>CM039428.1:15708338-20708338 GCA_022379115.2 Bauhinia variegata | reverse complement strand
GATAAGATCAACTGCATCCTCAAGTCTCCCCTCTTTGCAGAAGGAAGATATCAAAGTATTGTAAGTGACTGCATTAACAGGCTTCCCTTTGAAGATCCATGTGTTAAAAAACTTAAGAGCTTTCTCCAGCATTCCCTCATTGCAAAGCCCTCGAAGAAGAATGTTACATGTAAAAACATCTGGCTTGAATGAATTCTCGACCATTTTGTTATGAAATTGAAATGCTTTCTCCACCATGCCCTCCCAGCAGTAACCTTGAATAATTATGTTGTATGTAGTTTCATCAGGGACCAGACCCCTCTCTAGAAGTTCATTCAATTTGTCTACTGCTTCATCAGTTTTTCCAGACTGGCATAGACCTCTGATTATTGTGTTATAGGTGATACTACTAGGATTAATACCCTTCTCCTTCATCTCATCCCAAAGCTTCAAAGCTTTCTCTGCTTGTTCATCCTTATAGTATCCACTGATTAGAGTTCCATAGGTTACTTCATCAAGAATATAACCTCTTTTCCTGGCACTTATAGCTAACTCATATGCCTCTTCAAGCTTCTTCTCAACACACAGTGCGTGCAATATGGTATTAAGAGTAAAAGTATCAGCTTTCAATCCTTTCCTTCCCATTTCATCCATCATCTTAAATGCTTCTCGCAACTTTCCTACTTTACAAAACCCATTGATCATGGTATTATAGGTAAAACAGTCCGGAGAAAGCCCACTTTCCACCATCTTCTGAATGGCATTACTTGCTTCATCAATCTTGCCCTCCTTACAGAACCACTTAACCACTATATTATGAGTTACTACATTTGGCTTGATACCCTTTAACTTCATCTCCTCAATCAACTTGAAAGCCTCCACACTGCCCCGCCACTCAAAACACCCATCAATCAGAGTATTATAAGTAACAACATCAGGATTCACTTTCAAACTCTCCATATCATCTCTAAGCTTAATAGCATCCTCGATCTTACCTTCATCACACAACCCCCTCATCATGGTATTATAAGTCCAAATATCTGGCAACATATCATTTCGAGTCATCAGCTTGATAACCTCGGAAGCTTCCTTTAACCACTTTAATCTGCAATATCCATGAACCAAAATATTATATGTGTTTCTATTCGGAATCAAGCCTTTATTCTTCATTTCCAGTAACATATCCCGCACCTTATTTAACTGAGTTCTCCTACAGAGTGCATCCAATATGGTGTTATATGTCACATTATCAGGTGAACAACCATGTTCGTGCATCTGATTCATCAGCTCAATAGCTTCCTTAAACTTACTCTCAGCACAATATCCATATATCAATATGTTAAAAGTGTTGGTGTTGAGGTTCACCCCTAGTTTGATAGCATCCTTAAAGATTTCTCTAGATAACGAAACAGCATGAGAAGAGGGGTGTCTTACCAACGCATTCAGAAGCGTATTGCAAGTAAGCAAATTCGGCTGAAATTGAAGACGCCTCATCTTATTGAAAATTTCAACAGCAAGGAAGGGTTGCCCAGCTTTAACATAAGCCCCAATTGAGGTATCGAGTAGCTCTTTTGACGAGTGTGGCAGGCCCCGACTGGGTCGAAGAATCAAGCTGTGGAGGCAGTGTTGGTGATCAGAGGCAATGAAGGATAAAAGAAGAGACTTTGCATCGTGAAACTTCCTGTGTTTGAAGAGAGATGGCAGGAGAGTGAGAAGGGGTTCTGGTGTTTGAGAAATGAGGGTGGGTTTGTGAGATTGAATCCATTTGAAGAAAAAGATAAGGATAACAGGGCGAGAACGTAGTTCTCTGGAGGAGATAATAGAGCAAATGAGAGTGGGATTGAGGTGGGGAATATACGAGCTAAGACTGCTAAGTGGGGTTTCTTTGGAGGTGAGGATTGATTTTATGGATTGGATGACATGGGAATCCGATGATGGAGGGTTTTCGAATGATGAGGAGCTTGTTGAGCTCATCTTCAACCTCTCTCACTCGCGCCCTTTTTCTGCTATTTTTAGGTTATAGCATTTGGAATTGGAGGATCAAATTGGACAAGGTAGTTCAGCTTGTTGAGCATACGAGAGTGAGGGACTGCGGAGGGGAAACAAGAGAAGGAGGAGCTGATCCAGTAGGAGATGTCAGACTTGGTGAGCAAGACGACATTCCCTTAATTGTCGTTTGGCCGGGAAAGCCGCAGGAGCGAACAACTAAACAGTGTAAACACGGTTTTGGGTTTCGAACTTCGTTTGCCAGCAGTACAAGTAATCACTAAACAAAAACGGTGACGTTTCGTCGTCGACCCACAAACCATTATTCTCTTATCCTTTTAGCAAATGCTTTTGCTGATCCTTCTCAGTTGTCCCTGAGTCACTTGAGATTGATGCAAATGGAGCGAACGGTGTTGAAGCTGAAGCCAATCGATGCGACTCCGTCAAGCTTCAAAGAGTTCGGCCAAGTCGTCGAAGCTTCTCCTGATGGCGAGGAGTTCGGTCCTCAAGATGCTCAATTGGACCTTAGCCGCGGTATTCCCAGGTTCCCAACATGTTCCCTTTTCATTCGTGAATCTTACTTCTATTCTTACATTTATATATACGCAGAAACTTGAGTTTTTCATTTCGATCAATTTCCTCTTTTGTCTCAGAAATTATTTTTTCTTTCCTAACCAAATTGAACCTTAATTCAGATGATTGAATTTGAAGCTGCTATTGAGGTAAAGAAATCAAAATTCTTTGATGTTGGCACGGACTTGTTCAATGTTGAAGCCAAGTTCCTTAACAAAATCTCAACTTGATATGTATATATGTTACAACTTTCAAGTTACAATACTAATTTGATTATTGATTGGTTGAAAGGCATTTGTTTCTGCTCTGCTATTGTAAAATAGACTTTATAGCTTGGCTGGTTAGCCTGGACAAGCAAAGAACAGTAAGAGTATGCTTATCTTGTTTGATGTTTTTGGATTTGCGGTAACTCCTTGCTAATGCTATGTGGATTATGTTGCCCAATAAAGCCTACATGTCTTGTCCGGTATATTGATATTGGCTCTCGCATCTCCCAAGTTCGAAGAAATGTGCATAAAAATTGGAAGGGATGGGAACTTGGGTGAAACCATCGAACCGAAGCTAATTTTGGAAACCTTTTAGAGTCATGGAGGATTCAATTCATGTATTAGAATAGGAAATTATTTGACTGGATTTGATTAATACTAGCTGGGAAAATTCTGTGTCAGGTTGTCTGCACTAGACAATGTCTTGAAAAAATTTTAAAAGGAAGAAAAAGAGGAATGATGCTATTACATCTGCTTATTGTATTGTTTATTTAGCTATATATGAGCCAAAACCTTAACCTACAAGTCTATCTAATCTCACTCTACATAACTCTCCACTTTAATTAAGCAATTATACTAAAATTCTTGAACTTTGGTTGGAATTGATCTCCGATTTTGTGCTAACTAGTTGGGATATGGGTGCTGGGTGAAGGGAAGTAGTTTTGAGCTATTAGTGTAATGAATTTTATTGAAATATAACAACGTTGATTAGAACTGGTTGAGTTATGAAAATTTGCAAATCGCTAATCAATGAGTCCTTCCATACGAGATGTCTCCTATTAAAACAAACATCTGATGACTGTTACTTGTATACTATAGGTTCTACATAATGCATCTTGAAGATCGTCCACTTAATTTTTCTACTATTACACATCATGCCAGCGTTACTCAGTGCCTTGGATCAATTGGCGGTCATGTTTGGTATCTTGGAGTTGCTAAACCATCCATTGTTGATTCGAATGAAACCAAAGATGAAACTGGAGAGAAACTTGTGCAGTCACCTTGTGGCCATCTTTTTGTGCCCCCCGCTATTGAGGATGTTAAAGTCTTCAAAATTTCTGGTTCCAAATTTCTTAAGCTTAATAGAGGGACATGGCATGCTGGTCCTCTATTTAAAGGTGATTCAATGGATTTCTACAATCTAGAACTAAGCAATACAAATGTGAGTTTTTAACCCTCCCTTTTCCCAAAGCTCTACATGCCTCTCCTCTCGTCATTGTTTCACCAACTTTGGGAAATTGAAATAGCCAATTCTGTTAGTAGCGTGAACTGAGATTTCTTCCGAAACTGAATAATGCTTCTTTCGGTGAATCTTGCTCTGTATTGCATGGCAGTAACGAAGCCTGGCTTTATTTTGTGTGCAGGTGATTGATCATACAACACACAGCTTTTCGAAGAATGATGGAGCGGTCTTCTCAATCGATGAGTAAACTACTAGTAAGACTTCCAAAAAAGAAATGCTTGCAGTATATGACAAACATTACCGAGAGCTTGAAGTTCTTACAAACTACAACTTTATCTTATCAAGACAAGGATGATGGGAATAGTGAAACTCCCAACCCATTCATTCTATTATTTTCAATTTTTCTTGTGAAAAGATAATATTCCCATTTATATCTTGGAAGGAGAGTTTATATATTGGGTGAATCTAAGCTAATGATGATGAGAATGAATTATCGCTTTGTATACCAAGCATACGGCAATTTTCTTGAAATAATTAAGAAGACATCTACTTTCAGAGAAAGCATTGGGAGTTTTAATAAAAATTTACTTAAAAATGAGAAAAACATGCAATTATCTCATAATTGAGTTACAAGAACTTGATGGACCTTTTCGTTTACAAATTAGAGAGTCAAACTTCTATTTTTTATATTTTTTTAATAAAAATAATGTTCCATATTTTATGATATAATTCAAATTGTAAGTTCAATATAATTGAAGTTGAGGGCAATCCCAATTTTACTCTGATTGCGTCATCAAAGTGAACTTCAAAAATTCTGGAAAGGGAAAACAATAAAAAATTAAAAGACATTCTAAGCTCGAATTAGCCAGAGCAAGGAATCAAAGTCACCAACACAAACTTATTTTAGGAAAAAATTTTGCTCTACGAAAGTGGAGTGGGAGCAATTGGCATTTACAGCAAAATAAAACTATTTTAAGACATCATGCGTAGATAGATTTCCCTTTCCTCAAAAATTACTCCAATGATAAGAATCTTCAGGGCAGGAGTTGGTAGTTGTATCCAGTTTCTCCGGAATAAACATTAAGCCATTACTCGGGCCCCATCATCTGCATATCAATAATCAATTATCAAATCAGGAATTGCTCCATCTTTCAACCACATAAGCTTTACTAGTTTCTTACCAAGCAAATCAACATATATCAATAACAAGGTAAACATTAAAATAGACATGCCAATAACTTTAGTGTGAGTCAATGTCTCAGATCATCTAAGAATGTTTACCGGTACTTTGTTTCAGAAACAATTTATTTCAAAATTTTCTATCCATGAAAAATGCTTTATGAGAGATTTAAATGAATGAAAATAAAGCTGAGAAATGGATAGAATAAAGAGAACAAGAATTTTACGACAGAGTTTGTGCTACTACTAATATGTCAATGTATGGTCAAGATATATTTTCTATCCGAATGATATAATCATGAATTTTCAAAATAAATACAAAATTTCCAAAATAAGAAAAGTCAAGTAAATTAAATGCTAATATAGATGAAATTTGAAAACAATTTTATTGGATTTGATAGTAGTAAATTTCCATGTGGTTTTGCTTGTGTTAAGATGGCTAGTGTTACATTAAAGTTAAGGTAATAGGGAGCAACCTTGAATATATCTCCAAACATCCCCATAGGATTCCTCCTCTGCACTCCATAGAACCTCTCCGCAATTTCATCTAGCATCTGAACCACAAAATTTCATGTCAAAGACAGTACAAGCTAAATGATCAAATGAAATACCACAATTTAGCCCTAGTCAGACGACATACAGAAACATCTTGCACAACCCATGGAATATTTTGCTTCATGCCAAGATTAAAGAAAAAAGTGTAAATACCTTTCTTAGTACCTATTAAATAGGATTAACATCAACTGAGTACTTACCAGATTTTTGCCATCAAATTAATTCTTTTTGACATGATGGCAAAAAGGAATAATTTGATGGCAAAAATCTGATAGGTATCCAGTTGATGTTAACTCTATCTATTAGGTACTAAAAAAGGTATTTGCTCAAGAAAAAAATGTCTTGATACATCAACTTACCTCATGAAATGCTGGTTCCCTGTCAATGATCGACTTATACTTTACTCTTAACATATTAAAAAGTGGCAAAGCATCTCTCTCCATCCTGCATGAAAAAAAACCAGTTTAACTTGTTACAGTTATAGCAATACCAATGCTCCAGTTTATCCATTTTTTTGTTCCTTCAATTTACTCATAAGTCATTGGTTTTTCTTCTTATTCAAAAAACCATAAAAAGGGCACAAACAGCAGCTCTTAATGATTCTTCAATGTTCACTTTCATCGTATATATCCATAGGTATGTGCAAGCATGTTTATCTGTATGTGCAATTATACATCCATGTTCTGTTCTTACTTTTGGCTTCAGTTTAACTTTCGGGGGGTAAAAGGCATCAAATAGATTGAGTTCCAGAGCAACTTATCAGTATTCTATTGTGTCACAAGGCATGCATGCCCACTTCCTTTGTCTTGCAGAAATGGAAATTGTTTTTCTCAGTGCGTGGAACACAAAGTTGACCGATTAATATAACTGAAACATAATAGACAGCTTACGTTTGCAAGAGAAAACTGATGAACACCGTCAATTCTGTTTGAGGAAATTCAATCTCAGTAGAATGAATTTGGTTATTTATCTCTTCCAATATCATGTTAGCATCCCTCAAATTACCTGCAGATAAATACCTGTCATGCAAGAGATAACAAACTCTTAAGTTTGAAACCTTTACGTAAAATAAGCAATATAAAAGTGGATGCATCAACCAGGGGAGGCCAAAGTTGGAATCATAGGAAGGCCGACCACATCATATAAACAGTTGATGCATTTTTTTATTTAATAATAGAGTAAGTAATTTGGATAGAAGAAATAGAATACTACAAAAGACAGAAGATAAGGCTGGAACAAAAAAAACAAAAGAAAACAGATAAATGAAGGAAAACACACAAACAAAAGCTTGCCAGTTCTGCTACGTAGATTTTTTTATCATTAAGTTAGTAGAAGCACATGTATACTCATTTAGATTTAAGTAGGATGTCCATTTGAGGAGTTAGGATGGAACTCCTTCAGTAACATTGTACACATCAATGACTACTAGTCCAAGACACCAATTTAGTGAACACTGTCAGTGTCATAGTCACAACGGTTTACTTGAGAGGATCTATGATTCCGCACAGACTTGCCTACATGGCAATTTTCACCTTTTCCATGGTCAATCACGACCCAGATCACACACTATCACCACAACAAGGAACACCCTCACCACAAGCAGGAGGTCATACCAATGTTAAAGGACTGAAAAACAAGCAAAAGAAAAGATGGAATATAAACGACGAGAAGGGGGAATGTTTTATTGAAATTCTAGAGCTAAAAATCCTCAACCAGAGCAGGGTGTGCTACCAGAGAGAAACTCTCCTACAGACTTAACAGAATCATTCCCATCCAATCTACCCCCTCTCTATTCTACTAATACTCGGAAGATTCCCTCCCTGCCTAACTACTAGCCAGCTCACTAACAGACTTGCCTACATGGCAATACACCCTTTCTTAATTCCTTCTACGCCTGGAGTATACCAGCCATTCCTTAGTCTTGGAATTTTGACCCAATACCATGCCATCTCCCCTTTCTGGATCCAGGGCCCTAAGAAAAACATATAGCAATCTACGAAAGGTACTAAGTGATGTTAAAATGCATTGAAGCCAAAGATAGTAGAACTTTTTCCTGAAACTACATACGTAACCAGTATACTTTTTTATACCATGTGTAAGAAATCACATACTCAATGCTATAGGATGAAAAAGCTAACAAGTTTCATAAACTGCTTGGACCTCCAATAGCGATCATAATGATCAGGGAATCTACGGAGAAGTATATACACTAATGCTTTCATGATTTTACCTCAAAACTGCCCGAGCAATGGCCAAATCATCTTCACCAGGATAACACTACAATAAGAAAAAGGTATGTCAGTTGAACTATGTCAAAAAGGCACAACCAAAGCCTGAGTTACTTCCTCCAACTAGTTCTACAGTCATCTAATAATACAAAATAATAACTTATACCAGTAGAAAAAAATCATCAGTTTGTCACTGGCTGTTGAACAGAGTTTCGACTGAAAAGTTGTAGATGTATTGTTTTGTATACCTCAATAAAAGTTGGTATATTTGAATCAAACAATGATAAATAAGAAAGTGACAGATGCCAACCTTGCCCATAAAGTTCACTAGAGTAGAAGCAAACTTCTTTAGATTATTTCCTTTTGAAAAATGATATGATACCCTAGCCATATCCTGCAGGTAAGAAGTAAGATGTTATTGAGCCATACAGTAAAGAAGACTTGATAAGCACCATCATACATACATAATAATAGTTTTATTTCTTAAGAAGCTTTTCAAAGGATGAAATCATCATCAAACAAGTATAAGAATCCAAAAGATACCTAATATGCACCAAGACTCAATGCATTAAACTAGTATATTTCAATAATTCAGCTTGCAAAACTGTAGACAGCAAATCTGATGTACGAAGTTCACAATCTCAGCAATAATAAATACAGTTATCAAACAAACGGCAAGGCCTCAGCCTCAGTAGGAATGGTTGCACTTTGAACGAGCTGCAGCTGGTACAGGAGGCTTCCCTCCAGCATGCATCATTAATGAATCATTTTGCTTAAAGAAACAGAAGGGGGCTGGGAATTAAATAGAGGGGACTGAGTAGTTTGAATGACACCATGAAACATCATTCATGTGGGACAGCCCAATTAGTTTTGAATAAGAAGTCATGCATTGGACTGCAAGTAACTAGGACTAAGGCAGAGCTGTTGTCAATGTGGCTTAGCTGTTTCTTGTTGACAGCAACACAAAAGACAATTTACCATACTTCATAATGTAACTAATATTTTCCTTTTGTGTGTCTGTGTGTCTGCACGTGTGTTTTGGGCAGAGAACAAATCTTGAAATTTAAAGGCAACTTCCTTTTAATATATATGTGAGGCACGAAGTCCTAATCTTACACAAACTAAATAGTACAGGAAAGTACAACACAACAGAAAGATTCTTTCACCACCTTATGTTCTAACAGAAGTCATATCATATGAAAGGACTGGATTACTTAGAACAAGTTGATTTATCTATACTCTTTTGGTTTCATTCAATAATTAGTTGAGGATAAGAGAATTTTCACACACTCATTGGGTAAAATAGTTAGACATGAACCGTAGTTTGTAAATTCAAGAGAAGCAGTAATGACAACATACTAGGACCCTCCTTAAAATACGTACCACCTCAGGACATTCAGAATACAAATATTCAGCTAGCATGACATGCAGTTCTGGAGATCCATAGCGATTTGCTCCAAACTCTGCAGACCACCTGAATCCAGCAGTGGCAAAGCCAGAAAATATAGTTCAGGTGGAGGCAAGATCATTATGTGAATAGGTGTGATTGTTTTTAATATATGATCATATCAAAATCCTTAACCTAATCTTAGGTAAAGAAGTACAACAGAACCACCCCAAATGAACAAAATGTTGAATTGTTATTGAATTATACCAGTCTACTAGTTCAGTCCACATTTAGAAGATGCAAGACTGAGGTAATCACAAGTCTTCTTTGATGAAAACCAAGTGACAGAATTAAATGGATTAATTATTTCAGATGAACCCAAACAACTGGTATCTGATTGATACTTTGCTCAACAAGAAACGACATTTGCACAATGTCTCACTCTTACTTGATAGCAGCTTTTAAGAATGAGGAGCAGCCATCCACCCGTGTTTTTGCAGCTGCAATGGCTTCAGTAAGTTCATGCATATCATCATCATCTCCCACGTGTTGTGGCAATGGAATCCGAGGAAATTTATCATATATTTCCCTGATACGAGCTACCATAGATACTTTATCATAACCAGAAGGAAAGCCAGAAGTGAAAAACTAAATACAACCTAAATGATAAAGATAAATGCTTATGATATTTATGCACCAATGACCAAATACAATCAAATGCTGAATCCCTGCATCATTTGTACACAAAGCATATAATAAAGGAAAGTAATCAAAACTGACCAAGGGGAGGAAAGATAAGCATCTAAAAACATAAGATACAAAGAAAACAAAAGTGATATAAATGAAACTATAAAGAAAGGACAAGAGCAAACCAAGAGTCTCATCATCACAAGGAATCTTCCCTTTCACTAGCGTCTCCACAAATAACAAAGCAAGCTCTGCTCCACAAATAACCTGAATTGAAGAGCAACTAAAAGTTTCATTATAAACATTTTCATACCATATATTACTAAATGTGGATTTCATCACTATAGAAACATAGATATGTTAAAATGATATGGATTAGTTTTAATTCAAAAAAGGGAAGCCAATTTGCCAACATCAACCAGTCCATGCTTGCATTTGATTTTGAAAATCCACTACCGTTTCTAACTTTACTCAGTAGAAGCATCCATTACCAGCAAAGATCATAAAGATGGTGAGAATCAACCCAGAAAAGCAACGAGTTTGAAAATGTACAACCTGCTGATGTGTGAACTGAAGACATGCTCCTGAATGAAGAATATCTAGAGCTTCAGAATACCTCTTAGCAGATACATATCTACAGTAAAGCATGGGGTTTAATCAATGAATATGTACCATTACTTTTGAAAGAAGAGAACGAGCTTATCAATATTTTTGCCTCTGGTTCAGAGACAGCCATATATAAATATTAACAGGCAACAACGTCATCCAACTGAGAAGTACTGATGCAGCAGAAGGCTACAAAAGAAATTTTAAGCTACCATATGCCTATTCCACTAATGAACAATACAATTAACTCTCCCACCATCCCTACAGATAATTCATTAACTTTCTATATGATATGTTCATCTCATAAAAAGTGTAACCATATAGATGAATAAAAAAGTAACCATGATAACATTACTCATCATTCAAAATAGCATTTTCCACTGAAGGCTAAATTAGCCATATATTGTACAGTATTTATACTTTTCCTACAGAAAATATTACGACGGTCACATAAGGAGCAACAGGAAGAACTGTTTGAACCTGGCACTAATAGATTTGTACATCTGTTGAGCTCCATAATAGTTTCCCTCGCTTATTACTTTCACCAATTTATCAATGTTCTGCATTTCATGGGAAAAAGAACAGAACAGTTAAAAGGCATTTTTTAAAATTCGTATAATTAACAAAATATAATAGGGGTGATTCATAGAAGAGTTCAGATCAAAAAACTAAGCAAATTTTTAAGGACAGAATCTCTAAAACAAATCCAATTAAAATGTCTCAATTTGTTGAGATGTAACCATAACCATATATTTAGCATCATGAAGAGAGGAGACTGAGAAAAGAGCAATTACAAATTATACTTGGCTAAAGCATATCGTTTCATCTTAGCTCTGTCCCACCATTACTGACAAGAACTATATATTAAATTTTGAATTAAAAAACAGCAAAAACATGCAAACTAATCGAGACTGTACATCTATTTCTCCATTTTCATAAATCAGATAAGCTAAAAAAGGCACGTCAGACAAAACGATTATGAAGCATGACATCTTCTCTAATCTAGACAATTATGAATTTATGATTCTGAAAAATTCCCTTCACATAAAACAATCTAACAGAACATCATTTCTAGCCAATGAGACATTGAGTACAAACAGTTCGAGAAATTGCAAATTTGGTAACATGAATCAAAAGCCATTAGGTGAATCACGAAGCGTCCTAAATTTTCATATATTTAAGATTTAGTCAGATTTGTGCATGAAGACATATTTTCCCGAGAAAAACAAATTTCGCAAAGAATTTTCGTTCATGGATCGTACCTCTTGAGCCGGAGGCAGAGCGGCCCTTCTGACTCTCTCTCGCGACATATGGACTCCAAAGCTTTGAGAAAAATCTCTTTCTGCAATGGCAGAGATCCCGTTCGGTCTCCTTATGCTATTAAGGCCAAAACTACCAACAGTGTGGATTTTGTGCTAGCGTTAATGTAAATTTACCCCGTTTAAGCTTATAAAGTATTTAAAAAATTCTGTAATTTCAATGCCACAAATTAAATGCATAACTTGCGCATATTTTTTTAATATGAAACTTGCATATTTCTTCAAATAAAAATTAAAAAGAAACATGCACATTTCTTCTTCTTTTTAATATGATTTTGACAATATTATTCTGATTTTTTATAAGTTTATGACACATTATTTCATATTTTAGTTTTAAAAATATCATCGTTTAACACACTATACAAAGTGTCTTATTCAACTTTCAAAAATAAATATATCTTAAAATCATCTTTTCAATATATGTGTTTAATTTTTAAAATTCATAAAATCTTATTTATAAATTTTTATGTTTTTAGATACTATTTATAATATAAAACATGATATATTATCTTTCAAATTTAAAATTTGCATTTTATAACGTTTTTTGCGAGTATGTATTACCTTATCATTTAACCATATAATGTCCTTTCCCTCTCAACCTCAGCGCTATCTTGTGTTCTTGTTGACACCGGTACAACGGGCGACACTTGGGTTTCGTTGCCATTTCTGAGGTTCTTTCTCCCCTCGTTTGTGGTTGAATTGTGTCAAGGGCAGTTTCGTCTTCATCTCCAGTAGCCACGATAAAAGGAAAATTGAAGGAGATGGGAAGCAGAGGTCTTTTGCTTAAAGGAGCATCATATTCATCTGCAATGTGCCATAGCTTAATCTCCGACTGCAGGAGCAGTAGCAACTACTTTGGCTTCCCAAAGGCAATTACCATTCATTACAAGAAAGTCCGAAGCTTTTCATCAACAACTCGGTCCTCTCTTCAAACTCCAGATGTGCCTCGTTTGGCAGAAACAGCTAGAATCTCTCTTACCTCAACTGAGGTGATTGTTGCATCATATCATGTTGATTTTTCAAGTGATTTCTTCTCTTTTTTCCCCTAACAGTATACTGTTGCTTTTCTTATTGTAGATTGAAGAGTTTGCTCCTAAAATTAAACAGGTTATAGATTGGTAATTCCTATTTCCTCTTCCCGTCCACTTGAAAGTATTCCCATATTTCATACTCCAAAGTTGGGCAGTTTTTGTGAGGGCCACTGGGTATACACATTGGTTTCTTCAAGTTTCCAGAAGGAATTGTCTAGGTGATAATGGTTGCTACAACAACCCATCCATTGTTCAGACTAAGACACAATTCTAGCTACTGTTACTCAATGTAACATCTGAAACACCAACTTGTACTAAAAACTTTCCAGTTTGCATTCTTTGAGAATGATTAATTGATTGTGTGTTCTTTATTGTTTCTCATTTGTCTTAATTTTGTTGTATACTATTTGTTTTATCTTCAAAACGATAGCTTTTTATGTTGTCTGAAGACTATTACTCGCCTTTGAGTTTCATGTTCTTAAAATTTGGGAATGGTTCGCGTGACAGGTTTGGGCAGCTGCAGAATGTTGATCTCCAAAGCATTGAGCCATCAATCAGAGCAGGTTCTTTTTGACCTTTGTCATGAGTTGCATTTATTCTGTCCACATGCCCCTTACTTAGGGATAAGAAAACAAATTCTTTTTCATTAGCTTTGTTCGATGGCTTCGCTTCACCTGAAGAAATGGAGTTATCTGTTGTGTTTATGTGGTTGCAGTTATGACAGCCAATCATCAACGCATAGGCTAATGCATCATGTTATCCTCTTTTAACTCAATGCTTTCTTTTCATTCCACTTGGTCGATCTAATATGTCTAATGAAACTATAAGATGAAGCCGACTTACTGGGTTCCTGTGCTTACTTTTCACAAACCAAACAAAAAAAAAAAAGAGGGAGAGAGAGAATTGGATCTGGTCATATTACAGGATTCATTTTGAGAGGAAATGCTGGCTACATATTTTCTGAGGTTGGAGAGAAGATTTTCTCAATCAATTTGACTGTTTACTTTGTTTATAGATTCCCAATTAATATTTAGCTGTACTGATTTTTTAACCAGCCGTAGAAATCTGTGATATAAGAGCATAATAGGAAAGGGGGATAGGCATGACTAGCAACAAGTGCAATGCTAAGAATGAAGATTCTTAACTGTTTCATGTTATTTACAGATACTGAAGACAAAAACTTGCGCGACGATGATCCTGAAACATTTGAGCACAGGTGAGTGGCTTTTTCATTGTTTGTCAATTGAACATAATTGGAGAATTAATTGAGCAAACCAGGATAGTATTTTTCTTGGCAGGGACAACATCATTGCTGCTATTCCAAGCTACGAGGAGCCTTATATTAAAGTTCCAAGGGTCTTAAACACAGAATGAAATCATTGGGATAAAGAAACACCCGAAGTCTATTGTTTTCTATTCTACTTTAAATTTCTTGGTTCCTCGTGTGAGAAAGTGACCCAGCACTTGACGGGATTCAGATTATGAGCTTGTTCATCATGAAAGTGCAATACTCTTATTGGTCTAGGCTTTATTTAATGTAATTTTATGCTAACATATTGTTTTACCAATTCACTTTGTTCCTTTTGTTTCTCATTCTCGCACTTAGTCTTCTTCGGCCTTTCCCAAGACACTCCTCTCTAATACAAACCCAACCATTATTCCAGGACACTATGCCGGTTACTTTTACTGTTTTTGGTAGAAGCAAGAAAGTTAGCTTTTTTTTTTTGGGGTGGGGGGGAATGCATAGAAGTTGATAGAGAGAGGTAGAAAGACTAAAATATTGAATTGCGTTGAAGTATCTGATACATTATTGGCAAGAGTTAATCCATCCTCCCCTTCATAATACTTCCGTTGGCACACTGCAGCAAAGTAATCAAGAGAATAATAGAGATGAAGGGAATTAATTAGCTTGAACCTTCAAGAAGGGAGGATATAAATGCCTCAGTTTCAAGGAAGAAACTTTAATTTCTCAAATCTCATCGTTATATTTTTAGAGATCAGATCTCTATCGATGAGTTCATGCGACATTCAAACTGGTTCCTGAGTCATAGATAAAAAACCAAGAAAATAAGACAGCTTTGGAAATCTCCCATCAACGAATCGCAATTCACAAGTATGATGACCACTTTAGACTTGCACCCTGAAATCAAACAATTTAGTGAAAAAAAAAAAAAAAAAAAAAACTTATAAGGTGCTATTTTGTTATGGATATAAATTGTTCTTAAAATTAAATATATCCCTAGAAAAAAAAATGGTAAAGCCCAAACCGAAGCCCTACACTATAACACATGTATCTGAAATTGGCGCCCTATGACAACCCACACGAACGAAACAGAAACAGAAGGCAAAGGAGGGGGAAATATTCTGGGGTTCTCTCGCTCCTCTCTGATTTTTGTCTCCCTTACTCTGCAAATTGACTTCGTTTTGGAAAAACATTCGGAAGGAGCAAAGTGGGCATTTAGCTTCCGGTAAGGGGGCTGCCTGGAGTTTCCCCTCTCAAAATGTGGAAAACGATTCTGCAGGGAGAGCAAAAGGGCGAGCTTTCAGCTTGCAATTAAAGGTAACTTGTATTTGTATCATTTCCAGATTCTATACCTTTTTCATTCAATATCAGTTTAAAGTTTCACCGAATTTGAAGTCAATCTTGAAGAAAATTCAAGGAGTGCTGAAAATCTCGAGTACTTTGCTGTCATGGCTGGAAACTATATGAACTTTTTCTAAGTGGTCGAATCTATATGGGTGTTGAATAAATAGGATGGTATGATTTCTAGGTGTTCCATATATTTGTTTTGTTAAGAATTTTTTTTCAACGTCATTTGATGCAGTGGGGTGGTTACTCTCTGTGGTGCTTGAAATTGCATGATCACTAATGGGACGGAGATATGCTGTTTGATGTTATGCCGCAGGGGCTGTATTTATTTTTTGACAATTTTTTGGTCTTGGCCATGCATTTTTCTAGAATAAGTATAATTCCCATTTGTGGGATAAACATTTTCAGATTCCTTTAGTTATGAAAAATCTTTTGGAAATGCTGACTTGATTAAACTTTTCAGTATTCTAAAATGGTTAGACAGCTCTTTCTAACTGATTGGAAACTTTATTTGAGTTCTTGCAAAGGTCTTGAACCTATTTGATTCAGCAAGTAATGGCCTGGAGATTGTGTTCTGGTCTTAGCCTCCTTCGACCTCTTTATGGAGTTGCAGAATTAAGTTTGCTACCATTACCTCGAAGGCAAGGATGCTTCTCGAATCCTGTCGTGGATATAAATGATTCCCCTCCTCTCCCCCCTTCCCCCCCCCCCCCCCCCCCCCTCTTTTGGAGAATTGGTTTAGGTAGTTTTTTATTGAAACTTAATTTAAACACATCATCTCTGTCTTTCTTTCAGGTCAGAAACCCTTTATGAAGTAGCACCAAGTGGTTTAAGAAGTTGTTTCAATAACAGGTCTTTAGTGGATTTTCAAGGTTTGCTCTTCTGCTACAGAATTTCATAACGTTTCTTATGTTGCTTATAATTTGTTATCATCATTTAATTGTTGAAATAATTCAACTTGTTCATGTTCTTGGAGGATCTCATGAGAGAATATAAAACCTTGAAAATCATAAGCCTGATACCCGTCTATCTTTAAAACTTCTAAAGGGTAAAAATTTAATTTCATTTTCTTACCCAATGCTGTGATTAATCGACAGAAGTCAATTTACTAATTGCAATTATCCTATGAGAGCATATTCTATTCAAGAAGGGGGGGGGGGGGGGTGTTGGAGCAGCAATTGTCTCAATATAGACCTTTTTCAACTAATTGGAGTTAAAATATTAGATTGGATGATTTAGAGGAATACAGTTGCCATAAGCTTTAAGCTGTATGAAGTTATGTTGGTAAGCTTATGCTCAAAATTAGTAAGGATTCTCCAATGAGGTTTCCCTTGAGCTAATAAAGTGTATTTCTATGTTCCAGCCCTGAGATCATATGCTCGTGGGGTACATAAAAATTATGATCTTTTTGGCAGTGGAAGACCAGGGGACAAAGAATTCAGGAAGACTTGGGCAAAGGAGATGGAAGAAGATACTACTCTGTGGACAGGAAGTGAGGATGAAAGTGATGATAAAAATGCCTCAAAGAGTTCTCTAGATGATGAAATCAGGAAAGCAAGACGGCAAGCAAAGGAGCATTCAGACCTAATTGATGCTGACGACAGTGATGAATTAAGAAGTGTTTGGTCGGGCAGCGATGAGGAGAAGACACTGTGGACGGGTGATGAAATGGATAGCGATGATGATATTCCTACAGAAGCCTACCCTCATGAAAGTAGTGACAAGTATATAGATAAACTTTTCGAGTTTGACGAAGAGCCCAAGTATCGAACCATCTCAGAGTTATTGAAAGCTGAACAAGAGCCTCCAGAATTGTCACCAGGAAAGCAAGCTAGGAAGCTTGCAGTTGAGAATGCTTTGGGAAAATTGAAGAAAGGTCCGGATGGGCGGTACACCAATGTATGGGAGGTCATGAGTGATATAGATATTATTATTGGAGCATTTGAAAATGTTGTTTCTGGACCAGAATATGCAGAACTTAGACAAGGAGGGCCTAAAAAGTTAAATATGCAGTTCTTTAAGGATATACAAGCGCGCATGAGAGATCCGAATTACAAATTCTCTCCCGAGTTAAAATTGAAGCCGAAGAGTAAACTGGTTTCCAGGAAGAAATGGCAGAAGGCACAATCTAGAAGAAAGAAAGCTCAAAAGAGATGAGTTGGATTGTGAGCTACCAACAACTAAGCTCACTAAAGGCTCAATATGCTAGGCTGTACAAGTTGATGAATTTTAGTTTGGCTTTGGTAAGTTTGATCCATTAGCTGCCTAAATTACATACATGTATACGTGATAGCTTGGAACAGCCATACTGTCATGTAATATCTCTACTTTTATGATGTTTTTCCTACTTGACTCAATAAAAGCATGGAAAGCTTGTAACTAATGGTTTTTCATTGTTTGGTTCTTTTACCTATCACTTTGGAGAAAATAATTATTATTTTAGGTGCTAAAATTTTGCATTTAATATTGCTATAAAAGCATGGCCTTCTATGTTAATGCTTATGCTAAATTTTAGTACCTCTTAAGTCTTTTTATGTCAATGCCAAGGCTTTTTTTTTTTTTTTTTAACTCATAATGATAAACTCTTAACTTTTTATAATGAAAATGCAAAAATAGTTGAGAAATTCTAAAACACCTCTTAATTCTATGTAGTTATTATGTGTAGATCAAGTCATTGTAATATATATAATCAATATATTTAAATATAAATAAACTAACTACACCCCTACCCTAAAACTTTGTTAAAAAAAATAAAATAAATACATAAAACTGAAATATTTTAATATTGCTATAAAAGCATGGCCTTCTATGTTAATGCTTATGCTAAATTTTAGTACCTCTTAAGTCTTTTTATGTCAATGCCAAGTTTTTTTTTTTTTTTTTAACTCATAATGATAAACTCTTAACTTTTTTATAATAAAAATGCAAAAATAGTTGAGAAATTCTAAAACACCTCTTAATTCTATGTAGTTATTATGTGTAGATCATGTCATTGTAATATATATAATCAATATATTTAAATATAAATAAACTAACTACACCCCTACCCTAAAACTTTGTTAAAAAAAATAAAATAAATACATAAAACTGAAATATTTTAATTATATAACCAACCCATATTTTTCTACCAAAAATATTGGCTTTTGACGTCCACTCACACAATATATATCCACTCACCCAGCCCATATTAGGCGATGTGGGACTGCTTTCAGACAATGTATCGTTACAAAGCCCAAGACGTGATCGAAGTCAAGCAAGATGTGATCGAAGGGCGATATGGCCGAATCGAAGTTGGATTCGTCCAGTTCTAAGACCGTACCATCCACCGAGAATGGCTGAGCATGAGAGAAGGATATGGGATTTGAGCTGAAAAATTGGATCAAGAGAAAAAAAGTTGCTAGAAAAGGCTTCATCTTTGGATCCAAAAATCAGAAGGGTTTTTTTTTCTCTGTGTTGCTGGTTCAACTTTGCCTTTCCTTCTTCCTTCAAATTTCAGTGGTACATGCTGCGCTTCCTGAAAATTAGTTCAGTTCAAGTCCGCCCTTTTTTTTTTTTTTTTTTGTGTTTATTATTATTATAGGGATTAAGATTTAGTATAAAAGATCTTATTTTATAGGTAATTTATTACATTGTAAATTCTAAAAAATATTAAAACAAATTTACATTTATGGTCATTTTATCTAAACTTACCTGACTATATTATCTATGTGTAACTATTATGTCTAATGTAAATAAAATAAATCCTATAAAAATGTAAATAAAATAAAATATTAAATACTAACTATACAGCTAGAGAGGTATTTTTCATCATTTTAAATTATAAAATATGTGGTTATTTTAGAGAGCACAAAAATCTGGTTAATTAGTCAAACGTTACTGGGCGTAGCAATCAAGGTAACTAAGGAAAACCTATTGACGTAAAAGAAAATCCTAATTACATAAGAAAATTTTAAATACAATCTAATGAGATATTCCTCCCTGCCCTTCTTCCAAATCCCTTCAACCACATACTATGCCAAGAATCCAAGTGTAATTTATCTAAGACGAGCATCGCGTCCTTCGCAAGGTAATAATCTTAACTAACAAAGTTACACTTGATTAGTAAGCAAATTCAACTCCAGGGTTAAAAATAATTAAGTTCATCAAGAACTTCATTGTTAATGTAGTGATTGTGGTAATTACAGAGTCAAAACTGAAGTTCTAGCATAATTTACACTTTCTTTTTCAACTACTTGTTAAAACGAGTTCAAATCAGTAAAACAAATAGATGAACTTCACTCCATCTTTTGACGCTTAGAATTAGTTTCCCTCAACCAATCAATGCATTCTTCTGCAGTTCCAGATGGATGAGCAAGCTGCCAAGCCATTGCTTTCTCTAGCTGCAAGAGTTAAAAAAACCTCAAGTTCTTAGGTTCTGTGGATGCCATGCCAAGGATTAGATGGTATGAGAACAAACAAGATGACTTACTGACTGCTTTACAAGTGGTCCTCCTTTAAGCTGCAAGGCATTCATAACATCTTTCCCATTTATCAATTGTTTTACATCCCAGACTTTCTCAAGGCCTACAATCAACCAAAAATGTATTCAAACTCAATCTTCAGAATAGCATTCGGGGAAATATTTTATGTGATTTTGCGGTCAATTCATTTTTGGTTTTTCTTTTAACTCATTTAAGTTTACTGTACTAAACTTGTGCATTCTACCTAATAAAGCAGTAGGGTAAAGCATCATAATCATAAGACTTAGTACGGTTGGCTAAACTACATCTCGATCAAGTAACACCCTGAAGAGGTTCAATTTAGCAAAAAGAAAAGCGGCATAATTTCAGATAACATAGTGTGGCACTTGAATGTCTAGAAAACTGAAAAGTTTCATCGACTAAACACCCATAGCCATAGATGTATAAAGCCTAGGGAACAAGTACAAGCCACGGTAAAGTTCCACAAGAAGATAATGATATTTACCAACTAAACAATGTAAATGCAAATGAGGAAGCAAGTATTGAAACTGCAAAATGAACTAATAATCCCACAGATTAGAAGAACCACTCAACTCACCTAGTTCAAGTATAGAATCCTCCACTGTCTTGAAAAGATCTCTTCGCTTGTCCAAATGCAAATGTTCATCTTTAGTACACTCAATATCAATGGGATATAATATAGATGATATCAACAGTGCGACTCGCCAAAAGTCTTTAATCTCTCTTAAGAGAAATCCTGAATACATAATGTAAAAGATTAATCATTAATCATATGAAATAAAACTAAAGAAACACAATACTCAAGATAACTCGTAACTTTTAGAAGCTTCAGAAGAACTAGGGAAGGATCACAATGCACTTGAAAATCATGAGGAACTACAACACGAGCATTCAGAAACATGAGGAGGTAGAACATGAAACAAGGATGAAATATGAAAAAAAGCAGGAAACTGAAATTCAAGTAAAACTTCATTTCATTAAAAAGAAAAACCACCTGAAACTACAACATCAATAACCATGAGGAACTACAAGACAATATCGAAAGAGACTAATGAAAAGATTAAGGTCAACAACAATTATTTTACAAAATTAACAATATACCGCTCGTATAATAGCAAGGTAATGAAAAATATTATACCTATTAGTACCCGGACTCTTGAAGAAACAGGGACATCAACCAATACTCCTATTGAATCAACGTCAACAAATTGTCCATCCTCATTCGACAAAAGGTAAGGAATCAATGACAAGAATTTATCAGATGCCCGGTGTAAGTCAAGCACCTGAACAGAGAAAAATTTACAAACACATTGGCCGAAGAAAATACAACCAGAGAGTTCAGAAGTATTAAACTAATTTTTATAACAATAAGCTAAATGCTCACTGACCATTTCTGCATCCTTAGCCTTGCGCTTGAGAGAATCCCGGAAAATATAATTGACAACAGGAATCTGTAGTTCAGAAATACAGATTGTGACTGAACCAGCATTTCAACTGAAATGAAAACTACAAGAACAGACAACAGCTACAATGGTCACACCCACCACCCAACACATAAAATACGTGTTAGCAACTTAGCATCACATCATGGTCCACCAAAAATACACATTCTATTTTCCATGCATCTGAGATGAAATATTTGTATGTCCATCAACATCTAGAAACCCATAAAGTTCTAAGTCTGATACAGACATTGTGCTAAGAAGTGTAATTTGAAGCACAGAGCTATATGCTAAGGCACTTGCAGCTCAATCTTCTGAGGAAAGCAAAAGTAAAAGAGGTCAGTACCTTCTTAGCTTTCTTATCTCTGTAAGTGGTGTTTCTAAGCGGGAGAAGCAAAGCAGCATATAGAGCTAACCTTTTTTGTTCATCCTAAAATAACACACTGGAGAAATCAGGTATCATGATATAAGAAAACCATACATGGAACTGGAATATTACAAATGCAACATCCAAGCTGCTATTAGAATAAAATGACAAAAATAACATAAAGTACATAAATGAAAAAATTACTTACAGTAAAGGTAGAGTCTCCAATTAACCGAATAATGTTCCATGCAGTATCCAAGTAACCAAGACAAAGCCTAGAAAGGTAAAAGAAATAACTGATCAGAATGACCAACCAAACACATAAGAAATAGCAGTCATAGATAAAACTACGAACTCAGTAATCCATGGTTCTTCCATATAACTTGCATTAGATGTTTTAACAACATACAAAGATAGATCATAAGTCCATAATAATGTAAAGTATAAAAAAAAAAAAAAAAAGGAAAAGTAGAACTGATGGAATGGATCAATGACCACATACGAGTATGAAAATTTGGTTACTATTGATCCCTATGTATCAGAAAACAGCCATAAGATGCCAACGAAACACTACTAATAACAAATCCATAATAAAAGAAAACAGAAATGTACAATCTTATAGGAAAGAAAAGAAAAGGGTAAATGTGAGACAACCTGAAAACCCAATTATCATGAAAGTTTATACATGTAAAAGGACTATAGAACAACCTTAATCAAATGACAACCAACTAAACTGTAAACCATAAAAACGAAGTAACTAAAAGAATAGCACTGATATATTAGATAATAGTTACTAATACTATATTCTCCAGGTTGATAGAACCCAAAATATTTTTGCTTAAAATTCAGCAATTGAATTGGGCTGGAAAATGCAACTCTTGAATTTCAAACTCCAATCATATGAACAATATTCAAAGGATGTGGATCAAGCTCAAAGCATCTTTAATTTGACCAAAAATCAAGAGAAATAAAGAAAAACTGATCCATGCATTTCCAGATTTATAAACTTCATTACAATTATTTATAGTTATCAAATTTATCAGTTCTCAGACTACTTTTAAGCTAAAATATAATATGGTTAACTCACATTTATTTATTTGTTTATTTATTTTTGTTATCTTTGCCTTTAGGAAAATTTTCTTTTATTATACTTCCAGTGTATGTCAATTTGAAATCTTTCCACACCTATAAACCCACCAAGACACAATGTAATGAAGTTATTTACCTGTCACAACCATCCGCAATGGCAGGTTCAGATTCAGGAGGAAGACTGAATACAATCCAAAACAATGTCAAATCACAAATGCAAGTCATTGCTTTGACAGGTTGGTTCCCAGATATCATTAGATCAATCTACAAAAGGAATAAACAGAAAAGAGCAAGTGTAAACAGCTTGGTTTAAAGTAGATATAGAAATTACAAAACAATCTAGACAGCATCTTAAAGGACTAATATAAGACCTAAAACACTATTTGGGGCAAGCAAGAATGCTGACATACTTCAGTTCCGATGCGCTCTCTGCTTATTTTAGCTGCTAGAGCATCTTTCACATCATCGCATGCAGCAGCTCTCTTCAGATCTTCATCTAGAGTAAACTCAAATCTAGCACCTAAAAGAATAACAAACAACCTCAATATAGGAGGAAAGAGAAAAGTTCGAATACAAAGAGAGGTAAAAGAACAGAAAGCTCAAGTGATAATGTTCACAGTTAAACAACCTCAATATAGCAGGAAAGAGAAAAGTTCAAATACAAGGAGAGGTAAAAGAACAGAAAGCTCAAGTGATAATGTCCACAGTTAACAGATTTTATGATTACACCAGCAACTGGATGTGTATAAGCCCAAATCTAGGTGTGGTTTCCTTTATTTACACCTCCTCCGTTTATTCCTTGGGTGAAATAGGTAGAGTAGTATTATTTTAAAGTATTTTAGAAGCAACAAAAACACAGAAAGTTGGCAAAGAATATCTGGAGAAGGTTTTTAATTGAACAAAGAAAGATCCAAATGCTAATTTGTGATCTCATACCAAAGAAGAAAAGAAAAAAAAAAAAAAAAATGCCTGTGTACTCTAATGTACAAATATCAGTAATACATTATTGAAAATTGAGAATTATATGATACCAAATCGAATGGCTCGGAGAACTCGTAAAGGATCATCCAGAAAAGTCTCCTTTGGAGGCAAAGGAGTCACTATCTTCCCAGACTTAAGGTCCGAAATCCCTATGAGGAGCAACAAAAGTTTATTAAATTGACAGATAAAATGTCACACCAAGTAGCTCTGAAAATAAATATTTGGGCAATATGTCCCTTTCCCACCTCTTTTAGTAAAATCTTCTACTGCCTCAGTGTTGATATTGTAGAATAAGCTGTGAAGAACAAATCAGGTGATTTATGAAACTCTTATAAATTGTATGCAGGAAAGGACAGAAGTGAATGTTAGAGTACCCTCAAACATACAGATATACAAAAATAAAACTGGTTGCTATACTGAAAGTTCTTTAAAAACTAAGCAAAGAAAAAAAAAAAAATACCTGTTAATGGTCAAATCCCTCCGATATGCATCCTCTTCAGCAGTGCCAAATCTTTGCTGTTAGGCAT
The DNA here is from genome assembly GCA_022379115.2 of Bauhinia variegata. Taxonomy (NCBI): domain Eukaryota; kingdom Viridiplantae; phylum Streptophyta; class Magnoliopsida; order Fabales; family Fabaceae; genus Bauhinia; species Bauhinia variegata. The sequence goes on along the minus strand of CM039428.1, from coordinate 20,683,882 downwards.
AAAGTAAACTTTAACTCATAGAGTATGCCTTAAAATATGAAAAATTAGCAACATATATACCAAATGATTGCTACAATGAATGTCCATTTATGCATACAATTTGCTCAAACACCACGCAAAACAAGAAGGATCTTCACATAAACACTTTATGAGAAACTCTTTATTTCATGGGTGCGACTAAGGATGAGAATATCATTCATACATAGAATAATCTAGCAATGTCGAGCAGTCTGATGCACGCAAGTGCAATAGAACAGTAGCAAGAGAGAGTGAAAGAAAAATATTTCAACTGTAGCAGTGAACTGATTGCCAAGATAGATAAATGTTTGACAGATATTTAGAATTATGGAAGGTCATAATGCCTTTAAAAAATTTGAAAAAAAAAAAAATAGAAGAGAAAATAAAACAAACTAGTTGATAAAAATTATTTGAGATGGAAACTCAATTTAAAAAAAAAATGAATAATAGAAGTTAAAGTAACAAAGGCAAATACACGTGGAAAACAAATCAGTAGATAAATTTAAGATCAGACACTGATATGTTCCTGGAACAGATTAAAAACAAACTCCTGTTTCATACAAAAGATACCCTCAGACTGCAAATGGTGAAAACAAAATCATTGAGAATAATTCTTCATTAGTAAATTGAATAAGGACAACTTTTCCATGAGCAATTATGAGAGAATTTTGGCATTCTAACTATGAAAGCACAAACATAAGGAAATAGATAACTACCAAAGTTGACCCGATCCTCAATACCAATCCCATCGGGAAAATGTGAACTACTAATTTCTTGAACACCTGATTTATTATTGGCAGAGCCTTAAACCAAGATTTCAAGTTAGAGTCACGGGGCCATAATGATGCGACATACAATACAATATTTATGAGGAAAAGAGAACAATGGATAAAAGTAGCAATCCCACAGCTCAACTTGGAAATAACATATTATGCCCATTTGAAGCAAACCATATGCAATAAACTCATCAACAAATAGAAGATCAAATAATCATATACCGTAGGAATGCGGCTAGTCTCTGTGTACTCTTCACTCCTTAAGTTAACAAAATCAATCCACATATCATACAGCCGCATCCTTGCTGTTTCCAAATGTTTGGACTGGTCAGGATTACTGAAAAATTTTAAATTTCAGCCTAAAAAGTCAGAAGAAATGCAACCAGGGCATAAAAATGAATGCTCGTGAACTTGCAGCTGCTAAGCTAAGTGAGTCAGTATCTATTTCCATAGCACAAATAAAAAGATTGTTATTGTACAAAATGAAGAGGGGGAAACAAGGAAAGACCAGAAGCAAAACTTCTTGCTTTCATGAAATGAATCATTTCCTTTCATCTATAGTGGAAAGCTTGAAACATTTCCTTTAAAAAATGATGAAGGTTAAGACAATATGCATCAAAAAACATCAATCATGCTAGTGGAAAGCTTGAAAACGTCCAAAATATATAATCATAAGAGTCGATCATTCCAACAGGACACATCACAGACAACCTTATCAATACAGTCAAATTATACATACCTCTCAATAACACATACTCCCTGCGCATCTTCCCCAATTGATAGCAAGTACTCCCTGACCTTATCAACGAATTCAGTACCCATCATATTATCAAGAGCTATATCAATGTCATAGCAATCTTTACCCAGAAGCTGCAAAGCAATTAAACACCAAACTAAGTATCAGGCAATAATTCCAACAAAAAAATTCAAGCTTTCAATCATCAATTCAGCTTGTTTTTGAAACCAAAAACAAAACCAATATTTGAAGAACACCAATACTATCTAATAAATTCACAGACCTTGTCCCGAACCCATCCTCCAGCGACTCGCAGCTGAGTTTGGAGACCGAAATGTCGAAGAGTGAAGAAGCCTATCGAAAATCTTCTTCTCCAGCTGGGATAGCTGGATGTTATCCCTGACTTGAAGTGACAGAGGAGGGATCGCCATTGTTGTGCAGCTCATAAACCCAAGAGTTTTGGTTCTGAGTAGGGTCTTGGCGGGACGCCAAGAGGTGCGAAGATGACGAGTAACGGTCTTCGAGAGCCCCCCAACTCCAAGGCCGAGACTGGGAACCAGAAGAGGCTGAAGCGTTGTGGCGACTTTCAAAGGAACTCTCATGGGCCGTATACTATGAAAACAAGTCTCTCTTCCAAATGGACCAGTCCCATGTTTTTGTTTAAGGGAGTGTTGAGAGGGGAGGGAAAGGGATTTTAACGGAAGGAAAGAGTTTCTCTTTGCTCGGTTTAAAGCAAAGGGCAGAGGAGAAGAGAAAATGTATAAAATAAATGAAGATAAAATATTTGGTTTAAATCTTACTATTATTTCTCTCTTCTAATTTTGGGAGAAAAAATGGAGGAAAAGGTGAAGATAAAAATCTTTCTCTACCTTTCCATGCTTTGAAGCAAACACGGTGAAATATTAAAAATTTCTCCCTTCTCTCTAAATCTCTTTAACCAAACACTTTGTAAGAGACACTTTTAACTTTCTACTTAAAAAATTAACTATGATAATAATAATAATAATATTATTAACTAATAAATGTAATTACTTTTTAATTTTTTTGCCTATAAAATGGAAATTAGACCTACATTTAATATATGAATATATGTTTATTATGATTGTTGAAATAATTTGTTAGTATAATATCAACTTTTACATTTATATATCAACCAGCCAGTGACACTTTATTAATCATTTTATTTTCTTTGGGAGAAGCTCAATAAATACACGCCTAATATAACTTATGAATTCACTCGACAACAAAATTCCGAGGTTACAAACGCGACAAATTTAACGGATGATGTAAATAAAAAATATGTTTAATTATGCTTATAGTTTCAAACGAAAATAATTTTTAATAAAAAAAATTGAATATTAATTGTTATAGTTTATAAATGCATCTTTATATTTTATTATAGTTTAAATTATTAAAAATTAGTTTTTATAATTTATAAATATTTATTATTAATTTTTTCAATATTTTTAATCACAGTAGTAAATTTCCATTTGTTAATATTTTTAATCAACTATATATAGCATTGACAAATATTTGATTATTTCGTTTGGTATTACACACACAAACTTTCTGTTGTTTATTTATTTTTATTTTTTTTGACTACTTGATTATTCTTGGTTTTTCTTTGCCCATCGAAAAAAAAAAAAATTGAAGATAATAATCTTTTTTAGAAAAGAAACAAACGTCACCGTTTAGGCGTTCACGGGTGAAGCCGTGAAGGGGAAGCAAAATTCCTAAAATAACCCTCAAGCCCGAAATCTAACCCCACATGAATGACGAAGCTCATCTCTCTGGTCTGAGTTTTCTGCCATTCCCCTCCTCTCTTCCGGTCATTCCTTCTCTTAATCTGATTTCTCTTCCTCTGCGCAACTTATTGAAATCCTCTGCTCATTGGCCCCCAAACCTTTGACTCTGCCATTGTCTCCTCCTCGGCGAAGATTGCGTTGATCTTCTTCTACGGTTGAGGGCATTGCTTGGAAATCTGTGGTACTGCCACAGGCTAAGGGCCTCTGAGGCTTCATTTGCTCGGCTTGGAGTTGTCATATCTGAGGTATGAAAGAGTTATTTTCTTAGAATTATAAGGGGCTTTGCAATTTTGTTTACTGATTTTCTCAAAATTAGATGTAGTTTTTTGGTGGATATCACTAGAGGTTTGCTGTGGGAGAAATAAGTAGAACCCTCAAAGTTAGAGGTGTAAAAGTTCCATTTTTATATATTATATCTAAAATTTTGTATTTATTATCTTGTGAAATTTTCTTTATTATGGCTGACATTAGAATTTTCTTGAACTGAGTTTAGCTCCATGTGTGCTTGAGTTTTATGTTGCTGTGTACTTGCATAGCTTGTTTGGAGCACATGTAACATTCAGATGTTGGTTGTCTTCACTTTTCCTCTTTAATTGGGACTACTCGGATAAATACATTGTAACTTACTACCTTGATCATTTGTTTGATGCTTGCTATATTTACTTTGTTTGTTCTGAAATTTTTTGCTTAGGCTTTCTACTGGTTCAGTCCTGTATATATAAAATTTGAATAGATCTGAGAGGGGGCGGGTGGAGGGGGGAGTCTTGGAATTTTTTTGGTAGTTCTGGCTGTAATTTAGACTGTACGTTTGGGACCATATGCAAAGGCTGACCATTATACCGGCAAACAAGGACTATAGGGTTTTGTTTTGATAAGTAGGTTTAGTATCATTTGTCTGACATTGGCTTAAAAAATATCAGCTAATAGATTACATTGCATTTCATAATCAGTGTCTTGATTGAATATTAAATGTAAATTAAACTGAGAGTTTGGTTGATGGATTTGGATTGATGGTTTGCTCACCTGAGCCTGTGATTTGCAGTTCATTCTTTTTTTAAAAAAAAAATTAGCTGGGTTGACACATTTTAGACCGATATCAATTCTAATTAACTTATTGTCGCTGCTTTAGTATGTTTCAGCACTTTTAGTGTGGCCATACTAATTGTTTTACGTAAGTACACAATTATCACAAATGCCTTGTGTAGAATATTAAAAGTTAGGTAGGTATTATCTGAACAAAAAAAATTAATATCTTAGCCTTCCCCTGTCTGCTAAGGGGATGGTTTGTTAATTCTGTAGTTTATTAGCAATTTTTTTTTGTTATGGCTCTCACTTGTAGAATATTCCTCCTCAAGACACACTAGTCATGGGCAGGAGCTGGAAATGTTTTGCCATCAGGGATCTTCTTGTTAGATAAAATGAATTATTGCATCATGAATAGCCCTGCAAATTCTTTCTTCTTTTTTTTTAGTACATTAAATCAGTGGAGTATATTGAGATTGATGCTTTTAGGTGGTCCAGGAAGCCTTTCTTAGTTTTAGTTACAGGGCTGATTGCTGAGGGTAGAGACAGTTCTATAAACCAGAAACATTCGTCAGTTGCTTAAGAAGGTATATATTTGTTAAGACACTTTACATTTATTCAACCACAACTTGTGTCACTCACCTCACCTGTTTTCCATGTTCCTTTTTCCTCTGTCTCACTTTAATTTAATTTTCCTCCTTTCGGGTGGCATTCAGGTCTTGGAAATAGCTAAGTCCAGAATCTGCAACTTGTGTCACATGTATACCTCACCCGTACTCCAAGTTCCTTTTTACTCCCCCCACCAAAAAAAAGGGCATATTGTGTTCTCTAATTCCTTTTTCCTCTTATATACCCACTCACCCAGCCCATACTAGGCGATGTGGGACTCCTTTCGAACAATGGATCGTTACAAGGCTCCCCCGTTCACAACCGGACGCCCACGGACGGCTCCACACCGGACTCTCCTCGCCGGGCAGCCCTTTCCCATGGTCACACCTCAGCGGCGGGCCTAGAACCAGGCTCTGATGCCACTGTTATAATAAGCCTTTAGGTAGAACTCACCCCCAAAAGCTAGCTCAAAGGGGGAGAGTGGGGGCATATGCCCGCACTTCCTTATACATAGATCTGCCACTCTACCCACTTAAATTATTTTGCTATAAGCGCTGAAGAAATACCTTAGTAGATGATTAAACATAAATGCATACTGGAGTTGAATAATGCATCGTCTTCTTATAAATTAGTTTTTTTAATTAAAAAAAAAATCTGCTGTTGACTCTTCAGAAGCTGAGTATGAAAACAAAAGGTTATGTACATTCTCATCAGACTGCCAAGGATATTAAGAAAAAGACATTTTAGCTGTCACACTATCTAATAATTTGTATTTATCGAGGATTTATAATTGCTTCAAGAAGATGATGTAATAGCTTTTCCAGGTCTTATCTGTTTCTGTAATTATCAAAGGTCCTATGAAGAATATTATTTTTCTGTGGCATGATTGACTCATACTGCTCACAATTTTCTATCTTGTACTTTTCTTCTTGCTAAGTTGTCTGTGTAGTCTTTCTATGCATATTCATGCGCGTGTATGAAGGACCTTGATGCTTGTGGTCATTTAAACTGGAAATTTGCCGTTTATGGCTGTGTAATGAATCTTGCAAACATGCTGATGAAATAAAGTTAAGCAACAGTTAGTGATTTCTTTGTAACGATCATGGTGCTCCACCTATTGTAATGTACGCTTGACAACACTGGAAAAGACATAAAGCTAGTCACTTTTTTCGTTTAGCATGCATGATATAATTCTTTCTTAAGTTATAGTGGACTAACTATCGGCAGCTTCTTTCTTTGCCTTCAGGAACGCTTTAAGTATATCTTTTTAATTTTTCTTTTGTACAAGCATGGCTCAAACTTTGTTTTCCCTGAATATCATTCATACAGTTTATAATATTTGTGTAGGAGTATTACCAAGTTAAACGTAGGAGTTGCTGAATCTTGATGAAGAACATGATTGCATTCCAATTTATATCTTTGGATTACAATCCTTATAGATATTGACTGTTATTCATGCTTGATTCTTCTGAAAATTTGTGCTGCCTTCTACTGTTTTATGCTATTTAAATGGTTATCTGTGATGCAGGAAGTAGGTAGTGAAATGGGTTCCGAAGCCTTCAAATCAGCTATGATTTATAGACAACTTCTCAAGGCTGTCAAGAAACATATTAGTAAAGATGAAAGCAAGAGGCATTTCCAAGACTTCATAACTTCAGAATTCCGTAAAAACAGCACTTTGTCTGATGGTGTGGCTGTTCAACAGAAAATTAAGCTTGCCCGTGACTATACTTTTCTGCTTAACAGTGTGCACCATCACAAGGCATTTCTCACTCTCTTTCTGTTTTTTTTTTTTCCTAAATAACAGATTGTTGTCAAACGATCAATTGTGTATGATTAAATGAAATTCATAAAAGCTGATTCAATTAATAAAGTTGCTATATAGTCCACCCTAGAAGATGTGGTTGTGGCTGGTGATCAAACATATCCATGCGGTATCCATGCCTGGGGAAATCCTCTGTAGTAGTTTAATTTGATGTAATTCTTTTGGCTGATACTCTTTAACGGGTCTTATTTGCTTATAAAAGCCAACTATTTTAAGAAACACCTATGCAAGTTATCTTTGCCACTCTGACCGCACATCGCTGATACTTTGCAGGATTTATTGTTCTCTTACAACATTGCCGTGGATAGGTCAGACGAAATGAAAAAGATTCTTGGAAAATCTGCTGCAAGTGTCGGCCTTAGGCTTCCTGAGGTGTATCAGCCATAATGATCGGCATCATTGATCTCCACTGCATATACGAAGAATAAATACTTTTGTTCTACTGGAGAGACAGGGCAGCTGGAGTCAAGAACAACTTTGTTTTCATGCATTAGTGTTGTTAATGACTAACCTAGTAGTTTCTGGTTGATTGGCAATTTCTTCGCGTTCATCCAGAAAGGAAAAAATAAAAGAAACATAGAGGGAAATCTGGTCAAGAAATGTATCATTTACTCATCGAAACAAATGTTTACCTTTATTTAATCACAATCTGTGTTTAAGTTTACATCCATGGAAAGTTTCCAGTCAAACGTTATCTTCCATACCTGTCCAGTTCTTGCCTGCTCCATGCATGTTATTCTTTTTGGAGCACAATGCAATGCAGCGATGGTCAGGAAAGCTTTTGGCTTTTAATACGTTTGAAATGGAAGTTTCACTCGTTGGTACCGGCTTTTGTGTTTCGCGTTTACGTACAAGTACATGTTGAATTCTTATTCGCTCATGCATGATTCTGTCATTTAACTATAACACCAGAAGGTGCATCATAGGTCTTAGCACAAAGACAAAAAGGAAAAAGAGAGAGAAAAAAAAAAATGTATAAATAAATATTACAAAATTTCTGCATAAATAATTTTTGTTCAGTTTTTAATATTCCTAATGTACAGCTGTACTAGTTGATGGCTAGACCAGATCACTAGATAGATCTCATTTTTTTCCGGAGTCAAATGGAACATCCATAAAACCATTAGAAAATCACACGTGCCAAGGTTAACTGACGTGGCATGACAAGTGGCTGTAATTCTGACACCTGTTCTAGATGTTTTCCGATTTCGGCTGCTGAGTTGCTCTTGTATAGTTCTCTAGAGAAACTTGTTTTATTGTGCCGAATATAATATTGATGAAGAAGAAGTGATGGGTTCAGAGACTTTTCTGGAGATTTTATTAGCTGTTTTGCTACCGCCTGTGGGAGTTTTCCTTCGTTATGGCTTCGGAGTATATACTCTTTCTTTTTATAGGTTGGATTATCACTTTGTTTTGAATTCCAACTCCATTAATTATAAATTTAAATTTAAATTGCAGATTGAGTTCTGGATAGATCTGTTGCTGACCATATTGGGTTACATGCCGGGGATTATATACGCCATTTATGTTTTGGTTCAATGACATTTCCTACTTGTATTTTATTTATAATCTTACTTAACCATAGTGCTAGTTTATGTTTATGTTTATGTTTATGTATGCCTTAATTTAATTTATGATATTCTTTTCTTCATTCTCTTTTTCGATTATGTATCCTGTTTTAAACACAATTAATTGTCTTATGATTTTTAAATAGAAATGTGCAAAGTCATTGTAGTAACCCTACTTTATTAAATTCACTTAAAACGAAAACATAAAAAGCTCAAAAACATAGAATAATATCAGTGTACAATCTTTTTACACACTTGTTGTGTGTGGAAAAATTTAATTTTAACTAATTTTCCAAAACACTTTTACCAAGAAATGTTTGTGGTGATGTAACCTGGTCAACAAAATATTGATTATTATATTTACATATATAGTAATTATTGTTGCTATTGCATTTCAAGGTTCTTTTTTTCATTCGAAAAATTAAAACATTTTTTTTCCAAATTCATCTAAATAATTTTAAAGTTTAAAAATGAACTGATAATACCATAAAAAAATAAAATTGATAAAAAAATTTCTAATCTTTAAGTTCTAATGTTTTTAATTTTAAATTCGTCCAAGTATTATGAGTGAACCAAATTACCCAAACCAACATGCAACATGAACCGATATTAACGGAACAGTAGACCTTGGAGCTCAGCTACATTAGGGTTCAACTTGTTTTGAGCAGATTGCTTCGCTCTCTGCTTCCTGTGGCAACAAGGGATCTCTTCGTTGAGCAATCGTGGGGGTATGTTGTTTCTCTTCCATTATCTCTTCAGATTTCTTTAGTTCCATCACTTTGTGCTGTGGTTGCAAATCCCATTGGATAAACATCTCGGGCAATCCTGATTATTAGTTTATTTTCCTCTTTTCTCCTTAAGCTTTTATCGGGAATGCATTGATTGCATCTATGATTTTGAAAACAGAAAACTTTTTGTAATGGAATCACCATAAGGAAATTTAAGTATTTCGGACTAACCTGTTCAATGTTTAGGTCTACGCGAGTCAGAAAACTACTTTGGCTGTATTAGCTATAATGCTTTTGGGTTTTGAAGATCAGTTTGATGTTGGTTATCACTGCATACATGTTTAGCATCACTGTGAAGATTAAAAAAAAAAAAAACTTATTTCACTGGGGCTATGCTGGTTTGCCTAGTTGCAAAATGCATGTTTTATTTGCATTTGCTTTTGCTTTATCCGTTTGAGTTCCAATGTTGGAAACTGTGTGCTTTATGCAGGAAGACGAGGGGAACGGGAGCTGCTCGTAAGCTGAAGTCCCATCCTAGGAGGCAGCGATGGGCTGATAAGTCACCTTGGAAATGAATGGCAGAAGCCCTTTGCTGGGTCATCCCATGCAAAAGGCATAGTTCTGGAGAAGATGTAAGATTACTAGAATTTCATATTTCTTTCGATTAAAATATACATGGATGAGTCTGATTAGGATTAATGAGTTTTTAATTCTCTGACACAGTGGAATTGAGGCTAAGCAGCCAAACTCTGCTATCCGGAAATGTGCCCGTGTTCAACTGATCAAAAATGGCAAAAAGATTGGTGCATTTGTACCAAATGATGGTTACTTAAACTTCATTGAAGAGAATGTAAGTTATCCTAGTTTAGATTTTAAGAATTTAGACTTTTTAAGTTCTAGAACTGGAGGAATAAGGGATTGATTTTTCTTTATATTCTGTTAAAGGTCAAAATCTTGTGTGCCAGGTCCGTGTTCTTTTTCTCCGTTTATAAACCCTGGAATAGGCATGCTTCAAAAAATCTTTGGGAGCAACCAATGTTAACATGAACTTTATGATCAGAAGAAACAATATATAAATTTAGAGAAGAATGCAATTCAAATAGGATTCTAATGCTTGGTTCAATTGTTGCAGGACGAGGTGTTGATCGCCGGATTCGGACAGAAGGGACATGCTGTGGGAGATATTCCTGGAGTCAGATTCAAGGTTGTGAAGGTATCTGGTGTATCTCTTTTAGCTCTCTTTAAAGAGAAAAAAGAAAAGCCCATGTCTTAGAAAATTCATGAAACCCTTTGCAGTCACTGTCTCGCAGTTTGCATTGTGTTGTCTGAATGTGAGGTTGCGAGGTTTTATTTCATTATAGTTATACTGTAGTTTAGGTAAGTTTGTTCCAGAAGATCATCATGTTGCAGCTTTTTTCCTTTTAATATATATAATGATTTATTTAATGTGGCCCGATTGTGCTATTTATAACAAGCTTCCAATTGTGCTGGAAAAGATAATGAAGACTACTACGAATGTATTCTTTAATTAAAATGGTATTTCTATATCCTGTACCTGAAAAAAGTACAAGAAATTGGCTTTGCGTTGAGGAATTAAGAGTTCCAACACCTTAATAGAGGCAACGGAATTAGAGATTCAAAGTAAATGGCACCGTTTTGATTTTTGATGCAAATTATACGATAATCGCTTTCTTCACAAGCATTTTGAACCTTTAGTAGATTGTCATGGCTCCCTTTATGTTTCTTCTGCATTGGTCGTTCTGAGACAGAACTGTCCTCTGACCAAGTGTGCATTTTGAGAGGGGAAGACATTACTGTGGAAAGCAACAATCCTAACTAAAATGAGTTCTATAAGAACCTTTGAAGAGATCATTTTTCGGTCACCGCCCAAAGAAACAGCACTAACTTTCAGATGAACTTTTCTGCTACCAAGTTCTATGGCCACATCGCCGCGGATATCAATTGTTCTTATATGGGCATGCAAACCTTCAAGTTGATCTTGAAATCAACTTAAATTTTCTCTCATTTTCACCTAGCATATGTGGGTCCTTTCCAATGTAAAATGCCTTGGCCCCTTAAATGCTTTCTGCATTGACTTCTTCCCATTGAGAAAGAACTGTGCTTTTTCTCTGCCTACAGCTTCTGCATCTGCTTTATTATCTAACCCAGCACAAGATTCCACTCCAAACTCTGTTTCGAGTTCTCCCAGGTTGACCAATTTCTCATTCCATAAGCAATCTATACTCTTGTCTTCACTGTTAAGATCGTTTCGGGCTTTGGATGTGGCGGGAAGGGTGCTCTTTAAGGTCCCTGACACGGTGAATTGTATAGTTTTCTGAGGACAAATTTTCGAGTTCCGACTCTGTTTCGGTGTTTGTGAAGCTTGAAGCTTCCTTGGTTTTGATCTATGGGCAAAGCCATTGAAGTTTCTGATACCAGTTTCTACCTTAGACGGCGCATTTTTTCCACTAGAATGTGGCTTCTCTTCACTTTCCGCTGGCACCAAGAAATCATCCTATCAACAAAACCACGTAATTAGTTGACGAAAAACATGCCAATCAAACTTGAAACACAAACAAACTATCAGTTAACACAGAATGTAACATTAACTGACCACATCAAAAAAACCAATCTTGGGAGATGGCATCCTTAAACATGAAGGTTTTACATTTCTTGAAGCAATAGAATCACTTCCCATTTCCTCATGACTATCATGTAGTCTTTCTGGATCAAGCAGTGTGGAGGCATCACTGTCAACACAGAAGTGTCTGCAAATTGTATCTGGACTTGCTGAAGAAGACATCAGAGAAGATCTACGAACAGAGAATTGGTTGCAGGTAGACATCACAGGAGATTGAGGGCTTAAGGATGAGGAACTATGAACATGACAGCAAGTTTCCCCCCGATTAGGTTTCATCGGCGCCGGTGAACTTTTCGCTGTGACAAGCAGAGGAATTGATGCTGAATTTTACAAAACTGAAAATAGTAAAAAAGGAAACCATGTGAAAGCATGCTCTTGGAAAACCTTACCAGTACTTGTGGCTTGGATATTTTTATTGACTTCATTTGCAACCCTTTTGGTGGGAGCCGTTGGAATACGTCTAACCCGTCCTAATATCTTTGGTGGCTTAAGAGACGACAAGGAATCAGATTCTCTACTTGCAGCCGAAAACTGTTGCATGAATATACATATATCAGTTCCATGATCTAGAACTGATCTTCTAGTTCCATAAAGATAAGATATTCAATGGACATGCTTAAATTAACATTTTCTAATCTATCAGTTTAATTCAAGAAACAGTGTTGGTGGTGTAGAAATAGGACAAGAAGCTTCCTTCTTTGTCCTCTCTTGTTGATTCTCATTGTTGCTTTGCCTTCTGGAAGTCTTCCAAGTAAAGGAAAGATCAAAGAAAAGCCCAAGGCAGCACAAGAACTGACCTTGAGTCTCGGTGCGCTTTCCAATTTTCTGGGTGCTGAAAGTAAGCAGTGGTGAGAGGATATTCAAACAAAATCCAAAAGCAAAAACTAGCAGCAATCTTCAAGTTATACATACAATGAAGCTTTTGCATATCCATGCATCTTCCTTGTCTGGAGCTTGAAGCTTTACTTGACTTATTCATAGATTTTCTGATATCTTCAAAAAGTTCAACCTCAAGGCTTGCTAACGAGGATATATCACTATCAATGCTACGATTTGACTCAGAAGACCAGCATAATTCTTCAAGTTCGGACTTCTTGAATCCTTGATTTACAAGAGACAGTTCCTCTGGATTCAAAACTCCTAAGAAGATGAAAAAATCAGGAAATGCAAAAAGCGCAATTGAGAAATAGAAGCTGATAAAAGGTATCTTAACCAAATTAAGCACACCTTCACTTGTGAAAAAGGCATTATCCCAAGCTAAACTTTTTCTCACACTGCATTCATCAATTCTGGTTTTCATCTCAGGTTCCAAAGACATGGCAGATAAAAGTTGACGCTGATCATGGCCCAGACTGTCCCGCGAATTTAAAGCATGAAACAACTCCTCTGATTCCAGAAATCCTGAGAATTCAAATGGTCAAGACTATAAACTGGAATGAAAAACCATTTAAAAATGCTTCGAATGAATATGAACTATACCAGGACTTGTGAAAAAAGCACTATCCCAGGCCAAACTCTTGCGTAAATCATACTTGGTCTCAGATTTGAAGGATTCTAGGTCCCTTTGCCCGCTCATGTTTGTATCTTTAGCTCCTCTAATATCAAATACTGTAAAACCATCAAGCTTCTTTCTCTTATCTGAATCTTCTGTCAAATTGAGTTTGAAAATGATTATTCTAACAAAAGTTGTACACTAAATCCATAACCAACCAAAGGCTTGCTGTCTCCATTTTCTCCCTTTACCAATCAGAAGCAAAAGCATATAAAAGAGTGTGCAATAAAGAAAGGAGGGAGCTTTAGAGCTTATTTTTCTTTCTTTCTCCAATTTCATCAACTCCCCGATAAACTGTTCATTACACAGAGTCCAAGAAGCAGACACAGTTTCTTCCTTTACTATTTCTTTTAGACTTAAATAGCATCAAGAATTCACAGCAGAGGAAAAGCAGCATCTCAAACCCTTACCTGAGTACCTAAGTTCTTGAAGACCCTTTTCTGATTCCATTGCCACTGATCACAAGTTTTTCTTTTTTTTCCTTTTCCCTGTTACAGAAAGAGAAAAAAGTGGGCATAGAAAAAATTGAACCGGGTCTTCATGGAGAATAGAAGAAATAAGAAGAAGAGAAAGGAGGGAAATTTTTGAAACGGAGTAGGATTAAACGGGCCAAGTTCACGAATTAAAGTACATTAATAAAAATTAATCATCATATACGGCCATGATTGTGTTGTTTAAATATCTTTATCATTATTTATAATAAATGACTTGTAGAATGGAAGATTCTTGCAGAGCCATTGTCCAAATTATTTCCATCTTTTATTTTATTATAATCAAATAATTCACAGAAACAGACAAATATTCCAAAGCCAACAAGAATATCAACAGATGGAGATGCATGCAATAAGACACAGTCTCTCTTTGTACCCGTTCCCCTCACAAGCTGAGAGTAACTTTAAAGCCAAGGAAGCTTGCATTTTCCTAGCAGCTTCTTGCACTGAGTTTCTTTTTTCTTTTGTATTTTTTCAAGTGAGGGGCTCAATAGCAAAAGGAAAGAACATTTACTCAAGAAACAAGATAATGGAAGAGTAAAGGTATAACTCTCTAAGGCAGCCAGTGATTTCTTCTTGGGAAAGCTATTTATTTTCCTTTGCGTGATACTGGGGGCACGTTAAATGAAAATTTGAATCATGGAGACAAGAAAATCGGATTTTAATAATTTTCTAGACTTGTTTTGTTTTGATTTAATTGAGTCCTATAACGAGCTTATTTCCTAACTTCTGAATCAGATCTTTGGTACGTGCCTAAGATATCCTTGGGAGAACCAGGAACTCGGTCATTTTTATAATTTTATCTTGTATTAAATAGTTTTTACCTTTTGAATCAGATTTAATTTCAATATTTCTTTTAAAAGAATAATTTTATTCATGCATTTGTACTAATGGTTAAATACAAGTAGGGAGATATTCTCAAAAAATATAATAGTAAATAAAATTATCATTTTTATAATTCTATATGATTTGAATTAAATTAGTTAATATTTAATATAAGATTAAATACTTATAATTTAATTAGCCAAAAAGTGCCAATGCAATATAATAAAAAAAATTTGATCATTTGACTTTTAAATTAAAAATATTTTAAAATTATATTAAAAATAATTTAGATTAAAATTTTAAGTTATTAAATAAAAATTTAAAAATAATTTTATATTATATCACCCGTGATCAATAGAGCCTTTTGGATGGAAGAAAAGCACAACCTGAATCTACCTGTGATATGAAAGCTGAAAATGAGGATCGAGTTTTTATTCAACAACTTAGCCCAAATTATTCAAGGAATATATATTACACGTGTTGGCTGGTAGAAAGGATAACCCATATTCTCAACACTATTTGCTTATCAGTTCGACCATAAATGGATTCAGTGCAAACGATTGGTTGAAGTGTAGATTTTGATTGAGCTTATAAACTCAATTCTTGATGTACAAAAGAAAACAATATAAGTAAGTATTTATCATTAAATCACTTTAGCGTCATTCTTACAGTTAATTCATTTATGAGTTAGTCTTTATATTTAAGTCCAACCCAATAAATAATCAAAATATTAAGTAAAATTATAAAAATTATAATTTATATAAAAATCACATCATGACTAAAAAAATTAACAAATTTTTAAATTTTCATTCTATCTAATAGATTAGAGAGTAATTTAAATATCAGAGAATTCACATTGGACCTCAACTTTTTTTTCTCTATTTATAAGATTAAGATTAACAGAACCTGACCCGATGCGAGTCGTATTCAACCAAAAAAATTGTTTAAAACGTTAACATTTTAGCTAGCTGGAGAGAGATTATATGGCAGTTTGCTTTGGAAATTATACAATAATATTAAGATTTACATGAAGCATATATCCTCAAGCTTATGGCTAGCTAACAATATCATACATGCACACCAAGTGTATATAATATTAAGTAGTATGGTACATATCTAAATTTATTGCAGTCAAAATTACTTTAATAAATGATGTGGTATTGTTGGATGAATTTTTCGATATCCATTCAATTATTCAGATTTTACTACTTCATTGATTCTGTTTATTCGACTATAGGTGATAGATAAACTAGCATGTCTTGCTCTTTGCCAATTACCCATGGACATTGTTGTCTTCGCTCTTAGCAGCTGATGAAGGCAAGTAACTGCTGCCATATCCACCACTCCATCCGCCATATCCACCACCACCTGAGCCGCCTGAACCGCTTCCTGACCCATACCCACCGCCATGAGCTCCACCCCCACCGGACCCATATCCATACCCGCTTCCAGATCCGGTCCCAGAACCAAACCCATATCCAAATCCTCTGCCAAAACCCGACGGAGACCGCCCGGACCCCGACCCATAGCCCCAACCGCTTCCAGGGCCGGAGTCCCAACCCCAGCCGTAGTCCCAGTTTGGGCCGTGGCCCGAACCACTAGCCCCAGTTGGTGTCCCAGACTCTGGTGAACCGTAAGACATCTCCAATGAACGGCCAAGCTTTCTTCCACTGCGAACGCCTCCGGCAGCCGCGTAAGCGAACAAGGAGAGAATTAAGATAAGAAACTTGGGTAGCAACAGCATTTTCTGTTGGCTACGAGATATAGTCATAATTATAACAAGGAGAAAAAGTGGAGGTTAGTGAATATCTTGTGATGAGCTAGCTAGCTAGGTATGTGTTGACTTGAGGATATAAGGTGCGGTTTATATAGTGGGTTTGGAAGCGATGATGATAATGAGACATATATGGTTACCCGTGAATGTGTGTTAGTGCGAGGCTGCCACTTTTTTCTTTCGTTTTTTCATTTATTTATTTGGTGGGGCATCCATGTTTGGATGATATCAAGACACGAGATGAGAATAAAGCACTATAAACTAAGAGCAGGTTTGCCTTTGTTGGCTGCGTTTAGGAAAAACAACGCATCACTTTTAAATCTCTCATGATTAGATTAGGAACGTGCTGTGGTTTGTCAACAAATTCTGCACCACACTTCCAAATCGAAGAAAAGCTCTTTCCTTTTTTTTTTTCATTTAATAGAAAGTCATCCTCCTAACCAATTATAAATTTAACTTACAGTTAATTAATTATAGCTAAAATCAAAACAAGAGGTTACATTAGCAGATAATTAGGTTATCGGAAACTCCCATGTCGCCGATGAATGCGGAGTTTGATCGAGTTGCACTCCCACTAATGCAAGCATGCGTATTAACAACTCTCTGACACGTGCCAACAAAAGTGTGTGTGCGACGTCATTTCACTTCCCCACCGCCCAATATCCTCTATCTATAACCATACATTAATTCTTTTTTTAATAAAAATTAAATATATTTAAAAAGACTTAATTTGTTGGTAAAATAGAATTTCTTGGCATCCACCTTCTGCTAAAATTAAGACGTGTTGTTTAAAGACAGTGGAACAGCTGGTTATAATACTAACACAGACGGACACCTTCCTTCCTTTTTTTCTGCGTCAGATTGATTCAAAACATCTTTGCCTAATCTACATTCTGTTTGAATAGTTGTAAGGTGGACCTAAGCAATACAAATTGTCTTTATCTTATTGACGTGACAATCTGCTGAATAAATTATTTAACAATTTATAATAATTATTAGAATTTCTTCAGGTCATTCCTGAATCCTAAACGCCACTCTCTTTCCCTGTCTCTCTAAAATCTGCCATCCGACTCCGACTGGTTCACATCACATGTCAGGTCTTGTACAGTTCGACGTCAGACCTTTTAGGTCGATTGGGCCCATAAAAGGGGCACTATCTCATCTTAGTGCCCCATTTACTCACCCAGTTGCAACTTCAATTGCTCTCGTGGCCCAACCCATGTGCACTTGGACAAGATATTTTCCTTGTTCTTTTTTTCCCATGTTCGACTTCACTATTCCTACACCTTTATCATGTTACTTCAAACATCAAATAGGCAATTAATAAAATCATGTTTTGCTTTCCAACTCCATTTATATGAATATTATCATATTAATTTTAACATATTATTTATACATAATTCAAGTCATCTTGCACATACTTATTTTACTTGCTAATAAAATGTTTTAGTATTTAAAATATCCCAAATTAAAAGTTTTAAATTTAAACCTTTGAAATCTCCAAAAATCAAAACTTTGGAATTATTTTTGATAGAAGAGATATACTATTATATTACCCTCCTTCCTAAATAATAAACAATTAATCCCAAATTCAAAAAATGTAAAGATTCTTAGCTCCCCGTCTTATTCCCCCATGCAATTGCAAGTATGAGTATTCAATTTATACACATCCATCCTAGACCTAACTCCTACTTGTTCGACAACCAGAACGAACTACAACAGGAAATGGTTATGGACAACAAATAGACAAAAAGAATTAACTCTAATTGCCTTTATTCATTTAAATTTCTACAATTAGAAGAACAACTTAGGTGAAAGAAATATAGTTTGAATTAAGGGGGCGAGGCTAGTAGCTTGTTTCGGCTTTCTAACAAATGACTCCAAGACCATGATATTCTCACGGCAGAAATAGTGCTACAAAGCACTTCGAATTGTACTGAAACTTGGCCAAGTAGGCTCTGGATCATACTATATGATGAAAAACGATGAATTCAACTCTATTAATGAATCCACACAAAGCTTTATTGACAAAAGAAATGTACTTTTTTCACTTTGACCAATGTATGGTTAAAGAGATAGTGTATGACATGATTCGTGAATATAACTTAAACTTAGACAAACATATTAATTCTATTTTTTCACCCTTTTTACCTGTGATGAGTATAAAGGCATTATCAATGAATTTCAGGTCAATTCAATAAAGAATGTTCCATTATCTCTTTACTAATAAACGTTCCCACAACAAGCCGGGAAATGGCGTGGAACTTGGAAAACGAATAAAGTATCTTTTCTTATTTGGGACAGCAAGATGCTAGTCTCAGCAGCCGCTATTTTACACAAACCAAACTTTTCAATCAAGCCTACAAGGAAGCAAATGGCCAAGAATAGTGCCGTATAGAAATAACAATATTTCTCACCGTCTCAGTTTCTCTAATCCTTTTGCTTTTGCTATTTATCTATTGCCTGAGCTTTTTTAGCAAGTCCAAGAAGATGATCTTTTAATCACCGGCTTCATCTGTTTGTCCTCTTCCAGGGATATCATCCCTAAATGAGAGGGGTCCTCTAGCATCATCTTTGCTACTAGATAACCAGCAATAGACCATGTTTGGTATTTTCTTGCTTGTTTGCCAATATATCTACCAAGTTTACCATCATAATATTCAGGCCATCCGTCCTTCAGCAAACGACTCTCAGCAAGCTCAATCGCCCGTCTTGCTATTTGAGGACGCCCCGTTTTGATGCAAGCAGCGGTTAGCATCCACAAGAGCACTGCATTCAAGAGCAATATCAGCAAAAGGTCGAAAGGAAAAGCCATCAATACCAGAGTCTTTTCTTGCTTAAAATGTTGAAAGAATTGTCAATCTGTTCCAATTCACACGTCCCAAACTATCATCCAATGGAAAAATCACTAACTATACTTCTGATTGCAAAAGTTTGGTGCATGCCAGACATTTCCTTGCTACTTTTTTTATCTCAAGAGAGGCTGCTGACATGGCATCCTTTTGCTAATACAAATTAAGTATAAAAAGTTACTATTAATGTAGTAAAAATATGGCAACATGCATTGGTATATTCTTGATTCAGTTGTAGTGTGTTTGTAAAAGTGAAAGGGTGGCACCTCATGCAGACAAGATTGATTACTGATAATGGAGAAGAAACAAGAGAAGATAGAGATCAGAGAGAAATAGACACAAAAATGGATTAATAAAATGCTGTCATGAAATGAAAAGGAATCAACTAACAAGAAAATTTTTAGGCACTTTAATTTGCAATAGATATAGACATGAAATGATGGCGAGGTATGGAATTTGATTTCCAAATCATATGAGAACGACATTTACACATAAATAAATTAGCAATGAAATAATTATCCCTTGAGGAAAATTTAGGAGCTATATATCCAAAAACCTAGGGCTCAGAATCCATGCCTTCACAAGGAACAGTATTTTCAAGGCAGATATCAAATGAATGATAAAATTCCGCCAAGCGTTGATAGGATTCTCCTCTTCTTCTTTTCTTATTTTGATAAGGTAGGACAGGAGGAATACAGGAACAGGATTGCAATACAAATATGTCGCTACACTAAAAAGGATGATGAAAACAGCAAGAGGTAAAAGATTAAGAGCTCATTGATAGATTACTAAGCATGGAACTTCATTACTATATCACAAGTAAATGCATTGATGAAAATTAAAAATAGAAAATATTAGTGAACATAATTCTACTGAAAATCTCGTCTTATAATAAAAATCAATCACTTCAACAGTACATAATTTCCTTATTCATTCAAAGTTGTTCCATGAAGGGCGTGTCACTTTCAAAAAAAAAAAATTTATTAGTTACTGGAAAAATATACAAGTAAAAAGGTAAGACCATAAGACTTGAGAAAATGAAAGTTTTTAGTTGCAAAAAGTCAATTCAGACAAATCAAGACCTGAACCAATACCCTCACCCTATAATATAACTTGGGCCATCCAAAGAAAAACTAAATAAACAAACAAGAGTAGCAATCATATCAAAATCAAAGGTCGAACATTCACTTCTCAGTAATATGGATCAGTCTGGTTTCAGTATCATGTTAAATGAACTCATTTTGCATAACTAAAATGATGAGATGCGAAAGAACCTGGCCAAGACCCTCCGTTATGGTAACTCCATCTGGTATTTTTGGGATCACAGCCAGTAACAATTCTCCATTCATGGCTCTCTATTGCAGGAAAGGCAATTTTTAGGGGCATTTCTCCAACCAACTCATCCCAGCGTTCTTCAATAAGATCCATAATAGCAATCGATTGTTCAGGGGTTGCAAGGGAAGATAGAATTGCCACACAATTGCCCAAACAAAACCACCGGAAATCCATCCTGGCTGGACTGACATTTCCAATAAAGTAGCCACCACGAGTTGGCATAAAATCAAATACCCAGTCTGGGATTGAATCAGGAATTACATTAAACTTGTTAACTGCAGTATGTGAGTACTCCTCTGTCTTATACCGGTAGATGTCATTTAGTTGTTGGAAGTCTAGCCAAAAGTAACTCCGCATGTGATAACTCAGAGCATGTAAACGCTTAACAATAAGCTCTATACATTCTTTTCCTTCTGAATCATGTTTCAGCATTGTCAAAGCACATCTTAGTGCCATGAAAAAAAGTGCTTGAATCTCTATAGGGTAGCCATAAATACCCTGCCAAAAAAAAAAAGCTCAATAGAACCTTCAAGTTCTTAGAAATCTCCTAAATTTATGAGTAAAGGCTTATCTAAAAGCACTTGAAAATATACATGATATCTAATAATAGAATAGCAGCAACACTCAGAACAGAAGATATATTTTGCATCATCTTGCAGGATAGAAAGACTATCCAAGTTAGGAGAATAGATTATATAATGCCACTCAAAACCATTCTTTTGGCCATAACTGTTACTGTATAAGAAAATATTAGGCAAGGTTTACAGTATGCTGCTTTATTTTATACGTTATGCATTATATCAATGATTATCATATGGATCTAAACATATAAGTGTATACAAAAAGAGAAAATTATGCAGCTAAAAAATTTTATAAAAATGTCTCAGCAGGATTATAAATCAGTTTATAAATAAAGCTGCAAAAGTAAACACAACTTTGTCATACTCCTGTCCATCCCATAGGTATCCTTAAGAGGGTATCTATTCACATCCCACTGAAGTGGCAGAGTAGAATACCCTGACCGAAACAAAGTGCATGTCTGGTTTCCAGAACCTGTAACGTAACCTTACCTAATCATCCAAAACATGACATATTAGCTAATGTGAATTTTGCATGCAAAGAGATCTCGCATGGAGACATAAAATGCATCCTAAGCTTGTGTTAACTTGGAAACCACCTTAAATAGCCATCATGTAATATTTTTTCAACATATTCAAACCATGTTGAGGAGCAACTTCACATGCAATGTGCATTTATCAACACTTGAGCAGTGTCACTGTTGACTCGTGAAAGAAAGTTATGAAGATTCAACACAAAATTGAGATAAAATAGTTCTAAAAAAGTAGTGGGAGATACAGAGAAAAAGAGAGGAGCCATTCAAAAAAGTATTGATTCAAGAAGGAAAAGAAATAGAAGAATAATACAAACAAAATTATTGAATTCCCCAGTAGGGCACAGAACAAGAAATGACAAAAATAGTAGTATTATAATAAATAGATCTCATGAAGCCACTCCGAATAAGAAGCTTGTTCCAAAAACAACAAAACAAAATCCTTCACTAAAGAAAAGTATTAGCTCTTAACTAAAAACACTCCCTTGCAATCCTAAGGTTAACATCCTTATGCTTCTCATATAACATCTTCATGTGTATGTTAAAAACACAAACCTAAACCAACCAAAATTTAACCTTAGCAAGCACAGATGAGTAGTTCATTAATTGATTATTTATTAATTAATAGATAGTATAAGCTGAACTATATTTATGTTGTAGAAACTAGAAAAAGAGTGAGCAGTTCCTTTGCTGTTACAAGATAGCAAATATGGCCGCTAAGAAAACAAAACACTACAACCTATACTAATTTCATTAAGATACTGAGAAAATTGATTAAAAAGTCTTCCTTACCATTCTTCGATCAATCATGGTGCATCCGTCAGCACAAAGCAGAGTCGGGAATGTATCAAAACCCTCTGACAAACATAGAGTTAATATAAGTCTCATTCCCTTCTGACACTCTGGCGTTTCTGCCAAAGTTAAATCCCCTGTAGACTTTGTGTATGCACGAAGTAAAATGATCCACCAGAATCCAGAGTCAACTGGAGCAACTCTTCCAATTGCACTTTCACCAAAATCTGCAATAAGAGTATCTGTTTTCCTAACAGGATCATGAAGGACTTTGAAACTAGCTGGCATTACACCTTCACCCAGCTTAAAACGGTCTATTCTTTTTTCCCACCCTTGCAAATGCAGGGTCTTCAATAAAAAGTTCTTAACTATATCTGGCTCGCCATTCATCAGAAAAGCAAGGGCACTTGGCACAAAATCTCGAACAAATACCTAGAAAGGAAAATCTAAACAATAAATAATACATCCACCAAATATTCTTCTTTCAAAACTCTTTCTTAGATGTTCAGCATTAGGCTTGTTTTTTTGGAGGGGAGGGGGGAGGAGGAGGGGAGTGATGAAAAAGCCACTGTCTCACAAAAACCTATTGGCAAACTGGCAGTTGAATGCTATCTTTGGAGTATTTGCTTTAACTATGGTTTTTGTATTTGTGCTTATTTTTCCTATTTGATCGTATCTAGGCTTACCACTTTCGCTCTTTGCTTTGCAAGATTTTTCATTCATCAGAAATTTAAATTTCCAAAAAATAAGGAACCAAGATTATATGCTAAACTACTGATTGGTCATACAAAAATTACTATAATCAAACATTCCAACATCCATAATTTTCAGTTCCGCTAATTCTCAAAGATAAATGGCGTTATCATATGTCAAGTAAATTATCATCAATGATATGCCTCACAAAACTCTGACCATCTACATTTATATAATGTTTCAGGCTAAAATGACTTCAGATTAATTGTCATTAGTTAAGGAGACCTTACTAGTTTCCAGGTAGATGTCCATCAAATAAATATTAGAGTCTGCATTTTATCCATTTAGTGGTAATATCATACTAAAAGTTCAGTGTCAAGATTCATAAGAAGGTACTGAATGTATCATCACTTAATTAAAGCTGTCGTAGCTCACAAATCTCATAAATTTTATCTAAGGAACTTACTTGATCATAGTTTAGAACTTCCTCAGATTGATGGTCAATGGCTGCAATTGTACCAACAGGTTGGCCTCTGAAATAGACCATAGACTTTCGGAGGGCCTCCCAGGCATCAGCAACCATAGGATGAGGCTCAAATGAATTGCGTGCAGATGAAGCAGGTGTGTTTAAGCCAGATCTTCCTCCAGGTGAATACGTGTCATAGCTGTCCACACCCCCTCTTGTGAGACCAATTGAAAGTTCACTAAGTGACCTCTCATCAAATGATCTTTGTCTCTCTATGTTCAACCTTGGCTTGTCAAGAAGACGGGAGAGATCAAAATCATCCACTTCATTCATAGAGCAATGTGAGCTGACCTTTCGAAGTCCCACAGGGCCATCCATTTTCTCAAGTTCTCCAATACCCGAATGACTTATATAATTATATAAGAAATAGAGATCTACAGTCAGAAAATAAAATCATCAAGCTCAAATAAAAAATGCAACAAATGGATGACTAAAAAACAATGTTAATTAAAATTAAAAAGCATAAAGCAAACCAATGATGGTATCATGAACTTAAAACAAACTCAAAAGACAGCGGAGAATTATCACTTAATTAGAGCTATTCTATCTATAATACTGCACAAAGCTTAAGCTCAATGCTAGAAGGAAACAAAGTAATAGCTCAGTAAAATTTTGACAAAAAAATTATATCCTAAAGCTGAAGAGAACACCATTCTGAAGAAATTTCACAAAAATTTACAACTTTTTTTTATTAATAGTATGATCAAATTTGATAGATTTGACGAGACAATGACACAACAAATATCAAACTAAACAAAAACTGCAACACCTGAAACACAAAATCCACAGAACAGAGAAAGAGAAAGTTCTATGTTGATCAATAAGACCATAACTCCAGAAACTATAGAGGACTTATTAAGAGAAATACTGCATTACTAACAGGAACACTGAAATGAGTAAAAGATCAAGATCCGTCAGAAGCGTCGAAAATCGTCAAGGTCAAACAGACAAGGCAATATCTCTTCAGAAACTCACATATCATACTACTATTCGGAAGCTTCAACAAAAGAGATATCTCAAATCATCCATAGACAGAAAACGGGACAGATCTGAAGCATTAATGAGAAGAAATGGGTGGAAAATGGACTGAAACCTGTTCAGAGGCTAAAGGAGAGAGAACGAACCTCAAGGAGCACAAATGGCGGCGGGGGAGATGTTATCCGGCAGAATACACGGTGGTTTGCCGGCGACTTCGCCGGAAATGCTGGTCGGAAAGATAGGTGAAGGAGGGAAAAGAAGAAGAAAAAAAACGCACGAGTTATAAAGCTGATATTTATAGTGACAAATAAGTGGTTCACCAATTGATTTTTTTTCTAACGCGCCCAATAGTATATTCGCGAATCATGTTTAGAAGAGATACCGGAAACAGTAGCACGAGGGAATTACCGATGCGTCCACATGGACAAAACGACACAGTTTCTGGCAGCAATTTTTCTCTCTCTTGCCGTGTCTGTGTGATCTGTGATATTGGGAGTGACAGCGTGGTTTTGTTTTATCCGATTGTGGTCTATTTGTAATGGGGAATACTTGTGATTTATGGCCTATAGTTAATTTAATTAGATTTGGGGGTTAGGTGCCAGAGTCAGACACCTACATGCCTATATATTTATTTGAAAGCTAAAGATATATATATATATATATATATAAATTTACAAACATAAAAAGTCTTAGTGATTTTGACTTCTCATATAGTACCTATTTTATAAGATTTTTTTTTTTAAATTTAATTTTTTGTGATGTTATTGTCTAAATTTTATGTGTCATATTAAAATTAGTTATATAGCCACGTGAAAAATATTTATGTAGTCAATTTTTAATGCTTCATTCATATCAAATAAGATTTAATGCTTTGTGATCCAAATAATACCTCTTTTGATTTTGTATGGGATATTATGCCTTAAGAGTTAAAAGTGCCGTAATTTTTTTTTTTAGTATAAGACTAATTTCTATCAGTAATAAATAATAACTCTCCTAATAAAGATGTTTGAAGGTTTTGAATATTAAAATGTGAAAAAATATCTCATGAGAGACAAAAATAAAATAAAATAAAATAAAATCTCCAATAAACCTAAATTTCTCTTATTTATTTAAGAATAATTATAATTATTAATTCATATATGCATAATCTAATTATTCAATAAAAATCATAAAAAATAATTAACATCACAAGTAATATGAATAATACATTTATAATTAACTCCTAAAATGATTTAAATTGTGCGTTCCTTGCACTCTTGATAAGCTTGCCATTTTATAAATCTATTAAATGAAATAAATTATTTAAATAATTTTAATCATTAATTTAAAAAAAATACGAAAAGGAGCACACATTTCTCAGTAAAATCTTTTTTTAATTTTAATTATCAGTTTTTATTTGTGTTATAAATATCATTTATGTAAGAAGTTGTATCCATTTTGTGATAATTTCGAGAGGCTTTCACATAGCACGGTCCGGTGTTAGCCTCTCGGGAATCACCGATTACTACTAGTTTGGAGGCCGTCCTTACTTACCATTTTACGTACCGACACCAAAAAAGAAATATGATAAAATAAGTTATTTTATTTTATTTTTATACTTAGTTTAGTGAATTAGAAGAATAAAATATAATTATTTTATTATTTATTCTATTTTATTTTTATAGTTAATTTTTTTAAAAAAAAAAAGTTAAATAGAATAAGATAAAAATATTTATCCCATCTCACGTTCATTTACTTGACTTTTTTTTGTCTCTAATTTCTCATCACCGTTGTCATATTACCATTACTACCACTTTCACTCACTGCCGCCATTGTCACCACTACTCTTACCCACTCTATGATAATTTATAATATATATTTTATTATTATCAAAATTATTTTAAATATATATTAAAATAACATAATATTATAAAAAAATTATTTCATATACATCAAATATTAAATAAAATAAAAATTTATCAAATTATTATTATATCTTATTCTTATTCAAATCTCTTACCTTATTATATACTTTAAAGGAGCCCTTTGTAATATCTCAAACTGAACAGTCATGTGTTCATAAAATATATGTGCGTGTACATTGCAGTAATATTTTTATGGACAACTTATTCTTTTTTTTTAAATAGAATAATAAAAGTCTAGTATATTTAGTATACATTTTTTTTTTATTTTTATCCATGTGTGTTTATGTTACGTATAAAATGTAAGACTAATTTGGTTTGAAAAGTGAAATAATATCAATTATCTTTTCTTTTAACATATGATTTATTGTAAGCTTGAACCCTTAGTATTGTAAAAATCTTTTAACTATTGAACTTAATCTGATTACTAACTTATTCACACATGATCGGTATATTTATATATATATTACACATAAGTATCTCTATCTTATGTTAGAAATAAAACTAATATCTTTTAAAAAGTTAGACAACTACAATTACTTTTTTTACATATATTTTTCTTTAAGTTTGAACATTTAATATTATAAAAAGTTTTCGATTATTAAACTCAATTTACTTACCATGTTATAGTTTGCTAATTATTTTATTTTATTTTAAATACTTTTGAAACTGGTAATAATTTTTATTATCATACAAAATGTGAAGCAAAATGTCATATTCAATTGTTTGGGATAGGTATATATTTGAATATAGAGTTGTACTTGCCCAAAATTTGAATCGTCTGTAGTCGGTCACCGACTCTGCAGTAGTGCAGTCGGCTATAGACTGTTCGATCTGTGCTGATCAGACGACTGTAGAGTCGTGGACCGACCGATCTACACAGTCAGCACATATCGGATGGTCTGTAGCCGACTGCAGACGATCCAGATCCACTTGCCCACCCTCTTCAATGTTAACTCAACTTCAATATTTTCCATAAGTTATGTGATTAATCAAATTTCTTTTAATTTTTTTTTTACCATCCAAACGAGTGAGGTATAAATATATTATTAGGTCTCTAACTTACAATTAATATGATTTGAATTATTTGAAGGATTCAAAGTAAGGCTCTTTTAATAATGTTTTTTGTATACATGTAGACTCAAACCCAAATTAATATACTTAAGTGGTTTTGTCTCTTTATCACTAATTATCATCGTCTTAATCTAACTTAATACTAATTAACGATATTTGGTAATGTTTACCATTTAAATCAGAAGCTAATTTTCACTACTCACACACATAACAAAAGCAGTTCATAATGTATCAAGTTTACCAATGATGATTGGAAACACTTATTCCTTATTCATGCATTTAAAGAGTCTACATTTAATGAATTTTAATTATAAACAATTAGGGACGAATAAGAGTATATTTATTTGTTATCTTCTTCCCAAAAAAAAAAAAAAATTTCACATGATTTGCTTAATCTCTCACTTTTTACTAAGTTAGAATATTACATTACGATGTGTATGTATTTTCTAAGAAACTCCTATGTGAAAAAGTGTATAGACATTTAAATCACTAACAAATGAAAACACCAAACCCTAAAATTTGATTTTAAGCAATTAATTTTAGTTAAGTGGTGAACCATTTGGATAATATTGAAATGGGGTTAAATTTTTTATATAACAAAAAATGCTTAAAAAAATTAATTGATGCCTTTTTTTATCATAGCATCTTAAATTTGAGGGTATAGTTTAATTAAGTGAATAAACTAAGACAAATTGCAATTCAATTAAAAACAAAATGATGATAAAGATATTTTTAATGAAAATAAAAGTTTATATAAGTTACATCATGATATTTATTAGAGTTAAAATAAGTTTTAAGATTCATACAACAATTATAAAGATATTCAAATTATTTATAAATAAGGTTGTCACATTGATAATACCAACCAAGCTAATTCTCATTAGCAAAAACAAATCTATACTACCATTAGTAACCAAAAAAGAGTAAGAGAATCTGAATTGATATTTTATCCTATACTACGATCATGGTGGTACTATATAATTAAATTAATGGTTATGGTATAAAATAAAATATAATAAAGTGCATGTTGACTTTCAAAAAATGGATGACTCCGCCAAGATCTTACCAAATCTATATGCCAGCGGCCACCTTTAACATTTTCCTCCAACAAACATGGACACCACCATCCTTAGCCCCCTCAATATTCTATTAATATTATATAGAATAAAATACCACGTACATACGTATTAAATACGTAAATCACTTGTAAGAAACTGTTTTAATTTAATTATAAGTTTTGAATTTATTGAAAAAAAAAGAAGAAGAAAGAAATCAATGCGCAAAATTATCAGCATCTTTTTTGAACTTTGGGTCAAACTTCTTTTCATGGTGTCCTATGTAGTATTATATATTTGAACTTGAAGTGTACGGATTTAATTTGACTTTGGTAAAGGGAAGTCATAGGCAATCATGTTTATTTTAAAATTCTCCCATATCAGTTTGATTTGTTAAAAAATAAAGAATTAGACAGTATAAATTTCTTTGTCCCTTGTTTGATTTATAAAAGATTATAGTACTAGACAAAAACTTATTCATGGTACTGGACAAATCTTTGAATTTTTGTTACTGATCAAACCATGGGACAAGGATTTGTCCAGAGTACTAGATAAAAATTTTAACATTGTTATCTCTCAAACCATCTTACAAGTCTCTATATCTCGACTCATCAAATCAATAGTGGTAAGTCTTAACAACGGTTATTAACCGGCAAGGTATTCACAACAATAGGTGACTGGCAAGATACCGACAATGATCAGCAACCGACGACATTTTTTTAAATTTTAAATTTTTATAAATTACTTTAATTGTTATAAATATTAAAATTATATTATATATTTTTTAAAAAATAATAATATAAAGTATTACTATAAATTAGACAAAAATGATATAAATTTTTTTGTCCAGTATATTAAACAACAAACAATAGACAGTACAAAAAATTGTCCTGTACCTTAACTTTTTATGTTGTGCTGTTTTACTTGTATTATCTAGTATTGATATCAAACGCACCCTAAGTTAATTAAAAATTTCATCTGGAATAATAATTTAAGTGATTTTATATTCCAACGTAATAGAATCTATTACACTTTAATAGAATCTATTACACTTTTGAAAAGAAAGATGGTGTAATTAATAGAGAATTGCATTAAGCAGATACTAAAAATATGCCAAGCATGTTTTTTTATATCAAATAAATTGAAGTATTATTCTATGTATCATATATTTTTGGTGAAAGTTAGCTAACACACTAATTCTATAAGCATTGATTTATTTAGATTAATCCGAATAAAATCATAAAATAATAAAAAATTTCTAATATAATTGCATGATAAAATAAAATTTGAGCTTAATTTTTATTCCTATATTAAACAAAACAAAGAAAGAAAAAATAAATTAATTCCTAAATCTATAAATTATTGATATATACCTATTTTTCATTTTAAAGGATTACAAGTTGATAGGTACGAAAGGCATAATTTTTTATGTTAATAATTATTAGTTCCGTTTCAAAGACTTTAGAAAAATGTGAATCTGTTTTTTGGCAGCCTAAAACGACTCAAGAAAATCACTTGGAAAAAGGTTAAGCCTAAACCTCATATTCCAATATGCCGAAACACACATTATGTATTAGAGGATGACGTTAAATTATAAAAATATAAAAAGATATTTAATAATTTACAACATTTTTAAAGATCTAATTTGTAGCAAAGCATGATAATTTTGTGTGTTTTTGGGCTGTTTAGCCCCTTTTTATCTAAAAAAAAATTAATAATAATAATAATAATATTGTGTGATAAAGTTTATTACGATTGTATTCCCATTTTTTTGTCACAAGTGTGAGTAGATGAGTTATTTTCACATGATTTTGTAACATCCAACCAAGTAAAAATGTCAGTATTAGAGTATTTAAGTTATATTCAATAGAGATATTATAAATGATTGTTTACTTTGTACAATTCAAACAACAGGTTAAAATTAATTTTGTAAAGTTGTATTATTAGAGTGAAAAGTAACGAGAGTTACATAAAGTAGTAAAAAATAATATGATATTATGAGGTTTATTAAAAAATAATTAAAATAAAACTATACTACTTAACAAGAATTACACTATTAAAAATAACTTTAGTGTTTTATTTTTTTATTGGGCTAAACGTCTATTAGACATATCTCAATTATTCATTTAAAACAATTATACTTAACACACATTTATTGAGTAAATCTAAGTCATTCTTATGCTACTCAGTATAATAAACTCAACAAATAAGCTGCATTGGATGCTTGAATCACACAAGCTATCCCAATTCTCAAAGTATTCCCATTTTCCATGATGCTTGAATCACACAAGCTATCCCAATTCTCAAAGTATTCCCATTTTCCATGATGCTTGTCCTAAATCTACATGAAACAATTTTGAAAAAAGATAATGATATGGGGAATCAGCCATGAAGTGGAGATCTTATCTATTTGAATCCAATTTCCTCTTATCAAGGCAAGCATGTCCGAACAGTCTTCAACACAAAGCAAAACGTTCAAGAAAGGGCAAATCAAAATACCCTTTTCCTTTAAGAAAGTGTGGACTTTGAACTCTACATATAATTATAATTTATATATACAAAAATTGACTCAAGACTTTATGCTATGTTCTAAAATATTTACTTTATTCTCTAAGAAATTGGTAGCTACCCCACCACATATACCTTCCCCTTCAACAAAGGTGACCCATTTTGAACCTCTTGCTTAAGCCTTACATCACTCGTCTGTCATTGCAAGCATCATCACATATACATAAAAAAAAATAAAATAAAATAAAATTGTAGGTATTAACCAGAATAATTCAAACTCAAATTTTCTCATAGAAAAATTTGTGAAATATTTAAGTGATGTTTATGTTTTTATCTCACTATTTGTCTTGAGTAGTAATGAATTACAAATGCACAATTGCAGAATTAAGATTTAACAAACACTGTATATTGGTCAACTCAATTTTGTGTAATTGGGGATTAGGTCATACCCTTACTTTTGTGTAACAAAAGATGTGAAGGGATTCTTTTTCTGTTATAAATTTGATTATCAATTGGCATGGATTTTATTAATTTTCCCTTCTTCTTTTTTTGGGTGGGGAAAGGAAGGTAGAATAGATTAGGTAGGGAATGTGTGTTAATTGGTTGACAAGCACCAACTTGCATTGCTGCACGTGGTTTTCATTGCTTGTGCATTAATGTCAATGTACCAAATGAATGTGACACGTGAAGGGGGTGGGATTCTTAGGAATAATGTGTCATTATTTTAAGTTCATTTTTAGCCCACGACTATCCTATAGGTAGAAGGGAGTTGATTCTATTACAGTTATTGTGTAACAAAAATAATTTTTTAGTCATTAATTATATTTAAATAAAATCTTAAGTTAGCTATTAATTATAATTTTGAAATCTTTTAATTTTTTTTAATTTGATTTGAGCTGAATAAAATTATAATGACGATAAAACTCTCTTTATCAAAATTTAATATAGTTATATTCTCAAAACTTAAATTCAAAATTTTTAGTTAAACTAAAATAACTATATTGCAATTGACATTCTATTTGGTAATAAATCTTCTAGTTTTCAATGACACAGTAGTGCACAGTGTGAATATAGAACCCCAGTAAAATGGAGGAAAGAGACATTCTCGTAGTGTACAACTCCACAAAGGTGATAACTTTTCCTTTGCTTTGGAATTTAAGTCTTAACCGGAATATGAAAATAAATAGACAAAAAAAAAAAAAAAAATGGCATTCCAATAAGCTAACCATGATCCATGAATCTGGCCAGCACCACGAGAACATCTTTTGAAGCTAAAATTGTACAACAATAGGAAGGCCAGAACTACTTTTGCTTGAGCTACCATAGGGAGTAAGCGAGTTAACCAGTCTGGGATCTGATTAATCTCTGATCTCTTTTTTTTTTTTTTATCATTTTTTTCTTGTTTTGGTTAAAATTTCAATTCCTGATTGGTTGATTGATATAATTTTAAATTGAAAGAAGAAAGTGTTTCTAATTAACACGGGAAATTTTGATAATCTAGTTAATGCTTTATTATGTAAAGGGTAGTATTTTATTATTATTTGCAATCCACCTGTACTTGGAACCCGAAAATTCTAGTTACATTAGAATAACTCCAGCCAGCTAAATTCTAGTTACGATAAAATAACTCCAGCCTGCTAATCTACAATTTGTTTGTACATTAAATATGTTGTCACATTATTTTGTTGATAGTGCATACGAAAATACAGTAATTCTCAATAGTGATTTCTTTTGCGTTATGTCTTATAGCATTGCCTTCTTGAACATCCGTTTACGCATGTCCTCCATGTGTGGTCCATTCAGAAAATTTTACCACAAAATTTCTCAGTCCCTTCAAGCGAATGAGATTTCCAATGTCATTCAAAGGTCTAGTAATGGTCTTGCTACCCAACATAACATATCCAGACTTGCATCGGCCTTTATATTTTGGGATTTGTTTGCCTGATCCATGTTATTTTACCTCACTTAAAAAGAGTAAAAGCACAGATTCTCTGTAGAGATTGTGCTGCAAGGAGCTGTAACGTGTGCTTTTTCATATTATTTTGGATCCTCAGGGATATTAAATGCGTAATTCCAGGGAATTTTGGAAAAATTTCTCAAAATATATTTAGATTGATTGAATAATCCATATCATCCATCAATCTGACAGTCATTATTGGGAAAGTAATGTCATTGTTTGATTAGTAAAACCAAGCACCATAAGGAGTCTATGACAAGCTGCTAGGTGTGATATAGTGGTGGAGTAGTATGTAGGAGGTTTGAAGTTCAATTCTTCCTTATAAAAGTCCATGACAAGTTGAAATGGAAATCATAGATCACAAATCACAGGACAATTTACCTTCCTTTTATTTCACAGGATATGTGAGAGATTTTAATCAGGTCAGAGCACACCTGCTGACACACACACACAACTTTGGGCGACATACTAATCTGTAATTAACTACTGTTTACAATTACAATCGACAATGGGGAAAATGTCATGATTTTATGCATATCAAAGTAAATATGATTTATCAAGTCACTCTGGATCCAGATGCAATGCATATATCCAGCAAAGACACGAGCAGCAAAAGCTTTGGGACAACACGAAGTTTACTTTCGCACAAAACCAATGATTTAAGAGAGAGATAATACTAATATCATACTCAAAAGATATTAGGTCTTCGTTTTTCTTCTGTTCTACCATGGGGCTTGAGACATAAAAGAAATTACTTGAGAGATTTTCCTTCCACTGATCAGAAGGAAAATGACAAGCTACAGCTTGATAAACTCCAATAGTTCAATGTTCAAATATGCAAGAATACCACACATGAATTCAATAACACCCATCACTCAAATTAGAGAAACATGATTCACATGTTCAACAAGCCAGACCAATATATAAAGACCAAACACTGAGTAAAAACAGTTTTAAGGTTGAAATTCAAAAGCAGAACCCAAAAAAAAAAAAAAAATTTCAGAGTTTAGTCTACTAAGAGTATTCTTCACAGATAAAGAAGGTAGAAGAGTTTAGTCTATAATAAAGTTCCTTTTTTTCCCGCTAGCATCCATGACAAATAAGTTTATAAATGCTTGATTCATCTTGATCAGGTAGTACATAATTAGCTGGTACATTTAAGACAACAGCTTAGCTTATAGCTAATGCATTCAACTAGGGCGTTGTCCATTCACATTCTAAAGAGACTTCAGAACTGCTAGTCATGTTCCTTAGTCATGGCTACTAATTAAGGCAAAGTTAATCTCTCACAATCCTCTAAAAGTATTAGTATGATGATGGATATGAGATTGGTTTACTTGTATCATAGCGGCGGGACCTAGAATGGCTAATGCTATCCAATGTCGCCCCCAAAACCCTTCGACTGTAATCATAATTGTGGCCATTGAAGTGTGATCCATACCCACTAGATTGGTCCAATACACGGGGGGAAACTGGAAATCAAGTTGAGGAATAAAAAAAAAAAAAAGTTCAGCAAGCATGAAACTAGGTACAAATAAGACAAAAGTGATGCAATCAAAATGTCAATATAAATTATTAGAAAAAGAAACAGTTTGAGAAGCAGAGCAAATACATTACCTTGGGAATAATTATGTTCAGAAAATCGGCCAGATGTTGATAACCTAGCAGAGTGCTGGGAAAATTCCGTATTACTATTTACTGAGGACCTTGGTCTCTGAGAAGAATTTGATATGGGTGTGATCGCTGTTGAGCCATTCGAGGTAGGTTTGTCTTGCCCAGATATCTGTTCATTAGACGACAAAAATATGTCATACCAAATCCCCCAATATGGCAGAAATCTATAATTTCAATTACTAAATATTACATGATTCTCCAATCAAGCTCATAGAACCCTTTTATATAATGTCCTAATAAAAAGTAATTCCCAACTAGCTCAAAGTGTTGCATCCTTATATCCATCAATAAACAATACTGTCACAAGACAATAGATACTATGGAGTTCCAATCAACTAATCCCCTTCCGGCCATCAAAGTTGCAAACAAAAATCAGTTCTCAATGAGTGGAAGGATTAACATAATGGACTCACCGCAAACTTCAGAGTTCTTTTGTAGAGCATCACAAGGCCAGAGAAAAGCTTGACAGCATAGTCTGCAATCTCCTCAGTTTCATATTCTGCAAAAGCAAAGCCTTTGGGTTTCTCAGATTCCTTGTCCCTAGGAATGTACAGGTCTACCACTCGTCCTGCTTGAATCAAAATATCATACAAGACTCGGTCGGTCACCCTCTCATCTAGATTGCCTGAAAATAGATATAACAAAATCAGCAACAAATAAGGATCTCTATATTGTCTATACCTGAAGATAATCCTGAGGCCATTAATAACTTTATTTTGTCTGCATCATAAGAGTGTCTAAACCCACCATAATTAGTAGGATTGTAATTTTATTTTGGCAGAACACCCAGAAAAATAGACAATGATAAATGCAGGAGAGAAGAGTATAAAATTTGAACAAGAGAGTGAGCGGGTAGCTAACTACAGAATATAATTCCCACAAAATGGAGGGAATCCTGGATCACCTACACATTCTTTATATCAATGGCACCTTATCACTTAAAGAAAAGCAGATGAATTAAAGGATTACTTCCAGTCCTCCTGTTTGCCCCAGAAGAACAGAACAGGAAGAGAGAAGAGAGGAGGGGAAGTACCTCTAGTTCATCAGCCACATTTTTAGAGATTTTTGAAATAGCTCCCCAAAATATGAACAAAATCATTCCACAGGGGAAAAGAGACACGGTCTTATTAAAAGAAGAAAGACATATAAAGGGTACTTAAGCGGCTTCTATTCTTCCTCAAAAGTCAAAACAGCGCTAGAAGCACCCAACATAAGGATGTAATGAAAGAGAAGAAATCAAAATACCATTGCCTTAACCTTGCCAGCTTGTATAATATTCTATATTGACAAAGTAAATATAAAGAGCATTTTCAGTTTTTGCAACTAGACCGTTTTAGCTGGTAGTGTGATTTAGAGATAAAGCAGAAAAAGAAAAATCAGGAAATCAAACCCTAACTAGAACAGATAACTTTGAAATACAAATTCTCAGTTGCTCATAAAAATGAGCGAATAGAGCAAAATTAATATCAAAGTCGAAGAAACTTAAGAAATTACTGTGACTTTACCTATATAAACAGTGCAACTTGAGCTGCCCGACATGGCTCTATCTAAAATATGGTGTGAAATCCTACCACCGAAATACTATGTATCACCAGAGAACCTCTTCACGCAATCGGCTGCAAATGAATATCAATAATCCACAAGCGAAGTCAATTAGTGACTTAAGAGGCAACAACTTAGAAAGTACAGGCGTTTGATTCAGACTTTGTTCATTACATCACACTCAATCTTAAGGAAGAATAACAACGCAACAAGATGAAGTGACAAAGGTAAACATCAAACTTAACAAAATCTGAGATGGCAACTACAAAATTTTCCGAAAAACTTTTAAATTGAAGTCATAATTCCAGAGAGAAAAAAAAAAAAAAAAAACTATCCGAATCTGTTTAAACGGAATGATACCATTAAATGGTAAAGTTACCGATTAAGACGAGGAGATATACTTTACTAATCAGCTATGTATCGAGGGGAATTTGAATACAATTTAGAAATTAGGGTTAGAGATTAAAATTACACAACTTACAGCTGAGAGGTGGAAAAGAAGATGATATTGTGATGAATGGATACTTCGAGAAGCTACAAAAACGCGGAAGGAGAAAGGAAAGAGCGGAGACGAGACAAGACAACAGAAGAGTGTAAAAGAAATTGGACTTAGTAATAGAAAGAAAAGTAATAATTTTGACTTTGTTTAACATGTAATGAAAAGGAAAAAGTTTATTTTTATATTTGGAATATATATATTTTTATAAGTATAAAATTATCTTTTATTTTAAAATTTTAAAAAATATCTTAATTTCTTAATTTGATTATTATGAAATTTTATAGTTAATATTTATATTAATTTTTAAAAAAAATTATATTAACATTGTATAGATTTATTATATCATTTTTTAACATAATAATTATTTAAATTAAGATTAGTACACAACTTAAACTTATAAAAAATAATAAAATTACATAATAATTCACTAATGTCGTCAAAATAAAAAAAATAAACATAACAAAATCACATAAAAATAATAATAATACTTCTAAAAAAATTTATCTTTTAAAAAATCTAAAAAAAAAAAAAACTCAATTCTGAATGAAAACAAAAATTAAATTTTTTTAAAAGATATTTTTTTTTATTTTCTTCAGGGAAGTTATACCCTTAATTTTAAAAAAATAATATTATAAAAATTAAACTTTATTTTATCTTCAAGTTATTAAACAGTACCAAATAAAAATAAAAATAAAAGCTCACACCTTTCTTTTTCGGTGTATAAATAAACATGGGAACAAAAATACATTAACGCTATTAAAAAGTCAAAGTTACTGCTTAAATTTTATTTAATATATAATTTAAAATCAAAATTACAGGTATAGTATGTGAATTCATTCATCTATATATCTTTTTTAAAATTAATTTAACATGATTAGTAAGTAATGAAAATGAAAACACAATAAATTTTGCCTTTGTCTTGCTTACCATATATTTTTTGCCTTATGAGTATCTTACCTCTTAAACTAATCTTATTTAAAAATAAAACATTTATAATTACTAATTTCCTTCTTAGTATATGTTTTTCCGTATTTCCGAAAACTTAAATTTATGATATCACTTTGCTTGCCACCCAAATTATATTGTAAAATTTTATAAAATTTTAGAATTTATTAATATTTGAGGAAGAAAATTTTAAATTATGGTTAAGTAAAAAATTTCACTCATATCAAATGATTAAGAACTTCAGAATTATGCAAAGTT
Source organism: Bauhinia variegata (assembly GCA_022379115.2). NCBI lineage: Eukaryota > Viridiplantae > Streptophyta > Magnoliopsida > Fabales > Fabaceae > Bauhinia > Bauhinia variegata. The sequence continues at coordinate 20,645,811 of CM039428.1, read as the reverse complement.
TGACATAAATATTTAAGATTATAAATATAACATAATTTAACAATTGAGTGGATTAAAATAATTCTTTAAAAAAGTTATTGTACGAAGTGTATATTTAAATTTTACTCTTAAAATAAGTAGATGATTTCTCATATAATAATAATAATTATTATATTAAGTAAGTATCACATATATTACTTAGTATGTAAGAATCATAAATTTGTCAAGTAAATATTTTATCTAAAAATTGACTTTGTTAATTAAGGGCAAGCCTAAAATATAGTCACTTGCATATATTATAATTAATCTTTACTGTTTATTGAACATTATATAGAGATAGATAGAGTGAAAAAAACAAAGCCTCTTCATTTCCCTCTTGGCACATATTGAGCAACTTGCACTTATACACTTGAAATAAAAAGGTAAAACAACATATACAGGCTGATATATTGGCTAAGCTAAGATATTTACGACTTGTTGTCCAAGAAAGCAATGATGCTCTGGAAAGTAGATGCATCACAAGGCAGAACAATCCCATCTGGGTTATCGAAACCATACTCATCTGCTGCTCTCTCAAGCAATCTCTGAAAAGTGGGGTTCTTGAGATAACTCATAGGAACCACAAACCTCGTCAGTTCAGTGCCCACATAGACCACAAAATGCCCCTTTGGAGTCCTTTTCTTAGCTTCAATTTCTACTTTGTTCGCCACCATTATAATGAATATAACAAACTGTGAGAACCAGAAGTGTACTGGCGTTTCAGCTGCTTGCAAAGGCCTACAGGTATATCCATGACATGTATTTATAGAGCTTGGAAAGTGTGCCATGCATGCATATTATGATTAAAAGAGATAAGGTATGTGCATGGATGCACATGATCGAGCTTAACGTGGACTTTTCAACTCCATACGTTTTTGTATAGAAATGTTTCTTTTTTAAACTAAAACTTGACAAAAACCGATCCGAATAAACTTTTACATTGAGAGAAGTATTTGGAACACATGCATGGTTACAGCGAAAGAGACAGAGAGGGGTGGGGGGTTGGTCTATGTAGTAGACTGAGCTTTGTAGGGCATTAATGAAGAGCAATGTATATAGGAGTGTGCGATGGTCTGTGACTCTGCAACAAAAACCTTCCATACCCTACACTACATGAGGTGCATGCAGTGTAGCAGAAAAGAACGTGCAAGCATATATGACAGAAAGAGACGTGATATCGATGATAGAGTGAGTCTTTCCAACTTTATCTCCTCAACACAAAAGACGAGATTATTATATGCATGATTGTAAGAGAACTAAGAATTATATATATATGTAACACAAGTACAAGCATGTACCACTTTATGATATCAAAGTTTTATCATAAAGTGCATCCAGCTTATACCATTGCCTTGCTCGTTCTCTCAAGGACACGCTTGCTTTAGCTGTTTTTATTTTGGGTAAAAATGAAAATTTAACTCAAAAATATGTAATGAATTTTGCTCTAGAAAGTGATGAGTACTTTAAAAGCTAGAATCTAGAAATGAAATGTATAACATAATTAATTTGGTTAAGGCACAAAAGTAGTTTATTCTTCTAATGGGAGTTGTAGAGGATGGGTTTGAGAGTTCCATGTAAACTTACTGTGTACTGTTTTCTAGTATTCTCTTCTATGATTGGTTCTCATTGTTGTGTTGGTTCTTTGAAAAAACAAGTTTTTTTGGGATCATATGCTATCAAATTTGAAAATATTTTTTTTGGAGGGATGATGTTGACAATGTATGGTCCTCTCTCTTGTATATATATTCATAATCATAAGGTGGTGTTTGGCATGTATCTCTTTTCTGTGGACTTGTTGGGATAAGTTCATAGATTTTGAATAGGACATGGAACGGAGAGAGTGTATGTTTGACGGGGTTAAAGCAGACACTAGTCATTGTCCTGTTACCAGTTTTGGAACTCATATATGTTCGAGCTTCAATGTATCACGAGCTAATTAAACTACTGCTCTTTTCTAGGCGTAAGGAACCATTCAACCAAAGAGTGGATACCCCGAATATACCAATTAAATTGTGTGACATTTTTTGGTAAATTAATACCAATTTAGGATCTCGAGTAAAGGTTTACTACATTATTAGGGGCATTTTAGGAAGGAAATGAGAATGGGATATGTGGCTAGAAAAAATGGGGTGTGCCAAAAGAAATGGCCTGGTATTTGAGTTTGTTAGCCCATTGGGAATTTTCAACTGATAAGGACTTGGTGGCCCGGATAGCATGAGCGCATCATAGTCCAGCCTCATTTTTTTTTTTTGGTAAATTTTATGGAATAATTACGTCAAATTTAACTCATAATTGAATTAAAGATTAAAAATGTTTGACAAGTGCAATTTCGTACTGAATTAGAAATCTAGAATTGCGTTGAAAAATCTCCCTAGTTTAATGTTTAAGGCAGAAGTAACCTGGAAGTTTGTAAGGTGCATTTTCCTTTGGAGATTCATCCACCAAACTGGCTGAAAGAAATTTGGAGCATATAGAGGAATAGGATTGCTGCTAGTTTTGGACCGAAGTCCTTGGACTCCATTCTCATGTATTGTCAGCTCCCTCCCTTTCTGCTTTCTCTTCTCCTCTTCTCAAGATTCCGTTGAATAGACCCAGTTGCGGATCTTGACTCGCTATGTCACTGAAGCCCGTCAACTCCATCACCGTTGCATTTATGGTGGGTTTCAGTTTTTTGATCCTCTTGTTCTTGGGATTCTTCGAATTTCCCTCTGTAACATCCTCAGTCCAACCAATCAACGATCCCATAACATCAGAGACCAAAACCTCACCAGAACCCTTCTCCGATCTGATTGGTGCCTTCAGGAAATGGGACTCTCAGGTGGGTTGTCCCCGGTTCAAGGACAAACATGGTGGGACGAGCCTGAATATGTCAAAGGGTTCTTCTTCTTTGCAAGAGTTTGCCGGTGAATCGGATTGTGGCGGTTTGAAAATGAACCATGTTAGCATTTTGGTCAAAGGGTGGACTTGGATTCCAGATAATTTGGATAATTTATACTCTTGCCGTTGTGGGTTGAGCTGTTTGTGGACTAAGTCATCAGTTCTTGCCGACAAGCCCGATGCTTTGTTGTTTGAAACTAGCACGCCTCCACTTCGGGTAAGTCTCTGATTGAAAATGTTCAGCACTGGGCATATATCTGGCTTGTCATTTCCTCCTTCATCTGAGAAGGAAGGATGAAGAAAAATTTGATTCTGATGAATATTAATTCTTCAGATTTCAGTTAAACTAATTAGATGTCACATTATTGAATGGATGGTTTATTGGCTGTTTGCAAATATCTTGTGATGCTTGCTCCACAGAGAATGATGGTGCTAGGAAGCATAAGAGAGTATTACGAATGTTTCATCATCTCCTTGTCGATGTACTCAAGATGCTTGTCTTGTCTAGTCTACGTTCCCCTATTTAGCTTATAATTGTAGGGATACAGGAACTTTTGGCAGTGAGGAAGTGATGATTTGAACTTTTAGGGATTAAAGGAGGGAATTTGAATCAGTAGTTCAAATTTAATTAAGCGCTATACTGGAAGTAGAAGAAGGAGAAGAAAACAAGATAATCAACTTAATGTTCATTGATTATTGGCTGATTTTTGAAACCGCTTTCTGGTTATTGCCTTGTTTGGATAACTTAGGTAGGCATGAAAGTTAAAATTTTAGAAATGCCAATCCTGTGGCTCTTTGATTGGATTGCATCTCATTGTTCCAAAGTTACTTGACCCTTAATGTGAATCTCCGAGCTTCTTAATTGCTTCTCTTTGTTCCATGGTAACCTCACAGAAGGCATTTTCCTATCATAGTAGACTTTCACAAATTTAACACACACATATATATTATATATGTAGGCATTCGTTTGTGTATGTATGTATGGTCTGGATTCCAATTACCCGCTTTGTCATGGCTTTCTTCTCTTGATTTCAGAGACGCATTGGGCAACCACTTCGTGTGTACATGGATCTTGAAGCTGGAAGAAAGCGATCAGGTCGAGAGGATATATTTATTAGTTATCATGCGGAAGATGATGTACAGTCAACCTATGCAGGTGCTCTATTTCACAATGGTCGAAACTATCGTGTGTCCCCTTCTAAAAACAATGTAAGTGATTTGTCAAATAATAAACTATAATATCAGAATAACTCAAAACAAAGGAAAAACTGGTGAACTCACAGTTGATCTGATTTGCCATTTCTAGGATACACTTGTTTACTGGTCCTCTTCAAGGTGTCTTTCTAAAAGGAATGAGCTTGCTAAGAAACTTCTCAGCTTGCTGCCACACCATTCATTTGGCAAGTGTCTGAATAATGTTGGTGGCCTAGACATGGCTCTATCCTTTTACCCTGAATGTGCAAATGGTGCCAACCCAAAATGGTGGGATCATTTACATTGTGCCATGTCTCACTACAAGTTTGTTCTTGCAATTGAGAACACTTGGACAGAGAGTTACGTGACAGAGAAGTTATTTTATGCCTTAGACTCTGGTGCAGTTCCAATCTACTTTGGTGCACCAAATGTCATGGATTTTGTCCCTCCACATTCCATAATAGATGGCAATAAATTCAGCTCGTTGGAAGAATTGGCTTCATATGTGAAGGCTCTAGCTAATGACCAAATAGCCTATGCAGAATACCATGCATGGAGAAGGTGCGGTGTTTTGGGTAACTATGGAAAAACACGAGCAGCGAGCCTCGACACATTACCATGTCGATTATGTGAGGCTGTTAGCAGAAGAGGTGGAAGAAATGCAAGTTAGGATGAGGATTTTGCTCAATTTGTAGGACTACTTGAACAGTCCTTGCAACCTGTACAGGGCCAAATTGTTTGTTTCACAGAACCAAGTAACGCAAGGAGATCATGGAGGAGACTCAGCTCACGAGATTAAAATATCATAAAGCTGATGATTCTCTTTTTTAATTTTTTTTTTTTTTGTTTGGCTAAAAAAAGAAATTTTCTTTTTGACAGAAGATTGATCATGTTGGCGCCATGTAGTTGATTCATGTTACAGCTGTACGATGTATTGTTTTTAAGAAAATTGTGCATATGCGAAGATGAGATGAATAGTTCATTGACGAAAGTAATACAAAGTAGCCAAATAAAATCTTCCAGTGAAATGTTGTATTTGCTAGGACATTAAAACATTTTCTATTTTACGTCTTAGATTTATTTTTTCTCTTAAAAGTTTTTGACTAGCTATTTTATTTAAATTTAAAATCAAGTAAACAATCTAAATTTTAAAATTTATTTTTTTGAACAAACAATTAAAAAGTTGTAAGATGTAGAATGGGACAAAAGGCCTAAGGTCCTTCCATCTCTCTAAAGTTACTTTCTGCACTAATTTGTCAGATAGCAATCTTCAATCTGTCTACAAGCCTAGGCAGATGAACATAATGTGTTCTTCTAGTTTAACAATTGGGTAAAATTGCTAAATCATACTCATCCACTTGACCCTTCAAATTAATTGAACAACCAAAAAGTTCCTGTAAGATGCTCTATCCTGTCCCAAATAAGGTATTGTCAACAAAACATATATTACATATAAAACGAGATGGATAACTTCCAATATACATAAACAAGTTAAAGATTCCGATTCGACAGAAACCAGATTCAAGCTACTTTGGTTTCTGTTATTTGTGGAACTGAAGCGATATTGGGATTACAAGTTGAAGATTTGGCGTTTTACCACACCCAAGGTAGTTGAAATCTAGAAAAATGACCAGAAATTGTAGTATTAACTGCTCTTGAAACAGTAATTTTTAGTATCAATATTTGAATTGAAATTTAGACTTCAATTTTTAACTATTACAAGTTGCTTGAATCTTGACCCCCTTTTTGATTTGCCTCAACAATAACCAGAATGCCAAATGAAAGTAAGATAATGATGAAGCACTACATTGTACAAATGAGAATAGTATAAGATGAGTTCCAAAATTAGCAAAAACAGGTTTCCACATCTAAATTGAATCAAAAGAGGTTAGACAAGAGGAGCTGGAGGGAATAAGTAGCATGCTTTCCTATTCCTCCTCTTTGATTGGTAGGTGTTGCCCAAAATGAACACTTGGTCCTTTGTGCAATTGTTTTTACCAATTACCATGTCATTTACAATTTCTAAATCAAAACATCTCTTTCAATCAACATTTAAATCAAGAAAGTTCATGAAATTCGATGGAAAGAGAAATCTTGAGTACTTGAGTGACATTTTCAGGCTCATTTGAATAATTAAATAACCTTAAGATCAGCAACAACCACCCTTTTGTGGCTCCGTTGCTGCTTCTGCTTCTTTGTCCTCCTCCGCTTGTAGAACAACAGTCTTCCCATTTCCAATAGAGGCAGAAGTGTTGAGCTCTTGAGATTTCATAACCTTCCGACTTAATATGTTGTAGATCTCCTTTACAACTGTCTGAAAAGCAGCAGTTACATTAGACGAATCAAGAGCCGATGTCTCCATGAAGAACAAACCCTGTGCCTCGGCCAAACCCTTGCCTTCAGCAGTAGGCACCTCCCTCGCATCCTTTAGATCTGACTTGTTCCCCACAAGTATTGTGACGACATTCATATCACAGTGAGCTGTTGAATAATAGACCAGTCCACTTAGTCCTCATTTCATCACATCACATATAAACTAAAATATGTGAGATAATCTTTTTGAAGCAAGCAAAGGAATAAACATCAGGCCCATCAATAAGCTTATAACAAGAAACCACAGTTATATTCAATACTTAACCTTCAATTTGGTGTACTAGATACATAATGTACGCATGTATCAATTCTGAGTATATTTGTTGAGAACAAGACTAAAATAAATGCAGATGTGCAAAAAACGAAAACAGAAAAGAAAACTGAAGCTAAGTTGACTAACGGAAGTAGTTTAGTTAAGTACCTAATAATGACAATTTAAAATTTAGATTTTATCATCCAGATGATACATCTTGAAAGATGTTTTATAAATTTACAAAACAAAATCAACTTAGGAGAAAGTTGACTGTCTGTTTTGCATGTATCATCCGCATGATACATTAATGATAATGATTGTCTGTCTTGCATGAATGTTTCCCCATATAATATTCATACCATTGCAAAATTGACTGCAAAGTTCATATTTTCCAAAACCATTATCCTGACAACGAAAATAAGCATAAGGGGAAAAAAAAAAATCCAGAAGGGTAAAACAGTAACCAAACATCAATTGATAATTTTAGTTCTTACTGTGAAGTTCATTTAACCATCTGCCAATGCTATCAAAAGTCTGGCGTCTGCTAATGTCATACACCAAAAGTGCTCCCACTGCACCCCTATAATATGCAGATGTAACAGCTCTAAACCTCTCCTGGCCAGCTGTGTCCCAAATCTGTGCTTTTACTTCCTTTCCATCGATATCCATCTTCTGAGTTTGGAACTCTACTCCTATAGTTGACTTTGAATTAGGATAAAACTCATCCCTGGCATATCTTGCGAGCAGATTTGATTTCCCAACAGCTGAATCACCAACTAAAACAATCTTGAAAAGGTAATCCTCAGTTTTCTCTTCTTCTTCATTATTCAAAGCCATTTCTGAGTTCTAAAAATTGCCACTGTGTAGAAACAATCAAGGAAAAATAGTCATTCTGAACTCTGGTTCTTTCCAAGACTTGAATGCCACCTGAGAAGAGGAAAAAGGAATTAGAGAACACAATATGCCCTTTTTTTCTGTTTTGTGGGGGGGGGAGGGGAGGAGAGTAAAAAGGAACTTGGAGTACGGGTGAGGTATACATGTGACACAAGTTGCAGATTCTGGACTTAGCTATTTCCAAGACCTGAATGCCACCCGAAAGGAGGAAAATGAAATTAGAGAGTAAAGTGAGACAGAGGAAAAAGGAACACGGAAAACAGGTGAGGTAAGTGACACAAGTTGTGGTTGAATAAATGTAAAGTGTCTTAACAAATATATACCTTCTTAAGCAACTGACAAATGTTTCTGGTTTATAGAACTGTCTCTACCCTCAGCAATCAGCCCTTTAACTAAAACTAAGAAAGGCTTCCTGGACCACCTAAAAGCATCAATCTCAATATACTCCACTGATTCAATGTACTTAAAAAAAAAAAAGAAGAAAGAATTTGCAGGGCTATTCATGATGCAATAATTCATTTTATCTAACAAGAAGATCCCTGATGGCAAAACATTTCCAGCTCCTGCTCATGACTAGTGTGTCTTGAGGAGGAATATTCTACAAGTGAGAGCCATAACAAAAAAAAATTGCTAATAAACTACAGAATTAACAAACCATCCCCTTAGCAGACAGGGGAAGGCTAAGATATTAACTTTTTTTGTTCAGATAATACCTACCTCACTTTTAATATTCTACACAAGGCATTTGTGATAATTGTGTAATAACGTAAAACAATTAGTATGGCCACACTAGAAGTGCTGAAACATACTAAAGCAGCGACAATAAGTTAATTAGAATTGATATCTGTCTAAAATGTGTCAACCCAGCTAATTTTTTTTTTAAAAAAAGAATGAACTGCAAATCACAGGCTCAGGTGAGCAAACCATCAATCCAAATCCATCAACCAAACTCTCAGTTTAATTTACATTTAATATTCAATCGAGACACTGATTATGAAATGCAATGTAAACTATTAGCTGATAAATATTAAATGATCAACGTAGTAAGTTACAATGTATTTATCCGACTAGTCCCAATTAAAGAGGAAAAGTGAAGACAACCAACATCTGAATATTACATGTGCTCCAAACAAGCTATGCAAATACACAGCAACATAAAACTCAAGCACACATGGAGCTAAACTCAGTTCAAGAAAATTCTAATGTCAGCCATAATAAAGAAAATTCAAAAGATAATAAATTAAAAATTTTAGATATAATATATAAAAAATGGAACTTTTACACCTCTAACTTTGAGGGTTCTGCTTATTTCTCCCATTGCAAACCTCTAGTGATATCCACCACAAAACTACATCTAATTTTGAGAAAATTAGTAAACAAAATTGCAAAGCCCGTTATAATCCTAAGAAAATAACTCTTTCATACCTCAGATATGAGAACTCCAAGCCCTAGCGAGCATATGAAGCCTCAGATGCCCTTAGCCTGTGGCAGTACCACAGTTTTCCAAGCAATGCCCTCAACCGTAGAAGAAGATCAACGCAATCTTCGCCAAGGAGGAGACAATGGCAGAGTCAAAGGTTTGGGCGGCCAATGAGCAGAGGAGTTCAATAAGTTGCGCAGAGGAAGAGAAATCAGATTAAGAGAGGGAATGACCGGAAGAGAGGAGCGGAATGGCAGAAAACTCAGAACAGAGAGATGAGCTTCGTCATTCGTGTGGGGTTAGATTTCGGGCTTGAGGGTTATTTTAGGAATTTTGCTTCCCCTTCACGGCTTCACCCGTGAACGCCTAAACGGTGCCGTTTGTTTCTTTTCTAAAAAAGATTATTATCTCCACTTTTTCTTTTTTTTTTATAACCTATCATCTTCAAGTTTTTTTATTTTTTTTTGGCGGGTAAAGAAAAACCAAGAATAATCAAGTAGTAAAAAAAAAAAAAAAATCAAACAACAGAAAGTTTGTGTGTGTAATACCAAACGAAATAATCAAATATTTGTCAATGCTATATATGGTTGATTAAAAATATTAACAAGTGGAAATTTCCTACTTTGAGTAAAAATATTGAAAAAATTAATAATAAATATTTTATAAATTATAAAAATTAATTTTCAATAATTTAAACTATAATAAAATATAAAGATGAATTTATAAATATTTATAAACTATAAAAATTAATATTCAATGTTTTATATCAAAACTTTTTAAAATTTTGTTTCTTTTGAAACTATAAGCATTGTTACTATAATTAAAACATATTTTTTATTTACATCATCCATTAAATTTGTCGTGTTTGTAACCTCGGAATATGTTGTCGAGTGAATTTATAAGTTATATTAGGCGTGCTATTTATTGAGCTTCTCCCAAAGAAAATAAAATGACTAATAAAGTGTCACTTGGTTGATATATAAATTTATTTAATAATTGGAGATTTGATGTAATGTTAAATGTTTAAATTTATAAGAAATATATATTAAAAAGAGAAATAATTATAATTATTTTATTTTAATAAGATTAGTTTTATATTTAATATAAAATGAGGATATTTATAAGTAAAAAAAATAAAAATAAAAACTTTAGAGATGATTAGTAAAATTAAAATGATAAACACATTGAAAGGATTATGATGAATCAAACAGTTTTATTCCTTATTATTCAATTCAAAACAGCTACGTTAGCAGAGAAAACACATATTTGATTACATTTTTTTTTTTAAAAAATAAAACACACATCATTCCACAGACAGTAGGCAGTCCAATCCATGTAAGTCATGTATCATTTTCCTCTTCAACTTTTCCTCCATTTTTTTCCCCCCAAAATTGGAAAAGAGAGAAATAATAGTAAGATTTAAATCAAATGCTCTTATATTTTATCTTCTTTTTATCATTTATGAGAGTATTGTAACATATTTTATACATTTTCTCTTCTCCTCTGCCCTTTACTTTAAACCGAGCAAAGAGAAACTCTTTCCTTCCGTTGAAATCCCTCCCCTCCCCTCTCAACGCTCCCTTAAACAAAAACATGGGACTGGTCCATTTGGAAGAGAGACTTGTTTTCACAGTTTATGGTCCATGAGAGTTCCTTTGAAAGCTGCCACCACGCTTCAGGCTCTTCTGGTTCCCAATCTCGGCCTTGGAGTTGGGGGGCTCTCGAAGAACGTTACTCGTCATCTTCGCACCTCTTGGCGTCCTGCCAGGACCCTACTCAGAACCAAAACTCTTGGGTTTATGAGCTGCACAACAATGGCGATCCCTCCTCTGTCACTTCAAGTCAGGGATAACATCCAGCTATCCCAGCTGGAGAAGAAGATTTTCGATAGGCTTCTTGGCACTCTTCGACATTTCGGTCTCCAAACTCAGCTGCGAGTCGCTGGAGGATGGGTTCGGGACAAGGTCTGTGAATTTATTAGATAGTATTGGTGTTCTTCAAATATTGGTTTTGTTTTTGGTTTCAAAAACAAGCTGAATTGATGATTGAAAGCTTGAATTTTTTTGTTGGAATTATTGCCTGATACTTAGTTTGGTTTTTAATTGCTTTGCAGCTTCTGGGTAAAGATTGCTATGACATTGATATGGCTCTTGATAATATGATGGGTACTGAATTCGTTGATAAGGTCAGGGAGTACTTGCTATCAATTGGGGAAGATGCGCAGGGAGTATGTGTTATTGAGAGGTATGTATAATTTGACTGTATTGATAAGGTTGTCTGTGATGTGTCCTATTGGAATGATCGACTCTTATGATTATATATTTTGAACGTTTTCAAGCTTTCCACTAGCGTGATTGATGTTTTTTGATGCATATTGTCTTAACCTTCATCATTTTTTAAAGGAAATGATTCAAGCTTTCCACTATGGATGAAAGGAAATGATTCATTTCATGAAAGCAAGAAGTTTTGCTTCTCGTCTTCCTTGTTTCCTCCTCTTCATTTTGTACCATAACAATCTTTTTATTTGTGCTATGGAAATAGATACTGACTCACTTAGCTTAGCAGCTGCAAGTTCACGAGCATTCATTTTTAAGCCCTGGTTGCATTTCTTCTGACTTTTTAGGCTGAAATTTAAAATTTTTCAGTAATCCTGACCAGTCCAAACATTTGGAAACAGCAAGGATGCGGCTGTATGATATGTGGATTGATTTTGTTAACTTAAGGAGTGAAGAGTACACAGAGACTAGCCGCATTCCTACGGTATATGATTATTTGATCTTCTATTTGTTGATGAGTTTATTGCATATGGTTTGCTTCAAATGGGCATAATATGTTATTTCCAAGTTGAGCTGTGGGATTGCTACTTTTTTCCATTGTTCTCTTTTCCTCATAAATATTATATTGTATGTCGCATCATTATGGCCTCGTGACTCTAACTTGAAATCTTGGTTTAAGGCTCTGCCAATAATTAAATCAGGCGTTCAAGAAATTAGTAGTTCACATTTTCCCGATGGGATTGGTATTGAGGATCAGGTCAACTTTGGTGGTTATCTAATTCCTTATGTTTGTGCTTTCATAGTTAGAATGCCAAAATTCTCTCATAATTGCTCATGGAAAGGTTGTCCTTATTCAATTTACTGAAGGAGAATTATTCTCAATGATTTTGTTTTCACCATTTGTGGTTTGAGGGTATCTTTTGTATGAAACAGGAGTTTGTTTTTAATCTGTTCTAGGAACATATCAGTGTCTGATCTTAAATTTATCTACTGATTTGTTTTCCACGTGTATTTACCTTCGTTATTTTAACTTCTATTATTCATTTTTTTTTTTTTTTAAATTGAGTTTCCATCTCAAATAATTTGTATCAACTAGTTTCTTTTATTTTCTCTTCTATTTTTTTTTTTTGTTTTCAATTTTTTTTAAGGCATTATGACCTTCCATTATTCTAAATATCTGTCAAACATTTATCTATCTTGGCAATCAGTTCACTGCTACAGTTGAAATATTTTTCTTTCACTCTCTCTTGCTACTGTTCTATTGCACTTGCGTGCATAAGACTGCTCTTGACATTGCTAGATTCTTCTATGTATGAATGATATTCTCATCCTTAGTCTCATGCATGAAATAAAGAGTTTCTCATAATGTGTTTATGTGAAGATCCTTCTTGTTTTGCGTGGTGTTTGAGCAAATTGTATGCATAAATGGACATTCTTTCTAGCAATCATTTGGTATATATGTTGGTAATTTTGCATATTTTAAGGCATACTCTATGGGTTAAAGTTTACTTTATGCCTAACAGCAAAGATTTGGCACTGCTGAAGAGGATGCATATCGGAGGGATTTGACCATTAACAGGTATTTTTTTTTTCTTTCCTTAGTTTTTAAAGAACTTTCAGTATAGCAACCAGTTTTATTTTTATATATCCGTATGTTTGAGGGTACTCTAATATTCACTTCTGTCCTTCCTGCACACAATTTATAAGAGTTTCATATATCACCTGATTTGTTCTTCACAGCTTATTCTACAATATCAACACTGAGGCAGTAGAAGATCTTACTAAAAGAGGTGGGAAAGGGACATATTGCCCAAATATTTATTTTCAGAGCTACTTGGTGTGACATTTTATCTGTCAATTTAATAAACTTTTGTTGCTCCTCATAGGGATTTCGGACCTTAAGTCTGGGAAGATAGTGACTCCTTTGCCTCCAAAGGAGACATTTCTGGATGATCCTTTACGAGTTCTCCGAGCCATTCGTTTCGGTATCATATAGTTCTCAATTTTTCATAATGTATTACTGATATTTGTACATTAGAGTACACAGGCATTTTCTTCTTCCTTTTTTTTTTTCTTTTCTTCTTTGATATGAGATCACAAATTAGCATTTGGATCTTTCTCTGTTCAATTAAAAACCTTCCCCAGATATTCTTTGCCAACTTTTTGTCTTTCTTAATGGCCTTCTTTCTGTTTTTTTGTTGCTTCTAAAATACTGTAAAATAATACTACTCTACCTATTTCACCCAAGGAATAAACGGAGGAGGTGTAAATAAAGGAAACCACACCGACATTTGGGCTTGTACACATCCAGTTGCTGGTGTAATCATAAAATCTGTTAACTGTGAACATTATCACTTGAGCTTTCTGTTCTTTTACCTCTCCTTGTATTTGAACTTTTCTCTTTCCTGCTATATTGAGGTTGTTTAACTGTGAACATTATCACTTGAGCTTTCTATTCTTTTACCTCTCTTTGTATTTGAACTTTTCTCTTTCCTGCTATATTGAGGTTGTTTGTTATTGTCTTAGGTGCTAGATTTGAGTTTACTCTAGATGAAGATCTGAAGAGAGCTGCTGCATGTGATGATGTGAAAGATGCTCTAGCAGCTAAAATAAGCAGAGAGCGCATCGGAACTGAAGTATGTCAGCATTCTTGCTTGCCCCAAATAGTGTTTTAGGTCTTATATTAGTCCTTTAAGATGCTGTCTAGATTGTTTTGTAATTTCTATATCTACTTTAAACCATGCTGTTTACACTTGCTCTTTTCTGTTTATTCCTTTTGTAGATTGATCTAATTATATCTGGGAACCAACCTGTTAAAGCAATGACTTACATTTGTGATTTGACATTGTTTTGGATTGTATTCAGTCTTCCTCCTGAATCTGAACCTGCCATTGCAGATGGTTGTGACAGGTAAATAACTTCAGTACATTGTTTCTTGGTGGGTTTATAGGTGTGGAAAGATTTCAAATTGACATACACTGGAAGTATGATAAAAGAAATTCTTCCTAAAGGCAAAGATAACAAAAATAAATAAATAAATGTGAGTTAACCAGATTATATTTTAGCTTAAAAGTAGTCTGAGAACTGATAAATTTGATAACTATAAATAATTGTAATGAAGTTTATAAATCTGGAAATGCATGGATCAATTTTTCTTTATTTCTCTTGATTTTTGGTCAAATTAAAGATGCTTTGACCTTGATCCACATCCTTTGAATATTGTTCATATGATTGGAGTTTGAAATTCAAGAGTTGCATTTTCCAGCCCAATTCAATTGCTGAATTTTAAGCAAAAATATTTTGGGTTCTATCAACCTGGAGAATATAGTATTAGTAACTATTATCTAATATATCAGTGCTATTCTTTTAGTTACTTCGTTTTTATGGTTTACAGTTTAGTTGTTTGTCATTTGATTAAGGTTATTCTATTGTCCTTTTACATGTATAAACTTTCATGATAATTGGGTTTTCAGGTTGTCTCACATTTACCCTTGTCTTTTCTTTCCTATAAGATTGTACATATCTGTTTTCTTTTATTATGGATTTGTTATTAGTAGTGTTTCGTTGGCATCTTATAGCTGTTTTCTGATATATAGGGATCGATAGTAACCAAATTTTCATACTCGTATGTGGTCATTGATCCATTCCATCAGTTCTACTTTTTTTTTTTTAATACTGTACATTATTATGGACTTATGATCTATCTTTGTATGTTGTTAAAACAACTAATGCAAGTTATATGGAAGAACCATGGATTACTGAGTTCGTAGTTTTATTTATGACTACTATTTCTTATGTGTTTGGTTGGTCATTCTGATCAGTTATTTCTTTTACCTTTCTAGGCTTTGTCTTGGTTACTTGGATACAGCATGGAACATTATCCGGTTAATTGGAGATTCTACCTTTACTGTAAGTAATTGGTTCATTTATGTACTTTATGTTATTTTTGTCATCTTATTCTAATAGCAGCTGGGATGTTGCATATTCCAGTTCCATGTATGGTTTTCTTATATCATGATACCTGATTTCTCCACTTTGTTATTTTAGGATGAACAAAAAAGGTTAGCTCTATATGCTGCTTTGCTTCTCCCGCTTAGAAACACCACTTACAGAGATAAGAAAGCTAAGAAGGTACTGACCTCTTTTACTTTTGCTTTCCTCAGAAGTTTGAGCTGCAAGTGCCTTAGCATATAGCACTGTGTCAGACTTAGAACTTTATGGGTTTCTAGATGTTGATGGACATACAAATATTTCATCTCAGATGCATGGAAAATAGAATGTGCATTTTTTGTGGACCATGATGTGATGCTAAGTTGCTAACACGCATTTTATGTGTTGGGTGGTGGGTGTGACCATTGTAGCTGTTGTCTGTTCTTGTAGTTTTCATTTCAGTTGAAATGCTGGTTCAGTCACAATCTGTATTTCTGAACTACAGATTCCTGTTGTCAATTATATTTTCCGGGATTCTCTCAAGCGCAAGGCTAAGGATGCAGAAATGGTCAGTAAGCATTTAGCTTATTGTTATAAAAATTAGTTTAATACTTCTGAACTCTCTGGTTGTATTTTCTTCGGCCAATGTGTTTGTAAATTTTTCTCTGTTCAGGTGCTTGACTTACACCGGGCATCTGATAAATTCTTGTCATTGATTCCTTACCTTTTGTCGAATGAGGATGGACAATTTGTTGACGTTGATTCAATAGGAGAATTGGTTGATGTCCCTGTTTCTTCAAGTGTCCGGATACTAATAGGTATAATATTTTTTGTTACCTTGCTATTATACCAGCGGTATGTTGTTAATTTTGTAAAATAATTGTTGTTGACCTTAATCTTTTCATTAGTCTCTTTCGATATTGTCTTGTAGTTCCTCATGGTTATTGATGTTGTAGTTTCAGGTGGTTTTTCTTTTTAATGAAATGAAGTTTTACTTGAATTTCAGTTTCTTGCTTTTTTTCATTGAACAATGAAGGTTCTATCGTGGAAAAAATGTGTTATGTTATTCATGAGCCTTTATATATAGGTTATACAGCCCACTTGGAGGTTGCAAGAGATAATGATAAATACAAGAGATAATAATAAGTATAGAGAGAGATAAGGATAGATACAACTATAGATAAGGATAGATACGAAAGAGATAAGAATAATAATTATAAGGGAGATAGAGATAATCTACTCAATTATCTAACACTCCCCCTCAAGCTGGTGAGTGAATGTTCTTCAAGCCCAGCTTGCTGATTAGTCTTTGAAATTGCTGAGTTGGGAGGCCCTTAGTGAGGACATCAGCTACTTGGTTTTCAGACCGTATGTACGGCAGCCTGATAATGCCGTTTTCCAATTTTTCTTTTATAAAATGTCTATCTATCTCTACATGTTTAGTACGATCATGCTGAACTAGGTTATGAGCAATACTGATTGCTGATTTATTGTCACAATATAGGGTCATTGGAGTGACTCTTTTAATTTTCAAATCATCAAGTATTATTTTGAGCCACAGCAGCTCACAAATGCCCTGAGCCATAGCTCTAAACTCTGCTTCTGCACTTGATCGTGACACCACATCTTGTTTCTTACTCCTCCAAGTTGCTAAGTTACCACCGATGAAGGTACTGTACCTTGAAGTTGACCTTCTATCAACTTGAGAACCACCATAGCCAGCATCTGTATACCCCTCTACCAGTAACTTCTCTTGTGGTCGAATGAGTAATCCTACCCCGGGTGTAGATTTTAAATACTGTAGGATTCTTTGTACTGCTTACATGTGTTCTTTCCTCGGATCATGCATAAATTGGCTTACCACACTTACTGCATATGCAATATCTGGTCTAGTGTGTGAGAGATAGATTAACCTTCCAACTAGGCGCTGATATTGTCCTTTCTCTATGGCTGTATCTTTCCCCCGTTCACGCAGACGGTGGTCCCTCTCAATGGGAGTGCTTGCTGGTTTGCTCCCTAATGTTCCTGTGTCCTTTAACAAGTCAAGGACATACTTTCTTTGGGATAAGAAAATTCCTTCTTTAGAATAGGCAACTTCTATACCTAGAAAATACTTCAATTTTCCCAAGTCCTTCATTTCAAATTCTCTGGCCAGTTCGGATTGCAATTTTTTTCTTTCTTCCATATCATTTCCTGTGACTATGATATCATCGACATACACCAGCAGGGCTGTCAGTCCCCCTTTAGGTGAATGTTTGATGAAGAGTGTGTGATCCCCTCTACTCTGTACGTACGCCATTCTCTTCATTGCCTTTGTGAACCTTTCAAACCATGCTCTAGGTGACTGTTTAAGGCCACAGAGTGCCTTCTTCAGTTTACACACTTTATGATTACCAAAACTCTTATTGAATCCTGGTGGAGGTTCCATAAATACTACTTCTTCTAAATCCCCATGCAGGAAGGCATTTTTGACATCAAACTGCTGTAAGGACCGTCGAAAGTGAACTGCAAGGGCTAGCATAACCCGTACAGTGTTCATTTTCGCCACAGGTGCAAAGGTTTCAACATAGTCTATCCCTAATTTTTGAGTATACCCTTTTGCCACCAATCTTGCCTTGTATCTTTCTAAAGTCCCATCTGCTTTATATTTTACAGTAAAAACCCATCTACACCCTACTGGTACTACTCTGGAAGGCTTGGTAACAATGTCCCATGTTTTATTTTTCTCCAGTGCTCTCATTTCCTCTTTCATGGCTTGTGACCAATTCTGGTCTTCTAAGGCTTCTTGTACAGTCCGTGGGATATTTATGGTAGACAAGGCAGATAAAAATGTTTTATATTGTTTTGAAAGCTTATGGTAGGAAACATAATGGGATATAGGGTGTTGAGTGCAACTTCTTTTTCCTTTTCTTAAGGCAATGGGTAAATTAAGGTCTACGTCATTCTCAACAGGCAATGTATCAACAGGTAATGCAGAATTATTTTCAGCTAAAGGAACAGTAGTAGAGATATTAGGTTCAGATTGCATACCTGGTTCATTGTGGGTTCCAGTAGGAGTTGGATCCGATGATTGGACATGCTGCTGGGTAGACTTGGACTTATATATCCTTGAGTACACTTTGAGTGGTTCTTTGGGTTCTGGAGTAGGTTCATTTGTATCTGTTGGAGTTCCAGAACTAGAAATGTGATCATTGTCAGATGGGAATGACTCGGTTGGGACTAACTCAATAGGTGGAGGATTTAGAGGTATATTTTCACCACCGTGAGAACTCTCCCCCTGTTGGTGAGAAGGGTAGTATGGGACAGACTCACAAAAAGTAACATCCATTGAAACATAGAATTTTTTTGTGGGGGGATGAAAACACTTATACCCTTTTTGGACACTGGAATATCCTAGGAATAAACACTTAAGAGCTCGGGGATTAAGTTTGCCACAGTTATGCGAATGGATGTGTACAAATGCTAGGCAACCAAAAACCCTAGGGATTCGTATGTTTAAGGATAGGGAGTTTGGGTGATGTGCTAACAGAACTTCTAAAGGGCTTTTATTGGAAAGGGACTTGGTGGGTAGTCGGCGCCTTTTATTGTGACGTCCCAGGTCTCACCGTACCTTCGTATGCGGTCTCACCTGGCAACATCACTCATAGGACTTCTTGCTTCCCCTTGCAAGTTTTTGCCTTTCGCAGCTCTCGAACCCGGTACCTGGGGGTAAGTACTTAGATTCATAGAGAGCTGCTACCATTAGACCAATTGGTCTAATGGTAGCAGCTCTCTATGAATCTAAGTACTTACCCCCAGGTACCGGGTTCGAGAGCTGCGAAAGGCAAAAACTTGCAAGGGGAAGCAAGAAGTCCTATGAGTGATGTTGCCAGGTGAGACCGCATACGAAGGTACGGTGAGACCTGGGACATCACATGCGGTCTCACCTGGCAACATCACTCATAGGACTTCTTACCCCCCTTGCAAGTTTTTGCCTTTCGCAGCTCTCGAACCCGGTACCTGGGGGTAAGTACTTAGATTCATAGAGAGCTGCTACCATTAGGCTGCAGTGAGAACTGCTTCCCCCCAAAAATGTTTAGGGACATGCATTTGAAAGAGGAGGGAACGAGTGACTTCAAGTAAATGACGGTTTTTTCTTTCAGCTACCCCATTTTGTTGTGGGGTATTGACACATGATGATTCATGAATAATGCCCTCTTGATCAAAAAATGAGTTAAGGGTGTGGTTGAAATAATCTTTGGCATTGTTTGATCTGAACCTTTTAATAGAGACCCTAAATTGATTAGAGATCATTTTATAGAATTTGGGAATTATGAGGCTAGTTTCTGATTTATCCTTTAGGAGATATAGCCAGGTGAGTCTAGTACAATCATCAATAAAGGATATAAACCATCTAGCCCCATTAGTATTTGGCACTTTGGAAGGTCCCCAAACATCCGTATGTATCAAAGAAAAAGGGGTATTGGAAATTTTATTGACTACTGGAAATGACACTCTATGGTGCTTAGCAAGTGCACAGGATTCACAATGTAAAGTGCTAAAATTAAGACTCCTAAATAAAGTAGGAAACATAGACTTCATTAAAGAAAAAGGTGGATGACCGAGTCTACAATGCTCAAGCCATACTTTATTCACATTACTTGAGACACTATGAGCTGAAGGGGATATTGTTGAGTAGCTACCAATGGGCTTCTCAAGGTAATATAGTCCATTCTGCTCCTTAGCATGTCCAATCATCTTTCCTGTCCTCTTTTCCTGAAAAACACAATGAGAGGGATCGAAAATAGCAAGGCAATCAAGATTTTTCGTAAGTTGGTGAATAGAGAGAAGGTTGGCAGAAATTTTTGGTACATGAAGAACCCTTTTTAAGGACATTTTGGGAGCTAGTGGAATGTTACCTTTCCCTGCTACCCGAATAGGTGTACCATTAGCTACATGTATAAATTCAGTGCTGGAAGCAGGTTTATATTTTTGAAAAAGGTGGGTGGAATTGGTCATGTGGTCAGTTGCCCCAGAGTCTATAATCCATGATCCTAGGACTGATTTAGAAGCCTTAAAAGTATTAGAATTTAGACACTTACCTGACTGAGCAAGAGAGCATGAGCTAGTAGTCAAGGTTTCAAGGAAAGCTCGCAGTTTCTCAACCTCTGCTTCATTAAGGGATGGAAGGGCATTATTTCCAGGAGATGCTGGTTGTTCCGTGGCTGCGAGGTTTGCTTGTGTGCGTTGTTGTTTGATTCGGTTCAAGACTTGTTCCTTGCCATGTAATTTGAAACAGGTCTCTCGTGTGTGTCTGGGTTTTTTGCAATGAGTGCACCACAAATTATCACGGTTGGAAGCTTTGGTGGAGTCTGATTTGGACCCCCGGTTGTCCCTTCTTGCAGCAGTGAAGACTGAATTAGTTTTGGACCCTCGGTTGTCCCTCCTTTCAGCAATGAGGGCTGAGTCAGCATTGGAGGTGCTGTCTAGCATGACAACACGACGACTTTCCTCTCCTCGGGTCAAATAGAATGTCTCATTCAGGTTGGGTAAAGTTTCTCTTCCCAGAATTTGAACCCGAACATGATCAATTGCTTCATTCAAACCAGCTAGGAATTCGAACACTCGATCTTGCTCCCTTTCTCGGAGAATGGCTTGAGTATCTTCACTCACCTTCAGTTTTCGGTACATATCCATTTTCTGCCACAAGTTGGTCAATAAATTATAGTATTCTGTAACCGAAAGACTACCTTGCTTGGTATTTGCAATCCGAGTTTTTAACTCATACAACAGCTACATCTTGTGCCTTCGAATAGGTTTTTTTGACCATTTCCCAAATTTGCTTTGATGTCTCCAGGAACATGAAATTTTGAGAAATTTCAAGTTGCATTGAGTTCAACAACCAGGTCATAATGATGGTGTCCTCAATGTCCCAGGCCGAGTACTTCTCATCTAGGCTATTGGGTGGGTCTTCAGTAAGATGGTGGAGTTTCTGTTTCCCCTTAAGAGCCAGTGTCACTAATCGTGCCCACTGGAGATAGTTTCTGCCATCCAGCCGGGTGGCAGCCCCAAGATTCTGCAGTTCGGCAGTTAGGGAATTGGGTTTTGGTGGTTCCAGAATGGTGGGGTGTGACTCTGAGGTCGAGGCATTCTTGGAAGCCGCAGACATGGCTGGTTATAGGGTAGGGCAATGAAGGCCAAATAGAGGTTTGCAGCAGAGGCAATGAAGGCCAAACAGAGGTTTGCAGCAGAGCCTAGAAACCTGGCTCTGATACCATGAACAATGAAGGTTCTATCGTGGAAAAAATGTGTTATGTTATTCATGAGGCAATTGCCTTTATATATAGGTTATACAGCCCACTTGGAGGTTACAAGAGATAATGATAAATACAAGAGATAATGATAAGTATAGAGAGAGATAAGGATAGATATAATTATAGATAAGGATAGATACGAAAGAGATAGGAATAATAATTATAAGGGAGATAGAGATAATCTTTAGAGATAATCTACTCAATTATCTAACATTCACATTTTTTATCCTTGTTTCATGTTCTACCTCCTCATTTTTCCGAATGCTCGTGTTGTAGTTCCTCATGATTTTCTAGTGCATTGTGATCCTTCCCTAGTTCTTCTGAAGCTTCTAAAAGTTACGAGTTATCTTGAGTATTGTGTTTCTTTAGTTTTATTTCATATAATTAATGATTAATCTTTTACATTATCTATTCAGGATTTCTCTTAAGAGAGATTAAAGACTTTTGGCGAGTTGCACTGCTGATATCATCTATAGTATATCCCATTGATATTGATTGTACTAAAGATGAACATTTGCATTTGGACAAACGAAGAGATCTTTTCAAGACAGTGGAGAATTCTATACATGAACTAGGTGAGTTGAGTAGTTCTTCTAATCTGTGGGATAATTAGTTCATTTTGCAGTTTCAATACTTGCTTACTCATTTGCATTTATATTGTTTAGTTGGTAAA
This sequence comes from Bauhinia variegata, assembly GCA_022379115.2. Classification (NCBI taxonomy): domain Eukaryota; kingdom Viridiplantae; phylum Streptophyta; class Magnoliopsida; order Fabales; family Fabaceae; genus Bauhinia; species Bauhinia variegata. The sequence goes on along the minus strand of CM039428.1, from coordinate 20,623,610 downwards.
TATCATTATCTTCTTGTGGAAACTTTACCGTGGCTTGTACTTGTTCCCTAGGCCTTATACATCTATGGCTATGGGTGTTTAGTCGATGAAACTTCAGTTTTATAGACATTCAAGTGCCACACTATGTTATCTGAAATTATGCCGCTTTTCTTTTCAGGGTGTTACTTGATTGAAATGTAGTTTAGCCCACCGTACTAAGTCATATGATTATGATGCTTTACCCTACTGGCTTTATTAGGTAGAATGCACAAGTTTAGTACAGTAAACTTAAATGAGTTAAAAGAAAAACCAAAAATGAATTGACCGCAAAATCACATAAAATATTTCCCCGAATGCTATTCTGAAGATTGAGTTTGAATACATTTTTGGTTGATTGTAGGCCTTGAGAAAGTCTGGGATGTAAAACAATTGATAAATGGGAAAGATGTTATGAATGCCTTGCAGCTTAAAGGAGGACCACTTGTAAAGCAGTCAGTAAGTCATCTTGTTTGTTCTCATACCATCTAATCCTTGGCATGGCATCCACAGAACCTAAGAACTTGAGGTTTTTTAACTCTTTCTTTACTTTCGACTGTCAACACTTGCAGCTAGAGAAAGCAATGGCTTGGCAGCTTGCTCATCCATCTGGAACTGCAGAAGAATGCATTGATTGGTTGAGGGAAACTAATTCTAAGCGTCAAAAGATGGAGTGAAGTTCATCTATTTGTTTTGACTGATTTGAACTCGTTTTAACAAGTAGTTGAAAAAGAAAGTGTAAATTAAGCTACAACTTCAGTTTTGACTGTGTAATTACCACAATCACTACATTAACAATGAAGTTCTTGATGAACTTAATTATTTTTAACCCTGGAGTTGAATTTGCTTACTAATCAAGTGTAACTTTGTTAGTTAAGATTATTACTTTGCGAAGGACGCGATGCTCGTCTTGGATAAATTACACATGGATTCTTGGCATAGTATGTGGTTGAAGGGATTTGTAAGGAAGGGCAGGGAGGAATATCTCATTAGATTGTATTTAAAATTTTCTTATGTAATTAGGATTTTCTTTTACGTCAGTAGGTTTTCCTTAGTTACCTTTATTGCTAAGCTCAGTAACGTTTGACTAATTAACCAGATTTTTGTGCTCTCTAAAATAACCGCATATTTTATAAATAAAAACTGCATTTATGAATATAATATTCACGTTAAATAAAAAGTAAATTTATATTTTGGTAATTTTACCCAACAGAATCAAGCAAATGCAGAAAAAAATATTTTTTTTTTTCACATAGATAAAAAACTAGAAGGAAAAGACAAAGTGCCAAAGAAACTAGGGGCCTACTATATAATTTAAAATGATGAAAAATACCTCTCTTGCCGTATAGTTAGTATTTAATATTTTATTTTATTTACATTTTTATAGGATTTAGTTTATTTACATTAGACATAATAGTTACACATAGATAATATAGTCACGTAACTTTAGATAAAATAACCATATATGTAAATTTTTTTTAATGTTTTTTAGAATTTACAATGCAATAAATTACCTATAAAATAAGATCTTTTATACTAAATTTTAATCCCTATAATAATAATAAACACAGAAAGAAAAACAAAAGAGAGCGAGGCAGGGAAGGAAAAAAAGAAAAGAAAAGCGGACTACTAATTTTCAGGAAGCGCAGGCATGTACCACTGAAATGCGAAGGAGGAAGGAAAGGCAAAGTTGAACCAGCAATACAGAGAAAAAAACCTTTCTGATTTTTGGATCCGAAGATGAAGCCTTTTCTAGCTTTTTTTTTTCTCTTGATCCAATTTTTCATCTCAAATTCCATATCCTTCTCTCATGCTCAGCCCTTCTCGGTGGATGGCACGGTCTTAGAACTGGACGAATCCAATTTCGATTCGGCCATATCGTCCTTCGATCACATCTTGGTTGACTTCTATGCCCCCTGGTGTGGCCACTGCAAGCGTCTTTCTCCTGAGGTAACCTTTCTCTAGCTCGTTGTTCCATACTTTTTAGTATGCTCTCTGATTCACTTCTGAGAATCACTTGGAGCAATTCGAACTTTAGATGCTAAAAAGCCTTCTTTTTTTTTACATTAGATTTAATGGGTGGTTGTAGAAATTTTGCTTCTGGTTTCAAATATATTAGAAAAGTCAAATTATGTAACCTTTAACTGGTTCAAATTTGAAATTATGCTTAGATTTTAATTGATTAATTTTAATTTATCATATGGAAAAATCTCTTGATAATTTTTTTTTTTTTTTTAAGATTTAATTAATGCATATTAAGAATTGAAGTATGTCACATTCATCATTGTTGTCTTGAGCTATCAGAGTCTCTAACCCCAAAGGACTAGAGGAGAAGAGCAGTACAGATCTTTTAGTCTTCTCAAGTGTCAACCATTAGATTGATGTATAGAGCATTGTGAAGCAAGGATACCAATTAATTCCCAGATGCTAGCCGACTTGGTCTTATTCATTATCATGCCAAACAGTTTTCTTTATACCATGGCTAGAAATTTCATCAGGGTTTTGTGTGTTGCATATAATATCACTGCTTAGTTCTTTTTAAGTTTGAACATTATAATATGTTATTGTAGATGGTGATATTGTTACTATAATAATGTAATTAATTTTTTTTTGGATTGATAAAGTAGAGTTATATTAAGAAAGGAATAGTACAAGATAAAAAGACGTCAAGCTATCCTCTAGGAGAAAAATACATGAAAGTACTGCAGCAATCATGAATTAGAATATCAATCTAAAAGAACACTCTAATCTTTCCTCATGTCCATCAAAGAAACATCCTTGAAGAGACCATGAGTTGAGCAGCCAGACAGTAAGACAATCCTGTCCCATAACAGGGGGGTTGCAAAACATCCATACAGTCATTGACTTTTCACTTTACTTTATTACATGCACTCAAATTCCATTTGTGGTATATTTCAAATGAGAGGAATAACTGATCTAATTTGTTTCCTTTCAGTTAGATGCAGCTGCACCTGTTCTTGCAGCCTTGAAGGAACCCATAGTCATAGCAAAAGTAAATGCAGACAAGTTTACAAAGCTTGCTAAAAAATATGATATCATGTATGTTTTTGTGGCCTAAATATTTCTTGTTGAAATAATCTTAATTTTCTTAGTTTTTGTCTGGTTTTCTTGAAATTTTACATGAATACATTGATCTAGACTAAAATTTGATTATGATAGTAGTCGGGAATGCATAACCTCTTCCTTCTACTCAACTGCCACAGAGATGCCCCTGATTATGTTTTCCTTTTTATCTCTGTTCTAAATGCTAATGCTTCTTCAGTATGGAAGTAGTTTTGGAAATAAATTCTTTTCTCACTGCAGTTGAACTGATTAAAAATAATTATTTTCTCATGTAGTGCATTTCCTACCCTTTTGCTGTTTATACATGGTGTCCCCACAGAATACCATGGACCAAGGAAGGCAGATGTATTAGTTTGTTATCTAAAGAAGTTTGCTGCTTCCGATGTTCTGGTTCTTGATTCAGACTCGGCTATTAGTAACTTTGTTGAAGAAGCTGGCATTTTCTTTCCCATATATATAGGTTTTGGGTTGAACAATTCAATGATAGAAAAGTTAGCTATAAAATATAAGCAAAGGGCATGGTTTTCTGTGGCAAAGGAATTTTCAGAGGATGTCATGGTATCATATGATTTTGATAAGGTTCCTGCTTTGGTTTCCCTTAATCCTGCTTACAATGAGCGGAGCACTTTCTATGGCCCCTTTGAAGGTGAGTTTGTACTCAGATAATTATAGATGCTTTACAGTTAAATTTTATGGAATTAATACTTGGTGTTTTAAATATATATACATTTCTGTGTGCCCTTGCACTGAGTTAGACATTTCAAGCATATGTTGCTTGATGATGACTTGTTGGGTAATAGGTCTATTATTTATATTGTCTTCTTCTAAAAGTAATTTATGAGGCTCTCCTGACTTCTTCTGGAATATATTAGTTGAACATGTTTGATAGGCTACAAGGCCTGTTGTATGTTGTGAATGTGCTGTATTTCACTCGTTTATTTCCCAATTTTTCTTTAAAATTATGGGAGAGTGTTTCCTTTGAATAAAATATTTGTACCACCTAGCGCTCAAAATCCATTTTAGCCAACTTGAATTAGTTTTCACTTTCAGGTACCAAATAGATATATGCTAAATCTAGTACATAAGGATAACATAAATGATCAATGATGTAAAAGCAAAATGCAACAATGTATAAAATTTATTTTCACTATTTTGTGATGTAGATATAAGTAAGAAACTAGTGATATTTTTGAATTTTAATCATATGAATAAGTATTTTGCTAAGCAACTGGAATCAATGCATTCAATACGCTCTAATTTTATCAGAAGCTGTGGAGGTACTTGGCTGAATAATTAGGAGAGGAAAGACAGGTGAGTAGCTGAGCACAGCAGACACTACTAGTTTATAAATCAATTAGGGCACAACTTAAACCATGACCTATAGAGCTTATTAGCCTCTAATGACTGGGATATATTAGTAGAACATTTTTGTCAGGTTACGAGGTCTGTTGTTATACTGTGAATCTGCTATATTTCACTTGTTTATTTCCGAATTCTTCTTTAAAATTATGGGAGAGTGTATCTTTTGGATAAAATATTTGTGCTAGCCTAGTGCTCAAAATCCATTTTAGCCAACGTAAATTAGCTTTCAGGTAAGAGACACATGCTTTATATGGTACACAGGGATAACAGAAATGATCAATGATGTAATAGCAAAATACAACAATGATAAAGTTTATAGTTTTTTTCTACTATTTTGTGTTGTGTAGATATAAGTAGTTCATATATAATGTATTAACATAAACCAGAAACTAGAGATATTTTAAATTTTAACTATATAAGTATGTATTGTTAAGAAGCTGGAATCGATGCATTAAATTTGCTCTAATTTGATCAGAAGTTGTGAATATACTTGACTGAGTAATTAGGAGTTGGAGAGCAAAGACAGGTGAGTAGCTGAGCAGTGAGTAGATGCAACTAGTTTAGAAATCAAGTAGGGCACAACTTTAACAATGATCTATAGAACTTAAACGAGGATGAAATCTGACTTCTAATCTGATATGATAGTCTATTAACTATTTTCTCATTTCAGATAGGAACCAAGGGTGGGATTTGAACTTATATACTGATGTGATCATGCTTGTTTCCTAAAATAAAATCTGTGTTTAAGCAGAAGCTAGCGAGGCTGTATGCACTTATCTTTCCTTGTTAAATTATACTATGTATACACTTTTATCTGACACCTTACTGATTTTTCATTGAAATAAAATTTACTGTGGTCTTCTTTTTTAATGCCTTAAGTGCCTTAGAATTCATACATCATTGCAGTTATATTTTCCCTAATGGTATTATTTTTAATAAGCAGAGGAATTTCTGGAAGATTATGTAAAACAAAACCTGCTTCCTTTAGCTACGCCTGTATCCTATGATACACTGAAACTGATGAAAAGTGATGGGAGGAAAATTGTTATGACAATCGTGGAGGATGAAGATGAAGAAAGATCAAAGGAGCTAATTAAGTTATTGAAGGCTGCTGCTTCTGCAAATCGTGACTTAATATTTGGTTATGTTGGGGTTGAACAATTTGAAGAGTTTGCTGAGAAATTTGACATCGGAACTAAATTACCAAAAATGGTCATATGGGATGGAAGTGATGATTACCTTTTAGTAAGCTTATTATTTTTTTCTTGAAAAAAATTTAATTCAGTTATTACCAGTTAATATACCTGGTTTCCATTTGCCATACATGCATGCATAATCTCAAGTTCACATTTATCAGAGATATATGCATTGTGTATATTTGTGAGATGGAGAAAACCCGAAAGTCCACATTGCAACGTTCATGTTGTGTGTATGTTATCCTTCATTATACTTGTTTGCTGCTGTGAAACTAATTCCCCTCTGACTATAGTTGTGTTTTATTTCATTATGATGCTTGATCCTGAGGCCACATAGTTAGCCTATATAGGGACTTAAATACCTACCGGCTAGAATGCACGAGCCATTTTAAGAAAATGGGATGCTTCTAGGATATGAATCAAAGATGTTGAAACTCTTAGACACCCCCTCCACCCCAACCCACCACCACCGAAAGAAAAAAAGAAAAACTAATTACATGCTATTATGATGCAGGAAGATGTAGGAGTAGAAGCTGGAGGTGACTAATATAGTTTTGGATAGTATTGAATAGATAAAGTACCAGGTGGCATATTGCACATTTTACTTTTGTTGAGAGAAAAGTTGTGGATTCCTTCTGTTTACCACAAATGTATAGGGTCACGGCTTATATACTGGATTGTATGTAACCTATTCGGGATGAGTGAAGGTAGAATTTTCTTCAACCATCTGAAGCTGAACCTTTGCACTTCATATTGTGCTTTTCCCCTTTCAAGGATTTAATTGGTTTATTTCTTGTGTGAACATTTAATTGGAGAGTTGATTATATGGTTTTTTAGCTTTGTGAAAAAGTGTAGATGGAGACCAAAAGGACACTTAAGGAGATTATAAAAAAAGATCTTATGGTGAACAACATTTTTGACAATCTAGTTTCTAAGAAAGCCCTATGTTGTTTTGCAATTCATGTAGTCGAACTTACTTGGCAAGATAAAGCTTATTTTTATGTTGTATTTCTTGTGTGAACATTTACTTGGCTATTTCCTCACTTTTCATTCGCTGCTTTTGTCATATCTCAATGTATGAATCTTCACTGTTATGTCCTGGCCGGTTCAATATTGATGCAATTTTGTCAGAAAATGCTTCTATACATTGAATGCTACAGATAAACGATGCATATCATATTAGAAAGCTAAAACTTTCTATTTTCCCCTTTAGGTTACTGGTTCAGAAAGCATTGATGGGGAGGATCAGGCAACTCAAATATCAAGATTACTGGAAGGATACAGGGAAGGAAGAACCACAGAGAAAAGAATTAGTGCCCCATCAATACTGCGAATGCTCCATTCAAACTTTGACATCAGAGTTGTGTACATCCTTGTTTTTGTGGTTGCAGTTATGATGCTTATTCAGACCTTCAGTAAAGGTGGCGATGAATATCATCGGCTACCGAATCAAGAGCAGGTTGATCACCCCACCAGCTCTGCATCTGAGGCTGAAAGCAGGGAGTATCAACCTGGAGACAAAGAAGACTAAAGTGATCACTCATTTGTGTAGGGGTATTTCCAGATGATAGTAGCGTTTAGGATCAACAATAGCTGTTACTTTTGCTTAAATATTAAGGATTTTGATAACACTTTCATTAAATATTCATTGTCAATAATCTGGCTTTAGTTATTGATATTTTCAAGACAAGAATGATGTTTGCTGAAAAGGTTATTCTTCTTCGCATCATCCTTCCAAGATATATTTACCTATTTTAAGAGATAAACTTCTATATTTCATATTTTATTTTAAACTATTCCATGGACTTGAGATTAATTTATTATTTTAAATTTTATTTCATAAATTTAAAATTGATTTTTTTTAATATCATATTTCAAATTCTATTTTATAAGTTTAAAATTAATTTATAAATAATAAAATAATTTTATAAATATAATCACAATTTTTTTTTTTTAATAAGTTGTAAGACAAAGTTAAAAACAAGATATGAATAAGAAGATTTTTGTCTCATTTTCTTGTTTGGGTTGGCGTAAGGAGTTGAATAAAAGGTCCAACGTATTAGTGGAACAGGTAGAGAATCCTCGATAACATAATTATCACATGAAAAACGCCATTTACTGGGGAAACTATCAGGTGCTGGTGGGACCCCAAAGGGTGAAAATTATATCTCTCCTATTCACTCGCAATTAACTGCATAATGCAATACAATCGATTGTAGATTGTTTGATGTATATATTATTATAAAGTTAATATAATTATTTATAATAATAAATAAATTAGATGACTCACAATCTATTGTACGGTACACTCGAGTGCAGTCATTTTTCTCTTTGTCCGCGGAAATTTTCGTCACTATAATCAATTGAAAGAAAAAGATATTTTTAAATAGATCCTGCATTTTAATAATTTCTCAGTGTAGCAAATATTTACTTGTAAAATATTTTCTTTTAACCATGACCCCAAAAAAAAGAAAATCCTTTTAACACTATTTATACTTTTATATCAAGTTTAAATATCTCACAATAAAAAAATTCAAAAAAAAAAGCTATTATTTCATAAACTCTAAATAAAAAACAATTTATACATAAACATTTCTATGTAATTTTCATTAACTATCATTTTTCATAAATTCTAAAATCACATTTGAACACAAAGTTAATATATCAACTAACAAAAAATAATTTAGCTTACGTTTTGTCTTATTTAAATTCAGATTAATTAATGTATGTTAAAAAAAATATCGTTCAATTTATTTGAGTAGAGTATTTGATAAGAGAAAATTAATGGATAAAGTCATAACGCCAAATAATTGGCCAGGGTCCAATCATATTCATATCACTCACATCAAACTCGGAGGCCCCACTCCCGAATATCCAAGTGGTAGAGTCTTCTGTCTCCATTAATCTATTTTATCTTTTCCCCTTAAACCATTAATCAATTTTATCATTCAGGTCCTTACACGTCAGTATTCTAGCAGGCAACCAACAACGGCCCATTTTTTTTAGTTAAAAACATTATCATTTTAATTAACATTATTATGATAATTTTCCATTAATAAATTACCTTAATTAAGACGAGTATACATAATTACCCAATGTGCGCTGTCAATTTTTTCCCCAAAAAACCATAATTATTGCCTAATATTTATAAAATTTTAAATAATTATCTAATAATTTTTGAGTGACAATGGCTTAATATTCTGTCTGTTTATTTACCCGACCGACCTGATTATCATCAAACATCTTATCTACAACAAAATCAGTTTGGACGTACGTAGGATTACTGATATTGCTTTTATTTCTATTATTTTCCCTTTTTTCTCTTTTTTTGCTGTCGTATTTGCAATCAAATTGAATCACCAGAGTATCGACGAATGGAGGATTGATTTTATTTTTCTTCTGAGATGGAAGCTGATGTATCGATTGGCTTCTGTTTTTCTAAACCCTAGATAAGAAAAATCTCATCTTTCTTTATCTCTGCGTGAAAATCTCCCAGGAATTTTCCATTTTGTGCTCTTCAAATCTTTCGTCCTGATGACGACCTGGAATCTTCTCGTGTTTTTCTTTTCTCTGTTCACTGCATGTTATATGGCAGCAGCTAAAGTGGTGCTCATTGGGAACAATGTCACTCTTTCCTTCGACGCTATTGAAGCTAATTTCTGTAAGTTTTATGTTTTTCCATTCTGTTTTACCAAAATGTTCTGTTTAATAGCTGAGAAATAGGGGAAAAACTTCGGGGAGTTTAGTATGCTGTACATTTAACTTGGTTCAGTTCAGGAAAAAAGTAATCTATTTTTGCTTATTCAGCATATATGAGTATTGAATTTTCAGCTTAGGTAGGGGTTTCGTAGAGCTCAATCAATGGGAAACAAGTTCAGATGGGATTTTTATGGGTTAAAGATCCATCTGAAAATGAAAAAGGATATAGTTGAAGCAGGAAATATAAAGAAAATGATGTTGATGCTATGAGATGACAAGTAGTAGAGAATAATGTGTTTGTGAATGTACGGACTATGGTGGGAGGTGCTTGAAGCTGATGCCTCCCAGGGTCAAATGCTTGATTGTTGTTTCTCTTGATTTATTTTTCTTGATTGTTCATGTGGCCTTTTACTTCTGACGAGAATGCTATTCTGATTTCAGCTCCAACACTCAAAGGATCTGGAGAATGCGGGGTATTATATTTGTCTGAGCCTCTTGACGCTTGTACAGCATTGACAAATAAAGTTGAACAACATCCAAATGCCAGTTACCCTTTTGTTTTGATTGTTCGAGGAGGATGTAGCTTTGAGGAAAAGGTGAGAAGAGCACAGAAGGCTGGCTTCAAAGCTGCAGTTGTCTATGATAATGAAGATAATGGTATCTTAGTAGCAAGTAATGACCAATTCCTACATCTAATGTTATATGTTGTTTGACATTCTGTTCCAATTATCAATTGCATTTAGCTTACGATGCATCTATCATATGAATGTTTGCAAATGTGAGTTCTAACATAGACTAACTGGTTGTGGTAAGTAAGAAGGGATTCTACAGATTAATAATCTTGCACTATAAAATCATGTTAGCATTGGTCAGTTTCCAATTCAGTACTAAAATTGAATTTATAATACTTGCTACAGATCATTTCTAGAGTTAGTTATGCCTGTGATATGGATACCACCGCCATATTTAATAATTAGCCGTGACCCACAATGATGAGAAATGTTGTGGTGTATATAACAACTTCTGAAATTGGGATATGAGTGATGATTGAATCGCTATGCTTCCTGACCAGATCACTAGAAGTATCGAGAAAGTTGACAGAGAAGTTGATGAAATATGTTGTTGTAGTAAAACTTGTAACAAAAAATGTTTTTTGGTTATTGACTGATTTAGAAGATTGACATCCCAATGATAGTATAATATAGTGGTGAAAACCTGATTGCAGCAAGCATTCAAATTATTTAGTAAGAAAGTGCTATTCAATTGGATTTGTCAATGGAAAGTTTCTATTTCTGTCCAGTGGATGTATTTGTACATATGTACACACCCACACTTACATCATAGTTTCAGAATTTCTAACTTAATTATTTTGAAATTCAGTGGCAGGAAACTCAGCTGGCATAAAAATACCTGCTGTATTTGTTTCTAAAGCTTCGGGTGAAATCCTAAAGAAATACACTGGGTTGACGAACTTGGAACTGTGGCTAATTCCAAGTTTTGAAAATTCAGCATGGTCTATCATGGCCATTTCATTCATTTCCCTACTAGCCATGTCTGCAGTGCTCGCCACTTGTTTCTTTGTCCGCAGGCATCGCATAAGAAGAGAAAGGCCACGAGCTTCTCGTGTCCGTGAATTCCATGGAATGAGTAGTCGTCTAGTGAAAGCAATGCCGAGTTTGATATTTACTTCTGTTTTAGAAGATAATTCTACATCAAGAACTTGTGCAATATGCCTTGAAGACTATAGTGTTGGAGAGAAGCTCAGGATTCTTCCCTGTTGTCACAGTAAGTACTTCTATGTTGAATGTGATTTCTTTTTCATCTTCAATATGTTCTACAACTTTGATTAGTTTGTTGGTCTGGTGTATCTTTGGGGAAAACCTTTGTATAGTGGGGATTTGACTAGTAGATTTTTCTGATAGTCAGATAATTCTTTACTGGATCTAATCTTTACTCTGATGTTGAGCCTGCTGCAAGGTCTAAAGTAATGGTGCAATGCCATTTACTATTACCAGGCAAATGAATTGGTCATGAGGCAGGTTCTGGCTATTTTTCATCCATTTCTCATAGGTTTCCTTGAAGATTAGGTATAGATCATTCATATAGATTGTTTTCATGTGGTAGTATGTCATGAATTGGTTCAATTGTGCTTTTGAGGATATACTTTTTAAACTATCCCAATTGTGCAGAGACAGCTTTTTTTACACGTAATTTTGCATTCCATCTATTTATTCCTTCTATCTCCATTTTAGTTGAGAAAAGGCGAACACACTTCCCCTAAGGTGCATGTGTAAGGTTTCCCTCTTCTCAGAATTGAAGTACCTATGGAGGATTTTAGTCCTTATCTGTTAATCTACTTAGCATTTGGATTGTTCTTTTTGTTTTTTTAATGCAATCTTTTAGTGGCGTGGCTTCTATCATTTTATGTGAGTTAAATATCAATAAAACATGATCTAAATTAAACAAATGTGTAAGTGGCAGAGAGCATAGCTTTGATCAATGAAGATTCAGTCTATGCTCTACCCATTGGTAATTACTGTCTAGGTTCCAAGATACATCTTTTAAACTCTGTGTTTGAGTTTGTATAAAGGGATAGCCCAGTGCAAGAAGCTCCTGCTATGTATGGGGTCTAGGGAGGGTCGGACCCACTTTAGGTCTATTGTATGCAGCCTTACCTTGCATTTTGCAAGAGGCTGTTTCCATAACTTCAACTCGGAACCACCAGGTCACACGGCAACCACTTTACTGCTGTGCCAAGGCTCTCCCTCTGTGTTTGAGTTTGTATACTGTGTCTTTATGACTAGAGAGAGTGATTCCTTGTGCCCAAAAAGAAAATACTCTCCGAATCGAATCATAGTTTGTGTCATGTCTTGAGGCATTTGTATGATTGTGTGTTTCTTTGTAGGCACGTTGTGTTTTGTCTACTATTTATAATCTTTGGTTGGCATAAACATTATATATAGTTTTTTGTGGGGCTCTTACTCTTTCACATATTACTGGCTGTGAAATTAGTCATATTAAAATATGAGTTTCATGTGTGTAAGTATGACAAAATGCATTTTATGATGAATTATTGGCAGGGTTTCATGCCATGTGTGTCGACTCTTGGCTTACCTCATGGAGAACCTTCTGTCCTGTTTGCAAGCGTGATGCAAGAACTGGTTTAAGTGATCTGCCACCTTCAGAATCTACACCTTTGCTTTCATCGGCATCCTCTTTAGTGTCATCTGCAAGATCATCATTTGTTTCATCTTCAGCTATACATATTGTCCCGGCAGTACAACGGTCTCCATCTGTTTCTCGTAACCACTCCCTTGCTAGTACCCCTTATATTCAGCCGTCTCTTAGGTCCTACCACCAATCCCCCTCTCTAAGCATCAGCCGAAGCTCCGTAGATCTTAGGAATGCATCCCAAATATCACAAGCTTCACATTTGATTTCTCCCCATTCTATGGGCTATCCATCTTTGTCATCTCTGAATTCAAGGTTCATCTCTCCACATATCCCAAGTTCAAGCAATGCTTCAGCAAGTTTTCTTGGTTCTTCTAGTCATCATCAGAATCCACTTCGTTATAGTGAATCAGCTGCAAGCTTTTCTCCATTTGCTTCTGCCCATTCTCTTCCAGAATGCTGAATTGTTCAAATCAGACTTTAACATGTTTTGAGAGGTCTTTGGCAGTTGATGACAGCCTATAAATGAAGAGACGTGAACCAGCATTTGCTAAATCATATTGACCACTCCATTGAACAATCTGACGAGTGATGGGTCTGGTTTCAATCTGATTCTCCTGCTCAGTCCATGTTCTTCTCTTTCTAGTTATTGACTTTGGCGCCTGGTATACATTGCAACATGTATGTGATGTTGGTCTTACTTACAGCGAGGCTTTTCCTCTTACAGGTTAATAAACTTGTTTCTAGAGTGTTCTGTTTGCACTGGGTTTTGTTTTTAAGTCTGGATGGGGTATATACTCAACTGCTAACCAGAGAAAATGTTGGTGTGTATAGATATATTGCAATTGATTTTTTCTCCTTTTAATGCTCTGATTTTCAAGTAGTTTGGTCCAACCGATTGATTACACTGATGGTACTCTGTAATGATCTGTACTTGAGCCTGTATTATATCGTTGAGTATCAATATCAATAATACATGTAAAATTATCGGTTGAACGTCTAGCTTTACAAATAATAATGCTCTGTTATAGCAGTAGCAGTATCTTTTCTAGTTTCTTTGTTTTAGGGCTCTAGTCCCCCTTCCCCTTGGCTTTACCCTTATTCGGATAGTATGTCTCTTCTCACTGATTTTGAGGGGAAAAAAGAAACAACTTTTTTAAGCAATGGAGCAAAAACATAAAAAGAATCCTTCCTTTATAAAAATTCTGTCATTTCTTTAGTCCTTCCTTAGAATGTCGTAGGAGACAAGAAATTGTGCCTTTACTGTTACCGAAGGAGACAGCCAAGTCAGTGTCAATAATTGTTAATTCTCGTACTGAATTTCCACTATGCTGTCCTGTATATATTCAATACTAGTTAAGGATGGACAGCTAGCTTGGAATAGCAACATTTTCAACACCAGCCTTAGCGTGAGCCTTGGGTTTGGTCATCCTGTCAATTTTAATCAATATTTGAATGCTTTCAATTAATTGCATCAGATTTATATTTATTATTGCATTATTTGTCATTCTTCACCAGTTGTCGTATATAACCATTCAACCAAAAAGGATTTTACGTATCAATAATTAAGATGTAGACCAATTGCCGATATTCTAACAAAAATCAAACCATATCAGCAGTTGTCCTTTCATTAAAAAAATTGAAAAGTACTAAACAACCAAAATTTTATTGCTAAAATTATTATTACGATGGGAACTTTTATTTGTTACTTTGTTTAGTTGGCTTGTGAATTTATTTTTTCTTATATAAAATAAAAATATAATTTTTTTAATATTAACTTAAACATTTAAAGAATAAGTTAAATTTGCAGAGCTTTATTTTTAGAGATTACGCTACTACACCAAATTATTTCCTTATTTGTTTGTGAATTTCTTTCCTAAATTTTTTGTCTTCTTAATTAATATCTAATATCATAAATGAAATACGAACATAAGTGCTTTAGTTGATATTTAGAGACCAATCTCTTTTAAGATATATAAATCACCAAAGTAGATATACATTTTCTTACAATGTCGAACTTCGTTTATAATTTGAGTACAATTTTATATAATGGTTTATTTGTGTTGGAAATTATACCATGTCCCCCTAAAATCTTCATGTCTTAAATATAAAAAAGTTTTCGTTTCATGAAGGTCTTCACTAATTCCTTCCACAGCTTTCTCGTGTATGTTTCAGTGTTAAAGGGCATTCACTTTCACACGAGCAACATATATGAATGACTCCAGAAACAGCTAAACTTTTAGTGTCGGTGGCAGCTATATATGATGCTATCTCTAGATATGACTAAAAGGACGACATTAATTCCTAGCTACTATATGAAGAACACCCAAATATATATATATATATATATACACTGAATGTATCTGTCCATGCATGCATGCATGCATTTAAATTGTGATAAAATGAGTTATTAAGATGATTGAATAGGAAGGATATATGAGTATGGCCTATGTAGTTATGTCCAACAACTCTGTCGGTGCGGGAATTAAGCTGCTTTGTTTCATTCTTCACTGATTCATCATATCATAAATATTAAAGTCTTAAAGGTGGGCGTTGATGATCGATGGCCATAACATCACCTTGTTGAATTTTTGTTGCTATTGCAATACTTTAATCATTCATATATTTTTCTTACCAAAAGAACATGATGAAGGATTAAGTAATATGTAAAGGCACACGAACTGTGGACCATCTTGGTCTGCGGAGAGTATATATTTATATTATAATAATAATTAATTGTTGGAGCTTGGAACAATCATGGAAATAAGAGGGCATATATGTGAATATATATATATATATAAAAGAAGGTTGTGATGACGGTGAGGGATACATGTAAGCTTTATATTACTATATATATGTCATTATTTGAAAAAATCGACAAGGAAAAGTGGAAAGATAATCATTATTGATATATGAAGATTAAGTTTATGAATATGTGGCTGCATTTCTTCCTTACGTTCCCGACCAGTTTAAATTGTAAGATCATAAACCAACCATGCAATCTCAAATGTTTCCCATTTTGGTCTAATATTCAATCTGCTCCATGCTTGGTATACATACCATTTTTTGGATGATATATCTGTCCCAATTCTTATCCAATTTCATGTTTCTTTCTCTTTTGATTCATAAAAAAATATTTATATCCATATATATCTTTAATAACTTTATAATAATTATAGTATTATTTTATAATTATTTCAATCAAAAATAAAATAAAAATATTGGTCTAATTTTCAATGAAATATTTAGTATATTTGTTAATATTAATTAACACTGTTTTTGTCGTCACTTGCCATATATAAATAATAAATGAATTTTTATTAATTAATTAATTTTATTAGTCAATAAATATAAATAAAACACTTAGTGATACGTAACAACGATTAGATTTTCATTCTATGGGAAACATGGATCGATGACCCTTCTTCCTCATCATAGATTGTCTCTTCTTTTAGCAATCCAACTACCAAAAAAATGGCACAAAGATATATGCCTATGTAGCTTTCATCATTTGGAGCACAAGCAAACGAGAACAAAGATCAATAAAAGGGTTAGGTTTGACCTTTTCACAAACATGGGTGCCTCTCAAATGGAAACTCAATGGCTCTTACTTCTCAATGTCCATGGATTCAATAGTTTCAGCAATAAGAATAAAATGCATTATTGAAATCATTTGAAAGAGAAGCTTTATGGACCCATTCTCCACAACTTAAAATCCAAGACTGTCTGAATCAATTATGAGGATAGTTAGAGTTGGACACTCACATTCGCTTGAGGATTTCCATATCTCTTACTTTTGGAAAGAACTTTTTTTTCTTTCTATGAAAATAGAACAATAAATTTAATGAATTAGCCACTATGGCACTCTATATATGATATGATTTGAGAAAAAAAGAAAAGAAAAGAATGCAATATGTGTCTTTTTAAACATTAATGGTTGGAAATTTGGATAGGTAGCTCAGCGACTTATAATCATTCAATGGAGCCGAAATCACATTTTCCTTTCAGAAAAAATAAATAAACGCGTGCATACACAAAGAAAAGTCAATTCAATAATTCAGCAGTCTCTTTCTTTCCACTGTGGTCCATTACATTGACCCCACATGGGAGAATCAAGTAAATAAAATTCACTTACATTATCACATGAAATACAGCAAAGCTCATACATAATTTTTGAGATTTAGTTATATCAAGTTGCACCAAGAAAAATAATAAAATAAAGTAGCTTTAATCAGATCAGTCAGTGATCACTGAAGAAAAGATCACCGAACAAAACAAGACAAGAGCTCTGCTTCCTATATTTGTATTAACATATTACAAGAACTTAGGTTTCCAAGGACACACTTGTCTTCACATACCATTATATTATAAACTAAAAACAAAATTAAAAAAAAAAAAAAAGGTACCTTATTTTTTTCTGAAAACAAGATGAACAAGAGCAGATTGGCAGCTGTGCATCTGTGAGCTGAGAGAACTTAGAAGGAACAAAGATTGAAATGTTAATAAGTTGTTCTTCTTGAGGTTGGGAGATTGATTATAGACTCAGAAACAGCACAAGTTCTCTTGCAAGAACAATTAAGGCTTATAAAGCCAAAACGATCACTTATACTCCTTGATACCTTATTAGCTCCATTCCAGAAATTGCTACTTGTTTCTTCTTCTTGATCATCTTTTGAGCACTCAACCAATGCAGCAAAAAAGGGATCCCTTTGGAAACTGGATTCCAGGGAATTCTTCTTCCGAATCCGGGATTCTTCATGGTTGAGCTTTTTAGAAGAGTTTCTTGTGGTAGAAGGAGGAGGCAATTGTAAGTTTACTCTGAGGGGGGATTCCTGAATTTTCTTTGAATTTTGTTTCTTGGGAATTCCTGGCAAATGTTCCCAAGAAAATGGGACACCGGAGAATCGAAATGGCGATGCAGGGCTACATAGAGGATCATCAGCAAGATACAAGGTTTCAAAGGAAGAAGAGGAGGGCGATATTGATGAACAAGAGGAGCAAAATGAAGGAGTCCGGCGAGAAGATGGGTACTTTCGGGCGCCCGGCCAGAAGATGTCACGTTGTTTTGGAACACGTTTGCTAACATTTGCCGAAGAAGAATCCATTCTAGTTGAGTGAAGAAAGAAAAAGAAAGCAGAGTTGTAGTGCTAGCCACTTCACTTTTATTTTTATTTTTATTCTCCAGGTTTTGGCCTTATTTATACAAGTTTAGATTTTTCAAGTGTAAAAGAATATTACTGAATAACAAAAAGGACCCTATAGCATTCATGATACGAGAGGGAGGTTGGGGACAGAATGGGAAAATGTAATAATGATATTGGAGGTTCAAATTAAAAGGTGATAATGCCATGTCTTTAATAGAGATTGTATAGCATAAGGAGTGGTTAGGAATCACATGGAGGAAGATGAATTAATTAAAACATCAAGATATAAACGAATTAATAAATAATACCCAGAAACGATCCAAAGCGCGTATTTTGGCTCAAGAGTTGTTTTCGTTTTACGCATCAAAACATTAATGTAGCTTAGCTTATGTTTGAAGTTGTCAAGGGTCCATTAATTTTGTTTTGTAAAAATTTAACTTGCTTGTATTGTCCCATAGGAATACCATGGTTTTGGACTTTGAAGCCTTTGAAACAAGGGATCAGGAGAAGAAACTCTTTCAATCTTATATTTCAATAGTTAAACTTAAACAACACTAATAATTAATAAACATGCTTATATTCATCCTATCATATATAAGTTAATATTAACTAATTTTTATTTTTAATTTTTTAAAAAATAAATCAAAGTCATTTACATTTAATTTATGCAATTAAAAAAATAATTCAAGCGATCGTGTTTATAGAATTTTAAAGTTGAAAAAATTTATTCAAAATGATTAAATTAAATGGAATATAGTACTGCTATATGTTAAGTAAGGCATTAATTACGTACGGATCCCATCACTGTAGAATTGAAAACGATTAAATTAATAAAAACAATTCAAGCTGGACAATTCATTCTGTGGATTATTTTATTAATAAAGGAAAACAGTTTACCGTCAATTTCAACAGAAACGCTCGTTTCACTCACAAGTGGGCACGTGAGAACGTCATTTTTCACTTTCTCCATCCGTGCAGGTGAATTCCTTTTGACACACCCCTTATGATGGTTTTAGGGTGTGCCAAAAGAATTCACACCTTTATCTATCTTTGTTGGTTGGGCTTTTGTGATATCCATCAATGCCATCAAGAACTGAGCCCAACTTTTAATCATGAGAATTCAGAATATGCCCTTTAAACCATCTCAGCTCTCAACAAATGAATTATTTATAGTTCGTGGCTGTCTGATATTTTCAGCAAGCCAAAAATATAAATATCCAATGCAAAAGGATGTATGAATCAAATGATCATAAATTAGAACGGAGTCAATGCCAACTGTATTCTAATGGGAGAAATGTCTTTCTATTTCTTCCCTCAATATTGTCAAGTACAGAAACTTAGGAGACTAATCCAAAAACCAAATGTACAAAATAGTCATCTTTTCTTCAATTCGGTTTGATCGCTAACCCTAACTTTACACCAGAAATTCTTTCTCGTACTTAACTCACGGTTGGTAAGAATCAACTATAACTATCCTAGTGTAAAGGTGCGGCTGCTTTGCCAATAGCCAACAAATGGATCCATTGACCCTTTTCTGCTTCTGGGTCATTTAGTTATTAAGAGTACCATAAGAAATGCCCTTGGATTAAAAGAACGAGAATAAACAAATGTGCAGCTCAGCCCTTGATGCGCCTTAAGGCAAGGTAAGCCAGTAATCTGTAACCTACAAACATGAGAAGCAATACACCAATGCTTACCAAAGGGTTGATTTGTCCTGCTATATCTTCCTCAATAAACTTGCAGGTGGCTCTATCCCTGCCACCATGAGAGTCAGAGCAACCCAATAGATTAGAGATTTTCTTGCCATCCCCATACTGCACATTGATCAGCAGTCTATAGCAGTAAAAGGTTGTGGATATATATTTGGTCCACGCCATACAAGATGGCACACTATGCACGTAGTATCCGCCGGTTAAGACAAATGCCAGCATTGTGACTGCTGCCACGGTCGAAGCCTGCTTGGCATCCATTATTGCTGCACCAAAAGCAAGGCCAAGACCCTGAGACACAAGCACGTATCCGAGAACAACCAATAAAGTCAAGAGGAAAGCCCACAAATCAGGCTTCAATCCACCCATCCAATAAGTCACAAGGAGGAAAACCGTGGGAAGAATCAGCTCCATGGGCAGGTCTCCAACAATTCGAGCCATAAAATAGGAAGACAATGTATACATGCCAGAAGCTCGCTCTTTCATGAAGATTGCTCGTTCTTGAGGGAACGCAAAGACGGAGTTAAATGAAGGGAAGACTCCCCAAAATATGGAAATGAAGAAGAGGAACCCAAGACGATCTTGAATGTCCCTATAGTCAGAGTGCCACCACATTAAACCAGCTAAAAGTGCAGCAGCAATAACTTGAAAGACTCTGAGAGTGTCAAAGGATTCATGCTTTCGTTCTTTAAGGCTTCTTTGTAGCAGAATGCTGAATTGATTGAGCCAATTAGAGAAGGTAATCCTGTCACTAAATCTACGTTCTTTGGAAGAACTGTTTCCCAAGAAATTTTCTATTCTGGGGACAGCAGTACTGTCCGTGCAAGCAGCTTTTACTTTGGGAGCCAAAATAGAATTATATGAATGAACTAAGTTTTGCTTTATGTTTGGCCTATCTTTTTCGCTTAAACCTTCAACTTGGCAAACACCTGCAGAGTTTCAAATCAAAGATTAATCAGCGTATACTTTGGCTTTTCTTTTCTCTAACAACGAAGATAAAAATATTGAACAAGCATACTTATCACAGAGAATAGTGCATGACACACAATTTACACTTTGCTCATCACTTAATTTGAAGTAGTAACATTGATGCCTTTAACTATATAAACTTTTAAGAACGTGATCGAGGTAGAATGAGTAAGGACAAGTCAACCACCATAATTTTAAGAAAGTTCTAAGAGTCCTTTCTGTAGTTGCATTTCTTACTTGGGCAATCAACGATTTCCAGTAGAATAATTTGAGTAAATTAACCCACTGGTAGAGGAAGACAACAGAACAAACAATTTTAACAGTTTGGACTGCATGAATATTACAAAACGACAAAGTCAATTTTCATACTTGCATTTTATTTGGTTTTAAGTTAGCGAGAAGCATAGCTTATTCAACTTTAGGATATAATGATAAGGGGCCACCAGAGAGAGACACAGTGAGAGAAGATGAACCTTCCGAGGAAAGATCCTTATCTACGCAATACATTATCTAAAATAGAACCAATAAGATTCAACCCGATAAACTATTGAAAATGATAAGCTGTAGCATAATGGCAAGGTCCTAGAGGACCATCCATTTAAAATCTAGCAATTGAATAGCCGAATCTTTTCACAGAACAATATTGAAGCAAAAGAAAAGATGAGAAAAGGTAGAGGAAGGATAAAGTACATAAAGAATGTGGCGTAAATTAATTAAATACGTATTTGATTATTCCAAAGAGTAAGCTCAGTGGAATAAACTTGCAAGGCCTAAGTAATTAGAAAAGTGGAGCTTATAAAAGCAGACATATGTTGGTGTTATGGTAAGTCTCCACTATTATTGAAGTTGGCAGTGAAGTTGGACCACCAATTGCTTCCACTTTGATTAGTATAATATATCAAATTAATTATTTATTTTGTCTTTCAAATCTTCACTTTTCGGTAGGGAAAGCTTAGAAGGGCGAACTGCAGCCTAACACGTGTAGTTCTTCAACAGATCCTAAGATTAAGATTCTGAAAAAGTTGGAGGAAAGGGAATCATCTTCAAGACCATGGCCAGATCATTGTCAAAAAAGTGATGGTCAAATTTTGACATCTGTAATGATGAATGTGGGGACAGCCCCAAAAACCATTTTCAATTGTTATTCTATACTCCTTTTCTAGGAAATTTGGATCAACGTACACGACATGTGCAGGAGCCAAAAAACCAACCATCCAATAGAATACAAGGAAATACTCTTGATTAAATTTGAAAGGTTACGGTTCATGACAACAATTAAAGGGTAGACAGAAACATGCTACTTTTCAAAGTGCTCCTTATTAACTTTTTACAACAGACTGATGGTTTCTCACGCTATCAATGTCATCACCACCTCCTTCACCTTTTTATCCACATTATAATTACGGAGCCAAAGAATCAATCATAAAGGTTAAGAGAGGAACAGACTTCATGATCTTAGTGTTTAAGACGTTGAACCTCAGATAAGATAAAATACCAAGTCAAACAGCACTCGAATAGTAATACGGTTCTTTATTGCATCATTTAATTGTAGACCGCGCTTAATGACATAACCCACCAACCTATTCTTAAAAAGAAACAAAATTGCTAACACTAGATCAGGTATCTAAAGCTTACACTCCACCCCACTAGTTAAGCATTACTAACTTTTCTATACCATAGATCACGTTTTATCTATACCTGCCCTGCAAATACCTTTGACCCACAATGTGGGCAATAATTATTATCTAGAACCCGATTAGAGCAGAAGATTAGCCTAAATCCCACCTCCAACAAAGAGAAAGTGGATTCAGTGAGAGAAAGTGGATCATCTTCCCTTATATGATCATGTCCTACACAACCGGAAGCATTCCTTGATTATTTTGAACTTGAAAAGAAACAAAGAGAAAGAATAAGAAAAGAATTTTTTTAGTTGAAAAAATTCATCAGCATAAGAGTTTCCTTTTTTTTTGTTATTTTTCTTATCTTACATTAACAAGTTCCACGTGAGAATAGTTAGATGGGACAAAAGGGAGGACGTAAAGAAAAAGACAGGAGGCAAATATTCTAGCAAAAGTGTGAAAACAGAGATCAATCTGTTAGATGTCACAACTCATAACACAACATACTAATATCTGCACAAATCGGGTACGTTGGAATAATTTAAGTCTATCTTTTGTATATTTCTAAAATGACTTGTGTTGCCATATATATATAGATTTAAAAAAGAAAAGGACCTGTGTTGTTTCCCTTATCTTATTATAAAAAAAAAAAGTCAACACATTTGCCTATTTCCGACATCACAACAGAAGTAGTTTTGATACTGATGTGATTCTTTCCAAAGCACATTGGATCAAGAAAGGGATATGATTTTAGTAATATAGGGTCCATATCCTCAGTCCAAAACTCGATGTATGCTCCTCTATTATTTCCCTGCCAAATAAGGTACTTGTGTGGACCCACAAAAACATTGGCACCAAATTAAAAGCCACCTATACTTTATTAAAGATACTCTTCTCCGTTTCCTTAAAAGAGCTCAGTGTCTTCCAGGGCTTTTTTTAAGTGAAGAGAATTGTATCTATCTGATAATATCCCTAGTTTCCCGAAGGAATTAAATTCTAATATACAATAACATATATGTTGCGTAAACTTCCATCCATCGTCCATGTCCTTAAATACTTCCTTTTATAAAGCTTTTTCTCGAGAATTATTAAACTTGGTTGGAAATTATGTGATAACTGGACTAATATTATCTCAATAAAATCTAGTTAGCCTAATAGACAAATGTCATGCCTCGCTTGGAGGAGGCAGTGGCTGTGATTTTGCCTTGTGGCCAACATGATAAAATAAGGAGAAGGAGAGCAGAAATGAACGAAAGAGAGGACGAACTAGAAGCACAAGGAGTCAGATCAGGTTGGCCCCAGGATAAGATAACTAACCAGCCGATAGAAGTAAGAAAAAGCAGAGGAAGCGACAGACATGACCAAGAAAAGAGGACACGTGGCATGCATCAAGGAACTATTTTCCCACTAAGTTATAATCTGATGCAAAAAACCAAAATCCAACACTTATCCAATCAATTTGTTCCACTGAAGCTTAGGAACCTTTATCTTTTCCATCTAATTCAAACCCTTGAATAATTTTTCTATATAATTATAGGCATCAGCACCTTCATCATCACCATTATCACTGTCCACCACACTGAAGGTATGGGCAGCCCATTGCTAAAATCTAGACTGTAAACTAGTAGCAATTAGCAGTGAGGGTGCCAAGTCAGAAACGGTTAAATATTGTATTAACATATGGTCTAACTCCATAATGAAGTTAATGAAAAAAATTAATGGTTAAGTGTGATAGAAATACCCAGTTCAATGTGGACCATGTTATGGGTGTCTTCCTACGCTGCCAGCAATTATGACAAGAAAGTTTTTGGCAGCAGCAACAAGCATGGAAAGTACTCTCGCATAATCCTTGCCACATGATATTGTCCTAGTTAATGACCTTAATTAGTTCCAGAACAGGGTCGGCCATATCATGCCCTTATTCTATCCCCACCCCCTTGACTCCTCCATACAATCTTAACCATTAGATAGAGATTCTGCAAATTTTGTTAATTAGAGCAAAAACAAAAAAAATCTACAACAGTGAAACACACGACATATGCAGATATACTCATATTAATGTTCATCTTTCTAGTCATAAAGCATGTTCCGGAAGTGCAACTAAACTTATAATTCAAAACAGTAAAATGGGTAAAATTAATGAACTCGAACAGGAGTCAGGGTAATAAGAATCTACTGAGAGTGAGGAAAGCCCAAAAGAGAGAGCAGAAGAGGAACAACGAAACAAAGACCAAAAGAACAGAATAATCGAAGTTAACGTACCGTTGGCGAGATCAAGCAGGAAATCCGCGGGGTTCATAGGAAAAGATGGCCTGAAGCCAACCGACTGGAAGTAGCTCATGGCTTCACTGCCTTTACCAAAATACAAGCACTGCCCTTCTGACAACAAGAGAACCGCATCAAACACCTGGTAGACACGGCTAGAAGGCTGGTGAATCGATGTCACCACCGTCTTCCCCTTCTGTGCCAGCGACCCAAGAGTAATCATGAGGCGGTGCGCCGCCGTTGAGTCCAAACCCGAGGTGGGTTCGTCCAGAATCAACAAGCTCGGGTTTACGAGCATCTCGTGCGCTATGCTCACCCGTTTCCGTTCCCCACCCGAAATACCACGAACGAAGCTGTTCCCGACTATGGTGTTCTCGCATTTCACGAGTCCCAGCTCAGCAATCACCGACTCAGCCACCGCAATCTTGTCCCTCCTCGAAAGGCTTCTGGGGAGGCGAAGGAGGGAGCAGAAGATCAACGTTTCACGCACTGTGAGGTGAGGATACAGCACATCGTCCTGAGTCACGAACCCGGTTCGTCGAAGAACACTTTTGCTGAGTTTCGCGCCGTTGGCTAGGATTGTTCCAGTGAGGCCGTGTCCATGGAGTCTTCCTGCAAGCGCATTTAGGAACGTCGATTTTCCACTCCCCGATGGGCCCAGGATAGCTAGGATTTCTCCTGGAGACACCATACCCGTAATACCATTTAAGATGGTTCGCTCTTGTACTGCGGGCACCCTTGATCTTTCATCAGACGAGGATAAGGAACCGTGAGTCAGCATGCGCTTAATGCTGCTCCCACCTTGCTTACTCTCTATCTTTACTCGGTAACCTACGTCCAGGAACTGCATGAACAAACATAATTCAATTTCTAATTTCCCAAAAATATAAAAAAAGAATGATTAATGAATAGTACAACTATATGTCAACTGAGTCATGACTTTAGGTTGACCAGTCAAACTGAGTCAGTGAAGGAAAGCCGCGACGATGATTATGGGTTTAATCTGGTAATGTTTTGGTTGGCTAAGTTATTTAAGTACCTTACCTTGAGGGTGATTGGATAGGAAGATGAGATTAAAAGAGGGAGGTCACGCGATACTCGAGGGCCGTGTTTGGAAGAAGCTGGAGTATCGGGTGAGTCTCTACTGGGAGTTTCTACCCCACCAAACGCTCCTGTCGCTGGCATTATTTTGGTCACAGTTGCTTTCCCTTTTCTGTTACTTGGGTTGGGCGACCGAAAAGAGAGAGGGAGAAAAGTTGAAGTAAGGCTTAAGAAAGAATAGAGGGGTAGAAGGGAAGGGGGTATTTATGGAGGGAAGAGGAGTCATGGGAGTGCCACGTCGAAGTGAAGGAGCCAAAGGGTAGTTACTACGTCGCAGTTAAATAGCCAGTTGGCAGCTGGTGAAGAGGTTTTAATATTCATGGAAAAAGTGTCCACTTTCTCTCCCTTTCTCTTTATTCTATTCTATTATTTTATTTATATCTCTTGTGTTTTCCACTTAGAAAGAATAGGTTTGGATTAGTTTAAAAAAATATTTTTAAGTGTATAACAAGTTAAAAGTAATTTATAACTATTTTTTTCGCATTTTAACTTTTATTTTCTTTGAAAATATTCTTTTGTGAGTTCCTTTGATTTGGTTTTAAAAAAACGTTTTTATACATAAAAGTGTAAGTTAAAAACATTTCCAAAGATTCTTTTTTATCATGAAAAGTGGTATTTTTTTGCTTTTTTTTTTTAAAAAAAAAAAGCACACTTTTATGTGATTATGTCAAAACTATTTTTTTTTAGTTTTTATGGGTTTAATTTTTTAAAAAAAAAAGCCAATTTAAATACTAAAAAAATTATGCAGAATCATTTTTTGTTTGTTAAAAACTATTTTAGAATAAATGAATTCAAACATGCTTTACATGATTTTGGCAAATATCATAAAAAAAAAAAAAAAAAGTAAAAGAAGAGGTTTTTGATGAAGTGATGGAGAAGAGAAATGGGTGTGTTGAGAGTATGATTGGGCTGATAAATAGAGAAGTAGAAAGGAGTGGGAGAGAGGCGTGGAGCAATTACTGTACAACATTGACTTTGATTTCAGATTCTTAAATACTGTTCAGAAGCTCAGAATGGAAGAGCATAGGATTGAAAGGGGCTGTACAAACATTTGTTTCATCAGATATTTTCATTTTTTTCAAATTTAATTTTAACCGAAAATAATTAGTATTCATTATACGTACTCTCTAGAACCTTAATTATCCCAAATTTTAAATTATTTATAAAAGACTTAGACTTAGCAACAATTTATATTAACATATGAAAATACTGTTCAATTTTATTGGTTGATGGTTTCTCTCTTTTTTTTCTTAGTTCGTGGGTTTTCTTTGAGTCGGTGAGACACATGAACAGATAATTATGAAACCATGTTTCCTTTTGGAAATGCATGAACATGATGTGATGCAAATATGCAACCATGCATGCATTTTGACTCTTATTTATTGCACCGGTAATCAAAGCAAAATAGAAATAGTAGTAATATGCTAGTACTATTCTTGTGGATAAAGATTTTTTGATAAATTTATTCAATATTGTTTATTAGTACTAGATTTTGCGAAACCAATTCCCACATTAATTTATCCGTCTATATCTTATTTGTTTCCTCTTTATCCCATACCATGTGTGTCCATCTTTTCTGAAGTATTTATGATTCAAATCTCAATATATTCATTACATAAAAAAAAAAAAAAAAAGTAACATCTAATTTATCCCAAGGTTTCATTATGGCCAAACCTTAAAGCAGCTGCAATAATGTTTGTTCAAAAGAGAAAATAGTTGTTAAACACTTCACTAATATGCAACTTTGATTACATAAAATAATCAAACTCTAAATCTCTTAAATGTTACTTATAATCTTTACTATTAAACTACAACTAATGGCTCTGTTGATATGTAATTTAAATCTTTAGCTAGTAATCATAAATAAAAATTATAATAATAGAAATCCCAAGTCAACTTATGATTCCTTTTGCTCAATCAAGTTCTTTCGGACGTAAATAATCTAATGTTTTATATATATATATATATATATATATATATATATATATTAAACATTGGTTAATTTATTTTGATTTAAGTAAAATTATAAAAAATAACAAAAAAAAAAAATTAATGTAATTATATTATTAAAACTTGAATTTAAAACCATGTTCATGTCAACTAATATATGAGGTTGACGATTCCATCAAGTTCAAGAGTTTTGATTAGGTGGTGAATTACATAAGAGGGATAAATAAATTGAAAGAAGAAACAACGTTTACTTTTAGAACGAAACATGACAAATTTTTCTTAGCCAAAGAACAACGCATAACCAATTAAATCCACTAATTAACAATAATCATATATCCATCTAAATTATTACAAGTACTTCATCTATGCATATCCTATTAATCATGTATGTTCATCTTAATTAATCATTTCTTTGTCCTAATTAATTCAATCGTAGAAAAAAGAAAAGGTTTCTTTGGTGGGCATGCAATATATATATTGTCTAAGCTATGATTTTATTCATCATATAGAATGTACTTGTGTTTTTCATTCAATTCCATTTTTTGGGTTGTTGAAGGGGATGAAAAATTATACCTAAGACACAAACGTAATGACAAATTACCTAAACTAATTATGTTGTAATGTGCTATGTTAAAGGCTTAGAAATTAATGTCCGAAGTTATCATGTCTTGGAAAGGCATGTTATTTAATGTTAAGTTTTAAAAATAAAGTAATTTATTATAAAAATTATATGATATGATTTGAGTAGAGTATAATTATAAGGATAATAAAAACTTTATTTATGAAATGTTAATATGATGCATCCTTGAGTTGAATCCCAATAGATTACTACTCATCTGAATTTTAAATTCCAAGAAATGTTTCTTAAGGAAATTACACACCCAAAAGAGAAAGTTTGATGAGAACAGAGATTCAAACTCTTGATATATATATATATATATATTGTATATGATGATCTAATATTCATCGTGACATGAAGAAACTTTTGTGAACTGTTTGGTGTATATCAGAAAACTCGAAATTCAATTGTAGGCTAAAGGAAACCATAAATTTCTATTTTCCTGAAAAAAACAGACACGAGAGACTCAGGCGGCATGCCCGGGGATCGTGCCCATTTCTGGCAGTACCTTCCAGAGCCACTCACGTCACGTTATGCACTTTCTCCTCCCCGTCAGATTTTGCTAACGTAACGGGTTGTCCTCTGACGCGGCACCCTGCATTTACCTTGGACCTCATTCGTCAACCCAAATCACCCGTGATATTTCACTGTTACTCGTTACCTTATTGGCCTGTCAGGGACCAGCATAGTGGGTGGTCCAGCAGAATAGACTTTCTTCCGTTGGGTGAAATGATATCTAAACGACACGTGTTGTGTGGTGAGGCGAATGGCACGTGCTCCCCACTAAGTTTCCTATATTTAGCATTCTACAAAATCTGTTCCCACTTCGTTTTGTTGTTACTTTGACAAAAGCGAGTGCAGTGTACCTGCGTCGTTTTTGCGATCTTCTGAAGTGATGGAGATAAAAGTACTAGCATGAACAGCAGAGGCATGGAAGGGACGGTGTTGTAAGATTCTTATTGGACCACGTAAGCCATTCCAATCTCGAGAATTTGAGTTGAATAAAAGGAGGTGCGTCTTTACGGAAAAGTCAATTTATATGTATATTTAACCACATACTTATAAGAGATTTAATTTCATTTGACCTCTTGATCCAAATATAGCTTCCCCTTTGTTGTTTTAATTTTAATAAAGTATGTGACGGTGGAGTGGGGCAATATGGGTGGACGAATTAGAATTTAGAACATAAATCTTCCACTTTTAATTGCAATTGCAAAGTAGTTTGGTCACTCATTAACCTTTTTTGTAGCATCTTGTTTTTATAATATTATTTTATTTATAATTTTTTATAAAATATATGAAAGTGAAACAAAACAATATGAAAATTTAAAATAGAACATTCTCATAAAACAAAGATATGTATGACTATTATTATTCAAGTAGCTATCATCTTTCTCTAGCTACACAATGCAATAGATTTATTTTATTTTTCAATTTCAAGTCTTGGTAATATGACTATAAGTGGAAAGAGCATATAGGAAAGGGAAAAAAAGAATATGTGGATTATCAAAGAAAAATTGTTTTGTGTGTTTCTTCTCATTGTCATGATCCTTTTATTCTACTATATAGTTAATTAATTATATGCCCTTAGAGTGTGTCAATATCATCTTTCTATCAATTATTATATTATATGTAGTGATAGAATATATATGATGTGCGAATGAGTACAAGGAAAAAAATCTCTAATAATATATCCACGTATATATATCATATACTTTGAATTTTCTAACCCTAAGTTTGTCCTTCTTTGTTGAGTTGGTGTCCATCCAAACAAAGCTAAACGGAGTAAAACTGATATTATCTGCATCTGCAATATGCTTTCTGGATACAAGTATTTAATTAAACATGACATGCCTCAATATGGGCATGCACCAATTAATAGTGTATATTAGGAGCAAAAGAGCAATTACTTGTTACCTTCTAATGTAGTTTGGATATGAAAAAGTACCTTATATTATGAAAGAACAAATGCATATGAACAAAACTTACATGAAGCTCTAAAGTTTTATCTAATATTTAATAAGACAAGTAAGCTAGTCAAGTTAGTATCGATTGTAATTGTATTTTACAAGGATGCATGTTCTAGTCTCATTACTAGTATATATGAAGACTTAGTTGATGAGTAATTTGTAAGTACTTTTATAAGTAATGATAAACTATTGAGACCTAATTCACCTAGACTATTAGTTACAAAGGAAAAATATTAATGCTAATAAAGCATATAAAACTTATTGTAAGACTATGTTTATGAAAATGTGATTCGATATAGCGGTGCAATGTCTATAAATAAGACTTTAGTATTTTTATTTATTCAGATCAAATTTAGTCATCTTCTCATATTTGAGCTAGTATTAAAAAAATTATATTCATATCCTATCTATGAGAAAAAAGAAAAAAGAAGAGAAGACTATGCTCATTCTTAGTAAGTTATTCTATTAAGTGAGGTTGAATTCTTGTTTTTTTTTTTTTTTTAGGGGGTGGGGGTGCATTGAACCATCCATTGAGGGAACATATGTAGGCACCATGGGTCCTTGGACTTTAAGAAAGGGTCCAAGATGGGCTTCAAGTAGCAAAATAAGACCTGCATGTTCTACATTTACTCTTTTGAGAGAGTAGATGTTATCTAGAATTTAATAAGATGCTCTCACTTGCACCAATTTTGAAACTCTGCCAAGGTGCAATGTACACTTAACTTGTGCAGTGTTGCGTCCCTTTTGTAGTGGTGAGGGTCATTGTAGCTTCTCGTAGTGGGGAAGCCCTTTCCTGCAGATGATGTACCATACATATGCATGGTTTGTCCGATTAACTCCATTGCATGAAGAATATGGAGTACACGTAATGGTTGATTCACCGATGGGGATAAGATATGAGGAACCAACTCATGCCTTCTAACCAAAGCAATCAATGCATAAGATGAAAATAAAAACTGAATTTCAGTAGCCTATGTATAAACCTTCAAATTGCGTTTATTGATAAAAAAAATCTTGTTCGAAAAATTGTGTAATTATAATTATTTTTTTCTCCCAATACATATTTTTTTATATACTTAAACTACATGACATTACAAATGTCCCTTATCGATTAAACCAAGTTTCCTCATTAATTGAAATATGTTATTTGTAAATATAATTAATGTGTTAATTAACAATGGAATTCTCTTGTGCGTGAGGGAAAGAAAGTGTGTGTTTGTTGGGTTGAAGACAGAGGAAGTGGGAATATGGTTCATTTGCAGCGTATAATGGTGACAGTTTTGGTTTCTGTGTTGTAAAATGAACATCTTTGTCTATCGTATAAAGATAAAGGCATATTTGTTGCATTATTAAGTTCAAGAATGTTCAACATTTGAATCATCCCAATAAATGTCCATATACAAGAAGACAGAAAGATTTTAACTAAAAAAAAGGAAAACCACAAAAAATAAGAATATGTAAAACAGATATTTATATTAACTTATTTTTAATAAAATTATGACAAAATTTTAACACAGAAATCACAAATGAGTACGTTTTCTGTTCTGCCACCATATCAGTGCAAGAGTACGAGCATAGAGAAACGTTTTCAGATAACAAGCTACTGGGCTTCTAAAGGGGCTCCGTTTGGTTTAGCTAGTGGGGGCAAGTAATGGGCCGTGTGGGCGGTGCCTAACTTCCTTTGACACACCCCATATCATAAATTTTGATTCAACATCCAAAGTTGCCACCTATCTCTTTGCATATATATATATTTTTAATTATGACAAAAAAAAATTGTTATCTCTTGACAAAACTCTTATTAATTTTTTTACTCGTGATTAAATTTCTTTAGAACTACGTTAAAATCCATAAAATTCTTCCTCCCCTAATATCTATGAAAAAAAAAGATTAGGATTCTAACCACACAGTTTCCAACCATATAATTGTTAATGTGTGTCCCTTTTTTTTTTTTTTTTAAAAAAAAAATCCAATATCTAGTATTGTTATTGTTATGAGGCCTTAAGTCGAAATTATTTGAATTATGGCGGCTCAAGTTCTTAAATAAGGAAAGATAATTAGATTGAAAATCAAGTCCTGTCTTCTTTTGAAAATGGAATCCTAATCCTAATCCTAATCCTAATCATAGGAAAAGAAGAAATGTCTAATTGTGCAATTATGAGAATTTCAAAAAAGAGAAGAGGAAAGCAAAATTGTAAACGAGCCCCGTGAGCAAAGCAAATCTGCTTTCTTCCCCAACCGGCTGCTATTGTCGTCTCTGACTCTCTCGCAGAGAATATGAGAGTAGCTATTCAGATCTAAATCCAGAAAAAAACGCTGCAAATTTAATTCAGTAACCAGAAAAAGCAAAAGCATTACAGTGTAGAAATGTCGAGCGATAGCGATGATGAGGATGAGCTCCTCCAAATGGCTCTGAAGGAACAATCTCAGCGAGATCTCAATTATGGAAGGCCTTCTTCTACCTCCAATTCGCGCAAGCCGGTTGCCAACTATGTTCAGCCTCCATCGTCTGCGCCCAAGAAGCCTGCGCCTGTGGCCAATAACACTGGCGCCAAGCACAAGGGGAGTGCTGGCGCTCGGAGAGCGGCGGACGATGATGATGATTCAGAGGTGGAGATGCTCAGCATATCAAGTGGGGATGAAGATGATGCAAAAGATAGAGTGGTGGGGTCCAAAGGTCGAGGTGCTGCCGCTGGTAAAGCTGGCAGAGGAACGCGGGATGATGATCGAAGCTGGGATGGCGGCGAGCCTAATAGCTGGAAGTTTGTTGATGAGAGTGAGGTATGCTGTATTTGGGTTTATGGATGCCGGTACTTTGCTTTTGTTTATATACATTTAAACATATTAACAAAGAAAAACTGAAATTCATTAGTGCTTATAGTTATGGTGGTTTTGGGATTTTACAAATTTTGAATTGGGCAATGTATCTTTGACCTGCCGGGTTTAGCACTCTTGAATAGAATTTATGGTTTATTAGGGAGTTGAACCGAAGACTATTTTATCACCCGTTTAATGAATTGATAATTCAGCCTAAATATTAGGACGCCTTTTTTGATTCTAGCAATTGATTGGCATTGAAAATGGTTGCAGAAGAATTGTTTTGACTAAGCTATAGTAGATGAATAAGTTTGAGTCTATTAATATCCATGGCTACATTCATGGTGAATATTTGCGAGGAACTGTGGTTTTCTGGCATTTTTTGATTTTGTACTTGACAATGATAGGATGTAGCCAGTAAAGTGTGTTAGAAAACTGTAAAATGGATTAAGGCTTCGAGTTTTCCACATTATTCAATGCAGTGAAATGGATGGAACAGAATTTCGCTTATGAGATAACCAATGTAGAGATACTAGTTCTTCTAAGTGTTCAAATGGTTTTATATATTGTTTTGCTCAGGAAAATCAAGAATGAAACAGGACTAGGATTTTGTACTCATGAATGTTCCAACGAGTTCAATCTCAATAGGGTTTTTTTGTTTTCCTATATGTGGTTGCAAACCAGCGGAAGAGTCTAATTTTTAGTTTGATAAGGATTTCAGGACAACTTAAATATTGAATTATTATCTGAGAGGATGAAGATAGTCCATTAATAGAGGTTTCCACAGTATTATACCAGAAAAAATTGTTCCTCCTTCGTCCATAATTTTATTCCATCATCCTTCTTTTTCATTTTTTTTTTGTCTGAAAATACATCCTATTTGAAATGGCATAAGCATAAACTAGAGGATTCCCATGAATTGGAAATAGCATAAGTATAAGCATAAGCTAGAGCATTTTGTTAAAGTTGTTATGGATCTTATGTTTAATTTAATCTAGTAAGGCTTCTTTGACAGCTTGCTCGTAGGGTCCGTGAAATGAGGGAATCAAGAACTGCACCAGTAGCACAAAAGTTTGAAAAAAAGGCTACAGCATTGGGTAAAAACATGCTTAACAACTTACAGTCATTCGGTCGTGGCATGGAATGTGTTGATCCACTGGGGCTGGGGTAAACTTCATTTTCATTCATATATTGTACTATTCTGTCTGTTCCTTGTTTTAAAAGACCTTATGGTTGGCAAGTTGTCATATTTCTTTGTTTTTAGAGGGCTTGACTCATGTCCTTAATTGGTGCTCACAGGATTATCGACAACAGAACCTTAAGGTTGATAACTGAGTCTTCAGATAGAGACCCTGAGAAGGATCTTTTGGATGGCAGACTACGCGGTATTTTTTTTTTTTTTTTTTAAATATTATATATTGTATCCATAGTTACTTAATTCAAGTTAGTTTCTTTATATTATCGTCTTTTCTTTTCTGAGAGTGTTAAAATATTTGCAAATCATGCCTTTCGTGACAAAATTTTATTAAGAGGAAATATATATGAAACCAATGCACTTACAATGAAATGGGACAACTGAAGCATGCTTTTGCATTTATTGTGCTAATATCAATTGTGACTATGTTTTGAAAATGGTATGGCATTTGGTTATTATTCTAGATTCACTGTCCCTAGTTGATTGTTTTATGTATTATATGAGATTCATGTTTCTTTACCGTCCATTTGAACATAGTTAGAAAGAAAACCTGTATATTGCGCTAGAAGCAGAGTTTTCAGTTGTCTAATGGAATTTTTATTTTGAAATGTTTCATAGAATATTCTGGATTTTTTAATTATAAAATATATAAATCTAAAATAAATAATGCATTAAATAATAAATTTCCTCCTTTCTTGTCTTATTGAATTTCTCCTTTTATAAAGGAAAGGGTAAATTAATTAGTTTTCATATTTAATTTATGTTTTTATATTGATTTTTTGTATTGTTATTTATACAACCTTAAATCATCCAAATTAGATAATAACTTTCATATATAATTTGAAGAACAATTTAGTTGTGGATAGTGTATGGAAAAAAAATTATAGATTGTAAAATTGTAAAATATACTAATAATTTTTTATGGAATTTTTTTGAATAAATTTTATTTGATCGAAGAATATATTAGTAGATAGGAAAAGACTTTGTTCCATTGAATCCTGCAATATTTGGTACTGTTTGGTGTTAAATGGTGTTCTTTTTCTTTATGAAAAAAAAGGAGCACAAATAAAGAGGGAAAAGAAACACAAAGAAATAAAACTAGAAGAAGTAAGAGAATGTGCTAGTGCTGTATTAATGCTTTCCAATCCTGCTACATGTTAATATGAGGGAGACTGCCTTAAAGAGTGGGCAGCCATGAAGATAATGTTCGATAACATAATAATTCACAATACTAAAAGCTACGTAAGATGTTTGATTATCCTTAGTAAACAAGTTTTAAGTAATTGTTTGTTGTTTAGATTGTCGGGAATACTCATCTCACCTTAATTCTGTATCTAAGGCTCCTTTTGGTTTCTGATTACGTGATTCTTAAGTATTCATGTGGTTGATTGCTTCTTTATGTAATTACTCAGAGAAATTGATGTTTTTTTCGGAGAGCTTTGATCCAAAGCTGTTTTTATCTCGGATACACCAAGATACAAGAGCTGCAGATCTGGAGTCTGGTGCCCTTGATTTGAAAACTGATTTCAATACTCGTAATCAGCAGAGAAAGCAGCTGGTTAAGGACAACTTTGACTGCTTTGTCTCTTGCAAGACCACAATTGATGGTATTTGGTTTCCTTTTTGGATGTTATGCTCAACTTCTTTCCTCTTTCTTTCTTCACATATGTGCATGTTCATGGGTAAAATGTAAACTTTTAGTATAATCAGCTAGGAATAACATTTTTTTTTTTTGGTTCACTCTAATATGAAGCATCTTTTTGTTTTACAGATATTGAATCAAAGTTAAAATGGATTGAGGACGACCCAGAAGGGTCAGGGACTTCCCATTTATTCAATATTATTCAAGAAGTCACTTCACAGGCTAATCGAGCTTTTGAGCCTTTATTTGAGAGACAGGTTAGTGAGTATAATTTTAGATTGCCTTGTGGCAGTTATTTTAGAGTTCACAGATTTTTTTTATTTTATGTGCCTTTGCTGAATTGTTAGGCTCAAGCTGAAAAAATAAGGACTGTGCAAGGAATGCTACAGAGGTTTCGGACACTTTTCAACTTGCCAAGTACTATTCGTAGCAGCATTAGTAAGGGTGAATACGACTTGGCAGTTAGGGAGTACAAGAAGGCTAAGTCAATTGCTCTTCCCTCTCATGTATAAAACCATTAACTTTGTGTGGTCGATGTTATTGATTTTCTGAAGCGCCGATTATCCTTTGTCAAAGCAAATTCTTATGTGTTCAATTAGTGTTGTTTACTTATTTTCCTTCACATTTTTTCCCTACTCTTCTTAACTTCCCTATATTAAGGCACATCTCGGTAAATGTTCAAAAATATCTATGGCATGAGTTAGTTGAGGCCGTTAAGATTATAGCTAATCTGGAAGAACACTCATGTGAATAGTTCTTTCTTAGTAATTTTGAGTTAAGCACTCCTTTCCAATGCAATTGAAGATTAAGCTACATTTTCTCAAGTTGGGCTTTAAAGAAGAAGCTATACAAGTGTTTTATACATTGTCTTTATTGTTGATACAATTGTTAGAATCCCTCAAATATAGATTTCCTTGTTATAATTTTGCTGTGTGAGACTGGTGCTACTTTCCCCTCAGGTAGTTAATGAGGAGCAAGTTTGGCATTTTAGTTGTTCAAGTGGTTATTACTCCTTCTCATTTTTTGTTAGGTTCTCAAGTGTATCTCTATTGAAATGGTAATCTGATGTCTTTTTCACGGACCATATTAGTAGCACAGCGTAATTTTATTCTATTTAGGAAAGGTCTCCACATGTTTTACTTGTCAAGAGAAAGCAAATGCCCTAGCTATTACTTCAGGATTATCTACAAACTTTTCATTGGTTATCAATTTTACCTTTTGAGAAGTTCGTTCTCAAGATTAATTCATAAATAGTTCTTTCCATTTAGTCATGGAATGGGTAATTTTGTGTTTGTGGGGATTCACTAGCTTTTTGAACAATTTGCTTTGTCATGTGCTACTCAGTGAATTTAATCAAGGGGCCAAAAGTTAGATTGGAATTATTTTGTTTGGTTATGATTCAGATTCAGGTGGGGATTCTGAAACGTGTTCTTGAAGAGGTTGATAAAGTGATGCATGAGTTCAAATCTACACTATACAAGTCTATGGAGGATCCACAAATAGATCTAACAAATGTAAGTCTTTAATTTATTTGTTTTCGTAGTCATGGCTGGTTGAAAATAAATGTATAGAAACATTGACCTGCATGCAAGGTTGCATGTGAAAATACAGTATTTTGGTTTCTAACCAATAATGTTATTTATGATTCTTCCTACATCCTAATTTCATGCCTATCATTTTTTTATTTACATGACAAGCAATGCTAGCTGTCATCACAGCAATTAAGACAAGTGGACTGGTGATAGGTGACTATTTGTGGTAATATGATGATACGTGGGAGACTGGTTGCAACGACCATTTTGTTTGTTTTATTTATACTTTGTATTCTGTGTTTGGGGGTGATTCTAACACTTATTTATTGCTTCTTGTAGCTTGAGAATACTGTGAGGTTATTGTTGGAACTGGAAACTGAGTCAGATCCAGTATGGCACTATTTGAATATTCAGGTTAGAAAGTACCAATCTATTTTACTTGTTTGGAATATCTTTTTCTCAATTAGGTAAGTGTTAGAGTTGTTTTAACTGTCTACTCGACAGTGCTAAGGCATGAGGATAAATAGATGCCAGTTATTTGGTGGTGCTGATTGAAATTTTATTCTTGTGTTGTATTAAACACTTTGTGTTATTTTTGGTTTTTACTCCACCCGTCTCTAAGTGAAATTAAGTAAATGAACCAGAAAATAAATGAAAAAGGCCAATATGAGCTTTATTTCTTCTGAAATTTCATTAAGCTTTCATTCTTCATTGGAAGACCAACTTTCCGAATCCATTTCTTTTGCAGAATCAGAGAATTCGTGGTTTACTTGAGAAGTGTACTTTTGACCATGAAGCAAGAGTGGAGGCCTTGCATAATGAGTTGCGTGAAAGGGCTCTTTCTGATGCCAGATGGAGTCAGATTCAACAAGAATTAAGTCAATCTGTAAGTGCAGTTGATGGAAAGCATCTCTCTCTCTCTCTTTTTTGGATAATGTTTGCAAGTTAGTTGTGCAAAATGGTTTTGTTTACTTTCTAATATTCTTTTTATAACCACTGTCAGTCAGATATCAACAAGTCTGCAACTTTTGGTAATATCAATCATTTGGTCCAATCTGATCCTGTAGATTTGACTGGTGAGCAAGTCGACGCTCTTAGAGGAAGATATATCCATAGATTAACTGCTGTAATAATTCATCACATACCAGCCTTCTGGAAAGTTGCACTTTCTGTTTTTAGTGGAAAATTTGCAAAGGTAAGAACTTTTCCTTTCTTTATGTATACATGTGTGACTTATCTATAATTTATTTTTGAATTTGATTAAAAGCATGATGACTGGATTAGCATATTATGCAGAGGCATTCTGTACTTCCCTGTCTTTGGTGTGTTACTTTATTAACCTTAGGAAAGTGGGAAGAAGAATAAGAGGAAACTATGCATTTGGACTTTAGTGTATATGTTATACTAGTTAATATTAGTTTAGGGAAGTTGTTTCTCCATAACCTAGGGATGTCCCTGTAATTTACTCATTGTGTATATGTGTGTGTTTTTAATGAGAGGGAAGTGGTCCTTGATGTCTCCATTTAGAGAACATAAAGATAGTGGTTGAAGAGAAATAATGAAATTCTGAACTGTATAGAGTTGAAAGGCTCATTAAAACAAAGCATTACGAGAGTTTTCTGAACAGTCTTTTGTTACTCATTGAAAGAAAGGTGTAATGAGTTCCTTCTTTGGCATCATTGTATAAGAACCTAGAAAAGAAGGGGTGGGGGGAAAGATTCTTTGCCCTAACATGGGCTTGAGCTACAGAGGCATCAATTCATTCCCATTTTTTTCATGACCCAAGAACCCACCAAAATATTTTCATATGAATTCTTATTTTAGTAAAAGAAAGATCCTGCCAAAGTGTGGTCCTTGCTATGAACATTTGTTTACTTATTGCATTTATTTTAACAAAAGAAAAGCTTCAGAACTTTTAAAAATGGTCTTCTGCTTGACTAAATGAGTAGACATTAAAAGGATTATTCTTCTCTACTTCTGATATTACACTTCTAAGCTCATACATATCAAATTCTCAAATATAGAATTTATTTCCATTTAATACATGTTATGAGATGTGTGAGATTGGGCAGATAACGATAGTGGTTAGAGCCTTGATGATTTAAAAATCCTGGTCTATCTTCTTTCTTTTCTGAAAAAAAAATTAAAGAAGGTCATTTCTGAGAGTCAAATTAGTGGATCTAGAATGGAAAATAGGAGAAACTTAGGGTCGCCTTCTCTTGTTTACCCTTCATGAATTTGATTCTCTCCATAGAGACCGCAAATCTTATTATGTGGGTGTTTTATAAAGTAACATCTACTTCTGTTTATAAATTGTTTAGATTTTTTCTTATTCCCCAAATAGAAAATTAGAATTAGATAACGAGAATTGTATTTTTTCAAGTCTTCCTGTTTTTTTAGTGAACTATCCTACTTGAAGTGAACAGTTTGAATTTTGGAATAGATATACAACTTAGTCCATTCTCCTGTACAATTTTCACTGTAGTTGCAATAGCATTGGTCTCCGGTGTTGCTCACACATGTGCTTTTGTCCTTTTCTTATGATTTAATGAGTTCATAATATATAGTTTATACTTCCATAGAAAGGAGATTTCCCAGTTTGGTGCCTACTTCCTTGCTTTTCCTGAAAAGTAAAACCCCATCATCTTGTGTATGCAATTATTGAGAGAGAGGAAAAATATGCCTTTCCTTTGTTAAACACTAACAGCTAAACACGTATAAAATAGAAAGATGCATGTTACAATTTCTCGAATTATTTCAAAACTCAAATAACAATAAGGGAATTAGCATGTGTTTGTGCATGCTGAGACCCTAGTTAATAAATAATAATGACGATCTGGTTTCTAGTTGTTATCCCAAATATTTAATCCTAACGTTGTGTACTTTCTTCAAGTTTTTGTGGGCAACTACATCTTTCACTTGTTTGTGAGTCTTTTTTTTTAATTTTTCTGTTTTTTCTTTTCCAGTCATCCCAAGTTACCGCAGAATCAAACACCAATAGTTCAGCGAAGAAAACTGAAGACAAAATTGGAGATGGCAAATTCTCAAGTCATTCTCTTGATGAAGTTGCGGCAATGATATGCAGCACAATATCGCTGTATGGAGTCAAGGTAATTCTTCTTGCTTGACCATTTACTGAATAGTATAGTTTTCAAACCTTGCAATCACTTTGTAGAATGAATGGCTTGAAAGATGAGGCAATTATATTGTTTTGATTAGTATTTTTCACTGGTTAATATTTTAATATGTTTATTTGATTGAATTATTTTCTTATTTTTTAGATGATTTTGAGTAATTTTTCCTGTTTTGATTTATCTTAACTTTTCTATGGCTATAAGGAAGTGATAAGTTTAACTTGAAACTTGTTTGCCATTGGTGCAGGTTACTAACACTTTTAGTGATCTAGAAGAATCAAATGTCTTAAGGCCATTCATGAGTGATGCTGTAGAAGATATATCTAGAGCATGTGTTGCATTAGAAGTGAAGGAAGCTGCTCCTCCAATAGCTGGTATTAAGTCTTTGAATCTCAAACTTACCTGTATTGGTTAAGCTTCTGAGTGCTTGTCTTTGTGGTAATTGCAGTGGGTGCTCTGCGGTCACTTCACTCAGAGATTGTAAAGATTTACATTCTGAGGCTTTGCTCCTGGATGCGAGCATCAGCTGAAGAAATTTCAAAAGATGAGACGTGGGCTACTGTATCAATTCTGGAAAGGAACAAATCCCCATACGCAATCTCATACTTGCCTATAGCATTCCGTTCAGTTGTGGCTTCAGTAATGGATCATATCAATTTGTAAGTGTGATTAGCAATGTAATGGGTCTGGTAAAAGTTTTTTTAAATGGAAGTTGCAGATTTTATATTTTTCATATATCAGTTATTTATGTATATAAGAAACCTGCCCCTTGAAAATTTTAATATATCAGACCATTAAGCTTAGTTTGGTTTTGGAGGATAAGACTTGGAGATGCTCAGCCACTGGGTAGGCTTTCTGTCTGATTTTGAGAATTGTGATTCCTGAATTTCAAATTGTTTGGTTGTAGAGAGTCATGTTGAAAGCTAAAAGAATGCCAGACTCACATTAAAGGTTAGAAGAACATATTTTTGGGCAGCTCATTAGAATGCAGATTAGGAGGCTGTAAACTTTTTCTTGAAAGGTCCTGGATTCTGTTTTAAAAACTACCTGATAAATTGTTGCAGACTAGGATAAAATAAAGAAAAAAACTGCAAGACTCTACTGTCTAGTGATAGACCTAAACAAGGGGAAAAAACCTGAAAGTTTTTGAGTTAAAAAATTTAGAGTGATGCCAGGAAGTAAAGTTTCTGTTTTTTGACTAAACAAATCAATAACTAAATAATATTCCAAGCTTCTGATTAAGAAAATTTTAACCTGATTATTATCCGAACACAGTTATTGCTATCTCCAGCATCTATCTTCTTGTTCTTTCGTTCTCTACAAACTTGTCAATTTCTAGAGGATAAAAGTTTTAACTCGTGAAAACCACTCTAGGTAGAGAATATATATATATATATCTATAGTTGGCCAATAGGTAGGCAGATGCTTGGTAGACTGGATGTGAGACTGATTACTTGATGTCTTTGATGTTCATATGTGTAGTAAGAGACAAGTGTTTGGAGTAAACAATGAATTTCTTGGTCCAAAAATAAATTATTTCACAATGGTTTTAGTATTTCTCGGCTACAAAAACTTGTCTTAGTAGTTCAATAATTATTTCTTCAGGATGATTCAGTCTTTAAGGAATGAAGCAGCAAAGTCAGAGGATATATTTGTGCAACTTGAAGAAATTCAAGATGCTGTCAGACTTGCATTTTTAAACAGTTTCCTGGATTTTGCTGGTAGGTTGATGAGTTGGCCTGATTTTATATCCAGTAGCATTCTTTTGTGGATAAAAACGTTAAAAGGAAAAGAAAGTAGTGATAATTAAAAGAAAAAAAAAAGAGAGGCTAGGAGTACCTATATAATATCTTAAGTCATAAATTTTTCTTCTGTGGTTGATTTTGCAGGTAATTTAGAGCGTATCGGAAGTGAGCTTGGCCAAAACAGATCAGGTACAGAAGGATCCCACTTACCAAATGGATATTCACATGTGTTAGAAGAAAACCTGTCTTCTGAGCTTCAAGGAGGTGTTACTGATCCCCATAAAAAGTTATTAATAGTTCTAAGTAATATTGGATATTGCAAAGATGAACTGTCATACGAGTTGTATGGCAAATACAGACGCATCTGGGTGCACTCCAGGTAACTTGTCATTATTGTTCCTTTATTTAATATGAAAAGTTGTGGCTTTCATTGCAATGCAATACTGTAAAGAGTTTAATAGAGTTTGCTTAGCTGGTTAAATTCAGGAGCTATCCATTATTGAAAATAATGATTTTTGGGCGAGGGTCAAGTGGTACTGCTATTTTTACTACATTGATTAAGTGATACAGGGTTTCTGTATTGCAAAGGATGGTTTGCAAGTGATAAAATTTCCTCTGTTGTTGCAGCGTTATGCGAGTGATTGGTTGCTCTTTGCTGTAGAATGTTTTATTAAAAGCTTTTACACTTTATATGTACTAACGCATTGTGTTCTTTCCTCTTACTACTTCAGGGG
Organism: Bauhinia variegata; assembly: GCA_022379115.2. Classification (NCBI taxonomy): domain Eukaryota; kingdom Viridiplantae; phylum Streptophyta; class Magnoliopsida; order Fabales; family Fabaceae; genus Bauhinia; species Bauhinia variegata. The sequence goes on along the minus strand of CM039428.1, from coordinate 20,580,938 downwards.
AAAAGATGATAGAGACAGCGATATACATGACCTTGTAATGTCTTTCTCGGGGCTTGAAGAGAAGGTCCTTGAACAGTATACTTTTGCAAAGGTAATGAGACCTTCTGTCACATCCTACATTAAGAAGAACCCAAGGAATTATGTGTTAATCAGGATCTCATGATGTCTTCCATATGTAAGGAATTTTTTGGAATTATTTGAGTTATATACTTAAATAAATCTGCTTGCAAGGTAGTGAGTAATATTTTTCCTCTCCCTCACATCCTACCTGCCTCAACAAAAGCCGATTTATGTGCTTTTCAGAATCTTGTAGTATCTTTCATCTGCAAGGAATTTTTAGAATTATCTAAACTTACTCTAGTTGACTTGAACTTTTCATAACTAGTTTATGGAAAACTTATCTGTTAGAATATACTTTTGAAACTAGTCTCCTGATTAAATGTTCCAACCATATTATAGGATATAATATAAAACCTGTTAGGCCTTCATGTGATTGCTTAAGCTTTTGGAATGAATTGGTTTTTGACAAGGTATTAGAGCCTCTATTACCTAATAGTCAAGAGATCAAATCCTTTTGCCACATCTTTCTTAATTAAATTGAAATTTCAGCACATGACATAAGTAGGCTCTTGCTTTGTTTACACTTATAGTCCAAAGGGCTTTTGTGTGTGTGTTGTGTTGGGTATAATATAATCATTCCTGAGCTTTCACCTAATAGTTTAAGCTTTTGGGACAAATTGGTTCTTGACACATACCAATGTTGTAAGACAACTTTTAGATGGTTGTCTTGGTCTTGTGGTAAGATTTGTTTTTTAAAAAGGATATATTAATGTTTCTCCTGCTAACATGTATTAATGTTTCTCCTGCTAACATGACACTTCCCTGTCAAGAAAAGTTATGTCACATAGTCTTGTTTTCACTATTGCTCAGTGCCCGAATCATTTCCTTTCTTCCATCAGGCAAACTTGATCAGAACTGCTGCTGCGAATTATCTGTTGAATTCTGGCATCAATTGGGGAGCAGCACCTGCAATTAAAGTGAGGAACTAGTGACAACTGACGGTTTAATTTTTGCTTTATATATTTATTTTCCTTAAACCTTTTATTTTCTTGGGAAAATGTTACCTTAATCAGAAGTACCTTTATATGCTGGTTTCTTTCAGGGTGTGCGGGATGCAGCCTTGGAGTTATTGCACACTTTGGTAGCTGTGCATGCAGAGGTACTTAAAGCATGCCCATCCGGGTGTAAATCTTTTGTTTATTTTGACTTGTTATATGTCTAATGGTGTTATACTAGAATTTTTTTTAGTTGGTCAACCAAGTAAGATGCATCGAGACTTATTCCCAAACAGATTCTCACTTCAGAAACTTGTTTGTTTATATGTAAAAATAGTATCTGGTCAATACTGATATAAGCAACGCTGAAAATGACTCTGCTGAGATGAACTGTTTCTTGTCATAGGTTTTTTCTGGTGCTAAGCCCCTCTTAGATAAAACGCTTGGTATTCTTGTGGAAGGCCTGATTGATACCTTCATCAGCATTTTTCATGAAAATGGAACAGAAGATCTGAGGGCACTTGATACAAATGGATTCTGTCAGCTCATGCTTGAGGTAAATTATAATGCGATGTTGTGCAATTTATTTTCTGCAATCATGCACTATGAGCATAATGATCGGTGATTATTGATTAATTTACTTTTCTTGGGGTCTGAGGTGTCCATAATTGTAGCTACCATATTATGCTTGGGTTGATGAGTAAGGAGCCATAAAGCACTGCGATGTGACACCACTGATAAGGTGATATGGTAAAATGCGAAGAAAAGAATATAGTAGGATAGTCTGAGGATGTATTCCAATATGCCTGAGTCTCACAGCTGAGTGAGAAGTCGGACCAATCCCATTCTTCCTGGTCCTATCTGAATTGATCCACTGTTGTATACGCTACTTCTTGTTTGATTCATTCCTACTTGGATTCGCCTCCCTTCCTTTCCTTATCAGTTGAGTTACTTCATATCTTTCTGACTACTCCTGAGATGTAATGGAAACATTTTGTTATGGTGGAGAGTGGGGAGTGAAAAACCAATACAGCAGACAACAACTGAGCATTGTGAAGTATCAGTGCTTAATAGGTAAAGAAAGGGATTTAAAAATGGGATAGTTGAATTTTCCATTCCAGTCTTGCTTACCATGCTTTCTCCCTTCTCACTGTTCTTACCCTACATTCGATAAAAATGAAGATCTTTTAATTTCCCATTCTATTCTTATCTCCATCTTTTCGTTCCTTTTTTGGCGCATGCTACAAGTCTTAAAATGAGGTCCTTCGCTGCCCTTTTCTTTTTGTTGTGTGGACAAAGCGGGAAGAAAAAGCCCCTTCCACTTCCACCCCTGGAATGATGGGAAATAAGAAGGAACTATTAGAAAGTATATATATATATATACATTTTCTGTGATTACATAAGAATGCAAGATAGACTATCATTGATGTTTGTCTTTATCCGAAGTAGGTTATTTTGCTATGACGAATTCATCTCTTACCTTAGATGATTGATCAACTGGCTTATCTCTCTGCAGCTTGAATACTTCGAGACTATATTAAATCCATATTTTACATCTGTTGCAAGAGAATCCTTGAAGTCTTTACAAGGTTTGCTTTTAGAGAAGGCCACTGAGGGTGTCACTGACGGTGGAGAAACTCCAGGACATAATCGGCGGCCAACCCGTGGCAGTGAAGATGCACTTGCAGATGATAAGCAGCAAGGGATGACTATATCACCAGATGAGCTCATTGTAAGCAACTCAATAATGTAGTTTACTTTCAGTTTTCACACATTTAAACATCCTCATAATGCCCGAGTAGATAGTTGACTAGTGTAGTTCGGTGATCAGCCAGAAAGGAAGGGGAAAAAAATGAGGAATACTGAAGAGGCCACTTTTGTGTTTGGTTCGTTATTGGATCTGACATAGCTATATCGAGATGAAGTTTTAATTCATATTGGAAATGAGCTTTATTTTGATCTTGCAGTTTCACTATAGTGAGAAAAATGGTCTATCTGATTGGAGAATATTTAGAATGCTCTAGTGTATATTATAAGATATTGAAGTCTTTCTAGAATTACCATCTAACAGTGTATGATATCTCTTTCAGGTTCTTGCACAGCAGTGTAGCTCTGAGTTTCTTCAAGCAGAGCTTGAGCGGACACGCATTAACACAGCATGCTTTGCAGAACCTATGCCTGTGGCATCTGTGCCAGAAGCAGCAAAAGCTACTTCTTCTTCCTTCAGAGGGTTAACGGATTCTCCTAGCAAAAAGTACAGAGGTAACAGTACTAGTGGATCCCCAAGTTTCTCACAAAGACGTCGATCAATATTTTAGCACCGGCACTCTTTTGGTTTGTTTTCCTATTGTGTATTTATTGTTGTATTCTAGTTTATATAGCTTGTATTCTTTGCGTCGTTACAGTTTTCTTTTCATTGCTTTTCTTGGGGCTAAATAACAATTACAGCTTTTTGTATGATGTTTGTGCCATATATTGGCATTTTTGTATGCTATAAACAGTAAAGCCACTCCTTTTTTCTTTTTTTTTTTTTTGTTTTTTTTCCCCACTTTTAAATCAAGTCTTCTTTTTGGGTCATAAACTGTTGGTTATTTGTTAATTTTTAGAAAGTTGAGTCATACCCATCTCAGTGTTTACCTTCTTACATCTTTGTTAATTTTCAGATTTTCCTCCCTGAAAAATTATCTTTTTTTTTTTTTTTTCTTCAAAAGATAGGTATTCATTCATTGAATAAGAGAATGTGGGCTTATAAAACATCAAACAACTCACCAAAAGAATACATGGGATTTCCCAAAAATAATCAACTTAGTCAAGAGGCAGCAAGAAGCAACTCCTATACACACAAGTTTAAATACAAAAACAGAATAATGTGGCGTGTATGGCATCTATGAACTCAGAAAACTCACTTTCCGCATGAGCAGTGATTGTTTCACAAGCCCAGCCTCGTTCCTTGCTTTCCAAATCCTCCAGAGATAAGCAATGCAAGGGATAGATGATTGATACCCTCGTTCTAGCTCTTAACCTATTTCTTAATCCTTAAAAATTATCTAGGTCTAATATAATTAACTTTTATTACTCAATTCTTAATTTGCCTAAGACCATTAAAGTGTATAAAGCCCCTCCCATTCCCTCTCCCAACAAACACTGCGTAAAGATTCTAGGTTAATTTACTCGTAAATAACTCTTCCTAACATCTCTAACAAAAAGTATATCTCTTAGTCGTTAATCACAAGTAACGTATAGAGAGAGTTTTTTTTCAAGGTTCTAAAACTTGGGTTCTGTTCACTAACAAAAAAGGAGGAAAGAAAAAAAAAGAAGAAGCTTAGGTTCTATTCCAATAGTAAGATTTGATAAGCTCTTTTTGGTAGATCTTTTCTAACATTTGTCATAACTAAATTTTAAAAGAATAAAGATGGAGGGTGATCTCGTAGAGCATGAAACATAATCATGGAAGAGATGAACGAGAAAGCTGATTTGTTGCTGAATTGACAAGACAATTATATTATATTATAATTCACAAATACATAAGGGAAATGATTCTATCATATCATATAATGGTTTTTTTTTTTTTTTTTTTTTCCATGATTAAGAGGTGAAAGGAAGATATATAAAAAATTTAACTTACGGTTTTAAAACATTTAAATACAGATAAAAAAAATTAATAAGAACTTTGTAAATACTTTTTAATATAATATGTCATATAATATATTAAGTGAGCTAGCATTAATAATTTATTAATTTAAGTATAAAACCATCATATAATTTAATAAATAATTTAGTCGTTTACATAATTTAATTCTTGACTATATATATTAAAAAAAGGGTTTGTTGAACAATATGTGCTCACTTTAATAATTATTATACTTTAAAAGGAATTAATATATGAGTTTTCGTAAATAATTAGTATCTGAATCTTCATGCATAGAAGAAATTTACTTATAAAATAAAAATAAATATAAAACTTAAGTATTTTAGGTATTTGTGGATAAAACATAAAGTTAAATATTAAAATATTCAAACCTTCAATCACTTATGTTTTTTTTTTTTAAAACTATTATTTATCTCGTTTATGTCCCATTCAAGATGAGAATATAGGCGTAAAAAAAAAAAAAAAAGGTTACCCTCGAGCCTCCGTCTCGTATTCTCAGCCTATAAAGTATGTCTTCGCCCATTTTTTTTCGGGTGAAATGTCTTTGCACAATTTACCTATACTTTTCTTTGAAAAAAAATGTTATAACCTCGCTAATCGCTTGCACTATATTTCAAAAAATTAAAAATAAAAAACAAACGTCCAGAAACGTGTAGGGAAAGGTTCTGGAATCCCCATTGATCGTGGCAAGGAAGCAAGAACTGGATGGTGTTCGTTTACTCATTTGGCAATTAGGACCAGGAAACATATTTTGAACTACAGAAAGCAGAGGAGGAAATCAGATCAAAATAAAAATATCATACCTGCACCTGAAAGTGTTGAATCCTGGGGACGCTAAAGAAACTTGTTAGTTTCTTTCCTTTTTCCTTTTTTTTTGTATGCAGTTTGGCGCTGAAAACGAGTTCCGATGGCGAAATTGTCGTCGTCTTCTTCTTCTTCTTCGAGCTCTGATGGTTCTCGCGAGCTTCAATGCGTTGGAACTTTGGAAATCGTTACTCCTAAACCAGTTGGCTTCCTTTGCGGCTCAATCCCTGTTCCCACCGATAAATCCTTCCACGCTCTTGATTCTGCTCTCCACCCTCCTCGACAAACGTACTCTCTCTCTTTGTCTCTGTCTCTGTGTGTGTTCTGTTTGGTTGTCTTTGCATTATTTTCGTGTTTAATTACTTCAAATTAGATGTTGAGTTTGATATGTACTGATCTGTATTGGGTTTTTGTTAACTCAGAGTGAATGTTCCGCGGTATCGGTACCGGATGCTTCCAACTGAGACTGATCTCAATACGCCTCCGCGTCTTTCCAGTTTCCCTGACAAGGTGCTTCCAGTTGGTGCTGTGCAGTCCAAGACCACTGGAGGTACGTGTTTATGCCATTCCGCTAATTTATGGACTGGACAATGCAGTGAGTGATAGTAATAGTATGAATGCATTTTTCAAGGTGGGTGATATAGCTTTACTGGGTAGGGATTTTAATCACTTAAAGATACTGCTATTTAGTTTAATATTTTGACAGTAATTTGATAATTTATGGAAAAGATCATACCATGGTACCGAGTCAAATCTGGTATGCCAAGGGCTTGTGCTAGATTTTGTTACGGTTAAGGCCTTGGGACCTTGGTTCAAGCCATGCAAGATATGACCCTCGAGGAGCAAGGAGCAAATGGAATATAAAGAGAAATTTAAAGGTTTTGACCTTGGAGAGAACCCTTTTCAGTCTATGCTGAATTAGCAATTAGGAAGTTATTCCTGTTAATTTCTTTGGAGATTGGATTAGAAATTTCAAGAATGATGCACAAGAGAAAAGGACAGAGGCATTTTGAGTTCATATTTTTTTTTGAAATCTTTAATATGTTTGTTCAATATCTGAAAATCATTTGGAATGTGACAGATTTACCTTGGGATGATTCTGCTGTCGCATCAAATCTTACTAGAAAATGTGAGGCCCTTGCAGTATCAGGTTTGGTTGAGTATGGAGATGAAATTGATGTGATTGCTCCAACTGACATCCTGAAGCAGATATTTAAAATGCCATATTCCAAGGCTCGATTGTCAGTTGCTGTTCATCGCATTGGTCAAACTCTTGTTTTAAACTCTGGGTGTGTATTTAACATACTGTTGACTGTTTTTTGTTGCTATGCTTTACTTTCAAGTTATTGAAGCTTTGGCTCATAATTGCTGTTGAGAATTATTTTTTGGTCTGTCATAAAAGTTTCTTATCCATTTTATTCGTATTGCTGACAATTCCTATTACTATGGGCACCCAGCTTGTATAAACTTGACAACTTGTATATGAAAATTTGGGATTTCGTCTTTTAGTTTTTCCTTGAAGAAACACTGAGCTGAATGTCACTTTTTTGCCAAAAGAAAATTTGATTAGTTGAATATAATTATGTATTTGTAGGCTTCTAGAAGAAAAGAAATGAAATAGCTGAATAGATAGAAGTGTATTTTGCATAGCTAGAACGTATGTACGATCATATAGAGATGATCTTCATCTTAATAGCCATTCAGAAATAAAAAAGAATAGCTTATTATTATTAGCTTTACGTAGTTAAAGCAGTAAAAATCTTTGGTTTCAGCATTTTACAGATTGAATCCTTAGTCATCTCGAGGCCCATTAATATATTGATTGCCTTTTATTTTCTTCATTTTTGGCCAACTTGTGCTTGTAATGCTGTAGAATTTACTTCTAAGAATGACAAAACACATATCAAGTGCAGGCCTGATGTTGAGGAGGGAGAAAAATTGATTAGAAGGCATAAAAATCAATCAAAATGTGCAGATCCATCTTTATTTTTAAATTTCGCTATGCATTCAGTCAGAATGGAGGCTTGTGATTGTCCTCCAACGCATCATGTTCCAACAGAAGAGAAATCAAATTCTTCTGTTCTTAACGGAGAAAATGCCCCTCATGTTGTGCAAATGCATGATGATGTCATTCGAGCTGAAGAATACAATTGCTTTTCTGAGTACTCTCAAGTTAAGCAGGACAGCTTCTTTTGGGGAAGCAAGAAGAATAGGAGAAATAAGAACCATGGTCCAGTCAATAAGAAGGCATCACAAGTTGGTGAAAAGCCCAGATCCTCAATGCAAGAGTCTGAAAAGCAAAGAAAAGCTGGAAATGATGATTTTCTGAGAGTTCTGTTCTGGCAGTTTCATAATTTCCGCATGCTCTTAGGAAGTGACTTGCTTTTATTCAGTACTGAAAAGTATGTTGCTGTTAGCTTGCATTTATGGGATGTCACTAGACAGGTGGGAGCATTATCTATATTCTTGCGTCCTAGTTGTGTTTGCCACATTGTTCATTGTGTTGTTCCTGTTTTGATAGGTCACACCATTGACATGGCTTGAAGCTTGGCTGGATAACGTCATGGCCAGTGTGCCTGAGTTGGCAATATGTTATCACCACAATGGTGTTGTTCAGGGGTATGAGCTTCTGAAAACAGATGACATATTTCTGCTGAAAGGGATATCTGAGGATGGTACCCCTGCATTTCATCCCTCCGTTGTCCAGCAAAATGGTGTGTCTGTTTTGAGGTTCCTTCAAGATAACTGCAAACAGGATCCTGGAGCTTATTGGGTACTTCTATGCTTCTCTCTCCTGCTTATTATCATTATTATTTGAAAATATCAGTTTCTTTAATGTCTACTATGTGAGTTTTCTCTTAAAATTTATTTCCTTTAGAATAGTGGTTCTGATTTAAAGTTTTGCAGCTTTATAAAGGTGCAGGTGAAGATGTCATTCAACTTTTTGATCTTTCTGTTATTCCAAAAGACCATTCATCTAAGAGTTGTCATGATAGTGCAAGCACCTTGCCTTCTTTAATTGGTAAAGATAGAAGTGATGCCATATATTCTTTGGGAACTCTTCTCTATCGAATTGCCCACAGGCTTTCACTTTCAATGGTATGGAAGGATAAAACTTATCTCTGCGCTAATTATGTTTTGCTGGCTTTGAAAAGATGAGTACTAATTATTACTGACTGTGCTGCAGGCTGCTAAAAATAGGGCTAGATGTGTGAGGTTCTTTAGAAAATGTTTGGATTTTCTTGATGACCCAGACCATCTGGTATTTTTTGAAATATTGTTTTTGTTATCTATCTTACTATTCCTTTTGTTGAATATCTTGAAGTTGACTGCAGTGCTGTTCAATGAACAGGCAGTGCGTGCAATTGCTCATGAACAGTTTGCAAGGTTGATCCTAAATTACGATGAGGAGCTGAATTTAACCACTGAATCCCTAGCTATAGAATGTGATCTCAATGTTACTGAAGCTGAAGAGACATCCTGGGATGCTGAAAATTGTAATTCTGAATCACTAATCCAGAATGAAGTGTTTTATCTGCGTGCAGATGACAAATCATATGAAGAGGGACATGCGCTTCAGCATTTGGAATCAGAAGCTTCTGTAGAGATGATTTCTAGGCCGGACAAGCCCACCTCTGGGGAATTAATAGCTGTAGGTGACATGGAATTAAGCAATCAAAGAGGGGCTGTACCTAGCTCACTTGTTGATGAAAGCCTTTCTGTGTGTGAAGTATGTCCAGTTTCTACACCTGTGGTTCAGACGGTTGCTGATCCAATTTCATCCAAGTTGGCTGCAGTACATCATGTTTCACAGGCCATTAAGTCTCTCAGATGGATGCGGCAGCTTCAGAGCTCTGAAGTAGAGGTTGTGGATACATTCAATGAAAATCATGAGAGGCCACCTTCTTCTTTCAATGTTTCTGTCTGTGCATGTGGGGAAACTGATTGTATTGAAGTTTGTGACATTCAAGAATGGCTTCCAAAATCCAAGTTGGACCATAAAATGTGGAAGCTCGTTCTTTTGCTTGGAGAATCTTATTTGGCACTCGCAGAAGCTTATATAGAGGATAGCCAACTGCATCAAGCTTTAAAGGTTATACAGTTGGGATGTTCTGTTTATGGATCAATGCCTTCACATCTTGAAGATACAACATTCGTTTCTTCAATGGTTAGTTGCTCATCTTTACAAAGAAAAGTCTTTGATAGAATTGAAAATGCTGTATTGCCAGATAATCGTGTAAAACTTGAGAAGTATGGTTCTGGTAATGGTTATCTTACTATTGAGAGGAAGTCTTCTACTTACCTCTTTTGGGCCAAGGCGTGGTCACTGGTTGGAGATGTTTATGTTGAGTTCCATAGGATAAAGGGGAACCAAATTTCAATACAAGAAATGAGGAAATCTACAACCAGAGAATTGAGAATGTCATCTGAAGTTGTGAAGGAAGTTAAAAGGCTGAAGAAGAAGCTGACGCAGTTGAATCAAAATTGTAGCTCATGTTCCTTAGTAAATTGCAGTTGCCAGAGTGATAGAGCAAGCAGTGGGAGTAGTGCAAGCAGTAGTGGTGCTGCTGATATGAGCTTTACGGCTTATGGTAGAAAGCATGGTAAAAGATCTTACGCCAAAAATGTCACTCACTCATCTGTGAAAGACACTGAAAGTGAGAACGTTCGTAACATGGCAAATAGAAAAGATTCTGATTGCGAACATACTCAGTGCAGTGATTATGGTGAAAACCTGACAGAAGCTTCTGGAGGTGGGACCAAAGTTAATGCCTTGTCATCAATGAATTCTAGAACACTCGACGGCTCAACAGAGATGCATGATTGGGGTTCCAGTGTTGTCTCTCAAACTGAATTTACTTCAAAGGAAACACCCAAAGTAAAAAATGGTGGGATATTTGAGTACCTAGATGGCCCTCTTGTTGGAGATGTGGAGCACAATCTATCAGCTGCTATAAAATGCTATGGGGAAGCTAGAAATGCACTGTTGAAGCTTCCATCTGATTTTTCTGAATTACAGTCTGTGGTTAAAAAGAAAGGGTGGGTCTGCAATGAATTGGGTCGAATCAGACTTGAAAAGAAAGAACTGAATAAAGCTGAACTGGCATTTACAGATGCCATAAATGCATTCAGAGAAGTTTCAGATCACACAAATATCATATTGATAGAATGTAATTTAGGCCATGGAAGACGAGCATTGGCTGAGGAGATGGTATCAAAAGTTGAGAATCTTAGACTACATGCCATATTCCAGAATGCATACGATCAAGCATTGGAGACTGCAAAATTGGAATACAGAGAATCTCTTAGATTTTATGGTGCTGCAAGGTTAGAACTAAATGCTGTGACTGATGATTCAGGTTCTGTGACAAGTAGCTTAAGGAATGAGGTACTTACACAGTTTGCTCATACTTATCTGCGTCTTGGAATGCTTTTGGCTAGAGAAAATAGTACTGCAGAAGTGTATGAAAATGGATCCTTGATAGATGCATTTGTAAGTTGCACCAATCCCCATGACAGAAAAGTCAGAAAAGAATTGAGGAAGCATGAGATTTCAGCTAATGAAGCCATTAGGGAAGCATTATCGGTCTATGAATCACTGGGTGAACTGCGCAAACAGGAGGCTGCATATGCTTACTTTCAGTTGGCTTGCTATCAGAGGGATTGTTGTTTGAAGTTTATGGATTCAGGCAATAAGAAAAAGAGTTTGTCTAAAGGTGAAAATAGCATTCCGCAACGGGTCAAGCAGTATGCATCCCTGGCAGAGAGGAACTGGCAAAAAGCCATAGACTTTTATGGCCCAAAAATACATCCTACCATGTATTTAACTATCCTTATGGAGAGATCAGCCCTTTCTTCATGCCTTGCGAGCCATTTACATTCCAATATGGTATTTTCCTGCACTCGTTTTAAGAGGTGTTTTCCATCTCGTTATGGCTTAATACTTTTTAAAAAATGTTCACCGGGATTGCTTTCTGCTGTTATAGTATGGGTATCTATGATCTAGTGCATACGGTTACAGAGGGGCATGGACATTGGGCCGGTCTACTTTGTCATCATGTCATGATAATAAATTAATCTTTTATATTAGAGAATCATCAAACCGAGCTATTTACTTACATATTAAGCTTTCATCGTTATAGATCTTCAGTTAGTAGTCTGAAAGGTGTCAGGTTATTCAGTCACTTAACGGTACTAACTTGTGCAATATTTTCCAGATGTTGGAATCAGCTTTGTCTTATATGCTCGAAGGGCGTCATGTCTCAGATACAAACGCAGACACTTTCAGTACCCGCTTTCCTGAATTACATGCAAAATATTGGAGCCAGCTGCAGATGCTCTTGAAGAAAATGTTGGGTGCAGCACTTTCATTAAGCGCAAACAAATCTTCTTCCTCCCAAGCATCTTCAACATGTAGCAGATCAGGAGATGGTGGAAAGATCAGGGAACTCTACAAGATGTCCCTCAAGGCCACCGACATGCTCCAACTGCATGCAATGTACAACTTGTGGATATCGTGATAAGTAAATTCATACAGCCATTTCTCTCCCTCTGTACAGTATCAAAGTAAATGTTCTGGTCCACGTTACTTGTACCAGGTGTCTCAGAGCGGATTTGTCTTACAGTTGGTATTAGACCAAATTGTATCACATTTCAAGAACAAGTTCAATGTATGATCGTGGGATACTAGAATTTGTCATAAAGGACACAACGGTGGCTGTCATATTGCCACATTTCTGAACTATTCCTAAATATTATGTGTTCATTTATCTTGTTTAGAAAAGGACAACGGACTTAAAAGTAGACTTAACAATACTCAATCTGCCAGAAAAAAAAAAATGTCGAAATAATTAGTATAATGAAAATTAATTAAAAATTTATCGTGCATTAGAGGATGTAGAGAAATGAGAATCTAGTGAGAAGCTTGGAGTTAAGATGTTTTCATGTAAAAAAAAAAAGAAGAAGAATATCGAGATGTTGTGTTGCAGTGTTAAAGTCAACCCAATCCACCAAGCGGCGGAATGCGCGTGGACATGCCTTGTTTGTAACGTCTCCGCTCTCTGGCTACATGGATCCATCCAACTGCAGAGGAATATACGCTCTTTCCCTTCCTTTCCTTTATATGTATCCCAAATGGCCACTCGAGCCACAACGTCTCAGTGTCACGCTTCGTTCTCACCCTTTCGCTCTCTGTTCCATATTCTTCTCCTTGCACTCATTTCGATAGCCATGGCCGAAACAGCTCCCAAACCCATTGATTCTTCCGCTTCTTCTGCTCCAGCTGTTCACATCGTTTATACCGAGCAACCCCAGGATGAGCAACCTGAGGCCTACCATATCCGAACCCTCTCCGCCGTCCTTGGCAGGTCACTCTCTTCTTCCTATATCAATTTCTTCTTCCGCTTTCTGTTTGTTTCCCGAGAAAATCGGATGGTATTCTTCGATTTTTGCTTTTTTCTTGTCTAAAGAATTTGATTATGGCGTTGCAGTGAGGAGGCTGCAAAGGAGGCTTTGTTGTACAGTTACAAGTCTGCTGCCAGTGGGTTTTCTGCTAAGCTTACTCCTCAGCAGGTTGCTGAAATTTCAAGTAAGTTTAGTTTTTTCTTTTAATCTTTTGACCCCAAAATTCCTTATTATCAGTTATCTTAAAGAATCATTTCCAGAATGTTTAATTTGCATTTATCTGCCTGGAAGTTTAATCTGCAATAGTCTGTGACTGGTTGAAATTGAGACTAATTGTATCTTTCTCTTTTTGCGGAGCTTCCTGAAAGTTTTAAAGGTGAAATTGATGTTCAACGAGAAAATTTTCTTAAGCTTGAGGTTGCATTTGCATGGTTGAACTATTAAACGCACATTTAATTCACTTTTGATGATGACTATGCGGAATATGTAAATAGCAGCGCAGTCCGTCTTTATTTTCTGTGTCCTTTTTCTCGTTTATTCGTGATTGTGCTAGGTATTCATATCAATGGCTATGATATAGAAAAAGGACGTTCTCCTAAAGCCTTTCAGCTAATTTGGCTCTGTGGGTTATACTGAATCCCAAATAGCTGAAATGGAAGAGTGCATTAGAGACAGAAATCTGTTCAAAATATACATGAGTTGGGCAACAGAAACAAACTCTTGACTTGAATTTGGGACTATTGTAGAATAGGAAATATGGACTATATGTTGAAGAAAGATGTTGTCTGCTTGTATCTAAGACTAAAGTAAATCTTTAGGTCCTGTCCTTCTCTTTTCTAGATGCATCTATGGTCATACTATGTTGAATTAAGCATGTTCAAATGCATTACATTTGTGTGAAAGATATCTGTTTTTTTAGTAGATTTTCTGTCTCATAGATTTTCACGCATAGGAATATCTTTATGGATGATGCTTTTGATGCTATAGCTGTCATATATCCAGTGATTACTCTGTCTCTTTGTGGTGTTAGTATTTCTTTTTGGGGGTTGGAGGGAGGGGTGTTAGTCCTCATACTTAGTTCATTTTCTTTACTGCGATGTCTGTCCTTAGACAATTATGACAGTCAAATTTTGCTTCTTATCTCCTAAATAAATATTTCATTTTGTTATTAATAATTTCCTATTTCATCAAATTAATTTGGTACACTGTGCTTCCCACATTAATAATGCAGGCTTGACAGTGCAATTGTTCTCTCTTTTTGCAGAGCAACCAGGTGTTCTTCAAGTAGTTCCAAACAGAAAACTTGAGCTCCATTCAGGAGAATCAGGAGGGATCGGGCTGCATTAAACAATGCAATTCCTGGATATATTCCTATGAAGATGCACTTATATACAAACTGTTATATGTATAAACTAGTTTGATGGATCCTTTGCTATATGTCAGTAAGTGCAGGTCATAGATTGTGATAATATTCCAAATGACAGTATGCCTGTTGTGGCGTTTGCTGAGTTTATTGATGGCCTTGGGGTTTCAGTATTTGTGAGCGATGCAATTTCTCCATACTATGTAGAGGTTTATGTTAGACATTAGGGAAGTTATAAAACAGAATTTCGTAATTTATAATATTTTGGACCATCTAATTTTTAATAAATTATAATGATATTATGTGATTCATGAACTAATTTCACCTAATTGAATAAGGCTAATTATATTTTGATATTCTTGTTTAGCCACAAGAAAATGAAAAAGGACTTATGGTGAGTATTTGAGATGTGAAAATAATCTCTGTTTGGGGACTAGAACTGTCTACCTATCCAATCAAAGCCGGTGAGATAGTAACCTATGTGTTTGTCTGGTTGCAAGCCGAGTCCGATTCCAGTCAGGCATATACACTGTCGATAAATTTCCTTATATTCATTTTGGGGTCAATTCAATTTATTATATTTTCTTTTTCAAGGAAAAATGCAGAATTATGACTAAGCACTAACTAGATAGATAGTCAGAGGCTTGAAAAGATATCCAAGGAATATTATTCATATAAATAGTATAAATCAAATTCAAATCGATGTGATTGATTTTAAAGATATGATGCAACATGTTAAACAATAAATTTTTTCCCATAAAAAAGTAAAAAGGTAATTTTTATTATCAAACAAAGTGTTCTCAAAATTCTATACTTAAATGAAACACATCAAAGTGTAACAAAAAAAAAGAAAAAAGGATAATAATATATTACTATAATAGTATTTTATTTTTTTGTAAGAAAAAGAGATTAATATGTTCTTATAGTAAAGAGCTACAATCAAAATCAAGATAAATAATTCTATCTTTTCTTTTAAAGAGAAAAGGAAAACTGGAACAAGGCAGTTGAGTTATTAAAAGCTTACAAAATCTCAGAAAAATATAGTACTACGAAAAATCATATCGTGGTCCCCGCTCTTTGCTTTACACATAATGCTGATGCGAGAAAATAGTGTACAACACTTGGATGCGCCCTTCCCCACCCGTTGAATGCAGCGGCTAGCTATAGCTTCTCATCCAATGAATGTAAGCACCAAATATTATTATTATTAATAGTATGACTGTACACAGCAAATTAGCAAAAAAAGTAAATGGCAATTTCAGACTAACATAGCGACCCACGACAGACTTTGGAGAATTCGGTGAAGAGAGAGAAGGGGGCAAGAAGAAGGAGGAGGAAAAAGGTCGTAGTTTTGATCTTTTGAGATCGAACCCATTGAAGATGAAGAAGGCAAGCATAGGAACAAAAGCTTCGGTAAAAACCACCATGGTTTTGCCGTATCAAACCCCGCGACTCAGAGACCACTATGTTATCGGCAAGAAGCTTGGGCAAGGTCAGTTCGGCACCACATACCTCTGCACCGAAAAGTCCACAGGGAAGCTCTATGCATGCAAATCGATCCCAAAACGAAAGCTTTTGTGCAAAGAAGATTACGAAGATGTGTGGAGAGAGATTCAAATCATGCATCATTTGTCTGAGCACCCAAATGTGGTTCGCATACAGGGAACCTATGAGGATTCTGTGTTTGTGCACCTGGTTATGGAGCTTTGTGCTGGGGGTGAGCTTTTTGATAGGATCATTCAAAAGGGGCATTACAGTGAGAGAGAGGCTGTCAAGTTGATAAAGACTATAGTGGGAGTGGTGGAAGCTTGTCACTCTCTTGGGGTCATGCATAGGGATCTCAAGCCTGAGAATTTCTTGTTTGATAGCCCTGGTGAGGATGCCCAGATGAAGGCTACAGATTTTGGGTTGTCCATGTTCTACAAGCCAGGTGAATTTTTGGGTCTTGTCCTATACATATATTTTGTAGTTTTTCATAAAATGATTGCTGCTTGAGCTATTATCTCTCTTTTTATTTTTCATTAAAAGTTTTTGTGGTTTCATTTAAATGATTAGAAGACTTGTCTGGTTATTGGGTTTCCTTCCTTTCTATTAATCGATGTTGCTGGAGAATCAATCTTAGTAGACTGTGGTTGAAATAGAAATAATTGAACTGGCTTCTGTGGTTCCTCTTGTTCTTGATTGATCTAGAATGGCTGATTAATGGGTACTCTATTACATGTGACATTGTTGCAAAGAAGTTCTTGAATTCACAATGTTGATGTTCATCTCGTGTCAAAAATGTCTTTTTTACGAGTATTTTCTCTTAATGAGTTTTCTGTTATGTGCAGCTTCTTTCCTGGATTTGCGCTATCTGTATTTTGCCCCTTTTTGTTATTATTATCATTATGTTGAACTTTGCATTTGTTAATTTTGGGTTTCTTTAACTTCCTATATCTTTTCTTCGTTTGTCTCTTTCTTCCCTCCAGGACAATACTTTTGTGATGTAGTTGGAAGTCCCTACTATGTTGCCCCTGAGGTGTTGTGCAAGTATTATGGACCAGAAGTGGATGTATGGAGTGCTGGTGTTATCCTTTACATCTTATTGAGTGGGGTGCCACCTTTTTGGGCCGGTAATGATCTTAATATGCATCTGTGATTCCCTTGTACTTGCAGCTGTGAAGTCTTTCTTCTCTTTCTATAGATTTTTCTTCTCATTTACTTGTTTTGTTCCTTATCACTGAGCTGCATTTTCATTTCCTATTACATGCAGAAAATGAAGCAGGAATTTTCAAACAGATTTTACATGGAAAGCTAGATTTTGATTCTGAACCTTGGCCAAGCATCTCAGAAAGTGCAAAAGATTTGGTAAAACAGATGCTTGAAAGGGACCCTAAGAAAAGAATTTCTGCTCATGAAGTCTTATGTAAGTTCCTTGGTACTACTTGTAACTTGATATTTTCACACACTACTGAGAAATGCTAGTAGGTCATAGATTTATATTATGTAATGACAATTAAGATCGTGTCATCAGGTCACCCTTGGATTGTTGATGAAGAAGTTGCTCCTGACAAACCTCTGGATTCTGCAGTTTTGTCACGCCTGAAGCATTTCTCTGCGATGAATAAACTTAAGAAGATGGCACTGCATGTATGTTGTCAATATCTCCTCTCCATCCTTTTCACTTTTTTATTAATTTCATTAATAATTATATAAAAGTTTAGGTAATTAATCAACCTATCAAACTAGTTAAGCTGTTCGCTGATTCAAAGCTGTCTGATTCCCCCACCTCTCTCTCAATTTTCTGTAACCTGCAATAGAAGAGGATATTGGCGGGGAAAAATGGAGGATGTCTATCTTCCAAGTGGTTCTGTAATTGGAAATAAAAGCACTGTAGACTAGCTCCAGACCTGTGAACAATGATGGGCATGATTGTATCATTGATTTTTATAGCTCATCAGCATTTGTAAGAAACTAAGATTAATTTTTTTAAATTATGTACATTTTGTAGTGGGGTTCCTGAGTAAGGTAAACCATTTGGGTTCTAATGAAAGACCAAAGCTGATGTAGTTTCTCAATGCAACTTCTCAACTGCTCTTTTGATTTTGTATGATTTTATTCTGACCACTCGAAACAATTTGCTTGCATGTCATTCTGATATGGTTAATCAATTTTTTTTCTTTTAGTTCCAGTAAACCAGTATAAAATCTGTTGACTTTGGTATATTAAAATTCTTTTCAGGTTATAGCAGAAAGACTTTCAGAGGAAGAAATTGGTGGTCTGAAAGAGTTGTTCAAAATGATTGACACAGACAACAGTGGGACGATAACATTTGAGGAGCTCAAAGAGGGTTTGAAAAGAGTGGGTTCTGATCTAATGGAATCTGAAATTAGATCCCTAATGGAAGCGGTAGGTGGAAATATAGAATCTAATAACAAAGGAACAAGTTCAATATCATTTCAAATAATCAACATTTGTTTTGCCGTTCTTTTTATACATTGAGCTGGGTAATCATTAATTGTCTTCCCTGGTGAACTTTGTCAGGCTGATATAGACAATAGTGGAACAATAGACTATGTTGAATTTCTTGCTGCTACACTTCACTTAAATAAGATTGAAAGGGAGGAAAATTTAGTCGCAGCTTTTTCCTATTTTGACAAAGATGGTAGTGGTTACATCACCATTGATGAACTTCAACAGGCATGCCAAGAATTTGGCCTAGGTGATGTCCATTTAGATGAAACACTCAAAGAGGTTGATCAAGATAATGTAAGTTTATGGATAAATGTCCTCCCTGCATTTCATTGTATATGTTTGTTTCCTACATGCAAAGTTATTAATATTATCATTTTCTGTTAAATTTCTAAAGCTTTGTTATTTTTTCTTCATAATCAGCTTTATTAATGTAGCTTTCAATGACATTTTTTTTTATTCTGGCTATAAATTTATTGATGCTGCATGAACTACTTCATTTTTTTGTAAAGCATACCACGAAGATGATTTCTTAATCATTCCCATCACAGTGGGAATTTACCTGTAGTTAATCCCCCCAAGCAATTGAAAAATTTGAGACAGTCTGAAGTCAAAGTTTTCGCATCATTTTTGGTACTCGAGGATTGACATGAACCATGAATAATATATTAAATTGTGGGCAAAGAGATAGCATAAGTATTTGCTTTAAATGTTAACAACTGCTGGGAATTTGGTTATTCTAAAAGGACTAGAATTTTTGTTGTTTGTTTCGTTCCAAAACTAGATCATAATTGTATTGCTTTGATAAAGCACAATGACATCATACAATCTATCTAGCCGACTCCACTTACTTATAAGGCTTGTTGTTTTGTTCCAGAACTAGATCATATTTGTATTGCTTTGAGTGATTGGTGTCTGTATAAAGAGTTTATTCTTTTTAGCTCTCTCTCTCTCTCTAGTTTCCTTCTAAAAGTGGTTTATGGACTCAGGAGTCTGGGGTAAAGTTCTTGTTTGGTCATGACATTGACATGTTTTTGCAGGATGGGAGAATTGATTATGGGGAATTTGTTGCAATGATGAAGAAGGGAGATGGGGTTGTTGGCAGGAGCAGAACCATGAAAGGCAATTTGAACTTCAATCTAGCTGATGCCTTTGGAGTAAATGAAAAATCCTAAAACGCTAAGCCAAACTTATCTCTTGTACAGTTAGGAAGCTTGACTGGCGGAGGAAAGCCATTGTGAAAAGTTTAATTTTATTAGCTATATGTATGACTGACAGCTTTTCTGTTTTGAATGAAATATTGTGTACCTTTCTTGAGCTATGTGAATGTGTTTTCTTCAACTTACTTTCTTCATTAGTCAAATATTGGAACATAAGATGATAAGAATGAAATTTACCTGAATGGAAACAGCACAATTAACTTAGCAAAAGTAAGATAGTAAAATGAAAAACCTGAGTAGATAAATTCAGTGTTAATTACAAGATATGTTTTCACATGATGATAGAATCTATTGGTAAGAATGATAAATAACCACCCTTAATCAGCTTCATGGGATTGAACGAGATCAAAGAGGATATTTAAGAAAACTACAAAAAGAAATTTTATGGGAAACTATATTTTTAAAAATCTAATATTTAAAAAAGCATACAATTTATGTCATTAAAGTTGTTGTTTATGATGAGAGTCCTATTCAACATAAAATTTGGACATAACCTAAGAAAAAAAAAATGCAATTTTCCATTTTATTGTTAAATCCCCAAATCTGACTTGGTCTATTCTAAATCTTCACATATGTGCTACTACTCAATTCCTTTCCCAACCTTTATATATATTAAAAAAACAAAAAGTCGGAAAAGGATAAATCGGTAATTCTAGAGAAAATGGATAGGATAGGCCTTTTGGGCTATCCGAACAAGCTACGAATGAGAAAGTTAGAAACCGAGTGACTGAGCGAAACGGAGCTCAGTGCTCTGTGTGAGTTCTCAAACTCCAACATGGCTTCCATCACTCTCTCTTTGTGCAATTCTCTTGCTGCTCATTGCACTCTCACGTCACAAAAGCAAAGCCCATCACTTTCCCTTTCTTCCGGTCTCACTCTCCCCTCTCGTCTTCCTTCCATCTCTTCTCACAAGTTATCTTTCGGTGCAATTTCCTCTCCGCGCCTCCCCTTCCCGTCTCTTACCAAATCCGCAGAATCCGAAGTAGCAGTCACTGAGACCGAATCTTCGGAGCCTGAAGCTTCCGTCCAAGCTGCACCAGCGCAGGTTCCAAAAAGGGAGGAAATTTTCGCTGTGGTAATGGTAAGTAGAAATTATCAAAGGGGGAATTTTATTCAAATGTGGCTTTCCCATGTCATTGAACTGTAGTGTACTCTCTGCAAATTGTTACTTTGGCTAAAATTAAAGCTGACCCAGACGGTTTTCCTTTTAACTGAGCATGAATTTGCATGGTTATGGTTACTCCAATGATTGTTTTTGTTTCTTGATATACTTCCTATCCTGATGGAGAGATAATTTGATATATATATATTTGGATATATCTTATATTTTATGCTTTGATCTCTCTTCTTCTTTTTTTTTGGTTTATTTAGATTGGCTCACGCCAATATATAGTTTTCCCTGGACGCTTTCTATACACTCAGAGGCTCAAGGGTGCTAATGTTAATGATAAGGTACAAGAATCTATTTCTTTTACTCATTCGCAATTACTGTCATTAGACAATCTGGTGATTGAAATTCATTCCCATACTTGAACTGTAGTCCGTCATTCCTTTATTTCAACCAATATCTTCTCATATCAAGTTATTAGCTTGTGATCATCACTAACTGCAAGTTTTTTCACTGGAGATGGTATTTATGAAATTATCAAATATTGTTGCTATTATCTCTGTTGTTTGGCTGGGGTGTCTGGTGGGAGTGGGATTATCAACTGAGTGCTAGTGTATTGTTTAAAGATACACAACGCACACCTTTGGTTCTGTGTTTATTATACCAAGCTTTTGGCTCTCCTAGAGGCCTTTAATTCATATTTTTAATGGCCAAAAAAAAATAAAAATCTATATTCCTTTTTTCCTGAAGTACCCATTAGGACTGCCTTGTGATGGAGTCTGAGGCTTCTTGACTGGCTGATATGATGTGTCAAAGAGTATGGTTCCCTTCAGAAGTACCAGTTCTCCCTAAACTTTGTAGATTGATTATCATGGAATTCTACTTGATCCTATCCATACTTTGTTCATCAATGTATAACATAGACCTAATCAGAGGCTGGTCTATGTCTTAGGATATATCTATATTTGAAGCAGCCCAATGCCAAAATGTTCTTCAAGAAATTAGGCATGAATCCTAGCAAATAAAAGTATATAACTATATATGAATGGCAATGTTATTGTGTGAGATTTACATTTGATCTTCTTTGTTAATTTCTTTCTGCTGTTAATTTGAATTTAGAACTTGTGCAGATTACCCTAAATAAGGTGTTGCTTGTTGGCACAAGAACAACTACATATATTGGGAAGCCGGTGGTAACCAATGCTGTTGTACATGCCACAGTTGAAGAGCAGGTACACCTATATCTCCCTATCTCTAATAGTTATGCAATGTCTATATCCTTACCTATCATATTGTTAACGCAGGGTCTAGATGACAAAGTAATTGTCTTCAAGTACAAAAAGAAGAAGAAGTATAGTAGAAATATTGGTCACAGACAGGTATAGTTTTTAGCTTTTGCACATGAAGTAATCTATCTATTGGGATAGTTATTGCAATTAAAATAGGTTAAGTAGTTTTGGCATGGCTGGAAATTTAGAAATTGGTAAAAATTTCCCCTTCCATTTAGATTCTCAGGGCTTGTGAATCTTGCTTGTGTGCCTGAATGTGCACGGGGTATGTAATCTTGGCCAGAAGTGGAGCTTGCAGTAATATGCTGCAAGCAAAGTGAGGCTTGTTTTTTTTCTTACTTTGCTAAGTAAGACTAAAAATATTCTTGGTGAGCGCAACTAAGGATTAAAGTAGGTGCCCGCATGGTCTTTGGTACTATGCTTATCATGGCAATGTTGTTGTTCGAACTCCACTTTTCTTGACCATTCAAAAAATAGGAAAAGTAAATCTCTATGAAATTAATTGCATCCCGGTGGGTTCTGATGCACCATCCACGCTTATCCCTCTATGGCTACAAAAAATTTGGTAATATGGACTGCCTGAGCTAATCCAAAATGGTTCTTAGGAAATTCTCAAGATTATGTGAAATCTGAGGTTAGAGGGTGAGGATTATGACACACAAAACAACTCCAATCTGTAGTTAGTCTATATTCTTGAGTAATATTGCTAAAGTGAGGTGAATTGGTCGTCTTATTCATTCACGATAGATGTATATATACAGCTGTTTATATCTCAACAACCAAGAAAATAAACTCTCCTAGAACTCCTGGACTCTTAAAGCTTTATCGGTTTACATGACTCCAACTCCTATCACAACTACTGGATAAGCTTTATCCGTAACCAACCTTATTTACACACATTTGGGAAACTACAACCCGTGTTACATGCTATACACGTGCATCATAGAATACATCAAATATTAAAGCTATGATTCAATTTATTATTTTTTTCTATTGTTCTCCGAATGCTCGATCCTCTTTGTGTCGTTTTAATTCCATTTTCAACTTGATTATTGCAGCCAAATACACGCATACGGATAAATAGCATTACAGGCTATGAGGACTACCCGGCGACTACGTTGGACTCCATACAAAAAGCTCAGTGAACTGCACCAGTGTTGTATTCCTTCTAGTTTTGTATGTAACGTTTAGAAGTTGCTGTTTAAACTTAAATATAAGCAATTATTTTGTTGAAATTTTCATTTAATTTATTGCAGTTAGAGAGTCCATCCTACAATCCTTCCCATTTGATCAGAGGTTCTAATCAAACTTTTTTCTCTGATAACAAAGAGGCAAGCGTGATTGATTATTGTTCTCAAAATGGAATCAGGTTTATGAAATGCTGATTAGAATTGTAGGAAACCTTGACTGGATGTAGTCATTTCAACGTGCAAAGAACGGAGGAACATAAATTTTAAAACGCCTTCTCCTTTTAAGTTTGATGTACTGTGAGCTGTCCATGTATAATTGACTTAGTTTCAATTTTAAAGATGTGTCTAAAGAATTATCTTCAGTGTTCACATTGCATGTTATATATCAGATTACTGGGGCAAAAATGAGATCTATTGAGCGTGATTAGTCAAATGTGGCTGCAGTAATTCATTTAATGTCCATAAACAAGCGAGTAACACTAGATAAATTGTCATCCAAACCATATCCGGATCATTGACATTTTCAAAAACATTTGAAGGTTGATTATAATTATGCATCTATAGATTATTATTATTTTTTTGGTCATAAAGGAAGAATTAAGGAATTTCAACTTAAAAAAAGGTAAGGAAAACTTAGAGCATGAGAATACATTGCATCTATAAATTAGTTACACTTATGTCAACTTGTTTGGAGCAGTGATTGATTGCGCACAAAATCATCCATGGGTGAATTCTGCTAAAGTAGTTTCAAGTTGGAGGCCGTCAAAGTTTAATCTAAAGACAGAAAACCAGAGAAATGTTTAACATTATGTCATTTTCAACTATATCTTTACTTCTCATTAGCTTGAGAATCAATATTACAGTAAAGAGGAAAAGTCAGTTCCTATATTTTGTCAGATACGTGTGGCTATGGTATAACAAATCATTCTCCAAGCTTACATAATGAATAATTTAGAGGCTCCAAGAGAGGAAATTAAATGGAGCACAGACCCCCTTTTTCATGGCATGATCTTTGGGTACACCTTATCCGCTATAATTCGGGGTTAAGACTTCAGAATCTAATCCAATGATTATGTAACTTGTCTTTGACAAGAGAAAGAAGCAGGCCACGCCAGCACAACATTCACTCATATATGCGCTTCCGCTTCAGAAGTGTAGGGCATATCAACACAAAACCAATGAGGAACAGCACAGACAATGTTTTGAAGTCATATAGATCCTTCACCGACCTCAGATCCCCCAGTGCAAGACCAGCCTGGTTTTCAAAATATATGTTTAGAGAATACGAAAACATGTGCAGTAAAATAACTTGGAAAAAAAAAAAAAAAAAAACAAAATTACAACAATAAGGAAAAAAAAAAAAAAATCTATTTCACAAAAAAAATCTAAAGGCAAAATGAGAAAACCATACCTACCATAACAAACATAAGTCCTGCTGAACTAATTTGGGAATCAAAGAGATTAAAAAAGAAAAAAGAAAAGTAATTACACAAATATAATTGACTTTCTCTAATTTATTGGAAGAGTTCTGATGGAAACAAGATTTACATTACATGTGCAACAAAACTATGCTTAATCCAATCCTCAGAGTATTCATGAAAATCTCAGCAATCTTAACCAGAACTCTCCTAAATAAATTTGGTATTACTATTAGTCATCATAAGAACAACGCCTTCAACCTTCTCTAAAGAAAGGGCATCCAAGTAAACATTCATTGACAAGGTCCAACATCAGAGAAGGCAGATTGAAAAGGACTGGCTAAAGCTGTTCAGTGTTTAAGCACAGGTGGCAGTAGTGCACCCTTTACCATCAAATCAATGATAGATTTCAGCTTTTCCTGCCGAATACCTAGTACTAAGGTCCCTTAAAGCTGCGGTGCAAGGTGCAGATTTACAAATTGCATGAGTGATAAATTTAACATAATAGGTATATATTAATCATAATAAAATCTCCAAACGATTAAGAAGTCATCCGAGGTATATAACCAGCATCATCAATAACATCAGAACACAGAAGACTTTCACTCCTTGTTATCTTTTTCTTCTATTTCCATAAGCTCTCTTCTTAGATAAGCTTGACACAACGGAACTTGAATCTACCACATCCTTATTAGATTATTTGAAGGCGAGTCTCATGATGAGTGAATCTCTAAACATCAACTCTACTGTTTTAATATTTTTCCTAGCCCTAGGATCCTTATAGAGGAAACTCAGGAAAAAAAATATTGTTAAGGAAAACAGAAAAACTTGTGCATACCAACAAGGTGAATGCATAGGCACATTAGCCAACGATCTTATTGGAGATGGTTCATATCACAATATCTAAGAATTTTGATCCATAATGCTTCCCTTACATTTTGCATGACTGAGGCACATTTTGAGCAACTTTACTCTACAATCTCTGAATCTCTTCATCAGTTGAATTGCAGCTCTTGAGGATTGTGAACTAGGACATCATCTTAATTTTGTTTTGTTTTTGTTTTTGCTTTTTTTAAGATACAGGTTGGTCCACTAAAGTTGATGCTGATACACTAAACCTTTGAGATAAATTCACAGATATCCCCCATTACTTTTTTTTTCCTGCTCTGTTGAATAAAGGTTACAACTGTTGGGGGTAAATTTCCCCAGGATATAATTTTAACACATAAAAAAGCTCTTGGATCAACCTGAGGTGCCTATAAACTTTATAGGATTCTTCTGTGTTGATCCTATAGATTTTCCTTTTTGTGTCAAATGAATTTTTTTTGTCCGTATAAAAAATTTACCCCAGCAAGATTCAACCCTTGTTACCCTCTCCCCCATCCACCAAACACACCCTAAAGAAAATACTCTTGTTTAATACTTTGAATGTCTTACAGGCCTCAATAAGGAAGAGAATAGAGTTACTAAGAAATAAACTAAACTGCAGCATGGACATAAAACAATTAAGACATACTAACCCCTTGAAATAGCAAAATTAGAGATCAGCAAAAGTTTAAATAGAATGGATCTATGATATAATTACAGTAAGATGGCCATAAGAGCTTACTCTGACAGTTATAAAAGATGCTGGTATTAGACCAATCAATGTTGCCAAAAAGAAGATATGAAACGGTATATCAACAATTGGAGATGCCAAATTGATGAAAAGGTTTGGCAACGTTGGGGTTATCCTCAGAAAGAGCATGTAATTCAGTAACTTATCCCGACGTTTTGCTATCTGATTCAACAAAAGGTACAAATAATCAGGTTAACACAGTTAATCCAATATTATCAAACTTATCCAAATTAAAGAAAAAAATTGTTGGGGAGAGGGACACACCTCTGCTTGGAAAAACCTTAACTTTTCAGGCCACATCCAAGTAACTAAAGGCCGTCCAATTAACTTGGACAAAAAGAAGCACGAAGATGCTCCAGCAGTGGCATTGAAAACAACTAATATAATCCCCCGAGTGACTCCAAAAAGAGCTCCGGCTAACAAGGACATGAAAATAGTTCCGGGAATCATGAATGTCTGCATGAAGATGTAGGTGGAGCAGTAACCCAGAATGAATTGCGCTGGGTGATCTTTTGCATATGTTCCGAGATTATCTCTGCAAAAGAATAAGAAAAGAAAACTACTATTCTGTAAAAAGCATGATGTGATATCATCTAATTTATCAAAATGATCCCTCACCAGAAAATTTTACACTAGACGCCCTAAACAAATATCCAATCAGTTTCCCGGGTTGACAGCAAAAACTTGTGTCTCCTTGAAACATAATAAAATCTCTACCTGATGTCGCTAAATGGAATCTTACCCCGAGTCGTCCAACGAATCGCCAAAAAAAAAAAAAAACATAAATACAATCTTTAGCATCCTCCAAGTCATATTACTCAGTTAATCATCACAAACCTATAAGGATTGCCTACAGAGACACACTTGTAAACGCAGGAAGAGCCCTGCTAAATGCCGAGACCAAGCAAAGATCAGGCCTAGGGTGGTTTAATTCCCGCCATAGGTTGACTTGAAGCCATACCGTTAAAAGATAATAAATTCTTTCAACCCAGCTAAATTCATTGACAAAACCCAGAAAGGGGCCAATTACAATGCCTCCATCACGCTAACAAAGATGACAAACAATACAGAAACTTACTTGAGCATACGAAGATCCGAAACCGTGCGTGGAAGCTTAATCTTTCCGTACTCAGCCTCTGGCATTGTCAAGTAAATACATAACAACCCAGTAGAGAAAACGAAGAACACACCGAAAGCAGCTACAAATTCCCATTTATTCAGAGGAAACCTCTCAAATTTGGGCTTCTTCCCGTAGGGCGAATCATCCTCGTCGGCATTTTCTTCATCCCGTAACAACCTTCCAGTGTCGCCCATCAGATTCCTCGGTGCCGCCATCATTAGCACGTCCGAACTTGTAGGAGAAAGCTTCAATACTCCTAGCGCGAAAGCGTTGCCGCCATTTGTTGCAGTTCGAGAAACTGACAGTGTCTGAGGTTGCAATCGAAAAATGTTGGCGAAGCACAGCACGCAATGAATCAAATCATGCCGATCCCATCAAATTTCGAGGATCAATTCGAACGCCAAAAAAATTCAGAAAACTAGTGAAATCGAGGATTTGAATGTGAAGAAAGAGTTCGAGCTTCAAAAGGTAGGGTTTTGTTGAGAATGAAAACCCTAAGATTTTGACAGGGAAGGAGAGCAATGTGATGGATCCTATAACGAAACTTAACTGGCTGCAACGCGTTTTGTTTAAACTTGAGAAAGAGAGAGGAAGATAGATGGAGGAGCTTTTCAAGACATAACACAAAGGAGAGAAAAAAGTGAAAAGATGTTATTTTAGATTCTTTTGCCTTGGATTTTTATTTGTTTGCCGCTTTTATTTCATAACCTTCCTAAATTCAATAAAAAAAATTTGCCATATCCAAAATAAATAAATAAATAAAATTTGCTATCATCTTATATTTCATACTATTTAGAGTCAATGTCTATTGATACATCATATACTTTTATTTAATGAAAATATTAAATTCAAAGGTAATATTTTTTTATATAAAAAGATAATTATTTTTCTTTAATATATATCAAGAGTATTCCTCATAGCTAACCCTAAATTTTTTTGTAAAATATATAATACTAAAATAATAATCATAATATAAAACATTTATTTTAGACGACTAACATACAATTTTTCTTCAATAAGTAGTAACATACAATATTTTAATAGGCTAATGTACATCAAGTATTACGAATATTAATTCTTTACTTTATAACTTTTGCTTTAATTCGTCATTCTTTATTCAGTTATTTATTTTATCTTTTTATAACTCTTTTTCTTTTTCTAATTTCCTTCACCTTTCTCAACTCTATTCATACTCTGGTTGGTCCCGAGTCCAAGGTGATTTCAATCTTCAGTGCAAATGTTCAAGTGTTTGTCTTTTTTTTAAGTTTTATTTTTATTCTTGTTCTTATGTACTTATTTATTGACCCTTTGGAAGAGTGGGGTTGGGCTGGGCCTTTTCCACCCAGCCGTTAGCTCCATGTCACCTTTAGCCCAGTTTAATGGGTCGGCCCAATTAGATGGCCTTGCAGTGCAAGATGCTGTCATATTTCACCTGGGCTCATAGGTGACCAGCCACAATTTTTTTTTTTTACTTCTGTATTTTTTTTTAATGTATTTTGTTATTGTTTAGACTAAAGACTTTGATCATAGCCTAGACTTCATGTTCCACATATACTTCTAATATGTTTTCTAAATCTTTTATTTCATTTATTTTAAAGAATTTATAAATTTCGTATATCTTAAATTGCTCTAAGTTTCATTTGACTATACGAATAAGTTATGCACAAAATGTTATCTTCTTTGATATATCTTGGTAAGTTTCTACTTACTATTAACATTTTAATTATTTTTATTTGTCAAGGCAATGCAATATTTAAAACTTTATATATCATTAACATGACAATAATCTATATATGAAGTGATAATCATAACCCTCCTTTCACTTTTTTTTTTTTTTTCACAAGTATTTTTTATTAGAGGCAATTCTTCTCTAAGCATTGATCATGTATTAAATTTAAGTGAATCTCTCAATGAGAATCAACCCTGTCACTATTTTGTGGGGTGCTCCAGTTTATTTTTCAAAACAAGTCATATAAAGTTGAAAATTAAAACTATAATCTTATAGAATACATGTAAGAATTTATAATACCAACGAATTGAAAAAGAAAAGCTATGATATTATAAGGGATGAATGAGAAATATGTAAAGCTAATTGCACACATGCAATAAAAATAGAGATTTTTTTTTTCTTTTTTCATTTGCAAATGGCATAGACAAAGACAATGTATAAAAGTTAAATGCTTTCTAGTTAAAACTCTAATGAACACATGGGAGAAGATTCACTTTTCAAGGAACCCTCCTTTATCAAGAAAAATATCTAATTTTTCTAAACCTTATATGTTTAGGCTTCGTAACCATATATATTCTGATGATCTCCAGCAACTTCTAAAATTAGAAAGGGACAAGAAAATTAAATATAAAATGAATTCACGACCTTATAAGTCAGACTTATTTTATTGGCTATATATGAATGACGAAGATCTGGTTATAAGTCAGGAAAGCATCCTAGGATATGAGACAT
The DNA here is from genome assembly GCA_022379115.2 of Bauhinia variegata. Taxonomy (NCBI): domain Eukaryota; kingdom Viridiplantae; phylum Streptophyta; class Magnoliopsida; order Fabales; family Fabaceae; genus Bauhinia; species Bauhinia variegata. Next base: position 20,551,288 of record CM039428.1, on the reverse strand, counting down.
GTGATGACTAGCTTGATTTTGAAGTTGTTGTTGTAGGTCATGACTATGGTGGGCATGGGACATCATAGGCAAATTCGAATGTGGGAAGAAAGCTGCTGCTGTATCCGTCAACTGTGATGCAAACAAGTTATCCAAGCTTTTCCAATCAATACTACATTGCCCATTAATCTTACTATTGCTCCTTTCCTCATGACTTTTTGTTAATCCATTACCATTTTCCTTTACTGCCAAACTTGCAGTGGGACTATCTAGCTGTGGAAGCTCAACCAGCTGCTGGTTCAAAATAAACTGCTGCTGATCCGAGACAAAGGATTGATGAGTACTAAAACTTGTTCCTTGATCTGTTGGATGAAGCAAATTATTTGATGTTTCTTGTAAAATGTCTGCAAATGATGTCGTTCTTGCATAACTGTGCTCTCTGAAATACTGTGCTTCATTGCTCCAACCTTCAAAACCTGGTCTTTGACTTGGACTAGGTTTTCTAAATGCTCGGCATACCACCCATCCTTCTTCCTGCAGTAGCTATTCAAACACCAAGTTTAGATTTTCTCATTTAACAACAACTTGCTGTTCATGTTATATGCATTAGAGACATCACATAATGGAAGAAAAGTACAGGCATGGTTGTATATTTTGAAGTTGTCTCTTGTGCTTTCGAAAAGGCAAAGTAGCTTTTAATAAAGTCAGCATGCTTTTATTGCATGTTTGAAATCGATCAGCTAGTGTTAAAATTTAGGTATTTATATGTCGGAGATAATACAGAGTTCTCAAATATCTTCACTTGTTTTTGAATTATATTACGTAGAAAAGAAAGTAGAGTGAGTGAGAAAAAGAGAGATGTGTGAAGTGGTACATATAAAGTAGATTTAATAGTCAGTCTATATGTTTTCCCTCTCATTTTTTTTTATTATTGAGATTTGCACTCACTTTGACTTATAACACATTCAAATTCGTTACAATTAAAATCATTGCAACAAATGATATAATAAATTACTTAATAATGTATTATAGTAATATATTTAATGATTCATATTGTGTCACATTATTAAATGTGATAACTACATATTTATTTGATTACAATGAATTCGGATACATCTTATAATGAACTTCGTGACTTTCAAACAATGATTTAGATATTAATTAGAAAATCAAATTGAAACATGTTGGCTCTAGTTACTGTCACAATGGATAAATGACAATAACCCAAACGAATATTGATGAATGATCTAAACTACTTGCCTGAGGAGGACCATGTTCAGATGTCTGGAGGCGATATTCATGCATTATCCAATCTGTTTTCCTGCCGTTAGGAGCACGTCCTTTGTAGAAAACCAGTGTTTTCCTCATACCTATGATTCTCTTCTTTGACATCACAGCCTTGTCTCTCCCTGTTGCTTTCCAGAATCCAGCTGCAGTGGCTCTGTTAGTTCTTGTTCCAGTAGGATACTTCTTATCTTTGTGGCTGAAAAAGTACCACTCATTCTGCTCCTCATATCCTAGCTTGCATCTATCTGCATAACATGAATTCCAGGCTAATTAGTCCAATCAGAAATTCACTATAAAATTGCATTTCCTTTTTTCTCAGGAACATGTACAAATGTTGCATTGTATTATGGTACCTTGTATGTCCCATGGTTCGATTTTGTAGAGATCGATCTCAACAATAACATCTAGATCAATTTTAAGTGCATTGATCTTCCTCTTGAGATAATATTCCACGAGTTCTTCCTCTGTTGGGTGAAATCTAAACCCTGGCGGAACAGATGATTCCATCTCCATTGATGGTCTCTCCTGAAAAAAAAAAAAAAAAAGTCATGATTAAGAGACAAAATGGCTATTTCATATTTCAGTTTTTGTTCAACTAATATTGTTTTCAATTAAAACATGATTTAAGAGACAAAAATTATCAAACAAAATGAACATCTCCGGATTCATTTAACCAAGGCCTATAGGAAGCAAGATTGGAAGATACGAAACAAAAATTCAATAGCCTAGCTACCTAGAAGGACATCCAAGTTTTGCTTTTTTATCTGATTGTCATGATAGTTTTGTAACCTTATAGCTCTATAGTGTGACTAGCTAGTGCTAAGATATATAGCAGTAATCATGATGTTGATGATGCAACTTTAATGTTACATTGGACCCAACAAGTGAGCAGCATGTGCAATGACAAAAATGGCAGACCGAGCGTGGAACCCACCTTTAAATGAAACAAATTAACGAAACAAGATGTATAATTAATCCTAAGAAATCAAGCGTTTCTTGCATGAGATTGGGAAAAGTATAATATGTCGAACACACAAGTTGGCCGAAAAGCTTGACTTTGCTGGCACAAACATGTCATATTGCTTTGAGTGCAGTGCACTCTCAACTCCTGCTGGTGGTGGAGAAAGACCTGTGCCTAAGGAAAAATGTAGTTGGCCACACCCATCACACCATGCATATATAGCATGCTAGACAATTTCAAAACTTCCACTTTGCAGCAAGCTTGTTTTCAAAAAGAGATCATTCAAAATCAAGGACCCAATCACAGTAACGGGCTGAAAGTATTTCTTTCATGGCTTGAAATTTCTCTTCTTAATCATATCATTCTCTCTATTCTACCCTAGAGATATGTCAAACATGGATCAGTGGTTGCCCTTTAATAATTTGTTATTAAGAAGAAAAAGAAAAGAGAAGCGAACATTTTCTCAGCTAGCCTCATAGCTAGACATGGATCAAAAGCTAAATTTTCCAATCAAAAAAGAAAGAAACCCTATATATCAAGGGATTCAGCAAATTGTACGTGGTAATAATGTTTTTCCTTGACAAATGATCCAAAGATGATCTTTACAATCAGCATAGACACCAGATGAATACTCACAGGAAAATGGGTTGCTGTCATCTTCTTCTTGAGCTTGCTACAGACACTGAATGAGAGAATAGCTAGCAAAGAGAGAAAGAGAATTTGGATCAAGTTGAAAGTGAATGTTTGTTGAAAGAAAGAAGAAGAGCTATATATATTAGCAAAAGGATGTATCTAGAGGATATAGAGAATGTAAGCAGAGCTGTATATATATATATAATAAAACACGAACATTTGTAGAGGAAGTTATTGATTGCGCGTGGGGTGGCAGATAGATGGAAAGAAAGGGCTTTTGTGTTTGGACGGCGTGACACCGAGTTTTCACGCTACCCCCCCTCTCCCTCTCACCGCTATATTATGCCCTAAGGCTTTTCCATTTTCTTTCTCTACAACTTTTAAACAACAATGTTAATGTCACTGTGATATCTATTGTCCTCGGTTTATCATTATATATATTTTTGTGATAGAAAAATTTAGTTGAAATAAATTTTAAGAACTCATTAGACTTAAGACAAATTTTAAGTAAAAATTCAAATAATACCTTACGAAAGTATTAATAGATTATTTTCCTAACATAATTTTTATATCAATAATATAGAATCTACGTCTTTATATCATATAACTCTAATTCCTAGTAATTAAACTAATCTTTACTGGCTTGTCAATACACACACACATATATAAATTTACTGGCGTTAAATATATGACTAAACCATAAAAAATGGTGTACATGCAACATTCTCTTCCCCCACAATCCAGGCTGACAGTTTGGTGCACCGTCTCTTGCCATTTGTCTCCATAAGTTTTTTGACATCTGGAGGCTTTTGTCAGAGTACAAGTTGTCTATATCGAAGTGTTAATCATTTGTGTCCTTCTTAAGTGTTTTCTTAATGCATACAACAATTGCTCCACTATACTCTTATCAGTCTTTTTCAGTCATTTCTGGCTTGAATTTTTCTTTGTTTTATTTGGTTGAGATCGCTTTGACTTCTTTAAAAAAAAAAATCTCAAAATTTAAAATCTTAAAATTATTTTTGTTAAAAGATTCATTAGTTATTACAATTATTTTAAATAGAAATTTTCATATTTAAAAATATAAAGATGTCTCTTAAGTAGAAACCAAAAAAGTAGCAACAAAATTGAGAATTCAATTAACTTAATTACATGATCTTTTTCTGGATAGCAAAGGTCAAGTTGATTATATATATGAATTAAAAATATAAAGATAGAGTACTTTTTATGCATAACCCTTCTTAAAAGTATTACTAATTAATTCAGGTTTCTTTGAGAACAATGCACTCTTTGGATATTATAAAGAAAACAATATGCATATACGTGGACCGAAAAGGTTATTTTGGGATTGTATTATATATGTGATGAGTATTATACTAGATAAAGATTATGCTTGTTTTATATGTACATACTAAACCTAGACCAAGGTGGGTTACCAACAATGTACTTGTAATAGGGTTTATTGTCTTATTCAGTGAGGACACTCATTTATTAAGTAAATGAGATGCAAATCTAGCCACACATAAACTCCATCCATTAATTTGAAAGAGCAGCAATGGTCTAGCTAATTAAAAAGCCGAAAGCTTGTATAGAAAGCTTAATATAAACTACCATAATACTTGGGACTTGACAGTGCCCTTTACACCTACTATACTATATATATATATATACAAGCTTCCTATAAAAATAATGGCAGACCATAAGTTAATTAATATTCAAAGAACTAAAGCTTGTATATATAAATTAAGCATAGTTTAATGTTGAGACTGACGTCATTTTGTCCCGCCATTTGCGTACACAAACCTTTTCTTTGTTCTTTATACACAGTACAGAAAGACAAGAGATAAGTTTATATATACATTGATGAAAATTGTAAAATGTAAGTTCAAGTATTAATTTATGTTCTTGAATCATTAATTCCTATAGTTTTGAGGAATATCAAGTATTATTGCATCTCAAATTATATTAAATTAATACCTTCTTTGATATTATGACCTTCTTGAGTTTTATTTAGTAAATAATTTTACTGGTGAAAATGACTTATGTATACACAACTGTGGGAATGGTAAAAGTATATACCAAACTTTCAAAGAAGGGAAAAAGACTAATTAAATAAAGAAGGAAAGTAGTCTTTGCTTGTAAATTCATCTCATGTGTATTTTAATCTGTGGTGTTGAGCAGGTTGCTTTATTTATGTGCCTTCAAGTTGTGCCTCTGTTTTAATTAACTTACAAACAACTGCAAAACCAGAAATAAAGCTTTAAAGCCTGGAATCAACGCTGTACGGACAGCTATTCTTCAGGATGATGCATGCCCCGTTTTGTTTCGTCTTCCATTTACACGGTTTTCTTGATGTATAGGATATATGGAGACGAAAGCAAAAGCATATGAACCTTCATGATTGTTTGGCTCCCACACATCTAGTTTTGGTCCCACATACACTTCATACTTTCTGAACTTTTTTAGTTTTCTGAGCTGAAAAAGTTCCTGTTTCTTGCCCCACCTTCCGCCTATGAATTTTTTTAAGCAAAAAATAACAGCTAAAGAATTGAAGCATGAGAAAATTATTTATTTAATAAATTTAAATTTGGTAAACTTGTCATTCTTATAATTCTATGAAATAATATAGTGCTTATGTGTTATATTTGCACATTTGTTTTCACATTTTTTCCCTTTTCTGCACACTATTTTTTTTTTAATCTTCTTTAGTTAAATTCATTAACTAGTTGTAAGTTTTATTTTACTTGCATGATTTGGATCGAATTGCGAAAAATCTATTCATTTTTTTTTTTTTTTATAGATATTTAAGATTGTGAACACATCACTTTGATCTCATTTAGTAGGCTGTGTTAATATATAAAGCTAGGCACTCATTTAGCTTGTTTTTCAAGGTATGTGGATGCTGCTTACTAGTTTTCTTCTTCTGAGGTCTGTTATATGTACCTAGAACTACTAATCAGGCTAACTGCCCATAGAATAGCTAAACTCGCTTAATGTACTGTTTAATACAATATATGATGGTAGATATCCTTCTAACAAGTATAGCCAATATAGGTTTTATCAATTTAACCACTATGTACTGTAAACTAAGATTTGATTTAATAATTTATCATTATTTATAAGGCTCCTGTAACATTTTTGCCTTGATTTGAATTCCTCTAAACTATAAGTTACAATTCTTTAAAAAACACTGTAATAAGATTTTCTTTATATCCAATCATGCTACACATGTACTGGGCTACTACTTTTGACAGTGAAGTCAAACAACATCTACAACAGTGGTATAGCTAGGAATATACAGTCATGAAGATTGGAATGACATATACAGCTAGTGATCTAGGGTTACATGCATGTTTGAGTCTCGCGTCAGATAAATGTCAATTTCTGTTAATTAAGCTGCATATTCGTAGTCCACTGAATTGTGGACCAGACAAAGCATGTTTGGATCAACTATACATGACGTAAACAAGTTTGATATGAATCTGTTGCAACAAAAGAAAAAAATTAAAGATGGTAATTATAATGGCACGACCAAAATGTAAAACATTGTCAAACACTATGAAGTTACAGCCATTCAAACTTTATCATCACTTCCATAATGCAATGTCAAATCAGGATCTTCGAATGTGATTTCCTTATTAAATCACTTTCAAGATAAACCTATATATAAATATATCCACCCCTTCTTGGGTGGTCGGTGCACTATGCTCTCTGAATTTTCAACGGAAGAAACAAAAGATGAAATCTCATGTTGACAATATCGTTTTCATCAGTCCTTCATTGATCTAGTTAGAAATAAAAGATTAAACACTGCTTTTTAATTACTAGCTAGTCTATCTTTTAACCAAGAGTGATATTAGTTTCCCAACAATTGTAGATTTAACAACTCCGTTCAACAAGCAATCATATGGCATTTAAAATTAGAATATAGGATGAGAGAATTGGGCCTTAGTTCAAGGCATGAAAAGTTTTTAAGTTAAAAAATATTTATATATTTACCTCATCTTAAAAAAAGATGAATAAATACTAGTACCTAGAATTTGTTATATATAAGACTCTGATTTGCTTCACTTAATCACTAGGGTTCAACAAGCAATAAGATGGTTGTGGATACAAAATTTTATAGGTACTAGTATTTTTCTATAATGATTTTTCTAATTTTTGCTGGAAGAATAACTATTCTGAGAGATAGAAGAGCATGGGTCCCATCTCAAAATTCCATCGATGACAAAAATCATGAACCCAATCTGATAAAATCATCACAATCTGATATGATCTACCGACTTTAACTTTTCAATGTTATTTTAATGTGGTAATTATAAGCATAACCTAAATTTCCTATTTCTGATTGGCTACATTGTCACAATCAATCTTTAATTAAGAAACGTTAATTAATGAAACTTAAATTCTTGTTGTGTCTTTAATCATGTCAGATAGGGCAAGGATTAGGTCAAATATTGCTATTCAGCCGCAACGGGAACAAAACAAAAGGAGCAATTATAGCAATTAAGAGGAAGAATACAAAAAACTAAATCTAATGAGACCAAGAGTACTTAAGTATAAATAATGACATTTACTATTATTATTATGGGCGCGTGTGGAAGAGTTTAACATGTGGGGATCTCGCGCTAGATACTCTCTCTTATTGCTGCTGAACAAACACAAACTGTCTGAAAAGGACCTTAACCTTCCACACCTTCTTAAAGCACCTGAGCTAGTAATTGCTTCTAGTAGAAATGGGTGGGACAGTACTGTCATTGCTCTATATGTGAAGCCTTCATCTTCCAAGTGAAGCCTTGTTCACGAGACAACTTGTTCAAATACTGATATGAAGACATTGCATGTGCATAACTATCATGTGCCTTGCTTCTCTATGTACTTGATCTATATATATAGATAGATATTTTGTAGTAAGGTTTCATATCATACAATTATACAGCTATGTGTTTCTTCATGTCAAAGTGGGTATTTAATTGGATTTCAATAATTAGGGTTTCGGCAATTTGTTAGTTAGAGAGTGAAGTGTATATTGCAAGATTATAGGTATCAATTTCAGTAGAAATTATTGTATTCTTTTATGGGTTTCTGATGCAAAAGCAATATGAAGAAGATGCAAAAGGGTTCCCACACATAATAGGACCACCACTAGATATTTTGCTGAATGAGTATAGTTATAATTGAAATGAGAGAATAGTTATAATTGAAATGGGAGAAGGGAGAAAAGAAAAAGAAAAATAATCAGGAATCTAGTTTTCAGTGCAACCACTCAAGACTTGTAGGTGTGAACAAGATGCACATTCTATTGGCTGAAAGAGAAAAGGCCCATATTATTTATCATGCAAAATAAGGAAGAGTAGGCCAATAATCATGGTCATTTCCTGTTCCCAGATATTAATCAATATATACACTACATAACCTAAAAAGAATAGGACACCCCCCTGCCAACCTTTTTCTATTTTTCTTTACTTTTTTTATAGACATGCTCACTTGATTCTACTATGCTTTATGGCAAAAATATGTTGCTACTGTTAACATTGTCCAACTTAGACACTATAAACCTTTTCTTTCTTTAATGTCATTAATTTACACATCCAATATTCACTTTATAATTCTGTTTTTGCCCCTTATTCAAATATTTAGTGTGCACATAGTTGTGATGTGAGAGCCAACATTGCCAAATTTAAGTAGCTTTAGTTATAAAATGGTTTATATATAACTGGTTGTTTTTTTTCATATTTAGTCAACTTCAAATTGTGGGGTAAATGCCATTAACTTTTGATTAAGTCAAAATAGGTGGAAGTGAGATTTGATGGTGAACTTGTCACTATCATGGCCGGTCACCAACTAGTGTCAATGGTGGTCGGACGGCACCAGTGATATGCCACCAGAGTGGCCTTAACAGAAGCTTGCAATATTAACCTTAACCTCCTTCAAATCAATTACCTCACACTAACTAAATGCTTTTTCACTTAATCTTCTGGTTTTGGGTCATATCAACTTTGGCAATGATTCTTGTTATAATTATTGATCTCTATGGGTTTAGCATTACAATAATTCTGTATAATGGCTTAGGAATTTTTTTACTTGAAACAGTGTAAGGAAACACTCAGAACTTAAACCAATATCCTTTGTTCAATATTAACAAGTTGAGTCTTAAAATATTTTAAATTAAATATTTAAAATTTAAAATTTTGAAGTCACTTTTGTTAAGAAAGATTTATTAATTATTACTCTTAAAATTTTAAATAAATTTATATTTAAAAGATGTGAAAATACCTAAATGTAAACTAAAAAAGAAGAAAAAAAAAACAGTTAAACCAATGGACAAAGGGTAAAAGACAAATACAAACGTGAACTTCTAAACCTTTTTCATGTACCTAATAAACTGAACAGAAACCTTTCTCATTTCCTTCTTTTCTCACAAGATTATGACAAGAAGAAGACAGAAGAAAGAATCCATTTCTCTTGCTACTAGAGCAAAGATGATGAGAAACCAAGTCACTTTCATTGAAGATGAACACCAATGAGTTAGTGAGAACGCAGCCGCAGCAAAGAAACTATTGGAACGTGAAGATAGATGGACCCTACTAGCTAACTAGCTAGTATTACAATTTTACAATGCAATTCTCATTATTTTGGTAAGGGGTGGTGGTGGGGTTTGCTTCATCAAACAAGAAATAGTGTATATCAAGCAAGTTGAGGCACATTTGGTTTGGGGCGGTTTGTGGGACTATACTGGAGGTTGGGCTGCTGCGTCCCACATACATTAAATGTATTTATAACGCATACATTTTCAACTCTTCTCATTATATCCATATATGGATAGAGAGATTTGCTTTTCTAACAACTAACCTTCTAGAGATAGAGAAAGAGAGAGGGAGAAAGCTGCTTATAGGTTAATAACCCTAGGTTTGATAATGACATGCCTTGTGTTGCAACCCAAGTTGTCTACCTTTTGTGAGTTGATCCCAAGAATGTGTCATATATGTGGTTGATGATTACTTGTGTGGATGATTCCTTTTGTCTGTTCTTGTTCCCATGGTTTTGTATTCTTTATGATTTTTAATTTAATAATAATAGCATGGGGCAAATTTGATGCTTTTTGGGTTCTGCAATGGGGACCAAGCAGCAGGCATGGACATGTGCCATTCTAATTTCTTGCTGTGGCCGCACACAGAAAGTGGAAAGATTTTATCATTCGTTTTAAGCATCTTCAAGTCTTAAATAGAACTAGCTAGATCATTATATGCAGCTCTTCTCTTTTGGTGGAGAATTGTAAGTGATATGATAATTAATCCACCATGGCATGGAACATGTTTTTTCTTCTATTTAAAATTTCGTATAGTTAGTCAAAAAAAGTTAGTAAGTACTGTAATGATACATATTTAAATTCTATTATGGATGTGAATGCCTTGTTAATGGATAATTAGTAAGTACACCTATATTTTGATATGTCATTCTTACTCTTTTGATGGAGAATTGTAAGTGGTATATTCTTTAATTAATGCACCATGGCATGAAACATTTTTTCTTCAAATATCTAAATCTTTTACTGTTAAAATCTTATGTAATTAACTATCTATGCAGTAATTGATTTATCTAATAACTATGTTATACTATGTTAATAATTACACTGAGTATAAGGAATGCATTTCTTATTTATAGGCAATTTTACGACATTAACATAGATAAGATGTCAATACATATGGCCATTTCTCCTTTGACGAAGTTACCATTAATGTTAACCTTTTCTCCTTTGACAAAGTTACCTACCATTAAGAGCAAGGTAAAGAACTAGAGGTTTATCACTTAAGCAATGGCCGTCTTATGTCGTTTCATGTTTCACGCCAACAAGCTTCCAATTTGACCTTCAAACTTGTTAGAATTTAGATGGTGACCAGGTTAGTGTCTCAAAACTGTCATATATTGCACTAGTGTTAAGCATTTATCTCCCATAATGCTTTCAGAACCCATATATATGGCACTTATATTTCCATTTATCCATGCGTGTTAATGCTCTGACTGTATAATAGCTTGCAACTATAGCATGGAAACCATGTCTTCAGACGATGTTGCCAAAGATAGTGACTTCTCTACTGTGTTCAATTGTCTCTTTTAGAATGAAACATCAGAGGCTTAGCCCACTGTGATATAGTGATAATGATCTTTACTCTATTTTTCTTCTAGCTATTGACTGAATTGTAACTAAAATTTAACTTTTGATTCAATGTAGTTGAAATATAAATTTTATACGAACTTCTACAATTTCAAAAGTTCAAATTAATAAAATTCAAAAAAATATATATGTTAATAAAAAAATAATTGTGATTATTTTACTCTCTCAATTAGATTAGTTACAGTAGAATACTTATGGGTAAAACCAAAAAAAAAACACAGAATTTTATTTTGTCGTTGAAAAGAGGTGAAAGAAGAAGACTTTATTTTTTCTAAGTGAGCACCTCAACAGTGCATCGTCTTATGTAATAAACCAAGAGCCAGACAGATAACACGTTTTGAGTTACAGGAAATTCCTCTGGAAGTTTCCAGAAGAAAACCTCGAAGTTAAGCCCTCAGCCATGCTGTCTGAATCGAATTTTATACTCTTCCTCCCAGCCGTGAGATCGTTTTCACGGTCCCAAGGCTTCCATGGATGTTGACCTACCCATTCTTCCTTCTCTGGTTGTTGCTTAGATTTCTTCTTGGACTTGCCAGCAATCTCTTTGTGTTTTTCCACCAATGATTTTGACCGTTTCGCTTTATTGTACTGGTCCACCAGTTCTGCATCTGCACTAGCCTTTTTCTTTTCTTCATTTGAGGCAATTGCAGTAGCCTCATTGTATGCTTCTAAGTAACTGCCATTCAAATACAATGTTGCGGCTAAGAGATTTGAAAGGAAAGGAAAGGAAGTTGAATACTATAAGAATTCTGAAATGAAACAGAATACATACTTCATCTTCGCCTTCTGGCCTCTGTCTGAAGGAGTATCTGTCCAAACACTAGTATCACCACGTCCTTCCTTTGTGCCCCGGCTGAACGTAGTTGATTGCATGGTCATACCACCAGGCTGAAATATGCAAATGCATAAGAAATAGTGGCCATCATTTAGAAAAATCACATTCAAGTTCTGTTCATATAAATTTAATCGAAATGTCCAATGTCCACTAATCTGATCAAGTGCGAATTTTACAGCTTTGCTACAATATGAACGAATTAGACTTAAATGCCAGAATTCATTCGACCAGCTAATTATCCAATAATCTTAACTCAAGGTCATGGGAAATAAGAAAACAATCAAAGGATCAAAAAGACATACTTTCCTCTCTGGAGGCAGGGTTGTCATCCACTCATCTCTTTTTGGATCCACTTTGACCTCCGTCTCTGCCAAGAGCACATCATCACCTTCCATGGATATCCCTGCCAACAAACAGCTCTCACAATAAGATAACGAACTTTGCTAGTATTGAGTATCAATACCACCTTTCCCTTTTAAAAAAGGAGAAACACAATAATTTAGGCATCTAATAATCATAAAGTGCCAACTTTAAAACCTTCCAATGACAACAAAAGTCAAAATATCAAAAGGCAGGTTATGCCCAATGCAGTCAATACGTACAAGTTTGTTCATTGCAGGTCATTTTCCTAACATAGGATTGTCACACAAAATGTAAACCAGCACCAGAAAGAAGCAAGAGTGCACACTAATCACACCATTCCAAATGCCAGAAAATTTAACAAACTATCACCAAATTACCAGAAATTAACACTTAATATTTAGGTTGTTGATATATGATCCAGAATACACATTTGAGAAGGACCCTCTAACATCAGCATCAATAAACTCACCTTGAGATCTTCTCCAGAGTGCAGCTTCACGCATTACTTTCAACTCAGCCTGCAGAAGTAGAAAGCACATGTTAATATATTGGAAGTCCCAAATTAATTAGCTAAGCTGGACTACTAGGTTCTAATTACCTGCATTTCCTCCTGCTCTTGCTTGAGTTTGATTTTCTCATCCATTGCTTTTCGCTGAAAGTAGCACACAACATCATCGTCATGTGTAAAGAGGTCAAATATTGTATCACAGAATAACATTTAGACGTCAAAATGCAACAGCATTCAAATTCAAAAAATTATATGAAAAAAATTACCAAAAAGTTAAAAGGGAAATACATGATAAATAAATTTGAAGGCCCGAATGTCTCCATTCAATAACATGTAAGGTATATGAGAAAGCACTTAATCAGAAAATTCAGCAGCAGATCATCCCTTGATTTACTGTGAATAATGAAAAGGAGTCATAGTAACTGTGTGAAGTGCACTAAACAGGTAATATAAGATCTCCTTTGCTATAAATTTCCAAAGAGAGCTCCTATTCTTAATTTGAGATAAAATAAACAAATTCCTTTCTTGTTGCTGTATAAGAGACATGGATGTGACATCAAAGGGAACATACCAACACAAATCAAACACAAACCTTTAAACAAAGAAGCAATGATTTGTAGAAGGAAAAGATAAGCAACTAAAGTACCAAATTTAGCTGAATTCTTTTCAAATCACAGATTCACATTAGGAAATATCATTGACAATTCACCAGCATCCCAGCACAATAAAGTATCTTTACAGATATAACAACCGAAAGAAAGATTCAAACATATAAATTGAGCCAACAATTAAGTGGATTGTAATTCCCATCTATTAATCACAGAAAAGGACCTCCAAAGTAACAAACAAAGGATCTTATGAATAAAAGCATCTTTAACTCTGGATATTGAACTATACTCCATTAGAGACATACCTTTTCCGGGTCTTGTAACTCTTTGAAAGCTTTGTTCAACTTAATAAATGCTTGGTGAGCTTGAGGATGAGAGCATTTATCTGGATGAACCAAAAGTGACTTTTTCCAGTACCTAAGGATATTAAATGAGATAATATTAAGGATGAAACAATTTTGGTTAACAGAGTTCATTTTTCTCTATAATATTCTCCTATCACATTTAATTGCGCTTCATTATCATAAGAAAGCTAAAATAACTTTTAAAAAGGCCAGTGCTGGAGAAAGCATATAAAATACAATAACATAGCTGTAAAAAAGACACAAATAACAACGTAATTAATCAAAGGAAATTTTCCCAGCATTTAAGTCCATTGCTTAAATTCTAGCACTAGCATGAACTAAACTAGCAGAGTTTGTGCCTCATGGGGTACAGCCAGGTTGCACAAAGATGCAAGCAGGACCATCACAACATGTGAAGCCCCTTCTCCATAGTTTGAAATATTGAATCTTAACACAACTCCAGTTTTGGTGTCAAAGTCAAACATAGGTTTTGAGTAGAAATGAGGAAGTGCACGCTAAATTTTAAATTTACTCATATAATCATGCCAGTTAGCCAAGTATGAAACATGAAGATTTCTGCAAAACTAAATTTCAGAAATTATTTGGGGAAATAATCAACAAGAAGCTGAAGAATCATTCAAGGGCGGGGAAAAAATCAAAACTAATCATATTGTGGGGACAAGACAGAGGAATCAACTACCAAAAATCTTCACCCTCAAACAGAAGTTATCAGAAACTGTATCCTTTCTGTCAACCAAAAAGATTATGATTGATAACACACCTTTTCTTCATGTTATCATTAGACATATTATGGTTGACTCCTAGAACATCATACGGGCTGTCACCCTCAACTTCCATGATTCTTGTGACCTGAGAAATAAAAAGTTGATGAGTTGCGCCTCTATATGGAATTAAAATAGAATATACAAAATCTGATCGCATAATGGATCAAAAAGTAATCTGGGCAATGAAAAATGTTTTTCTAATAGAAAAAGAAGGATTTACAAAGAGAGAAATCCTCAAAGCCACAACAAAGGTTAAAAATATTACAAAGAGCTGCATCTTTAAAGGATCAAACTAATAAACCCTCTAACATCCTAAATATCAACACCCAGATCTCCATTAAACAATTGGTGACCAGTACACTGACGAAAAACAAGATGAACTATTTAAGCCTGTAAATGAGAAGAAGTAGAACAGATTTTGAAGATTAAAAGATTAATCCGCCTAGACTTGATGAAGCGAACAAGAAATATCCAATTCAAAGACAAGCATATAATCTTATAAGAAGATACATCTTTTACCTAAGTCAAGTTATACAATTGTACAATGTGATTATGTTGTCTTCTCACATTGAAGGGAGGAAAAAGGAAGGACGGAAGGAAAAGATGATGATGATGAACATGAAAAGAGACATTGTCACATTAGGAAATATGGGCCATCAAAATGAAGATTCTGCATTTCATGTACCAAAAGAAAATAAAAAGAAAGGGGAACAAAGTTCCTATATTATTCAGATACCAATCTCTAATCATTACATTTGAGGCCCATATCCTAGTGCTTACAGAGAAAGTTTGATCAAATACCTCTTCAAAACGTTCTGCCTCATTAGCTGATTCTACCTCAGAAACCAGAGCAGGTGGCGGAGGTCCTATAAATAATTCAGCATCACCATCCAATTCTGCCTCACTGAAGACAAATGATCAGAAATATCATCCAGTATTTTATCCAGTCCAGAAAATATAATCAAATTAAGCATTTATCAATAAACCAAATGAATGATTACCTGAGCTCAGCCTGTGCCTCTGTTAATTTGGCAGCAGCAGCAAGTAATTCAGCTGATGGCATTTCAGGGCCAACCATTCTGAAGAACAAGTAATAATTAGAGAATGTGGCAGCCAGTGAGAATGGAACATGAGGAAGGAGGAAAAGAGAGAGCAGAGATCTTAAACAAAAGATCTGTTAAAATCATCATATTAATAAGAAAAATGACAAGACCCAAAACTGAATGATCTAGGGGTGTCCTTGACAGTTGACAATCTAAGAAAGTAAGCCAGATTCCTAATATTTTTTTATTATAAAAGATTTCTATTACCCACAACTTCATTAAACCACATAAACCTTTCACCAATTATTATTCTCGAGCATTCCACACAAAAAGTCCCTGAATCTAAAGCCTGAATGACTTCCCTGCTTTAAATTACATCAAAAGGCACGTTAGTGTTACACTATCAATGATGGACGTAGTTAGTCTCCAAGGTTTTCAGATTCCCCACCACTTATATTCTTTCATTATTTTATCTAACTGTACATTTCAAAATTTTCAGCAAAATCAACAGATCATTCTTTCTCCGATCATCTAAGGCCAAAAGTTTCAAAAATGCTACAGCAACAATGTCCTCAGTATCTTTAGCCACGTCACATCTTAAATCCTACTCTTTTGCATCAAAATACATCCACAATTCCACACTACAGTAGCAACTTAATTTCATCTTCCAACATCTAAATCCCCAAAACCAAAGGCTTATGTTCCTTTTACCTCCTAAATAGGATAATCGTCCATTGATTCGCATTTCACCTTCCAACAACTTGAAGTTTAATCATCTTTTTTAAACAAAACCAAGCAGTGTGCATACAGTAACTGTAGCTTAATGACTAAAAGCGTAATATTTTCTATCAGGATTGCTGAAATACTGAGAAAAACTACACCAATATCACTACAATACATCCAAAATAGAGTATCAAGGAAAAGTGAAGGGAGAAAAGAAAACCAAAAAATGGCCGCAATGCATAGGTTTCTTTCTAGTAAGACATTTCAGGCATATCATGGAGAGAGATCGGGAGAGGAAGAGGAGTATCACCTTCTTCTAGGACCAACAGAATGATCCTCTGGTGCTCCAACGTTGGGGTCATTTACCATCTGTTCACCTCTCATATCTGTAGGAACTGGATGTGTTTCTATCACTGCTGCAGAAGGATCAGCGTGCTCTTCCATATAAGAGTGAATTAGGGAACCAACAACCTCCAAGGTGGGGCGAGCTTTAGAAGGAAGTAAGAAAACTCTATCGCCATTTTCTTTTAAATGTAATGAACGGAACAGCTTCTTTAGATGCTTCGTGAAAGAAACTTCAGAGATACCCTTTATGTCAACGGCTTGTCCATCATCAATCATTTGCAGAAGCTATATCAGAAACAAAGACTAGAAAGTTACAACTACTTATATGCATTACCATACAAATTACATAAAATGAGAAACAGTCTTACTACACCACCAAAAACTATAAACAAAAAAAGCTTATCTCACCTGAACCATGAGCAAAAAATGCAAATTGGATAAAAAAGCATAAAAATACCTGCTTTAAATCGTTGCCCACACTAGGAAATTCAATCATCATTTCACGCACTACTGTTTCAGGTTCAACCCTTAATCTCTCTACCTCCTCTGAGCCACTGCTGGAAGATTCAGACCTATCTTCATCTTCATCAGACTCGAGGGCCCTCTTCTTCCTTTTCCCTTCTCTTCTCAATTTCCTCTCTTTTCTCTCCCTGTCTCTACTTCTTTCCTTTCTATCTCTCTTCTTCCTTCTCTTCTCTTCCTTCTCTTTTTTCCTTTCTCTCTCTCGTTTGGACCTTCCATCGCTCTTTCTTCGCCGCTCCTTTCTGTGGCGGTGCCGCCTCTTTGAAGAGTGATCGGAGTCGTCAGAGCTCGACGAAGACGATAACGATGAAGAACTAGGTGTGTCTTCAATCTGCTTCCTTTTTCTATCACCCATTTGTGACTTTGAAAAGTCGTTAAGCCAGAAAAAGATTGACGTGTGTAAGAAGGCGAATTGCAGAATTGGAAGCTATGGATCGCAAGGAAGGAAGAAGACGCAAAATATAAAAACAAGCTATCTAGAGTGTGGGTTGAGCAAAATCTACCGACAGAGGAAAGGAATTAGCGATATAAAAACCGGCAAGTAATAGAGCTCGTGAAATGAAGCAGTACCCAATGTAAATTCTGAAATTCCTGTGATTACTGTTAAGCCCCAGAAAATGAGGAGATACAACGGGCTCGATTGATAGGATAGGAGTATAATTATTCTATTTTCTACTAACTAAATGTTAAATTAACGCTTTGTTCAAGTAGCCTTTAGCAATTAAGTGAAATTAATTACACAAGTGATAAGATGCCATTTGCCTATTGGAAATGGTACATTTTTCACCAACACCTCTTGTAAGTTTGTAAACTTTTGCAAAATCAAATTTGTCATTTTCTCCTTTCAACTTAAATCAATTTTGATGGATTTTTAGGATAGAAGAAAATTTTAGGCTGAAGTAAACAAGGTTTAAAAATTTGTTGCAAATTATTTATAAGAGAGGTTTAGACTTTGGAAGTGGAATTCCAACTCATGTTATATATATAGAATACAATATTAGTTCTTATCAACTAAATTAATCTTTTTTAAAATAAATTTTTATGAGTGTATTTTTTTGTATTTTATGCTACTTAGAATATGTTATTATTACTTTATTGTATTAATTACTTGATTTAAATATAAATTTTTAGTTAGTTACTTGAGTAAATATTTGAATAATGACACCAAACTATTAACACATAAAAATGAATTGACAAATTGTTCTAATTTTTAACTAAAGATCTTTTGTTCAAGTTTGAGAAGAAAGACTTAATTTATTGTACCTAAAGTGGTGTTGAAAAGTATATATATATATATATATATTCTTAAAAATAAAAGAGACTTAAGTGACATAGTGATTACACAATTGTAAAATAACAAAAGTTAATATTTATTTTATTGATTAAAAGTTACTTTTTCTTTTACTTAAACCTGATTTCCTTTCACAAAATTATTAAAATAAAAAAAAGTAAGTTTAAAGTTTTTCAAATAAGTGTCTCATGTTACAAAACTTTATTAAGATCAATCCTCCATACAAATGCAACGGTTTTATTTAATGTTATTTATTTTGATAAAGTTTTGGAATGCAAAAATCTTATTTCATAAACCAGCAACATAGAGATTTTTCTTTTTTTGATTTGATAAACTTATCAAAGGCAAAATATAATTTTACTTTTTTTTTGTTTTATATATGTTTGATTGTTATAATAAAATATTATAAAGTTATTAACACCTTCCACAAAAAAAAAGTTATCAACACCTCTTTATTTCTATTTTAAATTTAAAACATAGGGATTATATTATTTCCCCTCATTTAGACTTGAGCATATGGATTATAAAAATCTAAAATTTGATTTTATTGTACAAAAAGTTAAAAGGGCGGGGAGACGAATGACTACGGGATTAATGGCACCTCCTCCACAAATCATAAAATTATATACTCTTCTACACCTTTTTTTTTTTTTAACTCCCTCTATATATACACAATTATACGATACTCTTGTTTTTCTTAAAAAATTTAAATTAAGAAAATATCAAATTAAATTTCGTAATTAAAAAAGATGAGGAAGAAGTTTCTAGAATGAACGAATGTCAAATTAATAGAGTGGATACAACCGATGGCACGATATTTTCGTGAGCGTGTATCCAAACGCGGCTCACGTGCACGGCCAGCATCTCTACTCCAAGAAACGGAGAACGAAAGACTATAAAAGGAAGGCCTTCCCGACGACCTCATTTACTCTTGGACGCTCGCCCTCTGTTCTAATCGCATAGATCGAACCCTAGGGATTTCGAGGTGAGAGACACTCACGCCTCCAAATTTTCTCTATGATTTCCCATTTTCTTTCATTGGCGATTCTATTTTCTCTGATTTTCTCTTTGTAATGATTGCGCCTCTGAAGTTACTGATTCCAGATACTGTTGGAGTTTGAATTTTTCTTTAGATTTTTGTTTTTTATGTGCGAATTTGGTTTTTAGGGTTTAGAGATGCGTTTGATTGCCATTTTCTTTCTTTTTTGATGATCAATGGGAGATTGTGTTTGTGCTTATTTGGATGTCCGATGCTTTTGCTTAGAGCTTGTGTTTTTTCGTGTTGAAATATCGCTGGTATCAGGTTCCTTCATACGGCTGCTTAGCTATTAGCTATTGCTTTTGCGTGCCGTGCGCATTTTGTCTTGCTCAGATGTCATTGGTATATGAATTTTGTTCATCCATTTCTCAGATGCTGGACTGTCGGTGATATTTGCTGAAGGTCCTTTTATTTCAGTCCTCGAGTAATTTAATACTTCTATGGGCTTGCTAACGATCCCCAATTTTGTGAGACTGATATTGCATACTTATCCTCCCCATACTCCTTTTTGTCGTGTCTATGATTTCACCTTGGATACATTATCATGGTTTCTCCACTACTAAGAGCTCTTAGTTGCTATATTTTGTGTAAATTAGATGAGCTACGAACTCTATACTTCAGTACCTTTAGTGTAATTGAGAATTTATTTTTTATCGTTCTGTTGGCGTACAACTAGTTTCCTTGCTATAAAGTCTACTTCACTGGAAATTGGAAGATGACAAATCATGTATTTAGTTGCTATAAAGTAGAGTTTTTGAAATTGATATCCATATTTACATTAGGGTGAGAGTAATTTCTGGGTTTTAGTAGCTTTCCCCTCTGAAAGTTTTGAGACACGGGTCTTATTAAAAGCATTATTTAACTTACACCTTTACTATTTTCTTTTATAATTTTAGAGTGAGAAGTCTCTACTTTGTCTCTTTCAACTTCACACTACCCGTGATGGCTTCAAAACGGATCACCAAAGAGTTGAAGGACCTGCAGAAGGACCCTCCTGTTTCATGCAGCGCTGGTTTGTTTTCGATCACCTTATCTTTCTTTTCCCTATTCTACACGTCTAGTTCTGTTGTCTTCATTCTACTCATTGTACTCGATTTGTATCTTGTGTAATCTTATAAAACTATAGTACTTTTCAGTTTCTAGAGCAATGTACTTGCTTGTGGTTATGATTTATGACTACAACTCCATATACTTCTTGTGAGTTCCCAGTGTAACTGTTTACTCTGCACATTTTTCTCTTTTAGAATTGATTTTGCCTGTGTCTAGTGTTAATATTATCTGCGTGAATTTTGTTAATAAAGGTCCCCATGAAGTGCCAATTGCTCTTTTTGTTTATTGCTGTGTTTTTAAATGATTAGTTCTCTCTTGATATTGTTGTACTTCTCTGAACTGATTTCTTCATATTAATGAAATGCTTCATGTCTGAAATGGCCTATTTTTTTGAAGGACTTTCTTATGTCTGGACTAGATAGAAAGTTCTTTATAGATTCACCTGAATTTGGAAGAATGAGATTACTGTTGCAGAATTTAAGAATACAGGCAGTAAAATAGGATATGGTGTCAAAAGGGTTAAAGAGGGTAATGGCAATGGTTAAGAATTGAAAATGTGGAGATTCCAAGTGGAGTTGTAGCCAACCTTAAAGCTAAGTTCGGGAAGAAGGCTTAGCTCGATTGAGATGAAATGAGAGGAACCAAAAGGGATAAGTGAAAATGAATTATGCATGAAATATATCTGTGCTGAGTACACTCAAGGTTTTCCTCATATGTTGTACATACTTGCAGGTCCTGTTGGTGAAGACTTGTTCCATTGGCAAGCGACTATTATGGGTCCAGTAGACAGCCCCTATGCGGGTGGTGTATTCCTTGTGACTATTCACTTCCCACCAGATTATCCATTCAAGCCGCCAAAGGTAATTAATGCTTTTTTTTTTTTTTTTTTCTTAAAGAGCCTATAACTGTAACATGATCAATTTGAGTGCTTGTGTACTAGTTTCTTTATGTGCATATGAGATTAAATACTTGGACAATTGTCTATGTTCAGATATTTTGCATTGTGTAAAAGCTAATAGCTTGGCTAAAAGCTTTTTCCTTTCTTTTTTCTTTTCCTTCGAATTGTGGAATTTCCAATCTAGTTGAGCTTAATCATTATATAGTTTTTCAATCCTATTTAGTGAAGCAGTCTTTTGTAGTTTGTATGCGTATTAAAATAGTTTTTAAATGTGTGCCTCCTTTGCCAATTTTACCTCACAATAAGAACCTCCATGCATTCCAAATGGATTTCAAATTGGTGTTACAGACAGTCTGGTTTAGCAAAATATTTTGATCCATGGACGTAGTTGGTGGAGAAATTTTATATGCGCTTGGTTTTGTATAGTGTATTGGTTCGTATTTTCAGTCCCTTGTCAGATATTATTATTGTGTTCTTGAGTTATTGGCATGTTTTATGTTTTATGGATTTACAACTTTGGTTATATGTTTTATACCTATTTAGTTTGTTGAATTGTTCGATGTCTTCTATATACATGCCTTAAATCTTGGTCTGAGGTGTAGATATTTTTACAATGTGAGGAAAAGAGTCTCAAACTTTTGTGGCTTGGCCAGGTTTCCTTCCGAACAAAGGTATTTCACCCCAACATCAATAGCAATGGAAGTATCTGCCTTGACATACTCAAAGAGCAGTGGAGCCCTGCTCTTACAGTTTCCAAGGTATAGTGCTCACGGAGTTCATACTTATCAGCATAGCTGTTTATATTTCTGGATTCAGACTTGACTAAAAGTGTAATTTATCAGGTGTTACTGTCAATATGCTCCCTCTTGACAGATCCAAACCCTGATGACCCTTTGGTTCCCGAGATTGCTCACATGTATAAGACGGACAGAGCCAAGTATGAGAGCACTGCCCGTTCTTGGACTCAGAAATATGCTATGAATTAGGAGAGTTCTTGATTAGCATTTTGGGCTGGTTATGATTCTGAACATAGTCATGAGCGGGGTCAATTGATTTTATACATGAAACTGAAACTAGTGCTTGTGCTTTGATTTTGTAATAATCCAAAAATTACATTGCCTTCTATCATTTTATTTCCATTATTTTTCCTTATCATGTTTTCCCTTATGAGACCCCCCACAACAAAAAAAAAAAAAAAAAGAGTAAAGGCAGAAGCTGCACCGTCCAATGCACGAATGATATATTTTTTTCCCTCTCTTTCGGCTAATGATTGGTACACCGTGGAGGCATGCATGAGAATAGCTGGAGGCTTTGGTAAGAAACTCTTCTAGATATGAGTTCTTTACCACACCAAATTATATTTTGAATTCGTTATAACGAAACTTGGAACGAGTTAACGAAACCTTTTACTGAACCTCACGAAATTTCAAACCATTCAATTTATCAACTACGATTAAATGGTAAAAAGAAAATATCCACATCCATAATACATATGAAACATATCTCAAGTTGGTCCCCAAAGGTGAGGGAAATCAAGGATTCACGTGCCAACCTAGCTACAGCTACAGCCTTAAAGGAGTAACATTTATCATTCATACAACGATAAAACCAAAACAAACATGATTTTAATACGCGGGTCAGATATGCCTTGGTGCCATTCCATATCTTGGTTGGCTCCCATTGGCAATCACAAATCAAGCGTAGATAGTTTTAATTGAACAACTGGAAAGGGGACCATTCTCTATGCTTTTCCCTATCATCCAACACAGACAAAGCATCAAACAGCTGTGCATTCACTAGAGTGGAAAAGCAAATGCAAACGAAGTGAGGGAAGCTTCCAAAAACATTTAAAGAGTTCTTCAGTTATTCACATACTATTCAATTTGAACATGGATTTTTTGCAGTGAACTAAACTTCAGTCGCACATGATTCCGCGTGAACCATTGAATAGATCATACGATGTTGAGTGCAATAAATCCCAATCTCACTCAACTCAGTTTGCGAGTTTTCTTTTTTTCATATTTGTTTTTGATTCTTTAAGAGACAAAGGATAGAAGTTAGAAGCAAAGGTCTATAAAATCCCACCTCTTGTTTGTTCCACTCTTCATTGCATGCCAAGAATAAATCACCAGATGAAGTTCATCACAGTCTTTGTTGTGGCCTTTCTCCTTCTGCAGGTAAAAATACACTGCTAAGCAGTCTCAAACTATCTAAAGCATCTTCAAAAACTAAGTTATAAACAAGTTTTTACTCTCCATGCAGGCTTCCGCAGAGGTTTCATCCATAACTGCAGCAACCAGCTCTCTTGAAAATGTGAGTTCATCCAAATTAATTGACTGCTTTTCCAGACAATTTCTTTTCGCTCTCTGTGCTCATTAATGGAATTTCTTTAAGCTTTGAAACTAGGCATATGTTTCTTAATTCGGGAGTTTTCACATGTTGAGTACAGGCATACAAAGGAAGCCAGACAGCAGCTATGACCAAACATACCCACTCAGATACAATCAGTAAGTTGTAATTCCTCACAAAGCAGTAAATGGTTAAGATAATATATATATATAGAGGTTATATATACAAATTTTCTTTGTTGCACTAGAAGTTTAATAGACAGAAAAGAAGCCACCTTACTTTTAACCCGAGCTATGCTAGAATTAAACTTAAGTTTTATAAGCAAAGTAATTTGATTCTTACCTTTTAAGTTAATTTCTGTTAGCAAATATTCAGAACTTTCTACCATGACATTTTCATTAATAACCATCTTATATGTCAATTGCCACAGACCATAATTCTAGATTATTAACAATATCACCCTGATATTTATTTCATATGAACCGTACCATTGTTTGGAAATGTAATTACTTTTTGATGTCATTATGATTAATAACCTGTTTACTTGTGATTTGTAGATTGTGATGAGGAATGCTCGAGAAGATGCAGCCAAGCATATAAACAGAAGAGGTGCACGATAGCATGTTTGTCATGTTGCCACACATGCCAGTGTGTACCACCAGGTACCTATGGCAATAAAGAGGTTTGTCCATGTTACGCAAACCTCAAGACCCATGAGAATAAGCCTAAGTGCCCCTGAAGACAAGAGAAACACAAAAATCTTTGTGGGTTGTTATTTTTATGTTAATTATGGTAATAATATAACTAAGAACAAATAAATATTCCAGTCATTTGATATTTTATGGTAATAATAATATACTCAGGGTGGTCGAATGTAAGCTTGTCTTTTTTCTTTCTCTCAGAAAACAAATCCTTTATGTTTCTTCAGTTGTATTAATGAATGGTTTTCTCTGACTATTTTAAGGGTTTACTCTTTCCATTATTCATATATACCATTTATCCAAGCCTCCTCTGCTATTCTTAGCATTGTGAAATTTTCTGATTAAGAGGATGAAAGTAGAGACTGAGGGATGCTACAGTTGTTCTTTTCTGACCTAAATCTTGGCTTCACCCTTAGATGAAGACCAACTCTTCAATTGGAGAATCAATATATATATATATATATATATATGTCTTGTGCTTCAATATTCTAATGTCATGCATTCTCACTGATCACTGGTTTTTATTTTATACTATGATGACTACACATATTTCTACCTGCATATCTAAAAATAATTAATTTTCTATGGGCACTTGAGCCTTCCTCCATGAGTGGTCATGTTGGCATAGCAAGGGCACACATCTCTATTCCCAGAAGTGCCTGGTGGCACGCAATTGCACCTTTCACAGCAAGTGTTACATGCTCTTATGCACATCTTCTGCCTTGACGCCTTGCTGCACCTGTAGTCACACTTGCCAACACAGTCTGTATACATACACAGTTCATTGCAAGTTAATATCTTTCACCTTTCCAACAAAAGTAAAAGCTTGTTTGTTTGGGTCATTATTTATGAGAAAAAAACATTTCTAAAAACTTAAAAAAGATTCTTTAGATTGGCTTCTACTTATATATCTTAAAAATTAATCCAAATACGCTCTTACCTATTTTCTGGGCTACGGCTATGTACTGGTTTCCACCATTGATCTCCAACTGAAGGTTTTTCCCATGAGAAAGAGGTAAAAAGAGAAAAATAACAATGAGCATTTAGAAATGTTTCTAGCCAAACATGAAGCTCTGTCAAAATATATATGACCAACAATCAAAGACTGAATATAAAAGTGAAGTACTGTATACAGATAGCAGTCTCATTGAAAAGTGGTGAAAGTATGAAGGAAAACTGAACCAGCTAGCAGCATATGGTAAACAACATGTGAATTAATTTTTTAAGAAGAAGAAACTTTCCTTGAAATCAACCAAGTATATTGATTATATTTTAGATTTTAGATTCTAAGTAATTTGGTTGTAACAAAATAGTAAAGATCCAGAAAATATAATTTTTTTTTTTGGGATAAAAACTAAGGAATAACAAATCAGAACCAATATAATAGATCAAGCAAACAACTGGATGCATAAGGGAAAAAAACCCTAAAAGAACTTTACCTCTTGTATTAAAATGAAGCAAAGAATTGTCAAGATCAGTGTACTTTTGGTGAAGACCATTGTTTCCTGCTTTCTTAGGTTACGAGAAAACCAAGACTTCAGATAAAGAGATGAAGAGAGAGAGGATTGCTGGTTAGAAAGCTTGAAGTCTAGAGATCATATATATATATAAACGAAAAGAAAGGATTAACGTGCATGCATCAAACGATCTTCCACAAACTTCCTATTCTTATGCACTTTGAAAATTTTATAGCCGTTTATGTATTGACTAAGTAATTGCTGTCCGAATATATATATATATATATACACACACACACACACACTTTATAACCTTTCTTCCTTTATTTGCAGATAATTATTTTAAAAAAAAAAAATATCGCATGTAATAATATATTAAAGTCGATAATTGAGATTCTAATTGAATAAAACTACAAACATAACTAAATTCTTATTACGTTTTGATATAATTGTATTTTTATTATTTGAACTCTGAAATTTTTATTCAAATTAAAAAAAAAAACCTTCCTTTTACCCGTTAATATGGCATTTTCAAATAAATTTCGTGATTAAGCATTTCATCATAGTCTATATATATATATATGATGCTTTTTAATTAAGTGGTGCTCTGTACAAGCCCGATTTCACATTAAAAGCAATTTAGTTTTGCCAGTTGTAAACTTTGTTTAAATTGGTTGAATTTTTTTTTTATCTCTAGCAATTTATATATTCAAATTCTAACCATTCAACTATATTTAACAACTAAATTAGTAGTTTAATCAAAAACGGTCGCAAGTTTATATATTGTAGTAATTAAAAAAAAAAACTCATAATCAATTAATTATCGTTTGTTGCTTGTTAGGATACCTAACTTAAATTGACAGATTATGACTCTAATAGAACGTTTATTAAAGAATGGTGAAGCAATAACTGCAATTCATTGATTTGTCTAGAGGACAGAGATATTCACTGCATTTATTGCTATTTGCTCACATGAAAAAAAAAAAAAAAAAAAAAACTAAAACTAAAGGCGGCCCACAGAAATCAGATGGCTAACCTTCTGTTTTGATGATTAAATTTAAAGTATAAGGATATATATATATATTTATCTAGCTAGAGGGATATTTGCTACTTTTGATCTAATTCCTTTCAAGACAAACCTAGCTTAATTATAGTTAAAGCACAATAATTTGAGTTAAATAACATTTCCATCCTACACTTATAAGTTTAATAAATTTTATTTTTCATATTTAAAAATCTTTATCAATTCAATCAAATAATATTTTTTTAACAGTTTTATACTATTTTTAAATTTATAAATAACATTAAAATGTGAAAAATAAAATTAATTCAGCTGATATATAGAGAGAATGAAAATAATATATAATTTTTTTTTTCGACATGTGACTTGGTTAAGAAAAAGATGACTCGTTAAGCATCTAAGCTTGTTGAAACATTTACATTAATATGACGTAACCAAGTAAACCATATATAGCCAGATATACACGGTTACTTAATAATAAATCTTTTCCTATAAAAATTCCATGGGAATAAGCTATTAATAAATCTTTTCCTATACACGTTTGGCCCCAATTCTAGCAGTTGAACATATATACACCAAGATCTAGCTAGCTATGTGTTTATTTTGTGTCAGCAGGAAGAAAATTCCAAATTTACGATGAATGCCAACAACAAAAACAGCACACATAAAATGGAAAATTAATGGGTTTTCTTACAATAATTAATGAAAAATGGGTGGAACCCTTTTTTTTTTGGGAATGAATTGAGTGAATTCTTTTTAAAACCTCTTCTTATCTTATCTCTTTCTAAAATAAATAATTTTGAAAGTCAGAAAATTCTCTTATTTTTCATTTATCTATCATCTTTCATCATGATGACAGATGCCCAGCCTTGAAAAAAAGAAAAAGGAAATCAAAAACTGAAAAAGGTCTTGCAGTGGCGCTCAATGACATTCATAGGAATAAGATGTGAAAGATTTGCGTCAAAAATAATTCATATTATAGGCATAGGCATAGGCATAGGCATCATTACTTAGTATAAGATTGGTAAGTGGGAGTAATGATTGATATATTACGTCTAGGCTACTACTGGTAGATACTTGTTTTGGTTAAGTGTAGTACTGAGTCAGGATTTGAGATTAAACAACAAATACCTTGTTTCAGGGCCAAATGTGTGAGTATTATATTATAGCAAAATTGTAAACCATAGCTATTGCCCTCTTCTATCTTTCTATAAGCAGTTCATTCTTTAAACATCAAATCAAACTCGGGCACATGATGACTACAGTGCAGATGTGACCAAATAGTGGAATTCATATATCGACAATATTATGAATTTTCAACAGAACTCAACTACACAAGTGTCTACACATGATTTTGTACTTCCCCTTTCCCATACCGAACAATCAAACAGAAAGAATACAAGTAGCTAAAATCGAACCCAGCATCGAGTGCATTGTGCTTTGCAATCTCCCTTACAATCAATGTTATAACCCAAAACTTTTGGATTTCGAAGGAGGAGCTTCCGAAGTGTTTTTCCTTTTATGTCCCAGTCCCTTTCCAGGATCTGCACATTGGTTTTCAACTCTTCCTCCAAATTACATCCAAGAACTTCTGGAAACTTTTTCAGCAGCTTGCACAGATCATCATCAGATAGACTCAAACTCCTGAGATACTCTAATATTCCATTCACTGTTTCAAGTTTGGGAACTTCTTTCTTACGTTCTTCTCCCCAGTAAGGGGAATGAACAAAGCCAAAAGCTTTTCCAAGTATCTTGTTCTGTTCCTCAACACTAAAATTATATGGAGAGAGAGATTCTCTGCATGCTTCCCACATACTTCTGTCTTCATCACTGGTGATTATATCTTCTACCTGAGCAGTTGAACTTATTTTCCATTTCTTGGCAGAAACATTAGAGGCCCATGCAGCTTTGGTGACACTAGATGGAACTCTAAAGCTGACATTTGACTGTAAAAAAAGTGATGCTGGAGCAGTAAGATCAACCTGCATGATTATGAATTTTTAGATTCGTATGGCCATTATTGTCTTCAGTTCAACATAATTCTATACTCTAATAAAAAATTCTAGCTATTAACATCCCATATCATAATCTATAGGCTTGAGTTTACACTGATGTATATGAAGCATAAATGAATTATTGTGAACTATAAGAAAGAGGTCATTCATTTATGCATAATATTGTTTGTGAAACATTGAGTAAATCTTCAAGAAATCATGCATGGCCTCAGGGATTAAATTCAACAATTGAGATGGTTGTAATTCAAAGTGAAACCAGAAAAACTATATAACTTTTAAAAACTTGGAAATATATCTACTATTAAGTATTAACTACCACATGGTAAGTTTTTGTAAGTTCCAATGACCCAGTTTCTAACTTTAAACTCTAAAGTTCCATGAGAACTTGAACTATTTTTTGTAAAACCTTCAACAGAGATATGCTTTTCCCTTTTAACTTGCAAGAGAAAAACATTAGCCACCCATTGACCTTCCAAGCAAATGAATTGCCAAAAGCCAAAATCAAGCCACCCATGATGCTTCAACGTCTACTGATCTACTCCCAAGGTAAAGGTATCATTATCATGTACATTTTTCTTGCTGCCTGAACAAGAGAAGCCCATAAAACTTTTGTTCTTCTCTTCACAAACCCAAAATTAAAACCCAGCCCTCACTCATTAATGCCCAAAGTGTCGTCAAATTTTGGATTTTGCCAAACTTCTTTTCAGTCTTCTCCTGAACAAGCATGGAGAAAAATCTAGATTTTACAACGCGCTTTAAAAGTTTCAAACATATACTGTGTAAATTTCAATTTTAGGCCCGGCCTGTCTGGAATAGGGGGAGAGGGGATTTGTAAGGCTGTTACATTATTCCCTAATATTAAATCAAGGTAGCTCTATCAGTTATTCTTCGATCTTCATTCCAAACTAAGCATTTTGCAAACATAGTCACCATAACAAACGACAAATGAGATATTAAAGGCATCACCTTGCAACAGCAAAACTGTGCTGTCGAATCAGAAGTTAGGAGAGGAGAAGTCAACGGTTTCCCCAGCATCCCTGTACTGTCAGAATAACACATAAATATCTAACTGGAGTATTGAACTTAAAATAAAATTTAGCATATTTATGAACATAAAGGAAAAAAAATAAAAAATTTCAATGTTATAAATTCATCAAAGTCAAGGTATGGCACCAACTACGGTTACTAAATGCCTAAAAGGGTGTCCAAAATCGATAATTTTTGGTCCCGAAATGGCCACGTTCAGATCGAAGCTCCATGTTTTGCAAATTAAGTCATTACAAGAGGGAAGGGAGGGAGAGAGAGAAAATAGAGAGTGAAGAAGGAGAAGAAGATCAGATAACTAACCAGAATAGAGGAGCCTCGAGCTGAAGCTGCCAGAGAGTGGAGAAGGCGGAGACATTGCCAAATATCCGAATTTGAGACTCTCCATCTATGCTTTTCGCCCTCGCTTCCTCTCCCTGTTCACCAGATACCAAAAGATGACATTTTTGTTCGCAGCTTCTACATTTTGGTGGTCGACAATATTACAACGTCAACGGGGAAAATTTTTATTTTATTTTATTGATCTGAATGGGAAAATTTTCATTTAATTTTTCTAGAATGGTCTCTTTGGGAAAATTAAAAAAAGAGATTATTAAAAATATTTAAAGTAATTATTTTTTTTTTTATAGAATGAACGAGATATAAAAAATTGTATTATTGAGCCAAATCATTCTCTTGGCGTGATTATTTATTTGGTATCAAATGTTTTAGAGGAAAATATTGAAAGTGGGAATTGTTACATGCTTCGTTGATTCTATCAAGCATATACTTCAATTGATTATTTTGGTTGTATATCACACAATGTCACTTAGATTCAAACTAAAAATATAAGGAAGTTAAAGTATAGCATTTGTTCTAAAGATATTGTTACTTGCTCTTATTATTATTATTTTATAAATTTTTCAATATTAATTTAAACGTTATTCACTCTAATATTTTTTGATGTACTTACACTATTAAATTTGAGGAAAAATGTATTTGAGTGAACAAAGTTAATATTTCTGGTAGAGGTTGATAGATATGTAACGTGGCTTACATGAACTTCCCAAAAGAGAAGAAGAAATATTGTATAAGTTCCAATAAAAACATTTTTCTTACACTTATAACGTATCCTCCCAGTAAGTTTTATACTTAAAAAAATGTTATTTAAACTTCAAAATCTTTGTAATTCTGGTAAACTCTAGATCTAACTCATATAATGTACCCTTTTTTTTTAAATCATTGGATGTAATTTAATCTAATGTATTTGTAAATAAATTTTATATTGCAGTGACACCTCAATTTCAGATTCATGGGAAATAGAAGTTGAAGGGAATCTCCATTCAATCCTTCATCACTCCACCTAGTACAAGGACATCATGAACCTTTTGTACCGGAAGAAATCACATGTCCTATATTCCCGTTAAATTTCAACATAATCATCGCCGGTGGCTCCCCGGCACTCCGACGTCTCTCCTATGTCTTCAGATAGTTTTACTTCATTAATTAATTAATTGATTAATATAATAGATGCATATGCATATTTAATTGAAAACTCTAAGCTCATTCACATACCTACAGGCATCAAACTCAAAACACGTCTCTCATATCTACACACTTTTCCCTCTCCCCAATGAGTCTCCACCGTCACCTTCGTAGCCCCAGCGAGTGAAAAAATGGAGCTTTTTAGCTAATAAGTTTGTGGGTTTTGTGTCAATGAGATAAAAGATTCGTAGAGAGATAGAGTGTGCGTGTCTTACAATGATAGTATGGCTCAGCAGAGGCAATCTGGGATGGAAAGGTTTGGGGTTCGGGGCAGTCACGATCTACATCAGTCTAATGGGACTTCGGATCACGTAGCCGTTGGGATTCGTGGGTCGACCCACAAGCAGCACCGGCTCCGGCGATCGGCGCGATCCGATAAGAGTCGTCACCTCTCGGTGGTGGTTATCATAGTTTTCCTCTTCCTCGTACTTGTTGTCACTGTATTAGCCTATTATTATATTTCCACAGACAGTAAAGGTCAGCTTCAAACGAGTATTCTTTCTTTCAATTAGAATACTTCCCCATTTTGTGCTTGGAATGATTTGTCGATTTGAACTTTGAATACCCATTTGGAGTAGTGTGTGCATTCTGGGCTTTTGCATGTTCTTTTCTTATATGCTTTCTTGTTTAGTTGTTGGGGAAGGGGAAGTTAAGGAGTGCAAACCAAAAGGGCACTCAAATCTGATATTCGTTTAGTTTTATTTCTTGGTTGACTTGGTTAATTCGCTGAATTGGGTTTATTTTGGTGATATTATGTTATTTGTTAAGTCAAGAGATTTTGAATTCTTTTGATTCATTCATCATGTCGTTGACCAAAATTATATAATGCTAAACCAACGGTTACCTGATCATCAAAGTTCCATTTTTTCCCCTGAAGTGTTCAAGCCTTGAAGGGAAGGAATTTGCTTATTTCAGGGTTAACCTTTTCTCTTAAGATAATATTATGGTTCTGATTTCTACGGGTTTGTTTCTATGATCATGTAACCGCCTTATGATGTTTAATTGTTGTTGTTGCAGAAATAAATAATCACAATGATGAGAATGATGATTTGAAGAGTGATTCTGATTTTCTTATAAATGTACCACGAATAGGGAAAAATAAAGTCCTGAAGTTTGGGCAGGGTTCTGTTGGACACGGCCGAGATTCAAGGTATTGGGATAGGGATGATAGGAGAAGGGATGAGGATTATAATGAGGAAGTGATGGAGCAAAGCAACAGGGATACTAGGGATGAAAAAAAAGCTAAAGATTATGCACTTTCAAAGATGAATCACAATATTAGGTCTTCTGATGATAATTCTCACAAGGATTTAGAGCAAAGAGTTGTTGGCTTGTATAATGAAGCTGGACGTCATGAATTGAAAAGGTATGAAGCAGAATATGAGGCCTCTTTGAGGAATGGGGGACATTTAACAGAAGATAATGGTAGAGTATCTTATGATGCTGGTTTGGGAAAGAAGAATGCAGCAATTGACATTGATCATGATGATGAGTATGATGACTTTTTTGATTCCCATGATGGTCAAATGGAAGACTATGATGATAGTAGAAATAATAGTGGGAAATATTTTAGTTCTAATGTACTCAACTCCCAGAATGAAGTTCATGAAGAATCCCTTGATTCTTTTGACACTGAAAAGAAGGATGATGTTATTTCTGAGGATGTTGTGGCATCTTCTTTGCAGAAAAAAACATTTCATGTTGCTAAAAAAGATCCTCGATACGTAAGTGCTATTGATGGACAATCAACAAAACCAAAGAAGAAACCCAAGCGCAGAAAGTTTTCTGGTACAGCCATATTTTCTAACTTCTTTTTCTTAAATTATTTCCTAAAATATCTCTTGATATTAGCCTTTATGGTAAAACTAGTTGAATTGGTATTTAGGTTTATATTTTTTTATGCTTTCCTTCTACAAACTTCATGAAGATTAGAATTGCTGCAACATTTGGAAGGTTCATTTTTGATAGTTCACATGAAGCAAATGCTTTGTCCGCTTCATTCTGTTTTTACCTTTTGAATCAAAGATAGAATCCTGCCCCTTCAGACAGTAGGCATGTGTGGAACCACTACTTCCTTTGAATTTCTGAAATTGCCTTCCATTACTTTTTTCCTTTGTTTTTTCTCAGTTGTTTGAAGGAGGGGAATCTTGGCAGTAAATGCCTCTGTTTATCCTCAGTATAACAAAGTTCTAATTTTTTGTTTGTTCAATTCTGTTAATTGTTTCCTTTGCTTGTTAATCCCATTATGCCAGTTGTTGCATTGACCTGAATAATATAAGAAAGGTAATAGGAAGAGGAAGCTTTTCATGTGGATTGCCTGCTTTATACCATTTGGTGATTCTCAGAGACCTGACTTAATTGTCCGTTTGTTTTGCCTTTAGCATGTGATGTACTGAATTAATCAACTCATGGTGTAAGAAAGTAGTGGTTCAGATCAGTTAGATGGTAATTCCATCACAGCACTTGAATCAAATCCTTGTAGGTAGATAATTGCATAGTATCTGAGAAATGTGGTAGTTACAGAAACCAGAGTGGAAATTGTACTTTATTGAATCTCTACAGTGAAATAGAGCCAATATAATGAGACCAGAGCCTAGGGCTCCTATGGAATTCCTTTCCAAGAAAGAACTCTGCTCACATTAAAACAAGCTCATTATCAGAATGATCCCCTCCTTCTCTCCCTCTTTCTTAAAAACACACCACTATTAACTAACTATCATACCCATGTCCACGCTAGCATTTCCCCCCTTTTTCTCCCTACAGTATACTCTCCAAACCTTGGGCTTAGGAATCATGTCCAACAACTGATCCATATCCTCCCTGTCCAGCCCATCACTAGAGCCCACTGCCTCATCAAGTAGGTTTTGGGATTCTTTGAATTTTCTGATAAAAGGTAGAAATTTCTTTCTTCACTGGTCTGTCAGAGAGGAGATGTTCTTCTTGCATGGCAGTAAATGCTAGTTCAAGATAAATCAGTTTGATAAGAATTTGAGTTTAACTTATAATGATTATATTGCTGTAATATTACATAACCAGTGTTTTGCATTCATGTTGTTGCATGATTTGTTCTGTTACTAGTTTGACATGTCATGCACCTACTCTCCAGGATCCTGTGAGATGAAGTTCATAAACTCAACTTCACAGCTTGTAGAGCCGCTAGAAAGTCGAAAATTTGCAAGATTTAATTTGCAGTATACTGAAAGAGAAGAGAAGCCACTTCAAGAAGAGCAATGGGTACCTAGATTTGGAGGGCATCAGAGCTTGGAAGAGAGGGAAAAGTCATTTTTGGCTCACGATCAGAAAATAAACTGTGGCTTTGTTAAAAGTCCTGAAGGATCCCCTAGTACTGGATTTGACTTGTCAGAAGGTGATGCAAGTTACATCAGCAGATGCCACATTGCTGTGATCTCTTGCATATTTGGAAATTCTGATCGCTTGAGGACACCGGGTGGTAAAACGGTACTTGCCATACTTCTATTATTCTCTCTTTTTTTTTTTTTTTTTTTTTTTGTGCTGGGAAGAGAGGGGAGAGGGGGCGGTAGGACTTTGATCTCTTTGTCAGTAAAATAATAGTGTTTTTATTTCATAGTTCCAGTAAAGAAGAAACATTGGTGCTTTTTAGTTTATTTGCTGCACCTATATTATTTTGATATGCAATCTTCTGCCTGCTCATGAATTTTGATAATAATATTGTCAAAAAGTCTAAGTTAAAATGCGATGCATGTATTTGTGTGTTTATGTGACTATTCCTTCTTTGACAAGGTTATTACTTAATGATCTGCCATCAGTTGGTGGGCTACTTTCAGCTTGAATGGTGGGATTTGATTGAGGATGGACTTTTGAAGCTGCTGCCTGCCTGCATAGGTTTATACATATAAGTGAAACTCTAAGAAGCTAAGCAAACAGAAATACAGGATGCTAAAATTATGTGACTGGCCAAAATTGAGAACCAGCATGCTTAAACCAAGGATAATATTTAAGCATATCCAACAAACTTAATAATTTCTTAGTATTTTCAAAGTTGCATTCCTTGAAGTGTTAAATGGTCCACTTTTGAAAGTGAGTAGAATCTCGATGACTGGTTAAAACTTGTAATGTGTGGTTAATTGTCAACCTTTATTCAGTTTTCAAGATGCAAGTTTTGTTATGTTAATTGGCATCTTAATTTCAGGTCACTCGTTTGTCGAGGAAGAATGTCTGCTTTGTTATGTTTATTGATGAACTTACACTGCAAACACTCTCTTCCGAGGGTCATGCGCCTGACAGAATGGGTTTCATTGGATTTTGGAAGATAGTGGTAGTGAAAAATCTACCCTATGATGATATGCGTAGAGTGGGCAAAATACCTAAGTTATTACCACATCGGCTTTTTCCTTCTGCAAGGTGAGAATGAACCTGAGTGGAAAAATCTGGTTAATCATTTTTCTTTTGAAAGCATTTGATTTCAATGCATTATTTATAATGATACTTGTTATGTGGCATCAGACACCTAGACAAACTGTGTTGATAAAAAATATCTGTTAACTCATTCAATGTTGACTTAGTTGGTTGACTAACGTCTGTCCAAATTTATGTCATAGTTTTAAGTGTTTTATGGCCATGATATAAATGTTTCTCCAGTTGATTGAGATTGATAACATGTGATTGTTGTTGAATCACAAATAAATATGCACCCTTTTAAGAGTTTACATGTCATAATAGTTCCTTTTATATGGTTCCCTAGCTTAGGATATCACCAGAGTAGCCTCCCAGGAGTATCTGAGGATTCTTAAAGTTGGCTGGAATGAGAAAATTCAAATGATTTTCTCATTCTTAAGAATATTTCAACCACAATTAAGATGCCAGAGTTTACCTTATTTTTTTATTGGGAGTCTTAGGAGCATAAAGTTGGAACTATATTGGTTCTCATTCCTAGTCCCACGCCTTGGAATATCATGGCCCCAAGTTTTAGTTTCTCTACTATGCAGGATCATGAAGACAGTCAGAGTAATTGTCCAGTTTCTTACCCTGCCCTTATGACGCTGGTAGCCTAATTCCCAATATGTTTTTTATGCAATTGACTAAGGCAAGTCCATAGACTTGGATTTTTATTACTTACTCAGAGTTCTGGGTGCATTTATTAATTAAGCTAATTGACTTATGATGAATGTTGAAAAATTCAATCTTGTGATTAGGGTCTCTGTAAAAGTAGTCAAAATAAAGGCCAAAAGTTATAAAGACACTTGAGATTCAAGTCTGTTCTATAACCTCAGGTTTACAAATCGGGATTTTGTACGTACTTTTCAGCACCATCTAATATCTTTTGGTTGACAGATAGTGTTTTCCTTCATGTCCAGGGCTTGGATTTCTGAACCCTTTTGATTGTGTTAGGAGGTTGATTCCTCCTATACATAACCCCTTCTGTCCCATTATTTTCTTTTCATCTAATCTATAAATCAACCACCTATTTGGGTTGCATGACCTTAACTGGCTTTCTGAAGTGAAAATGAGTGCTTCGAGTAATTAGCATTTTATACACATCTT
Source organism: Bauhinia variegata (assembly GCA_022379115.2). NCBI lineage: Eukaryota > Viridiplantae > Streptophyta > Magnoliopsida > Fabales > Fabaceae > Bauhinia > Bauhinia variegata. Next base: position 20,514,267 of record CM039428.1, on the reverse strand, counting down.
GCCATCCGTTCATTTATGCAAATGCTGCTTAATTTGGGCAGGGTGTGCCCTAATGAGACATGTTATTGGAGCTTGGACACCACAAGCTCCTGTCTTTTGTTCTGTGCATAAGATCCATTGCCATACAATTTTATGCACTGATTTAATAGTATGTGGTAAATCATAGCTATCATTCTCTCTTCAGTAGTTTTCACATGGATTAGGTGAACCATGCCGCTTAATTTCATGTTTTGATTTAATTTTTTAGAACATTTTATAATGAATGTTAAACCAGTATCAGTCAATGGTGCGTGCACATTTAAATTAATTTACCTTCTTCAGCAATTGCTTAATTTCTGTGTCCATTAATGAGTGTTATGTTTTGTGTTCAAGTAATATAACGCTGAGAGGCATCTGAAATCATCATGAAGGTTATTATTGATTTTGACTTATTTCTGGTTTTCTGGCAAACATTTTCCCAGGTATTCAATTTGGTTGGATAGCAAATTACGTCTCCAGCATGATCCTCTATTAATCTTGGAGTACTTCTTATGGAGAAAAAACTATGAATTTGCCATATCAAATCATTATGACAGGCATTGTATGTGGGAAGAGGTTGCCCAAAACAAGAGATTGAACAAGTATAATCATACAGTCATAGATCAACAATTTGCATTTTACCGGGCAGATGGACTGCAAAGATTTAACGCATCAGATCCTAATAAGCTTCTCCCAAGCAGTATGTTTTTTTCCTGTTAATTCTCCAAAGCTTCAGTTCAAGTGTACCTGAACCTCCTTTAACCGAATTCAAACATCTTTCCTTTTTTTTCCTTGACAGATGTACCTGAAGGTTCTTTTATCATCAGGGCACACACTGCAATGTCAAATTTGTTCTCCTGTCTTTGGTTCAATGAAGTTGACCGATTTACTCCCCGCGATCAGCTGAGTTTTGCTTATACCTATCAGAAGTTGAGAAGGATGAATCCTGACAAACCTTTCTATTTTAATATGTTTAAGGTGAGCAACCCCTTCTTAAAATTACTGCTTGCTGTGATAAAAGTTGATATTAAGTTTGGGAGAACATCTTGTCCCACACCCTATTTCATTCCTTGCCTGAAATATTTTGATTGGTTAAGAAAGTAAAATTCAAAATTTTGATTGATTACTTGATTTTATATTTAAACAAAGTGAACAATAAAAAAACTTTTGCAACAAGGAATTGGAAAAAGTATGAGAAGATCTTATCTCTACAAGATTCAAGTCGGGTGGACGAGAAGGAAAAGGGGATGTGAGTCTCAATGTTTTGTTTTGGCTTGCTTTTCATGCCCAGGACTGTGAGAGAAGACACATAGCCAAGTTGTTTCGTCACAGGTCAGATGAAAAGCGGAATCGTCAGAAGGCAACAGAATAAAGTGAACTGGATATGGTGTACTTAGCCAGTCTCTTTAATCTCTGCTGAAGGTTTGATCTCTTCTGCATGCTGCAGAAATTTTTTTGCCACAGTTCAATGACTTAATGATTCAGAGAGGATTAGAAAGAGACGGGTCTTTCCAGAAAGAGCAAACACTATGCTAATTTGACACCTTAAAGCATGATTCCCATGGCTGCTGTGTCATCTTTGGGATTAGAAATTTGTGATATGTTTATCTATTTTCATGGCAATCATTCTGCCTTGGGAGGTAAGCAAAGTAGCAAACGACCTTCTGGGCATATTCTTACTTGAGCTCCCATTCATTTTCCATTCTAAGTTCTTATATTGGGATTGATTTTGTTGTAACGTAGAAAATTTTGATAGGTCACTATTCATCCCTTTGTCGGGAATATGTCTGTCTTGTGTGATTCTTGTTTCATTGATTTTATTACCTAAACATTTCATTACATTCTCGAGTTATAAAATTCAATTTGTTACAAGCTCACTTTTCTTATTGATTTCTGAAAATGCATGGCTCTTGTGAATTCGAGAAAGGACTTGTTGTTTGTTGTTTATTATTTTACTATGAGATTTTCAAAATTGATGACTTCTTATCTAGAACGTTTTGGTAGGAATAAGACATGTTATTTTGAGCTATGCTTCAAGTTGAGAAAATTTTATTCCCTAGTCATTCTTTCCAATTTTGACTTTCGTTAGTAACATTAAATATTAGAAAAGAGAGAATTCGCAAAGTTTTCAAGCTTAAGTTTCTAAGTAATAAGCACGAGGTGGTAGTTGGGTTTCCATTATTTCCAACTACATTTTTGTGGTGCGCGTGCTTTGAATCATACTATTTTTTTAATCTAGTATACGTATTTTTTGGGGTACTCGACCAAAAAAGATGTTTCAGAATCAATATTCTCACTATCCAATAATACTATGATTTTGTCAACTATTACAACAAAATATATGTAATTTAGAGGTGGGCATGGTTGGGAATTGGGCCGTCCCAGTCCCGTCTCAAAAAAAAAAAAAAAAATTTATCTCGTCCCGTCTTGATTTTATATAACCTTGTTTCGGTCTCGTCTCGATCCATTTGTCTTATCTTGTTCTGGTTAAATTTAAAAATAAAATAAAAGAGGTGTATAAAATAATAAGAGAGGCGTTGAAAATATGCATAAAAAAAAGAAAAGTGAGTGTAAACAATAAAAATAGGGGTGTGAACAGTAAAATCCGAGACAAATATATATAGTTATCGGGACAATTTCGAGACGAGACCGGGATAGGATTTTGCTTGTCCCGGTCCAGTCCCGAAAATTCATCGAGACAAAAAATTACATCCCAGTCCCGTCCCGAGTCCTGATTGTGTCCTGAACCCTTCGGCCGGGCCAGGACATCGATCGTCCAGGCTGTGCCCACCCCTAAGTGATGAAATCAAACTCCAATAATGTTGGTGTCTAGCATCAATTATTGAAAACCCCAAGTAAACAAAATATCCTGTTTTTCAACCTTGACATTGAGTGACCACATGACAAATTTTTCCAAGAGAAAGAAAAACTAGGGCTAGAAGAGGATATATGAAGACTATATCATATATAATATATCTCGATAATTTTTAAAATTTTATGATATATTATAGTAAATTATCATCTATTTAGTTATCCATAGTTTCAGAATTATCTTGGTCTATATTTTAAGACCTTTAGTCTCATTTCCTTCACATTCATTTTAATATGTAATACTCTTGGCCATGTCATTAGGTGCTAACCCCCCTGGCTTTCTAACTTAGCTCATAAGCATGATCCATTGATGAGGGAAACTTATTAAATTAGGTTATTATTATCCAAAATTTAGAGTTTTTTTTTTTTTTTTGAAGGATTTATACTAACTATATTGTTCTCATTTTAAACAAGGTTTAATCTTATCTCTTCGAGGAAACGAATCATTGAAGAAAGTTATTATTATCTTACCTAAGCAAAATGTTAGATGTAATAGTTTAATGAATGATAAAAGATTTTCAGTATGTAAGAGATAAAAGATTTGAGCCTCTTTCTTTATTACTTAAATAAAAAGAAAATATCTTACAAAATTGAATTAATAACAATGGTTTGTTTGCTTCCTTCCCGACTTCCTATTATATACAAATTAATAATTTCAGTTTTCTTCCAAAGCCAAACAAAATTTAGTTCAATATAAATGGACAGTGTGTTACAAAAGTTGAGTTGTGACCAGAAATATTAAAAGTACTTGACTAGGTATGAGACAGCAATCCTTATTTACTTTTCTGGCTGCTTAATTATTTTGTTAGTATCTTATTTTACTTTTTGGAAGATTTAGGGCATGCAGGAGGCCAAAGAGAGTTAGGTTTCATGCATCATTGAAAGTGGACTTCCTCTATTAAACAGCACCAACTACGCACATCTTAAAACGCAAATTCTCACGTGACATTCGACTAACCACACAAACAAATTTAAGATTTAAATATATTGCAAGTCTTTATAATTTGAGTCAATTTTAAACTATGTTCTTATAATTTATTTTTATATATTAAAGTCTTTATACTTCTAGCTTTATCATTAATATCTATTATACACCATCACTTAAGTGATGACATAACAAATAGTATGCCAATATCATATTTATGTGAAGGATTAGATGCCAAATTAATTGTGTTTATGTGAAAAATATTATACCAAATTAGCTCCCTAATTAAAAAAAAAAAAAAACCTTGACCCCAAATTATATCTATTACTTAATTAAGGATTATATAGGTGCATACTAGAGGATCTATGCAACGTTCATGAAGAACGTGAGTATGGAGATGGTAGCTCTTCAATTTGTGGTAAATTTTCTAACTTTTTCTGGGTGCCTTGCTAATATGATATTCGATTTTTGTACTGAATTGTTGCCATGCCAAATTAGGGGTCGTACTTTTAAGGTCAAGTGGCTGTACTTAAATGACTTACCTTTTCATAAGATTCTTCGCCTCAAGAATCCATTGAATGATTACAAATCTATCAAAATTAGACACGTTGCTAGGTTTTATCACAGACCATTTTTTTGCTATGTCATTACTTAATTGATGGTGTTATAATAAATATTATCAATAATATCTGCTTAAAAAAAATTAAAAATATAAGAATTTTTATGTATAAAAATAAACTATAACAATCTGGTTCAAAACTGGCCTGAACTATTAAAACTTGTAATGTATTTAAACTTACATGAATTATATTTAGAGATCTCTTATTGAGAGATGCTTTTGAGTTGGTAAAACTCACGTGCATGCACCAGAATATCTGTCTCAATTAACAGTCGGAAATTAATTTTTTTCAAAACTGAGAGATCATCTAACTAGACATAGCCTCTCCTACCAAGGCTTGAAATTTAGTATATAAAGCTAGTGTTATGCATATATATGCAGTTCCACACCAAAAGCCTTACTTGCTCTTCTCTATCTGATAAGAAACTAAGGCATAGATAGATTAGAGAAGGAAAAAAAATGAGTTCCACACAGAACAACTACCATCACAACGTGAACACACCCACCAAAGAAGAAGATGACCAGGCTTGCATCTATGCCATGCTCTTGTCTAGTTTCCAAGTGTTACCAGCGATAGTGAATGCTGCAATTGAGCTCAACGTGTTTGATATTATTTCCCAGTTAACCCCATCTGGTGCTTATATCTCACCCTCTGAAATTGTACCTCACCTTCCAACAAAACACTCTCAATTAGTTGACAGGCTAGACAGAATGCTACGGGTGCTTGCTTCTTTCTCTGTTCTTGATTCCACCACACGCACCAACCAAGATGGCGAGTTTGAGAGGCTCTATAGGCTTTCACTCACTGGAAAATATTTTGTGCAGAACCAAGTTGAGAATCTGGCTGCATTCTCAAACCTCACCTGTCATCCAGCTCCAGTACAGGTTTGGTAAGTAGTAATTATGTTAAATTAACCACCAAAAAAAAAATGTTAAATTGGATACTTTTTTGCTATAAAATTGTATTAATAATTATTTATTTATTTGAGTGGAGTTCATTGGGGTAGGTTCAAGTCCAAGATTGAGTACAGATTAAAAGAAAATGTCTAAGAATGAATATGTTGACTATTAAGTTTTCTTTTTTTATGAAGACTATTAAATTTTTTTAGTGGGGTAATCTATGCTTAAAATATAATTTTCATATATCTTTATGTGTACTTAAAATTTTGAATATCAATTTAATTATTTAATTGATTATTTCATTATGAATTCAATCATGCATTTTTACCTGTAATTGATATTTTTAAGGAAAACATTATTTTTAAGATGAACATTTAAAATTGTTGAATGTATCCTTCAAAATAATTCTTATTTAGATATGCTTCTTATGAGATATTTACATATGTATATTTTAATATTTCATGATTAATTGTAAAGATCATAGGCTCCCTTTTATTTTTATAGTCACTAATAACAATTGTAGGGAAAATTAATTTTTTTTATGGGGACCATAAAAAAAATTATGAGGGCAAGAGATAATGTTCTAGTACCATATTGAAAAAGTTGGTTAGTGGAAGGCAATTCCCCCCACTAATTGGTAATTAATGTAGGGTCACATTCCAATAATTTACCCACTATATATAAATTAAGCTATTAATTTGTATGTGCTTCAACAATAAAACTCTTAAAGAAAGGATGGCTCATCATCTGCCTCACCCTAAATTTGATACATCTCGCTTAGTGATGAAAGTTAGGTTAGGTGCTAGTTTATAAATTTTTTTAAGAAAAAAGCACATAAGTTTCCTCTACACATAGGACAAACTTCTAGTCATCATTTGACCAAGCCAAGCCTATCCCAGAAGATGGTAAAACAAACTTCAACATTTGAAGACCAAGTCCATTTCTGTGAGCAGTCCTGTTGATACATTACTATGTTATTTTAATTACATTTTTTTAAGATTAAAGCAAAACTATGTACATATTAATAGCATGATTTGATATTAATATTTAAATTATTGTAGGTTGAACTTCAAGGAAGCAATTCTTAATGGTGGAACAGACCTGTTCAACAAAGTTCATGGGACACCCATATGGAAATACATGGAGAAGGACACAAAACTGAACCAAACATTCAACAGTGCAATGGCTGGAATATCAGCAGTGCAGATGAGGAAGTATTTGGAAGTATATGATGGATTTGAAGGAGTGTCAACATTAGTAGATGTTGGAGGAGGCACTGGTCAAAGTCTCCAAATGATTCTCTCCAAGCACCCTAATATAAACAAGGCTATTAACTTTGATTTACCTCAAGTCATACAGCATGCACCTCCCCATCCAGGTATTAATTTTTCCATGCATGCCTTGTTATCTCATTTTTTACTTTAATCTATATATATTTGACCATGCTATATTTGAAACGATAATTATTGCTCATGTGTATATCTATTTTCCGGTCTTGTGAAGGAATTGAGCATGTTGGAGGAAATATGTATGAAAGTGTCCCTAATGGTGATGCCATACTGATAAAGGTAGGTATTTGACATTTATGTACGTACTTACCCATTTTTTTTTAAAAAAAAGTGATTGTAACAACTAAATTTTTTTTTATTGTAGAGTAATAACTATAATAAATTTGAATATTTAAAAAATTTTAGAGTTATTTTTATTGAAAAAAAAAATTATCAATTATTAACTACTTATATCTTTAAAATGAATAGTGTGAGAATGCATGCCATGAATGTAAACAAAAATAAAATAATTATTTGATAATATAAGGGCATATATATATATTATGAATAACCTTACTTAGTACCCAAGTATGCTAGCTCAACTCATACATGTTTGGTTTAATTGTTATAGGCTACGTGCCATAATTGGCCAGATGACAAATGTGTAGCACTACTAAAGAACTGTTATAAATCACTTGCTGAAAATGGAAAAGTGATTATTTTGGACATGATCATTCTTGAAGAAGAAGAGACATGTGTTCCTTCTCAGTATTTATCCATTATTGACAATACCATGTTCACTCAAGCTGATGGGAAGGAAAGAACCGAGAAAGAATTTGCCAAGTTGTGTAAAGACTCTGGTTTCTCAAGCTGTCGAGTTGTTGCTCGTGCTCTTTCAGTTTATGGAGTCATAGAATTTTATAAGTAAAAGTAAATTCCAAGAGTTATGAACGAATGAGAAATAAATAAATAAATTTGGGAAGATTTTGCTTCTCATGAAAAAGAAAAAATTTATTAGAGTTGGGGGTTCCGATGCACTAATTTGTCTGATGTTCTAATAATCGTTGTATCTTCTCTTCTTTTTTTTTTTTTGAATAAATAAATTTTCCTGAAGGAGTAATAGAATATTAGTGGAGTTGTCTTGCTTCTGCTTCTACCCCTTTTCTGTTCTTTGATGGTGCCAGAAGAATAACCAAAGTGAAGTACTGATCTTTGCTCCTAGGTTGGTCTCCTTGTTTCAATCAAATGGAAAAGAAAGAGCTGAGAAAGAATATGAGAAATTGTGCAGACGCTGGATTCTCAAATTTTCTTGGAATCATGGAATGTTATACTTACTACTACTACTACTTATTATGACAAATTCATATCTATATAAATAACTGTTAAATAAATTGTGGAAGCTTTTGGCTCTCTCCAGGTTGCAGCTCACAGCTTTAGCTTGTTCAGATGACTATCCTCTTGCATGATTCTACTACAGAGTTGGGTGTCTTTATATCCTTTATATCCTTTCTCGTTAAGAGAAAAGAATTCCTGTGTCATGTTATATATGGTGATTCCCTTCTTGATCCAATGAATTATAGAGCAATATAACTGAATGAAATAATCAAATATTTTAAAGTCCGTTTGCACTAGCTTATTTTAAAAAAAAGTTTTTTGACTTGTAATAATAAAAATAAAAGTTAAAAGCAAGCATTCAAACTTTTAAAATTATTTTTACTTTTTTCAAAAGATAATTTAAATACTCAAAAACTATACATAAGTATTTTCTTTTTTCCCAAACACTTCTAACAAAAAAAGAAAAATTACTATATATTAATGTCAGTCATATCATCCAAAAACAAATAGTTCTTACATCCAAAAATAAATACTCTAAGAATTAAAGTTCTAACCATTAATTTGGTTCCAACATAGCCAAAAACCTATTTCTTCCTTTAATCACCTCCTCAAAAAGTTTATTCACTAAATTTTCAAACAACTGCAGGCCATCCTTCAACTCAATAGAGCTGCTCTGCAACAAATCAATTCTCTTCTGAAGCTTCCCTTTATCCATAGCATTGCCCTTCAGAATTTCAGCTTTAATATCTGAAACTGCACTCTCTACCATTTTATACTCTAAGAAAACTGGTTTTGTCTTGTCTTCAATTCCATGCAGCTTCTTAGATAAAGCAGAAACAAGTTTCTGCAAAGCAATTGCAATTGACATCATCTGGGGAAACTGTTCAAAAACCTCCTCATCAACATTAACTGAGACTGGATAAATGACTATACAGAAAATAAGCATAGATGTCACATCTATTATGCTCTCAAGAACATTAATAACATGCAGAATGCCATCTTTAGTTTTCACTTTCAAAACAGAAGTCTTGGAAAATTTTATGTCCTTCCGTATCTGAATCCCATATAATTCCCAGCTCTCTCTTTCCAGTCTCTCAATTTCAAACTTGACTTTTTCATCTTGAAGCTCATCATCATAGAAATTTTTGACAGCTAAATCAACATTCAACCAATACTTGTTCATCCCAAAAATTGTTGATTTCAGCCAGTTGCATAAATCCAGAAGCTTTAGAGTGTCTTCCATGTATAAATCCAAATAGTTAACATCCTTCTTGGCCTTGTTTGGTGTCTCATGTTTCTCAATCAAGTGTTGAAAATGGGAGTGCATGATCTTGAGGAAACCTATGGCTTGGCAGCACCATTGGAGGGATATGGTGCCTTCAGATGCAAGCTTACTTATGCCAGCAGTTGCAGAACAAAGCAATCCCACAGCTTCATCAATGTCGGTTGAAGAAGAAGATGACCTTTCTTTGGGAAGCAATGAAGGTAAACAAGAACAACCCAACCTTCCCATTGTGAAATCATATCAAAAGTTAGAAACTTTATCATTTAATTCTATGATCATTTTGGAATCTAGCAATAGGAAGATATATAGTGCTATAAAACCAACTTTTATCAGCATTATTCTTGTCAGATACACAGAAACTATTCTTTCTTAAGGAGTCGAAAAAGACATCAACACACGAAAACTAAGATTCCCTCCGAGTGGAAAAAAGATTACACATGATGCTAAAGAAGCATATCAGAAGATAAAAAATATTTAATAAGAAAAAACTAAACAAGTGGTGCTGATATACAGTGTGCGTGGCTGATGCCAAATTTGATTAGGAATATATGCTTAAAGAAAAAGACTAAAGGTAAAGTTTTATGAAAAATATATATTTTTTTGGGAAAATCAATTTAATCTTATCTAGCAGTAGCCACACGTTCTTGTTATATCATAACGTGAATACACTTATTTTCTTTTTTAAAACTGTTTTATATTTTAGTATTTACTTTTATCTTATACCTTTATTTGCTGCTGATGAAATGAGGTTGATAAACCTGTGAGAATAATTGCTGAACCTCGAAGTAAAGCTTGCAGCTGTTACACTAGCACCACTGTATCTTCCTTATCTCTATTTCTGAGTTGTACTTAACTTTTTTGGCTTGAACCCTAAGGTTTCTATGTTTCTGAGAAGAATAATTCTTATTCAAGTTTAAACTCTTAACATGTCATCACAGCCTTTAGGTAAAAGAATAATTTTCATTTGGAAGAAAAAAAGTTACAATAAATGTGATTACAAAATTTTATTAAATTCAAATTAAAATATTTTACAGCGCCATTGTTAAGTAAATATCTTATTGATAATCTTCCTTAGTCTTTATGAAATGTAATCGTTGCATTGCTTGTCATGATTCTTTCTACCTCATGCATATTTAACGAGAAGAAATTGTATTCTGATTCAGGAAAAAAGGAAGATTAAAATAAATAGAAGGGCAGGAAAAAAAAATATAGAGAATAAATGCAAGATAAGACTCAACATATATAAAGAAGGGGAAAAAAAATCTGAAAACCTTTTAGGCTCCAATAAACTTTATGGAAAGCGAACGCATGTCTTTGGCATAAATTATTATTTTGAAAGAATGTCATTAATATTCACAAGCATGGCGAAGCATTTACTCCAACATAAATCCGATGATTAATGCATGATTTCAAATTAAAAGGTTCAACAGCACGCCTTCTATGAAAGTTCCCCATGCTACGCACTGGTTTAAAACTCTAAGTTATATAGATAAAGTTTATAAATGTTTCAATAGACTCTCTTGGAGTCAGAACTGTAACACCTTATTTAATTTTTATATTTATGAAAAACATTTTTTATTAAGCTTGGTTTAAGGTGATAAATCTCAATAACAAGTTTAAGTTTCCCTGGACAGCTTACTGAGTTGACAGCTTGCTGTCTTATTTTTGTAAAATATGAAATTGTTACTAAAACAATCAAATCTTATTAAGCTGCCCGCTAAGACTTAGCAAGCAGCAGTTTCTACTTCTATAGCAAATGTTAAACTAACAATTGCTGAAACAAATTTAAAATACACTATGAAGTTCTAATTTTTCCCAGAAATGGTTTCAAAACACAAAGGACTACAAGAATTTCCTGAGGCACTTCATCAAAGCATCGGTTTGTTCAGGCTTCCCAACAGATACACGAACATAACCGCTGAGTTCTTTGTTGTTGTAATGGCGAATCATCACACCCATTTGTGCAAGGTCCTCCTATTTTATACATAAAAAAATAGTCTGTTAAGTCTTAAAAGAAAAGGTTTAGTACAAAACATAAGACGTTTTAAATAGAAAGCAGTAGAAGTGTACCTTCAGCTTCTTTGCATCCATGCCGGATGCAACTTCACAAAGAATGAAATTAGAATGGCTCGGAAATGGTCGGAGGAATGGCAGTTCGTTCAAAAGGTTATAAAGCCTCTCTCTTTCTTTTACCAAAGCCTCTTTAACGTTCTGCATGTCATGGCTGATTCATATTAGATTTGGCTTTAAGAAGAGACAACAGTGAACTAGTGCATAAAGAATCAAAAGCATATATTTAAGATATATCCTACGAAATTAAAAAAGAATTAACCTCCAAATAGGTAGGATTCTGCAGTGCTGCGCATGCGGAAATTTCAGCAGCAACGGATACGTTATAAGGTTGCTTTGCTCTCCAAAGATACTCAATTATGCTCAAAGGGAAAGCTCCATATCCCACGCGGAGTCCAGCTAAACCTGAAATAGTTATTCATTTAGAAGAGGAAAAATTCAGTCAATTTACAAAAGGGGAAACTTGAGTGTTAGAAGCCAATCATGTTTATTCTCTGAAAAAGTCCTACACATCCTGATCTTACTAAATTACACTCCATCTGTTCAGTTTTGGTCATACATAACCTAAAGTGACTAGATTCTAATCCTTGTTGTTCCTTTTCCCTAAAGGGGCAGGGAAAAAATAATTTGCATGTGGCGTGGCCAAAAGACATTGTCCAAGTAATCCAATACGATAATCAAAAGTGAAATCACAGTCAAGATAAAAGATGATTGACTATGAATATGGCAAGTAGGAATGATGCTATGACTCAAAATCATAGCACTGCTAAAGAGCTAGCACAAATCTTCTGAGGAACAAGGAAAGTTCTCAATTAATTTCAAAATTTCTAGTCCTTTCAGGATGAGCCATGATGTAAATGAAAGCAAAGAATCTAGTCCTATAAATTTACCATCATTTCTATGTAAAGAAAGGGCAATAACATAACAAAATGATACAGGGAAAGAATTGAGTTCCAATTTACCATGTAACCCTGTAAGGGGAAGACAGAAAAAGGGTAAACATACCAGCTCTTTTGCTAAATGTGCGAAGAACAATCAAATTCTCATATTTCTTCACCCAAGTCATCCTTGATTCGATTCCTGAGAACTCTACGTATGCTTCATCCAACACCACTAATATGGGAAGATCCAGTATCTTTAAGAGAACTTCATCATCAATTATACTGTTGTGCAATTATCAGCAACAAATATAACTAATTAGAAACAAACACAAACAGATCAAATTCCCAGCATAGTATAAATGTAACTACAGTCTGCAGCCATATTTCATATTCTACAGCATTCAAACAAGAATATCAGAGATTCTTATGATATTGTTAATGGATAAAAATTTATGCAAAAAGAGAAGGTAAAACTAAATTACATAGCCTATAGTATGGTATAATATCTAAAAAGACTATAATATTGCATAATTTAGGATTGTCGCAAGCAGTGGGACCATTTTAAAGACTTCAAATCTTAATCAAGGTGATGTTTAGAGAAAGATAGCAAACATATTCCAAGTACGCATTAACAAGAATTCAAATGTCTATGTATTTTGCCTAACCAATTATCACTATATGTAACTTCAGTTCAACTGGAGAAAACAATTTAAACCAACATGTCTCAGCAATGTTCAAAACCCGATAGAGGATACCAGAGTAAACTAAAACAAAAATTGTAATAGTCATTCAGGCACCTATATTCTTCACTTTACACTCTTAAGAAGAAAGTTAAAAGCACATAATCAGACAACATGACCATGTCCAATATCAGCAAAGTAAAGGAAACTTGATAGTTACCTTCCATCTGGATTGTTAGGAGAGGTTAAAAATATGCATTTGGGCTTCTCTTGTTTAACGACCTCTGTTATATGTTCCACATTCAAGCTGAAGTCCGCCTTCCTTGGAACTGTAGTGTAAATAATGCAGAATGTTATACATATTTGACATGACATAACAAGAAAAACCAAAGCAGACTGACTAGACAAAAGGAAATCCAAAAGAGACCAAAATATATCATCAGATCTGAGAACTATCAAAATTAATAAGCCTTAAATCCATTAGACAAGTATAAAAAAAAAATTTAATCTTGAATGAAAAAAAACTTATAATGTATGATCCAAAATGTCCAGTAAATATTATTCTTACCTTTGATTACATGTGCCCCATTAACTGCAGCATCAAATTCATACATCGTGAAGGTTGGAGGACAGTCCACAATCTTGTCTCCGGGATCCAGCACACAACTATAGTATATCAAAATCATAAATAAAAACCAAAAAATAGAAGAAATGCTTTACTATTAGCTACACCGCAAAATTAATTTGAAGCCTAGTTTAAAACAAAGGTTTGTCTCTTACCGCATGATCAAATCGATAAGCTCATCTGCACCACATCCTGCAAGAATGTAATCAGATTCAAGACCTGAATCTTGGGCAAGGGCTGCACGCAATCTGCGGCTCTCTGGATCAGGATAGACATATGGGAATCTTATTGATCCCAGGGCTTCTAAAACCTGTTAGACACTCTGATAGTTAACTCAGGAGATAAATAAAAACGTGAATCTCAAGATAATCCGGATAGACATATGGGAATCTTATTGATCCCAGGGCTTCTAAAACCTGTTAGACACTCTGATAGTTAACTCAGGAGATAAATAAAAACGTGAATCTCAAGATAATCCTTCCATACACTTAAAAGCATCAAAGCTTTTAATATTAAAGGACAACACTTTACACTAATTGAAACAATTAACATCACTGAGTCACTGACAGTACCACAAAGTTATTTTTCAGGTTTTAACAATATTTCAGAAAAGAAAGAGAAATAGTGCAAAAATCTTGCCTCTGGCGGAGGACCATACGGATTTTCATTTGCATCTAACTTGACAATATCCTCAGGCTTCCGTCCAAGACGAGAAGATAAGACCTGCAGCAGAGAGGCCCTTCTATTGTTATCAAATAGCATTACATTGCAAGGATTTTCCTCCTTGCCTCTTGAGGGCAGGTAAACACGGAGGTGAATTAACAAGTTCTAAGTTTGTCATTTGAGTTTTATGCGTATGCAAGCCACCAACCAATCTTTAAATAAAAGAATAAAAAACTGATGTCTGAACTATACCCTGTTAAACCTGAACAACGAGCATCAAAATATGGAAAGAAGCAAAAGAAAACGAAAAATCGAACCAGAAAAGATAAAACAAAGCAACCAGGTACACTTAGCTACATATAACTTTCTTAATCTAAAGTTAAAATTACACAAGTATGCTAAAAGAGTAAAAAGTTCAACACAACTAAAATATTTTGCAAATTTGCTAATCGCGTAGGAGAAATAACACTGACGTAGCATCCACAAGGAACCAACAAAATAAATAGAAACATATGAAAACAAAAATTCAAGGGGAAACCTGTAATTGGTTTGATTAAACCTACCTCAAAAGGCAATATGGGCTGATAAGGAGCTAACTTTCTCAAATGCTCTCTGATAAAGAAGTCACAGGTCAACTGCTGAGGACCCTTATTAACTTGTTCTACAGGAATGGTGGAGGCCATGGCCACAATCTTCCTCTGATTCCCCTCAAATGAAAAACTGGGTCTAGGTGTATACCCAACTATTTGCAGATTGGAGTTCGATTTAGTCAAGCAAAATGTGGGACAATTGCAGAAACCTACGACTCCCATTGAAACCTTCATGATCAAAATGCGAAAATTTCAATATACCTCCGCTAGAATAGCATACAGACAAACAACAGTAGACAGAATAAAAACTAGTATCTGGGCATATGGGAAGAGATGACTGGTACCTCTCAGCCGCTGTCTCTGAACTTCAGAGGAGTGTCAGTCTGTTCAATGGTTTACTATGCAAGTGGGAAAATAAAAGAATAAAAATGGAGACTTTATATTGGCAAGCAAGAGGCGAAGTAGACAAAGGCCCAAGAAGCATTCTCGTATGAAAGAACATTTCCTACTGCAGCTTTAGCCCAAGGAAGGCAAGACAGGTATTTCTCGGCCCTGTCTTGACCACAACTTAGCTGATGACTATACATACACCCCAAGAATCATAAGTAAAACATAAGTTTATACTATTGGGCCGAAAAGATATCCTGAGACCCACGTTCTGAACCTAACAATACAACAAAAGCATTCCTTGCGGCAAAGAAAAAAAAAAAAAAAATTTATCAATGAAAAAGAAATTATTATTAAGTCCTTAACGATAAAAAAGGTTATTCTATAAAATAAAATAAAGGGTAATTCTCTTCGTCATTCATCAATCATCAAACTCAAAAGATAAATACTTTGTAAATGATGGGATAAAAAAAAAAAAAACAGAGAAGAATTCTCTATAATTTATATTTACTGTTTTAAAGATATGATATACAAGGAAGTGGCAGAATAAGTCCCCTCAGCTCCCGCTAGAACAAAATCCATCCTAATTAGCCAACAAACTAAGAAAAATGAAACAATCTGAAAGCCCAGTTTGCTTGATCCCCAAATAATTACAAAATTATAGCACTCTCTTTCTGGGTTTCCCTTGAGAATTGCTAAGAGAGAAGAGCTTCTTCAAGACCTTCACAAGCATAACCATGCCGGGTTTATTCTTACTTGAAACCAAAGCACCATTGTTAGCCTTAGAAACCTTTAACAACGAAGGATATCTTAATTCAACCACTTCTCTTGATGAAGATGTAGCAGAACCTGTTGTTAATGACAATTCCTCATTAAAATCTTCCCACAACATATCCATTTTGTCTTCCTCATCGTGATCTTCATAGTCTTCTCCGGATCTTCTTTGCCTATTTTGGATGTATGAAAAGCTTCTTCTCTGGCTGCGAGTGACAAATTTTGCCTCAAAACAATCTTCTTCATAACTTCTCTTTTCCCTTTTGCCTTCACTGAAAACTGGGTAGGGAATGGGAGAGCCCACAGGAGACAGATTCCACAGAGGAGGAGAATCAATTGCACAAGGGTGAGTGTCACTAATTGCAGGGAAGCTGAAATCTTCTGTAGCCATGGCTCTGTTAATCAGAACTTTCTAAAATAAACAGAGAGAAGGAAAATAACAAGTGTGGCTTTGAGTTAGGTTTAGTGGGGCAGACCCTGTGGCTGTTTAGGAGAGAGTTCTAGTTCAACTGCTGCAAAAAGTTCCCTTTTTTCTTAACAACAATGTGGATTAAAGCCTTATAACTCCCTCTCTCCAACTTACACTTCCAAGGAAGATCTTGGCCACTCATGGGTGGGGCATGAAATGCCCAAACATGGAAAAAGGCAAAACAAACTCACCTACTATGCATAACTAAGCAATAATTGAAACAAACCCACCTGTAAAAATTTTGAATTTATGCAAGAATCTTCATTTCTAGACATGAAACTGATCTGGGATAGTATCAATATCATGTAAATGTTCACCTTTATTAGAAGTTGATGTATTATAACCCTAGGTATTAATATGTGATGAAATTATGGGCTGTGTAGAAGTAGGATATACCTTTTAGAGCAGCTAAGGGTTGCTTATTAACGCCGGATTGATAGGGGGAATTCATTTCTGAGCTAGTTGCATTCCATAACGGGGGTGTTGAGTGTTGACTATGTGAACCATGATAGGGATATTACACCACTAGGAATCTCGCACGAGTCATTACACTCTGTACATAGACTCAACTTTTATAGTTTGTTTATTATTTAATAGATGAATAATTTAAATTAATTTAATAAATTATTTTAAATGAATTTTTTTTAAGTATTTTAAATAAATAACGTAAACATGTCTAATAAAAATCTTACTCAACAGATAAAGTTAATTTTTATATTATATACATGTCTTAGTCTTGGGCTCACAAGGCTAGTTGTCCCAAGTGACACGTTTCAGCTAGATAGTGATCGTTGTGGACACTCTATGCACAAATGCATGGATTTCATTGGTTTAGACAGCGAACGATTAATTGAGCTTGGTGTTTAGAGAGACAACCAACTTGGCTAAATGAGGTACAGTAGGGGTTCTAGGCTTGTTTTCTACGCTCAAAATTTGGGCCATTGGATTTTTGGGCTTCTGATTTGGCCTCCCCATGTCATTGAGACAGCAAATCATACTTAGAACATGAACAAGCAAAACACATTATTTAGTTCTCACCAACCAAATAGGAACATTATGGCTGCATGTATTACCTAAAAGGTAAAATTTTACCAACATTGCTTTCATTAGATGATGCTATGATAACTGTTATGGACCAGGCACACGAAAGCCCACATTGCTCTCTCAATCTCATCTTCATCCATCTCTCTCACACACACTTAACAACCTTAAAATCACCTTCACAACAATAACTATTTTTTGAGGTACATATCATATACATATATATAGAGAGAGAGAAAGAAAAAGGGGGTGGTTATATAATTATTTATATCCAAGTACTCGGACAATATAATTAAGAAATATTACAAAAATATATTGAGTATTTTGGCTTAAAAGACAAGATCTGAATAGTTGATATTTTAGATCCCACATTAAAATCTGATTAGGGTCTGATGAAGTAGGACAAATTCAGGCTCAGAATCAGAGGTATGATGAACCCAAACACTGTTTTTCTCGGAAGCACTGTGCTACAATTGAGAGAAGAAGCCAGCCAACCACTTCGAACCAAGTTTATGATTTACTCCTTTTAAAAAGAATTTTGATAGCTCAAATTATTATTATTGAATCTTGAGGACTTGTCCAACCCAGAGTGACGACCACGCTTACAATGACTCGCTTTCCCAGCCATTTCCTCCAACGCGTCTTTGAATAAGCTGCTGCACAGTTCAGTCAAGCAAAATGACTCTTGACAATTACACAAGGCCCGGGCCCGGCCACTTCCATTCTCATTCATTCCCTCGTCAACAAGTGGATTTGCTGTGCTGCTCGCTGACGTGGAAAAGTTTCAACCGTTGGATAAATTAGTATAATTGACACTAATTAAAAAACAAAAGTTTCTGCCGCTCACCCCAGTCACCACGCTTGCCGGATTGCAGCAGCATCTGAATTTTGCTTGTCAGTGTTCAGAGTCAAAGTCTAAGAAATTAAAAGCGAGAATAGAAAAACCCAAAACCCCAAAGTCTAGTCTTTGTGCAGTGGCACTGGCAGGCAGTCCTGCAAATTCCAGTCAACTCTACTCCCAACATTACTCAATTTCCCCAAAATTTCCTTCTTTGCGCCAAAAACAAACACAGTTCCCAATCCCCACCAACATCTTCTGTACAGGTTTCTTCTATTCCAACCAGTATATTATTCTCTTCTTGTTCCTTCCTCTCTGTTATCTTCTACCTGAACCCAGAATATAATAACCCATGACATCGCCCGAAGCTCAGAGAGATATTATATGAGATTATAGATATAAGAGGAGGATAAGCAAAAGCAGACGAAGCTAAAATGGGAAGGTATGAGTTAAGTGCTTTTTTCCTTTGTATTTCTCTATGCTTGTCTTTCTGTCCAATTGTGTTGTGTCTGTTATCTCAAAGCCAAATGACCACCATGGACACACTCCGTGGCCTGCTTAACAGCTCGGCTACGTGGAATAACGTCACAATCTCGGATCCATGTTCATGGAAGGGAGTCTCTTGCGACTCCACAAATTCCTCTATAATCCAAATTTCTCTATCTGGGCTTTCCCTTTCTTCCTCCGATTTTCTGCCTCTTCTTTGCCAAATTGATACTCTGCAGTATCTTAATCTCTCTAATAACCTTTGAGCTCAATCCCAAATAAGTTCTTCATTGATTGCGGAAAGATTGAAGGATTAAAGCTGTTAAATTTTAGTGCAAATAGGTTGAGTGGTTCTTTACCTACTTTTCAAGGTTTTCGTGGGTTGGAATCCTTGGATATGTCCTTCAATAGGTTATCAGGGAATATTGTGTCACAGTTAGTTGAACTGGAGAGTCTCAAAAGTTTAAATCTTAGCGCCAATAAGTTTATTGGGTCTCTTCCTACCAGCCTGGGGAAGAACATAGTTTTGAAGGAGCTTGTGCTCTCTACGAATGTTTTTCATGGTGTAATCCCAGAGGAAATATTGAGTTATACAAATTTGACTATGATTGATCTTAGTGCTAATAGTCTTATAGGGCATGTTCCTAATGATATTGGAAATCTTTCCAAATTGGAAATTTTGATTCTTTCCTCTAATATGTTCAACGGGGAAATCCCAAAAACTCTCGTAAACATCAGAACCCTCACACGTTTTGCTGCAAATCAGAACGACTTTTTTGGTGCCATTCCTCCTGGAATAACACGATTTCTCAGAACTTTGGATCTTAGTTATAATAGTTTGTCTGAGACTATTCCAACAGACCTTCTGTCATCACCAAAATTGGTGTCTGTAGATTTGTCCTATAATCATTTATCTGGTCCATTGCCTGCAACCATTTCTTCTAGCCTAGTCAGGTTGAGATTAGGGGGTAATTCGCTAAATGGGACAATCCCTCCAGTTTCTTTGGCACTGCTTAAGAATTTGACGTACATGGAGCTGGAAAGCAATAACTTGACAGGATTGATACCACATGAACTGGGTTCATGCAGAAAATTGGCATTGTTGAATTTGGCTCAGAATGGATTGGGTGGTGAATTGCCTGCAGAGCTCGGTAGTCTTGGTGATCTTCAAGTCTTGAAGCTTCAAATGAACAACTTTTCTGGACCAATACCAATTCAAATTTCCCAATTACAGAATTTGTCAATGCTGAACTTGAGCTCAAATTCTCTAGATGGGTCAATTCCATCTGAAATATCAAATTTGACAAAGCTTACTAACCTGAATTTGCAAGGAAACAAACTGAACGGTTCTATTCCAACCTCAATCAGCAGCTTGACAAATCTCATGGAACTCCAACTTGGGGGAAACCAGCTAAGTAATGACATTCCAAAAATGCCAGTGAATCTACAGATTGCCTTGAATCTCAGTAGCAACCGCTTTAAAGGACCTATTCCTATCAGCTTTGGTGACTTGACCAGTCTAGAAGTCTTGGATCTTTCGAATAACCAATTTTCTGGTGAAATTCCTCAGTCCCTAACTAAATTGCAAGCTTTGACACGGTTGGTGCTTTCTAATAATCAACTATCTGGTGTCATACCTAAATTTTCTTCATGGGTTAAAGTTGAACCAGGTGGAAATAAAGATCTCAGAAATGATACAGTTCATGACACGCAACATCAATCAACAAAGGGAAAATCTGTTGTTGTGGCAGTTCTTGTTGCAATTGCAGCAGCTGTTTTTGTTGTCGGTGTGATTGCTCTGCTGGTTGTATCAATCTCACGACACTATTACAGGGTTAATGATGAAAACTTGCACTCAGGTGAGAATCTTCACCCTCCTCAGGTTGTCCAAGGCAATCTGTTTACTCCCAATGGAATCCACAGATCAAACATTGACTTCTCCAAAGCCATCGAAGCTGTTGGTGAAACATCAAATATTACTCTGAAAACTAGGTTCTCAACTTACTACAAAGCTGTCATGCCATCTGGAGCAACCTACTTTGTAAAGAAGCTCAACTGTGGTGACAAGATTTTCCCACTGGGTAGTCATGATAAATTTGCAAAAGAGCTAGAGTTCTTGGCAAAATTGAACAATTCAAATGTCATGACTCCTTTAGCATATGTTCTATCCACTGATAGTGCCTACATACTCTATGAATTTGTCTCAAATGGCTCCCTTTTTGATGTTTTTCATGGAAGCATGAGTAATTCATTAGATTGGGCTAGCAGATATTGCATAGCTGTCGGTGTAGCTCAAGGTCTCTCTTTTCTGCATGGATATGCCTCTGGTCCAATACTTCTCCTAGATCTGTCAAGCAAAAATATCATGTTGAAGTCCCTCAAGGAGCCTCTTGTTGGAGACATAGAACTCTATAAGGTGATTGATCCCACAAAGAGCACAGGAAGCTTTTCGGCAGTTGCTGGTTCTGTTGGCTATATTCCTCCAGGTCAGAAACTCTTTCTCCTCATATCTCAATTAGTTTGCTTGATTTACATATTAGCTTTATACTTAGATTCCAGAAAGCCAACAGATTTCGCTTAAATGTCTTAAACAAACGTTCTCTAATTATGAACTGTGTGATCTTATATTCAACTGTTTTCACTTTATATTGTTGCAAAAGGAGATACGGTTTAGTGTTCAAAGCTCTAAGTTCCGTTTGGTGATTGCAGAGTATGCTTACACTATGAGAGTAACAATGGCTGGAAATGTCTACAGCTTTGGGGTGATTCTGCTCGAATTGCTAACAGGAAAACCAGCAGTAACTGAGGGAACTGAATTGGTCAAGTGGGTCATGCGCTACTCAACAAAGCAGGATCACATTCTTGATTCTAATGTCAGTAGAACATCAGAGGCTGTTAGAAATCAAATGCTTGCGGTCCTTAAGATTGCTCTTACTTGTGTTAGCCTATCGTCAGATACAAGACCAAAGATGAAGAGTGTGCTGCGGATGCTCTTGACTGCAAGATAAAGCCAAAATATTCAAGGAGCGAATTCTGTCCACCAAAAATAAGATATAGGATATGACAATAGTCACAATACAAAATATAGATTTGCTCATCTTTTCTTACTATTTGGTTTGGCAGCTGTTGAAAAAAAATTGGTTTTCTTTTCAAATATTAGACAATTTTCTCCATGTGTATATTATAAATATTGAACTTTCTTTTTCTTTGGATGCAGATGGTAAAACATTTAGCTTCTCATATGATTTGTATTTTGAAAACATAACATAAATTGTCTAAGAAGCGAATGGCTACTTCTAACATCTATGCTCAGATTAATGTGTGCTCGCACAAGGAAACTATTTGACATTATTCACAGGTGGAATTACTAAAGGAAAAACAAGAACAAAAGTTCCTTTGCTTGAATGCAACAAAATGCAACATAAACACTATTTGATCTTCTCATTTCAACTTTTTAGACACTTGAATTCCAAACAAAGTTTCATGCTTACATAAATAATGGAAAAGGAAACACAACCATGAACAACCAAAAATTAATAAAAGTATCTAAGGAAAGAAGTAAAACAGCATTTGTAACCGAAATCCTCATTTAAGTAAAGAAACTAGACCTCAACTTCCCTATTCAAAATTCTGCTCCATTTCTTTGTTACAATTTGCCCGGATAGTAATTAACTCCTAAATTTCTGCTTCTGATGATTAATAACCTCATTATAAGATGGAAGGTTAAGAGTGAAAACCAAGAACTAAGGAAAAGGGCACTTCCAATTTGGTTTCCAAGAATGGCATCATGTGAGGAGGGATTTGAGATTAGAAGGTGAGATCTTTAGGGTCCTCAATAATCTTTGACAGTGTTTGCAAGAAAGCAGCCAGATCAGCACCGTAGATTATTCGATGATCTGCTGTAACATTAACCTGCATATTTGCATTCCTTAAGTATACAAAAGATGAAGTTTGGACCAAGCAAGCATTTATCAACAAAAACTGAATTCAGATCCCTCTGTCTGTATAGACTTGTACCTGCATTTGGTTCTCAATGCCAATTCGACCATCCTTGGTACCCACTAGAGCTGGCTGAGATGCTCCAACAGCCATGATTGCTCCCTACAAAATAAAAACCAGAGAATAATGATATTCATATCCATCAGAGTGTAGCCCGTATAAATTCTCAACCTTTTGCAATAAACAATACAGACCAAAAAAATAATAATAATAATAAAAGAATAAAGTATGAATACTCACAGTTCCAGGAGGCAGAATTGCATCAAAGCGATCCACGCCAAACATTCCCAGGTTGGAAAGAGTGAAAGTACCTATAAAAAAAGAAAAGAGGGGGGGGAAGCATTATGATGGACAAATATCAGCTACAAAGGCACAGGTTTGACTCGAGATTGTCAACTTGCAATCATAGCATGCACATAGCAATATCCTGTCCTTGAAAATAAACATCATGAATAGGTATCTTGCTGCTTTAAGAGATCCAAATAGCACAAACTATAAGTAAATATTTCAGGAGCATTTCAATAAAATAAATAAATAATCTACCAACAGGATTGTACATCATTCAAATGCCTACAATTATCTGACTTCGCAGGCACTGACACATACTCATATAATCATATAAACACCAGATAGTGTCCAATTTGGTTTGCATAGTTGTATCTACACCACACCCAAATATGGATGACTCACATTACAGGTCAACTTTACCAAGGGTCAATTCTCAAACAAAATCATGAATATTAAAGTTAAGAAATTTCTACTTAAATCTAGAAGTTAGCGGGTTAGATATGAACCAAAGCCTAAAGTTTGTCATAAAAGCAAGCACAACAAAGCACATACAAATGTATATGGAAATGTAAGTTGTTCACTTTGACTTTTTTTGCATGTTCACAGAAGCATGTAAAAATCATTATAATACCTGTGTTGTATTCATGAGGTTGCAGTTGCTTGGCCCGGGCTTTATCAACCAACTCCTTCCACTTTCTTGACAATGAATAGATGTCAACCTAAAATATAGACCAGGAAAAACCTCTTTATAATGAAGTTCCTTCTTATATTAGAATAATAATAATACAAGCATATCATCATAGAGGAACAAAAACCTTATCGGCATCCTGAAGCACTGGCGTAATCAATCCACCATCTATGGCCACAGCAACTGCAATGTTGATGCTACTATTATATGTAAAGCTCTGACCATCTCTACAACTTGAGTTTACGACAGGGTGCTTAACCAGTGCAAGTGCCGTTGCCTTGGCAAGCAATGCTGTCATAGTAACCCCCTTCGACTTGATCTACAATACATATAAAACTTAAATCAATCACCAGACAAAAGTAAATAAGATTGGGGGGGGGGATTCAGATTATTTACAGAATAATTTGAAAGATAAAAATGTTAACTATCATAAACCATCTGAAGCATGTTAAAATGACAAGTTCATAGTAAAATAATTATGCAACACTTGTAATTTTCCTCGTATTTAGCTTAGAAATTCATTAACTACACACAACTACTTTTGTGATGAACAAAATAATTATGCATCCAACCTTCATCTTCTTCATCTTAAATGGGAGAAATTTCCATTAGATGCAAAGGTAACAGACATCATCATAGAATTAATGTGATATTTATCTCGCAACAGCCATGGTTATAACAGCATATTTAATAATATATTTTAATCTCAAATTCATACACCTAGTTTGACTAAAATGCAACCTCCTCATATGAATTGAGGAGGCAATAGCCAAAGCACAAAAAGGAAAAAGGCTTAGAACCTAACAAAAGAACAATAACTATCTGTTCATCACTGGTAACATTTCCTACAAAGGAGAATCAATTGATGAGAACAACAACTATCACTTCTAAGTAAATTAAGCATGTAATTGCACCAATGTGGTGCACAGAAAAAAATCAATAGTAATAATCTGATTATTTACCTTCTTATACAGAGCATCAATTGCATCAGTTGTAATGGTGTAGCCAACTCTAAAAGTAGGAACCTTTAAACTCTCAACCATGTTTCTACTCACAGCACTCTGCATTGTGGTAAAAGGCACCACTGTCCCCAACTCAACCCCAGCACTCTTCTCTGGCGCTGCTGGAGCAGGACCAGCACCAGCACCACTTGGCGAACTAACAGCAGCGGCAGCTGCCGCCGCTTCAACATCCTTGGCCACAATCCTTCCCAATGGCCCAGTGCCTAAAACTCTCCCCAAGTCCACACTCAACTCCTTGGCCAACTTCTTAGCATAAGGAGACGCCACGATTCTCTTGCCTCCTTCAGACGCCGGGTGGGTTGAAGCAACCACACTCCCAGTCCCAGATGACACTGGAGCTTTCACGGGCGAACTGGGTCCCAAATTATCGGCAGTTTTCTCCCGTGGAGACGTTGATGCAGGCTCCGCCGAAGCTGCAGGAGCTGCAGACGGTGAGGAAGGTGAAGAATTTGCTTTAGACCTAGCCTGCTCAATCTCGTCCTCAGTCTCCGCCAATAGAGCAATTGGAGATCCAACAGCGGCAACGCCGCCTTCTTCCACCATAATCGCAGCCAAATACCCTTCATAGAAGGTCTCAACATCCATGTCTGCTTTATCAGACTCCACCACCACAACACTCTCACCTTTCGCGAGCTTGTCCCCTTCGGACTTGACCCAAGATACGATCTTTCCCTCGGTCATGGTGGAGCTAAGCGCCGGCATGAAGATTTCCCGGATCTTGGCCTGAATATGGGTTCTGCTCCGGTTACCCGAAACATGAAATGCCGACGTCAAATTGGGTTTCCGGCGAAGGGAGGAGGAGGAAGGAACAAAGGAAGTGTTGAGAAGTTGAGCCATTGAACAGTGTTCAATCAGAAGCAGAGAGAGGATGAGGTGGAAATGAAGAGCTTAGGAGAAGAAGGAAGAGTAAGCAAGTGTTATTAAAAGGAGTAGTTGTGCTGCGTTGGGTTATTTTGGTTTTCTCGAATTCATCGAAAGATGGCGGAGGTTTCAACCACCATACCGGTGAATGTAAGGTGTTGGGTTTCGCTTTTCTTTACTCCATAGTCTACTGTCTACCCAATACTCTTTAATTTGTTGTTTTCATCGATAACTTTTAATTTATTAAATCATCCTTAACCAATTAAGCTAGTAATTTGTAGGTGAAGTTTAATGCTGTGTCAAAAATTCATGTTTAAGTTCGAGACGATAATTTCTGCTTTCTAATCCAATATGTCTCATATTAATATTAATATTTTTTTCATATAATCATAGAATAACATTCAGATTTCTTGTTTTTTTTAATAGAAACATGGAGAAGAAGATCTGTGAAATTTAAATTATTTTTAAATATGAGAAAAGTTCGTAATTGAAATAAAAAGTTTAAAGTTGAGTGGAGATTTGTAGGATTGACTAAATTTCAAAACTCGCTGAACTTGATTCACTAGGTATTTTTGGTCGGTTAAAATTATGTTAAATGATTAAAAATAATTTAAAAATCAATTAGTAATCATCGATAATAAATTGAAATTTTACATTCGTCAATACATGATTTGATTTAATTTCGTTTCTCATATTCCTCTTGCACTCTTCAATCTATCTTTACTTACTAACTCTACTCGTTCCAAAGCATTTTCTACTTACTCTTTTTTACTTATTGAGTTTAATATTTTAATTAATTAATTTTAATTAAAAAATCATTTAAATAAAATCAATCAAGTTGATTATAATACAAATCCAATTAAACTTAACCGTGCTCATTTGGAGAGGTTTGTGCATTTTTCACAAAATAATTGCAATAGATTTTTGGAAAAATGAGAAATAATAGAGGTAAAATATAAAAAGTAATACACGCATTCAATAAAAAAAAAAAAAAAGGTAATAGAAGTGCATTTAAAAAAATAATAGAGGTAACATAAAAAAAAATGGAGGTAAAATTAAAATAAATCGTGTAAGTAGCATTATCTCACATGTCAATCAACTATCCTTCTAAAGAACCCGCCGGCGGCAAGTGCAGCAGCTAAATTAGAGGCATATCTCATCTGTCTCCAACATAACTTTGATTGAGTTGAGGTTAAACATCTGCGGTGCCCGCGAGTTTCGCTCCTTACAATTACTTTGTGTAGGCTGATGATGAAAATAGCAGAAATCGCCCTGCCCCCTTGCGCTTATATCCAACCTTGTTTTCATTCCGACTCATCCCTTTCTTTTCCCTGCAAAACTCAAATCACCGTAACAAAGACCATCACAACAATCACCAACAAGAAAATAGAACCGCGCAAGGTCCATACTGCTGTTGTAGCCGCAGACTCTTCCTTTTCTTCCGCTGGTTCTTTCGATCGAACACTTGGTGGGCAATTGCTGCCCCAAAGTCAGGATAATAAGACTGGCAGGAAAAGGGTATTCTTTTTAGATGTTAATCCTATCTGTTATGCGGGAAGCACACCCAGCTTGCAATCCTTTGCTCGTTGGGTATCTCTTTTCTTCTCTCAAGTCAGTCTCGGCGACCCTGTTATTGCTGTAATCTCTCTCACACTCACTCTCTCTGTGGTTTATAAAGTTACAATCTTCTCCTCTATTTTTTTTTTTAAATTTTAACATGGTTAAACAGGTTTTTGATGGAGAAAATGGTAATGAACATCGTAGACAGTTATTGCCTTCGTACAAAGCACATAGGAGAAAGTTCTTAAGGCACTTATCTTCTTCACAAAGATTTTCAAGGGGTCACGTGGGGAAGTCCCATCAACTCGTCACTGATGTTCTTAGAAAATGCAACGTCCCAGTGAGTGGTTCTGCTTCATAACCCTTCCATTTTATTTTTCCTACATTTTAGACATGCTTCTATTTGATTTTTATATTCTGAGGAGTAAAATTAGAACAAATTTTAGACATGCTTTTGTTTGATTATAGGTCATTTTAGGAGAAGGTGCACATTTTCATCCTCTTATACATGAGGAAAGGAGTAAATATATATTTGATGCACCTGTGTTCTTGGTACTCGCACATTTGTTTGACCGATGAGAATCATGCAGGTCATAAAAGTTGATGGGTACGAAGCTGATGATGTTGTAGCTACACTTGTTGAACAAGTTCTTACTAGAGGATTTCGGACGGTAATTGCTTCCCCTGATAAGGATTTTAAGCAACTTATTTCAGAAGATGTCCAGATTGTTATGCCGTTACCAGAGTTACAAAGGTGGTCCTTTTACACCCTGAGGCACTACAGAGCGCAGTATAATTGTGACCCACAATCTGACCTGAGCCTTAGTGAGTATCACATTTTATCAGTATTCTTTTTTTTTATCTTTTATGTCAGTAGGTAGGAGGAAGAATTCGGAATTTCAACCTGAAAGGGCCAAAGATGGGTTTGAACCCAGGACATGAGAATGTAAAGCGTTAACTCTAGAGATCGTGCTACTGCATCAGACTCACTTCTCACATTTATCAGTATTCATTATCTGATAATCTGTTATTTATATTTTATTTTAAACATTAATATTAGTTGATGAACGCAACAGTCAACCAATTTTTATAAGTTTCCTAGGGAAAAGTTATTGAATTCTTCTAAATTAGCAGCAAAATACATTTCCGTTGAATTATGTTCCTGTAGATGGCTTTTCATGGTTAAAACTTCTACAAGTGCTTTTGTCCGATAGAACCCTGTCCTATGAAGGACAATAATGTAGTTGAAGAAACACCAGATGTAAAGAGAAAGATCTTCATTCAACATTTCTTAAAAGACGATTTTGTTATTGCATAGACGCTTTACTTTATTTCTGTGAATGCATTTTGAATGGGCTGTACTTGTGCAGGATGCATTGTTGGCGATGAAGTTGATGGTGTCCCTGGTATCCAACACGTGGCCCCTGATTTTGGTCGGAAGACTGCTCTAAAGCTTATTAAAAAGCATGGCTCATTGGAGAATTTGTTAAACGCAGCTGCAGTAAGGACTGTGGGCAGACCATATGCACAGGATGCCCTCACAAAGTATGCTCATTACTTACGAAGAAACTATGAAGTTCTTGCATTGAAAAGGTAATGATATTGCTTGCTACATTTTCCCCCTAATCTTCACTTTATAGCTTGTACTTTATGCTTGTTTCCTTTTCTTTTTTCTGGATTAAGGGTGAGAGGGGGGAACAAAAGAAGAAATTTCTCATGTTGTGTACTTCTACTTATGGATATCCTTGCTGACTTGCTTCGTTTGCTTTAATATTTAAGCTTCTCTAGATCTTGACACCCATGCATCACAATTTCTGACAGGGATGTAGATATCCAACTTCATGAGGAGTGGTTGGTTGAGAGAGATACACGCAATGATAGAACTGTACTATCTACCTTCTTGAAATATTTGGAAGAAACCAAGTACCTCAACTACACAGGAAGGCCTAATCTTTCTGATGGTTGAACGTTGATAGGTAACTGCTTTAAGGCAGTGGTGTCTGGTTGTATGAGATTTACTTCATTGCAAAATTCATTGGCAGAGAAGTCTGGTAATCACTTAGCACAGTAGCTTATTATTTCTGCACTAGTCAACTACTGGTAATCAAAGCTTGGTTCTGTTACAAAAATTTGAGTCAGGAAGGTGGACATTACAAGACATCCAAAGGGATCATGCTTTTACTATAATATCAGCGTATATACATTGTTTAAGTAGAGTTTTCTCTACCACTATTTTAACTCTGGTTTTATGTTTTTCCCAGATAACTATTACAGTTAAAACCAAGAGGTAGGGGAGCACCGATTAATGCAAATGAAAACCAGAACTATTTCTACCAGTGGGCTGCTGTAACTTGTAAGAACTGAAGTTGCAACATAAGAGTAGGCTGTATAAATTTTAGGTTGTGTCTTCAAATTCCTGCGTAAGGCACGGTTAAGCATCTCTTTACGGCCTCTCGTTTACATATTTGAAGATGTCTTGTGTTCATTTATAGTACTGTGTACTTAACATGTTAGCTTATGCTAATTCCTTTTGCAGTTGCGAGAAGATAAACTAGATAGTACATGCACCATTCTCATCGAAAATATTGCAGACTAGAGCCGAGGTGCATTCCCGTTTCTGAGATGTGACTTCATGCGATCTGCAGATTGAGTGACTTGCTGGTTTTGTTGTTAACTGAAATCTTTTTTTTCTTAAAAAAAAATTAGTTGCAAACCCCGTGAGGCTGTTGTACAATTTGAAACTAGTGAATGTATATATTCACTTTTAACTATATTATGAATAATAAGATGTTAGCTTTTTATTATTTGGTACTTAAATTCCCTTGGTTGGCTTCTTCTTCATCTTACTATAATATGAATAATTAAAGATGCTATGTTATTAAGAAATAAAATTGATTTTAACTTCTTTTTTAAAATATTAGTTTTAAAAATTCATAATATAATAATTGGAAAGCATATGGGAAGGTTAATTTCCGTGGATTATGATGGAATAGTTTTTCTTTTCTATTCTTTATATTTTCATTTAAAAAATCTATTTTTATTTAATTATTTTTCTAATGAAAGAGGAAAAAAAATTAAACAGTCTATCTTTCCTCCACCACCCAAGCAAACATTCAACGACATGTCGTCTCTATCCCTTTTCAACCGTTAAAGACTCAAAAACAGTGACACTACAGACCTTGGTCGGATAAAACTCCCCATCACGAACCGCCGAAGAGCATTGTAGCAGAAGAAGCTGAAAGCTTGAAGCCGAAGATGGGTCGCTCAGTTTTCTCTCAGTTCCATGTTCTCTCTTACACTTCTCCACGCTTTGCCCCTTCTCTTTGCAGATTTTCCCCCTGCAATTTCGGAACCAAGCAGCTCAAAGATTCTGCTAGTTATCGCTTTTATTCTGGCCTTACGAGCTGTTTTATTAGTAAAGAATTCCGATGCAGTTGTAATAGCTTATGGGCTTCCCCAATTTCAGTTCCTGAGTGTTACTCTAGCTCTGTAAAGTAATCCCAATTTCTATCTATTTGTGATTTGGCAAAAGTTTCTACTTTTTGTTTTATTTTTTTTTTTGTAAATTTGGCTTCTCTAGTGGTTGAACAAGTCTAATATTATGTATCATGCGGTGAGCTATGTTGATTTCTTCAGTGCTTCATTTGATTCTAGTTAACCGTTAATGCTTTTCCGAAAGTTACTGAATTGAACACTGTAGTCTTGTCGGTTAAAATTTCCCAACTTTGAAGTTGATCTTGAGGGTGATATAAAATCGTGTGATTCGTATAGGAACATGCAGAAAACTTCAGGAACTTTAGTGAACCTATGATTTTTATCTAAATTAAGTTTGGTTACCCTCTTTGATGCTTGTTTTTTTCGTATAAACTATGAATAATGGATGCTTGTTAACCTGGACCTGTATTTACAGGAAGATCAGAGTCCCAGGAATTAAGAGAAGAGGATCAACTAACTATGGGGACTATTTTGATTCAATGAAGAACTTGATTGTGCTTCAGGTTGTCTTGTTTTCACATTCTTCATTGCAAATGTAAAATTTTTGAACCACATATTCATACTTGTTGGGAAATTTCATATTGCAGGCCTTTAATCATCAATTTTCTTCTTTTTGAAAAAATATATTAAATTTCTGGACTAATACTCTTTCTTATGATTTTGTGAATTCTTGATCAATTTGCTTTGGTTCTCAAATGAAGTTTCTTAGACTGGATTCAAACTTCTTACCTATTTGTGCAAGATTCTTATCACTTGGGCAGTGAAAGTTTATCATTATCTTTTTTCAATAAGTAATGCGTTGTGGATCTGCTGCTCAACAAATAGTCTCGTCCTCTTACTCACTTACAGATGCTTTTATTTCTCACACTTGTATCTGAGAAAATCATCAAATGCTCGTTTTAAACATTCTTATTGGTTACCTTAAATGGTTGTCTTGTTGTTTGCTTTATTTGTTGCCAGCTGGCATTACTCAAGCAGTCAATTATGGTTTCAATGTCAGAATTGCTCGACTGGTCTATGATAAAGCAATAACTGTAACATGTGATATTTAAGTATTGCTATGTCAAATTTTTTTTTTTCAGAAATTTATTCTATAAGTTCATACCTTAAGTTCTGGATACTAATTTTTTCTTCCATTGTGGATGAAGACAGATGTTTCAGAGGGAAATGGCAAGGGAATCCCCTATCACAAAAATGTCTCAAAGTATTTTCCTATTCTCTGTTTTGATACTTTTATTCTCAAAGTGGTTTCAATGGTTCCATGTAGTATATTGCAAAACGGCCAGCTTTTAAAAATTCAAAGCAGAGTGATTTGTTCAATGTCACCTCCTTCCAAATCTTTATATTTGTTCTTTAATTGCAGTAGTTGCTTGAGACATTATTTATCATATTGTATTTCTGGATTTTCAGTGAACCACTTTACAATTGAGGATCTAGAAGATGGGGAAAGGTCATCTAGATGGGTTTCAGCATTCTTGTTTGGACAAACTTTATCTGTGATTTCTCCTCAAGAAGCACATGCAAGTGACACTGTGAAGATCAACGAGATATATGAGATTGGAGAGTTATTTGATTTAGGGATCCAACTTCTGTACTTGATATTGTTATTAGGTTTGCTAGGGGTTGGATCATACTTTGTGGTTCGCCAAGTTCTTGTTCGGAGAGAACTTGACCTTTCTGCCAAAGAGTTGCAGGTAAACATTGTTCTTTTTCCATTTTGCTCTTTAGTGATATTTCTCTTGGAACTTGACATATGGTAATATCCTCCTTGAAATACCACTGAATTCTACATTTTTCTTATTATATAATTTATTTTGATTTGGTATTGTAGTAGAGACGATCTGCATGTTACCTGGAACTATTTGTGCAATTTGTCCTTTCTAACTTTCTCATTTTCTTCCAATATATCAGGAGCAAGTAAGAAGTGGTGATGCAAGTGCAACTGCACTTTTTGAACTTGGCGCAGTAATGCTGAGGAGAAAATTTTATCCTGCTGCTACTAAGTACTTGCTTCAGGCAATTGAGAAATGGGATGGGGATGATCAAGATCTTGCCCAGGTTAGATGGATTTGAAGTGTACTGAATTGATTACTGACAAATTATATAGATGTGTATGTGTTGTGGGTGGTGATGCAGTTCAACAACGTTAGAACAGCAATATCGTAAACTGAAGGTTTTTACTTTGGTGGGTTATTTTGCTACTGAAGCTGAGCTAAACTGAAATGTTTAAAACTTTATAAAGATTATGTGATGTCTAGGGGAATGTACGTAGAGAGGAAACAGAAGTATGTGAATCCAAATTAGAGAGCCGATGTAAGGGATATACAAGGAATGGAGGAAACCTTATCCTCTCTAGACTTGGAACACTATCATTATGAACATTGGATGTCTTACAGTTCTGAGTACAAATTTGACAGGATGAATTGGAATAGAAGGCAACCTTAACACAAACCAGAGAATTGATCTCAATCATATCATCACTCTGAATATCTTTTATATACTATTTAATCATGTAAATAATCAAGAAAATGCTGACGCAAAAAAGTTTCGTCACCATGAAGAGCAGAATAATATGTTCCATGTTCAGTTCTAGTTTTAGACTTATATCTTTAGTGGCCTATTCTGATATGACTTAATGACAATTGCTTTCTGGTTTTCAACATAGGTTTACAATGCTCTTGGTGTCAGCTACCTTCGTGATGGGAAGCTTGACAAGGGAATTACTCAGTTTGAGACTGCTGTGAAGCTTCAACCAGGCTATGTTACAGCATGGAACAATCTTGGCGATGCCTATGAGAAGAAGAAAGACTTTAAGGCTTCTCTCAAGGCATTTGAAGAAGTGCTTCTTTTTGATCCTAACAACAAGATTGCTCGGCCCAGGAGAGATGCTCTGAAGGATCGTGTTCAAATGTACATAGGAGTTGCAGTAAAATCAAAAGATAGATGAATGTCATGTGACTTGTATTAGCTGAAACTACCAACATGGAAAACAAAGCATACACAAATTTTCTTGACTTTGGATTTGAGAGGAGCGCATGTAGTTCCATACAATCTTAAACTGGATTGAAACAGGTTCATTTGATCTTGTTTATAAGGATTTTTGGTTCCTCTTTTAGTAAAAGATGGTCCCCTTGTTAAGTGTAAGAGAGAGGAGGTGGGGGAAGGGAGAGAGAATGATGTAAAATTATTGATTATAATCAAGAGTTTTAGAGTCTTTTTTATAACATATTTTTACGAGAATATTAACTTATAATACCTTAAAAAGTTGGATATACATTGTCATTTTTTAAAACCATGGTTGTTAGGATGTATATTTGTAATATCTTGCTAAGTATATGCTTACTAGAAAGAATGAATTTCTTTCTATTGTTACACTCTAGTATTTATCGTTATACATTTAAGTATGAGACTAATTTTTATTTACAAGTAAAAGTAATAACCAATGAATTTCTTTTAAAAAGAAAAATTGTAAGGCTTTAAATTCAGATTTTTGGTCAAAAATACTTGGTGAATTAATCTCCATTATATAAACACTGACTAATGATTTTCTTGTACAAGAATTAAATGAATCATTGTGGAGGGAGAGAAAGAAGGAAAGGACGAGGGAGTAGAAGTGGGTGTATTAAGTGGGACTTATTGATGACACATAACATGAATGATTTCAGAAAAATGATCTAAGCAATGACGGAAGAACATGAAAGAATCACTTGAACATACATGAAAACGACTACAACGATAGCTTTTGCATTGAATAGAATGAAAAGTAGTGGACATAATGGGGAGGGAGAGAGAGAGGGACCCTCCTCTTTTCAATCATTCAATTCAAGGAGAAGAAACTGATCATATCTCTCTGTGTGTGTGCTGGGTGATATAGTCCAAAAATACTACACACTCTAATTGAACAAAAACTTCCAAGTTTAAATGATGATTATAGATGCTATCATAAATAAAAACAGTGTAGCCAAAAGATTCATTCAGCCAAAAACAACTAAATTACTTGTTGCGAATATTTTTTTTTTTATGAGTAATTTGTAAGTATTAATAAATTTAATAAACAAAACTTTTGATAACTTGAAGACTTTTAATTAAACTATTCTTAAATCTAATCTAATTAAATACAACTTTTGATAACTTTGTTTAAATGTATATAATATGTTATTCTCACTGGCCAAGAAGATGCAGCTGTGTCATTAATATTTGATGCTGTCAATGATTTGCACTAGAATTAGAATCATATCTTGGAATCCACTTTTTTATTGAATTATTGATGTTCTGATTTCAGTTTACTAACAACAAAATTATGAATTTTTAGTTATTTGTGCAAATCTTTATTTTCACCATAATGGACCAAATAAACATACATAATCAAAGTAATACAGTCAATGTCATAAGTCATGTTCTCTCTTATTTTTATAGAGACGCACGCTAACGTTTATTAAGTATCGTAATACATTTAAATTATCCATTTTATGTAGCTGTCGCTTTTATTACGCTACCACGTCATCACAATAAATCAGCACGTCAAAGACCTTGTTATGTGTTTATTTTTTTTTCTTTTGTGAAATTATATAATATATTTATTATATTAAATATTAATTAATTTAAATTAAAAAAATAAGATCACCAAACAATAAAATTTTTTTAATAACACAACACAATTTTTCAAAAATAGATTTCTTGACTGCGTGGTGCAGTCGACTGCAGGCCGTTTGATCTACCTATTATTGTGCAGTTAACTGTTGACTCTGCAATAGTAAATAGATCGAACGGCTTGAAATTGACTGCAAAAAATCTAGGTCTTAATTTTTCATGTACATTTTGATAAGGTCTAGGTTTTTAGTTTTAGATTTTGTTTTATCCAATAAAAACATGAAAAAAGAGTTAAGTTTAACAAAGAAACAAAAAAAAA
The DNA here is from genome assembly GCA_022379115.2 of Bauhinia variegata. NCBI lineage: Eukaryota > Viridiplantae > Streptophyta > Magnoliopsida > Fabales > Fabaceae > Bauhinia > Bauhinia variegata. The sequence goes on along the minus strand of CM039428.1, from coordinate 20,478,720 downwards.
ATAGTATTTTGGTTGTACAACTTAGAGGAAAATATCATTTGGTTCTAATATTTAGAAAAAGGAATTAGAGTTACGTAATTATTTATTTACTTTTGAATGTGATCACCATATATAGCACCGAAATTTAACAACATATATTTAACATTTCTCAAAATATAAAAAAATAAATTAAATAAAATATTTTTTTCCTGATTTTATATATTACTCAATTTCTTAACTACTAAACTACATGTAGTAGCTCAAAATCCCGTAATTGAAATGAATGGTATATTCTTTCCACCTTTAAAATCAAATTAAAATAAAATTGTTGAAAGAATTGGTACTTGACTAATTTTAAAGTTCAATAATGGAGGGGGACAACAACTGCGAGCACCTAAGTCCAATCAGTCTAATGCACGTGTAACAATTTTTTATGGTCCAACATGCAATGAACATGAACTCAAGTTTCAAATGACATGAAATTCATCAAAAGGAGCAATCTCAATTGCTAGTTTCACCAGATCAATCTCCCCCATATACAATAATTAAGCCAAGTCAAATCTGCATATGAATCTTCAAATCCAATCACATATTTTGGAGAGGTTTATTGTTGTTGAATTTTTTAATTAACCAATTAAAACTGAAAAAAACTACCGCATGAAAAAAATAGATAAAATTTGATTAAGTTGGCACATAATCAACTCCTTTAATAATATTAATATAAGTTTAATTTTTTGCTGCATTTATTAAAAGAAAATATTTTGTTAAAAAAAATCTGCTTACAAAGTAATGATCTTTCTGTTTTAAAAGTTGAAACAGATTAATCTTTAAGTTGCCAGTTGAGATATCTTAGAGGATTAAAAAAAAGCAGGAGAAGAAAGAGGGAAGCATCCTCCCATTTCTATGGGACCCTTCTCAGCTCCTCCTCTAATCAAAGCTCAAAACTTTTTGTCTCTTTCTTTATTCTATCATCTCTCTCACATCAGAAACACAAACAGAGCTAACAGAACAAAAATCAAATCAAAACCCACCAACGGCTGCGGTTGATTGATGTAATAGGTGGCCCGCCATGAATGGTTTTGATTGGTGGATCCCTAGATTGACCCAATAAACGGACGGTAAAGGTTGTAGGGTTGACTAACTACATGCTACTCTATCAAACACAGTAAAGCTCCTTGGAACTAGGGATGCTAGCTAATGTAAGCACTCAGGTCAGCACCTTCGTTTCCTTTCTCATTCCTCTATTCCCTCTTTTTCTATATGTTTTCTTCTCAGAAATGAAGCAGCCAGCTTAGAGCACTGCAGAGCATCTCTACTCTTTTAATTTTGTAAGTATTTTATCTTCTCTTTCTTTAATCAATTTTCAGAATTTCAGTCTGTTACATCTAGGGTTTTCTTGGAAAAATACCTCTTTTCCCTTTCACTTCAATTCTTTTGCGGTGCTCTATTTGGTGGCTCATTGTATTTTTTGATGGGCTTCCTCCATTTGATTTCTTTTTAGTTTTAATCAAGTTGAATAAATCAGAGTGCTTGATTAGGAAGGAGAAAAGCTGAGGCCTGAGAGTGCTCCTGAGAAAGACTTTTTGTTGATTTGGTGCTATCTGAAAATATTTTAATCTTTCTTGTTCTGAAATGAGGTTTTTGCATGTGCAGCTTCACCTTGAAACAAAGGATGATTATTTTTTTTTTTCCTTAATTTTGATTGGTATGATGCATCTAGGTTCTAACTGCAGCAGGAAAATATGAATTTCTATCCATTTAAATCTGAAAATGGAAAAAGATGTTGGAGTAGATCAGCACTCTAAAGTAAAATATAGCTCCTGAATTGTGTGAAGCTTCAACCTGTACTTACTTTATTGGCTAAATGGAAAGCTGATTGGTTTGCTTGGGAGACTTTTACTTTAGGAATTTGATGCTTTGTTGTGAGAAATTTTTGTTGATATGAACAGTTATGTCTGTGTTGAATGGTATTTTCTGATCTAATGAAGATCCTAAATATATTTTTCCTTCAAATCCACCTTGGTTTTCCTCCTTTGATTGGTTGCTTTTGGTTGGATCTTTGGTAAACAATTGAATGGGATGCTGTATGTTGCACTGTAATTTTTTTTTTTATAGAATATTTGGTGCACATCCACTGATCCTTACTTAATGTAAATGGCAGGGGATCTTGATACCTGATACAGATTTTAAAATGGATCATAAAGAGAACTTAAGTGGTAACACCTGGGCAAGGTCTTTGTCAACTTGTCCTGGGAATAGATTACAGACAAATTTATCCTCAGACCCTTCTGCTTTTCCAGATTTCAGTTTGCAGCATAATCAACAGAAATGGGAAGATGCCTCTATTTCAGATTACGGGATTGGGATTGAAGCACCTTTCAAGGAGTTCAACCAACTACCAAGTGATTCCAACAATGAGATCAAGATGTCCGATCAAGAAAATTGTGAGATGAGTGATGCATCACAAGCCGGCAAACTCCAAGATTGGGATCCCAGAATGATGTTGAGTAATCTTTCTTTCCTGGAAGAAAAGATTCATCAGCTCCAGGATCTGGTCCATTTGATTGTTGGTCGAAAAGGCCAACAATTTGGACAACCTGATGAGCTTGCTATTCAGGAAAAGCAGCTCATCACAGCTGATCTTACATCAATTATTGTTCAATTGATCTCTACTGCCGGTGGTCTTCTCCCATCCGTGAGGCATACACTTGCAACCAGTAGTCCATCTATTGCACAGCTTAGTCAGCTTCATGGAGTTTCCTTTCCTTCTGGATCAGGGCCAAGTAATAGTACTCAGCCACAACTTGATAGTGTAAATAAGATGTCTGATCAGTCTCGCCGTACTGATCTAACTAATAATGGGGAAATGGAGCAAAATCACAATATGGAAGAACATGAGCAAAAAGATGAAGAAGACGTGGAGGAGGGCGAGAACCTTCCACCTGGTTCCTATGAGATTTTACAGTTAGAAAAAGAAGAAATTCTCGCACCTCATACACATTTCTGTACAATTTGTGGGAAGGGATTCAAGAGAGATGCAAATCTTCGGATGCACATGCGAGGACATGGTGATGAATACAAAACCCCAGAAGCACTTGCTAGACCTCATAAAGAATCTGGGTCTGAACCAAAGCTTATCAAGAGGTATTCCTGCCCCTATGCTGGCTGCAAGCGCAACAAGGATCACAAGAAATTTCAACCTCTGAAGACTATTTTATGTGTCAAAAACCATTACAAAAGAACACACTGTGATAAGAGTTACACTTGCAGCAGATGTCAGACAAAGAAATTCTCGGTGATGGCAGACCTTAAAACTCATGAAAAGCATTGTGGCAAGGACAAATGGCTTTGTTCATGTGGCACAACATTTTCAAGGAAAGACAAGCTCTTCGGCCACATTGCTCTGTTCCAAGGCCATACTCCAGCCATCCCCTTGGACGATGCTAAAGGGTCAGCTGTGCCGCCTGATTCCGAAAGCAAAGAAAACAGCTGCAAGGTAGCTACTTTTGGATCAAATCCTTCTATTGGAGATGGAGTCCAAAACATCATGGACATGAAAGGTAACATTGATGATCCTATAAATTATTTGTCATCATTAAACTTTGATACCTGCGGGTTTAATGAATTCCTTCGACCCACGTTTGAGGACTCGGAGGCTTCATTCTCATTTCTCGTGCCTTCATCTTTTAACTACAATCCCAAAGCTGGAGCAGAAGCAAGTTCTGATAATTTATAGTCACGATGCTTTGTTAGTATTTCTTTGTTTTTTTTTCTTCCCCTAATTGTGAAGGAAATGTATTTTTCTGGCTCTGTTAAAATTTGTAAAGCAAGGTTATATCATGTACTGCAATTACTTACATCTGATAGAAAGAAGGCTTAATTATATTCCTATTTTAACCCTATGAACATTTCAGTCTCCTTATTTTGAAATGGAATTTTTTGTCTCAGAAGTTTCCCAAAATGAATAAAATGCATGGAGGGGCCAGTGTCCAAAAACTAACAGATTGGGCGCATGGACATTGAAATAAAAGTTACTTATATGTTTATTCACATGACTCCTCCCTCCAATTTTAATCCCCCAAACACAACCTAAGGTGGAGATGGAATGACCGAAAGCAGCAGCGTATGATCCAATTATGTTCCCTTTCTGGATGGACATATAAAATTTACTGCATAATAACCAAAATTAACTACGTTTAGCAATTATTTTTCTGGGGAGGAAAAAGTAGAAGTAATAGAATAGGATTATTATGTATATACACGTTATAAATGCATTGTTTTTACAAGTTTGTGGGGGCAATTACAACGTGGATCCACCCGTGGACCTGATATTGCCATATTGAGAATTGCCGAGCAGAATGAGCTTCAGACCCCTTGCACCTTCTCCCTTTGATGATTTCCTCAAAGGATTACTGCAATATTTCTCCCTCAAGACTACATCATCTTGGCAAGACCAAGTCAATCCTCGAGGAGAGCTGTTGGCCCAGAGGAACCTCTCAGAGAAGGGATTCACTAGACTCTCGCTAAATTCCTGCACACTCTTGCATAGCAACCCCCGCAGCAGTCAGAGAGCATGTTAAGTTTTTGCAGCATGAGATGACAAGAGATAAAACAAGAGGTAGAAGTACTATACCTCCGCCATGGACTTGATTTTCAAAGTGACATTATCGCTGAGCAGGACAAGCTGTCCATTACTCTGCTTTCTTTTATATAAAAGAGCATAGTCAAGAATCTGATCCTCTCCTGTTGGTGAAACTATTTCCATTAAGCTCTTGTGGGATGGAAGGGGCTCTGAGCTTCCTGTCCAACAGGGAAAAGTCCAACCCTCTTCACTAAATTCAATCTTAGGAGAAGTACGTGGAGTTGGAGCGATCAGCCTTTCCTCCTCCATTGAGCTTTGAACATGAATCCACCACTTAGTCTCCACCATACATTTCTCAATCCATTCCAATACCAAAGAAGCCTCGGAGGTTCTTCGGAAAATACTAAATCGATGCTTCATAATGTCTAGTTCCCTTATGACTGATAAAAAGAGTGAAAGCGATGTCTGTTAGAAACAACAGCTTATCATCTCAAACAAAATAAAATAAACTTTTTAAGTCATAAAATGTTTCAGAACTCATTACCTATTCGTGGAATGATTAAACGAGTCCCCTTAAGGCCTTGTAAAAGCTGTAGAGCTTTCCTTGACTCCTTGTTCAGTAGAGAAGCAGTATCCACAACCATATCCCAGTTTGAGCTCTGCGGGAGACCAACGTACTGCTAATGAAATAGATGTAAGAATTCAGAGTTAAATGAACTCTTGAACCCCTAAAATGAACAATAATACATTTTCTGTTAACTTAGAGTATAGTTAGTGCACTTGTCTATAATTTGTACAGAATTACTGGCATTATTGCTTTCCGAAGCAGAAGCAGGACCACCAGATGTCTCTGTTCTGTTCTTGCTTCCGGAGTTCAACAGAGATTTGAAGGGTGTTCTTTCGACTCTGTTCTCTAATGCCATCATATCTAGCCCTTGATCCAACTTCTTGTGATGACCAAAGGGTTTTCTTCCCAACATCTGTTCTTGGACAACTCTCGGAGTTTGGTTCTCTTTATCTGCACTGGGGCTCATGCTTTCATTCAGGAAGTTATTTGAGCTAATGTCCTTTGAATTGCGTGATCCATGCGATTTTGAATGCTTAATTTCTTCTAGTTTACCCTTGTTTTTCAGAAACCGCAATTGAAGCATATTTGGGCTTAAGTTTTCCTTATCTGGAGCGAAAACTTCTTCGTCCCCATCTAAAACGGAGAAAAGATCCTTTGAAATTTTTTAATCCACGATATCCTTCTTATCAATCATTTTAAATTTAGTGCTAAATTTAGCTGTGCTTCTAAATATACTCTTGCTGCTTCGAATCTGAGGAGCGCTAGTAGCTTTACCTCTTCTTGACCAAATACTACCAGAGGTTGAGTTTTTCTCCTTTGTTTCAAGACAGCTTTCATCTATTTTCATCTCAGTGCTTCCTCCCACAGCAATAGGAGATTGCGGAGTCCAGTTCTCTTCCTTGGTTGCAATTGCAAAAATAGCTCGCTCAGCCAATGAGGAATTGACTGATTCTGCTGGAAGAGATGTGGGGTTTGTGGACTTATTTCCCATACCTTGAACTACAAGTTTTGACTGCCCTTGCTCGCAACAAAAAGTAGTATCTGAATATGCCAGCAAATTATCTTGTTCATATAGTGAATCCTTAGTAACCAGTTCAACAGGCTTGACTTGTTGAAATTTATTAACAAGAATAGCTTCCTCTACTAGCATTGATGTGTACTCGGTTATGAGATCTTCAGCTCTAGTTGCTAATATATCTTTCGCTCTGTCATTATTTGTCAATATGCATTCAAATTCAGTTTCTGCAGGCATCTCTGCGGCAGTTGCTGCACTTCTTTCAAATTCAGAGGAAGTCACTTGCATGCTAGGTAGTAATTGTGAAGTACATAAATCTGGTGGGCTATGGATTACACATTCCAACTGCTGCATTTCGGTTCCTTGAATAGCTTCCACAAGAAGTGAAGATGGGATCTCTGTCAAACATTCTCTCAATGGACTTGGAGCTATAATTTCCTTGGACTTCTCTGCTTCAGAATAAGTCTCATTTTCCTCCTCCACGTTGGACTTAGATTCCAAGTCTATAGAAGAATCGGACATTTGAACAACTGATTCTAAATGACGAGCTGAAAAGACTTGGTTAACAAAGTCACACTGTTTCTTTTGATTCTCAAAGGTTAAATGCAAATTTGATGTATCAGTTCCAAAGGGCCAACATGATGAGGACATAAAACTTGTTCCATCCAGGGGATCATCTTTGGATGGGCTCTGTCCTTCGCCACAAGAAACAGAAACATTGACTTCTGGCACTGGAGATGCTAATAGAATCAAGCCCTTTGCAGTTTGTTCTGAATTCTCATCATTGAAAAAAGAATCACGAATTGAATCCAGTGATTGAATCTCCTCCTTATCTACTGAATAAATAACCTCATGCTGCAGGCCAAAGAAGAGAAGAATAAAGATCATAATTCATAAACAATATTTACAGGCGCCTTGACCTGTATTTACTTATTACATCTACCAGTGCGCCGTTCTTGAGGACCGTGAACAGTGGGATTTTCCTCTCTTCTTGATCATCCATTGATGGGGCTAAGATGTTCGCCGAATTCCCCGAGAGAAAAAAAAAAAAAAAAAGGAAACGGGGATAAGAAAAAAGGGTTATAGAGAGAATTTTCTTGTTCGTAACTAGAGTTTTCGACGGGAACTTGAGGTTTTGGTTTGGCTGCGCCTTTTGATTTTGAATTTTGTAAAAGGCGACCGTTTGTATTTTCCACCCCTGTGCAACGGCTCTATAGCTTAGCAGTTGGCGTTACCGCCACATGTATTTCATTAGGAAAAATAATAACAACAATTTTTTTTCTTAGTGTATTTAAAGAAAACATGTTCCTTGCTCTGAATTGTCTAAAGTTTAAAAGAAAAGGCATATATATATATAAAAAAAAAAAACTCTAAATCTTATATATTTTTTAAAAAATAAAATTTAAATGAGTTGAGTTTTAAAAGTTTATTATAACTAAAATATGTTTTAAAATTCATAAAATATTTATACAAAATCTTATAAATTACTTATTAATAATATTTTGATATCAACAATAAAACTTCAACTTCCATTTTTATGATATATAGATATTGTGAATTGAATTAATCCTTATTGGCTGAACAAACTCAACATAAAAATTGATTGCACTAGAGAGTTGAAATTATTGGAAGATAAAATCATGTTATTTTTCCGTTGATAAGATGAGAAGAGAAAGGAATGCATGGTGGTTATTAAAGAAAGAGTTAAAATCAAAATTAAGCAAAGAAATAAATGATGCAATTAAACAATTAAGTTGGTCACTCAACTCAATTGAATTTTGTACCTATCAATCAAGTGGAGAGGTGCTACAGGGACACCTTTCTTCAACACCCAATTTTTTTTTTTTTATATATCTTTCTTATTTCTAATTTAAAATTTTATTTTTATAACATAAATAAAAATAGGAGGTATACACAAAAGTATATCCCAATAAATTTGCATGTAACATTTCTTAATCGATTGTAACGTAATCATAAGGCTGTACCCATGCATGTGCAGTACGGCACACACAGATAAGATGTTTCAACGTTAAAACTAACGACTATGTTTACGTTCAAGATTGACCAAGGCAATAGGAAGTTAAGCTAATTAATTCGACCTTTTTATTATTTTTAGTTTTTGCTGCTGATGTATTTTCTTCATTTTTATTTTATTTATCATTATTATTTTCTTCCTTATAGAATGGGCTAGCAGTACTATACTATTATTGACTGGGATTTCATCTGGTTATCGCAGAATGGAAATTGTTTTCAGAATTCAGAACCCTCTGCTTGATACATCAATCAATGAAAATGATAAGTCCTGAGCTTATAATATATATACAGATATGATTTGCAGTGCTTCAAATGGATGAAATCCATGCTTCAAGATATATCCATGTCAGAAACATGGGAAAGGAAATGACATGAAAGAAATAAGACCAGAAAACTATAAAGTACTCTTTCAAATTTCTTTCTTGTTTATATATAATATAATATAATATAATATAGCGAATAAAAATAGAAAGGAAATATCTAAAAATTACTATTTCATCAATTTTTCTTCTCATAACTTAGCTTATAAGGCATGAATTTAAATTTGTTAGATTTATTGTAATTAATATTTGATATAATTAACGACATAACATAATAAAAATTATTAAATTTGTCTTTGATTCTAAATAAATTATATTATTAATTGAGATAAATGAATCAATAATCATCTATAATAAATTCAAGTTAGCATCTAAAAAGGTTGAGATTTGAATGGTATATACAGCACATTGATAATATTTAAGAAGCCAAGTTAAGAAAACACATGAATATCGTAATGTGGATGTTATATATGCCATAAACTTTCCATTGTTTTTCCCCTTATTTAGTTTCTTACGCCATTATTCTGTTTTAGCTGCTCTCCCCACTGAGCTAATAAAAACAACTTCTGACTTTCTGAGAACTTTTTTTCCTAAATCCATTTGTATATATATAAAGTCAGCTTAACTGCCTCGGTAGCCCAGAAAGAATAATCATTAATCAGCTCAGTCATAACATTTGATGCCCTAGAATTGGATTCCCTTGAATTCCTATGTAAAATGGAAACTTAGAATCCACCCCATGACATGAGTCATTGTACCATTTAGATTTTGGAATCCACTTCCATTAATATCAATTGCTTTTGTCTATATCTATAAGCACCATAAAGCTTAAAACAACATTCATCATGAGGACAAACAGCTTTGGTGTGGATATTTAGGGTGTGACCAATATAATATTTTGACTTATAGGATACTTACATTGTGCTAAAAACTAAGTATATATATAAATGGATGATACATTGGATACGCAGAGAATAATACTTTTCTATGCTTAGATCTTTTTATATTACAAATTAATTAACTGTTTGTCTAAGTTTTATCTCATATTTAATGGAACAATGAGAGAGTAAAAAATGTGTAGATTATAAATTTTCACATATTCAATTAATTATTAATAACTAATATAAGTTTTGACAGTAAATTCTATTTAATTATAAATTAGCCCTAATTTTTTTTAAGTTTTTATTTTTCATCATTCCTCACTTTTTTTTTTCACTTCATTTTTTCTTCTGCCATCCTAGAGGTAAAGATTGAAGATAAACCTTTAAAAGGAAGAGTACATTTCATAATAAAAAAAATGATACATTGCCTATATTTAATGCTTACATATTCTAAATCTCATATTTAAGGCATTCATTTCACATATTTTTGATAAATAATTAAAATTTCTTTTAATGATAAAAAATTACTCAGGGGGTTTTTAAATAATAGAAATATTTTAGTAGATATTTTTAATTAACATGCTTTTGTTTTTTTTTAGAAAAATATTATCCTTCTCTTCATTCTACTATTTGAGGCATTATTTTCTTTCTACAATAGCTAAGTCCACAGTGAATGCATCTTTCTTGAATATTATTCTCACTTTTTCCATAATCATGTAGTGATAAATTTACAAATATGCTACCCCTTTATGAGTTACTAGATAGTATTATCCGAGACACAAATGGATTCTTGATAATATTAGATTTTAGGTTCAACAAATATAAAAGATGTTTCAAGTCATAATCCACTTTTATGAATTGTTGTTAAACATAAAAAGAGATATGTAAATAACTCGTGAGGAAGAAAAAGATATTTTTTTTCTTTTATTTTTTATTCAAAAAATAAGATATTTTTGTTAAAAAAATAACAAGGCAGACATAGAAGACATATAGGGAAAGAGGAGATTTTAGGAGAGAGAGAAATAGAATCGAGGAGGATGAGAATAAATAAAAATTAAAATTATGAGTTTAAGTGTAAATTTTAATAATTATGAACGTAAATTTAAAAATAAAAATAAAATTAGTTATTGAACATATATATTTTTATCACTTATTTATTACTCGTTAATTAATTGACCGCTAGCTCACAATTTGAATTAGAGCCTATTTCAACTCAATTTCAAATCAAATTTGAGTTGAGCAACAAAATAAACAAATTGTCAACTTTTTATTCAAGATTGAATTAAATATTCAGTTCCAAAGATCAACGAATAAATTAACCTGATAAAGACTTGATTAAATTTGAATATAAATAACGAAACCAAAGATTATGTTGTTTGATATTCCAGCTCAAAATTCAATTAAGGGCCATTGTAATTTGTAACATGGAAATACAAGAATAATATAAAATTATGATATATAAGTAAAATTTCTCTATTACATAAATTATCATCAATTTTAAAACTCTTTCTACGATCAAAAATCTTTTTCTACTAATATTCCCTGAAAAAAAATCTATATATCAATCTAAACGACTATTGATAATGTTAAAGTAATATAGACATCTCTTGTTTCCATCGCCCTTATTGCACACTTCCTTTTCTATTACTTACATATACTTAGAATAAAATAAGATTTCACATGGAAACGTATGGAATTATTTAATTTTATTACTAGTCAGAATTCAGGGAAGCAACTCATAAATAATATTCTTTTCTTGGATAAAATCCATAAGTAATTGTTTAATTAGAAAGTTGTTCTACATAAGCTGCCATTTTGGGTATACTCAATCTTACTCTACTAAACCTGCGTATCTTATGTTCATAACTTAAATTAGGGTTCTTCAAATTGTAGCATCCATGTGACAGAAGCACAAGATATCAACACCATATATTATACGCTCAGTCAACCATCTAGCTAGTAAAAATGATTAAAGAAACTCTACATATTTCTCAACATACAAAGATATATAGCTAAAGAGAACCTGAAACTGAAGAGAAAAGATAAGTTAAAACTCATCATTTTGAATCTAGATTGTTTCCAGAATGATGAATATTAGGCAGTTAGGGAGACTTAGCAGTGTAAACTATCAGAACACTGGTTGCCATGCTGAGACTGTAAGCAGAAACCTATTTTGCCATCCCAAAGAGATGGCCCTTCCTTCATCCCTTTCAGAAACCCTGAAACCACCACCTCCATCTGCTTCAAATTGCAATGGACAGTAATGGGTTCTCATCTTCAACAGCAGTTTTGCTTGGATCATAGACTTTGAGCTTATCTTGGTTCCTGCAAACCCATGACTTTCCATTCTTGCTTTCCATGTTTCCATCCTCTCATATTTTGGGCAATCCACACCATCCATGTCATAGTTGAGCATGCTTTTGATCTCTTTGCCCAACAGCTTCTTCTCAATCCTTAGCCTCTCTGTGCTTTCCAATGGCAGACAATCATCCAATGAATCAAACATGGCTGCAAAATAGTGCAAAGAGTCTGTGAATCTTGACAAGAAGGTCCTAGGACTCCTGCTACCTTCTTGTTCTACCAACACTACAATGGAGGGATTAAGAGAATGAACAAATCCCAATGTGTCAGAGATCTTCATAAAACTACTCAAAGTGTTTAAATAAGAAACCAAGTTCACCGCCACTGTTTCATTCTTCTTTTTCCTTAGGTTGATCACCCTTGACCCTCTTAGAAGCCCTTGGAACTCAAACACAAGATTGCCAAAACCCTTTGAGAAGCTAACCAACCTAGACTCGGTTTCTTGCATCTCTTTCAAGCTCTTTCCAAATCCTGTGATTCTTAAAGATATTCTGTTGCCACTGGTTGCTTTCTCAGAAAGTGACTGAATAAGTGAAGGCCATTGGAAGCCATAAGAGACATCAAAGTCAATGACATGTAGTGCTTTGTTGTTCTTCTCTTCTTCCTTCTCAAAAGCCTCTAGAATTGCCTGATTTGCAGTGAAGTGAGCAAATTGGTAATAGGGTGAGACCCTGTAGAGATCTGTGAATGCTAGAAACTCTTCTTCACATGTGGGTTCCTCCATGAGCATGTCATAGAATGGAGATGACCTTGTGAGAAGCCTAGCAGCCAAGCCATCAGCAAAATAGGCCACCACCCTTTGAACTGAGTCTCCTGTTAAGGAAACTGTTTTATAAAGTTCTGTGAGATTCTCCAAGGCAGAACCCAAGTTGTTCTCATCAACTGCAGTGGCTGTTGTGAGAAGCAAATGGATCAAAGGTAGGCCATTGCCATCTTCAACAACTCCTTTCCTTCTTTGGAGCTCTTGTCTTAGCATCTGCTCCCTCATTTGGAGAAGCCTAAAGATCTTCCCTTCATAGGAGTTCATCATAGGGCTCATAGAAGCATGATCCCTCATTATTATCTTCCCTTTCTTTTTCTTCTCCCTATTAGAAGCAACTGAAAGGCTAAGATTCAGAAACTCCTCTTCCTCTGAATCTTCCATATCTTCAAGAGAAAGTGAAAGAGAATGAGGGAGAGTAAATCTAGGACATGAAAGACAGTGTTATACTTGTGGGGTTTTATGGGGATAGCTCATAAAAATTCCCTTGTGTCATGACATGGGTATATATAGGGATCAAGAAAAGAAAGCAAGGGAAAGAAAGAGAGAAAGGGATCAGAGATTTTTGCTCTCTATTTATTTCCAATAAGACGGAGAGATTAAGAAGGGTATCTTTTTATTCTTTAGAATCAGTGTCTTGGGTCAGGTAAACACATTGATCTTTTCATTTATTATATTGGACTGCTTTTTCAAATCTATGAAAGGTCCTGTTTTTAGGTCTATACTCCTTTGGTAGTTGAGATGGCTCGGAAGATGCCATATGCATTGGACAAGAGACAGCGGTGTCAATGGGGAATCAAACGTACCGTCCTTGAGAAATTGTCTTTATGCACTTTTCTTCTAAAGTTCTCCCAACCAAATTCCCTTTCTCCTATTCTTTTTTCTTCACTTCGTTTGCCTTGCAATTGCATTTGTTATAAATGCATAATTTGACCTCCATCTTTTAGAGTAAAAATTTGATGTAATCAATACAATTATTAATAATTATCATTCTAACTTATAATTTGTTCGTATAGTTACATGTACTAATTACACTATTAATTTTTTTATTACAAGAAATTTAATTTCATATTAAATCCCTTTGTTTTATCAATTTATTCCATTGCATTAGGCTGGTATTAGAAAAACGAGAGAGAAGTCAATGTCATGCATGTTAAGAATTAGCTAGCAATATTTGAAAATCTATGACTTCAAGATCAGTGATGGAAGCAAAAAACTTTTATGCCCATCCCTTTTCTCTTTCTAGCATGTTTTTAATTGGCACAATGTAGAGTTTCTTACAAAGACCTTTGGCTTTGTTAACATATATTCCCCAGGTACATAGAGATCCTGCAAGGAAACTTTTGATACTTTCTCATCATAATATGCCAAGACAAATGAAAGCTAACAAGGGTTGTTGTGTGTAATGCTCACAAAAAGCGACCCACCATCTTGTAATGCGCTAGACTTTATTTTTCTCAAAGGACAAAACAACTTCAAATTTATTATTAATTAATATCAATCCATGATGATAACGGGACAAAGGGTTTTCTCTAAATCACAAAGCATCTACTATTCTGCACATAGCAATATAGTTTAATGTTTTTTTGGATATCCCATATACCAAAAACTTAGAATCTCTTATAAATTGCTTGAAAATGTTCACTTTAGTCATAGAATTTAATTAATTTTTGGGTTATACGCTACAATAGAAATCCTTAATTAGAAATTTAATGCAGTGGTATCTTTTACCATTTATGTTGATTTATGATTATTAGATGGTTTGGGAATAGTTATGGCATATTCACATAATTCTTTCTTTTCTCATGCTTACTTGTTTTCCCAAATGATCTTTTGCACTGCGCTGATTCCTCTATTAAATATAGAATTGTGGGGTTGAAGTTATGGCATTGGAATTGGTGTTTGAAATAGTCTTAGGTAGCAGTGCAGGATCCTGAAAGGGTCACATCAAACATGGAAAAAGTAATAAATTCTTGATTGTCTTGTTAATGGAGGACACACAACTTGTTAAACAACATGGACACTCAATAATATGCTCCAAATGGTACACCAATATGCTGCCTCATGCACTACGAGACTGACATTTGGCAGTCTGTTGGATCCACTAAGCATATTATTCAAAGCACAGAGCAAGCAACAGAAAAATCCACCAAAACTCACTTTTTGTATCCAAAGCATATTAAAATTTACAAGTTCAGATACTAAACAGGAATAAATCTAGCTCTCAAATTTTATTGACTGTTATAGTTTAATTTCTCGACAACTTTCTGATATCAGCTAAAACTTTAAATTTAAATTTATTATAGCAGATTGCATTGTATTTATTGATGTAAAAAAAAGTGAACAAATAAATGAATCTATAAGTGCATTGTAAGATCTCATCATCCAATAGCTACTGGTTTACTATATCAATAGCAAAATCACGTTCCTAAAACTCCCATTTTGAAGCACTAGTTAGAAAAAAATATGGCAGTAATTCCATGACAATAAAAGTAAATAATCTAAAAGAGAAAACCCTAAAGAAAAAGAAATAGTAAGAAAGAAGAGCAAAACCGAAATGCAAGAAACCTCTTTGTCTCAACCTGCTGAATAGAAAGGCAAAACTGAGAAGGAAGGAAAAGATAAAGAAAGAGAAGAAAAACACGGGAAAGACGGAAAGGGAAAGCCATGGAACTGGTAAGGTAGAAAACATGCTTGTGTCAGACAAACCCACGTGAGGTGAGGTCTCCATTCCCATATATATATATATATATATATATATATATATATATATATATATATATATATTCTCTAAAGACAAAACACAGCTCCAATATCCCCTTTCTCTTCTTTCCTTTGCGTGACAAAATAACCAAAAATTAACAACAAAAAATACAGAAAGGAAACAGGGAGAAACAAATTAATAGATATGGTACCCATAGTATAGTAGTAGAACCGGATTAACCATAATAGTCACTATAATCACTAACAAGAGGAATCACTAATAAGACGTTTATATTATGAATGATTAAACGATATAAATGTGTACATTCAAGCTCATAATATGTTAAGTTACTGCATTATTTTTTATTGCAGAAAATGCAATTTCACAGTAGCAGGAATAGGAGCAAATGAAGATTCAAGAATCAAGATTGAATGGAAGAAGAGAGGGTAAAAATGTGGTCAGGTACAAGTACTCTTAAGGCATTTCTAGTCGGTTCATTCAGCAAAGTTAGAAAAATTGGAAATGTCAGACAACCCCACGTGAGGGTTTCCTCTCTCTTTTCTCAAGAAACGAACACCCTCTCAAATCCATGTTGTTTTTACATTATTATTATTATTATTATTATTTCACTTTGCGTGAGCAAACCCTTTGCGTGCCGAAATGGAAAAAGAAGCAAAGGTAAGGCAATGTAAGGAGAGGTTGTGGTGAGGGTGAAGCCAAGAGTGTGGTGGGTACTGAGTACCAATCGTGTCAGTCATCAAAAGGAAAATGAAAATTGATAGATAGGGAAAGAGCAGGTCGGCAAGTAAGTCATCATGCAGAGACACCAATAGTTTCTACCTAGCTACTTCCCTAACCCTAGATTCCCTTAAAAGCCCATCCAGAAGGCAACAATAATATCACAAAGGATATGGATGAAAAAGTCACTACAAACTCATTATTTCGCTTTAATTTACATAAGAATTATTGACACTCCTCCTTGAATAATTGAAGTAATCTTCTATATGAAAATCTTCAAAGTGGATTTTGAAGTGAGTTTTTGTGAAGTTGAAACTTTTTTATTAAACATCAAAATTATGTTACGGTAGAGATAATATATTTTTTCTTATAAGATGTTTTATTTTTGTGATTATATAAATAAATTTTTAAGATAAAAAATAAAAATGTTAGAAAATGTTATTTTGTTAACTTATTAGTTTGTAAAAAAATAAACAAGTAATATTTTAGAGTCCACATACAAAAAGACATGATCCGTGAAATCATGGTGATTGTATGCTCTTGAATATTGAAGATAATTATATTTTATGTTGGGATACCAGCACCCAGATGTTTCTTGTCTGCATCCTAAGACGCAAACGATTTGCTTCTACAGCTGTTGTCTTCTTTTTCTATTATTAAATCTATTTGTATTAATGTAATTATAACTATGATTAAGGAATGTGGGTGTAATTATGCATTGTCAAGTTACAAATTCAGAGGATCTTCCTGCTATTATGAATGATTGTTGCACACCAACGGTTGCCATTTTTATATTACTTGACTTTAATATATTATCACATTAAAGTACTCGTCCCTAGATTGAGGAAGGTGGATTTGTATAACTGTGAGCAGCATTGATTCACAACAGGAGCTGTTAATATATATATATATATATATATATATATACACACCTAGTATCTCCATTTAGACCTATGCCCACAAAATGACATGTTATGCCAAAGTGGATATCTCTAAGTTAGTTCAAGTAGGTTGAGAAAATTGTCTCTAAGAAACAATTAATTGATTAGTAGAGAAATCTGGAGTTATGATATTTTGAGGGTTCTGGATATAAATTTTACTTGTTCGTTATAATTAATTAAGAGGTAAATGAATATTAAGTTGTCTGCCAAAACTCTAATGAATTAGTTAGAAGAAAAGGTACTACAATTAGAAATTGCAATAATAATGTCATTTGATCAAAGAAAACTCTGCAAAAATCTTTTTAAAATTTAAAGTGTTATTGTATACTCAGCACATTATGAATTTGGAGTTTCAAATATTTGGGCAAATCTGGTCAATCGATTTTTATATAAGCCAAGGCATTTTCCCCAAAAGAGTGGTACACTTTGCATCTAAAGTCAAAGATGAAGAACAACAAACAAAATTACATATAAAAAGTTAATCAAACGATAAATTTATCAGTGCCCGCACATTGGCTCAGAGTAAAATACTAGTATAAATAATACAATGAAGCATGCACATGCAATATACAAATATATTGGTTACACTAACACAAAGAAAAGAGACTGAGAAAACAAAGTGACACTATAATATCTAACATTATGCTTAATTTATATACTTTATCGTCTTCTTTGGAGCATTGCTAAAGAAAGTTCGATTCCTTTTACCTTAATTATTTCGATATTATAAGTTAGACGTCACATATGTTTGTCTTCCTTTGATTTGATTCCTTATGACAAATACGTCATTTGTCTTAACAAAACCTTTTGTCCATAATGAAAAACACAAAAGTAGATAAGATTGTTCAGTGCATATGTATCATGATCCTCTAAGCAATCGTAAAAGCCAATCTCATGTGTAGTGGACACTAGCTAGGTAGATATTTTCTTTTCCTATCTTTAGCATAGAGAATTCCAATTGAACAAACCAATCACTTCTTTATTTCTGTATTATAATACTGGGATACTATTAACTAATAGTGATTCACTTTATCATATATTTGAGGAAATTGCTTAATTCACATGTCTATGTGTGTTTATATAGAGGTGGATGAGGCAAAATTATTTGAATTGCCAAAAAAAAAAATACTCTTTTTTCTTAAAAAGAATATCTTTATGTAAATTTTAATTTTTTTTGGATTAATCTTAAAACATCCTTTCTTCTCAAAACTTTCAGCACAGTACATGCCATCTCTTTTAATTAGATCATTCATATTATTTTACATCTTACATTTACATATGAAGATGTTCTCCTTTGGTAAATTCCAAATGTTCTTTTTTTTTTTTTTAACTTATTTAGAAATCATCGCTTCATAAGGTAAAGTTTAAGTTAATAGAAAAGTATTTTGAATGAATTGAATTAAAGTTTAAATTTAATTCAAATATATACATAGACTAAAATACACTTTTAGTTTTTAGGTTAAAAAAAGTATCAAAATGATTCTCATTAGATTAGAGATCAAAATGATCCCTTTTAAATATAAAAAATAAACAAAATAATCCTCCTTAAATTAGAGATATCAAAATAATTTTCAATTAAGAGATATAAGGTTAAAACTTTCGTATTGCACTTTAAATTCATATAATTCAATACACTTTTAGCTTAATTCATATTAATGACAGCTTAAAGTATATAGAAGAATATAGCTTTGAGTTGTATAATAATCAACAAATCAATGATAACATGGAGATTCTATTACCATCCACTTGTCCATGGATTGTTGAGTTTAAAGAATCAGATCTCATGGGATTATTTCATTAAATAAGAATCCCTTGATATCTCGTGCCTTACATATGTGTCATTGACAATAACAATATCTAGAGCTGCGTAACCAATGAAGAAGATTACACGTGGTTTATTAAAATAAACCCAGATAGATATACCTATAAATATAAATATCTGATATGAAGAAACTATCGTTTGAGTAAACCACCTGGCATGGCATTCCTTAGCTTCTTTCTGAACACAAGACGGAGCATTGAACCCACTAATGGCCAACTCGTGGCAATGGCAATATAAATCAGCAACCAAGTGGACCATCGATTCTGTCGAGATAACTGACCTATGTATTTTCTTATTGGAGATATTACTACATCAAGAGCTGAGGCCTCATGTGTTGTTGTTGTAGTTTCTAAAACACCAGAGGATTTATCAGAGTTTGTATCAGTCACAGGCTCATCTTCTTCATTGGTTTTCTCTTGTGGAATGCTTTCATGATGGTTATCCTGCATCTCCAATACTTGTAATTCTTGCTTGTTTTCCATTTGCTCATCGTTCAATGCAGCCACCAAACCATCTTCAGCAACATTCACAAAAGGGCCCTGATCAATTGACGAGTCTAATGGTGTGTGTGGTTTACATACCTGCATATGAACACAGATTAATGGAAAAGTTTTAGCTATTAAAGACAATAGAATCTCATCCTATCAGTTAATAAGCCAAATAACAATAGCATGTTTCACCTTCTTCTGTACATGCATGTATTCGCTAGAGTGTAGTTCACTGAGAAATTCACTAGCAGCTCTTACCCACCTGCAATTACAGAAACAAATGAAAGTTAAACCACTATAGTGTCAAATTGAAACAGGAAATGGGGAAAAAGATAAACCAAAAAACAAGACAAAATCAATGCAATAGGCTGTCCAATCCTTCTGCATATTTGATGGAAACTCCCTCCAATAGACCTTGAGCATTGCACAAATTAGAAGACAGTTGCATAATCCTATCCCAAATCAGTTGGTTCTGCATTGAGGTATTAAAAATGATGTAATTGTGAAGTTTGAACATACCACAGGCCAGACCCAGTTATTCCTTCAAAGAAGGCCAAATGTCCTCCATGCTTTACAGTGGCCAACACAACATTTTCATTTGCCCTATTAGAAATAAACACATTATAGTTTCTTCTGAAGTAAGTATGAAAAAGTATAAAGTAGTAGGAATCAAGGAACAAAATAAAAGTAGCATACCTGCATTCATCCCAAGGAATGCCTTCCCTGGTGCAGACCGGGTCATCCAAAGCATTGATACAGAGCAGCGGAACTGACACAGATTCAAGATAAATAGCACTGCTACAGCGTCTATAGTATGTATCAACAGTCTAAGGAAACAAGATGATTTTGGTAACTCACGTGATTAGGTGGAGAAATATCAAAAGAGAAGATAAGAAGAGAAACAGAAGAATATAGATCAAAGATATGACTTATGTACCTCATATTTCCCAATAATACGGGTGGCATGGTTATCAAAATCCCGAATAGAGCGTGACTTGTGAAGCATAAGAATAAAACACAACTCAGAATCAATTGAAATAAATCCTCATTATAAGGTAAAAGGCACAGAACATGTGTCCAAGAATGGCTTTTGTAAACTGCAACAGCAGCTATACCAGAACAGCTGGTGAATAAAAAGTCATTTGGTTTGACTCATGATTAAGTTAACAAACCAATGTATATATTGATGATCGATGCCTGGTTAAGACAGTGAATCACTATGTGCATCATGCTCCATATTGGGAAAAGAGGTGAATATAATTTGACTCGCAAAGGATATGGATGTTAATACATCTGAGAAATCATGCCTTCAGAACTCAACGTAAAGAACTGGCTGTGAACCAGAAGAAAGTCCAGAGAAGATGATAGAAAGAGACAACAATCCGGGGCCCCTTTCTCTTTTTCATGAGAAATCTCACTGGGGCTGGAAACAAGAAAGACTGCTACCTTCAGGCTTCAACTGAAAGTAAAGATGCTTTAAACACAAATTTCCACTAGGTTTTCTTGGCTTCTAAGCCCATAAACATATCTCTTTGCTGAAATAGATCAGAATTATTCTAGAGAATTTTTTTGGTAGTACATTAGAGCTTTGCGAGCAGGAACTTTTTCCTCCTTGTCCACTTCAACTTTTGGTGTGCCCAATGCTCAGTGAAAGATACTCTATCATTATGTATAGGACAAAGCTATTTACAAGAACAAAAAATTCCTAGCATCCCAGAGATTTCAGTAAAAGATCCATATTTCAGCCATTCTTCATCTTTCGAACCTAACTTTTCCAAGACAGCCCAACCCACTTTTTTTTTATAATTTTCTTCCGGAAGTTGTAAAAAGTAATTAGGAGCCAATAATTCTGAATCCTAGATCATTAAAGACCAAATAATAAAAAATTAAAAAAGAAAAAGAATCCTACATCCATCAACATAGTCACAAAGGCTAGATTCTCCACCCAATATCGTAAAACTGGAAATGTTGAGGGAAATGTCAACAAGAAAATCTCAACTTTGCTGTCAAAGACTTACTTATATTGCACAATATTACCTCTATCTGTATTGGATAAGTTCCAATTAAGGTGGCTCCTTAATGTTTAAGACACATAAGAATAAATATGATTACCCAGTTAAAAAGTGTGGTTACTCTACCATGAAAAGAGCTTGAACTTTTCTTTTATATACGTGTATATCAGATATCAGAACGAAATTCTACTGAACTTACAACGTAACACCTTCATTTGGTCAATTAGATCCACCATACAATGATTATAAATGTAGTAGTTATAGAAAAGAAGAAAACCTTTTCTATCGCTTCCCAATTAATAAGTCGAGAAAAGCGTGGCTGGTGTCTGCAATGAATATTTGTGACACTGTCAAATGAAGTCAAGGTATAAACTACAGAAAAGAGAAACTTCTTTTTGATATGCATCTGGATAGAGTTCCTGACGAAATCATACGAGCTAAAACAGAAATAAGTAAATTCATGTCTTCCAATAAAGCAAGTGCTTCACCAACCAGACACAAAATGAAGAGATTGACAGCCAGAGAGGCATAAATTCAACTGTAAAAGTAGCAGAGACATACAGTTGCGCATAACCTTGAAGTCCAATTGCAAGTGCCCTATCATAAAACTTCTGTACCAGCCTACGGTTTATGAATCTGTCTCCTATCTGCAAATAGAGATACAGATTATATGACCTCCATTGAAGAAGAAGAAACAGAACTAAGTAAATTGATCTCAATTAGTAAATCAGCAGCAAAACTCAGCTAGCTCAAGCATTTATAGCAACATAAATCATACAAAAGATATTTTGAAAATGATGTACTGAATACAGATACGTTATATGCTAAAAATACATCCAAAACTCTGACTTCCAAGACAGTTCTGATTATGTTAAACTGTCTACTACTCAATAATGTCCAACTTGCTTTGTAAATGTCTACCCAACACCTTCAAAGAAACGCACTGTATATAATTCATCATAAAAATTTGATTGTAAAAAATCAGAGATATGCAATTAAAGTCACATTGAAGTATATAATTTTCTTTTTTTTTTTTTGGAAAAAAAAGGTCCTGAAGCACAAAACCCCAAAAAATTCAAGCAACAATCAAAAGAACAAAACTGGAAAACACGGTTCATTACTCATTATTGTTCTCTAATCCCCTATGCAAATTGACAAGACAACCCCCCCCCCCCCCCCCCCCCCCCCCCCAACCAAAAAAAAATTTAAAAAAAAAAAAAAAACAAAAATGAACAAAACCATGTGTAAACACCCAAAGAGAAGCCAGGAAGACCACTCTATCCTATAAATGATGTAATGTCAGGAATCTATGAAGGAATATTTTAGCATGGCACTCCAACCATAAACACCACAAACCAGCAAATACTAACGATTAATGCTCAATAGCATAAGGTGAAAATAGTTTTAAGGATCCACATACTACATTATATGGACCTTAATTCCACATCCCTCTAAAGTACAACAGTTGAATGCAATTACAATTAAGTTATTACACTAACCAGAAGATCATACGGACAGCAAACAGCCACAGCACCAGCAACAGGTATATTCTCGCCTTCCTCACCAAGATATTTCAACTGCAGGCAACCATTGAAATCGAACAGTTAAGTGACAAAAAAAAATGTAGATACAAGAAACAACTCAACCTGATAGTAATCCAACAAAGGTGTCATTCATAGATCAACTGTTGTTATTGTTGTTTAAAACGTACATAGAATACTCAGCAGCAATGTTTGTAACTGATTCATATGATTAAATTTTAAGCACAAACACTGATCAATAAAAATTTCATCAATATATGACATAAAGCAAATTTATTTTGGAAATAAAAAACTCTATAGCAAGGGAGGCATGCAGATATGAAACTGACATTCTCTCTCTCTCTCTTTTCCTTCTGTTTTGGGGAATTGGCATTGTTCCTGAAATCATCAGGAATTACATACCAGAATGTGCAAGTTATTGCATCCCCATCTGAGGAATTGGTACTGGTTTGGATTTATAAAGCAGAAGAAGGCCAAGGGTATATGTTGAAACCATTGTAGGGTCTTCATCCTTCACCCAACAGCTTAAGCTTTTAGCTTGAAGTTGAATTGGTTCTTGAATTTTTATGGAGCCTTCTTGGCCAAGTGATCACGAGTTCAATCCTTCATGGATTCATTTTCTACACAATTTGAATTTCAGCACAAGCAACAAGGTAGTGATAGGCCTATGCTTTGTTAACACTTTAAACCGAAATAAATTTTTGCCTCAAAGCTCAAGTCTTCGCCAAACAAGTTAAGCTTTCAGATTGAATAGTATCATGACAGGAACTTCAAGCAAACAGAAGCAAAGGATAAAAGAAGTAAAAGCAATTGATATCAGCATTATACTCATACAAAAGCAATGAGAAGTAAAAACATTGGATTTCAGCATCATATAAGACTTCGGTGGCAAAACTTACCAAAATGTTGGCACCAATGCTAGTTCCAACAAGAAACAAAGGAGCCTTAGGGTATTCTTGATGGAGATAATGAATCATCACCCGGACATCCTCAGTCCATCCCGCATTGTAGAAGCAATCAGACTGCAAAAGTTGAAGAGAAATTATAGAATCTAAAGATAGAAGGGAACAAAACACCAGAAGACCATTGTTACAGATAAACATTGTGATCTCCCAAAGCACACCACCCTTAGCATAAACTGTTCTGTAGTTAGTTATGTTGGAATAGGCTTTTTGGTATTTCCAGTGAATTTTGGATTTAGAGGTTTTATATCATATTTATGTACCCACAGTATCATTAGCCAAGTATACCATAGATGCATGATGTAACTTCATCTAAATTATAATATGCAAGTTGTGTCTTTCAAATTTCTTAAAGTGGTTAATTAGAAGCTTCTCAGCTTGCAGAAAAAACTAACCGTGATAGCAACACCCCCAAGTCCTCGGTGGTTACAAATAACTACATTCCATCCATGTTTTGCTGTATAGAATGCAAGATGTTTGAGATACTGCAAACAAAAAAGTGTTAAGATGTCATATAATATAATGGAATCTCCTTATCAACCCGAGAAAGAATCTGAAAATCAGGAGACAAGGAAATTCTACCATACTCAACTCCCAACCAAAAAAAGAAAAGGGAAATTTAAGTGCGAGCATCCTATGCATTTTGTATATCTTGACAACTAGCATTCTCTAGAAAAGAGATGCAATGACCCAGGAAGCTACTGTAAAAGTAACTTGAATGAGACTAATGACAGCCCAAAATTCTTAACCCAAATTTACCAATGGTAGGTTTCTTAAGCCTTTTATTCCACATAGCAAGCACTTGTCTTTCTCCACTCAAATGCTGGACATCCTCAGCAAGCTCTTTAGATACTTGGGGTCCTCCCTCCATTTGTATACTAAATTGAAAACACAAGGATAACTGCCAGCTTTAGGACTAACGATCAAGCATCCAGCCATATAGCAAGGGAGTTTCAACAATCAAGTACCCTATCATCATGCAGGGAAATTTTCACCGGTCCTGGTTTCCAACACCAGGGCTCAGTCTTTGGTTTTCCCTCAATCCCCATTAAGTTGGAGAGAAAGAAGAGGAGGAGGAGGCAAATACAGTCAGACATAAATACACAAAAGAGAAACATATAATATGACTTACAGCAGATGAAGAGTCACTTGTTAGACCAGGAATCACCACAACAAGAGGAGTACTGTCGTCTTTAGGAATAGCATTATCCGTATGGGGAGCACCATCCAACACTACAATATGACCAAACACAAGAATCAGAAAGCTAAAAGCTCATTATATCTGTCAACACAAAGCAGAAAGTGCAGTATTAACTGATTCTTACAAGATCATAATAATGGAAAAGAAAATTTTTAGCAACAAGTTAATAGCAAACACATCACAAGGATAAAATGGTAAAGCCCCCAAATATCATACTCAATGCTGTGCTTCTATTTGTACAAAGTCTGGAGATCTTGTGACATGATAAATATCACCAAATCGAATATGCATTTCATAACACCAACAATAACTGAATATTTTGTATATACCATCAGAACTCAATAGCCAGTCCAAAGCAAGGGTTCCGCCATCAGAAGTACCAAATAGTCTGAAAGAGAATATATGTGCAGTTGTTAGATGAGACCAAGGATAAAATAACAGAAGAAAAGACCATGAAACCGTAAGAGAAAGAGAACAATGCCCAACCTCCACCTCTCTAACACCAGAATATCAAACGGAAGAAGAAAAGGAAACCTATTTAAAACTTCTGACAATTAAGGGCCGTGAAATCCACAAGGTGGAAACGCTTTTCCAAAAAAAATGAACAGAAGTTGGGAAAGCTAAAAAGAACATCAAATAAAAAGAACATTATCCAGTAACTATATAAGTATTCATTCAGATGAACAAAGAATTGAAGAGCATAGAAGCGCATAAAGGTCAGAATATTTCTATCTTCCACGATTCATCAAATAGATACTAGTGCAGCACTCCAACTATCAAGAATTTAACATGGCCGTTTTCTTCTTCCAAAAGGAAGGACTAATGAAAGAAAGTAATGTGAACAAAGCCAACAAACAGAAAAGAAAAAAAAATTCTAAAACTCAAATATTAAAACAACGGACTTTTTATTAACATCAAAAGTACATGGTTCATAAACGAAATACGGGACACACGAGTTACCTCCTTGTGTAGTTGAAAACAGGAGGCCTCCCGAAAAAGTTCAAAAAGCAAGTCTGAATGTGAGGGCTTGACAGCCATGGCGTCGCCAAATACCTGCAGAGTTCAATCACCGTAACCAAATACAATAAAGAATGCACGTCAAAAACTCATATTCAATGCCAACCACTGAAATTTCACATTTTGACCACCATTTCGGTTACCCAGAAAAAGAGATTTACAAACAAGTTCAGTCATACCTCCCATGAAGAAGGCGGCACTTGGAAACAACACCTTCGTAGAGCTGAGAGCATGAATTGTACGTTAATTCCACAGGAGATCCTCTAAATCCAGAGAAAAAATCTTCCAGGAAATGGAATTCCAAGAAATTGTATAGAAATACAATCAACACAACGGCAGCACAAATCAAATAATGCCAATATGGTATCAAAGAGAGCGCCTTGAGCAAAAGCAAGTAGGCATTAGCAGGAGAGCCATCCAAGCCAAAGTAATCCGTGAAAACCATGAAAGTTGCAGGATTTGGAATTCCTCGGTTGCGTTTGGAATCAAATTCTGCCAGAAAATGAAAATATTGGGAAGGGAGGGAATGAAGTCTTGTCCTATGTGAACGAGCGAGATACAAACAGGAACAATATCATCAGCAAGGCAGGTGCAGCCAGAAATGTACGTGAGTGGCATGTGATCCGAGCGCCACGGAGAAAACAAATTAATTAGCTAAATAATAAATTAGGTTCATTTTAAATTCACGCTACTTTGCTAAAAAAATTCTTGAAATCTTTATAAAATTTAAGTTGATTATCACATGAAATAAAATAATAAAAATATTATATTAGAATTTAACAATCCTAAGTTTGGAGCCTTCCTCTAATTGTTAGGTGATCTATAACTATAAATTATGAAGAAAATATATAATAATTTAAAATACATGGATTTAAGATTTAATTCTTTTCGTGTAATAAAAAAAAAAAAAAAAATTTCTTTTCATTTCACTTTCTGACCTTTTATTTGTGATTACAGCTCTCTTAAAAGCGTATGCTTCTTTGATTCGATTATTTCTTTGTTTGCTT
Organism: Bauhinia variegata; assembly: GCA_022379115.2. Classification (NCBI taxonomy): domain Eukaryota; kingdom Viridiplantae; phylum Streptophyta; class Magnoliopsida; order Fabales; family Fabaceae; genus Bauhinia; species Bauhinia variegata. The sequence goes on along the minus strand of CM039428.1, from coordinate 20,451,787 downwards.
GTGAGCCCTCAAAACAAAATATATGATAAAATTAAGTAATACAAGAGTTAGCTGAGCTAACAGAGTCACAAAAGTCAATGAAAGGTACATACAACAAATCCATATATGTAAAACGATTGACTATTGACGTGAAATCCCTACCATAATGTTGGGCTTAAATATGCTTTTAGACTAGGGTTTTTATTATTCTGGATTTTTATTTAACATTATTTACAAAATAAGTTTCGTTTAAAATTATATATAAAATTAAGTTTCTTTTTAACAAAATAATATCTTAATTTATTTTTGAATAGTTAAAACATAAAAACTCTATTTTACTAATTGTCAAAATGGAGTTCTAGTTTTTTTGGCATTTGATTATGAAAATGGTGTTTTAACTGTGATTTTTGATATTTTAACTATTCAAAAATAAATTAAAATATTATTTTATCAAAAAAATAATTTCATAAATAATTTTAAATAGGATCAAATTTTATAAATAATGTTATATAAAAACCCACTTTAGAAAAAAAAAAAAACCTTTAGACTACAAGGTTGTAATTAATTAGTGGGGATTTCTTTTTAACACCCACTTTTTTCACACCCACAACCAAAGGGTGGTGGGGTGTGAAAAGAAAAGGGAGTGAGAAAAATGTCCCCCTTTACTTTGTCAAGCCCAAAGGCATTGAAGGCTTCTCTTTTATAAATAGGGTTTAGGTGTGTGATTAGAAATTATGAGGTGTGCCAAAAGAATTCCCATTTGAAATTCCAAGCCCACCTTTTCTTCTTCAAAAATGGGCCTAATTATTCTAAAGCTTTCTTCTCACAGGTCCACAGAAGTCGTATATTATATCGTGTTTGAGTCTTCTTAGAATTATCTTTTTTTTAAGTCTTTTTGAGTTTGAGGACAATTAGACATATGTGTTGAGTCTTGGGAACGGGGACTCACATGATAGGAACAAAATGGACACTGTCCCATAAAAGCATCGTATTTCCTGTCTCGTATTCATCTCTTACGAGTGTTAGTATGGTCTAGAACCTCTTGTGAGTGTAGTGTGGTCTAATCTAATAAACAATATCATTACATGTTCACAAAAAGGAGGAAGATAGAAGTAGTATTAGTACACTTGTAAGTGTACCAGGTAAAAAGCAAACCAAGATGTGACATATACATACATTCAATAGAGTAGAAGTGCTTAATTAAATCATGAGTTCAATACCTTGAGAACATCAAGTTGTTGGTCTATAATTTTACACGCATACAGGAGCTACAATATTTCCTGTCTCATTTTCAACCGTTTCATTTATTATTTATAGTATTACTTTACATGTGGTTTTTAATTAATAAAAATTCATTTAAGACAACAAATAATACAAGAAGTCAGACACCATTGTAGAATCTTATTCAAACAAATTTCGTTTCACATGCTAGTGCCTTTTATCAATTCCTTGAATTGACATATATGCATACTAGTGATGCTTAATTGTAAAGTACTTATTTTTCCACAAAATTCATCATTTTGTAGGAGCAATAATTTATGAGGTATGTCTGGGGAACTTTTCCTGTAAGATTCTTTCTGTTTCTTTCATATACCTAACACCTTAGCCATGTGAGCACTAGCTCTTGCCAAAACCAAAGGATTTATAGTGGTGATTATGTGGTTCTAAATATTTAATCATATTCTAAATGTTTTATATTGTAAATTATAGGAATACGATAAGTTTAAGAGATTGAAGACGACAATATACATGTAAGGCTTTCATAGATTGAGATTAATCGCTTGTAAGAGGCCAACAAAATTTGTCTTTAATGTCACAAGTTATCACAAAGCACACCTAAGATACACGAGGGAGTGCTATTAAAAATACCGAAAGGAAGCTGCATCGTTGCTGCAAATTCAGCCAGTCCATCTATGCAGAAGTTGTTTTTTTAAAAAAAAAAAAATTTGAGTGAAAACCATTTACGTAATTGCATTCTTAAACTCGAACACTAAATTCTCTAATTAAGCTAGAAGAACTTACTAGCAGTTGCAAATTCAGCCAGTCCATCTATCCATAAGTTTGCTTCTATCCTGAAATACATGATCGATATTCATGAATTGTTTAGCCAATTCTTTAGGCCTAGCAGACATAACCCAAATCTCTGCTTTGAGTGCGGTGCATGCCATACCCTATCTTTTACAGAAGCTTGAGATCCATTTCCCTTGGTAGTAATGCACTATCCCGCAGGATTATGATTTTATAATGCTAAGAGGAGATATATAGAGGCTTACTTAAAGGATTATATATCTCCAAGGCATCAAATCTGTCCATAAAAAAATGAATTTAAGAGTGTATAATTATTGTTGTAATCGAAGAGATAGCAGATAAGTCATAGTCATGAGTTAAAATTATTGTTTGATATTTATGGGAAGAATTACTTCATTGAACTTCTAGCTATTAAATTAGGAATAATTTATACATGGGAATATAAATAAATAAATAAAATAATTTATAGAATATTACAACTATTGTCGTCACCCTTAACTACTAGTTGACATGTGAAAGGTTGTTTTATTACAAAGAGATGGACGACAGGGAAACTGGGTGAAAGCTTTTGCTTCAACGTATATCGTCAACCATCACTCTCCCAACCCTAGCAGCCAAAATAGACTCAAGCAAGAAGCTAGATAGCTCCATGCTTATGTAGGGGCTACATATAAGCCACGCCACACTATTATTGTCTACTTTAAAAATCAAAGAAAAACGTTAAGTTTTCCCAATATGCCTTTTCTGATTAAAACAAAGTTTTATATGACAAGCAGAAAAAGATGCTTTGTTTTGTTAGTAGAATTTTATTGTAAGCAAAGTCTTGGAGATGAAGAAACAAACTAGTCAATTTTACGCTAAGTTATTCCCTTTTGTGTTCTTCTTTCTGGGGTGGGTCGACCCATATGCATGTCAGTCTGAAAGACCCAGAAAATAGATTGTTTTTGAAGTAGACAGCTACGACTATTTCTGCATAAATCCATGCAAACGATAGAGAAGTGTCGATCGAATTAATTGAGAAATCAACTGACTCAACTACACGTGCTTTGACTTTTATTTATTTTCGAAAGAGATGAAGCTCACGGTATTGAAACAATATTAAATTAAGATATTTTTTCAAAAATTTTGAAGCTTTTCTTATAGGGTTATAACATGAAACTAATTCAAATTCAAGATAGTAGTAATAAATGCTAAATCCTTTCAACAACAATAACTAGCTGGTACAAAATTCAAAGATACGTTGAGATTTAATGTATTTTTCATTCCGCGAACATTTTATTGGCAATCTTCTAAGTTTATGAGTAGATTTTATCGGTCCAAAATTCAAAGATATGTATGCTGATGTCAAAGGCAGAGCAAGATGTAAATTATTAGAAGGGCCAAAACAGAAATGTATAAAGTCTATTAGAAAAATATTCTTATTTTTAAGAGGACCAAATATATGTATTCAAGAAAAGTTATAATTCTAAGAAGTTTGGGGCCATTGCCCAGAGTATCACAACACTCCATATATCCTACATATTAGAAGAAACTCATATAAGCAAAGAATTAATTGCCATCCACAACCCTATACGTTTCTTCTCCCGTTGCCAAAAACCAGTATATTCCATAACCTACATTGAGTTGCCCCCCTTCACATACCAAAAACCAGAAGTGTAATTAATATTGCTTCTTTTTTTTTTCTTTTTTTTTTTATCACGCATGGTACAAAAAAAGCCTCATGTTATCCCTGAAGCAATATGAAAAATAACTTTCAAAACCTAATCCAAAAATATTTGCTAATTCAAACTCTTAAGTATCAATATCTAGAAAAATAATTAGTTACCTACCTACGATTAACTAACCATTTATAAATAAATTATTTTATCACTAGTAACATAGGTTTATAGCCTAAGTTTCATTTTTCCAATAAAAAAAATAGTTTATTTTTTAAAGTAAGTAATTAATGTGGTATGAATAGCTAGTAGATTGCGCAAAGTCTAGTGTGAGACTTAGCTCCTTTTCATATATCTTAACAAATTATTCAACCCAAAGTTTCGTCACAAGAAAAATCAAACCTAGAAAAGAATTGAATGATCAAGAAGATAATTCACAAGTGCAAGCATGATCCAACAATGAAAAGTGGTCGCTATGAATCAAGTGAAGAATATCCATTACCCACTTAGCCAAACGCCATAAATTGTTTTGGTAAGTGACAAGAAAGTGATTTGTTGATTCCAACTTTGACTTAATTGGCATTAATGGAGCTACGTCATATATCCTTGATGGCACAAATGAACATTTATGTCACTTATGTGAGCAGCAATCTTATTGATGGATTTTTATTGAAATGAAACGAAACGAATGAATGAGAGCGATGAGATTCTTTTTTGATAATAATACTCTTTTTTTTTTTTTTCTTTGGGTACGAAGTGAGGAATTGAGATTGATTAAAACAAAGTGTGATTGATAGTGCCTTTAAAATTGAGTGGCAAAAAATAATATTTTACTAAAAAAGACAAACTATGTTATTCAACTGTATAGGAATCTCATTCACAATGAACCTAACAAGATTATGTCAAGAGGGCATATGTATATATTAATTAGAGACGAAATCATTGGACCGCTCTGATTCCTTAGTACAATTATCAATTGGGCACTACAATTATATATGTACTATAGGTATACCACAATTCTATACCTATTTTTTATATATATACCATTTTATTTTTAATATTTTTATTTATCTTTTTTTTTTATAATTTTGTTTCAATAAAATTAGAGGTGTATAAAAAAGTGTATATTTTTTTTATTGTATATAACCCAAAATGTTGAAATTGACGATGAATCGTCTCTTTATCTAATCAGTTTTCTTGGCCAACCCAAGATTTATTTTCACTAGTAGTTGAGAAGAGAAAGTTGTTTTATTAATGTTTAGAGATGGAAGAGAGGAGAGTAAAATGGGGTTGGGTGTACATATATATGCCCAGACTGGTCTTTTCCTGTCCATGATAGCTTTTTGCCCTACTTATATATGCTATCAACCAAAACCACATGCTTACTACTCCATCAACTTCCCAGCAGCCAAAATGGACCAAAACTACCAAACAAGAGCCTGGCTCCTGCTTATAATTTACAATTCAAACCAGTACTCTACATAATTAGTCACTGTCGAATTTTGTTTGGATGCCATCAAAATGACAGCTTCAGCATTTCTTGGATACAAAATGCCTTTTACACAACAGCAAGCTTTCAAAGCAAAATGTTCTCTTTTCCACACTAATTATTAACAGAGAGAGAAGAAGAAAAAAAAAAAGAAAAATTGGATTGGACTATATATCTAATGGAAACCACCGGCAATGGGTGCAGCCTTGGCCATGTCTGGCGGCGGCGAAGGCAGCAGGGTGACAGATAATATGCCGCTGGCAAGAGCCGACACTGCTCCCACCACGAATGCTGGCAAGTTCCCACCTCCAAACAGAGCATCCCATGGTCCACTTGCCACAGATACAAACATCTATTTCAAAAAAAACACATAATTAGTCAATTATTAACCAACAGTGCAGTTCATTTTAAAAACTGGTAAAATAAAAGTAAATAACCTGTGGAACCACAATTGCAAGATTCAGAACTCCCAATGAAAGCCCTGTAGTAAAAAAGTTAAAAATTTTAGTTGAAGACATTACTATATGAACTTGAATAGTAATTCCTTGTTTGGATATATCTGTATTCCAAATAAGCAGTTGATGCATGTGAGTTTTTTTTACCTTGGCCTGCGCCTGAGGTGCTTGAAAAGATTGATGCTAGAGCAAACGGGATACTGAAGGTAATCTGGGCAAAAGCAAGCAAAGAAAGGATTATTAATTAATAAGCATAAATGAGAAAGCCTTTCAAATTAGAGACTAATCTACTGAACCCTCTTCCAAAAAATTATCAACTTTACCTTTTGTATCTTTTCTTAGTTAATTGAAGTTTTTTTTTTATCGGATGATTATTAAATTTTAATATGATGAAAAAATGGAATATACGATGCGGGTATAATTCTTTTCCCCATTCTTTATCCATAACTTCAAGAAAAGAACATATTTTGTTTAATTAGTGGATTTTTTGAAATAAAGAAGAAAATAAGTACTTAATTAATTTTAGGCTAAACTCTGCCCCCGGTCCCAGACTATTCTACGAACTAGCATATCTCCCCTACCATGGACCCGCAAAGCAGACCGCCCAGATTGAGAAAATTCTTCACGGTTCGTAAAACTCACGTGCCACGTGCATGGCAATTTGGCCAACCCCATCTGTTTTTCGACATACTAAAGTGGATCCCTTGTTTTTTATTTTTCAAGTTTTTGTGACAATAAATTTTTAAACTGAACAACTTTGTACAGTAATAATTAAATGTGCGTAAGAAAAATAGAATTATGAGGGACGCTTACCGCAAGAGGTATACCCAGCACCGCAAAGACAGCCAAGGCACCGGCTTTGATCCCGGCAGACGGCGGCACTGCCTCGGTATAACCGTCGACGGTGGTGTAGCTGCGGGAGTGTTCGGCCAACTTTGTGATCAAAATCGTCATTCCCAAACAAACGGCCAACACGAAATTCACGATTCCCCATAACCTCTTCACTCCTCCAACTCCACGCGCCAAGACCTCCACACCCAACGACACGACTCCGAGCACCACCGAGTTGAGCATCAGCCCCAATGCACCGGCGTGTACTCCCTTCTCGTACGTTGTCTGCCCAACTTCCCCTCCGAACACCTCCTTTCCCATCCAATCAGTGTCGTACAACAAGAAGGGAAACCAAGCAATCCAGTTAAGACACGTCACCAAAAGCAGGATCCACATCGGTCTCCTCAACTCCCGAAACGCACCAAATAATTGCCCAAAACACGGTATCCCACCTGACTTCTCATCGGCGTCATCGGCACCGGCATTTCCCGGTTTCGACGAATCCGTATTCTCTTTGACATAGGTGAGAGCCATCGTGGAGAGAGCAGCGAGCAAAGCGATGGAAATGAAGAAACAGCTCTTGAGGTTGGCACAGTAAATGTCACAAGCTTTTGTTTTGGAGAAGGGGAACACGTTATGGAGGCCCCTGTAGGACCCGGCGGCGTATCCCAGGACGTTGCCGACGGCCATGAAGAAGGAAAAGAAAGAATTTGAGGTTCTCATCTTACTGTGGTCGCCGCAGGAGAGGTCGGCAAGGAAAGCCCGGCACGGCCCTTGTAACATGTTGTTGGCGACATCGAGAATCCAGAACCCGACTACGAAGATGGCGATGGCGCGGGGACGGGCTTTTTTCTCGAGGGAATCCCCGAACATATGGCCTAAGTCGGCGGCATAACCGATGAGGAAGACGGCGAGGGCGACAAAGGCGGCACCCCCAGCAATGAAAGGGCGGCGACGGCCAAAACGGGATTTGCAGCGGTCACTATGGTAACCGACGATGGGTTGAACAATCATGCCGGAAATGGGCCCACAGAGCCAAATGAAGGAAGCCCACTTGTGTGGGATGCCAAGCAGTTGGACATAAGGGGTTAACAAGGAAAGCTGAAGGGCCCAGCCGAACTGGACACCGGCGGCAATAGAAGCGACGGCAATGATCTTGCGGAGGGGGCTAGAGGCTGCCGGAACTTGAGCCTCTAGCCCAAGAGAAGGCTTGGTAGAAACCTGGTTGTGGGCTTTGGTAGGCTCCATGGATAAGAATGAGTGAGTGCGATAACAGAGAATGAAGAGGGTGTGTTATGGTGGGAGGGAAGGGAAGGAGGGTGTGGGGATTTATAATGGAGAATGGGAAGAGGGGGGGAGGGGAGGTGAAGTCAAATTGCATGTAAGAGAGAATCTACCCGGTGTGGGTCTGGGAAGGTAGGGCCTTATCCGTCAGGGAGGAGAGAGAAAAAAGAGGTGCGAGAGAGTGTGTGAGCATGATCTGGCAACGAGCCTGTCATTAAATTCTCGTATTATCGTTTCTGTTACTGTAAAATTTTGAGTTGTCTCCACAACAGTAATTTTTGTTTTATTTTTTAATAAATTTTATAATATTATATTATTTTAAGTAATTCTTATAATTTTTTTATTTTAAAGATAGAATTTTATAAAAACTTTTAAATATATTTTACATTTTATTTTATATTTAAATATAATCAAATAAATTATCAAACTCTTTTCGACTTGTTCTTAAAAATAATTTATTTATTAACATAAATTTACATGAATTATAACTCATTCTTTTAAATTATATAATTTTCGTTAAAACTTGTTTAACTATACTTTAACTGCTTCCCCAACCAGTCAACCTTGACCTTCAAAATAGAAATTCCATGAACTGTCTAACCAAACTCCATATTCTACTTGCATATGCTACGTACATTTATAACTATACACCTAACTCGGTATTTCTTATTTTTTATCCCTCTAATTTTCTCTTTACCATTTTAACTCCACAAATAATTACAACACGTATATAATATAAAAAGAAACACTTATAAGGTTAAACTAATTAACTTATTAGCACAAAAAGTAAGTTTTTTGAGTTAAAATACTAGAGAGAAGTGTTATTCATGAAAGAAACAATTTGTTTTTTTTGCTCATAAATATTCATTTATTGCGGTGCGTTATAGACTTGAATAGCTTATTTATATTGTTAAATAAAACCAAAAAAAAAAAGAGTTTATAGAATAAAAATAAAAAAGAATCCCTTTTTTTTTATAAAGCAAAAAGGATAAATCAGATAGAATAAGACAGAGAGGACGAGAGGAATTACTGAAATACCAAACTTAGACATAAATTTAGGTCAGCAGAAGTGATACAAAAATTTGAACAATCTGCTTGGCTTTGGTGAAGGACTGGAATTGACTATCAATTAATTAATTCACCCTTATCTTATGTATAGTCAATATTGATAATCATTTAATGCTTTCATCGATTAGAAGAGAATAAAAAAGTACTACCAGAACTGCTTTTATGAATGTACCTCCAACCAAAAACAAATAAAAGTAATATGGACTATCAGTAAATAATTTATAAGCTTCTCAAATCATGCATAGCAAATAAAAAAAAAAAATTCAATCAATTATGTTCATTTGATTGTAATCATTTAGGGTATGCTCACTTACATATTTTTTTTTTTATTTTTAATAAGCATTGGTATGTTAAAGGATGATAATTGACTATAATTTTCAATGCATACCTTTAATCTATAACACAAATTATTAATTACAAACCAATTATATTTATTGTAGATATAGTTTTTTAATAATTATCGGTATGTTAAAAAATGATAACTGACTAATAACGGTTAATACGTGCCTTTTAATATATAAAACAAATAATTAATTACAAATGAATAATATTTACCAGAAATATAATTTAGTAAAAGATAATAATTATTTAATTATATAATAAATATATCTAAAATTACTTACTGAGGTGGTACATCTAATTGATCAAGTTTAAGAAGTTATTTTATATTTAGGTATAGATTAATCTACCAAATGATTTTTTAGTACTTAATGTAGTATCATATGTCAAATAGTTTTCAAAAAATAATATTACATTTGTTCAAAACTAGAAATACCACTTCTAAATTAATTAGTTAATTTTTTTTTTTTTGTAAAAAAATCTAATTAACCATGTTTATTATAACTATTATTCATTTTGTTCAAAAGTATAAGGTGATATTTGTAAATGTTATCTTTAATTTTAGAGAGTAATTAATAATTTTTTTTAAAAAAATACATTTACTTAAAGTTCTATTTTGATGATTTATGTGTATTTGACTTAAAAGATAAAATATTAAATAAAAACACAAAAAATGCATTTTTTTAACTGCTTAACTATATTCTTTTAGAAAATATAAAATAAGTAATATTGTTTTATAATTTTAAAAGAAGTATTATCCCAAGATTGTGAAATTAATCTTATTTGACACAGAATTTCATAATAAATTTGACTTTGACATATCTCTTGTAATAAATATGACTCTTTGAATCTAGAAACTTGAGTTGAGAATGTCGTTCTTATAACTCAAATTGTTTCACCATGTTTGTATTATTCCTACTACTTTAAGTATCAGTGGAAACAATTCATCAGATTTAAAGTAAAAATAAATAGCTGGCTAGCATGATACGAGACACTCGATCAAATGAATTATTTTATTTCATGGATTTAAATTTAAGAATTGGGAAATATTTACATCCTCATGAATTGTCGAGTAAAGATACTTGAAAAAGAAAAAGATAGCTGAACAAGATACATGAGTGCTACTCTACATATCCCAATAGCAAGCTGTCGGAATTGACTTCTCATTTTCAAAATTAAATAACATATTTCTTTTTTTCCTATTATAATTGAATAAATAGTTCACTTTTTTACTTGTTCACAATATTATTGGAAACTAGAAAATATATTGAATATTTTTGAGAAAAAAAAGTCTATACATATTAATTTAACTTTTAGTATTAATTTGTTTGCTTGTATTTAATATTTGATTACACTTGATGCGGTAAGTACATTAATGAGATTCACGTGATAAGTGAAATCACTTTTCACTTATAATAACATGAATCAATAAAATGTGTGGTGTAAGGTGTTTGGTACATATATCCATTTTTTAATTTTAAGATTAATGAATTATAAAAAATATCAATTTTAAGATTTATGAACGATAAGATTTTAAAATATGTTTAGTTTGTTTTAAATATTTGTAATTTTTTTAAAATATTATTACAAAGTTAAAAAACTAAAATTCTTTCTCTCATTTTTTTTTAATGAAATTTGTATTAAAATTTTTTTTGAGAAATATGTTTGTTGAGATTTTATTTTTTAAAAATTCATATCAAACATAAAAAAATAAAAAATTATAAGTTAAGATTGAATCCTTTACCAAAGACTCTCTTAGAGCAAACTTTTGATATGTTAATAGAGTTCATCCGTATGTGTGTGTGTGTGTATATATATATATATATATAGAGAGAGAGAGAGATGTGTTATATCCCATCAAAAGAAAATATGTGTTTTAAGAGTTAATAGAGATGATCTATTTGATCAAATGAAAAATAGAGATAATCTAATCATAGATTTAATACACATCATCAATAATTTTTTTTACTAAAATATTTTAAAAATTGAACATAAAGAATAATTTTTTTGTTCCTTATTCTTAATAATTAATGATATCCCTAAAGCATGGAATTGACTTATGTGATGATTATGTATACTAATATAAAAAAATGATTACGGTTTGAAAAAAAAAAAAAAGAAAAAGTAAAGAAAGAACACAAAAATGCACAATATAATGGTTTCAATTATTTTAACAAACAAGAATAGAAGTTATCAAAAAAAAAAAAAAAGCGTTATCTTGTTTAAGGGGGAAAAAGATAATGGTTTCTCTACCGAAAGAAATACAATGGACAAAGGGAGTGAGCTTTCGCAGGAAAATTTGGTCATATACCGACCGACAACCGTTGACCAGTGGCCCCCACAGCCGACATTGTTGACGAAGAAGCGTTAGACACACGACGACGACGCATTTTATGTCGTACTCTCCTCTTTCATCTCTTATTCAGGAATGCCGTTTTGTTACAAGCCCCATCCAGTTAGAAATACGTTGGATACTCCCATATTTCAATGTTTGATTTAATACATGTAAAAGAAATAATAATATATATGCCTATATATTATTTTTTTAAAAGTAGACGAATCCATAACTTTTTATGATAAAAATATTATTTGAAATATAGACGAGATAAACAAGCATAGAAAAAAGATTGTTTATTTGCAGAATATTTGAGTGTTTCAAAAAAGATATTTTGGAGAGCGAGAACATATAGAATAGCAAAATATTATTTATATATCTACTTATGAATATTCCTTATTTCTTTTACATATATTTTTTGCATGGATAAAATTATAAATATGAAATAAGAGTAAAAAAGACATAAACAAAAAAAATATTAGTAAAAAAAAAGTATATGCATATAAAAAGGTCAACATATAGTTCCACTTATAAATAAAAGGTATTTAATTGCTATTGGGTGGTTCAACATCAAATTGTTTTGTTTGTAATGATTAAATTCAAATTCCATTATTAGGTTAGAATTCTTGTTAACAGAAGTGATTAAATTGCACCATAAGTAAGATTATTTTTGATGGAAGATACATAAAAGAAAAAATCACCAAAAACAATTTAATTTTGATAATTAATCTATAAAAATCACAATAAGTCTTGTTGGATGCCCTATTTCTCATTCCTTTCATTCTTACTGCACAAGTAGGAGATTGATTTCGAAGATGGCACTAGGCCAACTAGCATTTTATTGAAGATAGACATTAATTTTAATTAGAGCATTGTTATAACTTTAAATAGCATAATGTTGTTAACAAAAACAAATGATTTTAACGTTGGTGGGAATTGTTAAAGAGAAAGAAAGTGTAGTGTTGTGGTCTATGCACTTTGAAATTAAGGAATTAAAGAGGTGGGAAGTATCTGTATGGGGTCAATGCTGATGAGGAACAGCATAACGAAATTAGTATTTTATCCAATGGAGTAAAGATGGATGGATGCAATTAGACTGTGGCTTGCGCACCCCGAAGCCAAGACTGCAAAATAATAACTCGGAGAACAGAGAGACGAGATTTCTCTCTCTGATATTTGACTTTGTAAGAATTTGACAACGTCAAGAAAGATGTCAGATATGACAAGGAAGACCACTGCACAGAAATTCTATTGGATGAATATGGATATATATGTGAATCCCAGGCTTTGGTAAACGTGCTCTTTCCATAATTGCTCTTTTCCTGCTACAAATGCTCTGCTCCATTCTTCATTGTCTTCTTCTTCTCCATCTCCACTTCTGCTTAGCCTCAAACAATCCAACTGCGACCGCGCGTTTTTGCCTTTTTCTTTTTGTTATTACTTACTTCTCCTCTCAACATAAATTTTTCTGTGTGTTGTTACACTTCAAATTACAAAGACTTCTCCATTATTACATTCAACGAGTTATGTCAGAATGGGGCGTTAGGTCTGACTTTGAAATACCAAGTAATGACATATCAGTAATAATGTTTGAGAGTCCCACTAGAATCATAATGGATATACACCACGTGTAATAACTGAATGGCTATTGTATTATTTCTCCTTATTTAAGCACTCTAATTAGTGCTTATAAAAGATACTTCACATCTATAATCACTGAGTTTGATCTACGTATACTTATTTCAACTCTTAAATTTTCTCTTTGATTTTTTTTTTTTATATATTAATCAATAATACTCCATATTACATTAAACATTAACTAATTTAATTTAAATTAAACAAAATTATAAATTCATTAAAACTTTCCTTATTTGATATTTAGGTTCACAATATAATGTTTACTTAATTTTATTTTATTTTTAAATTAAATTATAACTCTTATCTTATTTATAGGAAAAAACAAAAAAAAACTAGCTTTCGTTATGCTTCCACATAAGTGGGTATCAATGATGTGGTGTGGAAAACGATTATCATTGTAATCACTAAAAATGATTACTAATGTTTAGTTGGATTTAGTGGGTTGGAAAACAAAGATGGCCCTAGGGGATTTGGCACAAATGTCCATGTACATAGTGTAGGATGACGACGAATTGATGATATCACTTATTCAAATTTTATGAGAGAGTTTGTACAAGAACTTTAGGATTATACAAGCAACTTAAACTTAATTACAAAAGAGTCTTCTTCATCAATGGTATATAATTTTGCGAAACACAATTTGTGATTCTAATTTCCTCTTGTTTTTAAATATCATGGTGCTTGTGTGCTCTTTATATTATAATTAGTATTTATAAAAAGATTAATTAATGTGGATATATATGAAGAAACTGTTAATATTAATGGTGATAACAGTTACGACTAAATAAAATTGACAAATAACACTAAAAATGATTATTATAATGTTATTAATCAGCATTATTGGTGTGAGTGGACACTGTGAATATTCACTGATAACATTAATGAATTATGATAACTATTTATAAGGGCAATAGTCAGAGTCAAAATAATGATAGAGCAAATAGTTAATTAGTGGTGTTATACATAGCTAGCTAGTATTGGTTATTTGAACCCTTTAATTAATTAATTTTTCTTAGTTTAATGTTTAACGTACAGTTTAAAACCAAATTAATTAATTTTTAATTGCTACTTCCATTTAGCATTCTGTTATGTGATGCAGATCAAAAGAACAAGTCCCATAAGACAAGAAACTAAGCAAACAATAAAAGAAAACAAGAGTTAATGGGGACCAAAGAAATCATGAAAGGTCAAGAATATTAGAGAGAGATCTATATGTGGGTGTAAAGTGACACATGGTGAAAAAGCACATCCTCTTTTTAGTTGTTCATCTTAATTATGCTAACTTGGCTTGCTTGCTGACTAGGGAAAGTGCCATTTTTTTGGTGAGGAACTTCATAGAACCACAAATTAACTAGGACATTTCTTTTTTATTATTTCAGCATATATAGTAGCTTTGATTGCTGATGTTATTTTCGAAAGTTCCATATATTAAGAAAAATGGAGAAATTTTGAAATAATTCATGATGATTTTTCTTTTTCATACACCAATAAATGTATTCATTCGTAACAAAACTAGGGCTACCGAATTTCTGACGGAAGAGCTATGTAAGCAAAATTAGGGAATGAACAACCTTTCAAAGACAGAGTAAGGTTATATGATTTGTATCCATCGTAGTATATCCAAAGTATTTTTAAGTTAACCAAATTGAAAGAGATTTATCGATTAATACTTTTTTTTAAATAAAAATTAGTCTAACTTTAAATTCAAAAGAATAATAACATACAAATTTAGTTACTTTTTTTTTTAATTATAAGATGATATTTTAAAATTTTCTTAAATATTTTATTATGAAACCAGCTTAATAACTTACGTATAGTAATCCAATAATCCAATAAGGTGTTATTAGACTAATAAATATTCATCAATTATATTTTTTTTTTATAATTATCTAAACTATATCTCCTCTTTATAGAGAATAATAGGAATATATTACATAGAATCCAATATTTAACAGTGAATTTTATTTAATTTCACGTTCTACATATCATATTCCTAGCGAGACATCAAATTAATGGTTAATTTCTCTGCTACTCTTTTCCTAATCTCTATGACTTTTCTTATACATATTCTGGTATATAATAAAAGTTATATATTAGATCAGACGCACGGCAAATAAGAAATTAATTTAGTGGGAGAAGAATATAAGAATGACAAAGAATCCAACCACACTTTATACGAAATGATAAGGTTCTGCACATATGTGCAAGTAGAAAACTCAAAGGAAAAAAAAAAGAAAGACGACACATGAAAAAGCTGAAAGAAAAGTGGAAGAAGAACTCAGTTCACATTCTTTCAGTCTTTTGAATGTTCTCCATCACCCTTTTTATTTCCTGTTTTGTCTTGTTCTTTAGGCTTCCATTATACACAGATTTTTTCACTATCCAGAAGCCATTATATTGTTCTTTCCACCACAAATCTCTTTTTGTTTCTCATTTTTTAGGGAAATGTAATTATCCATCAAAATTGTAAATTTATGGTTCTAGAAAATTACATATTCATTGGTAAGATTTACAGAAGAATGAAAATAATATGGATACGTGGGTACTCAATTCATGTATAGAAAATGAGTAAAACCTATAATATATATCTAGCTAATATGGACTGGTTCAATTGATAAGATTAAATTATTTTGTTTGTATGGTTTATATTCAAATCTCATTGTAACTTGTCATTTTTTGATAAACAATTTGAAAATATCATTATAAATCATCCATATGTTATCTTGGAATGAGATAGCCTACCTTTGACCTAATTTTTTATTCATAAAAAAAAAAAAAAGAAGAAAAAGATCTGTGCTTGTCTTTTTATCTAAACAGGCTCTTATTTTGCTTGTCATATATGTGGATATATATAAGTCAAGATTCAGCAGATTCCCATTAAATTGCAGAATATCTTTTTATCTATCATGATTGAATGCTTCTTGTAATTTTCGTCCAAACATTACAAAATTTGCAATAACGTGAATGGATCAAAGACATGAGCAAAAAAGAGATCACATTCTATGGGTTTTCTATTATTCTCTATTAATTACTATTATCTTATTCCTTCTTCCATTAAATCACATTATTATCTTTTTAATTATTTTAATCAAGCATATATATTTCTTTTGTTCTTTCCATCTCAATCATCACATACAATTTCTTATATATTAATGTCAGGTTAATATTGATCTTATCTCTAAAGAAACCAAAAATGTTCTCCAAGAATTTTCACTATGCATAAATAGAACTCTTTTAATTTATCCGTCATACCACATATGTATAGTCTAAGGATAACCCAAGGTTTAGCTATAGAATCTGATCTTGTTGAGATCTCAAGATTGAGTACTTCTCAATTCTCATAATTTCACTGATTACAAATATGCCAAGACCATTATATGAGAAAATGATTTTAAATTGTAACTTGTGCCATTTCCATTATAATATATCAAATTTATAACCATCCATATTTTGCAATGCAAAATGCTTCTATATCCTACTATAGCCAAATAATTAAAGTCTTAAAGTCCTTAAATATTCTTTTCAGATAAAAGAATCACAAACGTTAAATTTAGATTTAGTGGACGCCATCACTATTTTTTTTTTTTTTAAATAATTCATTGTGGACCTATAGCTATGTATAATGTAGCCGTTACAGTGATATACCTTCCATTTAACTGTAACCTCTCACTCATGGAGTTGCTGGTCCACACAGCACAATAGAAATTAGTGTGGCTGCTTCTCTTGCTGCTTTATAATACGGACATGCTCACACCTTGTCTTGCTTAATAATGGCTTCTTGACTTGTTTTTAGGGTTCTCAACATGATTATGATTATTGATTACTCGCTTTCATGGTGGCACAAGAAGCTGCTAAAGCATGTTGCTCTCTGTTTTGTCAAGCGCCTAACAAAACACGGCGAAGAATTTTCTCAGTGGTGACAACAAATTCTTGAGGTGACGATCTTTAATGAATTCATAATTAACTTAAACATGTGCCTCTGCTTAATTGCAAGACTGAAAGAGATATTGGTTTTGTTTTTTAGTTTCTATTTTTGCAGACTTTGGAATGAGAAATATAATGCAGATAATTGGCGGACAAGCTCAATCACTCAAGGGAACCGCACAAGTCTATTCATAATTGAGACAAAGAGAATACATGTGCAATAAGCAAGGTATATGTGCCCTTGTTTGGTTTATGTACCAATTCACTAAAGGGGTGGTGGCCCCCCATTTACATATATATGGATGCAAGAAAATTCCATGTTGTTGGATCCATGAGTGTGACTAATTAGAAGAGACATATATATTCTCAATAATTCCATAGTTAAAATTGATTTTTAAGAAGTTTACATACTCGATAGGTTTAAATATTATTTAAATCTTGATCATAGAATTTGAGCTGATTTAACTTCATTATGAGTTTTAAACGTGCTGGGTTTGAGGCATCAGCAACATATGTTAATTTTGCTTCACATCTGATTAGAAAACTTAGTTTTGAGTTTACAATTTTAACTTACATTAATCTCTGTTACTTTTTCAATTTCACTATGAACAAGCCAAAGTCATGTTATAGTTTTTGTTAAGCAAAATTAATGTGAGCTCATCGGTCCCTTTTTTGGATGATGCATGAGTTTCAGAGCATGAATTTATTTTATTTTATTTTTTTATCGATGATGCATATGCCTCCATGTACACCTAAACTAAGCATGAAATCAGATCTAAGTGAACTAGGTTTTCTGAGGATATTTCATTGTTGCTGTTTCTTTCATCTAGACGTTGAACCTTATTCCTCCTCGTATAATTGCATTTCTTGCTCTCTAATGAATAATTATTATAGTATAAAGTAACAGAGAATAAGATGCATGCATATGGCGCATAAATTGATAGAAGCTCTTTATCGTTTTCAGGATTCTTTCGATGGATAATAATATAAGGGTAATCATTTTACTGTATTTGTTCTAATAATTTATTATACTTAAAATATATAATTTGAATTGAAACGTGTAGCCAATTTTCTATGAGAAAATCCGTGGAGAAATCATCATAAATATGAGCAAAACTTCGTGGCACAAGTGGAATAGCAATAACCATAGTCAGCCTGAATCTGATTATGTGGCCCCACAAGGGCCCGCCTCGTCACTTTTGACTGGACTTATACGTGGCACAAGTCCCACAAAGATTGTGGTTGGTGATTCTTCACGTGGCAAAAGCTCATTCGTTGGAAATATTAGTTATTTAGTTAGTTGGCTTTTCCTCACGCGTGCACCTTCTTCCTCACAAAGTAGGTCATTTTCAGTTTCTTTGTTCTTCTACGCAAATGTCGATGGATATCTTTTTCAGATTTCATTCAATGACTAACTACTCTCTGAATGAAAGCTTATATATATAAACCTGTTCATTGAATTTAATTTCCCTAAAATTATCAATCAATTAATTAGCTCAAAAAAAACGTACGTGTTTGTTAATTATTCTTCCCATTTCTTATCCATTTTCCTGAAATATTAAGGCAGAAATTAAGATACGTTATCTCCAATTATTCATTTCTTACCAACATCATGTTTGGTGGTCTGCTACTAATAAGTTTTCTATAGGATATTAAGACTTTTGCAGAAAGCATATATAGTTGGTTTTATTTATAAGGAAAGTGGGTTGTTGTTTACTTTTAGGGTTTTGGATAGCTCTTTCATAAATGGAAATCATAAAGAACAAAGGCCTTGCTATAATGCTTTCCAAAACAGGCCAGATATTTACTTAAATAATCCCATATGCTTTGCTCCATATATTGTAGTTGATCTGAACCAACAACTCAAGGGTTTAAATTTAAGAGTTTCTGTAAATTATCAAGTATGAATATTTTGTCATCCATCCTCATTATTTTAACATATGTTAAGAATTAATTGTTGTTGTGAACGTTCGAACTGTATTAGGATTAAATTAGTTTGTTAGGTCTAGAGTGTTGAAGTAACCTACTACTATTAAATCCACTTCAATTTAATATGTGCCACGAGTTAGGCAACACACATGCTATGTTCACAAACTCAAAGGCAATTACATACGTGGTGTTTAGGGTCTCCCTCGTGAAAGTCATTGAATGCTGTTGATGACAGTTACCAGTTATTTTCAAGTCTATGCAGCTCTATGTCTATGTAGTAAGTAATTGTGGATAAACATTGTTTCCTCTGAGGGCAACAAAAGTAAAGTCTTTAGAAATCTTCCTAGTCATCATCATTTTTGACAATTTTGGGAACTAGCTAGGGTCGGTTATCTTATGGATGGAGAGGTTAACCTATACATTTCAGAATTCACCTAGCTAGCTGGGACAAGGAATTTGATGACTGAGGATGGTCCTACATTGTTAGACTTTTTGATTCAAAGGGATACTAAGAGGAAAACAGGAATGGATTTGTCGCATTGGTAAACGCTAAACTTGTAGAAGAATGTAATTCCATTAGGTTGCTTTCTTAATTCCTCTTATTTTCTACTAACAATTTTATAAGGATATAATAGAATAATTTTTAGAAAAATAAGAAAATTTCTCATTTAAAATAATTCTTTTTTTGAAATCTTACTGTAGAAATACTTCAACTAAGTAATGATTAGAGATATTTAAATAATATACTAATTTTTGAAAAGAAGGTTATTTTCTTAGGATACCCTTATGTCTTCTTGAAAAAGGATGTCGTGAATTTAGACATGCACTGTAAAAAGATGGACTTAATTAGATAATGTATGATAAAAAGAGAAAATTGTTTGGCCTTTTTAGTCAAAAGTGCACCCTCGTGGATAACACTTTAATATTAATTAAGGAACATTAAATATTTACAAGTTATATCAATGTTTGTGGATTACTTACGTAAAAAGCCTTAAATGCTCCAAAGAATGGTGAGTTTTCGGGGTGTGACACTGATGGGGCATATATAATTAAGCTGTCGTTTTTCAATTTCAATGGTTATGAGAACATTCTTTCTTGAATATGCTGCACCAACATGAGCACACTTTCTCATATATAATTCACTCACAATTTG
Source organism: Bauhinia variegata (assembly GCA_022379115.2). Classification (NCBI taxonomy): domain Eukaryota; kingdom Viridiplantae; phylum Streptophyta; class Magnoliopsida; order Fabales; family Fabaceae; genus Bauhinia; species Bauhinia variegata. The sequence goes on along the minus strand of CM039428.1, from coordinate 20,431,680 downwards.
AGTTACACTAGAGAGGCATTAATTTGAACCTTTTTTTTTTTTTTTCTTAGGTTCAGATTTTGCCAACCATCGTATAAAACAAATACTATATGCCAAAAAACGTGTAATTTCATTATTGATCTAAAAGGGAAATTAAGAAACTAAAAGCTATAAAAGGCACTTGTCTTGGATGATATTATTGGAACCCAGATCAACTTTTCTTCTTTATGAATGTAACAAAGTCAGACAAGATGACAAGATGAAAGTATGAAGATAAGAGTGAAAAAATTGTTGCTGCATCAATTTTGGGCCTTGGTTAAGAGAATAATATTCTTACCACCAATCAACCCATGCATTTGTCTATTAAGTAAGAGAAATGATCTAAAGAGAATCATATTGGCTTTGTACATGAGCATATATAAAAGGAGCAGCTCCTTTGTAGTCTCTAATATTATCCATATCTTGTCAAATTTGTGACAGATTGGTATCAGGTTCTGTGAGCCATGCTCAGCTTTCTAGCTTGCCTTCCATAAAGACTATATACTCCCTTTCTTTCCTTAGGAGTTAAGTCAGATATTTTCAAGGTATGTCCCCTGATGTACATATATATGTATACTATAAATTCACTCATTTCAGAAATAATACTTATAGAATAAAATTCACAAAAATTTCAAGTTTTATTTATTAAAAGAAATTTGTCGTTATTAATTCTATCTTGAACAGTTCTCAAATCTAAAATGACGGTGTCTAAGTGAAAACCCAGAAAAGAATTAAAAAAAAAGAAAAGAAAAGATAGTTGATAATATGTGAATTGTATGGAAAAAGTTCAAGTGTATCCCGTAGATGAATTCAGATATTATTTTTTATGTGTGTAGTGTAAAATTGTGGGAGAATATATAACTAGTGTGTAGAGAGATGACATCATACTCAGTCATTTGGTTAGGGAATCCAGTGACGTTTAACCATTCATCAGGGAATTAAAGAAACAACTTGAGCATGTCAACAAATGATGGTATGAGCCGAAAAGATCACATGAGGATCTTGGGGCATGGCTAGTGGTCAACTTGTGATTGTATTCTCCATCAAGGACATGCAAAGCAAAGCAAGCAACCCTTGATTTGGTCAACATCAGATCAAACCCAATTGAAAGAAAGAGAGAAGGTGGGCTTGGCTGCAACTTGAAGTTAGGTCATGCTATTTCAATGTAAATATCTTCCCAATTTGCAGGAAGACAAGTTGAAGTCGAGCAGCATGTGCTGTACAGGAACTGAAAATAGACAGAGCAGGGAAAAAACAAGCACAGTGTGCAATAGAATAGAATATGCTTATAATTATTATGGAAACAAGAATTCATTCCCCACATTCAAAGTGAAATTTTAGGCAGAAAGATATATAATGCGTTTTCAGTTCACCTAGTGGCTTAGAGAATACAAATTTTATTCTATTTATATATAAAAGGGACACTACAGGTTTAATATTAAAGAAGGAAAAATATATAAAAAGAAATTCATTTACCGTAAAGAGAGGGAGGGTTATAAGAGAAACCCATTTACAGTAGAAAACGAAAAAGAAGGGTGGAAAAGATTTACATTATTAAAACAAAAAGTACGATTATTTTAGTTCCTGAAAGAATTTTTGTGTTACTATGTGACTTGCTAGAAACTTTCATATGACACACTGAATATTAATCTAACAAGTCTGGTATGCTTTATCCTTTGGTAAGAACTGGAAGCCGGAGGCCCGGTACATGTTAAAGACCCAATGGCCCAAATAAATTGGCATTGCTTACATGTTGGCCAATTCCTTTTCTACATATCTTTTTTGTTTTCTAATTTCACATTTCATTTATTATAGAACTTTAATTTTCAAAGTATAAATTAAATTTTAAAAGTTAAAGTTCTAAAACATATAGAATGTGCATTCAAATTTTGGGATATATTAAAAAATTGGCCTTACATGTGTTAGCTAATTTGTTTGGGCCAATTCTTTTTGCACATGACCTTTTTCCTAATTCCATATTTTATGTATTTTGAAACTTTAGCTTTTGAAATGTGTACAACTTCCGAAATATAAGAGACTTGCAATCAGAATTTTTGGAATATGTAAAAAGAATTGGCCATTTGTTTGATATACAAACTTTTTGCTTGAAATTCAATAGGCTTACTTGGAAGGGATATACTGTTCTCCATTATTTTTGTCTCGTCTCTAATGGTTATTTCTTCTAGCACTCCATTTTTTTTTCTAGACACACCCCCGTAACCTAGAAATATGTGTGTTTAGCAAAGAGAAGGTGTGCATGAAGAAATGACCCTCAAACTTTAACTTGATGGTACATAGAAATTATGGGGCCGAGGTCAAACTTAACCTTGGATCCCAATATCCATCTAGCCTACTTTACTGCAACTTGTAAAATTATTAAGTTTTCATTTTTTATATTTATAATCTTAATCAACTTTCTCTTTTAATTTATAAATTTTGTCTCTTCCCCTTTAAAAATCTCTGTCAATTTCATCAAATAACATTCTTAGTTTAAATTATAATTAAATTTCATAATTAACTGTTTGTATTTTTAAATATAAATAATAAAATTAATAACTTAAAATATAAAGATAAAATTAATTAAAGTTATAAGTCCGGATCACAAGGAGAGCAAACGGGAACCCCAACACGCTGAGCTTTTGACTTTTATATAAGCACTAGATTTTGTCCAGTGACAGGTGGAGAGAGATAATGAACTGTTGAAAGCAGAGGAAAGCTTGAAAATGGTTGATAGATTTATCTTGGCTTTTGCTCTTCTTTTTTATTTTATTTTATGAGAGGTAATGAACAAAAAACAAAGCAAAACTCTAACCAAGACAGGAGCAACAGAAATGGATGATTAATTATGACTCATCCCCTTCTCATGGAGAGCAGCAAGCAAGGCATATTAATATTATGAAGCCATTCAATTCCCATTCCCCTTGTAATTTGGACAGCTCTTGTTAGGATGCTATAAAACTTTTGTAGAATAAGGATTGTTGATGTGAGACAGAGACATGTATCGAGAAGCCATCACTATTCTCTAAAGCACCTAACAATCAAGACATGAGCAGTCATCACTGAAACAAGAAAGCACCTAACAATCGTGGCTCATGCTAATCCATCCGGTTCTGCTTCCCTTCACCCACACACCTGCAATATCACGTACACCGGTAACCGAGGGATTGAGGCCAAGTTGGGTGAGTTATGGGGGTGGGATATACTTCTTTATTTTATATTCATTAGCCTTACTTGGAAGAGATTATATACTATTGTCTATTATTTTTGGTATAACTCCAACTTGTTTGTACATAGCAGTTGATAAAAAAGAAACTTATTAGTAACATATCAAATATAGGCCCAAGGTCCAACTCCACCATGGAGACCCATTATTTTTGCCTCGTCTCTAACTTATTGCTACATTCTCTCTGCATTTCGTCCCGGTTTTCTCTGGTGGCCTCCCCATAAAAATGGCAGTTTCAGCATTTCATGGATATATAAATCCCTTGTACATAACATCTATGAAAGCAAAATGTTCTCTTTTCCCACACTAACTATTAACACAGAGAGAATACGGAGAGGAAAAGGCAAAAAAAAAAAAAAAAAGAAAGAAAAATTGCACTATATATATATATATATATTTAATGGAAGCCCCCAGCAACAGCTGCAGCCTTGGCCATATCTGGCGGCGGTGATGGCAGCAGGGTGACCGATAATATGCCACTGGCTAGTGCAGCCAAGGATGCCACCACGAATGCCGGCAAGTTTCCACCTCCAAATAGACCATCAAATGGTGAAGTTGCCAGAGACGCCACAAACTATTAAAACAATATAACATGTACGCATAATTAGTCGATAATTAAATGGAAAAATATACCCAAAAATAAAATTAGTCAATAATTGATGAACACTATGAAAATTGGTAAAATAAATGTAAATTAATTCGAACCTGTGGGACGACCACTGCAAGGTTCAGAACTCCCAAGGAAAGCCCTGTACGTAAAGATTTATCAAACAAGCAAAAATATACACTTCAGTTCAAGATATGTACTTAGAATTGAATTGGGTAATTAGCCAATGTTTTTTTTTTACCTTGGCCGGCGCCTGAGGTGCTTGAAAAGATAGATGCTAGAGCAAATGGGATACTGTAAGTAATCTGGGCAAAACCACAGAAATCAGTGTTAATCAATTGGAAAATTCTTCACAGATCGTAAAACCTCATGCATGACAAATTAGCCATGTGCTAAATGTGTTTCGTGATAAGAGTAATGAGTGGTGCTTACCGCAAGAGGTATACCCAGCACCGCAAAGAGGGTCAAGGCACCGGCTTTGATCCCTTCAGACGGCGGCAGAGCATCGGCATGACCACCGTGGACGGCGGCGTATCGGCGTGAGTGGTCGGCCAACTTTGATATCAAAACCGTCATTGCCATGCAAACAGCCAACAAGAAATTGACGATTCCCCATAACCTTTTCACTCCACCAACTCCGCGCGCCAAAACCTCCACACTCAACGACACGACTCCAAGCACCACGGAGTTAAGCATCAGCCCCAGTGTGCCGACGCGTACTCCTGTTGCATAAATTTCCTCCCCAACTTTCCCGCCGTACACCTCCCTCCCCATCCAATCCGTGTCCATTAAGATGAAGGGAAACCAAGCAATCCAGTTAAGACACGTCACCAAGAGCAGGATCCACATCGGTCTCTTCAACTCCCGAAAAGCACCGAATAATTGCCCGAAACACTGTATCCCGCCTGATTTCTCTACCTGCAGGTCTGCGTCGTCGTCACCGGCATTTCCCGGTACCTGTTGCGTATTCTCTTTGACATAGATAAGAGCTAGAGTGGCGAGCACAGAGAGCAAAGTGACGGAGATGAAGAAGCAGCTCTTGAGGTTGGCACAGTAAACATCACAAGCTCTTGTTTTGGTGAAGCGGAACACGTTATGGAGGCCATTGTAGGAGCCGGCGGCGTATCCCAGGACGTTGCCAACGGCCATGAAGAAGGCGAAGAAAGCGTTGGCGGTTCGCATCTTACGATGGTCGCTGCCGGAGAGGTCGGCGAGGAAAGCCCGGCACGGCCCTTGTAACATGTTGTTGGCAACGTCGAAAATCCAGAATCCGAGTACGAAGATGGCGATGGAGCGGGGACGAGCTTTTTTCTGAAGGGAATCACCAAACATGTGGCCGAGGTCGGCGGAGTAACCAATGAGGAAGACGGCGACGACCACAGAGACAGCACCCGCAACTATGAAAGGGCGGCGACGGCCGAAGCTGGATTTACAGCGGTCACTATGGTGACCGACGATGGGTTGAACAATCATGCCGGAAATGGGTCCACAGAGCCAAATTAGAGAAGCACGCTTGTGTGGGATGCCAAGCAGTTGGACATATGGGGTTAACAAAGAAAGCTGAATGGCCCACCCGAAATTGATACCGGCGGCAATGGAAGCCACGGCAATGATCTTCCGGAGGGGGCTTGGGGTTGCCGGAGCTTGTGCCTCCAGCTTAAGAGAAGAGGGCTCCCTAGGAGTGTGGTTGTGGGCTTTGGTAACCTCCATGGATAAGTGTAAGAGAGAGAGAGAGAGAAGAATAGATGGTTATGGAGAGAGGTGTATGTTATGGTGGGAAGGAAGCGAGGGGAGGTTTGGGATTTATAATGGCATGTAGAATGAAAGCGAAAGGCGAGACAAAGACAATTGCAAGCAAGAAGAATCTTGTTGCTGTGGGCACTAGTGGCTGTGCATGGGAAGGTAGAACTGTTGAGTGCAGAAAGTATACAAGTGAGAGTTGGAGAAAATTGAGAGATATATAACCGAAAAAGCCTACTTAATCTAACTCTTTATTATTATTTCGGCACTTGGTATATGATATCAACCTACAAGTATGTAACCAAAGCTGATTGTTCTTCTTGGGATGAGACAGATGTGGTCAATCTCGAACGACTTAAAGTCAATGACTCACCTTAAAAGTCCAAAATTCAGTAAAAAAAAATGTAAATGCATTGTGAGCTCATAAATTACTTCATATAGTGCTTTTCCTTGCTATACAAGTGTCCATGCATGTAACTGTTTACATATAATAACAAGAAAATTTGAACCCTTACCTTCTAAATTACTATAGGAATTTTATATATTTCATGCCTACAAATTTGATAATTGGGGAATATTTCCTTCCTCATATAAGTCGAATAAAGAAACACGACAGATAAGGATAGCTAAACATGATACTTCATGAGAGCTACACTATATCCACAACAACGAGATGCCGGAATTCACTATGCGCTTGCTGTATTGTACTAACGTATGAGATAAGTCCTAATAATATAAACTTTTCATAAAATAAGATTTGATAGGATAAAAATTTTAATATTATACAATGTTTAATGTAACATTGTATAAAAAATTTTTATTATATAAAAATTAATATTTTTAACAAAAATAACTGTTGAATTATAGAGTTTTATTTTTTATAATTTTTTTATCATGAGTTTTAATATATTTTTTCTTTCATATCACTAAATAATAAATTCATGCCGAAAAATAGCAGTGGTTGATGAAAAAAAAAACATATACCATGTCTCTTTGGTTAGTTTCATGTTTTAAATTAACCCTTCTTTAATCTTTGCTACTGCCATTTGACATTCTTTTTATATTAATTAAGTTCCAATATAATAACAAGACCCATAAGACAAGAAATTAAGCAACCAGAGAAGACAAAGCCAATGGGACCAGAAAATCAAATCATGAGAGGTCAATATTAGATTGAGAAAGATCAGAGAGATATGTGGTTATAAAGTGACGCATGGTGAAAAGCAAACCCTCTTTCTAGTTCATTTAATCATACTAACTTGGCTTACATGTTGACGAGAGAAAGTGTTTTTTTTGAAGTGGAACTTCATTGAACCACAAACTAGCTACCGCATTCGTTTTTTTTTTTTTTTTGTTAGTTTCTTTTCAACATATATAATAGCTTTCATTGCTCAATTTTTTTTCTTTTTTCTTTTTTGCTTCTCTTGAAAAGAACCATATATTAAGAAAAATGGAGAAATAATATCGAAATAAGTGATAAAAAAAAGAAGAAGAATCCAACTACACTTTATGAGAAATGATCATTAAGGTTCTATACATCTATTTAAGTGGGAAACTCGAGAGAAAATGAAAGAAAGACAGCACAAGATAGAAGAGCTGAAATGATAATTCAGTTCTTTATTTTTTTAATGTTCTCCATCGATCACCCTTTTTCTTGTTCTTTAGCTTCCATAACACGGGTTTTTCCAGTCTCTTAAAAGGCCCTTATATATTATTCTTTCCTCCTCAAATCTCTTTTTAATTTTTCATTTCTTTAGGGAAATTTTATATATCATGTCACAAAATTATGCAGTGCATATATAACTCTACGTGTTCTTTCGGCAAATTCACACATATATTAAATTGAATTTCATGGCTTTTTGTTAATTTTATCCAGCAAAATTTTAAATTTATGCTGATTAGAAAATTAACATATTTATTGATAAAATTTAAGAAAAATGAAAATCGTATATATGAGTGTACCTATAATTCATGTATATATTCAAACTGATATTTAAACAAATAAAGAAAATAAAAAAGAATGATTTTCTCTAACCATGCTCATATTTTGCTTGCCAGTTGCCATACACATGATATGTGGATATATGTTAACTGAAGATTCAGATTCCCCATTAAAACTGCAGAGAATACTGTTTTCTGTCTCATGATTGAATGTTTCTTAGAATTTTCTTCTAAATATTACAAAATTTGCAAAAAACGTGAATGGGTCAAAGGCATGGCAAAAAAGAAATCACATTCTTTTGATTTTTCTACGGTTCTTTTTTTTTTATATATATATTTTTGGGTGAAATTATACTTTTCCTGATTACCATTAATTATCTTTTTTTCTCTCCACCTCTAATTAACCAAAATTTTCATTTTAATTAATATCTAAAGAAGATTGTTCTTTCCATCTCAATGATCACATATTTCTTATTAATATCTAGGTTAATTATTTATCTTAATTGTCTAGAAAAGAAACCAAAATATTCTCCAAGAATTTTCCCCATATGTAGAACTCTTCTTAATTTATCCGTCATTCCATATAGTCCATGGATAATGCAACATTTAGGCTGAAATTATATATAGAATCTCTTTTTGAGATCTCACGACTCAGCATCTTATAATTTTCTCTGATAGCAAACATTTCATTGGCCGTTATGTAAAGCCTTTTCCTTTATACATATTAAAATTATCACCATCCATATTTGCCAGTACAAATGCTTTTATATTCTCTTACTCAACAAACAAGATTAGTAACCTAACCTGTGAGATTACTTGTGGTCAACCAAAAAAAAAAAAAAAATTCTATATTCTACTTACCATAAAAGTGCTTTTATATTTTAGGAAAGAAGGAGTGCTTCACACAAATTAAACATTGAATTTAGTTTAGTAGACACCATTACTATTTTTTTAATTGTGGACCTAGCTGTATAGTCATTACAGTGATATACCTTCCAATTAACTGTAACCTCGTGGAGTTGCTGGTCCATAGTCCACAATGGAAAAGAAAGTGTGGCTTCTAGCAGAATACCGATATATATACTCACTCCTTGTCTAGCTGAATCATGGCTTCTTGACTTCTTTCTAGGGTTCACAATATGATTGATTATTCTCTTTCAATGTGGCACAAGAAGCTGCATGCATGCTAAAGCACATGTTGCTTTCGGTTTTGTCATGCGCGGGCCTTGGAATTAGAGAGTTTTCTCAATAATGATAACAAGGTTTTAAGGTGCCGAAACAGACAAACAAAGAGAAGAGAATACATGTACAACAAGTAAGGCATATATTCAATAACTAGTAACTAGTGGGGTGGTCCCTTATGCATGGATATAAAAAGTTTCCAACTTTGTTAGATCGATGAGTACATGACTAGTTAGAATTAGAAGATATATTCTAAATAATTCCATAGTTGAAATCAATAATACATGTGAGAATTTCATGTAAAATTGATCTAAAAAAAAGGTTTATATCCCCAATTTAAATAGTATTTGATTAATTTATGCTTTTTTCAATTATTTTAAAAAAATATACCAATCAATTCACAGTTTGAGTAGTTGAATACCCCAACAAAACAAAAATGCTAGGCAATGAGAATTTTGTGACGATCGAGAATGACGTGAACATATGATTGATGCATATATTACGTCTCCATGGACACCTAAGCATGAATTCCCACCACATGGACAATTCTGATTGAACTTGGTTTTCTGAAGACATTTTCATTTGCTGCTGTTTCTTTCATGAAGGTGCTTTCATTTGCTATGAACCTTATTCCTCTTCATATAACTGTACTACATGCTCTAACGAATAATTAATATAATTTTATAATATGTTTTCACACAATGCGTGGATAGTAACCCATGGACACAAACATAAATTAATTTAAAAATAAATATGACATGTCAACTAATTAAGTAAGAGTGAGAATATGATGCATGTGGTGCATAAATTGATAGATACTTCTTAACCTTTTCTAGATTCACACCTATACACACACAACTAATTATTCATCCATGAAAGACTCGAAGATTCTCTCTCTTTACTTCTTTTTAATTTTTCTTCTAGAAAAGTATTCGAAGAAAAGAAAAGAAAATCACATTATATTTTCAAAGAATAAAAAAATGGAAACGTTATTGAAACTTGTAAAAAAAATATTACAACTGATAATTAATAGATATTAACTTTGAAACTTGAACGTGGTCATAAAAATTTTCCTTATAAATACTAATTAAAACCATAATTTTAACTCACATTACCTAATTGATAGTACATCTCTACTCTGATCTAAAGTCATATCTCTATTATTATTTTTATAAGAGAACTGGCGGGCATAGTCAAGTGAGGAAAACATTTAGTTTAGGACATGTCTTAACAAGTTCAATTCTTGGCATGGATTGGCTGAATGTGAGTTAGACCAATGATCGTGTAACAAAGAACAATCATTAACAGTCAGTGCAGAAGAGATTGAGAGTAGATAGACTTGTCAATAATCAAAATTCGCACAGTTGGGCACCTGCTGTTTAGAGAGAATGAAGAGCCAGTTAAAAACTCAAAACCATAGCTAGAAAGCATGGGGCTTTTTAGAGAGAGAGAAGGGGGAAGAAGCAACTCTTTCCCAGTATTTTCCATTTGCTGAAACATTGAAGATTAAGACAGAAAGATATACATTATGACCACTTATTCACTCATCATTTCTTGATAATATCATGTTAGGTAGACTGCTGCTATATATATCAAGTTTTCTACAGGATAAGACTGTTACAGAAACCATCAGTAGTTGGTTTTATTAAGACTATAAATTAGGAAAGTGGGTTGTCGTTTACTTTGAGGGTTTTGGATAGCTCTTTCATAAGTGATTAGCCGAATACACATTACTTACTTTTCACTTGAGGATCTTGGTATGCCAAGTACTCAACTTGTAACTGTATTCTCCTTCAAGGACATGCAAATTAATAATAAATCTGGAGTGGTCAGTGTATATTAGCTGCTTATATATAATTATGGAACAAGTTGATGTTAGGTCTTGTGTCAATGCAAGTTTCTTCACAATTTGCAGAAAGACACGTTGGGCATTATGTATTGTATAAGAACTGATACACAATGCAGGGGGAAAAACACAACAGCAATAGTGCATAAGTGCTTATAATTATGGAGACAATAAGCCATCACTCACATTCAAAGGTGAAATTTAGGCAGAAAGGAAATGCATTTTCAGTTCACTTAGTGGATTTGAGAATATAGATTTTAGTATATCTAATTGTATATAAACTGGACCACTATTAGGTCTGGTGCAGGTTTCGCTAATTTATTTGATATATACAAACTTTTTGCTTGAAATATAATAGGCCAAACACCAAATTTCATGTACTTCCAAATTTATAGAATAGCCTCATCCCAACCTTAGGGCATAAAAATGCAACAGGATAGGTTAGGTTTGGTTTATTAATTTGGAAAAGACCATGGCTTATATATATTGTATCACTGGCCTAAGATCAAGAAACAAGTCGGTAGTAATTATAGTTATGAACTTTGAATGCTATCCACCCCATCAACGGCATTCAAGGCCTTGTTTGTGTTGATTTCAAAGTGAATTGAACTCATTCACCTCAATGAATCCAAGTGCAGGAACAAGCCAAGCCACCTCTAGAATTCTAAAATGAGTACTTATGCAGCGTATGTCATACAATTTTGCAGTCATGCATGCCTGGACAAAAGTAATAGTAAAACGAGTCACCTCTTGACTAGTTTTTGTGTTGCATCCCTATTGACGAATGTTCCATAAGAACTTTGAACATTGCTTTTGTTCCATTTTTGTCTCATCTCTAGTTTTATTTTGTTGGTACATAGCAAATATAGGCCCAACTTCACCCTGGAGTACAATATCCATCTAGCCCTCTTACCGAAAGATCCTAACCAAGTCTCGGATCTCAGCAAGCACCAGGTCATTTCTTCTGGCACCTCTTTTTTCTTGACACACACCCCTTATGCAATAACAAATGAACTAAATATAATTGTTATGGTTCTTGTATGTTGCATTTATATGGCTAACTGTCTCTTTCTTGACATGTCTGTCCCTTTATTCTGGACAATATTTTCTATCTTCTAATATGTTCAAAATTCTGTCTTATAGTTTAAAATTGGACAAAAATTAATAAAATAATATTATAAATAAATTGTAAATTAAATTTGTAATAAATCTTAACCTATGAATTTCATAGGGTTAAAGACATATTAGAGAGCAAAAGATATTGTCTCTTATTCTAAAATCACAGAGAGATAATTCTAAAAAGTAATTTTATACAAAAAAAAAAAATATTTATATAAAAAGTGGCAAATGTATTGTAGTCTTTGCATAATATGCATACCATGTGTAGCACGCACAAGAGTTTTTACTACTTCATGAAGTGATGTAAATATGACAGTTTGGTGTTCGTAATAACAAAAGTGAAAAGAAATTACAAGTAGAAATCACTTTGAGAATTGAAAATGAACAACTTAGGACACAGAGAAAACATTCATCCCATTCCCGTCAAGCTTTCCCAAAGAGCACCTACTATTTAGAGTTCTCACCATTTACTATTCAACGCGTACAGAAACCTTCCAGCACGGAATTGAATGCTGAAAGCACTGTGAATGAATAATTCCACCTTCCAAATCAAGGACTTTGACCCTTGACATTTCCCTTTTTATTCTCATTTCGCTCCTCCATACAGAGAAACAAAGAAAATACTGGGTGCCTTGTAATACCCAAAAGAAATGAGGCTCATAGTACAGACTCTGCTACATTCTCTTATCTTCTCCATCATTTCAGTAGCTGCAATTTTACCAGGCTCAACCCTTTCTCCTTCAGACAAAAACCAATCATGGCTCTCTCCCAACAAGACATTCTCTCTGCATTTCGTCCCTGTCCATCCCCCAACTTCTCCTCCTTCCTTTATCGCCGCTATAGTCTTCTCTGGTGGTGCCCCCATCATTTGGTCAGCTGGCAATGGTGCTTGTGTAGATGAATTTGGCTCACTGCAGTTTCTCTCTACCTGAAGTCTCCGCCTTGTAAACAGCTCCGGCGCCACCGTCTGGGACTCTGACACCGCCAATATGGGTGTCTCCTCTGGTTCCCTCAGTGACAATGGCAACTTGGTTCTATTGAATGGAACTGGTGCTGTCTGGTCAAGTTTTGAGTATCCCACTGATACTATTGTTCCGTCTCAGAACTTTACCACTGGTAAGGTTTTGGAATCTGGGTTGTACTCGTTTACATTGCTTATGTCGGGTAATCTTGTACTTTCATGCAATGATAGTGTATCATGCTGGAATCAATGGTTGAATTCTTCCATAAATGGGACTATAACTAGGCCAATTTTGAGCATGCAACCAATAGGGATATTGTCCATTCATGATCCTAATCTAACAAGTTCAGGTATTGTTTCATATAGCAGTGGTTATGCAGAGGGTAGTGATGTGCTGAGAATTTTGAGGTTGGACAAAGATGGCAACTTGAGAAGTTATAGCTCTTCTAGAGGTAGTGGAACTGAGACTGTAAGATGGGTTGCGATTGAAGATCAATGCGAGGTTTTTGGATATTGTGGAAACTATGGTATTTGTAGTTACAGCAATTCAATCCCCATTTGCAGATGCCCATCTCAGAATTTTGAGATGATTGATCCTAATGACAGTAGGAAAGGATGCAGGAAGATTCCGAAGCTTGAAAGTTGTCCTGGGAAGGTGGCTATGTTGCCATTGGAGCATACTCAAATGCTTACTTATCCTCCTATATGGAAGACTAATCCAGAAGTGTTATATATTCCTATATCAGCTTGTAGAGGAAATTGTCTTGCTGCAGATTCTTGTTTTGCTTCTACTTCCTTGTCAGATGGCACAGGATTTTGTTATTTAAAGTTTGTAGACAATTTGATTAGTGGTCACCAGAATCTGGCGATACCCAGTACTTCATATGCCAAGGTTTGTGGCACTTTGGTTCCAAACCCAACACCCTCCTCGGAGACAAGAAAGGGCAATGATTGGGGGATACATGCTTGGATAATAGTGGTAATAGTTTTAAGCACTGTTTTATCTTTCATTGCTTTAGAGAGTGGTTTATGGCTGTGGTGTCGTAGAAATAGTATGAGATTGAGAGGATTGTCTAGTCATTATGCCCTTCTTGAGTATGCCTCTGGTGCACTGGTCCAGTTCTCTCATAAGGAGCTCCACCGCTCAACAATGGGGTTCAGGGAGAAGCTTGGTGCTGGGCCATTTGGTGCTGTCTATAGAGGAGTGCTGGCTAATACAACAGTTGCTGTGAAGCAACTTGAAAAGGTTGAGCAAGGTGAGAAGCAACTTAAGATGGATGTTGCTACTATAAGTAGTGCCCACCATGTAAATTTAGTGAAGTTGATCGGATTTTGCTTTGAAGGGCGTCACAAACTTTTGGTATATGAGTTCATGAGGAAAGGGTCTCTTGATCATTTTCTCTTTGAGAATGAAGATCAACCAGGGAAATTGTTGAACTGGGAGTATAGATTCAACATTGCCGTGGGCACTGCAAGGGGCATCACATATCTTCATGAGGAGTGTCAAAATTGTATTCTCCATTATGATCTAAAACCTGAAAACATTCCTTGAGATGAGAATTACAATGCCAAAGTTTCTGATTTTGGCATTGCAAAACTGGTAAGTCCCACGGCCAATGGGTATAGTAAGTTGACAAGCATGAGAGGCATGAGAGGAACAAAAGGATATTTAGCTCCAGAATGGTTTTCAAATCTTCCCATAACTTGTAAATCTGATGTTTATAATTATGGTATGGTTTTGTTGGAGATTGTGAGTGGAAGAAGGAATTTTGAAGTCTCAGAGGAGACTAATAGGAAAATGTTCTCCATCTGGGCTTATGAAGAGTTTGAGAAAGGTAACATTATGGCTGTTATTGACAAAAGACTACCTAGCCATGAAGTTAATTTGGAACAAGTAAAAAGGATCATTCTAACAAGCTTTTGGTGCATCCAAGAGCAGCCTTCTCAGAGACCAACAATGGGAAAAGTGGTACAAATGCTAGAGGGAATCAGAGAGATTGAGAGGCCACCAGCCCCAAGAACCATGACACAAGGGTTTTCTAGTGGAATTGGTACATATTACTTGAGTAGCAATACCAGAGTTGTTTCCACTATTGAATCATCAGCTCCAGCTTACTCCCCTTCTTCTTCTCCAGAGAACTCCAGACTATAGACATTGGCTTTAGGATGGGAAACAGAGAGTGCAACATCGCCAATATATTTTACTTTCAAAATGCTAGAGAGAAACCATATAGTTGTTGCAATAATTGGGTGTATTTTATCTTTTTCTTGTGCTTTTATCTCTAGTTGATTTTACAACTTCCTTAGTGTGAATAAGCATTCAGTAGAGAAAATTGTTTTTCTCATCGGTGCAGTTTCCAATAAAGGCATGCATATGTAATAGATTTCAACCAAAAAAAAAGAATGTTTACCATTCATTATTGGTTATTTTATCTACTTGTAATCTTATTTAGTAAGTTATTTGTTATTTATAAAGATAAAATTGAGTGTTAAAAATAAGAGAAACAAAAAGTAATATATTCTATAATTTAAATTGTCATTATCAAAATAAGACATTGTCAGTCATCATGAGTTCCTTGCAACCAAATCATCAATACTTGCAAAGCCACCATTCACCGAGAGAGGCTCTAAGCTTCTTACACTAAAATCCTACATTTCATGTCATCATTTCCATACTAGAAGCACCTAGAAGCTAGTTTGTCTCCAACAAGTACTTGAACGTCTCACTTGGAAGCAGTTGATCTTCTGTTTGTGTCTGGGCCGGTTTGACTCTGTTCCCGTGAACCTTCCTTCTTTTCACTTTACTATAGCTTCCAGAAAATGGAATCATCATCCTGAAAATAACTCTGGCGATGTAACCCAACAGAGGTATTGGAGCTCCAATTGGGAACATCAGAAGAGCAAACACTATCAAGAACATAGACAGAAAAATGATTCCCATGATTATAACAGTGTAGGCAAGCCAGCAGACATTTCTCACGATCAGATGCACAGCAGCCATGAACGATGTCGACATTGTAACCAAAGCCACGGCCACCAGTAATAGGGCAAAGTGTGTGGCACTGATTGCCATGTGAAAGTCACCTAACTGTGCCCATAGCAAAATGAAAGCCGCGAAGGTAGAGCTGTACATAGCTACCACATCACAGATTATGAATACTTTGAACATTAGTCTGTCTATCAAAGCTGCAATACCTATCTTTTTCATGTCAGGACCAGAATCAATGAAACCACCAGGCACGGTAAAACCAGCAGCAAAGGTCACAGTGGCCACCAATATTGTGACCAGCATGAGTGTGCTACTTTGGTCTTTTATCCAATGAACTTGAGGCCTTTTTGATTGCCCTTCACGTCCAAATCGTTTCCCCTTTTCACTCAATTGTGTGCCACCATAGAACAATATTTCACTTGATAGCAACTGCATGCATGCATTAAAGATAGAATTAATGTTATGCAAAATATAAGACCCATCTGAATTGGCTTTACCGAAGTACTTTGGATAAACAAAAGCTGAAACAGAAAGCAAAAGTAGTTTTTTAGCTCTTGCATTTTTTTTTATTTTTACTTTTTTTTTTTTATAAACATCACTTCATATACTTACAAGAAAACAAATATTTTAACTTCTAAAGTACTTTTGAAGGGAAAAAAAAAAGAAAGAAAAAGACGACTAAAATGAGTTCGCAAGTGTAGTTATCATTCTTAGAAAGATAAGAGAGCAAATAAGGGTGATACCTCTCGAAATGTCAATGGCACTTCTATTTGCTGCAAAACGGCATCTCTTGCTGTCATGCCTAAATTATTGACAAGGTTGACATCTACTCTCTTGTCTCTTGTGAGCAAGAGCAATACCTTGGGATGCAAGTATTTTGAAGCAGAGTGTAGTGGAGTATTTCCCTTCTTGTCTTTCTCGTTCAAGAGCTGCTCAAGTTTCTTTTCTCTCAGTATATATTTCACCACTTCATGCTTCCCGTTCTTTGCTGCCATATGTAGAATGTTTTGACCTTTCTGGTTCAGTAAATCAGCAGGATCAAGCCACGTTACTCTCTTCAGAATTTCCTTAACAACACTAACATGACCTTTCTTGCTTGCAAGATGAATTGGGAGATAGCCTTTGGTATTCCATTCTAGAGCGCTTGCTGGATATTCTTCTAAAAGTTTGCGAACACCCTCGTGATGCCCAAGTAAGGCTGCGCAATGAAGGGGAGTTCCCCCAGTTTCATCTTTTATGTGCTTCAGCTCAGGTCTTGCTTTTAATATACGGTCCAATAAGTCCAAGTCATCTGATATATATTCAGATACAACGAAGTTAAGAAACTACAAAGGTTTCCAAAGAAGATCACTCACCCAAAACAGTCACTCACGTCTAATTGTTCTTCCATAAGAGAATCATTTCCTCCATTCTCACTCACTCCTACAATAGGAAACCTAACTCTTACTCTAGAGAGTCGTATTTCTATTCATATGTTTAGCAAGGAAAAAAATTTCAGCCTTGATTAATTCCACAAAGATGAAAATAAGCTCTTTTACAATGAGAGATGGGAATAATCATTTTATATACCCTTTAAAATTAACCTAATTAATTGTTTTATCAATTTGTTTTCATTAATTTTATAAAAAGATTAAAGAAAAAACTTCAACTGTTTTATTCATAATAAGGATTATTTTTGTTTTAAATTGTACATCTTAATTTCATTCTGCATCTATTTTATATACCAAAATCTTGGTGTACTTGATTAATGTGTATATGTGGTTTCATTCGTGTACCAATAAAACGGGACAAATAATTATTAATTTGTATATACCTTTAGTGTAGCGTTGTGTTCTTGGCATGCTGGGTAGTCTTGCAGGGTGTCTCAGCCAACCCTCTACCATGGGTCCACAAACAATACGTTTTTTCTTTTCTCCTGCAAATAGAACGTCGAACAAGAGGCTTTTAGATTATAAAACAAAGATAAGATTGGGAAGAAAGTTACTAATTATATATCCTTTCTTTTCTAAATTCAATTTAAACAATCAAAAGCATATAAAAGTGCTTTTTCTTGTTAAAAATTATTTTAGCAAAAAAATTAATTTAAACAAGCTCTTTCTCTTTAATAAATTTAATCTTGACTTAGTGCAAAATTATATTTTTTTTTTTGTCTCATGCTAATTTTTTAAATCCGTTAAAAATTATTAAATAACGTGTAATAATTATCAAAATATTGAATAATTATTTTATACATCCTTGACCAAACTGTGGAAAGCAAAGAACGAGAGAGGAAACCACAAAGCAGAAGCACTGAAATGGTGAAACTGTGCGTGTAAGTTAACAAAAAACCAAGAAAGAAATTACCTTGTTTTATTCGCAGAATAGCAGCAAGAAGTGGGGACTTTCCCTTTTGTATCTCGTCATGATTCTGAATGGGAGCTTGCAATAAAAGATCAATAATTTTCCCGTTTCCCCTCTCAACAGCCAGATAAAATGGTGACTTATCTTCCTTATTCAGATAATGCGCCGCAAGTTGGTTGACATTATACAGCATTTTAGCCGCAGCAAAATTATTCTTAACCACAGCCTCGTGCAATGGAGTGTTCCCAAAATCATTCGTTCCTTTACACAGTTCTTCCATTGAATTTGGAGAATGCTTTTCGTAAGCTTCCAGAATAACTTTGACCAAGCTGGAGTCTCCAGATCTAGCAGCAACATGAAGTGGCGTATCCCCCTTGACGTTAGCCTTTGTGATAAGTCGAGGAAACCCATCAGCAATGTGTTGCACAATGTCAACTTTGCCAAATTTTGCTGCCATGTGCAGCAACGTATCACCTGCACAGCTCACATGATCTATGACCTCCTTCTGCTGCCGACATAGTTCTTCCAATTTGGAAGCGAAATTATCCTTATCTCCTTCTCTGATATCCTTGTATAAATCAGCAGAAATTGATGCAAGTTTGTTTGGACCATGAAATTGGGGAATGGATTGCTCTAACTCCACATCTATACGATGCGCCATGACTGCAATGCTCTCCAATGATTATGCCCACCAACGCCTTAAATAAGAACGAAAATCCATTATTTCATGTTTGAAGAAAAGGTAACGCGTGGAAAAGTATAATTCATGGGGTCTCGTGAAGCCGCCCTGGCCCATTCAATAAAGAAGAGAGCTGGAAATAGTACTGCAATTGATGAATTTACTAAGTTGACTGGTGTTGATTTAATCAGAGTAAGTCAACATTGTAGCTTTGGGTAGGTAAGAGACATTTTTTCTGAGTCTGCTGAAAACTTATCGACTTAAAGGTGATTTAGATATGCGGAGGAGAGCTTTTTCTCATTTCTCACTCACAATCTCGCTAGTTCCTTTTCCAAGTATATGTTACGTCTAGAATTTTGAAGAATGTTATTTAATTTTAATTAATTATAAAATTTGATAAATTTTTGTTAAGTTGGTGATTGCATTATAATAAATTGAGGAAGATAATTCTTATAAGCCAAAATTGCTTTTACATTATAGCCGTTGATATAATAATTTGTTTTGCTATTAAATCGAATCATAAGGCTTACTAACAAATTCATTAAATAGCTCAAAAATTATCATAATTCCACTGCATGCAATCCCCATTCCATTCTTCTTTCCTGCTTTCTTAATTATTTGAAACAACTTTCTTTCTTTTCCACTTTGAAAAGACACTACTATTATTTTGATGGGTGAGTGGGGATCTGATCATTGCCCCAGCCAGTGCTACAATCGAGGATTTTGTTGGGTACATATTTGTCATCTTTTGTCCTTCATCTTTATGTCCTTTTCACACGCAGCATCACGTGCTTTGTTCATAATTTTTTTTTATTAAGGGAAATACTGTTTACACACTTAAAGTTTTACATTTAAATTCTATACCCAATTTTTTTGAGTGAGATTAAATTATTAATAAAAATAATAAAAATATAAAATATAAAAAAAGTATAAAAAGTTGGCGTAAATTTATAAGGGTACCCAGTATAAACCTTTTATTAACATGCATATTGATTGGTGGGTTACACGCCACGCCACTGTAACTTTTCACTACTACCATACACGAATTTACACGGAGTCTCACATCACTCCAAAAGCTTCTACTTTCTTTTTCTTTCAAAATAAAAAAAATATTAATAAACTCAAAGCAGAAACGTGATGAGTACATTATTGGTTCTTGACACTTTTAATTATAATGTTCATAGTGCCATCCAGAAGAGCTGTTGAAATATGTGTGTGTGTACATCTTCCATATTATCTTCTTACATTTTAAAAGAAAGTCTGTGTTTTATAATATTAAATTGACTTAGTCTCTCAGATATTTGCAACAATTATACCAAAACTATTCGGTATAAGTCCCACTCTAGAACCCATCTAAATGATAGGTACAGCTCCATATACCATCTCTAATAGGGATGCTAGATGGTTAGAAAGATTTCCTCTCAAATATGCAGAGAGAGAGCTAGGATTGTTGGATTCAGATATTTAGATTCTTATCCAAAGATTTTTATTGGGTGAGACTTTGCCCAATAAGAAAAAACATTGCATGACATGAATCAACTTGCAAGAGAATATATTAGCGAGCTTAATCAACTTGCATTTTTTACCAATGTGTCTCTCACACACGTTTGATTCCTTCGATGTGACAATTTAACTCACATTTGTGTATATATCCAATACTCCTTAATGTATCAAGCCGATGTAGAGGGTGTAATGGTGCGCCCTTAAGATTATCTAAGGAGAAACTTAGCCTGAACATTAGAAAACTGGCCTGATAATTCTCTGCTGTTTTTTTTTTTTTTTAAAAAAAATTCCTTAGACTCTGAGAGTAAGTTCAAAATATATATAGTTTGTTAGCTCAAGTGATTTTGATGAGACAATATCTTAAGATTTGTGGAGATAATTTTATCTTGCATATTGGACAAAAATCACTCTTGTTGCAACATAAAATTTGTAGGCTTTTTCTTAAATCAGATTGTAATTTTCAAGACATCTTTAAGCCACCAAAAAGCTGCCTATAGCAAAAAATGTTGCAAAAGTCACTCTTCATGCATTTATAAATGTGCAGACTTTTTTAAATTAGATTTTAACCTTCAAGATAAATATTGGGCCACCAAAAAGCTGCTAAGAGATTGCTTGTAGCAGAAAATAATTCAATAACTTAAAAGACAAAAGCAAAAGAACACAAGAGACAAAGACAAAGGTTCAAGGCTCAAGGATATTAAATGCAAAAGAAATTTGGTCAGAATTTTTACTTTCCAAAAGATATTTTTTCTCTCTAACAGTTAGTTTTTCACAAGTCTATATAAAGGAGAGGAAGCCACCTATTTGAAGTGAGGAGGAAATAAGAAAATACAAGAAAGCCTCATTTGCAAATACTCTCTAGAGTTCTCAAGGATTTTATTTTTCTTCTTCATCTTCATACACGAATTCTCTCATCTGGAATATCATTTTGGTGTATTGGATATACTAGGATATTAGCTGTAACAAGTAGCACGTGTTTTGTGCTTGATTATTTCATCTCCAAAATATTTCTTTGTAAAGGCTGTTTGCCTCAATACTCTTTGTTGTAACTCTGTTGAGGGTAGACATAGTCTGTAAAGACATAGTCTAAGTTGTAGAAGGTTATTGGTGCTCTTGGTAAAACCAAGCTTTGGCGGTAGTGCTTGATCATTGCAAACTGTACAAGATAGCTGGAAGTCGGTAAACTAGTTCAAATAGTGAAGCTAACTCTCTCAAGGGTATTTGAGAGGAGTGGACATAGATCTTTGATAGACCGAATCACTATAGATCACTATACACTTTCTCTTTCTTATTCTCTTTGATTTTAGCATATTTTTCTTTCAGCATCTATATTCCGTATATTGTGTTGAACTGTTTCATCACGTTTTAAACTCTGAGATTTCTGAAATCAAGCTTTTGCTATTTATAATCAAGCTTATCTTTTTATGCTTGATTCTGAAAATATAAATTTTATTGCGAAAATTTTTATTGTCCTATTCACCCCCTTCTAGGACTTATTTACTTGCACTTTTATAGCTTAGTTTAGTTATAATTAACTTGTTAATCTAATGAAAGAACAAAAATTAGATATTTCAATAAGCGTTCATTAAAAAAAAAAAAAAAAACCTATCAATTATATGTCAAATACAAGCAAATGTGAAAAGAACTTGAATTTCATATGTACGCCAAGCTGCTTTATATTCTTCTTTTAAGTTAACTTTCCCTACTGTTTCTCCCTATATAGAGCACAATTCACTGTATAGTTTGTCCTTTGTAGATCCATTGACCATTTAGAACACAGAAGACTGAAAGCTCCACTGAGAAAGGCCAAGGTCATGCATGGTATTTTCTACTACCTAGAAATACAGACTAAATTGATTAATTTTTAAGCATCTATGTTTAATATATAGTAAGTTTGTCCTCATTTGAAACAAGTAAAATGGTTGATCTTTTTCATTAAACTCTGTCTTTTATATACAGCATCATGGTCTTAAAGATTATCATATTACACGCATGATTATAGCTACTGACTGTGCCTGTTACAACAAGAATTAGATACAATAATTGAGAAGCTAGATTTGTACACGTACGGTGCAGGTTCTAGGAGCTTTGTGTTGATTGGCGTGGACGTTTAATCTGCTTCCTTGATTTCAGCATGCTAAAGCCTTTCATCCTATTCAGGTCAAGGCTTATAACGGGGTATACATGATCAATATTTAATGAATGCATATATGCAGTTTGTGGCTAGCTGGAAAGCTTCGAAAGTATCTAGAGAGCCAGCACTAAAGTGAAAATATTGGGGAAAGATGAGGAAACCATCAACCCACTGTTTGGTATATGGATATAGAAATATATCCAAATGCTTTGGATGTCTCCGAATATAAATATATATATATATATATATATATATATATATATATATATATATATATATATATATTATTTTGTGTCCTTTCACTTTAGTATAGTGTAAAATTAATCTCTATTAAGACTTCCACATGTTCAGACAATATTAATAAATGCTTTTAAGTGATATGAATTTTAATTATTAAAATTTTTTTAATTTCATTTATTAAGAAGGATTTATTGTTTATTACTCAACATATCGATTAGAGTAATTTTTTTATAAAAAGTGTAAAAATACCTTGATTCAAACCAAAAAAGTTCATCCCATATGGAGCATAACAACTGAGCAAAGTAATGGACTAATGCACATATTTATCAATAGAGTTAATTCAATTACAAGGAAGATTCTGATCGGATTCTCTCAGATTTCACTGGCTGTTGAATGCCCCCGTAAGAAAAGTAATGAAGCATGGCGCCCATCTCTTTCTTTCAGCATGGTTGTAGTCTTGTAGAAAAATGCATGCTGGAAGAACTGCAAATTTCTTAGATGCTGTAAAGAAAGGGACAGCCAGAAAAATTATTCCTTCCATCACAACGTACGTTTACGAGTTAATTAATGATATTGACCATTAAGCCGCGTTTGATTTTTGTTCTGTTCAAAATGTAAGATGCACTTAGAAAAGGAATTGTTGGGATTTTGAGAAGTGGGGAAAGCCTCTCCTCCACAAATCTCAATCACCTTAAGTTGAGTTTTCAGCAAAGAGTCAAAAAAAAGTATTGTCTCTTACCCAAAGCTACAATGTTGACTTAGTCTAAATTCTTTTTCAATGGCCATGTACATGTTGGCTGCTCAAGTCTCCAATATTTAGTTATACTTTTCCACGCGTCCTTTCTCTTGGTTAATTTCTCGTCTTCCAACATGAAACACTAGCGAAGTTTCACTTAGTGATGACAATTTTCTCACCTATTTCTAAGTTAATTGAAAGCCCTTGTTAAATGTTGTATCACAAAATTCTCAAACAGAAGAGCCTTCATCGGTGAGCACAATGGCACATTTTATAGATGTGGAGTCATCAAAAAAACTGAAGACTGGAAAGCTCCACTGAGAAAAGCCAAGATCATGCATCTGTGTATAACATATAGGAAGTTTGTCCTCATTTGGAAACAAGTATAAAAAGGTTGATCTTTTCATTCATCTATCTGTTCTTTACATCTACAGCATCATGTTCTTAAACTTTAGCATATACGTACGCATGATTATAGAAATATATAATAGATATAGATATAGAAATATAGCTTTGGATCTCTCGGAAATATATATATCAGCATGAGTTTAAACTCATTGATTGATTCTTTACGAGATATTTAAAATTTGGTTTAGTTTTTTCGCTATTTTTATATATACATGTATATATCCTTCTACTCTAATATGATGTAAGATTAATTTCTATTAAAATTTCTACAAGTTCTAACGACACTAAAAAAATACTTTTAAGTGATTTTAACTCTAATTAAATATTAAAAACCTTTAGATTTTACTTATTAAAAAAAATTTATCATTTACAACTCAATATTTTAAATAACCATTAATTTCATATAAAAAGCGTAAAGATTCCTTAATTCTAACCAAAAAAAATTTCAGTGGCTGTTGGTGGATGCCCGAAGAAAAGTAACCGGTGCCATCTCTTTCCTTCAGCATGGTTGTAGAAAAATGCTGGAAGAACAACAAATTTCTTAGGTGGCACATTTATAGAAGACAACCAGAAGAGGTCTGATTAGGTTGTTGGTTAGATCCTTCGCATGATTGTTTTGCATTGACTTGACGACTTCACCGACTTCTTTGTCATTTCCTCAATGCAATGTTAATTTATGAGACACTTGTGTTACTGCGTAGGTGTAAGCGTGTATGCATATACGAACACAGAAAAGTTAGGTAGAAAGTCAATAAATGACAGGCAGTCAGGGATCCAGAAAACACATAAATTTTTAACATAATACTATTACAAGTTTAAATATGCATTATAATATGATTATTATTTATGTGTTTTCATATTTCCTAAAACATTGAATAATTTTGTCATTTTCAGTATTATAAGAAATTTCTCTTTATATATCACTAATTAAGCAATCATTCAACAACTTATTTCCTATCTCACATCTAATTCTTGATGATATTTATAGTACAGAAAACTTTTTTAATTATTGAAGTAGTTATGATAATATCAAGACTAACTTTAAAAGCATATACACTAATGGATATACAACATGATTCCTACTCTCCATAAATTTTATTAAATGATTACTAATTCTCCTGAATTCCTATAAAATAATTTTTAAATTAATTATTTAGTGCCAAAAGTTCTAAAAAAGAAAATTATGAAAAATTTCTTGTAAAGTTTTAGGATTTCTTGTGTATCTTATTTATTTTTATTAACATTATTAAAAAAATTTAAGCGCTAGTGTGAGATGAGAAGTTCAAATTGTATTTATCTTAAATTAAATATTTAAAATAAAAATTTATTAATAAAATATTATTAATTTTTAATTCAATAATAAAATATTTCATGAGATAATAGAGCCAAAATAAATAACAGATATAATGATACCATACACAAAGATATATATTATCTTCTTTCTTTTTTTTTGAGAAATTTATGGGGGCAATTGGCCCCACTTCCTATAACATGCTTCCGCCCCTGATGACAGGTTCACGTGACAATAAAAACAAAAAAACAAAACAAAACAAAACCTTGTTTGGTAAAAAGGTTTAAATGATATGATGGGGCTCTTGGAAACTATTTCATTCAAGATTCGTTGGCTTAAATTCAACTTGTTCAATGATATAAGTACCGAGCATAGTTTTATAGGAACCACATAATTGACGAGGCTCTTGGAAGTTACATCTTGTGTTTTCTTTTTGTGTCTTACTCCACTTTTATAGGGAAAAAATTATAAATTATTATTATATAAGTATTATATATTAAAAATAATTTCTTTTATTGATCAAAAATAGCGAGGTAGACAAAATGATAATCCGGTTTTTTATAGCAGCATACTCGTCCTATGGAACGCAGTTGACAGTGGGGGATCATATCCTAATTGTGATAATATATGATAGCGGAAATATACTTAATACTAGTACTTTTACTTGCTCAACTCGTAATATAAGATTCATGGCTCCTCGCTTCCAATCAAAATTCTGGACTTAAGATACACTTGGAAAAGGAACAGTACTGAGATTTTGATAAATGAGAAAAAAATTAACCTCTCCACAAATTTCAATCACCTTTAGTTGATCAGTTTTCTGCAAAGACTCAATAAATGTCCCTTACCAAAGCTACAAGTTGACTTAGACAAAATCAACACTAGAGACAACAGGAAATTCACCAGTTGTAGTTTCCAGTTTTCTTCTTCTAGAATGGGCCATGGCGGCTCTGCATCGAATTAGACTTTTCCACGCGTTCTTTCTCTTGTTAATTTCTTGTCTCCAAACATGAAATAGCAGCGAAATTTCACTTCACCTGTTTAAAGCTTAGATATATAGGTCTTGTTATCTAATGTTGTCAACTAAAGGAGCTTCATTGATGAGCATTGCAATCATGGAGCATCGTATAGATATGAAGTCATCAAACGGGGGAGAGCAATATTCCAATCCCCCAAACAACCTTGTATCAGTTTCTGCTGAATTATACAAAGTTATCAAAAGACAAGGTACGACGTCTTCAGATTTGGATTTCACCTTGAAACAACTTGGTAGGCAGCACCTACCATCAGAGGTATTAGAACATGCATGCTGCGTAGGAGATACATTGCTACACATGGCAGTGAAGTTTGGTAAACAAGACATTGCACAACGCATTGTTGATGAAGTCCCTCAACTTATTACAAAGAAAAACGTCAAAGGGGACACGCCACTTCACGTCGCTGCTAGATCTGCAGAAAACTCCAGCAGCTTAGTCGAGGTTATTCTGGAAGCTTCTGCAAATCATTACCCAGAATGTTCAAAGGAAGAACTGTGTAGAAAAACGAATCATTTTGGGAACACTCCATTGCACGAGGCTGTGATCAAGAGCAATCTTGACGGGGCTCGAATTCTGTATAGTGAGAACAAGCTTGTGGCTCATAATTATCTGAATAAGGAAAATAAGTCGCCATTTTATGTGGCTGTTGAGAGAAGAAACGGAGAAATAGTTGATCTTTTATTGCATGCTCCCATAGTGATTCATGACGAGGTACAAACGGAGGATAACAAGAACAGCGAGTCCCCAGTTGCAGCTATTCTGCAACAAACGGAGGATAACAATAACAGCGAGTCCCCAATTGCAGCTATTCTGCAACAAACGGAGGATAACAATAACAGCGAGTCCCCAGTTGCAGCTATTCTGCAACAAACGAAGGATAAAAATAAATGCAAGTCCCCACTTGCAGCTATTCTGCGAATAAATCCAGGTACTTTATTTCTTGGCTTTTTGTTAAGTCTGCATGTGCAATATCAATCCAAGTTTGCTATTAGTGCCAAACGTTTGTTACATATAGAGAGCAAAGCTTTGCTGTCTTGTGTTCTAATATAAAGTTGAATATGGGATAGTTTTCACATGAAATACAGATTTTCTTTCTTCCCAATCTCGTCTTTGTTCTATAACTTAGCTTAACTGTCACCATAATTTGGTGTAATAATCTAAACTTTTGTTCTGTTTTATTTGCAGGAGAAAGAAAAAAAACGTCTTGTTTGTGGACCCATGGTAGAGGGTTGGCTGAAAAACCAGTAACACAACCCAATATTCAAAGAACAGAAAGCTCCACTAAAGGTACACAAGAATAATTAACTAAGTTGTTTGTCTTTCAATAACAGCCTCTTTGATTGGTACATTAATGAAAACCACAGAACTGTATCCACGTTCAACTAAATCAAGGTTTTGGTGTATGTAGAATAGTGTATGGAATTAACGAAGTTAAAATCAGTTCATATTTTTTTATGATAATCAATTAATAATTAAAAACATAAATATTCTCTATTATAATTTTTACGGTATTTTTGTATAATTTTAAGCACACAAATCAATTTGAAAACATCAGAATTAGTATTAGTAAGATATATATATATATATATGACTCTTCAAATTATTTTAGTGTGTCCACTCCTTGCTGTATTAAATATTAATTACTTGTAGGAGTTAAATAGGTTTAATAAAGGGTAGTTCGAATTTTGGGTGAGTGATCTTCTTTGAGGAAACCTTTATCGTTTTGTAACTTTCTTTGTACCTGAATGTCAGATTTCTTGCACATACTGGACCGTATATTAAGAGAAAGACCTGAGCTGAAGCACATGAAAGATGAAAAGGGGAGTACACCCCTTCATTGGGCAGCATTACTTGGGCATCTTGAGGGTGTAAGAAAACTTTTAGACCAAGATTCAGCAAGCGCTCTAGAATGGAATGAGAAAGGCTATCTCCCAATTCATCTTGCATGCAAGAAGGATCATGTTAGTGTTGTTAAGGAAATTCTGAAGAAAGTAGAGTGGCTTGATCCTCTTGATTTACTCAACCAGAAAGGTCAAAACATTCTTCACATGGCAGCAAAGAATGGGAAACATGAAGTAGTGAAATTCATACTGAGAGAAAAGAAACTTGACAAGCTCTTGAACGAGAAAGACAATAAGGGAAATACCCCACTGCATTCTGCTTCAAAATACTTGCATCCCAAGGTATTGCTTTTGCTCACACAAGACAAGAGAGTAGATGTCAACCATGTCAATAATTCAGGCATGACAGCACGCGATGTTGTGTTGAAGCAAATAAAAGTGCCATTAACATTTCGAGAGGCATCACCCACGTCTGCGCTGTTTTTTTTTTTCTCAGAATAATATTGCACTTAGGGCCACTTAGATTAGTTATATATATATATATATATAAGTGCTTCTAGGCGAGGACCTTGTGTAGTTTCAATCAGTTTGGATTAGTTTTGAAAAAAGTATTTTTAAGGTCTAAAAAGCATTAGCTAAAGATATCATTTTAGTTTTAGAAAGCCTTTTTTTAATGAACAATGACCTACTTCTATTCTTTTTTTATAGAAAAACTTTTACATGTTTTTATCAAAAACAGTTTTTTAACTTATGAATGTGTTTTAATTCTAAATTAATCTAAATGGTCAGATTACATAAAAGTATTTTTGTTTTTACAAGAAGTGCATCTAAGAAAAAGAACAAATAGCGTCTCAAAGTTGTCAAGATTAGTTTTTTTTAACCAGAAAAATAATGTGTCATTTTTTGAGCCTTTTTGTATTGACTTTAAAACAAAAATAAAAGTGCTCCCTAAAGTTATTTTCAAAACACATGTAGTGAATTTAGAGGATGCTTTTATAAGATATAGGTAGAAGTTAATTATTATCCATAAAAAATATATATTCAGAAATTTTTTTAAAAAAATTAACTTTTATACTTCAACAATATTTTTTTAAAAGCTAATTTAAACTAACTTTCAATATATAGTGTATAACCGTTTATTCTATCTTTAATATTTATGCATGCAGTTGCTATCAAGTGAAATATTACTCTATGCCGGCACTCCCCTGAGTGAAAATGGGAAACTTTTTGGAAACGGAGGGTCGAAAAGGCCACAAGTTCAATGGATAAAAGACCATGCCAGTACGCTCATGCTAGTCACAATATTGGTGGCCACTGTGACATTTTCTGCAGGTTTTACCGTGCCTGGTGGTTTAATTGATTCTGATGATAAAGACATCACAAATATAGGCATGGCAACTTTGAAAAATGAGTTGATGTTCAAAGTATTCATAATCTGTGATGTGGTGGCTTTGTATAGCTCTACCTTTGCTGCGTTCATTTTGCTGTGGGCAAAATTAGGTGACTTTCACATGGCAGTCAGTGCCACACACTTTGCCCTATTATTAGCGGCCGTGGCTTTGGTTACGATGTCCACAGCATTCATGGCTGCTATATATCTGATTGTGAGAAAGCTCTGTTGGCTTGCCCACACTGTCATAATCACGGGAATCATCTTTCTGTCTATGTTCTTGCTAGGGTTTGCTCTGCTGATATTCCCCACTGGAGCTCCAATACCTTTGTTGAATTACATTGCTAGAGTTATTTTCAGGATGATGATTCCATTTTCTGGAAGCTATAGCAAAGTGAAAGAAAGGAAACTGTACAAGAAAAGCATCAAACAGACCCAGGCACAAACACAAGGTGGTGAACAGCAGCAAAGTGACACGGTCAAGTACATGTTGAAAATATTCCTTGAACGGCTTCAAAGTGACACTTTCAAGTACATGTTGGAAAGATACTAGCTTCTCAAGTGCTTCTAATATGGAAATCATGCAACAAACACAAAAAGGAATGTCTAATTCAGAGCGTGTAATTTAGAGTATGAGTTACATGAAAATGAAATAATTTTATTTAACAAGAACATAATTTTATATCTATCTATCTATCTATCTATCTATCTATCTATCTATCTATCTATCTATATATATATATATATATATATCCAGGAGATCCTAAAAAAGAAAAAAATAAAAATAAAAATATCCCATACAGTAAACTTGTAGATTGTGATTTTCATCATATAAGAACAATGTTTAATTTGTTTTTGGTCATTCCCATGGAATAAGATTACATTGCCAGGTTATAAAGAGTTTAATTTAAGCTCGTTTTATAGGTAGATATATGGGAATTTATTATGCCTTATATATGTGGTATACCCGTAATAAGGTATATATAAAAATACATAAATTTTTATATGAAATTGTTCAAAAGTTAGGATTCATCGAAGTAAGAATGCATCTGCTGGAGATTCTCCATTCTTGACGATCGAGGACGAGATGAAAGTATTCCAGCTTTGTTAGTTTGTAAGCAGTCTTCGTTAAGATACGTGATGCCCCTTGCAGTGTCTAAGGCAATGTTGAAGCGATATTCCCAACTCAACAATTTTCCTGATTGTTCTTCATTCGCAGAGAGGAATTTATCAAGAGACTCATCTTTCATGAACTCAAAGACAAATAGCCTGTGACGCCCTTGTGAGCAAAAACCAATCAATCTCACCAGATTCAGATGATGGGTGCTACTTATAGTAGCAACTTCCATCCTAAACTGCTTTTCACCTTGCTCAAGTTGCTTTACTGTAACAGCAGTTTTATTAGGACAAGTTCCTCTATACACAGCTCCAAGCTTCTCCTTGAATCCCTTTGTAGAGCGCTGCAGCTCCTTATATGAGAACTGGACTGGTGCACCAGAAGCATCCTCCAGCAGGGTAAGCTGTGCTGACAATCTACCAAATCTTTTGTTGTTCCTACAACACCACAACCGTAAACCACCTTCTAAGACCATCTAACCTAAAAGGGTATTCAAAATGACTACCACCACAATCCAAGCATACGGTTTGGAGCCACTGGTCCACAAACCTTCACATAAGAGGTGCTAGGCAGTGCTGGACTCTGATATCCACTTATAAAATGTGATGTCGTTATGTAACATTGTCCTGTACCATCTGACAATGAAGTGGAAGTAAAACAAGAACCTGCTAGACAATTCCCCCTACAAGCAGAAATACGAACAAAAAAGAACTCTGAATTGGACTCCGGAGTTAGTCAAGAACTGAGCATGATCCAAAGTCAACATGATTGCGCTCCCAGGACAATCATCAAGATTCACCTTCCTCCTACACACTTTCCTGCTATCATTTGGATCAATCATCTCAAAATTCTGAGACGGGCACTCGTAAACCGGGTTAGAATCATTGTAACTCCAAATCCCATTAGTCCCACAGAATCCAAAAACCTTACATTGATCTTTAACTGCAGTCCATCTTGCTGTTGAAGTTCCAGTGCTATAAATTCTCAAATTCCCATCACTATCCAACTTCAATGTTCTCAGTACATCACCTTCAGCATAGTCACTGCTATAAGCAACAATCACCGCACCTGTCAAATTAGTACCAGAAAGTTGCAAAATCCCTGTTGATTGCAATTTTAAAACTAGGGATTTCAATATTGCATTCACAGAAGAATTGAGACCTTAATTCCAGTACACTATACTACTATTCCATGTAAGGGTGAGATTTCCTGTATTAAGAAGACTAAAAGAATAGGAACCAGATTGCAGAACCCATCAACCCACTGTTGGAATATGGATATAGAAATATATCCAAATGCTTTGGATGTCTCCGAATGTATATATAAATCCGCACGAGAATTTAAACTCCTAGATTAATTCTTTACAAGTTATCCATATGTATATTATTTTGTGTCCTTTCACTTTAGTATAGTGTAAGATTAATTTCTATTAAAACTTCAGCATGCCTCGACAATATTAATAGATGCTTTTAAGCGATATGAATTTTAAGTATTAAAAACTTTTGACTTCATTTGTTAAGAAAAAAATTATTATGTACTACTCCACATTTCGGTTAGGGATTATTTTTTTATTAAAAAAAAAAGTGTAAAAATAACTAGATTCAAACCAAAAAAGTTCATCCCATATGGAGCATGAGAACTGAGCAAAGTAATGGAATAATGCACGATTTATCAATAGAGTTAATTTAATTACATGGAAGATTCTGATCGGATTCTCTCAGATTTCAGTGGCTGTTGAATGCCCCCGTAAGAAAAGCAATGAAGCATGGCGCCCATCTCTCTTTTTCAGCAAGGTTGTGGTCTTGTAGAAAAATGCATGCAGGAAGAACTGCAAATTTCTTAGATGCTGTAAAGAAAGGGACAGCCAGAAAAGTCTAATTGATCCTTAATTTAAAGAGAGATAGAAAAATTATTCCTTCCATCAGAACGATACGTTTACAAATTAATGGTTTAAAAGGTTAAGCCATTTCTAATGGGGACACATTATATACAATTTAAAAGGAATAAGTGGCAACTATTAAAATGCAACGTGTAAAAGTTCATGTTAGCATATGAAGCAACTCTAAAAATGGGTTCAATTATTTATTAGATAGGACATAATTTTTGCTTACAATTATTTGTTGAGTTGTGAGATAAAGTGTTATTTAAATTTTTTTTGTAAAATTATATCGTTAAAGTAAAAAATTGTAAGAATTATATAAAATAATAAAAAAATAATGTGACGTAATAAAATTTATTAAAAAATAATTTAAATAAGTATACGTAACTTAACAAGAATCTGCCTCTAATTTTTGCTTTGTTTAAGAAGTAAGATACGCTTTGAAAAGGAGCTGTTGAGATTTTGAGAAGTAGGGAGAGCCTATCCTCCACAAATCTAAATCACCGTAAGTTGAGTTTTCAGCAAAGAGTCAAAAAAAGAAAAAAATATTGTCTCTCACCCAAAGCTGCAATGTTGACTTAGTCTAAGTCTTCTTTTTCAATGGCCATGTTGGCTGCTCAAGTCTCCAATTTCTAGTTATACTTTTACACGCGTCCTTTCTCTTGCTTAATTTCTCGTCTTCCGACATGAAACAGTAGCAAAAATTCACTTCGTGGTGACAATTTTCTCACCCATATATTTATAAGTTGAAAGCCGTTCTTAAATGTTGTGAACTCACAAAATTCTCATATAGAAGAGTCTTCATTGTTGAGAACAATGGCCCATTGTATAGATGTAGAGTCATCAAAACCCCAATTTCTTGGCCCAAACAAACTTGTATCAATTTCTGTAGATTTATACAATGCTATCAGAGAAGGAGATAAGGAGCATTTCGATTCCAAATTTAAAGAACTAAATGAACAGAAGGAACTAGGTTTATCAGAGGTTATAGATCATGTGAGGTGTGCAGGCGATACATTGTTGCACATGGCAGCAAAATATGGTAAACAAGACATCGTACAACTCATTGCTAAAGAGTTCCCTCAACTTATCACGAGGGCTAACTGCAAAGGTGATACACCACTTCATGTCGCTGCTAGATCTGCAGAAAAATCCGGCTTAGTCAAAGTTATTCTAGAAGCATATATAAAGCATTCCCCGAAGAAAGAACTGTGTAGAACAGCAAATGACTTTGGAAACACTCCATTGCACGAGGCTGTGATTTGGAATAACTTTGAAGGGGCTGAAGTGCTGTACCAAGAAAACGAACTTGTGGCGCATAATTATCTGAATAAAGGAGATAAGTCACCAATATTGTATGTGGCTGTTGAGAGTGGAAACGTAGAATTGGTTTATCTTTTGTTGCATGCTCCCATGGAGAATCATGACAAAATACAAAAGGGCAAGTCCCCACTTCTTGCTGCTATTCTGTGAATAAATCAAGCTACTCTCTTGGCTTTTTCTTTAGCTTACACACAGTTTCACCATTTTATGTGCATGCGCTGTAGATACAAAATCTAGTAAGAAATGTTTGTATATGTCAAGCAAAATATCCTAAGTTTCCTCACATGCTTTTAGTGTCGGAGAATTTCACTTGAAGAATGTGAGGATATATATGGGTGTATAAAAAAACGAAAAAAAGAAACAGAATCTGTGATATATGTTGTCCCTACACTTACATAAATCCAATTGTTTTTTTTTTTAAAAAAAAAAAATAGGGGAATCTAGTGTATAATAAATCCATACATTTTCCACATATAGAAGAGGGATGTTTTAAAAATTAAAACCCAATTCTAAACTAGTTTAAGGACCAATGATCAAAGTTAAGGGTTTGGATGAATTAACTGAAAGACGAAGAAAGGTATGAGTATCATTAATTAGCCAATTTGCTAGATGACCTTTTTTCCCAAAAATATTTTTGTCTAAGAGCTAAAAAACTTTCAGCCATAGAAAAATTTCTATTGAAACTAACTGAATTTAACTCTACACTCAACAATTAGTTCCATTTAATATTTAATCATTCACTTTTACATCAAATATGTACCTCCTTTCTACCAAAAAAAAAGTATGCATTACCTTTCCTTAGTAATTATCGATTAATATTTCAGGAAATTGTAAAATTAATTAACACCCTTTTTAATTAAAACTGAAAAATAAGAATGTATATATGCCCACAAATAATAATCAAAAAGACAAAAATACAGTGATGTAAAAGATAAAATACAGATTTTGTTTGAATCTAGATTAGCAAACCACAAGTACTGGCAGTTTAACAATATTTTACATGTATGCTTCAATTTTTAATAGAAGAAGCTCATTAAATTAAATTAAAGGGAGATGCTATTTGTAAACCATTATTTTACACCTAATGTATATTCACTTTGCATATTGTAGGGGCAAAATTATAAAAAGAAAAAAAATATTAAAAAAATAAAAAAAATTAAAAGTAAGTA
Source organism: Bauhinia variegata (assembly GCA_022379115.2). Classification (NCBI taxonomy): domain Eukaryota; kingdom Viridiplantae; phylum Streptophyta; class Magnoliopsida; order Fabales; family Fabaceae; genus Bauhinia; species Bauhinia variegata. Next base: position 20,396,967 of record CM039428.1, on the reverse strand, counting down.
CACAAAAAAGTGATACGCATAAAACATCTCTGGACGGATATAATGATTCGTGATTTTCTCCCCAATCTCGTCTTTGTTTTACAATTTATCACCAAAATTTGGTAGTGTACAAATCTAAAAAACCTCTTGTCCTTTGTTTTATTTGCAGGAGAAAGAAAAAAAAAAACGTATTGTTTGTGGACCCATGGTAGAGGGTTGGTTGAAAAGCCCAACAAAACTGCCCAGTATTCCAAGAACAATACGCTCCACTAAAGGTATACAAATAAATAACCAGGCTATTTGTCTTTTAATTGTTGGTTCTTCGAATTATGTCCTTGCTAGTTAGTGCATTAATATTATTTGTAGGAGTTAAATAGGTTTTATTAAATAAACCATAGTTAATATCTTTTATAAAATAAATGAGGACAGTTCAGAAAACATTTAATTATGTCAATTTTAAGGGGTGTAAAATGATTATTCCTATCACTCGATGTAACAAAGCTTATTTGCATTTCCATATTTATATGTAATCAAGGCTGAAAATGAAATGGTGGTTGCCCTTTTTCTGTTGCCAAATAGAGGAATAGAAATAATTAAGACTGGAACTGGACTCGAAGTTACAATTATTTCCTAGTGTAAAAGTGAATGAAAATGTAGGAGATTGTTCTCTTATGGAATAACAGTTAGACATAAAGTTATATATATTATTTGTGTAGCCGCAAATGCAGTGATTGTTTTGGGTGCATGAGTGATCTTCTTTGCTGAAGCCTTTGTTGTTTCTTAACTTTCTTTTTATCTGAATATATACATATATATCAGATCACTTGGACATATTGGACCACATATTAATAGCAAGACCAAAGCTGAAGCACATAAAAGATGAAACTGGGGGGACTCCTCTTCATCGTGCAGCATTACTTGGGCATCTTGAGGTTGTTCGCAAACTTTTAGAACAACATCCAGCAAGCGCTATAGAATGGAATACCAAAGGCTATCTCCCAATTCATCTTGCAAGCAAGAAAGGTCATGTTAGTGTTGTTAAGGAAATTCTGAACAAGGTAACGTGGCTTGATCCTATTGATTTGCTGAAGCAAAAAGGTCAAAACATTCTTCATATGGCAGCAAAGAATGGGAAACATGAAGTGGTGAAATTCATACCGAGAGAAAAGAAACTTCACAAGCTCTTGAACGAGAAAGACAAGAAGGGAAATACCCCACTGCATTCTGCTTCACTTGCATCCCAAGGTATTGCTCTTGCCCACACGAGACAAGAGAGTAGATGTCAACCTTGTCAATAATTTAGGCATGCCAGCTCGTGATGTTGTGTTGCAGCAAATAGAAGTACCGTTGACATTTCGAGAGGTATATATCACCAATGTCTGCTTTTTTAAGTTTCTAATAAGGATATTACACTTATCACTTTTTTAGATTGACTCTTTTCTTTTCTTTTTTTTTTGTTTTGTCAAAAACACTTTTAAAGAAGAAGTACTTTTTGTGTAATTTTCTTTTAGTGTGCATGGATTAACTTTTGAAAGAAAAAAGTGGAATTATACCTTCAAAAATTAAATGCTTATTTTTCTTTTAAAAAGTATCTGAGAATGTTTTAAATGAAAAAAAAAAAAAAAAACTTTTAACTTCTATTTATACATTTACTTTTAAAAGTATTTTTTAAAAAACTAATTTAAATGGTTGTTAAAATATTCTACATACTTTTAATTAATTCTATCTTTAATGCTTGTATCCAGTTGCTATCTAGTGAAATATTGTTTTATGCTGACAGACATTTGAGCCAAAAGGGATATCGTTTGGGACGTGAAAGGCAGTCGAAAAGACCGCAAGTTCGTTGGATAAAAGACCAAAGTAGCACAATCATGCTAGTCACAATATTGTGGCCATTGTGACCTTTGCTGCAGGTTTTACCGTGCCTGATGGTTTCATTGATTCTGATGATAAAGACATCACAAATATAGGCATGGCAACTTTGATAAGTGAATTCATGTTCAAAGTATTCATAATCTGTGATGCAGTGGCTATGTACAGCTCTATCTTTGAGGCCTTCATTTTGCTATGGGCACAATTAGGTGATTTTCACATGGCTATCAGTGCCACACACATTGCGCTATTGCTGTGGCCGTGGCTTTGGTTACAATGTCCACTCCATTCATGGCTGCTTTACATGTAGTCGTGAGAGATCTCTGTTGGCTTGCCCAGACTGTCATAATCATGGGAATCATCTTCCTATCCATATTCTTGGTAGTGTTTGCTCTTCTGATGTTCCCAATTGGAGCTCCAATACCTTTGAGTTACATCGTTGGAGTTATTTTCAGGATGATGATTCCATTTTCTGGAAGCTATAGTAAAGTGAAAAGAAGGAAGATTTTTGGGAACAGCTTCAAATCGACCCAGGTACAAACACAAGATGATCGGCTTCGAAATGACACGTTCAAGTACATTTTGGAAACAAAGCAGCTTCTCAATATTGTTAGAATAACAGTCCAAATTTAGGTGGGTGTCTTTTAACTTTTGTAACTTAGATAACTTATACCATGATTTAGAAAACTTTAATAAGGAGTTATCTTCACTTAATGAGAATTTTATGAGTTTTGGAATTTGAATGGATTCCTAAAGTCAATAGAGAAATTAGAGTCATAATATATAGTTAATGAAAAGTTACACACTCATGCAATAACTTAATAAATCAAGCATTCTCTATGAAGTACTATAAATAAGTGCTAATAAATGTAACAATTGAAAGAATGAAATTGACGTTGAAAATTCTCTCCAAATGTAAAAAAACACTCGTAAATGGATAGGTTGAAAGCAAAGATTACCTCCTCAGTATTTAGTACATATAAATATCTCCCCAATGATTCCACTTAATTAATTACTTTAACAAATAACTATCAATTATGTCAAACACAAGCAAATGTGAAAAGAATTTGTATATCATGTCTATGCCCAACTTCTTATATTCTTCTTTAAGTTAATTTTCCTACTGTTTCTCTCTACGTGGAGCACAAATCACTGTGTGGTTTATCCTTTTAGATCCATTTACCATCTAAAAAACTGAAGACTGGAAAGCTCCACCGAGAAAAGCCAAGATCATGCATGGTATTTCATAATAGTGGGAAACTTCCTTGAAACACAGACTAAATTGATTTTTAAACATCTGTGTATAACATATAGGAAGTTTGTCCTCATTTGGAAACAAGTAAAAAGGTTTATCTTTTCATTCATCTTTTTGTTCTTTATATAAAGCATCACGGTCTTAAACTTTAGCATATTACACGTACGCATGATTATAGAAATATATCATAGATATAGATATATAGAAATATATTCAATACATCCAAATCCTTTGGATCTCTCGGAATATATATATATATATATATCAGCATGAGAGTTTAAACTCATTGATTGATTCTTTACAAAATATTTAAAATTTAGTTTAATTTTTTCACTATTTTTATATATACATGTATATATCCTTCTACTTTAATATGATGTAAGATTAATTTCTACTGATATTTCGGCACACACTGACTACACTAATAGATACTTCTAAGTGATTTTAACTCTAATTATGTATTAAAAACTTTTTGGTATTTTATTAAAAAAAATATCATTTACTAGTCAACATCTTAAATAAAAAATATCTTAAATAAAAATTAATTTTATATAAAAGCGTGTAAAAATTTCTTATTTCTAACCAAAAAAATTCATCGTACATAGAGCATGGCAACTGAGCATTTTAATTCATATATTGTTTATCAACAAATTTATTTAATTACAAGGAAGACTATAACTGAATTCTCACAGATTTCAGTGGCTGTTAGCGGATGCCCAAAGAAGTAATCGTCGCCATGGTTGTAGAAAAATGCTGGAAGAACAACAAATTTCTTAGATGCTGTGTAAATATATAGAGGGCAAGCAGAAAAGGTTTGATTAAGCTGTTGGTTAGATCCTTCTCATGAGTTTTTTGCATTGACTTGATGACTACCAACTTCTTTGTCAATGAATTGTTGTGGCGCTAAGACTAGATCTTCCTCTTATGAGCGGTTGAAATTAAATGACTTTCCAGCACTTGCGTTGTAAAAGTGTGTATACATAATATGAACACGGAAAATTTGGGTTGAAAGTTTGATCAAAGACAGGTTGGCTTACCAAACACAACAAAAAGAAACAAACAAAACCTTCTTTGAAATTTTATGATGGCTCTTTGGAACTATTTCATTCAAGATTCCCTTGGCTTTGTTGAATGGTGCAAGTGTCGAGCATGGTTTTATAGGAGCCACATAAATGACGAGGCCTTCGAAGTTACATCTTCTGTTTTCCTGGTAAAAAAATTATAAATTATTATTACATAAGAATTATATATTAAAAATAAATTATTTTTATGATTTTTACTGATCAAAAATAGCGGGCTAGACAAAATGATAATCCGGTTTTATATAGCAGCATACTCGTCCTATGGAACGCAGTTGAAAGTGGTGGATTATATACTAATTGTGATAATACATGATAGCGTAAAGCCAAAAATTACCCAAATAATATACTTAATACTAGCACTTTTACCTGCTCAACTCGTAATAAGATTCATGGCTCTTCGCTTCCAATGAAAATTCTGGACATAAGATACACTTTGGAAAAGGAACAGTACTGAGATTTTGATAAATGAGAAAAAAATCAACCTCTCCACAAATCTCAATCACGACCCGAAAAATGTCTCTTACCAATGCTACAAGTTGACTTGGTCAAAATCAACACTAGAGGCAATAGGAAATTCACCAGTTGCAGTTTCCAGTTTTCTTCTTCTACAATGGGCCATGGCGGCTCTGCATCGAATTAGACTTTTCTACGCGTTCTTTCTCTTGTTAATTTATTGTCTCCAAACATGAAATAGTAGCGAAATTTCACTTCTCCTGTTTTAAGCTAAGATATATAGGCGTTGTTATCTAATGTTGTGAACTGACAAAATTCTCAACTATAGCTCCAAGAGCTTCGTTGGTGAGCATTGCAATCATGACGCATCGTATAGATGTGGAGGCAACAAACGGGGGAGATCAGCAACCCAATCCCCAATTTCAAGGCCCAAACAAACTTGTATCAACTTCTGCTGTTTTGTACATGGTTATTAGAGCAGGAAGTACGACGTCGCATTTCACTTCCACGTTGGAAGAGGTATGTAGGTATCACAAACTAGACTTAACCGAGGTTATAGATCATGTGAGCTGTGCAGGCGATACATTGCTACACATGGCAGTAAAATATGGTAAACACAACATTGTGCAACACCTTGCCGATGAATTCCCTCAACTTATCACAAAGGCTAACGTCAAAGGGGATACGCCACTTCATGTCGCTGCTAGATCTGGAGACCTCAGCTTGGTCAAAGTTATTCTGGAAGCTTATGCAAAGCATTCTCCAAATTCAAAGGAAGAACTGTGTAAAAGAACGAATGATTTTGGGAACACTCCATTGCACGAGGCTGTGGTTAAGAATCATTTTGCTGCGGCTCAAATGCTGTATAATGTCAACAAACTTGTGGCGCTTTATCTGAATAAAGAAGATAAGTCACCATTGTATTTGGCTGTTGAGAGTGGAAAAAAAGAATTGGTTTATCTTTTATTGAAGGCACCCATTGAGAATCATGACAAGATACAAAAGGGCAAGTCCCCACTTCTTGCTGCTATTATGCGAATACATCAAGGTACAAATTTTGTTGGATTTTTGTTAACTTACATATATACTGTTTCAGCATCTCTTCCTTTTCATGTTCTATGTAGAGACAAAATCTATTAAGAAATGTTTGTGTGAAGGAGTTAAAAAAAATTCTGAATCATACTTTAAAAAAAACACCTACGTACACTCAATTGGAGTTCTGTTGAAATTTCTGAATCCAGTAAATAGTAAACTCAGACATTTGCTATATATATAGATATAAAAGAGATATATATACAGTAAAAGTTAAAGTCCAATTCTAATATAGTTTAAGGATCACTCCATCCAATTTAAGAGTTGGATGTTTCTATACTTAATGTATATTTTTTCTTTTTGCTTTTTCTCTCTTTAACTTCATTCTAGGGTTTTAGAGTTAAGAGATTTAAGAGTTTATATGTCTATCTGGGGGAATCTCATTCCCACGCAAGCAAGCTAGCTAGAAAATCGTCATATTTTGGTCAGGCTCTGCCCCATTTTCAGTTTAATGCATTTCTACTTTTCACCAAAAAAAAAAAAAGTTTTAGGGTAAATGAATTAGAGTTTAATATTTGGAATAAAATAAGAGAGATCTAGAGTAGGAAGTAGTATATACAATAATTTGAAGACATTGTGAAAAATTAGTACGTGAGAGGAAAAAAAAATATAAAGAAGAGTCTTAATTATTATAATTAACAGGACTGGTTTTTATAAAATTTTAATGTTTAATGAAGAATTTAAAAAGTTTTATCCAATGCATGCGCATAGAATAGAAGAATCGATTATCAAAAAGACAATACACAATTTTCATTCAAATTTAGAGTTGCAAAATATAAGAATCCAACAGTTTAACATTTTACATGTGTGTATATATATATATATATATATATATATATATATATATATATATATATATATATATATATATATATATATATATATATATTTCTTTGATGGATAAATGAATATATATTTTTAATTTTAACAGAGGAGGGCCCATCAAATTAAAAGGACGGATAGTGATTATTGATCGACTTTCTCCCCAATCCCGTCTTTGTCTTATATTATTTGTCACCAAAATTTGGTTTACTCATCTAACAACAACTTGTTCTTTGTTTCATTTGCAGGAGAAAGAAAAAAACGTATTGTTTATGGGCCCATGGCGGAGGGTTGGCTGAAAAACCCGGCAAGACTACCCAGTTTTCCAAGAACTGAAAGCTCACCTAAAGGTATACAAATAATTAACTTGGTTATTTGTCTTTCAGTAACAACCTCTTTGATTGGTACACTAATTATAAAATAGAGTAAGGAATCAAACTAAAACCAATAATTAAAAACATAAACATTCTTGATGAAAATGCAACAAAGTTGAAGTTTTCTTAAAGAATATTATATCATATATTTAATCATAGTTCATGTGATTTTAAGCACATAAATCAATTTTAAAACATCAGAATTAGTCATATATATATATATATATATATATATATTAATTTTTAATGTAACTCTTCAAAATCATTTTTAGTGTGTCCTTACTGCATATTATGTAGGGGTTAAATAGGATTTATTTAATGAGGGTAATTTTGAATCTGTTAATAAAATTAATGAGTGCAAATTTAGAAAAACAGTAATTAAGAGTCTGTTTTCTTTTTTTTTTTTGGAAGCACTTCTAGTAAAAAACAAAAATTCTGTATAATTTTTCATGTTTGATTAACTTTAATTAAAAGAAACAGGAATCATTTTAATAGTCAAGAAAACTACTTTTAATATAATCATGTGAGGGATTTTTTTTAAAAAAAAGATAACAAAAGCAAAAGTTAGTTATTGATCATGGCTGAAAGCTCATTTCCATATCAATCTATCTATCTATATATATATATAGAATCAAGGCTAAAATAAAATGGCGATTTCCCCTTTTTGTTGCCAAATAAAGGAATAGAAATAAGACTGGAACTGAACTTTAAAACATAACGAAATTACAATTAATTCTTAGTGTAGAAATGAATGAAATTTGAGGAAATGATTCTCCAGTGGAATAACAATTGGACGTAAAGTTATATTATTTGTGTATCTCCAAATCTAGTGATTATTTCGGATGAGTAATCTTCTTTGAGGAGATCTTCATCTTTTCTTAAACTTCCTTCGTCTTTAAATATCAGAATACTTGGCCATATTGGACGATATATTAAAAGCAAGACCTGAGCTAAAGTACATAAAGGATAAAACTGGGGGAACTCCACTTCATTGTGCAGCATTACTTGGGCATCTCGAGGGTGTTCGCAAGCTTTTAGCAGAAGATCCATCAAGCGCTCTAGAATGGAATACCAAAGGGTATCTCCCAATTCATCTTGCAAGCAAGAAAGGTCATGTTAGTGTTGTTAAGGAAATCCTGGAAAAAATAGCCTCGCTTGATCCTATTGATTTACTCAACCGAAAAGGTCAAAACATTCTTCATATGGCAGCAAAGAATGGGAAACATGAAGTGGTGAAATATATACTGAGAGAAAAGAAACTTGAGCAGCTCCTGAACGAGAAAGACAAGAAGGGAAATACCCCACTACACTCTGCTTCAAAATACTTGCATCCTAAGGTATTGCTCTTGCTCACGCGAGACAAGAGAGTGGATGTCAAACTTGCCAACAATTTAGGCATGACAGCTCGTGATGTTGTGTTGCAGCAAATAGAAGTACCATTGACATTTCGAGAGGTATGAACTATGAAGGTTTATTTATTTATTTATTTTTCACAATAATATTATACTTAGAGTCCATTTGAATTAGTTTTTAAATTAAATAAAAATACTTTCAAACACTAAATACCTATTTTGTTTCAAAAGCATACAAGAAATGCTTAAGAACATATAAACACAGGCAAGTCACTATTTATGAACAAAAATACATCTATAAACTAAAAAAATATACTTTTCTCTATTTTTGCTCCTGAAAAACATTTTTTTAAAGTCAACTCAAATATGCTTTTAAATATTCTTTATAAACCTTGATTCTATCTTTAATGTGTGCATGCAGTTGCTATCAAGTGAAATATTATTCTATGCTGGCACTCACTTGAGTGAAAAGGGAAAACGTTTTGGACGTGAAGGGCTGTTGAAAAGACCGCAAGTTCATTGGATAAAAGACCAAATTAGCACACTCATGCTAGTTACGATATTGGTGGCTACTGTGACCTTTGCTGCTGGTTTTACCGTGCCTGGAGGTTTCATAGATTCTGGCCCTGACATGAAAGCGATAGGCGTTGCAGCTTTGATAAATAGACTCATGTTCAAAGTATTCATAATCTGTGATGTGGTGGCAATGTATAGCTCGACCTTTGCGGCTTTCATTTTGCTTTGGGCACAATTAGGCGACTTTCACATGGCAATCAGTGCCACACATTTTGCCCTATTATTGGTAGCCGTGGCTTTGGTTACAATGTCCACAGCATTCATGGCTGCTGTACATCTCATCGTGAGAAATCTCTCTTGGCTTGCCTACACTGTCATAATCATGGGATTCATCTTCTTGTCCATGTTCTTGGTAGTATTTGCTCTTTTGATGTTCCCGATTGGAGCTCCAATACCATTGTTGAGTTACATCGCCAACATTATCTTCAGGATGATGATTCCGTTTTCTGGAAGCTATACCAAAGTGAAAAGAAGGAAGGTTCAAGGGAACAGCTCCAAACCTACCCAGGCACAAACACAAGATGAACAGCTCCAAGCTATTTTTCTTGGTAGCTATAGGTTTACTGTACTTGATGACGTTGCAAAATATCAACCTTTGAATGGAGTGATTAGTGAATCATACAATCACATCTAAACAGTTCCCATTTTATCGGTCAACGATTGTTGTACAGTTGATTACAGAACAATCTGGCTTGGTTAAACAGTTTCAAAGTGACACAAAGCACATGATGGAAACAAGATTTTCAATTAATGCCATAGTTTCAGATTTTGGCCTTGCTAGTCTTGTTAATGCCATAATTTCCATCATCTTTCAATTCTGATACGTAGTCATGGTATGGTTTTATTGGAGACAGGCAGAGGAAAAAGAGATTCTTTACCAAGATATTTTGCTAAAGACAACGTTGAGCCAAGAACAGGCTTATTATATACAGTGTTTAATCCTCCCAAGATCTCTGCTCTGCATAACCACTTTTAAATCCTTGACTAAGTTTTGTATCAAATGATCAAAAGATGGAGTATCTTTCATTCCGGGTTTTGTTAATTTGGCACTCTCTACCCATACTTGTCACTGGCGACTGCTAGTTCTATCTCTTTTTTTTGGTTTTTTGATCTGAAGTTCTATCTTTATACTTTAGTATACAGTTTAGTTCCTTAATTAGACAAAAACATTAACGAGTCAGACTGCAGTTAGTTATTTGAAGTGTACACTTGTAGAAATAGAGAAGAGTAAAACCGTGTTTTGCGCGTGACTCTTTTGTTAGAATAAAAGAAAAAAAACTCTTACCTTTCAAATATCTCAATCCTACCAGGCCTTTTTTTTTTTTTTTTTTTGTATAAAATGTGTAATTTGTTAGGGTTTTTAATAGTGTAATGATTTAATTTCACAATATAACCTGATTTTTTTTTTAAAAAAAAAAATCAAGAATATTTTTCTTAATAAAGAATGCCACTCTCATTTTTATTTTTTAAATTTTCTGAATTTTGAATAGTTTTATAACCATGCTCATCTCTCTCTCTGTTCCGATTGAATTCACATACCTATAAAAATGAGTCAGAGAGCATCTCTTAATTGCATTATTCATTGAAAATTTAAATTTTTATTTTTTCAAAAAAAATCTTCAATAAAACTAGTAACAGGTTGATAATAAAGAAATAAATAATTAATTAATTAATTGACAATAAAACAAATAATAAAAATTAATTATATAATTAATAAGTAAAATAAGTTATATTTAATTTTAATATCATGTTAATATAATATTATATATTTGTTTTTAGTCATTTAATACATTTTATTTAGTTATATAATTAATTTTGTCAAACAAATTTAATTCAATTAACCAATTATACATTTATACCTCAATAGTCTTTCAATTCAATTTTATAGGATGATCGCATCAACATAGTTTATTAATTGGTATTTTGTCAATTAATTAGCAAATTCTTTTTTTTACTCCTTCCTTTTAAGATTATAAAGCATTATTTGAAAAGTCTCATAATTAAGATATAAGAATTTTTTTTTATTTTGAGAATAATTAATGATATATTTTTTTAAAATATCTTCTATTTAAAATTTTGTTATGATAATTTCACGTGCATTTGACTTAAGAGATAAAATATTTAATATGACACAATAAAAAAATATTTTTAAAAAATTATTTAATTATATTTCTTAAAAGTATAAAATACATAATAATACTTTATAATTTTAAAGAGAAAAAACGATACAAGAAAATTAAATTCTAAACTTTTTTGTATATCGTTGAAGTCTCTCCCCACGCGTTTAGTTGTTTGTCATGTATTCATATTCACTTGTACCTACGCATGTGCTGGACAACTCATTAATCACCTACATATATATATATTAAGGAAGACCAAGTCTTAATTAGAGCTAGAACAATGACAGACGTTGGTAATTAAAGTAATCAAGTCAATGCATAAAACTCACGAGAAGGATCCCAACAACTTAATTAGACCTTTCTCTGGTTGTCCCAGCATCTAAGAAATTTGTAGTTCTTCCAACATTTTTCTACAACCTTGCTGAAGTAAAAGAGATGGCGACGCTTCATTACTTTTCTTCAGGCATCCACCAGAAGCAACTGAAATTTGTGAGCATCTGACTAGAATCTTCCTTGATATATGAATGAAACCATCAGGTATTTTGTTAAGTTGCCATGCTCCATGTGGGACGAATTTTTTTTTTTGCACTTAGGGTATATTTATACTATTAGATTAATTAATGTTTAAGACGTGAAGTAATATATAATAAAACTCCTTCAACAAATATTATTAAAAGTTTTAAATTAATGTTAAGAGTTCAAATCACCTAAAGCATTAATATAGCCGAGGCAGTCAAGGAGGATTATATATATATATATATATATATATATATTTTGTAGGGTAGTTTGAGAGAAAATAAAATAAAATTTTTTATTTTATATCCTGAACAAATTTTTATATTATGATTTAGTGAATAATAAAATTTTAAAAAATTTATTTAGTATCATGAATAAATTTTTGTTTAATATTTAAGTTTTTTTAAAATTAAACAATGCACAAATTTTTTTACATTGTACTATTTCTTATTTTTTAGTAAATTAAACAGATCTAAAAGACTTTAAAAAATGCATAAAAGATAATTTCAAATTAGGTGATTTCTGACAGTAGAAGCAAAACAAGAATCGGCAGAAAGACAATTTCCTCAGGCTGATAAAGGAATATACAACACTTCTGCATTACTCAAGAATATAGGAGGAAGCAAAGATTCAAGTATGGTCCAATTGCAACATAGCCACCTTCCCCGGATAAGTAAAGATTCGAGTTTGAGCTAGGCGGCCCACCTTCTTGTAAATATGAGTAGTTTATAGACAATTGTATAATCAGCTTATCTATGTTAGGTCGAAATGTATTTAACATAGAAACCAGCTGAACCACTTGCAGTCAGTCAATCTGATATCAGGTAGGCCATTTTTGCGCGCACTATATCCGTCATTATAACCCAAGAAAACGAAATATCTCTTTTGGATTGATTAAGGAGAACCAACATGATTATGCTGCGTTTGACCTTTGTTTAAATCTGGATATAATAAGCCTCTCCTCCACAAATCTCAATCACCTTAGGTTTGAGATTTCAGCGAAGATTCAAAAAAAAAAGTCTCTTACTCAACGTTACGATGTAGACTTGGTCTAAATCAACACGAAGCAGTAGGAAAGGAAATTCACCAATTATTTGGAATATAATTATTCGAGTTTTCTTATTTCATTAATTGACCATGGCGGCTTGAGTCTCCAAATATCTAGTTATACTTTTCCACGCGTCCTTTCTCTTGGTTAATTTCTTGTCTTCCAACATGAAACACTAGCGAAATTTCACTCGGTGATGACCATTTTCACACCTATTTATAAGTTAATTGAAAGCCCTTGTTAAATGTCGTACAAACTCACAAAATTCTCAAACAGAAGAGCCTTCATCGGTTAGCACAATGGCACATTGTATAGATGTGGAGTCATCATATCCCCAATTTCATGGCACAAACAAACTTATATCAGCTTCTGCCGTTTTATACGAGGCTATCAGAGAAGGAGATACGAAGCATTTCGATTCCAAATTGAAAGAACTATGTGGAAAGCAGGAATTAGGTTTATCCGAGGTTATAGATCATGTGAGCTGTGCAGGCGATACATTGCTACACATGGCAGTAAAATATGGTAAACACAACATTGTGCAACACATTGCCGATGAATTCCCTCAACTTATCACAAAGGCTAACGTCAAAGGGGATACGCCACTTCATGTCGCCGTTAGATCTGCAGAAAATTCCAGCTTAGTCAAAGTTATTCTGCAAGCTTCCCCAAAGGCAAAGAAAGAACTGTGTAGAATAACGAATGATTTTGGGAACACTCCATTGCACGAAGCTGTGATTAGGTCTAATCTTGCAGGGGCTGAAATGTTGTATCAGGAAAACAAACTTGTGGCGCATTATCTGAATAAGGAAGATAAGTCACCGTTGTATCTGGCTGTTGAGAGTGGAAACAAAGAATTGATTGATCTTTTACTCAAGACTCCCATAGAGAATCATGAAAAGATGCAAAAGGGAAAGTCTCCACTTCTTGCTGCTATTCTGCCAATAAATCAAGGTCTTGGATTTTAATTTTTTTTGGTTAACTTGCATATAGTTTAACTTTTGCCATCTCTCTTGCATGTGCTACGTAGAGAAAATATTTATTAAGAAATGTTTGTATACCTAATTGTGAAGGAGTAAAAAATTCTGAATCATAATAGAGAAACATCACCTACGTAGATCCAATTATTGCAATTCTGTTGAATTTAGGTGAATCCAATGCATAATAAACTCATGCATTTGCTGAATATAAGAGATATGTATTAAAAAAAAAGTAAAACTCAATTCTAAAATAGTTTAAGGACCACTCAATCTATCTTAAGGGTTGGATGTTTAAGTATACACACACATATATATATATACACACCTAATATGTACTTTACTTCTCATCGTTTTTCTCTCTATATAATTTCATTCCAGAAATTAAATTTTGCTGAAATAAAAATTTCAAAGTTTCATTATTAGGTTATAAGGTTTAGCATTTTAGAGTTTTAGAGTGTATTAATTTAAAATTTTAGGGTTTTTGGAATAAAATTACTAGAGAGACAAATGACAGAAAGTAAAATATAAACAATAATTTAAACAGAAAAAAAAAAATAAAAAGGTGAAATATGAGTCTTAATTAATTATCCATAATTAACAAGGTTGACTTTTCAAAGAACTTAAATGAAATAATTAATGAAGTTCATTCTGTGCAACTAGTACATAGAATAGAATAATGGACAATCAAAATGAAAAGATACAAATTTTGTTTGAATTGCGAACACACCAACACATACCGACGATTTAACATTTTACATGTTCACTTTTAATTATAATAGAGGAGAGCCCATCAAAGTAGGACATAGATATTGACTAGTGACTTTCTCCCCAATCTGGTCTTTGTTTTATAATTTATCTTAATTAGTTGTCACCAAAATTTGGTGTACTAATCTAATAACCACTTATTCTTTGTTTTATTTGCAGTAGAAAGAAAAAAACGCATTGTTTGTGGACCCATGGTGGAGGGATGGCTGAAAAACCCAGCAAGACTACCCAGTATTCCAAGAACACAACGCTCCACTAAAGGTATACAAATCAAGATTTTGTCTTTCAATAACAGCCTCTTTGATTGGTATTTAACGAAAAGCATAGCATGGAATCCACATTAAAGTAAATCAAGTTATTGGTATTTTAAATAGTGTATCGAATCAAATTAAAACACAAATATTCTTTATTAAAAATGTAAAAGTCAAAGTTTCCCAAATAATATTATATCATATATTTAAATGATTTTTATATAATTTTAACCTCATAAATCAATTCAACCACATCAGAATTAGTAATATAATGTATATAATATTCACAGATAAAAAAGTTTAGTTATATGTATATATAGATATAGATATATCAAATATGTATGTATGTATAACTATTTGTTGATATAACTCTTCAAATTATTTTTATTGTGTCGTTGCTGCATTGGAGTTAAATTAATAGGATCTGTTTTTTTTTGCGTAGTTAATTAATAGTAGAGTTTATTTAATAATGGTAGTTTGAATCTTCTTATAAATTAATGAGGAAATTTTGAGAAAACAATTAATTAATTCAATTTTAAGGGTATAAAATGATTATACCTATCTCGTTTCCATATCTATGTTGAAATGAAATGGTGATTACCCTCTTCTTTTGTTGCCAAACAAAGGAACAGAAATAAGACTGGAAATGGACTCTAGAATAAGGAAATTAATCAATTTCTAGCATAGAAATGAATGAAAATATATGGAGGAAATGATTTTCTTATAAAACATTTCGATGTAATGTAATACATTTGTATAGCTCCAATATCCAGTGGTTGTTTTGGGTGAGTCATCTTTTTAATATGAAGAGACATTTATCGTTTCTTAACTTTATTTGTATCTGAATATCAGATTACTTGGCCATATTGGACGATATATTAAAAGCAAGACCAGAGCTGAAGCACATCAAAGATGAAACTGGGGGAACTCCCCTTCATTGTGCAGCATTGCTTGGGCGTCTTGAGGGTGTTCGCAAACTTTTAGCAGAAGATCCATCAAGCGCTCTAGAATGGAATACCAAGGGGTATCTCCCAATTCATCTTGCAAGCAAGAAAGGTCATGTTAGTGTTGTTAAGGAAATTCTGAAGAAAGTAGATTGGCTTGAACCTATAGATTTACTCAACCGGAAAGGTCAAAACATTCTTCATATGGCAGCAAAGAATGGGAAACATGAAGTGGTGAAATACATACTGAGAGAAAAGAAACTTGAGAAGCTCTTGAACGAGAAAGACAAGAAGGGAAATACCCCACTACACTCTGCTTCAAAATACTTGCATCCCAAGGTATTGCTTTTGCTCACACGAGACAAGAGAGTAGATGTCAACCTTGTCAATAACTTTGGGATGACAGCACGTGATGCTGTGTTGCAGCAAATAGAATTACCATTGACATTTCGAGAGGTATTCCCAATGTCTACTCTTTCTTCTTTCTCATAATGATATTACAATTAGCACACATATTTGGATTAATTTTTTTTTTTTCTGCCAAAAGCTCTAATATATGTGTAACTTTTTGATTGTGTAGATTTACTTTTGAAAAAAAGTTAAAGCATTTTTAAAAGATAAGTGACCCTTTTTTTCAAAAGCATATGCTGCTCGCTATTCATGAAATTATTCTAAAAACTGAAATAAACTATTTTTAACTTTGTTTTTGTGCTCAAAAGTACTTGTTTTAAAGCTAATTATCTAAACACATCATTAATATATTCAGCATACCCATTAATTCTATCTTTTAATGCAAGTATGCAGTTGCTATCAAGTGAAATATTGTTCTATGCTGGCACACACTTGAGTGAAAAGGGAAAACGTTTTGCACGTGAAGAGCAATCTAAAAGACCTCAAGTTCGTTGGATAAAGGACCAAACTAGCACACTCATGCTGGTCACAATACTGGTGGCCACTGTGACCTTTGCTGCTGGTTTTACTGCGCCGGGTGGTTTCAATGATTCTGGTCCTGACATGAAAGAGAGAGGCGTTCCAACTTTGATAAATAGATATATGTTCAAAGTATTCATAATCTGTGATGTGGTGGCTATGTATAGCTCTATCTTTGCGGCTTTCATTTTGCTGTGGGCACAATTAGGTGACTTTCACATGGCAATCAGTGCCACACACTTTGCCCTATTATTGGTAGCTGTGGCTTTGGTTACAATGTCCACAGCATTCATGGCGGCTGTGCATCTGATCGTGAGGAATGTCTGTTGGCTTGCCTACACTGTCATAATCATGGGAATCATCTTCCTGTCCATGTTCTTGGCAGTGTTTGCTCTTCTGATGTTCCCAATTGGAGCTCCAATACCTTTGTTAAGTTACATCGCCAGAGTTATTTTCAGGATGATGATTCCATTTTCTGGAAGCTATAGTAAAGTAAAAAGAAGGAAGCTGTACCAAAACAGGATCAAACCGACCAAGACACAGACACAAGGTGATGAACAGCTTCAAAGTGACACGTTCAAGTACATGTTGGAAACAAACTAGCTTCTCAAGTGCTTCTAATATGGAAATGATGACAAGAAACAATGGTAAAAGTGGTAGAAATGCTACAAGGGATAAGAGAGGCCACCAGCCCAAAAGCCATGGCACGAGTTTTCTGAAGTGGAACTGGTGTATATTACTTGAGTAGCAATACCAGCGCTGTCTCCACTGTTGCATTCTCAGGTCCAGCTTGCTCCCCTTCTCAAGATTATAGAGGCGTTTCTACTTTGGCTTTAGGATGGAACACAGAGAGTGCAACCTCGCCCATTTTAGGTCCAGCAACTTATATTTAATTCTTGTAAAAACTGGTTGTATCTTAATTACATTTTTCTTGTGCTTTTGCCTTTTGTCTGTACTTGATTCTACGACTTTCTAATCGGAGGAAATGAAAGGTTCTTTAAGCTTGATCAAAATGCCTATACAATAATTCTTTTTATGGAAAGAAAACAAAGAAATTACAGTGGTGTAAATAAGGTTGAAAAGAGGCAGAGGAAGACAGGGAGAATCAATCAAGCAAAGGCTAAATTAGAGAGCCTGAGTCCACGTTGCCTTTTAGGATAGCCAGCAGGCTAGGCTTCATCCATGTCCATGAACAATATACATACCTCAGACTCAGAGCACTCCAATGCAGTTTTTTTGTTATAGTCAACTGCACTTCGTTGACATAATAAAACATTAGCCCATCTATGAATCGATTCCCAACAATGAAGTTGGGAACAATCATGTGCTGCATCTGAATTCAGATCACCCCATGACTATGTGCTTTACCCCCACACTAGATATGTCTCTGTCTATCTCTATCTCTATGATCTCTCAATGTAAGCATTTCTGCTTCAGTGAAGTTATTTCCTTCAAACCAAATAAAAGAGATTCATACCAAAAAAACAAAAAAGTTATTTACATCGGGCCTAATTTATGAAGGGTCTTTTTCTTTTGGCTTTTCAAAAATTGAACTAACATAATAAGCATATCTAAAATCTATTTATGTTGTACTGCCGTATTAATATTTCTTTTCAACACAAATTATATATATAACGTAATTGAATCAAAGCCTTAATATATATATTTATATATGTGTGTGTGTGTGTGTGTGTGTATATATATTTGATTTATCCCAAATTATCTTTATACTTTTGTTGTAAGATTAATTCCTACTTGACCTTCGAATTCAGCATACAGTGCTTCTAAGACATTTGAACTTTTGACATTAGCTCAAAATTTATCCCACAAAAAGATCAGCTTGCCAACTGATGAGCATACCCTAATGATCTAATTGATAACATATGAAAATCAACAGAGTTATTTACAAGGAAGATTGCAACTGGATTCTCAGAAATTTCTTTGTCTGTTGGTATCAAGTTACCAGAACGAAGAGACATTTTAGAAATAAGAAAATTAATAGAGTTAGTTTTATTGATCTCCAATTGTACAATATATATAGCCAGAGGTTACAGAGAATTAACAGTTGACAGAAGAAATAATTAGATTTTTAACTAATCAATTTGGCTAACTAAGTAGTTACAATAAAATCTCACTAGTGATCCTTTCACAAGTGTACTCATGTCCAGATTTTAAAAGAAAATGATATGTACACATCTAGAAGACGATCTCACTAGTAATTCTTTACCAATAATTAAAAAGTTTACCACTGTCAACTGTGTTGTGTTCCATATCAAAAGCTATTCTTGAAATCTATCATGTATTGTTATCATTAAACAGATTGATTCTTAAGCCAAGGCAATCTTTAATGAAATAGTTCCGAACAGCCTCGTCATATAATTTCAAGTATTAAGATTTTTTTTTCCACTAAAGTCAACCTTCCATTCATTGACTTTGAACCCAACGTTTTCTAGGCATTTAACTGTATGTATAGAGGGAAAATTTAAGTTACTCCATAGTTTAAACTATCTCATTTTAAATAGAGCTACTAAAATTATGAAAAATGTATGATAGTAGGACTCACATATTTAACAAATTTGTTATCAACATTAATAGTTAATATAAATTTCTGCAACAATATTTTCATTTATTACAAATCAATCTTCATTTCTTTTAAGGTTCTAATTTTCATCCTCTCTTGTTTTTTTTAAAAAAAAAATTCTACCATTTCTTCTTTCTTCATTCATTCCTTGTAATAAATTTTAATTTACCATTTAACAAATCTTTTTATGCTAATAGCATTTTTTCTTTGAAATTATTTTTCAAGAAAATAAAAACAAAAATTTCACATCCTTTAAGTGGCACCAATAATAGATAAAAAAAATATAAATCCTTTAACTAAAATAAAGTCAACCAATATAATCTTTATTGAAATACTTAACCTCTAAAAAATAATTTATAAATGATCAAATTAAGATCACACTTAAGATAGATTTTCAATAATAATAAGTGTCATGCTTATTAATTTGATAGCTTAACTAAATTTAATTGTATTGAGTATGGACTATATCAATTGAAACATTTTGAAATTTATTAGTAGAAAGTTTCTAAACAAAATCTCTAAATTTTGTGACAAATTCTTATAGAAAAATTTTATAAGTATTGTCTAATTAGAAATTTTATACCTTTGTATCTTAATCTAATCATTGTAACTTAAATAATGCAAAAAATTATTATGATTCGTCTTTCACCTTATAAAACAACTTTTTTTTCATGTGATATAAAAATAACTTTTAAAAGTTATTATTAATGACAACTAATATCTGTTAAAGTTTTTTAATTAAACATAAAAATGATACATAGAATGTTTGTATATTGTAAAAGAAAAGTAAATCTTAAGAATATTCTAATTTAATACAAAATTACATTAGTTACTTTAGATAAAAAAATTTATATTAATTAATTAAAGACTTTCATTGTCTCTCTTAACTCTAGTTCCTAGAACTCAATTTACTTTTCTTATATTTTTCTCCCTTTTATTTCCTTCCCCTATAGTCTTTTCCCACAATGAAACTTGACTTATTACTTAACCAATCTAGCTATAATAATAGTGTTTATGTGTGTGTGTGTGTGTGTGGTTCAGGGAGAATTTAAATAAAATTTATTGAAACCTAAAATCAATTCATTAAAACACTTATTATTGTAGATTATGTTATGATTTCATGGTATAACTATTTTTTATCTGAATTTAATTATACAACTTGTTAATACTTTATGTGATTATCTTAATTTTTATAATAATTAAAACATATTTTTAATGATTAAAATTTATTGAAAGAAAGATTTTAAATAATCAAGATATATTTTTAGTTTGAAAAGAGTTAAACAAGTATCAATCATTCAAGATACTACAGTAAATTAAAAACATACTCAAGTGTTAAAAGAAGTATTTATTTATTTTAATATATTAAAAAGTATTTAAATATATTTTAATCAATATATTTAATTATAGAAAATATTGTCCTGTTTTTCTATTCACATAACACTCCATCTTCATTCCTCAATAGTAAACTCTAAGCTGGATTCTTTTTCTTGAAATCTTATTTTCACTTTTTCATTATCCTTTTTGAAAATTTACAACGATACTACTCCTTTACGAATTTTACTAGCAATAATTAACATTAATTTATAAATGAAATGTACTTTTTATATGTGATAAAAAAAGAAAAATATACCTCATCTAAAAAAGAAATATACTTTTTTATACTAATTGATAAATATTGAAGATAACTTAAAGTGTAATTCTTCAAATATATTCAAATCAAAACAAATTCTTTTAATATGTTATTTGAATTATATTATTAAAATATAATTGTTATCATTTGAAATTTTTAATTTCTCCTTCTCAAACTACAACTTGAGAGTTAAGACAATTTTTAAATAAAATTATATATATATATATATATATATATATATATATATATATAACCCTCTTTATTTATAATTAAAGATCAATATTTTGAAGAGATTAAATGTAAAAGTTTGGAATTTGAGTTGAGCAAATATTGAAAAAAATACTTCAAACCACATTTTGATTTAAACTCCTTTTGTGAATTGTCACTAAAAGGAAAAAATGAAAAATATAGATTAGTGTTTGTGTGTGCAGGAAGAAATTTTTTTGTTTTTCCATCTAAAGAAAAAAAAAAAGAAATTTTTTTTGATTGAAAGAAGATATTGTTTGTAAATAAAAAAATGGCTACAAGTGTTAGATAAAAAAAAATTATAAGGAATGGTTTTGATAATTATTTTTATTTTTTGGTTGAATTTTTTTTTTAATTTTTGATAACATGATTTTTTTATTGTGCATAAAAAATAAATAAAGATATAAAAAAAGAGAGAGAAAATAAGAGTGATAAGAGTAAAACTAAAAAAAAAATTATGTAAATTTTAATAATTATGTTATTTAATTTTAAAAAATTAAATTAAATATTAAAATTAATAATTAATAATCTTAAGTCATATAAAATAATCTAATCTTACGTCAGACTCCACGTGAATAAATGTACACTTATGGAAAAGTTACATGTACATCCTTTCTCCTACACTTGTACCTATGAAGTGAAAGTCATTTTGAACAGCTAATTATTAAATGCATTGACGAAGACCGGATCTTAGAGCCAGGACAAATCATTATAAACAATTACCTACACTTATACCTATGAAGTGAAAGTCATTTTCAACTGCTAATTATTAAATGCATTAACGAAGACCGGGTCTTAGGGCTAGGACAATTGATTATAAACAATGACAAAGACGTTATTATTAATATATATTATTTTTAAAAATATATATTTATATGTATTATTTTTTTAAAATATCATAATATAATAATATTATAAATAATATCATATTACAGAAATTTAACTAAAAAATTAATAATATTATTATATTAACGAATATTATTTTATAATAATATAATATTAATAATATCATATTTTCGTAATAATATAATATTATTGTATTAAGATATTAGTTAATAAACTTAATTATTTTGTAAATAAAAATTAAAATAAAATATAAATATATAAATTTTTAAAATAGAATAAAATGAGATATTATTTTCCTTTATTAAATTACACTTTGCAAATTTTTTTTTTTTTTTACAAATAAAACATAAAAAAGACAAAGAACCAAGGGAAAGGAAGCGTGGAAAAGTACAACAAGATGAAAAGCAGCCGCCGTGGCCCATTGTAGCTAGCGCTGGGTAAGAGACATCTCTTTCAGTGTCTAGGTGAATGAGACTAGTGGAGTAGAGATTTTATCACTTATCAAAATCTTAGGGCCTGTTTGGTACGCAAAAAGAGAAGGGAGGGAAAGAAATGTAATTTTTTTTTTTTGTATTATTTTGTAACCATAAGGTAAAAAAAAATTTATTATTTCATGATACAATTTTTTAGGATATAATTTTTCATCCGTTATAATTTTTTTTTTAAATTAAAAAAAAAGTTAGAGAAAGAAAAAAAAAATTATTTACAAAAAATTTAAATTATAAAATTAAAATTACATTATATAACTTTATATATTGATTAAATTTAATTTTTTATATTATAAAATTATATTATAAGATTAAAAATTATAATTATAATTATAAAATTATATTATAAAAATTATAAAATTACCTTATAAAATTAAAATTTATATATTAATTTAAATTATAAAATTAAAATTATATTATAAAAATTTATAATTTTTTTATTATTAATAATAAAATTTATAGTAATTAAATTAAAAAATAAATATTATATATATATATATATATATATATATATATATATATATATATATATATATATATATATATATATAAAGTTTTAAAAGAAGAGTAAGTTTGTACTTACACAAAAACATATATTTTATTTCTTTAATTTTTTATGCAAACTAAACATTACAAAAGAAAAAAAATTCTTTCTTTTCATTTACGTACTAAACAGACTCAAGGGCTATTATTTTATTTTTCATTCTTTTAACTCGTTTCGGGCCTTAGTAGTGATCCTTTGATCTCATATCCAGAATCTTGACAGGGGGCGAAGAAAAACTGTAAACCTTATATTACTCAAGAGGGAATAATTCATTATAAACAATGACCAAGACGTTGGTAAAGCCATCAAGTCAATGCATAAAGTCATAAAACTCATTATCTAACCTACTATTTAATTAGTCCTTCCCTTCTTGTTCTCTTATTAGCAGCTAGCATCGATTTATTACTACTTTTCTTCAGGCATCCACCATGACCAATTACAATAGATTATGAGAAAAGTGAGAAAAACCTCCCCTCCACAAATCTGAATCAGCTTGAGTTTTCAGAAAAATGTCTGTCTCTTGTTGACTATTTAGTAAATCACCTTAAGTTAACCAATATTTTTGGAGTACTTATTCCTGTTCTTGGTTGATTTCGTGTCGTCAAACAGGAAATAGTTGCGAAATTTCACCTTGTTTTGCTCTCCTATTTAATGTTCAGAGAGGCGTTGTTGATATTTGTGAACTCACAAACTCTCAACTAAAAGAGCTTCATTGATGAGCATTGCAATCATGGGGCATCGTATAGATATGGAGTCATCAAACGGGGGAGAGCAATATTCCAATCCCCCAAACAACCTTGTATCAGTTTCTGCTGAGTTATACAAGGTTATCAAACAAGAAGGTACAACGTCGTCAGATTTCGATTCCACCTTGAAACAACCTGGTAGGCAGCACCAACCATCAGAGGTATTAGAACGTGCATGCTGCGTAGGAGATACATTGCTACACATAGCAGTGAAGTTTGGTAAACAAGACATTGCACAACGCATTGCTGATGAAGTCCCTCAACTTATTACACAGAAAAACGTCAAAGGGGACACGCCACTTCACGTCGCTGCTAGATCTGCAGAAAACTCCAGCAGCTTAGTCGAGGTTATTCTGAAAGCTTCTGCAAATCATTACCCAGAACGTTCAAAGGAAGAACTGTGTAGAAAAACGAATAATTTTGGGAACACTCCATTGCACGAGGCTGTGATCAGGAGCAATCTTGATGGGGCTCGAATTCTGTATAGTGAGAACAAGCTTGTGGCACATAATTATCTGAACAAGGAAAGTAAGTCCCCATTTTATGTGGCTGTTGAGAGTAGATACAGAGAAATGGTTGATCTTTTATTGCATGCTCCCATAGTGAATCAAGACGAGATACAAACGGAGGATAACAATAACAGCGAGTCCCCACTTGCAGCTATTCTGCAACAAACGGAGGATAACAATAAGAGAAACTCCCCACTAGCAGCTATTCTGCGAATAAATCAAGGTACTTTATTTCTTCGCTTTTTGTTAACTTTGCATGTGCTATATCAACCCAAGTTTGCCATTAGTGCCAAAAATTTGCTACATATAGAGAGCAAAGCTTTGCTGTCTTATGGTCTAATATAAATTTGAATATGGGATAGTTTTCACATGAAATAGAGATTTTCTTTCTTCCCAATCTCGTCTTTGTTTTATAACTTAGCTTAACTGTCACCATAATTTGGTGTAATAATCTAAACTTTTGTTCTTTGTTTTATTTGCAGGAGAAAGAAAAAAAACGTCTTGTTTGTGGACCCGTGGTAGAGGATTGGCTGAAGACCCGGCAACAGACAGTATTCCAGGAACAGAACACTGCAATAAAGGTGCGCAAGAATAATAATAATTAACTAAGTTGTTTGTCTTTCAAACAGCCTCTTTGATTGGTACATTAATGAAAACAACGGAACGGAATCCACATTCAACTAAATCAAGATTTTGGTGTATGGAATTAATGAAATTAAAATCAGTTAATATTTTTTTATGAAAATCAATTAATAATTAAAAACATAAACATTCTTTATTATAATTTTTTTATGGTATTTTTGTATAATTCTAAGCGCACAAATCAATTCTCGTCTTTGTTTGATAACTTAGCTTAACCGTCACCATAATTTGGTGTAATAATCTAAACTTTTGTTCTTTGTTTTATTTGCAGGAGAAAGAAAAAAAACGTCTTGTTTGTGGACCCGTGGTAGAGGATTGGCTGAAGACCCAGCAACACAACTCACTATTCCAAGAACAGAAAACTCCACTAAAGGTACACAAGAATAATTAACTAAGTTGTTTGTCTTTCAATAACAGCCTCTGTGATTGGTACATTAATGAAAACAACGGAACTGAATCCACGTTCAACTAAATCAAGATTTTGGTGTATATAGAATGGTGTATGGAATTAATGAAGTTAAAATCAGTTAATATTTTTTTATGAAAATCAATTAATAATTAAAACATAAACATTCTTTAGTATAATTTTTTTATGGTATTTTTGTATAATTCTAAGCGCACAAATCAATTTGAAAACATCAGAATCAGTATTAGTATTAGTAATATATATATATATATATATATATATATATATAATGTAACTCTTCAAATTATTTTTAGTGTGTCCACTCCTTGCTGTATTATATATTAATTACTTGTAGGAGTTAAATAGGTTTAATAAAGGGTAGTTTGAATTTTGGGTGAGTGATCTTCTTTAAGGAGATCTTTATCGTTTTGTAACTTTCGTTGTATCTGAATGTCAGATTACTTACTGAACCATATATTAAGAGATAGACCTGAGCTGATGCGCATAAAAGATGAAAAGGGGAGTACACCCCTTCATTGGGCAGCATTACTTGGGCATCTTGAGGGTGTAAGAAAACTTTTAGACCAAGATCCAGCAAGCGCTCTAGAATGGAATAAGAAAGGCTATCTCCCAATTCATCTTGCATGCAAGAAGGGTCATGTTAGTGTTGTTAAGGAAATTCTGAAGAAAGTATTCTGGTTTGATCCTGTTGATTTACTCAACCAGAAAGGTCAAAACATTCTTCACATGGCAGCAAAGAATGGGAAACATGAAGTAGTGAAATTCATACTGAGAGAAAAGAAACTTGACAAGCTCTTGAACGAGAAAGACAATAAGGGAAATACCCCACTGCATTCTGCTTCAAGATACTTGCATCCCAAGGTATTGCTTTTGCTCACACAAGACAAGAGAGTAGATGTCAACCATGTCAATAATTCAGGCATGACAGCACGCGATGTTGTGTTGAAGCAAATAGAAGTACCACCCATGTCTGCTCTGTTTTCTTTCTCAGAATAATATTACACTTAGGGCCACTTAGATTAGTTATATATATATATTACACTTAGGACCATTTAGATTAGTTTTATATATATATATAAGTGCTTCTAGGTGAGGAAAAAATTACCTTGTGTAGTTTCAATCAGTTTAGGTTAGTTTTGAAAAAAATGTTTCTAAGGTCCAAAAAAGCATTAACCAAAGATACCGTTTTAGCTTTAGAAGGTACAATTTTTTCATGAATAATGATTTATTTCTATTTTTTTAAAAGAATCTTTATATATTTCTATCAAAAACAATTTTTTAACTTATAAATGTGTTTGTTTTAAGTCAATCTAAATAGTCAAATTACATTAAAAATACTTTTATTTTTATTAAAAGTACCTCTAGCAAAAAGAACAAATGGAGTCTCAGACTTGTTAAGATTGGCTTTTTTTTTTTTTTAGTGGGAAAAATAATGGAGTTTTGTATTGACTTTAAAGAAAAATAAAAGTGCTTCCTAAAGTTATTTTCAAAACACATGCAGGGGAAACTTCTATCAGATATAGTTAGAAGTCAATTACTATTCATAAAAAATGCATATTCAGAAATCATAAAAAAAAAAAAAATTAACTTTTACATTTAAAAAATATTCTTTTTAAAGTTAATTCAAATTGATTCTCAATATATTTCTACACCTCAAAAATATTTTTTTTAAAACTAATCCAAATATATAGTGTATAACCGTTTGTTCTATCTTTAATATTTATGCATGCAGTTGCTATCAAGTGAAATATTACACTGCGCCGGCACTCCCTTGAGTAAAAATGGGAAACTTCTTGGAAACGGAGGGTCGAAAAGGCCGCAAGTTCAATGGATAAAAGACCATGCTAGCACACTCATGCTAGTCACAATATTGGTGGCCACTGTGACATTTGCTGCAGGTTTTACCGTGCCTGGTGGTTTAATTGATTCTGATCATAAAGACACCACAAATATCGGCATGGCAACTTTGATAAATGAATTGATGTTCCAAGTATTCATAATCTGTGATGTGGTGGCTATGTATAGCTCTACCTTTGCTGCTTTCATTTTGCTGTGGGCAACATTAGGTGACTTTCACATGGCAGTCAGTGCCACACACTTTGCCCGATTATTGGTGGCCCTGGCTTTGGGTACGATGTCCACAGCATTCATGGCTGCTATATATCTGATGGTCAGAAAGCTCTGTTGGCTTGCCCACACTGTCATAATTACGGGAATCATCTTCCTGTCCATGTTCTTGCTAGGGTTTGCTCTTCTGATGTTCCCCACTGGAGCTCCAATGCCTTTGTTGAATTACATTGCTAGAGTTATTTTCAGGATGATGATTCCATTTTCTGGAAGCTATAGCAAAGTGAAAAAAAGGAAAGTGTACAAGAAAAGCATCAAACAGACCCAGGCACAAACACAAGATGGTGAACAGCAGCAAAGTGACACGGTCAAGTACATGTTGGAAATATTCCATGGACGGCTTCAAAGTGACACCTTCAAGTACATGTTGGAAAGAAGTTAGCTTCTCAAGTGCTTCTAATATGGAAATCATGCAACAAACACAAAAAGGAATGTCTAATTCAGAGCGTGTAATTTAGAGTATGATTTACATGAAAATGAAATAATTTTATTTAACAAGAACATAATTTTATATCTATCTATCTATATATATATATATATATATATATATATATATATATATATATATATATATATATATATATATATATATATATCCAGGAGATCCAAAAAAAAAAAAAAAAAAGTATCCCATATAGTAAACTTGTAGATTGTGATTTTCATCATATAAGAACAATGTTTAATTTGTTTTTGGTCATTCCCATGGAATAAGATTACATTGTCAGGTTATAAAGAGTTTAATTTAAGTTCGTTTTATAGGTAGATATGTGGGAATTTATTATGCCTTATATATGTGGTATACCCGTAATAAGGTATATATAAAAATCACATAAATTTTTATATGAAATTGTTCAAAAGTTAGGACTCATCGAAGTAAGAATGCATCTGCTGGAGATTCTCCATTCTTGACGATCGAGGACGAGATGAAAGTATTCCAGCTTTGTTAGTTTGTAAGCATTCTTCGTTAAGATACATGATGCTCCTTGCAGTGCCTAAGGCAATGTTGAATCGATACTGCCAACTCAACAATTTTCCTGATTGTTCTTCATTCCCATAGAGGAATTTATCAAGAGACTCATTTTTCATGAACTCATAGACTAATAGCCTGTGACGCCCTTGTGAGCAAAAACCAATCAATCTCACCAGATTCAGATGATGGGTGCTACTTATAGTAGCAACTTCCATCCTAAACTGCTTTTCACCTTGCTCAAGTTGCTTTACTGCAACAACAGTTTTATTAGCAAGAGTTCCTCTATACACAGCTCCAAGCTTCTCCTTGAATCCCTTTGTAGAGCGCTGAAGCTCCTTATATGAGGACTGGACTGGTGCACCAGAAGCATACTCCAGCAGGGTAAGCTGTGCTGACAATCTACCAAATCTCTTGTTGTTCCTACAACACCACAACCATAAACCACCTTCTAAGACCATCAAACCTAAAAGGGTATTCAAAATGACTACCACCACAACCCAAGCAGGTACCCCCCATCTCTTCCCACGTGGGTGGTGGGTTTGGAGCCACCACCCACAAACCTTCACATAAGAGGTGCTAGGCAGTGCTAGACTCTGATATCCACTTATAAAATGTGATGTCTTTATGTAACATTGTCCTGTACCATCTGACAATGAAGTGGAAGCAAAACAAGAACCTGCAAGACAATTCCCCCTACAAGCAGAAATACCAATAAAAAAGAGCTCTGAATTGGACTCGGGAGTAAGTCAAGAACTGAGCATGATCCAAAGTCAACATGGTTGCGCTCCCAGGACAATCATCAAGATTCACCCTTTCCTGCTATCATTTGGATCAATCATCTCAAAATTCTGAGACGGGCACCCGCAAACTGGGTTAGAATCATTGTAACTACAAATTCCATTAGTCCCACAGAAACCAAAAACCTTACATTGATCTTGAACTGTAGCCCATCTTGCTGTTGAAGTTCCAGTACCTCTAGAATTGCTATAAATTCTTAAATTCCCATCACTATCGAACTTCAATGTTCTCAGTACATCACCTTCAGCGTAGTCACTGCTATAAGCAACAATCACTGCACCTGTCAAATTCGTACCCAAAAGTTGCAAAATCCCTATTGATTGCAATTTTAAAACTGGGGATTTCAATATTGCATTCACTGAAGAATTGAGACCTTGATTCCAGTACACTATACTACTATTCCATGTAAGGGTGAGATTTCCTGTATTAAGAAGACTAAAGGAATAGGACCCAGATTGCAGAATCTTATTGGCTGTGAAGTTCTGAGACGGAAGGTGGGGTGGTCAAACGTTGACCAGACGGTGGAGGAGCCATTTGAGAGAGCCAAGTTGCCGTCGTCTCTAAGAAAAACAGAGGAGACTCCCAAATTGGAAGTGCCGGAATCCCAGACGGCGGCGTCGGACGCATTAACAAGGCGGAGAATACCAGTGGAGTGAAACTGGAATCTGCCACCAGAGTCGACGGAAGTGCCATTACCGGCAGACCAGACGACGGGGGGGGCCCTCCCTAGTAGAAAATGGCGGCGATGAAGGAAGGAGGAGAAGTTTGAGGTTGCAGAGGGACGAAACCCAGAGAGAATGTGTTGTTGGGAGAGCGGCATGTCTGGTTTGTTTTGGAAGGGTATAGTGTTGAGCCTGGTACAGTGACAGCTGCTGAAATAATGGAGAGGAGAAGCAAGAGTAGCAGAGCTTGGATTCTCAGCCACATTTTAGATAATGCGAATTCTCTACGTCTGAAATATGAATTGGATTGAAAGAGAAGTCCTGACTTTATAATTTGTGAATACGAGGGTTTAGTCTTTCCAATATTTGGGATTGGAGAAAATGTGTCGTCCAACGTTGTACATTTCAGGGGTTTGCCAATATGAGCTTTTCAAAGAACCACATGAATATGATGACCCTCAACAGTCTTTCTTTCCCACTTGAAACCGGAAGTCTTCTCCATTTTTGAACATTTCAATATCTTAAACTTTTACGTTTTATTTACAAAATGAGTGTTCCTTTGATTTGTTAGTCTTCTGTATGTAGAAGCAAAGAAGATAAGACAAGCTTTATCCTCATTGTCGACATTGTTGGATTTCCCACATATAAGGAACAGACAAATACCGTAGTGAGAGGAGCAATGATTAGAATCATTTGTTTGCTTCTATTTGACCAGGATCACCATGTCTTATATTGTAATTTAAGTTAAAAGTTTGATAATTATTAATTAAATTTATAGTACATTAATGTAATTTATCTTTCAAATGAAAAACCCAACTTAACAGTTTTCGTAGTTGTAGACCTGAAGCATATACAAATAAGTGTGCTTGGAATTGCTTAATGCACCCTTTTTTCTTTTTCTTTTCTTAAATACTCTTCCTCTCTAATTAAATAATTAATATATTCTTTGAGTTAAAAAAAAAAAACTCAACCTCCTTGCGTAGACACACTCCCCCGAACAATTCATGGTTCACTCCCTCATTGCTTTGCTGTTTTTTGGGTGACAGTTTACACCCTTATTTTGCTTGATCAATTTTTCTAAGGTGTTAGACACAGGTATGTTATGTGTATTTTATTTTTATTTGTAGTCTTTTTGTGACTTGAGGTTAAAAATTGAATGTCGAACTGCAATTGTGCGAAAACTAGGTCGAAGGAACTATTAGCGGATCTGTAGATTCAAGATAGTAGGGGTGAGCAAAATTCAATTAACCGACCGAACCGAAAACAATTGATTAGTGTCGATCGGTTAGTATTGGTTTAGTTGGTCGGTTATGGTTTTGAAATTTGAAAAAATCGGTTAACGTCGGTTGGTTTCGGTTTTACATTTTTCCTAACTGATGAAAATCGAACCGACCTACTAAAACATTATAAACTTTAATATTTTCATATACCATATTAATTAGTGATTCAATTATTTTATTTATTGATTAAATCACTCAAAAACTATGTCATCTTGATGCATAAAAATAATTATATATTACTAATTTGATATGTACTTTAGTCTTGTGTAAATATGTTTATTGAAAATAGTAATTTTCTAGTAAAGAAATTAAAAAAATGTTACTTTTGTTATGCATAGACATTTGTTTATGTTAATTTTGCCTTCTCCAAGCATTTGTGTATATGTCTAGAACCAAAAGAAATTAGTTCCATAAATATCTTTATATATTTTTAAGTTTTTAAATTTATGTATTTTTATTTATACTTATATGATTATTAGTAAGATGTTATAGATACTTTAAAAAAATAATTTATTTTAACTTATCTAATAGCTAAATTCTTAATTTACCATAAAGCAATTAAATATATATTTTAAGTAGACACAACACTAAAATGGAAACAAAAGCTTTTTTTTTTAAAAAAAAAATATTATTATCGGTTAACTATTAACCGACCGAAACCTACTAAAACCGAACTGTCGGTTTGAAGGTATAGTCAGTTGGTTATCGGTTTGACAAAATTACACAATCAGTTAGAGTCGGTCAGTTAAAAATATAGTCAAAACTGATCGTAACCGACCAACGCTCACCCCTACAAGATAGGAGCTCTAAGTGGTTAATTAGATATAAAAATCCGATAGAATCATAAAAGACAAAAAAGATATATTCGAATTTATAAATTCGTTAGCCCACAAAATAAACAAAATTAATATATAAAAATCTATATATTTGATAAGGATTAAATTAGACTCATTCAAATGCATACATCTTATAGGGCCTAAATTAGACCTAGTTGATTTATAGATTAAAAAAGCTTAAATTAAACTCATTTAAATGTATAAATTATTTGTATTCAATTTTTTTCCACGTGGATCTATAGATCCAAATAGCGCAAAAAATTCAAAAAAAAATTCCAACAACATGCATTTATAACCAATTTTAGATACAAGTTAGATTATATACAAAATAGTACCATATTGTTGTAATATAGTAGTAAATAAGAGAAAGTTATAGTTCTGACACTTACCTACTCGCCAATCGAAGTGCCACCCCTTAAGCTTACTTGTCTAGAGATGCACCGGTTCGCGATACTAGAAAGGGAGTGTGCCGAGGATCTTCTCTGTCGCAAAAAATATATAGGAAGTGTGTTCGTGTTGGAGACGAAATGGAAGAAGATATGAAGGAGAAGAAAGCAAGCCGATTGATCGTAGAAGAAAGGGAAGAGGGAGTGCTTGCTAGCGAGGAAATGGAGGAGTTGGTGGGTTCTCGGATCTATAGTTTAAATGGGGGAAGAGCATCTTTAGAAGAAAATTAAGTAAAACAAGACTAGAAGAGTGAGTTAAAAAAAATGGGAGATTGCATTCAACAGTTCCCTTGTTAATTTTCTATGACAATACGTTTCATAAACAAATATGAAATTAACGTTAAACCAATCATATTATTATTGTTTAACTTCTATTTTTGAGTAAGCAGACAAAAATTGTTGTCCCCTTCGCAACAGCTGGAGCTGACTCTTTTGTATATTTAATTTGGGTAGGTTGAGACTTTGGCATGCTAATTAAATTTGTAGGGAATGCATTAACTTACGACAGTGACGTAAGTCTTCTATGATTAATCAGTTTCCTATGAAATATAATTAAAAAAAGAAATGGAAAGATACACAAGAAGGCACTTCAACAAAGAGCTGGGAATTCTTGCTAACCATTCAAGATGAAGTTTCCTACAGAGAGAAGAATCAGTACATTTTAAGCCCGTTTCATTCAGCAGGAATTAACAATTTTACATGGAATCATATTAAATATATATATATATATACATGGGATTGTTCAGAAGACAGCAATGATAGGATGAATTGCAGTAGTTCATAAACAAAACTCCTGTTCTATCAGATAGCTATACACATTAAGCATGAATATTGATATTAACTTCATATTGAATTTTGCAGATAAATATCTCAAACTTATATACAATGGGTATTTATTAGATTGCAGAGGCTTAATTCTGCTTGTTGCAGAATCCAATCTCGAAGGAATGAGACTCTGACCCAATTGTTTATGAGTTTTTATCACTAGTCTGGTTTTAAAACAAAAGAAATTGCCCTCTCAGAGGCCCTTGAAGTAAAAGTTGAAACGTCAGTATTCTGGAATGAAGAAGAAGGAGTGACCTGGTGGGGAGGCTGCACCTGTAGAGACCATACTGATATTGCTGGTCCCAGTGGTGGATACTTCTGTGATGGATTTTGGGGCAGGTAGCCTCTTAATCTCTGTTATGCCTTCTAGCATTTGCAACACTTTGCCCATTGTTGGCCTCTGTGATGGATGCTCCTGGATGCACCAGAAGCTTGCTTGAATTGCTCTATGCACTTGCTCCAATATCAACTTTTTGGTCAGCTAGTCTTCTGTCAAGGATTTCCAAGATGTTACCTTCCTTAAATTCTTCATAAGCCCAGATGGAGAATTTCTTTTTGTTTGTTTCTTCTGAGACTTCAAAATTCCTTCTTCCACTCGATCTCCAACAAAACCATACTGTACCTATAAACATCAGACTTGGAAGTTATGAGAAGATTTGCAAGCCATTCTGAAGCTAAATATCCCTTGGTTCCTCTCATGCTTTTCAGGGTTCGATTCCCATGTTCCCTTGGGTTTATGAGCTTTGTTAGGCCAAAATTAGAGACTTTGGCAATGTAATCCTCCTCCAAGAGAATGTTTTCAGATTTTATATGACAAAGACAATGCAAAAATAGATAGAAAAAAAATTAATGTTTTTAGTTATATTTTCTTTATACAATGTGACAAAGAAAGTTTGATTATTAATATAATACTAAGTTGTATTAAATAGGGATGATTAAAGTTGAACATATAAATATAATCTAGTGTGTATATCAAATATTATATAAGGATAAATTGTATTTGATAAATTTATATAACAAGTCTTACACATTGTGGGCAATAAAGACTTGTCTATAATTGATAAATTCTATGCATTTTTGGGGTTATTTTATAATTTATTCAAAGTATCAGGTACAAACATAAAATAGAAAACTCAGTTTTTAACATTTATTTATTTAAAAATTTTATATTTAAAAAAGGGATTAAACTCTGTTCAAGCTGACATCTGAAAAACGGTTCTTCTGTGTACAGTAGACAACTGGGAAAGTTTTCAGGTTTCACTCTGAAACAGCGAAGCAACTGCAACTGCAACATCAAAATTAAAGCTGAAGAGTCAAATACTTTTCTTTCTTCTCTTTTCATTCAATTCACGTCAAGTTTGCAGCATGCCAGTATCCAATATGAGTCTCAGAATCCAAGCTCTGCTACTCTCTCTTCTTCTCTCCATC
This sequence comes from Bauhinia variegata, assembly GCA_022379115.2. Lineage (NCBI taxonomy): Eukaryota > Viridiplantae > Streptophyta > Magnoliopsida > Fabales > Fabaceae > Bauhinia > Bauhinia variegata. The sequence goes on along the minus strand of CM039428.1, from coordinate 20,362,522 downwards.
ATTTCAGCAGTTGCCATCGTACCAGGCTCAACCCTCTACGCTTCCACCACAAACCAAACATGGCGCTCTCCCAACGACACATTCTTTCTGGGTTTCGTCCCTGTCCGACCCCAAACTTCTCCTCCATCCTTCATCGCTGCCATCTTCTACTCTGGAGGTGCCCCAGTCGTCTGGTCTGCCGGTAATGGTACCTCCGTCGATTCCGGTGGCAGATTCCAGTTTCACCCCACCGGCCTCCTCTGCCTCGTTAATGGGTCTGGCTCTACCGTCTGGGATTCCGGCACTTCCAATTTGGGAGTCTCCTCTGCATTTCTTGGAGACGACGGCAACTTGGCTCTCTCAAATGGCTCCTCCACCGTCTGGTCAACGTTTGACCACCCCACCGATACCATTGTCCCGTCTCAGAACTTCACAGCCAATAATGTTCTGCGATCTGGTTCCTATTCTTTTAGTCTTCTTAATACAGGAAATCTCACCCTTACATGGAATAGTAGTATAGTGTACTGGAATCAAGGTCTCAAATCAACAGTGAATGCAAGTTTTATATCCCCAGTTTTAACATTACAATCAACAGGGATTTTGCTCCTTGATGCAGCAACTGTTGCTTACAGCAGTGACTACGCTGAAGGTAGTGATATACTGAGAATTTTGAAGCTGGATAGCGATGGGAATTTTAGAATTCATAGCACTTCTAGAGGTAGTGGTACTTCAACAGCAACTTGGGCTGCTGTTCAAGATCAATGCAAGGTTTTTGGTTACTGTGGTGCTAATGGTATTTGTAGTTACATTGATTCTAACCCGGTTTGCGGGTGCCCGTCTCAGAATTTTGAGATGATTGATCCAAATGATAGCAGGGAAGGGTGTAGGAGGAAGGTGAATCTTGATGATTGCCATGGGAGTACAGTTATGCTGACTTTGAATCATACCCAGTTCTTGACTTACCCTCCTGAGGATAATTCAGTGCCTTATTTTATTGGAACTTCTACTTGTAGAAAGAATTGTCTTGTAGAGTCTTGCTTTGCTTCCACTTTAGTGTCAGATGGCTCAGGACAATGTTATATAAAGAGATCAGATTTTATAAGTGGATATCAGAGTCCAGCACTGCCTAGCATCTCTTATGTGAAGGTTTGTGGACCAGCGGTTCCAAACACACAACCCACTTTGGGGGAGACTGGGAAGGGAAATGAATATAGGGTACCTGCTTGGGTTTTGGTAGTAGTCATTTTGGGTACCCTTTTTGGTTTGATTGCCTTGGAGGGTGGTTTATGGCTGTGTTGTTGTAAGAACAACAGGAGATTTGGTAGGTTGTCTGCACAGCTTACCCTTCTTGAGTATGCTTCTTGTGCACCAATCCAGTTCTCATATAAGGAGCTTCAGCGCTCTACAAAAGGGTTCAAGGAGAAGCTTGGAGCTGGAGGATTTGGGGCTGTGTATAGAGGAATTCTTGCTAATAAAACTGTTGTTGCAGTAAAGCAACTTGAGGGAATTGAGCAAGGTGAAAGGCAGTTTAAGATGGAAGTTGCTACTATAAGTAGCACCCATCATCTGAATTTAGTGAGATTGATTGGATTTTGCTCACAAGGGCGTCACAGGCTATTAGTCTATGAGTTCATGAAAAATAGGTCTCTTGATGATTTCCTTTTTGTCAATGAACAAGAGTCGGGAAAATTTTTGAATTGGGAATACAGATTCAACATTGCCTTAGGCACTGCAAGGGGCATCACTTACCTTAACGAGGAATGCCAAAACTGCATTGTCCATTGTGATATAAAACCAGAAAACATTCTCTTAGATGAGAATTACACTGCCAAAGTCTCTGATTTTGGCCTTGCAAAGCTAATAAACCCAAAGGATCACAAGCACAGAACCCCGAAAAGTGTGAGAGGGACCAGGGGTTACTTAGCTCCAGAATGGCTTGCAAATCTTCCCATAACTTCCAAATCAGATGTTTACAGCTATGGTATGGTTTTGTTAGAGATTGTGAGTGGAAGAAGGAATTTTGAAGTGTCAGAAGAAACAAACAGAAAGAAGTTCTCCATCTGGGCTTATGAAGAATTTGAGAAAGGTAACATCTTGGGAATCCTTGACAAAAGACTAGCTGACCAACAAATTGATATGGAACAAGTGCATAGAGCAATTCAAACAAGCTTCTGGTGCATCCAGGAGCATCCTTCACAGAGGCCAACAATGGGCAAAGTGTTGCAGATGCTAGAAGGGGTAACGGAGATTGAGAATCCACCTGCCCTGAAATCTGTCGCAGAGGCCACTAGCACATTCTTTACTGGCAATGTCAGTATTATCTCCACAGTTGCAGGCTCACCACCAGGTCACTACTCATCTTCTTCATTTACTCCAAGGACCACTGAGAGGGCAACTTCAGCCCTTTTGAGATCAGACTCATCGTAAAAACTCAGGCTCAGTATTACATTCCATTGGGATTGGATTCTGCAACAAGCAGAATTTAGCCTCTGGTGTAAATATAATAAATAATATATATTATATAGTTTTGCTTAGATAGATCTGTGATACCTGTAGTCATGCTTAATGTGTAGAGCTATTTGATGTAACAAGACTTCTGTTTATGAACTCCTGCCATGGCTGTTTTCCAAACAATCACATCCAAAATATCTATTTAGAATTTGTTTAAATTAACTTTATTTTTGCTTCTTTTACATATTCTGCTATTCACACAGCTTTAAAAAAAAGTAAGTAATTAATTTTTAAAAGTATTTTTTCTTTTATATTTAAAAAACAATTCAAACACTCAAAACTAATCCAAAGAATATAGACTATTTAATTTCCTAGTATTTTTTAGAGACAGATTTTAATTTTTAATCCCTGCTGATTGAAATGGCCATAATATGCACTGATCCTTTTCTCTGATTTGAAACTGCACAGTAAGAACTTCCAGCTCTGGTCGTGTATCTATCTTCCATTCCAGATAACTGTCTAAAAACTTGTAGATTGTGTTATTTGCCGTTTCCCTTTCTGAATGCGATGTGCGTTTTTGTCTGTGTCTGAGTTAAGTGAAGTGAGAAGAAATCTAAAATTAGATTTCATTGGAAACACAACTGATTAACCAAAGAAAACAAGACAAGACGTACGTCATTGTCGCAAGCCAATGTATTCTCCACTCCGGGAGATTTAATGACAACGTCAAAGTCTCCAACTCCAACTACCCAAATTAAATGCGCAAATGACTAACGGCTGAAAGGAACTAATGAGCCCAAAGAATTTGAGGTTTCTGCCTTGTTCGGATTATGGGCCTTCTATACTTTATCAATGAATGGGCTTGTAGCTACAATATGCCAATAGTGAGAAAAATAGGAATGTATTAAAAAATTTAACTTTTTATGGGAAATAACTAAAATTTTTGCATTTAAACACTTCTAATTTCTATAATTAAAAATATATTATTAAACTCATAAATCATTGAAATTTAATACTATTTTTTGGCACGTGTCACAAATACATTTATATATTTACATTCACCTTTTACTTTTTTATTTTTGTATTTTTACTACTTTTATCTTTCTTATTTTTTTATTTATAATTTTATCTTTATAAATAAATTATAACTAGAAGGTATACAAAAAAGGGAGCATTTCCGTATTTTTTATAAGTAATATAATGCACAGGTTACTGTTTAAAAAATAATATATTACACTAAAGATATTCGATTTGAGAACATTTAATAAGAAAAAGTTTTTATGATATTATATGACTTAAATGCAAATTAGTTGGTTTTGATACTGAATATTAATTTAAAAAATAAATAAAAGTGCATTTGGGAATGGAACAATGGGAGAGCACTAACAAAACAAGGTAAGCAACTTTACAATTAACGAAAGATCCCTTGCCTTTAAGCATATATATATATATATAAAAAAAAAAAAAATAGTGTTAAACAAAAACAAAGATAAGTGGGAAATTAACTAAGAAGCACGTTGTTATAATATATGTAAGACACGATCGAGAAGCACAGCATGGTGACTAGACTAGACTATTAATTCGTCTGTCCCTTTAATTACGTGGGAAATCCAACAATAAGAAGATTATGATTCTTAAATCTTATATCTCCACAATGAGGATAAAGCTTGTCTTTTCCTCTTACTAGTTGCTTCTTTCCATGCACTACATTTTCAAATTAATATTACTCTCTTTTAGCATAAGTTCCATTCCCTACCTAACCTAACTAGCTGTCCTCTTTTAAAAGGGATCATCTAAATAATAATCAAATCTCATTGCCTTACTAAACCATCCATTTGCTTCCTTCCTACTATTTTTTACAACTGTTTTCGAATACCTTAACATTATAGTTATTAATTAATTAAATATATTGCCCACATATTTTTTATATAAACATAAACATTATAGTACAATATATATTAGTGGACATGTCACTTAATTGCTGCCTCTTATAAATAATACATACGTATGTATGTATTAGTTATATATGCAACGATGAATGCATCAAATCTTATCACCTTTTTATTCCCGTTGAAAAGAATTTAGAAAAAGAATAAAGCAAGGGAGGAGATGGAAGCTAAAGGAATTGCATCGCTGACTTGCCAACTAATATATAAAGCTTAACTTTTGCATTAATTGAAAGATAACATAGAAATATTAATTAATGAAAAAAGATGGGGAAATTGACTCGGAGCATCAAATTCTAACCTTTTTTTTTTTTTTGAATTTCCCCATTAAATCTGATTCACCATTTAAATGTTGCCTAACTAGTTAATAGTTAGGGATTATTTCACTCCTATAAGCTCTATTTTAAGAAGATGAAGATAAAACCTTTGTTCTAAAGACATCCCTACTGTAACATACATACTTGTTTTTCTTTTTATGCAATATTTATAGCTTATTTAACACAAATCATAATGAAATTAAGTGGGTTTTGTCATTTTTCATCGTGTTTGGCCAGAAATGAGAATTGCTTTGCATGGCAGCAGAAGCATTTTTTGAAGCTCCTTCTAGCTTGCACAATCACTCATAAGCGATTGTCATATCCTAACAGCAGAATTTCACAGCAAAACCATACATGATCTTGTTAATTAGTCCTTAATTAGAAAAAAACCAAACATCGCTTAGTTATAAAAAGCAAGAGCATTATGATTTGAATTATAATTTATGTGTATGTCTACTTAGAGGTATCTGTTTTCTCCACATATCCCGATTGATTCATTTGCAAGTCTTAAGGTTATATTCTGGTTTGTTGCACGAAACATAAAGCCGACCACTCGCCATATATATGCCCACCCTATGCCCTATTTAGATAGAATCGATAACTTTTCAAAAGATTTAGTAAATCTAGAACAAGAACGCATGCATATATAAGATTGAATAGTATAATACGAGGTTCTCACATCGTAATAGTTTAGTATCAAAAAGGTGTTTTGAAAAGGCGACAAATAAATTTAAGAAAGATAACCGGTCTCTTATCTATGTTAAATTGTAATAATTATATTTACGAAAAAGGTTTTATATACCTATTTTAATAATCTCTTGCATAAAAAGAGATTAATCAGTTTTCGATGATCATATATTATATCAAGTACTCGTTACTCATTTTGACTTCTGCCAAGGCTTATTTTAGATAAAAGAAGAATCTCATTTGAAGTCTCCACCAAGTTCTTTTGTTGATGTTATTACTTCTGGTATTGAATAAAAGTTGGCATCTTCATATAAAAAATAAAAAGAAAGAAGTCATTTAAAAAGGTGATGTCTCACATAAACTATATTTAATGGTTTTTATATCTACACCAACAGAATCAAAATATTTACTGTCAGAAAAAGGTTTGAGGTGAGCTAAAGAAATCTTAATATATACAATGTTAAATTAAATATGTTATATGCAAAGACCCTAGTAGTTATAGATTGCCAAAAATGTTAGCTGCAAAAAAATTACACATAAATCTTATAAACCTTATTATAAGTGAAATGTTTCGACGAACCAAGCTGTTGATTAAAATTTACATGCATGAAAGAAATTAATATATAAATATATTTTTAAGAACGCTTCGCCTGATATCCTATATATATATATATATACACCAATAAAATTGAACTTTTTTTTAGGTGAATTAATGATAAAAAATCTAAACTTGTCATCTTTATAGGATACTACATAATTGAATATGTCTCCTTGTATATGTACATAAAAGTCCCACAGTACTAATTTTAATGCAAACTTCGTACTAATTTATTCCTGCCAGTGTCTACATATCGAGGGGTCGAAGGTTTTGGGCTGCATAGCTAATGTCTCCATTTCTTTATAAAAACATTGTGTGACAATAATGCATGCTGGTCGTAGTTGGATAACGCGTCAACCAATTATATTAAACTCTTCTATCACTTCAACTCTACCAACTATAGACTTGTTTAACCCAATTAAGTTTCGGCTACAATTTTTTTAGGTCACAAACTTTTTAACTTAAGTGTGCGAAAGAGTTAGAGTTAGATTTAATCTCAAAGTACGAAAATAAGAATTTTATTTTTAGAAACTGTATTACTAGCCGAATTACTTTTTCATAAATTGAGCTATAATTTGTTTTAGAACATAAAATTTTAATATTAAGAATACTAAATTTAATTTTGAGATATAAAAATATAGAATCTTATCTTTAAAAATTATATTATCGGCAAAACCACTTTCTTATCATTTGAACTACAACTTATTCATCAATTAAGATATTTTCTTCATAACTCATGCAGAAATACAATATTTCTAATTCAATACAATTTATAGTCAATCTTTCATAAGATATAGATGATGTCCTTTTCTTTTTTCTTCTTGAAGTGATCTCCAAGTTTCACATTAGAAATTCAAAATTAGACGATGGCATACATACAAGGACAATAACTACTAGCCAATTTAAGCAAATCATAATCATGTTAAGTCATAAAATTTGAATTAACTTTTACTTATAATGGACCGAAAGCTAGCTAGGTTTGACCACATATTCAACAATAAGGAGGCCTCAAGATACTATTGATACAGCACAGCTGCTGCCTTGTTTGAAAAGCTTAACACATCAAAATGTGGCAAGCTAATCAAGCTTTAATTGGTTGCACTAAAGTTTTTGTCTATGTTTTCTTTTATCAAGCTAAGCTAACTATAAATTATAATCCATCACAACTTTATATTTAAATAAACTGATGAATTAAAAGCTCATAGAATACCAAGCAAGATATGACACAAAATTTGTAACAACTAATGTGAATCTTGTTGAGTGAAGACTTGGCATTAGATATACGTAGAATATACTTATTTTCAAATTGAAAGATGCATTACCCTTTTGGTTATTCTAGAGCAATTTTTGCTTTTCTAACAACAGACTTTTGAAGAAAATGTTACGTGTCATTTGCCATTTTGATCATGTGATATAACATCATTTTCCATGATCAAATATATTATCAAATGATTAAGGAAGGCACCAAGAGGAAAAGATGTTAGGAATAAAATATGTCCTTTTCGCATTCTATCGCATCATAATCATATATAATCATGTTTAAGAGCTTTCGGCAAAGGGAAAAATTCTACTTTCAAAAAGAAGTAACAATATTTTTGTCTCTAACAAAAATAGAAATTTGATTTTTGCAAGCATCTATAACCATTTGTTTGCTGTGCCCAAAAATGGAAGTAAAAATATTAAAAATCATTTTACATGAGGAACACACTCTTTATAATTACTATAACAAAAACATAGACAAACAAATTGTTAACATCTTCCATGAACTCAAGTTTGAGCAATTAGCTTCCGCTATTCATCTTTCTTCCAATTAAAACAAAGAGATTAATAATTTTCGAAAAAATATACAGTTAAAATAAAAATGAAAATAATATAAGAACTAGTATACACCTCAAAATGGGTCCGGATCCGACCTTAATGTAGTTTTGGGTGGGTTCTTGGACCCACCGAGTCCTAATCCTAACCAGCGATAACCGAAGGAGAAAAGGTAACGTTTTCTTTAAGATCCAAAAAATTGTTTCTTTGCAGGGAAAGACTGACCTCCGCAAACCAAACCGACCTTTCTATCTCTCTTTGCCGTTTTCCCTCTCTGAACACATTCTCTCTTTCGCTGCTAAAATAATGAAAAGTTTTTTAATCCAACAGCTTCTCCCTCTCACCCCGTTCCTTTCTCTCTTCACAAATACCTTTCCTTTCTTTTTTCCTCTTTCTCACCCTCTTTGTTCTCTGCCACACCTTAGGCCCCTTTGACGCCGCCACTAGTAGCAATAGCAAGTTTTTACTCACTTTTCTGTTTATCTTTGCTTTCTCTGCTATTTCCTTCTTTTCCCAGATATATTGGGCTGGCATATCATCGAACAGTTTGTGTCAAAAGCAAAAGTCTCTTCGTAGTTGTATTTCCCTTTCTTTTTTTTTTTTTGGGTTTTGACCCTTAAAACTTTTTCAAGTTCAACCTTTCACCACTGTTGCCTCTTCTTAAATGCCTCTGTAGGACTCTTCCTCCATTTCTTATCAGTCCCTTTTCACTCCCCTTTGGAAGTTTAAGACAGAAGCACAACAAAAGGTTGGTTTTTTACATCGCCCTCTTGTTTTGTGTTTATTCTTAGTACTTGCTAATGTAGCTTTTATCTTAGGTACAAGACATGAAGAGCCTGTTTTTATTATCTTCCTCTTTTGAATGCATATCACTGTTTGATTTGGTATTTGTTTTGCAGAAGAGTAGTGTTTTAGAGGGCAAGAAACATGGGAGACAAGGACCCAGATTTCCCTTCTCACAAAATTCCATCTTCATCTCAGGTAACCCATAAAGGCAACACATTTTTGCCACTCTCTCCTGAGCTTACTCCGTAAAATTTCTGTAACTCTAATTATTTGAAGTAATCAGGTAGTAGAAGAGGTGAAGGAACTATGGAGCATGGCTCTGCCTATGACAGCCATGAACTTGTTAGTGTTTGTGAGAGCCGTTGTGTCTGTACTCTTCCTTGGTAGACTCGGAAGCCTAGAGCTAGCAGGTGGTGCACTGTCCATCGGCTTCACCAACATAACAGGGTACTCTGTTCTAGTGGGTCTAGCCTCAGGGCTGGAACCGGTGTGCAGCCAAGCATATGGGAGTGAAAACTTGAAACTACTCTCACTCTCTCTACAGCGCATGGTCCTCATACTCCTCTTAGCCATCATACCCATCAGCGTCCTCTGGCTAAACATGGAAAAAATCATGATTTTCTTGGGCCAAGACAGAGACATCACCGCAATGGCCGCCACATACTGCTTTTACTCGCTGCCAGACCTTTTAACAAACACCTTGTTGCAACCAATGAGAGTGTTCCTCCGATCACAAAAGGTGACGAAACCCATGATGTATTGCACCTTAATAGCAGTGTTTTTCCACATACCCTTGAATTATCTATTGGTAATAGTGATGGGTCTAGGAGTACCAGGGGTGGCGATGGCGTCGGTGCTGACGAACCTGAACATGATGTTGCTGATGTCAGGGTACGTGTGGGTGTGGAGGAAGAAGGAGACGATGCTGAGGTGGGGGTGTGGAGGAGAACTGTGTGGTGGGTTGGGGCATCTGTTGAAGCTTGCGGTGCCGAGTTGTCTTGGGATATGCTTGGAGTGGTGGTGGTACGAGATTGTGACGCTGATGGCTGGGTACTTGCCGAATCCCACCGTCGCTGTGGCCGCCACTGGGATTCTGATTCAGACGACTAGCATGATGTACACTGTACCCATGGCTCTTGCCGGTTGCGTCTCTGCCAGGGTAACACTCCCAATACAGCAACTTGTCTTCCAATCCAATTTCAATTTAAAACTTACACTTTTCCACTTGATTTGATACAATCCCATCAAGTCAAATATTTATCATTCTCTAACTGGTTTGGTTTTACTATTGCATCTGCATTTGCATGTCAGTCAAAGAATCCATCTTGCTACAGTTTACTTGCCTACGTGTGAAAATTTGACTGTTACTTGGTTTCTATCATGCATTGACACTTTCTATTCTAAATTTTACCAATTGGATGGGGTTAGATTAGATTCATGAAAAGGCAAGTTTTTCACCCGGGAATGGTCCTAGTATTAGAAGCTGGAAGGGACCATAAGAGTTGCAATTTTCCTGCTCCAAAATGGGTGAAAGTCACCGTTGCTAAGAATTAAACCTTATCCTATAAGATTTTAATGCGAAATTGAAAACTTTGTTACAGGTTAATTTGTAAATATTTGCTTTACACCTTGAGGCTGGTAAAACCCAACTTATTTAAATTTTGTCTCTAAAAGAAAGGAGGGATTCAATATCTATTTGTTGATTGTTATTTGCTGTTTCTGGCTAGGCATTAATCAATCACGTACCACGTGTAACTTCCCTCTCAAACACTATGAACTTGTAAACACCGAAGCTCTAGTTATGCCTTCATTCTTTTTATAATTTACATTTCCATGGATGGGATTTTCGATATGCTACATACACGTGTGAGTATTGATTTTGATTTGATCACTTTTCCTTTTTCTCTTTGTTTCTTTCTTCTGCTTAAAGCCCTGAAATATGAATGTTTGATTAGGAATGGATTTGTTGTATGATTGCGTCAAGTACAGGGTCCCATTTAGGTCACACTTGTAATGTGACTAACAAAAAAGTCTACTAATTTTTTTAGTGTGAAGATGTAAATGAGAGAATATTTACTGTCTCGTTTAGTGTCACCAAACATAGCCTTTTCTTTTCTCTTCAGCCTTTACTTCTAGTGGGTAACATTTCAATTTTAGTGACAATTTCTTAACCAATAAGATCATAGGAGAGGAGTAGGACCCATCAAACTCTACTTTAGTCCCATTTAGTTTCAGTCAGTCTTGTGCCCTTTTCTTGTATCGAAAAGGGTACGAAGATATAAACATTTCTTTTCTTTTGGCCTTGACTTGTAATTTCAATTTCAATTTATTACGTGCAGGTAGGGAATGAGCTTGGAGCTGGTAAGCCATACAAAGCCAAGCTAGCGGCCATGGTTGCATTGGGTTCTGCTTTTGTTGTGGGTTTTATCAATGTGACGTGGACCGTGATTCTCCGAGAGAGATGGGCCGGGCTTTTTACAAACGATGGCCTTTTGAAGGCTTTAGTTGCATCTGTCATGCCGATTATGGGCCTTTGTGAGCTTGGAAACTACCCACAAACTACGGGCTGCGGCATTCTACGTGGTACGGCCCGGCCCGTCATAGGAGCCCATATCAACCTCGGGTCGTTTTATTTTGTGGGTACGCCAGTGGCCGTGGGCCTCGCTTTTTGGTTCAAGATCGGGTTCGGTGGGCTTTGGTTCGGGCTTTTATCGGCCCAGGCTGCATGCGCGGTGTCAATTCTGTACGTTGTTCTGGTTCGTACAGATTGGGAAGCCGAGGCTTTGAAGGCTGAGAAGCTCACTGGGGTGGAAATGGGTGCATGCAATGGAGGGAAAGGGAAAACAAACGAGGAAGATGATGAAACTGAGAGACTGTTGGTGAATGGAAATGAGATTTGCTAGACAGGGATCTTGTTTGTAAGATTGCTGAGTTGGGGGTCTATGACTGGTGCCCGTAATCAATCTATTGTGTAGCTTTCTGGTAATTTTGACCGCTTTTGATGGGCCTTTGCCTTTCTTTTTTGGGGTAAAGTGTCACTTTTTGCAGAATGCTACTCTTTTTTTTTTGGCTTAAATTAATATATTGAAATGGCGATAGATCTAGTGTAGACTAGATTCGATATGGGTAGATTTCAGGTGTTGTTAAAAGTTTACTTTGATGATTGGTGTGACAAATGTACGGGTAAGCATAAAAATGGCTGAGAGTGATAATCTGGATATGGAACTTTTAGATGAAAAGGCTGGTAGATTAAACACAAAGCAGCTTTTGTTGAAAGCTGAAAGCTGTTGTTGTGTTGCAAAAAAGCTAACTGAATAGTGAATGCACAACAGAACCTGTGACAGCGTACCAATTCACACTTTAATCCATGCCAAGTTTGGCAGTAAATAACATGAAACATTAAGTTATCCTCGTAGTTAACAAATAGATTCTTTCTTGAAATGAAATTATAGTCTTTTATATTAAGAGATTATTGAAGGCGATGATTTTCTTTTAAAATTTTCACATTGACATTGACAGAATAGGTTTTGCGTAACTTGCAAAATAGAGGGCATATGTTAAAGAGAAAATGGAGTGAAGCAAGACAAGGGTCTAATCTAATGATAATATGCACAGAACAGCTTATGATGTTTGAAATATTCCTTTTCTGTTTCTGCACATCAGATCAGATCAGATTTCACTATCTTATCTTGCGTGCATTTCTTTTCTGGCTTTTCATCAGCAAAATGCGTCAAGGATCAGGTATTTTAGCTGTCACGCCATCGATCTGTTTTACTTTTCATGCATGGTTGCCTTTCTGGGAATTGGAGACGATGGATAACACCATTCAAATCAAAGATTTCTCTCATTCAAACTGTTTACTTTTATACCCTAATCAATGTTTTAGCACTTTATCAACTCAAACACGCAACATCTAAAGTGTTCTTGATAGCTCCTGTGCAACTTCAGGTATAGTCTTGATAACCTAACTATTGACTTGGATCAAGCTAAAAGCTCTTGTAGCTCGTGTATATATCAATTAATGAAGATTTAAGAGTTATTTGATAGAAGTGAAAGTTGGCTAAGCTTCAAAACAATATTATATATCAAAATTTATAAATTTAATATTTTGGAATTATGCTAGAAGAATTTACTAATGAAACCAGAATTAATTCTACATATTTCAAACTAAAAATTTTATCTTCAAAACTGTAAAGTCATTTTGTTAGGAAAAACTTATTAGTGCTCTTATTCTTTATGAGGTTCAGTCTTATACTCAACAACTTTTTGTACTAAAAGAAGTACTGGAGAGTGAGTACACAAGGACTAGTTAATTATTCTCTCTTTTCTTTCTGGTGTTGGGATTAGCACGAACACAGGGAATGTGGGGGCACATAGTAGCTTTGAGTGATAGCAAAAGTAGTGGATGGGGAAGGCCACAGATGCAACAAAACATATAGAGTGGGACATGGAACGTGTGCATCAAAGAAGGATGCAATCATGTCAAAGCACCCTTGGTTTAGCTTTTGCAGTAGAATGTCTGAAAATCACGTTTCCTCCTACACCATCGTTTCTCACACCAATTTCTAATTCTTGTGGCTTATTAGGAGTAAACCAAACATGCCCTGAATTATAAGATATCAGGATTATATCAACGAAGCCATCATTCGAGGAAATTTACTTGAGATATTCATGGACCACTAAATGTAGTCCCCTGCTATTGTAGGAATTATCTACTAGCAAAGTAAGTACGTACTCTAGTCATCTCAGTTTTAAGATAAAATAAATAGATTGTATAATGAATTTAAGTTGTTTAAATTAAAAAATTCACAAAATTTGAGATTACTTGGTGTTCTCCAAGGTTTAACGTATTAGTTAGGATGTAATAAATTCAATCAAGTTAGCTTAGGTTAAAATCATAGGGTCAACAAGGTATAACTTATTGATAGCAAACTAAATTTAATAATTAAAAAGTCTTTACAAGATTAAGAATTTGAGTTGACAAGAAAATATATATCAGTAATTGTAATCATTTCATTCTCTAAATAAAATTAATTCTATTTTTAATATTAAATAAAAGATATTCATAAATAAAAATTTTGAGAAAGTGCTGGCCGAAGAATATCTTAACCATCGAAACAAAACGAAAACAAGTTGCAACAAGTGTTAAAAGAAAAAAAGAGTTTGATATTTTGATGAACATATATACGTGGCTATATATCTTGTATTATCATTATCAACATCAAGAGATCATCGGATACTTGCTTGAAGACAAGAGAAAGGATCATTTTTTTTCTCCTGAATATTGATCTGAAATGTAACTAGTGCTACTGCATGCTTTGGCCCCCAACTTCGGTGAAAAGAGGACGATATCAGAATCATCATGAAAAGATTTGTGACTCTTCATAGCTGGGATTTGCCACTCAAGAGGATACAACACATACCCTACTCAGTGAGTTGGTCACTCATATTCAATCAACCATGCATGCTAAGTTAAGGTTACAACTTTGTCCCTCCTTTTTCTTCACGAGGAAACATTTTATATGCTATCTTAAAAGCATCAATCTATGAGAAGAAATGCGAGGCTCCAAAGTATATATAGAGCCAAAAATAATTTGGGCTGGCCCGACCAGTTGACACATCCTATCTCTAACTCACTTCGGGAGATTTCTTTTAACACCCCCAAATTCTATTCTTTCTTTATCCATCTGCAATTGAATTTTTTAACGTTGGAACCCAAGAGAATCAAGAACTCGCTATTTGATATATTTTCTCTTTAAGATTTACTTTTAACACGCATCAGGTGACAACAAATTCAGACAAAACATAAATTAAGTTTCGCCTTTGTCGAGTCAAATACCTTTCCATTTGAATTAGTTAAAGTACATGGTAACCATTGCATTGAGACAAGCTCTAGCATCAAGCATCTTCCATGATAATGTTGAAATACTTTGTCGAGTAAAAAAGCTATTCGCTGTGATGAGTCCTTGTCAAGTTAGCCAGGCATGAATTCCGTTGAAACCATTCCATCCTGCTGCATAAAAGCTTCCTTCACAAACAGTAAATGGTACTACAAAGTTCAATATACCTTCCTTCATAAATACATTATCACCACTATAAATAATAGTAGCCAAGAGTAGAAGACAAGCTACAAAATTTCAAAATTAAGAAGTGAATTATTCTGCAAGTTACGAACAAGATGCAAAGTTTAAGCATATCAACTAGGCATCTGCATAAATTCCAGGACCCAAACAGTAACGAGGAAAGAAAGACCCCTTGAGATGATGCTCTCTTGTAGTTAGGCACTTCTCAGCTCCATTCTCTCATCCTCCTTGCAACTTTAACCACGTTGAGCACCATCCATCCTGCTCCTCATTCAAGATGACAACCAACGATCGCTTGATTGGATGTTTCGTTCCAAGCAGTATTGCACAAGCCTCCCAATGATCTAAGAGAAGAGAACAAACACAATTCAAGCATTCATCAAATAAAAATAATACTAGTAATAATTAACTAATTAAAAATAATTACTAAAAAACTAATTTATTTCTTCTATCAGAGAACCTGGAACACCTCCAATTTTCAAATTTTCAAAATAACAAATAAGAACAATGATAGAGTAATTTAACATTTATTGCTTAACTTGAAAATATTCTGCATAAGGCATTGCAGATATAATTTTACCTTACAATATTAGTGTTTTAAGATACACTACAGTACTACTACCAACAGAGACATAAACACGACATTGAACTTTGGGGATGAAAAATGGAAATCTTACAAGATATATTGCTTGTTTCAGATTAAAACCCTGAGTAAACTAATTTCTGTCCTGAAGTTTTTAGCTCAGTTTTGGCTGTATGGCCATTATGTTGGTTGTTGGTAAATCGCATGTCTCCGTTCATCTACCCAACCTTAACTTTGTGCAGTCCTCTACAAACTCACCTTTGTTATCAAACACCCAAGAGACTTGAAATAGCTCACCTAAATGTTCTTCTTGAGCAATGCCCATAATCACAGAATAAATGAATAAATTGACCAGAATTATTATAGAAGATACATGTTGCATATTCGATCTCAACTCTGTACAATAAAAGTATTGAATTTGGTCTCTTGATTTCCTACTTGGAATAACCCATAATTTGATCTCCTATATGATTATTATATATTCAGATAAAGAAACAATACATCAAGAGAAATCATCCTGGATAGACTTCATAAGCTTATTTACTATTTATTGGATCCTCCCACTTTTATCAGCCACCATGTTCACACTAGAATTCTGCCACAAGCTACTCTAGTCTAAATCACTGAAAATCAAATGGGAGTCTCTTTTTTTGTCTCCATCTTTTACAGAAGTCTTTTATTTAGCTTCTATCATCAAAACAGCTTCTAGTCTCGGTGCATGTTTGCTGATGTGTTTAGCACCAAAAGTCCACATTTAAATGCAAAAAATCTGAAAGTTAGCATTTTAGCATGTTATGGTATTGGTTACAAGAAAATTCCTCAAGTAAGCTCCGGAAGAAACCCATCATCAATAATAGATTTAATTCTTTTACAGCTAAATATCAACAGGAAATAATTTTATAAAGGTCCTTTTTATCAGTTGAAAACTGCAAAGCGAATTTATACAGTGAAACAATTATCTGCCAATTTTTATATAAAGGATAACATGCAAATTCCAAATAATAGGACACACCTTTAGATAGCTACTAGTGCACCTCTCCTTTTACCCATATCGTCCTATTTTTCCCCATAAAGTTCCTCCCCCTTTCATCATATGATATTTCAGCACAATGGTTGTGTGTGTGTACACACACAACTGTTTGGTGTAAAAAATGACCATACAATGGAATTATTTAATTCCAAAACCATAATGGACGTGAGTAAACAATAAGGCTTATTAATAAATAATAAGTATAACATAAATTTGCAAATTTATAATGGGAAAAGATCAAGAAGAAGCCAACCTGCCTATGTGTTTGTAGCCAGAAGCAGAGTGAAACTTCACTAAATTGGGCTTTTCTTGCTTGTTAGCAACCTGTCTATGCTTTTAGGTGATTTTGATCTCTGTTGTGAAGCCTTGATATCTTTATGTTTACCACGCTTTTCTTTTCTTTTAGAATCTTCGGACTGAATATTTTCCTTGGTCCTAGGTGTAACCTTTCCAGCAGACAATCCTCTCTCAGAATTTCTGAAAGGCTTTTTAACATCTGAGTTCATTTTCCTGCCTGTCCTATCCCTGCAATTGGCAGCAGTTCTACGAGTACGTCTCTGAGTCTGCTCTTCATCGTCATCATAGTCGTTGCTACTAGCATCTTCCGATTCAGCATCAGATGAGTCAAACAACTCCCCTTCATCCTTCACTCCACTGTTTAAACCATCCTCTTCACTTATTCCTTCAGGATCTTTGGCCTTTGGCTCTTGTTGGGTACTTGTACCTTCCACCTTAGTCGTTTTGCTATCTTCCTTAACAGTGTTCACGAGGTGAACATACTGACTTCTCAGAGTCATCATTGGATGACTCTCAATCAGTGAACCTCTCTTATAACCCTCCCTCAAAACCACAGTGTAAGTTCCAATCTTACTGGACAAATAGAATATACCAGGGTGATGAAGCAGTGCTCTCTTAAACCTTGACCTGAGACCTAAGCACTCTCCCAGCAGTAGTACATTCTCCTTCTCAGTCTTCTTTGGAACTAGAATATGAAGAATTTCATGCAAAACAGCAACAACCCACTTATCAGATTCATCACTAGTTGGTGAAAGATGAATTGCATTTTCATATGGAGATATGTAAGGCAACTTCTGCCACCCATCCAAGCACTTCTTAAACTTCTTATCCATCTCAAAACCAGTAGAGAATTGCATAGGGAACGCTATTGGCTTTCCCTTCTCATTACTCAAACCCCCGTTCATTACCTTCTTCTCCATAACTGAAATTGCCAGTTCATTGCTCCAGCAAACCAATTCCAATGCCCTTTTATCCTCCAAACCAGGTGAACAATCTTTACCACAAACAATCTGGAAATAATCAGGAAATTCAGGGATTATGCTCTTCAAGTAGTCCTGAGGAAGACCCAGATCCCATTTCAAGTGTTCAATGGTTTTCAATGGGATTTTACGGATCCTTGAGATCATTAACAGCTTCAACAGCCTATCTGCAGCTTGCTGCTTATAACTATCGCTCTGATAAACTAATTGCTCTTCAGCATCAAGGTTGATAATTTCAGGGGTGAGTCGAATATGGGGGTGAATCCCAATACCGCCGGGGAGAAATTCCTCAAAAACTGAAGGGAATTTTCGGATGAAATCGATGGGGCGAATGGGAATTTTGAGGGATTCTCTGTTGTCAGCAATGACAGAGATGGGAAGGGACTTTGAAGGTTCCCGTTTGATGAAATCTTTGAGGTTGACCAATGGCATGAGGTTCTTTTCCCTTTCGACGGCATGATCTAGACCTCGGTCTCGAACCAATTTGATAGTGGCATCAACAAAGGTTCTGAGATGGTTCTGCCGGTGCGGTTGGGCGAATGGGTACTCTTTCGAGATATCACGAAAGCTCAATTTCTTATGCGATAAGAGGAAGATGAACCGCATTGCACTACTTTGCTGGCTTCTGGGTTTCTCTTTCTGTCTGCAGGCTAATATGAATGAGCTAGCTCAGCTGGTGACGGAGTGCTGTAGGTTTTGCTAGGGTTTTACTCATTGATTTTTTTTTTTTTTTTAAGGGAAGTGAAAGTGAAAGAACAATTATATTCGTAACAAGACAGTGCCGTCAAAGAAAAATAAAAGAATAAATACCTTTTTAATACTTGTGTGACAATTGTTATGAAATTAGACTTTTTTACATTAGATAAAAACTTAATAGAATTTTGTCGAAAAAAAAACATTTATCCATTTTATTGTAAATCTTTATTAAGACGCAGCTGGTACGTCATGATTAGTCTTCAAATTTTTATTTTTTTTTATTTATTTCTTCTATCTCTCTCCTTCCCTTCTACTCTCAATCTCATGAAGCAAAAATGGAGGAGGCAAAGTTGGTTACTGCAATCAAATCCATCATTTTTGCCCCAAACCCAGAATGTCAGGTTGCAGGAACCCTTAATCGATCCAGCAAGGGCAGCTTCAAGCTCAGTAAAAGTTCCTCTTTTGGTATGGTTCTAGCTCCTACTTTGCTTGATTCTTATCTTGGCAATCAAACCTACTAAAATGACAGCAATAATCATTAGTATATATTCTTACATTTCTTCAAGGTAAATTACAAGTTTCAAAAATCATCATCAACTTTGGTTGAAAGTTAGTAATTAGTACTCATGTTTAAGTAATATCAAAATATAATTTACCATCCTTCTTCCCTATTCAACCAATTAAAACTTTATAGGGCTATTAAAAAAAGCATATATGTCATTTTAAAGTAAAGAATTTAACTTTCTCTGCTTTTTAAGTTCAAGTATAGACTTCTTTTTTTTTTTCAGATAAAAGAAAAAGTATGGTCTTCATTTTGAATTAATATTTTTTAAAAACTTCACATTCTCAAATAGAGCTATTTAAAATTCAAATCAATTTTATTAAATGAAATGACCCAAACTAAATTGATGAATTAGCATGATTTTAATTTCTATAGGATTAGGTTTGGGTTGAAAATTTTTAGGAAATTTTAATTGGGTTCAAATTATCAAAAACAGTATACACTAAATTTCCCACCAAAAAATTAGCTTATCACGTTCTAATTATATTTGAATTTTTTCATCAAAAAATAAAAATATAATAGTATAATGCATGCGATATTATTAACCACAATTCTTTGTGTTTTTTGCTTATTTTGATAAATTTAATAAAATATTGTTATGTTGTTCATCGATGGAAAATTATTATTCCCTTTAACTCATTATAAGCTCGTAATTAATCGCAAATAGGAAATCCAGCGCGTGGGACAGAGTGTAGTTTAGTACTGTATTAAGTCATGGACGAGCGAGGAGCGTCCACCAAAAATGTCCGCAGTTGGAGCAAGAATACCGAATACCACTCCGCTGCTCAACAACGCCAACTAAACACAGCGACTTCCTTATCAGTACAGCTGGGAAACGTCAACTGTAGGCGCCCTCGGAGCCACCGGAAATCGGCCATGGCCGCTTCTTCCTCCGGCAATTCCTTGCCAACTTCTTCCTCAGCTCCCTCTCACAAACCGTTGGATTTCTCGCCGGATTATCCACCCAGAATCGCTCTCTCACCCGATCAGATGAAGTACTGCTCTGAAGCACTTGGATTCTTTAAGAGGAAGACACCCCAGGAGATCAGTCAAGAGTTTGCTCGTTTACAGGTTTGTCTTGGGTTCTGAACGATTTGTTAGGTTTCTTAACTGGGTCTGGTTTGTTGCGAGAAAGTGCACGAAAATGACGAATAAAATGACATTTTCATTGGCAGCCGTGTGCTAGTAATTCCATTTCCTGAATGAGTTATTCATCTCGAGGAAATGTGCATGCAATATGCATCATACTTCATAGACTAGTATGTGATTGTAATAATTGGGAAATTTTAGAATGGCCGAAAGAGAACGAGAGAAGCTTTTGGACTCTTTGTTCTCTGGCTCTATAGATACCTTTCACTTCCATTATTTGTTTTTAACTCTGTGCTTGCCTCCCTTGCTTGGTTTTGGTTACTCTATTGTTGATTTCAGGCGAATAGGATAACACCAAATGAGATGAGGAGAAGATGTGTTGTAGCTCTGAACAGCGTAAATGAGAACAAAAATCGTTACACAGATGTCGTACCATGTAATTATTTACTTTGTTAATTCCCTTTTCTCCCTGCCAAATAGTTATATCATATTTGATTTTAGCTAATGGGCACAGCTAATCCTGAAGATTTTGTTTATTTTTATTTCAGTTGACAACAATAGGGTTGTTCTCCAATCAAGTACAGATTATAGACCCACAGCACAGGGCTATATCAACGCAAGCCTCATTTCGGTAGAATTTACTTTCTTTCTCTTCATGCTTGTTTGATGTAGTCTTCAAATACTATTTCAAAGGGTCATTTTGATTATACTCTTAGTTTGACCATTCTGAGTGCCTCTTGTATGTAGACTTCTTCCTCTGGAAGTGTTTCTCGGTTTATAGCTACACAAGGCCCGTTACCTCACACGTACGAGGATTTCTGGGAAATGGTTATGCAATATCACTGCCCAGCAATTGTAATGCTTACTAGGTTGGTGGACCATTACAAGGTATATGACTTGGTTGGCTTCTGGTTAATTTTTGTCGTCTCTTGTCTTAAATTACTTGGCTTGACAGATGGGGTAAATAGCGCACCAGAGAGATTGTCAATGTGTCTGAATTTGTCATTTGTTCAACTTACTTAAATTTTCTCACTGTCTCTTGTCTCCTAACTCGCAAAATATCTGTCAGATCAAGATAGCATTTATGCTCATGCAGTGATTATACATATTTGAGCTACTTAAATTTACTACTGAACCTAATTTCATTAATATAATTATGTTTTGTATAATCAAAAGCGAACTATAGCAGTGTAATTTTTTTAAAAAAAAAAAAATTAATATAATTATTTATTTCCATTTAGTTAATTGATTCTTTTGAAAGAGTTTCCCAAGCATTTTTTTTCCCCTTTTGTTTTTGGCCATCAGAGCTATTATCATGCTAAGTTTGTACATGCTTCTTTACGGTGATGTCATCCTAAATAACTTCAGAATAAAACTCAATGCATACTTTTTATTTCATTATCATACTTTTAGATCTTTTGGCCAACAGAATTGCCATGCCTCTACAGTTGAACTAAGTCATTTCTTTTTGTTTTTGTTAACATCTACCTGTAATTGTGACTTGCTTAAATTTTTTTTGCCCAGCTGGTAAAGTGTGGAGATTATTTTCAAGCTGAAGATGGAGCTAGAGAATTTGGTAATATATCTATTATCACTAAATGGATGGAAGCTACTGATACTTCTCTGGTGCTACGCCACTTGGAGGTGAAGCATAAAGAGGTGAGATGATTTCAACTTATACTAATTGATGTCTTGTAGATTTCTTCCGATTATATATATATATATATATATATTTACAGACTGATATAAATGGTAAGTTGGGTAGAGAGGTTTGGAGAGTTGGACCAGAGGGTCCTTCTTCCTTCTGTCTCAAGGTTGAAAAGTTCACAAGTGTTAAGAACTAGTTCAACCCAAAACTTATACCTCGCAGGAAGATTTTATTGTAGCCTTCTCAGTTAAATAAACCCATTGTTTAGCTCTCCCCCAATATAAAGTACTGTTTTCTCCAAGATATCTCACTTTTATTATTTTTTTTTGACTTCTCAATAGTGCTGCTGGATTTCTGTAACTCTAGGAGCTCAGAGGCCCCCTCCAGTTTAAGTAGGACAATGGGTTGTTGATGTCTTTGGATCTTTTGGGAGGGATCTGTTATAATTAAAGAAAGATGTTTGCTTGTTTGGAATGATGATATTATCAACACAAAAAAAAAAGATGGCACCAACTAATTAATAATTATTTTCTTTTTTATTTTCAGAAAAGAGAGATTATTTGGCTGGAAAACCTGCCTCATAATTGTTGCTGTTGCAATTGATGGCACTAGCGTAGAAAAATGATGTCAAAAAATTCTTAAAAATCAAAGTAATTATTACTCATATTTTCCAAATAAAAAATAATGCTGAAGGAAAAAAGTTTGAATGCTTTCAACAACTTTGCTACACCAATCTCAAAATAATATATATATATATATATATATATATATATATATATATATATTATTAAAGTATTTTATGTTTTAAATAATTAAATAGTTTGGTTACCTGTAACTGTAAGATGAATTCTCTTATTCGTCTCATCTTTCTCTCCTCCACACCACACCCCCCCCCCCCCCCCCCCAATTGATAGAGAAACTGACGGTTGCTCTTCTTCTCTGTCAAAATGTATTTCATTATAGTTTCTTTTAAATCATTTGTTGTTGTTGCAGCCAGAAGACCCGCCGTTATCTGTTCTTCATATTCAGTACCCTGAGTGGCCTGATCATGGAGTTCCCAAAGATACATCTGCTGTGCGTGAAATTTTGAAAAGATTATGCCATTTACCACCAAATCTTGGTCCAATAGTGGTGCACTGCAGGTTCAGCTCTTATTCATCACATATATATGCTTTTATGATACTTGTGAACTAAATCACGTGTATATCTGTCTGAGACAATTTCTTTGTTGCTCAGTGCAGGTATTGGGAGAACTGGAACATACTGCACAATACACAACACAATTCAGAGAATCCTTGCTGGTGATATGTCTGCTTTGGATATTGATAATACTGTAGCTGTATTTAGGTCCCAGCGTATTGGAATGGTTCAAACAGAGGTAATCTAGTCAATTATGAACATATTGATTGGTTTTACATGGAAATGGCATGTAATTTTGTTGGTTCTCATTTTAGTTAAATTCCTCTTTCCAAAGTCCAAACTAAAGTTTGTCAATTTTGGGAACAAATATGGTACTTTTCTGCATTTAATGAAGCCAAATTGTTTCAAGTTTAGTTGGCCTAGACAATTAGGCAAGGGTGTTATTACTCTCATAGCACGTGTTCTGAGGTTTACCCCTTCTTTCTCCAGTGGAGAAACATATCTATCCCATTCTTTCCGCTTTGGGTAAAAAATGAGCTAGACCATGCAGAACCACTTCTCAGTCTATATATGGCTAAAGCAAAAGCAACACTTTGGGGTTTCAATATTTTGGTTCTACGCTTGGGTGAGATCTAATACCTACTAGATCATGCTTCCCTACAATTTTGGGCAACAAGAGAGAAGGAAATGAAATTTTTTGGCTTAATTCTCAATAAAACATTTGAAACATTCTGATTGTAATTTCTCTTTTACAAGGCTTGATGTGCTAAATTCTTATAAGCTGGTAGTGATATCATTTGAGTTTGCAGCATAAAGGCCTTATCTTGTCAATTTTAGTGTAGAAAACGAAAAATGAAGATATAAGCGTTAGACAGAGTTGACAACTTGATGACCTTCAGAATACATATACTGTTATTTTGGGATATAATAGTTCTTTGTCAACCAATAACGTAATTGATCTGATTGAATTCTGGTATTGACTCCAAAACTCAATTTGGAGCATAAATGAGATTCCTCAATGAAACAATGCAAAGGAAAGCACTTAGGTGAATGTTTATGTGTGGAAGCTCTCCCATTCCTGTTGTTATTCCAAACCTCCCAGCCTTTTCATGATACATACTTTCTCTTTGAACATCATTTTTTCAGGACCAGTATCTTTTCTGCTACAAAACTATCATAGAAGAATTGGAAGACCTCGTATCTTATCAGCAATTAGAGGAGAATGGTATGGCCTCTACTTCTGTTTTCTTGCTGACTGTGTTTTTCAGGACCAGTATTCTTTCTAAAATTATATGATTTTGTAAATCTATTTCTATGTATCCACTAGTTCTGCAGTAACTATATGTTTTCTATCTCTTAACCGAAACATTTATTTTTGCAGCACGATGAATTGCCGTTACCAGTGGTGTAATCCAGGCAGCAGCTGACCAAGGGAAGTTTATCTGCTTGCTCCATTCTGAAAGAGTTAATCCCCCAGCGGTTTAATATAACGGATTAGCATATCAGTCTAGATGAAGTTGCCAATTATTCTCAAACTAGAGTTACTAGCTGGGCAAATCTATTATTGGCATCCTTTTCATTGTATTGCCTAAAATCTTAATCTTTGGAGAACAGTAAAGCTTTCTGAAGTTCTGAGTTTCAGCTCACATTCACCACCACCCCCTTCCAAAAAAACAAAAGAATCACATTAAAAAATCAATATAAGTAAAGCAGGTCATATGATAATATTATTTTATAGACAGTTACTATTTGAGAAATTGATTTGGTGCAAGGGTGTAACGACCTTATATCTTAGGGTTTTTTTAATGTATTTGAGTTAATATTAAAAAAATTATATTCTCATTTTATTTATTTAAAAAAAAAAACAAAAAACAAACTGACACTAGTGTAGTCATCCATTTTAAAAGTACGAGGGGAAAGCAACTGAGGTCTAATACTAGATATCATGTAGTTTTGACGAAAAACTCAACACAATTATTTTCGAAAACAGCACACAAAATAATAAGAGTTAAACAAGTTTCATATCCACAATCTCCAAGAATTAGAAGTAGAGGATAGAAGAAAGAAGTAGGGATAGGATCAGAGTGGGGAAAGAATCGATTTTTGGAAAAGCCACGTAAAGTTCTCTCGCACAATAATGGTCTTGATGAAGCAGTAGTTTGCGAACTATGAAGTGATAAATAACATTGTTTAAGGTGGACAAAGCAATAAATAGGGTAACTCGGTAGACAAGAGCGTCTCGTTATCCATGCCATAACTTGAGATTGTATTCAAAGCTTAATTAACCACGAGTTAGCATGAGTTTTTTTGATTTCAACTAATTAAACAACATAGTTAAAGGATATAATAGAAAGCTTTGTTCTTCCAATGACAACACTATTTTAACTTAAAAATTTGAATTCGAAGTCATTAAAAAAAGATTGTAATATTAAAATTTGTTTTATTACCGTTGTGATTTTATATATTAAACAAAGTTACAAAGAAATATTGTTGCATCAAAAAAATGTTGTGATTTTATAATCATGCTAAAAGAAAATATGGATATAAATTGTTTTAACAAAGTAGACTCTAAATATATATATATATATATATATATATATATATATATATATATATATATATATATATATATATATATATATAAAATAAAAATAAAAAGATTCTTTCTTCCACTTTGACTCAACCTTTTCATTCAGTGTCTAAAAGAATATGTAAAAATCATGGATTAAGATTTCTTAGGATCAACTCTACCGAAATATTAGATGAATAGATTAGTGTACTATATTTATTCGGTAAAAACGGTGAACAATTAGCATGCAGTGTAATCCTTATTCAAAAATCATTTGTTAAAAAAACATATATAGGATTGCATTTGGAAGAGAGTGGGCTCGGGTTTTGACCATCGCAGAGTCAGAGAAAGAAAGAGAGTCTCCCTTCTGTCCCTAGCATTAGCATGTGGCAGTTCCCAGAGAGGGTGAGAGATTATAGCACTGACTCTACTTACCTGCGCTCTTCTTTTGTTCTCTCACTATCCTTTCCTCTGCGTTTCTCTTCTACTTTTTGCAGTGGATTTCCAAGCTGATCCCTCCAACCACCATCCCCATTCATCTCCGTAATCAGGAGCTGCGGCTTTCTCTTTCTCTTCTACTTCATCTCTTGCACCTGTTTGCTTTCAGAATGGCACACACGCAACTTCTCACAGATCTCTGCCGCTGGTAACTCGCTATTTGATCAATTATCTGTTTTTTCATCTGGGTGTTTTCTTCGATCCATTTTGTTATTGGATTGTCTCAACTGGATTAGTGATAGATGAGTCTTTGGGTACCCGTTAGTCGAATTATTCCATTCAAAATTTAGTATTTTTTTTTCGTGTTGGAATGATACTGTGAACTTGTTTTTATGTTTCTTAAAATTTTACTATTTTTGTTTGCGTTGGACTGGAGGTTCTAGATTTTTAACTATTTTATTTATACAGATTTTGTGACCTACCCAAAGTTGATGGACTGGAGTTGTAAAGGTGACCAGAATTGGTACTGTGTTACTTGTAGTGGAATGCCGGTTTTATTTATGGGTCCATGTTGGGTTAATAGCTTGTGCCGTGATTATAATATTCCAGCGAATTGAGGGCAGTGTCTGAATTGCTACCTGTCAGCTCAGTTCAGTCCAGTTTCGTATTCGGAGCTTCTCATGCAAAATGAAGTGAAGTTTTCAGGTTGTAAGGTATTCTTAGGACACTGTACAGAGAGTAAGATATAGTATTCAGCAATTAACAAGATATGGGTGGTATTTGCTCAAGGACAAAGAAATCCACGGTAGATGATACTATTGTAGATAATGCTCCTAGTGGAAGCTTGAGACATTCTAATGGTCATTCTAATAATGAGTCTGGAACAGTTTATCAGTCTCATAGACTTCCAGGGAAAGTAAAGAGCAATTCAACTCTTCCTCCTTCTGATGATGATGTAGAAAATCAGGTACGAGAGTCGTTTTCATTTCCTGAAATGGAGAAGGTTTCACATGGGCCAACTGCAGATGATATCAATGATGGGATTCCCCGCCTCAACAGGGCTTTATCGCACAAGTCTATATCTACCAAGTCCAAGCAGGTTGCTGTTACAAAGGTCAGTATCCTCCATGTGTCTTCTTTCCGGTACTCTTTTCTTTATAGCTGTTAGCAATTGAAATTTGAAACTACAAGTTGTTCACTGCCTTATGAGTTCACTAACTTTTTTTTTAAAAAAAAATAAAATGGAAAAGTACAATAAATAATTGAATTCTTGAGACTCTTTATTATAACCATTCCAAGTGATATTTGTTTATTTATATATTTTCATTTAGCATGTGGCTAGACCCAACATATATTTGCATATGAAGAAAGAATGCGAGAAGGAAGGGACTAGTACCAGAAGGCATAAAACTAGTTTAATTGAGTGGGCACTGATGTGAGGGGCCTAGACTTATTAGTACCTCCTCTGACTTTAGTATTCTACACATTTAGATGTGGTGATAAACTATGCTTTTGCGGGCTATTTTATGCAGATTTACTTGTTCTCTCTACTATAGCATCCATTTAGAAGTTCCTTCTTTAAATCTTTGATACATGGAAAGCATTGTATTAAAGTATTTTTTTCCTAGAGAATTGCATATGTAGAAAACATGTGATGCATGGTAACTTATTCCTGATATTGTTGTCTTGACAATTGGTCATTTTCTGTCTCTGTGACAGAGAAGGCATCTATAATCATAAATGTCAATTTTTTATGAAAAGATATCATACCATTCAGCTCATGCAGACACTTAAGTGTGTGTATAATTTTGGTAGAAATGTATTCAAACCTGATTTGTTCTCAAGTTTTCTTAACTAGATTGTGTTGTTTTTATTTTATTTTATTTTATTTTAAATCAATATAGTTATTTAATCTTGGTCAAGGCTTCCCCATTACTCTATCATTCCACATTGAGCCACATCTTCTCCTTCTTTGGATGACACCAGTTTTTTTTTTTTTTAGTTTGTGCCCACATAATGTGTGGGAGCACTCACTAGTTTTTGGTGGAATACAGGTCTCAGAAGTAAGTTCACTGTTGGGCAGAGCTGGTACAGCTGGGTTTGGTAAGGCAGTAGAAGTTTTGGATACACTAGGTAGTAGTATGACGAATTTGAACCTGAGCAGTGGTTTTACATCGGGAGTGACAACAAAAGGGAATAAAATTTCAATTTTGTCCTTTGAAGTTGCAAATACAATTGTTAAGGGTGCCAATCTAATGCAGTCTCTATCAAAAGAGAACATTAGGCATTTAAAAGAGGTGGTTTTACTATCTGAAGGAGTACAAAATTTGGTATCCAGGGATATGGATGAACTTCTAAGAATTGCTGCAGCAGACAAGAGGTAGATTCTGAACAATATTTGTTTTTATGATCATTTTTCTTTTTTCTCTTTTAGTCACTTCCTACCTTTTTTGGGGCTTCATTCTTCATTTAATATCTCATACACTCATCACTATCTTGTACTGTTGTGGCAGAGAAGAATTGAAAGTCTTCTCTTGTGAAGTTGTACGTTTTGGAAACCGTTGTAAAGATCCTCAGTGGCACAACCTGGAACGCTATTTTGAAAAGTATTTTTAATTGATTGATTCTTTTACCTTATATATTTTATTGTAACACAAAATAATGAACTCATGGTTTGCGGCATCTTTTTTTGATGTTTAGGTTAGATTCAGAGCTTACACCACAAAAGCAATTGAAAGAGGAGGCGGAGCTAGTGATGCAGCAGCTAATGACCTTGGTTCAGTATACAGCAGTGAGTATAATAAAAGCCATCTAGCTTTTGGAATAGGTTAAAATATGGAGTGCATGATACTAAACTGAAACAAGAAGCCTTTTTTCCATGCACTCTGAGGGAGGTTTAACATGTAGAAAATCATCTCTGGGGGTGTTCTTCAATAATGATAAAGCATAGTTAATGAAAGCCTGCATTGTTCACCTTGGAAGACTTTTGCACATATATTATTTGCTTATATGTGTATGCTATTTTGGCATGATGTGTACTTTAAGTGGAGAAAAAAATACCAATCTGACTGGTAGCAACAATAGTCTCTTTAGAAATAGAAAATACTAGATACCACAGATTAAAGAGAGTAAAAGACCAAAGTCACAGGCTGAAATTAATATATCATATAAATTTGAAAGTAATGATCTAACTCCATTCCTGCTCCTGGTTCCCAAAATAAGCATTGAGTAGACATACTGATGGGAGAAAAATGGTTTTTTGTTTCTTAATGCTGTACAGATGATGTTTCTAAACCTTAGCCTAAAAAAAATAAACTTTTTCCATTTATGCAGGAATTATATCATGAATTGCATGCCTTAGACAGATTTGATCAAGATTATCGGCGCAAGCTTCAAGAGGAGGACAATTCAAATGCCACACAAAGGGGTAAACATAGGCCTAGGTTTCAATATATAGATGTTCTTCACCCAATGTTATTCTATATATTTAATATGAAAAAAATTAGTTTGTTTAGAGTTCATCTTTTTTAGTGATAGTTTGATGCAATTAATATGTGCTACTGATCTTGTGAATTTTTCAGTTATGTGATTCGAGCCTAATTCTTGAAATTGTTTGCCTTTTTTTTTTCTTGGTTGGACATGACCCATCTCAAGTTTTGGTATATGTAGCTAGGTGCCACTCTATGCTTCACTATTATTATTATTATTCAGATTTTTTATTTTTTTTTTCCCTCATAAAGGCAAATCTGTAATTCTGTATTCAATTTCAACCATTCCAATGGCCAAATTCAACTAACAACACCTTACTCTCTGTCAGTTATTTTTATGTCAGATGTGATATGATTATAGCAAAACCTTAAGACTTTTGAGTTGGTTTTGCTTTGGAGCATTTGTTAAATAATCAGCCTTTGCTGCTCTTCCTGTGGAATTTTGTCATGTCGTAGTGGGAAAAACTGACTTTCATTGTTTATTTAGAATTGTATTTTATATGATTGATCAGTTTTTCTGTGTTCCTTTATAAATTCAATTTGTTGTGCGTCCTATATCTGAGTCTGAAATATGAATCTCTCTCCAGATGTTCGGGAATCTGACCAAGTATTGGGGAAAAGTATGTCATAATTATGTTAATTTTTGTTAATTCTCTGAGTATTCGTATTTTTAATTGACCGATACTAATAAAATTTATAGGAGACAGCCTCGCCATTCTAAGAGCAGAACTGAAGAGTCAAAAGAAGCATGTAAGAAATTTGAAGAAAAAATCACTTTGGTCCAAGATTTTGGAAGAGGTAAGAAGACAGTGTTGTTTCCTTCAGCTCTTGTGTGGGGAGGTGTTCTCTCTCTCTCACTCTCTTTCCTGGTTACTCGGAGAGTAATGAGCTGGGGGAATGGGAGGGGGAGCACACAAGCAGGAACAGAATCGTTGGGACCAAAAACCCTGGTTCCAATGACCAGAAAAGGTGTAACTAGACCCACAGGTCATTGGTCATGTTGAGGATATTTTGTTGGAAATTGAATAGATATTAGCACTTAACATAAATCGTAGATGGTTCAATTTTTTCTTTCAATGTCAGTTGTTGGCATTTAAGGGTTGTACTTTCTCAGTTCTTGGATTCACTTCAGAGTCTATTTTTTTTTTCAGTCAATTGATCTTTATTCTTTTCAGTGTGTGATTCTGAAGCATGTCTCTTGATACTAATGAATAATCTGATTATTGTATGTGCAGGTGATGGAAAAGCTTGTAGATATTGTCCATTTTCTACATTTGGAGATCCACGAAGCATTTGGCAATGCTGGTATACTTTTAAAAATTGAAAAAAAAAAAAAATTATTTTCTGGTCTTCTCAATGGGTCTCAGCCAATGATTCCTGTAGGGCCATCTCTTTGATCTGATGGGTTTACAGAGGGATTAGACAGCTTTTGAGCTAATGCTGTGTTTATTTTCTCCTGGTTACTTTCATATATAGTATTTTGGTTGTTTTAGGATGGTTTCTTATGCTTCTTCTATGTACTTTTCTTACTTTTCTCTATAAATTCTCTTATTATTTAAAAATAAGATATTAAAGAATATATTTTTATACATTTTTCCCTATTCAATCTTGCAGATAGTGATAGGAAAGTGAAAGATTCTCAAGGCAACCATAAGAAGTTGGGGTCTGCTGGTCTTGCGTTGCATTATGCAAATATTATTACTCAAATTGATACTCTTGTGAGTTCCTATTGTTTACTTAAATTGCATCATCCAAAATAGTGTGTTGGGTTAGAAGTTCGTAATTTCTATCTGTGGCATTGCAGGGATATTTAGCTATTATCACTTGCAACCATTTTGGCTTGGTGTTTATTATGCTTAGTTTTTTCCCAACTTTTCATGCAAATTAATACAAAAGAAACTTCTCACCAAATCATTAGCTAACACTCATGTCTCTCCTATCTTGTCTCCCTTCTCTCCCCTTCCTCCCATTGAATTGTAATGTTTTCATTTAGGAATTCATTGATACTCGGGTAATACATTCATATTTTTTTATTCTAATTATTATTATTATGACCATTTTATTAACGAGCTCTGCTACTTCTAGAGGTTGCTTAGCCTACAATTTGATAATTAGGATTACTTTGAAATTGCTTATATAATCAGGAATAATTATCAGTTGAATTCCAAACTTCACCAGTGACAATTGAATCTGCTCCTTTTCTCTTTTCTCCTGTCTATCTCATGTACTATCAATTTCTTGCTTTTTCTTTCTCTATTCTTGTCAGAGTTTTTGGGTTCTATATAAATTGATACGTCTTATAGACCAAATGTCTTCCTACATTATATTGCAAAAGAGGAAAAACATTACCTGTCAAAGTCAAGCAAAATTCCTGCCGGACGAGCTTACCAATTTTTTTGGTGAACTTTGTCATCAACTTTTTATCTACCTCATTTTACTTGGTGGAGCAATCAGTTATTAGCAACCCAGTGTTTATTTATTTAATTTTTGGGGTGGCAAGAATCTTTCTATATACAGAGAATTTTAACAAGAGCCAACAATTCTTCAGCCCTGAAGTCAATTCATTTATGACACGAGATTCGAATAGTTGCCCATGCATTTAGGAACACACGCCTGAGAGATCTAGGACCTATTGGTTACATGTGTCCCTTTATCAAAGAGGTTCCAGTGAAATCAAAGTTGTGAACATATCATTTCTGTGAGAACACCCAAACTGATTGGTAATGATACCATATAAGCAAGATAAAAGAATACCCAATTGAAAGTTTTATCCAAAACATTTCTAGGCATATGGGGCAACTATAGCATATGTATTTTAGTTATTGGATTGATTGTATTGTTGCTTTCTATCTCTAGGATGCGATTAAGATTGTAATTAGAAATGCCATTTTTTTATTAGTGTAAAAAATGTTTAAATTTTCACATTTTGAACTGAAAAAGTGATGTCAAAATTGTATAGAAAGGTCTTTTCCCTGAGTTGATCTTTAATTTGAATCAGGTATCTCGTTCTAGTTCCGTGCCTCCTAATACAAGAGATGCCTTATATCAAAGCTTACCTCCTGGTATAAAATCAGCTTTGCGCACGAAGTTACAGTCATTTCAGATCAAGGAAGAGGTGTGTATCCTGTATCTATCATGCTTCTTTATTATATACATTGGAAAAGTTGGGTATGCATTTTGCCATTGCGGTTCATTATGTATGTATTAGACTAACAGTCAAAGAGATGCTTGAATCAATTCTGAAATTTTAAATTATCGCGTTATGGGTAGTACAAAGTAATTGCCCTAACAGGTTTTAAACTTTGCCTGTATCTTTATTTACTCTGACCAGTTATTTTAGAATTCAAAACTAAATGAAGAAAACATTTTTGCAGCTTACAGTCCCACAAATCAAAGCGGAAATGGAGAAAACTTTGCAGTGGCTTGTTCCTATTGCCGCAAACACAACAAAGTAAATTTATGAGCCCTTAGTCGTAGAAACGCTTGTATCATGTGCTTGCAATTGATAATTCCAAGTCCCATTTTACTATGTCTACAAATCAAAGCGGAAATAGAGGGGGATTTTGATTCTGATTGATATTTATATGGGCATTAAACTATTAATTGTCTCCTGTCTTTCAGAGCTCATCATGGGTTTGGATGGGTTGGAGAGTGGGCAAATACAGGGTGAGTTTACATTACAATTTTGGATTTGGATTTGGATTTGTTTGTTATCTTTTTTTTACCTAGATTTGGTGATCCATTTCATATAGGTCTGAGGTGAACCGTAAACCTACAGGGCAGACTGACCTGTTGAGAATTGAAACACTACACCATGCTGATAAGGAGAAAACAGAAGGTTATATTCTTGAACTGGTGGTGTGGCTTCATTTCCTTGTTAGCCAAGCAAGAATGAATAATGGGGGAATAAGATCACCAGTGAAATCCCCAGTTCGTTCTCCCAACCAGAGGAGCGTGCAGTTATCGATGCAGAAATCTCGCCCTGGTTCCCCCGTCTTAACTGTTGAAGATCAACAAATGCTTCAAGATGTTGGCGTTGGCAAGAGGAAACTGACGCCAGGAATTAGTAAAAGCCAGGAATTTGACACTGCCAAGACCAGGTTATGTAAGCACCATAGGCTGAGCAAAAGTAGTAGCCATTCCCCAATCAGAGAATATAGTAGGAATGATCTATTTCCCACACGGAGGCCATCTGCCATTCCTGTAATAGACTTTGATATCGATCGAATCAAGGCCTTGGATGTAATCGATCGTGTTGATAACATTCCAACTTGAAGGTGATTCCCCCCTTTCCCCCTTGGTTGATTTGATAGGCCAGTCATGTAATCTAAGTCTCAATTGTTGCAAAGATATCTGATTATGTTTTTTGTAAGGGGAAGCTGTATATGTATAGATTATATCATCATCATATAATAATTGTTCATGTTTATCTTCTCTAAGTGTTCATGCACGTCCTAGTCATGAAATTGCATAACCTCATACCCTCCATTCACACTAAACTTGTATCCTAAAAATAGTAATGTAAAAACTAATAAACTCTAGAATAGTTAGTAAATAGTTACATATTTTAAGGATTGGATCTTTTGGTGATTTTTTTTTTTTTTTTTCTCAAAAAGATTAGTCCTTCGTAAAAGGGGTATTATTGGTGCTTAAAAAAATACAAAAATGTAAATTTGTAAAATATATTGTTAAACTTAGACTTAATACATATTTTTAATACCTTATTATATTTAAATTTTTTATTAATTTAATTTTTTATATTTTAATTTTAATAATTTAATTTTTTTATATTAAAATTTTAATTAAATTTTTATTACACTTAAAATTTATTAATTTAATTTTTTACACATAAAATTTTAATTAATAAATTTAAAGTATAAAAGATTAAATTAATAAATTTAAAATAAAAATAATTAAATTAATAATAATTTTAAATAAAAAAATTAAAATATATTTTTTAATATTAAGTTAAAAAAAAAAAAAAAATAGTCTTCTATGGTTTCTTCTAATTTCAAATTGAGAAAAGGATGACTCCGATCGGTAAGTTCCAATCTACAAACTCCAATGAGAGCACATGGCCAATTTCATTCTTAATTGCAATCATTGTTTATTCATGTATTTTGCGAAAACAAGGTATCATGGAATCAACATCAACGTTTTGGTAGTGTCCAAGTAAGGAGATTCGAAGAAAGCACTGTACCAGTGACTGGAGAAGAAAGAAATAATGGCTCTGAAGAAGCATGCTCGTTCATTCTGCTCCATTCCTACTCTGTTCCCAGTATTCACCTTTCTATGCATTCTCTCACTGGTTCTCTTCTTCTTTAGCACCTCTAAACAATCAAGTTCCTCTCTTTCTTCACCTCTTGCTTACCAGAACATACTTCAATCTACTGCCGATTTCATCAAAGTCTACGTTGCAGACCTACCCAGATCCCTCAACTATGGCCTTCTCGAGAAGTACTGGTCTTTCGATGCGGATTCTAGACTCGGCAGTGACGCAGACCGTGAGATCCGATCAACCCATTTGGCCAAAGGCGGCAAATTCCCGCCATATCCCGAGAATCCATTGATCAAGCAGTACAGTGCGGAGTACTGGATCATGGGGGATTTGATGACTCCTCAGCAACAGCGAACTGGGTCGTTTGCAAGACGAGTTTTTGAGGTTAACGAAGCCGATGTGATTTTTGTGCCCTTTTTTTCGACTCTCAGTGCTGAAATGCAACTGGGCATGGCGAAAGGCCAGTTTAGAAAGAAGGAGCGGAATGAGGATTACCAGAGGCAGAGAGAGGTAATGGATTTTGTGAAGAATACGGATGCTTGGAAACGGTCTGGTGGGCGAGACCATGTGTTTGTTCTCACTGGTATGTTCCACTTGATGAGTCTTTAAGCTTAGTTTCCATGTCTGCTGGTATTTATAATTTTCTTTGTTTGCGGAGATGTTTATCAATTTGATTACTTTATCATTGGTAGATTGGTAATGCTTTCTCCACTGACGTAATTTACGAATGAATTGCTCCTATTTTACACTCTGAAATGTACTACAGATGATAAATATAAATTGAAAAGAGAGAACAAACCAAGAAAACTGTGAAAAAAAAAAAAAAAAAAATTGAAAGCTTTTAACTTATTGCACTACTCATTCTAAGAAAACTATAGCTGTGTTTAAAATCAGGCTTTAAACTTTTGATCATTTTTCTTTTTCTATCTTCCAGTGGCCAATACTTTGTAATTAGTTTTATCACTGTTTTTAATGGTATTGGAAGTGGTACTGTAAAACAACTTTTTTCCTTTTGTAAGGTAGCTGAAAATTTTTTTGTTGTTGATTTTCGGATATATTGTTTTAAAGCTTCATCGATTGCATTACTCAACCATACCTGGAATTTTCTGTTAAATTATTCTGAGATGTATGTCAGCTAGATTTTGAGGTGGATTACCGAAATCTATCATCCGGTTGATGATTAATATAGATGGTGTGAATATGATTTTGACGATTAACGTATATTTTAAATATGATTATTCTAGCTGTGCTGTTGAAATTTTCATAATCACACCTTTTTCTGATTCATTTGACATTAGACAATTGAGTTCAATATGCAGTCCTTTTCTTTTTGTCTGCCCATATATTTCCTTGCTTTATATATCAAAGTGTCTTACACTATAGCTGCCTTAAAAGCATAGAAGACTGCTATGATAATGTCCAGAATAATAGTATAAAACAAAATAATAGACTTTGAGAAGAAAAAGAAGCAAATTTCAGGACATGCCGTTACGAGTTTATAATTTAGTTTTTGGATTCAGGTTTTGATTAAATTGAAGTTCTTTGGCAGACCCAGTTGCAATGTGGCATGTCAAAGATGAGATAGCCCCAGCTGTTCTCCTTTTGGTGGATTTTGGCGGTTGGTACAGAGTTGACTCAAAATCATCCAACTGTAGCTCTCCAAATATGATTCAACACACCCAAGTTTCACTACTTAAAGACGTGATTGTGCCATACACCCATCTACTTCCAAGGTTGCACTTGTCAGAAAACAAGGACCGTCACACCCTTCTATACTTTAAAGGGGCTAAACATAGGCATCGAGTTAGTATTTTATCTTCTTGATAGTCTAGCCACTATTACCTTATTTGTTTATCTCAAATTTAATTGTTTTCACAACTATATGCCATACTATGAGTGTATTCTTTGACTATTCTGACTTACTTAATCTTCTTCATTGCATTTTATTTCATTGCGCCTGTTTCTATGGTTTTCATAATAGTGGAAACATCTGCTGTCAGTTGAACTAATCTGTGGAAGTGTCATCATATCTATGATTTAGTTTAAGTTTTATGTTTCAAAACTATACTTTGTCTAGATAAGTCCAGAGGCTATTAGATTCAAAACCAATTGGATGCTCATGTGTAGCACTATGACTCACCAATCAGTAACAAGAAGAAATAAATGGCCCATTTCAACTTGTAAAAATTCACCTTTTCTGGTTTACATCACTCGTTATATGACTCCATCCTTAACAGGGTTTCGTTCATTCGTTATAATAAGAAATATTCATCTTATTGTCAACCCTCCTTCCATTCTTTTTCTTTCATTGTACTGTCACTTCTCCTTATGCTAAAGGAACATACATAACATCCGTTACAGTCCATCCTCCATTAATTTGAGGTTCAAGATCATCTTCGTCTGCTTAAGAAAACAGGATGTTTGATTTCACTGTGTTTTCCTGTGTAATAGTTAGTAGTTGAATTCTTTACTTGTCATGCAACATGTATGATAAAGTTAGTTTAAATATTTATGCAATTGTATTCTTTTGCACCTTTCAATAATAAACTATCCTATTTACAGGGAGGCCTAGTGAGGGAGAAGTTGTGGCATCTACTGGTTAATGAGCCTGGTATTATTATGGAGGAAGGCTTTCCTAATGCCACTGGACGAGAGCAGTCAATTGAAGGGATGAGAACATCGGAGTTTTGCTTGCACCCAGCTGGGGACACACCCACATCATGCCGAATATTTGATGCCATTCAAAGTCTCTGTATACCTGTCATTGTCAGCGATAACATTGAGCTGCCATTTGAAGGTATGGTAGATTATGCAGAGTTTTCAGTTTTTGTGGCAGTTAGTGATGCACTGAAACCAAGCTGGCTAGTAGATCATCTTAAAAAGTTCTCAAAAGAGCAGAAAGATAGGTTCCGTCAAAATATGGCTCAGGTACAGCCTATCTTTGAATATGACAATGGTTATCCAGGTGGTATTGGACCTATACCTTTGGATGGAGCTGTGAATTATATATGGAGGAAAGTTCATCAAAAGTTGCCCATGATTAAAGAAGCCATTGTTCGAGAGAGAAGAAAACCACCTGGTGTTTCAGTTCCTCTTCGGTGTCATTGTACTTGATTCAAGATATTCATCAAAGAAACAGAGACAGGTTTTCCTCTGACCTGATTCTTCGCCAGTAAGGTGGAATTGAAAATATATCTTTGAATGATTTTTTGGTTCCGTGAATTGTATAGGGCAAGAGTTAGCCAAAATTTGGCAATATATTGAGAAGCCATGCCATTGTTTAAGCCGAACGTGAATTAATGAGCGTCTTACTTTCACTTCTTTGTAGTTATGTACTGAATTAACAAGGCATCACGTGTTTTCCTTGTATTCTGGTATAGAAAACTCTGTAAAATTGGTTGACAATGTAGTTTTTGCTATTTTTTCCCACTAGCCACTTTTTTATCATGGAACAAACCCATTGTCTGGGAAATGATGCAAACAAAATGACAGGAAAAATTGGTTATTTATTTATCTTTTTAACAAATGTTTACTACAGATAATATGCCTCCTGCTTGTCTCTCAAACAAAACATAGAAATTTCAAATGTTGTTTCATATTTGGCTTGCTGATCTATGGAAATACCTTGAGGAACTGCATGAAAATCATGGACATAAATGCAAAAGCTTATAATAAGCTCTTTATAATTAATCTGATGTTTTGATTGGTTAAATCTCTCAATGGACAAGCTGTTCCAACAAACTCTTTTTCCTATGAGAATTATTAGAGATTCCAAATGTCAACGTCTAGAGTACAAGAGATCCCTCTGCAGCAGGAAAGGATAACCAATACCTCTTCTCTTTGAGGGGAATGCAACAAACAAGACACTTACAACAAAACCAACCACAAGAGGAAGAGTGTTGGTGACTTTTCTTGGCATTATTGGATAATAACATTTGACAACATCGTAATGCAATCCTGCAAACGTAAGAAAAGATACCAAAGCAAGTGATGCATGGAAAAGATCAGTCCATCTCAGTCTGTAATCAGATGGCACACATGGTCTCTTTCTCCCACCATTGAAAGTCCATATTCCTCTGAATGTTGCTACCCCATAATATAACCTGCCACTGGCTGTTCTAAAGCTATCAGTGAAGGTAAAGAACACACAGGACATTGCCAATATAGCTAGGAAGATGCCCATCAACCAACGATCTAGCTTGCTGCATTCGCCATCGTTTGTCAGCAGAGGCGCCAAGATGCTGAAGGCAAGAATGGTTGCTGTGGGCAAGAGGACATTGAGCCTTGCAGTGCCACTCAGTATTGCATTTATAACATAAACATAGTGAGATTCATCGATCTCGTATTTGTCGATGTCGTAATAATCATCCTCATTCTCTTCTTCGCAGGGTATAATCAGGTCTTGGCTGCTCATCTCCAATTAGCAGAACTGAGACTTGCAGCAGAAAGAGGACAGTGTTTGGATGAGCTAGTTTTTCTGGTTTTGAAGTACATGCGAAATGGGTATATGTTCATTGTTGAAGTAGAGCAAACAAGCAATGCTATGCCTTTCTAAACAAGCAAACAAGCAGGAATGTTTCCTTCCCCAGCAATATCTTTCGCCACTTGCTTTTGGCGTAGGAAATGTTTATGCTTTTCCATGTTCATAGAAGAAACCTCACATAATCACTCCTGACAAGATTCTTAGGAAACCAATATGGAAGAGTTCTATTTTTAATAAATTTTAAGTAAATAATGCAAATTTATCAAGTTATCTGTATTTTAGAGTCAATAAAGCCATACTCTTGTACTTTAAAATTCAAACACCCAGAAAATTTTATATTTTAGCCAATTACGTGTCTTTTCATTTTCAATCTGAATATACGGAGTTGTTTGACTTTAATATCATCATTACCATTAAAAGAAAAAAAAAAAAAATTACCATGAGAAGAAAGAGGGAGAAGCGTCTGGCATGCAATTGAGGAGATTAAAATAGAAGAAGAAATGCATCACCCAAGATATCAATGATCACAAATAATACTAAACACGATGTCCCAACAGAACATCCATTAAAAGAGAGGGAGAGAGATATGAAAATGAGACAACATAAAATACTACTGACAAGCTGAACTGAGAAAAATAATTTAGAAGCGTGTACTAAGTTATCCAAAAGAAAAATTGACACGCCAAAAAATAGCAGGAAACGAGTTTGTGTGTGTGTGTGTGTGTGTGAGAGAGAGAGAGAGAGAGAGAGAGTCTTGGTATGCTAACAGCTGCACTTCTCATTGATTTCAAATAGATCTGTACACTTTCCTAGGCTTTACAAAAATAATATTTCATCTCATGCTGGACAGGATGGAGTTTTAGACATGATACCATCCCCAGAAATTCGCTAAAAATCGCAGAATAACAGGGCTAGGTAGGTACATAAACAAATATGATTGTCTATATACAGTATTAACTAAATAATTCTCTAAGGGGATAAAAATTTTGAGGAATGAGATAAGGAGAAGTGAGCAGAGAAACCCTTAATTTAGGGATGTTGGTGGGCTGAATCAGCTTCACCAGAGCCACAAAGTTTGCAAGAATAACTAGTTCTCCTCGAGCACCAGTGATCCGGAACACTTAAGAGATATGTAGACATAAATTTTCTGAATCTTTTCTTGTATTCTTTTGGAGATATTACCGTTGGCAACACATTCTTGGGCACAACAAGTGAAGACTTCATCCACGTCTCAAGATGCTTGTCCCAGGTGTACTGCCTGAGATAATCAATAATCCCACAAACAAGCTCACGTCTCTGTGAATCTACTCCAACTAGTAAAGAGTAGTCCATCACATTGATTGACTGCATATCAAGAAAACAATGTACCAACAAAAGAAATTCAAAACAAGAGCAATGCTAGGGAAGAACTGAATATGAGAAAACTAATATGCTAACTTACATTGAGAAATGTTGTGTCATTCCAAACAGCCCGCTGAAGACGACGTTTTTCGCCATTGCTCACATATAATGGTGAAGAGTTCATGTCATTCACAAAGTTCTGATCCAAAAGAACATCTCCAGCACCATCAACAGCAGAATTGTATCGAGCATAAAGAGCACCCTTAAGGTCATACTGACGAGTAATATTCCGATTGTAGGTAAGGTTTTCCATCACCATAAGATCATGTCTAACTTCTTTCCCACTTTTTGGGTGTCTTTTGGTTACCTGCAAAGAACTTCAAATGCTAAGGTACCAAAGAATAACAGGAGAAACAGTTTGGACCGTAAAAGAAAAGGACAAACAATGCACCAACCTGATATATCCCCAAAACTTTTGCAAGACAAGTTTGGCTCCCAGTCTCAAATGAATCCTTCATGTATTTAAAATATAGGGGACCAAACCCCAAAAACGATTCAAGTTCTGTTTTCTTGATTTCCTTTACAATGAACTTATCATCAAGTGTCTTCGCGAAAAAAGACTTGCTTTTTCCACCTTTAGCATCCCAATTCCTAGAACGGCTTAAGGAAGCTATATAATCAAGTTCAGATGGGCAACACCAATTACGAAGTTCTTGGAACTGGCTGACATAATGACAGATTACTGAATACTTTTCTCTTCCAAGTGATTTTGCATACCCAAAACCAATCTCTATGCTATGGTTTTCTGGGGAACGGGAGGTACGTGACTCTTCTGAAGAAGTGCTTCCCATAGAATGCACAGAATCAGAATCTGAAGAACTAAATGAAAAACGTGGAGACATTATGGTAGCACCATATAACAGGCCATCTGATCTTTCGGTTGTTTTAGAAGCTATTCCACTTTCTCTCTCATAATCCTCATCATCAGCTTCTGCAACTAAACATGAATCCTTCAACAAGGTCAGTGCACAAGCAATTATGCTTGAGAGTTCACCCTCAAAGTCAGATACAATATAATTATCTGTCCTCAGAGGGATGTGCATTCTAGTGCTTTCCTCACTGATCAGTTGATGGGCTGAGGGTAAATGTTCTGAAATATAGCTGCTTATAGATTCAACTCTTGACAAGTATCTTTTCTGTACATCCCTTACGTTTTTCTGAATATCAGCAAATGGTTTCCAGAACCATTCATTTGAATCCTGCATGCTCAAATCAGCAGTCAAATCATCTATTCTTGAATTCAACTCTCCACCGGAAGATATCTTTGAGCTCAAACCACCGACAGATGGCATCTCAAGATTTCCTAGGACATTATGTGTGTTGGATGGATCATCCTGGTCAGTACACTCTTGAGTAGGTCCCCTTGTTGGAATCTCCTTTGTCAGCATTTCATTCACTTCTACAGAAGAGTCCAACATAACATCTACATTGGCTTGCCCATAAACACTGCCATTCATCATAACCTTATTCGTGAGCCCAGTTTCTCCACCAGCCGTGTCTTTGACATTTGAATAACTATGTTCTTGCGTAGCTTTCTCAGCTACATGAGTGTCAACTCTTAAACAATCAGGGGAGAATAACAAGTACAGGCGTTGATCCCATGTATAGGATTCAATCAGAAGATCCCACATCAAGCGATTTAGACTGAGAAGTTTGTAGGCAGCCCAATCTGGATTCCCACTCTTAGCAACAGCATTCTTAATGTTCACCTGTTGTCATGACACAACCAGACAGAAGAAGTGGACATAAATATTTAAACAATTGCAATATGTTAAGGTTCCATAAAAATAAAAATAAATTGCAGAAAAACTCCCATATTAAAGTATCAACAAAATAGAATATCCTATTATAGATTATACTATTAAGCAGCATGCCCATAATCATATGACAGTATTGAAAACCCACAATCAGGGATTTAGAAGTAGCAATAAACTGCACTTCGCCTGTCACAATAAAGTTGCTTTCGTTCATTTCATTTTAGTCATTTACAGTACTATCCATGTATGAAGACAGAACGCTAACCTCATTATGATGTAAAAATAAAAAGCTAACCTCAAACTCTTTTTTTTCTTGCTCTAACATCTCCTCAACTGTAGACAAATCTCTCCTTGATCCTCCAAGGTTAAAAGTTGATCCAACAAATTGAACTTTTATTTTCCTCAAACAATTTGCAACTTCTGCGAATATTAACATGCCTTTCATGTAAACCTTAAACATAGGAAACAAAGATGAATCAATGTGGGTAATTTATATTAAAATATATTGAAACTTCAACCAGAAAAAATCCAAGCAGTATGAGGAACACGCAAATAGCAAAAACAGGACATACTTACATTCTCAGTTTCTTTCAAAAGCCACTCTTGTCTTACTGTACCACTGAACTCTAGCTTTTGAGGGGGCATACACACAGTGTAAGTAGTAACACAAGAAAATCTGAACATTGCCACAATGTGTCCCAATCTGCATGGCAGGGGTAAATATAATAAGAACTCCAAGGAGAATACATAATATCAAAGATTAACAAACTGCCCTCACTCCTTGATTCTTAAAGGCGCAAGCACAACAATAAGATGGCATGGCCCCTTCAGAGAGTATAAGGTCAACACAAGCACCCATGAACACACCAAAACATATGCATAAATTGTACAAATAATTTGGTAGTACGTCAATTTTGCAATAATCAAACAATAAATCAACAAAATGTTAAGCAGAAACCTAAAAATTAACAATCATTAAAGGTCAAATTATAGAATACTAAATCAAACATGTTTTAGGAATATAAACGTAGAATAGACTTAGGCTGGTTATCTTTACAGCAATCACAATGTCATTACTTTAAGCATTATATATTCGAACAGTTGAAAGTTTTTTTGAAACTACTACTCAGGAAAATAACCAAAAGTTGAGAAAAATCCCTTCTTCTCTTATAGGGTGGCCTCAGGGACTGAGCTAATTCAGAAGCTGTGCTAGCATATCTAGGACATGGAGAGACACTGGGTTAACTAGCAACTTGCACTTAGGCACTTCCTCAATCTTTCCTCTGACAAATATGAACGTCTCCAAGTCTTATAAATTAGCTCAAAGCTTGACTTTCTATGTAAAATCTGCTACAAGAAGTGTAGGAGCCACAAATGACTAAAAAGAAACTCTTTACCCGGAGTTCTCATAAGCTAGTCCAAAAACCTACTCTTCTTTTTATTACAGTGTTTTTGTTTTTATTTTTTTCTTCCTCCTGTCAAAAGGACGGGGAGTGTAAGTGTACAGTAGAAT
This sequence comes from Bauhinia variegata, assembly GCA_022379115.2. Taxonomy (NCBI): domain Eukaryota; kingdom Viridiplantae; phylum Streptophyta; class Magnoliopsida; order Fabales; family Fabaceae; genus Bauhinia; species Bauhinia variegata. Next base: position 20,318,908 of record CM039428.1, on the reverse strand, counting down.
ATATCACAAAAAGGTGTCTGTAGATCATCATACCCAAAGAAGTAGAGAAAATCCCTGTCCGGAGAATGGCCACAACTGGATTTTCTACTAGAAAAAGAATAGTGACTAAGAGTAAGCTCCAAGAACTTTCCGAAGGATAGACAGCGTCCAGTGGTGGATATCAACACTCTCTTAGTAGAACCAGACTTGCATTTTCCACAACGACCCCACATCCAAAGTTTTCCTTCTGCTTCTCCAGGTAAATGCTTTTCCTGGGGAAGTCGTTTAACTTGTATGGTAAGCTGCTTGTTTTGATGAGCATAATAATAAAAGTGAGCTTCTGGCAGTTCATGACAGGTGTCACAATGTCTGGTCTGCATATGTAGCACCAACAATGAGTTAGAACTTCAACCTTACTCCAACGTAATTTATATTCAGATATCAATCAAACATTGTCATGTCATAGAACAAGAGGATAATCATTCAGACCACTGGAAAGCAATATATGGGTACCAGATCATATTATTATATTAGAAAAATCCATTGCTGACATAATCTTGTTCTTTCCAGAAGTATACTCATGAACTTAACTTACTTAGAAGCATGAGATGTACCATACAATGACCATTACGCATACAAAAAGAGAAAAGAAAATGTAAATAAAAATAGTAACAGTAAACCTGATTGAGTAGATTATCCTGCAGAAACTTTCCAAGTGGAACATCAGAATTTTTGTAGAACATAATATGAGTGAAATGACTTTGCTGGCATATAGTCCCTTTCAAGGCATTCCGGCTAGACATCAAGACCAAAATACTCTGAGAATCCAACACCGCATTGATATCATCTTTACTATGGATTTGGTATTTGTCATTATCACCATCTTTACTTTTGTCCCAATTGGATTCCAAGTGCACAGGCAAAGACTGGCATTGTCCACCACTAACTAACTTCTCTTCATCAGAATTTTTTGCTTCATTCCTGTAATTTCCATCTTCCTCTGGAGTTTCTGAAATTGAAATTGATCTGTTGACCAGACCATCAGGTTCCTTTGCATTGAAGCCAAAGTATGCAGACAGTGACTGGTAAGTAGCAGACGATCCAAATGGTAAACTGTCCCCTATAACTTTCTTCAGAGAAGATGAAATGGCTGAAAACCCAGTAAAGACAGCCGGATTATATGGTTCATAGGAAAATGGGGAAATTTCTTCTGATTCTACATTTAAATCATTGGTGCTTCCTTCATGGAAGCCATTGGCTATGGGAATATCAGTAGTAACTAATCCATTTTCAGCAGAAGAATACTCAAGAGATGGAACAATTGAATCACTGAGTGCTGAATTATGTGATTGTTGGTTGGCTGGCAAGACATCCATTTGATTAGAAACAGGAACGGTAGAGAACATTGCCCCCTGATCAACAAGAAATGAGGTTTCAAGGATTAAATGATATGCCATGACAACCGCACACCGTAGGACACATTTGATCCTCTTCAATTCCTCACTGCATGTTCCTTTCAGCAAAATCTGCAATGTCAGGAAATGCAAAAGTTAATAGCCACCAAAGTTCCAGATAACATTCATTGGGAGAAAAAACATAAACTAGAACTTTATATTCATTGGCCAGAACATAATCATAGAAAAAATCAGCCACAATCGTTCTCTGAAACCTGTTGGAGTCCAAGGCAGAGCCCGTGCTCCTTACACACTCGAGGATACAAGTGCATAATCCATAATATTAACTAAAATCAAAACATCAAGTTCTTTTAGGACCATTAGTAATACTTCAAGGGCACATTCAAGAGGTAAGGAGGTATACATGGGGAATTGGTCAAACATGTTAAAGATAAATACTTCAATCATCATTAAAAATATATAGATCTGAATGACATTTATAATTTGTCCTTGTACTAGCTTCAGATGCAAGAAATTGGATTAACTTTCCTGATCACATTACCGTTCTTTACAGTAAAACAACTTAAACTATTCTCCCATTTTTGTGTAATATTGATTTTAGTTTCAATCTTAACCAAACATGATTCATGGTATATGCTACATAATAATTATCTGCTATGCATTTCCTTTATGTTTAAATTTATTACCAATATCAGCAATGCAAGTCAAGTTAGTTTTTAACATCTATATTGATGCTTCATAGTGTGCCAACTTCAATAAAACCAAAAGCCTTTGGACACCAAAATTCAATTATGATGTAGAACTTATTAATTGGGAAGATAAAAAAATAAAAATCATTAAAAAGAGGTTCCAAGAAAGAAGTAAAGGCATACCGTACAACCCAAACGCGTAGGACAGCCCTCAATGAACATCAATGTCTTGGTAGACTTCTTTCCTCCTTCACCAACCCCAGCATGTTCCTCCACAAACTTCTCAAAATAAATTAAGTCACAATGTTTTAGCTTTTGACCATTCAAATTATCACAAGATAGAATGGGCGAACTAGTACAACGTGCTATTCGTTCTAGGCGATGGAGCTTCATATCAAGAACTAGTGTCATTCCTTTTGCCAGAATTGACTCTTGTATATCACGAGAAACAGTTTTCTCAACTAAAATAACATTTGGATGGCACCTTTCTATTAGCTCGATTATAGATTTCAGATAGCCTTTCTCCTGTTAACAAGGAAATGATCAGATACAGAATTTTTGTTAAAGTTAGAATCTACTCTGATAAAGTTACCTGTTCCATAGAGTCAAATGAGGATAGCCCACTAGAAGACTGACCGAGCATGCCCCTTATCAATAACAACCTTGGCCTTTTGTACTTAGTTGGCATATGCTTGTGAGCAGCATGCTTTTTGAAGACCAAACCTTTGACAATTTGACTGCAGCACCAAAAATTTTCCATAAGGTTCTTATATAAAAAACATTGAAGATCACATAATATAATATGAAACTTTTTGGTAAACATAAGTCCAGCAGGATAGAAACAGCTACTTATTTCAATGACTATCCACGTGCCATCTAGTTATTACAGTTAAAGGATCTAAGTACAATGAAGTAAATTCTTGCAGAAGATATAATTTTACCTTTGGTTGCGAGAACCAGTTGCAATACATTTTACCTTAACATATCCATCAGGATTCATTGCATTACCACTAATAGCATCAGGCTTCAAGAAAGAAGCAGCTTCCCACGACAAAGGTGTAACTATGTCCATCCAACTTTCACCACCTTCATCAGAAATGGAAACACCTACGGATTTCAAAAGCTGACCAACAAGTGCCTTGAATTTCCCATTGATAACTTCTTCCATTGCTCTTTGTTTTGCCTCCTTGAACCTGTAAATCCCACTTACTTCATCCTTTGGGTGACTTATAAAAGCTGGCTCGCCCCAGTTCACACTGCCAATGCCCTCATCTTCATCATCATCATCACAAGCAACACTATTTTCCACATCATCCTCTGGATTTTCTGGCTCAGGAGGTTCCCAAGTTTGGAGATCCAAATCATCAAGAAGAGAATGTTCAGTTTCTTCACAAAAGGATGCAGTAGAGCCATCAGGCTTTTCTTCTTGACTATTATGTCCTTGTGCAATCTCCACATCTTTTACTGTATATCCTTCTTGGAGGATATTGCTTTCTAGGGTTTTATTTTCCATCACTTTATGTGTTCTTTCAATCCCACTTTCTGGATATTTGAAGTTTGAATTTTGCAATCGCCCATTCAACTTATAGCCAAGATCATCCAGACAGCCATCAACAGTGCCTTCTTCTCTACTGCTCCTAACAGGACCAAAGAAAATAAGTATATGAACATACCTAAAATAAATATGAGACTCACACCCCAGTGAGGACGTAAATTACCTGTCAGATGAGTTTACATCAACTGAAAACTCACCTGAAAAGACCAGATAAGAGGGGAGGGGGGAACAATTAGATTACGTACGGATCATTTAGCTATAAAGGCTAATATTATTACCATAAAATTAATAAGAAAATGACAATGAGATAGTAATTTACTGCATGTGGAGACACAGCTATCAGTGCTTGACAATGAAGTAGTTGGACTGATCATCGGTGTCACAGAAGGACTTGCGCTGTCCCACTTCACATTTTCTCGCTCTAGCTTCTCCCCACAAAATTTACAAGGCCTAAGAGAAATTCTACTATTTAACTTCAAAGTATTGTCATTGCCCTGTTTGTTGTTGCAATCCTTTGATTCTGTCAGATCTGCACCACAATTATGGCACATACTACACATCCAATATAAAACTAATCCAGAAAATGTGTATTTTATGAAGCCTGATCCCGATCACCTATTCAGTTCAAGAAAAAGTAAATCAGTACAGAACAAATTGTAAAATTATTCTTCTCTTTGCCAAATTTAGTTTTTGAAGATCTCTAAAACCAATATGATATTATGTCCATATTATAAATTTAAAATTAACAAAAATGAGATAAGGCAGGATTTTCAATTTTGATTGATTTACTTACATCTATGAAGAGGAGGGGGCGGGGGGGGAGGGAGAGGAAAGAGAAGTTACCATGCAAAGAAATAGAAAGAAAAAAAATTGCATCCTCTACTTGACTACCAGCCAAAATCCACATTACACTGAAACAATTTTCTCAACAAAACAAAAACTCTCCCTATAATTTTCTGTCATTTTATTCTGTTCCATTGAAGTTAATTATATTTCTCTGAAGAAGATTACAGTTTTCCTCCTCCTTAAATATTGCTTTTCTAATAAGTGCACCAAACAAATAAGAAATAACAACAATAATTTTTGCTGATTGATGCAGCCAACATAAGGAAATGCATAGACAATTTTAAAACTACTCATTTCCATGACCGCCAAAGAAACAAAGATCAGCTACCACCTTATAAGCAAAAACAGGTAATAGAGAATGAGAGCAGAGAAACCATATTGCTGGTGTAAGAAAGATTCAAAAACAACATAAGAATTAAGATACGTGACACTCAATAACCAAAGCCACCAGCTACGACAGGCTGGTGTCAAACTCAAAGAGAAGCCAAAATCGTGATTAATACTTAGTATAGAACTCAAGCTTGTGTAAAAGATGCAGATTCCATATGGATTCAAACATTTATGAGTCACCAAAAGGTACTAATGCTTGTAAAGCAGAAACACAAACAAAAGCCCAAAAATAATAATCATAAATAAATAAAAGCATAGCAAGAACCAGCCAATTATTTAAACAATGACAACAGCAACAGACACAAAATTTTGAATTGCAACCTTTAAAATGGCTAATACTCTGAACTGATATATAAAGTTAGAAAAAGTGAATATATATATATAAAATATCAAAGCAGAAATCCATCCCATAAACCTTCAACTGGTTATCACCAAAAGAAAACTGATCCAGAAAAAAAAAAAAAAAAAATGGATGGAATCGTCAGTCAATCCTCAATTTCCATTACCGTGATCAAACAAAATCTTCGATGGTCTTCCCATATCGAACCCGGATACATCAAATAAACAACCATTTCCAGCTCTAAGCAAGGCAAAGAAAAGAACCCGTGATTGAAAAAATAGAAGAAATGCACAGCTTACCGTCAAAGCAATCCCAAAGAACATGGATTGACCTCCTAATCAATCCCAGCTACCAAGCATACTGAAAGAAATTAAAAATAAAATGGGGAAACCTCTCGGGCACACAATCCGCTCTTTTCTCAATTAGCAAAGAATTTGGTAGTAGCCCACTGTGTGTAAGAGTTACACAAGCAAACTCGCAGAGACAAAGAAGGAAAAGGTTGAAATTTTTGGAGGAGACAGAAGATGGAAGAATGAGGAAATACGGAGATTTGAAGGTGGAAGAGAAGAAAAAATAGAAAAACAAGTATACAGTGCGAAGAAAAATATTACTCGGAGTGGGCTCCACTATAATTGCTTGCCTGCGAAATTTTTGAAATTTATTTATTTACGTAAAATTTTAAAAAAGAAAAAATTGCAACGTCGCTTGTACGTATACAGCCTTCTAAATACGCTAAGATTTTTTGGGCTAATCAATCTTTGTCCAAATACGTGGTCGTTGCACACATCAACAATGTGAAAACGATTTTCCATACGATAAATTATTTGCAATTAGGACCTCACTGTTTGGGAAATGTCAATATCGACATCTTTTTGTAAATCCGCGTATCATTAAGAAGGCAAAATATCAATATCAAAAAATCCTGAATTCCCCTTTTTGGATAAGAGAAGGCAAAATATCAAAATCAGTATGAATTAGGAAACTAAAAAGGATTAAAAGAGAAATAAAGAATTTGTGGGAGCTGAGTTGTGAATAGTAGATCCAGCTCTCTTAAACAAGATTAAGAGTTTGAAATTCAAAAAGGAATCCAATTAATGATAACAATTGTTGTAGTGGGGCCAATCAAGGTACTACTTGTATGATTTTAAAGGTATATTTATCTGATTTTCAGATAAAAGAAATTAATAGGATAAATTTGTCAAAGTTGACATTTTGATCTCATGCAAATGCGTGTGCACAAATTTGGAAAATGGTTTGGTAACCCTTTTCAACATACACAAATAATTTTGTAAAGTTACATCATTGAAGTAAAAAATAACGATGGTTGCATAAAGTAATAGAAAATAATATGATATTATAAGACTTATCAAAAAATAATTAAAATAAGACTATGCAACCAAACAAAAGTTATACCATTGAAAATAATCTTAAAAATATAATTTTTGCATTTTTTTTGTATTTAGTGTGACTTTTTTTATAAAAAAAAATTACACCAAAGATGTGTTTCAACACCTTTTAATGAAGTTTTTTTTAAAACATATATATATATATATATATATATATATATATATATATATATATATATATATATATATATATATATATATATATATATATATATATCAAAAAAAGTTTTAATGATAACCCAAGAATTATAAATCCCATGATTTTAAGTAATCACATAATTTGTAAATCTCATATATTTTCCTAAATTATGATTCCCATGTATAAAAAAAGAGTTGCCTAACAAACATCTTATCTTCATGCATCTTGGGTGTAAAAGTAGTCTCACTATAATTATTATGTATCTTCACACACTAATTTAGCCATAAAACTAATATTTATTTAACATGATAAAAATAACTAACAAATTCTTTTTAGAAGGATAATTTTAAAGTTTTAAATTCAAAAATTTTAACTTACAATTAGCCTATCAACATTAAATTAACACCTTATTGATATATAAAAAGGTTTAAGCATATAATAATTTCTCTAACATTATTTTTTATTACTTAATCGTTCAAAATTAATGCCATTGAAATGATATTATCTTAAAATGATTTTCAGATGCACAGTGTTAAATGAATGTATTCAATCTTGGGAATGAATTTTAAATCCATGTGGCTTGAGAATTAGTATATCCTTCTTATGGAGTTTATTTGTAATCCTTTCATGAATCATGATTATTAATTTAAGAAAACAAAACTCAATCTATTCATGACGTGATTAATCTGTCAAAGGTGTTGATAATCAGCAATTGTGAAAGTTTCAATATTTCTTGTTGCCTTTTCCAATATCCATCCATTACATAACTGAGTCATTGAGAGTACTGGTTGCAGGTCTTATATCAACATCCAACAATAAATAATAATATTAATTGATTCTAGAAATCTCAAAGAATATTAGATGATATTCCTCCTCACATTTTTGGAGTGCCAAGCTGTGAAATTGATTGAATAATATTGATTGTAAAATTGTAAAATTGATTGAGAATGATTTGTTTTTTTCACAATCCTAAGATGATTAATTGTTTGTTAGAAGTTACAATTGTGAAGGTATATTTTTTTTTTCTTTTTTTCTTATATGAAGGTTAAATTTTTTTTTCCTATACATACATACAATGATGTAACTTGTCTGAGTTTTGAACGTTAATGTATTTTATCTTTGACTGAGTTATTATGCTTGTTTTTCAACGTTCTTGTTAGATGATGTTGAAATAAATTTACACTTTGACTAATTCACCTCTCGATTCAGCAAAATAAGGGCCTAAGAGATATGGAAAAAAGACTATATCAAAATAAAAATGGAAAAAAAAAAAGGTTCTAATCTCAAAAATTATAATTCAACAAATCTTTTTCAATAAATTTTAACTTCAAAATATTTTTTTGATACAACAATTATAAAAGATTTCAAACGTATGATTATTGGCCTAATATATATTTTATGCCTCCACTTAAAACTTTTTTAATATTTGATCACTAACAAAGCACAAATTTATTATTGAATCACTCAACTCACAAGTAATTTAATTAAAACTAACTAGAGTGTTTAAACGATAATATAACTTTGGTAAAAATATTTTTTACATGTATTTAAACTTGAACTTATGGTTATAGTTCTTTGGTATGCTTAGATTATGATTATCTAGATTATGTCATTATGAATTTTGTGAAAAAGTTTCACAATGAAGGGTGGATTTATGGTAATTATATTTTTGGCCTCCAAAATATTTTTTTACCTATATGTATTTAAATTTTGACCCCTTTGATTCAAATATTAACTCTGCCACTAATTATAGTTTAATTCCTCCAACACTATAGTTTAAGAATGTTTTTTTCTTATGATTTAAAATGTAGGACAAGTTATTTTCATTAAAGAAAGGGGCGTCAGCATCCTTCGAGTTTGAAAATCCAGTGCATGGTTCTGGGTCCAAAGTCCACTCCCAAAACAGTAGAGGTAAAAGAGGAAAAACAAACAAATGGAAGGTTCAAGCATTAATAAAGAATATGACACGGTGCCAAAGATGTAATAATGGCAATATTTGGGGGCTCCATTTTAATTGAATATATCCACCGTCTTTGTCTGCAATTTAAGTTTTCGTATTCGGATCTACGAACGGAAAGACGGCGTTGTCTTTTGTTGGACGGAGGCATTTACGAGGTTTACAGATCTGGATTTAACCTTTTTGACGTTCAGAATTTTAAAATTCCCTATGACTATCCTCCACCGATTTGACAGCAGCATCTCATGATATCTTGGAAACGCCTTTTACATGCGCGCCTCCGATTTTTATCTACCGGCTCTCTTGCCAATTTTTTTTTTTTTTAAATAGTTATAGTTATTTTTTATGAAAAAATAAAGTTATTATTTTGGAGAGTTTTGTCCCACTAAATTATTCAGGTTTTTATATTATTTAATTATCTGAAAATTCAAGAAATTATTAATCAAATAACCTACAAATTAAGAAATGACATTTGGATGGACTTTTTAAACCTTTTAGAATTCAAGTGATTTTTTTTTTTTAGAGGAAAAGCTCGACTAATTTTTCTTGTAGTTTTTAAGGACTAAAATCGTCTTTTATTCTAAAAAAATAATTATTTGAAACACATCAAAAAAATTTTAAAAATTATCTAAAAGAGTGATTCTCTAATACGGGAGAATTATTATTTGGCTCCTTTTAATTTACTAAAAAGTATTTGGTTCCAAATATCAAGAAATTTTAAACTCTTTATATATTGCATGAAATGTCTAAAATATTTTTCTGTTCAGTATATAATTATCGGTTAGTGTTACGTGACTAATGAATATAAACATGTTTATATCTCTAAACATAATATATTTGTAGGAGATAAAAATAAATGGTATATTTGTATAATAACAAATGAAAAAAAAAAAAAAAAAAAAAAAACATAGTCTATTTGATGACACAAATATATCAGTTTATAATAGTGTACAACTACATAAGTCATTGCATGTAAAGTTAGATAGCTTTGTTTAATAAGTAATAGAATAAAAATAAATCTTATCAAAGTTTGGATAAACACTTCATCTACTACACATGTATATATGACAAATTCTATCACGTCAAACAATTTTTTGGACATTTATTTACCACACTTGTATGTTTATCATTATTCAAACTTATGCCTGAACACTTCAATAATTGTACCCTTATTGTTATTTTTTCATTTAGTTTTAGTGCTTTGTATCTAATTGGAAAGTATTTGATATCTTGTTAATTCAATTCAACTTAAACAAGATTACAAAATGTAAATAAAATTTTAATTTTTTTTTAACACAATTACTTTATGGCTAATTCATAAATATATTTATTATTATCACTTTAGTCTCAACATGAGTTAATCCTAGATGAAAACTATTTAGCATTTAATATCCCATTATATATATATATATATATATATATATATATATATATATATATATATATATATATATATATATATATATATATATATATATATATATATATATATATATATATATCCAAATTCTAAGAAAATATGACCGCAAAGTTATCCCATATCTAATAAAGTGAATGGGAATACCTTAAGTATAAAACAAATACGTTTTTTATTATTAAAATTTAAAAATATATTGTAAACAAGCATGAATTATATACTTATTTGATGGATTTTTCAAAATGGTTAAGCACCTATATTTGAGTTCTCATTTTCTTATATGCATAGCTAATATATATATATATATATATATAATTTTATTCATCTAATAATAATAATAATAATAATTGTACATAAAAAATGATAATATAATTATAAATTTTTTCTCTAAATGATTTACAACTAAATGGTTGATAAGTTTTGAATGCTTTCTCTCGGCAAATTCGATTAAAATATTCTTAGTTAATTTAAAATAATATTACAATATATACTCGTATATGAAAAGTTTGTAAAAATATACCTAATAACTTATAATTAAGTGGTATTATGATGATTCTCAAAATTTGTGAGTTGAATATTTAAATATTAAAACACAAAATTTGCAAAAATATAGTTGATTTATTTGTTTTCTCTTTTACAACAAAAATGGTGAAAGTTTTTCTTGTTGATCCTTCTAGCTGCTACATTGAACCTAGACCGCCATTGAGAGCATGAAACGTGGACTTGGGCAGAATGGCTCATTTGTTCCCGAACTCCATAATTGGAAATTTATAATTACACTCTGTTCTCCTCTAGTTTGCCACGTGGAAATATACGAGAGTTTCTCTGATTGAAGTAAGATTTTCAATTTTCAATCGTCATAAAAAGACTGAAATATCCTCCTATCATTAAGGAGTTGTGAACATAATGGTCGTAGATTATGAGGTGGAGTAATATGATTGGATGGAAGATTGAAACCAAGGGCAGTCGTGTATTGAACGGTAAGCCACCCTCTATAATTGGAACTTGGGCATGACCGCCGGCCACAACTAAATTTGCAGCTATTGAGGAAAATTCTTTTCAAACTTCCAAAAAAATACAACAAAAGTTATTTAAATTTTTGAAATTTAAAAATTCAATTTAAATCAGGAGAGCGCTAACTTTGGCATATAGTATTTTTTTATTATGATTTTAAATTTAAATATAAAGTTTACAAGCTCAATGAAAAAGATTTTACAATTTCATTTTTGAAATTTTTTAAAAGTGATTCTTTAAGCTAACAATTATCTTAAATAACTTGAGTTTTGAATTAAAATTAAATTTATAAATTCTAATAAAGCTCTTGGCTCCAGTCTGCAGTGCCAAAATATTTGGTTTATAAAGTTTTAAACTTTGGAAAGCCAATTTTATTGGTGGCAAGTCTCGTCCAGCTCCACAGTGTATGCTTCAACTAAGATCCAAACGTAAAGTAGAGAACAGCATTGCTTGTCCATATCCGTGTCAAGGCAGTAATCTTTGAAATCAGTAGTCAAATGAATTAAATATTTAGCTAATATTATCTATATATTCATAATGATTATAAACAAAAAAAAAAAAAGAAAAATAATTATAATGATGCATAACTGAATCAAGTCTTTCTGACCAATGCCTGTGACTGATTTGAACTTTGATTCAATCAATCATCATAAAAATATTTAAATCACATGCATTACATGCGACACCAAAACTAAAAACTTGGATCAAATAGATCACCTTAGTTCGTTTTTAGTATGAAGAAATAAGAATCAATCAATGTATCTTAAAAGAAAATAGATAATCACATAAAAAAAAAGTTAGATAAAAATATTATAATGTCAGATATAAATAAAAAAATCTTAATTTTGCATTGATTTTATATGATTATTATAAGCATGATTGAATCCTTTCATAGCTAGAAAATCATGAAAATGACACTATTGTGAAAACGCCTAGACAAAAGCTATGCCTAATTTTCGATTTTTCCGAAGCAATTATATAATAGTGACGAATCTATACAAAAAATATAGTATTGCAATATTTTTCTTTTGGCCTGTTGAATGTTACATGATAAAATTTTTTGTTATTGATATGGAAATTTATAATTTGTGTGTACTATTATACTTGTTTTAAAAAGTCTTAAAGCTTATATAACTTCAATTAATTCTTGAATTCAATTTATCTAAATTTTTTAAAAATTTCATCTCAATCACTTTCATTATGTTATAGTTTTTCAATCACTAGAATTTCTCTTTGGGAACACAATACAACAAAGTTAAGGGTTAAAGAATAGTTTAACTTGGGACCTTTCAGCATTAGGTGTGTTACGGCTTATAATTGATAAGAATCTACTAATTAGATAATTTATTTATTGTTAAATTAATTTTTATCTATTAATTGATTTTTCAACTAATAAAAAAATTAAAATATATGCTAATGGAATAAAAGATTCGGTTCCGTGTAACTTCCTAATTAAACTCTTTTATTTTAATTATTTTGAATTTGTTTGAATAGGGTTTAAAAAAGACTAATGATATGGAATAAGTATTTTTTTTTTTTTTAAAGCTGATTTAAATGGGCCTTTCGTATTTTGCTAATTCAGCGAAAAGTCAAGGTCAATTTTCTTTTGTCAACAGAACGAGAGGTTTTCAAAGCAAAACTATGTTGTCGGTAGGTACTTGGACTAAAGATCTTTGGAGTAGGAATGACTTGCTTCAGGTTTGGCTTCATCCCGAAGACAGTTTTAGATAAAATTCTTAGGTTATAATAATAATAATACATGAGCAAAGTTACATAAATATTGAAATTTCCCGTCCTAAGCAATAAATTGTTAAGAGAGTGGTTCCCTTTAAGAATTTATTTGAAATCGACCAATCTTCCAACACACCAAATGTCAGTAATACGTCAAATAACCTTATCTCCTTGCAACTTGCTCTTTGTTGTTTTGTTTTGTCCACACCATATGTATTTTTATATATGCAACTTGCTAATTCTTAATAACACGGCATGCACTACTACTTTTCAATTAACATTTGAATTCCAAAACAGCATCTTAGAAGTTTAAGTAATTATAGTTGCTTAACTTAATAATCTCTAATCAAATAAAGAGGCTGAGGCTCGTAAATTAAATAAGTCAACAAGCAAAATTTTAAAGTCTAAATTCTGGAGTTGCCGGGACCAAATCAAATAGATATTAATCACGTCCTCAAAATTGGTAAAAATTTTAAAAAAAGGAATATATATTGTCAAAATGCCTGCTAATTTAGCCCAAACTTTGAATGGCATAATAAATGGGCCATTGTCGTTTTCAAACTATTTTAAGAAACCAAAAAAATAGACAATACAATACGACTACCTACACCAAGGGAACTTGAATCAGAATTTGAATGAGCCATCCATCCATCCCTCTGAATTGTCTATCATTCAACCAATGAATTTTAGTTGTTGTCGTCGCCAGCGACCGCCTTCTGAATCTGCACCAAAAGATGGAGAAACAAAATCAACTACTGTTAACTTTTAATCCCAGCCATCCATAATCCAGCTAGTTTTATCAACGGTGGTTGACCTCTCATAGCTAAATTGGCCAAAAATCTGATGCCCCACTATTTTGCCCACATTCTTGTCGGTCCGTCATGTTGGCCGGGTTAGTCATCGGCAGTAGGCCCAGAATGGGAAAACTGAGCCCAATCCTTTTTGGACCATAATCATATTTTGAATAGAACGAGAGAAGGAGAAGGACGGAGAGAAAAGAAGAGAACGGGGTAGAATTACGCAGGAATTTTTTCGAATAGAACGAGCGTGGAGAGAAACTGGAAACAAACGTAACAGAGACCTGAGCAGGGAGAAAGGGAGACGATTGAGAAAGCGGAATTCAAATTTCAGATTTAGTGTGTCGGTAATCTTCTTCTCTCGCTCCCATGTCTCTTTTATGATTCCGTGCTAAGTATGCATTTTTTCCCCCCTTTCCCGTTGCTTCCCTCAGGAGTCCCAATTCGCTTTCTTACTGTTGCTATTGATATTTGAGGAAAAGCTTTGTGTGATGTGGCGTTGATTGGGGCAAATTTGTTAACCGTTGAAAATTATTTCTTGTTATGGGGTTTAGATTGTAGGTGAACTTGATTTTGACAACCTTTATTTTGATACTGATTACTGTCTTAATTTAATGTTTGGGTTTGGTAATCTCTTAGGCGTGCTCTACTAGAACTTAAAAGTTATGGTTTAATGCTAGGTAGTACCAAGGCCAGCTTCGACAATGGGATCCAATTCCCTCAAAGAATACTTGAAAAGATATGAAAGTAACACTGAGGAAGACAAGAAAAAGAAGAAGAAGAAGCAGAAGAAGAAAACTCAACCTCAAGCAACAGCTACTGGCTTACTGGTAGTGGATGAAGATCCCATGTGGCAGAAACCGGTTGATCTTGGAGAAGAAGAAGGTGACAATCCATCAGGTAAAGAATATCAACTAATATCTAATGTATTAGAGATATTTTAGTGTACTTTCTAAATATACCATCAAAGAATAACTACGTTTCATTGGCCTTTATAGATGAGGAGAAGCCTCTAGTTGATGAGGACATTGAAGTGAAACGTATGAGGAGGCTTGAACAGCTCAGGGCCAGCCGTCCTTATCATGCTCTGTCTGAGGACGGAAGTGGCTGGGTTCCACTTTCTCCTAAACACTTGAAAAATCAAAACTTAAATACTAATATGTCTCCACCCCGTAAACAGAAGGTTCGAAATGACACTCCTTCACCAGAACCCGAATTAAATCCTTCAACTTCTAACAGGGAAGATTTTGATTTGTCACCTCCTCGTCAGCGGTTGAAACGCTATGACACTCCGTCACCTGAACATGACACACGACTGGCCAGTTCCAAGGACCTGGATTCTGACTTGTCACCAGCTCGTAAAAAAAGAGCTGAGCTAAAGCCATCAGATTCTGGAAATGAAGTTACTGATTTGTCTCCTCCACGACAACAACGTAAGGATCCCCGTGCAGAGGTTCATGCTACTAACCCGAATCCTGACATTTCCCCCCCTCGTCGTCCTCGCCATCAAACACTTGGAGACTATGGAAAAAGGAAACATGAGACTTCTGATTTGCAGGATTTCTCTCCACCTCGACGTCATCATGATTCTCCATATCAAGACAATATGCATGGATCCCCGAGGTCAGACCTTTCACCCCCAAGGAAAAGCAGGAAGGATGTTAGGAGAACAGATTTATCTGATCTTTCTTCCCGCCGTTCCCATAGTCCTTCAACAGTTGTTGTTCCACGTCGATCTTTGTCTCCTGACCTTTCTCCACCAAGGAAAAGCCAAAAGGAAAAAGCTAAAACGGGGTTGATTTCTGGCAAGGATATGAGGGAAGAGATTGAAAGAAAGAAGAAGGATGATTTGATGAGGTACTTGTTCAGTTTCTCTTATAGCTATTCAAGTAACCTTTTCTTACTATTTATAATTAATTTTGGTTTTCCTTTTAAAACTGTCATTCTTTTTATGCTGCATACAACCAATTGAGCGAGTAGATATATTATGCTAAAACTTGATTTGGTTTATATAAAAACTAGAATGAGCCCCATATTTTTTAAAAAACAAGACATTTAAATTCAAAAGCAACCCAATATGTGTTAATAAAAGAGGAAGACGTGTCAAAAAGAGGGAGTGAGATACACCATAACAAAGCCTTGTAAACAATTATAGAAGAGATAGTGAAGTGAGATGAATCTGTCCTCTAAATAGACATCATTTTAGAATCAGGAAAGCCATAATTTTGTGGTTCTATTGCTTTTATTTTTGGTTTGGGTATGAAAGTAGATTTTTTATGTGCTTGTGGTCGTACAGAAATGCTTGTATCAACTTTTGAAAAAGTCCAGTCACAAGATCAAGGAAAGTCTGTTAAGTACTTAGTGACAGTGACTGTGATATGTGGTATGCTGTATGATATGATACTGTGGTCAAATTTCCAATTTTAAATTTGCGAATGTATGCATTGAATGGTTAAATGTTGGGTAGGGGTGAAGGAATTCTTAGTCGTTTTTCATTGTTTCCCTCACTCCTATCTTTCCCTAGTTTGTGAACTTACACTGTGATCATAAATTTGTAGGTGTGTAAGATAGCAGTGAAGCAATTATTATTTTTCCATGAGCAAATACAACTATCAGAAGTTTTTTGCTATTACTATTATAAACACAGTTATCAATAGTGGTGCAATGGCGTGCTATTGCGGAATAGGGTTGCGGTTTCAGCATCATCCGCACCTACTCCTAAGGAGCGGTTGTGGTTTGATGTTGCGGCCAAAGTTGCTGCAATTGTGGTGCGGAATAGCAGTGCTATAATGATGCTGTGTGTTTTGGATGAATTTTTAAGGGTAAATTTGAGATTTCACCTGTATTATTATGAAATTAAAACCCAAAAACTTAGGGTCTTGATGGCAGAAATTGTGCCTTCAAGCTACCCAGCTTCATCTTCATCATATTAGGGTACTTGTTGTTTATCTTCCTTTTCTCTGTTTTTTCTTCTATTATATTTTGAAACAAATGGTTCCGCCTTTGGTCTTCCATTATATGTTTTATTAATTTTATTTTTCTTTATTTCTCTCTCTTCAGAGTAGCGGCCACTCCGTGATCCACTATCCTACTATAGCATTTTTAGGGCTATCCACTCTGCTTCATGTTTCGTCATTGACTACTGTGATTATAAATAATCTGTATCAGAAGTATAATATAAATGCAAATTCTGTTTCTTTTTCTTATTGGCTTTGTAGAACTTTGTTTAGTCTTTCTTCTAAATTCTTTTCCCATTCTCAGTGAATTTAATCCTCATTGTTATAAATCATCTACCTTTCTTTAGATTTAAACAGATGGATCCTGACATTAGTGGGCGTGGTGCTGAACCAGTATATCGTGATAAGACAAAAGGTCAGGACAGTGAAACTTTTCAGTTTTTCTATTCAAATATATCTGATTTCTTTGTACTGAATATAAGAGGATCTTGCTAAATTATGCAGGAGAACGTATATCCAAGGAGGAATACTTGAAGTCGAAACAAAAAGTTGAAGAAAAACCCAAGGTATTTTTGGTGCAATGTCATACAATATGTGTATTAGGTTACACTCTCTTGGTGTTTAATAATGCATTTATTATTTATCAGAAAAGAAAAATAAATCCGAGGCACTTTTTACTATAATTTTGAATTGAATATCATGTTTGTATTTTGTCATGATAGACATTATAATAATGTTGGTGGTTATTTTTGCACCATTCTATGAAGATCTTTCTTTAATCTCTTATTAGAAGATTTTAATGTATTGTGTGTGTTTGTGAGCAATCATTTGTTTTGTATAAGCATTGAGAATCTCCTAGACGGATAAGGCATGTGTAACTGTTGCTATAACTTACCTTGTTATGACTTGTGATCACATTTTTGTCCATCTTAAAAATAAAAAGCCATACTTGTGAAGTTTGTATTGTTGGAGAAGATAGTGGTAAGTGCAAAATTCACATACTCTTTCCTGAAAAAGTGAATAGTGTTCCTTGATAAGCTTGGAATTAAGGAATGCTTCTTCCCAGGACCATTTTGGTGGTATTTTTAATGGCTATTATCAGTAGGGAAATATTTGTGTTATATAAGTACAGAGAAAAGATTTGATTCTTCTTGACAATCTAATCTAATTCTTATTTGTCAATGAAATGGTTATTTAATTAAAATACAGTTGCTTAGATCTTTCATATTCATTGAAATTTAACAAATAGGGGTTTGGAGGAGAGTTTGCAAATTGAATGATGATGCTAAGACTGAATCAATAATATATATATTTCTTGATATTATGTAGAATACAAGTTATTAGTTCCATGTAGGCATATAACAATAAGAATGCTGCAAATAGTGCTTCAGCAAGAAACTGTCTTGTATATGTTACTTTCGCATGTTTTCTACGTCATAGCTTGCCTATGAAGTTTGCTTCAAATAAATAATTGGCGTTATTCGTGTCTCCCCTTGATAAGTAACAATTTTAATCCTCACTTGCCTTTTTGATTTTCAGGAGAAAGTGTTGGAATGGGGGAAGGGTTTGGCTCAAAAGCGGGAGGCTGAGGCTAGTCTGAAGGAATTAGAACTTGAGAAGGAGAAGCCATTTGCGCGGACCAGGTCTGTTGCTAGAACTTGGGTTGTAAATTGTTTTTAAATGTTGTGTTTATTATTGTTTTCTTTGTTCCTCTTCCTCTGTGCTTGTGCCAAGCTTTGGGCCCATGACAAAGTTGTGAGCTTTCTCTAACCAACAAGCCAATAGACAAGCTAGCTTTTAATTTACTTTATTGTATGTCGTAAGACTGGTGATAATCTGATTTACCAAACTCTTTATAACTCTTATACTGATAAATAAGCAGTATATATGGGTCTGCATACCTTTTGCATTGGCACTAGTGTTATTAGTACCATTTTTGCTTGGCTGACTTTCTCACTTCCGTTGTTGGGCGATAAAATTACTTCGTGCTCAAAATGGTCGCATATGGTAATCACGTGGCCTTTTTTCCTTTTGTTTTTCTTTCTTTTCCTTGTATACTGGACTTTCACCTATTATTTTCCTTGTTGTGAGGGTTGTTTTTGATTAACTTAGTTTGAATGATAGCTGCATTGATTTTTTTTTTTTTTTTTTCATATAATGATTTATATATTATCAACGCTTTCCTAAGTGAAGTAGACATGGTGTTTTTGACATACAATGTAACTGTTTGTCATTCGGGTTAATGTCGTTATAGAGATTTGTTTTCTCTTTCTTTCCCTCCTTTTTTCTATACCAAATTTATGGTTGTGTCTTTTCTCAGAGATGATCCAGACCTTGACAAAATGCTGAAGGATAGAGTAAGATGGGGTGATCCCATGGCACATTTAGTGAAGGTACAGTAATAAAGCTCAGACTGGCTTATTTGGTCTTGTAATATGGTAGAATTTGATATCAGTGTTCACATGTTTCTCTTTGTTTGTCAATTATCATTTGCAGAAAAAATATCCTGAGCCCGTTCTCCCAAACTTAGGGGACAATGAAAAGATGAAGGAATCAGGGTTTGTTGTTCCTCAGGACATTCCAAATCACAGCTGGTTGAAAAGAGGGTTAAGTGCTGCACCAAATCGATATGGCATAAGGCCTGGACGACACTGGGACGGTGTTGATCGTAGTAATGGTGGGTTCTTAACTTCTTATTCACATACTTGCCCTCCTTATATTATTCATATTTCTCAAGGAACTTATGTTGGATATCTTTTCCTTTTTTCATAAATGGTTGACAAAAGCTGCTTTGCTGCTTGTAGGATTTGAGAAGGGATTGTTCAAACGAACGAACGAGAGGCAAGCTAGAGACAAGGAAGCTTATCTTTGGTCCGTTTCTGATATGTAATGTGGCCTGTAACTTCTCTGATATAAAGCATGTCTGTCTGCTTTAATGTACAAAGGGTGGTGGAGGATATGAAATTCATGGATTGGGCGTCACAACCAGAGGAAGGCACGTTTGTAATCTTGGATTTTGAGATAGCATTACGCACCCTCCTATGGAGAAAACAAAAAGAGAGGGAAAAAAAAGGGGATAGCTTGTTTATTTCAAATTCTTTCTTCAGAAAATTGACAGGCTTTAGTTGTTTACCTTCTGCATTTCTGTATAATTGCAATTTTAACTTTCAGATCGCTAACACAAGGGGAAATCTCATTTTATTTGTTTCCCTCAGTTTTACAATTTAAATAAATCTCTAAACAGTGTTGGATTCAACGAGTTCATTTATATCTATAGTTTTGTATGCAATATATTTGTAGCCAAGACAAGACATCTTTCATGTTCCTCATTGCTATATGGTTATAATGATTTCACTTTATAATCCTTTGGTTGTCCTTGTCCCACGATACTCTGCACCAGAGCACGTCTTTATTCAAAGAAACTTGAACGTTATTATGTATGAATTTTTCATTGTTGCAAGTTCTACTATCCCCAGGCAGAATTCATTCAAGCCTAAGAACTTGGTGGGGCGGATAAGAGAAATAAATACCAATAAGATTATACAAGTACATACTGTTTGTTTACATTCTTCTTTTCAACCCTTAATAATGTTTTACCTGAGAAACAATTAAAGAAATATCTTTGTCCTCCTTTTATCAAATCATGCACATCCTCGGCATACTAATAATAATAATCCATCGGTAAATCTTGAGATAATTACTGAAGAATAAAAATACTAACAATAATCATAATCATGGTATTCTAAAATCCAAGAAAAAATAATCTGAACTATGTAAGAACCATCTTATGAAAAAAAAAGCAGATAACCATAAAAATGAAGATTACCAAGTAGTCTGCAGCGGCAGTCCATACGGGAACAAACAGTCAGCCTCACCAGAACCAACTTCTCCTTGTTTGGTCCCACTTCTAATCCTTCGTCAAATCATAATCCCCGCGTTCCTCAGTAGTATTACGCAGCACCTACACGGACTGAGCAATTACTAACAAAAAGAAAAAAGAAAAGAAATCTTAAAGCTTGATTTCGTAGGTTCTTCCCATCAGAATTCTTGCTTGTTAAGGAACTTCCAAACGACACCAACGGAGAATAATTATATCTCTTTCTCTCTCCTATTCATTTCTATATATCATCATCTGTGATACCACACCTCCCCATGCTCAATTCTTCTTTCTCATTTCCCGTTCAAATTTCAGCCAAAAATCGGAACTTGAAGTCTCCAACCACCTCCGATATTCGTTAACTCGCTGAAATTTTCGATTTTTGATTTCTGGGTATTTTTTCTGTCATTCGGGGATTCATTCTGATCGATACCCAGATCATGTCGATGCTGGATTCGTTCTTCAAGCAGGGTTTTAAAGCTTCTAAGTGGTACTAATTGATTATTTTTTAGTAGCAATTTACGTGTTGTCTTAGTTAATCTTGCTGTCTTTTTTTAACTTGTGGGTTGTTACAGTTTGGAATGTGCAATTGCTGGGTAATATAGTACATGATTGATTAAAAAAGGAAGTCACTTCAGTTAGCTTTGTTAAAATATTTTGGGTAGTTCAATCTGAATTGCTCTAGCACCGCATCTTAGGCCTGCAGTTCTTTTTTCTCTGTTGGCCAGCAACCAAAGTTCAAAACTGAAGGAATGAGAGATATTCAATTGAGCTTTGACTGCCTATTTGATTTTTCAATACATCTTCAGCAGCTTTTCCTTTTTCTCCTTGTTCAGTTTAAATCGGTCCTGAATATTTGCGTTTCTCAGCTCATCAGAAGAAGAGCTTTGTTTTTCATCCTTTTATTATCTCCTTTTTTCTTTAGTTTTATCTGTGATGATTTGATCTTTTCCATTGTTCATTCTTTCAGTAAAACCCTGCTAAAACTTACAATTCCACGCATAAAGTTGCTAAGAAACAGACGAGAGATTCAGTTAAAGCAGATGCGCCGTGACATTGCCAAGTTACTTGAGACTGGTCAAGAAGCTACTGCTCGCATTAGGGTATATGAGATTTACATATATTGTTTGGGTATCACATTCTTCTTTTCTTCCTCCCTTCTATTTCCAAATTTTTAAAACTCGAATCTATGCCCCAAACCAGGTGGAGCATATTATCAGAGAGGAGAATATGATGGCTGCTCAAGAGATCATTGAACTATTTTGCGAGCTCATTACTGTCCGCCTTCCAATAATTGAATCACAAAGGTATTTTAGAGTATATTTTCTCAAGAACAGTTCTTCAGTCATTCTTCCTTTTCCACATGAAGCATAAATGCTAGAACTTTTGTTGCTTCCTTCAGCATTTAACAAGTCACTGGTGTTACGTCTGTAACAATTAAACTATGCCAGAGCATCATTTTCTGAAGCTGAAAAACTTATCGTTACTTAGTGGTATCAAATAACTAGCCTTATTCATTATGTATGGGAAGTCTATGGTGAGCATAAAAAAAATATTTAATGTGGTTTTAACATAGTTGAGGTCATCAGTTTTAGCATATCTGCATTTCCTTTCGTATTTCACTTTTTACTCCATAAGTCTTGCATTGGGAGTGTAATGAATGAAGGATTCAATGAGCATAAAAAAATGCATTAGCTGACACTCTGGCTGAATACTTTTGGTGCTGCAGAAACTCTAGTTTTGGATAATTTAGCATTTGAATAGCTTGCGAAATCTGTGTAAAAATATTCTTAGGCTGACTGAAGCTCTATTTTTCTTTTTGAACGCGTAACTTGTATTCTCTAATTATAGATCTCAACCCTCATTGTTCAGGGAATGTCCGTTAGATCTGAAGGAAGCAATATCTAGTGTATGTTTTGCTGCACCAAGATGTGCAGATCTGCCTGAGTTATTACAAGTTCAGCTGCTATTTGCATCCAAGTACGGGAAGGAATTTGTATCGGCTGCAACTGAGCTCAAGCCAGATTGTGGTGTTAATCGCCAGGTTCCATGAAACTTTCATCCTATACAGGCTTAATGGCAAGGATAAGTGTTATTTTATATTATGACATTCTCATCATGAATTGCATTTACAGATAATAGAGCTGCTGTCAGTTCGTGCTCCTACTCCAGAAAAGAAACTGAAACTTCTGAAAGAAATTGCTGTTGAACATGAGATAGATTGGGATCCGGCTGATTCAGAAACGGAGTTCTTCAAAAACCATGAAGACTTACTGGTGAGTAATAAATTGTAGTCACCAGAGTAAAGAAAAAGTGGTTGTGGCATGTTAACTTCTCTTTTTCACCATTTTCCCTGTCTAACATGTCAATATTGTGTCAGAATGGCCCACCTGAAAATTTTAGTGGTTCTAAATTGTCTCTTCCTGAGGAAAAACACAATGAAGCATTATACAAAACTCCTGATGAACCTGACAAAGAGCAACCTGATTCTGATTCTGGCTCTGACATCTTGGAATTTCCTGAAGTTCCTAAAGCATCAGTACGCCCAAGTCCGAATGATGCCACAGCTCCAGAGATAGTCACACATTCTCCAGTTTTTCCACCTTCCGAGCTCCACTCATCTAGTCGTTCTGGAGTTATTGCAGATGCTAAGAATGAGCAGGTTGAAGACGAAACACATAATTCATTTGGTGGTATGGAAACTAAACAGTTTGTGCCATTCATCTCCCCTCCGTCAGTATCATCTGGATCATTTTCCGCAAGGCACAGTGACTCACCTCCCTCCCTATCAAAGACAAAAAGTGATGCTGATATGGATTTGCAGGACGTGTTGGCAGCTGCTCATGCCGCTGCTGAAACAGCTGAACGTGCAGCAGCTGCAGCTCGCTCAGCAGCTAGTCTTGCACAACTCCGTATTAGTGAGCTTACAAAGAAAAATAATGATACTGTACCAGAGAGTAGCTCTGAGAACCCATTCTATACTGCTAGTCAGTCTGAGACAATGGCAAGGGGGAATGTGACTGAACAAAACACTGGACGTGGCTCTGATGACAATGTTACAAACCATGTCAAATCCCAGCAGGATCAAAATGCCTCCACAGTCTTTGATTCTACTTCATTTTATACACACAAGGCAGATTTTGACTCTTCACCACCCGAGGATGGCAAGTTCTCTAGTCACCAGCCTGAGAGATTATCTTCAATGGATGATGACCCATATCTTTCATATCCAAACTTATTTAGCAGGCAAAACTCAAATGTTGGATCTCAGTTTCATTCAGATAATGGCCGTTCCACTCATGATATGTGAAAGGGAATTCAGTCCCAACACCTCTCTTCATATGACTTCCAGATCTTGCTTGTGAGTGGGTTTTGTACTGCCTTAGAATGTAGCGATATTTTTGTTTTATAAAGTGAGTGATGTCTGGCTCTAGTCTACATTCTACACATTATGGCTACCTTAGCATTAAAGAACTAGTCTTCAGTTCCTATATCTTAGATAACTTGCCATTCATTCTAAATTTGTTAAAGGAGCTTGAGGCTACAATGGATGTAAAAATCAAAAACTGTTGGAAATAAAAGATTGCGAGAGATTTGATATGTAACATATCAAGATTTTTTTTAAAATTTTTATTTTTATTTTTTTTATTAAAAAGAAAAGCTGTTTTGCCTATATTCTAAAAGAGCATGGCTAATCTGAGATGACGAGTTAATAGAGAACAGCTGGGAAGGGAAAAGGAATAACGGAACACTTCTCTTTTTAAGGGAACAGTGCCAACCGATAATTGAGAAGTTGTGGACTATTTGGCTGAAAATGGTCTCATTATGTATATCTTGTATATTGATAATTAGTGCAAGTGAAAACTGAAAAGTAGTGACAAGTATCCTGGAAACTCTGGCCTAGAGGTCTTTCTTCTAGTGGTGGTGAGTGAATGAAAATTCTATAATGGGATTTTACTGTTGTAATAGAAAAAAGCTCACATTTAATATTAGGGATAATGAATGGTCCAAACAAAGACTCAAGGGGATTAAAGACATATTGTGGGATGATTCTTATGCTAGATGATTTAACTTTCAAAATTATACTTGCCCTTGTGTTTATCTTTGAAATTAGTGTTATAATTTTTATTAACATATCAACATTTCAATATTCATTAAAACACTCTATTCGGTGCTTTATGTCAATATGAATTTATAACATTAAATAACTAAAATATTGGCTAACATTATATGTTCGAAGCTGTAACATTAACATAATTATCCATTAACCTATACATGTTTACCACAACTGATATCAAAGTCACGTCCTAATGCATGGTCTACAGTCTTCAGAAATTAGTGCTGTTGCCAATCCCATTGGTGCTCATCAAAATGAGAAATTATAGATTAAAATGGCAGCATGAAGCATGACCTACAAAAAGATTAAGCTGCCATTGTTTCATTCCAAGTAAACATCACTTCGTCAAAATGCAGCAGATGATACAAATTGCAACTCGACAAAGTGACCTCCCTATGCACAAGTGTAAATGAATACAATGCACCGAACTTACAGGCGATGTAATTAGGATAAGGTTTCTTAATGAACCAAAAAGAAGAAGAAAAAAAAAAAGAAATGAAAGAAAAATTTTAATAGTTAAAATTTAAGTCATAATATTTCCCTTTCTTTATACTTTCTACCTTGGACCAGATAACTCAACTGCATGTAGATTCTCAGTTGAGTCCACGATCCAATCGGAGTTCAGATGTGGGGCAAGCTCCACCTCTTGTCTGAGAACTTCCACCTTCTGCCACTCATCCCATCTCTCTGCCAAGCCATCACCTTCAAGCATTCTCACCACTTCTGACATCTTCGGTCGGTCCATAGGAGAACCTTGTGTGCACAGTAGAGCAACCTGGATTAGCTGTTCTACCTCAGCTTCTACATAATTGTTTTGGAGATCAGGATCAACCAGCATTTCTAGCTTTTTCTCTTTCAGGAGTCCTTTTACCTGAGAACATGTTTAGCTTTATCAGGAATGGATGTGTCATTGCTAAAACATGTTGGTATTGTATTTTATTGGGAAGAAAATGTAATCCATATATATATATATAACAAAGATACATGGGAACATACCCAATCAAGCAACATAACATCATCATCATTTGCAAGACGAGCAAGGTCAAAGGCTCTTTGTCCAGTTATCAGCTCCAGAAGCATGATACCATACCCAAAAACATCAGTTTTCTCTGAAGATTTCCCAGTTGATAGATACTCTGGAGCTATGTGCCCAATTGTGCCCCGCACAGCAGTTGTGACATGGGTATCCTTGTAATCCATAAGTTTTGCCAACCCAAAATCCCCAACAACAGCCTCAAATTCCTCGTCCAGCAATATGTTTGCAGCTTTAACGTCACGATGAATAATCTTAGGATCACAGTGATCATGCAAATATGAAAGACCCCGTGCAGATCCCAAAGCAATACGCTTCCGTGTTGGCCAATCTAGTGGAACTTGGTGTGCTGGACGCTCTATAAGAAAGCAAATACAAAATCATAAGGCAATCAACATCACTCAATTGCAGGGAATTGGAACAAGAGCTTTCATTAAGGAGTACTTTATATTCCATAGCTCAAAGGCCAATTCAATTCCCAAGGACAGGACAGAGAAATATTAAAAGATCTACCTCTTAAACATGATGCAACACTTCCATTAGCCATGTAAGGGTAAACAAGTAGCCTTTCAGTTGGTGTCATACAGAATCCCCGTAACCGGAGGAGATTTCGATGCACAGCCATACTGATCATCTCTACTTCAGTCTGAAACTGAAGTTCCCCACCAGGTGTGCGCTCCTCCTTCAGTCTTTTCACAGCAACCAATGAACCATCTGCTAGACGTCCTTTGTATACCTTACCAAATCCACCCCTTCCCAGAATGTTCTTATTGCTGAAACTATCTGTTGCAACTTGCAGTTCTCGTAGTGAGAACCTCTTAAGCTGCCCTAGATGGACTTCAGGATCCTCTTCAGCTGCATATGGATGTGAGTAAGTCAAAACCAACCAATTAATGATTTCAACAAATTTAACATCCATTTGCCTAGGAGCTTAGGATCACTAACCAGGCACATCAAAGAAAAATTCCTGTGGTTTCCTCCGTCGCCACCATGCAAAGGCAAGTGCAGGAGCAGCAAATAACAGAGCAGCACCAGCAGCAACTCCACCAGCAATTGCCCCAGTGGCACTGTTACCTCCTGCAAGATGCATAGGAATATTAGACCATCACTGATTCTTTTGTCTTCTTGTTCACCATAACATGCATACAATTATAAACGGAGAGGTGAGCGAATATAGTAGAATGATAGCCCATAAGATGATAGCACTGACCAATGCCTTGCCATTCTAAATGAGCCTAGAAAAACTTTTGTCTTCTAACTTAACAAGTATCCCTATGTAAAATGATAGAAACTGTCAGGCAAAAGACCAATAGATTGCCTAATATGTTAACAGAAAACACCAGTATGCGGACCAATAAATATATTATTTTAAAAAAGAACAAGAATCTTATGGAAAATCTACGTCAGTAAAAAGACATCTGTAAGACTAAGTTTACCTGGGGTAGAAATTGGAGGTGGTGGGACAAAAGGAGGAGGAGGAGAAAATGGAGGAGAGCCCGGACATGGGTGCCCAGTGACAGGCCCACATAGGTCCAAGTTGTTGGCAAAACTACAAGCAGAAAATAGATCCATCAAGATAGTTTTACACATTAGAATCAGTTTAAGTAAAAATAGCTCAAAGCTCAATCTGGAAACCTGATAGGAGTGAACAAGGAGAAGGAACCATTATCAGGAACCACGCCAGAGAGATGATTATTAGATAAATCCCTGCATTTTGATGCATGATTTGATGACAAATGTTAGCAATCATCTATGGAGAGAATGAAACTCAGCAAATCGAGGTAAATACAACTCACAGCACTTGCAGAGATGATATATTAGTCAATGACATTGGAATAGGTCCAGCCAAGCTGTTGTTGTTAAGCCGACTATCCTTAGACAGACATACCAGGGAAACACTATTAAGATCTATATGAGACCAAATAAGAAACATACACACTGAATTGAGAGGCATTGTCAC
Organism: Bauhinia variegata; assembly: GCA_022379115.2. NCBI lineage: Eukaryota > Viridiplantae > Streptophyta > Magnoliopsida > Fabales > Fabaceae > Bauhinia > Bauhinia variegata. Next base: position 20,291,289 of record CM039428.1, on the reverse strand, counting down.
CAGTTTTTACACTTTATAGGTAATTTAATAAGTATAAAGAAATCATGCCAAAAGGTGTACTCACAGGAAACGTAATTTTGACAACTTGCCCAATGAATCTGGGATAGGACCGGTGAAACTGTTCAAGTAAAGATCCAAGCTCACCAAGCTAGTAAGATTCCCAAGGTCACTAGGAATTGGACCACTGATGTTATTGCTGTAAAGTTCCCTGATTTGAATTTTAGCCGAAAACAAATTCCCTGTTAAGAAACTCAGCTTAAAAAGTACAAGGAAAAAAATACTAAAATATTGGATATCTAGATCAAGAGATCTTGTAACATCAGCATCTAGGTAAATTTTTACACGAAAATTCCCATAGAAATCCTATCAGTGAAGTTGCTCGATAATTCTCAAAACTTGCTCCAAGGTTTTCTAATGAGAGCGATGCAGCTATTAAAAGAATGAAGTTCATTAAAATATAAAGGGAGTCACAATTTTCTTCTAAGTGGAGAATATCAAACATATGCATCAATATATATATATATATATATATATATATATATATATATATATATATATATATATATATATATATATATATATATGTTATAAGAAATCTTAATAGACCTTCTATTAGACCAAATAGATCCTTCTCACATTTATTTTCCTTGAAGTAGACACCATTTATGTCAAAGCCCGGGTTTCCATGCGAGGAAGCTCAAATGAGAGCCATCTAAAGGTCTGATGTTCTGTTTTCTATTACTTTAGTACCTTGATGTCAAAACTTGTACAAATATGATTTAAATGCCAAATTGGAAGTCAACCAAAAAGGATAGCACATGAAGGAACAAATTTTTTAATACTGCAAAAATATCATGAACACAACTAATGTGGTGTGCATCACGTCATTGCCAAGCCAATACAAAAAGATGAAATGACATATCAAAATAACGACAAATCGAAAAGGAACAAGATAGAGTAATCAATAGATCAAAGCATGACGTACAAATATTGCAAATTCTTGAGCAGGCCAAGCTGTGGAACAAGTTGGCCAGACAAAGCAGCATTTCCTAGATCACTAACACCGGACAAAGATTGAAAGAAAACAAAATGGAATGTTAGAAAAGGCATTCTTGATGCCAATAAGTTGAACAAGACTTAACGAACAGGATCAGCATATATGTGTGAAACATCTGAAGATAGACAACTTACACTCTTATGACACTATTATCATTATTGCATGTTACATGAAACCACGTGCATGGATTGACAAGTGTAGGATCCCAACTTTGCAAAACATTGTTGGGATCCTGTAAATTAGCCCTCAGGCTATGTAAAGCATCACCTGTTTCAACATGAAAGAATAAATAATCAGGTTCTATAAAAGATCATAATACACAAGAGTACAAAATCCAAATAGACAATCATTTCCAATTGAAAGATAACAACGTACGTTGTTAGACAATGTGACTAAGAAACATCAGAAATGTTGAGTGTCACAAGAGTTACCCATGAATTGCCAGCCCAAATAAAATAAGAATGACATTGATGCATTTAATTCCTACTGAACCCCACAATATAGCTCTTCACTACAAAGAGTGTTAATTTGTGACTTTTTTCAGTTCATTCTTTTGTTTTGAATTGTATACTTCAAGAAACATACTACACTATATTGATTTTGGAGCAATGCATTTCTAGTATAAAGATTAATCTTCCCTTGAAATATGGGAATCCAACCACATTTCACAACTCTTGTAAGTAATTTCCTTATCTTCTCCTTGTTTTTCTGCAAATGGTTTTTTTGTTTTTTTTTTTTGGGGGGGGGGGGCGAGCGGGCGCGGGCTGGATTTCCATGATGTATTTGCAAAGCAATTGAATAACTCTTGTGAGCTGATGCATTTGCATCTAGCCGTTCTTTGTATTCTTTTTTCTCTTCTGAATAAATTCATGTTTTATTAAAAAGCAAAATGAGAATCAAAGCATGAAGATCTTCACTAGCCAACCTACTAAATACACAAGGATGAATAAAGAAAGCATGGTAAGGATTTATTTAGCAAGGCACGAGTAAATTGAATAAGGAAGGTCTCACAAACACAATCCCATGATTAACACTGCTACTACTCCATAGCCTCATTCATTCATCACTTTGCTACCATTGGTCAAAGGATAATCCATATTCAGAGCATCTGATAGGGTATACAGCAAAAAGACATTGTCTCCAAAAGTTCTCCAAGAGAAACTCGTAAGATTATTGCGATGGAAACAATACTACATGACTCAGAAAGTGGTAGCACACCGCTCAGGGCTCCTTAGTTCTTTTTCTAAAACATTAACCCATTTGACTAGTTCTTAGACCCCTTTTTTTTTTTAATTTTCCCAACCCAAGAGATAAAAAGACATAATGAAATTCTAAAAATTCAAAGAAAAAAAAAAGTAGTCCCAGGGAAAAGAAACTCATTTACCCATTTAACCATACAACTAATGAGGCAACCAGAAAAATCACAAAGCAAGTTTGAAAGTAATGCTTTTTTTGGGGGGGATCATAAACAAACCTTCCATGTTAGCAGAAATCATCCATAATGGATGAATTAACAAGAGCAACCAGATGAAGGCTGAAGCCCAAACCTTTTTCTCCATCAGACTAAGTAGCTAAAAATCTCAGATCCAAATGATATGTCACACCCCAATACAACATCACATAAGCCCCTCTCCCACACCTCAACACCCCAAATACTCAGAACCCTAGCCTCCAAATCTCACCAGTAAGTGACACAAATCCCCACCATTACCGCCCAGAAAAACACCTGTAGCATTAGACTCCAAAGCCGATCTCAGCAAAAAACACCTGTCCTGATTGTCCACAAAAGGCCAAACCCAAAAATTTCTAAAACGAAAAATTCAAAAAAAAAAAAAACTAGATAACATTTTTTTTCCTTTCTCTTCAACTTCGAGTTAAAAACTTTTTTTTTGCCCTTTTTCGCTTTCCCTCTGGCTCAAGAACTTTCTCTCTCCTTCTCTCCCTCTGTTAGTCAGTGTAAGATTGTTATCTTTTTTGAGCGAGGCGTGCACAGAGAAGGGAGTGAGAGTGAGTGTGTGAGAAGAGAGAGAAAGAGAGGCTGCCCGGACGGTGCTGACCGTTGCCCAAACGCAGTCAAAACGCCTTCGCGCTATATCGTGGAAAGCGACGTGACCCGAACCCCGTTTTCGGTCAAAATGCGAGTGAGCTTGGTGGGTCCCACATCTTGTGCCATGTCAGATTCATCCAATATTTAATGCCTAAAGATATATGATTATGTGCCTTGTGTTTCGATTTATTAGTAGAGGGTATCAATGTGTATGGAAGGGAATGAGAGTTGAATTTTTACTCAAATCACAATTAAAGACAAAGTAACCTATAATTATAAAGTTTTTAATTTAATTGAAGTTGTCACCTTCTTTGGTATAATCCATGCATCTTTTATTTTAGGGAACTTGCTATGGATTCACAAATTTTGGTATAGTAGGAAATAACCTATGCATGTATAGTCATATGAATTTAGATATTTTATGGGCCAACAATATTTTTTATGTTTTTTGTATGGATGAATTTATTTATATTAGAATGGAAGGTGGAATTTGGTGATTCAAGGGGTGGTGGCTCCGCAGCTGAGTATTTTAATACAAATTGACATTAAGATTTATGTTTATTTTGTTCTCTTCTTACTTATAATAATAAAAAATAATTTAAAAAATAAAATTGACTTAATAATTATAAGTTAAAAATTATCATTTTATTTATTATAATTGAGTCACACTTTTTTGTACATAATTTTTTTTTATAGCAAATTAGCTTCATTTTAATTTATGATTATAGCCGTTTTCTTTTACAAGGATGATGATAACACATTTGACTAGTCCTTAAGAAGCATTGAAATATGTTTAAGTAAAACATTAGTCAGAGGCATGCATGGCATGGCATGGGACGGCAGCACTCCACCACGACACTTTTAACTTATTGCATTACTTTGAAACTATAATTATACTTCTCCACTAAATTGCAAAAGTTACAGGGCATGCAGTTCACAAAATGCTCATTAGGTTGAAATAATGGAGGTTCAATTCCAAATTTTGAAGTTGAATTAACATATGAAAGGATGATTATAACATAATAATAGCAATATATATAGTGGTTGATTATATTTATCAATATTTGACTCTTAAGTAAGATGTTACGCAATCAACATATACGTAGACAAATGTCTATGTGTAACTACTCCATTCTAGCACGTTCAAAATATTTATATCTTAGAAAATTAGGTATATTCTGCCCATATTTATATAGGAGTTGTTGCCTAACTTTTTGAAGGCCATTTTGACCCGTCATTAAACATGTGAGTATCCTAAGACTAATAAGTAGAGCGAATCAGTTAATTTAATTAAATAAAGCTTAAATAAAATTTTATTATTAACAATTTTTTTAATAAACAATTTATAAATACTATTTGAAGAGTAAATATGTAAGAATGAGGATGTTATAAAGCAAAAGCTCTAAAATCCTCACTGTCTAGGCTTGAGCTAGTGTTATAGGCATGTACTTGTAACATGTGTTAGCAACATTAGATTGGAGTAGCCTTCCCACCTTAAACTTATGCTCACAATAAAAGAAAATAAAAAAACTAGCAAGTAGGAAAGAGAAGAGCACATCCCCATGAAGTCAAAATGCCTATGCAGATTTCATAATCAAATTGGTGTATTATATATATAAATCATCACATGACATGAATATTTTATGGGGTAACAGGTTTTGGATCGTGATGTTTATGCATGTAATGAAGATTTAAATACGTACATACAAAGGAGAGGGGAAAGCAGGAGCTATAGAAAATTTGATATTTCATCTAAAAAATTACCAATAATCTGCCACACATTTATTGTTTACTTATCCTTCTACAAAGAACATTTAATTCCAAGTTTGGCAAAAATTCAGAATATTAGCAAGTTAAGATAGTTTAAAAATTTAATTAGAATACACTATTTAATAGCACTTTTTTATCATTAGATATTATATACGAATGTAACTTTTTTGACATTACAAAAATTTATAGTAAATCAAATCTTAATAACACACATATTTTCCAAAAAAAAAAAACTACTTCTAGTCTCCTACGTTACTTTTAGATTGCACTTAGTAAATTAAATTAAATCAATTATATTATTTTTATCGTAAGATTGATTGTGTTGTGTCAATTGCATTGCATATATATCGAAAAGCATGAAACTTTGAGATTGTGGTAACTTTTTTTTTGTTTATCAAAGAAATTTGGGTTGCGTGCGGCAAATTAGTGAAAGTTTAGGAATACACAGTTAATGAGATGAGCTTATCATTTTCTAATGTTGACCATGATTTCGTGGCTTAAATGGTGGAGAGGAGAGGTTTTCTTTCTGTCTTTTCCAAATTGGTGACCTTACGCTTTCTTTTTGGGTATTGCCACAGCTTTCTAGGGATAAATGATTTCGATCATAACTCTAAGGCTAAAAAGTGGGGGCACTGCCACTAATCACCATACTTGCATTCTAATGCCATTTCACTTTTCTTTTTCTATACTCATAGTCATAGATTCTTCTCTCTTTTTTCTTTCTTTCTTTCTTTCTGCACTCCTGTTAAAAACAAAATCACCCGTAAACAACTATTATAATTTGCAATTCAGGAAATCCTACATTCAGTTTTTCTAGTTTTCCACCAGTAAATCTTTCCAATCATCATATGTACTTGCATCCGTAGAAAATTTACTTTAGACCTTCCCTACTCCCAAATATTGAGTCTGTCAAATGCAATTGCACCAAAGAAATCCTGTCAACCAACCAAAGATAATTTTCCCTAGTCATTCTATGCCACACCGTGCAAATTCAACATCAAGGAAAATACAACTATCGTAAAAATGTATAATCTAAAAACTGTCCATGCTGGGACACCAAAATAAGCAGGTTGCACTCGCAACTTGATACTCCTAGCCATTATGAGGAAAACCCAATATTTTAGTGATAAAATCAGCCCAGATAAGGAAGGCAAAGCTCAACTAACCTCCCCACTTCTCAGAGAACCACTTCGGCAATTGAGGTTTTCAATTAACAATCTTCTCATATTACCAACATGTGATTACTGTCACCAGTAATCATCACATGAACAAACCCCATCTTTGAAATGATGGAAAAGATTGGAATCCCTGACAACAATCTCCCTCTCAGTAATTTTTGATATATACTTGGTTGCATTATGACAATCACTGCAAACGTGCAAATTCTTAAATAATCTAATGAGACTTCTAGGTGGGGTGCTGATAATTCCAAAAGCCATCGCTAGCCTCTCACTATGGCTCATCAAAATCTGATCTTTCTCATCATCCTCAACATCCTGCAAGACAAAGCTATAGTCTGGAACATAACCAATGCTCTTCGTTCTTGCTGTCAAAATACTTAATTCCTTGTATATCTCCATACATTTTGGATGGGTTTGGTTCCATGTATAGAAGACTTCGACTTTACTGTCTACTACAATTGAGCTCCACCCAGGAGTCTTCTTCAGGCCTCTATCTCTTGCCAATGATCTTATTTTAACAACTTCCCATTTTCCAACATTTGCAGACATATTTGACAACAAAACATAGTAGCCGACATTCTCTGAATCAACTTCAAACAAGCGATCTGAAGCAAATTTACCCAATTCCACATTTCCATATATTCTACAAGCACCGAGAAGAGCACCCCAGACGGATGCATTAGGCTGTACAGGCATATTAGTCACTAAATTGTATGCCTTGTCCAAATACCCTGCTCTAACAAGTAAATCAACCATGCAGCTATAATGTTTCAAACTAGGCTTGATCTTATACTCTCTCTGCATCATGTCAAAGCACCGTTGACCTTCATCAACTAAACCTGAATGGCTACAGGCTGACAACAAAGATACAAAGGTTACATGATCCGGCTTCACCCCTTCAGGTAGCATATCTTTGAACAGTTTGAGAGCATCCTCTCCCTGCCCGTGAATTCCATGACAGGATATTATGGCATTCCAAGGAACTGAAGTTTCCAATGAGACTTCATAGAATAAAGACATTGCATCATCTAACCTCCAACATTTTCCATATATGTCAATCAAGCGAGTATTCACATACACATCCAAGTTGAGACAGTTCTTGATTACCCGCCCATGAATCTTCATTCCTTGTTGCAAGGCTCCAACATGGGAGTATGCTGGTAGAATGCTCACCCAAGTCCCTTGATTTGGGCTTATATTACTGCACCCGGTCATCATGCTGTACGCATCAATTGCCTCACATGCAAGACCGTTATGTGCATATCCTGTGATCAATGTATTCCATGAAACGATATCTTTGAGAGGAAGTTGTTCAGAAACTATACGTGCACAGTCCATGTCGTCCAATTTTGCATACATATTCACAAGTGCATTTCCAATCACAACATCCTTGTCGAGCCATTCATGTCTCATAACAAATCCATGAATAGACCTGCTATTCTTTCTATCACTTAATTGACCAAAAATAGATGCTAAACTCACAACTGTCAGCAAGTCAGATTGAGTTCCGATGAGTTGCATCTCTTTTAAAGTATCCAAGTGCAGTAATTGGGTAATTATTCTGCTCATATGCAGCAATTATGGAGTTCCAAGATACCAGATCCCTCACTTTCATGTCATCAAAAACCTTTTGTGCATTCCATAGACTACCGAACTTGGAATACATATTAAGGCATTGGAAACAAACACATCAGTTTCCAACCCATGCTTAATCACATACAGATGTATTAACATCCCAGTAATCATATCACCTGATTGAGCACAAACAGGAAGTATACTTGAAACAGTAATCGTATCCATCTTTAACCCCTCCATTTTCATTTTGTTCAACGCATCCAATGCCTCTGCTGCATTTCCATTCTGGCAAAACCCATAAATCATAGCATTCCAAGAACCCACATCTCGCAATGGCATTTCTACAAACAATTTCTGAGCAACATCTAAAGCACCAAACCGTGAATACAAATAGATCAAGGAAGCTGCAACAAACACATCCAGCTCAAAACCCGTCTTCACAACCCAGCAATGTAATTTCTTCCCATCAATTAGATTGGGACAAGCTTTCAACACAGGAGGGAAACTGTAAAAAATCAGCTCGAAGATCAGAGGTGGACAAGAATTCATTGAAACAATTCAAAGCTTCGCGATATCTACCACTGCGAACATATGCAGCAACCATGGAGTTCCAGGTAAAGACGTCCTTCCTTTGAATTTGGTCAAAAGTAGAGCGAGAGAATGCAACATCCCCAGGAAAAGCATAGAGATTTACAAGCTTGGCAGACAGAATAATGTTTTGAGCTTTCCCTAACATGACAAGAAAAGCGCGAAGCTGCTTAGCGACATCAACATTTTTGCAGGAACGAAAGAGAACACTGAAATCAGCAGCTTTGTTCTTGCTCTCAAAGTCATCTTGAATAAGCGCAACGGAATTTGCAGCTGCTGAAAATGGTCGATGAAGGCGTTCATGCAACGGTGAAACTCTCCATGTATATTTAACTTTGCAGATTGGCGCCAATTTGAGAAGAGAGAACTTAGAGAATCAGCAGGAGGGTACCCAAGCTTGGATATCAAAAGTATATCATAGACTCACCCTCAATCCTCATAGCATATTTGCAATTCAAGTGAAGATTTCTATTCATATAAGCATAATTAATCTAGTTAAACCTAAAAATGTTTGATTCATAACAAAAATTAGTCAGAATAAACATATCTTAGACTATCTAACGTGAATTAGTATGTTATGAAGAAAAACAATATTTCTGCCCCGTCTAGCTCAGTCGGTAGAGCGCAAGGCTCTTAACTTAGTCTGTAAATTGTCTTTGGTGTGCTGATCTGATCTAGACATTTGAGTTTCAACAAATGTGAGTAAAACTTTGATACCACATATAGATATGTGCAATTGCTGGATTCCCATTCAGTAAACTGCCTAATAGAGCAACCTGCATATGCATTCCTAAAATCAAAATGGGTGCTTGGAAAAGTAAGTGAAAATGGTCAAAGTTTTGTTTTTTACTTCATGGTAAACTGGGTGCAAAATGAAAAGAAGACGACTTAATCAATAACAGGCTATTAGGAGGTCAATAACAGGATTATAGGCTCAGTAAGATGCCACAGCTTGACCCTTTAAAGGGATGAAAATGAAATAGGCTGCACTTACTACCTTAGACAATGGCTTATCACCGTCCTCAAAATGAAGCAATTCAAGAGCTGCAAGGGTTCCTGTGACTAAACTTGTAGTGGCCAACGTAGATACTGAGGAAAATAAATCAAAGCTGAATTGCATTAATGATAGCCGAAATCTCGGGTGAGCTATACTATAGCTGAAGAACAATATGAGGCTATGAAAAGTGGCACTTATTTTAGGCTTAAACATCTTATTTTGATTTGACCAAATTATGGTTCAATAGGAAATTTTTTTAGATTACATTTAATATATTATATTATGTAATTTATGCCTATAAAAGGCAGCATTTGTAACTGAATATGTACGTTGAATCTCAAATGATTATTAAGTGTTAAGTTCTCCTCATCTCCTCTCTTTCTCTATGCATGTGTGTGTGAGTGTATTATGCCATACTGATATCAGATACACTAAACTTGATTTAATTTCAACGATATCCAACTAGAATTGTCCAAAACTAGAAATAGTTAAGAGTTGTTGAACTATGGTTTTCCATTACATACTGTCTTAATTAATTAATAGGTAGAGGCAATAGGAATAGCAGGGCAGAGAGAAACAGTAAAGTAACCAAAACAAGGTGCTTGAAAAGTGGTTCCTGGTTATTTTGCTCTTGTGGGCATATATAGATGGTATAGAATGAATAATAAAGAATCTTTGGTTAATAGCAGAATTAACTCATGGCCATGGGTAGCTAAGGTTTTGATATTTTAAGGTAGCAGAGCCCATCTCCTTCACCCATTATTATCTTCCATTGATATTTTTCAAAATGAAAATACTCAGAAAACTGCTTATCTATTTCGTTTCCAAAATATCAATGATGACAAAAGTTTGGTGGGATATCAAATAATACATGATTGTTAGCATGAACAAGGAACTCAAAGTATGAATGTTCAATTAATACACAGGAAATATATCATCTTCTATTATTTCATTTTTTCTTGCAGCAATGGTAAACATACCTTTTTAAATAAGCATTTCCTTCCCACATGATTTAATCATCATGCTATATATATCATCTTATCCGAAAGTTCTACAGTATCAAACTTACATAACTTGTACAAGACACGCACACACATAACTGTTCTATGGTGTAATGTTGGACAACCTGCATTTCGGCCACTTCAACGCTCGTAAGAAACTTAGTTAAGAAGGAAAGAGTGAAGGACTCTAATGATGACATAGAAAGAGTTATACTTTTTTATATGTGTTAAGGGCAATTTTGTTGTTTAGAGTTCTTTCTACCAAATATATATTGTCCAAGTTATGCAGTGACAATATGCATGTGAGTGTCTTTGTTTTTTTTTTTTTTTTTTTTTTTTTTGGGAGGGGAAAATTGAGATTCTAGTAGTTTGGATTGCTCTTTCATTTTTAATTCTTAATATATATAAAAAATTAGACTTGTTATAATTAATAGTTATTTACATGATAATTTATAAACACTTAAATAATATTGTATAATTAATTGATTATTGCATCTAATAATTCATAAATTGCCACATCAACAATTGCATTACATGTATGTGTCTTCTGTTTACATGTATATATGACAGCCTTTGATCTCATTAATGTGTCTTCTGTTTTGCAGAGATAATTCCGTTGATATGGTTGATTGGCCTGTCAACTGATTTGTATGAATCTCACATAAGATTCGATGCATATATGTTAAAAACTTTAGAACAAAGAAAGTTTAGGTGTTGAATGAATCAAAGCCATTAACTTACAAAACCTAATTGGAGTAACATTAATTGTAAGGAATTATTTCATCAATAGCCAGCCTAATAACTACTTCCATGGAATTGTTTAGGTTCTTTCTTTTAATTCTTCCCTAATTTATTGATCCATTGTAATAGCAAGTGGGTACGTTTATTTACAAGTGAAAATCTCACCAAAATGTTTCTCTCATTCTTCATGATTAAATAAATATTGAAGAGTTTGAATAACTTTTAAAAATATTGAGTTTAAAACTTGTTAGATCGTTAGTCTACTTCTATGTTTGAATTTACTAAAGTAATATACAATTGTATTCATGACTTTGTAATTCTATATATGATCAGAATAAGTCATCCTATATTTTGTAGTCACATTCATGAGAATAACAAAGTGATCATTAATTGGTCAAAAAATATTTAAATAGCGATTGATCAATCTTGAAGTACAAGTAAAATGTAACTTAAATCAATGAAGCTAATATATGGACATGGAAAGTAAAATAGAGTTTTGAACCTGAAAATTGATATTTTACTTTGTAGAAGGTTAAGAGTTGGAAGTTGGAAGTTGTGAGTTTGAGCAGTAGAGAAAGTGAGAAAGGTGAGCATGCACATGATTTCATTATAATATTAGTTTGTTGATATTTCTATCTATCTGTCTTAGGGAATCCTAGTTAGAAGTGATAAGGATAATACTTAAAACACAAAGAGAACGTCCATGAGTTAATACCTGTCATCTGGTTCCTCCTCTGCCCACTGGAGTAGGTAGCTTTGCTTTTATAACCCATTCAATTTTTTCTGTTTGGCAGAATTCACTGTCTGTATGCGTTCTACGTTATCTTTGAATTAATTATGGATATTAATTGATGTATCTGTTTTGGTTATATAATTTTCTTTTTGATTTTCTAGTTAAAAGACAATATTACCCCTATATTATATTAAGTGAGTTAGGTATTAAAGATTTACTATAGACAAAGTAAGTCTTAAAATACTTAAAAAGCTCTTGCTGTCATGGTGTAATAGCATTTACTTACAAGGGGTACTATTGACAAATGATAACTCAGAAACACAGGTGGTTCATTTATAAGCGTAGCAGAACCTCTAGAAGCAGGCATTCAACAGCGGTGGTTAAACTTAAAAGAGATATACTAAATAGAAAAGCTCAAGAAAAATGGAGAAGTCAGCAACAACAGCAGCAGCAAAGAAGAAGAGGTTACTGCAGAAAAGACAACCATTTTCTATCTTCAACTTCCATGCTATTTCATCGAAGAAGTACTTAGGGCACTCTTAAGGTGTCTAGGTCTTGAGAATGGAAGCAAGCAATCACAACAAGAAGCAGAACAAAATTCATCCAGCTCATCCCAAACAACTGACAAAGAAAACAATGCAAGCAACAACCAGACAAGTTCACAACAAGATCAAGATGTAGATCCACCATCTATCACACAAGACCCGGTAACAAAAATTTAAGGGTTATTTTTACTTCTGATATTCTAAAAAAATTTCTAGAAATAAGGTATTTCTTTACAACTAAAGGCACCCTTGAACTTTTACTATAAACTATTGGATATAAACGTAAATTTATTTTAGGAGTTAGTTAATCCCCGTATAGCAGGCATGATCAGTTAGACTTGGTTAGTCTCAGTAGTTGTATTTAAGCACTGTTACTGTGTAATAATTCTTTAGTTAATAAAAAAAAAAAAACACTTTTTCTCACTACTACAAAAATGTTATCAAGCAAGAAAAATTAGTGAAGACAATCAAATTAGTCAAAAAAAGTATTTTTCACTGCTAGAAAAATTTCTTATATATTCCCTCCTTTTATGCTTAAATCATATATATATATATATATATATATATGTTCTCTTTTATGGTTTGTGCAGCAACTTATGGGAAGGAGCAGGCGCGGACCTAGAAGATCAGGACTTGACAGGGGTCAAGATCCTCAAGTTAATTAAGTGGACACTGCCGAGTAACTCCAAATTGAAGTTTGCAGATATGGTTAGCGCTGGTTTCTGAGTTTATCACAGATTTCATTTACTGTAGGAGCCTTTAAATTTTATTTTTGCAACTTTTCTCCTTTTTCTCTAGCTACTGTTTAATTATGTTACATATATATATATATATATATATATATATATATATATATATATAGCAATCTTCTTGGGATGCTGCATGCTCATCTAACAATATCTTTGTTTTAATTTTGCGCAGTTTGTAATCATGCATACAATCATATTCTAAATTTATAATATTCCATTTATATGGTTGAGTGAAGATAGTTATGTATGAGTGGAAGGTTTTGGAATTTAATTTTATACTTCTCATGACTAATTATAAAATCTTAGAAAAATTAATTAATTATGATATATTCCAAGCAAATAACTTAACTAACCATAAAAACATTTGTCTGAAATGACATAATTATCCCTTTTATCATTTTTTCCCTTTTCATACTGTTTTGCAGAGTATTTGTGTTTGTAATTATAATTATGAGTCTGCTGTGACAGCAATTATTGGAACTACATATTTTTCCAATTTTCGGCCATCTTTCAACCTTTTTTGTTTTCCCCTAAGGTGCTGGCCCCATGATTTAAATCTAGATTAGCTAGAATAAGTTTATTTTATCCTTATCATGAGATCAAATTCTTGAAATTATTAATTTAAAATATTTTATTTGACCTTTTTCTTTAGGAATATAGCTATATAAATACATTTAATATAGTTTTTTTTTTTTATATAGAAATTTAATATAGTTTTATTAATCTTATTCATGAACTTAACTAGAATCTGTTTACGCAAAATTAAACTTGACACCTCTAGATGCTAATTTGTAAGTTCTAATAAGTAAAGAAAGTGACCTCGATCAACAAGCACATATTTTCCGTCTTAAGTGAGCCCATTTTTTTTTATTAGAAACTCCATGTCTTATATACTAGATTACCATTTAATTTACATTATTTTATAATGAAGTAATTTTAAAAAAATTAATACATACTTATTAATTTTAACCATTAATCAAGTAGCTATTTCTTTTGGCATGTTAAAAGAAATTAAACAACAGTTATGCGATATATATATAGCCTTGAAAGTAATGATTTTTTCATGAGGTTGGGAACACTCTTAACTGATCTGTATTTTCTTCTAGTATTATAAGTGCTACCAATGAAATAATTTGATTATATTAAACTTCATTTTTTTTTTTTTTTTTTTTATGAAGCCTGCTTCTACTATTTTTTCACGTATCCATTTGAAGAATGCTAATAACTGATTTTGGTAAACATTTAATCATCATATTGACACTGCTTCACGTAAACTTGTTCTGTTTTCAAATGAATAACAAATATACATGATTGCTAACTAGTTCACATTTATTTTGTTTTTTTCTTTCACTTATTCATATTTATTTTATTATCTTTGGCGTTTCATGCATTACTTTGCAGCAATCATATCATATATTATAATAAAATCAGTTTTTTTTTTTATTTATTTATGGTTATGCAAATAAATTCTACTAAAATAATACAAACTATTACAGTTGTTTATAACATTGAGACATTGGAATAAATCAAATCACTTTTGATATGATAATAAAAAATTAATTCATGAATAAATTATACATAAATCTTACATTTAGAACATGGTTTCATGTTTTCTTTCTATATCCAAGGAAAAATACTCAAAGCATTCATTTATTCTCAGCCTAATGTGCAAGTGTTTTTGAAGAGATAGTTATGAGACAAACATTTTTTTTATTTGAGGGCAACAATCATTAATCTAATTTTAAATGATGCTCTAAAAAATTATGGACTGATTAAAATGTTAATATACTTTATAGTTAATAATTTTTAATTATTTTATAGTAACCATAGAGATATTAAATATCTCATTAATAATGTATAGAGCGTTGGACTTATGATCTGAATATTTGTTATTAAAACAATATTACTTAGCTACTGTTCATGAGTAAGGGTTGGACTTCTGATCTGAATATTTGTTATTAAAACAATATTACTTAGCTACTGTTCATGAGTATCACCCTTACATGGAGACTATATCTTGATTTCGGTGTTATATTATAAATATTGTAAATACTTCAAACTACTGAATTATCAGAATTAATGCTTATGGTAAGAAAAAGGAAACAATTACATTTGCATTTTACTTTAATTTTACTAATCTCTTAATTTATTGGCCTAACTTTGACAATGAGTTGTTATTTATTGAGAGGTGAATTTGTTGTAGTAATACAATCTCTATAATTAAGATTTTGGTATTCTTATATTGATTGTTCAAACTCAATCATCTCTTTTATGTTTTAAATATTTTTAGGAAAGTTTTATCTTATTCAATATTTGAAAGTTGAAATCCTTACAAATAATAACACATTATAATTATTTCAAATGCCATTATAATTGTATTCCATATATGGGAAACTGAATTTTTGAATTGGGAGCAACAAAATAAAAAATTAGAAAAAACAACTACCAGGATAAGAAAAACTTTGTAAGATGGAAGCAATAACCAAAGACTCATGATCTCCCTCATCAACAGCATTGATCATCTCTGCACAAACATCACTTACTTCCAACTCTGCCATAGGTTGTGCCGGCGGTGGCAATCGATAAGGAGGAGGAAGTGGTGGTGGTGGTAGGGATATCATAGGGTAATGGAAATTTGTACGGGCATTCTCCATGCCACAAATGTTAATGGAAGAAAGATCATAAGCAATGGCAGCAGTGTCAAATGTGCCCAGCCAATGTCTTCCTTTGGTATATGGATTCCTGATTTCAGCAGCATATCTTCCCCATGGCCTTCTTCTGACCCCAAGATACTTTGAAGATCCTTTCGAGGTTCTTCTAATGGGGTTCTTGAAGATCAATGGGGGAAGTGCTTTTTCCATTGGCTCGTTCCTAAAACCTTGTACTGCTTGAGAGACAGCAAGTGATGGGTTTGCTAATATATAACCAATAAGATAAGATGATGGTTTAGGCAAATTTTAATGGGTAAATAAAATTATATTCTGAATTCCACTAAACATATGGGACAATGAATATTGGTGCAAAACGACACTTTGTTTTTGATTTGTTAGCATTAGAAAAGTGGGGCAGGTGAGAAGAATGGCTATCATGGAATATGGTATGGGAGAGTCAATATTGATTTGTTTCTCCAGTGGCTGTTTTGTTGTGCTTCTGTTCCTCATTTTACTGGCTAATGACATAATTAGAGAGGACATAATGCCCAAATTCATGCAATTGCATGTGCACGCTAATGCTACCTTTTGGCATTTACTATTTTCTCTCTGGTACGAATGAGAAAAATCTCTTCGAGCAAAATTGATTGGTTTCCCTCGCTCTAATTTTGCACAGAAAACTGGCCAATTTTCTATTTATTTTGATTTATATCCAAATACTCTCACTTTCACTTTTTTGAGTGAAAATAATCTTGTTTGAAACGAAAATAATAATAACTATCAATTTAACAAGTTTAACCTCAAATTTTTAGTCAAAAATATCTTGAAATTCAACTTACCAAATAATGCATCAAACTTTGTCGTTTAATTTTTTTATGCAATATAGAGTTATGTCCGTTAGTTTTTATTAACATCCAATTTCTATGCTGGTAGTCGGATTGGGAAGGTAGAGAAGTGGCCATGATACCATGTAAAAATGCATCGAAGTATTTCTTGGTTTGTTTGTTCAAATGGTTCAAAGGGATACAACAATCCCATGGCCATGGATGGATTTCTATTTGGTCCAAATTATGATTTCCAATGATGATTTAAATACAAACACTGGAACCTCAAACTAGCAAGATTCATATGCGAACACAGGTTCTACTGCAAACAAAAGCTGTTTTGAACAAATGACAGGAATCTGAGAATTAACTAAAAATGAAAGATGAGAAAATTAAAGACACTTTGTCTAAAGTAAAGCTGAGAATGGTAGCTGAGGCTGAGATAAAATACTAACATCATCAAGAAGTAATGGCTACATAGATGAGAATTTATATAAAACATCACTCTTGACACCATAACATCTTTGACTTTTTTTTTGGTACAAATAACATCTTTAACTTCTGAGCAAATACATACAAATAATTACAACAAAAATTCAAGTAAACGGGTAAGTAAAGGTAAGTGTACTTTTTTAAGTGAGCTTTTTCCATATGGATCCCTTAGATGCTTGTAAGCATTTCACTCGTGGAAAAACGAAACCTGCCCTTGGAGGATTTCCATCAATAAGAGAATTCTCATATACGTCTTTGCACTCTTGTATGACCTGTTTAATAAAAGATGAAATGACAACTTCAGAATGCACAATTCCTAAAATTCTCAAGAAAGTCACTTGCTAAACATGGGTAACTTCGGTTTTTGTTTTTATTTATGTTTTTTTTTGTTTTTGTTTTTCCCTTCAACCTCTTCACCTCATCTTAAGAGTTTGGGACTCCTGGTATCTCCAAAAATAATGAAAACGTTTTATAGATGTCCTCAGGAATCGAGTTCAGCATGTTCTAGCCAAATTAATACAAGACATTTTTGTATGCATCTAGCCAAAGCTTGTTGTGCGGAAGGGGGTGGGATTGCTCCTTGTTATTATGTAAAACCATCATTTTCATCTTCTAATTAAAAAATACATACACCAAAGAGAGGAGTTTCCATTCAAAATAACATTATCATCAAATAAATGCCTTATCCATATTGTTAGACTATAAAGATATTTCTTCAGTTCATCATTAAGCAACATAATTGCAGAATTTTCATGTACCTCCTTGGCATCCTTCCGAGGAATGCCTTCTCGCATTCCAACAAGCTTCTCAACAACTTCAGGCTGCAATAGCAGGACAGAAATGTAAAAAAATTGATTCATCAAACTGGACAACTTGAGCTAGAAATCTTCCCTCATTTTAAGACATGACAATCTTTCAAAACTAACTTTTACGGATGAAGTCTTAACCACTGTAAAAGATATTACTGTTGAGTAATTTAGTTTACTCCCATCTGTAGTGAGCAATTAGCTATATTTGAAAACAATAGATTGCATAAGTTACTGGAATCATATTGGGTGTAATTTTACCGGGCAGTCAGGCTGATGTTCGAGAATATTTGTATATATAAGCGTGAAGTTATCCAGGCTCTCTGCTGAGGCAAGTTCCCTTAAGTCGCTAAGTACTGTCACTCTGCTTTCTACTTTCTAATTCAGAATGCCAAGAAAACTAGAATAAGAATTTTTTTGAACAGCGAACTAAGATTTACTGAAAAGAACTTGTTGATCTAGCATAATTTGCATGTATTGTATGACAGTAATTAAATGCCTAAAACAAAGAGCACTTACAGAGACACTTATATATTCCCTAAAGAAGTCCATGATAACCTCCTCATCTAGCCTCATCCGTTCAATTGTTTCTTCCTTAATGTAATTTTTCTGCAATGTAAAATCATCATGTCATGTGAACAGAAAGTTGTCGGAGAAGAAACAGTGCACAATTTTAGTCCAGAAAAAAAAAGGGTCTTATTTGACATAGCCACATAGGAACCTGTGTTAAGAGATGGTCGACATAAACAACTATCGTTTCCTCCAGACAGGCTTCAACGAACCTCCTAAAAGATCTTTCTTCAGTGTACCTTGAATATAGGAAATTATAACTGATAAGCTTCCCCAACAAACTAGAATATTCAACAATCACAAAACAAGCAGATTTGAAATTAGAATTCTTGAGTCATGAGAGTAACAGGATGTTCCAATGCTTATCACACAGTTTACAACGCCATTTCTTTTTCTATCAAAAACAACTTTTATGGGTACACTGCAATGAAACCAAATATACATTGGGATGCTACAAACTATGTATCTAAAGACCAAGGGAAAATGTGAAAGAGAAAAACATGTGACAAAACAAGATCCCAACCAACTGTAAAAGTTCTAGAAAAGGAAAATTGAACAAAAAAAGAGAAAAGAGCTAGGACCCAATTCCAAGATTAAGAATGCTGCACTTGAGCTCCTTGCGCACATCTCACTTTCAAAATATCATCCTCTCATAACTGAAATCACGTCACTTAAGTATATAATTTCCTAAACTTGATACCTGACAACTCCTTAGCAACTACAGTAAACACAGGGATACACTTTTTGAAAACCTGATAACTTGTTTGATCCCTTGATTTGGAACCACTTAATATTAAGGGGGAAGCTAATGCCAAAAGCGTACATGACCGCTTGACAATATAACTAAAATCAAGAGTATAGAGAGCATGATTGCATGAATTGTAATTACTATTATAGAGATGATTTTAGGCAAATCTAGTGCAATGCATATTGTTGCCAAAAAATCTGATGATTCAACTTGCTTTAAAGCAGCATAGGAAGTGATTAACTAAATCTGTTGCTATTAAAAAGGTGGGGAAAGAGAATGTAGTAGAATTAGGCAGCTTATCAATATATGAAGCCATCATAATATAAACATGTGCTGAAGCATTGAACATAGAAACAAGTTGTACCATGGCATTAAAGGACCTATCAGCCATTAAAACGGCTAATTGAATAGTTATCATTTGAAAAATCATACAGGTTAACAACCAACAATGATTGTTTTTCGTTGGGTAGATAGATTGGCCCTTGCTAAACAGCTTAAGTCTTTTAGTCCACTGGTTTCTTCACAGATTCCATAGAAAGCTGATGGTGCTAAAATATTGGTAATGTCAAAGGACTAACAAATAACATTACTGAATCAGAAAATAACTCACATCTTCACATCACCAAAATAGTCACCAAATGTCGCAACCAAGTATTCAGTAACCTGCCCCTCACTCCAATCTGGAATATGCAAAAAGATAAGGTCAATAATTAGGAAAATAAAAAAGAAAACTAAGGTGTAAAACGGCCAACTTGAAGAGAGATAAGAGAAATCTGGAAAATCCCCTTAGTTTGTAAAATAATTTAAATTAACGTGAGTAGAACATATAGTGAATAATATGGTATAGTGAATCCAAATCCCTAATTAGTTAGCAGCATGTATAAAGTACTAGAAAGGCAAGATGAAATGTACTGTAACTTTCATGAAGGTTTTCTGACTATTTTATCTAAAGTTAAAACAATAATATCTAAACCATATAGGTCACTAAATTTGGAGTCTTATAAGTTTGTTCCTATAAATCATAATCTTAAATAGGATTTGGCTACAAATTTTCATAGCCAATTCAACAGGTTTTAGTAAAAACTTTTGCAAGCCAGACTCTTGTGTTGTTATAAAGCAAATAACTGTGGTAAAGATGGCTGATGAATTAAAACATTTAGCTTAGCATTTATTAATTAAAAAAATAGTAAAACGACATAATTGGTTAAAAGAATAGGAATAGCAAGATAAGTAATGGTGACATTTACTTAACCTTTGTGGTATAGTTTGACCAGCAATTCCTGGACTCCAGGATCTTCAAAAATTACACTAACAGTTTGATGCAAACCCACCTATCATAATTAGGAAAAATTCAAATTAAGATATTTGAAGTAAATTAACGGATTGATGCAAGCAAAAACACTTCAGTAAAGGCATCCGAATCTAATTCTAATATGAAAATACAGCGCATAGAATTTTGAAAAGGGGAAAAAAGATATAGGAAGGAAAGAATGTATCTTATTCCTTTTCTTTTTTGGGGAATTAAAAGAGAAGATCTTTGTGGCCATGGGAAAAAAAAAAAAAAAAGAGAGAGGGTGATAAGAACATAGGTTTACCCATGCATTTAAAATATGGCAAAGCTAATTGATAAAGAAAAAAATGGATGGCCATTTTGAGTGGGTTCATGAAGGAGAAAACTATCAAGCTAAATGATTGAAGAGAAACAGAAGTTTACTGAGAAATGAAAACATAGACTTGGAAAATATCCAGAAAGAAAAAAGAATCATCATATTACTTTTTTGGTCAAGGTCTCGTTCATTAAAAAAATAGACTACCTATTTTGGAATATTTAATACCTTAGCAACCTCTAAAAAACCCTTGCAGGTGTCTTCAAAATTAACCTGTATATGAAACAACAAATGTTAGGATATGAAGACAAGGAATAGGCAAGGAAAATATTCATGATTTCCAATACTAAGCTCCAAGGTAGCATGCAGATAAAATTGGAAAGAGCCAGCACAATATGCAAGTGCATGTTGAGGTCATGATAGTAAATTCAAGTCATCAAGCAAATCAATTTGCTTTTGAATGTCCATTCATCATATACCTTGATGCTAGTTCTCATTAACCAGCTCTGTTCCCCACCAAAACTAGCAATGCATAATAACTATCAAAGCCCAATCTAGAGGCCAAATTGGAAGAATAAGGATCTCTTCCTCTTAACCCATTGAAAGAAAAAATAAAAAGATAGTGGGGCCTCCAGGTATACGATTTACAAGAAACAATGCATTATGTCAATCATATAAACTAACAGAAGTCAGCCAATAATTTCAGAGGCAGACTGAGAAAAGGTATTTCATACATCAAAACTCTGAGCAGGGAGTAATATGTTTAGTCTAAAAGACTTAGAATTCAGACTTAAGCTTACTGCAATAAGTACATCATGATTTCCATTCAGTAACTTCATAAACAACATTCATTATAGGTTTAACTATTCAATTAGTCCCTATAGTTTTGCACAAAATTTAAATAAGTCCCTATAGTTTAAAATGTTGAAAATTCGTCCTTACACTTTCCAAAACTGTATAAAAAAGTCCTTGCCATAGGGACTAATTTAATGGGTTTTGAAAAGTGTAGGAACGAATTTTCAATGTTTTAAACTATAAGGACTTTAGAATTTTGTGTAGAACTACAGGGATCAACTGAATAATTAAACCTTCATTATTTCATTTTACAGTTTAAAGAGAAAAAGAAAAATTATTTCTTGATATTCCAAATCAACACCATGAATATGAACTATCTTTACAAAAGATCTTTCCAGAATCCCAGGTCATTAGATAGCAGTGAATCATGGAAACTAATTGCAGTAAGCATCAGTAAGGGAGAGTCATTTGAAATTATGATCAACAATGAAACTATTAACTTAATAGGAAACAACCAAAAACGAAGGTACAAACCTGCTCAGCATAGTTTGGTGGAAGAGCTTCAATCGTGCTATTACTTAGCTCCATGGCAAGATCATAGCAACGCAGATTGTTATTAACCTAATACAATAATGCATACAGTTTCATATCAAGACAAGTCCAAAATGAACAATCCCAATTAGGGGGGAAAAATGGGAACCACCATCACATTTCAAAAGTACACTAACCATTGCACATAATGGTTCCAGACCGATTTCAGAAGCAGGTTCTTCAAGTCTCTTCTTTTCAGCTGCTTGAAAATCAATCATCACCTGTAGAAAGATAGATATGACGAGCCAGAATAAGACAGGACAGCAAAGGCAAGCTATCTAATCAGTAAAAAGTAGTTCTATAATCAGGGGATCCAACATTTCTGGTTTTCTGGCTATACAATTACAGTAAAGAAGAAATTCGCTGTAGGGTGATGGGATAAAGTAGAGAGAAGGGAAAAGAGAATAGGGGATAGAAAGAAAGTTTAGAATCTAGAGATAGAAAAGGGAAGAAGAGATGGAGTAGAGTGATAAACAATATCAATTCATGAAAGCTTAGATTTCCAAACTAAAGTACATAATCTTTGAATGGGCCAACCCGTCTGGTCTTAATACCGCTAGAATAGGAAACAGTCACTTCACAGGCAAGTAATCCCATCTTATATCGAAATCCTAATTAACTAGTTTCTTAATAAAAACCCTTAAAACAACACAATATGATATTATCTCTAATCCTAATAAACACATATCATAAATTCCATACTCCATCAGAATTTTATCACAGACTGCTACTAGCAAAATTTCTTTTCAAAGTTGTCTATTCATACTTTATTAATCGAGAGTATAGATTTTACTAATACAGTCATCAGTTATGTTTTTATCTTATCTGAAATTACCTGAATGGTTGCCAAGGCGATTCTGTATAACATGACATCAGTGCTATTATCCCGAACAATTTGAATTTGCTCTCCAAGTATCCTGAATAGATCAACAGCAGCTGGGGTATAAAGCTTTCCATCTTCGGTTTTCTTTGGGGGCTGTGTTTTATCAGCCTCCAAGATATTCAAGTACCATTTCTAGAGAAGATACAGAAATAAAAAATTAATGTTACATATGAATAAGAATTGACACAATGAACATAATATATTTCCAGAAATTAGAAGGAACTGATGAGTTAGCTAGGTTACCCTTGTTGTAGCTTGCATTCTCTCTACATATGAGTTCATAAGAGGGTCCATGGCACCGCTCTCAGAACAAACTTGGGCTAGAGACTCATCAACACCTAGCCCAATCAGGTTATCTTGGTATTCAACTACCCAACCAGTAACCTAATTGAAACAAAATGTAGGAATCTTTTTATTGAAAAGGAATGAAGAAAATGGAGTGACAGCAATGAACAAGAATTCAGAGAAAATTAAAACACTCACGAGATAGAAACTGCCAATAATTCAATGACAAACATGGTAGACGAATTATGAAAATATTTTGTCATCCTAGGCACTTTAATAATGACTGCTTGTACATATCTAGAATCAGGAAACTCATGATGACTTCTAAGCCTCAAAAAAACAGAAAAAAAATCTGAATGGACAATGGGAATGGAAACCACATTTTCTTTAATTTATCTACTGTTAAACATAAAGCTGTAGAATTTATTTTGTTTTTTTCTAAAAACTGTAAATTGAAACTTAGCATTACGCTTCCACGATAAGTGTACCAGAGTTCTATATTAGACGAGAAGCATCCATAAACATGAATTGTATTTAATCATAGTACAGTTCTTTACTGTAAGATATGCTTTCACACCCCATGCATTTTAATTAACTAATTTGTGGAATTTAGAGGCATTATTTTGAGTATTATTAAATAAGTATCACATCATCACACATGGTACAATGAACAAATGAGGGACGTTTGCAACTTAGAAAGTTGCATAGTTTCCCAATTTGTTCTGGGAGATAGAATACATGGACACTTGTATAAAGGGTGAAGAAGATACTCAATATATGATATAACATGTTATATACATCAATAATGACTCCAGAGAAATACCTTTAATATCTCAATATTTGTTAATTCATTTGCCCTGTCACTGAGTAATCTTAGCATCTGAATAAACCTTTCGGTATACAGATTTACCATCAGTTGAAATATTTCATATCTGTCAGCATGAAAAAGTAAATTAGAACATAAGAACAACTGGTATATATAGTAGCATTCCAATTTCATTAGATGTCCCCATAGGGACAACTAGCATATATAGTATATAGAAAGCACTATCAACATTGTAAAAAGCACAAAAAGCACCCATACAACAAAGATAGTATACCAGAAAGAATACATGAATGCTATAACCATATCAAGAGAATGATGCATCAATGAACAACAACAACAACAAGCCTTATCTCACTAAGTGAAGTCAGCTACAAGGATTGCACAAAAGCCTATCAAAAAGTTGAGAAGATAGAGAAGAGAGAAAATTCAAGGCAAGTGGAAACCTTGGAGGAAAGCAGGGGGCTACATAGTCATAGACATCTCCAAGTTCCTCTCCTATCTACATGTCATAAAGGAAATAAAGTTTCATTAGTAATAGAAAGATAAAGAAAAATAGAAACAGGAGCAAAAAAACTGCCACATTTTCACTTCCAAGAATAATAATAATAATAATGCTTTGCATGGACAGATTCAACTCAATCCCTCCACAATAAGAAGCTAAATACTTTGCCAATGAGACAACACCTGACTTTGATTCAATAGAAATGCATACAAATACATATATTTAGCACTTATTTGACTATTATGAATTTTTTCAAATTTTAATTGTTCATTCGAATACTAAATGTATTAGATTTAGCATATTTTGTCATTTACATTTATATAAAATATATAAAATTCTGGTCTGACTATGGTTTGACCAAGAATTGTGATCCAGTCTCGTGACTCTAGTTTTCAGAACACTGGATAAAAGAGCAATCAACTGGTATGGGAAAAAAAAAATTAGCCATATGAGGATAGAAGAGTAAAATTGGTATTTCATCCTTGAAGATGAAAATGAAAAGAAAATTCAGAGAAGCTTAAAGAGAAGTTCTGCATACCGTTCGAGCTTCCTCTAAAGCTGCCTTGAGGTCCTCAAACACAAGCTGATCCATAAATTAAATTGACAGTAAGTTGCATAGCACTTATCCTTATGTTTGGGGGAGAATTTTGCAGGGGAATATAGGAGTGTATTGGAAGGGAGTGCAGAGCAATGAGTGAGAAGGTACCTCAGTGAGAAGCTTGTTAAAACGTCCTTCTACAGTCTTCCTTATTTGTTCATAGCACTTATCCTTATAACCTTTACCTTGAACCTTCAATTTTTGCTGCACCAAATTTTTTGAAGCCATTGAAGCAGTGGCACTTCTGCAATTATGAGCAATAATAGATATTTGATTATCAGTAATAAATAAATTTTTGTACCTTCATGAAGAAAAGAAATAATAATGTCAGGATATAGATACAGTACAATTCATGGCTTGACAAGGCAACAATACTACTATTTGTCAATCAAATAGAAAAATATCAATTACTTGTCAGTTTTGCGAGGATTTGCAATTGTTGCCATTGCACCATCTCCTTCAGCCTCAGCTGCTTCCTCTGCAATCTGTTGATCAAGAATTTCTTGCATTTCAATAACCCTAGAGTAGATGACAAAAGCAACACAAGATTATATTAATTTGAGTCAGAATAAACTGAAGAAACCAACTGGTTAAGAGATAATACTTGAGCCCTGGGAAAAAACAGTTATATTTCCTTGTGTCATCCATGTAACATTTAAGTCTGTTAGATATAAAATTCTTGGTTCCTTTTCCTAACAACTTAAACTTTTGAGAAAATTTACTTCTAGACATGGTACCAAGCCTCTTGATCAGGTGGTCATGAATTCAACACTTGGTGCCCTCATTTATCATAATTAAACTAAATTTCAGAACAAGGTGAAAGTTGTAGTGGCGCTTTGTCCAAGCCTCAAGTCCAATGGACTTTGGCATGCGGGGATGTGTAAGATATAAAACCACTATTGTACTTTCTCCTAACAGCTTCAACTTTTGGGAGAGTTAATTTCTTGACAAAGTCCAATATAAAAATATAAATCTATAAATTGGAAGAATGAATGTAGTTGATGGAAACAATCACATAGAATTTGGCAAAACATATATTCTTAAATTGAAAAAAAAAAAAAAAAAAAAGATTTCATGTAACTTGTTCAAAAATATGATAACGAGCAACTTATAGAATATTTTCCAACATGATAGTAGCGTCTAATTAAATTCTGACAACTTAGGAACTATGGAATAATAGTACATGATGTATTGTAGAAATTAGCTTTGATACATTTGACCTCAACCTTTAATAGTTTCAAAAAATATTAACAGCATTTATCATATAAATCTCTTTCATTGCATTCATTTAACTCCTAGCATGTTTGGCTTCAACGCATGGAATAGCAGAAATTTTGTGCAATATATGGTAAGTGTGAAAAAGAAGATAGGAAGAAAATGCAAGTGCCTGTCAACAACATACCTTAAAGCACGAACCAAAGTCTGCGGGCTGCAAAAGAAAAGGGGAAGGGGAACAAATACACAGAAGGAAAAGAAATAAGAAATTGCAAATTATCTGTGAGGAAAGCACATAACTTAATGTAAACCAGTGCAATGCAGCCAAATTTGTTAGGGATGCATTGCAAATGGTAGGTCTTGCATATTAATTCCTTCTTCTTTATCCCCTTATCAAGGTTCAATCTTCCCACATTCATGACCAATTTACCAGCAAGCCCACCATAAGACATCTCAAACAAATTAGGGTGAGCATCATCTAAACATGTGATATTATGTTCTAATAGTGACATTTCTGTTTGATATATTTATTATAATAATTATGTTTTAATAATATTATGGAAGTGGAAACAAAATGTTTTAATCTGATAGAGCCCAAGAGAATGGAGGCTTTCTGCTGGACCAGAACAGCAACCAAGGCCCAAAGATATGGAGGGTTTATTCAAGAAGGAAGCAAGGGACAGCCATCAGGAAGGGGAGTTAGTTATGCTTTGTGAGGATTCTGTTGGAGGGAATGCAATGATTAATATTGGGGAGCATGGACCACAAGGGAGGCAGAGTGGAAATTGTGAGGTGAAACGGCCTTAGGCTTGGCTTTTCAGTTATGGGAGCTCAAAGGTAATTGCTCACTCTTTTCTCTCTACATTAACCATTCTGCATTGTTTTACAGGTGCGCTCTAGTTTCTGGATTGCTGTGTGAGGTTGATTGCTGTTGTGTGGGTTTGGGTTCTATTATGATATCTCAAAGTTAGTAGACAGAGTGACCAGAGACTTGAAATGTTTTCTCACTTAGGCTTAGGCATGAGCCTAAAATTCCAGCACAAGGTTGGGCTGAAACAACTTCTCGTTCAATAAAAAATGTCAAAGCACCAGGACAGCTGTCACCCAAAACTGTGACACTCCTAAAACCAACAGAAAATCTAACACTTTCAAATCTGAACACTCTCAAATCTCAATTGATACTAGCTGAGTAAGAGAAGCAGTTTCAGAGGCACAAACACAAATGTAATTGCAAAATATAAATGAAAATTTCAATGAGCTATTCATGTACTAAATAACATACCTTTCTTTAGAAAGTTTATAGAAATTTGAAATATGACCCCACAGTGTCTTCTCAAAGGTCTCCCAGCTTTGATCTACATCTTCAAAATATTCTCTGAGGCACATGCCATGATCAAGATGAGGAAAAATAGGTTATTAGCCAGAAACTACACAAAAAGAAAGAATCAAACAAAATTATTGATTGCCAATGTTAACCAATTTAGTGGTCATTTTCCAAAGAGTTGCTTTCAAGATCTAAAAGCCCACAAGTTCAAAGACTAAATCATACTTGACCCTTGATTTCTGTTAGGGATATATACTAAACCATTCTTGTGTCTCCAAGTGTTGTTTTACAAATTCTCCAGCAAAATTGGACATTCTTTAGATGGCCTCAAGTACTTCAGCATAAAATAATTCCCTTATGGGTATTTTATTTAATTTGAGTTTTGCGTTTAGTGGCAAACTATAACAGTACATCTATTTGGAATTCTCACATAATCAGTTCATTTTCAAGACAGAACAATTAGTTATAGTTTCCAAGAGTTGTATCCTTCTCTGGGCTTGACAACACAGTATATATCAGCATACATATAAGGTTTTAAAAATTTATATGCCTAGAGAATAAGATATCCTCCTACATTGAATGATATTCTCCATAAGTTCCAAGCCTTAAAACACACTCTGTAACCCTAAAGCAACCATTTACAGTTTATGAATCTGCCCTATACAAGGGAACAGTAAAAAAGATCCATAGAATGCACCAAGTGGCCATAAAGAAAACTCAATGTCTGTCCTAGTAGGACTACAGATAAG
Organism: Bauhinia variegata; assembly: GCA_022379115.2. NCBI lineage: Eukaryota > Viridiplantae > Streptophyta > Magnoliopsida > Fabales > Fabaceae > Bauhinia > Bauhinia variegata. Next base: position 20,262,839 of record CM039428.1, on the reverse strand, counting down.
GAATTTTGGTTGGGTTTTCCTATCATGGATGCAACCAGACATAATAAAAGATTTGGTGAGACTCTCATTCCCTCAATTTAGTCTCCTCAACTACAAGAAATCTTTTCTCTTCACTGATTAAGAAAACTAGTGGGTCACCATATAGGTATCTTGATGGGGTGGGGGATTATTTTGGCACTCATCACAAAATCTAAGGCAGCTGCATGTACTTAAGAAAATACAGACCTTAGTCGGCCAACCTCTTCCTTGTGAGATCCTGCAGCTGCTAATGCAAACCTCCGCTTCCCATCCAAAGCTGTTAACCTCTGAAACAAATTGAAGATGGGGAAAAGGGAAAATGAGGTTTCAAATGCACTATATATACACAGAACACAGAAATAAGATATCAAGTGAGAGGAGTAGATCCTAACAGTTAAATCTCACATGAGAGGTTAGAATTAGAAGACCACATTAAGAACCTGACCTGACTAAGGTCATATGTACAATAAAAATAGTCACATGATTTGGTAGTCTAATTTTGAACGTTCATACATGATTCAGTGGTCATTATTACACCCTCTTACCTCTCATGACAGACACTTTTTCTGACTTGATATGTCCTTATATATGTATGTAGGCATTTATGTGTATGAACCTGTGTGTGTAAATAATTATATGCATAGATAAGCATTACCACACTATGAGTAAATTAAGCAATACCTCATATGTATTAACAAGTTCTTTTTCATCACTCAAAGAATCCCGAGCCTCAGCTGCCTCAACAGAGATAGACATCATACCCTCAACATCCTATCAGAACATAAAGAAGTTAAATGGAGAAAAGCATAAAGCAAAGCAGGTTGCAAGCATGTCTAGTCAAAATTGGGACAAAATGACCAACATTCTGCTGCTTCTATCTGTCTAAATCCCATCCTAAAGAGCCTGAAAGATCAATTAGGCTATCAATTTTCAATACAGTACAGCTGCATTTTAGTGAGAACTACATCTGCACTATATCCATGGAGGGAACAACAACATGATATGAGTAGTTAACAAGTTCAATACTTATACAGAAGGGAAGGGCAAAAGGAAGAGTTTAAAATCGTAATTCCAAAAACCATTTAGAGATAAAAGGTGCCCTACAGATTCACTCTCAACAACTGAACAATTACCTTCAAGGTTGTGTTTAGGTTATTTCTTGCATTGCTAAGGAGCTTTATCTGGTCATGGTTATCAATTAATGTTTGGCAATCCAGACAATATCTGATGCACCAAGAAAATCAAAATTAAGTTCAAAGTAAAGGATATCAATATTGCAAGTTTATGCAAAACAAATCAATCACCATGTAAGAAGTCATAATATTATCAGGAGCATACTTTTCAATGGAAACAAAGTTTTCACGGAGCTGGTTTACTGCTTTCTGAGATAAGAAGAGGGATTTCAGTCCTGCCTGTGCCTGCTCAACCTGCAGTCAAAAGTGTTCTTCAACCACCACTGAAGGTTTAAAAGCTTCGTATGACATCTGATCAGTTACTATAGTCAATAAAATAATTACCTGTTCTGCTACCATTGTACTAAGTTGTGCATCATTTGCCTGATACAAAGCGGATAAGAAACACTTAGAATTGGCAAAACCTATAGTTATATATAAAGAGTAGAATGCTAATTTGCAAAAAGGGGTTGCAGTGAGTTAAAATGGATCTCAATATCCCTAAATACTGGATCGGCCACTCAAGCACACCCACATCAAATTACTAAAAACTTAATTGAATTGATTGACCTGTTGGCGTGAAATGTAATCGGCCTTGATGGATGAAATCGACTGCAAAAGCTCCGGCAGAGGCAACAGCTTTGCGACCTCACGAACTGCGGCTTCCTTTGCTTCGACACCAAGATCCTCCACCGTCATTTTGTACAAACAACTGTACAGAAATTTCCCACTTCCAAAGATCTACAGGTATTGCGCATACACACAAAATTAACAGACACTTGTATCTCTCAGCACCCAAAATGAACTCAAATTCAGCTCAAAATTTGACTGAATTCTACGAACAAATGTAAAACGGTCAAGGCTGGAAGTCGAATACGCGTCCTGTTTGGTCAGATGGTTTTCCTACAAATAAATCTAATGCCCCAAATGTTTTGTTTAATTCATAAATTGCCCCTCCGCCCAGATTAAGATGAAATACAATCTGAAAAAGCAAGAAGGATATGGAATTCTTATTCTTATTACTGAAAAATCTAATTACTTCATTAATACGAGAATTTCGTTTGGTCAATTTATTTATGAAGTTACTTATGAACCTTCAACTCTCATTATTCATTTAAGTATTTGAAAAAAAAATGCACTACAAATATGAAACTTATCAAGAATGATGATTTTCTTGGCACTTCTTTTGTCTTTTGACCATGATCACAAAATCAAAGAAAATGGAATTAGATTTTTACAGAATAATTTGTTTTTCCTTTAAGAAAGAGGGGGCAATAAGCCCATAGTTATGAATGTTTTACTATATGCAGTACAACCTTACTGTATGTACTTCATTTCCAATTTATTAATATTTGTACTATCAAACTCAAAATCAAAGTGTAGCTATTTTCTATTAATAGTGCATTGCAAGTTGAGTATGCCTCAGTAGTAGATCCACTTCCAATGCTTCGTCATTCTGCCGTTGAGGTAAGAAATTCATTTTTGAGGTAATAGCCTTTAATTTCTTTCTCAGTTCATTTGGATATATGGACTGCATTGCATTGCTTTGCCTCTATTGGTGAGGTTATTTTAATAATTTCAGTTTACCCAATCACCTATCACTCTGTTAAAATCTCTCTTCCAATCCAATTAAACAAAGCCTCAAGGAATTCATATATCTTGGACTTTCAAGTAATTTTCTTTTCTGTCTCCGCTCATTCTGCAATAATCACTACTCCTTCCTATTATTACATGAAAAGAGTTATATGTATATTTAAATTTTTACACTATTTTTTATTCACAATTTACTCTTAGTAATATATTTTTTTTTTTTTTTAAAAAAAGAGTACCCAATTATAGCACAATAATTTATCTCTTATTGCATTGGTACCAAATGCTTTGTTTTTCGCAGGCAAAGGACCGCGTCTCCTGGTGTACATTTTTGGACTTCTCTGCTTTTCATTTTATTTACCATCCGAAACATTTTAGCACCGACACATCTTATATGATATTTATAAAATATTTTATCTATTTTACACTTAAATAATTAATAAAAAAAATGTCTTCTAGTTAAAAATATAATATAATAAAAAGAACATAAAAGAGCTAAAACAAGAATTTTATTTAGTTTTTTTTTTTTTTTTTTGTCATACGAGTAAACCAAACACCAAATTTTTTAGGTACTGCTCGAATTTTGTACCCACTAAATCATATTTAATTGCTTAATCATACTTATAGAATACTTTATTTATTCTACCTTTGGATTGTTAAACGTGAGTTTTGATTAAAGCAAGGGTATTAATGAAAAGACTAAAGAGAGTAACTTTAACTGATTGATTTGATTTGATTCGATGCATAGGTACCTAACTTCAACACGGTTTGAAATTTTTTAAAGTGTGGGGCTCATGCATGCGTTCATCTCCCTTCCAGCTAGCTTTATGTAATCTAAATGTTAATGTTATTGTTTCAGTAGAGTATTAATATTCCAGATTCCGAAGTTCATGTTATAGGCTTTGATTCTTTGTCTTGATGCATGAATCTAAAGAGGTCCCATATGCTCTTCTGATCACCATGTGATGATGATATGATATGATGATGAATTTGAATAAAACGTTCTAGTTGAAGGGAGAAGTGACAACTTTTACCACTGCTTTTCTTTTTCCTTCTTTTCTGATTTTCTAACTATAAAAAAACTTCATTTATTATTAAATATAAAAGTGTTATCTATTATAAATTCTCACGTTTATAATGACAAAATTAGATACAAAAATGTGAACATAAAATAAATAAAAGTAATATTTCGAGGGAGTTAAATAATAGAACTGATAAGTTCGAATGGCGAAGAAACCTAGTTTGTTTGTAGTTTAGCTAGGGGAAGCTAATCAAGATTTTGGAACAATTGTATTAGTGTTATTCTCACGTTCTCCAACACATTTCATTTTCTGCAGTGTTAACTTGACACAAAGCAGCGGATGACTTTAGAAAATTGAAGCAAAAGAGAAATCATTTTCAAGTTAAAGATCTAGAGGTAAAAATATAGTGTTTACCTCATACGGATGTCTCGACATTTTCAATTTTTTGTTACAATTGATGAAGAACAAAGAACATAGAGTATCATATAATTAACCGTACTGAAAACAATTTCCACACGCTAAAGTTACTCTATATAACTCAATGAGCTGAAGCTAGCTGTAAACTTAAACAAAGGGGGCAGCTTCCATCTTAATTTTAGTGAGAGTGACAAGAAGAATAGAGAAAAATGGTTTCAGGGAATTATGCTCTCCTGTTTGTCCTTCTAGGGTTCCTACATTGCTTGGCTCAAGGCGAAGTCCATTACTATGATTTTGTTGTAAGTCCATCATTATCATTCTAAATTGAGAGATATCTAGCTAGTTAATTAGACTATAATTTTGTGTTTTCTGTTAAAAGACATTTTTAAAGTATACTTCTTGTTTGGTAGTCAGCTTAATTTATCGTTACCCACTTTAGGGCATGAAAAGCTGAAATTGACCATAAGTCATCCATTAACTCAATTACGCAGCATGTTTCCAACAAAAACCGGGATTTGCTAATTACTATTCTCTATGCATCCTGAACGAGTTTCATATTAGAAATCATGCAGAAGCTAGCAGCTTTTGCTTAATCACTTTTATTATGGTATTTGCAGCTGCGGGAAAAAAATTTTACAAAGCTGTGCAGCACAAAGAGCATTTTAACAGTAAATGGTAGCTTTCCAGGGCCAACAATTAGCGTTCGCAAAGGAGATGTTGCTTTTGTCACTGTCCACAATAATGGGAGTTATGGGGTAACCATTCACTGGTAATTAATTCACTCATAGCTCTCTTGCTCTTTCTCTTTCTCATCGATCAGCTTCAAACAAGCTTATATGGTTAGAGAAATTAACATTACAGGCATGGTGTGAGGCAACCAAGAGATCCATGGTCAGATGGACCTGAGAACATAACACAGTGCCCAATTCCAGCAGGAACAAGCTTCACTCAGAGGGTGAATTTCGCATCAGAAGAAGGAACTCTATGGTGGCATGCCCACAGCGACTGGTCTCGTGCCACCGTCCACGGTGCCATCATCATATATCCCGCCGAAGGAACTTCCTATCCATTCCCAGAACCCGGCGGACAAGAAACACTTATAATTGGTACTGTTATGAGTTATGACTAGGGTTGGTACAAAATAAGACGTTATGGTATCTCGTTCCAACTCGAAGGAGTTGAAATGAAACTAAAACAAACAAAATTCCATTTCTGTTAGAATAGTTTGCTCTTGACAAAATTTTTAGTAAAGTATTACTTTTTATATCTTTGTTTTTTTTTTTTTTACACACGATTATTTTTCAATGAAATTATAGCTTTTAACACTCTTTATTACTTTATATACTCACTTGTCCTTTTAACTTTTTTTTTTTTTTTGAAATTCAACTAGGACAGAATGGAATGAAAAGTTGAGATGAGAACTAAAACATAATTGAAATAAGACTAAGATAACATTTTTATTCTAATTAATTTTTTAGGACTGGAGAGAAATGACTAAAAATTCATAATTCATGTCCACTTTTAATTATGACTTTTTAAATTAAATTTTTTTAATTCAAAATCTTAAAGTAATAATTATTAAGTAGGATTACTGTCCTTAGTATGAGAATACCATGTGTAAACAAAATGAGAAAAATCTCATGGGTGTAGATAACTTGCGTATACACAATGTTTTGGCAACCAAATGTAACAAAGTATACTGTGAATAATTTGAACACGATAAGCAACATTTAAATTCTTTTTCTCGATCGTCAAACTCACATTCCATTACGTATATTACAAACATGTGCTTGTTATGTTTGCAGGGGAATGGTATAAGGGGGATGTGATGGAAATCATAAAGACAGCTTTGGAAAGTGGAGATGAACCAGCAGCTTCAGATGGTTACACTATTAATGGTCAACCTGGAGATTTCTATAATTGCTCTAGAGGTACATAACTAACATAATTTATAAAGTCACACAATTGGTGTTTTATTGAGCTAATCATTAATCAAAGTGTCAACAAGTAATAGTTGCTTTGCGTGTGGAAATTTATCTTAAAAAGGGAATATGATTGAAACCAGCTAGCTATAGGAAACATCCAAGATTAATGAGAATCTTGTAGAGCGTTGGCGTGCAGCTGATGGGAAAGAGCAGTTGTATTTTTCGAAGTGGGGTCTACTTATTGTGTCTTCTTCGTAGGCTACAAGGCAACACTAATTGTCAAGTTAAAAGACTTCATAGAAGTTGTGGTGTGGAAAGTTTTTACTTTGTTTGGATGTTAATTATGTAGACGAAGTGGAGGAGTACTAAATATTGAGTCATAAAATTTTATGAAAATGATATGTTGAAAATAATAATTATACACTACTTGAAAAAGTACAAGCTGATAGTCTGATCTCTATTTTTGTTTTTAAGAGATCAATTGATTCAACTGCACTCTATAGTAACCCACAATAAAATCATCCTCATATAGAATTCTCGCTTTCCTTTTCTTAGGAAAGTTTGAAACATTTTGTAACAAAAACTTAACTTCATATTAGTTAAGAATAAACAATAATATATGTTAGTTTTAATGAGAAGTCAATTGAGTCACGAGATATTATAAATAAAATGTTTTAAGTTTAAAATTTTAAAATTATTCTTGATGTGAAAAATTTATTATTTATTATTCTTCTTATAAACAAAAATGAGTCTCACACAAAAGGTGTGAGTATACATATAAACCAAAAAAATATTAGTTTGGAACTGATATTTATTTACAACATTGTATATATGTGTAGACGAGAATTTAGAAACTTCGTCTGTTTTGGTGAAAGTGATTATTTTGCAGCTAGATTAAATCAGATCTATTAATTCTATTTTTGAGATATTCCACACACACTACATCGAAACTGAGTTAAAGAATTGAGGTCAATTAATCAACTCTCTTTTCTTTGCTTCGAATTTACAGAGACAACATCTCGTTTTGTGGTTGATTCTGGAAAAACCTATCTCTTTCGCATAATCAACTCAGGCATGAACGAAGAACACTACTTCGGAATCGCCAAACACAACCTCACACTCGTAGGCATGGATGCTGCCTACACCAAACCCTTAAACACAAGCTACCTTGTGATCGCCCCTGGCCAAACAATGGACGTGTTGATAACCACAAACCAAACACCAGACGAATATTACATGGCCGCCATTCCTTTCCACGATGGAACTGCAACTTTTGATAACACCACAGCCACAGCAATTCTGCAGTACAGTGGAAATTACACTCCCTCAACTGTAATCCCTTACCCATATTTTCCTTATTACAATGACTCAACCTCTGCTTTTAATTTCACAAAGAGCTTGAGGGCATTGGCAAGTGAAGATCACCCAGTTCATGTTCCCACTAGTGTTACTAGAAGAATTTATATGACAGTTTCTATTAACCAGCTCCCCTGCACAAATTCAAACTGCTCAGGACCTGATGGAAATAGACTTGCAGCAAGTTTGAACAATGTGAGCTTTCAGACCCCCAGTATTGATATACTGCAAGCATATTACGGGTATGTACGGCCTCCTATAGCTACCATTTCAATTGTAGGGACTAGGTAGAGTTTTTTTTCTAAGAACAAAATAAATAAATAAATATACACGTGTATATATATATATATATATATATATGTATCTGCACATATACTGGTAAAGGAAACTTTAGTGGGAGGAGTTACTCTATTCTAAAATCAAAACATCCCACAAGCTTTAGCAAAGACTTATAATACTATTTATAAACTGTTTATAAAAAATGAACTAAAACAAAATTTTCTCCATGATATAACAATCTTAATATTTTCTTTGAAAACTTCTCGTTGATTTCTAAACATTTTTATAGAAAATGAATTTAAGATTTTCAAGCGTGTACTTTTTCTATTATTTCTAGGGTTGCTTTCCATTATAAATTGAAAACATGATTTCTTTTGCTCCCTCCTAAAATAAGAAAGTACATTTTTCTGTGTTAAATGATAAATCAAGAACAGTATATTAGAAGAGTTTTGGAACAAATATATGTATTATAAATGTTAATTTTAATTCTCTTTTGCTATATGAACAATTTTTTCATGCAGGAACATATCTGATGTTTTCACTGGAGACTTTCCGAATGAACCTCCTCGTTATTTCAACTTCACAGGAGACGTGGGGAACAATACAGTGTTTGCAAGCACAGGAACCAAGGCCATAATGCTTGACTACAATGACACTGTTGAAGTTGTATGGCAAGGAACAAACATCATCACTGCAGAGAATCACCCAATGCATCTTCATGGTTTTAGCTTCTATGTTTTGGGATTGGGTTGGGGAAATTTCAACAATAAGACTGATCCACAATCCTATAACTTCGTTGATCCACCAGAAATTAACACAGTCGGCCTTCCTAAGAACGGATGGTTAGCCATGAGATTTACTGCTGATAATCCTGGTATATATGTTTCTCAATTACCATTTGTTGATTCATTCATTCACTATTATGCATGAAATGATTTGATGGAGTCACATCTTTCTTGAATCTAGATTTGGTGCAGTTGATTGCACAAAAGTAGCTAATGTGGTAAAACATTAGTCATTGGATTGTTTGATGTAGTGGTATTACAATCTCATTCAACAGTTGACGTTTCATTGCATTAGTGATTATTGTGCAGTTAATGACAAAAGATTCGAATTCATGTTGTTTTATATTTTATCTCATTCTTTTGTCTAGTACTTTTTTATTAATAAGATTTTATTTTTTAAAAAAAAAACATGAGACAAGAAATGAAATAGAGCATTAAACAAAAGATGTTAATCTCAATTTGATTAATCTAAGGAAGGTTTCATTTTGTAGGGGTGTGGTATATGCATTGTCATTTTGAGAGGCACAGTAGCTGGGGTATGGACACTGTGTTTATTGTGAGAGATGGAGGCACCAACCAAACAAGTATGCTTCCACCACCTAGTTACATGCCTCCTTGTTCTCAGTCATGATGAAGCAATACTATTGCGTCAACCAGCAGCTGCATGTTACGATATTGAGCGTATGAATTAATTGGGTGTGGTCGAATAAGATTATGTAAGAAGTAATGAGTTTGGTTAAAGAATTGTAGTTAGTTTGTTCATTTACTCTTTATCAAGTTTGTAAGAGGGCTTTGCTTCGTTTGTAAATGGTCAGTGGATTGAGAAACATAATTAATGTAAGACAAATATTGTATTGTGGTTTATTTGGTATTATATTTAGATGGTAATATATATTTGTGTAATTAATAATTTCTAATTAAATATTTGTTTTGATATTTTAGTAATGATTTCAATTAATTAAAATATTAAAAACGTAATTTCTAGAAATATTTTAATGCCAATTATTTACTAATTTTCAATATAGTAATAATAAGTGAAGTGATTCTAACTAGGTAGTTGATCCTTGGACATCACGTCAGGCAGAACAATTATTTGCAATGATGTTTTACATTCAACCCTTTATTCAAAGTGTTGGGAGGAAGTGAGAGGGGACAAAAACAAATGTTTCCCTAGACGCTAAGTAACCCAACCCAAGCTTGGGCAAAGGAAACACTTACTCCCAAAAGCAATGATATAATAAAACAAGACAAATAAACTGGCCAAAGCATGCAGTTGAAATAATAAGATGATCACTTTCAAATTTCTTAATTGGCTACTTGATTACTTCATAAATGTATTGGACAATGAAATTTTTATGTTGGAAGTTTTGAAATTGTGTTTGTTAAGAAGAATTTATTAATTATTATTTTTTAAATAAAAATTAACTTTGTATTAAGGTGTAAAGAAAAAGTAAATTTTAAAAATATTTTTTAAATTTTGTATTATGTCCATTTTATTTTCTAAATTTTTAAAATGTGTACGATTAAAATTTAATAAAAAATATTTACATTATTATATTTTCTTAGTAATCTCTTTTTTAAAACATACAAATGAAAACACGTAAAAATATAAAAACTAATAAGATATATAACATTTTTGTTTTGTAAAAATTTTAGTAAACTTTAGAAATAATGTATATATTTTAAAAATTAAAAAAGAATTAAATATACATTTTAAAAATTTTAAAAAAATATATACATGACATAAAATTTAATTGGTATTTTTGAAAATTTTCTTGTCTTAAATGTAAACATAAACCGAACAAGCATACCTCACATTACTTAATCATGTAATATTTATATTTTTTCTTTTCCATATTTTTGGATAAGTTTAAGATAAACTGTCAGTTTATTATAAATCGACGGAGGAATTGTAATGCGAATATTAAATCAATTAGACAACATCAATGTGATCACCATATTTGCTACATGACGATGTCACAAGTTCACAAACATAGATTCATAATAAAAGTCGTAATTTGAATGGCGTGTCCATATCAACTGCATATCCCTAGATTCCTTAATTGTTTCTTACTCAATGTGCTGAAGAACATTTGCAAGGAAAGCAAATCATTCATATGTTATATAATAAACTATATAGTTCTTTAAATCTGTAATCTAAAGGAACTACCTACTAGTAATTAGTACTTTTCTTTGTCACATTCCTCATTCTCTTACACGCTTTATTTTATATTTTAATATACTAAAGCACCCTACTTTATTAAAGTGAGGAATCAAAAATCTATTTTATTGTATAGTATAGAAAAGGAAACAACAACAGCTTCATGAACTTAACCCTCTCTGTATATAAACTTGTGGTTTCCTGAAAGCATTACAATTATTCGAAATCGATCGCTGAGTCTTGAGTTAACTCCAAGACCAAAGATGGCTGGGATAGGGCAGAAGTACAACACGCTGTTCTATTTGGCCCTTCTGGGATTCGTGATGTTTTGCAAAGCACATGCCAACGTCCATTATTATGATTTTGTTGTATGTATTGCAATGCCCTTCATCAGTAATTATTTTTCTTTTCTTTATCACTTCTGATTTTTTTTTTTTTTCAAATTCACTAGAACCAAAAGAACTTCCATATTTTAAGTTTTTTAAATAAATTTTTAACACCACAAAATTCTATTAAAGTAAGACAAGAAATTTGATGAAATAAGACCCTTGAACTTATATTAGAGGATTAACTTTGACAATATTATACAGTACAAGGGTGTGAAACTTGAAACTTAAAAAATTTCTGTATAATTTCAATGAATTTGTATGAGTTAAAATATGAGTTAACTCTTCTTCTTTTTTAGTTTTTGGTTATGGGGGAATTATCATTAAGAGAAAAAGACTGAGTGAGAGTTTGGGATTTAATATCATACATGGATTAAATTATAGATGATATATCTTCTTCCTTTTTGGTGGCTTATTTGCAGCTGAAGGAAAAGAATTTTACAAAGTTGTGCAGCACGAAAAGCATATTGACAGTGAATGATAGCTTTCCTGGGCCAACCATTCGTGTTAAAAAAGGAGACATAGCTTTTGTTACTGTCCACAACCATGGAACATATGGTGTCACCATTCACTGGTCACTTGCCTCTCATCATTCATCATCGTTATCATCATTTTCTTCTTCTTCCTTCCAAGAGAAGCCATCAATTGAAACCCTATTTTCTGCAGGCATGGGGTGAGGGAGCCAAGGGATCCATGGTCAGACGGACCGGAGAACATCACGCAGTGTCCTATCCCACCAGGAACAAGTTTCACTCAGAAGGTGAATTTCACGTTAGAAGAAGGAACTCTTTGGTGGCATGCCCATAGTAGCTGGACTCGCGCCACCGTCCATGGCGCCATTCTCATATTACCTGCCAATGGAACTTCATTTCCATTCTCTAAGCCCGATGGACAACACACCCTTATCCTTGGTTGGTATATGTATATACTGAAATTTTCTGATATTCCACATTGCAGCCTACTTAAAATAACCTCTGAAGATATTGTTTGTTATATATGTTGTTGCAGGGGAATGGTACAAGGGGGATGTGCCGCAAATCATAAATGCAGCACTGCAAAGTGGTGGCGAGCCAAATGTCTCAGATGCCTACACCATTAATGGTGAACCTGGAGATTTATACAATTGTTCAAGAGGTACTCCAGTGATATATAGCAAAAAATGCATCTTCTATGTTGGATTGGCCTATAATTTTTGAATATTTAGATAAAAGTAGAAGCAACTTGTTTTAACAATAAACAATATCTGACATTTATAAAAAAAATACTTGTTTTAGCTTTTATTTCTATTTCTGTATCTTAAAAGCATTTTTTTCTTTTTAAGTCAAACCAAACGACTCTTAATGTTGGATGTCATTTCTCATACCATTCTTAATTTGTTTTGCAGAAACAACATACCGTTTCCGGGTTGATTTTGGAAAGACCTATCTCTTCCGCGTAATAAATTCAGTTATGAATGAAGAACTATACTTTGGGATCGCAAATCATAACCTTACAATTGTTGGCATTGATGCTTCCTACACCAAACCACTAAACACCAATTTCATAATGATCACACCAGGACAAACAATGGATCTGTTGGTCACAGCAAACCAGCCAAGAGATCACTATTACGTTGCTGCAACTCCTTTCTATGATGGCAATGCTATGTTCGATAACTCCACAACAACAGCAATCCTTCAGTACAATGGCAATTACACTCCATCATCATCTTCTCCCTTTCCTGTGCTTCCTGCTTTGAATGACTCTGCTACTGTTTTTAATTTCACAAGGAGTTTGAGGAGCTTGGCAAGCCAAGATCACCCTATCAATGTCCCAACAAGTGTCACTAGAAGAATTTACATGATAGTATCTATGAATGAGCTGCCCTGTCCAAATTCCAACTGCTCGGGACCAAATGGAACCAGGCTATCGACAAGCCTGAACAATATAAGTTTTGTGACTCCAAATATTGATATACTATCAGCATATTATTGGTATTGCCATTTTTGCTTTCTCAATACATGAAGAAATATAATTATGAATTTGTTTAGATTGATATCAAAAAAGTGGTTTTGAGACGTATAAACAAAAATTTTAATTTAAGAAGATATTCTTTTTCATGAATGTGACTAGTTTTTATTTTTAATTTTCTGAGAGACATTTTATGTGTTTTTTAAAAAAGTTAATATTTTGACTTTTTAGAAGTACTTTTACTTAAAAAATTAATTTAAACACTCAAAAATACATAGAAGTGTTTTTTTTTTTTTTTTTAACAAAAACGCTTTTGGTAGAAAAGAAAACCAATTCTATCTGTGGCCTAATATTAAGGGCTATTATGTCATGGTTCGATCTGACGTCGTCATTAAATTTTCTTTTTTTTTTGTCTGAAACCATTTGCAGGAACATTTCTGGAATTTTCACCGAGGATTTTCCGGACAATCCACCTTTCTTTTACAACTTTACAGGAGATGTTGGAGGCAGTTTACTGTTTCCAAGCACAGGAACCAGGGTTTTAATGTTTGATTATAATGAGACAGTTGAAATAGTGTGGCAGGGAACGAGTCTTGTTACTGCAGAGAATCACCCATTGCACCTTCATGGTTTTAGCTTCTATGTGGTGGGAGTGGGCCTAGGAAATTTCAACAACGTGACAGACCCACAATCCTTCAACTTGGTTGATCCACTAGAGGTTAACACAATAGGGCTTCCTAGGAATGGATGGATTGCCATGAGATTTGTTGCTAATAATCCAGGTGAGTTTTCTCACAAGAGGGGATCTTGTGCGGTCTCTGTTGCAGCCAGAGAGAGAGAAAGGATAGAGAAAATCAGTTTTATTTTCTTTCTCGTTGCACTGCTGCAGAGATTGCAGAGCATCCATTTTAGTTTTCTCTTTGCTCATTTTAGTAATGCTAAAAAATATTAATGGGTGAGAAAGTGATTAATCAAAGGTATATATGTTTTACAGGGGTATGGTTTATGCACTGTCATCTGGACAGACATACAAGCTGGGGTATGGATACTGTGCTTATTGTGAGGGATGGGGGCACCATTGATACAAGCATGGTTCCACCCCCTAAATATCTGCCTCCTTGTTCTTAATGAGGAATACTTATATAATCTAATCAATCTCAGCAGTGAAGATATGATATTCTGTTGAGTATATATAAATCAAACGGAGATAATTTTTAGACAAAAGTAATAATTAGTAAAAGTATTGTTGTTGTGAAGGCGATTTTGAAGGTTTTTGTGTGTGTGAATGAGAGATCTTCATGTTATCTTTTATATAAATAGTTGAAGTATAAGTTTATAAGATTGTTTGTTCAAGCCTATAAGTGTGATTTATTTAGATCCTAATCTACATTTTAAAATTTAAATCTTTGCGTGCCAAAATAAGTTTATATATATATATATTTTATTTAATTAAAATAAAAGTAAAGCTTAGTTTAACAACTAATTATTCAAACAAACACTAAACACTGTTGACGCTTTTTAACTTTTGACACCTTTCCTCTTTTACCTATGGACAAAAGCAGAAATGGTAGATCTCTCCAACAAAAGCAACTCCAATATTAATTATCATTAGTAATTTTTACTAAATCCTAGAGTTGTAAATGGAACCAGATGTATATTATCTATTTCACAAATAAGTACATGTTTTCTTTTGGGTTTCATGAGATTATATTTGGTAGAACCCTAATTAAAGGGTTAAAGATGTATAATTTATCACAAATTTAGTAGATAGGCAACCATTGAAAATGTCCTAATTCTAGAAATATTATTGGTCAAACAAAATAAACAAAAGAAAAATGAAAAATAGTACTTGCAAGCAACGACTTGTCGGTGGCGGACCAACGACAATACCTTCTATTTTTTCTTTTCCCCATTTTTATCAAAAACGGCATGCGTTTTGAGGCAGGAACGATAGCAAACTAACCGGATCTTTCTTCAACCGCTTGCGGTTCCCTCAGTCGACACACTCTTCTCGCCAATTCTCTGTGTCTCTTCAGAAGACCAAAGCTCAAAGCGATGATGAGACGCAGTAACTTACGGGGCATTGGCCAACGTTGCTTTCTTCTGTTTTGGGAAAAGAAAACGTTGTCCGATGCCGGAGTGTTACTCGAAACCTCGTTGCGAGCAAAGCAGCTAGAGTGCCCACCATCTGTTCGATATTATCACCAAATCACCAAAACTAAGCATCAGAAAATTTCGCACCCTTCTTTTGAACCATTCTCTTCACCTTCGTTTTCGTCATTGAATTCATCGTCCTCTTCTTCAAAGATGGGAATCATTGATTGGTACTTGCGTAAGCTTGAATCGCACCCCGTTCTCACAAAGAGCATATCATCATCGTTTATTTTTATCGCTGCTGACTTGACTTCACAGGTAAATGGTCACATTTTCTTATCATT
Organism: Bauhinia variegata; assembly: GCA_022379115.2. NCBI lineage: Eukaryota > Viridiplantae > Streptophyta > Magnoliopsida > Fabales > Fabaceae > Bauhinia > Bauhinia variegata. The sequence continues at coordinate 20,247,340 of CM039428.1, read as the reverse complement.
TTAGTGATTTGCACTGTATTGCATGTTTCAGCTTTATTACGCTAATTTCATTTTCTCTTTGCATAGCATGTGATCGTTTTCCATGTTGTGATAAATAGTGGTGTGTGCCTATATGGAATGCAATGGAATTCAATTTTGGCAATCGAGTTTCATGTTAATTCAGTGCTGCGGTATTGTTGTTATTAATGGTAAAAGCCGATTTTGAACTTTCATCTAACAATTTCCTAGTATGGGATTTTGACATTTTTGTTAGCAAGTCCATTTAGATCATCCGCACAATTTGTGGGTTTGAGATTTGAATCGAGGCGATTTCATGCGGTTGCTTGAAAATATTATTACTAAAATTTCAGATTAGCAAAACCAATTGATATTTTTCTTTATTAATTTTGATGAGGTAGAGTTTCACTTGTTATTTGTTATGTTTGGGGCATGGCATTCAGGACTATATAAAGCATGGTAAGAATAGGAATGTAACAAAATTTAGAACCTAAACTTAGTAGGTTGAGCTTTGCTACCCTCGTGGTCCTATTCGGCTTGATTGGATTAGTCCTATTCGGCTTGATTGGATTAGTCGGTGCGAAGTGCTGTGCTAGATACTATATGGTTTACGCTAAAAATAAAAGTTAGCACCTAATGCTTAGGTTTGGTCCTTTAAGGAAATAGATTATTCAATCATGAAGGTAAGGTACTTTCACCACTTTAAACCCTCTTCCTGTTCAAATTTAATTTGCTTGTGGCATAATGTTTGCATTTGGCTGTACTAATCTTGTAGAAGTATGTGTATGGTGTGAGTATGCATAGTATGACTGATTAAGCATTTCTCAAACATATTCTGTGAATTTACAGAAATACTTTTCTATTTTAGATTAAGGTCTAATAATATGCTTACCCTGTTGTTATTTCTATTTTCGGCTGAAAATTTTTCTTTTCTTCGTACTAATCTTGTACATTGGTCTGTGTCTTTACTAACTCAATGATTCACACATTTGTTAGATGATTACATTGGAACCTTCTGGTTCTTTTGATTTGAAAAGGATATTGCGAATGGCAATGTACGGCTTGCTAATTTTGGGGCCAGCTCAGCATATGTGGTTTAACTTCATGTCAAAAGTTTTACCAAAGAGAGATGTGGCATCAACCTTGAAGAAAATTTTAATGGGTCAGGCAATATTTGGTCCTACCGTCAATTCTGTTTTCTTCTCCTATAATGCTGCTTTACAAGGTGATTTACAGTTATGCTGTTAGATTACTGTCTACATTTTCTCATATTATATCTGCTAGCCCTTAAGTTAATATTATGGTTCACTAGCCTGGAATTTGGTTTATTTTGATAGATATTCTATCCCTGTTGTGCCTTTTTTTTCTGCCGGGGGACTTCCTCTCTGTTAACAGGGTTTCCATCAGCATTTGTAGATTTCAATATGGATTCAACATCCTTTGACTTTGTTTAACGCAGAGAGAGAGAGAGAGAAGGGGGGAGAGAGAGGGTGGTGTGGGCACTTTTAGGACAATAATTTGATATACTCTAGGTATGCCTATTTCCGCGTGTTTGCGTATTGATGTTCAGTCATTCAAGATATGCTCCTATTAGCAGACATGCATGCTTTCTTCCCTTCGCAGTTTCTTATTCTTAAGGTTTCCAGTGATTCTCAGTTGCCATTTCATTGTCCATATATCAGGTGAAAGTGGCCCTGAAATTGTTGCAAGGTTGAAGCGAGATCTCATTCCAACATTATTACGCGGTGCTATATACTGGCCGATCTGTGATTTTCTTACATTCAAATTCCTAGCTGTTCATTTACAGGTTTGTAAATGAGAAGAGGTTAAAGTTTATACTATTCTGTTTTCTGTTTTAATTCGATCCAACTATTAACATGATTTCAGAATTTGTCAGCTGCGTTGCTAATATATTTTGTTCAACAATGCTGCAGCCATTGGCTAACAGTTCGTTTGCATATATATGGACTATTTATTTGACATACATGGCAAACCTGAAAGGCGTGAGGACTGCTTAGGGTTCAGGTTTTGATAAAAATCATTCAGGTCTGTATGTTCAATACTCTCAAGTAATTTCATGTTTGCTCAGAGTATCTGCTGGTACAAATCCCTCTCAGTCTATATGAAAGTCCCAGTATTCATTTGTTCCTAAATGTCAGTTCTGTGATTCTAACTTTTTTTCGCATCTATTTCTTCATATTCTCAGTTCGTTCTTGGACTTGGAGTAAAAATCTGCTGCTGATATCAAATGATAAATTTAATGTTGATAAACCGGAGTCGCCTGCCTCTGCTTCCACAACGTAGCTGACCTTTTAAGGGAATAAGGGTTACTGTAGTTGTTGCTGCTACTTGTAGTCAAGAGCTACACATGGATTAGCGGATCTGGTGTTCTGAGATGGTTTTGGCATTTGACTTTCGAGTTCCGACTAATGAGTTCAGTAGCTCTCATAGGTTATTTTGTCTCATTTCCAAATGTTTAGAAATTTTACCATTCAAGCATCTCTACTTAGAGTATTCTAATTGCCGTTGAACCTAAGACTTTATAAATTACATGAGCAATTTGATTGGACCTTAGCTGCTAATCTCACTTTTCAATTATTGAACTAATAACAGGCTTTGCATATAATTAGCAAAATTAATTAAATTATAAAGTTAACACTGCAAAATGGCAGAGGGCTTCCTCTTCTGATATGGGGAACAAGTATGAGCTATTCGAAGTTGTCTATTTGTTGGGTAAACCGACGTTTTGAGAACGGAACCAGTAAAGCAAATGGTTTAACAACCTCAATTTTCTATTCTCACCCCTCACCAAATATTTCCCTTTACAACTAAAATAGGAGTATTAGGTTCAATGTAAGAGAGAGGAGAGAAGATATTTTAATGGAGGGAGGAGTTTTAATAAGGGGAAAATTTCTCTTCTTATTTGATTTGTAAGTGGAGAGAGAAAAAAAAGAGAGTAAATTTATAATTATAATTTTATAAGTGAAAAGAAATATAAAAATATTTTTGTCAAAAATAGGTAAATATTTCTCTTTCTTCCAAAATTCTCCTTCAAGGTTTAGAAATGGAGAGGAACAATTATTAGTTGTTTAATGTTTTTGTGTATAAATTAAAAATTATTAGTTAGTATGATATATTGATTATAATATTTTTATTTATTTTTTTTAGTTTATAATGTAATTAAAAAAGAAAATGAGTTATTCACCTTGAATATAGGTATCCTCATTTATTTATTTTACAATTTGGATATCCTCCACGTTTCATTCTGCGGTCTCCAAAATCAATTCTAAGACGAAATGGGATGTTTGACAAATCAAGAGGAAAATTGATGTTGTCTTATTTGGAATTCGTTAAACCAAGGTTTGGGTTGATGTTTAGCAACCGAAGTTTCGTGTTCGGCTAAATTCTTACTAATCTAAAGAAATTCGTAATTAACTTGTAAAATTAATTTTACATAATAGATCCCAACGTCATTTTCTATCAATTTTTTTTTTTTCCTACAATCCTTAAATAATAAGCCTGTTTTAACAAAAAATAGTTCTACTTAAATATTTTCTCAGAGCAATTCTATTTAAATTTTAAAGACTTCAAAAATCTACTTCTTTTTTGACTGAAAAATCTGTGAAGGCTTAGGAAAACAAATTATACACTGCTTCATGGGCGTAAGATCAGCATATGCTACTATCTGTGTTGCTATTTATATATCATTAGATTATAATTGATATCTTGATTTAAATATTTAATAACTCAATAACTTTGTGTGTTTATTTATTAATTTCTTAATCAACTTGAATTTATTGACACAAATAATGACATGAATAGTAAAACAATTAAATTCTAAATACTAAAGCCGTAAAAGTTAAAAATTCAGCAATTTGTAATTTGGTTAACTATACAAACCTGACAAGATATATTGCTTGTACGATGAAAGTGAATTTTCAATTTTGTATCATTAATTGGCTTTGCCATTTTTTTCTTGGAGAAACGGTTGTAATGATGTAGTTCCAAAGATTACTTCATCAACCAAAATACCGCTTAGGCCAAGTATCTTTGCGTGTCGGAAAAATAAACCCTAATGCTATAAGTCCTGCTTGAATGCTACAACTACCGTATAGGTCCCATCATGGCCACATGGCGTGATGCTAATACATAGTCAAGGACAAGATATAACTTGCTTTCTAGTTAGCTGCTTTAGCAAGGAAAAGGAAATGTTTAGTCTAATTAAATAGAAATGAATTAATTGACCTATCTCAATTTAGAGACGAACGGATAATTTAGAGATAGAAAAATCCATCTCTAAATTGAAATAAAGTTGTCTCTGATTTTTTTTTTAAAAAAAAAATCTGTCAGCAAAATTACTTAAATAGAATTATTAAGAGGAAATGTATTCATCTCAAAAATTAGAGACATGCAAAAATCCATCTTCATATTTAGAAGCAAACACAAGTTTGTCGTTAAAAATTTAACAGATGAATTTTTGTTCTTTAGTAAAATAATGGAATTTAATTAATTAACTTAAATAAGTAGAAGAGTAATGCGTAATTTTCACTTTAAAAAATGATGTTTTTAGTTGTACTTACTTATAATTTTAATCATTCATATTCAATACTTGGCATTATATGCACAACCATTATGAGTTAGAAGCATTTAAAAATCTTAATTTTTTCGAGGATAGGTTTTGGCAGATGCCGGAGAAAATCGTTATCTATGTATTACATATATGCATGCTATATACAGAATAGTCAAACATTATCGACCACACTCCTTAACTAATCACTTGTCAATTTTAGTTAAAATTGACTTCTCTCAAATATTATTTACACACTTACAAATGTACATTTTGTATATTTTAATTATTAACAATAATAAATTTATAGATAAAAATCAAAAGAGATGTAAGTGAGATTTTTTTTTTTTTTTTAAAAAAAAGAAGAGAGAACAATATAAAAATTTATATAGATAAAAAGATACATGTATATCATTATTCTTGCCTTGATCATAGGTCAATATGTTGTAGTATCAAATTTAATAATGATCTCATCGTCCTTTGTACCAAGTCTAATTCTTTGCATTATAAAATCCCACCTAAGATATGCATTTCTAAATCACAAACGAGTAGTAGCAGCACATTTTCTGCATATCTTGAAAATGTTGTTTCTAAAGACAGTGATCTTCCTTCAGATTCTCTGCGGCTTTTGCTTTATTGGTCTTCATTCCAAAATACAACATGATTACAACTTTGTCGTAAGTATAGTCCTCTGATCAACTTAATTACATCAATATGTATTCAAAAGCATGCCATGGACTGACTATCATCAGAAAAGATAAAAAATCTCAGCAATTCTATAATTATGTTGCCCTTGACTCTTGTTGCATGAGACTGTATCGCATAGTTCCTGTCTATATATATATATATATATATATATATATATATATATATGGTTAACTTAGTATATGTAGCAGAAAATAATAGAGTAAATATAATTTGTATTAATTTAGTTTCTCATATTTTAAGTTTATTAATTTAGTTTTTACATTTTAAATTTATCAATTTAGTTCTTCACACTTTAAATTTTATTTATTAATTTCCTTATTTAAACTTATTAATATTTTTTAAGTGCGATAGATTAAATTGATAAATTTGATAAGTTTAAGAAATTAAATTGATTGAAGTTTTAAGTATGAGAGACTAAATTAATAAATTTAAAGTATAAAATATTAAATTAATAATAATTTTTAGTGTGATGGACCATTTACTCAAAATAATATTATTAGTAGCTTATGCCATGAGTTTTTGGTAGGTGAAAGAAGCCCAATATACAAGATTGTGCTCCACAAAAAGCATATTGACTGTGAATGGTAAATTTCCAGGGCCAGTTATAAGTGCCCACCAAGGTGATACAGTCTATGTCAATGTTTATAACAAGGGCCAACACAACATCACTATACACTGGTAATCCTTTCTTAGTCTAAGGAGTTTTGATTTGATCAGAAAATAGTTATGGTTCATATACTGTAGCTGGTTTTCTGGCAGGCATGGAGTGAAGCAGCCAAGGAATCCATGGACAGATGGCCCTGAATACATCACTCAATGCCCCATTAGACCTGGAGAAAAATTTAGGCAGAAGATTATCTTTTCTACAGAGGAAGGGACATTGTGGTGGCATGCTCATAGTGATTGGTCAAGGGCCACAGCCCATGGGGCTATCATTATCTATCCAAAAGAGAATAGAGCCTACCCATTTCCAAAACCACATGCAGAAGTTCCCATCATATTTGGTATGGAATTCTTTACAGTTGTGATGTTTAATTCTTCAATATAACAGCAAAGATGAGATTTCAATAGGAAGTAAGATTTTGAAATTTAATTTCATTTATTATTACTTTCTCAATTTGTAGGAGAATGGTGGAAGCAGGATGTCAGAAAAGTATTCACTGAGTTTCTTACAACTGGAGGAGGTCCAAATAATTCTGATGCTCTCACTATAAATGGTCAACCTGGTGACCTCTTTTCTTGTTCAAAATCAGGTAGCCATCAAAATTTTCAATTGAAAATTCAATTATAAATCATAATCTACATTTTGAATAAATTATCTTTATATATGGTTCAATAACAAACTAAGATTTTTCTTGGCATGTAAGTTTTTTTATATATTGTGGTTGGCACTTAATGCTAGGGAATTTTTTTAATCTTCAGAAACATTCAAGTTCAATGTAGATCAAGGAAAGACCTATCTTCTACGCATTGTCAACGCAGCGATGAACCTCATTCTATTCTTCTCTGTTTCTAAACACAATGTCACGGTTGTTGGAGCAGATGGTTTCTACACCAAGCCATTGACAACAGATTATATAGTTATATCTCCAGGACAAACAATTGATGCATTGTTGTATGCTAATCAAGAGCCTAATCACTACTACATGGCTGCTAGGGCATACTCAAGTGGGACTGCAGTTCCCTTTGATAACACTACAACCACAGCTATCCTGCAGTACAATGGGAATTACACTCCAATTTCGTCTCCTCCATTACCTTATCTTCCTTACTACAATGACACACAGGCAGCTTTTAACTTCTTTGGTAGCCTCAGGGGCTTACCTAACAAATACCCCAAAACTGTCCCATTAAATGTTACCACTCATATAGAGACTACCATTTCTGTTAACACATTGCCTTGCCCTGAAGGTCATTCATGTGCAGGACCAAACGGAACCCGTTTCGCCGCCAGCATCAACAACATAAGTTTTGTTGCACCAAGCATTGATATACTAGAAGCTTATCACTACCATATAAAGCGGGTCTATAGCAAGGGATTTCCAACATTTCCACCATTCTTGTTTAACTTTACCGCAGAATACTTGCCATTAGAACTACAGATACCGAAGCAAGGGACTAAGGTTATAGTTCTGAATTATGGTTCAGTTGTGGAGCTTGTCTTCCAAGGGACCAACTTGGTTGGAGGGATAGACCATCCTATGCACATCCATGGCTTTAATTTCTATGTTGTTGGATTTGGGTATGGGAATTTCGACAAAGAGAAGGACCCTATGAAATACAATCTAATTGATCCTCCTCTTAAGAACACAGTGGTGGTGCCTAAAAATGGCTGGGCTGCCATTAGGTTCAGGGCAACGAATCCAGGTATGAGCCATAGAATAGTATTGATATTGAGAATTTTGATGAATTTCATATCTATTTTCTTTAACTAAAATTTGCCTATTATACTCTTCATGTCATGTATAGGAGTTTGGCTCATGCACTGCCATCTAGAACGCCATCTCTCTTGGGGTATGGAAACCGTGTTTATTGTGAAGAATGGCAAAGGCTCGAATGAAACATTACTACCCCCACCACCAGATATGCCTCGCTGTTGAAGAATCATTTCAAAGGCTCACATACTTAATCTGTCTTGTTCTTCATGATGTGTAGTATTTTGAAATAGTATAAAGTTTAATCTATATGTGTATGTATTACATTTCTAGGAAAAAATAATTTTATGTTTTTGACATACTCTATTGTCTTAGCTTTTAAACACTTTGTTTTTCCTTTATTAATGGAGCCATACCTTTTGTTTAATTAGTCATTCACTAACAAATTTATCAATTTCGTCATTCCTTCTTTAGTTTTGCTTCAATAAACATCCTTTGATTATTTATCTTTATAAGAGTTGACCGTTGAGGAATATGCTTACAAGTTATATGTCACCATGATGTACAGGTAACACTTCAACTTCTACCATGACATGAAACACATATTGATCATTATTTTAAGAAAAAAAAAATTGATGAGATCCTCATCTTACAAATACTAAATTAAGGGTTTACCTTATAAATTATTTTAATTTGACTTCATAACAATACCCATCGATTGATTGAATAAAAAGCACCAATAATGAAATGAAAGTAGTGGCTCAATAAAATTTTACCATTGATTATGATTAGTATAACTAATGATATTATCGATATTGACTATTGATTATGATTAGTATTACTCTATCACTTCATTGGATGACGGATCCATGTCAATATGTGAGATGAAAAACGTGGCTCAAGGAAATTTCAGCATTAGGAAAAAGTGGTCAACATTCGATGTCAACTCTATTGATTTGGATATATACTCCATATTGATTTGATTTGATTCTGCAGTGTCCAAAATCAATTCTGAGACGAAATGAGATCTTTGGCAAACCAAGAGGCAAAATTGATTGTCTTAGGAATTCAAGACACCAAGGTTTGTTTGGGCTGAAGCAGCTCCAAGTTACTCACCGCTCAGTTCTACCTAATCTAAATAAAATCAACCTTGTAAAATTAATTTTACATAAATATAACATAACTATTTTTTTTTTTTTTTTTTGTAAAGTATAACCATAAAAAAGAGTGATACTAAGTTGCTTTATAAGAATGAGTTGCTTAGTTAAGTAATTAATGTCTACTTTGATAACAGAAAAAAATAGACCATACATATAAAAACATGAAACACTAGAAAAGATAGTGGAGTAAGTCTATTTTTAAAGCTGTAACATTAAAGAGAAGAGTTACTTAAGTTGTGTAAAGTGCAAAAAAAAATTATATATTATGGTAAAGCCTATAAAAAATTATAAATAACAAACTTAAGCAACTCATTAGTTTGCTTCCGTACTGCATAAAACCAGACTCTTTTCTATAATTGGAGTTTCTTCAGCCTCTAATAAACATGCTGCCCTCAAGGCTGAATTCATCGACTTGTAATTTGGACAACCACTCAACCTAGCTAGGTAGCTAGAGTGAAAGTGACATTTTAACTAACACAACTAAGTGGTTTTATTGTTTTTGGAGAAACCCTTGCAATGAATGTAGTTCAGGAGATTACTTCATTGAGTAAATTATAGCTTATGCCCTGAGTCAAGCTGCTTTAAATTTTCAACAAGTTCTTCATCTTGATAGCGACATGCAAATTAAAAAGTTAGTAAGCTTAGCTAATTAATGTATTAATTCATTTCAGAAGGTTAGCTAGATAGGTGTGACCCTGGGAATTAATATTCATTATATACTTGATCTACGAAAAATTAAGTTACCAGCTCATTTCTATCAAGTACCTTATCACAAATTGGCTCCTTCTAATTAAGACGATCGGTGATGTAGATTGTAGATATATACTCCATATTTATATGTATATGTATACTTTGGATGAGTGTATAATTGATAAGCTAGCTGAGCAGAAAAGGTCACTCAACAGCGAAAATACAGACCAGAGATGATATCTTCAATTAAAAGAGTGAGTGGCTTCTTCTTCATTCTTCAAGGTCATTTCTACTTGGAACTCATGGAGAGTGCAGACGGATTTTTTCATGTTTGCATGAGCGAGAATTGATGAAAGCGAATCCGGGCCCATGGAGAGCAAACAGATGTCTTGTCTTCGGAGAAGAAAAATTACAAGTACAAGTGCTAGCTAGCTAACTAGGAGAAGCAGTTGGAGATCTAAATGCTCAACGGAGAAATTACTCTAAAGGAAATGATTATAAATAAACACCTTTATATATACATCATTTATTTTAATTATGTTATAAGAATAAAACTATAAATAAAAAAGTAAAAGTGTTAAAAAATAATAATAATAATAAAAAAAAGAAAGTCTCACATTGGTGGGACATTAGAAAGAAAAATGTATATAAGAAGGGGAACCCCAATCAAATTATTTTGAGGTACCGTAGACAAGGTGCTAAACCTATTTTATTACACAATTATTTAGACCAACATTTTTTTTACTACGAAGATGGATTAACAAGACCCATAGAATTATTAATGTACCCATAGCACTTCAAAGGAAATGTTAGTTTCACATTTATTTATACATACCCAATTATATATCATGTATATATTAACTAGTTATATAAGGTAAATTATAAACAAAAAGAAAAAAATAGACAAAGATAAAATAAAATAAAATATAGAGATGGGTATATAAAAATGAATGTAATCATGGTATAAAAAAACATGTTACTAGCACATTTATTTTTTAAGTTTTATTTTTGTATTTTTATTTATAATTTTAAGCTTGTAAATAAATTAAAAACACAAAATATATACATGAATTCGCATAAACTGTTCACACAACTTTTTCCTTTGATACTAATACAAATTATGTAACTGATATAGTAATACTTTTAAGTTGGTGGCCTAAGACTACAGCCGACCTATAGTTGTTATGAGTTTACTTTCAAGAAGTTATGGATCACAGTGGCAAACGTACACTATCTTGTCAGGTTCTCCCTTTGTGCATGTGTTTGCGTACGTGGTGGCTCTGACCTATTGGGGCATTCGAACCAGCTTTGCGTGTCGGCAAAATTAACAATAATGCTGAAAGCTTTGCATGAATGCTGCAACTACTAGGCCCAATTAAATTATGATCACATGCTCATACAAATATAGTCAAGGACGAGATCTAATATTTCTTTTTTGGGTAATTATTTAGTTAATTCTTAATTTAGCAAGGAAAAAGAAATGTTCAATCAAGTTATGTATTTTCTTTTAGTTTTCTATATATATCTATGTACATATTAACTCGTTTTGACAATATTATCATCCATATTTATAAAAATATGTAATTAAGCTGAATAATATTAATTCAAATAGGAATTTGTTGACAAACTAAAAACAAAAAAAAAAATTACAATTAATTATTTTGTATAGATAACAGGTTTTCTATATATATCGTCATGGATCAATATCTCCTTTGTACTAAGATATGCATTTCTACAAATCATAGCCAAAATAGTAGTAGCACATTTTCTGCCTATCATGAAAATGTGGGTTTTAAAGACAACGATCTTCCTACAGATTCTCAGCGGCTTTTGCTTTCTGGGTCTCCATTCCAAAACACACAAACAATACACCTTTGTCGTAAGTATAGTCCTCTGAACTTTACATCTATAAGAAGTTCAAAAGCATGCCATGCACTAACAAATATCAGAAAAATTTCGGCATTTTAGTTAGCCTTAACTCTTGTTGCATGACAAGAGACTGCATAGTTCTCGTCTCTGTAAAAGTGCGCTTTTTTTTTCTTAATGGGATGGGAATATATGTTTATTTGTCAATATGTACATAGTATTATGGTAAATATATATCATAGTTAACTTGGTATATAGTAGAAAAAATTATTGTTGGTAGCTTATGCCATGAGTTTTTGATAGGTGAAAGAGGTTCAATATACAAGACTGTGCTCCACAAAAAGCATATTGACTGTGAATGGTGAATTTCCAGGGCCAGTTATAAATGCCCACCAAGGTGAAACAGTCTATGTCAATGTCTATAACAGGGGCACACACAACATCACCGTACACTGGTAATCCTTTCTTAGTCTAAGGAGTCTTGAATTTATCAGAAAATAGTCATGGTTCTTAAACTGTAGCTGATTTTCTGCAGGCATGGAGTGAAGCAGCCAAGGAATCCATGGACAGATGGCCCTGAATACATCACACAGTGCCCCATCAAACCAGGAGAAAAATTTAGGCAGAAGATTATATTTTCCACAGAGGAAGGGACATTGTGGTGGCATGCTCATAGTGATTGGTCAAGGGCCACTGTCCATGGGGCTATTATTATCTATCCAAGAAAGCATAGAACCTACCCTTTCCCAAAACCTTATGCAGAAGTTCCCATCATATTTGGTATATATGAAACTCTTCACATCGTCAAGCAGCAAGATGAGATTTCAAATTAATTAAGGGCAGTAATAAGATTTTGAAAATTTTATTTCATTTATTTATTTTTTAATTTGTAGGAGAATGGTGGAAGAATGATGTCTGGAAGGTATACACCGAGTTTCGTAGAACAGGAGGATCTCCAAATAATTCAGATGCTATCACTATAAATGGTCAACCTGGTGATCTGTATCCTTGTTCAAATTCGGGTATCCGTCAAACTTTTCATTTGAAAAGTAAAAAAAAAAAAAGCAAATCAACGCTACCATATTAAAAACATGTTTGGAACTATTTGGACTGACTTTGTAAAAAAACAAAAGCACCCCAAGAAGAAAAAAAATCATGTTTTTGACATAAGTGCGTGGGGAAGCTTTTAAAAAAACAAAAGTAGAAGTAGCTGATTATTTATGAAAAAAAATATCTCTAAAATTTAAAAAGTTGCCTCTAATTTTTTCTTTTACTTCAATAATTTAAAATTATTTTTTTAAAAGTTAATTCAAATAAATTCTAAATGTTTTTTGAGGTACATAAACTAAGCATAACTTTTTCTTACCATATGCATATTATATATGTTTAGGTTGAGATCTAATTCTAGGAGATTTCTATAATTTTCAGGGACATTCAAGATGAATGTAGATCAAGGAAAGACTTATCTTCTGCGTATTGTTAACGCAGCCATGAACCTCATTCTGTTTTTCTCTATTTCCAAACACAATCTCACGGTTGTTGGAGCAGATGGTTGCTACACCAAGCCATTGACAAGAGATTATATAGCTATATCTCCAGGACAAACAATTGATGCATTGTTGTATGCTAACCAAGAGCCTGACCAATACTACATGGCTGCAAGGGCTTACTCAAGTGGGGCTGCAGTTCCCTTTGATAACACCACAACCACAGCTATTCTGCAGTACAATGGGAATTACCCTCCAATTTCATCTCCCCCATTACCTTATCTTCCTTATTACAATGACACACAGGCAGCTTTTAACTTCTTTGGTAGCCTCAGGGGCTTACCTAAGAGATACCCCAAAAGTATCCCATTCAATGCCACCACTCATATAGAAACTACCCTTTCTGTTAACACATTTCCTTGCCCAAAAGGTCAAACATGTGAGGGACCAAATGGAACCCGTTTTGCTACAAGCATCAACAACATAAGTTTTGTTGCACCAAGCATTGATATACTAGAAGCCTATTACTACCATATAAAGGGGGTCTATCGCAAGGGATTTCCAACATTTCCACCATTCTTGTTTAATTTTACTGCACAGTACTTGCCATTAGAACTACAGATACCGAAAAAAGGGACTAAGGCTATAGTTCTAAAATATGGTTCTGTTGTGGAGCTTGTCTTCCAAGGGACAAACTTGGTTGGTGGGATAGACCATCCTATGCACCTCCATGGCTACAGTTTCCATGTTGTTGGGTATGGGTTTGGTAATTTCGACAAAGCCAAGGACCCTCTGCAATACAATCTAGTTGACCCTCCTCTTCTGAACACAGTGGTAGTGCCTAAAAATGGCTGGGCCACCATTAGGTTCAAAGCTACTAACCCAGGTACGAGCCCTAAAATGATAGACTAAACATAGGCTCTAAAATAATAGAGTAAACCCAATGTTTGTCTATTTATATTTAATTTTGTCTTTTTATACTATAAATTTATTAATTTTATTTCTTACATTTAAAATTTATTGTTAATTTCATTAAATAACATTTCTTAGCAGTATAAATAACCACTGAACCTGTATTTAAATACTGAAATTTTTTATGTTTTTTAAGCATAAGGTACAAATTTAATATGCTTGAAAAATAAAAATAAATTAAAGTTGTAAGTATAAGAGACGAATGATTATATTATTTTTTTATATAATAGTATTGTTATTATTATTAATAACATATATATGAATTTTTGTGTATTCCATATCCATTTTCTTTAACTGAATATTTTCTATTCTACTTTTTTTTTATTTGTTAGGAGTTTGGCTCATGCACTGCCATCTAGAACGTCATCTCTCTTGGGGCATGGAAACAGTGTTTATTGTGAAAAATGGCAAAGGCTGGAATGAAACATTGCTACCCCCACCACCAGATATGCCTCGCTGTTGAAGAATCATTTGAAAGGCACATATAGTTGCTCTGTATTGTTCTTGATGATGTGTTGCATTTTGAAATAGAATAAAGTTTAATCTATATGCGTGTATCACAATTCTAAAATGTTGTTTAAAAACTATTTAACAAAATAATGCTGTTTAAAATTTAGAATGCCAGTTAAACTGTCATTTTTCATACATGAAAAGAACACAACTTCAATCATGTGGCATTTTTTCGACTAACAATTCTCCCAAAAAATTTTCACAGTGTATACTGCTTAAGTTATATATTATCATGATAAAACCAACTAAGAACAAAATAGTAATATATATATATATATATATATATATATATATATATATATATATATATATATATATATATATATATATATATACTCGCACCTCTTCGCTGGGTGAGTACATCGTATCGGAGTGAGTCTCATGTCCTTGGACTGTGTTAGGGTACGAGGTCCACCAATACTGTTTTGCGACTTGATCTTCTAACAAAACATGGAGATCAGAAAACGTTATTGGAGAAGATGTTTTGTGTCATTGACACTGAATGAGAAAACATTCCTAAATAAATGCAACTACCAACGTAGATAACCTCAATATACACCATCCTTATCTAACTAGTGTCATGCTTATCCTAACAATAAAAGTCCTATTGCTAGTTGGTTTTATCATGATAATATATAACTTAAACAAAAAAATGTTAGTTTAATTAGCGTTATTCATGCAAGTAGAGTGCCACTTAATCTTAAGATAATAGTATTTTGATAAATAGTTTTGAAATAATAATATAATAATTAAGGGTGAGTATGGGTCAAGTTTGGTCAAGTTTTCATTATAAGCACCTACCTGACCTTACTCAAATGATCTTTATTTAAAAAAAAAAAAAAAAACTATAACTAACCGATTAAAATGTCAAACTCGACAAGTCGAGTGAAAACGGGTGGCAGGTGAAAACAGGTTGGTTTAGAGTGGGTAAAAAATGCTTAGGAATGGGTTGAGTTAGGTGAGTAAGGGTGGGTTGAAGAGTTTAAGAAGAAAATGAGAAATGAAATTGAACTAAGTCAGGTATTGTGAATGGAAAGTTTCAATTTATTATCGATCATTGTTAATTAGTTTTTAAATATTTTTAAACCGTTATTAATTGTTTAACCCGATTTTAACCAACCCAAAAATACCCAAGTTGTTTGAGTTTGGTTGATTTTAAAACTTTTGCTCAGCCTTAATAATATTAAATAATAATTAAATTTATAAATTTTTTTTTGGATATTTTAGCTCACAATTCTTTAAAAAAAAATTATGTCCGTGACATACTTTACTGTCTTGGCTTTTAAGCACTTTGTTTTTTCTTTATTTTGATGAATCATTCCTTCTGTTTGATTGGTAATTTACAGTCAAATTTTTATTAATTTTATCTTTTCGCTCTTTAGTTTCGATTCAATAAATATCGATTATCTATCTTTATCAAAGTTGACTACAGAAGAACATGCTTATATCCACCATAACACGAAACACATTGTTTTATTACATTTTATCATGATAGTATTTTAGGGAAAATTCTAATTTATCCCCAACAACTTAAGGTGATATGTACTTTATCCCATGTTTTTAAAAATGTGTAATAAACCTTTTTATAGTTTTTAAATATGCATTTAATCCTTAAAACTAACATTTTATCTAATTTTAACAGAAGTTAGCACATGCAATGCACATGTCATACTTAAATTTTAAAATTATAATTATTCATAGATTAATAATTAAAAATTAGTAAGGAAAAATGGGAAACTCCTTTTTTACCCTCTCTTTCTAGGCGGAGAATTGAAGGGGCTTGACTTCGGTCTCCCTTTTTGACTTAGCGATGAAGATGAAGCTGGTTTGCAGATTGCCTTGTTGGGATTTTGGTTGTGCTTGCTCAATTGGCTTCCTTGGGCTCTCCTTGTTATCCTACATATTTCAACTTGCTGGGTTTGCAAAAATTGGTTTGAATTACTAGGTTTGTGGAAATTGGTGCGAAATTAAGACATAGAGGTAACATTTGAAAACTTTCCTGGAATATTCAATTTTCTACGAAGATGCCAAACAATGATGTCTCTGTAATATTTTTTTATGCCTTGTAATTCCACCGCTTAATCCATCACTTGGCATGTACCTGTTTGTAGGTCCTCTCGTTTTTAATATTGTATCTCCAACAATTCAAAGAGGGTGCCTAAAAAGAAAGAGTTAAAATGGATTTCCAGCCCTTCTTTAAAAAAAAATTAACTTTTAATTAATAATTAATTGTAATTTTAGAGGTTAAGTATAACATGTGCCTTGCATGTGTCCAATTTCTATTAAAAATTGGATGAAAAGTTAGTGTTAGGGTTAAATGCACTAGTGTACATGTGTGAGTATATATATATATATATATATATATATATATATATATATATATCCCGTTGGTCTTATCCTCAGGACTTTTTCTTTTCTCCCTTGAAACATCCTTCCCTGTACGCTTCTTCTCCCTTTGAAACACTAGGCTGTGTATTTCATACGTTTCAGTCAGATTTCAGAAGGGTAATAGTTGCAACTGACAAATTGGTCTCTAAATAGCATGCAAAACACAATCATTCTCCAAACGAGCAACCAATATCAAGCGAGAAAATGTGTTAAACTTTCATGAGAAACAAAATTTCCTACTCAAAAGAATGAATCTTCATGAATCCAAACAACCACAGATTTTACAAAGAGCCAAAGCTAATTTAGCCTGTTATCATCCTTGAATCCATGCATTAGAAACGAACAACGAAGCAAAAATGCTAAATTAATTTCTTTTAGAGAAGAAAAGTAAACAACTTCAGCTAGACAATTAGCTATTAGCTAGAAAAATAAAAAGAAAACAAAAGCTTCAAACTAGTCAAACTCTAAACTAACCAGTAACTACCACACACTTCAATTGCACATTATCTCTAATGTGCACAAGTGAAGATGGGGAAAAAAAAAAAAGAAACTCCCTATGTTGGTGCTCATTGATTTTTGTCTTTTCCTTCACCTGCATAATGCATTTATTCATCTTGCAAAGGCTAACTAAACTACAGGATCTAAAACGCTTGAGCACTGCGAATTCACTGCTCAAGTGGTGCCAGACCAGAGACAAACCTACAGTCGATGTATAGCGATGAACATAGTTTACATGTGAATTTCATTTGCTCCAAAATTTCACCCGAAGTAGTAGATCTGAATCACGTAAATAAAGCCTTTCTAATAAGCATCTGAAGATCAAATCATTTTTAACGTCACTTAAAGAGTGAACATTAAAATGTAACAGCAGGAGTCAAAACTACAACGATCAAAACCAGAATAATTGAAAAAAATAAAAAAATTGGTTGTCCCTCAAAAAATGTAAGTTAATATTCTTTAGTTATACTCTCTCATGTATCATGCTGGTTTTTATAAAGTTAGTATTTATTAAATTTTTAATATTACCTTAGTATCTTTTATACTTAATTTACATATGAGATTAATTTATATTATGGAAGTCTCTTTGCAATGCCAACTTGATGACATTCTCATTAATGAAGTCTTTATTTGAGATAAATTAATTTTACAAGTATCTAAGTGATGTTAAAAATATTAACATAAGATCAAAAATTTAATAAGTATTAATTTAATAACATTTTCATCTCACAATTACTAAATTAGAGATTTATCCTATAAATTATTTTAATTTGACTTTGTAAAAATGCCTAGTGTTTCGACAACCAGACTGGAGCAGCCATCCCACATGTTGGACCATGACGGGTTCTTAGAGTAGCTTGGTTCATTTCTAAAATTTGGTGTGCAAAAAACCGGTATAAGAACCGGAACCGGTCATGAACTGTGCAAACTGTTGAACTGGTCAAAGTTCAGTGGATCACATGGTTTTCTTATTTTATTTTTTTTTAGAAAAAAGACTTTTTAATGGAAAAAATAGTTGAAGAATAACAAAAGAGAAGGTTTCAGGGTAAGAGAAGAGTAAAGAATGAGAGGCAATTCTTTGAGAACGATTTGGGTAGCTTTTAAGTGGCTCAGCTGTAATCGCGTCAATGGCTTTGCTCAATATCTGCTCCAACCCCAGCAAAAATGGAGTGAGTATGCCATGCCAAAGATAAAAATCTTCTAAGCTTTGAACTGTAGAAGCTATACGTCCTAGTTGCTAGTGCAGGAACAAATAGCCTTATTATGGGCTTAAACCATAACCTGTTTTAACAAAAATAATTTTACATAAATTGTAGGATTAAAAAAAATCTAAGGGGTTTCTTTTTTTTGTCTTAATCTTTCTTGGTTTTCTGAATGAAAAATCTCTGGAAGTTTAGGGAAAATATTTTTAGACTTTTAATTTTTTAGCTTTTATTATTTTATATGGATTTTATTTATTGTTTTTTGTCTATTTATTTATTATTTCTCAAACTTAAGTAGGTTTAAGTTTTAATCAATGTGATCAGTGTACCGTCATTGGGCCTAAAATTCCGAGAATAATCTGTCCTTATCATTTATTCTTCAGCCTCCACACATTACTTCTTGGAACCTAAATAGCATAAACCTATTGTTGTCCTTTGCTTAGCAAATGAAATAATTGTAATATTTTTAAGAAGGATAATTGCTTTCATAAACCATATAGGTTTAAGAGATACAACAAACTACTATTTTCATTTTTTTTTTTTTTATTTTGCAGTTTATATGTTGAACTTTTAATGGACTTCCCTTTCTCTGTTCTTCCCTCCCTTT
This sequence comes from Bauhinia variegata, assembly GCA_022379115.2. Classification (NCBI taxonomy): domain Eukaryota; kingdom Viridiplantae; phylum Streptophyta; class Magnoliopsida; order Fabales; family Fabaceae; genus Bauhinia; species Bauhinia variegata. The sequence goes on along the minus strand of CM039428.1, from coordinate 20,228,313 downwards.
CTATGCTTTGCATAATCTACTTTCTGAGATGAATTTATTTACCCATTTAATATAAATGAAATAGGTGACACGTTCCTACCATATATCTATATAAGGTATGAAGGAAGACACTGGACATGAATTCCTTGTTTAAGGTTGGGTTTAAAATTAACTACTATATCTTACCCCTAGAAACAAGATCAAAGACCCAAACAAGATTAGGAAAATTATTGAGATATTAATTTTTTTGGGTATTACCTATCAAAAATGAAGAGTATAGTACTGCATTTAGAATATGGAGTTATAAAGACCTTAATTTTAAAAGGATTAATTAATTTGTTTATGCTAGCATAGTTTTTGGCTTACTAGATTTAATACCTTTCCCCTTCCCCAATTTCTTAAACTTCACTCCATCTATTCCTATTTCTCAATAAGAATCGAAATTGTTGCTATGATCTAGTTATGACTTGCAAAGAGCAAGTGAATAGTTGAGTATTTAACATGAAGGACATGATAAATTTATTGTTTACGTTTTCCTTAAAAGTAAATCGGTCATTTATAATTGAGAGTACGTTGGATAAACTATATCGCTTAAATTAAATCGAAGTGTACCTAACATTTTTCTTTTTGGTTGATAATTAAAGAGTTTAGGTGACTTCGGTTTTGGAGGTTGACCAAGGCTTAATCGCATAGCTTTTACCTCATTGATTATCACCATGTAAATATTTAAATGGTTAAACCAAATAAATGAAGTAAATTGCTCAAATTTACGGCTCTCACTTTTGCATTAATTGAGAATCTTTTTCTTTTGTTTTTGGCTAAACCTCTCCTGCATTAGCATAGGGCTTTGTCGATTTAGCCATCAACACTGAATTCAGCAATTTGTAATTTGGTCAATCATGCAACGTAGGTAGCTGACTAAAATGAAAGCGAATTTTAACTAACACAACTGCGAGAAAGTTTGCACACTCTCCAGTCACTTTATGTAAATGTTCCATTCCATAATAAATGTTCATCTCTGTATCATTGATTGGCCTTTCTGTTTTTGGATAAACCGTTGTAATGAATGTAGTTGCAGTGATTACTTCATTAACCAAAATAGTAAAGCTTTGGTCAAGTGACTTTGCGTGTCAGCAAAATAAACCATACTGCGGGAAGCCTTACCTGAATGCTGCAACAGCTAGGCCCGATTATGACTACATGTTAATTAATACACATATGGTAAAGGACAAGATCTAAATATATAATTAAGCTAAATATACAAGATTTCAATAGGAATTAAGTTGTTGATGACATTAGCCATATTCAAACTAAAGATAAATAGTTTTTTTATAAACATATTTGACAAATGGCTTGAGATTAAACCATACATTATCTTTTGTTTGTGAAAAGTCCTTTAATATATTACGTTAAATATTAAATAATCATATTCAATGAAAGCATAATTGGTTCCATTCAACTTTTTTTTCTTTAGGTTAAAAAATATTTAGATAAATTAAGTTTTAGAAGCTTGTGAAAATTAGATTAAGAAAAAATTTAAAATTAAAAAAATTACATAGTCACATATTATCTATTAATAGATTTATACAGATGATGAAACTCGAAGTTCCATCTTTATAAGACACAATTTTGGTCCTTATTAATTTAACTAACTTATAATTCAATCTCACTTTTAATAACAAATAGTGGCTTTACCATAATCTAAATATAACAAAGCTATATTATTTTCTTAGATAATTTGCACATCACGTAAAATAACTGAGCTGTTTTTGAGTATACTTTAACCATTCATTTAATACTTGGCATTATATATATAAGCATAACAATCTTAACTAATCCATGGATACTGTTTATAGTAAATACTTATTTTAGCTTCATATTTAAAATTTTAATCAATTTAGTTTTTCATACTTCAAGTTTTTTAATTTGATTTTTTACATTTGAAACTTTAATCAATTTAATTTCTCATGTTACAAGTTTAACAATGTAGTTTCTCGTATTTCAAAGTTTATATTAATTTCATTCTTAAATTATAAGAGTTTTGAAATGTGAGATACCAAATTAACAAAATTGATAAATTTAAAGTGTAAGAAACTAAATTTATCAAATTTTTATATATGAGGAACTAAATTAAAAAATTTAAAATATAAAAAATTAAATTAATTAAGGTTCAAATATAAAAGACCAAAATAAATATTTTTTTCTATTATTAATGACTATATATATAATGTTTATCCTTGGAACCTTTTGGCAAAGGCTGGAGGAAATGGATTAAAATTTGTGCCACTTTCTTGCTTCACTTCTTCTAATTAATGGGTTAAAAAAATACAAAATAATGCCACAATTTTCATTAAGTCATTATAATAAATATATTATTTTATATTTTTTTTATCATTAAGAAAATAGACATGATTCAGAAAACAATCTGAGAATTAAGATGTTGTCTTCAAAAAAAAATGGTCATCTATATGCAATATGTAATATGCTATATACCAAATAGTCAATCAACACCATGGACTACATTACTTAAATAATGCCTTGTCACATTTAGCTAAACTGACCTGTCTCTAATTATATATCCTGATGGGTCAATATCTGGTAGTATTCAGATTTAATAACAACATCATCACTTGGACGAAGTTTAATCCTTTGCAGTATAAAACCCATCCCTCCAAATGCGTGCATTTCTAAATCACAACCAAGTAGTATAAACACATTTTCTATATATCTTGAAAATGTGGTTCTTGAAGACAGTGATCTTCCTTCAGATTCTCTGTGGCTTTTGCTTTGTGGGTCTTCATTCCAAAACACAGCATCAATACAACTTTGTCGTAAGTCCGACAACATCCTAGTTAGTCCTCCTATCAACTTTACATCCATATGAAGTTCGAAAGCATGCATGCACTAACAATTATCAGAAAAATTTAATTTCATCATTTCTAATTAATTAGTTGCCCTTGAGTTACTATTGTTGCATGAGACTTCAGACAGCATTTCCTGTCTCTGTAGCTAGAAGTGTGTTTAATTTTGTTCTTTTTTCCTTTAATTGGTACCTTATGTCATATGTTTTGTAGGTGAAAGAAGCCCGATATACAAGATTGTGCTCCACAAAAAGCATATTGACTGTGAATGGTGAATTTCCAGGGCCAGTTATAAGTGCCCACCAAGGTGATACAGTCTATGTCAATGTCTACAACAGGGGCACACACAACATCACCCTACACTGGTAATCCTTTTAGTCTAATGAGTCTTGAATTTATCAGAAAATAGTCATGGTTCCTAAACTGTAGCTGATTTTCTGCAGGCATGGAGTGAAGCAGCCAAGGAATCCATGGACAGATGGCCCTGAATACATCACACAGTGCCCCATCAAACCAGGAGAAAAATTTAGGCAGAAGATTTTATTTTCCAGAGAGGAAGGGACATTGTGGTGGCATGCTCATAGTGATTGGTCAAGGGCCACTGTCCATGGGGCTATTATTATCTATCCAAGAAAGCATAGAACCTACCCTTTCCCAAGACCTTATGCAGAAGTTCCCATCATATTTGGTATATATGAAACTCTTCACATCGTCAAGCAGCAAGATGAGATTTCAAATTAATTAAGGGCAGTAATAAGATTTTGAAAATTTTATTTCATTTATTTATTTTTTAATTTGTAGGAGAATGGTGGAAGAATGATGTCTGGAAGGTATACACCGAGTTTCGTAGAACAGGAGGATCTCCAAATAATTCAGATGCTATCACTATAAATGGTCAACCTGGTGATCTGTATCCTTGTTCAAATTCGGGTATCCGTCAAACTTTTCATTTGAAAAGGAAAAAAAAAAAGCAAATCAACGCTACCATGTTAAAAACATGTTTGGAACTATTTGGACTGACTTTGTAAAAAAAACAAAAGCACCCCAAGAAGAAAAAAAATCATCTTTTTGACATAAGTACGTGGGGAAGCTTTTAAAAAAACAAAAGTAGAAGTAGCTGATTATTTATGAAAAAAAATATCTCTAAAATTTAAAAAGTTGCCTCTAACTTTTTCTTTTACTTCAATACTTTAAAATTATTGTTTTTAAAAGTTAATTCAAATAAATTCTAAATGTCATAATCTAGATACAGGATTGTTCATTTTTGTGGTACATAAACTAAGCATAACTTTTCCTTACCATATACATATTATATATGTTCAGGTTGAGATCTAATGCTAGGAGATTTCTATGATTTTCAGGGACATTCAAGTTGAATGTAGATCAAGGAAAGACTTATCTTCTGCGTATTGTTAACGCAGCCATGAACCTCATTCTGTTTTTCTCTATTTCCAAACACAATCTCACGGTTGTTGGAGCAGATGGTTGCTACACCAAGCCATTGACAAGAGATTATATAGCTATATCTCCAGGACAAACAATTGATGCATTGTTGTATGCTAACCAAGAGCCTGACCAATACTACATGGCTGCAAGGGCTTACTCAAGTGGGGCTGCAGTTCCCTTTGATAACACCACAACCACAGCTATTCTGCAGTACAATGGGAATTACCCTCCAATTTCATCTCCCCCATTACCTTATCTTCCTTATTACAATGACACACAGGCAGCTTTTAACTTCTTTGGTAGCCTCAGGGGCTTACCTAAGAGATACCCCAAAAGTATCCCATTCAATGCCACCACTCATATAGAAACTACCCTTTCTGTTAACACATTTCCTTGCCCAAAAGGTCAAACATGTGAGGGACCAAATGGAACCCGTTTTGCTGCAAGCATCAACAACATAAATTTTGTTGCATCAAGCATTGATATACTAGAAGCCTATTACTACCATATAAAGGGGGTCTATAGCAAGGGATTTCCAATATTTCCACCATTCTTGTTTAATTTTACAGCACAGTACTTGCCATTAGAACTACAGATACCGAAAAAAGGGACTAAGGCTATAGTTCTAAAATATGGTTCTGTTGTGGAGCTTGTCTTCCAAGGGACAAACTTGGTTGGAGGGATAGACCATCCTATGCACCTCCATGGCTACAGTTTCCATGTTGTTGGGTATGGGTTTGGTAATTTCAACAAAGCCAAGGACCCTCTGCAATACAATCTACTTGACCCTCCTCTTCTGAACACAGTGGTAGTGCCTAAAAATGGCTGGGCCACCATTAGGTTCAAAGCTACTAACCCAGGTACGAGCCCTAAAATGATAGACTAAACATAGGCTCTAAAATAATAGAGTAAACCCAATGTTTGTCTATTTATATTTAATTTTGTCTTTTTATACTATAAATTTATTAATTTTATCTTTTACATTTAAAATTTATTGTTAATTTCATTAAATAATATTTCTTAGCAGTATAAATAACCACTGAACATGTATTTAAATACTGAAATTTTTTATGTTTTTTAAGCACAAGTTACAAATTTAATATGCTTGAATTGTTAAAAATAAAAATAGATTAAAGTTGTAAGTATAAGAGAGATTGATTAGGTTGGTAGGTGTGAGAGATGAATATATTTTTTTTTTTATAAAATAGTATTGTTATTATTATCAATAACATATATATCAATTTTGGTGTATTCCATATCCATTTTCTTTAACTGAATATTTTCTATTCTACTTTTTTTATTTGTTAGGAGTTTGGCTCATGCACTGCCATCTAGAACGTCATCTCTCTTGGGGCATGGAAACAGTGTTTATTGTGAAGAATGGCAAAGGCTGGAATGAAACATTGCTACCCCCACCACCAGATATGCCTCGCTGTTGAAGTATCATTTGAAAGGCACGTATAGTTGCTCTGTATTGTTCTTGATGATGTGTTGCATTTTGAAATAGAATAAAGTTTAATCTATATGCGTGTATCACAATTCTAAAATGTTGTTTAAAAACTATTTAACGAAATAATACTGTTTAAAATTTAGAATGCTAGTTAAACTGTCATTTTTCATACATGAAAAGAACACTACTTCAATCATGTGGCATTTTTTCGACTAAAAATTCTCCCAAAATTTTTTTACAGTGTATACTGCTTAAGTTATATATTATCATGATAAAACCAACTAAGAACAAAATAGTATATATATATATATATATATATATATATATATATATATATATACTCGCACCTCTTCGCTGGGTGAGTCTCATGTCCTTGGTCTGTGTTAGGGTACGAGGTCCACCAATACAGTTTTTCGACTTGATCTTCTAATAAAACGGGGAGATCAGAAAACGTTATTGGAGAAGATGTTTTGTGTCATTGACACTGAATGAGAAAACATTCCTAAATAAATGCAACTACCAACGTAGATAACCTCAATGTACACCATCCTTATCTAACTAGTGTCATGCTTATCCTAACAATAATAAGAATCCTATTGCTAGTTGGTTTTATCATGATAATATATAACTTAACTAAAAAATGTTAGTTTAATTAGCGCTATTCATGCAAGTGGAGTGCCACTTAATCTTAAAATAATAGTATTTTGATAAATAGTTTTGAGATAATAATATAATAATTAAGGGTGAGTTGGGTCAAGTTTTCATTATAAGCACCTACCTGACCTTAATCAAATGATTTTAAAAAAAAAACAAAAATAAATAAAAAATAAAAATAAAACTAACCGATTAAAATGTCAAACTCGACAGGTCGAGTGAAAACGGGTGGCAAGTGAAAACAGGTTGGTTTAGAGTGGGTAAAAAATGCTTCAGAATGGGTTGAGTTAGGTGAGTAAGGGTGGGTTGAAGAGTTTAAGAAGAAAATGAGAAATGAAATTGAACTAAGTCAGGTACTTGTGAATGGAAAGTTTCAATTTATTATCGATCATTGTTAATTAATTTTTAAATATTTTTAAACCGTTATTAATCGTTTAACTCGATTTTAACTAACCCAAAAATACTCAAGTTGTTTGAGTTCGGTTGATTTTAAAAATTTTGCTCAACCTTAATAATATTAAATAATTCTTAAATTTATAATTCTTTTTGGATATTTTAGCTCACAATTCTTAAAAAAAGAAAAAAAAATTATGTACGTGACATACTTTACTGTCTTGGCTTTTAAGCACTTTATTTTTCTTTATTTTGATGAATCATTCCTTCTGTTTGATTGGTAATTTACAGTCAAATTTTTATTAATTTTATCTTTTTGCTCTTTAGTTTCGATTCAATAAATATCGATCATCTATCTTTATCAAAGTTGACTATAGAAGAACATGCTTATATCCACCATAACACGAAACACATTTTTTTATTACATTTTATCATGATAGTATTTTAGGGAAAATTCTAATTTATCCCCAACAACTTAAGGTGATATGTACTTTATCCCATGTTTTTAAAAATGTGTAATAAACCTTTTTATAGTTTTTAAATATGCATTTAATCCTTAAAACTAACATTTTATCTAATTTTAACAGAAGTTAGCACATGCAATGCACATGTCATACTTAAATTTTAAAATTATAATTATTCATAGATTAATAATTAAAAATTAGTAAGGAAAAATGGGAAACTCCTTTTTTACCCTCTCTTTCTAGGCGGAGAATTGAAGGGGCTTGACTTCGGTCTCCCTTTTTGACTTAGCGATGAAGATGAAGCTGGTTTGCAGATTGCCTTGTTGGGATTTTGGTTGTGCTTGCTCAATTGGCTTCCTTGGGCTCTCCTTGTTATCCTACATATTTCAACTTGCTGGGTTTGCAAAAATTGGTTTGAATTACTAGGTTTGTGGAAATTGGTGAGAAACTAAGACATAGAGGTAACATTTGAAAACTTTCCTGGAATATTCAATTTTCTACGAAGATGCCAAACAATGATGTCCCTGTAATATTTTTTATGCCTTGTAATTCCACCGCTTAATCCATCACTTGGCATGTACCTGTTTGTAGGTCCTCTCGTTTTTAATATTGTATCTCCAACAATTCAAAAAGGGTGCCTAAAAAGAAAGAGTTAAAATGGATTTCCAGCGCTTCTTTAAAAAAAAATTAACTTTTAATTAATAATTAATTGTAATTTTAGAGGTTAAGTATAACATGTGCCTTGCATGTGTCCAATTTCTATTAAAAATTGGATGAGAAGTTAGTGTTAGCGTTAAATGCACTAGTGTACATGTGTGAGTATATATATTTCTTTTCTTCCTTGAAACATCCTTCCCTGTACGCTTCTTCTCCCTTTGAAACACTAGGCTGTATATCTCATACGTTTCAGTCAGATTTCAGAAGGGTAATAGTTGCAACTGACAAATTGGTCTCTAAATAGCATGCAAAACACAATCATTCTCCAAACGAGCAACCAATATCAAGCGAGAAAATGTGTTAAACTTTCATGAGAAACAAAATTTCCTACTCAAAAGAATGAATCTTCATGAATCCAAACAACCACAGATTTCACTAAGAGCCAAAGCTAATTTAGCCTGTTATCATCCTTGAGTCCGTGCATTAGAAACGAACAACGAAGCAAAAATGCTAAATTAATTTCTTTTAGAGAAGAAAAGTAAACAACTTCAGCTAGACAATTAGCTATTAGCTAGAAAAATAAAAAGAAAACAAAAGCTTCAAACTAGTCAAACTCTAAACTAACCAGTAACTACCACACACTTCAATTGCACATTATCTCTAATGTGCACAAGTGAAGATGGGGAAAAAAAAAAAAAGAAAAGAAACTCCCTATGTTGGTGCTCATTGATTTTTGTCTTTTCCTTCACCTGCATAATGCATTTATTCATCTTGCAAAGGCTAACTAAACTACAGGATCTAAAACGCTTGAGCACTGCGAATTCACTGCTCAAGTGGTGACAGACCAGAGACAAACCTACAGTGGATGTATAGCGATGAACATAGTTTACATGTGAATTTCATTTGCTCCAAAATTTCACCCGAAGTAGTAGATCTGAATCACGTAAATAAAGCCTTTATAATAAGCATCAGAAAATCAAATCATTTTTAACGTCACTTAAAAATTGAACATTAAAACGTAACAGCAGAAGAGTCAAAACTACAACGATCAAACCCAGAATAATTGAAAAAAATAAAAAATAAAAAATTTGGGTTGTCCGCCAAAAAGTGTAAGTTAATATTCTATAGTTATACTCTCTCATGTATCATGTTGGTTTTCATTAAGTTAGTATTTATTAAATTTTTAATATTACCTTAGTATCTTTGATACTTAATTTACATATGAGATTAATTTATATTAAAGAAGTCTCTTTGCAGATGCTAACTTGATGACATTCTCATTAATGAAGTCTTTATTTGAGATAAATTAATTTCATAAGTATCTAAGTGATGTTAAAAATATTAACATAGGATCAAAAATTTAATAAGTATTAATTTAATAATATTCCCATCTCACAATTACTAAATTAGAGATTTATCCTATAAATTATTTTAATTTGACTTTGTAAAAATGCCTAGTGTTTTGATAACCAGACTGGAGCAGCCATCCCATATGTAGGACCATGACGGGTTCTTAGAGTAGCTTGGTTCATTTCTAAAATTTGGTGTGCAAAAAACCAGTATAAGAACCGGAACCGGTCATGAACTGTGCAAACTGTTGAACTGGTCAAAGTTCAGTGGATCACATGGTTTTCTTATTTTATTTTTTTTAGAAAAAATACTTTTTAATGGAAAAAATAGTTGAAGAATAACAAAAGAGAAGGTTTCAGGGTAAGAGAAGAGTAAAGAATGAGAGGCAATTCTTTGAGAACGATTTGGGTAGCTTTTAAGTGGCTCAGCTGTAATCGCGTCAATGGCTTTGCTCAATGTCTGCTCCAACCTCAGCAAAAATGGAGTGAGTATGCCATGCCAAAGATAAAAATCTGCTAAGCTTTGAACTGTAGAAGCTATACGTCCTAGTTGCTAGTGCAGGAACAAATAGCCTAATTATGGGCTTAAACCATAACTTGTTTTAACAAAAATAATTTTTACATAATTTGTAGGATTAAAAAAAACTAAGGGGATTGTTTTCTTTTCTTAATCTTTCTTGGTTTTCTGAATGAAAAATCTCTGGAAGTTTAGGAAAAATATTTTGAGACTTTTAATTTTTTAGCTTTTATTATTTTATATGGATTTTATTTATTGTTTTTTGTCTATTTATTTATTATTTTTCAAACTTAAGTAGGTTTAAGTTTTAATCGATGTGATCAGTGTACCGTCATTGGGCCTAAAATTCCAGAATAATCTGTCCTTAATCATTTATTCTTCAGCCTCCACACATTACTTCTTGGAACCTAAATAGCATAAACCTATTGTTGTCCTTTGCTTAGCGAATGAAATAATTGTAATATTTTTAAGAAGGATAATTGCTTTCATAAACCATATAGGTTTAAGAGATACAACAAACTACTATTTACATATATTTTTTTTATTATTTTGAAGTTTATATGTTGTACTTTTAATGGACTTCCCTTTCTCTGTTCTTCCCTCCCTTTCTATGCTTTGCATAATCTACTTTCTGAGATGAATTTATTTACCCATTTAATATAAATGAAATAGGTGACACGTTCCTACCATATATCTATATATAAGGTATGAAGGAAGACACTGGACATGAATTCCTTGTTTAAGGTTGGGTTTAAAATTAACTACTATATCTTACCCTAGAAACAAGATCAAAGACCCAAACAAGATTAGGAAAATTATTGAGATATTAATTTTTTTGGGTATTACCTATCAAAAATTAAGAGTATAGTACTGCATTTAGACGATGGAGTTATAAAGACCTTAATTTAAGGGTTATAAAAGGATTAATTAATTTGTTTATGCTAGCATAGTTTTTGGCTTACTAGATTTAATACCTTTCCCCTTCCCCAATTTCTTAAACTTCACTCCATCTATTCCTATTTCTCAATAAGAATCGAAATTGTTGCTATGATCTAGTTATGACTTGCAAAGAGCAAGTGAATAGTTGAGTATTTAACATGAAGGACATGATAAATTTATTGTTTACGTTTTCCTTAAAAGTAAATCAGTCATTTATAATTGAGAGTACGTTGGATAACTATATCGCTTAAATTAAATCGAAGTGTACCTAACATTTTTCTTTTTGGTTGATAATTAAAGAGTTTAGGTGACTTCGGTTTTGGAGGTTGACCAAGGCTTAATCGCATAGCTTTTACCTCATTGATTATCACCATGTAAATATTTAAATGGTTAAACCAAATAAATGAAGTAAATTGCTCAAATTTACGGCTCTCACTTTTGCATTAATTGAGAATCTTTTTCTTTTGTTTTTGGCTAAACCTCTCCTGCATTAGCATAGGGCTTTGTCGATTTAGCCATCGACACTGAATTCAGCAATTTGTAATTTGGTCAATCATGCAACGTAGGTAGCTGACTAAAATGAAAGCGAATTTTAACTAACACAACTGCGAGAAAGTTTGCACACTCTCCAGTCACTTTATGTAAATGTTCCATTCCATAATAAATGTTCATCTCTGTATCATTGATTGGCCTTTCTGTTTTTGGATAAACCGTTGTAATGAATGTAGTTGCAGAGATTACTTCATTAACGAAAATAGTAAAGCTTTGGTCAAGTGACTTTGCATGTCAGCAAAATAAACCATACTGCGGGAAGCCTTACCTGAATGCTGCAACTACTAGGCCCGATTATGACTACATGTTAATTAATACACATATGGTAAAGGACAAGATCTAATCTTTCTTTTTGGTGTTAACTCTTGAGCAAGGAAAAAGGGAATGTTGAGTTTAAATATATCTATATATATATATATATATATATTTTAGTTTTCTGTGTGTATATATATATATATATAATTTTTTGACAATATTATTAATCATATTGAGAAAAATATATAATTAAGCTAAATATACAAGATTTCAATAGGAATTAAGTTGTTGATGACATTAGCCATATTCAAACTAAAGATAAATAGTTTTTTGAGTAAAGGCCCTTTTACCTCCCTAACATTGTCTCAAAAAACAATTACTTCCTTGACACTTTAATTTTCTCAAATTAAACCTTGACAGAAAATTTTTTTCTTATATTGAACCCTACGTCCATCTCCGTCACTGCCCACTAACGATTTTCGCCTACGTTGCACGTTAAGTGCTCACATGGCCGTTAATGAGTGATGTGGCACACAAAACTCATCTGATGTGGCCAAAACGAGGTCGTTTCTTGCATTTCCTTTAATTTTCGTCCTCTTCCTCTTGCTATTGTTTCATAGAGTTCCTCTTTGAGGCTCTGAACATCTTTGCCTCTTGTTTGAAAACTTGGGAAAAATGAAACTATGCTTCTCCATTTCCCAGAATCAGATCAGGGTAATCTTATGTGGGGCCTATTGAATTTCAATCGTGAGGATGAGAATAAAGGAAGAGGATGTGGTTCAACAACTATGGGTGTAGCTGAAGGAGGAGACTGAAAACCTATTATCGTAGTTTTGAAAGCTGGAAAGATGTTTAGCAGAGTAGCAGCATAACTGGTAGCCATTAAATTTACAGAAAAAATCAAAAAGCTTCCTGCTTTAGGCTGTGTTACTGGGTACGCACCATAGCAAATGATGAATTTGCATTTTCACTACCAAATCCCATTCCATTTGTTAGCTGTGAGTTTCTGGAAATGAAGGAAAGCTAATAAGCAATGCGGTTGTGGTGGTGGAAGCTAAGCACGCTCATACCCCAAATCCCATTCCATTCTCTTTTGGGACTTGCCTAGAAAAGGTGAGAAGGGAAAAAAATGGAAGAGAAGGAAAAAAAGAAGAAGCTATAGTGTGCTGCTGACATGGCCAAATCAGATGACTCGTATTGTCCACATCACCTATTAACAGCCATGTGAGCACTTAACGTGCCACGTAGGTGAAAACTGCTAGTTGGAGGTGACAGAGGCGAACAAAAGGTTCGATATGGGAAACGTTTTTTTTTTTCTGTCGGGGTTTAATTTGAGAAAGTTAGAGTGTTAAGGGGATAATTGTTTTTCCGGACAATGTCGGGGGTAAAAGAGCCTTTACTCTAGTTTTTTTATAAACATTTGACAAATGGCTTGAGATTAAACCATACATTATCTTGTATAGATAACAGTTTCCTACAAATTTATATTTTCATGCATGTATAATATCTTTTGTTTGTGAAAAGTCTTTTAATATATTACGTTAAATATTAAATAATTATATTCAATGAAAGCATAATTGGTTCCATTCAACTTTGTCTACTCTACTCTTTATTTGTTAATTAGGAGTTTGGCTCATGCACTGCCATCTAGAACATCATCTTTCCTGGGGCATGGAAACTGTGTTTATTGTGAAGAATGGCAAAGGCTGGAATGAAATATTGCTAACCCCACCACCAGATATGCCTCGCTGTTGAAGAATCATTTGAAAGGCACATATAGTTGCTCTGTCTTAACTGCCTAGAATAAAGATTGATTTATATGCGTGTATCACTTTTCAGGGGGAAAAAAATATTTTTTTTGTGTGTAACATACTCTGCTATCTTAACTTTTCACACTTTGTCTACCCCTTTTCATTATGAAGTAAGTTTTCTTTTACTTTTTTCTTTAAGGTAAATGGTAAATATATTCATAGAAGACCTATTCAACAATTACAATTTAGGATGAACTTCTTGGGAAGCCACCTTCTAGGAAGGGCTTTTGCCAAGAAGACCACATAAACTTAAAATATAAGTCAAAAGTCCCCTATAGGAGCTGATTCAATTACATCCATTACTAGTGTAGACGGTACAATTTCTAAAGAAATTAAGTTCAGCTGTATCAGCTTCCTTCTACAGTATCTCTCAACTCTCCACTTGACTTCTTTTTTAATCACTTTAAAGATCCTTTTTGGTAATCTACTTTCATTTTTTAACAACCTGTTATTTCTCTCTTCCCAAATGTGATAAATCGCAGCTGTAACAGTTGCGAACAAAGTCAATTTTCTATTATTACTTTGAATCCAAATATGTAAAATTTTATCAGTCCATCTGTGTAGAAGTAAGTTTTCTTAGCCTTGGATAATGTTTAATTAGGATATATCTCCCATCTGTGTTATATGGTACGTGGGCTAAGACCATATATAGGCTAAAAATGAGTCAAGCTGAATATAAATGTTCAAAATTGGCTCCTTTTGTTAAATGAGCCTCCCAAATTTGTGTTGAGGCTCGGCTAGCTATTGAAATTTGTTAACCAAATTGATTGCAGTTAAGTACTCTTGCAAATAAATGAGCCTCCTTTTAGGGTTTGTGGATTTGATGTTGAAATCCAGAATCTTAACCAAATTAAAAGAAAGAAATATCCATAATTAATTAATCATTGAAATGAGAGACTTCGATTCATATAGTGAAAGCGTACTCTTATTGCCTAAAAAATATTGCTATCGGTGATAACAAATATCCATTATATTCTGATGCTAAGCTCTGTCGCTGCTTCAACATTTTTTTCCAATTTTATATCAATCAAACTTATGCATTTGGTTTGAAATTCGACACAATGAAATCGAGTTCAGCTCTCATAATTGGTTTTGGCCGATTTGATTGTAGATCTGGTATTCATAGAAGAAGTATATTGGCAGCTTAAAAAGATGGCAAATCGAATTCTTGGTAAATTAATTAGAAATATCGAGGGTAAATTAAAATGCAGTAACACCCCCTAACAAATATGTGGAATATTTAAATACTCGTTATTATTTATTGTTTTAAACTCCATTTAAATATGAAGTGCTTTAATATATTTTGAATTATTTTATATTAACATTGATTAATGAACTTTTTGACTAAAACCTTTTTTTCATTCTTTTAATATTGATGGAAACCTTTTTGTTTAATTAGTCACCTACTAACATCAAATTTTTATCAATTCCCTCCTTAAATCTTTGTCTTCATTTCAATAAACTCCCTTTGATTATTTATCTTCATTAGAGTTGAGTGTTAAGGAATATGCTTATATAGTTACCATGATGTATGTACATGTGACATTTCAAGTTCCAACATAAAATGAGACAGATTGTTTTATTACATTTTGCTGTGATAGCATTTGGACCAAGATTTTTTTAGTCCAAATTCATAACAGTAAGAGAATAAACATTTTTTTTTTATGTTTTATTCTTTTTTATTATTGTAAATTTGGACTGCAAATGATACTATAATTTTTCTTGATGTATTATCCTTGTAGTCCAAATTATAACAGTAAGAGAAAAAATAAACACATTTTGTTATTATTGTAAATTTGGACTGCAAATGATACTATCATTTTTCTTGATGAATTATCCTTTGTACTTCTCTTTTCTTCCTTGAAACCTCCTTCCGTGTACGCCTCTTGTCCCTTTGAAGCCCTAGGCTGCATAGCTCAAACACATCGTTCAGATTCCAGCAGGGTCTTAATCAGGTGAATGGGACACAGCATCTGTATCCATGCATAGGAATATGAAGAGAAAATTGAACTTCAATGGATAAAAAAACTAAACAAAAAGAAGAATTCGGAAAATTAAGAAAATTAGGCATACAGGTTTAAAGCTACCATATTCGATTGCTTTTGGGCTTTGAATCTATCCCTCAACCAAAATGCTATTCCCACCAAAATCAAACACGTGAGCCTTATCAGAGACAAATTAATCAATGCATGGTCCTATTCTGGATTACATTGCCTTTAAGCTTATCATAGAAGAGGCAGTTGGCCATGTACATTATTTCGGTTGAGGATTTAAAGAACAGCTAATCAACTTCCCAATTGGCTGCGGTGAATCTAATTAAAATCTTGGAAATTTTCTTAAAGCTCTCCAGCTTTGTGTGGCTGTCAAACTTGGAAGATATTTTGAGAATTCTCAGTGAAGAAGCAAATCATGAAAATGATCAGCACCTTATAAAAAGGTTGCCAAATTAATATACTTCGTGTATGTGTCTATTTTTATCAATGATTTTTTTTTGCCCATGTTATCAATTTATATTGTTAATAGCTAGTTATTAGCTTTTTGGGGTCAAAACTATGAAACTAAATATTCAAATTAATTTTAAATAAAATTATAATCAAATGTTTTAAGTTTGAATTTTGAAAATACAAATACCTTAAAATTTAATAAAATCCCTTGATTTTATAAACGTATTTGGTAATGTCTTAAAATTTAAAAAATAAAATTATATAATTCAAATCATAGTTAACAATTAATTGATTTTCTTATTTTTTATATTTTTATTTTCTTAAATTTTTAATTTTCTTAATTTTTTAAAATTTTCTATTTTATTATAAAAGTTAATTTTTTCAGATTTCTATTTTTCTAATCTCATAAAACAATTAATTCATTTTTTTATATATTTTTCAATGTTAAATTAAAATTTAAAAATAAAATTATATCATTTAAATCATATAAAAAATTAAATTATATTACGTTGATAATTAAGTTACAATTCCAATTTTTTTAAATTCTCATAAAATAATTAATTGATTTTTTACTATTATTGTCACACTACCACTACCGTCCTTGTCACTTACCAGCACCTTAGTATTGCCACCACACTATCACTATCCTCACCCACCCACACCGCTACCACCACCACCACACTCACTCGATCGCTATCGCACCACCAGCCTCACCCATTACATGATAATTTATAATGTGTCTTATTATTATTAATTTATTTTAAATATATGATAAAATAATATAATAATATTTAAAAATTATTTAATACACATCAAAAATTAAATAAAATAAAAAAATTATTAAACTCTAATTATATTATATTTTTATTTAAAGTTTTTATCTTATTCTTTCTTATTTTATCTCAAGTGTTAAAATGTCTGTTAAATCCATGTTAAGTATAGACAATACATTATTTTAAAGATTTCTTATTATTAATATTTATTAAAGGTAAAATTTTATTTGAATGTTTCTAATTCAACTTCTCATTTATTTTTTACATAAAAGAGCCTTGCATTATAGTCGTAAACCTTCAAATGCTTATCAATCACATTTAAAAAAAAAAAAATTGCAAAAAATTCAAAAACTAAAAATAAATTCTAGAAATTTCATTATTTGGGTAAACCTCTGCCAGAGAATGGCTCACCAGACTATCCCGTTTAAACAATAAACTATCATTGGCGTCACTGTGAGATTGTTGAAAGTCTCTGCCATTTGCCGTCATTGCCAGAGGAACAAATTAATTAGTGTTGTGGACCTTCCCTCTATTCGTATGGGCCACATTAGTAGGCTTAATGGCAGACCCAGTCTTTGCATCGGACATTGGTATAAGATTTTTCGTAAAACTCTAAAACAGATAACCACATTAAAAGTTACAAACCAATTTCAGTCGTGGAATCTAATCACTCACTCATCTTGACTCGGACAACTCTTAGAACCCATATCAACCTTCACAACAATTAGCAACAAAAGAAAAAAAAAAACTATATAAGTAAAAATAATGCTATCCAAACTATTATAATCATAAAATCAAATCATTCAAAATCAACACCATGTAATGATACCCAAAACTGAAGTGAACATGAATAAGCAATTGACTATAATTGTTTTTTTAAATAGAATCAGAAACTTCATTAAATAGGTAAAAACAAATCAATTAAAATCAGAAACTGCAGATCAACAAGTTACTTGAATTTGACTTTATTTTTCCAAAAAAATTAAATATGAAACGTCCTAAAGGAATCGAGTAATTGACTTAACTTTTTTTATGCTAAAAATTGTTTAATTTTAGAAAAATCAGAAACCGTATATTATTATTTTTTTTGTTTTTATAATATTCTTATAAATTATATTTTTAACTATTTAATTGATTTTTTTTTTATCAATATTGACACTAAATCTATTGTCCCATTAACATGGAACACCAAAATTTTCACCTATTTTAATTAGTCAAATTTTATTAATTTACTTATAAATTATTTTTTATCAATTAATTAATTTTTTTTGGCCTACGAGTATAACTTAGTGGCAATAATATAAATTAATGAAAATTTTGAAATTTTTGATAAGATTTGAGAACATCAAATTAATTAACTAATTTTCTTAATATGCATGATTTGATTAAAAGTGTCTTAAATAGGATTAAGAGGAATAATTTTTTATCAATTAATTGATTGTTTTTGACCAACCTTGAATATAAGTAGGGACACCTAAGAGTTCACGCCAATATGATAACAAATTTGGTGTGAAATTAAATCTATCATCCTACTGGTATAAACTATTAAATATTTCATTCAAATTAATTACTCAAAATCTATTAATTAATTCATTTATTCTCTTAATTAATTCATTTATTCTCTTATTATAAATTAGTTTTTTTTACCAATTAATTAATTTTATTTTTTGACCAGTCAGCATAAGTCCAACACCTACAGCAGATTTGATTACGATGGGTCAATGTCTGGTAGTATCAAATTCAATAACAGCCTGATCATTCTTTGTACCAAGTCTAATCTTTTGCAGTATAAAACACCACCTATGATATGCATTTCTAAATCACAACCAAGTAGTAGTAACAGCATTTTCTACCTATCATGAAAATGTGGGCTCTAAAGACGGCGATCTTCCTTCAGATTCTCTGCAGCTTTTGCTTTCTAGGTCTCCATTCCAAAACACAGAAACAATACAACTTTGTGGTACGAATAATCCTCTGAACTTTACATCAATAAGAAGTTCAAAAGCATGCCTGCAATAACAAATATCAGAAAAAAAAATTTCAAAATTGTATTTGCCCCTTGATTCTTGCTGCATGAGAGTAGACTGCATAGCTCCTTTCCCTGTAGAAGTTTTTTTTTTTTTTTTTCTCTTAATTGGAATATATATTTATTTATCAATATGTTAATTGAAATATATATTAAGTTAGTGCGTAGTTAAAAATAATATTGTTGGTAGCTTATCCTATGAGTTTTGTAGGTAAAAGAGGCCCAATATACAAGACTGTGCTCCACAAAACGCATATTGACTGTGAATGGTAAATTTCCAGGGCCAGTTATAAGTGCCTACCAAGGTGATACAGTCTATGTCAATGTCTATAACAGGGGCACACACAACATCACCCTACACTGGTAATCCTTTCTTAGTCTAAGGAACTTTGATTTTTATCTGAAACACCAAAGTGAAGAAAATAGCTATTGGTGCTTAACTGTAACTGATTTGCTGGCAGGCATGGAGTCAAGCAGCCAAGGAATCCATGGACAGATGGCCCTGAATACATTACGCAATGCCCCATCAAACCTGGAGGAAAATTCATACAGAAGATTATCTTTTCCACAGAGGAAGGGACATTATGGTGGCATGCTCATAGTGATTGGTCAAGGGCCACAGTCCATGGGGCTATCATTGTCTATCCAAAAAAGAATAGAGCCTACCCCTTTCCAAAACCACATGCAGAAGTTCCCATCGTGTTTGGTACAGTTTTCCTACATGTATATTTATTTGTTTGTTTATGTACGAATAATATTTTCTTTCGCTATATATGAAAGTCTTTATATCCTCAAACAACAAAACTGAGATTTCAAATTAAAGAAAGTAAGATTTTTAAAATTTTATTTCATTTATTTTTGCTTTCAATTTGTAGGAGAATGGTGGAAGAATGACGTCAGGAAGGTATATACTGAGTTTGTTACAAATGGGGGATTACCAAGGAAACCTGATGCTATCACAATAAATGGTCAACCTGGTGACTTGCATCCCTGTTCAAAATCAGGTATCAATCAAATTTTTTATTTGAAAAAAATTCCAACACTGCCCTATTTAAATCATGACCTTGCTGCTAGATTATTCATCTTTATGTTTCAAAAACAAATTAACACTTTTCCTTAGCATATACATTCTATATATGTTGGAGTTGGCACTAAATACTAGAGATTTCTTTGATTTTCAGGGACATTCAAGGTAAATGTAGATCGAGGAAAGACCTATCTTCTGCGCATTGTTAACGCAGCCATGAACCTCATTCTGTTCTTCTCTATTTCCAAACACAATCTCACGGTTGTTGGAGCAGATGGTAGCTACACCAAGCCATTGACAAGAGATTATATAGCTATATCTCCAGGACAAACAATTGATGCATTGTTGTATGCTAATCAAGAGCCTAACCAATACTACATGGCTGCAAGGGCATACTCAAGTGCACCTGCAATTCGCCTTGATAACACCCCAACCACAGCTATTCTGCAGTACAATGGGAATTACCCTCCAATTTCATCTCCTCCATTACCTT
The DNA here is from genome assembly GCA_022379115.2 of Bauhinia variegata. Taxonomy (NCBI): domain Eukaryota; kingdom Viridiplantae; phylum Streptophyta; class Magnoliopsida; order Fabales; family Fabaceae; genus Bauhinia; species Bauhinia variegata. The sequence continues at coordinate 20,208,223 of CM039428.1, read as the reverse complement.
ATCTTCCTTATTATAATGACACACAGGCAGCTTTTAACTTCTTTGGTAGCCTCAGGGGCTTACCTAGCAAATACCACGAAACTGTCCCTTTAAATGTCAGCACTCATATAGAAACTACCCTTTCTATAAACACATTCCCTTGCCCAAAAGGTCATCCATGCAAGGGACCAAATGGAACTCATTTCGCTGCTAGCATTAACAACATAAGTTTTGTTTTACCAAGCATTGATATACTAAAAGCCTATTATTACCATATCAATGGAGTCTATATAAAGGGATTTCCAACATTTCCACCATTCTTATTTAACTTTACTGCAGAATACTTTCCATCAGAACTACAGATACCGAAGAAAGGGACTAAGGTTATAGTTCTGAATTATGGTTCAGTTGTGGAGCTTGTCTTCCAAGGGACAAACTTGGTTGGAGGGATAGACCATCCTATGCACCTCCATGGCTACAATTTCCATGTTGTTGGACATGGATTTGGGAATTTCGACAAAGACAAGGACCCTATGAAATACAATCTAATTAATCCTCCTCTTCTGAACACAGTGGCAGTGCCTAAAAATGGCTGGACCACCATCAGGTTCAAAGCTACAAACCCAGGTATAAGCCATAGAATACTTGATTAAAACTTCATTTTTTTTGTTTTCGTCCCTACGCTTAAAAACTCCTTATCAATTTCATTTTAAGCGCCCTTAAGCTTATTAATTGACGGTATTTTTTTTTTTTTGTGTTTTTTAAGTGTGTGTGATGAAATTAATAAATTTGATATAAAAAATAAAATTAATTAAAATTATAAATGTAAAAAGACAAAAAAGATATCTTACTCTAAAATTTTATTTGATATTACTGTTAATACCATAGATATGAATTTTGGTGTATTGCATATCTATTTTCGTTAACTAAATTTTGCCTGCTCTTTATGTTTAGGAGTTTGGCTCATGCACTGCCATCTAGAACGTCATATCGCTTGGGGCATGGAAACTGTGTTTATTGTAAAGAATGGCAGAGGCTCGAATGAAACATTGCCACCCCCACCACCATATATGCCTCGCTGTTGAAGAATCATTTGAAAGGCACATATAATTGCTCGGTCTTTTGCTTCGTCATACATGGAATATTATATTTAAAAATTAACTGCTAGAATAAAGGTTAGTGTATGGATAACAACATTTATCTCACAAGTCACTATAAATAACGCGATTTAAGTACTTTGGCAGATATAAAATATAGAGATGGTTTTCCGTTTAAGTTGCCTCTATTAAGTTTGTGATGGACAGTAAATGAATTATGATGATTTACTTTAAAAATACGTGTTATATAATAATATTTTATAAAAATAAATTGTGACCATTTATTTACTATCCAGTATAACCCAACAAAGATAATTCAATAAAGAAGTCAAATTTATTTACAACTCATTGGTTCAACTAGGAATGGACTATATTTCCATAAAGTAAATCAAAATATAATATATACATCTCTAATAAATTATAAATTTCAAACAAAAATTCATGTATTTATTTAATAATTAAAATTAATAAAATAAACTATAGCATTTTGTAATTAATAATGTCACACAAATATTTTTAATATTAACTTATAATTCTAATAAAAAATATTAATTGTATAATTTAAAATATCCATCTAACATCTACTACTTTATAAATGATATGAACCAGATAATAGGAACATCCCACATGATGCACTAGACTAAGCCCAAGAGTGCAAGGCCTAGCCTGGTATGCACCCCTCAGCGAGAAGATGAAAATACCCTGCAACTAAGGTAGTATAAATAGTGATTCCAGAGGGAGGTAGTTAGAATCTCAATTTCCTTAATACTTTTCATCCTAAATACTATACTAACTTGAGTGTGGAAGTACCGGTGGCCGACCTACTCATTTTTTTCCCTTACAGGCCAAGAGCGACCTAACCGAGCCAATCTACCAAGATCGAGTTACCATTCTCATGTTGATCTACCAATAATAAGTAAATTAAAGAGACAATTATATATAAGCTTTACAAAGTAATACATATGACATTAAAAATGATGTGTAATATATTCATTTGTTCTTTTTAATAGTTACATAAGAATTTACCCGAATTTACCAAAGCCAAATTAGTACAAACTGCATTGTATTTGATTAAACATAGGAAGAAAAAGTTTACTTAAATTGTTGGGTATTTAGTACATACTTCAATTTCAAAATATTCTGTTTCTGGTTTTCACTCTATTTCTGATTCCATGAACGAAAATATAGTTTTCTTTCTGTTTGATTTAATTTCTTATTGTAGTCAAATCATATATTTTTGACGTGTAAAGATAATAACATGCGAATGTGTTTTGGTGAAGTCAAAGAGGAAAGCTAAGAATCAATGTTTATTGCTCATATTAAGTTCTATCCCATTTATGACTAATTTAATTAATTAATCTTGAGCTAACTCACTAAAAATAAAAAATAGCAAACGACCTCCAAAAATTCACATAGTTCTCGTACTACGCACGGAATTATATTTGGGTGTGGGAGAAGTTGGTTCAACCCATATTTAACAAAGGTAAAATTCAAGTATTTTTTTTTATATTTTATTAATTTTGTAATATTTTTTTTATAAAATATAATATTTTTATTATATTAATCATTTCAAAGTTATATTAAATACAATTTTGTGGTTAGATTCAATTCAAAGAAAGAAAGAGGAACTTTAATAATAATAAGTACATTTTAGCAAGTACGTGTATTTAACAATGACATTAACAATACTTGATTAAGATAAAATGTTAGAAAAAAAAAATACTTACTAATTGAAGTTGCAGACATATTTTGTTTATGATAAGATTCTTAACTCTAATTTTGATAAATTAATTAATATAGTCTCGATTTTTTTTATCTGAAAATGCAAATTTTACTAAGAATCAACAATAAATGCATCAACAAGGAAAGAAGGTGGCAAATCAAGCCAACACACAGTTCCATCTAAGAATTTATGACCCCTACCAGCTAACACATGAGCAGCATGGTTAGCTTCTCTCCTAACCCAACTAAACGAGACAGAATTGGAAGATGTAACCAAAAGCTTAATGTATTGTCCTCCACGAGCAAGCTTGTGGCCTCTTCTTGTTCTGCAGGGCTAACATGACAGCCAGTGCATCACCTTCGATCTCAACTCTTGAATGGCCCCACGACTTCAAGAACAGCAACCCCTCTCGGATTGTCCTGAACCTCAATTTTTTATTCTATATAATACCCCAATAATTAATTGTATCAATAGTAGTAACATACATACATGACTATTGTTATGAACCAAAATTTTTTCGCTCATTACGTATGTACTTTACCCCTTACAATACATTTCTTCAAGCTCTGTCATTGCTTAGAAACACTGCACTTTAAATTTAAAGCACTTTTTTCTTCGGTGAAAGGTGGACTTCAAAAAATAAACAATAAACTTTAATTAATAGTACAAATTCTACGGGCAGTAGTAAAACACAAATATTCAAAAAGCGAGGAATGTCTCCAAATACATAATAATCATCTTCCAATGGAAGACTCCTTTTTTTTTTTTTTTTTTTTTTTTCAAGGCAATCTGCTAATTTCCTGAAGGTGTTTGAAGCTGCACCTTCTTCAGTTTCCAACATGTAAGCATGGTGAATCAAGCTCCAGGATAATTGACGCGCACCCTATAGTGTCGCTACTATAGGTTACGGTCAAATTAAAAATTCTAAGTTCAAGTTTCAAACCAATGTCGTATTCTTAGAGAACCACTAGTACAGATTTCAGTTAATTAGGTGAAATGGGGGGGGATTTGGCAATTTAGTAGTAAATAAATGCAATGAACTATAAAATAGGATGATGGAAATGCAATCGACCTAGGAAACTATTAGACAACGGTGATTTTATCCTCAACCTAAAGATAAATTTAATTCTAGTTATGCTAATTAACTAGATTAACCTACCTAATTAATTAATTTAGTTGAACCCTTACTAAGTCGGTATCCCTGCACCTAGCTCGGCAATTCCTACTACACAATCGCATAGATTATGGTCATTGGAACCAAATCTAACCTCAACCAACATCGCAGCAAAGGATTAAAACATCCAAGACTTAAATTCCGAATTTCTATCCAACCAAATTAAGTTCTACTCCATGGAAATCAATCCTAGGGTGATCAAGCCTAGAAATCCCACAAACTCATCCAGTAATCATGCATAATAATCACCATACACAATCACAGAGAAGAAAATAAGGAGTAGAGAAATATAACTATCATTAAATTCAAATTAAACATAATCACAGGTCTCAAGAGTCAAACAGAAGGTCTTCCAGCCTTCCCAGATCGACCACAAACGCGCCTAGCCTTCTATTTTCATGGAAGCTACCATGAGAGAGGGAGAAAAGTGAAGAAAAAGTGAAGGAGAAAGTGAATTGCGGCTGGGAATGAGGCTAGCCGAATTTCCTTATGTCTAAGATGGCAATAATTACAAGTTTACCATTAATGAAGCCCTAATTACAAAAATTACAAAAATGTCACTCCTTATATTGTCAAAAGCTTATTTCACCCTCTTTGAATTGAGAAATTATCCTTGTGCCCTTGCTTCATGAATTAATGAAAATCATTGCTCCAATCCTAAGCTTGGACATAAATTTCGAGGCCTCCCGGGTCCATTCCTGAAATTAAAAATCCTTAACAAGTAAAATTGGACCTTAAAATGAAAAAATTAATATAAAATATAATAAATTTCAATTAGACCTTAATGATAAAAATATATGCTAATTGAACAATTAAATGCAAGTTAAAAATACTAAAAATAAGTATAAGAGTATATAGATAAACACTAAAAAGTGTTTATCAACAATCAATAGCCAAAGTCGGATTCAGTTTCTTCATTAGATAATTTCTACTGAGTATTTATTGGAGAGAAAATGAATAGTTCAGATAAATAAATATAAATAAATGAGCTCAAATTATTATACAATATAACTGTTGGATAAGGTATAGATGATTGATATGTATCCAACAGTAACCCAGCCTAATAAAAAAACTTGATGTAGCTAAGAGTCAAATTCATTAACGAGATATTCTATGTTAAGGTAATTTGCTGGTTAATTTGATCCCTTTAAAAATACTCCAAACTTTTCCTATATTAACAATCCCTTGCCCCATATTCTCCTATAACCACGAACCCATTTGCCTAATGGACCCCTAGTAACTCCTCCATAACCAATTATGCCCGGATTTTTAATGGTAAAGGCATTCCAACTGGACGAGGAGTACTCCAAGCTACATGGTTCAGAATTTTTTTGATCCATCTTCGAGGGTTTAACCCTACATGAAATACTCAACCTCCACTACAATAGCACCGAAATTTAAAGCATAAACTAGTCCATAAGTGAGGCCAAAAACGTCTCTCAAGGAAATTTCAGCATTAGCCAAAAGTCACCACTCTCTATTAACTATTGATTCATTAAGACAAGTGCCTATAATGAGATGAAATGTGAAGTTTGGCAAACCAAGAGGCAAAACTGATAGTCCTAGGAATAAGTGATACCAAGGTTTGTTTGAGCTGAAGCAGCTTTAAGTTACTGTCGGCTCAATTCTACCTAATCTAAACAAAATTAACCCTGTAAAATCAATTTTATATAAATAGATTATAACATAACTATTTTTTTATTTTTGTAAAGTATTACTGTTAAAAAAGAGTGAGATGGAGTTGCTTAATAAAAATGAGTTATTTAGTGAAACAACTAGTATTTACCTTGATAAAAGAAAAAAAAAATTAGACCCTACATATAAAAACATGAAACATTAGAAAAGACATCGTGAAGTAATGTATAAGTTTATTTTTAAAATCATATCATCAAAAAAAAGTGTTGCTTGAGTTGTATAAAATAAAATAAAAAATTATATATTATGATAAAGCTTATAGAAAATTATAAACAAGACAATTAATTAAACAACTCATTAGAGTTGCACCAATAAAGTTGTTGTCGTACCGCATAAAACCAGACTCTTATGATCTTATTTACAATTGGAGTATCCTACAGCCGCTAAGGACCATGCTGCTCTCAAGGCTGAATTCAGCAACTTGCAATTTGGACAACCACGCAACCTACCTACCTAGCTAGAGTGGAAGTGAAATTTAACCAACACAACTAATTGGCTTTATTATTTTGGTTTGGAGAAACCTTTCCAATGAATGTGTTGACATAACATATGAAGCCCTAGTAAAAGTGAAGTCCTACATTGATAGGATTAAGAACTTGTGTGGATATATAAGTGAAAAAGACGTACACATCTATTAGCTTAAATTTTTGAGTTGTAAAAACAGTGTTAAGTCTACAAAATATATCTCTTTACAAGACCTGATCCGTCACATAGTGATGGTTCTCCTCAGCCCTTCCAGTGTTCACGTTTGGTATTAAAGCCGAAGGTTCGGCTTGAAACGGGAGTGGTTGCTGGTGAAAGCATGTGCTTGTAGAAGCTTGGAAAAATAAGTGGTTACTTGGTAATCTTGTATCCAAAACCAAGGCGAGGAACCCGCTCAGGATGCTCCTCCTAGAGAGGAGGAGGCCCTGGCCAAATATGTGACAGAGGCTCACACTGCCCGGTATGTTGCACTGTGGTAGTTCTGAAATATAGCTCATGAAGTTCTTCATCTTGATAGCTACGTACATGCATATGGTGCAAATTAAAAGTTAGTTAACTTAGCTAAGTAATGTATTAATTAATTTCAGAAAGATAGTACTACGTACTTAGCCCTAGGGAATTCTTACAAATAATCTGTACATGCAATGCATATGTTCAATCTCGCTGTTAATATTTCAAAAGTTAGATAGCGAGGTGTGGTCCTGGGAATTAATATTCATTTATTTACTTGATCTCCAATATTACCAAAAATTAATTTACCAGCTCATTTCTATCAACAACCTTATCATAAATTGGCTCCTTCTAATTAAGATCGATCAGTGATGTAGATTATAGATAAATACTCCGTATATGTATATGTATACGTATACTTTGGATGAGTGTATATAATTAATACGCTAGCCAGCAGAAAAGCTCAATCAACAGCCAAAAGACGGGCCAGAGATGATATCTTCGATTGGAAGTGTGAGGGACTTCTTCTTCATTCTTCAAGGTTGTTTTACTTGGAGCTTCATTGTAATAAACTCTCTACAATGAAAAGTGTAAAGGAAAAATCTCACCTTCAAAGAAGCAGCCTGAAAAAGAAAAGAAAATACTGATTTCATTCATGGAAATTAAAAAAATAAAATAAATACAAATTGACTCACACACTTCACACATGCCTAAATTATTTGGACTATCCCTCTCATAAGCTCTTGAGCCTTACTCTATAATCTTGGTCCATAACATTCATGGAAAGCACAAACGGATTCTTTTGTATTTGCACGTGTCATGTGATCGTTCATTAATCTCATTCAAACTGATAAAAGGGGATCCAGGTCCACGGAGAGCAAAGAGATGCCTTGTCCTCCAAAAAGAAGGATTACAAGCACAAGTGCTAGCTAGTTAGAAGAAATGGTTGGAGATCTAAACACTGAATGTTAGTTGCACAATTATTTATATACATCCAATTATACATTGCTATAGCTATTATGAACTAGAAGCATTTCACGATCTTAATTACGAGATAAACAAAATCTGAATCAAACCATTAAAATCGCCTAAATCAAATCAATTCTTATGACATTTAGTTTGATTTGGATTGAAAATTCCTTAAACTATTAACTATAGTTCAGTTTGTGATTTAGACAATTTTCAATATATTAAAACTGAACCAAATTGCGTATACAATATATATGTGTATATTTTAAATTTTTACACATATATTACTTGTTTATTATAATTAAAAATATATTATTTATGCAAACACTCACTTAAATGATAACTAATATATAAAAATGACAATACATGATTAAAAATATATATTATGACATGAGTATGATTTTTTCTTAATTTTCTATTAGTCTATCGGTAACGTGAGTATGATGACTGCATTGAGTTTAATTTCTTAGAAAGTAAAAGTTAAGTTTTCAATACAATATTTGGAGAGAGCTGCAAACGATGTAAAAATAACTATTAAAAATATTTTTTATTTAAGTTAACATGTCAATTTTTTTAACTTTTTTTATCGAATCATTAAACCGCTTAAACCAACTGAATCAAACTGCAATTTAATGGTTTAGTTTGGTTTGGTTATTTTTTGAAATTTTTCAAAACCCGAACCAAACCATATCGTAAATATTTGAGTGATTTGGTTAGGATAATTACTAAAAACTGCATCGAACAACAATGTACTTACCCCTAATCTTAACTATTCCATTAATAGCAACGAAAAAGATGGTCTACTCAAGATAATTATTGGTACAATACACTATAGATCATTAAAAGAATATAGTTATGCATCAATAGATCCATCTAATAAGTTATAACATATTGGCATTATGCCAATGACTATATAATTTTTATCATTTCCACTTAAAAGAGATATTTCTGTATGTTGTGAGAGTTCTAAAATTGCATTAATTATTGAATTTATATAGCTGGGAATTTGGGATTGATGTTGAGAGTTTTTTATCAAGTATAAACAATACTTGTAGATAGATGAGCTAGGTGCAAAGAATACTTGCCCTACTTGAGTGTCCTAAATGAATACATTCTTAATAGTTGTAGTCCAACAGTTTACTTTTCAAATCTTTTTGGCAGGGACCAAAGAAAGTATATCTGCTATATACCAAAACGTCATTTATCAAGGGAGTACCGCATTACTTTAATGCCTTGTTGATTTTAGCTGAACAAACTTCTCTCTAACTATATATCCTCTCATGGGTCAATATCTCCTTTTTACTAGATTTAATGATATATCCTTTGCAGTATAAAACCCCATGCACCTACTATATGCATTTCTAAATTACAAACAAGTAGTAGCAGCACATTTTCTACCTATCATAAAAATGTGGGTTTTAAAGACAGCGATCTTCCTTCAGATTCTCTACGGCTTTTGCTTTCTGGGTCTTCATTCCCAAACACCGAAACAATACGACTTTGTCGTAAGTATAGTCCTATGAACTTGACATCTATCTATAAGTAGTTCAAAAGCATGCCGTGCACTAACAAATATCAGAAATTTTTTTGGCATTTTAGAGAGCAGACTGCATAGTTTCCCGTCTCGGTGTAGAAGTGCTTTTATATTTTTTTTTTAAATTTTTTCTTCATGGGAATATATGTTTATTTATCAATATGTACATAGTATTATGGTCAATATATCATGGTTAACTTAATATATAGTAGAAAAAATTATAAGTACATAGTATTATGGTTAACTTAATTTTTTCTTCATGCCATGAATTTTTGTAGGTGGAAGAAACCCAATATACAAGATTGTGCTCCAACAAAAGCATATTGACTGTGAATGGTGAATTTCCAGGGCCAACTATAAGTGCCTACAAAAATGACACTATCTACGTTAATGTTTATAACAAGGGCAAACACAACATCACCATACACTGGTAATCCTTTCTTAGTCTAAGGAGTTTTGATTTGATCCGAAAATAGTTATGGTTCTTAATTAAACTGTAGCTGATTTTCTTGCAGGCATGGAGTGAAGATGCCAAGTTATCCATGGTCAGATGGCCCTGAATACATCACACAATGCCCCATCAAACCTGGAGAAAAATTTAGGCAGAAGGTTATATTTTCCACAGAAGAAGGGACATTATGGTGGCATGCTCATAGTGATTGGTCAAGGGCCACTGTCCATGGGGCTATCATTATCTATCCACAAGAGGATAAAGCCTTCCCTTTTCCAAAACCTCATGCAGAAGTTCCCATCATATTTGGTATATATGAAACTCTTCACATCCTCAAACAGCAAGATGAGATTTCAAATTAATAGATTTTGAAAATTTTATTTCGTTTACTTTATTTTTTTCAATTTGTAGGAGAATGGTGGAAGAATGATGTTTGGGAGGTGTTCACTGAGTTTCAAACAAGTGGAGGATCTCCAAATAGTTCTGATGCTATCACTATAAATGGTCAACCTGGTGACATGTATCCTTGTTCGAAATCAGGTATCATCGGAATTTTATTTTGAAAAAAAAAAAAAAAATACTACTTTGGACAGAAACATATATTTAATGCTTGTAAAAAACAAAAGTAAAAGTAGGTGATTATTTATAAAAATACACACACGCACACTCATATATATATATATATAAGCTAAAATAGCTACTTCCGCTTCTACTTCAACACTTCAAGATCACTTCTTTTTTAGAAGCCAATAGAATAGGCTCTAAATGTATATCATGATCTAGCTACTGGATTATTCATCTTTATGGTTCATTAACTAGGTAGTATTTATCCTTAGCGTATACATTTTATATATATAAGTTCAAGTTGGGACCTAATGCTAGAGATTTGCCTGATTTTCAGGGACATTCAAGTTGAATGTAGATTACGGAAAGACTTATCTTCTGCGTATTGTTAACGCAGCCATGAACCTCATTCTGTTTTTCTCTATTTCCAAACACAAGCTCAAGGTTGTTGGAGCAGATGGTTGCTACACCAAGCCATTGATAAGAGATTATATAGCTATATCTCCGGGACAAACAATCGATGCATTGTTGTGTGCTGACCAATTGCCTGGCCAATACTACATGGCTGCAAGGGCATACTCAAGTTCGACTGCAGTTCTCTTTGATAACACCACAACCACAGCAATCCTGCATTACAATGGGATCTACCCTCCAATTCCACGTCCTTCGTTACCTTATCTTCCATACTATAATGACACACAGGCAGCTTTTGACTTCTTTGGTAGCCTTAGGGGCTTACCCATCAAATACCCCAAGACTGTCCCATTAAATGCCACCGCTCATATAGAAACTACCCTTTCTCTTAACTCATTCCCTTGCCCAAATAATGATACTCAATCATGTGAGGGACCAAACGGAACCCGTTTTGCTTCAAGCATCAACAACATAAGTTTTGTTTCCCCAAGCATTGATATACTAGAAGCCTATTACTACCATATCAACGGGGTCTATAGCAATGATTTTCCAACATTTCCACCATTCTTGTTTAATTTTACTGGAGAATACTTGCCACTAGAACTACTTATACCCGAGAATGGGACTAAGGTTATAGTGTTGAATTTTGGTACAGAGGTGGAGCTTGTCTTCCAAGGGACAAACTTGTTTGGAGGGATAGACCATCCTATGCATCTTCATGGCTACAGTTTCCATGTTATTGGATATGGTTTTGGGAATTTCGACAAAGACAAGGATCCTCTGAAATACAATCTGAATGATCCTCCTCTTCTGAACACAGTGGTAGTGCCTAGAAATGGCTGGACTACCATTAGGTTCAAAGCTACGAACCCAGGTATGAGCCCTAAAATAAGTAAACCTTATTTTCCTCCCTACACTTTAACTATATTTAATTTCATTTTATACACTTTAAATTTATTAATTTTATCTCTCACACTTAAAAGTTCTATCAATTTTATTAAATAATATTTCTTTACAGTTCAAAAAACTGCTAAATCTATATTTAACAACCAATATTTCTTGTATTTTAAAGCATTATTGATGAAATTATTAATAATACCATATATATGAATTTTGGTGTATTTCATATCTATTTTCTTAAACTGAATTTTGTCTATTCTACTTTTTATGTGTTAGGAGTTTGGCTCATGCACTGCCATCTTGAACGTCATATCACTTGGGGCATGGAAACTGTGTTTATTGTGAAGAATGGCACTGGCCGGAATGAAACATTACTACCCCCACCGGCAGATATGCCTCCCTGTCGAAGAATCATTTGAAAAGCACACAGAGTTGCTGTGTCTTGTGCTAGCTTCATGATGCATGGAATGTATTTAGAAATAAACTGCTAGAATAAAGTTTAGTCTACATGCGTGGATCACTTTCAATGCAGTTAGAAATTAACTGCTAGAATAAAATGCAGGGCTATCACCTGCAATTGGTATTTGTTTATTGCTGAGGTGTATCAGCTATCGGGAAGAAACAAGATTACTTGAATACGTCCTGGTAGAGTAATGGTAAGATTCTTAATCCTAGTACAGAAATTTTTAGTAAACTTTTTGTCTACAAGAGTTACATACATAGACCAAATAAAAATTTCCTGCACATGTACACGGGTCTACCTTAAATAAAATAAGTGTACTGAGGAGACCCATAGACTAATTATGTTAACCCAGTATCCTTCATTCCTTCTTAAAAAAAAAATACATGTTGGAAATGTTAAATTTTTATTCTTAATATCCTCATGATAATAAATCACTTTTGACAGTGCAAATTTTTAAATTTTTTATTTTAAAATTTTAAATTCTAAATTTTTGTCATAAAACATTTTTAAGTTTAATTTCTAATTATATGTATAAAAAAAAGTTTTGTTTGAAAAAATTAATATATACTTAGAAATTGAATCCTTATTAATATATTTTTTTCGTTCAAAATTATAAAATATTAGTAACTACTTTATACTTTTTAAGTAAGTATAGTTAAGTAATTAAAAAAATTTATTTTTACTATAATATACTTATTTAATATTTTATCTTTTAAATCAAATATACAAAAAATCATCAAAATAAAATTTTAAATAAGAATATTTTTTTAAAAAAATATCATTAATTATTTTTTAAAATAAAAAATAATCTTATATTTTTAAATATAAAAGTTTACAAATATTATCTTACAATTTTAAATATTTAATCAACTTACTTTTATCTGACCAACGCTTTCTCAGTGGGAATGTTAAATTTTAATTTTGTGAATTTGTGTCTAACGACACACACACACGTATATATATACACCAAACCTTTCGATTACTTATGCAGGAATCAAGTGATGTCATTTATCATTTATATATATTCTCCTTTCATTTAATTAGTGTGTGAAAGGAACTTCTTTAAACTAATCATCGAAAGCTGAACTTCCGGAGATGATTTGATGATTAAATTACAGAATAAAAACTTCACCAATATATACAAGGCGAAGAGAGGCATCATCCACTTCCCTGATTGCAGGGTTTTTAAAAAAGGTACATACAGAATTAAAGGCATTAAATCAGCAAACAAACAATTATGATTGATTAATAATTATAAGGAAAAATCACAATCCATCATCTAAGTTGACTTGGAATTGAACATAATTTAGCGTGTAAGCTTAAATCTTTTAATATAAAAAAAGGGTCTCTTCTCTAGGTGTTATCTTTTTATGACACTTCTTTCTTGTTTCCAAAGTCGTCAGGCACCGACTATTTTGAAAGTATAACCTAAAATCTATAGAAAGTAAAAACATCTAGACAAAAACAACTCTTTTTCATCATTTCCAGACAACTTTTATGAGTAATTATAGACTATATATTTTTAAAAACCATCATCAAATGTTCCTTTTTTGTCTCTCTATTTGTATATATATTTGTTACGTGACAATAGAGAACTTTAATCTTAAACTGTTGCATATTATTTAGATTTCTTGTTGTTAGACCACACTTAATAGTTTTGCGAAACTTACTTTTTGCTTAAATTTTAACTCTATTGTAATCACTAATATTTTTAATGTAATTGAAACTCTTAACATGAACTCAAATTCATCCTCCATAACACTCAACTTACCAATTGATTTAAGTCCATAAGATGTTTGGTTGATCTCTAATAATTTAACACCCTTTAAGGAAACATATAATGTGTAATGGTAAACTCGCCCACATGAGTACTCAATTTCTCATCCATGTGGACCTATATGAGAAGTTTGCATCTTCAACAAACTTAATTACTTTGATTATTGTACTTAATTAATGTTTCTCCTATCTATTTTAAAAGATGGGTTCACACTGATCAAGTGCAAACAAAGAAATACTTCTAGTGAAACATTCTAGAATATAAACCCTTTACTTTAAAGAAAACAATAATCAAAATCTAAGAGTTGGTCAGTCATATTTGATTGTAATTTCTAACTGATATTTTAATTTATGAAATGAATCTTCGCAAACTAGTCTTACGATATAAAGTGCTCCTTCAATAAATTATGATAATATTAATTTATGGAGGACACGTTTAATGTAGCTCAAAGAAAAAACTGTAGTTTAGGTAGTGAGCAATTTGAGCTTACTACTTTTGCAATATCAAAATTCAAGCTTACAAGGAATTACATATTAGTAGGGAGGTAATTGTAATTTTTTTACTTCTTAAATGAAATAATTAATTTTAAAGGGAACAGTCTCATAAATAAAATTTAAAAAAAAAAAATTACGAAAAAGAACTTCACAAAGTATGTTGTTAAATAAAAGTAATTTTACAAAGTATGATGCAACTTAAGCCAGATAATACATAAATAAATTGAATTCAGTGGGAGTTTAAGGTGTTAGGTTTGTGGAAAGCAAACTAAAGCCTAAAACATGTCAAAGAAAACTTTGTCGTTGCAAGGGATCTAACGTTTCATGAGAGTTACGGATCTATATTTTGGATATACATAGTCACTCATTGTTGGGAGTTCTTGCTAATTTTCTACCTTTCTATCAGATGGTTTGCGTACACGGTGTGTGAGAATGTTGCAGTCGAACCAACTGAAGAGCTCAGTCTTTAACCGACCTAGCTCGCCTTAATTAAAGTGAAATTAGGTCTACTATCGAAAAGTTCAACTTACCGAAGCTCATAAAACTTTGACACGTCGCCTAATTACCATGGAATTAATTAATACATAATTATTATTTATTATGTAAAAAGTTCGTGATATTCTATGTTGTCGGCTATTAGTTTTATATAATTATAATTATGTATATACTGCCCTCCCCTAACAGACATAGTTGTTTGTTCTTTTATAAACACTTAATCACAGATCACCAGTTTTAAAACCAGCAATCAGATAAGAAATGTTTATAATAGTGGATCATTTCATGTAAAGAAATCTTACTGGATCAGGTACTTTTTCTTTTTCCTTTAGAGATAGCTCGACACTGATATCTTTTGAAGTAGAAAGATTATTAAAATAGGATAATCTCCCTTAACAAAATTATTTATATATATATATATATATATTTGGTCGAGAGTCAAATTCATATTAACATATTTAAAAAGTTTAACTATGTTGTAAATATTAAAAATTAATTCAATCTAAAAAATTTAAGTTATTAAGAGTAATCTTAAAATTAATTTTATATTATATCCAACACACTCTTCACACACAAGCTTTTTATATTTAAAATATGAACAAAGTATATATTTATCCTTATTATGTACTGAAATTATAATTTAATAAAGAATATGATAACTGAAGAATTGATCCTCTCAACATAAGGTCATAAAAGATTTAATATTATGTGAGGAATTGATTCAAGTAAAAAACGTAAGATGCTATAAAAAAAATCTAATTAAGATTAATTTTATAATATATGTGCTAGATTTTGTTGATCAGTACTTTCTTTTGTGTGTAACAGTTTACAAAGATTGCCCTTATTCTTCTAGCTACGCAATATAGCCGTCATTGTGACATCATTCAGAGAGCTAATTAAAGTTTTCAGCTGAACTTAAGATGGGCAGAAAACTGAAAGCTTAAATAGAGCCTTCATGATCAAAATAAAGATCCTTCTATCAAACAAATAATAATATGTGAAACATGCACACTAACTATACAATTATGCATTGCATATTCTTCACGGGTGCTGCTTGTGTTTGTTAAACAAAATACACTATATGTAATTAATCACTTTAATTAAAGGATAGTTTTGTCGGCAAACACCTGCATGCTGACTTATTCAATATTACAGGATACATCACCATTCATTTAAATAACAACACATAATAAAAATTTATCACAACCAATACACGTTTAGTGTGTGTTTGGAAGAGGTATTTCAAAATTCTCCTCTTCAAATGCCTCATCCAAACACACCATACATACACACACACATATATATATTTATAATATCCCATAAATATTTCAAACTGAAATACCATGCAAGACTTAAAATTTAAAACAGATAGACATTAGCCCTAGGAATAGCCACGGCGTTGAGAGGATTCTTCATCTCACAAGATAGCTTGAGCTCCTCAGTTAGGTCAACCGGGTTAGCCATGGCTTGAACCCATTCAAAGTGGTGAACCAGTTTAGCCACCCAAAGGTTCACGGTGACGAGCCCAAGGTTCTTGCCTGGACAAACCCTACGCCCGGCTCCGAATGGTGCAAGCCTCAAGTCAACTCCTCTCACGTCAACTTCAACGCCTCCATCACTCTTCACGAATCTCTCTGGCTTAAACACCAATGGCTCCTCCCACACATCTGGATCATGGGTTATGGCCCACATGTTCACCATGGCTGTCGTGTTGGCTGGGACCACCATGCCGTTGCTTAGCAGGACATCTGACGTGGACAATCGGGCCCATGACAAGAGGGGCCCAGGAGGGTGTAAGCGCAAAGTCTCCTTCACCACTGCTTGAAGGTATGGCAGTTTGACCAGGTCAGCATCTGTTATATCATTTTTGTCTCCCACAGCCCTATCAATTTCGTCGAGAAGCCTTGCTTGTACTCCTTGGTTTAATACGAGCTCCGCCATTATCCACTCGGTTAGAAGCGCCGTCGTATCTGTCCCTCGGAATATCATCTCCTGCACAAAAAAACACGTAGGGTTTATGTTAGGCTGATTATTTAAAAAAATTATTCAAAATATTTCTTTTTTTAAAAAAAAAAATGCTAATAACACAATTTTGCATGACTTCACAGAATCGCATCCCACCGGATTATACATGTATATTCCTACATATTATTAGAAAAATAAGGAAAAAAGAATAGGACCTTGGCAGCTTAAATGCAAACGTGCACCTATACGTGTTTTACAAATGGAGAAGCTCTATATTTTACACACAAACCCCTGCATATACAATTGGACATGGTATTGCATTTAACTAAATTATTATGCAACTAGTATTAATCTTTTAGATTTTAAATTGTATCAACACATCAAAATTTATGTTTACGAAGCATCTTAGGTTGAGTCTAACAAAAATTGTGTGAACAATTACACAAAATTACATCTGTTCTATATCTTATTATATTCCTTGTCTCAGAGCGTATTAAAAACATATTATTTTTAAACCAATATGAAGATTATGAGATGAGATAGGGAATGACACCAGGTGTGTTATAAACAATATATACAAACCCATAAAACAGCAATCATGTCGCCATCTTGCAGCTTTTCCTCCCCATCTAGAGAAAGCAAAACATCAACAAAGTCCGAGGTATCAGAAATCTCTTTGGATCGAGCCAGCCGGTGTTCGTCTATGAGTTGTTTGACAAATTTCCTAACACGAGGAACAAGAGCTCGGCAACGCTCTTGAATATGAAAAGGGTCACAAAAGTAGTTGACCCAAGGAATATAATCGGACCAGTTAAAAGCTCCCAACAGCTCAAATCCTTCCCTAACAATCTCGTGCAACTCCTTGACCTCAGCAGTAGGGTTATAGTATTCTTCTTGGTTGTATCTTTTACCAAAAACGGTACCCATGATGTTGTTAAGAGCCGCAGCTTGGAGGTGTTTTCTAAGATAAACGACACCACGTTTCGATTGTTCATCGGCCACGGCGCGCAACATGGCTTCACAGTCGAGCTGGCGTCCGGGCTCATGTGCGACTATGCGTTTCGGAGAGAACAGGTGAGCCGAGGCGATCCTCCGAAGAAGCCGCCAATAAGTGCCGTTTGGTGCAAACCCAATGGCACGGGTGAACATAAGGCTCTTAGCGGATTGCTTTATGGGACGGTTAGCAAAATGGGGGCAGGTCAAGATTTCACGTGCTATGTGAGGGTTAGAGGTGATAACAGCTGGGGTTGATCCCAAGCTGAAAGCCATGAGCTGCTTGGTGGCTGGAGTACTAGAAGCCTTGGATGCAAGAGTGCGATGAGCCAAGCCATGGCTCAAGCTAAATAAGCTACCAAAGAGAGGGAGACCTCTTGGTCCGGGTATGGGGACCCGACCCATTTGGTTCCTGCCATTTTTCCAGGCTGGACCTCCATAGGAGAAAGTCCATGCTAGTATCCCAACGAAGAAAACAGCAATTAGGGTTATCAGCAAGTTCTGGGTTCCTGCAATAGCTGGAAGGGTGAAAACCCACCAGTTTGTGTCTAAGGAAGTTGAAGGCAATCCCATAAAGAAATATAAGAGAGTAAAAGATTAGGCAAGGTGGAGAACAAGAGTTGATAGAGAGATGAGTACTTAGGTTGTGGAACATATATAGGAGGTAAAGGAGCTGGCTTTAAATAGTTGTGCAAGTTCGTGGAGGATTTTGATTGCGGGTGAGTTTGGAAAGTGTTTATGCATTTTTTTTAAAAGAACACAAAAAGTGTTTCGTGTAAATGGGGTTAGCCATACGTGTATTTTAAATTTTTTATGAGAATCAAATGCCCTAGCTAAATCCTTAGGGTTATTGGGGTGAGTGAAGGGAAATAGGATTTGATCAGGGAAGAGATCAAAAAGGGTATACCATGGAACTCAGTTTTTTTAGTAGGCACATTTTATTTTTTATCTGATAAGTAATAAATGGATAGTCTATATTATCTCAATATATGTGTTTTAAATGATATTATTTTTAAATATTTTAAGTAAATAATCAAAATATGTCTAGCAAAAGGCTTACCTAATAAAAAAAAATCATATGAAACAACTAAATTTTATACCTCTTATATACTATTCAAATATCAATATAATCATCATTAGGCCACATATTCTATCGTAAATTCCGTACTCTTTTTTTATTCCATTTTTTATTTAAAAGATTTTAATTGGTTAGGAAAATAAAATTTAAAATTTTGCTTATCTAGCTGATTTTATACTTAAATAATAATATGACCAATAAAATACGTTTTAGGATGAGAAACATGACATGGTGTGAAATAGAAAATATAACCCCTCTTGGACACCCTTGCTTTATTCGTTGTCTTCCTCTCACCCACACATATATGTACTATGAAAATTATTATTAAACGTAATGGTCAGAAGAAGTCGATATGCATGATTGTGACACATAAGTACTCATTGTCTCTTCTAAGAAGTTCGTAGTCTTGACTCTTGTACAATAATTGCATGTTCTTATATTCTATTTCAATTTCAAAGAGACAGATTATTTTTATTACAAAATTCTCGTATATTATATACACTTATTATGGGAAGAGTAGACACTAAATTATATATTTATGTTATAAAACATTATTGTTTAAGAGATAAACTTCAAAATTAGTAGGCTGCCCCCTTTGAAAGTGAAAAACTCTTCAAATCTTAAAAGCAATTGAGTTATTGTACATATATAGTCAATCTAATTTTTTAGATTAAAATTAAAAGTAAATGATTTATATATATATATATATATATAGAATTGACCTTATATTCAATATTCTATATATTTCTATCTTCCATATCCTTCAAAAAGAAAAAGAAACATAATCTTCGTTCGGATTAGCTTTGCTCAGCTAATACCTTTTGATAAGATACAAGACAACCCGAAGAGATTTTCATCCAATACTTCAAGCACCTCCTTGGAATGTTTCTTATCCCTCCCGTATTAAGGGCATTTCATTCTATGATTTAGAACCATATAGAATGATATCTCTCATATAGTATATTTACATTCTAATTTTTCATTTTATTACGCTCTATTATGTCTCACCTTGTAAAAAACTATGAACCAACCTATGCCATATTAATCTTTTTTTTTTTTTTTTAAATATTTACAAGAACTTTTAGATGATAAAACCCTAGTCATCAACGACAAGATCCCCTCTGTTCTAACTGAACTAGCCTTGTGTATATATAATTTATCTGTATAGCTATATCTTTTTATTTTTTTCTTTTGACAAAAAGTTTTGAGCAAGGGAGATTCTCTCTTTCAAAATTAGGATATGCCACAACCTTCTACTAACATTATTTACTAAAATATACATGATAATTTGTAATGAAATTTACACTTAAATCTTAGATTAATTTAAGGTGCAAATATCACTAAAATAACACATTTATTTTAATAAATTTTTTATATATATATAACTAGAGATCAAATTTCTATTAATGTACTTGAGAACTAAAAAAACTACCAATTGTGCCGGAAATTGTGGTAAACCAACTCTCAAATTTTGCTGATGACGTCGCGTGCGAGATGTATTGATCTTATTATACTGGGTTAAAACACAATGAGTGGTGTGGAATTCAGAGTGCAGATTTCAATATCCGCCAATGTGCCCACGAATGTCGGATCTTGGAGCTCCGGAACCGAGAGTGCTGGCAATGGGCCGCTTTACATGTTGTCACGAGGCGCGCGTGTGTTAGGGCGGGAAACGAGGGAATTCGTACGGGTACATCCCCCCTCCCCGAATCCACACGCTGGCCGAGGACTCACGCTCCCGGTCACGTGCACAATCCCACGTTTACATGCCAGCGTGGTATTCAAGAAAAATAACAAAACTGCCATACTGGTACTGGAACCTTCCATTTATCCATCGGTTAAGAATGCCATACGAAAACACGAATATCAATATGGAATGTAGTAATTTCTTTCATATACGTCATTATTGCATGCATGATATTTATTTTTAGTTTAGTAGATAAAATTAATTCTTTTTATGTACCAGAAAATTAAAATTTTTAAAATGGAAGTGCAAGAAAAATAGTGACTTTATCATATGGTTTTGAATTCATAGGATTTTTTATAGCGAATCATAAGATAATTATGTATATTACTATATTATGTGTGTGTTTATATATATATCATGTATTGTTTTTGGTTAAAATAAGTTTTTTTTTTTTTAACATCTTCACATAAGAAGGTTGCAAACTGATCAAGTAGCAATTATTGGTCAAAATCCAATGCAAGGCTTTCACAACATACACGTACATTACTGTATAATGTTTGGCCATTAAAATATTAAAGTGTTCACCAAATTTTTATTCTTTGCTTTAATTAATTAGCCTCTTCTATTATAAGCCTTTCAAAGTTTTTTGCTTGTGAAGTGTAGCGTGGACTTGATTGACGTGTTTTTCTAAGAGAAAGGGCTTGCAACTTGCATTTCTAGGGGAATGTTATTATAGCACATACACATTATTTGCTTTCCCTATGACAACAACGTCAATCTTTATGAGAATGTATTTAATCATGCAAGTGACTTATAAAGCTTTGGATCATGTATTTATTTATTGGCAATGTTACAGATTTTATGCTATACGGGGATCCATGGTGCATTTGCTGATATTTCCAAGGGATTTACAAGGACATATGTCAAAATATGAATAAATCATGATATTTTGACGGGGATAACATCTTTTTTTAAAAAAAAAAATTACATTATGTTTTAAAAGTTTTTAATTGTTGACTTGATTTAATTTTCAAATCTATTAACCAAAACCAAAGGACAAATTTGGGAACTAAGGTGGGCTGAAAATTTTTCTTTGCATTCATTACACTTAAAAAACTTTTTAATCTAGAAAAGTGATAATTATGATATCTTATTTGTAAGGTTTAAAACATACTATAAGATAACTTTTCACCCAAAAATAAGGGCAAAGACGCACACTCAGAATGTCTAGGTAGATTGTTAAACGTAATTATTTAATTGTTAAATTATGTTGAGAACAATTTTATATATTCGATATATAATCCAATGCAAAAGATTTTTTTGAGGTTTTTTGAACTTTGTATTTTTTTTATTTTTTTATTTTGACATTAGTATCTTTACTTCATATTTAAAATATGACTAATCTCATTTAAGAATACATGAGTTATGTTTGTACTAAAATTTTAATTTAATCAACTTCTTAACCACTTAATCAAATAAAATTTGATACCATATATCCATATCAAGAAAACACTTAACCTAACCCACGAATTCATTATATCTCTAATACCTGAAGAAGAAAACTCGTTTCAATATTTAGGGTGAAGCCCAAACCCATGCAGAAACTCTATGTATGCCCAACTTAGCATTAATAATTTTTTGAAGAAAGGAGGCCCAAGTAGTGAGACATCAAGAGTGAATTCTTTTTGACACACCCAATAATTTTTAAACACACGCCCCATACCATACAAATAGGATTTAGGGTGTGTTAGAGGGTGGGGGTATGTGGTTAGAAATGATGGGATGTACCAAGATGTACCTATTGACAAAGTAAATCTCATCATTAACCCAAATTTAATACGAAAACAAAATATGAGGATCAACAATGGTGTTCCAAAGTCTAAGAGGAGCTTAAAATAAAATAGAGAGGCACTCATTTTTTTATATCCACTTTTTAAAATTTTTTTTATATTTTTTTTACTTTTTTATTTACAATTTTACTTCTATATAATATAACTAAAAGTATAACTAAAAGGAGAGAAATGTATAGTGAGATGTATCCTAATAATAGTACACATAGCTTTTTTAAGACAAAATAAAGGGCAAACCCAATATTTTAAAAAAAAATACATATAATAGTTAAATATTTTAAAATTATTACTCATGAATAAAAGAAAATTAAAAGAAGGGTAAGGCTCGTGCTTACCTCTAAATCCATCAATATCTAGATCATGAAAAGATGCAAGATAGAGGGAGAGGAGGAGACTTATACATGTCCAAGACCATATCCCTAATGATTCTTTGCTTTTCTTTTTTTCTTTTTCTTTTTTCAAATCATTTGACATCATAAAATTATATACTAATTTAGTTTGAGTGGAGAGGATGATTTTGTGATAGAACTAAATTCAAGTTCTTACTTACTCTTACACCATTTTGTCCCCAAGCTATAGAGGCTTGAAATCAATGACATTGTAAGAGGCTTCTTCACACATGATACTTACACATTTCTTGGCAGTAGTTTGGGGTTTGCACAAAGAGGGATAGCCTTCTTCAACGTTATTCCATTTTGCTCACTCATGTCAAGGCTTTCAGGACTGACACCTTGGGGAAGTTCCCACTCAAACGAATGTATCAACGCAGCCAGCATCAAGCTAATCATCCGATTTGCCAGTGGTAATCCAGGGCAAATTCTCCGGCCAGCCCCAAATGGCAAGTAGTGGAAATCCCTACCTTTAAAATCTACGCTAGACCCAAGAAATCTTTCAGGCAAAAACCTAAGTGGATCTTCCCAGTAACTAGGGTTTCTGCCAATGGACCATGCATTAACGAGAACTTGGTTTCCTTTATAAATGGTGAAGCCACTCACTTCGACGTCGTTTCCTGCAATGTAAGGTAAGAGAAGGGGAACAGGTGGGTGAATCCGAAGGGTCTCCTTGACTATAGCTTGGATGTATTGGAGTCGAGGGATGTCTGATTCTTTCACTTGTTCGTTGGCTCCAATCACTGGGATCAGTTCCTTTTTTGCTTTGCGCATTACCTCAGGATTGCGAAGAAGCTCTGCCATGGCCCACTCTGTTGTTGATCCTGAAGTATCACTACCCGCAATAAACAGATCCTGTATTAAGCAAAAGCTATGATTATCGATTAAGATGAAAGGAAGAGAGGAAGAACAGCTAGCTTGTTCATTCAACCATACACAATTTTAGCCATGATTAGCAAATGAAAAGTTACTCTAAAATTTTAAATTCAAACTTTTAATCTAAAAAAAAAAAAAGTCTTTAAATTAATTTAATCTTCCAGTCCTACCACCGAGACAGAAGGAATTTTCTTCTTCTTTTTTTTTTTTTTTCTAAAAAAATCATCTCACGTGGTTTAAAATATTAGAGAGGATGAGAGGGAATATTTGAAAGTAAAAATCTCTTGTATTCTTCCCTTTCAAAAGTAGATTTTTGGAGTTGGAGGAAGAGAAAACATGATATATGAAAGAGTAAATTATTTTTCATATTTTACTTCTCTTTCTAAAAGTGTCATTAAGAAGATTCAAAACTTAACGATAAAATTATAGAATTTAATATTATATTAAAAATTAATTTAACCTAAAAATTTAAACAATAAAAAAAAAACCTAAAATAAATTTTATATCTAACAAATTCTCTCTCTTATGCTAAAATCTCTTCCCTCTTCTACTTCCTCTCCCCCTTTCATTAGAATCCTTTTTCTCCTCCCCCTTACTTTCAACCAAACAGTCTGTTCATGTCTATCTTCTTGATAGTGTCTCTTGTTACAACTGTTTTGCTGAAGTCACAGTCACATCATTTTTATTCATTATTACGTCATTTACGAACTTGAGTAAGCATCAACACGAAAAGTCCACATGGCCCGGCCATATGAATAAACAAAGAAGGAATATAGATAATTGGAAAATGACAAGATATGTATTTTGTCTTTTCATATCCTTAAACCTATTAGGTAAGATTTACTCTATTGAAAACAAGATATGCATTTTGTCTTTTTATATTTTAAATTTTTACACAGAATCTGAGGACCAAATTAATGTTTTTAAAGTTTTACTTATTTTAGTAGAGCTTAGAAAATAATTAACTACGTAGAAATCAAATATATTAGGACAAATATGTCTTAACCTTGTAGTAGTATAGAATGGTATAGTCCCTACCGAAACGGATGCAGCTTATATGAAAAACAATGGCTTAGTTAATATGACATTATTTGTATCTTTTAAAAGTTTTTAGCAATTTATATTTTTCTTAACTTATTAAAGTTATGATAATTTTTTTTAAAAAAATTAATTACGAAATTAAACAATTTAAATATTTTAAATTTGAAAAGATCATATAATTTTACTAATCGGTGGATAGTGTTTATAATATTTAGAAGAGACAGTGAAAGTACAAATGATTCTATTGAATAGGGATATTAGGATAAGAACCTCACTTTGTTCGAATTCTATTAATACTTAGAAAACAAAAAGAAAATTAAGAGAAATTTCTATGCATGCATTTTCATTTTCAATGGAAAATTAGTTTAAAGATAATATCTTGGTATACTCTTCTTACCAGAATTAAAGGCTTGATGCTTTCAACGCTGAAATCTGAGCCCTCTTGTTGTTGGCACTGATCAAGCAAAACGTCCAAGAAATCACCGTTTCTCTTACTCGAACTCTCTCTATCTCCCAACCTTTTCTGAATAATCTCATCGAATATCTGATGCAATCTCAGATAAGAGACCTTCACATGTCTTCTCACCCCTTGCAGATCAAATCTCTTCAGTACCGGAAAATAATCTGAGAGGTTCACTTTTCCGGCATCCTCCATGATCCTCCACACAAGTTCTTTAAACTCTCCGGCCGTCGCGAACTCTGGGTCCACAAGATCCACGGAGAACACAGTGTTGGAAACCAAGTTCAACATGGTAGCAAAGGCCAGCTCCCCGATGTCCACCGCTGTTCCGGCTACGGCATGTTTCTCTATGTGTTTGATAAGTTGGTGGACTTTGTGGTGACGCAAGTGTTGGAGGAGGTCAAGTCGTTGATTGGTGAATATCTGGGTGCTGCAGATACGTCTGCGGTGGCGCCACCGGTTGTCGGCGGGGGCCCAAGCGAGAGTGTCGTCGACGTTGGGCTGAGCAGCGACGGATTCAAGGATAGGGCGGTTGGCGAAGGAATGATCATTTTTATGGAGGACTTCTTGGGCCGTGGCGGGGGAGGAGGCGACAACCACCGCGACGGAGCCAAGGCGGAGAGACATGAGAGGGCCATAAGTTTTGGCGAGAGCGGAGAGGGATTCGTGGGGTTTGGGTCCAAGCTGGAGGAGGTTGCCGACGATGGGGAGGGCGGTCGGACCCGGTGGCTGCTTTCTGAACCGTAAGCGGTTCAGTAAGAGATGGATAATCACTAATAGGAGTGTGACGTACAAGACAACCATGTGCCCCTCCATCAATCTGTTTAGATGAATATCTCTAGTAGAGAAGGGACTAAAAATCATCGATCATATAAATATAGAATAGTCCGCGAAAGTCAAATTTACCACAGTCTCCTTGCAGCTCACAGTGATGATTCATCGTTTGGTTGGTTATATATGTAAGAGAGTATTGAATTCAAACTTACGCGTGTACATATATAAAAGGGTATTATTATTATTAATGAATTCTATTGGCTTCACACTAAAGTGTTATTAAACAAGAAATCTGATGGAGGCAACTTTTCCAGCATAAAAAACGAGGTGGTTAGCATATTAGGTAATTGGAGCCCCTCCCAACATTTAATGCGTAACGGATTCAAATTAAACCATAAAGCGTGTCCTCACACACAATAAATAAATAAATATAGAGAAGGTACCACAAGTTGATTGCCAATTCGTTGAGATTATTCAAATTCATGAGCCTTGTCTTTCTGCAAACACAGTATCATGCTTTAATTCTGAATTTGAATTGGCAGAAAACCTGTCTCGATGGATGTTTTCACTGCATCCAGTATCACCTGTGTCTTCCTGCTCATAATTGGCCACTTGTTATCGGGTTTCGCTCCGTTGAATTTGATTTCTTGCACCAAACGCGAGAACTCTTTCACCATGAAAGCCTCCTGAGGGAGATCTGTGCTTATTGTATGGACACTCGGCTTTACAAACCAGCCCGAGCTCGAAGAAAATGAAGCCTCATCCTCTTTACAAGGGACCACGAAATCATGAACGCGTAAGGTCCCTTGTGTACCGATAGCCGTCATGTCCAGTGTGAAATTTGATAAGAAGGAGCAATAGAAGGTTGCTATTCTGCCATCTTTCCAGTGTAAAGACGCACCACAAGATAGAATCACCCCAGCTTCGTTCAGTACAGGTTCATGCAATGCTACTACTTTCTGGGGTAGTTCATAGTTGGTAGCCCATAGGCTTGCACTTGCACCGTACCAACCACCATCGCCGAGGGCCCCAAGACCATCAAGATCCGGTTTTGAACGAATATCATTCTTTAAGAATTCAGGACCAACATCATATGTAATCAAGGTGTTAACCTGCCACCCAGAAATTAATTCAAGGGCTTAAGTAACACCCAAAAGAAAATATTAATCTTACATTAGAAAAAAACTCATTTTAAATAAGAAATTATTAGAATTTAAGGTGACCAAATCTCATGGTTCATTCAAGAATTAAAAATATAAAGAGAAAGAACTAACTCAACAGAAACAAACTGAATTTAAGACATTCTAAGTCAAAACTCTCAAATTCAAAATTAACAAGGGTAGAGAAATTTAAACCTATCTCTTCTACCTTATTTGAGAGATTTGGTTCAACATCTAGACGTGCATTTTACATGGGTAAGTGTTACAAACTAACACTACCCAGGTTTTTCTCAAATGGTGTAACAGGTTCAAATGGATCTTCTTTATTTGTATTCCTCCGCGGTTTTCTGCAGTAATTTTTACTGCACTATAGTATAATTTCTCCGCCGTTCAAACTTAGTTGATACACCTTCGAATAGAGCTAATTCGGAAGTGTAAGCCGAATTTAGCTATACTAAAAAATATAAGAAATATATATAATTTTGAATTTACTTAATTTGAAATTATATTTGCAATTGCTGCAGAGAATTTGGGGAACTTGTTCCTTGACGTAAGCTATACGTCAATAGTTGTGTGGAGACAAAGAAGGGTATATATGGAAGGAATTCCAATAAATGAATGCGGGTATAACAGTAAATTACTCTCCTTTCTTTCCCAAATAGAGGAAACACTACTTAATGGATTTGTCTAACTTAGCCAGACCAAAACGTGGGGTTATTTATTTCCATTTTAGGCTATTTTGTCTAACAAACAAAATCAATGATGCAAAATAAATTTTTGGCAAAAAAAACTCGGTCTTTTAAATATCATTAATTGACCCAATTAAATAATCTAAATTACAGTGTAGCCCAAGTTCTTTTAGCATTTTTTATTTTTTCATTCTTCCTCAATACTCATCCTTTCATTGTCGTTCCATGTCCTCCGTTTTTTTCACTAACTTCGTCCCGCCCACCCAGAAGGCTTCGTCATGAACTTTAGCATCTCTTCCTTCAATCCTAACTAGAATCTGAATATTGACAAGTTTTGATCCATACCTACCATCTATTTTCTTTTCTTTTTGTTCGTGGGGTATTCTTGTTAGACATGTCTAGCCATTTTTAATTTTGAGATCAATTTTTGGTCCAATTAAATCATGTGTAGCCCTATTTAATTTGTTTATATTTTAAGTAATTATTTATTTATTTATTATTTAAATTAGTATACGTTCTATAATTAGTTTTTATCACTTAGATTATCACTTTATTCTATTACTTTTACTCAACCCAAGTAAACTTGATAGAAAATGAAAATTTATTACACTATTAAACATGATTTAATATTTGTATGTGTAAACTTGTTTCACAAACTCAAATATTTATCTCATGTAAATTTGTTTTTGTCTATTTAAATATAATATTTTATGTCTCTTCTTATAATTATATTTATATATTGAATACATTGATTATTATATTAGGTACATCATCATAAAAGCAAATGCATGCGAATGTGTGTAAGTTAATATATGTGAGGTATCAAGACAAGTATTATATGTTCACTAAACAAATAGAGTGTGAGCCAATGTGTGTAATTTAACAAAACTCAAATAAGTTCTTTTACTGTGGAGTAGATTTTATAAGATAAAAATAAAGTAATAAACCCATCATAATTGGTTCAACATTATATTTGAATATAGCATTTATATATTAAAAAAAAAAATAGGACAATCTCATATTTAACAAATTAGGCCCAACTTTGTTTGGGTTGACCCACTAAAATTGAGCTAGTCTATTTCAACAACGCTAATAACTCACGGGTAGATACATTAGTTTGTTCTTGTAATCGGCTAAAGTAAAATGAACTGAATTTTAAAATGATCCTATATTTAAATGTTCTTGAAATAGGTTACTAAATTTTAATGGTTACATATCAATTTTATTATCTACTCAAAGAGCTTGTATTAATAAAAACTTTATCATACATATATCCAAACGACCATTGTGGTGGATCCACAGCGAGGTATTGTCCCTTGAGGTTGGGCGATGTTAGTTTTAAACCCAGGACTTAAGGGTTTTGTTCCACGTTGTGTGGACTCCTCTTACCACTTGAGCTGACCTTAAGATGGGCGAGGTTGGTCTCAAACCCAGGACCTAAGGGTTTTGTTCCCTGAAGAGGGACGCCTCTTACCACTTGAGCTGGCAGCTCAAGTGGTAAGAGGCGTCCCTCTTCAGGGAACAAAACCCTTAGGTCTTGGGTTCGATACCAACCTTGCCCACCTCAAGGGACAATACCTCGTTGTTCGGATTTCTCAGCTCAAGTGGTAAGAGACGTCTACACAACGTGGAACAAAATCCTTAGGTCTTGGGTTCGAGACTAATCTTGTCCAACCTCAAGGGACAATACCTTCCTATGGACCCACCACAACCATATAAACAAATATAAAAAAGAGTATAAAAATACAATTCATTCATTCAATTGAAAAGTGAATACCTTTAAATTTTATCATATCATTTTTTATTTTTTAAAAATATTACATAAGAATTTTTAAATAAAAATAACTATTATTTTCACATAACTCATCGCTATATGAGATACAAGTACATTTTTTTTTTTTGTTGCTAATAATTAAATGTATAATGGTTATAAGAAATCTATAAGAATATGACCAAAGTATCATATAGAAATATGTTCCATTAAATCAAACATGTAATAAGTTATGTTTAACATCTTCCATAATTTTGAGAGAATAAAACTTAGCAACAAAAACTTTATAATAAATTTTATAACTTATGTACATTTAATTAATAATTTTTTCTTATTCTATTTGCTTGGAATGAAGAATTATACACAACATTATATAGAAACCAAGTTACCAAAACATTGACATATATATATATATATATATATATATATATATATATATATATATATGTGTTTTGCCACCTCTATTAGCTTCTTCTTATATTTTCGTAATTCAATATCAGTTAAAGTTGTTTTCTTCACAAGACAGAGTTTATGTTCATAACTATAATTTATCAAAGCCGAATTGAAATAATATTAAAACTTTTCATAAAAAAAATCACTTTTTTTTTTCTCTCTTACGGTATTTTACGTGCATTTTTTTTTTTTTTAACATACATCCCAAAATAGGTTTACATATATAAAATATTGTTGTAGGATATAAAAACAAAGAATGCAAAAGCACCCAATAGAAAAAATACAAAAGGACAATTAGAGGAAGGATGAAAAAAATAACACTTTTTTTAAAAACAATGAGGTTGATTTGTAAATAATTATGTCCAATTTTCTATGCAATTATCATAATTGAATTGATACACTTAAGATGGAATAGTTTAGGCCCAAATCTACTTAGATCAATTAGACAACCCTGAAAGACTCCAAACACATCATTTAACCAAGGAGAAAAAGAGATTGAAATTAATTGCATACCGATTTGAGCTTGCCAAAGCTTTGATCATCAGACAAGAACTTTCCCATCTCCGCAGTCCTGGGAAAATGTATCCACTGGGTCCCATCCATTAGCTGTACTCCATTGGCTTCACAAGCCTCAATTATCTTGTCAAACTCAGCCGCGTTCAGAGCCACGGGCTTCTCCAGCAGCACGTGCTTCTTCTTCTCAGCGGCCAGAACAGCCCACTGCACGTGCATGCTGGTCGGAATTGGGATATAGACGGCGTCAACGTCAGGATCGTCGAGCACGGCTTCGTAGGAGCCGTAGATCTTGGCGTGGGGAGGGAAGCCGTTGTCGGCCGCGAATTTGATAGCTTTCTCGAGTGAGCGGCTGCCGACGGCATGGAGAGCAGCGTTGGGAGCCAAAGTTATAGCGCGCGAAACCTTGCCGGCTATACTAGCGCAGCCGATGATTCCGAAACGGATGGTTGTTTGGTCCATTTTGGCGAGAGACTAGATGAGGAATGAATGAGCAAATGAGATTAGATGAGTTTAACAAAGAGTCAGTGTCGACCGTTGATCGACTGCCACGATCAAATTTGCACATAACAGCTTTTATATTCTTGCAATTTTGCCCGTATTATATTAATCTGACAATTTTATTCTTCTCAGATTTCCATTTGAAATAATACTTTTCATTCGGATGAGATTTTTTTTTTTTAAAAAAAAGTATTGTTTTGGAAAGGAATAATTGATACGGTGGAACTTTTCCCCTTTGTCTTTTCAGGAAATATGAAAAATGATTGAACATAATATCCGGAACTGAATTAAATTCTGGTTAATTTCCCACCTTTTCTTTAATTTATTTTCTATTCCAAATTCACTCCGTTTAATTTTCCCTCAGAGGTGGCTCCACGTCTTTATGACGACGGGTAGGACACATACCATGTGTGAATAGAAAAGACTTCTTTGGAAATTTGAAATTCGAATATCATAACGGTAAAATTGAGAATATATTAAAGTAATTGAAAGTAAAAAACTAAGAGAATTAACTCTAAATCTCTTACTTACCATTTATGCCCCAAATCTCTTACATAAGGCATAAGTCGTAGAAGTATGATACTTCGGCCCTGTTGTACAACGCTCTAACTTCAGAATCTACATGTCACAATTTTAAAGAAAGTGATAAGAATTCATTCAAATTTATTTTAAAATATGGTATATATTCATACTTTAGCCTATTCTTAAACATAGTTTAATTATATATGGTATTAATAGACCAATATTATAGTCTTTATATGTTTTTTTTTTCTTACAAATATCTCAACTTAAAGTTGAGTTTATTTACCAACTCACTCCATCTTATCGTCAACAGTGAAAATTATTTTTAAATATATTTAATAAGAATAAGTTTTATCCCGATATTGATTATATTAATTATATAATATTATTATATTCTATAAAAATTATATTTTTTAAAATATTATTAAATGTAATATATTTTTTTAACTTGTTCTAAGTGTAAATATGTCCAAAAATTTTTATTACAATTTTCTTTTTCACTGAAGAAGTTTTTAAAGTAATTTAGACTTCTTGGTAATTTCAATTTATTAAGGAGTCTAGGACCAACGATCATGTCGCATGTACATTCGAGAACTACGTCGTATAGTCTTGACAAGAATATGCAGGTGAGAGCACTCGTTATCTTATCAGCTTTGTTTATGGGTGTCGTCTCTATCCCCTTCATTTCCCATTCCCCAATTTTACATATCTGAAAATTCTCTCTCATTCCCAGTTAATTCTTAGTTCTAGTACTGCGACGCAAAGATTGTTTCAGCTCAGCAAGACTAGACATTTTTCAGCTCAAATGTGCGATTGAATTCCTCTGTTTTTTTTCATCTCTTGAATTTCAGGTTTTGCAATTTTCATTTTCTGCTCAAAATCTAACGTGTTGGTGCTTCCTAGATTGTTCCTGTCCTTATATGTTGTCTTTTTTTTTCAGGATGCTTGCACTTACAGACTCTACATCATTTATTGCTAAAACATTTGAAGCTGTTAAAATTCCAACAAGTACAGCGAAGGCTGTGGTAAGATCCTAACTTTTATATACAGTTAGCTGTGTTTCTCACCGTAATTTTCCTTTGAGTATTATAATTTGTTTTTACTTCTAGTAATGAAATCATGTCAATTAGTTCAAGTCGGAATTGCCAGAAGAACAAGAAAAAGATGAAATTTTTATCCTGTACAAATAGAGTTGA
The DNA here is from genome assembly GCA_022379115.2 of Bauhinia variegata. Classification (NCBI taxonomy): domain Eukaryota; kingdom Viridiplantae; phylum Streptophyta; class Magnoliopsida; order Fabales; family Fabaceae; genus Bauhinia; species Bauhinia variegata. The sequence continues at coordinate 20,175,643 of CM039428.1, read as the reverse complement.
AGTAAAGATAGTGTGGCCAGGATATAGCTTTAGATGGCTGGCAAAAGACAATTCGAAATAGCTTACTTCATTTACCCGTAAGAATTCGTGCATTCAAAAGAAAACATTTTTGAAAATATAGTTGCTAATAAAGCTGACGGTGTTGTGCTAGGTATCCAAACTCACCTAGTGAGGCAAGAATTATTATTCTTATACAGTGATACATATGAAAGTTATCAAAATGACATACTTTTATCAGTTTAGTCAGTGCCGTTTGTGTTAAGACTTGTTTGATTTATGAAGAAAACTATATGGAATCTATGACTATGAAAGTGAGATCCTTCTACATTATAGATAGCAATCTTGATTATCTTTGGCTTTTTATCATTGTGAATGCAACTTAGCAGTCTTTCATCTTGTATTCACGGACCCTGCTTGAATATGGCAATGTTCCATTGTGTTATATGGTTCTTTCCTTCTAACTTTGGGGCAACCAATGTGAGAGCTTATACTATTGGTGATTCTATGTGGGTTATCGTATATATCATCTGTCGTTTATAGCATTGACATAAACACTAGGAAGAGCTTTTAAGTATACAGATATTTTATTCTCACACTTTATACACACGTCATTTTCCACACCATAATTTGGCGTTTCAACCATTGCAGTGTCATTCAAAGTATCCTTCAAGAAGAAATGCAATCAGCAGTTCTCGAGTCTTGAAATGTTATGCATGCTACATGGAAGCAGGATCTTCTGTTCTTGACGCATCTACTTCACAGAATTGTCTTAATTCAGATTCATTCTTGGATACTCTCAGTATTATGAGCATGCCGAAGACATCACTTGCTTCCTCCGATTTCATGACGAGGTTGGTTCTTGCTGAACTTGATCCTGCTACTGCAAAGTTAGCCATTGGCTTTATAGGTCCGTTTCTCTCGGTATTTGGTTTTCTATTTATCTTGAGAATAGTCATGTCCTGGTACCCAAAACTTCCCGTGGGGAAATTTCCGTATGTAATAGCTTATGCTCCCACTGAACCACTTCTCATTCCAACCCGCAAAGTGATTCCTCCCCTAGCTGGCGTCGATGTAACTCCTGTGGTCTGGTTTGGACTTGTTAGTTTTCTCAGTGAAATATTAGTAGGTCCACAAGGCTTATTGGTTCTGCTTTCCCAAAAAGTCAATTAGCGTACTTGTCTGGAATTTGTGGAGAATAAGATATAATTTTGTATCCAATCTTGTGGCGTGTTCTTCCGTTCCCTATGTGTAGAGCAAGTAAAATTTTCCTTCTTTGTTTTGTTCCTCATCATGTAATATGCAGAAATATGCACAGTTGTTGCCACGTGTTATGACACGACATACCTCTAGAATTAGACACTTTGTATAACTCAAAAGAATCGGTTGTAAAATTCATGTTAGTATATAGATTATTTTTTAGAGCAGTTCAAAAAGAGTTTCATAATTTATTAGGTGAGTCAAAATTTTTTATTATAATTAATTTTTTTTTTATTGGTAACTCTTTTCAACATATACAATTAATTTTGTAAATTTGTATCATTAGAATAAAAAGAAGTGGAAGTAGCATAAAATAATAAAAAATAATGTGATATTAAGGTCAATTAAAAATAATTAAAATAAGGTTATACAATTTAACAAAGAGTTATATTATTAAAAATAATTTAAATCTCATTATTGACTTAGACTTGCCACGTCATCTTGTTTCAATCAACTAGTTGTTGCCACGTGTCAGAAACGCCAATAGAGTTTTGTATTCGACACAAATGTTTAGCCTTCAAGAACATAAAGGTCATTAACCAATCTTAAATTTTATAATAATAATAAGTGCAGTTCAAAAATCTTGAAGATTCCTGTCAATTTTTATTTTCTTTCTTCTGTTGTGTGCCTATTCTCCCATTTCAATATCTCCCGTGCTAAAACCATTAATCTTTCTACAAAATTGGCAAGCCTTCTTTACTTCCTTTCCTGTAGTCATGATCGGTCAGCACTAGTGTGACACCGTTTTATTAACTTCGACATCCATAAACAATAAAAGCCTTATGTTACATAACGATGGTAACAGTCTATCAGACTATATCAAAACTAAATTTTTAGAAAACTATGTGCATGATTCTCATAATTGGTGAGTTAAAAAAATATGAGGATTTACATTTGACAGTCAACGCAAAACTTTGTGAAGCAAGTCTACATGATTTTCTTTTCTAAGTTTAACTGGATGTTGGTGAGCTGGACAGATTTTACTTCTTCCACATCGATGTTTAGCACTTCTTCACATGTGCACGTAGAATTGGTGTATGATGCCACTACTTTCCACGTGGCACACTAGTTCTCTTACGTGGCCATCAGAAAACAGCCATGCCAACATGCATGCAGGTAGGTTCCAGAGTTTCAATCTCGCACGCAGCACACACTTGTTATAAAAAGCCAGCTCCGAAGTGACTGACGCACGTTGGCACAATACAAAAGCTTTGACGATAGTCTCTGATTTGGAAAGGATCGCTAATCACTGTTGATTTATGGATCGGGGAGTGGGACCCTGGCGCGGAGGTCAGAGAGGAGAGTGGCGTGACCCTTTATCGAGTTCCGATCTGTGGGACCCTTTCAGCTACGGCGGCACCACCTGGGACGTTGGTCGCCGCGGCGGTGATGAAACATCTACTCTTGCGCATGCTCATGTTGACTGGCGTGAGACCGACACTGCTCATATTTTTCGTGCTGATCTACCCGGTTAGCCTTTCATTTTATTTATACACAAATATAAACTTAGTGAGGTCTACATATATTAAGAAAGGCGAATAACGGGTTGTGTTGTGGAAAAAAGACAGGGGTGAAGAAAGAGGACCTCAAGGTTCAAGTGGAAGATGATAACGTACTGCAAATAAGCGGGGAAAGGGTGAAGGAACAGGAGGACCAAAACGACAAGTGGCACCGGGTGGAGAGGCGGCGAGGCAGCTTCAGCAGGCGTTTCCGGCTGCCGGAGAACGCCAATATGGATGAGATCGTATGTACTCTAGTGGATGGTGTTTTAACTGTAACCGTGCCCAAGAAAGAGACACAGCCAGAGACACAGAATGTTCGACAGATCAACGTGGCATGAGGATCCATATGGTTTTAATTTGATCCGTGTGTCTGTAATGTATACACTACCTATGTGTTTGTAATCGTAGGTTGTAGCCATGGTTTGGTGTTGTGGTCTGCTCCTGCTGAAGTCTAGAAACTGCAATAAAGTGGTAACATGCATAGCCTATACACGACGGTGCGTCTTCTTCAAAATGCCACGAGCATGGTCTTTGGAGTAATGGATATATAACCCAACCTAAAAAAAATTTGAAGTGGAATTTAATAATAAAACATTAGGTGTAAATATAAAAACTTGCTTTGACCTCTGTGTATCTGAAGTTTTTGCAGTAAGAACATAACCATGTGGAGAATAGCTTGCAAATAAAATGAAGATTACTTGTTAAAGTCTTTGCAGCCTTGGTTAAAAAATTTGAGGTTAAGCATTAAATTAGTGATTTTATTGCTTAACCCTTTCAAATTAGGCATTTTTTTCCCTCTCTATGCATATATAAATAGGCATTTTTTGGGCTGGACCAGCATGATTATTTTTGGGCCGAGCTCAAAATTGACACCATTTTACAGACCAAATATTTTTTCAATATATCTTTCTAAAAATACATGTAATTACTATAATGATAGTTGTCAAAATTTTCAAATTATTTGCAGGCTGGACTGGCCTCTCACAAGTGATTGTTTTAGTTGCACATTGTTTTTTTTTAATAGCTGAATAACTCATGCTTGGCGCGTGTAAGCACATTATGGAACGGAATCAACGGATAAACCATATACGGATCACAAGAGAGACGTTAACTTGTAGCGCTTCTTTTTCTTTCACTTGTGCAGTGCTGAACCGATTCTCTCCTCCACTCCATGCTGTGAGAGTAGCTGCACGGAGAGAAAAAATCTTCAAAACCGAATAAATGCTTCTCCTTCCCTCCCTTTCTCTCTCCTCCTTTCCCGCCACTCTCAAACCTCAATTCGTTTCTCTATTCCCAAACCAATGCAATTCCTCTATTCAATTTCAGTTTCTTCCTCTTTCTCCTCAACCGCACCACAGATCATGCACATGCGCCGCTGCCGGCAGCGACGTTGACACTTTCACGGCCAAGTCCGGTTACCTCTTCGACCTCAGCACCTCCGACGCGGATTCTCTTGCGGGGTACAGCATATTGAGGATTGCCGCCATTTATAGGAGAAAGCCGTTAATTGTAGTTCGCCGATTGTTTCAGATTGGAATTACTTTTGGCAAGTGGTTTGGCCTCCGTTACATGGACAGAGTTATGGAGCGGTCTGATGAGATGTTTAAGGTTCGGAGAACTTAATTTTTGCGAACTGATTAGAGTGTGGAATTTGTTTTTTGGTTGTTATAGTATAGTGTTTTGAAATTTGTGATTAGCAGTTTACATTGATTAGACCAATGCCTATTTTGTTTGCTTGCAGATTAGAGCAGCAGAACTTAGGGAGATATTGGTGGAGCTTGGGCCGGTATGTGAATCGTAAATCACTACTTAGTGTCGGTCTTGCTCAATTCTGTAATGCTACTTTCAGATATGTCAAATTCTTACAGGTTTTGAATTTTTTCTTTGAACATGTTGCAGGCATATATCAAAATTGCCCAGGCTATATCATCTCGTGCTGTAAGTTACTAAGTTGCAATGAGCTTGTCATTGTTTATACCTGATCTTTTTGCATGTTACTGATCTTTGTCCTTGTGGCTTCCTTGTTTTCATATGCCTGAACTTGTGATTTACTTGTTGATGATAAATCTTATTTTTCTCTTGAATTCTTGCTGCTTTTTTTCTAAATTATGTACAGCATAAGCATCAATTAGTGAGCCATTTTTACTTTATTTGTGCACTGTCGGTTTTCAATTTGGATAAAATGAAAGTGTTTGTTTTGGGGGGGGAGGAAGAGAAACTGAAAATTATTTTTAATATGGAAGTGCCCCATTTTTAAATATTTGTGCTTTAGAACTTCTCTTTCTTGTGTTAGATCGGCTAAAACACATGGAATGGAAACTATTGACAATCTGGATGGTTTTAAATCTGATAGTGATTTTTGTATATGGTTCAAGTGCCAGCGTTTCATCTTGGTATTTGAATATTATATCTCATCTCTGTTCTCAATATGCAATTTCATTTTTTTTTTTTTTTTTTGTAGGATCTGATACCACCATCATATCTTGATGAACTCTCACTACTACAAGATCGAATAAGTCCATTTTCCTCTGAAGTTGCCTTCAATATGATAGAACAAGAACTTGGTTTATCAGTGGATGAGCTTTTCTCAGAGATTTCACCGGAGCCTGTAGCTGCAGCATCCCTTGGGCAGGTTTATATATTTAATGTATTTGTGTTAATGATAATTTTAGTGTTTTTCAAAGACCTTATATATACTTTTGAACTATAGTTTCTTACTATCTAAAAATGGGACCCTTCCTTTCTCAAGAGTAGGTTTATCAGGCCAGGCTTCGCCAGAGGGGACAGGTTGTTGCTGTTAAAGTGCAAAGGCCCGGAGTTCAAGCTGCTATTTCCCTGGATATATTAATCTTACGTTTTATTGCAGGGTTAATTAGGAGAGCTGGAAAATTTAATACTGATCTTCAGGTGATGTTGCAATATGTGGTTATTAACAGCTAAGAAAATTTGATTAGATAGTTATGCAGGAACACAATTGTCACTATTAACATGAAGGCCTTTTTTTCTTTTTAGTTGATCTGATATTGATTATTTCTCATTTAAATCGAAGTATTTGGGGACAATACTACTGTGCTGTTTCTTATACTGTGCAATTTTATGTTGCATCAAGTTGTTAACCATGACCATTGTATGCAGGCTGTTGTTGATGAGTGGGCATCAAGTCTTTTCCGGGTATGCATTGATATCCTTGTGCTTCCACTTGAACTTTCATGTTCTAGAGATACATATTGGAAAACTATGTAAAGTGTATGTGAACGAAAAGGAAAGGAAAGGTAAAGGCTAACAAGTTATGAGGAAAGTGTGAAAGGACGCTGCTTGTGTTTGAGATTTTGTTATGAATGTGTTTTTGTCTCCAATTACTTGTGCATTTGCATTGAATTTAGTTAAGGAGTCTTAAGAATAGTTTATTATTAAAATCTTGTTCTTTAAATATTATTCTGCTTTAATGTCTTTACAATACATTGAATTAATGAGGACAAAGTATACTTCACAATCCAACCTGATAAATTATTAAACTGAATGGACTATATCACCATGGAACCTGACACTGCAGTAGAAATTAAGTTTGGCTGGCTATTCTTGGGCCATGTTCAAGATTTTCCCATGCTTTAACGTACATATTTTCAGAGTCACGTAATCTTCCAGAATTACAATTCTTAGAATTTCAAATTGAATACAGGTAAATCACATTTAATGCAGGAGATGGACTATGTGAACGAAGCAGACAATGGTCTCAAGTTCAGGTAAGTGCATGCTATCAAGTTTTCCAGAACTTTCCAGACTTCATTTTCTCCTCAACTCCAAGTTCAAAGTAGTATGCTCTGAAACTTATGAATATGGGATGACTTGGTATGATTTAGAAATCCAAGATATTGAACATTTATTTTTCTCAGTACTCCTTGTCTCTTGAAGCTATTCTTTTTAATCATTATACAATTTTTTGGTAGTCTCCCAACCACTTTCTATTCTTTTTAATCACTGTACCTCATGTTTGGTCTAATCGTTATTTGTCATCTACAAGCAGGAAGTTATATGGTTCTATCCCAGATGTGAAGGTCCCTTTAATGTATAAGGATCACACAACACGCAAGGTTCTTGTTATGGAATGGGTTGAGGTATTTTATCTTGTTTTTATTGATTGTTCACCATATTTTAGCAATGATGGTTCAGCGTGTCTATTAACTAAAATACCTTAGATGAAGACATAAATAGATTATTTACATAGTTAATGCATGAAGCTGATTACCTTGGAATTATGTAGATAATATTTGAATGTCATCTTTTGTATGGTTATGAAGTAGGATACACCAGAGTTAATAACAAGTAATGTGGTGTACCTTCAAAATCATTTACAATATATATTTCCTACTTATGCGCCAAATGTTCTTCTTGCAGAATAAGTTAAGGGATACATCAGTTTTCTTTTTCTTTTTTTAAGTAGAAGGGGTGCAGAAGTGAATCTCTGTTACAAATGAGACTTTTACTAATGTTTGCTCTTTTGTTACTATTGCAGGGACAAAAGTTGTCGGAAGTGAAGGATCTCTATTTGATTGAGGTTGTGAAACTTGTTGAAAAGAAGTCTCTCCTAATAATTATCGTGCATAAAGATGCTAAGTGTGTTTTATGTTTCATGATGCTTGTTTAGGTAGGAGTTTACTGCTCATTCAATCAACTTCTTGAGTGTGGATTCTATCATGCAGATCCACACCCTGGCAACCTTCTTCGTACATATGATGGGAAATTAGCTTATATAGGTAATTTGAGATAAAAGAAAATTGTTTGTGTGCATCCTGGTATTTCTGTTTAATTTATTTTCTTTTCTCCTTTTGCCACCAGATTTTGGAATGACAGGTGAATTTAAACAAGAACTCCGTGATGGTTTTATTGAAGCTTGTCTTCATCTAGTAAATCGTGATTTTGATGCATTGGCTAAGGACTTTGTCACTCTCGGGTATTCATGATTATCTAAGTTCTGTTTATTATCCTCGATGATGTAAGACTGCTTAGGTTGTAATTTTACCAGGCTTCTTCCACCAACGTCAGATAGAGATGCTGTTACGAAGGCATTGACAGGTTTTTTACCATATTACTATTAAGTTAAACTCTAATGTTATTATGACTGTAATCTGCAGGAGACTTTCTTTTTCTCATTTGATAAAACTTGCAGGAGGAATTTATAAAATTAGCCTTTTAGAGTTTATATATATATATATATATAAATGGTGTCACATGTTGTTCCTCTGCAGGCGTCTTTCAAAATGCGGTTGCCAAAGGAGTTCGCAATATCAGCTTTGGGGACCTTTTGGGAAACTTAGGAACCACCATGTAAGTTGTTCTCTGGAGCATGAAAATGTATATTTTAGAATCTAAAAATGTGTCGAGGCAAATGGAGATTGATGATACAGTGGCCTATGAGCATTTGCTATAAATCTGTGGCACATTTTTCCGTTTGTTCTTAAAACAAGAAAAATGATATTATTGAGAAAAAGGAAGAAAATATTGAGTGGAAAAAATGAAAATAAATAAGAGATATGTCACTGCTTTTGGTTTCTAATAAAACTCAATTTCATAATTTAACCTTAAGCATTATTTTAGCTGTTATTACTCAACTAAATTGGTTGAAATTTATTTGTACAAAATCTGATGTGCTATCTGGTGAGCAGATATTTAATTTCCTATCAAGAATTTAGGAGTCCTGTCTTCATCCTTTATCACTTTATGTTTTGTGGATACAATGCATGCAAAACTTAATAGTGTCTTCATTTGCTTAGGTCGTCTTGTATTAAGCATTAAGGAACGGCCCAAATATAGTTCTTTAACTCTCACATGCCCCATAATGTAAAAGCATAACATGTTATCCATCCTCCACTCTTCCTTTCCTGAGTTTAGTTGTCTAATCCTATATGCCTTTCTTTGACATGCCATGTCTTTGTTTCCTTATTCTTTTCCCTTTTTTTTTTTTTTCAGGTATAAATTCAAATTTAGGATACCTTCCTACTTCTCACTTGTCATAAGAAGGTAATGCTTTTAATTAAAGGTTTAAATGAACAGCTTTCAAATGTTTTCCTTTCCCAAATCAGTTTTTTGCCTCAGCCTTGCTGTACTTGAGGGAGTTGCAATCAGCTTTAATCCTGAGTACAAAGTTTTGGGTAGTACTTACCCTTGGATTGCTAAAAAAGTACTTACTGACAGCTCCCCTCAACTTCAATCATCTTTGCAGACTCTTCTTTATAAGGTAAAAATAAGAAAAGCCCGCCTTCTCTGTGAGACCTGATGTATACATTTTATTTCACTTCTGATTGCAATTTCTGATTATGGTTCCTTTTTCCACGAGCCTCTGTTTCCTTATATTTATTCTTGTCCTCCTTTGTCAGGATGGTGTTTTCAGAATAGACCGTCTGGAATCTTTGCTTACAGAGGTGAAATTCATAACCTTTTTTTTTTTTTATCAATTAGAACAGTTGACTTATATTGAAATTTAGTGATTCTTTCTAATCCTTGTATGCACAAAACATTAGAGGAATCTTTCTCACATTGCAATTCTCTGCTGGCTCCAATGGCCCCAAAAAAAAAGAGGATCCTTCTTAAAATAAACACAGAGGTTGACTAATGGGAAGCACTGGCTTCTTGTTCATGTTATTGAGATTTTCAAGAATTTTCCTGGGCTAACCCAATTGTTGCAACTTTTTACATAATCATTTTGGGAATATAAATGCATGGATTGTTGGATCTGGCCTTTTAACCAATCCAACTAGTCATTTTGATCCAGATATTGAATTATTTATCTGATTTATAACATGAATTGTTTTAATAGGCAGACATATTCAATTTAAATCCCCTGTTTTTATCTTAGAAAAGTTTGGTGCACGCAAATGGTTTTATTAGAGAGGTTTCCTTGTTGGATTTGTACAGACTTTTGAGATTTTTTTTTTTTCTTTTTGAATTTCATTGTGATGAGGGCCTCTTGCTCTCCTTTTTACTTCTCTCATTCTTATAAAACTCTTCTTTCATTAAAAAAAAAAAGTTTTTATCTTAAAAATGTTTAAGGCTTCTAAACTACCTTTATCAATCTTTTGTGCCAAAATCATGTTCTGCATTTTTTGTATATTACTTAGAGACTCAAAAATGCCATGGGCAAGTCAAGAAGTCTTATGTGACATGGCATAAGATAATGCCTTTTCCTTTCCTTACTACTGGACTGTGTTTTTGTGTTATATGTTCAGTACCCTAACCTCAGCAAATCTTATGGCAGTCTCTTCGTGCCAAAACAGAAAGGGCCGTAGTAAAAAAACAAACAGAAGACAGTGATTCCAGGATGGTCGTGAAGGAAATCCTTTCTTTTACACTAACAAAAAAGGTAGCTTATTATTATCTTAACAATAGATAAGCTCTCTTATAACTGGCCTTTTTCCTCCTAACATGTGTGCTTTTCATGTTAAACTTTGCAGGGAGCTTTTGTGAGGGAAATAATACTGCAAGAACTTTCTAAAGTATGTTTCTTATTTTCTTACAATTAGGACTTAGGAAAATGAAAGTTTTTTTTTTATTATTATTATTTACTATACAGAATTAGTTGATAGTTTGCTTTTGGCACACTTAATTACAATTGCCAGTGTTGACCTAGATGGTAATCAATTTAGTTTCGCTTTTAAATGCACTCACTGATTAGAAGCTCTTCCAGTGAGAACTGATTGCATTAATTGGAAGACTTGAAACATAACTCGGTTACAATTTTATTACAGCATTAAGCATAATTCACTTTTTTCAATCCATTTGCTATAATAATAGTAATATGACGTAATGTCGTAATAAGCCAAATATTACACGTAGCTTACTTCAAATCATTTCAACTATGGCACTTTATTTCAATGAGATCCTTTCTTTTCATTTTCATCTTTTTCTTGTTGGTGTTATAACAATTCAGGGTTTGGATGCACTTGGGCTGGCAACCTTGGATTCTATAACGTCAACAGCTGCTGCAACTATACCTTTCAGTGCTTTCTTTTCACCATCTTCATTGACGGATGAAGATATAACTAACCTGAGAACGTTTCAACGTCTTATGATATTGCTGTCAGGGACAGGAAGAAATAAAGACTTCAGCACAGTAAGATTTAAAGTTTTCTCAAGTGAGAGAACTATATATCTATGCACTTCTGGATGACTATAAGTAAATTTCGCCTTAATCTAGCTTAACTTATTAAGCAAGGGTTGATCTTCTTGCTCAACTAATCCTGAAACTCTACCGAAGAATGATATCATGTAGAAGTTTAAGTCATAAAGCAAAGGGAAGAGAGACAGAGATTGAGGCCATATGACATAATTACTAATGAGAGAAAACAAATGCTTATTGAACAATTGGGAGAGGGGAGGGGGGTGGAAGAAATGCTTTTGGTTTTAGGACTTAGGAATGGGGAAATGGCTGACACAAACTTCAGGTTTAGGGATAGTATCTGAAGAACGAGGCATAAGACTAAATCTGAAAGAAGAAATGTCCAGGGGATGCTAGAGTTATTCAACATGAAATCTGTTTCGAAGAAGAGAAATGATAGTGCACTTGATTTCATACAAATAGGAACAACTGAAGAAAAAATTTCAGGAAAAGAAAGCCTCTGCATATTTAGAATATTTTCTGTTGGCCAGAAAACATTTTCGGTTGGCAAGTTGGGTTAATATAAAAATGAATGTTACCTTGCAGAAAACAGATGACTTATTATATGTTTTAATGGACCGTAAACATTGGTACTAGATAAATATAAATCTATAACAAAAGTGAGACTATTCTCTTTATTATATCATATTTTCTGTTCTGGCTATATTAAATGATCTTGTGGTAAAATTCATCTTTTATCAAGTAATAAATAAATAATGCGTAAATAGGAAATATTGAACCCTTCAAAATTCCGTATTATATTGGGTGGTTTAGCTGTGCCTATGAATATTTTTCAGCACATTTTTTGATAGTTTTCCCCCCTCCCTTAAACGTATCTGTGCAATTTATGACTTACACAGAAATTTAGCTGATTCATGATAAGTTTCTGTCTAGTCGGGAGGCACACAGATTAGTCCGTACGAGAATCAGATTTCGTATTCGGAGGAAGTATCATTAGCCATTAATCGACTTCAATCTGTTCAAGAGATTGTTCCTGCCCTTTCTATCATTTCTGAGGTAAAAACTAGCATTTCTACGTTACCTAAAACATATATCCAATTAGACATTCTTCCATACACAGTACAAACACAACAAGAGACACTTCGCTGATGTATTATAGTCATGTTGATGTTGTTTGATCCTTTTTATTTATGAGACATCACAATCTATGTAAATGTTGGCAGCTCCCACCAGAATCCCAGCAGCTGCTACTTCAAATGCCAGCTGACCTGGTTGGGCGGCTGATATCACGTGCTGCTGCAAGAACAATAAGAAGGATGTTTTTATGATTAGAGTTTTAGATTTGACTCGGGGAGCTGTTGAATTCTCTGCCTCCACAGAGAATGCTGAGGCATGAGTACGACTAATGACTGGCGGGCTGTGTAGAATTTGGATAATGAATGCTAGAGCCTACAATACTCTGTTGATTACTTGCAGAGGAAAATTTCGTTCTTTGTATTAAAGGTTAATGATTTTGGTGTATGAACTGCCGAACTGGGGTTCTATTGATAATTTACACGAAAAGGACTTTTTTTTTTTTGAATAAGTTAATTTTTTTTTGGATTTTTTAGTTAAATTGATAGTTTCTTTTCTTTTCTTTTTTTCTCTTCGAAAACAAAGTGTGCTCACTAGTTACAACATCCATTGCCATTCATTGTGAAATGACGACCAATTTAAGTGAGTAATTTTACAAATTTATCATGTTAAGTGTAACTCATTAAAAAAATATTTATAACTTCAGGCTCTTAATGATAATTTTCTCGAATAAATTTGTACTGAATTTTTTCTCAAAACATTGTAATGAAATTATAGTAAATGAAAATAGAATATTTGGATGGCAAAAGTGGCTGCTTTCTGATCATACACTCAAATGGCCGAAGCATGGCCTTGTGAGCAGTAAACTACATTGATTCATCATTGGTTCCTATGTGAATGGTAGATGGAAATTGGTAGCTTCAGCCCTTTCTTGGGAATGGGAGGTTTGAATAGTTAGTAAGAAAGAAACTTGTCAATTTGTAGAAGTACCTGCTGAGATTCAATAAACAAAATTAGTACAAGGTCACAACAGAGATGCAACTCTAAAGAACTTGCATTTCTTAAGAGAAATTAAATTCATGGTGAGGTGCCAACAAAAGCCAGCATTCAGGGAGGAAGAATAAAAAACCTCAGTTGCCATGGCAGCTGGTGTGACATCCAATCCGTCTTGACCACCCAAATTAGTAGCAAATTCTGAAATGTGAAGATACATTTTTATTCATTTTTACTGGCTAGACAAAGTACTAACTTTCTTTTCCCAAAAAGCCATTTATACTTTTTAAGAAATTATCTGGAGGTTCATAAATTAAAGACAAAGAAACGGATCTCAAAATTGGTGTGACTTAAGAAATCACCTTCTGTAAGTAGATCTCTCACACCACACTGTTAAGGAGAGGCTAAACACTATGCTGATAAACTTATTAAACTTAACATGCAGCTAAAGAGGGGACAACTCTTATGAAACTTTCAAGCTCTGCGAGCTTCTAGCAGATAGCTCAGCCACGGTGTTTTAATGGCTGTAGTTTCTTTTATTTCCATTTGTACCAAAAAGTTTGTGTTGGACTATTTCAGATTCAAACTGCTGAGAAATGGGCATCAACCAAATTTACTTTAGAGAAATGCTACTTTTACATATGTTGTTACACACCCTTGTATATCTCACATTTTGTAATTGATTGCATGAATAAAACTATAAATATAAAAATATATATAAAAAAAAACTATACCCATACACCACTATTTATTTCCACCTAATTTTGTCATACGGCTCAGATTTTTCACACCACTTACAAAGAAATGTGCACCTATCATTTCCAATGTATAGAAAAGTAGAAACGCAGAAGGTACTATCAGTTAAATATCAAGAATCAGCAATTCAGGTGCAGCATATGCTAGTAAAAAAAAATAATTAAATAAATAAATGATGAATATGTGGAAAAATGACATGAAAGCTCAGAGCTCCATCCCACTAATCAATCAAATTCAAAGCTCTGTCAATTAGTTTGAGTAGTGCAGGTGTTATGGCCCTGCAACTTGGTGCAAGGGACATATATTTCAGCAAATGCAACTAACCCGAATGACAAGACCAAGATGTTCAGTTCAGCAACAAAAACATAAAAAGGGACGACAAATTTCTCATCGACAGAATAATTATTGTACAGAATCTCTTCTAAAAATTTGTATATATGCCTTATGTAGAGCTTCTAAGTGTCACATCAGTTTCGACAAGAAAATAGGGGGCAAAACTACATGAATGCTATGATGCTCACAAAATTTTGACTATATGATTCCTAGTCTACAGCAATGATAATATACAAACAAGCTCCTGGAAGTTTAAAGGTTAGCCAAACAGACAACTGTGCTAGAAATGGATTGCTGTGGTATTTGACCTGCTTATGTTCCTGTCTGCTATTGGGACCGGATCTGATCACGGCGAAGAGCCTGCTGGAGATGAATGACCTGTTGTTGCTGCTCCGGAGGCAAAGAGCTCAACTGCTCCGCTGTGAGATTCAACACTTGTTGCAGTAAAATAGACTCCACATCAGGCGGAAGCTGGGGCTGCCCAAAGAAAATGACATGTAACTACTGAAATCACTTGCTACTTTGGACAAGCATGACAGTGTATGATGTTTAGAAGAAGCATTTAAATAAAGCATTTAAATGGCCAACTAAAAAAAATAGTACTCTGAAACATTACAATGTGTCGACAGAAAATTTTTCAAAGAAAATATTCTTGTGATAGTGATTAGAACACAATCATTTCTCCATCAAAAATAAAACTAGAGTTGAAATTTGACGCTGTTTCAATTTAAATGTCTCCAAATGTCCACTTCAAATGTGGAAGTTATTACCACTTCCTTCTTCTTTTAAGGCTTCAAGTTCATAACCAAGACCTAAGGTCTGCACACAAACAAATTACAGACCCTTTCCATTCCTGGATCTACATTAAATAGGGGACCTGCATAATGGCAAGATCCCAAAAGTACACAGGAGTGATCCTTAGATGGTTACCGTGATGATTGTAGCACAACAGTTTCTAAAAGTGCTTAGTTGAGTTAACAAGACCTTCTCATTTTGCTATGTCGTAAAGATTTCAATCCTTAAATCTACATTTTTGAGCAGACAATGATAGATTATTTGGCAGACCCTCAAACAAGCTTATTTTTATGTTGCACCTCTAATATCTCAATCAACTCTGCAATTTTTAACTCTAGTCTTAGCAGGGGCTCTGACTAGTTACCACATCCACGAATGACACCAGACAGTCATATTACTGTATCGCCACCTGCCAGCTAAAGCTAAATGTTTAATTTCTGAGTAAAGCACAGTGTCTTACTAACCTAGGTTGGCACAGAAGCTCGGGAAGCAGATGAAGCAATTATATTAATACAGTTTACGCAGAATATCCTCCATGTGTCTATTACTCAAACCGTTAGGAAAGCATGTAACTTGGGAAGAATATAAAACTCCTCTTCATAGAATATGAGGTCTAAAATCCTGACAACTCCTGAGCCAATCTTTTCTATTCCATACGTCAGCCTTTAGTTTTTGCTAGATAAATAATAAAGGAATGGCTTTCATCATCAAAAGGGCAGTATTTTCTTCCTGTATAAAGATGCTATTTCAGGTACCCATTACTTTTAAGAAGATGCTACACAATTAGTCATGTTAAAAAATGCGGTAAACATACAACTTCCAGAGGTTGAATCATCTTTAGAGAAAACCCACTTGCATGATGATTAACTGCATGTGTCGAATATCTGAGAAGATTGCAACTTGTGTGCGAAAGCACCAAGTTAGAAATACCTGGGAAGATTGTTGTTGCTCAGAGTATTGCACTTCTGTTTTAGGAGTCTCATTTGCAGGCAATGAGCTACTTCCAAGACCTTGGGACAATCCATTGTTGACAGGAGTCAGCCCAGCAGAAAAAGAGGTGCTCCTTCCTTCGTCCAATTTCATCAGCTTAGCAGGGCGACTAAATGGTTCTGAAGAGTCATGAACCACACTTGTTTTCTCTAATGATGCCAAAGGCGTGTTTGGATAAGTGCTACTTCTCTTGGCCCAATTTGAATGTTCAAGAGCTTTGGCTGATCTATCAGCTTCCTTACTAATTGGCTGAAGAATACCTGCTGATATGGAGGGGCCAGGCTGTTTTTAATAAACGAAGTTAGATACAACTGTTTTAACATGCCAATATTGACCACAAAGAAAACAGTTGTAGCTAGAACAGAAGAAGGGAAAATAAAGCAGCTCCTAAACATGGACTGATTCACAGTATCTCAAATAGAAAGTTGAACATTGCCAATCATACTCAAGCAAAAAATGTCAAATAAGTGTTTGTATGATATATAATATAAAGGGTGTCGCATATACATCAAAGATGCTCCTTCTATAGTTATTCTGGTAATTTTCTTCTTCAAACACCCATTTCTTAGTGCAAGAAGACATAATAAATGGTGTATTTAGAAGGAAAAAATTATCTTCCAATGGAAAAGAAAGGGTGGAACCAAATCAAAGCTACTTCCTAGTCTTAATTTTGGCTTTTCATCCATAAATTTATCTAAAATACACAATCTATCTATACATGAAATATACAAAGACGCAAGAAAGCTCACAAGCAAAGTCAGGCACCTGAAAGCTGGCATCAGGACGATTCATCTGAATACTATGTGCTGCACTTGAGTTTCCAACATGTCCTGAATGCTGTAGAATAAAGGACTGCATTTGCTGGTTCAAAGAAGTAGAAATTGCAGGGGGAATCGGTGGTCTAGCAGACAAACTTGCTATAGACTGGTGGTGCACTGAAGGAAGTGTTAAATTAGATTGCCCCGGCAATGTGCTCTGCTGTACAAGGTTGCTTGGATGTTGTGGAAGCTGAATCCGAGGCTGCATAGGAGGCTTTGGACGTGCACTAAATTGAATAGGAACCAAAGGGTTATGAACTATAGTGTTGATTTGAGATTCTTGAATGCTGGGAATCATGCCAGACTGGCTCTGTGCATTAGGAAGCCCTGGTTGACCTAGCTGACCCTCATTTGCTGAAGGTTGTGAGGTTTGACCTGAAAGCTGTCTAAGATTTGGCATTTGTAACTGCAAATAAATAAATTAATTAAAAAAAAGTTTAAAATTAATAAAACTATGAACATCAAGCAAAAACAATAATTTGAGACAGCAAAACAAACCACTTGTGGGGTCACCATTCCTAGCATTATCTGTGCCTGAAAATACAGAAAATTATAAATTTAAGACAAAAAAAAAAGAAGCCAAATCATTAATTTATATGAAGATATAAATTTCAGGGGGAAAAGGACTGCATATTATGACTTAGTTATACACACAACACATGCAAAAATTGCTCAGATACGAGATAGACCAAACCATAAACTTGGGGGACAGAAAAGTATAAAATCCCCATAGTCCACATATCCTAATAAATAATGCTCATCAAGAGCATACCAACAAAACGATAATTTTGAAGAGAGGGGTAGATGTGCTTTCAAGTTTCAATCGTCAAAGGTAAAGATATAGTCACAACACACACGGCTCTGAAGATTAAAATTGACATCCCAGGAAACAGAATATCTAAATAGTTGTAAGCCTTTGAGTAGTTTGGAGGCATTTTGGGTTCAAACTTGCAATAGCCACAATGTACCAAGAAAAGAAGATCTTATTACAGGTTACAGAATAAATGGTCAGTATCACTCCTTTTGTCAGAATGAGTGTCTACCATAAAATAAATCTGCCTTGCAAGCACATGTTCGTAGAGAAGACATGTACAGAAAAGGAGTAATCAAAGAGTTGTAAATAGTCAAAGATGAATGGCATTTTGTATAACAAAATAATTACGTACTTGCATAAGTACACAAAGAAAATAGAGTAAAGGGGAAGCTCTTACCTGAAAAAGGGCCTTGGGCAACTGCAGTCGTGAAAGTAACAACTGGTGAGCTAGTTCCTTGTTCCGTGTAGCCATTGCCTGTCATCATCGCAAGAACAAATATATGAATAAGTTCAAAAGTTATCTGAGAAAATAAAGTTGGGTTGAGTCAATGCTTGCCTTCAGCTCAGAGATAATCTCATTCAGCTGATTCCTGGACATTTTGGCCAGATGTAGAGTTAAAGGATCATGTGGGCTTTGCAAACCATTTTGATTTGACTGGATGCTAGACTGAGCGCCACCTAAAGCTGCTGCCATAACAGCTGCAGCTGTGATGGCAATATGAAGACCAATAGGCTGATGGTGAACAGCCTCCCCCTGGGCAGCTGGTCCACCTACTTGTTTCTGAGGGTCTTTAATAGATCAAAGGAGAAAGGAAAAGACCGGAAGAAGGAAGCAATTCAGTATTTAATACTTGTACATAGAGATAATAATCATAACATGCAAGAATATTAACAGCATAGAGAACCAACCAGCGTTAGCCGCTAGTCCAGGCCCACCACGTCCCTGCAGAAAAAGAGAGAAGAAGAATCATCTAACATAAGGATGGACCTTGCATTTAAGACCAGTATCAATTTCTACCAAGGCACCAAAAGAATATCAACCCAAAAAAAAAAACAAGGCAGTAAGATATATAGGCAACATGTACATGATTCAAAATGCCTTTCCTCACTTTTTGCATGTAATGATGCATTTTAACTTGTTCTAGCCCCAAACCTACGTTCAGCCTCAAACAATATTTAGAAATTGCAATGGCAATTTAGATCCACCTCATCCCTGTGTGGGCAGGTTTCTCAATAAGTCAGTGTAGATATACACCTGATTATTGGCATGTCATATGTGAATGAGCATCTAATAATTATGCAATACACTACAGAACTTTCTTCTGGGAAAAAGATCAAAATATTCAAATCTTTTTGGAGTTAAGGCCAAGAACCTCAGTGGATTGAAGTTTCACTGAGTATTTTTGAGTTTGGATGGTTCGAAAGCAATAGAATGGTGATCAAACTACCAAATTGGAGGGTTAGTTAGGTGTTCTGAACAGTTCCTCCAGTGTAGATTTGGTACGTGTTAGGGCAAACTCAAGCAAGAACCCTCACATAAACAAGAAAAATAAGAAAGATTTTTCATTTAAGTCAAGTCAAGAGAATAAGTTTAGCCGAGGCTTCATGTTGAAGGAGAAGAATATCAGACTTGGCATCACATAGATTGTATCATATTAATACCAGATGAGACCCAAATAAACATAAACTCCAAGCCAAATTGTAGCTTATGACAAGAACGAATATAAGTCTCATTATGCTCGATTTCCAGTATATTTCTGCTATTCAATGTACTTGGGCTTCATCCTTTCATGCTATTCAATGTATTCTTAATTTATATACAAAGCAGAAGTGGTAAATGCAAAGTGAGTTACAACAAAATTAGGACTTTAAGGATCTAATAATTTACCTGTTCTCGATTTTTATCAGCACCTTTATCATTTTCAGCAAAATCAACACGTAATTGCCGGCCATTTATCTCATAGCCTTGAAGGTTACGGCGAGCACTTAGAGCTGTCTCTTCATCCTTATACTCACAGAAACCAAAACCTTTTGGCTTCCCAGTTTCTCTATCAATAACTAATCTGTGAAAACAAAAGAAGACGGATATACTTTGACCAAATAAAGCATTGTTGCTTAAACAAGAATAAATTAATCAATTTTTTTTTTCAAGAAGAATATCGGAAAAGGAAATTTTATGCACTATTAAAAACGCAGAAAATGTTGTTAATCTTTATCAAAAAAATTAAAATCAAATTATGCAAACTATTGTGAAAGTACAACTACTTTTAGGATTAACTTCGTTCACATGGTATAATTCTTAAGCAAGCTGTATATTCAACTCTGGCTGAGTTACAAACAACTTTTTAATGTTGATGTCAATAATATAAGGAGAACAACAATTTGAAGATAGGATATGATCAGATCATTGATGTCTATTCAAATTTAAAACAGAAAAAGAAAATTAAGGAATATAGCCAGTGAAAAGGATAAAAGTGGAACAAATTATATGGAAGAGGGAATGTAAATAACATGTCCAAAAAAAAAGAAACCTTGACTTGGAACAAACAAATGCTGGGATTCTTAAGAAATAGTTTTCTGTTTCAAGTTTACCTGAATGAAACAACAGGTCCAACCTCCTGGCAGATTTCAATAAGCTGTTCCTCTGTAGCATCATACGGTATATTCCCAACTACAGCAGAATTAATGGGGACGATATACGTTATAATTTCAATAAGCAATGGCCATATTACCACAACCATATATATATAATCTGGAGTAGGGAACTCTACTGAGTGAAGTTATTTTTGAAGCAAATCCATTCAAAAATACAATTTTTGAATCCAATTCCCCATTTCCATCACTACCCAACATTTCCTCGCGGCCCAATTACTTAGAACTGGCAACCTAAGAACAAATCACAGGCAAAAACAGAGCTTACCAAAAACGCAGCGTTTTGGAGAGGAGGAGGAGGCCATGAAATCAACAGGAGAAGAAGGTGAAGCGTCGCTCCATCTTCTTCTTCCTCAGCATGCTTGTGCTATTATTGCAGCTGCTACTGCTGCAATAGCTGCCCGGTGATTGCAACAGGAGAAGGTGGTGGCTTGGCAATTATTGATTGAAATCCTTCGGGAGAAGGAAGAAAGGAATTGGCTCTATTTACAGAAAGAAACTTTGGCGTTTCGATTTTGTTGTCTAGTTCAGCTTCTGAGTTAATGCCAGAAAAAGAACTGCTCTGTTACCTTCGTATTTGGGATGGATTGCAAAAACCTGTCCCAACAAAGTCAATTTTTCTCGTGCGTAATCCTACACTTCTGTTTGCTGCGCACTGTACACAGTTCATAGAATGATCTTCTTTTTCTTTTTCTTTTTCTTTTTTCTAATTTTAATTATTTATTTTAAGTCAATTCATGCCGCTATTGTGTACGATGAATTTCAAAAAATAAAATTAAAAGTAAGAAAATATCTAGTCTAGTTTTATCTGCTTTACCATTAATAAAACCTTTAATAAAAATAGGGGCAGTAGGGTGGCTTATTTTAGTAAACTTTAATTTTTAAAATTATTTTTTCTTTACATCCTTAAAAATATATTAAAATTTATTGTTTACATAAGTATTTAATAATATAATTTATATTTCACGAACTTTTTTTTAACAAAATACCTATAAAAAATAACTCTAAACTCTAAACCATCAATTTTAAAAATTTAAAACTCATTAAATTTATGATTTACACATGCTATTGTTCATTGTTAATAATATGAATTAATTTTTTAAAATAATAAATTTAATATTATTCACTTATAAAACATATGCTTATAACTTCTTTTATATATGAATACAAAACACCGTGCGCAAGACGGATAAAAAAAATCTAGTGCCCTTAGTTTGTTGATTCATGTGTGCTTTGGGTGTCGAAAGAAAAGGCAAATTCAATTTTAAACGCAAAAAAACTATTTTAAGTTTGTATTTTTCTTTTGTAAATTATGCAACTAGTAGAACATCGATACAAACGTAAAAGTGCATTTTTTTTTATATCTATAAAATAAAAATAATTAAAATATTTGTTAATGATACGAGATTAATTATTATGTTCAAGTGAATTATTTTATTATTAATTTGCACTTGATTTTAATTTTTAATTTTTTTTACTTATCAATATTTATAGAACATAAATTTATTATTAATTTTTTCAATTCACAAGTAATTTAATTTAAGCTGTGTGAGACCACAAGAATGTCAAAGATTTTTTTATTAAGTTTTTACACAATTATATTTTCAAAACTCAAACATAAAATTTTTAATTAAACTAGAATAACTGGTGCCTTCTTAGTGGTTTAATTTCAATTTTTCAATGGTTCAAAGTAGTCGTTTGAAAAACATATGTAATTTTCAAACACTAATATTAATATCCATGCAATGCAATTGCTTGATGTTCACTAACTTTCTTTTGTTATTTTAATTTTTTTGGTAGTAACCTCCTCGAACTGAAATTAATCTCCTAGGTACCCTAGCTTAACTATAAACTAAATCTAATTTACATCTCGTGACATGCATGCCTCTTATATTAGTTTTTATCTTTATTTTTAATTTTTTACTGGCCTTGTCTTCTTTCATTTGTTTTTGCCAAATCGTATAATGATCATGTGTGTTTCTCGACTAAAAATAAATAAAGTAGTAATTGATAAGATGATTGGTTTTTCTTTCTTTAGAAATTAGGAAGCTTAATAATATTATATTTAGACTAGAATGCAGATACAAGAAAAGAAAAAGACTTAGGATTCCTTGACTTTTCTGAACTTGAAAGAAACAGAGGAAGAAGGAAATCTTTTCAGCAATCCATTCCTTGGACTAGGAGTTGGGAGTTAGGAGTTGGAGAGGCCAATTTCATTGCATCCAATTCCAAACAACAACTACAGCTTCTGTTCAACTTCAACGTCCAACTTTATGCTTTCCACTGTCACTGTTATGAATGCCTGAATAAAAGTATATATTATCAAAACAATCTTAATTGAGAGAAGAATTAGATTTTTTTTTAAAAAAAAAAAAAATCAGTAAAATGTAAGAAAATTGACACTAAAGAGGCTATACTAAAAAAGAAATGCCGTCAAATACAGTTGACTTTTTTTATTTTCTATATTTTACACATAAAATACCTTCACACCTTTTAAATATAACACTAGGACTGATTTTTATTCAACAAAAAATAATAAACATTAAATTTCTTAAAATTAAAACAATTTTAAAATTTTAAATTTAAAACATTTAACCTTTTAAACACTTTTTTTAGTCATTATGTCTTTGGTAACTCTTTAAAAAGAAGCTATTATATATATATATATATATATATATATATATATATATATATATATATATATATATATAAAAAAAAGTCCTGCCAATGGAAGTTACAATAGGATTTAGGTAAATGAAATAAATTAGAGCAATTAAAATATTTCCCCCACTAGTCACTTCTGTTGTAGAATAAACTTATCCATAGTCAGATTAGACAAATAAAAGGACAGTATGCCTACCAAAAAATTTACTCTCTTCGATCTAATTAGAGTGCCAGACAGCTCTTATAAAATACAGACATATGAGCTTTAACAAGTGTTGAAGTTGTTCTGTAGATCCTTTAGCACACTTTTATTCTGAGTTCTTCTATTGAATTTTTCTCAGAATTATATTATATATATTCTAACTTTAAATTCCTCTTCAAATTTCTGAGCCACTTCTCAGCAAGAAAATTTCCAACTTTTACTCAATCATGGTCCCAATGATCTCATGTTCTTTACCTTCAAGCAAGGAATAGTATAATAACAGAGAGCTGATATACATATATATATTAAATAATATTGATCCATTACATTACAAACATAAATGGGCTGCCTAAGAATGCAGAGCAGCCATATGCATAATCACAATGGATGTGTGAAAACATTGTTCTGAATTTTTCACGAAACATTCTCTGTTTGTCTTGTGTCTTAAAGAACACAAAAGCCAACCTTTTGTCTGAATCAAAACCATAGATGGATGGGCCGTATACATAAAAACGATAGGAGAGTATTCATTCATTGCTTGGGGGTGAGGACAAGGAGACCACTTTAATTACAAAACATAGAATAATAACACTAACAATGATGCTTAATATAACAACGCTGATACAAACACACTACAAATAAAGGCGCACAGACCATGAACCTCTATACATATTACACCAACTGTATCCTTCCTTATTTATATACAAACAATCTCCATAATGAAGTGCCTCTACAATTCAACCCATAGAAAGATTACATTTACAACGGTGACAGAGAAGAAAGTTTGGGGAATAAAGGATAGATATCTTTGGGGCTAATCAAATTTAGACAAATATAGCTCAGATTAGCCAAGTTAAAACTACTTTGGTCCGTCTTGTCTGATTCAGTGATTTAGGCTAACCTGAATCTTAATTTTCAACTTAATACTCAGAAAAAAAAAAAAAAAAAATTCTTTTTTGTCATTTTCAGAATTTGTTAGACGAATAAAAAAATTCATCACTTTCGGGGACTGCCTAGATAACATATGGCAGCAAAACTTTGGATTTATGTAACTAAGAGTTCATCTCCCTAATAGTCTCAAAGTTCCCATAGAAACCCACAAGAAAGCACATAAAGCAACAAGAACAGGTAAGAAAAGGAAAAGCGCTCCAGTCCTCCCTGCTGTCTTTACAGTTGCAGTGTCATTACCTGCAACAGCATTTGAGCACTTGGCATTGATTCTCAGCCTGCTGAAGCTAGCCATCCGTTCAAAAGCCCGATTCACCAAAGCACCTTCACACGCGGATGCAGGACTGGTAGGTACGGACTCCACAAAGGACCAGAGAGCAGAAGAGAATATACTTGTAGCACCATCTTCCACGGTGCTATTTTGATTGCCTCTAGCGGGGACAATCGCAGAATCATATGGAACACCTAAATATGACCAGAAACTAGCAGATATTAGAGATACGCCTGTAACTTGTGGTCTTTGACAGAAGAGGGAGCCACTTGAAATTGGCTCAAAGCATATATTCCCACAGTAGGGGTTGGTCAGAAATCATAATGTTAGCTCATAAAACTATAAAATGATACAAAATTTACAATCCAGAAACGTTTGCATTAGTTGGCATATCAACCAAGAGTAGTAAATTGTCAGGAACTCAGCACAAATGAAATGCGAAGCCAGCATCCCCACCCAAATCAAAGACAGTAAAATCAATATTTGGAAATTGAGCTAAACCACCATCACTGAATCTGGTGCTGATTAGTGTACCTGAGGTTGGTAGAGAGAAAGAAACGTCACTTTGCTCTGATGGACACACAACATCTCTTCCCTGATCATGCATCCAGAGCTCACTGGCTGCCTCGGTCACACCCTCTGGATAGGGTAGCAACTGAAAATCCTGATTTACAAGATTCCCCCCAAGGGTATTCATATGTGGGTGTGGAAAAGAATTTTCCTGATCAATTGGTCCCATTTCTTGGAAAAACATGGCTGCATCGTGAAACAGGTCAAATTCACTTAATCCATCTTCGAACTGTAGATTGTCCAATGGTTTATCCATGTTTGAAAATGCGAGTTCAGGACCAAGGAGATCATCAATTTCCAAAAAGTCTTCCTCGTTAAGGAGAGGCAACTTTTCTTGATTTTGAGGAGTAGAGGTGACCTCAGGTGATTCAGACACATGTACTTGAGAAATAGCCGACTGAGTGAAGTCATAGCTGGGCTGTAAATGACATTGATCAGTGCTGGGATCAAATGTTGTGATTGGCTCAAGACAGAATTGATCCACCACGGCAGTTTGTGTTTCTCCAGCAAAAACCTACACGATTAAATGAAAAATTAAATCATAATAGTGAACAATCATGTAAGGAAACAATATGCAGCAACATGTCATAAGCAGGCATTCTAATATAAAGGAATAAAGGATAATATCCTACTACGTCCCCTTCCCATCCTCCACTCCACTCTAAAAAGAAGGAAGGTATACCTGAGATAATGCTGGAGGACAACCAGGCACCTGTAGCTGGTCAGGGACAGGATCATCATACAAAATTTTTCTCATGATCTCTTTATTGGCATTAACTGTGACAGTATCTAAAGAAGTAACCACAGCATCAGGTTGCCGAGTCAGATCCTCCTCATCAGTTGAAGTGATATTGCATTCTACAAAATCATCATCTGCCCACTCTTCTTCTTTAAATGGTGCACCATACTGTTCACCATTTTTTGGACCAAGTCCACTCTTCTTGTATACCTTGTAAAGTGCATAATAGTCCTAACAATATATAATAAAACACAAGGTCAGCAAATGAAAAGTTTTTGTGATCAAGATCAGCAAATAATAAAACATGAACATTAAAGCCGAAAGATCATCTGAAGGTGATACCTGAACACCCTGACATCTTTTAAGTTCTTCTTCATCTAAGGTGTATTCATGCATTACCCAATCAGTTCGCTCACCATTAGGTGCTCTTCCTTTATGGAAAACCAGAGTCTTTTTCAGTCCAACTGTCCGAGAATTGCACGTCACATTACGGTCCTTTCCTGTTGCTTTCCAATATCCATGTCTAGTTGCTCGATTGGACCTTGCACCATTGGGATACTTTCTATCCCTAGGACTGAAAAAGAACCACTGCCTATCTCCAGTTTTCAGTATAGATTGCCCTGCAAAACAATATAAATTCTGATGATCAAACAAGGATGCTTTTAAGTGGTTATCTAAGCACTTATCTTACTATATACTATTTCGCATCAATGAGCCCCACCACTACTCAACTTTTTATCACAATTTGACACATTATACTTTTTACTACAATTTTCCTATTTCACTCTTAATGAGCAACGCAAATTTCATCATTGCCCTTCCTCCACTCACTTTTTCACTTTTTATTTATTCTCACAAAATCTTTACCTTTCTATTTACTATCACCATAAATGTCTATTATAATTTTTAATCAACATATTATATATTAATTAAAATAAAAATAATATTATTACTTTTTAATTATTATTTTGTTGAATTATTTTATTATTTTTAAATTTAAATTTAAAAACTAATGTTATCATTCGACAATATATTTTGTCAAACATTTTTTTTACTTTTATTACAAATTATATTTCAAATCCTACAACACTCCCAGAGATGAGTAAAATGTATTACTATTCTATTTTTTTCAATTTCTAAAGACTTTACTCCTCTTAGCATATTCAACTTTATCCAATATATATATCTTTACATAACAATTATATATTTTAAAATAATAAATTATTTATCCTCCCAAGACTTTATTTATTTACTTTTAACATTCAATTAACTTTTCAATAAGAGATATATAGTTCATTCTGTTAAAATTGACCACGAATTGTGCCTGGATACACTCTAGAAAGTGTTAAACCAATACACTAAAAACACTGGTTATCAACCCTATATAGAATAAGTCCTCGTACTTTGCCTTAAAAACAATGTAACTAAGATAGTTAGATCTATATGAAATGTGGACCGCAACAGCCATATCATAAATCCAGGACAGGTCAAACTTTAGGAAAAGACACCTCAACCAAAATACGATCATACGTGCACGGTTCAAATAAACAATACCCCTGAACTAAATCTGAATACCTTCATATTTCAACTAATTCCAAGCAAGCAAACATTTATCAGGTCCCAATTCAACTTCTAACCCAATCAATCAAAGCAAATAAACCTTTTGGATACACACAAATACTCTATAAACTCCCTCGACAGCCAAAATACTGGTCAAGCAAAAGAAAAAAAAAAAAAATCCCAGATAATAAAACCTTATCGAAGGAAGCCTAAGTTAAAGCGTTAAGATCACGGGGTAAACAAATAAAAAAAAAGTTTCACCAGAAAAGCAAAGGAAAAATACCAGGCAACTCCTCAGGATCCCACTTGTATACATCAGTCTCAGCAATGATATTGACCCTAAGCTTCCTCCTACACATCTTCTTCTTCAAATAATACAAAACCAGCTCCTCATCGGTAGGATGGAACCGAAATCCCGGCAGCCAAGCCTTCGCCTTGCTGAAACACTCCGGTGAAGAATCCGTGGCCACAGTCATTGATCAAAGCCTAAAAACACCCTTAAATCGAAATTTCACAAAACTCAAAAAAAAAAAAAAAAATCCCACAAATTCCCGAATCAATAGAGGAGAAAACCAAAACTACTTGATATAATCCGGTTTCGGGGAATAAGGAGTCAAGGATTCGTTCCCGAAACGAAACCCTGGAAAAGAGAGAGAAAGGGTTCGAACATATCACAGCGATTCTACGGATAGAGGGGTTTTGGAGTTGCGGGTAGTGTTGCGGTCAAAGAAGCAAGATGGCCCTCAAAGTCTACGAGTGGCCACGAACTTTCCTTGAAGCAGAAGCAAAGGAGGAGAGTGGTGGTTCAGTAAACTCGAGTCTAAACAAGTGAGTGCGTGCTAGCCAGTGTTTAGAGCGCGAGACTGTCAACCAATTTATAGTCTAAGGTTTGGCATGTTATCTATGTCGCGATTGGGAGCCAACGCGGAAGATGATGTGCTGGGTATAAGGGGTACACGGTATTACTATAGACTTAGATGCATAAGATTTTACCTTTAAGTCTGAACACAAATATCTAAACGCACTTTTAAGAATCTTGTTTGGTTTAGGTTTCCACAAACTCCTACTCTGGATAAATGGTATTCCGGTCAAAACCTACACTGTTTGACCGAGTGCTTGTTTGAGGAATACATTCTTTCCAAAAAAAAAAATATATTTTTATTGAAAATGATTGAAATTGGAATTTAGATTACAAAATTAAAAAATAATTTGTCATGAATATTACTATAAAAATTAATTTTTAGTAGATTATAATTGTTGATAATTTTTAAATTTGTCCACTGCTATCATATCAATGGTTTATTGCATAATCATGTTCTCATCATTTTTTTAGTGGCCATTCATATCATATAGTCATATACTGATATTGTATATGTTAATAGTCAACAATGAGAGTAATTTTAGAAACGTAAATTCATAAATTTAAAGTATAATTCATTTTGACTTTCTTTTGAAAGATTCAACTAAAAGTTTTTTTTTTTTTTTATTTAGCGTGATTTGACAATAATTTCTTATATTTATAAAATTTAGAATGGAATAAAAAAGAAAACATGCATAATGGTTTAGCTGGTAATGGCCACATTACTTTGCCAATAAGATTCAGGTTCAATTATTTATATTTTCTTAGAAATTTATAAAATTATATGTTAATTATAATTCCTTTTTGAATTTTTCCCTTAACTGAGCCCATTTGGATAAATAACTTAATTAAGTTTAGATAAGTGTTTAATTTAATAAGCTTATTTATGTTTAAGTACATACTTTAAAAAATACTTATACAATACTTTGAAGCAATAAGAGTTTAGTTTGCCGTACAGTTGCTGAGCTCTCTTCTGTTGCTTCCGCTTATGAGAATACCTTAAATTAAGCTTATAGAGGGTAATAAGCTAAATTATAAGTTCTTTTAAATATTTGTAATTTTTATCAAAATAGTTTATATTATAAAATAAATCCAAATAAGTTAAGAATAAACTCTCTCAAACGCCCCTAATTCACTTAAAACTATTTTTTAGTTAGTTGATACTGACCAAATTGCCTTATCTATAAGTTTTCAATTTAAATCCCTCTACACTATAAGATGTGGGTGAGATATAATAACTAAAAAAAAAAAAATTCATATAAAGAAAGTACAAATGACATGAATATTTTTACCCTCAAAAAATTTGTCACAATCAAATTTATTATCATTAAAATATTAAAATAAACTAAAAAAGAAATTCATATGAGAACAGTATCATTGACTTGAATAATCTTACTTTTGAAGAAAATTATTATAATTAAATTTATGTAATGTAATAGATGTGATAATTATAATTCTTTTTTTAATTTGTTTTGAGTGATCCATCTAAAACCTTTTTTTTTTCCAAAAAAAACTATTTTTTTCTAATATTTGTAAACACCTTATTTTAGAATAAAAAAATACCACAAAATATATAAATTAGCCAGTAAAAATTATTATAACTAAATTTAAATTATTAAATTCAAACTTAAAAATGTAGTTATTTTAAAATTTTGTATAATGAGATTGTGATCTTGGGTTGAAGTAAAATATGTGATCCATAGGCTTTTTTTTTCTTTTTTTTTATACCAAAGTATTTTTTAATCTCAATAATTTTTTTTTAATTTATTGATTAAATATCAAACTCATATCAATATAGTTAAGAGATTTCATTATACTTTGTTAATTAATTGTTTGTTTAAAAACACCTATCGATTTTATTGGTAATGATTAAATTATTTGGCTTATAAATAAATTCAACTATAATAACAGAAGAAAACTTAAAACTTTCTTCAATAAATAAAATTGAAGAAATTTTATGAGATTTACAAGGCGAAGAAAGAGAGATCTAAAGGGTATCATCAATCTAGACGGAAAATCTCGATCAGGTTTAAATTTGGATCGATCGATCGATGATCCGTCTACACAAAATTGGGCTAAGATGTTTGTCAAGCCTTTGAAAGAAAAGAACAGGGTGTACGGACAGTACGTGCAACCACTGACGTGGTCCCAACCCCTACGTTCGTGAATCGTGATTGAACGATTCTGTTATCATGGGCCAGCTTTTTCAGTCAGCTCTTGGCGTTTTACCACGTGTATCCATCGAAGCTGGAATCAATTCTTCTATGGGCTCTGGCCGCCGAAAAGAAAAACAAGGAAAAAGGTGGTGATGGGGGAAAAGAAAATACCTCAATCATTCTCTTGTTCCCCAAACGTGCCCTTGTTGGCTTTTACTTGGGAAGGAGGAGGAAGAAGGAGAAAGAAAAGAAAATTACAAAGTAGATGAGGAAATTTTCCGGGCTTTGAAATTTTTGAATCTCACAACTGTCACCAACAGTTCATTCGTACAGGGGTCAGATCTGAATGAGTGCTGCGCTTTTCTGGCGGGATGGTTCACAGATGAATCCGTTTTTGATCAAACTCGGATGCGGGTAAGTCATTGTGTGTAGATTCTTTACTAGGTCTTTCTCAACATCGCCGGAAATTCTATGCATTCTGTTTGATTCCCCGGAAAATTTGAAATTTGATTTTCTGAAACTACATTGTGAATGTGAGTTCACCATTGTATTGTACAGTCAATAGGGCTCTAATGCGGCTTTTTTTTTTTGTCAAAAAAAAAAAAAAAACTACAATGTGATAGTAAAAGACACAGTTTCTTTCCTATTGGTTTCTCTCTTTTGTTTCTAAAAGCGGATGATTATACTTATCTAAAATTTCATTTTCCTTATCAGGGCATGAGGGAACTCGTTCAATTTCAGATCTTCAGTTGTAACTCATCTTTGACTTGAAGTTTAGTCCTCGCTTGAGTTATTTTACTCTTTTCTTGTAAAGTGGAGCTATAATGGTTTTCTGGGAAGGCTATGTCAGTGACGAAGTGATGGGCACGGTGGCCCCTATTGTGCTTTATTGGGTGTATGCTGGATTTTATCAGTTGCTGCCACCTTTAGACAATTTTCGGTTGCATACTAGGAAGGAAGAGCAAGCCAAGAATTTGGTGCCACTCTCTTCAGTGGTGAAGGGTGTTTTGCTTCAGCAGCTTGTTCAGGCTATCGTAGCACTTATTTTGGTTAGTCACTCTACAATTTAGTTCATTTCTACTAGGATCTGCGAATATTTATAGTTAATAGCCTTTTTTAATTAAAATATTATTATTATTATGTTTTCAAATATACGTCGGTTTATCCTGCTTCTTCTTGTTTCTGTTGTCAATAGCTCTATTTCTGGAGAAAGTGACTATCCCTATTCTTATCTCCCCCCCTCCCCCTCTCTTCTTTTTTGGACTTGCAAAGTTATATGACTTAAGCTGATGGAAGCTGAGATTGGTGCATTGTGTGACAACAACTGTTTGTTTGTGAGTGTGAGATAAAGAAAACAAACAACTTTGTTGAAAGTATTTCAGCTCAATCTCAAATTTCTGAGATGAGAGTAAGCGGATGGATAGTAAAATTCATAATCTTAGAAGACCTTTCTATTCTCGGTTTGTAGGGGTAATATATTTTCTTTTTCTAGTATAAATCATTCCAAAAACGAACGATTCTTTTGAATGATGTACGTGATGTGATGATAATAGAAGACATAACAAAACTTAGATTATAAAGGAGTTCTATTCACGTCTGAACTGATTGTATACCTGTATCCTCTCTATCTATCATTTTCTTGTCTTGACTCAGCTGAACTGGGATTGTGATCAGATTATAGGGAATATGCAGAACCTAGATAGTCATAAGATTATGTCAGTATGAAGCTAATTAGATGGTTGAATGATTGAAGGGTTATCCTAGGACAGCTTTTCCTGATGTATTTTACTGGGTAGAAGAGAGTTCGAGTAGTTAAGATGCATTTTGGTAGAGTTGTGTGATTTGTCTTTTTTAGTTTTAAAAGATTTTTTTTAGTGATGCTGTCTTAAGAGAAGCAATTTGTTTACTGTGGAAAATCCACATATCAGTACAGATCTTGTGGCTTCTAATTATATATGGACTTCTAGTCTGAGGCACTCCATGGTATATTGACAACAGATAATATGAGGGAAGGAGAAGGTACCTTGCTCGGCTAGTCAGATTGGAAAGTCTGTTAACCTTTTCTTCACGGCCTTTCAAGACTGGGTGCTGTGACAATTGGTTTTCTCATTTCAGCGCTATTTGAGGATTGATGCCATTTCCAACTCTAGTTATGGACAGGCTTGGGTTGGGAATGAAAACTTTGAGCTGACGGAAGCTTTAGTTGTGTTTTACATTTTCTCCTTTGCATACTATGTGAATAAGTAAGAGAAAGGAGGCTTTAGGCTTGAAGCACGTGCAAAGCATGGGTCCACAAGTAGCTTGTGCTGAATTTTTTACTTTTAATTACAAAGGGGGCTGCAAGGATCAATCCCTTAACCACTTTGTCGAAGAGGCTCTGAGATCATGCCAAGTACCAATAGTGGCCCATGAATAGATTTTATTTCTAAGAGTGGAGGCATGGAGCTTTTACTGGATTCAGTGGCATTCCTGCATTCTAACTGAAAGACCTTGGCAGACTTGGAATTAGTTGATGTCTAACATTCTGTGTCTAACATTCTTTCCACACTATACTCTTTGCCACTTTGTTATTCACCTCAGGCTATATATACAATCAATGGACTTTCTGTATCTGTTGTGTTTTATATGGGGCTAGTTTTATCCACTAAACATTGAAACCTTTCTAGGTTAAAAAAGGTCTTCATAAGATGCTGATTAAACAGGAGGGCAATCAAAGGATATTGGGAAATGAGATCATGGTTTTACTGAAATTTTGAAGCTGCCCCTTTTCTACTCTCGTTTTTCCCTTTTGATTGTGTGTGATTGGCAAGACAATAATGATTTTGTATCTATTCTACTCCGTTGTCTTCCTATGGTATTTAAATTAACACCAAACTTATCCAGTCCTTGTGCTTAAGCAATTTCCAACAAGAGCCACCAGAAAATTGGTATGGAATGCTAGCAGGGGAAGTACCATTAATTTATTGGCATGATATGCAATTTCTTTTTTAGGTTTTCTATGAAAATGAAAATAGAAAATTAAAAAAAAGAATCAGTGAAATGATATAGAGGATTTCACTGATGTATATGCTTGGAGGCAAGAGGGAGTTTATCTTGTGTCTGACTTATTAAATAAAATACTTTTAAGAATTATGTTGGTTAGTCTAAATGTTGAAGACAGATATTAATTTTTTACATCTTTTGAATTAAATGGATATTGTGGTGATCGCATGGATTCCTTCATTATTTATGGCAACAGTGTATGTGGTTCTCTTTTTTACTCTTCTTTTCCACCTGTTCTAGGCTATTAGTAGGACAGAACTACATGGAGTAGGCCAGAAATTATTCTGTAGACGAAGTCTAAAATCTATCAAGTGGACAGACTTCAAAAATCTACCAAAAAATCAAAAAGAAAATCTGAAATTATTCTGGTAGCATGCTTCTCAATCATAAATGTAGCTCTTGATGATACATGCGAGGCATACTGAATCTGACTGTTATTCAGTGACTAATATGCTTGTTATATTCTGCAGTTGACTGGAACAGCAAATGCATCTGCGGATGTAGTGCAGCCTTCTATCCCAAAACAAGTTGTGCAGATCATTGTTGCAATGTTTATCATGGATACATGGCAGTATTTTGTGCACCGCTACATGCATCAGAACAAATTTTTATACCGCCATGTCCATTCCCGACATCACAGGCTGGTTGTTCCTTATGCAATAGGAGCACTTTATAATCACCCTCTTGAGGGGCTTCTTCTTGACACCTTTGGAGGGGCTATCTCATTTCTCATCTCAGGGATGACTGCAAGAACAGCTGTTGCATTCTTCTGCTTTGCTGTTGTCAAGACTGTCGATGATCACTGTGGACTCTGGCTCCCTTGGAACATCTTCCAATTATTTTTCCAGAACAATACGGCTTATCATGACATACATCATCAACTACAGGGTTTGAAGTACAATTATTCTCAACCATTCTTCCCCATATGGGATAAACTTCTTGGGACCTACATGCCTTACAATCTTGTAAAGCGACCCGAAGGAGGTTATGAGGCAAGACCAATAAAGGAATTTTAGAAGTTGGTGTTATGTTTGTTCAAACTCACTTCTGTTGGAAATTTTTTTCCTTAGAGCATCTGCTGGAGGCTTTTACTGTAAACATATTTCTGCAGTTGTTGGAGCTTGTTATTTTTTGTCACATTACAGTCTTTTCAGTTCAATTTGTCTTGGTAGCTTTGCCAGTCTTCTAAAGGAATGCTTGTATCTTCTGTTTGTAGCATAATGGTTGCTGAACCTGTTATAACGGTGTGGCTCATCTTGATGTACTTATTATGTTTTTTTGGAAAACATCTGGTATCTAATGTATTTGGTACTAATCCAGATTTGAAACTAGTAAATTACTGAAGTATTAAGTTTTCCATAGCACGAAACGTTTTTGAATCCCTGAATGATTTGTATTATCTCCGCACTACACTTTATTGCAGCATCAGTTTTTGATAAATTTGTTATAGCCACACATACTTGGATGAATTTACATAATTTTTTTTTTTGGCAAAAGTAAAAGTTTGAATGAGTTGATGTTATAGGTTTTAAGTGATTTCACTTATTTGAATTAGCAGACAAGAAATAAAATATTAAATGAAATAATAAACTTTTTATTTTTTATTTTTTTACTCTTCACAAGTGATTAAAAAAATAAACTAATGATATGACAATATATAAAATTAACATATTTGGGCCCGTCCACGTACTCCCATGGCGCCGAAGAAACGAATAGAAGCATATTCTAGATTTTTATTTAATTCCTCTTTTTTATTTTATGTTTATGTTTAACGCCTAACGAAATTATTTATTTTTATTATTTAGGAGATACAGATACAAAACGCAAAGTACAAGTTAGAGGAAATGAAAATCAGAGATTAAACCGTGCTGGCTTGCTTGGGAATCTGAAAAAGCAGTTAGAGAAAGGCTGACGGATCAGACTCTCTTCGCCGCTACCACTCTACATTTTTTCAATCGGTTTCAACGATGAGGTACCCGCATCTCTATCATCAACACCTGCATTTTCTTTTTTGTTGTTTGGTTGACGAGAGAGTGTTGGAAAGTAAAAATACAAGAGTATACGTGCTTCTCATCGTTCATATTAACTTAGCTATTTATGTTTTCCCTTTGAAAATTTTTATAAATGTGATGGTAGTTGGTTTTGTATAGTTCACTTTGCTCTTGGTTAATTCGAGTTTTGTTTTATTCAAAAAAGGAAAAAAAAAAAAAAAAAAAAACTGTTTAGGGTTTTAAGGTTTTGCTTTGAGACATCGAAGTTTTCTTTGTAGTTATCAATTGATTACAGAGTCATTCGTCCGGAGACTGAAGCAGAGGACAAATGTTTTTGGTTATTTGTTTTAGTTTGATCCTTCTTTCAATAGGGTAACTGCTTTCTGGTTTACTTATTTTTCTCAGAAAGATGCTTAGAAAGGCATTTTTTCCCCCAATATTGTATCCGAAACCATAAAACAATGGTCACTTTGGTTTATGGATTATAAACTGTTTGCTTGGGGAGAAATATAGAGAGGGGAGGGAACTCTGTCTGCTCATTAAGTGTTGGATTTTGTAATTTTTGGTGAACATGATAGACTCTTATGATATTTGATGTTACAAGTCAACCTTAAACTGATATGATTTAGTCTTACTCTGAAATAGATTTACATATAATAAGATTTTTGAGCGAAATCACGAAGGTGTTAGACAAATTCAGCTTGCCTCAGAGGTGTATTATCATTTGACTAAAAATTAGAAACTTAACAGTTTTCAGTTGATATGAGCTCCCAAGTCAAAATAAATTGATGTCATTTACATAAGCCTCATCTACACACAAGAGCAAATTGATGTCGATCAGAAATTTTGAGGGGAAAACTAAACTAAAATGTCGTTAAACTTGAACGAAAATGTATTTTAACCATATGGTTTTTTCTTTTTTGGTGGTTTGAAGCTTAAGGTTGGATACTTTTGAATGGGATTTTGAATAGGATATAAGATGAAGAGTCATGGTCGTATTTTTCTTGATATAACTTCTTTCATTGGGTCGTGGTGCAGCAATTTTTCTGAGGTGTCTAGAATTTCGTTTAAGCTAAAGTTTGGATACTTCTGGATGAATTACAAGATGAAGGGTCAAGGAAGACAGTTTCTCAGCTCAGTGACACTTGTTATATTATTCTCTTTCTAAGAGTCCATAAAAGATTGAGATGCTGTGCCTGACATGTGTATTGCACTGAATTTTCTTTCCTGGGCATTTCCTCCTCTAGTTTAGCTAAATTCATTTTGGTCAATACAACTGCTATGTTCTGTGGTTTTCTTTTCCCGACTTTCTTTTTTACTAGTCTTGATTGCTAGAGTCCTTCTTTTTGCGAGGTGTAGGTTACCACTATAATTTTTGAATAGTTCTATCTTTGTTGCTACTATACTTGATATGAGAAAAGCTACCTGTTCATTATTATGTATGTACATGCCATCGTGTAGTTGTGGCCTGAGGTTGACTTTATTAGGAAGATTTCAATATGCTAGGCTGCTAATTTTCCTTTTGACTAATACGTGCAGCCGTCATCCCCCTGTCAAATGGGCCCAGAGGTCTGATTCGCTCTATATTACTATTGAGTTACCTGATGCCCAGGATGTGAAACTTAAGCTGGAGCCAGAAGGAAAATTTTACTTTTCTGCAACTGCTGGTGCAGATAAAATTCCATATGAAGTTGACATTGATCTATATGACAAGGTTGATGTAAATGTAAGGGCTGCCTTTCCACCATGTCCTGGTTAATTATATCTTTTTCCACACAGTCTAATTATCGTGTAAATTGGTCTTATCAGGAGAGCAAAGCTAGTGTTACTTCAAGAAGTATCTGCTATCTTGTGAAGAAAGCCGAGAACAAATGGTGGGACAGATTATTGAAGCAGGGAGGAAAGCCTCCTGTCTTTTTGAAAGTTGATTGGGACAAATGGGTTGATGAAGATGAAGAGCCAGATAATAAAGGTGAGTGATTTTGCTCAAATTTCTCTGAATTTGTTTATTTTTAATTGGTTTGTCTCACTTGCCTTGGTTTTCAGTTGGAGCTGATATGGACTTTGGCGACTTTGACTTTTCTGTAAGTAGCAGGAATTCGAACTTATCTGTAATTTCATTTGTATGCACTCCTGACATGTTCCGTCACATTTTTTCCAGAAGTTGAACATGGGAGACGGTCAAGGACTGGGTGATTTTGCTCCAGGCAGGGATGATGGTAAGGCTTTCTAAGAGGCTTCGACCTTTGTCCATGTTATTTTGAGGTGGCAGCATGCTAATAGTTCTTTGTGATTTTAATTCTTACGAACCAAATTTTCTTTAAGCAAATCTTTGATGGGGATTTGTTGGTGCTTTTGCAGATTATGAAAGTGAAAGTGATTCAGAAGAGATCCCGGAACAAGCATCTACTGGTCATGAATCTGGCACAAAACCCACCGAGGAAGGCGAACCAAGTGGTGCACCTGACGCCAAAGTTTGAAATATTATAGATAGTTAGGCTTTGACCGTAAAGACGAGTATTCTGAAGTCTTGCTTACCATGAAAGACTTTGGGGTTATCCGGGATGTTGAAGTTGCTGACATGTTCTACTTCATTTTCAGTACTATGATCGAAGTTGCTGGCATGTTCTATTACATTTTCAGTGCTATGATGTTGGATTTTTAACAATAGCAGTTAGGCATGTGACATGCACGAACAGTGGGCATATATTATTCGAGGTTTGGAAGAAATTAGTACTATATTCATTGACCTTTATCTATTAAGACATATTATAATACCAACAACAGTCATAATACTTGAGCCAGAAAGCACAAAGTCTACAATCAAACATGCTTGTATATGCAGCACTGCCACTACCTCGGTGAGGAAATGAAATGCTACTTTCCCCTGCGTTTGATGTCAAAATATCCATCACTAATACTGAAGAAATTATCAGCCAACAAACTAAGCACATAAGAAAAACGGAAAAACAGAAGTGCAAAATACTGTCTAGCACAAATTATAACAACACATCAGCTCTCAGGCATTCTCATCTGCGCCACTTCAGATGGTGGTCGTAGTGTGCAAACCATTTCCCTTGTTTTCCCAAAATATACCTGCATTAAGCATTAATTAGCTAATGATGACCATATGAACCACGTTCATTTTTTATAAGAAATGTCAAAAGGCCGGAAAGGAACCAATCACTAAGTTGATAACTCCCCGAGGACAAACTGATTTTCCAGCCCAATCCCCACCCCTTCCTACTCTGTTCTCCAAAATCATGGAAAAGAATAAAAAAAATACCTGATCTAGTGAATTCCTCATTTTACCCTCCATTTCTTCGATCATCCTCCCCATGTTACAAAGATGTCCGTCAGCGAGTGGAAGCCTCATATTCATCTATAGCATAAGAAAAGAACCCTAATTCAGGATAAGAATTCTAACTCTAATATATGTTCAGTCTCATACTTGCTTCCACTACCAGATCAGTTCTAAATTATATATAAGAAAAAAACCTATATAATCAGGTTGTTTCCCTAAACTATAAGCATAACATTACGTTTCAATTCATTAAAAATAACAAATGGGTTAATATATGTTCGTTCCTACTTATCATTAATTCTAGTGATTGTAAGATTTTTTTTTAATGGTTATAAAATTAAAATTAAAATATTATATGCTTATGGGAACATATTCGTTAGTTGATTCTCTCCTCTCCATTTTTTTAGACAACCAAACTAGAGAAATGTTAGGTTTTCTACTACTTATAGGAATGTGCTTCAATTACTAATTGAATTAGTACACTACTAGGGGATTATTCTTTGTAGGATAATAATAAACCCCTTTACTTGAGATCAGGATATCTCTGAACTGGTTGATAAAATGGGTTCACAGTGATAGTTACAACAAAATGTTTTACTGGAAGCGCCAGCATTTGCAGGAACTAATATTATTCAAGGACAACTAAGCTAATATCCATTCAAAGATCTAATGGATTCCTGATAGTTACAACAACCAATTCAACCTACATCTTTTCATCAGATCATATTTCATTTTACAACAATCTAATAAAGGTCAATTTATCATGGTTGTGCTTTCTCAAGAAAGAAATAAAAGCTCGGCATGCAGTCATCAGATAAAAGATCCAAATTGTAACCATGAGCAGATTTAAATAGAAAATACCTCCCTTCTAATTGATCCAGACAAGCTGAAAGAACCAGATGATTCATTATTTGTTGTCAAGGATAGCATCACTGTACTGTTTAAGCGATAACTGGTCGTTCCTTCTTGCTCTGGTCCCACCTGGGTGGACGTAAAAGAAGGAAAGAGAATTGAGTTTCAGAATAAGTAAGAATGACTGGAAAACAAATTTGCAACAACAAAATTGCAAGGAACAAAATAGAAACTTAAGAACTAAAAAAGATATGCTAGGTTTTCTCAAGGATTAAAGGGGTTTACACATGTGCACTGTTCCAATGCTTAGCTTTCTATGCAAAATTAGTTTACCTCTATTACATGAATAGCATCCCATGCTCCTTCCTGTAGATAGCCCCGGCGACCTTCCCCTGTCATTGAACCATCTTTATTCGTCATAACAATATCATTATCAGGTAAAAAAAAAAAAAAAAGATGAGTTTTTTCCCCGTTATGTACTATTTCGTAACAGGCTTACCTTTCTTGATTAGAAAGCAGGCTACAAAACCTTCGTTGTCATCTTCCCACATGTAAACTGATGAAATGCCACCTTCATAGTATCTATGACATCAACCATTAATAGTGTATATTCTTTTAAGAAAAAAATAAATAAATGAATACTGATATTCAGATAGATAGCACAAGCGAAACACATAACGGTCCAGCTTCTAGTGGTTTTATTTGACATGAAACAGGGATTAGGAAACAAGTTACTAGGCAGAGAAGTTTCTTAATACCACATGCATGTACTAAAACACTGAAGGAATAAGAGGTAAGTAAAGGATCTCACTGGTCACGATATATTGCAAATATGTCATTTGCTTCAATTTCGAGTTTCCTCAACTCCAACGAAGGGAGGCACCCATCTTCCAATGGTGGATGATATTTATTCGACCAAGGTGATCTGCTCAGAGATACAGGAAAACAATGGCATGAAATCTTCCATCCCTGAATGCTCTAGAGATTAAAAGAGGGAAAAAGAAAGAAAGTAGAAATTCAACAAAAATTAAATTATGGATCAGTCCTATACAAACTCTGCAGCAACAAAGACTATGACATAGTCATCATTCCAACATCAGGTTCTTTTTTTCTTTTTGGGGTAAATATGTTGCCGTTTTTTCCATTAAAATGCTAAATAGTGTTTGAGATAAATACTATACATCTGAGTTGTCAGATTGAAAATCAGTGTTTGACCAAAACTCTGGTGGTAGCAAATCCCTAGGACAAGGGTTTTGGTGGTAACAGATTTCAAGATCTATTACGCAAAGATACCCGTACGGTGACAGTAAAATTAGTATTTCCATAAGCACATTCTCTGTCACTATCATAAACCACATACTGATATAAACAGATAATTTTACCTGTAAGAATCGGCATCTCTGTTATATTCACACAAAATGAACTCCTTTTCAAAGTCCACATCACGCAAAACCTGTTTTATCATCCAAACTTTGAAATTAAAGGGCAGCTTGAAAGCAAATTGATCATATATGAAACTACATTGCTTGTCGAACAAAAGAAGAAAGAAAAAAGAAGAAGAAGAAGAAGAGTAACAACACCATATCTATCACAGTTGACATGGAATCCACCAAAATCCAAATGACAATGTTTTTTTTTTTTTAAAAAAAAAAATGCGAACAATCCTGGAAGAAAAAAAAATAAATAGCAATTTTGCAGGAAAAATAAACGAGACTGCAGATAATTCAAATCTAAAATGAAGCAACAACAATCAAAAAGAATCTTAAATCCCCGAAGCAAGAAAATCAACCATTGTAAGGAAGAAATTGGTCTTCATTAGTAGAAAAGACAAAGAAAACTCTCTAATGTGTTTCAAGTTAAATGAAATCTAAGATCGAAAGTGATACCGAAGGAGAAAGAGGGACCTGAAGGGGTTGATCGACTTGAGAGAGAAGATCAGAGGAGTGATCGGGCAAAAGGCTGAGAAGCGCAGAGAGACTAGTCTCTGTGTGCTTCGGCGGCATTCGCCGCATCAATCCCATCGCCGCCTGCATTTCTCTTCTCTTCAGGTTTTCTTTGTTTCTGGTTATTGTTCGAGATAAATCGAAGAGGGCGCGGCTTTTGATCCGAGTTCGCCTCGCGGGAACTGCAGCTTACATGATACGATTTGCGCCTTCTCTCTCCGTTTACTTAATTGATAATCATCACTTGACCATTAGCTAATTCTAGTCATAAGTCCTCATGCTTCGCTGGAATTTTCCTTGAAATAAATTTGGAAAAAGACAGCCACATTTTTATAGCGACTACGATTTTCTTTGCACCAAAAAAATAAATATTTTTACATAAAAAAAAAACGAAATGTAGGGAAACATAATCAGCAAATAATGAAAACCGGTGTAATTGAATTAAAAAAAAAAATTGCCAATTACAATAATAATATTTTTAATATAAATTATTTGTGTAGAGAGACTAATAACAATGAGAATTGAATATAGACTTATAAAATAAAATATTTGGATAATAAATAACATTTGATGTAGAAAAAAATAAACATAAAGCCATCATTAACCCACTATCTCGAAGGAAAAAAAAAATGTGAGAAAAGTTGGGTTGCTCAAGTGGTTCTACTTTGCCCCACTTGATTGATAAGATTGGGAGGAGTGAAATTTAAGGCAGCACAAATTAGCATTTGTCCGTTTTACCTCAGTGGTCCCTAAAAGATTGAAATTATTTGTTTGAACTAAAAGCAAGTCCTTTGGTGTCAACAAGATATGGTAACTTTCGACAGCAAAACAAGATTGGATCCATTTGAGCCTCGGAAGCAAAACCATAGAATCTGTTTTTAGTGAAGAGTCAGAACGCCCTAATATTCTTATGACACTAATACTTCTAATCCAATAAATACAAAATGCATAAAGATGAGGAGATATTAGTATCGAAAATCTCTTGGTAGATTGAGATTCTTCGGATTTTATAATTGAAAGATTAAATGAGAATAAAAAATTTCAGATTCTCAAGGGTCTAAGCACATGTAATCTCCAAAGAAACTTCGCATTCAGATATGCTGGATAAAAAGACATGAAAGAACTTCGACTCTGTTTCCTTTTCTAGGCAAACAAACAGGGATGAAGTGGAAAATGAAAGTGGAACTGAAGAGAATACCTTAACCCTGAGTTGAAGAGAATCTATCTGGGATTGCAGGGTGATGACGAGGTCATTGTGGAGCGAATCAAGAGCACTCTGTTCCGTCGACATTGTACAGTCGCGGTTTATAGAGGCAACCCGGATCCAGAAGAGTTCTTATAAATGTGTCTGGCAATTTACAAATATAAGTAATTTTCAAATTTAAAATCTTAATGTTCTTTTTATTCGTTTAGACTTTATTGGGGTCCTCCCTTTATTAAATTTTTTTTAAAATTTTTAAAATATTTCACATATTTTAAAATTAAACGGCTCTAGAAAGCAGTTTGGATTGAAAAAATAGTTCTTTATAGCTGTTTGGTAATTCAAACGACTCTCTAAAATTATTTTATAACAGAACACACGAGATATTTTAAGAATTTTTAAAATATTTTAATGAGAAACTCCCCAAGTAAAAGCGGGGCGCCTTAAGTAACCTCTGACTTTATTTTAAGTTGAAATAATTTTTTTAAAGTAAAATATATTCTTACATATCAAAAACAAAATTTTTAAGTTCATATAAAATTATATTCTTTAGTTTTAAAATTTAAAGAAAAATAATAAGGTACATCAAGTCATTATTGAAATAAAGTATTTTTGTGCTAAAAAATGAAGTATTTTATGAACTTTAAAAAACAAATAAAATATTGATGAAAAAAACTAAAATACTCATGAATAATATGATTTTTATGTAAGTGATCGTTAACTATATTTATTAAAGAATATTACATAACTTAAAAAGCATTTTAGTATAAAGAAAAAAAAAAACAACATTTTGAATAGAAAAAAAAAATTAAAAATTTTCTGATAAAAAAATCGCTATACTGTATTTTAAAACAGAAAAAAAAAAAAAGACAAAAAAAGAAAACCGCTAAGTTTGACAATGCAACTGTTCTACGTTGACAATGTCACATGGTCCAAGTTTTTGTTCTGTCCCGTTTCTAAAGGAGAA
Organism: Bauhinia variegata; assembly: GCA_022379115.2. NCBI lineage: Eukaryota > Viridiplantae > Streptophyta > Magnoliopsida > Fabales > Fabaceae > Bauhinia > Bauhinia variegata. The sequence goes on along the minus strand of CM039428.1, from coordinate 20,132,277 downwards.
GGTGTAACACCCTACACTAGTCCTAAGAAACCTGTTCAAGATCCCCATTGTTTTCGGACCGGACACAGAACAAACATCTCAAGTTTTCCCAACTATCTTTGAATACAATACTGTCTGTTCAATTCTCTTTGAATCAATCACTGTCTTTGAATACCTGAAACTTGCACTAACTGCAAATTCCGAGACAAAATTAAATCAAACAGACACAGATTATCTGATTCAGACACACTAAGCTGCAGAATCTCCCGGTGATAATCCTGAAGGAACATCCCATCTCTTTGAAGCAATATCTCAAGGTAATCTTGTTTGATCTTTTTCCAACACTGTCATGGAAAAAATAACGTAGGATTTGAGGTTTTTTATCATGTCTTGCATTCTGATTATTAAGTTGAAAATAGTTATCAATGTGATGAATGGTCAATGCATTCCTGGTTTTGATCCTTATGTGTCCAGATTCTTTGTCAGAAGAAACTGGTGCTTTCTGAATCCATTATATTAATCCCACTTCATATTTGAAGCATTCTCTATTTATCTTGTTCATAACTCAATTATCATGTATTTAGAATTTTTAGCGATTCGACTTTCCTTCTTCCATTCTGATTATTTCTCTGATTAGAACTTTTGCAGTATTCTTAAGCATTTTGCTTTTAATTACTTATGTGCTAACAAGCATTGATGATGACTTAGGTCTATTTTTATGCTTGCTTTTGCTGGTTTTCACTCCAAAATTCATCTTTCACTTGCTTGTTTATGCCTAAGCTTGGCGATATCATTGTAGGACAGGAGGGAGATGGTCCTAGTGTAAGTATTCGTTCAAAGAGAAGAGAATTGACTCAGAAAGCAGATTTGACTGAAATTTCCTCTAATGTGCCGGTGACCGGAGTGTTTCTGGTTTTTTGGTGTTGACATTTGCTTATGCTTTCCGGAATTAGTGAATGAAAAGTAGAACTTTTGAGAACAATTATCATGGATTTCAGAGATGGTTTTGTATCCAATGAGCACCTTGAGCTTCATAGGTCTGCATCAGAAAGTGCTGATCCATCAACTGTTTCTCCACTGCAAATTAGTCCTAAGTCACCGAAGTCCCCAAGGGTCCATGGCAAGTTAAACAAGCAAAGTCCAAAGCATGGAAGGCAATTATGTTCTCCAAAAGATGGACGTCCAAAGAAAGGTAAAGTGTTATCTATTTGAAAACTCATTACTAGGTTTCATTTGTTAATACTTGGTTATCTTGTTTATATAGTATTTAGAGCTAATTTAAATTGACTTTAAAAAAAAAGGGGGTACTTTTGAGATGCATATGTACAAGAAAAAGTTAAAAATATCTTTTTTAGGTTCTAAAAATACTTTTTTTTTTTTTTTTGAATTAACAATGATTGAATTTTACTTTTGCTTTCTTTAAAAACATTCCACCATATGTTTTTGTTAAAAGCAACTTTTTTAACTTTTAAAAATGCTTCTTTCTTCTTTTTTTCTTTTCAAAACCAATCTAAACATTCAAAAATTACAAAAAAGTTCTTCTTTTTTTTTACTGTCAAAAGCACTCTTGATTAAAAAAAAAAAAAAAAAGTCAATCAAACGGGCTCTTGCATGTGGTAAGTAATGGCCATCCAGTTGCCAATTCATAGATGACTCAAATATTTTGCGTTTAGCTAGATCTTGTTGATTAAACTTGCAGATAACAAGTAAAACGTTTGGCCATTTGACATCTTCAGAGAAGATTTCTCTTCTTTTGTTTGATGCATGGCTAAAAAACTGCTCAATAAAATATTTCTGTTCTTCATATTTAAAGGAGTAACTTGTTTTTTTTCTAAATCTCATTATGAAGGTGGTTCTGGGGGTAAAGGCACATGGGGAGGATTGCTTGATACAGATGACAAGAACTTTCTAGACCCCAGTGATCCAAATTACGATAGCAGTGAGGTACTGTTTTTGTTCTTTAACAGGATTTCTTTTCGTCCGCTTTCTTGGATATCAAGCAATACAAAGTTGGCATACGGTTTTCAGGAATGTGAACATTCAAATGACACCAAGACAAAGGATATGGAGAGCTACAAGAAGAAAGCTACAGTTATAGTGGAGGAATACTTCGCCACTGATGATGTTTTCGCAACAAAAAATGAACTAAGAGAACTTCAAATGCCAGAATATAATTATTATTTTGTCAAGAAGCTTGTCTCTATGTCAATGGACAGACACGACAAAGAAAAGAAATGGCTGCTGTTCTTTTATCTGCACTATATGCTGACACCATTGATCCATCACAAATATACAAAGGTTTCAGCAAATTAGTTGAATCTGCAGATGACTTGATTGTAGATATTCCAGACACGGTCGATGTTTTAGCACTTTTCTTAGCTCGAGCTGTGGTTGATGACATACTTCCTCCTGCATTTTTGAAGAAGCAGATGGCTAATTTACCAAGTGATTCTAAAGGGGCTCAAGCGTTGAAAAGAGCTGAAAAAACTTACTTAGCAGCTCCTCTGCATGCAGAAATCATAGAGCGAAGATGGGGAGGGAGTAAGAATATGACAGTTGATGATGTGAAGGCAAGGATAAACAATTTGTTGAAAGAATATGTAGTTAGTGGTGACAAGAAAGAGGCTTTTAGGTGCATCAAGGACTTGAAAGTTCCCTTTTTTCACCATGAGATAGTGAAACGAGCTCTTATAATGGCGATGGAGAGGCGTCAAGAAGAAGGTCCTCTACTAGATTTGTTGAAGGAAGCAGCTGAAGAAGGTTTCATTAACGCTAGTCAAATGTCAAAAGGATTTGGTCGTTTGATTGACAACGTTGATGATTTATCACTTGACATACCGAATGCACGGGGGATTCTGCGGCAGTTAATGTCCAAGGCAGCATCTGAGGGTTGGTTGTGTGTTTCATCTTTGAAATCACTCTCATTGGAGCCTGAAAAAAGATCATTAGAAGATGGCGCTGCCAGAAATTTCAAAGTAAAGGCTCAATCCATAATCAAAGAATACTTTTTGACTGGTGATATATTAGAGGTGAATAGTTGTCTAGAACAAGAGAACATCAATTGTTGTGCTGAACTGAATGCAATCTTCGTTAAGAGGTTGATTACGTTGGCAATGGATCGGAAGAATAGGGAGAAGGAAATGGCTTCTGTTTTGCTTTCCTCTTTGTGTTTCCCATCTGATGATGTTGTAAATGGTTTTGTAATGTTGATAGAGTCAGCAGATGACACTGCTCTGGATAATCCAGTAGTGGTTGAGGATCTTGCTATGTTTCTAGCAAGAGCAGTGGTAGATGAAGTCCTAGCACCACAGCATCTGGAAGAGATTGGAACACAGTGTTTGGGACCAGATTCAATTGGGAGCAAAGTGCTTCAAATGGCAAAGTCATTGCTAAAGGCTCGGCTCGCCGGGGAGAGAATCTTGAGGTGTTGGGGTGGTGGGGGAAGCAGCAGGCCTGGCTGGGCAGTAGAAGATGTCAAGGACAAAGTTGGAAAGCTGCTGGAGGAATATGAATCTGGAGGTGAGATTAGAGAAGCCTGTCGCTGTATTAAAGAGTTGGGAATGCCATTTTTCCATCATGAAGTTGTGAAGAAAGCTTTGGTGATAATTATGGAAAAGAAGAATGATAGGTTATGGGGTCTGCTCAAAGAGTGTTTTGAATCTGGATTAATAACTATATATCAGATGGCAAAGGGTTTTGGAAGGGTTGCAGAATCTCTTGATGACTTGGCTTTAGATGTTCCTGATGCTAAAAATCAGTTCACTCGCTACGTTGAACGTGCAAAAACTGAAGGATGGTTGGACTCTTCATTTTCTTTTGGCAAATCAGAACATGCAACAGAGAACGGCACCCGTTAGTTAAACTAGGGTAATTTGCAGTGCTATTTGTACTCTATTTTTGCAGTTTGATCAAAGATATTCATATGCAGGCATAGAATGCCTGTTTATCCATACATTACTAGTTCTGAACTACAGAAAATACTTATGTTTAGAGATATTATATATATATATATATATATATATATCAAAGTATTAAGTTCTTGTAAACTTGTTAATTTTTGACTGATTTTTGTGGCAGACTCTACTGCTTTATACTTTCTCTATGCATATAGTTGCTGGCATATGATTACAACAATTCAAAGACGTGTAGAGGTAGTATTCTTTTTGCAGGACGAGTTATGATAAAAACTAAAGCACCAACGTAGCAATAACTGAATTGGAAATCTTTTATCTAGCTTCATGTTTCTTTACCTACATATGAAGACATTTTTACTTAAACTCTCTGATGGCAATCAAACCTCTGGAAAGAAACAAAAGAAAAAGTTTGTAGGAATATAGTCCATAAAGATGGGAAATGAGTGGATAAAAAACAAAGGGGAAAATTTGTAGTTCTATTCAAGGACTTGGTAGTGGAAGAGAGTTACCAAATGAAACCCCCACCTTTAACAAACGCCCCTCTTTAAAATATTTATATTAAAATACCAAAAACACCCATAATGTGGGTGGAGACTATGGAGGTTCAAAACGGATGTAGAGAGTCGTTTTCATACTTAAAATGGATGTGGAGAACCGTTTTCACACTTAAAATAGATGTGGAAAGTTGTTTCTTACAATAAACAGTTCTAGAGGGCTGCTTTTTTGTTTTAATTTGGACTTACAAAGCTGTTTTATGTCTAATTATGGGTATACGAGATAAGGAGACCCTAAACGGCTGTAGAAAAATGTTTAATAAGTAAAACGACTGTGAAAAGCCGTTTCCAATGAGAAGAAGTCTTAGCTTTGTTTCAACTTGTAAGGATATTTTAGTCATTTTACAAGAAAAGGGAGCCGTTTGTTAAAGGTGGGAGGAGGGGGGGGGGGGTTCATTTGGTAACTCCCGTAGTGGAACTATCATAAAAACCCCATTTTGGTAATCAAAACCAAGAAAGAAGAGATTTATTAAAGTTTGAATCCATGGTTTGCTGTATATGAATTGAGCATGGGAATGCTTAAAGAGATTACCCCCAAACTATAAGAAGAAACCAACCCCTTCTCATTGTTGGATTTGGAAAAGAATATTTTGAGTTCCCAATACATAAATCCTTCTGTTCCTGCCTTTGATTAAAATTATGTGCCATACATGCTAGCTCAAAAGAATCCGAATGTAAATTGCGACTTGAAATGATTATCCTTTGTATTCGATCCAACGTTTTCCACCCTAACCACACATGCTTTTGACTTTTGAGCAACAAGAACAGAAAAAGAAAAACAAAGTACAAGTAGACAGGATATCGTAGCTCAACAAGAGCATCTATTTAGCAATATCATCGATTACTTGGTATTGCCAATTATTGATCCTATAACATAGATGCTATAGTTAATCTTAACAAAAATGTTGTTTCAGACAAAACCTGAACATACAGATGACTTCACAAAACCCAGCACAAAAGCATAAACGCCATCCAATTCACCAACCGCGTTTGTTCAGAAAGTCTTTCGTCCTCTTCCTCAAGCGGGTGAAAACAATAACTGCACAAGCCAATACCCATGGGGGGATTCTACCACCAGAGAAGTTTAATTTCTTCAACCATTCCGGAGTATCCCTTGAAACCAATGTTATCATAATGGTTATAACTGCCACCCCAAGCATGATCCTGGTCACTGGTTTAATTAAGGAGTCCTGCAAAAGAAAATTTTCAGCATATATACGAATTACTTTAACTACATCTTTTCAGCAGTGCGAATTATGTTATTGAGACACACAAGTCTTGATGTTTGTACATGTTTATCAACCAAGATGGCTTTTTGAATCCCAAGGTTTATAGTTGTCTCATCCCAAATGAGGGCAGAAGGTTGCTCTTGGTCATATATGAAAGTGGTAGTTTTAGGACTGTTCAAAAAAAATGTTTACGTGCAAACCACCAGAGAGCATAGTTGTAAAAAGAGAAACATTAATGTCAGCACACATGATTGTTCATGAACCAAAGAGATAATGTTATAAAGTTCCTGAGATACAGAATTCATTACAGAAATTATTATCAGCAGATGCAGAACTTTTCGGTACTAACTACTAAGGCAAAAATATAATTTCATATCATCAATATCACTCTTGGCATTTCTTCCCTGCAAGAAGTTAATAGTAATAAGCTGCATTATACAACATGTGCAATGTTTTCATGGTTTACAAATAATTAAGAAAAGTATAATAGCTTAATCAACAGCAGTATTAACATTGAGCATATTCTGATTAAAGTCCCAAGTCAGCATTCCTGTCAGCTTTAGAAGAACCTACTTCTAATACCTATCTATTTCAGAAATTTCTTTTCCCATAAAAAGAAAATAAATCCTAATTCCAATGTCACAAGATGAATTTAAAAAAGAAAAAAGGCTATGGTTCCATCAAATTAAGAACATAATACTCATAAACCCATCCACAAGCAAACTCATGCCAGAAGGCATAGCAACATAGATAGATAACTTTAACCATATGGAATTAAAAGGAGGGAGGGAGGGGGGGGGGGGGGGGGGCGAATAGGCCTCACATACAGTGAAAAGAGAACAAATAAATGTTTACCAAAAGTGAAATCCACTCTCTGGACCATGAACATGAAATATTTCGATTTTCTAGAAGTTTCTACCGAAATTCAATTCAGTGACTTATACTAGAATAACAGTTCCCGCTACACTAATATCTTAAAATATCCTTGTTTTCCAAAATTGATTGAGACAATTGGTCGAAATTGTTTTCTTAACCACTTTCATAGAACTTCTCACTAAGTCACTAGGAGTCTTCCTTCAACTTAAAATTCCATCAACAAAACTATGCTTATAATTCTTTTTGTAAGGACAAGAAATGCTTATTAAAAGCTCTAGCATTGCATTCAAGCCAAACACACAACAAGACAACATACAAAGCACGATTCCATGAAGCCTCGTGTTTCTTATTCCTCTCAAAATCTCCGAAACAAATACAAATGATGCGCTCCAAAGTATTGGGTAAAGTTAATAATTCTTCGCTTTTCACTCTAAAGAAATTTTCAAAAACTTGCCCCTTCCTCTAATTCCATTTATAATGCTACCTTTATTTTTCTTCCCCTTTTTGACGGTTGACCATTAGATAAGGTACTGCTACTTTTGAGACAGACAATTTGTTCAATTGTTTCCACTGATCTACGATGATGCAACTCAAATCTTCCAAGAGACTCCAAAATACTATAAAAACACAAGAAACCTTGATAAAAAATAATGATAGTTTTTAGACCTCACACTAGAACAGGCATACCCTAGCTAATGCTAGCTAGTTATAGGCATAGTCATTGAATGATGTGACTAACAAATGGTCTGAGACACACATCAAAACTTAACTGTGATGATCCGTCATGCTTCTTTCACCTCAAATAGATAATAAAATTGAGTTGTTTAGCTCTTAAAAGCGAAACTAATAGCCCTTTCATATCCATAACAAGAGAAACATGTGCCAATTACCCTCCCATATCTCTTAAAAGAGTTTCACAAGGGCACTGAGTTTTGGTTCCCTTCTTATCAACGCAAGCAATATAATTCAACCTATTGAAGTTTGGACTTTCTTCCTTTCTCTCTCAAACAGATAAACAAACATAATTACATAACCAAAAGGATTATACGAAAAAAGAACATACCTTGGGTTCTCCATCAATGTGAACAACCGCTCCATCCTTATAATTCAACAGAGACCTTCCGTTTCTGGGGTTGAATCGGATAGGAACACTGCGCCCAGATTGAAGGTTGAATGCATAAATGGATTTGAACCCATATTTGTCGAGAATGTCTCGGACCTCCAACTGATCTTGGTCCCAACCTCCCAAAGTGGATTTGAACACGTCGATCGGTCCTTTTCCCTGACGATAAAGATGGATCTCCACCTCAGGGACCTTGGTTCTTACATGTCTCTCGCTTGGAGGTGTTTCAGAGACATTAGGGCTTGAATCGATTTCCTCGATTTCTCCGATAAGGGGTGCTTTCTCTTCTTCCATTTCCCCTTCCCTCAGGACGGCGCCGGCTGGTACTGTTGAAGTGACTGCTTCGTTCTTTCTGCAATGCTCTTGTGTGGCGGTTTTCTGGTAATGCCTTAACGGTGAATATGTGCTCGTTCGTTGATTACAAAAATATGGAAGATAAAGCGTTATTTTAAGTTTAAGAAGAATATGATTATATTAATTTATGACAAATACAATAATCGGGTCATTGATGATTTTACTTAATTAAGTTGAATTTTGAAATTCGATGATTATATTAAAGTTTAAGATTAAATAGATATTGAGATTTGAGAAATTTTGTTTTTAAAAAAATATGTCAATAAATTGAGTTTAATGATATCAAAATAAATTGGACTTCATCATATCTTAGAAACCATTACTCTTTTACACACATTAACACATCTAGAATTTAAACACTCAGATTCCAATAAGGGCCATAACATTAGTGCACGAGAACAATATTCCTTAACCATATATTAAAATGAAAACCTTTCCTCGTACATATTAATTAATTTTGCATAAAACATGAATTTTAAAAAATCAATTAGTTTGTTCCCCAAATATTTGTTTAAAAACTAGTACATAAAAAAAAAAAAAAATCTAATTAAGGGGATTTCATCTGTGAATTGATCCCACTAGAACAATATATATATATATATGATTTTGGGAAAAAGGGCCATTACACCTGCTTAATTTGATTTTTGCACCTCCGAAATTAACACCCTCAACACTTGCGGAAATAAGTTTCCGGAAAAGAGTAGAGGGTGCAAATATTAATTTGGGTGGCTGTAGATTATTTTTAACCCCTTTTTATGAATGCAAAATCCTCTTACATTTTAAACCCCTAGCTATTCCTCCTACCCTAATCCATCACCCCAAACGGCACTTTATTTTACATCCAAAGAATTGTGCATAATCAACAAGATTCAAGTGTCAGTCAAATTTACACTCTGCAATCATGCATTATTTGTTTCTGTACTTCCAAGTGCCATGAACACAATCAGTGGCTACCGCTATTTTCAGGGGTGAAAATACTGTCGGGAGGGAGGAAGGAAGAGAGGGGTTCAAAATTGTGAGGGGGTACGGTGAAGAAGAAAGGGTCTGGCATCCATCAATGTAAGGAAAGAGTCAGATTACTTGGGCTTGAAGGAGGAATTGGAGTCTCGCTTGGGCTTAGGAGATTTAGAGTTAGATTTGTGGTGGGATTTGGGCTTTCCATGAGATTTAGGCTTGGACTTTGAGTCTGAGTCTGACTTAGAGTGAGACTTGGGATCAGAATTGGAGTGGTGTTTGGACTTCCTATGAGAGTTGGGCTTGGAGTCAGAATCAAATTCGGACTTGGGCTTTGACTTGGGGTTATCAGTGTCAGATTTGGACTTCGGCTTGGACTTGTTGGGCTTAGATTTGGATTTGTCAGGAGAGTCTAACTTGGGGATGGAGCCAAAGTCCGGGTTGGAATCGGGCAAAGATATGGAGCCAGAGTCGGACTCGGGCTTGGACTTGGGGTCAGAGACAGAGTCGGGGTTAGACTTGGAGTTGGAGGGCATGGTCTCAGGAGAGTATGGTACTCCACTATGCTTAATCCAGGCATCTCCTTTATAAAACTTGGATGGTGTGAAATCAAGAGCTTCTTCTGCTGTAACAGCCTTGATACCGGGCCATTTAACCCTATCAGACTTATTTGAACCAGGACCCGAGTTGTTGTACTCAGTGTAGAAACACGTGTCAATCCATGTATGGTTGTTTTGCCATGGTAGATATCCTTCAGGTGTGATCAAGTCACTGATAAACGCATCCATGATGATGGTCCTTGAATAAGGCTTCCAGGGACGAGCCAAGTAAACTTTGTTCTTCAACTTAACCGGGTCGAATGATGGGTCGGGCATGATTGACCCGCCTTGGATGATAATGGCTGTTGGTTCATGTTTATCCTTTCTGCCTTGGGCGGTCACAATGCATTGCTGATTTTCCATTGGCTTTCTAACCTTGAACGTGCAATTCTGGAATACCGTAAGGGAGTCACCAAACACAAAGTCAATTGTGCCCGAAATAGTACAATCCCTATAGAATTGACGCTTGGTGTGGATATATAGTGTGTCTTGGTAACCATCCATTGAGCAATTATAGAACACAGCCATGTCTGCTCCTACCCTCAATGCCACTGCTTGATGTTTCTCAGGACCAGCAGAATTCTCAAACCCGATATTCATAGCCATGAAGTTATCTCCCTCAACAGCTGCAATAAAATGATACATTTTCAGGTTTAGTTAATTAGTTCTATGTAAAGAAATTAGATTTGTTATTGATAAAGTTATTGATATGGCATAACATAAGTTATTAAGTTAATATATTATTGAGCCTATTCATCATTTAACTAATCTCATGTAAAAAAATTAGATCATAAGTTATTAAATGAATCTATCATTATGCAACTAACATATTTAACAACCTAAAATGCACCATGTCAACACCTTTTTGTATCATTTCTTGATGGCAGAAAATTAAGGTCCACCTTATATATTGCAAACATAAATGAACAGAAAATAAATGTGTTATGTACCAACGGTGGCGGTCTTGAATGTGTTAACTCCATCAATGAAGTTTTTGTTGCCAGTTATGCGTGTCTTTTCTCCACCATCTCCGACCATGACAACGTGAGTCATATTTTTCTCAATGTTGACATACTCATTGTAAATTCCTTCCTTAACATAGATCACGAATGGCTTATTGCTATTGATAGGCATATTCTTCAATGCCTCATTGATGCTCTTGAACTTTCCACTCCCATCTTTGGCAACAACAGCATCAGCCTTGCCCTTGTCCAACTCTAGGGTTTCCTCAGACAAGAGTCTCCGACGAAGACCACCACCAATCCACGACAGAATCTGGTCGCGACCCAAATCATTCACTTGAAGGAGTCGTCTGTGTCCCTCTTGATGATTTGCTGTGGCTCCCTCTTCATGATCATTTGCTGTTGGTGTGATGTTGATGGTGGTGAGAGAAGTTGCTGAATGGTCAATTATGTCAAGCCCGTTGCTGCTCAAATGCATGGCCAGCTTCAATGCTTCCTTCATTTTCTCAGCAGCTTCGCTCGTTGTGTTCTGGAATCCATCCAAGCAAGTCTCTTGGTTTGTAATCGTACTGCTGAGCCAAACCTTCAAATCCATGAGCAATTCATGGGAATTCTTGGCATCGAATTCGCCGCCGACTCTCTCAATTGAGTGCCTAAGATCATCAATGGAATTCTCCAATAGTTCCTTGCAGGAATCCAATGCCATCTTGGCTCTTGGTTCCTTCTCCACTTCACGCAAGAGTTGAGATTCCTTCAATCCATCATGAATCTTTTCAATGGTGACGCTGAATGCAATCTTGATCAATTCTCTTGGGCTTGTTACATTACCAGCCTCCTCTTTCATGCTGTCAACACATTCTTCCTGGTAATCCGTGGATTCGCAAAGTGATATCACTTGTTTTAAGCTGGAAGGGACATGAGCCTTGTTGCTGTCGTTGTGATCTTCTTCTTCACCGGCGCCGGAGTACTCCTCCTGCTCGCGGAGGTCGTTTGTTATGCCGACGGTGACGGCGACAGCCATAGCCACCAGTAGCAACGAGTAAATGCTGATAGCGGCGATCTTCTTCTTCTGCCGATCTCCATCTCCTGACATTTTTTTCTTTCCAAATTAATCAAGCAGCTCCTCTATACAAAGGAGTTGCTTGGAGAAGGAAATGGCTCTTCTGGGCCAATGGCGGCGATCCTATATATTATATATATAGAGAGATATGGTTTCAAAAATATTTGATGATTGAAGAGAAGAGAGGAAGAATCCAAAGATAGTGAATGGGTTAAGTTGTCTTTTCTTTAAAAAGATAAAACTAAAACAGGGAAACCACACAGTCAACCACAAACAAACTGTGGTGGAATTGCAAATTCACTGTGTCAGGAATCATAGGACAAATTAAGAAGACCTTATTTGAGGTTTATTCAATGTTATTTTAATTCATCTTCCATATATTCATTGACTTCTCTCTGATTTCATTACTAAAACGACGAAGAATCCTCCTGTCGTTTCGAAGATGTCAGAAAATTAAGTAATTTAACAAAAATGATGTGTGCAGGAACTCTTCCTAATCTTTTGTTTAGCACATTTTTCAGTATTAATTATTTCAGCGCATTTAATTTGTAAGAAACTCTCTGTTCTAGAAAAAAATATAAGTGATTCAATTTTTTGTAACACTAAGAAAGGGTTTAGCTTACCAGTTCAATTATTCAGCCTTCTATGAAGAAAGATAGGATAAATTTTGTATCATAAAATTTAATTTTGATAACAATGATAAAGACATAATTTATAATATCTTTAAGTTTATTCTTCCTCTGTCTTATGGCCTTAATTTATTCAACCTTACCACTTCTTATGGCCTTAATTAGTTCTTTTTGCTTTCTTTCTTATCTCTTTTTGAACAAAAAAAAGAAAAAAGAATTGGTCTTATGCTCTATTTGACTCTATAAACGTCTTTTATGTGATACTAATATAATATGGTGTACCTTGACTTAATTTTGGAAAGAATTCTTTTTTTTATAGACTATTATTTTTTGAAAACAAATGGTTAATGTTCTTCCAATACTTACTTCTCTCGTATCTAAATTCTTGAAGATTAGCCTCTACTCATCCTAAATATCTATGTTACTCTAAAATATTGAATGATTTCCTAAGAACAAATTGGGGTTAATTGTCATTTTTTCTAACTTTAAACTAATTAATTTCAATAAAATTTATTTAAATTGAATAGAGGCTTTTTTAATTTGACACTAATTATATGTAGGTGAATCAAGCTTTTGAGCATGATATTAAATAAGTTTGGAAATCAAGTTGATATTTTTTATGGAAAATTTGACTCTTTTTTTTTTAATTGCGTATTATGAATAAACTTAGGAACTAGAAATTTTATCATAATATGATGATTTTACATAACTAAATTGAAATTTTCGTTACAAGTATGGTGTTCATTCATGTTTAAGGTTGAGTAAATTTCTAGATTTGAAAATCTAATAAAAATTTTGCATAAATAAATTGAGTTTAATGATACCAAATATTGTTCATCATATATTAAAACACTTATTCTTTTTTGATAGGAAAAAAAATATTACTTTTTATACACATAAAAACATCTAAATTTATTTGACTTTACTAACTTTTCATCATACCTACTTAAACTCTTTTTTAGCAATCAAGATAACATGTATTGATCATGTATGTAGTTCTTTAGATTTTTTAAATACATTATGACATCAAATTTTGAACTTTCGATCTCATAAAAACTACCAAAACCATAACAAGAAAAAAAAAATAATTGTTGCCTATTCTATGAACCACAATTTCATTAATATTTACTCATTAAAAAACAATTGATATTTATTCATTTCTAAAAACAATTATGGGCTAAATGCTATAATTAACACAAAATTATATACATGTAAAGAAGTTATACCTGCAAATATTCATTAAAGAATTTTCAAATATATATTATCTTATATTGACTTTGAAGACCCTCTTCTTAAATAATTCAAAATAATTGTTATGAGTACATTACATTCTCATTTTTTAAGGAACTCGAAATACCCTTGTAGGTATAAAAATGATTGATTGGCAGCACAACACAGTTTAAACTTTTGAAATAGTTTATTTTTGATCATGATATTAGAATTATTTCTATATTTATTCATTTTTTGGTAATTAAATTATATGTATTCATTTTGATATTACAATTTTTTTTTATCTCTTGATATTACATTTTTTGATTCATATTATTAAACAGCTAATGACTGAGGATATATAGTAGTATATATATATATATATATATATAATTAATTAATTAATTAATTCATTCATTCATTCATGTAAGATGTCACTAATCATTTAAACTAAAAACAGCATGAGAATGATAATTAAAGTATTAAAATTGGTAAATAAAAATGGAAAGATCAATTGTCTTATTCCCAATATAATATTAATATTTGTTCAAAAATATGAAAACAAATTCAGAAGAATAATGAATTGATAAATAAGAAATTACCTAAGGGGGATTTCATTTCACAAAAATTTGTGAACCTATTTATCCCACCTAAACAAGAAAAAAAAAAAAAAAAAGCACCAACCATAGAATTGGTGTTGGTAAAAGAGTCTGCAACTTCTGCATCCATTCATTGTTAATTTAGTGACTGGACTTCGACTTCGGGTCGGAGTTCAATTCAGAGTTGGAGTTAGGCTTGTCGGACTTGGTACCGGAGTCGGAATAGGCACCAGCGGAGTATGGTACTCCAGTACGCTTAATCCAAGCGTCTCCCTTATAGAACCTGAATGGTGTGAAATCAAGAGCATGCTCTGGTGTAATGGTCTTGACACCGGGCCATTTAACCCGACGCGATTTGTCTGAACCGGGGCCCTGAGTTTCAAACTCAGAGTAGAAGCAAGTTTTGTTCCCTGTGTCATCGATTGCCCATGGCATGTAGCCTTCGGGTGTGACCAAGTCACCAATGTATGTGTCCATGAAGATGGTCCTTGAATAAGGCTTCCAAGGACGAGCCAAGAAGGCTTTGTTGGTCAACTTATAAGGTTCATATTCCGGGTCGGCCACAATTGACCCGCCTTGGATGATAATGGCTGTTGGTTCATGTCTATCTTTTCTGCCCTGTGCTGTCACAATGCAGTGCTGGTTTTGCATTGGCTTTCTGACCTTGAATGTGCAATTCTGGAATACTGAAAGTGAGTCACCAAACACAAAGTCAATTGTGCCCGAAATAATGCAGTCCCTATAGAATTGACGCTTGGTGTGGGCATAAAGCGTGTCTTGGTAGCCATCCATTGCACATCTATAGAAGACAGACATGTCCGATCCCACTCTCAATGCTACTGCCTGATGTTTCTCAGCACCAGCACTGTTCTCAAACCCAATATTCACTGCCATGAAGTAATCCCCTTCAACAGCTGCAATAATCAATAAACATCGTCAAATCAGATTTCCTATAATCAAAGTATGACACAATGAATGCAATCATTTACATGACATATCATAGATTATTTAGATAAATTGATCTTTGCAAGGATTATATCATCCAACAACCTATAATATAACATCGACCCAAATTACTTGTAGTTAATTGCAATCAGCGTATAATTGCACAATCAATGTAGTTGTAAGCTGATCTAATGGTTAGTAGTTGAATACAACTAATTTAATTTCAATACAACATGTCAACAATTGTACTATTTTTAAAGCAAAAAACCTGACTCTGCTCATGTAATATATATTATAAATATAAATGGATAATTAAGTATGTATCAACAGTTAATGTTACCATGGACATAATACATCATTCAACAATTCATAATGCAACATGGACTAGAATTATTTATAATTAATTATATCGTGTAATCGATTGTCAGCCATTAAATTAACTTAAATTGCATAACTAATGCAGTTGTAAGCTAATACAATGAATAACAGTTTACTGAAACTAATACAAATTTAATATAACGTGTCAATAATTCTACTATTTTTGTTCACAGCAAAGTCTACTCATGCAATATATATTATAAATATAAATGAAAGAATGAATAGTTAAGTATGTACCAACGGTGGCGGTCTTGAAGGTGTTAACCCCATCAATGAAGTTTTTGTTTCCGGTGATGCGTGTCTTATATGGACCTTCACCGACCATGACGACACCGGTCATCTTTTTTCCAATCGTAACATATTCATTGTAAATGCCTTCCTTAACATAGATTATGAATGGTTGCTTCATCTTGGTGGGCACCTTTGCCAATGCCTCACTGATGCTACTGACCATTCCACTCCCATCTTTAGCAACAACAACATCAGCCTTGCGCTTTCCTAATCCCGGAACTTTATCCTCCAAGAGTCTCCGACGAATACCGCCACCCACCCACAGTGGTATCTCGCCGTGGCCCAACACATTGTCTTCCAAATCCAAATCTCCCTCAGCATTCTCTTGAAGGAGCCTGCGTTGTCCTGCACTTGCAGTTGACATGTTTAACTTGGCCACGGTTGATGCCAAATCGTCGATGATGGCAAGACCATTGCTGCTCATTCGCATTGCCAGTTTCAAGGCATCCTTCATTTTCCCACCAGCTTCGCTTGTTGTGTTCTGGAATCCATCCAAGCATGTCTCTTGGTATGTTATAGAGCTGCTGAGCCAAACCTTCAAGTCCATGAGCAAGTCATAGAGGTTCATGATGTCAAACTCGCCCATTTTATCAATCGAGCGTCGGAGATCATCAATGGAATCCTCAAGGAGCTCCTTGCAGGTATCAAGAGCCATCTTGGCTCTTGGTTCCTTTTCCAATTCATGCAACAGTTGGGATTTCTGCATCCCTTCGTAAATCTCCTTAACGGTGATGTTGAATGCAATCTTGACAAGTTCTTTTGGGTCTGTTACATTGCCAGCTTCATGTTGCAGGCTGTCAACGCATTCTTTTTTGTAATCTGTGGGTTGACAGATTGATTTCACAGCCTTCATTGAGGAAGCCAGATGAGTCTGGTTGCTGTCCTTAGAATCCTTAGAGTCATTGTTATCAAATGTCACACCAACTGTGACGGCAATAACCACTCCCACTAGTAGAATGGAAGAAACACAGATAACAGCGATACCCTTCTTGCTATCTCCATCTCCTGACATTTTTTATTTTCTACTTATTGAAGCAGCTCCTCAATACCTGATGAACAGTCAACAATCAATAACATTCATGCATTAGCATCAACATGTTATTATGCATCGTTAATAAAGGAACAACATTTTCTATTTAGTGTCCTGTCACGTTTCATGTCAGAAAAAATTAAGAAAAAAGATTTAAAAAAAAAAACTTGAGACAGAGAATGAGACGACACAAAAAAAATGTTATCTAGTTAATTATAGATAAAGAAAATTATGATGCAATTAATTTGCCTACCAGGAAAAAAAGGAGCTGCCCTCTAGGCTATGGATCAGAAGGAAATGATCCTCCTGGAAATCACTTTCAGAGTGTTGCGTCTGTTGGAATGAATTCTAAGTTGAAGAAAAAAACTGTGATGCTTGGAAATAAGAAGAGGAATTCTACGGTAGAGAATAGCTAGAATTGTGTTTCTATAAAAAGATAAACTGAAACCACAGCAAAAAAATGACAAATTGTGGTGGCCGCACGTTTTAGCTAAGTTAGGGAGAACTTATTTGACACTTATTCATTATTTTTATCTATTAATTTCCCATCTATAAACTTCTCTCCACTCTCCATGATCTCAAGCATCGATCACAAATATTATAAGCAATGCAACGAATGAGTCAAGCATGAGAGACCAGTATTTTCGCTAGTTTTGCTACAGTAGCTGGATTCTTTTACCGAACAGCATTTGAAAATTAATGCAAATAAAAATAATAAATTTATTCCTGTAATTTAGAATACCAATTAGCAAGTAATTAAAATGTATGGGAAGAGGGTGGAGGATGTGAGTTTCTTAATATTTGCTTAAAAAATATGAGGAGGGACTATGTTTAATATCAAAATATGAAAGTCAACACACATGTTTGAGATGACATTACTACCATACCAAACCCTACTTCAAGACTCAAGCACCTTTCTCTTCTCTATTTCAGTTGTTATGATAAACTTTGTACAGCCTTTGTTTCCCCAGGTGCGATATCCTTCACTTAGCTTTCTCCCCATTTTCGTGCTTTGCCCATCCCTTGTTTAAATGAGTGCATGCTTTCAGATTTCTTTAGACAACAGATCATGATATTATTAAAAATTGGAAAATATATGAACCTTCACAAGTATATGCATCAAATATGGTATCATTATTAGAACCCCATATGATATTGATGATTTTTTATGAGGAATGATTAATTAATTTTGATGATTAGTATATGATGAGTGCACTCATCATAGTTATCATCAAAATCATCATCATTTCCCTCACAATATATATATCATCATCATCATTTCACATAGTATCATTTTTTCTTGATAAGACATTTCATGGTATCATTGTCATTATTATATGAATTATTTATCTAAATTATGTAAAAATTTAGAAGAATTGGGTTTCAAGGATTATTTATAATATGCTATCGAATGAGAACGGAATGAAACTGAGTTTGGAAAAAAGAAGCATGAGACAGAATATTCCCCCTTTATATAATTGGGTAAATTCTATTATTGTGCTTATAACAAGCCAAATATTAGACATCAACATTCTTGCTCAACCAAGACGTTTTTATATTTCTTTCACAAAAAAAAAAAATGTTTTATATTTCAAAATATATTTTCTCATACAAAAACCATAAAAACATAAAAAATTATAATAATTGATTATACATATAGATCTTAATTTAATCATTGTTATCATATTTTATTGATGTTAATCATAGAGAAACCATTTAATATTACATAGGATATTTATGACATTTATTAAGTATTTATTATAAAAGAAATTTAAAACATAATATGAATTAATTCACTTGTTTAAACATTATAAGTACTTAACAAGCTGTACCAACTATAAACTTTTCAAGTAAAATGGTAATGGAAAATGATTTGGAGAAAAAATTTTAAATTTTATTTTTTCCTTCATGATGGGGCAATTTTTTTTCTTGCTATATATATGAAAAAAATATATATATAGAATTTTAATTTACAATTTTGAAAAATTTAAATTTGGTATCAAATAATTTTACTGGAGTCTTGACCAATTTAAGGAAGACACCACTTTTGGGAATTCTAATTTACATAATAGTGCATTCATTTATGATGGGGCCAAGGTTTTGCCGACTTTATGACAAGATGACAATTAGAAAAGGACAAATGCATGCATTTAAGAAGGAGAGGTTAGAAGAGTTATGGATATGTTTTTTTTCTTAATTACTACTATAATATAATGTACCATTTTTCCACGGTGGGAGGGTCCACATATCTTGTCCAATGTCCAAAACATATTCGATATCCCCTTGTTAAATACATTAATTGCTTGATCCTAGGTCGCATATTAAATATAAATCTACAATTCTATACCCAAAAAATACATAAATCTACAATTGATTGAACATAATCATGCTTTCTTAGGATATATTAATATTATCGGTTTAAGTCAGGATTTTAGTCAAATTCTTATCCTAACTAGCTGCTAAGTCTAATAACTATAGTTTTTTAATTTTTCTTTTTTGAAGTAAGTAAAATGGGTGTATTTCTTCTCACAAATCATTTTTAAATTTTTATCAATATACTTAAAAAATTAATTAATTAAGCTCTGTCAATTTAAAGTTTTTTTATATCAATTTTTTAATTCAAATGAAGGACCTGTAAATATTTTGAGGATCAATTTTTATTACAATATTTTCTCAGAAGATGCTTTCTAATATATCTATTAAGTACCTAACCATTTAAATATCCTAAGAACTATCACCTATAATCAATAATAAAAAAAAATCACCTACAAGGTTTTTATTCATGCAATATGATTGATGGGTTTAATCTAAAATCAATCTGTAATAAAAAACTTAATTTATGTGTGCACTTGTTATGTTTTACACTTATATAATTGCACTCTATGTATTAAGTTTCTTTTCCAAAATAAGAAAATTAACAAAATAAATAATTTTTAATTGTTATTTGGGAAACAGATAAGAAAAAAAAAAGTTATTTGGGAAGAAATAAATAAAGTTTTCGTCAAAGTATCATTGAGATTGAGATCGTCCCCCATTTTGTATGTGTCCCAAAAATTATTTTGCTTTAGCTGGAAAGTGCTGGTTCTTTCTTTTTGATTTTACATCTCTTTCTCTCTCTTTTTATCCGCTGATTTAATTTTTTTAAGAATAGAAATAGTGCAGAAAGCGATCGAAAGTTGGCGCCCCTTTTCGTTTTCCTCTGAAACTGGTTGACAAGCACAAAAGCCATGTCATTGCGTAGGCGAACCTTGCTCAAGGTCATCGTCCTCGGCGATAGCGGGTACGTTCATAGGGTTTCTCTAAAACACTTGAGATTCACATGTTTCTCTGAATTTATGTATATATGGGAGCATATGACAATTAGTTTATGATTTTCATTCAATGTCAGGGTGGGAAAGACTTCGTTGATGAATCAGTATCCTTTCATCTATGGACCTGGTTGGAGGCATTTTTCTTTCACGGGTAATTTACAGTTAGTGGGATTCTAACGATTTACTGGATCTTCGAAATCTACATCTCAAATTTTCATTTTTTCTGGTGTTATGAAGAGCAAGAGCATTATTGTGAATTTGCCTCACCCTTCTTCATTTTGGCATATTATGTTAGCCTGGCGCTTGATATGTTTTCTTCTAGATTTGCTCTTACTTTTCATTCAAGTTATTTGTCACTGAGATAGTTGTTGATTCTAACGAAGGGTCATAGAGTACTGTATTACTCGTCGACTGAGATATGGAGGTCTTTCAACTAATGGATATGTGAACTTTGTTATTTTGTATTTGTGACCAACTTTGAAGATATTTCTATGCTTCATTTCTTCTGGGGATTAGTCTTTGTGGACCGTTAACTTGTTGACAAGATATGTGCATAAGAAGTTCAGTCAGCAATATAAAGCTACAATTGGTGCTGATTTTGTCACCAAAGAACTCCAGATTGACGACAGACTCGTCACTCTACAAGTGGGTTTGTTAGTTCAATGGTATTCCAATATTTATTTCCATTTAATTTATTTACTATGACAAAAATTATGTTTCTTTAAATATCACGTATTTCTTCTTGGTAGATATGGGACACTGCTGGGCAGGAGAGATTTCAAAGTCTTGGAGTTGCATTTTATAGAGGGGCTGATTGCTGTGTTCTAGTTTATGATGTTAATGTCATGAAGTCGTTTGACACCCTTGAGAATTGGCATGAGGAGTTTCTTAAACAGGTTGTTCATACCTTCCTTTTTATTCATTTTTTTCCATGAAAGAAGAATGTACGATAGGTGAGAATTACATAGCAGGATGATCAGGACTCCTCCTAAAACAGAGGAAAAAGTATAAAAAAGATGAAAAAAATCATGTCTTTCCTTATCTTCCCGGTCTTGCTTCTTTGAGGGGTTTGTGAGATAATCTTGCATTTTTTTTAGTCTAGATTGGGGAAGGTACAGTATCTCGCTAGTTAGTTTCTTTGTGCTATATTTGCTCAATATTTATAGTTTATGATTATTAGAAAATGGCAGGCCTCCTGTTAAAAATTTACTCATTGTGCCTCTGTTACCAATTGTTCTTGTAGTAGTACCTTGAACAATCTGAATCATTGCATCAGAAATTGTGCAATGACTAGAAACACAAAAATTGTAGGCTTGTTATGGTTTGGCCATCAGTTTAAAAGCGTTGTCTCTCAGGAATTTCTTACCATATCTCTTATTACATACACTATAAGCTAGTCTGTCTCAAAGGGAAGAAAGGAAAGGAGTGAATAACAAGAATAGAAGTAGTTTACCTGGCTAGGTAGAAGAGAAGATAAAATGTTTTTATATGGGAAGTTTAGATTTCCCTGTACTAGTCCATGTGAAATTGTTGTAACAAATTTATTGGAAATCTAAGATAAGTAGCCTGAGAAAGAGGTGTTGTGATTCAAAGTTTTCCCTTTCATCTCATCAACGGATTTTATTTCCATGACTAGAAGTTTCTTGACTGCAGTTCTGAAGAAGCTGTTGTGCCCCGACTTTCATCTTGCTATAAAAAGAAGAACATGATATCTGTTTTCGGTTATTCCACATTTCTATTGTTTCTACTTTCTATTAAGTACTAAGTCAAGAAATCCATTAGGTTACCTTTTACAAGCTTCACTTTTCTTCTGTTCCTTTCTTAGCCTAATTGTGCGCAGAGGGGGAGAGAGTTTGTTTTGAATATATCTATTGGATAAAAGAAGAAATTCATTAGATGAAGAAGAAAGAGAAAAATAGAAAGGAGGGCAAAAGGTGCTCCTTACAAAGGAAAAGAGATTAAATGATACATCTGCTCAAAAGAAGTTTCCAATCCTTCTGCACATCCATTAAGGAAATCCCCCTAAAAAAAGCATTGGCGTACATTCCTGCACCCAAAGGGAAGCTAGTAAACTCTCTATCCCATAATATACACACTGGCAAACAAGCATGTTTGAATATCCGAACACTTTACTCCTTCCAGATGCACCAAATTCCAGCACAACAGGCACACTCCAAAGAGCATTCTTCTCCTTTCCTCTGCCAAGACCTCTTAACTTAGTAGACAAAAATTGATTCAAACTATGGGGAGAAACACATTGCTCATCACACATTCCCAACAATGCAAAAAGGTGGCTGTTTGTCTCAGAAATTTGGAAATGCTTTACACAAATTTCTGGAGAAAGAACCTATGAACCCTTGAAACACTCTCTTTCCAGATTTGAAGCACAGATTGGGAGAAAATTTGATAGACAAAATCTACTTCTAATACTCCCGTGCTTGCTCTGATCTACAATCACAAATCAGTGATTCCACAATTATTTTGAGGACTCAATTGTAAACTTATGGAATGACTTTGTCGACCTTCCCCATCGCTTCCCTTGCTTCTCAATGAGATAAAAAGTTCTCTTTTTACTCTTACATTCTTTCATATTGACTGAACAAGGATTTGCTACAGTCTTTTCATGATAGTATCTATTCCCTTACTTTCATCATTTCCATGTTTGCAATTTATTTCTACAAGCCTTTTCTTCATCCAAACAAATGGTGAATCTTAATTTGAAATATGCTAGGTTGAGATATGATGTTCTTTGTTCGCTATTATTTGCTGTCTTCGGGGATAGAATCCTAGCTCACGAATTCTACACTTATTCTTCTATGGGATAGACCTTTTTCTATTTTGTGAAAATCCTCATTCCAGTAGTTTTTCATTGCATTAGTAATTATTTATTTTTTATGTTAAATTCTTTTTTAGTCATGATATATTATAAAAGCCTAAAGGACTGTGAATTATGTTCTGTGAATGCATTCATAAAGTCATACCGAGACTAAAAATAAAATCACTTCATGCAATTTAAATGTGTAAAAATATCGAGCAGTGTCTATGTCTACCAAGGGTGTTTGACAGTAGTTTCTGCCAAAAACTCCTATACATCCAGAGGTGCTTCTTGTTTAAAAATGTTTAGTTGACTTCTTGTGATGTTCCTCAAACTATTTCTCTTGACATTCTGATGCTTTTGCATCTTCACATGGATCCTTTTTCCTTTTAGTTTCTTACTGATGACAAACTTTTGTCATGATTTTTGTTTTCATTGTGATCCAGGCAAACCCTCCTGATCAAAGAACGTTTCCATTTATATTGCTTGGGAACAAGATTGATATTGATGGTGGGAATAGTCGAGTGGTAAGTAGATACTATTGTGATCCTTAATCTCCTTGTCTCTTCCATAAAGAACTAATTATCTTGTATGCAGGTTTCTGAGAAGAAAGCAAAGGACTGGTGTGCTTCAAAAGGGAATATTTCCTACTTTGAGACATCTGCGAAAGAGGATTACAATGTTGATGCTGCATTCCTGTGTATTGCAAAGACTGCTCTCGCCAATGAGCATGAGCAGGACATGTAAGTATTACTTTGTCTTTGTATGCGGCTTCGGCAATAATATGATTGTAGTATTCAAGTCCTCAGGTTGGTCTTGTTCTCCGTCTTTCCATTTCGGTGCAATTACCAGATTGGAAGGATAGGACTTAGGCAATGAAATAGAGGGGAACAGGTAAGCTTGAGACTATGGGAGAGAAGACAAAGGGAGAGATAGAGAGAAAAATGGTAGAGATGGTGGTTGGTGGCAGTCAGCCATTTTGCTTTGCTATATTTGACTATAAATCCATATTTGTCCATTAAAGTAGATAAACATGATTGTTTGACTCTCTATCTATTTTCGTTGATAAATGTTACGAATGTTTCTCAACTTGCTAATTTTCCTGTCGTGTTTTGGATTGTCATATGCATTAAATACTCAAATAACCTTCCGAATTTGCAGACATTACATCTTGCTAAACTGACTATCGATTACTCTTTATTATGTTGATTGCAGATACTTTCAAGGTATTCCTGAGGCTGTTCCAGAGAATGAGCAAAGAAGTGGCTGCGCATGCTAATGTGGAAACTCAATTCACTGATTCCCCTTTGATTCTGTACCCCAAATTATTCAAATTCTTTTTTGTTCCCATAGTGATTTTTCCTCTTTTTGTACACTCTGTATGCTATGCTTGTGTATCTTGAATTTGATACAAATATTACCATTTTGATAAAATGTAGTCCTGTTTTTGGCAAGTACGAGCTTGACGATGTTCCTCTCAAGGCTTGAAGAAAAGCATGTCCAATTGATCAGCCACGGCTTGTGTTTAGGGATGATAAAACAATTTTAAACCACTTGTTTCTGTTTTGCAAAAGGCTTTTGATTCAACATTTGATGATGTTCATGTAGTGAAACACTTATTTTTATTTTAATCCTTATGCTCTATGATTTTCAGTTACTATATTCCTCGAAACAAGTCTCGTTACTCCTTAATTGGGAAAGTAAATACACACATAGCAAATATTTTTGAACTATCAACATTTATTGCAAAAATGGTAGTTATCATAATATTACACTTTATCTTAGTACCAATGTCAAAACTCGAATAATTTTAGCACTTGCTTTGATTTGATCATTAATTTCGTTAATGATAACAACCTAAGTGCGAATGAACGTGTAATTAAACTCAGTCATCTACACTGTCTGGCAAATCTAAACGGCGGTCGCATATTAATGATCTTCTGCACATCATGATGCAATCAAGTACAACTTATGTCACGCTCGGCCATCAACGGAATTCGATTTTATGTGGTCGATGTTACTTTGACAAAGACCTAATTGATCTTTGAGATGGTATCCATGGGTTCTTTCCTGGGAAAGAAATCCACTTTTTCTTTTTGGTTTGGGGAGGGGGAGGAAGGAAAATATCAAATCAATCAAGAGAAGTGTATCACACAGCAGTTGCAAATAGAAGTAGGAAGGAACATGCTAAGCTTTGTTCGCGATCAATGATTAACCACCGATGGTGACAGCAAGAAGCAAAGTTCTTGTCAATAGCATACAGAACCAACAAAAGGATCAATAATGCATGAAAAAACAATTTCATCATTATTAGCCACCATGATATTGATATTGTGTTTGAGATAAAAACCCAGACGGAAAAGAAAACACTTTATTTTGTGCAAAATCCTCATTTCTTGTAACGAGCTACCTCATCATCGTTGGGGAAGAAACCCATGAGTCGGCCAGCTGAGTTCTGATAGGCATACATGAACCCACCCATGAGCCCAATCAGGCCTCCTGTCACCATAGACGGTCCTCTAATTCCCGGTTTAATACCTGAACCAGAAAAGGAAAATTAAGTTTAGAGCCAAGTCATGCAAATGCTCAAATGGTTTCAGAATATATCACTTTAAAACTCAAAATTTAAAGTGAGATCTCTTCAAAATAAATGAAGGCACTACCATTCTAACACCACCTCAAAGTAACAAGAATCAGGAAGTTTGACACATCTTAACATTCATTACCAAATAAACTCTCATATCATCGGCTTCCTAATCCTACACAAAAATGCAGGACTTTGCCATCACTTAAAGGTGGGTCCGTGGGCGTGCACATATTTTGTTGAAAAAAATATATTCAGATGAAAAGAAAGAAGGGTGTTCTTTATTTTGTGTATATGTGTGTGTCGGGGGGCTCCAATATAACAAGGGTTTTTGTCAAAATGCTATTTCTTTTTCCTTGGGTTGAGTCTTGTTGAAGATATTAAAAAACTGCTTAAAAAATTACTTCTCGTGACCTTTTTTTTTCCTAAAAAACAATTGAGGCCATAAGGGTGAGTTCATATTCAAAATCCACCAAGAAGCTCCTCGAAATGTAAAACAGAATAAAACAATAACCATGATAAAAATATTGAAAGGAAAAATTGATTCAGGTTAGCCACATGTTCCTCGTAAACCACATGCCATAACTCAGCCCTTAAACAACAAATTTGAGCAATTAACCCCATATATCCAGAAGCTAATGACCACGAAACCACCTTCTCAAAATAACTAGAAAAGTCCACATGAAATAAAGAAAATCATGAAGCATGAGATTTTATGGGGTCATTAAGGGTGATCCTTAGAAAATTAAAACAAATTGTATAAAGATCAACATTAAATAGTTTATTTAACCATATCTACTCATAATTCAAATCTCATCTTATGAGAATATAGCTGAGATATAAGTGAAAAAATTTTGCAGGGCTTAGTATGACTTTTTTCCATCCATTAAAAGCCTATTAATCAATAGTACGCCTCATGTTGCCAACCAACATAACCAGATTTAACTTGAGATGGGCATTGGATGGTCACAATTCATCCTTGATCATGATGAAAAATTTACATTCATTCGCAATGTGAGAGGAAATCGTGTCTCAAATTTGCGCCCCTAATTCTATCAAATTTCAAGGAAAAAAATACTGCCACTAAAGTCTATCTCAGGGGGTTGAATACGTAGAAATGGGTAGAAGATCTGAAATTCAAGTAGCAAAAATTTCCAATGTCCAAAGAGAAGCTCTTTCATCCCCGTAAAAATCCTTCAATTTGGCTTAGCCCCTCCAACATTTGTAATTAATCATTCAATTTGGCGCCCATTTCTATTGAATTACAGAAATTCTCATTCAAAGGAATTCTCAACAACTATTCAATTGAATGGAAGTTCACAGAGAACTGAATCAATTTAGGGATTCTAGAATATTGATCAAGCACCACAGCGAATTAATAACTCAAACTCGGAGCATAGAGAGAACAAACCAGAGAGGTAGCCAACGGTAACGGAAACGCCAGTAATGGTGACGAAGCGGAGGTAATCGAGGGTGCTGAAGTTACCAACGACAGTGGTGAAAGGAGGGTTTCGATCTATCACCAGGTACTCTGGCTTCGTCGATGCTGTGATATCTGTGTTCATTTTCACACTCTTACTCTCTCTTCTTCTTCTCTCTCCAACGCCGCACTGGCCTCAATTCGATACTATGCTCCCTCTGCTAATGCTTCTCTTCCCTCAACTGCACTCTGCGATGGATATTAGAATTTTTTTTAGTAAAACCTCGAACTTGCGTTAAATTACTTTTTTTACCTAACATTTTAAATTTGATCCTTTGGACTTCACAAAGGCCTCATAATAGTGAGATTCAGGCCCAAAAATAAAAGAGAAGAAGCCCATCATTATGTGGGTGTTACTTCAATTAAAAAAAAAAAAAAATACAAAACAAAAAAATACCCCTTCATAACTTTTTTTTACAAGTATTTTTGGTTTATATTAGATGTAGAATTAATTAGTATCATTATTGAGTTTAGCAATTATATATACTTTTACCATTTCTCTGCCGCCGGTTGTTGTCGGCGTGGCAACTGGCGCCTTTCTATTTTCAGCCGACCTGGTTCGCAAAATCAACCTTCCCATCCCTATTGATTTTGTTCGCGCCGAATCGTACGGTTCAGGAACCGAGTCCAATGGCGCACCCACCATTTCCTTCTATTTGAAGGTTGACGTGAAGAACCGACACGTAATCTTGGTATTGCTTCTACCACCTTATCATTTTTGCTTTACTTGGTAAACTATGGTTAATGAATGAAAATGAGAGTGAAAAATGTGAAAATTCAGAGGTTAATGTTAGGCACCGTTTGGCATTTTCACTGATACAGAAGATTATTTGGGCTTTATTTGATGGATTAATCGGCAAACACCATTTCTACGTTGTCAATTTTTTTAGTGAAAATTATCATAATACAAGTAAGGAAAAAAAAAAAAAAGTTTTCTTGTCTGTTTCTGAAAATGTTCTTATGGTTGAGCCGCTAATTTGAATTGAAATCAAATTAATGTGTTCTCTCTGTGCAAGCAAACATTCCTTTGAGGAAGAAATGTTGCATGCAGTATTATGATCTTATTTGGAGTTAAGATTAAGAGAAGAGAGAAGATCATCAACCTTCTTAATTTCTTTTCAGTTGGAACAGTTTTCTTATGAATTCCTGATTGACTTCTTTTTTTTAAAAAAAAAAAAAACTTATTTTTCCCAATTCTTTTATAGTCGTATGTAATAACATGTGAAGCTTCATAAACCTTGTAAATCATTTAAATTGTTATAGTTAATTTAGGTTGAAGACATTGTAGATAAAGGACACACTTTATCTTGTGTCATCGCACACTTAAAGTCAAAAGGAGGTGGGTGAAGGGAAGTTCTACCGATGTTTTGAGGTATGATGCTCTCTATGTTAGCATGGGTAAAATCTGATGGAGTAACATTCGAGAATGTTAATGTGGGTGTAAACATTAATCTACTCAAATGGAGGGTAATAGTCTTCTTATTCATTTGTGCAACCAAACATACATGAAATTCATTCCCCTAAAATGTTTACCCTTTTATTCCAAGGACAAAATCTTTAGTCTCATATTCTGTGACAAATTTTTTTTCATGACTTTGTGATTGGTCAAAATATAATAAATAATGTTACAAGTTACATTAATTTAATTCTTGACCAATTATTTACCGATAGGACAAAATGTGACCTAAAGGATTTTATCCCTTTATCCCCTCTACCAATGTAACCTTGGCTTTGTTTCTCATCAAGGTACTTCTTTAGATTTGATTAGTTTGGCATTCTTTGAAACCCCTTAATCATTCTGCTATTTACAAACGGATGCAGTTGATGAATGTTAGTTATTTCTTATAGCGTTTTGTAATTTATGTAGCCGATGTTACTTTAAGAGATAAGGCTTGTTTTAGTTTTGTTGTATGTGTAATTTTGATTAAACTTTACTATCAATTCTGCTTGGTATGAAGGGATATCAACTCCTTTCTGATCTATCTACCACACAGCGCGAGCTGACTTTGATTTTTTTACTGGTTCTGTTCACATATGCTGTTTCTTTTTTGCAGTGTCCAAACCATTTTGTGGTTGGTTATGGCATGGATTTTGCTGAACTGTATAGGAACTTGCCTTACGTTGGTGTCTTGAAGCCTGAACATTACTACACGGCATGAGCTGAATTTGCGTAAGCAAGGATTCTTCTGATTTCGATTAATCCATGGATCATGGATCAATAGAAACATACAGAAATTTAACCGTACAAGAAAAGAAATGAAATAAAGAAAATGAATTAAAAAAATATCCACATAACCAACTTAAATAAAAATAAATGTTAAAACTTTCCGTAGAGATTTTCATTAAAAAAAAAAAAAAAGATAATATTAAAACTCAATACTATAATGTATATATTTTTTATCTCTACAATATTAATGATTATAGCTACGGATGTTGAATGGCCCACATAAAAATAAAAAATAAATAGTGAAAAGGCTTAATTAATCGAAAGAAAATAAAATAACAATGAAAAATGGGCAACCTGTCAAGCGTCATGCAAATAATAAGGCCGAGTTCAAAGAGGATTTTTCTTACACATCTTCTGTAGTACAATACTTGCTGAAAAAGAAATTTTGGGGTGTGTTAAAAGAAATCCTGGAGTTCAAGCTTAAAAGTTTAGGCCCAATCCTAATTAAAATTGGTACTTGAAACGGACTAGGCCTGGGTTTTTTATTACAAGCTCTGCGAACACACAGAAAAAAAATCAAATTAAAATCTAAATGCAAAAAAAGAAAAGTCCAGAAACGACCATAATCCAATCCAGAGTGGTGAGCTTGGTTGATTGCCATTTCCCTTCCTCCACCGTTAACTATATCTATCGGGTAGAATATCAGAGTGGTGGTGCTATAGCTACTATGGCAGGAGCTACAGGAAGAGCCATCCTCGCCCTCTCTCTCACCTCCAACCTCTCTGCATTTGCGCGCCTTTCCCATGGGAGGCGCCTTCCCCTTCTTAAACTTCCAAAACCCAATAGGGTTTTGCTAGGGTTTAGGCCTCTCTGCACTGTCACAACTAGCACCCCTACAACGGAGCCAGTTGAACTTGAGCCAGACCAAATCAAGCACTCCATGCTTCTCGAGAGACTGAGACTGAGGCACCTTAAGGATTCTACTAAAATTCCAGAAACTATGGGTGCCACAAAATCAGTTGCTTCTGCTGAGAAGGGTCGTGAGACTGAGCTGAACAAGTTGGAGAAGAAGAAGACGAAGCTCGTTGCAAGTTTTGATGCGTTGGGACTAACTGAGGAGGTAATGGGAACCTTCAGGGAGATGGGTATTGAGGTTCCCACTGAAATACAGTGTATTGGAATTCCTGCTGTATTGGAAGAGAAGAGTGTCGTTTTGGGATCTCACACGGGGTCTGGCAAGACACTGGCTTATATGTTGCCAATTGTTCAGGTAATTGTTTTGAAGTGTTTTCTCAAATAAATTTCGTTGCTTGCTCAATTTTGTGTTGTTGAGCTGGTGCTTGTTTCTGTTTGGATTATCATACTATTAGCTTTTCAATTGTAGTTTGCAATTTTTTTCGTCAATTTAGGTAATACTTCCATGATGTAGACGTCACATAATACAGTTTACTTGTTCTGACGTGGTTTTACAGTTCGGTTTACTTTTCTTTCCTGATATTGCTCTCCTACAATTGTTTCGTATGATATCTATTTACCTTTATATCTTTTAAACTTTGACAAACTTATATTCATCAGGACAGCTTACTCATGCTGTCAATTTGTTGATATAGTTGCTAAGACGGGATGAGCAATTGAATGGAATACACATGAAGCCCAGGCGTCCTCGAGCTGTTGTGCTATGCCCTACGAGGGAGTTGTCTGAGCAGGTTTTTGTGCTATTTACTCATGATTTAGAGATCACTTAGGATTACTGGATTCCACGTTTCAATTAATGACAGATGGGCTTTGCAGGTGTTTCGAGTTGCAAAATCTATTAGCCATCATGCACGATTCAGATCTACCATGGTAAGTGGTGGTGGCCGGCTTAGGCCTCAGGAGGATTCACTTAATAATCCTATCGATATGGTAGTTGGTACACCTGGAAGGATTCTTCAACACATTGAGGAGGGAAACTTGGTATATGGTGACATCAAATACTTGGTGAGTTTACTATATAATATTCTGCACATTCTTGAATTGGAATTTTAAGATTTCTAACACTTTTGAATATGCAAAACTAAACTATCAATTCTTTGCAACAGCTTGAGAGAATTTCCTTTCTTCTGTGTTGTGTGAAACTGTGAATTAGTTGCCTCACATACTGAAAGCAGTTCCTGTCCACAGGTATTGGATGAGGCTGACACCATGTTTGACCGGGGTTTTGGTCCTGATATACGCAAATTCCTTGGTCCACTGAAGCATCGTGCATCAAAACCCGATGGTCTAGGTTTTCAGACTATCTTGGTTACTGCAACCATGACCAAGGTATTCTGGCTTGCATATCATCTTATTGGATGTGTGCAAGGTTAAAATTAGTAGATTTGCAGATTCCCATGAATGCTTTTCATATAACAATAGAATGAGAAGTTAATTTAAAAAGTTTTCCCTAACCTCCTTGGATTTGAAATGTATCCCAGCTTTCAAATGGAAAATAAGGTTCCTTCCCATGATTTATTTCCAATGAATCACTTATCAAGTTATGTCCATGCTCCAATGCTGGATGCACGATAAAGGTCTCACTTTTGTTCTCTTTATTTTGTTCCTGTATTGGAATTATCCTAATATTGGGATGTTATGCTACTTCTTTTCTGTTAAGAAGTGTTATGTCCTTATAGATACAATGACTATCTAACTCCCCTCTTTCTATTATGGTGGAGGCTTTCTTCATCTAAGTTCGTTATTATTCGATCTGTATAATGTTCTATGTCTAAAGAGGATAAAGAACATGCAGATTTATTTTTCCATGGTCTCGCAGAGAAATACAAAAAAATGCACCTGCCAACCAGAAGTTGCCAACTTTGTTTCTCAATTTTTCATAATGGCCCATTATTGGGGTCTTTCATTGAAATTATGTTTAGCCGTGTTAACCTCTCATTCCTTGGAGGAATGATATATCCAAGAGAATATTTTGAATGAGATCTGTGAGACATCACATCTTAACAGAGAGCTCTATTCCTTGAGTGTAACCTCATATATGTCTAGGGTAGTGGTCTTCTTTCAGTTTGGTGGACTCTGGCAAATTCCTTTTATATTTGAATTCATTGAACTTTCTTCCGGATTGGTTTCAATAGTTTATTTCCATGGTTGACTTCTGTAAGTATTGTAGGCTGTGCAAATGCTAATAGACGAGGAGTTTCAAGGCATTGTGCATCTACGCACATCGACACTGCATAAAAAGATTGCATCTGCTCGACATGATTTTATTAAACTTTCTGGTTCTGAAAACAAGCTGGAAGCATTACTGCAGGTATACTTCTCCAGTATTTAGCTATCCACCTTAGACACGTCTATAGCTGGTTCATTTCTGGGTTGTGTTGTTATTTGGTGGTGCTTGCAAAAGAATCTTGCATGTGCTTAATCACTTCTGAGGCCCTAGTTTTATTTTGGTTGTTTGTTGTTGTTGTTGTTATGGTCAGAATGGTAGCATCATTACAAACTTTTTTAAGGTTGATTTGTAGCCCAGAATAGAAAAACCTTCTAAAACAGATGAGAAAACTGCACCTTTTGCTGCTTAGGCTACAAAATTTGGCTTTGGAAAAGTTATGAACCTCAGCCTCGATTACAATTGTTGTTGAACTCACAAGTTTGGGCATATGAAGATTGCATTTTTTCTAAACAACCAATTTGTACATGTCACGGAGCCTAATCTATAACACATTATATTTTCAACCAGTAAACTCTTCCACTATTCTTGGTTTTTAAGGTCTTTCTGTGGGATATTCCTTCCAAATTATCCAGAAAGGAAGGTTGCTCAAGGTGCATGCATGTCAGTGTCAAATCTATCATGTATTCAATAGATATGATTAATAGTGATTGGGTTATGTGATAAGGAAAACACAAAGTAAACTGTCTCTGACTAGGGTATAAGTACTTCAACTTTGATTTTGCTTGTATTTTGTTTTCATGTTCTTTACATAATAGTTTATAGATGCCAATGGTCGTTGCTATCAGATTACCAGTTGGCTTGGATGATGTCTTATTCACTGACTGCTTGTCATTTGTTGTTTGGTCATCTGAGGGCAGGTTCTTGAGCCAAGCCTGGCTAAGGGGAACAGGGTGATGGTCTTCTGCAATACTTTGAATTCCAGTCGTGCTGTGGATCATTTTCTTGGTGAAAATCAGATTTCTACCGTCAATTACCATGGGGAAGTACCAGCAGAGCAGAGGTGAGATACTAATTTCAGATTTTTCCCCCCTATTTATATCTCCCCGCCCTTCTCTGTTGCTGTGTTACACTGTTACCTTGTACCTGTGCTTAGGTGAGTTATGTCAAGGTGTCTGGTAATAATGACATTGTCGATAATAGATTCACATTTTCATAATTTTGTCTTGCTTTTCCCTAATAATTTGTTCTTGTCAATTAAATTTATATTTTGAAGCGCACCATCATGTTTAGGTCTTAGCATTTATTAATTTATCATATAATTCATATTACAAGCTTTCAAGCCATTTAATTATTTAGGGTCTGCTCTGTTGGGGTGAAAATTGATGAAATGAGGACCTTTGTTAATTTTATATTAATGTTTTGCTAAGAAAGATGAAATGAATGTGTAGGTTGCATAAAAATTATTTTGACAGAGCATTTCTTGGTGCACAAGTAGATAAAATGACATTTGCAATTACAATAATTTGATGAGGGAAAAACCACTTGGACGATGGGTAATGTCAAATTTGACGTGTAAATTTTATCTTATATAATGCTTCAATATATACTTCTATTTTTTCCCCAACTTCCATACCATTGAGATATATAACATATAACGGTTTTATGTGATTCAATTACATAGGGCATCTTTTTAGCTCGAGTAGCTGCTGCCTATGCCTTGTCTTTTTATTTATGCCACTTATTCATATTTCTGTTCCCTCAAAACTAGGGTTGAAAACCTCAAAAAGTTCAAGAGTGACGAAGAAGATTGCCCTACACTAGTTTGTACAGACTTGGCTGCTAGGGGTTTGGATTTGGATGTAGATCATGTTATCATGTTTGATTTTCCCTTGAACTCAGTAAGCACCATATCTGTGGTTTTATATTTTGGTTTACCAAACATCCCTTGCTTTCGTTTCTTTCATGATTTATTATATTTTGCATTAATAACTTGATGTCACTTTTCCTTTTTAATTTAGATTGACTACCTTCATCGCACAGGTAGAACTGCTCGTATGGGCGCAAAAGGTAACAAATTCTCATCATATGATATTTCTGTTAATGTCACGGATTTGATTCTCTCTTTTACAATCATTTTTTTCCCACCTTCTGAAAAAGGAAGTGGTGAACAATGGTCATGTATAAGAAGGAAGAACTGTATTCTGATTGCAAACCACCTTCCAAATTTAGTAGAACTTACAAATGTCCTTTTGATACTGCTTAGAAAGTAGCAAGCTTACTTACAATTGAATTTGGAAGTTGAAATTCCTCATTGTCTTTGCAGGGAAAGTAACAAGTTTGGTTGCTAAAAAGGACTTGATCTTGGCTACTAGAATAGAGGAAGCAATAAGGAAGAATGAAAGCTTGGAGTCTCTTACTAAAGACAGTGTTCGGAGAGACGTTGCCAGGAATCAAATAACTGAGCAGAAGGGCAACAACAGAAAATTGGTTAAAGTTTCAAAAGCAAAAATCACTTCATCTGGTAGTCGCACCACTGCCACTAGAGGAAGCTTGGGCACAAAATCTAGCAAAGTATCCCCACCGGCAAAATCTTCAAAGGTAGGTATTAAGGTGTCAAAATCTGTAAAATCTTCTGGTGCAAGTAGCTCAAGAAAAGCTTCCTCTGGGAAGAAGCAAACAGGTAAAAAGGCTGGTGTCGTCAAATCTACAAGTTCTAAACTGAGTGTTGTAGGGTTTAGGGGGCGGAGTTCATCAAATAAGAAGCAACCAGTATCTTGAAGTTGATTCTGCTGATATTCTATGAAGTAGGAAGTATATGCCTCTCAATTTTGTATCAAGTCATTTAATTCTGTAGTAAAAATGCTACGGTTTACAATGATTTACTCAGCAATATACGTCAATTCTCCAAAGAAAAAGGTGTAACACAATTGACTTGATTATATGGTGTATTAAGTTGGTATTTACCTTTCATTTTCAATTTATCTCATGTCAGATTTCACTTGTAACCAAAAATTCCAAGTGCCCTAGAGTAGTCGCTAAACAGGAATTCATTTAAATAACAGCATGTGCTTTTACAATCAACTTGACTAGTACACGGGAAGTAGTTTGTGGTACACAGTCAGCAAATGCTCTTTCTGATGCTTGAGAAACAAGAAAGCAGATAAAGACATTTTCACTCATGGCAGTATCACTGTTGTCAATGCTGATACTGAGGTACAAAATGGTAATCTACTGAGAAACTCATGGTTTTGAAGGACCGGCATCATCATTTCCAGGTGAGTAATGGAGGAGAAGGTTTAGCAGGGGTAACGATATTGCCTTCAGAGTCATAGATTATGACTCCGGAGAAATCAGGGAGCTGGCACTTGCCACCCATAAGGATGTTCTTTCGCCAAAGAGAAACCTCCTGTTGCTCACTATTTGTGCCAAGCATCACCTCTTGATTGTTGATCTCTATTATAGGTTCTGGTTCTTCTTCAAAGATTCCATAGCAAGAACTCCATTTGCTTGAATGAGATGCACACATGAGTAACACAATGGCGCACACGAGAAGGGTCATCACAGCCACGCCAATGTGTAAAGTGCTTGGTAGAGTTTCTTCATATATCATTACAAGTGGCCGAGCCATAGCTTCATCTCATAACTGATAATGGATGGTTCGATATATATATATACACACACATACATACATGTGGTGGTTAAAATCAACTTAATGGGATAGTTGGTTTATGCGGATTTGTTGACGTTTGATCATTGCGGTTTTGGTATTCTTTGACCGACCCGAGTTTTCTTTTCTTGCTGCTTTGTGCTTTTTGAGGTACTTGTCTTGCAGAGATACATATTTAAGTTATTTAGGTTTTATGTGTGAAGGAAAAAAAAAAAAAGGTGTTGAAGACACACTATTCTTGAGAAGGTTTATGATACATAAAGTTTCAATTAAGTTCCATAAAAAAAAAAAAAGTTTCAATTAAAATACTCTTTTTATAATATATGATTATGACTATCATTTTTATCTAAGTTTTTATTATACATAACTTATGTGATTATTTTATTTAAATTGAGTTGTTATTTTTATAATAATTAATTATAATGTTTAAAATAACTATTATCACCATAAAAAAATAATTATGTATCAATAAAATAAGTACATATTATCAATGAATAATTTAACATAATTTATTTGCATACAAAACATTTTTAAGATTAAGGTACCTTTAATATTTTTTTATCTTTTCTTCAAAATAATTCTACAAATATCTTAACAAAATTTTAAAAATAAACAATGCATTCCTTACCAAAAAAATAATAATCTCTTTATAATTCAATAATTTCTTTCAGATATGATTTTTTCAATATATATATACATATATATATATATATATATATATATATATATATATATATATATATATATATTCCTTCTAATTTTTGATGGCACATGCTTATTTTTCTTAGAGTAAATATATATTTTAATTTTTTATATTTGATATATTTATTAATTTAGTCTCTCACATTTTAAATTTATTAATTTGGTCTCTTACATTTAAAATCCTAATCAATTTCGTCCCTTACATTTAAAACCCTAATCATTTCGTCTCTCACATTTTAAATTTATCAATTTAGTTCTTCACATTTTAAATTTTTTATAATTTCGTCCCTTAAATTTATCAATATTTTTGAAATGTGAGAGATTAAATTAATAAGTTTTATAAGTTTAAGGGACTAAATTGATTAAGATTTTAAATGTAAAGAATCAAATTAATAAACTTAAAGTGTGATATATCAAATTAATAATCTTAAAAATATAAAATATCAAATTAATAAAAATTGTCAACGTTAAAGATCAAAATAAATATTACTGTTTTTTTTCTTATGTTTTTTGGCTGCCCGGTATTAGGTCTCCTCTTTGAGGTTTAAGCCTAGGGTATTCATCTGCAGCGCCACTACCGGTGATCGCAGGAGGCGAAAATGAATCAACGTGCTCAGGCTTCTCTCTGCATTGCGTTATTCAGAAACAGATACCCTTTCGGTCCCTATCCAAGACCCATTTCATCTTCCTTCCACTCGGTCTCAACGATTCTGTCTAGATGTGCTTCTTGCTTTCCTTCATTTCCAGAATCTCCGATTCCCAGCTCACCCACCTCAAATTTCTACTCTTTTTCTACCATTTCTCACTTTAACGCCTCGATCCAGTTCATGATTCATCACAATAGGAGGAAATACAGTGTTGATTCGGGTCCCGACATTGATGAGAACAAGGAGGTGGACATGATCAATCTCAAGTTTGCCGAAGCAAGAGAAGAAATTGAGATGGCCTTGGATTCCAAAGAAACAGTGTATTTCAACGAAGAAGCTGAGTGTGCTCGAGCAGCAGTGAAAGAAGTCCTGGACATGTATGAGGGATTGCTGGCCAGGTTGCCAGAAAGCAACAGATCGGCAGTGCAGAGGTCTATGGGTCTCAAGATTGAGCAATTAAAAGCTGAGCTTAAACAATTGGATGATTAAGAAAGAAGCATTTTTCTCATTCTTCGTCTAAATTTGTTACCTTTCGTATTTGTTAGACAATGTGTTCAAGATTATGGCAAGCAAATTTTATGTTGGTTGGCTGTAATTTTGAATAAATGCATTGGCAGCTTGCACTTGATGACTTATTTGTAACTTTTGGATTGAGATTCTATACAATATAACTCAAACTAGAGCATCATATTGATTTTTGATTGTTGCTATTGTTAACTAGTTATATTTGTAGTTGTTCTGGAGGAACGAGCATTATTTGGATCAATCAATAAAAGAAGTCCCATTCTGTGAGACTTCTGAATTCTGGGTTATCTGACAGTATTTAAGCAGATATAGAATGGATTTGATTGAGATTTTAGGAAGAGAAAAATGAATATACAAAATAAAAGGATTAATCAATGTACTTATTTTTAAGATTTGATCAAATATTGAGTGACATGTTAGCATTGTATGAAGAACTGATAATCTTTTTAAGAAAAATACCCATTTCCTTCATTAACTCTTTCAAACGATTAAATCTCTTCAAGCCTTCACATGGATTGTTTGCAGCTATTCTGCTAAGTATCACCTTTGGATCTGTTACATGATTATTGATATATTATTATTATTATCAAAGCTATCCTGTTATTTGCAGAACTTATGTAGTAAACTAGTATTATTTACTTTTCGGCTAAACGGTACAGAAGTGCTAAGTTCTTATGTGGGCTCCATTCCCACAAGAAAAAAATCTCTACCTTCAATTACCAAAAGAAAGAAAAGTCCCAATAAAATGAAAGCTTAACCTTAATTGAATGGATGTAATTTCAGGTCATTCTCAAAAGTAATTAACAGCAGCTGTTGGCTGCACATATACGTTTCATTGCGAAATGGATTGAAGAATCTGTGGTTGATTTTAGTAGATGACAGATGCATGCTGGAGATGAGTTAATATATTAATCAGTGCTGATATATGTATGGTTTATAGTTGTCTGAGTTTTTGTTTAGAAAATTTTCATCCTTAATAAGATGTTCTGATGAGCTAATGTGGGTGTGTTTAGTACTGCTTTTCAATTTTGGCACTTCTATTTTTAGTTTCCAGAAGCACGCCTCTGGTTTCTATTCCTAGAAGTAACCTTCAAAATGTAGCATTTGAAAAATTCACCTGACACTAAAAGTTAGTACTTGTGCGCACATTTTACTAAGTACTCGAACTCAGCCTTTATCTTACTGCTCCGAAGTGCTTTAACACTAACTTATATCAACATTTTTTTTACTTACTTTACCAGCAACCTCTTTTCAACTGTTTAGTCTATGAATACATAATTGATGTTGTGCAGGCCACGGCCTTCTGCTAAAGTGATTTAAATCCTCTGCAAGTCCGTGTTTGGTAATGTCATTTGATTTTCCAGTACTGCAGAGTGTAATCTAAGGTAACAAATTTACAGGAATTTACTGGAATGGAAGCCGACAAAGTATTTCTCTTAGCTGCTTGTGTTCTTGTCCCCATTTAGGAGCATTGGAAAAAAAAAAAAAAAAAGGATTGTGTGTGAACATGCAATGCATATAGTCAAATAGACCTAATAGATGTTGTCATACATTGTACAGTTCTGATTCCATTCACTTATTCTTTCCACCAATTTCTCCCAAACAAAGCTTAAATTCTCTGTTTTATCTTCTCTCACTTAATGAGCAGGATGAGGACTTGGTTGTTTATGTGTGGGGATTGGTGTCTTCTTCACTTTTCACACTCGCTGGTCTCTAATTGTCAACGCAAAAGACGAGCCATGTTTCCTGTCCACATTTTTTCTCTTTTGGACTGATCCCAGAGCGCACTGATTGATGAGATAAGGGATGAAGAAACTTACAAAACATGGAACGGTCTTCCACTCTTTTCCTTTTAGATGCTGTTTGGTCGAAGCGAAAAAGAGTATGATTTTAACATGGTCCAAACACGGAGGAATGAATTGTTCGCAGCAGGGCCAGCCAACTAGACGAACCCCAAGAAGCTTTGCACTTTACACGCTTCAGTCAATTTTACTAAACTTTGTTGAGCGGGACTTTAGTCCCTTAATATGGGGGCGAAAAGGATAGTTTCAGCCTCAAAAGAAACAGATAAGAAAGGATAGTTGTTCTCTTCTTTTGTGGATAAAGACGGTAGCTAACATGTGCTTCATGGACTCATCTCGAATGGTTGGTTACCAATGGAAACTTTCCGGAGGGAGGACATCCTACAGTGTTGGATATCGGACGGTTCTCAGAAAAAAGGGCTAAGATTAGTTTCCAACTTCCATGATGTTGGCTACCCATGGAAAGGGAGGACATTTTACAATTCTTAAGGTTAATAAAAGAAATGAAGAAGAACTTACTGAAATGATTGCTCTTTCTTTCTGAATATCTAATAAAATTCTTATATAACCATTCTGTGCCTTGTGATTGATAAGATTTGTCATTGTATAAACGATGAGAGAGCAAGAAATGATAGTGAGAGAGCAAAGTAATGAACATGCTGACTCTTCCTTTTGACCAACACTGTTAAAAGATCATAACAGTGGCGTGGAGAAGTGCAGCAATAATGCGTAATGGGAGACAAATCTAATGTCTGCTGAGGCATGTGGGGGTCGGAGAGGGAAGCATGGCCTACTTTTCATCTGTCTCCTAAGAGGCTGCAACAATGGCCCTACAAAAGATGCATGCATCAATCATGCCTCTTTACTTCTTTTTCCTTTATAATAGTATTAAGATAATTTCACACTGATATACTTTCTTCCAATTATTACTCAAGCATACTTCAGGGCCATACAGATTTCCCCTACCAGCCCCACATCACCTTTCGGCTCTCTCTACCCTTTGTCTAAAAGTGAGAATTTTCGGAAGAAAAAAAAGAAAAAAATGACCTTTTGTGGTTATCATCTATTAGTATCCGAATATCCAGTTGCAGAACGACAAATTATCTGCAGAATTTTAGGCAGATAAGCTGGGGACATTGGACTAGAATCAATGACAACTTTTGTTGTAATCTTACGTCAACTCAGCTAACTAAGTAATTTGGTACGGTATGAACCAAGCCAAAAAAAAAAAAAAATGCTAGAAAAGATGCCATTTTATAGCATTTGCATGATTATCAGGGAAAGAATCAGCTTATGTTGAAAGTGAGAACATGATGATTATATTCAAATGTAAATCATTTACTAGCTATCATTTACGTGTGTAGAGGCCGTTCAACTTGATGAATAGTCCAAATTCAAACATAACAGTTAAACATGAATAGATCCATTTCCAATCATAGGTAGTAAAATGTGAAAAGGATTTGAACAATTGAGAATCACATGCTGCAGATAACAGATATTTATATTTCTAAAGCTGTACAATAAAAGCCGTTACAATCCAACATGAGTTTCCAACTCTCGAGTTTCCCACACTAACATTTCCATCTCGGGAGCGATGATAATCAATCACTAACCCTTGGAATTAAAAGAAAAGGAAAACAGTAAAAATTAAAAAAAGAAAAAGAAAAATTCAGCTTTGATTTGAGGACTGCTGCTTTATTAGAGGCTGAGAGGTTTTGCCCATCTCCTCAGTTGAAGGGCTCTTCACCTCCATTAGTAGGGCCACCACTTCCTTCATTGTGGGGCGCTCTGCTGGTGATGAGTTCACACAAAACATAGCAATTCCAAGTGTTTGAAGCATCTCTTGCACCATTTGGTCTGGTAGACCTTGCAGCTTTGTGTCCAATATTGACACAGCTGGTTCAAAGCTTCCCATTTTCCTTTTCACCCACTCAACTATGTGTGCCCCATCTCCAACATGGGACTCAACAGCGCTACGCCCACTTAGTATCTCTAGCAAAACCACTCCATAGCTATAGACATCACTCTTCTCTGTTATGTTCATGGTGTAGCCGTACTCTGCAGAGGTCATTAACATTGTTAGAATGACTAAAGGAGAACAAGAAAAAAAAACATTAAACATTAATCTTGAACTCAAATCTAGATTAGCCAGTGTGCAATGATTTTCACAAAAAAATTCAATCATCAAATTCATAGGCATTGATGATGCAGATTATTTAAAGGGAATGTAATAAGCATTTAAATCTTGATAAAAAGTGGTCAGATATACTTGCCTGGGGCTATGTAGCCATATGAACCTGCAACTCTGGACATTGCATGGTGATAGTTTGGTGAACTCATCAACTTTGCTAGACCGAAATCTGCAAGATATGCCTCGAACTTTGAATCTAGAAGTATGTTATTGCACTTGACATCTCTGTGAAGAATTGCTGGCACACAATAATGGTGAAGGTAAGCAAGACCCTGAGCTGACCCAACCGCAATCTTGTACCTAGTTTCCCAGTCTAGGTTCCTGTTCCCTTGCAACAGCTGACGTAGATTACCATTTGAAATGTAGTTGTAGAGGAGAAGCTTGACACTCCTGTTTGAACAATAACCTAGGAGTCTCACAATGTTCCTATGTCGGATGTGACCGAGAATCTGAATTTCTGCAGTAAAAGAATCCACTGTTTCTTCTTCTTTATTGGCCTTCCAGAGCTTCTTCACTGCTATCAATTCTCCATTAGGCATCTCAGCCTTATAAACAACACCAGAGCAACCTTTTCCAATCACATTCTCATCTTTCAAGCAATCCAAGATGTTATCTATGGTGAAGTTCAGCTTTTGAAATGGGATGAAAGTCCAAGGATAAGAGAAATCCTCAACTCCTGATGTAGAAGCTGATGCACCTAGTGATTTTTCAATCATGTATCTATGATTGCGTGTTACTAGAATCCAGGATGCAATGACAATCATGGTAAGTGAGGCAAGAATTACCGCTATCAAAGCTATGGTTTTGGCTGATTTCAGACCATTTCTTCTAATCAGACTTGAAGAACATGTAGTGCCATCTAAGGACTGACAAAGATGAGGGTTCTGATTGTATGAATTTGAAGATAAAGTTCTGAAGAATGGAGTTACCGGGATAGGACCCGACAAGTCATTGTATGAGATATTCAAGGAAGTTAGACTAGTGAGGGAGCCAAGAACCTCGATGCTTCCAAAAAGCAAATTATGGGAAAGATCAAGTGATTGTAACTGTGTCAAACCAGCCATTGACTCTGGGATTTCTCCTGTAAATGCATTTGTGCTCAAGTCCAAACTGATGGTTAAGCTTGTAATATCACCAATCTCGGCTGGGATCACACCAGAGAGGCTGTTGTAACTCAAATCCAGTAGAGTTAACTTCTGCAAGTTTCTAAAGGATTTTGGGATTGACCCTGTCAGTAAATTGTTGTTGAGGATGAGCTTGTTCAAGTAACTGAAATTACCAAAGCTCCATGGAATTTCACCCGTCAAACTGTTTCGACTAAGATCAAGCTGCTCCAAATTCACAAGTTCCCCTAGCTCAGTTGGGATTTCCCCAGTAATGTAGTTATAATGCACATCTAAAAGCTCAAGAATTGTGATGTTGGCAATCTCCACAGGTAAACTTCCAGAGAAATGGTTCATGTATAAGTCAAGAAAAACTAGATTCTGCAATTGACCTATCTCCTTAGGAATCCTTCCTGAAAGTTGGTTTTCTCCAAGTCTCAACCTTACCAAAGACTGGCAGTTGGCAACACTTGGCGGTAACCTTCCTGATAAAGAATTTCCCAGCAGCAGAAGTTTGCTTAGCTTCTTCAAACTGAAAATTTCTTCCGGGATAGAACCTGTTAGCTTGTTCCTTGAAAGGTCAAGTGAGTAGAGCTCAGTGCAGTTGGCAAAAGAGGAAGGTATGGTTCCAGATACCAAATTACCCCACAGGAAAAAGCTTTGCAGAAACTTCAATTTGCCTATCTGCCATGGAATTGCACCTGAAAACTGGTTCTTGTCAAGCTGGACAGTTGCAAGGCTCGTACAGTTGCTCAGCTGCCATGGTAATTTACCAGTGAGTGAATTGTCTGATAAATGAAGTTGTTCTAGAACCGCAAGCTTCCCAAAATCAGCCGGTATTTCACCCGAAAGAGTATTAGCAGAGACATCAAATACAACAAGTGATGAACTGTTGGAAATATCAGCCGGGATTGGCCCTGACAATGCATTTCCCCAAAGAAGCAAGCTAGTAAGCTTTTGCAGCTTACCCAGCTGAGGTGGGATAGAACCACTCAGCTTATTCATATGCAAATACAGATTCGTTAACTCAGAACACAATCCAAGTTCTGGTGGCATAGAACCCGAAATTTCCGTATCATAAAGGGCTAGTGTTTGGAGATTGATCATGTTCCCAAATGTAGAGGGTATGACACCAGAAAGTCCAGTGGCTGCTGCACCAAATGTGGTGAGATTGGTCAGTAGTCCTAACTGTGATGGAATTTCTCCACTCAAGTAAGGATTACCCCCAATCCGAAACTGTTCTAGAGAAATCAAAGAGCCTAATTGGGATGGTATTGACCCATTAAGGAGATTGTCTTGGAGGCAGAGAACTTGAAGTGAAGTAAGATTAGCAAGCTGTGGAGGAATTTTCCCAGACAATCTATTAGAGTTCAAGAAAAGGAACTGAAGTGAAGAGAGCCTTCCAAGCTCTGCAGGAATGGAACCCGAGAGGGAATTTGAGGAAAGGTCAAGGAGGCGAAGTTGGGAAAGTTGGCCAAAAGAGCTTGGAATGGAGCCAGATACATTAGTAGAAGAGAGATTAAGAAGTTGCAGAGAGGACAGGGAAGAGAGCTGTGAAGGCAGAGAGGAAAGGTTAAGAAATGTATCTGGGATAGAAAGTGAAATGACTCTACCATGTGGGGAGCAAGTAATGCCTTGCCATGAACAAGGTGTTGAACTTGAAGGGTTCCAAGTGGAGAGAACAGATGAGGAAGATTTTGCAGAAGGCAAAAGAGAAAGCAAGGCTTGTCCATCTGCTGAGAGAGAGAAAACTGAAGTCTTTGTCACGGTCAGCCAGAAGAAGAGAAGTGAAAATAACAAAGATGGGGTAAGTCTAGCATGGGGGACAATATTTTCCATCTGGGTCATGAAAAATGACTTCGTGGTCAAGATTAAGGAACTGGGTCTAATGGAGTTTTGCTTCAAAGTTCTAAGCTCACTGGTTTTGCCTTGCTTCAGCAGAAGATGAAGGTGAAGCTGATAAA
The DNA here is from genome assembly GCA_022379115.2 of Bauhinia variegata. Classification (NCBI taxonomy): domain Eukaryota; kingdom Viridiplantae; phylum Streptophyta; class Magnoliopsida; order Fabales; family Fabaceae; genus Bauhinia; species Bauhinia variegata. Next base: position 20,087,489 of record CM039428.1, on the reverse strand, counting down.
AGTCCACTCTAGGAGACAATATGCATGTGAAGGAGGTTTCTCTATTCAACCAAGATGCTTAAAACTCACACAAACGTTTTCAATACTTGCATGTGAAACAAAAGAGATTGTGTCAAGTATCTTTATGAAGGAAGATACTGAGCAGTAGAAAAATTAATCAAAAACAATGGACGGCGAAGAAGAGAGAGAGATGGGCCAGAGGGCTACCTATTTTTCTTCTCTGCCTTACCAGAAAATGGAAATGCCTCCACCACTCTGCCGCTACCAGATGGCAGAGACAAATGCAGTTATGGTGTTTTTGGTGTTAATGGAGAGGCAAAGCAAAGCCATTCAAGTTCTGAATGAACCATTATTGGTTTCCATGATTCGCGTGAATGCTTACAGCTAAATGAGTTTAGATTCACGGTGGTGAAGCTGTAGTTGCAGAGCTTTCTTGGGTTCAAAGCACTTGGAAAATCTCAAAACCCAGTTCTTTGTATTGCATTTAAATACGAAGGCTAGTTTTTTTGATCCGAAGGCTAGTTTTTTAGTCTATTGATTTGGCTTTATTGGTTATTCTTTAATGGACCAAACTACCCTTTAATTATTTAGATCAATGAGAGATGTATGTTAATGCATCAGTAGGGACGACGTTGACATTTTGCTAAGCAAGTGTTTCTATCACTCTCTCATAGTCCCATGCCTCTTCTTGCAGTGTCTCTGCGTTGAGTGGCCTTGAACAGATAGCTTTCTCTTTTCTTCCTTTCAACTATGGAAACTATGATTTTGTTGTAATATTATTATCATTGGTCCGTTTATTTTTAATAGTTATGTGTTAATTACTAAAGCATGATAAAATAACTATTATCAAAATGTTTCGTATATTAAAAAAGACTTATCAAAAAATTTAATTTAAATATTTCTTCACGATAATTCTCAAAGAAAACATTACTCAAATAAAACTAACAAAAACATAAAAGGCACCAATAAATTGAGCTGGTAAATTTTCTTGCAAAATTAAGTTGTATATGATTGAAAATTAAAATCTCACCTTATAACCTAAATATATCAAATAAATCACATACAGACCTAAATGACAAAGAAAAAATACCCTTATGGATGTGCATGAATTTGTCAAAATATCTTCAAAAAAAATACAAAATGGTAATCAATTAGATATTGGGGTTAATTAAGTAACTAGCCAACTGAATTTTGACAATAAAAGTTGTTAAATTAATCGAACAATGTAAATATATGCCACATTTACTCAATGATTTCTGCCATATCATGTTACTAATCAACACATTGATTAATAGAAAATCCCAATCCAAGTAGTCAGTGACTCAATGAAACTTGTAAGTGGGTGAAAAATATTGAGACAGTACCAAAAGATTCAGAGCTTCATGTGTTATGTTATGTGGAAATATCCATGGAGGTTGGAATGGCACATAAAATAGGACTGGTTGCCTTGGAAACACAAAGAGTACTTTGATGATATGATAATATCATATCAGGAGTGAGAAGCAGCTTATGGGAGATTGTGAAAGGTGAAAGAGTTGGAGTAAGCAAAACAATTTCAATGTCTTTTTCTTTGCATAAACTAAGGGACCCCAAACGTGGCCTTAGTTTTATCATAAAGGGTTTGAGTTGAAGGGTTAGCGTAGATATAGAGGAAGTGCCATTGGATGGTTGGCATGGCAGGGAGGGAAAATTTTTGTAAGTTTTACTTTGTTTGTTTATTACTGTTTACTTTACTGTGTGATTAATACTGTGTTTGGAGGTGGAATTAATAAAGGTTGGGGTTGGAGTGATTTGGTTATCGAGGAAGAGGAAGTGGGTTGGTTTTGGGAGGGGAGCTAAAGAAAATTGTTTGTCACATGAGAAAGAGAAAGAGAGAAGGGTTTTGGGAATAAATTAGGGCACGAGCAACGATTAGGGTTTAGGTTTTGACTGTTTTCTTGCAATTTAGCTGCCCGAGGCTTAACTCTCATTAATGTCATCAAATTTTTGAATTGACAACTTTTAGGGACTCTTATGATTTTCCTTCGACCATTTCCTTGTAGTAGCTAGTTTATGTTCTTGTTCTTTAAAGAGGCAGTAAAATGGGAATCATCAAATGCCATTTAGTTAATAAAAAAAAACTGACTTTAACACATTAAGAGATATTTATATAATTTTGCCAATAAATCCAGAAAAAAAATCATGAGCAACAATAAAAAAAAAACTCTAAAAATAAAAACGTGGATGTCCCACTTGTTGCGTATAATAATGTGAACCAAGATAAGATCTTTATGTTTCTTTTCCTTTTTCTAAGGATTATAATAATTCAAATAATGATATTGTAAGACAACAATTAATTAATAAGGAAAAAATTAGTTTGAACCTGCAAGTTTCTGGTCCGTGGAGCAAAATAACTCATTAAGGATCCAAAGTTTACGTTAATATAACGTAGTGTATTATGATTAACCTTTAACAAATAAAAACTGCGAATAATAGTAATAGTTTTATTGAAAAAAAAAAAGTTACATGATGATTAATAATGACTCGCATGAATTAAGATCATTTTAAAAAATCTCAAGTGAGTTACGTGGCTAGTCTTCATTGGCCACTAACGACTCCATTAAGATAAGGAGAAACTAGACGAGTGGCCTGAAAGGCAACCAACACAAACCTAGGACTTTGTACTCTGCAGTGAAGTGAACAAGCATCTGTTAGTATTTTATAACTTTCTTGTTATAAATTGTCAATTTTTTTTTTTTTTATAGAATCAATTATTGATTTAACTACAAGTTTTATATCTTCTTTTTTCCCCTTACATCATCACTTTTCAATCAAAAAGCATTTTTTTTTTTAATTACATGGTACAAAAATGTCCAAATACTAGACATTTTATATACTATTTAAACCCCTTATTATTAGAACATACTTTAATAGCTTAAACACAATATAAAGCATGTTTATACTTCAAATCACATTATTAATAATAAATAAATAAATAGAATAATATGAATAAAAACCCTAACCTAACCCATTAGAGAAGATGAAGGGATGTGTAACACTGTGGTGATGATATATAGTCATGGCTACCCTTATTGTGTGGGGTCAAAAAATTGATTAGATAAGTTGTAATCCTTCACTGAATTAAATAATAAGGTAGGATGATAAATACAATGAATTTTTTTTTTGCAAGAAAGCAGATTAAATGACTTTTAAGTACTCTATCATTATTTTATATCAATAGTGCTTGAGTTCATAGAGCCCCAAACCCTATTATGGGTATAGGAGGTGCTAACTTGGTCCCTTTGAGATTTTATGTTTCAGTTTTATTTTAATTAATAATAATAATAATAATTGTTTAAATATATGTTGCAGCTGTTTAAAAAATATAAGAGTTTTGTTTCGATGTTTATTTCTAAGCAGGAAGCTTTAAGCAGCTTTAAGAAAACATGAAGAGGACAAAAAGAGAGTCTTAAGCCGCAGCTAGGGTCTCTAAATTTATGGTTAAAAGAAGAATTATAATATTTGATGAAGATATATTAAGAGGTTGGTGAAAAGGACCCACAAGGGAGAGTAATGCTAAAAGAAATTTTATATGATTAGTGATGATTCGAAAATATTATTGACAAGTGTTTCAATAATTTAGAGCAAGTTCTAAAAAAATTATTTATTTTTTGTCGAATTGTGAATCTATTAAGAGGTTGAGTCGGATCTAGGTTGAAAACATAGATAAAAGAACAAAACATTGGAGGCGGTGTGAGATTATCTTGATACCCAAGATAGTATGATAAATTGGTAGCAATAATAAATGTTATAAGGGTCAAAAGTGTTCATTTAAGTAAAATCGAAATATTTTATAAAAACTAATCAATAATATATTATAAATAGGTAATTTTTATGATAATTAATTATATTAATGTCTTAAAATTTAAAGAACACTTATAAAATATTTATAGATCTTTTTAAAATACGGATCTTGTTCTTGTCAATTAGATCAATTTTTGTTTGCAAAGAATGATGTGAAGAACTTTGTGGAACACTAGGCTGAAAGAGAAGTTCCCAGAAATGGGAATAGATTTGTTACCCATTAACCCTTTTATAATCAATCTCCTGGTTGACTATGGAAACATTGCTGGTAATGATAGCTTCCTAGTACTCTTGAAGAATGCAATCTTGGGTCTCTCAGCAGTTTCTCTTTAATCCTTAAAATTCATGACAACTGCGTTATTGAAACAATCTTTAAGATGTAGAAAACATTTTAAGTTGGAATATAAATAAATAAGATACAACACCAAAGCTTAACATGTATTTCCACCTTTCATCTTTGGAGCTTTCGGACTTCAATTAAACATGCAAATACAAGTATAACATACCCTTCTCATTTTTTTGGAATTTTTACCATTGGCATGTAAGCAAGCGCTATACCATGTGAGCTACACCCCCAACTGGGCAACCTTGGTCTTGAACATCCTTAAATCCGATCAGAATGTTTTATTTACATCTTACATAAGCTAAAGTTGATTGTACTAATGCAGCATCTGAGGATAGGTCCCCATCATATCCAGATGGTTGCCACATTCTTATGCACATAGTTCACCAGATATCCTCCCACACTGAATTATATTTCAGATACAGGGAAACAGATAATGCTTGCTAGTCAATCCCATCTTCAAGACAAGGTAGCATAACACAAATATGTCAAATATCAACTGCAATATGAGAGGAAATACCCCATCTAAGGATAAAAGATCCCGTTAATGGATTTAAGAGATTACAATTTAATATGCCTACAAGACTAAAAAGGTCCAGTAAATGGCGAGGAGAAAAACAAATAACCCATAGAAAGAGTCCAGTGCCGAGCTAATTTGGTCACTTGTAAAGCCACGGAAGGCTTCATATTGAAGTTATACAAGAGTTGACTTGTGACCTTGTGGGTATCACAACATTTGTGGTTTGCATCAATTGCAACAACATCCAACTGCTAAAAGATCTCATTCGACATAAAAGCACATTAATAGATTTAATGTGAAAAATGAAATCTGACATTTGAATATTGACAATACAAAAGTTGAAGAAACAAAATACAAGCCAAACATCTAGCAAAACTTACTCTACATTACCAAACCACAATTAGCAGTATATACCATTAAACTAGGAGATAATATCCGCAAAGCCCACAGACGATCCAGGCTGTTCTAGCTGCTCAACACATTTGAAATCTGTCTCATTCAGCGCTTTCGATTATGCCTCCTCTTCCTCTGGCTGATTCTGTCATCAGAATCAGAGTCTGAAACTGAATCTGAATCTGAAGATTCTGAAGATGTGCTGTATTGCCTACGCCTTCCCCTCTTCTGTTGTTTCTTTTTCCTCCTCTGCCTTCTTTCTTCCCCCGAGTCAGATGTAGAACTGTAATCCGAACTACTTTCTGAAGAATACTCTGATTCAGTGACAGATGATGACTCGCTATCAAAAACTGAATTCTCACTATCGCTACCAGAATCTGAGTCTGACCTATGCTTTCGTTTGCCTTTCTTAGAACTCCTTTCAGCCTTTTCTTCCTTAGCACTTGTATTTTCCAAATCATAACTGACAGGCAATGGTGCTGCCCTCAATTTAGGATTTTTAAGTTGTTGGGTCCGGGATGGTCGTGAAATATAAACTCGTTCATTCTTGCATTCATATGTCCAATGGCCAGTCTGGAAACACTTTTGGCATTGTGCTGTGCCACCAAGAGTTGACATTGTAGTCTTGAAGTCTTTCCTTTCACCCAATTTAACAGCTTTCTCAGTACTCATCAAATACATCTGCCTTTTTGCTTCCCTTTTCTCCTGCCATCTACTAGGTCCTTCTTCCTTCTGACCATAAGCATTCACATTACGGGCTGCTGCAGCTGCAGCACGTTCAGCCTGAGCACGACTAAGACCTTTAGCAGCATCGAGGGCTGCAGCCTTGATTCTTTCAGCTGCTGCCTGACCTTTTTCTTCCTTTTTACTCGACATGTTATTATGTGACTAACTCAGCGACACCAAAGTTTCCAGAAAACTACTTGCAGTATATTAAAAGCCAACCAGCTGCAACCTGTGATTAAGATCAGCTCAATCATTCATTTATGTGTACCAGTTTTTGCAAAATCCTTGATTGCAAGTTCAAGGAAACGACAAGAAAAAGGTCCCATCTGAACTAATAAAATTAATTATGGCTGCAATATGTGCTTCAATCATATTGTGAAATGGGTAAAAATAACTGCAACAACCCCGATAAGAAGCGCACGCAATTACCTTTATATGGGAGGGGCAAAAGGACGCTCAATTAAAACTTAATACGCAGAAATATTAAAACCCTAAATACACAGAATAGTTCAGATCACCTTCAGGAGTTAATGGCCTTCTTTCAATACGTTATTAATCCATCAAAAAATTCAAACTTAATTCGACAGCTCACGGTCAAATGGCCTCAATCATCAATAGGGAAATTCTGAAACGACAAAATCTGAATCAAGTTCGATTTACCTTTCCGTATAAGCGAAAATCACAGATCAACCTTCAAACATCAAATGTGAGATGGTTCAACCGTTCAAGTGAGCCCTACCCTTGAAGCACCAGCAGAGAGATGAAAACACAAACATCTGGAGCTTCTTTACTATGTAAAAATTTGAATTTCGCGTTTGGTGGTAGATTGAGAAAGCTTCGAAACACCTACAATGGGCACAATTGACGAGGGAGAAAGAGGGGCCACGAGTTGAATAACATAGAGAAAGCTAAGATACAGATTAAGCTTCGGCCATCGGGGAGCTCAATGGCGGTGGCACCTAGGGTTAAGGGACGGCCTACCGTTTACACCGGTATGTCAAGAAAGCCTAACTCTAACCACGTCGTTTCTTTCTATCCGGAACGAAAAGTAGAAAATTACTTGCAGGATATGAAAAGCCTAACTCTTTAACTACGTCATTTGAGAATCTCTAAAATGCTAGGCATTGAAGTGTGTAGAAAAAATACATATTGAAAAGAAAAATAATTATAAATTTTTTTTATCTTAAAAAATTAATTTTTAAATATCCATCAAATTAGTCTTATGCATAAAAAAATTTTTATATGAACAAAAATATAATATTTTAGGTCCAAGAAGGCAAACAATATTCACATTTTACTCAATTTAATTTCTGGCTGTACGTATTAAAAAAAATTTATTAAGAGAAGTTGTGATGGAAAAATACCCCGTGTAATAATATCAAATTTAAACCCAAAGTAAAGTGTAAAAAAAAAAAAAGCAACTATTCAAAATCCCACACATGATTGACCGATATTGTCTATTGGATTACGTGGCAAGTACCTGACCGTCAATCAGAAGACTGCGTAATTTTTAATCACTATTTTGCGGGAGGGTCAGCATCTGACCGTCAATCTGAAGACTGCGTATTTTTTAAGCGCGGGAGCTCCTCCACCGTACATAGTATATAAATTACATCGTTGGCGTGCTTGGTACTACCCTCACTGCTCCACGTAAACCCTAGCTTAGCATTACTCTTTGTTTCATTGCCTTTCCGTCGGAACAAGATGTCTAGCACCGATCCCGAGCACAGAGAAGAGGAAGAAGCCCCAGCTGGCGAGGATGAGGACACCGGAGCCCAAGTTGCTCCGGTCGTCAAGCTTGAAGAAGTTGCAGTTACTACCGGCGAAGAGGACGAAGATCCTATTCTCGATCTGTATGATTTCTATTTTATACATATTCTTTTTATTTTGAGAGCTTTTAGTGAGATTTAGCTGCTGAATTGTGTGTTTTGCATAATTATAGGAAATCTAAGCTTTACCGATTCGACAAGGAAGGGAACCAATGGAAGGAGAGAGGTGCTGGTACTGTGAAATTCCTGAAGCACAAGGTAACCGGGAAAGTTAGGCTTGTTATGAGACAATCGAAGACCCTCAAGATCTGCGCCAATCATCTAAGTTAGTACAATTTTCGTGCTTTGTTTTTGCATTTTTGTTGTTTAGTTTTCTGTTTTGGTGTGTTCATTTCTGTATTTGATTTTTTGCTTGTCGCAGTTCTACCTACAATGACCGTGCAAGAACATGCTGGAAACGAAAAATCTTGCGTTTGGCATGCAAGGGACTTTGCTGATGGTGAACTCAAGGATGAGCTTTTTTGCATTCGATTTGCGTCAATTGAAAGTGAGTATGATATTTGAAACTATGCACAACTCAGTTTGGATCGTTTTAAGCACTGATATACTTGAATTTCTGAATTCTCAGTTATGGCAATTTTATGATGCACTGTTACAGAAAGTCATTTTGTTTACATATAGCCATCCGAAACTTGTTTTCCTTAAGCTACTTATTAAACGTGTAGCCACTGATCATTGATGTGGTAGCAGGGAGTGCTTTATTTATTCATATTCAGTAGTCTCATTGTTACAGAATGATTTTTTTTTTTTTGGGTGGGGTTGTGGGAGGAGGTTGGCCAAAAGAAACATGCGGAATCTCTATGCTTGTCTGATTGGTTTTGTATCGTTTTAGTTACGGCCTCGAACACTCTTTACAATCTGTCATACATTCTGTTAATTCTCTTTTTGGTTTGAAAAACTATTTTTGGGCAAGTGAAAGCCAATTAGCAGAGCAAGAGCATCAATCACAATATGGTGCATTTTGCATTGAAGGTTGGCAAAAAGAATACTTGGTGATTCTCCGTGCCTGTCAAATTGGTTTTACACTGTTTTGGTTATGGCCTCGAACAAGTCACCACAGTTAATTCGCTCTTTACAAGTTGTCATTTTTTTTTTTGGTTTTAAAATACTATGCTACACTTTTTTGGGCAAGTGAAAGCCAATTAGCAGAGCAAGAGTGTCAATCACAATATGGCGCATTTTGCATTGAAGGTTGGCCAAAAGAACACATGGCAATTCTCCGTGCCTGCCAAATTGGTTTTATATTGTTTTGGTTATGGCCTCGAACAAGTTGCTACATCTAACTCTTTTTCTTTAACTAGAAATTGTCGTATTTTGTGATTTTTTTCGTTGGGTTTCAAAGTTTTGTGCTAAGCTTTGTTAGTTGTTCTGATTATCAACGGATGAAGCAGAATGAGGCTTTTTGCGTGACGAATTAACTGTAGAATTAGAATAATTGTCATCCATTTGAGTTGAAATGTAAAACTGTCACATTTTATCCTCAGTACTTGAACCAAGCGTTTTAGTATTTTTTTCATGATCAATTAGAAAGGAGAGTCAATTTGTTATCCTCTATTAAATATGCCTTAGTTGTATAAAGTTTCCTGGTGTTAAGTGGTTTGAAAATTGGCAATTTCTTCTTAGTAACCCATTCCCTTCTGATTTGGCCCCTGCTCATGTGCCAATTGGTAGAGTTTCAATTTAAAAAAAAAAATTATAAAGATATTGATGTTTCCTTATATGCCTACTTTCTCTCTCAATGCCCAGAATTAAATGGATTTATCATCATGTTCATGGTTAGGACTATATGCAGGGCACTTTCACTCTTGTCTCTTGTCTGGTCTGGAGAATGTCTGTATACTGACATCAGTTTCTCTTGTTTCTAACTTTATTGCTTCTTCACCCGACGTCTTTGTGCTGGGCTGGGGAGAAATGTTAACACGAGTGAGGTTGGGGTTTCATAGTTTCTTAATTGTGCGTGTTCCTTTTTGCTGAGAAAAACAGGCATAATCATTCTTTTGCCGCCCATCTCATGTGGACCATAAATTTTGCTTGTATAGTTACCAGTTCTGTGTCTTTTCCTGTAGATTGCAAAAGCTTCATGGAAACATTCCAAGAAGTTGCTGAATCCCAGTCGAAGAAAGAGGAAAACAAAGATGCATCAGCTGCCGCTGGTCTCCTTTCGAATTTGAGTGTTGAAGAGAAGAAATCAGAGGACAAAGTTGGTGAGCAAGAAACCGCATCAGAAAAGGAAAATAAGGATAAGCCAGAGAAGAAAGCCGAAGAGCCTGCTTCCTCTGCTTGAGTACAATTCATTGATGAAGTCATACTACTTTGCAATATGGCAAGGTTTAGTGGTTGGCCCATTCCTACCATATCTTGATTTAGGCCAACACTTGTTATCTCTGGGTTGTGTCGTGGGGATGCACTGGAGTGGTCTGTGTCCTCTGTTGGAGTCGTAGGTGAGCAAGGGTCGGGTGTCAGGTTTGAATTATTGGGGCTTGCGGTCTGAGAGTTTGCTAGTGTTATTTTTATTCGACTTGTGTACTTGTTGCAATTAATGGGACATGGTTGGGGAGGATGCAATCGAGCAATAGTGGAAGTTATAAACGGGTTTTGGATACAAACTATTTGACGAGTTTCACATTTTTAATTAATTAATTTATTTTTGCCCGAAGACTCGAAAATGTTGCAGTACTATCGCCGTATGCAAGACGAAGCATGTCGAACCTGTTAGTTGTGAGGAATTCGGCTATTAGCTTTTCGTGTCTGATATTTGCTTATTTATTGTTGTATTGTTTCAGCCTCATCGTACCGCGGCACAGGCTAGTCTGAACTTAGGTTACATAGAAACAGGTCAGGCTAGGGTCACTTTCAATACAAAACAGGCTCATGTGAACTTTTGTTGTTGCAAGATGGACAGGGAGGAAACTTGTTTTCATTTGTTGCAGCTCCTTGGATCACCACGTATCATTTTGAATCTCATTAAAGGGAAACTCCCAACAGCAACAGAATGTGGAGGGGAGGGTAATGAGAAAACTGCAGACACGCGTCCATAAGAACAAGGCGATGTGGATTTCAGGCACTCTGCTTGAGATTCCAATCATAGTAACGTGGCAACACTTTAGGAAGGCCATGGCCAAATGTTATTGTTACCGTGAAAGGGACAGCGCCTAGTCTCGGCCGAGAGAAGGTTCGAGGAGGCCATCAAGTTTCACGTGCTCTTCGCTTTTTTCCCCTTAAAATAATGTATGAATTTACATATGCAAAACATCACATAAATTAAGAAATAGTGACCATTTTGATAAATACTTTTGTTAAACCATTTATATATAATAGTCTAAATTGTTATCACAGAACCTGATTTGCCCCAGTGGAGTAGACATCTCTTTTGTCTTCAGGGGCACATATATGCTTATATGAGTCAGCAAGAAGACTTTAGAAGTAGTTCTTGTAATTGGCTAAGAATTTGGATGGATGGCAGGGATAGGGATGTCATCGAACTTTACAAGTTTGAAGTGTTTAATTTCTTATAAAATTGAAATAATATATAGCATTTAGAGAATATATATCTACACTGTTCCACCCTTGTAACAAAATAAGCAAATGGTTCGCATAAAAAACAAAGAGAAAACTTCAAAAACATGAATTCAACTTATGTGTTAAGTTTTTTTTTAAAAAAGTTTCTGTGCTATAATATAATAAATGAATAGTTTAAATTCATTCAGAAATATATATTAAATCTAAGTATTTTAAATAAATAATTAAAATATACCAAGTAAAAGTAGAAAGTTGGACTCCAAAAACACCCCTAACTTTTGTTGACGTAAGAAAAAAAAGAAAGAAGCCACTCGGCGCAACCATGGTAAGTGGAAAGAGAAAGATGCTTCATCCTTTTTCCTCACTATATAATGTAATTGAGCTTATTAAGGAAGCAAATTAATTAACTTGTGTTTCCAGAAAGCCAAAAGCTGAGAAATGCAAAGCACCTTCTTCAGCCAATTTCCTTGCATAGCAATGGAAGAAGATCTTTGAGCTTCGTTTTCTTCAAAATTCAAATACAGGAGGCAAGCTGTCGCAGGATTCGCTTACTTCTCTGTAATCTGCAGCAGCAGCAGAAGAAGAAGCAATTAATTTCTCTGCATTATTCTCATTTCAAGGTAAGCTCTCTACTTTCCAAACCAATAATTTGAGTTCTTCTTCATCTTTCAATATCTGTTAGTTAATCCATTGCATTTTGAAATTACATATGCGTGGAGAAATTTTGCTGAAAACTAGGGAAAATGTAATTATACAAAAGATTAAAAGTCTGTGGTTAGATGTTCTTGGATTAAATATAATGTTTACCCAAATATAAGTTCTTTTTCTGTAAACGATTAAACGTTTTTGAAGAAAAATGAAATCATTCCCTTCCCCTTTCCATTGAACCAACCAAACAAGCCTTAGTGTTCAAGTAAGCATACATTCAATAGAATATACTTAGAAACAAAATAATAATAAAATTGCTGAGTTTTAGTTGGTGGATAGTGTAGTGTTAAACCTAAACAATTATCATAAAAAATCTAATATATAGCTGATACATATCATGTGGATATGCTTCTGTGCATGTGTTAATTTTGCAAACAAAATCATGCATTTAGAGTCTATTCATCATTAAGGTGTAATGTTTCTGGCCCACTTTAATTATAAAAAAAAAAAAATATTTTTTTTTACCTAAGTTGAAGTTGTCCGAAATCAAGAATAGTTGTTCACACCCAAAAATAAAAAATATAAATCTAGTTGCATGGTCCCGCAATTAATATATTTGGCCAAATCGAAACGAGGAGACCAAATTAGTCACGCTACTAATATTATGTTTCCCGCATTAATCCCTTAGTCCTATGAACATAACTTATTAATTACTAAATTTGACTTGGTGGTAATTAATTATACAATAAGATTATTCACTTCAATTAATTAAAGTTTAAACTTTGATCATTATTTAAGAGAAAGATTTCCTGAATTTTGATGTAGTCATGTGGAGTACTCTTTTCTTTTCTTTTTTTTTTTTTTTTTTATCAAACATATAGGATACAATTTTTGGAGGTTTACCATTTTTTTTTTGGATAGGTTTAGAGGTATATCTTTAAGGTTGCTTCAAGAAATTTTAGTTTCGGTTTGTGAAATTTTGTCAAAAATATAAATATAAAATTTTCTATACCCTTAAAAATTATGTTCATAGAGATATAAAAATATTAGACCTTTGAGTCCTTTTTCTTTTCTTTTCTTTTCCTTTTTTTTTTCTACAACCAAACATCTCCCCCCCCCCCCCTCTTTTAGTAATTCAAAATCTTATCTTAAATTTATTTTTAATGAGTTAACACCTTGTTATATATATGAATTTCATATATTTTTATGCTTCTAAGCATATTATACTTAAAATAAACAATTTTTCCTTTTGAAAAAAATATATGTCAATCATAAAAGTTAAAACTTTTTTATGAATAAGAAGAAATGAAAATAAAAAAGATATTATGTGACCAAATATATCTCAAGTCACATGGGGTTGCAACCACAAAGAACTAGGAAAGGAGCAAAAGGCCGAGACGTACGGATGCATGTTCATCTCCCAAAACACAAACACAACCATTCTTTGTGATGATGCCCACACCACACGGAGGGAAGGGAAGGGACCTATGATGCATGTGATTGTGTCATACTTTTCAAAATGGGCTGAAATTGGAATCATACACATTAAATCACAAAACGAATAACAATACAATTTGATGCTTGATGTTGTTTATTTATTAAAAAAAAAAATGTCTACTATATGATTTTCGTCACTTAAAATGAATTAGTCTTTTGTTATTTGATAAAAAATATTTTGGGGCATAAAAAAAAAAAAGAATAATTAGGAAGCAAGGTGAGTAATACTAATAAAGCCAAATTAATTTTATCTGAATTAAAATATAATAATAAATAATAATGAGATACACTTATTTATCTTCATCTTTTGGTAAAGGTTAGTTATGAACTTTCAAAATGATAGATAGGTGAGTGATAAGGTGAATAATTGATTTGATCAAATTAAAGCCCTTTTGACATGTGGTTGACCGCCTCTTTCTAAAAGGTGAATAATTGATTTAGTTATATGAAATTATTCATGTATAATATTTTGCAATTAAACAAACAGATGATAGAGCTTAATATTGTTAAATAACATATATTTAAAAAAAAAAAAGAGAATGATGACAATTTTAAGCTAGCTAGATTTTTATTTTTTAATTTTTGTGAAATTTAGTTGAATTGGGTCAAAAAATTTATGAGTAGAACTTAGTATTCTTTTGGACATAATAATAAGAAGATAGGGATTGATGGACAATGATTGTGTTAGTGTGGAATAATTAAGTCATAGTCACATGAATGCATGCCCGATTAATATGGTTTGCCACCTAGAAGTTGATCATGCATATATCTATGATTTTATTTGTCTCAGCTTTCATTGTTGGTGTGCCGGAATTTAGCAGCTAATTAGCTCTGTCCATATCTTTGCCAATTATACTCAAATAATAATAATATTTTATATTTTATAGTCAATTATCAATTATCAATTATTATACTATTACTAAGTAGTTGAGTTGAGGGGGTGTCTACACCTGTCAATTTTTTGACTTTGCTAGACAGAATTTTGGGCTACCAACGATGGCCCAACCTTCCTAAAGCTTTTAGCTAATATTAACTCTCAGGTCTCATCTTTGGTTGGTTATGAACACGACAACCGTTTCATACGTAAAATACTTAGCTAGTTATCTTATCCCTAAGAATGGGAATTAATTAAATTGTCACACGTGTTACATTTTTGCTAAATTACTACATTAAAGTACAGTATTAGGTAAATAGGGAATGGTCTATCTTAATTTATATCTTGTTACTTAGAAAAAAGTGTCTCAATATATATAATATGGTTGTTAATCCAAGAGCCAAGTGAAGCTAGGGCTAGAGATTTTGATAGGGTTTCAGGTAAAGAGAACATCAAAAAGGGATTTGGTGTATCCATATGTTATTTAATTAAAAGAAGTAGCATCACATATGATCTCATTAATGTTAGCTAACTCCTTCGATTTATTTGATCTCAGTGGCATTAAAAAAACCAGTAGAAAATGATATGTATAGGAAATGTTAACATGTGGAGGCCACTAGTTACCATCAAATTCTCTCTCTCTTTTTCTTTGCTACCAAACACGTAGTGAGCTTAGCTGTACTCAAAAAGAGAAGAGATTAGATTTGTTACCCATCCAAATTGTATGGCTAGGCTTTTGCTTGAATAAATAATTCAATGCTTATGCTTAGATTGTGTCATTTTTCTCCTTCTTATAGGACCATTGGTAACATCAAATGAGTCAAATCACCATCAACTCCCAAGTTGTCCCAAAAAAAAGAAAGAAAAAACACATACATTCTAAATTGACCCCAAAGAGGAAATAACTGGAGAGACACAATAGCCATATGTCAAAGATATAGCCATTTTTAATTAGGGATTAAATAGAAGTATTTATAATTAATTAATTAATAATAATAAAGACAATAAAATAAATAGTGATCAATAGAACGCATTTTATAATTAAAAGATTAGTGTAATTTATTAATTAATTATATTATTTTAATTAATTAATTAACATAATTTAATTAAATTTATTCAATTGACTCACTTAAATTTATATATTATCCTGATTTTATTGTTTTCTAATTGTAAGAAGAGGAAATCTTTGGGATAAGGACTAGATAAATGTTTGAAAGCGGGCCATAACCCAAATCAAAATAACAAAGTAGGCCAGACCCTAACCGTCCATCTTGGCAGATGAGTCGCCAAGTGGACCCCCCATCACCCGCCGTCTTAAAAAATTAACGGTGTTGTGTTAGATAATGTTTTCGGCCATTGGAATTATATTAAGAATCTCTATATATATTTATTTATCTGTTAAGAATCAATATATTTTTTTTGTTAAAAAAAAAAATCTATATTTATTTATTTGATTTGATTTGATTAAGAATCTATATTTTGATCTAACGACTAAAAATAAGTTTTTATTATATTTCATTAGAGTTTAAATTTCAGTACACTCTCAAAATTGCCTTTATATTTGACGGTCAAGTGCTCGGAAAGTATAGAAAAGCAATTGCAACTTTGCAAATCCAGCTGCAAATACCGTTGCGTTCATTGTAGTGATTGAGAACTACAAAGCTAACCACTTGAATCTACGCCTTCCTTCCTCGCACTCTTCTCTTCTCGTTCAGGGCTTTTCTTCGGTCTCTGCTTTCTTTCTTCACCATTCTCTTTCCATTTGTAGCCAATTTTGACACATATGAAGCAGCGTTCAGAGCACCATCGACAGGTACTGTCTTTTTTTCTCCCGCGTTTCCGCGCCAAGATTCTTTCTATGTGCTTGTCTTTGGGATTTGTTAATTTTGGCAAACTGAGGTAAATTGCAGAGGACTTGGGCTGAACTATGTTGTTTCGGTTGTTCCTGCCTACAGCTATTCTGGGCTCGAGTGGTTATGCGGAAATGGCTTAACATAAGTAGCAGGGAGTCTGATTACAGCGCCGACCCTGATGATGAAGATGACCCGGATACTGATTCGGACAATGAAGGTGAGAGAGACTTTAGAACAATGCTTCTATAACTATTACTATTGCTATTATTTTCATCGTCATCACCATTATCGTTATTATCTAAGTGTGTGTATTAATACGAGGAATCAAGACTGGGAAAGTGTGTTGCAGCTGATCTTTTATTATCTACTAAAATTTGGGAATTTGAGCTTTATGGTTCATGTCAGTGATCTGAAATTCTAAATTGGAATTGTTTCTGGGTACTAGAAGATCCCTTTTTCAGTTTGGTTGTTTCAGTCTCATTTTGAAGTTGGGTATTTTGCAGAATGGGGATGGCCATCTCGGTTTAGGGAGAACAAAGTTGATGAAGCTCAGCCTGAACCAAATGGTAAAGTTTGAAGATATGATTTTAACTTTTTAATCGATTTAACTGCTAAACATGATTTATTCTTGAGTTACACTATCTTGATTCTCTCAATATACAAGTAGTTCAGTATGAAGAAGAAGACATCATTGTAGTTGTGACTTGTGGAGCTGGGAACTCAGGCATTATTGTTGGTTACTCGTCATGTTGGATAATTACTTAGTGCACAGATTACCCTTTCTGTTCCTGGAATCCTCTGATATGTTGATAGAAATTACAGGATTTTCAAAATTTTTTCGTATAGAAATAGAACTAGGTCCTGCATGAATTTCTAGGAAACTGAAATCATGGGAAACTTATAAATTCAAAGTTCTTCATTAGTATCAGCTCGGAGTCTAAGTTATGCAAATGAGAATTTCTGTTAAATATACTGTGAATTTAAAATTTAAGAAGTTTGAAAGTTCCTGGAGTGGAGAATTTTTTCGTCCCTTGTTAGAAGGGGATTATCTTATATAAAAACATATACTGCAGATATCATTAGCAACGTGTACATTCAATTCTAATATTAGTGAATTAGATTTTCAACTATTATCAAGTTTGCTTCTTAGAGGGTTTAGTATATTGCTTTTGTAAATTTCCTCTCCCATTGCCTAAATTTCTTTCAAATCTCAGATTACCTTCCAAGATTAAGGAGGCAAAAGTCATCAACTTTTCGGTCCCAATATATAAACGCGAAGGAACTGAGGTAAGATACTAGTTCTTTTAAACTAATATCATGTTTATTTAGTAAGCAAGTCTTGGCATTAGTTTCAAAGACTTGAATGCAACGAAAGCATATGTCCATTAAGGCTGTATGGCTCAAACTTCTCATATCTGGATTCTGGTGTATATTTGTCTCATAGAATATGTGTTGGGACATGGAATGTTGGAGGAAAACTCCCACCTGATGATGTAGATATTGATGATTGGCTAGGTATCAATGAGCCAGCTGACATCTATGTTCTTGGGTAAGTCTTCTACTGTTTTTATTATATTTAAGTTCATCTAATGCACTGATGTTTGACATATTTAATGATGACATACTTCATGTTGAGTCAACGTTATGATGTTTATAAATAAACCTCTGTTGCCTGTTATGATTTCCTTTTTTGCTCTATCTTTGACTTCATGTACAGTAATTAATTTCGATATATTTCCTTCTAGAAAAATCCCTAAATATTTATGGAAATTCATCCCATTTTATTGACTAAAATGCTGCTTTAAAAATGCAGTTTTCAAGAGATTGTACCCTTAAATCCTGGTAATATTTTTGGTGCTGAAGATACTCGCCCCGTACCAAAATGGGAAAACATTGTTCGTGAAACACTGGATAGAGTTCGTTCTCCACCACCAAAGATAAAATCCTTTAGTGATCCACCATCTCCATCAAAATTTAAGCCATCGGATGATGTCCCAGACATAGAAGAAGAGATATTATTTGAAAGTGATAGTGATACTGGTGAGGAAGTCCATCCTTGGGATGAAGAAAATAATGTTCTTGAAGGAGGTACACTTGTAACAGTCTCAGAAGAAATCAAGAATACAAACTTAGGGGCTTCAGATGGTGCTGAGATTGCCACCTTGGGCATGCCTCTTGACCAGAATTTACCTAGACAGTTTCCTTCTTCAAAGAGGTTAGACAGGTTAAATTGTTTCCGGACTGAAGATTCGTCAGAAACTAGGGACACATCATTCACCCAAGAGACCACTAAACTATCCAGAATGCTGAGTGGGTCTGAAAGGATTGGTTTGGTCTGGCCAGAACCGCCATTACATCTTCTATCTCAGCAGTTATTGGAGAGACCCAGTTCATTTAAATCAATAAAGTCTTTTAAATCATCGAAGTCTTTTAAAGCGTATAATTCTTTCAAGTCATACATGAATGAAGCGCCACCAGATTTGGCTATGCTTGAAGAGATTGACCTTGAAGCTCTGATGAAGCGTAAAAGAAGATCATCATATGTAAGGATAGTAAGCAAGCAGATGGTTGGGATTTTCATTACTGTATGGGTACGTAGGAGCTTACGTAAACATATTCAAAATTTGAAGGTGTCAACTGTTGGTGTTGGTATTATGGGCTATATTGGCAACAAGGTTTGTTCCTGTTATTCACAATATTATATATATATATATATATATATATATATATTTAAATAGTATGACGATTTTATCTGCATTTTCTTGCTGGTTTCCTGTACTGGATATTTAATATTATTAGTGATATTTTATCGAATATAGATAATCATTTGATCATAAGTATCATTTTCTTTCTTCAAATTATAAGACGATTCTTTAATCTTCCAGGGTGCAATATCTATCAGCATGTCCATATATCAGACGCTTTTCTGTTTTGTATGTACCCACCTCACACCAGGTGAAAAGGAAGGAGATGAGCTTAAAAGAAATGCTGATGTGCATGAAATACTTAGAAGAACCCAATTTCATTCACTTTCTGATGTTAGACTTCCCAAAAGCATCCATGACCATGAGTAAGTAGATGTTTAATCGTACCATGACGAATTTAGTTACTTTTCTTCCCAGCTGGCAACTACACTATACATTTTTTTGTACATTCCTTACCAGTCCATTGAATTACCTGATCCTCCTTGCCTTGGTTTCTTTTATTTTTTCTTTTATTGTTACATTTCTTGTCATATTTTCTATAGTCTGTCATTACGTTTTCTGTGTTACAGAACTATAATTACTTAATCAATTTTAATATTATTTGCAGAAGAATAATTTGGTTGGGTGATCTGAACTACCGTATCAACTTGTCTTATGAAGAAGCACGACATCTTATATCAAAAAAACAGTGGTCAAAATTGGTGGAGAAAGACCAGGTATTTTTGAAACTCCTAAAATAGTACTTTGCACTGCATGAGAACCTTCCTCTGGAACACAGTTGTCAGCCTGGTCTTCTGTTGGATGAGAAATCTGGTGACTGGTAGCCTAAGTATCCTTAGGTCAAATAAATGTCTTTTCATTGTTCTAAATTTTCTTTTACAATTTAGAGACTCTGAAACTGTCATATAATTGTCTTTTATTTTAAAATTTGATCGTAAATTAGAATCAAGGTTTCGTATGTTGTTAATGATTTTTCTTGAAAAGGTTATATCTTTCATGATCGTATTTGTGTTTAAGTAAAACTGCACATTGACAACACCAAAAAGAAAAAAGAAAAAACTGCACATTGATGTTTAACCATTGTAACCTTGCTGAGCCTTTATAATAGATTTTTTTTAAAAAACAGCATACCCCTGTATCCATGTCATATTGGACCTGTTACTCCTACCATTTTCAATGCTTCCTAACTGAGCCAAGTTAGATAACAGTGCTCCTTAGCTCACGTACTTGTTCGTCTCAATCCCCTGAGTTATATAACAGGAAGGTGCCTGAATGCTAAGTATATTGCATTTTATTCTGACAGCTTGCCCGAGAACTCAAGAATGGTGCATTTGGTGGATGGTCAGAAGGCACACTGAACTTCCCGCCAACTTACAAGTATGAGATAAATTCTGATAAGTACTATGGAGATGATCCCAAGGCTGGGAGGCGTACACCAGCATGGTAAGCTTGGGTTTTGCTTGAACTGAGGTTCTTGTTCCATGTCTGTTAATCCTGCATTTATGTATTTGTTTATATATCTTTCTAAACATGCATTGTTTTCTTATATCTATAAGCTGTGTTATTTATAGAATGTCAGAGACAAGTCATTGTTTGTGTCTATTTGTATGCTTGATTCTACTGAATCTTTTAACTACATGTTGAATCTGAATTGAAAACTTTCATTGTAGGGTTTACAATATTACAAATATGAACTATTCTGGTCAATGTTGCCAAAGTAATTCCTGATATTTCATCTTAAATTTTAAGATTTCTGAAGAAGGCAGACGTTACTAGACTTCTGCTCCCAACCAAGGATGTGAAAATCTGCCTAACATATGCTTAGAGAGTTATACCAAGTTATCTACCTTAGGCGTTTGGAAAATGCTTAATCCTATCAAAACTGAACGTGTTAACTAATTGAATAATTGAATTAAGTGATTGCAAATATATGACTCTATTATGTTCCCAAACCTGACTTCATGGTAATTAGAACTAGTCTTATGACTTGATTTTGTACAATTGATTTTCTTAAGAGTTAACCCAAGGAATGTGCTCACCTTTCAGGTGTGATCGCATTCTTTCATATGGAAAGGGAATGAAATTACTCAACTACAGAAGGTCAGAACTCAAATTTTCAGATCATCGGCCTGTGACTGCCACGTATATGGCTGAGGTTGAGGTGTTCTCTCCTAGGAAGCTACAGCGAGCCCTTACTTTCACAGATGCAGAGATTGAAAATGAAGAAGTCATATCAAATTTTAGTGGTTGGAATTAGCTGCTTAATTGGAACAGGTGAATTTATTTATATATATATATCTGTATGACACTCATATGGTCTAATTCCAGAATGCCAACATCAAGCTTACAAATGCTGAGCACAAAGACTAGCGGATTTCTCAAGATCTAAAAGTTTAAATATAGCTTCTTGAAAGGCCTCCATATCAATAGGAATTCTTTTCTCAGATACAATTTCATAAATCAGAATAACTTAGTTTATAAGATTTCGGAGTCTCATCTTTTAATTTTTTTCCCGTTATTTTGTAAAATTTCCGCCCACTGATCAGACATTGCTACAACTCAGACTTATTTTCTGGCTACACTAGGATCCCAACAATTCTGAAGTAGTGCAGGTCTCTGGTTACAATTTGCTTCATATGTATGAAAAATAGATGCCAGATAGAGTTATCCAAATTTCGTTCTGTCCCTGAAGATTTTCTGCCTGTGCTCACTTTTTAAATGTTGATAATAATATGCTTTGCCTAGTTCACTAGTTACCATTGGACTGCAACAGCACTGACTTAAATCTCGAATTTCCCTTAGCGGATGTTTATAATCTTTGCTTTCATGTGCAGGGTTGAGTTAGAAGTTTTAATGGCTAGTTAGAAGGCAGTGATAACTACTGCAACTTGTCAAGTTCACACTACCGGTACCGGACATCAGATTCATTCATTTGATTCATTTTTTTTTTTTTTTTTAAAAAATTTCTGACATCAGTATTGTATAGAGAAATTAGGGCATAATCTATCTGGAAGGGGATTTTACCAAGTGGTTTTGGATTGAGGTAGTAGAATTTCACTTCTCAGTATGCATCTGTATTGCTGTGACTGTAATGTGCTCTGTGACTCCAGCTTTGCGTGAAGCTTTCTGTACATGTATAGGAATAAGTACCAGGCATGTCTGTCTGGGATTTCTGCAAAGGAGCTGTCAGCAGAGATGCTAGGCTGCGTACAGTGTACACCAACCTTGAAAGGCTAATAAATTTAGGAAATTATTGTATCCAAATTTTATTGATTGCTGAAATTTACTGTCAACTTTCATAGTTAGGGATCATCATTATTATACAGAACAAACTGGTGCAATATCTTCTGGGTAGATAACTAAGCATAGTCGTGGAATCAATCCATAAAACCAGAACAGAGTGATGTAAAAAGATGCACATGAAGATTTTCTTTCAATGAATTTTTGTATTTATAGAATATGTTGGTGTCGCCAGCAAATCCACGCAGAGCAGCCTCCATCCATGTTGACTACATCCTTAATTCCCTGTATCCAAATATATCTTCAATTCTTAACCTCAGCTCCATTCTGTGTGTTTGTGTTTGCCATCCAGCTATTTGGCGTTGACTTTATGAGGTGATTGTAAAGTTTATTGGACGTTGACCTAGTTTTTTCTTTTGGGTTGACAATCAAAGTGTATTTATGAGATTAATGTAACGTATGTTTAAAATTAGAATAATAAATGATAGATCTTTTGTGATAAAAGTAATTCTAATGAAGCTTTGGCCAAGTTAGCTGGAAGCTCGGTTAACACTTTATTGGCCAGACGTTTACATAGTTATTGTTAGACAACATCTAATAAAATGAGCATTACATTACATGAATGATTGCTTAGAAAATGTGATTTTGTGGGTTGACTTTACAACTTTGTTGCACTCTTTAATTAAAAAATAAAAAATAAAAAAATCCATGGACTCCCTAATAAAAGGAGTCCCACATTCATGTCTTGCTGAAGTCTAGGAGGAAATTTCGTTGCCAATAGTTGGCTTCTGATTAATTAAAGTTTATGCTACAATTGCCGGGAACATGCAATGATGCAAAGAAAGCCTCCTTTGCTGTAGCATAAGGATTATTGCAATTCTTTATAATATTTGAGTAATGCCTACTCCTCCGAGTTGGCTCGTGTTGGACCTCTAGTTTCTCAATTTTCTTTTTGGCTGAGATTTCTTTTATTAGGTTGTACTTATTATGTACAAAAAGAAAAAAAAAAGTTTAATAATTAAGTACCTCAAAGTCTCATTCAAATATTCAATCCAAAAACTTAGATTTTTAACAAAAAGTCGAGAATATATTTTATATTCATGCCCTTCAAAACTTATAAAATGATGTAAACGAACAAAAAAAATGCAAATTATCCAATGGTATGGCGACAGTTGGGGTGGTACCAAATAATGATATTTTTTTTTCTGATAATTAATCTTCCTTATTTTTTATTGCATGGTACATTGTTTTTGAGTGTTGTTGACAAATTCTCTTGCTAATAAAAGAGGAAAAGACGCATAGCGATGCATGGGGGAGAGGAGAAGATAACATCATGGCATCCCCTACCCACTTATGTCATTATTACACCAAATATTCTTGTCCTTTTTCCATATAACATATTATTTCCCCTATTGGAATGTTATATACGTCTGTCTCTCTCTATAATAATAGATCAGTTGATGAATAAATACAGAATAATTAAGGTAATATTCAACTTTGGCGGTTGTTTGACATGATAATATAGTTTAATTAGTTTAGTTTGTACATCAAATAATGTTATACTTAATTTGTTTTTTATACTCCCAAGCTATCTTCAAATTTTCTGTAATTTTAAATATAAGCCTTTGATTTGTAATAGGTTAGAATTCTGTTTGTTTTATATTTATCCAACGTAAGTATTGTGCCCACAGTCCAACAAAAACTGCAATATGAGTTTAAAAAACTTAGCACTTGTTCTTTAGTTTAAATAAAGTAGATGTTATTTAAATCATTTTTATATTAAAAAATAGCAATTACATTACTTCATGACCCATATTATAAAAAGTATAGTACATTACTGTAGAGAAATTTTGAGATAAAAACTGACAAATTGTAATTAATTTATTCTGTCTTGCTTTTGGTAGATAATGAATTTAATTATTTTATAAATTATATTAGTTTGAATCAAGGTTATTTATCACATTAATTTCTTTCACGTATTTGATATAGCTTGAGCTGCAAAGAAAGTGGCTATGACGCCATGCCAATCTCATTAGGAAAATGTTAATTGCAGACTTAATGTTTTATATTTTAATATATATTTTATATTTAAAATATATTTGCAAGAATAAAATTATAAATAAAATAAAAAAATAGAGAAGGGAGTGAACAATTTTAGATGTAGGCATAATACATCTCTTGCATGGGAGTCACCATTCGAAGGTTCATTGACTTCTCTGCCACTACCTTTTTTTTAAAAAAAAAAAAATTAAATATGCAAAATGATTGAGTTTAATTGAGCATGACTGCTGATGGAAGAAACTAAAAGGTAAAATCTTGAAACTGAGTGCACGTTCATCAAATCCTAAACAAATGATTTCAATGATGCTAAGAAAATATATAAATTCCCATTCCCATTATCATGCACTACAAACAAATTCGTGAAATGACCACTATAATAATGTTAGCTTAATTAAGCAGAAATGGATTTCTTAATATTGGGGTGTGAAGGTGAAGTATAGAAGAATAAACAATAATTTAATTGTATAAAATAAAGTTTATTATTTTAAAAATAATATATTAAACATTTATTTGAAATAAAACAAAAATAATTATTTAATTATTAACTCAAATTAAATATAATACAAACAAAAATTTATTAACTTACAAAGTGATAAAACAATGATTTGAATCTTCCTTTACAAAGAAACTCGGATTTATAAGTGTGAATAAGAAATAGGAAAGAATTCCGCGGAACACAGGCGGAAAGGCCGTATTGCAAATGGCCATCGCTGGAATCATACGCCGAAAGCACAATTAATTATTGCCACTTCCTTTTGTTTAAATAATTAATTATAAAAACTACCTAGGATTATCAAGCTAGGTTCATCTTACACTTAAAAGTTATACCCTTAAAAAAAAGAAAAAGGAATCAAATAGGATATTTTTTAGTTAAAAGAAGGTTTAAAGTATGTCGAAATGATCTTTTAAAAAATTGTTATCAAAGAGCTTAGATAAAAATAATTTTAGCTAGATTTCAAATTATACTTTATCTACTTTTGTCATAGTATATATATATATATATATGTTTCATGCATGAGCATGACTATTTACAATTTTACATGACCATTGATTATCTTGTCGATCACATATTAAATTAGTTACATTAAGTGTGACTTTTTGAAATTATTTGAAAATTCTTTTTATTAGAAGTTTTTTTTATAATAATTTTTATTTATTTATTTAATTTTTTATGTAATGATTTTCGTAAAATGTCAAATTAATTTAAAATTCATACACAAAGAATATTATTTTACTAAAATGAGAAGTTGAATTAAGATAATATATCGAGTAATGTTGGACATCTTATGAGTACAATCAAACTGACCTTTTTTTTTTTTTTTCATATGACTAAAATTTTAAGTGGCTCATATTTATGAGATATATTGTTAACTAAAATCAAGAATGGCATATGGTGTGGATTAGCATGTTTTTTTTTTTCATAAACAATCATTAAATTAGTATGATATTGACTTAAAAGAAAAGTAAGTTAAGTTGTAAGATCTTTTAAATAAAAGATTTCTCATGTTTAAAACTTTAAATTAAATGTTATTCGTTGAGAGGAATCTGTTGTTTCTCACCCAAAACATAAATGAGTCTCGAGGCAGATATTCTCACCCTCAAAAACAACGTTCTTTTAATAGATATATGTATAGTACCTTTAGAAAATAATTACTATGTACTTAGCCTATCAATATAGTTTTTAAGTATATCATTTAATTACTTAACTGGTTTATGAAAATATTTATTCAAGCTTGGCCAGCATTGTAATGCAGAAATTAATAGCAAGCATTGACTTTTTTTGGTTATAATAGTGGTTAGATGTGGTGGCATGCTATTCTGTATCAAGTAATCAACTCACCGACTCCTCCTTCTCTTATGACCTCTCTTTGTGACTTTGTCTTTGATATGCTATATGATATGACATGATAGCTCAGCTCGTGCTCACGCTCTTTTTCTCATAATTATATACAAATTATTACACCTCTTTCTTTCTGTTCTCCCTCTCCATCGTTGACCTCCCACTCTCCTCTCTACTTTTAACTTCCCATCCATCCCTTTCCTTTCCCTCCACCACCGGTAATGCTCTTGCTTTTCCTCTGACCAGTCCCTAAATTCGAAACTCAATCTCAGCCATCTTCACAAGTTTCCTCCGATTCCATTCCCATCATCATCAACAGATTCAATTCTACTCTCCATCTCTCTTTAAATCCATGATACAATCCCATATTGCTTCTTCGTCATCTCTTTAATCCCAACCTTGTAGCTCTGGCTTCTTTCTCTTCTGTCATTCCTTAGCAAAACCTTTATAAAAACCACCCAATTATGTAACTACACCCCTCCATTCCCTTAACACCCTCAAAAAAAAAAAGAAAAAAAGTTTCTTCCAAAGTTTAATTCTCATCCCAATTCTGGAGTTCATATATAGTTTGTTCTAATTAGATTGTGAATCTGGGTCCCTTTTCTCCTTCTATTCCTTAGAAAAACTTTTATAAAAACCTTCAAATTATGTAACTCCAGCCCTTTATTCCTTTTAAACCTCAAAAAAAAAAAAAACAAAAAAAAATCCTTTTTTTATCCAAAAATATGGAAATTATTCTCTAATATTTTTGTTTGTTATTATTTATCTTTTTTTTTTTCTCGAAATTCCCATCTGAAAAAAAAAATGAAGAAAGAAACAGAAGAAAATGAGGCAGAAACCCCGACGGCGTCGGCACCTGCGACTCCGGAGACGCCAGCGCCGCTGTTCACGTCGCTTCGAGTGGACTCTCTTTCCTACGATCGGAACTCAATGCCACATCGCAAGTGCATGCCTTGGGGTTCGAGTGACCCCAACACGTGCTTCACTGATTTGCCAGTGCCTAAAGTCAATGTTTCTATTTCACGCAAGGTATGTTTTACATTTTAGTTTTACTAATTACATTTTAGTTAATCATCATTTTACTGATTAGAATAAAAATTATTTTAATGAAATTAAAGGGTTATTTTAAAATTTAATTTTTTTAACAAATATTTTTTGAGAATGGCTGCGAGTGCAAATTGCAATGCAATTCATTTGGGCCAGCATTATTTGATTGACTAGTGTAGGTCGGTTTGTTTTGTTTTGTTTTATTCAATGTTTTGATGAATCAGAAGGTCAACCCCATGAATATGATCATGTAGCAAGTGATATAGAATAATTTTTAAGGTCCTACATTCATGTGGATGAGAGTGCAATCCAATAAAATATCAATACTTTATTTATAAAACTAAGTAAACTAAATTGAAAATTTTAACTACTCTTCTTTTGGGTTGTCATCTTTAAAATGATTGAACTAAATTATGAATTATTTGTTTTTATATTGTTTTATATATGATTTATATTATATTCACGGGTTTTGTTTTATGTATTTTTGTATATGAAATTCAAAATTTGAGGCATGATAGGGGCTTTCTGAGGCTTGGCCGTAGGGACAAGAAAAGCTTTTGCTTATTCTTTACTTTTTGTTTCCATTGTGAGTGAATTGTTATTTTGTGGAGAGTAACGAAGAGAATAAGCATTAAAACAAAAGAAGAACACATTCTGTGCAGTCAGAAGGTAGAGTACGCTAGCAATGGGAGATTCGATTCCATAATAATGTATGAGGATATTGCCAATTGTTAGAAAGGGCCAATTATTTACTCAGATACATATTTATATATATGTTAGAGCAAAAATACTATGGATAATTTTTTAACATTCAAATATATCAGATCATTTAGACATGAAATTGCTTTTTGTTCAAAATTACGGAGTATTAATGAGTAAATCATTTATAATAAATATGAATTTTAAGTTTTTTTTTTTTGGTAAGAATGTGAATTAAAGTTTTGATAAATAGATTTTTGTAAACTAGTGTAATGCATAAAACTTTTTACCAAAAAAATAATGCATAAAACTTGTAAGCAAAAATAGAATAATAGTTGTATATTATGAAAGGGCATTTACTGTTTGATTTGAAGTATGAGTATGAAGTGGGCTATAGAGAAAGTAATTCCAAATATTAAATGTCAATGGTCAAAAGATACTGCTTTTGATTTCTTAAGCTTAGAAGTATAACCCCACCTGATTTTCTATAATAATTAAGGGATCTTGGCGTGGGTGTCTTAACTGGAGTAATAATAGGATAGTGACTTCCATTATCTCTTTCTCTTAAGATATTGACTTGCACGGTGCACCCTAGACGAATTTATGCAATTGTATTTATGTATAAAGACTTTAGCGTTCCTTGAATGAGGTTAAAAAAGGTAATACCATGAAAGAAAAAGATAGTAAATTAATGCAGTTAATCAATTGGGTTAGTGGTAAATTTCACATAATATTGGGTTTGAATTTAATGAGGAATTAATTAACAGGTTGGAGCAGAGTTTGTGGGCACCTTCATACTGATGTTTGCAGCAACAGCAGGACCCATCATAAACCAGAAATACAATGGAGCAGAGACTCTAATCGGAAATGCATCGTGTGCAGGGCTAGCTGTGATGATCATAATCCTTTCAACTGGACACATCTCAGGAGCACACCTCAACCCATCCCTCACCTTAGCATTTGCTACGTTTCGCCATTTCCCTTGGGCCCATGTCCCGGCTTACATTGCTGCGCAGGTCACCGGCTCCATTTGTGCCTCTTTTGCTCTCAAAGGTGTCTTCCATCCCTTCATGTCCGGTGGTGTCACCGTCCCTTCTGGCAGCATTGCCCAAGCTTTTGCACTTGAGTTCATAATCACTTTCAATCTCCTCTTTGTTGTCACTGCTGTTGCTACTGACACTCGTGCGGTATGTAACCTAGCTAGTTCAATATTAATTACTTTCATTTTCTTTCTGATTACGAGGTATTGCTGATATGTCTGTCAGGTTGGAGAATTGGCAGGAATTGCTGTTGGAGCTACAGTTTTGCTCAACATTCTCATATCAGGGTTAGCAACCCTCCTTTCATATATACATGTTTTTCTACTATATTCTTTTTAAGTTTACGTTGAGACAATATCCTCTTACATTTAGGTACAGGAATAACTTTTATTCAAAACAAAAAGCAATACACAACAACCTTTTCCAAAAATGTAAAGGAAAAATTTAACTAATCTCCTCAAACTTTCAATCATGTATATTTCATACCTAAAAATTTTAAAAGGTATATTTTGTTCTCTTAAACTTATAAAATGTACATACTAACACCCAATTTAATAAAACTGTTAAAATCTAACAAAATAATCATGTGCTAGTCAGATGCTTCCACAAAATTACGAAGATTTCTAAGTAAAAAGGTAGAAACACACAAACCCCAATACCCATCGAAGTGCTCCATATACGAATAGCTGTGTTTGACTTCAAATAGAAGAGCTCTTCATGGCCAATGCTATTCCATGTGGGGAGCGTTAATTTCTGTCTTCCTCTGTCACAGAAGACATCATCATAACCATGCTCCCATTTCTTTTAATCTCTTTTTCTTTCCAATCTTTCATTCCAATGGAAGGAATTCATTCGAGGTGTTTGGTTTTGGTTGATTGGAGTTCCAATCCCAGAATTACAAATAGAACTTATCTGTGTTAACTGAGAATTTTGAATTCAAAATGTTTATATTTGCTAGCCGGTCCGAGACTCAACATTGAAATCACCCTAGAATTTATGATTAAGCTCGACTAGATGTAATAGCAGGGCTGTAATTGGATACAAGATACAAATTGATATATACTTATAGATGGGTTGTGAAAATGGGTAGCTGGGTAGGAGCTCTTCAAAGCTTCGGCTTATCACAAATCTTTAATGGGTATATTACACACAGATTACCCACATCAAAGTGACCTTCAACCATTGAAATTGCACTATGGTTAAAAGAAAAAACCATAAATTTGATTTGATGTAATTGTAAAGAAGATTGACACGTAGCATATATGTGTGTTTAGGCCTTTAAGTGGTGGTTCAATGAACCCGGTTCGCACCTTGGGTCCAGCAATTGCTGCGGGAAATTACAAGCATGTGTGGATATATTTGGTGGCACCTACGCTTGGAGCTCTTGCCGGTGCCGGTGTCTATACCATGGTCAAGCTCCGGGAAGACGAAGCCGATCCTCCTCGCCAGGTAAGGAGCTTCCGTCGCTAGAACCAGTACTCAACCGCCGCTATACTACTACTGCGGCGGCCCCCGCTACATCTTGTGTGTAATATATGCTAGAAGAAAATAAAGCTGGGGAGTGTGTGGTGTGTTTCTATTCTATCATATTATCCATTGCTAGTTCTTTCTGAATAAAGAGCTGGCTACTTTGCTTTGTATTTGTAATTTCTATGGTTGCTTTGATTTGTGTAAGCTCATGCTGCATGCTTTCATGTGCAGCAAACCAGTCAAAACTAGACTTTTGTGTTGAATAAATGAACCATTTGTATTGTATTATATATATATATATAGTCTGTAAAATAGGATGCTTGATAGAATTAAATTAAGCAATTAGTACATTGAACGGAACCCATAATGAAAAGGCTGAATTTCAATAAACTAAACGCAAATACCAATTTTAAGGCTTATTTATCACTCGAAGGAGGAAAAACTTTATATTATTGAATATAATGTTACAATTTCTTCC
This sequence comes from Bauhinia variegata, assembly GCA_022379115.2. NCBI lineage: Eukaryota > Viridiplantae > Streptophyta > Magnoliopsida > Fabales > Fabaceae > Bauhinia > Bauhinia variegata. Next base: position 20,056,864 of record CM039428.1, on the reverse strand, counting down.
TTTACAATCCTATAACTCATCTCACATAGATCTTTAGAATTCTTTTTATTGTAATTGAAGCCTTTTTAATTTATTCATATTTCTTATAAATGAAGTCAATTCATTTTGTTTAAATTAAACTTTTTGAAAAAATTACAAGAAGTTGAATTTATTATATATAAACTTAATTTCAAACAAATATCATGACAACATTTATCAACTAATTAAATGAATTCTTTAATATACACATATCAGGTTTGGCAGGCCTAATCTTATCCTGCCAAACGCTATATCGTATATTTGTTCACATCTCTTTCTTGTATATCTTATTATCAACAGTCTTTTTTTTTAAAAAAAAAAAAAATTCCAAGTGAAAAATACTTTGAATTGAAAATTTTATTTAAAAAGTGATGTTAACAATATTGCTCCCTTGCCAGACCTTTATAAATCAAGTTCACTACATATAGACAAATAATAAGAGGTGACAATTAATAGAAAATTTAGATAGAGCCAAAAAAATTAATTATGTTGGAAAAAGAATTATTCTTAATATGATATTAAAAAAACTCAACTCAGGATTTAACATTCATAATAATGACGATAAAATTACACATTGAACATACTTTGTATAAATTTAATGGCATAAATTGTAACTCTATCATCAGAATAGGCAGTGGATATATAATTCTATTTTAATTTATTATTGTTATTATTATTACTGATTATTGATATTGTTATTGAGCAAACTCAAATAGAAGCAGTGAATCAGAAAAGACATGTAATGAGAAGCACATGCACTTGAACTTACATTGTTGATAAATATATATATCTTCCTTTTTGCCAGAATAATAAACTATGTGATATATAATTTTTAGTTTTTACTAATAAACTACTTTAATTATATATTGTTCCCTTTAAAGCTTTGCTCTTTTAAATTCTTTGGTTATGGATTATTAGCATTTTTTTTCTACTTTTTCAAAATAATGGATCTATTTTAACTTTATTGAAGAAAACATATTTCTCCAATTTTCAACACTTAGGTAATGAGTTATTTAAGATTTTTATTACATTTCACAAAAATAATAATTAATTATGATTCAATTTGTTATTTAGAAATTTATAAATAGATAAGGGAAAATTTTCAATGTGAAGTTGATATATGGCAAATCTCACGTGCAGTTGGTGCTGCTTAGAATCTGCAGTTGGTTCTGCTTAGAATCTAAATAGATATACAGACAGGCGTTAGAGCAATTTTTTAAATTATAAAAAATTGATTATTTTTTATCAAATAAGTTTAAAATTAAGAAAAATAAAGGAAAAAAAAAAATGTCTGACTAGTTAGTGATACCGCTAGCTGCTGCCTGCTGGGCAAGTGGCGAGAATCTAGATAGTGAACATAGCCCATGAAAAGTCTGACGCTGCAAGTTCAATTCTCCATTACAGACCTCACAATGTTCCTTCTCAAGGTAAATTCCCATACTATTCCATTTCCTGTGCTCTCAGATTTACGTTAGTTCTTACAAAATTCTTCCCTTTTTCTTTTCCTATGATTGTCTTGCTCCGAATCATTTGGAATTCTTCGACAGACATGGAGATCAACGGCTTTCGCTCTTTATGGTTACATGAATTTCACCAAAGCTGGTTTTATGTGAGTCCCGCTCTTAATTTTCCTTCTATGGTCAGAAAAAAGTGATTATCTTTTTCTCTCCCCGTTTCGATGGTTGTTTACAATCCTTACTGATATTGATACCCTGATAAGATGGTTTGTGGAAAAAGATAATTTTGTTTGGATTAATTTTTATGTAAATTTATGTTTGATTAGTTTATCCATTTTCAAATCATACTATCATAAATTATCAAATTTGTGTTTCAATTCTTTCTTTTGTTCTGAAATATGTGTTCTCAGCACTGTAGCCATGATGATATCAACACATTTATCATTGTAGTATTGAACCGATGATGAAAATTGGCCGTCATTTTGTATGCGTATGAACGTTTATTGAAAAAGCAAGACAATGTTTAGCTGGTGGCTTCAGTACTGCTGTTGAATAGGGCCCTGTTCTGTTCTTCACCAATTTTTGAATGAAATTCCTTGTAGTGAGCACTCAAAGAAATTTAAAGATGAGGATGTACAAATTCAAATACCGGGGAAGAATTGCATAGTTACAGGAGCAAACTCTGGCATTGGTTATGCAACAGTCGAGGGTCTTGCTCAGCGGTTTTGATCTTCTACCTTCTTGTCTTTTCAATTTTGTTTTCTAAAAACCACGGCTTCAATAATGAAAAGAAAGATAAGGAAAATAAGTTGTGTGTTGTTTGATTGTTTATCAGTGGTGCAACCGTTTATATGGTATGTCGTAGTAAGGAGAAGGGAGAGGCTGCTCTTTCTGAAATTCAATCTAGGACAGGCAATCAGAATCTGCATTTGGAGGTATCACTGGACGATTTCATGTTTCCCTCATCAATACTTTTTATATAAGGCCTTTGAAAACTTACAATTCAATGGCCAAGGCACCTGGAACTGTTGTTATGCTTTTATGTAGCTTACTATTTGTTTTGTAGATCTGTGACCTTTCATCTGTCAATGAGATCAAGTCATTTGCCTCCAGATTCTCTGAAAAGGATGTACCAGTGCATGTATTGGTGAGTTCTCAACTCAATTGCTAAAGAATATGGTATTGATTCCCCATAATTATGCCATTATGGTGCGTTATAGCTTTACAAGTCAAAATTTTTTTCGTTCTACTTGCCTTTATGTTACATCTGATACGAAAATTATCCCGTTCTAACATGGAAATGAATTTTTGCATCAAGGTTAACAATGCTGGCGTGCTTGAGCAGAATCGAGTTATAACACCAGAAGGGTATGGTTTTAGTGTCTGTAAATACATTTTTTTGGCCACAACCTGCGTTCATGTGCCTTATTTTAATGTAATCTGTCATAATTCAGGTTTGAGATGAACTTTGCTGTAAATGTATTAGGCACTTACGCCATGACAGAACTGATGTTGCCTTTACTAGAAAAAGCTGCCCCTGATGCTCGAGTAATTACAGTTTCCTCTGGTGGAATGTATTCTACTCCCTTGACTGAAGATCTACAGGTAACTGTTCTATGAACATTTTCTACTGCTTAATTATTCATAAGGATTATATAATATTTAATTAATATATCTAATTGTTTTTTACAGTACTCTGATAGCAACTTCAATGGAACTGCACAGTATGCTCGAAACAAGCGCGTTCAGGTCAGTTAAATAGATGACTCTAATTCAATTTTGGGATGCATTATTCTTTTTTTCTTTTACTGTCTTGATTGTGTGATGTTTAAAGTTTATCTTTTGAAGAGGTTGGTGGTTCTTTATTAGAAACTTAATTAGTGATTGTGAGTCCAAAGAAAAAAAAAAAAAAAAAGAGGGGAATTATTAAAATGGATTGACCTGATTTATCCTGTAATTTTTTACATAAGTATGATATCTGTAAACTGAAAACCAAAATTACTATATGATGCAGAGTTAAACAGTTTCTAAACCTTATTTGAACATATCATGATTTTTATTCTAATCTTGTTTTCTAACTAGGACTTAGCAGAAACTTGAAGAAATCATTTTTCATTGTGGCTGGAATCATAAGTGGTGATATATAATACAGGTTGCTTTTACAGAAAAATGGGCTGAGACATACAATAACAAAGGGATAGGGTTCTATTCCATGCACCCTGGTTGGGCTGAGACTCCTGGTGTTGCCAGGAGTTTGCCAAGCTTCTCCAAAGCGTAAGTATTAGTCCTTGCATTATTATGATATTTGGTTCATTGTAATTTGTAAATAGTGCTGATTTTGATTTTTTATGAGTTGCAGGCTTTCGGGGAAGCTTAGAACTAGCGAGGAAGGTGCAGATACTGTTATTTGGTTGGCTTTACAACCAAAAGAGAAATTGGTATCAGGTGCACTTTATTTTGATAGAGCTGAAGCTCCAAAGCACTTAAAGTTTTCAGCTACCAGTGGTTCTCATACTCTAATCGACTCTGTTATCAGAAGTCTACGTTCTATGGCTTCTCTTTCTGTCTAGCTGGCGTACTTTCTCCATAAGTTAAAACTTAAGTTGTTATTAGTTGATGTACAAGCCATATGCAATCGTTTTATATCTTTATTGTGTACTGTAAATTGAAGAAAGAAATTCTGCATACAATGAGTAGAAGGAGGAATACTTTTTATGTCTCTGTAGTAAAATGCTATGTATTCTCAATCTCATTTACATCTCAATCCCAAACTCTAGAGATGTATAAGCAAATCTTATCCAAAACCCATCACACACTGTAGGTTACATATTATTTACAAATTCCACTGATCTTAATGCTTCATATAGTGACTCTAAAAGTGAAATGTATCCTCTAAATTTCTTAAATTTGTGCAGTAAGAATGAGAAAGGAAGAATCATTCTCTCTCCATCCTCTTTTTACTTTCCCGCTATTATTGCACAACTTTAGAAAATTTAGAAAATCCATGCTCAATAAAAGCATTCATAAAGATCGAAAGTGTAGAAAAATCATGTCATAGATGCCACAAAATCATTGACAATTCCATCTTGTGTTGGTGAGTCCAATAATGCTAGTTTCCTTAACTGGTATTGCTGAAATCTCTGACTTGCATACTCCTTGTAGTCAAAGTCAATCTTATTGACATAACTCTGCAATCATATTCAAAATTGCTCTTAGTTAGACTAAAAGAAGGCATTCTATGTATTGACACAAGGAAGATCAAAGAAAAACAAAAACTCACTGAAATAAGTCCCCACAAGCCCCAAAAAAGATGGTTTGCAAGGGTATATTTTTCTGCATCATTCATTAACTGCTCCACTTCAGCATTGCTGGGTTTCTTGCCTGTGTATAAGGAGATTTTAAACTAAAATCAGCCACCATTTATGGATAGAAATGCAGGTTTATTATTTCACAGAAATTTTCTATACCCAGATCCTCACCACTGCATTGACTATGAGAGGGCTTAGTGAACTAACCTTCAGAACTTAGATAGGCATAGACAAATTGTTGGCGCTCCTCCAGACCTGATACCAAATGTAAACTGGTGTCTCAGCAATCCAAGTGATTCTTTTCAAATATAACACAGGGAAGCTCAGTCAAAATGACTTTACCTGGATATTTACTGTAGTCAAGCACATGAGGCGTATCAGTGTGGTAATTTGCCACCATTTCACAGAAGTGATTTGCAAGGTCATATGCTACAGGATTATAACTTGAATATTCGTAATCCTGTGTCACAGGTAAACGTAAATATTAACACATTTGCGGCGAAGAAAACATGACTGAATCAAAATGAAGAATGGTATTACTCGACCATGTATCCTCTGCAGTTAAAATGCAGGAGTCTCCTATCTCTCTCCTACTTCCCTGCATTTCAACTGCAGAGAATCCATGGGAGGTATGACTCTACAATGAAATAGCAGATATCAGATAACTTACGATTAGAGTGATCGATCCTGTCTCTTCGTCCATCATTATGTTACCATATTGTAGATCATTATGACAAAAACCAATCTCTTGACATTCTTCAGATAACTTCTTCTCCAACATAGTTATTTCCTCGTCCAAGTTATCCAAGTCAAACGTCTTTATATCCTTTGGGGAGCACAAGCTTTTGGCCTGAATAAGCCAGTTCCTAGGTGAATAAATAAAATATAGAGAGCATTAAGTATTCTGTATTGCCATTTACAAGTCTGAAGTTTGGCTTGAGCATATTTACCTCATTCTCTGCCACAGCTGAGCCTTCTTTTCACCAGGCATATGAAGATTATGGAACTCTCTCATCTTAGCTGCTATCGAAGCAGATATTTCTGGGTCACGGAGATCGGCAGCCCTGAGTGTCTGAAAATCCCAAAAAAGGAGAAGGAAAAGAAAAAAAAAAACTTGTTATGCATTTTAACATACAAAGTTTTGGTCAAGTAAAAAAGTGGAATCAGCAGCAGATAAACGGAACGGATTAACCACTGATCCCATCAATTCTAAGATTACCCCGTTGCAAAAAGGAATGTTCTAGAAGGAACTTGATAAAGACAAAAGCTGAACACATCCTTATCCTTTTTCAATTGACTCAGCACCATTCAATGGAATTTCTTTTGTTGCATTTGCATAATTCTAAGCCACACCACACCAGTCAATTCCAACTCTTTAATTCTTATTCCCCCAAAAGAAAAGGGCGAAAAAGATCTTGAGGGAATTTCTAAGACCAACCAAAAGTGCTTAACCAGACCCAAAAAAAGCAACAACTTAATGACTTTCCAAGTGAGAATATATGCTTTCAAACACTTTCTAAATACAATCTTTCCAACCAACTTATAATGAATAATGATTTTTTCAGTTTTATACTTTGATTGCAACCTCAGAATCTAGGCCGTTCATTAATAATGAATTATGTTACTTAAAAAACTCCGAATATGCAAAGCTATACAGAAGTTGGTACATGTAATTTTCAAGGAAAGAAAGAAAGCAATCACATACTCTGGCATGGATGAACTCCTCAACTCGGCCGGTGGAGAAGCGACCAAGAAGGCGAGGACCTTGGCCATGCTTTGACATGCACTCAAAGGTTCGAATTTCTTCCTCTCTGTTAAAGAAAATTTCAACACCTTCTCCATATAAGCGAATCAAAACCTTTCTAGGAGAATCACCATATTTTGTTGGCCAATTTATCTGGAAAACTTCATTGGTCATAGCACCGCTAAGTGGAATCACCTGCAAGGCTTCCATGTCATCGATTGCATCCCCCATATCTGAAGCCACTGTTGCAAGAACTTCCATGATCTCCTCTGCTGAGCAGCCCTTGAGCAGTTCGATTGTCTTTATGGCCATTTTTCTATGCAAAAAGCAAAGATCACCCTGGAATGAGAGAGAAAATGGGAAAAGAGGAAGTTAACTTTTCCTGCTTGGATAAACTCAAAAGAAAAATGATGGAAATATTGAGAACGAAGTTGAGAAAAACAACAAAAATTAAACCTTTTGCGTAAACGGAAAGAAAAGGTAGAGAATTGTTAATCTGAATCTGATAAGTACCCAAGGAGCAGAGCTGGAAGACCCAGAAAGAAAATTGAGATAAGAAGATAAAATAACCCGTAGAAACCTGAAAAACCAAAAAACCAGTTGCGAGAAAGGATCAGAAGTTGAAAATTCAAGTGATTAACATAGAAAAGTTAGAATTTGGATCCGGAAAACCCACCCAAGAAGCAGAGAAGCGCAGAGCTGGAGAACAGAGGAACTTGAAACACAGAAAATCAGCTCGGAAGGACCTGAAGAATGCATAAGAAAAGGAAACTTTGAGAACCCAGTTGCAGATAAACACCAGAAATTGATAAACAAGATGAAATCATCAAAAAGAGAGCGTCAAATTGCAATTTGGACACTAACCAAGGAAGCAAAGAGAGTCAAATCTAAGAAAGTTGCAGTTTGGCAGTGCGAAACCGACACTAAAGATCTTTAGATATAGAACTCGTATGGAAGAAAGAAAGTTTGAAAAGAAGCAACTGTCTGCCAATAAACAAAGACCCAGAATTGATAATCACTAATTTATATAAGTGGGATGCCTTAAATATTTATAAAGTAGAGAACTTTCATTTGCCTCCATTGCTGTAAGAATCTTGAATACTATTTAGACTTGTTACTTTAAGAAAACAATGCCTTATTAAATACCACTTATTATTTCACACAATCTCAGGGATATTTGACCATCTGAGCCGTTAAGAAGCATTATAGCGGAGATTTATGTATCTCTGCAGGTTAATGTATCATAGTTATTCGTAGAAATAAAATTTTAAATAAAAATAAAATAGATAAAAAAAAACAAGTGTATATATAAAATAATTCAATTTAATAAGCTCAACTAAGTAGGTTGATTAGTCTAACACCTTTGAAGTTAAAGATTTATGTGCTTCGAAAAATAAATAAATAAGTCTGATTATTGACTAAGTAGTTTTAAGTGTGAAGATATTAACCAAAAAATATATGTTTTTTAATGCAAGTAATGTTACGTTTGCCTTTTCAGGGTGGCGACAAGCTGTGATGTGAGGCGTTGAAATGCGTGTCCGTTTTAGCAAATAGGAATTGTACACGTGGATGGAATCCAGAAGTAGTTGAATCTTTTTGAAGATTCTGTGGTTAAAAATGGATTACGTTAATGTACTCCGTCCTTTTTGACCGTACCACCTCAAGAGAAATGACAACCGTGCTGCACGATTGGAGGTAATCTTTTAATATTTTGATTCTCTTAGTTTTTACTCAAAAAGTTAAATTTCTAGAAATTTAGAAATAAATTATTTAATTTAAAATTTTTAATTATTAAATAAAAATTCATTAATAATTTAAATTTTTAATTTATAGTAATATTTTTAAATTTAAAGTTTTTGTTTTAGAAAGTCAACCGCGTGGAAACATAGACACAAGTAACGCCGTTTTAAAGCAGCTGACGCGGATTTACCGACTTTTCTCCAAAAGCGATGTCTGAAAAAAACTCAGAAGATGCCATAAAACAGAATGGAAAGACACGTCATTATTTTAACTCTCTTTGGTCTTTATCTTAAATTTTGAGATGAAAAAGAGGGAGATGGACGGTTGCAGAAATAGCATCAGATTTTATGGAAGGACACGTCATTATTATTTTAAATTTTATAAACAAGGAAGTCTACTTTTAATTTGTCCTTATCTAATTGTGGTCAAATATGATAAAAAGAAATGTTTTATTTATTTTATATACGTTAAAATTTGACTTTAAAACACCCGACGAAAGAAATAATGAAATCCCTCAAAGGCAAAGCACCTCAACCAGGGAAACTGTCATCCTATGTCACTATTTGTGTTTATGCAGTGTGACTGCTGACTTAATTTTATAATATTGTATCCTAATTTTTATTTTATTTAATTAGGAGAGTATAGAGATTAAACACAAGAACATAAATTAAGTGGTATATGTTAGTCTAATTGTAAAAATACAATCATATTTAAAGCTCGCCAAGATATATGATATTCTACAGACTCCATAAAGAGCTGACGAGTGCTAGGCAGAAGAACCATTTGGTCTTTATTGGGCCATATTGGACCTGAGGTCCATTGTCAGACGGCAAACCCATTCCTTAAACCAGTGGTTGCATCATGGTGAGGAGAATTCTTTTGGCTCATTATGGATGGGTGTGTGGTTAGACAATACGAGGTGTGCCAAAAGAATTCCCCGTGAGAGTCAGTGAAGTTAGAAAGGAGGTTTCCTGCAGTTATACCACGCAAAAACCCTTTTGCCTTGGTTCTTAGCTGATGTTTCACTTGCATGCTCTATTGCTTCGTTGTTAGAGAAGTTTGGTTTATGATAATCAAAACTTTGATCTTTCTATATTGATAATGGGCTCGAAAAGTCCCCAGACTGATCCACTTGGTACACTGTTTTCTATATGTAAAGTTTTACCGTTGCTTGCTTAAATTTTGATTTTTTGTTTTGGTGATAAAGGTTTAATCATTTTAGCTGGCGAGCTCTTTATCTTTATCTTTTTTTCTTCCAAATTCAATTTTGATTCTGTGGTTCATATGGTTGCTTGGATTGTGAAAATGAATGAAGGTCATCTGCTTTTTGAAGGAGCAGATGCATTGAGCTTAATTCTGGCTATTGCATGATCAAATGTAACTTGGGTTACTCAAAAAATTTCAAAATGAGATCGATTGTTGTTTGCTGACTTTGAATGTTTCAATAAGATAATTTCTTTTTGATATTGCAGAGGAATTTTCATCATAGTTTTCCATTTATTGTTCCTTTTTTCCTCCATTCACGACGAGAAATGAAGGTGTATTTGTCGACTTTAGCTGGAAAAAAAATCTTAGCTCATATTGGCTTTGTCATTATGTGTTGCTTAATATGCTTTCCTCTTGCTTATCTTGAACAAATGACTTGCCTTGACAGATACATTGACGTATAAGAAATCTACTTCTCAAAAGGAACAGAACAAGTTCTTTAATTACATCAGTGAAGGAGAGAAAAAGCCATCTGACTTTCTACGTGCTGTATATGGTAAGTCTTGTAATTCTAACTGAAGACTTTATAGAGTCTTATATCATTTTGACAAGAAAAATTGACTGAAGTTCCTTTTAATTCTATGAGCAGTCTCCTTTCTTAATCTGGGATCTGGCCCTACAATCTCTAATTTTCATTGAGTTGCATCTTTTCAATTATCTCTTTAGTCTTTAGTCTCCTATTATTACATTGTTGTGCTTTATTTCATGCTAATGAATTTGGCAGATGGTTGCATTGCTGGAGGTGCTGCAGGTGTTGTTGTAGAAACAGCTTTATACCCTATTGATACCATCAAAACTCGACTACAGGCAGGTTAAGTATATTGAGTGTAAATTTGCAATTCTTCATCTCTGTTATCACATATGTCTAATGGGGCTTGTATGGTCTGTAGATATCAAAATTCAGTATTCTGATGCTACTTTTCTCTTGTCCATTATGGTGTGGTCATGTGTTGGTCCATGTTATAGTTCCAATTCTGAATGTCATGAAAGTCATTTGTGCTATGGTTGCGGACAAAATGTTAGAGATTTTTCACGGTCCTTTCTATTCTGTTTTAATTTTTTTGCTAGTGGTGCTATGGACTGAGTTTCGTAATGTTTTTGGCTTTATTTCTTTTTCATCATTAATATCTTTTACGGTTACACCCTATATCAGGCTGCCCGTGGTGGAGGGAGGATCATTTTGAAGGGTCTGTATTCTGGATTAGCTGGGAATCTAGCTGGTGTCTTACCGTGAGTAAACTTTGTTCCCATTGATGCGTTGTCTGTTACAATTTTCATGTCTGTATTTTTGGATGCAGTGTTTATTTATTCTGTATGCTGCTCTCTTAATTTCTTTTTCTTGCTGAACCCAACCTAAATATAGATTATAGGTTTACGAGACATGAACTAAAACCATGAAATTTTTCAATTTTCTGTTCTTTGGTATTTGGAGTTGATTTTAAGAGTAACTTTTGTGTCTTCTGACAGTCCACTTGCACTTCTCCTACTTGTCAGGTGGGATGAATCATCTCTCAGTTTCTGTCAGAGGGCTTGTATTCTGGCAAAATATTTAAACTCCTTGATTTCTGAAAATTTGATTACTTTAGTTATAATTTTCTTCAAAGTGTGAACTTATTTTAACTTTGGAACCTAGAATCCGAAGTTTCTTATGTCCAGCCCAGCCCCTAAAGTAAACGCCTAGACAGAATCTCCTTTGTCTTTTCTGAGAAATGGCTGAAGGAACTTAAGTATGAAGCTCCTTGCAATGGAGAATGTTGGATCTGATGAATTGTCTAAACAAAAGAGGGTGGATTGTTAGATTACTATCATAATCATTGCCATTCCCAATAGGGGTCTCAATGTAAGATTACTCCCTATTGTCATACCATATCCTCTATTGAAGATTATGGTGGAAGCAAATATTACAGCATACACCAAATACCTCCTATGTGTTTGTATAACTTTCCTTGTTCCAAGTGGTTTAATCTTTTTTGATGTGGTAAGTAGGATTGGTCATAATAAGTAAGTTTCACGGCTATTGGAACCCTTGCTATGTGATAATCTGTTGGTCAACTGACATAAATTCAAATCAAGCAGTCTTCAGAGAATAAGGATGACAAAAGACAAGAAATATTCAACAAATACCTAATTTGGGAGAACTGGCCTTCCCTGGAGTAACCTAATGTATCATTCAACTCTTTTTGGCTTAAGTCATATTCAAGGTTTTACTTTTTGATCTTTTATGTGGAGGCCTGTTTGACATATTTGCCTATGGATGGTATCCCTTGAGTGGGATACTTAAATCTGCCTACTTGTGGAAAAGTTTGGTTGTTAAGAGCAGTTGGTATCCTTTATATATGAGTGATGTACAAGTGATCAGTCACCTTCCAACTTGCTGCCCAGATATGGATTATGTCTGGATTATGCCCTGGAAGGACACTGACAACCGAAATAGAAAGATTGGTTCTGGTCCTACTGGAGAACTGTTAGAACTACTGATATAGTAAGGAATCATGACACGAGTATCCCAATAATCACAATGTTCAAGATACTTCTCTAAATCAAAGGAGCATTCAAATACTGTCAAAAGTTGTCTGAACTTTTTCTCATCTTAGAAAATAACATTGTTTTAACATATTATTCTATAACTTGTCTTCTAAGCTTTAACCCTCCTAGAAAATCTGATTTCTCTCACTTTTTACAGAGCTTCTGCAATTTTTGTTGGTGTATATGAACCAGTGAAGCAGACATTGCTAAAGTCCTTCCCTGATAATCTGAGTGCATTGGCCCATCTTGTAAGATTTTATGCTATGAAACTGTTTTGCCACTTAAATGTTAGATAGGGCTATGCTTGAGCTGAGATGCACTCTAGGATATACAAAGCCGGAGGGAATAGCAGTTTTTGGGGAAAACACAATAAACTTAGCTGGCATGGTTAACAAGCACAAGTTCCACTTGGATAGTTAATAAGCTAAATCTAGTTTCTTAAGAAGATTTGCTTGAAAGGAGATTTGTTTAGCAGTGCCTGAACTTTTTCTTTTTAGCACCTTAGAACGAAAGATTATATAAAATGTATAAAGATAAAGAAGGTATTTACTATATAATTACTCAAGCTAAGAGCTGACCTAACAAGTTGACAGCATCAAGATCAAACTCAACTTATGAGTTTCTCACAAGTAGTTCTCACTTGTACCTCTGCTAGTGGTGGCAATTTTTGTATTTTGATAGTCCTAAACTTTATACAGACTGCAGGTGCTATTGGAGGTGCTGCTTCATCAATTATCCGAGTCCCAACCGAGGTCATTTGATTTTTTTATTTTTTTTTTATTTCTGTTTTTTCTGTTTTCATGAACTTGCAATTGATTAATATCTTACCAGGTTGTTAAGCAAAGGATGCAAACTGGGCAATTTAATTCAGCTCCTGATGCTATCCGTCTCATTGTCACCAAGGAGGGTTTTAAAGGTCTTTATGCGGTATGTTGTATTAAGGCAGTCTCTTTACTTATTTTGTTATTAAATCTTGGGTAGTAGATAATTGTTTTGGTGTTAGAAACTCACTTTAGCTACCATTCTTCATTTCCTTACCATGGAATCAGAATATTTTCTGTTGCTTAGTGAGAAAAGTTTATGGTGTTGTATGCAGGATTATGATAACAACCGAGGTGCAAAATTTTCCTATTTGCCTTGAGAATATCACATTTATGCTAACAATGAGTTTTTCATGTTTGGTTCCCTTCCCTTGAGATTTTAGGGGTTTGGATCCTTTTTGCTACGAGATTTGCCGTTTGATGCGATACAATTTTGCATCTATGAGCAGCTCCGAATAGGATATAAACTAGCGGTAAGCTTCACATTTACCATGAGATATCTATTTTCTTAAATAACTTTCACGAAGGATACTGATCATAAAATTATCTTTGAAATGAAACTTCCTTTATGTAAAGCTAGAAATTATCTGCATTAAAAACATAAATTGCTTAACAATGACTAGGCAATGCATATGGGAACATTTCCAATTAATATCAAATTACTTGTGGGATTTTGGCATTTCTTTGGGGACAGCGTGCTAATCATTCACTGTAAGAGTGCATGCTAATTTCTATATTTCCCTTCTCCGCAGGCCCAAAGAGATCTGAAGGATCCAGAGAATGCTATGCTTGGTGCTTTCGCTGGTATCCTCAATCCATTAGAAGCCTTCTAAATTGAGTTTGTTATTTCTCTCTGTATATATATATATATATATATATATGTCAGTATACCTTTCTAGAGTTATTATAATCTGTTACCGTTGAGTTCCTGTGAATATGGGCTCATGGTAAGGGACCAGTATTAACATTAACGATTTACAATCATTGTTCTAGAGATACATATAACCATCAAAATGGAAGCCAAATTATAAAACATCATTATTTTCTTCTGATAAAGCTAAAAAGTAGAATTTAATTGAAAGACAAGAGAATTGCAAATTGAAGGATTAGACAGACCTAAACTATCAAATTTTATTCTGAATGTGAAGTAAATTGGATGCCTTGCAGGTGCTGTAACTGGAGCAGTTACAACTCCTCTTGATGTAGTAAAAACCCGATTGATGGTTCAGGTGCAGAGAATCTATCATTCATACTCTTATCGATGGACCAAGATTTTGTTTTCCTTCTGTTTCTTTTATTTCCTTTTCATGTGGGTTTTAATTTAAAAATCTGACATTTGATTTCTGATTCTCTTCAGGGATCACAACACCATTACAAAGGCATCTCTGATTGCATAAGGACCATAGTCAAAGAAGAAGGAGCCCATGCTCTTTTCAAGGTAAGACTATGCCTTGCTAATTAATATAGCCAGTTTAATTGCATGCTTGCACTTAGTCTTTGTTATATGACATCCTAAGCTTATGTTTCATTTCCACCATTTTCTGTAGGGTATAGGGCCAAGAGTTTTGTGGATAGGCATTGGAGGTTCTATTTTCTTTGGTGTTCTTGAGAAGACAAAGCAAATTCTTGCTCAGGGACGCCCAAAAGCTGAGGATTAGAGATCGATTTCTTCTTGGCAGGATTGAGCTGATACTGATGCACGATAAGGCATCTTATATATATTTTTTATCAAATTCTATAGCTCCTCTTCTTTCCTTTCTAGTTGCAGAAAAGTTCTTGAACCAATTGATCTTGTGCTTCGGATCCTAAAATGTCATGACCCTTTGATTTGGCCTAAACTGGTTGTTTACCAAACACAGTGATGAAGCAAGGAGAAAATACTAAATTGTGCAGACTAATAAAAGCTGAATGATAACTGGAATCACTACTAGGAGATTTCTTGGATATTAGGGAAGCCGTGTAACGTGCTAGTCAGCTTAATTCTTGTTGACAATTTGCAATATAGTACGAGTTCTCTTCCGCGTTTTCTCGTACAACAGCATCTCAAGCAACTAGAAGACTTGAAGATGAATTGGCAGCACTAGGATGGTCTTCTTTCTCTATTTTCATATATAGATATATTTTTAATATTCATATGAACCATCTTTCCAACTAGATTCTGAGGAGGGATTTAAAAAATAAACACGTTCGAAGGATGTTGAAGTGAAAAGTTTATAGGGCAACTTGTGACTAAAAATCGATGTTCACATTTCTAATTCTGAGGGGACCAAATGTATTTTGTCTTTACATAGAACAAACTCTATCATTTAAGTAAGCTAATTAATGAAGACCCAGTAACCTTTAAATTTTTCCTTTCTAAAATGGGTTAAGGTGAAACCAATTTTAATGACAAGTTGCTGAGTGAAAGGAGTAGAAAGAATTCTTTATAGAACTAATTAAACCAATATACAGCACTCAATAGTAGGTAGAAACACTTAAAAACTCTGACTGATGGTAACAAATTGGGTCTTTATTAGGGTTACATGAATCTGCAGAGTTTTATATCTTCCTAGTTGTGCTTCAGCGACTTCAGATGTAATAATAACCATATATAACTTGTTGGTTTTGCTCTTTTCTTTTGGCCTGTCAGAAACCAAGACGAATGAAGACATCAAAAGAAGAAGCTATTACGTAGTCTGAAAACATTATATTCATAGTTTGATTCTTTAAGGGAGGTGAAAAGGCGTAAGGCATATGTATCATGGTATACATCTATTAGGTCAAAAGGGCAAGGTTTAGCCAAATTATATTTAGAGAAAAGTCCAACACACCCTATAAAATTTGTGTGATATATATTTTATGTTACAAAGATTTTAAAACATACACTTAATATTTGCAAGTTGTATATTATCCCAAAATTCTAACATTTATTAAAAAATTATTTAACAAGAAAAATCATTTGTAATTCACTGGTTTTATTTCTTTAATTTTTTTTTTTATTTTCACTCACAATTTTTCTTTGTTTTAATAAAGAAACAATAAGATGCACTTGACTTTTTTCATTGACAGAAGTAGAGCATGTGAATAATGTGTACCTTTGAAAAGCTTGAGACAAATTATATATATATATATATTTTGAAAGCTTTAGAGGTAATAAATGAATATCATATAAAGTTTTGGAGGAATTTTTGGACTTTTCCTTGTATTTATTTACACTATTAAGTAATCATATGATGAGTTGTCCATATGATGTGTTACCTAGAAAGGACATAATTCTATAACATGACCGTGTTTTCCCCCCTTATTCCATACCAATTTTATCTACAAATTGCAAAACCAGTGAGTTTTCTTCTTATGGTTTTCCGCAGCACACAGATAATGGCTCTCTCTTGTCATCAATGGACATTTTTATTCAAATTTTAAATCATGCACCAGTCAGAAGTATAACTAGATTAACGGATAAGACTGGCATGCATTTTATAAGTTGACATATCAGAAGAACCTGAATACTGTATTTAAAAGTCTTTCACACGCAACTGTTCCTTTTACTACTAGCTTGGTAGTTGTAAGAAATAAAAATATTACGGGGAGGGAGAGGGATGTTAATTTATAAGTTAACTTGTGACTGAAAATGAAGTCCAAGTATTTTAATATATACTACATGAGGGCAATGCTTTTAAATGGAGTTAAAACGTATGATGTAAGCAAATTAAGTACTCGATTCAATGTACCCCACAATATTGTTTAACATACAAACAAAAAGCGCCAAATCATTTAGCAACGACTTTGTTTTAGGTTAGAAAAATTGTTAGGTACCAACAATGTCCAATGTAATTGGTAGACTATTACCGTGTTTAAATATACTGACAAGAATTTAATTTCTAACCGTTTAATAGAAAATATTTTATTAAGAGAGATATATCCACTTTAATGATATTTGTGTTTTAAAAGAGATTAGTTCAAATAAGTTAATCTTAGAGTTTATTAGAATTAAGACAGATCTTAATGTTTAATGAACATTTACAAAGATACTCACAAGTTATTTACTAAATTTTTATATTAATAATAAGACTTGAACTTTTATCTTTTAAATTCTTATAGAATACAGTTCTAATGTATTGCTCTTCTTCTTTGACCTTTATTAGCAAAGTCTGTTTTTAATTATTATCATTGCATATCTTTATTAGCAACGACTTTTTTTATCATTATCATTATCATTGCTTCTTCTTTGCTCCTCCGTGTCGCAAAATGATCATATTTATCACATGTAAACCATTTAGTAATGACTATCTAATTTTTACAATTGCACCTTCTCGGCTGCTGCGTGCTAGGCTATATATATATATATCTAACAATCTATCAACTGCTTCAATCTAACACAAGAGAACACAGAGAAAAACATGGCTAAGATGCAAAGTCTCAAGTACGCAGCGTGTTTAACTTGTTCAATTGTTATTAACCTTGTGCTACTTAATCTGTTTCTGCATAGCAGATCAGAGAAAAGTTGGACAAGAAATGCCATGGAAGAAGCAGAAGCTGTGGCATCAATCTCATGCTCAGGCCATGGAAGGGCATTCTTAGACGGTGTACTTGTTCATGGCAAGCCTGTCTGCGAATGCAATGCATGCTATGGAGGCCCTAACTGCTCCCAACTCTTGTCAAACTGCATGGTTGATGCAGATAGGTACTAACAATTAGATATGACCAATAAGCTGATTGTGTATAGTTAATACTCCCCTTTATATATATATATATATATATATATATATATATATATATATATATATATATGTTAATTAATTAGAACTAGATTTTGAATCTTCGATTTATTGTTGGCTGCAGTGGAGATCCCACATTCTTGGAGCCATTTTGGGTGAAGAATGCAGCAAGCAGTTCAATAGTGGTGGCAGGATGGCATCGTATGAGCTATGAATTTAGTGATGGTTCTCTTATTTCAGAAGAGCTAAAAGCGCAGATAAGAAAAGTGCATGCCAAAGTAGGGAATGCCAAAACAAAAGGAAAGTACATTATTTTTGGAGCTGGAGCTACCCAACTTCTTCATGCTGCAGTACATGCACTTTCATCACATGATTCAGCTTCAACCACCAAAGTTGTTGCCTCAACGCCATATTACCCGGTAATTAAATTCAAAATCCAAAACCCGTAATACTACACTCATCCAACAAATGATTTATATTACGCAACATCTATGTTTATTTGAAAATGCAATGAACCCATATCACTAACTTTCTTCCTTTCTTATTTTTGGTTTGTATTCAATTCTTAGTATTTTACAATTTAGAATAAAAATGAAATAATTAAAATTAGTTTTCTTCATCATAACCTGCAGGTTTATAAGGAGCAAACTGAATTTTTCAAGTCTGAGGATTACAAGTTCAATGGTGACACTTCAAAGTGGAATAAGGATGCTGAAGACTCAAGCTTTATTGAGTTAGTGACTTCACCAAATAATCCAGATGGAGAGTTGAGGAAAGCTGTTCTTCAAAGCTCTAACGTGAAGACAATTCATGATCTTGCTTATTATTGGCCACATTTCACACCTATACAATCGCCTGCAGATGAAGATCTTATGATATTTACACTTTCTAAGCTAACTGGTCACGCCGGAAGCCGATTTGGGTAAGTTATATATACATTCTACTTTTTCAACTTTAAACTACTTAGGGCTACACATATAGGCTACTCATGATATTGTTTTCAAAGGATCAGCTCTCTTTTAATCTGCTTCTGTTAATTTGGTTCAACCTTTGTTTTCTTTAGAATTTGGGTCTACACAACTGAAATGTACTTTATTGTATTACTTTCATACTTATATAACATCATTTATAGATATAAAAGAAAATTTAATATCGTTGAAAAGGTTGGCTTAATTGATAATATAATCAAATTGATTTACTTATAAAGTCTAAATTCAAATCTCATTATAAGCAATCTCCTTTTAGTAAACAACTTGTAATATTATAAGTCCTCATTAAAATCTTAGAATAAAATAATTTTTTTCTCAATCTAAACTTTTTCACACCAAAAAAAAAGAAATTAATATTAATATAATTTCTATGACAGGTTATAAAAAGAATAGCACTGATGTCAAATTCATCCTACATGCATTGTCTTTTTATATCTTTCAATCCACCAAAAAACTTAAGCATATTTTTATTGCTACGGTCAGGTGGGCAATAGTAAAGGATGAAGCAGTTTACAGAAGAATGTTGACATACATGGACTTGTCCACCTATGGCGTCTCAAGAGAGACCCAATTAAGAGTTCTAAAGCTTTTGAAAGTTGTCCTAAATGGGGATGGAAGACAAATGTATGAATTTGGACACAAGACAATGAGGAGCCGATGGAGCAGATTAAGTAAAGCTTTGTCTCAATCAAAAAGATTTTCGATTCAACAACTTAAACCTCAATATTGTTCATTTTCCAAACAAGTCAGAGCTCCTTCTCCAGGTAATTAATACAAATTACATATGGTCCATCTTCATTATTTCTTATTTTTATGTAATAGGTTTGAATTTGGATTATTGATTTTTTACATAGTCATTGTAATCAAATATGTGACAAATAGATTTTTAGGTGCATAGCAATGTACTATATATTTGATCAATTTAGCAACTCCTGTCATAATGCGTCATTGGCTATGTCACTGTAGTGAATTCCAATTTTTCTAACTGTTGAAGATAAATTTCTACTAGTTGTTAACAGTAAATTTGTGTTTTTGCAGCTTTTGCATGGATGAAGTGTGAAAAGGAGGAAGATAAATCTTGCCATGAAGTTCTGAAAGCATTCAATATTACTGGCCGGGCTGGTAGTTTGTTTGGTGCTGAAAGCAGATATGTGCGTCTTAGTTTGGTTAAGAGTGAAGATGATTTTGATTTGTTGCTGCGTCAGATTAACAAGTTAGTCTCTGATGAGGAAAGTGATGATGTCAAATTTATGCCTTCAACTTCAGCTGATTTTGGGAAAAGTAATGGGTCTGTGCTAGCATGGCATATTCATGAGAACTGCGAGAAAAGACTCAAGCAACACTCTAGGGTTTGTTTGGGAGTTGGAGAGAAAAGTAAAGAAAACCTAAAAGAAAAGGATGGAAAATGGAATGAAGGGATAGAAGGTGACTTTCCCCTCCATTTGAATATAAGTCAATTGGAAGAAATGGAGGAAAATTATATATTCCAAACCCCCAAGTCTGGAGAAATTGGAGAAGAATGGATTTATGAGGGATTTTGCGGCTTTAATCCAATCTTATTTTTCATTACTTTTTTCCTTTTGCTTTTGAAGATTGAGCAAACTAGACAATTACATGCCAAACACTTTTCCCCCTCCTTTTTCTTCTATTTTAATTGTCCCACCCAAACAGATAGTGGGTATTCCCGATTTATAGCATAGAGAGCTTTTCGTGTACATTTTTTTTAACTACTAGGCTAGCTTACATTTAGAGTAGAGCCATAGCTAGAAGAGTTTAGCTAGCAAGAAAATAGAAGAAATCCATTTTGTAATTGTAGTTTGTCGAGAATTCATTTTTATGATACAAGTATAATGGACATTTTGAATGATAATTTTCTTATTATCTTAAAGAATTTATGTAGAATTTCTATTGTTTGAAATTTTAATCATTCACATCATCCAACAGATAAAAAATCTTTTAGAAATTTATCTCATATTGCATAATTTGATATTTTACAGCTGCACCTCAAGCAACTAGATGACCTGAAGATGAATTGGCAGAACCAGATCGGTCTGCTTTCTTTACATTCATTCTATTTAATATCTTTCATATGAACTTTCCTTTCAACTATGTTGTTGAGGACGTTGGGAGGTAGTCAAAGTGAAAAATTTACAGGAAAAAGGATTTTTTTTCTTCTTTACATAGAATGATAGAACAAACTGTATCTTTTATGTAAGACCCTAGGAATTTAAAATTTTTCCCTTTTAAAAATGTGGTAATGTAAAATCATTTTGAGAAGGATTATGTAATAAATCATACTTTATCAATTTCACATCACCTTGTTAATCTAAGAGCTTAAGTTAATAGGTTAATAAGTCTTTTATACTTTCAGATGAAAAAAAATTCTTTTATATCTATATATTCTTTACAACTTTTCAATTGTTTTAATGTAAAACTTAACTCATATTTAGGCTTGTTATAATTTTAACAACAAAGTTACAAAATGAAAGAGGTCGGAAGAATTCTTAATTGAACAAAACCCACAGATGGCACTCAAGAGTAGGTACTTAAAACATTGACTAATCTTAACAAATTAGTTCCTTATTAAGACTACTTGCTGTGAAGTTTATAAAATTGTTTGGTTTGAGTCCCCAGTTCTTCTGATTGGGTATTTACTGTTGTTACATGAGTTCATTAATTAATCTGCAAGTTGTATAGTCCCTTTTCTTTCAAAATAATTGTCTTTATAAGAAAAAAAAATTTGTTTCATTATAATTGTTCATTTACTATTATAATGCAATATTAATTATTTATTTTTACATACCACATGTGTTTCTCTTTTTCACTAACTCACCATTCTCTTTTTCTTTAAAAAATAAACAAGCACAATTTCATAAAATTACATAATTTATTAACTTATTTATTACATTTCTTAATTCTTATGCAAAAGCATTAAAAGACAGTTATTTTGAAAGGCATAGAGTATCTTCTAACTCGTGCTTAAGATGCAATAGTTATAGTTTTAAACATTTTATTTGCTAGTTCACCATTCAGAAAGATTAAAAAACGTAGTATCTTATTATTTTTGCTCTTTCCTTTTGGTCTATCTTGATTGGTGACAGAACAAGACACAAATGAAAACAGCGAAAAAAAGAAGCTAAAATAAACTGTGAAAAAATTAGATTAATTTCAACGGAAGACAATATTGAGGCATGGGCTGTGGGTTTCATCTTTGTCTGGTATATGTGTTCATATATGCTAGGGAAAAAAATTTGGTTTGATCTTTAAGGGGAGGAGAAAGCGTGCCAAGATGAACTTAAGACTTGATTCTTTTTCGGGTTTAATGCAAAACTTCATTTAACCTTTCTTGATGATCCCTAAGCTAAGTAAATTTGTGTTATAATTACTTATTTCATTAAGCTTAACACCTTTTATATATATATATATATATATATATATATATATATATATATATATATATATTTAGAAAGGACATAATTCTATCACATTGTTTTTTTATACACCACACTATTTTTTTTATTTGGTGGAAAAACATTTAAATGAGTTGGGCTTTAAGGGATTATCAAAGGTACAATATGCTTCAAAGTTCAAAAATCGATTACTCACTAATAAGATTTTCATATCGAGAGAAAAACTCAAACCAATTTCCTTTTGGATATAAATCATGTCTTTATTAACTAGATCAATCTTCATTTGCTACTCCATACTAATATTATTCAGGTGTTTTCTTTTCCCACCCACCAGTACACGGAACATATTAAACTCAATGGACATTTTATCCATAATATATCAAAATTTTAATTCAGGCACAGTTGGACGTACGTTGAAATAAGCAGATAAGGCTGGCATTTTATACAGGTAAAACATATTGAAAAGAACCAAAATATTCTATTTAAAATCATTCAACTAGGTTGTTGTTGTTGTTACTCTGGAAGGAGTAAAAATATTACAGGGGACGTTAAAGTCAGTATTAATTTATAAGTTAACTTGTGACTGGAAATGAAATTAATGTATTTAATACTACAAACTGAAAATGAAATGGAAGGGCCGGCAATGGATGATGTAAGCATAAAGGAGTAGACTTTAAGAACTTGGGACCAGTTTATACAAGCCTAATTAATTGTTAAGTATTCTTGTATTCTTTGTTAATTGAACTTAAATAACAAAATACTCATATCCATCACATGCAAATCTTTTAGCAACAACTTTGAAATTCTTACCATTGCAGCTTCTTTGCTCCTGCGTGTTACTCTCTCTCTTTCTCATATAAACAATGTTCATATTTATCACATGTACGTAAACCATTTAGCTGACTTGTTAATTTTTACCATTGCACCTTCTTGGCAGCTGCGTGTGCTAGGCTTATATATATCTATGAACTGCAATATCAATCTGATATGAGAGAACAAAAAGAAAAACCTGGCTAAGATGAAAAGTCCCAAGTTTGCAGTGTGTTTAACTTGTCCAATAGTTCTTAACCTTGTGCTACTTAATCTGTGTCTGCGTAGCGGATCAGAGAAAAGTTGGACAACAAATGCCATGGAAAAAGCAGAAGCTGTGGCATCAGTTTCGTGCTCAGGCCATGGAAGGGCATTCTTAGATGGTGTGCTTGTTCATGGCAAGCCTGTCTGAGAATGCAATGCATGCCATGGAGGCCCTGACTGCTCCCAACTCTTGCCTCACTGCATGGTTGATACAGATAGGTACTAACAATCAGATATGACTAATTAATAAGCTGATTATATAGTTAACAACTTAATACTCTCCTTTATATATATATATATATATATATATGTATTATGTATGTATGTATGTTAATTAATTAGAATTAGATTTTGAATCTTGGACTCATTTGTTGCCTGCATGCAGTGGAGATCCCACATTCATGGAGCCATTTTGGGTGAAGAATACAGCAAGTAGCTCAATAGTGGTGGTAGGATGGCATCGTTTGAGTTATGAATTCAGTGATGGTTCTCTTAATTTAGAAGAGCTAAAAACACAAATACGAAAAGTGCATGCCAAAGTTGGGAATACCAAAATAGATGGAACGTACATTATATTTGGAGCTGGAGCTATCCAACTTCTTCATGCTGCAGTACATGCACTCTCAGCACATGATTCAGTATCAACCGCCAAATTTATTACCTCAACACCATATTACCCGGTAATTAAATTTAAAATCCAAAAACCCACAACTTCTTTTCGTGCTTGAAGTTACTAACACTATACTCACTCAACAAACGGTTTATGTTATGTCACATAATGCAATTAACTTGGATTCCTATTTTTCTTCCTTTTTTTTTTAATTTTTGGTTTTATTTAATTCTTAGTATTTTACATATTAACAGAAACAAGAAATAATTAAATTTAGTTTTCTTCATCATAACCTGCAGGTTTAGAAGGAGCAAACTGAATTTTTCAAGTCTGAGGATTACAATTTAAAAGTTCAAGGGTGACACTTCAAAGTGGAAGAAGGATGCTGAGGACTCCAGCTTTATTGAACTAGTGACTTCACCAAATAATCCAGATGGAGAGTTGAGAAAAGCTGTTCTTCAAGGCTCTAACGCGAAGACAATTCATGATCTTGCCTATTATTGGCCACATTTCACACCTGTCCCATCGCCTGCAGATGAAGATCTTATGATCTTTACACTTTCTAAACTAACTGGTCATGCCGGAAGCAGATTCGGCTAGTTATAAATACATTCTATTTTTTTCAACTTTAACCTATTGCTACATAATCTACTTGTTTTATGATACATTTTCAAGGGATCAGTTCTTCTCTTTTAATTTGCTTTTGTTAATTTGGTGATTTACTTGTATATATAACATATATAATCTAAATCTTTTATTTGTGTTGTTCAGAATTTGAGTTTACACAACTGAAAAACAATTTAATTTATTGATATATATAAAACAATTAAGGGACTGAATTATTGTTGGAAATGTAATATAGAAATTTTTTTTAAAAAAAATGTTATAAAAGTAAAAAATGTTGTACTAGAAAATGGTGATAATTAAAGTCCAAGAAGAGTATGCAAAATGAAAATTTAGATAAAACAAAACTCAAGAATCATTTTATATCTAATAATAATAATACTCTTGACCAGGTGGGAAGCGAAAATATGTAACACAGTTACTTACATTCTCTTGACTTTTTCAATAAATTCATAAACGAGCATCATTTGTTTTTGATAATCATAGATAGTGACATTCCGTACTAAATTTGTGTTCTGGGTACGTAATTGCATTGTAATGTTATTCAGAATTTCATTTATTAACGATATAGTCTTCATAATTGACTTTCTCTTTTCTAAGAGCTAGCATTGGAGTTTCAATTCAATTTGTTATCATCCTTCTAAGAATATATAGATTGATCAATATACCAATCCGTATTCAGAGATAAGTTTTTCTATATTAAACAAATTCCACTAAGGATCAACTTTGAAATCCCATATTTTCAATTCTTATTTCTTCCTCGTGATGTGCGAGGAACTAATCCTTTAGTCTGAAACCTCAAATTATAATAGTCATGGAGTTGAGACTATTGACTTTTCTATGAAGAAAAATAATATATATGTGATGATAAAGATATACGAGAATATATATCATCTATATATATACAAGAAAGTGTTGAAAATGATTAGTATTCAAAGATGAAGAGGGGAGGGGGTACAATTCTTCAACGTCACTTACGTATAATCAATTTGATGAGTCGTAAGTAATTTTTAATTAATTAAACTTGGATTTCAACTCTTCTATAATAGAATCAACCCTAAACTTTGGGTCAAGGGGAAATTAAAATGACATCATCTGTGTAGTGCATGTAGACATAACGTGCACTTCTTGGTTTCTGGTTTAGTCCTAGTCGTTATTGTTGACAATTATTAATTATGGCGTTACCTGTGTGAAGGTATAAATTCGTGAGATCAGATTGTTTTCTGAGACAACCTTAATTAGAAATCCTAAGGAAAATGGAGAAGAAGATGAGTGTTATGATACGTTCTGCATGGATTATCACAGTTATGATTGTCTTGTTTACCCCAAACCTGTTTGTTAATGGAGGGGAATGGAAACCCAGTTGGAGCAGTAGAGCTGCAGAAGAAGCTGAGGCTGTGGCAGCCATACGGTGCTCAGGACATGGAAGAGCCTATCTGGATGGTTTGGTTCTCCATGGGCATCAACCAGTTTGTGAGTGTAATCCATGCTATGGTGGATCTGACTGCTCTGAGTTTCAATCTGATTGTGTTGCAAACGCCGGAAGGTACTCCTTCTATATATTCCTTTTTTCTACTCTCAAATTCATGTCTACTTAGTTAATTAAAATGGTGCAAAGGTATAACATAATTTTGCTCCAAACGAGGATTAGTCTCGCACCTAAAAAGTGTGAAACTACCTAAGTATAATTTACTTTGATCTGTTCACCAGGACACTTAGTTCATGCTAATGGACCAACCAAGGCAATTCATATCATCATGAGGTTTCTTTTTTTTTATGCAGTGGTGATCCATTATTCTTGGAACCATTTTGGATGAAACATGCCGCTAGTAGTGCCGTTTTAGTATCAGGTTGGCACAGAATGAGTTATATATACAGTGATGGATCATACATCTCAGAACTGCTGGTGGATCACATCAAGAAGTTGCATGACATTGTTGGAAACGCAAAAGCTGATGGAAAATACATTATATTTGGTGCTGGCTCAACCCAACTTCTGAATGCTGCTGTTTATGCCTTGTCTCCCAATTCCTCCTCCGAGCCAGCCAAAGTAGTAGCTACATCACCATATTATTCGGTGAGCTCATCTAGTACTTTTAAGAGTTCGTTTGAATTAAATTTTTTTTTTTTAATTAAAGGCACTTTTAACAAAAAAATAAAAATTCACTTTTAGTTTATATTTCTACATCTCAAAAATATTTTTGGTTGTTATTATATTTTTTTCTAATTTAACTCTGTATGATATTTATATAGGTGTATAGGACAGCAACTGAGCTTTTTAATTCAAGGGATTATAAATATGAAGGAGATACATCCTTGTGGAAGAACAACTCAGATGACAGCAGTACATTTATTGAGTTTGTGACTTCACCAAACAATCCTGATGGCAAGTTGACCACAGCAGTTCTTCAAGGTTCTAATGTTAAAACCATTTATGATCGTGCCTATTATTGGCCGCATTTCATTGCAATTCCTACTGCTGCTGATGAAGATCTCATGGTGTTTACAATTTCCAAGCTCACAGGCCATGCTGGTAGTAGATTTGGGTAAGAGAGTTATATATAATAATAACAATCCAACTCTTTAAGAAGCTGAGCATATATATTATATACACATACGCATATAATTCCATAACATTAATTTACATTATTTGGTGAGGGGATAATATCTATATATTAGTTAGAGTCTGACTTAATTATTTGTTAATGTGACAAAATATTAATTATTGAAAATGAATCAATT
The DNA here is from genome assembly GCA_022379115.2 of Bauhinia variegata. Taxonomy (NCBI): domain Eukaryota; kingdom Viridiplantae; phylum Streptophyta; class Magnoliopsida; order Fabales; family Fabaceae; genus Bauhinia; species Bauhinia variegata. The sequence goes on along the minus strand of CM039428.1, from coordinate 20,029,838 downwards.
GGTACATTATACAATTTAATTTAATAATTAATGTTTTGTCACATCAACAATTATATTATAATTAACTCAATAAATAATTTCTAATTTCTATACATAGACATAAAAAAAAAATTAATCTAATAGTTATATATATTGTGTTTTCTTTTATAGGTGGGCTATCATAAAAGATGCAGATGTCTACGAAAGGATGTCAAGATACTTAACCTTAAATACCCAGGGAGTTTCTCGTGATGCTCAATTGAGAGCCTTGAAACTTTTGAATGTAGTTCTTGAAGGAGAGGGAAGAGAACTTTTTGAATTTGGATATACAACCATGAGAGATCGATGGATTAGGTTAAAAAATGTCTTATCCAAGTCAAAACGTTTTTCTCTTCAGAAACTATCCCCACAATACTGCTCCTTTTTCCAAAGAACAAAGGATCCTTCACCAGGTAATTCTCGTGCCTAAGTCAATAAACTCACACTTTTTGCTTTTACAATTCTCTTTGTATGAATTTTCTTTATTGACTTTTTCAATTATGACTGTGTATCATATCATAGTATTGGCTCAATGGATAACTTTTAAGACCAGTTTTCGAATTGGGTGATAACATATATATATTCATTTAGCTATATAAGCTAAAACTATCGTAATCTAAATTTTTTATAACTAAAAAATTAATACGATTAATATAATTATTAATACGATATATTATAAGTCATTTGATAATAGAAAATATACAATAATTAATTTATTTAATAGCTCATAATATATAATATTAACAATTATACTATTTTTTTTACTACAAGATCCTTTTATTAAGAATTTTTATTTGAATTTGATTCCATGCATGTATTGCAGCATATGGATGGTTAAAGTGTGAGAGAGAAGAAGATAAAGATTGCTATGCAGTCCTCAGTGCAGCTGAGATAGATGGTCGTCCAGGTAGTACCTTCAGTGCTGATGATCGTTACGTGCGTCTCAGTCTCATACGCAGCCAAGATGATTTTGAGATATTGATAAACAAACTCAAGAAGCTTGTTGCTGAGTAGCTATATATAAGTATGAATATTCCAAATAAGCCTGCTGTAATCAGTGACACAGTCAAAAGTATATATAAATATCCAAAAAAAAAAAATTGTGGCTGAGCTCGTTTATTACTTGTAATAATATAATTGTTATTTTTTTTTTGTTTTGACCATCTGTGGTTGGGAATAATTTAATTTACTTACCCCTTCTAATAAACAACAAAAAATTGTACAAATAAGAACATCGAGGGCCTCAAGTCATGGTTGGCCTTTTGCCCCTCCTGACTGTCTATGTTTTAGAAAATTGACTTTCATTCTCCTCTTAAATATTAAGCAAAGAAACCCTAAGATAACAATCAAAACAAAATAAACTTCCAAGTGCGCTCCGCAGAAAATATCAACAAACTCAGGTCCTTTAATGAGGACTTCTGGATCAAGAACAAAATTTAATGTCACGGGTCCTGCATCTAAGGATATTGTTGTACTCTTTGATTTGTAGCCAGGCATGGTGGCAATAACTGTGATTTAGATAAAGAAACCAATTATAGAAAGACAGATATAGATATCTCAATACATATTATAATTAAAACTTTTAAAATACATCCAAGTTTCTTGTAGTACCTTCATATGTATCTCTTGGGGCGAGTAATCGATGATAGTCGGCAACAGTTTTTCCAGCTCTAACCTGTCAGCCCAGAAATAGCAGACACAGAAGGCATCAAGAAAACTGAAGCTATAAGTCAAGCAAGCAGTAAATCCATGTCAAGGATTATAAAAGAAGGGCAATGCATGGCCTAACAATCCAAACATACTGTTGCCTAATAGATCAGCCAATCAAACATTAAACACAGCAATCATTATCAAATTTGCATAGCTATAAAAAAAAATGGTTACTAACCAAAACACGACTAAAAATGAATATAAAAAAAAATAGAATATATAGTTTATAACATACTGTGTAGTTTGTGTCCCTGACCACAATAGAGCCGGGCAAAGGCCTCCCGTCAAGTGAAGAAACAATTCTTCCATGCACTCCTGTCTAGGGAGTAGAAACAAATGGTTAGATCATGTGTAATTCTTGTCCAAAATTCATACTTCTGTGAAAAATGGGGTTAGAGAAAACCCATGACAATGAAAACTGGAGAATTTTCCTTAGTAACAGAGCAAATAAAATCTGGGAAAACTTGTACAAATGGATAGAAAGTTGCACTGGAGCAGTTTGGCTCACAGCCAGACAAGAATACTCAAATTAAGTAGTCAAAACCAACCTCAGCAGCATTAGGCCATTTGTCGTCACTAACTTCCAAAGTCAATTCAAAACAGCCAGCATGTATATAGTTCCAGTCTTGCATGTCGCCATATATAGGGTACCTGCAGTGAGTTTCTTCTGAAATAATTGACAGAAAAAGAGAGAGAAAGCTGCAGTAATGAACTTTCAAGGAATTATTTTCAGATTGTCCTACCAAGATGCTCCATTAGTAATTCCTTGCTCAAAGACATGTTGTAGTGAGAGTGACTATAAATACTTGCCAAGAATCGAAATGTATCGTCATCAGGACATGCATAGTAATTTGTCCTGAATTTTACATATAAAAGGTTAAAATTTAATTTAACAGAAGAGTATAGGTTGGAAATATTCTAATCAATCAACTATGCATGAACAAAATATACTTCAAACGGTTTGAAAGTGAGAAGCCAAAATATATACGATATGATGTATGTGCTAGAGTGATCAAGATTCCCATGGTATGAGCTGATACTAGTAAAAGGACCGAGTAAAAATATGCATTGCAGAATAAGCACCAAAAAAATCATGCCAGTATTTTGAGAAAGTCCAAAAACCTAAATTGCTACAGACTAGAAACCCAAAACAACAGCTTCGTAAAACCTGGAAACCACATTCCAATTCAGAATGTTATAGAAACTGGAACAAAGCAGTCTTCATAACAAGAAGAGAAGTATTTATGAGAAAGTTAAACACGTAGAAAGGTTTCACTAAGCAAGGGCTACAGGTCAGAAGGCTAAACATATTGAATTTAAAGCAGACACACACTTGCAAATTACAATTGAGTGAATTTCACTGGTAAAGAAAAGATAATCCATCACCTTCTGTCTTGAGTACCATCCCAAGGATAATTTGCAACAAGTGCAGCCTGGGGTCAAAAAATAGACACCATTAATTACACATCTTCTGCATATAAATGTGATATTTATTAAGACAAAATAAATTTTTGCATGCATACTCAAAAGCCTGTAATATGCAGAGAAAGTGAGAAGAAGACCCGAAAGAAAGGAGCTCTGCGAGCCACCTCTGGCAAAGCAATGGTGAAAACAAGAAGAAATTGTGAAAGCGAAGAGAAGAAGAGAGACAAGCAGGTTCATCTTCATTGAATTGCGAGTTTAAGCTCCGCAACCATGTGTTTAGTCTGGTTGATTCTGGTTTACCCGTTAATCATGTGCTTTTCATGCTCATACATACATACAGAGATGGCTTGCGAGAAAATTTTATAAAACCGCAAAGTGACTGACGCCTAACGATACAGATGAAGGTCGATTAACGGATTGTGTTGTTTTTGGATTTTTTAAGAAAATTTTAATTTAAAAATATGCATACTAATACCTTAATTAAAGAATTGTTCTTTAAATATTTAACAGAACTATGTCTATGTATCTTAAATGGCACATGACAAATTGAAAAAACATTTTTACAATCCAAATCTAAGTGGCATAATCAATGTAATATTCCCATTAAAGATTTGTTATAAGTCGAAGCTTTGAAAAGTTCCTACCCAGCTACCCTTTTGCATAGCCCATACCATCTATATGTATATATCAATCTGTATCTTGTATCCAATTATAGCCCTGCCACTACATCTAGTCTAGCTTAATCATAAATTCTGGGGTGATTTCAATGTTGAGGGCAAATAAACATTTTCAATTCAAAATTCTCAATTAACACAAACAAGTTCTATTTATAATTCTGGGACTGATACTCCAATCAACCAAAACCAAACACCTCTAATTCCTTCCATTAAAATTGAAAGATTGGAAAGAATAAGAGATTAAAAGAAATGGGAGCATGGTTATAGTGAACTTTGATTGGAATAGCATTGGCCATGAAGTGCTCTTCTATTTCAATTCAAACGCAAAGCTCTTCGTGTATGGGTATTAGGGTTTGTGTGATTCTACCTTTTCTTTTAAAGAAATCTTTGTAATTTTGTGAAGGCGTGTGCATAGCACATTATTATTTTGTTGAATTTTTAACACTTCTGTTAAATTAAGTGTTAGTATGCATATTTTGCAGGTTTGAAGAAGTAAAATATATATTTTAAAATTTTTGAGAGTGAAGTGAAAACAAAATTTAAGAAAATTAGTTAGACATTTTTCATTTTATAATTTTAACTTTTAAAATATAATTTATCCTTAAAATTATAAAATGTATAACACGTGCCTCTCGAAAAAAAAAAATTCAAATTTAATCATGAGCTGGGCCAAGGCCCATTAATAAATTGTACTACTGCTGTGTTCATTGCCTATACAACATTTCAGCAAGACAATTGGCAAGAAAGAAAGTTCATTCCCTTCAAATTCCAAAATATTGTTATAAAAAACGATACAAGACAATGCAGAATTCAAATAATCAATTTGCAAAACTCGTATGAGAATGAAAATTAATTCTTATACAATATGGAACATGCAAACTATATATTAAACTAACACCAAAAAAAAAGAAATACTAACATCAAAATTTTATTGACCTTGATGGCATAAAAATTTTAACATATGATTTGCAAATAACCCAATTTCTAATTACTAGACTGCATTCAATAGCTTATTATACAGAAAACATAAAACCTCCTAATTTTATTAATTTAAATAGAACTTGGATTGATCAAAACAAAAATTAACCATGATAACAAGCATGTTTCAAATAAAATCACCTAATAATCAAGTGTAATATATAACATATCTTCCCCCCCCCCCCCGGTCTCTTGGTCCCTTTCTTTTATATAGTCAGTTGTGATATGAAATTTTAATGTATCTATTAAGGGTTATTAGATTTCTATTACAAATGTCACCTAAGTACATATATCTTCATGTATAATATAATTTGAGTTATAATAGAGATCAAGGAAAGTATTATACTATAGGTGATACATCGTGCATGCAATTATTATCTATTTATCTGTAGCCGTCCAAACCTTGTAACGTAGTTTACGATTGGCTCTCAGGGCTAAGATTTATGGGGCCCACTTAAGATAACACAACACTTAATTAGAGATACGTGTACTGTTCTCAGGACGACACCTTGCACGACGTATATGTAAATTTTACGTTTCAATGGTAAAGGATACGTAACTAATTTCTTTGGCCGTTGGAAACGACCAACATGGCAGACCCAATTGTGTTCTTGTCTACTTTGCTGATGTGATTGCATAGCCGACATTCACTCTATCGATTATCATATAGTTTTTGGAAGCTTACTTTGTTTGTCTTAATTCTATATAATTTAGTCTCGATGATAAAACTATAGTATATTTTTAAACATCTCAAGTTTGAATCTTCTTTCTCAACTTGCCTTGTTATAGTTTTTTTTGGATTAATATGTGACTATGATAACATATAATTCAATCAACAAAAATTGTTGAGGTTGGTATTCAAAAATCAGAGTCAACCTCTAAGAGTAAGATAAAAAAAAAAAACCTAACAATTAGAAGACTTCTCTAATGTTTAAATTAGAATTAGGTATTTTAATAAAGGTAATAAATACTATCAAGTCCTAAAGTCCATACTTAAATGAGGGAGAAATATTTGATTATTTGTTATAGGATGAGTTTGTTACCCAAGGATTCAATTTTGGACTAGTTATTATCTCTTGGTGTTGACGAGAAAATAATTGTATCAAACGGTTGATAATTCATTAACAACAAAATGAAATAATGATCACAATAAATCTATTTTTGTTAAGCAATTAAATCAAAGATGGTCGATTAGGTTAAAAAGTTTGTCAAATTTGTAATTAATCATAGAAACATAATTATATAAATTTTTAGATAGACACGTCAATGCATTGCCAATATCATGGTACAATGTTAAGGCTCCTTTATTGGCAAATAGAGAATGTCATTGAGAATGTCAAATGTATTGTGGTCCGCACCAACGTAGGAACATGAGTGTCGTACTTATTTGCAATTCTTTGAACGTAACCAAACGGGGACAAGTTGAGAATGAGGCCAAACTCCACCATCTTTTCTGTCTCACTACTCACACTTATCCATTGTTATGGGCTTACACCATTTATATTCCTACCAATCTCTAAATTTTGATACCAACAACTATAACACTTTATTAATTGCAATTTTTTTTGGCAACTTGACATTTTCATTTGATATAAGCACTTTACATTAAAAGACTATTTTATTTTTAAGATGTCGAGTTTAAATAGTTATTTTTATCTAATTGATAGAAATTAAGTCTAATAGAAAGATCAAATTATAAATTGAATTTTTACAAGAAGAGATATATTGAATAGTTTTTTTTTTTATTAACTTGTGAACAATTTAAAAATATAAAAGATTATTCTATATTGATATAGCTTGTGGAAGATATTAAATTTCATTTTTTTTTGTTATGTAAACAAGGATAAATCTAAAACTAATTAAAGGAACCAAAAGAAAATACTCTAAAAGATAAAAGACTAAGTCTAATTATAAAAAAAATAAAATACATATAAATTTTAAAAAAAAAATTGAAGGGGGCAAAGCCCTTGCCGTTAGATTCGTCTCTAAATGTTTTTTTTTTTTAAAAAAAAGTTAAACTTGGTACAAAAAAACATTTTAGCTTTTGAAATAATTATTTCATTATATTATCTCATAATACTTACATTCGCACATGAGTTTAAAAAAATTATGAATACTATATTGATACGAACATAAATAAGAGAAACTTATATAGAAAGAACGCATTATTCAAAAGAAAGTACACAGGTTTAGTTAGATGCAGTTTAATCATCAACTTGATGATTAATATAACTTAATGCAACTCTTTTTTTTTTTTTGGAAAAATGGTAGTGACTTTGATAAGATATTAGAATTAAATTAAATTTAAATTAAAGAAAGAATATGTCTTTGAAATTTCATGAATAGGTAAAATAAACTATATTCTAGTATTGTATGAATAATGCCAATAATTAAATAGTAAGTTATAACAAGGTATGTTTTAATAACAACTTACATTAATTTACCAAAAAAACATATATTAATTTTTATTAGAAATATGCATGTAAATAATGTATAAATAGCAACTCTCTATATACACTCCCGTGCATGAATATTTTAAGGATAAGGCATAAGCCACCAATATGAAGGGTATATTTGTCAATTTGACGAGAATGTGGAGTTAATTTAGAGAAAAGTTAGAATCCAACACAGGCTAAGAGAATTAGACAAATTGCTTTTAGACAGCCAATGACGATAAAACACGTAAGCTAGACCATTGAGGCCATGATGGCAATGATATGCATGCCCATAACTCGATAACCAACCATCCAAGTCACATGGGCCTACGCGACAAGTGGTATTGGCCTGGTCAACCAAGCGAGTACATAGAAAGATTTAGATCTTCATATATCTGAAGCTGCTCTCTGATTGGGCCACACAGTAGACTCGGAGAAAATATCTTGGGGATCCTCCGACACTGGAGCGGTGCGTCTACCATCAGATATTTTCGAGCTGACCGGCTGACCGTCATGCTGCTAGTTCGTTCCCAACCACTAGTACGCCCACGTGTCCACATATCGTGGCACGATCTGTTCACGGGAAAAGGCTGCCCGAGGTTCAATAAAATATAAAACTTACACATAGCTGAGCGTGGAAACGACATATAACATTTGCGTTTTTTATGGTTATTGTTGGACGTGGGACCCACATGCGGAGCTTTTGATTTCTCTATTGGAATTTGTTCGGGTTTGACGAGGTTGTACTGAGGCACTGTCTGTGACCGGATCTGAACTTGGAAACTGCAGACGCATCTGCCCGGAGTGAACCCAAAAATTCCAGTGGACAATAGATTTCCACTGTTCTTTTGATTTTATTTAACCAAGGTATAATCATCGTTTTTTTTTTTTTTTTTTCATTATAAATAAGATAGAAGATAATTTTTTTAATATTAATTTAAATATTTAAAAAATATCAAATTAATTATAATTCAAATCATATAAGATTAATTATATATGTGATAAAATATTATAATAATTTTTAATTAAGACAAGAAAAATAAACATAAACCTCTTTAAATAAGTATGAATTTAATGTTTTAAATTAAGTGTTTTTAACAAATTTAATATGTTTAACTTAAAATACCTTGCAACTTAATTTATTTTCATGAAAAATTCGTATTTTCCATTACGTGTTTTTAGCACTTGCAAGTGTTTTTCCACCAAAAAAAAAAAAAAAAGCTTGCAAGTGTTCGGTGCGTCATAACATCTCAACAAGTCAATCATATTGTATTTGATTAAATGAGAACAAGTGCTCCAAAAACAAGTACTAGTCATCTTCTTACTAGTATTAGGCTAATTTGTAACAATTTTGTATGCAATTTGAGTTATTCATTAAAAATCTTAGCATATATTATTAAAAATAATTAAAGTGATTTTTACATGAAAGAATGTGATACCTTTTTTACATGACATTATAATATACAATATATGAATATTGATCATATGAAAAGCATTTAACTATAGCCATTAATTGTTGTTAATTAAGATTAGATTTTTTTTTATAAGGTATCACATATCTCCATGAAATGTCATATAGATTCTTAAAATTATATGACACAAATTAAATCAAGACTCTCAACGATTTTTTTTTAAAATATTGTTTGTAGTAAGTGGTAGACCTAACTTGATGCTAACTTTCACAAACACAAAAAGTTCTTACTTTTTGTTAATTAAGTCAAAAAAAATTGGAAGCATAATATATATACAACTTCCAAATTGATCAATCATGGTTAGTCAATTGCACTATAAGTGTAGAAATAATAATTTAAAAATGGTTAGTGCAAATCTATAGTTTATAATAGTTGGTCACATTAATTGATGATCAGTGGATGAAAGATACCAGCACTAGCACTATTAGATGGGGAAATTTCTTTTGGAATAACTTTTGTATATTCTATAATTTAGGGGAAACTTTGGGTAATAAAAAACCAGGGATGGTTTTCCAGTTGCAGTTTCCTTCATGTGCAGGCACATGACGCAATAAGAGATACGAGTCAACCAACAACCCAGACATGATTATGGTATATTTTAGCAATAGCTTATGAGAAAGTGGACTGATTTATATGTGATTATACACTTTAATTTTTCTATTTTAAGCGAATTATACCCTTTAATTTTCAGTTTCTTATAAATCAAATCATGATAAACATACACAATTCTAAAAATAAAGTTAAAACACATTTATATTTCGAATTAAACTTAACTCTATTTTTATACATTTGAGTTAATATTAAAAATTTTACATATATATAATATAATATAATAAATATTCTTAATCACTGATTAATAAGTTAAAATTTATAAAAAATTAATCTTGACTCTGAACTAAATTTATTAATTTAAATTTATCTTATTAATTCATAAGCTTTACTTATTGAACCAGTTAATGAGTCCAACTAATTTAGTTGGAGTTGTGGCCCAACTTAATTCAATCTCTATTCTTAGGTAATAAAATGGTTTACGATGCTATTTCCACTTCACCTATGGTTAAAAGAGTTAAAATTATAAATAGAAAATGACCATGTAAAGTAAATGTAAGTAACCAGTATTTACAATCCAAAAAGAATAAGAGAAATGTCACATGTAGACTTCTTAATATATATATATATATATATATATATTTATTTATATTTCTTTTATTATTATTTTATACTTATAATATAACTAAAAATAAGAGAGATACATTGGAGGTGAATACATCTAGTTATATAATTAGCTTTTCCCCAAGAATAAAGGGTAATTAGTCATTGGAATAATTCCCGAATCAGATTCTGAGTGATTATCACTAGTTAATCAGCTGGCGTAAGCAAATCGAACGGCTTAAACACTAAGGAATACCCACATCTTCTTATCATGGCGTCACATTCATCCCTAACCCCACCAAAAATATCTACCACAAAACGACACTGACAGCGAAGCAAAACAATATTTTATTAACGCCAATTATTCCACCTTTGACGACATTCTATTATATTAATCTCCCTCGACACGCCTAGGTCAGTCCCGTAATTTCACCCAACATCTTCAAGTTTTCTTTCTTCACCTCGACCTCGTGTTTGACAATTTTACGAGTAAACAATTGATTGATTCTGCATTTGAATGACTTGGCCATGTTATGTATGTATGTATGCAGACAGGGGCATGCATGATGTACACATACATACATGCATGTGATGGGGATGACGTGACGCCCAGGCTCTGCGCCCCTCAGGCGAGAGGAAAATATCGTTGCCACGTATGCACACAATCTAAGCTTCTTTACTTCTCAGAGCTCCTAAAGATCTTCATTCTCTCTTTCTCAGCAAAACTACCACAACCTCTTAAATTTTTCATGGAAAAATTATTCGGATAAAAGGGGTAAAAGGTCTCATTTTGCTGCAGTTTTACACAGCCTCTTCCTCCAAATCAGAGGTATTTGTTTCTAAGGAGATTGGTTCTGTATATAACCATTGTGAGGTATTTTTTTTTTAAATATATATATTTTTGTTTTTTTTTTTTAATTTATAATTTTTCAAGTTTGTCCTTGGAGTTGATGATGGTTTCTGAGATTTCCCGTGGTAAATCTGAAATTTTTTTCTGAAATAAAAATTTGATTTTTTTTCTCTCCCCGTTTTGCTTCTTTTACCAGCTATAGATGATTAGCTGAACGGAAGAAAAGTGGATTTTTTTTTTCTGAGAAGTTTCATCCTCATTTTTCTTTCTCCGTTCTTCAGCTGGATTAAGTTTAGCTGATTTCTGCAGTCTGCCATGAGTCCATGACTCTGCCTGAGATTTGTCTCTGTTCTGATGCATTTGATTGTCGTTTTCACTTAACATTCGTTTTTATTTTAATTTCTATTAAAAAAAGAGAAGCTTTTTGTGTTTGCTTTGGATGATCAGTTGTTTTTGCTGAACACCAAGGCATAATATGTGGGCATTCTCAACAGGGGATGTTGAATTACGATATTTTAATTCTTGACTGGTAGCGGGTTTTGGCTGGATTTTGGATTGCTGGTTATGTTATGGTATCAGAAACTTAAGGGAATACCTTGAAGGTAGAATTTTTCTTCTTCCATGGCTGCTTCAACGGGAAGGTGGATTGACCGTCTTCAATTCTCTTCATTGTTTTGGCCTCCCCCACAAGATGCTCAACAAAGACAGGTATGATATTACTGTTACATTTCTTTTTCTTTTCCTGTTCCTTTTCGTTTTTCTGTAAAGCCAAATTGTACACTTCTGTGTTGAATATCACTTGCATTTTTTTTCTTCTAGATTTTAGTAAATATTATATTTATGTGCTCAAGGAAAATATTATTGGCAGATATGTGTATATTCATAAACCATTATATTCCAATATTTAACATGATGTCTGTGTCAATAAGACTTAAACTGTTGATAGAGTAAAATATTTCAAGGCCTCTTTGTTCCTTAAAAAATTCTCCATGGATATTTTTGGACTAAGATAGAATATATTATTTTTAAAACTTTAAATATGAAAGGTTTCATGTTCTTCTCAACACAATTTTTAATATATTGGATATTTCAACCATGAAGAACAAATTCTGGTGTAATATTATTCAAGGAGATTTCCTTTTCCAGAGGAATTGAATTTTAGAAGTATTCATGTTGTTAAATCACTGATTTGAATCTATTATTTTCCAAGTTGTGCTAAAGCTGATATCTGGATGTCCAAAATTCCTACCTACTTAAAAAGCCAAAAGCATTGCTGGAAGCACATCAATATATAAATTTGAAACATTAGTTTGAACAAATCCATGATGTTTTGGTGTGTTTCAGTACCAGAAACTTTAAATTTTCGCAGAAAGGTTAATTTATAAGACATTCTTTAGGGTATTTCAATGAAATGCCATTTTTGTCATTTTCTTGAAATTTTCAATTCTTAATTCAATATGTCAAGACCAAATGTCAGAATTCCAAGTAACCGTATGTAACCTAGGAAAATTTGCTTAGCAGTAAAATCCTAGCATTGATGCAGATCAGGCTGACACTAATCATGGCAAATGGAAGTAAGATAAAAGGAGATACCAAATTTAATTTTGTTCAAGAAACAACTCCTCATGAGGCAATTTATTCCAATTCCACCTTAGCAAATTTGTTCAGTAGTGTAAATCCTTTTTTCCCCCTTTTCTGGAATTTTCTGTAGCGAATCTTTTTATGACAGAAAATTCTACTCCTGCTATGGTTAATGGAGACATTAATTATTAAACCAGAATTAACATTACTTAGAAGTTTAAGAGTTTGAGTCAACCCGAAAAAAAAAAAAAAAAAAATTTAGAGTTTGATGCTTTTGGGACATTTTGACTATCAGCATACTTCTGGTTCTTGTTGGCGCATAAAATCTTGGCTTAACTAATGAGCTTCAGCTTTTATCAGAATATAGATGTGCAGCCAAAATCTTACTATGGATTCAGGTTGTTCAGCTTTCACAATTAGTTTCTGAAACCTTTTTTCTTTTGGACGGGTGGGGATGGGGGGTTGATAAGGAGCTTTTGGAGCAGGTTTACTTTCAAAACAAATGGAATAAAAGGAAAACTAGATATATTTCAGAAACCTTCAAATTAACATAGAGTTTGCCCTCATCACCTAATTGTGCAACGATATTGCAAATTGGTTATCATTTTCTTCTGCAATACAATTATCTCAACATTTGGCCTATATATCAGTTTTTAGGTTATCTTTTATTGTGATTTCTTTTCAATCTTGTGCATTCATCTTTTGGTGGGATGAATTGTAGTTTTTAGAATTCTATATGGTGTTTAGTGATGGTTGTTTTAGAGATTGGGGTGCCCTTTTGCACTTTTGAAGGAAGATTTTATTTCCTCACTTGTTCTCCTTCCTTAATAGATTTGTTAATTTTTTTTTTTTTTTTCAATAATGTCTTCTAAGCCTTATAATAAAATTTGGTCCTCTCCATGGTCATATTTTCTTGCTTTGACTATGGAGTGAAGAAATTACCAAAGAGAGGATAAAATGTTCTCCTGAGACATCATTAAACTGTAGAGAAGGGGGGAAAATGTCAAAATTCTAAAGCACTCGCTCTCTTTTGTATGGTTTCCTTGGTTCCAGTAGCAGTTTAAACTAAGGCTTTTCAAACCGAATGAAAATAAAATCTTATGGAAGAATGCACTTCTCTACTTTGCAATGATTGGTCTTAGCATCCATCAGTATATAAATGATTGAGGTAGTAATCCAAACCAAGAACAATGACTTGACACAAGAAAATACAAGCAAGCAATGTTGTATTACTTTTCTCCCTGTAGCTTTTTGTATGCGTTTCTCGTTAAACATAGTAACTGTTTCATTGTTGAATACCATCTCTAAAAGCGTATTTTTTCCTTTTATGTAAATAAATTGAATGCTTATTCAGTACTAGTCAGTTAGTGGATTAGTCATTTTTTCAATGATGATTCTTACAATAAATGTTCCATTATCATATCTTTGGGAATATCAGAATCTGGCCATCCTTATCCAATTTCTCTAGTCATCTTGACTTACTCTTTTTTGTACTTTCCTAGGATCAAATTGCTGCCTATGTTGAGTATTTTGGTCAGTTTACATCAGAACAATTTCCGAATGATATTTCTGAGGTATGAAAAATGCACCTTGTTTTGTGGACAAGCATTAAAAAGTGGGAAATTGTAAATGCAAATTTTGATTTCTTTTGACTTAAAGAGTTAACACATTCAAGGAATTTGTATCATATTTTGCTCACTGCTCTCTTTTATGTTGGCAGTTGATCCGTAATCGTTATCCATCAAAAGAAATGCGCCTCTTTGATGATGTTTTGGGTATTTATGCTTTAACTCATGTTAGTTTACATTATGGTTGATCTTGTCAGAATTTATTATTGCCATAAATTCATTTTGTTTCATGTGTAATGACTTGTTGATGTGTTTACGACTTTATGTGTACATTCAGCAACATTTGTCCTTCATCATCCAGAGCACGGGCATGCAGTTGTACTTCCAATTATTTCATGTATTATAGATGGCACATTAGTCTATGATAAGACAAGTCCTCCCTTTGCTTCTTTCATATCCTTAGTCTGCCCAAAAACTGAGGTATAATCTCTCAGCTGATATTCTGATTGTCTTCATATATAGTCATGTTTAGAAAGCATATGTTTTCTGTTTGTTAGATGCATCATGGATTCTACTTTTTTGCTTTAGAAAATGCCTATTTGTCTGTTAGCTTTATACTGGCTAAATAAGACATTTAGTCTGCTCAAAATTTGCAGAGAAGCTCCTTCTCAAATTTTGCATTTCTTTTCTGCCTACAGAATGAATATTCAGAACAATGGGCTCTGGCATGTGGTGAAATCTTGCGCATTTTAACTCATTACAATCGTCCTATATACAAAGTGAACAAACATTGTACTGAAATAGAAAGAAGCAGTAGTAGCAGCTATGCAACGACAAGTGACTCTGTTGATGGGGAATCTAGTAATAATTTGTTGATGCATCAGGAGAAGAGACCTATAAGGCCGTTGTCACCCTGGATTGCTGATATATTATTGGCTGCCCCCCTGGGCATCAGATGTGACTATTTCCGCTGGTAAATATTTCTTCTTGATATCAATTGACTTGTAGTTTGATTTTAGATTACGTATGTTTCTGGTCTGACTGTAATACATATTGATTTCTAAGGGTGGAAAAGGCAAAAGACCCAGTTTGGCTGAATCATATAGCATGATATCACTATGGGTTAGCTTCTTTTGTTTTGCCAGAATAAAAGAGGAATACGAAAGTGCTTTGTTGGCTGTTAAGAAAGCACTGTTGAAAATGCTCTAAATGATCAGATTTCTACAGGAAGATAGTTTTTTGCTCCCTTCCTCACTGTCTTCAGAAGCTAAAATTTTAGTTTTATATAGGTTTGTGTGTCTCTGTGTTTTAAATGAAAGAAAAAGTACTCTTTAGCCAAGAACAAAGTAAATCCAAAAGGCCCAAGATAAAGAAATAAGGCACCAATTGGAGCTTCTTCTGTTTCGTTCTGAAAGCATCATTTCTTTCTTATAGCAGCCTAGGTGGGACGAGCATATATTATTTTTATTAATAACATAAGAATCATTAATATTACATTACTACTGTTATATTAAACCAGAATTTTGGAAGAACATAATGTAGATGTTTTAGATTTATATCCATGCAAGCTGAACCATTCCCATGCTCTATGCCCATGTTTCCCCCAACTCTTCATGCAAATAAATAAATAAATTAATTAAAGAGAAATAACTCAAACTATTTTTGTATCTAGTAGTGCTGAAGTAGAATGAAAAAAAAAACGAGAAGCCATTGGAACAAGTAATTGAAGGCTCTCTGAACTTGTTTGTCGTGGGAACATATGGTTTGAGTAAAGTAACAATCTATGGCATTGCATCCTTCAAAGCAATAAAAAGGATATATCTGAACTCGTTAGATTGGGTTACCTATAATGAGATAGAATACAACTAAGCTCAGAAGTGTGCAATTTCATATAATCTCTATCAGTAGTGTAAAATAGAGTGGTGGACCCAATCAGGTTCTACTCAGGCTTCCTTTTGTCCTAGTGTAAAGTAATTTGATTAGAAAATACAATTAGAGTAATCAAATTTCCTCATAATTGACACTAATCTGTTCAAGCATCTTGTACCCTTGGCCCTGGTTATAATGTTACTTAAGTAAATTGATATTTTCATCAACAGGTGCAGTGGTGTTATGGGTAAATATGCTGCTGGAGAACTCAAGCCACCTACAACTTGTAAGTTAAATCCTGATTCAAGAATACATAGCCTTCTTTATGATAGCTATATACAATATTGTGTAGATGGCCGAAAATACTAACAAAATACTAGAGGATTGTGGAGAGCTTGTATCAATTGTATGTGTTTCTTGTATTATATTACTCTAGCTTTCAGAAAATTGATTATTTTTAGTCCCATCGTATTCTTATATACAGTTGTCCATATAAAATTATAAATAAGCGGCACTAACTAAATTGAGTTAGCTCTTTCCAAGTGAACAAAGCTCTTTCTTCTTTTCTCTCTTTTTTTTTTTTTTACATGGTTTGGAGCCTCTTTAATCCTAATAATTAAAAGAAAGAGTGAAATCAACACCCCAGAAATTGTCTAAAGAGGGCTATACTGATGTTGGCAAGATCGCTGCTGCCCTCAAAACGTCTCATTTAGTGCCCTGGTAATGTCAAATGACAACATTACTCCAGGTTAGAAAAATCTGCATTGTGATTGAGCTCCAGCCACTTTTCTGGCCAAGAATTGTCATTTCTCAGTTCAAACAAGGCCAGACCATTAGTCTGATATTGGTTGATTCAATCTTGTTAGTGGTCTCTCCTTTCCTGGTTTGATCCAAACCCACAAATGCAATACGCTTTCTTAGTATAGTTTTGACTCTTAGGTGCTAAAAGTCTGCAATTTTGATATGTGGAGTAATGGTTGAATTATGTCTTCTGGGTTTAGTGGTTCTAGTAAATTTCCATTGTTGAGTTGTTATCTGGTTGCATGAAATGGCTGCACAGGGGGGTGTTTGAGGAAATTGCTACCACTCCAACTTTTAGATACAAAAATTAGAGAGTGGTACGGCAAAATATATATAATGGAAGTTTGTCAGAGAGGTGAACTTGGTAGGTGGTGTGGAGCAACATAGATCCTAGTCTTGATCTTCCTGTTGCCTTGAGAAGGGGCTAGTGCAGTTGTACTCAACTTGTGTCTTATAAATTATCTCCTCGTTTTCAGTTCATTGTTGCCTGCCATGATTCTATTTCCCCTTTTAAGTCATACTATGAAGTTTTGAATCATGATGGATGGAGGAAAATGCGGTTGCCCCTGAAAACAATTGAGATGTGGTACTTCAATTAATTTCAGCTTATAAGCAAGTTTTGGGTGTAAAAGAATGTAATGAGAACAGCTTAAACATTTGGAATGTTGGTTTTTCACAAGTTGAGCCTCTTCAGCCAAGTGGTCAAGAGTTCAACCTAGATGCTTGCTTGAATTAAGTTGAATATTATCATAAGTTAGCAGAAGGACTTTTGCATGAAGGTGTGAGTTAGTGATAAATTAAAACCAATCTTGGGGCATTCTCCTAACAACTTAACTTTTGGCACAGTTAGTTCCTTGGTAGTGGGTTTATGCTATCAAGATGAATCTTGATAGATAGGCAGCACAATTTTTCTTGTTTGAATCTTTTTGCAAACTTAATTGAACATATTTGGTGCGAAGACAGGAGTCTGATATGTTAGTTTTTCATTGAACAGCTTCATACAAAATTGTTGATGGTTTTTATCCAATAATACCAAGACTATCAATTGTTACTGTTATATTGACAAAACACTTGTGCTTAGGCTCTTATACAATAAAGAGGTGTTTCTCCACATAGAAGATTTCTTCTAAGGTCTTTCTCTTTTTTACCCTTCTTAGCTTCTTCTCGTGGGTCTGGAAAGCATCCTCAGCTCATGCCTTCAACTCCAAGGTGGGCTGTTGCCAATGGTGCTGGTGTTATATTAAGTGTTTGTGATGATGAAGTTGCTCGATATGAGACTGCTACTTTAACAGCAGCTGCTGTCCCTGCACTTCTGCTTCCTCCTCCAACAACACCTTTGGATGAGCATCTAGTTGCTGGATTACCAGCTCTTGAACCATATGCACGTTTGTTTCACAGGTTATTCTGAACTTAATACCTTTCTTGTTATGCAGAACTTCCTTCAAGTATATCTGCCTAAATGAATTTGAATTTCTAATTATGTAGATATTACGCCATTGCTACTCCAAGTGCCACACAGAGACTTCTTCTGGGACTTCTAGAAGCACCTCCATCATGGGCTCCAGATGCACTTGATGCTGCTGTGCAGCTTGTGGAACTGCTTCGAGCTGCTGAAGATTATGCATCTGGCATAAGGGTAAGCTGTATCAGTTTGACACATAGAAATTTAAATAGTAATAATAATTAAAAAAAGACATGCAGTGATGCTAACTGCTAAGCTAGTGCATAGATTTTGGCATTAGCAAATAAATCACATTATGGGTTTCATTATATCTTCTTGAGAGAATATTGTGAATTTAAGTCTGAAAATCATCACTATTTGATAAATGCTCTCTGCTTCCAAGTGAGATATAAAATGCCCATCTCAGGGTCACACTAGAAACAAAGCTTATCTCAGATAGTTCATTTTGATGGTTAAATGTCTGGTCTTCTGCTTGATCTGTTTCCTCCTTTCATATATCTAAATGCTGAAAAGTGAAAAAGTCATGTTCTACAGTTGGGTTATTGATTGGTTTATCCTGGTTAAGACAGAAAGCTTTAATTATGGCCATTGACTTAAGGCCCAAAAACAAAGGTGGCATCAAGACCTAGTGATGTGGGATACACTAGCATCAAGAAGGCCCAAGATTTAAAAATCAAATTATATTAGTCTTTTGTTATAGCTCTGAAGATGGGGGGTGATTATAATATCACAACGCTCTTATTAGATCATAATTGTTTGCCCAAAAAGGAAAGCATTATGGGATCATGAGAGTAGTTACTTGTAATGCTTGTAATGTAAAGGATATAACTGTTATTATGTATTTTTTGTAGTAGAAAAAATACAGGTTTAAGCCCATGTTATGTTAGGCTTTCAATTAATATATTTTTGTTTATCACTTTTCTTTCTATCTTTTCACCCTCCCTTTATATTCTTATCGCATAGGCCACTATTCACCAAAATTTTCACTTGCATGTAAATTTAAACACTCCTAAATAACAAGGGTGTGCATGTACTCTATCTACAATTTGACTTCCAGTATTAAGTGTAGTTTTAGGTAAAATATGATATATTTTTCATTGACAGTAATCACATATATATACAGAGGTTAGTGAATAGAAATCCCACAATATATGGGATGAGATAAGGCTGAATAGTTTGATTATCTCTATCTTAAAATTCTAGGTCTATCTCCTATAATTTCTCCTTCTAATCGGTCAGCTTGTTTTTCTACACTCCCCCTCAAGCTGGGCGATAGATGTTCAGCATTCCAAATCTAGTGCTTAGTTCATCAAACTGATTTTTGAACAAAGCTTTTGTGAGGATGTCTGCCACTTGTAACTTTGAGGGAACATACTGTAGGTTGATGACTCCATCTTCAATTTTTTCATTTATGAAATGTCTATCAAGTTCAACATGCTTTGTCCTATCATGATGAACTGGATTTTTTGCAATAGCTATAGCAGATTGGTTATCACATAGAACTTCTATAGGAGTTGAATGTTTGATCCCAAGGTCCATTAGTAGACATTTGAGCCAAATTCCTTCGCAGATTCCATTTGACAGAGATCGGAATTCTGCTTCAGCACTGCTCCGAGCCACTACATTATGTTTTTTACTTCTCCAAGTCACAATGTTACCCCACACGTAGCTGCAATAACCAGATGTGGATTTTCGGTCCATGGGGGACCCAGCCCAATCTGCATTTGTGTATATTTTAATTTCCCTGCTGTCGGTTTTCTTGAAGAATAGTCCTTTTCCTGGATCTTTCGAGGTACCTTAGGATTCTGTAGACTGCATTTAAGTGTTGGGCTTGTGGACTGCTTAGAAATTTGATTACTATACTTACAACAAAACATATGTCTGGACGAGTGTGAGTGAGATATAGCAATTTTCCCACTAATCTTTGATATCTTCCTTGGTCTACTGGCTTTTCTTTTGGGTCATGGACTAGTTTAGTGTTTGGATCCATTGGAGTTTCTATAGGCTTGCAACCTAACATCCCAGTCTCGTGTAGGAGATCCAGCACATACTTTCTTTGTGACATGGTTATCCCTTGCTTAGATCTGGCCACTTCCATCCCTAGAAAATATCACAGTGGTCCCAAGTCTTTGATTTCAAATTCTGCAGCTAGCACCTTCTTGATTCTGGATATTTCTTCTGCCCAATTACCTGTGAGTACTATATCATCAACATAAACGATTAGTACAACAATTTTTCCAGCTGAATGCTTGGTGCATAGGGTGTGATCAGAGTGCCCTTGTTTATATCCATCAAGTTTCAAAACTTTGGTGAATCTGTGAAACCATGCCCGAGGAGATTGTTTTAGTCCATATAGGGATTTTTGTAGTCTGCATACCTTTCCATGAGGGAGCTGGTCTTCAAATCCGGGGGGTATATTCATGTACACCTCTTCCTGTAAGTCACCATTTAGGAATGCATTTTTGACATCTAATTGATTTAGGGGCCAATCCCAATTGGTGGCAATAGAGATGATGACTCGGATAGTGTTAAGTTTAGCCACCGGGGATAATGTTTCTTCATAGTCAATCCCATAGGATTAAGTGTACCCCTTAGCTACCAGCTGTGCTTTGTATCTATCCACACTTCCATCAGCCTTTTGTTTGACATTGAATATCCATCTGCATCCCACAGTTTTCTTTCCCGGAGGCAGATCTGTAAGTCTCCATGTTTGGTTTTGTTCAAGTACTTTAATTTTTGCTATTGTAGCTTCTCGCCACTGTGGATGTTTGAGTGCCTCATAGACAGATTTTGGTATCTGAATTTTGTCTATGTTAGTGGTAAAAGCTTGGTGTGTGGGCGATAGTTTGGAGTATGATATGCAGCTTTGTATAGGATGCTGGGTGCAGCTTCTTTTCCTTTTTCTAAGGGCAATTGGCCAGTTTAAGTCATCTGCTTCTTCTGCATTTTCAATTAAGGTTGGTGAGGGGTTAATAGGTGACTCACCTTGTGTTTGATCAGGAATGACAGAGACCGGTTCAGATGCTTGAACAGGCAGAACTGGATTTTTCTTCCTTCTTCTGGAGTAGACAATAGGACTCTGTGGTTCAGTTGCTGGATTGGTGTTCTGTTTTGAGTGGTCATCAGTGGCTGGTTCTGTATTATGAGAAATCGGTGGTAGATTAGGGTAGTCGAGGTGATCAATAGCTGAGGTAGGATTGGTTTGGATTTGGTTTTCCCAAAGTTGTGGTGATTCTGTCAGATTCTCCCCCTGAAGCACACACTTGGGAAAGTATGGAAGGTGTTCAACAAAGGTGACATCCATGGAGTGATAAATTTTCTGGGTAAGAGGGCTATAGCATTTGTAGCCTTTTTTGTTGGGAGAGTACCCGAGGAAGATGCATTTGAGTGCTCGGGCTTCAAGTTTACCACGTTGGTGTGGATGGAGATGAATGAAGGCGGTACACCCAAAAATTTTGAGGGGAATTTCAAAGATTAGATGAGAGTTAGGGTATGATTTGAGAAAGGTATTAAGTGGGGTTTGAAACTTGAGGACTCTAGATGGCATTCGGTTAATGAGGTAAGTGGCAGTTAGGAGTGCATCCCCCCAGAATTTTTTTGGAACGTTTAATGAAAGGAGGAGGGAGCGGGTAACCTCCAGTAGGTGGCGGTTTTTCCTCTTTGTGGCACCATTCTGTTGAGGGGTGTCAACACATGAGCTTTGGTGGATAATTCCATGGTGTTTGAGGTAAGTGTCAAGGGAAAGGTTGAAAAAATCTATGGCATTATCAGTTTTTAGAAGCTGGATGTTGGTTTTAAACTGGGTTTGGATTAGTTGGTGGAAATTTTTAAAAAACTGGGTAGTTTCAAATTTGTCTTTCATGAGAAAGGTCCAACTTAATCTAGTGTGATCATCAACTAGGAGTAAAAACCAGCGGGCGCCATTTAGATTAGGGATTTTTGTGGATCCCCAAATGTTGCCATGGATTAATGAGAAAGGAGAGGAAGGTGAATAGATTCGGGGTGTAAATTGGGTTCGGGTATGCTTAGACAGTTGACATACATCACAGTGAAGTAATTTAAAATTTGCTTTATTGAATAGAGAAGGAAATAACAGCTTGAGATACATAAAATTAGGATGTCCTAGTCTAGAATGCCATAGGAGAATAGTATTTTCAGTACTGGAATGTGGAGGAGGTTGGGTTTTAATTGTAAGGCAGTGTGGCTGGCGGCGGAGGAGGTAAAGTCCCACGGAGGAATCTAGTTCAGCACTGCCAATCATCTTCCCCGATCCCTGTTCCTGAAAAGTATACCGATGAGTTACAAATTTAGTTTCACAATCTAAGTCTGAGGTGATTTTTCGAACAGATAATAGATTGCAGTGAAGAGTTGGAACAAATAGAACTTTAGTCAATTGGAAAGATGGTGAGAAAATAACAGTGCCATATCCCAAAGCTTGGACACACCTACCATCAGCTATGCGGACAGGGGACATGTTATGATCGGAAGTGAAAGAAGAAAACAGATTTATATCACCTATCATATGGTCTGAGGCACCAGAATCCACAATCCAGGTTGGAGGTTGTTGAGATGCATTAAGTGCCAGTGACGGGGAGGAATTCTGACCAGCTTTGTGTAAGAGTTGTTGGAGGAGAGCCATCTGGTCTTTGGTGAAGGGGGTGGATTGGTCCCTAGATGAGGCAGCATAGCTGCATTTTTCTGAGGAGGATTTGGGCTTCTAGTCCGCAGGTTTGCCATGCAATTTCCAGCAGGTCTCCTTTGTGTGTCCCGGTTTTTGGCAGTGATCAAACCATGGGCGATTGCGCCGAGGTTTTCCATCCCCATAGGCAGGATGATTGGTTTGGGCTGCAAGGGCAATAGGTTCATTGTCCTTAGAGATGGGTACTGCAGAGTTGTCTAGTGATAAAGTGGATTCTGTAAGTCCCAGCATGACCTTGCGGTGGCTCTCTTCTCGACATACCTCAGAGAAGACTTCTTGAAGGCTGGGGAGAGGTTTTGTGCCCAGAATCCGACCCCTGACTTCATCCAGTGATTTGTTGAGACCCAAGAGGAATTTGAAGATGCGGCAGGTCTCAATGATGTTCTGATATCTGGCTCAGTCTTCAGCACATCGCCACGCATGGAAATCAAAGAGATCGAGTTGCTGCCACAATTTTGTGAGACTTGTGTAGTAGGATGTCACTGGAGTGTCTCCTTGTTGGAGTGATTGGAGCAGACTTTCAATGTGAAAGAGCTCTGCTGTGTTGTCCTTGCTGGAGTAAGTGTCTTGTGCTGCCTCCCAAATTTCTGAGGCTGTGACAGAGAAGAAAGTTTTCACCAATGGAGGGATGCATGGAATTGATAAGCCATGACATGAGAAGATTATTCTCGGCTTTCCATGATTTGTAGGTGGGATCGGTGGGAGGAGGTTGAGGGGTTGTGCCAAGGAGGTATTCTTCCCTTCCTCGGCCACTGACATAGAGGTGATGGGAAGAAATGGACTGTCATGGGAATTTGTTTGAGACATAATTGAGGAGGGGCTGACGGCAGAGTCACCAACCATAGATGATGTTTCAGGGTTCATGGGTGAGGCCGTGAGTGATGGGTATGAGGACTAGGGTTAGGTTACAGAGCAGCGGACGGTGTCCGGCTCTGATACCATGTAGTTTTAGGTAAAATATGATATATTTTTCATTGATAGTAATCACATATATATAGAGAGGTTAGTGAACAGAAATCCCACAATATATGGGATGAGATAAGGCTGAATAGTTTGATTATCTCTATCTTAAAATTCCAGGTCTATCTCCTATAATTTCTCCTAGAATATCTCCTTCTAATCGGTCAGTTTGTTTTTCTACATTAAGTTACATTAACCATCAATACAAGTTAGTTGCAATCTTTTGTCTGTATTTCAAACGTAATGGCAATGCAGAAAAGCACTAGAAACTTGTAACTGCCTGTAGTTGTACTTTATAACTCTAGATAAAAAGAAATTATGAGAAGTTAATAAGGAGCGCTGTCTGTAAGCTTAGCATGGATGGAAGCATTGGGGTTACTATCAACAGGATAGCTTGCTAATTACTAATTTATTATGGTGCTTTTTGTTGTTTTTACCTGGAGTAACTTTGTGATAGATTTAAAATCCATTTTACTGAGGAATGTGTTTTTTATTTTTTGATAGCTTCCTAGAAATTGGATGCATTTGCATTTCTTGCGTGCAATAGGAACTGCAATGTCCATGAGAGCTGGCATAGCTGCTGATGCTGCAGCTGCTTTGCTTTTCCGCATACTTTCACAACCTGCACTACTTTTCCCTCCACTTAGGCAAGCTGATGGAGTTGAAGTTCAGCATGAACCTTTGGACGGTTACATTTCATCCTATAGAAAACAGGTAATTTTTATCTTCATTAACAAACTCTTTTTCTTCTTGTGGTTGTGGAGATAGATTCTGTATGTATATTGAAGAAATATAACATTCGAAAAAAATTTGTGTATCAGATAGAAGTTCCTGCAGCTGAAGCTACTATTGAGGCTACTGCCCAAGGCATTGCATCAATGCTTTGTGCCCATGGTCCTGAGGTTGAATGGAGAATTTGTACAATCTGGGAAGCTGCCTATGGCCTTATTCCTCTAAGTTCCTCAGCTGTTGATCTTCCAGAAATCATAGTCGCAACCCCATTGCAACCTCCGATACTATCATGGAATTTGTACATACCTCTACTTAAGGTTCTGGAATATCTTCCTCGTGGAAGTCCATCTGAAGCATGCCTCATGAAAATATTTGTTGCTACGGTGGAAGCTATTCTTCAGAGGACTTTTCCATCTGAGTCCAGTAGGGAACAAAACAGGAAAACAAGATACCTATCTGGCATGGAGTCTGCCTCCAAAAACCTTGCTGTGGCAGAACTTCGTACTATGGTTCATTCACTCTTCTTAGAATCATGTGCCTCTGTTGAGCTTGCTTCTCGCTTACTTTTTGTTGTCTTAACTGTCTGTGTTAGTCATGAAGCTCAATTCATTGGAAGCAAGAAACCGAGAGGAGAAGATAATCACTCAGCTGAGGAACTCATTGAAGACTCACAAGCAATCTCCAAAAGCCAGATAGAAACAAAGAATAGGAGAACAAAGAAACAAGGACCTGTAGCAGCATTTGATTCGTATGTTTTGGCTGCTGTTTGTGCTCTTGCCTGTGAGCTTCAGTTATTCCCTTTGGTTACCCGAGGGAATAATCATTCAACCTCCAACAATGTAAAAGACACAGGCAAGCCACACTCACATGTTAAGATAAATGGTTCATCACATGAGTTGCAAAATGGTATGGATTCAGCAATACGCCACACTCACAGGATTTTAGCAATTTTAGAGGCATTATTTTCTCTGAAGCCATCTTCAGTTGGCACATCATGGAGTTACAGCTCAAATGAGATAGTTGCAGCAGCTATGGTTGCCGCCCATGTTTCTGAACTATTTAGGCGGTCAAAAGCTTGCATGCATGCCCTCTCTGTTTTGATGCGTTGTAAATGGGACAGTGAAATTCACTCCAGGGCATCTTCTCTGTACAATCTCATAGATATTCACAGCAAAGCTGTTGCATCCATTGTTAACAAGGCAGAGCCATTGG
This sequence comes from Bauhinia variegata, assembly GCA_022379115.2. Taxonomy (NCBI): domain Eukaryota; kingdom Viridiplantae; phylum Streptophyta; class Magnoliopsida; order Fabales; family Fabaceae; genus Bauhinia; species Bauhinia variegata. Next base: position 20,004,237 of record CM039428.1, on the reverse strand, counting down.
AAGCAAACTTAATTCATACGCCTATTTGGAAAGACCCCCTTGTTTGTTTTGATGGTAGAAGACAAAATCAGTGTGTAAATAGTAGCTGCGTAGATCCTGGGCAGACATCTGTCTCACATTCTGAAGATTCAGGCCCTACAGAACCTAATGATAGATCTGAGAAAATATATTCAAATGAAACATCTGGATGTACCTTGGGTAAAAGTATCACAAGTTTCCCACTTGATGCTTCTGATCTAGCCAACTTCCTCACAAAGGACAGGCATATAGGATTTAGTTGCAGTGCACAAATTTTTCTGAGAGCTGTTCTAGCAGAGAAACAAGAGTTATGTTTCTCTGTTGTTTCGCTGCTATGGCACAAGTTGATTGTATCTCCTGAAACTCAACTTTGTGCAGAAAGCACTTCTGCCCAACAAGGATGGAGACAGGTATTCTTATTCATGTCATACTGCTGAACAGTTATCCTTTTTCTTCTTGTAGAATTCCATGTGTATTATTCTGTTAGAGAAGTTGGAATGGATCCTGCCATGATGGAATACGTCAATATGCCAAGAATAGAAATTTGATTTTTAGAGCTACAGATAATGAAAAGGACCAAATAAACAATTAATAAGTAACGATAATGCATTTGAACCTCAATCAGTGATATATGAAGAAAATTATAATCTGAAGATGTAGCCAAATGAAACACAAAAAGGCATACAATCGAGATGCACCAAGTACGATTTAAATATATTTTCTTTTGGTCATTAGTACGATTTATAGTTGGTAATTTATGCATGCATGTGTTTATGGATCTAGATATCCGAATTATTTCACTATTTTCCACCGAAAAGATACATTATTGACCATTATGTATGTGTTTGATGTAGGTTGTTGACGCATTATGCAATGTTGTATCAGCATCACCAACAAAAGCAGCTACAGCAGTAGTACTTCAGGTCCAAATTTTTGACTCTGGTATATTTGCATAATTTGTAACCTTGGCCAGTAGGGCTGTCAAGCATGCTGAGCCAGGACAAAATTATTTTTAGACCAACGAATGGCAGTCAGCCCAAAAAAATTTTCTTATCTTTTTCTATAAATTTTCTACTGTTTACAATAAAAATTAATTATGAATTCAATTAAAAAAATGGCTGGGCAAAGCCAACTTGGGTTGAACATGTTTTTGTTCCATTTTTATTGCCTGGTCCGGGCAAAGGGGTTGGCCTGGTGGACCAGGCCTAAATTGACACCTTAATGGTCAGTGGTGGCTAACTTAAGCAACTCTTCTGTTTTGCATCTAACTAGTGTCTAAAACAGCTTCCTTTGTCTGGGAGGTTATTGTGATTTCAATTATTTCATAATACATGTTTTGTTTATTCACTTCCATGGGCTTGTTGCTTGTCAGGCGGAGAGGGAATTGCAGCCTTGGATTGCCAAAGATGATGATCTAGGACAGAAGATGTGGAGAGTCAATCAGCGGATCGTTAAGTTGATAGTGGAACTAATGAGAAATCATGATAATATAGAATCATTGGTTATCGTTGCAACTGCATCAGATTTACTACTACGGGCTACAGATGGGATGCTGGTTGATGGAGAAGCTTGCACTTTACCACAGCTTGAGGTAGCATCTTAAAAGATTAACTCTCTATGCAGTACCATCCGGTGGAATGTTGATCTCTCTTTCTTTGCTTTCAGTTAAATCATTTTTTCCTCATCTAATATACAATAATACAAACTACACCTCAAAACCTTGAAGCATGTTTTATGGATCTTTTTCAAGAGGTAGAACGATAATCTTGTTTTTATGCAACGTAAGCATGCTGTTGTCTCTTTGCTTCCTCTCGAAGCTTTTCAATACAAATCTCTATGATCCAACATAAACTTGGCTTGTTCCACTGCAATTTGTGGCACTGTGATGACTGCACATGATATCATCTATCTCTTTGGATTGTGAGTCTGTGTTAGTTTGCTGAACATCATTAACTTCCCTCTGTACCTAAAGTCGATAAATGGGTTGTGGCTCCATTTGAGTTAGTTCATTCTGATGTTTGGTGTCCCTGTCAAATTACATCTAAGCCTGGTTTTAAATATTCTGTCACATTTGTCGATGATCACTTCCATGTCACTTGCTTATATTTCATGACAAATCATGCAGCTGTTGGAAGCAACAGCAAGAGCAGTTCAGCCAGTGCTGGATTTGGGAGAATCTGGATTAGCAGTGGCAGATGGCCTTTCAAACTTGTTGAAGGTAATAAATTTTCCTCATTGACTGACACTTGCAGTTTAGCTAAACAGTGCAACTTGATCTTAGATAGTAATGCTTAAGAACTGTTGTATAATTTTCTGGAACAACTACATGCAGTGTCGCCTGCCAGCTACAGTCCGGTGCCTTTCTCATCCAAGTGCACACGTTCGAGCTCTGAGCACATCAGTTCTTCGTGAAATTCTGCATAATGGTTCAATGAGACCTGCTAGTACAAAATCACCGCGGAAAAATGGCACCCACAATCCCTCTTATCATTGCTTCAACGTTGATGCTGTTGACTGGCAAGCTGACATAGAAAAATGCTTGAAATGGGAAGCTCACAGCAGACTTTCAAATGGAATGTCCATAGACAATCTTGATACTGCTGCAAAAGAATTAGGTTGTGAAATTTCTATATGAGATGAATCCATGCTTTAACTGTTCTAGTTGATGATGAGGTTATTTTCGGACTCTTATAGAATCTGACTATTCATGTTTTCAAACATATAGGATTGCTAATAGGTAATCTTCATTGTGTTATCTAATCTTTCGTTTAGTTTTGGGCCAAACATGAGATTACCTCATCCAGGATGACCATGTTTTGTAACAATAGACGAGGCCATTATAAGCTTTTTCTCTTGTTTGTATCATGCTTCTCTTCATTTGTCATCTTATTAAATTCCATGTGTTTGTTTAATATGTTATAATTAGTTAACCACATTTCACTTGATAGTCACAGTTTGGGCGGTATTATAGTTAATAAGAAAAATAAAATAAGTCACTAGCAAAATGTTTCCCTATGATCTATTTTTTCTTGGGTAAACGAGCTTATTTGTTTAAGGGACGAGTCTGAATAATTTTTTATTTTTTTCTAATGTTCCAAGTTAAAATATCGAAATTTGCTGGGTATAGGCCATGGGCAGTTAATGGGCCACAATGTGTTTCTGTCAGCCTTTTCTTTTAACACACCCCAATTTCTAGTGGCACGCCCCATACCTAAAGCAATTCCACCACCAGCACACACTCCATCCAAGCCATCCCCATCACTAGTGGGCACCCCTGCCACTGTTACACGCCCTACTATATTTTTCCCCTAAAGTTTTCAAGTTTTATCCCTTTAAATCCATAAACTTGAAAGCTCTGAAAAAAATGCCAGTGAGATGTGCGACTGCCGGTGAAAAGTTTTTACGGTGTGTTTTATTTAGGGGTATTTCAAGAAGAGTCTGAAACATGGGAATGGGGTGTGCCAAAAGAAATGGCCTTTTTTCTCAGAGCAAAGCCCAATCTGGAGTCCCAGCCTCTCGGGTATCTAATGGGCTGCATTTTCCTATTTTAACAGAAAAGCCCAAGACGGAAAAAACATATTCTAGTCTCTCGATAAGGGTGAAACCGTCATTTCGCGAGTGAGATTCAGCGCGCAAAACCCTAGCTATGAGTCTGAGGGCATGGTATATAACAAGCAAGCCCATAAACCTTGGATCCTAGAGGAGCTTCGGCAATAATCGGCTTCTGCTCTGTAAGATATTTCTCAGCATCAGAATGGTACGTGGCTTATTTCGTTTCTTTTACATTAGCGTGTGCGTGCTAAGTTTGTACTAATCGGGGTTTCTGAGTAGCTGCGAATGGTAGTCGGGAATCTCTGTTTGCTTCCTTTGAGTGTTCTATGGATTTAAAAATTTTTTTTTTTTTTTTGCCTAATTTAATTTTGTTGTATGGGATTGACAGTCGTTAGTTGCAAACGAGGACTTCCAGCACATTCTTCGTGTGCTGAACACCAACGTTGATGGGAAGCATAAGATTATGTTCGCCCTTACCTCAATCAAAGGTATTGGCAGGCGATTTGCCAACATTGTCTGCAAGAAGGCCGATGTCGACATGAACAAAAGGTTTCACTTTCTTCTTCTGTCTCTGTTTTGATCCGTTTTATTATTATTATTATTTTTTTGATTGGGTAATTGACAGTGTTATATATTGAGCCTAAATATGATGTTGTAATCTAATCATAGTTGATGGGGATTCCAGAATTTTGTTTGAAAATTCCTTTGAAGGGTCAATTGATGAACTTTATCTCCTTACTATTAAGTGAAATTGGGTTTGATTTGTGTTGGTTGTGAATCTTGTGATCGTTTTCATGTTTGCTTCCAAGTGTATGATACTTAGCAGCTTTGATTTTTTTTCCCAGAGCTGGTGAGTTGAGTGCTGCCGAGCTGGATAATCTTATGACTGTGGTTGCCAACCCTCGTCAGTTTAAGATCCCAGACTGGTTTTTGAACAGAAAGAAGGATTACAAGGATGGTAAATATTCTCAGGTGGTCTCCAATGCACTGGATATGAAGCTCAGGGATGATTTGGAGAGATTGAAGAAAATTAGGTATTTGCTTATAACTTCTTAGAACTAGGTGCTAGCTGTAGTTCATTGGCATATACAAAAATATAGGGCTTTCAGAATGAGTAGCCTATGACTCTATTGGTTAGAGAATTAGGTTTGCTAAACTGTGGCAGCCCTTGTATGCTGATAGAGATTGATTGAAACAAGCTTGTGTTAGGAAAACGCAAAAAGTCAGCTAAAGATCTATAGCAAAATGTATATTGAATCCCAGAGGACTCCTAGATTAATATGTAAAAACATGGTATCTCGGTGTGAATATATGTGAGAATCCTGTAAGGTTATACATTGTAGCCTCATACCTTTTTTTGCCATTGATGATATGATTGTTTACAGATGATGTTGTGCATTTGATACCGAATTATACGTGTCTTGCCCTGCATGATGAAAGAAATATCTCTCTTTCTTATGCATGAACTATCTTTGGACCCATTAGAATCCAATAAAAGTAATTTTCTGGTTTCTTAATAAACAATAATATATCCTCTTGAATGTTTTCTGTCATAAAAAAAGACAAGTTCTTGTTACCAAAAGGGATCTGGGATATCTTAGTACTTTTGACCATACACACGTGCATTCTTTTTTTTGTATGCACCTGCATTTTCTAATATCATTTCTGGCTCCTGTAGTAACTATTTACTCTCACGTTCTTATTATGCAGAAACCATCGTGGTTTGAGGCACTACTGGGGCCTTCGTGTTCGTGGCCAACATACCAAGACAACTGGCCGTAGGGGAAAGACTGTTGGTGTGTCTAAGAAGCGTTGAGCCTTATTTTTATTGTTTTTGGCAAATTTGAAGTATGTTAGACATGTTTTGTCATACAGATCTTGTACTGTGATTGGTTGTTAAACGCTTTGACAATTTCAATTTTGTTTATCTAGTCAGTTGTTCTTTCTTTCCTATCCTTGCGGTAATTACCTTGTGCTTGTTTGGGAGCGTTGGGAGGAAGAAACTCTCTAGTCTACCCTCTCCGTATGTCCTTTCCCCTAAACATCCCTAAGTTTGAAGAAATCGCATATTCTTGTTTCTTATCGAGCACCCCTCAATTGACAAAAGCATGGACAAACTTATTAACTTGTTTTTGACTCCTGTCATCTTTTTCGTGTCCAGACTTGCCTAGTGAAAGTTTCATCCATATCACCTCTACTGTCTTAAAACACAAATCGTTGTCCCCATGCTACTGCACCTGCCCTTGTCAAAAAGGTGAATCATTTCAACTCAATTATAATCGTAGAGAAATCCTGTCCTCGGGTTAGATAAAACTGTATCCAAACTCCATTACAATCAACGTCGACCAATTACAATTAATGCTAGAGTCATTCACCGAAGAGTTGAGTTGGCATTGTCCAATAGCAAGAAGATTGAAAGCTTCCCAATCTCTTGGCTTTTCAACAACTGTTAGAAGAGTACGAGAGGGTCCTATACAGTTGTCTTTTTCCTTGGATCAGAATAATGCCAAACACTGCATGGAATTCAAATGCCTCTCAAAGATCAAGTATATGTAACATGACACCTTGTCACCAACAAATTGCAACGACGTTTTAATGAGGGATCGGCCTTGAACCCCAACCCAACCATGAGGGTCAGGTACCCCTCCCCCCTTCTTCCCAAGAGGTGCAGGCACAAGCTGATCAACTGAGCTGTTCCTCATCCTAGTGTTGTTCTCTGGTTGTACACAAGTTCCTTTCGTTTTATGCAAGTTGCCACATTCTATGGTAAATGAGACTACTTTTTAACTCATTTTTGAAACGTTTCGAACAAAATTGCCTCCCGCGAACGATACATGTGGAAAATCCCAAAAAAAAAAAAAAAAAAATTCTGACTTCGGACTCCATGAGCTGATCAGTGGAACATCAACAAACTAATTCTCAGCAAAATCAATCTAAGTGACCATGAAATCAATTCCAAGTGCACTAGTTCAAAATACAGATTACAAATACTGAGTCACGAAAGAATATTATGAATATCTTCTTTTTTTGATCACGGAAAAGATAAAAATTTTACAGGGGACTTGGACCTATCAGGGAAAATACCCACTCCCGCAATGGGAATCCAGTCCAAGAAATAAAATTTCAAGAATTACAAATGAGATTGAAAATAATTAGAACCAATGACTGGTTTTTAATTTCAAATAATTAAATATTTTCCTAGAACCAACTGTCTTGTATGCTCGACTTTGGCAGAGAAAACCCCTAGTACACTTAACCACCAAAATCTGTGGATTCTAACAAACTATCATGACTCTGTTTTGGTAGGGAGAGTGTGACTCCGACGCTCCTTTCCACCAGGTTTTGATGAGGCATTTCCATACCAAATCATTCCAGCTACTGCTATTATCATCCCCAAAACCACTTGCAGATTGAGACCCTCCTTCCCAAAGAAAAAGAATCCCATGACCAAAACAAGTATCGTCTTCATATGGCCAAGTACTTGAAACGAAACAGCTGTAAATCTGCCAATGCAGATAAATTGGCTAAGGTTGGTACCAACTGCTATACTGCATGATAAAAATATGAACATCTGCCAAAACCAAGACATAGACAAAGTTTTAGTTAATGCTGCTTCAGTAAAAATGAACAGACACTATACAATAGCAAAAAGTAAGAGAGTAATCCTTTGGTCCTCATGATCATCATAATTATCTATGTTGATCCACACGTTAAAATATCAAGACAATCCAATGCTGAAATATGTTCTTCAATTTTTACTAGGTTTGAATTTGCCCACAAACTTATGTGTCGATTTCATCAGTAAATTTTTCTTTCCTGCAACAGATCATTTAAATAACCTCCTAGCTATCCATGTACAAGAATGATATGTCACACTACCATGTTATTCCCAACAACCATATAGCAGAATTACTGAATTTTAATATGAGATATGTGAGAGAGATGAGGAGGAGAAGGAAGCAGAGAAGAAGAAAGCTTATACTTGGATCCCATACCACACTTCAATTTCTCATCTTAGGCAAAACTTTCTTGATTAGTTCAAATCTTTGGTATCCCTTCATACACACACACATAGAGACCCCATTCAATTTATATTAATCATATAGCAAACACAGAGCAAATGCTGGGAAGTTATATCCTTCATATTTGAATAAAATACAACGCCTACTAAACAAAAAAAGAACATAGGATGCACCATCTGTCAAACCTAAAGAAGAATTGTCACGCGTAATAGTAAATTAGCAACAAGGGTTCATTTATAGGAGTTAAAAACAAATCATCAGCAATAAATGATAAATACACATCCTCTCTGTTGTTCAGCATGCATTCAGTGAAACAGTACTTACCAAGGGGGACATGCTATAGTCAAATTTGTCAACTCTCTTGTCTGTCAACCAATAATCTAGAAAAGGGCCTAATACCAATAGTGTTGCAGCCTGTGCAGGTGCCGTATGTCCCAACAAGTTGAAAGAACTCAGTGAATATTTCCGTTGAAGAAAATGAACATACTGCGCATAGAAGATTTGATGGTCCATGAATTTTGAACAGTGCAGAAAAATAATAATAAATTCAAACTAAGACAGCTTGAACCAGTTAAGGGAAGAAAGTTAACATCCGTTTGAAACACCCAAAACTTATACAGTAATATGAAGAAAATACAAGCATGCAGACATATAAGCATTAATAAACGTTTCTGAAGTTTAACATCACAGCTATACTTAGACAGAGGCATATTGCAAACATTTATTTTATCAACTCTTCGTGCATCCATTTGTAAACTTTGCAAGCACAAATGTATGTACCCATGAGTCTATTTAACTCTGCTATATGGGTTTTAACATATGCAATATATATCACATAAAAGAATGAACTACTTACATATTGTTGCAGAGATGTGCTCCATACTGCTATAGAGGCAGCAACGAATCCTCTTGTGTTAACACTCACATCAGTAACAGTACAGACACCAACACCCAAAAGAACAAGACCTATGCTTAGTTTTGTGTCTCTTGAGTACCGAATCTTGTCAAAAACAACTTCCAATAGGCAAGATACAGGGATCATACTCAACTTTGCAATCTGCCAATGTTTAAAAAGTAAATATAGCTTCTGTAGGCATTAATGAATCAACAGTTAAAATTCAGCCCACTTACTTGATAGAATCCAACTGAGTTCCACATTAGACTAACATTCATTCCAACAATAGAGAAGTTAGCAAAAAGGACAAATTTTAGGAGCTCTGGCAAGGGCAAATGAGATGGTTGGACGTATCCTAGAAACCTCAGTACCAGCGTCATCAAAGTTGTAGTGGCAAAGTGCATCCCTGTCAATGTCGTAGCTGCAGGCAGCAGGGCAAACCATTCATATCAAAAACGGTAAAGGAATTCATAATCAGTGTGCCAATAAGTTAACTGAGCAAAGACAAAGTAGATCAATAACAAGAGAGTCAAAAAGAAAATGGAATAGGAACTTACCAAAACTGAATCCGTATGTGGCCATCAAAGATTTGTTTACAATGATAATTCCAACAGAAGTAACAACATTGAACATCCATGCAGCAGCATCAACTGCTGCCTTCTTATCAGCCTTGCTAGCTGGAGCCATGTTCTTTTTGCTGCTCACGACTTACCAATAGTATTGTCTAACTAACCTCCATAACAGTCCAGCAACATTCATATGATGTGCAAAAGTCAACCCACTTGGCCACAAAGTAGTCTAGAAAAATGGAAGGTCATAAAATTCACACGCTGAAAATAAACGAAAACATATGGAGAATCCAAAGGCAAAGCATTATGATTAAATAATCAGTATTGTATTACCAATAGATTTCCAATAGACATGCATAAAAAATCTCCACTAATCAAGTTGCAATCTTAAGGCATCCTATAGCCAGCAAAAAAGCCAAGACCAACAAAACTAAATATGGGGCTGCATCTTATGATCCATAATGATGGCCTGCTGGTTATATTATTTATATGATTTAAACAACAATTCATGCATGATATCTAATACCTAAGCATTTTTCTCCTACGAATTGTATAAAAAAGACTAGTATGGTAAAAGCGTTACATTGATAAAATGAGAATTGCTAGGGGCTATGGTTCCAAATTTTAATTCACATTTACAAACGAAAGAATCATATCCATCAGATACAGTCAAAACTCATAGGATCTTATTAATAGAAGATTTAAATCGCTGAGATCATCTCAGTTCATGAACTTCAGTTAACATCACACTTCAATTTTCTCACGTAGCAGTCATTGGTATTCTCAGTAAATCACATCACATCGTTCCTTCGCTCAATGGACAACATTCAAGAATTTAATGTAGGCTATCCACCAAAAAGCAGATAAATTTATGTAGTGGCCAACTTAAAATTGTAAAAAAAGAATAATGGGTCATCGCCAAAATCACACTGGCTTATTTAGAAAGCTCCCCACATTATAGAACCTTCAATTTTACTCATTCATCGTACTTCTCACTCAGTTTAGAATCCAGAAATTCAACGAAAGGGAACTTTTGAATTGAAATTATGATCAGATCGGGAAGGAAATGGTAGATCTAACACCTAGGAAGCACCTAAAAACAAAAAACAAAGCAGAATACCATAATGGACGAACAAACCTGATATCCAAGGAAATTAAAGTGCTTGAGTAATTCAATAACAGACAGTTCGAAGAAAATCTAATCTTGTTAAGCTGGAAACGATCTTCATCTTCCTATGCAATGCGAGAATCAGGTGGAATAGGGATTGGGATTTTGGAGAAAAGTGGGAAAATGACGTGGAAACGTGGGATCGGATAGGAAGCCCGATGCAAGGGAAGGGAGTGGATGCCAGTGTTGACAAAGCCGATAAAAATTCCTTCTTGCCTTACGTCATTTTTGTGGGCTGTTCAAGTTTTGCTCCATCCTCCATGGCCAAATTAATTTTTTTTTATGTGGCCAAATTAAATAAATTGAGAATAAGAATAAGAAAACGGTTCACTACAATTTTTTTGGTAAAAAAAATTATAATCATAATAACTTATTCAAAGGATTCGAAACTAACAAAAAAAGATAGTAATAATTTTTTGACTTCACAAATTAAATTAGTTATACATTTAATATAAATAGATACTCACAGGTTAAGAGTTTTTTTTTTTTATTTATTATTTATTTCTTAACTACTATTATATATATGAAGTACGAAACTTATCACATTGATATGCTTAGACTAACACAACTTATCTAAAAAAGAAAATTTCAAATTGTCACTTATTATTGCATACCTCTATATACATCCCTTGTTTTGTGTGAGATATTGTATAGTAAAATTATAAATAAAAAATAAAATAAATAATAAGTATATATATATATATATATATATATATAGAGTACGTATCACACTTCTCATGTTTTCCTATATAAGTATAGTTCATTGGGGAGGCTATTAAACTAACTCATGATTGTCAAAAGATCTCTCTAATTAATATAGATTACAATTTATGGAGGAAAAAACAAACTACAATTAGGATAAGTTTTGCTATATTCGAATTAAAAACCAATAAAATAGTTATCAACTAAAACTAATAGACAAGAAATAGCTCGTAAAAAAAAAAAAAACTATAATCATTTATTTAGTATTTACCTAAATTCAAATGTAAAAAAAAAAATTATAATTCAAAATTTAGCTAATAAAAAGGTGTGTATGAAAAGCAGAAATGGGGTGTGAAAAGAAATCCTCACTAGAAAATGACAAAGGCCCGCCCAAAATTGCACTCTTTCTGGCTGTGTGCTGTCTTCACCCGCTAATATTCCATCCTACTTCAACATGCCATAGCTAGCTTGTTCAAGCAATTATCGCGTGGCTCGCACGCCCTAGATAGTTACCATGTGTCCCTCACCTTTCTGTAACTTCGCTCCATATAAAAGTACAAAAGCCTTCCCTTGGCCTCCTCCACCATTATCTTCGCCCCAGGAGAGTATCCCCGATCGCTGGGTTTCGAATTAGACCCACCCACCGGAGCTTTAGCAGCGGTATTTGGACCGGAGCTTTTGAGGGTCACCGACTGAAGAGGTCGTCGGAGATGGCGAAGAAGAGAAAGTCCACAGCCACGAGCCTCGACGAGGTGGATCGAACCATGTACGCTTCGTTTTGTAGTGCGGCGAATTCTCTGTCTCAACTTTATACTCAGGCTATGAACCACCAAAAGCTTTCGTTCCAAGCCGGTGAACGCCACGGCCTCGTGAGAGATCTTTCCACCCAATTTACTCTTATGTTCCTTTCTATATAAGGAAAGGGGAAAAAAAAAATCAACTTTTTTTAAATTTTTGGTTTTGGATTATATAAGAACGAGTTTTGATTAGTGATTCGATACGATGGTGCTGCTTTTCACTGATAAAAAAAGAGAGTTAATTTTGTTCTTAAAAATGGTTTTAGGTTTCCCTCACTCTGGCTATCCTTTTGATTATTGATTTTGGTTGGATGTTGTCCTTTTGTAGTCTTTATCAATGCTAATTGCATTGTATCATATCTATAATTCTTTGTGTAATGATTTTGTTGTTGAACTGTTGGGTTAATACGAAATATTTCAGACTTGCAGTCATTTATGGCAGACTTATATTTTACCTTCGTTTTTACAATGTATTTTTTTTAAACCCAGATTGAGTTTTAGTTTTCATGGACAATTGGTTTGAGTTTTTTGTGACTGTTAAAAAAAAAAATCTTTCTTTTTCTTGTATTGGGTAGTTGAACTTGGCTTGAATAAAATGATGGTGATTTAAAAATATTGAATAACAGAAGCACTAAACTTCGAAATTACTGGAGTATGAGAAAATTGAATTTTGAATGGCCATCATCTTATGGTACTATATAATTGTATATATATCTATTTGTCTAAGGCATGTGTAGAAATGGATGTTTGACATGTCCGTAAACTCTTATTTACTATATTGATATTCAATTCTGAAGCACAATGTAAAAAGGGGAATATGTACAATATTTTGGAATCCACTTCAGTACCTCTCCCATATGGTGCAATGAGCATTCGCGGTGGTATTGGTCTCATGTTTAATTATGTTGTTCAATAGCTCTCACAAGACTTAGGATTTTGTCTTGGCCTTAATTGAACATAGCATGAAAGATATCTTCTTATCTCAATGCTATACAGTTGAGTCGCATGATAGATCTTTGCATGTTAGCTTAACTACGTTTTAATTTCAGGAAAAACTTTATCAGTGGATCTGGAGACAGCAAGAGGGGGGATCAAGAGTTTCAATAGTTGATATACTTAACTACATTCAGGTGATTTAAACTCTCTCTCTTTTGTGTATAATATAGTACTATTTATTCATGAGCAGAATGTTCGATGTGTAGAAATTTTAACATTGACACAATACATACATACATACATACATATATATATATATATATATATATATATATATATATTATATAAAGAGAACACTTAACGTTGATAATCAAATAGCAAACACTTACATGTACGCTTCTGCTGAGTGGAGTAGGAACGCTATGTGTGGCAGAGAGAGAGAGAGAGAGAGATATGGGCTATGGCAGTGGAAATCAGTTTAAAGAAACTTCAATATTATGAATAGGCGGCGGTTTAGTAAGACTGGTTTGGTTAAGACAACATTTCTTCTCATGTAATGTAATGGTACACTGTTGACCTGATCATGGGCTGGGTTTAGCCTTGGGATATATCAATTTTTTGACAGGTCTAAGATAATGCTCGATGCCTGCCCATCATCCTTGAGAAATGTTGGGAAATTTTTTTTATTGTCATCTTTAGAATGTTGAACTAGCATGGCCTATTATCGTGTGTAATATATTGATTAGATACATTTTTAATCTTATGATATAGGGGGTGCGTGTGTTGTTTAGAATCATGAACAAGGTATTGCTTAAGATAGTATGACTAATTTCATGTAGACGAATGTCTGGGTTGTAAACCAGGTAAAACAAATTGACAGGATCCTTCTTGATTTCTCTGATGGATGCAGCTAGTCTATTCAATTTTCTGGTTATTTTGTGTTTGATGTTCTAATCTTATACAAGATGAGCCATCCACTAGCCACACTGCAAATCCTCGCAAGAAGGAATATTTGAAACATTATATCCCATATTCTTAAAAAAAAAAAAAAAAAAAAAAAAAAAAAAAATGTGGTCATTAGAAGTCGTCATTAGACATGTTGTCAAAGAGGATAAAAGAGTCAATGACGTGCAGTTAATTTCACCATGTTAAAACATCTGCAGGGGCTACAATTTGGAAGAAATTAAAATGGTAAACTTGGGCTTGTAGCTCCTGCGTGCTTTGGGCAATTTAGATTTCATGCAAGGTTTAGGGCATTGGTTTTTAGTTGCTTTAGCCCCCTTCTGAACATTGAAAAGAATGTCATAACTTGCAGAATGAGCTGGATTATTGTGGAGAGGAGCCGTCTATGTCACCCAGAGCATCACTGCAACATCAGCAGGCTCAACCAGCGATGCATGTCAATAGTTCAGGCTTCCCAGTTTCTTCTGGATCTTCTGGCCAAACTGTTCTTATGCAAGGACCTCGCTCTGATCATTGCGATCATCAACCAAAGAATTCTGTGTTTTCAAATGCATTGTCAAGCCCTGTTCGTCGTAGCCTTCAGCACTATCAAATTGGTGAAGGAGGGCACTATCATAGTGGTCTCTCCATGGGGAGTGGAAACCGGAACACAGAACCCGGTTTTCTTCAGCAGCAAAGCAGGGATGTTACTGCCAACTTTTCAAATGATTCTGCCATGGACATGCATGCAGATTAGTCCTGCTTAGTAGTTAATCAACTAAAAATTCTTGTTTGACAAGATTCCTGCAATATCTGCCGAAGAAGTGAAATAACAAATGGAATTATAAGTATGGTTTACTCATTGCTGCCTACAAGAAGACAGCAGGGGTGGAACCAGTTCTATTAACCTATTAATAGTCTATGTCGTCCTGATGATTAGTTTGGTCTTAAATGCTCCTTGTAAAGCTTTTTGTTGAATAGGATTTAAGCTTCTTAATTTGTACCTTGGTGGTCTCTTTTGTTCTTTAAGACAACTGCTTTGATTTAGGATTGCTTTTATATAATTTTCTTATGTAAATTTGTCTTACTGAAGATATTTTCCCCCTTTTCTATATATGTCAATTTGCAGTCCCTATTAATGGTTATTTTGTAGTTTCCTCTTTGCTTGACTTGTTTCCATTTTGCGTGGTCTTGCTCTTCATTGGGTTTCCAAGTAACAAACTGCCATTAGGTTATCTTACTTCTGCTTAGAATGGAAGGAAATATGACACAGGTGGTTTCTTGAACTGTAAGCAACTTAAACCATAGAGGTTGCAGATTGAGTAAAGATCTGGAGGGGTCAACTCTTGTTACAAATAAAAGGGAAAGGGGGAGGCTTCTTGTCTAATGTGACGATTTTTTGTGACGAATTTTTGGCAAGTAGATAATGCAAAATACTTCAAACTCAAAACAAAAATCATAAAAATAAACCAAACCGGGTACAGTTACTGTGGGCAGTAACTGCAGAAAGTTTGGTTGGTGGCATGTTATTCTGCAATCTAATATGTGACTCCTCTTTTTGTGATTGATTAGGGCAATGTAGCTAATTGGGCCCCTTCTTGGCGAAGCATTTACTAAGATGAATTCACTGACGTTGAGTTAGATATTTAAAAGCAACTGGACGGCAACTTTTTGACCGCTTAATCATTTTCCCAACAGGAATGCCTTTAATTATGATCCCAACAATCATGGGGAAAGGGGCATTCGCATTGGAACTTTCCCAATCCATTCTTCACTTTAAGTTATTGTAATTTATTTTTAATCAACTTAAACTAAGCTATCATGATTATAATTACCAAAGAAACGAAGGCTCTCTATACAGTTTATGATTAATATCTATTTAGGACGAGCATTGAATATTAATTGATAAAGTTTTTGGTACAAGACATCTTTAATCTAGAATGTTTTTGGGTTTAATTTGTATTTCACAGAATCAATGCGTTGTTGATTCATGTTTCAAATTACTTTGATTATTGCATATTTGCTTAAATCAATAACAAAACATGGTCTAAAGTGAATTATTTGCAGTTTTTAGTAGTAAACTACACATTAATTAAGGTTGACTAAATGGAGATAACTTTTTAGGTAAATATGGAGCATTAGTTGATTATTGTAGTGGAAAATAAGATTGATGAAAATTGGGAAGAAAACTCTGCCATCCCTTCCCATGTGTGCGCATGTTGGGATGCTCTTCGCGAGGTCACAAATTATATATATTCTAAGCTCACATTCAGAGCAGCCCATAAGATCATAATGCTAATTTTGGATACTTTTCTTTTGTTTTATATAATTTTACCTTAGAATAAAAGAGGTAGCTAAATTAATTTTAATTTTATCACAAAATACTAATTGAGTCATTTTAATTTTTTATGAAAAATATAATAGTACGTTATCCATAATTTAACTGTGGATGATTTGATAAAATTTAAATAATTCCAATTAAAATTATAAGGTGTAAACTAAATTAAAACTTTATATCATATAATATAAATAAATAATAATACTTCTCATTCCTCAAAGATTTTGTAGTGCGTAGCAGTTGACTCGTCATAGTGCTATTTTGCGTTAAGTCCTGTGCTGTGCTGCCACGAAAATGTACGCTGAGCCATTAGCCATTCACTTCGGCTTTTAGCCATCTGTGTTCCACCCAATTAACATGTATGAATAAGTTTCCAATAAATAAATAAAAAAAGGCTGGGTGTTATAGGTTTTGATTTTTTAGTGTATTTTTTTTTATTGTTGATGGAAATTTATTATTTACTGCCTTGTGAGAACATCATGATTGTTAAAAAAAGCTTTCAATAAAAAATTAAATACATCACATGTGAAATAAATTAGTAAAAAACTATTATTTAATATTTATCACTAATTTATTATGTATTTTACTATCTTTGTACTATTTAGGGTTGTTATTACATTAGCATTTTTGTAAGAGAATATTTTTCGTTCATAATGTGGTTACAACCGATAACTACAAATTAATTTGTTTTTTTTTTAAGATAGTTATATTATTAAAGTGGATATAATCTTTTTTTAATAAAGTTTTGTTAGTATATTTTAGAGGTTTGATTATCTCTTAATTATGTCTAATTTTTATTTGCAAGCAAACAAAAGCCGTCTTTTTTCAATTACCAATACAAATTTTCCTCAAAGTGAGTTAAAATAAATAAGTAAAAATAGAAAATAAGGAAAGAAAGAGGATCATACCCAAAATGAGAAGTGGGCCCAATAGCTATCATGCGCCGTATGTCACTATCCCTATCCTCCTTTTAAATAATTCGAACCAGAAGTAAAACTAACTTTTCCTTTTAATTCTTCTCCAATTCCTCGCCGAGATATTAATCCAAGTGGTGATCGGAGATGCTACAGCTTCCGATTTCAGGCGTCGGTGCCACCGCTATTGATCCACCCGCCGGAGCCCTCTCTTGTTGATACGTCGACGCTATTAATTAGGTACTGCAAATTTGGTTCTTCTTTGATCTCGTTTTTGCGTTTGCTTCCGGAGAAAATGAGAGAAACCCACACTTTAAAACACTGACTTTCCTTGTATAGTTGGGGGAGTAAGCATAAACACTTTTCTGGGAATTGGCTTGAGTTGTTCTCAGTTTGATATCAGTCTACGCGTTTTTATTTTCTTTTTCTCCTGCATTTGCAAGGAAGTGAAATAATTTCACGATCTATTTCGGTGAGTGGAGTTGGAATTTTGTGTGAGAAATTGTACCTTGAGATTTTATTTTATTTTTTTGCTTGTGATGCATTGAAGTAGAGATCTTCTTCTTTTGCCATTCCTCTGTAGTGGTTACTATTCCATTTTTCATTAACTCTCACTTTTTTGTCGGTGAATGAGCATGAATTGATTGGGAAAGTTTGTGTTTAATTTATTTATTCAATCTGGGTGTACGGTTACCGAGTATTTCTCATGCATGGCCATTGGACTGAGGAGAAAACCTCTATGATTATTTACTTGAAATGGCCCGGAGTATTAATTGAGTGGTGCTTTTATATTGAGCTTCTATCCAAAGACGTTATTTCCTTGCGGCGTCGGTATATAAATATTTTGAACAATTTTAAGAACTATTCTTATGAGTAAAATTAAACTTAAATTCTTTCTGACCTCTTTCTAGCTATACGAGAAAGTGGTTTTTAGTCCGATATATTGTCTGTTCGAGTGCCAACTGTATCTTTACTGAGATATGCTTTCATTGTTAAAGCTTTTAAACATTGGATATTTTCAACTGAGCATATTCTACCGCCTTTTTAGTGGTTAAGTGAATAAGTCTAAGAGTATATTATTGAAAGTCATTTTAAGAGTATCTTCAACAAGTTGTTGAAGATAAGAAAGAAAAGTGTTTGGAACTATTGAAAGTCATTTTAATCTCAAAATAGTTTTTGGATGATAGGTTGTAGTTCTAATTCTTCTGAGGGGAAGGAGCCATATACAAAAATCACTGTTTGGTGGGCCGATGTGCATAACTGATGTTATTAGCAGTAGAAGGAGGAGGATTCTTCTCTTCTTCAGCTTCAGGGTATAGTAAGGGCCTCGCCCTTCTCCTCTTAGGTCAGAGGAGTGAGGACAAACCCATGAGAGTTTCACCGTGGAGCCATTACCAGTTGGTAGACCAAGAATCTGATCCTGAACTCCAGCTGGCTTCCACAAAGAACCGCCTTTCCCGCGGTTGCGCTTCCTTTGTTTGCTTTGGTCGCGCCTCCGCAGGGCCTGACACCCCGTCTCCTCTTAAAGTTGGGCCTGCCCAACAGCATGATGTCTTGCCAGGGCCATTGGTTTCCAACAAGGGCAAGGATCCTTCTGCTAATGTTGATGACGAAAATGATGCTGGAAAGATTTCACTTAAAAGTAGCCTTAAAAAGCGACCAAATAATGCACAAGTTCCTGTTGGGGCAGGTAATAGGGAAAGTAGCCTTGAAAAGCCACCAAATAATACGCAAGTTCCTGTTGAGGCTGGTAATAATGAAAATGAAGTATTAGATGGAAATGGAAGTGATCCTCGTGCTCAAACAGAGAGAAGGAAGGTACAGTGGACAGATACTTGTGGGAGTGAGCTTGCTGAGATACGAGAATTTGAGCCCAGGTATTGGAATTATTTGTCTTCTGTATGACCATATTAAGAAACATCTATTAGCAATCTTTACGTGTTGTTTGCTTGTGTGCATATGCGTGTTTCATGTTCTTCCTCATTTGGCGTTCTCTTTGATTAACTGTATAATGCCAAAAGTCTTGCTTGTGATAGTTTTTCGTTAGGATCCCCTAAGAGCTAGTACTTTGTTTTGTCTTTAATTTATTATGCTAACAATTTAACAACTCCCACCACTTTGGGTTAAGGATTAGTTGAGTGAAAAGGATTAACATTTCTCCAAGATACAGTGTGAATTCTGTCTAGATTGCAGGTCTGTTACATCCATGAAAAAGTGGAACTGTAATTCTTCCCATAGATTTTCCTAAAAAATTCATGCCCTAAGGAGCTTTCTGTTCATCTTATTTTTTTCTTTCTGACTACAAATTGGAGAGTCCAGGCACCCATGATGGTCCATTGGTTCCCCACCCCAAAAATTAAATAAATAAATAAATAATAAAAATAGAAAATTAGGCAAATTTAATTAAAGAATCATATTGTATGCACCTACTCAATGGAGCAAGGGCTTTTGTTAAAGTTAACCCTTTCCTCTCCCTTTAGTCCTCCTTTCATTCTAGCGAGAGTCAATGGGCTCCCATTCCCTGGATGAATGATATATTTCTTTTTTCAGCTTATTCATTACCATAAACCTATATCGGTTTGAAAGTCATTTGTCTTGTTTACTTTAATTGTCCTTGAATGAACATACTGGACGGGATTTATATTGTTCTCATTGAGGTAATTTATGTTTAGGAATAAATGAAAACTAAAGCTATGTGAGTTAAGAGTGGATAATCTAAGGGAAGCTAAAAAAAGATTCCTACTAAGTCTGATAATCTTTATATTCCTTGGGTTGCTAGTAGCCTATACATTTTTCTTAGTTGTTGGTTTATTACTTTTATGGGTGTTTGAACAATTGTTGTAAACACCGTGTGTTCCTTTTACCTTATATGGAATGCATCTATATGTATTTATTATGCGTATACACCATATGCTTCTATTATTTTAATTTTCTTTTTCTAAATACTCTATCACTTTTATATACTTTTCTATGAGCTGGCTGTGAAGAAAGTTTCTGATCCCTTTGTCGTTGTTCTTTGGTTTTCTTTTCTTTATATTTCCTTTTAACTCATTTGGAATTGTTTCAATGATATATGGAAATTGTGATCCAACTGCAGTGAAACCGATGGAAGTGATGATGAATTTGATAATGGGAATGACAGAACTTGTTCATGTGCAATAATGTAAATGTGCTTTTTACAAAAATATGATTTAGACCATTCATGAGGCATGAGGCGATTCACGGTAACGTACCCCATTCTAAACTTGAGGCAGCATGAGCAAGGATTTTTCAGTCTAGCCGAGATGACCAAAGAAAGGATTTCAATACACCAACATCTGCCTGAGTGATAATCCGTGCCTATAATCGCTTGCTGCGGCTTTCAATTTTGTTCCTCTGCTTCACATCAATTTGCTGTATAATTCTTGTTAAGTGTGATTGCAATTTCCCCTTGATTCATCAAATTATTCCATTTCATGATGTTTCCATTATTATATGCTTTAACCAAGTTTTAGTCCTCTGTTCTGACATTATCTGGAGAAAAGATAATACGAAATGTAAGATTTTCTAAAGCTTAGGGAAGTGAAGCTTTTGATAGCAGCCTTGTAAGTTACTGTGCCTGATCTTAGATAAGACTAGAACAATTCGAGCTTCTTCCACTATCCAAGCTAGAATTCTGTATTTTTGGGTATTAGATGAGAGAGTAGAATATGGTATTTGGATTGAAGGTGCCTATTGCAAGGAGCTTTGGTCGAATTGCCTTGTCTACGAGGAAGAATTAGCATACTTTGCAAGAAGCTTTGGATTTTTTAATACCAATTATTCCCTGTTTTTCTTGGCCAATATGTAGAAGGAAAATGTTTACTTTTATTTTCCCCTTTTACAAAGTAGAAATCTTGGCGATATACATAGCAAACTTCTTGAGTGCTTAAGAGGGAACGACCACCTGATGGTGCGATTGGTTCCAACCTCCAAGCCTCCCACAAGTCTTACTGGGATTTCCTTCCTTCTCCATTACTGATCAGGTGGTTTTGTAGGGTTTAAGAGGATCTTTGGTTTTGGTATGCAATATTTTTTTAAAAAATAAAAATTTACATCCCAGGTGTAAGGGATGAAAATTTCGAACCTTTCTTTTTTATCTGATAAAGAAATTTTCTTTTAGTCATGATATATGACAATAATGTGATGTCAATAAAATGTGAATTTGATGACTTTAATTCCTAATGAGCACTTAAGTTTGATGAAAAACTTTTACTTTCCTTCAAACTTTTATCCTAGTTCATCCAAATAAAGTCTTAATTTGGGGTTAAATTAAATCACAGTAAAATGAATCACTATTTCTATCAATAAATCAATGGTTAAATTAAAAATTATGAATAATACAAAATTCAGCATTTAAATGTAACTTGTTAAAATTCAAGAGAATGTTAGTGTAATTGATTAAAAAAATAAGAAAATTAATCAAAAGTATGTGTAGGCAGGCAGCAATATCCCATTAAACCACAGATTAAGTTAAATATCATAAATCAAGACCAGACAAAATCCAATGGCTGTTGGTTGCCTGTGACTCTTTGGAAAATGGATTTCCTGCAGTCGGTTGCAGACAGTTCGATCTACTTATTATTGTGTTGACTCTACAATAATAAATAAATCGATCAACTTGTAATTGACTAAGGATTGACTGCACAGATTCTGACCGCAGATAATCTAGGTCCGACTCTTTGAGCGGTAAGCGACATTCATAGTCGCTGTGCCAGAGCCACCTTCCAGTGGAAACTTGGCCTCACCTTCTCCACACAGCACTTCCTTGATTTTGATAAGACACGTCAAAATCCTGTAATTCAGACAAGAAAAACCCAAGAAGAAAAAAAAAATAAAAAATAAAGTCGAAGGGAAAGTGGGCAGCTCCAGGAAAAGAAAATGTCTGTGGCAGCTTCAATCCCGTGCATCAAAATCCCAACTTCGTCATCTTCATGTTGTACATCTTCTTCTTCAACTTCATCCTATTCTTTTAGATTTTCTTCTTCCAAGCCTTATTATAGCATCGCCATAAGGAACTCGCAAACTGAAGGGCCAATCAGAAGACCAGTGGCTCCTCCTATGAGAGAACCCTCTACTGCTCCTCAGCCTGTGAAGCCAACACCTCCTTCTCAGATTCCACCATCGCCAGCACCCTCTGCAGGACCTCCTCCTCCTCCCCAGAGGGCAGCTGCTCTTGTTGAGGACGATAAGAATGTTATTACGTTAGAGTTTCAGAGGCAAAAGGCAAAGGAGCTGCAGGAGTACTTCAAGCAGAAGAAACTTGACGAAGCAAATCAGGCTCCTTTCTTTGGTTTCATTGGGAAAAATGAGATTAACAATGGAAGGTAAAGCTTGAGAATGGATTTTGAAGCTTTTTCTTATGTGGATTATGGTTAATTGCTTTTTGGATTTGATGATGGTGAAAATATTGAAATTAACAATAATTGTGTGTTGTCCATTAGAATGTTAGATAAGTCTTAAGCTGCCTTACAGTTTCACTAATTGTCTAGCAGATTTTATAGGAACTTGCATTGAATATAGTTACATTATGTGTTACCCACCAATAATGCTTTGCTCGGGCCATGAATGAACCAAAGCAATAGCATTAACAACCTTAAACATGATAGGCTTAATTCTCTAGTTTTGGATGAGGAGGAAAGAATCTAAATGACCAAAAAGATAACTCCACTAAGCTTGGTTTTAGCAAACTTTCAATCAACTGTCATATTCGATCTTCATTTGGTCCTGGTAGCAAACTCACTATTTGTGGCCATTCCAACCCTTAATTGGAATGAAAAAAGAAAAATGAAATAGAAACAATGAAAGGGAAAAGTTTAGAACAAATTTAATAATTAGATAACAAATTGGTTGAACTAAATGGTGAAGGAGGATCTGTAAACTTGTCAGGGGGTCAGTTGAGTGTCTTTACTCTGACAAGTTTACAGATTTTTTTCCATAGGAAGTAAGAGTTTTCTTGTAAAACCACTGCCTTGAGTCCATTTGGCCCTTGACTCTTTCAGCCACATTATTTCCTAAATTAGTAGAATCGATATCCATATGATCTCCTTAGTGCTTTTATTATATCAATGTAAAGATAAAACCTGCCATATTGATAAGTGAAAGCAAGACAAGCTTAAGATCTAGTTGGTGTTCGTTAATCGGTACAAGCATTTCTGTGATCGTTGTAAATAAAATTTGTGAGGGAAACAAATGTCTATGGAATTTATGATATTTGATGTTATCGTAATTTCTTTCAAAATAGATATTCGATGGGTCCTTATGATTATTTTTTTTTTATGATATTTTGAAAGATTTATAGCCCAATGTATTAGAAAGATGGGTTTTTTTATATTATAACTCATTTTTGTGAAGAAGAAAAATAACGGGAAAAGGCCAAGAAGTATGCTTTCTCGACTACTTAGCTTCAATGTGTTCAACACAGGCAATTGATTTGTTGTATGCATAATTGGCTTCATTATTTATTGGCATCCTTGTCTTTGAATTGAAACCTCAGTACTTCTGCAAAGGAATAAAAATGAAAAATAACTAAAGAACCCCAGTCCTTTAGAATTTGTGGCACTGCACCTTTTGCTTACCTGCTATTTTTAAGCCTAAATTCTATTCAAAGAAGCGTCTTCTCAGACGCTTGTCATGTTCATAATTTGTATTCTTTATTTCTTTTGAAATTACTCCTCTTGCCTTCGTACTGAATATCGATATTTATATGCATGTTCTGCTTATTTGTTTGACATTTTGATGCGGTCTTTGTATCTGGAATTTTGGTTTTGCAGATGGGCAATGTTTGGTTTTGCTGTTGGTTTGCTGACAGAATATGCAACAGGCTCAGACTTTGTTGATCAATTAAAGATCCTTCTGTCGAATTTTGGGATAGTAGATTTGGAATGAACAATTCAATATTACATATACTATCAATAGTTTCCTTTCCCATCCTCAATGTAAACAATATTGAGTAAATTGTTTTATCTTCATTTGTATCAAGCAAGCTTTCTTCTCTCTACTGCATCAATGAAAGAATAACCTTGCCTGTAAAACTCTTGTATTAACGATTGTAGCGGCAACTTCATACCAGTTTAGAAGGGTTAAGTTGGAGGCCACATGAAGTCAAAGTGAACTAGTCATATTGTGAATGGAAGAGTTGTGTAGACGGCGTTGTGTTTAATGGAATTACAAGAAAGTGATGTTCGTTTTTTATTATGCACGACGCTTAATGGGCAAATGTGCTTGGTGCCTTTCCTTTCAATTCTTTTGTTGAAAAAGAAAAATTTTATCTGAAGAAATATTGAAGTTTCACCTGATACATACTTTTAATGCCAAACCAAAATGCTTATGAATCATGATTAATGACTGTTATGATTAACAAAGGGAAAACTTGAATACAGATGAAAGCCCACATCGGGGATGTCAAAAATAAGGCAAACCAATTCTTGCTATAAAACATCACCCTTCTTTTGCCTTTTACAGAGACTACATTAAAATACTATAACACAGCTGTGGCACCCGGTTTGATTTCCCGCGGACTAATGAAGATGTTTTAATATTTAAAAAACAATAATTCTCTTCAAATTAATTTAATAGTATTGAGCATAAAAATTAAATTCTCTTGCACCCAAACCACTTTAACTGAAGCTAATATACTTGAAAATTTCTTCACTTTCAGAGGATATAATTTGCCCATGTGATAATGAAGTGGAATCTGAGGGTACAAACCGACCATGCTGTGTCTGTAATAATTAGTTTGGCCTTCGTTTCGAGCATGCGAAATGGAGAAGAGGCACAGAAGCAGGCAGTGCAGCTGCAGCGTGTAGTCATACGTATTCCATGACGTATCATACGGTTGCCGGCTGTGGACCCAACCCGACATCCTCACCTCAATCAGAGGATGTCACGTCTAATTAACGTCATAGAAAAGGAATTCCAGTTTCTACTGGAAAACCATTTTCTGAAAGTTTGTGCACTTGAATTTTCCACATGAAGTTAACGCTTTACAGTAACACATCCACTGTGCTGCGTTCAAATTTTGCGGAGAAAGCTAAGAAAAGAAGGGTCTTTTACGATTAAAGAAACAAAAGCTTCAGTACTAATGCCGCGCAGAAAGATTCCAAAGATGCCGGCCATGGACGGCCAAACTCTGTCACATTCTTCTCCCATTTCTATTTCAGATTCTTCGCCTTGTGCTTTTTGCTTCTCATTATTTCTGCTTTGCTATGCCACCCAATTGAAGGTGACCCAGTTTGGGAGTGGAACCAGAGGGGTATGGGCTGTGTTCAGACGAAGGCAGAAGATGGGTCAGTGCCTAAGGGATTGGAAAAGTTGAAACTTGAAAATGGGTATGTCGGCAATGCTGGTTTTGCTGCTCATCGACGATCCACGGGTCAGAGATATGAACGCAGGGAGTCTGGTAGGCAATCTCAGCTGGAAGCCAGAAAGAAGAAGGTTGAGTTTGCTAAAGGTAATGGAAATGATGGAGGGCAAGGTGATGGGCTTGACGGCTTTGGTGGTATAGCTGGAGGTGGAGACGAGGGAAGATTGAACAAAAGAGAAGGAAAGAGGAGGGATCGTGTTCAAAAGGGTGGAAACTTGTCTAACAAATCTCTGGATGATGAAATGGTTGATGGATGGCCCAAATGGTTAGTTGATAATATTCCTAAAGAAGTCTTGGCTGGTTTGGTTCCCAAGAGTGCTGAATCATACAAAATGATTGATAAGGTATTTCTTGCTAATCTCTGCTTAGTTTGTAATCTGGATTAGAATAGGCTAGAATGTGAGTTTATGAACATGCTGCGTGCACTAGAAGTGCTTTCATTATGAAGTTTCTATAAAAAAAATAGCTTGTTCCTGTATTCATGATTGAGTTTGAAAGCCTAATTACTCACAAGTATCTAAGCAGTCATATTCTGAAAACTTTAAGGAATCATCAGATCATGATATTGAATTCTAGTCTGATTAAAACTTTCTTTTCGTGACAACTTAGGCCTTTTTATTTCCAAAACAGATAATTTCAGCTGCAATTTTATGTGTATGCATTTATGCAACAATACATAACCAAAACTGATAGCTTTGCCTGACAGATTATGGGAGAATTGTGCGTTGGCTTAGTCTATGTTGATCTTATGTTCGGCAGGTAGGACAGGGAACATATAGCAATGTCTATAAAGCTCGAGATCGGGAAACTAGAGAAATTGTAGCCCTGAAGAAGGTTCGCTTTGATACATCAGAGCCTGAAAGCATCAAATTTATGGCAAGAGAAATTATGATATTACAGAGATTGGATCATCCCAATGTAGTAAAGCTTAAAGGATTAGCTACATCAAGAATGCAGTACAGTTTGTATTTGGTTTTCGATTTCATGCAAACAGACTTGGCTCGAATTATTACTCGTCCTGAAGAGAGACTAACTGAACCACAGGTTTGAATTTTCTCTTTATTTCTTTGGTCATATTTGCACTGTAATTTATTGATTCAACTTAATAATCTGAAACATCGATGTAGGTCAAGTCCTATATGCATCAATTGCTTTCAGGTCTGCAGCATTGCCATGATAGGGGGATTTTGCATCGAGACATTAAGGGGTCAAACCTTTTGATTGATAGAAATGGGATGCTTAAAATTGCAGATTTTGGGCTTGCCAATTTTTATAGTCCAGAAAGTAACCAGCCTCTGACAAGCCGGGTTGTGACACTATGGTACAGAGCTCCTGAGCTGTTGTTAGGTGCCACAGCTTATGGAGTTGGTATTGATCTATGGAGTGCTGGTTGCCTCCTCGCAGAAATGTTTACAGGGATTCCAATCATGCCTGGTAGAACTGAGGTGAGAAATCCCAGATGATGGCAGCATTTAAACTTTCATTCTATCTGGCTATTTGTCAAAATTCTTTTCTTTTTCCTCTCATCTTTCTTATGTTTTTGCTCCATCTGTGTATGCTTGTATTATGTTGTCTGTCTGCTTGTTCTGCTAATCACCAAGTTTCTCTACTTTCAGGTTGAGCAACTTCATAGAATTTTCAGGCTGTGCGGCACACCCTCAGAAGAATACTGGAAAAAATTGAGACTTTCTACAACTTTTAGACCACCAAGGTCTTATAGACCTTCCCTTGTGGAAACTTTCAAGCCTCTCCCTCAATCTTGCTTAGGTCTTCTATGTAATCTGCTTGCTTTGGATCCTGCATACCGTGGTACAGCGTCTAAAGCTTTACAAAATGAAGTGAGTGCAGAACTGCTTATGTGAATGCTCTAATACTGATTTTAGTGGTTCTGATGCCCCACGTGAAAAGCTGAATCTTTTTTTATAGCAATTTATAAGCCTATGGGATTGCATATCTGCATGAAGTTACTCTAATTTTTAAGCACTTTCTCACATTGAAGTATCTTTTTTGTGCAGTTTTTCTTTACAAGCCCATTAGCCTGTGACCTCTCGGGTCTGCCTGTAATCTACAGAGAAGATGATGAACAAGATCAAGCCAGTGAACAGATAAAGTATGTCACTTTACTTACTACCACCTTAAATTCTTGTCGTCCTGATGTTATATGAAAAGCTCATTTAGTTGTTGCAATAACAATTGACAGAAAGGTTTAAACTTTGATTTATTTACAAGATATCTGATTACTGGGCTATCACTCACAGGCGAATGAACGCTAAGATTAGACGATCTTGTACATTGCGTGAGCGTCGTAGGAAGAATCAAGCATCTGGGAGTCCAGTAGCGCCTGCTGCATCTCCTAAGGAAGTAAGAATTAGACGTTGAGCTAAGCTAAAAGATTTCCCTTATCTTTGCTTGATCTCAATTTGCATCCAAGAAAAATTAACAATAAATGCCAACTAAGGTTGGTCCAATTAGTAAGGATTCAAATCTTATCTCACAAGGATATGAATTCAAATCCGGCTACCAATTTGAGAAACTAGTTGATGGGTAATTTATAAGTACTTTGTTAAGTGATATCTAAACCTTGAGGTCTATCTTAATCCTGGTAAGCTTTGAAATCCAACTCGCTTAAACTTCTTTTTACCAAAATAATAACAATAAATCATCCACTGCTATCAAATTACCTCCCCTGGTTCATCAACAGCTATAGCATTTGATATTGGTTCTTGGATTGGACTATTCTGCATTTTGGTTATCTGCATACTGTTATTACATCTATCGATAATTCTATTCATGGATTGAGAGTTGTGTCATGATATTCATATATTATTTCAGGAATTGAGAGTGGAAGAAGAGACTTGTTTCCCAAGCATTACTACAACTTCTAGCACCTCATCTAGTGTAAACCAAGCAGTGACAAAGGATGAGTCACTCTTGCTTCTTCCTTCACAAGTTCCTTCAAGTCAAAAGCAATCTCCCAAAATTCACTATCTTGCTAATGGTGGTGAGCATGCGAGGAACCTTCCTCCATTACTCAAATCAAAAGCAGCTGCGACAAAGAAAGATGAGAACAGATACAGATTAAAGCAGGTCCAAAGGTCTACATCCACTAGAGAATTTACAAACTTCAGAACAGGCGAAGCATTTTCTCCTTGAAACTGATAACTAGGCAACCATTGATCGAAAACATGTAAAACCAAATTGTGTATTTTCATTTTTATCATATCTGATGTGACTTGAAAATTTTTCCATCTTCATTCTTTTCAATTCCCTGTGACCCTTGACAATAAAAGATTAGTAGCTGACCTTGTATTGATCAAAGGTAGTCAAGGATAACAGTGCAGCAAGCAGAATTGGGTCGTTTTTAATTTGTGCTGAAACATTCATCTGATATTCATTATTAAAATAGCCGAGTTATTTGATGATCTTTTTCAGATAAGTCTGAACTTTACCTTCTAAATGAAATAGAACATGCTGTAGATGGCTTGCTTTACAAAGAAAGCAAGATTCTGGTGGTTTAGTATTTCAACCTGCAGTTTTAAGGGATGAGAGATTTAAACACAAGCGAGGAAGCTCCTAAAACTTTTGAAAGGGGCAGCGACTACTAAATCAACTCCACTCTTCAAATTATATGACAAGCTTATACGATGTAAAATAATATTGAGCACATTCTCCTCTTTTGATGAATGTTACATAAGAATAGCTTTGTATTTCTAATGCTTCAACTACTTGTATATTCACCTCTATCAAGTTAATGTATAAACATTGACTCACTTTGAAGGTTTGCTTTATTGATACGTAAGTGCAAGACATTTTCAAGTAATAAAAATGCTACAACATATAATGGGTTCAGAAAAACCTTCATTTTCATGACAAAATTATGCTATCAACTAACTTTGAAGGTTTGCTTAGGAATCATCATAAAAGAGGTTTAAATTTGTTTATAAAGCTTAGATTCAAATCTTACTATAAGTAGTTTTAATTTGGTAAACAATACTATACGTA
This sequence comes from Bauhinia variegata, assembly GCA_022379115.2. Taxonomy (NCBI): domain Eukaryota; kingdom Viridiplantae; phylum Streptophyta; class Magnoliopsida; order Fabales; family Fabaceae; genus Bauhinia; species Bauhinia variegata. Next base: position 19,974,999 of record CM039428.1, on the reverse strand, counting down.
CCACTATAAATCGTTACTCTTAAGACTTTTGTGGCATGTTCTGTGCTTGGAAAGTAGCCTTTTCTTCATCCTAAGTCTTTAGTCTACTAAAAGAATAAGAGGTTTAAATATAAAGCAATTTGGCATGATGGCGTTACTTTAGAGGAGGAAATGATTGTATTTTCTTCTTTGGAAGGATCATAAGTTAAAGAAAGAAAGACAAGGAGAAAGAACAAATGAATTATTCATCACTAGCTTCATATCACTTTTAATGATACTCATCCTCCACGTCAAACAAGACATTTAGTGATGTGGGGTTATCACTTTTAAATGATACTCTTGTCTGAATCTACGTGCTCTCTTCTTCTCAACTACTATGAAAGCTTAATTGTCTCTGACTCATTGTCTCATTTTTTGCTGCAACATTCAATTCAATTATAGAGTTCCATCCATTGAATCTTAGTTCCTAAATCCTAACTAATTAAACAAATACGACAATAACTAAATTTTATTCACTAAATAAGATTGATTATATGAACAACACAATCATATTAAGTTCTATTAGAAGTTTTTAAGATTAAGAGTAATGTTTTTGATAATAAATGAACACCATCAAGAAACAAAAAGAGAAGAAAGTTTTGAAAAAAAAAAGGAAAAACTAACATTGAAATTATATACGGCCCTATAAAAATCAGAGAATTGAATTATGCTTAGTATTAGAATTTATAGTAGCAGTACTGGGCAGGCCTCTAGATTCGAGAATAAGATCGAAAGGGAAGAAAAACACTTCAAAAATTTGATTCAGCAGAAAGTGATATGTGGATTTCTACTATTTCAAATCTCTTTTGATCAATAATCCCTGGGAGAATCTAGCTAGCATCCAGAAGAAAAGAACATAAAGAACGAAAGAAAAGGAAAGAGACTTAGCAATAATCTCACTGTTAGGCCAAACATACAATTTTATCTCTTGCTTGTTTGGTACATAGCAAGCCAGAAACCTTTTTTCTATTTTCATTGCAGAAAATATCTTCTTCATATATATATATATATCAACTCCCACCCTCTTCAACTTTTGTGCAGAATATCTTAGCTAACAGAACACTTCAGACACAAACTGTATACAAAGATATTTTTCTTTTCTTATTCCCCAGATAACAGAGATTCTTCTTTTTCGTTATTACATTTTTTTTTTTACCTTCAAAGTTGAGATGACTGGACAAGAAGGAATTACAGATACTCCATTGAGAGCAATTAACTCACACACCATAACGAACATCGCTGAACTTGTTTTTGATCCACTTGAAGCTGTTTCTTACACTGGTTTTGAGCTTACCCTCCACTGTAAACATGTCATAGGACTTGATCCTCTTCTTCCTCTTAAGCTCAGGATCATTTGCTGCAGAAAACCCATTTCCCTTCTGGCTTGGCCCATTGAAATTGTACGAGCTTGATCTTTCTCCAAACCCAAATTCAGAGTAAGAGCAGGAATATTGAGGGAATGACTTGCTTTTCTCCATCACCAAACACCACCTAACTCGAGGAAAAACGCCTCCTTTTTAACCTTTCAATGCATGAAACAGGAAAAAGAAGAAAACTTTGTATACATATGAGCAGAAAGGGGACACACTGGTGATGGGGTTTTAGAGGAAGGACTGCATCATGATCCTGCGTGGTGGCACCCCATGTGTGATGTTGGACAGCCACTCTTTAGGGTTGTGAGAATCATGAAGGCGAGTGACAATGGTGGAGAAGGTGGGGCCAAGTTGTAGGGGGAATTAAGAGATGCCACCTTCAGCTAGTGATGACACAAAATGAATTCACATCACATGGACCCACCGGCCCTTTTAGTGGAGAGGTTCAATTTGCTTTGATTTGCCTTGTTTTTGATAGGATAAGGCACTAAGTTTTGCTTTGAACAAATGCAAAATTGCCATTTTGCATTTGTTTAAAGGTTAAACATACATGCCTGCATTTATTGTTTGTTAGGTCATAGTGAAGTCTAGTAACACAACCAATCCTTTATGTAAAGCAAAGGACTTTATGTCAAAATCGGTGTCCCGGTGCTTTGTGGGCCTTTGATTTTTTATTTTCATGTAGATTATATCAAAAGATTACCTTGATCTCGATCTCGATCCCTCGGCTTTAGGATATTATGGTGAAAAATTATGAAATGCCATCATTATTTGCTGTGTATGACTCATCACGTTCACATTCCTAACTTGTAAAAATGGGGAAATGAATTCAAATTGTTCTCCACATCAGATCCACTCTGACTTTGTTGTGTGACTCGTAACGAATCCACAAGCTAAGCAACAAAAATGAAATACCCACTTCCTGTTGGATACATGTGGACCCCACGTGTACCAAAGCAACTGGCCTATTAAAGCTTTGGTCCGCCTATGTTTTCTTTTTCTATTGGATAGGCTTCGCTTATATTTTTAGATTTCCAAGTCATTTAAATATTTTCATTATTAAACTCAAGCTACATATAATTTTAATTATTTAACAAGTGTGAATGATTGATTTTATTCATGCTTTGAAATTAACTAATTAAAACCTTTCCATATTTCTTTATATATAGTTTATTATTAAATATAATATTGCCACGTATGACACAAGAAGAAGAGTTGCAATTGAGAAATTTGAATTCTTTAAAGTAATGACTCATCCATCCTCGTGCTAGCTTAATTATCTACATTCAATTACATATCAACATCAATTCTTGCTCTCATCTCATCCCAAGTAAATATATTAAAAAAAACTGTTTAATAATATATGAAAATAGAAAATTTAAATGCACGCCCAGTGGGACTCGAACCCACAATCGCCTGATTAGAAGTCAGGTGCCTTATCCATTAGGCCATGGGCGCTTGTGTTGGAATGTTAGTTTTAATAATATATTATTGTGTGTATGCTTTTAATCCAACACCATTGAAAGGTTAGGATGACCCAATAATTAAATTTTGTTTTTTTATATTAGGCCGATAAAATGGAAATTCTTTCGGCACACCCCATATTTTATATTTTCTACCTAATATGATATATATCGGTTTAGGGTGTGTGAGAGAAAGAGGTGCGGGACCAAGAATTATGGGTGTGCCAAAAGAATTCTCCTAGTGCTTTCACCGAGCGGCCGAAATGGAAAGTTGAAATCCAGCCAGTAGCTTAAATATTGGGTTAGGAAACTCATCCCGTGCCATTTTCATAAATAAAATTTTGAAATTGCCACATCAGTTTTGCCCTATCCAACAGCAACCATGAAACGGATGTGGTTCCTTATCTGCAATCCAAACACACTCCTCTTCTCTCTCGCTGCCACTTAACCAGTAACCGATATCCCCCAATGCACAATCGCTTCTACAGCTCACCCAAATGGAAGCACTTTTCTTAAGCAAACCAGTTGCCCATTCCCACCTCAATCACTCGTCCAAACATCTCCTAACTTCTCAATTCCCTCTTCACCGCCAACAATCTCTTCGTCTCAAACCAACTCACAACACTCCCATTCTCACCGTCTGCGCCATCCAAAACCCAGAAAAACAAATCGACCAACCTCCCAAAGAATCCACCGCTCAGTTTAATCCCGAAGGTGAGTCCTACGGCGAAGTCAAAGGCATCATCGGAAGCAGAGCCCTCGAGGATGGAGTCTCCATGGAGTACCTCATCGAGTGGAAAGACGGGCATGCCCCTACCTGGGTCCCCTCCGATTTCATCGCCAAAGATGTAGTGGCGGAATACGAGACTCCGTGGTGGACCGCAGCCAAGAAAGCCGACCAATCGGCTCTCCAGCGCCTCGTTGAAGCAGAAGACGGCCGCGGTGTCGATGCTGTAGACAGCGACGGCCGAACCGCGCTTATTTTCGTCTCCGGACTCGGCTCGGAACAGTGCGTGCGGCTGCTCGCCGAAGCCGGAGCCAATCTGGACCACCGCGACAAGAGCGGCGGATTGACGGCGCTCCACATGGCGGCCGGATACGTGAAGCCAGACGTAGTGAAGCTGCTTTTGGAGCTGGGAGCGGATCCCGAGGCGGCGGATGACAGAGGGCGGACGCCACTGGAACTGGCGAGGGAGATTCTGCAGGTGACGCCGAAGGGAAATCCTATGCAGTTCGGGAGAAGGATTGGGTTGGAGAGCGTGATAAGATTACTGGAGGGGGAAATATTCGAGTACGCGGAGGTGCAGGAGCTGTTAGAGAAGAGGGGGAAGGGTGAACACGTGGAGTATTTGGTGAGGTGGAAAGATGGTGGGGCCAATGAGTGGGTAAAGCTAAGGTACATCGCAGAGGATCTACAGAGGGACTATGAGGCTGGATTGGAATATGCTGTGGCTGAGGCTGTGGTGGGGAAGAGAGTTGGAGATGATGGGAAATTAGAGTTATTGGTGAAGTGGGAAGATTTGGAAGAACCCACTTGGGAGCCTGAGGAAAATGTGGACCCTCAGTTAATCAAAGACTTTGAGCTTCAACAAGGAAATGGGCATGCTAGTCCTACTATTAAACTTGAGGATACCCTACAAGCAGAATTAACAGAGGATACCTAGCTTAGCCTACCTTAGTGTGAGCCCTTCAAGCTTAATGCCTTGTAATTTTATAGGGGATACCTTCTTGTGTACACTTGTTTAATTCATCCATCCAAATCAATTTTTTCTAGCGGCTAATTTAAATAAAGCTAACTTAACTTGAATTTTATTTTTTAAAAAAACTATTTGTATCTAATATCAAATCTCCATTCTAATTAAATATGCCAACAAAAATAATAAAATTCTTTTTATTTGAGTCTTAAAATAGTTACATTATTTAAGGTTTAAGCTCAAAATTTTTAATTAAGTTAAAATAATTCTTATCAACTCATGTATGTACTTGGGGTTGAGTTTTATAGCAAGAGATTTTCTTTTTATAGTATTTAGTATGAGAATGTTTGTTGTAAATTTAATGCTATTTATTTCTTCTTATTTTTGCTTATGTGCCAAAAAAAAATAATAATTTGATTTAATTATGATGATATTATTCTCATAAAAGAAATAGCAACAATAATAATATCACTTGCTTAAATAACTATTTTTTTTCCTCCCCTCGCTTAAGGGGGTTCATTTTTGCACCACCTTCTCACAACCGGAAAACATTGTTCCGGAAGTGTAGAAGGGGTGATGGTACTAATTACAGGTGTTGTAAAAATCAACTCCCTCGCCCAAGAACCTCATACAACTTTCGAGCCCATTTATATCAGCTTCCAAAGACGTCGCTTCACCAAAAACATAATCGAATGGGCATCTGAAAATTAAGAAGTTTAAGGCCCAATAGAAATGAATTTTCTCTTCTGGACGGCAAAATTAATATTTGCACCCTTTTGTACTCTCAGATACACTATTGGGGTGGTGCAAAAATTAATTCCCTTTCCTTTCCTTTTCATTTTGGGGTCGACAAATGTGAATTATTTTTAGTCTCAACAATCAACATTGCCCTATGTCCTAAAAGAAAATCTCAAGTAAGCCCTTATACTTTTGATGAATTTACTTAACTTTAGTCCCCACAGCTTCAGTTATTATTTACGTGGAAGAGTATAAAGGTTTTGCTAATTTCTTCACTCATTTTGTAATACCCCATAAGACCAGGTTGTAACTTGTAATCTCTGGAATATTATCTCCTTCCCAAATATCTACTGTTTATGTTTATGTTTACTATTGCTGAAACCCGAAAGCAAATAAAAGCGGGAAGTTAAAGAAACCGTGGGATTGGGAGGATGACACGACACATCTGGAAGGAGACAGAATGCAGTCTTTTCCTTGTCCGTATATGTTGTCTTTTCTTCTCGTTAATTACTCTGTCCTCGACCCATTATTCTATGATCTATATATGTCCCTTGCATTCCTGGAAATTATTTCTGGTGCTGGTTTCTTTCAACTGAAAAACAAAATTGTTTCTATTGCTGTTTTTCTTATAAAAAAAAAAACTTGGTGTGATTTGAAGAACCTCCAACCTAGCGGGGAGGAGCCGGAGAACCTAAGTTTTTAATTTTATTTTTTTAGTACTATATGTTATTTTATATCCTCAGCATCTCAAAGTTTTTAATTATTATAGTTTATATGCCTTTTAATTTCGATATTTTTATTCAGATTAAGCTTCACCATATGCTCGAGCCCTTAAAAGATATGTCCTTGAATGCATGAGCATGACTGTGATTCACAACATGAGAGATGCCTTCACCAACTTAACTGGTTGCAGCCTAAATATTAAGTTTAGTTAGGTAATTATCTCTTATTATGAGCTTATTTACAGCTTACTCAATATTTTTACACCAAAAAAAAAAAAAAAAATCCAGGGTTGAGAGAGCTAGGTATATATGGTTGGTGGTGGCAACGTTGACAAAGAGTGCATGGTTAGACAAAATCCATCAACGTGTCTCTCTCAGTTGGCTATGCAATGGAAGTCGTACATTAATGGATGTCTCCCAGTCCCCGTATCTCGCTGCAATCTCATTTAACCAGTACCCACCCTTCTTTGTTCTTATATACCTTTCATTCTTATCACGTTTCTTCGCACAAATTGATCTTAATTTTCACCTACTATTTATATTTGTTAGCAAAAGTGAGTGAGAATATCTAGAGCCACTCATAGTTAGTAAAAGAATATATTCTTAATTTAATTAAAAATTCTATGTTTAATAATTTGAGTACCAAAAATATAATTACTTTAAAATTTAATAAAAAAATATTATTACTCTTATGATTTTACTTATTTTGAATTTATATTAATTAATACTTAGAATAATGGTTTTGATCATAAAAAAAAATTTAATTAAATTTCAGTTTTAACATTTCTGCCAACGTAATATTAAGTGAGTTTATAATATTATTCATTACTATTAGATGCATTTCAATTGGATATTTTCAATCAAAATAGGGAGATAGATGTTATAACTAGGGACTTCATATTCTACACCACGCAAAATCGAACAAATCAAATAACAATGGAATGCCCTATTCCTTATGGCCCTCATATTTATGTTTAATCAGTTCACATCTTTATAAACCTTCCTAAGTAAATAAAGTCAAAGATGGCTTGGCAATAAAACTTTTCTGATGGTCCAAATTACTTAGGGATTGCATAAGAAAGAAAAAACTCATGAAACTGAATTAATTAAATCCTAAAAAATAGAAAATAAAACATGTCTATAGTTTGTCAATATAAAAAGGATAGAGGCTTTATAACAATGACAAGATAGATGATAGAATAAATAATATAAGGAAACAACACTTTTCTTTTTTGTCATTGGAATTCAGGCAATGGAAATGGGATGTTAGTAACTTATCTAAGCGTTCGTCTAGTAAGTCATCTCTCTATCTTTTGGCCTAAATCAACCTAAAGATACTATTCTAATTAAGGAAGACCAAACCAAATTACAAGCATTCACTTAATATTAATTTAATGGTATGTGTTTGGAACATGTGTAGGACTAATTAAGCGATTGACTGTGGTCTAATGGCGAGGAAATTGGTTAATATGCAAAAGGTTAGAGTTGAAACCTCTTTATATATATGGTAATGTAACAAAACAAAATAAATAATTAAGCTATAACCTAACCAACTAGGCCGTGTTAATTAGGAGAGTACGTTCGTAGGCATCTTGTTCCCACTCTATTATGTTGTTGTTAGGAAAATAAAGCCAAATACATCTATTTTTTTTTAACATTTTCTTTTTGGTTACTCTTCCAACAAAGATATTTTCATATATACACTGTTAATGATCAAACTTTTATTCATATTTATATGCTTAAAGGATCTAACTACTTGCTAATTATGTCGAGTTTAATTTTTTAAAATAATTTTTATTAAACAGAATAGAGAGATATCAATGTAGATATCTTAAGAGATTCTGTATGTATGTAAGCTATGAAAACGTACTATTTTTTGGGTTTCATATCCTCGTGGCCACTTTTCAGCCACTTAGAAAATACAATACTATCGGATTTATAAAACTGAGAACTATAGTGTGTGTATATATATATATATATATATGCTGGTAGATATCTTATATTATAAAGATAGCAAATCAGGGAAAGCATATATCTTGCTACCTTGTTTCTGGCAAGAGAACTAATTAGACTTCCGGAGCACCATAGATCATGAAGCTTGCCTTAACAAGCAAGATGGTGTTTCTGAGAGCATTCTTATTCATATGCTTCTTTTCTTCATTGGCAATTCAAGGTATATACGTTCCACCTGAAATTCCTCCCTTCTTTTTCTCTTTTGACAGTTATTATAACATAAATTATTTTTAATATTAGAATATAGATGATGAAGAAACTGTTGTTGTAACACAATATTTTGATAAAAAGTTTATTATAATTAATTAATAAATCCCTTCTATGCGTTTGTAAATTTGTTTGTTCGAATTATTGATGTAGCATCAGCAAGAAATTTCAAGACGGAGGCATATGGGTTGCATGATAGTAATTTGAGTGTTGAAGTGAAAGAAGAGGATGAGTACTATGCTGAAGCAGATTTGACCTCAATGGATTATACCCCAACTCGAAAGAGCACACCCATCCACAACTAGATATATATATATATATCAGACCAAATTTACTGAACTACATTAGTTTGTAATAACTGTATATTATTAACTACATAGATCTCTTGCTTTGCCAAATTATCATATTATTATTTAATTGAGTTTTTATTAATGGAGGGTCAACAGTTAGCATAGCAAAAATAATGTCTTTTTCATATATAATTGAAAGAGTATATTCGGTTTGCTTCTCTATAATCTCGTGGCATTTCTAGACTTCTCTTCGTTTTTATTTTTGTTTCTGAGAAAGAGAAGGCAATGGAAATTATAAATAGTGCATTTTTCCCCCATTTAAACCTGGTGTATCTTCTCACTTATTGGGTATAAGATCAATTCATGTTTGAAATGAAAACAGTAACATGATAAATTCATTTCATCAAGGGTGACAAAGTAATTATGGTATTTTAACTTGAACTATAGCTTCTAAATATTCTATTTGCGTTTGTTTGATGAGAGAAAACGAGACAACAGATGAAAATTTGTACCAGTAAATATTGCAATAAGCAATTAAAGGTCAGGAGAAATAAATTTGGTATTTTGATATTTTTCATGTTCCCTTCTCTCTTTTCTGGGTCTCTTGGGAAGCTACAGAGCCTGAAGTAGTTCATACACTGCCTATAAATTACTGCCCATTCAAACCTCAAATTTTCTTGATATAAATATGCTCTATCATTACAGACGACCTCCTTGAGATCATCTGAAAGCTTTATTTGTCATAGTTTCAATAACAAGTTCGAGTTAGTTTCTAGAACATTGCATTCATATATATGAGGACATAGAATTTGCCTTATTCAAGAATCAAGACTAAGAGAAACATATACATACTCCTTAATGGTATAAATAGGGTGCATGCTATACTCATACGTACCCTTTTTTCTTTAACATAACAAATTATAAGACCATAGATTGAATCCACACAAAAAATAAAAATAAAAAGACTATAGATTAATTGAAGCTAGCTAGAAATGTAGATTGGGGAGTTTTGCGTGGGTATTATGCATAAATCTTTTTTTTTTTTTTTTAATTTTTATTTTATCAAGTATTGATAAGGTATGTTTCAAGTTTGTTATACAAACACAAATCAGCACATGGTTTTTTCCTTTTCGTTTTTAAGAATCTTGTTAGATACCAAACAGCAATTTTGTCATGATCAAAGATATTGTTGTCACTAGCACAAAAATTGGTATCATGGAGAGGTTAAGGTTACATTTAGGTAAATCTTTAAATTGAAAGTTTTGAGACGTTTATATATATTTTTCTTACCTTAATTCATGATTACCATTTCAGGCAAATAGGTAAATACTATATGTGCTGTGTATTTTAAAATTAGACCAATCGATCTTAATTCATGATTAAAAATATGCAACTTCAAAGCTTCACCTATCTTAATAATTAGAAAATTCAATCTAATTAAAGTTCTATTGATAAATAAATATGTGCATCGAACTGCAACTTAAAGCTCCTTTTATGACTTTATCTTTAGATTATTGAAAAGTTGGGGAGGAGGTTCTGGCTGCCATTATTTCATTAGAGAGGGATGGTTTCTTTTTGTTGTACAGTGGGGCCTTGTCTTTAAACACTACCCTATACAATGTTTGGGCCTTCCAATAACAGAGATTTCTTTTTATTCTAAACCTACAAAGAAAGGACACCAATAATATTGGGCCCAAAGTTTACTGTTACTCTAATATGAAACTCCTAGATCGATCATAGGCTATATGCCTTGTTCCAAGCACTAAGCATCAAAGAAAGTCAAAAAAAAAACAAAACAAAAGCATCAATACAAGATGCCAACCCGGCTCCTCTCCAGCCCAAAGGTTAAAGTACACAACCAGCTAATGTGCTTTATAGGGCTGCTTGCTTCCTTATTCTTTTTCTCTTCAACTTTAGGAAGAGGTTAAACCCTCCACCTAAGAAAAATAAATGTATTATTCTATTTAGTGTTCCATTATCTGTTTTATTGAATTTTGATTGATCAATCACATATAATTACAACATTTATAATATTATTAATCAAAACTCAATAAGACAAAATGAAATATTAAGCAGAACTATTGATTTTATCTGGCCCCAACCTAAGGTAGGTTGAACCTCTGGCTGAATAGTTATTCCAGTTAAACCATGATCTTTGGTGAATGCTTGCTTGAATTTACTTGTTATACTACTACCCGAAACATACGGGTTATAACTTATAATATTAAGATTGCCTTTCTATATTTAATTTCCCAAGCTTGTCAATAATTTTTTTTTTTCTGCTATTTGTAAACAACATCAAAATTAAGACACTAGCTTTTCATCAAACATATTTATTTGCTAAACAAGAACTCAGTGTAAGCTTAACATCCTCCCAAGCCATTTCAAAACAAGAGAGGAATTCATACAAGGACTAAGTCCATAGTCCCCGCATACAACCTAAAGAACCTTATTATTACCTTACCATACATGCACCATAATTAACCTCACATATCTAGCAAGTCTTCCACCACTTGTTCCACCACAGATGTCAAAGAGTCCCTGGTACCGGAGTTCCTTGCGGAGCAATTTGCCCTAATTTCACCTTGAGTTCCAGTCAACACGCTCAACTGACCCATCTTGAGCATAGCAGTCACAAAGTTTTCAAAGAACAAGCTCTGGTTCACAGCAAAGCTAGTCACAATTCCCCTTGTTCTTTTGTCAGTGTACAAATCTTGGTCTGAAGTGAACAATCCCTGTCTGTTCATGAGGTCAACATAGTACTTGTTATCGAACTTGTTAGGGCTTCGGATGTCCAACACGGTGGTGTTGTCTGTGTTTGAGGTGGGGCATGTGAGTTTGAGGTTGTTGGCAAAGGTTTTGTCCATGACAGGATCTTGGTTAGGGTAAAGCCTGTTGGTGAAGGAGTTGCAGTGGCTGATGCCGATGGTGTGGCCGCCGGACAGGGAGACAACATCCGTGGGGTTGAGGTTCTTGGTTGCAAGAGAGCTGAGGATAACACTGGCATTGCTAGATGGTGCCGGGAGGTTAGCTAATGTGGCTTCTCTTGTGGCAAAGTTTAGGCCATCTCGCCTTCCCAATGGAATGGCATAGTCTGGTCCTCCTGTCTGCAATATTAAAAAAAAACAAACCTATGTTATGAAGATTTGATAAATCTTAACATTGATTAACTTAATTTTCTTTTCTGTTAAATGTAAAACTTAATTATGTTTCATGTACGGTTTTAGATCTGCAGCCCCAGTAATGACTAGTGTCAATTGTACCTTTACCCTTTTTTGCAGTCCAACGGGAAACAGCAGTATAGCACTCAGTTTTTATGAGAAACATCACAAAACCAATTATTGTAGCAACTGTTTTGTTTAATAATGTACATCTTATCACATGGTTGATACTAAAAGCTAGAGTCTCATAATGCCAGACTTTTGTTTGGCATAAAGTAATGCACTTAAATGCAACCAACAACCAGCATCATGGTCCTGCTTTGAGCCGAAAGATAGAGGCATAGTTTTTTTTTTTTTTTTGGCAATAAAAAAACATGTATTTGTTAATATGGTGTAAGGTGAATAGTTGAAAGTGATCAATATGCATTATCTAATGATTCATGTTAACGTGACTGTACATGTATCTGAAAAGGGAGACCAAAACACAGACTCAAAAAAAAAAGAAAATATTTCTGTAAGGCACTGGGAAGCTAGAATTCATAGTGAATGACTGACAGTATTAAGTTTTAGGTAGAAGGAGAAGATAGTATACCAGGAAAACAGCATCACGAGCAGCAAGGGCAGTGATATCAGCACAGGAAACGACTCTTCCACAGCGCTTGTGGACAAGAGCCCTGAGATCGTTTATGACCTGAAAAGCCTCTGCTCTTAAGCTCAAGTTTGGAGGCGCATCCTTCTCACTTGGCCCACTCGCTGATCCATCCAGCAATACCGATCCATCACAACCCTGCGATTTTATCAATATCAATATTATGTTATATAATATAAAATTCATTCTTAAATTTTTTGGATAAGCTGTTTTTTGACATAATATTAAATTTTTTTTTTTTAACTTCACAGTAATGTATTATATATGAAATAAAATTATTTCTGTGCTTTTTAAATTTTTGGAATTAACTAATTCTTGACATGAATTATATGTTGACTAATTCTAAAAGAGAAATTTATCATTAAGAAACTCAAATAAAACCCTGTATCATCAGAATGTGTTTACAGTAGAAGCAATATTGTGATTTATTTATTTACCTGAACAAAGCAATCATGGAAGTGAATCCTGAGCAAGCCAGCAGCTAGGCCAATGTTTTTCTTGAATACCTTCTTGAGCTCAGTTCTGATGACGGATTCAAGCTTAGGACAGTTTGATTCATAGAAAGTCCATGAGAGTCCGTTCACTACAGGGACATCACTTGCTGCCTGTGTGGAAGAAGCAAGAAGAAGTGAAGAAGAGAAGAGAAGAAAGGAGGTAAGAAAAGCACTTCTAGTTGTAGTCATTATGAACTGTACCACTGCCTATTAGCTGGTTGGGCAACGACTTTATTTATAGTGAGACAGACAAGTCATGTCTTAATTTGATAGCTTTTCCTTTAGGGAATGGGAACTGCCCCATGTACAGATGTACGTGTGAGAGACGCGTGCTTGCTTCCTGGACCTTTCTCTCATAGCTTTTGCTTTATCGAAAATGGCTTTGGGCAGTTGAAGTTTTTGGACTTTTGGTTCCTGTGAATGACTTTGATAGGCTGCTCTCTGTTTGCCGCACAGTGGATAATTGAGTTTCAAAACAAAATATTGGGGACAAAATTCCATACATAAATACTAGCTAGAGTCTCTTTTGTTTAAAACAGTAGCTTAATACTCTAAATTAATATTATCTACTTAAAAATGATTTATAGAAAAATAAAAGAATATATAAAGGCATGTGAAAGGAAAGCGAAAGAGCACGTGGTAGACACATCCCCTTTGGTTGAGAGTTTTGAATAGTACAAGTGGGTGGGGAAAAGAATAGGTGAAATTCTTGAAGAGAGTGACAATTTACAGATGTTGAAAGAAAATCATAGATGAAGGATCAATATAGAGGAAAGCATATTAGCAACCATCTATCTGCTTTCTCAATCAAACTTGGTGGCCTCCACCATGACATTCATTAATTTGCCCTTATCGCCTTATCTACTTCTAGAAGACCATTTATCATTGTAAATTTGACTTCAAAGTAGATTGAATTAATTAAATGTTATTATATGTTTTCAAATTTTATATATTTTTATTTTTAAAACTAAAATTGTAACTAAAAACATTAAAAAAAAATTGATCGGTTTAATTATAAATTGTGTTATATATATACATATATTTTGATTGATCATGTAAAGTCTGAGAACTGAAAAAGGAAAGCCTCTCATTCTATGATGTATGTTACCAAGAGAAGATTTATATTTGCATGTCTGCAAAAGTAAGTCATATATGATTATAAATCTAGTGGCCAAATTTCTCGACGTTATATTCGTGTCAAGTTATAGAAAATTACTTTCCACTCCTCACTTAAAAATTTTTTATGAGAATTAATTTCTTAATATAATATTTAAACTTTTTGACTAGATGATTGATCCTTTGGCAGTTGAATTAATAAATGCGGCACATCCATGCATGCTCGAAATACATTTAATTTGGTTGTCTGCTTAGTCATTGCTACTACCTTTCCTTTTCATGTCAATTGCCACTTGCAAAAATATTTTAAGGATTATTCTTTTTAGCTATTTGAACTTTGAAATCCACATTGTTTCCAAGAATCCTCGTTTGCTTTGCTTTTTGTTCACCAACAACATCATTTCCCGTTGAATTGTTCAGATTCCAAGTTGAAATCAACCCTGGTTTACGAATAGTAACCAAAATGTTGCCTTCTTTCTTCAAATCATCCATTGCTGCTCATGCACACATGCATCTCCACTTCTCTCTGTATGATTTGCCTTAGAAAAAGATGTATGTTTGTGTGCATCAAAACAAAGAGCATCATTTTACCGGAGACACCATCAAACAGCAGCCAGAGAATATGAACTTCCAAATAAATCCAAGGATATTCAATGCATATAGCCCAATAGTAAATAACTTTTAACTTTTGTTCTTTCCTCTTGTGTTTTACTATTTTAAGTTTTTATCTATCCACCTACTATTCCTTCTATTAGATTTTTCTGGTTTGGTGCATACTTTCCAGCTAGCAGATTCTTTCTTTAGTTCACCATCAACATGCTAGTAATGATAACCCAGTTTTAAATATTGGAAAGTTATTATCTATATATTTGCTTTAATTAGCCACCCATATATGGTGCACGTATATGCTCTATGCTTTACATCTTCTATGTATTATGAAAAGGATGATATAAACTTAATTAAGATGACTCTCCGCAAGCTACTGATGTGGAGGAGAGGCTAATCATGAAAGACATTACCTATTCCCTCTACTTTTCTATAGTTCCTGGTTGTATGAAACTAAAGAATATCAACTTCTTCCACCATCTGCAGATAAGAATTAATTCTGCCACTTGTTTTCGTCAACTTGTTAGCTTGCACTATTTAACTGCATTCAAAGTTAATATAGTTAAAATTTGCACTATGATGAATAAGGTTAAGTGGTGGTAGATTGATCCATAAAATGTTTTCAAGCCAAAGTTTTTGTACTTAAAATTTTAAAATTATTTTTATTAAAAGAGATTTATTAATTATTATTTAAAAAACAAAAATTAATCTCATATTAATGCAACATATCAATGTGGAATTAGAATAAGGGCATTTGAAATTAAAATAGAAATAGACTAAGATAGGTTGCTTAATTAGAGAAATTTTGTAATAATCAAATCCTACACTTAATTAGCCTTGAATGGCTGAGCAAGAAATTAATCAAACTAGAATGATTTTAGGCATGAAAATTAGCTAAACTACCTTTGAGGGTTGACCAAGATGTGGACCTCTGAAAGAGATTTTCAACCATAAATAATAACACAAATTCCATCCGAGCAAGAACTTTTCGCTCTAAAACCGCGTTATGCTCACTTGAGCTTTACATTAGACTTTTGGTCTATGAAGTCATATGCTACTTTGTCCATATCATACATACTTAAAATACCTTTAAGTTAGAAACAACTACTATTAATTGTTGTGATCATAGAATCTTTATCAATGTCTAATGTTTCTAAGAAACTTGTAATTTCTGATACTCACGGTAGTTAATTTATTTTTACCATATATTTTATCTGAGTTGTTACAGTAATTTGTGTACATCTATATTTATATTTTTCTTATTTTTTATTTTAAATGATTTGTGTATATTTACTTCTATTTCCCCTTTTTTTTTCCTACATTTCTTTTTTTTTTATTTCTTTTAATTTTTTATTTACAATTTTATTTTTGTAAAATAACTAAAGCTAAGTGTACACTTAAGTGTAAAAATGGTATTTTCCTTTATCTTTTAACATTTAACCAACATATAAGCATTTTTAAATTTCTATTTTTATAAATCGAATAGTTATTATCACATAATACTAGCATCGGTTGATACAGTGCTTCTCCATATAAAGAGAAAAATATGGCTAATAAAATTTGGTTAAGTTAAAAGGAATTAATATTAGTTCGATTTCTATTATTAATGTAAATATTTTTTATTGGTAACCTATAAATATTTATTTTTAATTTTAAGATTTAATTCACTTAAATTTTCTATTACAAACAAGCATAAAGAGTAAAAATACGTACATTAAATGCTTGAAAAGGAGAGAGCAAGCAAAAGCTCAAACTCATTCTTTCTCACGCACTAGGATCTTCATTACACAGTTCAAACACAAGACAAGCAACTAAGAAAAAAGTTAGAACATCCATATCCCCCAAATCTTAAAACAGCAGTTCTTGTTGTGTTGCTACTATATAGCAAACGCAAAAAGAAACCCTTTTTTACAACACAAGAAGAATGAACTCTCTAACTCATTAACCTAAACAAGCTTAATTAATTAACATAGCCGTTATCAGAACTGAGCGATTTCCCCAACCTCTTCCACCACAGTCGACGTTATTAAAGATTTGCTGTTCGTGACAGAACACTTAGAACGAATTTCCCCTTGGTTTCCAGTCAAGACACTCAGCTGGCTCATCTTAATCATAGCATTAGCAAACTTCTCAAAGAACAGAGTCTGGTTTAGGGCAAAGCTTTGGACAATTGGCTTTGTCCTAGGATCAGTGAACAAGTCCTGGTCCGAGGTAAACAAACCCTGGCGGTTGAGAAGATCAACGTAGTACTTGTTGTCGAAGAGGTTTGGGGTTCGGAGGTCCAAGTCGGCGGTGTTGGGAGAGCTTGCATTGGGACAAATAGCCCTGAGATTGTTGGCAAGGGTTTGGTCAATGGTGGGGTCTTGGACGGGGGAGACCCTCCTGAAGAAGGTGCCACAGTGGGCTCTGCCGAAGGTGTGGCCACCGGAGAGAGCAACCACGTCGGTGGCATCGAACTTTTTGGCTCCCATTTGGCGGAGGACGACGGTGGTGTTGCTAAATGGTGATGGAAGATTGCTTGTTTCAGTCACGTTGAAGGTTAGACTGTCGCGTCTTCCTAGTGGCACAGGGAAGTCAGGGCCTCCGGTCTGAAAATAAATAAATAAATAATGCATCCCCATGCTAGCTAGAATTATTACAATTATTATTTGTTATAACTCTGAACATGAAATCTACAATGCTTAAAAGTGGGAATAACTTACCATTACCATTAAAAAAAAAAAAGAAAAAAGAGCAGTATAGTAACATATATTTGTAACTATGAAAATGATATATTTTTTTTAATGCTAATTACATAGCATTTAAGTTTGTATATATATATTTTTACAAATTTAGAGATATATGGCTCCACTTGAATTTCTAACACTTAGATATGGCTTTAGAGACAACTTGAACCTGATTTCAATATATATTGTTGTGTGTTTGATTATGTACTAATATTTTAATTTGTTTTAAACATATATAATAAGGTTTATTGTCGTAATTACCCAAAATGATCTGTAAGTAATAATGTGGATTTCAAAAGTAATGTGTATTTATATTCCTTGAAAGGAAGCGAGTACAATTATCTTTCTGCTTTTACCCTATATATGGTGATATTTTAGGGAGGATAAGGTGAAAAAGATGCTTCGATTTGTCCATTTTTTTTTAAAAATTTATCTACATACTTTCGCAGTAATTAATTAAGACCACACTACTCGATTAATTATGGCTAAGTGGTTCTGTCACCTTGATAAACTTTTGCTTGTCCAAATTGCGGAATGGATAATATACATATATAGATCACATGGATAAGACTAACTAATCGTACAATCATGTCATGCTTTATAGTTATATTATAACAACTTAAAAGTTGTTTTTCTATATAAAAAAATTTAAAAAGTCGTCAAGTGAAATTCTATAAATAATTTTTTTTTTTTTTTAACAATAAGAACTATGCATGTTGAATTCTTTACTTTTCTTTTCTCCTATGGTTTTCATTTCCATTTTGACCTTTTGCTATATTTCCTTCCACTCACTTAGTTCATAGAGCGACTCAAATTAGTAATAATTTAAGTTTTATGAGAGAGCAAAGGTAGATTTTATCGCCCATGAAGCAAAGTGTTTCTCTAAAGAAGGAAACATTGTAGTAAAGGCATGAAATTACCAAGAAAACAGCATCACGTGCAGCCAGAGCAGTAATATCAGCACAAGAGACTACCCTTCCACACTGCTGTTGGATAAGAGCCCGAAGGACTTCAATTGTCTTCAATGCCTCAGGCCTCAGTGTTTGGTTGGGTCTTGTCTCCTTCTCACCTGGATTACTAGCTGTTCCATTTAACAACACCGATCCATCGCATCCCTAATCAAATCAGCATATAAAGCACAGACACTTTTCATCAAATATGACCATCTTTACCTCAATTTTGTTGGTTATTAACTTGGTATAAAGTGAACCGTTGAATAGATGTATATTACTATCATTTATTTAAAAGTTTACATTATGTTATATCTATAGTAATTGCATTTTATTTGACTACACGGGTCCAATTTTGTTTTCATGTACACTAATTAATTAATTACTCTAATGAAAACGACATAAACTTACTTGAACAAAACAGTCATGGAAGAAAATACTAGTAAGCCAGGAGCTTGGCCAATGTCGACCTTGAACACATTTCTGAGATGGTTTCTGACTATGGTTTCAAGGTTAGGGCAGTTAGATTGATAAAAGGTCCATGACAGACCCTTAACAATAGGAGGCCTGGCTTGTGCCTCAGAGGCATGGAAGTGGGAAGCTAATATAAGTAAAGAAATCAAAAGCAAAGAGTATAAAGAAGGACTACTAGCACTAGCACTGGCCATCTCTGGTTTCTTTGAGTGTGAATTGAGAACACCGAGTACCATCATTATTTATAGACAGAATTGAGAGGCTATGGTAAGGTGCTTGATCTGATATTTAATTCGATGCAAATTAAAAATTTGGAGGAGATATATTAGTATTTCTTTAGATTAAAAGTAAATAATTCAGTTTTAATGGAAAATAAATGTTAATTTAATTAAGAGATTATGATGACGAAAAACTAAATATGATTAGTACAAATTAAGTACAAACATTTTAATTATAAGGTGTATATGATCATATTTATTGGTGATATCGTTAATTTAGAGATTGGCCATTGATATCTGGATTGTCATGAGTGGGAAGGTTTCATTTGGTTTTGCACTTATAATGGGCTATTGCATTCCATTAATTGAATACGAAGAAACCAGAGTGTCAAGAGGTCATATGGTGGACACGTTCTCCTATGAGGCTATGATTTCTTGTGTTATACATACTATATTGCAAGTTGGGTGTGGAAAATGCTCAAAGGTTTCACCAAATGTGCAAAATAATTAAGAAGGAGCACACATAGAAAGGTAGGCAGGCAGGATATGATAGTATTCTATTATAATATGATAGATTTATGACCATCCACTATCTCCAAAGGGTGCATGACAGCAGTCCTTACAATTGGAAAAATTTTAAAATGAGAAATCTCTTTGGCCATTTTATATTACTTTAATGTAATTTTTAAGTTGGGTTGGAAACCCCAACTTGGAATTACAAGTTGAGAAATGTGATTGTTTTAGTAGTTTTCGCCTCTGGTAACATTCTTACACTGGTTCGATATGTGTTTTTTCACTGGACGAAATCAGGATTCAAATAACGCAACCATCGTTTTCCTTGAATATAATTTGAATCGATGAGTCAATTAAGCCCACCGCTGAAGCCAAGAACGATTTCTTATTGGTATTAATGATCAGCAGCGAGCCCTGTTCCTGAATTTAACGTTGAGTTCCTTTGAACACACGCAACTGACTCATTTTAGCCATAGCATTGGCAAACTTTTCAAAGAGAAGGTCTGGTTAATTCTGTTATGAACCAAACTAGTTAATATTAGATTAAGAACTATTGTCTTTTAATTATAAAAATGTCACCTTAGTTATTAATATAAATAACTCTCATTTTTTATGATAAGGAACATTTCATCTCTCATTCTCATTCTCTTTTACAAACGGCCACTGACCTGAACGATTAGAGTCTCTCACAACAAATTCAATGCAATTTCCCTTTCCTTCCTACTCCTAGTCGCACTTTAAATTCAGGTTCAGGGCTCCTCTCTTCTTGAAACAACATCACGTGAAGCAAGGACCATAATGTCAGCACAAGTAACAATCTTTCCACACTGTTTGTGAGATCGTGACAATGGTCTGCAAAGACTCTGGCCTGAAGGTCAAGCTGCTCTTTGGAATTGTCTCCTTCTGGTCACTCTTATTACTATTAGGTGTTCTTTGGAATAACAAATACTTATATGTCTAATGGGGAAAGCAGGAGGAAACATCTCTTCCTTGTTTAAGAGCTACTGGAAAAGAAGGAAAGAACTATGAATAAACTTTTATTTTATAAATATTTTGCTTTTTAAAAAAATATTCCTTTACAATTTCATAATTCAATTTACTCTGACTTTAAATTTTTTAATGGAACAATGTTAAAAGGAAGTGGAAAGAATATATGTGTGTGTGTGTGTGTGTGTGTCAGAGAGAAAATACAACTATGAGATTAATTAGAAAGTGAAACTTGGATTTGGAGTTTTGTATGCTTGTCTTTAGGATTTGGAGTTATATATGTCTTGCACTGGGATTTTGGGTAAGTATAATATTATAAATATATGACGTGTTACAGTTGCTACATGAATATTCGGAAATTGAAAAGCTTCTAGAAATATGATCAAAGTCTTTCTTTATAATTTGGATTACACTTTATCGATAAAGCCAAAGTGGACGGCAAATTAAGGGATGTGCATAGGAGCACACTGCAAGTTCAAGTTGGGTGTAAAGTTTTCAACTCACCCACTCTGTGCAAAGAACAAAGACCACCAACGGAAAGAAACCCGAGAATTCAAAGTTGGTTCCTAACAGTATAACATTTTGACCACCTTCTCCTTAACGGGCACTACTTAGAATGTTTTGATTAATAATTAGGAATTTAGGATTAAGAAGTGAATAATTATTGTAAAAGAAAATTAAAAAAAATAAAATTGAGGAGTATTAGTCATATATATGCCCATATAATTGTTTATATCAATCTTAATTAATTAAACATATTTATGTTAGTATAAAAGGGTACTGTAAAAAAAGTATATAATAGAGTATCATTTTCATTATTTGAGTCAGAGGTGCAAGAATGAGGTGGTATTCAAACGAGTCACAATTCTCTAACTCTTCTTCTTTGTTTACACAAGATTTTTTTCACACCCATATTATTAATTTAGTAGATCCTTCTCAACAAATTATTTTTTTCAAGAAAACAGTAAATTAAGAACATATATATAGAATTAGTTATAGATAGAAAAGGTAATTATTAATTAATTTGTCATAATTAACTTAAGGAAGCTGAGTTAATACACAGCATATATCACATTAATTCACAAGTCTGCACGCACTAGAGAGAGTAACCATGAGCTTAGAACTGAGCCCATCCTTCCACCACAGATGACTGCAAGAAAAACCTATTATCTGAATTTCTGGCTGAGCAATTAGCCCTGATTTCCCCTTGGTTTCCAGTCAACACACCCATCTGACCCATCTTGGTGACAGCAATGACAAACTTGTCAAAAAACAGCTTCTGGTTCTTGGAAAAGCTCATAACAATCCCCCTCGTCCTCTCGTCGGTGAACAAGTCCTGGTCCGAGGTAAACAATCCCTGGCGGTTGACGAGGTCCGCGTAGTACTTGTTATCAAACTTGTTGGGTGTTCTGACGTCCAACACGGTGGTGTTGACGGTGGCTGTGGTGGGGCAAGTGAGTTTGAGGCTGCTGGCAAAGGCTGTGTCCATGGTGGGGTCTTGGGTGGGGTAGAGTCTGCTTGTGAAAGAGTTACAGTGGCCTCGGCCGATGGTGTGGGCACCGGAGAGAGCCACAACGTCGGTGGCGTCGAAGTTTTTGGTTCCTAGGGAAAGTAGGAGGGCGTCCACGGTGCTTGCCGGTGCCGGAAGATTAGCCAATGTTGTATTTCTAGTCGCGAATGTTACACTGTCGCGTCTTCCTAGTGGCACCTTGTAGTCGGGCCCTCCTGACTGAAAAATAGAAGAAAAGCATGCATTACCAGATTTTACAGTCTAGTAGGTGACCACTGGCTGACATAAATGATGAAATGACAACATGCATAAATGGCCATGTAGATGATCAGTATGAATTTGATGGGACCAGGGAAATGAGACACACAAATATGTAAAAAACATCTTAGCATTTTAGACAATAATACTATTAACACACGAATTAGACTCACACTATTACATATATAGTTTTAAATTTAATATAATATAATAATTTGACCCACATAAAATTTTATTTGGCTCAAATAATGCTAATTATGTACTAATATAAAATGGTATATTTTCTTTTGGTTACACAAAAGAATTAATGACTCAAATATCTTAGATATTATTTAAATTTTTAATTATTAGACCACACTTAGAGACATATATACAACTAATGTATACTAACAAGAGAGTTGATATAGTTGCCTTCACTAATAAGACACTTGTTAGCATTTCCACCCAGGATTAATCACCTCTGGGACTAGGCTGAGTAAGATATATGCTTTCCATCTTATCTACGACAGAATTTTTTACTCAACATGTCAGATATTGAGCATGCCAAATACAGACATGCAAGATACCTACAAATATCTTGGGATACTGTGGACATACCAAAACCAAGCATCTAGAAAAGTTTTCATTCTTTTCGGGACAAAGTGATAGGCGTTAATAGCAGGAAAATAATACTAAAATATTATATGGATAGAATTAAGATTTAGTGGAAGAGTTTGAAGAGGCGAATTACGAGGAAAACGGCATCACGTCCAGCCAGTGCAGTAATGTCAGCACAAGAGACTACTCTTCCACAGGTATTGTGGACAAGAGCCCTAAGGTCGTCAAGGGTCTTCAAGGCATCAGGTCTCAATGTCAAGTTGGGAGGTGCCTCCTTCTCACTTGGATTCGCAAATGATCCATCCAACAACACAGATGCATCGCATCCCTACAATATCACATCAAAACCATGCATATATATATATGCAACAATTAATTAATTCTCACTAATATATACCCTATTCCAATTCCAATCTTATATATAAATCTTACTTTATCTTTTCTCAAACGGCATATATTCACTATTCAATTATTGTCTGAACGAGAAATGAGGTTGGCTCAAGAGATAAAATCTCCTTCCTAACTCTCTAAAGTGTTAGCATTCTCATTCCTAGTTTGAACCTAAACCCTTTCTAAATACACACAAAGTGTAACCCCACAAAGAAAAATCATTACCTGAACAAAGCAATCATGAAAAAAAATGCGCAGTAAGGCAGCAGCTTGGCCAATGTCCTTCTTGAACACTTTCTTGAGATGGTTTCTGACAATGGATTCAAGCTTTGGACAGCTTGATTTATAGAAGCTGCGTGATAAACCCTTCACTATAGCAGGAGTACTGAGTTCAGTGGGTTGTGCCTCAGATGAGTAGTGGGAAACCAACAGAAGGAAGGGAATCAAGAGCAAAGAGGAAAAAGAAGTCGAGCTACGACTAACACTAAGTGCCATCCTTGGTTTCTCGGCTGACTTCAGAATAGCAAATAGCACTGAAATTTATAGAAAAATTTGAAGCCTGTGCTACAGCTTGTTAGTGATTGAGTCATAGATATGTCTGAATAATTCATAAAATTGTAGGAAGTGACACGTGATTGTTGGAGGCACAGGTGGCTTTCTTTAAGACTAATTGTGCAGATTGGTGTTTCTTCAATTCTCTCCACGTTATCCCAAAATTCAAAGGAGCCAAAGATCGTGCGGTGAACACGCTAAAGAGTACAATAACGGTAAGGTTAAAAGTGAAACTTGATATGATATTAAAAATTAATTTAATAATATTTAAATTATTAAAAAAAAGGTTTATTAATGATCTAATATTATATTCAATAATACTCTTTAAAATAGGTCTATATAAGAATCTTAATAAGTCCTAACCCAATAACTCACCAAAGTTTTATGTACTAAAAAAAATAAGTGTAACCTGTATTTGTAGCTGAGATTCAAAGAGGTTTGATAATAGCACCACTATATAGAGGGATTAAGCTGAGGTTTTATTCATGTTTGGTTCACAGAAGTTCCTTTCATGACAGTAGTGAAAGTGAGATATGATTGCAGTCTGGTGTACGTGTGTGGCTTTCTTCAAGACTAGTTAGTTCCTTAGATCGGAGGGCTTTAACTCATTCCACCTTCATTTGAAAAATCAAAGTGGGAAAAAGACATGTGGTGACGAAGATTCCTCTGGGCAAGGTGGGGTGCTCTTGGCGTTCCTCGCTTAATTATATACAAAGGATAATGGGTCCACAAAAAAGGATAGGTACGCAGGACACAAATTGGTCCTTGGAAACACAATATCTACTAGATTTTCTGAACTATGCTGCGTACAAGTAGAATATGTTTTACGTTTATGGATGAAAAAAAGTGTAAACAATATTAAATTTCTTATTTTTAAAATTTTAATTCATACTATTAATATTTTTATAGTCTATATATTTTTAATAAATACTCACTAAAAAGTTAGTGATAATAATAGCTACAATTTTATTAGATTAGACATAAAATTAAATTAGATTAGATAAGTAGAATATAAAACCAGAGTAGATATTCAAAATTTGTTCAGTGGTGCGTACTATGTAATTATATTGATCAATAATTATTGCTTAAAACGAGCTATCATCTCTTTCGATTCAAAAATTGTACTAAAAACGAATGTATGTTAAAAAAATTGACAAACCATAATGAGAGAGAGGGAGAGAAGAATTGGGCGATTAGGAAAGCAGTGCGGTAGTGAAATGAGAGGAGATTTAACTGAATCACATTCTACAGTATCAAGCTACAACTTGCTTGGCAATCTTGTCACTGAAATGTTAGTTTGTAAGGATTAAGACATTAGTTTTATTGAAACTTTTTATGTAAAAAATAAATCTATCCTTATCCAAAAATTAATATATAGAATGTTGAACAGTTTTGTCGCTTTTTTGAAATAGATTAAGTGCTCTGAGACCTAAACCAGAAGAGTACAGTTACAGGCAATAACGACAGGCCCAGGCACTTGCTATCAGTCTTCTATCTACCTCATGAATATTAAAAGTGATTGAAGGATTCCCAATATTAAAAGAATTTTACTCGAATTAAGTTCTTCTCCCAAGACATTCGAGGATGCTTGGTGGCTTTTTTTAACATAAAATTTATAATAGAGAACTTACTATCTATTCAATCAACAATTTATCTGTTTAATAAACTATTTTTTAAAATAGTTTTAACAATGGATGATTAATTTTTCCAACAATGTTAGCTTATTAATAACAAGGTAAACTCTAAGTGTTTTAAATTAAAAATTTCAAAATTATATTTATTACTTATTAATTTTATCCACTTAACTGTAAACAAAAATAATATAAAAACTTGCTCCACTTATGTGGAGAAAGGAAAACGAAAGAATAAAGTCCGAATGCAAATGCAAATGCAATTGAGTGGACTCCCTTTTTTGGGCCATAGATATTATATTCATTCCTTCTTTAGCTCTCTCGGTCTCACCGACAGCAATGAAAGAGAGAGCAAACGTGGTGGCCATTCCCATTCCGTGACCTATCCACTACGGCACTGCCACTTTGCATTTTGGTTTGAATACTCTCTTGAAAAGTCTCTGCTTTATTAATTTACTTTTAAAAATAACATACTAGTTTATTTATGAGTCTTGAATTTCTATTTTATCTCCTTGGTAAACCAAAATGCAAAAAAAATATTTGTTCAACATGTTTAAACTCTTTTATACAACTCAAATTTTAAAAAATGTTTACTAAAGATTGAAACTTCTTTTGGCACTCCCCCTCCCCATAATTTCAATTTGAAAATCACACAACCAACCAACCAACAAATATTCTTACTAGAATTTGTCTCCAAATTACAATACCCTTTATTCTTAATACAAGCAAAACCTAGCTATGTACATCTATTTCAGCATTCTCAACGAACCGGTGGCAAGGCATCCAACATTTTCACCACTCCCGGCATGTCTGGCCTGTCTTTCTGCAGCTCGCTGGTGCACAAACGGGCAATCTCAAAATACTCTCTCACACTATCTTCCCTTAATCCTTCTCTGGAAATGGTAGGATCAACCATTTGCATTTGCTCGTTTCGGCCCATCTTTTTACTGGCCCATTCCACTAGCCCAACATCTCTGTCGTCCAACTTCAACGCCAAATTGGGCCGCTGCCCCGTTCCCGTTTCCAACATCAGAACTCCAAAGCTGTACACGTCCACCTTCACATTCGCCACGTTCACCCCGTCTCTGTACTCCGGCGGCATGTACCCCATCGTGCCGGCAAATTGCGTGGAAACATGACTATGTGACATCTCGATTCTCCTTGCAAGCCCAAAATCGGCAATGTGAGCTTCAAAATGTGAGTTTAATAAGATATTGCTGGCCTTTATGTCTCTATGAATAATAGGCTTTTCTAGTTGGTGCAAATAGCAAAGCCCATTTGCCACGCATCGAATGATCTTGATCCTCGTTTCCCAAGATAACGGTAGCCGCACATCTTCGTCGTCGTTGGTGGTTGACGATGATGACGCGTCGTGTAGCCATTGGTCGAGGCTGCCTCTCTCGATGAACTCGTAGACCAACAGCCTCTCCGGACCCGCTGCCCAGTAGCCCAGGATTTTGACGATGTTTTGGTGTCGTAGCTTACTCAGCGTCTCCATTTCTGCTTGGAATTCCCGGAATCCTTGGAAAGCATCCGGCGACAGTTTCTTGATCGCCACTCTCAGGCCGTTCGAGAGGCGGGCCTTGTACACCAGGCCGAAGCTGCCATCGCCGATGATCAGATTCGGCGAGAAGTTGTTGGTTGCGGCGGCGAGCTCGGTTATGGAAATCTGAAGGTGCGGGTCGGAGGACCAGCTGGCATCGACGACGATGGACGACATATCCGGGTGTGGATCGGGTCGGGTCCTCTGTTGGATTGCCCGGGACTGGACGGTGCGGCGTTGATGGGGTTTCTTACTTCCTTTGCAGGCGAGAATTATGACGGCGAGGATGAGGGTGACGGCGAAGAAGCTTCCGGCTGCGGCGATGACCGCTTGCAGGCCGCGATCCATTGGGAGGAGGTGGGAAGGAGAAGCAAAATTATAGAGAGTGTGTGAAATGATTGAAGAAATTAATCAAGGGGCAGGTCTGATGAACTGTAGAGGGTTGAATGTTGAACGTCGAATGTTGAAGAAGAGAGAGAGAGAGAGAGAGGGGTTGACTGGGAGAGTATGGGAAAAGTAAGATTGAGAGTCGCCATTATCGGTGGAACTTCAGCGTGGTTTCAAGGAAAGTGGGGCTCAATAGAGAGGTCCCTACTCTGAATCAGTCAACAGACTGGAAACGGTTACTTGGGAGAGGTATTACTCCTCATCCAATTTTGCAAATTACTTCAAAGTCCAGGACAAATTTTTTTATTACACTTTATATCACAAATTTTGTTTCATTATCTTATAATTGGTGAAGAATGTAATTATTTTTTCACTAATTACAAGACAAAATTTTATTAAGAGAGCTAACTAATAAATTGAAAAGTATGCTAAGTTTTCATGGTTCTTGCAGAGACAAAACAATAGGAAAATGAAAGAGAGTTGCAACGGTAGTGTTCAATTGCTCGCGTTGATTCCAGTGAAGGTTGCTTTAACCTTGCGTTGTTTCTTCTCCACCTGTTGATCTCGGGAGAAAATTGTCCAAAAATTTGTCAAACACGCAGTTGGAGATTTACCACCATATATGCTTTTCCTGTGTAATGTATGGAAAATTGTTGGAAAGGACGCAACCTGTCAAGGTAATAACGCAGCATCTGCGTCGAGGAATTTAACGGACAATATTTAATAATAATCAAACACCATTGTTTAATGAAGGTTCTTTTCTCAAAATCTTTCGGACATAATTTTTTTTTCTTTTGATCTAGAACAATAATCTGGTTAAGCAAACTGTAAAATTTATAAATGAGCAGACAGAAATGACAAGAAGAATATCAGCCTGTCAAAAGCTTGATTTCGTTTTCATTGTCTACTTGGGAAGCTTTTGCTTCGCCGCGTGTCCTGCAAGCAAAATTTTTGACGATTGAGGAGTAAACATCAAACTCTGCCTTCAATTTCAAGCAGCAAGCTTCTATCCACTTCTCTGCTACAGAAGTTGATACACTGTCTTGAGTATCCCTCTCGTGTTCTTCGATGGCAGGTCGAATTTCATTGTATAAGGAATCCAGCGCAGCATTAGCTTCATTCTTTATTTCCTATAAAATCAAATTTAATTTGTGTATAAATAATCCACAAGTCAGCTTTCAACCTCTACATTCCTCCTCATCCAGCTATTTAATTTAATAACCTATGACAAGCAAGAGAGTGTAGTATAGTGTACCTCATTTCTTAAAATCTCCTCTTGTGCTTCCTTGGAAGATAAGAGTAGAGCAGCAGATTTTGCATCCACCTGCTTCTGTGCCAACTTTTTATTTTTATTTGCCTTGGGTTTTTTGGTAGACCCAGGTTCAGTGTGATTACTTTGGATACGTGGAATCATTGCATTCTTTTGTTGAGTTTCCTGTGCATACATTTTGGATTCCTCACTTCCTAATTCGCTTTTTATCTTGTCGGCACCCAAAAACTCAGACTGCTGAACGTTGAGAGAACTGGACTCTGATAGCTGCTCCGCTTTTATGGTAACGTCCGTCGAGTTTTCCGAATTTGATTTTTTAAGGACCTTTGAGGGAGGCTCAGCCTCGTCTTCTGCAGAATCGTATAGTGGAATTTTATCAACTGAATACCTGCACCCAAAATCCCAATTAAGTTAATGCCAGAAGAGAAGAATTCAAATGTACGGGGATACCAATTAAATGTTTGATATCATAGTCAAAGCAGTTCAGCCTTCAGAATAGGATATAAATTAAAAGATATGCAATACCATTTTCCAAAGTTGAATCTGCATCTGAACTTGAACAGGAGGTCATGCACAGGTTAAACACTATTTAAACAGCAAGAGATTAACATTGCTGCTTCACTAAAATCAATAATAAACTAACCTTTTAACTTATGAATGTGCATTTGTTAGACATTGGGAAAACAAAAAACTGTGCCTCACAGGTAAATGCATGATTTATGTATCAACTAGAAAAGATAATGATAAATCATAGATTACCTTTCATCATCATCTTCCCATAGATAAGTATCCTCCTGCTCATAATTTCCCCAAAACAGTTTAAAACCAATCGTATAGTTAGGAAGGAAAAAAAAAAAAAAAAAACATACACACAACAACAACAAAAGCAAAATAGAAAAAGAAAACAGGAGTATCCAAAGCAAGGACCTAAGTAGCTTTCATAAGCAATTAATAATAATGCCGGAACTTTTCCTGATAATATGACCACATGAGCATGCAGACAAGAGAGAAACTCTTCATATGGAGACACACTTCCACAAAGGAAAGAAAGAAAGAAGAGAAGGGGAAAATCAATCAAATAGATTACATTAAACTTTAGATCATGTAAATTTTAGGCATGCAATACATAACTAAGTACCAACTGAATGGAAAGGTACAAAATCTAAAGTTTGCCAGACAATATAACGAAAGAAACTTCAGTAGAAAATTTTTCTCATTGCATTTTCTTAAAATTTGAATTCTAGCACTTAGATATTTGAGCTTATCACTACTTCAGACAGAAATTACCTGAAAACCACGAGATTTTGCTCCAAGAAATCCAGAACAGATGGCTGCTCCACACAAGCAGCGAACTTTTGCACCCCCAAACCATTCAAAATTATAATCATATGCCAATTCTGTTCCAATTGGAATATCTTGTTTTGCAAATATTCCAACTCTTACTTCCCCCGAGACATTCCATTTTCTTGTCTCACAATTTGGCTGACTGCAAACTTAAACGAATTCAGTTGATATGAAACCTTGGATCCATGGCATTTACAAAAAAGATATCTACTACATTTCATATATGAAGTGATTTACCAGGAATGATTTATAAATCTAGCAAGGCTTCCTTTTCTGGTTGCATCAATAGATTCAGATGCATTAAGACAAATGATAAATGCATCCTTGAGACCTGCACAACAAACAGAACAGTGAATTTCTTTCTTTCTTTCTTTCTTTTTTGAAAAGAGAAATATCAAATTACTATCTGACCTTGAATTTCATAAGCATGGGATCTCCGCTTAGCTTCTTTCCATGATATTACTTCTCCACAGTATTCAATGACAAATTGGCCTGCCTATATCACATAAAAGAAATTATAAGTACAGCACCACTGCACTAAAGAAACAACTGTACACAGTAAGGAAATGCCACAAAAGACTCAATTCAAACAAGAAAATGGAGAAAAATTTGACAGTAATCAATCAAATGATTACCTTTATGTTCTCATCAGCCAGAAGACCCCACCCACGGCCTTCAGTTTTAAACAATTTTGTTTTTGCATTTTCACACTTCTGAAATCTCTGTAACCATATGGTGCATCAGAAAAGGAATTTCTATTAGTTTAATCCCACATACCTTCAAAAATTTTAGCAAACAAACATTTGAAAGTAAGCATTTGTTGACAGACAAATGCAAATTTACAAGAAAAGACAATTTACAGTATTATAATATAAACATCCGATAAGAACATATTATATCATGAGCACTGAGACATGCAGAATCATTAATTAAAAAAAAAAAACATCTTGACAGAATTTCAAATATTAACACAATCATAGGGAAGATAAGTTAGGTAACCTAATATAAAAAAAAAAAAAAAAGGTACTACGTACTGACTTAAACAAGAATTCACCTGATTCCTGCAAAAGATACCACAAGGGCAATAACCAGGGGTGCATTCAGTGCTAGTGAATACATTCAAGCACCTATCCCCACATGCACTAGTAGGATCAGTGAAATTGTATTTGCATTCACATATAGCAATATCCTCCTCCTTCTGCTTCTTATGCCTGAAAAATTTAACATGATTGAAGACAAAGCGAAAAAGATACACTGATTACCAGCAAACACAGGAACAAACAGCATACTTTTATACCAAAAGAGAGCAACACAGATATCTCAAAGTAAAGAAACATGGATTTTCTCTACATCCCAAAGAATAAGAAAGCACTAGGGCCCGAGGAGGGTAGTATTCCTTCATAAACATTTGTGCCCACCTTTATTATTTTTGACGGGCACTTTCAAGAGAAAAATATGAAGGACTGAACAAAGGGATACTCCTCAAAGGAACACCACAAAGGAAATATAAGAACAACACTTACTTTCTGTTAAGAAATTCGTTCTGATCTATATGTATGTATTGAGGCAGATCTTCAGTATGAGGATCCTACAAAAGGCATACTGCCCTGGTTAACTGACTCACAGATAAGATAACTGAAACATGAAATGAACTTAGACATGGAGGAAAGAAACGACTCAAAAAGCAAAAAGAAAAAAGTTACCATTCTAATGTTTATAAACCTCTCAGATGACTGTAATGACTATAATGCATAAAACCTGCCAAAAAGATATAAGACAATATTTTAATGAAAAAAGCACTGAAAATGTGAGCAAAATAATATGGTTATATGGAATAGGGGAAAAACACTTGCGCCTACGGGATAACTTGTCTTCAGAGGTTTAAAGAGTTCATGTTTCAAGAAGGAAATTATCAAACTTGAATGAAGAGAATTGAAAATCTCATATTTTCCTATCCATTATGACAGGAACAAAGTAGTCATCCATTAACCAAACTCATTTGGCATTTCCTCAAAGGAGGAGGTCGGTTTCCAAAGATTGAGTATTGTTGAAAGAAGCAATGGTTTAAGAGATGCGTGATGCTCGTTAGGAACTAGGAAAGGCGTAAATTTGGTTATTGCCCACCATCTTGATCAGTAAATCTAGGGAAATCAGAGGGTTTATTACCTCAAACACTATCAATTTCCGATTCTGGGTAATTAATGAGAAATCTAGGAGCAAACCAGAGCCTTCGATAGAGGAGGGAGAGGCTTTCAAGGCCGAGTCTCCAGGTGCCAAGTACCCTGCGTCTTTGATTAAGTGGGTGAGCTCGAACTTCGTCAGTGTTGGGAAGTACGACGGCCAAGTACTCGCAGACCCACTGTGGGGGACGACGGTTTCTGGAGCAGGCAGATTAGGAGAGGAACCGAAACGGGTCGGTTTCAACTGTTCAAGTCGGTTAAAATATGGATAATTATTCTCGCGTAAAATACTAAACGGAAAAGAGTAAAAAAAATTATTTTTATTTTTAATAAAATTACATTATTAAAATATTGCTTTGTCAAAAAAGGAAATTATTAAAATAGTAAAATAGTGTTCAATGTTATATGATGATAATGATAATAATCTCGGTGTTATATAAAAAATGATGATTACTTTTAATACATAAATATCATATTTTTATATAAAATAAATAATCACATATTACATGTTGAAAGTACTTTTTTTTTTTTTCTGGTGACATCTCCAAAAACACTTTCATTAACAAGTAGATACCTCATACTACTTTTTAGTTTATATCAAAAAATTAAAATGTTGATGTTTTGGTAATCTGCTCAAAATATCAGTATTTGAGTATTTTACCATCTAAACTTGACATTTTAATCATTTAGCCTATTCTTATTGTATTAAAAAAAATGCAAAGTTGTTTTATATTACAAGTGATATTTAATACCATAACTGATAATACTAATGACTAAAATTACCTTTACCATTCGTTTTAACATGAGTGGACGATTCTGATAAAAAAAAAAATGAGTAAATGATTTTTCATTGATGATACAACATAATAATGCATTTAAAATACAAATTCTCAGAAAAACATTGAATGCTAACCAAAAATGAAGGCAAAAAATAATCATATACTCTATCCATTAATTAATCATTACAAGGAATCAAGATATGATGATAATTTAGAGTGTATATAAATAACTTTTGGAATAGCCCATTTATTATGCTCAATGTTTCATCAGTGTGTGTCTTTCATAATCTCCAAATAACAATCACAAGAAGATTAAAGATGCTCTTATATTGATTGTAATTTTATTTTATTTGTGTGAAATTTCAAATACTTTGCCAAAAAATATTCTTCCTACCTTTAATCAAATTAACCTTTGCAATGAATGTGAAAGACTATGGGTGGTAAAAGTGTTTGTTATTACCTACGATTGAGAGACTAGTGCCAGTAAAAGCTCTGACAAGGAAAGTTCCCAAAGCATGATACAACTGTTTGGCAATGGCTGTAGTTGATGATATACAACTAATGATTGCATGAACATTTGTTTATAATTTAATATGCCAATTGGCAGTTACGTCCTTCATGATTGAGTTTAAAAAATTTATCTTTTTTCATTTTACATGATGTTGTTCATCGCCACATGCTTTAATAGCAGCCTTCTCTGTCTATATTGCTTATTCAATAGCATATGCATCATTATCAATGGTATTCTAGTTCACAGCTGAGTTTTTTTTTTTTTTTTCAAGATAAGCAAATAATCAAAGTGGGCATTGTCTCTCAAGAAAGTCTTTCTCCTTCCTATACATTATCAATATTATATTATACTAGTACCCAAAAATAGTCACGTTAAACAAATACTATATTAATCTTAGCAAAAGGGTTGCTTTGCGAGGAGAATAGAGATAGAATACCTAGGTTTTGGTAATTGCCTTTAACTCAAGTTGGGCATGGAATATAAGTGGGAAAAGGAATAAACTTTGGTAAGAGAAGAGTTTTGTGTATTGTTAAAGTATCTCTCATGGTCAAGCTATGGCCAGGAATGCCAGGTTGGCTCTTCTCTTTAAGGCCATTCAAGCCTGGCTTTTTTTATTTCCTATGCTTTTGGGCTTCATTATCCTTTGTTACTGTTCTAACATGAATATATGTATGAGATTCCTTCCCTTCCCTTTTTGAATAGGCAAAGTTTCAATTTTGAATCAGCCTGGTGATAGAGAATGGACTATCTCCATCAGGACCGTCTGGATGGTGCCACTTAAACATTGATACTGACGTGGCTGATTATGAGGGGTTGATCTATTGGTGAATGGATGATTTCATTGTCAACTAAGTTATTAGTTAATTAATCAGAGTTTGATTTCACTTGAAGAATGGAAGCATCTGCCTCAGAGTGACGTGAAAATGAAATATCAGAGAATAGAAGAGGGTTTTCTTCTCTTCGTTTAATAGCTTTTTCATTTTTTCATTTTCATCATCTGTCCTAAATATCCGCGCACAAGATTTCCCCTAAAACATTCTTAGAGCAGAAAGCACAAAGCACTTGCAAATTCCAAACTCAAATACCGCCATCGCTGAGATCATACCTTTTTTTCTCTCTCTAGAACTTTTTGCATCGCAGTCTCCAACAAAGCCCCATTGTTTTGTACAGTGCAACCTTAGATTTTTGTTTTCCCTCAATCGCTTGGCGAGGGTAGTCCCTGAACCAATCTAACTATTGATTCAGGGGACTATTGGGTTGGTATTTCTGAATGCGAGAATGCAAATGAGAAGAAATACTTGCAAGTTTTGTGGCTTCGACTCTTTCCCTGCATAGTGTAAGGAGTGCACATCTATTTCATGGCAAAGCGCGTGTACGAAGTCTGGAAAGGAAGTAATGTAATGTCCTTTATCTCTCCTTCTTCATAAATTTTGAATTTTTAGTTGATATGCTCATCTGGGTATGCTCTAGATTTGTTGGGTATATGAGGGAAGTTTGCAGGTCACGGTGAATTTAGTGATTCGTTCGATTTTGAGGCTTAAAGCTGGGTTAGAATTTCAAGCTAGTTTTGGTTGCTGAAGATTTTTGAAGGAAAGAGAGGGAATTTAATTTGAATATATGTTAGACTTTTTTTTTTAAAAAAATGATAAACTGAGCTTGTTGAGCTAGTGGAGTGAGATTAGCACCTACAACTTTATAAGCAGTTGCCCTGCAATTGTTTCTCTGTTGTGTCCGTTTATGTGTGGTTGGGAGGGTCTTCTGCCAGAATCGCCCAGCAAACATACGGAGCCTTGATAATGTTTTACTAGAGGAGTAAGTTGCATATAGAAAATCGTAGAGCTTGGTGTTGTTTCTGATTAAGTAATGATCTTGGCTGCAGTTGTTTTTCTGCTTGGATATGCAGTATCCCTTTATTACTGGGAAAAGATATCATAAATAATTTATTGCTTCATCATAATTAGATTAAAGTGCTATGCTCATTTTTGTGGGTTTTGTCTTATAGACAGATAAGTTGTGAAGATTTAAAATTTGTAGGTCTTCTCAATAACATTCGTGTTTAGATAGATTTTGGAAGCCAACAAGATAAGGAGGACAGTAACTTTGAGCTTTCAATCAATTTATTCTCTGCATCTTTACACACACACACATACATATTTATAGATGACTGATTTAAAAAATAATAGATTTGCTCTTTTTTATGCTAATATTTTAATGATCTTTGGTTTTGTTCCTTTGGTATTTTTTTGCACATAATGTGGAAAGTCAGGCGGCAGATCTCATATAAGCATTGTGAGGTGGGGTTTACCTTCTTCAAATTTGTTGTATAAGGATGAGAGTTGTTCTGAATATATTTTATGTGCATGATACTGCTATGTTGGGGAAATCTCTGCAGTCTGTTGGTGAAATTTGCCTTTGGACCATAGGTAAACTAATACTTTTGACAACATATTTTGAATGAGAGATATGATGTAGGTTTTGTTATTGTCTAGATTATTTAGGCTGATGATAAGATGGTATGTATGATGCCCAAGGCTGGCAGTATAATAAACTTTCAAAAGGTGAAACTTAGGTTGACTTATAGTCTAGGGTCTGTCTCTTACTGGTTGGGATGGAATTTTAGAGAGGCCATTCTTCAATAGCCTTCATCTATTTTGAATGTAAGATATTTTTTCATTAGAATTGAGCTTTGACTAATACAAGTTGCTGCATTTTTTGTTTGTCTGCCAAAAAGAATGGTGCCTGAAGTTTCAAATAATTTTGTGATCATGACTTGTTTGATTCCATGTAAGCATTGCTCGTTGCGTAATTTATCATGTCTTGTTTTAATACTCACCAGTGGATGAGGCAGATCCTTGTCCTTTTTGGCTATTTCTTCTCTTCTTCTTGTCTTTTGATGAAAAAAGCACCAGTGAGGTAAGTGCTAACTTTTCAATGTTTGACTATACATGAAGAATGAAAACCACTTTTTGTAAGTTTAATTTCTGAAAAATTATTTTGCTAAAACCGAGATTGACAATCTTTGCACACACTCTGTTTATGAAAATTTATGTCATGAAGACAAATCTTCCTGTGGCAGTTAATTAAGATTCTCAGATAATTGCATACAGACATGCACGGGGTGTGTTGTATATTTTAGACTTTGGTGTTCACTTGAGGTAATATTTTGCATTAGCTGCTGGTTAGACAGTGATTGTTGTTGATGATAAAAGATGGCTGGACATGGTTAGTATTGTTTGATAATTGATGCAGCATGCTTGATACTACACTAGAATTTTGTTGGCAACCACTTGTAGGTAATAGACAGCTGACAAGAGGTGGTTTGAAAAACGCTGGATATTTGTACTGTGGAAGGGTAAATTATTGGTGTGGCTAGAAGTGGTCCATGAGCTAGAAGTGTAGAAAATGGCATAATCATCTGGATTGATAAAACATGAAAGGATTGAAAGTTTTCTACGATTGGCAAAATATCATCTAAGCATATTTGAACACATGACAGACACATTCTAGGAATATTTTGGTCGATGCTTTATGCCTACCTATATCTACAGTTGTTATAAAATCTTAGTAAATAAGTCTGCATCTTTTCCTTGCCCCTCTTCTTTTATGTTTCATTGCTTTCTCTGAGACGTTTCATGTATTTTCTATTTATGTTACTTGATAGCTATACAAAATGATGCAGAGGCAGAAGAAAGTGGAGGCATATAGTATAAACATGCAAATATAAGCTAATAGCATGTTAATATATTGGATATGAAGGATGAAGGACATGCTTTGGATAGCTTGGTCTAATATGCTGGGACTTGATCTTTCAGCATCTAACTGCTTTGGCAACTGTTTCTCAGGGAACTTCTTGTGACTGGTTGTTGCTTTTGGCATTTTATAGTGAAGGATTTCTAGTTGTAGTTAAGTTTGAAGCCATCATGGTTGACCATATAAGATGTTTGCATGTTGGATTTAGACATGAACTGTTTATGTTTAGATCATGAAGTGGCTTGCTAGCCTATCTATAACTCAATTTGATATCTTCTAGATATGGCTTCCCTCGTTTCCTTGACACTGCTCATATCATATTAGATGATTGAAGGTAAGTGCATGACCTTGATATTGTTAAGGTTGTAAGAGTGCACCTGGTATTGCCTTCTTTGCTAAGAGGGTTTATCTGTGGGTTGTCAAATCGGTTACACAAGGGATGAACATGTACTGTAGGCAAGCTGAGTGCTATAATCAACCTCTTCCTAGGTGCTCGTCACCGAAATCGTTCTCAATATACCTAAAACTACAGGAATAACTTTTGGTATGGCAGAGAAGGATGCTTTTTATGAATATCTGAAATATACAAATATTGAGTTGAAAATGATATAATTAATTATGATTTGATTTGCGTGTCATAATAATTACCACCCATTCTCAACCACCAGTCAGGTGGTTTGATGGGCTTGTTCAGGTTATGCATGGCTTCTGTCATGCTCAAAATTATTTTTATTTTATTTAATTCAGACTGCTAAGATCTTACAGTTCAAAGGAGATCAAGGTGAATTACAGAGGAAAAGTGAATTACAATGGATGCATTCTTGGGACTGAAAGTCTCATACGCAATATTGGCAATGGAATGCATATGACAAGGGCATTCCGCTCCTACTTGCTTCTCTATCTTCAAATCCAGGTTGTTTGCAGCCCATGCTCTCTTTCTGCAAATCCAAGACATCAATCTTGGTGGCCATCTTCCTCTTCCTTCTTGCCCTTCTCTCTATCAATCCTATCATGATGTGACTGTAGAAGGCCAGGAGATGGTTTCCATTGGCTGGGGAATGAGATGTGGTAAGGGAAAGAAGTGGGAAGGCTTAGGGAATCTGTAGATGAAAGGGGGGAAGCTGAGGATGAAAGAAAAAAATTGTGAAACTGAATTGAGATTTGAGAGTGAGTGCAGTCTTTGTGGGTTAATTTGAAACACAGGACTTTACTTAAAGGTGTGCATGCAATGTTTTGTCGGGTTAGGTTTAATTGGGTTGAAAATGTATAACTTGTTACCCTTCACCCAATTATGTTAAAACCCATAATACCTTACCTGATAACCATTGGGTTTTAATCCGGATTGACTAACAAATTTGTCTTGGGTTAGTTTGAGTTCAGTTGGGCCACCTGGTTTTTAGTCCTCCCCTATCTATGGTGTAAATCTTGGTTGATGTTGCTTTTATTACATAATGGGGTTTCAAGATCTGTCTTCAATACTTTCAAAAGTTCTAAGTTTGTTTTTTTATTTAAATCTGCAAATGGTCTGAACTATGTATAATTTAAGTTCTCATTTGTTCGTCATGCTAATTCATCTGTTAATTACTTTCTATGTATAGTTATCACTTCACTTAAGTCATGAAAGTTTATCATGTGTCTTAATACGTAAATGTTAATACTAATTTTACCTTTGGGTTGGTTTGGCAGAAGATTATGAATTTGGCCTCTCTTGGGTGCTTTGCCCATGGTTTTGTTTTAGGGAGTTCCCTTCTCTGATATTAAGAGGGACTGGATAGCCTTGTCGCATTAATGTCCTTCTGCGTTGTTGCTTCTTTATATATTTTTGTCCATGATGATATCTTATCATCTTCTGTTTTCCGTTCTTGATAAATTTCTTTTTTAATTTTTTCATCCTTTTGTGTGTACTTTTTATTTCTAGATCTGTTATTGTCCTGTTGGAATGGTTTATCATCTTGCTAAATTAGTGCATGCTTTTGGCAAGTTTTGAAAGTGGTATTCAGCCAACCATGATTATACCAGTTTTAAGTTGCCAAAAATGATCTCTTTACCATTTTGATTCAGTATTTTCTTTCCCTCTCTCTTAATTTTCTAAATTACTTACTCTCTCATACATCCCTTAATCCCTCAACCCCTTTGCCCATAAGAGATAGATAGTGATACTTATTTTCAGCTTATTAGCTTTTATCAACTATTTTCCTGTAAGTATGAATTCTTATATCCTACTAACTGTCTTTGCAATCTTATGCAGAAGTTCATATTTGGAGGGAGGTTGATATTTGGGCCTGATGCTAGGTCGTTGTTTGTCACCTTGCTGCTCATTATTGTTCCGATTATTGTCTTTTGTGTATTTGTAGCGAGGCATCTTCGACATGAATTTTCTTCATATAACGCCGGATATGCTATTTCAGTTGTGGCCGTTCTCTTTACTATTCATGTAAGGTTTCTTAAGCTTTTCCTTTGTCTAGAGATTTCGTCCTTGTTATAGTTATATACATGTTGACATAGAGGGAACCTCTTTTGTTGTACTTATATACTCCTGAACTGGGATGACACGAATCCAGTAAAGGGCACAGATGGATGGATATCAATTATTTGCCTATAAATCTTCAATGAGCCATTTCGACAATGACGACAGTCTGAATTTTTCAAATATAGAAGGCGCGTTCCTTCATTAGATCCTGGTTTACAGTTCAAGTGTATTTGTTAATGAAGACCTTTTGGATTGATTTTTTTTCCCCCACTGTCCTTTTTAAATATCCTCCTTATTGATGGTTTGACACTATATAATCCCATAGTTAATTTTTATAGGTGCTGGTGCTTCTTTTTCTTACTTCATCTCGCGATCCGGGTGTTATTCCAAGGAATGCACATCCACCAGAGGAAGAGTTCCGTTATGAGACTTCAGTTACAGGTGACACTGGGGGCCGAAACACACCAAGCCTTCAGTTCCCTCGAACGAAAGAAGTGATGGTGAATGGCTTAACTGTAAAGGTGAAGTATTGCGACACGTGTATGCTGTATCGCCCACCACGTTGCTCCCATTGCTCCATTTGCAACAATTGTGTTGAGCGTTTTGATCACCATTGCCCTTGGGTGGGTCAATGCATTGGACTGGTATGGCATTTGTCATACATGACATCATTGATTTTATTTTTGTAGTGTCTGTTTCTTCGTTCTAGGTTTGCTTTGTTTCTTATTTTGCATGTTTTTTCATGTGCAGAGGAATTACCGTTACTTCTTTCTGTTTGTTTCTTCATCAACTATTCTATGCATCTATGTGTTTTCCATCTCAGCCTTGTACATTAAGGTTCTGATGGATGATTATCATGGCACCGTTTGGAAGGCAATGAAAGAATCCCCTGCATCAGTGGTACTGATGGCTTATTGTTTTATCTCGCTGTGGTTCGTTGGCGGACTAACTGGCTTCCATTTGTACCTTATAGGCACAAATCAGGTCAGCTGTTTTCTTCTGAGTGGAGTTTCACGCGGACAAAATTAGATAAAATTTGTGTGCTGGTTTCTGTCCATACACTTTCTGGAAATTAATTCTCTGCAGTTCCGCAATATGAATGTCTTTGTCACTTGAAACAGTATCCATTCTTTTGCAGACTACCTATGAAAACTTCCGGTCCAGAGCCGACGGCAGGCTTAATGTCTACAATCGCGGTTGTTTAAATAACTTTTTGGAAGTATTTTGCACGAAAGTAAAGCCCTCAAGGAACAATTTCCGAGCTTTTGTTCAAGAGGAGGTGCCGAGGCCACCACCTCGGGTCATTAGCCGGGAACCAGAAGCGGATGAGTTGAGCGGAGACCGCCGGCCCAAGGTTGAAGACGATCTAGATATTGGCGAAGACCTATTGAAGATCTCGCAGCGTCGGAATATTGAAATCGACGAGGATATTAGGAGCAGAGGGAGCAACGGGCCTCCCCATAATATCTCAGAAGGTGAGTCAGAGCACAGAGCACCTACAATTCGAGCTGAGGCGAGGCACTCGAGTTGGGAGAGGAGAAGTGAGAGCTGGGAAATTGCACCAGAGGTTCTTGTTAACTCAAATGTGACAGAAAGCAAAAGCTATGTTGGTTCCAAGGAGGTACGTCAATGAGCTCTGCTCTGCTGGTTTGTGTTTAAGATATTTGGATGGATACATCTATCTGCCAACTGCCAACTGCCAACTGCCAACTGTGTTTGTTTGTTTGTTTGTTTGTTTGTAATTGTTTGCGAGACAAAGGGAATGGTGTCTGTCTTTTTTTTTTCCAATTTTTTTTGATCAATCGCTTAATCTTAATCTACTTCTACTGCCTTTATTCTTTGTGTAAATAACCAGTTATGGTACCCAAAACACTTGCCTATTCACTGCTGCTTTGCTGTTTCCAAGGATTTTACCCAATACAACCACACCTCCTTGCTTCTCTCTTATTGTTGGATGAGCTGTTTAATACCACAATTTCATTTTGTAAGACAAAACACTACTAATAATACTATCAAATTTAATACTTATGCCAATCAATAATTCTTTCGCCCGTTTCTTATAATTTAAAATCTTATTAAGGAATTCTAAAATTTTGTAATTACAGAAAAATGAAAATAATTCAGTTGTCTTTTTTGCAATACGTTTGTGCAGACAAGAGCATATAAATCAAGATTGTTCTAAATTAATTAAGTGTTGGCATTCAATGAATTGTCATAATTGGCAAATAATTCATCCTTTTAAATGTGTTATCTTATTTTTTTTTATATTAAAAAAAATTGGCGAGGGCTACCCATGCCATGCATACCCAAACAAAGAAAAAACCGACTTTGCCATGAAAGCAACAAATGAGTGATTAAGGTGAAGTCTGAAATCCCTGCGCATAGGACGTGGGAGGATCTTAATCAATCCTTATTAACCCATTGACTTGTCTCTAATACTCCAAATAATGAATGGTTGTTTTGTGGTTCCACGACGAGAGCGGAGCTGAATGAAGCATTCAACAGGGCAAGGGCAAGTCCAAATTTTAAGAAACAAAAATAGCAAACACATACCTCAACCATCCATTAGATACAACGTCGTACCATTTCACAATCACTATATAATCATCCCCATGCATGCCCTCGAATCATCACTCGTCCCTCTCCTCCACCAACAAACAAAAAAATCTAAAGAAGAAAACAATTAAGGAAAAGGGAAAATGAATACCACGAGCGTTTCCTTCTTCTTCTTTTTCACCCTTTCCTTAATCCTCATCTCAGCAAAGGGTAGCCTGATCGAAGATACTTGCAACGAGGTGAGGTCGCAAGCCCCCGCCTGCATCACCATTCTGAGCTCCGATCCTCGCATCGCCGCCGCCAGTAACAAGAACAAGCTGGCAAAGCTGACACTTCAAATGTGCGTGGATAAGGCAACAGAAGCCCAGAACGTGATCAAAGGTCTGGCAGCCGCCGCCAAGAATCCAGCACTCGAAGCATGTGCCACCACTCACTATGATTATGTCGTGGGATCATTCAAAAGCTGTCTTATGGAGATAACGCAGGATCCTCAGTCTTCCAACTATGATGCTAGGGTTTCTGGCGATGGTGCTGGTTATTGTGATACAGCAATGAGTAAAGCTAACTTGATCAACCCTGTTGTTTCTGCTAAGAACAAAGAAATGGTCATGCTTAGCTTCGTTGCATATGCAGTGACAAACAACCTATAGACGCAGCAGCAGCCATGAGAGAAGGACACATGTTGATTTATCCTCTTGCTGCTTTATGTTCTCAGTGTGGAGAGAGAGACCGATCAAATAAAATAGCAAGCAACTGATATATAGTAAAATTTCATGTTTAGCCATATATATTACTTTCTTTGCTGACACACTAATCACCCACGTTGAAACAACACAAGTTCTTATTAATAAAATGTTGGCTGAGTGGTATAATAGACGGAGCATTAAGGTATTTCAAGTTCAATGTGAATCTTAAAATCAATTTTATTGCTGTAATGGAATATGCATTAGTTTCATTCTCAAAAGATGAGAAAACGTCTATGGTATAAATCCTTAAAAAGATTGCTGAGAAAACATTAATCAAACTCTTAAGTGAAATTAACTTTTCTTTAAGGGCAGCCGAATCATCAGTTTGGTGACTTCATGATCTGTTTTTCCACCTTAAACTATGATCTAAAAGATGAGGGCAGCCAAAAGTGAAAGAAAGCTCTCAATGGTCAATAATAAAAAGAGAAATGACAACTAACGTGATCTTAACAAAACCAGCTACACATGCTTTGCTGTCCTTGATCCCTTGCTAGTAAAATATTCAAAAAAATAATCACCATAAGCAATTGCCATTTACTCGTTCTTTTTAATCATTCTGATCTCAAGAACATACTGACAAAAAACGAAATAAATAAACACATATGAGGTTAGTTTCTATTTTCAATCAAAACTGAGTATAAGTACGCAACCACAATTTGGTCTAGAGTCTCCCATAAACCTTGAGATTTCAAGGTCAAATTCTCATCTTCTTAATATCTCTAATTAGAAAATTTTAACTTTTTATACACATATATATACATATCTCTAATAATGGGGGGAAAATTTAGGTCCATTTTCTTAATTGACGGTTGTGATAAATAAAAATAGAGAATGATCCATAAATCAACAAGTGTGATGTTTTTATAAATAATTGATATTGATATAGTTGTTAAAATTTTCCATAATTTTCTTTTTGATTTTCTAGCTAGGACTCTTAATTTGAAAAAAGCACAGCTAGCAACATATATGGTAGCTGCATTGTCTCAGTCAAGAAAACCAAGTTAAAACAAATTGAGAGAAGCTAAGAAAGATACTAATACTATAGGGGCAAGCCATGAGAAGAACATTACTTGGCTTGGACATCACTTACAATACCAGCAAGAGGATAATATATATATATATTATTTTTCATATTGGAGTATATTTCTCCAACACGAAATCGCTAGTAGAATTAATGCCATTTTATGATTATGATATAAATTTGAGCCTTAACTTAAAATTTAAGTATAAGATTAATCTTTGTTAATTTAAGATAAATAATAAAAATAAATGTGGAGTATCACCATGTATGTTATTATATCAAAGGGATTTGCATTTAATGCTGGTGCAGTCCCTATATTATATCATTCATACATAGGATTGAACTTTTTCTTAACATATTTAATAATAAGTCACAGATATGATATTTCAACTATAAAAAGAGACTTAAACAATTAGCATTCCAACAAGAAAAAATGGATTCCCAAACTCTTTTCTTCTTATTCCTCATCCTTCCCTTGATTCTCATTTCTCATCCTATACCGGCAAACACTGAACCCAACTCCACATTGATTGCAAAAGTTTGCAACAAGACCATAGATAAAGCTGGCTGCTTGGCAATTCTAAGATCACATCCTCAAATTTTAACGGCAAAAAACTACCTCGAGTTTTCAAGGCTTGCCCTTGAATTGGCCATAACGAAGGTAACAGAAACACAAGGTTTCCTCAAAGGGTTGCTGAAGAAAAATCCTTCAGCAAGCATCAGATACTGTGCCTTCTTTTGCTATGATGAAGTGGTTGGATCTTTCAAAAGCGCTCTGGCTGAGTTAGCTGAGGATTTTGAATCTTCAAACTATGATGCCAAGGTTGCTGGTGATGGTGCCAACGATTGCCAAACAGAGTTGTCTTCAGAGAGGATTCTTGATCCTGCAATTTCGTC
This sequence comes from Bauhinia variegata, assembly GCA_022379115.2. Taxonomy (NCBI): domain Eukaryota; kingdom Viridiplantae; phylum Streptophyta; class Magnoliopsida; order Fabales; family Fabaceae; genus Bauhinia; species Bauhinia variegata. The sequence goes on along the minus strand of CM039428.1, from coordinate 19,930,195 downwards.
AAGAAACAATGAAACATTGTTGCTTAGTAGCATCACTTTTGCTGCTACTAGCTTTTTACAAACGTGTATGTAAATCATAATTCATTGTGGTTAGCTTGGGTGGCTTGTTTACAGCCATTGTATGCAAATTAATATTATCTGAATAATGAATTTTTACTATTTATTTTTCTCCAACAATTCGTTCCAAGTTGGGACTATGATATGAGATAATATTTGTTGTCCTACTTTATATTTCATGTCTTATTTCACTCTTTACATTAATAAAAAATATAAAATAATGTATCTTTAATAAATTAATAATAATTACAATGTTTTTATATTTTTTAATTAATAAAAAGTAATAAGGCAATCGCTTTTAAATTATCTGTTAATTAATCTATGTTTTTTAATCATTATATTATGTTCATCATTGACAAAACTAATATTTAATGGCAGTTTTGAATAGTTAATTTGGAGATTCTTTTTTTACCTCTTCATATTTCCATCCTTTTGCTGATGTAATGGTGGTGATCTTTTCCCTTATATTTAATGTGGAAGGTATTTTATAGAACATAGTTTTTGTTATATACGCAAAATAGATGAACTCTATATCAGTTGTTCCTCTACAAGAAAAGCATTAAACAGAACTCAAAGATAAACTTCTTGTATAAATATCCTTCCGAAGGATACAAATCGCTTTAGCACTTGATTAGTTGCTAAGATCGGCAAAAGTACTGGACCACCTTTTGAATCAAATCCTTCCTCACATTCCCTAATGCTAAGCACAGCAGATGATAAACTATAATCACCAATTACAGGATCCCTTTTCATGTTTGTATATGAACTCTTTAACGATCTGGTTGCCTGATAATAAGAATGCAGACATATTTTCAACGCAGGAGCATATTCTGGTTTGATAGTGTTGCTTTTCAACATTCTGTAGATGCGATTTGTTGAGAAGGAAGCAATGTCTGTGGCCACAATGAGAGCCCTTTTCATCTCAATACTTCGTATTCTTGAACTAGGAATGCCCTATTTTGCAAACTTGACGCAGAAGGTAGGGCTTTTTATTTCATAGCAGACATGTTCAAGGATGTTATTTGCTATGTCTTCTGCAGATGTTGTTGTTGTTGAAGGAGATGTGGCTGCATGTGTCGAGAATTGATGAGGATCAAAGAAGAAAAGCAAGTATACAGTAAAAATCAATGCTAGCCAAAGGGAATGATGAGGCATATTAATGTGTTATCAAGAAACTGTGATCAATGCTTGCCATCCTTGTTTACAGAATTGATCTGTTTTCATACTTGTCTGCATCGGATGTGTAATAATGAAATTTCTAAATTAGAAGAAAAGTAACTGGATCCAACTTGGCTAGCTTCTAAATTTAGAATGATCTTCCTTGAAATGTGTTTTAAAATGCGTATAATAGGGTATTATACCCTGTAATTTTGAATAAGCTTCTCATTTAGAGTATGGAAGTAAAGAATCAGTAAAACGTGTATAATTTAAGCAGTTATGTAAGTTAGTTCTGTACATACTGTCAAGGGTAAACCATCTATTGGGTGCACTAATTTATACATTTAGTATATTATAATTATTTGCAAAGATAAAATTATAAATAAAAAATATAAAACAAAAAAAATTATATAAATAAGTGTATTTATAACAACATCCATTATCAAACACTAATTTAATTTAAAAATTTAAATTATTAAGTAAAGTTCAAAATCAAAAACACATTACTTTTTCGATATTAAATTTACTTAAATTTAATTAGTCAAATATAAAGTGACTCAAATTTGATGTAATAAAAAATTAATATAATTATTAATATGACATCAAATGGGTTATAAATGAGTCAATCGGCATTATTGCTTCAACAAGCTGTATCACGCCACTAACATATGTACTAACGTGACGAAGAATTGAAGCATAGTTCTTAGTATACTATGATGATGCGCGCATTAGATAAACAAGTAGCAATTAAGACAGCTTAATTATGTGAAGGACCTATTATCAACATTTAAGGAGTAAATTGTGCATACGTCTCTAGATTCTATGTTTTAGAATTATTACTATTACATGGATTTACACCTCCACTATATGCAACTTGGATATCTATCTTCTTCTTTTTTCATGTGGAGGAAAATGATGCAAACGTGGAAATGGAACAATTCGTGGATGGGGAGCTAGAAGCCCAAATCTTGGTCTTAAGCATGATTCTGAACTTTAAATTTTTAGACGGTTCACTATCAATTTTGGCATTTATGTTTTCCTAGTTTCATTTTAGTTTTTTTGAATTCTCTTTTAATTTTAGATTGTTTCCTATTACTAAGAAATCTTTTAAGACCTAGCTATATTTTATTTTTAACTAATTTCTTTCTATTAAGAATCCTTCTAATGTAAAAAAAAAAAAAAAAAAGAGACTCTTTTAAAAGAAGCCTTCTATCATATACTTCTTTATTCAAGTCATTTAGAAATAAACAAACTTTCAAGTATTCTAGTTCTGTTTTCTCAATTTATTTTTCATCAATAGCTTGTTTCTTTCACGCTTTTTCGCAACGTCGTGCATGAAGGATTATTTACAACATCTTTATCTTGTTATCATTTCAAAGAGATCTATGTACTTTTTATTTATTTACAGTGAAACTAGCCTAGAACTATAAACTTATGGAGAAACCTTGTATTTTTGTGGATATATATTTCATTGTGTTATCAAGAAAACGATCAAAGCTAAGTTGGGTGATAAAAGACTTGGAGAAAACTTATGATAAAGTGAGGTGGGACTTCTTAAGTTAAATCCTCTCTTTCTTTCTTTCTTTCTTTTTTTTTTTACTTTCCCCCCAAATTAAGAGAACTAATAATGCACTGCATACTGCAATCCAGAATTCCGTCATCATTAATGGCTGAAAGTCCTCTCCCTTCGTACTTAATAAGACAAGGTGTCACCATATGAATACTCATTGCAAATACTCCCTTAAAATAGATTGAATTTTATGTAATTTCCATTGATACTGATTCATCGGGGATCGTTTAAAAAAATTTTACTTAAATAATCCGTTATCCTAGTGAATTTTCCATGGTAGATCTATATAAAATGATAATTTATTTATTTATTTATTTATTGAGTTTCATTTTTGTTTAACGAAGGTAGGTGATGAAATGACAAGCTTTCAAAATCTAATGTAGCTAACTTAGTTGAAAGTATCTTTCCAAGAAGTCAATCAGTTAAGTAGCAGTGCATTGAAGAAGGCTCGATCGGTAGAAACATGTCACCTTTAACTATACCAACCTAGCTAGCTATCTCCATCAAACATTGATGAATACCTTTATTAATTAGGACAGACAAATTTTGGTTTGGTTCAATTTCCTACCATCGACTAACTTCACAATCAATCCTCACTTCATTTCTAATGTGCATGGGTTTGTATTAGTGGGCTATATAGCTATATAGTGCCACTCACAGTGCTATCACTGATAAGATAAGGTTCTCCCTGCCCCCCACCTCACTAGCTACCTTAACTCACAACAATGCATGTGTCTCCTCCCTTTCAAGGTTCATTTTCAACACAACTATATTTATATACGACTCCTTTTTAATGAAAAATTATTTTTTAGAATAACAACGTGTCAAATCATTAATATTGCACCGCCTCTTGTATTAGGAGTTGCTCATATTTTTGTTATTAACATGATTATTATATTTAAATTTGAGTTATTTATTATTTATTTTATGTGTGCCTCATTTATTGTTCTTTTTATAATTTAAATTAATAACTAATCTAAATATAAATATAACAAAAACATAATAGGATTAAGCATGAATAAATCTATTTCCGGACTATAAAAAAAAATAGTAATTTGATCTGGTTAGTTGCCACTACACTTGTGTTAGTCACGATTTGATGTAGTTCAACGACAATTTGATATTGTTAACGACGATTTAGTAAGCTGTCATTAAAAAAGAAATATCGTTTATTAAAAAAAGAGACTCGTGTGTGAACATAGTTTTGTGTTGAACCTGTTTACGTATATAATATTAAAATTAGACTCATATCGTGTATTCTTTATCTTCTCGTTTATTTATTTGCATTTTCCTGGACATCAACCATGCACCTAGCTAGCTACCTCCCCCAGCCTTCTCTATTTTCATATCTTCTTAGTAATTTCTCTTTCTACGATGAAACCCTAATGCTCACAAACTAAGAGGATAAAACCTCTATCATATATCAAACACTTTAATTAATACTTTAGATTATGAGAGATATCAGAGAACAAAACACGAAAACCATCAGAAGTTGAATTGAAGGATCGATCAGTAGCCATGCCATGCATACCCTAGCTAGGTAACTTAGGAATCACCTAATCCTATATATATATATATATATATATATATATATATATATATATATATATATATATATATATATATATATAGATACATTCAATGTCTCATTGATATTGGCAATCGATCAGTCGTTACTTGAACATCAAAAGTCTTGATAGATTACTCAAATACACAACAAAACAGATGAAGACAAACAACTTGACATCAATTTAATTCGTTTACTGTATCAGCTTTTGGATTTGATACAAACCTACTTTCCTATTGTTTTTCATGCATTTCCTAAAATGAATCAAAAATATACTTAAATACTAAAACATTCTCGCTTAAAAATAAATTTTAGGATTACCTTTTCAGTAAAAAAAAAAAAAAAAAGTTATTGTTTAATATAATTTTTTTATTTAAAACAGGTTTAATTTCTTAAAAGATTTAATTGATGTATGGATATATATACTTTTAATTCAGTAAATGCTGTGACCTTTTTCATATGCATGAGTATGTTAGGTTGGTTCATCTATGTAATAAATTATAGACACAAGGATTTGCCATTAATATAAACTTTATTTGCTTTACGTCTGTATAAATTACAAGTCTCATATTTTGTCAATCTTATGATCATTTCAATATTTGTCTTTGCGATCGCGTAAGAAAAAGTTATTGCTGTTTTTTTCTCAATGTCAAAAAAATGCCACCTTTTCTTAAGAATAATTTTCAAACTAAATTTTAGAGTTATATCTTTTCCTGATGTGAAATAGGTAGACTTAAACTCTCAACTTTTTTTTTAAAAAAAAAATCCGAAATAAGATTAATTTGTAAGTTGTGTTTAAATCAAAACTTGTAGTCAAATTATAAAAATTAGTTAAAACTTAAAACAAACTAATTAAAAAATATAACAATAATATTTTATACTATACATATGAAGGTTTCGTGGAGAATTAATCAAATGCTTATCTTAAGATTTAGCAAAGAACATCAGAAGTGATATATTACCCATTCAAATTGAATCACGATTACGTGGTAGATCGAACTGACAAAACAAACAAATTGTACATCATTTTCAAATTATAAAACCAATGAAGTGATGAACTACCACATGATGAGTTTAACCATTATCAAACTCGTATGTATATATAGATATTTATATAGGTGTGTGGCATATGATATCACCTTCATGCTTATCCTTATTTCAATGATAGTTATCAACTTGTTCTTCTTCTATGATGACCTCACATTAATTGTGACTGACTTATCCAAAAACAGAAAGTAAGAGAATAATATTCCATCTCTACCAAAAAATGTATTCCAATTTGGAATATCCAAACATTAATGAACACGACCTCGTTATTTAACGAGTAACCCATAAATATTTTTATACACATTTATTTTTTGAGTCTTGAAAAATGTTCCAACACGAGTAAGAACTTAAGATTTAACTTACTCAATTTTTTTTTTTTTTGTAAACCCAAAAACAAAAAAGAAAGAAATACAAGTAGATCCCATTCCTTTATCTAAAATGGTAGGTAAACAACCAAACACTCCCCTAAGCCTCTTCCCCAAACCCAACGTGGCCACTGCCACCACTTTATTATTTGGCACTTTAACCTTCCCCAAAGTTATGTTAGGTATCAGGCAGCATATATTAGATTAATTATATGGGATAATGTAGAGTATGAGTGAAGTTTTGTGATAACTCAATATATATCCTAATTTAAAGGAGAATTTTTTTTACTAAATTGCTTACTATTAGTAATTTAATGTGAAGAAAAAATATCTTAATTTTACAAATTGCTTACTATATATTTTATTGACGATAAGATTTGAATATAAAGCTTACAAACAAAATGACTCATAGTCATTCATAGATAATTTAACCCTATTAACAACAAGAATTAAAATTTTTATATACTAAAATTAAATTAAGTTGACAATTCAAACATGGTATTTTAATTTGGTAAAACAAGTTGTCGTGATTGTAATTTAATTTAAATTAAATTAGTGAGTATCTTATATAATATTAAATATTAATAATTTATTTTAAAAAATATAGTATCCTAACTTTTATTAAAAAATTCAAGAAATAATTACGCGCTCATATTATTATTATAACACAGTTTAGTAGTGTAAAGAATATTATTAAACATAAAATAAAATACTATGCAATGAAGCATTGATCGATTATTTTGGAAAAAATATAATCAATGCACGTATGAGACTACGGCAAGGAAAGTGAACTCGTGGACTCCAAGCTCCACACGTACCACGGCTGTCTACTTGTGCGAATCCCAAAACCATGGCCTTTCATTATCTGGATTTAAATAATGAATGTGATGTGATGCAATTCCGTGTTTGCCGTTAACACGTAGTAACTGGCCCCACATGGGTCTGTATCCATCTCTCGTGTCTCCCCCACGTGGACACCATCTTCACGGAATTCAACAATTATAATTTACAAAATTAAAAAAGGAATAAAAGAACAATGAGAAGGGAGAGAAAGCAAAACGAATTAAAATATGCTATCTTATTTTTTTTATTTAATTTTGTATCATTTTTAATTATTTAAAAAATATAAAATAATGTAATAATTCTGGTTAATAAATTGTATTAAAATAAATAACTTATTAGAGTCAGTAAAATTTATAACTATATTTGATAATAATAATATTTTTTTAAGATATTTATTAACTAATTTAATTTAAGTCAATTAAATAATAAAATTATTTATATTAAAATTTAATATAATTATATAAATTTAAGGTTAAAAAATTTATACATGCTTAATAATTCACAACAATCTAAGATTAATTCTTCTCTCAATATAAAAATTTATACATAGGCAATTTGTCTAATATATTTGTAAGTGTTTTTTTTTTTTTTTTAATCTCGCGGTAGTAATCTCTCGACTCAACTTTTCTTTTTCTATTAAAAAAAAAAAAAAGAGAAAGGAAAGATAGACGTGATTACGTGACGTGAACCTCAATCTCACGTAATGTAAGAACTTGTAGTTAAGATTTCGATTTTAACAATTTGGAATATAATAAATAGAAAGAGTATCACAAAGCAAATTAAATAATGGAATTAGGACTATTGTTGTCGTTTTAAATTGCATTGAAACTATTAATTAAATTAGGGTACAATGGACATTGGATTCTAGTAAACTCCATTTGATTAATTATTAAAACAATAAATAACAAGTTGATGTTTCCGGACCTAATCCAAGTTCATTTAAAAAAAATAAAATTGAATTCTCATATTATCATTATTATATTTTGGTCTAAATTTTTTAAGAAAAAATTACATTGAAGTTGGCTGGTCAACTACATGAACAAATGAAATAACATTAAAAATAAAATAAATACATATTTAGCACAATTTTTAATTTTTTTAATGTTCAACAACATCATATCGTTGAATATTATAAATATGGAAATAAAATTAGGCATGATTTGAATTTTTGAAATATGAATTCAATGAAACAATTAATTATGTTCTTAAGTCTCTAATAAGAGTATAGTATAGAAATTTAAAAAAGAACCAAAAGATACAATATGTTAAATTACCTAATGTAGAAAGATAATGACATATATATCCGAACCTAATTGGTCCCAATCTTTTGTGGAACAAAGCCTTACTCTAAAGAGTATGTTCAAATTTGATGAACAGAAAAGGCTGCTTTGAAATTTGCAAGATAGAGCAAAAGCTGTATTCAATTTTGTTGTGAGGAAGCATTAATGAAAGTCCTGGATCTGCCTCCCCCACAAAAGAATAAGAATATAGCAACAAGTTGGTTTTTGTTTTTTACTGACCAATTAAAAGAGAATAAACTACCCACTGCAGCAGCTGTGCTGGGGTACTGAGGTGGGTCTAGGTCTCTAGTTTATCTTAACTAGCTTTTCAATTCTAAGCCTAAACATGAGAATCTTTTAAAACGAAGTTTTTCAGGTTTAGAAATAAAAACAGTTTTTTGGTATTTGGAAGTCATAATAACACCATTATCGTTAAAGCATTTTACAAAATAAATTAAATAACAGAATAATATTGTTGTCTTACTTAATATTTTTTAAGTAATAAAATACAGTAGGACTATAAATGGAAAAAAAAAAAAAAAAAAGCACAACATATATGACTAAAGTTAAACATTGACATAAAAATATAATTTTTTATTACATAAGAAAATTAAACTTCAAATTTCTAGTCAAAGATGACACCTAGTAACTTATAAAAACATAAATTATAAAATATTATGGTATAAAAACTAATGACTAAAAAATCTTTGCTCCATAAATTACTCGGTAAAGATTGGAATCAAAACAGTATAACAAACATAATTTCTATGAAGATAATCTCATAAACCAAAAGAGGATAATCATCGTCATCGTTATCACTAATTCTCTAGAAAAATATTTTAAATGATAAAACTGTGTCCAACCTTTTAAGTAAATCCGTGGCTGCAAAGCAGATAGCAGACGTCACAGTAAAAGCTGTTGGATTCTAGATTAACGAGAGATTGTTAACATCAAATCCACTGCGGAGTTCAGAATAACCTAAAGAAAATCTTTAACATCCCTTAACTTTTTTGCCTGCCTTCTTTTGAAATTGTTTTCTTTACAATATTAATAATAAAATAAAATCATAAATAAACCCAAAGAAACATGGGATTTTAGGGAATTCTAGATCATTGTAAAAACAAACAAAGAAAAGAAAAATGTTCTGTTTTTCTTTGCAAGAAATACTATATGAAAAAAAAATTGGAAAGGAAAATAAAAAGAACTCGTGTGCATTCTGTATCAACCAGATGGTGGAGGATAGCCACTGGTATTTGACCAAGTTGAAGCCGGAAAATCTGACCCACCTGTGCCCTGACCCTGGTTCCCCGGTGGCCTGAAAATACCCATTTGCTGACTAGAAAACAGAGGAAGTGAAGCAGAGGATATTTGAGTTGAAGGCGAAAACGATGATAGTGACGAAGAAGAAGACAAAGATGGTGATGACGGTAACATTGAAGATGATTGAAGAGCACCCAATTGTGATTGATAGAACCACTGCTCTAGCAAACTCGAAGGTGGTTGTTGTTGTTGTTGCTGCTGCTGCTGCTGCTGTTGTTGTTGGCCATGGAAGTCATCGGAGCTCTGCAGCAATTGATAGTATTCCCAGTAGTCTCTCATCAAATCAGAGTTTCCTGGAAAAGCTTGTGCCTGCATGAATGGTGACTGCAATGGCAACTGCGGCGCTGGCATTGGATGCAAATGGGTAACCGGAGAATCCGAAATTGCCAACCGGGTTGCCGGAAGATTTTGAACAGCTGGTACTATTTTAACGTTTTCTGGGAAATTTAGTTTTGCTCTGTTACCTCTAAATCTCAATGCGGCTTCATCGTAAGCTCTCGCTGCAGCCTCAGCTGTGTCAAATGTACCAAGCCAAACTCTAGCTGCTTTATGAGGATCACGAATTTCTGCTGCCCATTTTCCCCAAGGCCTCTGCCTCACTCCTCTGTATCTTCTTCTCCTCTCACCACTTTCTTCATATGAACCACTTTCACTCGACGGTGTCACAGGAGTAGTGGCGGCGGTGGCAGCGGCGGCGGTGCTAATAGTGCTAGCTTCTTCCGTTACTGTAAATGAGAAACAATTTACATAAAATCACATCTCTGCCAATGCAAAAATCAGAAATGTCATCAATGGGAAAAAACATTGTTACAACTACGGTTACTGCACTGTTTTATAGCCACTTTTGGTATATTCAATTTGCTGAAACTCTTTTTTTTTTTTTTTTTCTTTCTATATGAGTGGGCAATAGAAGTATTTGATCAATATGGGATAGTTTTCTTTTCACAACTTGAATTGGTTGTGTTTGATAAACTAACACTAACATGGTCAAAATGGTGGCAAGAAAAATCCTAGTTGAAACTTGAAATAGATTATTAAAGCTGGAAAATTTTATTCAGAAAATCAATATTTAATTGAAAATAATGGGACCAATTTGGTAGTTGTGATTGAATTCATAGAAAATGAAATTCTTTATGATTGCTATGAACAGAGAACGTTGATAGAGTGAAGTATAAATTCAAGTTAGAAATAAGTTGCACCTGATGAAGACTCTCCCTGTTGAGGCAATCTGAAATCACCAATGGCTCTGTAGATTCTGGGAACAGGATCTATCTGCTGAGAAGAACCGCTTTCATCTTCACGGCCTCTCTTCTGACCGATCATAGAACCAGAACCAGAGGCAGAGCTCAAAACAGAGGATGAATGGGGAGAATAAGCAGACAAACGAGGAGAAGAAACTTGGTGGCCAAAGGTTGACGTCATAGGAAAACCACTTCGCTGGACCCATTCGTTGTCTCTCTGGCCAGAGCCCGACACGACACGCGTAAGCGCCGAAACCATAGCTGTCAACTCTCGAGCTCTGCCATCCTCTGGAAAAACAGGTTCTGGCATTGTCGCCACCCCACCTTGCTGCAAAGGTTGGTTGAGTCCCGGTGACGGCGCTAGCCCTGAGCTGCCTTCTTGGCCTTGCGCATCTTCCTCATGACCGCCGCTTGTGGTGCCGTGCTGCGCCGTAAACCTGCCGAACTCGCCTGAACGCCGTTGATGCGCCACCGTTAGCAAGCACATGTAAATGACCCTTTGAGATTGGATAAGGTATGGGAAAATCAAGATCAACCCAGCTTTTTTTTCGTCGATTCCTGCAAACCCTTTTGAGATTTTTGAAGAAAGCAGCGGTTTTATAAGGTGAGCAAGCAAGAAGAGGATTTAAACACGAGCCTCCATTAAAATAGTGCTTCTGTATCACACTAGCTTATAAAATCCAGCATGCAATCTCACACCACACCGCCTTTCGGACAAAAATTTTTCATTAAATTTTCTTGGTTCACAAAATTTTTTGATTTTGATTTCTGAAAATGAAAAAGGGAAAATAAAAAAACTGGAACAACCAAAAAAAAAATATTAGGGTTTGCCGCCTTTGGTATTTAGGTTCACACCTATGAGATTTTGACTGAAAATTTAATGAAGATTGCGATAAAAAAAAAAAAAAAAGAAAGGGAAATGGTAGCGGCAATCCTAGTAAGCTCCTGAAATTTGTCGGCGAGAAAGGTATAGAAACTAAGAGATCATCTTCGAATTGGGCTCTTCTATAAGCAGTCAAATAAAATAAAAACAAAAAAGAAATTATTTGTTTATATTCACTTCATTCTATTTTACCAACTTGGCAATTTTTAGTGGGTTAATTTTGGGCTCTAACCATTATGATTAGCCCATGATTAAATCATTGCTTAGGCGTGAAAAATTAAAAGAACAAGCTTTGGATTAAGTTAATTGTTCGTGAGGTGATTACCATGGACTAGCTTTGTATCATATCTTATTTTTTATGATTATTTTTTTTTATCTTAAAAATTAGTTGATATCTATCACTGTATTGTATAGTAGACGTAAATCTAGGTTAAGAGACTGCTTGTGTTGTATTGATATTCATTCCGATTAATAATGATATTATTACCAACATTTCATATGAATCTTAATTCATTGTATTACCAAAAGTGGAGTAATTTTTTAATGGAAAAAATGGGTAAATTTATTTTTATGTAAATAAGTTATGGTTATGGAAATATATATATATATGTTTGTCTTAGAAATGGAGAAAAGCCGAAGAATCTGAAATGAATGGTCAAAACACGGCTCTGTGATAGATTAAGAGGAAATTAAAAGCAAAAAGGTCCCATATCCATAGTCTATACCATTCTTGTAAACTCATTCAATTTCTGCAATACCATGGAATGTGATTAAACTATTCAAAATTGTTTACTTGGTCGCCTCTTCCTATCATTCATGACTCGAACTCAAAGCGTCTCCTTTTAATTCTATCGCTATTAAATTCTGTAATCTTTTAATTCCTACTAAATATCCCCATCAAAAAAAAAAAAAAAAATCTAAAGAGCCGTGTGTAGATTAATTTGTTATCATTAACAATTAGATCCATGTTAGCTTTGAAGTAAAATTTTCTTAAATTTGCTAACAATATTAGTTTAGTTAGCAAAAATTAAAATCTTATTATCGACGAAATAACCTCATTAATAGAACGGTTGGAATTGACCGTATACATAGATATAGGTTTAGAAGATTCTTGTATGAAGCTAGTTAGGTAGGATTTGACCCTATACATATAGCTAGCTAGGTTTAGAAGATTATTGTTTTGTTTTTTTTTTCTCTGGGTGGATGGGAGAGAAGGGGGAGGGTGTGGGTTAAATCTAAAACAAACTCTAGAATAAGTATAGGGTTAGGCTGAACTAACCATTTGTTCGACTTTAACAAGACCTAAGAGCTTTTTTTTTTTGGCAATTGCATGGATTAATTCAATTTTGGTGATTCGGTGGGGGCTTGTCCTTATAATCACTGTGATTGAAGTGAAAGCCTTTTGTGTTTGATATTGAGATTGAGATTGAGATCGAGCTAGGCGTATTGCTCTTATGATAATGACAAATGGGAAAGACTTTTTCTCTCTCCATAGAAGAGAGAGAGAGACTTAGGAATTAGGTTGTCGTTCTCTTTTTTATTTTTCAAATTAAATAAAAATTATAAAATTTTAATATAATTATATTCTTCAAATTAAAATTAAATTTTTTTAATTAAATTAACTTGTTAATAAATTTACATATTATAATTATATATTGTTAGCTAAATTAACAATTTAATAAATTTGTTGGAATAATTTTATATACATTGATTAACTAATGATACAAACCGAAAATATAGAAGCTTTAAGAATGATTTTAATCAATATTAGATCAAGTTTATTTAGTAAAGAATGTTTTGCGCTTTTGTGATTCACTTGGATTTATTTTAAAAAGACAGCCTAAGAATCATGATGAAAATGTCAAAGTGTCAGAAGGTGGCTTTACACGTTTGTGAAGGAAAGAATTCCAAATAGGATGAAGATTATGATGAAGCCCCGAAAAGTATCTCCCCTTTGAAATGTACTCATATCTATTCATTTGAATACAATAGTTTGTATTCCAAACTATCATGTCTCACTTAAATGATTTTATTTTATTTTTTGTCTGAAAACTCTTTAATTTCTTTTGGTTGACAAAGATATTAATAAATATATTTTATCCATAAAAAAATATAAAGTCAGTGAGACAAAATGTTATCCCTTACTTCACTATTCTACAATTATAACACTTGAAGATGTGGGGCGGCTAGAATGATTGGATTGGATATTCCAAGTCCTTAAAAACAACACATATTCAAATTCAATTACTTGTGCATTTGGATCTCTTTCTGCTTTCACATTCATCAAATTAGTATTTCTTCAAAATTGGGCATCTCAAATCTTGTAATTACTCTTTCACACCTTTAATTCCTTTAAAGCAATGTAAACATGTTACTTCACATATATTCTCATCAATCACAAAGTGTCCCTCCAAATATTGAGGACTTGGTCACTAGGAATTGGTCTAAGAAACTTCATAAGTCATAATTAAAAAATCAAAGTTTTTGAACTCTTAATCATAATCTTATTGTCATCCAAGAGTATTTATTCATCTACTTGATTAGGCATCCTTCTTTTCTTTTTTTTTGAATTAAATGTGACTCTTTAATTCATGTATAAACTCATTCTAAACCATAAACATGAAAAATAATCGAAACATCTTGTCAGGTTGAATTTTCAAAAAGTCTTGTTATATTTCTACCAGCACATGACACCACTAATTTAATTTACTATTCTTGTTTGTACTCTAGCAACTAGGGAGTTAAATTAGCATTTTCTGACAATACACATGCCAAACACCTAACCTTTCAAAATGATAATAATTTTTTAAGATATATTTTTATATTGAAGAATTTCTAAAATAAATTACATTTGAAAGTATACTAAAATTACCAAGTTCGGTGTTCACATTTTAGTAAAAGGGAAAAAAAAAAAAAAAAGAATACAGATTTGAAAATCTTATATCTTGATTTACATCCTTGTTTTATGGTAAAATCCTTTTTAGGGGACAAATTAATAAGAAATATATTAAGAAGAAGATAAATATTTTCTTTTAAGTACACACAGAAAGCTTGTTCTAAGAAAAAGAGATATCTTAAGAAATATTAATTTTTGGCTATCGATAGAATAGGTTATGTATATATAAAAAAGAAAAAGAAAAAAAAGAATGATAAATACAAATTTACTTAATTAGTGTGGGAAATTGCCAAGAAGGTTGGGAAAAGCTTTGCCTAAGTTCTACCAACCTTGAAACCCGATTTCCAAATTTGTCGAATCATGGTGGTGTTTGATAAACATTTAGCCAAACAATCCCTTCCAAATTCAATGACACAAACGAGCTGGTGTAACTACCCTAGCACTCAAGCATTGTATCTTTTCCATTTTCTTGGACTCCAAACAGCACCCAGTCATTCTCATTCTCATTTCATCGCAATCAGAGTCGTGGTGAATGGCGACCCTCACCTTACCTTTCATAAATCAACTAATATTAAGCACGTGCTTCCAACCATATGACTCACTGACACGTGTACAGTTATAGATTCTTTGGAGGCCTCTAGCTTTCATTTTCAATAGCACAGACCATTTTCCTTTCGGCCGAACGCATGTTTCCCCCGTGGCCGTAACATTTTGGTTTAAAAAGAGGGTTTATTGGTAGATTAATTTTTATTTGAGATATAAAAATATTTTTTAATATAAAAAATTTAATTTAATAGTAAAAGGCTTTAGAATTTAAGTGAAGTAAAATTATTAAGTTTTGTGTGTTTTTGTTACAATAGCCTTTTCCTCCAAGGAAGAAGGGTTATGTGGCTAATGGCTATGATGGAAGGACAGGTATACCTCTTTCATGTCCGTTCAGTACTCAGTTATTAGTGCATTCTAGCTCAGGTAGCTATCATTGATCTGGTTAAAGGTTAAAGTTTAAAGCTTGAAGCTTAATTTTGTGATGGTTTCTAAGTTTTAGCACGTGTCCTCATCTATATATATATATATATATATATCAACAATAACCTCTAGTACTTTTATTTGAGTTCAATTACCTTATCCACTAAAATATTAAAGGAATTTATTTTATTATCAGTATAAGGATTCAACTCCGAGACAACATTTTTTTTTTGTCTCTTAAATTTTATTTTATAAATTAAAATTTAATAAAATAATATTACAAATATACTACTTTATTCATCTTAATTTAAAAGGTAAAGTTTAAGATAAATTATAAAATAAAAAATATTTTGTGAACAATTTCTGTTTTGACGGATTACTTTTTCTATTTGGTCGTGTTCCACACGTGAATTAGCGTTACTTTTTTTTGTTTTGATTAATTTAACGATGGATGTCACATTTTAATAGCATCTTGGATGGCGTCACTAGTTTAAAACTACTTCCCCTAAAACGAATAGTGCTATGTCACTTCTTTTCTTGATATCCATATCACAGTGAAGATGTTACAAAAACGAGTCACCTAAAAATAGAGATGACACTAATAAGAAAATATTACTTAAATTAAATTTAATGATTAAAAAATATTGATAATATTAAAATAAAGAAAATGTGTAGTGAATAATTTTTTCTTGTTTAACATTAAGTGTGACATTGAATTATATTATGACTTAATATAATGTGTTGGTTGAAATATGATATAAATCCGCGTGATCGCATGATTAAGATGAGCTATAACTAGATAGCTAGCTAATCCTATATCATCAATCTGCACTAATAATGGTTAAAATGATAAATAAATATTCTTCATAAAAATTTTCTAAGCCAATATAGTGATGTAACACGTTGAAGATTAAGTCCATGCATGCATGTTATGTTATGTTTGGGGGGCTCCCAAACATGTGCGCTATCATAATAATACTTCTGCAACGGTTTAATTCTCTCCACATTTTATAAAAATAAAATAAAATAAAATCCCACTTGTCTCTTATTAATTTCTAATTGCAACTACTAAGATTGAAAATTCAATTGAAACATCTATCATTTTAATTGGTGACCTTTATGTAGCAAGGTGTGAATATTTGAATTTTTTTTTTTTTGTTTTGACCACTAATATTTATAGGGTATGAATTTATTATTAAATTTTTTAATAAAAATTAAAAACATGAATAAACATTAATTTGCATTCCGAAGCAAAGTTGGAAGTAGTAAAGGCTAAAATGGGAATGGGAATGGGATTATGGGAATGTAGGTTTGGTGGCTGGAATAAGATAGAACAAGGTTAGGTTCAATGGGGAGGGGACCCAAAAGGCAGCAATTGTGAAAAGTGAGGCTCACTAGTTGTAGTCGATATATACTTGATACTTGATTGATTAACTTTTTTAATGGGACCGAAAACGTTGACGCGTGCCAAATTGCCAATTCCAAGATGTTCTCTCAAACTCAAAAAGAAAACATTGATAACTTACCAGAAATTGTGGGGTAGTGGCACTCAACATGGATAAGACCACAATTCACTTCTTCTAATTGCTTCTTTTAGTAGCTAATCCAACTTTTTAAATACTTATTAATCTAAATTCAACTCATCTAACAATGAAATTCTCAATAAAATTTTGTTTTCTTTATAAGCCTAATCAACTTTTAACATCTAGGATACTTATTCACAAATCAACCTATCTTTTAAACTATGACAAAAATTAGTAAATTCTTTCTAATCAAGACAGTATTAAATAATAAGATAACATTTATTCTATTTTAAAATTTATCTCATTTCTTTTATTATTAAAAATATTTTTAATAATTTGATACAACTTGTAATATTATGTCATTATTTTTTACTAATTAAAAATAAACAAAAAAACATTCCATACTCAATGCTATTATTAAATAAGGTTGGTAAAATTAGTTGAACCTTATGAGATCGTGGTTTTTAGTTATGAAGTTAACCCAAAATTATGAGATTATAATTAAAAATTTGTAGCTATATAATTAATTAATTGAATTATAATTATTTTATAAAAATAATTATACAATTAGTTGAAATGTGTTAAATGATTTAAAAAGAGATATGGCATTATAATGATATAGTATTAAGATTAAACACCACTTATTTTATTTTAATTAGATATGTATTTTTATTTATTTCTTGTTAATACATTAATTAAATATATTTTATTTATTATCAATCAATTAATTAAATATTTACTTATTGACCCTAGGACTTGTGATGAAGAAAGAAGAAGATGAAAAAAGAAGTTAGTTGTTAATAAAACATAACATAAATGTTATTTCAAGTAATTTTTTTTCAAAAAAAAAGTTATCATCTCTTTTTATTTTAAGTTTATTAAATAATTTCAATAATTGATTAACTAAATTAATAAGATATAAGCTCTTAAATAAAGTTATCATCTCCGAAAGAGTCTTCTCTTAGAAAATATTTAGTATGAAAAGTTGAATTAGGCAAACACATAATTTTGAGAGTTTTTCATTGTTGAAGAAAGTCTTGCAAACATGATGATGATGATGATATTAACTCTCACATGAAAACTGAAAGTTGTATCAACAAAAGTAAAGTAAAGCTGAAATTCAAAGTTATAAAGGACAATTGGGGAATTCCCTATTCTAAGACATGGAACTGCAACTCTGAATACTAAAAATTACCACATGAATCACTCAAATCTTCACTTATACGAATCTATCTGCATGCGTTGAAAATTTTCAAGTCAAAATTAGACATTTCCAGTAAATCAAAACCCCGTTCGTGTACCATGTTTCCGATATGGTAATATGTGGATTGCATTTAAACGATTATCAAAGGGGAAATTTTTTGGATTATTCTATGATGGAAATATTAAAATATCTTCTATGTATAAATAAATAATCACTCTCCTCAACTAGTTGGATTTTAGTGATTTTTTATCATATTAATTCCATAATTTAGATTAGAAATTCACAAAATTAAAGGTTATTTTTTTCTTTAAAATAAGTTGGATGAAAACCCACGCGGCCGCGCCCACAAAATTATACCTTTCTAGATAACCATATTCTCTTGATAATATGTATAGCTACTACCCAAGAAAATCAAGCACTCCCACGTGATAACATATATATATATATATATATATATATATATATTGAAAAGAGAGCAGCAACTATAAATCGTTGAAAGCATCTGATTGACTGATGAAACGTTAAATATAACAAGGATTAGCTTTTAGCACGATCGATGATTTATACACATTCACGGCCAAATCATTTGGGGAGAGAAAGAAAACATGCGCATGCATGCATGATTACTATCAACATAGGTTTTATATATATATATTATCTGATTTTCTTTTATCATTTAAAAGAACAAAAATGGGTGAATTTGTGGAAATTTATTTCTGGGCCCCTGGAAGTGCCAAGTATCCAAATTTTAATATTCCTTTTAGTCACATGTCATTTTCATTTGGAATGAGCAAGTGGAAGGGCTTTGAATGAGTGAACTGATTAAAGCTTTAATTAAAGCCGATGGAAGGAATCATTTCCTTGTCTTTTTTCTCCTTTGGATATTTGTTATGAATATGAGTTCAAAGTTTAGGAATAAGAAATTCATTCCTTTCTATTATTAGCTATTCATTCTTTTATAATTAAGTTTCAATTTATACTTCAATCAGGTAATATTTAAATAATCCTATAAAATATAAACTCTTAAAAATTTAAATAAATATTCTTTTTCACTAATAATTAATTTGTGGGTCCTAAATCTAAAAGCTAGTGTTTCTGTATCTGATCTAAACCATGCATATCAAAAAAATTCATGCGATATTTTTATTAAGTTATTTGTGGCCAAGCTTATTCCAACTCCAAATATAATGATTCAAATCTTATAACATAGAAGACTCCAGATTAAAACTGTTAAGATCTAATGATGTGACTGATAAAGATCTTTGGGATATATATATAGATTGCTGATCAATCTCACTCGTGCAACTGGATCACCTCTGACTTTGTTGTGGTCATCCAAATCAAATCTTCTGATTTAACGTGTATGCATTATTTCAATCAAATAATTATTTGAGAGAGAAGAGATTTTGGTCATGCTCAAAATTTTCCATCCATCCAAACGGAATATCATCACCATCGATCCCAATCCAAACAATCGATTTGATTTTGCTATGAAATTAATTCACATATATATCAATTAATATCGTGGACCGATGAGAATATATAAAGATTTTTGTACTATATATATATGAATCCCTCAAGTTGGAGATCTTTTATGGGTTTGAAAGTGTGTTTTTGCTTTTCCTTTCCCTGTGCTAGAATCACGCTTCTGATGTCAAGTTGCGGATGAGAATCTCTTTTTCAGTCAGATAAAAAAGGTTGAATGCTTCCCACAGTGCTCACTTAATTACCGTTTAAACAAAATCAGAAAGAAAAAATGAATAGCTTTTCTGATTAAAGCAATGTGGATGGGATTAGTGAAGATACAAATGCAATGCATGCATGAACCAAAGTTAACAAACAAATTAAGTGACATCATTTGATTTCAATTACACAGTAAATAATTTCAGGCGCAATCAATAAAAATACATCAACTCAATTGATTAATGCAAACACAACAGATATATGCGCATGAAAGAGTGGAGAGATGCAACTTTTATTCTTCCCCAAAAATGGAACATCATGGCACAGTTATGTCACGGGACTGACATGTAATATCTCACAGTTAGTAAATGATTAAGTCTTTTAAATATATTTATAAAAATTTGATTTAAAGGTTTTATTAAAAAAGATTATGTCCACTTTGACTATCTATTTATTTTTAACAAAAATTAGTTTTCCCTTATCTATTAAGAATACCCCTATCACATAATAATAATAATAATAAATTAAAAAAAAAGAAAGAAAGCAAGTGCACGAGTATCCAACTTTTAACTTTAAGATAGACAAGTGGCATACACTGTTGCAATGAGAATTAGGAGATCATCAAATTAAACTCATTAATTTTAATTATTAATTAGGACAATAAGATTTACTAGGATAATTAATTATTTAAAAGTTTGAATACACCCCATGCCATGGGGACAAAGATTTAATTTTGATGACTCTCAACGCATACATGATCCAATTCTTTTACTACTGATGTGGACATTCATGGGTGTGGACTTGAATAAGTCTTTCTATGTTTCAGCTTATAATATCTTTGCAATCCCACGTATTGTGTATAGCTTCTTTATTTACTTAGAAGATGGAATTGGAGAAATAGAAAGGAGACAAATAGAGTAGAGACCACCTTTCCAATAACAAGTTAGCAGCTGATGGCAGTTTTGGGCCCACCATTGTTGTACGAGGTTGCTTTCTCTCAGGTTTGTAGGGTATTTAATTTGTTAGCTTTCAGCCCTTTTTTTCGACTTAGTTACTCATGAAACTGCATTATTATTCCCATAATCTAGAATAGTATTAGCAGTCTTAGAATGGTGCAACTAGACAGTTAACAAATCTAATGTATCACTCTAAAATTAGTTATTTTAATTCCCATATGCATTGAATTAATCTGGAGCATAGATTCTCTCCGTTGAAAAGAGAAAGGAAGAGAGGAAGGAGCAAGAAACAGGCCTCTCTCCTATCTCACTTCTTTTCTCTCTCCAGCTGCAATATCATGTAAGAATTCGTTTCAATTAATTTATGCCAGACAGCAGTTTTGACTTGTTGCAATCTCCATTTCAGTTAATCTAAGCCCACCATTTTTTACGAGGTTCTCTCTCTATTCCATTTTGTACGATATTTGTTTGGTCTCAGCTGATTTTTTTCGACTTGGTTGCTTATGAAACTGCATTTATTATTCGCCTAACAAAGCTAATTGAGAATAGTCTAAGTGGATATATAGTTAAGAAATATAAATAACTACTAGGTCCAGAGCTCGTGTGGTGTGCCACTAAATTAAGTTTAGGGAATAAAATGGAGAAAAATCTAATAGATCATACGGGAGAAAGAATGAGATAAAGGCTTCTAGAGGATGGCTTTATGGCTAGCTTTATATTGATTACATTACATTATATGCCACGTTTCCAATTTCAAAAGATAACAACAACGACATCTGGCTACTTACACCTTGTTTCAAGAAAAGTAAAGAGGTTATTCACTTCTTTGCTTTCAGGGAAAAAAAAAATAGAAGAAAAGAAAGAAAAAAAAGAAAAAGTTTTATTTGTTTATTTTTCTTTTGAATAGTTTGGTAGAAAGGAAAATATTTTATAGGGTAAATTCCCAGATCTCCATCTGTGTTCTGGTTCAATTTCACCTTACCAAACACTGCAGTTTGATACGAAACGTTTGCTTCTTTAGATCAGGTCAGTTGTCATTGATATCTTTGCATGAGTCTACATGCATGCATTTGCCAATTAAAAAATGGAATGAAAAAACTTGAAGGGCATTACGTTATTTGGTCACCAAATCCAATTTTATTAACAAAACCGAAGGGATATCTTTTTTTATCTCTTCGAGTAGGAAATCAAAGAAATGTCCATGTCTTTTTCTTTATTTTTAATAGGAAAGAGAAAAAAAATTACTTAACATTTTAGACTTTTTCTTTAGTTTTCATCAATGAATAAAAATTAGGGCTGGATTGGCAAGGAAGACTAATCGGGAAATGGAGGCTTAGCCAATCCAAAATATGGAAGAAATCGAATTGGACTTGTGGGATTGAACTAGGTATAACGTAGTTGAACCAATTTTTTGACTTTTCTTTTTAAAAATGCATTTTGATTAAAATTTAAAATGAAAAAATGCATATAAATAATATATCCGATACATTTACTAAAAAAAAGAATCAATTGATTTTACCAATTCAACATTAGATAGAAATTTGTTAGTATGAAGTTGGTTTAAGGATAATCCGTGGGTTTATGTAGGATATTATTTGCTTTGATTCATTGGGTTGATCAGTTCCATAGTTGACCAGAGACTATGGACTGTCGATTTTTCTCTTCAGAAGATTCAGCTACCAGCTCCACGTACGTATTATCAACAAGTTTCTCTCTTCCTCTTTTCCTTGCCATGCATACCCATGTTTAGTAAGTTTAATTAAATTAAAATTTAACCCATATGTTCATGATTAATTTTTAAATATAAAATTTATTATATATATATATATATAATAAAATAAATCTTTATTAGCACATGACACATTTGTAATTTTTAAAATTTTTATAACAAAAACATTTAATGGAAGTTTGCACTTTCAAATAAAAGACATATGAATTGGAGTCCTGTTCTTGAGAGGAATCAATTTGTTGAATATTATTCATATTTGGAACATATCTAAGTCTAAAAGTGTGAGAGCATCTGAGTACAAACAACCAAATAAAAATAAATTAAGGTTTTGACACAGGAAGGAAAAATCAGCTACAACAACTGGGCAAGTAGTTCAACTTGGAGTGTTGGAATAGGAATCATAATATAATTTTAATGGCGGTGGGATCCACAAACTTTAAAGCCAAAGCCGAACAGAAATAGAACTTGGCATGTAGCAATAAAACAAAAATAGCAAAGCTCAAATTGAACACCTCAACTCAACATCATGGATCCACATGCAACAGTTAGCAACACGCTAGAAATTAAGTCTTGCGACCAAACTGTCCTTTTCAGCATAACATGGTTTTCTAGTACGTATTGCCATTTGTTATTACTTAGGAATGAAGAAAACATGGACTAGGAATTAGCTCTTCACGTGAAACCATACATCAAAACCTGGACAAAGGAAAAATTAGCAATTTAATGCACTACGGATTTACTGTTAACCAAAATGTTGACAAGAGAGCATATATATATATATACATACATATATACATGACATTCTTGTAACCACACATGAAAATCCTAAAATGATTCTCGTTATACACATCAGATATTTGACTCTGAAAAAAAAAAATCAGATTTTTAGAAGAAAATTGCTTGTTATAGTGTAATAGATAGTACAAGACAAGTAATAGTCCACAGTCGGTGCTGAATGGACAGAATAAATCAATTACGCTGGAATCTCTTTCCCATCATTTCCATAGCTTCTTGTTAATAATTCAAACCGATTTCACCAACCAGTTTCAACATCGACCAAATCAAATTTACATGTACAGAACAATAATGCAGCTAGAGAGGAAGGGCAAGGAATACAGTAATTCAATGTCTGACTAAAAATATTTGACTTCTGGACAGCTGCTGTCAAAATCATCCACAGATATAAAATTGGTGTTACAATCACCATCTCAAGCATAAATTTTCAAAACTCATTTTCCTCAAAATATTCAAGACAGTCATTGATGTCATATTCTAAGTGTTAAAACATTAAAAAGGAGATGGCCAGACTCGCAGATGGGACGAGAGAGAGACTGCGGTGACCGAAAAAAAAAAAAAGATAAAATTTATCTCAACAAGTGAAACTCAAGTTTTCTAATATCTTTAGTTTAAAATTTAACTTATTTTTTACTCATTCAATAATTTCAAAGTTAAAATATAAAAATTTTAATTTAAAATATCTTAAAACTTAATTTATTTTATTATTCATCCAACAATTTTAAAGTTTCAAATGTATAAACTTTAACCTGAAATACCTTTATACTTTATTTTCTTTCTACTCATTCAACACCTTAGTTTAGTTAGAGGACTCTGAAGTCAGATGACCATGTATGAAAAGATTAGACTAAAGATCCCAAAGTCAGAAACACGTTGATTGTCATTAACCATGCAGAAAATAATGCATATATACTGTATTACACCAAGAACATGCAAGAATATAACTCACAGGTTTGGTATAGACACAAAAAAAAAAAAAAAAAAACACCTAATGAATTTTATTATTTATATTTTGAATTTATTAGTTCAATTTTTTACATTTTAAAATACTTATTAATTTTTTTCACTTCAAATTTATTAATCTAATTTTAAAATTTTATTAATATTGATAATTATTTATGTGTTTAACTACTAGCAAAAATACGATATTAATAAAAAATTAAAATTATAAAAAATAAAATTAATTATAATTTTAAACTCATAAGAAAAATAAAATTTTACTAAAAAAACTATAAGATGATGCTACAAACATATTTTTTAAAAAAAAGTAAAACAATGAATGTGACAGTTAAGTGTCTGTATTTGAAGGAAAAATCATTTTCCCCTTCTGCATTCTGATTATTTTAAATATAACTCTTAAAATTGTTTCAGTATCTCTTTTCTTTTAGCGATTTTCATTTTTTCCAGCTTCTCTCAGCTGTAGTATCGATTGTTTTTTTTTTTTTTTGGCAGAATACCGGTAGAATTTAAATAATTATTATAGAGGAATTTGATCTGTTAAAACGGCTCGACTGGAATTAATCCAAATTTAAGCAGACCAGTAAATCGCTGCTTCGGAACACGTGGGTGAATTCTTTTGGTTTTCTACCCACACACCACATATGATAGATTTTGGGGTGAGGTAGTGGCGTGTCGTTAGACAACATGGGGTGTGCCAAAAGAATTCACCCTACCCTTAAGAGAAATTGGGCTATATATTTTTGGATCCAAATTACGCTCTGCTTATGATTAATTGGGGGTAGACCACTGTCAGAGAGGAGGAAAGAGAATCAGAAAGTGGTGCAAAGAAGAAGAAAAGGGCTGAGAGAGAGGAGGAGGAGGAGCTGCAGCAGAAGAGGCCAAAAGATACAATTTTGACTTGGTTGAGAATACAACACAGAATAGCATGGCTACTGGCTAGCCTGAATTACAAAACATTTACATGAAAAGATATTAAAAGCCTAAAAGCAATACCTCAGCTTGAAAAAGGGTATCAATTCCCCCTCTTTCTATTCTTCGACTATTGATCCGCAATGACAAATCTACCCCCAAAGCTATTATGTTAGCACCCTAAAGATCTAGCAGAGAAGCAAGGGAGACGTAAAGAAGACAAATGATTAAAAGAGAAAAAGGTCAAAGAGCAGAGCAGAGCAGAGCAGATGTTATAAGTAACAGCAAGAAAAAACCAACCAAGACATCATCATCTGCATAAAAATATCCTTCCCAAATTCAGAATTCACAACCCTTACCCAAGTTTTTCCCTTTATATGGTCTGTAACTGGGAAAAGGAGATCCGAATTATTGATCCCGAAAGCGAGGTTGCATGCTTGCACACGAGTGCTTCGGTGGCTTGCTCCTCAGATTCAAACTGAACCAGTGCCTGCTTCTTCCCGTTCATCTCAAACACCTTACTATTGACAATGTTTCCGTGTTCCTCTAGAAGGCTGACAATCTCCTCTTCGCTGACATCTTGTGGGAGGGTCGACAAGTGGATCATCTTGGTCGGGGAGCAACAATATCGGTAGTTCTTGGCAGCATTTCGATTAAAGCGATTGAGATTTGAATTCGCGTACTCGTGTGTGTCAGGACCTTGGGTTATGTTGGCATGCTTTGAGAAGTTTACTTCTAATCGCTTCCCAAACAGCATTGCTCCCTGTATGCCAAAATCAAGATGTTAGTTACCACTAAAGAACAACCATGTTTTGCAGAGGAAAATTTGCAGGCAATATTCACACGTCAAGAGTAGGGCATCAATGACCACAAGTGCTTTCTAGACACTCAAAATCTCCAAATGAATTTGAACGATGAAAATGCACTTTTCCATAGGAGTAGCACAAACGAAAGAGTAATAGTTACAGTTTATTGATCCAAGTTCAATGGCATCAAATAATATCAACCACATTTTTTTCATCTACGTAAACCATTGGCTGATACCAAGTATTCAACAAATTTGTCATTGCTTGCTAAAGAAGATAAGTAAAAGGCTACAAAGAATGAATAAGTGTATTGCATGAATAAGCACTCTTCGCCAGTAAGCATCCTCAGAACAAACAGACAGAAAATGATGATTTTTAAATTTTAGTATTGTATATGCAAGATGTGGTGGCATCAGTCAAATTAAAACCCTAACAAATAAATTAATTTCAAGAGTTGGGAAAAGAATTTTCATGGCTCTTAAAAGGCAGTGCCAGAAGGCATGTTGGCAAGTTACGTTCTCTCTTGCTGTATCTGCATGTGTTTCGTTCTCACAGCTAAAATCAAAACAAAACAAATTGGTGTTAAATTCTTAAACCCATCACCAAAATTTCGATTTTTTTTTTTATAGAAACTGATAAACATAATTTTTTGACAGAAACAAAGTAGCCAACGAAAGGATCCACTAAATCAAACCATATATCCAAACAACATTTCAACATCCTTGCGGAGTGATATTTAAACCAGAGAAATTAAAAAATAAAATAAAATACATGGCATGATGATCTGTCTTGTCAAGAATTTCAAACCATAAACCTGATTCCCATTTTAGAAATAAATATCCATAATGATTCAGTATGAAAATATACAATCTACAATTTATACGGGAAACTACCTTCAAAAAGTGTACTGCCAATTCAGCTTGGAAGCCATCTCCCATCTGGATAAGTGCATGATCTGGTTTGTTTCGAAGAAGTTTAATTCTAACAATGTTCCCATAAATAGAGAACAAGTTGAAGAGCTTATCCTCATCTATTCTCTGAAAGACAGAATTTTCAAACCAAATCAGAACAGAACTATTTAGCAATATCCAAAAACCTTTAAGAAGAAGTACTTACATCAGGATTAAGATTTGAGACAAGCACTGTACACTTGTCATTTGTCCCAGTTATTCCAGGAGGCAAACCTCCTCCAAAGGCAGCTGCAATGGCTGCAGCATTGGCCAGCTAGAATTCATGATAAATAAACAAATAAATAGAAAGAAATCCTGACAAAATCAATGAGTAAAAATAAAGAGTTCAACTGTATACATGTATAAACAAAGATTAACTCAAATATGTTCACGATATCATGTCAATTCAAAAATGAAGAAATTCTCGAGTTGAAGGAACAAAGTTCAACAACTAGTCATCCCTTTCCCCCAGTCAGCACAAGTTGAAGAATAAGTAACTTAAGAAGATAGCATTGTCATTAAGTTATTTTCTGGAAATCAACAAAGTTAAACACCCACAATCATTGGTTCCAATGAGGCAAGCAGAGAGAGAAACTGAGTAAAGAAGTGTAAAAGAACAGGCATCAGAACTTAGACATCTCGTGTTAGTCTTCACAAGATAAGATACGATAGTAACTTCCTCATGTATTCAGTTGCACATGAATAATCTCAAATGGGACTTCAACTTGGCCGGAGTAATACCCACCTGAGGAAATCCAACTGGGAAAAAAGAAAAGCTAAACATTAGTAGATAATCAACAATAACACCTAACATGAAAACCAACCAAATCAATTTCCAATATCTAGTACCTGCCCTAGCTCCAGAACCTGCATACATGCCTCCTGCATCACCATAATTAGGCTGTTTGTGGAGAACCCAGGAAATGTGAAAAAAAAAAAAAAAAAATTAGAACCAACATGACAAAGATGAAAGACCAAGACGAAGATTTGGTATTTAATGAGAATAAAAAGAACCATAGAACATACTTGTGAAGGTCTGCCTTTCTGCTCTGTAGGTAAATTTGGATTTGTGAAATCCCTATGTATATTCAAAAATAAAATAAAATAAAATAACTCAGCTAGAGTGTGATAACATATTTAAAAATAGAAAGTGGAAGTGCAGAAGACATCAAGCCAAGAACTGAATGAACCACCTTGATCGGTCATTATTGAAGTTGACCTGTAATTCATCAAGGCTGCAGTATGAAAAGAATTAATGTTCATAGAAGGAAATAAGCTACATAAAAATGAAGTGATAAAAGGGAGCTAAAGGAAGGAGGACCCTGAAAGTGGACTAGGAAACATGCATAAAAAAAGTCTAAACCAATATACAATAAACAGTTAGGATAAATTTAACCTACTTTGAGAACTGAATGTCCAGCTGGCAGCAACCATCATAAATATTGCGTCCCTGTAAATTTCCAAAAGTACAATCAACATTTCAGAAACAAGATCAGAAACTATCATGTCAATCTAAGCCCCAAGCACAAAATAAACGCAAACCAACCTGAAGAGTGCTTCTAGCTATAACAGCACTCTGACGTGTTTGATACTGGATCAGAGCCTGAAAGCCTACACAGTTTGCAAAAACAAAGGAAGATATCATTAGCAGAACAGACATGATGCATAACTCAAATGCAGTCCATCCAAAGAAAACAGGCAGAGACAATACTAAGATCAAAATAACAGAACATATATTGTGATGAGAAGACATGGCATATTCCCCCACACATTCAAAAATGAAAACCATAACAATATCATTCAAAGCCAAAGAACCCATATTTCTTTTCATAAATTACAGTTACTCATAGAAATATAAGACTTGTATATTTTAGAAGAAATGATTGCATGACTAAAACCACCAAATCAAATCACCACCCAATTGAAGCCCACAAGCACCAAAAGCTTCACATCAAAGGAAAGAAAGAGAAAGGGAGAAATATGATAGAATCTGACCAGCAGACTTCTGAAACGTCACAATCTTTTCCACAAATCCATGGGGAGAAAACACTTGATGCAGCACATCCACTGTTATAGGATACAGCATATGGTGAATTGTAACTAAGAGAACTCGATTTGGCTGTGCATCCAGAGAGTTCCCGACAGCAGAACAGCATAGAAAAAGAGAAAAGATAGAGAGAAAGGAGGATAAATAGAGAAATACATAATAAAGAGAAAAAGAATAGTAGCCTATTCAACACACTAAACCCACTGAAATCAAATAATACG
This sequence comes from Bauhinia variegata, assembly GCA_022379115.2. Classification (NCBI taxonomy): domain Eukaryota; kingdom Viridiplantae; phylum Streptophyta; class Magnoliopsida; order Fabales; family Fabaceae; genus Bauhinia; species Bauhinia variegata. Next base: position 19,901,219 of record CM039428.1, on the reverse strand, counting down.
TGAATAAAATATAAGGATTTAGAAAGAAAACATCAGATGAATAAACAAAAAAGTAAAACTCTATGCCTTCTTTCACAAACAGGAAGGATACACGGATTCACATAATAAACATGAAAACACAATATGCAAACCTCTTCTCCTCGTCCTTGACTTTGATCCATTGTTGTTAGTTCTTGATGTGAAGAAAATTGAACATAAACATTCCTCCCCCTAGAATGCGGAAAAACAAAAAGAAAGAGAAATAGATTGTTACAGCAACCTTGACATAAATGGGAAGACAGTTCTTTCCATATATCAAATCTATGACGATGACATCAAGGTTCAAGTCATCAAACAAAAAGTTAAGGCACTCACATAAAAGTTTGAAAAACCAAAACAAACTATCTAGTTATACCTTATGCTCGGCTGCAGATTTCCATAAAACTGTAAAGCATTAACTGCAGAAGGAATATCTTGCATTTGGAGAAGAGCCTGAAAACATGTTACATATTTACAAGGAAAAATGAAACTATAGCAAATTTAAATTTTCAAACAGACAAAAAATTCTTTTGATAAAGGCGTGAAAAAAGAAAACCTGATTTTTTGCACGCAGCATCACAAGTTTAGTTATAACTCCAAAAGGTTGAAATAGCTGCAGCAAATCATTCTGCAATGAAACAATGTAAAATAAATTAACCATTTGAGAACACTATTAAAACTGTAAAGCATTAACTGCTTAATTTAAGTGTCCAGGCTTCTTTAGGTGGTGGACCCCCTTCTGGATAGTCGGAGGGATTGAAGGACATTCTTATTTTTATTTGTTAGAGCTGAGGAAATGTCGCTATAATCACTTTCGTGTATCCCTCCAAAGAGAAAACAAAATGGTTTCATACTTAGGATAGATCTGATCTAGGGAAGCCACATAAGACATAACCAATAATATTATATGCAAATTAATACTTGTTTACAGAAGTGTCTGAACAAGTTATCTTTTTTTTCCTGGATAACCGTAGAGGTAAGAGTATTACTTTAGTTCATATTTCAGGCATGTTTCTTTCCCGTTTACAATTAACACTCTACATTAAAGTCTGTCCATTTGTAGTCAGTCCATTACATAGTCATATTCAAATAACAAATACAAACTGGTACATACAAAGGCAGCAAGAAGAGAGGTAGAATGAGAGGGGGAGGGAGGGAGGGGGGAAGAGAGAGAGTACTTCGGATATTTCATGCCCAACATTTCGAACATGAATGACCTTGGAAGGTTCTGTCATTGCAAATCACCCTGTCAAAAAGAGAAGAAAGAAATCTATATTCAGTCTTCTTCAGTATTTTATTTAGCAGCTCTTCATAAAAATACAATCAATTAGAGTGAATTTCCTATTTGGTATGCATGCAAAATGCTCATTCTGAAACTCGACAACAACCCCTAGAGTAAACAGTATTTACCAGTCTTAGTTTGCTCCAAAACCCAATTGCACCAAACCATAGCGATAACACAAAATTTTGCAGCCTTCGCAAACTAAGTGAAAATCACCCCAGAATGGAAAACAAAAGAAAAAATCGAACTTGAAAGTCCCACTCAATAAATTCAAATACAATCAAACCCAAAAAAAAAAAAAAAAAAAATCGTAAGCTCAAATCTACGAGCATGTAGAACAAATATTTGCAAGCAATCGGAACAAAAAGAGTGTCTTAGAATTCCCAAGTCAGAGCCCTAAAGTTGCAGCATCTCAGCAAACAACAAAGAGAGAGTACATTTGTTGAAAAGAGAAAGTAAAACTGAGAATCAGAAGGAGAAAGAGAAAGCGTGCTTGCCTGAAAAGAAGTCAGAGAGAGAGAGAGAGAGAGGGAGAGGGAGATTTGGTTAGGGAGTAGAGGAGAAAAGAGGGATAGATAGAATCAGAGCTAAATGGGACTGCTACGCATGATGTTGTGGGACTGCGTGTTTGCCCTATGTGTCCCGAACTGCATTTATATATCGACTATTCTTGTTTGGCTACACTCATCTATCTATTTTTTCTTTTTCTTTAAAATTAAAAAATCTGAGAATTTATCTTAAGATCTTTATCTTTATTATGATCTACGCTAGATTGTGACAACTAACCAATGAAGTTTCCTGTTTCAAAATTAAAAAATACACATATTTTTATTCGTTTAGATCTAAAATATTTTTCTAATAATCATTTCTTATCCATGAATATTGACTGAAATTACTTTTTTTTATGAAAAAATATTTTTATGTGGACTAAAATTGGCATTTAGATGTCACTTTATGATGTGAATGTCATCATTGATATTAAAAGAAATAAAACCATATATTTCATCAATCAAAAAATTATATATTTTAAATATAAAGAGGATTTTAAATCATTTGTAATAGATTTTAAGTTTAAATCTTTTATATAAAAAAAGGTCACTAGGACCTTATGTATATATTATATGAGAAATTTTTGGTGAAATTTTGGGCCATATGTTTAAGCAAGACAACAAGGCAACCTTGCATAGTGCTTTTCAATGTCATTTCGAGATCATGCAGACTAAGCTACAAGACCTTCCAAGTTAAAAAGTCATGTACTTTAAATATTTGGTTACAGTTATTAAGATTTAAGAGATTTGTTGCATGCAGTGGTGTTATTACATTAATTTCGAAAAGAGAAACATCATGGGAGATTGAAAGATGATCAATGATAGTGCATAAATGTAAAAAACTTATTACACAGATCAAATTAATTAATTTGATTCAAATTAATTTAAAAATTTAAATGAAACCTATATAAACTTAAACTTAGGTTTAATTATTAATGTATATTAACTTTTGATATAATCTCTTCAAATAAAATTTATTTAATTTATAATTAATTCAACTCGAACAAATTAAAAAATTTAAATAAAATATTATAATTAAAAATTAAAATTTAATTATTAATTTATTAACTTTTAGTACAGTCTCTCAATAAAACCTTTTCTATATACATTTATATGTTTAAAAAATTTAACTATAATAGCTTTATTGCTATTAAATAGAATTCTACATATACTTATAAGACATAACTCCATATGTAGTTATTATCATAACTTCTCTTAAAAGGTTAATTCCATTAAAATAACCGTGTACGTCCAAACACATTCCCTCGGTAAGTTTATCCACTGCTGACACAGTAACTGATTTATAATCCTAAACCAACTGCAGTGGGCCCCACTTAGGTTAGAAAGTACGACGTTTTCTCAGTTTGACCCCACGAGTGGGGTTAGGTCATCAAACATCAGTTTATTTAAAGTATAAATCAAGAGCAATACGACACCGTTTCCCGAGGAAAACAATGGCCTAAATTAACGGCCTTCTTCGGCCCCTTCCCTCTCTCTTCGTTGAGCGGGTTTGCAGTGATACAGAATCACAGATATTATGTATGCTCTGTTGGCTCAACAAATCTAAGCGTAGAGTACCCACCTTCAAAGCCTAACCTGCCATCTTCCATCACTTTTCGCAGAGTGATGCTGGGGTTTATAAATTTCGTTTCATGTTTGGTAAAATTTGTTGGGTTTTTTAGATTTCACTCACTGCAGCGTTTGATTTCATTCTTTGGGCGTTTGAACTTTGAAGATCATAGAGATGGATCGGTATCAGAAGGTGGAGAAGCCGAAACGGGAGACGCCAATCAATGAGAATGAGATTCGCATTACTACTCAGGGAAGACTTAAGAACTACATTACCTATGCCATCACTCTCTTCCAGGTCTGCGCCTGCGTTAGATCATGACTGTGAATTGTAACCATTGACTCTTTAAATGCCCATTGTCAAAATCCCAATTTGGATGACTATTGTTCAATCAATGCTCTTCTGTTTAGAGAAAAGTGAGTGTTGGGCACGAAGAGGATTCTATTTCCTGTTGGTATTCAAAGATGCTTGTTTTTTCTTGAATTTTTCTCTGAAACTATTCTCCCCCCCCCCCCCCCCTTTTTTTTTTTTATTCAATTTGTAACATAAGGTTTATGGAATCAGATGTTGGGTTGTTGATTGTGAATCATCAAGTTATACACATGAAATATAACACTTAAATTCACCCTTTTGTGCCTAAGGCCTCAAACATGTTTTACTTTTACAGGAGAAAGGGGCAGATGAAGTTTCACTTAAAGCCATGGGTAGAGCTATCAACAAGACTGTGATGATTGTTGAATTGATCAAGGTGCTGCTATCCAACTTTGGTTTCTTTCCGTTTTCTATCCCATTTAATTTTACATTGCATGATGGTTAGAGATTTTTCGCCATTTTTTCCTAAATGTTTTTATTTATAATCATTGCTAATCAGATCTACGCTTTCTTTCCTTCCTCGGAGAAGAATTTCTGGAATCCACCAAAACACAGCAATAGGGTCTACTGATATAACTGACACATGGGAGCCACTGGAAGAGGGACTTCTCCAGTGAGATTTAATTTTACTGTGTTGCCCATTTCTACTTATGTTTGTTGAGTCTGCTAGGATCAAATCTGGATTAGTTAGTGCTTAATATAGTGTCAGATATTGAATGGTTTTCACCAAAAAATATATACTTTGTTATGCAGCTTGGAAACCACTCGATATGCATCAGTGATTACTATTGTTCTGTCCAAGAAGGAACTGGATACATCCTCCACGGGGTAAGTTGGAGTTTGATCTCTAAAATATCCCCTCCCGTCCTGCGATTAGTCAACAAGAAATATATGAAAGTGTATCTAAAATATGTCTTAGCATAATACCATGTATGTATTGACCTTTGCATGTTTTATTATAATGAAGGTATCAACCGCCAATTCCAGCTGATCAAGTGAAACCCTGGTCTGAAAATGACTTCGAAGGCGGTAATCTTTAGCTTACTTCTCTTGATTTTTGGTGTCAATCATTCTGGTGGATGATATTTTCCTTCTATTGGTTTAGATGGCTCTCCCAAGATGCGAGGTAGAGGACGTGGTGGTTGGGGACGGGGTAGGGGTAGAGGTAGAGGTAGAGGTAGAGGCAGGGGAAGAGGAAGAGGTAACGTATACTGCTTTGTATTATATTTTCATGAATCAACTCTCAAAGAAGGTACTTTGAGGTGTTGGGCCTTATGAATCCTTTGCATTTCAACTGCAAGACAATAGATTATTGATAATACACACTTTCTCTCTTCTCCCTCTTCTCTATGACTTTCCTATTTCCTCCCAGTTAAACTGGAGAACATCCATGCTTGTATTGGGGCCTACATGTTAGATTATTGATTTTGGTCTGATTAATTTAATCTAGTAAATAAAGAAAACACTTTTTCATTTTTTTTTTTGGCATCTATAGGGAATTTCAATTGTGGAATAGTGGATTACAAAGGAGATAATGGGATGGATGGCTGGTATGGATATGGTGGTAGGAGTCGAGGCCGAGGCTTCCGTGGCCGCGGAAGAGGGTTCGGTGGTAGAACTATGCAACTTGAACCAGTCAGTTGAAATGATTATGGGGGAGGGGCACCCCCTACTCAAGGGCGTGGTAAGATTTCATAAGAACATATCCATTCAAAATTATTCCCTTTTTGTCCTCATTTTTTTGGTCTGATATTACTCTCATTTTCATGAAGAAACTGGAATGACATGGGAACAAAAATGTAATTCTGCATCATAGAATGTGTCAAAAAGGAATATATGATTCATTTTGCTGGACTAATCTTTGCAGGCGGAGGACAAGGACGAGGGTTTTAAGGAAGATGGTCTGGTTTTAGGCTACTTAATTCCATGTAAATTCTGGTCTTCTATGGACGCCTGCTCTGCTTATTATCTTATTTAGTATTTGTAGTTTCAAGTTGGGAGGAGTATAGTAATTGCATCATTACCGCTGACCATGATAGGGAACTTGTACACATTCCTTTTTAATTTTTATTTTTTAGTTTGCACATAATAATAATAATAATATTGCAGCAATTTTTTTAATCTAACTACTTTTATTTGGTCTCAAAAAGATAAATAAGTTGACTATCCTTTAATTTTGGATTAGAAATATAGGATGCTGTTATAGCTAATTAAGTTTCAATTCAATATCATTATAGGGCATGGATGGACCCTTTTTGAGTTACTTAAAAATTTTGGACATATTTTAAGTATACGAGATATGCCATTCATTTTAGTGAGAGATTACAGTAATAATTATATAATATGAAGGATAAATAGCTCTGATACTCAAAGTTAATATAGGCATTGGATTTATCTAACTTAATACCTTGAAGTGGAAACTAATGAAGAGGGTGCTTATAAAAAAAAAAAAATAATAATAATAATGAAAAAGGAGTAAGTATATTATATATAGTGTCAAAACTTTATTTGAGAGATTTAATTCATAATGAGTAACAAAAATAAATATTAGGTAACTAGATGGTCCATTGCTGACAGGTAAGGTAAGAAAGTCTGTGTCTCTGTAAGGGATGTGATTTGTGTTTAAAAACTTTTAATTTACTCCATTTTTGTTCTAAAAGATAATTTCTTTCGTTAAAAAAAATTATAATATTTAATAATACCTTTCCAATTATTTAAAAGTAGTTTTATCAAATTTTTTATAAATTTTTGGAAGAAAAATAGAATGGGACAAAATGAGTCGGCCCTTTCTTATTGCACAAATATTGTAAGTATTGACCTTGACACATAAACATACGTTCTCGGATTCAAGTTCTACGAAAACATACCGACAATATGAAATAGACGAGGAATAGCAAAACAGAGTATAAACTTGAATGGTAATATATATTTAAGTAGTTGATCTCTCAATTCAAACAAAAGTTCAACCAAATATTAAAAAAAATCTTCAGGACATAAAACAATGACCCAAGACAGACTTCAATTCAAAACCACGAGCTACAAAAATCCAAATGGACGGTCAGCAAATAGGACTAAATTGCAGCATTCCCATCCGATTTGCATAAATTATGCCTTGAGGCGACCATAGAACTTCTGTTTCTCCTGTGTTGTCTGGAAACGACCATGACCAAATTTTGAAGAGGTATCGATAAACTTGAGGTTGATCTGCTCCAGAGCCACACGAGATGTTTGCTTAAGAAGAGATTGGCGCAATGTAACAACCCTTTTCTTCGGACCAACACATCCACCCTTGATCATCAAATAATCATCCTTCACAATCCCATAGTGAGGGAAACCACCAATTGGGGTTATCTCCTTCTCAGTCCTGGTTCATAGTTCAAGTCAGATAACTAAGGCTTTCCAATTAAATGTAATAATAGAACTACGCAATAGTTTTCCAAAAGCTATTGGCATATGATCAGCAAGTTACTCACCTGTCAAACTCGGTAATAGCAGCGTGTGACTCTTGTCCAGCTTTGCCGAGCTTGTAGATCTTCTTGTTCAACTCAGTTCGGTGGTGGTATCCATTCTGACCAGCCCTGGCAACAGTGAAAGAGACTCTGGCGGGATGCCAGGCACCAATACACGCCACCTTCCTCAGACCCCTGTGAGTCTTACGGGGAAGGCGAGTGACACCCCAACGTGTGACAACACCTTCATAACCTTTACCCTTTGTCACACCAATAAGGTCAATCATCTCGTCCTTTTGGAACACAGCATCAACAGGAACTTGCTTCTCAAAGAAATTGTAAGCATAGTCCACCTTTTGGGAAACGGTTCCACCATTGACCTGAATCTCCATGAGGTGGGCTTTCTTCTGTTTCAACCCCTTCATTTTTCTAATCTGTAAAAGCAAGCAGGAATAACATTAGACAACGCAAATATTTTTAAGTGACTAGATAAAACATTTCCAAACAGGGATTAAAACTTCGTAGGTATCAAATGATACTCCAATAGCATAAAAACACAACAACTAGGAAGCCACATCTAAATGGAAACACAAATGAAAATGAATTTTACAGAATCCATATCATCTAAACTACAGTGAAGATACACTAGAGGAGGGATTTTACAAGCTAAGGTCCTGCAAAACATCAGCCATCACTAAAACATAATACAGCCTATCTTTGATATTATATAATAACATCACCAAAAGCCAATTAAGACAATGGTGTGAGCACTTTAACAGGCGAGATAGTACCTGAGTGTGAGCTAAAACCCGGATAACAGTAGCATACTTCTTCAGTTTCTCAAGTTGTGCCTGAATATTCTTCTTCCCCTCTTCAGTTTCAAATTGCTTTGAGTACTTTGTGAAAGCCTTCTTCTTGGACTTGCACCAATTCTTGTAGAACCTACGCTTGACCTCCTCGCTCAAATGCTGAGCCCACACAGTGTTGAGTGTGCGAAGACCACGGGGAGTTTTCACATAACCCACAACCCCAACAATAACCATTGGAGGAGTCTCAATAATGGTAACAGGTTCACAAGTCTCCTTCTTGTGAAGTTCTGATGCAACAAAACATCAGATTAAAGCTTGAGAATGCCAACCTTTTCAAAGTAATAAAAGAAAAAACAAAATAGTTTATCTAAATAACACGGTAACCATATAGTGGTTGAAGTATGCACCAACTAGACGTGTTAGATTATTATAAACATTAGGAAGGCTAACTCAAAGAACATGGAAATAAACCAAATACACATGATGGGCCATCAAAAGATGATAAGCAAACGACTGAGTTAATAACAAACTATAGCTGACAAACCAATATTCAAAGCTACATTTAGAAAAGTGCATCAATTAACCAGTCTTAATAAATGATGATGAAAAAGAAACTCACTTGACCCTGGTTTCTCCACCTCTCTAACAATGTGAGTCATGCCAGCTTTGTAACCGATGAAGGCAGTAAGCTTGGGTGCCTTGGATGGATCATCCTTGGGGAATGACTTCACTGAAAGAATGTGATAAGCCAACAACCGGGTAAAATTGAGAATTGTCCAATCCAATACCAAAACAAGGATCTTAATGTCAGTAATCGCGATAGCACAATTATAGTAAACAACGAACCAGCAGTTCAAGCTGAAATAATAATGCAATATATTGATGATACCTTTTCCTCTGTGGCGAGAAGCTCTCTTCCTGGGAAGAAATCCCAGTGAACCGTGCCTGGGGTGCTCGAACTTCCTGTGCGACATCCTTCCTTACCTTCACCATCGAAACCAAAACATTAATAACAATGTAACTTGCATTCAAATTCAAACATATTATATTAAAAAATATATAAAAACACAATCAGACATCATTAGAAAGTCTACTCGCAAAATCAAACATAGCAGCAAAACTAAATCTCCAGGATTAGGTTTGGATCAGCGAGAAACTACTAACGTAAAATCTCTAAAACTTCAATCAAGTAACAAAAATAACGAAGATTCAATGCATGTTCAGGAAGCTAACTCTTAGAATGGTTGATTCTTATCATCATTTTTCTTTGCCTCAATTTCCTGAGCACAGAGATACACACAGAAATGAACACATGAGAAGGGAATCGATGAGAGAACCTGAGGTTCCTGCTGCGGCGACTGCTATCCCGGCTCAGAAGAAGAGTACGCTAAAGCCCTAGCAAGAGTTATATAAATAATTAAATTTATAATTTCACCCCTGAATTTTTTTATAATTCTTCGAAATGCTCGCTTACAAAGCAATTATATTTGGAAACGGGCCCCGACATTCAAAGAATGGAAACCCGGAATTACGATTAACGAGCCCAAGGTCTGTTTATACTTCATACTTCACATGGGCTTCTCTTTTTTTTTTATTTTTTGGGTATTGGGATATGGGCTGCTCTTTTAGATGAAAGATGATTTTTCTTTTTTCATAAGCATTATGAAAAAATTTATTTACCGTACCATTCAACATTAAATATGAGTTTATCTCTACCATTAAAAAAATATAAACCTTGATAAAAATGATTTTTCCCTATCACACAATGAAGGAATATTGGCAAATAAAAAATCATATAAAAAGGATTTGGGATATTATTTTAATTAATTTATTATAATATTAATGATTAATAATTATTAATATTATGTATTTATATTTAATGATTAATATGTGAAATGTCTATTGATCATATAAAATTATGAATAGCCTCCCATCCTAAAAATAGTTGTTTACTATCTCTAAAATGAAATTACAATTTTACTTTCTAGTTTTCAAAACTTCAATTTTTTTGACTAACGATCCAAAATTTAATTATAATATATTTATCTCTTCTATTTTTAAAAGAAAAGTGCATTCAATCTTGAGACTTTTACAAATAGAACCCTGAGGTTTTAACGAGTGATGGTGATGAAATCAATTGACTAACAAAAAATAAAGATAAATAGAAAAGTGCTATTGAGGGGTTTAATTGCTAAAACCCAAAGTTGATAGGCTAAGTATAATTTGCGCATTCCGGATTAGGGCAACGGCCACTCAACTCAGCCGCGGGTTTTGGCGGCACCATATAAAAAGGCCCTCCTTTCCTGCATCTCAATCTCACCAGCGTTGCCCTTTTCTCCCTTTTGCTTTCTCTTTTGAATATTTTTTCTTGTATTTTTTATTTCTTTGTTATCTGATTGAAAAAGATGAAATTCTTGTGCTAACGCAGCACCGTTCAAATGGGTGCTATGAGCGGCTCCACACGAGATTTCTAACTCTACTTTTAAGATTTCCCCTTTCTTTTTCCGATTTATGTATGCATAGACTCGTTTGGTTGCCCAGAAAATGCAGAACAGCCAAAAGAAAATTCTAATTGGAAGAAACATGGGAGAGATGTTATGTTTAGAATTCGTTCAAGACTTCAGCTTTTTTTGAGATAATTCTTAGGCAAAATTACTTCGGTTTCTTTCAACATTCAAAATCAATTCTATAACTTTCTCTTAAAATCGATGCATTCTAATTACCCCTTTTTAGTGCCTTTTTTTTTTTTTCTGAGGAAAAATGCTCTGCCTCAAACAAAAAACTTTGCTGTAGGTGCTGAGAATGGATGACATGCAAACTTTGGTGTATGTTCATTAATTAACATGGTTCTCTGTTTTCTGACACTTGTTTATTTATTTATTTTTGCAGGTTGATCTAATAGTTGAAATATGTGTAAGCCGTTGCCAAGAAAAGAACTTGTGATAAAGCATGAAACGACAGTCAAAAGAAAATTGCATGATTAATTGATCGTGATGCAAAGAAAATGACAATGTCATTTTTGGTCCGTGTTACCTTGGAAGCATTTATTTATGTTCTTGCTACCATGTTACCTTGGACTCTAGCAAAATAGTTACAAGACAATGTCATTTTTGGTCCATTCGACATTGACTAATCTGAAGACCAAAAGAGTGACAGTTTTTCACCATTTCGACTACAATTAGCTTATGGTACAGAAAAGAACTCCATGCTCTCCTGGCTGAACAAATAGAATAAACCAAATGGGCAACAGAGTAGCAAAACCACTTCAGACAAATTATGTGCATTGTTTGAGATATATATATATATCTCTGAAGAAGTTTTATTCCAACAGAAAAAAGAAGAAAACCACTATTAATCCCATTCTTGCTTCTTGTGGGATTTCAAACACGAGGAAACAAGCCTTTTTTTGTTTTTGCTTACACATGAAAGACCTTATTCTGGAGGAAAATACAAATATAAATTACAGCCACGTTATCTTCTCTGGGGGATTCAATCCCTTCCAAACCCACAGAATCCACATGTATAGAAAGAATAATGAAAACTTGTAAATTGTGTCAGACCATAGCCTTTGTATCTACATTCACCCCCCAGGGTTGTGCTGTTTTTGGTGGATCTTAATGACAGATTCTCCGACAACCTGGGATGTTTTTGATCAAAAACTTAGCATTCTGCAGACATTCTTTTTGTTTCTGTATAGATATCAAACCTCTAAACCTTCCATGTTCTGTACCTTAGTCGCAATTCAATCCGCAAATTTCCAACACAGGGCCATCTCTGGACACAAATGGGTTGATTCTGACCCACAGGAGTGAGAGTATTGAAGCCAAAAGAATAGCCCAGACAATGATGATGGTAGGAACACCTTCCTGCTTTCCCATTACTCCCTTGAGGAATGGATAAAGATGTAGAATTACCCAGAGGGCAAAGAATAATTTACCAAAAAGAGGTCCCCATGAATCATAGCCATTGTTTATTGCATCTGCAACACCGACAATTACTCCGATTATGTTTATGATCAGCAAGGTCAAGGGAGGGATCAACAAAGATGTCCATTTGAAGATGTAGAGCTCAGCAAAATCTCCATCATCTGCTGCTTTGGAAGTGACAGTGAAGTTTGTGTTAACTCCTGCCAAAACTTTGAGCAAACCTTGAAAGAGGGCAAACAGGTGTGACGAGGCACCGCCAATGACCCAGAACTGCTCATTCCTCCACCAGTCATGTATGCCAACGCCTCCCCATTGCATTTCCAGGATACCAGTTGCAGCTATGGAAATGAAGAGAGCCATGAAAATGATACTGGCATAGTTGCTAATCTGAAAGCAAGAAAATCAATCATTAGCTAAAAGCTCCAGAAAATGCTGACAACATTCTATGTTATGAATTCCCAGAGGAAAATTAACAATAATCTTATGTCATCTTATCCTGTGTGTACAATTGATCTTACCTCAGGGACGATGAACTTCCCGGTAAGGAGGCAGATGGCCGGCAATGTGCAATAGGCAAGCAAGGGAATTGAAGTCAAAGGATATACAACTGAGTTTATATAAGAAAATCGCTCCAACCATTTCAAGCCACATCCATAACCGTACCATATTGGACAATGTTTACTCAACAAAATCTCAACAGATCCAAGTGCCCAACGGAGAACTTGATGCAGACGATCTGAAAGATTTATGGGGGCTGAACCCTTAAAAGCAGGCCTCTTTGGGATGCAGTACACAGATCGCCAACCATGACAGTGCATTTTGAAACCTGTTAATATATCTTCAGTAACAGAGCCATATATCCACCCAACCTGAAAATAAATTACAATTTAGCACAGGAAGCAATAAATCTGAACTCAAGTTCCAAGAGAGCTTAAATCTTGGTGGTTTATTAAATTTCAAGCAAATGTATATATACCTCTTTGCCCCACTCTGTCTTGTCTTCATAACCACAGCTAATCACATGTATGGCTTCTTTCAATAGTGATGCAGAAGTTGCTCCTTTTGGAATACCGCCATCTTCCATTAGCGTTGAGGCTATAAAAACAGATGACTGCCCAAATTTTTTCTCAAATTTTATTTGAGGCATTAGCAATGACTTTTCATTGTCTATTCCTGTGACAAGGTTCCAAGAACAACATTATTACCAGCACAGGCAGACATGTAACACAAGCATGATAAGATAATAAAATCATGCATGGATCTCGTAAGAATACATTGTAAGAAAAATAATGGTAACAAATAAGAATATAATCTGCTCCACCTTAGCATTCTTAGCGTTCTAGAATATTTCTGAAAAGACGAAGCTAATTTGAGGCACTCCTTACCTTCAATTCCCTCTTCAATATTTTCCAGTGCATGTATTTGCTTTGTAGCCTCCTTATTCTTTATCTTCTTTTTGTTACTTGTCTTTGCTTTCTTATTCTTCTTCCTAGATCCGCAACACAAGCAGCACCATCTGGGCCAACAGTTACAAGTCTTCCTTGGTGGTTTCTTCTTTTTAGGGGCATCATATCCATAGAGTGCCTGCCTCCTGAAGACGCACCCAGTTCCCACGTATATTGGTCCTTGGATGCCATCTAAGCCTTTCATATTGACCTGAATATAATGAAAGAGAAATTATTTTTTCCTGAAAGAATAGTATCATGCAAGCATATGAAATGCAAACCAAGAGAAAATTCTTACGTACATCAAAGAATACAACATTGCGATTTGAGTATCTATCATGACGATCAATCCCATCAAATCTTTGAGGAAATTGTACATAGCATATTTTCTTTCCTGATGTAGGATCCATCATGAAGCACATGGCTTCACGAAGTGCCTTACTGTTGTTTATGTAATGATCACAATCAACATTCAATAGGTAAGGAGCATTTGAGATGACTGCTGAAACTCGCACCTTGATAATCAAACAACAAATCATAAAGATTATGTCAGAAAAATAGAAACGAGAGAGAGAGAGAGTGATGGGGAAAGGAGAGAAGGGGCTCTACCAAGGCATTCATAGCACCAGCCTTTTTGTGATGTTCAAATCCAGGTCTCTTCTCACGGGACACATAAACAAGACGAGGTAATTCATTTCCTTCAACATCACGCACACCATTTTGACCAAGGAAAACCTGTATAAGATCATTAGAGTTGAATTTCACCAGAAGGGCCATATAAACCTGGACACAACATTTTGGAATCTACAGTGAAGACCAAGACTGCATCAGAAAATACTATTACCTGTATCATTCCAGGATGATCTCTGACATTGTTTCCAGGCCATGGAGTCGCATCCTGCATTGTCCAACCATCCTCAGGAACCTTCTGTGCCATTGCTACTAATGCATTAATCCGTACTTTGAACTCCTCATACTCCCTCTACCACACAGTTGAGAACACCAAAGGCAATCCATCAATTATTGGAGCAGACTTAAACAAAGATGTAAGCAGTGAAGTATGGAAAAAGCATTTAAGCAGGATCTAATGTATAAAAACAGGCTAGAATTACTCATACTTCATGCATATATGGAAGTATCACTTTGGAAAGAACATTGAGGGCTACTTTTTCTTTGTCTATATTTTCTTAGGAGGAAACAGAGGGAGGAGAAGAAGCAAGCATAATAATAACAGTTTCAAACCTTAATAGCACGACGTTCCCTGATAAATGCTGCATCCACTTTGTCCTTGAGATAGTCAACCTTTTGAGCAAAATACCATTCTGGCGCCCGTGGTTCAATACTGAACTTCTTGCAGAATGGAACCCACTTCCTTGCAAACTCAGATGTCTCAGAAAGGGCTTCAAATGTAAGCATAGCTGCACCATCATCAGAGACATAGCATGCAACTTTATCCACAGGATAATCTACAGCAAGGATGGACAGAACTGTATTTGCAGTGATAAGTGGTGGTTCTTTCATAGGATCCACTGTACTAACAAATACATCTATAGGAGCTAATTCAGATGGCTTTCCTTCTTTTTCATACCTGAGAAGCAGTAAACCATCAGCTATAGAATGGAGTAAATAGAGAAACAAACACACGAGGAAAAGGACAAAGAGAAAGATATACCTCAGTGACAAACGATCAAGATATGTTTCTCGCTCAATTGGACACCATTTTGGAAACTGATCTAAAATCCATGATACAGCAAACCAGATTTCACATATCACTGATGTTAGCCACAATCCATATGCATCATCGACTGGATGGAGTATTCTATAATGAAAAAAGAGGCAAAGAATGGCAATCCGGAGTACTATAATAATTCTGTATGGATTTATCCTGCTTGAAGAGATTGGTAACTTCCTCCAAAGTGGCTGCCTGCCTTCATCCATCCTGTTAAAAAAGATTCAAGTTAACTCTTGATCTAGATGGAGGAAAAGGAAATAGTGAATATAACAGGGCAGCTAGTCGTGCATTTGCATGTGCACTATAACAATCAAATGATAAGCAAACAGCAAAAAGAACCCATCTCAGTTGTGTAGCCTAGCAAGTCTAGTAACTAACAGGGCTTGCGCAATCATACCCTTTTACATGACATAACTCAATATAATGTTATAACCAAAACTGGAAAATAGAAGCATGATATTCTGCCATTAAGAGAAGAGAAAAAGGAAATATAATTGTGCGGAAGAAAATAAGCCTAGGATGGCACACAATCAGGACAAGGTTAGACATATAGAAGCTCTCTGTACAAACTAGTTCTGTGCAATCTCAGTCCTTGTCAGAGTGAGGCTAACACAGTACAGTATTACGATTGTTTAGTTCAGACATTCAGATAACTTTTACTGTTTCATGAGGCATCATCTAACAAACCAAACTTTGATGGACCAGTTTTGATTTATATCAAGTCAAAAAATGTAAAATATCACTTTTGGTATAAGAGACCAAATAAAATGCGAGATAGACTTTCTAAGTTTAGAATATAAACTATTTAATGGTGAAACAGACACCACTCTCCTTACTTTTCTTTTATGAATCTTTAAGGATAGCAAGATATTTGTGTTTGAATTTCTTCGACAATGGTTTCTCCTTGAGTAATTGTTTAATTTTCAATATCTTCAATGATGAGACAAAAGAAAAAAAGAAGAGGAGAGACAGTGTTGATCATTTTTCTGATCATTCTTATGCCAATTCAGCTGCCTTATTAATGTAAATGAACATCTTTGATGAAAATCATTTCCAAGATATCTCCACTTAAAATGATTATTCCCCGTGACTGTTTCTTCAACTCAGCCACAAAGTTGGAGGCAAGTTGGTGTCCTGTCAACTGTCTTGTTCTCCTATCTAACAACAATTTGGAAAAGAAGCTAGTCTTGGTAAGTGGACGTTCCAGTAAATCATTTAATTGTTAGTCATGGCCAAAATAATTTAGAGATGCTCTGATTGAAACAACCAGCTCCAGTGTGAATTAAATTGGAAATCACTTAAGGAATAATAAGAAGAGCTGATCAAACAGATAAATAAGCTCTAACAGATCAATCGTGACAAGTAACATGTTCTGAAGACTTCAATTTATAAATAGTGACTGACATAATAGAACCTACTTGGGCAAATCAGAATCCTCCAGTTCATCGCCATCTTTCCCATCACCATTACCCCCTTCATGCTTGACCACCTGAAGTTTTTCATTCTGCTTCTTCTTCCACTCCTCCATCCGTTCCTTCCATGCAACAGTTCCATAACCATAAACTGATAAGTCTTTCTTAGGATCCATAGCTCGTGGGGGTTGAGCTGCATTATCATATCAATTGTCATTTACTAGGAGAAAATGAGAAAGAGAAACTAGTTTGAACTTGAACAGGCTTAACAAATAGGAACAGATTATTATACATTATACAGAAGTAAATTAAAAGAAAATAAAATAACTTACTCGGTACAGATGAATCATCGAAAGGCATGGGATGAACTCGTTTTCCTCGTAAGGGAGGAATAATGAGAGCATGTTTATCAGCAGAGATCCCAATATCCTTAATCAATGAAAAATAAATATCAGACAAAACCCAGAAAGGTCAGTCAAATTCTGACAACCATTAGAGACTTTCTAATAAACTAACCTCTTGACCGTATGTCAGGAGAGGTATATCAGGAGTCACAGAAGCTGCATCTAGCTCTGATGGTGTGGTTATCCCTGAAGCATTGACTTGCGAACCACGACCAACATTAAGGCGAGCAGAGAGCATTGCCTCGGCAATGTGGTGAGGGTCTCGCCTGATATTGCTTCCAATGTCAAATTCATTTTCCAAATCATCAATATCGTCCTCTTCTTCATCACCGTCAACTCTAGGACTCCCTGATATGGTTGCAGTATAACCAAATTTATCACCATGTCATAGTGAAGGAAGCAAACGTAAACACAAAGAGATCAAAGTAAAATTTGTTTGACCCTTCACCTTTAATGCGCTTGTATCTGGTTTTGCACTGGGGACAAGCTTGGTTTCCCTCTCTTCTTTCATACTCGTAGCAAGATCTGCACACGGGGAACGCACATTCATTGCAAGCAACAAATGGCTCCGCATCCACCGTAAACTCTATCTCATCCCCACAGATCTGGCAAATCTGCCCAGTCAGTTCTTTAAGAGAGGTCACCTGCAATTCATATAAGCGATCAGATCGTGAAAATTAGATGGTAAGAGACACTAATAGAAGCTGGAAAATTGCAGAGTTAATTAAAAAATATATATAGAGATCAAAGTCGAAATCTTTCTAGCAGTCGATCGTTCAGCTGTGAAATCAATATACAGTAGAAAAACGAAAAAGAAAAAGGAGAAAAAAAAAATGAAAACTATTTCACCCCATACACCCAATTGGTCTAAGGGAGATGGAGGATTTTAAAAGGAGTAATCTTCCAGACAGAAAGGAAACAACCAGGTAGCCCACAATTTGCTGCTTGAAACTCACACTGAGATCTAAATAACACATTTTCAGAAACCATTTATATGTTAACAACAGATAAATCGTGATCAGGAACAAATTGCCCGAAAGGATGAGATGAAGCACAGAAAATGCAAGAGAAGTCAATTGGGAAGAAGTTCAGCTGGAAGTCCATGAGAAAGACAGTCAAAGACCGTTTTTCTCTTTCAGACTCCTCATATTGCTTTCTGAAATGACTTCAGGAACACGAAAAACTGCAGAAATTGCCCATTTTGAAAGCTACGAAGATGCAATTTCTTCATAGAAGCGCAGAATCAGTAAGATAAGCATGTAAGAAGTGACTATAAGACCACTCACTCTTGCAGTCTCATCAGCATTGATAAGAACAAACTCGTTCCTGTTATGTGAACC
Source organism: Bauhinia variegata (assembly GCA_022379115.2). NCBI lineage: Eukaryota > Viridiplantae > Streptophyta > Magnoliopsida > Fabales > Fabaceae > Bauhinia > Bauhinia variegata. The sequence continues at coordinate 19,882,912 of CM039428.1, read as the reverse complement.
CGCAATAAGTCGCCCGTTGGTAGCCATTACAACCACCACTCGGTACCTGAATCTTCAAAAATATGAGATATCCAATTCAAGAACTCCCCTTCTCTGCCTCTGACATCACTAGCTACAAGCAAAGCTCACAGCTTTACTCTGTTCCGCCGCTTATTATGTGGCTGCGCCCACACTCTCAGGCACCCATTACAAGGGACACTAACCCCACATTATACAACGCACCCAACAGAGAGAGTCCAGTGAGTGAGAGAGAAGGGTACAGAGAGAGAAATAAAGAAGGGAAAGCAAATAAATATAGAAAACAATAGGGCAAAGAGTGGAGAGCGATTAAAATAAGAGCCGGATGAAGAAAGCGATTTACTTTGGGTGCATTGAATGATTCTTTCCTTGAGAAACCCAGTTTTCTCACAAATGAGTTCTCGCTGTAAAAAATATGGGCTCTCTCTTTGGTCTGTGTTGCATAAAAAAATGGAAACTTTTTACAGAATACAGAGAATCTAAGCACGGGTTGGAATTTCAACGTATAGCTAAGACAGAGAAAGACGGGGACAAAGGTGAAGATGAAATGAAGGGAAGAATACTATGCGGTAGTTGGATCTATTTCATTTTCCTCCTAATCTAATTGAGTATTACGCGTATAATAATAATAATACAATGCTATAAATCATTATGCAACTGTATCTGAACCCCATAAAACTTGGGAAGCAATTCGTGGGTCCAGGCTTTTGATGGTGTGTTGACGGTGGTGGAGCACAGCTGGTGCCCCACCGTGGGAACGGTCGCTCAAGGGTATAACTGGAATTTGGGGTTTTCCCATGAGAGTCACAAAGAGGTCAATATTGGTTAAGACTCTTTACTTTCTACGCTCTCTCACGGTTTTACTGTGCCGAGTCTGCTGACTACTGAGAGTGAGCGAGCGTCTAGAGAGAGAAAGAGTAGAAGGCAAGGCAGCTCTAGAGCGGGGGAAAGATCACGTGCGGCTCGTGCCAGCGGAACCGAGAGATAAAACAAAATATCGCGACTATTGAAGGGAGCTGTTACGTAAAAAAGTGAACTCTTGTGACTAGGGGATGTGACTAAAGTACCCTTTTTGTATATTTGTCTAATTTTTGTTAGTAAATTCTGCCTTTCTTATACGCAATTATTATTTTTGTGTTGTGTGCTTTTGGTTGGCCCCACATTTATTGTTGTTTTGCTTCCCAAGTTGGAATGAAAACTAGCGTTTGGGTGTGCGTGCTTATTCTAATAGCGTGACGAAGCCTCTTCTCTTGACTTAGTTAAGAGTTAAAACAAAACAACCAGCATAACAAATAGTGAATTAAAAAATGTGCTATTATCCTGCAAGATGAGTATTTGGTCGTTGGTACCATCAATTCTAACCCTAATTAGAATGATAATCAATATCTAGTTTTCATGCCCATGGTGGACTTATTTACATAAATACTGAAATCTATCAATTTGTTAAGAATTCTTCTCGTGAAAGCCTTTAATGCTTAAAGAACTTTCTTTGTATTCAAGTTTTTAATCATTGAATAATGTTCAATGATGAGGAGATTATATTTGTAAAATGTGACGGTTTAGGATACAAACCTTAAATGTTGTAAGTTCATGCCATTTTTTCTTTTTAATCTTCTTTGAAAATCTACAATAAGTAAACAACATCTCATAATAAAGAATGAATTTATATTATATCTTGCTTACCTTTAGTATTTGGTTAAAGAAAGGGGTTTCTTTAAATTGTACAAAGATATCAATGTATCATTTAAACCCTTACCTAACAAGAGCAGCAATAGAGAAATATCAGGTATTAACAATACACTGCAAGTTTCTTTCCTTCTTAACATTTTTAATTATCTTCTGCCATCTAAAGATTAATTAATACTTTTATTTGGAGACAAAATCACCTAATTTGTAATTTTTTAAAAAAACATAGGCAAATTGAGTTTCAAAAATTTATTAAAATTAAAGTAACAAATTTTAATTAATAATTATTGAAATTTAAATATAACATTAATTAATATTTAAAATGAAAAACAATAAACAATAAAATTATTCCTATAAAAGTAACTTCTAAATTTCAAAGTTAAGACCTTGCTTAAAAAACTTTTGGGCTCCACTTACTTAGCTAACATCTAATCATTGTTTTCTATCAATAGCTATTAATTAATAACATTTCATTAAATAATCTATTAAATAATTTGATGACGAGACTAGATGGGTTGAACTGTTATTTTCATCTCTGTTAGGAACAGATCATAAAATTAATAATATAAATCAATTTGTTTTTTAGAACCCACATAAGATCTGCAATATCCTTCATTAGGTATAGCATTTCTTGAATGATCTATTTTATTTTATAATTATTAAATTAATCTTCAACTTTCTCAATCCAGATTTGTCGGTTACAATAAATTGTATATCAGATTCCATAATGCATGGTTGGGGTTATTGCCTTATTTCTGAAGAACTTCCAATAATTCTAAATATCAAAGTTAAAGCCAGACGAAAATGGAGAACTTTAAAAAGACGATAAGCAGAATATCCCATTAAATTAGATGACTTGAAATAACAAAATATATTGTTGGTACTTTTGAAAGGATACGTCAAGCCCTAAAAAATAAATAATTGATACATTGATCTCGTGCTGCCGACACTTTGTATGGTCCACGTTTTGTATTCTATGCCACGGTTGATGCCTATGCCCAACAACTGCATTCTTCTAAATTAGAAGCTATATATATAATGTATAATGTTTTTAATTGGGTTTTGATAATTAAGATCAATTGTAATATCTACATTGATCAAATTAACATAAGCTTCTTTTTTATTTTATAATTCAATCATTGAAATGCTTTTTCTACCATTTCATTATATACCATATTTAATTTTTAATATATCACGACAGATACTACATTAAATATAATCAATTAATCTAAATCTAAGTTAAACATAACTTATAAGAAATTATTAGGGTTTGAATCTAAACTTTTATTTAAGCTAAAACAGTGAATGCTTGTTAATGCATCCATTTTGTGGTTATAATAAATACATATATAATTTCTGACTTGAGCATGCATGAATTTTGAAAGAGATTGAGCAACCTATACAATGGACAAAGAAGATTACTTTCCTTCCTGTTTTTGTTTTTGCCTTCAAATAGACAAAAGGAGTCAATGACGTACGAAAGATGTTGAGTTATTATTTCACAAAAATGATAGGGTTCTATAGGGCAGATAAGCTGAAGCACAGTGATACTGATATGCTTGGAAGACAACACGATCACTATCTCCACAAACCAGCTAACCAAATATACCCTTTGTCACAGAACACATTGAACTGTTTACCCTCTTTCTCTCACAGATTAACAAAATAGAGAGAGAAACAGGTGGGGTAGATCAGTAAAGCTAGTATTTTTCCATGCAAGAATGAGAATCCAAAGTGGGGAATTTTAAAGATATTATCAATCTGCATGTGTACCTGAATGCATCACATGCTTATGGTTCTTGCTATGGAGCATCTAGAAAGAATAAAAAATTTGGCAAGTGGACCAATTGAGATGCTTCCTTTATGCCATGGCTGCCTCTCCATTTATTTCTCGTGTAATAATTGGTAGCAACAATCATATCTGAGATTGTCACTCTCTGAAATGAAAAAGCTTGTTGGAATAAAGTAAATAAATAAATAAAAAGGTCCAGTAAAGTCTCTCAAATCAATCGAGTTTCTTTGCCTTTGAACCATAACTACATTGAGTCCAATTAAGCTTAGTTTTTGAGGGGTAAGATTAGGGTATGGTGGATATATTGTTTCCTAAAGTAAGCCTGCGCCACCCACAAGAGTTTGAACTTTTAAATCATTAGTAGTAATATGTAGAGAAGCCAAGCACGTTCTTTAAGAGAGATTTATATTTATTATTCTTATTTTAAATAATATTAATTTTATATATAAAAAGTATAAAAATACATGAATGTAAATTAAAAAGAAAAAAGAATTACTTCACGTGAATAGCTTAATTGATAAGTTTTTGGTATAAAGTACCATGATTATATATATCACAATGAACTGAGCGAGTTATACTAAAGTCAATTGGGGACCATATTGTCTTTAATGTGAGATAGGTCAATTCCATCTAGGCTACTCTGCCTACCTATTTGGTTAGCTTTAGAAACATAACTTTTCTGATCTGTGGTGCTAGTAATTAATAATGCCATCAAAGTCACTCAGAATTGTCACCTTCTGTGAGAGTTATATCTTTCTGCTTTCTTTTCTTTTTTCCTGTCTTCTAAACCTTCCTTAGTGTACTCAATTATCATTATTTGGCATAGTGAAAAAGAAAATTAAATGAGAACGTTTTTTCTCAATCAAGAAAAGCATTTCCTTACATCTAATAACCTTTATAAAATTCTTGCTGCATAATCTAAACACGTAAAGCTATAATAATAGAGAATGAGACATGAAATATTATCTTGATCTAAAAAAGCAACCCTTGTAGCAGTGGTGACTATTATTGTTTTTATTGGAACACTTGATAGAAAAGAAAAGGTGAAAAGACAAGGTTTGAAAAGAAGCAAAGGCCAAAGGGTCGTAAAGGATATGAACTAGTAGATCATGGTCTTGGACTGTAGCCAGATATTGGCATTTAGGTTTCTTCCTTGCAACTCAATTGTTTTGTTGTTGGTTTCTGAAACAAGTTCCTTCTCAGTGCTCAAAAAGGCAACACTCCAATTGGTGGATCTCTCCAAAGTGAATTAATTAGTTGTAGGGTTTTCATGTTCAGTTGGAAATCTTCTATTTCTATAGAGAAAAATCATTGAAGGTTTGGGTCGCCTTGCACTCAATGAAGTGTATATTTTAGGTAATGCATGTACTTTGATCTTTAAAGTTCTTAATTAACATAAAGAAAAAGAAATACATAGAGAAATTAGGTACCATAGCCTCATCAAAGATGGTAACCTTAATCCTATACAATAATTAATGGGCAATTGACCATATATAGGAGAAAGATGGTTTGGAAAAAAAAATAATCATTTTAGTATTAATTTCTATTCATAAAAGTAAAAGAAAATAGTAAACAATAAATTCCATCCAATAAAAAGAATTATAAAATTTCAAATTTAAAATCTTTAGTTTTAAATATTTTAAAATTCTATCTCCATGTGAATTTAGCAATTGCAATTGTAAAAGTAAATGCAATTTTTTTGTGTGTAAAAGCAATTGCAATTATAACACTTTTAAATCATCAAAAGCTTGGCCAAACACACGCATCATCTTGTTTAGACTTTAGAACGCATTTTAGGATCATCATACAAAAATAACAAAAAGCAAACCCGTCTAAAATCTCCCATTTTTAATTAAACATCTTTGAAGGAATGACCAAATTATATTGACTATAAATATAAATAATAAATTATTATAAATATCTATAATTGTTTTTAAGTTTAGAATATCTAAAATAATTTGGAATTAGAAACTCTCCCCAACGAATTGGACGCTGAGTTCTCCCAATCTATTTCCTAGAAGGAGCTAAAAAGTGATTATCCATCTTCGAATGTCCCTAGTTTTTTATTATACACGTGGCAAGCATCAGTGAGGTATATAATTCCCAAACGAAGTAATTATTAGTTAACATAGTTTTCTAATCCACGTAGAAAAAGAGCCAATAGCTTGGCTTAGCAGACTTTGCTTTGCTGACTGACTCGAAGGTATGTTTATGGAAAAGCAACCTCAAATTCAGGGCCCAGTGAACGGGGCATATAGCCCATACGAATTTCCCACGTGGCATTACACAGTGAAATATAAAATGTTACAGTAATTTTAGGAATTAAATGTATTCCAGTTGATTTTCAACCATTTAATCTATACTTATTATTTATTGATTGTATATATGTATACATATTATATGGTCGACAGTCGATTTTAATACTTATTAATTGCATTGTCAATTCTTACAAATGTTTTACGTAAACAGTATACATATATAATGATTTTTGAAACTTCCATTAATATTATTTGATCTTTTTATATTTCAAATAACAATGTTACAACTTATTATAAAAATGTAAATTTAATTTATTTAACTCAAATTTAAATTTAAATTAGTTGATAATTAATATAATTTTTTTATACAAATTGTCAATATTTAATAATATTTATATTAACAATTAATATAATTAAAACATAATAAAAGTATATCAATAACAAAATTATTTTTATTAAATTTTAATATAATTATTAGAACTTAAAATCTTGCACATAATAAAATTAGATTAGTTAATGATTTAATAATTGTTGTGGTGCTTGTGTCAATTAAAAGATAAAATAATCTCTTTTATTTTCTTTCTTCTATTATAGCACATTTGAGATCAATTTTACCTAAATAACAAACACCACGTCACCACCTTAACTAACAAGTACTATAAAATAGTCAGATTTACTCGTGTGTTATTATTATCAATCTCTTTAAGTAAGGTATGATTAATACATTGATTGTATTGGCTATAAAGCAATCAGATTATGATGGGCAATTATTACTAAGCAAGTTTGTTACACGGATGTAGATTGCCACGTGTACTAAAGTTCGAGACACTTAAGCTAGTGGGGCCCTGGTTCAATTATGAAGGAGACTTGGATAGGGTATGGCCCACAAGACCTTTGTGTGAAGTGGGTGACAGCTGGTTGAAGCCCTACAGTTTTCGTCGGTGGAAAGCGAACCGTAAAACGGAATGAAAGAGAAAAAGCAAAAAAAAAAAAAAAATTATTTTTGGCTTGAGTAACGGTTACACGCTGGGACAATGAATGGTGGCGATGGTTACACATGCGAGATGGTGACGCAGAAAAGGTTAAAGTAGGGCAGTGGTTGTCCGGTGTCGTTTTCAGGACAGGGCAAATGCGACAGTCCATCGGGGAATAACGCACGTCCTTCATTAGTTGAAAAATGAAAAAAATAAATATTTGTGTATTTTTGTCGGTGAAGAAGGCAAGGCACTGTCGTGTGGGATTCAAAGATGAAGCGCGCGAAAATACGGCGGGACATGAATATTTTCCTAACAAATTCAAAATTATAACTCGGAGGCAACTTGTGTTTTCGCTGAGTAACAATTTGCATTTGTTTTCTTTCTTCCAATTTATTTTCTTGAATTTTATTATTACTTTTTGCTAAAATTCGATTAAACATAGAATTACTGCAGCACGGAATTCCTTTTTTAATGATCCATTTTTTAAACTTTCATTTCTAATGTTAATATTAATAAGTAAGTTTGGACGGGTTCTTAACTAATATTAATAATTACGGAAAATATCCTTTTCAAATTAGTTGAGTGAGATATTCAGAGAAATATTAATATGATAAGTATCATATATAATAAATGTATTTTGTGTAACTATTTATAAAACTTAAAATATTTTATAACAACTTGCAAAAAAAATAAAATAATTTATAACAACCTAATAATCATTGTATTAGTTCCATAAAAAATTATCATATTGGTTAGTTGTTTCTATAAAATCAATTGAACATGAAAATATTTTTCTTTAATCAAGAGACATTGTTAACTGCTCATGAATGTTAAGCAAATCCATCATAAGGATTTAAATAACAAAGTAGGGATAATGTCTGGTGTATAATTACCTGTATTATTATTTAAGTAAATTTTTTATTGATAAAATTTAAAATTAAACATACAAAATTTTAAATTTTAGTAAGTACTAACTGAATAATTATATATTTTTTTTTGAAATAAGGATATTGAAAGATTAAACAATAAAACTTGATTTTTTTTTTTCTGGTATTGTACTATAAATGAGAAGAAAAATAATCTTATCTTTAAAAGAGGTTGGAATAGTAGAAATAAGAAAAACTTGTAAACAAAGTGTGCAACATATATCCAATTATTTCTTGATAAATTAAAATTTAAAACTTAGACTATATTGGTACAGATTTATCGTTGTATAAGATAAAAAAAAATCATTAATGCGATATTATTCGAATTACATCATTAACTTTAATTAAATCTAGCCGTCGGTCGCTTCCCAGGTCCATGGTTAATTTGGTATGCAACTAGTTATATACTCTGCCATAGAACGAGTCCATGTGATAATAATAATAATACTAATATTCCTTCGCCAAGCAGAGAATAATAATATTCTTTCTACAAAAAAAAGTAGTATTATATAAAACGTAACGTAAGAGTTGCATTTTCATAAAATATCAAGCATCAGTAAAATGACACAATCAGAATGATATGCTTCTACTATTTTGCTTCTCTATATATCTTGCTCTATTTTTTATTTGAGAGAAAAATTGGAATAAATTAGTGTTAAGTCACTCTTAGATTAAAAAAAAAAAAAAAAAAAAGAATTCCGACCTGCCGGATTCGAACCAGCGACCTAAGGATGGCTGAATGTTGCCAACTACAGTCCTCCGCTCTGCCAACTGAGCTAAGGTCGGTTTGAATGTGGCTGCTGGGATTCGAGCCCAGGTCTCCACGGCCACAACGTGGAATTCTTACCACTGAACTACAGCCACTTGTTGTAGGAATGTTATTCATTTATTTATTTAATTATTACAATTAGCGATCACTCACTGTCAATCTTCCCACATACACTATGTATGAACCTTGGCTAGCTTCCTTCAACAGTACTATCTATTATAATATGGCTTCCATCATTCACAAGCTCTTCACTGTAAGCTTTGTGCTTGTCGCTGACGGAGCTCGGTTGAAGGTAGATGGAGAGTCGTTGCCATGCTGGGAGTTATTGTTTGAGTTGCAGGCTCATACGGTGAGACTTACTTGAGTCCGAGTTGCTGCAGAGCCATAAAGGTAGATTCTTACTTGGCTTGGATTTACTGCAGAAGAGGGTGAGATATTGCTGAGTTACTGCGACGGTGAACAAGAACAACATTTGTCTCCCACACTTCCTGCATCCTTAGACTGTAACACTTGTGTTTTGGCAAATGAAATAATTCTTGTTGGGTTACTTTCTCTCAAATTTGAAGAGTGTTTTTTTTTTTTTTTTTTTAATGAAGGCCCATCTAAACAAAACTTTTTTTTAAAGGCACTTTAGTTTGAAAATGCTATTTGTTTTTTCTTCTTCTAAATAATCTATCCAAACGGGCCGAAGTCCGTGGCACATAAAACCGAGTCACGTTAACCCATCTCAAAATTAGGTTGGGTCATATTGTTACAAGCGGCACGGGCTTAATAGGAGGTTTTAGGAGGATTTCTCTTGTGCATTTTATGTTATAGATTATAATATAATATGTAAGTTTAAAGTATTACGGACCACATCAGTGTATACATTTATATAAGTCAAAATAAAATTTATTCATGTAAAGGATTTTTGTGGTTTTTGACTTATATAAACTTTTATATAATTACGTATTCCTTATCATAGTAACATATAAATTTATGATTCATAACATAGAAAATATAAACATATGTTTGAAAGATGAAGTTTTGAAACCTGAAAGCGTAAGGCTCGCGAGTGGTTCTTCTCTTCTTAGTGCTTTGAGGCATCTTTATTTGTCTATGTTCTCTTTTGTTTGACTAGTTTTCTTTGGGTTGATCCTGTCTACTGCAGAATAAGAAGAAGGGGGAATATGGAAGCAAACTCAGGTAAACTTGTTTCTGGTTTTACTAGTTTTCTCTAAACTCATTTTACTGCTTTCAACATGCTTGGATCACCTAAATTTATTTTAGAAGAGATATAAAGGAAATGCAGCTAAAGCCAATTGTTGGGGGCAGTGCAGTCATTAAGTACCTCTTCAACAAACCAAGCTTTAGTATAATATTTGAGAGAGAGAAAAACGCCACCGGAGGAAGGAAGGGAGGGAGGTAGAGAGAGAAAAACGCCATGGGTGATCAAGTAGAGAGAGGTAGAGCTTGGGAGTTTCGGGTGAAAAGAAGGTTAAAGGGGTTTTAATGCGTCAATTTGCTGAAAAAAGACTAAGGGGTGGAAATATAAATTCTTCAGGTGTTAAAAGAAATCATCTTTTAGGGAGCAATCCCCACTTTCGGACAAGCACACTCCAATTTATAGTGTCTCTCACCCAAGCCCCCTCTCTAGCAGAACGAACTGAGCCCGGGGAATTCTTTCGGCACATCCCATATGACACAAACTAGGTTTAGGGTGTGTGGTTAGAAATTATGGGGTGTGAGTGTGACAAAAAGAATTCCCCTGAAAGTGCGACAGTTATGGTTTTCGGACTCTCCTTTCTATCTGAGAGAGGGAAGGGGCTTGGTTGAGCTGGTGTTGGTGATGGTGTTCCGAAGGAAACTGTAGAAAAGCACATATACAGAGACGTTGGCATGACTTGAGAGCGTATAATAGTGGTATGTTTAATTTGGATGATTATCAGAGCCGATAGATTGATTTGTGTGCAGAGCTTCCTCCTGAGGCACTTTCTAAGTCTGTCCACCAAACACAGTCCTAACGGTCTACATTTCCAGCTCCATCAGGATCATTTGCTCTTGTCTTCGAATTTGATGGAGAACCTGGAAGAACAAAAGAGCTATGTACACTATAACCATACTGATCCTTGCAGAGACGCAAGATGGACTGCTAGGTAACATTTATCGTAAATGATTTCAACTCTTTTTTTTTTTCCAACTCAGTCAAATGAACCATATTTATGAAATTTCTACATTAGAGAACAATGAAAGAGAACTCAAGCTATGGTCAATATCGATATCAATTTTTCTAGCAAGATAGTTTATGGTGAATTGCTTGCTCTACCCTCTTTGAAGTAATGGGTTTATTCGGGTTTGGCAGGGAAAGCTACCAATTTATGAAAGCAAGGCCATGGCAACGAGTGAATGACTTTTATTTAAACCTCGTTCAGGGGATATTGTCTTTGCCACTTATTTTTCGAGATGAGGTGGGTTGTTCTCTGAATTCTGCATTGTACTTGTGTTTAAATATTTTCTTTTTGGTCTGCCAACAGGGGTTAGGGTGTCCCCTTTCGCAATCCTACCCCACTAGATTTGAACATCTGACGATGTAAACTGAACTTGCTAGCTTTTAGTGTTACATAATTAATATCAGTTGCGCAATGAACTTGAGCAATCAAACTAGAAAAAGCTTTTCAAGGTTACATTATTTTGTATGTCCTCACTGGTTGATGACTTGATATAAAAATTGCTGCATCAGTTAGAACTTTTAGGTTTGAGTTTAGCTTCCAAGGAGGCTATGCTTTGTGTAATTTGTTTGTCTCAATAAGCTGTCAACATGGAATACTTCATAACTTCTACATTGGCAATGTTAGTTTTCTCTTAACAACATGATTAATTCTGTTAGTTTTCTTTTTTGGCATATGAATATGAGTATCTTTCACTTTTTGTTAGTTTATCCTTCTTAATTCGTATGAATTTCTAACAGACACTTCTTGATCACAACGATACTGACATCTCAGCACTTTCTGATAAAACTGAGTTGGAAAGTGTTGCATCTGAAGATCGCTCTGGCAGATGGGCAAGAATAACATTCAAAATTATTCTTTCATATCATGGGGATTCTTTTGATGGATGGCAGAAGCAGCCGGGCTTGAAGACTGTCCAAAGGCAAGACTTTCTTATTACACTACTGCAGTATGGAGCATTCTCCATACCTTATGAAGCAATAGTTATTTGTCCACGGCTGTAATTAAGTGGGCATCTTGCCTGCTGGTTGGATAAGGTGTTATCTGTATTACAGAATTGCAAAATAAGCATACTGTGGGAGTGTGGGTTTGATCACATATCTTGTTAAAAGTTAACTTCCTCTTTGGTTACTTTTTTTTATCATCTATAAGCCTTTTTTCTACCCCTCCCTTTTCACCTTTTAGTTGTTCCTTTATTTTGTCTACAAATGGATTTGAGCTAAACCTGTGATATGGTATAGCACCCTGACAAGTGTTTACTTATCTTCGTACTCTGCTCTCTGTTTATGTCACTGCTGCTGGATTGCACATGATTGATGTGGGATTTATTTTTTGTTTATATTTTAGCATTTATGGTAAACAAAATGGATTATGTGTTCCTTAGATGTCTTCAACTGCTTCATCCTCTTGCACTCATTTATGATGCAGTATGGTAGAGGAATCACTTGGTAAATTTGTTGATGAAAAGAAAGCTCAATTGCTCAAGGACAAAGGTTTGCCTGTTGAAGGCTGTTCTGTTGTTGCTGGGCGTACAGACAAAGGAGTGACGGGCCTCCAACAAGTCTGTTCTTTTTGTAAGTCATTTTCCTTTTCTTTAGATATGTTTGTAAGTCATGTCCATACCATGCAATTAATGAATTTGTGTAGTCTAGGAGGACAAAACTGGAGAACTGTAGTCTCTTTCAGAAAAGCTCTTTTTTGATAAGATGTTCTTTAGCGTTGTTTTGCTTCCTTTTTGTGTGCCTAAACAACCAATCAAGAGAGTAATCTTTTGATTGTCTTTTGAAACTTCAGACATTGAAACATTAAGCCAACGAGTAGATCAGATGTCTGCAGGGCTTATAAGTAGAAAAACACTTTTAGAGCGAAGTTATTCCTTTCGTTTCAATCAGATTGAGGACTTTCTGCCTAGCTATAGTGACGTTTGTTGCAATTAGTGCTTTTGTTTGATCTAGTCTCATTTTGCGCAGACACATGGAGGAAAGATGTAAAACCAAGGGATGTTGAGGATGCGGTCAATTGTGCAGCACCAGGAAAACTCAGGGTCATATCAGTTTCTGAGGTAATATCCCGTTTAAATAATCTGTAACATGAAACTAATATTGAATTGAAGTCTGGATATATGGCTTGAACATTTTGTTACTCTCTGAAAAACTAATTCGATCATTCATTGTCAATATTCCTTTCCATTTTACTGTAGGTATCACGTGCCTTTCATCCTAATTTCTCTGCCAAATGGAGGCGTTACCTTTATATTTTTCCTCTCAATGATGAAGAGTATAGGGACCAGAGCTATGTAAATGAGGAGTTTGATCAGCGTAATAGATGTGATGGAATTTATGATTCCGTCAATAACAATGATGAGTCTGAAGGTGAAAAGAAATCGTATGTGTTCAGTGTAGGAAAGGTAAACAAGCTTTTACAAAAGGTAGAAGGAAAGTTGTTATCCTACAAGTTGTTTGCTCGTGATACAAAAGCTTCAAGAAATGAGTAAGAACTTATGTACTTGAAGTGCTTTCTCTACTCTAATGGAATAGCCGTCATGTTCAGAGTTTTTGTCTGGATATTTCCTGGGCTCTGATAACACTTCTACAAGGGAAATGCCTTTCATTGAATTGACTACATCTGTCATTCTGTTTCAGTGGTCCACCAACTGAGTGTTTTGTCTGCCATGCTCGAGCTGCAGAAGCCAGACTACCTAAAACTGTAATGTTTTCTGCAATTCTTTTAATTTTCAATTTCCCCCTTGTAACTTGCGTTTCATTTTCTTTTATAAAAATGAAAGTTTTGATTTAACTTACATTAATGGCATATTCTAATATTTTTAGGCTTGCGGTGATGAAGAAACAAGGGTTATGTGTGTTGAGCTGGTAGCCAATCGCTTTCTACGCAAGGTAACTACTTTATGTTTTGATTTCCCAATATATATTGAAAACTCTAGCTTGTCTTAATTTATTTTGGCTGATTAACTGATTTTGTTGTGGCTGATCATGTTTTCGTAGATGGTTAGAGTGCTTGTGGCAACTTCAATTAGGGAAGCTGCTGCTGGTGCAGAAGATGATGCCTTGCTAAAGCTCATGGATGCCACATGTCGGCGTGCCACTGCTCCCCCAGCACCCCCTGATGGCCTATGCCTAGTTGATGTAGGATACTCTGAATTTGATAGAAAGATTTGCTTCATCCAACAAGAGTAAGGAAGAATCTTTCATTGTACCAAAACTTAGTCATAATCCAAAATATCAATAGCTTTTCTACCGAACTTAACTGGAGTTACCCACCTTGATTATTTTTCTTTGATTTTATGCTAAGGCTGCAATTTCATCCAATCCTTTTGCAATTTGCCTTCTTATGTTGTATAAGCGTTTAAAACAAGAAAAGGAAGTCAGAAACTTCCATCTTTTCCTTTTGATGGGTTCTCTTCTTCCTCTTGCCAACTCATACTCATATGGACCCACCATTCACCAATCAGGTGCATGGAATTATTGGGGATTGCAAACTTGTATTGATGATAATATGAGATGGAAAATGCAAGATTATGATTTAAATCCATAATTGGTTGAAGCAGCAGAGCAGAATCAGAAAAAAGGGACCAAAATAGTAAAGCAAAGTGGATAATCGAGAGGCAGGCCGGTTATTTCGAAAACGCAAAGCATTCTATTGTAAATGTGATGCAAAGAAACATTTGAGAGAAGACTTGGTCAACCATAGCAATTGAATTTGACCACAATTCACACACACACACTAATACAACACAATATTGATACACACTCTCTCTCTCTCTCTGTCTCCATTCTCCCAATCCTAAACCTAAACAGCCTCCCTTTCTTTCTCTTCCTATTATTGGCTTCTCTTTCTCTCTTACTTGTTTCAATATCCTAATTTCCAGTGCCATCTTTCCATTCCCTCCCTCTTCACCCCTAACATTAGTAAAGTAAAAGTAATAGCAGCGCCTATTCTCTAAGGCCCTTCTCTAGGGCGCGCACGCCGCCCCCACTAGTGCGTGTGCCCCCTAAACGCAAAGACAACACAAAGGGAAAAAAAAAAAGAAAAAAAAGAAAACAGAAAACAGAAAATCCCAATTCAATCCCAGTTATGGCACCTAGTGGTGCGCCATGGGTTCCAATCATCTTCATCATCATAAACATTATTATGATTAACCATCTTGTTGTTCCTTCTTCTGCGGCTTCTGAGACTGAATTACTCCTCAAGTTCAAGGAATCGCTTCAAGACAACAATAAATTATCCTCTTGGAATGAATCATCTTCTCCATGTGGTGAAAAATCCCATTGGGTTGGTGTTCTCTGTTATAATGGAAAAATCTGGGGATTGAAACTTGAGAATATGGGGCTCAAAGGGACTGTTGATGTATATTCTCTTAAAGAGTTGTCAAATCTCAGAACATTAAGCTTCATGAATAACGATTTTGAAGGTTCTTGGCCAGAATTCCATGCCCTAATTGGTCTCAAGACCCTATACATTTCAAATAACAAGTTTAGTGGAGAGATTCCTGGGGAAACTTTCCAGGGAATGCAATGGTTGAAGAAACTTCATTTGTCCAACAATCAATTTACCTCTTCTATTCCAACTTCCCTCATCTTATTGCCCAGGCTTATGGAGTTGAGAATGGAGAATAACAAATTCACTGGCAATATACCCAAATTGAGTCAGAAAACTTTGAAAAGCTTTAATGTAGCTAACAATCGGTTGCATGGCCAAATTCCGGCCACACTAAGCCACATGCCTCCCTCATCCTTCGCTGGTAAGCCATTTTTAATCCCTATTGTTCTGTGTAGAATATTTTATTATGCAGTTCACCCTAATTCTTTTTCCCCGGTTTGGAACAATAGTTTCAATTTTTTAAGTTTGCTAAAGAAATTTTCCACATATTTCAGTTTTTCTTAGGGAAAAAGTTTACAATGATTATTTAAAGGAAATATTTTTTTTTTTTAAAAGTGATTGTCAACCAAATAACAATTATATTTATAACCTGATTTATTGTAATTAAAATCTTTTTAATTAATAATGTGACAAAACGTTAACACAGTTAGATGGATCAAATTGTGTGTATTACAATCATCTATCTAACTTTCATATTATGTCACATTATTAATTGCTATAACTACATCTTTATTTAACCGCAATAAATCCAGTATTGCAAGATAGTGAGTTTACATCCAATAATGGCAAATATGCAGTTTTTGAATTGTTATAAAGTTAGGTGTTGTGAGTATATATATCTGCACACGGGGGAGATTGAAAATTTTGTCCTAAATTATCGAGCAGGTAATGAAGGCCTGTGTGGAGCTCCATTGGAAGCATGCCCATCAAATAAACCTTCAACTATCAGCATTGTTGTGGTTGCTGTAGTTGTTGGTGTTGCAGTAATTGTGATAGTACTAGTGATCTTCATGCTTAATAGAAGAAAACAGCAATCATCAGCATCATTGGAGAATCCAGCATCAACCCCTCAAAGGAAATCTCATGCTAAGGATCTAGACGATGCTAGTGTACGGTCAGCATCAAGCGCCTCCACACATAGCAGAAGAGGAGACACCATGAAGTTAACATTTATTAAGGATGACCGAGAGAAGTTTGATCTGACAGAATTGCTAAGAGCCTCAGCTGAGATATTGGGCAGTGGTTGCTACAGTTCTTCCTACAAGGCTTCTATGGGGAATGGCCCAATGATGGTTGTCAAGAGATTTAAAGCAATGAACAACGTAGGAAGGGAAGAGTTTCAAGAACACATGAGAAGAATAGGAAGGTTGAAGCATCCTAATTTGCTTCCTCTTGTTGCCTACTATTATAGAAGAGAGGAGAAGCTCTTGGTTACAGATTTTGTTCAAAATGGCAGCTTGGCTGTTCGTCTTCATGGTATGTATGCATGTATATATTTTTTGACGATAATATTCTTTGATTCAGAACTTGTTTGAATATTTTTTTTTTTGCCAAAAACACATGTGTAAAGTGTTTGAATTAACTTTTGATAGAAAAAGTAAAAATATCTAGTCTTTAAAAATAGGTAAAATATGTTTTTTTAAAAAAGTAAGAGCATCTCAGTATATTAAAAAAAGTTGTTTTGACTTTTTTTTTTTACTTCTATAGTTGAAAGCATTTTTTTAAGCCAATTCACATATATGCTATAGACTTTGATTAGCTAATAATTAGATGTTTGAAATTTCTTTAAGACAAATCTTCATATATAAATTCTTGTGTTTGATCTGTTTCAGCATATCAAGGGTTGGGGCAGCCAAGCCTTGATTGGCCAACCAGGTTGAAGATTGTTAAAGGGATAGCAAAGGGTCTTGAATTTCTCTACAGGGAGATGCCAAGCCTAATTGCACCCCATGGAAATCTCAAGTCCTCAAATGTTCTTCTCACTGAATCTTTTGAGCCTCTTCTTAATGATTATGGTTTAGCCCCAGTGGTAAACCAGGAGCTTGCTCATGACATCATGTCGATCTATAAATCCCCCGAGTATGTCCAAAATGGACGAGTTACAAAGAAAACCGATGTTTGGACTCTCGGAGTACTAATCCTAGAGACTCTGACTGGAAAATTCCCAGCTAATTTCCTACACCAAGGTAAATCAAAGGAGGAGGATTTGCCCAAATGGGTTCTCTCAATTTCCCCAGAAGAGTGGCCAAACAAGGTGTTTGACAAAGAAATGGGATCAACCAGGAACAGTGACGGGGAAATGGTGAAGCTTTTGAAAATTGGGTTGGGTTGCTGTGAAGCAGATATGGACAAGAGGTGGGATTTGAAGGAAGCTGTTGAGAAAATTCAAGAGGTGAAAGAGAGAGAGAATGATGATGATTTCTATTCCACATATAGTGAAGCAGACATGAAATCTAGAAGGGGATTGTCAGATGAAATCAATTTTTGAGTGGTTGAATTCAAAGGCAAGTAATTGATGAACTGTTTGGTTGGATTTTCATTCCCTGGAAAAATAATGCTACAGCCTGATCAGAGTGCAATTCTGGGTTTGAAGGATTCATTTTCCCAGTGTAAAGATAGGGTGGTGGGAAATGGAAACTGCAGAAGGAAGAAGGGTTCTCACAACATGGGTTGAGTTCAAACTTGATTCAACAAAATCGATCTAGTCTTGTTTAATCTTTTACATCTCTTCACATTTTGTGATTACATTGATTCTTTCTCGTTTTCTCTCTCAGAACACCACCTCACCCATCCTTCTTCAGTGGCATTCAAACTCAGCACCTCTATTATATATAAAATATAAGTGTTTAATCACTCAAGGTGTCTGCATGCACTAATATGGCTAGAACCATGACATTAGAGCCTGTTTACTTTAGGTAGTAGTTTTTTTTTTTGTTTATATTTAGTGATCAAAACAAGGTTTAAAAATGGCTTTAATGATTGCAAGAGAGCTTTATTGTAAATATTTCTTTTATTGTCTCATAATAAGTCATTTGTTGAAATAGTCTTTCATAATAGTTAAAAATTATTATTTTTTAAATGAATACAATTATTTTTAACAAAGTATTTTCTATACATGTAATTAAAAATTAAATCTCTATTAATATATTTAAATTACTTAACTATTTATCAATTATATGAAATTTTATTGAGCATTTGGACTATCTTCATGTCTCATCATTGGATATGTTAGACGATCACCTTCCAAATCAAAGATAAATATTAATTTATACTCATTCTACATATTTACTACACAATTGAGCCTAACAATACTTCTAAGATTAATCAGCAAGAATTAATACTTTTTTTTTTTTTAAATATTTTTGACTGCAGCTTTTAAGTTTAAATTTAATTACAAAATTCACAGATTATCACTCACACTCAACAAGCCACACCAAGTACTCGAGGCATTGATTAATATAAATGTCTCTAATTAATTAGAATTATGGTTCACTATTTTGCAGGTTAGACCTTTTTACTAAACCTAATTTCTATTAAAAAAGATTATTATTATTATTATTATTATTATTACTTACATAAGATGGTCAAATGACCAAAGTTGCCATTTTTGCAGACCTAGGATCAGGGTAGTCTTGATCGGGTTATAAGAGAGAATTAAATTCAGATTTTCTAAATACTACCCTAATTATTCACTATTAGATCACACCCTGTGGTTGCTCATCTAGTATAAAGTATGGTTATTTCATTATAAAATATTTATTTTGATAGCTATGTTTATAGTAAGTATTTATTATAGTTTAGAGCACAACAACCATCATCAATTATATATATTAATTATGACGGTGTTATTCTAGTTTAATCAAAAGTTTTATATTTAAGTCTTGAAAATATAATTATTATTGATTTCATTAATTTAGATAGTTAATCAATATATATTGTAGTGTTATAAACTAGATGGTTTTAACTAAATTTTAAAATATCAAATAATAATAAATAGTAACTTTAGGGCATCAACAAACTATGTTAGTAAAAGATACGTGTATATTAGCAAATGACATGTGAATAAACAAAGAGGGAGATCACGTTTTTTTACCTAATATATACATATGTGTAGATCAAAATATAAAATATATAATAAATAAAATTTCCTAGTTTAGGTACGAAATGCGAAGTTGAAATTCTTGAAGGAAATGTCTGATATTGATGAGGTCTGTGATTGTAATGGATGCATGCCTAAAACGTCGTCGTGAGTTGGCAGGATTGGTTTGGACGAAAAGCGTGGATTGGGTTAAATTACTGTCATCCCAATCCAAGTCCAACTTCCATCCTCGCCAATAATGCTGGCTCAGTTTCTGTTTTCAATGGCTCTAATCAAAGGCTTTAATTTGATTGGGTAGTTGAGAGAACAGAAAGAGGTTAAGCAATTAGCTCAATCTCTTCTAATTTATCTTCCTAATATTAATTCTCTTTTCTCTTCTTGTTCAATATCACTCTTAGCTGTCTCTGCTTCACAACCAAGGAGATATATAAATATCATGCATTGCTGCAGCTGCTTCTTAAATATAATCTTGATTTTGAAACATTGCAGTAGAGATACAAACATATCTATAGAGTTGCTTGAATAACAAGTAATAGGATGATCTGATTAATTAGAAAATCAGCAATGATGTGGAATATTGGTGCAAGGGAGATTAATGGAGAAGCTGCAGCAGCAAGGGCAGCTCAGGGAGATGGGATTGTAGCAGTTGCAGTAGACAAGGACAAGTCCTGTCAATGTGCCCTCAAATGGGCTATTGACAACATTTTCCCCAGAGACAAACCCATTAAACTTGTTCATGTCAGTCAAACCCACAGGTCATTCCCATCCCCATATCCAGGTGGGTACCCATGCATAAATATATTATTCATTCTCTTTTAATCTCATAAAAATTCTTTTCACAGTTAAATGTTCGTTCTGATTTTTGTCTGCGGATTAATTTTGAGACCGTCTATATATCCAAGTCCATGATATATGTTTAGCATTTGTCTTTGATGTACTTTTCAACATGTAGAATAAGTGAAAAATTACAAGACATGCATGCATGCATGCTTGTTTCCTTTCACTTTGCTCCAATCAACATTCTCGTTTTGTTTTCTTGTACGTAACATAATTATTGTTACATATAGAATTGTTTTTGATATTTTACTTAACAATTTAACTAAGATTTTGGGTTAAAATAGTTCTTCATAACAATGATGACAATAATACGAGTTACATTGGTTATTAATTATTAAGTTATGTTAATAGGGTTTGGGTTATTGTTATAATGTAAAATTATTGTTGAGTTTTTATCTAACAACTTAATCTTTTAAGTTAAATTGATTCATGGTCTTTAACTTTTTTAATTAAATTAAAATTTTAGCATATGTTCTTAACAATGTTTCTCGTTATGGATATGTGATAGGGAGTAGTGACACATTGAATCAACAAGAAGCTGATGCTAGGGCAAATGATCTCTTACTTCCATATCGTTGCTTTTGTACGCGAAGACAAGTGAGTGACTCCAACTGATTTCCTATGTTCATTGTTTGTCTTTGTTCTGAAAGAAATGGCACATCAATTATTTTTTTCTTGTATTGAATTAGGTGCAATTTGAGGTTGTTATACTTAATGATCAAGATGTGGCAAGAGCACTCAATGATTTTGTCTCACATAGCGGAGTTGAAATATTATTACTTGGAGCATCATCAAAGAATGGCCTTTCCAGGCAGTTACTTTACCCTTCTCTGAAGTGAATCTCATTATGAAAGACATCATTATCTTGCATCAGAAAAACAAAAAAAATCTGAGACCCTTAATGTCTGTTTTTTTTTTTTTTTTTTCTTTTCTGGGTTAATGTTGTCAATTAATTAGGATATTCAAGAATTCCGATGTCCCGAGCAGTGTAATGAAAACAGCTCCAGATTTCTGCAGCGTTTATGTTATATCCAAGCAGGGAAAAGTTAGTGCCACACGCATTGCTTCTTGTTCACCACCACCCATTTCTACGGTTGAAAGAACTAGGCCAATCCAAAATGAGCATGCAGATCACAACATGTATGTAACTATTACTCTTACAACACATCTTAGTCTAAAAGGTACTAATGCGACGTTATATGAATTATTAGATAAATCAAAAGGTATACTACAATAATTTATTCAAAAATTTATATTGTGTTATGTCATTGACTGTAATAATTGCTTGTTTATTTAATTGTTGTGAATTTGAGTATTGTTAGCTCTACTAACTTGTAAAAGAGTTATAAGATATAACATATAACAAGAATTCTTAATTTTTCATCATATATATATATACATATATAACAGGTCATATGATGAGCTCTCAGTAGCTGAGAATGAGAATCCATCATCACATGGAGGCTCTGGAAGACTAAGCACCGATAGCAATTGTGCGTCATTTTATGAAAGTTTGGGATCTGGGTTGGCAGTAGATTCTTCAAGCATTGAGTCTCAAAA
Organism: Bauhinia variegata; assembly: GCA_022379115.2. Lineage (NCBI taxonomy): Eukaryota > Viridiplantae > Streptophyta > Magnoliopsida > Fabales > Fabaceae > Bauhinia > Bauhinia variegata. Next base: position 19,861,385 of record CM039428.1, on the reverse strand, counting down.
ATTCCCAAGTTCTCAGACTGTCTGTTCCGATGCTCTCAATGAGTTCTCATGCTTCGAAAACCCGTCATTTTCATTACAGAATCAGCAGCTGGTATGTAATTAATTTAACTCAAATTTAATATTTGTTCTCTTTGTATTGCACATAATTTTGTTAATGCATCATTTATATTTATTCTTGAACCTTTCAGGAACATATGGAAGACGAGATGAGAAGGCTAAAGATGGAGCTTAAGCAAACAATGGACAAGTACGATGCAGCTTGCGAAGAGGCTTTAACCTTTAAACAGAAGGTAACTAACAAATGTTGCATGCATGCCATTATATGTACATATCTTACAATTGAATGTTTATTCTCCTTTGAATAATATCTTCTAAAAACTAATTAACATTAGAAATAAAAGTCAACGTAGAGTTTTAATTATCCACAACATAGATGGTTACATCTAAGCTGGAGATCGGGACTTGAGAGGTTAAACTTGACCTACAAGAGAAAAAGACAGTCAGGGGAGGTTGCCAGAGTCTGAGCTTCGGCGACCTCCGACACTCAAGTTAATGGAAGCATAGAGAGAGAGAGAGAGAGGGAGAAGAAAATTAGAGGCATACCAAAAATTAAGGGTTTTTTGTCATTTTATTGTATAGCAATATTTGTGTATTATTATTTAATAGCATCATGTACAAGTAGTTTTGGTGATCTTAGATTAAAGAGTTTCAAGATTGGAAAATGAAACAAGAGCAAAGGATGAAAGAGGTTGAATTAGCAGCAATGGAGCTTGTTGAGAAGGAAAGAGCAAAGTGTAAGGAAGCAATTGAAGCAACAAAGAGGGTTGCAGAGCAAGAGATGGAGAAGAGAGTGCTAAAAGCAGAATGGACAGCACATATGGAGGCAGAAGAAAAGAACGAGGTCTGGGATGCTTTAGGACACTCTCATTCACTTCTCAAATATCAAAGCTCATTCCACATTTTTGTTCTTCTCTTCTTGTTCTGCATCTACTTCTCGTTGCTTAAATGAAACAAACATTCAAACTAAATGTTGTAATTAAGCTCAGGTATATATATTCTTTGTATTACCGAGTTTCTTTAAGATACTTCTTTTTTATTTTTATTGAAAAACGTGGCCAAAACTTTGTTAATATATTTTTTAACATACAAAGTTTTAGAATAACATAAATTTATTGTTTACCTTTCTTGTATTTAACAAAGATAAGATGTAATTGAGATAACTAAATATAAATCTAAAAAGAACCAAATTCATCGAAAACTAATTACTATAGAGTCTGGATGAATTACAAAATTATATGCAATAAAATCAAATCATCTTGGAACTTTTGAATTTTAATTGGTGAATATGAAAGAGATGTAATGTTAAAAAAAAGTTTATTGAAAGCTATCTAATAGACATTATTAACACGAATTTAAGATTTCATTTTACTTTAAATTCGATAAAATTTGAACACAATACATTTCTATAATGGAGTATTGAGCACTTAATCATTAAGTTAATCCTTTCCAGACATATATTAAATGCTAAAACTACTTAATTAACTAAACTACTCATTAAATAGAATGAGGATGAATCCTGTTATAATAAATTTGAATTTTAAATATACCAACAAGAATTGAATTTTAATTTTTTATGCCCCTAACAATTTCAATTCCTTATATGGTTTTGCACAAATAATATAAATTAATTCCAACTATTGAATTATATTATACTGTGATTGTGAATAAGACTTGAACATTTGCACTTTTGTCCTGTGACCGTCGAACTCTCGGCTTCCTTATGGATTTGATTGTCCGTTCTTGAATGCTTTAATATTCATTAGAAATATACGTTTCTTCAGTTCCTCATATTCTTTTTAAATGGGATTTCTTATGAGTATTTGATGTATTTGGTATAATTTCTTTTAAAAATAAAATCTTAATAAACATATTTTCTAAGGTTTTTTTGAAATGAAGTTTCCTTCAAAAAGAATATATAAACATATTTGAAAACAAATTTTCTTTAGATATTATTAATTTTAATTTAAGATTTCTTGTTTTATATATTTAGTATAAATTTTTTTAAAAATAAAATTTCAATAAACATATTTATTAAGATTTTCTTTCTAATCAACTTTCCTTCAAAAAGAATCTATGAAATAGGTGAGATTCGAATTTCTTTATCTCATAAAAATTATGAATATTTAACACTAATCAAACAAATTTAAACAACTTAATAATTCATGAGGTGCGTGTATGAAAAAAAGATAGCACCTACACTCCTCCCAAAAGTATCGTTATTATTATTAATCTCTGTTTGATATAGAAAATAATAAGTCCCAAAGATAACTCATGTTTAAAATACATGACTTTTAGAGACTTAAGGTAGAAATTGATATCCCATAATAAGATGTAGTTAATAATTAGTTGGTATCCTCAATACGTTTTGGTTATTCTGTTGCAAGAAAAGAATTTGTTAAGAAAATGGAACTGTAATCTTTCCAAAATGATGTTTTTGCATGGACCTTCCTAGATACCCGTAATGTTTATATTTATCATTAGCCAATAAATCATAAAAACCAGATATACAATACATGATTAGATTAGCTACGTGACTAATTTTGGAGGGCTGGAACCTAATCATGAACAGTTATATTCCAACCCAGCACTGAAAACTTCAGTTGCAACAAAATGCTTAAAATAGAGCTTGAGGTTTTAAGCACAATGCGTCATTGGAAGATATATAAAGGTTCTCTGTTTGTCAACAAGACCATCAAGCTTTTCTGGCTTTTCTTTTAGCAAAAGTTATATACAATTGCAGGAGAATTCAAGGTAGATTACATACCAATTCAGAGAAAATGTCAAGGGGGAACCAAGATAAGAGGTTGGGTGCAGGACGTGTTGTGGCCGTGGCAATTGAGAATAACAAGACAAGCCAATGTGCTGTAAAGTGGGCAATTGACAATCTCATGCCCAAAGACCAACATCTCAATCTCCTCCATTGCAGACAAAGAACACCTTTAGGTAAACACAACTTTCTCAAGTCAAATTATATACATGTTAGATAATATCTTTTGTTTCTTATCCTATATTCTTTCTTGTTTCAATGGCTTTTGATTAGTCATTTTATTTTTTATATAAAATCAAGAATTCAATCAAAATTTTAAAAAATATTTTTTTGACCAATCAAAAATTTTAAGATATAAAATGAGACGGCATGTGCCACAGAAGATGTTATTCTATGTATAAATAGCATAAGCAAATTTCTCACTAATATATTGTTGGGGCAGCCAATGATGCCAATGATGATGTTGCGAGAGCATACTGGCAACAAGCTGAGACTGAAAGCAAGGAACTCTTTGCTTCATTTCGTGTTTTCTGCAACCGGAAGAGTGTTAGTTCCTATATACTTTGATCTTCACATTACCCTCCAATATTTTTCAACAATAACTTAGCATTAAAGAGAAGGAACACAGCAAAATCAGCTATCAAGTTTAATATTTTTTCTTTATTTCCAACAGATCCCATGCAAGGAAATCTTAGTGGGGGACATGGATATATCCAAGGCAATAACAGAAGCCATTTCCACATATTCAATTGAGCTTCTCGTACTTGGGGCGCCATCAAGGAGTGGCCTTATCAGGTAAAGGTTCTTTCTTCATCAAGCCAAAACTGCTTGCTTGATCTGAATTACAAGGATTATTATTTCAAAACAAGTACACAAGTTGTTTATGTCACAACTAAACCTTGCCTATGGTGCTTATGACAGAAGATTTAGGACAAACGATGTTCCCAGCCTTGTGTCAAAAGGGGCGCCACCATTCTGCACTGTGTATGTCATTTCCAAAGGAAAAATAGCAAGTGTCAGATCTGCTACTGCTCTACTATCTAAGCCTCCAACACAGCATAACCAACTTCAGCTCCAACTTACCCCAGCTCCTGATCGAATGGAAGCACCACCAAGAGGTATCTTGTTAACTCTTCTAGCATCATATTAATTGCCTCCCCATCTGGGTTATACCAGTGTTCATAATAGAATTCCTATGTATATCTTTTACAGCAGCAGAGAGGCTAGCATACGGGAGTACTCACCAGCAACCAGCTGATGATGAAATTAGGTAAGTTTTAATTAACATGAAACATGGTGCTGGTTTTAGCTTCAAAACAAATAGGTTAAGTGACAGGAGAGGACTAATTGTGCATATAAACTATGGACAGATCACCGTTCACAAGAGGTGGTAGATTCAAATATGAGCCCTCAATGCTACCCGACTCTGATATATCATATGTGAGCAGCGGAAGACCAAGCACTGAAAGGATATTTCCTTCTTTATATGATGATATGGATACTGGAATACCCAATAGACTTTCAAATAGTTCAAATTCCAGCTATGGCTCATCTTTCTCAGGAAATAAATCAGTTGATAATAGTTCTCAGTTCGGGGACTTCTCATTCAGTTCGCAAGATAGTGGGATGTCATCAAGGAGGCTCTCCACAGGCAACAACGTGGTAAAGATGACGATGTCTCTAAGAAAAAACATAATCAACATTTTAATATGCATGCCTCAGCACCCTTTAATTGTTTAATGTAACATGCTTCTTGTCTGCCTTTCTAATCTGCTTCCAAAATATATATAGGATGATATGGAAGCTGAGATGAGGAGGCTGAAGCTAGAATTGAAGCAAACAATGGAAATGTATAGCACGGCTTGCAAGGAAGCTCTTACAGCAAAGCATAAGGTAATGCTAGTAACTTGTGGACTTTAGTTAGGTTGGCTTAAGAGTTAAAACTTGAGAAGATATTATAATATAGATAGCCACTGAGTCTGAGTGTATATATTCTCCAACAGGCTAGTGAACTTCAGCGTTTGAAGTTGGAAGAACAAAAGAGATTTGAAGAGGCTGGAGAAACATCTCAAACAATGGGGGAAGAGCAGAAGAAGCCATCATCATTCGATGGTTTCTCATGTGCGAGGTATAGGAGATACACCATTGAGGAAATTGAAGAGGCAACAAAATCCTTTTCTCAATCTCTCAAGATCGGTGAAGGAGGTTATGGACCCGTATACAGGGGGGAACTAGATCAAACTCCAGTGGCAATAAAAATTCTGAAGCCAGATGCAGCTCAAGGACGTTCACAGTTTCAGCAAGAGGTTGAAGTGTTAAGCTGCATAAGACATCCAAACATGGTTCTCCTACTTGGGGCATGCCCAGAGTATGGTTGCCTAGTGTATGAGTACATGGCTTATGGAAGCTTGGATGACCGTCTATTCCGGAGAGGTAATACACCATTTATTCCCTGGCAGCTAAGATTCAGAATAGCTGCAGAGATTGCCACTGGCCTCCTTTTCCTTCACCAGGCAAAACCAGAACCAATTGTTCACCGCGATCTCAAACCTGGCAACATTTTGCTAGACAGCAACTTTGTGAGCAAAATTAGTGATGTGGGATTGGCCAGGCTTGTCCCTCCTTCAGTGGCGAACTCTGTAACTCAGTATCGCATGACAGCAACAGCTGGAACTTTCTGCTACATTGACCCAGAATACCAGCAGACGGGCATGCTTGGAATTAAATCTGATGTTTATTCATTGGGAATCATGCTTCTACAATTGATAACAGCAAAACCACCAATGGGTTTGACACATCATGTATCAAGAGCCATTGAGAGGGGCACTTTTGCTGAGATGCTTGACCCAGCTGTTGAAGATTGGCCAATTGATGAGGCCTTACACTTTGCCAAGCTTTCTCTACAATGCGCAGAAATGAGGAGAAAAGATAGACCTGATCTTGGAAAAGTAGTCTTACCTGAGCTCAACAGACTAAGAGAATTTGCTGAACAAAACATGCCATTCATGATGTTTGGAGGTTTTGCACCTGCAGGATTCATTCCAAGAAGTAGCTACATTTCTTCCAGCACAATTTCCTCCTCCACAACGCAAGTAAGCACCCACACACAGAGATAGATATATATATTCTGAAAAATACAATTCATGCATGCACGTCCTCGAGGCTTAACCCCAAAATATGAATTACTTACTCTCATTACATGTTAACTTTTTGTAGGATGCATTTAGTGACTCCCAATCAGGAATGTCCGAATACGAAAGCCGCTCTAGCACATCATCATAGGGAAGAGTATAAAGTGCAGCTGTCTGTCAGTAGAATTGTTTCTTACTTCCCCTTTCTATAGGTATTCAAATACTTTTTCTGGCTCCTGAAGACTTGAGAGTGGGAATGAAGACGAGGTATCTAAAATGCATTGACAAAGGTATCGCAAAGTCACAACAGCAGCAACTTATGATCTAGTTTATGGTACTTTGAAAGAAAACCAAGAATGAACTATTGCAAAACTTTGTACCCTGAAAAGTGTGTTTCCCAGATTCAGTGGACTTGGAAGAGATTGTAATGGATTTTGCCTTTTCTCATTAATTGAAATGCAAATAAAAGTACAAACTGCAGAGAGAAATCATACTCATTAAGTTTATTTATGTCCCTGTAATGGATTTTTTTCTATTCAATTAAGACAAATTCAAAAAGAGTCAACTACGTGATGAATTAGGATTCATACTAAAGTACCAAATGAATAAAGATATCATTTCTGACTTTTTAAGGATCATGAAGAAACAAACTTATGATTTATGGTCAACACCAATAGAAATAATCTGATTAGGCTTGAGCCATCTTCTATTTTTGAGCTTCAGCTATGTGAGGTCATCGCTGTAAAATGAACCCTGTTCTGAGCATTACTAGAGCTTAAATAATGGTAATTTTTTTTATCTGATTCTTTCTTTCGAGGTCGTGCTTTCATACAAGTCATATAGAAATTAATGATTTGATCGAAATAGTCAAAGAAAAACACGACTAACCTAATTAAAAAGAATTGAGGATGATAAGGAGGAAAACACGAGGCACTGAAATTAAATTTTAAATTTCACGACATTTTCCAATATTCCGTACAAAGGAAGGTAAAACAACAATTATAAGCATCTTTTATTATCAAGGGACCATCTAGCCTTGATAAAAGCAGCCACTGCACAGCTATATGCTCCCAAATTTTAGTTGCTGGTTGATTCTAAACAGATTTAGAACGAATGGCACATCATGCAAAATGCACTATACCAGAGCTTGCCAGAATCTCCCTGATACTTTTGTACATAACACCGGATCCATTACAAGAACAGCTTTGACTTTTGTGCTTCCACCAAGAGTTGAAATGCACATGTTGATGGTGGTTGATTTTGGTCTCTTCAAAAGTATCCTTGAAAGATCCAACATTTAAAATCATCATAACTCAATCAGAAGCAGGGGTAGGAAATGATACAACTTACTGAAATATACAACTTTCTTACCTACTTTCTGAGGCTCCAAGCTTTTTACACACTTGATGCATCTGATGTTTCTTTCAACTTATATATTATAGAGAGTATTGCCACCTTGAGACTTCAATGTGCAAAATATCCACCAAAGTAAGTAGAAAGTTTGTTTTCCCACATCATGAGAATTTCAAATCAACAACAACCCAATCAATGCATACCTGGATTGAACCAAGACCTGAAGCGGAAATCACATCTTTTCGCAAAAAATACTAGTAGGCTTCTACTCTTACTCATGTCTTCATGAAAAACCTTCTTTTCAAACTAACTGCCCAGAAATTTAGTGGAACAAATCCTCTGGCCTTAGTCAGTAGTTCCAAAATATCTGGTTCCTCCGATAATGCTTCTTGAGATATTTTGATACTAGATCCCTGTAAGTCGGTGTTTGCATTTTGAACTCCAAAAATGCTTCTGCACTCAAGTGAAAGTCCCCTTTGCCTAAGGCCTCAAACACAAGAGGATCTGTTAATATTTGTGGATGATCATCCAAATTCATTTTGTTCAAAGCAAAGTCCAGGTTTTTCCCTAGCCTTCTATCCAAATATGCATCAATGACACAGCCGTAAGTCACAAGATCAGGAATGACCTTTACTTTTTTCATATGTTCAATGCTAAGATGGAGGTCCCAGAATAGAGACATTCTTGAAAAGGCCAGAGCACGGATATTAAAGGTTGTAAGGTCAGGATGGAACCCAGCTTCCACCATTTTCAGAAATTCCCTCTGCAAGCTTTTCATTTTGAAATTGGCCGCATAAGAAAGTAACAGAAGGTTCCACAAAAGGTTCCCTACATTTTTTCTACCAAGACCAACATCTCTCAGGTACTCTCCCAATTCATAGAACTTTCTCTCCTGTACATATGCAAAGGCCATGGCCCTAATTGCTTCTTTCTCAATTAAAATTCTAGATCTCTTGAGGCGTCTATACGCATTTTCCATCTCTTCCAAAGAACCAAATATGCTATAATACTTAACAAAGGCATTGCCGGTGGCAGAATCAATATGGAAACTCCTGGAAACCATTTTCGTCAGCATATTTTCCATCAATTCAAGCTGTCCTTCTTTTCCAAAGCAAGAGAGAGCCAATGAGTAGACATCAGGTAGTACGTTAAAGTTTCTTGAATCCACATAATGCAGAATTTTCATAACTCCATCAAAATAACCCTGTTTCCCATAAGCATCAAATAATTTTGAAATAAATTCAATACTAGGCACAAAAGAACTATTTATGAGTTGGTCCCATATAGTCTGTGCCTGAGGCAAGAGCCCATTATCTGCATAATATAACACCAATGCAGATAAAGTAGACGTGTTAGGCATAAGACTATCAGAATTCAACTCATGCAAAAGCCCATCAGGTTGATGAGACATTCTTTTCCTTCTCGGTTTTTCTACCAAAGACGAGTGATCTATATAGCTGTCCATGGCACCAAAATCTCGTTTCTTTGGCCTCCAGATTATCTATTCCAAGCACATACATAAGAAAACAAAAACAATTGCCCCAATCATAAACAGCACCTAGTTGCAAAGTGTAAACCAAATAATGACAAGCCTATATACTCATGCTCCGACAAATGAAATTCTCAGAAAATAATCATTAAAAAAAGAAACTTAATATCTGCTCTGACTAAATTGTAGCAAACGACACAACTACAAGCCAGAAACAATCCTTAATTGGGAATTCCTTAATCAAATGCACTCTAAAAAATGAGCTCAATATCTCATCTTGGTCCAGTTTGCAAAGCTAACCACTTTCTGACAGAATACTCAGGAATTAATAGTTATCAAGGTAATAAATGAAAACTTGTTAAAATTTGTCTTACAAGTTCATAAATGATAAGAAAAATAAGAAGCAGAGTAACTATTAGAATTCAGAAGTGGAGTGAATTTTGATTAGGTGATGTGAAGAGGAGTTATCTTGTCTTGTGCTGGGAGCATTTAAAGAAATTGAAGCAAGATATGATAGTTGTATAGGTGTAGAGCATACCTTGTGCTTGCGCTGAGAAGGTCCACTTTGAGGAACAGGGAGAGGGTCCTTCTGGATACAAAAAACCGCAGTAGGAGAAGTGGATTTCAGGGTTGGTGAATGGGAGAGGGAGCATGAATGTGAAGGTAAAGGTGAAGGTGAAGAGGTGATACTGGCACTGGCAACAACAACCCACTTGATTTCCATTGTAAAGAAAGCACTGCCACTGCTTGCAGAATTCTACGCCGTTAGTTATGAGCATCAGCTAGAAGGATCAAGTTCTTAGGAATTCTTCTGGCACACCCCACCACACATTGGGGTGTGTGGTTAGAAATATAGGGCGCGCTAAAAGACTTCCCTGGCCCAACCCAATCATTTCCAATCCAAATCTATTCAATTTATTTTAAATTTATTATTTTTCAATGACAAATAATAGAAATTTATTAAAATAAGAATGATTTTGGGGTCAAACCAAGTGGCTTTATGCAAGGTCCCAAAATTAATTTTGGACCTGACGACCCGAATTGACATTCCTAATAATATATATATATAAAAAAAATCCACCAATAATTTAAAATCATTTATTTAATGCGACGAAAAGGTCAATGGCCTACCAAAGAAATTGGATGCAAGCGTCCAATGGCAATGGGGAATTGGCTGGCAATGCTATAATGTTTGAAAGGGAATTTTGAAAATACAACTGATATTATATTATACTATTATAGTTGAAAAAGTCGTGTTATTAGCACAATTATTTTTATATATTTTTTATTTTTATTTTTTATAATTTTTTATTTATAATTTTAATAATTTTATTTTTTATACTTTTATTATTACAAAATAATTAAAATAAATATATGTAAAAAATAGTATGAAAGTTGCATTTCCCTAATTTTAAACCTCCCTAGTTGTAGACTGTTGTTTGAAACATGAACACGTACTTCAAAAGGACCACAAAGCTGCTTTTTTGTAATTTTTTAATTATTTGATATTATTGCACTTTAACATCATATATTTCTATGGTTGTAATTGCCTGTCGCCCGGATACATGACCTCACTTTGTGGGTGCTCCACAAACCACTGGATTCTTTGATATTATTTTTAGGCTCACGACAATACAGTTTTAATCAAAGTACAAGTTTTAACAAAAAAGAAAAAAAAAAAAAAAAAAGGTATTTAAATTGAGAAATTATACAAGCTTGCATCATTTTGCAAAATACACTACTGAATAATCCCAAGATTAAAATATTTGTATTCATATAATTACTCTTTAAAAATAAAAGCACAAAATGCTAACAATGTAATGTATTGGTTCGACAAGGACACTATGAGTTTAAAAAAAAAAAAATTTGGTTAAAGATTATATGTTTGAAATTTTAAAATTTTACACGTAGAAAAAAAAATGTTATTGCTACTTTTATTAATTCCCACACTCAAAAGATATAAAAAAAATTAAAGCACAAAATGATAAGGTGTTAGAAATTGGATACATAGTTGTTCCTCTTTATTCAAAGGATATAATTGGTGTTGTCATCCTTTTTTGAGTTTGAAAGTGACACAAGTGTTATCTCATGAGATTAATATTAATATAATGCCCATTAAGGTTTGAAATAAGTTTGGTTATCAGATAATTGCTTTTTATTTAAATTAAAATAATGTGTGGAATATTTTATAGTGAATAGATGGTATTCTAATTTAAGGTATAAAAATCCTCTTAACTTAAAAAATACTTACAAAAACTTATTTTTCTAATTTATCAATTATAAAATGTCTTATGTAACATATTTTTTATGTGTAAATTATTAATATTTAATATTATATTAAATACTAATTAATACTATTTGAATTTAAATTGAAAAAAATTATAAAAATTAAAATAACCCATACTAATTAATTTAGATTGTGTATGAGATTTTCAAACCTAAGGACGTCGCCCTTCATCAAACATGCTTCATCATTATTTTATCGCAAGTGGACAGAAAAGAAAGGTAAAATAAAGACAGAGCAATTAATAATAAAAGAAGAGTTGTATAGTGCCCAAAGAATTAATGCATTAGCTACCATCTTGCTGCGAGAATGTAATCTGTTTTAGGCAATTCAATTTGACGATTATATAATTCTGTTTTGCTCTGATGTGTAAGAAATTTTTTGTTATGTGTTTCTTATATTATTTTTTCAACCATTTATGAATTTGATTGAAATATTATGAAATTGTTTCTTTGGGAAAAGTATAAACAAATTTTGTGGACATTTTTTAGAAAGCTTTTTATATTATTTTTAGTTGACAAAAAATTGAAGTTGATGAGGAGAGTACCCCATTCCAAAATTAAAATTAATGAGAGTTTATAATAATATTTATAAATTAATTATTAAAACAAACTGCTTGTAATAAAATTCAAAGAAATAAAACAAATCAATTTTTGTGGATTCAACCATCACCATTTGACAACTTTTTTCTATACATATATTATGAGAATATATATACATATTGTTGGTTTAATGAGTACTTTTGGCTTGCATGTAATAAACACTAATCACTTCAAAATGAAAATGAAAAGATCACAAAATAAGTATAACCTCTTTTAATGTATAAATTATCATGAATATAATTCTTGTTAAGGGATTAAATTATTTACAAATTATGAGAAGCTTGAGATTTTTTTTAATGACCTTCTAATTTTTTTACTTTCAAATATTTACACTTGAAAAATTATAACTTTATAATGAATATCGTCTCAAAAGAGGATTGACTCTTATGAGAAATGAAAATAAGATTTTATTATTTTAAAATAGCAATTCTAATGAAAAATAGAAAAGAAAAATCAGGAATACATATACATTTATTTATATATATATGATATGAATATGAATATAAAAATATAAAGACTAACAAACAATATGATTAGGAGAGAGAGAGACTAGAAACTGTCGAAGACTTGAATTATTAGTTTTTAACTTTTTATACCCAGAAAGAAGAAAAGGTTTGATATTTATTATTCCTCACTGGCTCTTAACATTTTCCTCTCTCTCTCAACTCAAACTGGTGGCATTGGAAATTTAGGAGTGGGGGAGAGAAAGAGCTTCAACTGAAAAAACTTTCCTTCCTCTTCAATCCTTTATCTCCCCTTCTGCTTCTTTTCGTTGCTCCTTACATGTCAATTTTCTTGCTTCCAGTTCTGGATGTCACTTTCAACTGAAAACCTTCTTCTCAGTATCCCTTTGCTTTGACATATATATACTCTTCATTTGTGAATACTTCTTCTTCTATAAGATGGGGGAGAATTTGCAAGTGAAGAACAAACCCACCATCCCCTCGAGTCTTTCCATTTTCACTGGGTTTTCTGGGTCTTTTTCCTCTGAAAAATCTTCCAATTTGATCAAATCCCCAAGAAATTTTGAAGGGGGTGTAGTTGGACTCGGCATAGTTGCAGCTATGAGCAACTTGAGTGATGCCCATGACCCATTTTTCTTTGCTAATGGTAATGGACCCATTTCGCCGAGATCAAACCCGATCCCGATAGTGTCTTCGGCTAAGCCGGCTGCCAATTTTCTGGGTAAGGGAAACACAGAAACAGTTGCCTTGGAAGGGGATGAGTTTGATGAGTGTTCTGAAGGGTATACTTGCGTGATTTCTCATTTGGACAACAATACCATCAAGAAACGTGTCTACTTTGATGATGAGCTTAACCATGTTGGTCATTTTTCTCCTCCTGCTACTGCCTGTATGCTCACCGTTTCTAATGGGGTTTTCTCTGCTTCACCTGTCAATTTTGAGGGGCTCGGAAGGGAGCTTATGACTTCAGATTTTCTCAATTGCTGCTATCTTTGCAAGAAGCATCTTCATGGAGTAGACATCTTCATGTACAGGTATAGAGTTTTTAAAAAAGTTAATCAGCCCGGCTCATGTTCTTCTTGTGAAATTTCCGCGTTTTGGATTCTTAAGTCCTTACCTTTACTAGATTCAAAAAATATTTATGACCATTCCAATGTCTTACATATTTTTTATTGCTGCATAGTATTACTCCGCTAAAACCCAACGCTTACTTTCAGTTTGGGCTTTAATGCTAGTTACTAATCATTCAAGGATTGAGCATGAATTTTGAGCTTTGTCTTCTATTTATTTATTTTTCCTTTTTGATGTTACTGAATCGGGGTTGTTGCTAACTTAGTTGATCTCTAGCGCTCTTGCTTTTGTTAGGAGTTTGTTCTCTCAATGCCTTTAGGCATCTGAGGCTTGTGGTCAAAGTAAACCATGTAACTCGAGGGTTGAAGTGGGCTTGCCTGTTAATTTTAGTGGAAGGATGGAGATATCTTAAAGTCTAATACTATTGAATTTGTGTACAACAAATTGGCTGGTGGGTTTTGTTGGAATCAGTAACAGGAAATCGTTTGGTACATGTTTAGCAGCATGCATTAATATTTTTTTACACGTGAAAGTCCGATGATTGCTTGAATCATTATACCCTTATCGTCCATTGGTTGAAATCGTTAATTTTGATTTTAAAACTGTTATATTAGAAAGAGAAAGTGCATTGCCCATTTTCCTTTTTAGTTTTTCTTCCTAGCATTTTGTTCTGGTGGAAGAGGGAGAGGAGTGGGACTTTGAATGTCATTGACACAGATCTTAAAACTAATAACTGCTATGCCTATTGATCCGATTTAGGAATGTATCCACGATGAATATATGGTTCACTAATTGCATTGAAACTCTTGCCATGATTTTCATCCATCCACATTGAGTTAACTAATATGGTCAATAAACCAATTTTGAGGTTTTGTTAGTGTGGCTTCATTTATGCACTGCGTTGTCTTTCTCTGAACCTGCATACTGTCTTAATTAAGAGAATACTGCTAGCTACAAGTGGATGCTTTACCTTCTTTCAACTAAAATTCTGATTGGGAAGTTTTGGTTTAATGACATCTTCCATATCTTTTTAGGGTTTCTTTTCTAATCCATTTAAGCTGCAACATTCAATTTACATGTCACCATGACTGATTGGCTACTTGTACATCTGTCCCTACTCTGTTCTTGACTACATGATAAAGCTAGGGCCAAGTTTAATGTGGAGAGACAGTTTATTTAATAGCAGAAAGAAGAGATATTGTACATTTGGCAAGAGGAACGTTAATTGTAGGAGGAATTTACTCTTGTCAGTAGCAAGGAAAAACATAAGCCCACAACATACTAATTTATCAAGGTCTCCAAACACCCTAATGTCATACCCTTCTTCCTTTTAACTTTGTTTATCATGAACATCAAGTCATGGAGTATAAAGTTTTAACAATTCCACCTCTACGTTCACTGTCACCATTCTACGTATTTGCTTGTGAGCTATATGCTTGGTAAACCTGTTAGTAGGATGTGAAAAGGTATTGTTTCTACTAAAATCTTAATCATAGGATTGCATGAGAAACCTTACTACAAACACCAAACCTTTTCTTTTTTTAATAAAGGAAAGAGGTCGTCATAGGAGCATTTGTCTGTGGTGCTTTCTTGCAAATGCCATTTGACAGTCTCTAAGTTTTTGATTTCTAGGATTCTAATATTTAACGATACAACCTTGGACCTCTAGTAATTTGGTAGGGTTGGTCTTGACCTACATGTCACATGGCTCAATCTGGACATTTTGTAGCGGGTGGAGACTCCTTGTCACACCCATGGGGGTTTGCTACACTGGTCACCCCTCCCACCCATTTTACTATCAAACAGAATGAAAATGACACAGCCTCCTCATAACTTGTTGTGCAACCATTTTCTTGCCTTCAACATGGCCCAAAAATTGATCTTTCAGCAAATCTACTTTTCCATATAGTCGTATAAGCATCCAATCGGATTGTTCTGAGTCTTCTGACCATCTGACATCGTGTATGCATCCAATCCTATTCTTCTACTTACTCTTTCAGATTCAATCTTCTTTCAAATCTTCAACAATACACTATTGTAGACATGAAGCTCAGCCATTGATTCTTTCTAACTTTGTTGGGACCAAAAGATGAAAACTTTCTTAAAGTTACACCAGCCTCACGTGTTGCAGGGGTCAAGTAGTTTAATTATGGGTCCACTGTATTTTTTAGTTGAGACAGTTTGATAATGGAAAACCCAATGGTGGTTAGTTAAAAGTTGTAGTTGTACTTTATGTGCTTGTCGTCTTGACTTTTGGGGTCATGAGGTTGGTGCATCTTTGCTTCTTTGCAGATTAAATTGTCTTGTGATTTAATATTTGTGGTCCATATGCAGGGGGGAGAGGGCTTTCTGCAGTGCAGATTGCCGTGAGATGCATATCATGAACGACGAATACAAAGAGAAACGCATGTCGTCTGGTGCCATAAAGCCACTTGATTGCTCCATGTCTCCTAGCTCTGGACCACCTGTGTCTTTTGCTGGGATTGTTGCAGCATAAGTGAACTAAACCACTCAGTTTTCATATATAGCTAAGTAAATAAAGGAAGGAGCAAAACTTGTTTGCTTCTTCAGCTCTGAATAAAGGGGAAGGGTTATTACTCCAGGGCTTGGGTTGGGTTACTGGGTGACAACTAGCTGGTAGGACTCTTGTTCACTAGATTTTCAATGAGAAATGAAGGCAGTGATTTGCTTGAGCCCATAGAAAAAAGTCTGCAGATCTCATCTGTTGGTATAATTTTATGTCCTTGCTTATTATTCCAAGGACTTGTATAATCTAAGAATCTGCTTATAACTGTGGATTCTGGGTTTAAAATTATGTTTATGGAAAATTTTGGATTATTACATAAAAACAAGTTGAAGTCTTTGACAGACTTGAGAATGGCATACAGATAAAATCCCTAGTTAATACTCAGTTTAAATCTAAATTAGTTGGTGTTTAACCGTGGTGTTAAATACCAAATAACAACCATCAAAAAAACTGTAGCTACTTTTTACAATACAACCTACGTTCTAATTTTGCTTTTGAAGACTACAAGTTATAACCATGCACCTTCTCCTCATGCTTTCACAGAAAAATTATGGCTTCTGTAAAGAATGTAAACTTGATTAGTTGTTAGTCCAAATTTTACGTAGTAACATAAAATTATTAAAAATTAAAAATTAAAAATCATAATTTTTTTTTAATTAAAAAAAAAAAGGGCAATGATAATCCAGCAGTGCATGTCAGTTTAGTGTTGGATGGAAAAAGCTAGGGCACAACTAACACCATGAACGGCTAGTGATTTAGCATGAATTCCGTATCTCGTATTATGTATGATGCTCGCAAGCACAATGTATTGTATTTCCAAGTCAAGTAAAGTAGTCCATACAATGAAGGTTCCAATTCTATTCGTAAAAGCTAAACATTGAGCATCATTCATTCTCATCTATTTTTCTCTCTTCTTTTTTCCAGTTAAATTGAATGTAACTATATTTTTATTTGGGAATATAGGTATTAGTACTATTTGTACTTAGAATCTCAACATTTTTTTTCAGAAATCTTTGAATTAATGGTGTTTTGAGTACTTGTAGATGTATCATTTCATCTTTGATTGATTTAATAATTGAATGACAAACTTGAAATGAGTCTAAGTCAATTAATTAAGATAAATAAATTCTTAATTTATGTAGGAGAATGCATTCCAAACCACAATTTTTTTTTTTTTGGCTGTGTTAAAATTTAATAGATAAATTGATTACTCTAATTTTGGAAATAAATAAATTGTTCAAGCAATTAAATATGATTTAGTCAAGAGTTGGGAATCTCTTTTTAGTCTTATTACAAAAAAAAAAAAAAAAGGTAGGTAATTCCTACTTCAAAGTAGGGCAAATTGCAACTGCTAAAACTTAGAAATTAATTAAACATCTTAATTTTTTGATTAACATATACCTCGTATTATTGAAGTTACCTAATTAATTCTTGTTAAAATAATAAATTTTCAATTATTTCTGACTCAAATGACTCTAAAAAGCTATTAAACAAATTTTTTTTAAAAAAAAAACCTTAGAAAACTATTTAAAACTAAAACAACTCTCTAAAACTATTTTCTTGAATTTTTTTTTTTTCGTTCAATAACTCCAAATGACCATTAGTTACTAGTTCAAATATTACTAATCTTAACATTAGGGTATTTACTTTCCTTGAGAAGCCCCCACAAAACAATTACAACAAGGGAACCTCAGTGACAATAATATCCTTTAGTTCATTTTGCATGATTCTTATAATTCAGCAAGAACCTGCATCAATCAATGTTGGCACACTAATTATTATTAAAGATATGACTCTTCCACTATAACTATTTTTTGATTAAAAAAATGACAAAAGTTACATAAAATGAAGATGAGCTAACACACTTTTAAAAATAATATCTGATAACATCTTTTTTAATTCTTATGATGATGATTGCAAAGTTAATGGAGAGGTAAAAAATACTATTGCATATGTGTATATTAGATAGTTAATTAATACACCTCCATCTTTTATTAACCCACTCTCCTAATTAATTTGAAAAAATAAAAATTCTCAACTACTTCTTAATTAAAGGTTGGGGTGTGTCAATTTTATGAGTTAATTAAATAATTCCAATTATACAAGGTATTTGTTAATTAAAAATAGTGTGTTAATTAATTCCCTTGAAACTTTGGTTCTATTCCTCCTTCTGCTGCTCTCATGACGTAGAGTATAAATAACACTAAACGGTTGACCTACTTTCAAGTTTGAGTGAATTTGAAAGAAAAAGAACAAAGACATAATAGAAAACAACTAATTTTTATGGGGAAAACAAGTAATCAATTCATTTCTAATTTTCTAAAACAACAAACAATAAAGGAAACAAATTTCTAAATCAACATGTGAAAAGAAATTGGGAGAGACACATGAATCAAAAATTGTGTATTAGATTAAGAGTATGTAACTAACTAAACCAATAAGCTGTAAGCTTTAAAATATTCTAAACAAACAATAAATAACACTTGTCATTTATTGTTTTTCACCCTAAATAATGACAATAACATCATTAGTCCCAAAAGAGACACCGAGAATTGTAATATAATTTGAGACAGTATTTAAGGCATTTTGATTTTATGTTCGTCATGGAATATCCATGAATTTGGAGAAACTAACAAGCAGCAGCTACTACAGTCTCGTTTGGGATAAAATCAAACACAATCAGTAAAAATTGATTTAATGTGAACATTGACAATTGTGTATGAAAACTAATAATCAAAATTTTCACAAGCAAGCAAAGATACAGCGGTTACATTCTTTGAAGTGGTGGCACCATAAAGTCATGATGATCATGATGCAGTCGCACCAGCTAGTTCTTGTTCGTAGCCACTGTCGGCCAATGCTTCGGGGCAGGCTGCATTCAGAGCACATCAACTTACAACATGAAACAATTAACAACTAAAACTTCATCAAACCAAGAGAATGGAACATCATTTTCACTGGAAGAATGGATATTTGTAAGGCAATTTTTGAGAACAAAACTAGAAATCCCATAATTTATAAGCAAGGATGCCAAAAGCTATTAGCAAATAAGATTGTTTGTCTTATTTTCTTCAGTTTTAAATACTATCACAATATCAACAAGCTTTATCCCACTAAGTGAGGTTGGTTACATGAATTGTACAAAACCATTATACTCTCAGAAACTAGATTCAGGAATATTATTTACCATGAGTTCCTTTTTTATAATTTCTTTCATTTTATATAACTTAAACAAAGATAGCTGCAGGTCGTGCTTACCACTTTTCATCTTTTAGTTCAGCAGATTGACAGAACATAATGCACTTAATCATTTACCTAATAGCATAAAAATATTTAAATCTAGATAAGCACTACCCAATGAAATACCAATTTTAACACCAAGCCTAGCACCTAAAAAATCATTAGCAACTTTCCCGAAATTTACACCACTAATTATAAAACCATGATAGCAAATCTAAAGTAACTTCAAAACGGTCTACAGCAGAACCAATGTGTAACAAGTTCTACATACAAACACCATAGTAATATGTTCCAGAATCCGAAAGGCAAGGTCATATTAGATTTACTACCAGAGCCACTAACCAGGGATATACCAATCCCTAATTTACTAATTCTACAACTTCTGAAGCAGCAACATTGATAATTTAAATATCATTGCTGCGTATATAGAGATCATAAGAGTCATGGGTTCTTACCGTAGCCAACTCCTCCTCATGCTTTGGAATAAAAGCAGTGTCAACCTTTCCATTTCTGAAATCCTGTGTCGCAATGTATATACTTAACTTAGTTTTGTTTAACTTATGACATCCAGCAAATATTTCTCAAGGATATGTTTCATAAAAAGGGTATGGAAGGGGCACCCACCTCTATGTCAAGGATCAGTTTATGATAATCAATTGTTGTAGGGACCCCTGTAACAAAACGTAAGTATTAGTAATATGATTACTAAATGTGAAGGATTACTAACTTCTTTGCACTTTCTAAGGAGGGAGGATTGTGTGTGCAAAAGCATTAGCCAAGAGAAAAGTAAACTCAAGTACTTTTTCTATTGTGATTCTTTTCTTAGTTCAGGCAAGCAATTGGGCTGGTATCTGATGGAGTAATCACAACTCATAAAACTCAGATTATTTTACCTGTGATAATGGTGTCGTCAAGTGCCCTTTTCATGCGTTCAATTGCTTTTTCCCTTGTTGGAGCCCACACAATTAGCTACAAAAATTTCCCAAAGTTAAGACATAAGCAAAGGTTACAAATAAAATGAGCAATAGGTATAGTGCACCAAGGCACATTTCCATGCAAAAAGAAAGGTGCCATTTGCTGAGTGAAACTTTCTTTTGGGCTATATCTAAACCCCATTCCATTGAATACTATGAACTTTTATCTTTATTTCATTCATTCTTCTACTTAGATCACTCTTTGGGGAGGTTTTACAAAGATTATGACATGCGACTAATTCAATGATGTCATTGCTCTGGAAATACAACAAGGAGCGTTGTTCAACTTAAAAAAAAAAAACTTCCTTGGGTAATCAGTAATGCAGCATGCACAACTCTGCACAACAGCACAAGTGGCAGCCACAAAAAGAAGGGGGGCAAAAAAATCAGAGTTAAGCACTAGACTTAGCATTATTCAACTTATTTATACAGACAATCAAAGCTTAAATCCACGAATTTCTATTATGATATCCCTTTTAGTATTAACTATTAAGTGGCCCAATATGACTTGAAAAGATCATGACAAGTTCCACATTTAGTCCTTGACGAGCTCACCAAAGGATGGACCACAAAAAAAACAGCTCTTTAGCCACAAATTTATTCGCCAAAAAATTGTCTGACAAGGAAAAAAAAAAATCCCTGATCTCAGAACATCAACCTCATCCTCATAGAAGTATCAATATTAGCAGTATTTAACAGCATTGCAATAAGCAAATTCTGATTCAGACTGAACCAGATCAGTATATTCAATCACAAAGGCAGTCACACAAGGAACACATCAGCTAATGTTGAACCCATAAGTCAAACATATCTTATTAGCTGATTTGAATGCAAGTTCCAAAAGATTTAAAAAGACATATTGGACAAATAGCTAGAAAGCAAAGAGATCATGAATATATGTTTTATCAGATACTCATTGCATTAAACTAACTTCGTTCATTTATATAGACTCATGATATGCATATTCTGTTCATATAAACCTGAAAACAAATTATGAGGATAGAGCATTAGTAATAAATCGATAGTAAATTAAAAAAGACATAAATCAGGATACCTTTCCTAGAAGGGAGTCGTAGCTTGGAGGTACAACATAACCTGGATAAACATGGCTGTCCATTCTGACGAATGGACCTCCAGATGGCAGGTATGCTGTTATCCTTCCTGTTGTTTGAGAAGAAAACTCCTTAGTATATTTTTTTTAAAAAAAAAAGAAATTAAACAAATTGCATTAAACACGTTTGCTGCTTTAGCAAAAAACAGTTTGTGGAACAGTGGAAATACACCACTTATACATAGAAATACCTGGTCCTGGTCTAAATCCCTTAAAAGCATCTTCTGCATTGATGCGGCATTCAATAGAATGTCCCTTGAGAACAATATCTTCCTGTACACAAAGCTTAAATCAGAACATAACACTATGGGAAGAAAAAGTAGAATATCTCCTCTAGTACCTGTTTGAATGGAAGCTTTTCTCCCAAAGCTACACGAATTTGCTCTTCGATCAAATCAACAGATGAAATCATTTCTGTCACAGGATGCTCCACCTGATTCCAACACCCAACAACCAAAAGAAAAGAGAAGCGATGGAAATTATCTAGCAGAACTCCTACTAATAGAAGAGTGGGCATTATGTATCAGAAATTCAATTTTGATACGTAGATCAGAAATTAGTTTAAACCTGAATACGAGTGTTCATCTCCATGAAGTAAAAGGAACCTCTCTCGTCCAACAGGAATTCAACTGTTCCAACACCTATGTAACCTATAGACGCAGCTGCTGCAACTGCTGCATCACCCATTGCCTTTCTCAACTCTGGGGTCAACGCGGGAGAAGGTGCTTCTTCCAACAGTTTTTGGTTTCGCCTCTGTATAAAAAGCATAGTCAGCAGAACTGACTACTTCAGGGAGGATTTCTTGCAACAAAGAAAATAGAAAAAGGTAACTATTGTTCGGGGTGGTTGTGAATTTTTGGATTTTTGTTCTCAAATGCAAATTTCAAAACAAGACGCATTCAGCAAAATTGTTGCAAGTGTTGGTTTTTAACTGTTTCTGAAACAATTTTATCCAATTTTCAAAACCAAAAAAACAAAAAAAGTTTTTATCTCACTATTAATTAGAACATTGATACTTAGATCATTTTTTTTTTTTAATCTCACTATTAACTTGCAGAGTAGAAAACTCGTACAAAATAATCATCATATCGAGCAAAGGCAGGAGTTTAATTGTGGGCCAAAAATGATATTGTTTTGTCATTGAATGATAAAAAGCTATATCAAAATCCCAAATACAAATCTTGTATATATGTCAATATTTAGTTTTTGATCATGAATTCTCTAAGGTCAGAAATTGCATAACAAAAGCTTTTCTGTTTTTTTTTTCCAGATTATTTTTCAAATGTCAAATTTAAGTATGAATCAAGATAAGCACTGCTTTAATTAATTCAACAGAAAATAATTAACCAGTTTGAAAACCTACATGGAATCACTGGTAGATGATAAATGGAGGAACAAGGTAGTTCATAGTACCTGGATGCTGCAATCACGCTCGCCAAAGTGAACTACATTACCGTATTTGTCTGCAAGAACCTGAAAAACATTGGGGAAGAGGACAAGGCCAGTTAAAGAGTCTTAGAGTCAAACACTGGGGTAAACTGGAAAATGTATTCTAAATAAACCCCAAATAAAATTACCTGGAACTCAATGTGCCTGGGATTTTGAATGTACTTTTCCAAATAAACTCCATCATTGCCAAAAGCAGCAGCCGCCTCACTCTTGGCTTGCTGTAAAGAAATGAAGTTTAAACACTTTCACCAAAAATGCACACACTGATTCCTGGTGCAATTATACGCTAGCAACAAATTCTAGCATCATATACAAGCAGAATAAGAGCATCTCTCTATTATCAGAGTTCATCATTTGGGTCAAATCCAGAGAATTGCTTGTTTAACGGAGATATTATTTATTTTATTTTATTTTTCCTTTTTGCAGCCTACTCTTGTTTGTATTAACTGATAATAGGGTTAAATTTGATTATTCTGACTTCCAAATTCAGATAATAGGGTCAAATCCACATAGCTTTAGACTAAGATATTATAGAAAATCAGAAACTGAAATTCACTGTAAGAAAGATTAACAAGAACTTCATTTTTGGGTTAAATACCTGTAACAACTTCACAAACTCATCAGGTTCTTTGGCAAGACGCATGCCACGTCCTCCACCACCTGCTGTTGCCTTAGAAGCATAATATGTTTTTCAGTGCACAGAAATTTGCACGGTGGTAGTTCTATTATCATCATACTATTGCAGGAGTACAGGAATGAGAAAAGAGAATAGTAGAGAAAAATTAAAGAACTAAATGACCCATTCAACTACTGTTGGTTTTCACATTATTCCCTTTCCCAAAGTATTTTAGCAATCTTTTAAAGAGTAAAGAACACTAGCAGCTATTTCTTTTTTAAATCCACAACTAACAGATACAATAAAAAATAAGTTGGGTACTCTGGAAGATAATTTTTCACTTTATAAACATTTGAAATGATAAGACATTGGAGTGATAAATCGCGTAGGTCACAGGCTGCAGCATGGATGCAAAACAGCATATTCCTGCCAAAACATATATTATCATGTGATTCTAGGACTATAATCCAAGATCACTGTCTCACTGAGTACAAGCATCCTTAGAGTTCAATCCCGCAGCCTATATTATATAAATGGAATCACTCTCTTTTCTCTTGATATGTATTACCACCAGTTTTGCAGTCTCATTTGTTCAACTCTATATGAAGTACAGTTTACCATAGAGGAGATTAAAGCAACAAACATTATGCATTTTTTTTAATCATTGCAAAGAAAGAATGACTCAGTATAACAAGGCAAGCTGACCATCCTGGCACTGAAGCAGGAATAACTAACCATAATGACAAACATCACAACTTTTTTTTCCCCAGTAATATCATTATACAAAAGTCCAACAACCTTGAGATGGTAGGGCAGAGAACCAAATTGGCAACCAAACTAGAACAGAGTGATCATACCACATTAACCATATCCTAAAGGAATGTACAACAAAAATATAAAATTGAATGAACAGACAGAAATATACAATCAAGACAAAGGAATTAACCAAAAAGAGAAAAAGAAAATAGAGCGCATGTCAAGATGCTAGTAGACATTGATTATTGAGTAGCTTTACTTGATCTTTAGATTCTAAGCACTCCACCTCCATGACTATTTTAGATTTATCAAGATATATATTACTTTGAAATAAGATTTATCTTTTCCATATTCACATTGCTCGCCAAAAGAAAGGAAGGGAAAAACTATCAGAAGTATGCATAAATAAATACTGACAATTATGTCTATTAACATAGGCATGCATACATTTATATGATGTCTTATGTACATACATAAAATTTTGAAATGATCCATATCACCCAGGAAGGCACAGAGGATATAAATAGAGAACAATAAGGTAAGCCACCTTGATCATCACAGGGAAACCAATCTCATTTGCCAGCTTGATCGCTTCATCTGTGGTCTGTTACAATAACGCTTTTCATTAAGTTAATTCAATATAAGAAAATTGACCTCCAACATTTCACAACAAAAGCATCTGAAACTTTTCAAACACCTAAATTAAATATAATACCTGCAAGAGTCCATCACTTCCTGGAACAGTGGGAACACCTGCTTTCTTCATTGTGTCTCTGGCAGTTGATTTGTCACCCATAATCCGAATACTATCAGGCTGAAAATGTTAACTAAATAATCAGTTTCACCTAATAATGGCATAAAAGATTCACAAAAGTAGATTTTCTGTCATGAATTAATGAATTAAATAAATAATAAATATCCACTAGCAAAATAATAATAGTAATAAATAATCATCAAGGAAAATATCAACACAATGGGAATAGGTTAGCCATGATAGCAAGATGACATTATCGTGAATAACAAGCCAATCTTGGAAGCCACCTTTGAGAAGTCATATGCTAATAAAATGCTTAAAGGCTAAACTTTAGCTTAAAAAAAGTTAGATCAGACAACTTTCAATAAAGAGCTTCTATGATAACACAAAAAACTGACTCTAGAAGGACACTTTCTGGATAGGAGTTAAGAGTAACGTCCCATTGGCCAAACTTGATAACCATTTTCTTACATTCTAAATGACTTTTTGCTATGGTAGTCACCATTGACCAACAGCAATCTCCAACATACAGTTTCTATCAGTACACAAACAACAATCAACTAATTTGATGTGTTACTGGGCCACTGGCTGATTATCATGATTCATGGCTTGCAACAACTCCAGTGCATCATGACACTTCAGCCAGAAACTGGTTTGAGGAATGGACAAGTTCCATTAACTCTATTTCAATATTGGAAAAATTTTGATAGCCAGTGCCAAGTTACACATTCATTCGTAAAATAAGTGAGGCCATGCATCATACAACAAGCAGATACACACTATATTCTGAAGTCACATGAGCTACTCACATTGGGCCCAATAAAATTGATTCTATGTGATCTGCACATTTCAACAAATACTGCATTTTCAGCAAGAAAACCATATCCAGGATGCAACATTGTACATTTACGGCTGATAGCAGCTGATAGAACATTTGGAATTAATAAATACCTGCACAGAATAGAGCATATATGTATGTAATATTTCATCATCATCAGACATATTGTGTCTTGTTCCTGTAACCAGATTCTCTAGTTAAACATTAGGAGAAAGGCGAACAAAAGTTGAGCTTTTAGATAATTTAAGCAGCAAACATATTTATATATAATATTATTATAATTATAGGAATTATTTATATGTATCTGATATATATTTCTGAGGTTGTAACATCAAACTGAATTTGAAATTCCAATGGAGGATACAAACAATTTATTGCACTTACTTAGACAACAATTTTTTTCAATAAAGTATCCAAAAAAAAATAATGGTGCTGTTGACCATTTGAAGAGTTACACAAATGGTGTAATTTTCTTATAGTCAATACAAGTTGCAAGTAGAGATTTGACTTATGTATTATTAAAGACGTGAGACAATGCAACAAGCTTCAAATTTGAACACAGCAAGTTCAGACAAACAATTACCTAATTATCTTTTAAAATAGAGACCAGATTTCAAAATTGTAGCTTGTCAATTTGGCGGCTAGTCACAACTCACAACATACATAACAAGACCTTTCCCTTTTAGAACCTTAAAATCCAAATATAGGAAATTTTCCATAACTTACGATTGATTACTGGGTGCTTCACCGATGCAAACTGCTTCATCAGCCAATTTCACATGAAGTGCATCCTTGTCTATGGTTGAGTACACAGCCACACAAGGTATCCCCAATTCATGAGCAGTTCTAATAACACGAACGGCAATTTCCCCTCTATTTGCCACCAGGATTTTATCACCTTGACATGTTGCACGAAGAGCCCCACAATGCTTTCGAAATTTAGGACTTACTTGAGCACCTTGAGCTCTTTGCCTAGGAAAGTTCACTTTATTCCCCACTAAAAAGCTGCACTGAGAACTCTCAATTCCTCTAGTTCTCCCCAGAAATAAACCCTTCAAAGCAAAGAAAGAAAATGGGGGAAAAAGACAGATTTAGAGGAAAAAAAAAGTAGACAGACACACAAAATATCCACTTAAATTTCAAGCTGTATAATAATAGAACTGCTTGTCCATTAAAGACAATATCCAAGTATGATGTTTTTTAATATTCTCGCAGAAGGCACTCGAAATTACATGCTTTCATCCTAGCTCCCTTTTCTACTAAACAGAAATAAAAAAGAGACAGCATAAAGATATGTTTATTGTGGTTGAGAAGATTAAGAAAAATGGCTAGAATCTATATTACATAGTAGAGAACTCAAAGGATATCCAATCAACATTCAAATTAGAATTATAAACAATTTAACTTATGTAAGGTGGTAATTATTCTTTGAGGTCATTGAAAGAAAGGGAGCAAGAAGAAGAATTTTCCAAAAAAGTTGGCATCTAGTTTCCAAGTTGTTGAAACATTAAAAAAGTAAAATAAAATAAAAAAATCTGAAGATCGAACGGAATATAGAAGAAATCTTCACAAGATTTGCCACCAGAATACAAGTCTGAGGCTCTGAGCAGCCGCCTTCACTTCCCAAAAAAGAAGGAATATCGTGACTTATTACTAAATGCCAAAACAAGACCCACATATTAAAATGACAAGCTAACTCGATACATATTTTTGTTTTGGGGAGGAGAATGACACTAGGGTGAGAATACGAAGACCCAGTAACAATTAGGACCACAAAGATTATTTTCAAATCCATAAATGGTGTTCAAGCTCTATTTCTTTCTCCATTTTTACCCCTTTGGGAGCATAATACAACATTTGAACTTGCCATACTATAAATTTGTTTCCAGAAGCAATGAAACTTATCCAAAATCCTCGTTTGAACTTGAACTGAAGAGAACATAGCTTGCATACCCAAAAAGAAAAACATAGAGAAGAATGAACTTACTACAGCAGGCGAGCTAACAGCCTTGCAGACAGGCATAGTAGCCTCCATTTCCCTGAAAATAAAGTAAATAATAGTGATTGCAGATCATGAATTCATTAAGGATACAAATCAAACTCAATGTACTACTAAATAGGAGCTGAAATAGAAGCAGGCGTGATCTAAGGAAGGGAGAGGAGAATCACCTTAACACCGAAACTGCAGGAAGAGAAAGAAAGAAGCTTGGGAGGAAGCAAAAAGAGTGCGTGTGGCAAATGGCAAATGGCAATGGCTATGTATGTGCGTTTAGGTTGGGTTGGGAATTGGGAGTTGAATTTGAAGGAAGGAGAAGCTAAGCGGTGGCGATGTAAACGAGGGAAATGGCTGGCACAGCCAGATTGGTAGCTCCGCCAATATGGGTGGGAATGGGATGGGACCTCCCTCACAGCATCAAGCAGGGTGCCAATCCCCTGTTGCTTTCCCCAAATGCGCTTTCCATCGCAGCCGTTCAATCAAATAACCAAAACCAACGGACTAGATTTGATTAGTACTTATAATGGGCTCCTACCCGGCCCAAATAGATTGGACTTAGATGTTATGCTGTGTAACGGTTTGGCCCAAACATGATATTCAGAGGGCCTTAGTCTTATGATATTGCAAATCTGCTCATGTCATATAATTATGACACCCATTGCCAACCTTAGACTTTACTCTTTAAAATAAATAAATTTTTATAATTGTGGTTCATACCCCCACCCACAATTTCTTTTTCTTTTTCTTTTTTTTTTTAAATATTTAACTATTCTTCAAAGCTAATTCTTTGAAGTTATATTAATTATATAGGAAAAAGTATTTTTCTCTTTGTCAAATTATTTTCTTAAAAAAAAAAATTGGACTATCGACTATGGTAGTCATTTGCCCTTTTAAATTAAGGAACATGTTGATCAATATATATATATGTATATGGTACATGTATTTCACTTAACTCTTCATAGTAGGAAAGACTTGCCATCTAAGCATCAACGAGAGATAAACGCCAAGAATTAGTTAAATGATCTTGTTTAAAAATTTATTCTTAATCAACCAATAACAAGTTTTAGGAATTTGAAAAATTCTAAACAATGTACAAATAAAAAACCAATATGCTTTTTTTGTTTTTTCTGCTTATGCTTCAGGGTGTTTATACACTCAATAATTATGAGGTTAATCCGAAATGAAAATAATTATATTGATTGAAAAAGAGGTAAAAGATTTTTCTTAAAGAAAAGACCATGTAATTTGTTAAACTTAAACTACTATGCCTATGTGCACTTACCTTAATTTTAGCTTCATAGCTAGATGCTAAACACGATAACGTCATACATGTTTTCGTTTATAAATTCCATTCAATTAAGTAGGGTGGCTTAGTAGCCACACGTGAAAGTCCACCAAATTATTAGCAATGAAGTAGGGCGGCTTTATGATGCCATTAGTTTTAAAATAGATTTAAGTTAGACAAGTACTACACTTACTTACACTTCTTTTCAGCAGAGCTCATGGAATTGATTTGAAATACACTTCTTTACAGGGAAGGTTGATTTTAGGTTCTTGCTATTTGGGGTGGGGAGAAGGAGCTGCCACGGGATTATACAAATTTGGATTTTCTGTGTAATCGCTGTAGGTTATTCGATTTGTGTTGATTGTAACCGCACGACTTCAGCGACCGCAAAAAAAATCGGGTGCAGGATTATACTTGCATTGCCAATTCTGGGGCTTGTTATTGCAAAGTTGGTGTCAGATTTTGAGATGAAATCTCCAAATGGGACAAAGATTGATGTGAGTGAGATAGGAGGACAGTTTAGCTTGCACGTTGCCAACGACTCTGCCGTCCTATTTGACCCTATCAACGAGCCATGATTTACAAGCTTCCAATCCAATCTAAGTACTTACCTATGTGTCTCTTTTTTTTTTTAAAAAAAAATAATGTTATTCTCGTGTTACAATAATGATTGAAGGATGTCCTGTTTACGTGATCATTTACGTGATTCGTTTATGTAATAATTTGTGATGTATTAAATAAAATAATTGATTATCAGGACAATTTTATCTATAAACTCAAATTTTTATATTTCTCTTATTTATTTATTTATTTATTTATTAATCTAGACGAGTCAAAATTAGTCTTCACTTAAAAGTACATAGGTAGCCCCTCATCATACATGTTTTCGTTTATAAATTCCATTCAATGGTTTCCTTATAGGTAGCCTCACGTGAAGGTCCACCAAATTATTAGCAATGAAGTGGGGTGGCTTTAGGATGCCATTACTGTTAAAATAGATTTAAATTAGGGTGGTACTACACTTATTTACACTTCTTTCTTTATTTTATTTTATTTACTTTTCTATTTATAATTTTTTACAAAACAAAAACATAAAAAAAAAATTGTTACAAATAAGTATGAAAAGTGAAATTCTCCTTTTTAGCATATCTAAAAATAATAATTTCGCCAAAGATTCTTTTACAAGAACAAAAATAGATATAACATATTAAAGATGTTAAATTATTACAATCCTTTTATATATAAAATAAAATATATATAATAAGTAAAGGTAATTTAATAAATTAATTTATAAATAATTTTAAAAGAATTAATTTAAATGATAAGTTTTAAACTCTTTATATTTAATATTACAAATTCTCAAGGTTTATGGGACTCTCCGCCCAGCTCCACCGCGAGTGTACCGCGTCATGGTTGGCTTGACTTGGCCGTCTGAATGAAAGTGCGTTCATTTACCGACCACTATTAGATGAAAAGGTTTGACTTCTGTCCTTGAACTCACCCATCTCATTCCCTCTCACCCTCCTACCTTGGTTTCATCAGAGCCCATGGAATTGATTTTAAACCGTGTATCACCTACCACCATCACCCTATAATATAAATAACCAAGCCTCAGCTTGCTCCCCCACCACAATCACTTCAAACAAACACCATAAAAATCCCTCCTTTTCTCCCATATACAACACAATCATGGGTCACCTTGGCACAAGACCAATCTTGTTCTCTCTTGTTACTTTACCACTAATAATCCCAATTGCAAAGTTGCTCTCTTCCCATTTCTCCATAGCTTCCCCACCATCTTTTCTCTCTATTGCTGCCAATGCCATCATCATTTTCACTCTCATAACATACCTTTTCCCATCCATTTTCAAGAAGAATTCTGCTAATCTTCCACCAGGACCCGTCTCTGTCCCTATCTTTGGCAACTGGCTTCAAGTTGGCAATGACCTCAACCACCGTCTTCTTGCTTCCATGTCACAAACTTATGGCTCTGTGTTCCTTCTCAAACTTGGCTGCAAGAACTTAGTGGTGGTGTCTGATCCTAAGCTTGCCACTGAAGTTCTCCATTCGCAGGGCGTGGAGTTTGGTTCCCGTCCCCGGAACATTGTGTTTGATATTTTCACTGGGAATGGCCAAGACATGGTGTTCACAGTTTATGGTGAACATTGGCGCAAAATGAGAAGAATCATGACACTTCCATTTTTCACCAACAAAGTGGTTCAACACTACAGCAATATGTGGGAAGAAGAGATGGATTTGGTGGTGAGAGACCTTAAAACCAATCCAACAGTGAGAAGCCAAGGGATAGTTATCAGAAAGCGTCTGCAGTTGATGCTCTATAATATCATGTACAGGATGATGTTTGATGCCAAGTTTGAGTCACAAGAGGATCCTCTATTCATTCAGGCAACCAAGTTTAACTCTGAGAGAAGCAGATTGGCTCAGAGTTTTGAATATAATTATGGAGATTTCATTCCCTTGCTTAGACCATTCTTGAGAGGATACCTCAATAAGTGCAGAGACTTGCAGAACAGGAGGCTAGCTTTTTTCAACAACTACTACATTCAACAAAGAAGGTACATTTTTTATTTTTTGCTCAAATTAACTTCACATAATTGCTGCATGCATAATTTTATCTAAAATAAAATTTCTAACTTACGTTGGTGCATGAGCAGGAAAATAATGGCTGCCAATGGAAAGCATCACAAAATAAGCTGCGCCATTGATCACATCATAGATGCTGAGATGAAGGGAGAAATTAGTGAAGAGAACGTTATCTACATCGTGGAGAACATCAACGTTGCAGCAATAGAAACAACACTATGGTCGATGGAGTGGGCAATAGCAGAGCTAGTGAACCATCCAAGTGTTCAGAGCAAGATTCGCCAAGAAATCTCCCAAGTCCTGAAAGGCCAACCAGTCACAGAATCCAACCTCCATGAACTCCCATACTTACAGGCCACTGTGAAAGAAACACTAAGGCTTCACACCCCAATTCCTCTTCTGGTGCCCCACATGAACCTTGAAGAAGCAAAGTTGGGAGAGTTTACCATTCCCAGAGAGTCCAAAGTGGTGGTGAATGCTTGGTGGTTGGCGAACAATCCGGCATGGTGGAAAAACTCAGAAGAGTTTAGGCCAGAGAGGTTCTTGGAAGAGGAATGTGGAACTGATGCTGTGGTTGGAGGGAAGGTTGATTTTAGGTTCTTGCCATTTGGGGTGGGGAGAAGGAGCTGCCCTGGGATTATACTTGCATTGCCAATTCTGGGGCTTGTTATTGCAAAGTTGGTGTCAGATTTTGAGATGAAATCTCCAAATGGGACAAATATTGATGTGAGTGAGAAAGGAGGACAGTTTAGCTTGCACATTGCCAACCACTCCACCGTCCTATTTGACCCTATCAACAAGCCATGATTTACAAGCTTCCACTCCAATCCAAGTGCTTACCTAAGTGCCTCCTTTTTCTTTTTTTGGTTAATAATTTTATTCTTGTGTTACCATAAAGATTAAAGGATGTCTTGTTATCATGTGTTCAATATAATTGCTTTTAAAAGCTCTATTTTTTATAAAAAAAAATTGATTCGTGAAACCGCTAATTTCAATATTCATTTATGTGATAACTTGTGATTCATTAAATATTATCGTATAACTCTATTTATAAACTCGTAATTTCTATATTTCTCTTATTTATTTATTTTTTAATTTAAACAAATCAGAATTGGTCTTCACCTAAAAAGAACCTAAACTAAATGGTAGAACTTGTTTTTAGTAAAAAAAAAGAGAAGCAAATGAGTCTTCACCTAAACCCAATCAAAATCCTCACCGAAAATCTGCAGATGAAAGCATCACAAAGGCATGCAAATAGCTAGCTCATAAACACATCTCACCTGCGGGGTCGTATTTTATTTCCTACATAATTGAGATAATTTCAGTACGAGAAAGGTTTTGCTTTACATGCTTTTTCCTATCACTTTCTCGAACAACTATAAGAAGAAAGGATGTATTCCATTCTATCCGTGAGGCAGATAAATTCAAATGAAAACAAAAAAGAATATGGAATAAGCTTTACAACGGTCAGAATACTCAAAATTATCACTAAAATAATGAATTTCTTGTGTCTGTCAAACAATTTTCAGCAATTACAGACAGAAATGACTAGGTTTATACCAATTTCCACCCTGCCCCACCCACTTCCGGGGCAGACAAGAGATGTCCAATATAGAACTAACGGTAGAACATGGCATCACGACAAATCAGATGTATCCAAGATTTTGTACCACACTGAGCCTTGTCAGATTTTGCTATAATTCCCAACTTCTTCATTACTATTGATGACTGTATACAAATTTGCTAGCAATTTTATGAAATTTTTTTTTTTTTTTAAATCTAGAAAGGTAGTCAATGCACCCAAAAAGATGGGATGAAACAGGGTAATGCTCTTTGGCCCACCAGAATCTCCATTAGGATATGAGGAATGCAATGCTTACAACAGCGGTTGAACAATGAAATCTACAGAGTACAGAGTTGCCTGCAGGAAAACAATTCAGAGATACAAAGAGTTTGCAAACATTATACCTCGGCGAAGGCTTTCACTGGCAGAAGCAAATTTCTTCTCCAGGTCAACCTCTCCAACCGCATTAGCAGCAGCGCGAAGCTGGAAATAAGGAAGGAAATAATCAGAACCTCTATATTTGATAATATGACCATTTAGCTTATATATATTTGGCTTTAAAGAATTTCAAGCATTAGACCAAGTAATTTTACAAATAGACGATTGAGAAAATTCACCAAGAATACTGTAAAATGCATAAGCCTCTGGAGGCAAAATCTGAATATCTTGAAAGATTTAGAAAATTGAGCTGTGGCCACCATTATGACTTCCGTTTGTCACAAATAATTTGATTTTTTTTTTTTTTTTTTGGGAGATGTACAAATAGTTGGACTTGATATGAACACAGATTACTTATAATAAATAACTTTCAAAAATTGATGGTACTTTGATAAAAGCTAAAAGAGAAGAAATTTCAAAACATTTGGCAAACCAAAAATTCAAGTTCAATTTCTGACTGTACACCAAAGCACACTAAAAGGGCAAGAACAAGAGACCGTAATATAAACAGTATAGGGACCAATTTTTCATAAAAGCTCCAAGACTTTTGAGTAACCAGCCAGGCTAGGTAATAAAAATTGTAACACTTTGAGTCTCGATTAAATGTGGTTAATCAACTCAGGAAGTACGTTAATGTTTCCCTCTCAGTAAACATTTGTCACAACACAAAAGCTATCCATCTCAATATTACCCGAAATATGAAGGACCTTACCTGATTTAGAAACTCATCAAGCCTTCTTGCACTCCTAATGATACTCCCCTCAAATATGTCAGTCATTTGTATAACATCTGCAAAATTTGCTCCCTAAAAGAAAACATTTAAAGGAAATAAAAGAACATTAAATACCGAAGAGTGAATAAATCTTCTCTGTTACATCACTACTAAACAGAAGTCTAGCTGTGGCTGAGATGCATACACATTGCGTTTAAGATTGCAAGTTGGTGATTTACACGTGTTATGCAGATAGCAAAGTGAAATCCACAAACATATTTGTACAATTGATCAAGGTAAGCCATTGAATTGTCTAGATCTTTATTAGATGGTAGGAGTCTTGATTCTATGCATTAATTTGCACTTAGAGGTCTGCGTAGTCAAAAGTCACTTAGAGGTCAAGAAATCTGATGTGACTAACCTTTGACCAAGAGTATATCACATCCATCAAGTATGGCCTAACTGTTGACTCCACATACTCGTCGACATTTATATCCAATTTGCACTCATGTTGTACCTGTCACCAGAGTGAGTATCTTAATAACTCAACGCACAAATTCTCATGAAACAGTATAAGGTAATGATAAAACACCTCCGCTATTCTTCTTGCAGTGTCTTGAAGTTGTTGTAAAGGTCTCGCAAGTTCTGTCCTCAATTGTATCTGCTCACTAGATTTATCTCCTGGTATAAAACAACTTGCTAGGGCAGCAACTTGATGATGGTCAAGATCATTAAAAGTACCTAATAGGAGAGGGACAGATGAAGATTACTTCAGATTACATTACATGATATCCTGCAGATAATAGAAAAACTAGAGTAGAAAATGAATGTCAATTCACCATTAAACATTAGTTCAGTGACAAGAAGTTCATCGCCAGTATCAATCAAGCAGGCTGCTCGTCCCTTCAACTGAACAACACCATCAGCATCAATATGACCAAGCTTCTTTAACACACGTGAGCGGTTCTTGAGCTCCTCACGAAATTTTTGTAACTGAAAAATTAATGAAATTTTACGTGCACAAGAAAGTAAGATTTCCTGAAGAGACAAATGCTAATTTTCCTCAATTAGACATCAGTACGTGGAAATATTGAAATTCAATCAATAATAAATTACCAGCAGAAAGACACGATCCCTAGTGTAAGAGAAGCTAGATAATGCATTGACTCTAATTCAGTTCCAATGTATGTTTAAGCTTAATACTTATATAGGAACCAAACTTTGACAAAGAAAGAAGTTTCAATCAAAGTAATACCTGCGAGTCACGCATTTTTGTCTTTAGTAGTTGAATTTCATGATTCACCTCTGCCTTCCTCTGAAAACACTTGATTTGATCCACATCTTGATGCTGAATTGCAGTAAATGGTTAGGAAACCAAGAAGCAACCAGCATGTAATTCAAAACCATAAGAGAGACCAGAAAGTCCATTTGACAAACCTTATGCAAAGGATGAGCATGCAACTTTTTTTCAAGTTCCTCTATTTGACTAACAAGCTCAACTATCTCAGGATCTTTGATGTCCATATCCTGAAAATCATATCAGTTTGAAGAGTATAATTTATCAGTAATATTGAAATTGTTTTACTATTCAAACCCAGGCACAGGCATCTCTAATTCCGATACCAAATGTTTGAGAAGGGTTTAATTTATCTAACTCTTTTCTGCTAGTGATATAGAGATCAAACCAACAACTTCATAACTTATGACAGCTGAATGGGGAGATCACTTACCTTTACAGGGTTAAGTTTTGGAAGGCCTTGAGGAAAACGATTCCCCAGCTCCTGTACAGCAAGTAGTATACTTTGCCTAGCTTCCAAGGGACGTAGATCAGGAGGTATAGATATCCTCAGTTTACTTAGGGCAGAGATTAATGGTAACTGAACAGGGACCTAGTGCAAAAGTAAGTGATCAAGAGGAAGCAACAAAAGCATTTCAGATACCGTAAAAGAGAATTTGGCACAGGGATTGAAGACAGATTCCCAGGAAATTTATCATAGAAATTTACACTTACTATGTTTGATATACGATTTCATATCCTTAGAAAACTAAATTCCCATCGGGAATTTCTAAGCTACCCCCTCCAAAAAAGTAGGGGTGGCACACATAACCTCAAAAATGTGAGTTATAGAAGGAAGTTCATGTAAAACAGAGTATTTCTTTTATTAATCAAACACCAAAATAACTGACACAATTTGAGTTTAACAGTTTAACTAAATTCAAAAGGTTTGACTTTTACAGTGTTTTTCATATGACCAAGGTTAAACATTTTAACGAACAAATACCTCTTCTAAATCATACTGGGTTACTCCATTTCATAGAAGCTTTGAATTGTATCCAAAACCATAGGATAATTTGGTCTAAAACTCATATTTTAGGGGTTCATTCGAGCTGCCCACGATCAGTGAATGGATAGGGTAGCAAGACCGATTTCCATGGGAACCAAGTTCCCATGAAATGAGAAAACTAATTTCCATTCAAATTCCAAAAAATATCATCTATTCAAAATCTGATCTAACAAACATTTTTATGCATGTTAATACAGCAAAGGTAACCATTTTCCTTTGTCAACTTACCACATGCATTTCACCTTTCTCTCCAGGGCGGGGTGGACATGGTTTTGGCCGTGAATTATTTTCAGTGGAAACAGGTGAACAATGAAGCAATGTGTCCACTATATAACTACCAACATGTGATGGCAATGTTCCAGAAGGTTTCTTAACAACATTGACTACCACACCCCAGCCCCAATCAGTTCCTCCTTCTCTTACCTTGATCTGCATGGTAAAAAGTTGGCCAATAAATAATCTTTAAGCAGACACTTATATGGGGAAAAAGACTGAGAAAAAGTAAAAAGAAAAAATGCAGAAAAACCTACTAAAGGAAAAACAATAATATCCCATGTTCAGTGATACATGTAGGCTAGCACTGCCCATGACAGAAAAATAATTCATTTCCATGTAGATGCTTAATTAAATAAACAACAAAATAACCCATAGGCTCAAAAGATGAGTGCTGTGTGCTATACTGGCACCTACCAATCGACCAGGAAGAAGAAAATAAAGTATCCTTTCAGGCCTTATTATATGTGACATCATCTTCCTCTCAAGCTGCGCTATTTCCAATTTTAGTTTATGATATTCAGCTACTTCAGCCTACATAGTAGAATATATTAATAAATACAGGATACATAACTAAGAAAACTGAATTGAGGGCTCAGAAACAACGATTAACCTCTCCTGAAGCATCAAGCAAGGCTGCTTCCTGCTCCAGCTTGGAAATTTTGTTCCCTATATCAGGTAATGCCTGAACAACAGTAACAAGTACACAAGTTATAGATTACCAAGTAATAAATGCCAGCAAATGTTGAGTGCAAATGGTTAAGTGGAAACCTTTTCATACTGAAATTGATGGAATGAATTCCTTATTACATGTTCAGCAGTAAACTGGCCTTCTGCTCTGCTCATCAAATTTAATATTGAGTAATAGCTCAGCCTAAATGTACTAACTAAAGGAGCAGGTTTACCCAAAGCCATGCCCTTGAGAGTATTCATTTCCATCTGCACGAAATAAAGAAATGCATATTAAATTCACTCAACAAAAGAGCAATTAGCTTACAAGATTACTGTTAAATATCAAATAAGACACTTTTAGTTTCATATATATATATATATATATATATACAAAATGCATCAAAAAACTAGTCTACTTGCTATAAAGGGGAAGGATGTACGCAAAAGGCAACAGGATTGGCATAAACAAAAGATTATAAAAATGAGTAGATGAAAGCCTATTCTACTTATTTCTTTCATGTTTAAATATAAACTTAACTATAGTAAGTTACACATTCAAACATTTTCTTTGCAGAGACACTTTTTGCAGTATATGCAGTTTCCCACATCGAAGTTTTCAAAGTCCTGTACATTTATAATAATTATGAATGTCCACTCTCTATATTAGAAGTTGCCATGGTGGCATCTTCAATGTTTTTAACTAAATATATATAAAAATCAAGTCAACAAAACTGTTCTCTGAGTAGCCCTTCCCATGTATTTACACTCTTATTCAGAGGAAAACTCAAAGCTCCTTTCTACAAACAAAGAAGTGACAGCTAAAAATCACAATTTATAACTGGGACTAGCCTTGAATCAGACCAACCTTGATCAATTCCAAAACATCAAACAGCATTGAGATTTTCATGAAACATGCAGACCCAATGTTCAAGAGCTTTTTCAAAACTAAACTGAATCATCCTAAGTCTTCAATCAAATCATTTAGTTTGGTTCAATTGTTTTGATCAAGTTTATCTGGTTCAATGAGCACCCATACATGGAGTTCTTGAAATTTCAAATTCTAATTTAATCTAATATTTTGCTTGCTACAAAATGTTCATTGGCTAGCTATTTCATGAAAGCAGCTCAACCTCAACTGCACAGTTGTTCTCTTCAGTCTTTTTCAAACCACTCTTATCTTCACAATTTTAAGTTCAAACTTCTCATACACTTATTAAGCAATAAGATAACGGTATATTTATATTTGTTATGAAATGATTAAATTATAAGTAACACAGTATTTTCTAACATCTCTAACCAACATTTTAATGGAGAGGGATCATTATTAGAAAATTTTAAATATAGGCAGGTTAAGTTAAGAAAGGCTGAAATGCATTGGGTTGCCATGTCAACTATGTATACAACACAATAAAAGTATTTCAAATTAAGAATAAATGTAGTCATCAACAGATCCCAGATGACAAAGTTCAGAATGAGGACTTTACAGTGTCAATGAAATGATACAGATGTAACTGCTGAATAGAAACATAAATTAACAATACCCAGGCAACATAAAGGGCAATTTACTTGCAGTAGAATCACCTGTTCATCAATCATTATGATACAAATTCCACGCTCATCTTTGCCACGACGCCCCGCCCTTCCACTCATCTAGAGGAAATGAGTTGTTAATAGTGCTGGTGCAGTGATATCTACTATGTAGAAAGAATGAATCATTACTCACCTGGATATATTCACCAGATCCAATATAACGGTGACTATCACCATCCCACTTCTTAACAGCTGTGAAAACAACCGTTTTTGCAGGCATATTTAAACCCATCGCAAACTGTAAAAGAGGGCATTCAGAACGCAATCAAAAAGGGAAAGAGAGAGATTAACAAATAAACAAATCAAAAGCTGGACATAATCTTACTGTCTCAGTGGCAAAAAGTGCCTTCACAAGGCCTTCTTGGAACAGAAGCTCTACCAATTCCTTAATAACAGGGAGAAGACCAGAATGATGAACAGCAATTCCTCGCTGAAGAAGTGGCAACATCAGCTCAATAGCAGGCAAGCTCCTATCTTCCTCATTCAAACAGAGGATTGCATTTCGAAAGATATGTTCCACTGTATCCTTTTCCTCTTGGGTATTGAAATCAAGCTTGGACATAGACATGGCATGTTGCTCACATTCTCTTCTACTGAAGCTGAAGATGATAACAGGTTGGAATTTCCGTTCCATGATCATCTGAAATTCAATAAAGATTCTTTTTCAAAGAACATGTCATCACAAACAGTTAACAAGTATGAAGAAAAGAAGAGCCAGTCGATGAATAAAGAAGTCAGCAATTAACTTATATATACCATTTACTTTTCAAGACAGAACTTCCTTTGCCCTAAAGAACAGATGAAATCAGTGAATTAAATAACAGAACTGCTTGATTATTTTATATCAGTGTTTATTCAAGAGCTTCAAGCATGAATATAGTGCAGATCACATAGAGTAACTACTGTACCTCCAAAGCCCATGCAGCACTTAAATACATATCAACAAGCTAGAATTTAGATATTATTATCATAAGAATCTACCAATTTGACAACTTTCACCAATAGAAACTCTGTACATCCTAATGAAAAAAGCCAAAAATTACCACATTGCACTCATCTCCCATCACAATGTCAGACCAAGTAAATTAATAACATGGGAATTTCACAAAAAAAAAAGGAAATTAGTGAAAAGACTGCATACATTAGAGAATGCTTCTTTGGTGTATTATATAGTTGGTTATACTCATACCAAGAGACATCTACATTATAAAGAACAAAAACGGGGAAAAATAAATAAATAAAAGTCTCGAGATAGAAGGAATTTCTCATTTATGCATTAGCAGACCAATACTTGAAACCTGATAACAGCAAAAAGGCAGAAACAGAAGTAATAGAAGAAATGGAAGGCTGACCTTCACTATCTTGTATATGTCAGAACCACCAGAAGCAGATCCACCTTTTGCAAATTTTCCATTTGCTTTAACGTTACCACTCCTATTCCCATCACCAAGCTTCTGCTTGGAAAATGTATCCTGCAACTTAACAAAATTGTCCTCCCTGAACTGCTCATTCTCATCCACCACTAAATACAGGCCACTACCACCAATAGGAAAGACATAGTGCTGCAAAGGAGTTGGTCGGAAATCAGTATACACAACATGACAAGGCTGTTTATGCAAGTTACAGATCCATTCTGCAAACTCAGTGGCATTTGACATCGTTGCTGATAGAAAAACCATTTTGATAGCTGGGGGCAAAAATATTATACTCTCTTCCCAAACAACCCCTCTTTCACGATCTTTCATGTAATGGATTTCATCAAATATAACCCAAGCAACTTCTTTTAAAACCTCTGAACCCCTATAAAGCATTCCCCTTAGAATCTCTGTGGTCATGACCAAACAACTA
Source organism: Bauhinia variegata (assembly GCA_022379115.2). Classification (NCBI taxonomy): domain Eukaryota; kingdom Viridiplantae; phylum Streptophyta; class Magnoliopsida; order Fabales; family Fabaceae; genus Bauhinia; species Bauhinia variegata. The sequence continues at coordinate 19,820,572 of CM039428.1, read as the reverse complement.
GCATGAGGTGAAAGAGTTACATCACCAGTCATCAACCCAACATCTTTAAATTCCTGGCTAAGCTCCCTATATTTCTGGTTACTCAAAGCTTTCAGGGGAGAAGTGTATATAACCCTCTGCTTATCCCTAAAAGCCATTGCAATGGCATACTCAGCAACTGCAGTTTTGCCAGCAGAAGTATGTGCAGAGACCAAAACAGACTCATTTCTTTCTAAACAAGCAATGGATACCTCCTGAAAGGGGTCAAGCGTAAACGGATATGATTTTGCCATCTCCCCATTATACTCAGGATTCGATAGGGAACCATGAATTGATTCATCATTGGTTGAATTGTACCCACTAGGAACAGCCACCTCATGGACACATGTCCGTGCCAAATTGCGCCGTTTATTTAAGGGAGATTCTTGGTTTGAGGTTTCAGTGACCCGTGAATCATCAGGTTCCTTTCGTTTCCCAAGAGTCGGTCGTTCTTCCATTTCCACTAACTTAATTCCTTTTTTCCGTCTCTGTTATCAAATTCACTTAGCTGCGATTTCAAGTATGTAAGAAACTGGCTCTACTATATGTTGACTACAGAAATCTCTACCTACTGATTACTCAAAGAATAAAAGCAGCAACGGCTCACGTGAGCAAAATGAAATCTAAATTCAGCTGCGAGGGACGCAGGGAGAAGATGAGATAGAAAGAGCAAAGAAATTTAGACTGGAAAAGACGTACCGTGTCAATAGATATAGAATTTCAGGCGCAAATCAATTTTGGGTTCATAAACCCTAGTTTGTTAGCTGTACGTGGCCATGCTCGGTGTAAGTTTAAAACTGATGCCGCCGCTTTCTAGTTCTAGCCGTACTTCTTTTTTTTTTTTTTTTACTTCACCGTGGTGGTTCTGCAGGATGGCTGCTACCATTGGACAGTTAGGATTAGGACAAAATCGTCCGTTTCATCATCTTATAATTTTATGATTACTGAAAATTTAATTATTATCAAATTATTTTGTTTCAATTTATAATAGATATAATCCATTTAATATAAATGAAACATTTAAACCACAAGCAGTGATTCTAAAAAAAAAAAAAAAATTACTTGAATATATTAACTTGAGTAGTTTATATGCATAAAAAAAAAAAAATCTGACTTTGTTGGATCTCGACGTAATTAGATTCATAAATAAAATAAAAATAAACATTGTTTTCTTGAGTTTCAGCCACTGAGTCTGAATTAAAAAATAAAATAAAATAACTTTTTTTTTTTTTGGAGGGGTTTGGCTCGTAAGAGCATAAAAAACGACGGAAACGAGCCACCGGTTGAACAAGCCTACAAATGTATACATTCAAAACATTGATATTACAAACTTGCTTTCTACCTTACACTTACACCCAATTAGAGATACTCCAAATCTACAGATACTAGGATCAATTTTACAACAGGATCATCAGAAGGGTGCATTATCTTCAGAGTTATTTTAGCTGGGTTGCTTCATATTACCTCCCATCTGATTGAAGTCATACCAGTAGCAATGAATATTCCACAGCTATGCCAAATTTTCAAACTGGCCTGGTTCAGAGCTGTGCAAACTTTTTCTTCTCTAACTGCAAAACGTTGTCCTAAGTTGTGCTGCAGGACAAGAAACCTATGCAGAATCCCACAATGGCATATTAAACCGCCTTTGGAAAAGCATGGATTTATCCTAGAAACAACATAAATAACCGAGAGGCAAGTAGTTAGCAGATCACGCAACTCCATTAAGTATTCCCACCATCAGAGCTGCTGCAAGCTTGATTTGGAAGGCCACCATTACCAAAATCACCATCCAAGCTCATCTGTTGCACTTCCTGAGGAGACAGTATTTTGATGCAGCGGACACAGTTCACGAACTCCCTGAAATATCCAAAACAAACAGTTAACATTTCTGCTCCCAAGGAGAACCAAATAATATCATACTTAGGAGCATTGGCTATGTTTCTACTGAGAAGTATGCGCACACAGGAAGACAACCAATGAGAAAAGGTAATAGTAAGACTTACTCCCAGGGGTCATCTCCCACAAGCAAAACATCATTCTCATGATCCACATAAACAAGTTTCCAGCCAACTCTTTGCCGATCCTCCAATTGTCCCTCTATGCCAAATCTTCGAGCCAGATCTTGTTTAAGTTCCTCGTACCCTGAATATCGTGTTATGTCTATTGACCTTCCCACAGCTCCTCGTTTGTACACCTATAGGTACAAGGACTACTTTATAACAATGATCTATATCCAGATGATAAACAACTTATTCAGCATGAGACAATTAATTATTTAAAAAGAAAATAGCCAACATTAAAATAAATTAACCTTTGTATATGTCCTCATCCGTTGAAATTGTGGTGGTGGAGGAGGTGGGGCCCATGCACCCCTGTTTAAGAAGCTGCTATCATTTATTGTGGAATCAATTGAATTAAAGGCCATATCAGGAACTCCAAATGACTGTGACACCATTGAAGATGAAAGTTCCTGCTGAGCATCTCTGTTATTTTCATAATTACCAAGCATGCTTCCTGATGGAAAATGATTTGACAAATCCTTCCCCAGCCCACCTGTGCCTTTGGTTGAAAGAGGATCTGTGTTCGGTGGCATTCCCAATTGACCATCAATGTTATTCACAAATGGAACATGACTCCTAACATCTGCGTGAACTTCCCCATCTTGACTATTGTCTCTGAACAATATTGACTGCGGATTGTATAATGGGTTGTTAGTCTGATGTGCATGAGTTTCATTTTGAGAGAGGCCAACTGAAGTTGTGGAAGATGATGTATCCAAATAATCTGTATGGGCAGTCCCGCTATTCAAGTATGTTTGAGGGGTGAAATTTCCTTGATTTTGACTCTTGGAAATGTTCAAAGAAGGCTTAACTTCAGATTTCGGTTGTAAATCCTTCACCAAGCTTACATTCGATGGCATGGTTTCTAAAACACTTGGACTCAAGATTGTTGCAGTAGATTGAGCCATGTCATCCCCCATTGTTGTATTCCTATGCATCCGGGTATTCATTGCCGGTTGAAGTACATTAGCACAGTTATTTGTGGAAGGTGAAGTGGAACAAGATGGAACATCATCAGTAATCACAGATTGTCCAGCTCCAGCTGCTCCAGTGAGTATGCTACTACCAGCAGTAGAGAGCTGGTTGGTGTTAGGCATAGGAGGAAGTCCCATGTGCCCGGATATTTCAGACAGTGGGCTAGGTTGCTGTTGAAGCTTTGGCTGCTGAGGCATATGAGAGAACTGAATATTGGTTTGGCTATTAATCTTTGTCATCTGATGTGGATTAGAACTAGCCTCAGGGAGTGAGTTTTGAAGCATTGGAGGAATCTCCAGCACTTGACCAGGTATTAAAGACCTAGAATAGTTTTGTGTCACATCTAAAAGCTGCTTCTGCTGGTCTTGGAATTGGGCAAGTTGAGGAGGCTGTGGCAATGCAGATTGCTGTACCAAAAGCGACTGTTGTTGCTGTTGTAACTTCTGTAACAATTGAAGCTGAATTTGATTGTCAGACATTTGTAATTGTTGATGAACTTGATCAGGCATGGGAGATTGAACCAGGTTTTGTTGTTGACTCTGACCCATAATTGTCTGTGGCTGCTGCTGTGAGTTCTGAGCGAGGTTTCGATGGATCTGATGGTTCTGAATGGATGGTTGCTGCTGTTGAAGAAGATTGTTTGTCTGAACAAGATTCTGAGGATGCAGAAGCTGGGCCTGAGCTTGATTCACCAAATTCTGCCTTGTGATGTCACCCAACTGTTGTGGGGGCTGCATTGCTGTTCCCAATGGATTAGATGTGGATGGTAGCTTCTGAAGGTGATCCAGCTGTTGTGCAGTCTGAAGTAGCCGAGCATTGATGGCTACATTGTTTGACTGAGGAATTTGTGGAGCAGAAAATCCTAACTGACGGGCAATGTCTGCACCGGGAAGATTTTGTAGCGCAGACCCAGACAAGGAATGCAAGTAATTGGGCTGTAAAGAGCTAGCTAAGGCAGGATTTTGTTGCATATTCATCCATTGAACTAAGCTTAGTCCAGGGAGAGCTTGGGGATCCTTCATGCAAATATCATCACCAAGCCATGGCATTGTCCGCTTGAAAACGCTATCAAAATCAGAGGGTTCATTATCTGCCAATGTAAATATGTAATTAGTTAATCACACATAAGGCAACAGAAACTGAATACTCAATCACACCAAAGCTAGGTTTGCCTTAACTAAGAAAATTGATATATGGAAGAGCTACAAGGAAACAAATGAGAAGCATAAAGAATCAAAGGAGCTCTCAGAGGGTGCTTAAGAAGCAATCCCTCTACTCCATTTTTGATTCAAAATGCATACAGTTGCATCATATACCTGGCATTCCCGGCTCTCTTGGTCGCTTGGATCTGAAGAATGGAGGTGGGCAGATGAAAAATGGGGCAGTCACAGGTTCAATTTCCCAGATTGAGACCCTGCTGCGCCTGTCCCCGGCAGTTGATTCATCCCAACCGACCTAACCAACCATTTGAAAATTACAAACAACTGTTTATGCTAATAAAAGTTAAAAACTCAAACATATTAATAATCTGAACATATACTGACTAAAGGGAACATCTACTTATTGATGACAGTGTCCCTGTTGTTGAACTGAAAAAGGAAGCCACAAATTTTACCTGCAAATTACGCCATTGTGAGTTTTTCCATCTCACAGGATCCAGATCACTGATGCCCGTAATCGTACCCATATACCTGAAATACAATATTGTCTAAGGTAATAAGCATGCAAAAGCAGCAAACCAAACTAATCCAAATTATACTATCCAATCACCATGCTTTCTGGACACTACAGTATTGTAAGCAACTTTATGTTTGCAATTTACAAAAGCATCCATTTTACATTTTAACAGACTCAAAGGGAGGCACCTTCTTGTTCCAGAGTCTTCAGTTTCAAACATCATCCGGAAGCGCATGCCAGGTGATATCTGGTGGCTATAGACAGCCTTGTAGTATTTGGCTAAAGGAATAACAAATTCTGAGGGACTTGCCCTGCACACCAAAGAAAGATGTTTGAAGTTTAAGACTACAGGAGACTAGCTTGTTTGACAAAAGAATCTATGTGTTTACAATCTGATTGAACTAAAACAAACATGACTAACAATCTAAAAGATTGGTACCTAGGATTATAGAACACAGTGAAGGGGCTATTATTCGCAGCAGCATGAGCTGCAGCTGCCAGAATTCCAATATGCATACTATCACTTGATAGTACTGAGGATGATAAGTTTGTAGGTTGCCTGTTAGCTCGACGGATTCCCAAAAGTAGTTGCTGCTTTTCATCTCTGCACAGAAACATCAATTATAAGGAGATATCATAAAAATCCAAGTTGTTTGATTGATGACACATGAAAACCTTGCACAATAATCTTTGAATTAGCATTTCAATTCTGAATATAGATTGTATCAATTTATCACTCTTATGATCTTACCGTATAAATAAAACAGAATCTCCAGCAAAAAGCCTCTTTCCACTGACAAATAGACTCCATCCAGTCGTAAGTAAATGACGCTTTGGTTGTCCTAGTTAATTGACATCATGAATAGGGGAAAGACTTTTACAAATGGATTTCACAGGTTCCTAACAAATTAGGTCTGAAATTATATAGGGAAGAAGAGCAAAACATACCACGATATATATGGCGGAATGTCCAAACATTCTCATGCAAATCCCTTGCAATGAGTTCTTGAGCAGGTGGTTGCATAGAGTAATCCTATATAGAAACAGGAACTAGATCAAAATTTGAAATGCAAGCAGAATACTTGAGATAGGAAGTAGAGCCTACAAGAGGGGGAAAAATCTTCTCTGCTGCACGGCGGGGTACAGAGAATCCTCCATGAGTACTGGTGTCACTGGCTGTCAATTGCTTGCAGAAGAACTCAGGTTGTGGCTTACTGGACTTGAGGGCAAGATCTGATCTTAATAATGCATCCTTGTCGTACTGCAAAAAAATATTGACAGGTCAGATGAGTTTTGAAACTTTGAAAAACTAGTAAATAAGATGAAGTGAAAATTCTAGCTTTGCTCTCAACTGATGATTAAAATTCTATAATCCAATGTTTGTCGAATGGCAGTGCACTAAGAGTACAGCTTTTTGGATATTGTTAATGGTACTTACAGAAGGCACGGGTTGAAGTGTCATCTGAGCATATACTTCATCTGTTTCTGGGTCAGCCTGGGATGACAACCACAAAAAATTGATAAAATTAAAACACAACTTCAAAAGTTTGTTTCTGACCTAAACTCTAAAGCCAGAAATGCCTCATACATGCAAGGTGACATTGTGAAGGCGACACAGTAATTTTGAGGGAAGATTCGGGTAGTTTGGAATCTGGGCATCCACATCTTTCTTTAAAGACGCTGCAACCTGAAACAAAAGGGATCACTCATGTTAAGATGCATTTGAACTCCCGAACCCAAAGAAAATAATACTGAAAACATGATATGATATACATTTTATACTTTTTCTGTGCCACATATGCCACCCTATGACTGCATTAACGGAACGCTTGAATACAAGAGTTATCAAAGCTACAGCTCATAAGCCCAGGAGTGATATATAAGTAAAGTAATTATCCTTTTTACCCTTTCTCATTGAACAAAAACTTGTACTATTGATTGAAACAAGATGAAGAAAATATCAAAAAACTTTACAAACAAAATAAAACTTAGAAAAAGAAAAAGAACAGAAACAACTCTTAAAGAGATATGAAAACAACAATGACTGAAATCTGCATAAGCAATGATTACTGGCTCAAAGCACCAAGCATAAACTAGAAGAGTCAAAGTAAGAAAGAATTGCAGGGACATAAAAAGTTGCAAATAGAAAAGGATCGCATAAATTAGGTAAGCTTTAAGGGTCAATAATAACGTCACTAATAATAACCAGAATATAACACCCCCCGTAACACGACACGGGCCTGAAGACCATAGAAAACTATATCCAACTTCACCTGTTCGCTGTGACCTTGAGGGAAGTAAATGACATGAGTCCCAGCCGGCGGCAGGTTCACCAGCGGCCCCGCACAAGCTTGCCAGAGCTCCGGGTTTATGCACTTCTTTTCTCCTCCTGCAGCACGTGTCAAAGACCCATTAGTCAAAGCAGTTACCCTTGTTTTCACCATTATATTTCCTTTCCCTTGCTTCATAAGTTTCTCGGAGCTAAGCAGAGGGGAAGGAAATTAATAATTGCAAGACGTTATAACCAGTGTATCAAAGCAGGCAGGCATGAATGATAAGATTCAAAAGCCAGAGCAGCGAGTAAGGAGAGAAGATTCCGAAGTCTCAAGCAAAACGAAGAAATGAGACAAAATATTGTTGATTCATACAACGGCTTTTTCAAGGCATTCTTACATTTATACTTTATACATAGAAAAGGAAGGACAACAGTATAATGAGAAAGAGACAGAAAGTGAGTGGGGGTGTGTGTTTGTGTGAGCACGCTCGTGCCAACCTTCGCATGGATTTGTTGTGGCAGCACCGGCCGTACCGTCGGCCGGCGTTTTCATTTTTTTTCTTCCCGGAAAATTTGTAGCTGTACTTGTCAATAGTGTCAAAAATACATTTCTTCGATGATTAATCTGAGCTTTCAGGGTGTTATCAATAGAAATCGAGCTCTCAATAGCTTTCTACAGCGATTAGAGCATGCGTGCTTTTAGACCAATCGCAGAGGTATGTACAGCTTTTGCTCAGCTGAGCTCAGATCATCAGAGTAAGCAAAAAATTAAAAGAGGAAAAAAAAAAAAAAAAGCTAAGTCTGAAAGTTGAAAATCTTTCCCGGAAAAGAGATGGGAAAGGAAAAGAATCGAGTTTGATTGTTAAGTCAACGAATGTGGAAATGGGTGGCACCTCCGGCCGGCGAGTTGGCCGGAAAACTAGTGAAGAAGATAGTGCGGTGGTGACCGGAAAAGAGGCCGACAAAGGCAGCAACAAAAAAGGAGAGGTTGCCAAGTTTCTTAGAGACCAAATGCTGAAAGCTTGCCCCTATCTTCCCCTACAGCACCCAGACATTTGGTTCCTCTTCTTCCCCCTATCTTCTCAATCTTTCCCCTTCTTCAAAATGCCCCTTTTTCACCTTTCTCTTTCTCTGCTCACTCTCTCTCTAGGTGCTTTCTCTCTCTGCAATAGAATAGAATAGACAATTAGACAGACATAGTTGTTGACCTCTGGAGTAAGGAGGGTTGAGCACTGTTAATTCTTTTTCTTAACCATGGTTAATTATTCCCAACACAATTTTCATACCAAAATAGCCCTTCTCTGCCTACCAAATCAAATAAAAAATAATGGTAACTAACAAAGTCTTCGCTTAGTGATGCTGAGTTAAGGAAAAAAGTTAAAACTTTAGTCACTGTTAAGAGAAATCTAGATAACTCTATGCGTATTTTAGTTTAATTTAATGTTTAAATAATAATATATTTTCTAAAACTCCAATGAATGTTAACTCAGATAACAGTAGTATTTTTATTTTTAAAGATAATTGAATATCCAAAAATTTTAGCTTAAAAGGAAAGAAAAATTGATGGATGTCAATACAACAATATTAGAAGTGGATCAATTGAATAAATCTCACTTAACCTTACAATATAAAAGCTCTTTTATCTTTGAATATAAATTCAAATTAAAAAACATATGAAATAAAAAGAGGAAATTGTAAGATATCAAATGAAATAGAGAGTTCATCATAGCAATTATGTTATAATTATATTATTAGTTCTTATTAGAAAAGACACGTTTACATGAAAAATTTTATCTAAAATTTTAAATTTAAGATTTTATATAAATTTTTTTTACTAAACCAATTCTTTGAAAAGTTTAGCTTATTATCCTAATTTCTTTAACATGAGATAATCTCTTATCTTGCTACAAACCTATATTCATTATGACATCTATATTTTATATAATTGCTTCTTCTTTTTTAAAATGTAAGTCTTAATGGAGTAGATTGCAAGCTCTCATCATGGAATATTGCTTTACTTCACTAATTGGCATTATGGCTAAATCTTAAACAGCAATTGAAGCATTCTTTAATTATCTCAGTGACTCTTTTAAAAAAAGAAAAACAATTACAACTTTTTTTAAAAAAAAGAGTAGAAAGCGCTAAAAGGATAAATTGGTCATTCGCACAAGATAATGATGGAAATTTCATGTGACTTTCCATTATTGAGTTGGATTGCAAAGGCACTCGCTCGCACATGGCTGCTGCACATCCAGTTCATTTATAAACTTGTTTAATGATCAATTATTATTGATTATTGTCTTAAAGGACAACTAACGATATGCTATTTTTTGGGGGAAAAACTGTACTTAAAAATGCAATGTTATTTTATAGTATTTTGCAAAATTTAAATGTTAATTATTTCTTAATAATTACCTCAGCCATGTCATTTTTCTAATAACAAATAATTAAGTGGAAACTAATGGTACCTTAATATCTTATTATTTTTAATACAAACAGAATCACTTTAACTGAATTAACATTCAATTAGTAACTATCTTAAAATTCACCTTTCTTATTTTTTCTTCTTGTTATTGATATAAAAACATTTAGGTTTTTTTTTTTTAAAAAAAAAAAAAAGAAGAAACAACCACCTTAATCACTTCTTTAGGGAGGATTCCTGATCCCAAAATAGTTAAAATCCACTTGCTGATGTGGCGGATCATGTACGCCGCTGGGGCCCTCGTTCATTTGCGATTGTGACAGCTCCGAATTTTCCTTCCTGAGTTTTTCGTCGGCCACTTTGCCCTTGCAAAAATGGTCAAACGACAAGGCATATTTATTTCTGTATATTTGATATTTGATTATTTTCACGTAATTTCTTTGATAAAAATATTTTTAATCACATAGTTTTTAAATCATCTTATGAGTTGAGTCCTCCAGTAGAGAGTTTACTAATTTCTAATATTGTGTTATGAATTAATTTTTATCTTTAGTTATAAACTAGAGAATGCCTTAAGCATACGATTTTGCATTGTGTGAAAGATTTTTTTCCACCAAAAATATTTTACCTAACATATTATTAATTTCATTTAAAAAATAAGTAATTACAATTATCTTTGTTAACTCCTTTTAATAACGTTTCTTTTATACATAGAATCAAATATCAAATTTTTATTAATAATATTTAAAAACTCAATTATTTGTCATTTTATTGGTTTGAACATATATTTTATTACAAGTTCATGTATTTGACATTATTAAAGTTTTTTAACTATTAAATTTAGTCTCCTTAAATCATATTCGTTTACATAAAAGGTTTTAACTGAAAAAAACAAAAAAGAAAACTTGTAGTTTAAAATTTTTTATAATTTAATTGTTATTAAACATGAAATTATGTTGTCTTATTCTTTTTCTTGAGTTTATCCATGTTATCGAAGTTTGCGTGCCTAGGTTAATTTTTATGTTTATCCCTTTGTTTAGGTAACCATAGTCATTTTATAATAATTTGCTTTCTCAACGTGCACAGATTAGTGTGCAGATTAGTTTGTAGCTGAGAGTTGCTTTTTAAATGTGAAAGGAAGAGAAGGTGGGGGCTGGTGAGCGTGCAACGTAAAGCAGCCGAAATTCCGGCTCGTCTAACGGAGTTGCAGACCCCGACGGTACGCCACGCCACGCAACCTTTATACCGCTCACTTCTCGACACGTGTCTTTATCTACACAATAGAAAGTGACGGTGGGAAAGAACGTCGTCGTCTCATTGTGGGTTCATGATCATGGGTCATAGATTTTCGTCGCTCGAGTCAAAGGTTCAAATCATACAGCTATAAAGTATGGAATCTGACATGAATATTAGTCACGACACAGATATATAAAAATATAGAATATTAAGATATCGCTATGTATATTATATTATATATAATATTTTTATTTTTTAATAAATAATTTTTCTTGTAAATATAGTGATTTTTAGATTAAATCTAAAAAAAAAGATAAATATGTCAAATGCGAGCATGTACACTAGAGCATATAGCATATAGCATATACAAGAGCAGCGAGCATGGTGGGGGTGATTCAATTATTGAATTAGAGGAATCTTTTTTACCGAAATTGCGTCATACGTGTTGAAGTTTGAAGGAGGAATGATGAGAGTGAAAGGTGCGCACGCAATGTTGTTCCAAATGTTGGAACAGTGAAAGGAAACACAGCACCTGAAGGAGACACGAAGACAACTCTTGCAAACAGCACAGGGCCACAGCACCTTATGCTCCAATCAAACACCGTTATTATTGTTTCCATACACAACAACATTAGGTGTGTTCCAAAAAAATTGCATTCTTTTATGGTCAATAGGGATACTCCACTCCTATAAATTAAGCAAAACCAGCTTTAGCACCTTTCCATTACAAAGACGTGGAAATCCTCCAATCTCATCTTTTTCTCCCACTTTTTCTTCTCTTTACAAAACAAAGTTTCACATGTTAGTGCTAAAATAATTTTTAAAAAAACTATGTTTATATATTTCGATGATCTTTAAATGGAAGATTTTGAGTTCAAAGGGATTCACCAACTCACCGTTTACGATTTTCTTATCGAAAAGGATTATTCCCTTATTTAAAATAGATGTGAGGATACTTTGATATTTTTTTTTTTGAAAAAAATAAAGATTTAGATTTTGTTTTTCTTTTCTATGAAGTGAAACTCCAAAGTTTGTTTTGGAGCAATTTTTTTTTCTCTGAGGACCTCATCTCGAGTTGGCTGTGCCTCGGAACATGGTTTAGGTGGAATAAAATTGTTAATGGGGTTTTCCCAATGAATAATCTAATTAATAGATACAGCAAGCATGTGGATCGGTTAAAGTCAACAATCAACAACTCAATGCAAAAATACTTTTAATTTATTTCCTGAATTCCCGTAAAACAAAGCCAATATGACGTCGTTTTCTTTATAATTGTATCCATGTGCAATCCAATCCAAATATAAATATTGCATTTGCATACACACAACTTTCTTTTTTTTTTAGTATATTATACGAAAAAGATTCAAAGGAGTATGAACTGATCAGTTTAATGCAGTTTCGGTTTGGAGTTGGACCTGTTGCTTTCTTCGTCCCTTCCATTAACTCAAAGAGGGTCCTATCCTACACTACCATTTTATATTCAAATTCAATGTCACAGGAAGAAAATGTATACCTTAAAATAATATTTAGAGCGTAATATTTCCAACGATATATGCCAAGGATTTTACATTTTTCATATACATAATTAAGAATTTAACGGTAATTCTCTTATAATTATTTCAATAAATTTTATCCCTTTCAAACAAAGATACATTAAATGAGTAATGTTGACTTAATATTCCCGGTGCTTTTTAAAATTTTATTACTTCATCCCAAAAAATAGAATATTTCTTATTTATAATCGAAATTCCAGTAATAAGTGGAGGAGGTTGGGTAAGTTGTTAAAAGCTGCAACTGTATGGTAAGGTAGTGGTCCATTATATAAATGAGATTCATTTTTCCTAGACATTACATTACACGTCTAATTCCATTATTTTATTCTATTTGACCCCATTATTTATTTCCTCTTAGGTTCCTATCATTTTCTTTTTTCTTTTTGCGCCCACTCTTTAAGATATCATTTTCTCGTTGATCCATTCAAAATCAAATCAAAAGTGGACGACACACAGAGAATGAATGTTAAGAATTTTGTGAAAAGCGCACTCTTTTTTTTTTTGTTAAAGTTGGCTTCAATGCAAAGTGTAGCTAAAGACAAATATTGAGACAAGGTAAAAGCTTAATAGCATAGATTATTTCTCCAAGGAATTTGAGTATCTTCTTATTTTATAAAATCAATTTTTATTTAAGATAAAAATAACTCTAAATTTTTTAATTTAAAATTTATTGTATAAAGAAAATTGGATTCTTTCTTGTTGGGGAGAATAATTTATGTAGTTAATAAAACATCAAACTTAGCATAAATCAACTAAAATGATTATATTATATGTATTGTGGTATGAAAATATAATATATATTTGGGACCCAATCGCTCGCATAAATTATTTATAGTTGATTATCTCTGGAAAGACCTCATATCAGGAAGCATATTCTGGTGAAAAGAGAATTGCACATTATTCTTCTCCACAAAATATCTAAACTGATATTGTTTAAACAGAAGAGTTGAGAGAATTCTTACATCATGAAAATATTTGTATGCTGCAATAATGTCATGATTATCATTAATCATTAATATAACTATGTGGAAAGGAGAATAAGAATCATATACCATCCAAGAGAGATAAAAGTGAGTGTTTTATATATATATATATATATATATATATATAGTAAATATTATATCTCTTCTAACAAAAACATATCTTTAGCCTACAAAATTATAAGGCTTATTTATTTGTTTTTCTAATTAGTATATAAAAATAAAATTGAGTTTGTGTATTTGCTAGCAACAAGCATTGATGAATGATGATAGTAGACAAAAGATGCAAAATTAAATGGATATGAAACTTGTGATCAAGACAACACTAATGAGCAAGGATAGCAGTAGACAATTTTCTATTTTTTTTTTTTATTTGGAGAAATGAGTGAATGGAAGTGGGACAAGACTGAAGATTAAGAAAGGCCACACAATCTGCAAATAAGGATGTGTTTGGTTTGGTATGACAAGAGATAAAGTGAAGAGCATTAAATTAGAGGCACATGGTGATGCCATGGTGTGACAATTCCATTCGTATGAGTTTGGATCCCACAAAGACAGGCTATGCCATTGCCAATGTCAGCTCCTTTTGAACTAGAACCTTAGACTATTTCAATTATTGATGCACACCGCAAGAATCAATCTGCCGATTATCCAACACTTTCCAGAAAAATATCTTTTGTCTCTTATTTAATTATAAATTATGTTTTATAAGATAATATTTTATTATTTTAATATAACTTAATCAATTATTATCTCATGAACATAGAGTTTAAAAACCATTAAATACAGATAATTTTTTATCACACTTTTTTTTTTTTTCTCACTGATTAATTCCTCAATACTTTAATTGCTTGAGACAAAGTTTGTCACAATTTTAAGATTGGTCAAAAAATCTAATTAATTACCTATGATGAGTCCTGTGCAACGTTATTTTATTAAATTTTAACTAAATATTAATACCATCACTATATGATACAAGATTTTGTCCTAATATACGGTTACGTGTGGTGCAAAAATTAATCCCCGGGTTGAAAGTGAGGGAAAAGCCCACCCCGGAGACAAACGGGGGCCAGTCTACAATCCAACTATTTTACGGGGATTAATATTTGCACCATCTTCTTTTCTCCGGAGAGTTATGTCCGAAAGTGTTGAGGGTGGTGAGAATATTAATTTGGGCTTCTCCTATTCTACAGGACATTGTGTAATAAATAGCCCAATACTACATTGGGCTTGTCTATAATTGGACCGAATGAGAAGCCCGGCCCAGGAAAAATGCTACATAGAGGGAGGGAAGGAATGAACGATAACGCGCGCGCGCACTCTCTCTCTTCTCCAGTCCTCACTCTTCTCCGCTCTGCTGAACTTTCCTCCCCAAATGCGCCAAAATGGTCCCTGCCGTTACAACGTCTTCAAATTCAAACTTGGTAAGCTGCTCAACCTCTCTCTTCCACAAGAAATTGAGTTTCAGAACGCCCAGGGTTCGGCTTTCTTCCTCTCGGGTTAGCCTCACAGCATTCACTTTTTAGCCATTTTCTATTTCTATTTTAAGTGAATTTGCGCTCTGTTTTCATTCTCTCTCTCTCTCTCTCAATCATTCATGTCAGTTCTGTGGCTTAAAAAATGGCGTCGAGACTTCATCAATTTGCATGAGATAATAATTCATGTATGCATTTGGAAGATTTGAATTGTTTGATACATGTATCGGCTTTTCATCTCTAAATTTCAGTTGCAGACAAATGTATGCTTAATACAACCTAGGGGATTCGATAGTCACATTCTAAATTAATTGATAAAAAAAAAACTCTTAATATGGTGTGAAGGAAAGAATTTTTCACAGGTACCCATAAGGAATCTATCATTTTTGAATCAAATTTAAACATTGATACAAGCTAAGCAAATATTATGTCTTCCAAATTACTGGTCAAGATCGCATTTTGGTTTTGTAGCTAATGTTGCTGAAAGCTGAATGCTGACAGAAATTGAAGTGTTGACTTGGTTTAGTTTGACTACTCATACAAAACATTCTTCTGCATTTTTAGCCCCCTCCCCCTAACATAAAAACTCATCAAAAACCAATTCTTTCAATGCATCTTACATTACCAGGCCCCAAAAATTTCTAATTCTTGAAAATGTTTGGCAGGAAATAAGTCTTGCAAAGGCAATACATATACAAGAAAATAGCATTGAGAGAAACACCGCCACATCAATCACAGAAAACCTTATTTCAAGTCCCAATAGTCAAATACATCAGCAGAATAGCTTAACTCCATTAGTCAGTGCATTGAAAGCCTCAGCTGACCAAAACACTGCCAGTTTTCACTTCCCTGGACATAACAGAGGGCATGCCGCTCCAGCTTCATTAACTCAGCTCATTGGACTAAAACCATATATTCATGATTTGCCTGAACTTCCGGAGCTTGACAACCTCTTCTGTCCCCAGGGACCTATATTAGAAGCACAAGCGCAAGCAGCCAAACTTTTTGGATCATCACAGACATGGTTTCTTGTTGGAGGTACTACTTGTGGGATTCAGGCAGCAATAATGGCAACCTGTTCTCCTGGACAGTTTCTAATTCTTCCACGTAATTCTCACTTATCTGCCGTATCTGCTATGGTATTATCTGGTGCACAGCCTAAGTACATCATTCCTGAGTATAACAACGACTGGGACATTGCTGGCGGTGTCACTCCATTACAGGTGATTCAGATTTTGTGCACGACCATAGTGATGGCATTCTATTTTTGATTCTTTTTAATTTATCTCAGGAGCTTATTCATGCATACATGCTAGGGCAGATGTATACTTGTTCTGACAACATTTTATTTTCCCCCCTAATTTTTCCTAATTCTGTAGCGGCTCCCTTTTCCATGTTGGGTGTGTTTGTTACAGATATTGGAAGCTATCAAGGAATTAGAAAGGGAAGGTCATAAAGCAGCAGCAGTTTTAGTCACTTCGCCTACCTACCATGGTGTTTGCAGCAACTTGAGTGAGATATCTGTGCTGTGCCATTCTCATAAAATTCCTTTGATTGTTGATGAAGCTCATGGTGCTCATCTTGGATTTCATTCTAAACTTCCTAATTCAGCTCTCCAGCAAGGGGCTGATCTGGCTATACAGTCCACTCACAAAGTTCTGTGCTCTCTTACACAATCATCTATGTTACACATGTCAGGTAATATTATAGATAAGGACAGAATCTCTAGATGTCTACAAACTCTTCAAACCACAAGCCCTAGTTATCTACTTTTGGCCTCCCTAGATGCTGCCAGAGCTCAACTTAGCGAAAGCCGAGATACTGTTTTCAACCAAGCAATTGAATTAGCCTCTGAAGCAAAATACCTACTAAAAAACATCCCAGGAATTTCAGTGCTCAGCAATTCAAGCTTTCCCAACTTCCCTTCCATTGACCCATTACGGCTTACTATAGGTTTCTGGCAGCTTGGTTTATCTGGTTATGAAGCAGACGAAGTCTTATATAGAGATCATGGAATTGTCTGTGAACTTGTCGGGAACCGATCTGTTACATATGCATTTAATCTTGGAACTTGTAGAGATCATGTCCAAAGGCTTGTATCAGGAATAAGTCATCTATCTGCGACATGTTCATCAGTTCAGCAACCTGAAGATAGGGGGATTACCAGTTATGCACCCTTTCATGATATAACAATGAGTTTGATTCCAAGAGATGCCTTTTTTGCAAGTAAACGGAAAGTAACATTAGGGGAGAGCCTTGGTGGGATTTCAGGGGAACTTATATGTCCGTACCCACCGGGCATACCAGTATTGATTCCTGGTGAGGTTATTACCTCTAAAGCCCTTGACTATCTGTTGCATGTTAGAAGCAAAGGTGCTGATATTAGCGGAGCCTCTGATCCCTCACTTTCTTCTATAGTTGTCTGCAATTTATAGTCCAAGCTGGGACCTTTATATACATTCCCAAGTGCCCACCACTTACTTGTCATGAAAGGAAGTGTGCTGAGGGGTTGGATGGTGGCTATTGTAATTTTATTACTTCTCTCATTCTATTCTGATTGTGTAAATGATTTCGGTTGGAAGATCCAACAGAACTTTATCTTGAAAGCAGTACCAGAACACTAGACTGTTGTACCAAAGAGAAAAGAGGGAGGAAAAAGCAATATAGGACTTGCCCAAAACGATGAAAGGAAGATCTACCAAAATAAAATGAAAAATATATCAAAGTTGATAATTGTGGGTCGGCTAAATTTAGACCGTTGAGAACAAAAAGTTACGTGAATTTAATTAAAATTATAAAAATATACACTGAATTGAGACCTAAAATAATAAAAATTGCTGAAAAAAGTAATAGGAAGCATGTATAATAAATAATGGAAGGAAACACGAGTTAGCTGCTCTTTCTCAAGATATAGTAACGCTAATCTTAATTGAATTGCAGCGTAAACTGCTAGAATTATTTTAACCAATCATGCCAATTATATCCTTTGGGACTTATATTTAACAAGATTTAAATCTTGTCTCCTATGCTATCAGTCAAGAATGCATAGACCACGGCCGTAAATCCAAGCTGATATTATAACACTATATATGCTGCTTTATACAACATTTGGTATTCATAATTTACACAGAAAGCATAATCTTTTCATTTACATCAAAAGCTATAAATTGACATCGTTCAAATTTAGCGGAAGTACCTACCAGAAAAAAAAAGAAAAAAATTAACGACTTTATATTTCTTTTGAATAGCTCATATTTCATCAACTCATTTGCGTCAGTCTATCAAAAATAATTAACTTGTAAAATGAATTTATGGAGTAGATTACACAAAAAATTAAAATATATTATATAAAACTCCCAATTTCACAATCCATGAAAGTTAAGTAGTGATTTATTATTTGATTAGAAAGTTAATCATTTAATTTCTTAATATCATTATAATAATATCAAAATCAAATAATTAATATCACCTTAATCCCCATGTGGTAGTGAGTGTAGCACTATTCCACTTTTGGGGTCGGCGGCTTACCAAAGCCTCACATTAGGCTTCAAATTGGCACATGAAGCCATTCCAGTCGAAGAGTGCAATATAGAAGAGTGGTGTTTGCATATCTCTACGTGTCTACATCCATATTTTTAAAATATTAAAAATTAATCCCTATAGTGTTTTTTTTTTTTTTTAAATTTTTTTTTTCTATAAGGATTACTATTTGACACTAAACGTAGACACTTATTTTAATAAAAATTTAAATTCTGAATGACTAATCTCTCAGACTAAACCTATCTTTTGTTGATAGTCTTTACAATTTATAAATATTTATTTATCAATAAAAACGTTTAAGGATGAATTTTTAATAAAATTTAAACTATAGAAAGTATTTCAAATTTGGTGTGAAATTATAAAAATTAATAATACAAAGTTAACTCAAAATATGATAATAAAAACTAATTTGTAAATAATTATAAATTATAAAATTAATTTTTAACTATAAATACCTTTTTAAGTGAAATTATAAAAACTAAAAATATAATTAAATCTTTATATATATATATATATATATATATATATATATATATATATATATATATATATATATATATATATATATATATATATATCTCTTACTCTTTTGTCTCTCTTGTTTAATTTTATCTTTACAAATAAAAGTAGGTGAAAAAGAGGGTATCCGCACATATAGCATTTTCCAATAAAAAATGGGACATTAAAGGTTCCAACAGAGTGACCTAAAGAATGGAAGGATATGGTTAGAGATAGAAATATGATTTTGAAACTCGTAGCAAATCACTTGGAGTTGATTGAATTGCATGTCACTTCTGTAGAAAAGAAAGATGGCAATAATTTCTCAACTAAGAATAATCCTCACATCTGTTTTCAGCAATTCTCTAACTAAACAGAATTCATTCATCTTATATGTCCTTCCCATAGTAAGATCAATTCAAACGCTTAGTGAGGATCTCTGTGGATATGACTTGTTCAGCAAGGCCTTCAGATCAAATTCTCTCAATTTCTCCTGGAGTTCAATTCCCAAAAACTCGGGGACTTGCTGAAGCACATAATGCATTTAACAAATAGCTTAGGAGAACAATCCACCAATCTAGCTGAGCAATTCTTAGAAATGACAAGTCCAAGGAAAAGAATCCACATACCATTTTCAACCATAGTATGTAACTAGCGGAATATGTTGCTTGTGCATGAAAATCCTCAAATTCATCATCCACAATAGTTAAGCAGGAACTGAGGAGACTTATTTCATCCTCCAAAAAGGTATCCCAGCAGTGCTTCATGCTGATTTTCTCCTTGGAATTGTAGGATGCATCAGAGGAACCTCTTAGAATATTATTTGACCAGCACACGGAAAGGAAGCGGCGATGAAGCCACAGAGCCTGTTTAACGTAAGTAAAAGAGAATCGTGGAACTAGAACGGAAAACAGTATTCTCAGATTTCAGAAATGCAAATATTCCATACACAGTGAACTAAGAGATCTATTATGAAAGCTCTGGCTGAAACAAGCACACTTTGGTCACCTATTTATAATGGTGGAAAATAATGAAACACAAAGGCAAACTACCTACCTCTCTTCCCACGTAACGCTTTGTCATTGTTTTGTTCCAGTCGAGTTCATCCTGACAAGGTGTCAGAAATCATCAAATGGATACAGAAAGTAATCTCCGTTTGTGATTTGTATTTTTCATTTTTCTCTTTCTTGAAGAAGACACAAGCTTCTTATGAATATATAAGGATTATAAGAAATTCCTACCTTCCAAACCTGGTCAATTTCGACATTATAACCTGAAGACACAGTTTCTTCCATACAACTTGAATCCTCCAAAATCTTCAGCAATAGCTGCTGCAATATGATAGAAAGTCTGATTTGTTAAGAGTACTTCCAGCTCACCACATTATACATAAAATAGAGTCCCCAAACTCAGGATTCACAATTTGTGTAAACTAGGACCATTTAGCATCAGATTCAACAAAGAAAATAAAAAACTTACTCTGCGATAATGGAAGCAACTACTATCAGCAACATGCAATGCAGCCCAACTTCTGGATTTTTTTAATTCTCGGAATACCTAATGTAGTTCAGTAGAAACACTTAATAGGTCATAGACATATAATTAGATTAACAGGTCATTCAGCAAAAGGAACTGAAAGAAAGCCTTGCAATACTAAATCTCATAAAGAAAACTGCAGAATGTTCTGTGACTTCAAGATTATCTCACCACCAATTGTGTCCACTTGGTTGTGCCTACATTCATCCAGGATTCACCTTGTAACACTTAGAGTAAAAACAAAAAGACATGTCTTAGAACCAAACCTGCTCTCTTTTCATGTATGAAATTAACCAGCAACGATGATTCCATGCGCGATAATTCATTTTTGATCTCTGAAAAAATAGATACTCAAATTATGAATATGATAATAGTGGTTCATCCCACATAAAGTGTCTACAACAAAAGGTAAATGCATTATAAGACTACTAAAATCACACGTCTCTCTCTCTCTCTCTCCTCTGCTCTTGTTATCTTTATGACTTTTTAATCCCTTTTGTAGGGAGGGACCTTTTACAGATAATTCCATCGTTACAAAGCTAAATGGCTTTAAATATAAAAATTAATTATAAGTTACAGAGACAAATGCAAATTTTTTTTTTTTTATAGATATATATCGTTTTCTCGAGGAAGCAAGCTCTTCAAGCGAGAAATGATAAAATAAAACTTTTCCAAGTTAACAATATATAAAGTTCCGGTACTGAATTTAGACCTCAGCTAATTTTTCCACCAGCTCAGATTCTTTTTCCAAGATCTCTCTGAAATTTGAAGAGTTTCCAGAGATTGACTTGATCACCCACCTCCTGGCAATAATTCTTCTATGCATTAGGATGACATTCTATTTCCAAATCCTAGGAATCAAGCAATAGCCAAACTTTGAACCAATGCAGTACTCAAGATAACATATATCGTTTATTACAATAGACAATGCCAGAAGAAACCTTTTTTTTAAGCGTGTGTGTGTGTTGGGGGAGAGGGGGGAGGGGTGATTCGTAAGAACCAGTCTCAGCTAATACCTATGGTTCCATGCTTGTTCACTTTTGGGTGAATATGAGAGCACAAGCGCTGACAAGTGAAGTTCATCTATGAACATTGAGAGCTGATTCTTCTTTAGAACAACTAATTTCCTGGAATATGTAAGAGGAAACTTGAGAGGTTTACTCAAATATCTATTTATTTTCTCTAAAGAACAGAAGTTTGGTAAAAGATTCAAAGAATGCAACTTAATAAATCCTTGATCTTGTAAAGGAGGGAAGATAAAATGCTACTCAGTTTCCCAAATTTCTACTTATTATTTTCTCTAAAGAACATAATTTTTATAACAGATTCAAGGAATGAAATTTAATAAATTCTTAATCATGTAAAGGAGAAAAGTAGTAATCAAATTGAAGATATAAAAGATAAGACAGCTACTCAAAGTGAGCTGTTCCTTATTAACAGATAAAACGTCATTCATAGACTTGGATTCAGGGGAAACTTATTTCAAGAAAATCCATCCTTATGAGTAGAACAGTGAAGTCGATTAAAGTCAATCTGCCTACTGATGCTGTTGTAATACAGATATTAATAAGAAAAGTAGACATAAAATGAACAATGGAGTAGAGAAAAAACCTGCAATTCCAAGCAGTCATGAAATCACAGCTCAGCAGCAAAAGGGACCTGCTATGTCTCATAAGTATAATTTCAAGGCAATCATAAGACGACTCAAACACAAGCGAGGAATCCCCAACTTTATCAGACTGGCTGCCGAGCGTCTTAAATTGTTTAAATGCAATCATAAATTCTTGTTTAGCAGCTTTATATAATGGTAGAAGAACATGGGTGGAAATTCCCAATTTATGATCTCTGTTCCAAAAGTATATGTTTTCTTGATTGGAAGTGTCAGCAAATGATCGCCCTCCTGATTGATGCATTGCTTTATCAGAAGAACTAGTTGAAATTCCAGATCCTTCATATAGTGCAAGAAGTTGGGATGGGTGAATAAACCCCACCTCATCACTGGATCCAAACGCATGAGAGGAAACACATTAAAGAAAGGCAACAGAACATACTAAACCAAACAACTAAGAATGAAAGAACAACCATAACGTGGATAAAGCTATAAAATATGATATCAATAAGATGACTTGTAAATGAAGGCATTAAGAGAAAATATTATACCAAAATATAGTCAAAAAGTTAGAGATTAATTATGAATAATTAAACTAGAGAACATAAAAGGGAAAACAAGCTACAGTTGAATTTTTCATTTTCTTTATCAAAAACTGTAAAGAAGACGTTTTTCAAACTTGCTGATTCAAAACTCGAGTAATTCTTTATAAGTGCCAAGTGTCAGAAATACATGCTTCTGCAGGCCACTATCACAACAGTCATTATATCAGTCTGACATATATTTATATTTTTTTCTGCCATATCTTATCAGTCAAATTACTTGCTTAAAAGCTGTTAGAATAAACTAGTGTGGAATCTTTCTAAATAGATATTGATGTGTACACCTCCTGTACCTTGGAAACTGAGTTGTATATACAGTATAAATAAGATCGGATCAGCCAGTAAACCTATGTACATTCAATCTCAAAGCTCTCTCAAAAAAAGCATTAAACTTACATTAGGGGATCTGATTCAAGGATATCTTCCAACTCGTGCAAAAGATCCACGGTATCTCCTTTAGAATAAGATTCTTCACTCATATTTACTCTCCTAACTCGTGTGAAAGATGCTGATTTTGCATAAAAATAAATAATGGTCAATTGATCATCAAATCAATTTCACTAAATTCTATATAAAAATATATGACTGCTTCTCAAATAAGAAAGAAAAACCAATGCTATCAATGAGTCCATTTCATCTCACTACTCTGAACTAATTATAGTATCAGTTAGGGTGTCCACTACATCACTTGGTAAGTAAGTTTCGATATCCTCCCCCCACTCCAAAGTTTTAAAGCAATGAACTCTCCCTGTATTCGAAAAAACGATGATTTTTCCTAGTCCTGTGGACGTGAAAGAAAAAAAAATCTCCCTTTTTCACTTCAGTTACTCCTATATGAATAAACAAAATTAAGACTGGCTTGGTTAGATTCGTGTCCTTCCAAACTTTGAACTGAAGCAAATATCCTCCAGAACAAATTTTGTAAATCTATCCGCAAATGGAATCCGTCTTTGCTCCATCATGACTCGACTATTACAAAGTTCTCCAAGACAATAATCATCAAAGACGGAACTAAGAACAAAAAAACTTTCATACCTCTTCTTCATCAAACAGAAGTCAATAATCTGATACAAAGACAAGTATTCACTCTTAAGCATCGCAGCTAAAACAAAGTTCTCTTTCAAAACCCACAGCACAAATTTCCATTTCTTGCCCTGCAGCATAACCAGAAACCATTTTGAGCCACTCAATTTCCACCATATATTATTCAGCTAACAACTGGAGAACACCCAGAGACCGTTGTTCCGACCCAACAGCAATGAGAGAACAGTCAGAGAGGAGAGCTCAGAGAAGTAACCAAATGAGTGCGGTAAAGAAAGGTTAGAGTCGTCAGCGCAGAGTTAGAGCACAGTTAATGGGCTGCATCACAGAAGGGTCGGAGCTCCAATAACCAAAATTGGGTCGGGTCACTTGTCGCATTTCTCCTTTCCCTCTCCTAGAGGGTATGTTTGATTCAAAACTATATAAAAATCCCTCCAACCAAAGGCTATGTAAGGGATTCGAGTTTCACTCCTGATGGTTACACCTTAACGTCATTGGCGAAGTATTTTACACTGGATATGGCCATTATGGAAGGTGAAGAGATAGATGGGGATGTGTTAAATTTTGGTTTGTGCTCAAATTTGTATACTCTCACTGCTATGATTGATATGTTTGTCAAGTGTTTGACAAATTGCCCAAAGGAAGAAGTTTGATAAAGCTAATAATGTCTGCACTGCTTTGATTGATATGCATGCAAAAGGTGGAGAAATTAGAAAAGCCAAATTACTTTTTCGATGAGATGCCTGAAAAAGAAACATCTTCCTAGAATGCTTTAATAAATGATTTTGCAGTCAATGGTCGTGCAAAGGAAGCTTTACTGCTGTTTGTAGTGATGCTACAGGAGGGTTCATGACCTATTGAGATAACTATGATGGGCGTATTATCTTCTAGCAGTCATTGTGGTCTGGTGGGTGAAGGAAGAAGATGGATCAAAACTATGGTGAAGCTTGGACTTACCCAGCAGATTGAGCATCGCTACTAGAAAGCAAGTGCTGTTTGCTGGGGAAGCACAACTAGGAGCTATAGCTTCATGTGAGAGCAAAAAAGAATATTCTATGTAACTAATAATTAAAGTTCAAAAGTTAACTCATTTCCTTTGCGATCACTCAACATAGCATCTTTTCCTGCCTTTCTATCGATCTTCCTAATCAAAGCCAAGAATCAGAACAAAAAAGGAGGAAAAGAATCGATGTTGCTGAAGCCTGGGAAACGATACCTTGCTTATTTTGAAAATACAGAGATTCTCACTTCCTTATATCCTCCAACCTTTATGTTGCCATATATATTAAGAACATTATAGTTGATGGCTTTTGTGTTCTAGTGTCTGCAAAACTTGAGAACAAGATGGGGCTGCTCATGAGCTTCATGGGAAAAGGTAAGACATTTTATCATATGAACATTCTCCTTTTATTCGTTTTCACATCTACATTAATGCCTTTGTACTATGAATTGGCATTTCAGGAGGATCGCCATCATCGCAGATGTTGAGTATTGTAATGGGGACACTGTACAATCAATTTGTGGAGAAAGACATCAACGACTTTGATTCTTTCCACATAGCCGTTCTTGATATCTTCAAGTAAGCATGTAAATTTTAAGGAAATGAGTAGAAAATGTGAACCTTTTAACTCGTCATAATTTTCCACATGATCAGTTCAGTATTAGTATTACTCATTCTTGGAAATGAAAAGAAATGAAATTGAATGCAGCACTATCAACATGGCATTGCCCGGCAAGCATTATGATGCGCCGTCACACAAGGAAGTAGAGGTGAGTTCTGTGTTCCATTACCCAGGCCATTTGCTTTGCTGGTATTCTTCATGTTGTGAGGGTTGTTTTAGGGTTGTGTGTGTGAATGAGATGCCCCTCTCAGGAGCCCTCCTATCTCTTATGCTGTGAGGGTGAGTGTGGGCCTGTTTGGGCACCCCAGGTCCATAACACTCCAAAATCTCATGTTTTCCAGCAATCTGCAGGATTTGTTCCAAAATTGGAAAGCTGAAACCAAGGAGGACAAAAGAAAGAAGATTTTTACTGAGTTCATGCAGAAGAATGTGAATCTAAGGAAAATAGATGACTCCATGATGATCACTGGGATTGTGGCTCCTCCAGCAGCCATGGTAGTTAAGAGAGGTGGAGAAACTTTGCCTCAGCTAAAAGTTGTCAAAGCCATCCCTGATGTTGTGTTTGTGCCTACAGCTACAGTTCTGGCTCTCATCAGTGTCAAGGTCTCTAGAAAAATATTCATGAAAAAAGTTCATGGTTCTGAAACCCTGAATGCCTGAACTGCAATCATCAAAATGCCATCTCAAAGTGCAAAGGTTGGGATTCAAACCTAGGATGTTTTAAGTACATTTTTCAAAAGTTTTATTTTGTTGTGTATTCTAATGACATGATATGAACTATAAAGCCCAATGTTGTGTGATGATTCACTTATTCAATTATGTTTTATTTTCTATTTTTGATCTATTTGATGATACTGAAGAGATTTCTGTCATTCACTTGAATTTGTCTTGACAAATTACTAATTCATTTAAGTTGTCTTACTATATTTTTAAGAAAAATTATTATTTTGTTCCAAAATTAGAAAAAAAGAGAAGATTTTTCATTTTTAAAACACAACACTTTCTCGTTAAATTTTTTTCTCTTTTTCAAACATTACTCCTCAAAGTAAAATTGGTCTATGTATGGAGCAAGAAAATGCTTTATTCCATTACTAATAGAAATAATAACCCCCCAACAAGTTCAAGAAATTATATTTCTATTCACAAAAATCATCCAATAAAATGCCATAATGGAAGAAAAATACACGTGAAAAATTTAGCAAGTGCATTAACGAAAAAACTTACATTAGAATTGAGGAATAATGGACTATAATTTTTTTTTTTTTGTTATAGATAAAACAAAATAGTTAAGTTTTATATACTAACTCTTAATATATGGAAAAAAATGCACAATTAAACTCGAAAAAAGGTAAGAAGTTAAAACATTTACTTCAAAAAAAGTTATCACTACAATATAGTATTATTTTATAATATGTTAACTAACTATAATCTCATAAAATAGAATTTAACACGCTAAATAAATTTTTTTGTGCCCGTCCACGATATTTCCTTAAGAATAAGAGTATTCACTCGTTTGCTCTCCCAATTCGTGCCAAAGATGCTAATTTTGCATAAAAATAAATGATGATGAATTAATCATCAAAAGAATTTCACTAAATTATAAATAAAAGAAGTTAAATATTATTTTAATTTTTTACACTTAAAATCTTAATTAATTTAGTTTTTATATTTTTAATTTATTAATTTAAAAAATGTGATTTCGTGGACTAGTATATACGATTTCAGGGTATTTCCATAACTAGAGTGTCGTTTGATGTCATGCCAGAGAAGAAGTTGTTTTCCTGGAATGCAATGATAAGTGGCTATTGCATTGCCAGAATAAACAACTCCCCTGTTTCACAAGTCGAGCATGTCAATGGAACAAAGTGAAGTAATGTTTACACGTATTCTTTCTGCTATTGCTTATATGGGTGCTTAGGATTTGGATTGTTGGATTTACAAGTTTGCTCAAAGGAAGAAGTTTGATAAAGCTACTACATTACTAATGTCTACACAGGCCTGATTGATATGTATGCAAAACGTGGAGAAATTACAAAAAGCCAGATTACTTTTCGATGAGATCCCTGATAAAGAAACAGCTACCTGGAATGTTTTGATAATTGGTGTTGTAGTCAATGGTCGTGCTATACGATGGCCCCTTTGGACATTGCTACTAGAAAGCAAGTGCATTTTGCTGGGGAAGCACAACTAGAAAGCTTCATATGAGAAATAAAAAAGGGAGTATTCGATGTAGTAATTGATAAATAAAGTTCCAAAATTATTCATTTCCTTTGCGCTCATTTAACATGGCATCTTTTCCTGTCTTTCTATCCATGTAACTATTAAAGCCAAGAATTAGAGTAGAAGAGGAGGAAAAGAATTGATGCTGCTGAAGCACGGGGAAAGATAACTTTT
Source organism: Bauhinia variegata (assembly GCA_022379115.2). Lineage (NCBI taxonomy): Eukaryota > Viridiplantae > Streptophyta > Magnoliopsida > Fabales > Fabaceae > Bauhinia > Bauhinia variegata. The sequence goes on along the minus strand of CM039428.1, from coordinate 19,793,059 downwards.
GAACAAACAGAGATGCCCACGTTTTTATATTCTCCAACCTCTGTTGCAATATATATTGGGAACATCATAGTTGATGGCGTTTGTGTTCAAGAGTTAAAAACTTGAGAATAAAACGGGGATAGTCATCAGCATCATGGGAGAAGGTAACTCATTCTATTATATTAAAATTCTACTCCAACATTTGTTGTTTTTATTTTTTTTATCCACATTAACGCCTTTGTACTGTGAATGAACTTACATCTCAGGAGAACCGTCACCATCGCAGATGTTGAATAATGTAACTGCGACATTGTACAATCAATTTGTTGATACATCATCGCAGATGTTGAGTACTGCAATCAAGAAACTGTTTAAACAAGTTGCTGAAGAATCATCGAAATTGTTGCTTGTGGTCATCATGACAATGTTGAACGTTGTAATCAGGAATTTGTACAATCAAACTGTTAATGCATCACGGAAGTTGAGTGATGCATCACGGAAGTTGAGTGATACATGGAAGTGGAGTGATACATCCCGGAAGTGGAGTAATGCATCGCAGATGTTGATTAGTGTAGCGGGGACACTGTACAGTCAATATGTGGAGAAAGACATCAACGACTTTGATTCTTTCCACATAGCCGTTCTTCATATCTTCAAGTAAGCATGTAAATTTTAGGTAAATGAATAGAATTTTATAACTTTTCACATGATCAGTTCAGTATTACTCATTCTTGGAAATGAAATCGAATTACATTCAGCGCTATCAACACGGCAATGCCCGGCAAACATTATGATGCCCCGTCATACAAGGAAGTAGAGGTGAGTTTACCAAGATTTATTCCCTATATTGATGTGCTGTGTTCCATTACCCAAGGATATTTGCGTTGCTTGTATTCTCCGAAGTCTCATGTGTTCCAGCAATCTGCAGGAATTGTTTCGAATTTGGCAAGCTGAGACCGAGGAGGAAAGAAGAAAGAAGTTTTTCACTGAGTTCATGCGGAAGAATGTGAATCCAAGCATAACAATGTATGACTTCACGACGATCCTAGGGATGGTAGCTCCTCTAGTAGCAATGGTAGTTAAGAGAGGTGGAGAAACTTTGCCCCTGCTAAAATTTCTCAAAGACATCCCTGATGTTGTGTTTGTGCCTACAGCTACAGCTCTGGCTCTCATGCTCTCTAAACAAAAATTTCATCTTGGTTCTGAAAACGGGTCTGCCAGAATACTTTAGATCTAATTATTTATTACTTTAAATGTTCAAAATACTCTTAAGTACTACATGATTATTATTTTTTCAAAATCATGTGTTGGGTAAAAGATATTTGTCTATTCTAATAAAGCTCCAAAGTATCTCTCAACATTTCCCTCGCTGAAATTGAATTATAAGAATTTTTTCTCATTTAATATGATTGATCACTCTTACTTAAGGTGAAACTCACCCTAGCTTGAGAATTACTCAAAGTTACTCTTATTATTTTCTTTCTTCTCTTAAGGAAAACTCTTGCTTGTGATTGCTTGAACAACTGCTAAAGCACCTCTTTTTAGAGAGAGGTTGGAAGCTTGCGCATGAATCCACCAAGCTCTAAGAAAAATCTCATACTTAAATCTTCTTTCATTCTCTAGATGGTCTTTGAATTTTCAATCTCTTGAAAATTGTTGAATTAAATATTGCTAGTTTTCTCAATGCATGGAAATACACCACCATTAATAGAGCATACACCTTCCCATTTTGTGTGCCTTGGAAATTAAGAATTCTTTTTAGTTGGTGCTCCTCAATTAACGAGGGACCAAAAACCAACATCATGTGATTATTTTATTTGCATGTCATTATCATGTTACAAAAATAAAATAATTAAACAACACCAACAAATATTTTAGATCTCACTAAAATAGAGTTAGATATATTACTATAAGAAAAACTAAATTTCATATTTAGAACCAAATGGTCTTTTCCTTTTAAATCTTAAAACCAAACAGTAACTTGAAAATTCGTAACACCAACTAGTTCAAGAAATTGCATTTCTATTCATAAAAATGATCCAATCCAAAAAAATGCTATAAAGGATTCCTCTAAAGAACAAGTGGCCTCGCATATTCACATCATATACAGTTTAACTCATTTCTAGAAGAGAAAGGGAAGGATAGACGGGACATAACCAGCATTTACATATTATGAAGGAAGCAAATGGTTAGCATCTAGAGGAATTTCTCAGTTCCTCCGACGATCATTTCCTTTTTGAGCGGGATTTCCGCTTTCCCTTCTTTGTCTTCGTAGGGATATTTGACTTTGAAGTAGAACATGCTCTCACCAAGGACGGCACATTCGGTTCCCCATCCCCTACCTTGATTTTCTCCGCCAGTTGATTTTTAATGTTTTCATGATCATGCAACTCTTCCTCAGCAGCTTGATTATGTATCAGAATTTGATCCTTGGTCTGCACGTCAGAGATGACAACATTACAATGATACAGAAATCGTCCAAAATTGGTCCTTCCAATATACATATTAAAACATCCTAAAAGAAACCTTGTATTCTACATATATGCTCAAGTATTCACGAATAGTCTCCAAATTATAGATGGATCAATGAAATACTATAGTTCATGGCATATAGAAAAATGCGTAAGAAACATATGATGACAACAACGACCTTCATTTGACGAAAGTTTGAATAGACTTACATGTCAGTGAAAAAGCCAACTTCATACAATGAATTCTATAAGACAGATTTGTGTTCTTCATGAAATAGACTTACATGTCACTGAAAAGGCCAACTTGCACAAAATGCCATTGTAAGTTCTGTCCAAGTGTTATGCTCCAGATCTTATCCAAATTCTACCTTACTGAAGACCATATATTATTCTTCACTTATGATAGAATACTGAACCTCTCCATCCCTCCTCTCATTTATACAAAAACTGAAATATTTCCTCACGAAGCTCTCTCAAAGGAATTCCAATAATCCTTGGTAACCCTAATTCTTAGATCCAGCAACAAATGAGCTATGTCTGACTCTATCTTTGTTTGTCTAAGTCAAACGACATACACTCTTTCATATGTTCATACATGTCTGGTCATAACCATTGGAGGCATATTCAACTCAAGTACAATGCCTATTTTGCATATCCAATGCTTCATGAAAGCACTAAGGAAACACAACCTACATAACAAGACCACAAGTTGCAGAACAGAAAACCTGAATTTTGATCATGTGAGATCAATTAATTCAAGCAGCAACGGAAAAGGTCTAAGCATTGATGAAAGAGTGAATTGAAAATATAGACAAAGAAATAAGAGGAATCAGAAGCTGGATATGGAGTGCTGATGCATCACAATCCTTGTGAACCACTTCTATTGATAAATGACTAATCAGAAACTCACATAAATGGCTTAAAAATTGAAAAATTAGGAGCATAGTGCAAGCAGTGGAAAATTGATAGTTACGAGGGTAGCCAAAGGTAGGTGACTTTAGTCATAACCATCAGCAAACCTTCTTTAAGAAAAATAGGTAATAACCAAGACAGAAAATAATATTGTATAAGAGCGTACATCTTCCTTTGGAGCCTCAAGCTGAGGTGTCTTGGTGGTTTCAATAAGAAAAGCACTCAAGTCTTCGCAACTTGATATTGCATTTTTAGGCATAAATAGATCCTCCATGTTATAGTCAGATTTAAGCTGAGATGAAGTATGAACAGTAACTGGAAATGGTTCATTGTTTGCAACAGGAAAAGCAGGATTTAAATCAGACCAATACAATGCATCAGCTAGACCAGGCATGCTTCGGTTCACAGAACAGAATTTTCCAGGGTTTTCGTTAACTACCTTGCCAATTTGACTTCTCAATTTGTCAACCCGTGACTGTGCAGCTTCAATCTTTTGAATCATTTCTTCAAGGGATTTATCACTGTCTTTAGTGTTAACAGAAGACCAAATATTATTCAACCCAAGCTCCTGAGGATCATCAGCATTACATGCTGATTTAATAAAAAAAAAAGTTAGAAACATATGAGAGACAATGTAGGGTTAGAAAGTCTAGGAAACAGATTAGTAAAAAAGAAAAAAAGCCATCTTTAATAAGAAAAAGGCCATAATCTTCCAGGAGAATGCATGAAGCTCAAGAAGAAAATAAATGTATCTTTTGGCCCTTTTTTTGCTTCACACTTAAAATGAGGTAAACTTTGTAAGTTACACAATAAAAAACAACAGAACTTATAATATTAATAATATGCACCTGTAGCAACACCTTGAACATCTTCGGAATAAGGACCACCCACACAGCCTTTGTTCTCTGGAAAATGACAAAAGAAAAAAAGCACACAAAGACTATAAGATAACAGAGGATGAATAAGCACTAAATAATATAACCAATCATGAATATCCATACCATAGTAGGAGAATATGTTATGGTTAGACATATATGACTTTAAATCACTTTCCTCTTCAACTCTCTTCCGTTTCCTCCTTTTCATTACTTTATTTTGATGGGTCCAACACGATAGAGATGCTGACTTGGACTCAAAATCATCCCTTGTGAAGTCTGTGAACTCATGTTGCTTTCTATAATCATAAGCTGCCAGTTCTCTCTCATATTTAAGTTCTTGAGACCGAAGTTGCATCAGTTGCAATTCTAACCACTTACAGCGCCACATAAGAGGACTTATGAACCTCCTCCAATGAGTTGTCAACTTCTTCTTTCTAAACAGTTATCAGAGTAAAACATGTAAGTGATTGACATTATACCCACACGTCAACAACAAAGAATGTCATTTGTAAATGAAAATATATAAAATATCAAAGTTTAATCATGTTAACAAAGAAATGATAGACAAACTTAAATCATGTTTCCTATCTTCATATAGGGAGGACTGCTTTGTAATTTTCTAGCTCAGATATGGGAGGAGTTGAGAGTCATACTTGGGGCCTCACCGTTACTGGGATATCACCTGGACCAGTGCTGTGTAACAACAGATATCAGATTATAGTAGGAAAGAATGAATAATAACAGTGAGTACAGTCCTCCATTGCTAACAAAATCAGGTGATTATACAATTCAGATATTACGCAAAACACATACCAGCATCACCTCAATTAAAAAGCTTTTTATTTTTTGGTTCCAACAAACATATCAGAATAGTTATAATATGTGCAAGGTAAACAACTATTACACCAGAGTGGACTGGATTCGAGCTGAAACATGATTGTGCAAAATAAACTAGGTCAAAAACAATTTTCCTTTCATCAAAATACAACACATAACGTCCCAAAGGTTCACATACTGAGATACAGCAGTAAAAACTCATCCATTTTCTTATGATGGAAGTCTTCCCCATTTTAAGGCTGGTTCTTCCTTCATGAGATTCTCACTGGTAAGAATCATCAGTAATCATATTTCAGCTGACATATTTTCCCAATTGAAGTAATGAAGCTACGTTTTACCTAATGCAATCTATACCAAATGACCACATTCTAACCTGGTAAGGATGTGCTGAACTGAGCAAAGCTCTCAGCCCTGCTACCCCACATTCAACCTGGTTAATTTTTAAAAACAAAATAACATATCATTAGAACTGAAGAAGATTTCAGGACATAACACTTCCCAGCGGAACAACACACAGATTCAGATCTTTTGCATCCCGATAAGAAAGCAGACACCAGGTACATTAAGAAGTTAGAACCTTGAATTTCAGCGACCAACTTCAATTTCTTAGAAGGCTTTTGTGGATAAAGGAAGAAGGATACAGGTATTGACACCCAAACGATCTAAAGAACAAACACGAAAATTAGGCACCAAAAAAAAAATAAATGATAAGAATCAAGGCTACTGCCAAAAGAGGCCATATAAGCCGCCTCTCCAAAGCTATAAGTTCCTCAAAAAATGAAAATTCCAAGATACGGGAGCCTTGTAGGTGATAGAAGTTAGAGATAGGGGCTTCATGCAAAATAGAAAGTCAAAATATACATGGAAAGAGACAAGAAAAAGAAGAAGCCCCTACATCCAACGCTTTTCTCAAAGATGAACGCCAGAACCATTGCCAGCGTTCAAAGAAATGAGATGCACAAATAAAGGGTATGCCTGTAAGACGAATTTTCCAAGGACTAGCAAGAGTAGCATGAACCCCTTATCAAAAGAACTCTCACATAAGCTTCTCAATCTTATTCTTATCTGGCATGCCTCTTAAACAGAAAAATAAAGCAGAGAGGGATACTAATACTATATAAATAACCGAAGAATCCTGGATCAAAGTAACATGCCGCCCCTAAGGAAAATTAAGCTCCTTTCCAACTATCAAGCCTCTTAGTAATCTTATGAATTACAAGATGCCACAGCACAAACATTCCCTCCAAAAGGAACACCAAAGTGAAGGAGTAGCCACTACTGTATAACTGAACACCTGTGACCATAACCAAGCAAGTCATGGCACTATCCTCAAGGTCTTGAAATACAATCAGCTCAGATTAAGAAATTTTTGGATGTATATCGTAGTCTGTCCAGGTACCAACAATTCCAAAATCCAGGGGTCTTTCATGGAGGGATTCCTTCAATTAGGCAGCTCCAATTTAATCAACTCCTAAGTCCTAAGAGACTGCAGCTGGATGAATAAGACCTTTTTACCTTTTAGAATGTGATTATTCAATAATAATAATAAAAAAAAAAATTGTCCCTCTGCATGTATATCATGAAGGAAACGTTTATATAAAGTAATGTGAATCATATGATATTTAGTTCTTTCTTCGGTTCTCTTTTCCAGCTTTGTTCTCTTGCTTCCAATTGACAAGGCATAAAAAAAAATAGAACCAAAAATAATTAAGAATCAAGTATATCTTACTGTCATTGGATTATTTAAAAAACAAAACAAAAAAGAAGCAAAATACCTTATTGGAAGTGGTCCATGCCAACCATCACATGTCGATGAGGATACATTGCCTGTGTACATCGGTGATTCAACTTCAGCATCACTTAATGCAGAATCATTCTCTGCGCCAATTCCCGTATCATCAAAAGAACTGGAATACTCAGTAACATTCTCGCTTAAAGCTTCTACCATTAATGCCTTGCCAGGATTTGTGATCCCAGTTATATTAACTTCCACATCCTCATTTGAATTAAACAAGGGAGTTTGTTCAATTGGCGGCACATCCATGACAGAAACATTAGCAGGTTGCAAATGCTTTTCTTCTGAAAATGGAGATGCACTTACATTCTCCTTATTAACAAGAACTTCTGGAGCAGTTTCTGATTTCCCCTTCAGCTCTAAGTCAGGACCCATTTTTGCGAATCATGCAATCTTGGCTGACCAGAGATTATGCAATGACAACAATGTATCATGAGCATCAGATTCACCATGTACCAAGAAAGAAAAACGAGCAAGAAAGAACTTTTGCTTCATTTCACAAGAAAAATACAACTAAAGCTAATTTTTAAGCACTTCTTAAGACAGGCACCGAACGAAGCGAGTCACATTTCATAGGTGGAAAATGGACATTCCACCGTATCCATGGATACGTTACATTATCGATACATGTACAGTGAAGTAAGAAAATCTAAAAACTCTGAACACTGATTCCCTTCAAACTCAAGAGAGGCTGAAGATTCTAGTCCGAAAAAAGATGAAAAAGGAGAAAGGATTCAAGAAAACAGTCCAATAAGTCATTCAATTAAGCAAATTTCAGATAATAAATAAACAAACCCTGACAAACAGTAAGCAAAAGATTCTTCAAGTATCTCATGATAAATATGAGAGAAGAAACAAGAGGAGAAACAAAGGGAAATACAAACCAACCGTTTTTCAGAAATTTGCACGTCTTCACTGCAATGAAACTTCGGGTTAGGAATTAGAAAGCACGCAAATTTCTGTTGCCTCCGACGACTTAATTCAGCCGTGTTTTCGGTCAATAATCATGAAATATTGAAGCTTGAACCGTTCACCAGACACATACTGCTTCCATTTCTCCCCTTGTCTGCCAGCTTACTGAATTTTGATCAGGAAGTTTTCTTGCGGGGGGTTATTTGTTCTTGACTCGAATCGGTGTGTGGATCGGTTTTCCTTATGTTTCGGTTTCTTTTTACCCAAGTGAAAAACGCTGTTTGGGGTTTTGGGTTGTTGGGCTAATAATAACCCATTGGGTTTCTGTGGTTTCTCTTAGGATTTATTTTTGCACGTCCCTCTTTTTCTAGTTTCACATATAAAATTATAAATGGTGATAAAGAAAAAACTTAATTTCTATTCAATGTTTTTTCTTTTTAACTTTATTCGAGTTTTGGCTACTTGTCAGTTGCTAACTTCTGCCGGTTAACTCAATTTATTTACCAATTAAATCATATCATATCATTTAGTTGATAACTTTACTTTATTATTTATTTGCAAATAAATTTATTTTATTTAAAAAAATTATAATTCTTTCTGAAATAATAATTTTAATAAATATTAATAAAAATTATATTAATTGATAAAAATTTTCATTTAAAATATTATTTTTAATAAAAATATGTGTTTATTGATATTTATTGAAAAGTTATACTATTTCATAAAAACACTATTATGTTTTAAAATAAACAAACCTTAACAACATTCAAGTATATGGGAAATTTCAAAATATGTATGAAATGTTTAAAGGTTTTTTTTTTTTTTTTAAGAAAAAAACTATCACTTAATAAAACTCGTTATTGTCTTTGCTTTTAGATTTAATAGAATAAATTATACTCAATGACTTTCATTGTATTATAAAAAATCTGCCATCAACTCAATTTACACCTTAAATTTGGAATAGGTAATGGGTCAATTAAGCTTAAAAAAAGTGTTATCTACACTATAAAGGCATTATGTACAACTTTATTTATTTATACTTTTTCTACATTTCAAACAGCCTTTATTACCAGCAATGTTTTGGCTTAGTGTACAACATTATTAGATGTAAAACATAATTTATTTTTCTTAATAAACTTTATACATATTATTATACATTAATTGACATAATATACCACATAAATAGCATAAACATTTAAAAATACCTCCTCATAATTATCGTATTTGGCTTAGTGTGAATTACATGAGTGGTTTAGTTACCAGTTTAACTTAAAAAGATTTATTTTTATTTTTGCCTTTAATTATAGATTTGAACAAGCCCAAGGATTTGTATCGATAATAAAATACGAAAGATTTTATCAAACTAGTTAAAATTAAAATTTTAAGGTGAGCATTTTTTAAAGAAATTTTCTCCCAAATGTACTAAATAGACAGTAAACGCGAGTTTTTTTTTTTTTTTTGGCTAAATCCAATCCTAGCTTTAGTTGGTGAGTAAAAATTAATTTTTACCCTATAGCTTTTGTTAAAGTATATATGGCAACTTCGGGATGGAGATGCAAAATTGTGCTCGCATCCAAGATTTACCGGCTCGGTCATTTATTAAGCTGAGAGTCCGAGAGCAGCAGAGCAAGAGGATAAGCGCAGGAAATAGGGACTGAGACTGTCTGAGAGAGCGTGTGGAGTGAGGAGCGAAAATGGGTGGAGGAATGGAAACTAACAAGAACAGATTCATTGAGGATTGGAGCACCGCTAGAGAGAATTTAGAGCATAATTTCCGATGGACTCGTCGCAACTTGGCCCTTGTTGGCATTTTTGGCCTCGCTATTCCCATCGTCATCTACAAGGGCATCGTCAGAGAATTCGTAATTCCTCAAATCTGTCTTCTATTTTCTAATTTTATGTTTTCGTATATGTCTGGTTGGATAGTTATTTGCTTCGTTGGATCTCTAAATGCCCTAATTGTTTCTGTTTCAACTCGCTTTCATCTTCATGCTTTGCTTATACTTGATTCATATATTTTCAGCTTTTTTTCCTTAGCCTTTTCTTTGCCTTCTCTATCCTTTTGCGGGATTTTGTTTTTCAACTTTGGACGGACATTTCTGAGATGGGTTTTTATTAATCCTGGATGTCTGTATTTCAAGAGTTTTGAAAATTGGAATGTATATATTGTTGGGAATCCTGTAAATTATGGGATTTCCAATCAAAGAGGATAGCTGACTTTTTTGTAATTAATGGATGGCTGAGCAAAATCTTATAGATTAGGCTGTAATTATTTGTGATCCCTTAGACTAGGCTATTGCTAATTTTCAGGGATTGATTGACAGTCTAAAATCCTTATAACTGTGCACTGTACAGCTCTATTACCCATGAATTTAGCTGTAATACCTGGCCATGGAAAATTCTGGAAAAACCATTTCTGAGATTGAACCCTGCATGGCATATATCACTAAACATTATTATGTACAAGTTGCCATATATATATATATATATATATATATATATATATATATATATATATATATATATATATATATATATATCATAGACAACTATTTCCTATCACACTTGGGGTATGTACAAGGTGTGCTCCTAAATTTTGAGTATCTATCATCAAGTTGCCTATCATAGGCATCTATTTCCTATCACACAGTATGTACAAGGTGTGCTACCAAAGTTTGAGCATCTATTGTCGAGCATTATTATGTATTCCCCACCATATTCACGCCCATATCAGATCATAAGAAAACATAAAAATGATAAGTGAGGTGGTGTATGAATTCTTTAAATTATTGTTTGTATTCAATGTGATTAGGAAGGAACCACTAGATTGAAATGTAAGGAAAAAGTTTGATGATTAGGAGTACATAAAATATCTCATTGTCTCAACTATCTCTCATATAATTGTTATAATAAAATATGTAATTAATATGTAACCATATATGTGCATGTGTGTATTGAAGAAGCAGATTTTTTATATTCAAATATGTCATAAATCTACTTTTTGATTTATTTAGTTTTATTTTTGTATTAGAAAATAAAATTTAGATTAGTAGTTTAGAACTAAGCAGTGCCTAAAAAGGGGCTGGCTCATTTTCATCGAAGTTGGACCAATATTTAAATGGCCAGGACCTGATTTTGAGTCTTGACAATGTCATTTAAGCTAGATTCCTAGGGCAGTAGAGCAAGAGAAGACAAGCAATAGAGATTGAGAGAGTGTGTGAAGTGAGGAGTGAAAATGGGTGGAGGAATGGAAGCAAATAAGAATAGATTCATTGATGGTTGGAGCACCAATAGAGAGAATGTAGAGTGTAATTTCCGGTGGACTCGTCGCAACTTGGCCATTGTTGGCATTTTTGGCATCGCTGTTCCCATCCTTATGTACAAGGGCTTCATCAGAGAATTTGTAATTCCTCAAATCTGTCTTTTATTTTCCAATTAATATCTGTGTTTGGATAATTATTTGCATTGTCGGATCTCTCAATGCCTAATTGAATTGATTCTGTTTCAATTTATTTTCATCTTCTTGTTCTGCTTAATTTGCTTCTACTTCATTCATACATTTTCAACTTTTTCCTTAGCAATCTTTGTCCTCTTTACTCGTATGTGGGAATTTTGTTTTCAACTTCAGATGGATGTTTCTCGGATGGGTTTTTATTAATCATGGAAGTCTGTATTTCTAGAGGTTTGAAAATTTAAATGTGGAAGGCGCTTTGCCAAAATATTCTTGATTTATTCATAAGTTTCTAATGAATGCTCTCTTATTTTCAATTCCATTTCATTTTAACATGAATGTTTTTATTTTAATTATATCTATTAATCTGATCAAATATCGGTTCCTCAAAATAATTTCTGAATTTGTATAGGCAGCTTAGTAAATTTGGTACCAATCTGTGTAAAATAACTATTCAATACAAATAGAAATTGGTCTGCTTCTTCTCAAAGGACAAATTTAATCATCATTAACCACCTCCTAGGCTTTGCTATACCCAAAACTGCTGTATGCTGTCCACAGATTTCCTCATGTTTACACTAGGTTGCTAAAAATTATATAACATGCAACTTTTCTGGGGTCTTCATAACATGATTATTTTCTTGTATTTACACATACACATAGCAAACTGTTCAAGGCTGCTGTGTTGTTTTCTATTCTTGACCTCTAATGGCTTTAATTGTTTTGGCTTCATGTTGTTGCATTTTGAGGACTGAGCTTCTAAGTCACAAGCTTCTATTTGTGCTAGTGCCTTTAGATGAGCATGTTACATGACTTGGATTAATTTTCTTTGCTTTTCTGGGATCATAGGGTTGGAGTTTGATTGATAAAGTAGGACCTTTTAGTTGTTGAATATGTGTACATGCATGTCTTGGGCTGCAAGCATTTGGCCATTTATTTGAGATGCTGTCAGGGTGCTTGGATGCTTGTCTGATCACTGTTTGCAATATCTAAAACGTGTTGCTTTTTATGCCTGTTTGGCCGTTTACCATTACCAACCCTGCCATTTATCGGTGAATGCTGGGTTTGTCCCATGAATTTTGTGTGTTTTTATTGACGTGCCTTTTCTTTTTCTACTATTTTCATCATTGTTTCTAATCTTTAGGAGAATATTTTATCCTCCTTTTACATGTGTTATGCCTTATTTCTCCCTATTAAAACTTCTCTTTTCCAAAAAATAAATAAATAAACCTACTTTTGGTAGAATTCTAATGAACAATTTAAGTATCATATATGATTTATCACTAGGCGTCATCTCCTGTTCCAAACATTTTCTGGTGTAAATATAATGTTTTACGTGCTGGCATTACTACTTTGTGCTCAATTTCTTTGTTGCTAAATTTTGGCTGGGTTGGCAGCTCTGTTTGATCGCTGAGTTGTGATGTTTTAAGTCCTACTAAAAAGTTTTTGGATTTCCTTCGTTCTGATCTTCTTTCCCTGTACAAGAGAAAGATGGTTTTCGGACCTAATTGTATAACTAATATTGGCATATTTGTTATGGTTACAGCACATGCAAGATGAAGATGCGGGCCGGCCGTATAGGAAGTTCCTTTGAGAATGCTAGGAAAATGCTTGATAATAAATGTGGACATTTGAAGTTAAGTGAAACCACCACATGTGCCTTGTCTTTGCATGGCAAAGTGTTTCTTTTCTTTGGTTAATTTTGCAGACCTTTTATGAGACTATTTGGCAATTGGCTATCTTCATTATGATTTATCTTATTTTGTACCTTTGCAGCTAAGAAGGAGAGGAAATTAAGAATAAGTTGAATAACTGAGTCTGACTTTGATGGTTGTTCTTTTGTTTGTGTTTTAATGGTTTAATGGTTAAGCATGCCTGGTCATCTTGCAGTGCTCTGCTGTGTGCTTCTGTATAGTTTTCAATTCATACATTAACTCTGCCTTTAGAAGTTTCCGTTTCCTGATGTGAAACATGTTGGGATTTAACTTGCAAGTTGAACTGCTGGCTCTTGTCTCTTTGATTACCTCCGACCTTTCATAAACTAGTTTTTGAGTTTTGATTACATCAGGGTAACTGTACATTGATGTTGGCGCTGGCTTCTCAGCTTGCCTAAGACTTGAACGTGTAAAAACTGGCAAGGTCTGGCCATTTGATCCCCTAAAATATATTGGCCAAAACTGGCATGGCCTCATGATGTCTAAATGGGTTTTACAGAGGTTAGAGGATCGGAGCTTATGCCAAAAGTAAAACATGTAAATTTGTTTATTGATATAAATTTGATTCTTGATGCAACAATAATTTTGTGATCAAAAAGCCTAGAATGAACCTTCAAGCCACCTCAACAGTTTTGTTCGCAGGAGGGATTTTCTAATCCAATGAAAATCAAGAAAGCCACCGCATAAATCAGAAGAGTGAGAATTAGTTTAGTGATTGTCATTTCTCTAGTAAAGGTCTTATTAACTTTTTTACTTGAATTCGAATTCTCTTAGAATTATAGGTTGAAATCATGTATCTCCTCCTCTCCTCCTAACCATATGCTCCCACGGCTTTGGGAAAAATTCGGGTTGTCTTCCGTCACAAATGTGATGTAGGCATGCAGCAGTCAATGGAATTTGCATCGCTGGAGTTTATCCAAAGGTTCTAAATGATTGCATGAGTAGCTTGACTGCAGAATCCAAATCCCACCAATGGAGAGTGAAATTTATAGAAGCGCCGGGGTTGAAATATTTACAGACACTTTAAAATTATTTTTAAGTTACACAATTTTAAAGTAAGTCAGGAATCAAAGGTGTTGAATATATTAAATAATAATTAAGTAATCCAATAATAATTTATATAATTAATCACAATTGAAATTCATTATATATGAGTAATTGTAATCTATATTTATCTTTATAAAAAAATCGTAATCTATATTTATGAATTTCATGGAGCGAAAAAATTTGGATAAATATGATTTTATATTAACACATGAATTCAATATAAATAAATAAAATAATTGATGAAGAGATTATTTTAAAATATATATATTATATTAAAATATTTATCCTCCTCTCAACAAAAATTTCCTCCTAACTATCCTAATTAAAAATTCAAGAGAGAATTAGTGTTTGGTTTTTAAAATTAATGAAAAATATTATTCGGTCGTAAATACAAAAACTTCAATTTAGTTTGTTCTGTATTATTAAAAGTATTAAAAATATTTTTGATGCTATATGATTATTTATGTTTTATATAATTATTTTGATATAATATAATTTTTGTGTTGTATAATTATTTCTTATTTACGTAATTATGATAAAACATAACAATGACATGGCAACAAGACGTATTTTAAACATTTTTTAGACAAAATAAAATCATTTTTCTGCACTTAAAATAAAATAACCTTTCTTGTTATATTTAAAATAAACAATATTTCTAAAGAAAATTTTAACTATTTATACGCTAAAAAACTATTCCAGCGTAATGTCACACTGTGCTGCAAAGTACCTGCCAAAACGGCTAGAAAATGAAAATATCTCTCTCCTGTAAAACCCAAAACCCTACTTCTCGCTGCTCAGTTGCTCATCTCGTTATCCTCCCTGCATTTCGGACACTCCTCTCTGTCATTTCCTTTCCACCAATTTTAGAGTTTGAGTGATCTTTTCAAGCTAATCGCTGAGCTGTTCCCTGTTCAGCGCCTTTAAGTAAAACCTGGAACCATTCACCGGTACGTCTCTTTCTCTCGTACGCCCATACTCGGATACACACTCGCAATTGCTCAATTGAACATAGTCTGAAAATTCCGACCGTTTCTTCTACATGTTATCCCGAGGTTTCTAGTGTCCAATCCAATGTAGTTGGACCAAAACTGCTACGCAATTATGGGTGAATTGTTTGAAGCAGAGGATACAGTCGGAAAAATCTGTAAAGCTGACGTCTGGTAACTATTTTTGTTCATGTTAAACTCGTTTTTCAGTATTTTCTCAGTGGGATATCAATTTCCTGCGGTTCTAACTTAATGACAAATTCTCAATTACAAGTGCCAACACTTTTTTAATGTTGGGGTTGTCGCAGAGTATTGTATGAAGACAATGAAGATTCAAAGGAAGACAGCGTCTCATCTTCAGGCTCTTGATCATTTTTATACAGGTATTCAGTTTGAATTTTCTTTCATTAATTGATCATTCCTATTTCCTTTATCACCGTTTGAGATATAGCCCTTTCAATTTCACAATTTTTTGCTCTTTCCCCTGTGCTCTTGCGCACTCTAATTGATTTTTATTCCTCTCATATCTATTCTGCTGGGCACATCCTTAATTCCCCTATGTAGTTTACGGTTTTATATATATATATATATATATATATATATATTATTTTTTTTAGTAATAAATTTTATTTTGTTAATATTGTCTTTGATTTATTAGGTCCTAAAAATTTCACTCCTGCTTGTCGAGAGGATCAAGGACCAGTGAAAAGGAGGAAGGTATTTTCTGCTATGTTTAGAAAGTTTTTTGAAGTTCCTTTTTTATATTTTGAAAATCCGTCTTAGTTCATTCTTCTTCCTACATGTCATATTCTTTTTTTAAGGTCTCCAATGATGCAATTGAAACCCACTATGATTCTAGTAAGACATCCCAAGTGAAGAAACATGGAATTGGAAAAGGTTTGATGACTGTTTGGAGGGCAACACATCCTGATGCTGGAGACCTTCCTATTGACTTTGGATTTATCGGGCAAGAAAATGCTGGATTGCCTCAAAGCTCAAATTCTATATTACAGAAATCAACCTGCGGGAACAAGAAGTCATGGAAGACACTAGCCACGACTGTGAGTTTCCAAATATAATTTCATGATCAGTTCATTATTTTCATGCTGAAAATGTATGATAGCTTAGTTAATAGAAATTTATTAGATGGCTCTATTTATTCTTAACAGGGGAGGCTGAAAAATAAATTGCAGAATAAGAGAGATAAATTACAGGAGAAGAGGAAGCTTTTTGTGGAAAGAAGAATGGTAACTTAAAAAAAATGGATTTCTGTGGATAGTGTTGAATGGTTTTTCAGGCTCTCAACTTGCTCTTATCTGCCAGGTGGAATCTAACAAAACTGCAAGTAAGAAGCAGTCACAAAAGGAAAAATGTGAACTTGCTTTAGATAAAGTAAGATCTCAGGAAGAGTTTGATCGAATTGCAATGCTAATTGATGATGAAGAGCTAGAGCTGAGAGAGTTACAAGCTGGACCAGATCCACTTATATGTTCTGATCATCTTGTGGGCAGTGGAATGCTTGGTTGCTCACTTTGCAAAGGTTGTCGAGACTGGAACAAGTTTGACCTAATATTATATGTTGTGTTCTAGTGTATGCATTAAGTCTGGAATGCTCGTCATTTTTACAGATTCTCTAGCCAAGTTTCCACCAGATACTGTTAAGATGAAGAAACCCATGTGTTTGCAAGCTTGGGACTCTTCTCCAGAAATTGTTAAGAAACTATTTAAGGTATATTATTAGCACAAATACATGTATGTTGTTTATATACTTAAGTCATGTGTCTAGATTTGTCTCTATAGTTGCATGCTTGAGTTTCTCCTGGAATAGAAATATTTGTTTCTTGTACTTTTTTCATGTCACTCTACCAAGTCATCTCTTTGATTAGTGATTTTTATGTAGATTGCATTTAGAACTCAATGTCAATGGTATATCATATGAAATATACATGAGGCCCAATAGTTTGTAGACTGATGTGGGAATCTTGTTATTCTGATATGACACTATTTAGTGCATGCTGTAGTTTTATGAACTTCAAAAAGATCTATTTGCATGAAGTCATCAATTTCCAGTGTATATTGGTTGTTGAACTAGCGTACCACATTTTGTCATCTGCTGGATCTAGTTGTATTATTGGGCAATCCATGTGTTCCTTTTTTGGTTTTTATCTTCCTATAGCAACTGTTCCAGTATAATTTTGCTTATTTTACACAGTTCATGTGATTCACATATATATGTATATTGCTCTCAATTCTCGAGGTCCTTATTCTCTTCTTCTGTTTCTGTATTTTCTTTTGTGCTGTATGAGACACATAAATTGTTCTTTGCCACTCCATTCTAAATCTTAACTGCCAGAGTTCTGCTTAGATAACTTACGACTAGAATTTGAACTGGGAATAGATATAATGGTTACGATAAGGAGAAAGTAGAGGAAATTCTTCTTGATTTGAGCTCATATTGAGATAATTTATTTTGATTTTTGACTATATTTTCACTCGGAGTAATTACTAGTATTAGTACACTGTTGGTACTTGGTAATATACCATTTGCAGTTTGATCTTGTTAGAACGTTAGTTGCCTGAAGCATAGAATATCTTCTTTGTTTGAGCTGCAACTGTGGAGGTTTACTTTTGTTAAGTGTGACAATCTTGCATCATTTCTTTTTCTGTTAAAACTTAGTATGCAATTACCATAGCATAGAACTTACTTCACTTTGGCAGGTTTTCCATTTTCTTTATACATATGCTGCAGTTGTTGATGTATGTCCCTTCACT
Organism: Bauhinia variegata; assembly: GCA_022379115.2. Lineage (NCBI taxonomy): Eukaryota > Viridiplantae > Streptophyta > Magnoliopsida > Fabales > Fabaceae > Bauhinia > Bauhinia variegata. The sequence continues at coordinate 19,775,301 of CM039428.1, read as the reverse complement.
CTTGATGAATTTGCTCAAGCATTTCATGATAAGGTAGTGTCTCCTCTTTTATCTTTCTCTATCTTTTGGAAGCATTTCCTGATATCTTGCTGCATTTTAATCTGTTTGGAGTTAAGTTGTAAGTGACATTCATAACACTATTGACTTTGCTATACATGGCTTCAGGACTCAATGCTTCTTGGAAAGATTCATGTGGCACTTCTCAGACTTCTCCTATCTGACATTGAAGTGGAGCTTACCAATGGATTTTTGCCTCATTTGAATAAATCCTGCAATTTTCTTGCATTGCTTCACTCAGTGAGTATCATATGTAATATCTGATAATTTCTTTCGTAGATAAGTTTTTATATGTTCTCTTTACTGTATATTTGTGAATATAATTTTGTATTGTCATGTATAATTTGTTATTCCTATTCTTTCATTTTCTTTAAGATGACAATATTTAAGTGATAAAGAGAAAACCATTTTTTATACACTTGCTTATTTTTTCTTTGACATCTTTTGTTATGGTAATCGTACAGCATACACTTGCACTTTTAGATTGCCTTCATCAATATCTTAGGCTTTTGAAATTTACAGGCTGCTATATGTATTTGAAATTAGTTAGAAAGTGCTGAAGAAACAAATTGTACATGGTAGCAATGGATGTTTAATCACTATATCTATCGTAATATATTTACTTCATGAAAGTTGTACCAGTTCAAAAGCACACAGGCGTGGCAATATACTATGACAATAACTTGAGATGGGAACCCTTCTTCTTCATAATTTGATAAAGGTCCTTAGCTTTAATTATCAATTAGATACGTCCCTTCAGCCAAAATACCTGACTGCACATATTTTTGGGAGGTAATGGCCATATCTTTGTTGTCCATTATAGGGAACCTCTGGCCTTTGTCCTTTTTTTTTTTTTTTCCTGATAAAAGAAGATAAACACAGTTGCTTTACATGTGCTTTTTAATAATGTTTTGGCAGGTTGATAATCGGGGCTACTCTCTGGACTTCTGGAAGAGATCTCTAAACCCTCTTACCTGGATAGAAATACTCCGTCAAGTATTGGTTGCTGCTGGTTTGGGTTCTAAGCAAGGTATGCGAAGAGAAGTCCTCAGCAAGGTATTCCAAGCTAGTCAATTCCAAATTAAACTAGAAGCATTTTAATTATCAATATATATCTTTGTAGAACTTTGTCTAGTGACGCTAATTAATTTGTTCTATTTTCTTGTGATAATTTTTGAATCTTCATTTGAAGCAACTGCAAATTATTCATGAGAGACATGCTTAGTCATATAAGAAATTGAGGTCTCATTTCATGATTAATTGTCAAAACTTTTTTTTTTTAATCTTTATTTTAATTTTTTTCCCATCTCATACACACCCTCATAAAATTTTACGCCAAAAGACTTAGAAATGCTGGGATATGTTCTGGTTGATTTTATTCTGCTGTAGTCAATCATAAATGTGTCTTCATCATGCTTGGTGCAGTCATAGTAGTTTTCCCTTGTTTCTTGTGCATCAAATTTTAATCTGTAAATGGCTAAAGATGCTTGAAGAAGGATTTCTTTATATATTTTATTACTTTTGTTTCTCAAATAATTTTTTTGATGCGCCCCGTTACCAATGATTATTTTAACTTTTAAAATATGTTTTCATGGCTGTTTTATAGGAACTAAATCTTATGGTGAACTATGGCCTACACCCTGGAACCTTGAAGGGTGAATTATTCAAAATCTTATCAAAACAAGGAAACAATGGGTCGAAAGTATCTGAACTGGCTAATTTAATTGCGGTAACTATTGTACTTTGTTCATGTGATGAAGGTAGAAGTTAAACTATAGAACAGAGAAAGGGTAATAGAAAGGGAAAATCATGGATGGGGAAGGAAAAAAATATTGGATTTTCTTAATATTTTCCTGAATATTATTGCTAAATCATTTCATTTACTTTTCTGGATTACTGATGAACCTCATGTTTGTTTTGATTTTGTGAAGATTCTAGAATTAAAACTTGCCAGCACAAGAGAGCAGCTGGAGTCTTTAATATGTTCCACACTTTCAAGTGATATTACTTTATTTGAAAAGATTTCTTCGTCTGCATATCGACTACGTATGAGCTCTATCATGAAGGACATTGATGATTTTCAGTCAGATACAGAGAACTCGGGGAGTGTTGATGATGAACTTAATGACAGTGATTCCTGTAGCAGTGGTGACGATTTGGAATGTGATTCAGGAAAACCTAATTTAAGAAAATTTAGAAGAGCTAAAATTTGTAAAATTAAAAACAATATGCTGACAATGCCCACTGAAATTGATGAGAGCTATCCTGGCGAAGTATGGTTGTTAGGACTGATGGAGGGTGAATATTCAAATCTGAGCATTGAAGAAAAGTTGAATGCGCTGGTGGCTCTGACTGATCTGCTTAGTTCTGGATCCAGCATCAGAATGAAGGTAAAATAAATATTGTCACGATAATGGTCATATTTAGACCTAGAATTGTCTCCCCCTCTCCCTAATTGAAGTTACAACTGGCATTTTGGAGTTCCCCAATTTGCTTTTATTTTCAAGAAAGGTTGAAGGGAAATGGCAAACTGGTTTCAGTTATGTAGGTATGTAGCATGAAGCTTGAAAGGTAAAAATTCTAGTTTAATAGGTTCTTAACGACATTTTATACAGAATAACAAAGTATGTTTTATCTTAGAATAACCAATTGGTTATTACAATTAAATAACTATTTTTATCTTAAAATGGAACCTAGGTGGAATTCTGCTAGAAAAGTGTTTGGAATTTGTGTATATTATTTACAATCTTGGGTCTAGGATTTGATTAAATGCCTTGCCCTTGGTATAGCTGGTTGAGAAGGAAGCTATAGACATGAAAAGAATTCTGCGCTCATAACTTATGTATATGTTGTCAAAATGCTAGACAACTAAGGATATATATATATACGCTCTTTTATTCAATAGACGGAAGTTATATCCCAAGGCAGTGTATGATGCTCTGATGTCTTAAATGTATGCGTTATCACAACTCATGTAATTTTCTCAGATGAATTTCATTTACTTTTTAACTTTGATCCTGAATGCAAAGTACTTTCATTCAATATACATTTTTTTTTCTCCTTCCCACAAAATGTAATATAGTAAAGGATCTTCTATAAATTCTAAATGATTCTTTTGACAGGACCCAACAAAAGTTACAGCTGACTACAATTCGAGCATCCAACATCACGGTTCTGGGGCAAAAATAAAGAGGTCTTCAGTAAGAAAGCCTGGGCCATTTTGGAACCAAATTGTGCAAATGCAATGTGTCAACCAAGTGTACTCTTCACTGGATTCTCACCCCTATCCTGTAGATTCCTCGTCATTATTATCAAATTCATATAATCATACAGAATCTTTTGGGAAGGGAAAGGAAGCAGAAGTAACAAGTTTAACTGATTCACATACTATTCAATCAGTGTTCTTGGGATCTGATCGTAGGTACAATAGATACTGGCTTTTCTTGGGCCCTTGTAATGTGGATGACCCTGGCCATCGGAGGGTATATTTTGAATCTTCCGAAGATGGTCACTGGGAGGTGATTGATACTGAAGAGGTGAATTTCTCAGTTTTTCTAATAATGTTTTTCTGCTGTTTGAATTTTTTTTTTGGTTATAATTTGGTTATTGCAGTTATTTATAGACAACATAAATATGTTAACCTTTTATCTGTGGTTGTTTCTGTTATATGCATTACGATATTACTGCTGATAGTTGTTTGCATTTGTTTAACCCATATGTAGGCATTGTGCGCTTTGTTGTCAGTTCTGGATGACAGAGGCAAACGGGAGGCTCTTCTTATTGAATCTTTAGAAAAGCGGCAAGCATCACTTTGCAGAGCTATGTCCAGGGTAATGGCTCATTGTACTGGAATGGGGCATCTGTCATTTTCTGATCAGTCTGAGCTGGATATGGTTGCAGATGATGGTTATTCCCCAGTATCTGATGTGGAGAACCTCAGCCTTACTGAGACTGCAAAAGACCATCTGCCTTCAGCTGGAGCTGTAATGCTAGAAGCTGGAAAGAAGGGAGAGGAGAAAGTGAAAAAATGGATCCGTCTTCAGGCATATGATTCATGGATCTGGAACTCCTTTTATTTAGATCTTAATGTTGTAAAATATGGGAGAAGATCTTATTTGGATTCTCTGGCTCGATGTGAGAGTTGTCATGATCTATACTGGAGAGATGAGAGACACTGTAGAATTTGCCATACAACATTCGAGCTTGATTTTGATTTAGAGGAAAGATACACAATCCACACAGCCACATGCAGGGGGAAAGAAGACAGCAATACATTTCCAATTCATAAAGTCTTATCATCACAGATCCAAACGCTGAAAGCTGCAATTTATGCTATTGAGGTGAGTTATCATTCATATATTACAAATTCCTCTGCTCTGTGCATGAAGGTATTATGCCCACCCATTTTTGAGATAAAGTAGTTTTTTTACGGCTTTATTGTGGGTCCCTGCTCATGGTTTTTCTGAGTGGTTTCTTCAGTAGGCCTGCAGAAAGATTAGATAGCTCTTTTGAGCTGATCGCTTTCCATTTCTGGATCTTTCCTTTTTGGATGTTATGACTCTTTCTAGGATGATTACTTATCCTTCTTATCTGTATTCTTCTGTCAAGCAATAAATTATTATTCTTAAATTAAAAAGTTAATATAAGGTTACTTTTTGTTACATGTTTATTTAGATTGAAAGAATTCCAAATATTCTATTTTCTGGAGGAAACAGGGAAAAGTTCTTCAGATACATCTTATAATTTGCCATCGTTTATTGCTTTGGATCCAAGAAATAACCTATATTTCACATTGAGACTACTATTATCCATTTTCTATTTCCCCAACTTTGGGAAGTTTTATATTATCTTCTCTTAACATTTTTACATGTCTGTTATAAGGATCTTTAAAAGAATAGTTTGTAAACTTGTAATCCAAAGGTGTGTTTACAACTTTGGGTCAGTAATATACACTTAGTTTTTACTGGATTTAAAAGAATGATTTTTTATTTTTTTTTTCCCTGCTCAAACTACTGTATTTGCAGTCTGTTATGCCTGAAGATGCCCTGGTGGGTGCTTGGAGAAAATCTGCTCATAAACTATGGGTCAAACGACTTAGACGGACCTCAACTTTGGTGGAACTTTTACAGGTTTCTATTTGGTTAACTGTGATCCACTGATTTCTGTCACTTTAAAGACTTATTTACTTTGAAGTTGAAATTACTACTTGAGTGCCTATTGTAGATTTTAATTGGTCTTTGAATCTTTTCTTTTTTAATAATTTTTCTCTGTAATTTTTTTTAACAAAATGCAATTTAGCCCCTATGCAGACTGATCATTCACAATTATCATAAATGAATATGTTAGAACTTTTTCCACACTGTAGTATTGAATACACACACTAATATCACCATCCCAATGATTGATTCTTCTGAATATGTAATAAGTTTGGATTTTTTGCTCCAATTCTTTTATTCTGAAAACGTAAACATCCTGAATAGTGAGTTAGGTATCCATAAGACAAACTATTCTAATTTTACCATATTTTATTGTGAAAAAACTGTTGATAATAATGTCACAGCTACCTAGTTTCTAAAATGTTTGAGATGGTCTTCATCGAGTGGTTACATTACAGTTTTTGTTCTAATACATGGACCAAATTGAAAACTGAACCGAATAACAGTGAAATAAGAATTTAGCCTTCAAAGTTCTATTTCTATTTCATAGAAGTAATAACGCCTTGCCTAAATGTTTTTTCTTCTCTGAACTGATCTCTTTTATGTTTTTCATGATTTATCGTTTTCGTAGGTTGTTGGAGATTTTGTTGGTGCCATCAATGAGGACTGGTTGTTTGAATACCATTTTCCAGAAGGTGTTGTTGAAGAAATCATTGTCTCATTTGCATCTATGCCCCATACATCATCCGCCCTAGCTCTATGGTTAGTGAAATTAGATGCCATAATTGCTCCGTACCTGGACAGAGTCCATCCTCAAAAGAAGCAGGGAATCAGCAAGAGGTAAAGTATATCACGTGAACTACTTATTCAAGCTATGTTATAGTTGGCTCGCCTAGCAGTTCCCCTTGTTTTAACTTTCGGCTCTTGTGGTTAAAAATTTCTCCAAAACGCCCAAGGATCTTCTAATTACGTTTTTTTTTTTTTTTTTTCAGTTCTCTGTCCATTGACCTCCTTTAAGTCTCCTCTACCCCCAACTCCAACCATTATTTTTCAAGGTCATAGTTTTATAGCTGGCAAAACCTTTTCCCCTCACGAAAACATGATAATGGAAAATATTCTTCATTGAAGACAATTCTTGCAAAGAAAATTTTATGAGAACGATGGGAATGATTCTTCGATGTTGATATATATATCTTGGATTTTGCAATTCAACCTTGCACTCCTTATGTTTCCTTAAACAGAGAAGAGAAAAGAGTTGCCTTCTAAGTATATATGGTTTTTCTGTTGCAGGTAACCTGGCTGCTTGCAGATAAGGCTACGTATGTGTATGCAAGTAAAAGTAAATACCTGCATGTTAGCGTTGAAATATTGGAATGCCCATTTTGCATGTTTATGCTCCAAGATCAAACTGACTCTGCCCCACCATTTGGCGAAGGCAATACTTTTTGTTTATGTAAAAAAGCAGAGTTCTTTGTCTAGTCCCTTTTTTGGTTATTGGTGTATACAGGCAAGGCGATGATGTTGATCAGATTTGTACAGGCAGGTGCTAGATTAGATAATAAATTGAGGGTAACTCGAGCTTTTTGGTGCTAACCCCACTTAGTGCAAGGTCACCTCCGTTCCATGTTTCATGGTGCTAAATCAATTTTGTCTCAGTATTTTGTGGAAAACAGCTCGCACTGATGGAAGAATAATTTTTTTTTTTTTTTAATTTGAGTTACTTATACTTATTTTAATATTTTTTAGTAAATCTTATGATGTCATATTATTTATTATTATTTTATGTAATTTTCATAATTTTTTATTTTAATGACATAATTTTACAAAAAAAATTTTAAAAAATTTTACACTTTATTTAATATTATTGTAAAAATTAATTGTACCTTAATAAATTAATTATAATTTATTTTTTAAATTGTATAAATTACATAAAATCTGTTATTTAGAGAATTCTAAGAAACTGATCTAAAAGGTTTGTTATTCAGAGTTGAAGGGGACATGAAAATAGGCTTTATTTATTTTGTCATAAATAAGACAAAATTGTGAGTTTCTTAATAATAGCTGAACAGTACGTAGAGGGGTCAGTTTGATCTGGGTATGGGCTTCCACTTCACAGGGCTCTAATGGTTCCCTGACTCGCCCGTTGAATGCTGATGTCTGCCTGATATAATATTTGATATGGTTGTGATGTTGTCTATGAAGTATCTCTAATGAAAGCGCAACTGAGCAGAGACAAGGGAAAAGACATGATCAGCGTTTCATCGGCAGAAGCCATCGCTGGTAATGATGACTTGCTCTCAGAAATCCTCCTCCGCCTTCCGGCTAAGCCCCTTATCCGATTCAAATGCGTTTCGTAGCGGTGGTTCTCCCTCATTTCCGCCCCCGATTTCTGTCGCTGCCACACCGTCCTCCATCCGAGTTCCCTGCCCTACGGTATCTTCTGGCGCCGAACTCCAGACCGCGGCCAACCAGACTTCGAATTCGTAAGCCCTTAGTGCAATCACTCTTTTCCCTTCACAGCTCTCGATTTCGTCAACGACCTGCAGGTATCAAGGTTTTGCAGTCTTGCAACGGTTTATTGTTGTGCTCGTATTTTGGCGTAATCGGAACTCCTCGAAAGTTTTATGTTTATAACCCTGCCACAAAACAATTTTCTGTTCTTCCTGATGCCGATATTAATTCCGCCACCATTTTTTTTTTGGCTAATCTTGCTTTCGATCCCACCAAACCCCTAACTTACATTGTGGTCTGTGTTTGTCGCATGGTGAGGTTAGTTGGCTTTTATCAAATAATGATATACTCATCTGAAAATTGAGCTTGGACAGTATGTAGGTCTCATTTTACTGCTCGAAACAATATGGAACCAATATGGATTTTTGACAGGGGAGCATATTGGAATGGCGCTATTCTATGGTTTATGGTTTAGCACATTTGGGAATCGTTATGTTTTGATGTTAGTCAAGAGTGCCTCAGAGAAATTCCTAAAATACGAAATGGCCCTATTCACGGGTTTAGCAGGATTGGAGTTGATTGTGGTGGATTACATCGGATTGAAGTTTATGGCCTGAAATCAAAGTTTTTGAGATGGTAAGGGACTACTGAGGGTGGTTTCATAAGTATCAAGTTGATATTGATGAATTAACGGTTGCCTATCCAGACATGGTTAATTCGGGTTCTTTAGCGCTTGTCATACTAGGCCTTGTTGAGGATGATTCATCTCTATTACTGCATATTCCTGGAAACATCATTTCTTACTCCATCCAAGATAAGACACATGAAATTTTGAAGAGTTTTGAGTTAGTGCCCGGTCAGGAACGGCCTCTTTTATCATTTGAGTGGTTTGATGCATATCAGTATGTGAGTCCTTGGCTTGTGTGTAATGCATAAGGGTTGCATAAGCTATTATATTACTTGAATACTGGACATTATATTTTGCTATTGCTGAGTCTTCAAAGTAATGAAGATGGTTTAGACTGGTGCTTACAAGAGTTTGGGAATAAGGGATGAACTGAAGAGTGAAGAGTGAAGGCAATCTGAGAAAAGGGCATTCGAAGTTAAGATCATACCCTCTCACGCCAAAGCCAAAAAATATAAGGTAAATAATCAATGCTTGAAATATGAATTGTTAAAATGACTCTGGTAGCTTTGTTTATGTAATTGAACAAAGATGGACGTCCTACTTTAGTATATAAATTTAGTATTGCAACAGCCTATTTCAGTGATGACATCTTAAATTTAGAATTGTTAAAATGACTCTGGTAGCTTTGTTTACATGATTGCTCACACCTGGACCTTGTCACATTTAGCTGAACCAACCATTCATTAACTTCTGCAAGAAATATATAGGAATTGAAGCTCAAACTTTCTGTACTTAAGTACAAGTTCTTATGACGTTTTGGAAGGAAATGGGTACCTTGTTTGTCACGGAACAAGCCAAACCTTGATAGGAATAAATTATTATTCCACCTTAAACGGTCTCCTCTAGTTCTTGTAGTGTAGAATGTAAGTTTTAGGATCAAGCGCTACCATCTCATCAATTGGAAGGACGCAACTTTATTTGTTTATATATATACACATGGTCATAACGTCTATGCAGGTTGGGATGTTAAGCCCAACGAGTCAGTAGGGAGTTGATGGATGCCGCCTACCTCCAATCTGCTAACGGTAAGCAACCATGAATGGGCTTTGGTCATTTCTTTTGGCACACCCCATTTTGTCTGGACACACTCGTACAAAATGAGGTGTGCCATAAGAAATGACCATGGCTTTTTCAGGGCACACAGCTTGATCCTTGAGCTCAAGGGAAAGGAATTGATATGGACTAAAGGTTGATTCTGAAGTGCACCAATAAGCAAAGTGCATGGGCCTCAGTGGTATGGACACATGATGAAAATCTTCCTTTTTCCAAGTCCAATGATACTCTGGATGTTCATATTCAATATTGCTCAAATAGTATAATATAATATCACTCAATAAAGCGCATTCTTACTTGAAATGGGCAAACTTGTAAAATTGTATGTACTCGTCCCTGGATGAGTCGTACATGCTAAAGTTATTAAGTTTGCATATCATATTGATTTATATTGACAATGTAGCGTTTTCCCTTTGACACGCCAAAACAACCGGAAATCAATTTCGTTTCTACCTCCTACCTTTTTGGAATTAATAACTGGGAGGTGATATATGAATATATTTTTTTTACATTTATTTATTTTTATTTTTTTCTTATTTTTTTGTTTACAACAATCACTGAAAAAATAAAGATGTACGTTGAGATACTGCAAGAACGTACATATGACTTTTCTAGACCTCTAGGACCGAACCTAGGTAGGATTGAGAACGATGAGAATCAGAAAGAATGAAAATTACTACCTTTTCTTTTTCTTTCTTCTAGAAGGGTAAAAGTATGGGTTTGGTCTAATGATTATAAGGCTTTTTGCAGCATTACCGTAAAGTTGTAATTTCTTGACTTATCTTACATCCCTCTCATCTAAAGAAAAAACTTCTAGAAGCACACGACAATATTTCTGGATGCCAAATTGACCGACGTGATTTACGATCCATACACGTTTTAGGGGCCTAAGCTCAGAGAGGATGTAAACTGTACCATGGGGTATGTCGCATGGTGTTCGGTCAGACAATCGACATCAAACAGCCCTATATATTTAATATTTGTATTTATTTGATTTCTCAAGATATTAATTTTTGGGATTATCTGTCGATTGCATTTATACGAGTCTTTTGTTAAAAAAATAAAAAAAATGAATAAACTGTTTTGTGTAGGGACCAAAGATATTATTTAAATATGTTGTTATAATGTATTCATGTTTGAGTTGTCAAATATGTGTCATTTGATTCAACTTTTGAAACTATAGTTGTGTTTTTAATCATGGACTTGTCATTAAAATATTTTTTTACTATGACATATTTCTTCATATTGTCTTGAATGATAATATTTATATTATTTATAAACATGCTATTTAAGTGTTAAATGACACTTTTTTTTTTCTATTTACACACAAAAATAAAGAGTTTAGATTAAGAATTTCATTTTGGGAATATAAAAAAATTCCTTTTCTCCTTTCCTTAACTCCCTGAAAAAATTAATAATAAATCAACTCATAATACTTATTCAAATATCTTTTATATGGCTCAATTTTCTCCACCGATAAAATATATATATATATATATATATATATATATATATATATATATATATATATATATATATATATATATATATATATATATATTTTATTGGACAATAATTATTGATTCAGTTGAAAGAACTAAAATCATATTTCATAAAATCAACAGAATCTCTACTTTTATAAGCCCAAAATATAATCGAAAGATATATTTTGATAATTATTTGAGTTTTTATTAATTATTAATTATTTCTTTATAAGAAAAAAGTGACGTATATTTTTCAGACTGTGTTTTCTTCTAACCTCTTCTCAAAACTTCTTATAACCCCCCCCCAAAAAAAAAAAAAAAAAAAAACTTCACTTTTATAGGCCCAAAATATAATCAGAAAAGATCATGTGAAAATTATTTGTGTTTTTTATTAATTATTTTTAATAAAAAAGTGGCGCATATTTTTCAGACAGCGTTCTCTCGTAAACCTCTGACTGTGAAGAGCTTTCTTCCATTGGAATCCAACGCAGAAAGAGGAGACGCAGACACAAACGGCAAAAAGGAAAGGTTAAGATTCGATCCGACCCTTCCTTGATATTTATAGCTGCATGTTGATGCTTCGAGCATCCCACTTTTTTCACTTTCTTAATGTCCGCCGGAATCCTCAGCTTTTTCCGCGCCACATGCATGTGATTCGCTAACTATTTTTCTTTTCCTTAATTTTCTTTCCTTCATTCTCTTGCATCAATTATGAACTGTCATTGAGGATTTCTGGTGGGTTTTCTACATCGATTCACATTTTTCGCTTTTGAATCTACAATTTCTATGTCATGAAGATTTGTTTTCTGAGTTTTCTAAATTAACGGTAAGTTTCTGGGTTAGATTTGGAATATGGACATAAGATTACCTAGTTCTTAGTATTTCAATTATACCATTGTTTTTATTTCTGGTTTTCATCCTGCTTTTACATGTAATGCTTTTTTAATTTTCTTCAGTTAGCAACTGATGATTCAAATTGAATTTTCTTCTTCAGATTCTCAGGTATTAGAATTATTTAATTACGTTAATTCTATGTTCTATTGTAATTGGGTTTTAAAATTATGCAAGTATGATGTATTTACCAAATTATTGCAGCCAAAAGGAATTGACATTCGATTCTTTGTCATGATGATTTTCAGGTCTGTGTCTCCTCCAATAGCAAGGAAAGTTCTGGCGTTTGACATATAGACAAGATGGATTACGAGAGTAACAGTTGGATTCGGGATGGGGTTTACTACTACCCACATCTTTTTGGTGGTCTTATGCTCACAGCCGCTTTGCTGGGGCTGTCAACGAGCTACTTTGGCGGAATTGGGGTTCCTTCTTTGCCCTACCCCTGGTCTTACTTGGAGATTTTCCACAAAAAGAAACGTGGGAAGAAGCGCATTCGCGTATACATGGATGGATGTTTTGATCTCATGCATTATGGGCATGCTAATGCGCTGAGACAAGCGAAAGCTCTAGGAGATGAATTGATAGTGGGTCTCGTGGGCGACGAAGAGATCATGGCGAATAAAGGCCCACCCGTTTTGTCTATGGAAGAGAGGTATACAAATTTTTATTTGTTTTACTCTCTCTCTCTCTCTCTCTATATATATATATATATATATCTTCTAGGATCCTTCATGGGTATTACTTCTTCTATGCATTTGATTTTCTCTTCGGCTAAGTCATCTCTTAGTTTAACTTTAGGAATATTAGTTACGGTATCTTCTTTCCTTCAATTTCTTAACTACGTGCACTTAATTTAAGAGGTACCCTGACCAAATACCTATTTAGGAAATAGGTTGTAAAATATATATACCATTATTGGTAAGTACTAGTACTTGTAGGCTTGTAGCCAACCCCTAATATTAACGTTTGACTGCTACAAATCCTTTGCTGGAATATTAAATCCACCAATTTGCTCGTGCAAGTCGTGCTTTACTTTCAATCTCTACTTCATTGTGATGGTGAAAAAAACTTGAAATTCTTGAAATATTAAGTTTCAATACAGCTTGTAGAAAACAATAAAAAATTTCTAGAAGAAATTGGCAAAGTCCTACAGAAGCATGTAATCAGTTCCTGTAAAATGTTGTAGACTTTTTAAATGTACAGGGATGTATATTTTTGTCTTGAAAATGCCTTGTAAATGCGTTTCATCTTCCAGGCTGACCCTTGTAAGTGGATTGAAGTGGGTGGATGATGTCATAACTGATGCTCCATATGCAATTACTGAGGAATTCATGAACCGTCTCTTTCATGAGTACAAAATCGACTATATTATACATGGAGATGATCCTTGCTTACTTCCAGATGGGACAGATGCTTATGCCTTGGCAAAGAAAGCTGGTCGTTACAAGCAAATTAAACGCACCGAGGGAGTCTCCAGCACAGATATCGTAGGTACTAGATTTATCTATCTATTTCAAAAAAAGTCTAGAACTCTTTAGGATCGTGAAGAAATTGCTTTGTCTGTAGATTGGCTGACAGGATAATCTCTCTCTAAACCCCTAGCAGTTTGGTTTCCTGTGTTGAAAAACCTGCATGATTTCCCAACTAATTTTAATAAATTATTTTAAGCTCATCATATGTATTTGATCTAACTCTGCTTCAATACAGGAAGGATACTTTCTTCTCAAAAACAGAAAGCGATGAAAGATTTATGTACTGATGCAAGACCTCAAGAGAGTCACTCGGAGGGTGCCCATATAGCCCATTTCCTACCAACATCCCGACGGATTGTCCAGTTTTCAAATGGCATGGTAACTTATTGCTTGTGTGGTCTGCTTTTCTGTCCAAGAAAGTATTTTTGTTCAATTAAGTTTGAGGATATTCTTCTTATGATGTGATCATCCATTTTTACCTCTTCTAAATTCAGGGGCCTGGACCAAATGCTCGTATTGTATACATTGATGGGGCATTTGATCTCTTCCATGCAGGGCATGTTGAGGTACTCAGAAGTTCTTTATAGACTGTGTATTTAGCATGTATTCATTCAAATAATATTTTACCTAAATTTATATAACAATCATTTTCATGTACCGTTTTACCTAAATTTTATGGCATGGTAATATGTTATTCCTAATTTGGTATTCTTTCAGATTCTTAAGAGGGCTAGGGAGCTTGGGGATTTCCTTCTAGTTGGTATCCACTCGGATGAGACAGTGAGGTAGGCACTTCGATATGGGTCAAAGCTCAGCTTGATTTTATGTGTTTTATCCTGGTATACAAGAAACTAATAACTTTACTGCAGTGAGCATCAGGGGAGTCACTACCCAATAATGCATCTTCATGAGCGTAGTCTTAGTGTTTTGGCTTGTCGTTATGTTGATGAAGTCATCATAGGTTCACCTTGGGAAATTACAAAGGACATGGTATGTGCCCTAATTTTTATTTTCTGTGTTGCTTTTAAGTAGATGTGAGCATATCATTGTAGAGTATTTATTTGAATTTGTTATTGGTGTCATGGTGGAAGAATTTAGTTTGTTATCATGCATGTTGGTTTAAACATAATGTCCAGCACTTCCTTGTCTTTTCTTGAAGTGATTGAGAATCATTTAAACTTTTTGGACACATGCATTGCATATTCTTATAACTTAAAACGTTAGTTGGGATATGGCTGAAACGTAATGATTGACTCCTTGTATACGTAAATCAAATATAGAAAATGAATGGGTGTTTGAGAGAGACTTAGAATGTTATCAGGAATTATTGCATTTATATAAATTGAGTTTTGATGTCAAGAGAATTGGCTTCTTATATTTTATCAGGGAATCACAATAGATATTCATGAGAATTGGATCTCAGTTATGTCTGAAACAATTCATGCTGATTGTGTTAACCTCTCACTTTGATAATCTGCCTTCATCTTTTCTATGTGACTCACTATTCTTGAGGATTCAATGAATCAAGTCTTACATGCTTTTCGTATATATATGTATATACGTACACATTATCATGGGGTTTATTTGGAATTGAACAGGTTACGACTTTCGATATCTCAGTCGTTGTACGTGGGACAGTTGCTGAAAAAACACTAAATGTACGTTCACCGATCAGTTTTTCGATTCACATGTGATACTGTAATATCTTCTTTTTTGATTGATTTAAGGCGCTTTGTGTAGAGTGAAAGAGATCCGTATGCGGTCCCAAGGAGCATGGGAATATTCCGCTTGCTTGAAAGTCCAAAAGACATAACAACAACTTCAGTAGCTCAGAGGATAATGGCCAATCATGAGGCTTATGTGGTAATTTAATTTATGTTTTCTTTTTAAATTTTGTTTCTCAAGATTTAAGCTAGCAAACTTCATAATTGCCCCTATTTATGGTTATTCTAAAATATATAGTCATAATGTTATTTGAGAAAGGCATGGCTAGATTGTTTTCAATTCTAGATTGTAAGTTAAATTTGTTAATGGTGTTGATCTAATAGATTTGAAGGTGCCTCCATGATTAAGTGGCACTCGAAAGTTTTTGTTTTTTTTACTTCGTCCTCCTACCTTTTTCCCTTTTAATTTAATTCTTTTGCAAGAATTTAATTTTGGCTCGAGGGCTTGTCTACTTTTTTATTGTCGAGTTGAGCACTTCTGAATTAGCAATAATTCTGCTTACTACTACAACTTTGAGATTCCCGCTTTTCACCCACGAAAAATGTTAACATTATTGGAGCATCTATATTAAGTGAAGATTATTACTTTGTTTTGCTTGAACAAATTCTCACTTATATTGGAGGTTTGAGATGACTCAGATGTCTGCGTTTATTTTTGTGCGTGTAATGCAGAAACGCAATGCTAAGAAGGCTGCAAGTGAGAAGAAATACTATGAAGAGAAAAAGTATGTTTCTGGAGACTAGCTATTTTGCAGCTTAGCTCAGTTCAGCTAGACCTTGGCACCGACACAGAAACGTTGTTCTGTAGAAGGAATATCGTACATATCTTCACGGAGGATGGAGTATCAGAGTACCCTCGCCAGAGCTTAGGGAACATGAGTTTCATCATTTTAATTGTCGACTTATAGTTTCCATTGTGGTTTGCCAACCAGTTTGATTAATGGCAATTCATTTCGCTGCGGTTTTGTCTTATTTATTGTACTCTAATTAGAGACCCCTTCTTCTGATTAGTGTATTATAAGTTTAATGACAGTCATAACCCACACATTTCATGGAAAGTCCTGCCTTGTTAATATTTCATTTGCACATTTGATTTGAAATGTTTAAAACCATTTCAAAATTTTTGCTTGTCTTTATAGCCAGTAGATATTATTGACAAGAAAATAAATTTTCTTTTTTCTTCAAACGATAAAGTAAGTAATCCGCAATCACTATAGAAAGAAAATCATCAACGAGAATAAACATAGTAGGAAAAAAGATATCGACATTACTTTCTTCGTTGTAAAATAAAAACTGCACTCGCTACACTTGCATATTAGTGTATTACTGCACAATTTTCCTTTTCGTTTCTACAAGTCTCCTATCCCAGCAGAACACAGCATTGGAGCATAACTCTTTAGCCAACTTCCCAAAAAAAAAAAAAAAAGAAAACAATGGGAAAACCAGCTTCTCTGCATTTCACTCCACACTATGATCAAGCTCTAATGAAGGAATAAAAACTTATGCAACAGCAGATGAGAGGTGTGTATCAGCAATCACCTGGTCCATGTGATGGGAGTTGAGGTGTTTAGAGGAACCTGAGGTATCATGCAGTGCTGTTGCTGCCATTGATGCAACCCTCCTCCTGCGTCTGTTATGCCCCCATATAGTGTTGGATGCCCAGTGTCAATGTTTGAGTTACTATTATCTTCTTCTATATCCATGGAGGCCTCTCCCATTTCTTCAGCTTCCATCAATTCGGGAGCTTCCATGTTAGCAACATAAACACTACTTGCAGGAGGGAATTGGGATGGCACCCAAGGCACAACAGCTAATTGGTCATTAGTCTTGTCCCTGCATCTCGCTTCTTCTTCTGCTGATCTTAGACGCTCAGAATGTCTTGACCGAGCAAATTGATCTGTAAATGTAATCAGCTAGAACATTAAATGTGGTGTCAAAGGGTTCTAACCCATTATACAATACTAATCCAACCATCTATTTGAAGGAGAGACCAAAGTTGAAGAAGGAGTACTTACTTTTAATACCAGAAATAATGTCTGAATCAACGGTGACAGAGAAATTTGAAGGTGAAACCAAGTAAGGCGTATTGACGGGCTTGAATAAAACAATAGCGTTCTCTTGATTATCGGAAGCAGAGGGCAATTCCTCAATTACAGGCAAATCACTTCTTACTTGTTTCTCTTCAGCCATTGCCACTGGTTGCTGCTCATAAATTAGAGGATTAGGAATGTTTGAATCCTCTTCCTCCACAATTGGAGGCAATTCAGCATCCTACCAAAAATTTATCAGAAAAATAATAAGAATTTCGCAAGAAATCAGAAAAGAAGATAAACAAACCATAACAGAAAATTAAGAGCATGCAATTGCAAGTTTGCTATCCAGTCATACTAGAAGCCTAAATTTAGGGTAACACTGCTTGGCGTCGCATGAAACAAAGAGAAAATTATCAGACAAAAAAAAGAAACATAGAAGGAAAAGGAATATACCAGACAGCGAATCTTTCTGGCTGAAAAAGACAGAGAGAACTCAGTAAAATCATCGCTGAATTGGTCGGCTCCTTTTCTTTTCATCTTCATTGCCATATTGAAGAAGAATTTAGAGTTTAGCTTTTGAAGAAACTGGAACAGTTACAGAAGAAGATGATACTGATACGGAAATGGTGAACAGAGAAAGAAGAGGGTGTGATACTTAAAAGGAAAACCAACTGGGCCGGGCTCTGGATTTTTCCAGAAGCCACGTAAGCATCCTCACTGCCCACGTAAGAACATTCATGCTCTTTCAGGAAGGTGGAGACCAGAAACTCCTCTGCCCTCAATTTCAATTTTATGGAAGGCTCTTTTTCTAATGAAATAAGAAATTTTTTTCTATTATTTTTTTGAAGAAGCAAAATTAAGAGTAAATTTCTTTTTTCACCTACATTTTATAATATCTTTTGGCACGAGTTATCGGAAGCAATAATCAATACATCCCAAACAAAATTAAAGGTAAAAATTAACATTGTTGGATATGAAATTAATTCATATTAAAATTGAAAGCAATAATATCCATCTCAAATAAAAATGACTACAAAATTAAGAGTAAAAATTGATAATATTTTATATACTAAATTTATATTCAAAACGGAAACAATAATCAATGTATCTTAAAGAAGGAAGTTAAGAGTAAAAATTTAGTATAAGAATCAATAGTACATGAATATGCTGCAAATTATTTTATGTACCCAGGAATTTTTGCATGTGTTTAAGATGGAGTGAGTACAAGGATGATGGAAGAATAACTAAGCATGGGATAGAGATTGGCGTCAAGAAAGTGAGAATACTGCTCCATTGCAGCAACTCTTTGGATTTCGGGCATATCTGTGGACACAAAATCGTACGGCGCAGGCTTGCTGGTGTCCACTAGAGGCTCCCATCTGTATCCAGGACGTTCTGGCAAGCTAATGATCACGGCCAAGTGACTTGTATTGAATGCAACGTAAATTTCTCCTTTCACTGAGTCAATCTGGTTTCATGTTCATGCCAAACAAGGATGAAAGAAAGATGGTTAGTCACTAATGAATTACCCATATAAAAATATGTTTTACTATAAGAGTTTATTTAAATTAGCCTTTTCTTTTTCTTCAAAAGTGCTTCTTGCAAAAATAAAGCATTTCTATGTAATTTTTGAGTATTTAAATTGACTTTTGAAAAAAGCACAAATACTTCTAAAAGCCAAAATATTTATTTTCTTGGAAGTTTCTAAGAAAAAGTAGAAACATAAATCAGTCATTTTTCATTAAAAAACAAGAAAAAAAAACATTTAAAAACTTAAAAAGTTACCTTTAACTTTCAATTTTTTTTTTTTTTTTTTACTTTTTAAGCCGATAAGAGCGATAAAAAGATCGTACCATGGTGAATGCTACAAAACGACTAGTTTTAGACCAGTCTGGCATTCCAGGAAAATGACCATGCCACTGCAGCCTCTCTGATGTAGGGAAGTCATCTAATCCAAGTGATTCACATTTCCTGCAGGAGTTCAACAACACGAAATGCCAACAATAAACCAAGGCACAAAAGCAAGATGGATGATAACCTGAAGGTACTTACTGGCGGAACTTGGTCCCGAGACAGCAAAATCTAAAGAAGTCTGATGATGACTCTTCCTTCTTGTCCCATTGGAAGTAATTAAGCTGCAAACAAGTTTTAAGGTCAGCTAACAGAATTAAACATATGATTCATATAAAGAGAAAAATTCCCATGAGCATAGAGAATCACATAGTTATCATGACAGTATGTATTGTTGTTCCCCCCTTTTGTGTGGCCATATTCATCGCCCATATGTATCATTGGGACTCCCTGCTAACATAAAACAATGATTAGTAAACAGAACTTGTGTTGACTAAGCTATCTAGTTTGCTGAATAAAACAACAGATATAATGGCCAAAAATATAATACCAAAAATAAAATCAACAGAGAACAGCATTAACTGCGATGTCAAACTAATTCTTACCTGGGCAACCATGAGGGAGAGGAAGAAATTGCGCATTTGTCGTTTCCTCAATCTTTTCACAGAAATACTGGCAAACTCTCCCTCCTACATTACTTTAACAAATAGAATTAACATTTTATGCACAGATCATATTGCCTCATTAACTTACCGTACAGAGATTAAGACTTCCATATATAGCAAGTACTACTTAAGGTTAAGAAAATATCTGTGGTTACTTTCTATGAATTTACATTCCAAACCCCATCGAACTTTTCCTCTTCTTCTTCTTCTTCTATATATTTTTTTTTTTCTTTTCATTCATTCTTCTGACGAACCAAGACTTAGAATTTGAATATTTGCATCTGCATGTGTCCAGCATGTGTCGCCAATGAAACAACAATGTGATTAATTGCCGTTTGAGATATTCATCCACGTACGTCATTATACTTCAAAACAATGATATTCAGGTTGACTAAGTTATATTGTGAAGTGCTAACAAGGATAAGAAAGTAAAGTAGAAGAAAGACTAGGTCAAGTGAAACTCTGGAGCATGTTTCTTAACATTTACCTCTCCACAGTTCCAGCTATTATTATGATTTTCTCCATCATTATTGTCTTCTCCGTTTGGTAAGTTGTGCTTCTTGTTGTAGGTCACCAAGTCGGCTAGAGTGAAACCATCATGAGCACATACAAAGTTGATGCTGTTCCATGGTTTCCTTCCTCCTCTCTGTGCCACGGGTAAAGTGTCATATCCCCCAATGAAAAAGCACACAATCAAAATATAGAAAATTGCAACAGGTGACTTAAAGCATTAAAATTAAGATGACCTAGATAATAATCACCAGAATACAAAAATTTATTGACAAAGTTTACTAGACTGGCTAACTTAGATATTTCATATGAGACCCCACCCAAAAGAAAGGAAGCAGAAGTTGATCTTACCAGCATATACAAAAGAAAATACTGATGTGACAGAGACAAGGGAAAACCTGATAAAAGTTAGGACTCCCGCAAAGGCATTCAGCAAATGCTCCAGCAAAGCCATCTGTACCCTTGATAAACTGGCGCACTGTGTCTCTAAACTGTAAAAGACAAGGATTCAAATTGTACGTACAGATCATGATAACTTTATTTTATAATATGAAATTACAGATCATGGCTCCCTCTACAAGATTGGAAAGTAATTACATGGACATCTTTACTGACCTTCCCATTCCATTCTGACCAAATACCCCAGTGAGGGAATGTGCCAACTTGGTAGAGGCCCCCTGCATCCCAGGCTTCAGCTATAAGCTACAAAGAGGTAATTAAGAAACTAATTAACTTTTGATATTATTTGCATATAAATTTTGTGTTGATTGCTTCGAAATCAATGAATGCAATCAAATCAGTTTTTGCCATATAGCATAAAAGACTAAGGCAAGTTGAAAAACCTTCACTCCATGAAGTATTGGGTCATTGCTTATCCAGTCAATTAATGGTGGACTAGTGAGTGGGGTTCCAGTTGTCACCAGGTCACCTTCCAATGGAGCACCAAAAACATTAACTCCATCCCAGAGACTAATGACAGACAAGGAGAAGAAAGTAAGAATAGTTTGAGACATCTATCTCCAGTACAGTCCAAGCAATAACATCCTATATAATATATAACCTGCTACTCCTGGCCATAATAGAAGCAAGATCAAAGCGAAAACCATCTACATGCATTTCTGTTACCCAATATCTGTTGCACCAGAGAAAACTAGTAAGATCTTCAATCCAAGGAATATAAAAGCAACTTGTAACAAAAGCAAAGTTCCAAAGGCGCAACAAAGAAGAATGACTATAATCATAAAGGAATTGTATGTTAGCAAAAGACAGAATACTGCAAAAGTACATGACGGCAGAAGCAACAATTTCAGATTATGTGTTAGGACTGAATCATCAACCTGCGATGCATGATCGCATATTAAGAGTCATAATGCTCGACCACATATGAAATTTATGACATAACAATACATGTACGTCTGTATGTATGTATGCATCTATATATTCAGGAATCTAATTATTCTAAGATACAAGAGTCAAGAGGATATTAGTAACTAAAAAGTTCATAGTTTTCCATATAAAAGATCTTACAAGTCCAGATTAAGTTTAAAATTTATGGAAAGTCCATGAGAAATAAGCTTCAAAAAATCAAACAAGCAGCAATCACAGCAAGTATTTAGCGTACCTTAAGCAGTCCACTATAAATTGACGTACAATGGGATGGTTGCAATTGAATGTGTTTCCACATCCTGAATAGTTATAGAATTCTCCCTGTCAACCATGGAAGTTGGTCTTGTTGACGTTATATATGATTGAGAAGTATGAAAAGTACAAAAATTATAATGTCAACAAATAAATAAATTCTTTCAAACATAGTGTTAGATAATTCAAAACCTAATCGTCACTGTAACTATAAGGTTTGAGATGTGAAGATACACAGCTTTAACAGAGTAGATATTTACTAAGATTATATCATTAATCTTGGTTTCATGTGTGGACTTAAGGACAGGGATAACAAGGGACGCAACAGGAAAGACTGAAGAAGAAGGGCAAAACAAAGGCAGAATGAAATGGTTTTATTGAAAAACCAGGACACAACAAGGATAATTGAGAAGCAGTACAGCATATCCAATGATTATTCAAGAAAATATTGAACGAGCATGGTTGAATGGTCTCGTAGTATTAAGTTGACAAGGGAGAAACAGGGTCATGAATTTGGAAGCATCCTCTTATACCTACCATTATCATGTAAGTTTGGAATTTCAAATCTTCCGGTATCCTTTATGTGAATGTTTTGCCCATAGCCTGTGTTTCTTTCATCTATGGCCACAAAACATACCCATAAAGTGAACACTGAGGACAACAGAGCAATAAACAAAAGTAGACAAGATAAATAGGTAATATATTGCAACCCTTGCAGGACATGGCCGGTGCATTCATTTCTATATTTCTGAATTGTAAAACTTTTCTTCTTTTCCTGAAATCCAGTTTCAATCAACTAGCAAATAACCAAGTGTAAAAATACTGATTGGAATACCTTGGGAGCAAGCATATAATAGATACTATTGTCAAAACCTCTGAAAGAAATAATTGGACCATTCTCATTCCCTTCAGCTGTATGATTGAAAACAACATCCATGATAACCTGCTTCAGTAGAACCAAAAATGAGAACATAATTCTTCACAGGGAAAAAAAAAAAATTGAAATCAAATGTAATCATGTTCACCTCTATTCCTCGTTTATGTGCCTCTTTAATCAGAAACTTGATTTCATTAATCCCATCACGGCCACAATTTCTTAGGCCAGCAGAAGAATATCTAATCATTGGTGAAAAGTAATTGACCGTAGAATAGCCCCAAAAGTTGACCCTGAAGACAAAAAGATACTAATTATCACATACTTCATAGTAGAACCTAAAAATATGAATATAGCAATTGTATAGAGGCAGACATCTAGGTAACAATCAAATTACAGTCAATAGTTCACCAAATGATTTTCTTTTTCAACATAAAATAAAAAATTATTAGATGGGATATATAAGTAAAAAGGAAATTAAGATATCCTTTTGAAGGAAATATAGAAGGAAACAGAAGAATGCAATAAGGCTTTGCAATCCCTCTGCACCTCAGTCAACAAGACTTCCTTGAAGAAACTGATTTATCAAATTATGTTAAAAACCCTTGAAGGACGACTTTGATATGTTCTTGAAAACTATCAAGAGTAAAAGCTGTCATGAAGTGTCTAAGAAGTGCCAAATATTTGAAGACCTAATAAAAAAAAATTCCTATCAGTATCTGAATTGCACATTTAAATAAAATTAGAAGTCCCTGACAAATAATGTAATGATGTAGAATTTATATACTGTGATGTCTCTGATTTAAAAGTTGTCTTACTTGTAGTCCCCCAATATATTATTGTAGCTGAAGTATTCAAGCTCATTAAACTCGTGGCATGGCATTAATTCTATACAATTGACTCCAAGCTCCTGCAAAATGAATGACACCAAATGAAAACGGTTGCAAGATCTTATGATTTAAGGTTCAAATTTATGTATATATCGAGGGCTCCCAAATCCCTACACTCCAACAAAGCTGAACACAATTGTATTACACAAGCCAATTAACCTATATGTAGTTGGGCACATTTTCCAACAGATTAGGCTTTGAGAATCGTTGAGAATTCAAAATGGTATCAGAACATGGACCTAGAAAGGTCTACAGGTAGAGAACCTTCTTTGACAATTATTATATGCATTATATAACTATTTAGTAACTTGCACCATTTTTAAATTTCACAGTCCAATAGCAAGTTCAATTGAACAAGTTTCTAAACAGCCTAAGTTTATGGGAGAATTGTGATCCAAACATGAGACATCAATGCTAGGAGACCCAATTGCCTGAACATGTTATCATGCCTCGTTTCAAAGTCTTGTTCTGACTAACATTATCAAATTAATTTCTTATCACGCATTATGATGTTAAATAACATGGTATCTCTTTTCCTTTTCCAATGATTCCACAGTTCATGAGTTCATTATAATTACACTCAAAGGTTTTCGAAAGAAGAAGAAAGGCAATACTTTGTGAACTGTGCAATCTTTTCGATAATTCAAGGCTTTAGCCTTCAGAGAAATGCCAGAATTTTCAAGAATCACATTCAACCTCTAACCTTCTAAAGGATCAAAGTGACCATTTAGCTTCATTCTGGCAATCAGTCCATGACTTAAGGAGGGATTCAGGTCATTATTATTTCCATTTAACGTTAAATGTAGAGGACATCTTATCCTCTTCTACGCAGTTTCCTTCTTTCCTCTTTAAATCACTATTCTTTCTCTATCTAGAAACAAGAATATACACCCATGCATGCTAGCACACAAAAAACATAATATCCAAGTTCCTACCTTACAAAGTACTTTAGATTGATAGCATATAAAGAAATAATCCAATTATTAAAGATATAACATCTGAGAAGAAATTAGAATTATTTAGCATAATTTTGCTTTGTAGAAAGAAAAGTTCCAAACAACCCTTTAAATTATTTTGAGAGAAAAAAAAACTTCACCTTTAAGTGATCAAGCTTCTCCACTACACCAATGTATGTACCAGGGAACTCCGTCCTGCTTGACTCATGCTTTGTAAATCCACGAACATGCATTTCATATATAATAAGATCCTTTTGAGGATACTTCAGAGGTAAATCTCCTTCCCAATCAAACTAAACATATCATGTAACAAAAATAAGTCTTAGTCCTTCATAATTGGAGTAGGAGGATACATAAGCTCTGATCTGAACAAGTCGGAATTTCCCACATGAAAACTACATGGTATAATTAAGATTTAGGAACTAGATGAAAACACACAAGATATTGAAAATGATTCAACATGATGAATAAGATTTAAAAAAGAAGTTACAAAAGAGTTTATTCCCCATAAGTTCTAGAACTTGAAGAAAAAGACCAAAAAGTCCAAGCAGGTGCCTACCCATTCATGCAAAATGATTAAAACTCCCTTAGTTTTGTGTGTGGCTATTCCGTTTATATATGTAGTTACTCCATTTACATATGTGATTATTCATTTATATATGACCATGATTACCGTATTTATGAATAGAAAAATCTCAGCACTGAGGCATTTTGGTCATTCCCATAATGTGGCAAGCACCTGCTCGGAAATGTTGTCATTCCCATTTTAAGTTTTAGAACCTTAGAATAATTCTCTCATTGTAAATTATCTTCAATTGGAATCCCACATTTCCTAGAAAAGAAGATATTAATTAGAGCAGAAGTTTGTCGTTGTATACCAGGATAGGTTTTGTCACTGAGATCTGATGTTACTATTATTAGAGTAACTAACATCATTGCCGTCATCTATGGTGAAATATATCTTACAAAAAATTTAAGGAAAAGAATTTTTTAAAAAAAAAGATTGATCAAGTTTTCTTTTCCCTCTTTTACCATAAAACTGATCAAGCTGAGTAAATCATCCACACTAAAAAAGTACCTTATCATCATCAGAAGGTATCATGCCGGCCATTTGTGGCCAGCAATTACCATCAGGCCCTAAAGCACCAAACTCTCCTCTGCTTATAACTGCCTACATCGACGAGAGGTACATTAGAGACATTGCAATTTAATATTGAAAGAAAGACAGTATATTAAACAACCTAACAAGACCCACTAACTTTTGCATAAGGATCCAGCAATATACGAGAAGAATCAAAATAGAGTCCTTCTTCAGGAGAAAACTTTCCATCTATCGTGTAGCCATATAGCATATCTTTAAAATCTCCTCTCAGCAATACATGCCAAACATCTCCAGTCTTATTAATTATTGGATCAAGAGGAATCTGCTCAGTCACTCGATTCTGTAACAAATAAATTACAAATTAGTTATTAAATATTAACAATACCATATGCACATGCACCTCAAGCAAAGCGAAACATCTGTAAAATTAGACCAAAAGCAGTCTTAATTTTGTTTTACTAGTCAATTAGAGACACTAAATTGATTTTGAGCAGTAGCAATGCATCAACCTTCCTCTACAGTCTACACCAAATATAATAACAACTAAGCTGATGATGAGAAATGGGAAGAGATTAAAGAAATTTGATCAACTTACATCCTGCAAATCAGATAGACTAATCAAACAGAGAGTGGCTGAGATTGCATTCCCAGAATAAATAGCAAAATTGACCCCACCATCTCGAACAGTGGCACCAAACGGCGTTGGATAGCCTCTCGATACCTCGAAGTGGCCAGATTGCGACTTCTCAGCCAACACAGTTTCAGCCTCTATCCCACCAACACCAATGGCATTCACCACCGATGTATTCACCTTTGAATTGCTCCCACAAATTGAAGTCGCCAAGCTGGCATTTTTGTTCTTCTGCTTTGATACCCTTTTCTGGAAACTGGTTTGGCATTGACACTGTTGAGCAGAGAGTTCAGGAAGGGTGAAAATGAGGGAAAATGAAGCACAGTGAGTGCTAAGGAACCCCATTTTTCTAGATTCGACTGATTAAGGAGCTAAAACTGAAACAAAATGATTCATCGAACAGATGGAGGAGAAATTGATACTGGATAAATCAGAAAGAGCTGGTTTTGATTTGAAAGCTGTGGAGTAAGCAATAACATGTATCCAGCAAAAAGTGTATTATTATCATTAAGGTAGAGACTAGAGAGATATTTGCACTTTTTTCCGTTTTTGAAAATGATATTTGCCATTTTATCAGCCGTTAGTCCTTTGTGCTTTCTCAGTGGGCCAGCCGCTTTAGGTGACGTTTCCGGTCATTTTGCTGCCTTTCTTCCACGTTGCGCCTCTTCTTCCATTATAGTAGAATAGAAGATGGAACATTTCCTTTTAGCCATAATTAAGTTGGGAAAATGCTTCCTTCTACCTATCTTGGCATAATTTATTGTAATTATTTACCATGGTAAATTTATAAATAGAGAAATACAGAAAAAAAAATTGTAAACTAAAATTTGCAATGTCTATTTTAAAAATTACAAAATAATAATATAATATTTTAACTTTCTAATTAAAAAATAAAATATTAAATTTTATTTAATATACACACAATGATACTTATAGCATCTCTAGTTGAGTTGTACTTATAAGTGTTAACCCTTTCTTTTATTATTTAAAATTCAGATAAAAAAGTTACGAGACTTATTCCTATGTTATAAGTATTTATTTAACCATTAACTACGTTTCCTCTATTAAAAGAAAAAATAAAAATAAAAGTGATATTAGCCGAACGCATCCAATTGCATATTTCTAATCCTTGGGCCAAGCCCATGTTGTTTAATACTGAACAAGATTAAACTGCACTGAAAAGAGAGAATTCTTTTAGCACACTCCATATTTTCTAACTACACATGTATAAATAAGGTTTAGGGTGCCAAAAGAATTCCCTAGATTTGAAAATTACAAATGGACTCGGCCCCTTCGCCATACCCTACTTGAGCCTTCATTACATATTTAGCAACCACCCATAAATAGAGCCAGACTGAATGAGATATATTCAATCGCATTCATTGTGCCACGTGTAAGGGGAAAATAGAATTTAAGATGCTAACAAATATTAATTCAATTGATAACAACATAATTTATATTTTAAAGTACAGTGACTCTAAAATTCTACTATTGAATTATTTCTTACTCAAGTGAGGGTGCGAGACTCAACTTTTTTTAAATTTTTATAAAAAATATAAATAAATTAATATTGAAGAAAATTGACTACATACCAATCATTCAAGTAACCAATATTAATACATTTTTAATCACTCTTTAAAAAAAAAAAAAAAACACTTGGATTCATGAATACATGATGGCGGCAACATGCGGCGAGTGTGATTTGTCGTAACTTCTGCGTGTATTGTATTATTGATATTATATTAAGGAGACGATGCATGCGCATGCTGACTTGGACTGGGACTACATAAGATAATATAATAGTAATTTATTTATTATTTATGCACCATCACACCATGGTTTCTGACATCAATTGTTATGTATCAAGTGTCAACTTGTCCCAGTTGCAATCTTCCACGCATACACTTGACCAATTAAATATTATTTTTTATGGTTCTATAAAATTAATTTATCAATACTATTCCTATTTCATTTCATTTTTATTTTAATTTCTTCCCATTAAAAAAAAAAACGAATAACTAGAGACTAAAGTAAACCTCAACCAGTCAACCTTCTCCACCGTCAGATGCTCTAGTGATCCACGACCGATAGTTCAGGGCAGATATCTAACGGTAAAAACTACCAAGAGATTACTTCTCCGCTTCGAGTCAGCTAAGAAAAGTCCACTATCTGAATACCACGCGCTGCAACGGTAATATTGTTTGCACGCTCTCTTCGTCATTTGCAAGTACAGTGCACGTGCCTAGAGTCACGTGGGTCAAGGGTCCGAATTTATGAGGTTTCACGCTGACGAAAAGGATCAGCTGACGCGCGGAGGCAGTTTTCACACGACACCATCATGTGCATAACGCGTGCTCTTAAAAGAATCTAAAACAGTAATGGCAGCCATCTATACCTTTCGAAATAAAAAATACATATTTTTATTATTATATTCTAATGTAGAAATGAATAATTATTTGATATTATAAAAAATTGATGATTAGAATAACTTAACAGATTCTTTATTATGGAGATTATGTAGGGATTATTTAGGGTAAAAGAGATTTGGTCATGAGTTCCGTAATTAGCGAAAAAAGTGCGAATTACGTAAAGAAAGAAGATAATCATACAGTGTATGGTCACTTTAAAAGAAAAAGATGTAATTATCATAATAGTTAATTATTCGTTTAATATCAATACTAGTTATATATTCAATGTCTTTATTATTAAAATATTTTTTTTTGAGTTTAAATTTTGAAAAATTCATCGTTCATTACTTTTATGTTAGGAATAATTATCGGTCTTTATAAATAAAAAAAAAAAAAGTGTTAACATATGTTATGTGTAAATTAAAAAAAAAATTCTATCAGATAAAAATGAATTTTTCTGAAATTGTTATAAAATATGAGATTTATTGTATTATTTGTAAAAAAAAAAAAAATCGTTGCACATGATCAGAGTAATCACATGCGGAGGCGCCCACCGACCGTGTGCAATATGCTGCTTTTCAGATGCGGAAAAAGTGCTACGGAGCCTTCCCGCTTTTTGAATCGGAAGCGTGGGGCACACTGACACAAAAGATCGTATGGCCACGCCTCTTCATCAGTTTCTACCGTTATTTTTTCTTGTGGGGTATATTCTCCCGTTATCTTTTGCAAAATAGGTGTTAAAATAAAACAGCCTATCAAACCATGAACTCTATAATAATAATACCATAATAAAAGAAATATGAGTTTATATTAAATTGTTCGAGTTTTAGATAAAATACCATCATAAACTTTATCAAATCTTGTTTCACACTCTAATCTCAAAATTAAATAGCTTTTCATCATATTAAGTTTTCTTAAAAAATTTATAAGTATGTTAGTTGTACATCATAATTAAACATAAGAAATGAAATGAAATTAAATATATGATATATTTAAAGAGATTATTCTCTCACAAAATAATAGATAAAAATTTAAATCTCTCGTTAGAATAAATATTAACCTATATATGATTAATAATTTTAAACGAAATTATTTTTGATAAAAGATACTTGGTATGAGAAAAACAAAGTGATATCACTATATGTCATCTGATTATTTAATTAACAAGTCATCACTGAAATAAATATGTTATGTGTTGATTACCTTTCAGTACGATGACGCCAAATCATATGTTGATGGTCTAGAGCCATTGAATGTCGTTGTAGCTTCTATGCAAGCACGAATCATGCAGGGCCATCCTTGGGCACCAACCACGACTTGTTCATAATAGATCATATATAATATATAAATCATCAAGAAAAACTAATTAAAGCAATAATTATATCTCCCACTCATCAAACTTTCTTTAAAAATATTCAAGAAAGTAGAGTTTGACAAATAATATGCATAACATACATAATATTTATATTTATTTTAAAATCTTTTTATAAAAATAATAAATATTTAACTTTATTCATAAATCAGTATCGCAGTCCCTTTCCAAAAATAATTAAAATTATTATCTCGACATGATAATCAAGGAAATTAAGAGCCAAACAAAAGAATCAGAATCTGTTAACACCTGGACTCATGTGTGGGAGCTCCCTATTAAAGCCAAGATTGACACATGGCCAACATTTTTCTGCTAGAGAGGTAAGTCTAAAATTAGAAACATATCGGAAAGTGAAGATTCTCCTTTGCTTATTTTTAACTAACATTTAAAATATCTCTTATGCAATATAGATAGAATCATGTGGATAAATTTTAAATGAGTCGTATGAATTCAATCTACATTCAAATAAATATTAATTTATATCATACACAAGAAAATATATAATATAATAATTAATGATATTGTTGCTGCCCAGCTAAATAATCAAAGCAGAGATTGGTTTAAACTGCAAGATAAAGAGGGTCGAGTAGTTTAAGAATTAGTTGGATGTTTAAGTAAATAAAAGATTGAGATGAGAGAAAAAAAACTACGTACTATTTTTATGTTATAGAGTTTGGATAATGAGGTGATATACGCAATACGTGTCATTTGAATTGGATCTAATTACCTAACACTGTGGCATCCTTCTCGTTCTAGGGTGGGTAATATTTCAATGTAGTACAAAGGATCATAGATTAGCCGTAAAGTGTTTCTTTTTCTAACTAATTAAGAGTAAAGATAGGCTTGAAAAAAACATATCGTCCTTAAAAAGATGAACCTAATTAAGAGTATAACTTGTGGAATTTAGTGGTTTCACGTTACAATGCTGAATGGATGCGAAAAAGATAGTGGTAACTATACTCTCTAACTAATTTTGTTAGACGTGGATTCTTATCCTTTTAAATGCCTCAATTATAGCTTTCTTCTTTTTACCATTGAAATACTATCCAACTAACACTCGCATGGAGAGTTTTTCTAATTCTTAAAAAATTATGAACCTTAATTTATGATAAAATTATTTTTATTTTATTTTATTTTAAAAAATTTACTTGGGCCGTTAAGAACTTATTTAAGAAGTAATAAATTTACTTACTATTAATTATTTAACGAATTACTTAAAAATTATACTTTTTTATCAAACCCCAATAAAAATTTTAACTTCTGAAAATACTTCTTTAAGTGTTTTCATCCAAGTTGGAACTAATCTAACTAGCTCTATTTCCAAGACTAATATAGTTGAAACCAAATACAACAAATGTAAATAGGATTAGCTCTGGGTTTGAAAAGATTTATCATTTTTTATGAATTAATCTCACGTCAAAGGTACGAGGAGAGTATAAACCAAAAAAATAGACATTCAATAGCCATAAAATATTAAAATTTCTCATTGATCACTAAAATTTGATCGTCATAATCAGAATCGACTAAGGCATCATTGGAACAAATAGCTGAGATGCCTCAACCAACTTACAAAGCTGAAGGATAAGTTCATAAACATCTCATTGAAACCCAGCCACCCTTAAACGGGATCAAGGATGATGATTAGAACCGAAAACTCACATCCTAAAAGAAGAAAAAAAAAAGACATTTCTTTTCTTCCTGCTTTCATTTACAAATCTAAATCTAATAAGCTGCCTCTGGCAATTTCAGACTCTGGCTTTCTGCAAGAGAGGAGTAAAAGCAATGGAGTTTTCCTTGCAAGGATAGGAACCCACGTCAGAAACCATTTTCACAAACTCTTCCAGAGAGAAATTTCCAAATCTGTTCTCATTTTTTTCAAGATATTTTACCATTAATGTGAAAAAAGCGACCTCGCATGGCAGAACCAAACCTCCATCGCATTGAAATCCAAACTCCTCCTCGGCTTTTTTGAGCAGACCTACGAAAATCGGAAGATTGAGAAATCGAGCCGGAATCACAAATCGCTTGCGTTCGAGGCCAACGTAAACGGCTAGAAAACCAGGCGGTGCGCGTCTATTCGCGTTGGATTTGGATTCGGCGCAATCAGAATTGGAATAAGAGAGAAGAGAACGTTGCTTTAGAGTATTGTGCTTCCACCGCATCACGAACTGCTTCAGCCGCACGATTTGTCGAATCTTGTCGACTTTCTTCATCGCACCAGCCATTGGAGTCTTGCAGAGGGAAAGTGCCTAGAGAGAGCTTCTTTGAAGGACAAGTTGGAGTTGGAGTTGGAGTAAAAAATGAAATGAAAACCAAGCGAGATATTGGTTCAATTTTAATCCCCTTTGGTCCGGAATGATTGCGTTTTCGTTATCTCTTAAAGACTAAATTACCCTTGTTATTATCTAAATATTTTAATTAATTTATCCTATTTTATTTTAAAATTCTTTTGGGAAAAAGGCCAATAATAGCCCATGCACTTAGCTACTTTCAGGTTATTATCAATACTGCTTAAATATTATTTGTTTTAAATTAAAAAATAAAAAGAATATATCCTCCTCTCTCTTTTGCGAAAGGATGCACTAATCTGTTATTTTAAGGATAATATCAAAAGTTGATAAACGAAACCCTCCGACTCTGTTGATAAATGAGGTTGGTGCTGTTATGCCCGGTTCCTGACCCGAGAACCTGGCCTTCTAGGGCGGAAGCGAACTTGGCTCGGGCTCGAGCTCTCCAGTTTGTTGTGGTACGATGATGTTGGTACTTGATGGTAAGAATAGAAATATTAGTCCAAAACGTTCTTGATAAAATTGGGCCTCTCAAGCTAGGCCTAATCCCCTTTCGTATTAAAAATATGTTTTCTTTTGGGCTTGAGTTGTTATCAATTGGATCAACTGCATGGCAACGATTTCCTTGTCCACTTGTTTATGTCTTCCAGGTTATTTTCTTATGATCAGTGTTTCCTTAACTTATGTCGTGTGTGCAGTGCAAATTAGAACCCAATCTAGCCAAATCCGAGAATATGAAAGGTGCATTCTGCTGGTTGATTTTCATAACTCAGATTTCTTGGTTAAAATTTTAAATTCAAAATATTTGAGATGTTTTATCATCTTGAAGCCAAAAAGTAGGACATGTTCACTCACTTGGTCTTACGCGTAGGATTCAATGACAAGAATCAACCAAAGGCATAGATGCTATTTCCAATTCTTATGGCTCTCTCATGCTTGTGATATATGCAGCCCATGGACATGAGTCCGAGAGTGGTACAACTCAACCGCAATCTCACTCACTCATTCAACGCTCACTAATAATTAAAAAAACGTGCAAGTCACATCTAAAAAA
Source organism: Bauhinia variegata (assembly GCA_022379115.2). Taxonomy (NCBI): domain Eukaryota; kingdom Viridiplantae; phylum Streptophyta; class Magnoliopsida; order Fabales; family Fabaceae; genus Bauhinia; species Bauhinia variegata. The sequence goes on along the minus strand of CM039428.1, from coordinate 19,742,050 downwards.
TATAATAATAATTATAACGTGCAATAATGTATGTGGTGGCAATGGAGCTTTATCTTATCCCCATTGCATTTTTCAACTTTATCATTACCCACTAAAAGGATCATTGCCAGAATAAGTAATATGCTACTCATACATACACTTACACTAAATTAATATAAATTATTGTATGTTATGTAATAATAATAGGTCCCTTTTTTTTTATTTTCCATGGTGATATGTGATGCCTCTCTCGTGTAATCATGGCTGACATGAAAGCAGTTAATCTTGGCCATGTTTTTTTTAACGGTCAGGATAATTAAATATTTTCTATATCAATATATGATACATTAAACAACCAACCCATTCAGTTTAATAGAGATGATTAGTCCCTATAACCTAACAAACTTAGATTTAACCTTTTTTTGTTATAAAAAAAATACTTGTATTTTATAGTGTTTCGAATATAATTATTTAAAAAACTAATTACCTCCAACAAAAAATATCTTTAGAAAACTAAAAAAAAAGGTGATATGAAAATGATACGTTAAACAAATTCTAAACCAGCTCTTGTCAAAGTCTGTTGAATTAGTACTTTTAACATTGAAAACTTAGGGCATTGTCGCAATTGATTCCTCATCATCCCCTTGTACTTCTAAAAAAAGCAAACATATTAGTTTAGAGAGTTTTTTTTTTTTTTTTTTTTTTTTTTTTTTTAAAAAAGAGCAATAAAGGAAAGTTAATTTTGAAGCTGATACTGTATGCACCACTAAGTAAAGCTAAAATTCGAATAATAATAATATCTCACGTAAAAAAGAAGAAGATAATATCTGATACTTGTTTTTGTTTTCCATTGATCCGTTACTGTTTGAATCAATAATTGGAATAGGAATCTTGTGTTGGCAAACGCACAACCACATTTCTTGCTGACCTTAATTTGTTGCATTACAACACAAACCAAATTCATTCACGTGCAACTAATATCCATACATTCTCTTCATCAATCATACTAGTAATTATTAATTGATTATCATACATTCGCTTACTTAAAAGAATAAATTTTATTTTTTATAATTTGTTTTAAAAATATAAATTTTATAAATTTAATTGTTAAATTAAAAGATTTAATATAATAGATTATACTTAAAAAATTTATAAAATTTTAAAATTAATTAATACTTTATTATAAGACTTTATTTTAATAAATAAAATATTTTATTCAAATTAAATACTTAAAAGACTTGGTTTTAGAATAAATGAATCTTTCCCCCATTATTCGGAAAGGTTATGAGCTTCAGGTGGCCTTTCGTGCTATGACCAATCATTTAAGTTATTGTTTGAATGGACAATTCGATAAAGTTGATAAATATATATCATATAAAAATTAGATAAATATTAATTTAGTCCTTTGCAATGGCACTTTTCTGTTAGATGTGACCACTAATTAATATTTAATATTTATTATCTAACGGTTGAAAGTTATTTCGACTAATTGTTTCACTCCAATTAAAATGAGGAAACTACATGTGCTATTATCATTGGTATTTTTTTTATATGATATTTATAATTGTCCTTTTATGGTGGGGCAGATCAATTGGTGCGTATTGGGATCCAAGGTCATTAACACTTAGATAATCATATACATAATCAATTGCAATTGGATGAATTTTTTTTTTAAATAAAATATTGTCATAATTTTTGAGTATGAAATTAATTTTGTTAAAAATAAGAGAAATAATAATACCTTGAGACTCAGCTTGATGTCATTAAAAAAATATATATCAATTGATCTTGCAAAAATACTTCCAGTGCATTGATTTTTTTATTTTTATTTTAATTTAAATTAGATTTTCGTTAAATTTATGTTATTATGGGTCTTTTGTTATTTTCTTTAGGAGTATGAATTTCCAGTTGAAGCACATTGATTTGTCTAAGTTCTCCAAAGTTAGGAATTTTGCCTTCTGTTTCAGAGTTAAACTAATAAAAGAGAAAAAGAAAAGAAAAGAAAGTATATTATTTAATTATTTGTATATAATACTCATACCATCAATTGGCTCCCTAATCAAAATAAATTTGTTAATATAAGTGAGTTATTGTTAATCTTAATTAACGCGCGTTAAATTTCACCCATTGTGTAATTTTTCTGATTTTTGATATTTACTCGCAGTGGCTACAACAACAAGGAGTGTACATTTTAATGATGAAAATTGTTAAAACATGATTTTTCAAATAAAATAGAGGGTGGATTTTTAGTAAACAACTTAATTAGTTATATTTATATTGAGAGAAAAATGGCTAAATCTTTTAATTTAGTTTCAATTTCTAATAAAATATTATATTTATGATTTTTTTTGGTTTGGTTTATAAAATTCAGGAACTCTACTTTATTATATGACCAAACATGTCATATGTCTCCCCGCAAGAGCTTATAACGTTATTTATAAATTATTTATTAAAAAAAATTATTTAAAGTGAGATTTAAATTTAAATCTTACAAACAAAATAATTATTTGATCTTGTTACTTGAATTAAGCCCAATTGACACATAGTTTATTCATTAGAATATGTTATATCCCTAATTTCAACTAATTCAACAATGATAATATTTTTATGAATTTAGAATTAATAAAAAATTTAACCTTGTCCTACTGAACGAGGGCTCAATATTTGACTCATGCATGCTGAGCTAGCCTTTGCAAACCACTTGTTTATAGTCTTGAATAGCCTTTTACAACCAACGAATGGGTACGTGCGTAAGAAACAAAAGTGAGGAACCGATCGAGAAGTTGCAAGGGATGCATGCATTTTTAAGCGAAGGTCTCCTTCTCATTCTTTCTATCTTCAACTCACAACTCATCATTTTGAAGTCATTCACATTATATTAATAGAGTGAAAAACAGTGAAAGTTACTACAATATTCTTTTATAGCTTTCTCTAATGGTTATCTGTTTCAAGATCTTTGCAGAAAGAGAGGGGACCTTGAAAGTGGTATGGCAAATGGAACTTGTATTTTCTTTTTTGTTGCATAATTTCTTTAATTTTATTACTTTTTGATATTTTTTTGTTTACACTTATGGTATTCTCACACTTTTTAAGTACACAATCAATTTTTATTTGAAATTAAAAAACATGAAATAATAAATATTTTCTAATAAGTATAACTAATATGTTAACATTACAAATATCACATTACTATAATGTAATATTTGTGAGTTGTCAACTTTTTGGTTCGATATCATATTACGGTGATGTAATATTATTCAAATATTATATTATCGTAATGCGATATCTGAAAAAGTAGTATATATTGATAAATATTTTTAAAAATGATATATATTGATAATAATTTTTTTTTCCTGATATATGTGTATAATTTCCCTTGAATTGATACCCTCATATGCTACACTGACATTTATATTTTATTCTCAAAGTGCTACATATAAATAAATGACCTTGAACAGTCTTCCCAACACTATATTGTTTTCTATAAATTCTAGCGTTGTCATGCTCTACTGCATAAGGAATTGGAGAGCCCACAAACACTGATATACACCTTTGCAGTACCCAACGAATATGCAGGCAACCCTTTAATCCATCCCCAAAGATCATGAAGAACTCACCCATTTCTGGTAAAAAAATAGAGAACCTTTGTAGCATCCCACAGAAAAGTTTCCTCGGATCCATTCGAGTAGCTAGCATGTCCTTGTACCGTGTTTTTTCCTTCAACGTTAACCCTTTCTTTGCTCAACTTTGTTATTTCACCATCATGTCTCTGTTGGGTTTCTTGGTTCTGAAGGTTTCAAAGCCAAGAACCCAAGTTAGGCCAAAGGATATTGATTTGTTCTTCACTTCTGTTTCTGCATCCACTGTCTCTAGCATGACTGCAGTAGAAATGGAGGTTTTCTCCAATCCCCAGCTAATACTCTTAACTTTCCTCATGTTAACTGGTGGGGAAGTTTTCACTTCCCTGCTGGGACTTGGATTTGCAAAGTTGAACTTCACCCAACAATTGATTTCCAAAAACAGAGTAAACACTCTGCAGGTTCCACACCATGCACCTCCAAATGCCCATGAATCAATTGAATTAGCTGTGGTTTCTGTTCCTCAGTCAATGAACCGGGAGCAGATTGATCGTGAGTTTGGTTCTCATGGAATCATAGTGTCCTCTGATGATAAACTAAAGTATAACTCTATCAGCTTTCTGGGTTATGCAGTTTTGGGTTACCTAATGGTAGTTCATGTTCTTGGCTCTAGTTTGATTTCCTTGTACATCAGCGTTATACCGAGTGCGAGAGAAGTAATCAGAAGTAAAGGCCTCCATCTACTAACATTTTCTCTCTTTACTGTGATTTCTTCATTTTCCAATTGTGGGTTTCTCCCTACTAATGAGAATATGATAGTTTTCAAGAAGAACTCAGGTCTCCTTTTGCTTGTAATCCCTTTAATTTATCTCGGCAACACCCTCTATCCACCATGCTTGAGGGTTCTGATATGGTTTCTGCAGAAAGTCACCAAAAGAGAAGAGTTCTCTTACATTCTGAGGAATCATAGAGAGATGGGTTATGATCATCTGCTCTCTGGTTTTCATTCTTTGCTCTTGGTTGCTACTGCTTTGTGTTTCAATCTGATACAATTTGTGATGTTCTGCTCCATGGAATGGAACTTGGATGGTTTGGAGGGTCTGAATTTTTACCAGAAGTTGGTAGCTTCTTGGTTTCAAACTGCAAATGCTAGGCATGCTGGGGAATCTGTGGTGGATCTTTCCACAGTCTCTTCAGCTATGTTGGTGGTCTTCGTTGTCATGATGTAAGTTGCCCTCTCCCTCCTTAGCTTCATAAATTTATTAAAACCCTACTTTTTCCTTTCTTTTGTTATGTTAGTTAAGGCCCATTTTAATATTCTAATTAAAATTAAGCACCAAACCCGATACAAGTTTTATATAGTACATGTTCATGACACATATAATTCATTAAATTACATTAATTAAATACTTTAAAACATAAAATGAAACAATTGTAAAACAAAAAATATTGTTACTTATGTCGTTTACTTCTCACTAATCTGACCAAACCCACATTTATTTATCTCTATAAATGACTGATCCTTATTCTCAAGTTGCTAATCATGAGTTGTATTTCTTGCAACCCTCCAATTATTCTCTATATCCACATTGAACCCCACTTAAAACTTCTTTTGTAGTCTTCACTCAATTGGTATATATACATGATTCTCCTATATGTTCCAACCTTAGCCATTCAAGTCAGACTAATGATCAAATGGAAGTTGGAATGAGCAACTACTTTTGTACAAACTACTAAAAACATTTATACACCGTACTTTGTCGCTACTTGTACATCTAGTGCGCGTGATCTACCTAGCCATCACAAATGGTTTCATATATTTATATATATTTTATATATGAAAATTGTTCTTTCTGTGATTATGAAATAGAGAGAACACTCTAATGGAATCAGTATCTGCTAATATACGTGTGTGTGTGTGTATATATATATATATATATATATATCTTATTTTCTGATATAATAACAAGAATCAAGCTATATCTTAAAACGAATATGTATATTATCTGCGTTAAGTACAATTGAGAATATTGGTGTAAAGTTTTAAACATTTTTGTTCTCCAACTTGTGGCTGCAGGTACCTCCCACCATACACTAGATTTATGCCCATAAGGGACCAAGAAAATGATACCAAGAAAGAGAAGAAGAGTCCAGTGGACTATCTTCTATTCTCTCAACTCTCTTACTTGGTCATTTTCATTGTTTTGGTTTGCATCACAGAGAGGAAAAGCCTAAAAGAAGACCCTCTTAACTTCAATGTGCTCAACATTACCCTAGAAGTTGTCAGGCACGTGACCACTCTCTTTCTTCATCTCAATTGACTCTCCACTTAAATCCTGACATTTACTATTGATAATATAACACAATAAATGCCATTAAATATTAAAACAGTATAGAGTTATACACCTATTAATTTATCAAAAAATTATTATTATTGTGTTGTATCATTAACTGTAGTACTTGTATTAAAAATTAACTGTAATGAATCTGAATTTCTTGATTTAGAATTTTTCTTAGAATTATATTAACATATTACCAAATTCATTTAATGATATATTATTTTATAAACTGCAGTGCATATGGGAACGTAGGATTCTCAACGGGATATAGTTGCAAGAGGCAATTGAAGCCGGATGGGATATGCAAAGATTCATGGGTTGGATTTGTAGGAAGGTGGAGTACAGAAGGCAAGTTCGTTCTTATTATGGTCATGTTCTTTGGGAGGCTCAAGAACTTCTGTACGAGAGGCGGCAAGGCTTGGGACCTATCCAAGCTATAATGATAAATCAAAGCAGCTAGCTATAGTTAGACAGAATGATCCGAATAGAACTAGATAGTTTTTGTTCAGCTCTCTAAGGTATTGTTAAGCCAATATTTTCAAGGAATGGGGTTCGGTCATGTACACATATCATGAATATATAATTGCTTGTATGCATTACAGATCCCCCAATAAGAGCACAATTATTTGGTTCAAGGATGGGTAAAAATAGATTTTTTCAATTCATTTTTTTATTGAGAGTTTGGAGCAGAACCAACTCTTGATTTTAATACTGTCAAAAAAAAAGAGAAGTTTTGTGTTAGAGGCATCGTAACTCTTCAATCTAATTTAAAGCTAAATTAATGGCCGGGACAATTTTTCTCTTTCTTCAAAACTCAGTTTTTAACAATTTTTTTCCCCTTTACAAACCAACAAGGAGCACACGATCATACACAAATTAGAAAAAAAATCAAGTTAGTGCTAATATTTGAAGTTAATTGGTGGGATTTGGCAAGGTGTTCAGTAATCCCTTAGATTTGAAGAGATATATGGTATTTTTTTTTGTTGCTCTTTCAGCAAACTGGTTCAAAAATAAACTTGCAAGGAGATGATAAATTAAGAAAAGATATTACAGCTTGGACAGAGTCATAGTTTTTACGGAATTTAGTTGCCACTTGAAACTTTTGATTTTAGTATTATCGCAAAAACCTCAAAAAATTGAATCACCATCAACTTCGTTGATTTACCTTTTGTAATCTATCTTTCCTTTTACAATCTCATTCGTCTTATTTATTCTATTCTAATAAACAATAAGATGATATATATAGCGATTCGACACTTGTTTCATATATATATTATATGCAAAGTAGCTTTTGCAACATGAAAATATATTCACTTTTTAAATGAAATTAATCCCGCTTACATAAGTACTTCTAGGTAATATACACACAAACACATTTAAGAATTCAACGTAAAAATCATGTTGCAGGCTAAAAGAAGTTCAAAGTGTTTGATGATTAATTCTTGACCCCTAAGCAGTTGGAGAGCTAGGATTCTGGGGGAACTGTTCGTCCCCTCCCCACACCTTCCCCTAATATTCTTAATAAAGCTAGCTTGCCCCTTTTATATGTGCTCGTATTACATGACCAATGTTTAAAAAGTTTGTGTTTTGGTGTACACTAAGGATTTTCTAATTGATAGTCAGAGACTAATCTTACTATTTTTGTTTGGAATAGGGATTACTTTCACACTAAAAAAATAGAGACAAGGCTGGATTTATTTAATATATCATGTAATCAGGTATGACATGACTGAGATGTTGATATGATAAGCGAGTGCATCCACTTTGCTTCTGCAGTGCTTAGAGAAGAAGTGGGAAGGACTCGTTTGGAACCAAGTGATGAAGATAACTAGGTAGTAGGGGCAAACCAAACCTATATGTTATAGGTGTAGAAATTGGAATGGGAGTTGGTTGCATTGCATGCCTTGGTCCCCACACTTGACAACTTCATAAATATGTTTCCAAACGAGTCAATCATTAACTCTCAAACTGTAGATAAAACTCCAGCTAGAATTCCCAGCACACTTAATGGGAACTCTGTACGTTATAATGGGAAAGTGTCTCCATCGCATACCACTCTTGAAGAAAATCTAGTGGCTAAGATGTCACCACCGTTTTGGTTGCATGTAAAATCCCTTGTTCACTTATTATCCTAAAGAAATTGGAACAAAACTACATACGTCTATATGTGAAAGCACATTCTCTCTCGATAGATATAATGCAGGTTGAAGACCTTGAATGTCATATTGGTAACCGCAAGTCAGTGTCTCGTGGAAAAAAGATGCAAAGGAAAGCGACACTATTATTTGGCATGTAGGACTCCACCCACCCCACATTACTAACTCATTTTAGAAAGTCAACTATTTTATGTTTTTGTTCGGTGGAATTAGTCTTTGTTCAGGATAATAGAAAAATTACAATTATCTTATCTCGTAATATATGCTTTATCATAAACTTGAATTATTAATATTGTAAAGACTTTTTAATTATTTATAAACCTAATTTATTTATCAATTAAGTTACACTATATTAATAAAAATAAAATTATTTTACTAGTTGCTAAATGAAATTCAAATTAACAGGCAGCAAAATGATTAATTTCTAACTAACAAAATAGTAATGAGGAGATATTTTTAATAAAAGGGTATGATAGACATTAATTGTAAATCAAGTTGAGAGGCCTATAGAATATGTTATAGTGTAGCCAATCATCTTGTAATCTAGTGATATTGTACTGTAGCTTGAATTAGGCTAATTAATTGATGTCGTATACAATTACAGTTGATGTATCACAAAGTTTTAATTTTCAACTGATGACCTTTTACGTGTCATATCTCTTTTCTGGTTGGCTATGTTATTGAAGTGGAAGAAGCAACAACATTACGAGGCCATCACAAATGATAGTGAGTGGCGCAATATTCAACAAGTTAAAGTTCTTAATAAAGTTGGTCCCTTAATTAGAGAGCCTCCTTGATAATGTGGATAGGATAGCTTTATTTTTGTCTCCTTCATTCCAATGATTAAATTTAAAACATAAGCAAAAACTAGAACTTTCTTTTCAAGAAGAAGAACAAGATAGATTTATTAGGACGTCATATTTGGTTATACTATAGAGTCTACACATCACTTTCTCATGTCACAGAAAGAGTACAATACACTGAAACAAAAGAAGATATATTCTGAAAATAATTATCCTCTATAACAATAGAAATAGCTTTTTTTTTTTTTGGTACATAAGAAAGCAAGCGAAAAACTACAACCTACTAATAAGAGCAACAGAAGAACAATCTGCTTGGAGCTCAAAATGCAACAGCTTGGGGGAGAGGACAAAACTTTCTAGGATAGTGCTCTCTGTTGCAGCATATTTAGCAAGCTTGTCCGCACTTGTTCCTTTAGTTTACACTTAGGTAACATCACATCTCCATTGGATGTGTCCTTGTTTAGGACGAGAGAAATAAGTGTTAAGACTTATGACCTAGAAAATTTTGAATCTCAACTAGTAATTCAATAGTAATTATTGATGAACTTAAGATTCGTATTTAGACAGACTCGAACAATCATGGAATATTAAATGTCTTTCAAACCTATTCTTGGGCCCATCTGATAACAATTTATAACGCATTTGGGAAGTGTTTGAAGCCCAAAACACATTGAATTAGATGACAGAGGACTTTGCCTACAATGACTGTAGCGTCTTCCATGTTGTCTTGTCCCTACGAGGGACAAGAAACATCAACGTATATATATATATACATATGCATATATTTAATAACAGAATGCTTGAATGAAGTAACCTGATGTAAAGCACAGATGAATGCCAGTAATTAACAGGTAAAATCTCACTGCATGCTTTGTAAATTATAATCAACATTCAACAATGAATTTCTCAAGTCTCTTTAATTTTGCTTGTAATTAATCCCATTAGTTTATCTTTGCAATACCCTCTACCCACGACGCTTGAGGGTTCTGATATGGTTTCTGCAGAAAGTAGCTAAAAGAGAAGAGTTCTCTTACATTCTGAGGAATGACAAAGAGATGGGTTATGATCATCTGCTCTCCGCATCTTCATTCGTTGGCTCTTGGTTGCCACTGCTTTGGGTTTCAATCTGATACAGTTTGTAATCTTCAGCTATGTTGGTGGTCTTCATTGTCATGATGTAAGTTGCTCTCTTTTAGCTCAGCTGCATTAATATAGTAAAACCCTATTTTTTCCTTCCTTCTGTTATGTTAATCGCGGGTTAAGGCTAACATTCTTCTTATTAAAATCAAGCACTAACCAAACCCTATACAGGTTACATATGGTAAATGTTCATGATATATACATCTAGTTCTTATAACAATCAAAGATTAATTGATTCCTGTGTCATTTCTTATCGTGTTTGAATCAACCCCACCATTTGGAAACTTTGAACCTAAATCGCCACTTATACATCAAGTGCATGATCTAGCAAGCCATATCCAATGCTATCAAAAAATTTTTTTCAAAAAAGTATGTTCTTCCTTTTATGATTATGAAATAAACATTATGCATTTTCAGTGTTTGACCTAAATTTGATTCAATAAAAAATTAGTTTATTTGACATAATTATTGACTTAGCATCACACCTAGATGTTGGATGAAATGATAGATGTAGCATGTTAGTGAATGTTAAATGTATCATATCTAGTTTCTTTCACTTTACAAAAGAGAAAATAAGCATAAGTTCGTCTGTTTCCACTCTAATGGAATTAGTATCTGCTATTTTACTAATGCTCTAAATACCAGATCATTAATGATTACATACATTCCATTTGATGACAAATTATTTTCTGATAAATTATCTAGAAGTTTGTGTATTCTTTCGATCGTTACCATTCAAATTGAACTGGATATATATAATATACGTTTGGCAATTCAGTCCTCTGATTTTTCAAACAAGAATCGAGCTACTGGGAAACGAATATTATCTGCATTACCTATACAGTTGAGAATATTGGTGTAAGTTTTAACATTATTTTTCTCAGTCCCACCATACAGTAGATTTATGTCCACAACGGACCAACACAATGATTCCAACAAAGAAAAGACGAGCCTAGTGAGCTATCTTCTATTCTCTCAACTCTCTTAGTCAGTCATTTTCATTACTAGGGTTTGCATCACAGAAAGGAAAAGCCCAAAGAGAAAAGCCTCCTAACTTTAATGCTCATCATTACCCTAAAGTCATCCCGCAAGTGACCACTCTTTTTCTTTATCTCGCTCATCTTGAATCTAGATTTACTATAGTTACTCCAATATGCATGCAATCAAACATGGTACAATAGATGCCATTGGATGGTATAATGTAGAATTATACACTAATCAATTTAGTAGTTTTTATTGTGTCATATTATTAATTGTAATAACTACATAAAAAATGAACTACAATGAATTTAAATTCTTTACCTTAGGTTAATTAAATATATTAGAATTAATTTAAGGACAAACCTCATAAATATGTTTCCAACATATGTTCAAATATATAAAATATATGTTACAGGTGTAGAAATGGGAATTGGAGTTGGTTGCATTGCATGCTTGGTCCCCTCACTTGACAACCTCATAAAAATGTTTCCAAAATTGGTCAAGCATATTAACATCCATTCATTCTCAAACTGTAGAAAACTCCAGCCAGAATTCCCTGCACACTTAATGGGAACACATTATATATAATGGGAATTGGAAGCAGTCCCCATCGCACCAAATTTCAAAAGGTTAATTGCTAGGTACGTATGTTACAAGAATTTATTGGTCCATAATGATTAATGGCCACCGAAAAAATTCTAGTGGCTGATATGCCACCATCGTTTTGGTTGCATGTAAAATCCCTTCTTCCCTTATTATCCTAAAGATATTGGAGCAAAATAACAAACCTCTATGGAGGCACACTCTTCTCATCATCCAAATATTTGGTGTAGTCAATTTTTATTTTTTTTTAATATAATTATTGACATGGTAAATTATGAATGACTATATCGCTCTCACCATCTAATACCATGTTGGCAATTACACCAACATCAGGAAAAATTTACTACGCCATATCCATTTTCCTCTTCTCATTATTTCATTTCATTTAATTATTCCCTAGTGTGATCAAAATTAATAGGAACAAGTTGAAGTAGTATCTATATATATCACAACTGTCTATACATGTTAAAAATGCATGCATATATAGGCAGGTTCGAACTATATTGAAATAACTTATGTGATGCAAACAAGGTTGCAAATGAGTTCGTAGGTTTGATGAAACATCAAAACCTTAAATTAGCGTGGTGCGATTTTTTAGCTACAACTCTTTACTCCGATAAAATTTAGATTATTATTATATTTTGTTAAAAAGCTCTTTTAGAAGTTCACAATAGTTTCTCACTCAAAATCCCTTTGAAAACAACATTTTAGGCCATCATCACTCGATTTCTTAGAGTGTGTAAAGAAATTCAAGAATTCAAAATATATGTCATATCTCTTTTCTTGGGTTGGCCACCATGTTGTTGAAGTGGAAGAAGCAACAACATTGTGAGGCCATCACAAATGATGGTAAGTGGCGCATACAACAAATTAAATTATATGAGTTTGACTTGGTAAACACATGACTCACATCTCATGAAATTATTAATATTCTATCCTCAATCAACATTCAACACTTTATAAATACCAGGTAAATTTTGTTATTGGGTATGTTTTTGACCACTTACCTTTCACCTCAACTATTTACTGACTTAACCATTGCAGTGATTTTCAAATCACCCAACCATCTCTACCCTATTTGTCTTATTATTTGCGGGTTGAACCCCCCCAGCTCAATAGCAAATACTGACCCGATTATTGCACCTAACACTTTCCCAATTAGGCAAAAAAAAAAAAAAGAAGAATGTTTTCTTCACTTCCATAGTTTGTAGCCTCTCAAACAGTGGAAATTAAAGAGGGTATTTTCCAATAACGAACTCATCATTTGCGCGACATTTTCGTTAGATCAGATATTTTTAAATCCACCACGATTGATGGGTTTTGTCCATTGGCCATGAGTCTTCTATGTACTTCTCATGCATCTGCTGCTGCTGATTTAGTCTTAAAAATTGATAGAGAGACCTAATAATTGAGTATTATATATTCTATATGTCATAGAAAGCTCTTATATTTCAATATCATTAGAACTGGAGAGGATATAAAAAGCAACCTCCAAAATACATAATAAATCTAGAAATGTATCTATTTTTTTTTTTTGTTTTGGAGAATATTATGTAATATTTGACATTATATTAGATATTGATAAATTTATATAAGCTAAAGATCAATACAATTATAAAGGCAATAAATAAAAATAAATAGTCATAATACTGATAAACTACTATGTATGGTCATTATATTAGTTAATTATACAAAATTTCATTATTTTAATTTGTTAAAATTCCTTAGCTGAGATCCACTCCTCATCTTCTTCTACGTTAGTGTTTTATTTTATAATAATTTGTCTTATTCAAGTACCCTTTGATCTTGAATTGAAGTACCATAATTGAAATAAGCTAATAAGATAATGTGAATGATTGAAATTAATGCTATCCACGAAATACAATTTGTTTATTATTCTTGAGAGAACATGTACTAGGACTAGATTCATACGGCGCACTTCATCCACATGTGACACTACGCAGACTTGGTCGGTTCCAGTCAACTAAATATGGAAATTAGACAACAGAACATAATGATTCCACATCCATGTTCATAACTGTAGCTTTGTACTTATCCGTAAAATGCATCCTTAATGTCTAAAATGTATTGGCCATTGGAATATTTAAAAGCCAAAACTCTTGATGGCCATTAAAGGCATAATTCGCTAAGGATTTAGTTTATTTGTTTTTGTCATAGTTGATATGTAGTTGAATTTCTTAAATATATTAATATGAGTTTGATTATTGATCGAATATATATAAAAAGTTTTGTTAAAAATAGTTATATCAATTTTGATGAACTCTCTACTTAAACAATGATTAATTTTTACATGTAAACCACAACTTATCCTTGGTAAAAGATTTGAGTAATTATTTTTGCTTCAATTGTTATTCTCTCTTGTATAAATGAATAATAATTCTCTTGTACTCACAAACAAGGTGCATATGATTTGGATAGTTAGTAAGTTAAGCTTAGCCAGCTTATACACTTGAGGGACTTCCATAATATAAAAATTTGAGCTAATAAAAAAACATATATCAATAAAAGAAATACTTGTAATCATTTTATTTTTTAAATAAAATTAATCTCGCCTAATGAAAAAAATTCCCTAAACTTATTGGCGTACTCTTCATTTGAGGGTCAATATTCGATATTAGTACATTATTTTATTTCACTACTCATATATACACGCATTTAATGATTTTTTTATTGGAATCATTGAAGTCCTATAAGACTTCACCAAAATGTTGATCGACATTTCTTATTACAATAATTCTAAATCATTCTACAATACTTCTTTTTTTTTTTTTTTACAAATCCTTCTGATTAAATAAGAAAGAATTAAATAAATTTTATATTTTTAAGATAATAAGAAAGTATATTTATTTTTTATTCAATACTTACTTTATATAATATTAGGAGAATTTATAAGAAAATACAGTATTACTCTTCTTATTAACATAAACCATTATGATCTTCATTTAATTGTAAAACCTTCTAATATTAAAACATGAACATTATCTATAATAAGATGTAGTGAGCAGCTGCATGTGGTGGCAATGGTGGCATGGCATTGGCATGTAGCATTTAATTGGATAGTTGGGTAATTGTAGTCAAAGCGGAATCGATCAACTTAATTGATCACTTGTCAGATTCCCACTGGCCAAATAATATAATGTAACTAACGTTTACTTGGCGCATGCAGCTGAGCCCACCTTTTGAGTTCCAATGACTGAAAAGAAATAACTAAGAAGTTCCTTTAGATAACTTTCAAAATCAACCAGCAAAGAAAGAAAGAGAGACAAACTTCCAAAGTCAAATTAATATCCATAGAAAATTAACCTACTTAGAAATGAAGAAACAAAACAAAAAAAAGGTAACGATTAATCAATCAAAGAATAATAAATTATGAATATTTTTTCCCTTTATATACCCCCAAGCCCATACCCTAATTCCTTGCAATGAATAGAAGATTATATTTACCTATTGAGAGGTAGTAAACATGAAGACAGTTACTTTCTATGGCAAGAAGTTGCAAAAACTTTGTAGCTCTTCGTGTAGAAACCTTGCTTGCTTTACCAAATCATTTTTCTTGTTGATTTCTTCCTTGTATCGCTTCTTGCTCCGCAAATCAAACCCACTGTGGGTTCAAATTGGCTATTTCGTCTCTCTTTCCTTTTTTGGTTTTTGGGTTCTCAAGGTTCTTAAGCCTAGAACCGATTCATTTGCTCCTAGGAACTTGGATTTATTCTTCACCTCAGTCTCAGCCACCACCGTTTCAAGCATGTCCACAGTCGAAATGGAGGTGTTTTCTACCCCCCAACTAGTTGTTTTAACCATCTTAATGTTCATTGGTGGTGAAATCTTCTCCTCCATGCTAGGACTCCTTTTCATTAGGTTCAAGCACACAGCTCACCAAGACAGAATCGTTTCTGTTAATGGCAGTCCTCAGCATCCAAAGCCCACTGATACTATTGAACAAATTGAGTTACGTGTTGTGACAGGAGAATTTATTGCAGTCAACAATAAAACACAACATGAACTATCAGATGAATCAACACACTACACTTATCCATCTAATGGTTTATGTCATAACACATCATTAACTGCAGTGAACCTAGGTCCAAATTACTTATGGTGCTCATCAATCAAATACTTGGGTTTTGTCATCTTAGGTTACCTTTTAGCTGTCCATGTTGTAGGGGTAGGAATGGTGTCACTTTACCTTGCTGTAATTCCAAGTGCAGCTGAGGTTTTGAGAAACAAAGGGCTAAAACAGTCCACATTCTCTGTTGTCACCGTAGTTTCAACTTTTGCAAGCTGTGGTTTCGTTCCAACAAATGAAAACATGGTTGTTTTCAGCCAAAACTCAGGTCTCCTTCTAATGCTTATTCCTCAAGTGCTTCTAGGGAACACACTGTTCCCTCCTTGCTTGCGATTTTTCATCTGGGTGTGGGGGAAATTCTTCAAGAAACAAGAGTCAAGGTTTCTTTTGAAAAAAACTGAGGATGTTGGGTACAAGCACTTGCTTCCGAGGTTGTCTTCAATCTTTCTGGTAGCTACTGTTTTTGGGTTTATAATGGTTCAATCCATATTGTTCTGCGCAACAGATTGGGATTCAGAAGCTCTTCAGGGACTGAATTCTTACCAGAAAATGGTTGGTGTTATCTTCCAAACTACGAATTCCAGACATACAGGGGAGACCATCATGGATTTGTCCATCGTATCTCCTGCAAGCTTGGTATTATTTGTGGTGATGATGTTAGTCTCTCTTCCTTTCTGATGCCATTCCACATAACTTTATATAATTTCTGACAACTTTATTTTTAAAAGTGAAAACTTGATCAATGAATTTTTGGGGTCTGCATTAAAATTTTTAATTTTGTTTTTCAAATAGTAAAAACAATAAAAAAAAAAGAAAAGAAAAGAAGTTTTAAGGACACGATGAAATTGTGAGAAAAACTGTTTTTTTTATTCATTACTTATTATTATTATTATTATTATTAATTTCATTTTTTACATTTTATTTTTATTAATTAAATATGAGAGATAAAATTAATAAAAATTAATAAAAGTTGTAAGTATTAAAAAAAAAAGAAAAGTATGTCATTGAAAAGAAAAGGCTCGATTTTTTCTTCTCTTTAAAAATGATTGATTTTAATGCTTAAGAAGCTGAATATATAGGTCTAAAGCTGCAAGTCAAATTTTAAATATTTGGGAAAAACTTCAGATTTGAATATCTAATAAAGTAAGCTAACACTGTCATTTAACAGAAAGAAGAAGTGGAAATGTGAAATCAGTAGCTTTTAAAAGTGGTAGAGTGAAACCTCAGCTAGCTATGCCCACATCAAGAAAAGCAACAGAAATACAAAACCACACACATTTCATTTTTCTCATCTCGTTTCTCCTCTCTCACTTTATCTCTTAAATAAATATTAGAGTTTGTGTGGCAGCACTTCACATTCGACTTCTAAAAGTTCCTAGATTATTTGAATACCTCCTAGGTTATGTCACCTTCCTTAATCATTCCCATTTTTCCATTAAAAAAATGCATTATTGAATTATAATGCAAATCGTTATAAAATTATATATTTTCAATACTTGGAAGCTCCTAGGTTATTTGAATACCTCCTAGGTTATGTCACCTTCCTTAATCATTCCAATTTTTCAATTATGTTGATTCCCATAATCTGAATTTTTGCGGGAAAACCACATGCATGTGGACTCTGTCACCGGCCAATGAATCAAGCATCTCAATTACTTTCATAAAGAAATCTATAAACTAGGATAGTGATTTCTATTATTTGTCCTATTATATGATATATCAAGCAAACCACAACCTTTTTCTCAAACGAAATAGAGACAACTAGCTAGCTAGTTCAATTGTTATAAAATATATATCTTCCCTGGTCTTCGGCTTACTGATATTTTAATCCAATCCTTACCGTATAAATACTAGATTGAGAAATCAAACCTACACTTTACTCGACTTTGAAGTTTTCATTCAATTAAAAAAATGCATTATTGAATCATATGCAAATCATTGCATATGCAATATTAGTTCTTTTTCAATTATGTCACTTTACTCGTCATTTTTATTTTTTAATTTATTTAGTTTATATGATCCAATCCTTACCATATAAATACTAGATTGAGAAATCAAACCTACACTTTACTCGACTTTCAAGTTTTCATTCAATTAAAAAAAAATGCATTATTGAATCATATGCAAATCATTGCATATGCAATATTATTTCTTTTTCAATTATATCACTTTACTCGTCATTTTTATTTTTAAATTTATTTAGTTTATATGAGAGAGATTTACAATTAACTGTTTCTTCGTATTTTAAATAAAGAATTAGTTTCATATTAAAAAGGACATGAGAATAATAATTTTAATATAAACAAAAATACATATCTATTATGTAGTGACTTAGCCTTATTACTTTTTAACTTCTTACATACATGCATATTAATTAATTTGATTTTTATATGATTGTCTGACTTTGGCAGGTACCTTCCTCCTTACACGTCTTTCCTTCCAATTCCAGTAAAAGAAGACATGGAGAGCCAGGAAAGTTGTAAAAGAAGAAGAAAAACAAAAGCTTTGGAGAACTTCATATTCTCTCAACTCTCCTATCTGACCATCTTCATCATCCTCGTATGCATAACTGAAAGGAAAAAACTAAAGCAAGATCCCCTCAATTTCAACGTCTTCAGTATTGTTCTGGAAGTGATCAGGTTAGATTTCTATTGTTCCCTGCCTTTCAACTGCCGTCACTGAATTCATGCCATTAAATGGATCAAACGTGCATGTCATGTTATTGACTGCATTAGTTCAGGAAATCCAGATTCCTTTCAACTTCTCTCATTTGTTTCTAGCAATGTGCGTTAATTACTAACTAAGGGATGTTTGGTTTGATGCAGTGCATATGGGAATGTAGGGTTTTCGATGGGTTACAGCTGCAAACGACAGTTGCATCCAGATGGGAACTGCCAAGACAAGTGGTTTGGATTTGCAGGGAAATGGAGTGATGAGGGCAAGATCATTCTCATATTGGTTATGTTGTTTGGAAGGCTTAAGAAATTCAACATGGATGGTGGCAAGGCTTGGAAGCTTCTTTAATTCATCTACTCTACGTACAGTTAATTAATTTCACTATTTTTAATCTTTTTAAATGTCTGTATATATGTGTGTGTGAAGGCACCCCATTTGGAATAGATTGGACAATGATAATGGTGAGGAGAGAGGGGAAGAGTAAATATGCTTCATCTAATCATCTGTAGTAAAAATGCAAACAAGTTGAAAGTCACTGCTTAATTTTCAATCTAAATAAGAATTTGACAAAGAATCAATTTGATAAGCATTTTACAATGTGTATACAGGTATTTTCCAAGAGAAAAACACCATTTGCTTAGAAGTTAAATCAATTAGGCAGGGCCTAGCATTTACAATCGGAAACAAAGATACCTAATAGAGTTATACTTTTGAATAACATGAGAGGACATGAAACCAGATTTAATGCAATAAAAAATTGATGTAATTAATGCAATTGTTGATATAGTGTAATATGAGTTATTGGATGGAGTCATGCATATTCAATTTATTTAACAATTTATATTACACCACGTTAGTAACTACACTAATTACATTGATATTTGGAATTGCTTGTTGTTGAACCAGAATGCTTACTTTGTTTTTGACCCTCTATTCTTGGGTGAAGTCGAACTTTACAAATACAAGTCCAAGCAGGGAATGTGATAACCTCCCCACCTGCTATTAACATGAGGAAACTGCATTAGCTGGGAATTGGAGAAAACCTCCATTTCTAATAAGGTCATGCTAGAAAGATGAAAAACAAATCAAAATCATTGGGCCTAGCAGGTGTACTTGGCAACGGCACCTTCAAACCGAAGCAGCCCAACAGAGATATATATGATCATGAAATAACAGTTGCGGCCAATTCTTTTGGCACACCCCATAATTTCTAATCACACATCCTGAACTCCTATATCTCAACTCAAACACGTGTGTGACTACAAATTATGAGGTGTGTCAAAAGAATGGGCCATTGATCTATCCTTTATTGTGTAAAATGACCATTTAGTCCCTCAACTGATCTTGTGGCACCTCCAAGAAGGAAAGCAAAATGGATTATATATGCAGTTACAGATTTTTGCTCTATATATGTAATCTATACACTAGTCACTGCTCCATTTGTTAGTCTTTTACCTGTGATTGTGCCTAGTACTAAAGTCTACAGTTAAATTAATATAGTGAGAATTCAGTGGATCTGACATTATCCACATTAATTAGTCAAACGTTGATGTTCTGTGATGCCTTGAAATGAACCTTATTCCAACCTCTTTGTATTTTTTATTTATACATACTAGATAATTGGTCTTCAATATGCCTGAATGACGGCTTGTGTTGAACCTCGGTTTTTAAGTATCTTACATCGCAAATAATGGTTTTCCACAATTGAAACCACATGCGGAACCAACCTCTATATGTATACTATATCTATGGTCTTGCTGAAGAATCACTTGTAAGTCATATAATTAAGTAGTTTGCCAAATATCCTTTAAGTTCAAACTTCTACCTAATTTTCATGTGCAAACAAAATAATAATAATGCTACGTGTATAACTTTCTTAGAACAAAACAATGGTTTCAATATTTGAAGTCTAGTGTAAAAACCAAAAAAAAAAAAAAAATTAATAAGACGATTAGTTTAGCTGATAATGATCAAATTGTTTTATTTATATAATTTTACTAGACAATTTATAAGTATTATTGAAGTTTTTGACATATTTTAATTTTAAATGGAGTAAGCTTTTTTCACTCTATTTTTTTTTTTGACAAATAATAAAAAGAAAATTAAATGAAGCTTCAAAATTCAAAAGTATCCATGACATAATGCACTCTTGTGAGTGGCTATTCATTTATTATTATCAGATAATTTTGAGTAATTTGCCCTCAGTTTCTCCCAACGCTTAATTTCATTAGTATGAAAAACGAGTTTAGTAGCAAGTCCACATCAAATTTGCTTCCTCCACTTGATCTCTGCATCTCGCATATTTTATTCATGTGAATGTATGTGACATCTCACGTAACAATAAATTTATCCTATTAAGTAAAACCAATTAGCTGATCACATTATATTAAACTCTATGATGGATAAATAAGACTTTGCCATTGACACAAAGGACTTTAACCAATTCATGGAATCATACACAATAGCAGTTGATAAATAACTATAGCCTTTTGGCCTTGTATGGGTGGTCCAATTGGTATTCACGAGTTGAAGAAGCCAGAAAACACCCCCCCGCCCCTCCTCTCTCCTTGTCCTCAATTCTATTTCTAATGCAGCTAGCTAGCTAGAACAAAAACCAGTTTAAAAAAATTAAGATAGTGATAACAACACAGTCACGAGCCACTACAAAACAAAACCACCCTCCATTCTCTCTTCTTATTTCTGCCAACTCTTATTAGACTTTGTTGCCTCTTTCTTCTGCAAGTCAGAGCCTTTAAGCAAAACCAAGCTTCGCTACAAACTTCAATTATACTCTTTCACTTTTTTTTCTTTGTTTTCCAGCGAAATGGTTCCTGCAGTTCCAAGCCACTCATTCCACTTTGTTCTTCTTCTTCTTTCATCCACACTTGCCCTCAAATTCTTATCCATTCCCACGCTTGCCCTCAATATTGGTGCTGAAACCACTGGAGTTGCTGTCTCTGTGGTCAGTTTCCTTGCTTTTTCTACCTAAAGTTATAAACTTTCGAACAAATTAAATCAGCATTTTTCAAATTCTTCTATCCTCTTTTTGTTTATCTGCAGAGTAAAGAGTGCAGCAGAACATGCGAGTCAAGCTTCTGTTCAGGTAATTCTCTCTTTTTTACTCTTTAGTCATACAGGGTTTTTCTTGGATGATATGGAAAATTTGTGGGCATTTCTGTAATTGCAGTGCCACCATTTCTGAGATATGGCAAGTATTGTGGGCTTCTGTATAGTGGGTGTCCTGGGGAGAAACCTTGTGATGGCCTTGATGCTTGTTGCATGAAGCATGATCAATGTGTGCAAGATAAAAACAGTAAGCTCTATTACTATTTACTACTAGTCTACCATTGTTAAACCATTCTTCTTTATGGCTTCCCAGATTTGAAGGGCTCCAATGTATATCAGATTCTATTGGATCTGACAAGGTAAAATTGAAGCTCGTTCTTCAATGGGATTTGAGAATCCTTTTGATTTTTGATCTTCAATTTTTCCATAAAAGAAACCTGAATCAGTAACAGTTAAAAAATATTACCTGTAAAATACAAAATTAACTGGACACACCCTGATTATTATGTTGGATAAAGTGAAATTTGAACATGACATTTTATTTTTTTTATCAATCAAAAACTCTGAGATAAATAATAAGATAGATAGATCATAGAATATGAAATAGAAGAAGATTAAACAAAATTTGCTTTAGTGAAGTCGGTGTTGTGATACTATACGTCTCAGACTTCCAAATAAATGCAGCCAAAATATCTTTCTCAATTGACGTCGGAAAGGGAGATGGTAGTTGGCTGATAGGGATTCTTCACTTAATTACTTTTTGATTTGTCTAAATATTTCAGAGGCACAAATAAGAATTAAAATTGACCTTTCGATTAGGTCACTTCACAAATGTTTGTACCTAAATTAACAAGATAGTGTCAATAACTTCAACGTGAAGAAAAATTTTCTTATTGGATTTATATCTTAAACTATTACTTTGTGATATTACAGTATGCTTATGAGTGTGAACTGGTGGATATAATATAAAATTATTTATGAGTCTTTTATTAATAACTTAACTTTTCAATTAATCAATTCATGATTTGTGTCTATATAATTAGAAAAAGAAGGTAATAGTGATGTTAGAATACAAATGCAGATGACTACTTAAGCCAAGAGTGCAGCCAAAAATTAATCAACTGCATGGATAATTTCAAGAACTCAGGAGCACCATCATTTAAGGGGAATCAATGCCAAGTGGATGATGTTATTGAAGTTGTCAAGATAGTCATGGAAGCTGCTCTACTTGCAGGAAGAGTTCTCCACAAGCCTTGAGAGATGGATACATTTTCCTACCTCTCACAAAAGAAAGAGACAGCTTCACATTTTCTTTCTTTTGTTTTTAATTAGTTATTCACTCACCATTGTAATTGAATTCCAATGCTGTATGTATTCATTCATTTCCTTTTATAGCATTTTTCTTTTGTGATCCTCCCACAAAGCAAGTACAAGTTTTTTTTTTTTTAATTTACATTTAAGGCTTCTCTATATCCTTAAGACTAATTTTTATTCGAGATAAGAATAGTAATTAATAAATCTCTCTCAACAATGACAATTTCAAAAATGTTTTGAGACTCGCCCTCCTTCAACTGTACTAAAACTTACCAGAACAAGCTTAATTTTTACTAAAAATCTGCCACAGCAAGAGCTACCAACTTAAGCACATAGCTAACTTGCAAAAACCATAAGAATTCCTGCAAATATGAGACCAGCAGGAACCTTAGGAAGGAAAAAATAAACCAAAGGGAAGGGAATATGTTTTTGTAGAGAGAGAGTAATAGAAAGAGAGAAATGATAGCACCACAACTTGGTGAAACAACTTAATCTGTGCTTCCCATGCTCATAAAACCAGTTTTTAGGTCACCTCCCAGCTTCACCGCTGCTTTTAGGTTTTAAGGGGTGGCAACCTTGATAACGCCCAACTTGGCATATTGTCTAGCCACAGCGCTTCACCAGTTTCTTTGTGCTTGAAGTCAGGAGCTCTTTGATTCCTCTGGTAATCAAAATGAACAGTGAACCCAAGAAATGAATTCCAAAAAACGAGAAATGAACTACTGGCAATAGGAACCAGAGGACAAATCAGAAAGTAGGGTTACCTTATTGGATCTGTTATCCCACCATTTATTTGGATTTTCCACCAATTCCCTCCACGACTCATCAACTAAACCAAGTTGAAGCACAAACTTAGAAACAAAATATGATGATTACCATATAGTAATAAGCGGTAAGGTATTTGGAGTTCAGAGACCAAGGACAACAAGGAGGAAAATCTATATCATTTTAAAAGAAAACCAATATATACTAAAAGTCCTTAAAATTTCTTTGGTAAACATAAAGAGGAGAGCGTCTTAAGACTAGAAAAATCCAAAATATCAACTCCTTTTAAATTAAATACACTCACACTCAGCATGAGAATCTCTTTGAACCATTCTTTTATTGGCCGTTAGGTTTCTGTAGTTAAGCAAAGAAATTATTTTGTACAGACCTTTACGCTCCTTTGATTGTGTAGGCTTAGCAACGTGGACATCAAATTCCAGTCCTTCAAGTTTTGACAAAACCCACTTTGGAGCCTTATTGTCAAGCCAAAGTGAAACACGGCCATCCTTTCGCTTAAAGTCAGGGTACCTTGGATTCACCTACAAGTAGACAAAAGCATAAGATCTCTCTGCATATTACCATTATTCAGATGGAAATACATCCCAAAGAAAAGATCATCAATCATTATTCATTACCAATTTATTGAGCTTCTTGTCACGGTAATCCGACCAATCCTTAGGATTATCAAGAAGGTCTCTCCAAGAATCCAACAAAGAGCCTGAGACTTTTGTGACACTTTCTGCAAAATAAATCAGAATAGAAACATTTTAAATGTTCACATTACCTGCACGTTAATTATTATAAACTAGAAGAAACAAATCTGATCCGAAGCATGCAATATTACTGTTGGAGCACTTCTAAAAAGCATCCCTTCTCTTACTCTATACCTTGCATAATTTCTGCATACTCTAGCTAAAAAGCCTTCAGAAAACAACCCTAGATTTCAATTCCTCTTGCTGCTAGAATACATTCTGTGCCCTATTCCTCCTATATTTGTGTTGAACCAAAAGAAAACCACTCTTATGGCTATAACCTTTCAAAACTTCTGATCACACAAGACCACCACTGCCAGAATTAAGACCAACATTAGACTACTTTGAGATACTATCGGGACTAATATTACAAAATTCCTTGATTCCTCTCACTAATACATCTTCAAAGTGCTACTCCTACTTTGATTCAATAAAATTATATAAACGTTCACACATTTTGAAATGTCAACTTAGGGAAAATAAAATAGAAGATAATCATTCAAATTCAAATTCAAACCAAAAAAAAAAAAAGGAAAAACAAAGCAAAGGTAGCTATAAGCACAAGCAAGAATTTACCAGACGAACTTGAGATTTCTTCTTGCTCTGAAACAGCAGATCTATTATATTCAGGATATCCTTGGACGAAGTTGAGATCTTGCACTAGAATCTAACATTTTTAAACCAAGGATGCGAGTCTTAGATACTCAGCCTAATAGATTTTCATGCACATGATAAATAGCAAAGCAGCAATACATTAGAAAGAAACATATGAGGAACCTAAAATCTACGAAGTATGTCAGAAATAAGAAAGTTACTCAAGATGCCAGGCTAGATAAAACTTCTTTGAACAGGCAGTAGACATTATTAGCTTAAGACTAATGGTAACTAAAATTTTGCTCACATTAAACTGCCTCTCCCTCGATCAACCACATCATTAAATAAGATTCCATGTAATGGATTAAAAGATATCAATCTCTTTGAAGCAACATCGAATAATGTCGGCAGCATATAATGCATGTGGACCTGAGGACTCCAACTGGAATATACCTGAACATTGCTTTGACCCAGTTTTTCATCTACAAAAGGTGGATCTGCATAAAGTTGTCCAGCAACATGGATGCAGTCATTTTCTTTCAGATGGCAAGCAGCAATATGAGCTAAATCACCCTCAAATATTGCTGGAATCCTTATATATCAAGAAATTAAATGAACAGGTTCTCATTAGTAGATTAAACCAAATTACATCCAACATCCAGAGAAAAGGAAATCACGTTAAGCAGTAAAAATGACACCAGTTTTCATTTCTCATTTTTATTCACTAACAACAAAATATAAAATCCCTTTATCTCTCCCAGAAAACAAAGCTGGTCCTTAGATTTCATCAAGTATTCAGATGGGATTCACGTATTTTCAACTTTAAAGTAAACAGTGAAACCTAGCATAAATGGGCATACCAAAGCTCGGGTGAAGTAGGAGACTTTTCCCGCTTGATAACGGTGCCAGCCCAACTCTTGCCGTCGGCAGAAGTTTGAAACTGAAGCGGCATCCGGACGTGACCGATAATGTTGATGGAATTGGCAACCTTAGGCTGGAATGGAATCTCTGTCGGCCTTGGCCTTTCAGCGTCAGCAGCATCCTTGGGTGATTCCGGTGACGGCGACGAGGACTTCTGGAAGGATTTGGATCGCTTTCTAGTCACGGTCGTGGAGTAAGATTGAAGAATAAAGGTGGTGGGCTGTAGAACAAGCTGTTCCTTGGAAGAAACAAGTGCTAGAGCTCGGCGGAGAGAATGCATTTCGACTAGTCCCTACAGCTTAACCGGTTTCCCTTTTACAATTCCAATGGATGGTTGAAGAAAAGCTTGGGAAAATGTAAACAATTCAGTCACAATCACACCTCTGCTCTGTTAAACCCTTCTCTAAACCCTACCTATCCTGAGTTTTTCTCCAGTTCCACTCGCTGACAGTAGACGACAGAGGGTCCTAAGCTCCGGGAAATAGAAAAGACACGAGTGGGAAGGGGCAACTTCCAAACGATGTCGTAACTCTAGATACATATTTAAAAGAGGAAAAAATAAAAAAGAAAGGAATAATGGTTCTTATTATTCAAGTTTATAATTTTTTTTTATGTATATTCAAGTTTAGAATTAGTTGGTTGATTTGGTGTGAATTAGAAATTAGAAATTATTTTTATTAAAATAAATTTATTAATTAATATTTCTATGTTTAATAGGAACTCGCTTTATATTTAGATAAAATGAGGATAATGTAATTTTTTTTAAAAAAAAATGTAAAGTCTAATGAAATAAACTAGTTAATTTTTCCATGCTACACTAGTTAATTTATTTTTGGTACATTATTTTATTTTTTGTTTAGGTTATGTAAGATGACAATGGGAAATGAGAAGGTGGCTATATAATGGTAATAAAATGCTTGACATCAAATACTCTTATTTATCGAATTGAAAGGATAATTTAATTTATATCATTACAGAAATAAAACCATTATTTTTACCGCTTACTTTTAAATATTGCACTTTTTAATGTTTAAATATAATATATACTCTTCCTATCAAAAAAGTACAATATATACTATTCCATAAAAATCTAATATATACTAAATAATCCTCATCCAATATAAAAAGTTTTTTTAATCTCTCCAATATTAAAAATTTTTAAAATTTATTAATCATAATATTCTTTATTTCTTTAACATTATTTAGTATAATCATAATATTTATAAAAGTAATAAGCAATAAACTTCAATAATATAATATGGCAAAGTGGCCTTTGCAACGATAATATTCTCTTTTTCTGATAATATTCTCTTTTAAAATTCTTATTAAATGTGACTCTATTTTTTTATTATAATTTTAAATTATAATTATAATGATATTGCTGTGCTTAAGTTTTTCCTATAAAGTATTTTTTTTTTATGGTTTTGGCTTTGTTAAAGCATCTTTAACCATGGTATCCATCAGGGTTCTATATCTTAATTATTTATATTATTTTTATGTGTCCCACAATAACACATCACTCATATAATTTATACAATTTTCTCTCTACTCATACAACTCTAAAAACTTTTTTAAATGGGTCCCACAAACTATTTCTTTTTTCTTATAAATACCACTCTATATTATTTATATTATTAACTAAACAAATTTAATAAATTTATATAAATTAAAATTAGATAAATTTAACTCATATTAATTTAATTTTATTTTTAATACATTTAAAAAAATTTAAAATTTCTTTTCTTTTCCTTTTTCGTGGTTTTTTTTTTCTCTCTTCTCCCTTCCTTTTCCTATGCATCGACAATTAGTTAGATGACGTTCCATTCTAAAATGATGCCATGTAGGCACATCTCTACTCATACTTTCTCGCAATTGTCGATGCATAGATGCTGTGCATCGTCTAAATGCCCCCATTGCGGATGCTCTTAGACCATAGGTGTTGCATAGTATTATGCAACAAAGAAATAGGTTAGTACCATGAGTAGAGTGTTGAGGTAGAAAAGAGAGGAGAGAGTGAGTTGTTTGTTTAAGCAATGTGTAATTAGAAAAAAGTAAGATTTATTTATATTTTATAAGATAAAAATAAGAGATTTATAGGAAGAAAGAGAAAAATTATTGAATAAATTGATTAAAAATAAAAATATAAAATAATTTGTATGATTCATTTAAAAAAAAATTAAAGTTATATGAGTAAAAAAAAATTATATAAATTGTATAAATTAATATGTCATCATGAAATTTATAAAAATAATATAAATAATTAATATATAAAATCATAATGAGTACTATAGTTAAAGATGCCGTTAAGAATCTACCTAATTTGTTTTCTACTTTAAACCTATAATAACTTCATATTTTTATACTCGAAGAATTTTTTATTTTCACAAAGTGCCAAGAGAGAGAAAATAGATGAAATCTCAAGAGCGTGCAAGGTGAAAACTACCCAAAATTTCAACTCTTCCACCCAAAATAATCTAATAAACCTCAAGTTAAAAGTTATGAAAATTTAAAATTTTAGTATTACATTTATTATAAAAATCTAAATTTATTCATATTTTTACTACAACATTATAAATGTTGAGTATAACAAGAACGAAATAAAGCTAAAACATAAACAAATTGGTTTGGAGTTGAATTTTTACTGTTCTCCAACTCGTGTAATTTTTTTTTTTTAAGTGATTCTTCCCCTGAAATTAAGTCAGTGAGCTACATGTTCATATCACATTCCTTGTTTGTTTTCTGTGTTATATATTCCATTCCTTATATTTTAGTTGGGTCCATCTGGTGAGTGGTACCTGAATCAAAAGTGGCTAAGTGAAGACGATCAGCACCGGGGGAGGCTTTTTCTAAGTCCTGCACTCCATAAACCCAAACCATAACTCATTCCTATCCTCTATTCTCCATGCGCCAAATCCACACCCACGAGATTACCACTATGTCTTCTCTTTTAGGTACTCTAGATAGAAGCAGAAATCAATGATTTTCTTCCATTTTTGCATCGGTTTCTTGTAATCGATTAACTGGTTGCTGTTTGCTTCACTTTACAGATGATTGCCGGGAGCATCTGCTGGATATAGATTGCAAGATTAATGGCACAGATGATAAGACCCAGAACAAATTTCGTATAGAAAATCTCACTAAGTTAGCCGACGCAGGGAATCCCATTCTCAGGGGCATCACCGTCGACATTCCAAAGGGCATGATCGTTGGAATCATAGGGCCCAGTGGCAGCGGAAAATCGACGCTCTTAAGGGCCTTGAACCGCCTCTGGGAGCCACCGTCCGCCACCGTGTTTTTGGACGGTCATGATATCACCGACCTGGATGTCCTCTCTCTTCGCCGCAAGGTCGGGATGTTGTTCCAACTCCCTGCCCTCTTTGAAGGTAACCTCAAAGTCAAAACATGTGTCTCCATTTCCTTAATATTATTAATATCATTACTATTATTATAAGACCCACTTGTATTTTAAGCTTTTAACTAAGTCAAACTCAAATTTTGTAAGTCTGTGTGTGTATATATCACTATTAAAAATTAATAATTCAAGCCATCCGGGTTAGTTCAGTTGGTCTAGATCAAATTGTTTAGCTTATAATACTTAGATTCAAATCTCACCATAAAGCTTGTGGCATGCTTTGACAACTTAAATTTAGCTAACCCAGAAAATTGTAATCCAATCCCAGAATGTTTTATTTCTTAACTATGTTATAAATGTTCATCAGTAATAGTAAAAATCTGCAAGAAAATTTGAGTGTTATGAAATGGATGAAGAGTTTAAATGCATTAAGGGACTAATCTGCAGGCACAGTTGCGGACAATATACGGTATGGACCACAATTAAGAGGAAAAAAGCTAACAGACGATGAAGTCTGCAAGTTACTGATACTTGCGGACCTAGATGCTTCTTTCCTGAACAAGACAGGTACTGAACTCTCTGTGGGTCAAGCTCAAAGAGTTGCCCTTGCCAGGACCTTAGCTAATTCACCAGAGGTAATTAACCTGATTATAATTCTTTCCTTTTTTGGTCAAAATGTAGAAGGGTTTATAAGAATTTCAACTTATAGGGAAGAAAGGATATACCCAGACTTGAATCCAAAACTAGTGAGATAAAGAGCATTAAGTTCTAGGGTGTGCCACTGTACCAACCCATTTTTTCTTTGATAATAATTCATAGATAGACAAATGATGAAGGTGTTAATTAATTTGATCTTATGTTTTTTGTTAAGGTTTTGCTTCTGGATGAGCCAACAAGTGCCTTAGATCCAATATCAACAGAGAACATAGAGGATGTTTTGGTGAAGCTGAAGCACAATCAGGGTATGACAGTCATAATGGTTTCTCACAGCATTAAGCAAATTCAGAGGATAGCTGACATAGTGTGCTTGCTTGTTGATGGCCAAATTGTTGAAGTTTTGAAGCCTAATCAACTCTCTCAAGCAAACCATCCAATGGCACAAAAGTTTCTTCAACTCAGTTCTTGAAACTTGTGTCTTTGGAAATTCCACCGCATTTGTTGAGTTTGTTATAATTTGCAGTTAATTATTGTAACAAGAATTGTACTTGTGCTTTGTAAACTAGTGAATCAACTTCAACTCTTCTTATCTTGCTTCCAAGTTAGGTTCAATTGTATATCAACTTGTTCATTCCTGGGCTAAGAAAAAGAACCCAGACTGTAAGCACGGGGACTTGCAACCCAATGAGTAAAAATTTGAGTTCTGAAACTTGGCTCAGAAATGTAGTATTTTTCCTTTTTCATCAACGTTTTCTTTCTTAAAAAGTTTCAAGATTTTTGTTTTTTTGACATTTAATAGAACGCATAGTAGTTTAGATATCGAGATCATATCTTTGTCTCGAAGATGTGTGTACATTAGCTGGTACAAATTCTTTAAGCTTAGTAAAATATCTTTTAAAAGAGGAAGTGGTTAGGTATGTTTACACTAACTGGTACAAATCCTTAAAAATAAGATTTTTCTTAAAAATTGGTATCTTTATCTTATTTATGATAAAAATAAAATATTTTTTAAAAAAATTTACATTTTAAATATCAGTTTCCAATCAACAATAGGTAGATCTATAAGACATACATGAACACATACATCCATTTATTGAATTCAAAATGGGTTTGACTGCGGAAATATTTCGATGTGATTAATTTTTAATAAGGAAATTGAGTAGTTACAAACAAACGATTTGCATGAGATAAGGTAATCATGAAACTTTGACCAATGTACCTTGCAAATTGTATTATTTATTAACCATAATTCATGAACCCATTTATTATAAGAAACATATCATGAATGTTTATAAATAATTTGATTTTGTTTTATATAGAATAACAACCTTTTTTTATTGCCAAAACAGTTGAAACCAACTTGTTAATAATAGATTACTGAGAGAAAAGAAATTTCTATCCAATATTTAATAATTGATTTATCCGTAGCTTAGCTAAAATCCTTCTTGTTCTAATAGAAATGAACAAGAATAAATAAGCTTTAGCTAATACCAATAATAGTTCAAAAAAATTTACATGCTTTATATATTTCAAAAAATTCACAAACGAATATGTACTAAAGAGAGATATTTCAACTGCCCAAGTAAAGAGCTATCACAAACAATAAAGAAATTAATAGGTTTAAATAGGAAGCAACTTAAAATAAATCAAATTTTATACCTGAATATTCAATTGATAATTGGCTACTAATTCTTCTTTAGCTTTAATCTTTCATATTCTGTTAGGAAGAAATTAAAAAAATGATAAAACGACGCAGTAAATTCCATCCCAAAAATTATATTTTGATTGCGCATTTACTGTTAAATAATCATATTCAGTGATAACATTATTATTTTTATGGTTATTACATAATAATACATTTAGATTTTCATCTCATACAGCTCATCAAAGCCATAAATAAATTTAAGTATCGAGTCAGTTATTTTTTTGTTATATTTATTTTTGATTCATCCCTAATATAAATAGGATTTAAATATATTAGAGGGTTCTGAATTAAACCAATTGAATTCTGTATATTAAAATAAAAACTAGGAATCTATTTAATATAAAAAAAAATACTTTTGAATTTCTCTCATCCTTAAAAATTTGAATTTGTCGAATAATAACTTAATTCTTCAATAAAATACTCCTTTAGAATTATCAAAAGCCCATAATTTTGGATTATGAATGTGAATTATACATTAATTTATTAATTATGACATGAATTCTATTTCTATAAATAAGGGTGGACATTTTGTATAAAAAAATTTATAAAATTTATTTTTTTAACTTAAAAAAGTGAGAGCTCATATTTCGTTTAAATTATAAGATTTTTTAAATTGATAATAGTGTAAGAAAGTAGAAGAAATAATTTTTTTTTTCTAAATTTAAGTCCTCCTAAAAAAAGAAAATCATGTTTGGGTGATAATTTATATTGGGTTTCTTGGTATATTTAGAGGATCCGTACCCACCTTACCTGATGTATCCCAGTACCATGAAGTCAAAAACTAAATGCTATTGATCCATTTGTTTGGTTTCCATTGCTGCTAATACGGACACAGTCTTCGGAATATCCCAACGAATCTCATCTTCTTCTTCCTTGCTTGCTGTAACCCCTAGTCTGGTCTCTTCCACCTTCATAGTTCCAAGTAATCTGTGAGTCCACCACCGACACATTCTCTTTGACAGCAAACTTCCAACATACAGTGTCTGCAACTGCAACCCAATTCTCCCAACCCTTAGATTTTACTGAATCTTCTCTCACATAACGCATACCATTGACTATTCTTCTCTAATTCAATTGATTCAGCAGCAGCTGCCGAAGAAACCAGTTTCTGAATATGGGTTCTAATCCTTTGTCTGCTTTGACTTCAACAAAGCCTACACCAGTACCGAGCCAAGAAGAAGACCCACCATCCGCAGCTCTTCTCTCCTTCAACACAGATTCTTCCTCATCCTCATCTTCCCACAAATCCGCCACCACCATTCTGTTTGTATCTCTGCTCCTCATCACCTGCATCGCTTTCTCCGCCGCCATTGCGTTTGCCTTCCTTTTCTTCTCCTCCGCATCCAGCGTAACACACACTTCTTCTTCCGTCGCCGAAACCGTCGCCCGTCCGCTCAAAAAGCTGAATCGGCCGGTGGTTTTGTTGATTTCCTCCGATGGGTTCCGATTTGGGTACCAATTCAAGACTCCCACTCCCAATATTGGCCGTTTGATTGCCAACGGAACGGAGGCTGAGACGGGTTTGATCCCAGTTTTCCCATCTCTAACTTTCCCAAATCATTACTCTATTGTTACTGGGCTCTACCCTGCTTATCATGGTATAATCAACAACAATTTCTTCGATCCAGTCACTGGTGAGAAATTCACTATGGCAAGCCATGAACCTAAGTGGTGGTTGGGGGAGCCATTGTGGGAGACTGTAGTCAACCATGGATTGAAGGCTGCTACCTATTTTTGGCCTGGTTCTGAGGTAAACAAAGGTTCCTGGACTTGCCCTGAGAAGTATTGTAGACAATATAATGGTTCTGTTCCATTTGAGGAAAGAGTAGATACTATTTTGAGCTATTTTGATCTGCCTGGTAATGAAATTCCTTCATTTATGACGCTTTATTTTGAGGACCCTGATCATCAGGGTCACCAAGTTGGACCTGATGATCCTCTGATTACTGAAGCTGTAGCTGAAATTGATAGGTTGATAGGCAGGTTGATTGAGGGTTTGGAAAAAAGAGGGATTTTTGAGGATGTTAATATTATCATGGTGGGTGATCATGGAATGGTTGGTACTTGTGATAAAAAGTTGATTTTCCTTAATGATTTGGCTCCTTGGATTGAAATTCCGGCAGACTGGGTCCATTCGACTACTCCTTTACTTGCAATTCGTCCACCTTCTGGTGTTGTGCCATCTGATGTTGTGACTAAGATGAATGAAGGATTGAAGTCTGGGAAAGTTGAAAATGAAAAACAATTGAGAGTATATCTTAAGGAGGATCTGCCTGAGCGGCTCCATTATGCTGCCAGTGACCGAATTCCACCAATAATTGGTATGGTTGAAGAAGGATTTAAGGTTGAGCTGAAGAGAACAAACAGCAAAGAATGTGGTGGCGCACATGGTTATGACAATGCATTTTTCTCCATGAGGACCATCTTTATTGGACATGGTCCTCAATTTGCAAGAGGAAGGAAGATTCCATCATTTGAGAACGTTCATATTTATAATATGGTTACTTCTATTCTCAAGATAGAGGGTGCTTCAAACAATGGGTCTGCCTCGTTTGCTAAGTCTGTTATTTTATCTGGTGCCTAAGACCATATTTGGCTATTTTCTTCATGGGTAACAGATTACCAATGGTAGAATTGTATTGTTTGAAATGTCTTGATTGTGATTCTGTAACATGTAATGCCTTCCATAAGAT
The DNA here is from genome assembly GCA_022379115.2 of Bauhinia variegata. NCBI lineage: Eukaryota > Viridiplantae > Streptophyta > Magnoliopsida > Fabales > Fabaceae > Bauhinia > Bauhinia variegata. The sequence goes on along the minus strand of CM039428.1, from coordinate 19,707,889 downwards.
GGATGTTCAAAAATATGAAGAAGATGAATTAGTCATGTTGCTTCCATCAATTGGGTCTTATTTCATTTATTAGCAGCCAAAGGTAACTTTTAAAATATTTTATTTCACGTCTGTAATAGTCTGTTAAAAAGTTTTTTGATTTCCTTCAAACAGAATGATATTACCATTTGGATATCTAACATCTGCACGTGCTGATTTTATATATTTGTAGCTTTTCCGTTTTTCGACAAGCTAGATTACATTCTATGGCTGTTTTCATCTTTTAGTTGTTTTGATTCTTTATGTTAATTGGTCTTCTAAATTCCACAACTTACACGTTTGCACATCACATTGGTTATATATGTGGACTGGAATTCCACAATTCCGTGTCTTATATTCCTGCTGTATTAGCAGCCAGCAGACCACCACTTACTAGAAAGCGAGAGAATCTTTCAAGTCCTAGTCATGCTTACGTTTGAGCTGTATTTTCTCTTGGTTTTAATTCATGCTATCTTCATCTTTATCAAGATGCAAAGAAGAGAACTCAAGTTATGACTTATTTCAGGAGAGCAATTAAGTAACGGATGGGCATAGTTACTCATATAAATTTGATGGTATGGATCTAGACTTATATTTATTTCTTAACATTGCGGATAACAGCACGCTTGCATCTTCAATTCTTTATGCTTGATTACTCCGTAGGAGATAAGAGAAACTGCAATATGGCTGTCACTTTCTGATTGAATCTGCTTTGGCATTGTATATAATTTTCTTGTTGCTGTTCTTAATCTGCTCTTAGGATCACATTGTATTTTTAGGCCAAAGTTTGGCACCCTCTTATGTTTCTTCTTCCATTTTTTTTTCCAGCTCATACGACTAACCCCGCTTCCCGACGTTTTAGTTTTCTTTCCATTTTGTTTGGAAGTATTTATCAGTATCCCTTGTTAGTTCTTCCCGAGCAATGTTGAAAGTCTGTGATTTCTTGAAATCTTGTGGTCTCCCAAAAATTTTCACCTTGAAAGATAACGAGATAGACTAATGGCATTATTCTTGCTTGGTGAAAACAAGCTGGGATGTTGATAGTGTATCTTATCCGATTCCCATCTATAGGTAACTAGATTGGCCAATGGAACTGTTCTAGTTCAGTTTGAAGAATATCTTATTGACTATACATGGAGATACTGAATGCGATACGTTGACCATTGTACAGAAATTTGGGATTTAACTATTTGAGTTTAGTCACTTAGCATCCAAGTCATATTATTGGCAATAAAAGTGGTTGATACCTGATCCAAAATATTATACTGGATTAAGAAAGAACTATTTGCAGAGGTTGCGGCTATTTGGGCAAAACCACTTGCTCTCGGTCATTTTTCCTATTTATTTTGACAAGGGTTGTAACCCAGTTATCTCTCTTTCAGAACCTTCAAAATTTTGCCCCCACATGTGGCTCCACATAACCGGGAGGCGAAGCCAGAAATGTTGCCATATATGCGAAGTAGTGAAGGCAAATATCTTAAAAAAAGTATTCAATACCAACCTAAGTGTACTTCAATTAGTAATCAAATTTAGCTTACATTGAGTTAACACCTTATGATTTAATTTTAATACCATGCAAAAAAAAAATATGTAATTTATTCTTCTAAAAAACTCAGCAATTCAGTATTACACTTTGTAGTTCATGAATTTACCTATTATTTTGATTTACAATATTTTGTAATCAAAGATTATAATGAAATCAAGAGATCACAGTTGTTTTTTATCACTAATTTTAATTTTATCTTATTTAAAAACTTAATTAATCGATATTTAGTATAATTGTGAATAGCAGATTTTTTTAAAAAGTAATCAGTGCTTACTGCATACCAAGACCGACCTCAAGGGAAAAAGAACGTGATTGAAATTGAACGGTATGCAGCACGAGAGCGGAAAAAGGCAGAATCTTTCACTTTCTCGTGAGTAATAGTCGTAATCCTAGGCGGCATCTCAAGTCCAAACACAATCGGTTGGGTGGGTAGTGCAGGAGCAAGGAAAAATATCATACACGCGTGGCAAGTTCTTCATTCGTACGATCTATCTGGTTCTCACAGTTCCTCCTCCTTTTTCTCTTCTTCACACCCACCTGAGCAGAGCCCAAAGCCCAGTGGGAAGAAGAAGGAACAAGAGTAATCAGAGTCCCTGTCTATTGGCCTCCCCCGTTTCCCTTTGACCTGATGCAATTCAATCTTTCAAATTTCTTATTATAATTTCAACTTCTTACTCTTATCTTCTGTTCTTCCTTACTTCTTTAAATGGCTGATGTTATACGATTACAATTTCAATCGCTTCGATTTTCTTCTTCTCTGCTTACCTCCTTTTCGTCCTCTTTCAAAACTCCCCGACCCGGTTTGCCACTTGCTGAAAACTCAAATAAGAGGGTATCTCCTCTCGCTTATTCCTCTTCTCCTGCACTTTCTTTTGGACCCAGAAAGCATTCGCCTTCTTTCAAGGTGAGTTCTTATTGCTTTATACCACAAAGTCTTTTTCTGTGTATTAGCAATCATGATTAGCTAACTAAATTAAATAATTTTATGACGACACATGTGTTAAACATTGCCAAATCACACATTGACCTACGGCATTTGGCGTATCCTACTTGGAAATCCAGGGTGCTAGTTGGCATGTACAAGAACAAGTTGATGCAGATGTTAAAGTAATTTATTATCTCGATATAAATCTGATGTTGTTATCTTTTCTGGAAAGCTCACCAGTTGGGTACTTTATAGCATGCTTTTAAATCCTAATGTCAGGTTATCTATTGTGAACATAATACTTCATGCAATCTTGTACTTGGAAGATAATGCTTGTGTTTTTTATTGGAGTTTTAATCCAAGTTCAAAGCTTATTCAACCATTCCTCTCTGAATTTTAGCAGGATCATTAAATTATATTCTCTCTCATTCACTCTTTATATGTATGTTTCAGTTCTGTGGATATCTCCTATGAACTAAGGATATGATGTCCTCATAAGAAATTTTGTTATTCATTGGAATTCCCTCCACTTCATTGACTTCAAGACTTTCGTTAATCCTTGTAGTATGCAACTACTGGCTACAGTAAACAAATGAATACATTATACAAGCTGAAAGCTTAGTCTATCTGTTCAACTTTCTTAAGACAGTACTTTTGAGTGTTAGTGGGTTCTATGGGCTAAGTCTATGGTTCTTTTGTTTGTTTCTGCACACTTCATTGCAGGTATGTGCAACTGTTGCTGAAACGGAACAACCAAAATGGTGGGAAAAGAATGCACCAAATATGACAGACATTCACTCCACGCAAGAGTTTCTGAGTGCTTTAAGTGAAGCCGGAGATAGACTAGTTATTGTCGAATTTTATGGAACATGGTGTGCATCTTGCCGGGCATTATTCCCTAAGGTCCTCTTGCTTACAAGTTCTTCATCATTTGATTTTAACATTGAGTTTCTGGGAGAATATTTATTTCCATCATTGGAAGAATTTTTGCTCTTCCTCACACTTGTTTAATACTTGTTCCAACGAAAATGCATATGTTTAATATATCATCCTCGTATTATTAATTGTCATCAAAAACCTTATCTGTGTCTTTGTTGGTATTCTAATTGGTGGATAATGAATGAGGTCCCAAATTTTGTGAATGTAAACTGGTGACTACTATGCCTAACATTTTATGCCTTGCTGATCCTACTAGTATCTGCATTTAGTGTGAGAAAAATGATGGTATTTCTAAAAATCACGCTTATTTTGTAATGGCTGTCTTCAGAGATGCGGCTGCAATTTTATCATCAAAAGGGTCTGCTCAGTGTGAATTAATTAGATATTGCCAATGGCTGCACCTCTAAAGCATTTGCATCACAAAGGACCCTCTTTCCATAGATTGGAATGATAACAGATATATCATATATGAAACTGGCTTGGTCGTATATAAATGTAACTTAAATAGATTACACCAAATATCTCGGTTCAAGTAATCGTACTAATCTGCGAGTGCATTCCCTGTTTTTCCTTTTCCTGGAAAATTGAAAGCTTTGAAATATATTATTCATAAGTCCTAATTCATTTATTTGATATAGTCTGATAGGTATTGATTGAGTTTCTTTCTGAAGTTTCTTGCTATCTGATTTTTCATTTCTTTCTGAGAAAAGACTACTGTGTGAGAAGAATAAGATAGCTCCAAATTGACTGTTTCTTGTGTTGTATTAGTAATTTAGAGATCAGCTTTGGTCAACATCTGTTGATCCTTCTGGTTGCTAGCTGTTTTGTGCGTAAGAAAGAGAGAGAAAAGGGTGGAATAGGAAGGTACTTAGGATGTAATTTAAGCTCCAATGGTTTCAGAAGCTTTGAAGAAAAAGCTTTTCCATTTATAAGTAGATATTGTCGTGATGTAATGAGGAGGCAGTAGTTTTTTTTTTCCCCTTTATTTTAGCCAAGGGAGCTATAGTTGATTTATACTATTTAAAAAAAAAAAATCTTTAACAGTAGGCAGACAGTAGTGGAATTAGTAGGCACTAAGGAAAGTCAGGATGATGTTTTTCATTTCTCATGCTGGTGAAATTGTATTACAGCGGGTACGGACCATGATATCTTTGTTTGATGGATCTTGCAGCTGTGTAGAACTGCTGAGGAACACCCTGAAATTATTTTCCTGAAAGTGAATTTTGATGAGAATAAGCCAATGTGCAAAAGTCTGAATGTAAGAGTACTTCCTTACTTCCACTTTTATCGAGGGGCTGAGGGACAGCTGGAGGCATTTTCCTGTTCACTTGCCAAGGTAATTCTTGTACTTTAGTTCGTCCTAAGCGCAGCATTTATGGTTTCAACCAAGATAATGAACAGTAATTTATCTTTGGTGCTTATGTTTGGCCAAATAATGATAGCAATCCATTTAAGTCATTCTAGAATGCTAACTAGGTCTGGCTAAGCAACCAGGAAACAAGAAATTCTACTTTTGATAAAACTTAATAAAACTCCTCTGATAGAAGCATGACATAACTTTAAATGGACTTCTAACTTCGCCTGCAAGGATTAGGAATCCTAATTGGCAATGTCTTAACACACCCCATGAACCACATTGATCTAGAAATCCAAATGTTCATTTTTAACATATGGATCTTGAGATCTGTTGAGGCATGTGGTGTATAAAAGAATGGCCATCCTAATTTGGTAAGGATTGACACTTATTACTTCTAAATCCATAAGGAGATGGGCCTCAAAATAAGACTCCAAAAGGCCCCAAATTACATATACTTGAACTTATATACTATCCATGACCAGGAAATATGAGTATAAGTAAAATATTGCGAAAATTCCCAAAATCACATCTAAATACTGAAAATTGTAATTAACTCAAAAATCAAAACTAAACCCTAATACTAACTTAAACTCATCATTTCAAGGGTAATTTGCTTCTGCATCACTAGCTATTGCATATTATTGCTCATACTTGGACATTTCTTTTTTGGCATCCCGAATCATTTACTTGAGACCCTAGGGGACTTAATGCTAAAAGATTCTGAGGAAGTGGTATGGCAAGGAGTGCAACCCTCGACATAAAAACTCTAGCACTTTCATATCTTGGGATCAAACTTGGCCCCTCCTATAAATGCTTGAGCTATTATTAAAAAACTCATATCCTTGTCCTATCTATGATAAAAAAAAAAAAAATTCTAAAAGATTTTGATTATAGTTTCAAATTGGGAGTAAGGTTAACCGAACTTAGAAAATTCATTTGCACAGATATGAGCATCAATGTTCACTTTCCATATTTCAAGTTATGTTGAAAACTTATCTGTACTCTGCGATGTGGTAACTTAGATGCGAATACTGGAGAAAATAAGCTTGGATGTGGTTTTAGTCAAAAATATATTGACAGACACGGATGCTTAATAGTGGGCAGACATAAAAGTTGATATAAACTTATTACGTAGGATGTAATTTGCAGCGTCTTTTAATTTGATAATCAGTGTCTGTTTCTTTTGGAATTTGCAGTTTCAAAAAATAAAGGATGCCATTGAGACACATAATACAGCTCGATGCAGCATTGGTCCACCTAAGGGAATTGATCTTACAGCTGAACCTTCCTTGGCTTCAAAGGATAAAACAGCAGAATGAAAATCTGCTTAGGCATTGCCCATCAATCCACACACATCTGTGAAATACGGTGCTGCGTCTTGTTATTCATAAACTGTAGAACAGAGAGAAACACCAAAGAAAAGCTTCATTCATTTGATGAACTGTATAATTAGATTTTTCTTTCTAGAATGATATCAATCAGAAGTTGTTTACCCTACTTTATTCATTTGATGAACTGATTGTGATATATAAACTTAGCATTTCTCAATCTTACGAGTCAGTACTAACTGTTTCTAGGTTAAATCTGGCTTGCAAAAAGTATGACATCAAATTGTTTTCATGGTTGCTAGTGGAATATCTGAGAGTGAGAAAGGAAAATACTCTCTGTATTTTTGTTTCATTAATGGCATATCTGCGTCACTTGCCCATGCTCAATCTGTCTCAAAGGGGGATATAATTTTTTAAAAAATGTTTTTTTTTGCATATATATATATATATATATATATATATATAAATTCAAGTCAATATATTTAAAGAGTCTTAGCTTTATACTAATTAAATCAATGCCTATTAAGTCAATGTACTTAAAGGTGTTGGTGTGGTAGAAAATGGAATGCTATTTACACGCTCAATAGATATTGGTTTTACAATCTATATTAACTATGACCAACTGCTGCAAGTGGCTTTGGCATTATTGCCAATACACAAACGCATTTCTGGGATACTTCACATCTCATGGATTTTTATTAGTTATAGGTTGGATATTGATTCAGTAAGAATTAAGTTATTCTGTCAGCTATGTCGTTATAATATAATTTAAATTCAAAATAGTGGATACAATAATTCTCTCATTTTCTTGTCTGCAAGAAAGCATTGTGAAGCTTTTACGAGGACCAAAGGCGGCCACCGCTACTTTTTACTTGAAATCAACAGCCATTGTTTAAGTAAAGGAAAAAAGGCTACTTTTCAAGTTGCCAAATTCAATTTTCTGTACTCATTTTTTGAGTTCTGCTAAAGCAAGTTGAATTTTAAAATATTTTAAATTTATTAAAAAATATATTATAAATGTAAAAAAAAATAAAATAAAACCCTCAAACATAAGTAGGAGGAGGTGATTGCCAGGACCCGTCCCCCCTCTCCTCAATAGTATCAAAAAAAAGTAATAAAACTTTTATTTAATCACCTTAAATCTTAATTTTTTAATCTCAATTTTTTTTTATCTAAATCTTCATTTTATCCCAACTCAAATAAGTCATAATTAGATGTAGACTACTCTATCTCTTTCTTCCAACACAAACATGTCTATTTTATTTGAATCTCTCAGAGTGTGGCCTAATGAATGTCATTATATTTAGCCTACCACTTGAAATATGAAACCTGCAAGCTCTGAGGACAAGCTCGTTATAGGCTGTTTGGTACAATTTCCATTTCTACATGTAAGCAAAATTCTACATTTTAATTATATCAAAGACTCGTGTAACAATGTAAAAGCCTCATCCTGAAAAAGTGCAGAGATCCGCCACTTGAGCGACTATTTAGGATTTATAGTCTCATTTGTAACCAACATAACATGTGGAATAGAAATCAGCAAATGTTGTGTTCAATCTACTTTTTCCTTGTTTGGATCAAATTCTTTGAGAGATTGAAAAGCTTATCAGTTGTTCTTCTAGTTCATCAAAAACTTTATTTACACTCTGGTTGATTGATTCTTCAATATTTCTTAGTCTGCAAAATGACCACATATGGAACCATCTCACAAGAGCCAGACAACCAATTATTCATGTCAGGGACAGAAGAAGGGATGAGAAGGTTGCTTGGGACAAGAAAACCATGGATGGAAATGTTACAACCTCGTCATATCAGATTGCCATCATCCTTGAATGAATTAATCCAAAGAATGAGGACGAATATCGGGTTTTTTCTGGCCAACTATTTGATCATCATTTTGCTGATACTCTTCCTGAGTTTGCTGTGGCACCCTGTCTCACTCATCATCTATATTATCATCATGGCTGTATGGATCTGGTTGTATTTCCTACGAAATGATCCTTTGGTGGTTCTTGGGTTTCTAGTCGATGATCGAATGGTGGTTGTTCTTTTGTTGTTTTTCACAATCGGTGTTCTGTTTCTTACCAATGTTAAGGATGTAATAGTGGGTATCTGTGTTGGGGTAGTGGCTGTGTTGGTTCACGCAGTGATGAGAGACACAGAGGATCAGCATCAGCAAGATGGCGTCGCAGTTGCAACGCCTGCTTCTGCTAGAAAGGTTGTCAAAGTGCCTCTCAACCCTGCTGGCTCCTCTTTATTTATTTTGACTTAGTACTATGATCAATCTAAAATCAAAATATGATTGAGGTTTCTTTTCACTTTTTCTTGGTCATGTTTATATCTTTCTCTCTAATTATCAAGTTCATTTCTTGTTTCTTCTTAGATCTTTGGCACTGTCCAAAGAAGCGATGTGCCACAAATTGTAGATTACTTATTTAGAAAGTATATACATCAGGTTTTACAAAATTTAACAAAATTCAAAGAATCTAAAACTTGTTGCTATCAAATTTTAAATTTTACTTTTATAAAAGTGATTTTAAAATTTTAAACTTAAAACTTTTAATTTATAACACCTTTAAAACTCAACTTATTTTTCATAGAGTCAACATTTTGTCAGTCTTATTTTCACAACTTAATCTACTAATACCACAACCAAATCAATATAAGTTAAATTGAGTATATATATTTCCCCTTGTATAGGTCACTCTACTAATTTCTGAAAGTAATATTTCTTTACACATTGATTAGAATTAAACTACTTTGCACCATTCATACATGATAATATCTTAATTTAGCTTGTTCTATTTAAAATTACACTAATAAGTTAATTTTAATTTTTTTGGTGTTGTTCAATTCTTTTACATTTTCCCAGATAATGTGTAAAAATTATTTTTCAATTCTTAAAGTTCTAAACTCTTGAGAACAATTTCAAGACATCAATCCTCTTATTCTTATCACCTAAGAAAAGTGTCACTCAACCTATAATTGCTTCCTCCTTGAAGCTCTTCCTTTTCATTTTCCTTGGCAATTAAGAAATGAAATTAATGCAGTAGTGGCAGACTGGTATTACAGTTGGAGAATCTGATATCTGCTGATATTTGAGAACAAGTTTGGCAATATACCATACCATTAATAGCAACTAGCACAAGTGGCTTGTTTCAATCCTTTTCAGCAGTCCCCCATTCCAATTTGTATACAGATCACCTAGTCCTCTTCTATAAAGCTTGCCGTGGCCTTACACTGTGACTTCCTTGGATAAGCAAGATAAGGAAAATTATTGTATGATGACAAGAACCTCACTTTTTTTTATCAAAATGCATAAAGATGAGGCTTTTCTATGTTTTTCTTTTAATCTTTTTTTTTTATTATTCTATTTACATTATAAATAGATTTAAATTTTGAATTCAAAATTTTAGAGTTACACTTATTAAGATAAATTTATCATTTGTTATTTTTTTTTTTATCTTAAACAGTAATTAGTCTTATACTCAAAAAATACGATAATACTTAAATAGGAATAAGTGTTTGATAAAAATGAACTTCTAGTTAGAAGCTTTTGTGAAATTCTTGAAGCTATGAATATGAAGGTGTAATTTGATACAAAGTATGTCAAACAAAAGTTGGAAATGTTAAGAAAGAACAGCAGCACATCCACATCAGACAGCACAAGCCACCAATGGAAGTGAAGAGGATCGTGGTCCAAAGAGTGCTGCCACTTTATTTGGATACAGATATAGAAGAGGATACTTTGGTATCAAAAGCAATATCAGAAAGGCTTTTAAACAAATTGCCAGCCAATCTTTGTTTTTTCACTGTTTCTGCATGTTTCTATTGTGCCAAATTAGGGCCATAAAAGGTTTAAAGTACATTTGAAAAAAACATGTTTTAACTCACGTTATAAGTCACTTTATTTAAATAATAAAATTGAGTAATCATTAAGGTTTTAAATTTTATTTTTTTGCCCATCAAAATCTTTAAAATAAAGTATAAGGGAAAAGATTCTTCTACCTTGACATGGCCAAATCAATGTTGATCCATTTTGTGTTGTTTGGCAAACTAAGTTCCCTTGGAAGAAGTTTCCTATGAATAGTTTCTATCTGAAATCAATTCTAGCAGTTCTAATCTAAAAAAGACCCACGGTTAAGAGTCTGTTTATTTAAATAGCATAATATAATCAATTTCTTTCATTATCATAATTCATACCTTAGCATAAGTAATCAAAACATGATCTTTCCAAAATGTTCAGTATCATTGTAAGATCCATGATCTGGTCGGTTCCAAGACAAAAGCAGGAATCTTAATTGTTTTATATAGTTATGAGAATGAGAATGATCCACAACCTTATTTTATCAAATCCTAAACGAAATGAACGTTGGCGAGTGGTGGCATCAGTCGTCATTGCCATCATCAAACACGCTAAGTTCATTGTACTTCTCCTCGGTTGGGTTGGGACATTTCAGAACTCCAGGCCAATTTTTGTAATCTCGTGGCTGTGCTCTTTCCCCTCTCTCTCTTTTTTTTTTTTTTTTATTTATTTTTACACTTTTCAGACATGAGACTAATCTTGACAGAGAGTATTCATCCTAACAAGAATAATTACAAAGTTTTAAACTTGGAATTTTTAGTCTAAAATGACCTTAGAGCTATTGGTTTTTCTTATTTTCAGGAGCTTGGCATAAGCAAACATTATGCAGATATCAATAAACAGAATGGTTCTTCAGTTCTTCAAGACAGTGAGAATTTCTTTTGTCCCTAAAGAGAAACTGGGTTTGCAGTAACATAGAATAAAGAAGAGGGAAAAAGAGTGTAACTTGGCATAGCTCATGTTTGGTCAAAGCGCAAAGCTAGCTCCTTTAACTTGATTGCTTTTAACGTAACAAAACTTTGAAGTCCAATAAAACAGAGATACGTGTAAGATAAAGTTTCAAGCTCTGATATTATTAGATTATTATACAACCATCGTGAATCTCCACCTAACATTGCTTAGCTTACAAATGATTGTAGATAGCTTCCACTCTAATAATAATTTTTTTTTCTTTGTACATTTTTCTCAAGCATCAGAATTGCAATGAAACACACTGAACTGGCACTCTGGCGAAATTGACTGCAGCAATAACCTTGCAGTTTGCTCCTGTTTTATCACTGCTCCATCTTTCTCCACCAACACTGCAGCTGCTATTTTATCATAATCACCGCCACCGCCGGCGACATAGGCCACCAGAGCCGCCTGCACTGGCCCCAAACTCGGGTTATACGCCGCGGATTCTGTGTAAGACCCTTTGTATATTTTGCCATCACAATCCATCAGAGCCACCCCAGATGGAGACCCACTATATGGTGCATGAGACTTGTTAGCAGCTTCTAAAGCTGCAAACTTTAATTTCTCGTTTACCACATATTCATTAGAAATACCATTGGGTAAATTTTGGATTTCGCTCAAAAACGATAACCCATTATGGTGTGACTCTAAAAGCAGAGGAAGCTCCTTGCCAAGAAGGTGATCGGGTCCGAATCTGTGGGAAAGAAACTTGGATAAAGGGGTGAATTCTGGGTTTTCATCAGAAGTTATGAGGAGTTTGATATCTGGGGCCCCGCGAATTTCTTGAAGGAATTGGCGGCAATGGCCACAAGGAGCATGTGAAACGACCAAGTAGTCAAGGTGGGTTTCGGCATCGATGGAGAGATTGGTGACAAGGAACTGTTCGGCGTGAACGGAATGGTGAAGGGGGAGACCGGGGAACTCAAGGTTCACGCCGACGAAGATCCGACCGGAGGGTCCAACACCGACGGCGCCGACATGAAACTTGGAGATGGGTGGGCGAGCAAGGGTCTGAGCAGACTTGACCAGAGATGGGAGAAGCTCGGTGAGAGTCAAGCCTGAGGCTTTCGCCATGGATTCGGCTTCTGAAGCTTGAATTACGAATCTGGGTTGAGTTTGATCCATTTTGGGGAGAGAAATGGACCCGTTTGATGGGTTCTTATGGGAAGTTTTCAATGTGTGAGAGAGACGAAGATCTGCGAAACCAGAACGGTGAGAAGAAGAGTAGCGGTGAACGGAAAGAGAAAGAGAAATAAGAAGCTTTCCTCCAAATGGAGAGGGAGCAGGAAGAGCGGGGAGGAATGGGATTTAACGAAACAATTTATAGAATTACAAGGGCCTCAACGTAGAGGGAAGAAACTAGACACATTCCAGGAACTAGGAACGTAACAAAGTTTCTTTTAATAATAATAATAAATTAAAAAAATCTAATATCCACTATCATATCACATATAGTCTAATTTAGATTTAAATTGAAAATTGTCACAAAGTTGATAAAACTCTTCATACCTATATGATAGTTGTTACTAAAGTATTTATATGATAAGATAAGTTCAAATAAATTTTTTATAAGTTCTTTTAAACATTGTTTAAATAAAAAAAATGTTATAATATATATTATTTTAATTTATAGTATAACACAAATCAAGTTATAAATATATAGAGTATTTTCACACTTTTTAGTTATAATGGAAGATAATAATTATTAAATCTTTTGAGATAAAAAAATAAGATTTTAAATTTAAAATGTTTAACCTAAAATGTTTTAGAACTTAAACTACTTTCATCAAGTTAACTCTTGATTGGTATACAATATGCAATATTATTTAGTTAGTAGTTGATATATCTGTAGAATTTTTGAATATGAGACTAATTTTTGTATATATAGAAATTAATAAATGTAATTTTTTTTAAATAAGTAGTGTTTAGTGTGTAATATAAAGCATATACCAAATTGTACTGTAAAATGTGTCTTGACATAAATTATATTATGTAGTATGTAGAAAACTATAGAGGTTAACTACTCTTGATTTCAAATGTTAGGTGTGTCAATGTTCCATGTGTACATCATGTTAATAAACTATTGTTTTTTTCCTTTTGAATTTAATAGAGGTTATACAAGAGAAGGTATTTTATTTTATTCCTTCTGAAAATTTTGTATTGGATCACTCAATCTTAATATAATATTTGAAAAAATATAATATTAAATGTTGAAATATAATACTGCCTTTAGAATTATTAACTATGATACTATGCATTGAATAGATACATTTTTCCAATACAAGTTTATCTTTGAATTCCTAATTTAATAGTTCTTCATTTACAATCTTATTTAGGCTGCACTTTCAAACAAGGATATCATGATGATCAAGCATTTTGTTTTATACTTGGACACAAGATATTTAATTTTAAGAATCCTAAACAATTTTTTAATATTTTTTTGGGCAACCACTACATTCTAAAAATCTAGTTCTAACAATCTTAAAATATAAGATTGTTTGTTGTTGTTAATACTCACTAAATTAATTACATGTTTTAGGTTCACTCTGAAGTTCATAATTTGACTCTTCATGTGATTGATGTATGGCTATAGGCTACCTTTCAACATAATATAAGTAAACAACAAAACTATCTCACATATAATAATAATAAGTACTCAATTATTTTTCTATGGGATAAGTACTCAATTATTGATCTATGGATAATAACTTGAATAATATAATTGAAAATTAAAACATTGCATTATATTTAAATATAATTAAAGCCATTAGATATAGTTTAATGGTGATAAATTTGGATAATAACTAACATGTCTAGGTTTAATTCTCCGGTATAAAAAAATATTCAAATATAATTAATTCAAATCAATGAAATACTATAGCAATGAATAATTGAATATGATACCACAGGAAAAAAAAAATGACTAAGAATACCAATTTTTTTTTTTTATATATATATATAGTTAACTACTAATTAAATTTCTATATAGGAACAGGATCTTCTGCAATATCAAAATATTCCCTTCCCATCTCACATCAAAGAGTCATATCTGTATACACAAAGCAATTTCTTTTAGTGTATAATATTTAGATTTTGTTGATAATCCCCTATTGATAAGAATTAATTCAGTGTATAATATTTCTTTTAGTAAAAATGATGATAATGATCAAGAAATTAGGATAACTTACATTTAATTATTTAACCAATCATTGAGTTAATCGTCATCTTCCAATGCGTATTTCATTGCACAAAGCAAGAAAGTTCCATCAAAGCCATGGATTACGACAGATAATCAATGGCAACAAGTTGCAAATATAACTTTCATATCCCATATGATTCAACCCCATGTGTGTGTGTGTATATATATATATATATATATATGTTTATTTACTTGTTTTATATTCAAATGACCTTTTCCTTTCCTTTCCCTTCTAAGAAAGGAGATAGATTAAAGGATTGATTTACATTTTAGCAAAAAGGATAGGATGGACCACTTTGCTTTGGGTGGAAAGTGTTTAATATGTTTTTCATATGTTAATTCTTGCTTTTATGATGTAAGACGGACCCACTACTATATTAAGTTTAAGTGATTAACTATTTTTTTAAAACTTGTTCTAGTAAAATTGGAATTGTTTCCTTGTAAAGTTTATATTTAAATATATTAGTGACACTCTTTTTATTGATAATATTATGTAAATATTATTATAAATTCTTGTGACATGTCTTAATTCCTTACCTTAAAGAAGTCCTTTTAGTAAAAAAAATGATTGTTTAAGATGTGAGATCAAATATTAATTAAATGTGCCTATGCTTGATGATTATAGTGTTACTATGATTGCATTATTGACAACTTAAATATTCTTTTTCTAAACAAAATCCAATCATATATGTTTGTTTTTATTAAAATTGAGAAAACCCTCACTATCTGAAATTCAATAATAATATATGCTTAAGTAGTTGCTGCAAGCTTGCAAGCAAAATTATAAAAGCTCTTTCATATGTTGCTTATGAGACCATCTAGAGTCAGCTATCTATCTATTTTGTCCTTAAACTAGGAACTTCGATGGCCCACCCAAATGCGACATCCATGGCTCAACCCCACCTTAATAAATCACCTAATATAATCAACCATAGTGTGTTCATGGACTTGTTTACTACACAAAATGAAAATCATAAAATATAATTATGAATCGAATAAAACAGTTTTTTTTAAGTCATTCCATCAATACACAGAATTAGCGTGAAATAGAATTATAATTGGTTTATAGGAAAATAACATTCTTAATTAAGAAAACGAAACACAATTAGAGAAGGTTTTTTTTAAAACAAAATATTATAAAGCGAAGAGAGAAGATTATGTTTTTCTTTAGAATCGCTTGTAATCATTTATTCAACACTTACATCCAATGTTGTATTAAATTTGGAATTAATGCAATCGGCTAATGGTAAAATCATACAAATCAGCAAAATTTATAATCTTCAATCTTCAATCTTCATCTGACTTGGATAGAGCATCCATCGATGTCTTTGACAAAAATAAACGTGTTACACACACTCACATATTCACACTAGTTAGTTACATTTTTTTACCCAATAAAAGGGTGTGTAAATGGCTTTTTCCAAAAGAAAAAAGGTTAAAACTTTATTTATTTTGTTTTGTGTTACGTATGGAGAGCCACGTAAACTTGATGTGCATCACTTGAATGAGATCAAGTTCCAAGTTTCTAACTAAATAAATAAATAGCGGTACGCCCCTATACTGTCCATGCTCTCTCCCTTCAATTTCATGGCCCAACAGCAACAGGTACATGCAGTGCACCAAGTAATTCCAATTTATTTTTATTTTTTTTTTGGTTTTTGGCTGATATGATTGATATCTATGTCTTGCTGAAGGTCCAGAGTCTGTGAATGGCCAATTTTCTTGGACCCAAGCTCCATTCAAGGTCAAGGCTACTCCCTGGTGTGGGTAGCTTCTTTGCTTGTTCACCTGCACCCATTTTTGCTGTTCCTTTAAATGGTGTTGTTCGTTGTTCTAATTCTACTGCTAGTCTGTCAAATTCGAAAGCACTGAAGAAGTGGAACAATGGAGGTAGAGCTCATAGGCGCCTAGTATTGGGCCTGGGGACTTCACTGTTGGTTCAATTTGTGGGAATGGCAGGTACATCCGGTGTTGGTGGCAGGTCCTTCACCGCCTTTGCCAGTATAAAGGGCGGTCCCTCAGTTGAAGAGGTAATCCCAAATTTCACTGAATTGAAATTTCTCTAGTCTCGTTTTCTTCTTCCCTTGAATTTCGGTTAATCTGTAAAAATACATTCTGGGATTGCTCAAATTTTTGGTATTTTGACTCTAGGGGAATTGGTTGCTTGATTTCTTTTCTGAACCCAGTGCATATTCGTCCATTGAATTGAACAGAACCTATCTATTTAGCAATTTCGACCCTAATTGATGTTTTGCTGATAAACCTGGCCATGGTGCCAACATTTCATCCGTGGATAAACTGATATATGCACCAAATTGATATTTTAGTTATTTTGCTTTATAATTTAGGTCAAAATTCAACCTTTTTGGGGCTTCCAATCTCTTATACATCCTTCCTCTTTGCAGATACTGAAGAATGTAGAATGGCCCGAGCAGTGCCCATTCAAAGAGGAGGATTTCCAGCGCTTTGATGAGTAAAAACTCTCAATTAATTACTTGTTTAGCTATGATAACGTTATGCCTTAGTCAAATTGAAGCAATCACAATCTGCTTTAACTTGTACCTTTTTTTCGTAGTGCTAATAACTATTAGTTAGAATTTTCACTGCTTGTCATTTAAAAGTAGACCATTACTTAAATTTGTTAACTTTTATTTTTCTCTTCTTTTCTAATCTTAAAAATAAAAAATGATCTATCCTTAGGTCACCAGATTCCTTGTTCTATGAATCTCCTCGATTTGTGACACACATTGATGATCCTGCTATTGGTGCTCTGACTAAGTATTACTCAAAGGTTTTTCCCCCAAGCAACACTCCAGGAGTTAGTGTCTTGGATATGTGTAGCAGTTGGGTAAGGCATTCTTCTTGTAAGTCAGTTTCTCTATGTGTCTCGTAGTTCTATTATAATAGAACATCACTTTTGTATTAGGTCAGCCATTTTCCACCTGGATACAAGCAAGAACGAATAGTTGGGTTAGGAATGAACGAAGATGAGCTAAAGAAGAATCCGGTAGGTTAATGCCTTTTCTTTTTCACCTGCTCTGTTGTGGTGATTGGCCTTTAATTATCAAACTAACCCTGTAGGGATCACTTTTTATGACTAGGTTTCTCATACTTTTATGATACCATAGCTTGAATCAATTATACCTAAGCTGTGGTTTCAGTAAAGCATTTGTGGACAATCATCTAAATTCCTCTTTATAACACATCAAGCTATTACTTTTCCCATGTAATTTCCTTGTGTACTAAGTAGTATATGCAATGCCAGGATATGTTCTGAAGCTGGATAGACTTGTGCTAATGAACATTTTGGACTTTGTAGGTTCTCACGGAGTATGTTGTGCAAGACTTAAATGTGAACCCCAAACTCCCATTTGAGGATAACTCCTTTGATGTTATTGCGAATGTGGTAACCAAATACTGCTTCTTGTCACTGAATTTATTGCTGTAAATTACTGCAACCGGTGAATGTGACTTTTATTCTTCTGTCTAAAGGGAAAGATAAAACTTTAGTTATGCAGTTCTGTGTTTCTTGCTTGAAGTTTTTGAGTAAAGAATGGACCCAAGTTTATACTTAGTATTAGTATGCTTGTTGTTGGAAATCAAATTAGAAAGAACTGAAATGTTTATGTCCTGTAGGTCAGTGTTGACTACCTAACAAAGCCTCTGGATGTTTTCAAGGAGATGTGCCGGATACTCAAGCCGGGTGGCCTTGCCATAATGAGGTGATCATAGTCTTGCAACTTTGATTCGTCAACTGCATTCGACTTAAATATCATCCATTATCAGAACTTTTTTGGAGCCCTTGACAATCTCGTGTCTTGGATCAAGGCTCCAACTATAAAACATAGAATGATGATTCTATTTCCTGGAATGAGCACTCGCATATTTGGTAGCGAAAAAAGGCATGAAGTGGAGTTTGATTCCATTCGAGTATTAATGACTTTATTAATCATTTTAGTTTTTCGAACCGTTGCTTCTGGACAAAAGCAATTTCTATATGGACATCAACTGGGGATGCAGATCATGTTTTGATTGTGGGGTCATATTTCCATTATGCTGGAGGATTTGAACCGCCGCAGGTAAATAAAATGATCCATTTGTAGGTCTTCTGTTTTTCTCCCCATCACATAAAACATATATAGATTTATCAATCAAGTGTGGTTAACTTGAACTCAGATTATGTTTAGTTATGCTCCATCAAACAGCATTTCAGTTAAGAATGCTGAGGCTATGCAGCTCATAGTACTGTTTATGTTTTTCTGCAGGGTGTAGATATATCTCCCAACCCTGGAAGATCTGATCCCATGTACGTTGTGTACTCTAGAAAGCTCCCTACAGCTTGAGAGAAATATCAAGTGAGAATTCGATTTCTTCCCAAACAAGGATGAGAGAGTCTATCTGTAAGATTCTTTAACAATGTTTTCAAATAAAGTTATCTCGTTTCTAGAGAAATATATGGTTAATTGGCCAAAATTTTGAAACTCAAATTGAATACTGAGCCATCTTGTTCGTAAAAGATTGTTAGTTAAGGAAAGATACTGTCTTTGGGTTCTTGGGAGATCTTGAAACATTCAAAAGCACTCATTTCTTTTTACAAAAGTAAAACTTTTATATATAAAAAACTCAGTGGGTGTGCTCCGCCCATGCATGTTCATTGCGAAGTCATTGTACTGAATTTATATGAACTGTCACGTGAATAGCAGCAAAGTGCCAACAGTATTCTGCAGAGAAATACAAACAACAAACGAAAGCCGGGATAATCTATTCCATCTTATTAAAAAGGAGGAATATGTACACTAGTACTACTGATAAATGAAGAAAGAAGAGACAAGGAAGATGTTTGGGAAGATGATTAAACCCATCCCTGTTTGTAACGGCGGAAGAGATCTTCTGTTTGGGCATTCTTGAAAGCACTACAGGCAATGAGATAAACCCAGATGAGGACAACGACAGCTACAATGAGAATGATATTGGCTTTCCTCCATTCTTGTCTGAGGTTTCCCAGTAGACCTGCCTTGCACGCATTGCAATTGTAGCACAGCTGGTTCTGGTCATTGTTCCACAAATAGCAATCCGGGTCGCCCGTTGGATTCGTCGGGTTCACCCACAATATCGGGTTAACATAATTGTACCCGCATACAGTCGGAGGTTTACAACATCCTGACTGCAAATCAATTCGTTAACAATACCAAATCAATCACCTTAATTTACTAACAAAAAAAAAAAAAAATTGTCTTGCTATCTTATTATCTCTTCTAATAGATTCTAATTAGTCAAAAAATTTAAAAATAAATACTATAAATTGTTCAGTCATCACATGTTTAAATTAACCAGTTAAAATTTATCATTACATGCATTGAAATGATCTATATTATTCTTAGAATGAAATTGAAACAAAATTTTGTTTCATTAATTTAGGATTGGTAGGTGAGATTGGACCTACTTGTAACTATTTTTTTTTTTCTTTAGAATTTTATAGGATGAAGACAAACCAAGGAGCTTAATTATTGTAATTAGGTTTAAATAGCCACAATTTCCCGTACCCTATAATTGAATGTCTCTAATACCTTCAGCTGGCATTGGCCTTTCTCGCCTCAATTATACCTTATAGAATATTGGCGATGTCCCACTCCCACGATAGCACCAAAGGCTAATTTACCAAGAGATCTTTGTCTCTTGCCTTCTAATGATTACCATGCATTCCCAAGTCAATGCCTTTTTATATTCATTAAAAAAAAGAAGAAGTAATCTTTGATTTATAGATGGAGCCTAGTGATCTGGTGGCAGGTCACATTTGGGACCCGGACCCGGACAATGGAAGTTAAGCGTGAGATAGGAAACTAGGTCCTACTTTAAGACATGGAAGACGCACTATTTCACAAAACTACCATCACATTTGAGTAGATTCACCAACCAACCCCTTTAGATAAAGACAACTCTATCCCCAAAGAAACTAATGGCTGGTTTGGTACACACAATAAAATTCATAAAATGAGAATAAGAAAGAGATGGAATGGTTACTTCATTCCATAATTTGTTAGATTATTGAATGAAGCCATTTCATTATTAAATACACAAAATTACTGTTGAATGGAATTGTAATTGGTTTTAAAAACAATAATATCCAATATTAAAAATAAAACAGGTATAATTCAAGAGGATAAGCTGAGAAAAAATAAAATAAAATGTTGATTTCAAGAATGAGCAATCATTTCTACTTATATGGAATCAGGTTTAGAATAGAATATTCTCAAATTCAGCCACTTGGGTGCCCCTAAACCCAGAGGTGCCATGTGAATCAAAGTTACGTGAATTGAGGTACCTTTTACAACGTTGGCTCTTCAGAAATCAATTAATAAACTAGCAATAATTTTCACTTCTTTTGTTTGTTTCTACAAGGAAACCTCTGACTAACAGATCTGTGGAAGAAAAGAACTATTCAGACTACACTTCTAGTACCATCGAATTCTGAGTTCATTATCACTAAAGTGGAACAAAAAAACTAATAAAGCAACTAAATTTTTCTCTTATGGCCTCCATTTCCAAATTTCCAAACAAAAATTCCTTTTTCTCCTAATGGGTATCCTTGATTATCAAGAAATTGTATCAAAGAGAAACAAAAATTCAATCTTTCTGGTATATACACAAGAAACAGAGCAAATTAAGAGAGTTGCCAGTTGCCTGTAAAGGAGAGATATGAGAGCTGAAAAATTGGTCAGCAGTGATGTAATCTTGGGTGAGCTTGATGCAGACATTAGAATCAGCCAAACAGGACCTAATCTTATCCCAGCTACCCGAACTAGTGACATGGTTTCTGAGCCAAGCAGAGAAGCCATCAAGTCTATACTCCTTGTAGCCTCTGTCAGGAACATCGTAGCTTCCATCTTGTCGGGTGACAATGAAAGCGAATACGAGGATGATGAGAAGGACAGCTATGAGAATGGCCATAGCAAAAAGGTAAAGAGCCAGAAGGCCCTGTTTGTTCCAGTAAGCACCGACGAAGCCGGCGAGGGAAACGAGAAGGATGAGGATGCCGACGATGACCACCGGCCACCGGAAGTTGTGGATGCATTCGTTGTCTGGCTTGGAGGCAAGCCAAATGCCGGCAACTATGATGGGTATTGAGGCCAAAAGAGCTATGAAGTTGAGAACTGCAGTGATGTTGTTGCTTACTCCCATGGTTTCGGAGAAAGTTCAATTTGAGGTACGGAGAAAGTTCAATTTGAGTTACAGAGAAATTGACAAGAGGAAGATAAGAGTAAGGATTTCTCTTCTCTTTCTTTCTGTTTGTTTTTTCTAATTCTCTCTCTGATTCTCAGAAGTTTTTATATGGATAGTTGGACCATTCTCACAAATCATGCTCCATTACTTAACTAGGTGAATTTTAGGTGGGATTCAGATTAAATTATGGATGGTAAAGTTTCATTGGTTTACTGGTTTAATCAAAAGTGGAAATGTTCTTGTGTGAGTGGTCATTGTGATAAGCACAAAAAGAGAGAAAAAAGCATGGTATGGTATGGATTAAAGGCCTTCAATTAAGGATACTTGAGGGAAATCTAAAAAAATTGGAAGAAAAGACATGTTTATTATTGTATTTTTTAAAATATGACACTAATTGTTGTTAAGAATAAGAATTTTATTTTATTTTTGAGTATAATTATTTTTAAAAAAATATTTAAAAATAACATTATCCAAAATATATTTGATAAACTAATTCATATATTGATCAGTAGATAATTATCAAAGTGTAGTAATAAAGAAGCCAAACCACAATGCTTTTGAATTTCAGACTTTTGATTTGTTGGGGTTAAATTTGCTTTTCATATTACACTTTGTGAAGAAATGACAAATAGGTTGTTAACATGGAATTGGATAAAGATGCCACCTTTGCTGAATGGGATGAGAGTGGTGAATACTAAATGGGTTGAATTCTTATTATAATGGATAATCAATTTCTTAATAGTGATGTACTATTTATTAATCCACAAAGTGAAGTAAAGGGTGTAGATCCAATCCCTTTTAGTGTGTTGTACAGTATCAAACATTCAAGGAAGCTTCATTTTCAAGTGCTGATCTGCAGCTTTGGCTTTCCTTTAACATGTACCAAAAATTAAAAATAAATTAATTGCTTCAAGAAAGAACTTTGGTAGCATTTTCACACATTATTCAAAATAAATTGACTTGACTTGTTCAAAATGGGTTATCTTTGTCAACTCATCATGTATCATATGTCCACTCATCATGTATTATATCATAAATGTAACAATAAATATTGCCATTAAATTTCAATAAAAACAAAATCATGTGTTGGCGAAAGCTCAAGTCAACAAGAACACGTGTAGGTTCCACGTTTAAATTCAAATTCTGTTAAAATTCTAAATAAAAATTATTTGAGAGTTTTAAAAAAATATAATTGATTATACTAAAACAAATTTGTGTGTATTAATGTGTGTCATTTAACATTGTATTCATACATATAAATAATATTTGAAACAATTTCATACTCTCTTTTTAGTAATATAACATCTTAATATATCTCTTTTAAATACAAATGAAGCAAATTTTGATTAAAAAATACTTTTCAAAAAAAAAATAATGTTTTAAAATTAATTGATTTTTGATTAATTGATTTTCTCAATATAATCCAGACTTCCCACACGCCTTGATGTAGGATAAAGAATCTTTTTGACCAAAATAAAGAATCTTCAGATAAAAAATTAATAATAATAAAGAATCTCAGTGGTAAAAAAAGCATAAGCGCCGCCACGGCACCGCCATTGTTCCTCTGTCGTCACATAAAGTTGTGCCACCGCCTAAATCCAAGTTCGCATCTTGAGACCACGAACACGTCGCCACCGCTCCCTTGTCACTGCGTGGCCAGCTTTCATTGGAAATAGTTGTTACTTCTGAACCAATGCAGTATAAAGGCTTGGACGCATATCAGCCATAATCAATTCTTTTTTTTTTGTCGAAGATGCTTTCCTAGGGTATCTTCCTCTGGTAAAACGGTGATCGAAGAAGAAAAGAGGTGTTTTTTTACAATTTAACTAATACATTGTGTAATTTTTTATCATCACCAAAAGAAATAGAAAGATCATCATGAGTCCCAGCTAGTTCAGATTAGGAGAAGTTTTTTTTTAGCTTGATCAGTATTATACCAGTACCAAATTCAGTAAGTGAATGTTATAGAATGCTGAGAAAAAGCATATAGGTATTTATTTTCTCTTTTGGAACTAAAGAAGATAACTTTCTGCATTATTCATACCGAAAGAAACAAACAAACAAACAAAAAGTACTGTCAAACATTTTCTTTTCTTCCCCAGCTTTT
The DNA here is from genome assembly GCA_022379115.2 of Bauhinia variegata. Classification (NCBI taxonomy): domain Eukaryota; kingdom Viridiplantae; phylum Streptophyta; class Magnoliopsida; order Fabales; family Fabaceae; genus Bauhinia; species Bauhinia variegata. Next base: position 19,684,430 of record CM039428.1, on the reverse strand, counting down.
CGGGGCTGTGTAGTGAAATATAAAGGTATAAACTAATAGTATTGGTTTCAAGCTTGATTATTGCAGAACCCATTGGCCTTGTTCTTCATGGATTCGAATCTTGGACCCTTTTCACCAAACTTAGTGTTGGCATAGAGCTTGAGATAGTCTTGAAAACGGTAACCAGATGGGTACAACAGTTTAGGAGATGGGGAGATTATGGCATCACCAGCTGGGTTATAGAATGTAGCAATGGAGAGTCTGCTACCATTCTTGTCAGGCATGACTCTGTGCAGAATACTTTTGTATAAGCCATTGCTCAACACTTCCACTTGGTCCCCAGTGTTGACGAAAATGGCGTTGTTCTTGGATGGTGGAATCTCCACCCATTTACCATCTTTGAAGAATTCCAGACCTGGCACTTGATCATCTTGGAGCAGAAGTATGATTCCCCCAGCATCAGTGTGCTCTCTGAGTCCTCTCACAAGTTCTGGGCGTTGACATTTCGGGTACTTAGCCACTTTTGTTCCCACTGCAGGACTTTTAAGTCCAGAGAATGCTCCCTTGATGTAGCTCTTCTCCAAACCAAGATTCTCACTCATGGCCTCAGACAATGTTTCTGCCACCTTAATCAGCTCTGCAATGTATTCATCTACTGTTTGACTGCATTTACACGTACATGATATCAAATTTAAGTGTGCCTTGAGGAATCCGTGTTTATATTGGTCTCAAGTAGAAGAAGTGAGAAAGGTGATAATTTGACTCACCAAAACCCCTGAGAGAGGTTTGGGATTTCCTTGATGTTAGAGGTGGGGCGATGCCAGATGAAGAAGGTGCTTTCCCAATCTATATCAGAGGTATTCTGCTGTGTCTCCAAGCTCTTTGCTATCTCACTCTGGTAGAATCTTTCCTCAAGAATTTCCTCATAGTGTTTGTTAACCAGGTGCTTAACCTTCTCCATCAAGTTTGCATCAATGCCATGGTTCTCCACCTGCACAAGCAATTAATGTTTTGAATAAATGAATTCAAGTTAGATTTATTGAAGAGGGGAAAAAGAAAATACATAAAGTTCCATTCTTTTTACCATAAAAAAGCCCCATTTCTCACAAGCTTCATGCAATAGGGCCATTGTTTGAGTCCTCTTCTCACCCTTGAGCGTGCTTAAATCTATCACTGGGATCTCCATCTCTCTACTCTCTAGTATCAATGTTTGGTTGCTGAAGTTATGTTACTGAAAGGGGTATATATAGGACTAGAGATGATTAGATTCTCTTTCTTGCAATTGTAAGCTGATTCGTTTTAATTCTGCAGTTGGCTAAGCTAAGACCAATGACGAATGGAGATTTTGTTTGAGTGCCAAGATAGTGACATGAAAGGTTGACAAGTCCATGTTCATTTCACTGCTATCATGTGATGTTCGCATTTTTTATTCTTCTGTCACAATGGTCACTCAGATTTTCCCTTGTAAACTAAGCTTTGGTTCTTCATCTTTCAAAGGGAAACTTTTCCTCCACCCACTGTAAAATTCTGAATTAGCTTTTATTCTCCTCTAAAGGCCAGATTTATAGTATAAACAATCACTACAAATCTAGGGGCAGTGGCACAGAAAAGCTTGCAAGCAAATGCAGGCAGGGAGAATATTGGTCTAGTAGCAATTGAATCAGGGGGCGTTTTGGCTGCAAGCTGTAGTAATATGCTAAATTTAATTTGTCTCTCTCAACCTTATTGGTATCTTTTTTCCCCTTTTGAGATTTTGTGATATGGATGATTTATAATTATAAAGTCATTATTGTTAGAAAAGACATAATAATTTATAAGATGTAACTATTATATTAAGGTATCAATCAGGGTAAGCGCACATAGTATCTGAACACAAAAGAACAAGGTTTCCGAAATTTGACTCCGTTTGGACCTCTGGTTTTTTATTTGACTGTCAATATAGATCACTGGAAGGGATTTATCTTTCCTTGAAAGTTCATTTTGGTTCTGCCAAACTTAACCTAACCTATGACGACACACTAAACCAAACATTGCAGACTCAGAAAGAATAGACAAGAGATGATAATGAAGCTTTAGGGGGAACAGGTGGGAGAGGGAGAAGGTAGTGCATGTTACTGAGGATGATGAGACTTTTCTTTCCAAAAATAGATTTGGTGCAGTTATTATTTTATGTTATTAGTGTAATTACTAATATGGTCAATTATGGGTCGTTAAATATAATTAATTTTTTTTATTTAATAATTTTTAATTTATCATATTAATAATTACACTAAATTCAAATTTCCTCAGGTGAATTTGGTAACAATTTTCTCAGCAAAATAATAATAAAAAATCCATAGTTAGGTAACTATCTGTTTGTGTTAGAAGGATCTAGGTAATTGCGTGTTTCTATAGCGTCATCATTTTCAAAATAGTGGTAATACTGTTAGACCTTGGTTTCTAATGTGTGATGGAGACATGATTACCTCTTAGATTCAAAAATGTTAAGGTAAACACCAACCTTAATTATGGTAATTTTAGTCACGTGAAGATGCAGACTTTGTGCAGGTTGCTTAGAAAATATCTGATATCATTTTCAAGATTGCATTAAGTCAGCAGTGACATCTAAGAAAATGTGTGATTCCACGTGCAGATAAGCAACTTGCTAGGCTTGGCCAGGAATCTCTGCACCTTAAGTTCAAAGCCAAAAGTCATGCTTTTGATATTTAGAAGAACAGTGCAAACCCATTTGAACATTCAAGGATAAATGAATTCGGTTTCTATCTTTTGCTCAAATTTGAAGGAGTGACTATTTTTTGGTTTATGCGCTAAGGCAACAACTTTTGATTTCTATAACTAAACAGTTAACTTGAACTGCCAGAAAAGGGAAGCAGTTAACTTGCTTTGCTCACTGGGCTAACTGTTTAGTTGACTAGGACCTTTCATTCTTCTGGCTCCAAGTGGCAAGTTGGTCATTTTATATTAAGTTTTTATTGGGCTAAAGATTGGTCAACATTGGCAAGATACTTGTACGCGTAAGCTTAGCTAGAACCCATTTAAATTAGTATAATAAAATTTATTGGAGTCATAGGCACCGGAGCGCCCATGGCCTAATGGATAAGGCGCCTGACTTCTAATCAGGCGATTGTGGGTTCGAGTCCCACTGGGCGTGCGCCTTAAATAATTATTTTATAATTACACTCAACCTTTTCCAGCCCAGAATAACATATCACGTCCTAAAATAACATACTAATGAGACTAGCCCTCTGTACCACATATATAACTAACCACATTTTTGAATTTGTACTATGAACCAAAGTTTATTGTGTTCTTGGTAATTATGTTTCACATAGAAATGTGAACTAGTATTTAACCCAATAAGTTAATTTTTTATATTAGTCTCATATTGATTTTTTATTGAAAATTATTACGATATGAAAAATAAAATGCTTGATAAGTTCATAGTGGAGACATCTCCCATAGCCCATTTACTTTCTTACTCATTTCTTTCTATTACTTTGTACTAAATGAGCCCTGAGCTTCATTTGAGCAGGAATGGAAGTGGCATTTTTTTTTTTTTTCTTGATTTTGCTATACTTCTGGAGACATTAATTAATTTTTCTATTCCAACCTTTTTTCTTTCCCAAGTCAATGGTCTGTAGAGAGGGACCAACCTCCACCTCTTCCTTCCTATTTATTTTATCGCCACTTGCAAATAATGACATGATTAGATGAAGAAATGACGTTGCACCGCACAAATAAAATAAATAACGTAGTAGCTACAGACAAAAAGTACCATCTCATGACAAATACAAAATGCAAAGAAGAAACATTGCAGCAAGACATAGATTAGAGATAGAAAGAGAGGGAGAGAAAGAGAGATGGAGTGGAGATACGTTCACAAGGACATAGTTCCATTTGCTGCAATGGTCACAATTGAGTGCACCAACGTTGGAGTGAACATTCTATTCAAAACAGCAACTGCAAGGGGGCTCAGTTACTTTGTCTTTATAGCCTATTCATATGCAGTCTCCACTCTTGTTTTTCTTCTGCCTTTACTCTTCATCTCCTGCAGGTAGTGCTGTTTTAGCCTTATATATATCAAAATTAATCAACATGTTTTCTTACATGTACTTTCTTTTTCTCTAAATATATAATATAAAACTATTTCTAAATTTTTACCTAATAGCTTAAACTTTGGATTTAGGGTTGAATCTATTCGTTTATTGAATGTATATTCATGCTTTTATGCAGCTCAACTGGGTTCCCTGCAATCAAGTTGTCTATACTCTGCAGAATTTTCTGTCTTGCAGTGATTGGGTAAGAGACATTGATGATCAACCATTATTTCAATGATCATTTCTCTATCTTTGTTTGAAGGAGAAAAGTGGTGTTTGAGATTGATGATAATCTGATCTTCTTTTTATTTATTTTATGTTTATGGGAGGCAGTTTTGCTGCATTAGTTTCTGGATATAAAGGGCTTGAGTACAATTCACCCACTCTTGCCTCAGCACTCAGCAACCTCATACCAGCTTTTACATTCGTACTTGCCATATTTTTCAGGTAAGATGTCTCTTTCTCTATCTTATAGACGTTGAAATTAACTACATACTATTATTTTACTCTTGCCGTATTATTTTGGTCTTTCATTCTCAATATATTTTTATATAGTTTTAGTGTCAAGCTAATTTCGTGGTGGTTCAGCATCCCCTATAATGCCCTAACCATTAATATTTTCAGTCGGATTTAAATTTTTGATATTACCATAACATTCACTTCATATGATTACTACCAATTCAATATTCTTATATAAAGGAATTACATCTATTACTATGAATAAACATATAGTTATTATAGTTGATAATATGATATAATATAAATTATTAAATAAATTATTGTAATGTACAATTTAATTCATCAAATAATTTATATTTTATTATGTTATTTATTATAATAATTTTGAATGTAAAAAAATTAAAGATTTATAAATATTTGAACTAATTTTGTTCACATAACAAGGGTTTTACAATTATATTCTTTACCAAAATTAGGCCTCTTTTTAGAATGGTGAATTTCAGTCTAGCAACAACAAACAATTTTTTTTTTTATAATAAAATCCAATTTTATAAATATTTTGAAAAGGAATACATTTTCATTCATTAATTATTTGTCAAGAAAATTTAGTGACTTGGTTGGCATGCTAAAAGTTTTGCTCTTCTTCAAAGCTATCTACCTTTAAATTTAGTGTAACTCAACAAAAATGGAATTTGATAGGCATATTAATTAGTCACTCAAAAATAATAAGCGATCAAATATTTAAAGAATCTTTAAAAAGTTTTAGACTTAGCCATCATATGCACACACCATAAACAAAGAGGCAAATAGATGAAAAGAGATTTTGTCATGTTATTAGGATTATAAGACAAGGAAACGATAATCTAATCATGCCCACAAGAAACATATCATAAGAAATAAAATACATAACAAGATTTGTTTGTAGAATGCTGTTGGTTTGCTGCAAGTTGGCACCAATCTCATATTCTGAAAATTGAAATGAAGGATGGAAAAGGCAGATTTAAGATGTTCAAGCACCAAGGCCAAAATCATAGGGTCAATAGTATCAATATCAGGTGCAGTTACAGTGGTTCTCTACAAGGGCCCTACACTCTTCTCCTCTTCATCTCAATCACAACTTCCTTCAATCAATTCCCCAACAAGCTCACCATCACCCAAGAATTGGATTCTAGGAGGCTTCCTACTTACTTTTCAGTATCTTCTCATTTCAATATGGTACATTGTGCAGGTAATTAGGTTATTTAAACTCAACCACCATTTTTTTTTGCTAAGTACATTAGATTTTGAGTGAAAAATATGACTAAGTAATGTTGACTTTGTAATATTATACAGGCCCATGTCATGAAACTTTATCCTCAAGAGATCATTGTGGTGTTCTTCTACAACTTGTGTGGAACTCTCATATCAACACCAATTTGTTCTATAGCAGAACCAAAATTGAGTGCTTGGAGGCTAAAGCCTGATATAACAATGCTCTCTGTTGTTTACTCTGTAAGAAACCAATTATTTGTTGCTTAAAAGAAATGAAAGTATGTTGTTAAGAATTAAGATTGCTTGTAGTTGATTGTACTACAATCGTTGACATAAAAATTCATGAGTTGTAATATTGAATTGCATAATTTACTCACTAATAAATATAGTAGTTCATAAATTATCACATTAACAACTGCGTTGTAGTCCATTGCATGCAATCTGTTGGTTGTTATATAAGTAACAAAGCAATTTACGTGCCGCCATAGGGAATTTTGTCCACAGGTTTGAGCTCTCTTGTTCACACTTGGGCCCTCCGTCTAAAAGGTCCTGTGTATGTATCAATCTTCAAGCCTTTTTCCATTGTCGTTGCTGCTGCTATGAGTGCCATTTTCCTTGGCGATGCTCTCCATCTGGGCAGGTTTGAACTTGAAAAAAATTAAGTCTCTGCATATTGTCTTTAATTTGCCTTGTTCTTTGTTTTTTTTTTTTTTTTTTTGACATTTTCCTTTCTATCTGAAATTTTGGTTGCAGTGTTGTTGGATCTGTGATACTTTCAGTTGGGTTTTATGCTGTGATATGGGGGAAGGCAAAAGAAGAAGAAGAATCAAGAGAGGAAAATGGGTTAATTTGCTCAAGAACCCAGCCAAAGTCAAATAGTAAGACACCTCTGCTGCAGAGCTACGAAGTACAAAACTCAAGTTAACAGAGAAACCATGCCCATATGATGATGTTAGTATTGGAAAGTGAAAAGATTAGCATTGCAAAGCCTTTATTGCCGAAACAAACTTAGCATTCTATTTTCTTCTCCAAAATTGTATGCATGGTTTTTAGATATATCCACTGAATATTTGGTAAAGCTTTTAATCTCTCAAAAATGTCAATTTGGTAGAGATTCTATGTACTGTAATGAAATGCGGTCAGAAAGCTCAAGGAACAATGCTCATTATTTAAGTTCATATGTTAATAAAAGGAAAAAAAAAATTGCTTTGAGAGGATTTCTCTATATTTATTTTCGTTGTTTCTTGTTGTACCTATTGCTATTGGCTTCTTCACAAAAATAATGGATTTTGTGGCTAATGTTGAAATCTAAAACAAGGAACCACCAAGTGCCAATATCAATTGGCAAAATGTTATTCTAATCTAACTAGATTGCTTGAATTGGGAAAATAAGTGTATTACAATTTGATAAAGTGTTTTATGTTTATAATTATGATAGAAACATAATTAGTTAATTTTTTTATGTGATGTCAGATACCTAGTAATTATTAAAAAAAAAAAATGAGGGCATTGATTTAACTAAATCTAAGAAATAACAAAAGAACTTTTGGCCATAATGTCAAGTGTGCTTCCTTTGCTAATTACTTGAAATTGAAAGTATGGTTGTAGAATTTCATTACAAGAAGAAGTTATGAAAATTTCTTTCAAAGCTTTTCTTTTCCCTTCATTGGGCGCGAGTGAAGTGTAAAAGCCAAGTGTGTCAATAAACAATCCCGTGAGGTAAAGGAGAGATATTGACAGGAGAGAGATTGGTAAACGGATGATAACTCCAACTACCACTCTCGTTTTGATTTTTCTTATCATACTGCAAATCGAATAACCGTAAACAAAAACAAGAGGGAGATACAGAAGAGTGGAAGAGAGATGATTTGGAAGATTTGTTGCAAGGATGTGCTTCTATTTTTTGCGTTGATTGCAGTTCTTTCCGCCGACGTTGGTGTCAACATTTTATTTAAAGCAGCCACTGAGCAAGGCTTGAGTTTCTACGTCTTCATCGTCTATTCATATGCAGTCTCCGCTCTTTTTCTTCTTCTTCCCTTGCCTTTCATCTTTCACAGGTGCTTTCTTCAATATATAATTAATTTATGTGTTTATGTTTACATTTTTCAATTTCTTATTCATGTATATATATGCAGGTCAACTGGGCTTCCTCCATTCACAGTCTCTTTGCTCTGCAGAATTTTCCTCCTCGCATTAATTGGGTAAAAACGTCTGCTTTTCAATTTCTTTGGGAACATAAAATGGGAGAAAATTCTTAGTTAGGTGGACTTACCCAATCGAATTACTATTTTCTCAGAGCAACACTTGTTGAGTTGTTCTCACTCTCTACTTTCCCTTCTTTTTTGTGATTTCTTTACTTTCCCTCTTTAAAAGGCAGATTTTTGGCTCAGTTTTGTGGATATAGAGGTATTGAGTACAGTTCTCCAACTCTTGCTTCTGCCGTTGCCAACCTGCAGCCGGCTTATATTTTCATACTTGCGGTCATTTTCAGGTTCCTTCAATCCTTTGATAGTACCTCTCCAAGATTGCATTCCCAAGCATACTCTGTTTGATTAGCTCAAATTGCTTTTATTTCTTTTCATTCTTAGTTATTAATAAAATTTGTGGGAATGTGTATTAACAACGGAATTCAATTCAGCTCTTATTAGTCTTCTTTGATCCGATATCCATTTTTGCAACATTTTTGAGACATATCTTCCATGTTTCGAGGAGTTTAAAGTTACTAATAATCCTCGACTATCTCATGCCTAATAAGTATACAACATATTCTATGTTTTTTTTCCTCACTAGAGTTCATGTTCATGATTGAATTATATGCATTAACCAAGAACTTTATTCATTGCTAACATAGAACGGAGCTCAAGCATGAACAAAGCACTCTATTCTTATAGGTTCTTTTTTCCTCTTACAAAGTGACCAAGTCTTCATGTAATAATGTCAAACATAACAAAAATATAGCATTGGCACATTAGTATTACTAGTAATAATACTATTTGTTTTCTGCATTTTGGCAACAACCCATGTAACTATGTGCCACACTCAATCCATTGGAACTCTCATGATTTGGTTTCCTCAAGTCTCAACCATTTTCTTGGTCCATTTATGAAGGATGGAAAAGGCAGTTTTGACAAGCCCAAGCACTCAGGCCAAAATTCTGGGCTCAATAGTGTCAATTTCAGGTGCTCTGGTGGCTGTTCTGTACAAGGGACCTATAATCTTATCCTCTCTATCTCCAACACATTTTCCTTCACTTAATTTTCCACTGGACTCTTCCCAAAGGAATTGGATTCTAGGGGGCTTCCTGCTTGCTGCTGCATATGTTCTCATGTCAATCTGGTTCATTGTTATGGTAAATTCTTTTAATTCTTGCTGCAACCTACGATTTCTTATCACATTGGCATATGCCAAGAAAATAAAATTGAATTTTTTAACATTGGACAGACACATATCATGGAATTATATCCATCCGTGTTCATTGTGGTTTTCTTAACCAGCTTGTGTGGGGTTATCATATCTGCACCAGTCTGCTACCTATTAGAAGCAAACTTACATTCTTGGAGGCTAGAATCTAATCTAGCAATTGTTGCCATTATATATTCGGTAAGAAACTAATGAGTTTCTTGTACAAACATGCCATGTACAATAGTCAATAGTTGATTACGATGAAATTTACATGCTGCAGGGATTCCTTAGCACAGGCGCTAACACTTTTGTTAACACATGGGGCATCCATCTAAAAGGCCCAGTATATGTATCAAGTTTTAAACCCCTATCAGTAGTCATTGCTGCTGTTATGAGTTTCATATTCCTCGGTGATACTTTGCACTTGGGGTGGTATGAATGAATCTTGTACTCTTGCTCTTCATTGTTCCCTTTTGGAGTACAACACTACCGAGTAGTTTTTTTTTTTTTCCCCACTTAGTTTTTGTCTTCTTGCTTGTCTGAAATGTTGCAGTGCTATTGGAGCATTGATACTGTCATGTGGATTTTATGCTGTTTTATGGGGGAAATCAAAAGAAGAAGAATTGACTAAGGATGAAAATAGTGGCTTGGAACACCAATCAGACTGCAAGACTCCTTTGTTGCAGGATACGACATAGGAGATGCATAAAACAAAGGTTGTTGCTATGTTACCCACTTATTAGGAGATGCATAAAACTATTAAATATGAAGTATGGAAAAAGGCAGCTTGAAGATGCTCAAGCGTTCTAGCGAAAATCCTGGGCTTAAATTGTGTCAATATCAGCAGCTCTAATACTTGTTTTCTACAAGGGACCTAAAATCTGATACTCCGAGTTTTTGCTGCAAAAAAGCCTGGAAACTGGAAATTTGTAGCATTAAACAGGCCAATGTCATGAAATTATTAGCAGAGTCATTAGGTCTATGCACAAACTGCTTATATGGTTATTACAGTGTTTGACAGATCTTAACATTGTAAATGAGGCTATCTGTACTAAGTTTAGTCTGCACAAGATAGTTCTAGAAAGTTCTGTGAAAATAGATAATGTAAATTTCTTCCATAATGTTTAGTTGGCTTCCTTCTAAAAATTGAAATGTCTTAGACATGTTGCTGTGAATTTCTATGTAAAACAAGAAACAAATTATGAAAGGAAGCTTTGCCTCGTAATGACAGTGATTCTGATCCATCTATTATGAAAGAAGTTAATGTATGAAAATGATTCGGCTAGCTTGTAGAGCAAATAATTTATTGGACAGCAATAACCACAACATGAAGGGAAAATCTAAGAAACATCAATACTTGTCCGAAAACTCCACAATCCTCTGAGGGTTTTATCTTAAACGCTTACCTCAACGTCTTTCCTGTCGATGAAGTGTAAATGCAAGCAGTGAAACTTCCCAGTCGTGAGGCAAGCAGCCAAGCAACAGTAAAACAAACTATATTCTGCAAGTCAGAATTTTAGAACAAAACAAATTATTAGAAAACATATTTCTTTCCTTTTTCAGTTTGTCAGATAAGAAAATTCAACTTTAAATCTTAAATATTTTTCAAACTCTTATCAGTAAATCACATTTAGTGACTTGGAAACATCTTTCTTTATGAGAGAAAAATTTGCTTTATAGTGTTGGAGAATATTATCGTTTACAACCTCAATGAAGTGGAGTATTTGCAGGAAAACTCAAACTTCAACTCTATACAAGACAAGCACTTAGGGCCCTGTCGTGGTTTCAGCAAGGCAAAGGTTTACCTACTAAAGTGGACTGTTTACAAAGGAAATCTAACCCAAACGAGCCTAAACGACTTAACCAAACCTGACAATTTAACATGATGATTATTCTAACTACCTTCTCTCTTTTTAATATTTTTCATCAAATTGCAAATAGAATAAGTTGAATAACCATAAACGAAAAGACAAAGAAAGTCAAGTTAGTCAGCAAAAAATGGGCATTCGACATCTGAAAGGAAAGAGGACACAGGTCAAGGAAGAGGGAGATACAGAAGAGTGGAAGAGAGATGATTGGGAGGAATTTCTGCAAGGATGTGGTTCTATTTTTTGCATTGATTGCAGTACATTGCACCGAAGTTGGAGTGAACATTTTATATAAAGCAGCCACTGAGCAAGGCTTGAATTTCTACGTCTTCATTGCCTATTCATATCCAGTCTGCGTTCTATTTCTTCTTCTCCCTGTGCCTCTCATCTTCCACAGGTCCTTTTTTCTATATAATTTGTGTATTTATATTTATATTTTCAATTTCTCATTCATTCCTTAGATGTATATATATGCAGGTCAACTGGGCTTCCTCCATTCACTTTCTCTCTGTTTTGTAGAATTTTCCTGCTCGCATCAATTGGGTAATAACTTAAGCTTTTCAATTTCTTTAGTAACATAAAATGGGATAAATTCTTAGCTGGGTGGAATCACTCTATCAAATTTGATTACTCAAGATTTATGATTTTCTCAGAGTATTACTTGTTGAGTTCTTCTCACACTCTACTTTCCTTTTTGTTTCTGGTGATTTCTTTACTTTCCCTCTTTACAAAGCAGATTTATAGCTCAGCTTTGTGGGTACAAAGGCATTAAATACAGTTCACCAACTCTTGCCTCTGCCATTGCCAACCTGCTGCCAGCTTATATCTTCATACTTGCAGTCATTTTCAGGTTCCTTCAATCCCTTGATAGTACTCTTCCAGGATTAAATTCCCAAGCATACCATATTTGATTAGCTCAAATTGCTTATATTTGTTTTCTTTCTTAGTAATCAATAAATTTTACAGTTATGTGTACTAACAAAGAATTCGGCTTTAATTGTCTTCTTTGATCCCATATCCATTTTGTCACATTTGGAGACATTTCTTCCATGTTTCGGGGTGTTTAAGATACTAATAATCCCCAAGTACCACATGCCCACAAAGTATACAACATATTCAATGTAAAGCAGTGACAGAATAGTATTACTTGTAACTATGTTCCACACTCCATGCTGAGGATTTCTCATTGGTTTCCCCAAGTCTGAACCATTTTCTTGGTCCATTTATGAAGGATGGAAAAGGCAGTTTTGACAAGCCCAAGTACTCAGGCCAAAATTCTGGGCTCAATGGTGTCAATTTCAGGTGCTCTGATAGCTGTTCTCTACAAGGGACCTGTAATCCTATCTGCTCTATCTCCTACACATTCTCCTTCACTTAATTTTCCACTGGACTCTTCCCAAAGGAATTGGGTTCTAGGGGGCTTCCTACTTGCCGCTGCATATGTTCTCATGTCATTCTGGTACATCGTTATGGTAAATTCTCTGAATTCTTGCTGCAACTTACGAGTTCTTAGACATATATACATACTGAAATTGAAATTTTTAACATTGGACAGACACATATCATGAAATTATATCCATCAGTGTTAATTGTGGTTTTCTTAACCAACTTGTGTGGGATGATCATTTCTGCACCAGTCTCCTATCTGTTAGAAGCAAACTCGCATTCTTGGAGGCTTGAATCTAATCTGGCAATTGTTGCCATTGTATATGCGGTAAGAAACTAATGAGTTGGTTGGACAAACATGCCATGTACCATAATCAATAACTGCTAATACTGTAATTTACATGCTGCCAGGGATTCTTCAGCACAGGTGCTAGCACTTTTGTTAACACATGGGGCATCCAAATAAGAGGCCCAGTATATGTATCAAGTTTTAAACCACTATCAGTAGTCATTGCTGCTGCTATGAGTTTCATATTCCTTGGTGATATTTTGCATTTGGGGTGGTATGACTGAATCTCATTTTCCCTCTTCATTGTTCCCTTTTGGAGTACAATACTACTGAATAGTGTGTGATTCATTTGGCTATTTCACATAGTTTTTATCTTATTGCTTGTCTGTAATGTTGCAGTGTTATTGGAGCGTTGATATTGTCATGTGGATTTTATGCTGTTTTATGGGGGAAATCAAAAGAAGAAGAATTGACTAAGGATGAAAACTGTGGCCTGGGATCCCGATCAGACAGCAAGACTCCTTTGTTGCAAGCTACAGCATAGAAGATGCATAAGTCAAAGGTTGTTGCTGTCTTACTCTACCTATCAAGCTCAGACACCAGACACGGGACACTGGCTCTTGATCCGAATTGTTGCTGCAAAGAGCCTGGAAACTGGAAATTTGCTGAATTGAACAGATCCATGTCATGAAATTACATAAATTATCAAATTTACATTGTTAGCACAATCATTAGGTCTTGTATGGTTATTACAGCGTTTTGACAGATCATATCAATGTAAGTGAGGCTATCTGTACTAAATTTTGTCTGCACAAGATGGTTCTAGAAAGTTCCCCAAAATTAACCTAAAAATATCATTAGTCTGAAAGCTCTGCAATCCTATGTGTTTATCTGTGAGTTTTTACAAATTGGGTCACTTAACATGAAAAAAAAACTCCAGCAACTACCTTTAAAATTGCTATGAGGGCTTATCTGTTTCCTTGAAAACATGACAGATTTGGTTGAAAATGTCTGAATAATGTCAACATCCCTATTGATGAAGGGTAAAATGCAAGCAGTGTCACTTCCTTGTTATGAATCACGCAGCCAAGAAATCAAACAGGAACACTTTCTCTGCAAATAAAAAGGACACTATATTCTGTTTGATGAGTGTAGTATGCAACTCCATAAGCGGTGTTATGTATAAATCTATTTACGCACATTTTTTTCTTTCTACATCTCTTAATTTTATTTATTTATTTATTTTATATTTTACCTTTAAATAACACTAAAAAACGAGTGTACAATGAGTATTTCTCCAAACAAATTTGGTGGGCCCTCCTTCCTGTCCCTGCATTTCATCTTTTTAGAATCTTACTTTATATTAGAAAACATATACTGGGACCTGCCGGTCACTATGGATCATAGTCATCACAAATCTGTCAGCGACTTTTCCCTTTCCTAATAAATGTGGGGATAATTTCATATTAATCTGTCTAGTACAGATTTCTGGTAAAAAGTAAAAAGAGTCATGCTCAAAAATTACTAGGATAGTCAACTTAATAATCTAAATAATTCAGTCTCAAAGTCCATTAGAAGAGAAAAAAAAAAAAAGAAGAAGAGCAAATCAAAAGATTTCCCAATCTCAAAGCATTGCTAGAGTGATTTAAAAAACAAGTGAGAAAAATATTTTTTTAAAAAAAAAATTATCACATGTTACCAAGTTTACAGTAAAAAACTTGAAAGGCGATTAAAAATTTTGGAAATACATGCGATGAGAGTAAGAGAAATGTTATTATACACAGTTATAGAGGTGTAATACATTTGAATTATATAAAAAATTAAATAAATTTATTGCGAGCTCAGTTAAAAATAAATTGTTCTTTATGCGTACTGATATATATTTGTAAAATTGCAAGTTGTAAACAACACTGTTGTTTGGAGTTGTAAGCTAATTTTTTTAATAGTCTTCAAATCTTCTAAGAAATTGCTGCTTGATTGTGCCAACTTTGAAATGAAAGCTAAATTAATATTTATTTATGGTTTCTCCAATTAAAAAAATATATTTCTCTATGGTTTCATTGATCAAATCTCATTTAGGAAGCACTTAATTATAAGTGCATGCACACGATGACCTAAATTATTAACCTAAAGATTCCTTTCACATCACGTTTCCCTTTCTTTCCATTTTAGTTTTTGTTTCTTCCCTTGCTGTACGTCAGATACTCAGATACCCTCAAAGGCCATATCCAATAAACAATAAAAGATGCCTCTATATTTTAGAAGCAAACGGCCAATCATCAAACCACACTCTCCTTCATGTCTTGTCAACTTGTCCAACAGTTGGTATTTCTTTTCAACTTGTCCAACAGTTGCTATTTCTTTTCAACCTTTCCAACAGTTGCTCTCTCAATTGCTGACTCATGATCTAGTCTCTTCAATTTCAATGCCATTACTGTTGCCAGACACACGCCCATAATCATCCTCACACTTGATCACTGAACTTTTCTCTTCTGGGTGTTTGGCGTTTCTGAGAGATTTTCTCAGGAAACAAACAGAGGGATGGCGAAGAGGTACTGCTACAGAGATGTGCTGCCTTTCGGGGCCATGGTGACCATGGAATGCATCAACGTGGGGCTGAATACTCTGTTCAAAGCAGCCACCATGAGAGGGATGAGCTACCATGTCTTCGTTGTCTATGCTTATGCTGTTGCTGCTATTGTACTCCTCCCTATGTCCTTAATCTCCCAAAGGTTGAAACTTTACTGAAAAATTAAGCATTGAATGAAACAATTAAGGGTTAACAGTTTCTTGACTTCTTTTTTCAGATCAAGAGTACTTCCTCCACTGAATTTCTCCATACTATCCAAAATTGGTCTTCTTGGACTGATAGGGTGAGTCAAGTCATTTTTTTTAATCAGACCCACAATTGTTAAAGTTGAAAAGCTTAATTTTTGTAGCTGATCTTTGTGCCCATTTTTCAATTGTTCGAAGATGCTCATCTCAGATCATGGGGTATACAGGGATCAGTTTCAGTTCTCCTACACTTTCCTCCGCCATTAGCAATTTGGTGCCAGCGTTCACCTTCTTGTTTGCCATCATGTTCAGGTTCCTCCTCAAATCTCGAAACCTGATTTACTACAATAAACGTGATACACTATAGACAGTTGAATATATAAAATGATACACAATTCTACACCATCCAATTACCTATAACGCGTTGCGTCATGTCAAGAACTGCACATGTGATCTTTGTTTTGGCCATGCTATGTTAATCATATTATTCATTCCATTATTTAGGATGGAAAAGGTAGCCTTTAAAAGCAGAACTTGTCAAGCTAAGGTGTTGGGCACCATAGTATCAATAGCAGGTGCATTTGTAGTGACACTGTACAAAGGCCCACCAATCATCACCGTCCATTCACCGTCCCTTTCACTTCATGAACCTCTTAAGGTTATTAATTCAGTGGATCGAAGTTGGGCCCTTGGTGGCCTTCTGCTCACAGCTGAGTATATACTTGTTCCACTTTGGTACATTGTACAGGTAAACATTGCTGCTCTCACAGAAAAATTTCCACAAGCTAATTCTCAAATGCTTCAACTAATATTAAGAGTTAATCATCTTTCAGGTGCAAATCATGAAGGTGTACCCAGATGAAGTAACTGTTGTCTTCTTTTACAACTTATCTGTGAGCATAATGTCTGCAGTTGTAGGTTTATTTACAGAGCCAAATGCAAGTGCTTGGAAAATAAGACCTGATACAGCATTGGCCTCCATTCTTTGCTCTGTAAGATTCCAAACAAGCTACCTCTTCACTTTATAATTTACACTGATTATGCCAATTCACTCTTTTGAATCTTTTGATGCTTTACTCTTCCAAACTTTTAGGGAATTTTTGGGTCATTCTTGAACAACACAGTTCATACCTGGGCTCTGCGCATTAAGGGTGCAGTCTATGTAGCAATGTTCAAGCCACTCTCAATTGCCATTGCTGTTGCCATGGGGGTTATGTTCTTAGGCGATACTCTCTATCTTGGAAGGTATAAGTCATGAGTAGTTTCTACATTTACCTTTCTTTCCCCTTCCTTGAACAAGCCCAAACGCAAGAGTAACTAAATAAACTGCTACCCATATAAGGTCTAACCATATTTTTCTGAAAAGTTTCCTAATGAAACCTATTCTGATTGAATTGGTGAAAACTAGAGTAAACTATGTTGAAGTAAAATGAGTTGACCGGAAGAAGTTTTCTGATGAGATACTGGCACCAAGGCACATAACTGAGAAGAGCACTTGCAGGGAGAGATTTTTCCTAAACTAGGCAATCAGTTCAACCTTAAACTGATATATTACTGAAAGATAGAAGAAATTTGTGTCATTTAACTGTCTAGTTTGTTGATTGATCATTTGCTTACACGGTTTCTGGATTTTGCAGTCTGATAGGAGCAACCATAATATCAATTGGGTTTTATACTGTTATGTGGGGCAAAGCATCAGAAGAGATGGAAGAAGAAGTTGGTGTTGGTAACCTGCAGGAATCACCAACTGCAGAGAATGTTCCTCTCTTGCAAAGCTATAAAAATGAAAGAGCTGAAAAGAAAATGCATGGAAATGTATAAAAGAGGGGTGCAAATTGTGCATAAGTATTTAGACGTAGTAGAAAATAACAGGACACGTAGTTATGAGAGTTCAAAGCGCCCCACAGGTGACCGCATTCCACAAAATGCACTAATTACTTCTCCGCAAACTAAAGAAAATTATATCAGATTGTGTCGTTTCACCATCAAGCAAAGCTAGTGACCAGTCATAATACCCTGCTGGACGAATGCTTTGGCATTATGTGGAAATTTGCCATTGGAAAGAAGCTGGAGTCAATCTTTTCAGGAAGGAAGGAAAATTATCTTCAAATGCAGTGAATGAGGAAGCTGGAAATTTCCCAGTTGTTTTGTAAATATCTGGCAATGTGTTATTCTCAATGTTAAAATTTCTGATTGTAAATTTATGTGATATCAATTTGAAGGAGAGCAAAGGGAAGACAGGTTAGGTGGTATAAACGGCACTAAAGGAAATACAGGATCTTCGCAAGAAGGCTTAAGAGGGGATGAAGGTATATATACATGCGAACATTGCTCTGAATAAGAAAAATACATTTGAATAGAGTATAAGATAAAAATTCCAAATCACAGATAGATACTACTGTAAACGACGAAATCAGCCAGCATTATTGTCCTCAACATAAAAAATTCTACATGCCTCTCCCTTGTAAAGTGAAAAAATACATGCTGATATTGAATACTCTGATACTTAGGAACACTGATTCCTGTGGACAATCCTTTCTTCTATAAGATTGAAATTTTTGTATTGAAAAATAATAATAATAAAAAGATTTGACATCATGTATCAAAAGCTGTAAAGCGATCCATCCCCAAAGTGATCTGATTTGATCTCGTGGTCAAAAACTATTCACTCCTCTCAATGCTTCTTATCTAACAATGAATGCTGTAGTCTGAGACTGCAGGAATCTGATAGGATTGGCTGTGGGGTAGCTAAAAGAACTCAATCATATCTACCTTCATAAAAGCTTTTGTTAAGTTTTCAGGTCATCAGACATGCCAGAAGGTATGCAATGTGTTGTGAGAATATCTAAAGTTGCTGCCTTCGCAGTGCTGGTCTTCAACACCACTATCTGCAAATAAATGACATCCAAATTCAGTTTAAACAATTTAAAGAGAGAAAGAGATAAGAAACGCTATTCTTGTCCTACATACAAGGGTGGTTTAATTTTCTTTTCAGGGGTCAAGAAAAGATTTAGGTAAATTTAATTTGCAAAAGGCATATCTAGATGCAACTCTAGATAAATATGATCAAGTTTCTTCAGGATTATAATAATTTATTAATTCTGGTTAAATACATGTCTAAATTTGTTTAATTCTATGCTTCCTTGTAAATTGACCTAAACTTTTTTCCATTTATGCCAACAGAGAAAAACCAGAACTGTTTGTTTAATAGGCTCTGTTGAAATTAATTACCTAGCAATAGTATACTTTTAAGTATAATAATAATAATAATAATTCTTTAGGAGCGTGAATTTGTGGATTGTAAATCTCGAGGCATTTTATGAAAAATGAATATTTTAGGTACTTATTAATTTTTCACTAAGAGGAATGTCAGAATGCATGCATGAATTGGAACATAAGAGAAAACCAAACCTGTTGATATTCTAGATCAAACTTCAGATATTCATCGTCACAGCTCTCAACCATGCTGGCCAAGCTCTTCAGATTTTTCACAGGCTTGCCATTGAAAGCAAGTACCTAGACATATACATAGAATAAATTTTAATAAATATTTAAGTTATACCACAAATATATTGTGGGTAACATGGCAGGGGAGAAATTTATTTACCTGAGTATTAACAATGTCCTCGTACCCAATATTTATGTCAGAAACTAAAACCTAACAAATTATTCAATTTCAAGGATCAGCCGAGTTTGGTACTAAAATGGTAACATACTTGTAATTTTGCAAACATATATCAGGAGGAAATGGATGAAAAACCTGAGAAACAACAACAAGCTGTTCATCAACAGACTGTGCCATCCAATGTAGATGCTTCTCCAGGAGCTTGACTGGAGCGTCAAATTCATAATCCTTTCCATACTGGAGATAGGGGGGAGCTAGAAATTAATAGCATGTTGAAACCCAAAAAGATAAGCACAAACCACTTGCCCCGAAAGACAACAACAAAATCGGTTTCACTCTTAAATTGGCCATTGTAGAGAATTTATGCATATAAACTTTGGATTAAATGGCTCAACAATCACAACATGCACGTTGGCACAAGTGCGCGCACACAAAAAATAAATATCAGGTCATAGAGAGGCATATCCTGGATATGTGTAACCAAAACACAATTGTATACATACACAGACATATTCTGGCTATGCAAAACCATGCGCATTCACATCCAAACCAAAGCACACATGACTAATCATATGCATACAGAACTGCTATAGCCCAAGATAACCACTCACCTCAGAACGTAGATAGGGAACGGAAACAGAAGTAAAAACAAATCCAGCAATAATGTAGTAAGAAGGAGGTCTGCCTTTGATGTGTGCCGGAATGAGCCTCTTATGAGTTGCAAGTTTTATATTAAATTCAAGTATCTCTGAATTACGGAGAACTTTTACTAGAGCTGTATCTCCAGTGTATTTTTGAGAGACCAGGTAACTGAAACCAATTCGCTCTCCATGCCTGAAGGGAACTGCAAATATAAACACAAAACTAGATGTTAGTTGTGAAGCCAGAAAGATAACATAAATAAATGGGAATTTTCCAAAAGAATTTTGCAGCATCAAATTATCAAATTAATATAAATAAAAACATTCCATAATTAAACTATTAATAGTTCATGATAAATATCCTAAAACATTTGTAAAGACAGGGACTGGGGACAGTTGCCAAATGTCTACGGCATGTAATATATATTGAGTGTTCACAAATGTATTGCAAGTCAATGAATTTCTTAATAATAAGAGGTTGGTTCTGTCATTGCAGCATTGATTATTAAATAAAGCTGATGTTGGTTTAAGTCATTGTTATGTAAGGCAAGGTGACACCTTGGAGACAAGTTCTCCTGGACTGGAATGCAGGACAATATTGAATCACGGCACACATTTAATTTTAATTAAACATGATCAATATAAATTAAAAATCAACTAACTTGCCTAATAAGTTCACGTTGATTTCAGATAACTAGTGGAGTTGAGTACATCTATGATTTAAAACAAGTAAAATGCTAATGTTAAAGAAGAACGTCATATGTTCGTTTATCACACCCATGCTGAATCTCAAAAAAGTTATGATCCATTAACACACCTAAGTTGAGGGTCAGCAATGAGTCTTGTAATAATGAGAGAGTATTAACAGCTAGCATAATTCATTTTAATGGGATTGGAACAAAGAAAAATCTGAGAGGTTACCTGTTCCATCATTAGCTATATTGACCCCATCAAAGCTAAGGATAACATCAGACGGTTTTAGAAGATGAGATTCTGGAGCTGTGGGTTCAATTCTTCTGATGCGCACACCTTTCAGATCAGATCCCATGCCCATTGACATTCTCAGGTCAGGATTTTCCATCTTCTGCCACTCAACCCCAAGAACTGGAAATCCTGAGAGAACAGATGACCCCAAAAAACTAAGATAGGAAGAATCGAAATCATCTTATCAAACAAATAATAATCAAAATCTCAAAACTGCAAAGGCCAGTAGGAAGGAAGGTGCAAAAAAGATAAAACGAGAACCAGAAAAGAAAAGAAAAAAAAAAAAAAAGTAAAACAAATTTCAACAAACTCTCTTTTTTCACTTTTTTCATTTATTCCTTTAAGAAGGGAGAGCAGATGATGTGGACTAATAAAACAAAACACATTTTCAGTACCTGTATATACCCCATTTTTTTCATAATCTTGGATAAAATGCTGTATAACTGGTGTTGGAATTACATATCCTATATTCTCCACATCCTCATGTTTAAGAGACTGAAATGCAATCCCCACACATTTTCCCCTGTCGTTGAAAGCAGGACCTCCAGAATTTCCTGAGTTTATGGCAGCATCTATCTGCAAAGGTATTTGACGAGACACCAGAGATTGTCAATAACCAGATAACATTGAAAATTTGGGACTTTGGAGGCTAAAAGAAGAGAGACAAAGTAGAATTTTACAACCTGCAATCCCAGAAGTTCTGTTGTGCCATGAACATAGGAGAGTATCTCCATGCGTGAGACAACACCACTAGTCACAGAGATTGTATCACCTCCAATTGGATAGCCCACAACAGTCACAGCATCTTGCAGTGCAGGCAAATCTCCAAACTCCACAGGTGAAACTCCTTCCCAGAACTCATCATCACTCACAGTCAGCATTGCTGATGCATCAGAGAGAAAATTAGCACGACAAATTGATTTATCAAATACATG
Organism: Bauhinia variegata; assembly: GCA_022379115.2. NCBI lineage: Eukaryota > Viridiplantae > Streptophyta > Magnoliopsida > Fabales > Fabaceae > Bauhinia > Bauhinia variegata. Next base: position 19,662,739 of record CM039428.1, on the reverse strand, counting down.
AACAAACTATCATGTTTTAACTACCAGAAAAAAATAGACAAGTATTTTAGTCTTTTGACAACAGTTGTTTCTATTTTTTCAATAGCATGCAGACTTCAGTAGGCATGCAAGTTGAGATGTTACAGCAAACCTGTAACAATTGAACAAACTAGTGGCTGGGTATAAACCAAAACATTTTCTTTATCACATTTTATAATACATCTAACTGATGAATAATTTAACATATCATACAAGCCAACATCATTGGTGACACCATCAAGATCATGAATTAACTCTAAGTTGTCTTCAACAGAGTTAGCAGTAACATTTATATATCATCAAATTTAATTTCTACCTCTCCATGAATTTGTGGCAGCTTCATTTTCTTGTTTTCTTTATCATTTTCAAATGATTTGGCTAGGATTACAACCAACAAACATAAAGAGAATTGAAATGATCTAGAAAGTGACCAAATATTGATTGACAATGAAAACGCTTTTCCTTATCTAGAAGCTTAAAGGCAAAATATCTTATGGTTGGAAGCAGGATTTTAACAGAACGATATAAAGGAGTATTGAAATTTTTTTTTTTTGTTATACAACAATTCAACATCATGAAACTTTTTCAATTTTAACAATGCCATAACATAATAGGAATGCAAGTTAAAACCTTAAAGCAAGCTCATAACAATTGAATGAGCTATTAGCTGAGTGATAACCAAACAACTTGCTCTCTCAAATGACTTACATCTAGCTTCCAACATACTATGCTAGTTAAAACTCCATCATCAAGGACACAATCAATCTAATGAGGCATTAGTACCAAACCTAGTAAGAGATCATCGTAAGTAGGCTCATCCAGACACGATTTTCATCATCAAATATGAAATTCCTATTCTAGGAACTCAGAAAATTCTACCAAACGAATATGATACACGTGTTACAACCAAAATTTAATTTAAATACATTACCAATATCGCACTCGGTTCCAATGGCTAGAACTTTTGCCAAGTATTTGGTATCAGAACCACGTTTCTTAAGCTTGACCTGGGTATGGTGCTCTACAGAATGTGCATTAGTTAACACCCTCCTCCGCCCAATTATGAAACCACTACTACTGGAGCTATACTGTCTTTTCCTCTGCCAGGGCAAAGAAAAATTGGGCTCCGTGTGGACACAGAAAACCTTCACAACAGCGTCCATAGAAGGCACCACTTTGACCTCGTTCTCCCACGTCGGCATCGTCGGCGGTTCAACAACCAAGCCGGTAGGGGAACAATCTCCGTTCTGCTCAGCAAGTCTACAACTCTCTGGTGAAACCGCTATACTGGGTTGCGATTTTTCCTTGCGCTTGATCTTTTTGGGCCGGCCGGGCCGGCGACGGGAAGAATCTGAATTGGTGGCATCGGTGGTGGGAACTGAAACAAGATCGTTTTTTGTGGCTCTGTCTGTGTTGGTAGCTTCCTCCATAGTTTCCGTATCAACTGGGATTTTGGATTTTCGCCCACGTTTTCTCTTATTTCCCCCCATCTCAATGGGAAAAGGGAGACGAGTTAGTTGAATAGCTCAAAGAAAAGAGCTCTCTTTACTCTTTAGGGCTTTGATTATTGCAATTTACAATTTACAATGAGGAAAGGGAAAGTGCAAGTGCAAGTGCAAGCATCTCCTCCTTGGAATCAAGGGCGCCGTCGTCAGAACACAGCGAGATGACGGAGGAGCTCTCACAACTGGGCCTACCCTGCAGTCCATCTTCTCATGGACCAACACAAGGTGTTATGTGTTTGGGCCATTTCTCTTGTCCTCCATGGTCTTGTTTGGACATCCTGCAACTTGGGCATTTCTTTTTGTTCATACTATAGTTTTGGTAAGTCCAATACCAGAAAACTTCAAGAAGGAATGGGATGTGCAAAAAGAAATCATTCCGCAACTTTAGGTTGGATTTTCTTTTTTATATAGATATAAGATAGGTATGCAGTGTTAATTTTGTATAGTGTGATAATCGATTTACACCATGTATAAGATTTGTCTTATATTTTTTAATAGCTTTTTTAAAAAGATAAATTTCATTTTTTTTTTGATTGGAAAGATAAATTTCATTATTGAACCATATTTAAGTAAAAGTTCATAATGTATTGGTAGATCATATATATATATTCATAAAATTTAATAATAGAATGATTAGTAATCTATTGAATTATCTAAAACATGTTTAATCAACAACACCACAATGATTTTATATATAAAAACTTCGTCAAAAATTTATTTTGCATGAATTTAAATTGCCTACAATGTAACAACCAATGAGTTGCTAAATAAGATTATACAATCTAATAATTAATTCATTTAATGACTCACAAATTATTATATTGACAACTATAGTATAATCAATCATAGATAATTTGCTTACATTTTGCACCAAAATAAAAAAATATTTATAAACTCATTTTTTAAATAGATATACTGGCAATTGTCAAATTTTCCTTTTATAAATTGTATATGATCTTTCCCAAAATTTGTTGATATAAAATATATGCATCAAACTGAATAGTAAAGTATCACTCTAATAGCAAGAAATGTGCGTGGTGTGAAATTAATCAGAACTTGAAAATGAGTTCTGCCATTTCCAATATATATATATGCCTTTGTTTTGATGTCTCTATCAGAATTGACGCTTACTCAAACGTAAGTTTATAATTGATGAACTGAAACGTGTGTATCAATTTATATATATAATTAATTTGTTTGTTTGTGTGTTGACTGTGTCAGCTCCAGCTAGCATATACAGAAATCTCAAATGTGAAACTGCAATTTCTTTCTTCTTTATTCAAAAAGTGGTTAAGTTGGAGACGTTGAACCTTTCAACATGGACATGCGTATCAGTATCCAAGACGCCAAACCATATTTGCCTGCAAATTGCAAAATATTGCCCTACTTTTTGTGGCTATTCTGAGGAGTGCGAGGGAGAATAACTTAGACAAATTCCAATATAGACCAATGACTTGGTGTTCCTTCAGCCACCTTTATTGGCCAACGAACACCATAATGATACCTAATAATAGTCATTGTCACAAGTTTATGAAACAAATATTTTCCATCCACAGAAACACACAGATCGACGTAAGAATCCAGAGAAATAATCCTTAATTTCTCTGAGAATGCCCCTTAAAAGTCAGACTTCTTTTTGTTTATTTATTTTTGTTTTATTGCAAATTAATCATATTTTTCACGTGCATGCATCTAGAATTTATTTCTATTTGTAATTGACAAGTAAGATTAATGGTTTAATCGAATCAATACAGATATTATTCAATTTTATTGTACCATTTCAATATAATTTCGAGCTTCACGAGTAGTCTTTTTTTTCTTTTTTCTTTCTTTCAGAGATAATGTTTTAAATTTCGACTAACATAACATTAATCATTAATTACATGTAGTAGGAATAATCAATGTCAATGTTAGATTAATAATTAATTCGAACAACAACTGCCCCATTGGGACGATGCATGATGGATTATTATTGTGCTGCATATTTAAATACTTTCAAGAGCTACTCGTCGTTCTTATCTTGTAATATCAGAGAATGTTGAATAGTTTGAATCAGAGCCCACTACACTGATTGATTCTGATGTTTTGACGTGAGAAAAATTATTTTGATTCCTTCAAATTTGTCAGTTAGGAAAATATGAGCATTATTCACATCAAAAATATTTTGATAAATAGCCAGCTGATTTGACAAATCTGTGAATAGATACTTTTGTCAATAATCACCCTGGCCTCATGCAGCTTATGAATGAAATATTTTCCCATGTCCATTGGTAGATTCCTCGAAGTAGTTTGTCCAATGTCCAATGAATAGATTCATTCTATTCTAATTAGGTTATCATCGTGTTTTTTCTCGTAAGTTGTCTTAAACCCTAAAAAATGACAAGAAATATGATAAGACGTGAATTCTAATTTTTTATTACTAAAATAATATTATTTTATTTATTTAAAATCAAGACAAAATTAAATACATAAAGATGTTTTAAATTAAATAAAGTAAGATTAGAATAAAATTTTTAAAAATTAGACCATAAAGTTTTAAAACAAGCTTGACCGAAATTTTTTTTATTAAAAATAAAATTTAAAACAGATAAAATCTCATCTCATATTGTCCCTGCCCCTAAATAAGGTATCAAACAAAATATATAATGCCAATTAGTTTAGGTGGTCATAGTTTGTAAACAGTCAATAGCCCAATTTGGAGATGAAAAATGCATTTTTTCTTCCGTCAAGATTATCAACTACTCCGGTAAATAAAAGTCTCCCTCCTACAAATATATAAATACATGCAACTGCTCTCTGAGACATATACTTTTCTGTGCTTCACCAAAAGCAAAAGCTGTTTAGAAACAAAGATGTGGTCTTTAATGGATCCGATCAGAGTTCTTGCTACCAAATTTCTGCAAAATTTCATCCACAAAGATTTCCACGAAGCAGTTTCCAAGATGACAATCATAGATGCTTTTCTCTTCCTTGTAAGAATGCTCATTATGATTAAGTTTCTGCATGCATGCTACCATAGTTGTTGTTGTTGCTCATGTAAATTAATTTGTGTGTTATGTGGATGCAGATTGTGCATTCTGTTGACAAGTTGGGGTTATGGCACCGTTTGCCAGTGTTCTTAGGGCTAATATACCTGGCCATTCGCCGGCATCTTCACCAGGAATACAATCTCATCAACGTTGGGAGAACGCCGGTGGGCGTAAGGTTCAACCCGGTTGATTTTCCATTTAGAACAGATGATGGAAAATTCAATGATCTCTTCAATGAAGGAGCTGGCAGTCAGGGATCTTTCTTTGGCAGAAATATTCTCCCTGTTGATCAGAAACATAAGGTCTAAAAAATTTTCAACTCAATAACTTAAGTTCTAAAAAAAAAAACTCATATTTTCTATAATTAAAAAATTATATAATTAGTCTGACATAATATACTATAAACAATTAGATGATGTAAAATTATTAATGTTCTATCTATTTAATGGCTCATAGTATCACTTTTTATTTGAAGTAATTCTAATTTGATTATAAAAAAAAAATATATACATATATATAAAACAATAATTTTATAAGTGACAAAAATATCTTAAATTTATAAGATTTAATGGTTAAATTCTAAAGAAATCTGAATTTGCATGTTATATATAGTGAAAAAATAACAATTAATTATTGACATATTGCACTATATAAACGTTGCATGATACAAATATATACAATGATCAATCCATCTAATAAATTATAATGCCATTTTTTAGTGAAATAAATCCAATTTGGTTCTAAAAGAGAAGACATATGTAACAAGAATTAAGTCAAACTTGCATGAATATGTATGCAGGTATTGAAGCCAGACCCGATGGTGGTTGCCACCAAACTTCTTGCACGGAGGACTTACAAGGACACAGGAAAGCAGTTCAACGTGATTGCAGCTTCTTGGATTCAGTTTATGATTCACGACTGGATTGATCACTTGGAGGACACCAAGCAGGTGATTAAGATTTATCATCATTCTTAATTTAACCAATTTCAGAACTGGCTTCTGTGTTTATAAATCTGCAGATGTTTACCTTTGCTTGAAATATATTAATCTTTTATACAAATTATATTGTGATAGATTGAACTGAATGCTCCAAGAGAAGTTGCAAGTCAGTGCCCCCTAAAGTCTTTCAGATTCTACAAGACTAAGGAAGTTCCCACAGGCTTTTATGAGATCAAGACTGGTACCTTGAATATGCGTACTCCTTGGTGGTAAGGATTGAAATTTAACATTTAATATCATTTATAAGCACATAAGAGCAGCATTTGCTGCAGTTAAAAAAAAAAGAAAAAACATATATTCGCTAACATAGCACAACATATATGTTAGATGGAACGGACTGCACCGTGAGAATTTTTTTACTATAACAAATCTAAATTTATCATTACATAAAAATTTGAAAAAATATCATAATAAATTTTTGTCCTATTTTTTTCCCCTTAAAGTCTCTCTTTTGGTGTTTGTTGGTCATCAAGCTAATTACATGCAAATCTATGGATCTTTAAAAAAGGGAAAAAAAAAAAAAAGTTATTTGCATGTGGATCATACTGAGCTAAATCTTGATTACCCTCTTTTTAGATGTTCATGAATTAATGTGAATATTATATATTTATAAATATAGGGATGGAAGTGCCATATATGGGAGCAATGGAGAAGTTTTGGGCAAAGTAAGGACCTTCAAAGATGGGAAACTCAAGATATACAAAGATGGCAACCTTCTCCACAACGAGAATGGAACTGCTATCACTGGTGACATTCGTAACAGTTGGGCTGGTGTCTCCACCTTGCAGGCTCTTTTCATTCAAGAGCACAACGCAGTTTGTGATACCCTCAAGGTATATAAAACCTTTTGACAATTTATTTCTTTTGGTTACATGTTAACCATTGATTCAAATCAGAAGTTTAAACCGCTATCTGAAGGATGCTTGTGAATGATTTTTATATTTAATTTCTTTTTATGTATATTTTTCAGAAGGAATACCCTGAGTTGGAAGATGAAGATCTTTACCGCCATGCCAGGCTGGTGACCTCTGCGGTGATTGCAAAGGTTCACACCATTGATTGGACCGTTGAGCTGCTTAAAACTGATACTTTACTCGCAGGCATGCGTGCTAACTGGTAAAGAGACAGCATCTTTATATTGGTCACCTTCAAGCACATAACACAACATGATGGATCAAATTAGCTATACTTATGTAGTTTTTGAAATGATACAACTTGAACTATTAAATAAATGATTGTAATATTGTTTGGTTTATCTAATAATTCACATTACATCATGTCATTCATTGTAGTGACTTCAAATGCAAGAAATCTATACACATTTGTTTAGTTCACTTGTAAAAAAGAATTTAAAGGTGCTAAGTATATGTTTCATGTAATTGTCAGGTATGGATTACTTGGAAAGAAATTCAAGGACACATTTGGGCATGTTGGAGGAGCCACATTGGGAGGATTTGTGGGCATGAAGAAGCCTGAAAACCATGGTGTCCCATACTCTCTCACAGAGGAATTTGTGAGTGTTTATAGGATGCACTCCCTCTTACCTGATTCCCTCCAGTTAAGAGACATATCTGCCACCCCAGGACCCAACAAATCTCCACCCTTGATCAAGGAGTAAGAACGAAGATCCTTTTTTAATCTTTATAATTAATGTTTTGTTATGATTTTTCCGTTATAATTAACAACTATATATTCATAATTGTGTCTGTGTTGTGTATAGGATTCCCATGCCAAATTTGATAGGATTACCTGGAGAGAAGACCTTAGCAGAGATAGGGATTGCTAGGCAAATGGTTTCCATGGGACACCAAGCTTGTGCTGCTTTAGAGCTATGGAATTATCCACTGTGGCTCAGGGACCTTGTACCCCAAAACTTGGATGGCACAGAGAGAGCCGATCATATCGACTTACCATCTCTTGAAAGTATGAACAATGGATATTCATCTCTTGTCTCAGCTGTATCATATTTTTCATCTTACCCCTTTGACGGTTTTAAAAAAAAAAAAAAAACTTTAAAATAATGTTGCGTTATTGAAAATAAGTTTTTTGACTGATCACTTTTCTGTGGTAATCAACAATACAATAATGCAGTTTATAGGGACAGAGAGAGGAATGTTGCAAGATACAACGAGTTCCGTAGGCAACTACTATTAATACCCATAACCAAGTGGCAAGATCTGACGGATGACACAGAAGCAATCAAAGTGTTGGAAGAAGTGTACGGTGATGATGTTGAAGAGCTTGATTTGCTTGTAGGTCTCATGGCAGAGAAGAAGATCAAGGGATTTGCAATCAGCGAGACTGCCTTTGTTATATTCTTGCTCATGGCATCCAGGTAAAGTAGTGAAGACCTATCCTATCATTGGGCTTGTTATTGGGTTGGGCTGAGTGGGCTAATTAAATGGGCTGGGCTTGATTGCAGGAGGCTTGAGGCAGATAGGTTCTTCACCAGTAACTTCAACGAGGAGACATACACAACGAAGGGACTAGAATGGGTGAACACAACAGAGAGCTTGAAGGATGTACTAGACCGTCACTACCCAGAAATGACAGACAAGTGGATGAACTCTTCAAGTGCATTTTCTGTTTGGGACTCTCCACCAAATGCTAACAATCCCATCCCAGTTTACTTTCGTGTTCCCCATTGATTCACTCACTCAATGCCTTCGGAGGAATATGAACATTTCCTTGTATTGTAATCTCTATAGTTACGTCTTTATGTTCTTTGATTTTCTGTTATTGCTCTTAGGTTGTTCCCGTTTATATTGATGTTGCGGGTTATTCTTTGATTAACTCCCTGTTTGATTTCAGTGAATATAAAGTTTCTTCCTTGGCCAAAAGAATGTTTGTTATTAATGTTATTTCACATATACATATATATATATATATATATGCTTGCAATACAGCCCTATGCATATGTATAGACGACATTCATGTATGACGATAATATTATATGATTCAAATTCTACTTTATGCGATGAGATAGTTTTGGAACGAAATTCAAATTTCATTTATTTTAGTGGCATTAATGATGACATTAATGTAACATACAACTCATCCTCCATGAAAAAAGAAAATAGCAACAAACAATCAAAATTGCTATGACCACGCAATAACATTATCCACTCCGTGAAGGAAACATACGAAGGCTGACGAGAGAAAGCAAGCTAGTTTATAACCCAATAATCAAGGATCTATCTTCATTGCTTCCTGCTGAGCTGATGCAGGCTTTTTCCTCATTGTCCAAAATGCAGCAAAGTAACGATTCTGCAAATAGGGTGTACATTTAGTAAATTTCAAACAAAAGCTTTTAGAAAATATGGACTTTATAGCTTGTGCTGGTCCTGCAGAATCACAATATGGTCAGGTGAACTGGCACTTTCTATTTGTATTCAGTCTAACAGACCATCGCCCAAAATTAAACATTGAACCTTCCTTTAAGTTTGTTTCTGCTACTGATACTTACCAATACATTTAAGTGACCCAAATCTATGAAAAATTTTACGACTAGTATTTAGAACTTTTCCCAATATAAATCATCTACTATTATATCTTTTCTGATCAAGTTCTTTCTTTCTGTGTGTGTTAGGAGGCAGGGGGAAAAGGGGGATAGTTGGAAGCTTACCTGCATCATCGATCTAGGATTTGTAGTGTAGGTTGTCTCAATGGTCCTTTCTTTCTGCAGTGCAGGATTTGACAATGCAAGCATAAGTTATTGGTAGATAATAAAGCAGAATAATCCATATTGGATGAGATTACCTCTAGTTCAAAGCCATAATGCAAAGCAACTCTTTTAACATCTTCCAAACTCAATTCAATGGACATATCCTGTAGATAAATTTCAAAGTAAGAAAACCCATTTATAGAATGTGATATGAAATGTGTGTACAAAGAAAGAAGCTCACATCTTCTTGCCCATACATGTCAGCAAAATGATATAGTAAAGGACCCAAATTTATCCAAACCTGTCACAGTATCATACATTATTAATGATGTCAATGGCTTGATGATCACAAGGAAGAGGAACCAAAGAAGGGGCAGAAAGAATGGAAAGGGATTATAAGGCATCTATTTATATTTATGAACTTACTCCCCCATCTTTCAAAACTTTTGAAATTATTTCAATGTATTCAACTATATTGTGAGCAGTATCAATAAAGAAACAGGTCACAACAGTATCCCAAGCGCCTGCAAGGTCATAGTAAGCCCCATTAGAAATTGCAGCAGGGATATATTGTTTATCTTGCAATTTAGTAACAATACATGTACATAAAGTACGAACTATGATCTTCACTTGACTAGATAAGAGAAGTTCTGATTTGTTTCTCCAAACAACGAAAAAACCAATTCTTAGGTTATGCCCTAAATATATAACAGTTGATTTGAAAAATTCTAAGAATCAGCCAGATTTTCATCCCAATCTCTACAGACAGGGTTCAAATTGAATAACGGATGAAATCTTTCACTTCCATTTGACTTGTCTTCCTCGGCTAACACACTAAAAGTTCACATTAGTAGCATCTATGCAAATATGCAATTAGTTTAAACTTTTTCAGCACTACCAACCAGCTGGGGGAAAGAAACAACAGGAGTTGAAGAAGTCTAAAATTTCAGTAGTAAAGATGAGTAAACTTATGCTACACTGACAAAAAGTAGCTGACACACAATATATTGCTTATTATTTTGGATTACAAGTTTAGAACAGATTGAGTTCATTACAAACTATACTTAATAGGCTCTATGCAAGCTCAAGTATTTATAGTAGCTGGAAAGTCCTCCGTTTAAATCCAGTCATATGTGTTTCTCCCCCTTTTAACTGAAGTTCGCATGCTGGGTCAAGAAAGCATGAAGCCCACGCATGAGAGTTATAGTTTTAGACCATTCTAACACTTGAATTCACATACTCTACCAGCTTACTCTTTTAAAGTAGCTGGATGCCAGTACAATTCACAAACTTTTGAGAACCATGCTATATGTCCTACCTACTTGGCTTGGATCACTGTAGACTTCAACAAAGTCACCACCACACATGGAAAAGCCATCAGTAATTCCTGCACTGCTCTTATACAAGATAGAAAAACACTCCGTAAGAAGGCTATGATTACAAAATGTATTAAAAATAAGCAAATTTCATATCTCTACAAGGTATGCATATCCCTGTTTTCCAATTTGGGAACAGGCAGTGCTTTTTTTTTTTGCAAGAATAATAGGTAAAAGAATAAGAAAAGGACTTTAAACGATAGCATGTTCAATGCATCTTTGTTTGTGCAGTCGTTTCCTTTGTCTAAGCAGTAACCACAATTTTATAAGAAACTGAAGCTTAATATGTGTCAAATCAACAAAATGGTTTTCCTGGAGAGTGCATCATCGGAGAATATAGACAGAACACTGCCAAAGCAGGATAGTTCAGAGAAGTAAGTTTTGTCCAGACAAATTAAAGAATAGCCAACGCATTTTTTATTGTCATTGTGTGCTAAAGGTACAAATGCAAAATGCCCACTTTGTTTGAGCTAGTTAATTTTTGAAGTGAGACATAAATTAAGAGAACCATATAATTTGAAGAAAACATACACAAATATGAGAATACAGCAGTATTGAAAGTTGAAACTCACTGGAAAATAGGGAAAAACGAGAGAGACTAAATAGTTACCTAGCTGGATGTATATCTGGTATTGAAACAGGACGAAGTTGATCGCTATCAGACAGTGAATTGCAATTGCTATGTATCCAAGGATATATTGTCCACTCGCCAACAGTTTGAGTACTTACATTATCCATCAAGCCAATTGATCAAAACCAGGGGAAAAAAGAAGCAGAGAAAACATATCAGAAGTCAGAACAACAATCTTTGTTTTCATGAATAAAAAATCCTCATTAATATTTGTAACGTGACAAAAGAAACAACCATATATTCTTACTGGTTAAGAATAAAACTCGAGCATATCATCATGTAGTATGAAAATTCATTTCCCTGACTGATAAACCCTGCATCACAATATTTCCCATCAGACATGCTAAGAGCATATATCACAATATATATCTCATCAGCCTAATAATAAGCACGCACCTAAACATGAAATTTCTAAAGCCAGTCGACCAAGTCCAGCACCAGGAACCAAGCAAGCAGGAGGCCTGTTTGAAATTCTTTTAGTTGAAGGCAAATTGCTCAAACCAAATTGAACCAGAAAACAAACTTTTGTAAGTTAATAAGCGTATTATGCTCTACCTCTCTTTACTACGGTTGGGGAATAGGGCATCAAGTTCTTCAAGTATAGGCTTGTAGCACTGATCTCGTTCTTTTTGACCCTACCAGGATACAATCGTCAAAGAGCAAAGGAAGTCTTGATCAAGCTTGCATATTAAAATCATATTTAGAAATCAATAAGTAAATCAAGTAATACCTCAGCTGCCCAATCTCTAACTATATTCCTTATTATACATCGCACCTGAGGCAAAAAGAGTACTGTTAATAGATAAAACAGCCCTAACATAAGAGTTGCATCTTAAAGGATCACCAATATAAGGGTCTTGTAAGCAACATTTGCTATTGTAGGTGATAAATTTACTACTGCTGTTGAAACAGAATATTTATTCTGAAGCACATTTGTATTTGGTTATTTATTTTTATATCAGCAAGCATAAAAAATGTGATATCCCATAGAGACTGCTACATCAGAATTGTGCAGGACTATAACTTATGATATCAAACGAGCTGCCAATACATGCTACTTTTTTGAGTATCTTCTTTTATCAAAAAAAAATTAGTCTTGCAATTTTAAATTAAGTTACAGTGCCCAAACTTGAGCAGTGTCGGTCTGGGATATTATGTTACTTAGGTATCACTCAGGTCTCATTTTCATGTCAAATTGGCCTTTATTGTTTTGCTATATATGTGGATCAATGGATGAACGAATTTTTCACAAGTTTATGAACTTATTCAGAAAAATATTATCTTATTGATTATATGGTACAATTAATCTTGGTCAGAACCCAAGATGTTAAGCATATGCCAATTTCTTTCCCAAATTTTGTTATTTCAATTTAAAACCCTGCCCAGATCCGTTTCCTTCACCAGACACTTTTACAATTCTTTGCTTTCTTCAAAACTCTTATTTCTTCTTCTCCAACAATGACCTAACGCAAGCAGGCCTATAATGATTGCCCCAAAAGGTACCTCAAGTTAATCCTAGAATTTTTTTTTTGTTAACAGACCTTTCTTTTTATGTAGCAACCACGCACCTTCCCTGCAGCATACGGACCAATCATCCTATCCTAATTCCAACAAACCTAATATTACCTACTTTTCAGACTTTCATTTATCCTATAAAAAAGTAATTGCATAATTTTGCAGTGGAGCATGCCATTTTGTAAACCATAACAAGAAACATTCTGCATAGTACAAGTAAAAAAGCTCACAAAAGCAGTCCTAAATAATGTAATTCCAATGCCTAACAAAAAGAAAAAGAGGAAACCTGCACTTACCTTATCTACATCAACCAATGGAACATTTGATTGAATGGACGGATCAAGCCACTCTTGTTGTGATGAAGATACCTAAATTTATAGAAGGAAAATTGGCCAGAAACAAATAAAAACAAGAGGTGAAACATATTTATTAATTTCATCAAGTATCTTTAAAAGGCTATAGAATTTATACCATGGAAATAAAGAATTACCAAATCTATTAAAAAGAGAAATGGCCTTTGTACTTAACAAGTTAACATACAATGTTTATCAAATATTCAGATAAAACATTAGGTCATTATTGTACAATAACAAGCACAGCTAATGTATATGAATCATTTTTCACCTTGAATGCCAATCTATTAAGGAGATAGAAATAGAGAGTAAACAACCAAGATGGCAAGCATCAGGAAATCCACCTCCATTAGAAAATAAACCAGAAAAGGGACAACGACCAAAAAGGAAGGCATGTCAACTTTTAGGATCCCTAAGGAGTAAGGAATGTCAAGTAGTTCTTCAACTGAATAACAACAAATTTAGGTTACTGATTAACAACAAATGTTCCCTATTGACCCTAGAAGTTCATGACTATTATGGCTTGATCATTCTCATATAGTTTGAATTGAACAGAAGTTTCTGCCAGTGATGAGGTTCCATCACACTGTGTGTGGAGACACTAAAGCATAGAAAATCTATAACTAAGGGTAGCTTTAATAGACTATCTTCTGATCATAAAAAAACTGAATAAGCAGCAAGTTTGCAGCAGACATACAATTGATCAGATATCAAGTTCAGAAGAAATGATACTTTCATAAATGATTATTAGAGTATGAAAATTCTTTCTTTCTTGTTCATTTTTACCACTTCTTTCCAATGCTAATCATGTTTCTGTCATTGTTGACCTTTGATTGTCACTGCGCTAATTAATCTATGAGAGACATAGAGCAGGTAAGAAGGGAAAAACTTAGGACATCTCAGGACAACCTCTAAACTAGGTAACAAATTAAAATTGAAAATAAGTATACTATGGAGTTAAGACTCAGAAGTCAAAATTGTATATAAACTAATTTTTTAATTATTATATCAAGAAATATAAATTTACCAATTAGCTACTTCATAACAGTAAGACCTGTTAAAATGTAATTAACATAGACAAATTAGTAAAATCTTGATAGATTAAAGCGCTTAAAAGGAATTACATTTCCATTAGAATCAGCCATAGCACTTCCACCACATTTATCCTTCTCTTCAGTGTGTTTCAAGCTTGAAAGATGCCTCCCAGTGTTAGATGGGCAGTTGCCCTCAATATCCGCCTCCTGTTGTTATCTACAGGGTCAAATTCTAAATGAAAAAGCGCAATGATCGAACCAACCGAGCATTACAATTCTCAGCTTTTACAACAAAAAAAGTAGTTCATAAAATGCAGGAGAAACCTCATTGGTATGTGGAATTGCTGGTGACCTGCACTGATTGTTGTTACCTCCGTCACAACCATGTTGATCAAATTCCGAACAACACATCATTCTTCTGGAAGTTGGCTCACCCAAATAAGCAATCTTCCCTTCAGAGAATAACTCTTTTGAGCTATCTTCAGGATGTGGGTCTTCAATCATATCTATGTCTTTGCTTATATCAATTGGAGGTTCAAATGCCTACAATAGTTCAATGTACCAATTTCAAAAAAAATTAATGTCGCAAATATATACTTAACAACAGAGGAAAAGCTGAGTTTGACCTGAAGCATGTTGAATATGAAATAAGAATTTGTGGCAATACTCCTGCAGGAAAAGAACCACAATAAGCCAAGAATCAAATATCGAGTTGAATTTTCATTAAAAAATCCCTCTCCATCATTTAATAAAATAAACACAAGGCATATGCTATGACATCCACACACATCCATAGCTTGTTCTATAATGATAATCATTGTCTGAGGAAAGAATAGCTTTGAACATGAGATTGAGAGTTGAATAATACTACAACGAATTTTTCTCTTAATTTTATTTTTTATCCTTATGTTGTTCATTGTGCACTCCTGAACTACAAGAAAGTGATATTGGACCAAACTGTCATATGCATCAAGCTCTGGACAACATTGTTTCTAAAATGATTGGCATAAAAAAAAGGAAAAAAGTAAATAAATAAAGAAAGTGAAAGGCAAGAAAATAAAATTACCGACGCAATCTTTGAAACTTTAGAGGATAATCTGATAACAAAGCCTACAAAAAATAAGAACAGGAGAAGTTAACAAGGCAGCTGGAGCATAAGGATGAACAATAAAGCAATAAAAGAAGTCATATTTGCCCTATCTGTGCATAATTTTTTTCTCTTGTTCCATCTAATACATGCTATAAGTGCCAGTGTTTAGGTTTACCAGGTTCAATAACTTATAGATCATTTCAGTCAGTTCCAAAAATTCACTTGGTTTGGTTTCACTTTTATAAGAGGTTAAAACCAATGACGATTGGCTCTTCCATGACTAGGTCTTAAACCGTACCAAATCCACCCATAAACACTCCTAACTTGCACCTTGTTAAAACCAGAAGCATATATAACAACAATTTAAAAGGAAGGAATCAGGAAAAGATAGTTAGCAGAACAGCTGGTCCTAACAAGATACCAAATTAGTTTTTCCGATCAAAGTATAGCCAAACTCCTTTAGAACCATCATTATAAAAATATTGAACTTAAGTTAGTTAATAATTGAATAATTAGAAATAAAATCATTATTTTGACTATTCTGTTGAATAAAACCTACATGGTCCAAAGCAACCTGACAATTCAATAAAGGCTATTAAATAGTAAGGAAAGGTGCTATTTTTGAGATAAATTTGACATGTAAAGATGAGTAGGACCTTTTATCGTTATTTGGTGCTCTAATCACAACTTTAAAATTCACTAGCACAGCAATATCCTTATCAAGCAAAGAAGAAGAATACCTTGTGGGTAGGTGGAAGCCTCCTAAAAGACCTTTCATATCTTATGATATCCTCCTCTGAAGCCTCTGGATAGCTGCATGAGAAGTTAATGAAGGAAACAGCACAAATGTCACTTCAAATGAAAAAATATATATATAACATCATGACAGGAAAATATGATCAAGAAAAATAATCTTTATAATTGTCAATAAGAATATACACAGACAAACTCAAGTCAATGAGAAATTAGATTAGGATAAATTATATCACAAAACAATTACACAAAACTGCATCCAAGATAATGGGCAAAATTTATAAAACACATATATGCTAAGAAGCCAATAATGTTGCAGTGACTTCTGATATCTATTGGTTACATGTGTATCAACATACTATGGACAGATTATATCCCAAACCCAAAGATTAACTTTAAGCAAATTTAACTTTGAGAAATATTCCAAACATTAAGGGTTAATCTGCTCAAAATGGACCAAAAAGAGGAAAGAACCATACTTGAGGTAAGCACCGATGATGCGCCTAAGAGATTTAATTTCTAGGGCTTCTTCATGCTTTAATCGATGATGTTCCTCCTCGTTTTCCATATCCTCCATTCTTGACATCTTGCTCGGAAAGAGAACCCTCCCTTGACTTCCTATTTATATTAGTTAACTAGTAATAGTATGTATCACTTCCAAGTCTCCTCAAAGTCACTGAAATTTCATAGGAAGTATCAACACATTTTCAATTAAATTCTCGCCAAAACACACACACACACAACACTTATGCAAAGATTGAATCTTGGTCCTGGGCAAGTGCAGAGCAAAAATCTGAGTGTTGGAAAGGCAAAATCATGCAAGTTTTCTGGAACTCAATAAACGTAAAACATGAAACCAAATTACAAGTGCATGTGCCAATATAAGCGATTGCTACAAAAATCATAAGACACACGAAGATGAAAATACGAAACTAGTTCCTTCCCTCTCTTTCTAATCAAATGTGTCCTGAGAACTAAACTATACAACAATAACTACAGAAAAAAATATAATAAAACTGAAGCAACGCTATGTCTATCAACGTTGGGAGATTATTTCACCCAAATTAAACAAAAAAGCCAAATTAATTTTTTTTCTTAAAAAAAAAAAAAAAAAAAAAAACTTCAAAATCATAATCATAGAATAGAACATAAGGAACTCAAACTGAATTGGTATTGAGATTATTGTTTCTTAGTAGAGAATAGATAGAGTTGGACGTGGGTGGCAACGACTTGATAAAAATTAAGAGAAATGCAGCTCTTACTCTCACTAATCGAGCTACTACTATCCAGAAGTAACGGCACTATTTATGTTAAAAAAAAAAAAAAAAAACTAGCAAACTATAACCGGTGTACCTGGAGTGAGCGCTACTTGCTGCGGTGGGTGGCAAGATCTAAGATGATGAGATGAATCTTCTTCTTTCTAGGTTAGCTGACGGAGATGTGCAGTGACCACGGGACGTAGCGGTTGAGGAGAAATGGAAAGCCACCGTGAGAGAGAGATGGAGAGGATGAAGGGAGCTGCAGAGAAGAAGAATCCAGAATCGGTCCAAGTCTGATAAAAGGGAACAGCAGTGAATGATACAAACAGAATGTCGAGTATGAGGGGTACGTCTTCCCCTGTATGATTTATCGAGTTTGTAGTTATTTTGTTAAGTATATTATTATTATTTGATCAAATAGTAAATGCTTATTAAAATATTTAAAATAAAAAAAGTTAATAATATTCAAATGTTTTTTTAACTTTTTAAGTCCTCGAATGTGAGAATAATTTTCTCAAAAATAATTTAATTTGAGTTTTTCTCCCCAGTTTTAGAACTTGGAATAAAAAAAAAAAATTCTTCGCCAATTATGACCCTGGAGTTTCATGTAGAAGTGGACTTCAGAGAACGGCGTGCCTCTTCCGTGAGACCTTGTTCTTCTCGTCGCAGTCGCCAACGGTGGCAGGCAACTGGCAAGGTCTGCTCTCTGCGTCCGCCTCAAGAGTAGCTCCTCTGGGGTAACCTCGCACTGGCAGGAACAAGTTTTGGTTCCAAAAAGTTTTCTGATTTTTTCCCCTTTATTCTATCTGTCTCTTTATGATTGAACTTTAGGCCACCGTTCCCCGTGTGATTCTTTGTTTTCCCCTTTGCTACCTCTCTGAGCTTTCATATTTCACTTTCCCTTTAGTCTTACTCATCCTCTCTCCCAATTTCCCATTTCTCATCTCATTTACAATCATTTCACCTTGTTTTCTCCCTTTGGGTTGAATTCGTGTTTTGCTATTGTTCATTTCTGTGTGTAGGTCTGACTTCAATTTGATCACCCTTTTGGTTTTTCTTAGCTAACTACCCGAGGATATTCCCAGATCTCTGTTTTTGAATCCTGTGTTTAGTTTTTTACCTTAATTCGACTTCAATTTCAAGGCAATGTCACAAGGCTATGCTATTGAGCTTTACTTGGATCCTGCCCTTGAAAATCAGGTCTTGAAGGCCTGGAATGTACTGGCTCGCCGGCAAATCAGTACCCAACTCATCGAAATTGAGTCGCGGCCTCACATCTCCCTATTCTCCAGCCCACTCGTTGATCCCGCTAAGCTTGAAACTATTGTCAAGAACTTCGCTTCGAAGCAGGAACCTTTACCACTTTCTTTCTCTTCAATTGGGAGTCTTCCAAATGACAACAATGTGCTCTTTCTTGCACCGACACCCTCAATTTCTCTACTTCAGTTCCAATCCCAATTGTGTGATGCAATGAAGAAAGAAGGCATTGAGATAGGAGAGGAGTATCGTCCAGATAATTGGATTCCTTATTGCTCGGTTGCTCAGGATGTGCCAAAAGCTAGGATGGCTGAGGCGTTTTGTGTCTTGCGGGACTTGAAATTGCCGGTTGCTGGGTACGCTGTGGATATTGGGTTGGTAGAATTCTCACCTGTTCGTGAGCTCTTCTCCTTTGGGCTTGGCAATACAGTAGAATGATGTGGTTCTAATTTAGTCTAGGATTTCGTTACATCTTGGGATTGATATATATTGATGTCATTGTTGCTATTAATACTATAAGTAGAGAATTGTAACTTACATATTTGGTTT
Organism: Bauhinia variegata; assembly: GCA_022379115.2. Taxonomy (NCBI): domain Eukaryota; kingdom Viridiplantae; phylum Streptophyta; class Magnoliopsida; order Fabales; family Fabaceae; genus Bauhinia; species Bauhinia variegata. Next base: position 19,643,706 of record CM039428.1, on the reverse strand, counting down.
TAAGCTTCATATTTTCTTTACTTCTTCTGACCTCGAGTGATTTTGAGCAATGTCATTCCTCAAATTCTGTTTCTTTCATGAATGCAAGGTTGGGGCAAACTCATTGGTGGTGATTTGTGTTTGTTTGCCGCTGCTAGAATATTATAGATGATAATTGGTTTATAAAACTAGCTTCCCTTTATTCTTCACTTTTTTATTATGGAGAAAAAGATAACGCCTTTTCCACTTACCGGGTCCCTAGAGAAGATGGTTATTTAGCATCTAGCATGATTCCTTTATCTAAATGGTATTGCATTTGATGATTCCATCAATTCTATGACTACTATAGTCCAGGTCTGTGAATCATTTTTCCAATTAAATGGGGCTTGGAAGTTGCGGTAAACAGTGCAACCATTGTTCCTTGCACTTTTATAGAGCCTACACTGGCTCTAGGCCGATTTCTGGAGAGGAATCTATACAAACTAGCACACATAGTGGCACCACCTTCAAGGCTGGTGTCCCGTGTTCGAATAAATAGCTATATGTGGAAATATTCCCCCATGGCACACCCAGAATATAGTGCCAGAAATTGCAGAGGAGCAGGATCTTAACTCTTGCAGTTCCAAATATTAACTGATATCAACATATTCTGAATAGTCAATTGGAGTGTTTTGGATAAATTGATGGGTTTTTAAGACTGTTCTCTTAGATTGGTTATATAACATACAGGTTGTAACCAGAGATTAGGCTCTTTTCTAAAACAAGGGTTTTGTTTGTGAATTCGACTGCTCCCTGAATCTGACTCTTTTTAGCCGAAATCTGTCTCTAGGGAATATAGAAATGGACTTGTGACTCGTACAAAGAGAAAAATGTTGGATTTAGGAGAATAATGTGTAAGCATTATCAATGTGGTTTTTCGTTGCTGCCTTCATCCTTTCTGAACTTAAACACTTGCCTAAAATGGTATTGAATAGCACACATCGCTGTATATAAAGATTACAGCTCTAAATTTGGTTGGTTTGTGCTTAGTACTGTTTAATTTGTAGAACATTTGATTCTATGATCAAAACTGTGTATTTTTATACGAAAGGTGTAAAACATTTGTCATATTGTGCGTCTGGACATGACAAATACAATGGCAAAGTTACGTTGGACAATAATTTTTCTTTGTTTCTTGGCTCAAGCATCATCTTAAAGTTCTGATATCAGATATCAGAAGTGCATAGCTGCGCGCTTGACCTCTTCAAGTTTATATGACTTGATCCCATGTTTGATTTTCTTGCTTGACTGGCTGGGAAAGGTGGTGAAATGGATCAGTTGGCAATTGAGTCCATTAAAGTGGTCCCATTTTTTAAGCTTGTAAGTCTCAAAAGTTGCATATCTTGAACGTTTATTGCTCTCGTATCATTGTTAATTGTTCTATGAGAGCCATAGGCAGTCTAGTTTTTGCATGATTGCTGCTGCTCTTGTGAATTTCCTTCAACTCTGGAATTATTATATAAAACTTACATCAACAACGCACATACTTTGCTAGATGATAACTTTAATCTATTCATGTTAACTTCCTTCCTTAATAGACGAAATAAATTATTTTAAATGGACAATAAGGATCCAATTTCAAAAGCTTCTTATGTCATATGCTTCCAAAAATATATATATTATTTTACCATTACATATTAATAATTGTTTCAAACATTTGTTTACTAATTTGTCTTGACATGCGAATCTCATACTTTTTCTTTTTCTTTTTGTATAGGACTTATTCTCTCTATTTTAATTTCGGGTAATTTAATCCTCCTATTTTCTTTTTTTTTTTTTTTTTTTTTATCGAGAATCAAATTTCAAACATTCTAAATATTATCTAAACTATTCACTATCAAATCATATTTATACTATTTTAAGTTTATTTTATGCCTTAATTATCTTGTCCCATTTACAATTAACCATTAATTTTCTATCAATTAAATTAAATTAAATTAAAATTACAATAAAATAAAATAAAATAAAAATTAATTATATTTTTACTCCTTATAATTTTATTAAAAATTCAAGAAAGTTCTCATAATTTAAAATATTAAAAATTAATTTTCATAATTTATAAATATTTGTAAATTAATCCTAATTTCATATTAAGATAAGTGCTTTCATTTAGTCTCAAATTATCTTCAAATTAAAAGATACTTGTAAAAAAAACTATTTACCAAAAAGAAAGATAGAAGAAAATCCTCCTAGGACAAGGAATAAAACGATAGATCATATGTTATCCAAAAAAAAAAAAAAAAATAGAACGATTATTGTAGCGTGGGAGAGAAACAGAACCATAGAGGAAAAGCGTACTACCCAATAAAGGTCGAGGCGCAGCTACAGCAAGAGATAGAGAGAGAGACCTGAGCCGGGAGAAAGCAAGCAGATCGAGAAAGAGATTTGAGATTTCTGATTTAGTGTGTGGGTAATCCTCTGTTTCCTTCATGAATATATGCTGAGTTATTTCTTGCCCGACGCTTCCCTTCAAGAGTCCCAGTTTGCTCTCCCATTGCTGCGACTTGCAAGTGATGTCTTAGGAAAAGCTTGAATGCTATGGCGTTGATCAACTTTGTTGAATAACATATACATATATGTGTGCATGTATATATATATATATATATATATATATATATATATATATATCCTTTAAAAATATAACTCTGGTTCTAACTTGGTATTATACTGTTCAAAGGCCTAGCCAATCAATATCACAAAGTTAAAGGAGGAGAGCGAGGAGGAGGAAGAAGAAGAAGAGAGACCATGAAGCTTGATGTAGATGTTTTGAGATATCTCTCCAAAGATGATTTTAGGGTTCTCACTGCGGTTGAAATGGGTATGAGGAATGTATGTATCTCTCTCCTATGCTAGTACACTGTTACGTTTTTGAATTCAAAAATAATATAATAGTATAGTTAACATGCTCAAAAAATAAGACTTTATAAAGGGGTTTAGTTTTTTTACGCGGTAGTTTCATTCGCCCATGAAGCTCACAATTCTATTTCTTTTTTGTGCAGCATGAAATTGTACCTACTGAACTCATTGACCGTATTGCTCATCTCAAGTATGTTTTAGTACTTTTTTCGAAATAGTTCCTTCATTTATTGTTGTGTGTAAATTTAATTAGGTGTTTTTAATGTCTTCCTATCTATTTGTAGGCATGGGGGCACTTACAAGGTTTTGAAAAATTTGCTCAAGCATAAGTTATTGCACCATGACTCTTCTAAATGTTAGTAGCTTCTAATCTGTATGCCATTATATATTCATGTACATTCCTCTGACTCTATTAAATTAATACTTATTCTTCATTTAGATGATGGGTTCCGTTTGACCTACCTCGGATATGATTTTCTCGCCATTAAGACTATGGTGAACAAAGGAGTATTTGTGGCTGTTGGCCGCCAGATTGGTGTTGGAAAGGAGTCTGGTACTTTTGTGTTTTTCTCTATAATTCCCCACAAACATTTGCCTTTTTTTTTTTTTTCCTCTCTATGCTATCCAACAATCACTTCTTAATTGCTTCATGTCTGCTCTGGAAGATATATTTGAGGTTGCCCGAGAAGATGGAACAGTCCTAGCTATGAAGTTGCATAGACTTGGTAGAGTTTCTTTTAGAGCTGTCAAATCTAAGCGTGATTACCTGAAACATCGTAGTAGTTATAACTGGCTGTATTTGTCTCGGCTTGCTGCACTCAAAGAATATGCTTTTATGAAGGTTCTTTCTGTTTATCTTATCTTTTGTACTTTTTTTTTTAACTCTATATAAAGAGTGATTATCTTCTCGTTTGGTTTTCTTATGCTCGTTCTATACTTGAGCAGGCATTGGAAGAACATGGTTTTCCTGTTCCAAATGCCATAGAACATAACAGACATTGTGTAGTCATGTCACTTGTCCAAGGTTACCCTCTGTAAGTGTTTTACTTTCTTTTATTTAGCATCATAATTTCATTTTACTGCAATGATGGAAAGAAGTGTAGTTCCAAAAAGAAAAGTAGTTAACAGATGTGGTGTTAATTATTTATGCATTGGTAAATGGTACTTCTCTGCCAGCCCTATTAAATTTGCGACAGGCAATATCTATAAACATAAAAGAAGTACTGTAAAGTGTAAATGGTATTGCTCTACTAATTTTCTGTTCTGTTTATTTATAGCTTCTAATTATGGTTTGTCTCCTTCTTGCATGACCATTTTAAGTCATCTTTCTTCCTGATATCTGTCTGCTTTACCTTTTAATATTTTCTATGTTTTCCCCTCTCTTGATCTTTGTTCTGCCTCCCCAACTTTTCTTGTTCTGTTTGGCTAGAGAGAAGGTTGTGGTGGGAAGGTGGTATCAAAGAAGTGATGCGTGGTTTATGTTAACTTTGAATTTTGTTATTTATTATTTGGTTCTATGAATGCAGAGTTCAGGTGAAGCAATTGCAAAATCCAGAGGTGGTTTTTGAAACAATTGTTGGATTAATCGTTCGGTTGGCAGAGCATGGTCTCATTCACTGTGATTTCAACGAATTCAACGTTATGGTATCAATGACTTGTGGTGCTTTATTCTGTTTAGGTTTTGTGCTGAAATGTTGTTAATTAGAAAACTAAATGCCTAGTTGTGCCCCGATGTCCGACATGCAATCAACTTTTGCTTTTGTTTTACACTCTTGTCTCTGTTCATTTGTAGATCAACGATGATGAAAAGGTCACTGTCATTGATTTTCCACAAATGGTATCTGTATCTCATCATAATGCACAAATGTAAGAGTCCTTCTTGTCCAATACTATGTTTAACAAATTGCACATCTTTGAATTTTATACTTGTATGAATGATACTCATTTTTATTATCACTAGCTCAAGCAGAAGCTGTAACTTTGTCTTGTTTCAAACATAAGAGATAGATCAATTTGTTGCCGGTTTATCATCTTTAATTTGGTACTATGATCTACAATTCATTGATGTTTGATTTAGGTTTCATTGGAATTTAGTTCCTAATCTATGCCTTCACAAATTAGAAATAACTTATTTGAATTGTTTGCAAAATATACAAATGTCTCTGCATTTAGAATTATATGGTTGGAGCCAAATTCTTGAGTTTCGAAAGATCAGGTTCAGTTCAAATCTCAGTCTTCCTTGGCACAAAATTGTTTTCTCAGCTTCCATGTGTTAAAACAAATTTAAATTTTTGGAATTGAAATTTGCTGTTCTTTGTTTTTGGCTGTCTTAAGAGGATAATTATCTTTATACTTGCTTCCCTTCTGATAAACTCAATGTTTATGGGGAAAAAAATTTGAATTGGTTTATATCTCATTTTATTCAACTTTGCTTAATTGATGTTCCCTAATATTTAATGATCTACCTGATTATAATATCTTGCATATTTTGATTTTTCTTCTTAATTGCATTATCATTTACAGTTAATCTGAAATTCAATTAGTGTATATATATATGTATGACTATTTAATCATTAATGACTAGTACAGCTGCTGTACGACTGGGCTGTCATTAAATATATGGTAAAATTGGAAGAACTGAATTTATTTGTTATCATCATTTTTCTAGATGTACATTGGCTATAACTCTAAATTAATTGTGGCATAATTTCTTATTATTTGTCGATCTTTCAGGTACTTTGACCGCGATATTGAATGTATCTTTAAGTTTTTCAGGAAGAGGTTAGTAGTTATTTGGCATCCCTTGTTTTTGAACTTGAATGTGTTTTATGATGGACAGCTTTTGCATATGATGAATTACATGTCATTCAAGTTGGTGACTGCTCAATGAATTGTCCTTATACTTTTATTCCCCTTTTCTCTTTTCAGGTTCAATCTTTCTTTGCAAGAAAGCAGAGATGATATTGATGGTTCCGACGGAGAGGGGGATGAAGGGGTCTTGGACGAAGGCGGAAGACCCTGCTTTTCTTCAATAGACAAAAGCACTGGTTTTCTAGATAAGGAACTTGCTGCCAGTGGTTTTACTAAGAAGGATGAAGTAGACATTCAGAAGGTATGGAGATGTTTTTCAGGAATGGGTGGAAATGATGGAGACCGTTTTGTATCAAAATGCAAGATCATTTTGTTTCTTTATGTTTTTCCTCTTCATTTTGCATAGCTGACAGCATAGAATTTCTGTTTGTTACGTGTAGTAAGGGACTGCACTCAGGGATTGGGTTTTAATTATAATGCATGATTTTTTAAACATACATATGGTATTTAATTCTTTCTGAAAGCTTTTGAATATGGTTGAATTTTACGTGCAGTTTATTGAAGGCAATGCAGAGGAGGATACACATTCAGATGATGAGGGAACTGAGTTGGTGGATGTGAAGGATCATGGTTCTTTAGAGTTATTAGAGCAGGTAATATCTCTTTTAGCTTTTTCTGATGTAATGAAGTTTTGAGTAATGCACTGCATATTCTGAAGTCTTAGGGTAGTATCTGTTTTGTACAATGAGAATTAGTGTGTGTTTTTTTAAAATTATATATATATGGCATGGGATGTATCTAGTAAGGGGAGTGGCCTATTGTTATAGATGAGAGTGAACTTTGATAACTGGATCTTGAGTTCATGGTTTAGGATTAAAGATCACTTGACTATTACATTCCAAAGTTGTGTGACATGAATGTCAATCTTTGATTTTGATCATTAATAAATGACCCAATGATCATGATTTGCTCCTTTCATTTGATATGTCCCAACTCCATATAGGGCATTTTTAATGCATATTATCAGGTGCATAGCATGTTGCTTAAAGTTGACATTACAAAAAAAATGATTTGCTGTTGTAAGAAATCAATTTTGTGACTACTTATCCGGCCCTTAACCGAGATTGTTTAATATTTTGTTTTGGTCTGTTACCCAACATGGCATGCTAATTGTTCACAAAGGCTACCTTTTTTTGGCTTATTCTGAAAGATACTGATCCGAGTTGAGTTATCTTGGGGTAAGATTGACATTGTAGCAGTTTCCATTTGGTTAGTGCAAGTTGCTTTTTGTCTAGGAGTTCCAGGGCTACAAAGAAATTTTTCTCTGGGTGTAGTCACTAAACGGGGACTGCTGTGGCATGCTGATTCAACTAAGACATAAATCTGAATAATCAGATTTGGTTAAATTAATAGCTCATCTAAACTTTGCTTGAAGTTTACCCACTGGCCACATACTAATACACATGGAGCTTGTTGTACAGTTATAGACAAGTGAATATATAAAATTTTGCATTGCACCTGCTCAGGCTTTTAGTTTTTTATGTTAACACCTGCTTAGATTTGTTAGATCTTATTTATTTATACCAAATGCGTATATTTTCAGCCGGATGAGGAACATGAGACAATGGGGAAAGAGGGAAACACTGAAGCAGCTGAGAGCAGTGAATCTGAAAGGCAAGATGAAAGTGATAAGGTATGAAAAATCTAATTTTGGTGTTTGCAATGGCAAAAGCAACAAAAAAAAATGCTAACCATATTCTATTAGGGAGTACTTGCTTCACGGAGTTACTCAAATAAGGGTTCTTAGGGCCTAGGAACTGGAGCTTAATGTATGAATTAGTTTATATGTTCAAATATGGGAATACAATATATTTGGCATTCTAATGCTAGAACCTCTCGATCTCTTAAACATTTTATTCACATAATTTAATATCACAGAATATTATTTCTTACTTTAATTATTAAATTATGCTAGAATAAGGATTCCTCATTTGCATTACACAAGGGTAGTAGCTGTCTATCATATAGTTATGAATGGTTATCTGTTATTTTTTAGTTGATGTTACGTTAGTCCAGTTGGTTAAATATCATATACCACACAATCCATATTGTTAATTTTTATCCACAGGAGGAAAACAATCAAAATATGATTGAAAATGATGCTGAACTCCAAAAGCGTTTGAATAAGCAGAGACGACGTGCCATTTCAGCAGCTCGCAGGGGACAGAAGACTCTGGCATCCAGGAATTCCTACAAAGACAAGGGTGGTAGATCATCCCACAATTCTAAAATCCAGAAACAATTGAGCAGCTGGTGAGATAAGCACATGACAGAATGTATAGCTGTGAAATATGTTGAACAAACTAAAAAAGGAAACTTTCCTTCCAATACTTTAGTTTGTTCAACATGAAACAATCTTTCTTTACAGGACTATAGCTTCATATGTGCTGTCTATGAGAAACAATAATCATAATCTTATTCAGTTGTAATTATAGGCTTGTTATCTGCATATTATACATGTACGAGGCTTGGAGATGGTAAGCAATTGACTTGTTGCTGAGGTTGATTATTAAGTTCTATCTTGTAGTGACACTTGTCCCCTTTGGGGCTTTGGCTTATAAATGAAAAATTTTGGGTTTTGTTTGTCGGTGGCAAATGCATCTATCTATTATTTATTTTTTTTCATCTTGCTTTTTGCCTCTTAGATTACTAGCTCGATAGACGAAGGGAGAGCATGTGTTCTAAAAATTTTATTACGAGTGTAAATTTTGTTCAATTTGTGTTATGCAATTTATTTTTTTTTAAAAATGAAGTTAATAAAATTCAGTGCGGTGAAGGTTCTTTAGTTATCTTTCATTATAGTATTTATTCAGAAGCTCCAAAATTTTCTTATTGAAATAGTGTATATAATTGTTAATTTGAGCAGATACAAAAATAAAAATTTCTCTGCTTTATATATATGGTTTCCGATATTCATAATTTGACTCAAATAATTGGTTATTCCATTTTCTCACAATTAAGCAAGAAATTTCCTCAACGATTGTACTTCAGAGAACAGTTATAGAAGTCAAAAGGAAAATTAATTAAATAAATAAACTTCGAGATCGTATTGGCAAGTTTCAGAGCAAATTAAAGTCACAAATGGAGAATCACACAACAATATATTCTGAAAAAGTCCATTATCTAAAGATAATGACATGCATCTCTATTATATAAGCTATGAAGATTAAAAAAAAAAAAAAATTCCTTATTTCCTTCTCCTTCATACGAACTAACTAAACAGCTCAATGAAACCATTATGATATTATTATGACTATAGCTCATGTATTTCTCTCTAAACTCTATGTATATGATTTAATTAAGACTATAATTTATATACTTTGCTCTATATAATTCTACGCATTATATATCTTAATTATAGTGGAGAAGTTTTTTGCAAAGTTTCTTGCAGCTTTCCTTTAAAGCTATAATTTTGACTCGTCTGCTTTCTTGGCTCATCTCGTCCCTTCCTATCTTTAGAAAAAAAAATTATACCCTTTCGAGAACTGCGAGCATTAACTCGTTCCAGAAATCAATGGGACCAGGCATACACCAATGAGTACAATCATTATAACCCTTCATCCATTTGTCACCCCAGTAAGCTCCAGGGTGACCATCTGGTCTCATCAACATGGCCCTTGTCACATCCACTACCTCAAATTTCTGTCCTTTCCTCTTCACTTCCTTTTTTACCCTTTCAAGCTCTTCAATCTGAATATTCCTCAGCTCCCAATCAAAGCTCTTAAAATCAACTTGCTCCTGAGTCACAGGAGCAGTTCTGTTGCAGTACCCTCCAGTGTTCCAAAGCCCATTTTCAAAGTGAGCTGGGGCAAAGGTCCTCAGCAATGTCACAGTGTTTCTGCACTGATTGCAGCCATTGATGAAGCTGAAAGCTGTTTGGAAAGCCTTTCTTATGGGGAAAACGACGTTGTAGTCAGTCAAATTTGGTTCGCGGCAATAAACACAGCCTACTGGTTTGCCGTGTTCATGAAGGTACATGACTCTGAAAAACCATTGGCCAGCTGAGATGATTGCATAGTCTAAGCTAGAGATGGGTTTGGCCCAGTCCTCGTCTACCTTGTCAAGTTGCAGATCAAAAATGCTGGATCCTGTGCCATTTACCATTCTTTCTTCACCAACTATGAGGAATCTGCTCCATAGGATCATTAGAGTGAATTCATAGTTGGGAAAATACCATGTTCTGAACCTGTCTTCAGAATCTTTATGTACATCCTTCGGACTTTCCTCCTGCAAAGTTATTATGGACCATGAGTATGTACAAGCTCTAACAATAAGGAAATGATTCAAAATCATTGAGCATTCATGATCATGATCATTGAATGATGGGACCAAATCCTTTATCCTATTAGCATAGATCATTAAGTGTTTTACTCATGCTAATTAGTCAATATTATTTGTTAATTAGTAAAAACCTAATTCAATAATAAAGAAAACAATTAATAAATTTTTACCAATTACAAAACTATAAAATAGAGTTTGAGACAAGGATTAAGATTAACTCAGCTTTTCTACTGAGTAAAAAATCAATAGCACAAATTAATTCAGCACATGTGTGTATAAATGTTTTAGTATAATAGATTAAATGAGCCCAATAATTACACAGCTCATTAGAAAAGCCAAATGTAGAGTAAGACTTAAGATAATTAACCTATCAAATGAACATGAGTCCCTCAAAAGTCCTGTCTCATTCGTAATCCCTCCTACGATTTATCTAGAAAATAGCATTCAGAATTTTTCACGTTCTCAAGTGATTCTCTTCCATATAAACCAAAGTACTCATTCTATTTCCTGCCCACTCCTTTTGGCCAAGAGAAAGAGAATCACATTCCGTTGAACGCAAGCAAAGCAAAGAATCTAACTTTGGAAAAGAACTCTCAACTGAATTTTCATTCCCTGAGATTTGAATCATATAACCAAAAGACAGAAAAAGAAAAATTCACTGGCTAAGCTAAGCGTAAAAAAGGGGTTAAATTTTGTATCCGTACAATTTGCACTGACCTGTGACAAGAGGCAGAGGAGGGATTCCATGTGGTTCCTAGCAACAGAGTCTCCTATGAATCCCATTTTCTTTCCCCGTACTATGTGCAGGAAAATTCTGGGATCAAAGCTCGGCAGCTCGCATTTTTCTGGCTTCCATCTCCAATCCAGAAAATCACTATCTTCTCTGCCATTCTTGAAACAGTTCTTCGAATCAGGGATAGTCCTGCAGCTTGAGTTACTATAATATGAAGACTCTCTTAATGCTGGAACCCAGTGACCATTGGAAAGGTCACAGCTTTTCTCCTCCTCTGAAAAGCAAAAAAATAAGCAAAATTAAGACTGTTGATCAATTTGTTGCAGACCCAGAAGAGAATTCTTAAAAGGGTATCTGAGAACACTTTCAAGTTACCATTTTGTGGTGATTTGGAGTTGGAAGTAGCATGATTTGGTTGGAGATTCAGATGGTCTTGTTGATTTTGAGCTTGCTGGTTTTGAACAACGTTAGAGTATTGATTGAGCAAGACAGAAAAAGGGTATGGTGAATAGAAAAGGAAGAAGCTCAAAATGGAAGCCACGAACAGAGAGGTCAGAATAAAAGGCACCAAAGTGCCCGAGTTGAAGCATCTCTCCCTTTTGCTGCAAATGTGAAACATATCCAGAGAAACCGTACTTGAAGATTTCATAATGTTCTCCATCATCTGCAGACAAAGAAAAGACAGACAGAGACAAAGGTGGGTTTTAAGAAGAAGAAGAGAAGCATAAGAGTACTTTATGTAACTTCACTATGAACAGTATGAAAATATTGACCACCATAGTCATAATTTAGAAAAATTCAAATAATAAAAAAAGTTATGCCATTTGAAAGTTATTGCAAGGAATACGTGTGTGAATATAAAAAGACTAATCGGGAAACTGATCACAAAATGTCCTCCTCGGATATATTTGTTGGCAACCAAAGTTATTCATAGTCACAATCAGAAAATCGACAAAGAAGTGAGGCGCGTTGAGAAAGGAAGTTAAAGTGGAGGGATATTGACACTTGTCAAAGTGGTATATAGGGATGCGTGTGAGCTTGTGGGCCATGCGCCAATGCCCTTATTTCACGGCACAATCTCTTACTCTATACATTTGCGCTTTCTTTGGTACGTATTTTCTGTGTGTTTGAGATTAGTTGAATTCTTCACGTCCTTTTAAGTAATTAGCTAGCCTTCATGTGATATACAGAGTGGTAAATTTTCAATATGCTCTTCCCCGGCTACAAAATTTACAATTAACACTGACGCCATGTGTATCACGCACGTTGTGTCCTGTTCTGTCATCATCAAGTTACAAGCTTTGCAATAAAACATAATAATTAAGATTTGCATTTCTTTTACTAGACAAAGTGCACAAATGGGGACGGTTTTTTCCTCCCACTGACGTCATATCATGGCCGACATTCTTAGTTTAAGATTTTCTCTGGGATCACATTGCTTTACCAGATCTCACAAATCACCCACCAAACAAACAAAATAGTCCACTGTGGTGATCCTGATAAAGAGAAACCACACCCGCTTATCTCTTTGTTTAACTATGAGTCAAGATAATGAGTCAAGATAATGTAAGTTTTATTTATTGATAAACACACTTTGGGCTTTGAGTGATACTGAGAACCCTGGTAATGGTAACAGACGTTTATCAAAAGGATTATAACGCCAACAAGAGAACTGGTGGAAGGCAGTGACACGTTGAGAGAGCATGGAAGCTACCCTGTGCATATATCAATAACCAGAATGTGATAAGAGACAAAATTCGGCAGTCAAGACTACAGTAATAACTATATATGTAACAGAGAAGAAAAAATTTGATTGAAAGAAGACACAAACTGGCCTCAAGTCTAAGCCAAGCCAGTTCATAAACCAATCCTCTCCCTTCCAAATGCTAGAGAACAGATTGGGATTCAGTGCTGTTGCAGAAAGGTTACTGTCAAACCACTTGATGCCAGTCTCTGTGTTTCTAGGCGGTATTATCACACCCCTCTTTTTAAGTTAGAAGATATCTACACAGGAAAAACCTATCCGCAAAGGGACAATCTGTTGGAGCTGATAAATTCAAAACAACTGCATCAGAGGTCCTGATCAACATTATCAAGTCAGAAATGAAGAGGCGCATCAGCAGCAAGGGTAAAATCTCTTACTCTAGCTCATGGCTCAACAAATCCAACATCCTCCACAATATATCCAGTATTTCCCACAAAAGCTGCAAAATCCCAGAACAGTTGAAGCTTTAGAATATGTATCAAGCTTTAATATCCAGATCACATCTGAGAGAGGAAGATAAGAGAAAGGGAAATTTGTATAGTCAAACATAACTTTGTGTAAACCGTCTCCCAACTTACAAGATGACTATGCTCTTGGTTATGCTAAGTACATATCTAACCATTGGATAATCCACAACTAGTTGGTTTCAAATGGACGCTGGGCACTCAACATTTCCGCCCCCCGCCAAAAAGAAAAGGAAAAAATAAAAATGAAAAAAGAATATCTAAAACCAAACACTGATAAGATCCTATTCACATAACTAAATTCTTGGGACAGACAGAAACCTAAATGTTGTCAAATTAATATTTCAAATCTAAAAGATTAGCAATCTAAATAAGTTTCAAATAATTAAGCACAACACATTCGTCAAGTTGAAAACACACTAGAAAGCTTTAAGGGATTACATGGGCTCACCAACTTGCCAAGTTTTCCTTTGAGAAGCCTTCGTCCTCTACTGCCATTAGGGTTGTTTGTAGCTGAATCTATCAGCTCCGTCCCAGCCACCATCAGGTTCCTTTCTCTTTAATACACCTCCTGGCACCTGGAACATCTTCATTTGTTCCTCCATTGGTGCTTGTGAATTGGGAACAGATAGTTGCCTCAGTCCTGAAGCCAATCTATCATCTCTGCGTTCTGAATCTGTACCACCAGGGCCTGAATTAAGATCCAAACTTTGACTGCCCCATTTTCTAGTTTCAGGTATCACATTGCTTGTACCACCTGGAAGATTCATAACATAGGGTCGGGGAAAAGCAGATGAGATGACACCACCAGGGGCTACCAACTGTGAGGGCATAGTAGGAAAGCAAAGTCCACCAGCTGAGGAGGAATCCATAAATGCTGTAGACGCAGAAAAGGAATTTGAAGACAAAGGGAAGTTGGTTTCAAACGGAAATCCTGGATATTGAAATGGTGCAGCAGATGGATAAGCAACAGCTGGGGAAGATGAAAGAACTGGCCCCCTGTAGATATCAGGAGCAAAAGACGTGCTACCTGGAGGACCCAAAATTCGCTGTGCTCGCGCACCAGCCACATAGCTCTGTTCCACTCGACCAGGCAAAAGTGGTGGGACAGTTATTGCAGAGTAGGAGCTGCCTGAAGGAAACCATGTTGAATAGTTCCCAAATTCAGCATTATTAGTTCTTACACCATGAACAGCTGATGGAAATGGTAATGTACTTTTTATCTGCTGACTACGTGCTGGAGCTTCAATGCCAACTTCATCAAGGCCTGGCCCATTGTTTAAATCAATGTCTCTTGAAACATTTCCACCATTAGATAATCCACCAGACAATGAAGGCTTATTTGGTAAAGAAGGAATATCAAATTTGCTCAAAGAGAAGGGCCCAGCATCAGGAGTCTCGTCAATTCTGTTCAAATCAAGATCAAGTCCAGCACTGCCACGATCATGAGGTCCAGCTTCTGAACTATTCTGCCGTGAAGAAGCATGGGAAGCCACATCCTCAAAACTTCTTTGGTCTGGCACATTCAGATCAAAATCTAAAGGAGCACGACCTTGCTTTGAAGAAGTGTTATCCACAGAAGGAGCATCACTTGTATTTGACAGCGGCTCTGCATTTTTCCTAGGCTCTGCTGGTCGGAATGCACTTGTAGCAGCAGATCCTTTCCATCCAAGTTCACCCTTACTCCTTAATGGGTTTTCTGGAAGAACAAATGACCCTTTTGCAGCTGAAGCCACAGTAATTGAAGCATGGAATCCAGCAGACATAGAAGAAATGGGAAAAGGAACCGGGCAAGGCATGCAAACAGCAGATGATGAGATTGGTTCTTCCTGTCTGACATTCTCCCCTTGACTCACTTCATCAACAGGAAAGCCCTCATTCAAATCAAAGTCCAGCTTTACTGCTACATCTGAACCTGCAGCAGCAAGTGAAGCATTAGCACTGGATGCATGCCGTTCTGCTGCATCCTCTGATTCAACTTTGTCCAAGTTACAGCCAGAAGATTTTTTGTGGACCTCGCTAAGTTGCACAGGAATTCTTGGTGACTCGGCATGAACTGATGAGCCAGAACAGTGACCAGGAACCTCTTTCCTGTCCAAATTCCCCTCAGCACACTCACTAATATTAGTTGAAACAGACGAGTCCAAGTCCATTCTCCTTTCAACCAAACCTAGCTTCATGCTTTCAGCATTTATGGACTTAGATTCAATCAAAGCACCGCATGAAGCAGAAGCTAGCACCGCATCCTCTTTTGTTCCCTCCATGGATTGACAATTTTCTGCTATTGGGGATGGCTTTTGTACAGCATCGACAGTACCTGTAGCATTCTCCACATTAATTTGGTTCTCATTACCCACATCTGAAGATGATTCAGGTGATTTCTCATTGGCTTCCTTATCAGCCTTTACACTGACACCAGCCGCTTCTGATATCAATGTTGAATTATTCTCCATGGTTACCTCATCTACACATTCAACCTTCTGATTTTCATCAAAAGAGGAATCCCTTTTTTTTAATATAGAATCTGAACCACTGCCACCTTTACCCGGGTGAGTTCCTAATTCCCGCTGTTCATGAAACTGATGCATTCCTTCAGGCTCCACAAGAGGCTCCTTAGCAGACAACAGAGTTTCAGAAGCATCCTCTTTAACTTCAGTCCTTAAGGATGGACCTTCTGCATTCTGTAATAAATCTGTTGGGGAGGAATTCATTTGAGTTCTGACATCAACAGCTTTCTCTGTACAACTAGATGAAGTGGCTTCACCATCTCCAGCCAAATCACATGATGTTGGTGTAACAGGATGCCTCAAATCATTTTTAAACCGCAAGGGATCTACATGGTTCATGTGTTCTACAGCAGTGCCACCATCAGATTGTCCAGGAGTGCAAGCAACAGCTTCCCCCGAACGTTTGGACTTTCCATCATTGCCTGAAAATGACTCATCTGCAACAGGCGACTTCCTCCCAGGAGAAGCCATAGGTGAAACATTCTCAGATCTGGATATTTCCCCAGCAGCCACAGTTGCAAGTAGGTTCATCCCAACATCATCTCCAGGGGACACAGAAACACTTGATTCAGAAATTTTTGCACAGCTTTCGATTAGTGCATTTATGGAACTTAAAGAAGCATCATATGTCTGGCCAGATCTGGAAACAAATCCTGGTAAAGAACTAGTAGGCTTTGACGTTTCTGCCACTTTATCACCATCTTCACTGGCCCTACAAAGTTCATCATCCATCGGTGATCCATTACCTTCCTCAAAACCAGTCAGGGCAACATTAGCATCACACCCATCAGTGGTCACGTTAGACGCAACATTAGTGGGCAAAGCATCAGTTTTGGCTTTCGCTCTTCTGTCATGACTCTCGTGCTTATCCACAGGAGGTGAGGCTTTCCCACAAGAAATAGCCGCATCCTCACTGGAGCCCCCACTAGATCCCCTGGCAGGACTACGACCAGCGTTTGGCAACCTGACAATGAGTCGCTGATTATTCCCATGATCAGGAAGAGGCGCATCGGGTAATTTTTCATGGGATACCTGGGTCGGTGATGCCCTTTCAGAAGGGGAATTTCTGCTTGAGTTCTTTCCAGAACTCAGCTCCTTCTGAACTACACTAGCAGCTGAACCATGCAGCCCGTTACTTGACTTTCGGGATCGAGATGTACCACCTGGAACTTTGCTTGCACTCAGAGACACAGCACTGGAGCTCCTTGCATGTTCACTTGAACAAGATAAGCTGTTGTTTTGTGACTGGCTAGAACTGCTACTCTTTTCCTCCTTAATAGGTATCAGGGGTACATCTGATGTTCCAGCTCCAACCACCACTTTAGAGTTTGGATCCTTTGAATTACTACCCACCAAAGTGGTCATTTGTTTAGTTGAACCAGGGGAGGAAGAGGATTTAGACAATGCTTCTCCAGTGCTAAGCTTAACTTGGGAATTTTTAGATGCCATGGGCTGCGAAGTGGAGCTCTTTGCAGCAGTATCAACAGATCCCCCAGTTCTCCTATTGCCAACATGCGAAACCTCAGAAGGTGCTGGTTTGGTTGGCCAAGAAACACCACGGCTAGGGGTAGATTTTGAATCATTCATATTCATTTCAGCTTCAACACGTTTCTTCCATGTGTCCACTAAACTCCTAGCTTTCTTTTGAATTTCAGAATTTCTATGACTACGCAAATTATTCACAGATTTTCCAACATTACAGGTCTGCAGTGCATGAAGATTCACAGGAAGCTTATCCAATGCACGAAGTAAAGCTAATAGGAATTCCTCAACAGACTTTTCGTTTTCTTTAGCTGAACTACCATCACCTATTTTCCCCTTATGAACCTCCTGGAGCCATTCATCCAATACAGGCAAACCCCGGAGCTGTACAAACCAACCAAGACACTCATATCGATCTGTTACAGCTATTACATCAACCAGCATTATTCGCCCAGCCAAATCTATTTTCTTATCACTACTGTCAGGTTGCATGAGTTGTACCAGTCTTTCAACTCCCTCAAAGTCTACAAGACCACCTTTCTCTGTAATTTTAGCAATCTCAGATTTTAACATGCTTTCCAGCCTAAATTGACCAGAATCCCCATCTTCTGTTTTAGTTAACCGCTCCCTTTTGGATGAATCTGACGTCTGATCACCCCGTTCTCTCTTTTTCCCCTTGCCCTGAGAACCAAAGGAAGAACTGTTCTGAATGCTATCAGAACCAGATTTCAATGGTGTTGATGTTGGACCATTTAAAGGTTTTGGAGAACGGCCTCCCGACTGCACTGCCCCATGCATTTCTAGTCTTGTCTTGTCTAATAGCTGATCAACTTCTTCCTGTCGTTCCTGTATCCGATGACAGACCACAACCACATCAATAAATCATTGCAAACAAAATTATGTAACAGAGAAAAGGAAATATTAGAAGACTGACATTAATGTAGTCCTTATCAGTTAGCCACCATAAACGCTCTTTGTCAATATCATACACTCGTCTACAGACAAATGCGGATATCCCTGAAGGAAGTTCAACACCTTTACGAAGAAATGCAACTTTACACGGATGGAGTAAAGATGCAGCAGGTATTTCATCCTTGTGAAAGGAGTAGAACACCTCGTTTGGTGCTGCTTCCAGCAAGATCCCTTTTGCAAGTTTCAGATCAGCAGGTCGATACAGCCAATTCACTCCTAAACTTGGACTTTCTTCTTTGTTCAAAGTTAACTTGCGGATTATTCCAATAAAAGGTGGGGAATCTTGGGGTGGCTTGAAAAGTGCACAATCACCAACACGAATCTTGCGTCCATCC
Organism: Bauhinia variegata; assembly: GCA_022379115.2. NCBI lineage: Eukaryota > Viridiplantae > Streptophyta > Magnoliopsida > Fabales > Fabaceae > Bauhinia > Bauhinia variegata. The sequence goes on along the minus strand of CM039428.1, from coordinate 19,625,422 downwards.
TATTATAAGTAAGCATAAAGTGGAAAGTTAATCAAATCTTACATCTTAAGTTATAACAAAGGAAAATAAAAGCCACAGAAGAAGGAAAGGGCCAGCAAGAGACTTTCAGTGGACAAATTAGAAAGAACTAATTAGCAGAGATAATATCAGGATCACCAATAAAGAGTGCTTGCAAGAGAGGATAACTAGTGTACATAGCAGCCATTACATAACCCAACCCATTAAGAAAGGGGATTAAGGATAATTATACCATTCGGACAAATACCAAACATAAAATCTGCAAATAGGATTTTCAAACATGTTGCAACGCATGGTAGAGAAAAAGTAAATATGTTGGAGACATACACAACATCAGCAAGAATTCAATTTTTTTCGCCCGAGAAATGTTATTAACCTTTAAAAATGCCTTCTCCACACCAACACTGAATGTGGTATAGACTAAGGAGATTGTATCTTTCCCTTTCCAAAAGCAATGATTTTTTTTCTTTGAAAAACAAAAGAAAGGCACATATTTTCTAAAAACGAAGTAGAATTCAAACACACATATATACATTACCCATCTAGAATGAAGTATAGTTCCATACACATATATAAAATTTGAAGGAGAAAAAAAATCGGAAAACGCTGACATATAACGGAGTTCGAAATAAAATGCCAGGAAAATACTCTCCAATGGTTTAGGTCGACCGAATATGCACTGACCGAAAGTAAAACTGGTATCATAAGAAATCGAAAAGCTTCGTTGAAAAATTTTCAAGTCAAACTGGAAATATAACCATTTTTTAAGAGAACCAAGCCTTTGAAATTAAGGCGTATATATACCATCAAAAATGAAGAATAGACAAGAAAAAATCGAACTTGAAATGATGGGAAAATAGGACACAGGATGATTTTTTTTATAGGGCTAAATCGAACTGGTACATTAGGAGAAAAATGTAAACCTCCTCAGCGGAATCCCACAATAATTGACCAAAAATAAATAAATTATCAGGAAAAAATGAGTGTACTTTGCATATTAATTCAGATGATGAAGAATCGGCAGCGGGAGCTACAGTTGTCGCGTTGGTAGGGACTGGCCACATGTGCCGCTCTGTTTCCACTCCTCACCTTCCGACCCATGCATAGCCCTCCATCTCCCTTGAATTCTGTATCGATCCCAACTTCGTCCTTGAAAAGAAACATCAATCCTAATGGAATTCCACCTCCTCGACCCAAATTAGAAACCCTAGATTAGTAAAATTGAAGCCAGAAGGAAACCCTAGATCAGGTCTGGATCTTCAATCACCATGGGAAAAGGAAAATCCACGATCCAAATGAACAAACTCCGAAGAGCAAGCAAGAAAGCAAGTAAGCCCAGAGAGAGTAGGGCTGAGGTGGCCGACCTTTTAGTTAACAATTATCGGAAGAGTGAAGAGAGAGAAAGAGGGTTTCGTTCTTGTTCGTGTGTGTCATTAAGATCGATAACAATTGGTGACTGCAAATAGCGAAATCCAGAGATTTTGTGCGAACAAGTCGCGATGTGAGAGAGAGAAGGGGAGGAGAGAGAGACAGAAAGGGGTTGAGAGAACGATGCGCTAACACGAAACGGCGAATTGAATTTGGAGGAAATGGTTTTGGTTTTTGGGGCCAAGAAATTGCCAGTTCTAACCAAGGTAATAATTGATCGCGACAATCTCCATGTCGTCGTTTTGGTATCACCAACTAAACGACATCGTGTGCGCCTTCCTTTCCCGATCACATCCTGTATTGCCTGAGTCGTTTCATAAATTTAAAACCAAAGACACTGCCAAAAAGAAAAATTAAAAAAATCTAACTTATAAATTATTAAGTATAATTTTATAAATTAGCACGAACAAGACGCTTTACATTAAAAGTAAATTAAAAATGAAGTAATTATGATTATATTTTTTTTACGAATTTAAATCTTTGAGATTGTATCAATTTTTTAATCACTGAACTCTTTTTAATTTTAAATAGCTTTTTCACGCAATAAGTTGTCATTTATAAAATCAGAAAGCCATATACAAGTTTAATGATAAAACATTAAGGCACATTTCAAACGTGTAAACAAAAATATCAAATTAAGAAATTATAATTAGAGACATTATATTATATTCTTTTAAATTTTGATATGGGGAAGTGTAATTAAAACAACATACTAATTATATAAAATATAGCCTTTGATAGATATGTTGTAGAAATTTAACATCTCATGTATAATCTTTCATATATATATATATATATATATATTTTTTTTTTCTTTTCTAATCTGATCTCATGTATAATCTTAAACATTATTGCAATTTTATTTAGAAGAAAAAAAAATCACACAATTCACTGATATTTATGATTAAAAATCATAAGATTCACACATATAGTTTTTATAATCATTCTATATGAGCATATTTGATAAAACTTCAACCAAAAATCTTAGAAATATAGTAAGACTCACATATATTTCTTTTAAAAGGTTTTCTTACGTTGATTCTTTGCTTCTTTGTGAATTGAGTTAAAGCATATGGCTTTAACTTTTTCTTGTGTTGCTGTTGCATGTATCACCCATTCTCACTCTCCTAATCTCAAACACAAAACCGATAATTTAGTAGTAATTAGGTTCGCTAAATCTTAAAATTTTAAGTTAAAGATTTTGAATTTATCATACTGAATTTTCATGCTTCCAAATTAATTTGAACCACTGATTAAATCTTAATCAAACCATAATTCACTGCTTATTGATTGTGAGTTAGGGTTTTGATGGTTTGATAGGTCACCTTCCACCTACTTGAGAAATGGTAGATAGTAGCACAGTGTACAGCATTGTCAAGCCCTCACATGCTTTGTCTCTTTTCTCCATTTGGTGTTTTGTATTCTATGGATGAGAGGATTTGTAGTTTATCGTGAATTAAGCTTTTGAAAAAAAAAAAAAAAAAACCATCAAGAAAATTAAAACAATATTTAAAAATTATTTACTAACTAAACTTAAATATATATTTTTTAATTCTTACCGATTAAATCAATTTTAATTGTGTTATATATCGTGGGTTGATTAGGACATAATTGTTTTTTTTTAAGACACAGCAAAACTTACCATCGGTTAGGCCAAATATGGAATGGTGGTTAGAATTGATAGACCACATGTGGGCTATCTGCTGTGATTGTGACTCAGCTAAATTAATCATGATAGTTCCACCAATCAACGTGGAAAATTAAACTAACATATATAAGTATATACATTATGGGATATGAATTAATCATCGCAAATTTGACTGTTTACACAAAGAAAGTTAAATTCTATATAGAATTGTGACTACTCTTTACACCATTGAATAGATGTTCATGTCCCCTAGAAATTATTTCAAGTTTTGAATTGGTCCTAGAAAGGGACAATTTTTCCTTTCTTTCTTTAACTTTTTATATCTCAGGTGTTGAAATTAATTTTTATTTAAGATAAAAAATAATAATTAATAAATTTATCTTTATAATAAATATAATTTTAAATTTATGAACGTTTAACCTAAAATATTTGATAAAAACTTTTTTTTTTTTTAACTTTATTATGTTGATTGACATGACTATTTAATTTTGCTGCCATAAATATGAAAATCAAAGTTTAAAATTTAAAAACAACATAATGAGATATGAAATTGTTTTATTAACTTGAATATTATTTTTTATAGCAACCCTTGAATGGTCTAAATGTTAATGTCGTGTTGAACCAAATGGCTCAAGCACATGATGGATGCTTTGAATTCTGGGTTGACCCAATTTTGTGCAATATTCTTGACTGGCTTTCTAAACCTTAAGGATTAAGAGTCAAATCAAAGGATTTGAATAGAAAATGACAAGGCCACAAGGATCATGCAAACCAAATACACGTTATTACATATTGATGATGCAAGCACATAGATTTAATTAAATACTATGATTTAGTATTCTATTGATCACTAACACAAATATTCAATTCAATGTATATTATAAAGTCTAGGTAGTGATATAATCTCTCATGGATCAATGTCAAATGTGTTGGATGACCTCAAGTTTCATGATATGGCCAACTCCCACTTTGACAAAATTTGGAGTGTGGGGAAAACGTTCTCTATTTTACCATTTATTTGTCTCGTTTGTAGGTGAAAAATTTATAAAATAATATTGTAAGAATTATTTAATTATTAAAAATTAATTTTGATTAATAAAAAAGTTTAAAATGTTATTTTAAAATTTATTATTTAACAATAATAAATTTTTAATTATTAAATAAATTTTAATTATAAATTGAGAAAGTTACTATTATTAGACAGCAAATTGCGGGTCCAAGAGTACGTGTTTAAGTTTAAAAGCGTGGGAAAACGTGAGAGAGTGGGGATTGAAGTTGAAAGCGAAAGATTTTGACAGGTTCTAAAATGGACAAATAATAATAATTGTAGACACGGAATTGCTTTATGCCTTTATACATGCAAGTCTCTTTCAACAACTCTGGCTTTGGTTTTGGGATTAGTTTTTAAAGTCAGTTCTGGCTTGTTTGGAGACTTGTGGTTTTGGCCTCTCTTTGTGTGGACCATCACAAAGAGTTTTATTTGCCATTTGTGTCTCTTTATGTGGAAGCCCACTTCGGGACCAGTCAGATGATTTTCTTATCTTTTTTGTCTTTCTCTTTCAACACTCATACTTTCCAATGCACATTGTCGTTTTGTCACTTTGTGTTATGCATCATATCATGACATGTAGTAGTACAGAACAGTAGTATTTAACTATTTATCTAACAATCTGTAGGATGCTGATGCTGAATATCAAAACACTGGTTGAAGCTATAAATGTGGGATGCCCACTTGGCTGGGAACTTGATAGTGCAGATCAGATGTTTGTAGTTACGCCTCAATGACTATATGATGACAGAACAGTAGAGAGGAAATTTCATTGGAACACTTCACGGAATACTCATTGAAGGTCAGTGTCAAATGTCTTCATACTTTCAGAAACTTGTCCCGTTTTTGTAGATTTCTTTCTGTATGATTGAGGGAATAAATTTTAGATTATCTGAAAGTTTTAAAAATGATATCACAGGGTTCTTTTTCCAAGTCAGCTTGGCATTGCCTATTGATGTTGATGTCTAGTTTGTTTTGAATATTTTCTTGTAAAGGTGCACCAATATGATTTCATTTTCTTTTTCTTTTTTATTTGGTAAACCATTCTACCTGCAATTCAATAATGACTTTCTATATGATATATATTCATTATTTCGGGTCCCTTTTCAGTAGTGTATTCAATGGACTTGGGAATGCATTAGAAATTAATCCAGTGCGCATCTGATCTCTCTGAAGTCAATTTAATTCTTTTTTTCTCTGTCCACATTATTCTCTCTACTACATCTAGTTTGGCTCTTCATGGCATTGAAGGTGTATTTAAATAAATTACTGCAGTAAAAGCTTAGTTAGAACAGTAGCCCCAACTCCCAAGTAACCCATCCATTTAATGCTTCAACCTCATGATTCAACATACTCTTTGGTTTCTTTAGCTTAGCAATGGCAGTTGATTCTCTTGCTGAATTCATTGAGCCATTAGTGCTAACAATGAATTGGCCTTTGGCGGGTAGTTCCCATTTTTTAACTCTCTCCATGTCAATGCAATTCAATATTCCAACATGTAGTTAGAGCTTTCTTTATGCCAGAATCTTCAATTTTAGAAGTTTCTCTAAGCTCGTGGGTTATATTCACATGACTGCCAACTTGTACCATCAAATATGCGAGCTTTCCTATTTGTTTTGGATTTCATTTACTTCCCTGTGAACCAGCAACTTAATTACCCTTTAATCACTCACTCCATGACAGAAAATGCTGATTCAGGACTCAACAGGATGGATAAACTGACTGACAGGAAAATATTATAATAAAACATAAGCTGTTTCTGCGGTTTGTGTAGTTTCTCAATTACTGTTTGCGTGATTGAAGAAGCATTGAAAAATCATCTGCATGCAGTTCTTGTGTTAGACATTTCTGCAGCATCTGCTCAGAGTCTACCTAGAAGAGAAACAATAGTAATCAAATCAGATTCAGCTATTATAGTGATTCAAGTTTTGAGCACACCTGAACAAAACCTCTGGCTATCAACTAAATGATGTTTAGTCATAATGGCATTCTGAAGTTAGCAAGTGCTTGAATTGATTCCGAAATTTGAATAACACATCTACTTCACAAAATGAAATTTTGTTTGATACAAGTAAAAATTTAATGAAGGCAGCTTCTGCAATTGAAAGCGTAGAGTCAGTTTCAGATAGAAGGCTTTAATTATGATTTACAGTTATGGATGCAGTAAACTTACAAGTTATGGAGGAAATTTGTATTCTATGGCATTATTTGAAACCAAATTCTTTTTACGATGGAGCTTAGTGTGCAAGTCCATTTGATCCGTATTATTTTTTCTGTACAAATTTTGATAGCTTCAAGTGTCAAGAATTGATTTAACTTAAAAATATAAGTTATTGAGTGAAAGTCAGTAATGACTTTATATTATATCTAGAATGTCATTGCACACAAAAGTTTCTTCGGTTTGAAGTGTGGACAAAGCAGAAACTCTCCCCTTCTTAAACTTAAGAAAGTGGTGGCTGGGGATTGATCTCCAGAACACGAGGTTAAAGAGACTTTAATATTAGATTAAAATTTGATTCAACTCAAAAGTTTAAGTTATTAAGTAAAAGCCTATAACAGTTTTATATTATATTATATCTAAATTCAGGCTGTTGGAGTATTTAGGATTGACATTTGGACTTAAGTGACAAGGGAAGTAATCTCCGAAATTGATTAAGTTGTTTGAGAAATGATTTTAGTACATCTAGCGTAAGAAGTATAGAAAAAGTGAGGCAGACAAAAGAAAGTGTACTTTGAATGTTGTGATGTGAGCAAGTTGAAAAAGAAGACAGTCCTCTTCCAACGTATGCTGTAGCTGGTGATCAACTCTGGTAGAGGTAGTAGCTGAGTTCTCAGTTGAGAAATGTGTGCAGAGTGGTCTTGTCTTCTGGTCAGGGCTCATACAGTATACTCTTTTCTTTATAAGCTTGTGTTGTGTTGTGTTTAGGTGATATCCGTAGCATGTTACTCTTGTCGGCTGCACTAGTTTAGCTGATTTACTACAAATGTGGAATTAACTGTTTTATGACTGAGGCCCAATTAACCATTCCTGCTCCAATGACTCCTTTCTACTTCTACATCAAATTTCTCGGTAAGCATTTAGAGTGATTTAGACCAGTTTTAATTTCTTATCTCTTAGTTACCTAGTCTCTTTCTTTCTCTTTCTCTTACAAGTGATCAGCCTGTAACCAAAAAATGATATTGCGCTGGCTTCCTTCTGAAATTACCAAGCCATAAAGCAAATGAGTGCAGACCCTCCATTCCATTTTATTTTTAAGTTTAATCGATTCTTTAATTAATATATTGATATGAAAATTATTTTAATTAATATATTGACATGGACATCCATGATAAGTAGGTGATCGCACCACATGGGGGTCCTTTTGGATTCACATGAGACACTGCTCAACAGCTAAGACAAGATCACGTTGAGACCTAATTAACTTGTATGTGCCAAAATCTCTGCTTGGTTGCTGGGATTCACTTCTACATGCCCCATCCAGTTGCAGTTGTTTCCCTAAATATCTTAAACATGATAAATTTTATCTTCTCACTTGATTTTGTATTAAATTTTAATTCATCAATTACACGTAATTATAAAATTAAAATATTATTTTATAATTTCTTAATTAATTAAAATTTAATAGATCATTTAATTTAATTAGTTGCACTATTTATTTGGTATTAAGTACTTACTGATTTAGTGTAATAGAACCAACATCCACCCTTGTTTCCAGACCTTGAAATTAATCGTATATTTATTATATCTTTACAGTTTTGCATAATAGAATGAGATATTATTATTATAATACTCTTGAATCGTACTATAATAATTTTATTATTTAGCATTTAGCATAACAGAACGTGATTGATTATTTTATTATGACAAGTGGTTAATAAACTGATTATATTGTAAATATATTTACATGTGATGAGATTTTGATGGCTGGCTTTGGTTGCACATCAAAGGCTTGTTTCTGTGGGTGTGTCTTAACAGATACCCTACCAAAAGGAAAAGAGAAGGAAATTAAGCCCCCCTATTTCAAATTCTTCTCCCTTTCCAACTTTTCGTATAACACAGACTTAAATATTATTTTATTTTGTACGGTTTAAATTATTATTAAATTATTTTTAAAAAAATTTTATCTCTTATTTTAAAATTTTTATTAATTTAATTTTTGATACTTGATACTTATTAATTTTATTTTTCAAATTTATTAATATCATGAATTTAAAAAAAGTTTAAATTTTTAAAAATATCAAATAAATTAATTTAATAAAAAAATTTAAATATAAAAAATTAAATTTAATAAAATTAATGTGTAAATAAGATGTTTAATTCTTATAAAAATAATAATAAAGTGTTGATTAGTGTAATTAATTTGGTGATTTTAAAGTACTTGCTTTCCATGTACAATCCCACCGACACACCCTAGCTAGCTCACGCCAACATCATATTATTTTATATATGAATATATATATATATATATATATATATATATATATATATATATATATATATATATATATATATATATAGCTACAAGATTTCTCAAAGTAAAAGTGTTGAAGGGTCAAACTAGGCTTACCTGCAGTAATGATGATATCATACCTGTTTCTGCTGCATGTAACCATTCAACTTTACATGAAAAATTTTAAAAAGTGTAAGAAAGTCAATGTCCTTAAGGCTGTTTTGCAGCATAGTACAAATCTATCCCATACAATTGGAAACTATAGTGCATGCTGTACTTACATGCAAAAATGTCTAAACTGTTGACTCAATTTTTTTGGATTCTATGCATTTATTTTTTTTTCTATTAATATTATGAATATATTTATAGATGTACACCATTTTTTACTATTTTTTTTAATTTCATTTATAATTTTACTCTTATAACATAAATTGAAACATAAAGGTGCACACTTTTAAGTGTACATTTTGCATTTTTTAGTTATAACATCAAAGAATTATTTGATCTTTTGTATACTAACTAAACTCCTGACTATTAAATTATATTCCTATATTAGTCACCATCTTAAATAGTGCCCAAATATTATAAAAACACCCTTGTGTAAATAAAAAAAAAAACTAGAAAAATTTCTCAGGATGTATTTAATTTTTTATTAAATGATGTAGAATTTTCATTTTATTTCTTTCTTTTAACAGCTTGATGATGAATAGTTCATCCTCCTTTGGTTTCTAATAGATTCTAAACAAAATTTATGTATGCTTACTTATATATTTCCTCTTAATCCACACAGCTGTGATATATAAATGTAGGTTGGGGAATTACTCATTTGGCATTTTATTTCATACATACATGTATCCAACCCAAATGGTTAAAGTTTGGACAAAAAAAAAAAAAACTAATTTTTGACTACTGTATTTTTTTATTTACAATTAATTAATAATAAAAATTTAAATAAATATACATAGTGTATACTGATTTAAAGGCAATAAAATCATGGAAATTGGTTAGTTAATTACTCTTACTAAATATTATATTATTCAAAATAAATATTTCTACAGCTGACAGGAGGAATTTTGCCGTGTGGTGATCGGCTGTTTGGCTGTATCTAGTTGTCACCCCAAGAAATTGTACTGAGAATTGCATCTATAACTTCATACGTTGGATCTGCTTACATGTCTCATAGCCATTGGTTATGATCACAAGGTGTCCCGACAATCATTAACTATAGTTTGTTAATCAACCAATCAAAACAGAGATATGCTAAGATTAGATAAGTTTGGTTGCAGTTGATTATTGTCTACTCTGTGCAAAATAATGTTTAAATTCGAAGCTGGTTCTTTGTTCTAATAGCCATAAAGCAGTGGTCTTTTATAAAGCTTAAGCCTGGCAAAGTGCTTGGTTTTCTCTCACTCTCCCTCTCTTTCTTGAGTTTGAGCTTCACTCGTAGTTGCCAGGCTCTATTCAGCAGAATCCCATTTGCATTTGTGGGTTCTGAAAATTCACAGAACAGTGGAAATTTCTGATGAGATAGTTTTTCCTCCTACTTGATACGCCCACAATGTTGAGGAAATCTCAGATGAGCTCCAATTTGTGACCTTTTATTACTTTTGTTGCCAGAATCTTCATCTGGGATCTGGGTGTTTTGCTTTGTTTTCTTCTTTTCCTGTGAACTTGAATTTGAGGATTCAAAGTAAAATGGCACCCAATTCAATTCCGGTGTCAATTGAGAAAAGCCACGGCTTTTCCTTGTTCGAAGTCACTCATCCGGATTCACCAGTGTTTCCCGAGAAGCACAAAGCTTCGAGTACAAAACAATTCACATGGGTCATTCTTCTCAGAGTTCACAGAGTTCTGAGCTGCTTGTCATGGCTGACCATGGGATTCAGCCCCATGTTGGCTTTGGTGAAGAAACGCATTTCCTTGACTGATATAAGCGATGAAGATTCCAAGTACAGGGGAAGGTTGTATAGGTTCATCAAAGTTTTTCTTCTTCTTTCAATTGGCGGTTTGGCCTTAGAACTCATTGCTCATTTCAATAAATGGAATATGCGTATCTTTCAGCCATGGGAAGTTGAAGGTCTGCTTCAATGGTCCTATATGGCATGGCTATCTTTCAGAGAAGATTATATTGCTCCTATAGTCTTATTGGCTTCTAAGTTTTGCGTTGTGCTCTTCTTGATTCAATCTCTGGATCGTTTTGTCCTCTGTCTTGGGTGTTTCTGGATGAAATTTAAGAAGATCAAACCCACCATTGAAGAAGACGCTTATGATATTGAGGATCCTTCAAGTTTCCCAATGGTTCTTGTTCAGATTCCCATGTGCAATGAGAGAGAGGTAATACAAAATTCCAACTATATTCTATGATTTCATGCCTATATATGACCAAGCAGAAGTAGAATTTAGTCTTCGTCATTCTTACAAACATCTTATGTGTGTTTGTCTTTAATTTAGATCATAGCATCTGTAATGACTTCTAGCTTGATTTAGACATCACATTACTTACAATTTTGGCTTATGGTGTTTAATATTGGATGTTGAGACATTTAATTTGTTTTGTTCAGGTTTATGCACAATCCATTGGTGCTGCTTGTCAACTTGATTGGCCAAAGGACCGGCTATTAATTCAAGTCCTAGACGATTCAGATGATGCTACTGTGCAGCTTCTCATTAAAGATGAGGTTTCGTCTTGGAAAGAGAAAGGGGTCAACATTATCTACAGGCATAGATTGATCAGAACTGGGTATAAAGCTGGAAATCTAAAGTCAGCCATGGCTTGTGACTATGTTAAAGATTATGAGTTCGTGGCAATTTTTGATGCAGATTTCCAGCCTAACCCTGATTTTCTTAAACAAACCATTCCCCATTTCAAGGTACTATAAACCAAATAAGGAAAAGGAGATTTTTTTTTTTTTAATCTGGGGTCTGAACAAATGTTTCTAAAGATTCTGTGATTTTCTTCTGTGCAGGGAAAGCCTGACCTGGGTCTGGTTCAAGCTAGATGGTCTTTTGTGAACAAGGATGAGAATTTACTTACAAGGCTTCAGAACATCAACCTGTGCTTTCACTTTGAGGTGGAGCAACAAGTGAATGGCCATTTTCTAAATTTCTTCGGATTCAATGGAACTGCAGGAGTTTGGAGGATAAAGGCTTTGGAGGATTCGGGGGGCTGGCTAGAGAGAACCACAGTTGAGGACATGGACATAGCAGTTCGAGCTCACTTGAACGGATGGAAGTTCATCTTCCTTAATGATGTCAAAGTACTTTGTGAATTACCAGAGTTTTATGAAGCTTATAAGAAGCAACAGCATCGATGGCACTCCGGTCCAATGCAGCTTTTCCGGCTATGCCTTCCTGCTATAATAACTTCCAAGGTCTTTATATCATTTTCAACTTCTCTTTTAATTTGTCTTTGATCCTTATACTTGGAAATGAATATCATTTTTCTGAATTCTTATTTGCTCTTGTGCAGATTTCGGTGGGGAAGAAGGCCAACTTGATATTTCTTTTCTTCCTATTAAGGAAGCTTATACTTCCCTTTTACTCATTCACATTGTTTTGCATCATCTTACCTTTGACAATGTTCATACCTGAAGCTGAACTACCCCTTTGGATTATCTGTTATATCCCCGTTACCATGTCTTTCTTGAACATCCTTCCAGCCCCAAAATCTATTCCTTTTCTTGTTCCTTACCTGCTATTTGAGAACACCATGTCAGTTACCAAGTTCAATGCTATGGTTTCGGGACTATTTCAGCTAGGAAGTGCTTATGAATGGGTTGTGACTAAGAAGACAGGAAGGTCATCTGAGTCAGATTTGTTGGCTTTGGCTGAGAGAGAATCAAAGTCTGTAAATGAAGAGAAAATTCTGAGGAGGCATTCTGAGTCTGGTTTGGAATTATTAAGCAAACTTAAGGAAGCCGAATTGCCTCGCAAGAAGAAGAAAAATAGGATCTACAGGAAGGAGCTTGCACTTTCTTTGCTTCTACTCACTGCATCAGCAAGAAGTCTTCTATCAGCTCATGGAGTTCATTTCTATTATTTGCTCTTCCAAGGATTGTCATTTCTGGTGATGGGTTTGGACTTAATAGGCGAGCAAGTGAGCTGAAATGGAGCATTGAAATTGTTTTACTTGTTTTTGACAGCCAATATGTGGTTCGAAGAACACATTTCAATTGAGATTCATATAAAATGAAGGTAATTGCAGGAACTCAAAGTAGAGTAAATTGTACAAGCACAAAGAAAAAAAAGTACTGAGAACCAGTAGACAAAATCTCTCTCTCTTTCTCTATTTTTCTGGTTTTTCAAACTTAAATTTGTTGGATTTGTGATTCATTGGTTTCTATGGATGCTAATTATGTAAAGCTTTTAGACCAGAAAATATATTGTTGGAACATAATTGTATTGGTCAGCATTTTTGCTGCAACAGCTTCTTTGTGACTGCTATAACATGATACCTACCTTCTACTATCAATTGTGAGCTATGTTGGGCTTCATTTACTGCATAATTTAGATTTTAAGCAATTTCATGTTCAAGTTCAACAGATTATTGTTGAATTCAATTGGAGAAGCAAGTTATCTGAACACTCTGATTATGTTGGGACTAAATACCAACTGGGCTTTCTGATAACTGTGGGCACAGAATTTAATAAGAAATCTGGTGGTAAATATAGAGCAGAGCAACTTTTTTTATGTAGCTCTTACATTGGTCCCTGACTCCCATCTGCAGTTCTGCCAATAGTCAATGAATCTTTGTTGATTTCTTTTTACACACCTCACCTCTTAACATAAGATAAAAAATGGATTGGTTTAAAAAGAGAAAATGGGGTGAGAAAAAAAAAAAACACTTAATCTTTCCTTGTTATCCGTTCGAGGTGGCCCAGTTACTCTTTCCCTGTCTTGCCAATCTATTGTCTCTCATGAATATCGTTATTGTCCCACTTAGAATAGGCGATATCTTAATTCACATCCCATAAACTAAATAGATCTTGATCTCAAGATTCGTAGAAGTGTGTAAAGAATTAGCATATACAATAAGTAAGTGCCCATTCCCATTTGGAAAATGCTATTGGTACCACTATTGTGGACACTTAGTGTATTTTACTGACCCAATCACATTAGGGGAATCAAAGGTTCTAGCAGAAAGTTGGAAGAGAACACAATTCAATTATTGAGTATGGGATATTTTCTAAGGAATTTTAAGTTAGTGAGATTGAGAAAGGAAAATTTAAACTTGGACCCTTAACTTTTTGAATCTTTTTCAAAGATCCCTAAATCAATTGTCTTATGTCTACATGTGTCCTATATAATAAAACAAGAGTTTATGACTTTGTAGTATCCCTAATTTTATAACGTGCCTAATTTGCTTTTGTGAACCTTTGATAGGGATGGGATGGTTTCAGTGTCCCAAACCTTCCAGACAGTGATGATGAATCCCAGTTAGGGTTGGTGGCCTTATTTAGACACATGGACTAATCCTTTTTAATTAACTAAATAAGTGCCAACAAAACCACTTCAAAAGTCTAAACGTTTCTTAAGTTGAATTATTTTTTTTTTTTTTTATGGAGATTTATGAGATACTCCATATCTTTTATCTCATTGATTTATTATTAATTAATAAAAAAATTTAGTTTTTTTTTTTTTAAATTAATTAAAGCAGAGTTAAAGAAGAACAAAACAAATGGTAAAAGAGAAGCAAATTGGATTTGCTGCAGCCCGCCTAAGCTCATCCGATGACTCAAATTGAATTGTTGGACTCAATTTGAGCCATCAAATAATGGTTGAACGGTGCAAAATGTATTACCTGCAATGCAATCGCCTCCCATTGTTGTAACTAATCCTAATCCACACAAAAGATATTGTACTATCTTTTATCCCCTTTGCAATGTTCTGCAACTTCAGTTTCCCTCATCTATATCAGTCAAAAAGAGAAGAAAATGATCATAAATTTAGCCTAAACCAGCTGCCATGTTTCCTTGACATAAATACAATTTTACATTCATATAATTACAAAGCTTTGATACTTCGCAAATGTAGAAATGAAAAAAAAAAAAAAAAAAAAAAACAGAAAAGGAAATAAAAAAGAGAGTAAATGACACAATTGATTTTCATTAATTATTTTAGGAGCAATTAAGATTGAGTGGTGTGCATGCATTTGGCTTTTCCCACTTGATTGACAAAGCTTGGTTCTGCTGCTGCAATTTCCTTACTGCAGGCTAAGATTCTTCATCCTTCATTACCAACAATAATAACATCAGATATTCAGATCCACCCAAATGGAATTCTATCCATGACATAATTGAGAAAATATATAATAATAATGATGATTATAACAGAAGCAGAGTGATATGTATTGATGGTAATGACCATATTATAACAAAATAAAATGAAGTGCATGAGATAATGAGGATTAATCAAAATAAATGCAAAAGTTAACAGTGGAATTTGGATTGGCTGTAGTTGAAAATCACGGTAGTTATCCAATTATCAAATCTTCAAGTAGAGTGAGTACTGTACCTGTGTTCTTCTTCCATGTAACTGTAAGCAGCTTTGGAGGTCCCTGAAGCATTAATCTTTCTGTAATTGGGGAGAGGCACTTGGCCTTCCTCAATCTGCTTCACATCTTCCACAAGCTTGTCATAATGCCTCTTCACCTCCTCCACCGTCTTCCCTCCGACTGCTCTGGCCAGCTTCTGCCACCTATCTGGGCTGTCCTTGTCATACGTCGCCAAAGCATTCTCAAACATTTTGTTCTGCTTTGCTGTCCAAGCCGAGCTCGACGCCATTTCAATGTTTTCTCTGGCAGCTAATAGAGATGCCTAGAATGACTTGTATGAGCAAAGAGAGTAGCATTGGTGGCCTTTATATAGCAGTGGAGGTTTCTGAATACTACTTCAGGCTGTTGCTTTCAAAGCAAAACAGTGGGACAAATTGTAAAAATCAATAGATGGTTTTCTTTTTAAAAACTTTACAATTTGCTTTTTCTAGGTTAACGCTTAATCTGTAAGAAACAGTTTCTCGCCGACTTTCCCTTAATCGAGATATCTTTCTTACTCAGTCTCCAAGTTCTTTCTCACGTTTCATGCTAGATTTAAGGGTCTGTCTTTGGATCAAACACATGCAACAGCAATTGTTGCCACATGAGACATGTTTTTCTTTTTCTTGGGTATGGTAACGCCTCTTATTCAAATTGTAAGCACTAAAGTTTATTCACACAACTGGAGTTAAAAAAATTATAGTGACACGTGGTGCGTCACAGTAAATGTTGATTTGGAAAATGGATAAAGGTGACATTGAGAAAATTAAGAGTGAAACTTTTTTTTTTTTTTAATTCGGATTTGTTATAGTTAATTGCATTTCTTGTTTAAATTGAAATATCAAGTGCTAAGCCATTAATTATTAAATTTATGTAATGAAACTTGATTTTATATACTCATTCATTTTTTTATTTGTAATTTAAGATTGCTGCTTACAAATTAAGAAATATAATTAATATGATTGAAATTATGTGTAATTAAAACAATTGTTAATGTGATATATTATAAATTGATGGACCTAAAGAGTAAGACATAGATGACATAGGATCCTAACAAAACTAGATTTCTATGATTAAAATCCCTACATAATTACTAATGTGACAATTGATGGTGAAAATTATACTATAACCGATTCATCAAATAGTTTATAATAAGTTACGTCATCAACTGCAATAGATTTTAACACTAGAAAATCCAAGAGCTGCATGAGTAATGATATGGGGATGTGATCTGAAACTGTGAAACTGTAGCAGTAGAAAGGACATGGTGGGTCCTGGTGATTAAGGCAGAATCTGTACATCTGAACAATGAAAAGGTTCACGGGCGCGCGCCGCAGGTACCATTGGGGGCATGTAGAAAAGAAAATGTGTCACGCTAAGATAAGAGTGCAATCTAGCTGTGTCTGCCTGCGTGCATGGATCCGACAGAAAACGCACAAAAGTACTCTTTCTGATGTTTTGCCTGTCTTTCTTCTCTCTTTCTTCCTGCAGCTGCAACTGCATAGTCCCCATTTCTAACTATATCTTAAGCTGGCTGCCATTGCCACACTACCTTACACTCAAACTACTTCATCCAAATAAAGCTTCCTCTGCATCACCATCATGCTTGCTTTTTGTACATTTCTGAATATATCACTACTCTCCTCACAGTAATCTGTCCCTTTTGCTATTCATTAATCATTTCACTTGTTTGCTTCTTCTTCCCCCCATTGTTCTTTCTCTTTGTAAAGAAAAACAAAAGGGTGTTTAAACTTTCCACTTGTTGTGGCTGCTTGAATATTTATTTATCTGTTCTGATGATAAACTTTTGATCTTATTAAATTGTTAATACTTACCATAAACATATAGATCAGTTAGTAAGGAGTTGTTATAACTTAAACTTTAAATAATTTAAAACTTATTAAGAAGAGTATTATTACTTTTATATCTTATCCAATTAAAATTAAATTAATCAATGTTTAATAAATTTAAGAAGGAGAGATTCCTTACTGTACTATATTCTTTCTGTTTATAAAGAAAACAGAAGGATGCCTATGAAATTTTTGAACTTGTTATAGACTTATAGTGGTTATGATTCATATATAGCTAGCTGTATGCATGCTAGTTGCGTTATGATCAAGCAAATCTCATCCTAACTATTTACTATGTCCTGTACAGGGAACTTGAGTAGGTCCCTTTTCATCTTTTTCACATTTACATACTATAACGTTGCCAAATAAGACAAAATTATAGGAAGACATTTATTTATCCAAAAAATAATTATGTTTACAAGATGGGCAGCCGAAAGTATCCCATAATTACAAGTGATTGATATTATTCATTGTATGAAAGTGACCACTAAAGAAAGTTATTTGGTCTAAGAATATATTTGTATCTTTTAGACTTGGACTACTTTATCTCTTCTGTAGCAAGAAAAAGGAAAGAAAACCTAACGAGGGAATGGAAACAAGGGCTAATTTGCAAGCATTCTCACCTCTTGGGTTCAATTCCAACCCCTCCTCAATACATTAGGTTGAAACACTTGTGTGTCACTCCTAAAAAAAAAAAGCAATTGCTGGTTGATGACAATTTGGATCTCTCAACATTCACTGCTGATTAACTTGGAGCCATTAATAAAACAACTTGAATTGTATCTTCAGGCTTCTTATGATGTTCAAAAAAACACTATGTCTCAAGGCATTGCAAGTTAAAGCTTCTCAGCTTGAAATTTTCAAGTTTCTCTTTTAGTAGAAATTTATTATTTATTGTTGTCTGTTTACTTATGCTCTAAGGATTTGATTGGATATTCTATGTGTAGACAAAAAATAAAATGAAATATTATATTTGATTGACCTTATTCCAAATAACCAGTTATACTGTGGAGAGAAATATTTCTATAAAGAAACAGCGATGCTGATTCTGATGATGCAGAATCCTTATCATCCACGTACATCACAGTCCGAATTTATCCCTCAGCATAGCTTCCCTTTCAATTTCAGAAGCTTTATGATCCCTCCACTGCTAATACAAGTTGGGATTGGGGCCACTTTTCTGTTGTAAGATCCAAAATCTAAATGCCCTTAAATTGAGAGAATATTCAAAGGGAATAGCCATTTCAATCCACACACTTCCCTTTCAATAAGCAAACCCAGTGCATGTTCATCAACGGTTAGTAGGTTTATCTATATATGGAGTCTTAACTCTTAAGGTTCTGCATAAAAGGAGAATGCGTACATTTATCTGATTTTACTGCAAACTACTGCAGACTATTTCTCTGTTGATGCTGATTAAGGAGATACATTATTCATTGGACCAGTCAATACTTTAAAGTGATATTACTATTATTATTATTATTTTTGGTTTACGGGTATCTTCACACCTGAGTGTAAGACTTATTCAAGATGGAAGCATTTACTGGTAAATTCCTTTCAACAATTGGGACTCCAAGCTTTGAACTTATGACTTTTGCCCTAGAGTGATCATAATCTGTCAACTTTGGCATGCAGGAAGAGATATCTACTTGAACATGTGTAGTGTAAAAACTTGGAATCCTTATCATCAAGGCCTATTTTCCACTATAGAGTATAAAGTGATCAAGATCCCATGGATACCCAATTGTTATTTTTCAGTATCTTCCAATTCCAAACTTGTGGTTTATTCTCTTGTGTTTTGTGGTCCTTTCCCAATATTCTGGGGCTACCACTGGTCATAGATAGATGTTATTCCCACCTTTTACCACTCCAAACAAGCTTCAGTCAATTATAAATTCATAGCAAATCACAAAGTTCTTGGGGAATATAAGATCATAAAGGCAAAAAGGACGGCAACATAAAGTCATAAACCCTAAAAGATAAATTCCGGTGTTGACTCTTCATTGGCCTCAGGCTGGTCAGTGGTCACGTATCTTCTGTCAAAGGAAATAAGCAGATTTACATATGAAAGTAATCAAAGAAGTTTCAGAAGACTTTTATGTTATTGAGTATCATATATCTTATGATTACATTTCAATATAAAAATTCAAATAAACAAACCATTTTTTTTTTTTTTTGAAATTTATACTTAAAGTATCCTCATACCTTTTGAGTATGAGACTAATTTTTGTTTTTTAGATAATTGATAAATTTATCCAACGAAGTCAAACAAAAAACTTTTACCAAATTACTAAAACCCCTTATAAGTAAATCTCTTATAGAGACTTCAATGACATTGGTTATCACTCACCTAGATCCCATATAGCAAGCTGATAGAGAGAATGTGATCAAAGTTTTTTCATGTGGGATCTGGGTAAGTGATAAAATTATTCTGCCAGGCTATATTTCATCTAGAATCTTGCATTTTATTCTGAAATGATGGTTTGGTATTTGGATAACAACAGATTCAATTCCGATTTGTGATGAGATAGAATCTTGCACCTTGTTTGCTTTATTGGTCAATTTGGTTATATATATTGCAGGCGAATGTCAATCATGGGTTGTAAAAAGGGAGACGAGGCCATGAAGGCAACACATTTTTTCCTGTGTTTATGCTCAGCCACCCAATTTCATTATAAAGATTTAAGCATGAATACTTAGACACACTTCTGATGTGCCTATTCTGGGTTTTGCAATTTGAAGATTGATCAAGGACAGTAACAAACTGGAAGCAAGCTTGTGAGCAAATCAGAAGAGAGAATAAAACCAGTACATACCAAACTGACAGATATCAGAAGATAATAGTTTTATGCATTTTGCTTGGTAAAAATCCTACCTTTGTGCGAATCCAATCATGTTGGTTTCATTAAAAATCATCACTTTGAGAACAACAACTAACTGGGAAAACATTATGATACTTTAATTTTTGGGCCACCACTTGAGTTAAATGTTATTTTCACATAATCATCTTCTGCTGAAACAAACAGCAACAGCAGCGGTAAATTGGCATGAATCAAAATTTTAACCAGCAGTACAAAATTACAATGTTTCAGAAAAATTGGAAATTACATCTATGAGACAGTTATTAGCTCCAACTAGAATATCTACTCATCGAATACCTTGTCTGGACAGATTGCAGTAAATCTGGCCTTCATAACAATCTAAACAGTTAATCCGAGGACTTCTAATTTTCCAAAAAATAGACTGTGGCCATCATAACAATCTAAAATAGAATGCCTACCAATGCTTATGATTTTTTTTTGGAAAATTTAGAAAAAAAAATTAGAGGATTAACCAGGAAATAACTTTCGGTATGTAAATGCTGGATTTTTCCATATGAGGATTTAGATAGTCCATGATGTAAACTCCAATTAGGGAAAGTTATAAGTGAAATCCCACACTTGTGAACATAAAAAAAAGAAAATAATAATAATAAACCAACCCAGATCATGAACTCATTGATAGAAATCAGACACGAGAAGAAAAAAACGAAAGTCCTTTACTTCAGAGAAAATGACTAGAAAATTGAGAAAGATGCACATGGCAGCTAGCAAAAGATGAGCTTTTCAGTCAAGTGAGAATCTGCTTTTGCCAAACCTCAAGAAAGTCTAGTCCGTCCACCTGATTCTTAAAACTTTATTTGAGCAAGCCTTTATCAATTATAATGTCAGAAATGTAAAGACTAATATACAAATAAATTATATTTACAGACTTAACCATCCACTTACCCTTCTTACTCGAATTATAAGCAAATGGAAGTGTTATTTAATCAAGAAATAACAAATAGCAAAGACTTTTATATATATATACCATTGACCTAAGAACCAAACTGAATCTTGAAAGGAAAATTAGACATTCTGCTTGTCCGATTGGTTTTAATGAAAGAGGAGCAATGCTTTAGGAACTTCACCATCATTCACTTCCAAAGAGATAAGCCAAATGAACACTTTACTGTAAGTTAAAGCACAAGCACCAGAAGCCTATTCAGTCACTAGACAATATGCAGACAAATTAACCACTGCATAGCAGTCAATCTCTTAGAACATCTTGCACCATATTTACTCGTCATCATATCAAATAAATCGTGACAACAAGGTACCAATGATTTTGAAGAAAAGAACCAAGAATTTATTCAGAGAAAAAATAACACAATTGTGGCATAGCTCTATAATCTACAATTCGTAATATATCATATATAACTAAAGAATCTCCTATACTCATCTTGCAAAGTGCAACCCATGATTTCATCAAAAGAAAATGATTCTGTGTTGAGCATTCAATAATTAACTGTACAATGTGTATAAAACTGCAATACAATCGCCACTTTGAGCCATCGTCCTGGAGTCAATCTCCATTATGGAGTAAAAAATAAAATAAAATAAAATAAAATAAAAAATAGCCCATGTCCTTTTTCTCTCAGACTATAGAGGCTTCAAAACCTAAAGCAAATCGGGGGAAAATAATCATTCTATTATCAGAGCTGTAATGCCAAATTTGGCTGCAGCTGAGAAAGAGTTGCAGCATTGGAACTAGACGAATTTGTTGCTCCAACCTCCCCATTCAAGCAATTAGGAAATGACAAAGCATTCTGTTTAGTGGGCACCGCCAATCCTTGCCAAGATGATTTTCCAGTAAGCCCTTGGGAATATGTTTGCAACTCAGAACCAGATTGACTCAAATTGTTTAGAAGCTGGGCTTTGGGTGGTGGATTCATATTTGAAGGTGCCAAGAAAGTGCCGGAATTGTTGACGCGATCCGTGTCAAGCATTTGATCACTAGAACTTGGCGTCCCAGTTAAGTCAGAGAGTTTTACCATCCTCATTTGAGATGAAAAATTAGGAGCCAATCGACCATCTGAACCATAAGCATCATTAGAGTGAACCGTAGGTTCTTGCTGAATCCTCAAAGGTGTCACCGATTCAATGCCCCTACCAACACTATCGAGAGAATTCAACTCACTTTGAGAATTCAATACCACTTCTCCACTTTGCAAGGAAGATCTATTTGCTACAGGGAACGAGCCAGAAGAAGAGAATCTATTAGTATAATCATCTGGTAAACGAGGGTCTACAGATCCCTCCTCACCACAAAATGGCTTGTGTCGCTTCTGTGACTCCTCATCATCAGATACCCAACCACGACCAAAACCATGTCCTGCTGGTAAAACACTTCTTATTTTCCTCGCAGCAATGTTCCAGACAACAGGACCAAGATCTGCAGCAAAACAAGCTAGGCTTCTTGCATAGCTATGCTTCACATGTAAGCCTACCTGGTTTAATAAAAAGAAGGGAAGATCAATTATATAACCAAAATTTCTGTGTTTTCAGGTTTTCAGCCTCAGATTGAGGGAAATTGGAAAAAGAGAAAAAGACCTACAGCAAGAAGTTGCTTAAATTCTTCATCAACAGGGATCGAGGCTGGTGGTTCATTCCCAGAAGCCACTGGATATATGTACGTATCACGCCTAGTCTCATCAACCATAAGTTGCTTCTTTCCATACCTTAAAACAGCTTTTAAAACAGAAGCTGCAAGACAAAAATAAATGAAGACATGAGTTGCTCTTATTTGAACTCAGAAGAATGGGAAAAACACAAGAAACATTTACGTAAAGACTGACCTGGAAATTCATTTTCCCATTCAGACAACCAACCAGTATAACTTCCATTGGTAAAGTTATTTTGGGAAGCCCTAGCTGAAGATTCTGCGGGATGGAACTTATTTATTCCTTTTCTTAGATTATAAACATTGGACCCACAGGCATTATCGCCTGCAGAAGCAAGAGTTGCATCGGAGGAAGACTCAGGACCAACATGCTCAGAAGGAGACATGCCCATTGACTTTCTGGTGCTCTTGCCTGGGGGCCTGCCTCTCCGCACAATTTTTTGTTGTGGTTCACTATCATCACTATCTTGTCTCAAATTTGCGAAGTCCTTCTGTGCCATCTCTTGCATGGAACGAGCCTAAGGAAAGATTCTCTTCAATCACAACAGATGCGAGACATGTAAAAGAAGGAAGGGAACTGTACTATATAACTCCAAAATTGGGCAAACCTGTCGATAGTAAATAGTATCTGGTGCATTATATTGCATTGCATTTGAGCATATCAATAATACATCTTTCTGCAAGAATGAAGCAGCCATGAGTTTCAATTCCCATCAATCAACAACAAACAATTTTACTCAAACATCAATGGTTAGTACATGAACTCTACACCATCATACTGGATAGCCAAAAGAAGAATAGTTCTGATATAATTACCATAAATGTAAACAATAACCAAAACTGTACATGTATGTGAATCACAAAAGGGCAGCGTGAGCATGCCAACTCATGGAGCCATCTCCTGGATTTGTAATGATGACAGATAAACAGGGAAATGACAGGAAAATGATTTAATGTCACTGAACGAGTAACATATAAAGAATGATGATCCTTAATTAATGGAACCAAATGTGTAAAATGCTGCTGATAATTTAGGAAACAGGGTTACATCATAAATTAGATAAAAGATACATATATATTCCTTAATGCATTTCCTTACTGATTCTTTTTTCTGCTTGCTCTCGTCCTGAACTGAAAGCCATGATTTTCCATTTTGTAATGTATGAAAATTTCTCACTTCAGATTTTTTTCCTTTTTTTCCTGACCTTTCCTAAAGCATTACATTCCCAAAATTTTCATAGTATCTAATCTACCGAGCTTCTGGGCAACTTCCAAGCATGCCACAAATCAATAGAACTATGCCATACATACATTCAATTAGGAATCAAACAATGTTCATCAGGCATTAGCAGCAGAAAGATGAGAGACAGGCAGTTTCAGCATTTGTCTGACGAAGATACGATTATTTATCCAGTAGATGCATATGTTATCACGCAATACAGCAGTAGTTACAGTTCTTTTGTTTATGCAGTTTTCGTCCAGAGGAACCAACAATATCTCTAGTCTACTATAAGATCAAGGAAAGAAAGAGAAAACAAAGTATGTGTCAGATGCATGAATCAGAGTTCACAGTGAGATGATTGAAGAGAAGGAGCAACTGTTCCTCAATCATTTTCCTAAGTAAATGAAAAAATCAAATATAGAAATGAAAAAAACGTTCAAACAGCAAACAGCATACGCTGAACCAGTTACTTTAATCTCAGAAACAAATTACATGTGTTCTAAAAGGTCAGATACAACGTGTACCACCAACCTCAAATTGTTCCAAGTTATTATAAACTCCCGCATCCAACTTCTTCCTCAATGTTCCAAAATCCATTGGGCGTGCAATGATATCATGATAATCAGGAAGCTGTAGAAAGAAATTTCTTTAACATCAACTTGAAGTAATGGCAATCCAGTGCTCAAATATTATGCATATTACAAAAAATTCACCTCTTCCGGATCCACAGGCTCTGAGAACACCCCGTGGCTGTCCTTTCTGCAATATAATTGGGTAACCAATCAAATATCCACTGAGAGGAAAAAAACAAAAAAGAAAATGGAAAACCGAAGGAAAGGAAGAAACTAAAATACACACTTTTGAAGTCTATCAAGTATGAACAGCAAGAGCTTTTTGTCCGGCAAAGGTGTTGTGGGACCGGACTCTTCCTGCGAACCTGCCAACACATAATATTAAAATCACCATTAATATTCCCCACCACATCTTAATAGCAGCAATTGAGAAATTATTGATAGTTTCATACCATGTTTACTCTCTGTCGCTTTCAGAACCTTTTTACTCTGCACAAGTCCCATATCAAATGCCAGAAAATATCAATATCGATAAAAATTTAAAATGGACGTGCGTGATTGTACAATTTTTCATAAAGATAATCGAAATTGAACAGTAAAAAGCTAGAAGCAGCAGCTGGACTGGAACGCATGTGGGGAAGGAGAAATTTTTATTTTTTTTAAAAAAAACACCGAGAATACTTTAGAGATAAGACAAACAGAAGCTTTTGGGCATATCTGCGCATTCCAGTGTAGACGAAGGCTAGATTCAGTACAGCTAATAAGGAATGCATAAATGATGAAAGATTTAAATCAAGGAAATAAAATAGAGAGCCCACCCAAAATTTCCCCAAAATAAAAAAATGTTGAAACTTGACCAGTCAAACGCATACTCCCAACTTCTATTTCAACGAGTTCACAATTAAATTTCATAATAGGCGCGAAATCCTAGAAGAATTAAAACTCTTCTTTGTTAGGAAGACGCCACAAATCGCTAAAAAATCCATGAAAAAAAATCGAAAATTTCTGGGTAGATTAATTTAATAAAATGCAAGCTGATGATCACCGTTTGGTTTGATCCCTCATAGACGACATTAATTTTACGCCTCTTGCGGGTTGCATCGGGATCGTCACCGTCGTCGTTGTTCGAATCAGCAGCCAAAGGATCTGGTGACAATGTGGTATGATGGCGATGGGAATTCAAACCAACAAGGAGTTTATGTTTCTTCTGTTTGCGCTCATCGTCATCGTCGCCGTTGTTTCCATCGCCGTCAGTCCCATTAGGAGCCGAATGGGTGAAGTCGGGAACAGGGTTCCGACGGGTGGGTCGACGGTTTTGGTTAGAATAGGTATTGGTTAAATTCTGCTTTTGCCGCTCCTTTTGTTGCTGTTGTTGATTTTTAAGAGAGCGCTTTTGGAGATCCAAAAGAGATGGGCGTCCCTTCTTCTTCTTCTTCATCCTCATCGTTTCAGATGCATCGCCCATTGTTTCCTCCTCTTTTCTCGCTCCCCAAACAGAACGATTTTTCTCTTCTGTTTTATTTTAAAAAAATAATAATAAATTATAGATTATAGATATTCATACTGTGGTTTGGACAGTTTATACTTTGCTACTACGTGCGAGCGGAATTCACGTGACTGTCCATAGCGCGTGGGATACAATTGGGACTTTCTTTCCCCTGAACTGGGCAATGCTTTTGTCCCTTCCTTCTCCAGGGCAATTTTTTTTTTTTCTTTTAATAACTTTTAGCTTTTTTAATTTTTTTTTTCTGATAAACTAATTAATTTTGTAGTAAGGTAATTATATTGTTTCAAAAGAAATTTTATAGGAATTAGTTTTATTAGATAAAATATGGTATTAAGTTATTAATGTTGACTGTAATTTTACTGAAAAGGGTTTCATAACAAATATTGAATGTAAATGTTTACAAAAAATTTATTTTTTAGAGAAAATTTTATGTGAATTTACACCTATTTTTTATATATAATTTTTTTAGGAAATAGTTTTATGATGGTACAATGGATTTTTTTAAATAAGGCCCAAAAATATTGGGCTTTATATCGGGCCTGTTAGGCCCAAGAGTTGGGGTTCTGGTTGGGCTGACCAGACTAGCTTGTTATCCAAAACAAACTACTAGTTGAAAGAGAACAGACTAATTGATGAAACCCGTGAACCTAACAACTAACGACTAAATTACCTCCTATCATTACCACTTGGACCTCAGGACCAGTCCATAAGCACATCAATTCTTTTACTTGTGTTCCAAGGTTCCTTATGCATTATGCAATGTGCATATTCTTTATGGGAAGTTTGACTCATGCTATTTATAAATATTTTATTTGACAGTATTTTATATTACCCACTTGTTAGTACATAGCGAAATTTAACTTGTCATTGAAATTTGAAGAAAGTTCACTAACAATTAGATTTGAGACTTGGATTTAAATGGTTGAGATTACAACTAAGTTAGTGGTCCAATTATTAGAATTCCTCCCAACAATAGCACATGATAATCGTCCTGCAGAGATTCAATCAAGGCTTGGTTGGCTGTTCACACCAGCAATTACAAGCCTCAATATTTGGTTACACATGGTGCATGCATGCATGAATGTTTAATTAATTCCAGTTTCTCTCTTTTTTCTTGAATTTCCAACGGCCTTAAGGATTAGGCACAATGGGAGACTGTGTATTTGAAGTAATTTGGCCTAATCTTGAGATAATAATTGAGCTATTGTACTTGTTTTTGAATTTATGAACTTATAGCCGATAAATTAGAGTTGCTAGCAGGGGCCAAGGCTATATGCTCATCCAACCAACCAAGCACATGTTTAACAGAGAGCTATTATATTTTATATGCTGGTTTGGATTGATTTAAAAAAGAAATGTTTTTGAGTTGCAAAAGTGGACATTAAAGTAACGTTTTTAGCTTCTTAAAGTATTTTAGTTTTTAGAGTTAATTTTACTCTTTTTTTTTTAAAGTCAATTTAAATATTTAAAAGCTATATAAACGTGTGTGTCATTTTTTTCTTTGTCATAATCACTTCTAAGAGAGAAAAAAAAAAAAAATCAACTCAGATGGGTTAAGGAGTGAAGTACATGTGATCTTTTATATGTATTAATGAAATAGGATGGTGGTTTTTTCTTTCTTTTTTTTTTTTCTCCATCTCCATCTCATAAATTAATGAGTGGTGCTGTAAGCAAATCTTTTGAATCCCCTCACCCTTGTCACTCTTCCTTGTTTAACATCTGGTTTTAGTGATGAGGGTTTGGTGAAACATTGTACATTGTATGGTGCATGTGGGTGCAATATTACTCTTTAGGTAAAGACTTATGCCCTGTACTAGCAACTTTTGAGTTTTATGATTAAACCTAAAATTGCAGCCATCTTAAAAGAAAAGGGAAATGCTAGTTGTAGGTTTATTTGTGTATATTTTCCTGCACATTTTGCATAGGTGAAATTATAAATAAAGAAGTAAGAAATGAAAAAAAAAAAAGAAAAAAAAGTGTACGAGTACATGCACATAGACGAGTGTACAAATAATATTAATAAAAGAAAAAAACTTGCATGCATGTAGCTAGCTAAGAATGGTACCAGATGGTGAATACAAGTACTAGTTGTCCAGAAGAGCATGAAATTACCAGAGTTATCTGTTTTGTTGCTGGCAGTGGATAAATATTCCCGAGTTAGTCCACCCTTACTCATAAAAGCGGTGCTGGGCTGGAATTAGCTACTTTTCTTTAATGACAAAACCAGATATGGATGATGCTTGCCTATATATTTACTAGTCATTGCAAGGCAGCACAAGATAGCTTTCGTTTTTTTGCATGCTTCCCTCAAAATAAACTCTTTTGGCACTTGCAAAAGGTTTACATCTTCATACCCTTTTTCAGTTTCAGTAAAATGTGCATAGCAGTTTTCCTTTGGCAAGCTCACCCACTCTACTCTTTGCTTGTTTTGAACAACAGGGATGAGTATCACGACAGGCAAGTTCTTCTAATTAATTTATTCATTATCTTAGGCATTTTTCTTTGAAATTTTTTCCTTCTAATTAACCGCCGGGAAATGCCACTTTTATTTATTTATTTTGTGGTTTTTGATATGAATTGTTGCATGTATTTATATTTATGTGTGGCTGTTTGGTGGTTGTGAAGGCCTACAAAGGAAGTGTCATGGTGGGAAGGTTGTGATATATTGGGAGGAAGAGACGAGCTCGCCGGAGGAACATGGTTGGCTTGTTCCAAACAAGGGAGAGTGGCTTTTCTTACAAATGTTTTAGAGCTGCATACTCTCCCGGAGGCCAAAAGCCGTGGAGACTTGCCAGTCCTATTTCTCAAGGTATACTATACAAATGAGTGTACAACATTCCTTAGTTCATATTTGCTGTGTATACTGTATACATACAACACGAGTATAAAGCATATATAATTGCTCAAACTTTCTGTTACTATCGAGCTGAATAATTGGGTTGGTATTCAAACTGCTTAGTTAAACAGGTCGAACCTATAAAGGGCAAAACAAAGGAGGTTGGGTGGAAATAGAATCATTTTAATGCTTAAGTCACTAAAAAACTGAAGAAAAAGTAAGCAGGATAAAACTTGCATGCTAAATAGTAGAAATTATTTGATTTTTATAAAGGAATGGGTTAATGATAAACTAATAATTCTGTGTGATGTAACTGATGAGTCAGATCTTAAGTCAAGTCAGATGACCCATTTAATTGAGTTATGGTTCTAAATTATGACTTGAGCATAACATTTTCAATTTGATTATTGATGTTTCTTTTTCTTGTTCTTGTTCTTTTGGATAAACAATGCAGAGCAGCAAGAGTCCCAAGGAATTTGCAGAGGAACTAAAAGAGGAGGCTCACTGTTACAATGGGTTCAACCTAATTGTGGCTGACATTTCATCTAAATCCATGTTGTACCTCTCTAATAGGCCTAAAGGCACCATTACCATTCAAGAGGTTTCTCCAGGGCTGCATGTACTCTCTAATGCTAAGCTGGACTCTCCCTGGCATAAGGTCCATATTTATTTCTCCCTACTTCCTGCAGTTGCGCCATTTATTCTAATGCAACATTCACAAGTTTCCCAAAAGTCGTTTCTGGTGATTCCATCAATTCAAACTTTGAAATTAGATAGAGATATTTTAATGTTAATATCTTATTGGATAGAATATAAAACTATACTTGCGTTATCCTAATTTCTTTTGTGTTGAATTCATTCTTAATACAATATATTAGAGTCTTTTTGATCTCATTGTCAGTATTATAGCTTATTCTTTTAGGTTCTGTTGATTCTTGACATATTCAAAACAATTTATTGAACAAAAAACAAAATCCATACCTATCTCCTCAAAATTCACATAGCCAAAATTTTACCTCTCCTTCCGCAGTCTCTGCGCCTTGGCCTCGGTTTCAAAGAACAGATCAGTAAATATGGTAAAGGAGAAATACCCTTGAAGGAGATGATTCAGAAACTAATGAGGGACACAGTTAAAGCTGAGGAAAGCATATTACCCCATATCTGTTCTCTTGATTGGGAATCCAGTTTAAGCTCTATTTTTGTCCAAGTAGAGACACCACTGGTAAATATTTATTTGCTGATATATACATACATTCCAGTCAGAATCCCATGAGACATTAATGTACTCATAATCTCTCTCTCTCTCTCTGTATATTGCAGGGTCTTTATGGCACTAGGAGCAGTGCTGCCTTAACTGTAAGATCAGGTGGAGAAGCAAGTTTTTATGAAGTGTATCTTGAAAACAAGATTTGGAAGGAGCATGTTATCAATTTCAAAATCCAGAAGAAGCAAACCAAAGGAGCTGCTATTCAAGTGCCGCAGCAAAGGCAATAGCTCATTGCTTATATTTTTGTGCCTGATTAATGTGTTTCATCATTAATAAACACGTACCAATCAGCAAGCAGGCCTCATATTAGTGGATTAAACAATAAAATAATTCTGTGCCTTATAATATATATGATTATACCATTCAAACTTACCAGAAATAGATATATATATCATATCCATTCCCAAAAAAACAATGTAAAGTTTGACTCAGTTCTTTTTGTTTTCTTCTTTTTCCATAGTTTTTAAGTAGGTATGGTATAACCATTTTTTTCTCCTTTGGTTTACAACTAGAGTATCCTATAAAAGCCTTCAAGTATAAGAGTAACTTTTTAGAATAGAGAGTAATGAAGACTTCAACATGTAATGACTTTTATAAATATTTTTTGAACATTGAAATTTCCTTTAACTCTTATGGAGCTTTTTAAAACTTAATTCTCCTAAATATTTTATATTATCCCAAAAAAAAAAAAAAGAAATTTCTTTAACATCCAATACAACATTGATCAGAAACTTGAAGATTAATTCCTTAAAAGTCATATATCTACATGTCCAATAATTTATATCACTAAGTGTACACATCAGTTGATAAAGATGTTTTAGCTTAACTATATATATGTTTCAGGTTTGAGTCTTGGATATAGCTGCACAAAACTTCATAAAGAATGTTTTGCTGCCTTTTTAATTATAACCGGCTCAAACTGAATTAGGAAGTACCTAATGTGATGATGGATCCTGTATTGTTTTCAATATATATATATATAATTCCCACCTAGAGCACATGCTAATCGCCCTGCAGGTCATCAATAGGCCAAACTTCATGCCTTAATCAAGGTTTGGTTGGCTGTTCCCATCGAGCAATTACAAGCCTTCAATATCGGTTACAATGCGAGACCACGTATTTGAAGCAGTGTGGCCTAATCTTGACATAATTGAGCTACATACTTGATTTTGAATTTATGAATATCCTATAACCGATAAATGCTCTTCCAACCAACTCAGCCCATGTCTAATAGAGAGTTGCTTTATGCATTTGCTTCCCCTTTCCCATTCCAGCCTCTTTGATACGGTCATGTTTAGATTGACTAAATTTATTGTTTCATTAAACATTTTATATACTATTTTATTGTAATAAACTGTTCAAGATACATAAAAAAAAAGGACAAATAACATTCTTTACTATTTATTTTATGATCTTCAATATATTTTAATAATTGAATTAAAGCATCACTTACTTTGGTGCTTGAAATTTTATCGCTTTGACATTTTTAATTCTATTTTCCCAAATTGAGATTAAGATGTGAAGATTATGATAGTAAAGAAGAAGAAGGAAGAGGAGAAAAGACGAAAGAATACGAGAGTGGCAGAATGTATTGTATTGACAATTGATCAAGTTACATCTGTACACAAGGCTATTTATAGAGTTCTGTAACCAATGAGACTTTGACAAGTCATCTCTTAACTAACTGTACAGATCATCAACAGCTAACCGTTTCTGGACTCTTCTGTGTAACTACATCAGTGTTAAGCTTGGTCTGCATTTGCCCCCACAACATGAACTAACTTTCAAAGGTTACGTATCATTTTATGAAGTTGCCCCCACACATAAAATCTGAAAATGGGGTTCTTGAGATCTGTTTCTATTACAATTGCTCTATGTTCTCTTTCTTTATGGTTATTCATTCAATTTGTTGAAGTTTCCTTCTTTTTTTCATTTTTTTTTATTAATTTAATTACAGCTTTAGATTTTTTTTTTTTTTGTTTATTCTCAAAGTATTCCTACAATTCTTTGGGTATATCCCTGTTGAAAAATTAATGAATCATGGTAAAAAAATATTTTCCAAAATCAAAACTAGAAGATAGTTAGTACGAAGGACAAAAATCATGGTATTTTGATAAATAAAATGTTCAAATTGCTTGAAATTGAGATAAAGAGACTATATTACTTATTTCGATAAAATAAAATAAAATGATCAAATTTATAAATAAATTTAGATATGATATGAATCACGTACTTTTTTTAATAAATTAAGAGTACAAAAAGATTTTACTAAGTGAATTAGTCAAATTTGAAAAGAAAAAAATTTACTCAAGACAAAATAATAAGAATATGTTCCAAAAGTACTAATTCTTAAATATACTATTTACTTTCCTTTAAATTTTTGTATATGCATATATTTTTAAATTTTTTAGAAGAAAAAGTGAAAAAGCTTTCAAAGCTTAATTTTTATTATCTATTTGAGATTATAATCTTCATCATCTGTAAATAAGAAAATTTTTGGTTTACTAAACCACTTAATATGAGAGAAATTCTACATGAGATATATATATATTATCACATCACATAAAGATTTCTAATTTTAGTTTTCAATATACTAAATTATATGTGGCTTTATGCTACATATATATACATTCACATTCCCCTCACATACTAAAATTTCTGGATCCGTCACCGAGTGGGATGATCCACCAAATCTATTGGTTCTAGGTCATGACCAGAGCATAATTGACATTTTCAATTTGATCGTTGATGTTTCTTTGTTCTTGTTCTTTTGGATAAATAATGCAGAGCAGCAAGAGTCCCAAGGAATTTGCAGAGGGATTAAAGGAGGAGGTTCACTGTTTCAATGGGTTTAACCTTGTTGTAGCTGACATTTCATCCAAATCTGTGGTGTATCTCTCTAATAGGCCCATGGGACAAGACATTACAATTCAAGAGGTTTCCCCAGGGCTGCATGTACTCTCTAATGCTGAGCTGAACTCTCCCCGGCATAAGGTCCATATACCTCTCTACTTCTTGCAGTTGCACCATTTATTCTTATGCAACAGTTTGTTGAGCAAAGAAAAGATCCAGACCTGTATATGTCCTCAAAATTCACATAGCCAAGTTTTGCCTCTCCTTTTTGCAGGCTCAGCGCCATGGACTCAGTTTCAAAGAACAGATCAATAAATATGGTAAAGGAGAAATACCCTTGAAGGAGATGATTCAGAAACTAATGAGGGACACGGTTAAATCTGAGGAAAGCTTATTACCTCATATCTGTTCTCTTGATTGGGAATCCAGTTTAAGTTCTATTTTTGTTCAAGTAGACACGCCACTGGTACATATTAATTTGTTGCTGTATTCACATTCGAATCAAAATTCATGAGATGTTTAATGTACTAATGATCTCTTCTCTGTCTCTATATTGCAGGGTGGTTAAGGCACTAGAAGCACTGCTGCCTTAACTGTAAGATCAAGTGGAGAAGTAAGTTTTTATGAACTGTATCTCGAAAATGAGAGTTGGAAGGAGCATGTTATTGATATCAATATCGAGAACCTGAAGTAGGCGTAAACAAATGGAGCTGTTATTAAAGTGCCTCAGCAAAGGCAATAGCTCATTGCATAATTTCTGTGGCTGATCAATGCATTTCATCATTAGTAAACATGTACAATCAACTAGCAGGCCTCATGTTAACAGATTATGCAATAAAATATTCTTGTGTTTAATTTATAACATATGATTTATACTAGTTGAACATATCAGAAATAAATATCTTATGTTTATGTGTGATGCTATCGAGCTGAGAGCCAAGTTGAGAGACTTGTACAAAAGAAATAATAGAAGGTCAAGTGGAGCATCCAAGGGACCTACTCAAATGCTTATGGTAGTAAGCAATACTTCAGAGAGTGAAAGTGATACAAGTACGAGTGAGAATGAGATGATGTACTAGAGAGACTGCCCTCTATTGGATCTTCACATAACAATATAAAAAAAAAAACAACAAAAAGTTAGGCGATCAGTCATTTTTCTTTCTTCCATAGTTTTTAATTAAGCATAACCCTGCCTTTCAAGAGCAATACTATATTCTGCATTAGGTTACTAATATTGAACTCTAATAAATCAGAGTCATTATCTTCAGCAATTCCATCTCTTAATGCAATGGTTTAAAACCATAGAAAAATAATTTTAAAGTCAGACTGGTACATTTAAGAGAATTTTTTTCTGGGTGCTGAACCAAGGATTAAAGATGAAATTTGTACAAAAATTTTATCTGAGTTCTGATCATGATGCGCCAAGCAGATCTTATTACTTGAAAGTTGAATGTATATATATGTGCAAATGCATAAATCATTATTTTTCGCATTACTTGAATAGGGTTTCCTAAACAAACCATAGTATATGGTTTATGTTGTTGTACATATATACTAAATTTCATGGTTATTGTTATGGATCCTTCATTTGATCTGGGCCCGTACTAACAGGCTCAATGGTAGGCTCAATCCTTGCAGGGGGTTCCAGTATATAACTCTTTATGAAACCCTAAAAGAAAAAAGAAAAAACATTAACAAACACAGGACAAACCCTAGCCGCCGGTCTTGGCCTCTTACAAACCCTGACTCAAGCAATCCTTGGGGCCCTAGATCAAGTTTCACAACAGTTATCATTCATTTCATTTTGAAAATCTTTAGCTATTTGGTACTAAAACTGGCTCAGATATGTTCATGTCTGATTTCTTTTATCACGTGCTATGCACGGGTATTAATCTAGTATTGTGTTTACATACCTAGGGTACTTCCGGTATTTTTTTTACATTGTATTTTAAAACTGTATAAAAAGCCTTTGCTTCTAGGGTTTGGTGGGTTTCTTTTTGGCAATTGTTGTATTTTCTCTCTGTAAAAGCAGTTCATTCCCATGGTGAAGATTTGTCGCTATCACTAGATGTGGTCAAATTTGAGTCAACCGCGTAAATTT
This sequence comes from Bauhinia variegata, assembly GCA_022379115.2. Classification (NCBI taxonomy): domain Eukaryota; kingdom Viridiplantae; phylum Streptophyta; class Magnoliopsida; order Fabales; family Fabaceae; genus Bauhinia; species Bauhinia variegata. The sequence continues at coordinate 19,590,608 of CM039428.1, read as the reverse complement.
CTTATGTTATTTGTGCTCTGCTATTTGTTTCTCTGCTTAGTTTTCCCAACATCAACCTTATTTCTTCTTCTTTTTTTTTTTTTTTTTTTTTAAAATCTAAGTTTTAATAAGTTGACTTCAGATCTTATCAATTTGATGATAGATCTGAGGCCTAAAGTGTTGTTTTGCTTCAGATCTGACCTTTTTCATTGTAGATATGATGATATAGAGCTATGTATCAGTATCCACTCATATAGGAGAACAATATTTTTAGTGGGAATTCTTTGAATTGTTTATTTGTATCTGTTCAACTAATCTATTGCTATTTGCTATTGTTTTGAATCCATGATGTCAAAGGAGCGGGCAAAGATGTTCTTTCAAACATCTATGGTGATCAGAACTAGAACTGAGTCAACATTCAAGTAGCTAGGACATTGTAACAATTTATTTGGCGACACCAGGTCTGAAACCTTTTCAAGATGCAAGTCCAATATTTTCCAAATTTCCTTTCTTTCTTTCTTTTTTTTTTTTTAATGAAATCCCTTTTTATCTGTGTAACATCTGAATTATATATGATTAATGACATTTGATTTGCTAAAGATGCATGTAAGTTTAGTTGGCGGTTTTGAAACGGAGCACAGTAAATAATAGATTACTTTCAATAAGGGGACTCTCAAGTCATGAAAACCTTTGGCATGAAATGCTTAAAGGGATACGATCTGTGACATCTTTGATTTTACTCAAGGGTGAACATTTTTGAAATTATCTCCATCAACAAAAATTCTTTCTAACATCTACAATGATACTTGTGTTGAAATCTCGATTACCAAGAAGATATTTTAGAAATTTCTTTTGACAATATTGGATCTCAAAAGATCTTTTAGATGTAAGTTCCATTGGCCAATTTTTATTTTTAATCAAGTTCCTTTTATTTTTCTTTTTTTTTTTTAAAAAAAAAAAAGAGGACAATTAGGGGGAATTTTTCATTTGCGCTAGATCAATTATGACAATATTTTAGGATATGAGTTCTTAAAATTTTGGTGATATATATATATATATGAAGGAGTGAACAAATTAAAATTTTTCTAGGCATGTTTCATTTATGATATTCTAATAATGCGATCAATCAAGTAGAATCTCATAAGATACTAAACGATTTTATTTAATTTAGGGAGCATTCCTGCCATATATTTGCAAATAATATGATATTGATGTCTTTTTTTTATTGGAGTTTCTGTTTAGAATTGTATACAATTGATGAAAATTATATAGGAATTGGAGACTGGCTTGGCTGCGAGTTGGAGAACATTGACGTGGGAACTCAAGAAGGACAGGTTCTACTATTTATGTGAATAATGAAGCTTTGAGCTATGAGTTTGTAATCCACTAGTACTACTTCTTTGGATTCTGGCTTTAGAGAACATATGCGTTGGCTTGTTGGAGAGAGAGAAAGAAGAGGAAGGTAAGTGCAATCACTTATGCTGCTGGACATGCTCCTATTCCATTGGTTTGCTTTTTAATAATATAATAATAAAAATTTCATTTTCAGAAAACACTTTTTATTTTATGTAAAACTTAGTTTAAATCTTATTGGAAGTACTCCGCAGATAAGTGAACATTTTTTTTTTTTTGTCTCAAATTTTATCTTATTTCATTATTAGTCAAAAAATTATAAAATAATATTATAAGTAAATACTTATAATATTATTTTATAATTTTTTGAATAATGATGAAGAGTGAGATCAATTTAAGACATAAAAGTAAGATAGAGAATGCACTTTCGTAATAAACAATTTATAAGTATACAATTTTTATAAAAGGTTGTAGTATACCTTAATCTTAAAATAAGATACCTTCTTTAAACCCTAATCTCTCTTCACCCTAAACTCTTGCTTGGACAGCATTGCTTGACTGCATTTCAAGCATTAGCTATAACTGATTCTTTTGCCTAGAGAAAGCGCCTAGCTCCCTCGAAATGAAGGGTGATCTATAATGAACAGAGATCATATCTCATGCTTGCCTTAAGCTATCATTCATGAAATTCTTTCCCATCTCACAGTATGGAGTGTCCCTTAAACCAGTTATTTATCTAAAGTATATATGGAACACCTACAATTCCTTTTTCCCTGTTTGAATTTCGATGGAACCACTATTTATCTTTTTCTTCCTTTTTTGCTTAAAGGATTCTACAGTTAAAATAATGCACGCTACTCAAAGATGATAAAATATATTGAAATTTACATTATGGATGTCGATGTGCCTTACAAATGCAAAAGTTATAGGCAGATTTTGTTTTGCATTTGTAAGACTAATCAGTAGCTTGAAATTCAATATATTGATTCATTTTCCTAGTGGCTTGTCAAGGTTTTAACTGTAGAGTTTACAAAGCTGTCATAAAGGAGAAGAATTAAGGAAATTCAAATGGGAAAATGAATCCCTGCAGAAGGTTTTCCATTCTTTAGGAAAACAACAGGTTTGAGTAGACAGGAGAAAGCGACCTGATATATGATCTCTCTTCCTTAACATAGAATAATACAAATATTGTGCTTATCTCAAGTTGTTAGAGTGGGTGAGAATATCCACTATGATCTTTCTTCACTGAATTATGCCCGTTGAATTTTTTCATTTTTAGTTTACACTTTTTCACTGAGTCAACACTTTGTTAAGTGTTTATTAAGAATTAAATTAAGTATAAATTAATGAATAACTCACTTAATTTTTTCTTTTTATACATACCTTATAACGTTTTGTATAGCTTGTCTTAATTGTAAATAAAAAAATATGCATACCAATTATGTCTATTAATTTGAACTTGCCCTTTTGTTTGTCAGAATTGCCTGCAGAATACTTAAATCAGCAAGGAAGTGACAACAGCTTGTTGAAACTCAGCATAGTCTTGGTTATTGAATAGTTCTACAGTTTCAAAAGTTGAAACTTCAATCCTTTTGCCCTCTAGAAGGACTAGGGTTGGTGATATTTCAATTCAACCTTTAGATTTTAAATTGATTTGGTGCTGCTGATTTTTGCCTCATCGATCTTCAGCCATTATATATGTAATTGGTTGAATTACTCTTGATCTGTTAAGAAGGGTAGGCCTGTTTTGAACTGATCAGCTCCAACCATCCTCATAGAACATTTTAGTAACTAACCAACATGCTAATTGAAAGTGGCCTTTCTCAATATGGCCTTCTAGAAAATGATTATTCCTCAGATATGCCTGTTCAACCATTGAAGTTTTTTCGTATAAGAAATTAATTAGAATTAATATAGATGCAGGGGCTTTCAGCAGTGCAGATAAGTGCTGCAGGTAAGTAAGTGGGGATATGCTCATTGAGGCCTTGGTGTCATGATCACATGGATCTTCTGCGGTAGAAATGCAGTAAAATAGGAGAGAGAAAGTAGACCCATTTTCTCTCTCCTTCCTATCTCCTACTGTTCTTGCATTTGAACTGTAACACACTGATAAGAGAACCCTTTTACTTCATCTACCATAGCTGACTCAACATGACATCAACAAATTCTTATCCACTAAAAGAGATCTAGGCAAACAGACATTCCCATATATCAATCTATCGTCATTAAGCACGTCATGTAAAATTAATAGTTAACCATATAGTGGATTCAGTTCAGATGGTACAGGATTCGAATCATTTCCAAACCCAACCAGCTGAAGGAAACTTACTCATGAAAATGTCGTTAATTAATTAGAGATTGAATTCAACGTCCACTAACCAACGACAACACATATGTGTGTTGTGACTTGTGAAGATCATAATATATATATATATATATTTTTCTCACTAATCTCCTGAAAGAAATCAATTAAGGGAGTGGTTACTCCATCAAATTCTACTCATTATGCAGACAGACTTTTGGGGAATAACCTCGCTTCATCATTAGCATTTGGACACAAACATTCAACTTTAATTTAACAGATTGGTGCAATTACCGTTATATACGCTTTGGGAATGTAAGTGCGTTTTGGCCTTTTTATTTATCCTCTTTAGGACTTTATTAGTGGGGTGAAGGGGAAAGATACAGCAGCAAATGATATGTTTGGCTATTTTACCTATACAGCATTTTTTATTTTTTTTATTATCTCTAACCTCTTATATATTGAGTAGTGAGGTCTGGTTGGATAATTAACCACCTCTAACAAAGCTCTTGCTGCATTTTCATTTAGGTTGAGAGAAATTCACGATTTATGGCTATTTCAAATAGAGAATTTAATTTAGTGCTCAAAGAGTATGTGTATTTTCTAGAAGTAGTAAAATGAAAAAAGCAAAAAACTTTTTTCAACTGTAATCTTGCATGTACAATTCTTTGCTTTAATTATTGAGGGAGACAATTTATATAATCATAAGAGTAGCATCAATTAGACCAAAAGTATTTTCCTTGTCACTACACTTGACCATGTGTACAATATCTGAAGTATAAGTAGTTTTAAATTAGATTCACCTCAATTTAGATTATGCCCCCTTTAATTTCTTTATACACGGACTATAGTTTCTCATGTGTGGGCCAAACATATCTCTAATCATAACAACCTTTTACAAAGTCAATAATCTTTTTTCCTCGCAGACACTGATTTTCTGTAATTAAAGCTTAACTTTTCATATAGAGTTGAAACTTAACCAAATTGCTGCACGCCACCTCAAGGAAATGGCCATCAAGTAATGATATAAACACTAAGGAATATCTTATATAACCTTGTATATATCATGATGCTGTTTGTGCTGTTAGGAAACAAGTGCTTTATTCCTACATTAATGTTCTTTTAAACTTTAGTGTTGCAATTATAACTTTAGTTCTGGAAAACAAACAAACAAAAGAAGAAATAAAATTTAAAAGAAAAAGAAAATCTAGCTCGCAATTGGGAACCTCATCAGCAATTAACATTTTCCCTTAGGAAGAGTGATGTTTGCTACCTTGTTTTTCCATTTTTCTCATTACCTACGAAAGAAGGGAGGAGGAGGGAAAGAAAGAGACTCAACACATTTTTGCTAAAGTTTGATTAGAATTTAGATTTAGTGCAGTTCACTATAGTAGTTGCAGATGTTACAAAACATCAATTATTAGATTATTTGTTGACATGGCACTATATTTCTAAATGGAGGTGATTGGATTTGCACCAAAGGAAACCATAAATTTCATAATTTGATACACAATAAAAGGAGACATTATTAATAGGATTTTCTAAGATTAAGATAATAAACAAAGTTCTTCTGTTATATTTTATTATTTTATTTTATTTTATTGGTCTTATTGATACTAAAATAATTAATGTTTTGTTATGTCAACGGTTATTATGTAAATATCAACTGCACTAGATCTAGCTTCATATGATTAGCTTTGACACCAATGGGAGGAAAATAAAACACTAAACAACTAAGAATCAATAGATCATTCTATAACATGTATATAAAATTAGGGTTTTAGAATTACTTGATGTTGATATATATATATATATATATATACAAAACAGAAAAATTAACACAGAAAATTGTGTTAAGGAGAGTTAAACCATAAACTGCTATCTTATAATTAAATCTGATTCTATGCTTGCCATTCAAGTGCTGGAAAACAATCTTGATAAATCTCATCTTTGGAGTACTCTTATTGCCCTTTGCAGGTTAGGCATGGAGCAGTTCGCGCACGTTAGGATCCAGCATATCCTCAGAAAAGGAAACCAAGTGGCATATGCACTTTCAAAGAAAGGTTTCTTTATGGATCGAGATGTAATTTATTTTGATATTTTATCAGACTTTATTAATCTTTTATGTTTTGGAAATTTTAAGAGAATTCAGTTTCCTAGACTTTATACTACTTAAGTCTTTTGTTGTTTAATGCATTCCACTATTAACAAATATATATACATATAGTATTGTCTCATCATGCAAGCAGCAACAACATTTTTCATGTGCAGTGAGTTATATAAATTATTGAAAGTTCTTCCATATATAATATATAATGTAACTAAAAGGAATGATAAAGAGAAAGCAAGATACGCAAACCAATAGAAAAAAGAAAGAAATGAAGAGCAGATAAGCTGTCCACAATTAAGAATTGGCCACTGCCAACCCTTTTTTACTATATGACGTTTGCTGGGTCTTGGCCAAAAGTTTTCTGGTAACTAACCTTGAAAATATATATAAAGGAGGTGTGCCCTGCAAGTGCACTATTGTTGAAATGATGGGTGCAATTATAGGTGGATAGAAGGAATAGCAGTAGATGAAAACCCATCTTCCCCAAAACCCATCATGTCTCTTTTACCCTCAAGGGGCCATGAAAGCTCAGTGCCTCCGACCCCATCATCTCTAACTTGAGGTGGTTGCACTAGTCGTTAGAGGTATACGCTGGTCTAGTCCTAATAGGACTTGTATCTATCTTAGACTTGATTATTGTTTCTTCGTATACTGCTATTCTTGTGAGTTAGTAACTTTGACAAAGGTATTAGATAAAATAAATATGGTAGAGTTCACTTACTTAAGTCACATGGATCATTAAAGTGAATATACATCTTCTATTAAAACATTTTCTATACATACGATTAAGGATTAAAGTACAAATTGATATGTTTATATATGGAACACAACTATTTATCAAGCTTTGTTGGTTTTTTTTTTAGTATTCCTTCACAAGTAAAACGTTGTCTGATTCTTTCTATCCTTCTCAGAAAGAGAATAGATGAGGTATATATATGTAGTAGACTATATATGGTGGTGGTTATAAAGGTAGTTTTCAATTAGATTTTAAGGTCGAGTGTCATGGTTGGGAGTTATTCGAGATGGGGGCATCCCTCCCGCTCATGTCGTCTTGTTATGTACCTATTACAGTGTTTACTTCTTCTCTAACGCATTTTTTCAAGGCAACAGGACCCACCATACCACCCATTTTTCATCCCTTTATGGCTTCACAAACCCTTTCTCAGTGATTGGTCTCAATTTTTTTAGGTGGTTGGCTCTTCACCAAGACATAGGCCCCGCTCTAAGTACACTAACACTCATAACACACACAAACACTTTCACTTTCTCATGCAATTTTTTGGACCCATCCTTCCCCCTTTCCCTTTGTCCTATATCCTTATAAAAACAATGAACCTCCCTTCTCTTCTTTCACTTCTCTACAGCACTTTAATTTCCCTTTGTCCATTCTTTTGCTTTTATCTTTATTTCCCATATATGCCTTTGAAAACCAGAGCCCTTGTACTGTAAAATCTGAAGAGATGGCTAAGGATGCAGTGAGTGTTTCTATAAATGGTCAGTCTCAGGTCCCTCCAGGTTTTCGATTTCATCCCACGGAAGAAGAGCTTCTGCAGTACTACCTGAGGAAGAAAGTGGCTTATGAGAAGATTGACTTAGATGTGATTCGTGAAGTTGACCTCAACAAGCTTGAGCCATGGGATATTCAAGGTATTTTACCAGAATTATCCTCTTTAATTTCCATTTTCTACAGAAAAAGGCTGTTAATTTATTAGTTTGGTAGTCTTAATTTGAGGGCAGAAAAGCATTTATGACAAGTATTTATGCATGCTTCATGTAGTGACGCACGATTGATACTTTGAGTATGACTGCATATAAGCAATGATATATTAACAAAACCAAACAGGGAAAGACCTTTTCACCGGGTTAATATATTTTATTTCATACTTATTTTATATCTTGTCTTATTTTTTTAATTGATAAAAAATAATAAAATACATATTATAAGTATAGAGCATATAAAAAAAAAAGACAAATTATGAAATAAAGGAATACTATAAACAATATAAAAATAATATTTTTATTAAGACAACATATTTTATTTTATATTTTATCTTATTTCTTGTTTATTTTTTTAACGGATAAAAAAATTAATATTGTCTTATTGAAAAAAAATCGTTTAATCAATTAAAAAGGAATTAATAGAAAATCAGATAACTGTTATCCTTTTTGTATAGCTAGATTGGTTGTTGGGGTTTGATTTCTTCACATGTACTCCTTTCCTTTATTCATGTTTTTATTTTGAATATGTCAACATCACCCTACAGAAAAAGAAAACATAAAGAATTGTTTATATGTGGGTGCAGAGAAGTGCAAAATAGGGTCAACCCCTCAGAACGACTGGTATTTCTTCAGTCACAAGGACAAGAAGTATCCAACTGGAACCAGAACGAATAGGGCAACAGCAGCAGGATTCTGGAAGGCCACAGGTAGGGATAAGATCATCTACAGCGGGTTCAGAAGAATTGGGTTGAGGAAGACACTAGTCTTTTACATGGGACGAGCTCCCCATGGACAAAAATCTGACTGGATCATGCATGAGTATAGACTAGAAGACAACACTCGCGACCCAATTGTAAGCAAACCAACCACTAATTCATATTTCAATTCAGCTTTTTCTTCAGCACAAGTTCTTTAAATTAGATCACATTTCTCGTTGAAATGGGACAAAATCTTGTCTCGTATTATGTACCAAGCCATGTGATATGGCATTGGGATTAATTAAAAGATTTAATTAATTTAACTTATAATATTATTTAATAAAATTTTGTGTAATTTTAATGTTATGGATATGATATAAAGTTTGGTACATGAAATAGAATAGAATTTTTTATCATATTAAATCTAAAATTTTTGTAATTATAAAATGTAATTAATACAGTTACTAATAAAATGTAATATAAACTATTAGATGGATTTATGCATAATTTTACGCTACAGTGCATGGTGATAACAATGCCTTGATTACACTATTTCTTAATTGCACTAAAATCGTGTCCATTTCATATTATCTGCTCCTTAATTAACTTTTTAGTTGATGCCATGTTCTTTTCGGTTTCCAAATATTAAAGCAGGCTTCGGGTCCGGTAGGAGAGTCGTTGCATGAAGAAGGATGGGTGGTCTGTCGGGTGTTCAAGAAAAAGAACTACCAGAAAACCATAGACAGTCCTAAGACCTCGTCCACCTCCATCTCCATGAATTCAGACACTCAAATACTAGGTTCAACAGGAACTGATCATAGGATTCTGGACCAGATTCTCTCTTTCATGGGAAGCACTAGCTGCAAGATGGAAAACGAGTCGTTTGGCAAATTGAACCCTATTGTCTCTGACGACGACGATACATACAGCAACAATAGATTTATCCATCTTCCCAGATTGGAAAGCCCTAGTATGAATAATGATTCATCAGCAGGATTGCATTTGGAGCATGAATCTAGTTTTGTTGATATTTTCACAGAAACTGAAGCTTGTGAAGATGATCATGAGGGATCCAAGACAAAGATGAATAACTGGGTTGCCCTTGACAGGCTAGTGGCTTCTCAGCTGAATGGCCAATTGCAACAAGAAGCCTACTCCAAGCAGCATCAGCAGCTATCGTGCTTCAGTTTCAGTCATGTTGCTAATGAAGATATTCAGGTACCAGCAGCAATCCATCACTCAAATTCTACCAGAACAATGATGAATCAGATCACCGACATCTACGGCAGCGACGACAACAATAACAGAAATAACGAGAGTGATCTTTGGAGCATCGCAAAGTCGTCTTCAGATCCATTGTGTCACATGCCAGTTCTATAAGATAAATAAATTTAAGTATACCTTGCTGGATATAATATAAAAAATATCTATACTTTCTCTTTTAACAGTTTAAACTTTTGAGTTAAAATAGTTCTTGGCTTAGTTTAACATACTTGAGAGTGTTTGATGTAGATTTTGGAGATGACCAAATAAAATTTGTGCAGAAAGTTATAAGGTAATATGTTTTTAAGCAAACCATGATATGGAGTTTCCAAAAGCGAAACCAAACAATCTAAGTTAGCTTCATCGGCAGCCAATGGTTTTATATATACATGAAGCCTAGCATAGAGTATATCTTTAGAATAATTGTTCCCCAGAAGCGCAGATAAGCTCACCAATGCTTTTGCAAGCATCTTCCTAAAACAAATAAGAAGAAAAAATAAATCCAATAAGATTCTGAGGTGATATTCAAGATCTATATGATGATAAGTATGTGACATTGTCCAGCATTGCCTTTTTGTGCACTTGTAACTTTTAAAAACAAGTTGCAAGGATTTTTTTTTTTTTTTTTTATGTATATTTGTATCCCGATGTACTCATATTTAAATACAAAACTAAACTTGTTTAAGACAAAAAAAACATGTAAATCTTTTTTAATAAAGTTAATTTTAAGATCTCAAATACAGTATTTTTAACTAAAAAAATTTTAAAATTTAATTTGCTTTTTACTATAACCAACACTTTATCGGTTGCAGGGTTTCTCAAATTTTATTAACTCTACTTAAAAGTTATTTTAACTTTATAAAACAACTATTTGATGTAAATTTAAATTTGCGAAAATGTTACACAATTTTGTGAAAGAATTACAACTACACACTAGTGTGCATGTGCTCAAGTGCAAAACGCATCATTGTGTAGTGAATCCCCACCATGTGCAATATATCTTTTAATTGCTAAACCAGTGCCGCTAAGTCAACATAGAATCCCAATCAATTTACTCATAAGTTCAGAAAAAATTTGTTCTTTCTGTTAGATGTGAATCCCTACCATATATATATTAATCATATCCCGAATGTGAGCTGTGGTGGTACGTTGGTTGAGTTCTTTACTGAAATCAATGGCTGACAAATGGAAATGGTTCTCAAAATGTAAATTGTGTCTTGATCTATCAGTTGGACTGCAGGACACACACAAACAACCAATTAATGAAAGAGTGGTGCTATAAACGCACCATTTTATTTTTCTTTCTGCAGAATCACCTCAGTTACAAACACGTTCCTAAGTTAATTAAACCCTGCTTAACAAGTTAATTAAATCAAATGTATGATTCAATTAATAAGAAGTTATTCTAATTTAATTAAAAATTTTAGTTTAAATTTAAAGAATACAATTGTACTAAAATTTAATATTTTTTATTTTTATAGTTATATTCAACTTATTTATTAATATTTAATGTGATACTAAATATTAATAATTTTCATTAAAAAAAAAAAACCACTTAACATGCTAACACTATAAAGAGAAGAGATAATCTGTATAGACTGCAACCATTTGGCTCTAGATTTTGGCTGAGTGTGTTTGCATATATACAGGTCCATGGAATGGCTTGCATGCAATTATAGGGCCTGTATCAACCCTAATTTCTCAAGAGTTCTCAATATCACAAGCCGTCATCCAAGGTTGGACAAAATGAATTACGGAGAAAACAAAGAGCAGAGAACAACAGCAGCAGCCCTCTCCTCCATCATATAATATCTCAATCACACATTATAAATCCAATTATGTCATGTCGTTGTGGGTGGCTCCATATCTCACTAACAGCCTTCTCCTCCTCCTAAGGGGTGGCTCCATCTAGTGAATAATCCTCTCCTCCCAAAATCATACCAAGGTGAACCAAGACCGTTGCCCCCGCTAATGGTTACAGGATTCTAACATGATTCTCTAAAAAAAAAAAATATCAAATCATCATTGCCATTATCGTTTGTAATAATTTATGTCAATAATAAGTTTCTCATAATTCTTTCTAAATTTTGCCCAAAACAATTAGACTTTTTCTTAATCCACATACAATATCCAACTCAGTTAAAATAATTTTTTAAAATATTTAGGAAAGAACCCTTTTAAGTAATAATGTTGAAAAATATATATATAACATTTATTTGCCAAACCTATTGCAAAAGAGGATTTAATATAATAATATGGGAAAAATAATTATAAAAATGTGATGTAAAACATGTCCTAATGGCTAACATCTACTCACAACTTTGGTGAATCCATTGAAGTAGTTCTTGTCAAATCCAAGAGAAGCAAAATTTTTTGTAGTCAGCAAATCTGTACACTAACCAAACATTCTAAGCCTTAGAAATTTATCTGAAGTTATTTTAGTTATAGGAAATTTCGTAAATTCTCGAAACTTGTACTCATAGCCTCAAAATAATTCTCTGTGAGCTAATATAAATTCAAAAAAAATTATTTTTCAATTTAAAGTTGTAGACATATCTCAAAGAACTCCAATGAACACCCTTCAATAAATAAGTATCTCTGTCTCTTCTCAAGGTAGTAATTCAACTTAAAAATCTCCCTCAACTAACTCCCCGAAGTTAATTGGTGGATAGAGTTAGATTGGATCATTAAAATCACACCAAAAATTGAGAAAATTAAGAGAAATTGAAAAAAAAAAAAAAATAAAAGAAGTAGAAAGAATGAGGAGGACGACTCACCAAGGAGAAGGAAACTGAGTATTTGTAAAAGGCAGCACAGCCTTTCTGAGAGGAAGTAAACCTTTTCTTTTCTTTTCTTTTCTTTTTTTATTTGCACCTTCTTCTTTTCTTTCTTCACCCCTTTGTCTTTTTTTTTTTTTTGTAAAATATTTTAATGAAAGGGTGTGTTACAATGCGGATACCAGAAAAATAAACAAAACAATGACCAAAGAAAAGAGTGGCACATATACTTGGATGATCCTCACATTTAAATAGAAACTACATAGAGGCTTACAAGGAATTAATATCCTTAGCAACAACAGCAACCATTTTCCCTGTGTCTTCACCTTAAAGTACCAAACAAGAAAATCTAATATTTGGGAAAATATGGTCTCTAAATCCTCTATTTTCTGTCTCTTCCTTTGGCTTCTTCTCCACCTTTCCAATGTCATGGTAATCTCGCTTTCCTTAATCTCAGAGCCTGTTTGGTTTCTACATGTTTTTCTTTTCATGAATAATGATTAGCTTCTAAAAACACTTTTGATAGAATAAAAAGAGCTTTTAATTATTTTTCTTCCTGTGCGCAGGATCAGAAATGACATATATTGTTATTTATTTATAGTTCAATTGAACGTTAATTAACTTTTATAATGCAACCTTTCGGCTCTAGACTTTGGCTAGTCTGTTTTGCATATATACAGATGTAACAGATCGATCCATGGTATGGCTTGTATGCAATAAGTCTAATTTTTTTGGAGTTATCAATATACACAAAAAAGACATGGATTAGTGTGCTTTCACTTACTGTGTGTTTCTTACTCTAATTATTTGCTAATCATATTTTTTTAGTGTTACAAAAAAGGATAAAGTGAATTCACCTGACACATCCGTATTGTTTCTGTCTAATTTTGGATAGTTTGTGACATGGGGTCCTGTGCACAATTGTTCATATTTTAAAATGTAAAATCTTACATCTTCAAATTTCAATTAATTTTATCCTATACTATAATTTTATCAATTTATTTTTTTATATTTCAAAATTTATATTACTTTTATCTTTTAACATTTTTTTTTAGAGTTTTTAACTATCAATTTTGATAATTTCAGTGATCGAGTAAAATTAGCTTGCGAAAAGAGAGGGGTTCAGATAGTTTATAAAAAATTAGGAATTATGTAAAATAATAAATGAATTACGGAGAAAACAAGGAGCACGGAACTAGATCAGCCTGCTGCAACATAACAAACATTTTCTGATTTGCCATAATCACCAACAATGTTGAACTTTCCGAAGCATATCAATCACACACCTTATTGATTTGGCTCTTTCTATATATCTTTACCTTAATCTCTAAAGAGATGCCTGCTTAGAAAACTTGTCAGCTCTTCATCAACATATTGCCTTAATCTCGACCAATGATTAGTCTTAATTAAGCAATATTCTAGAATGTCATTCATTGCCAGATAGAACAATTGATAAGGTTGTAAAACAATATTAAGAACAATTAAATTCATGCGAAGCTAGGATCTTCTTTCTCCTCTAGATTAACTAGAATCATCCCATGTTTATTAAAAAATATAATTACCCTGTGTGTAAAATCTTAAAAAGTAACTACATAGAATTATCTTTTTTCGTATAAAGTATAAAAGAGAAGTTAATTAAATAAATAATCAATACAAACTAAACATTATTAAGTGTCAATTATTTACGAATGTATATATTATAAAAATCATACAAACAAATTATAGAAGAGAGAAATAGAGAAGGAGCTCCTTTTCGTTTCATAAAAGAAAAAAGTTGGAATGGGACCTTAAAAGAAAACAAGTAATACAAAACCAACTTATGGTTGTTAGCTGATTTTCGTCAGAAATCAAGATGCCGATGCCAGAAAGAGAAACAAAACAAGGACCAAAGACAAGTAAGAAGAGAATCACATATGCTAGGATGATCCTCACTCAAAAACTACGTACAACGGAGGCGAGGCTTACAAGGAATATCTTTAGAAATAGCAACATCTGCAACCATTTTTCCTGTGTCTGTAGCTCACTAGGTATTGAAATAAGTGCCTTTGCTCTTGCTATATATGTATATTCCTAAGCTAATCTTCACCTTAAAGCACCAAACAAGAAAATCTCTAATACATATCTCGGCAACTATGGGTACTTCTGTCCCTAAATCCTTCATTTTCAATGCCTTCCTTTTGCTTCTTCTCCTTTCTTCTATCAAGGGTAAGTCTCTCTTTCTTCTTCACTTCTTTTTTTTCGCAGACAATATCTTCTATTCATATTTTATTTCATTTCATATATTACTCTCTTTTGATTAGTAAATTTTACTATAGTGTGATATAGAAAGAGACAAGTAACAAAATAAAAATATATTATTTTATTTTCATCTTAATTATTTTTTAAGTAATATTGTATACACTTGTTTTTGTATCTTTATTTTCGTTTCTCTTATTCTTTTTTCCCCTTAATATATTTATATGTGTAGGATTAGACAGTGCGAGCTGTAAATTTCCTAGTGCAATATGGAAAGGGCCTTGTTTTCGTGATGACCATTGTGACACACAGTGCAAAGACAAGGAGACTGCACTATCAGGAGAATGTGTATACTTAGAATGTTGGTGCCAATTCAACTGCAAACATATTTGTGCAAGTTTCAGTGGAACATGGAATGGGCCTTGTCTCAGTGATGTCCTGTGCAATAAGCAGTGCATACAACAGGAGAATTCATTTAGGGGTCGCTGTTTGGATTTTCAATGTAAATGTGCCAAAAGCTGTTGAAACTTGACACTTCCTCTTAACACCATTCCAAAAATTTAAGCCCTTCTTTTGAAAAAATTGTTTATTTTTTATGACAATTTTATTTATTTTATAAAAGTTACTATTCAATTCAAATAATATTCATGTGAACGGATCATTCCATAGAAAAAGATATATTTGGAGTCTATTTAAATTGATATTTTTTTAATCCAAAGTGCTTTTTTGACAAAACGAAAAAAGAAAAGTAAGATACTTCTAGAAGACAAAAGCTAGTTACAATTAATAAAAAGAGCACTTTCATAAGGAGAAAAAAAAAATTGACTTGTCCATATACTTTTATATCTCAAAAGCAATAACTTTTATGAAATTATTTAATTATTTCTATTCTTATATGAAATACAAATTAAAAAATTTCTATTCTTCTATGAAATGATATAGTAGCAAAAATACATATGATATGTTATTTTTATTCGCATCATAATATATCACACCGTAAATATTATTATATCAACCAAGCAAAAATGACTACAAACATAATTAGTTTAACATTATTTAAGTAAACCTCAAACCATTACACTGCCAAAAATGTACTTAAATTAAGTTTGATATGAATTAGTTGAACGATGAAAAATATGAGAAAAATAATTATCCTTTTGTGTGGAAAACTTGTTTTGGTTAATAATGAAAAATTAGATTCTATAAAGAATATTATTATATTTGGATGAATCAAAAACTTTGAGTAGAATATATAAAAACAAGAATAATTACCAAAAAAAAGAATTAAAACTAGAATGCTAGAAAAAACTTTCAAATTAAGTAGTTTGCTAAATATATAAAGACACAAGTAATGTAACCCTCTGAAAACTTCTTAGAAGGTTCCGAAGCCTAATATTGGGTCCCATCGATAATTACAATATACGAAAGTAACACGCTTTCAAGACATTGAAGTCATGGATTGCAAAAATGACTGAATGAATAAATAAAAAGACGAAGACATAAGGCATTCGCGCGCGTATTGACTTGGCTGTTCTCATTAACATACAACATTTCCCCTTACTTTCCTGCATCTTTCCAAGGAAAACATTTGCTCATTACTACCTATGAGTTTCCTCAAAATCTTATATATATATATAATACCTAGCTACCTGCAGTTCGTGCTACTCTTCCACTTTTAATTTCACAACAGATTTACAAAACTTTTCTCGGAACAAGATGAGCCAGTCTAAGTTGTAATAGCCTTAATTTTCCTCTTTCCTCACTTGCTTCTTTTTCTGATCCATAACTATTGATCCTTACTGTTTCTGGGTTTCTCTTGTGCTTGTGCTTGCAGATTTAGCAGTGGATTAGAATTGGCCAATCTTGTTGCAAGCCCTGGTCTTCTTCGCCGTTCTTGGAAGTCAATCTCTGATCTTTATGATTCAAACCAGCAGCTAACCCTTGAGGGCAGAGTTTACAAAGAGCCTGATTCCGATTTGACAATTATTGCATTTGTGACTACACCAGTTTGTACAGAGAATCATCTCCAACCCCATTTCGTTTCATCAGAGGCTCTCAGGGAGAATAATGTCCCTCACTTTGAATTTCTCTGCTCAAAGAACTGTCCATCTTTCTCTGTTAACAAGACTGCAGTTGACCTCTTCTGTTCTCACCACGAACAGCTCTGTTCATTGAAATATCAGGTTCCTTCTTCAATACTCTAAACCTTTTTTAATCTTTGTTTAAAAAAATTGAAAAGCAATGTCATATGCAAATTTGATCCTAATACATAAACCAGAATGTTTAGTAAACGGCACATTGATATAGTATTCTGCAATTGAACGCATTTCAGATTGATCATTCCAAACCATTGATTGTTACTGGACATGCTCTTGGAGGATCAATTGCTGCTCTTTTCACTTTATGGCTACTTGGTAATCCTGCTCCAGTCTCAACAAGAAGAAGAAACGAGACAGTATCTGTCCAGCCTCAAAAAAGACAGAGAAGAGATAGCAGGGTTACAGAGCAGAAAAGGCCACTCTGCATCACCTTTGGCTCACCCCTTATTGGTGATGAAAATCTGCAAAAGACAATATCAGAAAGCTCTATATGGAATTCTTGCTTTCTCAACGTAGCTTCCCACCTAGACCCAATTCCTAGGCTGTTCGTTTCCAGCCATAGTTCTTCAGTTTCAAATCAGCTTAATACTCAGACCATCTACAAGCCTTTTGGAACGTTTCTCCTGAGTTCTAATAAAGGTTCTGCTTGCTTTGAGGATCCTGAATCTATTGTGGAACTTCTAGTCGCAATGGGCTCACTAAATAATCCAAATCAAGGAACGCAGAATTGGGATTATGGAATTATTGTGAAAAATCTCAGCCGGAAAGTGATCTACAAGGACTCTATACCACCGGTTGAAAACATCAGTGGTTCTCTTCCACTGCGAGCGACTATAACTTTGCAGTTGCGGGCACTAGGGATTCCGCACTCACAGGTACTTAAATATCCTATCTCCATATTATCTTTATTGATTTAAATGCTCATCTTGGTGTATCAGATTAAAGAAATCTCTCATGAACCTTACTTTGAGCTTGCGTGTTTTGATGGGATGGATTTTAGTAGAAATAAAAAGGAGTATCGAAAGAAAACCATTCCTTGAGATAGCAGGGGAAATTCCTCTCTATACAGTACCGATGGATTTCCTCCTCTTTCTCACTCCATTCCAACAAAATAAATATGCTCTTTGCGCTTCTTTTGGATAGTATGTTCTAGGAGCCTGTATGATATAACCAATATTTAGTGAATCTACAGATCTTCCTTCTGATCTCATTTTTATGCTAAACATGCACAGCAATTGATGGAGAAGCTTGAAGTGCAAGAGTCCAAATTGCAGAACAAGAAAACTTTTGATGCATCCAAGAAATTGCTTGAAGGAAAAAAGTATATGATAATGATGGAATGGTACAAGAAAAAGTCTAAATTGCTGGGAGTAGGTTACTATGATAACTTCAGGAAGGAGGTGTATACTTTTGACCAAGATGCTCTCATGTTCAAGAAAAAGCTCAGACTTTGCTGGGAAGATATGGTTGCAGAGGCAGAGAAGAAGCCTCACAGAGAAGGAGCAGCACTGCGCAAACGCTGGCTCACTGCTGGGACTAATTTCAGGAGAATGGTTGAACCACTGGACATTGCTGAGTACTATAAGAGTGGGCGCAAAGACTATGTTAATCAAGGAAGATCTACACTTTATATCAAGCTGGAGGAATGGCTCAAAGAAGATGAAACAGACTCAAATGATTTAAACAGTTCAAAGAAAGAAAATGTGGAATCTATATTAACATTGGATTCTAGTTTCTGGGCACGTGTTGAAGAGGCTCTCCTCTTGACCCAACAGTTGGCAAGTGAAGAATCTAGTATTCCGGAGAAGGATTTAGCCAGGTCGAAATTGATTGAATTTGAGGAATATGTTTTTGGGTTGCTCAAGAATTATGCAGTGTCATCAGAGATTTTCTTGAAGAGTAGCTGCATGAAGTGGTGGTCCGATTACAAGAAAATTGCGGGAGATTCTTATGATTCGCCACTTGCCAACTTCATGAATAATCCTGGAAATCACAAGCAATATGCCAAGGGTGAATTTGATTTCCCCTGAGGTATAATGCCCAAGTGTAGTAGCAATGCGTCTTATTTAAGTGTGTGATTCAAAATGGTGAAATAAAATTAGGATTTCGTTTGCGTGCCTTTTCTATCTGTTTTGTATACATCTTTGCCTTGGTTGATTTTTGAGCTTGTAAAGTAAAATTTTGTTAAGATTCATGTTATGCGAAATTGTGGGTTTCTGGTGTTTTTGCAACTATTCTATAAGATGAAGCTATTGGTAAATATTAGGATAACATCCTAGGTTTCGAACTAGTGAATTTTTGTCAATAATTAGTGCAATTAATTTTCTGGGTCGTCTTCCATAATTCATTTGCAGCTTTCATGATAATGAATTCATAAGATGTTTGTAGGATCTGAAAACTTACCCCAAACTGGTCTATGCTCCTCTCGCGGTTTTCGTGCTATTCCCAGATTCTTAATGTCACAGTTGTGAGTTGGAATGGGTAAGTCGAGGGTTTATGTAAAGTAAAGGACTTTTCTTCTATAGAAATTTCAACTTCTCGAAGAACTGCTGAGTGAAAATCTACCAGAGAAATTTTGGGATGTGTAAAAAGAAATCCCAAATTAATCTTATTGGGTTATGGGTATATGGGTCACGAATTGGGCCATATCTGTAACTGGTCTTTCTTTCTTCTTTTTTTTTTTTATTAATTGGGTCTGTTTTAAGTACACTGTTAATTTAAGGGGATTTCTTTTCATACCAGCAATTTTTTTATTTTTACCCACTTATTAATTTTTTGAGAATAAATTTATCAAAACATCCCTCTCTCTCTCATTAATTTCTGACTGACTCGGGTTTTTCTGTTTTTAGAGTTCTTGCTGCTTATATAATGGAGGTTACAGCAAGAATTACTTAACCTGGAAGACATTCTAATTGCTACAAAGGCTAAGACACTTCTCATAGCTTCACATGAAGGTTTCACAAAAGGCACCTCTCACCAGATCATCTTCCATCCGGCAAAAGACGAAAAGAAACAATGACTTCAGTCATTCACACGGAAAACCTGAAGTTAGAGTGCAATTCTTGTTCAAAAACAAACACTTGAACCATAATATTGGTTGATACATGTTAAAATATATACATGAATTCATAAAATAATACATTAATAAAATATTTACTTTTTTTCTCATTTTTATATGTCACTTAGAAGAAAAATTTTTATTTTTATTTTTATTTATTTGTTATTTTACAAGCTCAAAGTAATATTAGTTACTCTCTCTATTTTATGTTATAGGATTTTTTCTTTACAAAAATTTTGAATTTTTTTTTTATTATTATTATTATTTTATATTTACCCATATTTAAATTTTCTAATTTCCATTTTTTTTAATATATGAAAAGTCAATACATTTCACCACAGCAGTCAAACCATTTACCTTTTTAATCAATTAGACTCTTTGTTGCTTTGTCTTTCCAATACCTATTACCTAACATTGGTTCATTTGTTGAAATTAGTGCTTAATGTCCTAATCTAAAGCTTAAAAAAAAAAAAGTCTCTTTAACTCAAAAAATACTTACACTATCTTACCCTAAAGAGATAATCTATAACATATAAAACCGATCTAAACGTATGAAATAAAATTTCAGACAAATAATAAAATAAAGAATATTGTCCCATTAAATGTAAAGTCTTATTTTCATCAACCAACGTTGTACAAAGAATATTAGTTACGTAACCCTTCGTAAACTTCTTATACGAAAATCCAAAACCTACTTACTACTGGGTCCCAATCGATTAAAACATTGTTTCTGCATTCTGAGTAAGCTAGACAAAACACACTTGGTACTGCAGAGACTTGGAATCACTGTAACTAAATATGACGTGGTCAATAATTTAGATGATGATTTAGTACAATGTGATAAAAGTTAGATAAATGAATATAATATATTGTTTAATTATTTTTTATAACATACTGTTTAATTATTTTAATAATTTATATTATGCTACAATACTCATTGTAGTAAATTTAAGTGCGTATTTTAGTAGTCATTATATTTTTAAGTAAAAATTTTATGTTTAGATAAATGCTTTTAAAATTACTCTGTTCGCGTAATTATGTTCTTTAACTACAATACTTTTTTGATCTGTTCCTTAACTACACTGTTAACATCAAATTACTGATTTAGTAATACAAATAAAAAAAGAAAACAAAAATTGATATAGTAATAAAGGCGCGGGACCGGGGAGTTTGCCATGGCACACAATGTCATGCAATTTTGATCCAAGTACATAATCTAGAAAGTTTATTAAATTGTACATTGATATAATATTCTGCAAATGAATGCAACGCAGATTGATGACTCCAAACTGTTGATTGTTACTGGACATGCTCTTGGTGGATCAATTGCTTCTCTTTTCACTATATGGCTGCTAGATATCATCGGTTCAGGCAAGAAGCGTCCACTTTGCATCACCTTTGGATCTCCCCTTATTGGTGATCAAAATCTGCAAAAGGCAATATCACAGCACTCCACATGGAATTCTTGCTTTTTCAATGTAGCTTCCCACCTAGACCCAGTTCCTAGGATGTTCATTTCCCCCCATACTTCTCCACTTTCTGAGCTTAGTACTCAAACCATTGTCTACAAGCCTTTTGGAACATTTCTCTTGTTATCTGATAAAGTTTGAGGATCCTGAATCTATTTTGGAACTTCTAGTGACAATGGACTCAATGAATAGTCCAGATCAAGGAATGCAGGGTTGTGATTATGGAACTATTGTGGAAAATCTCAGCAGGAAGGCAATCTGCGAGGACATCACTGGTTATCTTCCAATGCAAGCAACTATAAGTTGGCCGCACATAAAGGTAGTTCAATATCTCCATATGATCGCTATTTATTACATTAATGCTCATGTTATTGTCTCAGATTAGACAGCAAGAAATCTCTTCTGAACCTTACTTTATGCTTCTCTTGGATGGTATGTTCTGTGAGCATGTAAGATATATGTAACTCGTGTTTGGTGATGCTATTTTCCTTCTCACCTCATTTTTATAATAAACATGACATCACAGAAGCATTTTCCTGGTCGATGGAGGCATCTGAGTGTGGCACAAATAGAAAAAGGCTAATCTTGAATGGTACAAGAAGGTGTCTAATCCTCTGGGAGAAAGTTACTATGACAGCTACAAGGAACAGCATTTTATGTCTTACTACACGCTGACGTATTCAAGATGAGGCTCACAGAGTACTGGAAGGACATGATTGCGGAAGCAGAGAAGCTAAAACATTTTGCTTTTGGTGAACACTGGCTTCTTCTTGGGACTTATTACAGATTGATGATTGAACCACTGGTCATTGCTGAGTACCACGAGAGTGAGCAAAGAGACTATATTAATCAAGGAAGATCTAAACATTATATCAAGCTGCAGAAATGACTGGAAGAAGAGCAATCAGCATTGGTTGGTTTAGAAAGTATAAAGAAACACAATGTGGAATCTATTTTAACCATGGATTCTTGCTTTTGGGCACATGTTGTAGAGGCTCTACTCTCATGCAAAATGTAGAATCCAATGATCTTGAAAAGGAATCGGCAGAAAAAGAATTGATTGAATTTGAGGATTATGTTTATGGGTTGCTAAAGGATTATGCAGTGTCACCTGAGATATTTCTGGCGCAGAGTAGCTATATGGATTGGTGGAATGAGTACAAGAAAATCAAGGGAGATTCTTAATTCGACACTCACCGACTTCATGAGTAATCCGGGAAATTACGACAAGTATGCTAAGGATGCTTTTGTTTTCCCCAGTGCTCCAATGCGGAGGAAATCTTCTCTCCCGCATAAGCTGCTGATGATTTGTGATTACATGAAGGATCTAGTAGATACTGATGCTGAGATACGAGCTAAGCGTGATGAGTATTTTAATTCGATACTGGCCGACTTCAAGAGAAATCCGGAAATTATTTATGATTTTCTCCTCCTTTGTAATGCTGTAAATGATTTTCATTTCCTACTTCTAAAATCACAGGGACAAGCTAAGGGTGATTTTGATTTCGCAATGCGTCCTATTGAAGTGTGTTGTTCAAAATGGCAAAATAAAATTAGGCTTTCGTTCGAGTTCTTTTTCTATCTTCCTTAGTTTGGGTGAACCGGAGAATTTCTCCTCCTTTATAATACTGTAAACTCCTTTTATATATGATTTTCATTTCCTACTTACCAAAAATTATATTAAGAATTCAATTAAAAAAAAAATACAGTGCATGAAAGAAAATTGTTCCTAGCACTTACCAACAGTTTTGTTTTTAGCAATCCGAATATTGTATAAGTGAAAACTGCATTGAAATGATGAATTGTTGATTGCAGAAAAATTGTTAATCAACGCTCGCACAGGTGACATTTGCCCTAGATCCTCTTCTCGTTGATCGGCCAGTGAGACCATGTTGCCGTCGTGGTAATTCCAGCAACATCGTCTCATTTTTATAATAAACTTGATAGCTGCAATTGATGGAGGTGCAACAATCCAAATTGCGATAGAAGAAAATTTTCGACGCGTCCAAGAAATTGCTCGAAGGAAAAATATATATGACAATGCTGGAATGCTGGGACTAGGTTACTGTGACAACTACAAAAAGGAGATGTTAGGTTACTTTGCTGGAAAGATATGGTTGCAGAGGCAGAGAAGAAGCCTCAGAAAGCACTGCTGGGACTAATTACAGGAGAATGGTTGAACCATTTGACATTTCTGTTAATCAAGGAAGATCTAACCTTTAATTTCCTCTTTCCTCCCTTAGCTTCTTTTCCTAATCCATGTAACTAATGATTCTTACTGTTCTTGTGCTGATGCAGATTTAGCAGTGGGCAAATCACGTTCTTGGAAATCAATCTCTGATGAAGCAGACTCAAATGGTTTAAACAGTTCAAAGAAAGAAAATGTGGAATCTATATTAACATTTGATTCTTGCTTCTGGGCACGAGGCTATCCTCATGACCCAATTGCAGATGCCTGAAAATTCTTAATTACGTTCATTCTTCTTTACCTGATAGAATTAGACAGGATATAAATGAAGCAATAGTTCATCCCAAATTGGGTTATCTCCACATGTTGCAACACAAAGAAGGAAAACTGACCATAAGAATGAGTGTGTGTCAGATTAATAGAATAATTAATAAAAACAATTTAATTCAATTTCAATAAATTTTAAATATATTAATAATTTATTAATATTAAACAACAAATCTTATGAAATGGAAGGAGTGTTATTTAGCTTAATACTACAAAACGCGGTTCAGTGGACTTTCACTTTGGTATTCCTCAGCTTCGAGTTAATACTACAAAACGGTTTGGTAGACAGACGTTGACGACGTATTGTCAATTTGTCATTATCTCCCTTCTTGCAGACCGCAATCTCCCGTTACTTTCCCTCGACTTTCCCATGAAACCGCTTGCTGGTATTCTTGGCAATAACCCACAGAACACTCCTTAAAGCAACAATTTCATCATGATCTCAGTATAAATGATTGGCAGATTTACAAAGTGTTAGCGGGAACAAGATGAGCCAATCTACTCTGTAATGGCGTTTTCCTCTTTCCTCTTTTAGTTCTTTCTCTGGGTTTTGGATCACGCCAGAAACCCATTACAGAAATAAATGAACTGATGATTGTTACTGTTTCTGGATTTTCTTTGTTCTGTGCTTGCAGATTTAGCAGCGGATTAGAGTTTGGAAGTCTGGTGGCGAGCCCTGGTCTTCTCCGCCCATCTTGGAAGTCAATTTCTGACCTTTATGAAGCCGTCGATTCAAACCAGCAGCCACTCTCGTCGTTGTCTCTCAACTACCGACTCTACGACCAGACAGATTTCACAATTATAGCATTTGTCACTTCTCCAATTTGTACACAAAATCA
Organism: Bauhinia variegata; assembly: GCA_022379115.2. NCBI lineage: Eukaryota > Viridiplantae > Streptophyta > Magnoliopsida > Fabales > Fabaceae > Bauhinia > Bauhinia variegata. The sequence continues at coordinate 19,566,192 of CM039428.1, read as the reverse complement.
TCTTCAACCTGATTTAGTTTCATCCATCGATCTCCGGGAGAATTACAGTTTCCCTCATTTTGAATTTCTTTGCACAAAGAAATTCCCATCTTTCTCTGTTAACAAGAAAGCCGTTGACCTCTTCTGTTCTCAGCGTGATGGCCTCCGTTCAATGAAATCTCAGGTTCCTTCTTCAATACTCTAAACCTTTTTTGTCTGGATAATTCTTAAATCTGAAGTCTAATTGAATCTTCGAAATATCTGGATAAGCACTCTTTTTTGCATTTGACTTAATTAGGATAGACTCCTGATGATGACCATTTTCCTTCCCATATATCAAATTGCTTATCTTAACAAATCCAATAAACTAAAGGAGAGATTTTTACCTTTCAAATCAGTGTTAGTAATAACAATCATATTAGTATCTAGCTGCTTGCAGCTGGAACTTTTTTCCCTCTATTTCTTTTGGTAAATGAGAGCACAAAGGTTTAAGCTGAGACTAATACAATTTCTCACCATTGCCACTAGCAAGTGCTCCCTGATATCAGAAAGAATAAAAGAAGAGAGTTTGGTATCTAGTTGATTGTGTGACATTTTCTTTTGCTATTTCATGGCACAAAGGTTTGATTCGAAATATAGTAAATGATATATTGATGTAATATCTTGCAAATGTATGCAATGCAGATTGATGACTCCAAACCCTTGGTTGTTACTGGACATGCTCTTGGAGGATCAATTGCTTCTCTCTTCACCATCTGGCTACTAAACACACGCAAAAAACACCCACTCTGCATCACCTTTGGATCCCCCCTTATTGGTGACAAAAATCTGCAACAAGCCATATCTCAAAACTCTACATGGAATTCTTGCTTTCTGCACGTAGTTTCCCACCATAGTTCTTCGGTTTCTGAGCTCACTCAAACCGATGCCTACCATCCTTTTGGAACATTTCTCTTGAGTTCTGATAAAGGTTCTGCATCTTTTGAGGATCCTAAATCTATTCTTGAACTTTTAAACGCAACGGGCTCAATGAATAGTCCAAATCAAGTAGTGCAGCCTTGTGATTATGGAACTATTGTGGAAAATCTTAGCCGAAACGCTATCTGCAAGCACCCAACAGCACTGAATGAAAACATCACTGGTTGTCTTCCTCTACAAGCAACTATAACTTTGCAGTTGTGGATGCTAGGGTTTTCACATGTACAGGTAGTTAAATATCTTCATACTATGAACGATATTTATTTATTGATTTTTTATCATAGGCTATCATGTGCTATCACCACTTCTCATATGATCTTTCTTTATTGAAATGCTTATGTTACCGTCTTTAATCAGCAAGAAATCTTCTTGAATCTTACTTTATGATTCTTTTGGATGGTATGTTCTGTGAGCCCGTAAGATATATACATATATATATATAACCAATGTTTGGTCAATCTATCTTCCTTCTCACCTCATTTTTATAACATGACAGCTAGAATTGATGAAGACACTTGAAAGACAACAATCCAAATGGCATTTGCAGCAGAAGAATACTCTTGATCGATCCAAGAAACTGAGTCGGTCAAAAATAGATATGGCTAATCTTGAATGGTACAAGAAATGGTCTAAAACTGAAGGAGTAGGGTACTACGACAGCTACAAGAACCAGTACTTTACATCTGACCACGAAGTTGTCTTATACGAGAGGAGGCTCACAAATTACTGGAAGGACGAAGTTGCTGAGGCAGAGATGAAGCCTCAAACAGGTGGTCCTCGTAAACGCTGGCTATTTGGTGGGCATAATTACAGGTTGATGGTTGAACCACTGGAAATTGCTGATTACTACAAGGATGGGCATAGAGACTATATTAATCAAGGAAGACCTAAACATTATATACAGCTGCAGGAATGGCTGGAAAAAGAGCCATCAGCATCAGATGATAGTAGAAAGAAAAAAAATGTGGAATCTATTTTAACCGTGGATTCTTGCTTTTGGGCACAGGTTGAAGAGGCTCTGCTCTCATGCGGAGTCTTGGCAAGAGTAGAATCCAGTGATCTTGAAAAGGAATCGGCAGAAAAAGAATTGATTGAATTTGAGGATTATGTTTATGGGTTGCTAAAGGATTATGCAGTGTCACCCGAGATTTTTCTGGTGCGGAGTAGTTATATGAATTGGTGGAATGAGTACAAGAAAATCAAGGGAAATTCTTATAATTCACCACTGGCCAAGTTCATGAGAAATCCTGGAAATTATGACAAGTACGCTAAGGATGCTTTTGACTTCCCCTGAAGTATAAAACATAATGCTGATCTCTTCTGCTCGCATGGTCTTCTTGAGCTGCTAGTTTCTGTAATGATTTAATGTATCTTTATCTCATGATGTGAGTTAAATTTAAACTATACTTTAACATGAAGATTTTCAGTTTGATAATAATATAATGTAGAAAATTCTTCTTGTGTAGTGATCTCAACATTAAGATTTGATAATTTCATAGGATACGAAAAGTATTAAACTGAAAGTTTCCACTTTCCAAATTTCAACTCTAATAACAGTCCGCATGGTACACAAGTAGGAATGGGAAAAGAAATAGGAATAAGATAAAAATTGTTAAAGAATTTTGTTTGCCAAGAGGTTGTGAGGTATGACATAGGAATAAGGAAGAGTGAATAGGAGAGTATTATATACAATTACTAAAATAACTTTAAAATAAAAATAATAAAAAATCAAATTTATTTCTTGTAACCCCTGCAGCGGTCGACAGTCGCAGCCATGGGAAATCTTGGACCACTAAATATTTTCTTTTGCTGGAGGACAAAGATGAGAGGCAACGGCGGAAGTTGCGTATGTGTTGCTGATTTTTCTCATGAAACCCACAGAACATTCCATAGGCATCATTTTCTTCTGATAATTTTGAGGATCCTGAATCAGTTTTGGAACTTGTGGTGGCAATGGGCTCAATGGCAAGACACAAGTTGATTAAATTTGAGGATTATGCAGTGTCACCTCAGATTTTCTTGATGCAGAGTAGAGTAGCTAAATGGATTGGTGGAAGTGTTGATATGAATTAAATTTAATCTATGCTTGCGTACCATTTAAACTTCCTCCTTTTATACTTGTCTAGCATCCACATACTTTGGCGTTAATTTCTTGAGTTTATTATTTTTATGTCTTTTGAGCTAATTAACATGTATAACATCTTGAACATTAAAATAAATTTTGACAATTCATATGATATAAAAACTAAATTAAATCACATTATAAATACAATTACATCTTTTTATTTCATTTGCTATTTGTTTCCCTATAGTTTCATTTATCATCAAATTTATTTTTAATATTAGTTATAAGTATTATTTTAAAGTTTTTTGATTAAATAATAAATAAAATATAAGATCTTATTTCACAATTTAGTGGAATGAAAATAAATCAACTTGACATGCATAGAGATTCCCAAGACTTCTGTTTGTTCATTTATTTATTTTTGACTCTTTCAGGGGCATGGTAGTTCCGAAAATGGATTTTCTGCTGTCGACTCGCGGTGCAGTTGGCTACAGATTATCCGATCTACCTACTTTTGTGCAGTCAACTATTAACTCTGCAATAGTAAATAAATTGAACGGAAATTGACTGCAAATCCGTTCGGCAGGTCCTCTTACTTTCCCGCGACTTTCCAATCAAATTATTATTCGCCCATGACCCACAGCCAACGACTTCATCGACAACTAAATATATGTTAATCGTTTTTCAAGTCACTCTTCCATTTATTTTAAGCAGACTTACGAAACCTCTGCGATATCACTAGCTAGCAGGATGAGCCAATCAACACTGTAATGCCATTTTCCTCTTTCAAATTTCAATCTTTCCAATCTGAGTTTTGGTTAATTTATACCAAAAACTCATAATTTACACAACTTGATGATCGTTGTTTCTTTTCTGATTCTTGATCTTGCAGATTTAGTAGTGGATTAGAGTTCGCAAATCTCGCAGCAAGCTCTGGTCTTCTTCGCCGTTCATGGAAGGGAATCTCCGACCTCTATGCAGGCATGAATTTGAACCGGCGAGTAGCCTCATCTTTCTCCCTCAAGTACAGAGTTTATGAAGAGTTAGATTTGACGATTATAGCATTTGTGACTAATCCAATTTGTACCCAAGATCATCTTCAGCCTGATTTGGTTTCACGCTTAGCTCTCAAGGAGAATTATAATTTCCCTCACTTGGAATTTCTGTGCGCAAAGAAAATCCCATCTTTCTCTGTTAACAGGACTGCTGTTGACCTCTTGTGTTTTCATCGTGATCAGCTTGTTTCCCTGAAATCTCAGGTTCCTTCGTGCTGTTTAATCTCTCTTTTGAATTTTGTCATGATAATTCTTCCCTATGAAGTATAATTGAAGCTTTGAAATTCCTGAACAACAGTCCAGTGATAGAGCCCGATAAAGAATCTTTTGCAGTTGACTTGTTTGACAATTTGACTAGCAACGGGCTATGAGCCTATGATCTTTTTGCTTCCCAAATATCAAGTTGCTTATCTTAGCAAACTGTTAATTGTTAATGGAGAACAATAAATAGCAGATTGATATATTATCCTTCAAATAGAGATCCTATTCATAGGCTCATTATTTGACAGGGTGATTTGTCACTTTGATGCAGATTGATCACTCCAAACCCTTGATTGTCACTGGACATGCTCTTGGAGGATCAACGGCTTCTCTTTTCACTCTATGGCTGCTAGATAGCATCGGTTCAGGCAAGAAATGTCCACTCTGCATCACCTTTGGCTCTCCCCTTATTGGTGACAAAAATCTGCAACAAGCCATATCACAAAGCTCTACATGGAATTCTTGCTTTCTTCACATGGCTTCGTACCAAGACCCAGTTCCTAGGTCACTCATTACCCACCATAGCTCTTCAACTCAAACCAGTGTCTACAAGCCTTTTGGAATTTTTCTCTTGAGTTCTGATAAAGGTTCCGCTTGTTTTGAGGATCCTTCAACTATTTTGGAACTTCTTCTGGCAATGGGCTCAATCAGCGTTCCCAATCAAAGAATGCAGACTTATCATTATGGAACTATTGTGGAAAATCTCCACCGGAAGGTGATATGCAAGAACTCTACACCACAGCCTGGGAACATCACTGGTTTTCTTCCACTACAAGCTAGTATCACTTTGCAGTTGTGGACAGTAGGGTTAGCACACATACAGGTAGCTGAAGTTTTTATTTTATCTTCATCTATTAATGAAAATGCTCATTTTACTGTCTCATAATAAAGAAAGATAATGCAAATCTCGAATGAACCTTGCTGATATGACTAATATTTGGTGAATCCATCTTCCTTCTCACCTAATTTCTACAACATATGACAGAGGCAACCACAATGGGACATCTTGGTACAGAAGATGGAAACCTGGGAACCCTTATCATGGAAGAAGAAAATTTCAGATCCATTCAAGAGATTGAGTGAGGCAAAAATAAATATATATTACCTAGAATGGTACAAGAATGAGTCTAAAACTCGCGGGGTAGGATGCTATGACAGCTACAAGAAGCAGCTCTTTTCATTTGACCAAGATGCTATCATGTTGAAGAAAAGGCTCACAGTTTACTGGAAAGATATGATTGCAGAAGCAGAAATGAAGCCTCAGAGAGAAGGTGCTGCTTTTCGTATACGCTGGCTCTTTGCTGCAACTAATTACAGGTTGATGGTTGAACCACTGGATATTGCTGAGTACTACAGAAGTGGGCGTAGAGACTATGTTAACCAAGGAAGATCTAAGCATTTTATACAACTGGAGGAATTGCTGAAAGAAGAAGAATCAGTCTTAGATAATTTAAACAGTTCACGGAAACAAAATCTGGAATCTGCTTTAACCCTGGATTCTTGCTTTTGGGCACATGTTGAAGAAGCTCTCCTCATGTGCAAACTTTTGACAAGTGTAGAATCTAGTGTTCTAGATAAGGAATTGGCAACGCAGAAATTGATTGGATTCGAGGATTATGTTTATGGATTGCTCAAGAATTATGTAGTGTCATCTGATATTTTTCTGTTTCAGAGTAGTTATATGATTTGGTGGAATGAGTACAAGAAAATCAAGGGAAATTCTTATAATTCGACACTGACCAAGTTCATGTGCGATCCAGGAAATTACAAGCAATATGCTAAGGGTGTTTTTGATTTTCCCTGATGTATAATTTTAAAGTGTAACTTCTTGTTCCATTTTGCAACCCTTTTGTATATCTCTGCCTTTGTTAATTTTGTGATGGGGATATGTGTGTCTGGGTATTCCTCATGCGTTCTGGTAGTATAAGCTTTTGTCCTTGTCATTTCCCCTTTTGTGATATAATCTAACTTGATCTAAAGTAATTGGTATCCAAGTAATTTATACCAAAAAATATTATTTTAACTAACTAAAAGAGAGTGAAAGAGAAAATAAGATAGAGTGTGAGACAGAAGATATTATCATGTATATTCTTAAAAAAGAAAATATGATATCAAGTTTTTACCTCTTCATTTGAATTTGATTGATGTACATCTTCGTGTTATCTTGGACAAGGAATTAGTTGGTAGTTCTTTGAAGTTAACAGCAAGCCTACAACACGTCATTGACTAATGATATGGGGACACAATCATTAACACTCTCAGTCAAACAACGTTGTTCACACGTTAGTGTTTAGTCAAATAGCGTCCTTCGTGATCAAACCTTAGCTCTACAGCAAATTGGTAACCAGCAGTGGTGGCAATTATAGGACCAAGCATGGTGGCAGTGGCAGCATCAGGCATTGGCGTGATGGACTCTTCTTTCTTATAATTGGTCCCTGATAGAGAAACTGTTTTACTACCCAAGTTATTAAGTAAGGAGAAGCGATTTGGTGTAATTTAGTAGGGAACGGTTTAAGTAGTATACAGGAGATCAAGGGTTTGAAACTCATTGCCGAGATATAAATGCTTTTACACAATAATCTTTTTGACTATTCTATCTCATTTGATTAATTGATTCAGAAAAAATTTGGATTAAGAATCTTTGACTCAACATGCTGTATTAAGATAGTACTGATAACTCAACTATTCTTTTTTCTTCTATATATACATATATATCTTCCATTTGTACTAGCTACATAAACCCAATTACCCTTTCTGTATCACTGCACAAACACAGTCACTCTCAACTTTCAGCTCAACTGCAGAAGAAAGAAGTGGTAGCTGCTGAAACTTGAGATTGACAGACATGGCGGTTTCTGCCGCAAGCAGTGTTGGGCTTAACCTCAAAGCCTTCAGCCTCCAAGTCCTCAATGGGAGATGGTTCATGGTGTTCTCTTCATTTCTAATCATGTCAGTATATGGGGCAAGCTACATGTTCAGTCTCTACTCAAGGGAGATCAAATCAGTCCTGGGCTATGATCAATCCACACTCAATCTTCTAAGTTTCTTCAAAGACTTGGGATCAAACATAGGCATCCTTTCTGGCCTAATCAATGAGGTCTCACCCCCTTGGGTCATCCTAGCTATTGGTGGTGCTCTCAACTTTTTTGGGTACTTCATGATTTGGCTTGCAGTCACCAGAAAAATTGCCAAACCCCAAGTTTGGAGCATGTGCCTCTATATCTTCATTGGTGCCAATTCTCATTGCTCCATCAACACAGGAGCTCTGGTCACCAGTGTAAAGAACTTCCCCGGTGTCCGGGGGATTGTGTTAGGCATCTTGAATGGTTATCTGGGTCTCAGTGCAGCAATCATCACTCAATTTTACTATACTTTCTATGGAAACGACACCAAATCCCTGATTTTGCTCATGGCATGGCTACCATCTGCTACTGCTTTTGTTTTTCTACCCGTTATTCGACACCACAAGGGACTTCAACAACCAAATGACTCCAAGGTTTTCTACAAGTTCCTCTATATGACACTGGTTCTTGCAGGGTTCCTTATGATTGTAATCATAGTACAGAAATGCTTCAAGTTCACCCAGAGCGAGTACTATGTGACTACGACTATAATGCTTATCCTGCTCATCCTCCCTTTGGCAGCTGTTATTATAGAAGAACATAGAATTTGGAAGACCAAACAAGAAGAAATCAATGGTGGAGATCCTCCAAAGCCACTGAAAATAACTACAGAGAAGTCTAACCAAGAGAATTCTTCTGCAGAACAGGTTTCTTGCTGCACAAGCATGTTCAATCCCCCAAATAGAGGTGAAGATTACACCATTCTTCAAGCCATTTTCAGCATTGACATGCTTCTTTTACTCTTATCCACAATCTGTGGGCTTGGAGGCAACCTAGCTGTGGTAAATAACTTGAGTCAGATTGGTATCGCTTTAGGATACCCTTCTCATAGTATCTTAACATTTGCGTCTCTCTTGGCAATTTGGATCTACCTGGGGACTGTAGCACAAGGGGTTGTCTCAGAATTCCTAGTAACCAAACTCAAGCTACCTAGGCCTCTTATGATCACTACAATCCTTCTATTATCTTGTGTAGGTCATCTTCTCATTGCTTTCAATGTCCCAAATGGTCTCTATGCTGCCTCAATCATTATTGGGATCTGCTTTGGAGCAAATTGGCCATTACTCTTCTCCATCATCTCTGAACTTTTTGGCCTCAAATACTACTCAACATTGTACAATGTTGGGTCAGTGGCAAGCCCAATTGGCTCGTATTTGCTAGGTGTGAGGGTTGCAGGGCATTTGTATGACAGAGAAGCCATAAAGCAAATGGCAGCATTGGGACTCAAGAGAAAACCAGGTGAAGAGTTGAACTGCAATGGGGGTGAGTGCTATAGGTTGGCTTTCTTTATCATCACTGCAGCTTCCATGTTTGGTGCACTTGTATCGTTGATTCTGGTTTTTAGGACTAGGAATTTCTATAGAAGTGACATTTATAGGAAATTCAGAGAAGATGATAGGGCTGCTGAGACTTCAATTGCTGTTGCAAACGGATCATTGGCATAGAATTCTGCAGTTTGTAATTTTTGCTTAGATGATAGATCTAAGGAAATTTGGAAAAGAATAGTGCAGCTATAGAAATCTAAAAGTAAATATTTGTATGGTTTGTATTGAAAGTTGTTGTAATTTATGTTAGCTTTTTAAGGTGTTTGCAACATAGTGTATATGCTTTAAAATTGAAAGAATTGTATATATTGATAATTCTAACAGTTTGTGTGATTCTTGTCAGCGTATCATTGAAAAATTCTTAGGATATATTAAGAAATTTTCAAAGAAAAAAAAAAAAAGAATTGATGGTGAATAGAGAAAAGATAACTAGGGAGTGTTCTCACGTATTATGATAATACAAAATACTATTTAAATAAAAAAAATTTTCAAATAAATAATAACAAAACTTGGCTTATTTGTTTTAAGCAGTGTGTTGGAGAAAATTAGCAAAGTCACCAAGATTAATATAACTATACATATATAAGATATAAGATTAATACAACTATATATATATTAATATATTGATATATGTTGATTAGATGGCTGAATGAGTTATAGGACTTCTATAACATGGAGACACATTTGCTATTCTACCACATTTTTCATTAGTAAAAAAATTTATTTTTAATAATATTTATAGTATTGTTTTATTATTTTTTAACTAATAAGATTACAATTAAATGGCAAATGAGATAAAAAGTAAAATGTCAAATGTTATCCCATATGCTGGTTTATCAAATATTAATTTTGTTACATTCAGGTTCTAGTAGGCAAAAGTTTACAATAATTTTAGCTTGGTGATTTAGTTGATTAATGTTAATTTTTCCTTTTTCCTTTATTTTCACCAAGTTTTAATCCTGAACAAAGAGAAGAGATCTTTTTCGAATTTGGGTTTTCTGTATTCAGCATTCAACGGCTGTTATCAGCCCTCAACACCCGAACCCATCCCAGCCGTCGACGTCAAGACCAAAAGGCAAGGCTCATTAAACAAATGCTCGATAATTGGACGGTTAAGATGGGTTCGAGATGCTGAAGGCTGATCACAGCCGTTAGATGCTAACTGCTGAGGGGCTAAATGCAAAAAACTCAAATCCAAAACCAAGGCTCGTTTAGAAAAAAAAAAAAAAAAAGAAAACACGAAGGATTTCTTTTCTCATTCCCATTTTTTCTCTTTTCACTCCACTATTTTGTTGTTTATTTTTACCAAATTACCCTTGAAAATTTCCACAAATTATCCCAAGGTCAGCACAGACACAAACACACCCTTTCTCACGGGTCTCAGAGCTCCCCGGCAAACAGAGAACACAAAGCCGGCAGTCCATGTTTCTAACTCCATACAACTATGTTCATAGAGTTCTCAGAAGGTTTTCTCCTTTTTCCTCTTGCCATATCCTTGAGCTTTTTCATTGTTCGAATCCTTTCGTCAGAGGTATGCATTCCATTCATCAACACAAACAAAAGAAACCCATTGCTCAATTTCATCGGAAGAATCTGAAACCCGTGAAGGCGGTTAAGGAGAGTACTGATCCCAAAGAGTATATGAGAGATATTGTTGGAAAAATTTATAGAATGCTCAAGTATTCGACCTGGGATTCTGCTCAAGAACAACTTCGGAAGCTCCCTATAAGATGGGATTCTTACACAGTCAACCAGGTTTTGAAAACCCATCCACCCATGGAGAAAGCTTGGTTATTTTTCAATTGGGCTTCTGGGCTTAGAGGTTTTAAGCATGACCAGTATACTTACACCACAATGTTGGATATTTTTGGTGAAGCTGGGAGAATTTCGTCTATGAAGCACGTTTTCCAGCAGATGCAGGAGAAAGGAATAAACATTGACTCTGTTACTTACACTTCGCTTATGCATTGGCTATCACATTCAGGGAATGTCGATGAGGCAATTAAAGTGTGGGAAGAAATGAAATCTAAAGGGTGTTACCCAACTGTTGTTTCTTGTACTGCATGTATGAAGCTTTTATTTGATAATGGCAGAGTAAAGGAGGCTACTGATGTTTACAAGGAGATGCTTCAGTCTGGGTGCACTCCTAATTGCCACACTTACACAGTCTTAATGGAATATCTTATTGGGTCTGGTTAGTGTATATGCTGTCCATTAGCTGTTTGTTATATGATCTGCGTGGATGTGCATTCAGTACTTGCTCTTCCTTATTAAAGAACTTATAAACTTTTAATTTGATGTTCAGTACTTGCTATAATCTGTTTCTCTGTTATCGTATCTTTTGAATGCTACCATTTCATCTTTGATTGAACTTAAACTATATATTGCTTTGCTTGCCTCATTGATAGGTTGAATAAACATAATTTTTATGCATGCTTCTTTAAGACTTTTTGAAATCAAAACACCACAATGATGGCTTCCATGAAATAGGCTTTTGCTGCCTCTTGATTTAGAAACTTCTTACTGCTGACGCTTTTCTGCTATTCTAACTTGTGCTGCCCTTTATTTATTTTGAAGGTTCTAATCAAGAGAATATTATCCTTATTTGGGTGAATTTCAGGAAAATGCCAGGAAGCGCTTGAGATGTTTGAAAAGGTGCAAGAGGTTGGGATCCAACCTGATAAAGCTGCATGCAACATATTAATAGAGAGGTGTTCTAAAGTTGGTGGGACCACTGCCATGAGCCAAATACTTCAGTATATGAAGGAAAACCGTCTTGTTCTTCGTTATCCTGTTTTTAAGGAAGCATTGGAAGCTTTAAAATTTGCTGGTGAGAGTGATAACCTTCTCAGGCAAGTCAATCCTCACTTTTCTGTTGAATGTGTCAACACGAAGGAGGCAAATGATTGTGTTACAGTTGCCACAGATTCTCCCATTGATATAGATAAAGGGCTTCTAGTTATTTTCCTGAAAAAAAGGAATCTGGTTGCTGTTGACTGTTTACTTGAAGGGATAATGGATAAGAAAGTATCTTTAGATCATGAGGTTATCTCAACCATCATTGAGGCAAACTGTAGCCGTTACAGACCAAATAGTGCATTGTTGGCTTTTGAGTATTGTGTAAAAATGGGCATAAGTATTGAGAGAATTGCATATATTGCCTTGATGGGCTTGTTGACCAGGTCAAATTCATTCCAGAAGTTGATAGACATTGTGGAGGAAATGACTAGAGCTGGACATTCTCTTGGAGTCTATCTAGCTTCTCTTCTGATCTATAGGTTTGGTTGTGCTAGGAAGCTCACTTTTGCAACAAAAATGTTCAACTTATTATCTGATGACCACAAGTGTACTGCCACTTACACTGCTTTAATTAGTGCTTACTTTTCTGTTGGAAGAGTTGATGAAGCACTTAAAATTTACAAAATCATGCGCACCAAAGGATTTTCTCCTGTATTAGGCACTTATGATGTGCTAGTATCTGGTCTAGAAAGAAGTGGTAGATTTTCCGAAGCAGAAAGTTTTCGGAAGCAAAAGAAGAGCCTCCACATTAATTATAATTTGCAGGGTAATGTTTGCATGGAGGAAAAAATATGTGATCTTTTGTTTGCCATGAATGTGGTACCTTGATGCACTAGGAGTTCATGTCAAGTTGAGAAGGCGTTTGACTAATTGTTACTGGAGAGTGGATATATGCCAGTCCGTCACACGGTAACTGTTTCTTTCCTGTCAAATAAAATTGAATATTTTGATTCAAGATCCATTTCATTTGTAGATGTCATCAAGGTGTAGTATTGATCTGTATGCATTTGCAACATTTTTCAGTGAATGGCAGCGACGCAGAAGGAACAAACTTTAGTACTGTATATTAAAATTAACCAAATGATGCATAAAACAATAACTTTTTTTGGAGCATGCTCATGTCAGGGTGCTTATATCTTGTACGGATGACAATTGAAATGCAGGATGTCAGCTCTTTACAAATTCTTAGCATCTTCTTAATTGATATTCAGCCTAGGTAAAAAATTATTGTGTAACGATGATAATCTTTGGAATCATGGAAACAAGGATCTAATGCAATGATAAATTTCACTGTGTGCAGATGCAACTACGCGAATGTACGGAATTGCAACCACATAGACCCAGTTGGCAGTTCTCATATCCAAAATTGGTGTCCAATTGATGAGGGAACTTCTTGGATGGGCGTGCAGCTTATTCTTGAGATGTAATTTGCTCTGATGTCAACGCCAAGTGCTCGATACTTGAGCAGTAACCCGGTCCAGGTATCTGAAGAGATCTTAAACAAATGCGGCTTCAGATACTCTGTAGCTCTTCGCTGGAGAACAGAAGCTCATGGTTTGATAAAATTGATGGGTGAAAATGACACAAACTAATGCAGAAGGAGAAATCTACATTTTGAAGATTTGAGGCCTTGGATGAATGAGGAGCTTTATCAAGTTTTGGGATTCAAAAATGTGAAATTTCTTTAAATATACAAAGTCCTTTCAATTTAACCCTAGTCCCCCGGGTAAGATACCAAAATTTAGCAGGAGTAGAGCTTCAAGCCTTTTTCATTGTCTGTCCTTTGTCTTCAAGGGTGGAAAAGGGCCCTCCAGGGGACTATAACAGTTTATGAGTCATAAGAAAATTCATGGCTTAAGAAGTTTCTGAGATTTAAGAACATTATCCTCCTAAGTAGAAGGGATGAGTTTTCAGTTACTGGGTGTTCCTATATTTAACCTGTTTTATTCGATTAGCTTGCTTTCTATGGAGGAATTATGATCTGAAGAGAAAGTGATTCTTGAATATCATTAGAATTATGATAGTACTTGTGTGATATTTGCTATTAGACTACCCTGTATAAATTACCAGTTGATTAGTTGCCCTTTCTCTTTCTACTTGTTCCTTGTATCCACCTTGTTATCTTTTTCAATGTCTTGGAAGCGAGACTAATTTTATTTGAAGAATGAAATAATTACGATTATTTCTTGTATTAATGTTTGTTTTTCTTGTAAATTTAAACCTAAGTACTTCTAAAATTATCTTTTCGGGATTATTAATATAGGGTAAATGATAATATTTTTTAAGCTGGAATCCCAAATTTATTAAATATTACCTAAATCTCACACTATTAGACCATATTGGTGACTTACAAGGGAAGTTCTAAAGTTGAGCTTCCAAAATCATCTCAAATGATTATAGCTTGATATGACATGACTATTAATAAAGTTGATAGATAAATTAATATCTATATAGTTATCATAATGCTGGTCAAGGCTTTCTCATCATTTTAAGCCCCATATTTTAATTAATAATTACTTGACCCTTTTTAATTAAATTTTTATTTTTTTTTATAATTTACCTCTGCTTACAAAACTTTACATTTCCATTTATCACTAGTGATAAATGTTTTTATTAAAAATGTTAAAATATTATTATGTTATTTTAATAAAAATAATAAAATATGAGATGATTATTAATAAAAAAAAATGGAGACACATTAAAACATAGAGACAAATTTAGAAGCTGAATTGTAACTGTGCTATTTTTATTTATTTATTCAAAAGAAAATTGTTCTATTTTACTCCTGTGTGGGTATAAAAGGAATATATATTTTTATGAAGAATTTGAAACAAAATAAACTAAATCATTTAGTATGTAGCTGAAGAATTAATTTCTTGTAAAAATAAATAGAATGATATATAAAAGTAAATAAGATTTTTATTTTAATAATATTAAATTATAATTTGGTTAATAATTTTAAAATGTTACCCATATGAGTGGCTCAAACTTTTAAGATTTGTTTCCATTTAACTCTACGGTTAAACTTCTCATAAAAATTTATTACACCTATTTATTTTTTAAATAGAAAAAATCTAAAAACATAATTGGATTAAAAAAGCCACGAAAAATAAAAAATGATGTTAACGAAACTGAAACGCCCGAGTGTGAGGATAAAAACGTAAATAGGGATAAAAATGTAAATAGCGAATCAATACAAAAAATTTAAACTATAAAAGTATGCTGCCATGGCCGATAGTACCACTCAAACTCTCTCTCATCTGACTTGTCCTTTCTCCTCACACCTCACTGCTTCAGTGCTTTCTCTGTGCATTTACATGCAGTTCATGTGTGTGGCTCTTCCTCGGCATTGCAGTCTCCGGAGATGACGGGCAAGGGTAAGGCTAAGGTCGTCGCCAACAAGGGCAAAGCTCCCGCCGGAAAGCGAAAGCGCGGCGGTAACGACGATGACAAAACTGGTGGTGGTCGGAAGAGGAACCGATCAATTTTGCAGTTCTTTGAGGATACCGCTGACATAGACGAGAGCGAAGAGAGCCAAGAGAGCGATGACAGTGACTTCGGAGATGGTATAAAATCCTTGATTTCTCTTTCTTCTGCTCGTACTTTTGGTTTGTTTTTGTCTAGCTTATAACAACGATTAGGGTTTTAGATTTTAGGCTGTTGGGTTCGCTTTTTTTTTTTTTCTTGATTCTGAGTTTATAGAGTATCCTTGGTTTTCAATATTGATGATGAAACAACACAAAATGCTGCTTAATTTCTTATGGTTAACTTAATAATACTCGGAAACTTTAGTAGTGAAATAGAAAGAACATCGCATTTGGTTTGTTATTGGTTGTGATGTTCTGCCTCTTTTTTTTTATTTGTTTGTCACTGGAGCTATTTTCAGAGTCGTCATTGTTTGTGAAATCTTCCTCCTGTTACGTGTGTTTGTTTATAATTGCGCGTGTATGTACGTAGTTTTCTTTTATTTTTGGGAGGAAGGTTTTTCAGTTAATTGTTGACTTGAATTGCATGTTTCCCCGGTCTCTACAGTCTTGTACCTATCAGGACCTTACGTTTGATTTGGACATTTTTGGTGTTCTTCAATTTGATAAACATCTTATTCTGTTTGTGGTGTAGTGTGAAGTAATTTCTCTTAAACTTACGCTTCCTCTTCATATAGTTTTTCTGAGTCTTCTGACACAAGATTTTGCAGATGAGGATTTTCGTAATGCACCGACAATGATGAAACAACCAACTCAGGGAAATAGCCTTCCAATTTTCCCCAAAGAGGAAGTGATGGATGAACAGGATTTTGATAAAATGATGGAAGAACGTTATGGAGAAGGTTCTGGATTTGTTAGACATGCTGGAGATGAAGATGAGTTCGATGACAAAATAATTGAGCCCAGTTTTCTACAAACGGACCCTACTGTCTGGAGAGTAAAATGCGCAGTATGACATCTGAAACCTGGTTTCAGTAATTTATGCCAGTCAACACTTAGTTTTTGCCTTTTCTAAGCTCTGCTTTCTGCAGGTTGGGCGTGAGAGGCATTCAGCTTTCTGTTTGATGCAGAAGTTTGTTGATTTAAAACCACTGGGTACTAAACTGCCAATAATATCAGCATTTGCTGTTGATCATATGAAGGGATTTATTTATATTGAAGCTGAAAAGCAATCTGATATTAACGAGGTAACTAAAGTACTGGAAATGGCATCAATTATTTGTTAAATGTTTAACTAACAGCTAAGTCTCTGGGCATGGCCTCTGCTGATGCATAATTCCAGGCATGTAAAGGGCTTTCTAGTATTTATGTTACCCGAGTACAGCCTGTTCCAAAGAATGAAGTTTCTCATTTGTTCTCTGCACGAAGTATGCGCAATCAAGTTTCTGAGGGCATGTGGGCTCGTGTGAAAAGTGGAAAATACAAGGGGGACCTAGCACAGGTACTGCCTAAGTGGATGTTCTGGTGTTGTATTTTTCTGTCTACCTTAGGAAGTTCTAATTCCACTATATAATTTTCTATTTCTGCAGGTTGTGGCTATGAATAAGGCACGAACAAAAGTAACAGTAAAGCTTGTTCCCAGAATTGATCTGCAAGCAATGGCTGCCAAATTTGTAATGAGATAATCTTATCACATGACTCTCTCTCTGTCTCTCTCTGCTTCATCTGTTAGCAGTGATCATGTGGATTAATTATTTTTCCTTTAATTGCTATTTAACTTATCTGGCAATTAGGGCTGACCGCAATTGGCAAATAGTTACTATACAATGACAGTGGATTTACTGTCAGCTTTACACTCATGGAAAATAAACACTGAACTTCTGCTGGTGTTTTAACATGTAGCAATTGCATTTAATTTGCTATGTCTTAGGATGCAATGTTATGAAAAATTGTTTCAGAAAAAATTCAAGAGTTTGAAATTATCAGTTCTTGTTGGCTTTTTTTACATAAATAATTATGTTACTGAATTGCAATTTGATATACAATGAACTTGCTCACACACAGATTATATAATACACAGAAGCATTGCGTTCAGCACAGACTTGGAAAAAAAATTATGGAAGTAGATGAGATTGGGAGAGAATATAATGGTTTTAGTATAAAATACTGATAATGATAATTATGAGCGTCTGGTTCTGGACAGAAGCTTGTAGTGGTCAATGCTGAACCAAGAAGCCATTGGCTACTCTTTTCATTTTTATGATCTTATGCTGTGGCTATTGCATTATTCCATTTACAGTGTTATTATGAATTAACTCTGAAATTGGATTTTTTTTTTTTTTTTTTTCAGGGTGGAGGATATACTCTCCAGAAAAATGCTGCACCAGTACCAAGATTAATCAGTGCAAGTGAACTTGAGTAATAAACTGTTATCCCAAATCTTTGTCATTCTTTGGTAGATAGATTGCCTGATACAATTGTTTCAATTCTACCACTTCAGGGAATTCCGACCTCTCATTCAAATGAGACGAGATCGCGATACTGGAAAGGTCTTTGAAATTCTGGATGGCATGATGCTTAAGGATGGGTACTTATACAAGAAAGTGTCCATGGATTCTTTAAACTTCTGGGGTGATGCTCCGAGAGAGGAGGAACTCCTGAAGTTTAGGTCTTCTGAAGTTGATGAAACAAATGATCTGGAGTGGCTCTCTCAGCTTTATGGCCAGCCAAAGAGAAAAAGCATTATAAGAGGTGATAAAGGAGGTGGCAAAGGAGAGGGTTCATCTAGTTCTGGTACGGTGTATGAGCTTTATGATCTTGTATGTTTTGGGTAAGCACTTTTTTAACCTATTTAGCATTCATGATATTGTACGAAGTCTCTTCCACATATTTGTCCTCCTTTTCACACATCTTTCTTTCTGCAGCAAGAAGGACTTTGGTCTTATTATAGGCATTGAGAAAGATGAGACTTACAAGGTATAGTGTTGATCTTATGCAATGAATTGTTAACATGCATCTGATCTAGGCTACCTTCTATAGTCTTGGAAAGCTCTGTTCTATCTTTCTTTTTGTTATAGATTCTTAAAGAGAGTCAAGATGGATCTGTTGCTGTGACTGTTGAACGGCGTGAAATAAAAAGTGGACTATATGACATGAAACTTACTGCCCAGGATAAGCACAATAAGACCATATTAGTCAATGATATCATCAGGGTTCTGGAGGGTCCATCTAAGGTCTGTTGCTTATTTTACACACACATTCCCTTTTCTTTTAGGTGTGTGGTCTGCTACTGTTGAAACTTCATGTCTGACTTGAATTTTTAACTCTGTACAATGTCATTATGCAGGATAGACAAGGTATTGTTAAGCATATATATAGAGGCATTGTCTTTATATATGATGAAAATGAGGAAGAAACTGGTGGTTACTTCACCTGTAAATCTCATATGTGTGAGAAAACTAAGCTTTCTGTTGGTGAATGCAGTGGAAAGGTTTGAAATCAAGCATGTGTTTAATTTACCACTAAATCTCAGGCCTATTAAGCTTGGAACTTTCTGATTAGCTTGATTGGGTATTGATGTTTCATGCAATGATCTATTCTCAGGATAGTGAACCAGGTCCTTCATTCCTTGAAGATATACCATCATCACCAAAATCCCCTGCATCACCAAAACAGCCTTGGCAAGCAAGAGAAAGTAGCCGTGAATGTCTGTACTGTTGCTTGACTCTTTCACAGGTCTTAGCCATCGTAAGATTCTTACTCCCTATGGATAATCTTTGCATGCAGTCAAACATGGAGACAGTGGTGCCCTGTTTACAATTGGTCAAACCTTGAGGATTAGAGTGGGTCCTTTAAAGGGATATCTCTGCCGTGTTATAGCCACGCGTCGGTCTGATGTTACTGTGAAACTCGATTCTCAGCAAAAGGTTCTTACAGGTTTGTTTATGATGGCCTACTTTTGGTTGTTCCATGTTTTTATATCATTATTTTATAAAGAGAAAAAGACAAACTCCTTTCACTGATCTTCTCAGTTAAAAGTGAGCATCTTTCTGAGGTTCAAAGGAAGTCCTTGTCAACCAGGTATTTCTGAAAATAACTGTAGTGCATATTCTTTATGATTGCTAATTTGGCTGTGAAAATCCTCCTGAGTTGGGTTGTGTTTTTCTTATCAGTGGTGGTCCTGATTCAAGTTCAACACCCTTTGATCTATTGGGTACTGAGGGATCCTCAGGAGGTGGTAATTCCTTTATTTATTTATTTATTACATCAGAAATTTTGCCTCATGAAATGGGGCGTAGTGTCATTTAACATGCATGGTAGTTTCTTTTCATGTGTTCTGCTTGTCATTGATGCTCAATTGTGAGATATGACTAAGGACTTGACCTTTGGGTTTTTTTGAAGGTTGGATGAATGGAGTGGGAACATCAGCCATTGGAGGGCTGTCAACTGGATGGTATGTTTCATTGGATATTAGTTTATCTACTTGATTATTTTTTTTCCCCTTTACGTACTGAAATTTTAATATTGACTTCCACATCTTTGTTTACTGTGAGTGTTGGTTGCAACCATATAACGACTATCTGGACCTGCGGAAGAGGCTGCCTAGAATGTTATCAATAATTTGTTGTTATTGACAGTCATATGTTGTGTTGAAGCCCTTGCACAGATTACACATGTTTATGAAATGAGGATAATGTACTATTAAGTGCTATTTAGGTATATTATTTTCAAGTTTAGTATTCTTTATTGGTTTGCTAATTAAAAAATAACATGCATGTGCTATTTGGACAGTATTATACTCTGTTAATAATAAACCCATGTCATTTTCTTTTGCCCTTTCTTGTTATGTTGTAACCATATGATAACACCATTAACGTGAATCAAAGTATAGAACAGTCTCTGAATCCCGACTGTGATATATTTCAGGAGCTCTTTTGTCATAATTCATAGTTTAATGTGTTCAACTGTAATTTTATGGTTACTGGTAGTTGACTTAAGTTTATGAAGAGATTACCTCAATTGTCCGTCTAAAAAAATCTGTTGATCAACAATTGCAAAGTTCCTGACTAGTTTTTTCATCTTCTCTTTTTTATTTATTTTGGCTGTTCTCTTACCTTTTCATAATCTTTTGCAGGAGTTCTTGGTCTAATCCTTCTTCATCAAGCTTCTTAGTATGTCTTTAACTTATACCAATAGTCTTTTCTTCCCTTCTACACCTTTTCTTGTTCCCTCTGGCTCTCTCTCTGTCTCTGGCCAACATGCATGTATTGTGTTTTCTCCATTTAACACATGCACTGTGCATATTCAATTATAAATCCGATAATATTTTTTTTGTGTTGATCTAATCTTTTTGCAATTGCAGCAACCTGAGTCAAATGCTAATCCTATAAGTACTGAGGGCAATGATCAAGGTACGCATAGCCTGTCATAGGTCAAATTGTTGTGTTACTTCTCTAGAAATTGCTTAATTGATCTAGTAACGTGTAGGAGTTGGAGATACCTCTTGGGAGGTTAAGAGTACTAAAAACCAGGATTCCTCCTGGGGTGCAGCTGTGAATAATGATGGAGCTGCTACGGACCCTGATCAATCTGGTGGTTGGGGAAAAGGTGGTGGTTGGGGTGCTGCAAAACCTAAAATTGAAGGTTCTAGTGATCATGTGGATTCTAAATTATCACAGGAACCATGGAAGAAAAGCAATGTTGCTGATGAAAACCAGAATAGTGGGTGGGAAAATAATGCTTGGAATACTGCTGAAACTTCAAAAGAGAAGTCGTCCAATTGGAACAGTGGAAAAATACCAAAAGAAAGTTCAGCAGCTGGATGGAATCAGGGAAATGGCAAGAAAAGTGGGTCAGATAATGGAGGTAATTCAAGTTCTAATTGGGGTGCTTGGAAATCTGGAACAAGTGGAGGCACAGAAGTTGGGAAACCCGCTGATACTTCAAATGGTTCTGCAGCTCCTTGGGGGAAGGAAAATGTAAGCACATCCCTGGGCTCTTGGGACAAATCTAAAGAACCCATATCTTCCCAAGAGAACCACTCTGGGTGGAATCAGAAATCTAGTAGAGATAATACTGTAGGAAAGGGAGAAGACCAGGATGGTTGGAACGGTGGTAAAACTTCTGATGGTTCTGGTGTAGGTTCAGGTCAATCGTCTGATTGGAAAAAGGGATCAAGTGGCAGAGAAAACCAAGTAAGTTCAACAACTGGATGGGGGGGAAATCCTAGTTGGAAGGGTGGATCTAGTGGTGGCAGGAATAACAGATCAAATGATGGAGGAAATTGGGCAGCAAAAAACAATGAGACAGCTCTATCTACTGACACTGGAGGAAGCCAAGGTAATGGTTGGGGCCAGTGGGGCAATAAGAAGTCTGCGTCCAATTACACTAAAGTTAAAGATCTAGATGTCTCCAATGAAAACGTATCAGGTAGAGATTCATCAACAGGGTGGGGTCAAGGTCAAAGTTGGAAGAAGGAATCTGATGAAGAACAGGCTTCAAATTTGGGCGCATGGAAATCAGGATCGAACAGTGGGAATGATTCTGGTTGGACTGATGCTGGAAATCAAGATTCCAGTTGGCGCAAGAAAAGTAATTGGGACTCTGGACATGGTGGAAACCAGTATCCTGATCTGAACAAAAATAGCAATTGGAGTTCTGGATGTGGTGGTGCAAATCAAAATACCAATGGGGAAAGGAACGGCAATGCCTCTTGGAAATCAGGATCAAGCAATGGTAATGAAAACCAGAATTCCAACGGCAGTTCTGGGCATACTGACACTGGAAAAGAAGACTCTGCTTGGGGCAATAAGAACAATTGGAATTCTGGATCTTGTGGTGCAAATCAAAATACCAACTGGGGGAGCAATAACGCTAATGCCTCTTGGAAATCTGGACCAAGCAACAGGAGTGAAAACCATAATTCAAACTGGAGTTCAGGCTGTACTGATGCTGGAAAAGAAGATTCCACTTGGGGCAAGAAAAGCAATTGGAATCCTGGCTCTGGTGATGCAAATCAAAATACCAACTGGGGGAGGAATAACGATAATGCCTCTTGGAAATCTGGTGGTGAGAATCAGAACAGGAATTGGGGAAAGAGCAGCAATTGGCACTCGGGAAATGCTTCGAGTGGTGATAAGTTGGCTAGTGGAAATGAAGATCGAGATGAAACTTCTGGTGATGGGGCGAGTGGTGGGAATTGGAGAGGTGGTAGGGGTGGCTTTAGAGGTAGAGGAGGTTTTAGGGGTAGAGGAGAGCGTGGGGGCTTTGGTGGCAGAGGAAGATCAGACAGGGAAGGTTTTGTTGGTAGAGGGGGGTCAGAGGGAGGATTTGGAGGTAGAGGCCGTGGATGGAGGGACCAATCCGGTGGTTGGAACAACAGAAGGGATTCTGGTGAAGATGAATCATCTGGGGGCTTTGGTAGTAGAGGTAGATCAGACAGGGAAGGTTTTGGTGGTAGAGGGGGATTGGAGGGAGGATTTCGAGGTAGAGGCCGTGGATGGAGGGACCAATCTGGTGGTTGGAACAACAGAAGGGATTCTGATGAAAATGAGTCATCTGGCTGGAAGAAAGCTGAAGGATGGAAAAATAATAATGGATCAGGGACTTGGAAACAGGAAACTGAGAACAAGAATGACTGGCAGAGCGGAAACCAAGGAGGCGGAAGTAACAAGCAATGGCAGAGTTGGAGTTCAGGAAGTAGTGGAGCTGCAGCTAATTGGAACAAGAAAAGATCAGATCAGGGGGCAGGGGCCTGGACTAGTGGAACAGACTCTAAAAATGACAATGCCAGTGCTGGGGGAAATGGTTGGACTTCTGGTGGGAGCCATGGTTCTAGCTGGAACAAATCTAGTACTGTGAAGGAAGAAACTAATGCGGAGGATGGGTGGAAAAAGGGGTCTAGTTCCAATACTTCATCAAGTGGCTGTGGCAACCAGGCAAAAGGTTGGAATAGTGGAGGTGGAACTGGAGACCAAGTTCCCAGTTGGGGTCAATCCAGTGCTGCAGATAAGGGTCAATCATCTAGTTGGAATCGATCGGCAGAAGGTAAAGGAGGAAATGATGGAGGTGGAGGGCCAACTAATTCATGGAATGCAGGTGCATCTGGCTCCTGGGGTAAGAAAAGCGATGGGAATGACAAAGGTGGATGGTAATCACATTCTATAACGTGCAAACATGGGAGGGAACTGATCTCAGGTCTTTGTAGTTACCAGTTGCTAACCAAATTTGAAAGCTGCAATCTGTTCAAGCTCAAATCTATCTTTGGGAACTTTAACTGTGTAGATATTTATGTATGACTTGTGTCTTGGGGACTTTTGCATTATGTCTCCTCTGCTATATGCCTAAAACTTCTCTTAGGGCTATATTTGTTGTGGATGCTTTTGATGAAAGTTCAAGTCTTTTTATGTTGTCTAATTTGTCATAGTAGATAAATCCTGGATACTGCTGATTCATGTAGGTAATACTGAATGTCTGAAACGCAGGAACCCAATCTATTCTGGTTAAGCTTAGCTAGGCATGAGATGGTATAAACAAGAATATTTATGAGCTAGGTCAACTGACGACTTCCGGAACTACCTTTGTAACTGAGGTTGAAAATGTACTCATCAATCATAAAGACAATCTCAATTACAAATGTTTTAGTACTTGCAAATATTAATGCTTATTTTCTTTTTACAATCCTTATTTTTTTTATATATAACCATAAAAAAGATGTCATTTTTATTTATTAGGAAAAATTATTCTTAAGCGTGAGATGCTTAGAGAAAAGACGCTTAGACACAATGGAAGCATGATCAAAATATCCATAGGCCCGTCTCTAGAAATTGTTTGTAAAAAAAAAATAACTATACATTTTACATTTAACTATAGCATATGCAAGGCCACTAAAGATGGTGGGTTCATGTAAAAAGTAATAATAACAATGCATATAAAACTATGGGAAGATATTTTGATGTAAGCATCTTCTCTTTTAAATTAACAATTAAATGCTTGAGAGCATCTTTTTTCCAAATATCTTGAACCTGAGATACCTAGAATTTGGCTTTATTTTATTTTCTCATATTTTATTCTTCTTTGCTTTTAAAAGTGCTTTTAGGATCACTTAGCTGTAATAAAAATTTTTGGGTATGATGCCCGTTTTGGCCATAATGATTACCCTTAATTCCACTGACGCCACTCCGATTTTTCCCTCTCATCTGATTTTCTTCGTTCCCAAACAGGCAAACATCCCCATTTCCGCTTCTCTATGTTCGTACTTTACCATTTTAAATCACTGCAGAACCGTCTCCGGTAGGAATCATTTGCCGCTCCGTCGATCGTCGTTTACGTATTAGATGGTTCGGCTCTTCGATCGGTCTTGGCGTTTTTCCTCAATCCTGCTCGCGAGGCGTACATTTGAGCCTGTTGGTATGTGAATTTCCGCTTCCTTCCTTCTTTTGTTCCCATTTGCCTCTTGTGTCATTTTGATTCAATTCTTGATATTTTACCACTTTCTAGGGTTTTTGGGCGCTTGAAAATTTATCGTCAGAGTTCTATCGTTGAACCGAATTCTGGGGTTTAATATCCTATTTCTGGGAAAATGTTCAATAAGATCATAAAGCGTTCAAACAAGAAATCATCGAAATCAGAATTCAATGAAATTTCTGCGAATGGAGTTCGATCAGCGGAAGTCGTTGTGAACCATGCATCTCGGACTGCCACCAATCCAGCAACCGCCAATTCAGACGCACATAATACCTTACAACCGGCGGCGGCACCTCCCGTTTCTGGGGTAATTGAAATACTACCACCACTACGAGAAGTTGCTGTTCCAGAACGCCCAAGTTTATTCCTTCGGAAGATTCAAATTTGTTGCGTTCTATGTGATTTTTCAAACACTTTAAAGTCGGTTCGGGAAAAAGAAATTAAACGCCAAACACTCTATGAGTTAGTGGATATCATACAATCTGGATCGTTCAAATTCAGCGAAGCTATGCAAGAAGAGCTGATTCGGATGGTTTCAGTTAACATTTTTCGGTGTTTGCCCCCACTATCCCATGAAAATTCAGGGACTGAAAGTGTGGATCCTGAAGAGGACGACTCATATTTGGATCCATCATGGCCCCATTTACAGCTTGTGTATGAAATTCTATTGAGATACATTGTGTCATCCGAGACAGATACAAGGATTGCAAAGCGCTATATTGACCATATATTTGTTTTGAAATTGCTTGATTTGTTTGATTCAGAGGACCCACGAGAGCGTGAGTATTTGAAAACCATTCTTCACCGAATATATGGGAAGTTCATGGTGCATAGGCCCTTCATAAGAAAGGCAATAAATAATATATTTTATCGATTTATATTTGAGACTGAGAGGTATAGTGGTATAGCTGAACTATTGGAGATTCTCGGTAGTATTATAAATGGGTTTGCACTGCCAATGAAAGAGGAGCATAAATTGTTTCTTGTCCGGGCACTTATACCACTTCACAAGCCAAAATCTATTGCCGCTTATCACCAACAACTGTCTTACTGCATTACACAGTTTGTTGAGAAGGACTACAGGTTAGCAGATCCAGTGATCAGGGGGTTGTTGAAGTACTGGCCAGTCATAAATTGCCAGAAGGAGGTTCTTTTTCTCGGTGAACTTGAAGAAGTTCTGGAGGCAAGTATGCCTTCGGAATTTCAACGATGCATGGTCCCTCTTTTCAGGCAGATTGGACGCTGCCTTAACAGCCCTCACTTCCAGGTTTGTGACAGCTTATAACTTCATTAGTCTTATTCTATTTTCTGATAGCCTTGACCTTGCGGAGTATAATTATGTGGATTGTCATATATGTCTTATATGTTATTCTATTTACATATTCTTAGCAGCAGGGTTAGTGATTTTTTGGAACCGCCGGGGAACAAGGGGTAGAAGTGATCTTGTCTTCTATATTGTTGAGCCTGTGGATGCTTGGATGTTGAAATTGTTGTTGCTGCTTCCTCTTTCATTTTCTTATTTTACTTTGGTTAAAAAAAAAAGATATAATTTTATGATTGCTGTATAAATATCTAGCGAACGAAAAATAAAATATGCAATGGATAAAGAAAAGATTTAAAAGTTGTGTTTTTCTAGGTGTTATTGTATTTGTTATTGTTTGACTAAGGGAAAATCACTTTCTTTGCTTGTAGTTTTTCTTTTTTTTTTGGTAACACTATTGGATGTGCCACAGTGCCAGGAGTTTTTTCCACTCCTCCATTTTTTGTGCTGAAGATTGTTGGTGTTAAATCAGACTCCCTGGTGATGATACCCAATCAACAGTTATTTATCAACGAATGCTTCTTTGGCTTCTATGCACCATTTTCAGTTAGAAATAAATCTGAGCAAGAGATCAGTTCCAGTCTAAACAATTATCAGTTATCAACCAATGCTTCTTTTGCTTCTATGCACCATTTTCAGTTCATGTGGTTCACATTCTATGCTGCTTTTTTAATGAGTAGTGCGAGCAATTGATGCTATTTTTCATTGCACTAACTGTTTACCGTTTAGCTATAGTTTGACTTATGTGAATTTGATAATTATCTGACTTAAATGAATGAATCTGGACCTATTATTGACGAATCTGGAAATTTCAATATACTGTGGTATGGGATATGCCTGGAAGTCTTGCCAGGTAATTATCCCATCTAATTTGGAGTGGCTTGGTTTCTAGTTCTACATGTAGGATTTGTTTGAATGTGCTAGCATCTACACACTTTCTGGTGGCAGCATTAACCAAGTTTGAATGAAGTTGATTGAGGCTTGGAAGGCCTATCATGTCTTTTCCTACCTTCTTATTATTCTTTTATCCTTTCTCTGTGTCACTTCTTTCTCCACTCAACCTTAGTTTCTCTTGTATGTTCTCTCTGTATCTGTCTCTTCCTTATTTACTTAGGTACGTCAAAAATTGTTGTTCTTCCTGAAGCTATTATATATTATTTCCACATAGAATAAAGATCCAAAGCCAGAAATTGTTATTTTTCATTCCGTAGCAAATATAATTGCACATCCTCCTCCTTAATGACCAGCAGCGGGGGCATGATATTGTGGTTTTCATTATAATCATTCTCATTCTATAGCAGATATAGTAGCATATCTTATCTTCCTTCTTAAAGACCACCAGTGGGGGAATGACATTGTGGTTTCCTTAGAATCATTTTGGTCATATTTGTGATGCATTTTGTTGGATTCTATACCGTTCACTCACATTATTTGATTTCTTACCTTTTTATGTCATCTATATATGACTTCTTACTTGGAATTGGAACAACATTACTTCTACTTACAAGGTTCGTGTCATCTCTTTATTGGAACTGGTTACCGGCTCCTGAATTATTACCATGCAAAGCTTCCCCCACTTATGTAACAACCCTTATCTCTATGTTAAGCGCAAATGTTTCAGGTTTATTTTTGATTATTGCTTTTTGCACCATTTATTTCATTGCTTTACAAACGGTTCTTGGGTTCTTTCTTTTGTTCCATGAGACAAGGAGGAATAGGAGGTGTAATATGAAGGGCTTATCTAGGATCCCAAGGATTTAAAGAGTATGAGATGTTTTGTATGCGAAAGAAAAAAGTCACTAGTTTCAACATCCAATGAATTAGTCAGTTAATCAAGTTTATATTTGCCTATCACTGCTTCTTTCAATTTCTATGAATGGAGGTTTGAGGAATTATTTTGTGCTCATATTAGCTTTAGAATAAGGTTATGCTGGAGAAATGAGTGAGTAGTTGTTATCTGTGTTAGAATTTATCTTATATTTGTTTATGCTTGCTCTGTTCACTTGGTTGTATAATGTTAATTAGTAACAAATGATAACTTGCACCATTTGACCATAAGAAGTGTTGTATGCATGGCAGGTTTCTGAACGTGCACTTTACTTATGGAACAATGAGCACATAGTAAATTTAATAGCTCAGAATCGGAAGGTAATATTACCAGTAATCTTTGAAGCATTAGAGAAGAATATTAAAGGGCATTGGAACCAGGCAGTGCACGGGCTGACCGCCAATGTTCGAAGGATGTTTCTGGAGATGGATGGCGAACTGTTTGAAGAATGCCAGAGACAGTACTTAGAGAAGGAAGCCAGGGCTAGGGAACTGGAAGAGCAGCGCGAGTTGACATGGAAGAAGCTGGAAGCAGTGGCTGCTCATGCTATGAGGGATGGTATGGTTTTGGTTAATTGATTTATTAGCCTTGAGACTCTTATTTGCACATTGGAAATTTCTTCCCTTCCTCTGTTTAGGTTATAAAAAATGCTGGTAATATAATTTTTAATGGAAGAAATTGTAATTTAAAATAGCATTATGGGGTGTGTGCTTGGTTAAAATGTATTAACATAGCTTCAACTTGGTTCCATTTACCAACAGGTTACCTTAATTAAGTTTTGATTATCTAGATGGATCAACATCTTTTGTCTTAAACATTTTCTGTCTTATCCTTTCTCTTATTTTTTATTGTACACTTTTTATTTATAAAATTTATAAAATAGTATTATTGAAGTTATTAAAAATGAATATTAAATATTTTAATTAATTTTGAGAGCCTCTTTTATCGGAAAGAACTGTAATAAATAAACATATTAGAGTGGTGAGTGAGCTAAAATTGAAGTTACAGGAAAACACTTATACAAATTTAATGATAGGAGTTACATATCAAGAAATTTTAAAATAAAAATTAGCTCTTTATCGTTAAAATTAAAAAGATTCAATTTTTTTCAAAAATTCTAAACAACTAAATTATTGTGAGTATCGATATTATTATATAAAGACAAATCATTTAATGTTAGTAAGGACAAATTTTTATTCTATTTTTTTTTTAATTTTAAACTCTATTTTATGAGTTTAAAATTGGTTAAAATATAAAATAATGCTCAAAATAGAGAGTTAACACTCATTTGCTGTGAAAAGATATACTCATTTTTATAATCTCCTTATCTCAAAAAAGAATTGATTTTGCTAAAGATGTATTTGGTACATACCAAAACTAAAATAAAAATAGACCATGGTTGGGATGGTAGAGGATTGGGCCCAATAAGGGTGTGATTAAGTAATGTGCTGCATCGCTTCCCACATGCAGAGAGGAAGAGAGATTCTATCCAATTGGACAGTTTGACAAATTGTTGTTAAATAGAGAAGAGACAAGCCATGTTACACAGAAAAAAGGTAAGGAGGGCACATAAAATTAATAGAGGAGTCACCTGAAATTGACATGGCATCCACGTCATCCCTCCCTTCCCTTCCCTTTCCTTCTTCTTTTCCATTGCATTTACATCAATCTACTTCTAAACGCTATAAAAGAGACAGCATACCATAGCTTATCTCATCTCATACACTATAAAGTCAAAAAAAATTGTCATGCACATGTGACTTAAAGTTCACACCAAAAAAAGCTATGAGATTAGAGACCCACCAATAAAGCCTCTCAAACTAGCAAGTACATTACAACTATCAACTATGTAAAGTAATGCCACTTAAAATAGCAACCCTTAAATATGAACAAAAATAATAATAATAACAACCCCTAAATTTTGAAGTTATTAGATTAGATTATGGGTATTTTCGATAAATTTCTTTAAATAAAGACAATTATAAAATTTAAACTAAACACTTTTCAACAAATTATTACCTGTTGAGGTTGCAAATAAGTATTATGCCTCCTTTGTTTTATTTAATAGACGCCAAGGGTCTTATTAAACATTTTTTTTTTTTTTTTTTGTAAAATCAAGTGACATTACGTTAATATAATTTGAATAAAATTTATGAGAGGAATGATCTAATGATCTACTCCATAATTATGTATTCCAATTTAAAACTAAACAAATTTTATACTGTATTATATTATTATTGTTTGAATTGAACGTGGATACACAACTAACTGATGGCTTCCAAATTCAATTATGGCGGTGGCTACCCAATCAAAGAGATCATAGAATTTCTAACCATTTTTTACTTTGAATAATTTTGATTTTATATCTAAACAATATATATTTTTCTATTTTGTGGGTTTTTCAATTGTATAAATAATAATCATAGTAATGATAATTGGTTGGTGATAGAAACCAAATTAAAATAATTAAGAAAGACAAAAAGGTTGAAAGAATGGATGAGGGAGGTGGAGCCGCTTCGCTGCTACTACCTCTGAAAATCATTCCGAAGAAGTCCCCATCGTCAGTGGACCCGCCCGTGCCGGTGGTGCTGGTGGCTCCGGTCACGGTCCCACCACCGTTGAACCCGGGATATAGATCCCCGTTATCCCTATTATATAATTATAAATTATTCATTCATGAACACCCAAAATAAATATAATGATAAAGACCGATGATAATGACACACAACATTGAAGAACATACGAGTAAATAAATAGAGAAACGAAAGCTAAAATCTTTGAAAAAATGTAACATGAAATCAAATCAAACAATCTACAATATGTTGTATAGCACATGATCAATTGGTAGCTAGCAAAGATCACTTTCACAATTTGTGAAATTTGTGTTGAAACAAGTTATGGCTAGGATATGAGACTAATCTATATTCAAAACAAAGATATCAATATATGATAATTCCTTTTAAAAAATGTGACAAAAGATTTTAAATTTAATTTGTATATTAGTTAGTAAAGAATTATTTTAGCTTAGTTAGAAGTTGAGTTTAATTTTTTTTAAAAATATAACTACATTAAAATTTGACAAAAAGTATTTTATTGTTCTCTATAATTTTTTTGTTTGGTTCAAACTAAATTAATCAATATTTAATATAATATTAGATATTAGTAGTTTACGCCAAAACTTGTGAGGTGCCAAACAACCCTAATTTCTACTAATCAAAAGGTGTTTCGCATGGAAAGTTTGTAAAAGTTGTGGGCTTAACACGTAGGAAGTAATCTTTCCTCTAATGGAAACGGCAAGAGGAGGAGGAAAAGCAGTCATGGAAAAAGAAATAGGAGATCCTTTGCATGTGTGTTAAAGTGAATAAATGACTAGATTCAACCAAAAATGCCAATCACAAAATACAAATAAGTAGTAGAGTGACTAGATTCAACATATTCAACTAAAAAGGAAGAATTTAAGGAAAGCAAGGTGGAAATTTATTCAAGAAGAGATTCAATGAATAGTTCAAGTTTTGACATTGAGGAGTTCTAAGCATCAACTAGGCAATGGGTGAGTAAATGCTATATATCCAATCCAAGCATAAACTACAAAAACCATAATGATAACTCCATATGCAGTAGAGAGGTGAAAAATTGAATATCATGAGACTAGAAGGACCAAATAGCAACAAGTCAAAATTAAAAGATAGGCAGCCATGGAAAAAAGAGGGGAACCCAACCCTTTTTCCAAGTGTGATGCAATAGTGCCATGTCAAATCTAACATGGACCCCAAGAGCTAATATACGAAGATGGTCCTACACTCTCACTTGCAGGAAAGTAGATATAAGGAATATAATTTCAATGGTGAATTCCCATAACACCCTCCAAATCCAAAACTTATGTTTTCAACACACTACCCCACTGTTTATCCGCATGTGCTGTGATCTATACATAAGAAAACCCAAGTCCACAACTTGAGCTGTACACCTTTTTGGCCAACTATTCAATTTAGAAACACCATGGAATGACTCTCATATATAATAGCAAAATGGGCAATTTTAGCAATGGACGGAATAAAATGGATTCTGATTCTCTCCGGTAATTACAATTGACTTTAGAGAGAAAAAGGCACCAACTTTTTCTCCCTTCCGTTTGTGTCTTTCTTTATTTATAACTTCAACTAAATTTATGAAAGAAGATCAATGGAATCATTGCTCTGCGAGAGAATGTAATAAAGTGATCATCTAAATTCATCTACTCAACTTTCTCTCCCTTCTATTTGTGTTTTTTTTTTTCTTTTTTCACTACAACTTACAGCTAGATTTACGAGAAAACATCTAGCTTACGAATGAAACTATTGCTTAGTTAGGGAATGTAATAAAGTGGTATGGGAGGCTTAAGTTAAAGAACATCTCAATCAAGGGAACAAAGTTTTGTGCTTTTAAACCCAAAGAGAAAAACAGGGAAGAAAAGATTGAAAAGGAAAAAGGAAACAACAAAGGTTCCTGTGACGGTCCTCCCTTGTGCATGCAAAACTGGAAAAGGACAGTGGATGAAGACCACTGAACTGTAAGGCTGTGTTTGCCTGTTGATCTATTGGGCTTAAGTTAGATTCCCGCAAGATCACGTGCACCGATATGCTGAAAAGCCCTCAATCTCACTTTCTCTTCTTAATTAAAATTGCTAATCCCAATCTTATTTTCAACAAAATTATGCCTTTCAAAGTGAGATTTAGCATAAACCCATGTTTCGGAGACAGCAAAAAGTGAAGTGGACGAAGCATAAAGTAATAAATATTCGCTAGAGCAACTTGTCTTGTATTATGGTAATCTGATGAGCTTATTAGCCTGTGTTAGGGGTTTTTTGGTGATTTTAAGTCGCATCGAGAATGAAAAGACGACAATGACCTTCATAAGGACGGGTAACCTCGATAGAAGGAGAGTGGCAGTGTTTACCTGGGATCGCCAAAGACGCCGGAGTACATGGTGAGCTGGTCGATTTGAGCGGCGGACTTAGGTTCCACGCTAGACGCCCTGGCATACTGTTCGCTCAGTTCAGCGCCTGAAGGGACAAAGAATGCTCCATTTACCATTACATCCCCCTCTGTCCTCCAATTCCACCCAGCCCATTCCTTCTCGTCTGTCTCCACGCGCTTCGTCACCTGCAAAAAAAAATTACATTTGACTCAAAGTCAGGAGGAGCGTAACATGACGCGCCACCGTTGCAAGTAGGACAGTACACCCAAAAAAATATCCCTTTGAGACAGACACAACTTGAGTCAAGAAAAAGTGTATGCATAATCGAAAATGGAAATATCGTAACAACCAATCACATTCATCCCCAAGTAACGAACCAAAATTAAATTAAGGAAATAAAAATTAAAATAGGCAACCTCTTTGGAATTGGGGTCGGAAGGAGCAGTGTAGCGGTTACCCTGACTGTTTATGGTGGGGTTAGCGCTACCGCCGATAGCATACATCTGCCACTGCGTGAAATCATTATTGACCACGTGTATATACCCGTGTCTGCACCGAGGCATACGCTGCACCAGACCCTCACCGAAGTGGTTAAACGCAATTGTCACCTGCATCCCCGCGTCCGGCAAATACCTATCGTCGTGACCCAACAGCATCACCTCGTTGTGATGAGCGAAATGGTTGCTCGATATCGTAATCCCTGTGGACCCCATTATCGCATCTATCAGACCGTCCGTGCAGTAAGACAGCGCGCAGTGGTCAATCCAGATTTTCCTTGAACTGAAGATGGATATTCCGTCGCCGTCGGATTTCCCCCTGAAACCTACGTGCGTCGGAGTCGACCGTATGTTAGTGTTCCCCGACGGCTTGCAGTGGTGTACATGGACGTTGTGGATGATGATGTTGGACACGTATTGGAGTGTGATACAGCCGTGTCCGGTTATGTGCACGTTCGTGCCTCGGCCGTCGACGGTTTTGTAGCTGTTGAAAATGAGCTCGTGCTTGAGGTTTATGGTCATGTCGGTGGAGAACACGATCCACAGAGGCTCGTCTTGGATAACGGCGTGCCGGAGAGTGCCAGGACGGGGGTTTGCTGGGTCCAAATCGGAAGAATCGCTGACGATATAGATCTGGCCGCCCTTCCCGCCCATGGCGTCCCGGCCGAACCCAATGCCGCAGTCAGCAAGCCTCTGACGGTTAACTCCCCAGTTGGGGTCGCACCGCCAGCAATCGTCGACGGGGTTTCCGGTGAGACAAGAAGCTTGGTCATGATTGGTGGCGGATAGTAGCTCTCTCCTAGACAGAGATGCATTAATTGTCCTGCAAGAAAAAGGGAAACTTTCAGAAGTGAAGAGGAAAAAGAGATGCTCTCTGCTGTTTGGAAGCTGAGAAAAAGTTGAAGTTATCCAGAATGCCAAGATGGGATTTTCAAGTGAAATGCTGAAGAATAAGACACATCCAGATGCAAAAGAAAAAAACGCAATGCTGAGAAATCCCAAGTGAGACACTTCATGTCTAATGCAGGGGAAAACAGAGGAACGAAGAAAGCGAACGTGGAACTTTTCTTCTTGATTAAGACCAAAATCTAAGAATGCAAAACCAACAAAAGGACAAAACACATTCGGAAGTTCAAGCAATTTGTGGGGGAAAAGCTTTTTGAGGATTTTCTTACCTTTGAACTTCATGAACCACAGCTTCAGGGTAAGGATGCTGGTGGGGTAAGCTGAGGTTGAAGACAGCTATGACAGGAGGAGAGAAAGAGCTCAAAAGGCATATTAAGAGACAGCAGCAGGTTATAGGAAGCATCCTTTGAAGCAACAATAATAATGGTAGGGATTGTGGGTTTATGTCTGTTTTTTTGGTTCCTTCCCTAAAATGCTTCCTTCAAATGTCTTCTTCTTCAATGCACACCAACTTAGGAAGCTGCAAAATTTGGGAAAATGTAATGTGTTTATATAATAAACCAAGATTATAATAATAATAATGATAATAACCAACAGTAACTATTTAAAGGGAAGGGGAAAAAAGAAAAAAAGAATTGCTTTGGCTTTCTTGGGAGGGTTTTGTTTATTTGGGGGGTTTTTGTTTATTAGAACAAGATAAGAAAAGAAGAAAATATGGTGGCGACGATAGAGACACCATAGACAAGTGACAGAAAACCCATCAGCATTCGCTCTCCCATTTGCTAATTCTCCCTTGCAGAGCCTCTCAGTTACTCACATTCCTACCTTGCTCGTTAAATATTCCAGGGATTGGATTGCGGCAAAAAAATGAATCCAAAAGGTGAAATACAGAGAGAGAATCAGAAAACAGACGGCTTTGGGTTTATCCAAACGGTAAAGCTCTCTCTTTTTTCTTCTTTCTTCTGCATTTAAATTACTAATCTTTCTCTGTCTTAAGGATTCTGTAAAATATTAATAAGATTCTTTGCGGCGAGTTCGTAAATTGATATTCGCAGAAATCCTCCTCGGATTTAAAGTCTAATTGCCTTTTATCAGCGATCGCTTTTTGAGATTTCAAGACTGAAACTTTCAGGTAATATCTTTCTTTCCTTTTCTGGGAGTGAAAACAGAAGCAATGGCCTTCACGGGAAAGATTTCGTTCTGTGTTTTCGTTGCCCCGAAGTTAAAAAATATGAAAGATAGATGGTGAAAAAGAAAAATATATATATATTTGAGGGATCGATGTGCAATTTAGAAAATTGAGAATAAAAATTAAAAATTGAAACTGGAAAAACTGAATAAGTGACTTACTACATGGGCAACCTAACAAGACAACAGATTTTAATTAACTTGAACTAAAATAAAATGATGGAACTTACAAAGAGAAATTTTAGCAAGGATTGAATTGCATGGCTGCTCAGGGTGCTTCTAATTTATTGAAAAGGTATACAGTAAGAGACTTTAAATAGTAGTAGAACTTTTCCTAAACTTAATGGATTTCCGATTAGAAAAAAGAAAATCACTTAAAAATTAGCAAGAAATTAAGAAAGTGGAGATTTGATTTTCCTAATACCAAATCATAGTCCCATAAGGATTCCTGGCAAACAAAAGAAAAGTGGAGATTTCCTAAAATCAAATGCTTGTGCTATAAGGATTCCTAATCAGCAAGAGAAATTGAATAAGTTTAAATCCTTGCTCTTTTCTTTCAAATTTTACCAACATCAATTTAATCCCATTTGACTTCCTAATCATACTTGCTAATCTGTATCGTTTTATGCTGTGCACCTATATTGTAGCAGCTAACGAAGTCTGGCTTTGTTCTTCCAAGTTGCCAGGGATTTAAAATTAAGTGACAAAATTCAAAAAATTCTTATAAAAAACAATAAATTATTAAATTAAACTTCACTTCTCAAATCTAACATTTTTAAGAAACCAAAGTTTATGTAAGATGAATGAATCCTTAAGATAATGTCACAGGTCACAAACTTTGTTTGGAGCACCAGTGGTCAGGGCAAGTCCAAAGTTGAATTAAACGTACTGTTTGTGTATGTATATAGTTAAGTATTATATTTCGTGTTATTCCATCCATGTTATTCTCACGTCTTTATTTGGAACACAAGTAATTAGAGCATCCATATCCAAGCAATTTATTAAAATTATTAAAATGCTTTTCTTTTTTTAAAAAAAAAATCTCATATTTCTCATAATATTATATTATTTTTCATAATTTTAAGCAATTCAAAGTTATATCTAAATGGTCTTACTTAGAAGTTATTGATTATCGATTGATGTTAAATTTGTTTGGTTGGTTAGAAGGGAATTGAAAAGCATATACTGTAGTTTTGACTAACAAAGGGAAAAGATGATGGAGTGGTGTGTTAATATTGCAATGATTATGTAAATGGATTGCTTTCACTGAAATTTAGGTGGATTAGATAGCAATCATTTTGTACTATGAAATCTGTCATGCCTTTTGCATCAATTAAGATCTCTGTTTATTACTTGGTACAATTACTAAAAAGCATCTCCTATACCTGTTTAAACCTATTTTTCAACAAAAATAAATAAACAGAGAAATCAATTTTTTTTTCAGTAAATTTAGGAAAACAACAATTTTTCAACTAATATATAGTTATCAAATTTCTCAACTTTGTTCTCCACTTAAAATGAATAGTAATAAACATAATTCTCGTGAATTAGACTCAAAGTTATAATGAATCTAAATCTTTTGTTCTAAAATTTGGTATCACAAAGTGTGTTACTTTTTTGAAATATTTAATTGATTAAAAAAAATAAAGATGAAAAAGAAAAGATCCAAACAACATGTTTGTTTTTCAATATCATCGGCTGCAAGAGAACAATATTTCGGCAAATTAATGAATAAAAGATTGCTACGCGTGCTTACAACTTTCAACATTTTGTAGCAGATATGGAAATTGCTCTTTTTTTTTTTTTAAGAAAGTATTTAATCAAATTTAAAAAAATTATAATTAAGTGGTATTAATGTTGCCCTTTTTTTTGAGCTATTTTTTTTTTCAAAGATAAAATTTTATTAAATGAAATAGGTAGAAACTTTACAAAATTTAATCAAAACTCTCACAATACAAAAGAGTTTTACAAGATCTCTCAAAAGAATTAGTTATTAATTAAAGCTAAAGACTACTCTTATACAGGACATTAGTCTATAAAAAGATTAGTAATGTTTACATAAAAACCATAAACTCTAAGTGGTTTCTCTGCCTTGTTGGCTACTTCCTCACCAATTCAACTGATATCATTGAAGATTAGATTATTTTTCTTTTTCCAAATTCTCCATAGGTGAAAAGGGCCAAGAAAATAAGATTCTTGTTATCAGTCCCAGAGTAGGTCCCAAACCAGCTATTAAGGTTGTATTTAGAGCCTACATGTATTTCGGGGGCAACCCAAAGTGTGTATATATATACATATATATTAAAAAAAAATCTTTAAATATTTGGTGCCACCCATGGGCGACTAGACATTTTATGCGGCGTTTGTTAGAAACAAACAAATTAAAGGGGGATTTTTGTCTGCTCAGTGTTCCTTCATATTTGCTCAACATTTTTTAATTATATATATATAACATGTCAGTGATATACCAAGAAAATTTACACCATAAAAATATCAATTTGCATTATTGTTATTATTGATTATATGACAGTTAAAATCGGAAAAAAGAAAAGTAGAGCTTGAGAAACAGTAATATGAATTAAATGTAGACGACAAGATGGTTTTGCGTAATTAAATATTTAGATTAGTGGCGGGGTTTCTTAGGCTGAAAGCAAAGTCAATTGTATCTATTCAATCAATCGCATGCATCGTAATTATAGGCGTTGTTGAAGCATCAGCATCAGCATCCTATTCTTAATAATTCACGAGTGCGAGTGGGAGTGCGAGTGCTTAATATGTAGCTACGTAGTATGAAAACAGTTTGAGGTTTCTTCACCACAAGGCCTATCATATATATGTATGGTATTTTAGGGTTTTGGATAAGGAATTTGAGAATGAGACTACTTTCCAGTATTTAATGCTTATCTACGTGTATTTATTTGTCTTTGTAGGAAGTAAAGCTTGGATGCATTACCCCCATCGAGAGAAGAGCAATTTTATGGATGAAAAAACAAACCAAAAGAAAAGGATAAGGCAAATAAAAGTAGCTGCCTAGTTAGATCGATCTCAACCAATGCAAACATTTTTCGCTTTAAAACCTTTTTTCTTGGTTTCATCGGAAAACATTTAGAATAAGAAAAAGCTTCCTAAGATGTCATTTTAACTTGAACTTCTTAAACTTAAAATCTAAATCATTTTTATTATAAAGCAATTGCTCTTGTTGTAAATACAAGGAATCTTCAATAATTGCCATTGTCAACTATTAATGAAGTATTGCAGTTGTAATTATAATTATGCAACAACCCATTACGTACACACAGGCACAGCTTTCCCCAACAAGTGTGAGAATGCATGGTACAAATGCAGGCGAAACTCTAAGGCAATTGTATTAATTGTAACAACATTTAACAATTGAAGGCAAATTGATGAGATTTTGGAATAGAAGCTTCAAATTCTTGTAGCTTTATGAGGTAAAGATTCTCAGATAAAAAGAACAAGTATAAGGCTTACGTAAGATGGGACCCACGAGAATCAAAACTATGTCCAAGTTGGCCTATAATGGTTGACAACTGACCCTCTCTGTCTCTGCATGTTCCGTGGAATCAATGCCCCACTCCTAAGACTTCTGCTATCACTTTCTAAGCTCCCTCGCACTCGCACTCGCACTCACACTCAGACTCACGTCCCCACTCACACTCACGTCCCTATCTTGTTTTTAAATGTTAGATAATAACATAAAGTATATAATATTATTTTTTAGCGTTAAATCAATTCTTATATTAAAACATTTTTAATCTAACATTCAAGAAATTAAATTTTTCTTGACTATTTTTTGAGTAAATTATAAACTATAGTACATGATATGAAAATGTATATGCTTTTCTAAAAGTTTTCATATACAAGAGGACTTCATATAATTTAAAATTATTCTAATGTTTTTTTGTTAATAATTTAAATTATTAGATTGAATTGATTTTTGATATATAATAATGGAAATAATTTTTTGATATATAATAATGGTAATATTTTTTTTTTTTGGGTATT
Organism: Bauhinia variegata; assembly: GCA_022379115.2. Taxonomy (NCBI): domain Eukaryota; kingdom Viridiplantae; phylum Streptophyta; class Magnoliopsida; order Fabales; family Fabaceae; genus Bauhinia; species Bauhinia variegata. The sequence goes on along the minus strand of CM039428.1, from coordinate 19,526,999 downwards.
AGATTGGAATACGAAAATATTTTTTTTGTCACTAATAATAATAATCAACATCACCAATTTAAAGTGAGTACAACAACCTATTCAGCTAGAATTAATTACGTTAGTGGGATTTGATGCAGGTTATGAGCTGGCATAATCTCTCAGGTTCAACTTCACACAGTCCTTGTTAATATTTTATCAACTAATTATTGTTACTAAATATAGTAACTATAGGCTCAATTATTTTTTTTTTCTTTTTTGGAATATAGATGAAGCTATAAATATGAAAAAAAAATATATAGGAAAAAAAAATTCTGAGTTCAAAAATTATTTATATATGTAGCATAACTCAGATAGGTGATTCTCCCTTCTATTTTTTAAGAATATTTGCACGTTTACGTATAAAAAAAAAGAAGAAGAAGAAGAGAATACTTGCACGTTTAGAGTGACTATTAAATGTATATATAGTCCATAAATATATGCAAACATATAAAGCTACAAGAAAAAGATTGCTATAAAAAAGATAGTGGTAGTGGCTTTAATATAAAATTTTTGATTCAAATTTCTTATTATTACTGTTAAAATTAAAAAATCAAAGTATTTTTTTCTTATAAGGTTCAGTTCAAATCTTATAACTAGTTGTTTCTCTTTGATAAGAAATAAGAAATTTATAAATATAACTATGGGCTTTTTCCTAAAGTTTATAGCATCTCTTTTAACAGTGCAAAATATAATAGGTTTGATTTGCATATAACTTATACCAATTCCTGAATCTAAATTAGAAAAAAAATTATAGTATTATTTCAAATCAAATTCTAATAAATATGAAATAAAATTATGTTTTTGTGTATAGTTGTAAATATGGTAAAATTAAAAAAAATTAGTATTTAAAAAAAATCAAAATACTTTTGGAAATACACTTTTACTAAAAATATTTCAATATAAAATATTTTTAGAAAACAAAAAGAAAACGTTTTGAAAAATAAATTTTCAGTCAAAATATTTTTAAATTAAAAAATGAAAAAAGAAAAATAAAACATTTTTTAAAATAACAAATACATTTTCAGTAAAAGGTATTTTTTAAAAAAACACTTTTGGAAATACATTCTCAGTAAAAAAATATTTCAATAAAAAATATTTTTAGAAAACAAAAAAAAAGTTTTTGGAAAATACATTTTCCGTAAAAATATTTTTTGAAGAAAAACAGAAAAGTAAAACAGCTTTGGAAATAACAGAAACAGTTTTAGTAAAATGTATTTTTAAAAAATAAAACATTTTTAGAAATGAATTTTCAGTCAAAATATTTCAACAAAAAATATTTTTAAAAAACAAAAAGAAAACGTTTCAGAAAATACATCTGCCGAAAAAATATTTTTTCAAGGAAAACAGACAAATAAAACAGTTTTGGAAATAACAAAAACATTTTCAGTAAAAAGTATTTTAAGAAAAAATCATTTTTACACATACATTTTTGGTAAAAATATTTCAACATAAAATACTTTTAGAAAACAAAAAGGAAACGTTATCAAAAATACTTTTTCCGTAAAAATATTTTTTCAAATTTAATTAAACATGAAAACACAAAAAAAAATTTCGGATATGAAAAAGTATTTTCAGTGAAAATTCTTTTATAAAAAACAAAACATTTTTGAAAATATATTTTCAAAAAAAATATTTCAAGCAAAAAGTAAGGGTTTTTTAAAATATATTTTGCTAAAAGATATTTTTCAAAAACAAATAAAAAAAAACATTTTTAAAATTTTTTTTTTCTAAAACATTTTTAAAAATATTTTTTTAAAAAAATATTTTTATAAAATTTCCTTCATTTTTTTATTTAAGATTTTTTAATTTAAAGTTTTTAAACACTAAACCTTAAATTAATTTAACCTTTAAACACTAACATTGAACTTACTCTAAACACACAAACCTTAATCTTAATTTTAAATGTTAAGTCTAAACACTAACTTAACCATTAACCTTAAAACCTAAATTTTAAAAACTTAAATTATAAATCTTAACATAAAAAGAAAGGGACATTTTAAAAATTTTATAAAATATTAAAAACAAAAAGAAAACATGATTGGAAATAAATTTTCAATAAAAATATTTTTAAATTAAAATAAAAACGAATAAAGAAAAACAAAACATTTTTGGAAATAAGAAAAGCATTTTAGTAAAAAGTACTTCAGAAAAAAAAATTGGAAATCCGTTTTCAGAAAAAATATTTCCTTATAAAATATTTTTAGAAAACAAAAAGAAAAGTTTTTGGAAAATACATTTGCCTTCAAAATATTTTTTCAAGGAAAACAGAAAAGTAAAACAGTTTTGCACATAACAACAACATTATAAATAGTATTTTAAAAAAAAATAAAATGCTTTTGGAAATACACTTTTACTAAAAATATTTCAATATAACATTTTTAGAAAACAAAAAGAAAACGTTTTGAAAAATAAATTTTCAGTAAAAATATTTTAAATTAAAATAAAAACGAAAACAGAAAAATAAAATATGTTTTAAAATAACAAATACATTTTCAGTAAAAAGTATATTTGAAAAAAAAAACACTTTTGAAAATATATTCTCAGTAAAAAAATTTCAACAAAAATTCTTTTTAGCAAACAAAAAAATTTCAAAAATACAATTTCCGTAAAAATATTTTTTGACAGAAACCAGAAAAGTGAAACAGTTTTGGAAATAACGAAAACATTTTCAGTAAAATGTTATTTTAAAAAAATAAAACATTTAAGAAATGTATTTTCAGTAAAAATATTTCAATAAAAAAAATATTTTTAGAAAATAAATAGAAAATATTCTGGAAAATACATTTTCCTTAAAAATTTTTTTTGAAGGAAAACCGAAAACTAAAAAAAGTTTTGGAAATAACCAAAACATTTTCAGTAAAAAATATTTTAGAAAAACATAAAACATTTTTGGAAATGCATTTTCTGTAAAAATAGTTTAATTTAAAATAAAAATGAAAACAGAAAAATAAAATATTTTTTAAAATAACAAATACATTTTCAGTAAAGAGTATTTTTGAAAAAAAAAAAACACTTTTGAAAATATATTCTCAGTAAAAAATTTCAATAAAAAATATTTTTAGAAAACAAAAAAAAAATGTTTTGAAAAAAACATTTTCCCTAAAAATATTTTTTGAAGGAACACAGAAAAGTGAAACAGTTTTGGAAATAACAAAAATATTTTCAGTAAAATATATTTTAAAAAATGAAGAATTTTTAGAAATAAATTTTCAGTAAAAATATTTCAATATAAAATATTTTTAGAAAACAAAAAGAAAAAGTTTTGGAAAATACATTTTCAGTAAAAAAGTTTTCAAATTAGAATAAAAATAAAAACGTAGAAATAAAACATTTTTTTAAAATAACAAATGCATTTACAGTAAAAAGTATTTTTGAAAAAAATAAACAGTTTTGGAAATACATGTTCAGTAAAATATTAAAATATTTTTAGAAAACATAAAGAAAAAGTTTTGGAAAATACATTTTCCATTAAATATTTCAAAATAAAATATTTTTAGAAAAAAAAGAAAATATTTTAGAAAATACATTTTCAGTAAAAATAATTTCTCAAGGAAAACAGAAAAGTAAAACAGTTTTGGAAATAACAAAAATATTTTCAGTAAAAAGTATTTTAAGAAAAACTGATTTTTGAAGTACATTTTCAGTAAAAATATTTCAATAAAAAAAATTTTTAGAAATCAAAAAGAAAACATTTAGAAAAACATTTTCAGTAATAATATTTGTTCAAATGAAAATAAAAATGAAAAAACAAAAAAAAATGGAAATAAAAGAACATTTTCAGTAAAAAGTTTTTATAAAAATCAAATCTTTTTGAAAATATATTTTCAATAAAAATATTTCTAGCAAAAAAGATATTTTTGGTAAAATATATTTTTCAAAAACAAAAGAAAAATATTTTTAAAAATTTATTTTTGTAAAACATTTTTAAAAGTATTTTTTTAGAAAGATATTTTTATAAAATTGCCCTCACTTTTCATTTAAGATTTTTTAATTTAAAGTTTTTAAATACTAAACACTAACATAGAACTTACTCTAAACACACAAACCTTAACCTTAATTGTTAACTCTAAACACTAACTTAATTATTACCCTTAAAGCCTAAAGTTTAAAAACTTAAATTATAAATCTTATCATAAAAAGTAAGGGACATTTTAAAACTTTTATAAAATATTAAAAACAAAATGAAAACATGGTTAGATATAAATTTTCAATAAAAATATTTCGAAATTAAAATAAAAACGAATAAAGAAAAACAAAACATTTTTGGAAATAAAAAAAAAACAATTTAATAAAAAGTACTTTAAATAATTTTTTTTGGGAAATCACTTTTCAGAAAAAATATTTCAATATAAAATATTTTTAGAAAATAAAAAGAAAAGGTTTAGGGAAATACATTTGCCTTCAAAATATTTTTTGAAGGAAAACAGAAAAGTAAAAAGTTTTAGATATAAAAAAAAATTTTCAGTAAAAATATTTTTAAAAACATATTTTTAGAAAAAAAGGGTTTTGAAAAATATATTTTCGTACAAATATTTTTTGAAGAAAAACAGAAAAGTAAAACAGTTTTGGAAATAAAAAAAAACATTTTCAGTAAAATGTATTTTAAAAAAAATGAAACATTTTTAGAAATAAATTTTCAGTAAAAATATATCAATATAAAATATTTTTTGAAAACAGAAAGAAAACGTTTTGGAAAATACATTTCCAGTAAAAATATTTCTTAAAATAAAAGGAAAAAGTTTTAAAAATAAATTTGTAGTAAAAATATTTTAAAATTAGAATAAAAATAAAAATATAGAAATAATTTTTTTTCTAAAATAACAAATGCATATTACGAAAAAAGTATTTTTGAAAAAAATAAAACAGTTTCAAAAAATAAATTTTCCGTAAAAATATTTATTCAAGGAAAAAAGAAAATGAAAACAGTTTTGGAAATAAAAAAACATTTTCAGTAAAAAATTTCAATATAAAATATTTTTAGACTACAAAAAGAAAATATTTTAGAAAACGCATTTTCTTTAAAAATAAATTTTCAAGGAAAACAGAAAAGCGAAACAGTTTTGGAAATAACAAAAATATATTCAGTAAAAAGTTTTTTTTAAAAAATCATTTTTGAAGTACATTTTCAGTAAAAATGTTTCAATAAAATATATTTTTAGAAAACAAAAAGAAAACATTTTGCAAAACATTTTAGAACTCTTATAAAATATTAAAAACAAAAAGAAAACATGGTTGCTAAATAAATTTTCAATAAAAAAATTTTAAATGAAAATAAAAACGAATAATGAAAAACAAAACATTTTTTGGAAATAACAAAAACAATTTAGTAAAAAGTACTTTAGAAAAAAAAACTTTGGAAATCAGTTTTCAGAAAAAAAATACTTTTAGAAAACAAAAAGAAAAGGTTTTGGAAAATACATTTGCCTTCAAAATATTTCAATATAATTCAGTAAAAATAATTTCTCAAGGAAAACAGAAAACTAAAACAGTTTTGGAAATAACAAAAATATTTTCAGTAAAAATATTTCAATAAAAAAAATTTTAGAAAAAAAAGGGTTTTGAAAAATACATTTTCGTAAAAATATTTTTTGAAGAAAAACGGAAAAGTAAAACAGTTTTGGAAATAAAAAAAAAATTTCAGTAAAATGTATTTTAAAAAAATGAAACATTTTTAGAAATAAATTTTCAGTAAAAATATTTTCAAATTAGAATGAAAATAAAAAAAGGGAAATAATTTTTCTTTTTACAATAACAAATGCATTTTCAGTAAAAAGTATTTTTGAAAAAATAAAACTGTTTTGGAAATACATTTTGAGTAAAAAATGAAAATGTTTCAAGGAACAAAAAGAAAAAGTTTTGGAAAATACATTTTCAGTAAAACAAATTTTTGAAGGAAAAAAGAAAATTAAAACAGTTTTGGAAATAAAAAACATTTTCAGTAAAAAATTTCAATAAAAAAAGAAAACATTTTGAAAAACATTTTCAGTAATAATATTTCTTCAAATTAAAATAAAAATGAAAACAAAAAAGAACAATTTTGGAAATAAAAGAACATTTTCAGTAAAGAGTTTTTATAAAAAATAAAATATTTTTGAAAATATATTTTCAAGAAAAATATTTTTACAAAAACAAAACATTTTCGGAAATAATGAAAACAAATTAGTAAAAAGTACTTTAGAAAAAAAAATTTGGAAATCAGTTTTCAGAAAAAGTATTTCAATATAAAATTTTTTTAGAAAACAAAAAGAAAAGGTTTTGGAAAATACATTTGCCTTCAAAATATTTTTTCAAGGAAAACAGAAAAGTAAAACAGCTTTAGAAATAACAAAAATATTTTCAATAAAAATTTTTTAGAAAAAACAAAAGGTTTTGAAAAATACATTTTCCGTAGAAATATTTTTTGAAGAAAAGCAGAAAAGTAAAACAGTTTTGGAAATAACAAAAATATTTTCAGTAAAATGTATTTTAAAAAAAATGATACATTTTTAGAAATAAGTTTTCAGTAAAAATATTTCAATGTAAAGTATTTTTCGAACACATAAAGAAAACTTTTTGAAAAATAAATTTTTGGTAAAAATATTTTCAAATTAGAATAAAAATGAAAACAAAGAAATAAAACAATTTTTTTTAAAATAACAAATGCATTTCCAGTAAAGTATTTTTGAAAAAAATAAAACACTTTTGGAAATACATTTTCAGTACAAATATTCTAGTAAAAAATATTTTTTGAAAACAAAAAGAAATTTTTTTCGAAAATACATTTTCAGGGAAAATATTTTTTGAAGGCGAAAAGAAATTAAAACAGTTTTGGAAATAAAAAACATTTTCAGTAAAAATATTTCAATATAAAACATTTTTAGAAAACAAAAAGAAAATATTTTTGAAAATACATTTTCCGTAAAACTAATTTTTGAAGGAAAAGAGAAAAGTAAAACAGTTTTCGAAATAACAAAAATATTTTCAGTAAAAAGTATTTTAAAAAAAAATGAAACATTTTTGAAGTACATTTTCAGTAAAAAATATTTCAATAAAAAATATTTTTAGAAGAAACATTTTGGAAAACATTTTGAATAAAAATAATTCCTCAAATTAAAATACAAATGAAAACACAATTTTTGAAATAAAAGAACATTTTCAGTAAAAAGTTTGTATAAAAAATAAAATAATTTTGAAAATATATTTTCAATAAAAATATTTCAAGCAAAAAAAAATATTTTCGGTAAAATATATTTTTCAAAAACAAAAGAAAAATATTTTAAAAAATTTATTTACTAAAAAAATTTAAAAAATATTTTTTTAAGAAAAATATTTTTATAAAATTTCCCTCACTTTTCATTTAAGATTTTTTAATTTAAAGTTTTAAATACTAAACCTTAAACACTAGCATATAACTTACTCTAAACACACAAACCTTAACCTTAACTTTAACCTTAAATGTTAACTCTAAACATTAAATTCACCATTAATCTTCAAGCTTAAATTTTAAAAACTTAAATTATAAATCTTAACATAAAAAGTAAGGGACATATTAGAACTTTTATAAAATATTAAAAACAAAAATAAAACAGGGTTGGAAATAAATTTTCAATAAAAATATTTTTAAATTAAAAAGAAGATAAAGAAAAACAAAATTTTTTTGGAAATAACAAAAACAATTTAGTAAAAAGTACTTTAGAAAAAAATATTTTTAGAAAACAAAAAGAAAAGATTTTGGAAAATACATTTGCCTTCAAAATATTTTTTCAAGGAAAACAGAAAAGTAAAACAGTTTTAGAAATAACAAAAACATTTTCAGTAAAAATATTTCAATAAAAAATTTTAAGGAAACAAAAAGAAAAGGTTTTTGAAAATACATTTTCCGTAAAAATAGTTTTTGAAGGAAAACTCAAAAATTAAAACAGTTTTAGAAATAACAAAAACATTTTCAGTTAAAAATATTTTAGAAAACAATAAAACATTTCTGGAAATGTATTTTCAGTAAAAATATTTCAATATAAAATATTTTTAGAAAACAAAAAGGAAACGTTTAAAAAATAAATTTTCAGTAAAAATACTTTTAAATTAAAATAAAAAGGAAAACAGATAAATAAAATATTTTTTCAAAAGAACAAATACATTTTCAGTAAAAAGTATTTTTAAAAAAATAAAACACTTTTGGAATATACATTTTCTGTAAAAATATTTCAATAAAAAATATTTTTAGAAAACCAAAAGAAAAAGGCTTTTGAAAATACATTTCCCGCAAAAATAGTTTTTGAAGGAAAACAGAAAAGTAAAACAGTTTTGGAAATAAAAAAAAATTTTCAGTAAAAATATTTCAATATAAAATATTTTTAGAATACAAAAAGAAAACGTTTTGGAAAATACATTTTCCGTAAAAATACCTTTTTAAGGAAAACAGAAAAATAAAACAGTTTTGGAAATAGCAAAAACATTTTCAGTAAAAAGTATTTTGAAAAAAAATCCTTTTTACAAATACATCTTCAGTAAAAATATTTCAATATAAAATATTCTTAGAAAACAAAAGAAAACGTTTTTGAAAATATATTTTCCGTAAAAATGCTTTTTGAAGGAAAACAGAAAAGTAAAACAGTTTTGGAAATAACAAAAATATTTTCAGTAAAAAGTATTTTAAAAAAAAATCATTTTTGAAGTACATTTTCAGTAAAAATGTTTCAATAAAATATATTTTTAGAAAACAAAAAGAAAGCATTTTGAAAAACATTATAGAACTCTTATAAAATATTAAAAAGAAAAAGAAAACATGGTTGCTAAATAAATTTTCAATAAAAAATTTTTAAATTAAAATAGAAACGAAAAAAGAAAAATAAAATATTTTTTGGAAATAACAAAAACAAAACAATTTTGGAAATAAAAAAACATTTTCAGTAAAAAGTTTTTATAAAAAATAAAATATTTTTGAAAATATATTTTCAAGAGAAATATTTTTAGAAAAACAAAACATTTTTGGAAATAACAAAAACAATTTAGTAAAAAGTACTTTAGAAAAAAAAATTTGGAAATCAGTTTTCAGAAAAAAAAAATATTTTTAGAAAACAAAAAGAAAAGGTTTTGGAAAATACATTTGCCTTCAAAATATTTTTTCAAGGAAAACAGAAAAGTAAAACAGTTTTAGAAATGACAAAAACATTTTCTGTAAAAATATTTCAAAAAAACAATTTTTAGAAAAAAAAGGGTTTTCAAAAATACATTTTCGTAAAAATATTTTTTGAAGAAAAACAGAAAAGTAAAACAGTTTTGGAAAATACATTTGCCTTCAAAATATTTTTTCAAGGAAAACAGAAAAGTAAAACAGTTTTAGAAATGACAAAAACATTTTCTGTAAAAATATTTCAAAAAAACAATTTTTAGAAAAAAAAGGGTTTTCAAAAATACATTTTCGTAAAAATATTTTTTGAAGAAAAACAGAAAAGTAAAACAGTTTTGGAAAGAAAAAAAAAACATTTTCAGTAAAATGTATTTTAAAAAAAAATGAAACATTTTTAGAAATAAATTTTCATTAAAAATATTTTCAAATTAGAATAAAAATAAAAAAGAGAAATAATTTTTTTTTAAAATAACAAAAAGAAAAAGTTTTGGAAACAAAAAACTTTTTTGGAAATACATTTTGAGTAAAAAATTAAAATATTTCTAGCAAACAAAAAGAAAAAGTTTTGGAAAATAAATTTTCAGTAAAAAAAATGTTTGAAGGAAAAAAGAAAATTAAAACAGTTTTGGAAATAAAAAACATTTTCAGTAAAAAATTTCAATATAAAATATTTTAGAAAATACATCTTCCGTAAAAATAATTTTTCAAGGAAAACAGAAAAGTAAAACAGTTTTGGAAATAAGAAAAATATTTTCAGTAAAAAGTATTTAAAAAAAATCATTTTTTAAGAACATTTTCAGTAATAATATTTCTTCAAATTAAAATAAAAATGAAAACACAAAAAAACAATTTTGGAAATAAAAAAACATTTTCAGTAAAAAGTTTTTATAAAAAATAAAATATTTTTGAAAATATATTTTCAAGAGAAATATTTTTCGAAAAACAAAACATTTTTGGAAATAATGAAAACAAATTAGTAAAAAGTATTTTAGAAAAAAAAATTTGGAAATCAGTTTTCAGAAAAAGTATTTCAATATAAAATATTTTTAGAAAACAAAAAGAAAAGGTTTTGGAAAATACATTTGCCTTCAAAATATTTTTTAAAGGAAAACAGAAAAGTAAAACAGCTTTAGAAATAACAAAAATATTTTCAATAAAAAAATTTTAGAAAACAAAAAAAAAGGTTTTGAAAAATACATTTTCCGTAGAAATATTTTTTGAAGAAAAGCAGAAAAGTAAAACAGTTTTGGAAATAACAAAAATATTTTCAGTAAAATGTATTTTAAAAAAAATAAAACATTTTTAGAAATAAGTTTTCAGTAAAAATATTTCAATGTAAAGTATTTTTAGAAAACATAAAGAAAAATTTTTGAAAAATAAATTTTTGGTAAAAATATTTTCAAATTAGAATAAAAATGAAAACAAAGAAATAAAACAATTTTTTTTAAAATAACAAATGCATTTCCAGTAAAAAGTATTTTTGGAAAAAATAAAACTTTTGGAAATACATTTTTAGTAAAAATATTCTAATAAAAAATATTTTTAGAAAACAAAAAGAAATTTTTTTCGAAAATACATTTTCAGGAAAAATATTTTTTCAAGGAAAAGAGAAAAGTAAAACAGTTTTGGAAATAACAAAAGTATTTTCAGTAAAAAGTATTTTGAAAAAAATCATTTTTGAAGTACATTTTCAGTAAAAAATATTTCAATAAAAAATATTTTTAGAAGACAAAAAGAAAACATTTTGGAAAACATTTTCAATAAAAATATTTCCTCAAATTAAAATAAAATTGAAAACACAAAAAAAAAACACAATTTTGGAAATAAAAGAACATTTTCAGTAAACATTTTTTATAAAAAATAAAATAATTTTGAAAATATATTTTCAATAAAAATATTTCAAGCAAAAAAAATATTTTCGGTAAAATATATTTTTCAAAAACAAAAGAAAAATATTTTAAAAAATTTATTTTCTAAAAAATTTTAAAAATATTTTTTAAAAAAAAATGTTTTTAGAAAATTTCCCCCACTTTTCATTTAAGATTTTTTAATTTAAAGTTTTTAAATACTAAACCTTAAACACTAACGAGAACTTACTCTAAACACACAAACCTTAACCTTAACTTTAAACTTAAATGTTAACTCTAAACATTAACTTAACTATTAATCTTCAAGCCTAAATTTTAAAAACTTAAATTATAAATCTTAACATAAAAAGTAAGGGACATTTTAGAACTTTTATAAAATATTAAAAACAAAAAGAAAACATGGTTGGAAATAAATTTTCGATAAAAATATTTTTAAATTAAAAAAGAAAATAAAGAAAAACAAAATTTTTTTGGAAATAAAAAAAACAATATAGTAAAAAGTACTTTAGAAAAAAAAAATTTGGAAATCAGTTTTCAGAAAAAAAATATTTTTAGAAAACAAAAAGAAAAGGTTTTGGAAAATACATTTGCCTTCAAAATATTTTTTCAAGGAAAACAGAAAAGTAAAACAGTTTTAGAAATAACAAAAACATTTTCAGTAAAAATATTTCAATAAAAAATTTTTAGGAAACAAAAAGAAAAGGTTTTTGAAAATACATTTTCCGTAAAAATAGTTTTTGAAGGAAAACTCAAAAATTAAAACAGTTTTAGAAATAACAAAAACATTCAGTTAAAAATATTTTAGAAAAAAATAAAACATTTCTGGAAATGTATTTTCAGTAAAAATATTTCAATATAAAATATTTTTAGAAAACAAAAAGGAAACGTTTAAAAAATAAATTTTCAGTAAAAATACTTTTAAATTAAAATAAAAAGGAAAACAGATAAATAAAATATTTTTTCAAAAGAACAAATACATTTTCAGTAAAAAGTATTTTTAAAAAAATAAAACACTTTTGGAATATACATTTTCTGTAAAAATATTTCAATAAAAAATATTTTTAGAAAACCAAAAGAAAAAGGCTTTTGAAAATACATTTTCCGATGGAGTATGCATACGGGAATGCAAATTTAGCTGTTAGACAACGCTTTTGGAAGGAGCAGTAAATTAGTTACAATGTGTTTGTTTGTTTTGGTTTTTGAGAATAGAGTTGAAAGAAATAGTTACCTCACAATATGAACATTTGAACAAGATAGGAGCATAGAATGTGATGGCAGGAAGAAGGGAATGCACAAGGCAAAAGTTCAACCAGAGAGCTTGGTGATTCTGATTCTGGGAGACAAATAGCACCGACCATGAAGAACAAGATAGAAGCATAGAATGTGATGCCATTGAATTGCTGGAAGAAGGGAATACACAAGGCAAAAGTCAGCTGAGGCCAAAATGATAGCAGGAGCTGCTCCAATCCCTCGCCATTCAATATCTTGGAGAAGTAGTAATTGAAGAGATTGGCTACAAAAATGCCCCTCGCGATGGATAATTGGAAACACATGTTAAGAGCTGACCTCGTCTGAAACAAGGACAACAGAGCAACCTTTGTAATAACCGGAGTCCAAGATTTGCTTCTCTTCTAAAATCTTGGCCAATCCAAAGTCGGCGACGCCGTTTCAGTCCTCGGAAAGACAAGAACCCGGGTTTAAGATCAACGTTGAATGCAAGAAAGACCTCTAAGCAGCGCTCTCAAGATAAGGCCACTGTCTTGATCAATCATACTCCAAGAAAGGGTTTCGGACACACAAACCGTCCTCTACGGTGATCTTGCTACTTGCTACCATAGCACTGGATAATCTCGGGACACCGGCGGAAGTGGTTAAGAATGTTTTCCTCTTACCACAACGAAAGTGCGCAGGATGGGGATGGGATTGCAGTGGACTTCACGGCCACCGTGATGTCGCTGTCGCCCCTCCGTGCCCATCCGTGATGTGATGGCATTGAGGCCAGTGACGCCGTTTCAGTCCCCGGAAAGACAAGAACTTTGTCGGGTTTAAGATCAATAGTGAACGAAACCCGTGGGGTGAATGCAAGAAAAACCTCTGAGCAGCGCTCTCACCCTGTCTTGATCAAACATACTCCAAGAAAAGGTTTCGGACATGGGCACCGTCCTCTACGGTGATCACGCACTGGACAATCTCAAGACACCGGCGGAAGTGGTTAAGAATGTTTCCCCCTTTCGATAGCGAAAAGAGCACAAGATGGGAGGCGGTGGACTTCACGGCCGACCGTAATGTCGATGTCGCCGTAGCCCCTCGGAACACAGTGCTGGAGGAACTTTTTCAGGCCTCATTATCTTGAGGGCGGCTGAATGTATATATAGGGCTGAGACTTAGTTCGGTCAGTTAATGATATTTATGGCGAGATACAGGATCGTATCAATAAAATCTTTAATTTATTTCTTGTATTAAATAGGTAATTTTTTTTAAAATTATAAATATATTATTTATAAAGATTTGCTTCCCGTACATTAATAATTTAATTTTTTAAATATATTTTCTTTGAGAAATTTTTTAAACTTTTGTTTTATTACATAGTATCTATTAAATCTTAAGAAATCAATGATCAATTATGTAATCTTGAAAAATTAATAATATCTTCATAGAGCATTATATGTTTTTATGAAATATTTATCATGTTCTATGTTCTATTACTCACACAACATGCTATATAATATTAACTTGCATTTCCAGGTTAAGATCTGTCTCTTTATGCACTTCAGTTCAACTATCTATTTAGGATATTTGCACAGAAGCTTAGGTGTATGTATATGTTGTCCTTTTTGTTGAGCTGACTAATTTTATTTCTTGAACTATTTCAAGCTTCTGATTCATTTTATCACCCTTCTGGCAGGAAGGAGCAAACTCTTGATACTAAAGGCAACAGAAAAATGTCAGGGTATATCGACATTTATATATATGAATATTCATAAACATTCTTTTCCTCCATGGAGTGTGGGTCCTAAGCCCAATGAGCTTCTCAGATGGATTTAAGATTTGGGCTTACAAACTCGGCCCAAATTTCTACCGCCGGCGCCTTATCCTGTGGCTTTGACCTAGGTGCGGACTCGATCAAAATTTTGAAACAGCTTCGGAATTCGCTTCGGAAAGCCGTAGGATTTGTTAATTCGACGATCCATTTCACAGTTTTCCTCCATCGATTCCTATTTGGTCCATTGCGACCCTGCGGAGAGAGAAAGAGAGACGCGCAAAAGGGGAGAGCTAGCTTAGGGTTTACGGTTTTGGAGTGTGGATTGTTCACCATGGACAGTGAAATCTTGCTTGATTCAGAGCACCGCGGTGGTGGAGGTAGGAATGTTCTTGCCCTAATGTCTTTCCTGTTTCTTGATTTTGCCTGATATTTGAAATCGCTATCTCTTTGTAGCTATGGGTTTTCAGTACCTTGTCCTTGTGTAATCGATTGATTGTTGCTTATTTGATCCCGTTTCCCTGTTAACCTTTGGCTATTAAGGAATCATTTTCAGTATCAATTAGGGTTTTATCAGTTCCAATTGTTAATCCTTAATTTGGTTGTTACTATGTATGCGTGAAATATGTGTGTTTAGGTGATGAATAAAAAGCTATTGCAGGCTACAATACAAGGAGGGGAAAAATGGTGTGGGGAGAATCTGTGGGAGGTGCCCCGCCGCAGAAAATACTGGCTGATATAACCAATTTGCAGCAGCAGTGCCCAAAACCTTCCGGCCAACCCTCAAAGCTAAGGTCTGTTTCACTTGCAACTGACAACATCACTGACCAGCTACAGAAGGTGTGTCAATTATATTATCTGTTATGTCAATGTTTTCTTCTTTTTCTGTGATTGGTTTTGTAGTTTAACTATGGGATGTTTCATATTTGCTTCACAGGAAAATGCAACACTGGTGAAGCTTCTAGCCAACAGAAAGTATCCTCTATCTACAATTTTTGTCTACCTTTTTTTTTATATTATATCTTTGTTTATTGGCTAGTAAAAGTTCCCACATGGTGGGTTTTCCTCAACTTGTGTTGATAGTGCAATTATAGAATCGAATGGAGCTGAGTTACTGAAATTGCAGAGCAATTTCCAGAAACTGCAGAAGCAAAACTTGCAACTTGCCAAAGCAAATAGCCAGATGCTGGGGGTAATGTCCAATTGTTCTAACAATCAAATGTTTTACTCTGTTCATCATGCTAAATAATTTCACAAGTATTATAGTAGTCTGTTCCAGCTATGTTGTAATTTTTTCTTGCATTAATCTACGCAGGAGCTAAATTCAAGTCGTCAGAGGGTGAGTTAAGCATCTTGAAATCATTTAGTACATTTAGCAGCTTGATGATTTTATTTGTATCCAGTGACATTGTGTTGTTGCCTTTCAGCTAAGAGAACTTCAGCATGAATTGGGATGCAAAAATGGTATGCTCAAAGCCAGTGAAAGAGAATACATGGTCTGGTTAAACCCTAAAGAATTTATTGAATTGTGAGTGGGTTTGTAAGTAAACTATGCTTTTAACTGTTGTATTTGCATTTTCTAGGAAAAACAGGACAGAGCGAAAGTGACATGTGAAATTGCTCCAAATGAGGTACTTTAGGAAAGCACTTGTTTCTCTTATTGATTGATCTTCCATAACATCTGACTGCGATGAATGCGCTTTTCTTCACCTCTCCAAGGTAGGAAGTTCTCAGAGTGAGCAGTCAGGTGAAACTTTTCAAGTTGATAGCAAGGAAAATTGTCGTGGCCATGGGAAAAGGAGGAGAGCGTCCAAATCTCAATGTAGTGAAGCTCGACCTACTATACGTATATGTGTAGGAGCGTCAATATAGACAGACATCTTTAACATATCTATCCTCTCTAATGCAGCTTCTGTTTCTGCGGCTGCTGAGCAAGTAAATTCTATCGAGAAGTTTGACAACCAGAGGTATTGTTTGAGAAGGCAATCAAGAGGGTTCAACGCAGAAAAACCAGGACCAACAGAAGACGTGTTTGAAGTACATGATAATGAATCTTCTGTCACTCATCACAAAGAAAATCTGGTAACCGAAACCAGACCAGCCTCATCAAGACTAACAGTGCCTGAAGCAACCACAGAGCATATTCAATGTAATTGTTCAAGAAATTTCTTTAATTGTGTTTTCATGTTTTTCTATTTCTCATAATATTTGCATGCAGCTTTGGGAGCTACTAACATTGATGAAGTTCATGCTAAGGAGAAAGTCGACAGCAAGAGGTAAACTTGCAAAAACATACTAACAGGATAGATTTGAAAGCCTTTAATTGAAATTTGTAAGTGTTTGAGGAAAATAAAAATTGTTTGCATTTGATTCTTGAAATATTGGCAGGCGTAGTTTGAGAAGGCAGTCTACCAGGTTTGAGGCTGAAAACTCTGAGCCAACTGAAGACTTGTTTGCGATAGATGATGCAAGCTTTCCTGTTTTAGTTATGTGTGATGATCAAGTAGTGAAGAGTTGTACAACAACATTAAGTGCCACTTTTGGACAAGATAATAAAGGAACAGATAGTGCCATTAACTGTGAGGCTCAGGAAATTCGAAGATCATCAATTGGGAGGCCATTGCGTCAAGCGGCTGTGAAGGTTCAGTCCTACAAGGAAATTCCTCTTAATTTGAAGATGCGCAGACCTGAGTGAATCAAATTCTTTTGTTCCATTAGAAAATCAATAGTTTTGTAGAAAAGGGTAAAATGGAGGTTAAACTTAAAAGAATGATGTGACCCACAAACTGCCATAATAGAGCATTGTGATAGTTTTTTTTTTTTTTAATTGCTTTTTGGTCCAGGGTTACCTGTTTCTGGAGAACCGCATGGTGCTGCCTGTTATATTATGGTTGTCTTTGGAGGATACATAGTAGGCACTTGACGGCACATTTATGTTGTATGTACTAGTAATTGTATGATGTCTTGTCACGGGGTGGATGGATGTTTATCATTTTTCTTATTCACTAGAAAAATTAGTTTACCAATTGCCATTCTATCAATGAGATATATAACCTTTTCACAGCTAAAACATGATCAACAGTTTAGAAAGTTTCGGTTATGATGTATAAATGGTTTCTTTCTTCCTTGGAATTTCTTTGAACTGTGATTGACTCTAGAAGTTAATTTTAAAAGAATATATAATTTAAGTTTTGACTTTATTGAAACAAATGGTGCAATACTAGTTCTTTTATATATATGCCTATACATAAAAAGAAAGGATTTTTAAAATTTATTTGTTGACATATGTTATTTGCTAATATGGATTGTCCAAAAAAAAAAAACGACTTCTTTTAATCTAGTCTTAAAAAAAGATATTAAATTAAGAGTTTACTTTGATACAATATTCTGTACTAACTGCAAAGGCTTGTCCACTTTGATGGCTTTGTTTATTTATTATTTCAACTCTTTGATCGTTGATTAATTTGTAGAGGCTGCAATATTTAAAGACTTTTGCATTTCAACTTTCACACACTAAAATTTCCATTTTTAAGGGTATCTTACTATCTTTTGATCTGCTAAATTAGGTTAAGAATATTATACATAATTGCATCTTAATTAAAGACTAGGTGTTAGACTCTTTACGTGGATTGTGCCGTGTGGGTCTGTCATGCAAAAAAGAGAGACAAAAGAAAAGGGGTCTGATTTTCCTCCACCAAACAGAGTCTAAAGCAAACCGCGTCATTGCACGAACCAGAAAGTTAATCAAATGAAGATCTGTCTCAGTATCATGATCATTTTCAAAAGATTGTTGACAAAACATACTAAGAACATGAAAAAAGAAAAAGCACTTGCCCAAAGCAAACCCAACCCAACCCAACCCCTATTGGATATTGTTTGCATAGTCTGAGTTGTTGAGGGTGTTATGTTCTATGACTCTAAATCGAAAAATGAAACCCCGGCAATCTCTTTCTAAGAAAAAACGAATCTTTTGCATTTCCACTGTATTTTATGGGGTTTATTTTCTCTGGCTTCTCTTTCTTTTTATCAATTGCACTACAGAAGATCCATTTCTCTTTCTACCAAAGGACGAGGAAGAGAAAGAGGATGATCTTCTTGCAAAACTAAAGGTGTCTTCTTATTGATACTTGTGGAATATTCTAATTTTAGGACGAGGTAGTCTCTTCTCGACCCCTCCCAAAAAATCCAAGGTTATAGCTATTAGACTTTTTTGTACATGTATGTATATATATAAATGATGATATGTTGAATCATTTTGAAAATTAAGTTGCTAAATAAAATTTTTAAGAGTAATTTTTTTTTTTCTCTTACCCCTTCACGGAGTTTTTAATAATTAAGTATTTGGATTACAGATGTAATGGAACAGTGCCTCCCCACTCATAATCATCCAACTTGATGGTGAAAGACGTAAAGAGAATACTGTCAAAACAAACCCTTCCTCCAACTTTTCTTTTCCCCTTCACTTTTATCAATTTGTCTGTAATAGAAATAGGATCATTTGGCTGATGACAGCAAACTTACGTGTGGTATGATGCATTAATTTTATTTACAAATAAAAATAATATTGTAATCACAGTTAGGTTATTTCATACACATGAGATTTTTAATCCTTATCAATTAAATTAATCTAATATATCGCTAATTGTTTATTCTACTTCACTTTTAACTAATATAACATACCTTAAGATTTATAGTCCATATAGACGTGTTATTTACTTACATAACATAGTTTAATATTTGATAAGAAACTAGCATGTGTACACAATCTTTTATGCATGCCAGCACTAGCTACCATCACTTTTCCAAGTTCAAGAATTTTCTAAGCATTCATATTCCTTCTAGAGATCTTTTTGATAAAATTACTTTCATTCTTATGAGAATAGTGAAGAAGTCAACTATTTAAAATGTTGATTAAATAAAGATAAATATTGACTCTTAAACTTTTAATTTTGTCAATGTCACTATTAGTAATGTTGAATTTAGGATTACTCATTTGTTAGAGTATACTTCTTTAATTAGGGAGTTTAATAATGTTAAAGATAATAATAACTCAATATTGTGTATAAATATGGCTAAATGCTTCTTGACATAGATCTATAAAATACTGCATCTAATTTTTTTACAAAAATAAATAAGTAGGGTTTGTTTTATATTCAAAATTAAAATCATAGTTAAAACTCAATATTAAAAAAAATATATAAAAAAAAGTGTTTGGAGGAGCCCACACGGTTAGAATGAGGATGATAGCCAATTGCAATATTTTCTTCCAAAAACTAGCAGGGCTTTGGGGTCAAATATTGACAAGCCGTTATTTCTTCTTCCCTTTTGATCAGAAAATGTTGAGCTTTGTTTATACAAAAGAGCTCTATCAGGACCCACCATGCATTATCTCCTTTGTCCTTTTCTTCTGCTAAAAACATATTTTCTTGTTCCGCTCCCTTCTCTGACTCACAGATATATATATATATATATATGGGTTATAGAATTTCCATTTCATGCATCTCTTTTTTTATTTGTTATTTGTCACATGATCCTGCTAAAATCATTCATTTTCAATCTGCAGAAAACCAGATTGTGATAATCTTTTCACTTTACTGCCAAATAGC
The DNA here is from genome assembly GCA_022379115.2 of Bauhinia variegata. Lineage (NCBI taxonomy): Eukaryota > Viridiplantae > Streptophyta > Magnoliopsida > Fabales > Fabaceae > Bauhinia > Bauhinia variegata. Next base: position 19,507,415 of record CM039428.1, on the reverse strand, counting down.
AAGTTGAGGTTAACTCTCAAATGGGCTAGAGATGTAGGTTAAATTTGAAAGTTGCTATGTCATTTTCAATACTGAATAAATTTGCATTATAGCCATTTGAAGAGTGAAAACTGAGAAATGATGGAGGGAGAGAAAAGGGAAGAACAATGCATGGTTTAGAGTGTAGTATAGCATAACTAGCGTGATAATAACTAATAAAGCCATCAAAATCTCCTCTTTAGGGTCAAAAAGAAAAACCAAAGCTATGCCTAAAAGAAAAAGAGAATTAAGAGCTGATGGCTTTAATCATTCCTCAAATTAACTAGATTTTGTGTTGTAGTCTAAAACCGGATTTCCCAATCAAAAAAGTAATGGTTACACATTAAACAGATTTACAGTTTATTATTTCTCGTCCTAAATAAGATTATTTTCGTCTTTGTCTTTGAAATTCTCATCATTTGCATTTAGTCTGCATAAACAAAATGGAAGCAGTTGTGCTTTTCATTGACATGCTCAAATTTTACCGTCAGTTTTACGTTGTACAAGTGCCATCCGCCGCTACCTAAAAATGCACAAATATGAATAGAAATTGGATCAAAGTTGAATTACTCAGAATCACAATTTCTTTCTAGCTAGCTACCCTCCACCGAATTTTAATTAGTCCTTGTGTAATATATATTCCTCCTTTGTAAAAAAGCTAAGTGCACTTGCTGTTTGGCCTTTTGTGTCTTTAAAGTTTTGGCCTTTTGTGCCTTTTTTCCACCTTATTGTCCCATGAAACAAAGCCAAGAGCAAGAATAAAAGGAAAGTAGCCAGATCAAAAGAGTAACACAATATTCTTTGCTATAGAAGATCCAAGATAACATATTCTCCCTCTTTCCTACCCTCTTATTCTCTCGAGACTGATATACAACTGCAAGAAATGGAATTTGAATGCAGCCCTCTTAGTTGGGACTTCTGCTACCAAGAAGAGGTGATTGAAATGTCATTTTTAAGTTTTGAATTTAATGGGTTTGGGTGGGTTTTCTTTTTTATTTTTGAATTTGTTCAAAGTTTTCTGATTGATGAGTGTTTGCTGAACTAGCAGGGCTTTGAGGAAATAGGGCATTCTCTTGTTTACACAACTTTGGAGCTAGAGGCAACAATTGTGTCAGCTAAGGAGGAGATTACTAGAAGAGAATGTGAAATAATCCATCTCAATGATCTTTTAAGCAGGGTCGTCAAAGAAAGAGATGAAGCCCAAGAAAAATGCCAGAAGCTGATGGTGGAAAAACTAGAGCTCCAACAAGAAATTCAGCAGCAGCAGCAACTTCTGCAGAACCATCAGCTAAACCAGAAGGACTCAATTTCACAGAATGAAGATGAACAACAAGGTTGCATCTCCAAAATCCATTCCGGGTCCGCGGCTTCTTCGGATTGTGATGATGAAAGCAACATTGCCTCTGCTAATGCAGGTTCAGCAGCAGAGCCACCAGCACTGAAAGCAATTTTTGAATTAGCAGAGAAGAAGCCATTACCAGAAAAAGGGAAACTTCTAAAGGCAGTGATAGAAGCTGGACCACTGATGCAGACACTTCTCTTGGCAGGACCACTTCCACAGTGGCAGCATCCACCTCCCCAACTTCATTCCATTGAAATCCCCCCAGTGACCATTTCTTCTCCAGCTTTTTGCCTACTACCACAAGACTCTAGCACAATCCCTTGTCTCAATAACTAGAGGGATCTTGTTCTCTGTGCAGGCACTGACAGTCCCACTGATTTAAAGCTCATTATCTACCCTTTCTTTTTATTGTCTTTAGGTAAGAGGAGGCGGGAATACTCGAGATTTCAACTTAGTCCAGAAGGAGATCAAACCTGAGTGAAAAAGCCAACATGACCTTACACCAACCATTATGCTATCCACACTCTTCTCCTTTCATGCCTCACCTCAACATATTAACAAATTAATCCTTACTTCTTTTCTATAAGCTGGAAAAGGGGCCTAATTCTTATTATGTACATATAAGGCCAAATGGGGTTAAATCTCCAACAAATTGTTTGGAATTTAGTAACCTCATTTAGATTGTGACACAATTTTGTACTGTGGTAGATTGGGACTGAATGTGGTGTAACCAAGCTTCAAATGGCAAAAATTTATATATAATTGAATTCTGTGGTTGTGTTGTGTTGTGATCATTTTATTTTCTCAAGTTGTTGCCTTTTTTGTACTGAGTGGAACAATGATGCATTAGTATGACCAGGATAAGCAGGCAATCATATCTCTTCAGAGATCTTTTTCTTCCTATGAAAACACATCTGCCATTCATTGTCAGTGTCCGCCATTAAATGAGAATCTAATTATATTCACCATAATGAAGAATGTACGTTGATTGCTCAAAACCAAATTCAGACAAGATTAAATCATTAGAGAAAATTTATAAATGGGTTTATATTATTTTTAATACTCTTTTTATACATAAAAGCCCTTCATCTTTTGTACATAAATAAAGTTTTTTAAATTTAAAATATGAATAAAGTAAAAATTCACTCATACTATGTGCATTTAATCACTTGTATCATTAAAAGGTTTGATATTATATATCAAGAATTAATTTATTTTAAAAATTAAAGTTATTAAAAAAGACATAATAACAATTTTTAATGATAATTATAAAATATTTAATATTATATTAAATATAAATTAATTCAAATAATTTTATATTATATTTAACACAATTAAACTCAAATAAAAAATACATCAAGCTCTATTCAATCTTTAACTTTTGCCCCATGAACAAGTTTTCATAGCAAAATCTACTGATTTACGTACAAATGGTTTTCATTTCACATGGTTAGCTCATGTTCATCTAATCGTTTGGCTTTATTAGAGCACTAATTCAACAAGTCATTAAAAAATCAAAGGAAAATTAGAGGTTTGGAAATAATTGCACTCTTTGAAATTTGATGTTGCAGCACATGGCAGTGAGAACAAGATCCACCTACGAGGCCCACTGAATCTGCATAATATGTTACTGATAAACATCAGCCTTGCATTTGCATCGTACTGGTCTATATGTAACCGTGTTGCGTGACCAGACTCATAAAACTAGCTCAAAAAGTCCACTAATCAAATGGATTGTAAGTAACTTGACTAAGCCACTGTTTGACTTAGAGATTGTATTAACTATTACAAGCATTAGCTTCTAGATATCTTAGACCAAGTTTACTATCGACTTGGTTTTCCAAACTCTATTCATGCTAAATGGTAAATTAAGAGAGTTTTGCCTAAACCTTATAGTTAACTAAAACTTTAAGCAATATAACAAGTCAAATTGTACATACTATGTACTGCAACTACGATTGCTTCGTTTTCAAGAATGAATAGAGGCAAAAGAAAGACAAAGATGGAAGTGCTTAAAAGCTAGAGTTTAGTTGGAGTTCTAATAATTCAAACTTTATTTTCAATAAAATCACATCACCGTGCGGTGTTGTCCCCTAAACAGCATTCAAACACAGTTGTATAATATAGACAGGTAGCAGAAATTCCCGTGAAAATTCCTACCAGAAGAATGTACGTATGTTACCTATAATTAATTAACTTTTCTTTGATAATAACCTCCAACCAATCAATTATTTTTATCACTTTAGACTTTAGTTGCATCAATGACCTAATGACTCTTGTTATATGGAATAAAAATGTCATAATCATATTATTTATTTTGTTATATGATTGACATAAATAAAATATGAAATTAAATTAGAATTAGTTTCTAAGATAATAATATTTCTCATTAAAATAAAATATTTCATTAACTTTCTTTATTTGAAGATAAAGACCAAAAATTTTTATATTAAAAATACATCTTACTACAACTACCACAAACTATAGAATATGATAAGAGAAAGAGTATATGCCACTGGATACCTTGTTTTTTTATGCCACTTTCCACAATTGTATATCCATGTTTTGTTTTGTTAGTTTACTTTCAGCCAAAACGAAAAAACGTTTGCTTGTTTACAGCCCACGGAAAATGACGATGGAGGGAAAATAGAGCGGCAAAATAAGAGAAAACAAACCAACAACCGACACGAGATTACATTATCGCCTTTAAAATTTTTGGAAAGCAACAGAAAGGGACAAAATCCCAGTAAACCGTGACAGTGCCAAGTCCGGTTAGCGCGGCTCTCTCATCATTTTCACTGTTCCCCTACTCTCTGAATTTTCAAAGTCTTTTCCTTTGCTGCGTTTTTCACTCACCCAGCTGCCCATTTACCCTTTGGCGCCTTCCTTCTTTGTCTTCTTCCAGTTTTTGGAAATGGATCGTTTGGATCTTCCCATCCTTCTCTTTTTACAATAATCAAATTATCGGATTCTTCTGGAGTAATTGTGTTGTTGAGCTTTCACCATTGAAGAAGAAAGATGTTTTCAAGGCTAATACATCCGCACGAAGGGGCTGTTGGGGAGGAAGATGTGCTGGGTGCTTCAAACCACAGTCATTTGGGAGACCCATGTCTTGTATTGACTGCTGATCCAAAACCTCGCCTTCGTTGGACTGCTGACCTTCATGAACGATTTGTTGATGCTGTCACTCAGCTTGGAGGTGCCGGTAGTAAGTATTAGGTTCTTGTCTAATTTATTCAAATTTATTCTTGGATGTCTTGAGCAATATTATTTGAAGGTAATGGTCTAGCCTTTGGAAAAGGGAAACAAGGGGCTTTTCTGGTTTGATCATAATTTGACTTAAAATTGTCAGAAATTAGGTTAAGATTTGCGAACTCTGATTAGCTTTGGCTGGATTCTCTCGGAGGTACTGTTCATCTGATTGTAATTATCCCCTGAATTGGTTTAATGTTTGCCGATAAATTTTATTTATTTTTACCAAATATTTTAAGTATAGAAATATGTCGAAACATATGAAGAACTGCTTTACTCAAAACCATTCTTGATGCTATAGGTAGTTTGCCTGATTGAAATGGGATAAATAATTACTGAAATTATGCAGTGTCATAGACTATGGCTGTAATTTACGTGATTAATGTTGATCCATATTTTAAATGTACTACTTTCCCATATTAATAAGTTGAAACTCAATAAGTTTCTTGCAGTGAAATGTCATTGTAGGCTTCACTAGGTGTATTATTCTTAGCTTTGAAGTTTCTGTTCTTTTTATGCATTTACTTTCACGTTTTCCTTGCTGGTCTTCCACCTTTCTAGGCTTTTACACTTTTGGGTGCGTTAGAATCTTACCCTCTGTGTTTTTGTTTGTGTTATCTTTATGCGTACTTCATGGGATTATGTTATAGGAACTTTTTTAAGTGTAGAAAAGTGGCTTTGTCAGAGGGTAGGATGAAGTTCAGTTTTATAAATTCATCAAGCTCTCTACATTGAAAAGCGGGCTTAAGCTCACATTATATAGCCTTGTCTGTTTATTGAAAAAGCTAATAAATGATCCAGGCTTGACTCGTTTGATTACTGGGTTACTTAATTCTACTTTTCCATTCTTTGGATAGTTCTAGTGGGTAATATCATGTGTGTGCTGCTGTCGTTACATTCTTCTAACTAGAATATGGATATTATCAGCAGAAGCCCATCATTCCCATAATCATAATTTCTTGACTCCTTCGATCTCTGATGTCTTTGAGTCCTTTGAAGTTTTGCTTGATTCAGTTAGTTTGTCCTCTGTTTTTTGATGGGAGGATGTGAGCAATTTTTCTGATGCTTGTTTCTAATTCTTTTTATTTTCTCGCACAGTCTTGAATAGCGATAAATTTCTCTTTGGAAATCTAAAGCCTCTTTGAAGATTAAGATCTTCACTTGAACTTCATTACTCAAAAGGATTAATGCTAACGATTGGTTGTAGATTCAGAGACAACAGAAAGTACTTTCTCGTGATGGGTGCATTATTTTTTGCAAATAGTTCTGAAAACGCTACTTGTTTATTTTAAGTAGGCTTTGGTCAATCTTGGTTTGTCTTTTTTTCTCCCCTCAGGCTCTGAAGCTGTTTCTTTTGGTTTTATTCTATTTTGGATGGTGTATTTGTAGTGTTGGTGCATATTGTGAATGAAAACTCTGTTTGTGTTTGATTTGGGATAATTTCTTTCCATGGCTTGCTGCCATTCTGCTTATGGGTCTTTTCAGAGTGGGTCTCCTTGTTAGGCATGTATCACGATTGGGGGATTTATTGTATTGACGTGGGTGTTTGGGGTGATGTCTTATCTTGTTTTTTTCTACTACTTCTTCTATCTTTAATAAAACTTATTTTCTTAAAAAAAATCTGCAGAAGCAACACCAAAAGCCCTCATGCGGACCATGAATGTCAAGGGTTTGACTCTTTATCATTTGAAGAGCCATCTGCAGGTTTCTTTTCTTATTATATTCATGATAGTCTACTCAACTATTGATTTTGTAATGGAAGTGGAATTTCCCAATGAACTTTTTATGTTGTTCCTTGCTGCATTGCAGAAATACAGACTTGGTAAGCAATCTGGGAAAGAACTGGGTGAGGGATTCAAAGATGGTAAGTTTGACATGCTCTCTCGTATCTTTTTTTTGGGTACTTTTCGTTTCTGTGGTAATTGTCTGAACTTTTCTCATCATGAATTTTTCCTATTATGCCTCTTCCTAGCCTTTCCGATATGATTAGTTTTCTCTATCTCTCTTTTCGCCTTCCTCAGAGAAAGAGTGAATCCTAAACCTTTAACTGTGTGAGACAAGGTGAAAATCATGAATTAGCAACTGCATATGTTCTTATCTAAGGAACCGTTTATTAGGTGAACTTTTTGTTTATAACTTGGCATCTAACTTGTCATTAAATAATTATGGAAGGAATTGCAGCTTCATATCATTTGGAGAGCCCTGGTACTGATAACTCTTCTCCAAAGTTGCCAACTTCTGATGCAAACGAGTAAGATTGAGTTTTCATTATCTGCTAGAAAACATTTCTCTCCTGATTGGATGTCTGGATGATTCTGAATTACCAAATTGAGTGCTAATGTCGTGTAGGGGTCACGAAGTCAAGGAGGCATTAAGAGCACAGATGGAAGTGCAAAGTAAACTTCACTTGCTAGTGGAGGTAAATTTTCTTTCCACGTTGCAAGGTGCATTACCAATTTACCATTTTGGCTTGATGAATCTTAGTTTGCATTGGTTGGTATCTGGAGATAGCCTTCTTTGTTTTCGAGTTTCGACATCAACTAAATTACACCTGAAAATGCTTCCTGTTACCATCTCAAAATTCTTATAAATATACTTCAAAATGTACTTCTTTTAAGGATTATCACATTGCAGGCTGAGAAGCACTTGCAGATTCGCCAGGAGGCAGAGCGGAGGTATATGGCCATTCTTGAGAGAGCTTGTATAATGTTGGCTGATCAGTTTATTGGTGGAAACGAAACAGTCACAGACGCAGACAGAGACACAGGCAGCCAAAAATTTCAAGGACTGGAAAATAAAGCACCGAGAAGCTCCTTCCTTGACCCACTTGGTTTTTACACTTTACCCTCTGCTGAGGCTGCTGCAGTGCAGGCCCCAGAAGAAGTGGCAGCCAGTATGCAGCCCCAAAGGGCTGACTGTTCTACTGAAAGTTGCCTAACATCTCTAGAGGGTTCACAAGGTGGGGATGGGGTAACAAAGAGGATGCTGAGCTTGGATTCAGTGGTAGCACCTTTGATTTGGAGTGAAGTCAACATGAGAACTCAAGGTGTCCAAGCCCAAGTTAATCCTCATGGATTAACTAGGTATGGCGTTAACAATTGGAAGCTTGCTTGATGCTTCATACTGTCTTGAGCTTTAGTTATTGTTGTGCTTCTTAGGACTAAGTACTGAAATTCTAACTTGTTTTTGGCTAAGAAGTTGGTGAGCGCAGAGGTGCAATCAACTTATCCTTAATTTAATTGTAAAGTGACAACAGTGTGGCTTAACTTAATCATTGCAGAAATCTGGCACTTATCATACACAATTTTGTCCTTTGTTCATTAAAAATTAATGGGGTTGATGACATGGACAGCTAAGATTGACGTGTCATCAGTAAATGCCAACCAAGTGGCTTAGTTATCACCATCTTTTCTGCGCATTATCACTAGAATCAGCAATTGGCTTTTGAGTGTTTGCCGAAGCGTAAAAGGAAAAGGTCAAAGACAATGGTATACATAAACAATACTTGGAATAAACAAGTAAAGTTACACAAACATGGTAGAAACTTGTAACCAAATTGAAGGAAATTTATGGATATGATTGGTGTGGTGAGGTGATAAACCCTTCAATTCCCTCGTTAAATAATCCTTTCTGCTATTTGAAGTGCTGGGTTTCTATAAACTTCACAATCCATCTAATTGAATAAAACTTGGAAAAATCTTAGTCTACTTGTCCTTCAGAATTCAACGGCACAAGTGGAAGGAAAAATTTATCATTTATTACTCTTATTCTCAAACATAATTCATTTAATCATAGATCTAGATTGCGTCAAAATGGCAAGAGGTAAAACCAGAAAACTGGTAATATTATTAAGGTTGACTTGTAAGATTATTGAGCTGATATAATTTAATACACTCCCTTTATAATTCTTCTTTTTGATTGTCTATAGAAATAGTGCCTTTTTGAGTAGCTGAGAAGAAACAAACAAGGCTCATGAATTCTCGGAGAGTAACAAATCCAGTGTATTCAAGGAAATTATTGGTCTAGTCAATCGTCATTTCTATCTATCTGAACATTATAGAACTAGCTAGCTAGCATTTCTTCCTTTTAAAGTACAAATTAATTAGCATAATACTAATAGTTATATAGTATTAGAAAGTGGGCTACATTCACTGATTTAGAATTCAATATATTGCCAATCCTTTTTTTTTTTTTATTGTTGTTTAATTAGGTATTAGAAGATACCATATCTTGCTTCTCTTGTGATACACAATAGAATAGAATGATTGTGCAAGCAAAGGGGATTGGAGAGGGAAGCCGTAAAGAATGACATATCAAGGGAATTCTTTTTTTTTTTTTTTTTCCTTCAAACTCTGATTTCTTTGTTAGGTTTATGGTTTAAACTTGGCGTGCTACACACAACTTGCTGCAGAACCAGCCACCAAAGTTTAAGTTTAAAGCTTCATGCCAAGAATTGGAACTCAATAATTCACAAAGCTGACTTCCAATGATGTCAATGCATACATACATGCATGTTCTTAATTGAGATATTTCTTTGAAGTTCATAGGAGAAATAAATCTTCTAAAAAAAAAAAAAAAATTCATAACTTTCTTTGTGATTTGATAAAATTACATACATAGACATATATTATATATTATTGTGTTACAAGTTTCATAAACTTCCAATGACTAATTAAAAACTCATGTTCTTTTTTCATCGATCATATATATATAAAATATTAAATACTAAATAGTTTTAAAAAAAGATCATAAAGAAAAGCAAGTTGATAGAAAGTAAACTCGCGAAAACAAATCCATGTGTTCTCAAAGTTTAATTAATATATGCAGGATTTAATAGCTAGGGTTTTTCCTCTCTAAACAAGTCCCTACATCACAAGTTGCAAGTTCAATACAAACAAAATAGTCTAACATATTTAAATATACCTATCTAGTATATATGATATATATCCATAAATTCAGCACTTCGATTTTCTACTACCTCCACTTAACCATTTTCCCCTCAGTTTAGTGGCAATGTATATACACAAAGTCTCTTTCACATCCATAAAAATTACTATATGGTTTACTTTACTTTAAATTATTTCTGTCCTAGCTACTCAAATTTTATCCTATGCAGTTCTAGACTACTATTATAGATAACCTTTAGGAAGACATCCAATAATTGAGGAGATATATCATGAAAATTTTATTAAAAAAATGATGGGATAGGACCTATGGTAACCCTACCATTTATAAAAAAAAATATTATTGTTAGACTTAGGGAATTTTGTACATAGACAATGTTTATGCATTTATTATTATTCCTATTCCTTTGATTAAGTCAACTTACTTAGGAGGAGGGGGGGGGGGGGGGGGGGAGTCTACTTGATTATACAAAATTTAGGTGCAAAAATATTTGACAAATTAAAGTAAGTAGATTACTTCAATTTGTATTTTAAAAACACCTCTTATATTTGGTGTCATTAATTAGGTAAGTTGCATACAATGTATCATGTCGTACCTTATTCTTTTCACATTAGTATATAAATAGATAATAGCAAGAAATAGTAATGTTTGCAAAATTACTATATAGTGATTTGCCATGAAAACTTAATGGTATTGCATGAGTTTGTGGTGCTTATGTAGCTAGCCTTGTCATTGATTAAGCGACCATCAGAAAATTTGCTGCCACAAGTCGCTGATAGCTTCTTGACAGCACACAAATTTTGCAAAACACCAATTATATATATAGGATTGAAACAAAATCCAAAATAAACAAAAACATGTTAAGTTTTAAAATATCTCAAGCCAAAATTAATTAATTATGTGTTCAAAACTTAAATAATTTTTGTTAAAATAAATTTATTAGTTATTATTTATATTTTATATAGGAATTATTCTCATAAGAATATGAGGGAAAAATGAGTTATACTTTATTTTCATATTTTTTTTTGTTCTATATATCAAATATCAAGAAGTAACTAAACTTTTTTCTTTTCAATTTTATTTCCATTCGACTGTTTCTTTTTCCCTTCTCTATCAAAGATACATGCATACTATTAATGTCACTTTCTTTAAAAATTAGATGCTGCCATCCACTAGGGTTTTCATAATCATAATCAACTTGTTTCTCACTACTATTAAAAGGTCACTCTGAAGTCAGCATTGTTATGTTACTGACACAGAATACCATTAATACAAGAGGAGGAGGCTATGCTACTGCTAGTGATGGTGACCTAAATGAAAAGCTTATTGATTATTACCATTTACTATTTCTGAAGTGTTCCCTCCCTAACCAAATTGTGTTAATGTAATAAATTGATCCCCCAATGATTGGTCTAGGACTTAGGCTTATAGATGTTATAATTTGGATAATTTACTTGATGATATTAATTAATTAAGTGGGCATTAATTAGAATATACAGTAGAGGTGGCAGATTATGAGTAATTTAAGGAACTGTGGGTTCAACTGCACATGGTTTCAATGATTAGATGGCATGTAAGTCCCTTCTCTTTACTACTTCCCTTTCTCAAATGCTCACTTTCATTTGTACATTTTTTAAGTTTTACAATGGATTCTATCTATTTATTAATTTTTTTAATGACTCAGATTAAAGAATTTAAAGTGAATAGTATTTTCTTGACATGAATCAACCCTATGCTAGCTTGCTAAATTCTTCAAAATAATCATGGTGCTGGGTTCTCTCACATCTCATTACACCAGAAATTTCTATCACATTGTGGAAAGAAACATAAGTTAAAATTCATGCTTTAATTTCGTTTTCTGAAGGTGAGAGGATATTAATGGGCCTAAAAGGACCATTCCAAGTGTTAAACACTCATTTGATCAAGAGTCAAGGACTTGCAGAAGTTTCTAGATCTCTTGGGCTTTGCTTGGGATTAGGAATTGCATTGTCTTCTTGTTTTCAGTTAAAACTAGATTTGATTAAAAAGAAAAAGAAAAGAGAGTGGTGATGCAACTGCATGCAAGCAAAGCATGAGAGAATAGAAGCAGCGCAGATTCCGTGGTTCCAGGCTGCCGCTGCACAATCCTTGAGCCAAAGCAATAGCAGCTTCCTTTCCTTTTCTTCTCTTGTACACACACTCTTTCTTTCTCCCTCTAAAAAAGCTACATACATTTCATTACACATGTATTTCACCCTCTAGTATAAATTACACATGTGTTATACCCTTTTCACTCAACTCAAATTTAGTATATACAATCTTTGTAATCACAAGTTTAGGATAAATATATATATTACTTTATTTAGAGTTGACCCCATTAACCAATTAAGGTATTTAGCGTAGTGAAAAACACTCAGACAGAACGTAATTTTAAATGAAAAGTCAGGATTTGACTCTTTTGTCAAGTTGATCATTTGTTAATTACTTAAAATAAAACATTTCTTGTTCCTAGCAATAGTAGGTCTGGCATATATTTGTTGGCACTCAAATTTCTTTAATCTAGATCATTTATCTGCTAATCAACATAGAATTAACATAAGAGGATTAGTAAATAAATTAGATACAAATTTGAAATCTTAAAGTTATCTTTATTAAATATGAATTACTCTTTTTGTTTAATAAGAATTGATGTCATAATAATAAAAAAAAAAAAAAAAAAAGTAGAAGAAGAAGAGTTGACGACATTAAGTGAAAGGTCCTTTGGTTCATGGTACATGACCATGGATTAGACCATAAAGATCGGACCAATTTATCTCTTTAGAATCCATCATCCAATTCCACAAGATCTCTAAATTTGAGTGCAAAAAAACTATCATCAAAGCCAAACTTCATTTATAAGATTGATTCAACGATATTCTAATTAATTCAAAATCAGCTTGCAAATCAATTTTAAGCTCTAAGCCTTAAAAATTTGGTGCACAAATTGGATCAGATTCTACGAGTATTCAACCATTAAATCAATGTATAAGATTATCTTTCCTATTCTACTTAACTCAGAATCATTTTTCAAATAAAATTCCAATATTTTACTACCCTCGTCAAGTAACAATATCAATTTACAATTGCACATGAACATGGTTTTGTGATCTAGATCTTCCAAATTAGTGGTGTGATATATTGAGAAGATATAGTGAAATTAAAGCTATTTATAGAGTAAGCTAGAGATTAAAGAGTGGGGGTGGAATACACATGAATATTAGTAGTCTCTCAAGAAAGTAACGAAGAGCATGCATGGTTTTCGAATGGACGCAGATTCCTGCACTAAAGAAACATGCATTTACTGAAGTACAATATAAATTGTTAAATAAATTATACAATATATCGATGAATCTCGTCCACCGATTTATATTGAACTATATCAGCCACGGGCGGAAATCTTGGTCCATCTCTAGGGGCCAAGTAGTTCTCATTTCGTGTGAAGTGCGTTGTCATTTGTCAAAAGTGAAACGGGCTCTGCCTCTGTGTTTAACTTTAACAAACCACTCTCTCCCTTCTCTTCCAATCTGTTTCTCTAATTTTAGTGTCTTTCTGTTAAAAAAGAGACTGTTTTTGGTCTCTCTTCCTATGCTCTGCTATATTTTCTCCTCTTAAATTATTTCCCAACCCAATTTGGGACAGTGATTCACAGTTACTGTCCTATTGGGTGGCCTTTGACTCCCCAAACTTATTATATCATCCCTCACTATACCCATCTATCTATAAATATATAAATAGAACCTAACCCTCCACTCTCCATCCCCTGCTTCCTTCCAATTCTCCCAACCTCTCTCCCTCTTTCTTTCTCTCTTACCAAGCTCTCTTCTCTATGGACATGGAAGTTCCAGAAGATTTCGCTCCGGGGTCGAAAGAGCAAACCCACAACGTCAAAGGGAAGAGAACCAAAAGGGTAAGACCACAATCCCCTATCCCCTTCTCCATCACCGCCAATTCCTCCAACCAAGGTAAAGATGATTCCATCAATGGCGATGACAATGATATCTATTACAATAACACTAGCTCCCCCACCACTTCCTCGACCAGAAACCGGGACAGCACAGAAGAAGAGCAGGACATGGACATAGCCAATTGTCTGATTCTTCTAGCTCAGGGCCAATCCCAGGAAGAAGATGGTGGATTGAATTATGCCAAGTATAGTAGTAGAAGATTCATGGAAGCTGCTTCAATGGGCTCCGGAAAAGCTGGGTTTTTTGTTTATGAATGCAAGACTTGTAACAAAACATTCCCTTCATTTCAAGCACTTGGTGGGCACAGAGCAAGTCACAAGAAGCCTAAGGCCTTGGCTGCTTTAATGGCCATTAATAATGATAAGAAGCAACTCTTGTTCTCACCAGAGGAAGATGAATTCCAATTCAAGAACAACAATGGCAGCGGCAACCCATTTTCTCTTCAATTGAACAGTAGAGGGAATTTGTGTAGCAATAACAATAAGCCCAAGGTTCATGAGTGTTCTGTTTGTGGTGCTGAATTTACATCTGGGCAAGCTTTGGGTGGTCATATGAGGCGACATCGAGCACCGGTTGGGACCAATACGACGTTGTCGTTGACCCCAATGCCTTCGGAACCAGAAGAAGAACAACCCAGAAAGCGAAGGAACATTTTGTCTTTGGATTTAGATCTCAACCTTCCAGCACCAGAAGATGATCAAACAGAATCCAAGTTTGCCTTTGGATCCAAGCAACAACAACAACAGAAACAGCAGCAACAGCAACACAAAGCAAATCTTGTCTTCTCTGCGCCGGCTTTGGTGGATTGTCAATACTGACAAGGTTGAATTTTTTTTTTCTCAAATTCTACCAAAGAAAAAAATATCAAATTGATTCACTTTTTCTCGACAAAGATGTTAAGTTGGAAGCTGGATTTGATACAAGTTAGCAATATAATCTGAAATCAAATTCTTTGTATACAGTTCAAAACTTACAAGATTCTTTCGGATTCTGGAATGAATTCGTTTCTTTAGTATATAATATGGGAAATTTAAAGTTGTCGTGTGGGTTTGAAAGATATCTAGAACTCATGGAAAGTGCATGATGGGTATCTTTTTCTTCTTCTTTTTCATAGGTTTTTGTTCTTTTTCAGTGCCAGAGGATGTCATGTATTAACACTAGATGGAGGGAGAGAGATAGATAGAGAGAATGAGTATTGGGTACTATGCTAAAAGGCATTATTTTTAAGTTTCATTGTTTGGTGAACAAGGAAAGCTTGCCTGTCTCTCTTTCTATCTCTTCTGTAATAAAAGTTTGGAAAGCAGGTAAGCAACTGCAATTCCCACATGAATCTCCATAGTCTTCTTTCTTATTTAAGATACTATGTTACTGGTCGAGCTATTCTGCTCTTTTCTTTGCTTTGGTGTTCATTATCATCAGCAACATTCTTAAAAATCATGTTTTTGATAGAGTTCGGTAGAATCTTGTAATTTATGTAATTCACCTTATTTTGTAAAATAAAAATTATTATTATTATTATTATTATTGTTATTGTTTGCTTTGGCTTTGCCCTCCTTTTCTCCTCTCCTCTCCTATGTGTTTGTTAATTGCTCCACTATTTTCTGAGCCTAGCTTTCAATCTACAGCTCATACCATTCAACTTACATCATAGTAAACAAAGATTACAATGTTATCCAATCATTTCCTTCTTTTTCCCATTTTGGGCAACTGATATCCTATGTTTAGTAGATCACTAAATTAGGGGGTTTACACTATTGCCAATTCCCATGTTTTTGACACTATTAGAATTTAAAGTCAAAATGGGTATGACTATATTAATAAAAAAAATTGTAAGCATTTCATTTCTTAAATAAAATTAATTCCATTCACTTCCGAAAATATTCGTGAATAAAATTAACAAAAAAAACTAGTATCTAAGATCATACATGAGTTTGGAGACTTAATACTGTTTTATTAGTTAAATTTAATAAATTAGTGGAGTGGTATTAGAATAATCTATTAGTCATTTTAATTAAAAAATATTAATAGAAATACTCGATTTGGTGTATATCTTGCAGCACCAGATGTTTTAGCATTAAATCCATGTTTAAGTGCGCTCACTGCAAATTTTGTATATATTGAAAAGACAATTTGTAAATAGACGTTAATTATATGCCATACCGCTCGGGCACTCTTTGGGAAAAGAAAAAGAGAGGAACCCAAAAAAAAAAAAGGAAAAAATGTCTATAAGTAACCTTTTGTTACGACTACAATTTTTAGAAAATATACAAATGAATAAGATTTACTATTTATTAAAGTTTTTGAGTTGAAAAATGGTTTTAAGCTGGTAGTTATTCTTAGCTCAAAATTGAATTTTTGAAATTTTTTTCCGTTATTTTGCAATTTTATTCCATAATTTTGTTAGATCCTATGGTTATTTTGGTAATGGTTGTAAACTAGCAATAACAATGTGAGACTAAAAAAAAATGATTCAGTGAGTTGATGGGTCAGTGTGGTGAGAGAAGCAGAAAAATGAGCAAATCATGATGTAATTTATACTTGGGATTATTACATGGGAATGGAAAAAAAAAGGGACAACATGAAAGCATTAATTAAGAGTTGTGAAAAATGCTTGACATTAGTGTAACAATCAAGACACTTTTAGAACATGCCTCCTCCTCAACCTTTTTATAGATTAGGCCACACCCATCAAAGAATGCTACTCCAAATTGTGGACTTTTCTCATTGAATTCATTTATATGAGAAAAAAAAAAAAAAAAAAAGATGTATAAATTTTAATAAGTGTTAAGTTTAGCGAAAGTTATTAGACTCTTATAACATAATAAACTTAAGTTTAAAATTTTACCAAAAAAAAAATACAAATTAAACAATATCTATTATTATTCTCAATAACTTTCGTACCCTTAACCATGAATGAAACGCACATCAAAATCCAAAATACCCAAGTTGACAAAAGCATACTTCAATCTCTGCAGATGGTAGTAGCTTCTCTTTATTCCGATCTGTAACTATGCTAAAACCCACTTCATGAATGAAAAGATAACTCTGATCAGTTAAAAATAACTTGATATAGGAGCATAGTGAATTTGTGTAATCCCCAGACCACAAGATTTTCTTAATTACCAATCATACTGCAGAAGCTGGAACTGGTGCACTGGCTGGAGCTTTAGAATGATAAAAAATGCCTACAATTTGCAACGAAGAATTATCCAAGTTAGAAATGAAGAAAAGAAAAGAAAAACTGTCTATGCAGTTGCAAAGATGAATGCAGAACATGATTGGGAAGCAAAGCGAACCACATCGAAGAAGGTTATCAGGTGGTGATCTCTCTTTGGCAGGGTCAGGATCATCATCATGGATCCTGACATATAGTTCTTGGCCTAAATACCAGTGATTCAAAAGTTGTGACCTTAGGTTCCACATCCCAGGATTATGAAGGAATGCATAAACAGCTGTCCATCCTCTAGGGTACACTTGCACAGTTGACCTCACAACTGGATCAAAAAGATTGTAACTGGTTTTGCGCAAATCCGGTGTCCAATCTCCTTTGCCAAACCTAAGAATCAGCCAAGAGAGAAATGGTGAACAGAAAAAATGCCATTTCTCAGCATATCGACGCTCTAAAGTTCATTAGGCTTGTGTTCAATGATTCTTGCAAAGATTCCAATGGTGGAGATGTATCAGAATGAATGGAGGTACTTGATAGATGTTATAGATTTTGATGCTTACGCGACTACAAAGAAACCATAACCATCTAAATGCCAACTATCTATGGCATCCAGGTTATTTTTGAAGACAAACTCTGCCCATCCTGTGTTTCCCACTGACAACAGAAATGCCATATGCAACCTTGTCATTGACTGAATTACGAGGAAATGCATCAAGTTAATAGACACCAGTACCGCCATTGCCAAAGTTGTCAGCAAGTTTCAAAGGTGTATCGACAGTGTAATAAGAAACATTATCAACAGTATAGCGCGGTAGGCCTTGTATTTCTTCCAAGGAACCTTGAAGAATGAAGGTCTGAGAGAGAGTCATATTCTGAACATTGAAGGGACCTTGTGGATTAGGCCTTGCAGCTCCCATTGTCACATTCCACCTGCTCAGTATAATGAACTTAGACAAGATATCAAGCCGAATATATATATATATATATATATAGTCAAACTGATGACTGTATTTTCTCTTCATTTCTAGATTTTTTTTTTTTTTTTTTAGCAGAACCTTCACCTTACATAACCACATTCAGATAGCACATATAATACATGCGATAACCGTTAAATTTGAAGAGTAAGATAAACTAGAACCTGCAGAGTAAAATAATAATCAAGATTAACTCTCATTTACCTAATGGATCTTGCTTGGTTTAATGAGAATTCAAGATCAAGGGTGTCTGATCCAACTCGCAGAGGCCAAGTAACTCTAGTATTGGAATTGGAGTAATGTAGGATTCCTACACCAGCAAGCGCAGAAGGCAATTTAGCAGTTGCGACAATGTAATAATCAGCTTCATTTTGATTCATTGTGACAAGACCGGAGTAGGACTATCCAATATGCACATCAAGAGAATCCAATGTGATCTGATTAATATAAGATCCCTCTGTCTCTACTAACACCATCTGGTGGTTCTGAATCTTGAAATTAAAACTCAGTGCATTGCCCACATTTGATATTCTAAACCTGTATGTCTTTCCTGCAAAACAATAACAGCATTCTGTGCTTCAGCATAAAAAAATTACACAATGGACTAGAATGATATATAAAATATCACATCTCCTCATCATGTCAAGAGGGAGCAAGATTCTTGGGGTTGATCATAGTATCATTTTTGCTGATGGTTTGACCATTACAACTTGAGAATTTTGTTATCTTAAGCTCCATCAAACACGTAAAATTGCATGATCAAGATAACAATTACAAAACTTTTGAGACCGTGAAGGACTTGGAGGCTTTCGACAAGGGATGTTCATAAGGACCTTTGCCATTCATCAGAATAACATTAGGAATTCCATAGTCGGCCATTTGACGGTCCCCAACATAGACCTAGTTATCTGTTGTCATCAAAGAGAGAGCTTTGGCTACCACTTAACTAAAGTAAACTTGGAAGGAAACGGTAATTTCTGATTAATTAGTTATGTCAGTCACTTTGTAACTGTCATAAGACCAATCACCAATAAGAAGATCAAACTCAGCCTCTGGTTTAGTGAAAGGTACATCAATGACATCACGATTGTTGACACGAATGGGTCCAAATCCTCCAGCAGCCTTCTGATAGTTGATGGAAGAATAGAAGAAGAAGCTGCCTATCTGATCCTTGACTTGAAATACATATGTCCAATTTTTACCAGGTAGGATTGGGCAGTTTGTGCCAGAAACTCCATCTTGCCAGGAGTCAAGCCTTTGTTGTATGCCATGCCTGCACCATCACTACAGCCATTTCATTTCCTTTGTTAAATTTCACCACATTCATGGCAAATCACCTTTTGATCATATACTAGCTTTTATGCTTGTAATTTACAAATGAAGAGCTTGAGTCTCCCTCTAGGAACATCTGGCACAAATATTCACACTAAAGGAATATATATCATCCAATTATAGAACCACATTAGCCACAAAAAGAAAGAAATATGTACCATACCAAGTGAAAAGCAGTGGTTCATCCATATTGTTGAACACATTGACATGGACAACATCATTGGTGGTGACATTAATAAGAGGGCCAGGGAACATCCCATTGATAGCAATAACCTGATCAAGAAACAAACCATAGTTCCTCAATACCATCAGAAAGCAGGATTGAAATTGCAAGTAAATAATCATCAGGAGCTATAATGATTTTAGTTACTCATACAGGCTGATTTGGTTTCAGACGTCTGATGTTGTCACTGTCATCAGGGGTAACTTTCAATTCCAAGAAAACATCAACGGCATTAGACCCAACAACAAATAAAACTAGCAGTGTTGCATGGGCGAACAGGTCCCTTCAACTGACAATGAAGGCCATTTGAAGGAGGATGAACAAAACGAACTTGCTTTCCCCTGTACTCTCTTACCGGGGAATTTATACAAATGGGTCATAAACAAAATTCATCTACTTCATCTAGGAATGTCCACAATTGATAAGCTTCCAAGGAAATTGAGAAAAAAAAAAAAAATAAGGAGACAAGATGGGATCCAATCTGTTTTGAATAAGTAGGACGGCAAAGTAGAATAAAACAAGCAAGACGGCCTTGGTCACTTTGACTAATGTAAGTAAATATTCATGCCGTTTCTTTTTCTGATTTGTTCTTTTTGATCAAAGAAAATGACAGATGCCATGTGATGTGGAGAATTTTCCCACTATATTGTCCAAACAAAATTGCTGCTTTTTTTTTTTTAGCTTAACTAGATTATTTTATGTTTAATGTGATGTTAAATATTTAATAATTAAAAAAAATACCGCTTTGTTGCACTGTGACAAATGATAACTATTTAGCAACAATAAAAATTTTATGGCTTGCCCTAAGTTTAATTTTATTCAAAAATTAGCCTGAAATTCAACGGGTTTGTGGGAATTCTTTGAAGGCTCTCCCCCTCTTTTTTCTTTTTTTTCCTCTCATTGAAATTCCCTTTTGTTTTTGGAATTGTTTGAATATTGACTTAAATGGACTGCATTTTCTTTTGGTCCTTATTATCAAATTGTCATTTTATAAGGGTTTCAACTTTTTAGTTTAAGCCATAAATAATGTATCACGGCATTATATAAACAAAGTGTTACATGAGAGAATCTAACTTCATTTCTCTCATTCAAAATTATTATCTAATTTAGTTCAAATTTTGTCACACACTACAAATTTGAATTGTTAAAATACAAATTATTTGGTCCCCAAGAGGCTGAGATTGGTAAACTGAGAATACAAAACCAGTAAATCATTAATCATCATGGAGCAACCCAAAAGGAAAAATATGTATGAATTTCTGCTGCATATCTAACCAAGCCAAATCTCAAAGTGACCTTAACTTATAATACCAGAGCATATTTACATAAGATGACAAGATGTTTCCAAAACTATAGGAGAACCAAGGTGAACTCTGTCAGGAGCTTTCATCATCTGCTACCATATTGACAAAGTCATCGAAGGGACTCCAACATCTGTGGAGATCATATAATAGTGTGGAGTCTGATTGAGATAACTTGGTAAGAAAACCATATCGAATAGCAAGCGGCAAAATCTGCTGAGATATTGTATCCGTAATGTGAATACATTTACTGAGAACAGCAACCACCATTTTGAGTTGTCCCATAGATATGCTTTTGCCTCATAGTGTGTTTCTTTACCATCCCAGATCCCTTTTCTCGTAAGCTTGGTACCTCCAATATCTGCAAACAGAAGCAGTTAGTTGCGTGCCGTAGTTTTATAGTGCATCAACTAGTTGGAACTATCATGAAGATATAACAGAAAATCATTTCAATTGCTGAAGGCAATAAGTGACCTTGAGAGTTCATCTTTAATATAGATCCTATCTTAGTTTTTAGATGAGAAGAGAACAACCTCTTCTCCCAACAAACATCATAAACAGAAATTACCAAGACAACCGCAAAAGTACAACAAAGCAATAAGACCACCGCAGAATTTTCAAAATCAGTATACCTTCAAACTAAGATCATTAAAACATTGCTGAACATTCTCTCTCGTCTTGGCACTACACTCTAGAAACAAACACTTGTGCTCCTGTGCAAGAGCCATACCCTCTTCCTTGTTCACTACTCTTTCACCATCCTGAGAAACAATACAAAGTGATTATATTCAGAACTTGTAACTTGGAACAGATTAATATTCTAATTCTGACACAAATCATTAGCTCAAATCTGTTTCAATGGGGAAAAAGAATAGCATAATTTATATGGTTCTCTATTGTTTTAGAAGAGAAAGTAAAGGACTGCAAGACCATTCACTGTAAGATTTTACCTTATCCACCTTATTCCCAACTAGAATTTTGATGCACTCGTGATTAGTGGAGTAAAGCTCAACTTCCTTTGCCCACATATTCACCAAGTTTGTAAATGTTTCACGCCTTGTCACATCATAGACTAAATTAGAAAAGAAAAGCTGTTAGATTCCAATTCATAAATACCGCTCTTTGAACATTGGTATGATATAAAATATCAAGGTTCGAAACAGAAAATGTCATTTTGTCATTCAAACACACGTTTCGAATTGTAAACATAACCTCCACATCAGTGCATATTTCTATACCATAAATTTAAGCATGCATGAAGAACTCTCTAAATTCAATTTTCCAATATCTACAGCTAGCGTACCAAGAATGATTCCATGTGCACCTCTGTAGTAAGAGCTTATTACTGTTCCGAACCTCTCTTGTCCAGCTGCAAACAAAGCAAACTTTATAAGCTCACTGTACCGAATTACCAATGAGAGGTTTCACATGTTATAGATTTCAATCTACAAGCAATCAAATAAAATTCGTTTCATTCTTGTGAAAAATGATTTAATGGTAGAAACAGAGTAATCGTGTGTCCACTTATAGATTAAGCAAGGATAAAACAGGAAGGTTCTTCCTCTAGTCAATTGGAGATGGAATTTAATCCATACCTAATTGCAATTGATGAGACTGAAAGCTAAGGAAAGAGGACATGATATGGCATTAGGAAATGGAAATTTCTTAGTCACATATATGTTGGAGAAATCCCTCTCCAGAAGGCACAGTAATATGCCATTGCTATTAAAAAAATGAAAAAATAAAATAAAATAAAAACACAACGGCCAAAAATATGATAATAGAACCCTCTTACCTGTGTCCCAAATAGTAAGTTTCAATCTTTTACCACCAACTGTAAGAAGTTTGACCTTGAAGTCTACACCTGTAAATGATATAAAATACCAATAACTAAGCATATAGTAAAAACAATGAAAAAGAAAAGTAGGGATAAAATTTATTAGCTTATGATGCACGGGATCATACAGAAAGTAAGAACTTCAAAGACCTCTGTCTCAAGAAAACACTATCAGCCTAATGTACGATACGAATTAATCAGAAACCATGAATAATGAAGGTTTCTGAGGCGTAGGCACAGCCGCTTTATTAAACACGAAAGCACTATTCACACTCATGTAAACAGGTCAATTGATTAGGATATGAATAAACTTGAAAAACAACAATCCTAGGCTATGTACCTTCTGCTGGATGCACAAACCCAACAAAACGACACCAAGAACAATGGCACGTGGAAAAACCGCACTCTTTTAGAAATTTTATCAATGAGATAGCACATGTCCACTTAAAGACTTGGTGACAAATCTTTCGCTTAAATCATTATATAGCAAGTACCATTGCTAATCCTGCCACACAGCGATATGGAATCATAACGTCTAACCCAACAGAAATACCCTATAAACAAACATTTGCATAATCCTTGCTGGTTGGGGGCAGAGCTTTGTTAATAGCGTCTAATATTTTGTGGTAGACCATCCTAGATCACTAATTTAGTCAAAACAGCAATTTGTAAACTGGGAATAACATCCTAGTTAAGAATTGAGATGTTCCAGCTCTTTAGTATAGAGAGTGGAGCACTGTTGAACAAACTGGTAAACAATTTTGTGAAGGAATACAAAACATAAAACCCAAAAGGTGACTGAAAAAGTTACTAAAGAAATGCATTTCTGTGCGAATTTTTCAACACAAGAGGCCCCTAAAATCTTGTTAATAGAAACCCCGCTCACACCCTTTCCACTTTTCCTTGTTGAATGGGCAAACTGAACCCAGAAAATATTCGTCTCCAATATGCAAGCTGCAAGCATTAGAATCAAATGAACTCAAATATGAGAAATCATCGAAGGTGAAATTGAAGTACCAATTGTTGGGGAGATATCATGAACAGAGTTAGAGATGAAGCTGAGAAGAAGACTGCTCTTGCCTACACCAGAATCGCCAATCAACAAAATCTTGAACGAGTAATCATAACTAATATTCTCAACTCCCGAAGCAGAACCCATGTTTTCTTTTTGGCCTTTTCAGCTGCGCTGGTAGACAAAACACGCTCTGTTATCGGTTCATTCCACCACGATTGTCTTATTGTTATCGCCCTTTACACAGAAACAAAGGAAGAGGAAGATATAGAGACGGAGTGGGATTGGGAAGGAACCAAATGTGAGAAATTTCGGCAAAGACGTGAGGTTGGCGGGTAGTCAATACGGGTGAGAATTTGTTGAGAAGAAAATCTCACCGGTTAGGACAAATGTCCTCTTTCTTTGAAGTTTGGACGATTTTCGTCCACGCGCCATTTCTTACTCTGCCATTAATATTTTGGCTCCTAAGAGGAACGGACTTTGTAGCTATCACTGGGCGCCACAGCTTGACAGGTGTTGGCCATGCACCCTACACACAATTAATGCTCGTCAATCATCAATTTTCAATTCTACATAACTTGTCTCATTTTACTTTAGTGCAGTAACCTCCCCTGGGCTTCTTACGCCTTTTCATATTTCTACATTCGACAAACTTAGCAGCATCAGTAATTTTGATATGATAAATCACTGGTCACTGCCCTGTTGCATTATTACCAGAAAAGTTTTTATCTTTTTCCATGCTGCTCGGTGAAATACGGAAATTTAACTTTCAACAGAATTAAACAAAGCCTTATTCATTGCATTTTGGTAGGAGAAGGTAAAGTGAATTGCTTGGGAGGTACCAAACAAGTAAGCAGAAAATGCAATGGTCGAATTGTAATCCAAAGAGATGAAGATGGCGTTGGGAATGGCTTTATAAAAAGTAACTTCAATTTTAATTAAAGTTCAGAAAGTGTTAAAGCAGTTCTTTTTTTTTTTTTTTTACTTTTAAAAAGTAAAAAATTCACTCAATTTAAAAATGTGTATTATCTTATCTGTTTTTTCTCGTAACTTTTTACAAACCATAAATTTCATAAATTTGTGTAATTACTTCTTACAAAAAAAGAAATTTTTATAATAATTATTATTATTTCTTTTTTTAAGACGTATTTTTATAAGATTAATTTTTTAATATTCCATAGACTCTTTAAACTACTAAACACAATTTCCATGTCTACATTTTATTGGTTGAAATTTTATATTTTTTGGTCAGGGTAAGATTATTTATTCGGTTTATCTTTTTGTTGATTAAAATTGTTTATTTTTATATTTTATATTAATAATTATTTAAAGTCTTATTCTTATATAAGTTTCTTCATAAAAGTTATAAAGAAAGTGATTAAAGAACTATTCAGATGGCAAATACCCTAGATACATTATTCATTGTACATTTTGTATTTTGCCTACTTTTGCAATCTTCTAACATGGTAAAGGGTTAGTCTTTCAGTATTAGGTAGAGGATGTTCTTAGGGGCGAAAAAAAAAAATTGTATGTAATTAATAATAAAATTGACACTATTTATGTTATTTGCGAAAATTCTTATATATCAATTTCTTTTCATAATTAGAGAATATAAACAGAAATTTTAGCTTGGGTCGAAAGAAAATTTGAAATTAATATCAAATAATTATGTTAAAGTAAATGATTAACTCAACCAAAACCTATTTACATGTATTAATTAATAAATTCAAATTAAAAACATGAATCTTATATGGATATAATGTCCAAGAATTTGTTTTGGGCTTGATTCAAATTTCCAACTACAAAATAGACATGCTTTCCTTATATTTTTGAAGCTTGTATTATATTGAATTTTGAATACCATCAAACACTTATCTAAATCTATAAGCAACTAAAACATTGCACGTAATCTAATACTAAGAAAAAAACATTGCACGTATTCTAATACTATTTGGAAACAAATTCAATAGTCTCTTGTAATTTTTTTTATAAAAATAAAATATGATTTATTTTGATGATAAATTACAAGTATAAATCTTAAATTTAATCATTATCATTAATGAGTTGGATACATGAAAAGATAATAAATTTATAGAAGGAATGAATAGTAATTACAATGTAGATTATATGCATATGAAGGATGAATTTGTGCTAGAAAAAAAAAAAGAAGGAATGAAATCTTTATTAGATTGAAATATAACTATGATTTCTTGTTAGGGCTTACAATGTCAGGGGGTTAAGGTTAACTATCAAGCTTATAGAAAACATGTATAAACCTATAAGATAACTTAATTACTTAACTTATGGAATAAAATTAATCTCATGTCTAATTAAGAATTTAAAATTTACAATCTTTAATTTTTAAACTAATAAAAAACGTAAATACCAAAAAAAAAAAATAGAACCGTCTCAATATGCGAAATTTTGCTACCATTGACATGGTTACAAAAAGGTGCAGTTAATGTGGGAAGAAAAAATTATAATTGCTTCATTCTCCAAATAAGATAAGCCTTACTTTCAATCTAGAATGAGAATGTTTATGGATCCAACTAAATAAAAATAAATAAATAAAGATAATGAGATTATAGAAGGAACCAATAGTAATTACAATTGAATTGATTATATTATATAGATTATATGCATATGAACTATGAATTTATGTTAGAAAAAAATTAAGAAAATAAATCTTTATTAAAATTAAATAAAAATTAGGGTTTTTAGTTGAGGCTCTCGCAATGTGAAAAGGTGGATTATCAAGCTTGTCACAAGGCATAAATGAGCGAAGGAAATAACTTAATTACTTAATTTTTGAATAAAATTAATCTGATAAAAAATTAAGATATCTAATTTCTAATTTTTTAAATTATAAAATAGCACGAGAAAATAAATTGTTTAAGACAAAAGTAATAATTATAATTATAATTATAATTAATAAATTTGTTTCAACTCTAAATATTTAATTTATAATATTTTGAGCCTAGACTGCTTTTATTGAGAGGGGGAAAAAAAGTGGAAGGAATGTTTTTTGACCAAATCAAGACAAAAAGAGTATCAATTTTTTATTGGGCTCCTCTTGTTACCATTTCTTTATTTTGGTAAATTGAAATGTAAGGTGAAACTATGGTGTTTCATGTTATAACAAAGAGGTTCGAATATGTAACTTAATAAATATAAGATTTTGTCTTATTTTACTTTAGTTTATTGATAGTATTTTTATTTCAAAATGAACATTCTGTTCCTTGAAAATACATGAAATCTACCTATTTTGGGCCTGGATGGGAATAACGTCCAAAATTGTCCCAAACATGTAGTGCTAGTATAATATATATATATATATATATATATATATATATATATATATATATATATATATATAAAGAGACTTAACAGTGAAAAATAAAAACAAAAAGACCAAATATGCCGTTTCCGTGGATGAGTTTGTAGCTGCTGTTTCCACTATTTCTGTCGCATTTGCAGTAACGCAATCCTCCGAGTCCTAGTCCAGCCAAGTGATAATTTTTCTTAATTATTATTATTTTAATTTACTTGAGATTTTATTTTTATTTTTCAGAAAACATACAATCCCTGGAAGCCACGAAGTGTGAATTTCTTGTCATTGAAGGTACTCTCTTTCGTTGCTTGACCCTCAATCAAAGACCCATCTTTTCCATTTTGCTTCGGCAGCTCCACCACCTTAAAGCCCTAATCCTCCCCATTCACTTTTCACCCTTCAACCATGGGTCGGGAAACGTTGCTACTCCCACCGCCACCAACCCCAGCTGGAGCAGCGAACCCAGCACCAGTAGCGGCACTAGCAGCACCAGGAGCATCCCCAACATCACTCGCTCCTGGGTTTCGCTTTCACCCAACTGATGAGGAGTTGGTTATTTACTACCTCAAGCGCAAGGTCTATGGGAAAAGCTTCCGATTTGATGCTATTTCTGAGGTTGATGTTTACAAAAGCGAGCCTTGGGAACTTTCAGGTTATTTTGTTTCCCAAATTTCTCCTCTATTTCTCTCTGAAATTATCATAATCTGCTTTCTTGTTGATAGGTTTTTCCTCATTTCTCAACCTAGTTTTTCGTGCTGGGGTTTCAAGTATTAGATTGGGTTTTTTGGTTGTGGGTTTCCTCACACTTTTTTCTTTTTGTGTTTTAGAATCCATTTTTTTCCCCCTGATATATTTCTGTTTATCTGTTTTTGTTTTCTGAAATATTTCGTATTTTCTATTACTTGATGGTGGGGTTAACGGGTTTTCAGATAAGTCGAGATTGAAGACCAGGGACCAAGAATGGTACTTTTTTAGTGCATTGGACAAGAAATACGGAAATGGAGGAAGGATGAACAGGGCTACTGGCAAAGGATACTGGAAAGCAACAGGAAATGATCGCCCTGTTAAGCATGGAGAACGGACCGTAGGCTTGAAGAAAACTTTGGTATTTCATAGTGGTCGAGCTCCAGATGGTAAGCGCACCAACTGGGTTATGCATGAGTACAGGCTTGTTGATGAAGAACTGGAGAGAGCTAGGGTTGGATCCTCCCAGGTGAGGTCATGGATAAATGCTTAATTTTGTTGATTGTGTGTGTTCTTCGAAATAAATTGAGGAAATGCGGTGAGTGAAAACTTAAATATTGTATTTTATGCTGCTTTCCACAGTAACTAAGAGCTCTCCTTATTTGTATCAAATAATTGACGTTGATAAAATGGGAAGCTTTGTTATTTTGTTCGCAAATCCAATCATGTAGAACTCTTGGATGCAGAAGTTTGAAGTTAGTTCTTTTCTATTCTATTCCGAGCTACCAAATAGAAGTGTAATTTTGTTTGTGAAAATCTATTAGTGTGGAAGTTGGTATTACATCCAAACAATTGTTCTCCTGTTTTTGTACATTTCTCTTCTGGCAGGAGAAGAATGCATATGTTTTGTGTAGAGTGTTTCACAAAAATAACATAGGACCACCGAATGGACAACGCTATGCACCTTTTATCGAGGAGGAATGGGATGATGCACCAGGCCTGATTCCAGGGGCAGATGCTGGGGATGAAGTTGCCATCACTGTCCAGAATACACGTGTTCAAGGCAATGGTCGTGTTGCGTGTGTTGAAGGGAATAATGTTATACAGGTTTGTTTTTTCCAATAAATCCCTTTGGTGCAATTTCAAATTTAATTAATTTTAAAATAATGGGTGGTTGTTTTCACTTCCTCTTCGTACTTACTATCTTAAAAAGGATAGCATTCCCCAATGGAGAATTTGGTCCTTTTGTGCTTTACATTGATGGAGCAAGAATTTTGATGCTAGAAGAAAGCTGAATATCTCTATAGTTAGTCTTTGAAATTTGTCTGCAAGCCTCAATTATTATCTTCTGTGGTTTTAGGTATTTTTTATTTGCTGGTAATTTAAATGCTATGTTAGGTATGGCTGATGGAGTAGAATTAGAAGTAGCTAGAATCCTGGATTTTTTTGGTTGATGCTCTCTGTTTACTGGAAGAGGATATACTAATTTTTTCTTTTCAATATATTTTCTGTTTATTGGGACTAGACTTGTTATTATTCTTATGATTGTTTGGCTGGACGTTACATATGTGAACTAACCATGTAGAAAATAAGTTAAGGCTATTTGGAAGCCAAAGGTCCCTTCAGTAGTTAAGGCATTTGTTTGGATGACAGCACTCAACAAAATCAATACCAATGACCTGCTGCAGATTTGTAGGGCACGTGAAGCTTTATCTCCAAAATCATGTGTGATTTGTAACTCTAACAGTGGCCCATCTTTTTATACATTGCCCAGCAGCTGCTTCCGTGTGGAATAGGCTCTTTGCTGTTTTTGATGAAAATTGGGTGTGCTCCCATTGTTTGGAACAACTCCTTTTGATCAGTTTTAGAGGCTTTGGCAGTAAAAGGGAAGGTAAAGATTTATGGCGATGCACTATGTTTGCTGTTCTCTGGTCTATTAGGATAGAGTGGAATGCATGTACTTTCAAGCGAAATACCAGTCACTAGATTTGCCGTGCGAGACAGTTTTGTTCTTGGCCTCTCATTTATGCCATGACATGGCTTTTTTAGAGGGGATTTCCTTGATTATATTTAAGACAGACTGGAGCCATTTTATTTTAATGTTTCTCTATCTTCTTTCTTGTATCCTCTTGCACTAGTAGGATTTCTTCTTTTACCCCATCTCCAATGAAGTTTCTTCTTTTATCAGAAAAAAAGGGTACTCTTTATTGTTGAGGCATCTGTTCTAGAATTGGAAAATGAGGTGAATATGATCTTGGAATGCTGTGAGAACACATGGATTTCTGGACTCAGATAAGACACTTTATCGAATTTTGGGGTTGTGCAACCAAACAAGCTATTTATTTGGAGGTGATTAAAGGAGTGGACCCATCTGATGAGTATTAAGACCAAAGGGAGCTGAATTTGGACATGGAATTTCTTCTCATATAACCACAGGTTTGACTAATTGGTTTGTTACAGTTACTGCCATTCAAAGTGATGAAGATTTTTTGAAGTGCTATTGATCTCTTCAATTCCAGGATTTTGAGTGGAAGAAAAAATTGTGTGTTTAATTTGTTGATGCTGTATTGTATGAAACCCATCCTAAAGACTAGTCAGTGGCTAATTGCTAAGCAAATTGATCTTATTACAAGACAGGGACAATAATATGGACCAGTGGCTAAGTGCTAGTCAGGATTGTATGCTTAAAATTTCCGTTGGTAGTTTAGAACCAGTCTGATCAGTAAATATGATCCTTGGAGAGGGACATTGATTTGTATTTCTTTGCGAAGTCATTTAGTGGCTTTGGTAATTTGATGATGCGTGAAATCTCCTTTTTTCAGATTCTGTTCTATTGTGACTGTAGGTCTATCTGATGATACTTAATTGCTAATTAGTAAATTCATGGTGTCATCCTTGATGCAATTAATAAAAGGTTTGTATTGCATCTATGTAGCTTACATTTGGGTGTGGATAATATCTTTTGTCCCACATCTTGTCCTAAAACTTTTTGATTGGTCATTTTGTTTTAATACAAAATCAAGTAATCAGCCAGAACTTAAAATTTTATTTTCTTGAGCAATCAAAAGCTTTGGGATAAGAAATGTGACAGGGTGTGGGACAGAAGATAATGTCCTCATTTGGGTGAATATCTGCTAACTTTTTGAATCTCAGGTGTCTATTTTAGTCGTTCCTCCTGTTTCTGGAGTTTTCAACTTACAATGATATGTTAGATGGGGTCAGTTGTTAACGGATGATTGATTCAAAATTTATTTGAAGATCTTTGCAATCAATTGTTTGCTATGTTTTATAGACATGCTTACTGACTTTTTCAATTTAATTTGCTATAGTTTATGCATTAAGTAGGGAGACGTATGATGTGTACTTTTACTCATGGGAAGCTTACTTCAAGTATTAGTTTGTTAAATTTTGCAATTGAGATTGCTGAAGCCATCTGCATATTCCTTTTTGCATATGCAGACAGATAAAACCTGTGTTAGTTCTGAGTCTGAACTATGGGAACTTGCATGAAGTAAATTTAGGAGCATTTATGAGGGTTTAATATAGTTTAACATGAAAAGAGTGATTGGTGAAAGTGAAATTTAGGTAGAATTACATTATTCTGCATGGATATAGAGTCTCCTTGTTAAGTTAGAAAATCGCATCATAGCGTCTTTTGAATTGGTGAACATTCGTTTGGAAATATTGGGCTATTGACCTGTATTACTTTTATAATTATATTGAAGGATGATAAGGTGAAATTTTTTATGAAAGATCACCATGAGGTAGAAATGAGGTTATGAGGTCTTGCATAAAGTAGGTGGGTGCCAGGTTCATGATAAAACAAGAAATTAAATAGTTGTGGTGATCCAATTAATTTTCATCATTGAATTATTTAAGCATGTGCATGTGCCTATGTGTGCTTGGTTCTCATAAATCAAGAAGGAAGTTTCTTCCTTTCCTTTGTGCTTCTCTCTCTCTATAATTGTATGGAAGAACTTTCAAATGACTGCAGCATTGGAACATCTTCTCATTTGTTAATCTTCTTAATGGAACTTTAGAAGTTTATTTGCTTGTTTGCTGCAGCATAAATGGACTGCTTCACATTTTTCAAGCTTTCATGTGCTTAAAGTTGTTCCATTGTTGGTTGATTCTTTCAGGATACTCAATCCATCACCAAAACTCCTTTTGATGTTAATAAGCTTCCAATAGAAACGCAGAACCTCCTTGCCGTCTGCAAGAGGGAGAGTATGAATGAGTACCCTTTGCCGGAAAAGGATAATTCAAAGCATGGTGATGAGTACCCTTCACCACAAGCAGACAATCCAAAGCCTCTCTCTATTTATAAAAGAAGGCGGCACAATGGTTTGAATGCTAGTCATGCAAATGTTTCCGAGGATTCAACCCGAACAAGCTTGGATCCTTGCTCGTCCACGACAACCACCGCTGCCACACTGCCAGCTACAACCACCAGTACTGCAAAAAGAAAACATTTTCTGTCTGCACTGGTGGAGTATTCTCTACTGGAATCAATTGAACCTAAGGAAAATCCTTCAGTTAATCCACCGGAATTCGATGCTGCCAACCTTGATTCATCCGTGCCTCCTAACTGCAAAAAGTTCATAGAGCACTTGCAGAGCGAGATTCACAAACTCTCTGTTGAAAGGGAGGCGCTCAAGTTTGAGACGATGAGTGCTCAATCCATGGTTAACATTCTTCAATCCCGAATCAACAATCTGACCGTAGAAAATGAGGATTTGAAGAGGAAGACCCAAGATCCTTAGGAATTGTAATCTTGCTTGAGCAATGTAATAATGGCGATCCCTTACTGGGATCATGTGTTAATTTTCGATGTTCAAGAACTATTGTAGTTGTTGAGTTAATAACTAGATTTCTCGAGGGCATTGAACTTGTTCTTGTAGTTGTTGAGTTATCCTCTGTGAAAATGGTAATAATTTGGCTCTCTTGCTTTTGCCCGAATTGTAAGATGAATATGCATTTAGATGTTCAATTACAGCATAATCATTGTTGACCGTTGTTGGATGAGGTTATAATTATAACGTAGTTAATTGTAGTGTCTTGTTCAATATTTGTCAACAACGATTATATCATAGTCAACCATAGAGAATCTAAGTTTACAAATGTGTGAGGGACAATAATTGATGTTTTGCTGTAGGAGACAGAAAGAAGAAAAGAGTACTTTTTGTTCTCTCACCAACTCCACTGCATGTGCAGCCCAAACCTGAGTAGATCTCAGAAACCAGTGCCCGTGCAATGTCATGCTCTTCGGATGTTTGAAACGACGTAGTTTTCAACCATAGTGTATTGCGTAGCTGCTTTTGCCTGTTTGACGGATGCAGTTACGTCACTTACATTCCGACAAAAAACCTGCACCGTTCGATCCCAAATCTCAGCATTTGACCAATCTAAAATATTTTTTTTTAATAAAATAGGACATAAACAAAATCATTATTTTATATACCAAATTAGAAATTTAGATTCTAAAACATATTTTGTGGACTCAGATTAATAATTTTAAACTTTTCAAATACTATATTTAAATAATTACGTAAGTTTTAATTGTATATAAAGATTTTTCAGATAAAAATATAAAACATTTTTTATAAGGTAAATGAGATGATAATTTGTGAAAAAAAACACCTTTCATTAATTTTTCTTAAGGTCGAAGGTTTGCAGCCGTCGACAATCTGTTCTTACACTGTCACTCTCACTTGTCTCTTGTGCCGCTGGTGCATACACGTACTGCGGGTGACACTTGTATGTCCACCCACCAGTGACATTAATACACTGCGTTTACATTTCGTGCTCTCCTACTAGAACCTTCTTTTTCTTATATAGATCAAATCCCTTGCCCTTTATCCCAGACTTTTTCCTCTAATGGCTCATTTCTGCTACTTCTTCTGCTGTCAACCCTCTGACTCTGACTGAAACCCTAATCCCCAATTCCTTCTCTCACTTTCTCTTTCTATCCCTCTCAAACCCCAATTGAATTTTAGCAATTCATCTCGATTGCTTGCGTTAATGGGTCGCAATTCTGTTACTTCAATTGCTCCGGGGTTCCGATTTCACCCCACCGACGAAGAACTCGTTCGTTATTACCTCAGGCGCAAAGTCTCCGGCAAAGCCTTCCGCTTCGATCCAATTGGAGACATCGACATCTACAAGTCCGAACCTTGGGACCTCCCATGTTAGCTCTTCCTCCCTTCTCCCTCTTTTTTGTGTATATGCACGAGTCTATGTATGTATTTTGTGGTTCGAATTCTTTTTTGCTTTGGATACATATGGGTTGGTTTTAATTGGAAAATTTTCCAACTTCCTTGATCTCCTGGGGTTTGTAGCTCAGTCGAAGCTTAAGAGCAGGGACTTAGAGTGGTACTTCTTCAGTGCGTTGGACAAGAAGTATGGAAATTCGTCTAGGACGAATCGGGCCACTGAAAAAGGGTACTGGAAGACAACGGGGAAAGATCGGCCAGTGCGCCACAGTTCCCGAATTGTTGGGATGAAGAAGACCCTGGTTTATCATTCTGGGAGGGCACCACGTGGTGCCCGTAGTAATTGGGTCATGCATGAGTACAGACTGGCTGATGAAGAATTGGCAAATAAAGGCATACAGCAGGTGCTACAACTATTTGTTATATTATGAACATGTTTCACTTGTTCTTTAGCTCTCTTTTGTTGGTATTGGCATCTTACTTTTAGATAGGTTATATCTATGTTGAAATTATCATCATCTGATAATTGTTTTGGGGATGGGGGGAAGGATGCCTTTGTGCTTTGTAGGATTTTCCAGAAAAGTGGTACAGGGCCAAAGAATGGAGAACAATATGGTGCCCCATTTTTAGAAGAGGAATGGGAAAATGATGAGGTGGCTCCACCTGGTGAAGAGTTTGGTGAAGAGGATGTGCTGTTTGGTGATGGTGCTTATGTTGAAACAAACGACCTTGAGCAGGTTTGTGTTTTTTAGCTGGAATACATGGAATTATGGAATCATGTTGGTATATTATTGATAATTTTGTGCGAGTTATGTCTTCAATGAAAAGAAGACAGTCTCTTTGCTTTATAAAGAAAAATATATATTGGTTGCTGCATAATTTGTTATGTCTTCTATGAAAAGAAGACAATTTCTGTCTTTATAAAGAAAAATATATATTGGTTGCTGCACAATCTCGAAGTCATACCCACTTTTTCTAGTGAAACAAGTTAGGCAAGATTGACGGCTTCTTTTAATGCTAATTATTTAACTCAAATTATCAACTTATTCATGCATCAAATTTATAGTCGGGCCTTTCCTGCAGGTTTTCATACTTCAACGTTTTGTGTTTGTTGCCTTTTTTTGGGTAGTCAAAACAATATCTCTATTCTTCATGGAATCTTCTGAACTCGAGACTGTATATCCTCATAGGTGTGATTCACAGAAGTATCGATTTCTTACACCTCTTAATTCTTTAAAATCGTTATAAGTATAACAATTGAACAAGTAGTTAACATGAAATACTGGGCTTGGCATTTATATGTATGTACATGCTGTCATGTTGTCATGATGTTTATATATGGAATCTTCCTTCCCTAAAGATATTGTTGTCGTCATTTGACTCATTCTGCATTTGTTCTTCGTACATGTTATAAGTGATGCATTTAAAGTAGTTCTGTTTTGTTGAAACTATTCAGCATGGTTCAATCTTCTTATTTTGAAAAATGTCTTATATTTCCAGAAACTTGATATGGTCATTGCATGTGAAAGTAATTCTGTTCCAAAGAACTTTGTTTGTGGGGAGAGTAGTAGCTATCCTGAGCAGTCCCAGGGATTTGAATATCAGAGGCCCGTGGTGGGCACTGATGGAACTTTTGAGCCTCAAGATGATCAGTTCTTGAATATGGTTGATCATTTCCAAGAATTCATCGAAGAACAGAAGCCTAATGTAGGCATGGATGGAGCTTTTGAACCTCATCATGCTCAGTTTTTTGATATGCCCAAGCCTGATATGGTTAGCGAAAATGTTAAAGATAACTACACTGAAGCAAGCCATGATGAGAATGCTTTGAATTTCAATTATGCACTGGATGACCTATATTTAGATGCTGCTGATGTTCTTCCAATATTTGATGGCTCATTCCTTGAAGCCAATGATCTCGTAAACCCCATTGAAACCAATGATCTTGTAAACCCCATTGGAGCAGACCCTGCTGGTGTTGAGATGGTTGACGACTATCTTTCATTCTTTGACAATGAAGATGATATCACCCAGTATATATCCTTTGATTCTCCGGATATAATGGGGACAGAGAATCCTGTTCCTGACCAAACACAACCATTTACTGAACAGGTAAGAGCTTACTATGGATGTTAACTTGTTAGACAGATAATGATTTTAAATTGTAGCTGACATATTACTTTTTTTGCTTGATGACAGAAGGCGAATGAAGGAAGTGAGGATGCTTCCATGGCAAACAAACATGATCTAGAAGCTCATTGTAGCAATGAAGCATCCTCTTCAAAGCAGAAGACAGATGACTCAAAATTGGTATCAGGTAAGAGACTCTTAATCAGCTATCATTCCTCATTTCTGTATTTTGCATTTGATACGTGTAGTGTGTGTGGAGGAATAAAAATTAGTGAGCTTGTACATAACCCCTTTCAATTGGATCTCCCTCTAGTTTGTGCTAATGTAGGGAAATCCCATTGTTTTTCCTTTCTTTGCTAGGAAACACGTATCCATTTATAAAGCATGCCAGTCACTTGCTGGGCAGTATCCCCGCTGCTCCTGCATTTGCTGCAGAGTTTCCTCCCAAAGAAGTTGCTCTTCGGCTTCATTCTGCAGCTCAGTCTTCCAATTCTGCTCATGTCACTGCTGGTATGATCAGAATTTCAAACATCACTTTAAGAGGTAATGGGATGGACTGGACGCTGGGCAAGAATGGAGAGATCAGTTTTCTGATGTCTTCTGGCTCGTCTCAACCTGACACTGATTCTGCTGTTTTGGGGCCAGTTTCTGGTTTACTCGCGGGCAAGACTGCATTCATGTTGTCACATGGCTGGGTGTACTTAGTGTTCTTTTCTGTTCTAATTCTTTCATTGAGTTTCAAGATTGGCAGTTTCATGTATACTGGCAAGTGAGTATTAGAATACTGGCTGTGATTCAACAAGCTCTGTAATTAAATATCCATGGTTGTTAATGGAACTCTAAATTAATAACCAGGATAATATGACATTGTAGGTTGGAATATAAACTTAGCCATAGTGACTGACTGGCTACCAAGTAGACACATGTTGCTTCATACTATGTATTTCTTAAACTTTTTGTAGGTTTATACATGGAACTTAAACTTTTTGTTTCAGGGTGTCTACTGTAAGAATAATTGTTTCACACAATTTTCTGTTGCTGCTTTTAAAGTAGATATGGTTAGCCATCATTGAAAAACCTTAAATTCATTATCTTGACCAGCATGTTATTATTATTAATGAAAATATTATTATAATGTTTGTTATTTAATTTGAACATTCAATTTTATAGGTTTTTTTTTTTAAAAAAAAAAATCCACAACACTTTTTCTGTCTCCTATTTTGTCTGTACTATTGTTTGGTGCTGCTCATTATGGCTTGTTTGGAGGAATGTCAAAACTCAAATATCACCTACACGGTCATGGTACTCGTAAACTTGCTGGTGTTTCTCTTAACTGATAATACACACACATATATGCCACCTTACATCACATCACAATAGCTCAGAGGCATAATATAAAAATACAAAAGTTTAGAGAAAAAACAAGTTTAAATATAGCAACAGTATAATAAGTACACAATGATTTAGGCTAGTTGCCATGGCTGCTACAAGTGCAAAATTGCTTTTACAAGATCCAATATTTTCTAATAACATTATAATGGAATTATTTTTTATCTCCCATTTGATATTTCATTTCATGTTTCACTATTTTTATTGGTCAAAAAATTATAAAATAATATCTTAAGAATCATTAAAATATTAAAAATATAATATAATTTTTTGACCAATCAATCATAAAATGTGATAATCTTGTTATAATTCAAACTCAAATAAAATAAATCATTTCAAACTTCTATTACAGCTAAAAACCTTTTGCATCCTTACTCTACCAAAGCCATTATACTACATGAATCGTTGTCAATATCTGCTTTGACCTTCAATTTCAAGTCTTCATAAATTTTTTGGCTTGTTACATTTCTCCAGGGAGCATTGTATCACCAGGTAGATCACAAACAGCAATTCCCTGACGAGAAAACGATAACCTCATCAGACAGTAAATGACAGCATAAGGAGCCAATGACTCATGGATACTGAGATTCGAAATGAATTCAATAACTTTGAAATCCACTGATTTAAGAGAGAGAAATAAAAAAGTTTTAAAGAAAGAAAACGAGACCTGTGTAGGATTTATTTCCTCTCTAAAATTTTTTTTTTTTTTTTTTCTCTTTAAAGTTATTGACTTTTAAAGTCAAAAAATCTTGATCAAGTTGTATTTTTCCTTTCCGTTACCTTCCCAATGCATGTGCTCCTATGTAAACCCAAAAAATATAACACAATAAAATAATGGTATGATGCTTACCTCGCCTGTCAGGTGAGCCACGCATCTCTTCTCAGCCAACAACTCGGCTTCAGACTGCAAAATTTTACAGTTAATGAGAAGAAAGCATAATGTATCTGGTGATACATTTACAATTTTAATAGTTAAAAAATTGCATGATATGGTTCTTCAGCAAGTCAGCTCTATGAATAACTTAATGTATGTAATGTGCAGTTGTTTAAATGTCCAAAAGAAAATAAAATATCGGTTCACCTTGGCGATTCGCTGTCGGAGGAAGTCATCAAATATAACATCTTTCACAAATTCATAATCACCATCTCCCTGATGATAAAAATGATTTCTTAGGATCAAATATGAATAATGTCAGCAGTTAAAAACTTGAAAGATCACGCAAGAAACACTTACTTTTGAACGGCATGGCATACTGAAAACAAGATCTTCAGCTATACCATAAGGATTTCCAGTGGAATAAACCTGGTATTAGAGTGCAAACTGTGACACACATAGAAAGGAGGAAGAGAGAAAGAGAGAACGAAACAATGTCTATACAAATGAAATGACTCGAGATACGCATGCAGTGCATATATTTGCACTAATAATGACTCTAATTAATTAAGCTGTTTGAATAACATGTTTCAGATAAGCATATATGAAAGGAAAAGAAAAATTCTTCGTGACTACAATTATCAAGTTGTTAATCTTTCAAGCCCTTCTATGTAATCTTCAATATTTTGATTGACTTTTGAAAAAAAAGTAGAAGCACCCCAGAAGCTAAAAAAGCTGCTTCTGGCAAAAGTATGCAGTGGGAAGTTTCTACAAAAAGTAGAAGCAAAAGCAAGAAACTATTCGATGAGAAAACAACTCTAGAAGCTAAAAAAGCTGCTTTTGGCTTCTGTACCTCAAAAACACTATTTTAAGCCAATCCAAGTGGGCCATTCTATTTACAGTTAACATACATGATGTAGCTTATATAACATCACTTACACCAGAGGAAAACCAATCACCCTCAGGGGTGGGGGTGACCAAAGACCGCATGGCATCAACAATTGACACAGCAGTTGACGCAGCTGATGATCTCCCCCATTTCTTAATAAGCATGCCACCTCTCTGCCAACCCAAAATTTACTTGTCAGCTTTTACCATTAGGGCCAAAGTGATTTAACTGATATATCTTTTGATCCATAAACTTACCTTTTGGATTGTTTCGGTGAATTCCTCCTCTAACCACTTCCGGTCCCTTATCACTTCTGTGACAGGTAAACCATCAATTTTGGCATTTAAGAAGTCAGGAACCTGTTGAACATTTAGCACCATATCATAAAAATGAATTGAGGAGATCCTGTTCAGGCAGAACTTTCTAGAATACATCCTTTAATGACCTGAGTAGTTGAGTGGTTGCCCCAGATGGTCATATTTGACACTTTATCATAGAAGACGCCAGCTTTAAGGGCTAGCTGTTCATACAGAGAAAGTAAGAGTTATTTCTTGAGCTGCATAAACATTTAAACCAAGCAAGCTCTGTAAGCTCATTATACCTGACATTTAGCTCTATTCTCGTCTAGGCGAGTTAGAGCGTGGAAATTCTTAGCAGGAATATTAGGGGCATTTTTCAAGCATATTAATGCACTGCATTAGAACACTCACGTACATTAGCACTAACAGTCATATCATAAAATTCAACAAAAGAAAAATTAACTTTTTCTTACTTTGTGTTGCAAGGATTGCCCACAACTATAACTTTGACATTGCGGGATGCTACAGCATTTAGCGCTTTTCCCTATTAAATGTATGAAAGATTTCAGGTCAGGGCTGGTTGTCTTTCGTAACAAATAATAAAAAAGACCTACGTTTGAGTACCATTTTACCTGTTCAGCAAAAATCTGCCCATTTATGTCTAATAAGTCTGCACGCTCCATACCAGGACCTCGGGGCTTTGCTCCTATTAGTAGAGCCCATTCTGCATCTTGGAAGACCTCATAAGGATCAATACCAATTCTCACTTCCCTCAATAAAGGAAACAACGAGTCCTCTAGTTCCATTGCAACTCCTGCATGTTGAATTAGAATATTAACAATTGAAAGAAAAGCATGCTTCAAGAAAAATGTAATCCCAGATAGGATCCTATCTCAGGCTGGTTGAACAGTTATACATCTATAAAGTGCAGTATCTTTTTTTCTTAAATATATTTTTCTTTCCATTATTTACATCAAGAAGGAAAATAATCATAATGGCAAACTGAAAAATCTCTACTTGATTTGCTTTGTATTATTTGCTTAAATTGTCTCTTTCACATTACGCGTCTCTTTTATGAAAGAGATCAAATGTGTCATTTGGTTAGTATAAGTCCAGTAATTTTGAAATTGCAAATAATTAGAAGCTGAAGGAGGCCTTAGGTTATTATGTACTTTATGTGAAACATATGCTTCTTCTTCATTCTGGTTTCTAACTAGTAAGAAATACTACTTTACATGCGTAAGAAGCTTACCTTCAAGAGCTTGGAATGACTTTTCAGAT
The DNA here is from genome assembly GCA_022379115.2 of Bauhinia variegata. Lineage (NCBI taxonomy): Eukaryota > Viridiplantae > Streptophyta > Magnoliopsida > Fabales > Fabaceae > Bauhinia > Bauhinia variegata. The sequence goes on along the minus strand of CM039428.1, from coordinate 19,466,978 downwards.
CCCAATAATTTCAATGCAATAGGTTGATCCGGACCAAAAACTTCTCCAGATGCAAGCTGACATAATGAATGACGTCAATTGCCAGAGTGAAACATTGTAAATTGCATAAACAGAATCAATAGTAGTTCTTTCATGAAAATAAGTTTAATTCTAGACAACAAAAAGGAACCAATCTTCTAGAACCAAAGAGGATATGCCACAACATATTCAACCATATCAACCAGTACGAAGAAATTCTATTACAGGCTACAATCCAGCATTTCCTAATGACATAAAACACGTAATTTGAAACCATTGGCATAAAAGAAGGTGAATGAGGAGATAAGCTGAATTGTTAATATACTTACCTTGAAAAGTAGGTGGTTAGAAATCATTCCAGCGGCACCTGAGACCGCAATATTTATCAGTTTCTTCCAGGATCTTGTCTCTTCTTCCTGTGAATAACATGCCTTACATTCTTAAGTTTTGTACATCTTAGATTAGAATAATAAGGGCTTAGATTAAAGAATCATTAGATGCCTATACATTTGTCTCTTCCCCCTCGTCATAGGGCTCATAAGAATACAGAAACCATTATGGCAAATAAATTTCTTAGTCATTGTTGAACTTCAATCAAAGGAATCTAAGAAGTAAGGTTGGTCATGATATCCTTGAAATAGGGAGAATGAAAATTATACATTAACATAGGTCTGATTTTTTTTTTTCAGGTCCAGCTAAAAAATATAGAAGAAAAATATACAAGTGAATAATATACTTGCTCATCTTGTCCAAGACTTTTAAAGTTTCAAATTTGTATGTAAAATTAAATGAAAATCCTAGTAATATTAATTGCAAAAAATGGAAGCTAAAGAATTTACTACATTAAATCAAAGATGACTAAAAAGTAAAAACATGCAGAGAGAAAATTGACTTGAAGCATGAGTGACCATAGTCCACAAAATCTCATTTCTTTTCTTTTGGTAAAAGTAATTGAGCCTAAGGTAATAACCCTAACCCCACCACTCACCTACCATTATAAATAGAAGCCCAGAGAGTTATGATAAACAATGACGACAGAAAAGAATAAATTCAAGAATGAAATTTTAATGTGTAACAGTGATTCAACTAGAGTCCTGACATGAAAAGATAAACAATGACGACAGAAAAGAATAAGTTCAAGAATGAAATTTTAATGTGTAACAGTGATTCAACTAGAGTTCTGACATGAAAAGATAAAACTTTGACACAGGAAGGTGAATGAAAATAGAGAAGCGAAGGCACTCCAACCTTCCACTTTAAAATAAATGGAAATAGAATTGACATTTCAAAGACGAATATTGAGAAACACTACGAATGCTACCACATAGATCCTCCAAAATGCCATACAAACTGGTAAATAGAACCCAGAAAGCTATAAAACCGTAGGTAAGGCAGAATAAAGAGTTAAAACGAACTGAAATAGTATAAGCAGAGGCACTTACAGCCTTTAAATCATAAGTAAGGCAGAAAACACCATAGCAATCAGACTTGCTCTTAGGGTCCTCGGTCTGCACAGCGGGTGCCTGAACTTGGCTGAGAAGTAAGATAAGAGGTAGAAATTTTAGCCAGAACCCAACAATTTGATAATGTTAAACAAGAAGCAGAGAAGCTTACTTTGGTGCAATAGAGCATGAAATCCTTGTGGGTTGAACTCTATGAAAGGACCCAATAGCACAGTTGCGTCGTCTGGAGAGACGACTCGATAAAAAAGAGAGCTGGGATGATGATGAGTGAAGATGTGTTTTAGTGTATGAAAAGTTTAACTCTGCAACAGCCATGGTATCAGAACAGAGCTTCAGAGAAGAAGAAAAATATTCAGACTTTCAAGAAAGCAGCTATCTTTTTGCTTGGAAAGCAAGAATCTTTGCTTGAAGAACTTGAAATGGGGACAATAATAAGCAGCACAGGCCACAGGGAGACAGACAAGTACTGGTTCAGGGAATGAAATTAAAAAGGGGACAGCGGGTGGAAGCTATATACAGAGAGAGAGCAGACAAGTGAGAGAGACTGGTACAGAATAAGAAGAAAAGGAAGGCAGAGAGGGGAAGATGATGATTTGAAATATTGGTATAAGGCCATGGAAACGACACATGTCATTGTAATGTAAACATCATCCAGATATGTCTACACTTCTAAAGGTTGGGGTTGGGTGCACGATGATTGGATTTTACCCACATTTCAATGATTTCATTGTTTAATGTTCACTACATAAAAGCTGTAATTTTTTATTAAAAAATATTTGTATATGATTAATTTATTATTATTTGGTGTTAAACTTAAAAGATGAAATACTTAATAATGTTGAAAGTGTTTGTTGTATGATCAACTTTCTATTTGCATGTTAACGCATGCTCTCCGCGGATTTTATCGCCTATGGATTCATAAATTTATAAATTTGAAAAATCTGACAAAAAGAAAAAAAAAAAAAAAAAAAATCTCAGTGGTGTCCCCACGCAGGAGTGCGCCGAGGTAGAAAAATTTGGAGTGTACGTTGCAGTTAGGGGTATTTTGGGAAGAAAAGTTTGAAAAATAAATATAGAGTGTACCACTAAAAATGGGGTGTGCCAAAAGAAATGGCTAAAATTAAAGTTGGATTATGAAAATTAAGGCCCAAATAAAACTGGGCGTATTTATCTTGCCCAATTTAGCCCACGGCCCAATCAGGTTCAGGCCGAGTTGGCTGACCCAATCTTTCATTTTTTGTGCACTATACGGCCCAATCCGCATATGTAGCTTCAAATTTTTTCTCATTTTAGGACATATCTTTTTCTTCTATGGAAAAAAATCTCCACAAAACATTTATTTTGAAATAAATTGTTTTTTTTACTTGGGCCTTTCTTTTTCCGATTGCGGTGCTGCGCATTAGCTCGCGGTTGAAATTCGTCCTTTGGATTAATTTACAAGTCCATACTCCGCTGGTTCTTTGCAACTGTATGAGTGGATCAGATACCGGCGAACCCTTTCCTGGTTTTTCCTCTGCTTGTTCCGACAATCCGTGTAAAGAGAAAATGTAAGGAATTAGAACTGCAGCGTGAAGAAGTGGACTTGAATAAAGAATAACAAGAGACAAGTGTGAATAAACATTAACTATGCGTATTTGATGTGCATTATTCTTATCGTTGCTTCTTGTCCTATACATAGAGCATCAGACATAACCCTGGCAACGTCAAATTATCTGGCCGGCTATGAAAATAAAGAATAACAAAGTTTGCATTACTGAATTTGTCTTACATATAAATGACCATATCAACAATGCTAGTCCTCGAGCTTGAAGTAGATGATCCTGGGACAAAACAGGAGTATAGTGAAAATGACGTTTTAATATGATAACAGTATTATTCTCTTTAAGCCTTGCTGTTTATGCTTCATGCTCATTATGCCACATCAAGGTGTAGCTAACATTCCCCAGTTGCTTAACCATCTGTCACATTTGCAGAAAAATGTCAGCTGAGGTAGCTTGGCCTGCCATTGTTGAAGAATCTGGCAAATCTCTGCAACCATTTGATAAGAGGAGTGGATATGATTCAAAAACAGGCATATATCACTCTCTTGTAAGTCTTCGTCCCCAGCTTGAAATCCCAACGACGCCTGATCTTGACACAACAAGTTTTGTTCTATCACAGTTTCCTTGTGCACACCTTGCTGAGACAATAACTGCCTTCATTGATTCAAGCACTAATCATCATCTAAGCTATGGTGAGCTTCGCCGCTCTATTTTCTCCCTTGCATCAGGCTTGTACCATGGACTTGGGGTCAGGAAAGGAGATGTGGTGTTTGTGCTGTCACCAAACTCACTTTCGTACCCAACAATATGCCTTGCTGTGCTATCAATCGGAGCAATTTTCACCACTGCCAATCCCCTTAATAGCCCCACAGAAATTGCTAAGCAAGCACGTGATTCAGGTGCTAAACTAGCCATCTCAGCACCAGAGGAGCTACATAAATTGACCCCAACTGGATTGCGTACAATTCTCACTTGTCCTTCCTCTGATGGTGATGGACCAAAGATGTTATCTATTGAAGAGTTAATACAAGGCTGCTCTAACCCAATAGAGTTGCCTCAATCTCAGGTAGTCCAATCGGACTCTGCAGCTATTCTTTACTCGTCAGGAACAACTGGGATAAGCAAAGGTGTAGTTTTGACTCATGCAAATCTAATTTCTATGATAAGATTAATCCAATGGGCTGTGAATGTATCCGCATCTCAAGATGATGTCTTCTTAAACTTCATTCCGATGTTCCACATTTATGGACTCACTTTCTTTGGGTTAAGTTTGTTGTGCATGAGTATAACAAGTGTAGTAATGCAGAAATTTGATTTCACAACTATGCTTGCTGCAATTGAGACTCACAAAGTGAATAACATACCAGCCGTGCCTCCTGTGATTCTTGCAATGGCAAAACATGCAAGCAAAGCTAGGTGTGACTTGTCCAGCCTAAGAAGAGTGGGTTCAGGTGCCGCACCTTTGAGTAAGGAAGTGGAAAGGGAGTTCAGGCAGAGGTTTCCTTGGGTTGAGTTAAGGCAAGGCTATGGACTTACAGAAAGCGGTGGTCCCGCAACTTTTTCTGCATCAAATGAAGATGCTAAGACAAGACCAGATTCATGTGGGAGGCTACTTCCAAGATTTTATGCCAAAGTAGTGGACATTGAAACAGGAAAACCTTTACCTCCTCTTAAAGAAGGAGAATTATGGCTAAAAAGTCCAACCATTATGAAAGAATATCTGGGGAATTTGGAGGCTACAACTGCAACAGTTGACCCAGGGGGATGGTTGAGGACAGGTGATCTTGGCTATATTGATGAAGATGGATTTGTACATATAGTTGAACGTATTAAGGAGCTGATCAAGCATAAAGGGTATCAGGTACCTTTCTAAAAAAATTTAAAAAAAAAAACCGTCACTTTTTTTAGGAGGCATTTTTCTAGCAATATAGAGGCACAATTGTTGTTTGACAGAGGAAAAACAGAAATTGTTAACAAAGCAATAAAACTATCATCCATTCATTTGGATTGCTTGTGGCAGGTAGCTCCTGCAGAACTGGAATCTGTATTGCTCAGTCATCCAATGATTCTTGATGCTGCTGTTATCCCGTGAGTGGCTGGCCTTAACACATCTCAGTCTTTAGTCTTTCTCTCTTTTTGACTTCCTCACATGGAAAAGATTTTCTTTCTCCCTTGATCATTCTCTCTTGTTTCTCATATAAGTTATCATCAGGAAAAAACAAAACTAAGATTTTTCACATGGAAAAGATTTTATGCATTGCATTTGCAGGGTTGAAGATGAAGAAACTGGACAGATACCAATGGCATATGTGGTGAGAGCAGCAGGTTCTGAGCTCACAGAAGACCAAGTTATTCAATATGTTTCCAGCCAGGTTAGACTAAAAATAAATCTTTCCTTCCTTCCCAATGCCACCTTTAATTATTTCTCCTTCTTATGAAAAATTCTAGGTGGCCCCATATAAGAAAGTACGAAGGGTAAGTTTCATCGACACCATTCCAAAGTCTGCTGCTGGCAAAATCTTGCGCAAGGATCTTGTTTCTCAAACCAAAAATCAACTTGTCTCCAAGTTGTGATGAGTAACTTGATAGCACGATGGACTTGTTCTCTACAATGTTCTGCTATCCATATCCAATCAAGTAAAGTCCCAAGCTGAAAATAAGCCAACTGATCTCAATTTGGAAACTAATTGGAAAAACTGATTATCACCTTGCCTGCATGTATTTCTTCTTCCTCTTCTCTTTGAACTACACTATCATAGGAAGTTGATGTAAATGCATAGCTGAAGTGCTAGCCATAATGTCACCCATAATTGGTTTTAAACTTTCTTGGGTTTCCACTTTATGTTATATGTGAGATTGCCCAATTTTCACAAGAGATTACCAAGAAAAGCTTAAAAATTCCCTCTTTGCAGAGTGCCTTAGATATCCGACTAACTATCGAAAATCATGTAAATATGGGCAAAAGAATAATACAGCATATCATATCCAACGCGTACCTGAAGTTATACCAACGAAAGGGTGAGATTGATAGAGACGAGTGTGCCAAACAGTGAAACCCAGCCACTGAGGATCGAGGATTAGGGTCTCGTAATTTACAAATTGAAAGGAAAATGATGAAGGAATAACATCACCTGAAGACCAGAGTGTTCAAGGGGTTTGCGATGATTAGAAAGCTTTCGCCAATGGATTTCCAAAATCGCTGGTAGCACGATTCAGAGTGAAGGAGAAAGAAATAAATAAACAGTGAATTTTACCGCCACCGCCAGAAGAAGGAAGAGCGTACGAAACATAGCGGTTGAGAAATAGCCGTTGGCCTTTCCTTATTTTCTAAGTCGGTTGGTTGTTGGTTTTATTTTGAAAAAAATGGTTCGAGAAAGGCAAAATAATATAATTCTGAGCGAGGAGAGATTACTGCATTTCAAGGTTTATGTACTTATAGTAGTATTTATATAGAGAGCTGCTATTTTCACACCATAATTTGCTAATATCACATCCTCTTTGATATTTAAATATAATAAAAACTAAATTACTAATGTTCAACATGAAGAGGTTTGTAAGATCTTATATTAGTTGAGAAACCTTTTAAATTAACTAATTTAATTTATATTAAATAGACATTAAATGAGATGTGACATTAATGTCGTGTATTATTTCAATTATTATTAACTAAACTAATTCCATTTGACAAAAACCATTTAATTTTAAATGTCAAACTTTTATTTGACCTCTCTTATCATATATCTTTATTATTATTTTTTTTGTTGATAATCTTATCATATATTTTGTAGTAATATGCAACTTTCTTAAATATATGTGGTTGTCTTAAATTTATGATTTTTTTTTTATTTATGAAATTTATATAGCATATTATATTATGAAAGCCTTTTTGTTCAGCATATCAAATTGCAGTAATTGCCAAAGGTTGAGAGAGAAGAATATTTGGTATTTTAATTATATATAATTACTAAATTACATGGATTATTTTATTTTGACATTTATTAGTATCACCATTAATTAAGTATTTAAATAAATATTATATATTAAACAACACCAACACATTTAACTTATTATCTTTTACATTTTTTCTCCACTGTTAATTTTTTTTTTTTTCCCATCATCCCTTGAACCATACAATTTAGTTGAGTTGCAATTTCCACAAATTTGTTTCATTTGTTTTTGGCACAAAAAAAAAAAAAAATCTAACGGATGGCTACCCCTGGGGCCTCTTGAGAAGCGCGTTTGTATAGTGTAGTTCTCATAGTTGTTGGTTTCCTAGGACGTGGGCCCACCATCTGATACTCGTTGAATTTGGACCACTGGCTCGTGTCCAGTTGCTCGTTCGCCGTTTCCCCAACTTGATCTTTTTAACGTTTTTTATGGAATATCGAACGATCTCAACCGTTAGAATTAATTAATGTTATTGCTTTTTCGTAATTTACTTTAAGATTATTTTTAATTTTAATTTATATTTGTTCTATATTTGTTAGGCTGGGGGAGTCATATTAAAAGTTGTCTAACACAAAAAAAAGGTTGTACTATCGTATCAATGAATTTATTTTTGATGATATTCTGCCTTTCATGTTATATTAATAATAGATTAATTTCTTAATAAATTCAAATTTAAATTAAATATAATTATAATTTTAATGAAATTTTTAATCTCGAATTTAAGAGATCTTATTTAAGTTAGGATTGATATATCAATGAATTACTAATTTAATAGAAATATATTAAATTTCAAAATAATTTCATGTGTAAGATATTTGATATTTAACATCACCTTAGCATAAGTAAGTTGGGGTTTAAAGTTTTGATCCCAAGTTTTAAAGTATTTTATGTTATTGTAATTTAATTAGAAGCTTGAGAATATACTTTGTTTTTGTTGGTTTGCACCAGAAGGAATTTCACGTGGTTATGAATTTCAAAACTTTGGGGTGCGAACTGACAGTCATTATTTTCCCGTGGATCTAATTTGTGGTTCCAAAATAATAATGAGATCCTTGTTCTTGTGAATAATATAACTTTAGTCCACGTAATGTATATAGAGACAAGGGGAAAAAAAAAAAAAAAAAAAAAAAAAAAATATATATATATATATATATATATATATATATATATATATATATTTTTTTTTAATTTGATTAGAGGCCTTGAACTTGCAGCATTGTTAACCTCTAGCATCAATTTTGCGATTCCGGGAGATTCGCAGCACAGAAAAGAGACGGCTCCATGGCCTTGACCCCACCACATGTGATCTCGAGGTACCTCGCAAATTGAAGAATAGTTAAACCTCTCTCCGCTCGCCACGTGTCCAAGACTGTTTCTACAAATGCCAGCAGATCTGTGTGTGGCAGTGCAGTGAGCAGTAGAGCACCTCCTGCATTTTCTCTACCACAGCCACTTAGCATTTGCGGCCATTTTTGCAGCTCCCTGCTCCTCACTCCTCTTTCACTCTTTTATAGTCTCTTCCTACTCTATAAAGTGAGTAACTTTCCCTCTTAACCATTTATTTCCAAGAGATTACTGCAAAAGTTACTTGCTTCTTAGTTTCTGGGTTAGTTTCAAATCTGTTCTGTAGTCTGAATTTTTGCATAAAGAATCAATCTTCTGAGTTTTGATTATCAAAATCTCATTTCTGAATTTTTGTATTGCTTTAATGTGTATAATGCCTCTGATCCCACTGTAATCCTTCAGCAAATACACGTATGATCTTTTTCTAAGTACAGAAATTTGGTGTAATGTGCAGAAACAATGGCCTCGGTGACAGCATCCTATTTAGCATCATACGTCAACCACCATGGAACAAACAAAACTGAGACCAAAGCAAATTTTGCTCAGATTGGCCTCAAGAGCCAGACCCATGATGGATTAAGATCTTTGAACAAGCTGGATATGACAACCCGTGCAGGGAAAATCTCCACCTCCACTAAGAAATCTGGCAATGACAAGAGCAAGCTCGCGGGGAAAATTGTATGTGGCCATGGGATGAATTTGATCTTTGTGGCAGCTGAGGTTGGACCCTGGAGCAAAACTGGTGGACTTGGTGATGTTCTTGGAGGACTTCCACCTGCTTTGGCGGTAACTTGATTTCTCTTTATTCTTTGACTTCACTGCCTAGTCTATCTTTTACAATCATTATTTGAGCAAACCATAATTGTTCAAATTTATATAGGGAAATGGGCACCGTGTTATGACAGTTTCTCCACGTTATGACCAGTATAAAGATGCATGGGACACTTGTGTGCTAGTTGAGGTAACTTTCTAACGCTCTCTGAGGCTTCTGTCTCTGCGCACTTCATCTCCCATTATAGGCTGTATCCCAATTAATGGTCATTTTTTGCAGATCAAAGTTGGAGATATAATTGAAACTGTTCGTTTCTTCCACTGCTACAAGAGAGGAGTTGATCGTGTTTTCGTGGATCACCCTATGTTCCTCGAGAAGGTTGGATGGTTTTCTTTTTATCAACCATTTGACATAATAGAATATACGGTTGAAGTATTATATTAGGCTTTAAACTGATGTTTCTGTCCTTTTAAAATTGAAAGGTATGGGGCAAAACTGGGTCAAGACTCTATGGCCCCCGGGCTGCACTGGATTATGAAGATAACCAGCTGAGATTCAGCTTGTTGTGCCAGGTAGGTTATCCTCATTCGCTAAAATTCACTCCTATCCATCTTTATTCATGGAGAAGTGACAGTGTCCAAAGCTCAATAGTTATCATTGTCTTTCCTACTGATTATATCTTCTGATAGTGAACTAATGGCTGTAGTCTGAGTTTCAATTGAAATGAGCTGTTTAACTTGCCTTTCTAACTGATATAAGTTTTGATTCTCTTACCCTAATGGCCAAAAGTTCAAGACACTTTTTCATTGTAATATTGAATCCTATCAACTGCTGAACTGCAATTTTTATTCATTTTAGATGTAACAATTATGGTATAAAAGCATAATGATGATAGAACTCATTCATGTGGAATTTTAAATTAAAGAACATTACAATTGAAAGAGTATTCATGTTTATACTAGCTTGCTTATAGCTAAGGCCTGAGAAGTAGAATAACTTCCTTGATTTTAAATCTGACTTTATTAACGTGTGTAATAATTTTCAGGCTGCCCTTGAGGCACCAAGGATTCTGAACTTAAACAACAAATACTTCTCAGGGCCATACGGTGTGGATCTCTTGCTTATCCCTTGATCTTAAATCTTCAGTTATATAAAAACTTCTAATGGAATTGACAAACCTTTTCTATTTTTCTTACAGGAGAAGATTTAGTCTTTATTGCCAATGATTGGCACACTGCCCTTCTTCCATGCTACTTGAAATCAATGTACCAGTCAAGGGGGATTTACAAAAATGCAAAGGTGAAGGTTTCTTTACTTTCAGATTATATTGCAATTTGGAACATAATTCTCTGGAAACTGACATTCCATGATCAACCATGGCAGGTTGCATTTTGTATCCATAACATAGCCTACCAGGGTAGATTTTCCTTTTCAGACTTCTCTCTCTTCAATTTGCCTAATGAATTCAAGAGCTCATTTGACTTCATTGATGGGTATGATACCTTCAACCTTTTGATACATCCATTACAACAAGGGTCCTGTTTTTGTGATACAAAATTTTATTGCACAACATGCTCATATTTTTCTTTTTCTTTTTCAGATATGACAAGCCTGTGAAGGGAAGGAAAATTAATTGGATGAAGGCTGGAATATTGGAATCACACAGAGTTTTAACTGTAAGCCCATATTACGCCCAGGAACTTGTTTCTGGAATTGAAAGAGGTGTGGAACTGGACAACTACATTCGTAAGACTGGCATCACTGGTATTGTAAATGGCATGGATAGTCAAGAATGGGATCCACGAACTGACAAATACATTGATCTAAACTATGACGCGACCACTGTAAGCAGCTTCTCTGAAATTTGTGGCTTTGTAATTTAAATGGGCCATAGAGGTTTGTGCTCATCAGTAGTGTCAATTTCAGGTCACAGAAGCAAAAGCTCTGTTGAAGGAAGCCCTTCAAGCAGAAGTTGGCTTGCCTGTTGACAGAAACATCCCAGTGATAGGATTCATTGGCAGGCTAGAAGAGCAGAAAGGTTCAGATATTTTGGCAGAAGCTATTCCAAAGTTCATTGATGAGAATGTTCAGATAGTAGTCCTTGTAAGTGTCTAGATTTAGTTTTTATTTTTATTTTTCTTTTATTTTTTCTCATATTATTTATACTGTATGGTTAATATTCTTTTTTAACTTTCAGGGAACTGGCAAAAAGGCCATGGAGAGCCAACTTGAGCAACTGGAGGTATTGTATCCTGACAAGGCTAGAGGGGTAGCAAAATTCAACGGTCCCCTTGCTCACAAGATCATCGCTGGAGCTGATTTTATAGTAATCCCAAGTAGATTTGAGCCATGTGGTCTCATCCAGTTGCACGCAATGCCATATGGAACGGTACTGATGTTACATCCTTGTCTCCTTAGCATTTCTTGAGCAAACTTTCAACAGTGGTTAAATACTAACTCTTGGTGGGATTTCCCCACAGATTCCTATTGCTGCTGCAACTGGTGGACTCGTTGACACCATAAAACAAGGTTATACTGGATTCCACATGGGACCATTCAACATAGAAGTAAGTAGAGAAGTCATCTTGTTTGTTGAGAGTAAAGGAGTAAAAAATGGATTCTAATGCTTGTGTTGTCTCCAGTGTGAGACTGTTGATCCAGCTGATGTGGATGAGTTAGCAACCACAGTCAAGAGAGCTCTTCAGACCTATGGTACTGCTGCCATAAGAGAGATGATCCAAAACTGCATGGCCCAAGAGTTTTCATGGAAGGTTAGTATTATGATGCTCTATTTACATATAAAGGCTTTTTGTCTTCACATCACCTGTAGAGAACAGTGATACACTTTAAGAGCATGCTTGAATAGGCTTTTTCTCTACCATATGTGCTTTTGGCAAGATAAAAAACGCTTATGTGTAATTTTCAATGTTTAGATTGGCTTTTGAAACATCTTTAGAAGCCAAGAAAAAGCTACTTCTGACAAATACATGTAGTGATGCTTCTAAGAAAAGCAAAAGCAAAAGCCGGTCACTGTTTCATAAAAAAACATCTCTAGAAGTTAAAAAAAACTGCTTTTGACTTCTACTTTTACACCTCAAAAGCAATTTTCTTTTAAAAGAAAATAAGAGGTATGAAGCAAGTTTTGTTCATCTAATCATCGGGGGATTTGATTTGATTTTATTCGATTCAGAAACCGGCCAAGGAATGGGAGAAGGTGATGTTGAGCCTGGAGGTAGCTGGCAGCGAACCTGGAATAGATGGGGAGGAGATTGCTCCACTTGCAAAGGAAAATGTTCCCACCCCTTGAGCACCATCTTTGATATCCAAGTTTCTAATATAACCTCCATCTATAGAACGTAGGCCACTACTCATCTACTGCATACTTGTAGAAGTAGCCACCAGCTCTCATGGTTTGGTCATGGAAAAGGGACCTGGTAATTTTGCAGACTCTGGAATTTTTTAGTGTCTGGTCTTTTAGGAGTAGCACATAAAGCTAATACAAGCTAACATATGCACAAGGGAAAAAAAAAAAAAAAAAAAGTGGTGGAAGTAAATAAAAGATCAGCTCCATGATGTTGCAGACATGTCTGATGTTTGTTTACTAATAATATAGAAACTGAAAGCTCCTCGATTTAACCTAGTGAGACTTCTAGTGGTTGTATTCTTAATTTTCCATTCTATCATCTGTTTGACAACTTCATAATAAGTGTTTAAATTTTATTTATATATTATTGTTGTTCTTCTTATTGTACTGTGTGAAAAAGTTCAAAGTTGATTTCATTGCCCTACCCACTTAAACTGTATTACTGAGATAAGAGACTCTTGGTAACAATGGGGATGCTAAATGCTCCTAAGTGATTACCATGTACAGGATGCCAAACACTTATTCTCATTTATATCTATATTTAAGAATATTTATATCAAAGAGGGAACAAATAGAATATTATTAATTATTTTTAAGTGTAAGGTAGAATTCTCTCAAAAAATTTCTTGTATACATATAAATTCGAATTCAAGTAAACCATAAATATATTCAAATGAATTTAAATATATATATATATATATATATATATATGGATTAAATTGAGCTTGATTGAATTTGTTTTTTTACTTAAAAAATTCAATAAAAACAACAAATTACATATAAATAATTTATATAAACGATTTGTTGAGTAGAAAGTGATATAATTTCTCTTATTTTATTAGTTATAGTGATTTTATATTTTATTAAAAACCTGCTATTTAATATTTAAATGATATTTCTTTTCTAATTTTGTTAAGTACTTTTATATTTAAAAAATATATTTTATTATTAATTTACATAAATATAACTGAACTTCCCAGTTTAACAGTTTGAACCAATTGGACTTTGAACTAATCCCCTCTCTAATTATTTGCCCTTACGGTTTTTAAAAACACTGTCTGTCATATATACTGCTACAAACATTATGTTCTGTCGTTTAAAAATAGCAACAGAATCATGTGCATCTCTCGAGGCAAGTTACAGTTTCATAACTTTGAATTCCAACCAGATATAAGGTGAATGAAGTGTTAACAACAACTCAGGAAAATCCTTTAGAATTGAATGGAAACATCTTAAGTAAAGCAAAGGTGCTCATGAGTACAAAGAGATGCAAACACAGCTTCTGTAACCATTCTACCTAAAAGTTTGTCAAAATTGGAAGAATTCTATGAATGAGCTACAAAATAATTCAATCTGTTGCATTTAGGAAATTTCAAGACTCAACCAAGCCATCGCCAAACACGACCAGAACCTTGCCTCTGAGCAGTTGAAGCACGTTCTGCCTCCTTGTCCAGGGCAGACTTCTGTCTGCGAAGAGCCTGTACCTGATCTTCAACTGACTGCAACGATTCCAGCGTCTTTTGTAGTTCTGCAATTTTTCCCTAGAAATGAAAGTGAAAAAATACTCAAATTTTGCACATTCACCAAACAGTCCCCAACATACTTCAAAAGGGGCAAGTTTGTTTATAGTTCTATACCTCCAGCGTAAAGCATCTTGATCTCTCGGCCACAAGTTGTCCCTGGACTGACTGGAATTCCTGAAAAGAAAGTATTTGATAGTGAGCCTATTTGGATTGGTTTTTGCCAACCTGCTTCTATTTTTAATTTGAAAAAGAAACACTTTATATAAAAATTCACTATTTGAATTGGCTTTTGGTAGAAGGAAAAGCACTTATAGAAACCAAAATCTTGCTTTTTTAGAAGCGAGAGATGCTTCTCCCTGTAACTTTTACTTCTATTTCTTTTTTTAGAAGCCAAAAGCCAATCCGAATAGGCTCTTAGTGTTACCCCACAAGAAAATTTTACTACATACCTTGGACAACTCAGCATGAGTACTATTAACTTCACCAATCTGACCTCTGATCCTAGAATTTTCTGCCTTGACATCTTCAAGTGACAATTCTAGCACGCGTTTTTCTTCTTTAATAGCCTCAATTTCAACAGTGACATCTTCTAGAGGATGACCATTTACATGTGCCTTAGAATTTATAACATCTAGCGGAGTGAAATCCAACTTCTCAGATTTGGTCAGCGCATATGCAGCAGTAACAGAAGCTGCTGCTGCAGCAGCTGCTGGTGACTGGAAAATCTTGGGACGCAAGGAGTCCCTTGGCTTGGGTCTCATGACATAAACCTAAATTAGAAAGGTGGCTGTTAACCACAAAATGCAGTATATGGAGCATTCAAGATATAGTGTGCTCCAACAAATGAGAAGTTAGAAAATTCAAGATCATCTGAATAACCCTTTTGTAATAGATGTCAAGGTGGAATCCAATTGGATTCAATCAAATTGCAATGGAATTTTCCCATGCAATCAATTATAAGTGTATAGTTCTGTAAAGTAAATCAACAATATTTTTTTTTTCTTTTTCATCGACAATTCTTTTCATAATAAGTAGAACTCAGTTTGAATGCATCCAATTTGATCAATTTGATACGAATTTCACTCATCCATTTGCTATAATATAAAAATGATATAGTTTGATGAAAATTGACAACAACATTTTCGACAATAAATGTCAAATCTTAAGAGAAAGATGATAAAGTTCTCCATCTCTTTTGCTCTGTCGCAAGGAGAGGGAAAAGGCTCCAATACCATGAAAGAGTAAGGAAACCGTATTCTATATCAAACGAATAAAGCTGCTTAGTGCTTACATAGCAGCAAATGCAAATGTAATAACTAGACTTGAACACTCCGTCAAAAGCCCAACATAGTATAAGATAAGTCTTTATAACAAAACTCTATCTTGTACATGTTTCTGTCAAATAACATGATCAGAGATAATTTACCAATGTATGTACATGTCCATGCTTTCAATTTTATTTCTTCCCATTTTTTCCCTCCTAATTTGTTTACCAAAAGAAGCCCAAGTGTCCCAGTTTATTGATTTTTCTAAGACATTACATTCTAGTTTGGGCCTAGCAACACTTGAGAAGTTAAGATTGTCAAGAAAAAAAAAAATAATAATAATAATAATAATAAATAAATAAATGAAAAGTGGTTACATAACATACCTCATTGCTATACGCCCCATTGTAGCCACCAAAAGCTACCAAATAATTCTCTCCATCAATCAATGCTGAGCAGACACTGAGACCCTGATCGCAAATAAATTCTTACATCACATAAAGTTCAACAGCTAATATATGAATTGACAATTTGACATAATGAATTTAATAAATTAAGAGGTATTTGATAAAATAAAGAATGATCATAAAGAGATTCCTATATGTAACCAATAAAATTCAAGCCCTAATACCATGAGTTACGCTAATTAATGAGCTTCAAGCAGTCATCAAAGTCCAATGATTCATACAAGTGATCTCTCTGGGTCAAGGTTTATTCAGTAAAAGACTAAATTTGTTCTTTGAGAAGATGCTGCTTATGTAATCCAAAATGAGCAGAGTTTTGTTGTCTTCAGGATAATTTTCTGTTTTGAATAATTGACGAATAAACCTTCAACAAACTTTTGCAAAGCTTACATTGAGGTAAACTAATTAGCATTTTGAATTCATTTTAAACTCACTAGCTCTTACTTGTATCCAAACATCACAAATACAGTGCAAGTGAATGTCCTAGACCATCCATCTTCTGAAAACACAGCCATGGATTACCAGGCCACTCCAACTGGCATTGAGCATCAATCAATTTGTAAGAAAATAAAGAACTATATCTCTATATATTTGGTGATAGACTACATAAAGAAGTTACCTCACTGGCAAGTGGATCTCCTTGCTTCACTGAAGTTAACACTGACCAAACTAGCTTAGACATATTTAATACTAGGGTTTCCGGGCAACCTGTTTTGAGCATTAGCTTTTTAGAAATTATAAAGAATACATTCTTTGTTGAAGAGAGATTAATCAAGTGCAGACTCCATGTGGCTAACATGTTCACATACCACTTCTATTATCTCCACCACCAACTATGAACCAACTTTCATCAATGGTGATACCAGCATGGCCAGCCCTGGGAGACACTACATCACCTTGAATTTGTGGCTGGGACCACTCCATCTGAAACAAATAGGTGTTAATGCTAAATTGTATGAACAAAACAAAAGTAGCCCTGAAGATCAACGGAAAAAACTCAAGCAATTTTCAGGAAATAAAAATAGGAAAAGTATAACTTGACAATTAACTAATCTTTTAGGGGAATATATAAATTCTTCTTCCCCTTCTTTCCATGGATTACAGGATTTAGACAAATGAAGTAAACCTCTAACCATTATTCTGTCAATACAATAATTTCCAATTGAGAATCCAAAACATGCAAGGAAACTACTTAAATCACAAGACCTGCCAATTATAAGTTCAGCTCTCCAATCTCTTTAAACTTTAGTCAGAAAAAGTCTTTTTAAACCACCTGCCATCACTCTACTCCACAAAAAAGGCAATAAGCAACCATGCCCCATAAAAGTACAATTGGAAAGAACTGTTGACCATGTCTCATATCAAGTTATCAACTCAATTATCAACATATGAAACAAATAGGAATAATTGATTCCCCCAAAGGGAAAAAAATGAACCTTATTTACACTTCAATTAAATTAAATTAGACAAAAAAGAAAAAAAGGAAGAAGTTCCCAATGAAGCATTTACTTACAGTTTGCAAGTCTAATACATGAAGATCATTGAAGAAGACAGAATGAGAACAACCACCAAAAATAAGAAGGTATCGTTCTCCATGCATGATGGCTGTGTGATCGTATCTAGGTGCTGGAGGTGTCTGCCTATCAAAACAAAATAAAGTGATCTGGAACTTCTCTAAAGTTCAGCAACACCTTTTTATGAAAGAAAAGTACATATTTCTTACGTTGTCTTTATTGCATCCCAAGTCATGCTCTCCAGATCAAGAATATAGACATCATTCAACAATTTCTTGTTTATATCTTCTCCACCAAATACTATCACTCTTGAACCAACCAGTGTTGTGGACTGCCCAGTACGAGCTACCTGAAAATCCGTCAAGAACATTTGTGAGTTAATTTGACCACAAAATATGGTAATACTTACATATATAACCATTACGAAGTTGTTCAGGCGAATTACAATATGCTACACACATGCACATAAGTCCAAGAAGAAGGGAAAAGGCAGGGAAAAAAAAAGAAGGATAAACTTCAAACTTTTTCATCAAAAGATGCACTTACTGGAATAGTTCCAGAAGTAACAATATATCCATGTAGGGATGTCTCAAGATCAATGTATTGAACTACAAGATGTCAATAGCACGATGTGAGGATTCCAACAATAAATGATATTAAAATGGACTTGCCAAAGGTACAAAAGCAAATCAAGAACTTTTTGTTTTCTACTGAGCGTATAAGCTTTGTACAGAAACTAACCAATTAATTTATCAAAGTTATTCTTTGAATTGCCACCAAGGAGAAGAAGTTTATTCTCCCATCTGATCTGCAAAAGCACAGACTCTTTCAGAACAAATCAAACAACCAGGGGCTACCGAAAACCATATTCAATCAATTGGAAAGCAGAAGAAATGACATGGAAAGCAATATATAGATATACATACCATATTGTGACCAGATGTGGCAGGAAGAACCTCCGGAGAGCCACTTTTATCATTTTTATTATCATTTGGTTTTAGCTTCAGATTAGACCATGTCAAACTTCTGAGGTCAAAAACCTGCAAAGAGAAAAATCGCATGACCAGATGACTGACTAGAAAAGGTCTAAAATTCAAAAATACCTGAGCATGCCCAATACCTGAACGCCAGGCAAGTTCCGACCATTACGATTCCCACCAGAAACGTACAGTTTTTCATCAACCACTGCTGCAGCATGCTACAAAAGGGCAAAACAAGAATGAATATGGACTTTTAACAGTCAAAGAAAATTTAATTGGACATGTTTCAAGACCCAAAAACAACTACTTTGTGCCTTTGTTAAAGGAGGAAATTTTATCTTATTCTCCTCAACTATTTTGCATTTTTCTTCTCTCAAAACAAATTGCATCTTTTATCCAGTAAAAATAAATGAGGAGATACGGGAAGAGAAAGAAATGAGGGAAAACCTTGTAGCGAGCAACTGGGCGTGCACCAGACACAGGGATTGATACCCATTCATCATATTTCAGCTCTTTATGCCAATCTTTGACATCCATATCTTTCTTGTTCTCTGCAGCTATTTCAAGTCACCTGAATAGATAATAGTTACAAAAGCAAATGATTGCGCAGAAAAAATGCTCAAGAACACAGAAAAAGGATCCTACGAGTAAGAGAGATAATTGTCACAAATTTCACACCTTTGCCAACATCATTCAAAAAGGTGGGAGCAGGGCATATTTGAGATATCAAATATTCATAACATAAAACGGGTGGACTGGTTCCATAGAAGATGAAATAAGATGTAAGTTTTCAAGCATGCATAAAGGAATTGAGAATAGTTATACTATAGAAAAATTGTTAAAAGGTTCGAATATTACACAAACATTTAGAAAATAAAGAATCCTTGAATGCCCGTGTAGGTAAAATTTTGTCAACGAAATCCCAGTTCAGAAAAATGAACTGACTGTAAAATTCTGACATTCACATAATTGATACTGCTTTATCATAGCTCAGTAGCACCTTCAAGTTCTGTAATTGCAAATCTTATTCCAGTTCAAACCCACCAGAGAAATTTTCCGAATTTCAAATTCTGACGGTCATAGATTTTGCAAAACAACATTTTCAAGAAATTATAAGTAAGAATAACAGAATTGGAACCTAGAGAATCCTTCTTTGCTTCCTCAGAAACTAGCAAGATAGGGAAAAAAAAATCTTCCTTAAACAAAGTCTAAGCAAAGAAGAAATTAGAAATCCTCGCATATAGAATTGAAATTGAACTTGGAATTCAATTTACCTGGTTAGAGGGAGATATTAGAAACGTTAGAGAAAAAAGAGATCTTGATATGTGAGCGTTAGATTTGGATCTGAAAGGAAGATGTAGATGACAAGGACGGTGGCAATTCCCCAAATTGAAGCAAAAGAATGAAATGCCACCGTCGAGATCTCTCAGCTTCCTCACACCAGAAGCGAGACTGTCACTGTGACTACGTTTCTCTTCCTCTTCGCTTTCTGTGTCAACGGAAAGTTCCGTTTGGACAAAAACCAAATCGAACTAGAAGCTGTCGTATTTTCTTTGTTGTCCGTTAAAATCCGAAAGGTTATATAAGAACCGGAGAATTACCAAAAAGGACAATTAAGCGACATTTATTTTTGAGGGCGGTTCCGATATATTATTATGTGATATTTTTTATTTTTCCAAAAAATAATTACTATTTTACTTTAATGGTTTATTCTTAATGATCCAAATAAAATTAAATATTTTCACGCCAATTATTAAAAAATAATATTATATCAAAGAAATATTACATTACCTTAGGACATGAGAAATACCTTTTCCTATCTATGATAAAATTTGATCCAAAATGCTTTTGTGAATTTTGTAATCCTATCTAAAATAAATTTAGATTATGGGCTTTTAAAGTGATGCCAAAAACATAAAATGAATATTTAAAGTGATGCCAAATACCTTTTTCAAATTTTTCTTTTTAGGTATATAATGGGGCTTATTGTCTTATATCAATATTAAGCCTTGGTTTGATCAATTAATTAGTCGAGGTTGAATTGTATCATCCTCAAAATTTACTAAAATGTAGCTAAAAATATCAAATTTTACACAATTGGCCTTGTCATAGATGCTTGGCATGTTTGATACATAAAATAAATATTTTATTTATGCTTTATTCTACAAAATGAACATTCTATCTAGTAGCAAAAATATGTATATATATATATATGTTAGATATACAAGTGTGTTGGAAGAGTTAAAATAATAAGAAATTTTATGTTAAAAGAATGTAAGATTTGTAAAAAATATATAAATAACAAAAAATTATTAATTTAATAACTTAAAATTTTAGATCTAGAGTGATGTGATAATAAATTAAATATCTATTAACTAGAATGTATGTTAAAAATGGGATGCATGCATGCACTGCACATGCAAGATCTAAAACTTTAGATGATGGAAGCATTATGGAACAAGTATGTACAAGAATGATACAACTACTAATACATATACATATATAAATAAAGATGATTAGTTATACTTTTTTTTTTTTTGTGTGTGTGAAAAGAATTCATAAAAGGGAAGTAACATTCAACGTATCTTAAAGTATTATAGAGCGTCTCTTGAATATTTTTATATTATATGAGCAAATTTCAATGCGTGGATTAATATTTAGTCTTAACCTATTTTAGACCAAAAGTTGTAAATTGATTCTCAAAGCCTCCCAATTTAGCAGTTTCTTCTTCCATTGAATCTTTCCTATTCCTGTCTATAGAAAATGAAGTTTGAGGAAAAATTCCATTGGAGAAGCGCATTGAAGGGGCAAAACTATGGGACATTAAGCGTAAATGTGAGTCTATGTATTCAAAAATAGAGCATAAGGATCAAAGTTGACGTTCATCTCCTAAAACTTCTCCCCTCCACACCAGCAGTCTATATTTTCTTTCCTTCCTCCCTGGACAGTCCAGCTCTCTCGTTGTGTCTGAAAAAAAAATAAAGGAGAACCCAAGAGGAAGCAAGTGCCAAGGGTTCTCTCCCTCTTCGCCAATCTTCTTCTTCCTCCTCTTCTCTAGAGAAACCCAAACAATGGCTTTCGCTTTACTTTTCCTTTTGCTCCTTTCCGTTCCATTCTCGTCAGGCAATGATTCCCATCTCTCTCTCGATTACTACGCCAAAACATGTCCCGACTTTCTGAGAATCGTGAGGGAACACGTGTTCCCCAAGCAAAGCGCCATCCCCGCCACCGCCCCCGGCGTCCTCCGCCTCTTCTTCCACGACTGCATCACCGACGGCTGCGATGCTTCCATCCTCGTTTCCTCAAATGCCTATAACAAGGCCGAGCGCGACGCCGACATGAACCTCTCCCTCTCCGGCGACGCCTTTGACATCATCGTGAAAATTAAGAATGAGCTGGAGCTGACGTGTCCCGGCGTCGTCTCCTGCTCCGACATCATGGCAGTGACAACCAGAGACCTCGTAAAAATGGTCGGTGGCCCATATTACCAAGTCACATTTGGGAGAAAGGACAGCACTGAATCCAACGCTGCCAAGGTGGAGGCAAGCATCCCGACGGCGAACATGACCATGGACCAAATCATCGAGAAGTTCACCGTAAAGGGTTTTACCGTCACGGAAATGGTAGCCCTCACCGGTGCACACACCATTGGCTTCACCCACTGCAAGGAGTTCGCCAACCGGATCTTCAACTTCAGCCCATCCAACCCAGTCGATCCGACCCTGCACCCTAAACTGGCTGCCGGGTTGAAGCAGGTCTGCGCTAACTACACCCACGACCCGGCCATGTCAGCATTCAATGACGTGAGGTCACCCAGCAAATTTGACAATGCTTATTACCAGAACGTGCTTAAGGGTTTGGGGCTGTTGACCTCAGATTACTTGCTGAGTGTGGACGACAGAACCAAGCCTATTGTGGAGAGTTATGCAAAGGATCAAGATGTGTTCTTCAAGGATTTTGCTGCAGCAATGGAGAAGCTGGCAGTGCTGGGAATTAAGACTGGTCAGAATGGAGAAGTAAGGCAGAGGTGCGATCAGTTCAACAATCTTCCAGCATTAATCTAGACTCTGTCATTCATGGAGAGAGAGCCATGTGGGTATATCTATCCAAAAGGAAAATTCCTGTGTGATGATCAATTATTTCAGTACTGTAATGACTTATTATACGTTGGTTTAATGCTTTTTTTATTTTTTTTGTTTAATAATGAGAAGGAAAAATATGAAAGAAAGTTGTGTATTCATTGTAGAAGATATAATGATTCTTATGATGATATTTGAACTTAATTTCCTCATGAAATTAATTTGTGATGCTATATATATATATATATAATCTTCTATCACACACCATACTGTGAACTTGTTCTGAATTACTATGCACAGCAACAAGCTAGATACACATTTCTACGACTTCTAATTGAGAGTGTTTACAAAACAAAATCCATTGTGATACTTAATTCCAAAGTCTACAGATGACAATAAATGATGCTTATTTGATCCACTTTTGATTTTTTGCTCTTGCTATAATATATGCTTCGTTGACTTGAAATAACAATTCTTCATTTATTTGACTTCCAAAAGCAAACTTAATGAATATTAGACGTGTGTACGCGTAGCACTAATTAAGCTCTGATAAAATATAATGCATTGCTTTCTAGCTACTACGCACTTTTGCCTCACTACAAAATCATCTAATCATTTTATTTGCGATATTGAGAACAATAACTATGACTATTCGATTGGGAAATAACCTACGAAACCATTCTTAAAGAATACAATATTCCCATTAAGTTTTATGGTAGACTATTGTGATAGTTCTAGAGATTTAACTCTTATGATTGATTTGTACAGCATTCTCATCTTCTGTTTCATAGGCGAATGTTAACTTTCTCAGCATAATATATATGAATTTGATTAGTTTCGTCTTGCTATGAACTCATCAGGAAAGTGATCCCAACTCTCAACAATGAAGTGCTATGAGACAAACTCTGAAGGCACGCACTCTACCCTCGTCTATTAGAACACTCTCAAAGTGTAAAAAAAGTAAAACCAAGTGAATCATGTTTTACGCACAATTTGTGCTTAACCTTTATACCCTTAAACTTTTGGGTTGTTACACTATGTTGTATTCGCATTAATTAAGAAATTTATTTACAAACTTCATAAAATTGCAACAAATGAGATAAGAAATGAAAATATGATCTCGTTTATGGCATGTAGGTAGAGAGGGAGTATAACATCTTCTATTGCATTTATTTCTTTATTTATTACCTTCTGATTGGTTAATCAGAATGAGACAGAAGATGAGGAGGGTAGTATTGGTTTGTTATAGTATGCCATTTGTCATTCTAAGTCTAAGTTAACGTAGAATAGAAGAAAGTATAGACAGAGGGCATGCAGCAAAGAAAAGGAGTATCCGAGAGAGAGTTGGGTAGGCGAGGTAGTGGTTTCTTTTGTGGTGTACGCATTTTAGTGCTCAGAAAAGAGGTTTATCATACGCGGAGGCCTCTCAGGTTTGAAGCTCCTGTACTTTGTCTACGCACTTGTAAAAAGGACATAGGGAAATTATGATGCTTATCTGTTACATGATTTTCTTGATAAAACTGAAAGAATTTAGACAATTCAACAGTACACCTAATAATTTAATTATAAAGAGAAAGAACTTGTAGGAATACATGCATATCCAACATATATACACACTAATTGCATTGAACTAAATATATAGAATACCATAACACAGACAACCAAACACATTAACTCATCGATAAATAATGTATAATTCTATGCTCAAGAATAAATATGCAATAATGCGTGGAACCCTTAAAAAAAGTTAACTTATTTTAAGTCTTAAAAAGAATTTATATTTATTAATTTCCATCAATCTCATACTAAATATGTGAGATATTTTAAGTGTAAATCAAAAGAAAAATGGTCATATTATTATTGTATTTTTTGCACTTTTGTGTGTAAGGAAAACGTTGAAGATAAACTCAGAGATGTATTGCCATACAAGAGAGAATTAATTTTCAATTAACCGATGAGCTCTAAAGCATTATCACTTAATGTATAGATGTTTAATGAATGCTTTGAAGACAAATGTAGAGACGTATCACCACAATTACTCAATGCGGTTAATTTTCCTAAATCCTAATTAACATGCATCTCACTGGTCCCGTTTCCCAGAATATTATAAAGAGCTTCAAGTCAAAAGTGGAAGTAATCTTTAGTCTACAGCAAAGAAAATCACAAAAGACAATGAAGACAGTCCATCACCCACCACAATGCATGCCACCACCGTCGTACATCTCCACCACCAACACCACTAAAGAAATCTACACGGACACGTTCCCAAACACTATCATGTTAAGGTGTTAGTTTAATAGAAAATAAATTAAGATATTTCGATTCTAAAATTTTAAATTTGAAGTTTTGAAGTTCTCTTTGTTAATATTAAGAGTTTTTTGTACACTATTTTTATTCTAAACAAAGACTCTGAGTTTTACACCTAAAAAATGTGATGTGATTGTACCAAGTGATATGAAAAGGAAGCTATTGGAATTTCAGCTAACTTTCCATCTTCCTCTACTTTCCAATCCCCTATATATAGGGGCCCTTGCCTCACACTTTCATGCGCCAAAGTACAACATTGATCACTTGTCTCAAACATTACAACAATACTCCCTTTCTCTATTTGCTCGTGCGTTCTTCTTGTCATCAAGTGACTTGTTTGAGGTTATTCACTTAAGATCTTTTTGCCATTGTGAGATGGCCTCTTCAAAGGTCCTTGGAGCTGTTTTCATTGTTTTGTTGATTGTGGACCTAACACTTGCTGCCAGGCCAGACAAGTTCTTTGGCGGAGAAGGAGGTGGCGGTGGTGGTGGCGGTGGTGGTAGCGGTGGAGGGGGTGGGTCTGGAAGGGGTTCTGGCTATGGATCTGGTGCTGGTGAAGGGTATGGTAATGGACTAGAAGGAGGGGGTGGTGGTGGTAGAGGAGGAGGCGGGGGGGAGGAGGAGGTGGGTCTGGCGGTTCAGGATATGGGTCTGGATTTGGATCTGGGTATGGCTCAGGATATGGTTCGGGTGGTGGAAACGGTGGCGGGGGAGGTGGTGGAGGTGGAAGAGGGGGAGGAGGTGGTGGAGGTGGCGACAGAGGGGGTGGTTCAGGTTCTGGTTATGGCTATGGTGAAGGAGGTGGAAGTGGCTACGGTTCAGGTGGAAGAGGTGGAGGAGGCGGAGGAGGTAGAGGAGGTGGTGGCGGCAGTGGCGGTGGCAACGGAGGAAACGGCTACGGCAGTGGCTCCGGCTTTGGTGAAGGATACGGTTCCGGTGGAGGGGATGATCACTATCCTTAAATACATACATTGCTAGCATATATATATATATATATATATATATATATATATATATATATATATAATATCTTTGCCACTTTGATCTACAAAAATAAATTGCAGTATGACTTTGATCACCTCCTGCTTCAGCTTAATGCTCATGCATGATGGTGTTGGAAGTTGGAAAGTCTGCAAGAATGCATGTATATTAATTGGCGTTTTGTTACATATGAACACAACTATTATCTTTGTGTGATATTACAAAACATATATAATATAAAAGTATTAGCGAAGTTTAGTTAGCTTGTATTTCTTGTTATTTTTTTACTAATATTTTTCCTCTCATCGTTTATCATGTGTATTTTATTTATTTTAAGCTTTTAAGTAATAATTTTTGAAGAGAGAATAATATCAATAATATATAAATTTGGTGTGAAATAAATTAACTCTAAAATATTATTGATCAAAAATTCTAAATTTAAAATTTTGAGTCACGGTGAAGGGGATGATATCTATCCCTAAATACATATAGCTGCCTAATTGTTTGTTTCAGACAGACATGCATGCACGCAAGTTTTATATAAATGAATTAATTGCAGTCTGACTTCACCTCTTGCCTCAGCTTCATGATCATGCATGGTTGTTTTATTAGAACATCTGCAAGACTGCGTATATTAATTGGCACTGTGTTATACATGTATATAAATATTATTACAAATCTTCTAGTAATTGAGCACTTTAGAAATTCATAAAGAAATATCACAGGTTTATATAAAAATTTGATTTAAAAAATGATATTAAATTTAATAAAAACCCAAATAATATTGGATTACAGATTTTTTTTTTTCTAAAAAAAATTCCAACTCAATTGAAAGTTAGGCAAAGTAAAAATATTTGTCTTGCTCCATTTTATTAGTGAAAAATGTTTGACGAATAGGAGTATAATAACAAAAACTACTATCATCCACCAGAAAATAAAAAAATTGAAAAAAGAAATCTCAAATTCTATCTCAAGCGAGTAAATGGAGATACAGATCGGACATGACACATTAGCTACCGTGGACTTACAGAATTGAGCAAAAAGAATACACTCCCTAGTTACTAGATTCTGTCCTTCCCAATCCATCTTATCTGGTCAGTGTTTTGAGAAGAATTCCTAAGAAAACAAAAAACAAAAATCATGCTATGCTCTCTCCCACTACAATATTCATCAGATCTCACAACTTATCATGTGATTATAATTTTATATAAAGGGACAACAAATATCAAGAATCAGCAAACGTATAAAGAAAAGCACTTAGAAAGAAGGTTTCACTGAGCATCTCAACAATGGAAGACTGTCTCTGCAGACTACTCCATTTCCCTCTCATCACCATAAGAAACCTTCTGTAATATCATAGACTCGGCTGTACGGATTGCTCTCTGGGTGCCTGTTATGGTAACTTTCCTGAAAGACAAAGAACAAGAAAATTACATGTTAGAAAACATTTATGGTAAAAGGATATTAAGACATGTTTAGTACAGGAATTAAAACAATATTTCCTGAGATACACTGAAAACAGAAAAAAATAAAAATAAAAATAAAAATAAAAATATTAAACAGATATGCTTTTAGAAAATGAAAATGCGTCTCAGGAAATTAAAATATGAAAACATTTCCTATTTCCTAAATCAAACAGGCTTTAACTTTAACTTGAGCAAACTAAATTATGTTCACACCTATCAGTTGTTCCTGACATGAAATCGCCTCTATCTGATATCTTTATCCTTGCTCCACTAACCTGAAAGTAAGTTTAGTCTAGGTTAGTTTTGTTGTAACTTGTAAATAATCACACAGGACCAAGTAACATTTTTGACCAATGGCAAACCTGACTGATTTCCATTATATTCCTTCCACCACGACCCACAACCAACCCTATACGATCATCTGCAACTCCAATTGTCATCGAGTTGCTCCGTTCCTCCTGGAAAACAGAAGAGAACCTATCAGTTTGAATTACAAAAGCAAGTGACCAATATGGGAGAATGAATTATTATACATTTACAAGGGAAAAAGAAATCTAGTGTCAGGATAACAAGACTAGTGCTTTCATGCAACTTTCAACTTTCTCAACAGGTATTGTTCAACCTCAGGAAGAAGATATGACAATCAATATCTTGCCCTTTTTTCTACCCCTATGAATACATGACAACTTGTAACATCAGAAACCATTGATAAGCTCAAATTAATAGAATGAGAAAAACCTTATTGTTCTGGAACTTTCCTCCAGCACCGTTTTGTCTGTAGCTCATTGCATTGTAAGCTGCTGTTGCAACAGAAGGAAGCACATATGTATATGGAACACCGTGAAAACCAGAGAAGTAAACACCTAAAATTCAAGTTAATAGAAATACACTAAGCAACAAATTCGCCAACGACAAAATTCCTTTAAAAATGTATTAGGTATACTTCACATTCACAACACTAACTAAATTTTATTTATTATCGTTTCATGATTATATTATGAAAACTTCAAAATCTCGCTTCCCATCAATTAATAATCAAGCCATCAGCAGGTTTACATAATTGTTGGAAGCTGCCTCTATTTCCTTGTTAAGATATAAAAAGGAGAATTTCATAGGAGAAGAGAGTTAAGATAGGAGGATAAGCAATCAAATATGGCATTCAAATTGACTGAACCATGAGCTGAACACCAAAGGGCAAGAACATGTCTCAATGTTGCATGCAACTATAAGATAATTTGCCACCAAATTCATCCCACTATAATCTACAGGAATAATGGAGTTGGAAAATTTCTCTTTTTTTTTTTTTTTTTGTCTTTTTAAATGAGCAGTTCCACCAAATACTGTTCTAATGGTGTTACCAATCCCAACAGGGCTTTTGAAATCAGATAAGCTACAAGCAAATTCTCCGTCTTAGTGAAACCCAATAATAATCACAGTGGGACAAGTCAATAATTTGGTTTTTCCTATTCTAAGCCAGATTCAGGTTAACACCATCACAAACATTAATACAACTAATCAAGTCAGAAAGTATAACACTTAGAGCTCATTTTTTTGTTGGAAGACTAACTTAATATTTAGTTAGTAAAGGAATTCTAAGATGGAAATGAAAACTCAGTATAATAATCAGATAAGAGTTATAATATAACAGATAGACTTCAAATAAGATACTCACTTTGAATTCCTTTAAAATATAATCCTTCATGAAGAGAGAGATGGTGTTTGAATTTCTGAATTTAGTCATCTCTTCTGTCCTTAGATGGGATTTAGTTTTCTTTTTATTTTCCAGCAATTCACATGGCAACAGTGGTCACCCATATGATAGCAACCATTATTGTTATATATCTCATAAGAAGAGGTTATTACAGGCAATCCATATAGATACTGCTAAATACATGTTTCAATAGTATGTAACATGCACAATTAAGAGATAACTAAAACACAAATAAATCTATTAATAATCATATCTCAGTTTGTTTATTAAAACAGAAACTATATACCAGATACCATAGCTTTTCTACATTGGCACAAATACTAAGTCCAATTACAGCTATCTTTAAGAATATCTTTAAGGTATAATTATATGAAAATCCTTCAAGAACAAGCCAACAACTCATAAATCTCAAGGTAGGCTAGATTTCGTTTCTTTTTTTCTAAGGTATGATTTTTAACTATGATTTCCTAAGTCAATTGTGGTGATAATTTCTTAAATTTACGTTTGAAATCCATTCAGATTAAACGTACAATGATATTCTTCCATTGAACTACGTTACTGTCAAGATGATGCTCAGCTTCATCACTGTATAACTTCTGAGTGACATATTAAACATTTCTTACCTTTTTCGTTTCTCAAAATCAAAGATAATGATAACAGCAAAGAAATGGAAAGTAGAAGAGGGGTAGAAAAAGTAGCCAATGGATCATAAAAGTTGCTGAATAGTGAGGCTACAAAAGCTACACGCAAGAAAAGATAACTGATGGTCTGATTCCAAACCTGGATATGAAAATGGGGAATTCATGGTCTGCAAATAATGAGGATCTTCAGATAGCTTAGAAACAATTAAATCAATCGCACGCATCTGCTCATCGAGAATTCCTGTAACTGTCACTAGCCTATCATTAAGTCCAAAGTAATTATTATCTTGAGGAGATATCTTAATGCTTGCTTGAGACTCTTCAATAAACGACCTGCTCAAAAGCAAACATAGATATGATGAAATTAAAGATTTTAGTAACTTCTATCTAAGGCGTGCGAGAAAAATATCTATTCCACCAAATGGGGCCTGCTCATATATAGCTGGCAGGTAGAATATGCACAAAATTATCTCATAAGGAGAAAATGAAGGAAATAATGTATTCAAGACAACAACCAATCGAAGTTAAGGCATACCCCCCAAAACCAAAATCAAGAAAGAGAACTACAAAAAGTTGCTTTTTTTGCCATTAAGTATTCTATAAACACTGCAAACAGAAACATCCTCTAACTAGAGAAGAACAAAGAAAAAGTAACATTACCTTATGGTAGAACCTCCCTTCCCAATTATTCCTCCACAACAGCTATTTGGAACAATGAGTCTCACTTTTGTTCTTGGCTCAGCATCATTGTCATCCTCACTAGGAAGCTAATCAAAGAAGGTAAATCAATCTCTGAAGTATGTATTATATCTTCAATTATAAAGAAAATAATCAAATTCATGAATATTACCTCGCTCAGCAACTTTGAAAGAATAAGCTCTACAGCCTTTAGTATTTCAGTTATTGCTCCAGAAACCATGATAATCCTATCTGAAGTTCCAGGAAAGAATTCATGATTGCGAGATAACTGAATACGTGCTCCAGATTGTGACTGAAATTCAGTGATAGTTGAACCGCCCTTTCCAATAACAGAGCCAGCTGCAGAATTCGATACAAGAAACCTAACATATGTGGGCTTCTCTGTAGAATCTGGCAGAGGCAAACATTACATAAGAATAAGTAGAAAAAACTAATCTAAAACATTTTACATATTTAAGAAGAAAATTATAACCTTGGATGCAG
Source organism: Bauhinia variegata (assembly GCA_022379115.2). Classification (NCBI taxonomy): domain Eukaryota; kingdom Viridiplantae; phylum Streptophyta; class Magnoliopsida; order Fabales; family Fabaceae; genus Bauhinia; species Bauhinia variegata. The sequence continues at coordinate 19,436,415 of CM039428.1, read as the reverse complement.
TGAGGCAAGATTCAGAAAAATTAGAAAACCACCAGAGTATAAAAGACAATGCATCATTAAAGTTTCAATAGCAAGCAAACAAAGGCCAGAATGAACATGCAACAACAAAAAGATCAGAGGAAAGTTTCAGAAGCAAGTAAAAAAACCTGAATTTTTAACTTTACATTAACATTCTATAAAGTAAATCACTAAAAATTCTCTTTCTCAAATCATAAGCAGATTACATACTTCAAAGATTTGTCTCTCTAAGACAACTTCATTCCTTAGTCCCAACATCACTCCAGTGTGATGGCAACTCCAACTTATCTTATTTCTTAATAAAACAATTTGACTCAGATTGTGAACAATCATGAAGAGCAGGATCATAACAACATCTTATAAGTAGTTACTTCTAGCTTTTCTAATCAGAATACTAAAAGGAAGCACGAAAAAAGTTGTAAAAGGGCTGCCACCACCTCTCCTCTTCATATTACATTAAATGATCAGTTTGGAAGCAGGAATTTTTGCAGAGGCAGAACTATGTTATTATCTTGTCTCTTTTATATAGTAAAGATAGCTAAGTAGCTATTACACCAATCATACAATAGGGTTAATTCATTCTTTTGTCCAAACATAATTAATGATTTCTGAAGCTTAACCATAAAACTAATAGTGAAATGAAGAATCAATCTGATCTAACTCACGCTAAAGTAGCAACACAAGCCATATGAAATGCTTAATTAAAGTGGCCTAAATTTATTGAAACCTGAAATAGTTCCAAACTTCAATTAAATGAAACATGCTTCTGATAAGCCCCTTTGCTTCTTGAAAATTAAAATATAATAAGCACATTTGCTTCAAATAATTCAAGTAGACCCTGTAATCTAGAACATAAAGTCAGAACAATTACTTCTCTCCAAAACCAAAATGCTCGTCATTCAATTACCCAAAGAAAAGTAGGGAAGCAAAAGATGGCGGCCATGAATAAGAGAAAAGAGGAAATTTTTTCTGCCCCTCCGAATAAGAGAAAGTGGGGAAACATCGTTAAATTATAGGCACAGTAGAACAATCTTCATCATCAAAATTATGATGTACATTTCTTTCAAATTTCAGGATAAGGTCAATAAAAATATTGAAGAAGTAACTACTATTTTTATTTTTCCTTCCAAAAAATTTATTAAAAAAATCATTCATCTTTCCAATTGACATTTTCCTCCAGAAGGAAAAGCCCACCATTCCATACTCATTTACAGTAACAAGCAAAAGCATAAGCTCCATTCCTCCCGGCGTAGCTGATGAGAAATGAAAATACATATGCAAGTCCAAAATCTTCCCAGTGTAAATACCAGAAAATAAGTCAACCATAACAGGACTAGACAGAAATTATGTTATACTACGCATGTTTTTCCTTCCCAGTTTCTCACAGTCCTCGAGGCAAAAATAGATAATGCAGAAACTAACATTCTCTTATCTCCCCAACCCCCCAGTTTCAACAATTGAAGTTAGGAATTAGAATTAGACGGGTCAAGATAACTGAGTTCGATGTTGACCGTACACAAGCATTACCCACATTCACCTACAATATCCACATTCCACCACAAAGAAAATTACTCTAAAAAATGGAACTAGTTAACGGTAAATAAAGAGCCAGGACATTTCTAACTAGAAAATCCAAAAAACAAACGAGAGAAAACAGATCGGATCAGAGACCTTCAGTGGGGGATTTAGGTTGCGGTGAAGCTGGTTTCCCGGGCATCTCCGGAGACGAGACGTAGGAAGATTCCGTGGACTCCATTGTTCACCCTCTTCTTCTCCTTCCTTCCTAGTTCTGAAGAGTGAAAAAGAGTAATTCACATACAGAGAGAAACAGAGCTGAAAGAGTTTCAGACCATTTGAACAAATTCCAAAATTTCCCAATTCTTACAGAATCTAAGAAGAACGGAAATGGCGTCGGCGGTGAGAGTAGAAGGTGGGGTAGGTGGGGTGAGAGAGAGAAGGAGGGTGCAGGTGGTGTTGGTGGGTGGCGTACGCTGATGCTACTAATACTGACGCTAATGCCGCTGGCTACATATCCAATTCTCTCTCTCTCTTTCTGTAATGGATGAGCTGGTGTTAGCTAGCTAGCCTGGGGGTGAGCAAAATCGGAATTTTTTAGTTTATTATTGATAATATAAATATAATGACTACATTTAAAGAGTTTTAATTTTAGCGTTTAATTTTAAAAAAATAAAAATGAAGATTTAACACAAAATTAAAAGAGAATTATAAATAATTATTAAAAATATTTAACACGTTAAATTTTTTAATTTTTTATTAATAATTGAATTACTTAAACCAATCAAACTAAACTATAATTTTATAATTTAATTTGATTATTTTAAAAAAAAAAATAAATCAAATTGCACCACAAATATTTAAATAATTTAATTTAAAATATTACTAAAAATCGGATCGAATGGCACCACTTCACCCCATCATGACTAGGGTGCGATTCGCCCCATGGCTAGGGTTATTACCGCCTCTTATATTTTTAACTCCGCCTAATAAGAATTTCACACACTTAAATCAATGCGACCAAACTAAATCTACGTGGAAAAAATATAGCTGACTTCGGTTAAATTCAATTTTCAAATAATATATCATTTAATTAAATTTGAAAATATCACATATATATATATGGAAAATATAAACATATATTTACGTATGTAATTGCACAAGTAACACAATAATTTTGTATAAACTATTGATATTCCAGATAAAATTAAACATCTAATAATCTAATTCAAGTATAATTATAAAGGTAATAAAATTTTAAGACAAGAAATAACTATTGTGATATATAATAAAATTTAATTTAATTTAATATATATATAATTAACTAGACTCAAATTTTCAAATATAATACGCTTTTAAATAGCTGTAATGAATTTTTAAAAAATTTGACATTAATGATGAGTCTAAATTCAAAACTTATAATTCTCACCAACAATTTCAACATTATTTAGACACATTTTTATTTTTTTATTTGAATTAAAAACGTGTCATTTAGTGTTGGATGTTGATTTATTGACTATACCCAAAAAGAAAAAAAAAAACTAATAGAGAAAATAGTCTCACAAAAATAAAAAATCATTTATGCTTACCAATATGGTATTTTGCCGAAGTGCCTTTCCTTTTTCATTATTGGCATTAGACCATCATGCATAGTGTTATGCAACATTGCATCTATAGTTCTATGATTAGAGTTGGTGTGAGGTAGATGATAAAGAAAAAGTGAGTTCTAAATTTGAAGAATGTTACCTAACTCAAAATTGAGTTTCAATTTATATTTTTAATAGTTACAAATTAAAAGTTGACATAAAAAAAATAGTTTTAAGGTAATTTATAAGATTTATTTATATAATTAATAAGAATTGCATGACTAAAATTAATTTTGCCTTAAGTTAAATAAAAAAAAAATAATACGTGTGAATGTGGAATCTATAAAAAAATTATAAAAAATAAATCTATGCAACTTTTACATGTTGTATGATTAAAGATACTTTTATTATTCTAAATAAAATAATGCTATGTACATCTCTCTTTTTTTTGACAATTTTATTCCTATAAATAATTAATACACATTCACTAACAAGAAATAACATTTTAAATTCCAATAATGTAATAAGATGAGTTTGCATTTGTTACTTACCAATTACTTGTTTTTGTTTGTTTGTGAATTAAATAACATGTTGACTTCCGTATTGGCAATTGGCAATACCAAAAATAATCAAGCATTCAGTCTTGTCTTTTTCATTTAATAAATAAAATTAATTGGAAAAAGAAATTTCCTACTATAAAAATGAGTATTTTCACCATAAAATTAATCATGTTTGACTTCTCTATTAACATTCTATAACTAAAACTTTGTTTTAGGTGATCAAGGGATGATTAGCTTAGTATAAAAGTAAAATACGTGTATTAATTTCATTTACGGATTAAAACAATTATAATTATGTCACTTATTAACATGTGACATTTTTTTTTTCTTTTTACACCATCCATTCTATAATATTCTTGTTTTAGAGTTTTAAAATTTTGTCAAATTTTTTATTTTTTTAATATCCTTATTTAATAACATAAAAAAGTTGATGATATAATTAAAGGATAGATTAAATAAGGACAATTTAATTAAATTAAGATATATTTTAGATGTATTAATAATTTCTTAATACATGTGTAAAAATCTTAAACCAACATATATTATTAAAAAGAGGTATTATAATTGAAGAAATTGTTGTGAAATACGAGAGAAATACATGGAATCAAAAATTTTATTTATTTACATAAAAAAATATTTATGCAAAGTGGTTAGAAAAATTTTAATACAAATAAAACTTAGAAAAAGATAATTATCCTTTTAAATTAGACCAATTCATGAATTAGGGATTTAGATTCAATTTGTGAATATTTTTCTATCTCTTACAAAGGTAAAGGAATTTGGGGTTTTATGAATGGTAATAGAAGTTGGGTTTAACGCTTGTTTTGCTCTGGCATTATTCTGCTGTTCATTGGAACTCTGTTTTTTAGAAAGTCTCAAGTTGAAAATCGTGTTTGATGATTACTGCAGTCATCAAAGGCCAGTGTTTTTCAACCTTTTTAGGGATTCAGCAATAGGACTGATGACAAATGGATCTGGTGACTGCATCTGTGTTGAGAACTTCCCTGCTCTTGATAAGTTTGCGATTGTCAAAAGGTATCATAGCCAATTTGGATTTTGCAGCTATAGTGTTACTCTGACGCTTTGGATTTGATTTTGGGTCATTTTGCAATTAATCGAATTTTGATCTTTCACATGGTTCTCTTTCTGGGTTTGTGACTAAAGACCTGGATTATCTTCCTTGGCAGTCAAGGAAGCTGTGCAGTAACTGCAGTCAAGCTTCCTTGCACTGTCACTGTGTATTGCACCACGTTGCCGAAACGCTCCTTTTGTTTTTGTGCTGGCGCTGTCACTAGTGAGAATTCCACAAAAACTTCTGATTTCAGGATCTTTCATAGTTTAGCAAAATGGTCAAGTTTTTTGACTTCGTAAATTGAAAATGGCTAAAAGACAAAAAAAAAAGGGACATTTATAATTGGCCGTTTAGCTTTAGCTCGTTTTTACCAAACTTAGATTTCTTGCTTGCAGATGAAGTCAAGCATGTGTATTATCTTCAGAAATGAAGTAAAATTGTTTATGATAGAACCCAAAACTTTTGATAAAATCTGAGGCAACCAAGGAAACTTGATTTCATTCAATCCCTATTTGGGAAATAGTATGAGAAGCTATAGTTCCTGCAACTTCATTAATCTTTTTCATTCATACACCAAGACTAAAGCAGTAAAACAATGGCATTATATGAATCAAACTCTTCGCAAATAAATGCTAAGTTTAGGACCTCCACTTCCATCAGAGTTCATCATGAAAAAGGCTTGTGGACACAACCTCGGACCAAGCTCCATTCCTACTCGCTGGCAACACACCAGCATCCATTGAAATTGTCTCCTCTGCTACACATTCTTGCCTATTTACATGTCCACATCTCCTCCCATGGCTATAGGTTATCCAAAGGGGTTACTCCACTGCAATCCTGAACAACCCGAAACCATTTCTCAAACCAGAATATTTGTGGGTATTGCTAGCTTGATTAAGAATGCAAGGTTCAACTTGGGATCCTCTTGGAATGGGAAATGGACATTCCCATGCCGGTAGCCGAAAGGGGTACCCACTCTACGGTACAGAGGAAGCTTAACTGCAGTAACTGTAGCTTATACATATCCGAAGTTCTTATCTTCGCAAAATTTAAACTTTTGTCTCGTCCGGTTAGTCAATTCTTAGGAAAACAGTACAAAAATGGGGTCACGTGACTCACGTGACTATGCTTATTGGGTTCTCAGTTCTGAACCACAATTTGATTTTCATTGTTGCTTCCTAGACCAGAGCTATCCTGACTTATCAGCCAGGAGCACTTGTTGGTTTTGCATGTTAAGCATAGAGATAGCCTAAATTTGGATGGCGCTGAGCGCTTCTTCATTGGTAAGAACAAGTCCCATTTCAGTTTCTAGCAAATCGTTCCGTGTCAGATGTGCTTATGAATCTTCGAGGCTTTCAGTTCAAGCTTCGGCGAGTTCAAACCCAAAAGCCCGGTTTGTAGCTCGGCGGAAGGAGACAATTTCAGTTCGCCAACTCGATCTTCCACTAAGTAATGTTAGAAAGATTATTAATTTCTTTCATTTGAGTTGAATTTTGAGTAATTATGTTCAGAGATTTGATTTAGCTATTGTTGAATGCAGTCGAGTATATGCGGTTGCCGGCAAGTCAGTATTCTGTTTTGGATGCGGAGAGGATTGAGAGGGTAAATGACAACACTTTCAGGTGTTACGTGTATAGGATTAAGTTCTTCAACTTTGAGGTTTGTCCAGTTCTTCTGGTAAGGGTAGAAGAGCAGCCAGATGGGTGTTGTATTAAACTTCTTTCCTGCAAGGTGTGATAGTTCACCTTTGTTTTATCTCTTATATCTTTCTGTTGGCCCACTTTTCAGTCACGCATGTTTGTTTTTAATTTCTTGTTGGTTTAATGACCGTTGACAGCTTGAGGGCTCACCAATTGTGGCTGCTCAGAATGACAAGTTTGATGGTGAGGAATGTTAATTCTATCTTCTTTTAATGGGTGACAAGTACATCTCCCCCTAGTTCTCTCTGCCTCTGGGTGCACTCTAAAGAGTGTATTTTACAGACCTGACAAGGCAAAGTTAAAAGCTAAGTCCGGGGTAGCATGTCATTATCTTTTCCTTTTTTTGGGTGGGGGCTTTTTTTTTTATACCAGTTATCAGTTAAGAAGCAGAAAAATCAGTGATAAATAAACAGCCTGCATCAAGTCAAGTAATTTGGTTTATGCTTCTTTTTTGGGAATGCTTTTGACTGTAACTTAATGTGTTAATGCAGCTATAATGGTTAACCGGATATCATGTGATAGCAATAGAAATAACTCACCCATGCAACAACTCACCTCAGACACAATAATTGAGGTAGTACTTTGGTTTTGTACTAATGTCTTGTGATTTTTATTTTTATTTTCGTGAAACTTTATGTATAAAAATCTTTGGGTTATTATGTCGAGTCTAGGTAAGCATTGAAGTTCCTTTTGCATTCCGACCAATACCAGTGCAAGCAATTGAGTCAGCTGGGACTCAAGTCCTTGAACAATTACTCAGGATTATGCTTCCTCGCTTTATGGCACAGGTGCTCAGAAGTTTATTCTGTTATACGCAATTTCAGTTGGACTAAATTTAACCCCATTCCATGCTCTCGATTTAGATTGTCAGTTAAATCATGTGATGAGAATAATGCTACGGTTTTATTCCAGGAAACCCTGTGCGGTGAAATATAATAGCAATTTGTATTTTTTTTTTGGAAAACGAACATTACACCATGAACTTATTTGAATAACTTTATTTTCTTTATAATCTATCCTTCTCAGAATGCATCATGACGTCCCTGATAAACTGCTCTGAGTTTCTAGTTATGCAGATTGATCCCCCCCCCCCCAGCTGTTTTATTTCTGACTCCTTTCTTTTATCGATCTACCTTTCTTTTTTTGGGTATGAGTGATGCATCTATGGAAAAGGATGCAGCCATTTATGTTGAGATGAAAAGCATATTGAATTGAGAAGTGTAACTTTCTGATAAGAGGCAGTTATTCTAATTTGAGAGAAGACATGACACAGCAAAAAAATTTATACAAGATGGAACACAAATGAACTTATTTTCCCTGTTAAGTGTATTACACTGGATTTTAGTTTTTTGAAGTCGTCTATTTGACTTTTTAGTGGTGATTCTTTGCCCATGTGGATTTTCTGGTTTAAATTTCTTTCTGTCTAAGAGCCTAGGATTTAGGAAGCAATATGCATGTACATTGTGGAGGACATGAAAGGATGCTCTCCTCAGTTGTTTCAGCATGAAAGGTGATGGTCATAAGCTACACGCTGTTTTGTCATTGGCAACATGTTGAACCTGTTGGTCTAACTGGTGCAGTGGAGTTTCTAATTCTGATACTGACTGTTTTCACATTACAAAACTCAGTTAGTTGTTGGTTGATATGTGTCAAGATATCTAGAAAACTAGAAACAGTATAGGGATTAGTCTTAATGGGTGTTTGGACCATCAAAATGCAGCTATAAATTGCATTCATAGTGATTTCTCAATTGACTTCTTAATGAATAAGAGAATGTTGCTAGTTTGAAGTTATGAGTTAGATTGGTTTCTCTCTATGATGTTTCAGATAATTGTTTCCACCTTCATCCAAACTGTCAAGACAGTCCATGTTTTTGGTTTCTGCTTGATTCCTCATGACTTAAAAGAAGGTTTTTGCAAAATCAATCTGATATATTTCAGGCGTTGAAAGTTTCAAGCCACAAGCTCAGTTTCAAAGGAAAATGTACAACTAAAAAAGGGTAATCTGGAGAAATAGCAGGAAGAGGTGGTAGGATTGGAATACTAGAAAAGAGTATTATATGCACCCTATATCCTTTAAGGTGGCTTCTTTTTGTTGGCCATACTGTATGATAGGTAACTATACACTAAGTGATTTGGAATGGTACTCACAACTGCTCCATGATAATACAAGAAGTAAATTTAGTGACAAAACTTCTAGTGTTTAGAGAAAGAAGAGATTTTTCCCTAACCACAAGAGAGAAGTATCTATTTCTGAGAAGATAACTATCCTATCTCTCTAATGTGGGACTTTGAGTGTTGCAGTTTTATGCTCATTTCTCATAGGCCGCCTATCTTTGTAAAGACATCTATGTTTAACTTGCACTTGTATATGGTTTTACCAAGTGTGTATTTGATATAATTGATGATTTTGTTTACTTGTTTAATGTTGTTGCATCATATGATGTTGCAATAATCCTTAGCTTTTATGGGTTAGAACTTTTATAGTGCAGAACTGCAGGATGAGACAGCATCTAGCACTCGCTGACATAAACCTATGCATTTCATATCTCATTTTTCACACGCACAATGATGATGGATGATTGATAAAATTTTATTATTAATTAAATTATATAAATTTCAATATATTTATGTGAATCTCTTGCCATTGAGCAGCTTCTGAAGGATTACCAGGCATGGGCATCAGGAGATGCCTCCAGGCAGCCCCTTGGGACAGGTGAGATTTGAAATCCACAGGCGATGGCTTTAAACTATAGGTGTTAATATAGGAATTGTGGGTTTTGCATGTATTGTAGATTAATTGACTCTTGGAAAGGGTATTCCCAAGCTCATTCTCACAGATGATCTTTATGTATCCATTGATGAAACTATAAAGGAATATGAAAGAGCAGAATGCCTATATTGATGAGGAGAAAGGAAGTGTTAAATCCTCTCCTTTGCAGCATTTGTAGGGTATTTCTTTTAACACACTCAATTTTTCTCACCTAACCCCTCTCCCATTTCGGAATTCGCCAATACGGATTATTGTGTAATGGGGTAGGGAGAGCAACTGTGGGTGTCAAAAGAAGCATCGTACTTGAATTCTTAATTTGGGCTAAGGCCCAACTGTTCAGACCCAATATGTCCAATGGATAGTCCAGCCCATGAGCAGATCTAATTAAGATATATATATGATTGACGATTTAAGTATTTTCCATGTCTTGAAACTCCCCTTCAATTTGTAGACTATGTGTGTAAATTTGATATAAACTTAAATATATTGAAACTTAAACTTAGGGATAGAAATAAGTTAAGCTGAATTGTGAGCTAAACTAAGTTAGCACTAAATTGCTAGGTAAGCTTAGTTTATAAGCTAATAAGATCAGCTTGAGCCAAACATATCTCATTTATTAAATGAGTTGAATTAAAATTTTTATAAGTTGAGTTCATTGGTTCACAACTTGACCCACCTATATAAAGAACTGCTTATAAAAAAATACTTATTAAAAGAAACCTCAATATCCATACAAACATAAAATTGTTCTTATAAGAAAAATAAATAGAGTAATGCAATATCTTCGTACAAATCTTTCTAATAAGTATTAAATGAAAAAAGTAAATGTATTTATTATTCTAAAAACATAAAATATATTTAATTATTTCTTCATTTAATAATAAATATCCATTAAAAAGAGGGATTATGAAAGTTGTGTTTGAATTTAATCTAAATTAATTTTTTTCAAAAAAGTTCCAACTAACAAACCACAATCAACCTGAGAATGAATACTAAAACCAACAGTTTTCAACTGAAAATATTGTGTGATTTTGGATGTGACAAATGTTTTTCTTTTTCTAATCATAAGCTTTAGAACATAATTTGGAATTTTACATCTTGATGAGGAATTGGAAAAGTGGAGAAGAACAAAGATCCTTCACACAATGATGTTAGTGTGAACTTACATATGCTGCCAATATGTTTGACTGAAAAATAAACTAATTAAAAACAGTGTATGTATTAAAAATTAGTTTTGTTTACCAATTAAATATCTTAAAATATTTTTTTTTTAAGGAGAATTACTATCCAATTCTATTAATTACTATTGATGATAATGATTGAAGGCAATGCATATCCCTATCTATCTGTCCATAGCAATATATGTATATATGTATGTTTACCTTTCACCCAGTTGGAGCCAAAACGAAGTAAAAGAGGAGAGACAAACGCAGGAGTCCAAAAAGAAGAAACATGTTCAAATAAAGTTGATTGTTCTCTTCCAAATTTTCATGTGTTTATGTCATTCATTTAGTGGTGAATAATGGATATTGAATGAATAGGACCCAATTAATAATTCTCTGTTTGGCCACCTCTTTAATTCTCCTTAAAAACTAGATTTCTTTATTAAGCCAAAATGGGTTAACTAATGGGCAAAATGTCAGTGTCAAACGTGCGCCACTAATATCGCATTCACCCGTTGCGGCATATCAAAATCAATAGCAAGAGGACAATTGCTTAATATTGGTTGGTAGGAGTCTATATCTTATTCAACACATGACATCTGTTTCTCAATAGATATTATGTCGGTTCATTATTTCTTTCTGAACATTTATTTAGCAACATTTTCAGTTTGAATAATTTTAATTATAAACACCAAATACTCCTCCATCTAAATATTTGTCATACATAGTGGAGTATGTAGAATATGCAATATAGTGTGGGAAATATATAATATAATACCTCAATTATTATTGTTTTGTAAGGGAATATTGAAATAAATTATTTAATTATTAGAAAATTAAAAATATAAGATATTTTTTGTGAAAATTAAGTATAAAAGCAAATTTTTTAAGATATGTTAATTAGTTAAGTTTGTCATATATTTACGACGAGAAAGAGTATATATTAATTAGCAAGTGAATTCGAACTTGTTGTATTCATGTTACTAATATGATAGTTATATTTTGATTTATATCATCCATCACCTATTCTATCAACATAACAATTTAAATGCAAACATACAAACCCAAACATGAGAAAATTTATTTTCCAAGTGAGTATAGCTAAGTGGTTAAAACTCTCTTAATACTTTATAGCATTGGTATTCTCATGTCTTAAATTTGAACTTAGTCTCACCCTATCATTTAAAACCTTAGTTGAAACTTTTAAATGCTCTTCTTCAATTTACTAGAGATTACATAATATCTTTTTTTTCATAAAACACACAAAAATCAATCTAAACATACTCAAACAGTCAAAAGCAACAACAAAAATAAAGAGGTGAAATACCTAAATGATTTATACATGTTGCATGGACCCATTCAAAGCTCACTAAATCCTATCTATAACTTTGGATTCTAATCTCTATAATATAGATGTATGTATATATACAATCCAAAACCTTCAATATGAAAGGCTAAAACCAGGAAAGACATGCAGGCAGATACAAATTGAGTGGTTCCATGCATGCCCAAATGCAATGTGACTTGTTTCCCAAAGAACCAACCATTGGATCTGGCCCCATGCAATTAAGATACTTGATTTTCTCTATGAATTTTCTTTGATGGTTAGACCAAATCAAACCAAACCAAACCTAACCTAACCCCAAGGGGTGCACAGTTTCATGGGTTGAAATGATGCTTGTGGCTTCTTGGAGATGGAGTTTTGTGAATAACACAGTGAATGATTTGAGTGTGGAAAAGGGACAAGTAGAAAGATGATGAAGCACATTACCTAATAGTAATGGACACACATAACATTAATAATTCTCCTTCTATTCTACCCAATCCCCATCCTTCTTTCTTTCTTTATCATTATGTGGACGCACTATGCCCTGCAATATCTATTTTTTAATTTGATTATTAGAAGAACAATAATTGATAATTTTTTTCTCTAAAAATTAAGAGGTTTAATTTAAAATGTCTTCAAACTTAATTTAGTTAATTTTAATTCCTTTTTTGAAAAAGTACTCTAGAAAAAAGATAACTATATATCTTAAAATAGAACCTTCAACATGGATACCATAATTTAAATATTTAAATGCATGCTTATTTTATGTGGATAAGATTCATCAATTTCCTTGTCATAACCAACTCCATCAATTGTTTATTTATTTATTTTTATTTTATTAGGTAATAAAGTAAAATAGGCCACGTGTCGAAAATGGATGGTTCCAACAATCAACTAGTTAAGCAAAGGTTTTCAGAAATAAAAAATATAAATATTTGATAGAATTGAAGAAATAAATAAAAATCCCATCTTGGGAAATAAAAGACTTATAATCATACATGATTTGTCTAACTGGCAATGATTGAAGCAAGACGCTAGTCATCATACAAGGTTAATTTCGTCAATCCCTTGGCCCACCACCAAATAATCTTGGTCCTCTTCAGGACAATAGGCAAGTTAGGCAACTCAAGTACCCTCAAAATACTTTATACTTTTGAGACAACAAAATATTATCTTTCAAGTAGTATTAAGTTTAATCACTTCAATTTTAGATTGCAATTGATTTTTAATTGTATTTTATTTTTCTAATTTTATCGACAAGAGAATCTAGTTCTCCAATTCACTAACTTCATAATAAATTTAAACTATTATAAAGTCATTGTATCATATGATATTAAAGTAAGATGTAGAAATTTAAATAATTTTATTTGACTCAGAATTAGATAATATTTAAATATTAAATATTATTTTTTTTCAATAATCCCATTTCCCCTAAAATACTTAAGTGCATATAATTTTATTTTTTAATTTGGACAATATTATGGATGTATAATCAAAATCTAATTAAAATATATATATATATATATATATATACTTTGAGTGAGATAGTAATTTTTTCCCCAAAAAAAACCTTGAAAAAGGCAAAGGGGAGAGAGTAAGAGTAGGACAAGGGCCTGATTTCCCTGGTGGCGGTTCCCAATTCCCACCTCAGACTTAGTCTTAGATATCTGAAACTGCAAAAGAATGGAATATTTTTCTCTCATTCTCCACTTTTTGTACTTTGGGAGTCCCAGTAACCATTCTTTATTCCATTCCACATTCGGTTCTTACGAGTTACTGAGTTTTTTTTTTACAAATAAAAACAAGACAATGAATTTTTAATATTAATTTAAATATTTGATAAAGGAGTTAAATCTTAATATTATTACACTAAAACTATTTTCTCGAATTATCAGTTATTATGCTTTCCATTATTTACATATTTACCAAACAAATAGAAAAGTAACCTGACACTAATAGATAAGTTGGCAGATCTGTTTTGGTGTAAACATTTCCTATTAAAAAAGTAATTAGCCATAAATTAAAATTAGAAAATAAATTTTGTAATATGATTAATTGATTAAAAATAAGTACAAGTACATGAACTGTAATTCCATTTAACGAACGCACGCACACCCTCCTCTATCTCTCTTCCGAAGAAAAAAGAATAAAAACAAATTTATATTTATAATAATATAAAATCGCCAAGCTCTCTTTCTCTCTCATATGTAATTTATAAATTCACACAACATTCGCTCATCTGATCTCTCCCTTTCTTCTTTCTGAGTGCGTTTTCAACAATTTTCTCTTCCGTTCTTCTCAACAATTTTACACATTTCCTCCATTGACAAGAGTTAGGGTTTCCTTCATTACACTTAGCAGATAAACACAAATAGAGGCGCCCATACAGCTTCCCTGGTACGCCTTCTTACGCAATTCCCTTTCCCTTTTTGCCCTAGTTTCAACGGCTTAATTTCGACATTATCCCAATCCCCCTTGATGATCACAATTATATTTGAATTCGGTGATTAATATTGATAATTTTCCTTTATATGAGATTTGGTTATCGTGAGTTGATTTTGACTCGTATCGTTTATCAGGTGGTGGCATGTGGCGGGCTTTGACTTTTAATTTGATTAGACCAATCCCTTTTGTTTTTCCTTACTCTCCAATGAGTTTGTCACGCAGATGGATTTTCCTTTTTCTTTTTCATTTTCTTTTCCTTTTTGGTTTTCGAGAGATTGAAGCGGTGGTTTAGCTACCAGTTCGTTTTTTTTTTTTGAATGTAGGCTTAGAAATTATGATTATGGGTCTATGTGTATTTGGAGGAATGACAGAGGGTAGAATTTTTGGGTACTTAGTGTAGTGGTGTGGATAGAGATTGGGCGAGGATGACTGATTTTCAGCCGCTACAACAGAAGCCTGAGCCCAGTGATGCCCATGCCGAGTTTGAGCGTGGACTGGAGGAGTTTATGCGTGGGCAGTTGGATGATTGTATGTCATTTGCTTCGTGTAGCTCCACTCGCACTCCAGATGATGAGGATGACGAGGGTGATCAGCTAGTTCGGAGGAGAAGAAGGTCTGATCTTGAAGGGGATGATTTAGCAGAGTCGTCAGCTGCTCGGAGGCGTCACTCGAGGATTTTGAGCAGATGGGCGGCTCGGCAGGCACAAGAGATGATTACTACCATTGAGAGGAGGAACAGGGAATCTGAATTGATGGCACTTGCTGGGTTACACACAGTCTCTATGCTGGACTCCTCTTTTTTGAGGGGATCACAGTCTCCAACTTCAGGTCGTGAGGGGGCAGCAGAGAGACCAAGCACTCAGGCATCTGCCATTTTGCAGATGTGGCGTGAATTGGAGGATGAGCATTTATTGAGTCGGGCACGTGAAAGAATGAGGGAAAGGTTGCGGCGGCGAAGGAATGCTGATTCTAATACTAATATCTCAAGTACTGTCTCAGTGAGTCGAGGCAGTGAGCATCTGGGGAGTTTGGGGGATGCAACTGAAAGTGAAAATGATTATGGGACTTGGTCACATGAGCAGGTTGGGTCACAGAATGAACATGGAGATCATAATGGGTCTAGCAGGGAGCAATCTCCTGATCTTGGTGAAGTTGAAAGAGAGAGAGTGAGACAGATTGTTCGGGGATGGATGGAAAGTGGGATTAGTGATCATTCAGCTAATGTGAATCAGAGAAACAACAATCGCAGGGCAGAATGGCTTGGTGAAACTGAGCGTGAAAGGGTAAGAATTGTCAGGGAGTGGGTGCAAATGACAAGTCAGCAGAGAGGTTCACGTGGAAGCCGGCGAGATGCTCAAGCCACTGAAATTGGTGCTCAAGTTGATCGGGCCCGTGAAGGATTGTTAACTGATCATGATGAGGGCCAGCCAGAGCATGTTCGAAGGGATGTGTTAAGGTTGCGTGGAAGACAAGCCCTAGTTGATTTGCTTATGAGGGTAGAAAGGGAAAGACAAAGAGAGCTTCAGGGTCTTTTGGAGCATCGTGCTGTCTCTGATTTTGCTCATCGTAACCGTATTCAGGTCAGTTGGGTGCTCTATTAGAATTATCTTGCAGTAAATGATTGTTTTAGTCTTCTTGCCCGTATTCAGTTGAATACTTGGGTCAATAGCAGAAGCCAGTTATACAAGTACTTGAAAATTGAATCCGTTTAGATTGAAAATTTTTTAAACTCTGTTCAAATATGCAGTGTATTTTCTTCTTATGTTTGCTTCTGTTATCTCAGACATCTATTTTGGATATTCACCTGGCTTTCATTTGATGTAGCTATAGATAGTTGTTGGTCCCAGAATTAAGGTTTACAATGTATGCTAAACAGCTGAATTGAGCTTATATAAATTCAACACAACCATTTTACTTTGTATTGGGTTGGAAAGATTATGATTTAATATGAATCTTGAAGTTGTGTAACATACATAGATTTTTACAAATCACCTTCCTCTATTATGATTTACTATAGAAGGTTTCCTTTCCTTTTCAAATGATTAAAATTGCTATCTATGTTAGTATCTGATTTCATCAATTGGTTATTTTTTTTTTTTCAAAAAAAATTCCCTAGTTTCTCTCTAGGTACTTATTAAACATGTGACTGAACGTTGTTGATATTCAGATCACTTTTTCTTTTTAATATTTTATTTATCAATTATATTTACTCTAGCATTTTATTTATCAATTTGACTGCTGTAACTGATACAATAACACCTTCTCAGTCATTACTCAGAGGTAGATTCCTCCGAAATGAAAGAACTGTTGAAGATGAGAGGCCACCTTCAATGGCAGCAAATGAACTAAGCCAGTTGAGGCAGCGACACACAGTCTCTGGTTTAAGGTATGCAACTAAGGATCCACTTCTGGAGATGTAATCTTTTTTACACTCTTTTCATTATCAGCTTAAAACTTCCCCCAGTACCCTTTTTAGAATTAATATATTCACATTGGTGGAAGTTTACTCCATTGTGTTTTCCATTTTTATGGATATGTGAATATTATAATAGCATAATTATAGGAATCCTGTACTAATTGTAACATGATCATAGGGAATCTTGTATATATAGGTCCTCTATTTGAATGAATACACACATCTTTTTCAGCATACCTTGACTCAGTTACATTAATTAGTCTCAGCTATTGTTTATGTGGGACGGTGAATGAATGTTTTGCATATTTGTCTTGAGAAACCAAATCGGTGTTTTTGTCCTCGGTGAACAGTACAAATGACTATTTGCTGTTATGGTGGTGGGATACTTGCATTATATTTCTGGTATAGCTATATAGCCTTCTTGTGTGCAGATACCGTTAATTTTTTTTTTTTTTTTCCCTTAAAAAATAATTTTAAAACTAACTTTTTGAGAAACAGTCTCCTTAAGGAGTGGGCATGGCAAGAGTATAGTACATTTACTTGGTTTACAGAGTCTAGTACATCTACAATAGATGTGGTTATTGTTTATTCATCTATTCAAATATGATAACGTTTAAGATTATTCTTGATACAAATTTTACTAGTTTATGATTGCTAGCCTATTATTATGCATTGACAAATCCATGTTACTCAGGGAAGGGTTTCGCGAAAGATTAGAAACTATTGTTCGTGGTCAAGCAGGCAGCAATTCTGATGCCACATCTGACAGTAGCATCAGTGAAACAAGATCAAGAACTGACCAGAACCAAACAAACAATTTTATAGATGCCCAACAGGAAAGTTATGAACAGGAGCAGATCAGGAGCCTGGAATCTGATGTGCGTGAGTTACCTGATCAAACAGGAATACAGGAAAGTCAGACCAGCGAAACTGTAACTTGGCAAGAAACTGCTACAGAGGGAGGGAATTGGCAGGAACAAATTACAGAAGATGTAGGAGGAAACTGGCAGGGGAGACCTTATGGCCCATTCAATCAGTTGAGAGATGAAAGGGCAGTTAATGATTGGCACGGGGAAATTCCTAGAAATGTAGAAGTGGAAGATGCTCATCCACGAGAAGCTCGGGATTGGCAAGAGGATAACTCAAGGGAAACTGCCAGTAATAATTGGTCAGAAGGACCCTCTGGTCCACCAAGGAATCGTCGTGGTGTTCCTTTTAGAAGATTCAATAGATTTCACCCACCCGATGATGATAATGTGTACAGCATGGAGCTTAGAGAACTTTTAAGCAGGTATTCCTTCCTTGTTTGATCCTTTCCCACACTTAAAGGGTCTGTGTTAGATATTTGTATAGGATTTGATCTGATATTTCATTTATGGGCATTTGTTTCTTCTAACCTCCAAGGCTTCAGACAGTGATGGGTTTTTATATTCTTGTTGCAGGAGAAGTGTTTCTAATCTTCTTCGCAGTGGTTTCCGTGAAAGCCTGGACCATTTAATTCAGTCTTACGTGGACAGGCAAGGTCGTGCACCAATTGACTGGGATTTGCACAGAAACTTGCCAACATCAACTCCTGCTTCGGCTGATGGGGAGACTGATCAGCAGAGAGGTGAACACAATGAGGGTCAACGTGATGCCATTAACAGACCTTCGTTGGTGTTACCATCTCCACCAGTACCTCCACCACAACCTCTCTGGCACCAGGACTTGCATCAGACTGGCTGGTCTCGCCATAGTATGCATCGATCTGAAATTGTGAGTGTCTTCTGCATACCTTGCAAATATCCTTTTTCATCATTCTTGTAATGCATTATGCCTTTAAATCATTTCAACAAATTTGTTTTCTCCTGTGGAATTCGATGTGGAAAATATAAGTATGGTGAAACAAAGCTATTAAATTTGATTGGGGTTTAGGATACTAATCATAGGCCTTTCATAATAGTTTTGTATGGTGAATATTACCAGTCCATATATCATGAATTTATTTTAGTTTTAGAAAATATCCAAGAAGCTTTAAGATATTTATTCTTATCTAGGTCTCTGCGTGCCTATTTGTTGGTCATCCAAGGGATTTCGCCCTTTCATTTTGGTTCTGGTCTATATTTACATTAGAAGTTTTTGCTCCAATCAATTGATTGTAAATACTGGTAACTCAGGAATGGGAGATAATCAATGATTTAAGAGCAGATATGACAAGACTTCAGCAAGGCATGAATCACATGCAGAGGATGTTGGAGGCCTGTATGGATATGCAACTGGAGTTGCAGCGTTCCGTCAGACAAGAAGTCTCTGCTGCTCTGAATCGCTCAGCCGGTGAAAATGGTAGATAATGCAACTAACTGCATTGGTTAAAATGCTGTTGATTATTTAGACCGTCATTGATATGGATTGCTGGATTGCAGGGTTGGGTGCCGAGACATCAGAGTATGGGTCTAAATGGGGGCACGTCAAAAAAGGAACTTGCTGTGTTTGTTGCGATAACCATATTGATTCGCTCTTGTACAGGTATTACACGTACCCACATTTCTCACCTGAACAAAAGAATAAGAAAATAACACAAGACTGCATTTTCTTGGCCGAATGCAGGCTTGTAATTTTATAATTTACTTGGCAGAATGATGATGGTTTAAATTGACAATTTGCTGCAGATGTGGGCACATGTGCACTTGTTCAAAGTGTGCCAATGAGTTAGTCCGCGGTGGAGGTAAGTGTCCTTTATGCCGAGCACCGATTGTGGAGGTGATCCGAGCATATTCCATACTGTAAAAAAATGGAAGTTAGAAGGGAAGGGATGGGAAAGGCAGCACAGGGGAAAAGAAAGAAAAAAAAACAAAAAAAAACAAAAGAAGACAAGTAAGGAGTGGTAAGATCTGAGGGAGTAATTGTTTGTTATGGAAAGTCCCCAGCTTCTTATCTCTGTAGTGTTTAATATTAATATTATATATCCCACACACCATGAATTGAATTGTATTAACAAATCATGTTGATTCATCATTCTTGCGTAAATAAATAGCTGCTCTCATTATTCTTTTTAGTTTCTTGTTAGAAAACCGCTTTCAGATTAAATATGATATCCAAACAATGTAAAATTGATTTTCTCTTAAGCAATTCAATGGTCCTGTTGACCTGGAGGAAAGGGAAAAGAGAGGATTTGTTGAAAATGATTTACTAGATGTAACTTTGGCATGATCAATATTATTTTTCACAAATATACATTAAATCAAGAAGACATATATCCACCAATATCAATGTGACTTAACACAAGCAATATAATTTGTGATATCTAAGAGCCAGAAAGTGGCAAATAAGAATGTGACCATCATTCTGGTCCTTCATCTCCAGTTGTAACATGATGGACCACCTAGACAACGTTAAAGCATCCAAACTTACAATATCAGCCTTTAGAAAGATGTAGAAATACTTGAGAAAATTAGCCAACATACTAATAGATAACTTCCAGCCTTGCTTAGCTATCAAGATTAATCATTTTATTTCGTCTAAATTTGGCATTTTAGAAACTTTAGAGACAAGTAGAACAACTACAAGCAAAAAATGGGAAATGAAGAAATGATTTTACTTGTTTTTTTGTTTCTTATAATTTTCTGATATTCAATGATCCATTATATAAAAACTTAACATGAGTATAATTTTCAAGGTTAAACTTGATTTTTTTAAGTTTTGATTAAACTTGATTTTCTTTTTTCAAATATTTCTTGCCAAAGCTATTTAAATTGAAGTATACATGCTAAAGCTTGATATAGTTGGTATATAACTAGTCCCCAAACATATTAATAGGGGTTTGATCTTTGATAGCATATGGAGAAGACTTAATTAGAAATAGTTGTACTCACTTTGATAATTTCTTTATCTTAAAATGCTTAATTTTTGGCTAAGAATACTTTGAGTAAAATAATATATATATATATATATATGTTTTAAATTATCTTCTATTCTTAATCTTTATTTTATCTTAGTATTGCAATTTAGATTCATTCCAAAACTTTAAAAATTACTTCAGAACAAAAAAAGAATATAACTCCATTTATTTCAATTTTTTCTTTCTGATTTTTTATTCTATTTAATTTTGTTTTAGCTTTTCCTACCTTTGATTAGGCGAAAAAAAAAAAAAAAAAAAACATAGAAATGAAAGAAAGGTAAAAGAAGAGAAGAGGATGATGGGTACTAAGCGACGACGACGTTTCAATCAAACATCCTCGTAGACGAGAATTTTGAACGGTGCACGACGAGGCAGCACGGTTGAATCGTAGAACCAAAGTTGTGCCGCCTCCGGCCATAGCCATTGCTGACGGACATTACCTTCTGAAAGGCTGTAACAATGGACGCACGCCATGCATCTCTCGGTCGACGAGCGGTAGAAACCATTTCTTTAGCTTGTTTGGTCACCATGCTATATGCTATTCTTCCTCATGTTACGATCAACAATCTTAATTGTACAGTTGGAGGAGATTCGTCAAAAGAGGGCGGCAGAGAGATTGAACAAAACTTCTTCTGGACCAGATCTGACAAAAGTTCCGACTCCCACTGGTTTGTATCATTTGAGAAAATGAACCTGTTTAATTTATTCGTCTATATCTGCATATGTCTTCTTTTGTGCTTTGCAATTGCTGGATTGAAAGTTTTTTTTTTTTTTTTCAAGAAATTGTAGGAATGAAAAAATCGGAAAGCGGAACTAGACTATCAGAGGTAAGATACGTTGGTTTTAACAATTCTCTTCTTCATGTTCCCTGAACAAATTTTCCAGAGACGTGATATTAGAAGGGGGTTACCAGTTTGTGTAATTTCAACTTCGAATTGTCATACTGCATATACTTTTATGCAGACAGATGTTAGTGCTTTGCTATCCCAACTAAAAGACCTGCAGAACAAGAATGTACAGTTGGAGGAAGAAAACAAGAAAAATACTTTTAAGGTAAAAGTTCAAATTTCAAATATATATGTGTTTTTAATTAGTCTCCCAAAAGATTAAACACCGATTCTGATTATATTTTTGTCCCTTGTTGCAGCTTCAAACAATGGAAATTGAAAATGAGGCAATGCAGAAGCGGTTGAGTGATCTAGTAAGAAATCAGGCTTGACCGTTCTTTAATGAGTCCCTCATGTTATGCTAGAAATTACCTCATGAATGCAAACTGAATGTGCAACTTACTAAACTTGGTGGACTCCTGTGGTGTACCGTCTGGAAATTGAGGCCCAGTGTCACCTTATTTCATCAGAAATGATGATGCTTTCTTTGTGATTATATGTTTAGCGATTTTAACTTTTCAAGTTTTTCTTTGGTTATGTAGATATTGTACCGTTTAACCCTTCTATCTTTGAGTTTTGAACCCAGTCTTATTCATACAGGAGCAAATTACGGTACCATCTCTGAGGAAAGCTCTCAAGGATGTTGCAATGGAGAAAGATGCTGCAGTTGTTGCACGGGTAACTATCATTAAATATTATTTGTCCCCTGCCTCCCCTACCTTCTAAATTTGAACTCTTTCACTATATCCATGGATTTTACATATTTGTAGGAGGATCTTGCAGCCCAGCTTCGTACACTAAAGAAACGTTTGAAGGAAGCAGAAGATGAACAGTATCATGTATGGGAGCATTATTTTTTCCTGAGAATCCATGATTTACTTGACTGTTTCTTCTGAAAGTATTATTGTTATCTTGCTCTAGGCTGAAGAAGATGCAGCAGCGCTGAGAGCAGAATTAAACTTGATTCAGCAACAAGCAATGACTAGTACAGTTGGCGCAATTTCATCACTTGGAAATCCACCGGATCAAATACAAAGATTGGAAAAGGAGCTTGCTGATTTAAAATTGGAACTGCAGGTTAGATTTTGTTACTCACATTTTCTCCCCTTTTTGTTTAGTTCTTTCAGTTGTCTAATGGCAATTACAATTTGTAGCAAGAGTCTCTTTTGAGGCAGCAGGAACAGCAAAAATTAGTGAAAGAGCAAGCCCGAATTACAGCACTGATGTCTGAAAAGCAGGAGTTAGAACATAAACTTAACTCCATTTCTGAAAGGGCTGCAGGTTCTTTCCCTAAGAATTTCTGTAGAATCTGTATATAATTTGTAATGCTTGTAAATCTCATTGGAAGTATGTATTGGATTCAGTTCATTCATGATTTAGTATTCTGTTGAAGGGAAAAAGAGAAATATGGAAAAAATAATGATATGGCCATGAATCTTAATTTCTTCAATATAAGATACTCTGGCAATCTGAAAAAGCAATGCTACAAAGTCTACAATCAATATATAAAAATGATAAGAGTTATTATTGAGCGGCCTCCTATTCAGTGCTCTGCCTGAGTCTCAAACTCATCATGGCCTAGTTTGTTTCAATGACTTTGATTTACGACTTACTACATTTTATTTGATGTTTCTTGTTTTGAATGGGTGCACTTCAACATGGCATTAACCCTAGTTTGTGTAAATGCAGAAGTCTCGGATAGAGCACCTGCGAAGGCATTCTCAGTGGTGAGATAACTTACCATTTCATAATGCTTAGTAAATTTCATTTTTTTTTTATTTTTTGTCAGTTTCTGTTACTTTTTGCGTTGATTAGAGCAAGACTTTTGAGTTACTGTTCCATTGAAATCTTGGACAAATATTCCTAAAATTTTGAGTAATTTTTGTGGTTAACTAGTTTAACCTGCTAGCAGATAGTGGATGTTTTGCTGCTGATCAAATTGCCTTCTTATAGGAATCTGACCAACTCTGTTTTTCAGACAGATAATTCTCTTCAATATTTTATTTGTTGATCATCAAATACTCTGCTGCGTAAAGGAATTAGATTTGATATTTGCCTTTTTGTGGTCTTTTTGTTGTTTGAATTTTCTAATTCCCAGGAAGACAAGCAGAAACTTGAGAAGCAGTTGCATGATATGGCTTTAGCCGTTGAGAGGTTAGAAAGCAGTAGGCAGAAACTTCTAATGGAGGTGATTGCTATGCATTTGTAAATTGAATAGCTACTTTTCTGTGTATATTCCATCTGACAAAGTGGCTGGTTTCTCATCTTGTTGGTAGATTGACTCTCAATCTACAGAAATAGAGAGGCTTTTTGAGGAGAATTCTAATCTATCAAGCTCTTACCAAGAGGCAATTGGAGCAGCAACAAGATGGGAAAATCAGGTAGCTATCATTGGCAGGGGTTTGATCAGGTCTCATTGCAAGCATCATTATTATAGGATGTAAGCTTGGAGCATATGCATCTCACGATTTTTCAAAGCTAGAGAACAAGTTGCTGTAGTTATATTCGAGAAACTATAGCATAAAAGCTCACAGAGAACTAACTATAAGTTTAGGTTTTCTTTCCTTTCATCCTTGATAGTCTGTCCAGGGTGAAAATTTTGATCTGTGTAAATTGTGGAAGATCCTGCTTTGCTTGGCAATTCCATATGTTGTTGATATATTTCTCCTTTTGATTTTGTTTGTGTGTCTATAGATGCTTTTTTACTATTACATGCTTTTTTCCTAGATATTCTATTATTGCCAAAATCTTCTTTGTCGTTAGCTGAATTTTAGTGCTGGGTCTCTGCTGAAACATTCTTTTTATAATGATATCTTTCCGGTGTTGAGTGTACATAATTGCATATTATGTTTCTAGATACTACTTTTCAAGTTATCAGAAACACAACAGTGCCAGATGCTGATAGTTTTACTTCTTATGTTGACTCTTCAGGTGAAAGAGTGTCTTAAACAAAATGAAGAGCTCCGTGGGATTCTAGATAACCTACAATTGGAACAGGCTAGGGGATTACCAGATTCCTTTAAAAATGGAGCAAATGAGATTGGTTCATCAGTGCCTGCTTCAGAAATGCTGTCTCTGAAGGTTAGTGAATTACCTTATGCTTGGAAAGTTTGTTCATATATGTTGTCAATGCAAATTGTTAGATACACTGAGCCCAACATTAAATTTCAAATTTAAAGTAGACTATTGAATTAACTGGGCAGAATAGTCCATGTTATCGTGTCAGAACTTTCAAGGGCTGGTATGAACCATGGTGCTCTCTAGAGCTTCAACATGTTGTAGAGCATAGTGCTGAATCTTGCATTTTCTTTTTACTTGGCAGGGCCAACTTGTGAAAGAACAGACCAAAGCAGTGGCACTATCAGCAGAAGTAATGCAGCTTTCTGCACAACTTGAAGAGCTCAAACAAGCATACGATGGTCTCACACGCTTGTAAGATTCTCTCTCTTTGGCGCGTGCTTGCATAACGCTTCCCTCTTGCACTGAAATTTGTTGAATGATAGTTCTCTGTTGTTGATATAATCTATGATATTGCAGTTACAAGCCCGTGCTGCGCAACATTGAAAACAATCTTATAAAAATGAAGCAAGATCGTCTGGTAAACGTGCCTTGAAGTGATCATGCTCAGGGTTAGAAGCCCTTAGATACAAATACATTCATTTTGTAAAGAATGCATTCCTAGCAATTGGGGCTTGAGTCTAACAGAAAAAAGTTAGTCTGTGAATCACGATTCAAATTCTCACCGGAAGAAGTGTTCATATTTATTGACCAACTTTATCTTAAGTATTATTGTCTCTAATGAGATGATATTGGCACAACACTCCCCCAAAAAAAAAAAGAATATAAAGAATGCTTTACTATTTTTGGGATTATGATTCTAACATTGTTACTTCTATATGAACCACATTGTTGATTGAAAGAATTATATTAACACATTATTTG
This sequence comes from Bauhinia variegata, assembly GCA_022379115.2. Taxonomy (NCBI): domain Eukaryota; kingdom Viridiplantae; phylum Streptophyta; class Magnoliopsida; order Fabales; family Fabaceae; genus Bauhinia; species Bauhinia variegata. The sequence continues at coordinate 19,411,135 of CM039428.1, read as the reverse complement.
AAAGTTTTGTTTCCCTTGCAGAGGTCACAGGTCCCTCAATGAAATTTCAACTTTAGGTGGCTTGATATATGAACATGATAATTTACACATTGAACAAAATTATTACATATTTTCACATACATAAACACGAGAGTTTATCGAGCTGTTCTCGTGAAAACGTGTTTTGATGTTAGGTATTTATTTGAAAATTGGATAACTGGCAATTTACAGTTTCAAAGTAGAATTCTCACAATATTTAGAATAATACAGAAATAGTGTATTTTTATGCCATATTTCAGATACACGGTGTGAAAGTTTTAAATTAAACTTTGCCACTAATTTTTGGGATCAGATTTTTTTTTTTTCGCAAATTAAAAAGGAAAGTAAAAGCAACTTTGTAGTATTCAGGAACAAACATAGCTACTTTTTTTTAGGCCATGAAAAATAGCTTCTAAATTTCAACTTTTTCATGGGTACAAGTTGAAGAGCTATGCAGCTAAAATGAGATTTTCAGAGTTCTCACCAAAAAAAAAGAAGAGTTTTAGAGTTTGTAAGGATATCTTCCTCTGGATGCAGCCGCTATCAGAAAACAAAAACTTGCTATATGGTTCAACTCAACATCGCTTCTTTCTTTGGATTATATCCTTGTTGACTAACAAAAACTACTTTCTATCTTCCATAAACGAAGTTGCCAACACTCGGAGTTGCCCTTTAAGAAATTTTTAAAATCAAATTACTCTCACTTATCTAATGTTTTAGATAAAAATTTTAAAAATTAAAACACATTAAAAGATAAGTCTCTCACTTATGTGTAAAGAATTATATTTAAATATGTTTTAATTTTTAGAAATCACGGTATATAAACAAAGAACTTATTTAATTATTGAAAATTCTTAAAAAATAAAAAGTGTATTTTACTATATATTACGAGGGTCATGCACAAAAATCGCTCAATAAGAATTTTCAACTGCTGATATCATTTGTTCATATTCTTCACTCATGTGTCCCTCTTTTGTTGTGAGCTTCCGAGGAGGAGGTCCTGATTCATTTTTCCTCATAAACAACAAGCTGAGGACAAGAATCATTGAAGGAAAGGCAGTTAAAATAGCAACAAAAAGTTAGTATAAATCGAAACGATGGTGTCTTGTCTAGTTGACACTTGACAGATTGAACATTCTATTATAAAAATAGAAAAATATTCAAAAAAAAATGATCTCTCATCAATATATGAGAAATTTCACTTAAATTTTATCCAACAAAAATATTAATAACATTTAAGCTAAATTTATGGGCTATGGACATATAAATATATCTATATTTTTTTAAAAAAAAAAGAATGCAAGTATACAAGTTTAGAGAGTTTAAGAATGGGCAGATAGCTATTCTTCTAGGTTCATCTCCTTCTTGATTGCAGCTGCCAAATGGTGAAAGGATGTAGCCCAGGCGCTATTCATCTCCTCACTCCATTTCTCTCCCACTGCTTCCTTAATTGTTCTCAGCAGTGCTTCTTTCACCACCTGCAAACCTAATTCATTTAGTTTGCACAAAATTTGCTATCTCTTATTCGTTTGATTGGTAAAAAAATATAAATTAATTTATTTTTAATTATTTAATAATAATCATAGCATTATTTTATATTTTTTGTCAATTTAAACGAGTGAGACAAAAAATAAAATAGAAAAATTCTTATAAAAGAACAAATTTTAATCCTTTATATCTTATCTTAAAACTCTTTATAATTAAAAAAATAATAATATAATATACATTCTTTACTCAGTATTATTACAAAAAATTTAGAACAAAGGATATTGTTACAAAAATTTCTAACAAATATTTAGGTTTAACATTTTATCTTTGCATAAGCATTCATCTAGTGCAAGTTTACCATGCATACCTCAAAATGGAAATGAGCCACTCCATTCTTGCGGTGCATAGAAGCCAAATGCCTTAATTTACCACATGGTACCTCCACATGTCCATTTTCTCGAAGTTGAATTGCTGATTCACATGTCTTTAATTCACCAGTATTAAAGTTTTAGTAATGGAAACCAAACTACATATCAAAGTGAAAAGAAAATAATGAATAGCGAGGGCTTATAAAAACTGTGGTGTGGTCTACTAACGAGGGTTTAGATAGTACGGTTAAAACTTTGAATTATTTATGTCATACTAATATTTAAAAAGGAAGAATAATATATCTGCATTTATTAGAATTTAGGTATTTTCATACTGATTCAAATATAGACTATTCAATGAGGCTTGTAATGGCCCAAAATCCATAAAGGTCTTAGTTTTGTTTATGCTGTTTTATTGAAGTGCTCCATTAATGGATGAAGAAGAATGCATGTCTTTCTGCTTCTCCTCTTATGAGAGTATTTATGGTAGGACGAAATCACTGAATCCCTTTTTAGTATTTGGGAAGACTGATCCTCTGTCTAATGGTAAGGGTAGGGGATAGCATGGAATGGAACAATATAGAATAGGAATAGGATGAGCGTGGATTCTCTAATTTTTCCAATGAAAACGAGAAAGAAAGAAAGAAGGGTTGAGAGACTATTTTCTCCCTCGAGGCTTCTTTCTTTCTCATTCTTATTACACAAAATCAAGAAAATCAGAGGATATATTGCAAAATGGGACATGATTTCTTGTCCTAATCAAAAGTCGAGATGAGATCGGATAGGCAAAATCTCATGATGTTATTTTGTGTCCACCCCTGCTCTACTCTCATCTCAGTCTAAATATTAACTCATAGATCATAGAAAAACATGTGAGAAATTATGCAGCTTACCATCTTGAAAACTTTAACCGCATGGGCTCTTAGGTCGGGATTATCTTGAGGAATTTTATCGTAGTCCCTTAGAAATGAGAACATTTCCTTTACCTCAGGTGCAATCTCCATTATCCTAATCAATCAAACCAGAATAAGAAAGAAGAAGAAGAAAAAGAAAAGAAGGCAAGATTAGAGAGCTTACAGGGTGAAGAAACGAATACTATGTCTTGGAATATCTTGCCTCAATTTTTCCCACGACCTCCTCACTAATTCCTCTTGCTCTTCTGTTATAGCACTCGCCTTCTTCAAATCAGAGCAACAACACTCGTCGTCTAGTTTCATCTGGTGCTTGATTGCAGCTGCCAGTTGCTCGAAGGATGTAGCCCAGGCACTATTCATCTCCTCACACCATCTCTCTCCCATTGCTTCCTTAATTGTTCTCAGCAGTGCTTCTTTCACCACCTGCAAACCTAATTCATTTAGTTTTCAAAACTCGAGAAAAAAAAATTTATCTAGTTAACATCTTCTATTTTAATATTCATGACAAAATTTGCTATCCTAGATGATGTTCTATACATTGTTTTCCTCTTTTTGTTTGATTAAAATATATAAATTAATTATTTAACGATAATTATAACATTATTTTATATTTTTTATGCATCCAACAAGTGAAATAAAAAATAAAATAAAATCTTTAAAAAAAATTAGGTAATAAATTTTAATCCTTTATATCTTGTCTCAAACTCTTCATTAATTAAAAAAATAACTAAACACTATACATTCTATATTTATAGTATTTTTTTTTTAATTTTAAATCAATGAAGAGTTACAGGACAAGGTAAAAATAAACTTTAAAACGGAGGATATTGTTCCAAAAATTTTCTAACAAATAATTAGGTTTACAATTTTATCTTTGCATAAGCATTCATCTAATACAAGTTTACCGCATTGATACCTCAAAATGCAGAAGAGCCACTCCCTTGCTGAGGTGGATAGAAGCCAAATGCCTTAATTTACTATCTGCCACCTTCACTTGTCCATTTTCTCGAAGTTGAATTGCTGATTCACATGTCTTTAATTCACAAATAATGAAGTCTTAATAATGGAAACCAGAGTAAATAGCAAAGTGAAAAGAAGAATGATGAAAAAGAGAGGGCTTATTATCAAAGCTATGATGTGGTTTAGTAACAAGGGATTTAGATAATATGCTTTGAATTATGTCATACTAAGATTTTTTTTAGAAAAATCAATATATATCTGGATTTATTAGAATCTAAGTATTTTCATACCGGTTCATATATATACTATATATTCAATGTGGCTTGTAATAATAGCCAAAAATCCATGAAGGTCAAGAATCGACATACTCGTACGATTATGTATGGGTTTACTTGTCTTGTTTGTGCTATTTTATGGAAGTGCTCCCATAGATGAAGAAGAACACATGTATTTGGGGTGTGTTCTCTTAGCACCACTTTGGTTGGGTTAGGAGTTAGGGCTACTCTCTTATGAGTACTCATGACAAGATAAAACTAGTGAACCTCAATCATTTAGTATGAGGAAGAAAGAATGATCTTTCGATTAATGGCAAGGATAAGTGGATAGATCCTAGCACCAAATTTCTAGGCCTGTGACCAAGTGAACATATACAATATTGTGCAGTTGTGCCAACCCTTGACTTTCATGAAATTTGGGCCGTTACAAGCTGCTATGTTGGAAATTAATGGTTTCTTTTGCTGCAAGAAAAGGCAATAGTTTAAAGATGAATCAATTGTATTTATTGGAATTTGATTGGGTGATTTTAATTATACTCTACTTTAGGATAGGCGGGAGATGCAATAACATGGAATGGAACAACTGAGAATAGAAACACGATCAGCATGGATACTTCAATTTTTTGGGTAAAAATGAGAAAGAAAGATGGATTGAGAGACTACTTTACCCTTCTTCCTTTCTAATTCTTATTACACAAAGTAAAAAAGGTCAGAAGATGCATTAAAAACGGAACATTATTTTTTGTCTTAATAAAAAGCTGAGATGAGATGGGACAGGCAAAATCTCATGATCTCTTCTGTGTCTTACTCTCATCTCAGGTCTGAATATTAACTCATACAGCATAGAAAAACATGCGAGAATTAATGCACCTTACCATCTTGAAAACCTTAACCGCATGGGCTCTGAGGTCGGGATTATTTTGAGGAACTTCATCGAAGTCCCTTAGAAATGAAAACATTTCCTTTACCGCAGGTGCAATCTCCACTATCCTAATCAATCAAACCAGAATAAGAAAGAAGAAAAACACGGAGAATAAGAAAAAGAAAGCAAGAGATCAGTCATTTAGAGTTTACAGGGTGAAGAAACGAGTACTATGTCTTGGAATATCTTGCCTCAATGTTTCCCACGATCTCCTCACCATTTCTTCTTGTTCTTCTGTTATAGTTCTCATCTTCCCCAAATCAAAAAGACAACACTAACTTAATCTCATGTCTCAGTCTCAAGGCCTCAGATATGGTCTAATGGATCTAGACAGAGGTTCTGAGGAGAGGCTAGGGTGGTGATAGAGAAACAGGTTCAACCAAAACTCCTAAACAAGCTCTAGGGTTGACAACACCGGGTGAAGCACGTTTTGTTGGGATCTATGGCATTTGGCATAAGATGAGATAAATAAGTAACTTAGATTCTTTTTAATTAAAAATAATGTGATTGATGAAATTATTTATGTGATGTACTATGAATCATCGAATAATGTAAAACTGTGAGTGATTGATTTATCTAATAGTTTATGGTACTATCATCTTAATAATTACATTAATTGTACCTTTTTTTACCACAATAAAATATATAACATTGGTGAGGTTGGCATGAGGCATCAACTTAGGACCAAAACTCAAGATCATATGGACAGTGCCAACGTTTTAATTTGTCTCTATTGCTAATGGCTGCAGAATGGTCAAGTTTTAGAAACGATCTTTCCATTGTTGTGGCTCTCAATATTGGGATGTGTCATGTGGCATGATATTCCTTCCATCTCAATACTATCATAGTTTGAATTTTTTTTTTTTTTCAAAACTATTTCAATTTTAGAATTTTAAGTCTTTATTAAAATTATTTTTCTATACTATTATTTAATTAAAGATAAATTACTTATTTTATATATATTAAATAAAGTAAAATGGATTAACTAAAGGTATTATAATCAATACATTACAAAAGGAGTGTTAGATAATAATATAGGGTGAGACTGGCATGAGGCTCTCAATATCATATGGGCAGTGTCAATGTTTATAATTTGCCACTGCTATAAATGGCTACTGTAGCACGAGGCTCTCAATATCAGGTGGAAAGTGTCAATGTTTATAATTTGTCACTACTATAAATGGCTACTGAATGGTCAAACTTTAAGAGAAACATAGATTTTCTTGTAGTTTATTATATAATAAAACATTAGTTGTTAGATTGGAATCATATAATGCATTAATCATTCCATTCAACAATTTATATTTTGTCACATTAGCAATATAATCAATTACAAAAAATTCAGATTTTAGATAATCTCTCCATTTTTCGTTTGAAAAGGTAACAAGAATGAGAGGTGTGTCAAGCTTTCTACAGTGTCATTACACTTTGCCTTCTTGTGGTTAAGCTTGGGAATCGGGGAACGTATTCTATTTCAAGCATCTCAAAATCCAATATTACAGAAACAAAACTCAAATATATTGAGATAGACATTTCTGACCAAACTTGGTCTGATTTCAAAATTGCAAATTTGAGACTAAATGGAAGAAAACAGTAGACAGTGAAACTTAAGATTACGTTAATAATACCTATGCACAACACAATATGTACTAAGCAAACAAGGATTAGAGATAGAAATATGAGTCTGAGCTCATTCTATCACAGATTTGCGAGTATTAAGGTAATGAGTCTGAATTCATTCTATCACAATTTAACCAAGCTTGGCAAGAACATCATTCAGAGTAGATACAGTCTCGGCATAGTACTTTTCTGCTTGTGGGGTGCTCTTACTTTTGCTGCATGGTCCAACTGTCAAGGAAAAATTAGAAATAAGCACATTATTTTTTAGTTTAAAGGTTTTGAATTGAATTTTTGATACACAAACGTAAGCAGCAACAAGAGATCCTTGAAGGGCTTTCTTCTCCTCTTTAGGCTTTGTTGAGATGACAGTGTTGAGATCATACCGAAGATACTCTGCCCTGAGATGCAAGTCATTCGGAACATATGGCCAGGCCTTCTTGTCTATCAATGCCTTCACATTAATGATGTCCTTGGCTGATTCCTTTGCCCTTTTTGCTGCTGGTTGAAGGAAGAACCTGTCCTTCAGTGGTAGGTCAAGATCTCTTGGCTGGTCAGAGTTCAATGTTCCAGCAGCCAAATTCCACATCATAGCACAACCTTAGTTATACTTATTATCATCAAATTCCATTCCCTATCTCACCAATAAGAACCACGCTCAAAAACAAAAAATAAGTAGATCTATCAACTTAATATCTATTGTTATGAAAATCTATATCTACACCTTTATTCTATCTCTATATATATAAAGAAGGGGGCAACGTGAACGCCACTTTCATTTGTTGACAAGTATGTTTTACTAATATTCTTCGCCAACATAAGCTGCAGAGGCAAAAAGAGGGGACTAACAAGAGTCAGGTGCTCTCAAATTATCAATTCTATATAAATATTATATATTTATGTTTTCAAAAATTATCTAAAATTTATATTTAATTATTTTAAATCTTAATTTTTTAATCTCTACTCCTAAGTTTATATTTAACTAAATTTTCTTTTCTAATGTTGCTTTCTATGTGTGACTCAGAGTCTGGACCTTATCTTCCATTATTACACATGGGATAAGTCGGATAAGGTTTCCGCCAATTATTGTCAAAGATGTTCATGCCTCAGTGGTGACAAGCTGGATTAGTTTCCAGCCTGGATTTCTAGTACTGTGACACGTGGATTATTGATTATGAATACTATTGTTGTTTCTGCTGTCACTCTCATAATCAACTTCCAGTTTGTAGCAGTGACAGTTATTTTAATTTACTTAAATTTTAAATATATAATTACATTAAAATTTAATAAATATTATTTTAATTTAAATTTTTAAAATATATTTACAAATAAAATTTTGTCAATTTTATGTTTTTATTTGAATAAAACTGAATTTGTAGATATGTATCACCAGATATGTGTGATTTATATTTTTTTAAAAAAAATAAAGAGGGTTTTAATGAAAAATATAAAGATTTTAGAGCTTTGCTAGCGCAAGATTATCTTCAGCCGGCCCGGCCGCTCGAATTACAAAAGTTTAGCAATTATCATTTTCACTCCAGAGCCCACGTGTCAGACTACTACATATCCAAGCAGGAAATGCAATCCAGCTTGTCCTCAATCAGCCACATAATTGGTTGAAACCATATCCAAATCGTCCAAAGCGGAAAATGGCAGATAAGGTGTTTGCCAAAATGACTCTGAGGCACACATACAACATCAGAAAACTACAAACCGCCACACTCAACACCAAGATCGATCCACCACTTAACCAGAAAATTATATCTGCCTTCTGTCAATTACAAACGGAAGAGAAGGGAAAGGAATGGCCCAAGCAATGGCATCAATGGCTGGCCTACTTGGTTCATCTCAGGCTGTGCTGGAAGGTAGCCTTCAACTCAGTGGCTCAACCCGCTTGAATGTGCCGAGCAGCAGCAACAACAGGGTGTGCTTTGCACGCCCAGGGCTCACTGTTAGAGCTCAGCAGCTTCCTTCTGAAGCTGAAACTAGTCGCCGTGCTGTGATTGGCCTCGTTGCTGCTGGTTTGGCCTCTGGCTCTTTTGTTCAAGCAGTGCTTGCTGAAGCCAAGCCCATCAAAGTTGGTCCTCCTCCCCCACCATCTGGTGGACTCAGTATGTCTTTCTTCCCCTTCCTTCTTTCACTTTTTAGCCACAATTTTCAAAATAATTGAGAGATAGATGATTATCATGAGTTAGCTAAATAAATCCAATGGAGTTCAAATTATGTCATCTGTACTAAGACAACAAAGTGAGATATTATCTCCTATATGTGAGGCACATGAACTAGTCAAAAAATAGTATAGTCATTGTAGGCAATTGGATGGTGCATAAATGTGCAACATCCATCTAACAACTTATGATGCGTCCAGGGGACAAAACTAAGATTTGAATAAGAAGTCGAAATTTAGAAAATTAGAATTTAGTATGACTAAATATAAATTTTACATAAATTTTGGACAGGACTGGATATGCAATAATTATAATTATATAAAACTAAACAAAATTAACAACTTTGGAACCGTGCCCCCTACTACTAGTCCCTCTCCCTCTGCACTAGATACGCCATGTAAGTGACTACTCCAGCTTTTTGGCTATAGCATATTCAGTTTCGTATACAAGTACATTATTCTTTTACATGTCAATGTAACCTAAAAGTTCAAATGAAACGTGGTTTTGTATGAAGTGATGAAAGATCCAAAATTGAACCAGGAAATAGGGATTTCAATTGAGCTTTAGTTAAGTGTGGTTCATATTATATAGTGAATAAGCAATGGAATTTGATATTTAATTATAACATTGTTGGTGCTATGGTATGGAATTTGGCAGCTGGAACACTGAACTCTGACCAGCCAAGAGACCTTGAACTACCACTGAAGAACAGGTTCTTCATTCAACCATTGCCCCCAACTGAAGCAGCACAAAGGGCAAAGGAATCAGCCAAGGACATCATTAATGTGAAGGCATTGATAGACAAGAAGGCTTGGCCATATGTTCAGAATGACTTGCGTCTCAGGGCAGAGTATCTTCGATTTGATCTTAACACTGTCATCTCAGCAAAACCTAAAGAGGAGAAGAAAACCCTCAAGGATCTCACTGGCAAGCTCTTCCAAACCATCAGTGAAGTAAGTTAAACAGACCCTCTTAAATTTTCATAGATATATATATATATATATATATATATATATATATATATATATATATATATATATATATATATATATACTATTGATGCTTTGCTAGATTGAAGTACTTAACTTTTCTTTCACTTCAACAGCTGGATCATGCAGCAAAAGTTAAGAGCACTCCACAAGCAGAGAAGTATTATGCCGAGACTATATCTACTCTGAACGATGTTCTTGCCAAACTTGGTTAAACATGTTTTCTTGCTTCCTTGTGTATGATTTCTCTATGATTTTCTGAGAAACTTTGTGCAGTTCAGAAGCTTGGAGCCAAGTTTAATGGTTGATGAAAACATCTTATGTAAAATAGATGGGCAAGTTTATGGTTATGCTATTTAATTAGCTTTGTTTAATAAAGAAATCTTCATGAGTTCTTGAGTAAGAAAATAAGTAGAATCTTGTTTATACATTAACTATATATCTAGTCTTAACATTTTCAAAATACCAAATAATGATCAAGAACCATGATCACAAAACACAATCGGTACAGCTAGTAGAAGCCTTGTCCGAAAAGGCATGCCTAAAATATTTTTAGCTTATACACATGTATTTTAGATATGAGATCAATCCTTGTTTGAGATGAAAATTAATAAAGGGTAAAATTTTTGGCTCGCATAAAATTGAGACTACTCATGAAATGATGTTTGGGATTTAATGAAATAATATCAAGGAATATGAAATGATAGAGCCCAGAACAAATGAGGGCAAGAAATAGGATTTAATTAAGCACAAAAAAGTGAGCCTTTATTTGATCAAGTTGATGGGTAAAGATCCATAGTACATCTATTTTTCCTTTGTCAAACACCATCAACATTAATTGTTCAACTTGAACTCTCCAAAGCTTTCCAAATACTATATCTTTTCCTTGGGCTCCATGAGATGTGTCTCCCTTAGAAATTTTATCAACTCTTTGCCAGCAATGCCTTAACCTCATCAATTCCAATGCTTAGTCTCTCCATTCCTTGATTTTGATGTTTCAGAAAAAGCTCATTAATTGTTAAAGCGAGCAATAAATTATATTTCAACATGGAACCCTTAGAAAAAAAACACACACACACAATGTTTTGAATACCTTCCATCCTGATTTTATGTCCAATTTCTTATTTCATTTTAAGGAATAACATATTTTATTCCAAAGTAATTTGTTCTATATTATGTCCCATAATTCTTAAGAAAATAATAAAAAATATTACAAAAGAATAAGTAAAAAACATATTTTAAGATAAAATATGTTAATTCCTCTCTATTAAATTATTATTAAAAATATATTATTTTATTAATTTTGAACCATTTTAAAAGAAATTGAACAATGAATAAAACATGAAGTGTGAACAAAATATATTAACCTTAGTGTTATTAGACATCAAATGGCCGACACTAGAAAAAGAAACAACACAAGTACGAGGAATCCACAGCAGAAATTGCAACCATTTCCCAATGTTTAGTAGCAGATTAAGTATCAGGAGTGGAGAGCGAATCAAGCACCAAAAACCAGAGGCTCTCATCTCTTAACCAACAATGGCTACTACTTCTAAGTGCTCCATTATCGTTTCCTTCCTCTGGCCCCTCTCTCTCATTTCCTCCATCAACGATAAGTCTCTCTCTTTACTCTCTACTTTCAGGGAGGGTCATACACAGAGCAATGCTTCTTCAGAGAATGTGACTTCTCTTTGAGTACCAATCTAGAAATCAATTAAAGAGGATAAATTAATACTGTACTCTAGGTCTTCTCTTTTATGCACTTCCCAATACGACTGTGATGCTTTCTGTCATTAAAGCCTTAGCGGAGCATTTAAGGAATGTGTATTTATGAGCCTGCTTGCAGGGACAAGGATAACAAGTTTAGTGGGAGAAAAAATCAGTTTTTTATTTGGTATATCATTCTCCATTTTATTATATTTTAATTAGTCAATTATATATGTTAAAATATTATTTTATAATCTCAAAACTAACCAAAATTAATAAAATAAAACTGATTTTCTCTCGTTCAAAAGTTATTATTAAACCAATCTTAATAACAAAATGTTGTTGTGTTAAAGAACACTGTAAGAAGTGAGACTCAGAGAGTCTACACTGTGTTCTAGAATAAAGCTTTTCCTATTTTGCTGCTGCCTAATAAGGGAGTCTCACTCGTAATCAGACGAAAAAATGTTATGTGGTCGAATAAATGTTTAACATGCGTTGACCAAAAAAATGAATGAAAGATTCGTCGATTATAGTGATTTGATTCCTACTAAGGTTGTAGACTCTGTCATGTATAGTGTTGAGGAAAACATGCTAGAGCAGCAGAAAAGAAACAGAAACGAGCAATCAAAGTGAAGACACAGAATATTGACATGGTATGCCTGCAGAATCCATTATAAAGGAATACAACTAACGAATTAATATATGGAACTACTCTCCTTCTATTGGAGCAATCAAAGTATTATTAACGTTCTTAAAAGTATTTCTAGCAGTAGTAATATTTCATAATGTTCAACCATCCCACTACTAAAGTTGTTAGAAGTATTATTAATTTATTGTTCTCTTTATTAATAATAAATCTAATTATTTTTTTAAAAATTATTTCATATAAATCCCATTTGAAATTCTCATAGCTAATTCTTACATAATTATTAGTACTCTAATTCTTCCAACAGTTGGAAATTGTAATATAGAAGAGGTAGGGTGAAATATGTTTGTGGTACTGACTATTGAGACATTGAATATTCCTTGTAGTTAGTTAATTAAGGTGTAATTACATGGAAGATTCCAAGTGAGTACTACTATACTCAATTCCCCGGAGAGATGAGACATTTATCCCTACTCTCCTTTACAGATAAAGACACACTGTTTTGCCTCAGTACACAGAAACAAAAGGAATCCATATGAAACGAAGCACAAAACGGTAAGTTTTATATATATATATCTTTTTCACTTTACTTTCCCAAGATCGATTTCCTTATTAATTTACATTTATATATACAGCCTATAGTCTTCATGTGTTTTCTTTCTCACTTTTTCCTCTCTTTTCTCAGTCTTACTTGGCTGTTATGGTAATATTCTTTTCTTTCGGCAAGAATTAAAAGTTATCTGGAATCAAAGTGAGAAATGCCAATTTGTTAATCATCTAAAACAAACAGCTTTCATATCACGTTTCTTGGAGGGCTCAGTTATGGGGGCTACTTGTCTGAACCTTTTCAATTCTTCTCCACAATACTCGCCATCATACCCTCTATCACATGCAAAATAGTACCTTCTTTTATTTTTTCAACAAGGGAGTAACCTTATTTGTAATAAAATAAAAATGACTTTAAAATCTCAAATTTTAATCTGAAATTCTTCATAACTTAATTAGTTATTATTGAATTAATACTATTAATTATAAACTAGCAAATAAAAGTAACTTTAAAGTTGGAAACTTAAAACTTTTTGATTTAGCAGTATGTAGTTATTGAATGAACAGCTTGATTCATTTTGTTATAAAGCACTCCACATCTAATCTAATATAAAGATTCTTTTTTTGTTTTTGTTTTTAGGGTTGAGCTGGACGGTGAGAAAGGTGGTGATAGCCCCACATGGCGACTGATCTGAAATCAAGGAATCATTTCCTTGACAGTGACGCATCCCAAGCTTGTGACCAAAGGCTCGGAAAAGGTAGCAATCCTCTTTGAAACATGTGCTAACTTAGCTTACCCCAATCCCTTCTTTTACAATTCAATACACTTTGAATCTATTCTCTCTCTGCTCGTGGATAATTCACTAATCAAAAAGCTCTCTGTAGCTAGCCACCTCTTTATTTATTCTTTCCATCATAGTTGTACAATAAGAGTATCATTCATATAAAGAGTGGCTGGCTTCTAGATCAAGTTCTCTTACTCACTTCTTGGATTCATTCTTAACTTGGCAGCAAATCCATGCTCCACGCGCATCATGTTCATGGAATATATATGATTGACTATTTTTTTTTTATTTTTTTTCTTTTGTTTAGTTCCATCCAAGCTTTAGGACTTTCTAAAGAGTAAAGACAAAGAGACGTAAAATCTAAGACAAATCAAGGATATGTTTCTCCTTGATGGCCCTAGCTAGCCTTAATTATTCTATATATGATTCCATTGTAAAATTGAAATGTATAGATTAATTTCATTTGGCCCTCCCTTCACCTAAATGTTCTTTCGACAAATATATACTCTAGAACTAGATGCTAGCTAGATTTATATGTAGTGTGATTGATTCAATGATCAAGAGTAGAAGGAAGAGATCAAAGATGTTATGGTCCTCTCATGTTTTTAATTTTTTTAGCTTATCATATAATTGTTATACATTTAATCCAATCAAAAATTTATATTTGGTTATCAATCCTAAATCTTAGATTTTCAATTTGGTATTATCAAAACTTTGTTTTTCCACAGCTTGTTGAGGTGTCATTGTTTGATTAACACAACATTGAGAAGCCTATACATTATGATTTAACTTTTTGATGAGCATTTTTTTTTCTCTTTCACTTCCAACATTGATAATGAGCTGAAAACCGCCTTGGTGAAAGAATAATATGCATCAGTTCAAAATTATTCCTATGGAGGAAAGTGATCCGTTAAAAATTTATTGGAGTAGAAGTGACAGCAAATATTTATCCAGAGAGATGGTATGATGAGAATGGCATAGAATACCAAAACACCAGTGTCTGTGAGGCAACTATTCATAACAATTTGTGAAATCAATCTATCCGTAGTTAGCTAGTGTTTTTTTTTTTTATCATAAATAAAAATAAAATATTAAAATTTTAATATTAATTTAAATATTTAGAGAAAGAATTAAATTAAATTTTAAAATATTAAAATCTTATCTTTAAAAGATTACCTGAAATCACTTCATCTAACTAGCTAGTGTTTAGTTATATATATATAGAGGCTTATTTATAGTGATACAATAAATTGGTTGTACTACGGGACACTATTTGCACGTGGCTTCTTTTTCTTTCCTTCATGTCTTAAATGAATGTAGGCCAACCTATTTTGATTGATGTCCTACCAAATTCGAATCATTGTATTTCATCACATTTTAACTTACATTAGTAAGATATCAATAGGCAGAGGGACATGAAAAGTAAATATGGTTAACTCATTTTTGTTTAAGGCGAAGAGTAAAAGTTTCAAACTTAAACTTCGTATGAAATGCTTTGAGTTTCAATCTTTTCTATTAAACTAATATTGTATTGGCAAAGTAAATATGTCTCATGATTTTTTTCTTCCTTAAACATAAGATATCATCCTTTCGTCTGAATTGAAGAATAGTCATTTGAGTAAGAGATATATATAAATTAGATTGCAATTATGTCTATATAAGTGAACTACTAATTGAATCGTCCACGCGTTAATTTCAAAAAAAATTTACAATTATTTTTTGTCGTGTCTTTGGAAGAAAATTGTTCGATAATTCCGAATGCAATTATTGTATATATTGTTCCTTTTAGAAAAAAAAATATTTAAATATTTTGTAAACAGCATTATTACATTTGGAAAGCAAAGAACACTCTCCTTTAGATTAAATTCTAGCCTAAGAATTTGACAATGGTCAACATATATATTTAGATTTATCTCTAGCTTCTTTCTAAGAACATGAAATTTCAACTGCATATTAATTAATAAATTGTTTGTTTAAAAGAAAACAAGGAAATACAACTCTCTAATGGGGCTCGGAAAATTGTTCAAATCTCAAAGATGGTTTTTAAGGGCTTGTTTGCTTTGGGGTTGTCTGGTTTCATTTTCATTTTTATTTTTTAAAACATGTTTATCTATTTTTATTTTTAATTTTTATCTTCACTTATTTTTATATTTATTTAGTTTCTAATAATTATTTTTAATAAATTTTATTAAATTATTGACATTTTTCATAAAAAAAATTAAAATTAACAAAATTATTACTAACTATTTTCAAAAACACTAAAGATAACTTCTTCTTTTTTAGCTCATTTTAAGAAATATTTTCAATGAAAATATTTTTAATTTACTAATCAAACATATTTTCAAGCTTCATTTTCATTTTCACCGAAGATAAATACATCAACTTTTTTGTTTTTATTTTTAGTAAAAATAAAAATAAGATTTGAAAATATATTTGATTCAGCACATAGAAATGTTTCACTGAAAACTAAAACAATAGAATAGCTGATTTTAATATTTTCGAAAATAGTCCATAGCAATTTTATATATATAATAAAAATTAAAGTATTTTAAAAATAAAATATAAAAACATTTCCTAAGATACTATGCAGAGTTAGTTGTTGCCAAATTAATTTTTAATAAATTAAAACACTTTATCTATTTTATGTTATAAGGCTATTTTAATTGAAACACACAGTTTAAGAAAAATAATTAAAATTAATTAATTAATTAATTTTTATAAATAAAATAAAATATTTTAATTTATCCTCATTTAATGTTAGGTTTTAATTAGCTATTATAGCAGTGTATTAATTTTACACATTAATTAAAATATAAAATTAAAAAGAAACTATATTAATTAAGGGTTAATATGAAAAAATAATAAATAATTTTAAAACTTTATAAAGAATTTTATATTTAGAAACACTCAAAACTTTTAAAAGATGTCTTATAATATAAGGAGTATATACTAGTAGCTCTTTAGATGGAAGAGAGAGTTTTTTTTTTTTTTTTAATCATAAATAAAACAAGATATAACCTTTTTAATATTAACTTCAATGTTTAAAAAAAAAAAAAAAAATTGATCACAAAATATGAAAGTGTCAGTCTTATCTCCCAATGAACCAAATCCCTTCCCAAAAGACAAAAAACTTGGCTCATTGAATATTACAAGGCATAATGCATGGTATGTCTCAGCACATTGCATCCGTCCCCATCTTCTTATTTAATTCCCAAAAAATAAAGCTTGGCTTTAATATATGATATCTCTCCTCCTACACACAAAATCAAGTTCCTCACCAATCCCAAAGCCTTGTCATGCACTCTTATCTCATAAAATAAAATTTTATATTTGTCAAATTCAATACACCTCACTCATATTATATATATATTAAACTTTTAACCAACAACTATTATATCAATCCTCAATTTTATTTTTTTATTTATTTATACTTAGAGGATCTATGCCAGAATAAATCATTTCCTCGAGCAATCTTTATTATCAACTAAATCTCAATTATTAGACCAAAATCCAATTATTAATGTCTTGCCATGTTAGCATTGCTTTGAAATAAAGACAAATATATATATATAAACTCATGGTAAACAAAAATAAAAATGTTAATATAATGAGACGTTAATGGTTGAATTTTGATTCAATGGATAAAATTTATCTATTTACAGTAATTTTAGACTATAACAAGTAACTGCTTTTCACCAAGCTATCAAATTAATCCCCAAATATACTAATGGTAATTAATCCCAATACGTAATGAGCTACCAACTTCATCTACCACATCGTGTTCAATCACTAATTCTCACCAACATTATACAGATTCCCATATGCTTAGTATTCTCTTTTGACTTGAGAAAAAACAATAGAGATTGAAATTGCAAATTAAAAAATACAAGATTCAGAGAATTCAACCCCATGATTCAATATATATACGGTCGATGAAACATATTAATCAGCAATTTTTGATTGAATTATATACTTCCCGCCACAATTTACAAGAACTATATGTCAAACTCTAACCCATAAATCAGATATCAGGAAATTAAAACAGGTGAATTCAACAGCTTTTTCATCAAAACTTGTTAGGGGCTATGTTATGTTATAAGGGAGAATTAATCAACACTCTTTCGAATCATCATAAAATTGAAAATATCAGAAAATTAAAAGCTACATATATTCATATAAATAATTAAAGAACATGAACATATATATGATTTAGGATCTAATATTATCCAATCTTATGGATAAGGGATATATAACAAATTGCGTGGAATAATATCCAGAAGAAAGCAATGCAAGAGAAGAAGAAGAAAAAAAACGTGTAACTGACGAAACGTTTTTACTGTCTCACGCTTCTTCCTTCTTCATATACAGCGGCAGCTCCTCTTTGAGGCGACCGATCTGAAAAACGCATCGATCTCTTCTTTATTCACCACCTCGAAGAATTGAAACTCATCCGCAAGCTTCCGTTTACAAGAAACGAGTCGTTTCGGTTTTCTCGGCGCCGGCGGACAACTGAGGATCTCGGGTATTCTGCTTTCCTTCGATGTGGGGGTTCGGCAGCCGTCTTCTGTCTCGGTCACCTCGCTTTGACTCGGCGCAGCAAGAACTGCGCCGTTTTTGTCATCGGAATAAGGGACCGGGATTTCGACGGTGGAGATTCGGAGTTTCGGCAAGTCACGGTGGAGGTGAAGGTCGGTGGACATGGATCGTCGATCTTGGATTCCTGAAGAATAACGTGTTTGGATGGTGGGAAAAATGAAAGAAAATTAACGTGATGTGGGTGTGGAAGGTGTGTCCATGTGGTCAGACTTATATATATGTGTGGGTGTGGGAGAGACTTTATGCAAAGTTTTCAAAGCGTGCGTTAGAAGGTAAGCGCAAGGGTGAGAGAGAGAGAGAGGCTTCATATTCTTGGAATCAAAAGACAACGAGGACTCTGGAGGTTGGATCTCTCATTTCACGCACACCTTTGGTAAATGGGTCAATAATGATGAAATAGGTGTAACCGTAAAGCAATAGTGATTTGGCTAATACACAATAACAATAAATTAATCCTCCCACTTAAAATTATCATAAATAATACATATAATATAATAATTTAATTTAATTTAATTTAATTTATAATGAGATCAATACATTAGGCAGAAAAATAAGAGCTTAGGTTGCTCAACAAAATTGCTTTAACTTGCAAAAATCAAACTGCTTTCCTTGTCTTAAGACTTAAGTTCGAATCAATGTAAACAATCCTCCTATAATAGATAATCAGTAATTACCAATATAAACTTCTGTTGAGATTATAACGTGCTTTAGTTTTGAAATATGACAATCCCTAATTATCATAAACTTTTAGTGAAAAAAAAAAAAAAGACAATTGAGATGGTTGATCCAATTTTAGTTGTAGTGTTAAACATTAACCATAACATTATTTTTCTAAAAATAGGAATTATATTATATTTAAAATACTACTATAAATAGTCACACAAGATCTCTTGTAGTAGAAAATAATGAATACCATCAAATACTTATCGTAGTAGATATTAGTTGTCCATAATGGGACATTTTCCTCTTTAATGTAAAACTGAGTCAAATAGTGGTTAATGATATTAATAGCAATAAAAATGATGTTAATAATAATAAATCTAGTTTAATTGTCGTTTTATTCCTTTTTGTCCATTTAGGAATTTCAACAGCTTGGGGACGTGTATTATCTGTGGGGAGATATAACGGAGTAATACGGGAAGGACAACTAGAATTCTGCCACGTATAAGACTATATAACGATTTGACGTAAATACCCCTCTTATGTGAATGCTTCAGCAGATTTTTAGCTAGAAAGGGTGGAATTGGTAGCAGGGAATTAGGGTGCTTTCCAGATCGGAGCTCACAGCCTTTTTTTGCTTTAGGAACAGAAATTATTGGAAGGAACGTAAATCTTACGTTAGAGGCAAAATGTGGAAACAGTAACGCCCGAATCCGGTCGCACGCGCTACCAAGGCAAGTGGCAACAATCTCTGGAACCCGAAGGGTGTTCCATTCATCTCTGTAACAATCTATGGACAATTTTTTATAGAAATTTTTATTTTATTCTAAGTGTAGAGAGCATGTTGTGAGCATTAATAAAAACAATAATTTACAGTGATAAAAATTATTCATCAAAAATATAATTAGAAATGAGTAATAAAATATTATTTACGCAGGATATTTTTACATTTTTATATAATATTAATTATTGTTGATGTGGGAGTAGTAAGTGACAAATTGAACATGTATCCTCTATTTATAGATTAGAATTTATAATATCATGCGTTATCCAAAAAAAAAAGAATTTATAATATAATGAAGTAATATGATATACATATCAAAAGTTTAAAACATAAAAAATTTGTAACAGACAAAAATAAAAAATTAATATTTAAGGTCCCCATTTATATATGTCATGTAAGCACAAATTAATCATCATAAATAATATAATCTTATATATTATTAAATAAAAACGTGCTTGCCTGTTTTACTAATCATATACAATTTTTCTTAAAAGAAATGGTGTTGAATTCTGTCTTTCTATTTAATGAGTTTCCAATCAAAATTACATATACAAGTTGCAAATAATTTGGCTTTTATTTAAATATACATCGAAAATTATATATAAAAAGTTTATTTACACACAGAGATACTTGCACACTATCTAATCATCCAACACAAGTGCGTATATAAAATAAAATTTATACTTATCAAACATAAATTTCAAATGTGGATATTAAGTATATATACGTTTATCAAATATTAACTTTGATAATTGAATAACAATCTCAATTCTTTCCTCTCATACTTTTCAGTACCTTTATATATATATAAACACATGTTAGGAGGATAGGAGTGACTAAAAGTCATTTTTAATTTAATTTACAAGTATATGTTCATTATAATCTTTCTGAATATGTTTACATCAAAACTTAATAAGAATATTTTTATATTTTATAATTTTTTTAATTTTAATTTTAATTAATTTATATTTAATATTAATATAACTTTAAATTATTATTAATTCGATGAAAATTAAGAATATGTAGATTAAGTGCATGCATAGAATAAAATAGTATAATTATTGAGAACAATCTTTTGTGATGGCAGTCTACATATATAGATACATAGTTGATTCCATAAATAGGAGATGCGCGTGCACATGGTATGCCCAGCCAACACTACAACTCTTTGAGCAGTACCTTTATCATCAAAACTATAATATCATTAGCATAGGATACCATCTTAGAGTCTTCAATACGCCCATCTACCTTATCTCTCTCTCTCTCTTTCAAGTCACAGAATAGAGCGAGAGTGTATTAAAAACTATTATTTATGTTTAAAATTATAAAATAATATTGCCCTAAGAAATACAGTTAGGGATTAAAAAATAATAATTTTATATTTTTAACACATAACTTTATAAAAATCCCATTATAATTTTTTTAAAAAAAGATGTAGTAGGTTAGTTTGGATTGGGTTTACCAAATACCGAACCATATATCATGGGATGAATCTTTCCACGTGAAAGTGTCTTGTTATTATATTGCTTGGTTTTCACCGCTAATCATAAGCGAACCCACACATGGGTCTTTCTCTTGCATTCATCTATGTAACTCACCATTCATTATTATTTTGTTTTAACAAAAAATTATTCTATATTCAGATACTTAAATATAATCAAAATACAATTCATGTGAAGATTTTAGTTGTGAATAATTTGAAAATATTTTTTAAAATTTTGAGATATACACAAACCCTAACGTGCTTCGAATATTAAAACTTTTATTTGCCAAAAAAAATAAACTAAGAAAAAGAGATGCAAGATAGTAATTCACGTTATTGACTTTATGGTATGGTTGGGTAGGTTGTTAATCCCCATGCCAGCGGCAATGGCTATGGTTCAAGAGCACACGTGCACAAGTCTTACAATGATTCTGGCTGATCCCACACAACCCTATTGCTATAGCTATAGCTATAGCTTTAGGTGTCTGTCATCATTAACAGTACTACGCGGTAGTTTTAACCTAATAACAAAACGAGGTACTAGATTCCCACTCTTTCCCTATCCCTATCTGCCACTTTACTCTTCTTCGTGTCAAACTTGAATAAGAAATATAACCTCTCCTTACTTGTTTCACTTTGTTTTTTCCTCTTCCAATTACATTCTTTATTCTCTTTTCAACGTAGATTAGAAGAAAGAATAAGAAGAGTTCATGGCAAGCCACGTTAAAGGTTTCTTTTTGTCTCTAAGTTTATTGACTCAGGTTTTTTTTTCACTATAGATTTATTTTAGTTACTGGTGTAATAAAAATATAAATTTATAATATATTTAATAATTTACATTACATTTTATCATTTTTTTAAAAAATTACTCAATCTCTAACATTATATGCCTCATCGTTTAATTTAAATAAGACCATAACTCATTACATTCTTAAGATTTAAACATGAAATGTTTAATTAAGCTAAAACCATTATTGTTAGCTTGTAAAGATATTTGTAAATTGACTAAAATTTCACTAAAATTAACTAAAAGTGATTTGAATCAATATCAAATATACACAACGCCAAATTAAAATAAATAACACTAAATTACCTTAAATTCTAAATTTTTAACAAAATATCGATTTGTAATTTTTTCAAGCTAACCAAATCTATTGGCAAAACAAACCCATGTACACCTCTAAATCCACTTACTTGGTGGGAGTCGTGGGTTTCTAACTACAAGAATCAGCCCCTCTCTCTCTGACTGCGTTATAGTTACATTTCTTTCTCTTGTTCTTTTTTCTTTTCTATGATGTCATAATTAAGGAAGCAGGTCAGCATAGAAAAGAGAAGATGAGCAAATAAGGGAGAAATATGGTCATTATACTTTGACCAAAGTAGGATTCTAGAATCCTAAGCTGTATGATTGGTTCCTAATGAAGTTTTTTTTAACACAGAAAGCAGTCAAGGAAATAGTTCTATCTATCCATGCACCAGACCTGAAAATATGCTTAGTTAATAAAGGAAATAGCAGACAGTTTACATTAGTGAATGAATCTTTCCCCATAATAATATTGTTTACTCAACATGCATGTGCTGTGTTCCCCAGCTGTATTAATAAATTATTGGCATTATTTTGGACTTGCATGAGGGTTTGTTTGGCTGATATCATATGGGATATTAAACATGCCCATGAGCCTCATCTAATCAGCATTCTCTTTTGTTTCCCAAAGGCATCCAATGAAGCTCTTTTTAAAATATCTTTATTACGGATGGATGACAATAACCATTCATAATGGCACACCTCTAACTTGCATTATTGATGGAGATTATACATTCATACAGTTTCCTCTGTTAGAGACAGATTTTCTCTTTCCAAGTGACATATGAATGCAATGTGAAATTTGGGAGGGATACGTTTAACCTAATTTGTACCTAGTTTAAATACAAAACAAAGGAATCACAATGGCCATCCTATCCCATGATTCCTTATATGTTTAAACAAAAATTCTAATTATCAAATAAAGTTTAGCGTAATTCACAAATAATTAGATTTTTTAAGTATATTGACAGTGGTTTAGTTTTTATTTATGTGTAAAAAAAATATTTTATTAAAAGACAAGTGTCCATTTTAATAGTTTTTATGCCTCAAAAAGAATTAAATTTGATACATACAAAAAGAAATACTAGATCAGGTTTAAATGAAAGAGAGTGACCTACAATATATCATGAGTGAGATTAGTTTTTTATTTATGCTTTGGCATCCTCGTACCTTTATGTATGATAGTAACCTTTGTTCAAATAACTTGTAAATTCTTCCTCACAAATTATACCTTTGACCTCGGACATATGTGTAAGGTTTTCGGATTTATATTCATGCCATGAACTCAACCATTTGAGTATTAATCAAATGATTTGGGCTGGCCAGGACCAAACAGTATTAATTAGTTACTGACACAAGTATGAACTAGTACTTTTAAGTATTGTTGAGAATGATTAATGTAAACAAGGGCTCTCTTATAAAAAGAAACTGGACAATAACAGATAAATTAATCTTGACTTTCGGTATAGGGAGAATTTAACTACCACTCTGTGAAGAAGTTGGTCGAATTAACTAATTAAATTTAATGGGATTGAAAGATATCTTGATCAAAGTCTATTTTATTAGTTGCATTGCACGGTTGCACCTGCTAAAATAAAAGAAAATAAAGAGTTTGATCTGTGCAGTGCAGTGCAGTTGATCCCTATAAACTAAAATAAAATCAGTAGTTGAGAATAGGACTCATCAGCTGTGACATTTAATTTATAGCTGGGAATGGACATTTTTGGTGACATGCAACTATCACTTTGTTTGGATGGCAGGAAAAAGAAAGGAAATTGAGTGATTAATTAGAGTTACTACTTATTTTATTTTAAATATTATTTTTCACTTTATTTAATATGCATGTACATAAAACAAATCCCAAGGTTCAAAGCAAAAGATCGTTATGTACAAAACTTGTCTTTTCTTCTCCATTCCTTTTTCTTTTTTTCTTTTTTTTTAAGAAAAAAGATCTGAAGCTTCTGTCTCTTACTGATCAATCAGAAGACAGGGCACCAAAATGAGAGGAACGGACGAGACAGGGAGGGAGATTCTACTAACTTCTACAAGGATAGGATATGACTTTAAAGTGAGAATCCTAAGCTATTTGATTCATTTCTTATTTCTTATTTTAGTGGGCAGATTCAAGGGATGGCATTGTCAATAAGGTGGGTATAGCAAAAGTAGCTAATTTTCTACAATATGACGAAGCAATATTCAAATTCTTATTAAAAAAATGTTTACGTTTTATACCCAACAACGTTTCGAATTGAATTTTTCCAATAAGAGAATACATAGTCTCCAACCGAATCTGGAACAACCTTCCAGAAAGGCATCATGAAGGATCAGAAAATGCCCCAAACAATATTTCCCGTGATTTTCTGCTGTGTAAAAGACAAACTAGTTGGAGTAATGTTAGGTAGACAAATAAGCAATGAATATAAGTGGTACACTATTTGTTGTTCCTTGTAGTCATCATTAGATACCACCCATGCTTTCTAAAGCTAGCGCATTTGGACCCTTTTGGCAGAGTTATGTTAGTACATGTGAGAATGGTCGTAGACCAATGGACGCTGTTGAGTATAGTTTACTAGATGCCAACCAGACAGCATTGTCATGAATATATAAATCATGAGACGAAAGATGACAACCATTCACTGGCGAAAGAGGATACTATATAAACCGAACATCACTTAACCAAAACCACTCAAGTGTAATCATCGAATACATTGGCAGATAGGTACCAAACCTCAGCATCAATTCCACAAACGCGTAAAGATAAATTAACCAAAGTAACAAAAAGAGAAGAAAAATAATCCTAAAGCAAATCTTTAGTCCGACCAAAATTTCACGAAGGCATCTACTAAGGCTCTGAAAATGGTCAAAAAAGGGTTGGCTTCTGGTTTTACAGATTTCTTATGTGCCCCATCCCATGATTCTCTGCAGACAAAAGAAGCATACAAGGGGAAAAAAAGAAACATCAGCAGTTGAAGAAGAACCTAAAGAAGCTCATATCCATGAATTACATGGCATTTCGAGTCATTAGATATACTTACAGATTGATTCTATCTAAAGTTTGACTGCTTCTCTTCTGGTAACTACTACCAAGTTGACTATCAGCTCTTTGATCGTTGGCATTCTTCTGGACTGCCTTTGTGGCTTCTGTCTCTCCAGTGTAACTGTTGGTGAGATTCTTGGAACCAAACCCATCTTGAACATTTCTTGCCTGTCACAAAAAATATAACTGTTATTAGCAAATTGTCCATCCCCATAACAAGAAAAGGGTACTTAGAATGTCATCTCATAAACAGTCAATTATAGATTTAAATCCACGACTTAATTTTTCCATCAAAAAAAAAAAAAAGCAAAGTTTTTGGTTCACTAGCAGAGTATCAAGAAAGAATAAGCTAATAAGTATTATGGTTTATTTTTTGTTCTAATAATAATCTATTACTACCTGTATTACTGCAAAAGCTTTTCAGCTCACTGTTCATCATTGAACTACTGCATAGTGTAAAAATCGCTTTATTTCTTTAATACACGGAGTCAGAGATTTGTTTGTTTAGTGGTGTCAGTTCAGCTCTTAAAAAACTTCCACAATATGTCCAATAACTTCAAATCACCGAATAACAATTCAGCAGTCACAAAGCTCTAAGGTTTCTGTGAAAGCTCTGTGGTAATATATGTTCTTTACTTTATGAAACTTTCAGAAAATACCTCAATTGTAAACATTGTCATCTCAGTTTCATCAACCACTAAAAGCCTAAATTTTCAGTATGTTTAACTCACTAAATAAACTCCAAAAGCACTATCAATTTATAATTCATACGGTATATGCGACTTCTTTCTGTCTTGAGCACCTTCCGTTCTGAATGTAAACTCTGCCGTGTCATAAACGACTATTCAATTTGCAACAATCTTATACCCCCACCCTCCATATAACCGCTCCATTGATCAGGAAACTATCTATCCTTCCGTTAGATATCCTGAAACTTACCAGCTCTAGGTGTTTAATTTCCTTTTATCTTTTTCTAATTTTTCTCTAGCCAGACAACATTGTCATTTTAAAAAAATAATATTAATAATAATCAACTTCTATTAAGATGTTTAAATGAAATGAAAATAATTAATGTAGGTTTACTACCAAAGTGCAAGCAACAAAATTCCCCAAAATAGTCTGCAAAAGTACTAGATGGCTTAGCAGAAAATAAGATTCCATACAAGTGTGAAGTAAAACAGATAAGCTTACCGCAGCTTCATCAATGTGGCTTTGTTCAATAGTTTCAGAGGTTTCAACACTTTGATCAGGTAACACAGCTTGAGGATCATAATCAAAATGTTTTGTATGGGTAGACTGCTCTGTGCTATGCACCAATGTTTCTCCTAGATTTTTATCTTCTTCCTCATCCCCAGAGCCAGATTTTTTCTCTGACACCAGATTTCCAGGGTTATCCACAGATTTCTCATCAAATGAAGTAGAATTCTTGGCTGATCCCATGTCATTTATATCAGACCTATCCTTGCCTTGTTCCATGTCAAACACTTCCATTTTCTTATGTGGAGAGTTACTTAAGTCAATGACTTCTTTGAAACCTTCTTCTGTTTCGTCAGTTGTCCTGGTGACAGGTCTCAATGGAAATGTCTCTACTATCACATCTGCTGTCACTGCTGCTACTTTAGCCAAAGGGGTTGCCAACTCTTGTTCAGCATTCTGTTTGGGTGCCAAAGTCTCCCTTACCTGCAACTTTGGACTAGTTACTTCATTGGATACCTTGTTTGCTAGTTCTACTTGGCTACCATTGATGACCTGCCCATTGTCAGCCATTTGATGCTCAGTTCCAGCATATAGCCCATCAGAATCAAGAAGCACTTCTTCACCTGTATCCTGTAGGTTATTAGGCTCAATATAAATTTCATTTGAAGATCTGACCAAATATTTTTGAGGATCACTGGCAATTGAACCCAATGGACCTTGTTCCAAGAACTGATCAGAGCTTTGCTCCTCCATATCGAATTTAGCGGGGCCCAACACTCTATTTTCTTGGATTATATCACGTACAATCTCTCGAACTGTATAGAATGAGCCACCAACTTCCTTGTGCGTAAGGTTAAGCGATGGAAATTTTCCGTTGTTTGATTTCTGATATCTGAAGGTAAGTTTTCAACCAGATGTTAGATACAGGTAATACATTCAATAAATCATTAAGCAAAAAAGGGCTTGACAGAGAGTGCAATAATTGAAATGAAAATTTTTGGTATCCTAAGGAATTCATACTTCTAATCAGAAAATCTGGAAACACAAGGGCAGAGTAATTGCAACTACACAAATACTACAACTCGTATACTTAAAAAAAATTCAATAATCATTGGTATAAAAGGAAATTGTCGATAATCACACAAAATAATTGTATTACATAATTATAGATAGGCCAAAGATCAAATATCAATATAATAAAGATTTATATCACTAGTTTGTTTGGTAACATTTATACTATTTACACCGGTAATTACAGAAGTATCAGAGGAGGAGAGCCAGAGTTTCAAGTAAGTCTCCTGTTAACTTAATCACTCCTTCAAGTAAGTTGTTCATGTAACTTATATTGTTCTGACTAGCACATAAGTGCATACTAACATAAGCCAGACAATGCCTACTTCAAAGACAATAGACAACATTAAACATGATAACTACCAAATACAAAACATTTAAAAGGAAAATTAAATGCAATAGATTGTCCCTAACCTATTGGTAATAGTTTAATCAAAAGAGTACCACACAATATTATGAATTCATCAAGATATACCCTATCATAACAAATCAACATAAGCCTAGAAGATGTTCTAACAGCAGCTACACGTTATCTCAAAACTGACAAAAAGAAATGAACAATGAAAACTAATAGAAACTAACAAATAGCCAAATCCTACCATATTAGTATTACAAGTAAACGGAAAGAGAAAAAAAAAAATTTTAAGTAGCATGTAAAATATAATCTTGAGGGAATGAAGAAAATATGAAGAAATAGTGCAGACTAAGAATGGAGAGAAAGTATTTGAAAAAAGAAAGAAAGAAAGGTATGTATAAGAGTATGACAAGATGCTTATATTGAAATTTAAGAATAATTTTCAAATCATCTATCGATAGTAAACTCTAGAATGAGGAGAAACAACTATGCAATTACTTCTTTATAAAGGATTCAACCATTTCCTTCCTTTCCTCCTTTGAACGCCGAATTCGAGACTTTCTCCCTTCAGACTCGTTATGCTTTGCAAGGGCAAATGTTTGCCCTACCCAGCCACCCTTTATAGCATGCATAACGCTTAGCCTGACTGCTTGAATAGAAACCTGCACATAGTATATTCCAATCAGAAAGGTTACATCACTTATAAGTATCACTGTCAAAAGTAGCTTAGAAGTATTAAACAAGCTAATAGACTATGACGCCAGGGGTCCTTCTGGTACATAATGGGCTTTGCTTTCCTTCAATTTGGATTGTTTTGTAGGACCAAGGGAAAGTAATTACATAAGGTCGTAATGTAGCTGGATAACTCTACCTATGTTCAAGGTTCATTTTTTTTTTTTTTTTGCCCAGAAATTAACAACTATTCAACATGAATCATAACCGATACCTAATGAACTTCCACCATAGCAATGGGAATAGAATAAAAATGGAAAAACTGAAAATGGGTCAGACTCAGTTATCTCGGAAGCACACGTCTCGAAAAGCTCAATTCCATTCAGGAAAACATTTCAAAGCTAACCAAAATTGCCAATTTACGAAACAAATAAGATATCGAGATATGAAAAAAGAAAAAGAAGCCAAAATCGAATTCAGCAGCACACGCAGCACAAGTTATACAATGCTAATACGAATTCCAACAGATAGTGAGCAAAATGAATCCAAAAGGCTAAAGAAATGTAAAAGAAAAGAGTAGCAGAAGAGACTATTAGATTTCAGAGGGAGATAGTAGAATCACCTGGAAAGAACAAAGAGAGCCGCTCCGAAGTATGTGAGCTAAAACCCTCAAACCCACACTGACAGAACCATATTGAGTCAATTGGTCCAACACCAACGGAGCAGGGGACGAGGGAGATGTGTAATTATTTCAATTTGGGTGGTTAAAAGTTAAAACTGCAAAATATATAAGTATTTCTTAAGTCATGTTTTCCATATGAGGAACTCATTAGGCGGGTTTAAGTTATGTTAATTTATAAGTATTTTTGCAACAATTTTTTTAATATTACAATAGTTCAAATGAGCAAAAAGACTAAACTCACTTAAATTATATATTTTTTTCTAGTTATATGGGAAAATCAAAATAAAAATTAAAAATGAAAAACATCAAATAGCAAATTTATAGAAAGGCCCAAATTTGTTTTTTCCTTTTTGATGACATCTTGTCTCTATTTTCTGCCTATGGAGCATCAAGTTTTCTAGAAAAACCAAAGTTTTGAAATAGTTCAAGGGCTTAATTTTTAGATTAAGGTGCAATTGTAAATGACTTAAAATTGTATGGGTATATTGGTATTTTTCCCCCAAAAGAATTATATGAAACTGATCACAAGCTGTAGATCTGAATAAGAAAAGTAAAAACCGGCCATTAGCACTAATGTTGAATAAATATACAAAATTGAAAGAATACAACTTTTATGCTAATCTCAATGTAACTGATGAAAGAATTTCTATAGACTATATGGGTACTCCTAGAACTCCGTATCTGTGTGCTTCTACAACTGACCATGAAAAAAGGCCATCAAACCAGTAAATTGCGGCTTTAAGGGAAGCTCCTCTGCTTTGTGTCTCAAGACTTTCCCATGGTTCATTGGAAAATATGTATTGAGTTTAAAGAAAGAAACAATTTTTGTCTGTGTGAAGTGTTAGAAGTCTTCTCCAACTTGCAAAGACAAATAATTCCAAGTCCAGCAAAATTGGGTTCATGAAGGGTCAGAAGTATTTGGCTGTGAGGTTCAAATTTTGTGCTTCCTATCGTCCAAGTGATTTCTGCCTGTAACCATATTTCATTCTTTCATATAGTTTCTCTTTTGTTTTTCTTTTTTTATCCATTTTTAGCCTATACCTTTCTTCCCTCTCCCTTTCATAAATCCCTTGCCAGTGTACTTCCCCTGTCAATGGCCACAACCACACATCTCTTGGATGGTCACCATCATCTGCAGCCTCCGCTAAATCTTCATCCATCCTTTTCAACAGTGTAATATTGAAGTATTTTGCCCACAAAAAACTCCTTCGTTGCTCAACCGGGTGCTGCTCTTCCATGGAACCAGTTTCAGGATCTATATACACCATCTTCCGCGCACTATGATAAGCCCAAACATTGATGAGAACCTCCAAGACTCGACAGTAACAGTGCTTTCTCTGTGTACAACAAACCAAAGTAAGGAAAATAATTATTTATGGAACTTTCCAGGCCAATCAAATAACTTACTTCAATCTCTGAAGAGCCTAACAAGCATGTATGGAATTTGCTGGAGTTTTTGTGCAGAGCGTCAAGGGAATCAACAAACATTCTGCATTCAATTGACAACATTTCAGTCTTATGATTTCATTTGCATCAAGGAATTGCCTTCAATTAACCTACTATAATAGAAACAAATATTGATCTGTTAATCACCGTGAGAACATTATGAACTCCAGGAAAGAAGGGGTTGGCATCACCCAGCTATGCAGGGCTGACCAATAACCACCATCTTCAGGCATTGAGGGAAGCCCTTCTGCATATGTTGGCAACCCATACATCTCGCGGAAGCCATCTTCAAAAGCAGTTCTGAAAAACATTACAATAGTTAACCGCTATGGTTTCAGAGACTTAACTTATAGAGCCTATAATCAGGGTACATAATGACTAAGCAGTTCTGATCCCTAGGAACACTGAATAGTTAACAATTAAAGTTTCAGACACAATAACTTTACATGCCAATCAAAGAGACAGTGATAGAGCTGGCCTCATATTTTTCTCATAAGCTTTAGCAACTATTAAGGCAAATACTTCATAAAGTGATCCTAACCATGAGTTTATTGCAGAGATACAACAACTAGTCCTAGATACGACTTTAGGATAGAGCAGATAAGGGAGGGCAGGCAAAGGGACCATCAAAATTCTTTAGCAGCTACTGTACACCATTCATCAAAAGGATGTATGATGTTATATTCCCCAGTACATACCGGCAGTTGCCTCCATTTAAGATGTCACACATGGACCAAAAGGTTAGCACATTGTTGCTTCCTATGACACCTCCATCCCTGTCCAAGCGTGCCCAAAAATAAATGACATCACCTATAGGATTCTGTCGTATTGTTTCTTCTAAAATCTTTTCAGCTTCCACTGACAGTGATACCTGCTTTGGCATAACAGTGCTAAGCAAAGATTGCAAAAGTAATTAAAATGAGTTGAAAAATTAAAGAATATACACCTAAAATGAGGGCCTGATTTTCTCAAAATGGTAAACAACTAATATAAGGCAAATCAATAATTCTCTTAAGAAGATGAAATGAAGTCACAAATTCTAAATTTCTTTTCAGTGTGGCTTCAAAAACCAACACCCTCGGAGAAGAAATCTACAATCTATAGGGACTGAAAATTTGTAATAAGTCCAACCAAAATAAAAAAAAATACCTTCCTACCAGCAGCACGCCATGATTGAAATCCAATCCAAGGCCTCCTATGAATGCCATCCACCCTATTGGCAATTGCTAACATTCCCCCCATTTCACAGAGAATATCCCGATAATAAGTGTTATTCAAAAGAGGCAGTCGACTAACAGCATCCACATCATCGGATCTCTGTCTCTGTGCCCTTCGAGACTGCCATATTTAATATTTTTGTCATTGTTAAAAATATGTCAAATTATTTCCAGTAGCATTCACAGATTATACTAGCAAAACAAAACCATTTTCATTTGAATACATATAAACAAACGTTCAATTGGGACTAGAGCAAAAACTATCTATCCTGGTCTGCATTAAATAAAATGCTTGTTAAAAGACATTTAGTTTAACAATACATTTGTCCTCTTTCTTTCTTTTTAAGGGATTGATGGAGGCAATGAAATTAAATATGTACAGTCCAATAGAATAATTAAATGGTTCAAAGATAACAACTCTCGTAAAATTCTAAGAAATTAATTAGAAAAAAAAATGGAAAACAAAAAGTATCAGATAGAACAGGGGAGATCTTGGAGAACTTAAATGGCAATAAAATAAGTCAACCAAGATACTCACTAGACTTAACCCACGGTACAAGGAACCGTGGTGCAGAAATGACCAGGTTCCAGCACCATTGTATATCTCATAAATGCACACAGGTTGTCCTGTTCTCTCAAGCTCCCCTTCATCCCTTTCATTTGCTTCAAACTTCAGTTTCTCAGATTTTCTAGCATTACGATATATCTCATCCCATACACCTGCAGCTTTCTCCATCCTCTCATCAACCTAAATCAGAAACAGCATTTTTTTGAAGCCGTCTGTCTCTTAAATTAATTGTAGAGTTCTAAAAGGATTAAACATAATACAAGGGCAAGAAGGAAGGAAGGAAGGTTGGGAGGAAGACCAAAACAAATGCTTTTTAATTACAGAATTACAGCATACCTCTTCCATTTCAAGAAACTCATTCTCTTCAGATCTTTCAATTTCTCTTAGAATATCCCAATCTAATTCGGTTGGAATATCCTGAATCTGACCCTCAGTGTGATTGTCAGAGATGCTTGTTGAATAATTAAGACTTGCCAACTCTTTTTCAAGGGTATAGACAATACTAACTTTCCCAATCATAGAATCATCATCAATCTCTAGCATATCAGCACTTAGGTCTAATTCATTATTGAGCAAATCCCACTCCCATGCCTCCTGCTGAAGCTGAGAAACAGGACTAGGCAGTACAGCATCTGATGGAAAACTGAGTACATTCTCCAGAAGCCTCGCATAGCCAGTTATGCATTCCAAAGCTAAAACATTTTTGGAAAGCTGTCTTCCAGATGAAGCAACGTCTTGAGCAAATTTAGAGAGTTTTCCATTTGAAAGCAAAAGGGAAAAAGCATTCATCAAAGCATCAGGATTATGTTTAGAATAAAAAATCCCATGGACTCCATCAACAACCTGTCAGATGATAAAGCAGTATGAGAATGCAAGAAATAAAGAATCCATGATTACAGAAATCAAAAGAAAAAACTTGATAAAACTCACATATTTTCTTAAGACAGGAAAATCAGGTACAATGACAGGAATGGCAAAAGTCATTGCTCTAATAAGCAATGGAGGAAAACCCTGCACATCTTGTGCAGAACCGTATAAGACAATGTCAGCCATTAGTAGCAGACCGTTCACATCACCATTCAAACCATAATGCCTTACAGAACCATGAGGAAGTCCCAAGCGTGAAGCAACTTCCTACATCAAGAGCTAAGGGATCAATATACAATTCAGCATCATATGTCCAAGCATAAAAGATGATAATATATGGGAGCTAAACATTATGGTGAATTTTTTTTTTTTCTCCTATATCCATAATAACCAATTCATTTCTAGCCAATCTAGTTCTTTACTAAGATCCTTGTGTACATCCCCCACCCACACCCCTCAACTCCCAACTTTTCTTCTAAATGAGCTCCCTCCAACAACTGACTTTTTACCACAAAACTTAAGAAGGAAGGTCAAAAGAAAATGGTGCATGTTCTGCAGAAATATTATATAACTGATTCCTTTCAATGGTTCACAACTTCACCATAACCAACGGAAGTTCTGGGTTACAAGAAACATTAAAGAAGTCCCAAAAGCATTTGTCCGGAAGGTAGAAATATAATTAAACTATGAAAAGAAAATCATATATCTCAGTGGTCAAAATTAATTCGGGGTGTGGGGGGGAGGAATAAACTAAAATATATAAAGGTTAAAAGGTAGGGGAAAGGAGCACACAACGAATGATTCCCCATGTTTTCCTTTGAGGAAAGGAGTGGTTATGCCTTAAAAGTGAATTTCATGTTAATCAGGCATTAAATGGTAGGAAGAAAATAACCAGATCACTTGTTTCATTGTTGAGCAACAACTTAAGAAGAAATTTCAGTGCAAACAATTAGCATTCCTATCTGAATTGACCACAATATTTTCTAGTGCATAATCAATCATATCCACCCCTTTCAAGAATATTATAATATTTTTCTTTGGACAAGCAAAACTACATGAAATAATTAACCATTTATTTGTCAATTTCTTTGATAAATATAAGGTTAAGCTTCTTATCATTACCTGAAGTAAGGAATCACTTGTCTGACATGAAATATTTTGTCAGCATAAATGCATTAACATAATACGCACACCTTAAAAGAAACACTACCTCTAAAGCATCATCATAACTATCACTTGAATTTCCACATAAGAAAAGAAATTTAAACGACCCAGCTTCATCGTTCCTCCTTGCATATTTTGTCAGCAGAGGCCCTATGGTATGCATTGCCACAGCATAATCCCAGGAGAGATTACCATAAAAGATAGAGCTTCCAACCACTAGAACAAGCAGATCATCTTCACCAAATCCATTAAACTCTCTTAGTTTTTCCTTGGAATGAGTCTTCATATAGCTTTCTGCAGCCCACACATCTATTGGTGATCCCGGAATCACAAAGAAGTTTCCAGTGTCAAGCACACTATATAACATCTGGAAAAATGAGGGATATGAACTGAGAGAGGGCTTGACAACAATTAAGACAAGTTTAATGGAGAACAATGCTTAATATTGTCAGTCTTCATGCTTCCATGCATATGTAATGGGAACTTTACCGGAAAAGTGAAATCTGGAAACACAACAACATTGGCTCTACTAAAAGCACTTGTCCAATGAGAAACAAGATGACTCCAGCCCATTTCCTGATAAACTTGAAGACGACTTGAAAGATTATCTTCTTGAATAATCCAAATCAGTGGAACTGAACAAAAAGGCTCCTGCATAAGGCTGCATGAATATATAACTCACTAATTGTAGCATCAAAAACTTCAAAGAAATAAAACACTTTCATAACCAAAGAGAAAGCCGCGAGAGAGACAGAGTGCCAACAGATTCAAATTCAGATGATTGATCTCCTATAACCCTCTTTAGGGTACTAACAGTAAAATATAGGTCCATAGAAATTCTAGGAATAACTTCTATTTTCCTAAGAGAAACTTCTATCAGTAAACCAACAGTTTTCAAGGTAAAAGAAATATTTTTGTGCACTTCATTTGCTGAGGTTAAGAAAAAGAAAAGAAGTACATTATGACCTCGCATAATATGCCCAGTCATCCACAACCACAATTCTCAATCAATATTTACTAACATCCAACTCTAACTAATTTCCACGTTGATTTCCCAGAAAGTGTGTGACCACAAACACAATTGAAAGGGGTAACCCCATGAACAAACAAGCATGAAAATTGGAGAACACAGGATTCACAATCTGCAGAATAAGTTAAATTATGAATGAATTCCATCAAAATTATCTCCTGATCATAGTACAATTTCTCAATTACTTTCCGAGAAAATAAGGAACATGGCAATAAGTTTTCATAAACATCTCCTTCCAAAACACCTAAAGCGGGGATACTCTGTTTCAACTTAGCATATGATGGAATTTCCGCTGATCCTCCTAAAAATCTAAATGGAAACTGGCTCAAAGCCCTTATATACAAACTTGAAAGGTCTAACAATTTCACTACAATCTTTATGAGTTGAAAGAACAAAAAAGAAATACCCACCTTGAAACGGCTTCTTTAGCTTCCAAAGAAGCAAGAATGACACCTTCAAAACTGTAGGGAGAAAAAAACAAGGGAAAGAAAAAGGGATGTCAACCATCTCTACAAAGTTATAACAAGTAACTATGTCAAAAAAAATAAAAAATAAAATAAAATAAATTGGAAGAAAAGTGTTTGATTGATAAAATTGAAGCAGGTAATCCCACCATGAGGCCTCAGACGGCAGAAGTAAAAGTAAACAAAAGTAGAAGTAATACATACATCAACCAATCAATCTGGCCTTGTTGCTCAGGACCCAAAAAAGAGAGACCACCATCTATTTCATCCCATATTGAGTGTGCCTTCGCATTCCCTAATGCAAATATCTGTCCATAAACATGGCAAAAAAAATGTACAGGCAACTCAATCATCACTTAATTACAACACCAAAAATATAAATAAACAACCTATGCCATCATTGTTCAAACAGAAATTATTTTCATGAGGTTCTATGCCCAAATGTTTCCAAGACTTGGATATCATATCTATCTTTTAAATAAAGGAGTATCAACTTCTACAGAGATCTTAAGAAAATATCATATAGAAAACACAAACAACTCACCTTGAAAACATAACCCAATTTCTGAAGATTTTTAACCACAGTAACCAACATCAATGACTGAGGGTCTTTCTTTGTGTTCCCTAAAATCTGACATAGATGAAAACCAAGCACGATAAATATATTAAGTGCAGCCAATTCAATAGACAAAATAAAATTCAATCAGGACACCTTTTGTGCAGGCTACAATACCAAATGATGCTAATAAACTAAATCCTTGCACATAAGAATCATAAGAATGAACCACATCAATATATAGTAGGCACTTTGCACCTCTACCACTCTATAGTCCATAATTTATTAATTCAACACGAGCGTTACTAGATCCAAGCCACTAAGTAAGTCAATACATCATGGTAATCAGCACAAAGGAGGTATCCAAAGTGGAATATGTCATCTCAGATAGCGCAAACACAAACATGATTTAAACAATACTGCAACTAATGTAATTGAAAGGAAAAAATATACTACAATGATGCAACCGACTTCACAATTTGTTCCGATGCAATGGTTTTTTTTTTTTTTTTTTTTTTTTTTCATTTAGTAAACCATACTTGCAAAGGGAATAGATTGACTTGAAGAATTCAAATTTATAAGGATAAAGGAGATTACATTTTACTCCAAGTATTAAAGCATCTGACATCAGTATTATTCAAAATTTTTCCGGTACTAGAACTAACATCTTCTGTGTATTTCTCAAGTAAAGACTACAAATTAGAAACAATATGTGTGTGTGTGTGTGCGCATCCTGTGACACTATTGAATATTATATGTGATTTTCACCTATTGGCCAATTAACATCAGTGAAAATGCAACAAATTAAAGTTCTTGTCACTACAGAATTAGAAATTAGTTTAGGAACTCTGGCAAGTTTTGAAGTCAATCAAAGTAAAAGAAAAATCAAGTTATAGCCCTAAGAATGCATGATATAACAACTTAGAAGTACCGCTGCTTTTCTCTTAGTTATGGTCGTTATTCCAATTACTCCAAATCAGTATACCAATAATCGTGGTAAATATTGAAATTCTAAGACAAGTTTTTTGGCTGATGTACAAGTTGTACCATCTACTTTCTTCTTCATTTAAATAGCAGTGAAGGACAGAAGTTTTTATAACTAATAATGCATGATCAATACAGACTTGAGAACAACCGATAGGTTTTCCCATGCAATAAATGGTATAGCGGTATATATGCTCATCCAGTCCAATGTGTTCTAATAAAAGACCCGGAATTTGTGTCCCTAATCATTTAGAAACACCCATTTTTCCTTATTCTTTACAAAATTTGAGCATTATTCAAGATCATCTAGAGCAAACTATGCACATTCTAATTGAAGGAAAGAAAAAAATATCTCCACATCAGTAATTAACAATCTATATTTTACTCCACTTAAAACACATGGTGATATCCTCTTTGACGGTATTGCTGCAAAATAACTTCCATTGCTAGACTTGATTTGCTTACGGTCATATTCATATTATTGGAACCAGAATGAGACGATCAAAATACTGATTCATCCCAAATATTCATTATTTTACTTTCTTGTGCATTTGCAAAATTAGCTTCTTCTTCTTCTTCTTTTTTTAATTTTTGAATTAAATCAGCATATAAAATCCAACAGAATAAACTTATATGGAATACATGTGCCCAAGCTATGTGAACTAAAATTCACTTCAGCACAAACTACAAAATCAACTGCCGGCAGACTCTAAGGAAAAAAATCTTCCAAAAAATGTATCTGGGCCATAAAGATGACATTCGTTTCGGCAAGATGTCAGCATCACTTGGGTTCCACTTGGCCTAAATCGAAAGTAGCCATCTACCTAAGTTCAGAACCCCTAGGCATTTACACAGGTATGCTTATAACATTTCCACTACATTGAGAAGGATTGAGAAAAACAATGAAATATCAAGAGAAGCATAACTCAAATACAAATGAAACTTACTAGAGCTATCCTTGGCGACCGGATACCAATTCTTGGCTGTGAGCGCACCCGATCAAGCCCATCTCCCAAGAGAAACCTCTCTGATATTCTTCCAGGTACAAACTTAAGCGTACTGCCAAACTTGAAACCTTGCATTAGTAGCCTCCCACGGTCGCTTCCCTGCCTGAACACCGACATAATCGAGCTCTGCAACACCATTGACGCCAAAGAAAACAAGAAAACGGCAAAGATTATCATAACATAGAAACCGGACTTCCCTTTAAAGGGGAAGAAGGAAACAAGCCCCTTGCGATAGAAGCGATGATGGTGAGATCGGTTGCTGGTTCTGGGCAACTGGCGATCAAAGGAGGTCCTGGAGCGGTCACGGTGATGAGTAGAGTTCCTCTTGAAAGGAAAGCGATCACGGATCGAATGCAAACCAACGTCATTGCCGGCACTGCCATTACCACCACCAGTGTCATCGATCTCCGGAGGGAAAGGGGCAGAAGAATTCCGACCCATTAGGGCGGAATTTTCCCAGGAAAGTGATGGAAAAGTTGGGGAGAGTCAGGAACGGGAATTGCAAGAGAGTGTGGAAGAAATGGTAGGAGTGAGAGTTGGCAATGGCATTTTTTGTTTGGAGCTGGAGGAAATGCTTCGCCCAGTTTGTCAACATGAATATGTAACTCTCTTCTAATTCTGGTTTTTTTCTTTTTTATTTTTCTTTTATTTTTTATTTTACTTCAACTTGTTTACGAACCGGAAAATGAAATTAATTTGTCTGCAACTTGCTAAATGGTTGACTAATAATAAATGTTTCATCATTAAAAATTATGGAACCTCTTCTCAATGATAAAAATTATAAAATAAATTTTCAATTAATCATAAAAAGATTGGATAATGTAGGAAATAAAATGTGGGATAGAACATTAAAAAAAATAAAAATTATATATTAGGTGGCTTTTATATACTTTAGACATTTTATGGCTAGTTCATGTTTACATAAGGTGTCAATAATTTTCAAATTTATTTGAGAAAAATAAGATAAATTGTATTTTATATAATAAAATATAAAAATAAAAAATTAGTATATTTGTGGAGGGAGTGTGGTATCACATATCCATGTGATACAATAGAATTCTTGCACTATATACATGTGAGCATGTTATCATGAAATCCTTAAAAAATAAATGTTCAAATCCTAATAAAAATATTTATATAATTTAATAGCTGTTTAAATGACATAATAACCATAATTTTTAACCTTAAGTCAAATATCTATTCAAAAACCCAAGTCTTTAGTATATTTTTTTTTTTCAACTTCTAGGATTTGTTGGAAGTAAATGGGGTGCATTTTGTAAAAAAAAAAAAATGAAAAGTATATAAGCTAATTAATTTTGATAAAATGGGAAATTAAATAAGAAAATAATATTATTGTGTCTTTTTATAGCAGTAGAATATTATATTTTATATTATTATATTTGAAAACGCGTTTCATTGATTCCGTCGTGCCTTCTAGCTGTGGGGGAAAACAAATAAAGGTCAAACAAGGAGGACCAAGTGGAATGTTAACAAATTCATAAAGCTATCTAATATTCTTTCACTAAATAATGAATCACAATTCAAATTTATATTAAGAAGAATATTCATATTTAATATATAACTACTATCACATATTACTTCTAATCAAATTAAATTTCATTATCTTTTTTTTTTATTTCACTTTTTATAAATTGATTAAAAATAATAAATTAAATATTAAATTTTGTTTTTTTAAAAATGCTTATGGAACTAGAAAAGATATACGGACTCGGAAGGAGTTGTAGATTGATGAAAATGGGATGGTCTTGTATTGCACGAAAGAGTAATGGTTGAGGCAAGAGACAATCAAGAAATGACAAAACATAAAAAGAGAAGAAGCCAAAATGTCATTAATCAAGTTTCCTTGTGATTGTGAGTCCCACTTGAGATTAGATACCAGAAATTAACTTTGATATTTGATGAACAAGACATAAGAAGGCATTAAAGTTCCAAACAAATCTTGGATTAATCATCAAACAGGAAACTAATTATAGACATTATCACAAGATGTGACTTTATACCATAAATTTGACAAAAAATGGTACTACAAGCCTATAAAGAGTGTTTGTTAACATATTTAATTTAAGAATAAATATATATTTTGGTTCTTCGTACTTGAAAGTCTTATCAATTTAGTCCCTCACACTTTAAGTTTATTAATTTGGTCCCTTAAATTTAAAATTTCAATTAATTTCGTCCCTCACATTTTAAATTTATCAATTTAGTCTTTTATACTTCAAATTTTTTATTAATTTAGTCCTTTAAATTTATCAATATTTTTGAAGTGTGAGGGATTAAATTAATAAATTTTATAAATTTAAGAAACTAAATTTATTAGGGTTTTAAATGTAAAAGACTAAATTGATTATAATTTTAAGTGTGATAAACCAAATTAATAAGAGTTTTAAGTGTGAATAACCAAAATATATATTCATTCTTAATTTAATAATATTTATAATATTATTTTATAATTTTTAATCAATTAAAATAGAATAAACCAATAAATAAAACGGACGTGTATAATATAAATGATCTAGAACGAGTAATAATTTTGTTTTGTTGCATCTATAGATTAATTTAATCTTGTGTTTTTTGGGTAAAATTTTTAGTTATGAACATATTTACATTAAGCTAAAATTCCTCCTAACATAAAAGCATCCATTAGAATATCATTCCCTTTCTCACTCTCTCTCTTTATAATGAGACATCAAATGGTGTTAGGAGTAATCTAGAAATAAAGGATAAAAGCCTTTTTATTATTGTGTGAAACAAAAAAGAAATGCTAACCTGGGATTCTGATTCCTAATTTCCTATGATAATTGTATTAAATGTCTTGATAAAAAAAAAAAAATAGTTGTATTAAATGTAGCATTAAATGTAAATCGTACATCTAATCTAATCTCATGTGCCCCGTCATCAAATTTACGTAACACCTACTTTTTTAAAAATAAATCAAAATTCTAATGTCAAACGGAATTTATTTTTCGTAATCTATTTCTCTTTTATATAAATATAATACGCAAGACCATATGAATTTTAATCTTTAAATTTTATTGAGTTGTACCAACTTTATAGTCTTTTTATCAATTTGACTAATAATTATTATTGTGAGTTAAAAATATTGAAGTTACTATTGTTAAAAATAATTTTTTATTTGCCACTTCTCATTTTTTAGTAAAAGTAGTCTTAACAAGTAGATAATAATAATAATAAAAAAAAAGTATGCTATATAATTAAAATATAAACTAACCATTTTAATCTCTAATTAGATATAATAATATTGAAAATAGAAAGAGAAGGATGTAATTAAGGAAGCAACATCCAAAATCAACAGAAAATATAATAACCCATAACTTGTAAAAGAAACCCATAATGAGATTGCATCACTGGAAACCCCACTGCCCTGAAAGCACACACTATGTCTCCAGGTGCTGTGTCATCACGTGGTAGATGTTTTAATAATGGCATACAAATTTATATCAGCCTTGGTAACATCTCATGCCATGCGCTTGCTTCTAGATTCTAAGATATATAGTGAATTCGGTCCATAAATTTTAGAGCATTTATCATATTCTGTCCCCATTGCTTCTGTCCACTTACATACTACCAACATATGATTGTTAATGATTAAACAGAAATATTTGTCCCACCACTTAAAAAGAATGATATGAAATCTGATCTGCAAAAGAAAAGTGCTTTAACTCCAGTTTAGAATCTCTGTGGCTCTGGAGAAAATCTGGTACTGATATCTCATATGATATGTTATTTATGATTATTGATTCGAAAAGATAAAATAAGATTATATTATGTGTTATTTTATTCATTTAGATTAATTATGACAAAGGAGACAATATATAAAAAATTAAATGAGACATTAAATTTGTTTTCCTACGACTCTACCAGCATACTATAACTCAATTAGTAAACAAACTAAATTCAGTGATTGAAAAGATTTTATAATATTAAGAGCTCGAATTTACAAAGAAAATGCCCATTGGAAGAGAGTAATTATATTTGCTTCATTCTTCGAATGTGAGACGAGGATACTCATGAATCAACCAAAACAAAAAACTAGGACAAGTTCTATTTTGATGTCTCACATGCTACCTTACTCATCATGATTAGTCTAAATGACTAAACCCTAAACTCATCATGACTAGTCTAAATGAGTGAAACTATCTATTAGATTATATTATTTTATAGCATTTGGACCAATCATAATGATTGGGACAACAAATTTGCTCCAAAAAAATCTCTGCATATCAACAGTGTCGTACCTGTGGCCCTGCTTAGAAGGAGTGGTGGGAATAACATTGTTTAATAATTGAAACTAAACTGCTGCGTCCCAACAGTATCGTATCTGTGACAGAAAGCTCATATAGAAGATTGCTAGTTTATCATTATATCTATATATATGTCCACTTATTTATTTACATGTAAACAACAAGAGCATTCCCAGTTTATTCTTCGTCATCAGGGCAATCTTCAAGAAACCGTCTTATTATCAGTCGTTCTTCTTTTGGAAGATCAGGATCATCACCAGTCAATCTCTTCCTAAGGGATGCACGAACACTGCTGGGATCTTCGAGGACCTGTTCATGGAAGAAGAACATGAAATCAGTAAGTGAGTAGCACTACAGTCTGCACTAAGCTTTAATGGCTTCAAAGTGCAGAATGAACATAACTAGAGCCCAGCATGACACACTGGTGCTATGGTATGCTGCACCAAAACATCCATCATTTTGTGAGGTACATTAGATATCTGTATCCTACCTGAATTAAATTATTGGCATGGCCATCTTTGTTCGGAGAGGTCACGTGTTCATCCTTATTGCAAGTCCAATTCCCATCAACAATGTACTTGTACTCATAGCTTCCTTCCTGGTACATTGATCAAAAAGGAATCAGTTCTTTTTATGTAATGAAAACATCATAGATTTGCATATCTAGAAAGAAGCAAGTCTGTTATTCCAATAATACATTTGACTTGAAGTAGGCATTCATTTATTTTGGAATCACAGTTTCATGATTCTCTCGAATATATAAATTGTACCCAGAAACAAAGGGACAATAACAATTATAGACTAAACAAATGCGAGAATCCTGGCCATATAATGCCCAAGTTGTTTCGTCCGTATAAGATTAAGATCAAAATTCAAACTCAGTCCAACATAGTTTAAACGGATTGAGCACACTTACAGGTAATTCCCTCTCGAGAAGCCATACACCTTGTTTGTCATAAAATCTTAGAGGCATTCTCTGAAAAATTATCAAAGATACATTGAATAAATTAACAAAGATATATAGAATTGAGTGAATAAAGATCTACAATGAAATCATGTATATATATATATATGACATGGTCTATCGTGAATGAACTAAATCTTATCAAGAAGACAAGATCATCACCTGGCCCCATCCAATATCAAGTCCAGAAATTTCCACTGTCGTGCAATTGTGGCCTTCCCATTTCAAAGTAACAATCTTTTTACTGAGGCCCGTAAGCTTTAAATAAAAT
This sequence comes from Bauhinia variegata, assembly GCA_022379115.2. Lineage (NCBI taxonomy): Eukaryota > Viridiplantae > Streptophyta > Magnoliopsida > Fabales > Fabaceae > Bauhinia > Bauhinia variegata. The sequence continues at coordinate 19,367,290 of CM039428.1, read as the reverse complement.
ATAATAATGGTTAATGATATTATATAATTCATGAAAAGTATATATGTGTGTGTGTTTGTGCTTCAATGCTATTCAAATCCTTTTGTAGATATAAGAGAGAAAAGAAATACTTAAATTACAAACAATGTATTCAGTCAACCTGAGGTCACATGCCAGATTCCAGGTTACAAGTCTAGCAAAAGGAAAGCTTTGAATTCCTAGTAAAACAAATGACATTAGAGCGAAGATATTCAATGGTCCAGGCTCCAGATACATATGAATTTCTCTCCTTTATTCATTTATTTATTTTATTTTTTTACATCCATTATCGTTTCCCCCTTTTTATTTTGGTACATAAATGAGGCATAAGCTCATTTAGCACTCAACTTTTCTTCCACGATGGGTTTGCTTGGAAGCTTTGACATTGGCTCTTAGGAATTTTTTATGAGCAATGGGTTTGCAGAGATACTTTAAAGAGACTCTTTTCTAAGGCCAGGTGGAAGTGTGCATCATACGCTACGGTGTGGTGCGTTTAGTTTGAGTACAGCACAGTGCTAGTTTTAAATTAGGTGTTTATTATCTATGAAGCTGTTACGGGATAGAGCTCTTTCTGAACTTCGTGGATTTAAGCTTGAGCTAATGTTTCTTCCTGATATTCTTTTCTTCGTAGTTTTGAGTTTTTGAAGATCTTTCATCCGTCTTCTGTGTACCTTTCCATTTAATTAATGAAATCCTTTTTTTTTTAATTACAAAATGAGAAGAATAAAAGTATCATTCCAGGTCCCTTCCAAAGTATTCACAGTAGCTAAAACTAAAAGCAGTAGCTCAGGAATTAAAAGCACTAGACCAATGTGTATGCGTGACGAAAAAGGAAAACTGACTCACAATATCAGCTGTTGCACTTTTTATGGCATCCAATTTTGGGAAACATGACCGTTTACTCTGCAAGAAAGAAAGGTTCAAGTAAAGTTAACAATATTTTAATCACACTTTACATACAAAGCTGATTCAGAAGAATTATAATCCTCAATTTGCTGGTATGAAAATTTAAAGACATGCTCAGAAAAAAAATGATATCAAATCAATATCTTAATTTACTCTTATCAGATGAGATGCTATAAATTCTAAGTAGAAGTAAATGAACCAATAAAATATATATTAAATAAGATGATAGTTGAATTGATTTTAGAGTCCTTATTTTTTGTTAAATGATGTCATGGAGGTTTAAGTCCAGGGCATCATGCAATTACTTGAGCCTTTTACTGCTAGACCATACCTAGTGGTTTAAGAGTTTCTGTCTACACACTTTTTTACTTAATAGTCCTATCTGCGCACTAAATTTAACTGGACCAATTAAAACTGCGCGGACCTAGCTTAAGTTTAAATAGATTGAGGTAGTGTGAACTTGGTACTTCCGAAAGTTAATGAATCAGTAATTAGGCTGTTCAACTCCATAATTCACAAGTACGAAGAAGTTTGAGTCTTTTTGTATTCCTATCGACTAGTGTTCCAAATAGACATTGTAATCACCATGCAACCAGGAAAACAAATCTGGTAATCTTGTAACTCTATTAAATTCGAGATAGGAATATTAATGGAACAAATAAGTTTGACAAATTCTAAAAGGGGACAATGAACAGTTGGACTTCAACAAGCAGAAAAGAGAAAGGAATAGAATCATTTTTGTGTAATCAAGCAATCGGAAGTACTTAAAGCCATAAAGCGTAATCTTTACCAAGACCTGATACACATAAAATATGCAACAATCAAGAAGGAGAAATAAATCAAGTTACCTGAAGCAGTCGATGAGCTTCATTAAGTATATAACCCTGAACCCAAAACATATATGCTAACTGAAACATAAATAAAAAGTCAGAAACTGATTGAAGATCAGTGAATATATATTTAGATGTCCCTTCCCCTCCACGTTTTTTAAAACTCATGAATGCAGCATTTCGTGTCCCTTCGCTTGTATCCAAAGATAATTGAAAATTCAACAATATAATGATTAAGAATATGGTACCCAATAGCCATTCAAACCATTTCAGATGGAAACATTGTGGGAGAAAATGCATTATAAAGATAGAACCACAAGACTTACTGCAACAGCTGGAGCTCTTCCAAGTCCAGCAGTGCAATGTATGTATGTGACTCCCCCATTGCGATTTATTGCCTTGCATAATTTGCTAACTACAGCTGGAAGCCGCATCCGTAAATCGAACGCATTGAAGTCCCTGATAGTCAAAGTTGGCTGTATATTGTTAGCAGGATCTTTCCTCATTTCCATTACTGACATAAGAACCTGAGCATAACATGTCATTGGTAATCTGGTAGAAATTGACTCTAGAACTACATATATGAATTAGACAACTAGAAAGAGATGGGGCTGGAGAAATATGATTTATAACTAAAATATAACTGAAGAAACAACACAGTGTGGGAGAAAATCAAATATGCAATGACTATTAATTCCCCACCCCAAGCCCTGCTGAAGCACTAATGTAGAATGTGTTAATCCAAAATGAATCTTGAAAAAATAACTAACTGTAACTCATGCAAGGTATCAGCTCCAAGTAAGATGGAAGATAAAACATTTAGAAGGATGCCATCCATTTTATTCAATTTTCATTAAAGGAAATACTTCAACTACTTTCCAAATATTTTTTCCTAGGCTTTATAACAATCCATTCAGATTTAGAGTTTATATGAAGCATTGCTGCCTGATGACAACATTATACTATCTTGCCATATCTAACCTTATTTGAGCACGCAAGTGCTGAATGTCATTGCATGCCTTGGCATACTCTCGTATGGCATTGATATCAACTCCAAAATATCTGAAGCATTGTTAAAGAAACAATGGATTCGTTGCTATCTCACATATGCAGTATTTGCCCATGCTCAAGTTGGACATTTATGAGAAATCCTTAACAGACCTCAAGCTCGAAAATAATTTTATTAGGCAAATTATTTTGGATACTCTAGATCAGGGTCTTGTTGCAAGCAAAATATTGTCTTTACACCTATCTTGCGGAGCTTATCAACATCTTCAGGAGTCTGCCAATTTAAAGGGAAAAACAAAAGATTTCAAAAGCTTTTTATCCAGCAAAAGAAGACCAAACTAGAAATGACAGAATTGGAGCAGGAAATTATGGTTGAGACCAAAAATCACCTGTAAGCATGACCCAACAATTAAGTCTGGACAGATGAAGTTGTAGTTCATTCCCAATTCATGCCTATAGGTCAAGACTGTATAGAATTGAATTAGAAAGGATCGACGAAGTTAAAGATTTAAAGAATGAAAAACTAAGATGAGCATTCTCTGAAGAGAGCCAACCTTAATTGAATATAAAGATTTTTATTTTTTTGATAAAAAGAAGAAATTATATTGAGCAAACAATAGTATAAAATAAAGGATAGTAAGATATCCTCCAACAGAGGGGCGAAAACTCAGGAGGGCAACAGAAAAGTTATTAAAAACCAAAATCAAAACAGTAGAACTCTCCAATCCCAGTTGTTTCTAATCAAATACCAAAGAGTATGAGCAGTGCACCAAGGGGAGGACAAGAAAATAGTCTGTCTCACAACAGGTCTAAAGTCAAGAAAGCATTTGCGAAATGAACATTCCTCTCCAACCTAACACACGAAAGAACTAAATGAACTGTACATTGCCTCAAATTCTACCATCCTCATTCCTTCCAACACCCAGCACACTCCGAAAGTACAAAATAAAGGCTGTCCAAACATAAAGATAAGGCTGATAGGATTGATGACAACAATGTGAAAGTCTGTTCCAACAGTTAAAAAGCACCCAACTCTTTTCCCTCCAAATTGTCTTCCAAGCTTTTCCTCGATCAAACTAAAATGGCAAAGTGACTAAACTTACCAGCACCCATGGCTTCAGTCATGTTATGACTATATGTGTCAGACTTCTCCTCCTTCATATTGGCATTACTCAACTCTGAACTGGACATAGAACCAGAAGCAGACTGCAAAAGGAAAGGCCAACCATGGTTTTTATGAAAATGAACTAATATGATTTTCTCAAATAAAAAGAACAAATATGAAACGGCAAGGCTTAAGCAATCAACAGGAACAAACAAAGAGGTCCATTTGAATACATAAATTAAATGTCAAACCCAACTTACGATAATATTTGGCATGCTAGGACATAAGAGCACAAAATGCACTTTCACTCCTTAGGTTTTAATCATGCCTAAGGACTACAGTACTACCCACTTATTTCTTTATATTTATTTGTCCTTCAGGGTTTGAACAAAAATGACAAAATTTACCTCAGATTCTACTTTCCAGCGCCACCCTTCATTGGTTGGAAAAAGATAATACATTGGATATTTGTTGGTTCTCTCATTACTGCTGCATACGATTTACTCTGCCAAAAATTTTGCATTTCCTTTTTGATAGTGAACTACTAAATTAATCATACTCAAGGGGGTCATGACATCCTTCTCATTTTCTAAAATGATCTTATTAATTTAGTAAATTGGTGCTAAGCCTCGATTGAAAACGAACTTGGAAGGGCATGAAAACATCATAAAATTAAAGACCCAGAAATTAAAAACTAAATCTGCAGAGTTACCTTCATTGTTATACTTCGATTTATATTAGAAGTATTGATAATTTCCTGTTCCAACAACCAGTGAATATCACTTGATCATAACACATATATATAGAAACAATATACGCTCAAGTACACAGATGCAAGATAAAATAGTAAGAGTGTACCAGTGAATTAGCAGAGGAGGAAAGCTTCCTTTGGTTGCATCTGAAACTTTGGAAGGGAAAAGCAGAGGATCTACAAATGATAACAGAAAGAAAAATGGATTTGAGAATCTCATTCCGTTGGATATTATTATGCAGCCAAAGAGTTAGCTACAGAATCATTATAGGAAGAAATACAAAGCAAAAAAGCACACACCGAGGAAGATTCTGAAGACAGTTCATAATGGGAGCCAGAAAAGCAGAGGACAAGTCTCTACGGAGAGAATAAACACAGAACTGGCGAAGCAGTAAATTTGTTTGTTTTGATTGTTAGCGTGAGAACGTACTGATTGATGGTTACGAGTGAAGAAAGAGTTGCTTTGAAAAATTCTACTAAAACATACCATGTGATGTTAACGTGATAAAAAATTATGCAAACCCTATATTAAAAAACAAAGAAGAAAGCTCAAATGATTTTTCTCTTTTAAAAAAAAAAAACCAAGATATAAAAATAAATAAATAGAAAAAAGAGGAGATGAAATGATCGAAAAATTAGGCAAACCCTCTATTTAAAAAATTACCATGAAATATATTTTTTAAACCGATTAAATTAAATCAATATAGTTATTATTAGACTCGTTGATTTTTTTTTTAAAAAAAATACAAATTATTGACACTATAATTTTGTCAATTATTTTTAAAATTTTTATAAAATTAAATTGCTTTACTAATAAAATTTATATGCCAAATGTGAAACTTGTTACAAATAATTCTTCTTAAATAAACTATTTGAGTATAAGTGGACACAAAACATTTTAGTATTTTATCCTGATCCAAGAGATTTAAAATAATTTTAAAATAAAAAATTTTAAATTTGAGACGAAACTAAAACAAGTAAAATCTTATTTCAAATTTAATATAAATATGTTTTATCTCATTTCATCCAAAAATTATTCCAATAAATATATATATGTATTGCATCCTAAATAGTTTTTTTGTCTCAAAATGAAATTTTTAATAAAATATTACTTTTATTTTTTTTACTTCTTACACACCACATTTCTTTTGCTGTCAACACCCCATTTTACTTTATTCACCCCACTTATCTTTTTCGCTTATAGTATTTTTTTTTTATTTTTCTTTTAAACTTAATTGAGGCGGGACAATACAAAAAAATCAAGATAGAAATCGAGATACAACGGTAACAGAACAGAACTAAGACAATATTATATAAAGGACGTGATAAAAAATTCAAAACAAAATCAAAACAATTTTTTCCCATTAAATTTTCCAAGACAAAACTGCCTAATTCCGTTCCCACCACTACATGTGAGATAGCCTCGCTAACTTCCATTTAAGAGCATTTCATGCATGCATTGTATAAATTTGATTTCCATACTCAACATTTTCCTCCATATAAGATTTGCAAAAATCATATTCTTTTCTATTTGTTTACAATTTACCGTGTATTTTAAAAAAAAACGTTGCCAACCAAACAAGTGTTGAGCTTCTTCACTTTCATTTTTTTTTTTCTATGGAAAAAGCCCAGGAATTGGAATAGAAATAAAAACATAAAATAGCTAAGGTATTTGGATTTTCGTTAAAATGCCATGAAATTTTCTCTCTTGTGAATGGATCCTACGGCTATAACTTAACGCTGTCCCAACACCAGCTTTCAGATGAATGAAGAATGCGGTGACATTCACATATCTACTGGGCCAAATGGACCCCAAATATCATCAGAAGACTGTCCATCTCTTAAGATTTCATCAAAATCTGGTCTTGCTGGTTGATTTCTTCCAAGGGGAAAGTTCCAGAAGGAATCAGAGTTCTCAAAAAATAAGTAAAATGCGACCGCCGATGCTAAAAATAATCCCAGAAGCACCAAGTAGATCTGCCACTCTGCATATTTCATTAATTAAGACTCTGAATAGATGATGTATGGAAACAAAGACAGATAAAAGAGAAAGAGAACCTTTCCAATCTGCAGGAACATTCAGTTTAGTGACCACTGCTCCCCATTCTGAAGAAGTTGTAAGCACAACCCTGCAAAACACAACCAGCCCCAGGTAAGTAGCCAATAACAAACAACAACAACAACAATAATATTTATCTCACTAAGTGAAATCGACTACATAAATCGTACACGAGAGCAAGGGGAGGGAAGATTTTCAAGAGAAAATCTTAGCTCCAACATTAATTGTAATCATTGCACAATGCAATTAGGCTTTGTTAGAAACTAGATTTTCAAGAGAAAAATGTCAGAGATCTAAATTGCTCTCATGCGGTTAATCCTCTCCCAAAGCTCAAACCAAGCAATTAAAAGCTTATAATATCCATCAACCTATAGTCCAGGGAAGATTTACCTTTCAACAGGACAGAATCCAAGTGTTGCAATGGGTGTACCCAGGTGGAGTCTCTTGCTATAATGGCTTATCTCCATTTTCTTTACTTCAACTACACATATGTCTCCATCTTTGCTCCCCCTAAATTACCAAGGTCCAAAAAGTTGCAGTGAGATTACATAAATGACAGACAGCAAAGAGACGAACAAGGAAAGTGAAACTTATATCAGCCCTCCTGCAATGTTATTGACAGGTTTAGGTTTCATCGGCCTAAGCCTAGGTCTCATTTTGCCAGCGACAAAATAGTTCATTTTTAGGTAAATAGCTAATAGCATGTTAGTAGCTAACAATTCATTTGTTTGGAATGGATTAAACATGATGTCTTCAATCTCATAACCCTTGAGTATCAACCAAACACAATTATCATTAATATATCTCTACTGCACACCATTATTGTGCTGGAGAATGTTAAACAACTTATGTACACTTTTCTTCTGTCACATGTTTCCAAAACCAGAATCTGGACCTGTAATTGGAACTAGTTTTCCTTTTTCTTCGAAAGTTTTAGTTTTGATCCTATGTTGAGAGTTATTATTCATGGGTATAATGAAGGATCAAATCATTTTAACCTTCACTAAACTAGATATTCATATTGAATTAGTTTGAACTCAAAATCGCACAGTGGTATAATGAAGAATCAAATCATTCACTTGCTTAAGATGCAAGCCTTGCGTATTATAGCCATTAGAAAGCCAACATTGGATAAATTTCAAATTCAAACTGAAAAAGAATTAAAGAAAAGAATGATTTGGCGTCGATTACGCATCCGCCCAGAAAATATTAACAAAAGTGCAAGGTAATAGTAAGTTCTTACAGAGCAAGGTATTTTCCATCAAGACTCATGGATATAATTGAAGCAGGCTTTTTAAGCAGTCTCTTATGCCCAATTTTGTTCCATGTGCTTATATCCCAAACGCCGGTGACTGCTTTATCGCCTTCAAAGACACAAGCATGCCTATAATGGTTAATACTTTTTGGCCAAAAGGGAAGATAAATAGATCATAAAACATACTGCACATGAAAGGCCCCTAAACCTTTTTGAACAGTGCAAAACAAAAATGGTTTGGTTCCATCCTTAGAAAATCGACACAATTCAATCCTTTCATCCTGTAAAAAAAAAAAAACCAGAAACCTTAAATCAAAAACTAAGATATAAGTAAATCTACACCTTATTCCCAAACATCATTTGATTGAAGAACACAGAATATACCATACCGAGTTGCGAGACAAAGTAGTTAAAGGAACGCCATCTTCAATCTTCCATATCCTTGCTGAACCATCAGTAGATGTAGAAGCCAAATATTCCGAGTCTAGACTGGAGTATGACAGAAAATGAAGACAAAAATTTCAGAATTCATGTCAATAGACCTGCAAATCTCTCAAAATCTCAATGCAACGAGCAATTTAACAAATTCTTGCCTAAAATCCATATCCAGTACTGATTTGTGTACTCTCGGTTCATCCAAAATCACACACAAGCTCGGCCACTCAAAAATTCTTAGATTCCCATCCTATTCTTGTTGAGCACATATGTCAAACACACAGGATATCAGCATCTATCTAAGAAGGAAAAAAACGAAGAGTCACACAGCAAACGAAAGTAGTTAATTGGATTTAGTTGGTGCTCACCTCTCCACCAGTGGCAAATTTAGATCCATCGACGCTAAAAGTAATGCAATTTTGAGGACCTATCCCATGCAGAGGAGATAATTCTTTGATCAAGAGCTTCAGCTGTGTTTCATGGCCACCATACAATTCAAATACTCTGAGACAGCAAGAAACAGTTCAATCTTATAGGAAAATTAACTGTCTAGACTCAAGACAATAAAAGAAAAAGTTGGACTTCTAGATTTTTAACGTTGGCATCTTCAAATGAAACATAGTAAAAGTGAAATAACTCTTAATCTAATGGGGAAAATTTAGAAAGTACTGATTTTCAAATCCATGAGTTATCAAGTCAGAAGCTCACTTGCAGCTACCATTGGTGAAAGAACACACAATGTCATCCCCGCTAGGATGCACAGCAATAGAAGCAAAATCGCCATTCTCTTGTTCCAGAGCGAAGGTGGTCTGAACAAAGGATCAAACAATTGAATTTAGCAAACCAGAAACATCACGGGAAGAAAACAACAATTGACTGACACGAATAATTTTTCTCAGCAGAAAATTTAATGCAATGCACTTAAAACAATGAACTTCCAAAAGAGGATATTTAAACATCATTATCAGCTTTTAGTTTAGCTCAAACTGCCCAATACAGAAAGAAAAGTTAAGTCAGAAGCTATCAGAAGCAACTGAAAGCCAAGAAATTTGGGAGAAATACCAGAGGAGAGCTTGATAAAGAAGTGGTCTTGGGATCAAAGGAGAAAATTTCGAGCATGGAAGGACACGAATCCCCGCGCCGAGACCTTCCCAACACCACCAGAACAAAATTTTCGGGTCGCCGAATCCACGAACCGCACGTAACTGGACCCTGCTGAGACCCACCACCGTTCTCCATCACTGAATTGAAATTCACATGCACAGAGAGATCCAAGTTTGCTGCTTGCAAAATGGGTGATCAGAAACTGGGTCGAAGATTGTTGATTCTGGGTCTGGGTATTATATGCAGAAAAAAAAATCCGAAGCGGAAAATCCCAGAAAACGAAGTCAAACACAGCAAATTAACAACACCAAGCAACAAGTACTACGAAACAAGCCTGCTGTGTTGTGTCGAACGAGGTATAGACTACAAGACACAAGTAACCTTTTTGTGTTTGGTTGATTCTTATAATAGCATGATGCAGACACGTCTGATGCGTGTTTTTACATATTTCATTGTTTCAATTTCAGTGAGTACCAAAACGAATATTTCAATTCAATAAGATTTGATTGGGTTGGTAAATTGGAAATTACTTTTTTCTTAAAATATAATTGCTCTGTTTAATCGGTGATCTTTAGTCCAGACTCGGTGGAAGATACATAGATAAGAGTGCCTCTGCTGTCAACCAGAGGATATTCTTCAAAGATTCCGCGGGAAAAGCCGAGGCCGTTATTGAATAAGAATAAAGAGATGATCCAAAATTATGGGAATTTACGAGTTGTAATAATTCTTAAGGATCATCACTCATAATTGATTGTGTGTGTGACCGAAGAAAATAATATTAACTCTTCCATGCTAGAGCAATCGGGTTAGCCCGTTCGGCCCAAATTTGCACCCGAGTGGAGTCGAGTTGCATAGCTCTAGACTTTAGACCAGAGATTCCTTGCCGGCGGGTTGCTCTGGCGCAGAATTGTGCTTGTATTTGTGGTAGAATTAGATGGGTCTACCACTCCACTGCCCATGTTCCACACTTTCACCACCGCGTTCTTTTCTTAGATTATCACCCTCTAATTGCAATTTATTTACAGTCACCGTCCACCGCCCCCTTCACCGGCGGCGATTTGACGCCTGTGCACCTCTGATGCTTCTCCAACCACCGCCAGTCAAGGTGAGAAGAAGATCCTGCTTGAAGTCATTGGAAGATAGAACAACTCTGCTTTGCAGTGCTTTTCTTATCTTATTGAGGAACTCCAACTCGTGAACACGAAGCCGGACTTTCTCAACAGAAATGTGAATAAAGGAAACGCAATGAAATTTAATTCTGATAGCCTGTGTTATTATTTCGAAGACTTTTTAACTTTAAATAAATTTAATTCTCGATAAAAATATCATATCATTTCACATAAAAAAATATTATTTATGATAATTATTATTATGTAATATAAAAATTTTATTCCTTAAATAAATAAGATAATTAAATTACTCAAAGTAAAAGTATCAGATTATCATTCTAAGATTATTTGAGTAATATAAAATTACAAAAATCATTTTAAGTTTATTCAAATACTAGCTATTATTCACTTGCTAATGTTAATTACAACTGAGTTATAATTTTCTATAACATATTTTTATTTGATTTTTTTAGTTAGAGTTATAATTTCCTATAACACATTTTTATTTGACTTTTTAGTAAGAATTATGTAAAAAAAAATAAACAAACAAAAATAGATATATCAAAATATCGAATACATATTTTATTTATAAGGTATAAAATGTGATTTATTTTTAAAAAAGAAACATATAACTTCAAAAGATAATAGATCCCTTAAAAAAAAAAAGAAGAAAGTGACGGGTTTGATGTTTCACTTGGATTCATAATTCAGCATTGTCAGATTTAATTTATTTTTTCGCATTTTATTTAGCCTTGTTTAAGTTCTTTTTATCTTTTAGAAATTGATTGATGGTTCATACGAAATTATTTTTTTGGTGTGGCATAGACTATTAGTAGTTGCTTTTAAAAAATAAATTATTATATTTTTTATATAAAAAAATACGTTAAGCATGAGAAAAACCCTTGCAAACCCCGCTACTCTCTATCTCGGCGGCCTTCGCAACCCAATCTGAAGCCCAGTTCCATGTGCTTCCCTTTGGCGGCTCCAAACACGTTTCCTGGGCAACATTCTCATACACATTCAGGTCTCTTTCCTCGCTCAAGGAACTGATTCGAGCATCTCTCCCTTTAAAGTTAAATCGCAGGACTAACAGATTTCAGCTCCACCTAACGGTTCGCATCTCCGGCCAGTCACAGGCCACTGGTTTCGTTTTTCCTCGGGAGACCTGGTAAGTTTTCGATTGTGCAGCTTTTCTTTACAGTGTTAGCAGCTCTAAATTCACCAGCTTCCGGTTTTGAGTTCAACTAGTGCTCTGGCTTATTGGGCATTTCCTTGTTCCTCGTCAACCAAATAGTTTTGTTAGTAAAGTCGTTGATTTCTCTAACCCAGTATTTGTATTTGTTTTTTCCTTTTGCGTGACTCACTTCTTCAGGATTCTAAGTTTTTTTTTTTTTTTTTTAAATCCTATTTGTGCAGTTGAGTTTCTTGGGCTTTCTGGAAGCTTGCAAGATGGGTGATAAACAAGAGAATGACACTCTTGTGAAGGTCAAGCCTTCGAGTGAACAGGTACCAGCTAATGATTGTCATTCAGTAGGGTGTAATGAACTACTAAGCCAGCAGACATGCATATTTTTATCTTTTTCTTTTCCTAATACGAATTTTACTCGTAACAATGTTTTATGCTTTAGCAATGCTGCCGATTGATTAAATGTGTAGGGGAATTGATTTGGTTTTAGTGTTCAAGGCTTCCAGCATATTTTTGTTCCTCTGTCTTGAAACTCTATTATTTCTGCATAGTATATTGAATTTATTTTCCCTAAATATAGGACATTGCTTTGCAGGATATTTCTGATGAACTAGATCAGAGAATAAAGAAGTACCTCAGAGGAGAAGGTGCTAATTTGGAGGTATGAGGGCTTCAGTTTTCAAGGATCAAAGAAATGATAATATATAGTCCTTTTTCTTTTACCTTATATCATAAGTTTTAATTTGCAGAATCTTCAAGATAGAAAGCTGAAGGGTCAACTTGCTGTTCGGGAAGACTTATATGGAAAGTCTGCAAAGGCTGCTGCCAAGGCTGAGAAGGTCTGTTATTTTGTGTGTGTCTGCGTTTTTTCAGTTTTTTCTTAACTATAAGTTGATATTTACTTTGTTTGTATCGTTCTCAAAATAAGTTCAAGCTGAGTCAATTACCACATATATTAACATAAGGAATTATCAATAAAATATATTGAGTTTGCTGTCTTGAGAACCGATGGTCGGTTGATTAAGCTGAAAGTTAAACTTTAAATGAGCTGATGGTTGGGTAGCTTTGCTTGGTGTTTACCTCTTGCGCTTAATGGACATTTGTCATCTTGTTCTTCTATCTTGTCTTGGTGTTCACAGTGAAGTTTTTACCTAAAGAAAAAAAAAAAAAAAGGAAAGCAAATTCACTAACTAGTCTAAATAACCTTGAGATAGCATGTTACATTCTTGAATCAATTGTTTTATGATATGTCCACTATTCTTTTAGTCTTTTGCATATTGATTCAAATTGCTTTATGGACCAATTATGTGTTGAGAATCAAGATGTACTTGGTGCATTATGTTTCTCAATTTTACAGCATTGTAAAGATTAGTCTAAAAAGGAAAAGTGGAAGTTAAGTTTTGAATTCTAAAGATGATGGTTCTAAAGTGATTGTTCTGTAAAGCTGGAGATTCATTATGTGCCATCTTTCTCTATCTATATAATATATATGTATGTACGTCTTTATGGTTACAAGTTCTGAATCTCATATTTTATCTGCTCCTTAATTTTATTTCTGCAGTGGCTTATGCCCAGTGAGGCAGGTTATTTGGAGGCCGATGGTATAGAGAAGACATGGAGGATCAAACAAACAGATCTAGTTCGTGCGGTAGATATCTCAAGCTCAAGGAACCAATATGACATTGTTTTACCAGGTTCTTGTTCTTCATTGCTTCCTGAGTATCACCAATTTAGATTTATGTCTTTGCTGTGATAACAGTAGAAGGACGCTTTTGTTGTGACGTATCAAATATCTAAATTGGGTTGCTTGTTCCCCTGATTGTATAGATTTAGATCTTAGGATAAGTGGAAATTGAGTTAGATTTGTTTTGCTTATTTTCTGCATTGCTCGTCAATGCTGTATGTCAACTTCTACTGCATACTGCATTCTTTTCTTGATCTGTGTGGTTGAAACTTGGTTTTTTATTGCACCTTTCCAGCTCTACTTGTGGATATACATGATTAGCATAATAATGACAACACTTGAAGGTTTTCCTGTTTGACTGGGAATATTTTTTTGTTTGGGGGGGGGGGGGGTGAAAAGTTCTTTTTGGCTTGTTAGTTCTCTTGTTATTTACCTCTATTTAATCCACATTTGCAGAACTTGGTCCATACATTCTGGATTTTACATTGAGTGGCCGGTATATGGTTATTGGAGGACGCAAGGGCCATCTAGGAATTGTGGACATGATGAAATTGAGCCTAATCAAAGAGTTTCAGGTAAGTTCAGTCAAATTTGCACTTAGTCTATGTACTTCTGGCTTGATTAGTGCCTTTCCAACATTAAATGTTTGCTTCTTTCATGCCAAATATTTATCTGCATTTTGTCATCTTCAAATAGCACCGTCAAGTGCCAATCTTCCCTATGTAGAGCATTCTAAAGTAACACTTGCATGCTCAAGATTTTCATTTTGAGGGATCAAAACTTGGGGAATGTCATGCTAACAAACAAGTGTTTATTATATGTCACAAATTTTCTGGGTATTGAGTCCTTCAAGAGATTAATTGAAGTTCCTAATCCTTTATGTTTTTTTCTTCCAGGTTAGAGAAACAGTGCGAGATGTAGTATTCTTGCACAATGAGTTGTTTTTTGCAGCTGCCCAGAAAAAGTAATCTCTTTCATTCTATTGAGCTTCCTGTTTTTCGCAAAGTTTTGATTAAAGCAGCATAGTTTTCATTTGTTTCCTTTTCTGCTTCCTGTTTTGAGGCCTTGACATCCACAATTATCTATTTCATCTAATATCTTTGTTGTATGAAATATGAGCAAGTTTCTGTCATCAAGACATGCATACAGTTGTGGGCTATATATATGTATAACCCTTAAAAAAGTGTGGCTCTGTTTGAATTGCTCCTTGGCATTATATCCTATTCTTCATTTGTTTCCCTTTGAGCTTCTTGTTTTGAGGCCTTGACATCCGCAATTGTCTGTGTCATCTTTATCTATGACTATGGAAGTGGTTCTTATTGCTGTCAGTCCATTTATTCTGTTACATCACAATAAGTTATCACACTAGGTTATGCATGTAGCCTCATTCATGTCATATAACTTGAGAATTCTCAAATTTGGCAGGTATCCTTATATATATAACCGTGATGGCACAGAACTTCATTGCCTTAAGGTTGGTATATTGCCTTTTAAGTGTGATATTTTAGCTATTATCTGCCTTTCCAACGGTTGATCAGTTTTAATATTATGTTGGTCTGCTGGTTTATATTCCTTATTCCTTCTCTCATTTTCTTCCAATGCCTTGTAACGTGTTCTGGCTGTTCAGTATATTTTTAAGCTTAAAACTTCTTTGAGGCTATTAAGGAGTAAATTCACTTTTAAGAATTGCTGGCTGAAGTTTGAAGATCATTACTTGAATTCTATCTAATTTGTGAGATATTGGTATGTTGATGTTCTGTTGAGATAAATGATTTTGATTGAAACTTGTGCCAACCCATGCACGTCCAATTATTCTATGAGCTAGGTTAGTGCATCCACTAGCTGCATGATGTTGAATACTACCACAAAGATCTTCTATTCATGCCTAAAAAGTTCGTAACTGCTGGCCATCCATTTAGTTCCACGTGTTTGTTGTCAACTTTTGGTTGCAAAAGTTCTTTGTCTATTTTCCCATCATCTGCTGAAAGTAATTAAAATGGGAAGTATCTTACGGAGTTTTGTGTTTCCTCTTTACAGGAACATGGTGCAGTGTTGAGGCTTCAGTTTCTGAAAAATCACTTTCTTTTGGCTTCTATAAATAAATTTGGGCAGCTTCATTATCAGGATGTTACAACGGGTGTTATGGCTGGTAATTTTCGTACTGGAATGGGAAGGACTAATGTGATGCAAGTGAACCCTTTCAACGGAGTTGTTGCTTTGGGTCACTCGAGTGGTACAGTAACAATGTGGAAGCCTACCAGCTCTGCTCCACTTATCAAGATGCTCTGTCATCATGGGCCTGTCTCAGCACTGGCATTTCACTCAAATGGTCACTTAATGGCCACTGCAGGGAAAGACAAAAAAATTAAGCTTTGGGACTTGAGAAAATTCGAGGTTCTTCAGACGGTACCTGGCCACGCAAACACACTGGATTTTAGTCAGAAAGGTTTGCTTGCTTGTGGTACTGGATCATTTATCCAGGTTCTTAATGATTCTTCTGGTACTCTCAACTATTCTAGGTATATGAATCATTCCATGGCAAAGGGTTACCAGGTAGGAAAGTTATTATTTCGACCATACGAAGATGTTCTCGGTATAGGACACTCCATGGGATGGTCTAGTATTCTTATTCCTGGATCAGGTGAACCTAACTTTGATTCATGGGTGGCAAACCCATTTGAAACATCTAAACAGAGGAGAGAAAAGGAAGTTCACTCTCTTCTTGATAAGCTTCCACCAGAAACAATCATGCTGGATCCCAGCAAGATTGGTACACTGAAACCAACAAAGAACGAACAACGATCAAAGCAAGAGAGGGAGGCTGAGATGGAGGAAGCTATTGAAGCAGCCAAGGGCATCAAGCTGAAGAAGAAGACAAAAGGAAGAAATAAGGCAAGTAAGAGGATGCAGAAAAAGCAAGAGATGATTGAAAAAGTGAGGAGACCTTACTTGGAGCAAAAAACGAAGGAGGAAGAACAATTTTCCAGGAAGAAGCAGAAAGTTAGTGAGGAGATTGAATTGCCAAAATCTTTGCAGCGATTTGCTAGTAAGAAAGGTGCATCGTGATTTTTCCCCCCACAACCTTACAGCTTTTGACCATAGAGCACATCCGAAATTTTGGCCATTTTTAAATGTTACTGTTAAAGTTTGATAACCAAATTAGGTTTGTGATACAATGATGTGACAAGTTCAAAATCAAGGAAGATGCATTATTTATGTTGTAATATTCTATTTAGTGAAGGAAATTGCATGATTAATTCTTAAAAATCGAGTCACAAGCATGTTTGGGTTTTTACACTCCAACTTTGATTCACGTCTTGCTCACTCCTCTCGTTGCATCTACGTGACAACCATCTGACATGGTTCTAGGTTTTGGCATTTGGCAAGTGAGAAAGCAAGGGAAAATCAAAGAGAAGAGTTATGTAGAGAGAGAGGACTCGGGGATTAGCCACGCGATGCTGCTGCTTGAGTCGCAGATGGCTTCCATGGGTTAGAGATTGGATTGCTTTTTTATTGGGGGTGGGGGTTGGGCAGTGGTTTTGTGGGTTCTTGAACCAATCACTGAAAAACTATCTATCTAATGTCTTTAGGTGAATTCTTTTAGCACATCCCATGTTTTCTACCCATAGACCCCTTCCTCTCACACACCAATAGTGGGCACGGGTCAAGACGGGTTAGGAATTTGGTCGTCTCGATCCCGTTCTGAAATTTTTTTTAGACTTTTGTCTTGTTCTGAATTTTTTTTGTCCTATCTCGGTTTTATATAGCTTTGTCCCGGTCTCGTCCTGACTCATTTAACACATCCCATCCAGGTTAAATTTTTTTTTAAAAAAATAAATATAGAAAATGGGAAGTTAGTGTATAAAGTAATAAGAGGGGTGTTGAAAGCAATTAAAAAAGAATAAAGGTGATGACAGGAGGTGTAAAATATAATAACCGGAACATATTTATATAAAATTCAATATGGGACTGGGACGAGATTTTGTTTGTCTCGGTCTCTTTTCAAAAATTAATTGGGATATAAAATTGTGTCCCGATCCTATCTCGAGTCTCGAATTGTCCCATCTTAAAATTGTCTTAAATTTTTTGGGTTGGGACAGAACACTGGGCGTCTCGTGCCCACCCCTACACATTTTAAACCCTATTTATGTCATTGAGGTGTTAAAAGAAATCCTCTACACCATATTACAGGCCAGCATAGTGGCCCATTTAAAATTCGGCTCAGATTGGCATTTTTTAACACATCTATATTTAAGACTAGAAATTTTTTATCTACTATAGAAATGATTATAAATCAATATGTATAAATATATATAGGCTATGGTGTGGGTGTGGCCCCCTTACATCCTTATTAATTTATGGGTTTTTTTTTTATAAGTGATAATTGATTAACTAATCAACTATGGAAAGACTAACCATGTACAATTTACATTTTATCGATGAAGTATATTCCTTTGGTATTGGTAAAATAAAAATATCAATTTAACTTTTGACTTGCCTTTTTTTTTAGAAGAGATCATCTTTAATAGATATTAATCTCACATTTAAAGAATATAAGAAAAAAAAAAAATAGCCCCAAGTGTATAGAAATAAAATCACCAGACAGACTTGAAATATTCTTCAGATTAGTCTTCAAGACGTTCATACAAATAAAAATAAATGTTAACCTACTAATCTATATGCCCCACGAAACAAAAAAAATAAATAAACATATAAGAACTAACCTAGTAACCTGCTAACTTATATTTTGCAATTGGAGGAACTGGTAGCTACAGATTTATTTTTTAACGATTTCATTTAAATATGAAAGAGGTTTTCTTTAATCTTTTTATTTACGTGTGCCATTTTTGTGACTAGTAATACCTAAATAATAATTTTATAAGCTAATCTATTTAAATTTAAGTCAGCCTGCTTGGTTTTTTCTTCTTTTTTTTTAATTAAAAAATAAGTGATGTTATGCTTTGGATTAACAGGAATCACAAATTAAAGAAGAGAAAATACAATTATAATATATGAGAACTATTCAGCGCTACACCACATAAGCTTTTCCCAGTTATGCTTTAGCTGTAATAACAGATAATGGCATTGACTAATTATTTCATCTTTGAATTGAATAATGCTTCCCAGATATATTTATATTTATATCTGTTTGCAATTGTATCTTTATATTTACATAAGCTAATTTATCTGTTTTTATTATGTACATAAGTCTTCCCCGAATAATACTGCCTGGGTTAATAATATGGAATAACAAGTCAAGAAAGAGAGAGTCATTTCATAACACCAAATAAGTTTTCTCTAAATAAAAATTAAAAAAAACATTATTTTATTTGGAGACAATATACAATGAGATATCAAAGTACGATGAATTTATTGAGTAAAGCAATATAAAGTCTTACATTAGTAATATCTAATAAGTTATTGGTTCAGATCTCTATTTTTTTTTTTTGTTAGGTTGAAATAGATGTAAATCTCTTGTAAAAGCACATAAGACGTAAATCTCTTTTTTCATCTTATTAGTATTTTGAGTTTATTGGGAAATTCGTTGATAAAACATTACCCTTGAACTTAATTATTACTTCTTCTAAATAATTTTTTTATAAAGGTTTCCAACTTATATACTTGTGATTGTAATATTTTTTGAAAATAAATTTAGTCTCTAAAAGACTTAATAATTGTTATAAAAAAAATTTGTGGATCTTAGAAAACCAAGTTTAGTTTGAGTTATTAAGAGGCTATAAGAAGTTGTTAGAACCCTACAAACTAGTTAGTGAATAAACTCTTTTAAAGGTGTGTTGAGATGAGTGAACGCAGATCATCATTATTTATGATCAAACCATTATAAATTATTGTGTTATATCTCTTCTATTACTCTTTTATATTCAACACTTATTTATTTTCAACTCATCGTTTGTGTTTAAGCATTATTATGTTAGATCAACATTATAGCTTTAAGATTCTCATTAAAAGTAAAATCAAACGTAACACATTATGCCTAATTCTGTATATTACATACAAAATTTTATTTTGTGAAAATTATCTAAATATCCAATCCACATATAGGAGACATGTATATGCACTTTCAAAGTTTAGTATCTCATTTTTTTTAGTATTTCATTTTACGATTCCAATATTTTATTTTCACTAATTTTAAATAAAAGCATAAAATTATCCATTAGGGAACAGGAAGAAAACTTTATTCGTGTTAGCCCCTGGCCTCTGCTTTCCTAACGTGTTTTGAATCTTTCAGCTTGAGAACATAGGAGAAAGGGCTTCTAGTACCTTTTTTTTTATTTTTTTATTTTTGAGCAATTTGGCTTCTAATACTTAAACTGTCCAAATCAACCTCAAAATAATTCTAAAATAAAGCAAAAGGGAATAAAATAATAAGGCCATTTGTAATTAATAAAATTAATGTGGAGTATATGAAATTTAAATAATTTCCAAGAGGCGAAGGTAATTTCCAAGAAGTCAAATCCAATTAATATTCAAGCATGTTGGTCAAAACTTTATTGACAATTTCCTAGGCAACAGAATAATGCCTTCCCCACAATGTTCCAATAAACTATAGCTAAATTTTAATTTTTTTAAAAAAATCTCTGAATACATTGTATATGTATATGTACTTATTTTACTTTAATTATTAATTATATTTTTTAATCAGCGGTTGATCTTTCCACGAGAAATTTATGACTTTCTCACTCTAGGTTTGGGTTCATATTTTTTTCTAAACATTTAAGCTAAAAAAGTTGACATCCTCATTTCAATTATTATTCATTCATATTAGACATGATTGTAAAGGTTAGTAAAATGAATGTTTGCTGATTCTAAAGGTTAGTTGAATAGAGTAAAATAAAATCTCGTATTAATAGATATAAGTTAAAGTCGTTATAAGTTCATGATTATAATTTAAGTTATTTATAATTGTTTTTAGATTCCGAATTTTATTTTATTTTTTGTCTTAAATTAGACATGTGTATTTTTCATCTACTTATAGCATTCTCACAATACAAAAGGAATTCCTATTCAAGATAAAAAAAAATAACAAACAAAAAATTAAAATGTCTCAAGATAATTTATTTTTACTCAATAAAATCTTCCTTTTTCAAGTGTCAAAGAATTCACATTCTGATTTTAGGCATCTGCATTTATCATCAGCATATCTAATCCATTGATGAGTCATTCTTCCAACATGTGATTCCGTAGAGGTTCAATTATTCCTAGCTAGGCTGTGCATAATATAATACAAGTCTCCTTTTGAATTTTAGGCATGTGTTTGTTCTTATATTATATGCAAAAAATTCATAAAGAAATTCTTCAAGCTTGCAACATGGCTAAGAAAAGCCACTGTATTGCTTATGATATCTTTATATATATTTCACTATTTTTTGTAAAATTAAAATGTGTTAAGTCAAGAATGAGACTTAGCTTAATAGTTATTACTTCCTAATAAATTTTTCGTTAACTTTTTTACTTGAGATTAAACTCTTTTAAAACTACATTAAAATCTGTCAAATTCTTACTCAAAATAAATAAATAAAAATGTGTCGGACCCTTCACGATGCTCACTATAAACTCATCTAACCATCAATCATATCATATATAATCATGTAATACTAATAAATTATTGACTTATAACAAATCAGATTGAGCCTAGGATATTTTAGCTCAAAGATTTTTGTGTAAAATCTTAGACTTATTCTTATTTAAGGATGAATAGAAATCAATTAGAGAAAAATGTTAGATATGATAAGGAGGGCCAAATTTGTAAAAAATCATATATATCAACTTCATTTAAAAAAAAATATTGTCAATTTTGCATATAAACTAGAATTACGCTATGCTTTTAATTAAAATAAATAAATGTTTAAATTCAAAAGCAACCTAGTATGTGTGTTAATAAAACAAGAAAACATGTGAAAAAAATAATAATGAAAAAAAAATAACAAAATCTCTACAAATAATTATAGAGGAGATAATGATTTTGAAGAAAAAAAATACTTGCCCCTCTAGATCGGTTAATGCTCTTATTAAAAAGAATTTACAGCTTATTACTTTTATTTCAAGTATTATGGAAGAAAAATTTAATTAAATAATTTTTTTATTTGTTTTAGGGAGATCTATGAAAATTATTATATCTTTTCTAGGGTAATTACATATACAACGCTGGCTCTGCCTTTAAAATTATAATTTTCATTTTAACAACGAATTATATTATCCATACTCTCTCTTATATTTATATTTATATTTATTTTTTAATTAATAGTTGTACCTTTATAATTAATTAATACACATTAGATATATGCAAGTAAATATTTTCCTTCTCCTTCTCCCATACACTTGTAGCAAAGCCATAGTTCCATACTTGATCCATATTACAAAGTTGATCCAAAAGCTAGAAAACAAAGAGCCAAAATGTTGTGTTTGTTTTCTAGTAACAACTTAGAATATGAAGAAGAAAAGATGGTTTTCTCAAACATGTCATAATGACCATTTCCAAAATTGTCCCACCCAAACATGTCATAATTAATGGCTGCAATATTAAATCCACCATAAAATATATTTTTTCCTGTGAGAAATTTTTGCCACTCCTTCTTGGCTATGGCTGTCTCAATCTCTCTTCCCACTAATAACATTCCAACTTTCCATGGCAATACCTCTGATTAGTCCCTTTCTTTTTTTGTGTGCCCACCAAAAACTAGATTACTAGTTGAGTGTTATCACCTCAGCAATATATAACTATGACAGGATAAATTATTTTTGTTTCCAAATTAGTTGTATAAGCGTTATACATCTACGCGTAAATGATTTAGGATTTTAAAGGTGATGAGAGTTTTTTTTTTTTGTCATAAATTGGACGGGACATAAAATTTTTAATACTAATTCAAGTATACGATGAGGGATCAGGTTTAATTCTAAAATATAAGAGTATTAGAATTTTATCTCTAGAGTTGAGCCATTGCGTCAAACTATTTCCTCGAGGTGAGAAGAGATTATTCTATCGACTTTGGCAAAAACTTACAATGGTGTATATATATTGCCTACTACAGATTGATTAGTTACAATGTGATTTAAATCTAAGCCCTATAAGTAAAGAAATTTGATCTTTACTAACTAAACTAATCCCAATCCATTGCCATGATTTAGTATTGAATAATATTTTTGTTGAAAAACACTTAGTATTTAATATTATGTTAAATATTGAATAATCTAAATTCAAGTTAAGGATGATTTTAAAGACGACAAAAGTTTTATTATCAAGTTTTAAACAATTACATTAATTTTTAGCTCTCAAAATCAAATCTTTAATTAAATTAGAATAATCCTTATCAGCTTATTTACATACTTGATGATAGGATTTAATAATATTGATTCACTACATTGCATAAAAAATTATAGATTTTTTTATCAAAAAAATTATAGAATTATTAAATTCTGTATTTTTCATTTCAGAAAAAATGTTAAAAATATTTACTTTCAGTAAAACTTTAATGAATTTAAAATGATCACACTTTCTATTTAATGATAATGTATAGCAAATTTAACACCTAACATAAACATTTAAATTCAAACTTTATACATACTTTTGGCACATATATACATATATCTCATTAGATTATAAGGATATGCTTTGGCTTTTTTGCGCAAGTGATGATAAGGATGAACTGAAGAAACTGTGATGCAATTCTTACAACGAACTCTTTTGTATACGTCTAGAGAATTGGGCATATGGCAGACAGCAAAATAGGGTCAAGTGCAACAACGAATTAATATATAGAAGAAAATCTTGGGTGCAACACCTGGGTATGTTTGAAAATAAAAAAAAAAAAAAACCAAAAAAGAAAAGTTAAGACCTTATAATTCTTAGAATTGCATCATATTATTATAGTGAAGTGTTAGACTGCATCAAAAACAGACTTAGTTTCGAAATATTTAAAGTTAATTTTTTTTCTCAATATTTATAAAATATAAATTTATCAATTCATAATTAATATGGCTTGAAATTATTCAAAAACTTAAATAATTCAAAAATTTTAAATTATTTTTATTAAAATAAAGTTACAGATTAATCTTATACATAAAAGAACATTAAAATACCTCAAGATAAAATAAAATTTCAATCATATCATATCATCTCTATTTGTTTTCACTCGTTAAGCAAATTAGATTTATAATTATCTAACTTTCCTAAGTCGACAACTGTACTATTTAGTACACGATGAGTTGGGCAGTTGGAGCTCTATAATCTTCAACGACCAACTTTTTAAAGAAAATAATGATGCTTCCAAGTTACAATGGTTTTGGTTGGATACATATCCAAATCATGTAGAAAAAGGTTCAAGTGCTTATGGCTCAACTTTTAATTAAATAAGTAAGAGTGGCGTACAAGCTGCAATTTCTGTAGCCTAAACTTAATCTCTTTAGGGGCTAGGCTACATGCAAATAGATTCATTATTTTTTGTCCTTTTTCAAACTACCTATATCTGAGATTATATTAATATATTAATTGATTTAATTTAAATCAAGTAAAATTATAAATACAATAAAACTTATCTTAACGTAATTAAATTCTTAAAGTTTAGATTCAAGACTTCATGATAAAATTAAAATAATATTTTATCTATTAATTTATTATTTAATAGTAAATTTATTAACTTTGAAAAGAAAAGTCTATATAAGTTTTTTTTTTTTGTTTTTTAATTCAGTGATTTCAAAGTCGAAATATATTTATTGGTATTTATGAGTATTTGTGTTAAGAGAAATAAACATATAAGAAAATGAGACGTTCAAAGTTATGGTAACGAACAATCAATGAGTGCTGGCTCAACCCTTGGATTAGGTGAGTTTTTTAAACGATCACAATGAAGATGACGATGACAATAATGATAATCATAATAATAATATATAAAAGGTAAGCATATTTCACTCTACTAAAATATTTTTATTTTTTTTAGTTTTAATAACTATATATTATGTGTTAATTAATTTGAATTTATTAAAAAAATATCATGATTCACTTCCAAACTTTTAAAGCAACTAAGTTTATTCATGAAAAGAATCATCAGTCCTATATATGGTAATTGTGTTATACAGGAAGAATCTTTAGTTGATTCCATTTCTGGTATATATCAAACACACACTGCTGTCATGAACAAAAAATACGCGAAGTGGATAAGCATGCCATGTGAAACCGCATACCATGTCATAAGTTCACTTGACCCAATTAATATTCTCTCAACAACTAAAGTTGATGGTTCATAATGAAAGATAATATATTGGAGTAGTGATATGTGTGCATCTAAAAGTATATATATATATATATATATATATATATATATATATATATATATATATATAGAGTGTAAAAAAAATAGTGTAGATTAACAAATATACTAATAGCATTTTCTAATATATTGTCTTATTCAAAAGATATTATCAATGCCAAACTTGTCATCCATTAGTCTTTTTGGGATTATTAGTTTGGCATTAGTTAGTTAATTAGGTATTTGCTATAATAAAGGGTATATTTCTTTGTCTTTATCCTTTTCTGTCCCACCAAGTCGGAAACAAATTACATGCATTCATTGCAATATGTAGTCGACTGCAAGTCATCTGATCTACTTAAAATTATGCTAATTGTACAGCTTCAAGTGGATCGAATAACTAGTAAGTTAATTATACAGTGCAGTCGACTGCAAGTAATTCGAATTCCACTAAGACAATACTTTCCACTCTCCATGTACTTAAATTAGTTCATGTTTCTTTGAGAATAGTTGATTTCCACGCACATTTTTGTCCCATAATCACAGATCATTATATAATTTCTGGATCAACAAAAAATACTAACACACACAGTAAGTAATTTACGATTGTGACACGAGATACATATCCTATTAGAAATAGATCTTCTACAATTGAAAGTCATAACAATAAAAAAGGGATAGACGAAAAAAAAAAAAATGAAAACCTGGTGAGACATTTTTATTCTGTGATTTCTCTATCCATCTCTCTGATAATACTATTACAAAATATCTATATCCTATCGTGCCCCACCCCCCTATAAAGTAAATATCATTTCAAATGACAACTTTGGGGGCAACGAGCACTAATGTGGTGTGGAAGCCAACCATCCATTTAGAAGCATAAATTAATTAATAATAAATGATAATATTCCATGCTCACTAAAAGAGAGTTAAAAAAATATATATATATATATATATATATATATATATATATATATATATAGTTAAAATAAGTTATATTATGATTGAAGAACATTTAGACTAATAAGATAATATGCGTTGTGCGTTTGGGATTGGAAAATGATCATATTCTTTAGGCTATTAGATAAGATAACCCGAAAAGATGACCAATTCCATATTAATTAATTATCATTTTCTAGATTATTAATTTTTCTTTTGCTTTTCCTCTTTCTTGGGTAATTTCCTCGAACTTGTCCGTAAAGTGGAGGTAACAACACCTTTATTCTTAGTAGGAACAGGATAGCAAGTACCCAAAATTATACTAGTTTTTCCTTCTTACTTTGTTGGTAGTGCGCTTTAATTTTAGGATCACGTAATCTTCCCTATCCTTTTTTTTTAAAAAAAAAACAATACAAAGAAAAGACAAAATACGATGGAAGTGAAGCATAGTGAGCTGTCTTATCTGGTCCAAACAAGAATCATAGTCAAGCTTTTGATAATTTATATAATTCACCAAGTTTAAGGGCCGCAGAGAAGACAAGTAGGTGGCCAAAGCCGTCTGTTTTGGTCCAAATTTGAATCATGCCAAAATGTCCGATTGATGGGTGCCATGAATTATCTGCTACGTTTGAGGCATTTACATTTTCTCTTTTCACTTATATATATATACACACAATACCAAAACCAAATTATTTTTGTATATTCACATGTACACCAACCTCATTTGCAAGGCATCTACCTACGTTTTCCATTTATACATTTAATAAACCTCAAATGTACATTTTATTTTTATAGTTATATTGTAAAGATAAATTATAAATAAAAAATAAAAGATATAAAAAATTAAAAATATATAAAAATAAATTTACATAAACAGATGTAAAAATAATATGTTTATTTCCATTATCTATTCTAGTGTTTGGTTTCAAATTCTACAGTAGAAAGTGTTCAAATTTGAACCAAAACTTACTCTCAAAGATAATTCATCTAGTGACTAATGTTTTGTTATATCAATAATTATTATATAATTTAATCAAATTAAAATTTTCTTTTTATCTCTCTAAATAGACACATATATAAGGTTAAATGATTAATAATTTGATTTAATATTGTCTTAATCTTTTTGTTCATATTCAGGATATTTTTATACTTTTAAAGTGTAAGACTAATATTTATTTAAAATAAAAATAATAACTAATAAATATTTTGAAAGTGATTATAATATTTTAAATTAAAATTTTTTACTTAAAATATCTTCAGAATTAGTTTATTGTGTTGATTATTAGTATCATCTTAACTTTTAATTAGAACGAAATTCAATATTCAATCTTCACATAGTTTTTGCTATATTTTCTTTTTTGAGGCGAGAGGGTATGAATCTTTTGCCTTCTTTCCCAGTTGGAAAATTAGAGTAGGTGGGCCCCGCCCCAAAACCCAATGTACTTGAGAACCCTAGCCCGCGCAAAAGTTATTCTTCTAATCCCTCCAAACACGCCACTTCCAGGGTTTTGAAATTTCCCGAATTTAACACCCAAATGCAATTTTTCCACCAAAAACTCCGAAGAACAAAAAAACAAGAAAACGGTTTTACACAGAAAAGTCCGTCTATATGGGTACTCGCTGACCCACGTCATCTCCTTCTTCTCTCTCCTGAACTGGACATTTTTGTCCCTGAGGCAGCCCCTATATTATCCTCTTTCATACGAAATTGTCATGATGTACAACAAACAAGTTCTATTGATGTCACGTATCGGAAATTCATACATAAGGACATATTACCTAGCTTACTTGGAATGTTTATGAGAATAAATATTTTTAATTTATAATTAATATAACTCAAATTAATTAAAAAATTTAAACAAAAATAATTCTTTTAAAAATATTTTTATGCATATAAATTCGAAATTAAATTAATGTACTTAATAAACATTAGCTGCTTGCTACTTATACTAGGAGTAATTTCTATTTAAGAAAACAGCAATAACCAATGGATCAATATATTTATTAATAAAACAAATGTAATTGCTAGAATAATAAAGTTATTCGTATTTACATCCATGCCATTGCCAAATGTTCTCCTAACAGTCCATCCGCGTTGATAAGGAAGCGTATAAAGTTAATATTCAGAGAGGCTATATATATACAGTCACGGGAATGGGATATGCATTACACGGCACGCGCACATAAATTTGAGCTCTGAAATTGACGAACGTGCCCTGTCAACCTCATTTCACTGAGGGAGAGTGAGTTGGAAAATTTTAGAGGGCGAAAAACTGCTAAGAGGGAAATTAATTATTCAACTAAGAACAACTTATTGTAAAATGCTGGTAACCAGCGATGCCACCCCAGGTTGAGATCTCAGGGGGGCGGCGGCGGCTCCGGTGACACTTTTGTGACATGGGTTTGGCTGGCGGTGCTAGTGGAGCCGGCGGTGCTGGTGGCGCCAATGGTCATGGTTCCAATGGTAGTTGCTGTGACGTGAGCCTTAAGTGCTCGTGTAGGTGGAGATTGGAACACCAACACTACTTTACTCGCTTGTTTTCCTCTGGGTTCGTTTTCTTCTTTGGGTGTTTTGTTTTGTTTGGATCGATTGCCACCCTCTACGCTTGGCTTGCTTTCCCCCCTACGGTTCGCGCGAGTATCTCCCAGTTTGGTTGCCAGGAAGACAATGAGGGTTCTTGGTCGATTGGAATTTTCTATGGTGACTCTCCCTTCTCTCTAAAACCCATCGAAACTGTAAGTTTGTTTTGTTTTTTCTCCCTTTCTCTCTTGGATTTTGTTCTTCCCCTTTATTATTATTTTTTTATTCTGTTTCTTTGTTTTACATGCACGCCTGTATTAAGATTCCCGTGAAAGGTCGTTTATCTTACTGAGTAAGAGGAATTGGGTAAGCTTATCTTTTTGTTGATTACTTAGGTTTGTGTCACTTTGTGAATTCTAAGTGATGATGTTTAAATTATTTTGCTTTCTTTTTAATTTTTCAAAATCTTCTTCATTGATTATTGTTTTTGCAATTGCACAATCAGAAAGCCAGAAATTATATTTGGTTTGGAATTTGTTTAGTGATGTTGGGATGCTTGAAATTTGGTTTTGAAAATGATGATGCCAATTGTATGCAGATAAATATGTGGAAAGATGAAAGTTCAGCTTGGCCAGTTGCCAACCCTGTGGTGACATGTGCTTCCGTTTCTGATGCTGGTTTTCCGAGTAATTTTGTTGCTGACCCTTTTCTTTATGTCCAGGTACAGTTTCTTGTTACTTTTGGTTCAGCTATTGTTTAAGATTGCAAGGAGAAGTCATAACTTTTTTACTTGTTTTTTCTTGACATCTTTTGTGCATATGACTTGCAAATTCCTATCATATATGTACGGTTTTGTTAGTCAAGTCAATGTTTTATAACCAGTTTTGTATTTTGAATGCTGTGGGCTCAGTAATCCCAATTTCACAAATCTCACTGATATATCTGTTTAGTTCCCTAAAAATGTATCTGGTTTTTCTATATATCCATGAAAATCTCAATAGCCTAAAGAATTCTCGGACAGTGGGGTTGATGAGGGGTTTAGTACTTGAGAGATATGCTTACAGAGGGGATTGATAATGTTTGTTGTGCTTTTCTGGATGTCGTTCTTAAATAGTTGTTTCCTCTCTCTATATCTCTTACTTTAGTAGGATTTTACTTAGTTATACTGTTCATTTGCTACTTCAATTTTAATAGTGGTCCCCTTGATTGGTCTTGCTCCAAAAGTAAAGTCAAACTAGTATCCATACAACCATTTTTGGGAAGTTTATCCCACAGGGCTTCATAAAGATAAAGGTAATTACACATTGAAGCTTTCAGATGTTGATGAAGCACTGCCATTTAGTAGAACGTGAGATCAAGATGAATGGTTCTTCAAGAACATGCTGATCATTTACTTAATTATTACTTTACCAATTGGCATTTAATGCCCTCAATTAAAAATTCTGTCTTTGTTAAGGCTGCAAAGGAGATTCTATTACCTGCATATAATGACTTATATTTTTCAGCCTTTAAGCCTTATTGATGCTATTCTAGGCTGTAAATTTTGATGGCTTTTCATATCTGAATGTGTGTGATGAAACATCAATAAACGGAATTCTGTCAAATGCATGATTGCCTAAAGATGCATGAATTATACAAAATCCCAACAGAAAAATGGACACAATTTTAGCCTCGAGCTGTGAAGTTTGAAGCTTCTAATTCTTTTTTAAGCTTAATCAACGTGAACCTATTCACTTATTCTGGTGTCACTGTTCAGGGGGATATTTTATATCTATTCTATGAGACCAAAAATTCAATCACTTTGCAAGGTGATATTGGAGTTGCAAAAAGTACTGATAAGGGTGTAACATGGCAGCAATTGGGAATTGCCTTGGATGAGGATTGGCATCTTTCTTATCCATATGTATTTTCCTACAATGACCAGGTGAGGTCTCAATTTCTTTGTCATGCAGACACCAAGTATAACTTAAGCATTATAGGATGGGGAAACATTCTTATATTCCCATAATTTGTAGTGTTTTGTAAGTGGAACCAGGCATTTTGATTGTCACTGTATTACTTCTATCCACCAACCTTTTACCTGAGGGAGTATTTTGAACTAAAATCTGGTCAAACTTGTCTAAGGTTCATTTACTCCATAAACTAATCATTTAGATTAAATTATAATTGTTGTAATCTTCATTTTTCCTTTTTTTGTATCTTCAGATATACATGATGCCTGAGGGCAGTGAAAAAGGAGAAGTTCGTCTGTACAGAGCACTCAACTTTCCTTTACAATGGACATTGGAAAAAGTCATCATAAAGAAACCCCTCATTGATTCTGCCATTATTGATTATGGTGGGATGTACTGGCTTTTTGGTTCAGATTTTAGTGGTTTTGGCTCTATGAAAAATGGACAACTGGAGATTTGGTATAGCAGTTCACCCCTTGGTCCTTGGAAGCCACACAAGAAAAACCCCATATATAACATCGACAAGAGTTTGGGGGCCCGCAATGGAGGCAGGCCATTTTTATATGATGGGAATCTTTATCGTGTTGGTCAGGACTGCGGTGAAACGTATGGCAGACGAATACGTGTCTTTAAGATAGAAGTTCTTACCAGTGGAGAATACAAAGAAATTGAAGTACCCTCGGGCTTCATTGAACCCAACAAGGGTAGAAATGCTTGGAATGGCGCTCGTTACCATCACCTGGATGTGCAAGAGCTTCCATCTGGTGAGTGGATTGGGGTTATGGATGGGGATCGAGTTCCTTCTGGAGATCCAGTCCACAGGTTCATTCTTGGATGTGCTTCAGTTGCTGTTGTTGCCATGCTCATTGTGCTAATGGGTGTTTTACTTGGATTCGTGAACTGTATTATCCCTCTCAATTGGTGCATCCATAACTTTGGGAAGAGGAATTTTGGTTTGTTGGCTTGGGAAAGATCAAATTTGTTCTCTTCTAAAGTAAGACGATTCTGCACCCGTTTGAACAGAGCCCCAACATATATTCGAAGTAAGATAAAGCACAACACTTTTGCTAGGAGGATTATTCTTTGTATAATGTTTGCAGTGGGGGTTGGTTTAATGTGCACAGGGTTTAAAAATATCTATGGAGGCAACGGTTCAGAAGAAGGTTACCCCTGGAAAGGACACTATTCGCAGTTCACATTATTAACAATGACCTACGATGCTCGTCTCTGGAACTTGAAGATGTATGTGAGACATTACTCAAGATGTTCTTCCGTGAGGGAGATTGTTGTGGTCTGGAACAAGGGAATCCCTCCCAACTTGAGTGAACTGGACTCTGCAGTACCAGTGCGGATCAGGGAAGAAAAACAAAACTCACTTAACAACAGGTTCAAGGTTGACTCCTTGATAAAGACACGAGCTGTTCTTGAGCTTGATGATGACATTATGATGACATGTGATGATGTGGAGCGAGGTTTTAATGTGTGGCGTCAGCACCCAGATAGGATCGTTGGATTCTATCCTCGGCTTATCGAAGGTAGTCCGTTGAAATACCGGGGAGAAAAATATGCCAGAATACATAAAGGGTATAACATGATTCTTACTGGTGCAGCTTTCATTGATGCTCAACTGGCTTTTCAGATTTACTGGGGTGAGGAAGCCAAGACAGGGAGGGAAGTGGTGGACAAGTCTTTCAACTGTGAAGACGTTCTTTTAAATTACTTGTATGCTAATGCAAGCTCATCTAGGACTGTAGATTACGTGAGACCAGCTTGGGCAATCGATACCTCTAAGTTTTCTGGTGCAGCTATTAGCAGAAACACAAAAGCGCATTATCGGCTAAGAAGTCGTTGCCTTGTGAAGTTTACAGAGTTATATGGAAGTATAGCTGATCATAAGTGGGAGTTTGACAGTAGGAAAGATGGTTGGGATGTATAGCATAGGAAGGAAGGAAGGATGTTGGGGGCTTCATATATATTGGTCTTGCAGCATGTAAATTAGTTATGGAATGCTCGTTTTCTTATATTTTCTCTTCAAATATATGATGGAAGTTGGAAATATACTGTGAAGCATAAGCAAGTGGGATGAGCAGGGAATTCAACGGTGATTTCTTTTAACACTCCCAATTTTCCTTTTATACCCTTTATATTTGTGTTTTTAGTAGGGGTGTGAAAAGAAAAATAGCGGTGATAAAAGAAGTCTCCTATGTCAATTTACCAGCTGGGCCCAAATTGGGTAAGTAAAGGAGGAAAAATTATGTTTTGCCCTTTACAAAATTCGTTATTGTAGAATGCGAGTTACACAATAACCTAAAATATTAGATTTAGAACGCAAGTTGAAATTCACCTCTTGCAAAATTTCATCTCAAACGATAAAGATTAGGTATTAAATTACAAAATTTCATCCAACTAAATTACATGGCATAAAAATCTTAAGTCATAAAACCTAACACATACTTAGAGGGGTGAGAAGAAAATTGGACGAGGGGTTGATGTGCTCAGCATAATTTTGTAAGAAAGGGGGAGAAAATAAATTTTAAGAGTGTTAAAAGAAAACCATTTAATTCGACACAGACATATTGCAAATTTCAAAGGTGTTGTGTAAAACGTTATTTCTTAAAAAGTTTGACTTTTTTATTGGACTAAATTTTTATTACACACATATTAATTAATTAATTATTTTTATTTATTATTTAATATTTTACTCTATACATATTTCTTAAATAAATTTAAATCTTTTATATACTATTTATTAAAAAAATAATAGAGCTCAGCGAAAAAAAAAAAAATCCTTTCATGAGCGGGTGTAGTAGTGAAGTAGCCAGCGGCCAATGGATGTAGGCATGACGTTGAGGTTGATGGCGTGACGTGCATGTAGGGATTATTAATTCTACATGGGATGGGATGGGAGAAAGCTCCCGAGTGATGCATGATTCAGAAAACGCATCGACAACATAATTAATTAGTAGTTATCCATATCCTTCATTGGGACCCATTTCATCAATTTGTGTTCCTTAGTCCTAACCAGAACAAAGCATTGCCCACTTGGTACGGCCCCACCAAATCCAATTGTCTCAAAGGCTCAAACACCTAAAATAATTAACTTTCATAAATATTAATTTATTAAAGAGAAATATTTAAGTAAATATTGCACCAATTGATCACTCGAGTTTAAATATATAATAGTAATTCAAATAAATTAAAGAGTAAAATATTAATTAACTTTATTCTTTACACTTTTTAAGTTTATTAATTGAATATTTTATACTTTTAAAAGTTTTACTGTCTCTTTAATTTTTTTATTTTATTTTAAATTACTGCTAAACTAAATAATCATTAATATTAATAAGTTAAGAGATAAATTTAATCGCATGTAAATAAATCAAAACAAAGTTTTTTCAAAATTAAAACATGGCTATATCCATTTAAAACCACTAGGTATGGTTTAGTGATGATGAGTTTAGATAGAAGTTAAAATGTTTGGGGTCGGATTAACTACTTTAAAACTTATTAGGGGTATAAACAAATCGTACTAAACCGCATTAAACTGCCCAAATTACACTAAACCAAAATCGACAAAAACCAAATCATCATAGCCTTAGATAGTTTCAAAATTTTTGAATTTGATAGTTTGATTTAATTTGACAATTTCAAAAAAATCAAACTGCCAAAAACTAAACTGAACCAATAATAATTAATATATTATTTATATATATAATTAATTGAATTGATAATATTTTTTAACTTTATTTCTTATTCTTTATCTTTTAAAGAACAATATTACTTGCATACTGAATGTTGTAGAATTTAACATAATTACTAGTTAGTCTTTTTAATGTTTGGTGTATATATATAATTAAATTTCGTTACATTAGCAGATAAAAATAAATAAATTTCGTTGCCTTAAACCTTTAAATATAAAATTAAATATGAATATAACCTATCAAATAATAATAAAAAAAAAATCAAATCTTAGTCTTAATTTCTAATTACATGCAAGATGTGGGATTGGAACAAAGCTAGTTAAGTCTAATCACATGCCTTCAGGATATGAAGCTTTCCCTTCCCATTTTAGGCAAAGAGAGAGAAAGCATGAGAAAATTAATTATATCCATATCTATAATTCGTTACCATGTGCCACTCTCCCTCCTCCTCTTCAATCTCCATACCTTCCTCTCCTCCCTCAAAACTAATCCACAAACACTCTCTCTCCCCCTGGCTTCAATCCATTTCCTTCATTCCACTTTCTAGGGTTTTGAAATTGAAACAAAGCTAAAGCTGATCACTTTCAGATTATACACACATATCCATATGCCCTCTGATCAGAAAGGATCCCCTTCGCCTTTTTCTTTTTCTCAGAGAATAACAGAGGCAGAGATTGATTGCTTTGATCCAACGGGTTTTTCTCATTACTCTCTTTGACCGTCCTGAAGCTCTGCTCCCGAGGCTTTTTCTGAGATAGAAAATGGGCTTGTAAAAAGGGAAAGTGGGGAGAATCTAGAGGAGCTTTGCAGAGAGCGATGTTGGCAATGGAGAAGGATTTTGATTCCAAGTTGAAGATTCAGGGGAATTCTTCTAATGGTGGGAGTGTGCAGAGATCTAAGAGCTTCGCCTTTAGAGCTCCTCAGGAGAATTACACCATTCAGGACTTTGAATTGGGCAAGATCTATGGTGTTGGTTCTTATTCTAAGGTCTGATTTCATGTAATTCTTTTATTCTTTTTTTTTTTTCCCTCTAAAAAAAAATCTTGTTGCTTTGGTTTTGCCTTTTTTGTTATGTGGGTGTCTTGTGTAATAGTTTGCTACATGTTTGAATTCTTTCGGTGATATTGGCATTCTAATTGCACGAAATAGATGTAGCCTGTTCAGCCCTCTTGATCAGTGGCTTTCAGTTGGGTAGTCATAGATTAGTAATTTTCACTGAAGATCATTGGGCAATACCAGCGTCCACATTTGTATGAAACACCGAATTGGACTAAGACCCCTCTAGTGGTTGGTAAAAAGCCTATTTTGAAGACAACTGACACCTTCCCCTGCTCTCCTTTCTACCACAAACCAAAAAGAAAAACCAAAAAAGGAAAAATTTTCCCATCAGTTCGCCATTCATTTCAAAGATGTAAGAGGTCCGGCATTTTTTGAACTATAATGCTTCTTGGTTAGGTGGTCTTAGTTCTCTTATCCTACAGTATTAACATTTGAAGAATTTGATTAGGATATCAATCCTTCTTTTTTCTGTTGTTGTATTTTAGCAAACCTTTGGAGCCTCTCTTAGTGTTGATGTAGTTAGTGGAAAATTAGGCAAGTTGGTTGCCTTGATGAATTCTCAGAGTTTTACAGTAAGGCTTGCTGAACTACAGAGATGCTCAACTACAATTTAAGCTGAAGGTAAAGTGAATGATAGGCTGTAGAAAAAGAAGCAACCTGCAGTACTGGCTGGCTTGAGTTTTTGGGGTAACCCGAGCTGGGAATGACATGAACTTGGTGTGAGAAATCTTACTCTTGGAGCATCATTTAATGTTCCATGAGTGTCGGATGTGATGTCAGTTTTACTGCTATCTTTTTTTTTTTTTTTTTTGCCTTTCTATCTTTCTCTATGTTGTTTATTCCCGTTTTTAGGACTTCCTCTGTTTACCATCTGTTACATTTACAACGAATTATTCTTTTATTAAAAAAATAAAATATCTATTATGCTCAGATTTCAGAAGGAAATGCCTGCTTGTTTGATTGTGATTGATTTATATTGTAAAATTGACACCAACTGTCTTTTTTTATGGTGTTAAAGGTTGTGAGGGCAAAGAAGAAGGACACAGGAACTGTTTATGCCTTGAAGATCATGGACAAAAAATTTATTACTAAAGAGAACAAAACAGCTTATGTGAAGTTGGAACGCATAGTACTTGATCAATTGGACCATCCTGGCATTGTGCGGCTATTTTTCACATTTCAAGATTCATTTTCTCTGTGTAGGTATTCTTAGGTGTTGTCTGTCTTACTATTTTTGGTGTTATTTGTACAGTCTTTTATCATTATTTCCTTCTCCATGTTAATTTATTCTCAATCATCTTTTTGCTTGCCTGCTTTGCTCAGTTCGGACCAATATTTGATGTTAGTCTCTGTTATTTTTCTGTGTTCTGTATCGATGATAAAGACATGGCACTTGAGTCCTGTGAAGGTGGAGAACTCTTTGATCAAATAACCAGGGTAAGCTGATATACAATTTCATCGCATGTCTCTTTGTTATTGTCTAATTTGTTTTGAAATGTTTTCCTTTCCATATGATGTGCCAAAAGTACTTTGGCCCAGCAGGATCCAGGTTTTCTCCTGCCAAAGTTAGGTCTTTTATGTGAAACACTGAAACAGTGATATGTAACTTGATTTTGTTATGGTCTAATTGTCAAAGATTCGAAATGATTGATGAGATGTGAATATGCTGTAAATATTGTAATTTACATATCCAACAAAATAATTCTTAGGAAATATCATTCTTAGGAAATCACACTTAGGAAGTAGCACTCTTATTAATTACCTTGTAAACGTTAGATGTATTTATTCCAAATTTATATATAAATATCAAAGAAGGCTGAGTGCTACCCACTCAAGCAATTCAGAAAATCTTTTATTTTACTCTAGAATGATAAACTGCAGCAGGAAGATGCCATTTCCGAAATCCCAGAAAACAGTTCTATTTCAGTTATTTCTTTGTGCAAAAAGCTAATATTTGCCACTAGCTTGGATGGTATTGTTGTAACCAGATGCCAATTAAATTTAGGCATACAAGTAATCTGCTTCCTCAAGAAGCATGTTTTAGGCTCACCTATAATTTATGAGCACCCACCCTATACTATTTTTCTAAATCTACTTAAGGAAAAAAATAAAATAAAACCCCATGTTCTCATTTGATTTCTAAGGGACATCACAAGTCCTAAGCTGAAGGATATTTTAATGGATAATTCTTAAAAATTTGTAACTAAATCCAGCTGTTATCTTAGAAGTAACAGATGTCACTCATGGAAGTTCACACCGTCTGTAAGTTGTAATTTGTTTTTCTTGAGTTGAGAAGTGAGCATAAGTGCAATTCTTAATTTTTAACCCATAACCTTTTTCCAGAATCAGTTGATTTTAGCTAAGAAAATAACTTTTCTTGTTGTTAAATTAGTATATTATATGCTTCTGTTCTCAGTCAAAATTTGAGTTATCAATATATATAAAATTTAAATTAACAATAGGCTAAATCCATTATTTTAAAAAATTAATTTATTGCTCAGTATGAACATATTTCAGGATTTTTTTTTTAATTTTTTCTTTTATTTTGCTTTTGGTGAAGAAAAATTTATACTCTTTTGTTTCCAATTTTGAAGTTGTTAATTTCTGTGTAGTTAGTATCCATCTCTCTGTTTGGTACTGCATATGTACTGGTAGCTTCCTGATTTCCCTTGTACAGAAAGGTCGTCTGTCAGAGGAAGAAGCACGGTTCTATGCAGCTGAAGTTGTGGATGCTCTTGAATACGTACATAATTTGGGATTAATACATCGTGATATTAAGGTAGTTTTGTGGCATGATTTTACTATTCCTCTGGCATATATGGGCTAATAGCTTTGTGAAAAAATTAAATTTCTCAAATTGCAGCCAGAGAACTTGTTACTCACGGCTGAAGGACATATTAAAATAGCTGATTTTGGGAGTGTGAAGCCAATGCAGGACAGCCAAATCACTGTCCTTCCAAATGCATCATCAGGTAAGATTGGGAATTATTCTGGAACCTACTTTCTTATGTTTATAATTGTTTTTGCATACTATTCTTATTTATTTATTTTTTCTTTTTTATTCCTAGATGATAAGGCCTGCACGTTTGTGGGAACAGCTGCTTATGTACCTCCAGAGGTTCTCAATTCTTCTCCAGCAACTTTTGGGTAGGTACTTAATCCATCCGGTAATATGTATATAAAAAAAAAATGGAAGTTGTTTTAATAGTCTATATTATTTCATGTATCTGTGTGTGCAGTATTTTTTCTTTAAAATTTAACTTGTTTCATTCTTTTCCTCAAGGAATGATTAATTCTGATATTTCAGCTCTCAACTACTGGTTCTCACACTAAGTATCTTCATTGCTTTTATTCCATCATAGTAATCCTCTTTTCTTTTTCTGTTTGTCTCAATATTCTACCACAGAAATGACCTCTGGGCACTTGGATGCACATTATACCAAATGCTTTCTGGAACATCTCCTTTTAAAGATGCGAGTGAATGGCTCATTTTCCAAAGAATTATAGCCAGAGATATTCGATTTCCAGATTATTTTTCTGATGAAGCAAGAGACTTAATTGACTGCTTATTGGTTAGTACCTTGTGATTTTATGATTGTTAAATAGAAGTCCCTTCTCTATCCTTTCATCATTGCAATGTTGTATATATTGCTGCTCTTTAGATTGACAAGATAATAGCATAAAAAAAGTAAAATGCAGGATGTTGTTCTGTCTCTGCCTATCATGTAGGATACTTTTGTGGCATCGGGTGGTATCATGCTGACCCAAGTCTCAAAATTTAGAGACTGAACTTAAAAATGATCTGAAAAGATATTATCATGCACTTCATGCTAAATACTTGTCTAATATAGAGATTGTTATTTTAACAAATTCCAGGCTCTTTGACAGCATTATATGTTAAGAATAAGGGTGACCATCAGTTTTTTTAGCTTGATAAGGCCTACATCAATTTAATTATCTTTTATTTACTAAGATGATGTTGTGTTTGTATAAACTTGAACGTCCTTTGGGAAACAGTTTTTGTAATATGGTATACTTTGCCAATTAAATGCGTAGCATGTGAGATAAAAATGTTTGGTAATCAACAGGACCCTTGGGAACTGTGTGGCCCAGGGATTGCAATATACTTAACAAGCAAACAGATGAAGAATGCATGGTTTTAATTCCTGTTTTATTTTCTAGTTCTT
Organism: Bauhinia variegata; assembly: GCA_022379115.2. Classification (NCBI taxonomy): domain Eukaryota; kingdom Viridiplantae; phylum Streptophyta; class Magnoliopsida; order Fabales; family Fabaceae; genus Bauhinia; species Bauhinia variegata. The sequence goes on along the minus strand of CM039428.1, from coordinate 19,328,217 downwards.
TAATTTGTGAAACTGTAAATTTAAATAATTTGGTGTTATGATGCAGGATTTGGATCCCAGCAGGAGACCGGGTGCAGGACGTGATGGTTATGCTGTTTTGAAAGTGCATCCCTTTTTCAAGGGAGTTGACTGGGATAACTTAAGGGCACAAACCCCTCCTAGACTTGCTCTGGAACCAGGGGTATGATATCCAGATTATCTTAAAATGTTATCCACATTGAATAACTGAAAGAAAAAATAACCTCATCTTCACCTCTGCTTTCCATGGTGAGGAATGTAAGGGAAGATTCTAACTGTTATTTAATTTACATTTTTAGGCTCCGTCACCTGAGGGTGATGATGTTCAGGATTCAGCTTGGAATCCTAGTCACGTAGGGGATGGTTATGCTAGACAGCCTGTTGGAAATACTGGTGCTGCATCATCTTCTGAAGGGACTGGTCACATTACTAGGCTGGCTTCAATTGATTCCTTTGATTCAAAATGGTATTATTAACGACCCTTCTTTCTTTTTTGTATATGCATGTCTTTCAGCGTCTAGTCATATATAAGGGATAAAGAACAAAGTTTCTTAATGTTTTCACTTGCAATGCTATCAGATTTATGCATGCTATAAATTCATTGCCATGCTTGTCTCGTCAAAAAATCATGCTAATCATAAACTTTCCAGAAAAGGGGAAAAAAAAAAGTCAAAAATATGTGGCCCAAAGATTTGTTGGGCCCAATCTGGTTCAGGAAATATCATCTACATTCAAATACATCCCAAAGGATGCCATGTAGTGCTTTATCTTGTCATTGTCATGGAGAAATTTATATTGCATTTTTGATAAAGATGAAAAGTTTTCCAGTGCAAAGAAAACTCGCAAATAACTAGAAATGTAATATGGTGTTTTCTTACTAATTGATTTTTAATATTATATATATCTTTGCTGGTGAAAGCCCATGTATATTGCTTCTTCACCAACTGGAATTCAAAATCTGTGCTTCTTTTCTTCAGGCAACAATTTTTGGAACCTGGGGAATCTGTTCTGATGATCTCAATGGTGAAGAAATTACAGAAACTAACTAGCAAGAAGGTGCAGCTCATCCTTACAAACAAGCCAAAGTTGATCTATGTGGACCCATCAAAGCTAATGGTGAAGGGAAATATAATATGGTCAGATAATCCGAATGATCTAACCATCCAAGTTATCAGTCCTTCGCATTTCAAGATTGTCACGGTAAGCTTTCTGTTTATATCTTCTTGATCTTGGATGTATGCTGTAGATTGATAATAGCGAGATGAGTGAGTGATGGTCAAAATTCAAACTCTAAGTTAACTAGCACTGATATTTTAATAAAAATGTTGAATTCTGAATCTTAATGTATATGCTAGTAATAATGTAGATAAACATAAAGTCCTGAACAATACTTGCTTCATTTCATCACCCACAAAGATATGATGTCTATCTAAAACTTAGAAGCAAGAACAAGTGTATTATGATGGCTGATTAACAAACCATTGTACCAATGATGGTGGCTAAACTCAATCATGACTGAAAATGGCTTCAGTGGTCTTTAATATGGCTATTAGGAATCGACTGCTCTATTTTTTCCCTCTTGTCATTAATCTTTGTTTTGTTTGTTTTTTGAAGAATTTGTGTTGGTAGTATAACGCACTTGACAACATGCTTAAAAACATTTGCATTTTCATTAATTACGACACAAGATTATTTTCAGAATTATGGGATTAAAGTTCAAGCAAGCCCATTCACAACCAGACATGGCCATGAAACATTCTTAAAGTTCTTCAGATTTAAAAATCGGCATACTGTATATGAAATTTAAGATTGAAAAGTATTTTAGGATGCCTTAGAGCATCTCCAATGGGGAGTTGGAGCAACTCAATTTTTACACATTAGAGCAACAATGCTCGCTGTAGTAACTCTTTACAGCAACCCAAATGTGGTCCCACTTCATTTGTGTTGTTCTTTATTCAGTTTTTTATTTGTAAAAAAGTTGGTTGTAGGATAAATTGTGAGGTCTATTTAAGAAACTTCCGAGAGTTGCTAGATTGGAGTAAAAATTTGATTGAGTTGCTTAAAGAAGTGTGAAAAGTTATTAAAAAATGCATTGTCAGAATGATGTTTTCAAGATCATTCTCAAAAGCTAACGTGTCTCCAGAATCATGTCTTACAGTGTCAAATTTGTGTCAAAATGGAGATTTTATTATACTAAATCATTTTTATGCCTTGCAAATAAAGAAGGGATTTTCTCAAACTTGTAACTCCCTTTCCTTCTCTGTATTTAATTTCAAGTCTTCTATTTTGTCTGGTGGCCTAACATTTAATGGATGGTGCAGCCAAAAAAGGTGCTTTCATTTGAGGATGCAAAACAAAGAGCATCACAGTGGAAAAAGGCAATTGAAGGACTTCAAAACCGGTGAAATTTATTCTGGTTTGGAACATCATATTCTTTTGGCTATCTTGACATTGTCCAAGGAGAGGGAATCTTAAAACTGTTGATGCTCCAAGGTTAATTATTCATAGAAAGCAAATGAAGTTACAGATCTTGGTTTCCTACTGCTGGTCCAAGCCAATTGATCATCACAGCTTAATTTGAGTTTGTGATGACTCTCCATCCTCTTTCATGCTTCATGGGATGATCCATGCAATGTTTGGCTATATTGGAGGATGGCATCATTGTTTGTACGAAAATTTTCGGTTCATTTATGGTAATATAAATCACAAGGTGAAAGATGATAGCAATTTTGGTTCATATTGTATGAAACGGCTTAATGTGTTGTTGCATTGAGCCATTTTAGTGAAGCCATCCTGAACTGTAGAAATGGCAGGATGAAAATTTGTAGATCGTAGATGTAATCTAATCAATATTTTGTTGGAGAAATTAGATGGTTAGGTCAATTATGTATCCAAAATCATTCAAACATGCCAATTCACTTGAGCTCCAATATATGTATATTTTAGGTAAAAATTATTTGGCATGAGTTTGAGTTATGTAAGATTATAAAAGTTATAAATTATTTTTTAATTAAGTTTGAGTTTCAATATAAATAAAATAATATTAATAAAGAAGTAAAATTATTTCTTATTTATAAATACATTGATTCATGTAGAAAAGAAACTACTATAAAACATGAAAATAGCATATAAAATTGTTTGCAAAAGCTTTATAAATATCACCATGCATATGCAATGCAATGCAAATTCAAGCCGCACATGGCCCCATTTTCTTTCTTCTCCCTCTCTTTCCTCTTCTCTCAAACTGCAGAGAATCGATAAACGCCTCTGCAAGAGGTGGCTTCCCCATAAAGTATTACATTTATTTAAGCAAATGGAAATGAAAAATGTGAAGCCAAACAAGATTAGGACGGTTGGTGTTCTTTAACTTGCCTAACACAAGTTGGATTGAATTCTATTCATAAATTGAAGGGAATGATTCAAAAGTGGCTTTTGTAACCAAAAAAAAAAAAAGGAAGAAGAAAGAATTACTTTTATTGGGAAAACATGTTGAGTCTGAGAATAAACACTATATGATAAATCTCTAAGATATAACTTTTCTATTGAGTCTATATGAGTTATTACTGAGTTAATTTGAATTATTTATCTAATGCTCGGTAGATTATCAATGGGGTGTACTTAATAGAGAAATTAAAACTAAGTCTCTAAGAAACCAAGCATTAGGTTAACAGATTTTTTTGTTTGTTTGTTTATATTTACTAAGTTAATATAAATCATTTATCATTTATTGTGAGACTTTTTTCTCCTTCCAACTAAGACTTATATATTTATCCAACAGAATGATAGAAAGTAATGATCATAGCCTTTTGCTTCTTAATAAAACTATCTAAGCTGTTGGAATAAGTACTTCATGATCATTTGTTTATGCAAATCTTGGTCCTTTTATTTCTCTATTACACATAACATTGAATTCCTATGTGACATTCACCTAAACTTGAATTACCCAAAAATAGAACATTTAGAAACTCCTACTTCATTGAACCAGAAATCTATTTTTGAACAAAGAGATTGAATAATGGCCTATAGCCCGTAACAGAACATTCCCCAAATAGAATATATACAGTCCAAGGACTTCGAATTCCTATTTTTAGGGTTGAACTTGAAAAACATCTCCTTTTCAAACCAATATAAATAGGCAAGAAAATGGTGCTTTCAAATCAACCATCTCTCAAAACAATAACATTTATCAAAAAATAAATAAATGGCTCATTCTGCTTGCTGCTTGATCGTTCTCTGCTTATCAATCGTCCTCCACCCTGCCTTGGCACAACAGAATGCAGCCCAACGACCTCTTTCTCGTCGCCTGTTCCAAATTCCTTCAATTGTCCTCCAAACACAAGGTAACCCCTTGCTCAAGCAACTGTGTACCGACAAGAAGCACTCTGATCTGTGCAGTAAAATCTTCAAAGAAGATGACAAAGAAAATTGGGCAAAATTGAAAGCGAATAAACACCCAGAAATCTCCATCGATTTTGCCCTAGCTGTTGCCATTAAGTCCAGTGATTACATGGGGAACCAACTGAACAGCACCAAGTTGGATCAGTCTGTTGCTCCTTCTCTCCAAGTTTGTCAGAGATATTACAATGACATCATCGTTGATCTCGAGAATGCATCCCAGGATTTGAAAGAAAATCCTGCGGCAGCCAAAGGCTTCCTTGACGATGCTGGTTACAAGGTTGGATTTTGTAATGCCTCTAAGATTCCTCAGATTCTGCAGATCAATGGCATTATCCTGAGGTTGGTGAGGAATGCTGCAGAGCATGTTAAGCACAGTGATGATCCAGAGCCAATCTTCAATTTCAACTTTTAAGTCTTTTTGTGGTTAAGCTGATCAATCCCAGCAACAACAAACAAACCGGATAGCGTCGAGAGATATGTTGTTTTATAATGTAATATCTAATGATTTTATTCTCTTTATTGTGTCAGAGATGTGTTGATTTGTTATTAGAAGGTAACATGAAGAATTCAATTGTTATCCTCTATATTAGTGGCCCTGTCATTTCTTACTTCTCATCTCTTCTAATTTCTTGCCTTAATCTGACCAAAAAAAAGTAATTCTCATTCTTCGTGATTAATTAAAAAATTATTAAGTAATGATGTTTGATACGAACTAAGCCTCTAACATGGGTCACGCGCAGTATAAGGCCCTAGATCCAAAGAATTGAGGGTCCAATCCCAAATGAGTGAAAAAATCTCTAAAGCCAATGGGCTATAAAAAGAGAGGGACTTCATTATTAATGAAGTGACATCTATCTTCACTCCCAAAGTTTCCCATTTTACCTAGACTTAGGCGTCGGAGTCACTACTCGATCAACTCACCATTTTTGTCCTTGCAGGCTAAACGTAGACTCCTCCAATCTCCACATCTATCCATGTTGACCATCCAACAATGTTAATATTATTAAATCAATCATTTTTTTTTTTTTTTTACTAACCAAAACAACGTGAAACAAAAAGTGAACCCCTCTCTCAATGTCCCTACTAATTTATGCAGCCAGCGCCTTGTAGGGATAGGTGATCTTTACAGTTCACACTGAATCTTATTGGTGTAATGCAACCAAATATATTATATATTCAAAAAAGAATGTTTACGTGTTGAGGGAATTTCATAAAGAATGAGCATATTATTTGTTTATTGTGTAGTTTGTGAGCCGCCCTCCTTTACTCGATTCCATATCTCTAAAAAAACACATATACATGCATAGAATCAAACAAATTTAAAAAGAAATATTTTTAGCAAGCATTGAAATCAAAATGTGAGTTTGAATTCTAAAAGTACTCATTAAATTTTAAAATTTACTTTAGTTTTGGTGAATTTTTAAGATTGAATTTACTTAAATTTTTTTTTTTTTTTTTAAAAAGAAAAACAAGATGCAACCATATCATGTTTTAAACACATGCAATAAAATAATATGTATGGTTGGTAGAAAGCAACCAGGACAGGAACTAAATGATTGACCAAACCAAACCTGTATTTATAGAAGGCAAGTTCTCTTGAGAGCTCAACTCATTTAACAATGGCTGCAACACTCATTAGACAGAGTTTGTTGCTGGCTTTTATTATTGTTTCCTCCGTGATTTCTCCAGCATTTGCAGTGTCCTTAAAGAGAAGGAAGACAGTCAAGATATGAAAGGAAATAAACCGTGATGGACCTTATGTTGGTCTCATCGGTCTCCAGAAGAGAATGCATTCTTCGCCACCAAAGCCTTTTAGTTTGTGGATTTGGCAGGTTTGTTTAATTTCTTACTATTATGTAGTTATTATACATTTCGACTCCTTAAATTTTTTAATTATTATATGTTTTTAAATTTCCAACTCTCTTGGCTTTATGCGTAGTGTGTGTGTTTTGTGGTTTATGTGGGATTTGAGAAGAAAAAGATTGTTGCAGGAAGAAGATTCAGGACAGGGAAAATCTAGCATGAGAAAGTTATCTACGTGAGATGTGGGATCGGACTGGTACACAAAAGCCTTATCCACTCCCTTTCGTTCTCTACATTTATTGGATGGTGCAGCCAAAAAAGGTGCTTTCATTTGAGGATGCAAAACAAAGAGCATCACAGTGGAAAAAGGCAATTGAAGGACTTCAAAGCCGGTGAAATTTATTCTGGTTTGGAACATCATATTCTTTTGGATATCTTGACATTGTCCAAGGAGAGGGAATCTTAAAACTGTTGATGCTCCAAGGTTAATTATTCATAGAAAGCAAATGAAGTTACAGATCTTGGTTTCTTCCTGCTGGTCCAAGCCAATTGATCATCACAGCTAGTTTGTGATGACTCTCCATCCTCTTTCATGGTTCATGGGATGATCCATGCAATGTTAGGCTATATTGGAGGTTGGCATCATTGTTTGTACGAAAATTTTCGGTTCATTTATGGTAATAAAAATCACAAGGTGTAAGATGATAGCAATTTTGGTTCATATTGTATGAAACGGCTTAATGTGTTGTTGCTTTGAGCCATTTTAGATCGTGAAGCCATCCTGGACTGTAGAAATGGCAGGATGATGTTACTGTTGGAAATTTGTAGATCGTAGATGTAATCTAATCAATATTTTGTTGGAGAAATCAGATGGTTAGATCAATTATGTATCCAAAATCATTCAAACATACCAATTCACTTGAGCTCCAATATATGTACATTTATGTATATTTTAAGTAAAAAGTATCTAGTATACAACACCATAAGATATTAACTAATTTAAATTTAAGTTAAATAGAATTATAAAAGTAATAAAAATTTTATGGAGTTTCAATATAAACAAAGTAATGTTAATAAAGAAGTAAAGCTATTTGTTATTGTAAATATATTGATTCATAAAGAAAAGAAATTATTGCAAAACACTAAAATAGCATATAAGATAGTTTGCTAAAGCTTCATAAACATCACCATTCATATGCAATGCAATGCTAATTCAAGCCACACAAGGCCCATTTTCTTTCTTCTCCCTCTCTTTCCTTTTCTCTCAAACTGCAGAGAATCGATAAATGCCTCTGCACGAGGCGGCTTCCCCATAAAGTATACATTTATTTAAGCAAATGGAAATGAAAAATGAGAAGCCAAATAAGATTAGGATAGTTGGTGTTCTTTCAGCTTGCCCAACACAAGTTGGATTGAATTCCATTCATACATTGAAAGGAATGATTCAAAAGTGGCTTTTGTAACAAAAAAAAAACAGGTATACAATAATATATTGATTCTGAAAAGAAACACTATATAATGAACTTCTAAGATATGAGAATGACTTCTCTACTGAGTACATATAGGTTATTTATCTAAAACATTTATAAATAACATCACCTAAAACATATTTACTAAACTAATATGAATCATTTATCTAATGCTCAATAGATGATTAGTGGAATATACTTAAGAGAAACTAAAATTGAGTCTCTAAGATACCAAGCATTAGGTTAATATTTTTTTGTTTGTTTGTTTTGTTTATATTTACTAAATTAATCTGAATCCTTTATAATTTATTGTGAGACTTTTTTCTCCTTCCAACTAAGACTTATATATCTATCTAACAAAATGGTCGAAAGTAATGATCCTAACTCTTTGCTTCTTAATAAAACCATTAAAGTTGTTGGAATAAGTGCTTCATGATCATTTGTTTGTACAGATCTTGGTCCATTTATTTCTCTATTACACATACCATTGAATTCCTATGACATTCACCTAAACTTGAATTACCCAAAAATAGAACATTTAGATATTCCTACTTCATTGAACCAGAAATCTATTTTCGAACAAAGATTGAATAATGGCCAATAGCCCATAAAAGAACATTCCCCAAATAGAATATATACAGTCCAAGGATTTCTAATTCCTATTTTAGGGTTGAACTTGAAAAACATCTCCTTTTCAAAACAATATAAATAGGCAAGAAAATGGTGCTTTCAAATCAACCATCTCTCAAAACAATAACATTTATCAAAAAATAATAATAATAAATGGCTCATTCTGCTTGCTGCTTGATCGTTCTCTGCTTATCCATCGTCCTCCACCCTGCCTTGGCACAGCAGAATGCAGCCCAACGATTTCTTCCTCGTCGCATGTTCCAAACTCCTTCAACTGTCCTCCAAACACAAGGTAACCCCTTGCTCAAGGAACTTTGTAACGACAAGAAGTATTCTGATCTGTGCAGTAAAATCTTCAAAAAATATGACAAAGAAAATTGGGCAAAATTGAAAGAGAATAAACACTCAGAAATCTCCATTGATTTTGCCCTAGCCGTTGCCATTAAGTCCAGTGATTACATGGGGAACCAACTGAACAGCACCCAGTTGGATCAGTCTGTTGCTCCTTCTCTCCAAGTTTGTCAGAGATATTACAATGACATCATCGTTGATCTCGAGAATGCATCCGAGGATTTGACGGGAAATCCTGCGGCAGCCAAAGGCTTCCTTGACGATGCTGGTTACAAGGTTGGATTTTGTAATGCCTCTAAGATTCCTCAGATTCTGCAGATCAATGGCATTATCCTGAGGTTGGTGAGGAATGCTGCAGAGCATGTTAAGCACAGTGATGATCCAGAACCAATCTTCAATTTCAACTGAGTAAGTCTTTTTGTGGTTAAGCTGATCAATCCCAGCAACTACAAACAAACGAATTGTGTTGAGAGATAAGATTTTATTCTGTTTATTGTGTCAGAGATGTGTTGCTTTGTAATCTAGTATCTAATGATTTTATTCTGTCAGAGATGATTCCACGGGAATCTGGAGCGAATCATCTTTAGATATATTAGAAGGTAATATGAAGAATTCAATTGTCATCCTCTATATTAATGGCTCTGTCATTTCTTACTTCTCTTCTAATTTCTTGCCTCAGTGCTGACCAAAAAAAGTAATTATCATTTTCTTTGATTAATTAAAAAATTATTAAGTAATGATGTTAATATTATTAAATCAATCAAAAAAATCCTTTTTACTAATCAAAACAACGGGAAACAAAAAGTGAATTCGAAAATATTATCCCCAGCCAGCTTTTTCTAATATTTACACTGAATCATTTTCCATGCCAAACTTGTCGCCTTGTATGGATTGGTGATCAATCAAATATATTATATATTCAAAAGAATGTATTCGTGTTGAGTGAATTCCATAAAGAATGAGCATATTATTTGTTTAGTGTGCCGCCCTTCTTGACTTGATTTCATATCTCTAAAAAAACATGTACATACGTAGAATCAAACAAGTTAAAAAATAAATATTTTTAGCATGCATCGAAATGAGTTTGAATTCTTTGAAGTTTATTTTGGCTTTGGTGAAATTTTGAGATTCAACTTTTGTTAAAAAAAAGAAAAAAATAAAAAACAAGATACAACAAGATCATGTTTTAAACACATGCAATAAAATAATATGTATGGTTCGTAGAAAGCAACCAGGACAGGAAATAAATGATTGACCAAACCAAACCTGTATTTATAGAAGGCAAATTCTCTTGAGAGCTCAACTCATTTAACAATGGCTGCAACACTCATTAGACAGTGTTTGTTGCTGGTTTTCATTATAGTTTCCTCAGCGATTTCTCCAGCATTTGCAGTGTCCTTAAAGAGAAGAAAGACACTCAAGATAATAAAGGAAATAAACCGTGATGGGCCTTACGTTGGTCTCATCACTGTTTATTCACCAGAAGAGAATGCATTCTTCGCCACCAAAGCCTTTCAGCATGATCCCAAACACCCATTTGTGGATTTCGCAGGTCTGTATAATTTCTATGTAGTTATTATACATTTTGACTTCTTAAATTTTTTTAATTATTATATATTATATTTTTTTAATTTCGAACGCTCAGCTTTGCGCGTAGTGTGTGTGTTTTGTGGTTTATGTGGATTTTGAGAAGAAAAAGATTGTTGCAGGAAGAAGATTCAGGATAGGGAAAATCTACCGTGAGAAAGTGATCTACGTGAGATGTGGGATCGGACTGGTACACAAGCCTTATCCACTGTCCTTCCCTTTTATCATTGAATTAGTCTTATTCTTTTTTTTCTCCTCATGCTATTATTCATTTTTAAAAAATTTTAACAATTTAAATTAAATAAAATATACTCTCACATTTCAAGTTAAAGATAAAAATAAATTTTATTAAAATATTTTTTTATATGTATAAAAAATTCAAATTTTATTGAAGTATTTTTTTATTAGTATAAAAAATTTATTTTTATTTTAAACTTAAAATGTAAAGATTTTTTTTATCTAATTTTAAAAATAAAAATCTTAATGTAAGAGAGCAAAAAAAGAATTTTTTCTTAATTTTACTGATACTAGCATGACTGATACATACATCCACATCTATACATATATAGAGAGAGACAGAATTGTTTCTAGTTGTGTCTTACCAATGACTTTTTTTTTTTTAGAATAGCGCAATTATTACACCATTTTCTGAGTTATTATTTTTTTAAAAAAAATTATCATTTGATAATTATTATTTGATTACTCTAAGCACTTTCCATCTCATTCTGACCAAAAGGTTGATTTTGGTTGCATTATTAGATAAATGCTGCTGCAGCCACACAACAAATGGTTGATCTGTTTGACATAATTGGAGTTGTCCATTTTGGTATTGCTGGAAACGCTAATGGTTCCCTCAACATTGGAGATGTTACCATTCCCAAGCAATTTGTTAACACCGGCCTTTGGGATTGGCTGGTATGGCATTATCTTCCCTCTCTCTAGTTATTTATTTCTTTATTTTTATTATGATTTTGGATTCAATAACATTTAATGGCATGTTATTTATATAATTACCCTCAATTAAAACGAAATGACCAAAATACCCTCATTGCACATGTATAACTATGGTATGTGCTCATTTTCTCTTAAACAAACTTGAACCCTGAGTTACGCGAGTCTCTGACACAAACACAATTAGCATAATCAAAATTTTATTACGAATATAGATGTGTGAGAATTAGTAACACATTAAGCATTTCTGTATATTGAAAATATCTCTTTTTTGTTTTCTTCTGTTCTGGCAGAGACCAAATGGAACACTTTATTCTAGTGACTTTGCCCATTTGGACATTGGAAACTATAATGTGCCAAAAGGAGATGGTGTCAGTTTGTTAGGACGTATTGGGTACATGACTGAACAATTTTACTCACAAGCAGGGGAACCCAACACTGCTCAGCCTTTGGTCTGGCTAAATACTACTCGTCACTGGCTTGATGTTGCTGCTAATTTAAAGGTTAGAATTTAGAAACCCAAATCTTCCTTTGGTTTGAAAAACACTGTTCCTCAATCTTTCTCTTCTTTAGGGATTCAACTAGAACGTTGTGTCAACTCCAGCTTCTGCCTCTCAGAGAAGCCCAAGCTTGTGATTGGTCTCAAGGGTTCAACAGCCAACAGTTTTGTGGACAATGCAGCTTACAGAGAATTCCTATTCAAGACATTTCAAGTTTCCTCACTAGACATGGAAAGTTCAGCAGTAGTAATGGTAAGTTTTTCTGAGTTTTCCTTTTTTCTTTTTCAACAAAGTTAAAAATTCCATAATGGAATGAGAACCCAAGAGGATTAAAGGACATGATGAGACAAATTTCTCATGAATTTGAAGAGTAGATTCTGTACTCACATTGGTGATACTGGATTTTGCAGACAAGCGTGTCTAATGGAATCCCAGTAATTGTTATCAGAGGCCTGTCAGACTTAGCAGGAGTACAAGAAGAAAAGAATCCCATAGACATATTTGGACCTCTTGCAGCTTCCAACACCGCCAAAGTCGTCCTTGAATTTCTGAAAATTCTGTCAACTACAAGAAAGACGGCTTTATCAATTTGATATCTCAATGAAAATGTTAGTTGATGATTTAAATTGAACCTGGATGTACTTTGTCCACATAACATCAACTGCAATGTGAACTGAGGCTAAATGGCAAGGCCAATCCATTTTAAGACAGTGTCAAACATATAGAATAGTTGATTAAACTAAACCAGACTCATTCGCATACTTAACCTGAAATCTGATATATTTATAAGATGGAAACCAAATATGAAAGAATGAAGCAGCATTATCAATTAATTTAAGGTCATAGACAAGTGAAACCAGAGAAACATCCACATGTGCTTCATGAACCAACATAACAAGAAGGATCCAATTTAAATTTATTTGAGAGAACAATTTATAGGCTGAAATGGGTAAAAAGACAAAAGGGGAAAACAAGAAATGAACCACGCGAACAGAGGTAGTATTATTATTCAAGTATTTACAACTACATGAAAAAATTAACTTCATGACCCCATGATCCATGGGAAGAAGAAAGGAAAAAACCAAGCTTGCTAAGGCAAGTGTAACTTTTAGACATCCTTGTACAATAATTGATATTTTGGTATTCGTTCCGGAGGAAGCGGACAATGCACAATAAGCTTTCCCTTCATTGCTCCTCTAAATATTGCCTGCAAAATATTAATACAAAAATTTTAAGCATTCCTGGAAGCACACATTTTGAACATAAGTGGCAGCCCTAAAAAAAAAAAGCACAAAAAAGGTGGACAGTAAATCCTACTTCAAGAAAATAAAAAAATTAGAAAAATGACAATAATAAGAAGAGGTCCAATCTCGGCCATCTTCTGAGAAGACACACTTCAAAACACCAAAAGGGAACTACAAACTGAAGCTAAAAGACAATAACACTTGAAACCAGCTGAGGACTAAGGTAATGGCACTTTACAATTGCTGCATTCCTCTCAAGCAAGCACTAAATAACTGCAAAGATTACATCATTACATCCTCCAAAGAATTCATCATTTCATTACAATTTGACTATAGTTGTCCTATAAGTTGCTGCAAATGGAAGCAAAAAAAAAACATGCAGCAATGCAATTTGCAATTTCAGTGTTTCTCTGGATCTGATGTGTGAATTGTAACTATCATAGGGAAGAACTGCCTTACATTCCTCTCAATAAGTTACAACTAATTATCAAACAAACCTACTTTCTCATTCAAAACTTCAAATCAAAAGGTGTCTGACTTCAAATGCCAAAGTGGCGAATAACAAAAGAAAAAAGAAGCAGATGAAGGAAAAGAAAATAAATGAATTCTTTCTAACACCCCAAGATATCTCTCTGTCTTCACTTTATTCTCTAGAAAGCTTAAAAAATAGGCATCAAACTTTTACGGTTTTAGGAGATGATAGCTCCTCTATAAGCTCAATGACCATCATTATCTATTACAACTTTGAAAAATATTTTACTAACTGATAAGCAATAGGCAGTTTTGAAACAATGAGGGTCGCAACTTGAAAAGATCCATATTCTTTCCTACTAGACCAACACATGTAAATGACATATTTAGTTTGAAACATCTCAAAGAAACAAGAACGTGTACCTCTACAACATCTATGAAGTCTTGCTTTCTGTGAAAAGCACCAACCCATTTGGTATGATCTGCAGTCCTACAAAACAAATGTTATCAAACGGAAAGTCAAAAATAGGTCAAAAAACAATAAACTATTGCTACCTCAAGTGACTAGTAAGTTGCAACTTAAGACTAAAATAGGTCAAAAAACAATAACAGACGAACTTAGAAGAGAAATAAATAAATAAATAAATAAAATTGCAACGCTCATCGTTTCTTTCAAATTATACAACAAATTTTCTTATTTACAGTATTATTTTCAATGAGATTGATATATATACAAGCAATTTACATATCTGGAACCGAAGCAGAATAAACGAAAACAGGAAGTCAAAGCACAAAGATGCGGACATCATACCCTGAATCCATCTTCATGTGATGAGCATTGAAGAAGAAAATTGTAGATGGTATCAACGTAATATCAAAATACTTCACATACACTTGAATATCATCTGAGTCAACATCCACTAGTGCTACAGTTGCAAATTTGGACACATCTCTGGCTGATTTAGAAAGCTGTATCAACAATATATCGTGAAAGAAATTCTTATTAGCAATGAAACAAAGGCAAACACTTAGTATTAGTAAACTATACAATAATTACTTCCAAAGAATAAGAAAATCATCAAATATAATCAGAGATTCCAAGCCAATATGATTAAACATGTATCAATTTACAAATAATTCATTTTTCATGAACAAAGGCATGTTTAATTTCAATATGCAAAATTGGAAACAAATTAAATAAGGGAAATTTAGCACATAAGAGAAGAAAAAGCATACAATATCATCAAGCTGAAGGCAGACAGCATCAGAAGCCCTGCCAAAACGGAGGACAAGGACTTTATCAATGGTGTCCCTGATGATAGAATCCACCTCTTGTTTCTTTGTCAATGCCGTTAAAAGGTAGCTCATTCTCTTCACTTGAATTCGGAAGCTCTAATTTGGTCAACTTTGAATATATCCAAACAACTATAGCAACAAACAATTAAACAAAATTCTTCATTACAAAGTTGCTCCTATCAACGCCATAGCACCGAAGCTTTTCGTCAAATACTACTCGCAACAATGGAAGAGCAAATTGGGGACTCGAGCAAGAAATAGAAGTTTTTTCTTCTGGCCTTCGCTTAGCCCCGATTCACAAAACAGACAGAGGATTACCCACAACGATAAATATGAATTTCAATTCCTCTCTCTCTCTATCTGCTATCTCTCGCTACTTAGGTCCCCATTGCATTTTGCACTTAATTGCAATTTTAAATAAATTTAGTTTAACTTTTTGAGAAATTAACTATCAATTATAAAAATAAAAAGTATTGTTGTGGAAAAAATTTGTAATGTTTGGTAAATAAAAAGAATAAATTGTTTGGAATAAAATAAAGTCTGTTCATTCAGACGAATAAGAGAACCAAAATTATAATTAAATTTAAATATTTCATAAATGTTATACTTCTTTTTTCCAAATTTTGGGCTTAGGATTTTTTATTACAATTTGGCTTAGGAACTTTTGTTTATTATTGACTTAAATTTCTGAAACATTACTGATCTATATATATATATATACGTTGAAAAAAGATGTGATATGTCATAAATGCTATTACAATTATAGAACTCACCGCTTAATTTAGAAATTTTCAAATGATTTTTCTAGTTATAGGAGGGGTGGGATACCTGACGTGTTATATATTACCAAATTTAAAAGTAACCTAAAATATCTTTAATGAAAATAATAAATAACAAATCTCTTTTATTAAATTCAAAAATTTCAAACACACAACTTTTTGTCTTAAAATTTCTTGAAGCTCGGATTATTGCCAGTTACCCGCTCTTGTCAATCCAGATGATCAAGGAGATATTACAATTGAACACAAGAAAAAATCTAGGAAAAAGTAAATCATTCGCATGAGAGGGAAAATAAGCAAATAAAAAAGGAAATAATATCTCAAAGTAAAAAAATGGGATAGCTAGCTAGAGAAATTTTCTAAAAATTAGTTAAGAAATCAGACATAAACGGATCCTCTGGATTTGTTCTTGACTGAATAGCCCAATAAACTCGTCATCTCCCTCCTCCTCACTCCTCAGTCTTCTCCGATGATCACTCATCAGTCTTCTCTGCTGAGAAATGCAGACAAAAAAAATAAAAAAATAGACATATAAAGAAGGAAACAGAAGCAAGAAGAAGGACATGAAATCGGGCACAATGAAGGCATTCAAAAATCAAAGTAATCTGCTTCCATTGATTATTATGCTTTCCATTGCTCTCCTCACTCTATATTATTACCCTCTGCCATTCTCTCCTCCCACAGAAACTCAACTTCCCCTAACCAGTCCCATTCATATCATCTCCTACTCTCCTCCTATTTCTTCTTCTGCTCCTTCTCCTACTTCAGCAGGTACATTCAAGTCTTACTTTTCTGGTTAAGGGTGTGTTTTGCCGGGGGAAAAAAAAAGTACTTTTGTACAACTTTTTAATATTTAGATTGAATGCCTTTCTAAAATTTTATTTTTTTTTCTTTTTTAAAGCCAATCGAAGGTAATCTGTTTTGATTCATTTTGAATTTACTGAAAGAAAGTGCTGATAGAAGTTGGAAGAAGCTCTTTATAAACATGGAAAAGGATTTCTTTTTTCTTCAAGTGAAGCAATTTTTTTTTTTTTCCTCTAAATGGTCCAAACACATTAAAGACCGCATAATTGTTAATGGGTTTTGTTTTGAAATTCAATTTGTAACGTGGGTTAATGGGATTTCTGTTCTTTATTTATTGCAGAAGAGGAAGAAGCTTCTGAAACGCCATGTGACTATTCCAATGGCAAATGGATTTCTGACAAGAGAGGCCCTTTATACAATGGCACGACCTGTGCCACCATCAAAGATGGCCAGAACTGCATCACTCATGGAAGACCAGACAAGGGCTATCTCTATTGGAGATGGAAACCCAGTAAATGCCATCTCCCGAGGTTTGAACCTCAAACTTTTCTCCAACTTATTAAGAACAAGCACTTGGCTTTTGTGGGTGACTCTCTGGCTAGGAACCAATTAGAATCCCTTCTGTGTATGTTAGCCACTGTTTCAATCCCCAAACTAGTCTACACAGATGGCGAAGACAACAAATTTCGCCGATGGCATTTCCCTTCTCACAATGCAAATATCTCTGTGTATTGGTCACCATTTCTTGTACAAGGCATTGAGAAATCCAGTGCAGGGCCAAATTATAACAAGCTGTATTTGGATCATGTTGATGAGAGATGGGCAAGGAATTTGGTTCAGATAGACTTGATTGTGCTGTCAATTGGGCACTGGTTTCTGCATCCTGCAGTTTATTTTGAAGTTGGTTCAGTGTTTGGCTGCCATTACTGCCATGGCCTTAATGTCTCTCAAATTGGGTTTTACCCAGCATTGAGAAAGGCTTTGAGGACCACTCTCTATGCTATAATTGAAAGGAAAGGAGCTGTGGATGTCGTTTTGACCACATTTTCACCTTTACACTTCGAAGGCGATTGGGATAAAGCCGGTGCTTGTCCCAAAACTGAGCCATATAGAGAAGGAGAGAGGGAAGTTGAAGGATTAGATGCTGAGATGAGAAAGATTGAGATTGAAGAAGTGGAAGTTGCCAAGAGAAAAGGCAAGAAATTCAAAGGGTTTAGGGTGGAGACATTGGATGTAACCAAGCTATCTCTCATGAGACCAGATGGTCACCCGGGTCCTTACATGTATTACTTCCCATTTGCTAATGGGGTTCAAGAGCGTGTGCAGAATGATTGTGTACATTGGTGCTTGCCTGGGCCTGTAGACACATGGAATGAGATCTTTCTGGAGAATATGAAGAAATGGAAGAATCGGCTTAGGAGCGAAGAATAGTAGTTTTCAGAATTTAAATGTATATATTTTATTCACCAAGGGTTTCATTTCGACTAAAATAAGCACATCACTTTTGAAGGTTTTTTTTTCTTTTTTTTTCTCAAAATACTTTATCAAAAAAAATTCCTCCCATTCAATTTTGGTGACAAACAACATAAGTTTAGGATGATTGTTAGGTGAGTGAATTCAATTGAAACGAATTCAGCAATGAGATCAAAATCCCATAGCTAAAAACTCTAAAGCAACCTCACTTATCGACAAAGGGAAATCAACAACCAAAAATTGCAATTTCAAATTTTCAATCTCAACTAATAAACACAATTATTCTTATGGAATTGTATATATCAAATAAATTAATATGATATTAGCGGTGTCAATTCAGTGGATTGGCCTTTTTTTTTTTTTTTCTTATTCTTTATATTTATCATCATTTTTCAATGAGAATATTAAAAAAAAAATTAAAAAAAAAGCTAATTTTAGGCATTGTGTAGCTCTGCTAGCTCTCTAATTTGAGCTATAAAAATTAACACTTCCTATAAATATAACAAAAGACAAGACATGGTAGCAAAATTTCTCAATTTTTATTTTATGAAACGACTACAAGCAAGGATCGTCATAAAGGATATTAATTCCTTATATATGTAATGTAATGTTATTAAAAGTTTACATTAACCTAATTAACACAAAAACTATACCCTAATTAATTTATGAGATAATTAACATTAATCTTATTAATAAATAAGGTTGGTGTACCTAACTAAAGATTCAATAACTTTTCAAAATAGATATGCTCAAGTTTTTGCTAAAAATCATGTTGTGTTTAGCCACATGATATATTTGGATGCACACATTATTTTATAATAAATAAAATTTAAATATGACTATCATTAACAGTAAGAACATGAATGAACCAATTTCAATAACTTCATTTATGTAGTAGGAGATAGAAATTTTCCTTTTTGTATCTTTCTCTCATTTATCTCACAAAAGTAAAAAAGTCAAAAAAAATCCATTTCAATACTTACCTTTACCGGAAGGGCTTAAGAGAGACAGTGTCAGAACAAGAAGCATCAACACTTGAGGAAAATGGTATCTTGAGGTCAAACCATATCTTTGTGAATGAAATGATTTCTTTTATGGAAAATTGGAATGATTTCTTAAAGTTTGTAAAATTTAATAAGGTAAACATGTCAAATTCACGGGACTATTCTTAAAAAAAAAAAAGACCTCATTAATTAATTTGGACTATTAATTCATTAATTGATTTATTACTTCCACTGATTTCTTTCTCTTTTTTTTTTTTTATGAGTTTATCTCTGATGGTACTTTCATGAAAAAGTTGCTTAGGTTTTATAACTTAGAATTGTAAATTACAACTATTCAAATATAATCCTAAAAAACATATGTAAGATATAAATTTCATACTTATCATAATGGTTTATAATAAAATTTACTAAAACTTTTTTAAAAACACCTTATATTATTTTTAATAGTGTAATTTTTATTAAATTATTTATACTTGCTAAAGCTCTCTTTCTCTCTTATTTATTTATTTTGTTTGGTTCTAAATTTGTCCCTCTCTTCTCTATAATACAAAGATAAGATTTGATTAAAAAAATAATATAATAATATTATCAAAACACGAAAAAACCTTTTAGGTTTTCACAGGAGATATATAGATTAAAAGTCATTTAAACATCTTACACTTGCAAATCATCGTTAAACGAGTAATTTGTAAATACATTTAAGCTCTCTACACTACCAAAATTTTACACCACTAAATGAACATAATAGCTTATACATATCACTGGTTAGAGATTAAAATAATTAATTTACATTTTAATAACATGAGAGTGACATGTACTACTTATATCAATTAACTAATAAGTAAACTCACGAAAAGATGTTGAGCATAAAATACAAAATTTGGAGTCTTTTTTCTATTTTCTTTGAAAATTCATAATTATTTGCACAACGTCTAACCTTTCGTGAAAAAGTTTAAGTAATTTGCATAATACCATGAATTCATATTTAAAAAAAAGCAATAAATCAGATAAAATAATAATAAAAGCCTGCAACCAATTTTGAGTATTCTTTTTCTTCTCCCATCCAAAGAATTTTCTTTTCAAGTAAGTCCACTCTTCGATTTCGCAAAATAGTCCTTGGTGGCACGGTTCTATCTACGCACAAGCGACAAGCTCACCTTCCTCTTCCTATTTTTGACTTCTCCAACTTCTAATTGTACAGCCACCAACACATTACGCAAGCTCGCCTACTCTTCGTTGCGATCTGACTGAGACAATCAAAATCAAAACAGATTTCATGGTAGACAACAACCCTTAGCCCACATACATACCATTCCCCTGCCACTGTACCAACGAAGAGCGAAGAGGAATTTTCCTTTTGTGGTTTATAGGAATGGCACTCTCACGGCTTCGACACCCTTTGATCTCTCGGGTTCCTTCTCTCTTGAAGGCTCGCGTCCTTTCTTGCTCCTACACTACCAGGAGATCCCCATATGGGTATTTTCTCTTTTTGGTCGTTGATATTAGCTGAAGATTATATATGCTGGCTTTATCTGTTTCCTTGTGGCTATCAATTTGTAATCGGGAAATTTCCATTGATTTGCTTCGAATGAGATTAACTCTTTTGCCTGTGGATGGATTTATTTTTTCATCCATGTGGGCATGCGGTTATCACATTACGTTTGCAGTTAGCGAATGAGGATACTTGAGTATGTGGGCATTATGATTATAGACTCTTGGGAGCTGGTTACCTGTTTGAGTTGGTTAATTCTGCTAGTAAATGAGACTGCTTTAGTGATTGGATTTTGAGAAGCTGGTAATTGGTTAGTTCTGTTAGAACTTTATATTTAAAATCACCAAAGGCTGCTAGAGGAACAGTTTGGTGTAACTGCAACTGAATTTTCTGTTGTATAACATAAAATTTGTGATTCCTGCCATTAAAATTCACTTGGAGCTCAGTGATACTGGTAATTCGGAGGCTGAGAGAGAACTCAATGCATGCGGTGTCCTTGAGTATTGGTTGGAAGGTTAGTATAAAATAGAGTAGGAGTGGGGGTTGTAGTAATGAAGTGGACCTTTTAGGTTTCGCTATTTCTGTTGCATCTTAAGCTCCTTAGCTGAGTAATGAACTGATATAGTTCTATGGTTAGTTGTAACTTGGAGTTGGATCATCCTGAGATCAATTTTTTTTCTTTTCCATTTTCTCCTTTCTTTGCTCTTTAGACAATTCATCTTAGGGTCTTAAATAGGATTTCTCATATGAAATTGACTGAATTGGTAACTACTTTAAGGGTAGAAACAAGGAAACAACTCAGAAAGTGAAGAGGGACTGTCCAAGATTCATAAAATTTGCAGATCCTAGAAACTCAATTCAAGGATTGGGACTTGATGCTTGATGTGTATTCCGGTGCAATGACAAATTTGCAAAATTATTAAGTGAATAGCATATCTTTATATGTGCTTTAGACTTGTATGAACTTGTTCAGAGCTATGCATGCCTACATCCAGATATCTAGTTTAGTTTAAGCTCAAATTAAGGCTAGAGACAACTTACCACATATTAGATTAAGCTAGCATCAAGTTGTTTCCAATTTGCATAAGCACTCCCTGGAATAGAGTTATCATGTCAACTTATTTCAATCATTCGTCCAAATAAGATGCATTTCTATAATCTAAATCTATTGCAGCTGGCAGCTTGTTGGATGTCTAAGCTGTTGGTGGTGATGGTTATTAGAATAATGGTACATAGAGTTCATGGAATAATATATAATAATGGTATATGAATTACTTTCATCGGAATTTTCCGCCTGCAATAAGCCAAAGAAGCAATAATAGGAAATGGGACTAGCAATTACCTATTGTGGGCATAGTGTCTGTCATGTTTACTTTAGATTATGTAAGTGGTCCATATGTTCAGAAGTACCATCCAATGTCTCATCCTTTGGCATCTTTTCTTAGAGAATTGAGATACTATTTGTCTATTACTGTCGTTACTTTAGGAATGACACACGTCTCTTCAAATTTTCAATTTTTTTTTCTTATTGGTTTGATAATATAACTATTTCCCTTGATTTAATACTGCCTCCATTTTTCTAGCTTGTCATTTTTTTTATTATCTTGGTGCAGAACTTCTACTTCAGCAAATTTTATTCCAGGTCTTGATGGGAATCTTTCAAGGTTTGCTTTGACCAAAATGTCTTTTTCTTCATTAACTGCATACTCTATTAAAGCATTTTTTTCCATTGGCTAAAGCATTGTTTTTTCAATTTTCTTTGCATTCTATTTAATGTGATTGTTTCAATTATAGGGAATATGTCTGATATTTTGTTATTGTTCCCTGTTTTGATTGCCCGGTCATTATTTGGACCAGATTATCTATTTCTTTTCAATACTAATATATTTCAAATCAACCCAGCATCTCCACTCTGTTTTATATCCACATAATAGCGTTCAAATTCTTTAGTTGACCAGACATTATCTCTTGCATCTCAGATTTAAAGGAATAGGAATCCTCTTTTATGGATATTTCTCTAAAGTAATGTCTCAGAAGTAATGTAGCACACACGACTTTCTTTTGTCTCTCCCATCCCCCAGTGGGCCACTCTATGTTTAAATCTTGGGAGTTCACTAATGGTGAAGTTTGTCAGGTCTCCATCTTTTTCCATGCTTACTGGAGTTTGTGATAGTTCTTCAAAGTTAAGGGTGAGTATTTAACTGCACAATAAATGTCTATTCATGGTTAAGGTGTTTCTCTGAGATTTTTCATCATTTTTGGCAGTGGATTGGTGTCAAATACTTCTCATCTGCAGGTGCGCCTTTTTTTAAGTTCCTACTAATTTGGGGATTTTATTTTTGTGGCTTAAAAGAACTGACCTGTGTTTTGCGCTTGTTATGATCTGTAGTTTCTTAGAGCTGGTTAGGCCAACTCCTATCCTGGAGAGAGTTCATGTGGATTAGGCTATACTATATTTGTCAGGATATAATTTTTTATGACATGTATGTATCTACTTATTAACAACTTGAAGAGGTAGCATGTCTCATTTATAGTTAATATCTTAAAACAAATATAAATTAAATAAATTTTTTTAACTAAAATAAAAATGTAGCCATGTACAAGAAGAGATGGAGGGGTTAAGTCTCTGAGTGTCAGGGAAGCTGAATTTTTAACTAAAATAAAACTTGTTACTTAATATTTTAACAAAATTATAGTTAGTGTAGCTTTGAGTCTTTGAGTATCAATTATGTCATTTTTTTTTTTTTTTTTTGGTTTTATTAGATTTGTCATTGATATGCTGATGGAATTTGGTCATTGAAGGGCATAATGTGCAATTAGTAAATCATCTGCATCTGGTTATGTTCTGACATTGATCATGTAGCTCTTTATTTTGTAGATTCTTCGCATGTGATCCTTCAGATGCCAGCTTTATCCCCTACAATGGTGAGATTG
Organism: Bauhinia variegata; assembly: GCA_022379115.2. Lineage (NCBI taxonomy): Eukaryota > Viridiplantae > Streptophyta > Magnoliopsida > Fabales > Fabaceae > Bauhinia > Bauhinia variegata. The sequence continues at coordinate 19,305,013 of CM039428.1, read as the reverse complement.
TGGGAGCAAAATATTCTTTCTTTTAACCGCTTTCTGTTTGTTCCTTTTGTTGCTTTCATGAAGTATTGGTTGACCTTTTATTGTGGTTTTAGAACCAAGGTAACATTGCAAAATGGAGGAAGAAAGAAGGAGATAAGGTCAGTTATGAAAGAATTTCTTTTTTTATTCTCAATGGTTACTAGTTAGGTTTTGTTTATGCTTTTGGATGGGAGATTGACTTCTATTTCATCAATTAATTACATTGCCCTTGCTATTGATTATTCTAACAGATAGAAGTGGGTGATGTATTATGTGAAATCGAGACTGACAAAGCTACTCTTGAATTTGAAAGTCTTGAGGAGGGGTAATGCTTTCTTCTCTTTCCACTATTTTCCTCCTAAGTTTTGGTCCTTTGAGATGATTTCTAATTTTAACTGTGAACATATGAAGTTCTTTTCTAGATTTTTTTTGGGGAGGAGGTAATTTGTGAGTCTAGTAGATAGAGGTGCTCTAAATGAAATTTTTTATGAAATGTTTCATGACTCTAGGAGCATTTTAAACTGATAGATTAAGTTGAATCAATTGATATTTGAACTTGATTTGAGTAAATTTTCCAAATGCTGAATTTGTGCTTGGGCTGAAAGTTTGACCCTAACACTATTTATTAGCTAGAATTCAAATATGAAGTCAAATTTGATTCAATTTACTAATTAAAATCAATCCCTATTTGTGAGCTTGTGAATTAAATATCTTTTCATTCATATTTGAGCTTGAATAGCAGTCAAATATTATTTACATTAGTGCTTCATTCAAATTTGGTTCACATCAAGCTCTTATCTTTGCTTGAATGTTGTCTTAAAAGCTCAATTGACTATACCTGAACTCTCAAATTCATGATTTTTTATTTTGTTTTGGGATAAAAAAATCCTTGTGAAGCTTGGCTGATTTTGACCCTTGAGAAGAGAACCACATGATTCAAACAAATTTTTGTGCTTAATAAAAATATGTTTGTCTTTGTAATTGTACGAGTTCTCCAGATTTCTGGCAAAGATATTGGTACCTGAAGGTTCAAAGGACGTGCCTGTGGGACAGCCGATTGCCATAACAGTAAGCCATCATCTAAGTTTAGATTGTTGCACTGTTAATGTTTTGTGGGGACTGATGCAAAGTAAAATTTAGAACAACATTTCAGTTTGTAAATGAAGATCTTTTCTTCTTAATGAAGTTTTTCTGTTAATGTTTTGTGGGGACTGATGCAAAGTAAAATTTAGAACAACATTTCAGTTTGTAAATGAAGATCTTTTCTTCTTAATGAAGTTTTTCTTTGGTTCTTTCAGTAAAACAGATGGAATTTTGTTCTTGGTTTGGCCCATTTTTAGTCTTTTAGGGTTTCTAAGGTGCTAAATAACCACTTATCAAGCTCCCTTTGTTGTCCTTTATGAGTTCAAATTTGCTTTAATTCCTTGTATGCATCATTCAAATAAAACTTGTCTGTATTGTGGACAAAAGGAAAATTCATATGATAGCAGCCAAAATGGTAGAGGCTTTTGCTTATTCTGAAAGTTAATTACAGATAGGACAGAGGAAATTTGAAGTTTTAGCTCATCCAAGTCTTATGGTCCATTGGAAAATTCTTCAATTTAGAAGATTTCTATTTTGCTATATAGTAACACAATTTTCTATCATGGTGTAACTGTTATCTTCTCTTATTCAAAACTTTTGAATTGCTTTATTTTAAATATTTGATTAGTGTTAGTGCCAGACTGCTAACTTTGTGCCTTAACAAGGTTGAGGATCCAGATGATATCCAAAATGTTTCTGCATCTTTGGCAAGTGAAGCTAGGGTTAAGGAGAAAAAACCAACAAATCAGGCTGTCATAAATGAGGATACGAAATCAGAATCAACTACTAATATTAACACTTCAGAGCTTCCACCTCATGTCCTACTTGAAATGCCAGCTTTGTCTCCAACAATGGTGGAAACATTTTGATGCTATTTTTTTATCCTTTTTCGATTTCTGTTATGAACCTGAATATTCTTTACTTCCGTTGAGATTTTAAATTTTGTGTATTTTCTTCACAGAACCAAGGGAACATTGCTAAATGGAGAAAGAAAGAAGGGGATAAGGTCGGTTTAACATTTCTCTTGTTCATATTTTTTTTCCTCGGACACGTGTTCTCTTGATAACATCTAATTGATTTTAACAGATAGAAGTTGGTGACATATTGTGTGAGATAGAGACAGACAAAGCTACCCTTGAATTTGAAACTCTTGAAGAGGGGTAAATAGTCTTTCCCTACCTATTCAACATAAATGTTAGCCTTTTTGGTGTTAGATGCGGCAGTTCTTATATTTTGATTGTTGCAACATGCTGAATTTTGTTAGAGGAAGGTTCCATTGACCATTATGTTTCATTACTTAAATGCAGTGAAGACTTGACTCTGTAATGTGTTTATGATCACAGTTGTTAACATGTCGATGTTAATACTAACTAGTTTCTTTCAAGTAATAAATTAAATTTCCAAAAAAATAAAACTTGGGAGTGATGTCTAGGTAGACAATCTCTTCCATCCCTGACATATGTAGTACTTTGTAATCTCTCTGTTTTTCCCCCTTTTCTACTGGGGGAGAGAACGGAACATTATAGAAGAATAAGGGAAAAGGTATGAGAGACAGGCAAGGTATCCTCCAAAAGGAAAAGAACAAACATGGGAAAAAACAGAACAAGAACAAGAAACAACGAAGCCGTATGCCTCCAAAATCTTAAGATAAAACTTAAGAGTGAGCAACTATATCTCCTCTGCAAACAAGTCAACGTGAATTGCCGCAATGAGTAAATCCATCAGGGTTTCTCAAGCTTAAGACAACCTTCCACATCTTGCTAAACAAAATGCCTGCTTCAAAACTTGCAAAGAGATAAATAATTATTTCAATGTTTCTTTCTTCCAATCAGAGTACATTACCACATTGTAGTGTTATACTTTTTATATAGTATGTTTGGTGTTCATTTAGAGTATTGAATTACCTACCCTGTTGTTATGCATAAAGCCTTGATTCTATTTGGCTACTTTTAACATTAACATATAAACTAAAAATTTTAGTGGAATGTGGATTCTAGGTACCTGGCTAAGATAGTGGCGCCAGAAGGTTCAAAGGATGTGGCAGTGGGGCAACCCATTGCAATAACAGTAAGTGCGATAATGCTTTTGTTTCTGTGTAATTTTTATTCAAGATGTCCATAAAGAGCAATTTTGTAGCTGAAACATGATATTAAGGCAATATGGAATATGTTAGAGTTGAAGAGTAAAACTTTCACTAAATGATAGTTATTTATTTGATTGGTTTACCAAAATGTTTAAAGCACTGAGTATGTCAAAATACTTACACCTCTTTCTATCTAACAAGGTTGAAGATGCCTCTTATATTGAAGCTGTAAAGAATTCTGTTATCAGTGGTTCAGGAAGCCCACAGGAGAAGACTGCCCAACCTGCTGCTGGAAGTGAGGTTACTGCACAGAAAACCAATGTTAATAGGATTAGTCCAGCTGCAAAGCTTCTAATTGCAGAATATGGATTGGATGCTTCCACATTGAAGGCATCTGGTCCTTATGGCACCCTGCTGAAAGGGGATGTCCTTTCAGCAATTAAGTCAGGGAAAACACCTCCAAAAACAGCTTCATCTAAAGAAAAGCCATCTCCATCACATCCAAGTCATCAACAGGTTGCTGTGTCACAAGAGTCGAGGTCTGATTTGAAGCAATCAGATGCTTTTGAAGATTTTCCAAATAGTCAAATTCGCAAGGTAGGTCCTTTAAATTTTCCTTTAAACATGAGCAAGGAGTTCATATTCAATTCTTGCTGTGTCTTATGTTACTTCAGTCATCGAATCATCTTTTATAGCAGGTAGAAAACCCAACAGGGATTAAATGTTTTACTTAACTGTAAAGAAAAATATCCCTCTCCCGCTCCGCAAAAAAAAAAAAAAAGTTTCCACCTTCACATTTTTTTGTCATAGAAGTTCCAAGTAAATCCATATCATATTTAAGAGTTGTTGAATAAATCAGTAAAAATGGCAATGTTATATAAGTAATTAAAAAGTAAGTTAAACTTTCAAATAATAAAACTCTCATTTTCTCCTTCAACTTTCCTCATTCTCCACTTCACTTTCTTCTTAGTAACTAGCGTTCTGCATTTTTAAAAGTAAAATTAAAAAAATTATTCACACACATTTAGTGTGGGGAACTCCAACAAATAATTATATGGAAAACAGCTTTATGCTGGTATATGTTATTGGACATGTACTGGTAACCTGGCCTGTATTCACATTGGTATCTTGTTCTGTTTTGATAATTATCACTTAGACTAAGTGATAAGCATATTTATTTTCCTTGTTTATTCAATCTAATGTGCTTGATGAATATGGAGGTGTCAATGCTGTGAAAATTGGATTCATGAGGTCATTTGATATCATTTATTAAATGAAGGGGGATTGGGAATGGAATTCTATATTATTGATATATGACAACTCTTCTGTATATATCGTGAATGTTTTGCAGGTGATTGCCAAGAGGTTATTAGAATCAAAACAAAGTACACCACATTTATATTTGACATCAGGTTTTAATTCTCTTATGCTTTATATGTTAGTGCTAACTAATCTATATTGGCACCAGCTGACTAATCTATATAATTGTTTAATGTTGTGTATCAGATGTTATATTAGATCCACTTCTTTCCCTTAGAAAGGATCTTAAAGGTATGTACAATTAAACTGTCTCATTCCTATTAATGAGATATATGCAATCTGGTTCATCTTTATTTTGCCACTTGATTGCAGAGCAGTATGGTGTTAAAGTTTCAGTGAACGACATTGTCATTAAAGTTGTAGCGTCTGCGCTTAGAAATGTGCCTGAAGCAAATGGTAAACTATTATCTCTTTATTTGTGATGGTCCTACTTGTTGGTTGATGCACCTATAATTTTCTTTTGGGAAGTTGGGTCCCATCAGAACATCAATGTCAAATTTTATAAAAGCTAGTTTTTTTTTTTTTTTTTGCATTGTTCAATCAATTTTCCTTTTGTGGAATGCAGGAAACAGCAACAAAAACCTGTTTTTTTCATAGTTTTTCTGGAAACAACTCTAGTTCAGTTTAATTTTAGGTTTATATGAAATGACCATGTACTAGTCCTAAACCTTTGTGCTGAGCCTGTACTTGTAAATTTATGGTTAATGCTGAGTTTTATCTTGATAATGTGACTACTGCCAACAATTAGATGATAATTTGGCAATGGCAAATCAAAATCTTTGAAATTTTGAAACATAATTGTACATGTGTTAGTGGGATTTGTACTTGAAGATGTACTTGTAAATTTTAGGTTTATAACAAGTGCTGAATACACCTCCATAATGGATCTACTGACAGTTGAAATTATCCTTCCCACCATCTTGATCTCCTTAACCTTTTTCTCTATCACCGTTAACTGCCTTGCCATGTGTACAATTTCCTTAAACAGAACAATTTTGCTCAGAACTGTTCACTTTTATTTTAGTCTCGAACTGATGGTGGGAGAACTCTCTGTTCTTTGTCAAGCCAAGCAGATGACAGTTTAGAGATTTTCCAATAGATATTGAAGATGAAATTCTCTGGTCATCTGCTACTTTCAAATTAGCTAGCTGAAGATTAGCACTCAACCATAACAGAATTGACACTTATCTTGCTGAGTAGCAGTTATCTTATGTTGTCATGGTCTTGATTCTTTCTAGCCTCCTAGGGACAGTTACATGGTCTTAACATCATGGTTGTCATCTGAATTTTGACTTGATTGGAGATGAATCAGTGGGTACCATAGAACTGAACAATTTGAATATCCCTAGAAATCAAACACCGGCCTGAGTGATGGCCCAACCACTAGAAAGCTGTGTAGGACACTACTCTTGATGTGTGACATGTGAATGATTCTAAGAACAACCATGGAATTGAAAATCAATGCGGACCATCCTGGGATCTTATAACAAACCAAAGCCTAAAATTTCCTCTTGAGCATACTACAAGCCTTGATTAAATATGGGCTGCAGATTTCGGATTTTTTCACCCATGACCCGTTAATCATGATAACTGAAATGACTTTTGAGACATCAAAAACCAAAGAAACGCACCATGTTTAACCTTGGTATCAGTTGGTTTGGCAACAGATTACTCAGAGATATGACACTTATTGTACAGAAGCTTGACAAGATTAAAGCAGGAAAACTGGAGAGGATAAGAGGGGAAGAGAGAATTGAGTGAGTAGAACTGTTGAGAAAGAATGCATTAATGGAAAGACTTCATAATTATTGAGTTATGGGTAGGATTGAATACCAATTAGTTGTCAAGATTTGCATGTCTAATCCTAAGTTATTGACTGAATGGTTCTCACTTCTCAAGCCACATAGATTGTGTCCCATTGGTTGGTGCTGTTCATACTTGGATTTTATGCCCAATATGCCCCATTGTTTTAGACTAACATGTGTGCTTGAATTAACCTATGTCTATCTATCTATTCAGCTTTTAATCTTATTACTGAAAGTCTTGAATTAAGAGTTATTATAAGAGAAGTATATAGTTGACCAACTTTTCCAGTGTTTTCATGCTTGAATCAGATGCCTACATTCTTCGCTTGGTACTTTCTTTAGCATCTATGACATCACATTGTTCTGTTTCTCTTTCCATTTACTCGATTCCTCTCAGAACTGAATTATGCTATGGCCTCCATAGAAGTTTCTAATGCTGGAATCTCATTTTAATTATTGGCAGCCTACTGGGATGTTGAGAAGGGTGAAGTAGTTTTATGTGATTCTGTCGACATATCAATTGCAGTAGCCACTGAGAAGGTAACTGGTGGTGCTTGAACTGTTAGCAATATTTTACAGAGCACTTACGCTTTCAGTGTGTCCACAGGGCTTGTTGACTCCAATTGTCGGAAATGCTGATCACAAGACAATATCTTCTATCTCCTCAGAGGTGCTTTAAAAATAGCTTGTACTTTTTCCTTAATGAATTTTTCTGTCTTCCTCTATTAGTTTTAGTTTTGAGCATTTCCTGTCTTTCTAAGTATACTGGAAGGTGATGCCCTACTATAGTTTTCTTCCTGAAGAACTTCTATGGTTGATTGGTACTTCAGGTGAAAGAACTAGCTGAAAGGGCACGTGCAGGCAAACTACTGCCACATGAGTTCCAAGGAGGAACGTTTAGGTATGCTACACCTATAGTCATGGTGGTTTGGCTATATTATTGTAATATATCTGGTCTGGAATTATTCATTCCATTTGGCAAAAGCAGTCTGATCTCTCTATATGCCTTAATGCAGCATTTCAAACTTGGGAATGTTTCCTGTGGATCGGTTTTGTGCTATTATAAATCCCCCACAGGTTCTATCTCTCACCTCTATATATAGCATCCATTTTACTAACCTCCTAGTTTTGGCACTTAACGTGCAGTATATTCATGGTGTACCAAGGATAAATGGTTACTCATGTGATTTTGTAAGAAGATTTTTCTTTTTTTAAAAAAAGACAGTCTAGTTTCAGGACTAATTTAATGAAAGCAAGCTAATGTTCAAAGAATTTTTTGAAAGCCTAATGTTTCGTGTCTTTTGGTGTGTCATGACTGTAGCTTTTATTTTTTGTTTAATATATGCTGCAGGCTTGCATTCTTGCTGTAGGGAGAGGCAACAAAGTTGTGGAACCAGTAACTGGGACTGATGGTATAGATTTCTGGATATTATTTCGTGCTTAGTGCTAAAATATTTTAGTTGGTCTGACATGAATTATTTTCTAACAGGAATTGAGCGGCCAGCTGTTGTCAATAAGATGAGCTTAACATTATCAGCCGATCATCGTGTTTTTGATGGAAAAGTTGGAGGTACAAAATTTTTTAGAACACTTGATTTGGCGAAAAGCTATATAGCAATTGCTAGAAAGCAATACAAAAGGTTAAGTAGGTTGAGAATTGGAAATTAGTCAGACGTTTGACTACTGCTGCATCCGATCCTCTGGTTTTTGTAGTCCCAAATCATATGGGGATTAAACCAGCTAAAATGGGAAAATAAAAATCAATTACCATATTTGCAGTACAATGAAAAGAAAAATATTCTTCTGCATATACATTTATTTTCTGTTTGTTTACATGTGATAAGGAATGCAATATGATTTGTTTCTCTTAACTGCCCAAATTTTTGCTCTTAGATTGATAATTGGCTACCCACTAGACATTGATTTTGGAGATGTATTGGGTTGCATAGGTCCATCATTGCAGCAATTCACCAGTTTTTGTTCAGCTTGCTTATGTAGTTAAATTCTCTTTTTTTGCAGGAGCATTCCTCTCAGCTTTGCAATCAAACTTTAGTGATATAAGGAGACTTCTTTTATAATGACATGCTTCCAATTATTATTTGATTGGACTTCTCAGGATCAATCAGTCACATTCACCACAACCAAGATCAAACATGCAAAGCCTCCCCATTTTTGTCTATTTTAATCTCAGTTTCAATTCTTGCATTGTCTCCATTCCGCAAATTGACTCTCTGGTCTAATATGATCAAACATTGAGGAAATACCCATCAGGGTACCATCCAACACGAGGTTTCTGATAATTGAGTTTTCAACCATCTTGAAGATTTTGTAGATGGAATGTCTTGTTTTCTCAATGATCCGTCATTCTGTAGAAATAATTTACTGAAAAATGGTTAATCAATAAAGTGTTTCCTTGACGTGCAGCTTCTATTTCAAATGGTGACATTATTTGTGAATATTGGTAAGATTGTTTCAGTGTTCATCTATCAATCTGTTTCTGCTAGTTTTCCCCAGTATTTGATGCTAGTTTTTGTTTTTGCCTAAGTGGTGTCAAGATCAGATTCAATGGGTGGATACTTTGCAAAAGAGAACAGGGACTAAAATCTTCCCATCTTTAAGGGGGATAGAGATTTAATTAATTATCTCGTTCTGATAAAAAGGTCGCGCATGAATGAGAAATGATACCTAAGGTGGAGATGTAGAGAAATCTGAAGTATGAAAAAGAATTAGGTTGCACCACAACCGAAGGTAGGGTTCATGTGAGATGTTTCATCAAGTATAACAGATTCCCATGACCTTGATCCATTAAGGAGTACGAGCTTTTCACCACTTAAGACAAACGCCTATGAGCAAAATTGATCATATTTTCTTTAAAACAATTAGCTCTGGACCAAAATACAAGGCAAAACTGCGCTGCTATTGTTCCGAACATCATCTTGCTCTAACCGATAAGCAACAGGGAACTGTTTTGTCACTGTGGGTTGGCCTCTTTTACAGCGAGAGGTTCATACCACTGGGGACCAAATCCAGCAGCTTTTCTTGCCTCTTCATTAAAAGGTGGTTTCAGAGGTCCTCTGAAGTAAGTTCTCACCATCGCATGAAACTTCTGAATCACTTCACTCTCCTCGGTTTTAGTCTTACTTTCTCCATTGTTAGTTTCTGGGTCTTCATTAGAGGCTGGCTTTCTAGACCTCAGGCAATGATACTTGAACCATTTCACTCCAGCAGCACAATGAGTAATCTCTTCTGGGTAAACCACACTTTCCAGTAAATCTGCAGTAATATTATCACCTCCATTGCGGAAACGTGAGATTGTTGTAGGCAGCACATCAAGTCCCCTGGCCTGTTTCTAATCTCAATCAGGTTATAAGAAAGAAATTTGCATGAAACTTTTGAATAAACAATTTCTACTTGTTACTTCCTATGCCATTGCACAAAGGAGAAAACCACAGATATAAGAAAGAGTCATTGCTACATATGCCCCTGAGCGTCTCAAATGGTCTCATTAATTTCATTGTCAGTTTGTTGGTTTACTTGTGCTCTCCATCTGAATTAAAAAATTTACAGGCAAATAAATAGTTTCAAAGATTGCTTTGCTTCAGCACTTCCACCATAAAACATTTTGACTGCCACTTGGTGGACAAACTACCCTCTTTAGGTATCCATTTTAAGAAAATTATTCCACAACTATTTATTACAGCCAGTCCGTAGGACAAACCACATATATTATTAAGAAAACCATTTCAATAATCTACGTATCATTTGATATATAAACAATTATTTAGAGGTTTTAGAAAGTCTGGAAAACTCCTAGGCTTCCTTTGGCACTTTCCCCATGAAACTTGCGTTAAAAGCTAACCCCTTCAGGTCTCTGCATCCTAAAAGGAATACCCATAAGTTTAATTTCCATAAAATTTGATAAAAAAAAAAATAGAGCCAAATCATAAATCATAGAACAAAAAAAAAATTGAGAATGAGTGAAAAAAACTTCAATGCAAGGCACACCTCATGGACACAATGTTCAACCGCTAAGCGGGCTAGTAAATCCTTGGAAGTAGCAGTGGCAGAATCCCAAAGACCATCATGAGCTGGAAATGCTCCATAATATGAACCTAGCTCCTCAAGCCGTGCAGCAAGAAGAGTGAAGTGTCGCCCTTCATCCTGAGCTACCTTCACAAAATCTGTAAAAAAGTCTCTAGGCATCGCTTCTTGCACACCAAAACGAGCTATTATGTCCTACACAAATGTAAATGCGTATATATTTGAAGCAAGAAGTTGTAGAATAATATTAACTGTACAAAGAAAATAGTACTCAGCCTCACTATATCAAAGAGAACCTAATGGAAATTCAAGGATGAGCATGGTAGCCAATACTAGCTACAAGTTTGATTGTTGCTGTAAAACATTTATGCAGAAAATATCTTATGATGGTAATTATTCACAAACCATAATGTTTTGTTGGGAAAAAAAAAAAAAAAAGATCAATAATTATCCTCTGATATTTTCAACTACTTGAAGTTATGAACAAGATTTTTTTTTTTTTTTTCCATAATCCAATAAATCATCAAGTGTCTCGGTCCTAGGATAAGGATGTAGTGACACATTAGTTCAAATCATACCCAGTTACCCACCAACATTCCAGATTTCAACTTCCTAGATTACATTTTCGACATTAAGTTACTTCCTTATTCACCTCATTCCCATCTTAGTCAAACTTCCTTTTTTTTTTTTTTTTTTTTCTTAACAAAAGAAAATTTTATCAACAAGACAAAGAATGAGGGCAAGAAATCCTCTTACAATAGAAAACAAAAGGGACACCAGAAAAAATACGTCAGCTCAGTCAAGGAATCAAGTCACCCAAAAACTTAAGAGTTAAGATGTTAGGCCATGAACAAAATTATATCTTAACAAGCTCATGAGATCTTTCCAAGCCCTTTGTAAATCCATTCAGAAACCCCTCTACATAACCATTTACAGACACCACAAGAGAAGATAAGAAAAACTATTCTCTCTCATAAAAGATAAGAAGGCTACAATAGCCCACTTAAAGATCATGGCATTGCATTTCAGACATGAGCAGCATAATCCATAAAAAGACCCCATTCCAAAGAGTCTCTCTCTGCTGTCCTTTTCCAAAACCTCTAAAATGAATGGACATAAACTGATCCAAGCAAGCAGGACAAAGCTTATGGTCCTAAAAAATAGCAGACAATTCCAAAGCTGGCAAACATCCTGACAATGCAAAAAGAGATGACTATTTGTCTTTGAGCTCTGAAAACACATAAAATAAATACATGGAGAAAGAGCCTTATGAGGCCTGCGAACCAATAACAAATAATTATTACTATTACTTCTGTTAAGTACTGCTGTACAAACAAAAAGCTTTTAACTTAAAGGATTTGTTTGAGAGTTAGAGGAAAAAGATAAATTGATGGACACGAGGAAAGAGGGGATTAACCACGCAAGTGGGAGTGACACCTCTCATCTTTGAATGTAAGGAAAAGTGGGAAGGAGAGCACGACTTGTAAAAGTCTCCAGATTGAGGGAACTAAGAAAATGAGTTTCAGGGGGCTTCTGGTTCTGGCGGAGTTAGTTCCAACCCCTCCCTTCCCAAACAAGGGAGAGGCTATGATCAAATCTCTCTCTTTTACTAACCCCCCCCCCCCCCCCCCCCCCCGGTCCTCCATCCGAACGTATTTTAAGTCTTCGCATCTTCCACAGTTTAAAATTAATATGAATGGAATTAAAGAGTCAATTGAATGTTGAACAATGTATCATTTTGCTTTGTTTTGAAGCCAATGTGAATACTTCAAAAAACCGAAGCCAGTGCTCCTTATAAAATGGAAGAACCTATCTGTCTACGAGACAGTAGGAGTGTCCACGTGACTAAGAATATATATCATAAAATATATCATCTATCCATATTCTTTTGAGAAAGCAACAACTAGCCATTATTCAAAGGTATGGCGAAGTCGCTATATATCTTTATGAGGCAACCGAGGTGCTTTTGACTCTTCTTAATCTATTGTACGTGATTATTTAATTTAATTGAAAATAAAATAACACTTATGGTACAAGCAGAATCATATGCGGAGATGACCATATAAGATATTGCATGCTATTTCCTTCTACTTCAGCATTACTTTAATGGGTTGCCAAACAAATATAATTAATCCCAAAGCCCCGCCAAAAACCTTGACGTACTCCCATAGAAGACAACATGCGAAGGTTAATATTACCCAAGACAAGTCGATGGCCCAACTTTCAGTGTGAGCAAGGCTATGAACAATGGCTTGCCTACTCTGCAAGCTGCCTGCTTTGCCCAACTTGGGCATGAGACTCGGCGACACCAATTTAACCTGCCAATATTTACCATGTTCAGGTCCATCAAACAAGTTAAAGTCATAGCAAATGGGTGGTGTGCAGTTCAGTAAAAATTAAAAGATTACAAGGTATGAATGCAGACATTGGAGAGCCTGGCAGGGCGATCAGGAACGTTGAGCTGCAGAGAAGGGTGATAAGCGAGAGTGATGGTGCCCTGAAGCCATTGAGAAGCAACTGAGTCGCCGAGTCGAGCTTTCTCAAAAGGGTCCGCAGTGTTGAGCACTCGTAGCGCCGCCTCTACTAATGTCTCGCTTTTGCTTTCTTCTGCCCTCATCTCACCAAAATGGACCTTTCTTCTCCATCTAATGGGGACTCGTTCACAGTTTTATGCCGGCGTGTTGTGTCAGCCGACTGTAAAAAACTGTTTTTTTTTTCCATAAATTTTCTATTATTTATAATAAAAAATAACTATAATGTCACAAAAAATAATTATAGATTTATAAAGAACTCAAAAATCAAATTTTACATAGAAGAGGATTTTCCCCCAATAAATTTGCATGGAATGATTAATAATTTTTAACTCAAGACAAAACTTTTTACTCAAAATAAGAATGTTATTTTGAAATTATTTGAGAAAATTATTCTTTTTTTATCAGAATTATTCTTTAAGTTTTAATACTTAATAAGAACTGAAAAAGTAGAAAGTTTAAAATGTAAATGATTTCTTTTTATTTTTGTGGTGAGCTAAAAAATAATTTTCATTTGTTGATATTTTGGGTGTTGTGAAATTATTTGCAGAGATATGTCTTTTATTTAAAAGAAAAGGTCCAGCAAGCCAAAAAAATAAAAAAAAAAATACAGTACTGAAGAAAAAGAGTAGTTCTGAAGCTGGCTGCACTAAAATCCCAGAGCATGTTTTTCAGAGGAGCAAACGAGCCTATGAAATGAACTGGGTTACCTCTTAGCACCCTGCAATCGCAATAACCACATCCTGACAATCACTTTCCATAAGAGCAGCAAACCCACTTGGGAATTCTCAAATCTTCCCTCTGTTGCACAAAGCATGAGTCAATTCACCGCTCCGAGAACTGAGTCCACACACCCTCGCCTCTACGACTTTGCCAAAATGGCTCTCATCAAGATCTTCGCCCACCCCTATGCCACGGTATTTGCCTTAACCCACTGCTTTTCATTGTGCGTTTATTCATGCTTTAATGCTTCTGTTGTGCTTTGGTTTGGTTACAAGGTGTGTGACTTGTATTGTGGAGGAGGGCTAGATGCAGACAAGTGGGTCGAAACTCAAATTGGTCACTATATTGGAATAGGTATCAAATTTCGAACTTTTTGCGAAAATGCATTCTGAGATTTTCTTTTCTTTTAGTTCTGCTTGTTTCCGTGTGTATGTTTTTGGAGAGGTGAGGAGTTTGAGAAAGTTTCAGTATTTTTGAACTGTGAATTGCTGCTATAGATGCGTCGTCTTCTGGGATAAACCAAAAACGAGAAGCATGGGAGAGCCACAGAAAAACTTACACTGCCGAATTCTTTGAGGTTGACCCCTGCACGGTGAGATATTTTCTAATTTTCTTACAAAATTTATCATGTTTAATTGAACATGAGGACTCTAGAATCATTACGTAATCCTGTTCAGTCTCTCTTTCTCCTGCTCCTGCCCTTGTCCTCTGTAGTTCGTTCTCCTTATTATACTCGACTTCATTGGTGTTGGTGCTCTATTTAAGGTAGCAACGATAGATGTTTTATCTAGTTTTGCTTCTGATATGCATAATATTGAGGAGGGATGATATATAAAAAATTAGACCTCTACTTGAAGAAAAGGATCACTTTGGTCGAAGATAAATTGGAGGCCAAGGAAGTTGTGATGAATTGAACTCGTTAATAAATAGTAGTGAATGGTCTCATGTGGGAAATAACAACAATGCTAGGCAAATAATCAGAAAGGATGAGAATCGGATAGTGACCAAGAATTATAATAATAAAACTGGTTGCTGAATAGTTTGAAAAGAATATACATTATAAGATTGGATGGCTGAAGAGATCCTTCTGGAGGATATTGCTTGTAAAGCAACTAGAATATTTGCTGTTAATTTTTTAGGGTAACATTTATCATAATGAGAAGCTAAGGGAACATTATCACCCTTTGATATGAATTTAATTTTACTGTCATTTTAGTACAATAGATTTATATCCTCCACCTCCCCTTAAAAAGAAAATGTCAATTCTATATAGATATTCTGAAGGTGATGCTCAGATTAGGATGCTTTTCAGTGTTAATGCTAGAATTGATTTTTTATGGAAAATTATAACCTAAGATGTTTATATTTGACCAAAAGAACGGATCATAGTAGAACAACAGGAAAAGTCAACAGAATTAGTATTATTTTTATTGTTATTCTTGTTGTTTATAATTTTTTAAATTATTATTAACTTCTCTTTTCCTGCATTAATATTGGCAGGGGGATATAGAGACGAATTTGCAGGAGAAGACCAATATGGCTGATTTTGTCTGTTGTTTCCAGCATTTGCAGGTCTCACATTTACTTCTTATTTGTGTTCTCTTCTTAAACCATCTTGTTTATCCTCTAGATCGAGTGACAGGTCCTTGAAAATGTTATTAGTTTGCTCTTGCAGTGTTTGAGCATTTGGATTGACTTTAACATACTGAATTTGAGCGTTAGCAAATTACACAGAAATACTTCTTCTTCTTTTATATATATTTTCTATTGGTCATTTGATCGTCTAAGGTTTGTTTGTTATCTACTGAATAACATGCTGCAATGCAGTTGTGCTTTGAAACTGAAGAGAGAGCTCGGCAATTGCTACATAACGTGTCATCTTTGCTGAAACCAGGAGGTTATTTTCTTGGTATTACTCCTGACTCTTCTACCATATGGTATGAGAAATGCAACTGCCAAAGGCCTATTTTTCTTGGACTTAGTTGCATGCACCCTTATTGTAGTCAATTATCTATTCTCTTTTCCTTTTCATATTATATTACACAATGTCAATGTCAGTGTCTTGTATTTGATTTTATCTATTGATGACGTAGTGTCCAAATGAGATTAGATTTTGGGTTTACCCCTAGTTGAAGCTGTCTACATGGCTGGTTCAATTGACTAGCTTGATGGTACTGTTCTGCTGTTGCTTCAAGCCATGAAAACTTAGAATATTTCTGAATCAACTTACGGTAAATTACTAATGCAAGTGCAATGATTTCAATTGTTCTAGGAAAAAAAAAAAACATACAACTCTTAGCAAGCTAACTTGTCCATTGTCCTTATTGTTCAGACTCATCTATTAAAGTTAAAATGAAATTGGATAATGATGTTTGTGTTAACATAGTCTGTCTTAATCTTACTTTTTCATTGTGACTGAGGTTCATGCTATATCACAATACTATGGGTGTATGCTATATTATTTTGATTGGGTCAGAATCACCTATTTGGCTGGCAACTTAATACAAATCTGATATATGAATGGTCAATGGATCAAAAACCTAAATGCCTGTAGTGTTTTACTAGCTGGAAGCCCACTTTCCCTATTCTGCTATGACTTATATGTCAATTTTTACAATGGGTACAAAGTTTCTGGTTTTCCTGTTTCGGTATAGTCTTGTTAAATGGGTTATTTATGTCCATGTAAAATATTTCTTTTATGATTATAATTCAATTTCTTCTTTTTGTTTAAAAGAGAAAAAGGAAAAGGAAAAAAGGGGGGAAAAAAAAATTCTCTAGTGGTTTCAGATGGAGTCCTCATGACAGTCCACGATTTAGACAGTAAAATAATAAAATCCTATTGTGATTTAATTTTTTCTCTTCCTACTTTTATTTTTTGTTGTAATTTTTTCTATTTATTTTTGATATATGGCTTTCTTCTATCTCATTACTCATTTGAGTTTGGACTCTTTCTTCTATCTCATTACACATTTGAGCTTGGACTCTATCAGCTTTGGTCTTCAGTGTAGTTTTTCTGATCATTGATTTGAATTCTGTATGAAATCTTTATAAATAAATGTACTTGATGATGTTAACTTTAAGCCATACAGGGCCAAATACCAGAAGAATGTTGAAGCTTGTCATAACAAAAGCAGTGGCATGAAGCCAAACATTGTCCCCAACTGCATTAGGACAGAGAATTACATGATTACTTTTGAAGTAGAAGAAGAAAAGTATAAATCCCCTCTATTAATAGACTGCACATTGCTTATTCCTCTTTTGGGTTGTTTTAGTGAGAATTTTCTATTTATTGCATTTGAATCTGTTTCATATTTCCAGGTTTCCACAATTTGGAAAGAAATACCAGCTGAAATTCACTGGTGATGTCTCTGCTGAAACACACTGCCTTGTTCATTTTCCAAGCTTCATCAGGTTTTCCGTCTTTCTTCATAGCCCAAGATTGATGATGACTGTCAACTGTTGCCTTGATTAGTGCCATTTCATCCCAATTTCTGGTGCTATAGAGCACTAGCTGCAAAATGTGAATGCTTGGTTTCCATTTCTCTTCCTATATTATAGGATTTTAAAGTGAAGAGATAGAAATCTTGTTAGAGTTGATACTATGTTAGCTTAATTGAAACTTCAAAACTTCTTTGTATTGGTGCTTGTGCTAGTTAGGATGTAAAAGCAATTATGGGACAAATCCAAGCATCTTTGAAGTAATCTCTGTCCATTTTGGTTTCTCAGTTTATACTTGTTTTGTTTTGTATCTCCAATATTGATAGTTTAACAATTTTGTCTGACTTCTGTCAGATTGGCCAGAGAAGCTGGTCTTGAGTACGTGGAGATTCAAAACTTGACCGAGTTTTATGATGACAATAGGTTCGTTTATGTGCATTTTATTATAGCAATTAAATTTTGCAGACTCTAGAAGTGGAGACTGATACTTAAGAGTTATTCAGTATGTTCATTTTTTTTCCCGTTTATTTTCTTTGTGGATTTTGCAAGACTGTTTATTTACTCTATCTTTGGTGATTGTTGCCTAGAGTTTTTGCAAGCTTGCTAATGAATTCTGTTCCAAACCTTCTGGATCCTAGAGGGAGACTTCTTCCTCGGTCATATGATGTGCTAGGTGATGCATTTATCAATTCGTTGTACTATGTTATTGTTGCATCCAAGGCTTTTTTAGCACTCCATTTGTTAATTATGGATATTACCTTTTTTCCACACTCTAATGCAGGTCTCTATACCACATTTATATTTCAAAAGCATGACCCAGATATCACACCCCCAATTATGACCCCATTAATGCAAGATCCGAGCTATAATCTTGATGAGGTGAGAACATCATGCATTTTTCAACTGAAAGATTGATATTTTCTTGAGCTTCCACACATAGAAGTTGTTTTTCCTTGTTTAAGCTCTGTTTATTTATTTCCTTGTGGCAGGTTACCAGTTGGCAAGATGAAGAAATTACTGTGCAGGTAATAGAACCTCCTTCTCTTGGGCTGGGGAAGATAAGCGAGCAAAAGGGGATTTTGGGTCCTGGTCCTGCAGATTTACGTTTTCCAGAGGCACTTTGACGTATTTGACAAAGTTAGAGCTTCGGCTAATTTAGCACATGTTACTAATCTTTACTTCTCTGATCCACCATCTCTGTGCTTCCTTTGTTGTTGACATGCTGTGCGGCTGCAGTGTTTGCTTATCTTTATACCTGTGTATGTATATTGTTGAGGCCCTGTAGCATCCCAGTAAGTTAGAAGGAAACATATGAAATGTAAATTTGTATTGACATCGCTTAATCTATGGGTTGGAGATATTAATGAGTCAATATTTCTGTTAAATTTTCTTTCTTCCTGCTTACCAAATCATTGAGTATGTAACAAAACCAAAAACAAAATCCACTGAATATGAACCAAAAATTTCTTATTTTTAGCACCCAAAATGAAAATTAATTCTGGAATCAGAATGCAACCTGTTTAAATTTTTGCAAATGCCAAATGCGAGATATTATGTACCGAAAAGGAAAGAAAAAAGGGATAGAACACGCCCAGTGGGACTCGAACCCACAATCGCCTGATTAGAAGTCAGGCGCCTTATCCATTAGGCCATGGGCGCTTGGTTGTTGAATTGTTAAATCTGATAAAATTAATTTCTTAATTATTAATTGAAAATAAAGAGAAACACATTAAAAAAAATAAGTGGATCTGAATTAGACATAATGAACAACGAACGCGCCCAGTGGGACTCGAACCTTACCCATTAGGCCATGGGCGCTTGGCTCCTTTCGATGGACAACTTTATTTTAAATTATTTATACGATATCTACAGTCTAAAATTTTCAAATAGAAATACATATGGCATTTTCCTATTTAGTAGGTACGGTTGAAAAGTTTCGACCATATTATATGATACCTCATACCCAATGGTGACATGAGTTGATCTCTGATTCTTTCAAGTCTTAGGAAATGGCTTTTTTATTTTTTAACCCTTGTCAATCTTTTGTTTTCTGTGATTCTTCATAAACAATCATACCAAAGTTTCATTCCCAATGTTCAAACGTGGTAATTAAGAATATAACACAAGGAAATGAAATCCAACTAAAATAGATTACTCAACAAACAGCTTACAAGTCAAGTTACATTATTCAATTACAGCAAAATGTAGATTACTCAACAAACAGCTTACAAGTCAAATTACATTATTCAATTACAGCAAAATGTGGGGAGTTAAAGCTATAAATGCTCTTGCTCTTGCGCTGTGCGTCTTTATTATTACTGGTTGAGAAAAGAAAAATGCTAAGCCAGAAGCAATGGCGACTTAAGAATAACTTGAAAGTTTTAATCTTCAAGCTCAATAATCTTCACAACAGATGAGTCACCAACTTTCTGGCAAACAACAACTCGGTCATGTGGCTTTATGACGCCAAAGGCCTTCCCATGGTCTAAAGCCACCTTCAAAATTGATTCATTTGTTGCACTTTTAGACTCAGCCTGTACCCAGGGGATGATACCAGCACAAGAAAGTTAGATAACTTGAGATAAAGGAAAGGAAGAACCAATAGAGTTGTCTTAAATGCCATTTGCATCAGAATGACCCTAGAATTCCCATTAAAGAAGAGAAGTAAAAGACAAAAGGAAGGGTGGGACTAGAACATCTGAGAGATAAAGCATCACCGATCCTGTTGCTAAAGTTCATTCACTTCAGTCAAGTCCTTACTCAGGTTAAAAGTGATTCGTAAGAACTGCATTTCTCAAATGTTAGTTATAAGGAATATTCTAAGCTATCTTTTTTGAGTTATCCACTTATTAAAAGATATTCCTTTTCACCGTTATCTTTTATATTACACAGCACAATCTTTCTTATGTAACGCTATTAAATGATTGGGTGGGTAGTATGAATAAAGGATAGCCTAGTAGCTCCCTAGCTATAAAGTTCGTGCTGACTGGTAGATTGGACCAGCAAAGAGGTCTCCTGAGGCATTGTAAGGTAGGTCAGATCAAAAAAATCCATGTGCAGTGTAACCGAGAAGCTTGATGGAGTTTGAGTGGACAGTGGGTGAACCAATGAAATTTGGCCATATCATTTTGACTGGTAGTCAAAACTCAAACAACTGTGGAGGCCTGTTCCCTTCCCTTCCAATTCATCTTCAATTTGGGTTTAGCATCTACAAATTTAAATGGATTGCTAAACAATGCTAAGGACTAGGATGGTGCTAGGTGTGCTAATGAAGAAAATCTTCCTCGAACAATAAATGATGACATCTGGATGCCCCAAAAGTTGGAAAACCCTATTTTAATATTATTTCCACCCTCGAACTGTGAAATTTAACTCAATCACACTGAATGAATTTAGAATGTATATCAATATAAATATCAATTGACATATAATTGTTCTTACTGGATGCCTGGGATCTGCAAGCATAGGGAAAAGACCTCTCACAATAAGCGACTGCCTTGCCTGCCATAGGATCATTGAAAGAAAGCAAATAGCAATAACTGATCGATCAGCTTCAATTTCTGATGTTTTATTGCAAGTCAAGGAAAGGCAAACTTTCAGATAAATTCAAATAAAAAAGTAATTGAAGCAGTAGAAATATATAAAAAGGCGTGATTAGGCAGGAAGCTTTTATCACTTTCATAAGAGATCTTTGTTTGTGATAATAAATGCTAATGTACACATTTATACACGCTAGAGGCTTCTCCACAGTAAATCATGGCTAGTGTATTCACCAAGAGAATTCAGAAATATAAAATGCTAACTCCATGGCTTCACAACATTGATTTTTGATAATTGAAGACAATGGAGATACTGGAGTACTCGTGTACATTTCAATTAAGCTTAAATTTGTTTAATCAAATTTCATATAAAACTCACAAGATCCATGAATAATTTCAAGGAAAAGCGTGAATGTATCCAAGAAATTTGATTACTTAAGCTTTAAAGTGTTTATAGAAACTTTATCTTGAACTACACTTTTATACGGCTGAAGAAGCTTATACAAGAGGAGATGCAAACATATAAAATATGATTTTTGGTGTATTTGATGAATCTTGGATATGCAAACAGACATTGGAACAACGTTTGGTTAGTTTCAAAGGTTTCAGCAGAAATAAGCTTTATGGTGGTGTGCAATTTACACATCCTTTTAGTGTGTCTCGCTGGATCAGAATGTTTGGAATTTCAAGGAGGAAAAGTTCTAATGCAATTTCTTCTTTTTATCTGTTGGAGAAAAAGTTCAAGAGGAAATACACAATCTGCCTTTATTAGCAAGCTCATTGCTGAATTCCAGCTTCCAATAGTAACCATTCAGTTTAGCAAAATCTCCAATAGGAGGGACCTCACAGGAATGAGTTGTATCAAGGAACTTAATCAAAGCTGTAAGAGAAGTCCAAAATCAGGACTTTGCAAAAGGTTACTGTGAGATAAATTTTTTCCCAACATTTACCTTCATCATTCTAGCATCTACATTAACTTGCCACAAAACAACACCTGGATAAATAGCTAATGTAAATCATATACCTCAAAAGCACCAGTAAAAGTCCAACGGAGCTGATTTGTCTTCAATTGAGGAATGACAACAGATATCACTGGCATGATTGGCCTGTACTTGGCAATCAACCTACACAAATACACAATAAGTGGAAAATTCTACTGATACATCAAGAAGATACCAAAATTAACACAAAATAGAACATGACTTGCAATAACCTATCTAAAATACAAGCTGAAGAAACTGACATAAGAAACCAATATTTATTAAACAAACAAATGCATAAGCTAGTGAACTACTTAAGCAAAGCATAAGAACTTTTTCGACCAAGGGAAGGATAAAAAGAGATGAACAGAACCTTGCAGCTCTTCCAGATGAAGTGAAGCAAATGATAGCAGAAGCCTTAACCTTGATGGCTGCTCGAACCTGTATAATTTAGCACAATAAATTACTTCCGAATGTGTTTCACTCTATTAATTTCTTTAGGCAAGTAACTAGCATTGCAGTGGGGAATAACAGCATTGAAACAATCAAGAGAAATTGAAACTAGGGACATCAGAGAAAAGTACCGCAGAGGAAGCTATGGATTCCAGGTGGGTCATTGGCTCTCCCACATATTTGACAGCCTTCTTGAAATACAAATCTTGGTTAAAAACTTTCTCCGCCTACACAGAACAGTGAACTAATTTCAGTTAACATATTCGCCCTTCTTTTTCTTCCTTTTTTACTTGGTTTATCATATCATCACTTATTTATTCTTTTGGTCAGGAGGCGGGGACTTGAAACTACAGTAGCAAGTACTTGATGGATCTAGAAGTTGCCGGACATTATGTATGATTACCAGCAAGACATGGGGGAAAAAACCCAGAAAGAGAAGAGGATGAGATAATAAATATAAGGAGACTGCTTAACTCTTTGCTAAAACCTTAAAATTTCAAATGAAAAGACATAGTATTAAGAATAGCAGAGCAAAGCATTTGGATAACCACAGAAGATGAAAAGGAAAAAAATTTCACAGCATGTTGCAATAAAAAGTAATGACAGCACAACTGAGAATGTTTTAACAATTTCGCAAGTCAAATTTGACCATCTTATTTTCTATACTGAAAAGATTCAATTTACCAAACATTGAGAAGATATAACAATTAACATAACTATAACAAGCAGAATACCATCCAGCCAAAAAACATTAACCATACATAAGGGAATGAATGACATGTGAAACCCTCTTTCAACATTGTAAGTTGCAACTGGTTGCAGAGAAACCACAGAGACAGATATTGGAAAAGCAATCAAGGTATGCCATGTACAAGGAAACATTTGAGAATAACATGTAATCCATGCAAGAACCAAGGAGGATGAGAGATAGGTTGACAATAAGAAAACTTTTTTAATATCATAAATCAACATTTTAAAAGACTAACAAACTACAGAGGACTTTATACAAGAATAGCAACATCATGAGAGAGAGAGAGAGAGACGAGGGGGAGCTATTTATGATCAGAGCACAAACCCACCTCGGAACATATTTTTCCAACTGTAGAAATTGTCTCTACGGGATACAACCCCCGGAGGGTCTCAGCCCCAAGAAGAATTGCATCACTTCCTGAACCAACGAGAATAAACTGCATTTAGACATGAAACGTACACAGCATAATCATGTGCAACAATGACAGCAGTAAGCATAAACCTCAAGGAAGGAAGTTTAATGAATAAGTAGAAACACGCACATCTTATCTCGTGTTATATAATGGCATACAGCCATCAATATCAAGATAAAACAAAGAGGATCCACCAAACTTAACAAAAAGCAACATATCTTAAGTCAAAAGAATATTAAAGTATACCATCCAACACTGCATTGGCAACATCAGTTGCTTCAGCGCGAGTAGGTCTTAAATTATCGGTCATAGTGTCTACAACACGTGTGACAACAGCTGGCTTGCCAACCATATTGCACTTGTAAATAGCAGCTTTTTGGAATAAAAAAACCTATCAGATCCACAGAGATATGTACAAGATCCAAGTAAGATTTTATACTGGAGTAAAAACTCCACTAAAAAAACAATGCAGACAAAAAAGTCATAGAGCCAAAAAATACAACTTAAAAAAAAAATTAGAAACACGTGATAACACTTATATGCCCACTTCATATATAACAGCAGACTGTTCTGTTCAGAAGTAAAAACTGACCTTCTCTGGTGGAAGATCTATCCCCAAATTTCCACGAGAGAGAATAATGCCATCTGCTTCTCTTAATATCTCATCGAAATGTGTTAATCCCTATGAGAATTTTACAAGGAAGATACAAATTGCAATTATCATGATTGTCAAGCTTGAAGCAGTTATTAATGCATATGTTTTTACATATTCTTAGTAGCATTCCTTGCAATAACTTATTATGATGATTTGGTTGCCTCATACGCAGTGATCCATGTTTGATTCACTGGCACTGCTCATCTCTCTTAGAGAAGTGGAAAGTATATAATTACAAGGATATTAAAGTCCCTCACCTCTATATTTTCAACCTTTGCAAAAATTTGTGTTTGCTTAAGGTCACCTAATTTAGAGAGAAATTCACGGGCCTGCAAAATGGAAAATTGATCCATTTGTTAATGCTATAAGAAAACAAGAAGAAAAGATTCGCTTACTTAACACTGAGATACAAAGCATGTTTATAAGTTAAAAGTTAACTAGAAGTTAAAACTGAACTAGAAGCAAGATAATTATTAAGATAGGAGAAACGGAAAATATATAGAGGGAAAAAAAACTAGTTAAAAGTAAAAACTGGAATAATTCTTACCTGGCGAACATCTTCAGCATGACGGGTGTATGACAATGAAAGGAAGTCTATATTGTTCCGGACACCCCATGTGCTTATTACCTGAGTCAATGAGTGAAATATCCAAAGCACCCTTTTAGATTTGCACAAAACAAGAAAGTAAAAGAATTTTATTTTAAATGCATAGCATGAACAAGGGGATGTTGCACCAGTCATACTCTCATGATTGGATCAGATCAAGGAATTCTCACCCTTTGTGGTGCAATCTTTAGGATTTCAAAATAAAATATCTTTTTTCGAATATTGGTGGAACTAATAGAAGCTAAGCCATCTTAAGGGGGGAAGAAGATTCAATTTCATTTCAACCTAGCACTGATAAATCCAAGTTATGATTTCCAAAAGCAAACATGATTAAATTTCATCCTGGGTATTTCCCCTTGAGAAAGAACTAAGATAAAAATGGAACCACTCTTTCACAAGCACCAAACTAAGAAAACCATGTTAGCCAATTTATGTCAAACACGCAATTTCATGCATGCAAATTTCTGGTATATATTTTGAATATTTACCTCCTTATCTTTATCAGTTAGGGTAGGAGAATTAATACGAATCTGAGAGACATGTAAAGTATACAATGATCCAGCTAAAGTAGCAGAGTTTTTTATGAGACATGTGACATCATCACCCTCAACCTCAGTGACCTGCATTGCGGAAAAAATAATAATAATAATAACAATAGTCTTACAAGTGACAGTGATAACATAGATGAATTATGTAACTGAACAGCAGTATACTTTCTGTATTATGTTTCACATAATGCTTGCTTGGAAGCAGCTAACTCCAAATAGGAGAGTAAGTGGCGACTATATTATCTGATGCAGAATAGACTTGGTCTTGTATAAAACTGATATAGAGTAGAAAGAACAAGAAGTAAAAAAAAAATGTATGGCTGAAAGTTAAAAAAGTAAAAAAGAAAAGCAAACCCATAAGAGATTTATTAAATCTAAGAAATAAAATAAAAACTAAATTCTAAAAATAGTTATGAAATCCTAGTAATTAGTTCAGTGGATTACTATGAGTCTTGATGATTGGAAAGGAGCCTATTTTTCTTTCAAGGGTCATGCCACTTCAATTCAGGCTCTGTGGTCCATCTCTTTATTATCTTTCTTTGCTCTGGATTCCTGTAGGGGTACTGTTGTAAATATTTGAGAAGGTTATGAGGGATTTTGCAGTCAGAGGCCAGAAAATGTGAGATATCATTTGGTTGGTTGGGAGGTTTGCTGTCAGGCTAAAAATCATGGGTGCCAGGATCTTGGCAATTTTATTTCCAAGAACATTGCTACAGTGGGTAAGTGGTTATGGCAGTTCCCTTGAAGCCTACTTCTCTTTGGAACATCATGATTGAAAGCAAATTTGTTATGGGGATGTCAGGGCACCGATTCATGGTACTAATGCTAGCCCAATGGAAGTTCATCTCTCAGGTATACCCATCTTTCCTTTCACCCTTCTAACTATTTTCTCATTTCTGCTTCCTAGAGGACTGACAATAGGATAGCCTTTTTCTTTATCAGATTTACTTTACATCCCCCTCCGTATCACCTTTCTACTTTGCATCAAGCTCCTATCCCTAGTTTCTACACACTACAAGGATCTCACACTCTTCTTTCTCTTCGGAGGAGGGCTTCTTGCTCTCCTTTATACACTTCTTACTCTTTGAATTCCTCTTCCAGAGAAGAAAAAAAAAAAAAAAAAATGAGTTCCAACTAACTCCCATAGAATGTAGAATCAAATAGACCTTAACAAGAAATTCCAAATATCCTTATATGATCCCTTTACCATCACTACCCCTGATTAATTGATATATTATCCATCAGCATCATTGTTGTCTTTCTTTACAAATTACCTATCTTTATACATAGGTTGCTCATCAGTTAGAATAGTGACATGTATTTTAGGTTAAATCTGATGAATATCTGTTCATAAATAAAATGGTTCTATCATTAGTCAAATCAAATATTAGAACGTAGATCAATAGATTTCTAGGACCCCAATAACAAATTGGAGACACTCAGTAGCAAATCATCTATAAAGTTTTGAGTTGATAAAGTAACTGAATAATACATTATCAAAAGAAAATTTCTTGTTACTTGTTAGTGTTTAGAATTTGAGGAAAATAACAACAGGATGTAAATCACTCATTTAGATAATATGCCTAAAAAACTTGGGTAATTTATCTAGAAAGATAAATACTTTAAAAAAAAAAAAGGATAATTCTTTTCAATGGAAGTTTCTGCACGCTTCTATATATAGCATAGATGAACAGCTAGTATATTTTCACATTAGAGGCAAGAAACAGATATTCATGACATATGAAATGTAACATAGTAAGGTAAGGTAATTAGCATACAATATATTTCCACAACCCATCTATTCAACATTGCATTACCTCCAGCCACACCGAAGTTGTTTCACTTCCTGTAAACAGGTACTGACCAATAAAAATAGTATCACCCTTCTTCACTGCCTGCAGTTTATTGTTACCTTAGTTATTGGAACACAATCTACTAAACCAAATTGAAGTATAATATGAAAAGGATGTAAAGTTTAAACGTTCCAGGATTGAATCATTGGTGACAATATGCATGTTCTCAAATTGAACAAATAAAGGTTAGGGAAATCTACAATATAAAGTCGTCAATTTCTTTAATGAGTTCTTGTAACTATTAAATAAACAATAATCTTTTCCACCCGCATGATAGTATAATGCAGATGCATGCATGCATATGTGTGTGTAAGCAAACATCCACATTAGAAAGTTCTGTCAGTACAAATACAGTACAGTATGCCTAAATCAATTGATAAAACAAATTTATACCAAATTAAAAGGGTGAGATGTGTCTGAGACTGTAACTCCTCAGATAGAGAGAAAGAAACAAACTTCTGATTTTTTATGGTTGCTTAAAAATACAGTATACTTTGAAGAAAACTTAAGCCATTGTAACATAAGACTTTCCCATTTGCTAACATACCCATTTAACTACCTACTCTTTTTCTAGTTTAGTCAAAAAGAGTAGGGTGACTCATCCTCATTCGGTATACTCGTCTCTATTTTTGTCTTCATCAAATTTGAACAAGAGAAGAGATCTGTCTCCTTCAATCTCTCCCTTCTCTATTTTTCTTCTTCCTTTTAATGAAGCAGTAGTGTCCTGTTGCATCTTGAACCTTTTTTCCCCCTCTTTTTCGATTCCTTTCAACAAAATCAATATCAACCATACCTTGACCAAGAGGACAAGCCTTTTATTGCTTCCATTAATAAAAACATATGTCACCCACCCAGAAATTAGGGATTCTAAAGATGCCATGTCTTTAGGGTATTGCGCTCAGTAAGCTATAAGGAATCAGATACCTTGTAACTTTCTCTGAGGAGTAATGGCTAGGAAAAAATTTGGAAAGTTGTTCTCCTTTCAAATATAAGTGTACACATGCTACACAACAATTCATAACGACAGGCACTGATCCAACCAACACAGACTGACATTTAAAGCAAGATGAAAACACAGAGCTTCTGTTTATCAAAAGTTTGAAATACATGTAAAAGTACATGATATGCTCACCTTTGACAGCCCACTAAAATTAACTGGTAAGAGATTTGAAGTAGCGTCTTTGTTTTGATCTGGAGTCAAGACAACCAATGTCTCTGCTTTAAGGGCAATGGGGTGCTCAGTTTTATTCACTACTTGCAATTCTGGACCCACAGTATCTAGCATAACCTTGAGTCGGGGAAAGAAAATACTTTTATATCAATTAAACTTCAGAAGGAATTTTCATATCTGGAAAGCATGATTAAGAATAGAAGCTTCTCTACCAAAATTGCCATAATTTTTTAGGAAAGGTCACAAGTAAGGATGTGCATGTGTAAAAGGAACATCAAAAGATCTTATTGTTGTTTTCACTTTTGATGCAATAGAATGAAGATAATATTTTACTCCTTGGAACATGTTAACCTATTAAATGATGTTGAGATGGTCAACAAGATCAGAAAGTGGAGATCCAATTTTAAGTTGAAATATTAGGAATATATATGAAATGTGGAGCTCAAGACTTGAGGTTGAGAAGAACGAAATTCAATTTTAAGCAGTACAACTTGACCAAAGTCTAGATCAGGTACAGGTACCTGTACAAGAGATGTATAATGAAGACTAACTTTGACAAGGTCAAATGCAAACAAACAAACATATGAAAGGTTTACCGCACAGAGTTTCTTGGAACTCTTGATAGCAGCCTTTAAATTTTCCAGTGTCTCTTGGTGGTATTCTGGATCACCCCATGAGAAATCAAACCTAGCCACTAAAACATTGTAAGAGTAGAAGCATAAGAAGACAAATATACGACCCAAAGGCCACTCCAACCACAAAACAGAAGAACAATAATATACAATACATGATTCATGATAGCATACAATGGCATTCCCATCCTCCCCCACACCCTCCAGTTCTCCCTCTTTAAGTCTGGTATTTTTGGGAACAACTAGGCCTTCCAATTTGTAGCTAAAACCACCGCCAGGTTATAAATGATTGAATTACTTTAGTTGTCTAACAGTATAGCAATAAGGAAAAGAAAATAAACAAGTGGTCCCACTAGCAGACAAGGTTGTATCCCCATCCCCTCTTCTCTTTTAGTCGTGTTTGTATGGGCTCAACTGGGCCTCCTAACTCTAGCTAAAACCAGTGCCCGAATATAATCAATTGAGTCATCTTAGCTTTCTAAAATTATAGCAACAAGAAACAGAAAACAAGCAAATAGTTCAATACCTTACTTCGCTAAAAGAGGAACTACACTGATGTTATAGAATATAGAAAAACATCTGCATTCTGCGTTCACTTCTAAACAAAAATGGCAAACAATCAAATGCAATAGAGTGAGAGAATACCAGACATTCCCGCATCAAGACATCGTGAGATTATATCAACAGAGCGTGACTTAGGACCCAGTGTCCCAACAATCTTTGTCGTTGCTGGAAAGTAACTCTGCAGAGTGGATTTGAATCAGAATCAATCAAAGAATTAGTTGACTAACAATAAAAATCTTCAATAACTAAAGAACAAAATTGACACGACTACTAACTTTTTTATTGCTTCACTTGAAACTCTTTGTTTAATTTACATACTTTACAAACACATTCTCATAAAATTTTCTTTAGTTCCACCCCAAGAGGGAAAAAAGAAATCTTAGGCTGCAAAAGAGCAAGTAATTGAATACACTGGACAAACCCTTTCTAAAACCTTGATCTGCCATAAAGTTCCCACATGAATACTTTTTAAAGGAAAGTTCTGCTTTAATTCAAAATCACAGTATAAAACTTCAAGTCAACCCCCTTTAGCAGGAACACCATGCCATTTGCGATATTGAGTAACTGAGACTAGAAACTTTGATCTTGTACAGTTTTCTCCATCTGGGTTTGCTAAATTCCTCAGGAAACAAAAGGATATGAAAACATTCTGATCGAAAACAAAATCTTAAAAAAAAATTGCTTTCAACTAAGCACAGTACTAAAGAGTGCCAAGTTAGAAGAATCAGCAGTTGGCACTAATTCGAGAAAACAGAAACAAAAACTAGAAGAGACTCAAAGAGTAGTAGTGGTGCTTACGGGCTTGGATGGCTCAAGGATGGAAGCCATCCTAATGGGTTCCTCAAGAAGCAAGGGACTGGAATGCATTTTCGGTCAACACCAACGATGATCAAAACCTGGAGAAGGAGAAGGAGAAGGAGAAGGAGAAGATGGAGGAGGAGCTGATGCAGGATAGAGAAAGATAAAGCAGATGCAGATCAAAATAGATAGAGTTTATCAACTTGATGTGCTTGTACGGACAAGTGTGATGCAAGGAAAGCTATGGCGTTTGCTTGCTTCTTCACAGAGTCCAAAGAAATTATTAGTGAGGATGCGACTACTGTCGAACACACATGGCATCCATATAATTGGTTGGACAAACCGCTGCACTTGAAGGATATCCTGTTAGAATTCGCATGAATATTTAATGAAATTATATTATTGCCTACGGAGTAAAGGAAATTACAAAATGCCCATACTAAAAAGTAAAATTTGATACATTTATTTTATTTTAAATGCTTAAGTAATTTAAGAATAATTATGCATAAATTTTACCATGTTATTCTTCTAATTTAAATATTTTTTATGACTTAACTAAATTGTTGGTATAATTTTTATATTTAAATTCAAATTTTAGAAATTATTTTTGTTGTTATATGAAAAAAATAAAAATTTAAACTTAATTAAACTTTTTATCACTAGATCACATTTAGTGATTTAATTTTAAGAAATTCTAATATAATACTATTTAAACAATACATGTATAAAGAATTAAAGTTAACTTAGTAATTATCATCTCTTTAATAAATTCTTTGTTAATATTAATGCCTAAGTTCAAATGCCTATGTGACAAAAAAGAAAAAACAACAAAATCTCAAAATTAGGATACCGATGTATATTAATTTAATTTAGTTACATTTATTTATTGATTTCAAACTTAGAAATTTGAGTTGCGTATTGTATTTTATTTTATTATATTATAATATATGGCTCAAAACACTAAAATAGTAATAGCCCATCTACTAAATGAGCCACATTATCTACTAGATTTTAAGTAATATTTTTTTTAAAAAATAAAAATTTATATACTGTTTCCATGCTTTACCCCAAAACCCCTTTATGGAGAGTTCGACCAATCAAGACGAAGAAGGATGGAAGGCAACAAAGGGCTGAATCCAAATAAAAATACAAGATATTGGACCAAAATGTATATATTGAAGATTTTGGGCTAAATAGAATATTCAATAAAAACCAGCTAACTTACCACACGCGGGGCTTGTCCTCTTTTTCATTGGGTTATCTGCAGTGCACCATTGATCTGGTTTTGATTCATTGATTGATGAGTTTTTATTTTTATCCTATGCACCATCGCACTCCGACACAGTGATGCCTACGGATATGTTTTTTCTTGTGGGGCCCACCTCCACGAGTCTTTCAATTTTAACGATCCAAAACATCAAAAGGGGCAGCGCGTGGAACGCACGAGTAGCCAAATCAATCGGGAAGGTAAATAAAAACCACGTGATAAAAGAGTCTGTTTCTAGCGGCAAGTCAACCATGTCCGTGCGATTGTTGACTATTTGACTGATTTGCCAATCCAAGAACAACGGGTGCACGCCAGAAACTGCAAAACTATTACTTTAAGACAAATAAAATTTGGATATAAGTATAATGTAGATTTTCTTATAAAAAAAATATAAGTTATATTTTTATTTTAAAAATTGATTTTACTCTTAGTTTCACAATAATTTACTTGACACAAATAATTTTATATATGATTTCAATTTAAAATAAAAAAAACAAGTGTATTAACGATACAATTTAATTAAATTTTATTGTTAAAATAATTTTATATTTACATCATCGTTTATCTTAAAGAAAAATAGATATCCATTAAGAAGTATAAATAAGTAAATAAATAAATAATTTTATTAAGAGAGATAAATGAAAATAAGGTGAGTTATAGGAAAATTTGTAATTTAAGCTTACTTTTGATATTATTTAGGAAAAAAATATTTTAAAAAAATTTCAACAGCATTAGTTAATTAGGTTTAAGTGTAAATTTTGAAAATAAAAAAGAGATAAAAGGAAGGTTTAAGTGTATTTTACTCAAATTATAATATAATGACGGAGAATAAAGGCAAATGTGTAAAAGTATTAAAAGAAAAATTGGTTGGGTATGAACAGAAAAAATGCAGGTATAAAAAGAAATCTCCCCTCACCACCAACTATGGTGGGTTTCATCTAGACCATGAAGCATGAAGCAAACTGGCTCGCGATGTGCTTCCTGGACTTCCCAAAGGTTAGGATTTCTTCTGACACCCCATTTTTACTTTCAACATTCCCACCCCAATACCCACTTTTTTTTCTTGGTAGTTTATTTAATTATCCCTCATAAATTATATTCTTGAATTTAGTTAAATTCGAAATTATAATTTTTTTTTATAGATTTAGCTAAATTTGAAACTATAATTTTTATTTTTATTTTTTTACATTTCTCGATTTAATTAAGTTTTTAATTGTTATGCTTCTAGATTTAATTAAATTTATAATTTTTTTTGTGTTTCTAGATTTAACTAAATCTAAAACTACAATTTTTGTATAGTTATGAAGAGATAGAGAGAAGGTGATATAAATAAGTAAAGATTAGAAAATAATTCTCACAATAAGGTTTTAGGGGCCTTTATTTCTCTATTGAAAATTGAAAATTTAAAGTTTGAAACCTTTCATGATCTAAGTGCTTTCCAACTAAATAATATTCTTTGAAATAGACGTGTTTTTCTTTGATAACACCATTGTCTGCCTAACTATAAGCAAAAAGACAAAACAGCGACACCAAAAAGTATAGAGAAAAAAACAAAGCAAAACAATGAAAATTGCTAAAATACGTCTCCTATCTAGTCAAAGATAATCAAACATTGTCAATAGACAGCCGCAAAGTAATCATCATTATCAATATTCATAAAGTAGAGCATAACCAAACTTTCCTACATCATCAAAGATAAAAGATTATAACAATAACAAACTTTTATATAACCAAGTCAAATACTGTTCCATGAAAAAGGCCAATATCGGCTTGTTTATTATATAATATATTAATTAATATACAATTATATTTGTAATAAATCAATATAAAATGTTGAAGGAAAATTATGTTATTATTATATATTATATTATATAATATTCCAAATATTTGTAATGCCAAAAAAAAAAAATGACCAAATCGATAAGAGAAATGTCGAGATATGTCACTCTTTTCTTTTTCTTTTTAGGTACACTATTTTCTTATCAAACAACATTGCTAAAAGTCTAATTAAATGATCATGCATATTTAATTTGATGTACATAGATTTTTCCCTTTTTTTGGTGGCTCGAAGTTAAAAGATCCGATTCCGAAGTGGCGTTGTTTGGTAGGAAAGAGGACGTGCTGTTCCTAATGAAAGTGGCTTTCCGATAAGGGCATTCTGTGATTAAACTATTATTTCTTAGACTAATTGATTACAAGTATTTAGTAGGTCAAAGGAGGTCTTCCGGGTTTTATCATGTTAGCTGGCTTGAGTCTGTTTAGACTATAGACAATTTTTATTTTTTATCTTAAGCATTGCTATAATGAGTATCAATTTATTATTAATTTTTAATTTATGAACTAATCAAAAAATTAAATAAAGTGAAACTTTTTAAAACATTAAATAAAAAATTTTAAGACTTACAATGATACATTAATCTAAGACTGAGAAATCTTTAAAATTCAAAACAATACTTACCAAAAATTTACATCTATCTCATATTAAGATATAGAAAAATTCGTTTTGCTCTACTCCATCTACTACTTAAAGTTATTTAAATTGATTTAAAAAAAAATTCTAATTAAAAATTATACCTTATGTGCATTTCACCGAAAAGTCTTAAGAAATATATTTTATCTTTTAAAACTTTTTACATGTGCAGTTTAACACAAAATTTAAAACCATTATAAATTTAATATAACATGAATAACATAAAAGATTTAAAATTATAAAAATTGTAAAATTATAAAAATAATGGTATAATTGGAGTATTTGTTTTACATGTTCCCTACCCCATATAGGCGGAGGTGTATGGGTTGCCAGCAGACTTCTAGTTTTTGTCCACAAGTTCTCCATTAGTGTATTGATACGGTGGTTTAAAGTCGCAAGTCCTCTTGCGCGAAGAGATGGATGGCATGGTAAATCTAATATAAATTCCAAAAGACAAATTTAACCTTTCTATAATAATTATTTGTGATTTGTGTTATATGTGTTTTAATTGCATATGATTATTACTGTTAAATTTGTAATAATTTTAATGTTAAATTACATATATGAAAAATTTAAGGGAATATAATATATCTCTTAAAATATGTGAGATGAAGGGCATATGAGATATAGTTCAAAGGATTATATGGACTTTTCTCTTTAAAAAAAATTAAAAGTGTAAAAAACAAAAACAAAAGTTAAAATAATTTTTTTTACTTTTAGATTTTTTTCATAAAAAAGTAAAGTGCTTCTACTTTTAATTTTTTTAAGCATCTTTAAATGCTTATGTTAACAATTTTTAGATATATTTAAAGAAGAAAAATTACATAAAAGTTTTATTTTTAAGAGACAAATATATTTAAAGAAAAAGAAAGAAATAACTATCCAAACTATCCTTTCTGTCATCCGAATCCGGGTTACAGTAGTGTGGAGCGGGGGTTATATTCGTAAAAGGACGCAATTCCGCGTGGTCGCCATTAATGATTGTGACGGAACTTCCCTTTATTGTTGGGCCAAATGAAGTCCTTCAAATTAGTATTATTATAATTAGGTTCCTCTTTCCTATCTTTTTATAGTTTTAGCCCTAAATCGGATAAAACTTTTCAACTAAATATTAAGTGATTTATTCCCTGCTTTTTAACCTTTTTTTGGGTGACTTTATAAAAATATTCTATCATATAAACATATATTTAGAATATAAAATTATTACAATTATTAAAGATGTATAAAAATGAAAGGATATTTCGCTAAAAATAATAAATAATTTTATTTTTGTTTCTTTTAAAATTGAAATAAGCTTATATGAGAAATTGAGAATGAAAGCTACCAACGGATATATTCAAGCCGATCTTGAAGTTGCTTAATTAGCCAATGTCACAATACAATCAAATTTGATAAATTCCATGGAAAATGACTTGTGGTGGGGCATTCAAGAATAGTTTCCATGGTGTGCATTTATTTTCCTAAACTTCAAGCTCTATCAAAAGCTACTTGCTCTATCAAAAATGATTTATTGTTAAGGATATTTTAGTCTTTTATTTTAACAATATTTTTAAAAAAAGTCTATAAATTTTCTAAAGTCTAGATACATAAAAATAGAGATAAAAAGAAACAGATAAAAGAGAGTGCGAGTTTTATTTTCTCTCTCCTCTTCCTCCTCTACCTACCTAGATTTCAATTTAAGGAAAAACATATTATTAATGTAAATATATTTTGCTCAACTAAAAAAATTTGTATATATTTCTTATAAAAAAAAAGCTTGGAAATAAATCTTAAAGGTCAATTCAAGTTAGAAGATAAATGATTACTTTAGTTCTCAATGCTTTTTAATTTTATCAGTTAAAATATTTTTGCTCTCATTGTAATAAAAAACTATATGTTTTCCAATAAAGTATCATAAAATTTACTAGGAAAAGTATTTCAATTATTTTAGTTGCACAAAAAAAAATTGGTACGATGGATCAAATCTAAACTTATTACCTATTTTTAATTCAATAAATAATTAATAGATGCACAGAAAAATTCAAGATATACGACTATTTTAACTTTATATCCTTATGGTGGAGATCCTAAATTTAACATAATTTAGGTCTATTTATGAAAAGAGATTTCCAATAAAAAAAAAAATGAAAATAGGTTTCAATCACAAGAGCGTGTTCTCGGTCATAAAACTCTTTTTTTTTAAAAAAAAAATTCTTCAATTATAAAATAATGTACCTATTTATTTATAGACAAAAAGTATATTCAACTGCTAGATGTATATATATATATATATTGGGAAGGGGGAGAAAACAATTTATGGGAAACATATGGGTGCAAAATGGAAAATTAGCAATAAATTCGGTTTCCTTTAATTTCACTCGCTTTCGCTCTCCTTGTCCAATTTCTGCTTCTTCCGTCCATGTGGCTATTTTTTCCTCACTGCAGCTTCCAAGCTATTTCGTATTTTTCCCCGTCTCTTCCTCTATCCTCAGTTCCCATCTTCCATTGCTAGCTTTCCAGCTCAAAGACTTGAGGATTAGCTCGATTGGTGAGTTTCTGTGTTTTTTGTAGTTTCTATTATAGTTCATGCTTGTACTTTCCTGCTGCTGTTGGTTCATCTCAATTTTGAGATTAAGATTTCAGTTTTAATTAGTAGCCATTTTTCATTTTTTTTTTCTAAAATGAAGTGAATGAACCGGTGAAGTGATGTAAACTTGTAAAGTAGCTATCCTTCCGCAGAAAGAAGATTTAAAGTTGTTAATTTGTTTTCCAAAGAAGAATAAAGGGATTTGGAATCTGTGCTCACTAATTTCACGGGGGAAGATTTGGATGCAGATTATACGTTTTTGGGTATATTTCATTTTCCTTTGTAACTATAACTCAAATTGTCTTGAAGCTTTTTACCCCGAAAAGTATGTTCTTTTCAATTTGTCTTTTGAGTTAGTTCTTGATTTAGTAAATCGGGAAAAGGAGAAAAGTAGGGAGGAAAGGAAAAAATGAATCTCTTAAATCTGGGTTCTATTCATATGCTTTTCTAGTTTCAGTATATATTCTTGAGCTAATATTCACTAAAAAGGAAAAACTATATTCCTTTTGCTGCTTTTGAATTAAGTATTTCTGCGGACCATCAATGATAACAGAGAAGAGAAAGAACAAGCACCAAAGGGAGTAAAAGGCACCAGAGCCAGTTTGTACTGATCTACTGCAGGAGATTTTATGACAGGAATAATGCATCTGTCATCATTATATGCTTAGACTAAGACAATTATGTTGAAGGGTAAAGAGGCTTTTTCAAAAGCTGAGTTTCTCAAAATATTTTTGGTCTCCTACATAGGAAGACAAAATCTTGTCTTCAACCAAGATAAAGTTAGTTATTCTTTTTGTTTTACTACAGAGATAGAACACTTTTGTGCATCATCTCTCTATTTGATTTGATATAATCCTCAATTGATGGTTACTTTGTTTCAACTCAAAAACCAATCTGTATGCATCTCAGCCTCTTACAGTATTTTTCTTTTGCTGGACTTCAGAAAATATTTAAAACAGAGGCATATTGTAAGCTAGATCAAGTTTATATAAGATGTTCAAGTGGTTCGTTCATCTATCTATTGCTTAACATGCTTAACAAGGAAAAAGTTTATGCATCCTCTCCCTCCCCAGGAGAAAATAGCGAAAGAAAGCTAGTGAAAGAAAATACAAGAACAAATTTTGCTGCACTCCTTTTAGTAGCAAGTAATGATATAGCATATTTTTCTGTTCTTTCATACATTCATCAAATCAGTATAGCATAAAATATGCTTCTTTTAGTGTTGAACTTTTATGATGAATTCCTTTATTGAGCTTCTCAAATCTTTGTCATGTGTTTAATTTGATTGGGTAATTTATTTGATGTATAATGCCCCTTTTAACAATTGTAAATTGTGTTTAATTAGATATTTAACCCCCTTTAACGATGATAATATGTTTTATTTTCTGACTATGACAGAGCTATGATGGAGGACTTGTCTTAGAGAGCATATTTCTTGAACTTTTCAAGGTAAAACATGGTTGCTGAGTCGTGGTTCCGCAGCCTGTGGAAAACTCCACGGCAGCGAGATGCTAATCCAGAGAAGGGGGTGATTGGAGTATTAGCATTTGAAGTGGCAAGTTTAATGTCGAAGCTGGTTAATTTGTGGCAATCTTTGAGTGATAAGCAGGTTAATAAATTGAGAGAAGAAATCACAAATTCAGTGGGTATACAAAAGCTCGTTTCAGATGATGAGAATTTCATTGTTGGTTTAATATGTGCAGAGATGCTTGAGAATACCACGCATGTGGCTAAATCTGTGGCTAGGCTTGGGAAGAAATGCAGTGATCCAAGTTTGAAAAGTTTTGAGAATGCCTTCAATGAGCTTATCTCTTTCGGGGTTGATCCATATGGGTGGAAATTCAGTTGGAAGAAGATGGAAAAGAAAGTCAAAAAGATGGAAAAGTTTGTATCAACTAATGCAAGTTTGTATCAAGAGATGGAACTGCTTACTGATCTTGAGCAAACGCTTAGAAGAATTAAGGTTAATGGTGAGTCAGATGGTGTAACTTTGATGGATTACCAGAAGAAGGTTGCATGGAAGAGGCAGGAGGTTAAGAATTTGCAAGAGATTTCTCTGTGGAACAGGACATATGATTATACTCTTAATCTTTTAGCAAGATCCTTATTCACAATGTTCAGTAGGATCGACCATGTGTTTGGAATTCAAGAGATAGTAGATATTGGTGAAACCAATGATTCAAGAAACTTGAATTCTGATTATATTCATCGCAGCCAATCTGTTTCTGCATTATTGCGACCTTCAGTCCAGCCATCTGAGAATGGTCTTGCCAGATTTGCTTCAGGACCCCCTGCAGGTTTTGCTGCTAAATCAGGTCCAATTATGAGAACAGATAAAACCAACATTTTTTATTCAGGTCCTCTTGGTGACTCATCTGCCAAGTCAGGCCCAATTGTAGGAAACAATAGAAGTGTCAATTTTTACTCAGGTCCCCTTGGGAGCACTTTGAAAAATTCAGTCCCTGTTAATGGAACCAGTAAACGTAGCAAGATTTGGAAGTTTCATCGCCACTCAACCACCTCAAATGGGAAGAATACTCTTGCAAAATCTAATCGACTGACTCAAGTAGGACCTTTCAAAGGATGTATGATGGCTGCAGACGGTTTCACTATCACTGACTGCCAGTTAAGCACAAATGATGCTCGTTTGGGAAGTCAGAATGCTAAAGGTGCTAATTCTAACCTTGCTCCGGGAAAAGTAGTTCATTATAGTCAATCAATTATCAGTTCTAGGTGCAAGCTGTTAAATCCTCCACCTGAAACTCTTGGTGCTGCTGCTTTATCACTGCATTATGCAAATGTTATCATTGTGATTGAGAAGCTAGCAGCCTCTCCACACTTGATTGGTCTTGATGCCAGAGATGACCTGTATAATATGTTACCGACGAGTGTGAGAGCTGCCCTAAGGGCCAAGTTGAAGCCGTGCACTAAGTCGATGTCAGCATCTGTCTTTGATACAATTCTAGCAGAAGACTGGACTAAAGCTATGGCTGGCATATTAGAATGGTTGGCCCCACTTGCTCACAACATGATAAGATGGCAGTCTGAGAGAAGTTATGAGCAGCAGAGCTTTGTTTCCCGGACAAATGTATTTCTGGTACAAACCCTTTACTTTGCAGATCGAGAGAAGACCGAATCATTAATCACCGAGCTTCTTGTCGGGCTAAATTACGTCTGGAGATATGGTAGGGAACTCAATGCAAAAGCTCTGGCAGAGTGCGCCAGCAGTAGAGTATTCAGTGAATTTCTTGATGTGAATGGGTAAGCATGTTATGATTGGAGCTTGTGGCAGTCCCCTACAGAATTCCAGTTTCTGATCATCACTGGTATCAGGAAACATACTGGGGAATTCCCATCCGTCTGGCCTCTTACGTGGCAAGGAGTATGGATCAAATGCTAGATTCATGAGAAATACCAACTAGTATAGAAATTTTAGTGTCACAAGGCATTCCTGGTGAAAAAAGTTTAATAAACGCTTGTCATTCTTTTTCTTCGATGTGTTACCAGCTGCTATAACCTAGTTTGCTGGTCTCTTCTTTGCAAAATGAAGTTGGTTTCTTTGCCCCTAGCAGTTTATCCTTCTTTTCCTTTTTTCCTGTATTGCGTAGGTTGTATATCTATGAGCATTACATGTTGTGATAAATTGTATAGCTATCATACAATGGTCATTTATATATGATAATCTTTTGCGTGGTCGGGCATTAAAATTTTGACATGCTGTTTTAGTAATAACCATATATATATTTTTTATTTGAGTTTACCCATTAAATATCGTTGCATCTTTTGAGTGTGAGATTGGTTTTTTTTAAAGTAATTTCTCTTAATAAATATCATATTCTTCATTTAATTTCAAGTCAAAATCATTGCCCACGTCATTTTCTTTTTTAGGTGTAAACTATTTGGTATTAGATATTATGTTGTTGAATACTAAGTATTAGATATTAAGTTGTTGAATATTAATTAATTTAGTTTAAATTGAATAAGACTATGGGTGCGATAAAATTTTTTTTATTAAATTTCAACAATTTATATTTTTAGGGTGAAACCCCAATTTTGATTACCTATGTTATTTTTTTATCTTTGATGACTCTATTAAAATACACTGAAGCTCTTCCATGAGCCTTACCTTGATCTCTTAAGTCTCTTAAGTCGCTAGCTACACTATGCCCACTGCATTCAAATCGCCACATCAGCATCATCATCTTACTAGAATAAATGTGCTTATTGCAACCACACAACATGCAGCAACATGGCTGGTGGAATTAAAGCAGTCATACAACGAAGGAATACGCTGTCGTTTTCACCGTTCCTGATATATATTTGTATTAAGAGTTGTACTGCATATACGCACACAAGTTCTCTATTCAAATCACTATCAGAATGATGCTTGTTTAGTACATAGCATTAATCAGCAAAACTCTTGTAGTCACAATTAGTTGAAACTGTAATTAGTCAATAATTTTTTTTTTTTAAAAGTATCATATGTGTATAAATAATAAAATTTTAACATAATTATATTTTCAAAATTTAAATCCAAAACT
Source organism: Bauhinia variegata (assembly GCA_022379115.2). Classification (NCBI taxonomy): domain Eukaryota; kingdom Viridiplantae; phylum Streptophyta; class Magnoliopsida; order Fabales; family Fabaceae; genus Bauhinia; species Bauhinia variegata. The sequence continues at coordinate 19,264,164 of CM039428.1, read as the reverse complement.
TTTAATTAAATTATAATAGCTATTGTCAATTTATTTATATATGTATAACTTTAAAAATAAATCCTAATATCAAAAACTTAGGCTCTAATTTGGATTTTGAGGGTTTTTTTTTTCTTCCCTAAATGCAAATAATTAAAAAAAAATTTTCTCTTAAAAATATTTTAAATGATTTCATCCTAATAATTCTTTTCGATTTTTTTTTTAAAGAACTGTTGTAAGATCTACTTCCCTGAAAAATAAAGGAAAAATTAATTAATTGATTTCCCTTGGATTACAAGAGTGCTCATTTGATACCTTAGACACTGACGTGGCACAAACAAGGCACAATTGTATTAGAATCATGATGATCATGATATATATATATATATATATATATCGTTCTCTCTCGCGGTCACGGCTACGACTCGCTGAGTTTTACCTTTGAACGGCAGGTGACCCTCAACTCAACGCTTTCTCTCCCTCTTCTCTTGCGTTGCTCTCTTTCTCTCTCTGGGAGTTTCGGAGATACAAAGAACTTAGTGGTTGTGGTTCGCCGGCATGGCGGCGCCGAAACCTCGCAGTGGTCGATCAACGTCTCTGAGGGATGCCTCTGAGTCTGCCAAGATGGAGGGCACCGGTAGCTGGAACGCCCTCGAATGGACCAAAATAGAGGTTTCAAGTTCCCTTCTGAAATTCTCTTATCTCCATCACTAGTCACTATCCTCTTCTCTTTGTACTTCATTCTCAATTGAGCTAATTTTCTTCTATTTATTTTTTATGATCTGCAGCCTATTTCTCGTTATGTCTCGCAATCAAATTTTGAATTCTTGCTTGAGGAAGAGCAAGTCATGGCCGAAGTACGCAACAACTTCAATTCTGCTTTTCTTTTTCCGTAGAATCGTAAAATTGCAATTAGCTTCTGTAATTATTGTTTCAGTAATCCAGTTTCATTCTTATATGCCGTATAAGACAGTTGTAGCAACCTTCCTTCTCCCCCTCTCCTCTTCGTTTTATATACATTTAATTTCTATGAGCTTAATTGCTTAATTTGTTTTCAGTTATGTAAGGTTAATCTTCTAAATATGTGAAGCATTAATATATTCATACAGATGGTGGATAATACAAATTATATGTTGTCGAAGTCCTTAACAGGCGATGGAGGGGCCAGAGGCCTTGGAAGTCAAATTGAGATTTCTATAAGGATAAGAAAGAATTAAGTCTAGTTTCATCACTTCTATGGATTTACTTTCAAGTTAATTCTGGAATGGATACTCAAGTCCTTGCTCCTAAAATTTGGAAAATTTCTGATAGGTTCTTTTTGAGTTTAGCTTGATGATGGAGGTCATTTGGACCATTAGTTGCTTTTTACTAGTTATTGATACAAGTCTAAGTAGTTTAATTCAGCTTTATTCTGTTTTTGATGAGATTAATCTGGTTGATGGTATTTACTTTCAGGGACATGGTGTTGTTCTTGTCAATACAGATGATGCGGGTACATTGATAGTTACAAATTTTCGTCTTATTTTTCTGGTATGTCTTTCATGTAGTATTTCTTGCATCTGAAATCTAGTTTTTGACAAGGCACTGTGATGTTGGAGTGGTTTTGAATGTTTTATTTGTAATCTCCCAGAACCTAGGTTGAGTATGCATAGGAAAGAGAGTATACTGATATAAATTTCAGGTGATTTTGTTTAAAAATCAGGTAAAGATTTGCTAAATTTCTTTGGTAGCAGCATTTTAAAGAAATTTAATTTCAACTCAGGATTGACTGGTGAGAAATGTGGAAGCACATGTTTCAAGGTGTATATATGCGAGGAAAAGAGTGATCTTGCAGTAAATTAGGCATTAGTAACCACTAACGAAATATCAGGATTACTGTTCTGGGACGGGAGATGGAATGACTGACTGCAGCATTTTTCTTTATCTTATTCAATATTTTTATTTGTTGTCCTTTTTATGGGGTTGAAAGACCAAGCTGGAAATCTAAACTATAAAGGAGGGCAGGGGAACATATATAGAACTGTATAGCATGTAAGTTGTACTTAAGGATTGCCCCCAGGTTTTGTGTGTCTTGTGTTTATTTACTCTTTTTAAATTTGGTAATTTTGATGTTTGCCTGTCTTGTATGTCACATAAGGTTTGCAGAATATAAGTTTTGGTTATCGACTAGTGTCACTAGACAAGACAAACTCAACTGAGTTTATCTTTATCCTAACTCTAGCATTAGGCACTTAAACTGATATTCAAATCTAATTAGGATCTAGGACTGCACATCATTCTCTTTTCCAACTTATACTTTTAGTATTCATACTTGCTGGCAAACAACTGTCTTCCCTTAAGCCTATTTATGGATGTGCTTACTAAAGAAGTTAAACTTCTGAGCTTTTGGGATGGAATTTATTTGTATCTAACGTGTGATATTTTGTTTGAATTCTTCTACAAGGTTATATATCTTTATGTGTTTCTACTTTGTAATTTGATATCTTCTGATTTGCTCTATCACTTTTTCAAGAGTGAGGGAACTAGAAATATTATTGCCCTTGGAACAATACCGCTGGCAACAATTGAGAAGTTTAACAAGATTGTAAGTTCTTGTACATGCAGCTTTTGTCTCAAATTACTCTAGTTTTTGTTCATGTTTTCTGTGACTTAGTGTGTTTATGTTATGTTATGTTGTATTGACGTAGTCTCAAATTACTCTATTTCATATATATTTAACATGCATTTTGACATATTTTAAACAGATATTTACCTATTGAAATTTGAATGAATAATTTGAAGCTCATAGGCATTGCTTTAACCCGAATATAGGTTGTGAAGATTCAGTCAAATACTCGTCAATTGGACAAGACACCACCAAGAAGACTGCTCCAGGTCATTGGTATGCTCTCGAATAAGTCATTTAGATTGAGATTATCTTTTCTATATGGAATTCTTGAGATTAATATGCAAGGTTTTGTTGATAACTCAACAGTTAGAATTATGATCTCTTAATTGATTGTTTGTATCATATTGTGTGGGATACAGAACTTTATATTTATTTTCACTTTGCAAATGTATTGTATGAAAAATTTTGTATCAGAAGTATGGGATTAGCGTGGATAGGGAAGCTATAGGTTTTGGACATGCTAACTTATGTTTACCTCCTTCAAGTGACTTTGACTTGATGTTGACTGATTGGATCTCATATTGAGGAGAAAAGATGCACAATAATGCTAAAAAAGTACAATTCTTTTGTAATTGTTTATATGATACTATGATTTTGATTTTTTTTTTCTGGTAATGTGTTTTTGGAAACTTACTATTTTGCCATCAATCGCCTAGTATGCATGTTGCACCTTATCTTTCTTATATACTTTATCTTCTTTTGTCTATATGTATTATGCATGTATTCTTGATATCCTATTCTGTTACCAAGTTTCTATTCTCCATAGGTAAAAGTTAACGTCAGTGGTTCAAGCAATAAATACAAGTAGGTTTGTCAATTTTGAAGTCCTCTCTTAGTGTTTAGTAGTGCAGGTAAGGAAATATGTGAAGAATATCCAGTGTAATATTATTAATAATTCTTTGTGCACCCCCCTGTCCCTGGTTTTTTTTTTTTTTTTGGGGGGGGGCGGTGTGGGTTCTTGTTAAGAACCAAAACAATCTTTGTGTTCATCAACATAATTGGCATGATTGCTTTAGGGTGTTAACTACAGAATTTCTTTTTCACTGGATGTTACATTTCATATTCTGTTTAATATCTTCCATGTGGTTCTTTATGAGCATTGAGATAGCTAACTTTTGTTCTTGTGTATGTAGGAAAAGATATGAGGATTATTGTCTTTGGTTTCAGGCCTCGTACAAAACAGGTAATTCCACAGCAAAAGTATTAATTTTTTTTTTAATGTACTAATTTGTAGTGTTGATATTCCAGATATCATAATTCTCATTTCTACTGCTGTTTCTTTATGTATGGCGTATTTTTGCTATATAAAAATTAGACAATTGTTTTGCCTTGTTTATGTAAAGAAGGCTAAAATGTCATAACACTTGTTTCAACTTGAGACTGGGATGTAGAACAGAAGGCTTAGGATATCTTATAGCAGGGTTAGGATATATCATGTAACAGTCACATTACTCATTTACATATCACGTGCTTCATCATATGTGCACTTAATGGGTCACAAACCCTAGTTACTAATCTTTTTTTTTTTTTTTTTTGGACTTATTATAATTTGATCAAGTTCTTAAGGTTTTTTCTTTCTTTTTATATCATTATTATTATTATTTTGACTTCTAGGGACATGTAATTGTCATTTCAGCTCCATGTTTGATTAGATGATTAGTAATTTTCATTTCTATGTACTCTCTGTTATTGGTATTCTTATTGTACTTTTTTTTAATTATAATTCACATCACTGGATGTCTGAAGATATAGTTCAATATGCTCACATTTGAAAAAATTTTCAAGCCAGTGGGGCTGTTTGTTAGGAAATTGTATTTACTAAAATGAAGGATTAGAGAACAAATATTCTGGCAAACTCAAACCAGCCCAGAACCTATGGATCCTCAGAGAATTGCTCCCTGCCCTCTATTACTCAGAAAACATAAAATGCCTGTCTCTCATGCTACACACTTCTTCCTAAACTAAGTCATGTGTCTCCTCTAACAAACTCTCTGCCCACCATCAGAGAATAGCTAACTTGCCACCTGTTCACCTCCCTTGGTCTATTTCTAAATTCTGGGCCTGGGCCCTTTCACTGTTGTCATAGCAATTTTCTTGGTGATGGATATTGTCTGTTTCTTCATACATGTGTAGAATTTAATGTTAGTTATTAAATCTTACAGAGACGTTTGATATTTGATGCATTACTGAGGTGTACGAAGCCAGCAAGGATATGGGATCTGTATGCTTTTGTATCTGGACCTTCTAAGTTTGGTAACACTAATCCGAAGGTGCGGTTACTGGGTGAGTATTTTCGGCTGCTTGGAAAAGGCTCTTATCATGCATCAATGAGTATGATTGAAAGTGGGTCCTTTAGCTTGTCCAATGACTTGTGGAGAATAAGTAGTGTAAATTCCAACTATACAATGTGCCAAAGTTATCCTTTTGCTTTGATAGTTCCAAAGGGCATCAGGTAATTTATCAGGATATGAATTCTCTGCTCCCTCACTTCAATTCTATCTGTTTTGTTAAGGTACAATCCATTGAATCATTTATTCAATATCTTTTACACTTTTGATGCTAGTGATGATGAAGTACTCCAAGCTTCCAGCTTTCGGGCAAGAGGCCGGCTGCCTGTAGTTTCTTGGTGCCATCCTGGTATATCACTATATATGAAATCTTTCACTGTGCTTCTTATTTTGATTTCTTTTATATTCATTCTTTTATATTTTATTTTGTTGATGTGACTATCCATGGGTTAATGCAAGTGATGACTTATAGGTACTGGAGCAGTTCTTGCACGTTCATCACAACCCTTAGTTGGCCTCATGATGAATGTGAGGAGGTAATGTGAACTGCTCTCGAACATTTTCCCTTAATAACAAAAGACAAGTACAAGTTCTCTTTTATTTTTGGTTACTCTAATCTTGTGAAGATAAAGCAGAATAGCAACGATAAATATGACAGTGCCTCATTATGCCAAATTCTTAGTGTTGGAAGTTTGCACAGTTTGCACAAAATTTCCCACTCGACCCAACATGAAAACAGTAGTTCACTTATTTGTGTTTGCTTGCAGCAACACAGATGAAAAGCTTGTGGCTGCACTCTGTGGCAAACTTGGTGATGGCTCCCGGAGGTAGCATTATATCCTCTCTCAATTTTATACGTTTTAGCAGATTATAATATATTCTTGGAATCACGCACATCATATTCTTTGCAACCAAAGCAAAGCTTCAGTTGTAGTATCTGTTTGTGATGAACTATCTTAGCAAAAAACAATATGGATTCTATTTGTATTTTCTCAAGAATAATACCTAATAAAAAGGTTTTCTTTGATATAAATCAAATTTAAAATCTTTCTCTATGGCTTCTGCGTTTGCCTAAAGGATTGTACCGTCATTTAATTATATAACACAGAATACTAGCTTGTATGCTCAGGAATTTATCTATTCAATCATTTTGTGTTTGATTTGGTTTGCTTTCTTCCCTCCCTTCCTTTTAGGAAATTATACATTGCTGATGCAAGACCAAGGAAAAATGCATTAGCTAATGGGGCCATGGGAGGCGGTTCAGAATCATCATCAAATTACTTCCAATCTGAGGTCTGTAGAAAGCTTGAAGTGTTTGTCTATGATTTCCTTTTGTCATAAATTTTGGCATTATACACTGAGCATTTCCCTTCTTTTCATATATATATATATATATATATATATTTTTTTTTTTTCCTATCAGATAGTTTTCTTTGGGATAGACAACATCCATGCAATGAGAGATAGCTTTGCTCGGCTCAGAGAATACTTAGATACTCATGGCAGAACATCATCTGACGGAATGTCATCATTTTTGGTTAGTTTATTAGATCTTCTTTAGATCCAGTTATTTGACTTTTGATGTACTGAATGGGTAAGAAAAGATGCTTGGATCTGCTGGTATAAACTATTCAAGTACACACATTGTATTTAAATTGAAAATTTTCAATCATAGTTGATTTAGAAAGTTGACCTAGGACCTCAGCATTTGCAATGATATATTCAATTTTTCTCCCTCCATTCGCAAAGTCATCCTCTAACATGGTTAAAAGGCTAATATTTTTTTCTTGAAAATAATTAAGAATTGATTGAGATTGCTGCATATTTCTTTTCCAAATTGTACCACCATGTCAACTCGTGTGGATATATAATATCTCAGATTAATTTCCTTAAGTTAAGATCCTTCGTTAGAAATAAGGTTCATGACATCTAGTTTGCTTGTAATTTTATGCCAGAAATGTTTACTAAATTACTGTCAGTTTAGGTAGAAATTGAATCAGTGACATTTGTTTAGGCTTTTTTACTGAACTTCTGCAATTTTGTCATATTCATTATGGATTACAATTTCCGTGTATGGGTTTGATGGACAGAATGTGATTCTATTTGTTCTATTTACAGAGACATGGTGGGTGGACATGGGGTGGAGGCAATCTGAGTAGTATGTCTACTTCAGTGTCAACCCTTGGGGACAGTGGATGGTTGCTACACGTTCATAGTATCTTGGCTGGTTCAGCCTGGATTGCTGCTCGTGTTGCTATGGAAAAGGCTTCCGTGCTTGTACATTGCAGGTTCTTAAGATGACATGTTTTTTCATATGATTGCAATTATGAAAGTTAAATTAGGATCTTTTAGTTTGTTTCCCAACGTATCATTTAAGTTAACCTGGTATTTGACACTGTCATTTCTGTTGTGTAGCGATGGATGGGATAGAACAACTCAGTTGGTTTCACTTGCCAATTTATTGCTTGACCCATACTATCGCACAATTGCAGGGTTTCAGGTATCAAGTTGGCATTACTCAACCAGTTGAATGTCTTCTATATTATTACTGCTAAAACAAAAAATGAATCTTCCTCCTCTTTCTTTGAGGCTTCGATTCTCTGTTAAACTCACTCTACACTTGACTTGTCAAATAAACCATTTAGCTATATCTCTGAAAACATGAATGGACTTGATCTTTTATTGTGTTTGCCTAGATTCAAATTGGCAGTTTTCTTCCTAATGCAGGCACTTGTTGAAAAGGACTGGCTAGCATTTGGTCATCCATTTTCAGATCGTGTGGGAATGCCCTTTGTTTCTGCAAGTGGCAGCATGCCATATGAGTTACCTAGGCAGTCCTCCAGTGGAAGTTTCCCATCGTCCCCCATGCGCCAATCATCAGGAACTTTCACACCTCAACCTCCTACTTCTTCTCATGGACAGAATTCAAACAATTACTCTCCTATTTTTTTGCAGGTATGCTGTATGTTCCTTGAACAACCTCTAAGTATCATTTCACCAATGAGATAGTTGCTAGAAATTGTTGTTAATTAGTAAACAGGCTTTTATTTTCTTTCTGCACATTTCTGTATATATACTTCTTTCATTTTCTTCTTTAAAAAGCTCGGTGCTTTTGCTACCTTCTCAAGGTTGATCTCACTAGTCGCTAGAAATTGATGTTTCTACTTGTCATTAAGTGTTGGTACATGCCAATCTATATGGGATTTGTTAGGGATCCCAAATTAGATGAAAACATGCTGGATGAACCTAAGAGGTTTTCTTTATCTTGGTAAGGTTTAAAGGGGATATACCCAATTTTTCGTTATGAAAGGAAAGATAGTCAAAATATATGCATGCCTGAAAGCGTGTTAATTCTCCTAATGAGTGTCAAGCCAAATCACTTGGACTTGGCTCATGTGATTTGATGGGTTTATGTGTTGTCACTTTATGTAACATCTACAAACTACTATTAAAGAAAGCAGTATAATTGCCTTGTGACAAGGAAAGGATTGAGAAGAATGTTCTCACAAGCACACCCTCAAACTTTCAACTAACTTTCAAATGTGCAAAGTGGTTGCCCATTGGATCCTAAAGTGAGATTCATGGTGTTGACTTGTTGACGATTAATTCTGACTAAATATTGCTATACCACCTCATTAGTTAGTCTTGATGGTGTTGTTTAAAATTAAAATGAAATATCTTAATGTTATCCCATCCTTGCAACCGATTTCTCAAAACTTGACAGTCCTAGCAAAAGAATGAAGTTTTCTATTTTCCCTATTGCCATATTCAATTTAATCTGGATCTTCATCTTAGACTTGGAATTTTCCCAGATTTTATGATTGCTTTGGACTTGGCTTTGAATTAAGTGGTATTATGACGGTTCTTGTTTACAACTTATGTGTTGCATGACATATATGTCCACTATTTGTGTTTACTATGGGTTAATAATCTTGTTGGTTCTCTTCTTCAGTGGGTTGATTGTGTTTCACAATTGTTACGGATGTATCCTTCTGCTTTTGAGTTCTCCTCGGTATGTCTCTATCCCCCTTGTGTAACTTGTTCCCTGCCTATGGATTTAAAGATTTCTGTATTTGATTTTTAGTTGTATGGCTTCTTTTCTAGTCAGTTCCTTACAGTTGATTCTCATGATTTCATGACTCAGGCTTTCCTGGTGGACTTCTTAGACTGTGTGCTTTCTTGTCGTTTTGGAAACTTCTTGTTTAATAGGTATTTCCTTTTTTGGGCAAATTTCTTTTGTCCATGGTCTTTGGCTTGCATTTGCTTGATGAGTCCTTGCTTTTTTAAGACATAATGCAACCAAGAGTAGTAACTTGCACCAATTACTATATATGGTGTCCTCACAATGTTCATTCATAAATGTAGTGACGTTTAACTTGCACCAACCAGCAACTTAGATCAAAATTGTTTGTTTCTGGGACCTCTGATGAGATTCAAATATATAACTCAGCTCTTGATCTTTCAGGACACAGGAAGATGGGATCTGTTTTGCATAACTTGTCCTATCTTAGTGTTTTATCCTTCTCTACATATTCCATCTTTTTTTATCATGTTAACTGAGAGCTTCTCATGTTGATCATCATAAACGATAATTTACTATCATGCTTGTTGACTCAAATTAGTATTTTCCATGGTCCTTAATTACATCTTGATGACTTTTACCATCCATACTAATATTCCCTGCTTGAGTTTTTGGAATAAGGTATATATATCTACATTAAAAGAGTACTTCATCTCATTTGGTAATAAAACCTTTAAAATAATAAGTATACTGGTAGATTAGATCTCCTTTTCCAATAACCATACCACCACAACAAGAAGCTTTATCCCACTAAGTGAGGTTGACTACATAGATTTCATGATGCCATTAGGCTCTATCATAAACTAGATTCTCAGGGATGTTGTTAAGCATGAGATCCCTTTTTATAACTTCCTCCAATGTCCTTCTGAGCCTCCCTCTAGACCTTTACAATGACCATGAATCTTTTAATGTCTTTTTTCTTTGAAATGGTCAGTTCAAGTACCATTCCCCCGTCCAAAAAAAACCGTTGATATATAAATAGAAGAAAAGGACCTGGGAACTGTACTGACTTGTGTTAGAAGTTAATGGAACATATAAAATCAACATCAAGGAAATTGCATTTGCCATTTTGATTTTAATGGACATTATAGTAAATTGTATGACTGCATCTTTATTTTCAAATTCAGTGAGAAGGAGAGGCAGCAGTGCAATGTTTTTGAAGCTTGTGGATGTATGTGGGCATACTTGGCTGATTTGCGTGCTTCAGAAGGAGTTTCTCATGTGCATTATAATGTCTTTTATGAACCTTTGAAGTACAATGGTCCTCTTCTGCCGCCTGCTGCAGCTTTAGCTCCAACTTTGTGGCCGCAATTCCATCTTCGTTGGGCATGCCCAGAAGAAGCTCAGGCTGGGGAGATTGAAGCACATTGTAGGAAGATGGCTTTGAAAAACTGTGAGATGCAGAAGGTAGTGATTTTTTCTCCATTTTCTGATTATCTCCTCCTATCTCTTTTTCCCTTTTAGTTGTAGATGGCCATGTCTGTTAATGTCCTTTCTCGTGTCACCTTGTAATTTCCTGTAATCTCTAGTGTGATCCTGTTAGCTGACCAATTATAGGAACAACTTATTGGTTTTTTGGTCCCAAATGGTTTAAACTGTTTATTTCACTGGTTTGTCCGTTTAATGGTGAAGCTTTTTTTTTTTTTTTTTAAAAAAAAAATGGTTACAGGCTAAAGAAGTGGCTGAAAGGAGTGCTAAAGAAATTACAGTTGCCATGGAATCATTGACTGCAGAATTACGAAATGAGAAGCAGCTGAGCAGCTCAGCTATGAACATGGTCAAGAGGACAAACAAGGAAAATGTGGCCATAAAGCGAGCAATTCAATCACTAGGGTGCAAGGTTCTTTTTTCTGGCAGTGGTGATTGTGTAGTTGAAATCGAAAGCAATCCAGTGGGACCTTTACAGAACCTTAGGTATTCTTCCTCCAGAAAAGATTCAGATGGTTCTGAGCATGATGAGAAAGGTGATCTGTCTGATTCTGTGATTATTATGGAAGATGATGAATCAGATAATGTCATTGGTCGAGTTTGTGAAACTCTATGCCCATTTCGTGCCAAAGATGGAGGCTGCCGGTGGCCTAATGCAAGTTGTGCTCAATTGCGTAGCCAGTTTGTGAGTCTCAAGGCAAATTTTGATGCCATTGACCAGCTTTCAATTGATGATAGTTATTTCAAGTCTGAGTAGTGAATTCTGAGCCAAAATGAGGTTGTAAGAGTTACCAAAGTCACATCGGTCAGTTTTGGTTTCATTTGCGTTGGGAATAGTTCACAAATTTTTTAAACTCTCGATGAGATTCAATGGGGAGTAGTGAAGGACCCTCGCATTTTTATGATTAGGGTCTTTGGGAATTGTACAGGCTATACATAGAGTGGGCTGAAGACCATCTTGGCATGGACATGTTCTAATAAGCTCGGAAGCTTGAAGGATAGATGCAAACGGCTGATGAGCATTCTTGATAGGCTTCACTGTTCTATGCACCTAAACCAGGTGGCATTCACAGCTGTGATCCCTTGGTATTCATTCTTAAATAAGATTAACCTTGTACAGATGATAAGTGATTCTTCTGTTTTCACGTGTCTAGAGGGATAAATGTATAGCAAAAATAAATTATCGCCAAATCTATATCGGTTAAATAATCTTCCTCTTTATATGTATTGTTGCCAAATCAAATCTATTGCAGTCATAGTATCTCCATAGTTGTCTTGTTCTTGAAGTGGAGATTCAATGGTAATCAGTTTAGTTAAACTTAGTTGCAAAAGATACAAGAATCAGTGGCAATCTTATTAAATGTATGTGAAAAATTAGGCCTAGGGTGGGGGAGGTACAAGATGAGATGGGATTTTATCCCTTTTGGTAAAAAAATTCTGTTTTGGTTTCATTTTGAAACCTCTGTTTTGTCTTGGTCTTACTCTAATCTTGCCTTAAACGTTATTATATTATTTTGACTAATTTATTTATGTTTTTAAAGATATATTAAGATAGGACGAGAGAAAGGAAAGTAATTTGTACGGGGGGATTTATCTTATCCTATTTCTAATGTCTTTGTTTTTTTTGAAGTCATTCTCAATCCTTAGACATTAGACACCGGTTCCATGCCCACTGCTGGATCAGGGACATCTAGAATTAAAAAATACAATAGATGGAAAAGATGCCTCTACATTTAAGTGCAAAGTTCTGTTGGTTTTGTTGCTTTCCATGAATAGGACTTGCAGCCGCAACTGGCAATGGTATAGTTTGCACCTGGCACTAGGCGTGTCTTTCCTTTTTATTTTGGGTGAATCAACAGACCATTGATCAAACTATCAGAAATAAGAATAAATTTGTATGTTGATTATCTTTTTGTAATTTTTTTTCTTGGGTATTTATTATTTAATGGTGTTATACTAAGAATTTCAAGAATTCAACATCTATGTTCTCTTTAACTTAAATTAACTATTCAAGTACTAAAGTACACGATGTCACATTAAACAACATTAAAAGAGAAAAAAAAATAGAAAACCTAATAATTTATTCTGATAACTAGTAATACAAACATCATACATATTCTATTCCTATGTAATTACAGAAGGGCAAGCAGAAAACAGTGGCTCCACGCTCACAGGAGTGAAAACATGGACGACTACTTATTGAAGCAACTCAGACGGCATGCTTCAGAAGAATTACACAAGCATCTACTGCATAAACGATAGGCATGGCTTGGCGTAGTTCAGCTAATCCTTCCTGTTTGGTCAATCAACGTACCAACTTGATCTCCACATAATGCTCTTGAAATATTCCCCGGTTCCAGCAAGTTGAAAATTACAACTGGAAAGAACATATAATTGAGAAAAACAAAAAAAAGTTCAATTTAATTGACTACATAGAGATGACAACACTGGGAAAAAGACTAACCAGGAATTTCATTCTCTTCACAGTATGCTACTGCCATCATGTCCATGCAGGTGGTGCCCCTGGAAACAAGTTCTCTAAACGAAATGTGATATAGTGTCACATTATCGTTACCACCATGGCAGTCATAGATACCGTTAACGTTTGTACCTTTTAGAACCGCATCTGCATTAACTGAGGAAAAATGATAAGATTGGAAGCATGTCAATGTTTCCTCTAAACCAAGCATTCAACAAAATATGGTGGATTGTTCACTTCGGTTTGAACCAGCATAGATACAACAAATAACATCAAGACGACATGTTACAGAGAAAGGCAAATACATACGCTCAGAAGCTCTCAGAGCTGCAGCTGTATCGGTAGTAAAGAGTGGATTTCCAGTGCCAGCACCAACACCACCAAATATGACAACCCTGCCTTTCTCAAGATGTCGAATAGCTCGTTGCCTACTATATGGTTCAGCGACCTCTGGCATTGAAAATGCACTCTGCACACGTGCCTGAACACCCAGCTTATCCAGAGCAGATTGAAGCAGAATGGAATTCATAACCGTTGCCATCATGCTTAGTTTACAAAAAATAACCATATGGTCAGCATGCAAAGAATAAGCGAACAGCTTAAGATCAGGTAGATAATTTATATGAATGTAATATAAATAAATATAATAACAGGTTTCTAGAAAACAAAGAAAAGGAAAGCTGGGTGTTAAGTTCCTTCCAACATTTTTCTAATAGAAAATTTACATTAAAACCTTATTAAGCTTAATCTTAAAGCCCTGGCTAACTTGTACACCCTTTTTTTTTTCCCCCTATCTTACTTGCATAGATTGCTCTGAATTATGTAATAAGAAAACAGCCAGAACATTTACCCAATTTGGTATGCCATAGGTCTATCCAACCCAGTAGCAGACACCCATGCATCTCCACAAAAGAAGTTACGACCACCAACAACAATGGCCACCTGCTCCAGCAACATCAAGTAACTTAACATAAACGAAATATTGTTTAACTACACTTGAAATTGGTGACTTTGTGCAAACAGAAGAAACAAAGATGGTGAGGGAATACCTCTACCCCAAGGCGACAAGCTGTTGCCACTTCCCGAGCAATCTGCATAGCTACCTAATGATGGAAGGAAGCAGTTGAATTGCAGTTTCCATTTAAGATGTCAAAGTGTAGGAACAATCTCTTCATTTAAACATTCAAAAAGCCATTGTATGTCTAATAGGGTCATGAAGAGAACTGGCACCTTGGGGTCAATACTCTGGCAATTTCCAGCCAACGCAGAACCACTAATTTTGAAAACAACTCTCCGCCATTTTAAATTTGATGCTGGCTTCGGTTTCACGTTGTTCACCAATGCAGAATTGCTAGGTGTATATCTGCCAATAGATGCATCAATAACATTAGAGGAACATCTCAATATCTCTTAAAAGTTACAACATGGAATTCCTATACAGAGAGGATGTTTTATCAATACCATCAGATCAGAAGTCTAAACTACTAAACCAAATTCTGATTTTCAAAAAATCCCAATATCTGATCATGAAACATACTATAATCACATGCAACAAAAGCTATAGCAAAATGGGTACAGAATTTGATTTTGAAAACCATAATTACTACCTATTCTTGGGTTGCCCCGTGATGGAGGAGGAGTTCGCTCCAGTAACCTTCTCGTCGTCTGACAGAGTCTTCACAGTCATGGAGTTGCCAACAATGGCTTCAATCTTCTTAAACCAGTGCCAGTGACTCGTGGTCATGCCGCCACTAGTTATCCTCTGAAGCTCTACCTTGTACCTCTTCTTCAAATTATCAATCTTGTTCTTGCACTGCTCAACACTCTTATACGATTTATGCTTGCCATCAATGCCGCCAGTCCCACATCGCTCAGTCACTGCTTCCGCCACCTCCTCCCAATCGCGTCCCCGAAGATTTCCTCGGTTCAGCTGGTTGAATTTCTCCGTATACGCGTCGAGGAGAATAGCGATGGCAGTGTCGGTCCATTCCTCGCGATCCTTTCGGTAATCGACCCGGTACGTCGCGTCGGCTCCTGAATCGGGATCGGCGCTCGTAGCACCGCCGACGGCACTGGGAGCGGACTGTTTTAACTTCTTGTTGTAATAATAAGGGCTATTGGCGGTGGTGGAAGCGCGCTTCGAATTAGGGGTTGGGAGTCCGGGACCGGATTTATTCGGGTCAGAAGAATCATCGGCGTCGTCGTTGAAAGGTTGAGGATAGTAGTCGCCGTTAGCGGAGTCGCCGGCATCAGCGGAGGTGGGGACTCTGGTGGGGCTAGAGGAAGAAGAGGAAGGAAAGTGGCGCGTGTGCGCGTGGAGGTGAGGCTGCGAGTGCGGGTGATGAGAAGGGGAGTCGAGAAGAGGGAAGTCCTCAGTGGCCATTAACGGAAAAGGGAAAATTAGGGTTCGGGTTAGCGTCTCTGGAGGAATCAGAGACGACGTTAGGGGGAAGACGGACGGTTAGGTGACGGAGTGAGGAAGGAGGGGGTGGCTGGCTGGCTGGCTGATGGAATTATCGAAGGCGCTGCCGTGACGGGTGGTAACGATTCCGTCAGACAAACAAACGTGTGGTTAGGGATCGCCCGCTGTTTCACTTAACAGAGAAACGAGCATGTAACTGGTAATTGGGCAAAACAGAGGGTGTTGGTGCTAGCTCCAACTCGAACTCGAATGTTTTTGCCACGTATGCAATACATAGCCACGTCAGATGATGACAGGGATCACATTTCATCAAAGTAAAATTACAAAAAAAGGTATTTTAATTATTTTTAGTAATCGATCATTTTCTCTAAGCATTTGATTGTATTTTAAGCTTTTTTTTTTCCCCCACATTTTATATTAAAATTAAAAATAAAATTAATTTAAAGGGCTTTGATTGATCACCTCCCCAAATTAATTCGGTACCATCAAAGCAACTCTGCTGTTTTCAACACTCTAGTTGAATTCTTTGGACAGATTGGTTGGCTTGGTTTACCCAAAACCAACAACTAATCACACCAAGAATCAAGATTATTATTATTTTTTGATAGAAAATTATTGTTATTTACATTAAACAAAAAATAAAAAGATATAAAAATATGCTATAAATATAACCACAATTCTACTCACACTTTTTATATTTTCTTTTTTATATTTTTCTTATCTTTTATATCTTTTATTTTTTTCATTTATAATTTTACTCTCATAAAACAACTATAAAATCAGAAGGATGCAAGCGTCAGCAGGGGTAAATAAACAAATGTACCCATAGGTTTTTCAAAAGAAGATATATGCGCTATTTTTTTTTTTTTTTTTTTTGGTATACATTTAACTTTTAATTTTAATAAATAAAAATAACGTCATAAAAGGTCAATAAAATTCAAAATTATCTAGTAATTCCACGTGTAAAGGTTTCCAAGCGCATACTAAAACCTTCCAGAGTCCCAAGCGGATACTAAAACCAATATTTTTACTTTTTCCCTAGGACCAGCCTGTACTGTTATCTCCGCCGCTAGCAGAAAAAATGGCAGAAAGCACCGAAATTTCTATCAAACAAGATGCTGCAAAAGAACCCTTCAACGTTTTCTCCATCTTACCCAAGTTTAATTTCCAAATACCTCATCTGAATCTGCAACTCCCTTTTCTGAAGCCAGGTCCGGGAAAAGAAGCTGCCGGCGGCAAAGAGGAAGCGAAGCAAAATGCGGTGGTTTCCGATGAAGCGATTTCAAATGAGAGTCTGAAGCCGGACTTTGTAAGGTTCCCCAAAAGGGAACTTATTGTTCCTCCACCTTTGGAGACTGAAGCTGAGGAGCAATCTAATAAGACTTCCAATCCTATTATCCTTTGGCAGGTATTCGGTTTTATTTATGTTACTGAGCAGGAAGTAATTTTTTTTTCAATAATTTAATTTTTGTGTTTGCCTTGGCCACATAGAACTATCACAAATTCATTTACCTGGGGAATTTGAATGTTAGAGGGTTCAAATTTGAAAATATAAATAATTGGCAAATAATATCTTTTTCGGGAATTTTTTAACTGGCCAATGTATATATATATATATATTAAAAAAATTGTTTTTTGATAACCTTATGGATATGATATCCTGGGTTATATGTGCTTGGAGAGAAAAATCTATTACAGAAATATATCATTCTTTGGGAGCTGACTAATCTGATCTCTTCTATTTAAGAAGGAAAGTTTTCATTGTGGTTAGTGGATAAACATGGGTGATCAAGCTATTTGTGAAGGGAAACACTTCATTTCATGTGTATGGAATCTCACCTTTCTTCATGTTAGGGAAACACATCGGTTTAAGAGATGGCCTTGAATGTAGTAGGACTAGAGCATTTTTGCTTTGTAGCCTTACTATTTATTTTTCCCCTCTCTATCTCTCTCTGTCATTGTGTGTATCAGACACAAATAAATTTTGAACTGCTGAATGCCTGTGAACCAAGAAATTAAAAACAAAAGACCTTTTCTGTAATATTCTCCCTGCATGTTTAGATCTCCCTTTCAAAGTCGTGTCTTTAATGTGAGTGCATAAATTCTAATTCATCAAATCAATCTTAGCTTTTCTCCTTCATAACTTGATGGTGTTTTGGGTTAGAGTCCTTTCTAGTTTATGCCATCTCAGCTTCTGTTTGGATCTTATAGTCATCGTGCTATTATTCTATGGTCAGCTAATGAGATTAAAAGTTTCAAATAGTTTACAGTGCTTTATTATCTTGATTTACTTGTTCATGCTTTTTGATGCACAATGAGATTAAGTTGCTCCCTAAGATCCTCTGGAGTAAGATTTCACATGGTTCCAATTGCCCAAGTCGTTCTAGTTTGTATCAGGGTAAAACTAGAAATGAACTGGCAAAGGCCTAGCTTATCAATATCTGTCTCGTAGCAAAGAAATTGTGCGAAAAGAAGGTTGCTTTGCCTGTGCTTTTGCAGTATAATGATTGCTTACGGTCTCTTATCCTTCATTGAATTCCATTCCAGGTTTATGCATTAGGAGGGTTCCTTGTTTTGAAGTGGGTGTGGGCACGATGGAATGAGAGGAGGGGTAAAGGGACATCTTCAGATGATGATGACAGCAGTCAAAGAAGGTCTTCTGGTGATAGTGAGCCTTGAGACATGGAATCATAAATTGTTATTAGCTGTATAGGATGGAATTAAAGTTGCAATTTCAATACCTGCACATTTGACTCTATGGATTCTATATTGTTTCAATTGCTATACAGGCAGTGACTGTTTCCTTAACTCTCTGTCTCTCACGCAAACACACACTTTCTGATACTGTACATATTGGGTTATTGCTAGCATGAAATTCCCAACAGAAGGATGCCTATTCAAACCGTGCCCCGATTCGAATGAGACCAAATTTACTGTCTCAAAGTATTTCATACACGATTTCATTGTAACAAATTGATCAAATTATATGGAGAGGTGAGATAACATCATTATTATAAATTTATTTATTTATTTTTTATAGTTAATTAGGAGAAATGAAATAGAGATTGAGATAGGGAAGTGAAAAGTTGATTTTAATCCATTTGAAATATTGAGTAATAAACGGTAAATCTTATTCAATGAACGTGACTAATTTTTTGAATTTATGGTTTTTAGTATAGAATATCTTAGAATTTTATTTGCTTTTTAGTATGGAATATCCTAAAACTTGATACAAAATTTAAAATTTAATTGGAGAATGAATTGAGCTATGAAAAAAATTATAATTTAATAGTGATACAAAATGGTATCTGTTATACGCCCGGTAAAAATATTGTTTATTACTTCTACACGTCGGCAAATAAACTATATGTTTTGGCATCAAGGACTATCTGTCTAACTGAAGCAATTGCCCCTACTCCAACTAACACTGAGGATGACACTGCTATCAATGTATTCCCCCAAAAGACTATACTCTTCTTTGGGGTCTTGAAAGTCAAATTGTAAAAAATCATTGGCAAAATGAAATCAAGAGGAATGCACCCAAATGCCCCAAACAAGGCCATTATATCCCCAAAGAATGGCAGCATTGCAGCCAAAACTGTGGCTACGATCACTGTTAATGACCGGAAAATCAACCTCGGCACCACGTTGCGAATGGAGAACTCACCCATCTTTGGATCTGCAAAAATTGTTTCCAATAATTCATTTGTTGGTTGTAAGTAGACCTGCAAACGCAATTTTCCCTGAGGTAAATTCTTCTAGAATTTATCAAGACAATGACAAGAAATTGCTAAAAAAAATTTATAATTATTTTACTTTTTGAATAAGATTAGTCTCATTTTTTATGTAGAGTAAAAATATTTGTAACTAAAACCAAAAAGAAAAATTACCAAGAAGCTTTGCTTACCACAGTTACTGCTAACATTTGCAGGAGAGTGGATAAATTTGTCATCACAAGAAACCAAATGGGCAGCAAAGGTTTCTTTACACCCATGAAGTTAGCAAGAATGGTTGGCTGTGTTTGGTTGCCAAATGCCCAATAACCAGAGATGCCTACGCTGAAGTAGCTTGTTGCTATAACAGCATAGCAAATGCATAGGCCTTTGAACATTTTGCCCTTCACTGGAGGGGCTATAGTTGCCTGCAAACAATTCATCAACATTCATTAAAAACCAATTAACAACATTGCCATTTGTTGAACTTGTTCATTAATATTATCTGACATATCTGTTATATACAAGTTTTTGTCTCATAATATTAATTAGCTTAATATAATACGGACATGTCACTAACATTTGCTATAAATATCTTTCGAGTATTTAGATAAATAATATTTTATCACTTTTAGTATTTATTGTTCTTGTAACCTTATTATACTAATTTAAGCATTGAAGCGATCTCACACTACACTAAATGCTTGTCATGTTATGTAGGTTATTACCCAATCCATTGAAGTCACATTGCTTAGACCTAACCCGACCTTTGACCTAATCTACAACTTGGCCAAAACATTATCCTTTGCAATGGATAAGAAGATCAATGAAGATGGTCAAGTTACCTGTATTTCAGGAATGATTCCACTAGCATATGTGGTAGCAATCATTGAAATACCATTGAACAAGCCAAGAACTCGATCTGTTTCAGACCTATTTATAGAGTAATTTCTAGGGGGTGCATTCTTTGAGTTACCTGCAGAATACCCATATGAATTCACGTTATCTTTACAAGTGAAGAGCACAACTTGTTCCTGCTCAAGCTACCATTGTTGTGTTTGCTTTCTCTTACCAATATATATTGAACCAACCGCGGCGAATGCGCTATAACACAGGCAAAGGAGAAGGGAAACAAGATTGATGTGCCTTAGAGAGTGGAAGGATGGAATTTGAGCCAAAACCAGCATAATGAATCCACTCATCATGATAAATTGGTAAAGCTTCATTGTTCCATTTGGGTTGTAGAGCTCGTAAATGAACTGCACATCAGAAGAAAAATGCAAAGATCATAAGCATGTAAGTTACTTGAAATAACAGAAAATGGTGGTGGGATGTAAGGTTTCACAAGCTACCTTGAGGCTCTGTCCTGCAACAAGAGGACCAGCAATAACTGCACCATAGCATATGGCAAATTGAAGAGGACCAACATAATACTTTGCCCATCTTGGTCCTGCCAACATGTGCCATCAATAATGACTTAGAGGAGGAGGAAAATCAAAAAAGTAAAAGCATTTCTAGATGGTAGGAATTAAAAACACATATATGTAATTTTTAAATGTTTAGATTCATTTAAAAAAAGAAGTAAAAACATCTCTACAAGTCAAAACATTTATTTAAAACATCAAAAACCAATAAATATTCATGAAAGAAACACTTCAAGAAACAAAAAAAAAAAGCTACCTTTGTTAAAGATAATATAGTTATTTCACTTTCCTTTTGACCTTTGCTTTTGTACTAGGGCCATGTTTAAGGATTATGGGGTTTTAGGCAAATTTATTGAAGGGACCTAATTTTTCTTTTTCTTTTTAGTGAAAATTTTACAGTATTTTATACCACATTAAACATCAATTAATCTAAATTTTAATTGGATATATAATTTCAAATATGACAAAGCTAACTTTACCAAAATTTAATTCATTAATTCTTGTATCATTATTTTAAGCATATCATAGTTTTTCAATTTTTTCTTTATATTTTAAAACTAAATTCATACTTTTACAAAGTATGAAAAATAAAATAAAAGACAAGAAAAGTTATAAATAAATAGAAGGTTCAATTTTAATTAAAAAAAAAATGAACAACTAATAGAACTTGATAGTAATAAAAATTGCATGCCAATATAATCTTCAGACAATTTTTATTGGAGTGGTAACAATTTAATATTAGAAACTCATTTTGAGAATTTCCAGAAAGTCTAGAAAAAAAAATACTAAAACTTTTGGGAGAAATAAATATATTTAAACAAATAAATATTATTTGTTTCGGTAAAAAAAAAATTGTTGTAAATAATTAATTTTCCAGTAGATTATCTTTCAAACTTAATCATTAACAACTCCTAATTAATATGGGCCTATCTAATAATATTTAAGATTAAGAATATAATTAAATAATAATATATAATATTTAACTAATTTTTAATACATGCATAGGATTATATAAGAAGGCATAATAGAAATGGAATAGAAGTGTTGATTAGAGGGAGAAGGGTGCAGGATATTCACCCAAAATATCTCTAGCCATGTCCCTAAACCGAAGCTGGCGACGCCCAAGATGCGCATGGTGTTCCAAAACCAAAGACAATAGATTATAGGAATAGAAAGTAACAAGGCCTGCAATAATCAACCACAGCACTCCACCAACCCAACCAAGCAAAGTGAATGCGTAAGGAATTGTAAGAAGCACAGGACCCACAATTGAAGTTGTCAAGTGATATCCACAGTGCAACCATGAGCCTAAATCAAACACATAACAAACAATTCATCAATACCCATTGTTGCTTTCAATCAGAAAACCAGAGATTCACAGAAAAAAGAAAAGAAAATCACTCTGAATTAAGAATCAGAGCTAAGTTTGGAGCAGTTTTTCATATGATAATGAAAGAGAGTACTCATCAGTTACTCACCTTTGGATTTCAGGACAAATAGAGCTCCTGCATCGAGCTCTAGTTGATTTGGATCTTGGGTGTTGATAAAAGCCATTTTCTTTGTTACCTTCTGCAGGGACTTGCACAGAATTTTGAACAGCAGTTCCCATATCTGCTTATCCGCCGTTGCTTTGTTTTCTTTCTATTTCTGTTTTTATGCGGCGAAGAGTCAAACTTGGTGCCTTGGGATGATAATTTGTGTTATAGGCTTGAGAAGGAAATAAACAATGGAACAAAAAATAGGATAAGTTGAGCCAACAAACATTGATGCTGTTGATAAAGACGAATTAAGAAAATAGGGTAAGGGGACTGAATTTAATAAGGGTAAGAGGAGGTGTATGAAAATTTAATAAAGAGAGCAAACTCATAAAGGCGACCACCCCTAATTGATTGAAGATAGCTATATCTTTGATAAAGACTGCATCCAGAGTATTAGTATGAGTTTTGTTGTTCATGAGAAAACTTCATTAATCGGTCATCTGTAAATATTGATGTAAAAATTAGTATAAATACTCTCTTAACCTTTTAAGATTTACATAAATAACTTCTTAAACACTTAATACTCCTAATTTTTTTCACTAAAAAAATGAGACAAGTTGGCATATGAGTGAGAGAAGACTCATATGGAAATAAAATTTATTAATGTAGAAATATGGGATTAAGTGAGTTATAATAGTCAAAATAAAACTTATCATATTACATTGAGAAACAGTAAGGACAAAGATACACGTGCTAAGGAAATTTGTTTATGCAAATTTTGAAATTTTTTGCAATTGGTGTGACTGTTACATATATATAATAGCTGTGATAGATTGAAAGGGTTTGAAAATGTAGCTCATACAATAATGCAAGTTAATTTAATCTGCTCTATTTTATATTGTATACGACAGAAACAGGATAATGATATTATGAGACTTGGGCAACCTTGTAGGTACCACATCTCTAGATTTTACTTAAATACATGAATGGATTCATGTTCCTCGTACCCTACTTGACAATTGACAATATTATTATTTCA
Source organism: Bauhinia variegata (assembly GCA_022379115.2). Lineage (NCBI taxonomy): Eukaryota > Viridiplantae > Streptophyta > Magnoliopsida > Fabales > Fabaceae > Bauhinia > Bauhinia variegata. The sequence continues at coordinate 19,241,165 of CM039428.1, read as the reverse complement.
GTGACTTTCGTATCTTTTTTATACCAAGTTATCTTCTTATTTTTTCACTTTAATAACGAGTTATAATTTATAAAAAAAATTACTTATATTTTTAGAGTTTAAATTTCAAATATCTTATTGAATTAAAATAATTTTATATCAATTAATTTATGTATTTAATAATTAGATACATTAATTTTTTAATTTAGATAAATATTTTCAAATCATTTTTTTTTTCTCACAATCGATTCTTTTCATCATAAAAATTTGACTACTCAACCAAATAAGCTCTGAATCTTTAATTTGACAAATCGGATTAGCTGCACACTTTTAAATGTGCACTTTTTTATGTGTGAAAACATCTGAATTTTTCATGTTGATATTCCAATGCAATCTTATTAATTTAAATTTGTATATATAAATACGCACGTACACACAAGCATAGAAAGATTGACAGTTTAAGAATATAAAAGGAATTATAGTTTAATTTTTTTAGAACGATAATTCTTTTTCATCGTACACGTTCGCCTTTATGTGGCAAGAGAATGAAATATATATATATATATATATATATATATATATGAATTTCAATAATAATATATACTTGTAAGTGAAGCATATTAGCTTATGTACTCCAAAAGAAAATTGAGTGTGTACATACATTTATACACTCTGCCCGTTTGGTAAGAGGCGGATAGGGCCATGGAAAAGGAAAAAAATTTCCATTCCCTCACAAAACATGTTTGGTTGGCACTTGGGAATAGGAGTCTCAATTCCTTATCAATCTAAATTGCTTTAAAATTACCTTTTTAGATTCCTTCTAGTAGCTAAGGAATTTTAACAATTCCATGGAATCAGGAAATTTGTCCCAAAATTGTTCCCAACTATTCTTCATAATTACCCACTGAAAGATGAGAAGCAGATGGAGATTAAACTGTTCTTCTTTACCATGAAGCCTCTTTGTCGCCGTTCCTTCTTCGGCAAGATGAGTGGAGGTGCCGTCAACACCACTACCAAGCACCTCATTGGAAACCCACCGCCGTCCGTCCACCGCCACCGACCTTCCAGCTCTGCCAAGCACCTCACTAGAAACCCACCGTCGTCGTTCTTTGACGTACAGATCTGGGTGCGAGAAGCAGCACCTTACTTGATGGGTGTAGACAAAGATTTGGGCTTGGAAATAAAGCTGAAACCCCCTTCAATCTGTCTCCATGTTGAAGTGCTTCAATGATGTGAAATGATGCTTGGACAATGTAGATAAGGAAGCTGAGCTTATATTAATTTGGGGTAGCAACTATTCAGTAATAAGGTACTATGTCAAAGTAATTATAATTATTTGTATCAGTAAAAATATATAGAGATACAAAAATTAAAAATCGATGGTGTGCCAAAATCAAATGTGCTTGGTTTAAATGAGCTTAAATGGGGTGCACAAGGGAATGGTAATTAATTTTATTTATTAGAGCATTTTAGACTTTTGACAGTATGGGGTGTGCCAAAAGAAATTGCCACCAACTATCGCCCACTGGACTTTTTGAACTAGAAAGGACATACAGACAAATCTGCTCCTCTTTCACCAATTGGGCTTTCTTACCTGACCCGAATTCGCTCACCCGACTTGACAGTCGTACAGTGTCTTTTTTTTTTTCAAAAAACAAAAAAACAAAATAGTGTCACTGACGCGTATGAACTACCAAGTTCAGCTGTTCAAGCTGCAAACCAAATCCGCCGCTCGTAGTGTGCGTGTCTTCAGCTCCACAATTCATAATATAAGCAAAACTGCAAAGCTACTTGTAACTTGTAAGCTGTAACTGTTTCTTTTTGTGTGGTAATGGCAAAGGGAGACGACGCCGTGAGAAAGAAGAAGAACAAAGCGATTCGGAAGAAGCTTAGAAGCAAAGATGGCTCTTCCAATGTATCTGCAAAGGTAGCAGCCATGATAGCCGCCAAGAAGCGCCGCCAGTCCGGAAAACGCCGCATCACCGAGGTGCTTACTTTTTGCATGTTATTATATGTTTGTTTCCCGGGAAAATCTCTATAAAATTTCATTGCTTGGCTTCCGAGGCTCTTGCGAAATTCTATGGATGTGATTCTCGTGTTTAAAGTTGCCTTTCTTGATGGTATATTATAATACCCTCGGTTTATTTATTGTCATTGAATAATTTATGCTTTTGGCAATAAAGTTACATGGCAGAGCTTCTGTCTGTTTAAAAATCAAGATTAGTACTGTTTGTTGACATGAATCACCAGAAGTGACTGAAAAGAAGGTCTTGTTACAGTTGTAAAGAATCATCTAGTTGATGGCACTAAGTTTCTTTCTCACTCGATGATGTAGTGAATAACCAGGTGTTGCAAGTATATTGGAAATAACGTTCTTGGAGATTTTACTACTGTAGTGAATGGTTATGAAAACGTGGTATCTTTTTCCTCCTTATTAGTTTCGATGACCAAATAAGTTTAGTGTATGCCCATTGGTTATTTATAGGTATCTTGATGTTGTCAAGACCATTCGGTTGGAAACTATTTTATGATTCATTCTGTTCATTGAAGAACGTTATTAAAAAATCAGGCCAAAATTATCCGAAGTGATTATAGTTATTCTGATTTCTTGCTTATGCTATCACGGTATTGCAGGGGATGTGCTTTAGCTTACCTACACCTGATGATCCATTCAATGATCGATATGGAAAGCCAGAATTCAAAAGAATGGATAAAAGAAAGAAAAATCATCCCCAGAAAGATGATAGAGTTCCCGTTGATGGGAAAAGTGCAGTGAGAAGAAAAGTTTCTCTTGATGAGAATATTTTAAATTCTAATCAGATAGCAAATGAAGATGATTTTAAGTGTTTGAAGAATGAATTCAAAATACATGTCACAAAACAAAATAGAGATCATGCGGTGATTAAGAAGCACCTTTATGGTCCACAAGGAAAAGGTTGTTTTAACCCAGAGTCACCTTCAAAGTATCTTATAGCATGCTTAACTTCGATTGAGAGTGAATTGCGACTTGATGAAACCTCTACTGATTGTAAGGAGGAGCCTTGGCTTGGTAGCACATGGGGTATTGAATTTTGGAATTGCTATTCTGCTGGGAAAGATATAATGGAGACTGGTGGAAATTCTGCCAGCATTGAGCAGATTGCATGGATTGTTTCTAGTGCTGCAGATACTATTGCAAGAAAGGAGAAAGAAGGCGAATCCTTTTCCAGTCCCTTTCTTTTATTCCTTGTTCATTCCCAAGAAAAAGGAGCCAAGGTATGCAAATAAATTTTCCACTTTTTCTTGTTTTATTTTAAATTAATTTTGCTTAATCACTCAGAGACTGACACCTCTATCTACTGACTATCTCCATCTTTCTTTTCAAGGGAAGATGAGTCATGGGATCCACTTATGATTTGTTGGCTTTTAAATGAAGATACTATTTCTTAAAAACAAGATTATAAGTTCAAGCTTGATTTCATTTTATTAAGAGTTTCCAAGTACTTTGCTTCAAATTTATAGATATTATCTATTGGGTGGCATTGAATTTCTTCTTTATTCAATTTCTCTACAATTTATAAGATTCATATTTTCAGTCAATGATATTGCATATCTTTGAGATATTTTTGGATCTGGCTGCGGATGATATGACCTTCTATTGTATTGTTTAGAAGAGGTGAACGGGGAAGAAAGGTTCACTAATTTTATTAATTCCTGCCATTGAGCTTTGGAAGCTGTTAACTTGTTTGGTAACTTTTATCCTAAAAGAAATATGATATGCAGGTGCGCTCAGTCTGTAAGCCCTTGAAACTTTTAGGGATACATACAGTGTCTATACATTCAGGTGCCTCCATAGATCACCAAATTCATGGGTAATTTTTTGAAAATTGTCTTTCTTATTTTAACGCTGTAACATATATATAATTTTGACAAAAAGACAGTATAAAGTAGATCATAGTTAACATCATGCATTATCATCTTGTTTGGCAGCGTGCGCTGCATTATTTTAATTAACTTTTAGGGAAAGTGAACAATTTCTTAATTCTTTATTACCCTATGCTAAGCTTCATTTGCCATGATATCTTTAGTATTGGTTAACATGAGATTACCATTATTAAGCATCCATTGTCTAGGAAAAAGGCATTGTATTATTAAATGATCATAGATGGTATGGTTATTATGCAAGAGCAGAATGACATATATATATTTCACATGTAAAATGGCGGACGTGCTTACATCCTGCATATCTGTTATCTGCATGGTCAAATTTGCATGTATGACAGTGTGAGGAGCTGTGCATGTGTAATGTCCTATTTCATACACATGCTTTTTTAAGCATACGTATTAAAATACTTGTTTGTTTGGATTGCAGCTTTTTAGTTGTTATGCATGTCATATATGTCAACTTATTGAACAATTTGTTTTGTCTTCCAACAGTCTGAAAAGCTGTGAGCCTGAGTTCATTGTTTCCACTCCTGAGAGACTTTTGGAGCTTGTTTCCTTGAAGGCCATTGACATATCTAATGTCTCCATGCTGGTACTTTTTCTTTCCATTTACTCACCAACCCCCCCCCCCCCCCCCCTTTTTTTTCTTTTCCAAACTGAAGTTTTGCTGTCCATTTTTTGTGTGCTCTGTGTATTTGATTAATGTTTACTGATTATTAGTTATTATTATTCAAACAGTTAACTATACCAAAAGTCCGTGTAAATCTATTGTTATACTGCTCCTTTCTGCATTTGTCATGCTTATTACATGTGCATAAACATATTGCTGTACGTGAAATACTGGCCTTTTTTTTGGGGTCCAGTGAAACTGCCTTTAATTAAATTCTTAGTATAAACACTTGAGCATGTGTCCATGCTTTTTCCTGGTCTCCTATGGCGTTTGTTCATTCTCACCTTGTGATGTTTGTTGTCTGCATTGTTATATAGTCTGCCATTTGTTCTGAGTGGTTTTGGATTTGAACCATGCACTTTCTACTTTTCTGACCAAAAGAAGGATTACTTCTAAATCTATGTTCTGATTTAGTTTTGGGGTTATGTTATTCAACTAGGTTTGACCTTTTGTAGGCAAATTATTTGGCCTAATGAAATAAATAAACTTGAATATGGGCAATTGATAATTTTGTTTAATATGTGGTCATATTTGCTTTTAATAGAGGAATGATGAAATAAAATTTAGGACTCTCCTCTGATGATCAAGTTGAGCAACAAAAGTCTTTCTCTCCGTATGTATGAAAGATATGTATAATATGATCTTTCAGTTCTCATCCTATATATTTGATGAAGAGGTAGTGACCAATACTATGAAAATTATGTATTAGTACCTTTTTATTAATAAAAAAATGAATCATAGTAATTGATGTTAAACACCACGGGATTAACATTTTATGCTTTCATCTTGATTCATTACTATTTTTCTGTTGAATAGGTCATTGATGGGCTTAATTCTACGTTTAGCACTGGCCAAGTTGATATGATAAAATCCATTAAGAATTCTATTTCTGGTGTTCCCCATATTGTGGTTTTTAATGATTGCTTCGGCCATGCCTCTATGCCAATGGTCAAATATCTTCTAAAGGGACCAATTTGTAGACTATCTCTTCTTGATTCGGTTACCAGTCTCAGTTCATGTATTATTCAGTCTGTGGAAGTTTGTACATCAGAAGAAGAAAAACTTCTCAAGGTATCTGTATATATATGCTAAGCATTACTTTCTCCCTTTGTCCTTATCTAAGTAAAATGGGACAATTCAAATTATCACATTGCAATAACTTTCATGTACACTTTGGTCTTTATCTTTGTTGCCTCCAAAACAATTATTTGCTTGTCTTATCTGGTCTTTTGGAACAAGCTATAATTTGACTGTGATTATTTTTGGTTTCATAGAGGCTTTATTAGTGTCTTTTTCGTGGAAAATTTTCCATTATCCCATATCAACTACTGCTAAAATATGCTTTATTCATGTTTTGGATTGATTTTAGTGTTACATTGATTCGAGCATTTATTTTGTTGCTGCAATGATTTAAAATTGTGTTGTTTTATCTTTATGCAATTTAAATTTATTTGTATCTGATATCCACTTAAAAGCCATCTGCCATCCAATATTGTTTCAATTTAACTACTCTGTCAAATTTTTGCTTGTGAGAATTGTTATTTTGCAAAAACACTCAATTATCTCTCCTGCTCATGGGTGTAAATTGTCTTGTTGATAATTTCTAAATTTCCATCTTTTTACATTCATTTGTTCTCTGATAGATGTATACTTGCATTGATTTGTTTGTATAGATATATACACTTTTGTAATTGCATTGTATATCGACATGATTGATTTTTGTAGAGCATCAAAGTTCTTGAGCAATCATTGGGAAATAAAGTGCTATGTATTATACGTGGTGATAACAATTGTCAGAAGTTGCTCGCCAATCTCATAGCCAATGGTTGTTTGATTTTGGGTGGCTCTGATGCACAAAGTGTTGGTGACAGGTAAAACCTCTTTGCCTATCTTCATTGCATATTTTAAACTAACTAAAGATATTGTTACTACATCTACTTGAGGTAGACATAATCTACCATTGGTGGAGTTTATTGAAATTTCCTTCCAACCATGAATTATAGGGGTCAATAATAGACTGCAGCAGTTGGCTAAATATAGTCAGAGACTATTGCAACCATTATCAGTTATTAGTGTTAATCAAAAACTAGTAATTTGGACACAGATAGCATGATAATTTTACAAAATACTGGTGCAAGGAGCTTTCATTGGTTTTAAGTCTTATGAATTTTTTTAAACAGGGACTTTTAATTTATAGTGAACTCTCGGAACGTCTGCCATCAATTTTTGCTTTAAATAAACTTGAGAACTGTTTCTGCTGTTAGTTCTGGACAAATGGTTTGAATGGTTGAGTCGTAAAAGAGGATAGTATTTCAATTGTCACGAGAGGGGGAAAAAAATTTAAAATATGTTTGACAGAGGTAGGTTCTTTCGATTCAAGCTTCATTCAAAACCAAAATAGTCAAGCAAAGCTGTCCTCAGTGTCTTTGTAAGGAATACGCAAGAATCTTGGTTTCTTTGATTTAATTAGGGGAAGGGATTTAGATGTGATGAACTGGATTTATTTGTGAAAATACTAATCTTTATTATGACTTGCACTTATGAGGATGTTGATGTTTGCATGACAATTGTATTGAAGGTCATTTTAAATGAATGATGTTTGACAATTCGTTCCTGTCATCAGTATTAATTTTTCCATGGCCATCATAAATTCTTCAAATTGTTGTCTAAAGATTCTAAATCATTAAATTGAAATTTTAGATAGCTGATGCCTAGTTGTCTGTGTGGTACTGCTAGTTTAACAGATTATCTGTTTTCTCTATGTTGAAAAATTCAAAATTTCAAATGACTTGTCTGTTCTGTTTGATATTTTGTTCCTTATGAATTTCTAAACTGTTATTTTTGCAGTGTGGGCCACAAGGGAAGAATGAAAAAAGCGATTTCTGTGATTAACATGGAGCAGATCTATAAGACGGATATAGGGGACTACGATTTAGTAGTCCTTCCCAGTTTTGTACCCGTTGTGGATAACTATGTCCATATTCTGATAAGCATGGCCCGCCACAGCGTCAATGGTGTTATTTACAGCTTCTTAACCAAAGAAGACAGAGAAATTGCTGGACCACTCATTAGAACACTAGAAGAATGTGGGCAGCAAGTGCCCGAAGCCTTACAAAGCTTGTGCCATACGTAACCCATGATGGAATAGCAAATTCTGGTTGTTGTTTGGTAATCATTCGTGTATCTTCTTTCCAGCTTTGCAAGATCAAATTGCCCAGATATGGAATCAGCTCCTTGTTTGGAAGGACACAGCTGGGTTGGTGGCAAAAGAAACAGAGAATCTTCTAATCATCAGAATTTACAAATTCATTTGTTGTGTTGGTGGTTCTATTTGAAACATTTTTGTATCATTTGCTGTCTAGACCGACCAAAATACAGATGGGATGATTTTGGAAACAATAGTTAGTTAGCTAAACTACAATTTTGTAGTTAGCCTGTTAAATTGATTGATAGAACCATACATAGCTACACAATTATAAACAATCACAAGTTGCATTTTTCAAATTTCATTTTTAGCTTGTTAAGGATATTCAATACCTTCATAATTAATAGGTTGGCTTTAACAAAATAATAATACTTTGAGTTTTTTTCTCTTTTCCTACAAATGATTCTTACGTGATATTTAGGAGAAGCGTCTTTTAAATATACGTGAGCAGATTGGTCAGACAATTGAAGTAGATACTACATTTGTCATTTGGCTAAGTTTCTTCTCAATTTATGGCGTCGCCATTTTATTTTTTTTAATGAAATCTCATATTACTATATTAAACATTAATTAAATCGGTTTGAATCGAACAATATTAAAAAAGTGACACAACTCTCAATTTGTAGGATCCTTTTGTAATGTCATCTTAGGCTCATACAATGTACTAACAAGATTAGATGAATTATTATTATTCCTATAAAAGAGAGAGATTAGCTGGATTGAAATTCTCTTTCCAATCTTTAAGTCTCTTTAAACTACATTACTCTCTGTAAATGTTTGGTTTATTTGGATGTTAATGGATTACCGTACGAGGTATTTCAATTCAAGACATATCCCTGTGTTTTTTATGACAATTAAACGTTTTCAAAATTGTGTGTGATTTGGGGGGGAGGGGGCGATCTTATTATTCAAAGGATCTTAATACAAATTAGTTAATGTGGTGAAAATCTAAAAGCAAACATTAATGAATGAATCATTAATTTTTTTTAATATTCTGAGTATTTTTATTTCTTTTGATATGTAATTAATTTTTGTTAAAATAAGAAAAAGTAAATAGTAATTTCTTTCAATAAATATAATTTTAAAATTATAATTTTTAATTTGAAACATAGAACTTAATCTGTTTCTACTAAGCTACAAATCTTGTTAGTAATGAATCATTAATTCTTTAATTATGTCTATATATCTTATTATTTAATTAATTTTGTGTCATCACAAAGATCTACAGCCTAAAGTAGTAAGTAATGTTTAATTATTATCATCAAAAAAGGAAACTCCGTTTTGGAGAGACAATGGTTTAAACTTCAAACCCATACAAAACCATTAATGGGATTTGTTTATATATTATGAAACAAATTTAAAATCCAGACATCTTTATCTAGTAAGTTGCCAAATTACCACCTTTGCATGCAAAAGAGGGAAAAAAAATCTTTTTCTTATGTCATTAATTAGCATATGCCTCTTCCTAATTTTTTTTTAAAAAAAAAATTGAAGATAGAATATACATACAGGTTCCAGTAGTTAATAATGCCCTAATTATTAATTAAGAAATTGGCATGATATGAGTCTCCTATTTTTCATGTGAAATATAGGTCTTCTATCATTTTCTTAAAACTATACTTTAAGATGTGCCTCTTACAATTTGATTTAAATAAACAAAAAAAATCAGCATATTGCTTCTTCTTTTTTTTTCTCCCACCAACAGCCGAAATCATCATTGTTTTTTTAATGATTATATTCTAGTTAGAAGATTCTATCTATACATCTTCGTTGACTACCAATATAATATTTACAAATCATTAATTAATAACACCCTAATTATTATAAAATTGGATTTGATAAAAAAAATATTATGAAATTGGCATGCTAATTAAGATTTGGCCTTAATTAGATGCTGAGTAAAAATTTATTACACGTTCGATTTGAGTTTTTTTTTTTTTATATCAAAGTATTTTCATACTTTTGATTACTAAATTAATTTCTATTTAAAATGTGAGCAATGACCAATTAATTTGAGTTATTGCTTAGAGTTAAATGAGTCTCCTATTTTATTTTATTTTTTATGTAAAATACAGGTGTTACATCATTTTCTTTAAATTATACTTTTATATATATATATATATATATATATATATATATGCATGTTTGTTATAATTTGTTTAAACTTCTAAAAAATTCAGCATAGTGTTAATTTTTTTCCAACCGACAGCTAGCCAAATTAATAATTGCTTCTGATGAATATTATTTTACTAAATAATCATAGATTATATAATATAGATAATATATACGTCATTCCCTACGATTGGTCACTATCTTTTTATAATTTCCAGCTAACACAAATACTCTTGAACTAATTAATATAATAGCTAGATTGTTACCGAGGATTATCGCATCAAGCATCACGTGTAGGTCATTGCAAACATTAATTATTATATTTTAGTCCTTTAATTAGCACAATTTTTTTATTGTATTATACTTTTCATTTTTTTAAGTTTATTAATTAGTAGAAACTATACATTAGTAGGAGTATTTTATCATATTAATTTTCACCTCACTCGCTCCAAGGAAATTAGAACCCAATACTTCTATAATAATATCACTCAATACTCAATCATTAAGGTGTCTTCTTAATTAACTGGGTTATTCCAGTTAGCAAAGATTAATTAAATTATTTTATTTATAAAGCTTAAGTTTAAATTTTATAGTAAGAATTTTTTTCTTATACAATATAGAAATGCTTTTATAAACTTGTGTTGAGACCTATAATATATCGGAAAGATATCTCCTTAGGAGCACTCTTTTGCCTTTTTTAACTTAAAAGAGTTGTTGTAAAAGACAAGGAGAAGAAAATTAGAGATGTCAAGGTGTATCAAGTTTTTAATTTTTATTTGATATTATATAGTTATGATACATGTAATCTCTATAAAATTTATATTTAACCCCTTTTAAGTTTAATTTTGATTTTCTTATCTAAATCTTGAGTCTACTCTACGGGTCTTCGTGCATTTTTTGAGTACTTTTTAGTTTGATACTGCGTACGTGTGCAACTAATAAAAAATTTAAGGAAAGCAATCAAGTAGGCTAATCACCTACACCAGCACATGACAAAGCATGAAGCAAGATGCCATCACCTAAGAGAAAAAAAAAATAATAATAATAATAATAATGATGATGATGATGATGATAATGATAATAATAATAATATCTCAATTCTGATTCTTTAAATTATGGAGTTTTTTTTCATTTTGAAGAAATTAAACCCTATATATAAATTGATCAATCAAATTTTTGTCAGTTGGGATGTTCCCATTCAGTAGTACCTGCTACCTACCTTATCATTCAATTATATGATTTTTTTTTTAAAAAAAAATTTCCAGATTCATTTAATTAAGCATGTCAAGTCAGCTGCTTAAGCCTTCATGGTCCTAAGAATATGCTATATAATTAGTTGTATTGTAAGGAAGGTTATGATAATAATAAGGGCAAAGTTGTATGGTTTTTATTTGGTTGTTCATATCATCAAAATAAGTTTCGTAAGTAACCCTTAAAAAATATAGTTTCAATAGTTTATGACTTCTTCTTTTTTCTCTTATTACACACTTAGCACATTATCATATTTTTTGATATAAAATTAATCTTGCTTAATAACTTAAATTTTTGTGTTAAATTAATTTTAATATAATAAATTATCACTTTTTAATTAAATTAGTCATAGGTTTATATTTTATTCTCGCTTCAAGTTAAAAAGAATTTCTTATGAACTGCAATTCTTTATAATAAACTTTTGGGTGTGTAACAAAAAATGTGAACCAATTGCATTTCAAGGCATTTTCCCCTTAAGTTAATCAAATATAATCATTTATACTTGCTTCAAATCTAAAATGAAATATATATATTTTTTTTTATCTGAATTTGACTAGACCAACACTTGGCTTTATTACGATAGATAGCTTCTGTATGTTCCACCTTTTAAATTTTCTGTTCAAACAAACGTTGTGTAAGCCATTACACTATATATACCTTCCTTATACAGTGATGGCTCTTCACACCCTCTCTCTCTCTCTCCCTCATCACAAACACAGAGGGGAGGGGAGAACTTGAAAAGAGAAGCATTTATTTATTTTTTGCTTCGTTCGGCTAAGTTTGCTCTTATTTGTTGAAGAGCCACTGATTTTGCTTCTTCAAAGGTACAGTAGCACTATAATTCTCAGCAGCTCTCCAGCCATTGCCTTGGCTCTGAAGCAACAATCACAACTTCAAACCCAAGAAAAAGAAATACTGTAATAGTGTTAAATGACAACACGTTGAGCTTCAAAGTGTTCTAAGTAAAAAGTATTTGATTTAAAACCTTGAAATTATCTTGGTTGAAAGGTATTTATCATTTATTACTCTTGTCTTAAAGAGAATTAGTCTTGTATAAAGTACGTGAGAATACACACTTACTACAGAGTTGGAACAATTTGTGTTCTTTTGGCAAAGCCATCCAGCACAGAAAGTTAAGAGTTTGTGTCTCAAGAAAGAAAACTCTCCAAATGGATAGGGTTTCATCAGCAGCGAGTGCTACATTTCAAAGTGTTCATTACAGTGACATTACAGGTCATGTGGGCTTGATTTGGGAGAAAAACAAAGCACCTCTGATAGTTCCCATGTTGAGATTTATGGTGTTTTGGTGCCTCGTCATGTCTCTTATGCTGTTTGTGGAGAGGGTTTATATGGGTGTCGTTATTGTTTATTTGAAGTTGTTTGGGCGCCAGCCAGAGAAGAGTTACAAATGGGAGCCTTTGAAGGATGATGTTGAGCTTGGAAACTCTGCCTATCCAATGGTTCTCGTTCAAATCCCTATGTGCAACGAGAAAGAGGTATGCATGTAAACTTAATTTTCAACCAATCAAAAAAGAGTAAAAAAAAAAGATTAGGATAGAAAATATTAATTCCAAGTATTATTACTAGTAGAATAAGGATGATCATCTAGTGCTAGTTTTAGTAGTAAAGAGTTAAATTTACTTAAATATGTTTTGAATTTAAGTTTATATATCTTTAAAAAATATTTTTTAAAAAAATTTATTTTTGTTAAATTAGTTATGAGTTTAAATATCTAATAATAACTTTGTATTACTTTAAAAAAATAGGGATGAAACATAAAATTTTAAAAATAATTTTTGTAACCAATAACAATATAGGAAACTTTATTATTATGCACTAAAAATATGTAATATCTAGCATAATGATTTTTTTTAATGGTTAAATTAGATTTTTTTTAATTAATCAGGTTATAATTTTGATGTCGTTAGAGAATTATTATTAATATGTTAAAACTATCTATTAACTATATGTACACAAATAAAATAATGTGTTAAATTCAATTTTTTTTTCTCACCTTCAGATAAAAATATGTTCTGAAAAAATCTTGTTCTTAATAGATTCAAATACAGACGAGAAGTTGTTAATATATAAATTATTATGCACTTAAAAAGGATCATTGACTTAGCATTATTTTTTTGCCCCAAGTTGAGATTTCTCAAAAATTGGGATTTTTTTCTGAAAGTTTTTTGTGGGTCCCATTCTATGCAGGTGTATCAGTTGTCCATTGGAGCTGCATGTGGGCTATCATGGCCATTTGATAGGATTATCATTCAAATTCTTGATGACTCAACAGACCCTCTCATTAAGGTATTTCTCATTAATTTAAATCAATAATTTCCTTCTTTATCTCAAAATCAATGTCTATTCTTACAAAGAAACTAGCAAAAATTAGCTTGTTCAAATTATCATCATTTTTTTATATTGATAATTTTAAAAATTCATCAAAATGTGTCACCAACCAAACAATTTTTTAAAATGTTACTATTCTTTTTTTTTTTTCTTGATTCGTTCTTCAAGTTTTGTGATTTTGGCTTCTTACCCATGATTAATTAAAAAAAAATAAGTGCACTAAAATTTAATGCAATTAAAATTGTTATACGAATTCATTTAGTTGATGACATAATATAAAAGGTTAAATGATAAAAAGGTATATGTTAATTGATTACACTAAGGACACTAATTTTAACTGAACCAAATTTATTTTCAATTTCTCACATTATTAAATTGAAATTATGAGATCAAGCATATATATGTATATTATTTTTATACACTCACATTATATATATATATATATATATATATATATATATATATATATTCCTTTTATAATTTATAATTTTATCTTTGCACTATGTTAAAAAAATATTTGTATAATTTAAGTGTAAAACTTTGCATGTGGAAATGATTTTTCGAATTAGATGCTATGAGTTACACTTTGTGAAGCAGAAACAGTAAAGTGATTCAGTGTGATGTGATTTTCTACCATGAAAAACACGCAGAATCTGGTGGAAGTTGAGTGCCAGAGATGGGCAAGCAAAGGGATTAACATAAAGTATGAGATAAGGGCGAACAGGAATGGCCATAAAGCTGGCTCTCTCAGAGAAGGCATGAAACACAGCTATGTCAAACTATGTGACTATGTCGTCATCTTTGATGCCGATTTCCAGCCTGACCCTGATTTCCTTACGCGTACCATTCCCTTCCTTGTTCATAACCCACAAGTTGCTCTTGTCCAAGCTCGCTGGAAATTTGGTAATTTTGCTGCTTAATCAGTCCTTATATTAAGCTTCTTAAAAAAAAAATAAAAATTACCAAGATCTCCCATTGATGTGACATTATATGGGCCATACAATAGTTGATTCATTTAATGGCACATAATGTGCCATGTAATTGATTATAATCATTGTACTGATTCTACCACTACTTTTCTTCCCATAACTATGGCCTTGGGGTAAATTTGGATACAATTGTCCGAAAAGATCTGGATCAAGTGTAGACTGCTAGCTATTAAATCTATTTACAATTATATGGTCAATGCAATTATAGGTAAACCCCATTGATTGACAAACTGACTGCACCTGATCCATTTCTTGTTCAAGAACCCATCTTCACTATCACAATGAAAGGATGTTTCTTTCATTTGATGTGCCTTGAAAGTGGGGCAACTTTTGATTTAGTTGAAGCAATTGGGTGATAGTAGTCCATGTGGAACTGCAGTTAATGCTGATGAATGCTTACTGACAAGAATGCAAGAGATGTCAATGGATTACCATTTCATTGTGGAGCAGGAAGTTGGGTCCTCAATCCATGCTTTCTTTGGTTTCAATGGTAAAAAATTTCTCTAACACTGCTAAACAGTATACTATTTTCTAAACTGAAAATCTATATATTTTCTTTGGTGGAACTAGCCTAGTCAGATGAACGTAGATGAAATTCTGGTGCAGGCACAGCAGGTGTTTGGAGAATGTCCGCACTGAATGAAGCTGGAGGATGGTTGGACCGCACGACAGTGGAAGATATGGATTTGGCAGTTCGAGCTGGTCTCAAAGGCTGGAAATTTGTATATCTTAGTGACCTTAAGGTATATCATTTATTGCTCCACCATTTCATCATGGCATGGCTTTACATCCTTTGCCATAGCATCAAACCTCAGTGACCCTATCTCATAGCACAGAACTATGCATTTATATAGTTTCACTTATCTGAGCCAAATAACAGAAACAGGAGGGCATCAACATAGAAGTCCTATTTGAGTATCTGAAAATTTTATGGACTAGGATAGGCATATACTGAGGAGTTTCTTTGATGAGTCCACAACTCAACATTGAACAGTAATTTGTACAATAACCAACAAGTTTCTGCAGAACATGTTGCCTGCATAACAAATGAGTTGATTGAATTTAGGTGAAAAGTGAATTGCCAAGCACATTCAAAGCCTACCGTAATCAACAACACCGGTGGTCATGTGGCCCAGCTAATCTCTTCATGAAAATGGTAAAGGAAATCGTAAGAAACAAGGTATTAGTCTTCTTCTAATTTTCTTTATCCAAAGAGAGGAATCAAGTCTATATTGTTCTCATTCTTATCCTGCAATATCTTCTTGCAGAAAGTCTCTATATGGAAGAAGTTTTATTTGATCTACAGCTTTTTCTTTGTCCGGAAGATCATGGCCCATGTGGTTACATTTGTATTTTACTGTGTTGTTATGCCAGCAACCGTCATAGTTCCAGAAGTGCTTGTTCCCAAGTGGGGTGCTGTTTATATTCCTGCTATTATCACAATTCTTAATGCAGTTGGAACTCCAAGGTCTATTTCTTTTCAAATTTAGATTCTTTCAAGTTACATGACTCATGTTTGTTTAATTTAGACTGTGCATTTAATAAGAGTTCATCCTAACCATTGATGTTAGATTGACACATGAGCTCTTATAGTTCTGGTGAAACGAAGACAGTCATGTTATCTCCAAAACATGAGAGAATTTTGATCCATTTCTTTTCTTCTTTCTACTCATTTAACATTTTGTGTGGAAGAACAAGCTTTGTTTTATTCTCTATGGGGAGTTACCGAGTTCCCAAAATCATTTGTGCAGATCACTTCACCTGATGATGTTCTGGATATTGTTTGAAAATGTCATGTCGATGCATCGAACTAAGGCAACAATTATGGGTTTGCTGGAGGTTGGGAGAGTTAATGAATGGGTAGTCACTAGGAAACTGGGAGATGCTCTTAAATCAAAATCTGGTGACAAAGCACGTAAGAAGCTTCAACTCAGATTTGGTGAAAGGTAAATTTCATTTATTTTTTGCTAGAATTTGAAGTGCTTAGTTTATTAAAAGGAAACGAAAACTTGTTCAAGTTCCCTCTCTGCACTTGAAAAGAAAATTTAAATACTATCCTTTTCTAAATTCTAAAATGAGGAGTCTTTTTAAAAAAAAGTACTTTTGTATAATTTTTTAGTATATAGATTGATTTTTAAACAAAAGCGTAAACACATTTAAACGACAAACATTTATCAGAATTATGTCAAAAACACTTTTAAAAAAAGAAGCAAAAATTAATCATTGTTTGTAAAAAAAGCTCAAAAAATTAAAATACTTACTTTTGACTTTTAATTATACACTTTAAAAGCATTTTTTATTTAAAGTCAATTTAAACAATCTCTAAAACTTTCTTCTATAAGTAGTATTTATCAGTGCAACTTATCTATTTCTTTGATGATGATGAACAGAGTGTTCCTGCCAGAACTTTGTGTTGGAGCTTATCTCTTCATCTGTGGATGTTATGATCTTAGTTTTGGAAAAAACCACTACTTTGTATACCTCTTCTTGCAATCTTTTGCCTTCTTCATTGCGGGGATTGGCTATGTTGGCGTCTTTGTTCCCAATTCTTAGTGGAGCTATTGCCTTGGAATCATCTCAAGCATTGCCACAAGAAAGATCAGAGTTTGGTTTCTCGCTGATTCTCAATTGGCTTTTGTATCATACATTCATTCAACAACAAAAATAAGTATTTTAAATTAGAATTTGGAAACAATAATAGCTCCTCCAGTTAAAAGTAGATGTGAACTTGAACTTGCTTCGGTTTTTTTTTTTAATAGTTGGACTTGTTTTCTATAAAAAGATTTATTTATGGATTATTATTTTTATTTTAATTAAAAAAATAGTTACACCCTTTAAAAGATATAAGAATATCTTAGCCACTTTCAGAAATTTGAATACTAGCATATCAAAATTTTTATTAAAAATTATGATTTCTTTTAATTGAATATCTTTTTCATGACTTAGAAAGATTTCTTAAAAGAATAAATAACATTTTGAGAAATAGAAAATTTTGAATACCATTACTGAAGCAATATCTGCATGTATTTTAAGTCCCATTAAATTTAACCAGTATTAACACACACAAAAAACCCAAAAAGAATCATCTGCTAAATTCAGATAGTTCAAGGATTTACTTATAATATTTCTATATTAAACTTGAATGTAATCACTGATAGTAATTGTTGAATAATGTTAAATTTCTTACTAAGAAAAATAATAGTGTTAAAATTATCTTTAAGATTTTCACATAAAACGATCTTTTCAGATCAAAAAAGTTTTGTCAAACTTACAACTGTTGTAATCTTAAATGCCAAAAAAAAAACAGTACAATTGGCACAGTTAATATGTACAAGAGTTGTGCGATTAGAATTAGGACACGTTTGGATGAAAGAAAAAAATGAAAGACAATTTGAGAAGGAGCATAAATCAAATTTTAAGAAATTACGTTGGGATTTTTAGTTCTGCAAAAGATCATCCAATGATAAATTAAAGGAAAAGGATGCCCAAGTCCATTTCCTTGATGCTTGACCATTATAATTATATTATTTTTATATTTTATATACATACAATAATCATATATATGGATTAAAGAAGTATAAGATATGGAGAGTATTCAATGCCTTTTATTTTGCTATAAAAACTAAAATTACCAATTTTTCCATAAAATTCTAAAATTTTATTCATTAAAATATTTTAATGAATTTTCTTTATAAAAAACACTTAAACACATAAATAGAGGATTCAATGGTTAGTGGTCATTATTGTTCCATTTGGCCATTGACATTTATTCTCACGGTTGCTTTTGTTGATATTTTGATCCACAAGTTTAGCTTATGTTTGATAGAATCGTCACGCTTGAATACAACAGCAGGGACAGGATCATTGAACAACAGGGCAATGCCCCCCTTCTCTCCTCTCTCTCTTCTCTCAAGCATAAAGCCACTGCCACAAGATAAACCCTATCAGTATCAGACACTTCTATCTCTTTCTCTCCATCTCTTCTCCTCCTTTTCCATGGCTTCGATTCCGCCTCCACCAATAGCACAATAGCTTCTCAGCCATCGTAAAGCCTTGAAGCTCGAAGCTTGCTGTTGTCTCCGGTATTTTGATTATCACTCTGTTCCGCATTAATCTATTTTCTGTTAAATTGAAATTAATTTAGGGTTTTATTGTTAATTCTGATTCGGAACAATTTTGATGATGTTGTTTCTTTCAATTTCATAGAGTTAGTATTTGCATTCAACACTTAAATCTGTGCTAGAGAACAGTATGTGTTTTTATTTAAGGAGCAAATTGAAAACAAATCTGTTTGTACTTCCATGCCAAACTGATTTTTGTAATGTATCTTGTTTAATTTTAGTTACTGTCTACTAGTAATTGGACATGTAAATTGATAATACTTTGTGTAATGCTTGCATTCAAATTCAAATAACTTGCTAAGAGGAGCATTTCGTTTTCTTTTATTCCAGGGAGAATACTATTCAAGTTTGTGGACGAGCTTTAATGTATAGAAGGAGCAATATTGCGGCTAGGATTTTCGAGCGTCAAATTTGCACTCCTGCCCCTGGCACTAGTGTAATTTTTTCTTCCTACCTTAGATATTTGTTGATTGTATTTATTTTTCATGCTAATGTAATTTATGGATTCATGCTTCATTTGTTTGGGCCATTGTATTTATTATGATTTTATAATCAATTTTGGATAGTATTTGCTTCAATTGCAAATTTGGGTTTCCTGTTCTATTCATCAAAGCGAATGCTTTCTGACTATTTAACTTATACTTGCTAAAGTTTTTGTTTTATTATGAAAATATCTATTAAGAGATAATCAATTGTTAGATAATGACATAAACAATTGATAAGTGCTAAAAAAAAACCAATTTTGAATAGGGTTCCTAACAGAAAAGGACTGAAATGAGATCGATTCATATATATTCAAATGTCAAGTGACTCAGCATATTGAATATGCACTTAATATGAAAGTATTTGGCCTCTTAGCTCCTAGAGTCTCTTATTAGGCCGCATGAGGTTGAAAGTACTATAACTATAAGTAGTTTTCATTTGCTGTGGCATTTACATTTTATATTTGGATCCCTTTTCCTTAATATGTTAAGGCTGAGATTTCAGGCTTCAAACCCACATTTTTTCTTTTCATTTCCTGTGCTCCAAGGTATTTGTGGAGCTTGTATGATGTATATGGTTGTATTCTGTACCTTCACTTTTAAACAATTTTACATTACCAATATTAAATTGTGCAGTAGTTTCTATTTAAATCAAACAGTGTTCATAACAATTTATTTTTGTGTGTTGAAATGCAAAAGAAGATCATGTGCAATTTCAGATTTTTTTTTTTTTCCTTCTATCAGTTGGGGGAAATAGCTTTTCTTAGAGAATTATTAAAATTGTTGCCTTGTTCCTCTTGTAAAGGAACCTGAATTGAATTAATTTTTGCAGGTGTAATTTAATTCTTGCAGGTTCATTATGCTCGGAGATTCTATGAA
Source organism: Bauhinia variegata (assembly GCA_022379115.2). Taxonomy (NCBI): domain Eukaryota; kingdom Viridiplantae; phylum Streptophyta; class Magnoliopsida; order Fabales; family Fabaceae; genus Bauhinia; species Bauhinia variegata. Next base: position 19,221,204 of record CM039428.1, on the reverse strand, counting down.
AATTTGGTACCAAGTCACACTATATATGAGGTTGAATGCCCAGATCATTCATTCCGTAAATTCACTGAAGATGGTCAATACCTTATAAGTTTCAGCAGAAACCATCAAGAGTTGATTGTTTATAGACCCAGATGGCTTTGTTTTTCATGCAAGGATGAAGATTGTGATAAACATGATTTGCCTGCAAAAGCAAGTAGATTTGAGAGTTTTTTCACCCAATTATATCGTGTACAACTTGCTTCTTGCAATGAACTTATATGCAAAGATTTCTTCCTTTACATGGAAAGTAATCAATTCGGAGTGTTTGCTACTTCTACGGCTACTTCTACAGCACAGATTTATGATACACCTCCTGTTGGAGGAGCTATCCAGGGTGTCCCCTCAATAGAAAGGATAACATTTCATCTCTTGAGGTTGTTGCTCGTGTTTCTTTTTATTTGATTTTATCTTTTCACAGAGATTGAGAAACAAAAACCATTAACCATATTCTGAATATACTTATCTTTATGTTGATTTGATTTTTTTTTTGTTTTTTGTTTTTTTTTTCTGTCAACCTATTATATTTAGATTGGAGGATGGAGTTACCCTGGATGTGAAGGTCTTCTGTAATGATTTTGTTAATTTAACTCATAATATGGGTGCCTACTTGTATGATGATCTGTTGGCAATTGTATCACTTCGCTATCAAACAATACACATTCTTCAAATTAGAGACTCTGGGAATCTTATTGACGTACGTGCTATTGGCGCATTTTGCCGAGAAGATGACGAACTTTTTCTGAATTCAAATGCTCAGGTTAGTTTTATTTATTTCAGGTTTTTATTATTGAATTTTACAAGCATTTTATTGGGATTTGTTGAGTGTTTTGTTGATAAAGGTTTTTGGCCCTTTAATGCAAACGTCCATAAATTTGAATATGTTTTTAGGAGTGCATCTAAAATTGCATTTAGAATAAGTCATGGGAGCTTTTGGGCAACACCTTGAGCACTGCTTTTCAAAGTAATTGTTGCAATTTTGAACTTGTAAAGGGAATTTTTCCATCCTCCCTTGAATTATGCAGAAATTATACGGACCTCCCCTTCAGAACCTACACAAACTTTCCTTAATTATAAAATTATGCTACTAAATTATCCAATTTAGTGATTTCTAACTGAGCGGTTAGCAAAAGCATTGAACTGAATCGAAAGGGTAAAATGCCGAAGCTAATCTTCTGCATATAACCAAGTAGTTTTCAGATAGATTCATCAGACTGAGCAAGTTGTGGTTGTTGAAAGTGAAGACGGGGTTTTGTGGAATGGTAATCGCAAAATGGGCATCATTTAGGCAGCTGATCTCCCTATAGCTCAAGCTTATTGATATAGTTTCCATACAAATTGACATTTGGCTCTATTCTTAAGTTTGAAAGCCACGTGGCAATTAGCACCAACTAATCACCCTATGATAGATGATAGCCGTGAATAGATGCAGATAACTCAGCCGACAAAAGATTATTATTTGCACAGGTCATGTCATTTTCTGACATCGAGAATAGCGTACAGCAAGGCCAGCCTAATCCAGAGAATTCCTTTCTAAGTGGTATCAAACAACGGTTGCTTTCATTTATATTCCGGGGAATATGGAATGAAGAAAGAGATGATACCTTGGTTTGTTTTCTGACTCACTTGTTTCACTACTCTATGGTTATCATATTTGAGGTAGTTTGTATTATATTGGAAGAAGACGACACATCTATTTAATAGTTCTATTATTAACATGTTTCAGCATTTCTGTGTCTTTATTCTATATCAAGTTCTTTTCAATATGGTTCTTCACTAATTGTGGAAACTAGTTAATGCTGGACATGCATATTCTGTGGTTCCACAGTTATGCATTCACGTTCATGGGATTGCATATGTTGTCCGCATGTAGTTACACTTCTCTTGCAATGAAAAAACATTTTGTTGATTGCATATTGCCATATTGGAGTCCAATTTCTTTTGACAGATCTGAATATTTGGAGATGTGTTTCTAGATTTGAAAGAGTATACTGAAAATAACTAGATAAAATTTGGTATAAATACTTCATCTAAGGTTAATTCTCTATCGATTAATTCTTTTATGAAAAAATTATAAAAAAGAAAAAAATGACAAGGACAGTGAATGCCATTATGCTATTATTGCATAAATTGTTTTCTGTGTTCCTATAATGGTAGTTGGTAACTTTATGAGCCGACCTTTTCTCAGTTTTGATCCTATTTTCTTATATATGAATTTGTTGCTTCAATTTATTTGCTCTTTATATGGATTGATCAGAGGGTCCAAAGCCTGAAGAAGAAGTTTTACTTCCACTTTCAAGATTATGTTAACTTGATCATCTTGAAGGTATGGTCTTTCAGGCCATCTTATGCATATCATCTGATATTTAATCTATGGTTTACTCCTTGTGCACATACCTTTTCCCTGTTCATCTGATAAGATAATTAACAAGTTACTTCTATTCAATTCTTGGAAAGGTGCAATTCTTGGACCGACGTCACCTGCTTATCAAGTTTGGTAGTGTAGATGGAGGGGTGAGTTTCTTCATCTTTTTCTTGGTTCATATGATTTGACCCCTTATCTCTTTAGCAACAAGAAATGAGTATTTATCAGTGTCTGAGGAGAGGGTCTAAGATCAAATGGGAAAGAGATTAAGTTCAAAGTTGAACTCCATATCTTTTCCCTAGGGAGGCTTCTCTTTGTTTTTTTTTTTTTTTTTTTTTAATTGTGTCTAGGGTGGCTTCACACTATCTGAGGAAACCTGGTTGCCTTGACTTTGTAGATATGGGTAAAATACTGGTATAAGCATTTTACCCTCTACTGAAGTAATAAATACGTGTTGATCTTTAATGGTTTGAAACCTCAGGTATCTCGAAGTGCTGATAACCAGCCAGCTTTCTTTGCTGTATATAACATGGAGACGACTGAAATTATATCATTTTATCAGGTAATCCTGTGCCATTATTCTCTTCGTCTTCTTGTCATTTAGCAATTTTTCTCGAGCATATTTTCTGACTCATCTTTATATTCTATTAGAATTCAGCAGACGACCTTTATCTGTTGTTTGAGCAGTTTTGTGATCATTTCCATGCAACATCACGAAATTCAACATATATGAATTTCATATCATCTCACTCAAATAATATTCATGTTCTGGAGCAACTACGGGGTATGAAAGACAAGGCAAGCAACTCTTCACAGGTAAAGTATTATTGCTGATTGTAATATTAAAATCCTCCCATCCCCCCGAGAAAGAGAAAATTAATGAGGTATACATCATTTTGCAGTTTGTGAAGAAGATGCTGGCTTCTGTGCCTCCCAGCTGTCAATCTCAGAGTCCTTCTCCTTATTTTGACCTATATCTCTTCCGGTTTGATGACAAGGTTTGTTTAGAGACTGTTTAACTTTATAGACAACCTTTCTCTTTTAATGCTATAACTTGCCAATGTGGTATTTTTGGCTTACTCTGGGTTTTCTTCAATTTCAATTCTTCCCGTTATTGCAGCTGATTTCTGCAACTGATCGGCATAGGCAATCAACAGATCATCCAATCAAGTTCATTCTAAGAAGGCATCCATATACTCTCAAATTTAAGATCAAACCAGGTATGGCTTTTACTCGTTTTTTCATCTCTCGAATTTATAATCAAGCCAAGAATCCATCCAATATTTTTCTTTTTGGAACTTTGATCTATTTGTTGAACTTGAAAGCAAGGTGATTTTGTTTGCTTGCACTATATCTTTAATTAGGTCCTGAGGCTGGTAGTGTGGATGGTCGAACCAAGAAGATCTCTTCATTTCTTTTCCATCCATTTTTGCCCTTTGCTCTCTCTGTTCAACAGACATTGTTCTCGCAGTCACCAGTTGTAAATATTCACTTTCGAAGGTGAAGATTATAGTTTCTCCTGCTGTAATCAATCTTCACGAGAATGTATATTTATCTGGTACTAGCGAAATTTATGTTCATCAGTCTTCACTTTCAATTGCTATGTTTTTAGATTCTACTGATTGTAGTGACAATTGACTATGTATTTTGTTTTTTATTTATCTTCTTCATGTTTTACCAATTGACTTTGGTTATAATAGCATTCTTAATTATAAAAGAAGAAACAGTTCATCCGCAAGTCTGAAATTTGACTTTTGTACTCAGATGAATGGGTATATGATAGTTGATATTGAACTATAATGTTTTTAGGGTTTTAATATTGATTCAATGTCAGTGTAAAACTCATACTATCGCCAAATAATAGCCGCATCATCAAAACAATTAAAATCGAAAGCCTTTTTAATTATTTTAAAATTTGAAAAGAAGTTTCGTATTGAAACCAAGAATCAAGCGTTGCCCATTATTTTATTTTATTTTATTTTTTTAAAAAAGTTATACATTCTCATCACTCAATGTTACAGTTGTTCAGGAATCCAAGGGAGATAAATATTCGCTTTTTTTTTTTTTACATTCCCTCCCCTTGTATCAGATTTCTTGCCTAAAATAGAAGGAGATACTTGTTGGAAAATTGAAAGTATGGACCCAGAGAAACAGACCTTATTTGTAGGTCAACCCCGCTTATAGAGATGCAGCTAAAGTAATATTCTAGTATCTATACAAATAGAGATAACACTTGGAAGCACTAGAGTTTATTCGTGTGTGCAATGGAAACGACTAGGGCAAAGAATCCTGGTCATAAATAAATCAAGACCAATCTGCATTATGTTCCCTAGAATTCCATATACAGATATCTAAATTGAGCTGCCCAGAAGAACCAAGAAAATGGAAAGGAATAAAAAGGAAGTCCATTGAGGGAAAATAATCTTCCTCGATTGTCCCAGGAAAATTCTTAGTTTCTGACTTTAATCTGAGAGAAGTGTTTCCTCTACATGATACAATATCATAAAAGAACCTCTCCTTTGATGAGCTTGGGCCTACGCAGGTGATCATAACAGTATTTCCCTTAGTTTCTGAGCTCTTGTTGAGGAGGAAGAGAATACCATCTTCTTCGGCCTGGAGAACAAGGTATTGCTCATCCATCTGCAAGGAAACAGCCAACGGGTGGTTGTATTTGAATCGCCTTCCAGAATCCCAATGTTTACTGCTGAAGTGTAGCGCCAACTGCTCGGATGATCCAACATAGTTGCACTCTTGAAATGGACAGGCACATGGAGCATAGATGCATGTTGCCTCATGGTCATTATTGTTGATGCAATCTACAGCGTCATTGCAACCATATTCTCTGTTTCGGCATGGGACTTTGACAGATTCAACCACTACATCCACATCTCCACACACCACAGATTGAGTCTCGACAAGAACTGGAATGTCTTCCTGAAGAAACATTTTTAAAGAGGGAATAAGGACTGCATGCTTAAGCTCAATTGCTGCAGTTCTTGGAATATCCAATTCTAAATATATTACTAGCTTTTAAAGCTTTCTGAAATGAAGTATGCGGCGTGTGTGGGCCTCAGTAGGAATCTTAGCAACCTGAGCTAGGAAGTTAAGATGAACTGCCTTCTAATCATTATTTAGGTAAGAAATTGTGGGTTTGATAACGCTTGAATATTATTAGTTCAAACCTAGCATGAAGCCTTGTGAGGCAGTGATGATTTATTTAGACCAAGACGCAGAGACTATAAGTTGTTAAACAAGGACCCCGGCAAGGATTAACTATGCCAGTTTTTTGATGCAATATTGCTCTAAAATGTCCAAGAACAGCAATGTTTTAGTTACCTCATTGAGTTTCCGTTCTAGCACAGCACAATGCCCAATCCTAGTTCTTATTGTACCGATTGGTAGAGCATCCAGTTGATCTCTGTAATCTGAAAGCTCCATACTATGGCATTTCTCCTTGCATATTACCTAAGATACAAAAGCATGCCTTGTAATTTGTACAAACATAATGCCCATTTTGTAATTTTCTTTTACTACCAAAAACAGTTTTAGGAAGCATTATATGATTAAAAAAAAATAAAATCTAGTACTTAGTTTGTTTTCAGAAATGACTTCTCCTCAAGGCTCCACGTATTTCAGGAAAAACAACTTGCTCTAGAACTTTCCAACGCTGTACAACCTATGGCACAAAATGATGGATGACGTTCTTGTGTTTGATTTAGCGTTCAATAGAAGATATTTTCATGTATAAAGGAAAGAAAAGAACAATGCTGTCCCTTTTAGAGAAAAACATTTCCCAAAAGTTAAAGAAATCCAATACTACAAATTCAATTCCTTTTTTAAACCAGAAAAATAAATTAAAAAAGGGGCATCTATTATTTCCTGAAAATCTATTTTTAGATAGGAAAAGAAATCCAAGAAAATAATTTCACATTATTTTCCACCCATGAAGCTTTTAACAATCATGCTATTTTCACAAATTACGAAGTCTAAAATAGGAGCCAGTTATGTATCCTTAAAGGTTCCTTCCTTCCATTAATCTTGATGATATTCACCGTTAACTGTTGCACCAAAGTCAAAAATGACGGAGATAGCCCCTTTTTTTATTGTTTACTAAACACATAAAAATAGTACATTTTCTAAGTCAAACCCAAGAAATACTTAAAAGCATTTCGCAAGTAGCAATACTCTATAAAGAAAGTATTGAAGTAAGCAAATTGCACATCATTATATACCTCGCCAAAACCATAGCCACCAAGTGCTTTTTCTCGTTTTTCTCTTTCAGTAATCTCCTCCCCTCCCCAGTAAAACAGGCATGGAACACTGGAGGGTCCTCGAGCAGAAGACCCCTCGAGGGAGATGCTCTCATAGTAGAAAAGCTGAAAAAGAATAAAGTTCAGAAATAACGGATGATAAGTGTCTTGACATGTTAAATGGATGTTCTTGGGACACATTTTACCTGTAGAAACAGAAGACAACCACCAACAGCTTGTTGCTTCCCTTGACGGAAGCGTGATACCTCTCGAACTAGTCTATCAAGCAAGAATTTACCCCAGTTGTACTGATGGACGAGATCCATATTTGTTAAAAAGTGGAGGAAGGAAGGACTAACATCCAGCCTAGCTGTTGGGGACAGAAGTGTGCCCAGTGCATAGAGGACAAAGGATCTCTTAAAATCTTCACCAGCTTCAAGAGCTGCCAATCGATCCTCTAAAAATCGCACGGAAATTCCATGATTTGTAGCATTGTATCTGTTACGTAAGTCTGAAATCAAGTCATCTGGCCCAGAGTTCACCACATCCTTTCCACAAGCAGATAACCCCATTACTTGCTCTACATCTTTTGGAGTTAAAGAGATATGCTTGCTACAGATTTCCAAGCTGCAATTTGTGGTGTTAAACCTCTCCAATAGCCAAAGGCACAAACTACGACGAAGTGTACGGCATCTAAGGCCAAGAAGGCTGCCAAATCCCATACTCTTAACTGCATCCTGCTGTTCAGATGTAAGGTGCTGTAACACATTGAACAAGCGACCGGGAGAGCATCTTGTGACAAGTTTAGTCTGCACTATATAAACTTTAAGATCAACAACTATAGCAAAGAATTCACAATGGACTACCACTAATGGCGTAGTGTTACCTGTTTCCTTGGTTTGGGGCTACGAGCAAGATTTGTACTCATGTAGCCATCCCACACTTCACGAGCACGCCTAGTGTATTTTTCCTTCTCTTCAAGGCTCATTGACTTCCAAGCATCAGATGCAGCCTTTGTTGCCTACAGGAAGTTTTACTTCAACAATAAAATGATTGCCTTAAACAATTTCTCACCATCAAAACAAGACACAAGTTCAGCAGTTCTAAAAGTAAATAAAAGGACTCACAGCTTTAAGGCCAGAGGACTCAGGATGGGAAGCAATATACTCTTTAATAAACTCCTTGCTGTTATAATTCATTTGGTAATTAATAAGTAAGCAATTGAAACCAAAAAGGCAAAACATACATATATATATACCTAAAATACACCCATGAGCATGCAGGCCGGGGTATAGAAACTTCTTTCTTCTTCTTTTTCTTCTTTCCTTCTGACATAATATGTTGTTCAACCCTTTGCTTTACCATCAGAACATCACCTTGCTTTTCCACCTAAAATCTTCCATTTGAAAGAAATCATTTAGATACACATTAGAATGTCAGCGCTGGGAAGTAGTAACACCACCACGACTTTAGGATCCATGAAATTTAATACTCAAATCATAACACTTCAAACAAAACATGAAACATAACTTCAGCTTGCTTGCACTGTTACAAGCAAAGACCAAACAAAAAAAAATTGGCAACCCAAATTTTGAAAGCTTTTAAGATTGTTACTCTAAAGTCTCAACTTTCCCACACCTATAATTACAACTTCCCAATCTCCGCAAGCCAGAAACACAGTCATGCCACAACTATAAATATCAAACGAAAAATAGAATAAGCACATGACTTAATCAGCAAATGCAAAATCGAAAGTGTAAAACGGTGCCAAAATGCGTAGAGAAATTCCTGCAGGGCTTTCTGATTGCTAGTCCTTTTACAGAGAAGCACAATCGTTAAAATTAAAGGCATTTGATGACAAAGAGAGGTAGTATACATGAGAGACTCACTGACAGAGACACTGAGGTAAAGAAAGAGAAAAGTGAATTTTACCGGAGATGATACAGCGCCGAGTGCGCTCTCTCCGGCGAATAGCGGTATAGCCTTCGGGGGCGATCGAGCGGAGCAGCAGAAGAATAACTAGCTGCGTTTACTTCGGGTAAATCCAGGTATCCCCACATTTACCCTTATTCATGCAACTTTCTTATTTTCTAATGTAATAACCCATCAGAGAGGAAAAAAAAAATTGTCTTTATAAGAACTTATTCTTATCAAAGTATTCCACATCATTATTTTCTAGTGGTAATTCTTAATAAGACACAGTTATTATTAAAAAAAATAAGTTTAAGAACCACTTCTAAAAATGCTAATAAATATACTAAATTGTATCAAATAACTAGGTGAGTAAAAATTTATTATAAACTTCAATTGTATAAAAAATATTTTATCAATAAATATATATTTATTTTAATAATCTCATGATATTAGTTACCACCATGATTCATAGATTACGAGACTCACCTTAAACCAAAAAAAAAACTATAATTAAAATCTGAAAGAGACTATAGTTGAAACTGGGAGAGTTTGTGACCCATGTAATTCTATTCAAAGTTGAATATGAAAAGTTCTTTTGCTCTATTCCCTTCTAAGTTTTAACTGATACTTGTCATTTTTTGTTTGTAGATTCACGGACCACGTGTTTTGCAATTTGCATAGGAATAAATGCTAGTATTTTAACAATATAGGATAAGCGGTGGGAGATGCATATCCTCGATTCCCATTTAATTTTGTCCTGTTTGTTTCCGCTCTGGCGCGAGGTGTAGGCGAAGAAGGTTGAGGTTAAGAATGGCAGCTCCGACGGGAAAGGTATGCGTAACGGGTGCCGGAGGGTTTCTGGCTTCTTGGCTCGTTAAGCTTCTCCTCTCAAAGGGATACATTGTTCATGGAACACTCAGAGAACCTGGTAATTTGTATTTTTATTTTTATTTACTATATTTCTCTCTATCTTCCCCAATATAAAATCTCATACAGCACCTCTTACACTTCATTATAGTGTTGAAGAATCCCATTTCTTGTGCCAATAACTGTTCAGGCTACTGACTGAAACGAAAACAACTCAATTTTTGTAGAAATCTGAAATCCTAAACATATATTATGAATCACTTTTAATGTATATGTCTGAATAGGAAACCAGAAGTATGATCACTTGAATAAATTGGAGAAGGCTTCTCAGAACCTTAAACTCTTCAAGGCAGATGTCCTAAGTTACGAGGATCTTTATTCAGCAATTGCTGGGTGCAGTGGAGTTTTCCATGTTGCTAGTCCAGTACCCTCAACAACTGCATCTAATCCTGAGGCAAGTATTTACGCCATGGACATGCAGTATTTTGGATTAACATAAGAAAAATTATAAATATTTTGAAGGACAGAAGATCCTTTCATACCTTATGAATCTATCTATCGAAAATCCAAACTATTTCTCAAATTCTGTATTCAAAGATTTAGTACATGTACTAATTCCTCGAGTTTTCTGTCACGTCAAAATTCTGCACAGTTCTTTGATTTATCACATACATAAATAAGTTTACCAGTTTTCTTACTTGTTTTAAGGCATCAACATGGATCCACAGTTTTTGAAATTCAAATATGGGTGATATTTGATTCCTTTTTTGAGAAACTCACTTCTGAAATCCCATCTCCAAGAGTTATTTGATCAATGCAATTTACCTTTCTGTCTTTTCACTCAATTAATATGGAGTTAAAGCTTTTGTGTATACACTTATCATTTCCATTGAAACACAAGGAGTTTGGCTGCACTACGATTATGCTAAAGTCTACAATTGGCATTTATCAAGATAGATTTGTGAGCTTAATTATTGGTACTTTAGACGCTTGTTTTGTTCACCTGAGTTGACATTGATGGATGAAGCTTCTGCAGAAAGAAGTAGTTGAGCCTGCTGTAAAGGGTACTGCCAATGTACTTAGAGCTTGTCTCGAAGCAAAAGTAGAAAGGGTTGTCTTTGTATCATCTGTGAGTGCTGTTGAAGTCAACCCCAAATGGCCCAAGGATAAAGTGATGGATGAGACCTGTTGGTCTGATAAAGAGTACTGCAGAGAAACCAAGGTCTTCAACTGTGAAATGTTATAAATGAACAAATGTTTTGGATTGATCATTGGTATTTTGCTCTATTATAGCATTATCTTTCATTTGATAGAACTCAACGGTGTCATGCAAGGCTTGTTGTATAGCATTATCTTTCATGGGACATGATGCTGTTCTTTTGGTTGGATTTTCATTTTGCAGAAATTCGTAAGTGTCAATGTTAAGAATATCAAAATATTTGAACTCAACTCTTGTTTCACATATGACCCAGAACTGGTATTACTTTTCCAAGACTGAGGCAGAGCTGCAAGCGCTTGACTTTGCGAAAAGGACTGGGCTTTCAGTCGTTTCCATCTGTCCTACCCTTGTGTTGGGGCCGGTTTTGCAGTCTACTATAAATGCAAGTAGCTCGGTGCTTCTCAAACTGTTGAGAGGTACCTATTAATGCCTCATCAAATATTATACTCATTTACCATTTGTGTGATGCTGCTGTTAAAATATGTCCCTTTGGTCTTACAGGGGCAACATAAAATATTTTGGTTTTGGTAATTTAGAGCTGAGCTTAGTAGTTTATGTGATACTGATGTCATCAAGTCTATGCTGTTCATGGTGCTTTCATTTCGCCACTTACTTACCCGCACCAGAAACATATAAGACAGACATTTTTACTTTTTAATCGAGAAAAAGCTATTTCACTTTTTTGAGTTAGTTCTTCCTGGCTGAAACAGGAGGTATAGAATCATTGGAGAACAAGCTTCGCTGGACTGTAGATGTACGCGACGTAGCTGATGCATTGCTATTGGCGTATGAGAAGCAGGAGGCTGAAGGAAGATACATATGCACAGCATACCCCATCAAGACACAGGATTTGGTGGAGAAACTAAAGAATATCTTTCCCAATTACAGCTATCCTAAGAGGTAACATTTCTCACGAGCCATGCTTTGACTTTGATTCTTGTTTTGTTAAAATATTATTGAATTTTCAGTGCTACTATTGTTAAAAATTAGTCATGTGTATCTGAGCTACTTATCAATGAACAAATCGTTGTTGCATGCTCAAACACGAGTGTTATGATTGACAGCTTTATTGAGGTAGATGACGAGAAAAAACTGAGCTCGGAGAAACTGCAGAGATTAGGCTGGAGATACAGGAAACTGGAGGAAACACTCATTGATTCTGTTGAGAGCTATTGCGATGCCGGTCTTCTGGAATCAAAATAGATTCTATTTGTTATTAATCTTCCTTGTGGGAGGAATTTCTGTTTACACAAAATGGGTACCAATACACATACGCCTGTAATATTGTAGCCCCGTGTCTGGAACTGCAATTTGTACACAATTGTGTACAGTCCCCAAGTAGAGTCCAAATAATAAGTGGCGAAGATGGTATTGTGCCCATCAGCAGCATAGACAACCTTGTTTTTGGTCTAAGAATTTTGTGTGGACATTTCCATTTTTCAGATTGCTTGCAGTGTATGATTGAATACTACTACTCACTACTATGAAAATGTTAGTTAATGTGGGCATGAAAGGTTATTTGGGAGAGAGAAATCTCAAGTGATGTTATTTGTCCAATTTCGTTGAAGTTATTTCTCATCCAAGGAGCTAAGTTGCAGGAAGGAATCATGCTCTGTAGTGAACCAATTCATAAAAGATAACTAACCCTTATTCATTCAGTACTTTGATGCAGAAACTAGATCAACATGATATGTCAAAAGGGTATTTGCCCGAACAAATTGGAAATATGAGAACTTATATCTTCGTTATTGACATCTGGGGCCTTGAGCTCACAGGCAGCAGAAGTACTGCAATTTGCCAGACAGGGAAGCTTCTTCAGAGATTTAACAGCATCTCCAACAGTAATATGCATAAATTCACCATGTTCCAATCCAAAGTAGTGCTTTGCAACTCTCAAAACCTCTTGATCAGCATCTATACCCATGACCTCAAAACCCAATTGGTTTCTCAAGAAAGAAAGCAAAGCCCGGCCTCCAACTCCAAGACACAAAGATTTTGGTCTAAATCCATGCTGGATACGTCCTTCTATATATTCACTGATCAATGAAAGGCTAGCCACCATTGGGGCCAAGTAAGGGTGTACCAAAACCCGAAGATCAGGCACAAACGCCACTTCCACTTCTCCGATACCCCCACTATTTGCACTATAATTTGTGTCTGGAACAATACGAATCTCTGTCTGAATCAAGTTAAACATCCTCTTAAATCTCAATCGCCTTCGAAATTCCGGTTTCCGACAATCATCCACCTCATCCTCACTCTCAATTTGCACATCATCAACAACATTTCACCAAGACAACCAGTACATTTATGTATGACTACACTGGAAACCACATTATCTTCATAAGTCAAAAGGGGTATCTCAGGAATGCCATTTTTGAATAAGGATTTGGGAGACAGAGCAAGGAGAAGGGATTTAGACCAAACGTCAAGTCCATTATGATGCAATGAACATTTTAGTGGACGTTGATAAATAGGTGGAGGAAAATCACCCTCATTGAATTGGTTCCCAATCAAAACCAAGCGGGAGACACCAGGACAACTAAAGAGCAGCTGGAAATGACCCGATTCAGTGGAGAAACTCCAGTCACTTTCACGGGCCTCAGGGACAAACATTGCAGCAACTTGGGTAAGTCCAGAATGGCAACTCGGATTAGTGAGTCAGGACAAGTTGGATGGGGAATGGTGAAGGAGATAAATTGAGATGGGCATATGCTTTGGAAGGTTTCTAAGCTGAGGGCCATCAGTATAAACACTGTCAGTGACTGGTCTTCAATCTACCTTGTTCTTGACTCATTAATCTATTACCTATACTATTATTACACTCCACTCAAACCCGTTTAAAGCAACATTCATATCGCCACACCTAAATTCACACCTTTGTAGAATGAAACTCTGCAAGACATTCATAACCAACAAATATCAATAAATAACAGAAATATCAGGAAAAAAGTAAGCGCAAAAGGTTAGGAAATTAACCTGTATGGGGAAGCAATGCGAAACACTGCAGATGGTTAATACAAGGAAAAATTATCCAGGAAACAGAAATGGGAGAAATAGAACAAACATGTAATCCAAATCAGTGACTACAGGGGAAAAACTAAGAATTTTCATTAAAAGAAAAATGCACTGGGAATCATCCAAGCTCATCTGCATGCTAGTTCTTTTGCAGATAATCAAAATTGTAGAATAAAAATGATGAGAAGTCCATAGACACGGAGAAGAAATTGGAATGAGAAACTTACGGAATGGATACAAGAGTTACTTCGCCGAAGATTAAATAGTAACTGCAGCGTTGGTGCCTCCGGTAAATGGCAGAAGAGCCGCAGTACCGGTGATTAAGCGGGAAAGGATTTAGCGCTTGCTACACGGAACTTGATGAAGCGCTGCGACTTGGGAAACGCAAGATTTATACTTTTCTGTAATTTTTTTTTTTTTTAATTCTGAAAACCTTTTCCTTTCAAATAGATTTTTTGTGAAAACAGGCCGGACTGTAAACTGGGCTGGGCCAAAAGATGTTAGTACTGTATGGAGATTTCTTTTCTCACCACATTTTCTATTCTAACCCTTCATTTTTTTTTTTCTTTTTTCTACGTACTAAACTACCTTCCGTCCAACCCCTATACTTATAGGTTTAGCTAAATACAAAAAAATTAAAATAATTATAATTCCAAAATTTGCTAAATTCAAAAGCATGAAAAAATTTACAATTCTAGACTTAGTTAAATTCAAAAATATTCTAAATCCAAAAGTATAAAAAAAAAAAAAAATTGCAATTCATGATTAAAACAAGAGTATAGTATATTTAGCTGAATAAGTAAACATGCAAAACCAATAAAAAAAAAAAAAGGTGTGAAAAGCAAATGGAGTGTTAAAAGAAACCCCTTATGTGTCCAGCCCAGCCCAGCCCACTTTAGAAAATTGGGCACTGATGATCCTATTCAGGAGTTGTCCTGTTGCGTCTTAAATTGAGATTCGTTAGTTAACCATCTGGATCTTTGTGTTCATATTGTTTAGTGGAAAATTAATCATCTAATCAAATACCAAACATTACCATTCAAAGCAAAATCAAATTTTACACTAAAGGGTGTGAAGATCATTGCTAGGTGTAAACTTAAAAACAACACGAATATCATTGCTACTTGCTATTATTTTTTGGTACACCAACATCTCTAAGTGAATTTAAAATACACCACTGTCATGTTAGCCAACAACCATTTCATCCTGAAGCTAAGCAAATTGGAGATAAAAAAAACAGTATATTCTTCACCCTACCCATGAAAGAAGTAGAAAATATCTTAAATTATTAAATGCCTAAACATATCCTAGATCAATTTATTATTACAACAATCAATTATTATTGGCATTCATCATTTGGCATCTAAATGAATTGAAAATCCAAAGAAAATATGCAAACTACAAAAATTGCACAAGCCTATTGCTTGGATTTAAGTCTCCTGGGGCAATGTAGAGAGCTTTACAATGGCCTAAACACTTCCAACATTAGAAAATAAAGAAACTTCATGAAAACAACCTTAATCATATGATTAAGGAAACTAAGGTGTCTGTCTACTTCACCCAACTTCTATGCATTTATTTTGAGGCAACTTTGGTTTGACAAAGTCTCTAATATGTCGTAGTGACCGTACCCATGAAACAGCACATTGATGGGATTCTCATTTTCCTTCGTGTATTCTTCCCCGTACTTCGCTATGTTAAGCAAATCACCAGAGCTTCTGTCTCTCATGTAGACTGATATCAGTGTCCTGACAAAATTATAACGCGGTGTAAGACAACTAACAAGATAAGGGTACTAGAACTTGCAATACAATAGAAAAGTTCATATGA
Organism: Bauhinia variegata; assembly: GCA_022379115.2. Taxonomy (NCBI): domain Eukaryota; kingdom Viridiplantae; phylum Streptophyta; class Magnoliopsida; order Fabales; family Fabaceae; genus Bauhinia; species Bauhinia variegata. The sequence goes on along the minus strand of CM039428.1, from coordinate 19,205,705 downwards.
TACCATGATACTTCAACACACAATTCTCTCGCATAAACCCAAGAACAAATCCATTTGCAAAACAATTTAGGCTACAGGTTTAGGCCTCATTGTACATGGGATTCGATTATATCTACGAATTCTGAAAAGAAAGAATTCATAAAAATGTAATGCTTGTTCCTTTTCAGAGCTCTATTATCATGTAGACATTTCGAAAGATGATTAGTCCCTACCTTACTTATCATTTCTTTTCAAATATGTTTTTTAATGGAAAATTCAGCGTTGCTTCTTAACCAAAACATGGTATGAGATGATCACAAAAGCTACTAAGGATTTTACGTTTTATGCAGCAAACGTGTTGTTTATATTAAAATAACAATAACAGTTTTAACACTTTCGGTTAACAAATTAAAATTCACTGAGGTCATTAAATTGTGTCTTGTCAAGTGGGCAAAAACACAAGGCACTTAACAAAGACTGCTCACAGCTAGCGGATCGTGCCAAACAAGTGAGTATTACCAACGGCAATGGACATTATACGTTTATACCATGAAATGAAAATGTCTAGAAGAGGAAAATCACAAATTGATATAAAGAGATAAAACAAATCCAGATTCCAGAACTCACTTTAGAACATGAGAAGCCATCAGCAGCTCAGGTTCCCCACCCCATACATATGGCTGTTGTATTCTCTTCACATAGGTATCAAAATCCCCTTCTATAAACCTATTTATACCAGAGAAAATTTAATCTCAATAAAGCAGAGGAACCAACAAAATCAGACAGCATATATCAGATTAAGAAATCATAAAGGCTTACCACTCTGTTTCCTCACGCCTTTTCAGAAGCTCTGCTACAACCTAAAACAATTAATGAGTTAAGAATGGCATACAGTAAGTTTGCGAAAGATTGTAAAGCAAATTGGGTCTTCCTTTCTTTCTTTTGTCTTGAGCATAATAATCTTACTTGAGCTCGTAGTTCATCAGCGAGTTCTCTCTGGCGAGTCTCATCAGGTGCTTCTTCCCCATTTCTTAAGCAGGCTCCATGAGCTATGGCTCTGAAGAGGCACCGACCGTCAGCGGGCACCCCTGTACCATTCCCATTTAGTCCCTCACTTGTGAGGTGAAATATAGTGATGATAACAACTTTATTACAATCATAACCAACAAATTTTTAGCCAAAAAGAGGAAAGTTACCGCAGAAAATTTAAACAGAAAAGAAAGTTGAAGTTATGATTACTCTAATGTTATTGGGTAACTTCCAAAGTCTCTAACAATAAGAAAAGACAAAACAGTTTCCTATAATTCACACAAGTCAATATCAAACAATTGTACAATTTCTTGTTCACTGAAAAGAACCCAATGGGATAACTCAGCCGTTTAATGTGAACTTTTCACTGTTACAATGAAAGCATACGAATCATTGATAATGGTTAATCATTCATTTCCATATAAATTAGATATTTAATTGAATAGTTTTTGTTTGAAATAATAATAGAATGAAGTGAACAATATGAATTTTGTAAAAATACGATAAAACCAAAATTTATGGACTCATTAAAGCGCAACCTGTGACTCTGTAATCAGCAGAGACGTCATCTTCTTTATCGCAGCCTGGAGAAGGCTTCACTTCACAACCGTCAATTTTCTCGTCGGAGGCGGCTGCTGCCTCGGGATTTGCGTCGGCCCAATCCGGCGGGGCGAGGCAGGCACAGACGCCGAAAAGGAGCCAAGCGGAGTCCGGGCGATGGAGCCACCTAGCAGGGCGTGCGTCCCACGCGACATTCCAGGATCCTTCACCTTTCAACTCATGGTGGTGAAGCGTCACCGCCCTCCGAAGATCGCCGCGGAATCCAGCTCCGCCGCCTGAAGGCATGATAACGTGCCATATGGAAGCAGCGCCACCGCCGCACGAGCCGTCGAGCTTGCAGGCGCTGGAGTGGTGGCGGAGGCGCCTGAGCCGATCGCCGTGGGCGGCGAAATCAGAGACGAGATGCAAAGGGGTGTGGATGAGGCGGCTGTGGTGGTAAGCCGCCGAGCCGTGGACGAAGGAGAAGACGGAGCTGAGGATCCAAGGCTTGGGGCGTGTGCAGAATACTCCAAGCATCACCGAAGTGGTGTGTATCAGGTGTGTGGCTTTGCTACGTTGGGCTGGCAACGCCAGAGGTAGAGGCTGAGCCTAGAAGCTTATTCTAGGCACCCATTGCCATTTGGCTCAGAAACTAACACCAGTGCTTTTTGCACTTTGTGATGTGTCCAATTAGCTTTTTGGTTGGTGAGGGCTTGTGACGGCGAACCATTATTTTTGGAAAAAGAAAATGTAATTATAAATTATAAATAAAAAATATAGAAATAGATATAAAATTATAAATGTAGTTATAGTTTTCCTCTTTTAGAAAAAGCCGTAGAATGGAATAATAGAATTAATGAGAAATAAATGAAAGGAAGTGAGAGAATATGAATTAGAAGTGTGCACGGCATGGCATGGCAGGGACTATGATTTTGTAATTTGTTCCCATTCTAGGAAAATATTATTGGTGATTCATGGAAAATTTTATAAGAAAAAATATATTATATTTTAAGTTTTTAAATTCTACAAATTTTGACTTAAAATTTAAAAATATATTCTTTTATTGTATTTGGTATAAATTTTTTTAAAAATGAAATCTCAAAAAATATATTTTCTACAATTCTTTTCTAATTGTAATTTTTCTTTAAAAAAAAATCATCTCTCAGACACGTGAAACAAATGTCAAAGGAGGAGGAAATAAATAAAAGATAGGGTTATATGGCGAAAATTTTTAAATTCTTAGACATTTTACATTTGATTAGCTTTTTGTGGAAACACATCGGCGTTTCCTCTCTTATGCCTGATTTGGCGGAGATTTTCAGAAGAGTTTATATTAGCAACATAATTAGTTTATGAATCTCTTTTTTTTTTTCCAACAATTCATCACATGTTGTGCAACAATTCAAAGGTAGAGGATCTGTTTCAAAATAAAAAATATATATTATTAATTTCTCAACATGCCATAATTTATCTTGAAGACAAATTTGATTTTTTTAATGCTTATTCAAAATATTCTTTTTTACGATAAACAATTTCAGAAATTTTAGTTTCCACGACTCGCCAAAGCTTTTTTTGTATAAGAAATATTTTTAAAAAAAGGAAAGTATGAGAAATAAGTTAAATGTATATCTGATAAAAAAATCAGAGAAAATAATAAATTATTATTATTACTATTCTATTTATTTAAAATTATAAAATTATATTATTTACTTTATACTCTAAAAAATATAATTAAATAATTAAAATAAATATTTTTATAATACTCTTATTTAATATTTTATCTCTTAATTAAATATATAAAAAAATATTAAAATAAAAATTTAAATAAAAATTTTTTAAAAAAATATCATTAATTACTCATTAAAATAAAAAATTAACAAATGTTGTTATATTATTAAGGACAAAATTCACGAGATTACTTATCATTGTAACAACCCAATGCAAAATGGGGATGAAACGTGGAGAGGCTTTGGCAGTTGGAAATGTAATGTGGCAATTGGATATGCCCAAAAAGATTCGAGATTGATCCCTTGAAGTTGGAGCTTTCTTTTCGCCTTCATTTATTAAGTCAAGTACCAAAAAGACCACACTTTCACGTTACTGTCAAATGTATTCAGAATATTTAGGATGCACGTGCACTTGTTAAAAATAAAATTGGTCACGTGCTTCCCCGGAAATCCGATTAAAATTAGTATTTTTTGGGACAGAGAGGTAAAATAAGTTAAAGGGAAAAGTCCAAGAATCTTTGATTTAAGTACTTAACTTAATGTAATTCGTATTTTATTTCTAAAACTCTAAAAATAAATACTTAATCCTATTCTTTTTAAATATTCAAAAAATTGTATTAATTATTATCAATTCATCAATAATAACCAAAAAATTTTAGTTTGAATTTTAAAAATATAATTATTAAAATTTAATATAAAAAATTTTATTATATAAATCAAATTATATTAATTAATATTTAATAAATGTCAAATATCAATTTTATACGTGTATTTCATTTATTTTTTTATCACTTTTTATTTAAACTTGCGTACAAATAAAAAAAATAAAAATAGTAAAATTAATGAAATGAAAATGACTTTTTCTGTAAAATATTTTATAAGTTAAATTTTGAGGTGATTTGAATCTTCTGAAAAGGTATAGGAAAATACATATTTTAAAATAAAATGTATATCACACAAAAATTAGAGGTTTCTTATTTTTATTTTCAAAAGTCAATTCGATGGTTTTGGTGGGCTGAATAGTTAGTTGGGCTGGACCCATAATACCAATAAATAGTACTAAAAAAAATTGAAAATTTGGCACCGATTATTCCAATTTTATGCATCTAAGAAGCATTCCATCTCCATCGTTCTTATCTCTGATCCAAGACATACCTACTTGGAGAATTTTGAACAACACCTGGTTTTGGAAGAGTTGTGTAAGTAAAGGAGAAAAGGAAGTAGGGACCATTAGATTGTTCTTAGAGTTTGGAGAGCTATAATAATTAAAGCTAATTAAAATAAGTCGTTAGAGTTTGTGATATGCAAGTTTCTTGTCAAATATAACCAATCAGCCATCTCACTCTAAATAATCACTTAAGAGTTAAATATCTTATTATTTTTTATAGACTTTAGGTTTAAATAATTTAGAATTTTACACTTTAAATTTATTAAATTATTCTTTTATATTTTTAAATTCTTAACAATTTCTTATCAATATTAATTGCATAAACATATAAAAGAAGCGAAATAACAAAAAATTAAATTAATAATTCTAAAATATGAATAATTAAAATAATATTTAACTTTAATCACTTATTTAATAATGTCTTAGGATAATTTTATAAATATAAAATCAAGTATATTTTTTTAATCTTTATGTTTCCAATACCTAACTTGATTCTCAACTTGACATTACAGGAATTTGAATTTAAATTTAAAATTGAACATGATAGGAGATATTACGTGGAAGATTAATTATCTATGTATATCTTTTGGTAGAGTCGTGCAAGGAAAGGAGAAATGCAACATAGGGACAGTATAAATCATTTTCGAGTTTGAATAGGTAAGGCAACCACTTAGCTGTCTAATGGTTGCCAATTTATTTTTCCTTAGCTCCATTTAGCTTTCTCAGTTCTTTATGATTCCATGACAGTTACTGGAAATACCTATACTACAGCCATAAAGAAATGAGAAAGCTAAATGGAGCTAAGGAAAATACCTATACTACAGCCATATCTACATGACAATTATATCAAAAAGATTCACTCTTGTTCCCAAGATTCTACCTGCAAATTGGTAAGCATGGCAAAATACATGCTTGTCACATTCAGTGAAAATCATTTAGTACAATCCAAAAATAAAAGAGGTAATGATATTATTACATATAATAAATGCAGTTTTTTTGAATTTGAGAATGGAAACTACAAAGTGAATCATAATATCCCCACAAGCTTGACTTTCAATGTTTTCAATTATGAAAGCCAAACCAGGTGTGGCATAGTGGTTAGAAATTGGGTAGTATGCAGGAGTTTCAAAGGTTTGAATCTCCTTGCATTCATGTAATAAGAAAAAATTATCTTGGTAGACTGTTTGGGGGAAATTGCGTAATGGGTTCTTCCTTAGTAGCTCTGTTTCCCTGCCAAAAACAATATGCCATCAGGGTAATCCATGCATTCATGTATTGAACCAAAGAAGCAAAAAGCAAAATTAAATAGAAATTACCTTTTCAAGTCTTGCCCATCCTCATGCCTAATCTGCAAACTTGTAGACTTACAATTCCCGGATTTCACTTTTTGTGTTCTGTAAAGCATATTATTAGAAATTGAGAAAACAAAGCATTAAAAAGTGAAGTTCAGATAGGGAAGCAAGCACTTCATTGAAAAGGAAAATTTTCTCAGCATAAGTAGAAGCTTCGAAATCTTTGTTTCCAGGCTTCTCCAAAAGCTCTCTATCCAAACACACTAATCAAGATTTCGAAACAGAGAAATTTTTCTTTGCAGCAGAATCTACGAAATCTTTATTTCTGGTTTCTCCAAAATCTCTAAAAGAAAGCCTCTCTATCCAAAGCACTAATCAAAATGTTATATCATATGGTTGGCCATTTGGTTACTTGAAAGCTGCCTATTCATCTGGTTGTATCTATGTCATCCAGATGTATATAAATCATTTCGACAGAATCATTCTTCTATTAGCTATTTCTTTTCCATTTGATCAAAAGTATCATAATTGTAAATGAAGCTTGTTGATATGAGAAACATAATAAGGAGTTGTGTTTCCACTTACTCTTCACATTCTTCATCAACAAACACCGGGATGCTGGCACTAGCAGTTGCCCCTCCAGTTCTATTCCCAGGTCGCTGTGGAATCTGCAACCATTCAATAGTAATATGATACAATATGATCAATCATGAATAACAAACTAGGTAAAAGAGAGTCTATAAACCTTATAAGATGCCCATTTGACAGGGATTGCATTATTTTCTTTATTTCTTTCTGCTCGACTTCCAAGTGTGTGCCAAGAGTGCAAGTCTGTCTTTGACTCATCTGGCTGATGAGGAAAGGTGGCATCATCAACGATATTTGAGTCTTTAAAAATAGCAAGTGGTGCTCGAGTCCTACAAAATTTGAACAAGTGATATATAACAGAACAAAATGAAAAATTATATTTGTGACTAAAACATTGAAGCACGCCTAGGGCTAGAGTTGATCTTGCAGAACATCACACTCAACCACCCAAAGTTACTCATTTCTTTAACTCATGGGTACAGAAAATTTAGAGGACTAAATTCTATTCAAGAGAGGAGAATTGAATATGATTCGTTCTCCCTAGGAGGAAGAATTATGTATGTATATGGTGCAACTAATATGTATATCAGTACCTTAGTTCTATGGAGGATCCATTTCTCCTAAATCTAGGTAGCTTAATGTTTTATTTTGTGTGGAGTTAGTTCTGTGAAGCTTAATTTTTGAAATGGCAGAGGTGTGTTGATTTTAGGAATCCACATTTGTATGAAAACAATGAGTAATGCGCAAAATAATGATCCGGAAGAATTAGTACCATACAGAAACACTGAGTATAATCAATTCCGATTTGATCAAGTGAAGGAAATAACATTATCCCCTTACCTATCTTGCCTTGAATTCTTCGCAGATAGATCAGAGTTCAAAGAAGGACGGACTTCTACAACATAAAAGATGATCAGAAATCATAAAACTGAGAATTGGGACTTGATACAAAAGAAAATGTACAGAAAGGTACTCACGATTGTCTCCCTTAGCAAGGACAGTTCCGAAGCTACGCACAGGTAAGTGTTTTTCCATTGGATCCTCCTGAATAGTGGAAGAAATACAAAAATTAGCTAGTAGATTCGATAGTTTAGTTCAAAGAGGTTCACAACTAGAAAAATACATACATCTGCAACTTTTGGTTTTCTCATTGAGCGTGCAAAGAAGTTTCTGAAAGCGTCCTTCAATTTGTCAATGGGTTGAGCATTCCTGCAATACCGATAATCTAATAAGTGAGGTGTACAACACAGAAAAGAGCATTGGTGAAACGATTAACTAGTATAACATGTTTTGCAGAATACAGCATGGTGACACTGAAACATAAACTCCAGAAGCAGAAGCAACAGAAGGGGAAGGATAACTGTGAGAGAAGTAATTTTCAGACTTTCAGTACCTTTGACCTCATCCACCATAAACATAGCAGGACTTTAGCATTTCAAAACAGGTATAAATTAAAGGCACAGAGATTCGATGATTAAACCAGCATATGAGCAGCTTTCATGCATGATTAACTTACTTTTCTAATGTTCCAGAACGAAGGTTCATTACCTTGATATGCCGAGCTCAAATATCTCATTCGCAGCTTTCATCTTATTTTTAGACTCTATGTGCAAAGCATATGATATGTAAAAGGCGGCATGTGTTTTTCCAATTCCATTTGCATCCAGAAAACTATATATAATGTCTGCATCTATGCAATTATCTGCCTGCAATATCACTCAGTTTACTTTATCAAAGTACAAGAAGGCAAGAAACTTGGATTGGATAACAATTAAGTTAAAGTAGTTAGTTTACATACATATTCGAGCCACACTTTGAGGTAGCGAAGATCATCCTTGTAGCGTTCTGAATGCCAAAAAGTCCGTACGCATTGTTCATATATCACAACCAGTCCCGAGCAGTCTCCCCCTGGGGGAAATGCCTCCTGAACCCACTTAATGCACCTTCAAATACAATTATTATTCAGTTTGGATATATAATAGAACCATAGTTACCAGATTCACTAACTCCTCATCTCAACGGTGTTAAAGGTATAGTTTTCTTGATTTATATATATGTTTAACTTAGTGGCCTCTGAATCTGGTAGCTACAACTATAACTACTCTAAACCACTGTAAAAAATAATGAACTGGAAATTGGGATATTAAGATAGATACGTATATACTCACTCGAGCCACGGGAGGAGAGGATCATCTCCTTGGTATTCATCAATGGCTTCAATCAACCGCCTAGTTTATTAATCATCAAGTAATTAACTTTTAGATAAGGAAATTAGATACAAGAATAGATTATTCCTACGAATTTTTCTTTTTTAAAAAAAAAAATTATTGAAGAACAAGTACCTTCGATTATCGAGGAGTGATTTCTTGAGTTCATTGTCATTGTGAGATTTGAGGGCGTCGTTCAAGAGGTTAACTTTTCGGCCTCTCTTCAATGGCTTTACATTCTCCTTGAAAATTTCCCACTCGTTACCAGTCTTTCTCTTGGACACAAGAAACTCGGTCTCCGGATCCATCTTGGTGCGGTTTTTCTGATTCAAATTTAGAAAACACTAGAAACGGTTACTTCATTGAAATTAGAAATCATGCGTTTCTACTGAAATGGTGGAAGATTGAAATTTGGGAAGAAGATAAACGGTAGCAAGTTGAAGAGGAAGAGGATCAACCTGAACACAACCTGGGTGGTGAGACAGATTCCGATTACTGGGACAGGGAGGGCTATGCTATGGAGTGGCGGCGGTGGCTGCAGAGCTGAGTGCTTTCGGGTGAGGAAGGAATCAGACAAGATGAAACAAGAAGTTTCTGTCAGTGCTGAACAGAGAAGATGAGGAACTTGAGGAAGGCGAATAGGACAGAAACGCGTACTTTTTTATTCCGATTTAAATTTTGAACCCATAAGTAGCCGTTAGCTCGTTACTTTAATGCAATTTGAACGGAATTCCTAGTCGTTAGCTCGTTACTTTATTACCATCGTTGGATAATAAGACGTGGCATAAGCACTACCGTCCAATTCACAATGCAACAGGACTGGCTATTTATTCATCTTAAAATTAAACTAACAAATTCTCTAACGTTGAATTACGAGTTGCTCATTTTTATTCTGCGATTTGGGGGATAAAACAACAACCTTGGAGCATCTCCATCAGGTTACAATGCAACAGTTCCATCATTCGTAAGAAAGGTTGGTCCAACGGTCCAATTGACACAAATTATAACCTTATTATATAAGAACATGGGCCAAATTTCATCGTGAATATTAAGAATTTTTTTGGTGAGTATTTTTTTAAAGTTTGAAACTTATTATGTGGTATTGATGAGACACAACTTATCTAAAACTTTTTTTTTTTTGACAAAAAAAAAAATGCATCTTTGGAGTTCCACATGATAGATGGTATTGTTCGACCAACCAAGAGGGATTGCATATTTAAGCAATAAAAGTAGTATTATTGCACTTGCTTCAGCTCGGCCTCACGGTTGCTCAAATGGTGAAAATTTAGAGTTGTATACATATATTGTTACGGTGAAAAATTGCTTAAGTTGCATCAAGTCAAAGAAAAATAATCGTGTGCAACTCTGTTGAGTTACACCTTGAGATACTCCGGTGAGCACAAAATCAGTTTTTTGCAGTTAGCTAGCAATATCAATCAATATAAGGATTTGGTTTTCGTTGTTTCTGCCCATGATATTGCTATTTGCTTTGCCTGTGCCTTTTCTAGGCAACAGAACTCATGGGACAAAAACAATACAATGAAAACAGACAATATGGAAATGGCATGCATGAAAATCCCATATATACAATTAGAAGAATGAATGAAAATCATCTAAACTATCAACTAAATCCCTAAAATGATCAAGAGAAAAAGTATGCCTTTGTGATTAAACTTGAGCAATCTGGAGTATATTAGATAAAAGGGAAAAGAAAAACAAGAGAGAACATAGAAAAGAAAAACTTAGAAGAGGAAGGCATCGCCTATGCAAGGCTTGTCAATCTGATTTCCCAAACTGCAGATGCGCTCTCTGATCACAGTAACTTCAAACAGTGTGTTTCCTGGGAATTCAGTGAAAAACCCATCAGAAGGATAGGGAAGATTATCAAGTGCCACATTATCCAACTTGCGAAGATTAAAAATGGAAACACAAGCAATGAAAGAAGACTGCACATCGTATCCATATCCAGTCAATACAGCACACATCCTCTTGTTGTCTCCCACTTCCCAGCCCAGATCAAAAAAGAAGTGCTTCACCAATCCTATTTTGACCCCAGAGAAAATCTGACCCAGTTCCTGACAACACACAAGAAGACCATTTTTGTTGAGAACCAAAGCATAGATTGCAACCTCATCTTGGGGTGACCCTCTCTGCTGCACATTAATCATGACATGGAAATCCTTGCCGAACTGGAAATCACGCAAGCAAATTGCCCTTTTGGGTAGTTCTATGGGGGAATATTGGAAGGAACTACGAGCTTCATCAGCTCTAGTCCACTTTTTGGAGAGGAAATTGTAATAGAAGAGTCCCTCAGTGCCAATGATGAACAATGTTTCACCCACAACGTAATGCCCGAACACAATTCCAGGTGGGTCAGCCAATTTCCTCCACTCCATGTCATTGCGATCATAAACCTCGAACATTGGCTTGGGGGGTACGACGCCATGCTTATAGGGCATGGCATGGATGACACAGATCAAATTTCTTACCTCTGCAACCAATAACGAACATTTGGGAGCTCTGAGCAAGGGCATGTCGCATTCCTTTATGCTTTCTTCTGGGCAACTGTGATTGGGAACGAATTCGAAAACTTTGTTTGATCCCCCAATGTATTTGCCTTCTTCATCGAGAATTGCCCCCCCCAGCAGATACAGCTTGTTCCCTAATTTGAAATGCTTCATACCCATTGGAAAATTAGTTTTCTCTCCAAGGTATAGAGAGAAATTCAATGGCGCAGCTACGGATTCATGATCTTCGAGCATGCGAGATAGATCGATGCCGAGGAGAAGGCCGGTAAATTCCAAATAGAGAGATCTTCCATTGATGCCATGAAGAACTCCAGCTTGTCCTTCCGGTGATGAAGACTCAACTTCCTCATGTTCTTCTGTGTTCATCTCCTCCATTGCGTTTTTGATTTACCGGCATTTTAGAACTTGAACAAGGAGATGCTGCTGAATTGCAGGGTGTTTTCTTTCTAATAGCTTGGATTTAGGGGAACCAGCACTAAATTGGAGTGATCAATGGGAACCGTAGAATACTTAATTTTTTTTTCCTTTTAATTTTTGAGTTAACATTATTTGGTACATCCACATTACAATTATATATATATATATATATATATAGCAACAGAAATTTTATGATTTTATTCATAAAATAAATTAAAATTTTGCATGTTTTCTTTAAAAATATTATAAATTATAAATTAAGGAAAGGAGGAAATATTGAGATTTCATCTTATTTATAATTTTCATTAAGTTGAATTGTATCAGATTTTGTCATCACTTATCAATAATTAAGAAACTAATTCTTTATTATATAAAGCAAGAGTGCTTTGATATTTAGACTTTCCTGCACTTGTAGGATACTTTCAGAATAAATTCAAAATTTATTATTTATTTGTACTTTTTGTTTTTGTGTAAATTTATTTTTATTTTTACTTTGTACGAAGGAGAAAGAAAATATTTATGATAAGTTGGGCAGTATTTTACGTGGAATATTTGTTATTTCATTTCCATTTTTGCTATAAATGTAAAATTTTAATGATTTTTTTATTAAAAAAAAAATCAAACTTCAAACTTTTTAATATTACCCAAAACTTTTACGACAAGCCTACGTTAAATGACTTACAATATTAATGATTTTTCAAATTAATAAAAACTATGATTAAATTTTAGAGGAATTTATCACGCACCTTGCAGTTTTACTGGAAATGACTTTTCTTCAATGATGTATTAATTATGTTTTATCAAATTTTCATCAAGCATGTAATATCCATAAATGATCATTATTTATATGATGAATGACAAGATTAAATTGCGCTTAATTCTTATTAATTATTATCAGATAAAAAATTAATGATAATTCTCGTTTAAAATTTTATTTTATTCTTGCTTCTTTTTCTTTTTGACGTGAATCTTGCTACAGAAAAAGAAAAAATCAATATCTTTGCTCAATCAACCAAAATAACTATTAGTGTTATTCAAGATATGCTATAACTAGAATGGTTAATTAAAAATGCACATGGATTTAAAAATTTAATGACTCCCATTTTTTTCTTTTTGGGTTCTAAGTCGGTATAGTATATTCTAATAATGGTATTGTGATACATATGGTGAGCATTTCAAGTTTCATCTAGCTACCCATAGAACTATATATGGCTAGCCATAAGCTTACAAATATAAGAACTTTTTGTTTAGCCTATGTTGTTTAGATGGAAAGAAAATAGAAGAAAAAAGTTAAGGGAGAACTTAGAAGAGAAAACAAATTTTTTCTAATGAGAAACTTAAATAGTATTTAAGAGGTCAAAGATTTAAATCTCTTTATTGTCATTTATAAAAAAAAAAAATTAAGTATATTAATATCTATAAAAAATATAAAAAGAGTCCTTAAATCTAAGCAACTAGCCTATCCAATTCAGCAATTAGTAATTATTAATTAGACATTTTTATTGATAAATTTATCTAATTCATTTTAATTAATTAGACATTAAAGCAGTTGCCTACTTGAAAGAATCTATACATCTATGCATAATATAAAAAGAATCCCTCAATCTAAGCAATTAACCTACCCAACTCAGCAATTAGCAATTATTAATTAGACATTTTAATTGATAAATTTATCTAATTCATTTTAATTAATTAATTTATTAATTAGACATTAAAGCAGCTGCCTAATTGAGAGAATCAATTTAAAACGGATGTTTAATTGATTACACCCTACCTTAATAAAAATATTCAATTAATTTATTTCACACATTAAGGATATGTCTTTCGTGTTACTAATTGGTATAATGCCTTCCGTTTACTAATTGGCACAATAAAATATTCCACCCACCCTATTTTAATTATTGGTTACAATTTTCTTGCCTCCTATTTTAACAGAGATAAAATATCACACCCCATTTCAAATGACCACAAATTTCATCAGATATGGGAAAGCAGACATTAAAAACAGGTTTTAAAGTTTTTGCATCTTTTTCTTTGTTGTTGCCCTTTCAGAACATCATTTTCATATTAAAAGAAAGACAAAGCAATACCTCCTATTGCACTTATCAGGTAAGCATTTTTATTATTCTAATTCTCTTAACTAATATTGGATTGTGGTATTGCTTTTACAATTCACTCACAATAAATTTTGTTTTAGATTTTTGTAATTTTTATTATAATTTATTTAGAAAAGTAAATGAGTTCTTGATTTATGACTTGTGTTACTTTTAGTAATCAAATACATCATAGAAACCATAACTCCCGACATAACGTGAGTATTAAATCTAGTTAATAAATATATCAATATCTTTATGAAATTAATGTTAAATTACTTAACATATCTATTAAATTACATATTCTTCTTATTTGTTTTGTTTTGATTTATTATAATATATTAAATATTAAATCTGACTCACATGCATAGCATGCAGTGATAACTAGTATATAAATATAGTAATCATACATTTAATAAATATTTTTAATATTTTATATGAATAAATTAAATAACATATGCATTTTTTAATTTAAAAACACTTCATTTTAATTGTGTTTGAAAGCTAAGCACATACTACTAAATACTACTAAATATGTAAATCAACTAGTACAAATTATTCTAACTTAATCATAGATTTTAGATTTAAATCTTAAAAATGAAACTACATTAAAATTTAATAAAAAAAAAATTTTAGCTCTTATGGTCTTACCCAGTTGAAACCAAATTAATCAATCATACAGAATTAGTCCCTAATGTAATATCCCATGTCAGTAAGAATTTTTATAGATTGGGTTAAACAAGGTCAAACGCATTTTCTTACACAACCCATACAAAATATCCTAGGATGGGTTGGGTTGGGTTAAAGAAAAAAAATTACAAACCCAATCCAACCGAACTATGAATTTGTAGGGGTTGGATTGGGTTGAGTCCGTAAATTTTTTTTCTTACAAAAAACATGTATACAATTTTAAATTAAACAAATCAATTAGTTGTTAAACTTGTGATGATGAAATATTAAAATACAAAAATATATATTATAAGTTTTTTAATTGAGATAAATAAAATTAAAATTATCACTTACACTCTTAGAAATAAATAAACTAGCAAAAAAAAAAAAATACATAAAAGATTATGATTAAATAAAAACTAAAAACTTACTCATCTATAATATAAACATTTGTCCCTTCTATGAAGTAATAAGCAAACATTTAATTTCACATATTTAATTTATGTTTTATATATTTTTAGTTTTGATTTTTTTTTAATATATAAGTCAAATGTATTAAGTACATATATCTTAAATTGATCACCTAACCCAATAACTTTTGAATAATTATATTAAAACCTAACCCAACTTGATCAAATGTAAAAGCTAGCCCAAACTAACTAAATTGAGTTGGGTCAAATTGATTCAGATTAACTAGATTAAATTAGGTTGAGACATCCTTAAATACCGATGGTTAAAAAAAATTAAGAATATAAAATTCAAAACTACCCAATGGGCAAAAGTATCTTAGGTAAGATTATAAATTTGAAGGGATAAATTTTATATGAAAAAAGTGTGAAAATATGTAAAATAAATAAATAATGGCATAATAAGATATGCAAACAGATTAACATTCGTTCAAAGAAATTTCAAGGCAAGAGACCTTCATTTACTTTATATGAGCTTTCTCATGGGACATTCATTTAATATACACCGTAATTTGGTCTATGAAAGTGACGTGTGTTTCTAAATTCTTATAAAAACAAATTAAAATTAGGTAGAAATATGTTCTTTTATGAAAAAGTACGTTGAGTATAGAAAAAGTCTTATAACTAATCATTCACATGTGTAAATAATTATTGGTTTATGTTTTTATCAGTTAGTCTGTTTCAATACCAATTACGTGTATTAGTAAATAAGTTATACAAATTAATCAAGTAATAAATAAATAAATAAAATTAATTTTCTCAATGTTGTTTTCTTTCTCTAATTTACTTACAGTTTTTTTTTTATGTAATATAGAAGTTTCATTATATTATTTTTTGAACTTTTAACTTTTATACAGATACTATTGTCCAGCCCTCTTCTTCCTTAAAAAAAAAAAGATTTGCACCGTTTAATATAATCCTTAAAGTTTTATGATATAAAATAATATAATTCTTCCCGTTGATTCTTTTAAACGAAACCCATCTATTTGCAGGAAAATAATTTGTCTCATTTTTGTTATATGTTTTTGGTTGACTAATCCCTTTCGCACACCTCTCCACTTGCTTGATAAAGTTTTTTACATGTACATTGTCAAACGATAAATTATGTTGAGTTTTATTTGTTATATTTTTTGTTTTATTGTAGTGTGATTAATTAAAAATTTATTTTTAATAATATAATTTTTAATTTAAACTTAAAATAATTTTATATTTTTATAATATAAAATTAATTTATATTTAAATTAAAAATAATAATTATTTTTTAATATTATATTATATTAAAAATAAATTAATTAAAAAAAATAAGACAAAAGATATTTTGCCGCCATTTTACGTTTGTACCATGCACTGCCCAACACACCCCAACGCCAACTAAAGTGCTTATTCTTTCTTTGCAAGGGGCACTTCCCTTTTGTTATTCTATGCCCAAAGAGCACGCCAATAGAGTTATAGACCACGCACAAGATCGGGTCCGGTGGGGCCATGTGGTCCATTTCAGGCGCAGGCAATCCACGCATTAGATGCGATGGGTTCAAATTACAAAATCATCCCTCAAACAAACGTTGAATTCCCGACTCGAAAAAAGAAGGGCTGTTAACCAACCATCTTGAGTTTTACTTCAAGGCAGACCGTTTCAAACTTACTTATTTACTTAATTTAATTTTGGAACTACCAAGTCCAAAGCTCACTACAACCTCCAAGTTAGAGACGAAAAGAAACGTTACTTGCAGGGTATATTCCAAAATTCATCAATTAAACACAGCCTCCTTTTTTTAAAAAAAGTGTTAATTTTGTTTCTTTACTAAACATTAATGTAAAGGTAATTATTATATTATGTATTAACTAATTTAATTTAAATTTAAATAAAATTATAAAATAAATAAAATAATTTTTAATTAAATTTTAATATAATTATATTTTTAAATTTAAATCTAAAATTTTTAATTAAATTATAATAACTATGCGACAATTAATCTATATATTTAATAATTGATTTTGTTTATGATGCGCCTCAAAAATATCTATATTTAGTAATCAAAGATTAATTTCTTTAAAATAGGGAGATAATCAAAGTAAATAAATCTTTTTCAACAACACTTTTTTTTCTAAAAATTAAATTCCTATTTAAAAAATATAACTATTTACCAATTATCTTTAACTTTATTAAGAAAAAAAAAAAGTCTGTTAATTGTTCGTTATAACTATTCGTGTATCAATATAAGCCTAACATAGTTTAACCTAAAATGGAATAACCCTCTCACCTTAAAGTTTCTACCATCTTAATCTTTAAAATACAAACCAGGCTTAATGATTAATGTTTTGGTTTAATGTATATTTAATACTTTTCTCATTAAGGATATAAATTAATCAAGATATTGGCTGGAAACCATTATTAATCTGACCAGTGGTGGAACGATTTTCATGGGATTTTATTTTCTTTGGTTGATTCAGCTTTATCTTTGCATTTACCTCGAGAAATTGC
This sequence comes from Bauhinia variegata, assembly GCA_022379115.2. NCBI lineage: Eukaryota > Viridiplantae > Streptophyta > Magnoliopsida > Fabales > Fabaceae > Bauhinia > Bauhinia variegata. The sequence continues at coordinate 19,188,519 of CM039428.1, read as the reverse complement.
CTGATTTACTCAACAGATTATATGAAAGTAAAACAACTTACAATATTAACATTGACTAATTATTTCTTTACTTTTCTGTAACAATACGCGTTAGAGATTAATTGCTCTTATTACAAAATAGAAACATAAGAGTACTTTCCATTATAAAATTGTAGCAAACAAATCCTACCCATGAAACTTCAACTGATACTTTATATCAATTTATTTATGAGTTTTCTAATATCTACAACAGCTTTTCTTTCATTTTGGATATTTTTATCACTTACCAAAACAATTAATTCAGCAACAACTTCAATTTACAGAACATAGGATCGGCATAAAGACTAAATAAAAGAGAGGATAAGTTCATTCCAAGTTTTGTAAAGGCATTAATTAATTAATTGCTGAGAGAAGAAAGCAAGCATGCAAAAGCAATATCAGTAAAAGAAAAAAGAAAAGGAAACTTTAATCTGAAGGGTGTGCCCAGTTAGAAAGAGGGAGAAGGTGCCCCTAACAAACGTACTTAGTATATTTAAAGTATATAATCCATCTCGTTGGTTACTTTCTCTCTCCTCTCTCTCCCTCTCTCCCCCTAAAGACTGACTCTGTTTTTATTCCGGCATTGACTACTCTTTCGAGGCTGAGCACTCCGGCTATCTACCACACTGCCAGATCGGTGAGCTTAGCTGCGAAAGAAATGATTTTTCTTTTACCATTTTGACCATTTCCTATTCATGTTTTGCTTGATTAGTAATTTAGTACACAATGAGCAAAACCCAGAACAAGTCTTTAGTTACCCATCCTTCCACCTATAAGAGATTCTGCAGACTATGTTTATTATCCATTTTGCCAAAATCCCATCTTTTTAAATCGGATTTTTATTAGTCAATTTAGTCAGATTCATAACCGCCCATAAATTCTCTTTTGGTTTCGGGTGCTGGATATCTGGGCTATGATGTTTTGTTTCCTCTTTGTCATTCAATATTTTCATGGTTTCAAAGAGTAAATATCTGTTCATTCATTTCCTAGCATTTAAAGCACGAGGCTATTAAAAATTTTCATTCGAGAGGATCCTTTTTGCTTTAATTTGTGACCATGTTGTAAGCTTGAGGTTGCTATGGTGAGAAATGAGTGCTGGGGGTTTTTGGCATGCTGCTACCAGGCAATGGGCTTTATGAAGACGTTGGGTTTGGCCAATTCGCTGCAAAATCTAGCAGGAGGCATACTAAAGTCTTAGCAGCTGTACTGCCTGTTACATTGAGGAAAGAAAGCTTCGGAATTTTTTTCTTGATTATCCAACATCTTAACTGGAGAGCAAATTATAAGGTGAAATACTTTATTGTGTTCCCTTTTGATGGTAAGACTAGAGTTGCCGATCTTCTCTTTGCTTTAATACTGAGTTCAGTATGGACTCCAACTATTGTATATTATGGTGAATGATGGTATTTGTATTGATAAAATGAGCATTCATTTTGGTTTGGAATGTTCTAAGAGCTGGCCTTACCAATGTTCGGTTTAGGTATTCTGAATCTCAAATACCAAGTGAAAACTCATAAACTAGAGTCCTGTCACCTATCAAGTTTTGGGTGGGCAGGTGGGTGGGACTGAAATAAACGATGCTTTCTTAGTCCCAGTGGCAAAAGCCAACTGCACAACAGCTTTTCCTATAACAATTCGAGAGACTCTACCACTAGAATAATGCTGCTTTATACAATCTGAGCATGCATCATTAAAATCTTGCCTGTTTTCTATTCTTTCTATATGAATATATAACTGCATTAACCTAAATCAGTGTTTCCCTGATTCAGGGTCTTTCTAGTGATTGTCAAGTTTTCTATCTGCTATTCTCGTTGCTCAAAACGCAACAGCTGCTTGCTTTTCTGCAAGAGTTTGTCATTTTGCTTCTGATTCAATAAAAGGGTAACATAATCTGTGTTTCCATCTCTCTGGTTTTCTATTATCAGTCCATCCTGCTGCCACAAAGTATATTTGCTCTTACTAACTCTATAATCCAATTGTCTAATGTAATATTAGGACTTTCCTATTTTCATACTGGATCTGCTGACCAACTGCTGCTTTGTTTTGCTTTTGATATTTTAAACAAAATGTTAAAGCTCGGTTTTCCTATATACTTACTACTACTTCTTGGAACATCTCATTTCTTGTACTAAGACCTATAAACATGAACATTAATATCTCATGAAATCCCTTTCTGCGTTTAAATTGGTAGACTATGTAGTTATTAAATGCTATTTATATCGGGTTAAGAACAGCTTCTATTGCCTTAATTAAGCCTCATTGTAAAGGGTCCTATTCTGTTCTAATAAATTATTTAGCTCACGAGTCGAATGCATCAAAAACAGGAGCTGGATCACCTTGTATTTAGCATGTCACAGTAGTACAGACATTGACTAAGAATCTTTACTCAGATCCTTAAAATCACTAACTTCTGAACTAATTTAATAGATTGATGCAGTTTCTTTTACACCAAAAGTATTGCACCTAGTTCCTTATAAGACATTTAATTATAAATTGCTTAGAAAACCTAAATATACACTGGATCATCAGAATTGATGCCATGAACTGAGGTTATACTACTGTTTTACCATGCTGATTCAAAAGTAATTGTTAGCATCCTATTGTTAATTTTGCAAAACATATCTGAATGATGAGTTTGTGTTGTAACGAATATTGCCTGTTACACTTATTATTTTCTCGGGCATCCCAGTTATTTTTGGTGGGTAAGTTAATGCTAACCTTTGTTATGTCCTCCCTTAGCATATCAACCCTTCCCATGTGTGATTAAGGAGATATCAACAAGGATAAGTTAAGGGAAGATAGGATTATAATATTGTTTGTACCTTGCAGGATTTCATCAATGAACTTCAGAGAACAACTTTTAAATCCTCCAGAGAAACAATTTCCAATGAATGGTTCCTGGATACCCGTCACACCTGAGAAACCCACTCTGATAAGATCTCAGCCAATGTCACCAGACTGGCAGGGGAAACAAATAGGAAGAATGAATTTGCAAGAAATTGATGTACCTAGAAGTGGTTACCTCAATGAGATGCTGCATTATAATGGGCCAAATCAAAATCTCCATATGTTAGGACTATTAGGACAAACTGGGGGATATAGTAACTGTGACGAAGCCTCTGCCGAGAGAAACAGAATCATCAATCATATTGCAGGCTCCTCTACTCTGCCTGTGCAATATGACGGCCAAGCATTGAACAGCAATCCGTTGGAAGTTCTGCTTATGAAGAATGCAACTAATATTGCTTCCCTTAACAGGAACTTGGATGTGAACATAAGCACGGCAGCAGCAAGACCACTGCTACCTAAACATAACCAAGAGGGCAGTGGTGAGAAAGATATCTATGCAAGTGGTTTCATGCTCAAACAAGGCAATTACTACTCAGGTTCAAGCACAGTGTACAATGATTTGAATAGACTTATGTATCCTGAATTTGACAGTGGCAGCTCAGACAGCTTGCTCAACAATGACATTCACTGCTCCGTCTCAAACCCACTGACAAGGAGCTTCTGTGACTTACTCAAAGGTGATTGTTCATTTCTCTTCTACAATTTAAATTTCAATTTGAAATGGTTGAGAAGATAGAAATCTTTATTGCAATGCTTTTCTACTGTTAATCTAGTGAAAAACAATACAATTTATGCAATAGACAATCAGAAACATATAGCAACTGATCAACTTTCATGTCACATATATCCTCATATTTTTCAATAATCATTTTCCCCTTATCAATAATTTTATTGATCTTAAGGCAAATTCTAGGAAACTTAGTGATCTACAACAATTAAATTTTTTTTTTTTTTTTTAATGGCAAAATTCATTTTTATTGTAAGTTTAACAGTCAAATTTTTTTTTGCAATAAAATTAAAGAGGACTAAACAAATCCAAGTTTTAGTAGCACTTGACTTCACAGAACCTCAGACATAATCATATTCAAAACACTACCATAAACAAATGCATGTGTAATCACCAAAAGACATTAACAACAACGAACTTGAACACTGATCAAGGGATAAAAATGTTAATTTATTTTCTTCAATACATCTTGTTCTATTAGTGAACTGAATTGAGAAACCGTTATAAATATTGCAATTTTACAAACACAAAATAACTCATTCTTCCTGCTTTCCAAACAACGCTTTGTTGCATATATTTCAACAACAAATTGATGAAGGACTAAAACTGCTTTCCAGATGGTAGCGACATACCTTATATATCTGAGTGTGATCTGAACTTTGCACCAGTAGCAGAAACTGATGTGGCCCTTAGTTTCACCAACTTCCTCCAATCCATGCCAGCGACACTAGATCAGCCCAATAAATTTGTAGACAACCAGCTCTGTACAGTAGCTGAAAGCTCAAGTCTGGAGAAAGATAAGCATGAAATCTTGGCAACGTCCACAGAAAATCAAAGTCATAAATACTGTAATGGACTTCTACAGCATATTGTGGAATCATCATCTGCAGCTATTTCAATATCAGAAGGGGAAAATAAGGGTACTGAAAGTGACAATTCTGGCAAGGGAACTGGCCTGGGTATTGACCTGAACAAGACACCTGAGCAGAAAGCTCCTAAACGGAGAAAACATAGGCCAAAGGTAATTACAGAAGGCAAGCCAAAAAGAACTCCAAAGCCTGCAACTCAGAAGAAGGCAGAATTTAAGGAGAATCCACCAAAAAAGAGAAAATATGTACGCAAGAATGTCCCAAAAGAAGCAGCAACACCACAGGCTGATATTACGAGAGAGAATGAAAGTTCTAATGCTAAAACTCTAAAATCCTGCAGGAGAGCTCTAAATTTTGACTTAGAAAAGAGTAGAGATCAAATCCAAAGTAAAGTGGTTTGTCAGCAGGAGATCTTGCATAGAGATAAGGCTTTTGACATCACTTCAGACCATCAGGCTGCCCAGTTGAACAATGGAGCAAACACAACATGTGGTACAAACTCAGTTTTGCTGGTCAGCAATCAGGAAGCCCTTGAAGTAGAAAACCAGCAATACAGAAATACAGAGGATAATACACTTTTATTGAATCAAAAGCTAACTGGTACGTTCATGCCAGAAGAAATAACAGATGTAGCCTTGCCCATAACCACAGAAGAACTGCAGGCAGTAATTGACAAAGATCCAGATCAGGGGAACATTGATTTATGCCAGGAAAGAGCTAACAGATGCATGCAGCAATATATTCATACAAAAGGAATCGCCAATGTTCACTTTCTATCAGAGACAGATTTTGAAAATTTCCAAATGGCCAAAGAACTGATGCCTCAGAATTCCCTTCGGTTGGTGCCAAACAATCTGTCCTGTTCCACTGAAGGAAGGGGCCCCAAGAGAAAACATTCCCATGGTGCTGAGAACCATGTTTCTGTAACAACTCAACTTGGTTCTTCATTGTTGTGTCAAGAGATTTTCCAAGTAGATGAAAGTTGTAATGGTACAACTCTTGAAAGAGGTTTCTTTAAAACTCAAAAGAGGAAGAAAACTAAGGATAGACTCCCTACAAAAGTCTATGGAAGACCTAACTGCCTAACAACCAATAACAGGTCACAGGAAGTAAGAAAAAAAGGCAAAAAAGAACCTGAATTGCAATTCAACGATGAAACACCAAACTGCTGTAAAAAAACTGGAGTCAGAAAACATTCAGGTAATGGTTTAACTTGCTCGTGTGAATAAATTTGACAAACTGATCTCACAGGAGCACTTTTCACACATTTAATGACCACCTCTCCTAACTACATTACAACATTTTGTTTCTTTGCAGGGGTACCAAACCAAGTGTATCCTGCGCTGATAGATGATATAATTGGTCAACTGGAAGGTCTCAACCTTAGGGAGAGCAACATAACAGAGGAGGGACAAAATGCAATTGTCCCATACAAGGGGGATAGTTCAATTGTACCATTTGAGGAATTTGATTTTGCAAAGAAACGCAAAGCAAGACCTAAAGTGGATCTTGACCCAGAAACAGAGAGAATTTGGAAACTGTTGATGGGCAAGGAAGGAAGTTTAGAAGGCCTTGAAGGAACTGACAAGGAAAAGGAGAAAATGTGGGAAGAGGAAAGGAAAGTTTTTCGCGGACGAGTTGATTCCTTCATTGCACGAATGCATCTTGTTCAAGGTACAATATATACTTTTAGATCCTATATCAAATCTCAACTAGTCTACAAACTGCCACAATTTATAACCTCAAGACAGTCACCTTTTACTTTGTATTTCTGTTCATAGCTACCTCTTTTCTGCAAATAATTTTTATGGAGATTGAGCTGCTCATCATAATATTCTCAGATTCATATGAATGAATTACAAAGGAAAATTGATCTTTGCACAAGATCGAAAAATGAAAAGTCAATCTCAATGCTGGTGACAAGAATAAAGTATTAACAAGATGTAAGGATGTCAATTTAAAGAATAAGAAGGTATTAAATAAATCAAGATATAAATATGTTAATTGCATACTAAATAACAGTGACAACTTTACTGTAGTACCAATGTGAAAGGAGCTCAATCTCAATGCTGCGCCACTTAGGACACCTTTTTTTTTATTTGTAAAGAGAGGAATTCTGAAATATATATATATATATATATATATATATATGATATATTTGTGGCACAAGACAGATGGCATTTCTAGTTGAAAAGTTCACTATGAAATAAGATATAGGCTTTTGCCTCCACCCTTGTTGTAGTTATGTTTATATATAGAATTGTACTGAATTTAACTTGGGAAGAACTTTTCTTTATAATCCCAAATGTTAGCAATCAAGAAAAAGACAATCATGTTAAGGAATATCTGCATATAACTATTTCCTATCAAAGTTTCTAGCCAGAAAATCTTCCATATTCCCAGTAATAGTCCTTAAACAACAACAAAAATTGACACTGATATGGAAAATTAATGACAAAATCAGAAGCCAATCTTCTATTAATATAATTCATTTGTCTCTAGTTTATTTACTTATCAGCATATAATTATACCTCTGCAGGAGATAGACGCTTTTCACAATGGAAAGGATCAGTGGTTGACTCGGTGATAGGAGTTTTCCTCACTCAGAATGTTTCAGATCAACTTTCAAGGTGAATTTAGACACTGAGCATCCATCCAAGTTGTATATGATAACAAAAGATGAAGTGCAACCCAACATAAAATTTATGCAAAATAATTTTTTTACAACTCCTTTTGCAGCTCTGCCTTCATGTCTCTAGCAGCAAGGTTTCCTCTTGTGTCAACAAGTAACAAGAGAACAAGTGATATTGTTGGCCCAAATGGTTCGTTTGAAGAACCAGAAGTCTGCATAGTAAATACAGACGACACAATAATATCATATGGAAGATTATTAAGTCAACCAGTGTGCCATCACAGCTTTGTGACATCTCATGTTACAAGAGAGCCTAGGAGCGAGGCCTCTGGGATAAATGTAAGCGTAATGGATTCAAAAAACCAGATCTCAGAGGACGAAATCATATCATCACAAGACTCTCTTGATTCCTCAATCACTCAAGGCACTGGAGGAATTAGATCCAGCTCAGGCTCCAATTCAGAAGCAGAGGGTCCTACCACTGGGTGCAAACAAAGAACCACACAATATTCAATGTCAGAAAAACCTTTGCACGTAGAGAAGACAACCATGTTTCAGGAATTTTACAATAGTGTAAATGGAGTCTCATTGTTCAATGAGAGAACCAAAAATGGGCAGGTGCAACTTACAGAACATGCCATACAAGAGTCAAGATTAGGCAGAAATGATAGTCTCAATTCCCATTCAGCATGTAGTAATCCACCAAAACAAGTGCTTATAGTTCCTTCAGCTGACTATGAGCTAAATGATTCAGAAGCACGAGGGCACGAGACTTTTCAAATGAATGGTCAACAGCCTTCTTGGCCTGAAACTGCTTCCATATTCAGTCAGTTAGAAGAGACTCATTATAGGAGATTCACCATCAGTGAAGTAGGAAGAAGTGTAGATAAATCCACACAGCAGCAGTGTACCTCATTAGGGTCTCAAGAGTTACCAACAATTGATTTAGATGGACCATTTAGCAAGCACCTAATTGACCAACAAAATTTTTCACAATCAATATCTCATGCATGTCATCAACAATCTTCTAACCACAATCTTGTAGATAAGATTTGTCCAGAAGGCACATTATTTACAGATTCTGAAAGTACTTCTAAGAAATTGGACCGAGGGCAGGATTGCAGAGTACAGGGTTTCCCCAATATCCCTAAAGACACTCGAGGTTTTTATGCAGAGAGAAGTATACCTGAAGCAAATAGGCAAATATACTTGGATGATAGTAGGCTTGAACCACGATCAGAGGAACAAGTTTATTCCCCTGGCCTTACATATAAAGAGAGCAAATCAAATGTTTCAAAAGCCAAGAAAGTAAAGTCCGAGAGTGAGAAAAATAATGCAGTTGATTGGGACAATTTGAGAAAGCAGGCACAGGCAAATGGAAGAAAGAAGGAAAGGAACAAAGATACAATGGATTCATTGGATTATGAAGCAGTGAGATGTGCCTCAGTTAAACAAATCTCTGAAGCTATCAAAGAACGTGGGATGAACAACATGCTAGCCGAACGAATCAAAGTAAGTTCATCAAAGCAAGTCTATGGAATGTTGCATTTTGTCCTCTAACATATTATATATATAACACAAAGCATTTGTATCATGTTGCAGGAGTTTCTCAACAGATTGGTTAGAGATCATGGAAGCATTGACCTTGAATGGTTAAGAGATGTTCCCCCTGATAAAACAAAGTAAGCTATTCCATTTCCAATATTTCTTCTATCACCAGTGTCTCTAGTCTGGAAAGTTTCCCTATGACATTAAAAAAGAACACATATCAGCAAATAATACCAATTAACCATGCCTTCAGGGATTATCTCCTAAGCATACGAGGATTGGGGCTAAAGAGTGTGGAATGTGTACGGCTCCTAACACTTCGTCATCTTGCTTTTCCGGTAAGGCTCATTGAAAGCCCATTTCCCAGTTACCAGCTAATGCAAATGACAAAAAAGCCTTAGAATCAACATGTTTCTGCTGAACATTTCCTGAAGGTTGACACCAACGTTGGAAGGATTGCAGTTAGACTTGGATGGGTCCCTCTCCAACCACTTCCTGAATCATTACAGTTACACCTCCTTGAACTGTAAGTATCCTATTCCCATTGCCAATCAGTAGAGACAATTTTCACCGATGAAATTTACTAATTGTTGTGCCATGAAGGTATCCAATGTTAGAGTCAATTCAGAAGTATCTCTGGCCCAGATTGTGCAAACTCGATCAAAGAACATTGTAATACTATAACTCCCTGAAGATTTATGTTTATGTTATTAGCAATTCATTTATGAATAAATAGCTGCAGAAATAACAGCTCTACCACCGTAACTAAAGGGGTAACTAACAATTATAAAACTGGAATACAGGTATGAGCTGCACTACCAGATGATAACATTTGGCAAGGTATGCATAAAATTGTTTTCTCATATAGTGTGACATCGAGATAAGAAAATAAACAATATTTGACAATAGCTTCATTTCATGGGCCACATAATTGTGAGCAAGACACTAGTGATTCATGCTTTAAATATGCAGGTTTTCTGCACAAAAAGTAAACCAAATTGTAATGCATGTCCAATGCGAGCAGAGTGCAGACATTTTGCAAGTGCTTTTGCAAGGTTAGCTACTTAATCTATGTCTATTACTGTTACCATGAATGAACACGTGCTAAAGAACAAATCCATCAAAAAAATCAGCAATAGTAAGTTACAATGAAACAGAAATTTGTTTCTCTCCAATTACATTGTTCTCATATTAGATTGTATTAGCAATAAGCAAATGCTTTCTTTTTCTAAGCTGGAATCAACCATTTTGTTACAGTGCAAGGCTTGCATTGCCTGGACGACCAGAAGGGAAAGGCATTGTGAATATACCTGTTCCATTTACAGAGCAGAGAAACCCTGTAGTCAATATGAATCCTATGCCACTACCTCCCCCAGAGTACAACTTACTTAAAGAAGTAAGTTCTCGAATAGCGAACTGTGAGCCAATTATTGAAGAACCGGCAACCCCAGAACCAGAGTGTATAGAGTCATTGCAAAGTGACATTGAGGACTCATTCTATGAGGATCCCGATGAAATTCCAATCATCAAGCTCAACCTTGAGACACTCTCAATGAATGTGCGAGATTATGTTCAAGGAAACAGGGAACTTCAAGAATGTGATATGTCTAAGGCACTCGTTCTTTTAAATCAAGAGGCTGCTTCTATTCCTGCTCCTAAACTGAAGAATGTGAGTCGGCTAAGGACAGAACACCAAGTGTAAGTAAATATTGGTATTGTTCCAAAATCGTACTGCCAAAATAATTAAGATATTCATCCAACACAACTCTAATAATTTGTGTACTTATATTTAAGAGGATAAAATCATCACTTCATAGACTTGCCCTGATGAACATGCCCTGATGCACTTGACCAGGGGGTTTCAATACCTTCTGATATTTCATTAACTGAGTCATATCGCACCATTTCTTTAATTCATTGAATCCATTTAACCTTTGTTTCTTTCATTCTTTCTTCTCTTCGCCTCTACCTTCTTAAACTGTTCCAGTCAGTTGCATTCTTTTGCTCATTCCCAGGATTGACTTTCCTGGCTTTTTAAACATTGAATTGCTTTCTTTATATATATCATGAGAAGAATTGACATGCTACAGTGGCTCTGGTTCAGTCCTCGTATTATCTGAGCAAGTTTTCCTGTTTGCTGTAGATATACTTTCTTAAGCATCAAAATGCTATTACATACCGACCTAGGAATATCATCTATAAGCACAATTAGCTGAAAATATTATGCATGCAGCATTTGAATCACCTATGGGCAAGTATAATCAGTATGCACCAAATAGATTAGAATTCTGCTGTCAATAAAGATACGTTTCTTAATAAGAGTAGATTAAGTACATTTACACTGCAAAGCTTTTAGCTAGTTGATTCACATGTCTGGAAGTCCAAATGATAAGGTTTTCTCCATTTCCCAACCATGACCTACCAAAAATTAGTTGAAAGAAACATGCATCATAATAAAGTACAAAGTAGAAATCTGATACGTGCAGCCTAGTCATATGGATATTCAAAGTAATTTCCTTGACTCTGGAATATTTTACAAGTCAACTATTTGAATGAAGGTCTAAATGGTGCTTTCTCACATCTCCTTGATTTATGCAGATATGAACTCCCAGATTCGCACCCTCTCTTGGAAAAGGTCAGTTCTTTTACTGTAAAACTATGTTCTTATCCACACCTCAGAGTCTTTTTTTACATTGGATTGTTTACTAAAAACTTATAGATGGATAAACGGGAACCTGATGATCCAAGCCAATATCTTCTTGCAATATGGACACCAGGTAAGCAAGAGACAGATGAAATAATCTTCAATCACTTTCCCTTACATTATAAGTTTATCCTTTTTAAACTTCATTGATTTAAAAAATATACCGAACATTTGAACTTAATACATATAAAGGAAGGCTAGTTGCACATTCAATACTATAAAAAATAACGTCAATGCCAAAACCAGCAAAGATTGGCGTACTACTTTTCCTACACCAGGTTAAGGCCAGTTAACTTCTGAACGACACAATCTACTTACCCGTTTTTGAAATACTGAACATTAGGTGAAACTCCCAATTCCATTGAACCACCAGAAAGGAGGTGCACATCCCAAGATCCAGACCATATGTGTAATGACAATACATGTTTTGCATGCACCAGCATTAGAGAGGCTAACTCACAAACAGTCAGAGGGACTATCCTGGTAAGACTAATAAGTGAAAATACAAGGACGACGCTATCTTTCCCTTATCTTTAAATCTTTAAATAACTAATATAAACATTGTTTCATGTACAGATACCTTGTAGAACAGCAATGAGAGGAAGTTTTCCCCTGAATGGCACTTACTTTCAAGTTAATGAGGTAAGTATGATTAAGCTTAAGTTACCATTTGATCTCATCAACAAATATCTACTGATTCTCATTTCAAATTCATTTTTCACCCACAAGATCAATAAAATTTTATTATTCTGCAGGTATTTGCAGATCATGCATCCAGTGTTGAGCCCCTTCATGTCCCAAGGGAATGGTTATGGAATTTGCCAAGAAGGACTGTATACTTTGGAACCTCCGTATCAACAATATTCAAAGGTGGAGACAGTTCTATATGCTCATTCACTATATACTTTTCTAAATAAGTTTATCTAATAAATTTAATACATATTTCTACTAGGCCTCTCAACTGAAGGAATTCAGCATTGCTTTTGGAGAGGTATGCCAACTGAATTCAACTGTTTGTGTTATTTTATTACCACAGTATACATTGATAATAGAGGAAAGAAAGAAACCTTTAAACTTACGCAAATATCAAACTGTATATAATGAATGCATCCATGAAAACCAGAATACAGTAGTTTGATTCGAAAGTTCCCTCAAGCAGAAATACTTGATCTACCCTAAGTGTAAATTTACCTAACCTAACTAACCATTGGGCAAAAGTGGATATGCATGTTCTGTTGGCATGTGCAGACATAAATGACTCAATCCAGTCATATTACTAACAATTTAAAAATTTATTTCAGGATTTGTTTGTGTCAGGGGATTTGACCAACAAACTCGTGCACCCCGCCCTCTTAAAGCCAGATTACACTTTCCAGCGAGTAAGTTAGCAAAGGCAAAAAAGTGAAAGCAACGGATTAATAGGCCATGATGCTGAGAATTTACCACTAAAGCTTAATTTTGAAGATTCATCTATTCGAGACTGGAGGGGATTGCTGATTTAGTGATAGAAAATAATAATTAGCATAGCTTTGCACCTTCAATTATTCTTTTTCTAACCAAAAATTAATCCATCATGTGACAGGAAAAAAAAGAAAGTGGAAATTTTTTTCAATTCGGGGTATTTAACCCTGTAGGTAGTGACCTGTAGATCTCCATTCAAGCTTGAAACAGCCATTCATCAAAATGAAGATGTCAGCATACAAAAAATGTAGTTATCTTCATTATTATTAATGACAAAATCTTATTCATTCACCAAAACGACAATTCCAAGCAAATGCAGTTTTTAATCAAGGTTGTGCCTATATTCTATGTGGCTCATACTTCTGTTGTCATACAGTATACAGTGATATGAAAGCTGAAAGCATCAAAACTAGTACACCTCGGAAAACTCTTTTTCATCTAGCCGCCAATCTTAACTTAATCTTTTAATGCTATGTAATTGGCATACTGAATTTATCCACAAATCATGCATCGTAACAACACTGAAAAACCATTTTGCTACTAAGATTGTAGCTTCTATAAATACCTTCATATCCACAAAACAGAATTTTGATGATAGAGTTACACAGAACGGATTCTACATTCTTATCAATGACGTGTTTGACAAAACATCTCTTTTCCCACTTGTACTAATGCGCACTCTTGAAGCAACGAAATTCTATCACCAAGGTGTTAACTTTTGCGTATAATCTAATTTCAAAATAATCTACCCCAGTTTAAAAGACTGAACTCCACATGAAAGAAATTATAACTCAAACCTCATGTTGATGTTGTTACTCCTACACTGTCTCTTTGCTTTATTCTAGCATGCCTGTGCCAAAAACTATATATGATGTCTCAAACAAACAAGGACAATATCTTTGGTTAGCGTACATGTGTAAAATATGGTTTGGTTAGCATCATGGTGGAACTAAAGGAAGGATCACCATCCAAAATTATTCCAACTCATCAGATTTTTAGGGCTTGGTTAGCATAGAACTAAAGTTTCCAAATGATGAAATTTTTTCCTTGATTAGCAAGCAGTATCTTTCTTTCTTTTTAATCTTTTCAATTCAAGAATCAAGCAAATGCTGAAATTGTTCAAAGTGAATATTCACTAAGTAGAGTAGAACTAAGGACCTTCGGCATTACTGATGAGTACATGGTAAGGAGAGAGAAAAATTCAGAGGGAAAATGCTAGGATGAAAATCAAAGACTATTTTCAATGAACAATCAAATTGAATATGCAAATCCTTTAGGCAAAAAATGATATATCAGCCAGGATGAATAGCTGTCCTGCCATCCTAAAAAGAAAAAAGATCCTTACTGATCATACCTCAGAGATTTTATGTTACAATCATAACTTAAGTCGCAAGCATTGCATATGAAAAATTTGGGATTAATAATCTGGAATTGAGATTAACTGGTTATTATCATAGTAAATATAACCAAGGTTGTTAGACAATTAAGATAAAAAAACTAGACAACTGTATCTTTAGTGGAATTTGAACTCTCCGGAGTTGGGACTTGGGACAATAATATAAGCATTTAGTATTCCGTTGACAAATGTTAAGAAAACTAAAATAATCATCACTTCGAGTTAATAAAGAAACACCCCCAAATTATGTTATGTATAAAACAATCGTAAAAACACAACACAAGAGAAATAAAATTCGTGACACTCATAACAATGATTTACACACGAACATACAGAAATACCACATGCCTGTTTGCTATATCAAAAGCAAAGCCTATCCAACAAACAATAAAATCCTTCATCTACTATTATTTCCAATCCATGAGATGAAAAAAAAAGTAAGAAATCCAGTCTGACGTGATACTTACAATTTTTTTCCCAAGCCTTCATCCGCCCTCAAAATAACCCCTCCAAATAAAAAGAATTTGGACAGAGTAGCTCCAAATACCTGCAATCATAACTGGCACACCCAATTATATGCAATTAGAACCACTTAACATACTAGACAAATCATCATTAGAAATCAGTATTTTGCATTTGCACCAAATGCAATAGAAAATGAAGATTATTCTGCTACTCATTTAAAATAAAAGCACCAATAGTTCCATCGTACTTTAATGATTGCATTAAACAGAGTCCACTAGTAACTTATTGCTAGAGATCAAAAAGAAGAGTAATGAACCATTTTTTCCCTAAAAAATATCACAGTTCTAATTTAGGTACTCGAAATAATCTTGGAGTCAGACTTCTGTTTACTCCCTAATTTTTACTATTTGGCTTCAATCAGTCCAACCAGAGACTAGATTGAACTATATTATAAATTCAAGGACTGAAACCACTTCAAAATTCTTTAGATGATTAAACTGAAAAAAGTTAAGTGAAATCGAATATTAGTTTACTCAAAAGAAAATGCAATTGTAAAGTGAAATCGAATATTTCTACATCATTAAAAAAAAAAAAAATCATAAAACAGTTACACTACATCACCAAGCGAAACACACTGACAAGCTAATCATCCGATCCATCGGTTCAAGTTTCTCTTCCAGTTCCACTTCTCTGTTTCCATTAACATTTTATTAGCATCCGAACAATCTCGCAAGAAAAACGACTCGTGGAGCAGCACAGAAATAGGTTGCGGAGCGCAAATCAAAATCCAAAACCGAAAATCGGAAAGGAAAGCGTAAAGCTCTATGATCGGATTGAGAACGAAGATCGAGATTTCCAAATAGGAGTTTGGGAGAGCAAGATAAGCCGATTATGCAAGGAAGAACGGAAGCGCAAGGTGCATACCTGAGAGTTGGAGAGGGAAGAGTTCGTAGCGTAAGAGGCTTGGAAGTTTCTAGAGTCCAGTGGTTCTATGCGACTCTGGAAGATTTGCCGCCACCGAGTGTTTCCCTCCTTATTTTTAAACCATTCCGATGTAACTGGCGCCTTTTGCAAAGCTAGATTAGTTTTTCTCAACTAGACTGGACTCAACAAGTAATTTTACCCTTTTTTATTAATTTTCGTTTCCGAATAAACTATAATTAGCCCTTTTTAAAAAAAAATTACAGACATTTATATCTATCTACATAAAATGAATGGGGTATGATATAATATATCGCAATCCTTTCTTATAAACGGCTCTTTCTTTTGTTGACATAAATTATATTACTTTTAAATTTTAAATTTCTGTGTTTTTTTTTAAAAAAATACACATAGGCAGTTATAGTTTAAATTCAAAATCAATTCTATTTGTGTCAATCAAATTAAAAATACTAAGATATGTGTCAAAAGAGAGAACGAGACACGTTATAAAAAAACTCGCGAAACAAATATAAAAAATATATATATAATGATAATTATAATGATAGTACAATTATTTTTTCAAAGAAAAACACATACATATAACAATCTAGAACTATACAAAAAAAAAAAAAAAAAAAAAATGGGGGTGTAATATGACCCATTGCATCCCATCCACATATTTTTATTAACATGTATTAGGTTAACTTTGGATTTTCGTTTTTTCAAAGAAATAATGTGGTAGTTGAAACTCAAAAGCAATTGGATATGTGTTAGACAAAAATTATGTGTCCGAAAAAAAAATGAAACACAATATAATAAAATCCTTCAAATAATTATAGAAGTTATACAGTGAAGTAAGACAGTTCTTTTATGTTTTTTTTTTTAAATTAAAAAAATATGTTATAAGTTTAATATATTTTTTATCATAAATAAAACAAAAATACAAACTTTAAAAATCAAAGTCTTATTCTCATCATTACACCAAACAACTTTTCATTATGAATGGCCTACAAAACATAAGGTTATATTGGGATTAATTAGTGGTCACATATTGTGACATTAGAACCACTAACTTTAAGATGTGACATGTTTTATATTTTGATATGAAATCGAGTTAACATGACATCAACCATAGTGGGTCCAAAAAAAATGCCAAAAGCATCGACCACAGTGGGAGTCGAACCCACGACCTTTTGATCCGAAGTCAAACGCGCTAATCCACTGCGCTATGCGGTCGGAATGTTCGATGGTGGTCCTTTAAAATGTTAACTTATGTATTAAAGGAAGTCATACAAGTCAAACAAAGAACAGCAAGCCGAGTGGACAGGCCTGTGTCTATCTTTGGACCAATAGCAACTATGATATGTGAATTTCTTTTAGCACACCCTCCTCTCACACCCTAAACCCAGTTTGTATTATATGGGGCGTGCCAAAAGAATTCACCCATGGTGAAAGTTAATGTCCAAATCTTAATAAAACTATATCAGAAATTACAAATTTTTGGGTGAAATGGTTTGCATCCTAATTTTGAAGTCATCTTTGTAGGGATGAATATATTATCTCTTACTTTTTATCTGAAAAAAAATAATAATTGGTTTCATATTAAATGTTATGGTATGGAGCATTTGACTGAGATGAACAATTCACGATAAATAGAAAATGCGAAATAGAGCTACTGGCATTTGCATTTCAGTTTTGATAATTTTTTGTCACAGATGTAGCATGAATATATATAAGGTATTATTTGAAAGGAAGCCAGATCTTGTAGGTAAAAAATAATTTTTTTTTCTACGAAAAGAATACTTTCTTTTAATATTACGAATTACTTTTTTTTTTGTGAGCGGATATTGTCAATTACTGAACATTTGGGTTTTGAACAATTTCAAGTTGTCTTTTATGTTCTAAAATTAAGTATCTCCGTACTACAATTTTATTTTATTTTTTGTGGGGAAAGAAAAAAAATAAAAACACTATAATCTAACAAAGAAACACTAAAAAATTTAACTATAAAGACTCTTAATTGTCTCCTTAACAATACAGTTAGAACAAAATTACAATTTTAAAGACTCTTCATGTTAGTTTTGTGGTTCTTTAAAAAAGCCTTTTGATTCTTAAGAAATAAAAGCTCTCGTAAAATAAAAATGACAACTTAGAAGCTGAAAACAAACAGCCTTTATGCTTTTTTCTTTTAAATAAAGTCCATTTTTAGCTTCTTAAAAATTAAATTTTTTTAATAAAGATCATTTAAAAAAAATGATTGTTTATCATAAAAAAAATATTTAAAACTTCAAAATTCTAGACAAAATTGCGAAAGGAAAAACTAATATAAGCATACTTAATTTTATTTTTCCAATTGTAGGTGTGAGCTACTTGCAAGAAGTTTAAGTTTGATTTTCTTGTGTAAAAAAAGAAAAATCTTTTTCTTTTTCTATCACTTCTCATTTGCCTTTTGGAATTTAGAGCCTATTTGATTATGTTGTTGTTTTTATGTTTTAAAGAATAATTCTATAAAATTGTTTTCAAGAATAAATTTTGAGAATAAAAAAAAAAAAAATGGTTTGAATAATTTGTTTTAAAAATATATTAAAAAATTATATATTTTTTTTTGATAAAGGTCATTAGATTTTCTCCACGCAAAAAATTAATGCATTCATTGCAATTGGACACACAACATAACACGAGCCATTATATTAAATTAATGTAGGTTTTTACATACTCAATCTAATAGCTCACATTCTGACATATCAACAATTTCAATAAACGTAAAGTTTTCTAATTGCAAGAGATTCTATCTGTCGTCTTTCTCTATTTTTTTATTTACATCAATTTCATTTTTTCCATGTAATTTATCCCTAGTAGACCAATAGTAATAATGTGATGAAACTTTTGATAAATTGATACGACATTGTAATTTCTTAGTGCTTCTCAAAATGTTTTTCGCGTATTTAATCTAATAGCTCACATTTTAACATGTCAAACACCTACATAAACAAAAGACAGATTCTATTTGACGTCTTTTCTCTCCTTTTTTATTTACCTTAATTTCATTCTTGTCATCTTAGATAATCCATAACATTTATCCTAGTGGGTCGATAGTGACAATGCGACATAACTTTTGATAGATTGATATGACATTGTATTTTCTTAGTGCTTCTCAAATGTTTTCCACAAAATTTATTCATCACATCATAAACATATACTATTTCACAAGCAATACCATTACTTAAGACATTTTTTTTTTGTTTAAATAAGATTCTAATTAGTTACTTAATTTAAATAAATTTTGTAAATATTATTGAACTCAAGAAAATCAAGTACTTTTTCCATTTATTTTTATGCATCACTTTTGAAGAAATGTTTTGCTTTTTTTATTTATTTATTTATCATCTTAGAGTTTTAAGATATCACTAATATTTTTTTAGTTATACATTTGTCTTAATTTGTGTATATAAAGTTAATTTTAAGAGAATAAATAAAGACATATTAAGCAAACTAAAAAATATTCTATCATAATTGCATTTTTTAATCTATGTGAATCAATAAAATATATAGATAACAAAAAAAAAAAAAAACAAAAAGAGTACCTAATTAAAAATTTGTAGAACATAATATGACGCTCTGAGACTGTAGACTTTACTCCATGCAATCCACTTTATTTCCACTAGCAGATTTTAGTGATTCTTTCTCAATAAGTCTTCTAAAAGAGTTTACTTTGGATAGTACAGTCATCAAAATGTTTTAATAGATTTGACATTAAATAATTAACAAATAGTTATGAGTACGAGAATGGAAAACAACTAAGATTGAGTCCTTGGTCAGGAAATGACAAATCCCTTAATTTGGCATAGTGACCATAAAGCAGGACGATGAATAGTTACAACTTTACAACGAAACCACATTTTTTTTTTTTTGTCTCATTGTATCATTATATTTATTTATTGGTTAAAAATAATAAAATCTTGATCATATTATTATTTAATTGATGGGAACTAATGTATTAATCTATATTTTTTATTAATTAAAATGAATGAAATAGAAAATATTATTATGTTAACCACTTTATGACAAGAGTAGGATTTTAGTCTAATATGCTCAACTAGACTAAAGTTAAAAATTTGTTGTCTTTTATCTATTTTAACCTCCCATTTTTATAACTTTACTTCACCTCTTAATATTTGTATCTGTAACTACAGTAATCGACTATCCATATTCATATATGACAAGAGTTTTAGATTTTGATTCAGCTCTCCTTATTAATGTAAGGATTTTGTCAATATATAATATGTAAATAATTATAAGTATTTTTTTTAGTTTAAGACTTGTTTCATCCCTGATAGCGGTTTCAATACTTAATTCACTCGAAAGTTGTGTTATGCCCAATATGTGTAAACTAATTTTAATATTTTTGTTTTTTTGAAACATTTTTCTTTTTTTTTTTAATTTTGTATGTAATTTTATTTTTGTAAAATAACTAAAATAAAAATAAAAAGTGTAAAATTTAGATACGTATAAGTAGCATTTTTCTTCACTTAAATTATTTCTTAAAAAATAATATTTAGAATTAGATAAACGACTTCCTATGTGATCCCACTTGTCTATTTGTGCCAGGAACGAGGGGAAAATGCGAGAAGAGTTTGAGAAGCAAGGCATAAAGTGTGGAAATTCCAATACGAGATTATCCAATGATGAACACAAAAAGAGCCCCACCTTTGTTATCTTGTAGAAAAATAGAATCATGACGCGATCACATCACAGTCGTCCATTTTCCCATCATGGTCCCACCTGTCCGTACTAATTATCATAAGCAACCCATGTTGTACAGCTGGAATTTTATCATCTACCTTTCCCATTTAGGCAAGGACAAGCCATCTTTCCCTCCATAGACCTCAACTCATCAACAACAGAGCCATCCACTTTCTTTTCAAAATTTCAACTCTAACATTAATCAGAGAGAGAGATACGGCTAACCTTTTACTAAAAAAAACAAAAAAAAAAAGAATCGTATACACTTCAATTTTTTTAATCAATTTCATTATTTATTAATTTCATTTATAAAACTTATTAATACAATTAAAATTTTAAAAATATTAAATTAAAAAAAAATTTAAAATATAAAAATTAAATTAATTATAGTTTTAAATATAAAAAATAAAAATATTTTTTTCTTATCCTTCCCAAAAAGGTGTTCGTAAGTTGTAGACTAAGTTATAAATCATTTCAAGTGAAAGATTTAACATTTTATAGATGCTTTTGTTAAAAAAAAAAAAAAACATTTATGGGATCAAAATATCATATGAATATCATAATAAACATAAACAAAAAATAATAAATAACGTGTGCCTGTCAAATGACATCATCTTTCACATTCACGTGATATTGTTCATTCCATGTTGCCCCTTCACTAATTTAAGAAACAATTCCTATTCACCAAAGTGCACATAACTATTTAAGTAATTGATTTATATCAAATTCCTTTTTTTAAAAAAAAAAAAAAAAAAAACTTTTATTTTTAATTTGTTTATAATACCCGAGAGTAATATTTTTACGCAACATTAAAAATATGATTAATTTTATTTTTAAAAATATAAAATAATAATAATAATTTTTAACATATACTTTTTCATGAATTCTAAATCTTTAATAATAATAAAAAATTAATTACTGAATCCAATTAATTTATCAATCAAGCTAATACATGTAAATTTTGGTCTTTAATAAGACTATTTCTAATAAAGATAATATAAAAGGTTTAGATTATACAATACATAAAATTTTATGTTATCACATAAGTTGCATAATTTATTAAGTAAATTATATTTATAAAATTGTGAGACAAAATATAATGTCTACTTAAGAAATATAATAAAATTCTATTAATTGAGTAAAAGTTACAAAAAAATTATATAAAATAATAATAAAAATAATATAATAGTATAAAAATTATTAAAAATAATTTAAATAAATATAAACAATTTCATAAGAGTTTTTTTTTTGACAGCAACAATTTCATAAGAGTTATACTATTGGATAACCTGTAACGACATGCGGATAATAATATGAAGTCTTGATCTGTCCGTTAGTTAACAATGCTGATGCTGATTTTGACAGGGGAGTGAATTGGCCTGCAATTAAAAGAATAGTTTAATGTAAAAATGTAATTTTTAAAAATAAAATTTTAATATTTTTATAATATATGATACAAATTTAATTTTTTAAAACGATAAAGTTAATATTAAAAATTTATTTTTACGTCTAATCTATATATATATATATATATATATAAAGAATCGTCCTGCAATTACAATATTGAGGTTGGATAAGTCCAAGTGGAGTGGAGTGGAGTTGGGGGGTCAGCAGCGTCTGAGGTAAGCAATCAGTTCTGACAGTGATTCTTTCCTTTTGTCACTATGACTGACCCATGTGGACCGATGGTTCCGACCCCCCCAGCGCTGATTAGAGAAATTCTGTTTGCCCAACTATTGGATCCTCAGAAACCAAACGAAACGTTACGTGCACCATTTCGAACCTCAGATTCTCTCCCACTTGGACTTGGCAAGTGACTTAAATGTATACGAGGCATTCGTGTGCAAACATGTTATAATTTAAATTCTGGTTTACATGAGATGATGGTACTTTCACAAATCAAGATTTGGCGCACTCATATTCTATTACGTGGTGTGATATAAATATTAATTCTGTGTATCGAATTAATTTATATTAAATTACATCAATAATTATTTAAAATATTACTAAATTTGTTGTATATATAAGAGAATAATCATATAATAGGTAAAAAAATTTCAATTAGCTTTTAAGATATTTTATGTATAATAAGATTTTAAGCCACTTTGTGTAACTATTAGGGTATACATTAAAAAAAATATTTTTAAATAAATTAATCAATCTTTTCCAAGGGAATAAAATGTAACTTTCAAGAGATATTTACAAAGCAGCGTGGTAGTGTTGCTCAATTTCTATCATATTCATATACAACAAACTATAATTTACGAAGAGATATTTTATAAACAACATCATAGTGTTCCCTTATTGTATGTAATTAGGAAACAAGGCAAGTGGCATGTTGCTTTCTTCCCTGACTATCGCTATTTTTCATTGGTCTCTTGATAATCGTTAATAATTAAACACTCCTAATGTGGTTAATTATAACTATTGAACAACTACATTTACATAATGCATTAATTAGGCAAGCTTACATCAATCCGAGTAAGAATTAACAGTAAAGAAAGATTTTTAGTTTTAAATACATTTCATTCTTTATTCTCTCTCATTTCATGTTTCACAATATCCTTATTGACTAGAAAAATATTCAATAATGCTCGTTACAAGAATTTTTATATTATTAAAAATTAATTTTTTTAACTAATAAAAATATTATAAGACAAAAAATAAGTCATATTATGAGATAATATATTTTCTCATATATATTAAAACAGTGCTGGGAAAGGCTTAATACAATGATATAGGACATGAAAGTTTTTTCTCACAAATGTAATATATACCTCCAAGTTAGTATAGATGATAATATTTCATCAGTGTTTCATATATATATATATATATATATATATATATATATATATATATTTATTTATTTATATATATATTATATTTATTTATTTATTTCGAAAACCAAAGTTCAGAGGATGTTAAGTTATCAAGTCTAAATCGGGAGTAGTTCATTGTTTATTTTTCAACTCTATTTCTCTTCTCTTTTATACGCGCACACACACACGAGTATTCTCAAAATCACCAAAGTTTTAGTTGTAAGAAAAATTGTTTTCATCAAAATGATTTGACTAATTTTATAAAATTTTTATTATTTTTATGAATTATGGTAATTAGTCAAAAAATTAACACATATTCTTTTACAAATAAAGGTGATTGATAGATAGAACAAATTAAAAAAATTATTTGGAGCACTGATTTTTTTTTAAATTTAAAACAATACAATTTTTAAGATATTTATTATCTAACTCGTGTTTATCATGTACGCATATGAATAAAATAAAAGTATTATTAATTAATTAAATTATAACAAATTTGAGGAAATTAATTAAAGCTAAGCTTCCCTTAATAAAGATCCTGCCAAAGCCCAAAAGTTATCAAAAAGTTGGAAATCTGTTTTACTGTACATTCGTCACTCAACCGGTGCTGGCACAAGGATCACCCTGGACGTGTAATGCTTTGCCATGTGCCATCTTCTCATTGGTCATCCCTTAATACCCTCTTCTCTCTCTCAGTTCTAACACTGAGAGAGCTCAAGCTTTTAAAGATTCGCGGTAGACTCGGATCCTGTCTCCCTCCAGAAAATAAATAAATAAAAATAAATAATTAAAATAAAAAAAGAAAAAAAAAAAAAAAGAAAAATGGTTTTCTCATTTGTGAGGTCTTTTTATAGTCTTCACTCTTTCTCTCTTTCTCTTTACTTAACCCTCCTCTCTTCCTTTTCTCTTCACTTCTCTTTGCTCTTTTCAGATGAGTGACCATTATGGGCTGCCGGATCTACGGCAGCTCATATCAGGAAGAACTCATTTACGCACAAACCCGCTTCTTCAAGAGCCGCTTGCTATCCACTGCAGCTTGGGTTCTTCTCCTGCTCCTCCACCCAACAGCTATGAACACGTCATAGCTGGTGACGTTTTCTCTCGCGGGTTTGCTCAGTTTCCTCTTCATGACTATTCCTCTAGCGTTAACCCCACTAACGCTTCTACCACTAGCAGTGGTTCGGATGCATTTTGCAGCATAGAGGCTGCAGAAAAGGGGTGGCTTGGATTCGATGCTGGCCTAAACAACAGGTGGCCAAGACAAGAGACTCTTTCCCTTCTAGAGATCAGATCCCGTCTTGATTCCAAGTTCAGAGAGACCAATCAGAAAGGACCATTATGGAATGAAGTTTCTAGGTATATAAACTAAATTCAACTAAATTTTCTATAAAACCCACTCTTGATTTTCTCTTTTTAATCTTTCTATCTTGCTGGTGGATCATGAGAGGAAGAAAGAATAATTAACCTAATTGGTTGTTTTTGATATCAGTGACAACTGAGGAAGATGGATATTGATTTTATCTCACTGGGTTTATATAATTTTTCTTTTTTTTCTTTTTTTTTTCCTAATTTCCTTTTGTGATTGAAAAAGTGACAGTCCAGTACTATAGCTCACTGAGAGATCCATGAATCTTTTTGTTATCTATTTGTAGTTTTGTCCTAGAGAATTGCACTGATGACTGAACCAGCTATAGTGAGAAGAAGTTGCATTGGTTTTCTACAGGAAATCATTACATGAGAAAGAAATTCTCTTTTCTCACCCTGAAAACTGTCTTTGTTTTCTAGTCCTATAAACCTACTTTCCTCAGCTATAGCTAGTGCTACTAGGATTTTATAAAGTTCAAAAATCAATTACCTAATCAAATTTTATTTCTGACATCTCTAATGAACAAGAGAGAATGTTTTGATTATTTTAATCTCTCCTCTAGAAAATAAAATTGCCGGGCAGAGAGAAAACATGGGATTCATTGACTGTAAGTACATGAATCGTAGAGGGAAAAAAAATATGTTCATGAAATGATTTTTTTTTAATTTAGTACTATATACCATGCACACATGGAAATCATTGATTACTTCAAGGTCATAAATTAATAAGGAGGCAAGTTTTCTCCTTGTCCTATTTATTTTCTTCCCCAAACCTTATCTATTGTTTTTAAAAAAATAAAGAAAGAAATAGATTTTATCATATGCTAAAATATGTGATACTATATTTCTTGGAATTACAATCAATGTAATTATTAACATAATATATCATAATTTATGGATGAATTGATATTGATACGTAGCTTTACAGCATAAGCTTAATATTTTATATATGCTATTGTTTGTTTTTCTTAGTCTTCACGTCATATATTCAAATATAATTGCTGTGTGATCATGTGTTTAGGATAATGGGAGAGGAATATGGATACCAAAGAAGTGGAAAGAAATGCAAAGAGAAGTTTGAGAATTTGTACAAGTATTACAAGAAGACGAAGGAAGGTAAAGCTGGTAGACAAGATGGGAAGCACTATAGATTCTTTCGCCAACTTGAAGCAATATGTGGGGAAACAAGCAGTAACCATGCTGCTTCAACTTCACCAGAAACATTAACCCACAATTATGGTAATAGAAACACAAACAATATTGTAACTCCCTTTGATCAAACCCCAAGCATCACCATCAACCAAGACAGTGATGCTGCTCTTCCCCATAACCATAACCTTAAATGCTCCGAGAGCCTTAGCATCTCGAATTCATCCGAATTCGAGACATCCTCGTCGGATAACAACGACGAGGATCTCTCGGCCATTGCCTACATGATGAAACAATCAAGGAATATTGAGAAGCAGAAGGGGCTTAACTGCCAGAGACAAGTTCAAGGAAGGGAAAGGAGAAGAAACTGGAAAGCCAAGGTGGAGGAGCTTGTTGACACCCAAATGAAGAAGCTGATAGAGACTCAAGATGCTTGGATGGAGAAGATGTTAAGTGTTATCGAACACAGAGAACAAGAAATGGCCACTAAGGAAGAAGAAAGAAAGAAGAGGGAATCAATGAGGTTTGATAGAGAAGTGCATGAGCTTTGGGCTAAAGAGAGAGCTTGGGTTGAAGCAAGAGATGCTGCATTAATGGAGGTTGTGAAGAAACATATGGGAAAAGGGTCACTTGAATCATTGCCATTAGCTGAACCCAAGAATATTGAGAACAAGAGCCACGAGGAGAACTACCCTTGTGAAGCTGGTGACCTTAGCAATAATGGGTGGACAGAATTAGAAATCTCAAATTTGATACAGCTGAAGAATGGGTTTGAGATGAGATTCCAACAAGAAAGTGGGTATTTAGAGAACGGCGTCGTTTGGGAAGAAATAGCAGGAAAAATGGCTTGTTTAGGCTTTGATAGGAGTGCCAAGGAGTGCAAGCAAATATGGGATGAGATCAGCATGTCTCTAAGCAAAACAAGGCCTTTGAGTGTGGGACTTCACCTGACGGACAATGACCTTTCACGTTCGAGTTCTAACGCTGCAGCTGCAGGCAGCAGATCAGGTTATGCATGACAGCAGCCACAGTGTTAATTTCTGAGAAAAGAAGAGGAAACTTCTGGGGGAAAGTTAAAAAATAGGGTTATTAGCTAGGGGGTGTGTACTTGGCAATGGCTAGAAGCAAAGTTTGTTTGGTTCATGAAGAAAACTTTAAGGTAAAAACTGAAGTGAAGTGCAGGTCAATTGGTTAACCATCGAGAGATGGATGCGTGTGCTCGTTTTCCTTTCCAAGATATATATGTATCTGACTAGGGATGTGTACATATAATTTAATATGTTATTATCTCAGGACTCATGCATGCTTGAGTGGAAACACTGACATTTGTTGTTTAATTGAGCTTTATTCACGCCAATGCATGGTTGAGCAATTGAGAAACTAAGTTTGGAAGCTTCGATTTTTGTTTATTATATTCTTTGTTTGCATAACATCTGGTGCATTGCCATGACAGACGCCTTTTTGCCCAGTCAAATTATAAACCATTAGAGTCTAGATTTATTAGAGTCAAATAAAAAAACAGCCACCGCAATTAATAACATGTTGAAATATGAACTTATGGATAAAACCAATAGTAGATTATGAGTATTCATCTTAGAGTGATTTATGTTGTGTTGTGTGATGGATTGTAACGAATTGAGATTAAAATCATTATCGTATCTGATTGATTGAAAGTGCAGTCAATTGAATTAGGGCTTGCAGCATTTTACAAAAATTTATATTGTATATATGGGATTAGCTTGTGCTTTTACAAAACTAATTTCTTGTTTATAAGTTTTTCATCGTCTCTGCCAAAATTTTCTTTCTATCATGGGAATGAGTGTTTTCTTACCCTAGCTAGTTAAGAACTTCAAAAATACTGTAGGTTTGGGTAACATTGAGATGGTGTAAATATGCACGAGAAATCATACTGGTTTATGAAAAATTAATTAATATATACCAAAACGTATCCTCAATTGAATAGTTTTATAAATTAAAAAAAAAAAAATGTATATAAGAGCTTAGAGTAATTTGTAAGTGGCTGTATGTTTTAAAATATCTTATTTGATTAATAATCTATAAATATTTTTATAATTTTTTAAAACTTTGAGTTCTACTTTGGTCTTAACAAGCTTTTGAAGAACTAATTTATTTAAATTTTTATTTATAAAAAAAAATAATCTTTTTTTTTTTTTAGGTTACTCATCACATTTGTTAGCTAACCATGAGACTAATTCATATTAAAAGAAAACTAAATAATAAATTTTTTCTAATAAAAGTAACTTAAAATTTTTATTTTAAAACTTTAATTTCACTATCATTTTTCCCAGAAACTAACGAACAAAATATATTTTCCAGGTACGTGGAAGATAAGGCGAGAGGATTAGTTTTTGAGACTTGATCATTAATTTCGCTCTGTAGTTTCATTACTTAATTTCTTCTTATTCTTTTTTTTTTTAAATTAAAAAAAGGAAACTGTTCAGAAAGTAATTTCCCTCTACATGACAAGCAGAAAATATATATCAGTTCGCAAAACTAGAAAGGGGAATAATAACAGAACAGGTCTTTGACCCTAAATATTGAGGCCAAGTCTGTAAATTTGTCAGAACGTAAAAATTTCTTGGCCAAGTTTTGCTCTATTTGGACTATTATAGTCACGTTTTTAAACGTACATATACAGCTTTGTAAGTTTTCATGTAAAGGTTACATGCATTAATTAGCCTTGTATATATATATATATCTTCTTTCTGTCTTCCTCAAATATTTCTGAGTGAAAGACACAGATTGATTAGAGGCCAACATTAATGAACACAATATTATACTAGTTAAATTATATCTTAAAACCAGGCATATGGATTTGTTAATTTGGTTGTGTTGAATGAAACTCCATGTTGGTGCCAATCTTCAACTCATGCTTATGAATAGCTTGGTATTTTCCTTTTCAAACTTCATTAGATTAATTGAAATTATACTAACTACTAATGCTTGATTTGATATATGAATGAAAATGATAATAGAAAATAGGAATGGAATATATGAATAACTATAACTATTCTGTTTTAT
Source organism: Bauhinia variegata (assembly GCA_022379115.2). NCBI lineage: Eukaryota > Viridiplantae > Streptophyta > Magnoliopsida > Fabales > Fabaceae > Bauhinia > Bauhinia variegata. Next base: position 19,159,810 of record CM039428.1, on the reverse strand, counting down.
AATTTAGAAGCCCATTAAATGGAAACATACATAATTGGTTTAAAAGGCAATAAACCCCTTGTCAAAAATAAATAAAGTACTTAAATAAAATTAATCTCATTTTTAATGTGGGATAAAAATATTCATAAATACAAAAATACATATATAATCAAAGTTTTAAAAAATAAAATAAAATACTGATTCCATGAAACATGGAATGAGCAATCTCATTCCTCAATAAGTATTCCTACTTCTATGGAGTTAGGTTTAGAATAAAATTGCTATTATATATGTGTCTTTTCTTTTGTTACTAAACATAGAAATAGTTGTTCCACGATGAAATCGTCACCATTTTATGTACCAAACGGTCTCTTGTACTTCTCAACTGATACGAGTTTGATAGTAAAACAGATTAATTTAGCATTGAGATCTAAGTACGCACTCTTTAAACTAACAGATATTTATTTTGTTATTAAGTATCAATGGTTTTTATATATATGTGCTTGATTTAATTCTAAATCTTAATCCAACTGAATTTTTTCTTCTGTATAGGTAAGAAAATTTTAGGAGATGGATAGATTGTTTCAACTCAATAGTAGAGTACAATATGTGAATTTCATTTCAAAATGCTTTTTCATCAATTAACAAAATAGTCATGAATATAAAAAAAAAACGCTAGCTTAGCTTCATAAGGTTTGGCTTATTTTGTCCATTAACCAAGTACAACAATTTTTCACACTTGTCTTTTTAATCTTTATCTTTAATTATAGAGCATATTTCGACCCTTCACCTATTTGATTATAATTTTACTTCAATTTTAATCATTCAAGTTTCTTATATAGTTTATCTAATTAGTTAAATACCTACTGAAAATACATTACATTGATGGAAGATATTCTAACTTTAAAAATGTGCAATATAAATAAATGAAATTACATTAAAAAAATTTATTATTCTTTTAGTTTAAATCTAAATTATTTAATATTTAAGTGGTCACAACGTGTTATATATAAATGATAATAATTAAGGGACTAGAAAAGCCAAGAGGAAATTAAAACAGGTCATGCATTGGAAAATAAATGATAAACCACACACAAATCATGATTTCAAATGCTACAAGCCTATGACAACATCTGCAAATAACTACACCGAGTCTAGTCTACAAAATTAGAGTCGGTCGAGTTGGACCTGCAAAGAACAAGAGTCGGGTGAGGTGCAATTCCATGGTTAAGTCAGTAATCCGATTAGGTATTGGTGGAAAAAGTAAGGATAAGAATGATAGCCGCAGTTATGTTTAATTAACTGCATCACAGGTCTCTGGGGTGTTAGATTGGAACGAAGACGAGTTGAATTTGATGGGTATAGACGGAAGGAACAGCTTCTTTGCACTGTAACTCTTAGAATCCAATTAATAACTAATGAATGTTGAGTACGCAGTGAGATGCAAAAAATACACAGCCAAAGCTGCAAGGTTGAATCATTCTGAGGGCCAAACAAGTCCATTGGTGTAAAATAATTGAGAATTTCATGCATAACCTGGGAGTGGACAGTAGAAAAGTTTGAAGGGTAACATACAATTGTGTAAGAAGTATGGTACATGGTAAAGGAAATGGGGAAATAATAATTGCACATCCACTCCCTTATACTTATATGTATTTGGTTATATTATAAAGATAAAATTATAAACTGAAAAGTTCAAAAATATAAAAAAAAATAAATATAAATAAAGAAATGTAGAGAACAAGAGATTAGGGCATCTAAAAGGCGTGTTTTATGGGATTCCAATTCCAAATACTATAAATAATGGAAGAAAAAGTTAATGGGCTCTGGGCTTTTTGCCCTCATTAAACAAAATTAATATTGGCTTGGGCTTTGTCTTCTCACTTCAGTTTGGGTCTTTAGGCCCTTTTTGACGACATTACGTGACTAAACTTAGGCAAATTCTTTTAGCATATTTCATTTTTTCCAATTTTATATCTCATTTATTTTAACACTTTAGAGTGTAAATTATATTTCAGAAGTTAAAATTTTAAAAATTATAAAAGTGCTTTTAAAAATTTGTGATGTGTTAAGAGAATTGACCCTAAACTTATTCTACTTGCCTTGACAAGTCCCCCTTAATCCCCTAACAAATTATGAGAGGAGAAGACTTTTTTTTTTTTTTTTTTTTGGGTAGACAAAGTTTAGTTGACTCAGGTTTTGTGGTTTATAAAAGTCAAAACAAGTCTTAAGTCTTAGGTATTGTGGGTTTACCCATCAATAGAACCTTCGTATTGATAGTAAATGGCCTCAAGCTCACCTCCTTGTGACATACGATCTTGGTGTTCAGATAAACCTTGGTGACAGCCAACATGATATCATGTGTACATAAATGGGTGTTCGTATGTCAATTATGATGATTTAACATAAAGATTAGGCTTGAAAAGTTAGATACGTGTAGCTGTCTTCAAGAACTTCCCTCCATACATGTGAGAGCATACCAATTACCACAGATAGCAATCAAACTTTGTAGTTTCTATTTTAGCACACTTGTATGTGTATACTAAGTTTATATACTTAGATGTGTATTAATTATTTGTATAATAAAACTGTAATCAGAAAAAAAAATACAAAAAGAAAAAAATAAATAAAAAGAAAAAGGTGCATATATATATATATATATGTCGTTACTCTCTCAACATTTGTCTTTCTGACCAAAAGGGGAGAGACAATGCTAATATAGGCAAGTGAAATTATGAAAGCACATGATCCGGCGTGGCACAAAGTATTGGAACATGGTTTTGGTTTTGGATAGTGGTATGGCATGGCGCCATAAATTGGAATATGGGAAAATCTCGAACTCTCGGTTACCCGTCAAAGAGTAGTTTTATTTATAAATGCATGCAATGATAACATTTTCTGTTTGTTATCAATTTTATATTTTAAAAAATCAACAAATTAAGACATAAGATAATATATTTTTTGTATGTATATGTGTACTAGGAGTTACATAACACGTTTTCACACTTTATTTTTTATTTCCACTAAAATGAAAAAAAAAAAAAAAGAATTTTGTGTTCATTAAAAGCTGTGTGTGTTTGACTTTGGAGGTATGCCCAGTTATCCGCAATTACTCTGTTCAGTCAAATTTGACTTGGTTTCCATTTCCTTGATGTTTTAATCTCCTAAAAATGTGAGCCGCACCATCTGTTTGTTTGTTCTCCCTTCTCCTTCTGCTCACAACTTACCATAAATTCTTCACCTCTAAATTGCATTATGTTCAACCAAAGTAGTTGCATGAATTTAATAGCCATCTCCATCACATGCCATCTCATGAACCTTACTTACTTTTTAAATCTGCTTTAACAATTTCCCACAGCCATTTCTGCATCAATTAACAGTTGGTACTTAGCACCACAACACCAACACAACCACCACCCTCTGCTGTTCTGTTCTGATGAGCTTGCTTTAATTAAATCCACCTGCAATTTCATGCTGCCTTCCATTTTTATACCCTCTATATGTCTTCCACTTTGCTTAATCTACAATATCTCTACCACTCCCTTTAATTCTTCCTCTTCTCTCTCTTTCTACCTCAAATGGCTACCCTTTCTTTATTCTCCTCTGCTTCTCTTTCTTCTTACTATCATTTGTTCTTCACTTTGTTAGCTTTTCTCGTTTCTGGTTCGATTTTCTTGCTAACCCAGAAGTCCAAATCGAAGAAGCTCAATCTCCCTCCGGGTCCACCTGGATGGCCGATTGTTGGCAACCTTTTCCAGTTTGCACGTTCAGGGAAACCTTTCTTCGAATACGTGGAGGGCTTGAGGAAAAATTATGGGTCCATCTTCACGCTCAAGATGGGTACGAGAACAATGATCATTCTCAGTGATCCTAAGCTAATCCACGAAGCATTAATCGAAAAGGGTCCTCTCTATGCTTCTCGTCCTCGCGAGAATCCAACGAGGAACATCTTCAGCGCCAACAAATTCACAGTAAACGCAGCAGTTTATGGCCCGGTTTGGCGTTCTCTGAGAAGAAACATGGTGCAGAACATGCTTAGCTCACTAAGGCTGAAGGAATTCCGTGGCGTAAGAGAAAAGGCAATGAACAGGCTCATCAATAGACTCCGAGCAGAAGCAGAGGCAAACAATGGACAAGTTTGGGTGCTGAAAAACGCCAGGTTCGCTGTTTTTTGTATCCTTGTAGCCATGTGCTTTGGGTTAGAAATGGACGAAGAAGAAGTAGAGAAAATGGATCAAACCATGAAATCTGTTCTCATCACCTTGGATCCCAGAATCGATGATTACCTGCCAATTTTAAGCCCATTTTTCTCGAAACAAAGGAAAAAGGCATTAGAGGTAAGAAAACAACAAATCGAATTCATAGTCCCATTTATTGAACAGAGAAAAAGGGCAATCCAAAACCCAGGTTCAGATTCCACTGCCACAACATTTTCTTACCTGGACACACTCTTTGATCTCAAAGTGGAAGGCAGAAATTCCCCACCAACAAGTGCAGAACTGGTCACCCTTTGCTCAGAGTTCCTTAATGGTGGAACTGACACAACGGCCACGGCGGTGGAGTGGGGCATAGCCCAGCTCATAGCAAACCCACAAGTCCAAACCAAACTGTTAGACGAAATTACAAGGACGGTGGGAGATCGAGAGGTGGACGAGAGGGACGTTGACAAAATGCCTTATTTACAAGCTGTGGTTAAAGAACTGCTAAGGAAGCATCCACCAACTTACTTTTCACTCACTCATGCTGTTACTGAGCCCACCACTCTTGCTGGCTATGATATCCCCATTGACATTAACGTTGAACTGTACTTGCCCAGCTTGGCTCATGACCCGAACATGTGGTCCGACCCGGAAAAGTTTGACCCGGACCGTTTCATATCGGGTCGTGAAGAGGCTGATATCACTGGTGTTACTAATGTCAAGATGTTGCCGTTTGGTGTTGGAAGAAGGATCTGTCCTGGTTTGGGAATGGCCACGGTTCATATTCATTTGATGCTGGCTAGAATGGTTCAAGAGTTTGAATGGAGTGCTTGCCCACCAGGTAAGGTCTTGGATTTTACTGGCAAATTGGAGTTCACAGTGGTCATGAAGGAATCTCTTAAAGCTACAATCAAGCCAAGAGGGAAATTCTAGCTATCTAGTTATAAAAGGCAATTAATTCTTAATATATATATATATGTTTGTGGCATGCAATTAATATTTTCTAATCTTTCTTTTTTGGTTCTTCAAGTGATTGATTTGGATACTCATTTGTGTTAAAGTGATTTGTTTGTTCTGTTGGGAAGAGTTGTTCTTGATACCAAAATCTCTCATAAATGAATTCGTATATTTGTTAGTTTGCCTCTATTGGTTGTTAACCATCGGTTGTTCTTAAGAGTAATGGATTATTAATTTTGTTTATGAAATGCTACAACTTAAAAATGAAAAAATAATTTAATGTAATAACACAATCTTAAAAATATAATTTTTGATATTTAATTAAATTTAATTTTTTTCGTATATTTAAATTAATATTAAAAAATTTATTTAAATTGATAAAATAAACTATTTAATTTAAAACTAGTGCAAATTTTTATCTTGAAAGAATCATATTTCGTTGCACCCTTATTTTATTTGACTGACCAGAAAATAAATTGGATAAATCGAGTTGTGAGATTCTCCTGATACAAGTCATTTTTTTCTCCTCAAATATATAACATGGAATAATAATAAATAACAAGTAGCACTATACTTGAAACTAACTAACCGTGTTGCCTACAATACTTCTAGCGCATACTACTAGTTTCTTTCATTTGCTGCACTCTCGTTTTCGTGTTGATTATAAGAGTACGGTACAGGGTATTATACTAGATTTTTAGTACCTCTTTCTCCTCAATAAATAAATGCAGCAAAGCTAAGAGTAGACTTGTCATCCATGATCCCTCAACTGTCGGCTGCATTTATGAGGAAAATAGATTTTTTTCAGTCGATTGCGCGGTGCAGTCGATTGCAGGCCGTCCGATCTATTTATTATTGTGCAGTCAATTATTAACTCTGCAATAGTAAATAGATCGGACGGTCTATAATCGACTGCAGGCTAACTGTACAAATTCTGACTGCAGAAAATCCAAGTCCATTTACGAGCTGTTCTAAATAGGAATTGCAATTCTCTCTCTCATTCCCATTTATTTATGGAATCACTACTGAATTTCCTATCAACTCCTTCTTTTCCTTTCACAATTACCATTACCAATTTGGATGCGATGTGGTCTAGCCCTTGCATGGCAGATAGGTATCAGGAAGCTTATGGTTAACCAGGACTATAATGACATTCTTGCAAGCAGAAGTGCCGGATATCACAACTATCTAATTATGTGGTTCTCATCAATGATACAAAAGTTGTCCCAAGAAGAGACTGGCATAGGGACGTTTTATAGGACCTGGATTCTCTGCAGTCAGAATCCGTGCAATCGGCCTTACAGTCGATTGCAGGTCGTTGATCTATTTACTATTACAGAGTCAATAATTGACTGTACAATAATAAGTAGATCGGACGGCTTGCAACCGACTGCACCGCGCAATCAACTGAAGGAAATCCATTTTTGGTTTCATACATACAATTATTAGAGTGAAATAGTGATAGCCCCCTCCCCCCAACAAAAGAAAAAATAGTTCATCTAATGGATTTGCCCCCTCTTCCAAATTTCTATATTACCCCTTTTGCTCGAGTTAATTTTGTCCTATCCAATTTTTCTAGTTCCGTCCTATACAGTATACAGTGTTGATAAGTTAGCAAAATATACCAGGTAGAGTTGACTTATGCTAGATCTTAGAGGCAAGGGTGAAGTCAAGATTTGACATAGAGGGGTCAGGGGGAGGCAAATGTAAATTTGAAACTGAAGTCCATATGACACTCCATAATCCCTCCTCCCTCTGACTCTGCTTATAGCAGATTCTGCTGCCACGGCGTTTAGGAGGTTGTAAGTAGCATTACTCCATACACCATCTTCCACAAGTAAGGTTGAATTGAGTAAGGGCATGTTTGTGCCACAACTCACTGCAACGTGGAACCATTAGTATTGTATATAGTGTGAGAGTACGAGACAGCACCCCTTTATTTTGATGCAAATAGGCAATAGCTATGTACTTTCTTCCAACCCTTATACGATAGCTATTTATTTTCTAGAAAGAGCATCTTGTAGTACATAGAACGAATGGCAAAAGACAATTCACGATAATGCATTGCTTCTCCTTTTTCATTCTGCCAGCCACAACTTTTCTTTTTTAATAGCAGAAAGTGATGGAGACAGAACAGTACCTGATTTCGCCTTGCACTCAACCTCTTCTGGTTCTGTCTACCTTTTCTCCCAATCCGACAGAGATAACGACCACGCCTTTCGGAGGAAAATGAATGAATACCCTCATTACTTTACTTTCTTTGAAAAAGTAAAACGCATGGCAGTCAAAGGTGTTAAGAGATTGAACTAGTATTTTGTGTGGTCATGATGAGCAGAGAGAACAACTAATATACAAATAATTCTAGTTATAGTAATATTACAACTGGGAAAGGTAAAAAAGAGAAATCTCCAAAACTAGCATGTGTCAGAGTGACTCCAAGAAAAGAACAACAAATAAGAACGCAGTGAGAGCAAAATATTCTCCACTATATATACAGTAAAATGAAGTAAAAACAATCATTGACCTCCTGGCATACAATGCATTTTCTACAATTTTGGACAAGAATCATACTCAATTTTTGATTAAGAAACATCAGAGCAGATACTCGGATTTCCAAGAAACCAATTAAATTCCAAGATTTGATGGGCTCTCTACATGTTTGTTTCCTGCATCTTTAATGATCTGATCACAGTGACTTAAATGGGTGGCATTCTCCACAGCAACCGCTCCACCACCCTCAGATGCAAAATGATCCTCCTGTACAGGGTTAATCCCATGGCTGTCATGGGTCGTTGATGACAAACTATTGTTAGTCACCATACAGTTAGTGCCAAAGGATTCCATGCTATACTGAGATCGAATAGCAGAGCTGAACAAGGGTTGCATAAAGCGTTTTCGCTCGGGGAATACGCGCAATGATATTCGACAAACAGGACAAGTAGAATGCTGGTGGAGCCATATGTCTATGCAGGTCACATGGAAGGAGTGCCCACAATTGGGGAGGATACGCAATATATCTTCATCGTGGTATTCTGAGAGGCAGACTGTGCATCTACAAATGCAACAAATTTGATCTTATTAGCTGGAGATATATATTTGACGGGGTGTAGAATACCATGAATTCCCACAATTAAGTTCATAATAACCAGGTAAACTTCATTAACACTGCAGTTCTTCACTTGTATCAAAATAAAGAGGACTAAACCCCTCTCAAACCATATTCTGAAATCCCAATATGGTGACCAGATGTGGAATAATCCAGCGCTTGTAGGACTGACAAAAGATGAAGTACTAAATTAAAAAGAAAAAAGCACAAGACAATTGATGAGAACATATTATGATAATAAAACTGTTCAAGGCTTTTTTACAAGAATGGGACTTATACCAGATAGTACAACCTCACGATTTTTCAGCAGAGTCAGGACAGCGAGAAATGCATGCTTTCATTTAATAGCAGGATAGCAAGAATGGACAAAATATACATGTAGAAACATGCTACACGGGATAAAAGTTCTACCTCCTTCCTTTTAAAGTCTTATGACACTAGTACAACACTTCACAAAATACGGGAAATGATAGAAAAAAATCGGAAGCCTACATAGATTGAGAGGACAGATGTGAATGCAACACCTAAAACAGCTCTACAGGGTATAGCTGTTTGAATTTTATCATTGACTATTAAAAATAATCCATTTCTGCAACAATTTGTGTTCCTTCAAGATCAATTATTAAAGAAAACTTCTCATTGAACAGGTTATGATCTTTTTCCTTGCAACGATTAAAAAAGCTATCCATCTCAAACACTTGTTATTCAAGCAACAAGTCTTCAATTCAATACAAACTATGAGAATGGTTATCTGTTTATAGTAAGTGGTAAGTGGAAGAAAGGGTACTATTTTAAAGGCATATTCACCAATAAGATGGTGGTGCCTCGCCTGAATACCATATTTACATTGCTTTTTAACCTATACAAATTCATGTCTCTGTAAAATTTCGCCCTAGTGATTTCAGTTATATATCATAAAGCAAGGTTGATTCAAAGTCTGAAAGAAACACCATTCCTGATTTAGGAACAAATTACGTAGGCACACAGGACAGAAAGGCTTAGCCAAGAAATATTACATTTCGCTAGACCCTACAAAGGAAACTTCACTACTTCCTCACAGTCTTCAGCTCTTTTAGCAACTGAAAGAAAAATTCTTACTAACATCGAAGAAAGGTAGAGGAAAGTAACATATAACCAGTACAGATGACAATATAACTTCATAACAAAAAAATGCACATACTGAGAATTCTCTGTGCCAGAAAAGAATTCGTCACTGTACTTCTTTGTTGGAAAGTTTGCTACGGCTACGGGCTCAAGACCATGAAATCCCCGTTCCAGCTGAACAAGATATTCAATGGATAAACCCAGGTTATATGAAAAGCATTTTATGGAAAATACACACATGCACCACTATAAAAGGGAACTATAATAACATCGGATACAAACTTAACCAGAAAGAATTTTACACCACTATAGCCCAAACCAAAGACAAATTTTTCGTTTTTATTTCCACAAGATTTGCAGTTTGCAGGTTGGGGATTTTAAATCTAGATTTCAAACATGACATCTTAAATTAATAAGAAAATAAGAAGACATGAAAAGTCAACTAGATGCTTACCATATTGAGATCAGATCTGGAAGCAATAACAGGGAAGGATCTGCGGGAAGCATTCAAGTGAATTCGAGCACAAATGAGTCTGGTGCAAACGAAAACGATGAACATGGTGCTCACCACGAAACCAATGACAGTCATCACCAAGTTTACCCCTGAAGATATCATGGCGCATCAAATTCCAGATACCCAGAATCAAAATTTCCCTTTTGACCACTCCAAATTCAAATTCCAAGTGAAATTAATGAAGCCCAATCAACAAAAACAAGCCCTTGCCTCCTCCATTGTTTCTAGAAATCCGGGGAAGAGTTAAAATTGGTAGAAAACAGAGTTCAAAATAATATGAATTGGGCGTGGTTGTAACCCAAATGCCATCTTTTGATGACACAAATTTGAGATTGAATCTAGCCAGGGACTCTTAATCACTGATTTTCTCTCTAGCTCTGGTTGGACTGCGGGAAAATCACAGGAGGCCAAGGAAGTGACTGTTCTATTGTTACAGAGAATACAGAAATGGAAACCCTAGAAATGGTGAAAGCCACGGCGAGAAAGTGAAATGTCTGGGACTGTGGAAGCCCGCCATTGGAGACGCGAGTCGGTTGTGCTGGATTAAGGTATGAGTGGAGCTCTGAGATCTAAACCAGACTGTGATTAGACAAAGGATTTATACATAAAGCGTCAGTCAGTCATCAGACTTGCACTTTGCTATGCTTCATAACTGTATCACACGTGTTATACGCCGCACGCAATTTTATTTTATTTTATTTTTTCTATTTTTTCAAATTTTTTTGATCTGGCTATTTTCTCTCTCTCTTTTTAATTTGAGGCTATATTCTCTATTTTTCAAAACCACGATTTTTTTTTTAAATCTAGGAATTTTTGGTTTATAAAATGTTTTTTGTATCCTTATCTTTAAAATATAATTTTCAGTTATTTATTATTTTTTAAGAAAAGTACATGAGCTATATTTAAAAAAGAGAACTATACATCATCCGGAAGCATGCCTCTCCAAAAAATCAAATAATAGAAACTAGTTATTCAACCATCATTTTGGATATATTCATTTGTTATTCAAAAATCATTTTTGATATATTTTATTGAATTAATAATATTTTTGTCTACAAATTAAAAACAATGAAAACAATTTTTTTTTTTCTGTTTTCAATATATAGTTAAAAAGGGATTAATCATCGTCGTACTAAATGAGGCTATTAATTTAGAGTTTGATAGGCCATTTTCAAGGAACATGATAAAATAATAGCATAAAATAGGTCCTGGACCCCCACTTACTCTTACTAGCCCACTCATATTGGCACCAAAAGTGCTACAGAAGTGCCCCAAGAGATTAGCTCTAGTAGTAGAAATTTTAAAGAGGAATATCAATTGCTGCACTCTTTGTTTTGGTACATATTCTACAAACATAATCATTTAATAAGTTAGTATTATTACGGGCAAGTGATTGTGTGTTTTAGCTTAAGTTATAATAATGGAGTTGTGTTAAATAAGAGAGGTTAATCTCTTAAAAAGTGATAAATCCTGATTTGAGTTATGTTTATAAAAATGTTCATATTTAATGGTTGATCAATATTTCTAATAAAATTATTTTTAACGAGTAAAATTCAAGTTTTAAAAAATTTCTTGTCAACATAATACATAAATTTTAAATATAAGTAAAATTTTTCATTAAAAGAATTTAAACTTTGAGAAAAATATATTAATAAAAAAGAGCTACACATGAAAGATAGGTGGTGTCAAGAGCACATAATATATTTTCTGATACGTCCAGTTTAGTGTGGAGTGCTTGACAATTATTATTACGAGGAAATTGACTAAAAGGTTTTATATAAAATAAAGCTGCTTTTGTATCAAAATATCTTAAACTCATGATTAAGAAGACACCCATTGAATGGTTAAGAAAGGAAATAAAAATGATCAGTTATGTCAACAAGGTTCTTTGATTTTAGTCTGACTTTTTAGACCTGTAAAACTTATTGCTTATCAAAGTAAATAATAGTATTATGAGTTATAAATGGGATGACACATATTGCCAGAGATAAAGGTTCAACACAGTAATACAGTCTCAAATATAAAATTACTCTTGAGATTAAATTTAGTTTTGTTTCCTTATATTTTAGTTACTATTAAATTCTATCTTACTTTTTACTGAGACTTATGGAACCTGTTTTAATTGCATATTATGCTTTGATTTTTTTTAGTAGGGTGTAACACAGCAAATATTACTAAGTTTAATTCATTTATAAAGTTAAAACAAACTAACAAAAAATCTGCAGATGGGGAAGATTTTATTATCACTCGACTTCAAGCCACTGGGGAAGATATGATTTTATTCAAAATATATAAACGACGCGTCGCATTGCTGACTATTCAGACTTTCTAGGCGACTGCACGTATAGACAAATTGTTGATTAGTTTGTGTTTAAGCAAGCAAACGTGTGTTGTTATAATAATAATAATAATAATAATTAGAGTAAATTATAAGTTGTTTTATAAATATTGTTTAGTTACTTAATAAATATAGTAAATTATAAGATATTTATATTTTTCTTTTGTTTTCTTAGGTTACTTGGAGAATTGGGAGACCTTGCATCGAGAGATTTTCATCAAAAAGAGTAATTATAAGTTATATTATAAATACTATTAGTTAATTATCTTAACTTATTTTTATTATCTTGTTAAGAAAAATTTAAGATACTTCAGATAAAAGTCACGTGGTAAATAAAAAAAAAATTACTCTCTATTTAAAATTACAACATACTATTATTTATTTTATACACTTAAAGAATATAATTAAGTAATTTTGAAAAAATATTTTTTTATAATACTTTTATTTAATATTTTACTTTGAATTAAATACATAAGAAAATATCTAAATAAAATATTATTAATTACTTTTTGAAATTAAAAAAATATTGTATTTTAAAAATAAAATCAAATAAATACTGGTTTATAATTTTAAAGGAAGAGAGTAATTAATTTCTAGGTTTGTACCTAGTCTTTGCAAATTAAGTGGCAAGGATCGTGGTTCTCCGAGGAGTCAAAGCATAGGAATTTTCAAAATAACTTTCTAGAAAATACTGGAAAGAACAAATCAACCAATTCCTGAGGCGGATGAATTCTTCAAGACGATTTACATGTTACAGGGATTATACGTTTGAAATCTCATCTATAAGTCACAATTCTTTATATTTTCAACCATAAGATTTAGCTTTATTTATTTAATACTAAAAATAAATACAAATATAATATAATACGCTGAAAAGAAAACAAAAATAGAAAGATAATAACAGCAAAAGTAAATAAATTCGACAAATCAATAGGAAGGTTGAAATTTTGTCATATAATAATCTATCTCTGTTCATAATGAAACTAAAGAGAATACAGAGGTCAGAACATTAACTCCATCGATGAATTTGCTAATGATCTAACTACCTATATATGTTTGGTCTTGGTCTTGCCTGATCATCATAAAACGAAAAGTTATCTGCGGGAGGAACCCTAACTCCTCCAGTTGAATTCGGATAGGGTCTTGACAACCCATCACTGGTTGGCATTTGAGGTGTCAAATCCTGATAGGAGGGATAGATAGGATACCTGGGATACATATATATACTAGAAGAGGGTAAGCCTCCATCCAAGAGAGGATCAGAAGTGGGTTTCTTGGTGTCAAATCTTGATCCACTTTCCAAGTATTGTCTAGCCAGAGATTGTTCCTGTGGAGAGAATCTCGATCTTGTACCAGAGTAGGTGGTTCCAAATTGGTAATCAGAAGACCTAGAAATTCCTTTATCAAGATAAAAGTTTCTACCAAATCCAGAAGGTGGGTCAAGAAAATTGGATCTAGCAGTAAGTTCATCAGAAAAATCAGTTGGTAGTCTGAAGAGACCTGAAGTTCCAATGGGAATTTCATATCTATCTTCCCTTTTGCTCAAAGAACCTGAAGGTTTAATGGCTTTACCACTGTATCCACCCTCTACTAGTGGCAACCTGCTGATTTCCTGTTGCAGTGACATTTTGGCTTGTTTAAGCGACTCTAGTACACCACTTAACTCAGGTTGACCATGAGGAACTAATGCACTGTGGTCATTTTTGCTGCTCGAAGCATCTCTTTGAGGTAAACCATCAAATGCATCATTTTGAGGGGAACTTGTTGGCTTGTTGTGTTGAGGAGATCCGTGTGTATGTGGACCTTGATGAAGCCTACCTGAAGGCTGATAATTGCCGTTTTCTGAGCTCTCGTAATTTTGCTTTCCATCCAACACGGGATATGAATTTTTTTGAGAAAGCAAGCCAGAAGTGGTAACAGTTGTGCTCTTCTGATTGTGGAGACCTCCTGTATTATCTTGTGTGTTAAGAATGTTGTCTATGGGCTCAGCTTTGGACATTTCTTCAGGTAAAAGAACATCTTGGGCTTCTGATGCCTCTTGAGAATTGGAGGTGACTACCCTATCAGAGCATGGGGTCTGGACCTTGCTATCATCTCTTTCCTCAGTGATATCTGAGTGGTTCCCCGGATCACACGAGTCCTGCATAATTTAAGACCCAAAGAAGTTTTAAAAAGGAAATATTTCAAAAGGAATGGAAAAGCAGTAGAGAAACTACTTAAAACAAATATAAAGTTCCTATGCCTCGGCATTAAGGGGCAGAATCCTACCAAAAGAAGAAAACAACATCGAGTTTCCTAATTCTGCCATTGCTCCATTTACACATTAAATGAAGGATTCAAGTTTCAACTATGTGGGCGATGATAGATAGATAACTTCAACAGGATCAGTAAGTTTCAACTACAAAGTTGCTCCCTCCATCTCATTGAAGTAACATCAAGTAAGAGTTGAGCCAATGTCATTAAAACTTGGCATATTACAATTTATTTTAAGTGTGATGGCAGCTGCACTTAAGGTAGCAATAGTGGAGACAAATTTTATTTTCACAGTTTTCTACATATTGATTCATCCAACAGTTAGATAAAGTGCACAAGTTAACAACTATACAAATTTATAACTGTCCAGCGTCATCTACAGAATTTTCCTGTTCCTCTCCCCGACTTTCATCCCACGTGCTTCATTTTTGGTAGTTCTAAGGACTTATAGTTGCCTCAGATATTTTCTACATATTGATTCATCCATCAGTTATATAAAGATCACAACTTAACAACTATACCAATTTATAACAGTCCAGTGTCATCTACGGAATTTTCCTATTCCTCTCCCCCACTTCCATCCCACATGCTTCATTTTGGTAGGTCCAAGGACTTATGGTCGCCTCAGATATTTTCACAAAGGATTAAGAAATTGAAATTCTAATAAGAAAAAACCTTGCACAGGCAATAATCTCTCTTACACCTCATCTCAGTCATCTCTACTAGTTATCACCTATCAATTCTGTCTTCTATTTCCAAAAATATCCTAAAGCAGTATTACAAAGCTAGCTTTTTCCTAACAAAAGTAAAAGTTTCTTTACGGCATATTCATGGTAAGATGCTTTGCTACAGAAAGTAACAAGTTGCAGCAATAACAGAAAAGATTATAGCAAACATAATAAAAAGTTGAAACAGTAGAAGGGCATATCCGTTTAAGTTCTATTCAAAACAGAACTCTAGGTTCAAGCCATCGACGATCCAAAGAATATCTTAAACTGTTACATGTCCAATGACAGAAGCAAGTTCCTTAAAAAAATAATTGAAAAGAAAAATGAAGCCTAAAAGGACATTTCAACCTCTCTTACAAACGTAATAAGTGCAGCAGCCAAAAAGTGAGAAAGCTAGAAGAAATATCATCTTAAATAACCTACAACTTAAATAGGCAGTGCTGAAGCATACCGGTGTACTGTTGTTATTCTCTCTGAATTTCTCTTCCCATTCTCTTTGAGCCTTCTCCATTGCTTCGTACTGGCCAATGAGTTTGGCCTGGTGTTCAAGTGCCTTTTCCATGTCCGTCTCTCTTCCATATCCGTTGTCATGATTATTGTTTGCTACCTTTACTTCCGATTCATCCTCATCCTGAATTTTAGATTCTATTCTCTGAAAGTTAGACCCCCTATCTAAACAATTTGGAAATTCTTCAGAAGAGTACACAACTTCATTTTCTAGGGAGTCAATCTTGAGTGGCTTATCCATTGATTCCTCCACTACTGATCTGCGAAAACACAATTAATTATCAGCAAAGCAAGCAACCAGGTAGATAAGTGTTCAAAGAGAAAGGTAAATATAACAACATTGAAGGGTCCACACATGTAGACATTGCAGAACAATTTGGACAGACAATCCACTTAGAGTCATAAATATACCATTTTTATTGGCTTCTCTAGCTTCATGCTTTCACTAGACACTAATATTTTCCCAAATCCCGAAGATTCACTTCCTCTAAAGGCTTCATCAAATAAATACATACACTCAAATCACAGAGTTTATAACAGGTAATGAGGCATCACAAAAGATGCCAAATTTATATCCAAATGCATATGCTCAAATCAAATGGAGTTATTACATTTAAGAGTCATTAAGCTATGACACTCTACTTTCTTATTAATACTAATATATATCCAGAACTCACTTATGATGTCTTCATGTAAACTAAATCAAAAATTAGAAAAAAAGTTCCCCACTTCAAAATAGTTATCCCATTTCAAAAGAGACTTTAAAATGGGAAATGGATAGGTACTTTCTTAAATTTATTAATATTTTTCATTTCTCTCTCTCACACGTGGGTAATTTCTTTTAAGCTAAAACTTGAAAGAACTACAATGAATTAAATATATAAAAACAGTAACTACTTAGTACTTATAACTGTTATTAATAAAATAAATAAATAAATTTTATCACGAGACACCACACTCAAGGTCCTAAATGGACAGGAGAGGAAAAATATTGCCAGCTATAACCATGCATCAATTTGCTTTTCTGGTCTCCACAGTTGTGAATTCTAGCATCACATAAGTAATACAGCATCTTAAATATATAAGTTATTCATTCAGGAGAAAAAGGTGAATATTAAGTACTATTCCTGTTTCTAGGTTAAGCAATGAAGGTTAAATGTAAAAGTTTTACATAAAATGTTTTAGACTTACCTGGCTTCTCTACGTCTTATTTGGCGACATGATTTTCCTAGGCGATGATGCTTAGGGGATGAACTGACAGATGAAACACTGCTCCGTCTTCTCACATTATAAGTCTTGTACTTTTCAAGAGAACGTGGAGAATCAACACGGCCTTTCCAAGACAAGCTTCTACCAGGTACCAGTGAAGAATCCAAATCAGAACCTGACAGTTCGTCTGACCCGTATCTTCTCCCTCTTGAACTCATTGACCTCTGGTCCTCTTTTACAGAATCGTTACCCACACCAGATTCACAAGGCATTTCTTGGTCTGAGCCCAAATCAAAATCCCCGGAACCATCACTTATCCCTTGGCTCTCTAAAATGGCAAGAACCTCCACTGTTGCCTTCTCTGCCATTTTCCTCTGAAGAGTCACCACCTTAATTTGTTCTTCCAATTCCTTTACCTGATTCACATATTT
This sequence comes from Bauhinia variegata, assembly GCA_022379115.2. NCBI lineage: Eukaryota > Viridiplantae > Streptophyta > Magnoliopsida > Fabales > Fabaceae > Bauhinia > Bauhinia variegata. The sequence continues at coordinate 19,142,485 of CM039428.1, read as the reverse complement.
AAGCAAAAATTCAGAGTTATAAAGAGGGTCTATAAGAAAAAATAATCAACGTTGACTCCATGAACTAGGTTAACTTAAGCATACCCTGTTTGCCAGTTCATCAGCTCTCTGTCTTGCACTTCTTGAGACAGATCTTTCAGAAAGCAACCTTGCCCGTAAGAATTCAATAGTCATTGCAGTAGAATCCTCCATACTAGAAGTTTTCCTTTGTTGAGAGAAACCCACCAAATCAATATGGTTTAAAAGACAATTTGCTACCAAAATTAGAAACGGAAATAGATACTAATGCTAAATGAGGGGGAAAAAATCTTAAATAGCTATCATAGTTTGACTGAACGATACAATGTTCACCATCCAAAAAGAGAAAAAAAAATTGTTTACTTATTCATTGTATATATTACCAAAAATTCATTTCAGCCTTTTCTCTTTTCTGCATACTCGTCTAACATGCACGTAGAATAACTACTCAAATCCTAGTTTTCCTTCATGAGCTAGAGAAACCAATATACATCTTTGATCTTAGTGCTTTTGTTAAACTCTCCTTTCATCAAGAATAGAAAAGGGGGAAAATCATGTAATAAACATGTAGCCACAAGTGTCTAGAAAAGCAAGATTAAGTCTTTATTCAACAAAATGAATGAAGCACCTCCCCTCTCTTTTCTCTCACCTACTTGTAAGATAGTTAACTGGTTGATGAAAACCAACAAATGTAGAATTCCTAAAAGGTCCCAAACGATTAGTATTATTTTCAAACTCAAACCTGATATGTCTATCCAGAGCCTTAATGATTGATCTTTGACTCTCTATATTGTATATATTTATCTTGAATCTCTTGATCATGAAAAACCGTCTTAACTCCTAACCAAGCCAAAAAGTAGTATTGGGTTCAATCTTTTTCCAACACAAATAACATTTCCTCAAATACACAGTAGCAATAAGAGATTATAAGCATAAAAAGGGGAAAAAAAAATCAACAGAGAGAAGCAAATTTAATTCTTAAAAATGTAAAATATTAATTCTTCCATGCCAAGAAAAACTAGGAGTAAGCAACATCACACTGCTCCAAAAATACAATGATATCAGATATCACTGGTATCAACATAGCATAAAGTATAACATCACAACAAACATGATAAACACTTGTCGCTGTTAGCAACACAAAGGGGAAAAGGGCCAAAGAAAATTAAACAGAACAATCTATACCTTTGATCTTGTGGATCCAGCTCAGGGTTTTGCATTATCATAGACAAACTGTTAACTATACCATCAAATTTTGATGCTCCAGCAATAACAAAATTGGGTTAGCATCAAATACACTAAATTAGAACAGAACCCAGTTGCAAAATACAAGAGAGAAAGCAGATGAAAAAGAAAATTATGGTCTACTTCAAAAGGAAAGGTCCACGAACCCTAGGAGAAGACTTGTTAGTTACAGTATTGAAGGGTAAAGAGAAAAATGGGTCCGTGAGGAATGAATAGGGGAAGCTTCTTCTGGCGACCATTTGGACAGCGATGGCCCGAAGACAACCGCGCTCTGGGGCCGAATGAGATAATTGTCCCCCTTTTTCTTTTATTTTATTTTTTGGTAAGTTCTTTTTATTTTTTATTTATTTATGTCTAGGTTGCAAGTTTTTATTTCTTTATTATTATCCATATTAAACAATAAAATAACTTTTTCACTAAAAATAATGTAAAGTATTTGATATTATTCAATAATAATTTGTAATATATCAAAAAAATATAATTTAATTAATAAATAAATTAAACTCAATAATTAAAAATCTTTTATAATGTTTGTGGTTTGAATAGTAATAAAGTATATGTTAAAAAATATAATAATTATAACTATTTTATTTTTTATATTATATTAATTTTATTTTTAATATAAGAAACAATTATAGACACATGTTATAGTAATAAGTCTCTTTATTAAATTTTAAAATAATTACATTTTTAAAATTTAAACTCAAAATGTTTGATTTAATTAGAACAATTTTTGTTAAATGATATATGTGTTTTGTGGTAGAATTTTGAAATTCAACTATTTTATTTTTAAAAATTATATTTTTGTGCTAAATCAAGTGAATTTTTTCATACTTTTTTTTTATAAAAATCAATTAAATGTGAATCATTCTAATAAAAAAATAAAATAAACGTGGATAGTTTACATGGATCTTTTTTCTTTTTAGATTAAATGTGAGAAACATTTGGTTGACTAAATATAAGCATTTTTGGTAAACACACAATCTCTTGCATTTTTCTAACGAAACTATTGATTTTGTCCCTTTTATAATGTTCCACCATAAAAATAAGAACCAATAAGTTTGATCAGTCTATTAGCCAATTTAAGGTGATATATGTATATGTATATGTGTATATATATATATATATATATATATATATATATATATATATATATATATATATATATTTATTTATTTATTTATTTTATTCAGGAGTATAATTACCCTTCAATGCAGGTGAGAATAATCTGGTTCTCCTTTACTATTTTTTTTAAATGTATATAATATTTAGTTTACAAAATTCAAAAAATATACATGACATACAATTAAAGTTGGCTTAGTGATAGTCTTTTGAAGAGATATAGCAATTTCTTCCCTTGAAAGCTAATCTTTTATCTATTATAGCAAAATTAAGATACAAAACTTAAAAATATCGTCACAGCTTAACATAAAAAAAGCCAAGCAGGCATAGTGGCAATTGCATGCTTTTGGGAGGACTATATGTTTTTATGATGTCTGTGAGTCCACCTCTTGTTTGTTTTAATCAGTTTCAATTTTGGAAGCTATATAATTAGAGTTGAGATACGAGTATATTTATAAGTATATATTCATTTCTATACTTTCTTTTTTGTTTTTGTATTTTTTTAAATTTTTATTTATAATTTTATTGAAGTTTACATTGAGATATACAATTTTAAGTGTATACCTAGCATTCTTTGTTTGGAATGGGCATTTTTTGTTTGGGACAGGGATAGTGCCAGAGCGAAGAGCAGAGAATGTTTTAGTTTAATTTTAGGCAAAGAATCAATAAGAGCCATAGACTCAGGGTATTCCATTCACTTGAACATGAATGATATATGTTAATTGGAGTAGTAGTTTGAAGCAATAACACAACTTTATAAATAAAATTTTGGTATACACATATTTCAGGATTATAACTAACTTCATTCTTATATACTTAAATTAGTATTAAAAATGTTTGTATCCTCATCTTATTTATAACCAAAAAAAAAATGTAAAGCCTATATCTAGAAAAATTTCTAAATAACTTCAGTCTCACCATGTACAAGAGACAAGAATAAATTATCATAGGAGATGTAAATTCAAAGCAAATTGCAAGACATGTTAAACATCCAAAGAAACCTGCATACAACTATAATGACAACAGGAATCCAGATATAGCTACTAGATAAATTGTTTCCAATCAACTAAGAGTATGAAAACAGGTAAGTTATTCTTATTGGCCATAAATAGCCTGATATACTAACCCTCCTGTCCCTGCCTGGGGTTTGAACCTGGGAATTTTATTTGAGGATTTTACAAGGTTGCTGAAGCCACTAGACTCTAATGCCATTGGCTCAAAAACTTCTGTTGTGACCACACAAGTAATTTTCCAGGAAACAATAGATAATTGAGAACAGAAAAGACAATGATTTTTCTTGAAGGGAGGAAGGAAGTAGATCTCTTAAAAAATAACAATGATTTTTCAGCCTAGAGTATCTACATATCATCAGTATGTGCAATACTCGTTTATTCAGCTGGACAAACAGTATAAACAGAAGACTGCAGATGCTATGCTAAACTAAAGTTAGCATCATATATTTAGAAATCATTACTAGTACGCAAAGTTCCAATATTCCAGCTAAATGGTAAGTTATAAGAACTAAATGACACAATAAATTTTCCTTGTTTATGCAGTAAAATCAACTAGAAACATAAACTGTAAAGTAAGTGGTTATGCTTTACTTGATCTATTCAACCTTAAAACTTGAAATCAAGCAGTCAATTCATGGGGGAAGGGTTCACGTGCATGCTTGGTAGGCTAATATTTTAAACTATCATACAGTTTCTCAAGGCTTCTAATTCTCTCTTCTAGTTGCTCTATGTCTGCTTCCGATGTATATCTTTTTCTTTTAAGCCTGCTAATTCTCTCTTTGCCTTCAGTCGGAGAAGCCGGATATGATTCTTTGTTCTCTTTTGCATCATTCATATCTTGATGCAAGCCCTCCATTGAAGTTTCAATTTCAACTTTGGCAACTGGATTCATCAGCGGGTCCATCCTCTTAATAGTGTCATAATCTGTAGGAGAAGCTGAAGAACTAGAAGATTGGTTGGACAAATGCTTATGTTTGTCAGTTGTTACTTTAAGTAGACTGTAAGACGAGCCACCACCCCTAATTTCTTTCAAGATTGTTGGCTCACATTCCTTGACAGAATTGCCATAACTCATAATGTTATGCTTTGGATGAAAGCCTGGGGGAACTTCTGTATTGTTATCTGCCCTAGCTATTGAAACTTTCTCAACAGAGTTTACTTCTTCCAAGATTGTTGGCTCACATTCCATCACAGAATTGCCATAACTCCTAGTGTTTTGCTTTGGAGGAAAGCCTGGGGGAACATCTGCATTGTTATCTGCCTTAGCAGCTATCGAACCTTTCTCAACAGAGTCTACTTCTTTCAAGATCGTTGGCTTACATTCCTTTACAGAATTGCCATAACTGATAGTGTTGTGCTTTGGAGGAAAGCCTGCATTTTTGTCTGCCTTGGCATAGCTCACGGTATTATACTTTGAAGGAAATCCTGGTGGAACATCAACATTATTATCTGCCATTGCCAAAGACTTTGAACCTTCCTTAAGAGAATAGACTTCTTTCAAAACTGTTGGTTCACAACTCTTAGCAGAATTGGCAGAACTCATGATGCTATGCTTTGGAGGAAAGCCTGGTGGAACATCTGCAACATTATCTGACTTAGCTTTTGAACATTCCTCAACAGAATATATAGAAGTAAGAGTTTTAAAACCTTCAGGAGACGCACCATGACCCGTCTTTGCTTTTGAACCACAAGCATCTTCTAAAATCACATTATTACTACGTTTGGAAGGAAAAGCAGGTGCAATATCAGCATCATCATCGCTTCTGTTTGCTTTTGAAGCCCGAGGCACATGTCTTGGGGTCCTTTTTCCTCGAACTGAAACTTTATGACTCAACACTGATTGCTTCCTCCACTCTGCATAACGAGTGGTAACATCTGCCTCAAAAAGCCTAGCAGGAATATACAATCTCTTACAAGTTATTGGTCTGGAGTAATTGCCCCAAGCAATTTCAGAAGTCTCATCCAATCTGGGCACACAACCAGGAAGATCTTGGTCCATTCCAAATTGCATAGCTACTCTATGTGGGAGATACTGGTTTATACAATCAACTCCAACTAGCTCCGAAACTCGCAAGCACATAACAAAAGACTCGAGTTTCTTATCCAAACTATCAGCATCAAGTGATACCCACATTTCATTTTCTGCATAAAACAAAGGAAAATGTCTCTTGCTTGCCAATTTAGCATATGGACGCCATAGAAAACCCTCCCCAGCTGAGTCTATAGCCAACCTCACATTGTTTACCTTCAAACTTCTAACTTTTTCCCACTTTGCCAATAGTGGGTCACCGTAGTCCGTGACCCTTGGATTTGGTCGCAGTGCTTCAATTCTCTCCCACACCCAAATTTGAACCAAGTAGAGGGGTGACCTCAGAACAAGTAAAAATGCATCATCATCATCATCATCATCATCATCAAGTGATTGAATAGAATTGGGTAAAGCAGAAATTGCCTGTTTCAACAAACGCAGATCCTCGTAGATGCTAGCAAGAACTGCTGTTGCCAAAGCTATGGGATTCCCTCTAGCTAAAAGGATAGCAATTGGGAATATAACCTTGTTCACTAAGTTGTTATTCGGAAAAACAAAGATTGACAACCACGCTACCAGAAATGCTTCATGCTCAATATCACTCCCACTATCGATGAATAAATTCAACCATGCTGTTACGCAAGCCTTGCGTGACTTGCTCCTCCCAGCTTCCATTCGAGCTAAAAGCAATTTCATTTCTGTCTCTTTCAATTCCTGGCTCTCAAGAGGGCTCAAAACAGAGGCACCCAAAACAGGATAGCCTCCCAAAATCATCATATCCTCCAAAGTGAGAGTGGCTTCACCCCAAGGAAAAATGAACGTATTTGTCACAGAACACCATCTTTCTGCAACACCAACCACCAACTCCACATTTTTCCATATTTCACACTTGGAGCTCATAATCGCATCGTAGATACCTACTTTCTTCCACGCTGATTCATAGATAGAATGCAAGCTATGGACCCAGTACGTCCATTTCCTGGGTGGGCATCGCCACCCATTGAACTGAACCGCTAAAGGCCATTTCTTGGGATCAAAGATGCGCGGCAGAGAAGAAGATGGAGGAATCTCAGAAACAGGTCCATCAATGGAGGTTATAGAAGGCTTCAGAAAATGGGCAGGTCTTGAAGTTGGTTTACTATCGCCAATAGGTGATACCATGAACTCAGTCCTCTCCTCAGTGATGGTCTCAGCCTCAGACATGGCTAGGCTAGCTTTGAACTTTAAACTAGAATCGTCCAAGCTTCAATTTCTTTTTCCTCAAGCCTCTTTAGCTTGTTTGTTTCCCGATAAAATTAAAGTCTATTAGGATGGGAGACTTTTCCAAATGAAAAATGCCGTGTGAATGCACATTTGTACCCTCATTTGTTGGGGTAAAATTGTAAAAAAAAATAAAAATAAAAGCTACAATCACTTTTAGAATTTGGGAGCTGAGGAGGAAAATTGACAACCTAGCAAGATGGTACGATAGTTTACATAGACATCATGTATTTGAATACTCTCTGATCGAGTACATTATAGTTGATGCTGTTGAATGAGATATAATATTTATAACCCCCCGTCTAACGGATATTAACAATCGATTATATAAAATTAAAATTCAAATATCATACCTTTTGTTTCACAAACAAGATTAATGCCATTACTTTTCATTGATTAAAATTTATTAGAACAATTGTGTCCCTTTATTGCTTCGTCTTTCAATTGATCTATTAAGGAAACCATGACAGAATTAGGCACTCATGATTTTCTTTGGCGCCAAATTTTCTGTCCGTTGCCAAAAGTAGCGCTGTGTTTACTGTCATCGTCTGTCATTGACGTCAAGGCTGAGAATGGAATTACCACAATGTCCTTCGACTTGACCACAATATTACTGAAATACCGCGCAGTGTCCTTCTTTGCACTAGGCGACACCGGTGTACCAACCCCGTCCCCCCGCGCACTGAGAAGTAGCCGCCTCACATTTCCATTAAAAGATAAATTTGAAAGTAATATATATTTTTAAAAATTTTAAAAAAATGTACGATTGGGTTTGACCAATTCCTTTACAAGAACAATTCCATTAGAGGCATAGGAATAATCAACTTGGAATAAGTCAATTGAAAATAAAAGATTCAGTTGGCCATGCTTCAAATTAACTGTGACTATGTCAGACAATTGCAGTTTTAGTTAACATAAACCATTTTAAATTTATAAATTGAAAAATAATCCTATGATTATGCCAAGAATGAAAAATTTTGATGAAAAAATATGAACTCTTTTCCATATTAGATAAGTAATATCAAAGTATCACTCGATAAATAAATAATTGAGCTTAACAATTGGAGAGCTTTTGATAAGATAACTATAATTGTCTTATTCTTCAAACAAAATTAGATCCACCTCCGAACGTAGGATGAAATACTTGTGAGTAAAATCAAAAGAAAAAAAACACTAATATTTAAACTGGGATGCCCAGAGAATGACCTTGTCATTTAGTCTATTAATTTTTTTAATCTGACCATTCAAGTTTCTAAATCCTGATGTATGTATATAAGAGGTCAGCTACATTGAGTCTGCGTGTCTCTCTTCGAGTAACCGCTTCTCTTCTTCCTCTAGCCTTTCGAGCCATTTGAATCCAAGATCACATCCCGCTTTTGCTGCAACGTGGAATTTTCCTCTTGCCATCTCAACTGGATTAATTGCAACACTTTCTGAACCGTTCCCTGCTTTTTTAGCAGCAGAACCTCTCTTCAGAGTGAATTTTGTTAATGATTTTGGGATCTCAGCACCTGAGGCAAAAGAATATCTCCTTTGTAAGTATCAGAGCTATATGCCCTCAAAGGCAAACTAGTCAAAGCCATAACAATGAATCCGGATGACAACCAAGGATAGTAAAGCATGACGTTGAGAGCCAACAAGATTGATAGAACCAAGTTTTTACATGAATCCAGATGAATTCCTAGAACCATGATTCTGTGTCCCTCCCATTCCACTGAACATGGCTTGATTTGTTGGCATCCTAGGTTATTCGAACATCACTTTCTTCTATACCAATTTCCGGGTATCCCGGTTATTTTCCTTCAAATGTTCTTTGAATGCACTGAACAATCTAATCTAGGGCAACTCATCATTTCCATTCATTATCATGAGTGACTTGCCCTATCACTAAAGGATATTCAATAATTCAAATAACCTTTTCTTACTAGAGTAGGAAGACCAATTCTAAATGGTAAATTAATCCTCGTTCTTCAGTACCCACCTACACAAATACTGCATCCAATGTGCCCACGCACTGCTCTATTTAGGATATTTTATTTTTGCACTTTAATCCTTCGTAACCTCGGAAGGAAACTTAAAATTGCTTAAATTGAATGATCCTTATATCGTACAGACACACATACAGAACTAAAATCCCTACAGTGACCAACACACACGTAGAACCAAAAAGCCTAAAGTTGCAATTCATATACTTGAATGCAGCTTCTCCTCAGAAACTGATATATTCTGTAACCATGAGAGTAATGGAGAAGGTAGAGATACCGGAATGTATATAATAAAATGGTGAAAAGCAAAACTGTATAAGCTAACCCTTAAGAAGAAGAGATCCAAACGCTATAGCTGCACCAGCATGCCCCTACAGATATAGGCAAAAAGTCAACTTTAGAAACACGAGGCAAAATTTTTACACAAGCAACTAAAATGTTAGTACAAGAACCTTTTTTTTCCCCGTTCTCCCTTCTCATGGAAGTTGAAACAATGAAGTACTCCCTCCATTTCAAAATTTTGTTGTTTTAGAATTTTTTCTTTGTTTCAAAATTTTGCTGCTTTAAAATTCTGAAGTTTAGTCAATTTTTCTTCTTTTTATACCTTCATTTAATAAATATAAGAAGCTGAAACGATATACTTATTAAAAGAAAGAGGAGATTAAATAAAGGTGATCTGGTCAAGATGTGATATATTTTACACATGTATTAATAGTTTCTTAATTCTTGTGCTACCTTAATCAAAAAAAAATTGAAATGGAGGAAGTAATAGATTTGTTTCCTCTAAGATACATCATCATAGAAGAGCAGCTACAATGCCATGCAAAGGAATTTACATTCTGAATCAAAATGGAAGTACCAAGAATAATTTGGTCAGGTTGCTAGGTAGGTCAAAGAAAGAAACATATACTTCTATAACCCAATCCAAAAAAATAAAATAAAATAAATCCAAGTCCAAACAACCAATAAATGTTCCCTCTTTGTGTCAAAATGATTGGCTCACACATTATCCATTTAAGATCAAGGGTGATATTGCATTATCAACCATAACTTGGCAGAACTCTCAATATAAAAGAACTCCTGAACAGAACTAGGGCCACCAACAAAGCTTTAGAAGCTCACCACACATGTTCTTGAATCCATGATTTTAGTAGAAAAGTTGTAACAAATATTTAGCATCCATATGTACTAAAGTGTAAAACTCAGCTTAATTGACTAGACTGAAAATAAAATAAAAGGACATTTGTCAATCAATACTGAACCAAACAACTTAATTTGATTAGTTAGTATTTTATATCTTCAATTACCTTCTCTGAAGCCCTATGGAAACACCATAATGCTGAAGCAATATCTTTCTTGACACAATCTCCTGTCAAATATACAGCACCTAAAAGGTAAAGAGCACCTGGATGCAACTAGCACAAAGAAAGCTCCAGTAAGATTGTGCCAAACATGCTCAAAATCATGAAGGTTGCAAGTCATTCACACAGGAAAATACCTGATCCACAGCTTTCTCCAAATAATAAAATGCTTGTTGATCTGATTGGACATAATCATTCTGTTCAGAAGGAAGAAAAAAGAACCTTATGTATCATTGAAGAATTTAGGAGATAACATAACATAATAATGCACCTGTACATGATAAATGCTCCTAAACATGAATTGGAGCTTTTCAGTTAAGAAGGAAAAATTAGAAATAACCAGTAAAGAATATATAATCTCCAAAAATGTATCTATTACAAGCAACTTTTAGCCACTAAGTCATTTAAGGACTCTGCCGAGATGAAGGGATAAATACACTGAGACCTGAAGATTTGGCAATTTATTTGCCACCAACTTTACGTGTGTCAGTTACAACATGAACCGTAGACCTCACCTCAACTCTTAGACGACAACCTAGCTCATATTGTGCATCAGGATCACCCATTTCTGCTGCTTCAATTAGTAGTGCTGCACCTCTGTTTCAATTAGAAAGGAGTCCAGTCATGTCCATGTAGATAGCTGTAGCAGTAAAATAGTCAAAAATGCTAAGCAAGCTGCTAAAATGACACTACTGGATAATATAGCAATCAGTGGAATTGAAAATAAATAAAAGACAGAACACATAAAACAACACTAGAAAGTTATCTTCAAAGTAAGGAATAGCTATTCAAAAAACCAAAAGATAATTTCTCAAAAATCCATAGCATCATTCACTGGTCAAAAAATTAAAAGGTAATTATTCAAGCATTCTTTTATAGAGTTACAAGTTACAGCATTCATTTGGCGTAAAATTGCACTACTCAGCTGAGCAAACATCAGAAAGTAACATCACTTAGGAATTCATTCACATAACTATTACATTTTTGTAGGAGAGTAAATTCTCCTTGCAACGTTCATATATTCTAATGCAACATATCACACATATTGTTGATGGAAGTATTTGTTTCAGGGGAGGGTAAGCAGAATGAGTTCACCTACACAGCTTTATTTGCTCCTGGAACATGATATTTCATATGCAATTTGGCCAACCAATATCTCGCATGAGTGTTGGAGTTGTCAGCTTCTAAAGCCAGTTCAAAATTCTCCTGTGCTGTCTAATATCAAACCTCAAATTAGCTAGCATACATGAGTCTAAATATAGTAAAGGTAGATATAATATTCAAGTCTTCAACCAACAAGGGACAAGGGCCCAATTGTAGTATGATATACACACTAAAATTTTAAAACACTAACAACAGGTGGACATCACTATTACAAAAGTTTTTACGATCACTTAATTTTTCAGTCCAATTTACATTTCATTTTCACCATCTACCAATAAATACAAGTTTGGTGAATCATTAATAGGTAATGGGTATATCAAGTCAATTCTCTTTCATTTTTTTTTTTTAAATTATGTAATCAACCAAATAATAGCAGATTTATCAAAAGGAAAACAAGATAAATAATATAAGCTAAAATTACGCTGAAAAGTTGTAGACATTAATGTAAGAGCAGGCGTATCATACCCTAAGAAGAGGAATGAGACGCTGATCTTTCAGATCGGCATAATCGATACCTCTATCAACCTCCTTCAAAGCACTCCAACCCTTTGCTATGAATTCCATCGCTTTCTTGTTTCTACTGTGCAATCCTCTCTGGAAATAAACACATCCCGCATACAACCCAGAAATAAGTAATATGTTGGGAAGAGAGTAGAATCAAAAACTTGTAGCTAGTAGCTACATACCTTTTGATTGAATTGAAAAAGACCACTAGTGGCCGGTTTCTGAGCAAACTTGGCAAGCAACGCCCTCACCAACATCTTTCTCCGTCGAATTGACTTGGAAGGAGGGGCAACTCTGCTGTTCAAGTTACTGTCGTCTTGTTTTATCGGCTTCCATTACAAACTAACCTGGTTCCCAAAAATAAATAATAATTTCTGTGTCTAAATTTGGGCCGGGCCCAAAATATGAACTTTATCGGGTCTAAATGTAAGAACCCGAACGCAACTCAGTTATTATAAACAGGTGATCCGGTTAATATTAATTTCAATTCGATTCCTTTAAAATTATTTAAATTACTCATTTTGTCTATTTGATTATTTTTATAGGATGCCAACATATTATGACCATTAATCATATCATGGAATGCATTTGAAATAGCTTCCGTTGCTTGTCGACCTACGTTGGAGTCGTCGAGTTGAACTCAAACTTGTCATTTTCATGAAAGTGTATAACTTTCCACGTATCTCAGTTATAAGCTGCCACCATTCTTTAAATTAGCTTTTCTTTTGCCACGTTTATGTTTGTTCACTCTCTTCCATCTGCTGCTCGTCTCATCTTCACCACCATGCTTATCCTGCTATTAACTCCATTACTCATGCTATTTTCGGTATGCATAAGGGTATTTTTGTCCACAATATTCCGAGGCACAAAGATAAAATAAAATAAATTTATTTCTCAACAAAGTCTTTTTTATATACACATAATTAAAAATTAAATTTATATCAATATATTTAAGAGATTTAACGATTAACGATTTGTTAATTGTATTAATTTTTATCGATTTATGCTATTTTGTCTCTTTATTTATTTATTTTTTCAAGCTAGATAGAAATCTCCTCCCAGAGCTTTTCAATACATAGCTAACCCAAAAATGTAGGTACTTGAATAAATGAGAGATATTTACAAAGGATAGACCATTAATTAATCCGAATTTAAACCGAGAAGGACTACAAAGCTCTATTAAATCTTCGTATAACTGCATTCTCAGAGACATTCTACTGTATTTAGTCGGAGGGCAAGATAATCATTTTGAAAGAGAGCAGATAAGATTTGGCCCTTGGTCTTCCCATGTGATAGACATAACAAAGGTAACTCATAAAAGCCAAGAAACCCAAACTCTTCAAGCCACATATCGGAAATGGATATTAGACACAAAAGTATCCTGATGTTTCCATGGCTAGCTCACGGTCACATCTCTCCCTTCCTAGAGCTAGCCAAACATCTGACACAGAGAAACTTTCATATATACTTTTGTTCTACACCCATTAACCTCAGTTCCATCAAGAAGAGCCTCCCTGAAGAATACTCACTATCAATACAAATCGTAGAACTTCATCTCCCATCTTTGCCAGAATTGCCTCCTCACTTCCACACAACCAATAGTCTCCCATCCCATCTCATGTCCACCCTCAAGAAAGCCTTTGACATGGCAGGCCCTAACTTTGCCAACTTTCTGAGAACCCTAAACCCAGATTTGCTCATCTATGATTTTGTTCAACCATGGGCATCGTCTTTAGCCACATCCTTAAACATTCCTTCTGTTTTGTTCTTAACCATAAATGCCTCTATGACATGCTTCTTGAGTCATCTTTGGAAGAAACCTAACCTTAGCTTCCCCTTTCCTGAAATCTCTAACCAAAATTCTGAGGTCAGAAACCTCAACAAGTGGATTGAAAATCCAGAAGATGATATAGAACGACTATCACTGTGCTTGGAGAGATCTTCAAAAATCATTTTAATAAAAACTTTTAGAGAGATTGAAGGAAACTACATTGATTATCTCTCACATTTGTATGAGAAAGTGATTGTTCCAGTGGGTCCACTTGTTCAAGACCTAGATCATGACCGCAGCCATCAAAACAAGGAAATATTTGAATGGCTTGAGAAAAAGGAGGATTCTTCCGTGGTGTTTGTTTCCTTTGGCAGTGAGTACTTTTATCCAAAGAAGAACTTGAAGAAATAGCTTATGGGTTAGAGCTTAGTGATGTGAACTTTCTATGGGTAATTAGGATTCCTGTGGGTGAGAACGTTGATACCAAAGAGAAACTACCAAAAGGGTTTCATGAGATCATAGGAGAGAAAGGAATGATAGTTGAAAATTGGGCACCACAAGCAAAAAATTTAGGGCATCGTAGTGTTGGTGGATTTGTGAGTCATTGTGGATGGAGTTCTATTATGGAAAGCATATACTTTGGCGTTCCAATTATAGCTGTGCCAATTCATCTTGATCAACTAATAAATTCTAGGTTGGTGTCCAATATCGGTATTGGGGTGGAAGTTAAACGAGCGGAAAATGATAAACTTGATGGAGAAAATATGGCTAAATTGATCAGAGAGGTGGTGGTAGAGAAAAACAGAGAGGGTATAAAGAGAACGGTGAATGGAATGAGGGATGTGTTGAGAAGTAAGGGAGATAAAGAGATTGATTATGCAGTGGAGGAGCTGGTGAAATTTTATAGCAGCAAATAGAGCTCAAAATTTGCTATACAAATGTGTAGAAAGTTCTGATTTAGGGTGAAAATTAGTTAAGTGTTTGTATATTATCCAGATTGTCCCGTCTATTTGTTTATCCTGTTTTGGATTCACAAAATTTTAATATAAAAAGAGAAAAGGGTTGCATGAGCAAATAATTAGACCAGCTTCCTACTCTCTTTGCTTTCCTATTCTTACTAAAATTACATAAATAAATAAAGGTTAAATCTTCGTCCATGGGTTACCAATTAGGGATAGGAGTATGCAGGAGACGGGACTTCTGTCCCAAACTTTGGTTGGGACAAGAAATCCTGTCCTAGTCCATCCTGAAATTCCCTTAACCTATCCTGTTCTAATGCCACACCAGCACGGGCCGGGATGTCCTGAATTTTTCTTTTTTTCACTGTCACAAAGGATAATGATCTTGTATCTTCAAAAACAAGACAACACATAAAAGCATGTATAAAATCAAACCTCAGAGTTATAAAATACCTCAAAGTCATTGAAAAAGCTGGATAATTAGCATGTAAATGAGCTCTTCAATACAGAGGACAACAATCAAGCTAAACCAAATCACTTCTTTTCAGACCACTGCAAAAGGTAAGGTATGGTAAGTCACCAACTACATACGCTTTTGACAGAAAACTATACATATGAATATAAATAAGATAAAACTTGAAACTCCTTGAATATAATATTAACACTAAGAATGATATTTAAGGAAGCTCATCTAAACAACTGGAATTACTGTGTTTCGTCCTCAAGATGCTGCTATGAGAGTATGGCCATCTCTGCCTAAGCGACCGAAGATATTAAGTTTTCAAAATAATATAACAAAGATGTTTACTCCATTAGAGTGATATAGACAGAGGAAGCAAGCTTTGAAAATTAAAGTAAAATGAATATCCAAAACCAAAACTTAGATAAAATACTAATATAGCTTCTTATTCAAAATATGATACGAAGTGTAGTACCAATAAGAGGCCTATAAATTCCAGTTCTAATACCAAAGCAAGGTTGTAGCATTGGCCCTCAACAAGAAGACAATACCTGAACTGATGGATTTTAAATTTGATGTAGTTTCTACATATTACCCATAACTAATAGAAAGAATACTCAGTCTAAATTCCACATTATAGCATTTCCTATAAGCTAAAATGATTTTCACAGGAAGCCAATACAAAATGGTGGGCGAATAGAGACCACTCTAACTCAATCGCAACTTGTCAATGAACAGCAGAAACACTCATGTTTTCTGTAAAAGACTTTATACGCCAAAATAAGTATAGCTATAGCCTCCTCCCCCAGTTCAAGCATCTGTGTTCTTCCAGTACAAAAAAGAAAAAGAAGAATTATTGTATGCATAAAATTGTAAGAATTGTTGAAAGCTGTGTCGTTTCGGAATTCAGGACACCAGCAAGCATGAAATGCAGCTCAAACATTCTGGGCCGAATATATAAACAAGACAAGTAACAATTTCAAGAGTTGTTGAAAGAATCTGAAAAAATCTGGTCCTCTCAATCAAATACAAAGAGGAAAAGGAAATTTAAACAACCAAAATTGTTTGCCAAAACAGAATATACATACAAGCAAATGGAAAGGACATGCAACACTTGAATGCCTTATCTTACCGTCTGTGATTCTGCTAGTTCGTGAAAGAGATACGACCCAGTGAGAGGAGAGACAGAGAGGAGGGGGAATGGAATTTTTCCTTTTTGGGTCATAGGAGGGAATGGATTTTAACTGAGGAGAGGATCCGAGGGGTAAAGGATAGGTAAATTTATTTATTTATTTTTATTTTTACTAGCCAGTGCTGCGGTTAATAATACGAGAGTAAAAATTCCAAAGCTCGATTTGCTACGAGGAGTAAAGACACGGGAGGGCGAAGCAAAGACAAAATGCATCACTGGGTTCGAGCTATTTCTTCTGATTTCGGAGGAACTCCTCCACAGCCTCGCAGGTCACACACGATAACAGTATTTCTATTCTTTAATTTATTTATATGTTTACTTGTTATGTTACTCAATTTTTTTCAACTATGTTTGTTTGAATTCTCAGTGGTCATTCTGCTGTTAAAGTTGGGAAATCCAAGGTGGTCGTGTTCGGTGGTCTTGTCGATAAGAAGTTTCTGAGTGATATCGTTGTCTATGATACTGGTACTCTTCTCTGTTCTTCATGCTTTCTCATTTTTCCCGATTTCTTTGTCGATCATGTCAACGGCTTAAGGATGCCAGTACGGCATTTGGGTCTTTTGGATTTGTTTTATTTTTGTTGCATTTGAACAGGTTGTTTTTCTGACATATGAGTTCCACTATCATTAAGACTTACAGAATTGATTGTGATAATAAGCATTGTTAGATAACTGTGAAATGCATTATGTTGATGGAACTTTATTTTTGGGGTCCTGTCCTTGCTGATTGTGTTATCATGATCTGCAGGATTTAGATTTTTTTACTTCCCTTGTTTATTATGGAAGAAAGAAATAGAAGGATAGAGTATAAGAAATCCTCCTTCATCGACAACTGGGAAAAAGGAGGAAGTGTTTTAAAAGAGAATACATCAGATCAGTAGACTATTCAATCTCTTGAAAGCAATCATCGGCTAAACTGAACACCATGAAAGAAAACAGAAAGAAAGTCTATCCCAAGAAATATAAATAGGAAAAAAAGCTTTTAACCGAAACTTCTTGCATGGTGATCCAGCAAAACAAACCATATCTTTGCCAATGAACCTCCTTGCTGAAATATCTTCCCCTTTTTGCTTCGTCCAAAATGCCTCTTCTGGGAAAATTAAGTCGTTTCAGGTTCCTTAGACGAATCCAAAACTTGTAGAAGATACCAACTTGTTTGTTACTTATTGCCTATTCAGTAACCGCATAATGCACATATATTGATATGATTCTTTATGCTCCTTTGAACCTACAATAAATCATTATTGGCAATTTAGTTGAGGACTTTGGTCCAGATGAAATTCTTGACCTTCGGAGGGAGTTTTATCTTTGCAGAAAGAATCAGCCAGAAGGAAACAGTCTATTTTTTGTGAGTGGATTAGGAATTGGGGACATTTACTAGTTTGAGAACCAGAAGAATCCAAGGACTGAGCCTTCTTAATTTAATTTTTACCAATATAAGTGGGAAGCTGAAATTGATGAAGTAAAGATCCTACTTGCAATTTAATCAGAAGGCTCCTTATCATGAAGGCATCTAATTTTTATTTATTTTTAAAAAAATGAAGTTTCAATGAATATCAGAAAGCTTTGAAATTATGATGCCTATTAACCGTAATGTGATGATGAGAACAAGTAATAGAAGAGAGAAAAGCCACTAGAGAAAGTTAGCATATTGGAAAATTTTCTTAGTTATGTCACATGATGGTTATGTGCTATCTTATCACTAAGATTGCACGCATGGTATTAGTCAGGGCAGATGTTCACATTATCATCATTTCAGCTATGTTCTGATTGAAGGTGAAGATTTTCATGATTTAGGGAATTTCTTGTCTATACATCATAATTTAATTGTGTTAATAGTTAGAATAATAATGTATAAGATTGTCACTTGCCATTTATGAACTATTTTGTAAGTACAGTTCACCTCAAAGGAAAGGCTTTCAATCAAGGGTTAGCTAAAACACAAAAAGGTAGCAGCAGAATGAAGAAAAGCCACAAAAAGTTTTGTCACGTATAAATTTATAGCGGGGGAACTGTGTCAAGTGAAGAAAAAAAAAGTGGGATTTTTCCCATATCATTCCTCTTGCATTAATTAGTGTTAAGAGTAGTGTAAACATTTGGAGATGATAGCAATAAAGTTTAACGTATCGATGATGATACCAATATGCTGTCTTCTTTGTCCCCCTGAAAATTTGCTATATTTGAAATCAATTTTTGAATTCTCAAGTTATGTTGATCATTTTATGTTTCAGTAACTAGAAGCATAATTAAGTTCTTATTTTTGCGTTTGTCTTTTTCTCTTCTGCTATTCTAGTGTCTTACTTTACAGTAGGCAACATATTTTGGTACTTGGAGCCTCAAGGTGGTAAAGGAACCTCCTAGGTGGTGCCTTTTGTCTTGGATTATCTTGTATCAGAGATGTGATAAGATGTATGAAAGACGAATGTTTAGAAAAGTACTCCTTTGTTTAAAATTATAAGGCCATATTCTTAAAGTCCCATGTTTAAAAATATAAGGCCATTTCTTGATTTTAGGAAGTAGTTAATGACATTTTTCCAAAAAATACCTTTACTTAAAGTCTTGATTTGATGATTCCCCATGCATTTGACTCAAGAGACAAAATATTAAATGAGGGCACCATAGGAAGAATGCATTCTTTTTTTAACCACCTAATTATATTTCTTGTATGTGTAAAGTAGGTAATATGGCCTTATAATTTTAAACGGAGGGGGTAATTTTGTTTGCATGATTACATTGAGATGCTGAAAAAGGGATGGGTGGGTGGGTTGGAGGGTAAAAACTGAAGTAATGCCATACATAAAATTTTGGGGCATTCTTGTCTCATAATTCACTTTTCAGAGGCCAAGGTTTGGTTTCAGCCGGAGTGCACAGGAAGTGGGTCAGATGGGCAAGTGGGTCCTAGTCCGCGGGCATTCCATGTTGCAGTTGCCATTGATTGTCACATGTTCATCTTTGGTGGCCGTTCTGGCGGTAAAAGGTTTGCTCTATCAAAATAGTTTGTCTGGTCTATCTGCATATTTGGGCTTTCTTGCGTCAAATTTTCATAAAGCTGCTTACCAGAATTGTTGAATTTACAGGTTGGGGGACTTCTGGGTCCTAGATACCGGTACTGCTTTTTATGATGTTTCAGTTAATGTATTATAATTGGCTCCCCATGGTGTTATGAGACATGATAGATGTGGGATTAATATTTTTAATATCTTTTTTCTTGGCATGTCGGCACTTGGAACTATTGATACTGTTTTAGACATATGGCAATGGTCTGAACTAACCAGTTTTGGTGACTTGCCTTCACCACGAGATTTTGCTGCAGCTTCAGCAGTTGGAAACCGAAAAATTGTTATGTGAGGCTTAAGATTTGATTTGACTGTCAAATAGTGGGTATAAGTATAAAATTTTATTCAATATAACGTAACAAGGTTGATTTAATATGACACAGGTATGGTGGATGGGATGGGAAAAAGTGGTTATCAGATGTTTATGTCTTGGACACAAGTATTTTACTCTGAGACTTTTAGAAATTAGTAATTTTTCTCATTTGAAGTTGAATTTTGTCTATATGCCATGAAAATAGCTTGTAACATGATCGTCGTTCTGTAATAGTATCACTTGAGTGGATGGAGCTCTCAGTTACTGGAACACTGCCACCCCCTAGATGTGGGCATACTGCAACAATGGTTGAAAAGCGTTTGCTTGTTTATGGTGGTAGAGGTAAACTCACATGGTTTGCCTCATTTATGAATTGAATTGTTTAAATGCTAATTATTGTTGAAGTTTGTTTCTCAACACTTTTATCTTTTCCTTGATGATTTCTCGACATTTTAGAGCTTTTAAAATCATGTAACAGGTCCTTTTAAAATTTTCTACAAGTTTCATGTTGTTGCTCAGTTTTGAAACTAGAAAGCTCAAGTGCATGCAAACATATACGCTCTTTACATTCAACTTTCTTGACTGCTCTTAAATTTTTGAGTGTCCCTATCGTAGATGAAATATAATTTGAAAACAACTTGTTATAAGATTGCTTCCAGTTCATTACTCTTTTTTTTAATAAAGCACTCTCAGAACTCAGTCTCATGCATGATACATCCATTTCTTTTAAGATGCTATTAACTGACATCTGTGCTTTCTCCAACTTTAATAGGAGGAGGTGGGCCAATTATGGGTGATTTATGGGCCTTGAAGGGCCTTATTGAAGAAGGTTGGTAATTTTTTTAAATATCTTTTTATATCCTTCATGAACATGAATATCACTGTTTGTTCAGCTACTGGCTGCAAGTTGTAGTAGGGCAAGTTCCATTGGTTAGGCATGTTACTGGCTTCAAGTTGAAGGTTGTATGATGAGTATATATGCAAGGGAACAACCATTTGGCGTCACTTCTGTTCAATGTGTCCATCCATGAATAATAAATAAAGGATAATTACCTAATATTAAATTCTAGGAGTCTTAGTGTCCATTTTATTCCATTTGATTATTTACTTAATAGTTTGCATGTCTTGTGGAAGGAAGAGAATGAAGCACCAGGGTGGACTCAATTGAAGCTTCCAGGTCAAGCTCCTTCTGCCCGCTGTGGTCATACAGTTACATCTGGAGGACATAGTGTAAGCACATCTTTAATCCATACTTTTAGTTCTATTTTTAGTCTATATGTGGATTGGCTATTAAATCAACCATAGGGTATTATATTGTGACAACCTTATTTAGTGAATTAATCAACAATGATACGCATGATTTTCATTATATTTTTTTTTAATCTTAGGTTGAGGATTAATCACTGTTTATTCTGTGCATACTAAGCTTGTCTTGTTATAGCACAGATAAAAATTAGTTGGTGAGACAAAGGGATAGTTGGACGTTTGTTATAAACCTAGAAATTGTTGGTAAAATTGCCATGGCGAACAATAGTTGTGCTTTTCTTGCAAGTACATATGGCCTTCACCAGAAATGTTGGGAAACTTTATGGATAGTCTTTAGTCTTTAATCTTGAATGAAGAAAGAATATTCACCATGGAGGAGCATTGATATCCTAGCATAATAGTGTTTGCCTTGGCCTGTGACCAATGCATGGGGTTAATTAATGGTTTGGTGTACGGGGTTGCTATTATCGGAGCTCCCTTTTTGAGGTTTTCTGAGGATTTAGCTCGTTGCTTTTCCATTTATTTGTTGTGTCTCTTAGTTTTTATTTGTTATTTTCTTCTTTTTTTTTCTCCCAGTTCAATTGTTATGCCTGCATGTGCACTTATAATACTGTTTTAATGATTAAGAAAGAATTCTAAATTATCTGCTGGAACAGTGACTTCGATATTTGTCCTTAGATTAAATATAAATACTTTGCGTATATAATGTTAATATTGTCATAACAGTTTTTACCCAAAAAAGATTATTGCTGTCATCAAATTTTCACTGATGTTGTGGTTTGTTCCCTTTCCCATAACATTGAACTTATCATTTATTTGTTTCTTTTATTTTATTGGTTGGGATTTGTAGCTGTTGATGTATGGAGGGCATGGAACTGGTGGCTGGTTGAGTCGTTATGATATCTATTATAATGACTGCATTATTTTAGACAGAGGTGAGAACTCTATTATCTTTATGGAGTAACAGTTGTGCCTAACTTACTCTGTTCTATTTAAGGCTGATAGTCTCTGCCATGGTTGCACTTGCACAAGAATCACTTGTACATGAAATATGGTCTGTGGCATTAGTCAAAACACGAAAAATAATTTCTGGAGTAACTTTTTGTATTTTCAGTTGTAGCTCTTTTAGTTTCCATGAAAATCTTATAGGATCTCTATAAAAATATAGCAGAGAGAGAAGTGAATGATTTTCCTATTTATATATATGGAATTCTTAATGTTGTGTATCACTAATCAATAAGCATAAGCATTGGTGATTACACATGTTGTGTTTTATTGCTGTTGTAACCATGATAATACTCCATGAAAACATTTTTTTTTCAAATAGGGATTTATTTGCCTTATTTGAGAATGAAATAATTGAGCTAATGCAGCACAACCTTGTTCGTGAATAATAATGTGTACTGCTAATGTTAATTCTGTTTGTTGTTCAGGTACATGTTTGATGATGCTTGGGAGAAATAGTATATAAATGGGTCGCATAATTTTTCCTTTTTAAAATTTTTTCCTCTGTTGCATATAGTTTCGGCACAGTGGAAGCGCTTACCCATAGGAAATGAACCCCCTCCTGCTCGAGCATACCATTCTATGACACTTGTTGGCTCACGGTATCTGTTATTTGGCGGCTTTGATGGAAAATTGACATATGGTGATCTATGGTGGTTGGTTCCTCAAGGTAATTATCATTATTCTTTCAAATTTTTTGTATTGTGTTTTACTAATTATTATTTCTTTCCAATTTGGGAACTATAAAAAAGTTAATATTTGATTTTTTTAGACCTCTTTTTGTTATTATTTTGATTGTGACTTCTTCCAAGACTTACCTCTCTGGCAAGTAGTTTGATAGCGCTGCATTTTCTCTGCAGCAAGCTTGGTAGAGGGGTTGTTCTGTACAGAGTTGTCTTAAATGGATTTAGTGATTTGTTCATGTGAAGTTGACTTACCTCTGTGATGAAACTTGTAACTTAAATTTCACATCCTAAACTCCTCTAACTTTTTCCCTGTGCTGCAGAGGATCCAATTGCTAAGAGATTAACTGCATCTCCGCCCAGAAATATTCCTGAAAGGAAAGATGCTGGATCAGTGAATGATGATTTTCGATCTACTTTCAAGGTATTGGTCAAGCTTCTTTTGACAGATCTTGTCTTGTTTGAGCAAGAAAGATAGAAGAGATCTTGTCTTATGAAAATGCACACATATTCATAATTTTGATTATTGGGTGCTTTTGGAGGAAAAAAAAAATAATCTGCCTCATCTTCCATTTTCCTTTGCTGGTCCATTTGATTTATAGTGGATACATACATTTCCTCACTCACGTGTAATCTTTTTAAATGTTTAATTTTTTATTTGTGATATTGACAAATATTTCAGCCTAATTTTTTCTATAGAATTTATTTTGGTTATTGCATCCTCCTTGGAATTCACTAGCATTAGCTTGAACTCTCTCGTGTGTGAATTATATGAATAAAACTATATAAGATCTGAGCTTCTCTTTCTCTGTACATTTGGGCTTTATTTTAACAATCTTGAATTTCAGGAAAGCCAAACAGAGGCTTCTCCCATCTCAGAATTGCAAAGAAGATTACAGATATCAGTTTCACTTTCAAATACTAGGCTTCCAATTATGGATGAGTTACAAGACAAAGAACTGCTTGAATTAGCATCAAGCTTATCTGGAGAAACAGCATCTGGTAATTCACAGGTAATGTAAAACTTTATCGTAAATGTGAATGTGAATTATACCAAGCAGTAATTTTAACAGAGAGCGTATTTTGTTTCATAAAAAGGCAATCGAAGCACTTCGTGAAAAGTGGAAGAAGTCTGAACCAAATTTGGTTAAACTCAAGGAGCTCGGACCCTTGCTTCGAGACTATCAACGTCTGATCTACAGATACCATTTGTAAGAATTGCATTTTCACACAATGCTTTTTTCTCTTTCTTTTGCCTTCAATTCTGACATGGATTCTGAAAGACCCTTTTGTTTTTGCATTCAAGTTCTGACTTTATGTTTATGGGTAATATGATTGTGATTTCGTTAGAGAAAGCAGTGGACCTAATTTACAGCATGATTTCGCCGGCCATGTGAAGTACCAATTTTACCATGTCAAAAATGTTTCTCAGGTATGCTTTTCTGATAGAATCCAATGATTACGTGTAATTTTTATAGCCTTCCTCACGTTTGCTCTTTTTGTTGGCTATGCTTTTCTTTCCAACATTAGAAAAACTAAACCCTTATCATGTCTCATAGTTAATATTTTGAACACAGTGAAAAATTGTCATAGCTTTTTGATAATTATTGCATCTTCATTGCAGCTGCGCATGGGTGATATCCCCAAACTTGTGGAAGAGTACAAACAGCTACACGTATGAGCATTTGTACGATGAAAATGATTTTGTTTTTCCTTGGAGACAAATGTATGTCTATTTATACGAATAATGACTTGTTCAATTACCTTAATTGGAGCTTATGTTGTAGGTCAAACATGGTTAAATATTTGTATGTTGAAAAGAGTATTAGATTAAAAAAAAAAATGGACAAATGTACGTTCATTTATGAGCGATGAGCATTACTTCTCAACTTGAACCAAATTTTTACTCAAATTTCACCCATCTAACTTAGTTAAGTTTTAAAAGTGACAGATGAGATTAATATAATTGTCTAAATTACTATAAATAAAAATGCTTTAAATCACAAAAATAAAAGGTACAACTAATAAAGAAAGCCAGAGAATGTTGAATGGAGTAAGTTTATAAACTCAGTGATCACTACCAGCAAAGCTATATCTTCGCTTTACTGCAAGGATTCAATGATTTTGCTCAGCTCCTCCAGTTTCTTCATCCTCATTCTTTCACTCTCCGTCAGCAGCTGGTGCAAAATTGCAAAGATGAAAAATTATAGGCGGGTTACCAAAACAAGCTTCAATTTTTCCATTGAAATTAAGTGGTAGAATTCTTGTCTGTCATATCATACCTCCATTAATGTGGCTACCAGATGAGATTTCTCTTTGTTCTTTTCGTTGAAAGCTTCTAGGGCTTCTTTATACTCTTTTTCCTATCAGTGAATTTTAAAGGTGAGTTTTCCGTTTTCATTGTATTAAATTTAATAAAAATAAAATAGTAATAATGTAATGACAGATAAACAAACTTATAAATATACCAATGAATTATATTATTATTCCATTTATCATTCTTATACTTAAAATATGATAATTACATTTTTTTAACGTAATAACTATGTATAATTTCATTTTATTTTTTTCATTTTTCAAAGTTTTAAGCTGAAAAATTATTTATATCTAAACAAATAAAAAAATAAAATAAAGATTGCACCTTCTTCTGGCAGCTCTGTCCGAGTGTCTTCAAATCTTTGTTAGCCATATCAATCTTCTTACGTGTAAGGGCAACTTCTTTTCTCATAGGATCTTCCATAACTTCAAGCTCCTATCAAATTGCATAGCAAATAACAACATTAACTTCTAGAACTGAAAAGTACATTACAATTGTTTTATATATGACTTGCGGTTTAGATTTGTTCCCTATGCAATCACGTAGCCAATCACTCAATCTTATCCAAGGCTCTAAATTGTGCTAAGATATCTTGATACTTTTGAGGACAAAAACACATGTACACATAACTATATGAGTGCTTTAGCAATATCAAAGACAAATCCATATGACCTGTGTGTCCCAAATGACCAATTTGATCCACTCTCTACTAAATAGTTAATCATTTACTTTTAATAAACACTTTATCATTTACTTAGGTGTGGATCCTTGTAATATTTATTATTGCTATCAAATCATTTTATTAACTTAAACATTAAAGTGAATTTATAAAACTTCTATCTAATTTTTATTTCACCTTTTACAGGTCATCTATTCTAATTTATCTTGATACTCAACTTAGATCTTAGTTCAAGTGAAATATTGAAAAAAACAAACAAACATTTTTATGAATCAGATCCTAGATGCAAAATCATTGTAACTTACTTCCCACATTTGGGCTAAGCGCCGTGTCTCTTCTTCAGCGCGGCTAAGTTGAAGTTCAACTCTCTCTTTTACCTCCATCTTTTTCCTCTCAATCTCTTCTTCCTTGGCTTGAAATGTGGAAATGGCCAATCTCGAAACCTCCTCGTCTTCATTCTCTTCTGACGTCGATGGCCTCCCACTGCTTCCAATACTCCCAAGGTTCATCATTTTCTGCATTCTTTCTGCTTCTTCCACCATAAACAGCTACAACTATATATATTGTGTTTTGTATATTTATCTCTCAGTTTCAGCCCAACGCTATAGCTAGTCTTGCTTTTACTTCAATGTTTCTTTCTCTTGACTTCTAAAACCAGCAATGTAAGAGAGAGCATTCATGGGATTTGCCTCCATTCAAGTGATACAAGTGCTGAATTTGCATAATTTCCAAGAATATCTATTTTGATGGGATACACTTCTAGAGTTTTTGCTGGAAAAATATCAACTTTGATCTGAAATTTCAGCAATAAAGAAAGATTATATGATGGGGTTTTTCATATGGTCAGCCATTGGATGCTTCTTCAATACCCGTTGCTTTTTTCTTTCTTTCTGGGGATGAATTTTCAATCTTCAACTCAAAGTTAGCTATAATGGATGGCAGAATTTATAGGGAAGTAATCTATAATGGGTTGGTCCCAAACTTGCATTCCTTAAAGCTAAAGGGTGCAAATTGAGGAATCCTATTATGGGCAATACTTTTTAACTCACTTTAATTTCCATGTATATTAAAGTCAACTTTAGGAATATGACCTTACATGCCAATTCAGTAGAGTTACTTTGCTCTTGTACAGTTTGCTTTACTCTTGACCCATGAGGACTCATGAAAATTAGATTAAGATTGTACATAACGAGAATAATTTTTATTTGAGACAACAAAAAAAAAAAATACATTACTTTTAATAAGAATCACTTTGAGTTTTGAATTATATATATTAGATTAAAATTATACATTAATATACGAAAATAATTCTTATTTGAAACAAAAAGAAATATATTACATTTAATAGAGACAATTTTAAGTTTTAATGTATAATATTACATTTAACCAAGTGTGTTTTGGTCACATAAACCCACTTGATAGATAGATTTTGAGATAGAAATCACTCTACATTAAATTCTAAATGGATTAAGCAAGATTTTGGGCCTCTCTGGAGTGTGTTTGAAGTTGAAAATGGAAGGGAGAAGAACAGAGGCTGGGAGAGCAAAAGTAAGAAAGAGGGCGTGCAAACTTCATTTTTATATCAAGGTATTTTTTATTATTAGAAAAAAAAAAATAGGTGTGCCATTAGAAAAATTGGAATGTGCTAAAAGATATGGCCTTGGCCATGTAATTCAGGCCAGCTATTTTTGGGCCCAGCTTAGCCCTTTAGGCTGGGCCTTCAATATTTGCATAAAAATAAAAAATAGAATGTTTATGTGAAAAAATATAATATTAATTGACGAAGAGAAATATTTAAATAAAGAAAAAGAAGGAGGCACTTTATTTATTTACTATTTATTATTTATTTTGGTAATACGGAGACAATTTATTTATTTGTGAATGGACGCGTTTTCGTTGAGCTCTCGTTTATAAAGCGAAACAATAATCCATTCATATATCAACTGGCTGTAAATTAGGAACCACTAACAGTTCGGATCACCTGAAAAGGTGAACACTGTGAATCCAAAGCTACCTTTCAATGCGATCCAGCGAAGATCATCAACTGCCAACTCTCTCTATCTTCGAATCTAATATCTGTTTTTCTCGGTTCCCAAACACAATCTCGCTGTGATTCATCGATCCAACTTTCTCGATCACACTATGGAGCTTCAAACTTTGCCCCATAAGGTTTGAGAAGTTTCATTGATCACTCTCTTTCCCCTATTTATGTCAGTTCCTCTTGTTTTGATCAGTGTTTGGGCTTGTTAGAGTTAGGGTTTATTTTGGGTTGACTTTGTGACACTGCGGCTGTGTTCGATTGGTGGGTTCTTCTGGGTTTCTAAGATCATTGCCTGATTGAAAATTGAAGAAGGCTTTAACGGGATTGTAATCTTTCTTTAGTTGTCACAAAAAAGAAAATCTTTCTTTAGCAAAGTAAGGATGCAATCTAGAAGGCGTGAAGAACAGAAACATGCTACAGTATCTCCAGCTTTGAAGTTGCGTGCTCAGCACAGACTTGAAGAGGGTCCAGACACACAGAGGAGGACTCACCGTGATGGGTCGGATCGGTCTCCGGCACAGCAGAGGAACTTGAGCCCTCAGAAATTAGATGGGGTCCGAAGGGCTGTGGTTATGAACAAAGCAAATGATGATGATCCTCATGAGAGGAGGGACAATAATTGGCAATCGAGAGGTCGAAGGAGCATTCGGCTCCGCTCAAGATCCCCTCCTATCGAGCAAGTGAGGAAAAGACCGCATTATGATGAAGTGGTAAGACATAGAAGTAATTCACCACCAGCTGTGGTGTTGCCACCAAGATATGAAGTGTCTGAAACTATGGAATATAATGTTGAAGATGAAAATTTGGATGCCAAGCGTGTTTATGGATATGAGCATGGCAAGTCTAGGATTAATAGAGAGAAACAATTTATTGAAAGCAGACCAGACAGTGTACGGGGCATGTTGGACCATAAGTTGATGATAAATGAAAATGAAGTTCGAGGATCATACAGGATAATTCCAGATACGGGTTTATCATCACAATACAAAGAAACCAGTGGGCAGTTACCTGTATTGCCAAGGAGTGTGGGTGTGACAAGATTGGAGCATGAAAGACTACAGCATCGAGAACTGTTACCTTCTGACAAGTTACCTCTTACAGAATCCTACAAAGGTCCTGAAAAAGCCGCAGTCCATGCTAGGGATGTCTCATACTCAACAGTATCATCCTCCTATTCAAAGGATCATGCAAGTACTTCTCAGCTGAGGGATCATAGGAGCTCCTCTTTAGGAATGTCTAGGAGTGATATTCCAAGTTCTCATCATGATGGCATCCATTTAGCAACTTCTTACGAACAGTCAAGGAACACTGGAAAACTTACAGAACCTGTAGGGTTTGGTGGATATGGGCAAAAGCAGTTTATAGAAATTACTAAAGATCCTGGAACTGGGCAGAGGACTATTGCATACCAGTGCCGTGCATATAGTCCTACAATGGCTGAACATGAGGAATATCTTAATTCCAAATTACAGGTAACAGCACAAGATGAACGTGGTTATCCATATGATGATGACTATCCTAGAAGGATAGCTCCTCATGGTCGATTAGACTATGAGCAAGCTCTAATAGAGTATGATAATAGAGAGTTGTCCAGACCTAGTATCATGCATCCTGCTTTAGATAGAATTGATAAGGGTGAAGATTCTTACAGTAATCAAAGGAGAGGTACCATACAATTACAAGAACACCCTGCAATACAAAAGCAGAAGTATTATGACTACCCCAATATGAGCAGAACAGTAGTTATGTCAAAACAAGGTGAGGACTATTTGGGTCCTGGATATCCTCAAATTGGGAAGAGAATGTCACAAGATTATGAAGTCTCATATATGGCTGCATCTGAGAGTGATCGTTTACCAATATTGAGATCAGATTATGAATCTCAAAGAGGAAATGGAGGTTTAGGGCTTCAGCAGGAAAGATTTCAGACTGCTCTGTTTAAACATAATCCAGAAATCCATAGACATGCTGTCAGAGTTCAGGAACTGAAACCTGATCTTGGTGTTCACAACCATATAGAAAGAGTTTCCCAAAGAAAATACAATACAGATGAAGAAATACGAGTGCATGGGTCAAGAACTATAAATCCAAGTAAAAGGGTTGTGCCTGAAGAATTTCAAGACATCTATGATACTGAAGAGTGGATAGATGAAGATGAAATGAATATATTGTATTCATCTGGTAATGTTGGATACGACAATGAGATATACAGAAAGAATAAGAGAGAATATAATGAAGAGAACATTGAAGAAGATTTTCCATCTGATGACTGGTTAGCAATGCAAGATTCTCTAAGACATACACAACATCATTCAGTCCGGTTTCGTAGTTATAGTGGTCAAAATCTTAAGGGTCATCCAAAGTCTAATTCTTCAGGCTGGTATAAATCCCAGCAGTTTCATAAAAGAAGTGCATTTCATAAGCCATCTAAAGTTTGGAAACAATATCATGGCTACAATGAGAATGTGCATACCAATAATGATGAATCATCTGAAGATTGGTTAATTGCTAGAGAGTCTGAGCCGTCTGAGGAGTCTGAGGAATTTAAACAAATGGTAAATGAGGCTTTCTTAATGTACTCCAAGAGGTTAAATTTGAACTCATATGTCCAAAGAAGGTACAAAGAGCAAGGAAGAGCTGGTAGTTTGTACTGCATCGCATGTGGCAGAAGGTCTGTCTTCTTTCCCATGATGCTCTTTTTGTGAGTGGAGCATTTCAGTTCTCATATTCAATCAGGAGTTCTTTAGTATTTAACTTGCTGGTGCAGTTAAATACAAATGCTATAATTCTTAACATCATGGTTAGGCAATAGTTAGGTTTGGAATTTTAACATATTGCAATCATGTGGTTATTCTATTGCATTTTAGTGGACTCCTGGTTGGATTCTGGCATCATATCATTGTCAATAGGATCAAACATATGGCAAACTGCTCCCTTGATGGAGTTGAGTTAGAAATCTAGCAGGGTTGGTATCAATGGTTTTTCTTGATGATGAAATCCAGTGATGTGACTGTTTTGAGTAGTAAACTTATTATTATTATTATTATAGCCTTATAAGTAAGAAAGAGATGTAAAATATAAATGACAACTTAGTCATTTCCTCAACTCCCTTTTTGGAGGGGAAGGATAGGAGAGGATGGGAGGGATTTTCACCTCATATTTTCCCTCCCCTCCCCTCCCCTCCAACTTGTTGAACCAAATGAGTTGATTTTTAAAAAATCTCATCTCTCACCTCCCCTCCAAACCTCTCAACCAAACACGGTTAAAGTTAGGGTAGAATTATTGCTAGAGTTGGCATTTAACTTTATTTCAGTTTTTCAAACAAATAAGTTGAACTTTGAGGATTTCTTACTTGTGAAGACTAATTTTTCATTTACAAGTATGGCAGTAATTTTGGGTTTTATTGATTCTTGGAGGATGAGGATAGAGCGGCAAAGTCTTTGTTAAGGTCATATATGTGCTGCTGTTATGTATTATTTACAAATAAGCTTAACTCTTGGAAGTGAAAACGATGGAGCCATAGAGTTTTGTTTTGAGGATTCGTCTGGTCTGAGAACTTGTGTTGAAACAAATAAATGCTTGTAATCCCCCCTTTTCCTGGTTCAAGAGATATATGGTTGACGCTATCAAGTTCCTGATCTTCAGTACTGCTACTTCTGGCAAGTTGGTTAGTCACGCACAGCTGGCTATGTGCCACTGAATGCTTTGATGATTAGATGAGAAAGTAAACTTGATGGCCAATAAGTTAGTATATTTTCTTGATGATTAGTGTATTTTCTTGATGCCTATAGAAGTGGTGTTTTTGAAGCTGTTGCCAATAACTTTTGGGCAGGAGAATATTCTATGTTTTTGTGTTTCTTATTTTCTTATTATTTTTTTCCCTGACTTACTATCTATTAATTTATCTCGAATAAGAACATGCCCAAGGTGTTCATCGTATGGTTTTTTGCACAGTTGAACTCTAACTAAAACTGTAAACCGTTTCTTTTTATTTCCCTTTCTTATGTGTTTGATAATTGTTAATAATTGATGATGTACAAGGATGAGAAAGCAATTGAATTTTTATCTTCCAATTGAGTATAATTGATACTGTGCTCCTGAAGTTTTCAGTGGGATTGACACTAATGTATTTATGTTGTATGTTTTCTTCATTTCACAGCACTTCAAAGGAGTTTATGGACACTCAGCGCCTAGTAACACATGCCTTTATGTCCCACAAGGCTGGGTTGAGAGCGAAGCACTTAGGTCTTCACAAAGCAATTTGTGTTCTGCTGGGATGGGATACTGTTGTTCCTCAAGAAACAATAACTTGGGTTCCCCAGGTATTGCCCAATGCGGAAGCTTTCGCTCAAAAGGAGGATTTGATTCTCTGGCCTCCTCTGGTTATCATCCATAATGTGACCATGTCCGGGGACAATCCTCAAGAATGGAAGGTTGTAAGCATGGAAAAAATTGAGGCTTTCCTAAGAGGTGAGTTTGACTGTGAATATATATATATATAGGTTTGTGACAGATTGAAAATAATTCTTTCTTTTCCCTTTTTCTTTGTTGTTTTGGACTTTTTTTGGATGGGGGTGGGTAGCCTTTTAGTATCGAAATCCAAATTTAAAAGATATTTGTGAGAATTTTTTTTTTTAAAAAAGTATTATTTATTTGATATTTCACTGTTTTAGGTTGATTATAAAATGTGCATGATTCGTCAATTTGAATGTTGGAGTTTTAGCTAGTATGAATTAGTTAAACTTTTATCCTATACAAGAAATTTCAGGTAGAAGCTTTACTGATGATCTGTTGCCTGTGAAACTGTACATTTGTCTCTTTTTTTTTGGGTTGTGGAAAAAAAATTGCAGGTAAAGGTTTTGTGAGGAGAAGAATCAAACTGTGCTTAGGGAAGCCTGCAGATCAAAGCATCATTTTGGTGAAGTTCTTGGACACTTTTCTTGGGCTGGGAGACGCAGGGAGGCTTCACAAATATCTTTCTGATAGTAAACGTGGGAGAGTTGACTTTGATAGAATAAGATCTAATAATAGCCAAAGCCATGGCACTGGAGAAACAGGAATACATGAAGACAATTTGGAGCATATTCTTTATGGGTATATGGGGATCGCAGAGGACTTGGACAAATTAGACTTCAACAGCAAGAAGTGGACTATGATAAAGAGCAAGAAAGAGATTGAAGACCTGGACAATGCTCCTGTCAAACAAACTCAATGAGAGGTTGTATTTAAGACCATTCTTCTCTATGCTCTACATACGAGCTACAGATTAAGCGTACTAATTAAAATGTGTTTCGTAATTTGCTTCCGTTAGTAGTTCGTGTATGTGTGGAACTGAAATGCCCTAAATCATATGTCCTTTACAAGTGTTCTCTAGTTTTGAATGCCAAAAGGCCTATCCACAACCCTATATTTTGGGAGTAGTAGTGACAGTTTGACATCTCTACGGTTGTACTTTTATTTTCTCTGCCATATTCTGACTGAGCAACTCAGCAAGTGTAAAAAATGATGACATGAATTATGCTAGAGTATCATTCTGGGAAATGATGCTTAATATTTATTGGTGTTGGTTTAGGTAACGTTTAGATAGATGGCTTAGTTGAATTCAAATACGTTTGAATGTGTAAAGGACTCAACCAGAAAGGAAGAGAGTGTATTTGGCGATTGACGAGAATGGTCAATTGTCAATGTAGAGCATCTCCATGGTGAAGATCATGGGGGCTGATATAAGCACATGTCCTTTAAAAAACAAACTTCTGATAATTCTTGACCACAGTAAGTGACTCTTCCAGATACCTGTTGATCAAATTTGTGATGTAGGGTTGAAAATAGGAACTTTGTTCCACTAAATTACTTGAAAGCAAACTGTAATCACTATATTCTCTGAACATAACCATGGGTGAGTTAAGGGTAAATGTTGACATTAGCATTCTCATTATTAAATGGGCGAAAGAGCCAACCCTTAAATCCTTGCCCAGTTTCCCAGCAAGTACTTTCAGCAGTATAGTCTTCCCTGACCCTGGAGGCCCCAAAAGTAGTCATTTTGAGGAGTGTGGAAAGGAAAAAAAAAAAAAAAAATAAAATAAAATACCCATGTTTGTTTCAAGGAATACAACTGATGCATTTGGAAAAAGAATTTCCCATAAGAACCACAAAAGCAATTGTTCCCTAAGAGAAAAGAGTGTGTAAGAATAGGCAAGAGTCAAAATATGGAACTTTTTGAACAAGGAATAACATTTATGGGATTCATCCATCAAAATGGGCATGGATGAATGGTTCCCTATAGGGAAAATAGCTAAGAGGTTCACCAATCTGAAGAATCTTGTAAATGATTAAACAGAAACTGGCTTTTCCAAGTACCTTGAAGGCTTCACAATTCTACTAACACTTTCTAGCTAGTATCTTCACAACCTTTTTCTTAGATGGAAAAAGCTTGATAGATCCAAGAACTCCCTATTTAGTACAAACAAGAAGAAGAAGAAGAGAAAGTCATATCCTTTTGAAGAAGTGAAAAATCTATTTAGAGGCTAATTAATATTACTTCATATCTGATATGGGCCAAACCCTTCTTGCTTGGACTACGTTAAAGCTAAAGCTCACATGCCAGTAACTTAGTGACTCAAAAACTTAACGACCACACTTTCTTCTTGGCCCAGCCCAATCCATAAGAGGCCCTCTATGCTGGCTTATAAATAAGGGGCAATAGCTCATAAGAAGGGACACACGAAAAACCAAACAGAAAAACCCACAAACAACATCCATTTGAAAGAAGTCAAAGAAAACATATTAATATAAATTAAGTTGGGAAAGAGAGCAAGTAATAGTGTGAAGCACTTGACAATGAAATGAGGATCAACATCTAAAGTTACTCATGAAGACATTAGGCTTAAACTAGTGGAAAATGGAAAAATGAATTTATCGGAAGCAGAAAATAGCTTTCTATCTGATCAGCATGAGAAATTATCAGTATGGTCTTTGATAAATTCTCAAAGCGGACTTCAAAACAAAGTCATGCTAGAGGTCCTCCTAAAAAGAAGAAACAGATTATCAAACACAAAACTGAACATCAAAACCAGAAACTATATATGTACTCCAACATATATTAGGAGTAAATGTTACCTATTTGTGATCTTGTCCCTTATCCAAAAGATAAACTTTTCATTGTCTTTGTTAACAGTATTCAGTCAAGTAATGTTTAAGAGCTTATGAAGTGTATCCTTTGCATTGTAATTAACCCAGTGACTTGTTTGTTCTTCTCACTAATTCCCCTTTCCTTAATATTGTTTGATAACATTTCATTACCATATAAATTTCACCTTCAGATAAAAGTACATAAAATTTTTAATGTTATATACACATGAACATATTCATATCATTTTGTCATGTTTTAGGTTTATATCACAACTCAACGGAATTTATTATTCGGTTGCATGCTTGGCTTAGCTTAACTCAAAAGTTTCAAACCTTTTTTTGACCATTTTGTTTATTCAAACTTTTTATTCTTACACCTTTTAAACTAATTTATCTTAGGAATGAGAAACAATAAACAGTAAATTTTTTTCAACAAATACAATTCTAAAATTTTAAATTCAAGACATTAATATAGGATACTCCTTTAAAACTAATTTTAGCCTCTCCAACATCAAATCCAAATAGGATTTCATTTAAGTACTCTCCCCATTTACCTAGAGTATAATAAAAAGGTCTTAAAACGGATTTGATGGGCGGCATATCCCTGTAGTTTCAATAGCATAAAGTGTTAAAATCAATCAACCAACTGACTAAAAAAATTTGTGTCCACATACCAAAGCTGTGGCTAATCCTAGCTAGTGGTTGTTGGTTGATCTTCTCTTGATGCAACGATTCCAAAAATAGATGTTCAATATTTTGTTGGAAGGGAGCAAACTTTGAAGTTGCCTATGTGATGAGAAGAAAGGAACTTGTATTGTTAACATTTAACTTTGAGGATATATAGAATTTTGGGTGGTTAAATTGTTGAGCTTTATCAATAAGTTATTTCTATCTTTGACCCCAAAAATTTTCTTTTACAACCTACCCCAAAAGTTTATCATCAACTATTATAGATTTTTTTTTTTTTTTAAATACTATTATACATGCAATTGAATCTTAGGGATTCATAAAGTCAGAAAAGAAGGAGAAAAGGGTTTTTTGATTTGTTGAAAGGATGAATTGAAATCCTTAGATTAATCCTTTTAACTTGTATGAGTCCCTTTATAATGTTAAAAACAAAATTTTTGAACCATTTGGTTACTAATCTCTCGTGTCTTAAGATTAACTTATATATTAACTATAAATCAATATTCTTGATTATATCTTTATTGATTAAAATAATTTTTGACAAATTAGTATGTTTGCTCCTAGTGCTTGATCTTTTACCTAATGTGTTTATTAGTGATTGTTATATTATTATCAACGATAATCATTTAAAAACATACGATGACCAAAGAATAAATAGGTAATTTAAAAAAATAGGGTCACTTGTAGATAAATATGTTTTTCACTTATTTAATGAGATTAAATTACTTTTTTTACTAACATACTATACTATACAAAAAGAGATTAGTCTCACTTTGATTTATTGTACAGTTTCCATCTTGATACTCCTCATTTCCTCTGGAAATTAAAGAATTTAATGCCATATGCAAATACAAAAACGAAGATAAAAACGAAAAGAATATGAGCCACAGCAACGACTCCAAGGAAGTCATATTCAAACCCTAATCGCTCCTCAAGGTAAACTTTTACTGATATGTTCCTTAATCCAGGAACCTCTAATGAAGAATTCTCATCTCCCATCTGGGAAGTCACAAGTCCATATATAGTCCAAGCTGGTGGGGATGCCCAATAAAACCATCTCCACCATATTGGAATTTGCTGCAAGCATAAAAGCAAGTTAATGGTTTGAATAGTAGTTCAGTTGCACACCACCAATTTTTGTTTTTTTGTTATACTTAAATAACTACACTATTTAGCTATAACATTATAAGATATAAAAATAATTCTAAAATTTTAAATTGATAATTTTTATTTAAAATGTCTTAAAATATTATATATACCTTTCTTGGGATAATAAAGCCGGTGAACAAGTTCCAGAAAACGAGAAAGAATGACATGACAACTGCAGCAATTTGGTGGTTTGGTGTGAGGGCTACAGTCATCATTCCATAGAGTGTGAAGTAGACAAAGGACATGAACATGAAGTAGTAGAACCACAAGAACTTGTCAACTTGCCAACTGAACCCCATCATGCAGAAAAGGATAAGAGAATAGACAAAGGTTTGGATTCCAACATAAATCAACTCTATTGCTACCTGCAAGAAAAATTTTCTCAGTTAGGATTATCAATTTTTTTTTCCCTAGTTTGGATGCTATCTATCTATCTATCTATCATCTATCTATCTATCTATCTATATATATATACCTGAGCAAATGCATAAGGTAAAGCCGAGTACATTCCAGCTGCTCTTTCACGGTAGAAGACTGTTCTTTCAGTTGCAACTACAGGTTGTGCACTGGTGGTATTGATGCCTCCGAGGAATAAAATAGCAGCATACATAGCTCCCAAAATATTCAGCAGGTCTTGTTCTTTATGTCTACAGGAACAATAGTTTGTGTTCATGATCATGAAATAAATTTTTCTTTGAGAATGTCCATCAAAACATCTTTTGATGGAATTTTTTTTATATTCTTGACTGTTATGTCAAATAAACTTTGATATTATATAAAAAAATTAATTTAATTTAAAAGTTTAAACTATTAAATAAAAATTTAAAAATAATTCTATATTATATTACACAATTTATACAATATTTTAACGTTTATTTTCTTTTTTCATGCCTTAAAAACCCAATTAAAAATATCATCCCATATGAAAAAGTCTGTAAATTATTTTCTTATTGCCCAAGAAGCATGATAATACTAACAAAAGAGAAGTTGTGGACTTACATTTTATCTCCTTTGTTCCAGAAAAAGAGTCCAAAAATGAGACCAACAATTATTGTTGTGAACATCCGGATGGTATTATAAGGTGGGTTCCTCCAATAGGACCAGTATTGTTTCCAGAAGCAAGCTTTGCATTGAGTAATGAAGGATTGGGAGTACTTATTTGGAAAGTAAAGATCTTTTCCTCCTGGTGGTGATGTGCTTAGATCTTTAATAAGTTCCTGGTTCTTCCTGAAGAAGAGTTAATATCAGAAACTGAAAAGAAAATGATCAACAATTCTGATGCAGCTCCAAGTGCTATTCTACTTACTGATACAATGCTGAATTAGCATATAATTCTGCAAAGTCTACACCAAGCTGAGACTCAACTGCTGGAGAACTGATCTCCAACATCCATGTGGCTGGATTATATCCATCTTTGATCTTGGGAACTCCTGGAATAGCCTGCCAAAATTTGCTCCACTTTGTGTAATATACAAACAACTTACTATGAATATAATATAAAGCCATTATTGAGCATTCACCGAATCATTTAAGTTTTTAAATTAAATTAATTTTTGATATAATATTAAAACTTTTTGATTTAATAGTAAAAAAATCAAAACTTACCGTCACGCTTTCATGCTTTAAAAACTTAATTTCTTAAGTGATAGTCAAATAATGGTTTTATTATTATATTCAACATTTAACTATTCAAGAAATTGTGCACGTTTGTAGATAAATCTTACTCACTTCAAAATACTCTATAAGCTTACGAGAATTTCGACCAAGTGGACCAGCGTATAAGACTTGTCCTCCTCTCTTCATCAAAAGCAGCTGAAAGCAAGATGAAGTTATGAGGGTGAAAATTATGTCTTCATAGAAAATGTAGAGCTATTTGGATTGGTTTAAAAATTTAAGTGCTATTGAGGTGAAAAATAAAAGTAAAAAGCAATTTGTTTAATTTATAAAAGTGCTTTTGACAAAGGCGAAAAAAAAAACCAATGCAAACAGACACGTAGAAACAAAAACTTCATCTTGAAAGCATTAGAAAGCCATGAATACCTCATCAAAAGCTTCAAATATGTCAATACTGGGTTGATGAATTGTGCAGACAACTGTTCTCCCTGTATCTACTGTAT
The DNA here is from genome assembly GCA_022379115.2 of Bauhinia variegata. NCBI lineage: Eukaryota > Viridiplantae > Streptophyta > Magnoliopsida > Fabales > Fabaceae > Bauhinia > Bauhinia variegata. Next base: position 19,103,962 of record CM039428.1, on the reverse strand, counting down.
TCCTTACTGTGCGCAAAACAATTGCTGCAGCTCTAGCATCAAGGCCAGAAGTGGGTTCATCCATAAAGATAATAGAGGGATTGGCAACCAATTCTACTGCAATGGTCAATCTCTTTCTTTGTTCTATTGATAAACCACTAATCCCTGGAAGGCCTACTAGAAAATTCCTCACTGGAACAAGCTCAACAAGCTCCATAACTTCCTCTACAAACATCTGTAATACAGAGAAGAATAGTTCTTCTTGTAATAAATGCAACTCTGGAGATAATTAACTATTGTTTGATCAAATAGACCAATGAAATTGACTTTAAAAAAAGTGTTTTTGAGGTGTAAAAATAAAAATAAAAGCTAAAAGAAACTTTTTTTTGACTTTTAAATATGCTTTTTTTTTTTTTATTTTTTATGAGTAATGATTGACTTTTACTTTTGAACTTGATCGGACTCAATACTTTCTTTAGATGGATGAGATGCCTATCACAACCAGAAATAGGCAAAAGAGCTGATGATAAGAAACTTAGTACAATTAGAGTGAACAGACCTTCTTTGTTTCTGTGTTAATCTCCCTACCAAGACGCAACCAAGCCGAAAACATGAGAGACTCGTAGACTGTGACATTTGGAGAATGGATATCATTTTGTTCACAATAACCACTGATCCGAGCAAAAGTTGCCTGGTTCTTTGGAAAACCAGATATGCTGATGCTTCCTTCAATATAACCCCCAGTTTTTCTTCCTGCAAGCACATCCATCAAAGTGGTTTTTCCAGCACCTGTTACACCAACTAACGATGTTAGAACTCCAGGCCTGAAGGTGCCACAGACATCTCTTAGTAGTTGGAGCCGTTTCCCTTCAGCTCCTCGCGTCTTCATTTTCTGATATGAGAAGTACACTGTCAACTAATCTGATAGACAGGCACAAAGGAAAATGCTGAACAGATTATTGTATAAGATGGTCTAAGAGTGAAAAATAATTGGAGATGATCAAAAAGAGAAAAGAGGGTATAGATATTTACTGCTGGCATATCAATATAGTAATTAATATGATTGAAAGCAAGTGATAGAGGTTGAAAGGGTAACACCATTCCCCTCTTGGTTGTTTCACTCTCTGCTGCTTTTGGACTTGAGCTGTCTTTGGTGTTTTTTCCTGATATATGGACTCCTGCATAATTATCATATTTTCTCATTGGCTTAAAGAGATACAGTGTAAGTTGCAAGATTTCTACACAAGACTGCATAATTATCATATTTTCATTCTCTGCTGCTTTTATATTTCATTCAACACATCCTTGCACACTAAAGCCTTTAGGGCTAAGAGTGAACAAAACACTGACTCATCTTACCATGTGTCAAAATTCTAATTTAATTAAGAATGTAGCAGTGAAAGAGTTTGATATTTTCATCATTAAGTCAGAGCGAAAGAGTTTGATATTTTCACCACTAAATCAAAGAGACTCTAATGATACTATATCAATGACGAATTCAACCTAAGAGCATAAGCTCTTAGGTAAAGGCTTAGGGATGATTTTATATTTTATCCAACATCTTCTGATAAATACAGAGCGGGAAAGGTAAGATTTAGTACCTTGAGACAATTTAGCAGTTGAAGAAGAAGGATCTTTTGTGGTTGTTTTATCCTTTTGTGGAATAGAGGATGACTCGCACATGCTTGCCCTTTTCCCTTCATCCTCCACAATAACAGATTTAGAATCTATGAATGCTGCAGTTTTTTCAAATTTAAGAAATCGTCAGAACCAAAGTCTTGTAACTGTAAAGAAACAAAGATTAGCATAAGAACTTACGATCAAGAAATGTCAGAGCGACGATGAAACAAATGTTGTAAAGGAGAGAAAAGCCTAGAAGAGCACCAACAGCAATCCAGTACCAATAGTCCTCAGTAAACATACTTCTGGCCCTGAGAAGTGCTTTCCCAACTGTTGGCTCAGGAATACTTGGGTCAATATTAGGCTGTGAAAAAGAGAAACAAACCAGCAATCAACTATTGATAAGCCTGGCTTTCAAGTTAGAGGGGAAAGAAAATCCTCCACACTTAAAAATATCTTACTGCACTCCATCTTTTGTCAAGGAATTCATTGATGGCTATGGCATTTTGTCCATACATCATAGGAGTAGCATAATAGCACCATAGAAGCCATGGTTCAATGTTATCTGAAAAGAATACATTAAAGCTGAACAGATTTTCCAGATGAAATATGACTATATGAACAAGGAGTCATTGTTTTTGGTCAGATATTCATTTTCAAAACAGGAGTATAGAGTGAAAAATGACAAAATTCTGCTCACCTTTGGCAATAATGAAGCCACCAAGGATGAATATAACTAGCAATACAAATGAACCAATTGTATTTGCCACAATTTGTACTCTTCCAATTGCAGCAATGAACCGGAAAAGAGATATAGCCATTTGATGCACACCGAAAAGTGCCAATAATTGACGGAAAAACCTGTAATGTTTCTCAAAATCCATCAGTAAACATAGTTAGTGACTCAAGATAACTAAGAAGTTACAAAAGCGTATCAAATAATTCAATTCTATGGGGCTGAAAAAATCACTTTTTGGGGTATAGAAGTTGAAAGCATAAACTTTTATTAGTTTATGGAGGTGCTTTCTTTTTATATAACGACCGATTTTTATTTTTATTTTTTTATTAATATACTCACATACTTTTGAAAAGAAGTAGATAATAGATATACTTTTGTTTTCTTAAAAAATTACAAAAGTGACTTTTTTACTGTTAGAAGCATTTTTGGCAAGAAAAAAAGTTAATCCAAACGGCTTGTTACATTGAGAAACTTTTCAGCGCATTTCTCTTACCTACTAGCAGCAGGAGCAAACCCTATAGTGTAATAAGTAAGGATGGTCCATAGTCCTGATTCCATCAATGAGAGAGGGATTCGAAGGACCCAAATGGGAAGGGCAAAAGCCCATGCTGGGTAAAACAACAAATCTCTGTGCTTGAAGAAAACAGGAAGTCTAAAACAAGTCAATGCAAGCTCCGCAATTCCATTGAACATTACATTAAGAAGACTGAAGAACAGTGCACCATGAAATTTCGCCCCATCTTCGAGCTGGCCATGTTTCATTTCTGTTCTAAAAAACACTGTCATACCAATCAAAGAGAGGATGATAATCTGAGTGGTCTTGAATGCATATATAAACCAGGTTCGCTTCATCAGTAACCACTCTCTTGCAAAGCATGCCTTGAAGAGTTCCCATTTTGAGATCCCATACTTGTCTTTCACCAATGCAGCAGGATGAGTTTGAGCGCGGTCATAAGGTACTTTAAGCTCTGCAGCAAGTTTTTGACCAAAGCTGTACTTGTTGAAGTAATCTACAAGCTCAGTCACACTTATATATTGATAAGGTATGTCTTTTTTAAACCAATACTGTTCTTGGTCTTTTCTGGAAGTAACCTCTTGCAAGAAATCTGCAATTCCTTTTCTTTCTGGGCATTTGAAGCCTACATTCTCAAAAAATTCGAGAACATTCTCAAGAGGGCCTTGGTAGACAATCTGGCCCTCTGAAAGTAAGATTATGTCATCAAAAAGGTCAAAGGTTTCTGGAGCAGGTTGCAGAAGAGAGATTATCATTGTAACTTGCATATAATGGACCATGTGCCTCATGTATTTCACAATTTGGAAGGTTGTGGAACTATCCAAACCAGTTGAAATTCCATCCATGAAGAAAACTTTTGCAGGTCCTACCAACATTTCACCTGCATCCAGTATATGAGCGCCACTAATTCATAAGAAAACTGGTGAAAATAAGAGATATTACAATGGGAAATGATGGTAACTCTTAACACTTTCTGTAAATAATCAATTCAACCTAAAAGTTTAACTATTAGGTAAAAAGGCTTTAATATCACGTCAAAAACCGATTTAACTCAAAAACTTAAGTATTAGATCAAGAAGCTATGATATCATGAATGATTTTATATTAGTTTCACATACCGGTTGTTAAACGCTTCTTTTCTCCACCAGATAAGCCTCTTATCATCTCATTTCCCACCAGAGTATCAGCACATGTTTCCAATCCAAGAATCTGTTGTATTCTACTGATAAGTAATACATAAGGAATCGGGTCTATTGATTGAGGAAAAAAAGTAATTAAACAGATATAGGTATCCAACCTTGAGAACATAATCTGTAACAAGACTTGCTTCTTGACCTGCTACTGCGGTGGCTTTCATAAAGGCATCTATTTCTGGGTCTGGTTTGATTCCTGCTTCCTTTTCTCGTCTCGACAGTTCCACCAGCAGATCATACCTAGTTCCAACTCCCAAGCAGCGCCCGGAAAAATCCAATGTCTCTCTCACTGTCAGTTCTCCTTGATGAAGATCATGCTGGCTAATATAAGCACATGTTCTATGAGGAACAAACTCTGATAATTCATGACCACAGTATGTGACTTTTCCTGATACCTGTTCATAGATTTTGATAATGCAGTCAAAACTAGGAACTTTCAATGTTAAAAGGGAAAAGAAAATTAACCAACCCTTAAATCCTTGTCCATTTTCCCAGCAAGTGCCTTTAGAAGTGTAGTTTTTCCTGATCCTGGTGGCCCCAGAAGCAAAGTCATTCTGGAAAGTTTGAGAAAAAGGATAAAAAACAAAGAATGTTACCAAAAAAACAATAACAATACTATGAGAACCATAAAAGCAATTTTGTAAACTTCAATGGGAGATATCATGTGAAAAATTTTCACCAAGTACGTACCTTGATGGTTTTATGATTCCACTGACATCTTGGAGTATCTGAACAACCTTTTTCTTAGATGGGAGAAGCTTGATTGATCCAAGGATTTCCTTTTAGAAAAAACAAGAAGATTAAAAGGTCATTTTATAAGGCATATTCTTCCAGAATAACAGCAAGTCTTGGCAAACGAAATTATATTTCTAGTTAATTGCTTCAAATTTCTCTGCCCGAACATTATCAATACATAAGCAATCAAGAATAAGATTAATCTCTCAAAAACATAAAACAGTTAGAAGAAACCTACGGCATACATAAGCAAGGACCGATCTAGAAGGGGCAGGTAGGGGCTTGGTCCCCTCCTTCAAAATTTGTTTCACTGTCATGAATAAAATTTTTTGATAATTGGACTTAGTTCTCAAATTTTCTTGATAATTTTTTTGTCCCCTTCAATTGATTTTTGGATTCATTTAAGAGCTGTAAAATCATTTAAAACAAGTATATTTTTTCCCTTATTCTTCTGAATGATTGGGGAGAAGATAATTAATGCTCTGAAGCACTTGACAAAAATAGCAAGGAACACTTTCTACTCAGACAAAAGAGAAAATTAACTAAAACAACACAGTGGACTATAGATGGCTTGCCTTTCGAGATGGAAAAACTACAGTAGAACAGAAAAAGATGAATCTTCTATATAATTGAATCACCTCTATTGCATTCATTGCAGAATTCACTAGTGTTGGCAGTGCTCTAGTTCCAGTATATGCATCCCCTTTTACTGATAGATGCTCAAATCTGACTTCAATTTGAGGAACCTCTACTCCAACCCTGCTAACAACAGAAAACATAAAACTTTTATTCTCTAAACTCTTGCAGAAAAATTATAAAGCATAGCAGATTCAACTTAAAATCAATATGAGATTCATATTTTTGCCCATTTTTCTGCATGAATGAAACAGAAATAGTAAAAGAGTGAATAAAATTCACCTATCAATTCTTTCCCTGAGCCGGCAAAGAAAATTCTCATTGTCTTGTTCAAGAGTCTTCAGTATAGCATTCAGAATATGCTTCTTTGCCTCCATGCCAAGCTTGGTGAAATCAACCTCTTTATATTTAAGTTTCCCATTATCTAACAGTTGCTTCAAAAATCCTTTCTTTAGTCTTTCAAAGGTTGGAAGCCTTTCTATGGCTGCCCACTTGAGCTCTTCATCATCATCTTCCTCTTTACTTCTCTGGAAAACATCACCTTGTCCACTCCAACCTTCTCTGAGACTTTCTGAAGCCCAACTCCTCCTGCTGATTGACCCAATGCTCATCCTCAAGCTGCTTACTGATCTCACAACATCATCTAAATCCAATGTTTCCTCCATGTTTATGATCAAATATATGGCTTCTGCACAAAAATGAGCTAAAATCCTTATCTGGGCAATGAAAATTCAGAGGAAAATCTTTATATATGAGCAATGAAAATCATAGCTTTTTACGTTGAAGTTTGAAGCTTTTAAAGAATGTGCATTGCTTCCTGAATTCCAAATACTAAGTTGTGGGTGTAAATTTTGCAGGCTGGCTGCTTAAATGCTTGTCCATCAGTTAACTGCTTTTTGGTGAAGCTTTAATGAGTTAAACAGTGACTGATATTAATGTTGATTTCGTAGCATTGAAACTTACTGATCAGAAACCAATCATCTCTCATATTTTCAAACGCAACCATAAAGTTATACACGTAACCTTACCGGATCAACATCAACTCTTTCATGTGACTGACTAAATGAAATAATCAATGATGTTGTAGTGGCACGGCTTTGTTAATATTTTTATGTCAAAAAATAAAAAAGAATAGGTGGGTTGGTTAGAAGCTGATTAAGGTCAAAAGACTTGAAGAGATCATATAAATTATTTACCAAGGAATTTCTTACATTGATAATAAAAATATTTATAAATTATTTACTAATGAAATTTTCACATTGATAATGAAAGTCAAACCAACATTCTTATATTTGTGAGATAAGATTTTAATTTATTGTGTTAAATTTTGTTATTACTTTATATTTTCTTACATGTTTATACATTTTTACCGAAGAATTAATTATTTTAGCAAGTGATCACATTCTTTAAAAAAAAAAAATTACAATAATTCGAGACATGGAATTCTACCAAAATTGGCCAATTTGAAGGGTAGTACGCCAAGTTGATGTCACCGAGCCAAACAAAGACGTTAACAAGAATATTACTAAATTGTCCAGCTCCAAATTTTGATATCGTTCGACGTTTCTGCTTGTGAGATTGTAGTGATAGCAATAATTGAATAATGGGGTCTCTCGTTGCTTAATAAAGTGAATCATATCATTGTTTGTCATGCATGAGTGGTTTCTATTTAAGTAGTCATCAAACGCAATATGCTTGTCCTTCTAGTCTTCTTCAAGGTTTAACTATGAAAGGAATAATAGAGCATGGAAGAAATGCTGTGAGCTCATAATCTAGACATTTTAATTGAATCTAGTCACTCATTTTTATTAGTTTATATAATTCAATTAACTATATTTTATAAAAAAAAGAAAAAGAAAATGCAGAGTACTAATTATTAACGTTAAGACACGTGTGCTCCCATGCATTTGCATTAAGATGACCAACCTGTAGTGGGCACGTTATGGCCATAATAATAGCTAAGTACAGATAGCTGTTACTTTCAGTCCTCTCCATTATTATTATTTCATGTTCTTTGATTCACACTAAATTTTCAACTGCCCACCCAAACGATTTTCTTACCATACATCATTTCTCAACCTCACAAGGTAATGTACCTTTTTTTCTATCTGTTCTGTCTCGTCGCCCAACAACTCCGAAACTTGAGCGTGCAGCTTCCCAATCCTTGTTTGTTTTATATAATTTCCTTTGTCTTTTTACGTGGAAAGAATGAAAGGAAATACAATTTGTTTGTGTGCTGTATTGTGAATTCCAAGATACCATGTTAGAACAAAAATGTGTCTCTCATGGATAGATGCTTTAATAATTTTATATAAAAAGCTGTTGAACAAGTTTTAAGAAGAGAAGGTTTCACGTTAGGACAAAAATGTGTCTATCATGTAATATATCTTAATACCTTATTAAAACACGATAACTTATGTCATAGTTTTTCAAACACTCTTAATTTAATTTAATAAATTTACTTACATTTAAATACAAACTTTAAAAGTATTATATGATGTTTGGATGCATTACTTCACAAGTATTTATAATAGTTAAAATTATTAAAAAAATATAAATAAGTAATTAGAACTTTTTTTAATAGAAAAAATGAGAAATCAATATTTTTAATATTAATTTAAAAGTTTGGAGTGGGAGTCAAGTTAATATCAGAGTATGAGTGTACCATAATCTTTTTTCTGGAGATTGCATTGTTACGTTAAGTCACTTTCTCTACTTAAGGTTTATTTAAGATCTAAGATTTATGATTAAAATTATAAGATTTGAAATTTGATCTTAGAGTTTATTATAAAAATATTTTTATCGTAAGATTATAAGGGTTTTATCATAAACGTTACTATAAGATTATAAAATCCAGGGTTTAATGTTAGTGTTTATTATAAGAATATTTTTGTTATAAGAGAAATAAGTCAGGAGGCTCTACATAAGCTCCATAAAAATAAGTTAAAATGGGCTTATAAAAGGGTCGTATCATAAGTTATTTTTATAAATTCTCTCTCAAACACTTATTACTTTTGGCTAAATAATATTGTTGGTATTAATTCCTTCATTTCTTTTTATTCTCACTCATAATAAATAAAGAGCATGTTAAGAGATTTAAAAATAATTTTAATGTATTAATTATATTTCTTAATATGTATGTGATAAATAAAAAGTAGCGTAGAGAGCAATTAATAGTAAGCGTGTACTCAAGTAATCTTGGTATAAGTTTGACTCTTATTGAGGCTAGCTTGGTCCTAGAAAATACTGTAAGTTTGACTGTTATTAATAACTTCAAAGGGCGCAACAATCATATCTCCCCAATAATTTACATTTATGTGGTTTTTATTTTTAATTTTTTTTACTTAAGATAGTTGACTCGACTTAATAGCCAAGTTACCGATTTACAATTAAAGAAGTACAAATTTGGAATAATAACTTGTTACTTTTTTATATAACTTAATCTACTAATATTCGTAAAAAGGACATGTCAATGGGATTAGTTTATCTTGTGATAATTAAATTGTTTTGCTTATAGTAAGAGTTAGGTATAAATTTTAAAAATTAGATACTTTATAAATATCATTAATATTTATTTTTTTTACACTTTTTATAATTTCTTTATTTTTATCTTTTATTTTTATTCATAATTTTATTGTTACAAATAATTATAATAATACATTAAATGTATAAATAAGTTTACATCAACGAATGTAAGAATGGCAGAGCCTTTTGTTTTGATAGAGCTTACGGTCACAAAATCACTTAATTCATTTTGAACGTATATATCAGAGACACATACTGATGGGGACTTATTTTGGCTGTTAGCTTGGCACGTTGCAGCAATGAAAGTCACTTCCTGACTGTTGGTGGAAAGTGAGCAAAATGTACATCCCAGTCGCTGTGTAGCCATTAAAGCTCTTTTACTTTTATGGGCCATGATAGAGCAATGAAAGCTCAATCCACCTATTTTTATTTGGGCAAATCTTTTTTGATGCGATGAAATCTTCAGCATCATTTAATTTTAAGAGTATTTTAATTTAAGATAAACAGGACACTGGAATTTAAGTTAAAAAAATTAAAAATTAAAGTGTGAATCAATAGGATATCGCTTAATTAAATTTAGTTAATAAATAAATTATGTTCTGCAGTTAAAAGATTTTACAATGTTAAAACAAATCAAAGTTTAGATTTAAAATTTACGTAATTTTTAAGTAACAAGTGTATAATAATTAAATACTAGTATTTAGGCAAAGTCAAATATTTTGGGAGGACACTTCAAACCCTCCCTCCGGACTTGACCTTTGACCGATTCATTTTGAAAAGAGGTAAAACTCATCTTTGGGCCTATCTTTTGTTGACGAGATAAATATATTCCATATCATTTAATAATAAAATTATGTTAATTTAAGATAAACAGGTAAAACTAGGATTTAAGTAAAAAGAAAACTGGGATAAAATTTTGGTAAGTTCTTTCATGCCATGTCTTAGGTTTATAATTTTTAAGTGATTTAGTTTGCGATTTTTTTTTTTTTTTAATTTACACCAAATCATACCATGATGGCATGATCATCCCTAAATAAAAGATTCCTTGTATTGTGTGTCTTAAACTCCTTACCAATATTTTGGAGAAAGGACATAATTTTATTCACAATGTTACAACTTTCCTTCAATATAACCTCCACTATTTATTCCAGCAGTTGAACACAAACATCATGGCAGTTTTTCTGGCCATTGTTGAAACATCCACTAATGTTACAAATCCCAGGCATCAATTCCTTTGCTTGTTCCACCTATATTGAAAGAGTGAGTGTATTCGGAACTGGTGAGAATAAGGGAACATGTTTTTTTATGTGATAAGTTAGTGTCAATAAAGTCATTTATCTATTATTTAGTAAATGTTTAAATTGAATATTTTTTATTTATAGACATTTATTTGCACCATTCATTTATTATCTAATAAATACTTAATAGAAAAGCTGAATTCAAAGAAAATTTTTTTTAAACTCTCTCTTAAGATGTGTTACCTCATCAAACCTTTTTTTTTTTTGCTTGTCATTTGTTGATACGAGAACTCTCTCATAAAATTTTAATAAATATCAAAACTTTTATTTGATAAGTATTTATAATAATAAAAAATGTTGTTGTGAAGAACCAATTTATCTAAACTTCTTGTTGGTTGATAGTGGGTATTTTAAACTAAATTGTAGTATTAAAGAAAATGGTTTATACATGCACGAGTCTACGCAAATTGTGAATTTACATTCCTGTACGGAATAAAATTATGCCGGCCACCTGCCCAACACGTGCTTCTATATAATCATTTAAGAATATCTGTAGGTGCCTAAACACATAGCTATAACTCCGGGTTTATATTTCCATTTCTCATGTTGTGATTATGATAGAGTGTTAAAATTGTTTGGATTCAATTTAAAAAAAGTGATTGTTGAGGTGGAAAAATAATAAAAGCTAAAAACAATTATTTCTTTCTTTTGACTTACAGAGAGGTATTTTTTTTTATAAGCAGTAATATGTTTTTTAATTTTTTAAAATATTTTTTTACTTGTTTTTACTAAAAGTATTTTTTTTTTTTTTAGTTTATAAGAGTGTTAATTAATCTAAACAGTCAAATTTTATATAAAAATACTTTTTTTTTTCCTTACCAAAATCAGTTTTACACAAAAAAAGTGAATCCAAATATATTCTAACTTGATGTACCAAATAATAAAAACTAAACATTCTGGGCATCCCTAATAGACTAGAATTTTAGAAGCTTTGTTGGTAATAGTTAGATACATTCTTTACAAAATCTTGTCACTTTGATCCCTCTATGGTTTCCTATCTCTTCTGGAAATTAAGGAACTTGATTCCATAAGCAAATACAAAGAGGAAGAGAAGGGCAAAAGCAATATGAGCCACAGCAACATATCCAAGGAAGCCATATTCAAATCCCATATGCTCCTCAAGAAAATCTTTTACTGATATAGGTATTTGTCCAGGCACTTGTACCGGGGAGGTCTTGTCTCCCACCTGAGATGTTACAAGCCCATATATCGTCCATGCCACTGGTGAAGCCCAATAGTACCATCTCCACCATACTGGAATTTGCTGCAAATGTGAAAAGAAGACAATGGTTAAGGATAGTACTCTAATTGATGACCTAAATTGTTCTAAGAAATTACAATTCCAAATTTGTCCTGTTATAGAATTATTGTAAGAAATAACAATTCCAGATTTAGCTAAGTCCGTAATTGTGAGAAATTATAATTCCAGATTTAGTCAAGTCCGGAATTATAATTTGGCTGATTGCATAATGTAGTTTCTGCTTCAACAGTAGAGGATCCTTGTCAATAGTTATTGTGATTGTGTGGACCATAATCTTTATATAATGCAACCTATGCATTTATTTTGCTACTCCCTAGCTATTATGTATATAATCATTGGATTGCAATACATACCGTTCTTGGGATAAGAAAACCAGAGAAGAGGTTCCAGAAACTGATGAAGAAGGACATGACAATTGCAGCAATGTGATGGTTTGGTGTTAGAGCTACACTCATCATTCCGTAGAGTGTGAAGTATAGAAAGCACATGAATATGAAGTAGTAGAACCAAAGAAACTTGTCAACTTGCGGTTGGAACCCAATCATGGAGTATAGAATAAGGCTGTAAGCTAGAGTTTGGATTGCAACATAAATTACCTCTACAGCTACCTGCAAGGAAATAGCTCACGAATTGCATAAACTTAGGTACATCATTGATTTATGTTTGTTAGATATAATATAAAGTTGTTTTCAAGTCTTCTTTTAACATATTAAGCTTTTGAGTTTAATCGATTCTTAATAGTATTGTCAAATGTTTCTATGTTGATTGATGTCAAGGGATTGGTTGCTTTCACCTGACCAATTGTGTAAGGCAGTTCTGAGTACATTCCAGCTGCTCTTTCGCGGTAGAAGACCGTTCTTTCTGCTGCAACAACAGGTTGCACAGCATGAGTGTTGGTTGCTCCAAGGAACATAACAGCTGCATACATGGCTCCCAAGAGATTAAACAGGTCTTGCTGATTGTCTCTGTAGACATATAATTACATAATATATATGTTATGAAAGCTCCAACTTTACAATTAAGGGCAGAGTTAGGATTTGGGTAAGAGAGAGCCGATATTAAAAAGTATATAATATATGGTAATTAAAGAAAAATTGAGAGTCTGGATGCATAATAACTATATAATACTACGAAATATTTGAAAATTTAGGGAGACTATGGCATCCTTTGGTCCTGCATCATCCTTGGTATATTGCTCAAGTATAGTATTGAGGAATTTAATTGGTGAACTTACTTACGTTCTATCTCCTTTGTTCAAGAAAATTAGTCCAAAAATGACACCAACAATTACGGTCATAATAAATCTGATGGCATTGTATTCTGGGTTCCTCCAATAGGACCAGTATTGTTTCCAGAAGCAAGCTTTGCATTGTTCAAAGAAGGATTGGGAGTATTTTGTTGGGAAGTGCAGGTCCTTTGTTCCTGGTACTGGTGTGCTTAACTCCTTGATAAGTTCTTGATTCCTCCTGGAAAAGTAAGACAAGTTAAAATAAAAATGTGACAAAATAAGGAATCACAGCGAAACTATCACTGCAAGTTACCGATACAATTCTGATGTAGTGTATAATTTTGCTAAGTCTACATCAAGCTGAGATTCAAATACTGGAGAACTAATCTCTAACATCCATGTAGCAGGATTATATCCATCTTTGATCTTTGGAACTCCTGGAATAGCCTGCAAAGGTTGATCACAGGCATTGTGTAATATTATTGGTAACTTATTGAACAAGTAATATATTGGTGGGGGGAGTTTAGACATACTTCAAAGTACTCTATAAGCTTATGTGAATTTCGACCAAGGGGGCCACCATATATGAGTTGTCCTCCCCTCTTCATTAGAAGCAGCTGAATGCAAGATCATATTATGATAGTGAGTGTTTCATATTCAAAATGTCATAATTGCCAGATTTTGATACTTGTATTTACCTCATCAAAAGCTTCAAATATGTCAATGCTTGGTTGATGAATTGTGCAGACAACGGTTCGTCCTGTATCCACTGTATTTCTAACAGTACGCATGACAATTGCTGCAGCTCTAGCATCAAGACCTGTTGTTGGCTCATCCATGAAGATAATGGAAGGATTGGCAACCAGTTCTACAGCAATGGTGAGTCTCTTTCTCTGCACGGTTGATAAGCCATCTATTCCTGGAAGCCCGACTCGAAAATTCCTCAATGGTTTCAGTTCCACCAGCTCCATCACTTCCTCAACAAATGCCTGTAACATAGAACGAAAAAAGACCTATTAAGAATAGTTCTCTTGAGCTGAATAAGTTCTTAATAGACATAAGATTCTTATACGAGCCAAACATACCTTCTTTGTTTCTTCGTTAACTTCTTCGCCAAGACGAAGCCAAGCAGAAAAAACAAGAGATTCATAGACTGTAACATTTGGAGAATGGATATCATTCTGTTCGCAATAGCCACTAATCCGAGCAAAAGTTGCTTGGTTCTTCGGATAACCAGATATGCAAATGCTTCCTTCAATATAGCCAGTAGTTTTTCTTCCTGCAAGTACATCCATCAAGGTAGTTTTTCCAGCACCACTTACTCCAACCAATGCTGTTAAAATTCCAGGCCGGAAAGTACCACTGACATCTCTTAGCAGTTGGAGTCTACTATCTTTAATCCCTTGTTTCTTCATTTCCTGATAAGAAATCACCATTCAAACACTATCAATTCTTTCTTGTGCTCAAATTTTTGGTAAATAAGACAGGAGGTGTGATATTTACATCTGGCATATTGATGGAGTAATTCACATGGTCAAAGGCAAGTGAGAGGGGCTGAAAGGGCAACACCATTCCCTTCTTGGTTGTTGCACTCTCTGCAGGTCTAGACATTGAGCTATCTGAGTTTTTCCTTATGGCCATATCAATGCCTGAAATAATTGACGCAATTTTGGTGTTTACTAATAGATCTCTGGAGTAAATGGCAACATTTCTACACAAAAATGTGATCAAGGAAAATCTAACATGGATTAGATCATCTATGAAAAACATACTTGTGGGTTGATGCCACATTCTAACTTAAAACCCTAAGGCATAAGGTTAATGAATCTTTTTTTTATTTATCTATCTCTCAATGTCTTGAATTTTTACTTAAACTCACACTTTTATACTCAACAAAGTCATTTTAAAGATAAGTTGCAGAGCATAAAGTGATATTTCTTACCTTCAAACATCTTAGCAGTTGAAGCTGATCTCTTTTCTGTAGTTGTAGACTTTATCGGTTCAGTAGAGGATGATCCTTTCGTGCTTGTTCTTGTGTCTTCCTCATCCACAACAATACATTTAGACTCTACAAATGCTGCAATTTGATTTTAAGACAATATCAGCAATAAATTCTTGAATCTTTAGCTGAAAGAAAACTTAATATGGGAGCTTACGATTCAAATATGTCAAAGCAGCAATGAACAGAACGTTGAAGAGAAGGGAAAATCCCAGGAGAGCACCAATGGATATCCAGTACCAATAGTTTTCTGTGAACAAGCCTCTTGCCCTGAGAAGTGCCTTCCCAACTGTGGGCTCAGGAATTCTTGAATCAGTATTTGGCTGTGAAACGGAGACAAGATGGGAAAAACTATTAATTATGCAGAGTTTGAAGAAAAGAAAAATTCTCCATAGCTATGTGTAGGATCTTACAGCACTCCATCTTTTGTCTAGGAATTCATTGATGACTATTGCATTCTGTCCATACATCATGGGTGAAATATAATAGCCCCATATCATCCATGGTCCAATAGCATCTGCAGAGAATTTGCAGGGGAAAATATGAATGGAAATTTAATTTTCCTATCTTATTGAACATAGTACAGGTGCAGAAATACAAACTGCTGTTTACCTCTGGCAACAATGAATCCACCAAGGACGAAAACAATAAGCATTGTCACGGTACCGAGTAAGTTTGCCATGATTGGCATTCTTCCAATTGCAGCAATGAAGCGAAAAAAAGATGAAGCCATCTGATGCACACTGAAGAATGCTAATAATTGACAAAAAAACCTGTAACAGTTTTTCATATTGATCAATAAACATGCTTTGAAATTCAACAGAACCAAAGAACAAAAGAAAGAGTGACCAATAGTTCCTTTCTGATTTGGAAAAGGTAGAACTTTATAATCTGTATTCACCACATACAAATAAAGACACAATTACTGTAGTGAATGATTCATCTAAGGGCTCATGTTGTGTCACGTCATTAATTACATCTTTCCTTGAATGTAGTGACTTCGGATTCGTGACCTTATAGGGAACAAACAATTGCAGTTTCATACCTAGAAGCAGCAGGAGCAAATCCTACAGTGTAATAAGTAAGGATGACCCAGATTCCAGACTCCAACAAAGAGTCAGGAATTTGGAGGATCCAAATGGGCAAGGCAAAAGCCCATGGTGGAAAAAACATGAAATCCCTCTGCTTGAACAAAACTGGAAGCCTTAAAACAGTCAATGCAAGCTCTGCTGTTCCATTGAACATCACATTAATGAGACTGAAGAACAGCACACCAAAATACTTTCCTCCATCTTCAAGTCGACCATATTTCATTTCTGTTCTGAAAAACACTGTCATAGTAATCAAAGACATGACTATGATCTTAAATGTCTTAAATATGTACAGAAAAGAATTGCGCTTCATCAATAGCCACTCTCTTGAAGAGCATGCCTTTAAGAGTTCCAATGTTGAGATTCCATACTTGTCTTTCACCAATACCGCAGGATGAACTTTTGCACGGTCATAAGGAATCTGAAGCTCTTGAGAAAGATTTTGGCCAATGCAGTACTTTTTGAAGTGGTCTACAAACTCAGAAACACTAACATATTGGTAAGGTATATCCCTTTTAAACCAGTATTGTTCTTGGTCTTTTCTGGAAGTGACTTCTTGTAGAAAATCTGCAACTCCTTTCCTTTCTGGGCATTTGAATCCTACACTCTGGAAAAATTCAAGAACATTCTCACGCGGGCCTTGGTAGACAATCTCTCCCTCTGACAGTAAGATTATGTCATCGAAAAGGTCGAATACTTCTGGTGCAGGTTGCAGAAGAGAGATCAACATTGTCACATCCATAATGTGGACCATCTGCCTCATGAACCTAACAATTTGGAAAGTTGTGGAACTATCCAAACCAGTTGAAATTTCATCCATGAAGAGAGCCTTTGCAGGCCCTACCAACATTTCACCTGGATATAGAACAGAATGGTAATATATTTAAAGCCTGTTTGGATTATTTTAGAAAAAAGTGTTTTTGAGATGTAGAAGCAGAAGCCATTTTTGGCTTTTGAATGTACTTTTTTATAAGCAATAACCGACTTCTGCTTCTACTTTTCTAAGAAGCATCTCTCACATGCTTTTCAAAAAAGATGGTATGTTGGCTTTTCAAGATGCTTTTTCTTCCCCCTCAAAAGTCAATCTAGAGTCTAGACACTCAAAAATTAGACAAAAGTGCTTTATTTACATTTTTCTAAGTTACCCAAAATTTCCTTGTTATTATTGTTACGTACCAGTTGTTAGACGCTTCCTTTGTCCACCAGATATTCCTCTTCTCATCTGATCTCCCACCAAAATATCAGCACATATTTCCATACCAAGTATCTGTTCCATTTTATTGGTAAGTTTGATGAAAAAAAGAGAGTAATTAGATATAAATAGAAGAATCAAACCTTGAGAACATAATCTGTAACAAGACTTGTTCCTTGACCTTCCATTGCCGTGGCTTTCATGAAAGCATCTATCTCTGGGTCTGGTTTGATTCCTGCTTCCTTTTCTTTTCTTGACAATTCCGCCAGCAGATGATACCTTGTTCCAACTCCCAAGCAGCGCCCAGAAAAGTCTAGTGTCTCTCTCACCGTCATTTCTCCATGATGAAGATCATGCTGACCAATGTAAGCACACGTTCTTTGAGGAACGAATTCTGATAACTCGTGACCACAGTAAGTGACCCTTCCTTGGGCCTGTTGAGGAATTATATAGTGAAGAGTCAACTATAGGAACTTAAGGCCACTATAAGCACAAGATTCATAAAAGTAATAACTTAGTAAAAAGGTTAATGATGGGCAAAATTAGCGAATCATTAACATTAGGGAGGACCAACCCTTAGATCCCTGTCCATTTTCCCAGCAAGGGCCTTCAAAAGTGTAGTTTTCCCTGATCCGGGAGGACCAAGAAGCAAAGTCATTCTGGTAAGTGCGAGAAAAGACAGAAGACAAAGAAAATTAGGCAAAAAGTCAAAGCTGGTTAAGGAATATAACTGATTCTATAGGCTAGAGAGAGAGATAGAGAGAAAACAAAATGAGGGAATTACATAGGTAACCTGTCTTGTGCTTAGTCTCATTTATACTGCATTTGTTAAAAGGCATTTTCAATTGAGAAACACAAGATGCAGGTGTTTTCCCATATGAAAGTGCATTATGGAAAAATTGTCACTAACAATGAGTTTGCTGGCATTCATCCATCACAATGAATTTGGAAAAATGGTTCCCTAAAAGAGAATCAACAAAACTGGAATGGGCTTCTCTGAGTACCTTGAGGGTTTAAGTATTCCACTGACATCTTTGAGTATTTTGACAGTCCTTTTCTTAGAGGGCAACAGTTTGATTAATCCAAGAACGCCCTGTTTTCCACCAGAAGCAAAAAGAGGTCACTTGCCAATGAATTATTAAGAAGTCAAAATAAAAAAAGACTCGCTTCTCCAAAGCATATTCTCCTACAAGCATGAATTTCTATTAGCAAACTTTTATCAGGAAGCTAATTGCTTAACATTTGACTTGGTATCAGATGAAATTACAAATCTAGCACTCACCCAATTTTCCTCTCTTTTTTAGGAAGGAAGGGGAGGGACAATGCTGTCAAACATGGCATGCTTTTAATGGAAGAACAAAGTTTGAACTGATAGAACAATAATCAAATTACCTCTGTTACATTAAGTGCAGAATTCAATAGAGTTGGCAGTGCCCTTGTTCCAATATATGCATCCCCTTCAACTGATAAATGCTCAAATCTGACTTCAATCTTTGGACTCTCAATTCCAACTCTATAGCACAAGAGAACATGAAATTTGTCAGTCAAGTCTTGCAGAAAGCACACATTCATGTTAAATCCAAATATAAAAAGTAGATTTTGAGATCATATTGAGACCCAAATAGACTAAAGATCACCTATCAATTCTCTCTCTTAGCCTAAGCAGAAAATTCTCATTATCTTCTTCTGCAATTCTTAGTATACTCTCCATGAGACGCTGCTTTTCTTGCACCCCAAGCTTTGTGATATCAACCTCTTCATAGTTAACTGTTCCATTATCCAAAACCTGTTTCAGAATCCCCTTTCTGAGTCTGTCATATGTGGGTAGCGGCTCTATTGCTGCCCACTTCAACTCTTCCTCATCATCTTCTCTCCTGCTTCTCTGAAACACATCACCCTGTGCAGCAAATGTCTCAGACCAGCTTTTCCTGCTTGGTGACCCGAAGCTCTTCCTTCTTGGCGAATCAGCGCTCTTCTTGCTTGGTGAATCAAAACTCTTCCTCTCCTTGCTCATTGGCCTCACAGCATCATCCCCAGGCAGTGATTCTGCATTGTTGCTTAAGGATGCTTGTTTATTTTGATGTATCAGATAGCTTCAAGTGCAGGAAAGATCACCGTTCAAGGAAGTTTCAAGTTCTTGCGAGCTCGAATGATAATCATTGCCTTCTAAAATCTTGACACAGAATTAGCATAAATTTATAAGTGAAAGGCTACAATTTATATGGCAAATGAATGAAGAGCAGCTGGTTCTAGCTTCAAGGGAGGCTTAGTTTAGTGAAAATGGTGAAGAAAGTGGACAAGAATATGCTGCTGAATCAAGTAAGAGAATCTACATTGACTTAAAAGATAGCTGAAAACAAATTCCAAGCTTGGCAGAAACTAGAGACAATAGGCTCATAATATTTTTTTCTCCTTCTTGAATCTTGGGCAGTAAATTCCACTGACTCAGTTGCATCTGCAAGGGACAAATGGAAACTATTGATGAATCCAATTATTGGCAGTAACTCATGTGTTCTCTTATCTTACACACTGTTTCAATTCACGCTAAGTGAACAGTGTGTCTTTGGATCAACGTGAATTTTTTCAATAATTTAGTAATACTTACAGAATTGTTTTTATCATTTTTTGACAATAAGATGTTATCCTACACAATCCTAAAAGGTGTCTGTCGTTGTTGAAGGAGATTTTTGAATTAGGCCACATAGAAGTGAAGTGCTGCGAAATGTCAAACACTAAATGACTGAAGATCGGAAAAGGCAACAAAGAAGTCGTTCAAGCTTACTGTTCATCTGTGTAGATATATTAATGTTTGATAGCCATCATATGAAAATCTGCCAGAGATTGTGGATACTAAAGAATGGAGACAATAGTTTATTAGTTTTCTTATAATTAAACAGCCTTCTTTTGTTGTTTTGTTAAGTGTTATCATGTGCAACTTGAGTCATGCATAAGTGATTTCTTATAAATAGATTATTATCATTGCCACTTGAGCCAGTAAGTGCTATTTAAGTTCTTATAACATTGCCATGCATTTAAAAAGTTGGGAAAATCAAAAACTAAATATAAACTTGCAGCTTTTTTTTCGCAAGAGCATGAAGTACTTGAAAAATTACAAAAAGAAAAAATCCTTGAGCTATGTGTTTATTTTTCTTAAAGAAAATAATCGTTTAGTTCATGGGTCAAATATAAAATAACCATATAACTTAAACAAAATATTTGTGATTTTACTTCAGCATCTAACCCTACAAAATAAAAAAAAATTAAAAATTGAAATATATATATATATATATATATATATATATATATATATATATATATATATATATATATATATATAAACTACTAATATCTAACACACATCATTAATCCAATTCGAACTCACTAAAATTAAATTTAAGTGCTTGAAATATTTTTTTTGTTAGATATTTGTTTATAGCATCTTACTGTTTTGACTGACATTAGATATATTTTTTATTTGGACTTTTTGCAGTTAAGAAGAAAGTAATATTGCATTTTTACAGTAATGATAATTAATTAAAAAAAAAACATTCTTTGAAGAAAAAATGCTTATAAACGATAATGTAGTAAGACATAAAGACCTTTCATGCTTACTGAGATGGTTGCCGCTATAGAACAACTCAATGTATTGATAGCCGTACAATATTATTTATTTATTATTTTGTTGAAGATGATGTAGATCGTTTTCATGATGAATATTAAAATGAAAAAATCTAGCAAAGTATATCCTTTTCATGAGTATCCTGCACCATCTAGAATAAGGCCGGCCAGGTATGTTGAAAATCACCTTGGTACTATACTGATGTTATATATATATATATATATATAGAGAGAGAGAGAGAGAGAGAGAGAGAGAGTTTATCCAAAATGTAGTATTGAATTAATTTATGTTTGGAATAAGAAAATAATAGTAATTGATAAATTCTGAACTTCAAACTTATTTTTTTTAATTTTTTTTTTGGGTTTTGGATAGAATGTGAACTTGAGAAATTTGGTACTACACTTGTGTCATAGAAAGAATGTCTTCCTGTATTTAAATTACATAAGTTGAACTATATCTATATGCTTTTATATAAAAATATTTTTTAAAGTATAAGAGCACTTTTAAGTTAATTTTTGCTTATTATTAAGACTAGTCTTTTCTCATGGAAAACGTATCCTCCATTTTACCTAGTATATTTATATTACTTATAAAGCCGGCCAGGTATGTTGAAAATCACTTTCATACTATTATACTTATTATATTTATAAATATATAGTTTATCCAAAATGTAATATTAAATTAATTCATGTTTAAAATAAGAAATATTAATTGATAAATTTTAAAATTTCAAACTCAAAGAATTTTTATTTTTTATTTTTATAAAATTTGAACTTCGGAAATTTTAATACTACCATAGAATCATCTTGAGATCTATTTAGGTGTCAGCATATTTTGCAGATTGGAGATTGAATTATTTTTATTGTTTGCTGTACCAAATTGTGCTACACTGCAGATAGAACAACTGACAACATCATATATATATATATAAGTGAAAATTCTGCAGATCAACAACAACTAACAACAAAAGCATCTTCTAATTTTCATTCCTCAATATTTTGCTCCCAGTCTTTTTTCTGGGAGAGAGTAGAAATGGTCTTCATCAGAAATCAGAATAACATGATAAAAGTGAAAATTGTTACAGAGATTCTTTATTTGCAGATTCTTCTTATTTTCATTCCTATGTATTTATGCTCCTTAATTAATTATCTTTTCTGGAAATTTAAGAACTTGATGCCATGTGCAAATACAAAAAGGAAGAGTACCACAAAAGCAATGTGAACTGCAGCAACAACTCCAAGAAAATCATATTTATAACCCATATGCTTCTCAAGGTATTCCTTTACTGATATGAACCCTTCTCCAGGCACTTGTACTGGTGAAGTCTTGTCTCCCACCTGAGATGTTACAAGCCCATATATAGTCCAAGCAACAGGTGATGCCCAATAATACCACCTCCACCATATTGGAATTTGCTGTTAACATGGAAAAGCAAATAAATTAATGCTTTCAGTTTAGTTTGTTTTAAGAATAAATACTTTAACTTGCAACCTTATCTAGATAAAGCTTATCTACTTACCCTGCAAATTTGCTGTATTTCAATACTGGTCTTTAACTTATGTGAAAAAAGAGTGTTAATTTTGGACACGAATCTCTTGTAGTCAATATCTTATGCAATCAGTGTAG
Source organism: Bauhinia variegata (assembly GCA_022379115.2). NCBI lineage: Eukaryota > Viridiplantae > Streptophyta > Magnoliopsida > Fabales > Fabaceae > Bauhinia > Bauhinia variegata. The sequence continues at coordinate 19,081,707 of CM039428.1, read as the reverse complement.
TCAATAACATAATGAATTATGAGCCATTGAATAATAAAAATTATGTAACAATCAATTTATTCAATAACTCATAATTCGTTACATTTGTGATTACACTAACTACATGAAAAATTAACGGTAGAAAATTTGTTCCGTCAATTCTCATATACATACATATTCCATGTTTTTCTTTTTTATTGTAAATCTAGTACAACTGCATCACAGAACCTGTTCGTGGTTACAGGTATAGTAGATAATCAATTTGAATCTTAATTAACTTACAGAACTATATTATAGAATAGATGTCAACAGTTGCAGTAGCTAGCTGCATGAACTAGTTAATATTTTTAGCTAATATGCAATTTCTTTTTAGATTACTCCCTAAGTATATGTAATTGTTGCTTTCTATATACACATACCGTTCTTGGGATAAGAAAACCAGAGAAGAGATTCCAGAAACTGATAAAGAAGGACATGACAATTGCAGCAATTTGGTGGTTTGGTGTGAGAGCTACAGTCATCATTCCATAGAGTGTTAAGTAGACAAAGGACATGAATATGAAGTAGTAGAACCACAAGAACTTGTCAACTTGCCAAGTGAACCCAATCATGGAGAAAAGGATAAGAGAATAGACAAAAGTTTGCACTCCAACATATATCAACTCTATTGCTACCTGCAAAACAATACATAATTTGTGAATTGTGTCAAAAATGTCTTTGCCTTGTGATTGTGAATGGAACAGCTGCTTTTACCTGACCCAGTGAGTAAGGCAATTCTGAGTACATTCCGGCTGCTCTTTCGCGGTAGAACACTGTTCTTTCTATTGCAACAACTGGTTGAACAGAATTAGTGTTGACGACTCCAAGGAAAATGATAGCTGAATACATTGCTCCCAAGAGATTCAATAGGTCTTGTTCCTTGTTTCTGCACATTGTTAATATAATTTAGCTGATATGCATAAAAAGACTTTTTATTGAGATTTTCATTCAAAAAATATTGATGCCATATTTTTCAACCTTTTACCTCTTTTAATATTTATTGCTTTAGTCACTTTGTCATATTGACTTAAGCATTAAAGAGTCTCTTATAAATATATGGATTGTAGTTACAATTAAGGTAACTTCTTCACAAGACATTTTATTAATGTTTTTCAGACAAATATCTCAGTTCTGCTTATGAAAACCATTTGTGAACATTCTTCTTTGAGAACTCCTACTTTTATGATTCATGGCATATTTCTCAAATGTAGTACTGAAGAATTAAACTAGTGGACTTACGTTTTATCTCCTTTGTTAAAGAAAATAAGTCCAAACACAACACCTACTGCTATTGTCATGAAGAACCGAACAGCATTATATTCTGGATTCCTCCAATAGGACCAGTACTGTTTCCAGAAGCAAGCTTTGCATTGTTCAAAAAAGGATTGGGAGTACATAGATGGGAAGTACAGGTCCTTCGTTCCGGGTGCTGGTGTACTTAACTCCTCAATTAGCTCCTGATTCTTTCTGAAAAAGGTTTAATATCAAATGGGCAAAAAAGAAAAGGAAAGATCTTGAGAATCTCAGAAAAAAAAAGGTGACACAACACAAAGAAGGAATTGTCACTAGGAATGCAGCTCCAAGTGCCACTTACTGATATAATTCCGACTTTGCGTATAATTCTGCAAAATCTACACCAAGCTGAGACTCAAATGCTGGAGAACTGATGTCCAACATCCATGTGGCAGGATTATGTCCATCTTGGATCTTTGGAACTCCTGGAATTGCCTAAAAAGATTGTTGCCATTTTGTAAGTTTAGAAGATTACTTATTTAGCAAGTTATTGATTAAAGAAGTTATACTCACTTCAAAGTATTCTATAAGCTTATGAGAATTTCGACCAAGGGGACCACCATATATGACTTGTCCTCCCCTCTTCATTAAAAGCAGCTAAAGAAAATATCACATTAAGAGGGAAAGTGAGTATGTTGTCTTCAAAATAGTCATAATAACCTAATAGTTTTAACTCGAAAAGTCTTGATGATATTCATATAATTATTTACCTCATCAAAAGCTTCAAATATATCAATGCTGGGTTGATGAATTGTGCAGACAACGGTTCGGCCTGTATCCACTGTATTTCTAACAGTACGCATGACAATGGCTGCAGCTCTAGCATCAAGACCTGTTGTTGGTTCATCCATGAAGATAATGGAAGGATTGGCAACCAATTCTACAGCAATGGTTAGTCTCTTTCTCTGTTCGGTTGATAAACCATCTATTCCTGGAAGACCTACTCTGAAATTTCTCAGTGGTTGTAGCTCAACCAGCTCCATAACTTCCTCAATGAATGCCTGTACCATAGATAGGATTTGATTATCAAGTTAAGTTAACAAACACAATGCTAGAATTTCTTCTTGTTTAAGAAACTAGATGAGATGGGTGCTTTTGAAAGTAATTAGTTCTCTCTTTTTCTGGTAATTAAAGTACAAGTGCAGACAAACTAGCTGGACATAACACTTTGTTACAAGAAAACTTACCTTCCTTATTTCTTTGTTGACTTCCTTACCAAGCCGCAACCAAGCAGAAAAAACAAGAGATTCGTAGATGGTAACATTTGGAGAGTGGATATCATCTTGTTCGCAGTAGCCACTGATCCGAGCAAAAGTTGCTTGGTTCTTTGGGTAACCAGATATGCAAATACTTCCTTTAATATAACCACCAGTCTTTCTTCCTGCAAGTACATCCATCAATGTCGTTTTCCCAGCACCACTTACACCAACTAATGCTGTTAAAATTCCAGGCCTGAAAGCACCACTGACATCTCTTAGTAGTTGGAGCTGTTTCTCTACAATCCCTTCTTTCTTCATTTCCTGATAAGAAATCACCATTGGAACATCTTGAGCACTAAGAAGAAATGGCATCTAAAATGCTCAGAAAATTTGTTACTATTAAATCATATATAAAATTGTAATAGCAAAATAGTCATCAAGAAAACTTAAGCCACTGAATATTTTTAAGGTCCTTCAAACTGAACAGTATGAAGAAATGGTGTGAAATTTACTTCTGGCATGTTGATGAAGTAAATCACGTGATTAAAAGAAAGTGACAGAGGATGAAAAGGCAACACCATTCCCTTCCTGGTTATTGTCCTATCTGAGTTGTTTCTTGCTGCCATATCAATGCCTGTATTTATCAGTAAAAATCTTAGTCTTTGGCCCCAACAGGGCTAGCTATGGTTTGAATTGCAACATTTCAAAAAGAAAATGAGAACTCCTTTTTCAGTTCACTAGCAAGAAAAAGGTGAGATTTCTCACCTGCTAAAAATTTATCAGTTGAAGCTGGACTGTATCCGGAGGAAGATTCATTGATGCTTGCCTTTTTCTCCCTTTTGTCTTCCTCATCCACAACAACAGATTTAGAATTTCCAATTGCTGCAATTTGATTTTAGTTGGACATTGTCAGAAACAAAATCTTGCAGCTGCAACTGATAGAAGAAACCTTAGTATGGAAACTTACGATTCAAATATGTCAAAGCAGCAATGAACAAAATGTTGAAGAGAAGGGAAAATCCCAGGAGAGCACCAATGGATATCCAGTACCAATAGTTTTCTGTGAACAAGCCTCTTGCCCTGAGAAGTGCCTTCCCAACCGTGGGCTCAGGAATTCTTGAATCAGTATTTGGCTGTGAAAAGGAGACAAGAAGGGAAAAAACTATTAATTATGCAGAGTTTGAAGAAAAGAAAAATTCTCCATAGCTATGTGTAGGATCTTACAGCACTCCATCTTTTGTCTAGGAATTCATTGATGACTATTGCATTCTGTCCATACATCATGGGTGAAATATAATAGCCCCATATCATCCACGGTCCAATGTCATCTGTAAAAGAAAGAATGGATGAGTCTTGTTTTTCTTATCATTTGAACATAGATGGCAAAATGGCAAACTACTGCTTACTTCTTGAAACAATGAATCCACCAAGAACAAAAACTATAAGCAACGAAAAGGCACCAAATGTATTTGCCACAACTACTATTCTTCCAACTGCAGCAATGAAGCGGAAAAGAGAAAGAGCCATTTGATTCACACAGAAGTATGCCAATAATTGACCAAAGAACCTGTAGCAGTTTCTTGGTTAAAATCAAGTATGTAGCATGCTTTGCAAGTTCATAGACTAAATATGACAGAAGTATAGAAATTAATTCATTTCTGTGTTTGAGAGTTTTACTTGCATAACAAGAAACATATAGTTGCATTCTCATACCTAGAAGCGGCAGGAGCATATCCAATAGTGTAATAAGTGAGAATGATCCATACTCCTGACTCCAACAGAGAGACAGGAATTCGAAGGACCCAGATTGGCAATGCAAAAGCCCACGCCGGAAAGAACCTGGAATCTCTCTGCTTGTAGAAAACTGGAAGTCTAAAGATAGTCATTGCAAGCTCTGCTGCTCCATTAAACATCACATTGATGAGACTGAAGAACAGTGCACCTATATATTTCCCTCCATCTTCGAGCCGACCATGTTTCATTTCTGTTCTTAAAAATACTGTCATTGTAATTATAGACATGACTGTGATCTGAAATGTCTTAAATATATACACAAAAGAATTTCGCTTCATCAATAGCCACTCTCTTGCAAAGCATGCCTTGAAGAGTTCCCATTTTGGGATTCCATACTCGTCTTTCACCAATGCAGCAGGATGAACTTTGGTACGGTCATAAGGAACCTCAAGTTCCTCAGAAAGTTTTTGACCATTGATGCAATTTTTGAAGTGTTCAACAAACTCAGGCACACTTACATATTGGTAAGGTAACTCCTTTTTGAACCAGTATTGCTCTTGATCCTTTCTGGAAGTAACTTCAAGCAAAAAATCTGCAATACCTTTCCTTTCTGGGCATTTGAAGCCTACACTCTCAAAAAATTCAAGAACATTCTCGTTGGGACCTTGATAGACAATCTGACCCTCTGAAAGTAAAATTATGTCATCAAAAAGATCATATGCTTCAGGTGTAGGTTGCAGAAGAGAGATCATTGTTGTCAGGTCCATGATATGGACCATCTGCCTCAAAAACCTGACAATTTGGAAGGTTGTTGAACTATCCAATCCAGTTGATATTTCGTCCATGAATAGAGCCTTTGCTGGTCCTACCAGCATCTCACCTGCATCCAGAACATGAAGGTTACTGATTATGATCACAAGTTTGTCAATAAATTCAACATTACTATAATGCATTTTCTATTAGTTTTCCTATAAATTCATTATGACTACAGTATTGCTTACCAGTAGTTAGACGCTTCTTTTGTCCACCAGATATGCCCCTCCTCATCTCATCTCCCACCAAAGTGTCCGCACATATTTCCAGTCCAAGTATCTGTTGCATTCTATATGTAACTTAGATGCAAAAAAACTTGGTTTACAGACTGAAAAGATAGTAGTTAGATAGAAATGGATTACAGAGGCACCAACCTTAGAAACATAATCTGTGACAAGACTTGTTTCTTGACCTTCAATAGCTGTGGCTTTCATAAAAGCATCTATCTCTGGGTCTGGTTTGATTCCTGATTCCTTTTCTCTTCTTGACAGTTCCACCAGCAGATCATACCTAGTTCCAACTCCCAAGCAGCGTCCAGAAAAGTCCAATGTCTCTCTCACTGTCATCTCTCCATGATGAAGATCATGCTGACTAATGTAAGCACATGTTCTTTCAGGAACAAACTCTGATAAATCATGACCGCAGTAAGTGACTCTTCCTGATGTCTGTTGATGAAATTACATGGTGGAGAGTTAACTCTGGGAACTTAAGGTCCTAATTAACTAGCTTATCTTACTGAGCTTGGTCATTTAAAGCACAATCTCCTACTACAATCATTAGTGCGTTATTGTTAAAATGGAGGAATGGGATAACTCACCCTTAGATTCTTGTCCATTTTCCCAGCAAGTGCCAAGAGCAGTGTAGTTTTCCCTGATCCTGGAGGGCCCAGAAGTAGTGTCATTCTGGAGAGTGTGAGAGAAAGAAAGAAAACAAAGATGATTACAAAAAAGAAAGTCCATAATTTCTCATAAATAAAATTTATGCATTTATACTAGGCCATTTTCATGTGAGAAGCACAATAGCTGTTTCTTTTATTTTTTCTGCAAGTAAGGTGCCGTCTCTGAGAGTGAAGTATCTAAAAGAAGCATAAATATGAAGAGTAATGTAAATGACACAATTGAAACTGACATGGCCAAAATACCTTGACGGTTTCAGGATTCCACTGACATCTCGAAGTATTTTCACAACCCTTTTCTTGGATGGGAGAAGCTTGAGTGATCCAAGAACACCCTATTTGTTACAAACAAGAAGAAGGAAAAGCCATTTATCCATACCTTTCAAAGAAGTCCAAGAACCAAGCTTCACAAAGCATAATCATACTCTATAAAGAAAATACCTCAGTTATATTCATGGTACTATTCAATAATGTGGGCAGTGCCCTGGTTCCAACATATGCATCCCCTTCAACTGATAAGTGCTCAAATCTGACTTCAATCTTTGGAGTCTCAATTCCAACTCTAGTTAGCATAAGAGAATATGAAACTTGTTAATCAAGTCTTACAGAAAACAGATTAATTTGAACTAAAACAAGTTTCAACTAAACCAAATTAGACAAGTTTTGGTTGAAACAGTTAAAAAGAGAAGGTTTTGAGAAGTCGATGAGATAAACAACTACGAGGAGTCTAAAGAATCACCTTTCAACTCTTTCCCTTAGCCTAAGAAGAAAATTCTCATTGTCCTTTTCAGCAGAAACTAGAATTTTCTCCAAGAGGTGCTTCTTTTCTCGCCTTCCAAGTTTGGTGATATCAACCTCTTCATAATCAACTTTCCCATTATCCAGAACTTGTTTCAGAATCCCCTTCCTCAGCCTGTCATATGTTGGAAGCCGCTCTATTGCAGCCCACATCAACTCCTCCGCATCATCTTCCCTCCTACTTCTCTGAAACACATTACCCTGTCCACCAAAAGAGAAAGCCTCGTGTAAACTCGCCGAGGCCAAACTTTTCCTGCCAGATGTTGATGACCCAGAACTCTTCCTGCTAAGGGAATCAATTCTGTTCATTCCATTGCTTGTTGACCTCACAAGATCACCTTCTGTCACTACTTCAGCCATATTCATCAAAGATGCTGTTTGATCTTACACCTTTTTATACAGTTTTGAGTGAAGGGTGTTTGTGTGGGCAATGGATATTTATAATGAATAGAAAGAGCTAGAAGAAAACTATATATGCAATGTGAAAGACTGAAAGCTCTAATTTGGGTTTCTGGGTCTCAAAGAAAGAGATCGGTAGCTCTAAAAGGTGAAGATGGCTGACAGAATAACAGAATCTACATTGAGTTGAAAAGATATTTGGCAATAAACCCAAACTAGAGAGAAATGGCAAAATGGAAGCTACTGAACTGGCGGTATATAACACCATGCAGCTATAAGAATCTTGAGAGAGAGAGAATCATACACAGTTTAAGGAGAGTTTGACTTGTGCAGCATAGGAATGATATGAATAATGGGTTACTTCCTTTAGATACTGTTACGTGGTGGTACCAACTATGAATGATAATTAATATGTAATTCGAAAATTTAATAAAATTCTCTAAGAGTAAAGCACCACCAACACGTTGCCTCGTTAAAAAGCAAGTTGAGTTTAAGATATATTTAGTTTAAAGTATTAAATTTAAAACTTTTAAGTAATTTTATTAAAAAAAAAAATTACTATTTATCGCTTGTTGTGAATTAATCTCATATATAGATGTGAAGATAATCTGACCGTAAACCAAAAATAGTACAACTAGTGTCTTGACTCATAAGTCATCTGAAAGAGATATCATGAGTTGCCATCACCTAACCATAGCAATACATGCTGGTGGTTAGTTGTATGGCTGCTCATTATTGGGTGAATGTTTGCGCGCGAAGTGCATGCTAATAAAATATGTCTTTATAAACGGAAAGGTTTGTAAAGCCAATTTTTTATTAGTTACAGAAAGTTTCAATAATTAACACTAACAAATTCTAAAATAAAATAATCTTAAACCTCAGATAATATGGCAACATCTGAATGGTTGAAAATGATATTTTGACTAATTTAACATGAATCCAAGCCCAGGTTTCATGCATTTTAGTTGGGAAAAAGTCAAATTTCATGAAATATTCTATATGAGAAATTGAGCTGTCAACCATGAAAGACAAACCTCGTTTTGCACGATGAGTTTAAATTTTAATTTCAGAGTACCATCAAATCTTATAGAAATCTTTCCTTGTGATACAAATTAGCATTTGAGCTATTTGAGTATGACGAACACAATGTAGCTAGCATGGATCTTCAGACTTGCACCACATAACGTAGGAGAAGAGAGAGTGTGTGTTCAATTTGGGGCGAGGGAGGGGAAGAAAGTACATCTAAAGTCACGAAGAAGCTTATATTTGCACCATTTTATTTGAGTCTAGGCAACTGTTTGATTTAATTAGGAAATGCTTTGATATTTTTATTTCTTAAACTAGGCTTTTTATTTTTTTATTTTCTTAAATTTATTTTTTTTATTAACAATAAGTCTACTCGCTTTTCATAAAAAAAAATTAATTTTCTAATATAAATCTGATTTGATTTGTAAAATTTTAGTAAGTTATTATTCATAATTAAATTGATTTTGTTTTTTTCTTAAAAAAATTTAGGTAAGTTAAATCCTCAAGTTTATCATGAGTATGTCTTTAAATTAAAAAAGTATTTATAAAATTTGTACGGATTGTCTATTAACAAGATCTTAGTATCAACAAAAAGATCCAAACCCACATCAACAAGATTTGGGACAAATGATTTTATTCTTGGGACAAAATTTTCTCTCTCATACATTGTTTCAAACTTTGTCCCACACCTATATAATAATTTAGACATTTTAATTAATACAACTTGTAATATTATATTATTATATGTAAGTTAATCACGTGGCTATGGAATATGTTTTAAAACAAATTGTGAGACAAAAAATATTGTCTCTTAGTCTAGAACAAAATCTTTTTTCTCATTCGGTGTTCCATTTGTTGTCCCATGTCCATATAATTCGTCAAAAAATTTGATTAATGTGCAACTTACATCATTATTTTGTTATATGATAATTAATTATGTGCTTATAGAATATGATTTGAGACAAATTGTGAGAAAATTATTTTGACCCTATCCCTACGACAAAATTCTTTATCCTATAAAATGTTCTAAACTTTATCTCATGCTCATGTAATTAGTCAAAAATAATTAATTAATGTAATTTATAATATTATTTTATTATATATTGACCAATCACATAATTATTAGACAAGATGTAGGATAAATTGTGAAACAAAGCATTTAGCCCCACTTAAAGCAAAATCCTCTATCACATGCCCTATTCCAAACCCTCTCCCATGCCCACATAATGAGTCAATAAATTTATAACTTGTAATATTTATTATATGTTGAGTAACGACATAGCTATGGGACAATATTTGAATAAATCGTAGGACAGAGGATTTAAGCCATTCTCATGCCCATTTAATTTGTCTGAAAATTTTGTGTTAGCTGTGGGATTGAGTCATAGATTATTTGTTGATGCATGTAATATGTAGTTTGAATTTTTTAAAGGAAGTTGATCAGATACATTCAGAAGTTTCAGAGCTTAAATTACGATATATATGTTATAAGTCGTGAATTTCATGCTGGTTTGAATTACTTAATTAGAAGAGACTTCATAACGTGCAAGTTTGAATTTCTGTGACAATTGATAATGAAAAATTAGTGTTTATTGATGTTAATTTGGAGATGGGCCAAAAATAAGCTCTCTTCGTAACAAGTCGAAAACAAAGAAAAATTTCCCTCACATAACATCTATCCGAACCCAGTTAGTTGCCTAGAGAGCAGCAAAGGAAGTGACAAAAGAGATTGCGAGGGATGGTATTTTAAATGTTATTTTTAGGATTTTAAAAATTATAATTGTAATTAACTTCGTAGAACACATGCAAATTGATCAAACTGATAAAATTAAAAAATTCTTATATACATATAAGTATTTGAAGAAAATAAACTGCTCTAAATGAATTTAAAAAATCAAGATCATGCCACAATTCTATAATTGCCTTGTGATGAACTCCCTAGAAAGTCGTGACTCTAAATTGTTATTAAATTAATTCCGGTCTTATAATTAAGTTTAACTTTGATTGAATTTTCAAAAAATCAAATAAACACGTCTCAAATATTTTTAAATATAAAATGAGGTTTTGACAGAATAAAATAAAAATATAATTAAAATAAAATATATACAAAATATATAAAAAAAATGAAACATAACAAAATAGTATATAGATAATAATGCAATTAACTTAGGTAACAATCTAACTTCCCAATGATTTTATCCTCAAGATAGATTCTAATTTACTTATGACAATTAATTAGATTAACCTTAAGTCTCAAAATTAATTTAACTAATTGATTAATCTAGTTGACTCCACACTAGGGCAAAATCTCTACACCCAGCTTAACAATTTCTACTGCGCAATTACACATAATATGGCTAATAAAACTAAACCTAACCTCAACCATAATCTTGCATCAAGATAAAGCACCCATATAAAAAAGCTTAAAACTAAACCTAAGATAGTCAAACCTAAAAAAATCACAAACCCAAATAAGAACCGTGTACAAAAATCCCCGTACATAATCCAATCAAGAGAAACATGAAATAGAAATACACAACTTTCATAAAACCAAAATAAATACAAGAACCCTAGTTAGGGAGGCTGAAAATGGCCTTTTTTAGGGTGAAAACCTTAGTTTCTATAATTACAACTATGTCATCTAGCTATATAAATTGACCCAAGTGTCCTTCATTAAAAAATCTAGTAATTCTAAGTTTATCCCTAATTGAATGTTGACTTTAGCTCCTCCTTGTTGACTAATGAATTTGGGTTTTCTCTAATTGCTCAAAGTCTAGCCCCAACAGAATATATTTCAACTAATTCATACGGAGGTTTCTTAGATCCAATCTCGAAAATAAAGATTCTATAACATATAAATTGGACCTTAAAATAAAAAATTAATATAAAATATAATCGATTCTAATTAAACCTTAATGATAAGAATATAAGCTAAATTATCAATTGAATGCAATTTTATAATACAAAAATTAAGTATAAGAGTGAAATCATACTAAGAACAAGTCATCTTAATCCAAAAACTTAAGCAATCAATTAACACAAATCTCTTAGGTGATTTAATATATATTAATGTTGTATATTCTATATATGTATATAAAGACACATAACTCACTTCTCAAAATATTAAAATAAACAAGCTAATATGGAATTACTCTACAAACCCTAGGTCCATCGACCATCTCTCCTACAGTTGTGTTACTAAGAAATTCAACCTTGAAATCTTCACAAGAGACAAGTACACTTTGAATCCCATCGACTATAGCTACCACGCCACCAACCCAAATCTCAAAGATGGGGCCTAGACGCGACCAATCTTTGCCCATAGAAGACAGAATATTGCCCCTTCCATTCCTAAATATAAAATGCACCAGCAGCACTCGCCTTCATAAACATCATATTCTTCTCATTGCCGGAGAAAACCACGGAAAGCGCTGACGAGACTCATGTGTTGTTGTAGAAAACCTAAATCCCTGCTCCTTGGAGGTGGATTTTGGTGGCGCTAGGGTTTCTGATGGCCAAGGTAGCATCCCAAGTGAAGGTGACGTTGCTAGGGTTCATGGGGTTTAAGGGTAAGACAGTGAATGAATCAACTTGAAATTTTGGTACTTCCGGTATAGTGAGTTCTACTATCATGCAGCTAATAGCTAGAAGGACAAGAAACAAGAACAATAAAAAAAAACTAGAAACAATGCACGGTGTGCTCCTCTTGGATGACTCTTCGGAATTAGGCGCAGTGCTAAAGTCCAGGTCAGCCTTTAGTGGCTTACACTCATCATCCATGATTAGAACCTTGAAGAAAAACATAAAGAAAAGCTTATAAGTCCAAGAAACATATGAACAATAAAACATAGAAAAATAAGACAAACTACTTTCGGAGTCGAGTGGCTCTTTGGGCTTTCGCACAGAGTGGCAAACCGTTGGTGGCTTAGAGTCTTAGACTGGTCCTTCATAATTTTATTTTTTTCCCTGATATGTGATCCCTCGTAATTAGAGCTTAGAAGAAAAACACAGAGAAGAGGCAGAGTAGCAGACTATATACATGGAGGAATCCTTATGTCATAAATCAAAGCGAGACGATTCTTAAGACGTACATAACAAAAGGGGGTAAGAAAGATATTGAGAGGAATTAGGGACTAGAATTTGAGAGAAATTAATATTTAATGTGATTGATCAGATAATCTGACTCGTGCTTAGCACGAGATGGTAGCTAGTATCTCATTCGTGCCTTTGAAATTGAAAATCCCTCAAAATCTGCTAAACCAAATTCTAGATATGTGTTTATTTTTTGGTAAATTATATATCGGTTTAGAGTAGGGGTGGGCACGGGTCGAGACGGCCCAGTATCCCGACCCGGCCCGAAGAGCTTCAGGACACAATCGGGACGGGATAAACCTGGACACAAGACGGAATCGGGATAATTTTTCAATGTCCCGGCTAATTTCGGGACAGTACCGGGACAGACCTAATCCCGTCCGGGCCGGCCCGAGTATAACTTTGTCTCGGCCCGTCCCGGAACCAAGACCCACACATCCCAAGTTTAGCCTTCAGTTTTTTTTGTTCAGTCGTTCCTCACTCTTAGTGTATGAGGCAGAATCAGCTTATGGTGTTAAGGTAAAGCTGAGGAACTTCTGTGATGGTCTGGTCTGTAGTATCCGGAAAGAATCCGTTGTGGTCTCTCAATTTTAAAATTAAGATCCAACTCCAAGCCACTTTCAGTCTAAGCGCTCTCCCAATTCCAACCTGACTCATCTAATTGTGCTTTCTACCTACACAAATAGACCCATGATACTTTTACAATCTCATTCAAGATTTCTGCTTCAGACGTTGCAAAATCGCCTTCAAAAGTACCTTTTTCTTCTTTTATGCTTTCATTTGTTTTCTTTATTTCCCTATGAATATATAGATTTTTTATTCTATGGTTGCTAACTGCATTTTACACTTTCTGATACATTTGTGATAAATGAAGTCCTGCATGTCCGCTTCTGGGCACTTTCAATTTTCAAAGTTAATTTATTTCTATTTGGGCAGCAACCTCTTGGCGTCTGTGTGGTGATATTTTGAGAAAATATGCTGCTCCTAACGAAGATAATGCTTGCATTCACAGCCCTTTTCTTTGACCAAATTGAATTTGATTTAATGTTCTGGTGCAATGTGCTTAATTCAAGTCGAACCTTGTTGTTGGTTAGCTTGTGCCATGTTAGTTTTATTTTGTTATATTGGGATGGCTATGTTAATTCCGATATTTTAAGATGATAAATAAAATATATTTTTGTTTTTCCTAACATGGTTATGGTTATATTAAGATTTCGATTATGATGTGTATGATTGAATATGCCTATATCACTTATTGGTTGAAACCTAATTAGCTTGAGAATTTTTATTTGAAATATGTTCATCTTCAACTCAAACTTAAATATGAGTGGAGCTACAAATTTTAGCTTAAGCTTGCCCTTGACAAGCTCAGTCAGGTATACAGACCACCGTTGCTCTCTCTATCTCTCTCTCTCAAATTTACAAAAGAATTTATATTAATCTTTTGAGCATATTGAACTAGTTTTTTGTTTTCATTTTTCTTTTGTTTTAAGAGGATATATGATGCTTCTTGCTTTGTATCCTTTTTCTTGTCTTAATATATTCTCCTTTTATCCAAAAAAAAATTCTTCCTTTCCTTCTGAAATTTTAAAATAATATATTAGTCTTATTTGTGCAGTGAAGAAACTGAATGGATTGTGCATAGCTTGTTCTTGAATCACTAAATTAAATGGCAGTGTATGAGATCATGCTCAGATTTGTTTATTTGTTATATGAAGTAAGTTGGAGAAAGTTAACACATGGAAGATATAGCCTGCCTAGGATGCTCATTTTGTTTATAGCCTTACTGTAATGAAGAAACTTAGTTGGATGGCTATATTATGTTATTCTTGACAGAGCATTTCAACTTTTTTCATTGTCTAATTGTTGCCAGTAAAGTACTGGACTTCATGTCAAAATACAATTCTATGTCCTCAAGAAGGCTACTCTTGATCTTAATTTGTAAGATGTTGCTAATAACAATGCCAATTATCATTTTTTTTTTTTTACTTCCTGTCCCAATCTAAGTGAGTTATCATGATTCCAAAACTTATTTCTCTTTCTTAATTTATCAGTCACGGAATCCTTATTTCATCTTATATTTATTACAGTATTGAAAAAGGAGTTGAACTAGACTACCAGTGGGTTGAGTTTGATGATGTTCGATATCATATACAAGTAACCATTTTTTTTTAATATACAGATAATTATCGCGACAAATATGCCAATGGCAGCTTTTGATACTTTGATAGTGCTGATTGAATTTCACAGTTTATTGCATTGAAGTGGGTTTTTGACTCTTTGGATTTGCATATCTGACCAAGTCAAAACAATTGTAGGTGATGAAGAATCCACATATTTTGTTGCTGTCAGTATCATTACCCACCCCCCTTCCAGAAACTACTTTCTTGGCTGGACTTCCCTTTGGAGCCATAGAAGCAATAAAAGCTGCATATGGGGGTGGTTGTGCAAATTCTCGATCCTCCTAGGGATGGCTTTAACCTGACATTGAAACTGAATCTATCTAAGCTTCCTCAAAATCAAGGTACAGTAAAATTCCTTGTTTAGATGTGATCAAAAGCTTGAGGAATTATCACATGTCCTAACCGGAACTTAGGTTAATTTTATCATTATCCTGGTTTAGTTAATTTTATCTATAGAAGTTCATGTGAGGACGGACATCTATCTGTGTGTATCTAGTTTTTGAACATGAAAAGTTGAGTGAAGTTTCTGAAACTGTATTTGGAATCATCTATCCATATAGCAAAGTAAGGATTTTTTGGCCTTGTGACATGGTATAAAGCTGCGTTGATGTATATTGGCCATTATGTGTTTCAATAGTTTGACAGATTTTCCTAGAAGAAGACAACCTTAGATTACATCTAGTACTGATACTCATCTCACATAAAAAATACTAATTAGTGAAATTGAGGAACACTTAGACGTTCAATCATGTACTATAATTTATTATGTACAGTGGCCATTGCCCTGGTATGTTACAATCTCCATTTGCATGAAATTTGAAAGAAAGACTAAGTTTATGTTTCACTTTCTATGAGGAAAACAGCATTGAATTTTATTTGTTGCAGGCTGTTATGGCAGAGGCAAGATCTCAACAAGCCGCTTCCATGACAAAATTCCATTGGCTTGGACATAGGTTTCCAATATCAAATGCAAAAACAAGGGTGGCCATTTTGAAAGGTTGGTAACTTCTCTTTGTAATTCAGAAGTGTGCCAAGGTTAGAAGCAAACTCCATACTTCCTAGAATTTAGCAAGAATCAGATACTTACTTTTTTTTACACTTTCTGTTGATGAAAAGCATGCCCTTATGAATTTTTCAACAAATGATAGTCTCCCTCTTGGTTTTTCTTTAATTTTATTTTCAACAAATCAATGCATATTATGTTGGTCCGAGACGGGATAAAATTCGAGACCAATCTAGACATGATCCGGGACGGAACTCGGGACACAACCGGGATGGAACCGGGACATGCATGTTTATTGGCGGGACGGGACAACTCTAAGGTTCAGGACGGGACCGGGACGGAGATTCTTGTCCCGGCATATTTTCGGGACGGGACTGAGACGGCCCAATTCCCGGCCCATACCCACCCCTAGTTTAGAGTTTGGATTAATTGTGAAAATTAATATTTCATAAAAATTATGTATTTAAACAAAATAATTACATAATATCAAAAAATATTTCAGTGTCATGTTTTGCTACGATAAAACAATTAAAAGGATTTTTTTTATAAGTATTCAAAACTTATTACTGAAGTTTATACTAATCTCATAACAAAGATTAGTAATTTTACGAGACTCGGAGCTGCTATTTTGAAGCTTCTAATTATATATTGCATGACAAGAACAAATAAAATGGGGATATAGAGTCACCTTGCCTTAATCCTTTGGCCCCTTTGAAGAATCCCACTAGGCCACCATTTATGCAGAGGGAGAAGGATGTTGTTGTCACACATTCCATCACCCATTGAGTAAATACTTTTGGTAGAAATTAGCCAAAACCTGTTAGCATTTCCCTAAAATTACCAATCAACAGAGTCGTACGCTTCTTTTTAAGTCAAGTTTCATCGTGCATCTAGCTTGGAGAAATATTATTCCTCTTTCTTGTATAACCGAAGGAGTTCTTGGGTCAACATTACATTTTGATAAATGGATCTTCAAGCAACAAAAGCTCCTTGGTTATTATCACTAATATCAGGCAATACATTTCTCATTCTTTCACACAAGCTACTTTGGAAATGCACTTATAGACAGTGTTACAGCAGGCTATTCAGTGGTATTCACTAGCATTTTTTGGTGAATCATCTTTAGGGATTAAGGAGATCACAGTAGCATTGAATTGTTTGAGGATTTTAGCTTAGGCAAGAAATTCTTCAACTGCCTGTACCACATCTAAGCCTGTAATATTTTCCCAAGTTGATTTGAAGAATCCACTCTCAAATCCATCAGGGCCTGGGCTTTTATTGATGTTAGTCGAAAAGTGGGCCTGTTTTATTTTATCTGTACATTTTTTTTTTTTCTGTCATAGATATTGGAGAGAGATTGAGTTGGAATTCGAGACTATGAAAATGCTAGTACCTTATAGTGTTAAAGAGAGGGTTCTTAACCAAGTGAACTAACCTCAATTTTCTATTTCATCTGTTTTCACCAGCCTAAATAATCCGAACTGTTGTTTAACCGATATAGTATTCCAATCTTATACATCAATTCCTTTAATTTTTCTCTATTATCTAGCCTTACCCAACTTCTTTTGGAAGGTATAAAATGCTCCTCAACTTGCTCAGCATTGTCCACGATAGATCCATTTTCAAGTGTGATTGATGTGATTCTACTTCCTTCGAATTTCTGTTTAAGGATAGCAAAAATAAGCAGAATGTTGTTGGTCACCTTTATTTACCCAATCTGCTTTTGATTTTTCAAGTAGATAGCTTTCAGCTGCAGCATGAAGGAAGTCATATTCAGAGGCTGCAATTCTTTCTTCCTGTTACAAGCCATTAATCATAAATTGCTCACGAAAGATGTAAGCTTGAAATTCATAAACTGAGTCTCAAGATATACTGTTGTTAAATAATTTGAAATCTTAAAATTACATTTGTTATGAAAGATTTATTAATTATTGCTCTTACATAAAATAAAAATTTGTCTTATAAGTGACGAGTATAGTCATACCAAGAAGTAACCTGAAAGGAAAACAACATTACAAGATTAAACTTAATAATATTTTTCTTGCAGCAGATTTTTGTAGGTATTTCATTATAGATTTATTTGAAATAATATTCATGAGAAGCTACATTAAAAAAACAATAGATGAAAATTAATATCACTTCTAAATGAAGTAACAATAAGTTGAACTATTTATCTTATAAAATGGAGCAGTTAGACCGACCCTTGGATTTTAATTAGAGTATGACAATGCATAATAATTGCATGATGGAAACATGAGTTTCCTGTTTGAGCTAAAGTCAAATTTCAAAAATATTATATGCTATATATATATATATATATATGACAACTTGAAACTATATGACAGTCATGAAATTATTATAGGAAACCTCGTGCTTCATAGGTTACTGTGTTTGTTTTTCTTCTGTGAAAAATAAAATATATATGTAAGTTGAGTTGCAAGACCTCACTATTATTAAAGCAAGTTTCAAGACTCAAAGAAGCTTGTAAATATATTTACATATTATTCACTGAGGTCTTCACATAAAGAGTGGGTCTGAAACATATATTCTTATAAAATATGATTCCGATTCTTACTAATCGAATCAACATTATTTGGCTGAGTTTAATGTGCTTTCTGTCTTTTTACGATTTCAGGTGCCTAACATACTCCATAGTCTACCAAAAAAATTTACTGACTGAGCAATCAAATCTTTTAGCAAATCTATATTAGCATTTAAACTATATGTGGTAGTTGTAGTACTCCATTTTAAATTATTATAGGAGTAACATAATTTTATATCACTATATATGATTAGAGAAGCTACAAATTGAGATGGAATATTATATTATGACAAAGCATTTATGACTGATATTATTAAGCATTTACGATTGATATCACTAAGTGCATAAATCAATTAATAGGAATTGTTCTAATTTACCTAGAAATCTTTAGTTTTAACCCCTAGCTCATCAGGAGTTTTGCCACCATTCAATCTGGCTTGAATGTTTGTGAAAGGGAGAGTTGGAGTGCACTAGGAGAAGAGATAAGAGCAGTCCACATTAACCTACAGATAGCGAATATTCCCCCTTTGCCAAAAGCAAGACCCCACCGAAGGGAATCAAGTTCAGTGTGTATGTAGTTGGTGCAGCCGATGAAACCCATCCAACCCAAAATCCACCTGCCACAATCGTCCATAATAAAATAAGTCATACTAATAAAGCCAAAAGTCATGAATTTAATTAAAATTATTGAATCGTTTTTGATGTGATAGATATACTTTTTCTTGTTTCCATCTTAAATAATAAAAATAATTTCGTACGAGAATAGTGTAAGTATAATATGGGAGCAAGTCAAAAATAAAATAAAATAAAATGTCATTATATACATATGGGGAAAGTTATGTTAATTTTCATCTTCTGCTAATTGTATTGTAGCTTTGCATGAATAATATTTCAATTAAACCCTAAACCCTTTACTAATCTTGGAAATTTATTAATTGTTCTCGCTGCACTATTTTTTTCCTTAAATTTGTTGAATTTAGTATCAAAATTAGCTTTTAAACTGCTGCATATTTATTTCGTGTAAATTTGTATTAAACAATTTGTGTTACCTCCTATAAATTTGTATCGAACATTTTTTCTTATCCTGTATAAACTTATATAGGATATTAGATGTATTGATCCTAATTTAGCCACTATCAATCATAAATTTTGAGAGGATCTTAATAAAAAGATTGAATTTGTGATAGGGTTTGATTCGTTACCATTGAGGGCTTTTCTATATCAACATATGAATGATACACTAGAAGCATCTCTATCATTACCTATGTGAATTTTTTTTTTCCTACTAAAAGTTCTTATTATAGAAAAGAAAAAAGTTCTTCTACGCAAAAAATTATTTGAATTGGCTTTTTAAAAAAATTAAACATTTTTAAAAGACAAAAAAATCTTCTAATAAAAATATGTGATGGGATATTTTTTTTTGAAAAAAAAAAAAGTCATAAATTTTATGAGAAAAATATTTAAAAATTTTAAAAAATATATTTTTAAGTTTAATATTTCAAAAACACTTTTTTTTTTTAAAAAAAAAAAAAAAGCTAATACTTATACCCTCCATTTCTGCAACTACTATAACCAGGCAAAGACCAGCCTTCCCTTGCAATATTAGGAGTCAGAACTTCTCTAATTGGTGAATTTTTATATCATTGATCGAGATTTTTGTGCTATTTCACTCTGATCCGAACTCCTTAAGAATATGCTGCTTTTGCCCAATCAACATTCTTAATTGTACTTTTAACATTATATATATGGCTCTTAGGACTTGAGGAAGAGGAAGATGGCATAGGAATAGAAAAGACATTTGGGTAGAAGGGAATTACATGCATGGGCATATATATCACATAACTTTTAATAAATAAATACTGAATCACTAGATTTAATTAAGATGAAAGTATATGATAGAGAGAAAAAAATTTCATTTGCTTATACGGTAAGTGGATTTATCTCCATGTAAATATATATATAGAGAGAGAGGAATAATTCGCGTACACTTTAAGTAAATCTAGTTATACTTACATCATTCAATAATTTTATATATTTGGTTTCAATAATTGTATTTCATTATAGATTTATTTGAAATAATATTCATGCATCGCTACATTATTAAATGGAGTAACAATAAGTTGTACTATTTATTATATAATAAAATGGAGCAGTTCGAACGACCCTTGAATTAATTAGAGTATGACAATGCATAATAATTGCATGATGGAAACCTGGCTTATTATTTGAGATAAAGTCAAATTTTAAAAATATTATATTTATGTATTATATATAACAACTTGAACTATATGACAGTCCCGAAATTCTTTTAGGCAATCTCGTGTTTCCTCAGTTTACTGTGTCCTTATTTTTTAGCGAAGAAAAATTTAGCATAATTAAGATAAGTTTTAAGAATTTACTAATTGTGTGTTTGGTAAAGGGAACTATTAGAGATTGTGTCTTGTTCACTTGGTAAATAAATTAGTAGAACTATTTGATAAACTATAAATAGAGAAAAATTATTGCATTTGAAAGTTAATTTTTAAAATGTTATTTAAAGTAATATTTTATTCTAAAAATTAGTTACCAATAATTTATTTTTATTTTTATTCTTGAATTTTTTAACAAATTACAAATTTGATTCTGACATAATTAGTTCGATCTTTCTCTCTTTCACAAGACCTCTCATTTCTTTTTCTTCTTCTATTTTTTTTCCCTTCTCCCTTCGTTTTCTTCCTCTCTTGGCGAACTTAGTTTTTATTATTTAATTATTTAATTAATAGGTTGATAATAATTAATTAATTAATTAATTGATAATAAAATAAATAATAAAAAATAATTATTCAATAATAAGTAAAATGATTTATATTTAATTTTAATATAATATTCATTTTAGTTAGTTGTATAATTAGTTTTATCAAATAGCTCTAATTTTAATGAGTTAATTATACACTTATAAACTTTTAGTTAACTTTATAATTATACACTATAATATCGTGTAGTTTTAGTTAATTTTGTCAACTAAACTGTAAATTTCAAAGCTTAGAACATACGTGCCTATGAAATATGGTTTCTTACTAATTAAATTAAGTTTATTATATTCTCTTTCGTCTTTTTTTTTTTTTCCGATTTTGGGTGCCTTGCACTCCATAGTCTACCAAGATAAATATATTTACTAAACCATCGAATCTTTCAGCAAATCTATATTGCATTTAAATTATACATGGTTAGTTGCACTACTCCATTTTAAATTATAACAGGAGCAATAGCATAATTTTATATGACTATAATTAGAGAAGTTACATCCATAATAAGATATCCATGCTTGTGAAACGGAGATTTAGAATGAATTAGGGAAAGAGATAAGAGCAGTCCACATTAACCTTCAGACAGGGAATCCGCTTTTCCAAAATCAAGACCCATGAAACCCACCTGCCACAATCATCCATGATAAAATTTTAAATAAACTAGTCTAATTTGTTTTAGATATCTCATATTTAAATATTTGAATGAGTACAAAATAATCATATATTATATTTGTATATCTTTAATTATTTACGCGATAAAATAAAAACTATTTACATATCTCATTGTAAATTTTTTATGTATTTCAAACATATTAAAATTATGAGAACTTAAATAAAATTACATCATAATAAGATTACGTGTGTTCACAGCTATAAGACATTTTAACTCAAAAGTTATTAGTTTAAAATTATTAAATCACTCGTGTTTGGAGGAATATACTAATTATTACTTCAATTCTAAACAAAAATTATCTCGTACCCAAAGTTTTGACCGACTAATTTTGGAAATTTATTAATTTTTGTTGCTACAATTCTTTTTTTCCCTACAATTATTGAATAACTAGACCATTAGATTTAATAAAAAATGAAAGTATATGATAGAGAGTAAGTCTTTTCATTTATTCATATAGTGAGTGGATTTCTCTCCATATATATAAATATAGGAACAGGGCTGTGTCAAGAAATTATGTAGCTTTAGACAAAATTATTAAAGGAGCTTAATGTAGTGTACTGATAATTCTTAATATTGTTCTTTTAAACTTCAAAATCATTTATCAAAATTTTATAATTAAGTAATTATAACATTTCATTCTTAATATGGTTAATTCATTTATAGTTAATATAAAATACGACTTAATTTTAATTTTGAAAATTTTGTTGGTAGTAGCAACAA
Organism: Bauhinia variegata; assembly: GCA_022379115.2. Lineage (NCBI taxonomy): Eukaryota > Viridiplantae > Streptophyta > Magnoliopsida > Fabales > Fabaceae > Bauhinia > Bauhinia variegata. The sequence goes on along the minus strand of CM039428.1, from coordinate 19,059,533 downwards.
TTACAAAATAATCTATAAATAATATATGAAGATATGAGGGAGAAGAGAATGAGAGTGTTAAGAAAGTTTGGAAAAAAAAATGAATAAATAATTAGAGAATAGACTCTCTTAATTAGGTAATAATGAAACAAATAGGTACAATCATACCATCCAAAACTCTTCATTCTTCAAATTCTATGGAGATTAAATTTTATTCTTTCACTTTTTTATTTTAGACCGCTTCTCATTTTTCTCTCTTCATTTAATTTTAACACCATTGATAATTTATTTCCCAAGCTTTTTATTTTTTAATTTCTTTATTTGTTGTTTTTTTACTTTTAGATCTCATTATATACTAAAAAGAAGAGACACATTTATGAATATGAGGCCTTAGGATAAAAATGGAGCCTAAGGCAACAGCCTTAGTTGCTTTGGAGTAAACACGGCCCTGTATAAGAAGGACTCACTTACTTTGTCACCTTATTTCAATGAATTATAAAAAGATTTTAAATTATATGTAAATGTCATATCTAAGATTAAATGTATTTGAGAATTTATGATTTTTGTGTAATTTAATATGCATAATCAAGGTTACAATATGACATAATAGATCAACAAAAATCTTTTTTCAAAAGAAATTATTGAATGAAATAAGTATTCAAGAGTTACTACTTAAACCATCACTAAGATTGATCTTACATAAAGTTTATTATTATCTATGATAAGGAAAGTCAAATTGCTTTGATAAACTTTAGACTCCATTAATAATATATATAAAAGATAAAAATTTCGCAATTATATGCATAGAAGAAGACAAAAAATTCTAGATGTAAATTTTTAAACGAAAGCTCATATATACACGTGAGGTTTTGCAAACAAAATCTAATGCAAGGGACTGAAACTTTTGTGCCTATAAATACCGAAAGCCAGCTTGCTCTTTATTCCATCCCATCCTCACTCTTCTCTTTCTCATCATCTTCCACGCCATTTAGCTGTTTCCTTGCTCCAACATGAAGCCTCATCTCCTGCCCATGTTGATTTGTCTCATTGTGAGCTTCAACTTTAATTTTTTTTTTTTTTCTTTTGTCAACATTAAGCCTTGACTTGTTCATTTCCTTATTTGGATAATTTTCAGTTGGTTGATATTATTATTGACTAAATTATCGGTTTTGTACTAAAATGCAGCTTGCGCCGGTGGTAATCGATGCTGCTTTACCTCCTGAGCTTTACTGGAAGTCCGTGCTTCCCAATACTAAAATGCCAAAAGCAGTCAAAGATCTTCTAAGCGCGGGTTGCTATAGAAATTTGAGAAAAATCTAATCGTAGTTGTATTGAATCATTTCTATTATAAATGTGTTGGTTTAATTGGAATAGTATTTGTGATCACAGGAAATTTGGGAAAGGACCCACACAATCCAATCTTTCTCTGGCAGCGTGCTACTACCAATCAGTTGAAAGATGACCCAAACAATCCAATCTTTTTATGGCGGGGTGCTGTTACAAAACAATTGCAAGATGACCCCAACAATCCAATCTTTCTTTGGCAGCACATTACTACCAATCAACTGAAGGATGACCCAAACAATCCAATCTTTCTCTGGCAACGTGCTACTGCCAATCAGTTGAAAGATGACCCAAACAATCCAATCTTTTTATGGCAGGGTGCTACTACAAAACAATTGCAGGACGACCCAAACAATCCAATCTTTCTCTGGCAGCACGTTACTACCAATCAACTGAAGGATGACCCAAACAATCCAATCTTTATATGGCAGGGTGCTGTTACAAAACAATTGCAGGACGACCCCAACAATCCAATCTTTCTTTGGCAGCACATTACTACCAATCAACTGAAGGATGACCCAAACAATCCAATCTTTCTCTGGCAACGTGCTACTACCAATCAGTTGAAAGATGACCCAAACAATCCAATCTTTCTCTGGCAGCACGTTACTACCAATCAACTGAAGGATGACCCAAACAATCCAATCTTTTTATGGCGAGGTACTGCTACAAATGAAGACCCGAATCAATTTTTCATCTATCAACATGATGGTGCTACTGATCAAACACATGATGGCTCGTTGAAGTTCTTGTTCTTGTTTGAAAACGACTTGCATCCTGGAAAAAAATTGGAGATGTTCTTTACAAAGAGCCCATACTCCAGGACCCTCATTCCTCGTGAAGTTGCAGATACAATACCGTTTTCACTTGAACAAGTGCCGGAGATATTAAAGATGTTTTTTGTTGAACCTGGGTCCAAGGAAGCTCAGATTATAAAAACTGCCATTCATCATTGTCAGGAAGCTCCAAGGACTAAAGGGGAGGAAAAGCATTGTGCTACTTCATTGGAATCCATGATTGATTTCATCACTTCCAAGCTTGGGAAAAACATTAAGGCCTACTCAACTGAGGTGGAGAAAGAAACCCACTTGCAAACATATACAATAGCACCTGGAGTGAAGAAGATATCAGATGAGATGATGGCATGCCACCAAGCACATTACCCATATGTTCTCTTTCATTGTCATAAATTAGGTGGGTCAACCAGGGCTTATTTTGTTCCCTTGGATGGTTCAGATGGGACTAGAGTCAAAGCCATGGTTGTGTGCCACTCAGAAACATCAGACTGGGATCCAAACCATCTCGCCTTCCGAACACTCAAAATTAAGCCAGGAACTGCTCCAGTATGCCACTTCAGTCCTGCGGACAATGTCATATGGACTCCCAACCGGGCTGCTTGAGTTGATAGCGGCTCTATCTTATCCATAAATAAATAAGTAGGCGATTCGATAGCACTAACTGTTGTGTTTCTGCCTACCTTGTGTGTAATGTATATATGTTGTAATCCATTGCGGTGTGTTTTTGGATATTTTCCACAGCATTTATGTGGCAAAATCATATAGAAGACTGTGTAAGTCAGAGACCTCTGACCAGTTGACTTTAGATTTTGCTACAAAGGCTGTGGAATATTGCACAAGAAAACTTGTTTGTTATGTTGCAATATATGTCTGTACTAGCTTTATATATCCTTTGCTAATCCATCGAATGCTTCGTAAATTTAATGTTTTTTTCTATTTGAGTCACTGGATACCAATTAAAACATATTTCAAAACTTTAAAAATACATCTTAATATATATATCCTTTTACTAATATATAGCAAAAACACATCCTTACAAGAAAAAGGCTTTGGAATTATGATATCTTTGAGTACTGCCTAATTATCCCCACCCAAAAATGATATCATCTTCTGGGGATCAAATGTAAACCTCTTGAAAAGATTATGTTAGCAGAAGAGCGAAAAGGAAACGAGCAGTATCATTTCTTCTTCTCCTTTTTCATTGCCAAAATCATACATATATTGTGCGCAGTACACACTCAAAGATTCTTCCCTACAAAAGCGGATTCATAACTACTCTTCTTATCAGACTAAATTAGAACCATTAAGAAACGTAATCCTTTAGCCAAGTAGGCGTACTAGTCTCCCGAATGGGCTTTGCAGTGGCTGCCTTTCGCCCCAATCCTTGCTTTCCAAGCCCAGATTCAGATTGATCAGTCCCAGGCCCCTCCAATTCAGCTTCAGGGCACATAACAGATTACTACCCTAAAATACTTGTTTGCTTAAATTTAACAGTCCAAATGTCAAAAGAGAAACTGTAGAAACTGCAGAAAACTGTCCCTTCCCATATGGGATCTCATCAAATGGAGGATAGCGTCCATGTTGAAGATGGCAAAAGGCACAACTTACTTAATTTTGTGATTGTTGATTGGAAATCGGAATGGAAATAAGAGATATATTTAGATTTAGGTTATCTCGTCTAGTGTTGATTTTCTTCCCCAAAAAGAAAAGGGAAAGGTTCATTTTCATTTCTCTTTCTTTCTCGAGGGTTTGGGAGAGCCACCATATATGTGCTTTGACTAATGACTATCGTAGCAATTTCCAGTCTCTGCGATTCTCTTTCTTTTTTGAAGGATCGATATGCAAAGGAGTGCCTGAATTTTGTAACAAGCTATGCTTCATTTCACTTGTAGAAAGAAGCTATATAATGAGATATGGTTTCAACTTAACCTTTCTCTAAAATCCCTTAACATAAATTTAATAAGAAAATGATTTATTGTAAATCCAGTGAAAGAGATATACCTAGAATTTACAAAACAAATTTTTTTTTTTTATTATCATCAAGTTTCAAGTAGATAAAACTAAATTTTCCACAAATCATATCAAATGTTACATATATATAAAATAATTTATAAATGATCGATATTTATAGAATCTTTAAGACAGGTTATTCAAAATAAATTTCATATGATTATAATTCTTTGTTAATGAACTCAAGTTCTACAAATTTTAGTCTTCTGAACAAGTTCTAAACTCACACGTACTAAATGTATCAAATGTTTGTTCTATTGTATTTATATAATATTTTGGTGCATAATTATTAATTTTTACATGCTTTATCTTTTGGGACTTGGAGTAAAAAATTAATTCCTCTTAACAATTGCAATTTTAAAATTTCAAATAAAACTTTTAATATAAAATAATTTGAAGATCAATCTACTTTCTATTCTAATAAGATAATACTTTGTTTATCTCTCGTATGTGCACTATTAAATGAAGGCTAACAAATCTCGAGGATGAAGCAAAGATTTTATAAAAGAATTAGCAAAATGAAAAGGAGAAGTGGGAATGGGAGGGATGACTTTTTAGATTAACTGAAGGGAAGCAAGGAAATCCCCACATATAGAACCATCCTTATCCTCTAGTTTTCATACTCATAATATCCAGTACTAAATGCAAGTGAGTTTTTTTTTTTAATAGGTATATAGTCTTCGTTTTATTTTTGTAGAAGAAGCGAAGGAAAGAATGAAAACAAGCCGATACATCCTTAAGTAGCAAGTTCTGGCTGCATCAGCAGACGCCCTTATTTAGTACAGGATATTATGAGTTTGAAAACTAGAGGATAAGAATTAGGTTCTTCTTGACCAACCGTTGAAATTGCTCCCTTTTGCGCACTCATTGGCTTGCCTTCTCTATAGGTATGTCTTGCCTCGGGAAGTCCTTGATCTCCCATAGCAGGCCGGCGTATGCATGGTAAGGAGGTGGAGTGGAGCTCGCTAGGTTTAACGCCTCTATTGAGTCGCTGTAACAAGTAATATCGCGCAAGCCCTCAGTCCAAGACAAACTAAGCCCTTGTCCCTTGAGACATGGCAACTAACGCTGCAAACAGGTTATCTGCTGCGCCAATGTGCCCATAACCACCCTTTATCCATCTCTTATCACTTGTTCTGATGACAACACCATAACCGACCCTGCCTGGATTCCGAATCCCAATACTACTGCTGCTACATGTTGAGAATTAATGTACCCTCCTTTCTGTAAGTAGTTCCATTTAACACATTTCTCATCTCTATGAGTAATATCATGGCTGCCCATGCAGACATTGATATTCACGATACTGGACTCAGTCGCTCTCTCAATGCTTTGCAAACTCATAACCTCGTTTGAGATGCAGTGAGTGTTCCTAGGCCTCCAGCCCCACCACAGTGTAGCGTGGAACTTACTCCTATACTACTCTCCATTGCTTCTCACCTAGGTTTTAACATCCACTTCATTGTAGAAACCTTCATCCCAAGGTCCCATAAGTGCCCAAACTGCCGCAGCATGCATGCAAACCTCTATTATAGGTGTATATAGTCTAGATTGGAGTGAAATTTAAAAAAAAAAAAAAAAAAAATTGCTAATGAAGTGTTCAAAAAGAAACAAAGTTGTTGAGAGCAATAAAATTTGAGAAAGACATGTAGGGGTCAAACAAATGGTTAAAAACTACTTAAAAAAATTACACGATGAAAGGAATTGATATAGAGAGAGTAGCAATAAAGTAGAAGGTTATACTCCTCACCATTGACCTTTCTAATTTTAGAGGTACATGAGATTCGCCATGTCTTAAATATTTTAAAAATATAAAAATTTGGTATAAAAAGTTTTATAACTCTTATAATTTTGTGTAATTCAAACTAAATTATTTGATGTTTAATGTACTATTAAATATCAATGATTTGAAAAAAAAAAGTTATAAATTTGTTTAACTCAAATTGTAACATAGAAAATTATATATTTTGCTCAATTTTGATATTTTATTGTTGTATTTATTCTTAATTCACTTTCTTGATCATGATTTATTTCTAGATTCTTTTCCAACTAGTATACGTATTGAACATATACTACAAACAGAAAAAACCTTGTAACTGACTGAAGACTTGGGTAAGTCTTGGAATATAGTAATGCCATGTGATATATCTTAGAAATAATATTAACTAAGAGTTAAATTAAAATGTTGTAAAAAAATTTAAAAAATTAATAAAATTGATTAATTTTATTGATATGTGTAATTTAATTTAATACGTTATATAATATGAACTAGATGGGTGTAAATTTTTTATTTTTTCATATTTCTGACTAGATTTGGAATTGGAAGCAAAAATTATTGTTTTGTTTACTGCTTTAGATGGAGCAATTAATAGAAAAAACCACGATTAGCAACAAGATATATAATAAAAGCTCATACTCATGGGGAAGCACAGCAGGCTGGGATTTCTTCTTTAATCGATTTTACGGATAGAAAAAATCGACTCAGTCTTTTAATTTTTTTTTAAAAAAAATTTGACCCTTCGGTAATGTCATTTTTCATATCTAAGAAATTAAGAAGATAAATATCTGGGATCTGTCCGTCTGTGTATCACCATGCACATGATATGTTTATACGTGAATCATGTCTTTTTTTTTTTTATTATTAATAAAATAATTGAAGAAAATGGCCCCCTTGGAAAGTGGCTTAGGCAATTGCCCCCAAAAACTATGCACGGCCGTGTCTCTAACAGCCTCTCGGCAATAGGATACCTTTACTAAAAGGGTAAACAAAATCATCCTAGGAGTTGTCAGAAAATATTCTTTGACTTAATTAGCATAGGACAACTCATAATAATTGCATGATGGACACGTCACTTTTCTGTTCCAGCTAAAGTTAAAATTTTAAAATATTATATTATTATAAAATAATAATTCATGCATTATAATAATATATTAATAATAATAATAATATGATATAATGTATGAGAACTTGAACTATATATAGCATACCTTTACTGTAAAAAATAGAATAAAAAATTCATCCTATAAAATGGAGTCGTTAGATGGATTCGTGGATTAATTACTAGAGGACAACGCATAATAATTAGACTAGTGCTATATCTTTACATTTACTTTTGTTAATTTTTGTATATTTCTGTTATATTTTTTTTTATAATATAATTAAAAAATATGAGATGCATACTAAAATGTATATTAACAAGTATACGATAACTTTTCCCAAAAAAATTACACGATAGATATATCACTTTCCTCTTCTCAAAAACCTACCCTCCTATACTAGATAAACCAAATTCTCCAAAAGAAAAAGAATTTGTTAGGGTCTGAATGTCCTATTTTCTCTTAAGGACTCTTCAACATGTATAATAATAATATCTGATGCAATGCAATGCACCAGCACCGGCGCACCGGCACCGGAAAAAAATAAAAAAATACACGTGGTTGGCTAAAATAATATGTAATTATTCTTCTTTTTGGGTTTCCGGGGGATTCTAACAATTATTTTATTACTAGCAATATAATAAATATTTAAACTTGTGAGAACTGTAATTTTTTTTTTTATTTCAGGAGTATTTTTACTTGTAATTAAATATAAGATTGATTTCATTCACAAAAATAAAACAATTACAATTACATATTTTGTTTTAAGCTTAAACCATAATATTAAAGAAGTTACTCAATTCATTTATTAAATGAGTAATAGGAAGTTGAAAAATATAAATTTAGATTATATGTATTAAGGATGAGATAACTGAGTGGGTGAGACAGGACATCTTAAAAGCCTTTTTTAATCATTTTAATTGTGAAGAATGATGTACTACAAGTTGCAATAACAAAAACTAAATTTGTTTTTGCACGAATACTCCATAACTAAAAAGTTAACACAACTCAGAAGAATAATTAGTGTAACAACCCTTTCAACAATACAAAAAGTATCTTTTGCTTTAGACAAATATGTTTGGAATTGGATTAGACTGATGTAGTACTAAGTACCTTTAAGTTATTGATTTAAAACATCAAATCACAACATTATTAAGGATATAAGTGTTAGTTATTTGTGACCACTTTCTCAAGTCAAGAATTGCAAGACTTTTATGTTTAGGACTTGACATAAGTTAGTTAGATTTATTATTCTACCTATTTTCAAAGAAATTTTGAATAAGGTGTTTTAAAAATTTATGTGTAGCGATTTTATTTTATTTCCTATAGTTTTTTTACGAGGTATTTTTAAAAAAGTTTTGATATCGATTATTATAACATTTTTATTATTTTTAAAAAGCATTTATTATTATTTTTTCATTGTCTACTCTTAATAAAGCTTTAATTATCTCTTCTTCTTTTTTATTTGCTCATTAAATGATAGAATTAAATGTATTTTTTAAAACGTCAAAAGTCAAGAAAACCAATTAATTTTATTAATTTGTGTAATTTAATTAAATATATCTTAAAAAATAACAGAATGGAATATTAAAGCTATATATAGAACTAAATGTATAATGCAAATAAAAAATACCATAAAAGGTTATATCATTATGATTATTCAAATAAATATTTGATTTAATAGTGCTAATGGAGGGCAACTTGACCCAAAAGCATTTGCATACATTACAAGGAAAATGGTTGACATTTATCTACTAACATCATATATAAATGCCACTTATCCAAATAATATAATTATTGGTTTGTTGGATTAGCTAGGTCTCACATCAATTGATTGTTCAATAATAATCATATAATCATACAAATATATAATATTTTCCTTTATAACTTTTTAATGTTTATTTTTTAATTGATTAAGAGTTTTTAACCACGTTAATCAAGAATAATTCTAATTTAATATTTTATTTATTATGTTTTACTGTAAAATTAAAAAAACAAAAATTTATTCAGCACATTTCTTATATTAAAATATTGCACAAACGGACTTCGTAAAAATCTCGATAAACATAATCATACGGGACCACCAGAAAAAACAACGAAATGCATGCAAAAGCAAAGACGACACAGCTTCAGAAAAGACGAAACATCCCGTCTCTCTGTCCTGAGAAGCCTTGTTTGGGAATTATTGCTTTGCTATTTTTTATGGTAAAGTAAAGAGGGGCTTTAATGAGTACCCACCTTGCTTTGCTAATTCGACGCACCAACACAACAAATTGCAGTAGAATCTCCCTCACGTCAACGAAATTGACAGAGAAGCCCTCACCTTTGTCGCGGTAATTTCGCCCCTCTTATATAGTAATACCGCTATATAATAAGTACTAGTACACATTTATTTTTATATATTTTTTATTTATAATTTTATGTCTACAATAATTTAAAAATTAAAATTTGATACACATAACATTTTCCTCAATTTTAATAGTGTATTTTTTTTTTTTTTGTATCGTCTGTCTTTTTATTCATAATTTTACGAAAATAAATAACCCTAAAACATGAGATGTTTTGCAATAGATTTTTAAGTTTACATATAACATTTTCCGATTCAGAATTATTGATTGTTCCTATGCTTCCAAATTAGTTCTCCGACTACCAAACAAACAACTTTTTTGACCACGTGAATGTTAGGGCGATCTTGAGTCAGGTGAGGGAGTAATGGTTGTTGAGAAAAAGGGCCGTCCCCGATCATAGTTGTTGGGGCAATTGCCATTTTATTAAATTATTTTATTAATAAAATAAAAAACCGGTATGAATCACATCATGCACATGAATCATGTCTGTCACCAATAGGATACCCTTACTGAAAAAGCAAAATAAAATCACCCCATCACATGGATTGGAATAGTTAAAAAAATGGCATTAATTAGTATAGGACAAAGCATAATAATTGCACGATAGATACGTCACTTTCCAAAATATTATGTTATTATAAAATAATAACTCATACATAATAATAATAATAATATGATATAATATATGACAACTTTATCTATATTGAGAGGTGTTCAATTTCAGATATTATGAATGAAAAAGGCTCAGTCGATTTCAATCATTTACGTGCTAAATTATATTAAATAAAATTAATTATACAATATGATATATATGTCAAATATTATATAACAATAAATTATATCAAAGATAATTCCATACCCACACACATTGAGTATGTATCTTAGTCTTATAGTAGCGGACAAGCATACAATTTCTAAGTAGGTCTCGAGAGATTACTGAAAACAAATAATGGAAGCCAAGAAATCGAAACACGAAGTTGGCTAAAATAACATATGTAGATTTCAAGGGATTATTGCTAATAAATAATAAAAGTCAAAGAATGGAAATTGAAACTCGTTCTTCGCTAAAATAATATTTGTAGATCTTAAGACATTATTGTTAATAAATAATTGAAGTCAAAAAATCGAAACACAAGGTTGGCTAAAATAATATTTGTAAATATTAAGAAATTATTGCAAACAAATAATAAAAGTTAAAAAATTGAAACACAACATTCCATAAAATAATATTTTTTTAGATGATTGCTAACAAATAATAGAAATAAAAAAAATGAAACATGAGCTTCGCTAAAATAATATTTGATGCTGTGCACTGGAATCGGCACTGACACCGAGAAGAAAAAAATAGAAAAATAAAAACTCAGAAAACGCCCAGTTGGCTAAAATAATGTGTACTAATTTTTTTTAATTATTCTTCTGTTTTGGTTTCCTCGAGATTTTATTATATATCTTGTTGCTAATTGTGGCTTCTTTCTGTTAATTGCTCCATCTAAAGCAGTAATCAATACAATAATTTTTGTTTCCAATTCCCAATAATCTGGTCAGAAACATTAAAAAAAAAAAAAAAACTGTACAATCCATCTAGTCCATATTAAAAAGGTTGAATTATTTAGCTATTTTATGTATTTAAAAAGGTACGTTGAAAAATATTAATATTTATACTATTAATTAAGGATTTTGCATTAAAAAATTAGAAGAAGCTACTTTTTATAATAATTTGTGTGCCCTTTCTTTATAAGTAAAAACAACGGTGATATTATTATTTTGTATATTATTGAGACTTCTATTTTTTATTTTGTTCTGAGGCTCGTAAAATGTTAGGATTCGACTAACTAAAATTAATTGTTTTATATAATGTTTCATAGGAACATGAAGGGTACTCTAACCCCTCCATGCAATGCCTTTATTAAAAAAAAAAAAGAAAAAAAGCAACCAAACCAAAGCCCTCGAATACTTAATTTCAATCAATTTAAATGGTTTGTACGTTCACTAAATTATTTAATAAAAAGAAAAAGAAAAAACAAATTGGCTAAGCCCATACACGTGAGGTCTTGCAAACAAAATGCATATGATTTTTCTGTGTCTATAAATACCGAAACCCAGCTTGCTCTGTATTCCATCTTAACCTTACTCTTCTCTTCTCTTCCTTGTCATCTCTCTCCCTCGCCGACTAGCTGCTTCGTTGCTCCAACATGGAGCTTCATCTCCTACCCATGTTTCTTTGTCTCATTGTGAGTTTCAACTTTCAGATTTTCTTTTTGTCTAGTTTAAACCTTGGCTTGTTCATTTCCTATTTGGATTAGTTTCTTATAATTAACTAAACTACTGGATTTTGTATGCAGCTTGCGCCGGTGGTAATCCACGCTGCTTTACCTCCTGAATTTTACTGGATGTCCAAGCTTCCCAATGCGACTATGCCAAAAGCAGTCAAACTTCTTCTAAGCGCTGGTTAGCATATAAATTTTAGAAGACTTTTATCTGCATATTCAATATTTATATTGAGTCGTTTCTTTCGTCAGTTTAATTTGTACAGTTTTTGTGATTATAGGAAATGGGGGAAATGCCATCTATAACGAGCCAAACAACCAACTCTCTTTCTGGAAGCATGTCTTAAATGATCAATTGTGTGACGATTCAAATAGCCAACTCTTTGGTTGGAGGGGACATGTTACCAAAGTTCCCGATCAATTGCATGACGACCCAAATAGCCAACTCTTTTTTTGGAGAAATCATGTTACTGATCAATTGCGTGACGACCCAAACAGCCAACTCTTTTTTTGGAGAAACCATGTTACTGATCAATTGCGTGACGATTCAAATAGCCAACTCTTTGGTTGGAGGGGACATGTTACCAAAGTTCCCGATCAATTGCGTGACGACCCAAATAGCCAACTCTTTTTTTGGAGAAACCATGTTACTGATCAATTGCGTTACGATCCAAACAGCCAACTCTTTTTTTGGAGAAACCATGTTACCGATTAATTGCGTGACGACCCAAACAGCCAACTCCTTTTTTGGAGAAACCATGTTACTGATCAATTGCGTGACGATCCAAACAGCCAGCTCATTTTTTGGATTGGACATATTACCAATGTTCCTGATCAATTGCGTGATGACCCAAACAACCAACTCGTTGTTTGGAGAGGACATGCTAACAATCAACCAGCCGAGGCTGATAACACGGCTAAGTTCTTGTTCATGAATGAAAATGACTTGCATCCTGGAAAAGAATTGGAGATGCTCTTTACACATAGCCCATACTCCAAAACCCTCTTTTCTCGTGAAGTTGCAGATACAATACCATTTTCACTTGAAAAGCTTTCAGAGATATTAAAGATGTTTTCAGTTAAACCCGAATCAAAGGAAGCTCAGATTATTAAAAGTGGCATTCATCATTGCGAGATGCCTTCAAATGTTAAAGAGGAAGAAAAGCATTGTGTGACTTCATTGGAATCTATGGTTAATTTTATCACTTCCAAACTTGGGACAAATATTAAGGCCTACTCAACTGAAGTGGAGAATGAAACTGATGAATATCAGACATACACAATAGCACCTGGAGTGAAGAAGTTATCGGATGACGCGATGGCATGCCACCAGAAACATTACCCATATGTTCTCTTTAATTGTCACAAAGTGGGTAATTCAAATAGAGCTTACTTAGTGCCCTTGGAGGGTTCCAAAGGGACTAGAGTCAAATCCATCGTCGTGTGCCACTCAGACACAGCAGATTGGGATGGAAAGCATATTGCCTTCCAACAACTCAACATCAAGCCGGGAGTTCCAGTTTGCCACTTCAGTCCTGCAGATAATGTGGTATGGACTCCCAACAAGGATGCTTAAGTTAGTAGGCCCCAAAATATTATCCCTAAATAAGTATGTCATTCGATAGCATTAGCTATTGCAATTTCGCCTACCTTGTATGTGATGCGTGTGTTTTCAATATGCGTGTGGCAAAATCTTGTTTGAATAGAAAGAACGTGCAAGTCAGACTTTGCTACACATATTGTGGAATTAATGTTGCATAATAAAATTTGTCCCTATGTTGTTTCTTATGTTGCAATATATGATATAGAATACGTGTGTGTATTAGCTTTATCATTTTGCTAATCCATAAAAAAGCAACTTAAAATCCAAAACAAAAGAAAAAAAAAAAGTATCCTCAACAAACTACGGATAAAGAGTGAAAAATATGATAATTTAAGTAATATTTGATAATTTTATCGATTAACTTCAATGTCTTTTATTATATATTCTCGGATAGAAAAAATACTTATATTTTAAATATAAAAATATGTAACTAATTTAAGATATATAAATAAAAAATATACAACTATTTTATATAATAATACAACTATACAGTAAGTACCAGTGCACTCTTATTTATACAGCTATTTTTATATTTTTTTTATTTATAATTCTATTTGTATTGTATCAAGAATTGTGACGTAACATTTCTCTTGTATTTATACTTGCGATGCATGCATGATTCTTGACGCCATTGTACCTTGTCTTAATAACCTAGTTGAAGATAGGGAGAGAGAGAAAGAGATGAGAAGAAAGTAATAAAGGAACAATGTGTAGAAATTAATGGCTAGGGTTTGGTGATGGGATGATAGAGATGAGATCATTAAAGAATCGAATTTTATTAATTATGTAATTCTGGGCAGAAGTAGCGGTCCGGCTTCTTATGCGATTCATGTTACTTTTGGTCTGAATAACAGACAAGTCGAGAACAAGCTGACCATTAATTAGAATATAGATGTGATAATCCACCAAACGATCACGTAGTTCGATCAAGAAACAATAATAATGCATCAGTTTCGAATTTTCAAACAACAATTCATATAAAATTTTAGTACGTGATTTTTGTAATGATGAGCTTTGTCTTGTTTGGTTAAATTCTTTTTTATTCTTGTCTAAAAAAATTTATTAAACAAATATAATGATCACGTTTAATGCTAAACATAAAACAATCCAAATCCTCTTTTTACCTATTTCAAAATTCTCTCTCACATGAAAAAGTGAAAAAGTAAAAAAGTAGCATTATTTTTTTTTTCTCAATCAATCGTAAAAAAGAGATAAGCAAGTGAAACAAAATCTTTTAGACTACAAATGTGTTGTAGTAATGACCTCTAAAAAAAAACTCTAATTTTCTCACTTTTAAAGGTTTCAGCCTCTTCTTATTTGGTTTAGATTTCCATTTTTTTTTTAGAATTTCGTTGATACCCTAAGAAATAAAGGGGCTTGAGTATCTTCTAAAAATTGACGAACATATTAATGACTTATATTTAAATTATGCAATGTCGTATGTTAAACATTTATTTGATAAGTTCTCTTTTTTTACGGTTTAGTCCTTTTAAATAACATTTAGTTATTATAAATTAATCCTTTACTCTTAATTATAGCTTATTGGTACACTTGAATTTTTGCTAGAGAATAAGAAAAATAATTTCATTCCTCCACAATATATATTTGGTTGGGAAGCCTCCAAATTAAAATAATTATTAAAATTACAAACATTTTCAATCAACAAATTAACCTCCAAATTAAATATAATTTTAATAAAACATTAAAATAGGAAAATCCTCCACAGCATCTCGACAACCTCGCCCACAAACACCGTAAAACTGCAAACGGTTGATCTGACGAAAGCTCCGGCGACACCCACGACGAAAGCTCCGGCAGCACTAAGATAACAAACAGACGAACACATCAAGTGGCGACACAAACCTGACGAGATGAGATCGAGCTTTTGCGGGAAGACGACGCGCTAGAAGACGATGAAATCAAATGGGTCAACTTCGATCTGGACCTAACGGGGAAGGATGAGCTCCGACGATTCTGGGAAGGGGGTGGGGCAGTGAAACCAGACGCGGCGCCAACTGTGGTGGTGGAGCTGGTCGCGGTGGCAAAGATGGGTTGTAGGGTTTGATTTGTGGGGACAATCTCTTTCACTTTGCCTTCGATCTGGGTAAGGATCGATTTTTGTAGGGTTTGGGTAAAAGCTGTAGAGAGGAAGACATTTATGTAGTTTGATTGAGGTTGTTTTCTGGCGATGATAAGGTTATGGAAAAGATGAACTTTGTCCCCAAGTTATTCCGTAACTCATTGGGTTAAAAGGTAAATGTCAAAAAATTAATTTATTAAGAAGGACTAAAATGTAAAATATATTAAATAAAATGATGTGGCATCATTAAAGCAGTAGAGATTAATCTTTGGGTCACGTAATGAAGGGTACTCTAACCCCTCCATGCAATGCCTTTCTAAAAAAAAGAACAAACCAAAGCCCTCGAATACTTAATTTCAGTCAATTTAAATAGTTTGTGCGTTCACTAAATTATCTAATAAAAATAAAAAAGAAAAAACAGATCTAAACCCATACACGTGAGGTCTTGCCAACAAAATGCATATGATTTTTGTATTCCATCTCAACCTCACTCTTTTCTCTTCCTTATCATCTCTCTCCCTCGCCGACTAGCTGCTTCGTTGCTCCAATCCTTGCTCGTGGCAGTTCTTGTTTTTGTCTGAAAACGACTTGCATCCTGGAAAAAAAAAAATTGGAGATGTTCTTCACAAAGAGCCCATACTCCATGACCCTCATTCTTCGTGAAGTTGTAGATACAATACTATTTTCACATGAAAAAGTGCCAAAGATATTAAAGATGTTTTCTGTTAAATTGCCATTCATCATTGTGAGGAAGCTCCAAGGACTACAGGGGAAGAAAAGCACTGTGCTACTTCATTGGAATCGATGATTGATTTCATCACTTCCAAGCTTGGGAAAAACGTTAAGGCCAACTCAACTGAGGTGGAGAAAGAAACCCAGTTGCAAACATATACAATAGCACCTGGAGTGAAAAAGATATCAGATGAGGTGATGGCATGCCACCAAGCACATTACCCATATGTTCTCTTTCATTGTCATAAATTTGTGGGTCAACCAGGGCTTATTTTGTGCCCTTGGAAGGTTCACATGGGACTAGGAGTCAAAGCCATGGTTGTGTGCCACTCAAACACATTATACTGGGATCCAAACCATCTCGCCTTCCGAACATTCAAAATTAAGCCAGGAATTGCTCCAGGATGCCCCTTCAGTCCTTCAGACAACGTCATATGGACTCCCAGCCAGGCTGCTTGAGTTAGTAGGGCCTCTATCTTATCCATAAATGAATAAGTGGGCGATTCGATAGCACTAGCTGTTGTGTTTCTGCCTACCTTGTGTGTAATGTATATATGCTGTAACCCATAGTGGTGTGTTTTCGGATATTTTCCACAGCACGTATGTCGCAAAATCATATAGCAGACTGTGTAAGTCAGAGACCAGTTGACTATAGATTTTGCTACAAAGACCGTGGAATATTGCACAAGAAAACTTGTTTGTCATGTTGCAATATATGTTTATACTAGCTTTATATATCCTTTTGCTAATCCATCGAATATTTCTTAAATTTAATATTTTTTTCTATTTGAGTCGCTGGATACCAATTAAAACATATTTCAAAACTTAAAAAATACATACTAATATATATATATATATATATATATATATATATATATATATATATATATATATATATATATAGTAAAAACACATCCTCGCAAAGAAAAAGGCTTTGGAATTATGATATCTTTGAGTACTGCCTAATTATCTCCACCCAAAAATAATATCATCTTCTGGAGATCAAATGTATACCTCTTGAAAAGATTATGTTAGCAGAAGTGAGAAAAGGAAACGAGCAGTATCATTTCTTCTTCTCCTTTTTCATTGCCAAAATCATACATACATTGTGCGCAGTACACATTCATAGATTCTTCCCTACAAAAGCGGATCCATAACTAATCTTCTCATCAGGCTAAATTACAACCGTTAAGAAACATAATCCTTTAGCCGAGTAGGCGTACTAGTAATGGGCCTTGCGGTGGCTGCCTTTCGCCCCAGTCCATGCTCTCCAAGCCCAGATTCAGGTTGATCAGTCCCGGGCCCCTCCAACTCAGCTTCAGGGCTCATAACAGTACTCCTACCCTAACATACTTGTTTGCTTAAATTTAACAGTCCAAATGTCAAAAGAGAAACTGTAGAAACTGCAGAAAACTGTCCCTTCCCATATGGGATCTCATCAAATGGAGGATAGCGTCCAGGTTGAAGATGGCAAAAGGCACAACTTACTTAATTTTGTGATTGTTGATTGGAAATCGGAATGGAAATAAGAGATATATTTAGATTTAGATTATCTCGTGTAGTGTTGATTTTCTTAGCCAAAAAGAGAAGGGAAAGGTTCATTTTCATTTCTCTTTCTTTCTTGATGGTTTTGAGAGCCACCGTATATGTGCTTTGACTGATGACTAAGGTAACAATTTCCAGTCTCTGCGGTTCTCTTTCTTTTTTGAAGAATCGATATGCAAAGAAAGAGTGCCTGAATTTTGTAACATGCTATGCTTCATTTCACTTGTAGAAAGAAGCTATATAATGAGATGTGGTTTCAACTTAACCTTTATCTAAAATCCTTTAGCAGAAATTTAATAAGAAAATGATTTATTGTAAATCCAGTGAAAAAGATATACCTAGGATTTACAAGACAAAATTTTTTCTTTTCATTACCGTCAAGTTTCAAGTAGATAGACCTAAATTTTCCAAGCATTACATCAAATGTTACATATATGTAAAATAATTTATAAATGATCAATATTTATAGAATCTTTAAGGCAAATTATTCAAAATAAATTTCATATGATTAT
The DNA here is from genome assembly GCA_022379115.2 of Bauhinia variegata. NCBI lineage: Eukaryota > Viridiplantae > Streptophyta > Magnoliopsida > Fabales > Fabaceae > Bauhinia > Bauhinia variegata. The sequence continues at coordinate 19,041,439 of CM039428.1, read as the reverse complement.
AATTATTTGTTAATGAACTCAAGTTCTACAAATTTCAGTCTTCTGAACAAGTTCTAAACTCACACGTATTAAATGGATCAAATGTTTGTTCTATTGTATTTATATAATTTTTTGGTACATAATTATTAATTTTTACATGCTTTATCTTTTGGGACTTGGAGTAAAAAATTAATTCCTCTCAACAATTGCAATTTTAAAATTTTAAATAAAACTTTTAATATAAAATAATTGAAGTTCAATCTACTTTCTAATAAGATAATACTTTGTTTGTCTCTAGTATGTGCTCTGTTTGGTGAAGGCTAACAAATCTCGAGGATGAAGCAAAGATTTTATAAAAGAATTAGCAAAGTAAAAAGGAGGAGTCGGAATGGAAGGGATGAGTTTGTAGATTAACTGAAGCCCTTGTCCCTTGAGACATGGCAACTAACGCTGCAAACAGGTTGTCTGCTGCGCCGATGTGCCCATAACCACCACCCTTTATCCATCTCCTATCACTTGTTCTGATGACAACACCATAACCGGCCATGCCTGGATTCCGAATCCCAATACTACTGCTGCCTTCTACGTTGAGACTTAATGTACCCTCCTTTCTGTAAGTAGTTCCATTTAACCCATTTCTCATCTCTATGTGTAATATCATGGCTGCCCATGCAGACATTGATATTCACAATACTGGACTCAATAGCTCTCTCAATACTTTACAAACTCATAACCTCGTTTTTGATGCAATGAGTGTTCCTAGGCCTCCAGCCCCAACACAGTGTAGCGAGGAACTTACTCCCACACTTCTCTCCATTGCTTCTCACCTAGGTTTTAACATCCAGTTCATTGTAGAAACCTTCATCACAAGGTCCCATATGAGCCCAGACTGCCGCAGCATGCATGCAACCTCTATTATAGGTATATATAGTCTAGATTGGAGTGAATTTTTTTTTTTTTTTTAAAAAATGCTAATAAAGTGTTCAAAAAGAAACAAAGTTGTTGAGAGCAATAAAATTTGAGATAGACATGTAGGGGTCAAACAAATGGTTAAAAAATAGTTAAAAAAATTACAAGATGAAAGGAATTGATATAGAGAGAGTAGAATAGAAGATTATATACTCAACCATTGATCTTTCTAATTGTAGAGATACATGATATTAGCAATATCTTGAATTTAATTTTAAAGAACGTAAATATATAAAAATTTAATATAATTGTTTTTATAACTCTTATAATTTTATCTAATTTAAATTAAATTATTTAATATCTAATGTATTATTAAAATTATTTAATATCTAATGTATTATTAAATAACAGTAATTATTTTTTTTTAAAAAAAAAGTTATTCATATAAGCAAATAGTATAATGTATATAGCTGCAAGACTAAGTTAGCGTAACCATAACTTGGGATATTCACATCATTATATTTCTCATTTATTATTATCTTATTTAAGAGGATAAGTGGAATTTTAGAGATAGACGTCTACCCGAATATATATATATATATATATATATATATATATATATATATATATATATATATATATATATATATATATATATATATATTGCATCAAGAGTATTTATCATTCACGAAACAGAGAAATATTGATATTCACAAATAGACTCTTTTTTCTAATAGGATAATATGTATTTGCTATCTCATTGTGTCACTTGTTGTCATAGCAAAGAAATTTAAATATTCAATAACAAAAACATTGTAATTTAACTTTTAACTAATCAAAATATATTGACTAACTAAGTGAGTTAGACAAGACATCTTAGAAGTCTTTTCTAATCGTTTTAATGATCCAAGTACTTTTCTCTAACCATCTATTCAATTGTGAAGGATGATGTACTATAAGTTGCAATAACAAAAACTAAATTTGTTTTTGCACGAATATTCCATAACCAAACACAACTCAGAAGAATAATTACACTAACAACCCTTTCAACAAAACAAAAAGTATCTTCTACTTTAAGCAAACATGTTCAGAATTAAATGTTTTCTTAAATTGAATTAGTGTTGAACACATCTAAACTATTAATTTAAAACAACCACCAACAATATCAAAAACATAAATGTTAAGTTAATCTGAATCATGTATTTTTTAGCTCAATCCATCATGCTCCGAAAAATTATAATGATAAAGTGATCTATATTAATAAGTTCTGACAAGTTCATAATTACGGGACCACAATGAGAGTAATTCAATCTTACAAGATGAACAAATCTTGTTAGCTTAACAAATTGTAACATAGAAAATTATATATTTTGCTCAATTTTGATATATTAATGTTGTATTTATTCTTAATTTACTTTCTTGATCATGATTTATTTCTAGATTCTTTTCCAACTAGTGTACGTATTGAAAATATACTACAAACAGAAAAAGCCATGTAACTGATTGAAGACTTGGGTAAGTCTTGGAATATAGTAATGCCATATGATATATCTTGAAAATAATATTAAATAAAGGTAAAATTGAAATGTTATAAAATTTTAAAAATTTAATAAAATTAATTAATTTTATTGATACGTGTAATTTAATTTAATACGTTATATAATATATAATATGAATTAGATAGAGTGTAAATTTTTTTTTTTCATGTGTCTGACTAGATTTGGAATTGGAAACAAAAATTATTGTATTGATTGCTGCTTTAGATGAGCAATTAATAGAAAGAAGCCACAACTAGCAACAAGACATATAATAAAAGCTCATACTCATGGGGACGCACACGAGGCTGGGATTTCTTCTTTAATGGATATTACAGATAGAAAAAATCGACTCAGTCTTTTAATTTCTTTTTAAAAAAAAATTGACCCTTCGGGAGTGTCACTTTTCATATCTAAGAAATTAAAATTAAGATGAAGATAAATATCTGGGATCTGTCTGTCTTTGTATCATCATGCACATGATATGTTTATACGTGAATCATTTCTTTTTTTACAGAATTCTGAAACAGTTCCAATACCAATATCATAATTAAATAGGACTGAGCTAGCAAAGAGAGAGCTAACCATCTTTTTGATTGTGAAGGATGATCTACTATAAGTTGCAGTAACAAAAATTAAATTTGTTTTTCCACGGATATTCTATAACTCAAAAGTTAACACAACTCAGAAGAATAATTAGTGTAACAACCCTTTCAACAATACAAAAAAATATCTTCTGCTTTAGGCAAACATGTTTGGAATTAGATTAGATTGAATTAGTGCTAAGCACAATTAAGTTATTGATTTAACACTCAATAACAATATTATCAAAAGATATAGGTGTTAGTTAATATAAACTATGTATCTTTTACTTAGTAAAGACTCATTAAAATATATCCAATAGAGAAGCTCAATCTATCTTGCTCCTAAAAAATTATACTGATGAAGTGATTTATGACTTTGTATCGCATCTTATATTAAGTATGATAAAATAAGGTTGAATGATATAAAAGCTTAATAAAATAAAGCTTGATAAAAATTTAATAATATATAATATTTATATAACAATAATTTAATACTATATAATATTTAATATAACAATATATACAAATTTTATGTTATATAAAAATTATTTTTTTTTAAAAAATAACCTTATAGCTTTATCATAACTTTCAATATCTTTTTCCTTCTATGGAGAGAGTAAAAGCTGTCTTAGCGATGATTTTATTTTGGTACGATCTGTAAGAAAACAAATTTATTGAACACACCCACACACATTCCCTACATTAAAATATTCCACAAACAGATTTCAAGTACAAAATCTCAATCAACATAATCACGTGACTACCACAAAAACAACAAAATGCATGCAAAAGTTAGCATCCCTATGATTCTAAAATTTCCACAAACACCAAAGAAGCAGAGATTCCTGACACAACCACGTGCCGAATCTTACGTTTACTGCCTCGGAAAATACGACACAGCCCCTCTCTCTGTCTTGGGAAAGCCTTGCTTTGCTAATTAGACGCACCAACACAACAAAGAACACTGCAATTGCAGTAGAGCAAGGAATTGAAAAAAACAATTATTTTTAATAATACAATCGTAGTTATTCAGAATTAAATTTTTTTTATTTTTATCGTATTATTAATATAAAATTATTTAATATAACATGTATATTAAATATTATATTAAAATAAATTATATTGAATAAATTTATATAATTTAATGTTATATAATATGTAAAAGTAACTTGTGATACGTGGAGTCCTCGGTGGTCGACCAGTGTTTGGAGAGTAAAAGCTGTCACATGGTGATGATTTTATTTTGGTACCATCTTTCTTTATTTTTTTTCCCTTCCTTATCATTTTTTGGTAAAATCTTAGTGATGATTAAAGTAATATCTAATAATTTTATTAATTAACTTCAATAACATGTATTTTATATTCTCTAATTTTATAGAAAAATACATTTTAAATATATTTTTTTTGTGAGATTATATATATATATATATAAATTAAAATTTTATTCTCTCATTATAACTTTAAAATATTAAAAATATTTAACTTGACGTACGCAACTTATTTAGGATATATAATAATTCGAGCCATGTGACACATTTAAGATATAAATAAAAATATGATTATTTTATTTAGTAAGTATCTTAGTCTTAGAGTAGTTAACAAGCATACAATTTCTCAGTAGGTCTCGAGAGATTACCGCTAGCAAATAATGAAAGCCAATAAATCGAAACACGAGGTTGGCTAAAATAATATTTGTAGATCTCAAGAGATTATTGCAAACAAAATGCATATGATTTTTCTGTGTCTATAAATACCGAAACCCAGCTTGCTCTGTATTCCATCTCAACCTCACTCTTCTCCTCTCTTCCTTATCATCTCTCTCCCTCTCCGACTGGCTGCTTCGTTGCTCCAACATGGAGCTTCATCTCCTACCCATGTTTCTTTGTCTCATTGTGAGCTTCAACTTTCAGATTTTCTTTTTGTCGAGTTTAAACCTTGGCTTGTTCATTTCCTATTTGGATTAGTTTCTTATAATTAACTTAACCTACAGGATTTTGTATGCAGCTTGCGCCGGTGGTAATCGGTGCTGCTTTACCTCCTGAACTTTACTGGATGTCCAAGCTTCCCAATACGACAATGCCAAAAGCAGTCAAACTTCTTCTAAGCGCTGGTTAGCATATAAATTTGAGAAGAGTCTTATCCGCAAATTTAATAGTTATATTAAGTCGTTTCTTTCGTAAGTTTAATTTGAAGAGTTTTTCTGATTATAGGAAATGCGGGAAATGCCATCTATAACGAACCAAACAACCAACTCTCTTTATGGAAGCATGTCTTAAATGATCAATTGCGTGACGACCCAAACATCCAACTCCTTGTTTGGAGGGGACATGTTACCAAAGTCCGTGATCAATTGCGTGACGACCCAAACAACCAACTCTTTGTTTGGAGGGGACATGTTACCGAGGTCCCCGATCAATTGCGTAACGACCCAAATAGTCAACTTCTTGTTTGGAGAAACCATGTTACTGATCAATTGCGTGACGACCCAAATAGCCAACTCCTTGTTTGGAGGGGACATGTTACCAAAGTCCCTGATCAATTGCGTGACGACCCAAACAGCCAACTCCCTATTTGGAGAGGACATATTACCAATGTTCCTGATCAATTGCGTGATGACCCAAATAGTCAACTCTTTGTTTGGAGGGGACATGTTACCGAGGTCCCCAATCAATTGTGTAACGACCCAAATAGTCAACTTCTTGTTTGGAGAAACCATGTTACTGATCAATTGCGTGATGACCCAAACAATCAACTCTTTGTTTGGAGAGGACATGTTACTAATGTCCCTGATCAATTACGTAATGACTCAAACAGCCAACTCCTTGTTTGGAGAGGACATGCTACCAATCAACCGGCCGAGGCTGATAACACGGCTAAGTTCTTGTTCATGAATGAAAACGACTTGCATCCTGGAAAAAAATTGGAGATGCTCTTTACACATAGCCCATACTCCAAAACCCTTTTTTCTCGTGAAGTTGCAGATACAATACCATTTTCACTTGAAAACCTTTCAAACATATTAAATATGTTTTCAGTTAAACCCGAATCAAAGAAAGCTTAGATTATTAAAAGTGCCATTCATCATTGCGAGATGCCTTCAAATGTTAAAGAGGAAGAAAAGCATTGTGTGACTTCATTGGAATCTATGGTTGATTTTATCACTTCCAAACTTGGGACAAATATTAAGGCCTACTCAACTGAAGTGGAGAAGGAAACTGATGAATATCAGACATACACAATAGCACCTGGAGTGAAGAAGTTATCGGATGACGCGATGGCATGCCACCAGAAACATTACCCATATGTTCTCTTTAATTGTCACAAAGTAGGTAATTCAAATAGAGCTTACTTTGTGCCCTTGGAGGGTTCCAAAGGGACTAGAGTCAAATCCATCGTCGTGTGCCACTCAGACACAGCAGATTGGGATGGAAAGCATATTGCCTTCCAACAACTCAACATCAAGCCGGGAGCTCCAGTTTGCCATTTCAGTCCTGCAGATAATGTGGTATGGACTCCCAACAAGGATGCTTAAGTTAGTAGGCCCCGCAATATTATCCCTAAATAAGTATGGCATTAGCATTAGCTATTGCAATTTCGCCTACCTTGTATGTGATGCGTGTGTTTTCAATATGTGTGTGGCAAAATCTTGTTTGAATAGGAAGAAAGTGTAAGTCAGATTTTGCTACACATATTGTGGAATTAATGTTGCATGATGAAATTTGTCCCTATGTTGTTTCTTATGTTGCAATATATGATATAGAATGCGTGTGTGTATTAGCTTTATCGTTTTGCTAATCCATGAATGGTTCGTAAAATCCAATTTGCTTTTCTATTTGATCCTGGGATACCATTTGAAAATCTCAAATGAAATAATATACATATATAAATGGCAAATCAGAAACAATGTGTAGAAATTAATGGCTAGGGTTTGGTGATGGGATGATAGAGATGAGATCATTAAAGAATCGAATTTTATTAATTATGTAATTCTGAGCAGAAGTAGCGGTCGGGCTTCTTCTGCGATTCATGTTACTTTGGGTCTGAATAACAGACAAGTCGAGAACAAGCTGACCATTAATTAGAATATAGTTGTGATAATCCACCAAACGATCACGTGGTTCGATCAAGAAACAATAATAATGCATCGGTTTCAACGGTACCTTCACCAACTCTTTTTCCCAGGTTCAGAAATCCAAGTTTCTTCATCGCTAAAATTCACGAATGGGCCTTGCGGTGGCTGCCTTTCGCCCCAATCCTTGCTCTCCAAGCCCAGATTCAGGTTGATCAGTCCCAGGCCCCTCCAATTCAGCTTCAGGGCTCATAACAGATTACTACCCTAAAATACTTGTTTGCTTAAATTTTACAGTCCAAATGTCAAAAGAGAAACTGTAGAAACTGCAGAAAACTGTCCCTTCCCATATGGGATCTCATCAAATGGAGGATAGCGTCCAGGTTGAAGATGGCAAAAGGCACAACTTACTTAATTTTGTGATTGTTGATTGGAAATCGGAATGGAAATAAGAGATATATTTAGATTTAGATTATCTCGTGTAGTGTTGATTTTCTTAGCCAAAAAGAGAAGGGAAAGGTTCATTTTCATTTCTCTTTCTTTCTCGAGGGTTTTGGAGAGCCACCATAAATGTGCTTTGACTAATGACTATCGTAGCTATTTCCAGTCTCTGCGGTTCTCTTTCTTTTTTGAAGGATCGATATGCAAAGAAGTAGTGCCTGAATTTTGTAACATGCTATGCTTCATTTTACTTGTAGAAAGAAGCTATATAATGAGATATGGTTTCAACTTAACCTTTCTCTAATATCCTTTAACATAAATTTAATAAGAAAATGATTTATTGTAAATCCAGTGAAAGAGATATACCTAGGACTTACAAAACAAAAAAATTTCTTTTTATTATCATCAAATTTCTAGATAGAACTAAATTTTTCACCATCATATGAAATGTTACATATATGTAAAATAATTTATAAATGATCGATATTTGTAGAATTTTTAAGACAAATTATTCAAAAGAAATTCCATATGATTATAATTCTTTGTTAATGAACTCAAGTTTTACAAATTCCAATCTTCTGAATAAGTTCTAAACTCATGAAAGACTTACGACGTATTAAATGGATCAAATGTTTGTTCTATTGTATTTATATAATTTTTTGGTGCATAATTGTTAATTTTTACATGCTTTATCTTTTGGGACTTGAGTAAAAAATTAATTCCTTTTAACAATTACAATTTTAAAATTTCAAACAAAACCTTTAGCATGAAATAATTTGAAACTCAATTTACTTTCTAATAAAATAATACCTTATTTGTATCTCGTATTTGCTCTATTAAGTGAAGGCTAACAAATCTGAGGATGAAGGAAAGATTTTATAAAAGAATTAGCAAAATGAAAAGGAGGAGTGGGAATGGAAGGGATGACTTTATAGATTAACTGAAGCCCTTGTCCCTTGAGACATGGCAACTAACGCTGCAAACAGGTTATCTGCTGCGCCAATGTGCCCATAACCACCACCCTTTATCCATCTCTTATCACTTGTTCTGATGACAACACCATAACCGGCCCTGCCTGGATTCCGAATCCCAATACTACTGCTGCCTTCTACGTTGAGAATTAATGTACCCTCCTTTCTGTAAGTAGTTCCATTTAGCCCATTTCTCATCTCTATGAGTAATATCATGGCTGCCCATGCAGACATTGACATTAACAATACTGGACTAATAGCTCTCTCAATAGTCAATACTTTGCAAACTCATAACCTCGTTTGAGATGCAATGAGTGTTTCCTAGGTCTCCAGCCCCAACACAGTGTAGCGAGGAACTTACTCCCATACTTCTCTCCTTTGCCTCTGACCTAGGTTTTAACATCCACTTCATTGTAGAAACCTTCACCCCAAGGTCCCCCATAAGCGGCCATACTGCCGCAGCATGCATGCAACCTCTATTATAGGTATATATTCTAGATTGGAGTGAAGTAGATTAACATCATGGATTTCGCGAGACATAGGCACAAGCAGTCTAATAAGAGTCTGCGGACTCCTTAGACAAGAGCATAAGCATAGATCAGGCCATTTCCCACCACCTCACGAGCCCAAGTAAACGAAAGTGTATGTGCACTAGCGGGTGCGGAAAGCAAGATATTCTAATTATAGCCATATCCCTTATGAAGGGTTTTAGGAGAGCCATAGGGGCCTATACAAGTTTCCATTAAGAAAGAATCTCCGATGCCACTTTGATAGATCCATCAACAAACATAAAATAGAAAGATGCACAAGCTTCTATCCCTATCCTATCATGGACTGAATTGCGGGTGGGTTTCTTTAACTCATCGCGATTTCAAATAAAATATTCCGGGTTTCATACCAATGCTCGAAGCAGCTCCTCTATCCGCGGAACAACAACTTAACCTGGAGCTTATCTGGTTACCTTAATAATCATGGACAAAATCAGGTCTGTACCCAGGCAGTCGGTTTTGATTGCTAACTCACGACCGGAACCCGTTTGGCTGGTCTTTCTCTCGCCTAAGTTGAAGCGAGAAAGGTGTAGAGGAATCTAAGCCCATTAAGAGAGGCTTTCTGAGATCGAGATGTGTGCTCATCTCTGTTGTTTCCTTTTATGCTGCTTAACTACGTGTACTTTGTATAGTGAGACATATCCCCTAAGGTAAGGAGTCCGCGAGCCAGTGAACAAGGTGAACATGACTGTCTTAAATAGGCAGCAAAGCACAAGAGGGTCTCGATTACCCAACTCATAGTCCCGCTCAGTCTTTCCTTTAGTTTTCTTATGGGATGTTAGACAAAGTGGGTGCGCGATTGGATCCGAGTCTATAAGTCATAAGAAAGCCTGTTCAAGCCATCTGTAAGACAGAAGAAAATCCGCAAGAAGAATGCGGGTAGAAAGCGCCTTTTATCAAAGGTTGCACTCACTGGATTAGTTTAGTAGGGCTCACCTCGCTAACGTATCAGCGCAAGTGGGGAAATAATACGGGTCAATGATCGCGCATACAGTCTCACAGCGACCTATTTAGTCGAGATAGAAAGACTCACACTCTGAACCCGCCACCTCCTTTCAACTATAGTCGTTGAGTTGTCCAAGGTTACCCACTATTGGGGGCCACCCCTACTAATTTAGCTCCGCTTCTATAGTTGAATGGACGATGACCAGCTCCTTCAAGTTTGATTTGAGATCTAGGGCTGGATTGAATCCAAACTTGATTCTATCTGGTTATAGTTAGTTGTTAAGTAGCACTCTTTTAGTATTCTTTCCGTAGAGCATGTTTTCTATTTCTTATTTCTTAAGCATGTTTCGCGAAGTATTTCCGCAAATAGCACGTTCTAATTACTGTATTTCCCGAAGAAGCTATCGAAACTCTTCCCCCAAGAGTTTATTTCTTCCTATCTTATACATACTGAAGCTTGTCTTTAGAAATCTCTTAAATATAAGAACTTTATCTTTTCTCTTATGAAAGTCTAAGCATAGTTTTCTTTCTAGTATTTGCTAGCTAGTATTTTATGTTGATTGATAAGTAAGGTATACCCGGTTTCCTATGCACTGCGTTCTTATTTGAGCTGGACATAAAGGCGGCCTATACGGTCTTTCTGATGAATATTATACTCTCAACCATTAACCTTTCTAATTTTAGAAGTATATGAGATTGGCAATGTCTTGAATTCAAGTTTTAAAGAATGTAAATATATAAAAATTTGGTATAAAAAGTTTTATAACTCATAATTTTATTTAACTCAAACTAAATTATTTAATATCTAATATATTACTAAATATTAGTGATTTAAAAAAATTATTTATATAAGCCAATAGGATAATGTATATAACTGCAAGACTAAGCTATCCCAACCATAACTTGGGATATTTACATCATTATATTTCTCATTTATCATTATCTTATTTAAGAGGATAAGTGGAAGTTGAGAGAGAGACAACTATAATTAATATATATATATATATTTCATTAAGAGTATTTGTCAATCACGAAACCGAGAAATAAGAATATTCACAAATAAACTCATTTTTCTAGTAGGATAATATATATTTGCTATCTCATTGTGTCACTTGTTGTCACAACAAAGAAATTTAAATATTCAATAACAAAAAAAATTGTAATTTAATTTTTTAGAAATCAAAATATATTGACTAACTAAGTGAGTGAGTCAAGACATTTTAGAAGTCTTTTCTAATCGTTTTAATGATCCAAAGTGCTTTTCTCTAACTATCTATTTAATTGTGAAGGATGATCCGCTATAAGTTGCAATAACAAAAATTAAATTTGTTTTTGCAAGAATATTCCATAACTAAAAAGTTAACACAACTCAAAAGAATTAGAGTAATAATCCTTTCAACAAAACAAAAAGTATCTTCTATTTCAAGCAAGCATGTTCGGAATTAGATTTTCTTTTGAGTTGAGTTAATGCTGGACATATCTAAGCTATTGATTTAAAACACCTAATTATAACATCAAAAACATAAATGTTAAGTTAATCTGAATCATGTATTTTTTAGCTCAATCCTTCGTACTCCTAAAAATTTTTAATAACTTCTGATACGTTCATAATTACGGGATCACAACGAGAGTAATTCAATCTTACAAGTTGAACAAATCTTGTTAGCTTAACAAATTGTAACATAGAAAATTATATATTTTGCTCAATTTTGATATTTTAATGTTGTATTTATTCTTAATTTACTTTCTTGATCATGATTTATTTCTAGATTCTTTTCCAACTAGTATACGTATTGAAAATATACTACAAACAGAAAAAACCATGTAACTGATTGAAGACTTGGGTAAGTCTTGGAATAGAGTAATGTCATATGATATATTTTGAGAATAATATTAAATAAGAGTTAAATTAAAATGTTGTAATTTTAAAAAAAATTAATAAAATTAACTAATTTTTTTGATATGTATAATTTAATTTAATACGTTATATAATATGAACTATATAGAGTGAAAATTTTTTATTTTTTCATGTTTCTGACTAGATTGGGAATTGGAAACAAAAATTATTGTATTGATTACTGCTTTAGATGGAGCAATTAATAAAAAGATGCCAGAATTAGCAACATGATATATAAAAAAGCTCATACTCATGGGGACGCACACGAACGCTGGGATTTCTTCTTAAATGGATTTTACGGATATATAATAAAAAAATTTTGACCCTTCGTGGAGTGTCTTTTTTCTTATCTAAGAAATCAAGATGAACAGGGATATGTCGGCGCTGTCTCTAACAGTCTGTCGGGCATTAGAATACCTTACTAAAAAGGGTTAAAAAAAAATCAGCCTACATACAATGGATTGGAGCAGTCAGATGGGTCGTCCTTGGATTAATTACTATAGGACAATGCATAATAATTAGACTGGTGCTATATCTATACATTTCTTTACATTTACTTTTTTTAAAAATTTTTTATAATATAATTAAAAAATATGAGATGTATACTAAAATCTATATTAACAAATATACGATAACTTTTCCCAAAAAATTACATGATGGATATGTCACTTTCCTGATCCTAAAAACTTGCCCTCCTATACTGGGTAAACCAAATTCTCCAAAAGAAATAGAAGACTTTGTTAAGGCCTGAATGTTTTATTTTCTCTCAAGGACTCTTTGAACATGTATAATAATAATAATGATATTAAAGATATTGGATGTTATGCTAGACTTACTTAGTGCTAAATACATTCAAGTTATTGATTTAAAATGATACTTAGTGATGGACAGATACTTTAAAATGATAGAGATGAGATCATTAAAGAATCAAATTTCATTAATTATATAATTCTCAGCAGAACTACCGGTCCGGCTTCTTCGATTCATGTTACTTTTGGTCTGAATAGCAGACAAGTCGAGAACAATTTAACCATTAATTAGAATATAGTTGTGATAATCCACCAAACGATCACGTCTCTCGATCAAGAAACAATAATAATGCATCGGTTTCGAATTGGCAGTCAACAACTCTTTTCCTAGGTTCAGAAATCCAAGTTTCTTCATCGCCAAAATTCACCTACATTAACTACTCTGCTTAACCCTCTCCTTTCTCTTTCATCACCACGTGTACTTGTTGATTGATCCTATCCCAACTACCTACCAATCAATCAACATTAATTAATTGAGCACGTGAATGTTAAGGGTCGATCTTGAGTTAGGTGAGACAGTAATGGTAGAGCTGGAACAGCTAGTTGGGGCAGAGGGTGGTCCCTGAGAAATAGTTTTTGGGGGTAATTGCATTGAATCCCTTGGAATAAGGGGCCAACATATCATGTGTATGATGATACACAGACAGAGAGATCCCAGATAGTGTTTATCTTTGTCTTAATTTCTTAGATATGAAAAATGACACTCCCGAAGGATAATTTTTTTTTTAAAAAAAAATAAAAAACTGAGTCGATCGATTCTCTATCCGTAGAATCCATTAGAGAAAAAATCCCAGTCTCTTGTGCGTCCCCATGAGTATGAGCTTTGATTATATATGTTGTTGCTAATTCTGGCTTCTGTCTATTAATTGCTCCATATAAAGCAGTAATCAATACAATAATTTTTGTTTCCAATTCCGAATCTGGTCAGAAACATTAAAAAAAAATTGTATACTCCATTTAATCTGTATTAAAAAGGTTGAATCATTTAGCCATTTTATGTATTGACAAAGGTATGTTGAAAATATCGATATCAATACTATTAATTAATGATTTTGTATTTAGAAATGTTAGAAGAGGCTATTTTCTATGATCATTTGTGTGTTCCATTTTTTTTTTACAATAAAAGACAACTGCGATATTATTATTTTACATATTATTGAGACTTTTATTTTGCCCTGAGGCTCATAAAATGTGAGGACGAGCTTGGAGGCAAATGAGGGGTGACTAGATGTGAACAAATTTATTGTTATATTTTTTATGTCATATAGTATTACACTCACCATGACTAATTTAAATAAGTAAAGTTATTTATTAAATAATTTATAATAATTAGAATAATTACAGTGAGTAAAATAAAAAATAAAGCAACAAATTTAATGCAAACGAGCCAATTTGGCTCCTAAGACAATCCTGGAGCAACGAAGAATGGTTTCATTAACATGACAGCATCTGCAGAATATGATAATAATACATATTTTTGGCAGTAGGGGAATTACTAAAAAATGATTTCATTAACATGGCAGCATCAGTAGAATATGATAATAATACATATTTTGACAGTTGAGGAATTAATAATATATATATATATATATATATATCAATTTTTTATATGCAAATCGAACAGATAATAATCAACTAGATCACATTCAATCTCTATCTTTCATAAAGAAAATTTTTAACAGATCTCTTTCGTTACTACCTAAAAGTAATTTAATGTAGTGGTCACTAAAATGAATGCTGTTATTTGAAGACTTGTCCTCAATCCAATGGTGATTCCTTCACTAAGATAATGACTTTTTGTTGACTCCCATTTGGATAATCACAAACAATGGCCACTCATTTCTCATCTAATCTGATTGATATTACTACTCATGTAAGTGCAGTAATAGATTAGGTACCTAAGGTAACATTTGAAGAAACACTAAAAAAGTAAATCGTACACAGTGTTTCCAAAAAGAAATGTTGCTTATGTGCATTTTTCACTTATAGATAGGCTTTATATGGAAAGTACTATTTTTTGGTTGTCAACAAATACATAAATAAACTAATACAATGGAGAAGCTACTTTAGATACTAAAATGAAGTACTTTCTCAAATACAACATCAAAATAATTACATTACATTACATAAAAAAGTTGTTAATTACATTACATGAAAACACATTCACAAAACCATTGTAAAACAACAATTCATATAAAATTTTAGTATGTAATTTTTTAATAACGAGCTTTGTCTTGTTCCGTCAAATTTTTTCTTATTTTTGCCTAAAAAATTATATTAAAGAAATATAATAGTTTTAATGTTAAACATGAACAAATCCAAATTCTCTTTTTATCTATTTCAAACAGACGAACACATCAAGAGGCGACGCAACACTGACGAAATGTGATCAAGCTTCTGCAGGAAGACGATGAAATCAAATGGGTCAACTTTGATCTAGACCTAATGAGGAAGGATGAGTTACGACGATTCTGAGTACGTGGTGGGGCAGTGAAACCAGAGGCGGCGACAACTGTGGTGGCGGAGTTGGTCATGGTCGCAAAGATGGGTTGTAGGGTTTGATTTGCAGGGACAATCTCTTTCATTTTGCCTTCGATCTGGGTAAGGATTGATTTTTCTAGGGTTTGGGTAAAAGCTGCAGAGAGGAAGACATTTATGTAAAAATATATTAAAGAAAATGATGTGGCAGTTAATCTGTTAGTTCACGTAAATAAAATGTGTATCATCATGCACATGATATGTTTATACGTAAATCATGTCTTTTTTTATTAATTTTATTAATAAAATAATTTAAGAAAATGGGCCCTGGGCAATTGCCTCTAAAAATTATGCACGGCCCTGTCTCTAACAGTCTGTGGGCAATAGGATACGCTTATTGAAGGGGAAAAAAAATCAGCCCATACAATGGATTGGAGTAGTTAGAAAATGGCCCTTGTATTAATTAGAGTAGGACAATTCAGAATAATTGCATGATGGATACGTCACTTTCCTGTTTCAGCTGAAGTGAAAATTTCAAAATATTATATTATTATAAAATAATAATTCATGCATTATAATAATATACTAATAATAATATGATATCATGTATGAGAACTTGAACTATATATAGCATACCTTTACTGTAAAAAAAAAAAAAAAATCAGCCTATAAATTGGAGTAGTCAGATGGGTCCTTGGATTAATTACTATATAACAATGCATAATAATTAGACTGGTCCTTTTGCCTATTACTGATAACTGTGATGGACAGAGACTTTAAAATGATATATTTATAAAATATTAAAGGTCGAAATAAAAATTTCAATAATGAGGGGCAAATTCTACTTTGCCATGTTTAATATTAGGAAAAAAAAAAAAGAAAGAAAGTAAAGTTCACTCTAAATTTTACCATAAAAAAAGCAACCTAAAATCCAAAAAAAAAAAAAAAATCCTCAACAAACTTCGGATAAAGAGTAAAAAATATCTTGGTGATGACTTAAGTAATATTTGATAATTTTATTGATTAACTTCAATACCTTTTATTGTATGTTCTCTGATTTTATAAAAAAAATACTTATATTTTAAATATAAAAATATATAACTAATTTAAGATATATAAATAAAAAAATATACAATTATTTTATATAGTAATACCACTATATAGTAAGTTCTAGTGTTCTCCTATTTATCCACATTCATTTTCTTTCCTTTATAAATTTTTTTATTTATAATTTTATCTCTACGATAAGTTAGAGACTAAAGGTAGTGTCTCAAGAATTATATTCTCTTCTATTTATACTTCCAGTCTGTCAGCAATAGACTACCCTTACTAGAAAGGCTAAACAAGAATGAGGCTATACAATGGATTGGGGTAGTTAGAAAATGGCCCTTGTATTAATTAGTGTAGTACAATTCATAATAACTGCACGATGGATACGTCACTTTCCCGTTTCAGCTGAAGTTAAATTTCCAAAATATTATATTATTATAAAATAATAATTCATACATAATAATATGACAACTTGATCTATATTGAGAGGTGTTCAATTTCAGATATTATGAATGAAAAAGGCTCAGTTGAGAAATAAATGTCCATTTCAATAATTCACATCTATCCGCAGTACATAGCATACTTTTACTGTAAAAAACAATCAGCCAATAAAATGGAGTAGTTAGATGGGTCCTTCAATTAATTACTATAGGACAATGCGTAATAATTAGATCGGTGTTATACTTATACATTTTTTATTCTTTTTATCTCTTTTACATTTTTATATTATAATTTTATTTTTATAATATAACTAAAAAATTATGAAATATACACTAAAATATACATTAACAAGTGTAGGTATATCTTTTTCTTAAAATTACATGATGGATATGTTACTATCCTGATCCCGAAATGTATTTTATTACTAGCAATATAATAAATATTTAAACTTGTGAGAACTGTAATTTTTTTTTTTTATTTCAAGAGTATTTTTACCTAAAATTAAATATAAGATTGATTTCATTCATAAAAATAAAACAATTACAATTACATATTTTTAAATATGTTTTGTTTCAAGTTCAAATTATAATATTAAAGAAGTCTCTAGTTTATTTACCAAATGAGTAATGGGAAGTTAAAAAATATAAATTAAGATCAAATAAAAAATTTTAAACAAATTATGTGGTTGACTAACTAAGTGAGTGAGACAGGATCATTTAAAAGTCTTTGTTAATCGTTTAAATAATCCAACTGCTTTTCTCTAACTATATTTTCAATTGTGAAGGATGATCTACTATAAGTTGCAGTAACCAAACTAAATTTGTTTTTGCTTGAATATTCCATAACTAAAATGTTAGCAGAACTGAGCAGAATAATTAGTGTAACAACCCTTTCAACAAAACAAAAAGTATTTTCTGCTTTAAGCAAACATGTTGGGAATTGGGATAGGTTGAGTTGGTGTTAATTACATTTAAGTTATTAATTTAAAACACTCAATAACAATATTATTAAAGATATAGGTGTTAGTTAATTTAAATCATGTATCTTTTACTTAGTAAAAATCCATTAAAACATATTCAATAGAGAAGCTCAATCTATCATGTTCTTAAAAATTATACTGATAAAATAATTTATGGCTCTATGTGATATATTGTATTTAGCTGATAAGATAAAAACCTAATAAGATAAGGTTTAATAAAAAATTAATAATATACAATATTTTATATAATAATAATTTAATATTATATAATATTTAGTGTTACAATATACAGAAATTTTATATTATATAAAAATTATTTTTTTAACTAAAATAACCTTATAGCTTTATCATAACTTTCGATAAATTCTTTCCTTCTCTCTCGCATAATTAAATACATTTATAAATTTTTAATATTTATTTTTTCAATTAATTAAGAGTTTTTAACGACATTAATTAATAAAATATATAATTGAATTTTATTTTATTTTAAAAGTTACAAAAAATTTAAAATAAAAATTTAATAATACAATAGGTCTAATTAAAATAAAAGAAATTATATTACTAATATAATAATAAATCATATTAAATAAAATTATTCAATATAATATATATATATATATATATATATATATATATATATATATATATATATATCAAACATTATAAAAATAAATTATATTACATAAATTTATATAATTATACTTTATACTGTGTCAAATACACGCTATATTGATAACTTGTGACCCGTTCATAATAACGAGGTCCTCGGTGGTTGACCAGTATTAGAGAGAGTCAAAGTTGTCTCAGGGTCCGTTTCGTATGTTAAAAAGGCCAAAAAAAAGTGAGTTTTACTTCTTTTTTTTTATATTATTTGATAGCTTCAAAATAAAATAAATTTTTTTTTTTAGGATATTATGTTTTAATCTCTTGGAGACTCTATTTTTTTTTTTGAATTTGAAAAAAAGTAAAAAAAAAAAAAACATGAATTTTTTTTTTTAAAAAAAAAATTTAAATTATATTGAATATCTTTGTGTATGGATTGAAGTTTAATTTTTTTTACATTATAAAATTATAATTATAATCATAAAATTATATTATAAAAATTATTAAAATTTATAAAATTACATTAAAATTAAAATTAAAATTAAAATTAAAATTTATATCAAAATTTATGTATCGATCTAAATTATAAATTAAAATTATTCATCACACCCACACACCTTTCCTACATTAAAATATTCCACAAACAGACTTCTATCTTTCACTTTGCCTTCGATCTTGGTAAGGATTGATTTTTGTAGGGTTTGGGTAAAAGCTATAGAGAGGAAGACATTTTATGTAAAAATATATTAAATAAAAATGATGTGGCAGACGTTAATCTGTTAGGTCACGTAAAGAAGGGTACTCTAACCCCTCCATGCAACGCCTTTCTAAAAAAAAAACCAAAGCTCTCGAATACTTAAATTCAGTCAATTTAAATGGTTTGTATGTTCACTAAATTATCTAATAAAAAAAAAAAAAGATAGAACAGATTACCTAAACCCATACACGTGAGGTCTTGCCAACAAAATGCATATGATTTTTCTGCGTCTATAAATACCGAAACCCAGCTTGCTCTGTATTCCATCTCAACCTCACTCTTCTCTTCTCTTCCTTATCATCTCTCTCCCTCGCCGACTAGCTGCTTCGTTGCTCCAACATGGAGCTTCATCTCCTACCCATGTTACTTTGTCTCACTGTGAGCTTCAACTTTCAGATTTTCTTTTTTGTCGAGTTTAAACCTTGGCTTGTTCATTTCCTATTTGGATTAGTTTCTTATAATTAACTAAACTACTGGATTTTGTATGCAGCTTGCGCCGGTGGTAATCGGTGCTGCTTTACCTCCTGAACTTTACTGGATGTCCAAGCTTCCCAATACGACAATGCCAAAAGCAGTCAAACTTCTTCTAAGCGCTGGTTAGCATATAAATTCGAGAAAAGTCTTATCTGCAAATTTAACTTTTATTGAGTGGTTTCTTTCATAAATGCGTTGGTTTAATTTGAAGAGTTTTTGTGATTATAGGAAACGTGGGAAATGCCATCCATGACAAACCAAACAACCAATTCCCTTTCTAGAAGGGTGTCCCAAATGATTAATTGCGTGACGATCCAAATAGTCAACTCTTTGTTTGGAGGGAACATGTTACCAAAGTCTTTGATCAATTGCAACAGCCATGATCACTTGCGTGACGACCCAAACAGCCAACTCCTTGTTTGGAGAACTCATGATCAATTGCGTGATGACCCAAACAGCCAACTCCTTGTTTGGAGAACCCATGATCAATTGCGTGACGACCTAATCAGCCAGCTCTTTTTTGGAGAGGACATGCTACCAATCAACCAACCGAGACTGATAACACAGCTAGGTTCTTGTTCATGAATGAAAAAGACTTGCATCCTGAAACGAAATTGGAGATGCTCTTTACACAGAGCCCATATTCCAAAACCCTTCTTTTCTCGTGAAATTGCGGATACAATACCATTTTCACTTAAAAAGCTTTTAGAGATATTAAAGATGTTTTCGGTTAAATCCGAATCAAAGGAAGCTCAGATTATTAAAAGTGGCATTCATCATTGCGAGATGCCTTCAAATGTTAAAGAGGAAGAAAAGCATTGTGTGACTTCATTGGAATCTATGGTTGATTTTATCACTTCCAAGCTTGGGACAAATATTAAGGCCTACTCAACTGAAGTGGAGAAGGAAACTGATGAATATCAGACATACACAATAGCACCTGGAGTGAAGAAGTTATCGGATGATGCGATGGCATGCCACCAGAAACATTACCCATATGTTCTCTTTAATTGTCACAAAGTAGGTAATTCAAATAGAGTTTACTTGGTGCCCTTGGAGGGTTCTAAAGGGACTAGAGTCAAATCCATCGTCGTGTGCCACTCAGACACAGCAGATTGGGATGGAAAGCATATTGCCTTCCAACAACTCAACAGTAAGCCGGGAGCTCCAGTTTGCCACTTCAGTCCTGCAGATAATGTGGTATGGACCCCCATCGAGGATGCTTAAATTAGTAGGCCCCACTATATTATCCCTAAATAAGTAGGCTATTCGATAGCATTAGCTATTGCAATTTCACCTACCTTGTACGTGATGCGTGTGTTTTCAATATGTGTGTGGCAAAATCTTGTTTGAATAGAAAGAAAGTGTAAGTCAGATTTTGCTACACATATTGTGGAATTAATGTTGCATAATAAAATTTGTCCCTATGTTGTTTCTTATGTTGCAATATATGATATAGAATGTATTAGCTTTATCGTTTTGCTGTGAAAAGACTTTGTAACAGCCTGAATGTTGTATTTTCTCTCAAAGACTCATCAACATGCGTAGTAATAATAATATTTGATGCAGCACACTGGCACCGTTCCGGGAAAAAAAAATAGAAATCAAAAAACTTAAGGTGCACATTGCATTTCTCAGGAGTCGTGAGCTACACGCCCTTTACCAGCGTGTACGGAAATCATAACCAAATAGAGGGTCCTCCTTTTAAGAACGAACTTCCACTTTCCACTCAATTTCCTCCGCTGACTGAGCCTCCATTGCATTCTTTTTCTCTGTGACTCAACTTTGACCAATCAGAGCTCAAATGGGTCGGCTCGCGCCTCTAACAGAAGAACCCATCAACGAAGAAGACGAATGCACCAACGGATTCAAGAAAGCTAGTCAGCCATGGCTGAACTGGACCTGGATCAAGACCCACTTCTCTCTCGTCTTCAACAAGAAGTCTCACCTCAAGATTCTACTCAGCGTTCTGGGTTGCCCTCTTTTCCCTGTCTCTTTTCACCCCAAACAATCTCTCAACGGGGCAAGCCAGTATCTAATTCATTTTTGTTTTTTTCACAATCTTCATAAGAAACTGGGTGCTGTTCTTGTATCCTTTCTACTTTACAGCCAGAATTTTCCCAGTAGATTCTCGGTGATGATGTCTATGCATATTCTTTTTCTCTATGGAACCATTTCTGGAGAAGAAAGTGAAGTAATCATTTTTGCAGAATGCTATAGCTCATTTTTCTCTTTACTATTTGATGTTTAAAGTATATTATGTAATGCACATAATTATGTCTCTTGATCAAGTACCCACTTGCTAAAAAGTTATAGCAAAAAGTGTTTTCAGGGGTTTTCATTTTTATAATTTCCTTTTCCTAAATTTAAAAGAAAACAGAAAATGGTGAAAAGCTAGGAGGAGGGAAAAAAAAAAAAAAAAAACAACGCAAAGATAAAATAGAAAATTATGGATGCTTCCGTAATCTTTATTTAACTGCTGTACCTTGTGATAGGTGTCATCGTCAGCCCAGTATATTATACAGCACTTCACGGCGGCGACAGGGTGCCGGAAGCGGGAGGGGAGAGTAAAAAATGTTTTTGCGACGGGAAAAGTCGCAATGGAAAAGGAAAATAGAAGTCAATAAACTTAGGAGACGCGTGGTTGACTAAAATAATGTGTATTAATCTTGTTTAATTATTTTATTCAACAAAAAACTTTTTTTGTGAGATTAAGCAAAAATATATATGATAAAACGTATCTCATACTCAAATATTTGGGTTTTCTATTTTCTGTTTTTTAATTATTATTTTTATTTTCGCTTCATTTCACGACTACATTCCGTCCCAAAAAAAAAAAAAAAAGAATCTGTAGCATCAATCAAATATAAAAATATTTTCTCGATATTATCTTCATAGCATTTAAAATATGGAAAGGGAGATGGGAGGGGCCATAATAATATAAATTTTACCATAAAAAAAGCAACCTAAAATCCAAAAGAAAAGTAAAAAGTATCCTCAACTGACTATGGATTAAGAGTAAAAAATATCTTGGTAATGATTTAATTAATATTTGATAATTTTATTGATTAACTTCAATACCTTTTATTGTATGTTCTCTGATTTGATAGAAAAATACTTATATTTTAAATATAAAAATTTGTAACTCATTTAAGATATATAAATAAAAATATACAACTATTTTATACGTAATGTATACTTGAAAAGTGCACACTCATTTTTATATATTTTATATTTTTTTATCTTTCTTATTTTTATTTACTAAGTTTTTAACCCGTACTACATAAGAATAATACATGTTTTTATGTGTTTGATTAGACAACTATGTTTCTATTAGGTTGTTGAATTAAATAAATGAAGTAGTGAATTAGCGTAATAAATTTTCTTCATTAGAAAATTTTGAATAGTTCAAATGTCAATACATGATACTTAATCCTCTTAATTCATAAAAAGAAAAAGTAGTTTATACTTCTAAATCTACATATAGCATTTTCCCTCTCAAAGGGACACAGACATACAGTCTAGATAAAAAAGAAAACACAAGTAATTTATTTGATATATTTGTGGAATTTTTTCTTGGATAGGATGTGCAAAATGTTTTTAAAAATTAATATTAATATTGGCGAGAAAAAGACTACGTTTTGCCGATGCATCACATCACGAATCATATGTCCAATGTGTAAATTTAGAAATCCATAATAGACGCAGGTTAGACTATCAGATACCTTATTCATAAAATTTTAAGTCACATTGATTCTAGAAATATTATTATTATAATACGCTATAAAAGCTAAGAATCGCTGATCATATGTCTAACGTGTAAGCTTGGAAGTCTATAATAGACATGAGTTAGAATGTTAGGTACCCCAGTACTCATAAAATTTTAGGTACAATATCGATTCCAAGGATATATGTAAGAGAAGCCAAAATGTTCACTTAGCTCAAAAAAATAAAAAATAAAAAAGCAACTTCAATTCTAAAATGATTCAAACCAAAGATGATAAATTTAAAATCTCACAATCACATTTATCACGAAGAATTTATTGTTTATCAAGTAAGATATTTAGAGAAAGATTCGCGTTGAAACCATTCTTTCTACTTAAGTGAAATGAATTGCAATGTTACAAAATCCAGGAACTCCTTTTGTTTGCAAACCCTTCAATAAAGAAAGTGAATTGCAGACAAGAGTTATGTTCTTCCTTCAAATGTCTGGGAAGTTACGACAGTTATATATATATATATAGAGTGTTAGGATAATCATGTATAGATTTGTCACTGTGAGGGTCTCTATAATCAATCCCCGTACCATGTGCCCTAAAACTACACGACTTGTACAAGATATAAAAAAAGACTTATAGAGATTATATCGTCTTCAATTATCTCCCAACCTCAAAAAGGATTTGTCTCCCAACAGTCAACTTCATTACAATCTTAGTGCATGCATATGAAAACATGAACAAAAATAGAGCTCCTCGCCAAACCCACCGCCATCTTTAGACCCTCCTTCCCAGCCCCTTTCCCATCCCAAAACTGTGTCGCCCTCATCAGATCCATCCTCAACCTCCATTCCAGATTCCCAACCAGCAGTACCCTCTAGCCAAGTAACTAGGCATCCTCAAATCTTGAACCATACCACCTCTTTGCCCTTGGAGACTACATCCGCTCTCAACACACCGGAGCAGTTCCCAAGGTAGCACAGCCTCTTCAGATTACAGCCACAGATCACACCTCTTCAGTGCAAGTTTTAACAGCTATCCAGTCAGGGCAGGACCAGAGCACCGGGGTTCAAGTATTGAAACGTTCTTTTGCATCAGTGGTTTAAGGAATCATCTCGACTTTCACAGTAACGCCAAGCCTTCTTGGTAAGTCGAATCTAGGCCAGTACCCAAAGGATAATACCGCTACAACTACGTCTCAGTTCTCAAGAGAATCTAACGAGACACAAACGGAGAGCAACTTTGTTACATGGAGCCATCAGATAGTCCGAAGGACATTCCTGAATCTACACCAAGAATATCCCTCATCAAAGAAACAAAGGAAAGACTGAGAGTGAATTGGAATGATGCTCTTATCCTTAAAGCAAAAGGCAAAAACTTTGATTATCCATTCCTAGTGTCCAAGCTGAAATCTTTATGGAAACAAGATTTTTCCCTCGTAGCTATAGGTGGTGGTTTTTTATAGCCAAATTCTCTACTACAAACCAAACCACATGCTACAACTAGCTAGGGGGCCATGGATAGTCCTGGGTACAGAACTAGTTCTACACCTTTGAAGCCCAACTGTGTTAGCAAGAACCCCAACCATTCGGCCATCTCATGGGTAAAACTGCCTATCACAAAGGTAGGGAAATCACTGGGGGTTCTTCTCAAGGTTGATACTCATTCAGTTAGTGGAAATAGAGGCAGATTCCCACGGCTTTGTATCCAGTTCACAGATGCTAACAAAGTGCCACCAGAAATCTGGACTGATGACTTCAAAAAAAATGGTTCTTGTAGATAACATGAGTACCAGTATAGCAGGATTGCACTCAAAATTTGAAGAGACAAAGAGTAACAATTAAGGTTACAGGAAAAGATTCAGGGAAGGCCCAAATGACTGGCGACTGACCGGAAAATCCCTTCCCTTATTTTCAAATTCAAATTCAATAGGGGAAAGAGTACAAGGGGAAGGCAAGGGCATATTAGCGATGGAGAAATCTTCTCGTGACCCTAAAACAAAGCAGACTCTCACTTTACAAAAGAAAGTCAGGAAAAACCATGCTACTACAGGTTTGTCTCCATCGAATTATACGAGGTTTTCCATCATAGTTAAAGATAGCAGAGACTCAGAAGGTAAGACAGGCAACCATAGCTCAGAGGATATATCTTCTCAGCAAACTCTTCATAGTCAACGTCTAGACTTACAAGACAACACAAAGGACCCTCGTCCTAGTACATATGGTGGCTCTATCCTTTCAAGAAAGAAAGTGAATTGCAGACAAGAGTTCTATTCTTCCTTCAAATGTCTGGCTCTTCAAAACCCTGAAGAAAGAAAGAGCATTGAAAATGAACTTTTTCTCTCTCTCTTTTTTTTTTTTTCCCCTTTCTTTTGACTTATAAAATCAACCATATGCTCGATGATCTAAATATATCTCTTACTTCCATTTCGATCTCCAAACAACAATCATAAAATTCAGTAAGTTATACCTTTTATCCATCTTCAACATATATATATAGCATATTGCGAAAGACTTTTTCGTATAGATTTTGTTTTTGTTTCTACTTTGCCAGTTATATATATGTATATTATTTCATTTGAGGTTTTCAAATGGTATCCCAGGATCAAATAGAAACGCAAATTGAATTTTACAAAGCATTCATGGATTAGCAAAACTGTAAAGTTAATACATACGCATTCTATATTATATATTGCAACATAAGAAACAACATAAGGATAAATTTTATTATGAAATATTAATTCCACAATATGTGTAGCAAAATTGGATTTCACTTTGCCTTCGATCTGGGTAAGGATTGATTTTTGTAGTGTTTGGGTAAAAGCTGTAGAGAGGAAGACATTTATGTAGTTTGATTGAGGTTGTTTTCTGGCGATAATAAGGTTCTGGAAAAGATGAACTTTGTCACCAAGTTATTCCGTAACTCATTGGGTTAAATGGTAAATGTCAAAAAATTAATTTATTAAGAAGGACTAAAATGTAAAAATATATTAAATAAAATGATGTGGCATCATTAAAGCCGCAGAGATTAATCTTTTGGGTCACGTAATGAAGGTACTCTAACCCCTCCATGCAATGCCTTTCTAAAAAAAAGAACAAACCAAAGCCCTTGAATACTTAATTTCAGTCAATTTAAATAGTTTGTACGTTCAGTAAATTATCTAATAAAAATAAAAAAGAAAAAACAGATCTAAACCCATACACGTGAGGTCTTGCCAACAAAATGCATATGATATTTGATATCTTTCTCATTGAATGAGATCTCAATTCCAGCGAAGTTTTCATAAGATATATTACAACTAGAATACCTCTTTTATTGGATCCAATTCCTCCACCACTGCGAACCTTTTTCCGTGTCTATAAATACCGAAACCCAGCTTGCTCTGTTTTCCATCTGAACCTCACTCTTCTCTTTTCTTCCTTATCATCTCTCTCCCTCGCCGACTAGCAGCTTCGTTGCTCCAATCCTTGCTCGTGGAAGTTCTTGTTTTTGTCTGAAAATGACTTGCATCCTGAAAAAAAATTTGGAGATGTTCTTCACAAAGAGCCCATACTCCATGACCCTCATTCCTCGTGAAGTTGTAGATACAATACTATTTTCGCTTGAAAAAGTGCCAAAGATATTAAAAATGTTTTCTGTTGAACTGCCATTCATCATTGTGAGGAAGCTCCAGGGACTAAAGGGGAAGAAAAGCACTGTGCTACTTCATTGGAATCGATGATTGATTTCATCACTTCCAAGCTTGGGAAAAACGTTAAGGCCTACTCAACTGAGGTGGAGAAAGAAACCTAGTTGCAAACATATACAATAGCACCTGGAGTGAGGAAGAGGTTCAGATGGGACTAGAATCAAAGCCATGGTTGTGTGCCACTCAGACACAATAGACTGGGATCCAAACCATCTCGTCTTCTGAACACTCAAATTAAGCCAGGAACTGCTCCAGTATGCCACTTCAGTCCTTCAGACAATGTCATATGGACTCCCAACCAGGCTGCTTGAGTTATTAGGGCCTCTATCTTATCCATAAATAAATAAGTAGGCGATTCGATAGCACTTGTGTTTCTGCCTACCTTGTGTGTAATGTATATATGTTGTAATCCATTGTGGTGTGTTTTCGGATATTTTCCACAGCATGTATGTGGCAAAATCATATAGAAGACTGTGCAAGTCAGAGGCCGTGGAATATTGCACAAGAAAACTTGTTTGTCATGTTGCAATATATGTCTGCACTAGCTTTATATATCCTTTTGCTAATCCATCGAATGCTTCGTAAATTTAGTATGTTTTTTTCTATTTGAGTCGCTGGATACCAATTAAAACATATTTCAAAACTTAAAAAACATATTTATATATATCCTTTTACCAATATATAGCAAAAACAAATCCTAACAAGAAAAAGGCTTTGGAATTATGATATCTTTGAGTACTGCCTAATTATCCCCACCCAAAAATGATATCATCTTCTGGAGATCAAATGTGAACCTCTTGAAAAGATTATGTTAGCAGAAGAGAGAAAAGGAAACGAGCACTATCATTTCTTCTCCTTTTTCATTGCCAAAATCATACATATATTGTGCGCAGTACACACTCAAAGATTCTTCCCTACAAAAGCGGATTCATGACTAATCTTCTCATCAGACTAAATTACAACCATTAAGAAACATAATCCTTTAGCCGAGTAGGCGTACTAGTCTGCCGAATGGGCCTTGCAGTTGCTGCCTTTCGCCCCAATCCTTACTCTCCAAGCCCAGATTCAGGTTGATCAGTCCCAGGCCCCTCCAATTCAGCTTCAGGGCTCATAACCCTAAAATACTTGTTTGCTTAAATTTAACAGTCCAAATGTCAAAAGAGAAACTGCAGAAAACTGTCCCTTCCTATATGGGATCTCATCAAATGGAGGATAGCGTCCAGGTTGAAGATGGCAAAAGGCACAACTTACTTAATTTTGTGATTGTTGATTGGAAATCGGAATGGAAATAAGAGATATATTTAGATTTAGATTATCTCGTGTAGTGTTGATTTTCTTAGCCAAAAAGAGAAGGGAAAGGTTCATTTTCATTTATCTTTCTTTCTTGAGGGTTTTGGAGAGCCACCATATATGTGCTTTGACTAATGCCTATCGTAGCAATTTCCAGTCTCTGCGGTTCTCTTTCTTTTTTGAAGGATCGATCTGCGAAGGAGTGCCTGAATTTTGTAACATGCTATGCTTCATTTCACTTGTAGAAAGAAGCTATATAATGAGATGTGGTTTCAACTTATCCTTTCTCAAAAATCCTTTAACATAAATTTAATAAGAAAATGATTTATTGTAAATCCAGTGAAAGAGATATAGCTAGGACTTACAAAACAAAAAAAAATTCTTTTTATTATCATCAAGTTTCAAGTAGATAGAACTAAATTTTTCATGCATCACATCAAATGTTACTATATATATATATATATATATATATATATATATATATATATGATAATTTATAAATGATCGATATTTATAGAATCTTTAAGGCAAATTATTCAAAAGAAATTTCATATGATTATAATTCTTTGTTAATGAAGTTCTAAACTCATGGTAGACTTAAGACATATTAAATGGATCAAATGTTTGTTCTATTGCATTTATATAATTTTTTGGTACATAATTGTTAATTTTTACACGGTGTATCTTTTGGGACTTGAGGAAAAAATTAATTCCTTTTACCAATTGCAATTTTAAAATTTCAAACAAAACCTTTAGCATGAAACAATTTGAAACTCATTCTACTTTCTAATAAAATAATACATTATTTGTCTCTCGTATTTGCTCTATTAAGTGACGGCTAACAAATCTCGAGGATGAAGCAAAGATTTTATAAAGGGAAAAATTCCTTTTACCCCCCACACATAAAGCGTAGACAAATACCCCCTTACAAATGTATTTTCCTAATTTAAACCCTGAGTTTTCAAAAGTTACCTAATTCAAACCCTCTGTTCCCGTCTGTTACGACCTATTAACAATTTTTGCCTACGTGACACGTTAAGTGATGATCTGACCGTTAATGGCTGGTGTGGCTAATAAAAGACATCTGACATGTCATATAATAAATGGGAGGGAACACATAAGCTCCAAACAGCATCATTTTACCAAGTTGGGCAATCATCTTCAATACCAAATGGCATGGTCTTGCTAGGGTTACTCCAGCACCATTGCACTCAACCAGATCAGAGCCACAGTTGTCGGTGACACATGACCCTAAACCAGATCCGCCATTCCACTGTTCGACTCCATAATCGATGCATCCACTGTTTGACTCCATAATTGGTGCTTGAAACAAATGCGAAATGTCTTTTGGGAGCTCAAAACCAGTGCTGTCGAGCCTTGGGTTGCTGGCAAGAGTGAAAATGAGTATAGCAAAACTAAGAGTGAGAGTGAAATAGCACCACGCAGAGGGATCCATGAGGTGTGGTGCTAACTAGTTGGATTTCTTCTATTCGTTCTCCTTAATCCATTCCTGTTTCCCATCCTATGGGATTTTGAGCCAAAGCAGAAGCAAAATGGGTGAGAAATGGGTATGCTCTGGTTTAGAGCTTCTTAGCTCATCAATGGCGAGTTGATATGTTTTTTCTCTTTGATTTGGTGCCCTAGCAAGATGACATTGTTTTGTCATTAACAGCCAGATCACCGTATAACGGCCACATCAACAAAAATCATTAATGGACCATCATAGATGAAAACGAAGTGTCCGATTTGAGACACTTTTATTCCCTCGAGGTTTTAATTGAAAAACTTAATAAGTTTTGGGATATTTATCTGTGCGTTATGTATGGAGAGAGTAAAAGGGATTTTTCTCTTTCAAGAATTAGCAAAATGAAAAGGAGGAGTGGGATGAAAGGGATGAGTTTATAGATTACCTGAAGCCCTTGTCCCTTGAGACATGGCAACTAACGCTGCAAACAGGTTATCTGCTGGCCGATGTGCCCATAACCACTACCCTTTATCCATCTCTTATCACTTGTTCTGATGACAACACCATAACCGGCCCTGCCTGGATTCCGAATCCCAATACTACTGCTGCCTTCTACGTTGAGAATTAATGTACCCTCCTTTCTGTAAGTAGTTCCATTTAACCCATTTCTCATCTCTATGAGTAATATCATGGCTGCCCATGCAGACATTGATATTCACAATACGGACTCAATAGCTCTCTCAATACTTTGCAAACTGAATTTTATGATAGTTGTTTGGAGATCGAAATGGAAGTAAGAGATATATTTAGATCATCGAGCATATGGTTGATTTTACAAGTCAAAAAGAAAGAAAAAAATAAAATAAAAGAGAAAAAGTTCATTTTCAATGCACTTTCTTTCTTCAGGGTTTTGGAGAGCCACCATATTTAACTGTCTTAGCTTTCCAGACATTTGAAGGAAGAATAGAACTCTTGTCTGCAATTCACTTTCTTTCTTGAAAGGATAGAGCCACCATATGTACTAGGACGAGGGTCCTTTGTGTTGTCTTGGAAGTCTAGACGTTGACTATGAAGAGTTTGCTGAGAAGGTATATTCTCTGAGCTATGGTTGCCTGTCTTACCTTCTGAGTCTCTGCTATCTTTAACCAGGATGGAAAACCTCGTATGATTCGATGGAGACAAACCTGTAGTAGCATGGTTTTTCCTGACTTTCTTTTGTGAAGTGAGAATCTGCTTTGTTTTAGGGTTACGAGAAAGTTTCTCTATCCGTAATATGCCCTTGCCTTCCCGTTGCACTCTTTCCCCTATTGAATTTGAATTTGAAAGTAAGGGAAGAGATTTTCCGGTTAGTCGCTGGCCATCTGGCCCTTCCCTGAATCTTTTCCTGTAACCTTAATTGTTACCCTTTGTCTCTTCAAATTTTGAGTGCAATCCTGCTATACTGGTACTCATATTATCTACAAGAACCATTTGTTTGAAGATTTCCAATAACTGAATGAGTATCAACCTTGAGAAGAACCCCCATCAATTTCTCTACCTCTGAGAACTTGTTGATCGAAGTGTTCTATTGGGAGGTTAGGCAGTTTTACCCATAAGATGGTCCAATGGTTAGGGTTCTTGCTAACAAAGTTTGGGCTCCAAACCTGTAGAACTAGTTCTGTACCCTGGACTATCCATGGCCCCCTAGCTATTTGCAGCATGTGGTTTGTAGTAGAGAATTTAGCTATAAAAAAAACCACTACCTATAGCTACCAGGGAAAAATCTTGTTTCCATAAAGATTTCAGCTTGGGCACGAGGAATGGGTAATCAAAATTTTTGCCTTTTGCTTTAAGGATAAGTGCATCGTTCCAATTCAGTCTCAGTCTTTCCTTTGTTTCTTTGATGATGGATATTCTTGGTGTAGATTCAGGAATATCCTTCCGATTATCTGATGGCTCCATGGTAACAAAGTTGCAGTGGTATTATCCTTTTTATGAACTTTAAATTCTAATAGATCTTAGAAGAGAAGTAAAAACACAAGTGCCAATTAATATTTATACAAACACCTATTAAAAAAAAAAAATTATTTATACAGATAAATATATATTTGCGTAATGTCATGAAAAGAACAACATCATGTACCCCAAAAAACATGAACATTACTTGATTGGATGACCCAAGGATGAGGCCCACAATGTAGTTGATTGAGCCCAAGAAAATCTTTTTTATCTCAGGCCCAAGAAATCTTTTTAATTATCAAATATAGGAATATACTGATATTCTTTTCTCACACAAAAATCTCATCGGGTCTAGTTTAATTTATTTTAAAATGATAGATTAGACAAAATAAAAAATATTATACTCTATTTGATTTTAAAAAAGATAATAGTATTAGATAAAAATATTCTGAGATATTAGATAAATTTTTTATTCTTAAAAAAATTAAAAGATAAAAATTTTGTCTACAATATAAAAATTTAAAAAGACAAATTTAACATTACTTTCCCTATCCAAACCTTTGAAAAATTTTGTTCATAATAATTTTTTTTTATTGTGTAAAATGAACTTATGCAATATCTAAATTATTTTTTTTTTTACAATTTTAATTTTATAAAATCTAAAAATATAAATTTTTAATAAACAAAACTTTTAAATAGATATCAAATTTTAGTCTTTTCATAATATTTTATTTCTATGTTTTTATTATAATTTTTATATTTTTTATATGTCAAAATCTTGTCTAATTTTTTTTTTAAATAACAAATATTGTATAACACAAAAGGTATTACAGTAAATTTTACATTATTTTGTCCAGTATTTATGGTAATCAAATAATAAATAATACAAAATTTTTTGTCTTGTACATTAACTAAAAAATAGTAAATAAGATTATAAATTGTCTTGTAACTTAGCTACTTATGCTGTGATATTTTATTTGTACTATTTTGTACTGTGTATCAAACGCACCATACACAGTCCAAAATAATATAAACAAAACAACACAGCATAAATAGCTAAGTTACAAGACAACTTATAGTCTTGTTTATTATTTATTAGTGCGTTTGATACATCAATACAAAACAATACAAAATAAAAAATTTATCCAGTACTCAAAATACTTTTATCCAATATCATTATTTTTTTTAAAATTAAACAAAATATAAATTTTTTTGTCTTATTCCATCATTTTAAAAATCAAACGGAACCTAAATATACGTTGAACAGCCACTAAATATCCGTTCATGAGGATTAAAACACGTGGCGTATTCAGGAAAGTCATTAAACAAGAGTCTATTTTATGAGGATTAATGGGAATTTTTGTCTCCAATAATTTATTTGGATCTTTTGTGTAGAACAACACCGCTAATTTTGCCTCTAAGTAGATCAAATAATTGATA
This sequence comes from Bauhinia variegata, assembly GCA_022379115.2. Taxonomy (NCBI): domain Eukaryota; kingdom Viridiplantae; phylum Streptophyta; class Magnoliopsida; order Fabales; family Fabaceae; genus Bauhinia; species Bauhinia variegata. The sequence goes on along the minus strand of CM039428.1, from coordinate 19,008,433 downwards.
GTCGATTTCAGGTACAAACATTTGATCTGCACGTTGAAGAAGAACCCAATGCAGGTTTTCCCTTCCGGGCGTGGGTTGTTCCTAGATTTATGTAATTGCAGATCTTTTTTTTGGACTGAGAAAGTTATTTTTATTTGTGGTGGATAAAATCCCTCGAATATTTGTTTCTTTTTCCAGAACTAATGTCATGTGCTATAAACTGAAAAAGTGGTAGAAAAATATTTGCCAAATCTTCGTTAAAAAAATACATACACCGGAGGAGGATAGATTCAGAGAATGAAAGAAAATCAACCAGACGTGGACAAGAAGATAGGAAAGTACGCTGGAAAAAACGTACAAGGATTGGTTCGTTCATTTTTTTCTTAATTATTTTTGCCAATTTCTGACTATCGGTGGTCATTTTCTGGGTTCGTTTGGAACACGAGAAAATACTGTCGGTTTGCTTTTGATTATTTCAATCTCTGATTTTCTGGGCACCCAGAAAATTTTCTAACCCATTTCGGCTTGGTAAGTTTTCGTTTTACTTTCTATAATAAAAAATTATTTGCTGTATTGTTTGCTTTCTATGTATCTGTTTCGTAATTTGCATTTGCGCCATGCCTGATCTCCGGCAATTTATGAGGGAAAAAGTAGTATGGGCTCTCTTTCTAACTCTGTTAGCTTTCAAAACTCGCCAAGTTGTTTCCTTCTTGTTTATTCAAAGCCTTTTGTTCATGGATAGATTGTATTTTTTAAAAATTTAATTTTGCCAAAAGAATGCTCAGTTCTCAAATGTTATTTTATAGAATTCTGTTCTGATGTTTTCTTATTTGTTAATTTTGGCTAAATGATGTTAATTTATTTAAGTTTACCTTGTACAATGTTATTCTGCATGCTTTCCCCTTAGATGTTATCGCTGTTTGGCTGCTGAGAAAACCTCGAAGGAAATCAAGTATTTTTTCCCCCTAGATTACTGAAAAAGTTAGATTTAGATAAATTTCAAATATGGCTCTAAACTATTATCCTGTAATATTTTTAACTATTCAAAATGGAATATGATCAATTTTGCAGAATACTCCTTCAGTTGCTAAGACTGATTTAATTTGTTATTAAATGTACTTTACAGATTAAAGGCAGCAAATTGTAAGCTGATACAGCTCCTTCATTTGAAGCATCATGTCCTTAGGCACATCCAAAGTAGTTTTTCAGGTTCTCTCCAGGGCTGTGCCTCAAACTGTAAATGATGAGCCATTTTTTTACTCATCTAATTCAACATTACCTTCTAAGTTTCGAGTAAAATGTAAGAAGAAAAGAGCCTCTAGGCATGGGGATTTAATCAAGTGCTCTAGTGTGCGGAAAATTCCATTAGGAACTTATCCATCTCATTGGATGGGTATCAGTTCATTGGGAAATAGGACCATTAGGCACCCATGGCTGCAGAGTTGCAAATGCCAGCAGGCTGGAAGTGCGAGTGGCATGGGTACAGGAGATGGAAATGGAGCTTGGTTTGTGGATAATGCTGATAAGTTAAATTCCATAAACAATATGATGGATGCACCTCCTGTTCTGGAGTTTCAAGATGTTGAACAGTTGAAACAGGAAAAGAAGGTTTTGACATCTAATGGTACAAATGGAACAATCAGGGACACCTTTGACAATATTAGTCTCAACTCCGTTGAGGAAGAAGCTTGGGACCTACTAAGAGAATCTGTGGTATATTATTGCAGCAATCCTATTGGAACAATTGCTGCAAAGGACCCAACCAATCCCAATGTTTTGAATTATGACCAGGTCTTTATTCGGGATTTCATTCCTTCTGGAATTGCTTTCCTGTTGAAGGGGGAGTATGATATAGTCCGGAATTTTATTCTGTATACGCTTCAATTGCAGGTAACTTACCTGTCTTTAGTACTGATAACATGTCCTTGATAACAAACTTGATGCATTCAATTTACGTGTTTTTTTTTTTTTTTTTTTAATTTGGTACTGTTCTCAAATATTCTGATTGTACTTTGTGTTACAACCAGGTGAATTTTTTGTGTATTCCTTAGTCTTTGCATTCATAAATGAATAATTTTCAAATCCCATTAATTGAACTCAAGTTGCTCAATCTTCTTGTAATATTATGTGAGTAAAATGTTAATTTACCTCCAATCTACACATGCTGTAATATTCGTATAAGGTAACTATTTGAATGCATGCTGGCTTGCCAGTGGATATGATGGCTTAGGATGCTTTATTTTCTCAATTAGTCTCTGTTTAATAGTGTTTCTGCACTGTTTATAATTAATGGAAGTGCCTTAAATTCTGTCCATGAGTACTGTGAATTATTTCTGGTGAGCCTGAACCCATATATATTTCAGAGCTGGGAGAAAACAATGGATTGTCACAGTCCTGGACAAGGGTTGATGCCTGCTAGTTTTAAGGTTCGAACAGTTCCTCTGGATGGGGATGATTCTGCTGAGGAAGAGGTTTTGGATCCTGATTTTGGAGAGGCAGCTATTGGCCGTGTTGCTCCAGTTGATTCTGGTAAAATAACCAATTAGGTCAACAAAACTCTTTTATAGAAATTTAAAGAAAAATAGTTTCAATTATGCTCCTTGGATTGCTGAACTTTTTCCTAATGTTATCTTAGGATTGTGGTGGATAATTCTGTTACGAGCTTATGGAAAATGCTCCGGGGATTTGTCAGTTCAGGAGAGAATTGATGTGCAAACAGGAATTAAGATGATTTTGAGGTTATGTCTTGCTGATGGTTTTGATATGTTCCCTACGTTATTAGTAACCGATGGTTCTTGCATGATAGATCGGCGAATGGGGATTCACGGGCATCCTTTGGAGATCCAGGTACACAGCATATGTTTTCCAGTCATCCTTGTTGTTCATTTTGTGATTAAGAGATTAATACTCATTTAAGGCTAAAAGACTAAAATTAGTGATTATTAATGATTGTGGCTTTTCTTAGGGAAAAATATGACTTAACTGTACTGTTTGAAAAGCAGTGTCAAAATTTTTTTGTGCAAAGTTGAGGGCATTTATTTGGTTCTGATTAGTTATTGAGCTTTCTGTTACTGTATGTTTGAGGTAAATCATGCATTTTATTGTGACCAGGATGATGCAGAAAAAGAATAGTGTTGGGAATGGCTTGCAAGTTCCAACTTCTGTTTTTCACTTTTGTTTATTTGTTATTCTTCTTCTAGGCACTGTTTTATTCTGCCTTGCTTTGTGCACGTGAGATGCTTACTCCAGAAGACGGATCTGCTGATCTTATCCGGGCACTGAACAATCGTCTGGTAGCTCTTTCATTCCATATCAGGGAATATTACTGGATAGATTTGAAAAAACTAAATGAGATCTACCGTTACAAGACAGAAGAGTACTCGTATGATGCGGTTAATAAGTTCAACATATATCCTGATCAAATTCCTCCTTGGTTGGTAGAATGGATGCCAAACAAAGGAGGCTATTTAATTGGGAACTTGCAACCAGCTCACATGGATTTCCGATTTTTTTCTCTGGGAAACTTGTGGTCTGTAGCAAGCAGTTTGGCAACAATGGAACAATCACATGCCATATTAGATCTTATTGAGTCCAAATGGACAGATTTGGTAGCAGAGATGCCATTCAAGATTTGTTATCCTGCTCTCGAAGGTCAAGAGTGGCAGATAATTACAGGCAGTGATCCAAAGAACACGTACTCTATCATCGAACTTTCAACTTTGCAATGCTTATATATATGTATATTCATGTTAGTTGTTATATCCTCCACGATGAGATTTCATTGTTTTCGTTGCAGGCCTTGGTCTTACCACAATGCAGGGTCCTGGCCAACATTGCTCTGGCAGGTTAGTTACCATGGCAATGCAATGTTTACTTGTACACTTAAATCTTTTTATCTAATCTGATGAAACAGTCTTGAGTTGATCCAAGTGTGGCTGTTGCCTGTTGCAGCTCACGGTTGCATGCATAAAGATGGATAGACCCTATATTGCTGCGAAAGCTGTTGAAGTTGCTGAGAGACGCATATCGCGGGACAAGTGGCCAGAATATTATGACACCAAGAGATCTCGTTTCATAGGAAAACAAGCACAGTTGTTTCAAACTTGGTCAATCGCAGGTTACCTGGTCGCAAAGTTGTTGCTTGCAGATCCAAGCAAAGCAAAGATACTGATAACTGAAGAAGATTCTGAACTGGTCAATGCATTGATCACTGCCAACCCCAGAAAAAAGCGTGGACGTAAGAATTTGAAGCAAACTTATATTGTTTGAATCCATAGAAAAGGAAGCAAATGTTAAAAAGTTTTCATACAAGGGTTCAGGGTATATATGGAAATTTCATCGTATAGACAAGATCATCTAGTTATTTTTGTACAATGATAGCTCTTGGAATTTCTGTCTTGTGGAATGGATTGGACTTTCTCCATGTGTTCATTGAGTCAACTGCATTATTAGATGTTTATGTGATTTATCTTTGACTTTGCTTTTATTTTTATTTTACCTTTGCTTAGAAGATGTGAACTATTGACTAGCATGAAAAATCATTCTTAGGGTATGTGAGTTGTATTTAAATTAAGAGTCATAATCAAAAGTACTAAAAAGAATTAAAATTAAGTATAAGTTTTTGCTTTACAATTTTCCACAATATTTAATTTGCTTAACTTATTAATTATTTCTGGTAAAATATTTTTAAATTATCAACCCACTGAACAGCACGCCTTCTATTCATTTCATGGATAAGCGTTAAAAGCGTTCCGTAAATCTCATCCAATTCCTATCCATTATAGAGAAAAGTACAATTAGTTCTCGAGAAAAAAAAATAAAATTATTACATGACTTCTGTTGGAAATATTCTGCATTGGTGCCAATGTCAAATCATTTGGAATTTTTCCTTTTAATCATGTAAATAAAAAATAACAATATTTTTAAGAAATAATCAATTAAAATTCTACACGATTACCATCTTGATTTGTTAAACCTTATAATTTAGATTTTTTTTATTGAGATAACGCTTTATTGGTACAATATGCAAAGTAAGCATAATCATTATACAATAGACTATATAAATAATTCTTTTGTATTACATGTGATTATCTTGTAATATTTCAAGTTGTTATTTCATAAATGGCATGTTAATATATGTAAATAACTAAGAAATAAAAAAAAATCAAAAATAGGAATAAATAAATATTTCCAATTAAAATATAGGCAATAATTATCCTCTTACTATTCTTTTGGTCAAACCCATAATTTCTTATGAGATAATTTTTTTCTTAAAAAAAAAAAGTAATAATGAAAACTTATAATCAATGGGGGCCCTTCCCCAATGGGCCCAGTAATGGAGAAGAAAGCCAAATGGCCCATCCTTACTGTGCCGGCCCAGTTGTCCCTCTCAGCCACCATTGTTTTTTGAAACATATCTTTCTTCCCATTCTCTCCTCCATCCATTCCCATTTTCCCTTTCACCCAAACCTACCCATAAGGTCTCCTCTCCATGGCCATGATCCCTATATCCACCACCACAACGCAGCCATCCACCGCCACCGACGACCTCGCCGATGACTTTGATAATCTGAGTTGCAATTCGACCACCATGGCCACCACCACAACAACCGAATGGACCTCCTCTAGCCTAGCTTCACCATCTAGCAAGCGTCATGCATCATCCTCCAACCCCTGTTGGGACGCAATCCAACGCCTTAAATCCAACAGCGCCGGGCTCGGCCTGAATGACCTCCGCTTCATTCACCGCCTCGGCAGCGGTGACATAGGCAGCGTCTACTTGGTGGAGCTCAAAGGCTCAAATGGGTGCATGTTTGCTGCCAAAGTCATGGACAAGAAGGAGCTAGTGACAAGAAATAAAGAAAGGAGGGCAAGGGCAGAAAGGGAAATATTGGAAATGTTAGACCACCCTTTTCTGCCTACGCTTTATGCCACGCTGGACTCCTCGCGGTGGTCTTGCTTGCTCACCGAGTTTTGCCCCGGCGGCGACCTCCATGTCCTCCGGCAACGGCAACTGGAGAAGAGGTTCGACGAGGCTGCCGTACGGTGCGTAAAGTTAGTTTCTTGAATGTGATGAATGCATGTAGATAGAGATCATGATTTTGTCACACTGCATGTTATGGTTACTATTATTGTAAGTTTGGGTCCATGGCTTTGTGTAGGTTTGAGTTGAGTTGGCAGTACATAATTTTGGTTGCTTGTGGGCCATATGATTTAATCTGTGTCTCCTCTGACTGCCTTTGATTGCGAGCCCACAATGCTTTTGGCATGCCCGTCGTGCACCAAATAATAATTCCCCACCACCAATACATCGTTAAATTTAAATTAAAAATAAAATAGTGCATACATAACACTATTTTTTTTCTTCTTTTGATTATGCCACATCCTTTTAGGTACTAAATTAGTCTAAATTTTATTATTATTATTTTTTACTCAAGAAATTAAAATAGATGGTCAAATTTAATAAATTTGGAAATCAAATTAATTGTTTTTTACTTTTGCTTTTTGTATAATTTTTAAAACATATATTTTTTTTCAATTTATGTTTTAAAATGCTTTCTTGAGGAATTTCAAAATAACACCATTTTAGGAAAGAGTTTCATTTTTTTATTTTATTCCCTATTTCATTTTTTTGTTACTAAAATATTTATGAAATAATATATTTTAATAACTAATGAAATGAAAACCGATTAGAGTAACGATGATGATTGGTGGATCGTGGGGCCCATGGAAGAACCTATCATAATAAAATGATGATGATAGCTTGCTATATTCACGAGAAATTGCAAGTCACGTGCTATCCATGTGAGCATAATGGAAAATTTTGTTTTAATATTCCTTTTTATTTATTTATTTTTTCTTTTTGGGTGTTCTAGGTTCTATGCATCAGAAGTAGTAGTGGCTTTGGAGTACCTGCACATGATGGGGATAATCTATCGTGACTTAAAGCCCGAAATGTGCTCATAAGATCAGACGGTCATGTAATGCTCACAGATTTTGATCTCTCATTGAAGCGTGATGCCTCCTCATCAACGGCTAAGATTGTCTTTGATCAAGACCCACAAACCAACACCACTTCCAGCGAGCACCCAAACGACCAATCCTCATTTGCCACATCATCATGCATGCTGCCCAATTGTATCGTGCCAGTTGTCTCCTGCTTTCACCCTAAACGCAAACGCAAGAAGAAACCCTGCCACGGTGGAACCGTTGACATCATAGCCGAGCCAATCGATGTTCGATCAATGTCATTAGTTGGGACCCACGAGTACTTGGCACCGGAGATTGTATCGGGCGAAGGCCACGGAAACGCCGTTGATTGGTGGACGTTAGGGATATTCATATTTGAGCTGTTCTACGGGATCACACCCTTCAAAGGACTCGACCATGAGCTAACCTTGGCTAACATAGTGGCTCGGGCCCTTGAGTTTCCGAAGGAGCCCATTGTCCCTGGATCAGCCAAGGATTTGGTCAGTCGGCTATTGGTCAAGGAGCCCGCAAAACGATTGGGCTCAACAGTGGGTGCAACAGCAATAAAGCACCACCCATTCTTTAATGGGCTTAATTGGGCCTTGTTGAGGTGTACAACACCCCCGGTGAAGTGCAAGGACTTTGTTCGAGTCCATAACACTAAAACCAATGCAATAGAATACTACTAGAAGCTAAAGAAAAGAATGATTTTACTTCCATAATTTTCATATTATATATATATATATAATAATATTGGTTTACCCTAAGGCGTCTTCTTTGTTTGTCAAATGGTTAACAAAGGTGACTGTAAGATTTTAAACTTATTTTGACTTGCATTTTCTTGAGACTCAAACATCTGCTTTCATAGCATCAATTCTTTATAGTCTTTGTAATAGAATATCTTTCCTCTCATCCTCCCATTGTACAACTACAGAGACCGCAAAGGATGCATTCCTGCGAGCCCGGTATCCAAATGAATATCTTCCAAACCACCATGAACAATTTAAGTAAAACTGAGAAAGAACTAAATCAACAAGCAATTGGGTTTGAACAACAAACATTCAAATGAACCAGAAGAAAGAAGAAAAAATATATCCTTTAACAGTACAGCCACTACAACTAAAGGAATACTTTTCATTCTTAAGTTCCATAATAGAAGAAAACTACACACATTCCCCACTTCAAAGGAGAGAATATTTTTCCATGTTTGATCAATTGAAATCCTTCAGTCGCTTTTTGAGTATGTCCAGTGATTTCTTTCTAGCGCTTTGCTTTGTATTTTTATTTGAAAGGCTTCCAAAGAGCCCATCTGCAGAATCCTTGAATTTATCACAGATACTAGCCACCTTCTTGTAATCCAATGCATAGTAGTTTTTCTCCCTTATAACAGGATCCATGAAGTTCTCAGGTTGACTACTCAACAGAAGATTAATCAATTGTCGCGCTTCTATGAGGCAGTCCTTAAAACTCCCATCCTTGTAAATTTCACCCAAGCCTGCAGTATCGAACCTCTCATCTGCAAAAGACTCCAACATTTCAAGATCAGTGTTGATGCTTGCCACCGCATTTGCGTTAAACCTCTTAACGCTATCACTAGAGAAAGCAGCCATTATAGATTTGGAAATATGCTCAAGAGCTCCACTCCCAACTTTGTACACAGCCTCCAAGGGTAAACGTTGTTGTGCTGTTGACAAAACAGAATCTAGGTAAATGACCAATTCGTTCATGTAGTCATTTACATCCTGCATTATCGCCTCTGATGTCCAATTAATATTTTCTGTGAGAGCCATAAACTCGTCTATCTTCGAGTTTATCAGAGTCAGTAGAGCAAGATAAGCAGCATCCCTTGAAGTCTTCAGTACCACCTTTGCAGGTAAACTTGCTTGAGGCCTCTCAACAGATCGGACCGGGATGCCACATAGTTGGGCAGCATGTTGAAGGAAAAAATCACAAGCCCTTTCAAGAACAGATGTGTTTGCAGCAATTTGCATGGCTTGTGGCATACTGATATTACCACTATTAATTGTACTGAGAATCAGTTCATTTAATACGTCAATCAGGAACTTGTCTAGATACTTCCTCACAACATCAAAGAAGTTGTTGCGTAAACCATGAGACAAATAATCAAAGGAACCTTTGATGAAGGATCTCACAATGCGACAAGCATCAGGCACCATAGAGGAGAATGGAGCAACATATGGGAAAGCAGGCATAATATCTGAAGTTTGAAGATTAAATGACAGAAGAGTATTCTCGTAGTCAGTGTCCTTTTTTATCACCATTTGCTCATATGAGTCGTTGTTAAGAACATCAACTATTTGTTGCCTACATTCTTCCAAAAGAAGGGCGTGATATTTGTCACAGCTCTTATCAAGCACCTCAAGAAGTGGGCCAACATCATATCCATACAGTCTAAGGGTAGATCCCAAAAGTGTGACATAGTCCTTCACCAGGAGAAGATGGGTGGCAGAGCCCATATGGGAGAACTGACTCTCCAATACTGATGTCATTTTAGCTACGGCTGTCTCCCACATTGTTTCAATCTGATCAATTACCAAGAGACCCCCAGCAGTCCTCAGGACCCTATGCTCTACTATAAAATATCCTGCAATTTGAGCCAAATATGTTTGATATGATTCAACAAAAGGTTGTGATGAAGATATTTCTAAGTCGGAGTTCAGTTGTAGCAATCTATTCTTATAGTAATATTCACGAAACTGCTCTAGCTTCCCCAGGCAATTATGAATATAACAAGCGCGATAAAGACGCGTGAGATCAAACTTCAAAGCAGAATCTTCATCAACTTCTTCAACATCCAAAGCATAAGCAAGATCCTCTAATCTTGAAATATTTTGCTCCTCGGCTTTTCTCAGCTGTTCTAGCATTTCCTCATCCCTCTGACGAACTGATGCAGCACGACCAATTGCTGTTTGTCCAATAGTTTTGGCAGAACTCCTAACATGGACCATCCATTCATTAACGTGGCTACAAACTTGCTTCTCAATGTGTGATTTTATTACAGGAATTCTCTTCTCTATCATTATTTTGAGAGTCTTGGCAGGAATATTCTTCAAGTGATTCTTCTCAAGTAAATCCACAGTTTTCAATGCAGAATAAAACTGGCCTTCTGAAATGTGATTGTTACACTTAACACAAAGGTCCAACACCTCTATACAGTTCTTGGACATTTTTATTGCTTCAATCACGTTCTTCTTGATAGAATAAGATTCAAGAAGCTCCTCAAGCTTGACAAGGAGATTACTTCCTACCTGCTGCAACTTAAAGTTATCACTTTGGAGCTCACTCTTGAGCTCTTCTGCATCAACTAACACACCTCGAAGCTCATCAACTGCAAGGATAAATTCCTCATAGTGGGTCTTGCAAATCTCCTCAATTTCAGCTTCCTCTTTCTTCACAATATAATTCAGCTGGGGAAGAAGCCCATGAGGCTGCCCCATTTCAAAGGCATGCCTGACAAGACGAGCGAGATCATCTCCATTCCCAATCAAAGTTGCGAGAACCAATTCCTCACCAGTATCACCATTCTCTGTAACAGTTCTCCTCTTTGTTTTTACATCCATTTTCTAATGGACCCCTACAAACAGATAAGTTCTTACAAATTAAACAAAAATTCAAGCACTACCACAAGGTAACTGTTCAACAGAATAATAAAGCGTGTAAAAACATTTTTCCCATATAAAGCTCATATTACTTACAAAATTTTGAAGAAAAACGAAATCAAATGAAATAGAAAAGGAGTTCTAAATCTCTAATATGTACAGGACAACCCCAACAATTCGCTAATAGCTTACACTAAAGCAGGAACAACTGGTACATTACTTCCACAAGCTGTAAGATAATCTGTGCTAGTTTTATATACAGAAACAACCACAACAAAATGTGGAAGAAATAGGAAAAACTGGTGTCCCAAATAAACAAAGAACCAATAGAGTGCTTGATCGGAATAGGAATATTCAACCATAAATAGACAGGAAACTAACGAAACAGAGGCACCAAACAGAGAAACCACTAAGATAACCATATGGGGTATGCTAGAAAAAGGCCAAAACAGACAATAACGAATAACAAAGAGGAAGAGAAATCTTCCTTGAAGCTAAACCACAATCAACTCATAGTGTGACCCAAAAGGTAGAAATGCTCACCCAGGCTAAGCTTTAAATCCCAAGCAGAAGAGATAAAGCATAAATCAACGATTTCAGAAGCTCTGGACTGCGAGAAATGTAAATGGGTTTAGAACAAAATTGGAACTTGTCGACGTTAATCTCAAGGGTTGCTTTCAGTTTCGGTTAGGTTTCAAGATGATCAAGCTGGTTCAAATTTCAGTTGGTGATTCACCTTCGCTGGACGAATTTTTCGAAGTAGGAATTGTGATTTTCACGCCCTCGCACAGAAAGAAACAATAAAAATGCCGACTTGACTGATTCTCATGTAGATGTAGGACAGTAGAACAAAGCCATGCCGAGCCCGTATCAGCGACTTGCTCCATGTTTTTCCCCTTCTTGTTCTTATTTAATATTAGATTACCACACTTACTTACTTGTGTGATAATTCAGCTTAACTGGCAACCGAGCTAAAGTGCTAACTAGCTGTTTATTACCTTTAACTATTCGTTCATAGGTTTTGTCTCACTGTACCAATGGCAATGACACAAGATGCCAAGATTGGCAATTTGAATTCGAGGAATTATGCAATTTGCATATGAAGTGTTAATTCAGTGAAAAATGGACTTATGTTTTAAGATATTTTAAATCAAAGATTTTAGATTCAAAATAAGTCTCACTTTAAGAAAAGATTACTGCTTGCTACACTTGTAGGATATATAACATCGGTTAATAGTAATTAGGGAGAAAAAAATACTGTGCGACCATAATTTTTAATTGTTTTAGTTTATTTATAAAAGGTAAAATTATAAATAAACAAAATATATAAAAGTAACTAGTCATGCAATTTATATCTACACATTTAATAAAAAATGAACTTTATTTGAATCCAACTCATAAAAAAGGAATAAAATTTGAATTTAGACTCAAATGTATGAAACAATACAGATTTAAAGTGTATTCTCCTAATGAATATAATAATAACTAAAAAAAAAAAGCTCTCAAATTCTGTAATTTATCACATCACCATAATGCCTTAACAATTTTAAAGGGATTTGACATCACTTTTGCATTGCAGTATCTTCAAGTCTAAGCCATAAGCCCATTTTTATTTTGACATGGATCTGAATGGTCATGATCGGATTCCTTTGAAATGCCACTGATGCTGATGTTGATCAATTTACTTCAATTATAATCAAGGGACGTAAACCAGGCAGGAGGAATAACTTATTCATGACTATATCATTCACATCAATAAAAACAACTTTGGTAGGGAGATTTGTCATGAGCAAAGGACACTTGAAGAAGCAAGAATGAAAAGACATAACAATATCCAATCAAAGACAAGACTTCTGTGATTTGTTTCATGGATTCAAATGAGTGATCAATTAACAAGGAGAAAGAAGAGCTTAGATACTATGTAGTCCAACTGTAGGAGCGATGGGGAGAGAGGGAGGAAAAAGAAAATGGGACCTACTTTCTCTCTCCTCCCCTCTTTCTGTCTCATACTTTTCTGTAGTTGAATTGCAGAGGGTCCATAGAAAGAAAGAACCGTGCCATCTGAAAAATAGTATTGCATTACTATCTTTCATGAAAGTGGACAGGATGTAATTTCCCCATTTTATGAGTCTTGCAATCACCTTAGTAGTTGTCTGCACGTTGCCCATGTGGCAATTTCTCACGTTCACTTACCAACTTCAAGTTGTAACTCCTAGATATGATGGCCATAAAGAAAGTTCTATGGTGATGTACTGAACTTGCTTCCTTGGATTTCAAGAAGCAGACTCATAAAGCCAGCTTTTGAATGTGCAATCTTATTGCCAATTTTGAAGCAGTCACCAATAATCCATGCACGAGCATTTCCCTCCTCTAAAATGATGAAAGCGATAGCAATCTCTCAACAATATCTGTCTATCATAAAGTTGGGATACAAGTTTAGCAACTGTATGGCAGTCTCTACAAACACGAAGGTTCTTCACTATTCGAATTGGTTGAGGTGATTCAGTGCTAATAAGTCCAAAGGCAATTGCCAGTTTTTCACTATGATGATTTAGGGCCTTCTCCATCAAGGCATCTTCTTCAACAAGTTGCAAAAGGTCAGACTTGTTTGGTTTGTAACTAATTGACTTCAGTTTTACCAAAATTTCATCCAACTTTGAGTAGATCTTCTCAGAAAATGGGAAGGAGTTATCACCCACCAGAAACTCGTAAACAATGCCATTGACCTCAATTGAGCTGCAGCCTGGTTCCTTTTTTAAACCAGAATCTCTCATAGCCTTCCTTAAACTGGAAACTCTCTCCCAATTCCCAGCTTTAGCATATATGTTAGATAAAAGGATGAACGCTCCATTGTTTCCAGGATCTAACTCAAGGAGATGATGGCACGCCCTTTCAGCAAGCTCAACATTGCCATGTAGTCTACATGCCCCAAGCAGAGCCCCCCACACAGAAGCAGTTGGTGGTATCGGCATCTTCTCAATGAAAGATACAGCTTTTTCCAGAAGACCTGCACGGCCAAAAATATCAACCATGCAAACATAGTGATTTATGCCCGGAACAATACCATATAATGCTTCCATTTGATCAAAAATCTGCTTTCCCTCGTTGACCAAGCCTGTGTGGCTACAAGCGCATAATATGTTGGTAAATGTCACCGCATTTGGTTTGATATTATCTTTCAGCATGCTAGAGAAGAAATCTAAGGCCTCCCTTCCACGACCATGCATTGCTAGCCCAGCAATCATGGCGCTCCAAACGCAGACATCTTTCCTTTCCGCTGAACAAAATACTTCCAGCGCCTTGTCTAGATCTCCAGATTTGGCATACATGTCAATGAGCGAAGTTGTAAGGTGACAATTTAAATTAATACCATGCTTCTTTATGTATGCATGGATCCACTGACCTAAATCTATTGCTCCCAACTGAGCACAAGCACACAATGTACCAACAAGAGTGATCTCATCTGGTTTAGCATTCTCACTAAGCTGCATCTCATGGAAAAGCGATAAAGCTTCTTTTGGCCTCCCACTCTGTGCATAAGCAGATATTAAGGCGTTCCAAGCAGCAGTCTCTTTATGAGGCATTGCATCAAAAGTAAGCTGTGCCTCATCATAATTTCCTGATTTGGCATATCCATCAAGCATTGTTGTCCAGGAGACAATATCTTTCTCTGGCATCCTATCAAACAATTTTTGTGCATCATCAATACTCCCACATTTAACATACATGTCAAGTATTGCATTGTTCAAAGTCAAGTCCACAACAATATCATTCCTTTCAATGTATGAACAGATCCACCTGCCAAATTCCAAATCCAACTTCTTTGCGCAAGCTGAAAGAACACCAACCATCGTGATCTTATTTGGTTTCACATTTTTAATCTCCATTTGCTTAAATAGATGTAATGCCTTCTCAGGAGAGCCCCCTTGTGCAAAGGCGTTTATCATAGAATTCCAAGAAACAACATCTTTTTGTGGAATCTTTGAGAAAACTATATGGGCTGAATCCAAGTCTCCACTCGAGCCATAAAAATGTATCAGTGAATTAAGAATGAATAAGTCAGAAGCCAACGAGGCTTTAATAACCATTCCATGTAAAATTCTTCCATAGTGTGAAGCTGCAATCTCAGAGGCTGCCTTGAACACAAATGGGAAACTGAATTTGTTTGGAAACTCTGAACATGAATAGAGCATTTCTGAAAAGATTAAGAGACTTTGAGTTGGGTCTGAACTGGAGGCATATGCACGAATAAGAGTGTTCCAACAGTAGAGATTCGGCTGTAAGATTTGATCAAACACCCTCTGAGCGTAACGGAGGCTCGAGAATGAAGAGAGACCATAGACTGTCAGAAGTTTGCTAGCAATGTATGGGTCAAAAAAGAGGGATGTACGGAGCATGTGAGCATGTATTTGCTTTAGCTGCATCACATTAGTGCACTGATCTATGAATTCCAGTAAATTGGTCAAGTCCAATTCTTTAGCCTGTATGAATAAGAAAAACAAATAAAAGCTCCTTAAGAAAAAGGATATTAAACAAGAATATAATTATGGGAAGAGCTTTATCAGGCTACAGCAAGTTGGAATCTCTATAAGCAACTATGTTTTATTTCAATGGCTCATTTGAAATGTCTTAAACTGGAAACAAGTGTTTTCTGTGCAAGAATAACTTGTCTCTTAATTCAAACTACAAGATCAATCTATAAATCTTTCCAGAAAAGAAAAAATATATCTCACTGAAACTGACAGCATTGTCTAAGAGGTTAAAACATTTTTTTTTTCTCTCTCTAAATTACAAATTAAATCATGGTCAACTATTACCTTTGGTACTTTAGAAACAGTCTCAACCGGCAAAGCAGCAAAGGGTGCATCCCGTCCAGTCAAATGAATCAACTTTCTTGTGACCTACTAAGGAAAGTGTAGCCTCTACAATTAATTGAGATACAGACACTTACTAAAAGCACTCAACCATTTGTGTACAAAGGCAAAGAAATTGCTTTGATAATGATCCAAAAAACTCATATATATTGCAAAATCTCACATCCAATTGTACTAATATCAGCTCTACTAAATATCAATAAAATGCTTTGGATCAAAAAATAGGTCTCGAAACATACAAAATACATTGAGGAAAAATTGAAGAAATGGTATTCTGTCAAATATTAAATATGAAAATTAGTTTAGTACTCAGACAATGCACATATTTATACATAACATAAAAGGAACAAGACAAAGAAACTATAGTATACCCAAAGGAAATAAAATTCATAAGCTTCAATGTCTTTCCGTGAGAAGCTTGTCTAACCAAATAGCTTTTTTTTTTTTCTCCCGCGTATAACTATAACACTAATTTAAGAGTTCAGACATAAATGATATTTCCAAAGGGGAATTACATTCTTAGTCTAGAAAAGTGGGAGCATTCCCACCGCTTCCTTTAACCAAACAGTAGTAAGCACGTAGCAGGAAATAACCAATTAACAAATCATGCTCACAAGGGGAATTACATTCTCAGTCTTCGAAGCTTCAAGGCACTTCTCTGAATTTGGGCCTGGATTCGTAAATCATCAACATTTAAAACATGGAAAAAAGAAAATAAACAGAATAAGTACAATGGATTTGAATTCAAAAGCTACAAAACATGAAAAATTCAAAAGAGTGAAACTTCAAATTTTACATAAACACCCAATTAAGCAAGAACTTGTTAACTTCATCTTTTTGGCACAAAACAGAAAGCTTTAATTTCTGGGTGAAATCAAGTAAAAGAATTCAAACCCATGATTTCATTCTATCCCTTCTTGCAACCAGAAAATTACCAAGAGACAGTGATGAACTAGCTGAACATTTAAGAGAGGCCCTCGAAGTGCCACAGGGAAGAACAATGGAGTTTGAGCTTGAGAACTTTCCGTTAAGCTCAACGAAGACCCATGATTGTAGTGAAAGCTGACTAGGTGCAATATGTAAGATTTCCATCTCAAAATGGTTGAGCTTGAGCCTTGCGGTGGAGGGAGTGGGAATTATGAACAGAACAGATATTGTAGCTGGCAGTAAAGCTTATAACTTATCTCCCGACTCCCATGAAGATGAAGGCCAGTGAGTAGAGGAGATTTCTTTTGTCACCCCAAAAATTTCTATTATCACCCCAACTTTATTTTTTATTAAAATAACCAAATTAACCTTTCAAACTTTCAAACCTCTAACCCTTTCCTCCCCTCCCCCACTCGCATCCTACATCACCGTAACATTATTCTCACCCCAAACTCTTTATTAGGTTCATTGTCAAAATAAAAGTTGAGCTTGTGCCATTTCTGTAGAGCCAATAATGGCATATAGTGCAGGATCCTAATCCATTCTGTTGACTACTTACAAAATGGTTATTTCAATTGGATCAGGATCCTAATCCATTTCAATTTTACCTTCAATTGATTAGCCTCCTCTCTCAAAATCCATAGTATTAATGGCATATAATGCAGAAGGTTCTTTTCTGAAATCTCTTACATACATATACTTATAATTTATGAAGTTAAATTTAATCTTCTTTCTTTTCTTTTTCTTTTTTTTCAAATCTCGGCATATTCTATTGTGTAACATTGTAAGAATTATCTAATTTGCCTACCGTGTAAATCAGTTGTAATAATTCAAGGGTTGACCATATTATAGTCAGCTATTACAAAAGTTATGTTAATTTGTTTTTTTAATGTAATAACAAACTCGTGTGACTTCAACCAAGGTTACTACAAAATTCTACACTAAAGTGAGTTTATACACTAAAGGTTCCTCTTCCTCACAGCCTGATATTCTAAAGTGAGTTTATACACCTAAAGTGCTTTTGCATCTTTGTTTCTCAAGCAATGGTTGGAGGAATGTGGATTTGATTTTAAGCACTTTGTACTTATCACTTTCTCTCATAACATTAGATTTGGTACGCCACGACTCAGATAGAAAAGCAAATTGACTTTTTAGCCAAAAAGGTGTTAGTGTCTAAAAACGAATTTATTTGAGATTTATCATTAAATACTATTTATTCTAAAGAGAAATTAATCTCATATTGAGCATAATCAAAATAAGAATTTTGTTCTACACAAAATTACTGAATTCTACATGAGCTTCGTATTGAACTCAATAATGAAAATTAATTACTTCTATCAAAAACACTCACATTTTAGAGGTCAAGATACTGTTGCCCCATTTTCTAAGTCGGGAAAGTAAAACCAAGAAAGACAGAAAGAAATTCTCTTCATGTAGTAGAGTTTTTATGTATGCATCACTATACATAATTAAGATGGGAAAATTTAGTTGACTAATGACTATAAAATGGTTATTTCAAATTTTTAATAGGCCTCTGAAAACCCAAAGTATATTTAATGACATATAGCTTTAGCAAACATAGATTAAGCTTATTCATATAGTAGGTGCGATCTGATTTTGGCTTCCTTTTAAAGAGCTTAGTTACTAATCATATATATAGATAAAAGAGAGCCTAGTCATTAATATTTAATACCCTTTCTTTTTCTTATCATTTTTCATTAACCTTACATCTCTAGAACACTGCTCTCAAATGGCTGACAAGGAGGATTTGGACAAGAAGCTTTTTGCTTACATCCACTGCATGATGCAGGAGGTTCATTTCTAAAATCTCTTACACAAATATAATTTATGAAATTAAATTAAATGCAAGCAGATTTTCTTTTGTCAAACTTATCATATTTTCATTGTTCGTGATGTGTTAATTTCTCTCTTTTTTAACTCCAATGGTGAAGTAGGGTTTGGTTGATGAACATTAATTTGCATTGGTTTATTCGATGAAGGAGACTGCGGGTCCATCTTTCCTTGCTGATACGATTGCAGAATTTTCCTTTGCTGTTCGAGATGCCCTAGAGCATTTGACTCGAGCCCTGTACTAGTTTTGAACTCTAATTCATATACTAATATACCATTTCCATTTCTTCACACACGCAAGGAAACAACTTAGCTTTGAAATTTCTTTCTTTTTATAATTTTTTTAATCAGGAATAAACGACATGGTGTTTTGGATTACAATCTCATCAGGCAGAAGATTCTCAAAAGTTAAAGGATGTGCGTCAAGGTAATGAAATGACTTGCTTGCTGATTTCAGTTTTACATATATATATATTTCGTAATATCCTCACGCTATTTAAATATAAAAATAATCCATGTTCAAGACCATAGTGTTAACTGGTAAACCTACTGTTCTAAGTTATTCGGTTGCTTTTATTTTTGAACTGATACATTCTTAACCTACAATAGATGGATAAGAACCAAAAAAATTGGCATCCATTTTTCTTTCCTTTCATCTATATTCTTGCTTTGGTTTCTACCATACAGATGGAGAGGAGAATACTCTCATTCTAATCTACCTAGAGAATGAAATCGAGGGCCAATCTGTTGCATTTTCTGCTAGCATTGTGGCTTATTGATATCTAGTTTGCTGAAAACTAATAATCTATGTTCATGTCTCCCTTTCTATCTTCTTCTTTCGAATTTGTCACAACGTTGTGACAGTTATGCTGCATGCATCAATGGATGTCGGCTCAAGTGGTAAAAGAGTTGAGAGTTCCTTTTATTATAAACTTTTTCTTTCTTCTCATATATAGGTGTACCTACTTTGATATTATTAACGTAATTTTCCATTAAAATGGTATCACAGAACTATGAAATTTTGCATTTTTTGCAGCTTTTAATAGCATGCAACTGGCCTCCCTAAAGATGTATGTAATGCCAAATATTTCCCAAGTGTTAGCCATTTCAAGACATGAATTATTATAAGTCATAGATTCTTTTTTTTTTGATAAAAGCTATGTCATGTTTAACATCATATTAGTACCAATTAATTTAATTTGAGTTAAGTATAGTTATAAAGACAACAATTTTTTTTTTTTGCTTTTTCTTTTTTTAACTATGAATAAAATGGGTAAACGCTACTAAACAAGAGTGGCATCCAAATCCTATAGACCTGCCAGAAGGAGTATACTTTAATGCAGGGAAATCTATATATTACTCTCTATGGCACCTGATCTAGTATTTCTTATATATTTAGATATATGGAAATATTCATGAAATTTCACAGAACAACTTATATTTCAAAAAAAAAAAATTTTTAAAAAGAATTACCTTGGAGACTATTGATTAGAATTCAAGCCTCGGCTAGGGGGCATGCACCAATGACTATTACATTACTAGTCCCCCCATGGCGGTAGTTTAGGTTTCTTGAATCAAATCCTGTTCAAACCCTTTATTAAGCCTCTAACAAGTAAAAAGAAATTAACAATTATGAAAAAAAATTAAGTAATTATCTTTATGTGGTTAAACTTTTATTCTTTTTCATGAGGGGAACCTATATTTATACATAACCTAAAAACATGGTCTGTCGACTAAAAAAAGGTTATTTCAATATTTCCTCTTTTAATTAGAGCTTCTGCTGAATCATTAAAATATATTATTTTATTCTCTTATCTCATTCTTTATCTTATTTCTTATGATTAATTAAGAATATAAATTAATATTATTGTTCTAACTTCTATATGTTTCTCGACCAATATATTAAAGTAGAAAACTATATAAAACACTTAATAAGATAACCAAATTATTCTTCCACCGAAAGGCCATAAAACATGAAGGTTGATCAGTTTTCCTTTTTTTCATGATGAGTGGTGAATTCATTAGATTACATCCATGATAAATCCTGGTGGCTCACCAATCCAGCTCAGCAATGAGACAGCAGTTTTGCCAACTATTCAGGGTCTTACACACAGCTCACCATGAACTTCATGAAATCAAGAATCAGACCAAGAGTAGAAAGATTGCTGACTTTTTGAGTAAGGGAGTGCACATGACCTGTGAGTAATTAATTAATTAAGGTCATATTTTCTTCCCTTTAAGTGTAGCTTTTACTTGTACATTTCAAATCCTTGACCTCTTAAACGTAAAATCAAACTGGGAAAAAGTGAAAAATTGGAAACTCTCTTCAACTGCAAAACTTTTTTTCTTTTTTCTTCCAACACATTACCATACATGACGAGGTGGAAAAAAAATTGGATTTCTACAATGATTATTTGAAATATTAACTGAAATTAAATAGCCTCAATAAAATCTAAATCAAGTGAGGTTTTAATTGTCAGGTATAATATACTATGAACACAATTACATATAGAGAAAGGTCAATTCTCAGGAATGTGAGAATTAATTACTATGCCTTAATTGGTTCCCCTTCAAGCTTATTAACACCCTTCAATTTTTCTTTTTATCTTAACATTTTTCTTTTAGGGTGCTTCAGTTTTCTCTCAAGTCTCGTCCATGGAAGAAAAGGAAGCTCTGTTCAAGGAATTCATGGACGCCGTCGACTCCATGATGGAGGAGGTTCCTCTTCTCAAAACTTAATCTTTATATGCTTTTAGTCTTTTAGATTCATCAAAAATTTTAATGTTGCTGTGTGTTGATGTCTCTTTTTCTTGTAACAGCGTATAGTTGATTCGCAATTTAAGATGGTTTGTTCATTGGAGGAGACTACAGGTTTCTCTCTTGAAGATGTAATTACAAACTTCTGCGATGAAACCCAGAAAGCCCTCAATGAGTTGACAGAAGCAATGTTCCTACTCTCAACCTCTTAATTAATTCATATATTTCTCTTCAAACATGCACGCTTGTGTAATAATATATATATGCTTAACACTGCAACTTCTTTTATATTTTGTGGCAGGAAAGAGACTGTTTGGGACTACTATGTCATCAAGATGCATGCCTATAAAGTTAAACGATGTGCATTATGGTAACGAAATGGCTTCCTTGATCTGATTTCAAAACTATAATCGTATTTATTATTGAAATTGGAACCTATGTGTGTGCAATCTGCATGTATGTACGTGTATAGGTAGTTTTCAAATATATATTGATTCAGTTGTCATACGGAAAAAGTAATAGAGTTGTAAGCACCACAAACAGACCCCAAATTTTATTGGCTTCTAAAGAGCAGATTTTCTACCGTTAAAAAAAGTACAACCAAGTCAATGTTATAATTTAATATTTAATAGATCATTTGATACATAATTCTACGTCATCCAATAACTCATAGTACATTATATTAATAATTATACTAGCTCCACCAACAAAAACCTAAGTGTACTTATGTGTATTAATATACACATACATGCATACCCATTCACAATCTGCTATAATTACTTATAATTCAGTTAATACGGTCACACAATTGATAGGATCAAGCTATGTTAGCAAAAATGTCTTTGGTTTTATTTGGTTGAATAAATCACTTGACATATATGCAAATCTCCCGGTTAACAGCAGACTGCATTTATATAACCTTTCCTAGTTATGTTAATATTTTGGTATTTCAGCTTGGGAGCTCGCCGTCTGACATGGGCATTTTCTATGTTTCAAAGGGCCATTGAAAAGAAATCTAAGGAATTGTAAGAAAGCAGATATTTAATTTCTGCATCTTAATTACTAATATAATTTAATCTGCCTTTTACTAAGTCCTCGTGTGGATGGATTCCTTTTTTAATTTCTAATATATATATTTCTTGAAAATTGTCATCTGTTTGGATATAAGAACATATAAAAAAAGTGTACTGTACATGAAGCCCTACCTGAATAAAATAATTTTTTTTCTTTTGTTTTAGTTGTTTAATATCATTGACTGGAGCCAAACAAGAATATTCTGTGCTGGAAGAAAAACTGCAAGCACTTCTCCAGGTAATTGAAACCACGTTCTCATTCTATATTTTATCTCAAAGATATAGTTTGTGTACTTAAAATAATATCTATTGTTAACAAAAATTACATGCTCTCTTCGCGGGTTGCAGTGAGGATAGAGAATCTAATTAACAGTGGTTTATATAAGAATTTCATATAGAATTATACAAGTGTTTCTGTTCATTTGGAATATATAGGATCTTCCATAACATAGTTTGGCAATATTAAAACAACTTATTCAATAACTATAGGTCATAGTTTTAGCTTTTAAATTTTCCTCAGTCATGTCACTTAACCATAGGAATTTTACTACAAATAATACTTAGTCAAATCCTAAATTTTCAGATTTCCTTCACATTTATAATTTTGTTTATATGATAATTGTGTTAGTGTTTGAACTGTTAATTATAGTTGTTTAATATGTACAAACATTTTGCTATACATGCAGTTGGAAAAGAAACTGGTTCTCTGCCTGGAGAAACAAAAGAAGAAGTGTCTTAAGAACACATCTACATGCTTCTCTTAGCAGCTATCTCAAATTTTCTATTCATGATGCCATATTTCATGTAAACCTTTTATTATGTTCTAAGTCTGTGGCAGTTTGTTATTGTTGAGTTCTCTTATGCGTGAATATATCCATCTATATTAGAAGTGCTAGCAGCCAAAATTACATGGACGTACAATCACCCTAGTCTTTAAAGTTTAAAGTTATATTTATTTAGAAAGGTTTATGAATTATTATTTTTATCTTGAATATTAGATTAGTCTTATGTTCAATCAATATAAGGATACTTATGACATAAACTAAAACAAAAACAAAAATATTGTCCCCGTGATGTTTTTATTTTTATTTTATCTGACAATCACATTTTTATTTCGGAAAAAAATTTCTTGCTTATAAAAATAGTGGTATGTATCCAATTTTCTTTATCATTTTTCTCCTCTCGTTTGATCTCTCTCAAAGTCAATTCCAGCGAAAAATACTTTTAAATTGTAGTAAGATCTTCAAATCTTTGAGAACTATGACCAACTTCCACAAAGGAAAAATTGGTTTGAACTCCATGAAACTCAATATGGTTGTTTTTAAGGATGATTTCTCTCATAGTGCATGAAGCAATCATTCCTCTCCATGAACGTAAGCATGTAATTTTGCCGATCAAACTGCGTTAAATTGTTGTGTCTTCATCTTAATTATTTTAAATCTTTTTTATTGTTACTTCCTAAAATCAAGGCAACGAGACCATGAGTACCACCTTTCCATTACTGAATTATTGAAGTATTGTAAGCTCAAAATCTTATCCTTATAAGAAGTCTCCTGCTGCCAAATTAACGTTTTTATTTGGATGTTCAAACTCTACGACTGCGAGTTGCTAAGGTTTTTTGGTTGTTTCTCCGTTTCTATGTTTATGGAGCTTTCTCTTTGTCCATTTCAATGCTAGTCTTTGCAGTCAAAGTAAGTATCCAAAGAAATGAAATAACTAGATAATTAGCTAGTGACTAGGAAATTAATCTCACACCATGGCAACCACTTAGTGGGGAAACTAAACAATAGAATAAAATTAAGGTAATAACATCTGTTTTGAATTCTACTTATCAAAATTTCCCCTTTTGCAAATAGCTTAACCTGCAATATTCCTATTATTAGAGTAATTCTCCATTGAAATAGAGTGATGGAATTGTAGAATCTTGCCTTTGTGGCAGCTTGTTAGAGTAATCTAACAATAAAACAAAGTCAGCATGCATTAAATTAATAGTAATGCATGCAGCTAATAGTCTCCAAAAACTTCTAATGAATTCTCAGTTCATCTGCCTTAGTTAATAGAATCTTCTGTAAAGAACAGGCAAGAGATGAAAATACAGCATGCTTCAGTTGTTAGGGTTTTAATCTTTCCTTGACCATCAGCAACATTAAGCAAATGATTAATGCCTCCACACGTATATAACAAAAGTAAATCAAGTGAATTCTTTTCAGAATAGGTATCCAGATGTTTGAAAGAATTCTGCCACTTCTACAAAGAGGTGTGCGGATAAGTCTCTATAAGATTAAGATTTATAGATGAATTTGAATGAACTGGTTTCCTAGGAGTTTCACATTATCTAAAATGTATTTAGAGATATCTTAAACTGTAATTGATGGATTTATCCAATTGTCGTAGGTTATCTGACATGTGAATAGGAGTTTGATGTTTATCTCGATTGTAAATATTGGGCCATAAATAAGGTTCCTTTCCTACATGAACAAGCTAGAAATGTGAGAGATACATTGTGCAAAACCAAGAGATTTGATTCTTGATCTTCCAACTTTAGTGAGGTTACTAGTCGTTAATCTATGTGTCTTTTTTGGCTGATCTCGAGACTCATGATCCATCAGGCGTCAAAGTTTTGGTATTGTTTTTTGGTTTTTCACTTAAAATTGATTAAAATAATTTGGAAATTAATAATAATCAATGGAAAAAATAATAAAGAAGATAATTATTTCTTTCTTCAATTAAAAGCGCAATATAATCGAACCTCTCTATTAACCCTTAAGATGTCCAACTTGAAAATATGAACATCCCCACCTAACAAACATAATATCAAAAATGAAATATACAATCAGGATGCTAAGAATGTAGTCTGCTTTGTGGCTAAAAGATTGATTATCCAAATAACCTAAAGTTAATACCAAAGTTAATTAATGAATCGGTTATCCCAAAACTGCTACCCCCCCCCCCCCTTTTTTTTTTCTTTAGTCTCACCAAAATTAATAGTCGCTTGGTTGGCCAATCATATACCATATAATTATTCAAAATCATGAATTATTAATTGAACAGCCAAAATAAATTGGCCGAACACATTAAAAACAATAATAGATAATAAACAAATTGATCGAAAATTGACCTAGTTATAATTGTATGAATTAATTAGTAAATTATCCTCAGATAAAAAATGGTAAATTATCCTTAAGTTCCTAGGTTAAGTAATTTAAAATATTGTAAATGTTTCCAACCAAAAAAACACTTTAAATGCTACCGCTATCTATATGTTAACTGCTACAAATTTAAATTAACCCCCCCCCCAAAAAAAAAAAAAAAAACGTTCAGGCATCAAGTTCAAATTTTCATTCTCTTATATATCGCCAGCTGGAAATTGTCTAGTTTGGTTTGTATAATGACCTAAACAAATTAAATGAAAATACTTTAAAAAGAAATAACCATTTAATTATATGCTAGGTACATGTGTGTGAGTGAGGCTAGTGTATGTATCCTACTACTACATAATGGCTATTCAAAAAATGTAAATGGGAGGTAAGTGAGAAAAAGGAAGTTCTCTTTATGTTCAATAAAAATTTAATTTAATCACTACAATATATAGAGGATAACATGGTAAAATTTTGAATGATAACAAATGTCATTTGAATATTTACTC
This sequence comes from Bauhinia variegata, assembly GCA_022379115.2. Taxonomy (NCBI): domain Eukaryota; kingdom Viridiplantae; phylum Streptophyta; class Magnoliopsida; order Fabales; family Fabaceae; genus Bauhinia; species Bauhinia variegata. Next base: position 18,982,737 of record CM039428.1, on the reverse strand, counting down.
TAATTTATTAGTACCCTCCATATAAAATTCAAATCAAGTAATGTTTAAAAGGTCTAGTATTAATGCAAATAAACCACTTAGCAATCTTAGAGAAAGGTTAAATGGGAGAAATAATATTATGCCTTAATAAGTTTCTATACTAACTTTTTCTCATTTACAGGTGTCTCATTTTAGCTGCCACCGTTCCAGTTTTTTTTTTTTTTTTTTTTTCTCTATATATTTATCTTCATTCTCAACCATGGTGCATTCAACTCTACCATCTCTCTAGAATACACTCTGCAAATTCTCTCAAGATTTTGGTAATTTTCTCTCATCAATGGAAAATAAAGAAGCTTTGAACAGGCAACTCAAGGACACTATCCAGTCCATGATGGCAGAGGTTCTTCTCTAAAATTAATCTTGATATGCATGCGTTCTTTATATCAACACAATCTTTTTGATTCTTTTTCACTTGCAAGATTTATATCTATCTAGTTTGATCGATGTTGTGTTTAATCTCTCTTAATTTCTCTCGTGTTGATGAAATAGGGTTTGATTAATAATCAATTCGCGTTTGTTAATTCGTTGAAGGTGGCTGGGGATTCTAGCCATCTTGCTGATATCATTACACAGTTCTGCATCGATACTCCAAATACTCTCAATGAATTGACTGAAGCGCTGTACTTCCCATCTCCTAAGTCATATTATTTTTCTTTTTTTTTTTTTTTTGTTTCTCTTCATAGACATATGCTTGATTCTGCAGATTTCTTTTATATTTCATGGCAGGAATAAATTAATTGTGGATTACAATTTCGTCAAAGTGAACCTTTATAAGGTTAAAGGAAGTGCATTAAGGTAATGAAATGGCTTCTTGCATATGTACTTCATTTTCTCAAAACTATTGCATTGAACTCATGGCTGATTTGAAGGATTGAAGAAGATAAGGATGAGTAGGAGACAAGAGGATAATAAGTGTATGGATTTTTATAATATATATCCTAGCTATCTAATGTTTCTTTTATGAAAATTTCAGATACAAATGCTATAGATTAAAAAACAAAGTGTTGTGTAAATAATATATTATGTTTGCTTAATAATTATTTTATACTAATATATGTTGGCAGATTTGCCATAACATAATAATATATTATTTTAATATAATAATTACATTAGAGTACTTAATGTATATATATATGTATATAGAGAGAGAGAGAGAAAGTAATAGAATATGTAGTCCCAAATTTCAGTCTATGCTCCTCCAAAAATTCAATCCCCTTTGTGTGTGTGTGTGTATATATATATATATAATGATGTGCACTTAACTTTATATTTGAGTATAGTCTAATCATTTCCAGTCTAGTATAACTATTTTCTTTTTCTTTTTCTTTTAAAAAATCAGGGAGTCTGGTCACTGCTTATTCTTGAATAAATGTAAATTTTTTGGGTACATTTAAATTCTTTTAAATTAATAAATTAGGTTATAATGTGTTTGACTGACTTAATTTGTTCCTTGAGCTAGCCTATAATTAATTAAGCTGACCTTAATATGTGTGTTTAGTGCCTAATAATTGAATGAAAATTACTACTATTATGTAAACACTTTTGTTTATTTGGATAAATCAATCAATTTATGCAAAGTTTAATTCAGAATTTATTAGTTGCCTTAATCTTACTGTCAGTTGTTGGACAATTCACTATAACTCAAGTATAACAGCTTAATTAGTGCACTTAATTTTTATAATTATGTCAATCTTTTGATGTTTCAGCTTGGGTGCCCGTCGTGTTGCGTTGGCATTTTGTGACTTTGAGCAAGCCCTTCACAATAAATCCAAGGAAGAGTAAGGAATCAAATATTTTTTGTGTCTAATTGCCTTCACTGATTAAATCTGTCTGTTTATTATTAAGGTATTTGGATGAATTCATATTTTTGATTTCTAATAGCTAACTTGATATATAAATATTTATTATTTATTCAAAAAATTTAACATGTTTGGTCCATGAAGCCCTACCCGAGAAAATAACATCTTTTATTTTAGGTGTGTGATGGCATTGAATAGAGTCAAATATGAATATATTATTCTGGAAGAAAAACTGCGTGTTGTTGTTCAGGTAACTTGAAATCAGATTGTTTTTTTATTGTATTTGTTTTAATGAAATATATAGTTTGCGTAAATGAGATGTATTATTCATTAATTTTTTTAATCAGTGATGTATTATTAGTTAACATAAACTATCTCCTCATTGATTGTGGTGATACGAATCCAATTAATTGCATTTAGGAATTTTATGCAAATTTATACAAGTTTCTTTCTTCCTTCATATTTCTTATTTTAACTAATTTCAGTTTATTTTGTCTATGACTTTTTTGTTTGTTTAAAAAATTCTTCTTAATTTATATCAAAATTTTTGTTATACATGCAGCTGGAAAGGAGAATCCTTGGTTCATCCACCTAGAAAAACTAAAGCTACCAAAGCCAACCACCTGCTGCGTTCTCTCTACTTTGTGGCTTGTCAAATATATTGGGAGGATCATAGTTTTAAGAACTTCTACAATAAATTGTTGCTATGAATTAAGTTCTGCATGTTGCTGGGTTTTCTTTCTTCTTTTTTTTTTTTTTTTTTAAATAAAACTGAATGTTTCTTTAATTTCAGCAATTATACCTCAACTTTTTCAATCATGTGATGCCATGTATCATCAAACACCGTTTGATATTATGTTTAAAACTCTTCAAGCTATATATATATATATATATATATATAAAAATTCAAACTGGCACAATATATATATATATATACAACGTTAATTAATTCTCATAAGTCTCAAAAACTCCCAATATAAACTCTCATCAGCTCTCAATATGTTCTTAGAGTATAGCTCGATCGCCATGTCTAACCTCACAACGACCCAAAGATCATAAGCAATGATTTCCTAAAAGCATCAAAAATCTGAAAAGAATCCATCATTTCCAGAATTACTACTCGGAATGACAGATAAAGTTTTCATTCTTGATTTGTGAGGATGTTAATAACTGGACTTGGAACCAAATTATATATTATTCATATTGGCTACTGATACTTTACTTTGGATAGTTTATAATGCATGAATGTCAAGCAAAGGGAGGATTAGAATAAGTTAAAAGCATTTATATACAGTAGTTATACCAATTATGTAGACATTACTCTGTCACTATTCTCCGCCACTAGGGTTTTTCTTTCTTGTGGAACAAACACTGCTGTTAGCTCAGCTTAAATGAATGCATGTGCTGCTTAATTATAAGGGAGAAACTCGTATCTGAGTGAACAAGCATCAAGCCAGCAGTGAAAATTAAAAATAACGTTGGAATGAAGAAAGAGACTTGTTCAGGAAGCTAGGGTTATGTTGCGAACAATATATAGAACTTGAAGTTGCGGTTAAATTGAAGAGATACATTTTTTGGAAAGTTGTATCCTTTAAATCAAGGGTATTTATGCGAAGAGTCATATAAAAGTTATTATGTCTTTCTAAAAGATACAACATAAAAAAGTCATTAAAATTGGTTATTTAAACTAAAAGATGACAAATGTGGTTATGACACCTTTTGAAAATATTATTATTAAAAGGTTATATTAATTTATGAAAATCTTACACAATTAAAAATTGTAACTCTTCATTGAATGATTAGTTTTAATGACCATTGTTGAAAAATTGTGTTGTTTAATAAAACCTTTATGTTTGAAAGGTTATATCAAGAGGAATGCCTCTTCATTGGAAAGTCATTTCTATTAAAAGATAATGTTTCTTCAAAAAACAACACGTCTCTTTATCATGTGGTAGATGCTCTAACAAAGAAAAGACTCTCACTGGATTGTGAGGTGTTTTATTTTAGCAGTTTACCTTAGCTTCGTTAGTCTTGTCATGTTAGCCGACGTTGCTGGAATTCAAGTCCTAAGATATGTTTCTGTGTAAATTGTTAAGGGTACTAAATACCTAGTGTACTGTTTCTGTGAAGAGTTATGTCAATTTAAAAAGCACCATTTCATGTCTACAAATAAGCTATCCCTATTAATATTTAGTCAATTAATAAGTTCAAGGGTTAATCCCATAATTATTTACAGATTTGCTTGCTTTTATAGTAAGTGCATATAAAATTAAAAAACAAAATAAATTATCACTGTAAAAGTTATTACTCTCTTAGCTTGAGTTTTTCATTGTATTATGACAAAAATTCATCAATCCAATTTGCATCTAATGTTTGGAATTGGTGTTGTCAAATTAAACTTTTAAAAAAAAAAAAGTGTTACCCACACCTTAAAGATATTGTGCACAACTTTCTATCTTCTCTCTACTTCTATGCTTCAAACGTACCATTCCTAACAACAGTCTCTAGTCTTAATTTCTCATAGAAGTATTATTGGTTTGAATATTTGAATAACATAACATGATGTATAAGCTCTCTTCTTTATCTGTTAATAACTGGGGTGTGATATGCGATCTGTCCAGCAGGCACTTATTGCTATAGGAGATTGCAAAACTAAAGCAAAGCTGAGGAAAGAAATTGTGATAGTGGATATTGCTCACTCTAAACCTAAAGATTCTCAACATAAAACTGAAACAGCTGTTTTTTATTTTATTTTATTTTTGGTGGGCAACCGATTGTTATCCACAAGCAAAGAACTAGAAACTAGATTTATCAATCCTTCAATTCTGGTCTCCAGGAAATCAGTGATTTGGACATTATACTAAGGAGTTATGGAAATGTTTCTCCTCTCTATCTACCCAATTAAACAATAAAAAGAAACACCTTCTGAACCAGCTGCAAATGATCCTCGTTGTCCAATTCATCTAGTTTTGTTTCTTGTATATATTTTAGACTTTTAGTGATACAAAGATTCTTATTATATCTAAATCTAGTGCAGTCAATTATATAATTGCTAATGATGTGACATAACATTTTTAGTAAGTTGATTACTAACATGACATCTAATGGTTGTTATTCAACTATAATACAGTCAATTGCACAATATTTATATTCGTTCTAATTAATTCAAATTCTTAGCCAAGGTAAATAGTGGTGTATTCTATTTCTGAAGAAGCTGATGTATATGTGACACCGTCCATTTGCATTGAGCAGCAGCTTTCCTTAGGGTCTCAATAGACCTAAAGTCACCTTCTAAACATCCTTCATACATTATCATTAGTTTGTTAGATACCTGTAAAACCATTAACATGAAAATGAAAAATTATAACTCAGCCAATATCGCATTGAGAAAATATATCAGAAATTAGTCTCCAACAATGGCATGTGTGATGCTAAAACCCCAACGAAAATCCTATCAAGAATCAATTTGACCTGAGCAAAAATAGACTAACAATGGTTGAATGGAGGGAATTCGCGTCTCTCTACGAGAACCTTTGTCTTTAAAGTTTTTTTAAGTGTAGAGACATATTCTGGGCTATGGTGAGTTCTAATTTACCCAAACATTTTATAATCAGTACAAAATAATACAAATTCATTAAAGTACTATTAAAACAAATATAGAAGGAGTGTAACAGAGAATTGGCTATAATGACAATTATTAAACACTAGTCAGTTAGCAAGTACCTCATGGCTCTCTTCCTGAACTTTAATAGGAAAATTTTGCATGGAAGTTAATAGCAATCACAGACAAAGAGGGGGTCGGATAGAAAATAAGTTCACAACGACAGATTCTCTCCCCTCCCACTCGTTCACAACGGCGGTGCGGAGTGCTGACCAACGACAGAGGAGCAGAGAAATTCCTTCGCTGAAAATAGGTATTGAATCCGCGCCCATCTCTCTAAGCGCCTTCAGCGTAATAAACAAAGAAACAGAAATGGTTAGTAAAGCCCTTAGCATATGTATAATTATAATAAAGTTGATGCCGTTTTGTTTAGGCGACAGGCATCAAACGTTAGAGTTCTTGGGTTTTGGATTCAATCTAAACAACGTTAGAGTTCTTAGCATTTGGATCAACACCCAAAACAAACAGAGAAGCAAACCCTGCTAAAACTAAAACATGGAAGAGAAACCTTTTGGAGGAACGTTTAGCTTCTTTCTCTATGAAAACAATGCAGTGGGAATACCCTAATTAAATTTGTGAGTGGGGTGGTGAGCTGGTACAATTTTTCTTTTTGAAAAAGAAAAAAAAACTTGTTAATCAAGAATCAAATCTTTTTTCACAATTTGCGGCCAACTAATTTACGTAATAGAGAATAAAATATGGAATAGAGCTATAGTTTAGGGTTATTAATTATTATTTAATTCCTCAATCTCAAGATTATACAATCCTTTAATAGTGTAGTAACCTGGTTGATAAAAAAAAAAAAGGCACAGTAATCCTGGAGAAAATATTTTCGTTTTAAGTGTGTAGCTGCAATGACTAATGCAGAGCCAGAATTGAAGAATTTTGACAAAAAATTACAAGTTGTTCTTGAGGTAATTTCAGTCAAGATTTGTTTCTGTTTGGAAGAGGTTCGGACTGAGTCATGCTTGAGAGGAGGTTGAGTTATTTAATACTCTCCATAATGAGGGAAACTTGCAACTAATTCAACTTATCACTTAAATTTGTTGATTCAGTATAAAACAAGCTGAATCTAAAGCTTTTTAAATCAAAAGTCTTAATTTAAAACTTTAAAATCACGAAATTTTAATCTCGTATTCAAAAAAGATATATAGCTAAATAAAAAAAAGGAACCGGTCGGACAAACTTTTACAGGAGAAACAAAAGGAAAGGCAGATTATCTAAATTAAAGCATACCACTACATGGCATATGACAAAAGGTCCAGACATTATTGTAGCTCACATCACAGTAAAAGCATACTAATTACTGCAGTTGACATGATTCACAGTTATTCTAAGTTCACCATGTGGTGATTAACTGACCCACTTGCAAATGGAAATTCAAAAGTTTTAAGCAGCAGCAACTGTTTCAGAAGGCTTGTTCTCTGGCTCAGCTGGTGCTGCTGTTTCAGCAGACTTGTTTTCTGGCTCAGCTGGTGGTGCTTCAGCTTCAGCCTCCCAGAAGGCAGTCTTCTTCCCAGTCTTGGAAACAGTTTGCAGAACTGTCTCTGGCTGTACATTCCCTTTCACTGTCACCTTCTGTTCCTTCAAATCAATGTCAAATGATTCTACACCTGTAAATAGCATAACCATATGAGATAACACAGACTATGAAGAAAAGTTTAAGAAAGTTACTAATTTATTATTAGATCCATGTATAGAGGCAGAGCCAACTCATAATATCCAACACAAGATGATGGACACAAATTGGAGCACTAACTCATAAAAGTAGACAATAGTGTAATACCACCAAAAAAAAAGAGAAGAGATGTGGTTCATGAATCAAGAAAAAAAGATAAAAGCAGGACGAGAGATCATCTAGCAAAAGCAATGGTTGTCAATGACTCCAAGTAAAAGCCACATCAAATAGTTGTATCCATACAATTTTGTTTTCTTTTCCTCTCTTCTGAAGGTTCATTCTTCTAGGAGCCAGGAGTAACACAAGGCCCTAAACAACTTGTTCAGATTATTATCGATGTTCTAATAATCAGGAACAGGAAATACATGTAATCATACACTCATGCTCCAGCAAGGGGAAAGGAAAAGGTTCACCAAGAATAGGTATTTTGAACTAATGATCATTAATCCAAGAAAAAGTTTAACGTTGTGAGTTCCTTCAATATGTTGAATTGAAATCATTTTATTCATCTCAAGCCAGATGAGATAACAATTTAAGAACCGGAAAGCTTTTAATTAGATCATAAAGGAAAGGGAAGGACTCCAGGAATGAAGCTTTAAAGTTGAAGAGAAACACAGCACGCACCCAAATAGGCCTCGACCATAAAAATTCTGGAACATTGACAGAAACTAGACCTTGTGTCTTGATTGACAGAAACCAACAGAAAACAAAGCACCTCCCAACTAATTTGGCTAATACAAAATGTTACATCTTCACAATTCCAGAACAAAATTGAAATTGTGCTCTCATAGAATAGAAAACTTGCAATAGAACAACTTAATTTAAGATGTGACATGCAAAAACTATGGTAGTTAAACAAGTTGAATTCAAGGATCTACACATACCTTCCAACTTTCCCAAAACCCTTTGTACTGCCCCAACACACCCTTGGCATGACATACCAACTTTGAGGACAACAGTCTGCATCATGATGAACAAAATTATCAGGGCAAAAGATTATAAAAGAAAGAAAACACACATAAAAGGAAAAAAAAGAAAAAAGAAAAAAAAAACAACAACAACAAAAAATTTGTTTTGGATTTGAAATATATTGGAATAAATTTAAAAAGAAACGGAGGACATCAGACACATAAGAGACCACATGAGATTAATCTAGTAATATCTATTGTTTTACACGAGTAGAACAGAGAACAATACCCTCCGGTCAACCATTTTTTTGTTCAAAATTCCAGTGAAAGTTATATATCTGATATATAGACAATACAGAATTCAAAGGCCCACATAAACTATAGGAACTTGCCATATGAATTCATATTCCAAGAACTTTCATAGTAACTAAAACCTATGCCTAGTTGCATACAATCATAAAAGATCATATCAACACAAAATTTGGTCATTCTTTGATATCACAGGGCAGATTCTCTACACCCTGTAAAGATCGTCTCAAAAGCCAGGACATCCTGTTTCTTGCAAGAAGACTTTCACTAAATACAAGCAACCAAAGAACAAAATTGAAGGAAAAGTGGCATATCCAATTTAAAACTTTTCATCAACCAGAAAAAGCTATTCACAAACTTGATTGTTCGCTAGTGATCCTAAAATATAATTGTTTTTGGCAATTGCAACAACCACAGCAACTGAACAAGAGAAAGTGACATGGTTATTCATTCAACTGATGAAAGAGTGCCCAAAGGTTGAAGCAATCCGAATGCATACACAAACACTGAAAGCAACTTAATTCACAACCTCTTTACAGCCCAAAGCAATAAACTAATTCAATTTCAAACTCAAAATCATGAAATATGAAAACACAGCACCTCCCCATTTTATCACCAAAATTTCCCAACTAAATACTTCCATTACTTTATATATTCCAACTGTACTAGTTTAACGAAATAAAATTGTTTGGGCAACCAAATTTGATAAACCCAACTTTCCCACAAAGCAACAATACCTCTATCCTCCCTCCCGACCTTCAGTGATTATCAGACACAAATGCAAGAACTTTTTATATCCCAACTCTAAATTTTCAGTTTTGATATCAGAAACACAAAGGCCAACGATTAAGAACAAGAAAAAGGAACGTAAAAGAATTCTGAATTGATAAGGAAAAACCCAGAATTACAACGGTCAAAGGAAAGAAATTACACAAACAAAATTGAAAAATAAGGGATTGGGAGCAGTACCTGCTGAGACATGGTTATTGTTGCTCAGGAAGAAGCTGAAGAATTGAAGAAAGAAGTAGAACAATCAAATGGAAGAAGATGGATTTCTATGGAGGATTGTGAATTTGCGCGTCGTGAATTTATAGAATATATGGACGAAGGTCTCTGAAGAAAAAAGTTAAAAGAATTTCTTGTAAAAGGCGATGACTTTATATTTGGTGGATATGTTCTTGTTCTGTGGCCCAACGTTGACCACAGGGAATGGTGAGCTTTAATCATCCTTGTCGTAACGTAACGTAACATGGATCGGCTGCTCTCGTATTTAATTTGGTGAACTTCCAAATAAAAGGATTTCTTTTCTTTTTTTGTTTGTAGTTGAAAAAGAGAAGGATTTCTTTAATTAAAGCTTTTTGCATTAAACTTTATTCAGAGCTTTTATTAAAACTTGATTAAACTATTTTTTGAAGCTTTTTAATTCAAACTTTTAAGTATAAAAAACTAATCTTTGTTTACACTAAAATAATAATTCTCTTCTAATCTAGACATGTTAAAAAGGAAGGAAACTTATATAAAATATTCAACTTCATATCATGTTGCCGTGGAATTTATATTTAAATTGGTCGTCTAATGAATAAGGAATAATTCAATTTAAAATAGATTTGAATCGTTTATAATCAGTTCACGACCTGCAATTGTACAGTCGGCTCCAAACAATCAATTTCAAAACATAAGACATATGCGAATTGGAACTATTCCTTCCCCAGTTGGTGGGATTAGTTCCACCCAGCAAAATTATGTACTACAAGTTCTTGTACTACGTAGGGTGCTGTTGTACTACTCTTGCCCCAAAAAAGCAGTTTGACACTAACAACTCAACTACACTTTAATCTTGCGTTTAGTTCAAGTTTCTAACCAAAACGAACCTTATCTGCACTTTTTTTTAAAAAAAAAAAAATCCTAAATTAATATGTGTTATATACTATTATTTAGATTTATTTAATTATTAAAAACTATTTTTTAATTTTAGTTCTGAATTATAGTTTTTTAAAATAAAAATATTGGTCGAACAAATTGACCCACTTCATCCATAGCCTGAATAAAGGCCCATCTAGACTGGCAAAATCTAGGTCGATATAGAAATTGGGCCAGATCAGATTGGGTCAAAACAGTGTAGCCATCCCCATTTTGGTATTTTCAAATCATGGACTTAGCTGCTAATCATGTAGTGGCCCAATATACAAATTGCCTAACTCTTAACGGTCCCTCTGCATTCCTTTTATTTTTTTTAGGCCCACAAGTTATATTATTTTCTTTGACCCTCTGCAAACATATATTATAAAAAAAATTTATCTAGGTCATATTTGTTATCTTATATTATTCGGTTTTTCTACTGTACTTGTTCCATATGACACACAATAATAATTAATAAATCTTATTAAAAATATAAAATTTTAATACATAAAGAGTTTATTTATTACTATTGTATTAATTAACCCTATTATAATTTAAATAATTCTTATATTACTCTTGTCATTTCATATAAAATTTAGAGTTTAAGATTTTAAAATTTAAGATTTAATATTTTAGAGTTAGTATTTAAAATTTAGACTTTTACTATTAGTGTTCAAAGTTTACAAATTTTTGAGTTTATGCTTAAAGTTAAGGTCTATATTTTAAAGATTAAGGTTTAAGATTTAGGGTTAATATTTAGGGTTTAAGATTTAATTATATAATTGTACCTTGAATCTTAAACCCTTAAACACTTTAAACATTAAACACTAACTCTAAACCTTAAAAATTTTAAATCCTAAACATTAACTATAAAATCCTAAACCTAAAATTTTAAAACTCAAAATTCTAAATCTTATATGAAATAACAAGAATATTATAGGAATTATTTAAATTATAGTAAATGTAATTAATGCAATTGTAATAAATGAACCCTTTATTTATTACAATTTTATATTTTCAATGAGATTTATTAATTATTATTGTAAGTTCATGGGCATACATTAAAAAAATTGTACTCCTTCTAGTTCTAAATATCTGATAATTTTTAGAAGGAAAAAAAATTAGTTCATTTTATAAGGTGATGTGTTGGAAGAATAAAAAAAAAATTATATTTGTTTTTTTTATTAATTGTTGCATATGAGAAATAAGCACGGTTCAGTATAAGGAATATGCAATATAGTATGAATAATATGCAACATAATGCTTTTGTTATTTTTAATTGATATAGAGATATCAAAATAAGTTATTTAATTATTGTCAAAAATGAGCGTAGAGTAATAAGTTCTTTGTCCAATTAACATAGACTATTAAGTGTTTCACTTATATAAATCAGTCAATATCTATTTATAAATTAAAAAATTAATTTAATAATAAATAATCAATTAATTACTTAATAAATTTGTATCATTCACAGAACAGGATTTGGATAGGAAACACGACAAAAAAATTTCGCCCCATCCAACGGTGAGACATTCATTTCATTGAAGTTTAAATGCATAATCTTTTTATAAATTATAATAATAATAATAGCTTCTAGTTAAGTGTAGACAAACACCTTCCAGGATGCTTCAAATGAAGCAGACAAAAACCCTAAACTTTGGTTAAAAGAAATGGACAAAATTTGAAACAGTCCATAAACGTAGAGACAGCACATTATCAAGAAGCTGTACAATTTCAGCAACCGGACAGATTCGAAACAAATTAGTATTAGACATGATGTCATTGAAATGAAACCTTTAATTGATTAAACATATGTTTCTGTTCTCTTACGTTTTGGCTTTTATTGATGTACATCTTAATCTTATCATTAAACGCAACTTCCTGTTGATGTTTCTTAGATTTTTTATGGAAGGATCGGCTTGCACTGTTTTAGGATAAAAATGTATGGCTACTCCAGCTAGCTCATTTTGAGTGGTACTGATATACTTTGCTAGTTATAGTACTCGGATATCAGATCAGATTCATTGTCACAGAACTTATGGTCATCCATCAATCCACGTTCATGTATCTATGAAACAGAAATATGAAAAAAGATAGGGTTTTTCTAGGAATTGGAAAGGCATCCGCTAGTGTTGAAGACAATAAAATGACCATCATGTTGAGATCCAGAATGTTCATGAGCCATCATATGCACATTCCTATGTATCTTGTTGCAGCCGTTCAAAGCTGATGAACAATCCGAATACCATCATGTTCCCACCTTCAACATGAGTGGATCTATTTTCCTATTAGTCATGTTGAGGTCTAGAGTGTTCATCAGTCATAATGTGCACATCCCTATTTATCATGTCGGAGTAATTCTAGATACTGCCATGCTCTGCCTTCAACATGAGTAGATTCATTTTCTTAATGAAACCAAATGTCTTGCTCAGTATAATCATTAACATAATATATTATGAATTATTAATTAAATTAATCATTACACGATTCTATATTATTTAATAATTCATAGTGATATTATGTGAGAAACTATACAGCATCAATTTTTTTTTTTTATTACTAGAGATCACAGTCCTTTCTAAGAACTATATATTAAATGATTAACCGACGCAAAGGTCAAGCTGATGGCCCAGTCACTAGTTAGCCGTAACAGTGATTGTTTGTTGTGATTAAAATTTCTTCGTCAGCCTGTTCGATCTGCAGGCTGCACTGGCACCAACATGACTGCACAACCCAGTTCCAGCTAAGCCTTAGAACTGCAAAGAAGAAGAATGGGTATGGGTTGGAGTCACGAAAAAAAAAAAATCAGACCAACCAGTGCCAACGGTCAAAAATGGTGGCCTCATTCATCACTACATTACAGAAAAGCTGTTTTAAGTTACTATTCGTGTACCCTTCAAGAATCTAACCTGAATATATTGAGGACCCACGCTAACTACCAAATCCAGTACCATGCCTCTTGATCCATGCACATGCATCTTTAATCATCTGTTCTTAGGGACTCTAAATTGAGACACATGAAGAGATTGTACAATTACCCAAAATACTACCTAAGTATGAATACTAATAATAGGATAATGTTACATATCTAAGTCTTCATACTTATGAATAATTTTCACCCACAAGCGCATAAATCAGTTAATAATAAGAATTTTATTGTATTTATGATTTTATCTAATTCAAATTAAAATTAATTTAATATTTAATATAATATTAAATAATCAATTTATCAAATAAGCGCATGCATAAACGACCACACTACACTAACTGCACTGATCACAATGCAATGAGGAGTTTAGAATTTGATATGGTGGGAATGAGCACCATAAACTTTTTCCCCCAGACAGAGACAAGAAGAGGTAGAATACAAAAGCTGTACAGACTCCAAGCCGTAAGCAACAGTATAGGTACGTTCTGTCATTCTGCACCCTCAAGAATCTAGCAGAGACAAGACTAGATTGATTATTTCTCTCTTCTGCAGTAAATTTACGTTTTGACCTTGCTGCCATATTACTTTGTTCTTTTCCTATCTTCTTCTTTTTGTTGGGATATCATATATAGTGGTTGAGTAATTGGTGCTTTATCATGAAAGCACCAGATTCAGTTTCTACCAGGAGCAAATTATTAAAGAATTTGAAAGAGTTAAACTATCTTAATTAAAATAAAAAATAATATATTGATATACTTTGTAAATCCTATTGTGTGTATAGTATACATAGCCTTTTTCTCAGAGTCCTCCTATTAAAATCATGTTGTAATTAATGTGCAGCAAATATAGCACCTAACATGCACACTGCAAGCTAGCAGGCATGCAATAATAATAGATCAGGTGAATTATTGTACTATTTCACATTTGCAAAACCTCTAAGCAAGGTAAGAAAAGAAAAGAAATTGTTTAAATAAATCAATGTAAACTTAAATTGTGATAAATGATGTTGGTGTGAATTTAACTAGGTGTAAGCAATAGAAAGTGGAACAAAATGCATTGGAGGGGCCAAGGAAGAGAAACTGGATTTCTTACAATAAAAAACAAAAGATGTAATTATTAATATAACACATTATAAACTATTAAATAAATTGATCAATGTATAATAATACATTACATTAATAATTGCATTATCAGTAAGAAATATAGATGAGGGAAAAATGAGTAGTCTTGAAAAAAACATTACTAAGTTTGAGACTTGGCTAAGTGAAAGACATAATAAACATGGAAAAACCTTGAGAATTAGTAAGTTAGGACTCTGATCTGATGCATCGTCTTTGCCAACAGCCAAAATCTTTCTTTATCATTGTGGGTCATCATTATTTTGAGCAGTAAATTTCCCATTTCTCACTTTCATTTTTTTTTTTTTATTCTCATCTGTTTCTACCTTACATGACCTCTATTATTTTCCTCACCAAGCTCTTGTTTCTGCTCATTGATAGTCTTAGTTATTTTTTTATTTTTTTTTTTTTTTCTTTTTGATGTCTCCTTATCTCACAGGAAATGCATTGGAACTGCAAAATAAAAGCTGGTAGGGGCCAAGCCCTCTTGGAGCATTCTCAGTTTTTTGTTGGTGATAGCTCGATGAAGTACACACATGGTTGCATCCTTTTCAGTGAAGGTTACAAGCAAGTCTGATCAATCTGATAAAGGAACTGTCCTCACTGGCTATATGTTACAAATACACATGGGCCATACATATTCCCATAAAAAAGAAAGGAAAAAGAAAAATGAATACATGAAAGGGCAAAACCGCACTCTCAGATTTTATTTAACAAAGTATGTATATCAGTTAATAAAGAATTATTTTAATTTAATTAAAGACATCAAGTTGAAATCTTTAAAATAAAATCACATAAAAACTTAGTAAAAAAAGTTATAATAATTTGGTAGCCTTACTCAATTTGAATTTAGATTAGTCAATACTTAATGTGGTATTAAATATCAAATGTATTTAAAAACCAAATGCGTGAAAAGAGAGAGATTTCATTTAGTTAATGTGCAAATGATGAAAGTTTCCTTCTTTGCATAAATAAATGCTTCTAGACTGCATGAGGTGGGGCAGCATGATCATAATCACCCATCATCCAACACATTCTAAGGCTTTTCATAGTGTACTATAACAATATATATGATATAATATAATAAAGAAAAGCTTCGATCACCCATTATTTGCTTTATAATAATTTTCACCATCTGCCTCAACTGATTGTGTCTCCATTTTGTTAAAAGGAGATAAGTACTCCTTTGATTTCTTTTGTTTGATTTCCAACAATGTCATCGGAGCCCCACCATAGGAAAGAGGAGTTCACCTTTAACTGAAAAAGATCACGCCAGCAAACACATGCAATGAGATAAAGGAAACAAGAACAGAAGTCTTTTGGACTGCATTATGGTATGGAACTCTGGTTGTACACTTTTTAAGTGTACACCACCCCAGAATTACGGCCTATTTGTGATATCAGAATAATAGTTCTTGATATTAAACATTTTTCATAACATATATGATGAGTATTTAGCTTTATTTTATTAAAAAAATGTATGAGTTAGGTTGGGAGATTTTTTAATGGTCAGACAGACTAAGAGAATGCTTATATCTAGATATACTTACAAATTATCTATATAGATCTTTATATCAATTATAGGACTCAAATAAGAAGGCTAGCTTAAATGTCAAGAAATAACATTTACTTTTAGATGTCAAGAGACAGAATTTACTGATAAATCTAAGCTTTGGAGACGATCATGATACCAAAACTTGGTTCACCAAGTAACATGAATTGGATCATTCACACTCCGATGTCTTGACTATATTAAACTTTGGTTAGAAGATAGATAGATTAAAGTTAAAGATTATTATTATTATTGGCAAGAAAGATGGGGAAAAAATGATAAGGGGAAAGACGGATAGATGATAATGTTATGCAGCATTGACTTGTGAATTATATAATACTTGCTACTCCATTGGAAATAGAGCAGTGGTCCTGATCAAGGTAAAATTAAGTACACAAGTGCCCCATATGATATCCCACATATCTACACCTAAAAAGAAAGAAATGAAAGCATGAAGAAGGCTAATGGGGACTCACAACATAATTTATCAAAACCCACAAGGTCATATTTATCAATCAAAATTTGTCTGATATCATATGTGATGATTTTGTAGCTGCAAGAGTCTAGAATAGGCTCCCTCCGGCCGGCTAACGAGCTCGGAGTGGCTGCCTTGCTCCACAAGGCGACCATCTTGGATAACTCCGATGCTGTCAACACCGCGGATGGTGGATAACCGGTGAGCCACTAGCACGGTGGTCCGGCCCCTCATGAGCCTTTCGAGGGCTTCTTGCAGGACACACTCAGATTCAGCATCAAGGGCACTGGTTGCCTCATCTAGTAGAAGTATTGTAGGGTCTTTGAGAACAGCCCTAGCAATGGCAATCCTTTGTTTCTGTCCACCAGACAATTGAACCCCTCTTTCACCAACTGGGGTCTTGTAACCCTCTGGCAAGCTGCTAACAAATGCATGCACGTTGGCTGCACGTGCAGCTTCAATGACTTCTGCTTCAGTTGCACCATCTTTGCCATAAGCTATGTTGTCAAAGATGCTTGCTGCAAACAATGCTGGTTCTTGCTGCACCAACCCAATCTTAGTCCTCAAAGACTTCAAATTCAACTTCCTGATGTCTTTTCCATCTATCATCACTTTTCCAGCAATGGGGTCATAGAAACGTTCAATTAGTGCAATGACAGAACTCTTGCCTGACCCACTTGCTCCCACAAGAGCTTGGCTTTGTCCTGCACGGATTCTGAGGTTAAGATCTTTGAACACCATCACATCAGGACGTGAAGGGTAAGCGAAATCTACGTGTCTGAGTTCGACTTCCCCGCGGATTGATTCAACTGGTTCGGCATCTGGGTCATCAGGATCAATCCTTGTTGGGCGGTCTAGAATTGAGAATACAGAACCAACGGCTTCGCCACCTCGAATGATTTCTGGAGCAAGGCTTACAGTTTCTGCTACTGAATTAGCTGTGATCACGAGGACTACAAAAACTTTGATCACCTTTGAGAATGATGAAACGCCTTTGCTTACTAAATGTGCACCATACCATAGAATGAGTGCTTCTGAGGCATAAAGAGCAAGCTGAGAGAGACCAAAGAGGATGCCGGCAGATTGGCTCCGGCGAAGGCTTTGCATTTGTGGCACACGCAGCTCATGGCAGAAGAGGGATAACATCTTGTTTTGTGAATTGAATGCTGCAACTGTTCTGATGTTGCTCACTCCCTCTCCGGCTATCATACTTGTCTTTGCATGCGCCTTGGCTGTGTCCCCAGCAAACCCCTTCAGAGATAATTGCTGTAAAAAATTCAAACAAACATAACAAGCTTGTTTACTTCTCCACAAAATGACTGAATAAACTACTTTTAAATGTTAATGAGTAATCTAATCTAATTCAAAAAACAAGAATTTTCTGCAGTCACATGAGCCGTTGGATTAATATTCAGGTGCTTTCGTGGCAATTGGATCCTATTCAAACAAAGCCCCTAGGGATCTTCCTTGCCCTTGGGAGGGGATAACGGCTAGGATAACGGTAATTTGATTCAAGTAAGGCAGAGTTTCTGGCACGCTGAGGAAAGAGAATCTTTGATGATGCAACTAACACTTATTGCGCTGTTCATTTTTTTGGTGGTAGACTGATAGGTTCAGTTCAGTGGGATAGAATGATAATAAATAAATACATTCACTCAAAGGGGACCCACAAGTAAATAGCCTAACATAACATGAATGTCATAAA
The DNA here is from genome assembly GCA_022379115.2 of Bauhinia variegata. Taxonomy (NCBI): domain Eukaryota; kingdom Viridiplantae; phylum Streptophyta; class Magnoliopsida; order Fabales; family Fabaceae; genus Bauhinia; species Bauhinia variegata. Next base: position 18,964,665 of record CM039428.1, on the reverse strand, counting down.
GTGTTAAGTTGGTGGGACCCAGCCATATTGTTCATCTTACATGACACCTACATTAAACAAGACAGTGATAGATTGCGAGGTACATCCTTGGCCAATCAATCTATTTCTTGCACTGTGTATACTGCATGCGTAAATTTAGAACACTGTTTGGAACAAGACAACACTTGTCTCTTTCTCCACACTTGCAAATATAGTGTAGTAACTTGTGAATTTAACCTCAAACTTTTTCCTCAGCACATTCTTGGGCACTTGGGTTTAAAAAAGGACTCATTTTTCAGGAACCCCAACCCAGAAGAATAAAAACCCTGAATGGGAAGGAGAGGGAGGCTCAGGCACAGCTTAGGCAAGCACATGTTAGAGGGCCCCACCTGACTGTCTTCCCAGTAACAAATACAAATACCGAAATAATAAGATCAGTCTCAGTCTCGCAGACTTTGACCCAGAAAAAGAATTTAAAAGATCACGGGTACTGAGAAACCAAACCAACAAAGGCTCAAGTAACTAGACAAATTAAAGCCATTATTGGGGCTTGTAGAAAATAGAAGGACAAGGAGGGGGTGGGAAAAAAAAAAGAAGAAAAACTAGACAGGTTCCTGTCTCTGACTAAGGTAGATAGATTTTGTCCAGTACCCAACAAGTAAAAATAAAAGAAAAGGGGGAGTGGCATTGCAATTTGCAGAAATTCCAATGAATGTATTTTTCTTAGGATTTTACTCAGAAGTTACCTGCCTCGAAAAAGTTAACAAAACCTCGGAGAAAAACACTCACAATAATATTTTATGTGAAAGGACTTCCTCGAGAGCAGGAACATAGGGTGGACACTTCTCAGTGGCATCGGAATGAGTGGGTAGATATGGAATCTTAACCAAGTTTTTCACTACTATTGATGAGCTTGTAATATAATGCCAATATGAGAGTTAATGCACTGAGCTGCAAGAAAGCACGTGCACTGTTCTTTCTTTCTTTCTTTCCTTTTTTTTTTTTTTTTATTGGCCAGTGTGCACTGTTCAAGTATGGTTGCTTTTGTCGTTTAATGCCAGCTTTGTATAATGAGATTCCTCAAGGTAAAATATTACCCTCAAAGCTGGTCTTAAGGTCAACCCATGCAAGAAAAGGTGGACAATTTTGGAACTTTCTTTATTGTCACATGAAGAAAGGTTTTGCAAAATTTTATGCCATTATGCATTAGTATAATGAAAGTAATGATATTTACTCATGAATATAATGCAAAAGTAGATATTCTATGAAGATTATTCTTAGACAGACCCAAGTTAAAAAAAGCTTGGGATATTTGCACGATTTAATGGAGAACTGAGATTGTGAGTTTACCTGAGCAAAGTTGGCTAGAACAAGGAGAGGGAAGGTTGCCAGGATGAGCAAGGAAACCCTCCATTCCACTATAAAAGCCACTATGAAAGAAGTGAGGAGAGAAGTCATGTTCTGCAGTATCACTGAGATCCTCTCAGCAATAGCAGATTTCACATCAGCAGCATCAGTGGCAAGACGAGCTGCAACAAGGCTTGAATTGTGCTCCTCCTCATCGAACCATCCAACTTCATTCCTCAAAATTGCTGACGAAAAACAAATGATCCAATGGTTGAAATTTTATTTAAGAAAAAATAAGTTAAAATGAATAGCCTAAACGAGATAATCAAGAAAAATATTGAATTAACTTAGATAACACCAGGAAATAGATTAACCATACCAGCAAGCATCATTCTTCGAACCCTTGTAGTGAGATTTTCTCCCATGATACTGAAAAAGTAATGCTGTACCAAATATGCACCAACGGCATAAAGACCGGCTCCAATGTATATGAAAACATATTCCTTTGTCTTTCTTTCCATGGATGCATTATTTCTATAGTAAAAGACTTCAATCATGTTGCTCATCACAATGGCAAAGGTAGGGCCAATGAAACCAGAAAGTACAGACCCTACAGCTCCCATTATTGAGTAAGGCCATTCAGGGGCATTTAGCTTCAGTAATCTGAGGAAATATCCATCAGGAGCTGGATTTTTCTTATCTGTTTCAGCATTCGAAATCATCTCAATGCGACCATCAGCGCCTGTGCTGTAACTGTAGCTCAAGTTTCTCAAGCTTCCAGACCGGAGACTCAATGACTTGGTTGAGAGTGAATGGCTCAATCGTGATGAGCGTGTGCGGCGAGTTGATGGGTTGGAAAAGTCTCTGTTTCCAACCATTTCTTGGAATCGAATCAATGAAGCATAGGCTCCGGCTTTTGCTATTAATTCTTCATGTGTTCCTGTCTCAACAACTTGCCCTTGCTGTATCACAGCAATGGTATCGACATTCCTTATGGTTGATAGACGATGGGCAACAACTACAGTTGTTCGCCCAACCATAAGCCGGTCCAGTGCTTCTTGAACAATGCTTTCTGAGCCGGCATCAAGAGCACTCGTTGCCTCATCCAAAAGAAGGATCTTGGGATTTTTCAACATAGCTCTAGCAATTGCAATTCTCTGTTTTTGTCCTCCAGACAACTGGACTCCTCGTTCTCCCACCTGAATATATCAGAGGATTGATTTAAACACCTGACAAGCACTTAAAGCTCAATGCTGAGAGTACAAAACTTGTATAACAAGCTAATAGCCTAATAAAACCTAAATCTCCATGAATGACTGAGCAGTGGTGCTGTAGATTTATATATTAACCTGAGTGTTGTAGCCATTAGGAAGCAAAGTGATGAAGCTATGAGCATTTGCAGCAGAAGCAGCTGTTTCGACTTCAGCCATTGTTGCATCAGGTTTTCCATAGAGTATATTTTCAAGTATGGTGGTTGCAAAGAGTGCAGGCTCTTGATTCACCAGCCCAATTTGATCACGTAACCATCTTAGTTGCAGTGTCTTTATGTCCACATTATCTAGCAAAACCTGCCCTGCTTGACCATTTTAAAAAGATCAGCATAGCTATTCATCGAAGACCGAAGTTTTTAATCTTTGAACAAGGGTGATACTACTTTAGTTACCTTCATTAGGATCATAAAACCTTTCTATTAAAGAAACAACGGTGCTTTTTCCTGATCCACTACCACCAACAACAGCAACAGTCTTGCCGGCAGGGAAAAAGATCGAGAAATTACGGAAGATCATGACATCTGGCCTTGATGGGTAGCTGAAAGCAACATCCTTGAATTCAATGTTGCCATTAACCTCAGCCAGGCACTTCCCATCTGATGTGTCTTCTACTATTGTTGGTTTCTGCTTGATAATTTCCATCAATTTGTATCCAGCAGCTTTGCCTTTGCTGAATGCCCCTAAATTTGAAAATGACTGGCCCAAACTCCTGTGAAACCAATAATTACATCAATAATTAAAGGGACACACAGTAGGAGTTAATACAACAGTTAAACCTGTCAAGTTGATTTCTTACATGCCACCAACAATGGCCGAGAAAATAGCTGTGAATGCCTTGCCCCCATCAGTTTGTCCATTTCTGATAAAGACTCCAGCATACCAAAACACCAGTGCCCATGACATGCAAGCTATACCATATGTGCATCCCAGACCCAGACCCTTAGCCATTCCTGCCTTGTATCCAAGCTTCAGCGTGTTTTGTATTGCATCAGAATAAGAATTCAGGGCTTTACTCTCACCAACATACGAGTAAACAGTTCGAACTTGAGCAATGGCCTGTGAAGTTTGCAAATAATGCATATCATTAATTAATAATAATTATAAATAATGATCAATTCCCCTTCCAAGCAGAGATTCTTTTATATTTTCTTTTTCAACTTTTAACCATGATTATGGAAACCACTGTTTTGACATGCTCTTATAATAACAATGATAATGAAGTCATGTTTGGCAAAATTCAATTTTCTTCCAGAAACATAATCATTGCCAAGTAAAACGGCATCATACTTTTAAATTTTCTATTAGGAAGGGCAAAAGCAAAGAACTTTAGGAATGGTGCACATGACAAAACATCATTCTACTAAAATGGGGCACAAATTCATGGAACAGTAGGCATGTGCTTTGTTGGATTAAAGATTTACCCTTGGGACGCAAAAAAAAGCAGTAAAATGGACCGTCAAAAGAGATGAAGGAAAAAAGGGAACAAATACGGAAACATTTGACCCAAGCCATGAACGTGAAGTTGTTAAGCTTCCAAATATGGCATGGCTGTTAGCGAGCAATGAATAAAACCTCACCTGCTCAGCTATTATGCCGGCATTCGCGTAAGATTCACGACTCTTTGACGTGAGGCCGGTGAGTGTGTAAGCATACAAGCCACCGGCAAAAGCAATGCCGGGAATCACTGCAACACTAAGAAGTGCTAGCCTCCAAGCTGACATAAAACCAACCACCAGCCCCGCCAGAAACGTTGAGAGATAATGTATGAAGTTCCCCACCTGGACATTTTCACAAACACAAAAAATTATTATATAAAGAAAAACCCAATTACATCTTCAACCTCTTGCTACCTCACCCAGCGCACGTTAACAGTATCTGCTAACGTGCGCCAGAATAAGATTCATATGACATGGGGCCCGCTTTAAAGAGTAACCAACTACCCAGAGAGGCTTTCCTTTTCTTTTCTTTTTTTTTTTATATTTCGAGTTTTAACTCATTTAATGGAGAAAAAACAGAAACTGTAAAAGAACCCATATGAAGAAATTCGGCAAATTCCAAGCACCTTCTCGCTAATGGCATCTTGAACAAGCAAAGTGTCCGTGGAGACACTAAAAACAATATCCCCTGTTCTAGCATCTGTGTCAAAGAACCCAACGTCTTGTTTCAGAACCGCCTCCAGATACTTCTTCCTCAGCGTGCTCACCTGCCTCTCCCCAGTGTACATCCAGCAAGCAATCTCTGGTAAATGGGTAAAAAATAAATTACTCTCAGCACAAAAACAGTAAAAAGGTAGAAAATTTACAGGATTTAAGAGATGGGTAATTAAGATTTTAATAATTTGGGAAGTGGGTAATTCAATTAAATTAAGAGAATTAATTGAATGGGTGATAGCATTATTGATCACAAGAGGGTGATAGAGATGTGGGAATATAGATAGAGTTAATTAGATAATGGTAAGCAAGCAAAATCCAAGTTAGTGAGAATGACAAGTGAAAGAGGAAAAGGACGAGAGGGTCTTGTTGAATGACCACGTGGGCTCACACCCTGTCGTTAGATGTAACTGGCTGCACGAGTCACTTAGTCTCAAGCTAGGGTCCAGCAACTGTGATCGATCATCTTGAATGGGTGAAGACAAACAAAATCGAAAGGAAGAAAGAACAAATTAAGTTCAGAAAAAGGGGAAAAGAAATGGCATTTTTTTTTTCCAATTTACCTGCATAGGATGATAGGCAAACAACGAGGCCAAGGTACACGAAATACAGAGCATACTGCAGCAACGATCAGAAGAAGAAAAACAGAATTAGAATCAGATCGCAGATCTAAGATAAATTTTGCTGGAAAAAGATTTGATTTTTTTATGAGAATTTGGGAGTATTATGATGGGTTGCTGAACCTTTGACACTTCTTCAGTCATTTTCTTCAAATCCATCTGGTTTTTGCCAAACCCATTAACCATTTCACCAAAAAGGAGGAAGAAAACAGGCATGGAAGAGCCATGAACGATGGCCCCTAAGCTCCCCGAGATCATCAGCAGGTAATCATATTTGTCTGCAAAAGAGAATAGCTGGTAAAAGGGTAAGCTCTGCTCCTTCTTCTTCTCTGCCTCTGGTAATGCTTTGGGCTCTGCAGCTTCCGCCATTGCAGCACCAAAAACAGAGTATTTGGAAGTGAGAAAAGGAAGGATGAGAGACCAGGACTATAAATGGACTCTAAACAAGTGACTCGTGGCTCAATGCCATTAAGAAGGAGATCTGGGGCTGAGTAGGAAAGTCAATAAAGACTGAAACTTTTTGTAGGCATTTAAGGGAAGAAGAGATCTGAAGCCACAACCTCTCTCTCTCTTACACTCTCTTTTGCTGTGAAGAAGTGTCAATATCGTTCTTCCGGTTTTGATTTGATCAACCCGATAATACACTATCTACTATGACTTCCTTGGCCGGAGAGCAAAAGCAGAGAGAGTGAAAAGGCGAGCAGGGAGTGAGTGTTGTTAGACCAGTGGTCAAGCGAAGTGAAGAACGCGAGTTGGAGAGGAGAGAGAGGCGTGAGGTGTGGTTTTATAGTGAAGGCCGAAGGGTTTAACCGTAGTTGTAAATTACAGCATCTGATCTGATCATTCATCAAGGTTGGGTCGATAAAGGAATCTGGTTAACAGTGTCATGGGGTTTTGTGCCTCTCATAAAATATGATATACTGCATGTATGCGTGTATTTTGCATGTTAGATTTTTTTTAAAAAAAAAATAGCAAAGTCATAATTATGATCTATTTTTTCTAAATTTAACTTGATTTTTTATTATGATATATGATTTTGATTAAAAGTCAGATTGAATTGATTATTTCCTAATTTCTTTGATTAAGACACTTTTTCCAAGTCCAATGTATTTTATGAGACATAAAGCCAATAAGAAGTAGCAAAAAAATGGACTGCCTCAAGATAGATTAAATTTGGACCAAAGAATTGATTTATATATTGAGATTCAATCAAAGAAACATGAAACACAAAATCATGCGATTATATTTTTCTATCAAGTGTGAAAAAATGGACTTCATTTAGTTGACTGAATACATCAGGCACAACTGCATCTTAGAACTATTTGTCTATTAATTCTTATGTGAATTCTACAAATAGCTTATTTTATAACTACTTTCTATAATTAATTTATTTTTAAGACTCATATCCATCTCTTTTAAGACATTTTTGCACCGAGAAATATGGCCCAAGATAAAAGATAGGATTTATTTTCTATTAGCATCAATTAGTAAAATGATTTAATTATTATTTTGATTATGGTATGTGAAAGTGATACATAAGTTTTTTGTTTTTTAATGGAAAGACAACAAATATGAAAGTGAAAAGTTAGGATAGTTTATTATTTTAATATATTTTCGTTTGTCCCCTTGGAGACTTGATCAGATGTCACATGCTATTGCAGACCCTTTTAATGTTCAAAAGACTAGGAGACCATCGTTGAAATATTTAAAATTAGTTTGCAAGTGTTAGCATGTCTATTTAATTATAAAAAGTTGTGTCTCTTTTAAATTTAAATAATTATATTTTTTCAAATGAATGTGATTCTTTTTAAAAATAAAAAATAAAAGTTTTAGTAAGTTAGGCATCGAGTGTTCATTAAAATTAAGTATACCTTAAAGTTTAAAGAATATAACAAAGTTTTTATATTGATAATGAGATTAAACGGATATAAATTTTATTTTTGTTAACTAAATTAATTTTTATTAATTATTTATTTTTACTGAATTTCAACATCATAGATCTTCAAATACGTGGTTAATTCTTATTTCTTATTTAAAATAAAAATGATAATTAGCAGTGTGTTTATTTAGAGAAAAACGTGTATTTATTTATCAAATTAAACACATATTTATTTATTTATGTTTTCTGTATGCTTTCCTATACATACTCTCTTGTAATTTATTGATTGGAACTTCATCTCCAATCTCATACCATCTTCAAAATAATAAAATCATTTTATTATTATAAATGATAATAGAAAGATTCCAGTCTTTTCTCTTGGGCCATATATAAAGGTTCAATCACTTAAATTTTTAAATGTCAGATCAAAAGAAATTGTAAAATAAGATTCGAAATTAATTTGCATAATTAGGGGAAAATGTTTTATCATGGCAGAACACAAGTTAACATTATGGATGACATGAAGGTATAGCATGTGATTTATGTTTTAACTTATCCCAATAGACATGACATATCAACAACCATGCATCTTAAAATTTTGTGGTTTACAAGTATTAATTTGTTCAACAAATTATATTTACCCAGAAAAATATTTGTTTGAAAATTATAATATTAAAAAATCGAGAGATGCCGTGCATTTTTACATGAATGTTTATCAAACTGAATAATATAGGGACATCAATGACGTTACTGTGTTTTTAGACATTGCTAGTTCATTCAATAATCAACATCTTTTTTTTATAATCTCTTTCTCTTCTTTTTATTTTTTTTATGTGAATATATCTTTCAAAAAATTATAATTTATTATTTCATCTAAAGAAAGATTAATCTCTCGTGACAAAAGCTTTTAAGGACATATCTAAGTATAAACTAAATAAGGATCCAAATCAAAAGATAGCTTGTTAATGTTTTAGTTGCCAAGATTAGTGACATTGAAGTATAGTAAATTGGTGTTAATAATGAGAAGATAATATCGTTTAAGTATAATTAATTAGATTCGAGTCTTTATGTATATAGAAAATATGTTTAAGAAAATGTTGCCCCATTTAAGTTTTTTATTTAATTCAAATCAAATTAATTGTAGGTTAAATAATTTAATAATTAGTTCATAAACTATATTGGCGTTTTAAGATATATATATATATAGATATATATATATATATAGATAGATATATGAGCTAAACAAAAAGTAATTTATGTGAATGAAAGTTACATTAGATAAATCATATTTTTATCTATCATTAGTAGGATTTTTTTTTCATAAAATAAAAATGGACCCTAACTTCTATTAGGAATATTGTTGAAACAAGAAAACGATCAGAATTGTTTTTAGCATGTAGCTGCTATAGTGCTACATTTCTCCTATTGGAAGAGATCCACGCTAATTTTAGTATTACAAATATTTTTATAAAATTAAGTAACCTAGTATAATATCCGTCAAATACCTACTTTAGGATTGTGACATTAATTGCTTTTATATCTTGTTGACCTTCTTTCTCTCTTTTTTTTCGGAGATAGGAGTATTCAATTGGAACCCGTAATCTTTTTTTTTTAAAAAAAAAAAAAAAAGAAGAGAAAAAACCCTTATCCTTTTAATGCATGTCTTAGTAACTTAGTATCTATCTATACATCTCAATAACAAATAAATAAAATTCAAATTAAATAATTTTTTTAATTAATAAATATAATGACATAAAATGTTATGATGTATAAAGTTAATAAATAATTATATTAGTTTGAAGTAAGTAAGATTTTTTTTTTTTTGATTTGTCGCTCACAAAATCTAATATCATATCCAATAAATATTTTTTAGAATATTAATGTGATTATCATGATCCAAAATACTTTTTTTTTTTTTTTGTTTCCTTTGTGGGTATTGATTTTGGTCTGCTTTTAGATCATCATTTAAGATCTTAATCAATACAAGAAACTAAAAATGTTTGGTTCATAATTTGTAATAAGATGTTGAGGTGGTCCCAAGTTGAAATGCATAGATTTATGTTGTCTACATAAAAGATCATCACAACAATTCAGATGGGTAAACGATCATTTTAGACACGACACCATATATAAATATCATTGCATGGAAATAGAGCAGCCTTTCCTAAAAAGCAATGGTCAAACTTTCTCTATTATCACAACATAAATATGAGAAATTATAGGAGTAAAATTTTTAACCCACATGAATTAATTATAGTTGTAAATGATGTTGAGGGAATTGATAGATTAATTGACATATGTTGTTATAGTTTAATTATAAATTATAAAATTAAATTTTTAAAAATATAACTATATTAAAATTTAATAATAAAAATTTTATTATTTTTAAAGTTATATTTAATTAATATTTAATATAATGCAAAATAAAATGTCAAATGTAAACTTGGCTAATTTTAGCCTTAATTTGTGGTTAATTATAAAAGAAGATAAAATAAACGGAGCATGTCAAAGAAACAATGGGGAGTTGTTAAGTCAGCAAAATCAGGCGAAGCAAATTGCTTGATCTTTTGATCCTAAAGCTATGAGCTATTAATGTTTTTGATGCAAGTAAAATAGTTGTTGTCGCCGTCAGAATCTGGAGCTATTCTAAATGTCCATTGGGATGCCTACAACAACATTCTGTTCATACATTCTGTCACATCAAATCTCTCTCTCTCTCTTCTCATCGATCAACTACGCTGCCTGGCCTTTTAATCAAATATGGGCTTTTCTTTCTTCTTTTTTTGGAGAGATCCATTTTTCTGATCCAGGCCCAAATCTGAACTCCTGTCCCAGCATTGACAAGGAGAAATATGTCATTTTACTTATAACCCTTGTGAGGTTTGAAGTCAAAGACGTAATGCTGCTCTCTTCCTTTTCTTTTATATATGAGGAGGTGATCTTTACACTTTCGGCGTGAAATTAATCTCCAAGAACTTTTCTTTTGTTTTACTATTAAACTATTCTCATACTCTTTAAATATGAAATTAATTACTGATTAGAACAATCAATGATAAATAATAATTTTTTAATAAAAATCATTCTAAATTAAGTTTTAAATTTAAAACTTTTGACATAAAATTTGTTGAGACTTAACATATTTTTCATTAAACTAACAACTTATAAATTAAGGGTAATATTTTTTATCCCACCTCATGTTTAATTTCTTGTGGATGTTGTTATACTTCTTTTTGATTGTCCATAAATTTATTTTTAGTAACACCATAATAATACTTGTAATGTTATTTTATAAGAGAGTAATACAAAAAAAATAGGACAAAATTTATTATCTCAAAATATATTCTATAATTTATTCTAAGATTTTTTTATTAGGTATGCAATATAATTTTATTATTTTCTTATTCTATGAGGAGTTTTAGAACAAATTATAAAACACATTTAAGATTCTTACATAAAAAAAAAAATACAATTTAAGATAACAAATTTTATCTTATTTTGAGGATGGGTTTGGGTTGATGATGTTGTATTTATTATCTTAACCTTTTCATTGAAAGCTTAATCCAATAAACCTTTCCCATCATTATGATATTAACAAAATGATCTGTCCGGCTATAGCTATAATCCTGAAATTAATGCCATCCAATGACAGCACTTAAAGAAAATCCTTCCTATGCCCGACAAATCTCCACCATTCAATCACCATCTTCATTAATTAATTATAATCGCCCACCAAAATTGTACTTAATTAACTATATATAGTAATAATTAGTAAGACCCTCACTGCTAAAAGCCACAGAAATTAAGGTCACAAAGAGGGAATTGAACTTGTGGTCTGCTAGCTAACCCTTCAAAGCTCCATTGTACTTTATATGACCTCTTTCTGCTCTAAAGCTTAAGAAAAATGGTTTAATTAATTAAAAGCCGCAATTAATATAGTTTTAAAAACTTTAGAAAATTAAATGTGTAAAATTTCATGTGATGGATTTGGTTATGCTGTTGTGCCTTTTGGGAACAAGTGACCTCTTTGTTGAACTAATTTAGTCCTTTGTATATGTTTCATATTAACACCATTTAGACTGCAGCATGTGATATGCTTCTAATCTAGTCTATATATTAACATATTGTCCTTGACCAAGCTGTTTGGTTAGACCCACTATTTATTTAAGTGCTTCCATTTAAGTTGACGTACTATCCATAATATAAGAGTGATAAATTAAATTCAGATTTGAATTTTGAATTATCAAAGTATGTTATGGACCACATTTTGGAGTTTGTGGCGTTTTATACTTCCTAGCTAGGCTGCCTATGAGTATAAAATTAAATTAACCAGCCTGATCAAGTTTGCACAATGAATTTTTTTTGTTACTAGCTGGAAGCTGCGCAGCTACCTAAGAATTAAGATATCACAAATATTCAAACAACTTTGATATGGTATGATCTGAATAAATATAGCCCGAAGTTAGAATCTTTAATGTTACTTTGCGGATACATGATTATAAAGTTGAAAACAAGTAGGGTAGCTTCTTTATGGTGTTGCCATAAAACCCTAAAATTTGGTGTTTGGAAAAGGCGCAATTTAGGGTTTATACATTGCGAGAGAATTACGATTATTTCATTGTAAGGAAGATAATTATGTATTAACATTTTAAAATCTTAAAAGCATGTCCACAACCCCAAACACAATGAAAATATATTCTCTTGTCAAATATAAATGTATATATATAGGGTTTATACAGTTGTGTTAGATAAAATTGGTGAGAAACTGGGTGATCCATCTCATCAGTTAATTAATTGGATGTTGCTTGATAAGTCAGTATCAGTATTACAGTCTAAGACAACAGTACCATGAAATTTACTATTCACTCACTTCTCTCTGTCCCGTACAGTAGCAACCATGCATTATTAATTTCTTTTTCTAAGTCTAATCTGCATTCATATATAGAGTGCAAAGGGTTGTCCTACAACAATATCATATCAAATATGTTTAATTACTTATGCTCTCCTTCTTCTGTGGCTATGGCTTTGTGTTTGATGGCAAGCTTTTTAACTGTAAAACCATTTGTGTCCATAGGGAGCCACTCCCACTTTGACCCATCTATTACACAACATAACCTTCACCTTCAGAAGCACACATCATTTCTACTTTTGGGGGTGGGGGACCCTCACCCCATCATTATCTTAATCATTCATCCAAACATACCTTACTGTGTTATCCCACTTTATAATTCGTATCATATTATTATCATTTTTGGATTTTTTTTTTTTTAAAAAGTTTTCCTTTTTTTTAAGAATAATTTTGGAGATTTTAACATTTATTTTATATAGTTCAATCTTCCATTTTGATAGGTTGGTGCATGCTAACATGATTTCTGTTATATGAGCTTTGATTTGAGGGTGAAGAAGTAATAAGAGGGGATAATGATTGATCTATAGCACAAGTAGACAACTTTTGGCACGTGGGCATGCATGCATCTTGTTACAAGTTTCTGTAATATATTGCACAAATATTGATAAGGATGGGATAAGATTATCAATAAACAATCCATATAATTTTTTTTTTTTATTTACGCTAAGGATTTTCTAACCAATAATTAGAAGCCAACTCTTTTGAAGCGAAGAAATCACCAAAATTAATAGTCTCTCTAAATAAAACTTTCTCCTTTTAAAGTATATAACTAGATAAATTTACATAGGAACGTTTCTATGTATTTCTTTCTGCAAGATACTATTAAGATGACATACGACATCGTAAGGGTGGTTCTATTAGCCCGAACTATTTTCTGGCTCAGCCCAACTTTGTCCATGGCCTGTGAACTATCGAGTTGGTCCTATTGTAATTTTCTAACTTCTTTAAATAAATTTTCTATTATTTACAATAAATATAGTAGAAATATATATATAAGATTTAACAATGAAAATAGGATAAGTTCTTCTGGCCATAACCCAACGTGTTTTTTTTTTTGAGGTTTAATAGTCTTATTAATAGGTTGGGGTGTGTATGAAGAAATGAGGAGTGTGTTTAGAAATGGCCTTGGGGACCTGTAAGGCCTAACTCATGGTACGTTCAATTTGGTTTGTTAGGAATTTGGGCTATAGTTGGGCCTATGTTTTACATTTGGGCTTAATTCATTCACCGAAAGCCCATTGCATCCTCGTGGTGTTCTAGGAGGATGGAGAATAACCAGGCAATATTGGTATTTTCGTCCCATTTCCACTATAGATATCTCACCATTGGATTTTTATTAATTAATATATAAATATGACAAAAAACAACCAAAGTATTGAAACAGCCAAACAATGAAAGTTAAGAAACAAAGTTGTTGTTGTTATTTTTTTTTTTTAAGATTTTTTTATTTATTTTAAAATATTAGAGAATAAATTAATAAAATTAAAATATAAAAAATAATTTATTAGAATAAGCAAGTGTAAATACAAAAGAGTTTTTCTATGAAAAAAGGGGCAACAATTTTTTTTTAAAAAAATTAATCCTCTTGAGTAGAGAGGTGGAAGGAAAATGGTGACCCTGTAGCTACCTGTCAGTTCTCAGTGCTTATAAAACCTCTGGGGGCAACTGTTGAGGTTTCTCTTCTTCCCCGCCTTTTTCTATTTCACTTCTCTCATTTCCACTCTCAAACCGAGCCCTAATTTCTGAATTCCTCTGCCATCTCAGTGGCCCCGAAGCAAATATCATGATTCTACTACTTCCAGCTCCAGCTCGGTTCCCCAAGTGGTACTAGGGTTTTCTCATTCTTTCGAGAATTTTAATTAGTGGTTTCTGATTGAGTTTTTGAGTACGTATTCAGATTTCAGGTCAGTCTGCTTTTGCTGTTAAAGCCAAGCCCGAGGCAATTTCAATTTGTGAAATGAGTTCCCAGAAGAAGCGGACCTTCCAGATAGAGGCCTTTAAGCATCGGGTTGTGGTGGATCCAAAATATGCAGAGAAGACATGGAAGGTTTTGGAGCATGCAATCCATGAGATTTATAATCATAATGCTAGTGGGCTTAGCTTTGAAGAGCTTTACAGGTTTGTTTCTTTGCTGATTGGTTATCCTTTTAAATTAAATCTTTTTAATTCAAATAAATATTTTTCTTGTCAGTTTTATTGAAGTTGAATTAGTAATTTGTTTGTCTATTGTGTATGGTAGAATTTTGAGCTTAAAATTAAGAATTTTTGACAAATTAGAGTATCACAAATAATTTTTGGTGCCAGATAAATGTCTTAGCAAATGTTGATTTTATCGTTTTCTCAACTTAAACTATTTCATGTATCATGCCAATGAGGGTGGTTCAATTGGTGGGATCGAGCTACGTCAATGGTGAGTGATGCTCCGTTGGTAGGTGTCCACTAATTGTACTGAACCCTGGCTTGGAGTTGGAACAAGTTAATCTACCTCCCCTGTTTTATTTTCTGTTTAAAAAAAGAAAAACTATTGAGTGTATTCTTATTTAAATTAACCCAAAAAAGTTATGAATCCTTTCCCTTTTATAGTAAACTTATAAATTCTTTATTTCCTTCTACACATGATCTTGTTATGCATGTTGAAACATTCTGTGAGAAGTTATTCGACAATATATGTGTGTCCGTTGTCTAAAAGAACAGAAGCAACCTTTACAAACGCCGTGTTTCAATGTGATTTTGGTTTTGCAGCACACTACAAGGGTTTCAAACTTTTCACTATGTTTATTTATTTGTATATGCTACATGTTTAGGCAAAACGTTCAAATCACATGTTCCAAATACAAAATCAATTTTATTAATTTAAGGTGCAATTGAAAATAAAATACATAGTTTTTTTTTTTTTAAATAATTATTATTGGATGTTTATAATTAAAGTAAAAAATAGAAAGAGAATCTTAAGTAACTTCAACTTTATCAAGAAGGCAGTTATTTTATAAAACCAACTTTCAGAGGTTCTCTTCTCTTTGTGAAGAATGAAGATTGACTATTTGAATCCTCCTTATCTTGTAGCATAGATTTCATAAATGATCAGATTGAGCGTACAAGTAATTTTTGAATTCTGTTTATATTGATAAAATGATGAGGCTCAAAGCCTCCATGGAAAGTTTGAGTCAACTCAAAACAAGAATGGAACATCATTTTTATTTTACCGAGGGTCTTTCATAGTATAAGGGGATGTTGAAATTTGGGGCTTATAGACTCCTGTGCATGATTTCTGTATTGGATATATAGTGCAACAGATTGATCAGTGATATTTTCCCGAATTAGAGTTGAATGACTGAACTGAGGTGTTCATTTGCTGACAATTTTCTTATTACTACAAAACAGAAGCCTGTTGGGAAATCATTGAATAACTCGGTTGTTGCTACTGGTCAGTTGAGTTTGAGGGTAAAACACAAGTTGACTGTTGTAACTGAAACCTTACAGATGTAATGGAATAGTTAGGTGGTGCATAATCGCTTGCACAGTAAAGCATTTTTGTATGACTTTTTAAGTGGTGATGGTGATTGCTTTGAACGGCTTAGGAATAAATACCATATGAGTAATGAAATGGACTCACCATTTAATTTGGCTTAAATTATGACCTTTGTATCATTGAACTGCCTAAGATTACTTTGTTAGTTATGTCATAGATTTCCTCACTCCAATTTCCTGTCTTTGTTCATCCTGATGATATTTCTGATGATAGAGCATGTGGTGTACATTCAGGAATGCTTATAATATGGTGCTGCACAAATTTGGAGAGAAACTTTATTCAGGGCTTGTAACAACCATGACTTTTCATCTAAAAGAAATATCTAAATCAATTGAATCTGTTCAAGGAGAATTTTTCTTGGAAGAGCTCAATAGGAAGTGGGCAGATCATAACAAGGCATTGCAAATGATTCGAGACATACTGATGTACATGGATAGAACTTTCATACCAAGCACTCATAAAACTCCAGTTCATGAGCTTGGTTTGAATCTTTGGAGGGATGTTGTGATCCACTCCAGCAAAACACAGGCTAGGCTTCAGCATACACTTCTCGAGCTGATACTTAGAGAAAGGAATGGTGAAGTAATAAATAGGGGCTTGATGAGGAATATAATAAAGATGCTGATGGACTTGGGCTTGTCTGTTTACCAGGAAGATTTTGAGAAGCACTTTCTTGAAGTATCAGCTGATTTTTACCGTCTTGAGTCCCAGCAGTTCATTGAATGTTGTGATTGTGGAGATTATCTAAAGAAGGCAGAGAGACGTTTGAATGAAGAAATTGAAAGAGTATCTCACTACTTGGATGCTAGAAGTGAGACAAAGATAACTAATGTGGTGGAGAAGGAGATGATTGACAATCACATGCATACTCTAGTTCATATGGAGAACTCAGGCCTAGTAAATATGCTTGTGGATGACAAATATGAGGATTTGGGAAGGATGTATAACTTGTTTCACAGGGTCCCAGCCGGGCTTACAATTGTTAAAGAGGTCATGACTTCATATACAAGGGATATAGGTAAGCAGCTAGTTACAGATCCAGAAAGGCTGAAGGATCCTGTAGATTTTGTGCAACGCCTCTTAAATTTGAAGGATAAATATGATAAGATTATTACTTTGGCATTTAACAATGATAAGACATTTCAGAATGCATTGAATTCTTCTTTTGAATATTTCATCAATTTGAATGCTCGGTCTCCAGAGTTCATCTCATTGTTTGTGGATGACAAACTCCGTAGAGAACTTAAAGGGGTTGGTGAGGAGGATGTGGAGATTGTACTGGACAAGGTCATGATGCTTTTCCGGTACCTGCAAGAGAAGGATGTGTTTGAGAAATATTACAAGCAACACTTGGCAAAGCGGCTTCTCTCAGGGAAAACTGCATCAGATGATGCTGAAAGAAGTTTGATTGTTAAGCTCAAGACAGAGTGTGGATATCAGTTTACTTCTAAGTTAGAGGGTATGTTTACTGATATGAAGACCTCTCAGGATACAATGCAAGGTTTTTATGCCTGCCACAGTGCCGAGTCAGGGGATAGCCCTACACTAGTTGTCCAGGTGCTTACAACAGGTTCTTGGCCAACTCAACCTAGTCCTCAGTGTAACCTTCCAGCAGAAATTGTTGGGGTGTGTGAGAAATTTCGGAGTTATTATCTTGGCACCCACAATGGTAGGAGATTGTCCTGGCAAACTAATATGGGGGTGGCTGATTTGAAGGCAACATTTGGTAAGGGCCAGAAGCATGAGCTGAATGTTTCTACTTACCAGATGTGTGTACTCATGCTTTTCAACAGTGCTGATCAATTGACTTGTAAGGATATAGAGCAGGCCACAGGTATACCCATTGCAGACTTGAAGAGGTGCCTTCAGTCTCTGGCCTGTGTTAAAGGGAAGAATGTGCTTCGAAAAGAGCCCATGAGCAAGGACATAGCCGAGGATGATGTGTTCTTCTTTAATGATAAGTTCACGAGCAAGTTCTTCAAGGTAAAGATAGGCACTGTTGTTGCACAAAGGGAGTCTGAACCAGAAAATCTAGAAACTCGGCAAAGAGTCGAAGAAGACCGGAAGCCACAGATTGAGGCAGCAATTGTGAGGATAATGAAATCAAGGCGGATTCTAGATCATAATAATATAGTTGCCGAGGTCACAAAGCAGCTGCAGGCACGGTTTCTGCCCAATCCTGTTGTCATTAAAAAAAGGATTGAATCCCTCATTGAGCGTGAGTTCTTGGAGAGGGATAAAGTGGATAGAAAATTGTATCGCTATGTTGCTTGAACTCCCACATTGTCAAGGTTTTTTGTTTGACATGTGGCTTATTTGAATGTGTCTGCCTTAAGTTGGAGTGCTGTTGATGAATTGCTGCAAGCTTTGATTAGATTCAATGAATAGGACGTCTCTGTTGCATGTAACATTGTCTGTTGAGTTGAGAAGGCTTGCTGGGGAACCATATATCTGCTCATTATCTGTAAATCTTGCGTAAGGACTGAACAAAAGCTCAGGCCAAATTTTCACAGGCTTCTAACTCAGCTTTATCCTTAGCCATTTACAATTAGCAAAATCAGTATGCTTTTCATTGTTATGATCTTGCATTGAACTATCTCGTTAACCTTTCGAAGAACAGGCCTCTTGAAAATGTTGCTTTGTAGAAGTAATGTACAAGTTTTGGTTCTTAGTCTCCTCCTTTTAGATTAAGTGCTTTTTCTCTGATAACGTAAGCTATGGCGTTGCCTGTCTTATTTATTCCAAAGTGAGAGCGATAGGCTATCCAGAGAAAATTCACTTTTAGCAAATGAATTATACACATCACTCAAGGCTAACAAAGTGACAAAGATGAAAAAGCACTAACTTAAGCGACATGGGCAATTATATTTCCAGATTTCATACCTGCCCTTCCTCACATTTTTCCCTTTGAAGCAACTTTTATATACTTTGACAAGCTACAACATACATAGGGAGGGGAAGAGAGGATATTTTCTTGAATGCACAGAGACGCAAATATTTGACACTCTTCAATTGAACTTCCATGTCAGCTACAATACAAAAGTGTAAGAAGTGTACCTATCAATGGAAGAGTTGTATTATAATGTGGAAAATAAAGGAAATGGAGGAAGAAGATCAAAGTTATTTATATATCTGATTTATTGTTAGCTTACACTCCTCTGGTCTTCTCCCCAGTTTCAACTTGCATAGATATATATACTTGAATTTATCTTATTGAGAAATGAAATATCATATCAACTACAAAGTAACAGAAGAAAATACCTTAAACCTGTATATGTATATTTATTAGTCGTAGATAAGATATTGGAGGAAACTAAACAAAATAGTGCTAGTATTCATTCTAGTGCTGTTTGTTTAGTCCCCTCCAATTCTCACGTAAGACTCTCAAAGTTACTTAAAGGCATTCGAGAACTTGTTTATGAGTCGCAGATGAGATATTGGAGGAAACTAAACAGATTTATCGATCCAATAATCTGTTTAGTTCTCTCCAATTCTCACTTATGACTCTTGTATATATATCAGACATGAGAATATGAGATGCAATATCCTCAATATCTCACTTGAGAGCTATGCTTTGGGTTTTCTCACAAGAAGGCTTTGCAGAGCAAGTAGGCTTTTATAAGCATTTTCAACCAAAGAGTAGAGACAATTCTTCCTTTCTCATTTCTAGAGAGCACCAATTGTTGTTGCTAAACGGTTAGAATGATACACAGTACAGTAGGACATGAAAGTAATGTGAGTATTGGACAGAATAGAGATTCTAGATTTTTTTGTTTTTTCAAAACACATCTAATACTCTAATAATTTGGTACAACAAAATTTTTTATATCAAATTTTAATGTATTTATATTTTCAAGTCTCAAATTTAACATAATTTTTTACTAAATAATAAGTTGATCTTTTTTGATGAGATATTTTTGCCATATTGCCAAAACTGACAAAATTTCTTGGTCCATTTCATCGAACTTGTGTGAAGTTTTAATAAATTGTGAGAAAAATTATGTGAATCTATTTATTATTTATTTATTTATTTTCTGTTACAAGTGAGCCTTCATTTTATTCCAAATTGAACAACTAACACATTATCATCATGGGTTTTTCAGATTCACCAGAGAACCCATGAATGATAGCAAAAACCTCCCTCCATTTTTGTAAAGCTTCAATGGAGATGTTAATACTCTTCTAACATTCTATGAATGAGGAATGATGACCAGTACTTGATATTAAAGCATAAGACTGGTAAGCATAAGTCTACTATTCTATCTTTTTAACACTTTGTTAATACTCTTTAATTAAAATGCAAATAAAATATTATTTATCCTCATATTAAAATCAATATCATTATATTCATATTTAGATATGATAAATATATATTTTAGTTAATTATTTAATCTAGTAATAACATTTTTTATGGGTAATCTTCTTGTATTATTACCACATATAATTTCCTATTTACATTACTTGGGCCATGCAAGTATATCATGCTCTGACATATCTATAGCTTAAATAAATAATATAAATTATTTTAGCTATGTAATTTGATGAGAGATTATTTTAATTATTAATTTTACATGTAGTATAACTATAATTTATATTATTAAATAATTAACTACATATGTTGGACATAATAACAAGCATATTATTGTGGGAAAATGAATCAAACGATATTTTTATTTTTTAGTGAAAATCCGAATGTTTGGATCCTTTTCTCGAACTAAAAACTGAACTAAAGCCCAGATCAAGTGTGGGCTAGTATCTGCCCTAACATTAGCATCTAATTGAAAAAAGGCAACCATAATAGCCGCCATTTGGTTCTCTGCTCCGTTCTCTCTCTAGTCCCTCCAGAGAGGGAGAAAGAGAGAGGGCCTTGCAAAACACAAGGGCATCAATCTTCACAGTCAATAGCTTTCTCAGACAACATTACCGTTCAAGTTCCCTTCTTTCTACAAAGATCAGTTGCACCCTGAATTTTAAACTTCTCACTTTTTTCCAATCCAGTTAGCAAACATGTCAGCGAAATGGCGGGCTCTGCAGCACCGCCATCGCTACACCTACAGCGCCGTAGTTTTTCCTAGTTCATACGTTGAGTCTTTGGAACAACTACGCTCCCATGAGTCCTGCTCAAAATTTTATACCCAGTTGCTTGAATTGATATCTCTAAATTCAACTTATGCTCAAGTCAATCACGTAAAGGATGTAGCTTCAGCTTTTGGGAACTTATTGCTTCATGGCGACGAGGCTGCAGTATCTGTGGCTGCTCCATTTTATTTGGAGCTTCTTTTTTTTGAAAACTCTACGCCATTGCATAGAACCCTGGTCTCTGCTTTGGCAAAGAGTCGAACTTTTCATCATGAGATTGGTGGGTGCTTTAGGAAGCTCTGCGATGAGTATGGAGGTGGTGGGCAGGGAGAGGGGAAGCGTTTCTGTGTGTCTCGTGCTGCCTTGTCCGTTTTGGGTATGCCCAAGCTGGGGTTTCTGGTTGAAGTTGTCGAGGATTGTGCAGTATTGGTAGCAAGAGATATAATTCTTAGTTTAAATGCTGTTGTTTCTGAGAAAAGTGAATGGGCTCGCCCTTCACCAATTGTTATGGAACAATGTCAGGAGGGTATGTCATGCTTGTATTACTTGCTTCAGCGTTTCCCATCAAAGTTCACGGGGTTGAGTGGTTCTGAGAATGATTTTATTCAAGAAGATTTGAATGTTATGGAGGGTATCATAACAGTCATTTTGAGCATATTGAAGTCTCCAGCGTTTTCCAGGGATTGTTTTGTGGCTGCGGGTGTGAGCCTCTTTGCAGCTCTTCAAGTCTGTATCAGTTCTCAAGAGCTTGGCTTGCTTATCATTCAAGGTATATTCAATATAGTGACATCTGCCTCAAATGTTAATTGCGATTTTGACTTGAGAAATGCCATTTCAAAAGTTCCATATAAAGGAGATTTCTTTTCAGAAATATGTAATCTTTGTACATTGAGTAGGCTATGTTTGATAAGAGGGATCCTTACAGCAGTTCCAAGAGACTTGCTTAATACTCATTTTGTTGTGTCAAACAACAATTTGAATGGTTATGAGGCTCACGAAAATGGTGGACTTCCTATCAAGACTATATTATATGATGGGATTTTGCCTGAGATTTGTAACTACTGTGAGAACCCTATTGATAGCCATTTCAACTTTCATGCATTGACTGTGCTTCAAATCTGCTTACAACAGATAAAAACATCACTATTGTCTAATCTTAGTAATCCATCTGGAAACTATGAGCCGATTCCTGAAGAAATGGGTGTACGGATACTTAGAATTATTTGGAATAATTTGGAAGATCCTTTGAGTCAAACAGTGAAACAAGTTCATCTTGTTTTTGATCTTTTCTTGGACATTCAATCATCCCTTCATTCGTCGGAGGGTGGTGAAAAAATAAAGATGTTTTTGCAGAAGATTGGATCAGATCTTCTTTGCCTGGGATCACGATGTAAGGGGAGATATCTTCCTTTAGCATTGCTTACCAAGAGATTGGGGGCAAAAACAATGTTGAGTATGAGCCCGGACCTGCTGTTTGAGACAATACAGGCATATATTGATGATGATGTCTGCTGTGCAGCCACGTCATTTCTCAAATGCTTACTTGAGTACTTGCGGGATGAGTGTTGGGACACTGATGGCATCGAAGGTGGGTATGCTAGTTATAGAGGCTGTTGCCTTCCCCCAATTTTGTATGGACTAGCTTCTGGAGTCTCAAAGCTTCGGTCCAATTTGAACACTTATGCTCTTCCAGTTTTACTGGAATTGGATGTGGATAGTATATTTCCTATGCTTGCATTCATCTCAGTTGGGCCAAATGAGGATGATAAAGGATTTCTGTATCCAGAACTTGGTTGTGCAAACATGGAGCTAAACCTTGAACAGAATATTGCAATACTAGTTTCTTTGCTCAAGGTATCTCGATCACTTGCTCTGATTGAAGGAGACATTGATTGGCGCGAAAATCCTGAAGCAGACCAGAAAGGGCTTGATCTGGGTACAGAAAATCTATGTCTAGGTTGCCATGCCCTTATTTGCGTAAAGGGAATTAAGGTTGAGATCCTTGTTCAGTGGCTTGTTAAGGCATTAACTCATGTGGATGAGTCGCTTCGTGTAGATGCTGCTGAGTCTCTTTTTATAAACCCAAAAACATCTAGTCTACCTTCCCATTTAGAGTTAACTTTGATGAAGGAAGCTGTGCCATTGAATATGAGGTGTTGCTCCACAGCTTTTCAAATGAAGTGGAGCAGCTTATTTCGGAAGTTCTTCTCAAGGGTTCGAACAGCCTTGGAGAGACAATTCAAGCAAGGAAGCTGGCATCCTTTTGAGAGATGTAATAGCAATGAAGTGTCTCCTTCAACAGGAAATGGCGACCTAACAGTTAAGAGAGCAGATGATCTTTTTCTCTTTATGAGGTGGTTGAGTGGCTTCTTATTTTTTTCATGCTATCCTTCTGCTCCTTATAAGAGAAAAATAATGGCGATGGAGCTCATTTTGATAATGCTAAATGTTTGGTCCATTATTGCTTCAATTAGAGAGGAGTCTGATCATTCTGCGTCCAAAAATCATCTAAATCCTTACAATAAAGGAATGACTTCATCTAATTCAACTTTACTGTTAGTTGGCTCAATTATTGATAGTTGGGACAGGTTGAGAGAGAGTTCCTTTCGCATATTACTCCATTTTCCAACCCCACTGCCTGGAATCTCAAGTGAAGGCATGCTTAACAAGGTAATAGCTTGGGCTAAAAAATTGGTTTGCAGTCCTCGTGTAAGGGAAAGTGATGCTGGAGCCCTAACTTTGCGGCTTATTTTTAAGAAATACGTGTTGGAGCTAGGTTGGTTAATTGACATTTCATTAAATGATGTCCATTTCAGCTTGAAATCTGAATTGGTAACTGAGGTTGATCAGTCCAGTAAACATGGCAGTCCTGTGATATGGTACCTGAAATCAATGATTGATTGGTTGGATTCTGCTGTGACAGATGGGGAAAGAGATCTATCTAGAGCGTGCAAGAATAGCTTTGTTCATGGTATATTACTTGCATTACGATATACTTTTGAGGAGTTGGACTGGAATTCTGATGTAATCTTGTCTAGTATTGCGGAGATGAGATACTTGTTGGAAAGGCTTATGGAGCTTGTCATGCGAATAACTTCTTTGGCACTATGGGTGGTTTCTGCTGACGCTTGGTATCTGCCTGAAGATATGGATGAGATGGTTGATGATGATAATCTTTTGTTAGAAATAGAGCAAGAATTGCCCTCATCAGAACACAAAAGCAATAATTCAAAGCATTTCCAGGATGTCAGATCATCTGAACAAATTGTGATGGTTGGTTGCTGGCTTGCTATGAAGGAGGTATAAAACTTGAACAATTTTTTTATGCTTCTTGGTTTCATTGGATTGTATCTTATGATTATGAATTCTTTCAAAAGGTGTTAAAAAGAAAAGAGAAAAAAAGTTAAGAGTTTCAAGTTGTGATAAGTTATTTCATGACTGATAATTTTACTGTCCTCACATTTACATGCTTATAATTCTATAACTTATTATTTATTCAAAGCAATGATTGATTTTCCAGGTGAGCCTACTTTTGGGGACTGTTATAAGAAAGGTACCATTGCCAAGTGTTACATGTTCAGATTTATCCAAGTCAGGGGGGCCTTCCGTTGATGCTTCTGACATTTCATCTAATGCTGTGCTTGGTCTGGAACAACTTGAAACAATCGGGACCCACTTCTTGGAAGTTCTCTTGAAGATGAAGCATAATGGTGCAATTGATAAGACAAGGGCTGGATTTACAGCTCTTTGCAATCGCCTACTTTGCTCAAATAACCCAAGGTATGAATTTGGTTACCCTGATCTCATATATGCTAAAAACTAAATGAATTTGTATCTTAATAGAGTCAGGTTTCTCTGTATTGCTCAGAAAGAGAATTTGCATCTTAAGGAATTTTTTTGTCTTTATTCTCAAAAGAAATGACGCCTAAGAACTCCAACTAACATTGCTATCCCCCCCCCCCCCCCCTTTTTTTTTTCAATTCTTGACTTGTGCTGCTTTAATTAATTGATTTTTGTTTGTTTATGATGCATTCCTCAAGTTCGTGGTTTTAAATGCTTCTTCTGCACTAAAAAATTGATGCAGTTAGGTTTTTGACTTCCTCATTTTTTTCCTTGCTTACACCATCGTGCTTGAAAAATTATGATATTTCCTTTGTATGTTTCTGTACCAGTGCCTTTACTTTTCTTGTGGGGTTGGGGAGTTTCCCTTGTCATTTTTGACAAGACATAATGCCCCCCCTTCCTCTCTCTCTCTCTTTAATAGAATAAGTGCTTATTTTTAGACAGTAAGTACCTCTAATGACTTCTTATGATGTTTGGTTGAGCTTTTTATCAAAAGCAAAAACACTAAGAAAGCCATAGCTGGCTTTTTAAGAAGCTAGATTTCCTTGCTTATCCTCTTCCATGCTCCTAAGCAAGATGGAAAGGAAATTTGAAACCTCTCATATGAGTCACTGGAACTTTCTGCCATTATATTTGTCGTTACATTGTAAGTTCTCTGGAAAATTCTGCAATAGAGCATGTTTAGATAACCTTTTTCATCATCCTTTTAATCGAGATTCTTGATTTGTGGCAAGTGTTGTCCTCTGCTGAATAAAAATGTGTTAATTTTTCTTATATTGAGAGGTTGTGTGCACTTTATAGACTTTGTAGGTTGACAGACTCCTGGATGGAACAACTTATGCAAAGAACTGTTGCCAAAGGACAATTAGTGGATGATCTTTTGAGAAGAAGTGCAGGAATACCTGCTGCTTTCACTGCTCTATTTCTCTCAGAGCCAGAAGGCACACCAAAGAAGCTCCTCCCACAGGCATTAAGGTGGCTTGTAGATGTTGCTAATGGGTCTATGCTGAATGAAATAGAAACCGAGAGCATGAAGGGTGAGTCATGCAAGTTTGTATCAGAGGGTTCAAATAAACAAAATAAGTATCCAATGACAGATGAAAGGAATGTAAGTCAAATATCATCAAAGTTCAGAGATGAGGGTGTCATTCCTACAGTACATGCATTTAATGTTCTAAGAGCAGCATTTAATGACACGAACCTGGCTACTGAGACATCTGGTTTATCTGCCAAGGCATTAATTGTCTCTATCTGCGCTTTCTCTTCGCCATACTGGGAGATACGAAACAGTGCTTGTTTGGCATATACTTCTTTGGTTCGTCGGATGATTGGCTTTCTTAACGTTCACAAACGAAATTCAGCACGACGTGCAATAACTGGGCTCGAGTTTTTTCATAGGTATGATTTTGAGTATCAACTCTTATTTAGTTTATTTGTATAATTAAATGCATTCTTTTTTATAAAAATAAAAATAAAAATTGATGTCTTTTATTCCAAGAAACTAACTAGGGAGGCAATTGGTTTATGGCCCCAGTTAGATATCCTCGAAAATTTTATGATCTTTTATTGTTTCATGTTTGAAGGCATCTAGAGATTATCTATTGATGTTACATATGAAAGTACAGACTGCGAAAATATGCCAGATAACTGGGAAAAAAAGAAAAGCCGAATAAGGCCATTTAAATATGTGAAAAGCAACTCTATTTTTGTTAGAATTCATTTGAAACCAGAGTTTATTGTCTTATCTCTGAAATTTATGTCATTGATTAAATTCTTGTTCTCTGTCTGTCATGATTTTAGGTGTTCAGATATAACATATTACATTGACAACTGTTGATTTTTTAACCTTTTTCCTTGTACTTGAAGGTATCCGTCACTGCATTCGTTTCTGTTGGATGAATTGAAAGTTGCAACAGAGTTGCTCGGGCATGCGTCTTCTGTGAATTTAGAGTCCA
Source organism: Bauhinia variegata (assembly GCA_022379115.2). NCBI lineage: Eukaryota > Viridiplantae > Streptophyta > Magnoliopsida > Fabales > Fabaceae > Bauhinia > Bauhinia variegata. Next base: position 18,938,107 of record CM039428.1, on the reverse strand, counting down.
GCCTCGCAAATAGTCTGCATCCAAGCTTGTGCCCTATTCTAATTCTTTTATCTAGGCTCAATCCTTCATCAATTGCAGGTGAGACCGGAGATGAACTGGACCCATTTCTTTTTATGCCTTATATCAAAAGGTGCTCAACCCAACGTCACCTACGTATCCGTGTTCTTGCATCTAGAGCTATAACTTGTTTGGTATCAAATGAAAAATTGGCACCTGTCCTCCTCAATATTGCTTCTGGGTTGCCCTGTACAGAGAACCAGGTCCCATCAACTCAAGGTTCGTGTAGTACTTCATATAACTCAATTCATGGGATTCTTTTGCAGTTAAGTTCTCTTCTAGATGTAAATTGTCGCAACCTTGCTGATAACTCGAAGAAAAATTATATACTTGGTCAATTGATCCAAATTCTTGTACCACGGTCATGGATTGCGAGATCTAATTGTTGCCCTTGCCCCCTTCTCAATGAAACATTCTTAAGGGTTCTAGACCAGATGCTTAACATTGCCAGATCATGTCAAACAAGCCAACATTTCTTTTCCATTCGTAACCTGCTTTTGGAGTTATCTGCAGAATGCTTAGATTCAGAATCTTCATATGGGCTGTCATATTATGACCCAACCATTGCTGAACTACGTGAACAAGCAGCAATGTCCTATTTTGGTTGTTTGTTTCAACCATCTAAGGATGATGAAGAGGTCATTCATGTACCACTGACACATTCCCCCCCTAGTTCAAAATTGTTGGTAAAAGATGAAATGGAGAACTCATTTACCGGCCTTTTGGATCGGTTGATTCATTGCTTGTCAGATTCGTTGTATGAAGTTCGACTTACAACATTGAAGTGGCTTCTTAAGTTACTGAACGCAGCAGAATCTGGTGGTAAGGTCCATGATCTATCTGGAAATGGCATTAGGGTTGTTTTGCAGTGGGCAGAAACTAACCTTCATGCGACCATGATGAAGAATTTAGCATTGGAGAAGAACCATAGGTGTACATATTACATTCTGAGGGTCATTCTAGATTGGAATTTGCTGCAACTTGAAAATCTTGACTGTGGAAGGATTGATGTTGGTGTGATGGACTTTGATGCTGTGTTTCAGTTTTGGAATGAATTAATTTCCATGTATGAGCACACGAGACATGTAAAAACGCGAGAAACCCTCGTTTGCTGTTTGGGAGTATGTGTTAAGCGAATTGCAATTTTGTTTACGAGTTCTATTCTTTCTGACAAGGGAACAGAGCAGTCTGCTGATGGTAGCAAAATTAATCAAGTGGAAAAGCAGGGTTGGTTCTATGACTGCATTGTTTTCTTCAGTAACATGATCAAACAACATAGTGCATCATCTGAGCCTGCTAGCATGCGCAAGGCAGCAGCAGAATCCTTGATAGCATCTGGTTTGCTTGAACAGGCTGGGCACCTTGGTTCCTATGTGCTCAGCAAGCACATGCCCTCCAATACATCATCATCTTGTTTTGAGCAGAGTGAAGCTGTGAATTTTTATGCCCGTCAAGTACTCGATGTGTGGTTCACGTGCATCAAGCTTCTGGAGGATGAAGATGACTCAATCAGGTTGAGGCTCTCACTGGATATTCAGAAGTGTTTTACTTCTGAAAGATCCCAAAACAGCCCTTCTCCCGGATTGGTTCCAATCCAAGTGGATAAGGTGATAAGGTTCTGCTTCGACCATCTTTCAGCTACTTTTGGTCACTGGATTGAGTACTTCAATTACCTTGTTCGGTGGGTACTGCATGCTGCAAGCTACGTGTCATCATCTCAAGGAGATCTTGTGAGGCAAGTTTTCGACAAGGAGATTGACAATCATTATGAAGAGAAGCTGTTTATCAGCCAAATTTGTTGCTCCCATTTGGAAAAGCTACCTATTTCAAAGTCTTGGGCTGTTAATTTGAGGGACAAAGGTGAAATCTTGAACTGCTTCCATGGCTGGAGAATGAGTTTTCGCCATCAGTTGATGACATTTGCTGAAGAGCATATTGGGAAACAAAAAGGAATAGATTGGATAGGAGGTGTGGGTAACCACAAAGATGCATTTTTACCCTTATATGCAAATTTGCTTGGTTTCCGTGCTCTCTCAAACTGCATTTTCCATTTTTCCTGCAAAGATGATGCAGTACCTCTCCTATCTGATGTTGTTGAGCTTGGTAGAACCATCAGACCATTTCTAAGGAACCCTTTGATTGCTAATTTGTATTTGTTGGTCCTAAAATCACATGAGAAGATAACAGGTGATGTTACTGGTAACTTGATCCCAGAGTTGGGAGATGAGTCTATTTGGGATAATTTTAATCCCTATTTTCTTCTTGGTTAGGGTTTGTATTTGTAGACTAGCTGTAATATTTTTCAGCTGGGTAATGGTTAGAGAATACTTGTAACTATTATGAACTAGCTTTGGAATGATTTCTGTTGTTACAGGCTTACAGCTCAAAAATGAATATGGATAGCATTCAGTTTTGTTCCTCAATGAAATTCTTGTGGGGAAATTATTTTCAAGTTTCCAATGCCTCTCGGCAACTATTAGTTTGTGTGCTCGATCATTAGATTTATGGATGTTTTTGTTTGTATTAAGGATTATCTCGGGCATTAGTTAGAGGCTAATATTTTTAGAAGGGGTGTTATTATAAAAGGATGTAATTTTTTTCTAATAAAATCTTTTTTATACATAAAATTAGAAATTAAATTTTTGTCAAGAGGTTTGGTTATTTTCGATGAATGTATGTAATTTATAAATTATTTTTTTAAAAAAAGTATTGAATGTTTATTAATTTCATTTATTCTTTGGCTCTTTAAAGAGTTTTATGTAAATGCTAAAGTTAGCATGTACTTGAGGAATGGTTTATTTGCATAAAGATTAAGCTTATTATCAAAATTATTACTTTTTAATTTTAAATATTTACTGGCTACGGCTCGTTTTATCTAAAAGTCTAATTTTCTTTATCAAGCAGAAATTAGGAGAAATGCATCTGGAGAATAATCAAAAAGTATAAGAGAGATAAATATGTAAGGCCCACAAAAATGAAAAATTATGAAAAGTAAAATATAATATATAATAATAAACAATAAAATATAAGATTTGGAGAGGAAAAAAGATAGGGCACTTTTAGGGATGAAATTTCCCTCGAGCAAGGATTCCGTGGGTATTTTTTTTTTCAGGCAAAGACAAGGGAGAATTTTTTCTCAAAAAAAAGAGACGAGGATTACACTTTTTGTCTTGTGAGATTCTAAATTAATAAAAATATTAAAATATTTTTAAAATTAACATAAATATATATAAGATAAGAATATTTATATAATTTTATAAAATATATTTATATTAATAAAAATATTAATTTTTATATGAAAATATTTTTTAAAAAAAATTCCATAGGACCCACGAGTCACCAACTCCACCACATGAATTCAGGGCAAAAAACTATTTTTTTCTTAATGTTATAAGCAAAACGGAAATGGAGAAAAAAATTTCAGAAATCAGAAACGGGAACTATATTCCTCACCTCCATTGTACATTGGGCTCTCCATGTAAATGTATTATTAGTGCAATTTATGCACAATTATTAAGCACACGATAAAAGTATATTACAATTTTTTTTTTCAATAATTATTTGATCTTGATTTAATGGGATTACTTATTGCAAATTGGTTGAAAGATTCAAAATTAATTTGGTTGGAGCTCTTTATATTACACATTTTTTTCTTAAAAAGAAAAAAACTAGGCTATTTCCTACCCTGCTAGACACCTAACATACTAAGATGTAGCTGTAAGAAACTCACTCCTCAAGCTTATGAAAATTCATTTCGATTTTGATGTAATCTAGCCAGTTCTCATTTTATTCCTTAAAAAAACTCAAATAAATGTTTCTACGAATTAAAAATCTTCAAAGAAAACATTTATTCTCACATCTAATTACCTAAAACGCCTTGGAGTTGTTCTAACAAGATTCAATTCTGATCTCATCATTTAAAAGATAAGCAGAAACAACATTTCAATGCACAGAGATGTAACTATAAACTGACCTTTTTATAGACATAGCCATCTCAAAAGTTGAAATGTGCTATAATTTACCAAGTAAAACTGGAAAAAAGGTTCCAATTACCAAAAAGCCCAGCCTAGAGCCAGCTCAAGAGAAAAGACTGAACAGTCAAGATGAAACTATCTGTTAATTACAAGGTAAAATTGTCTTTGCATGCAGCCAGATCATTCATTGTATTAACTGGAGAAATATGTTCAGCTCTGTCCATTGTTGTCACTTTCGTGATCCTCTTCATCATTATCCTCCTGCTCAAGCAAAGCAATAACAAGTCAGAATATAGAAATACTCTCACAACATGAACAATCAGTAATAAGATTACTTTTTTGCCCACCACTTCAAGGATAAGTATGTATAAGATGCTATACATTCTACATCAAGAGGCAACATAATTATTTCTATATATAATGTTGGAACTGAGAAAGAGAGATCTGATTCAGGTGTTATTCCGAGCGTGCATGCATTTATCTTACCTAGTTTTCTATGACTTGTAGGACTAGGATTCTATGATGTAATGCACTATAACTAAAATAATTTGTCAGTCTTTTATTGTTTTCCCCTGCAAGTTACATCACCTTAACAACATAGTAAGAAACTTCTAAAGCATACAGAACCCTAAATCTAGATGGGAAACCTAATTCCAAAATGAAGTACCAAACCTTAATACAGAGAGAAAATATAAATAAATCTATACCAAATAGCATAAGAAATTTCTAAAAGATGGCATCTCCAACAAAAAATTTTCAACTTTTTGGGCAGGTTTCTCCAAGAGTATTCATTAAAGAAGCTTAAAAATGCAGTTGAGGAAAACTCATTGGCTTACCTCTTCAACATCATCATCACCATCTGAATCCTCATCGGCATCCTGCCACAATGAATTCATAACATCGGTGACAAGTACAAGAGAAACAAATGTGAAATTAATCCAGATATTTCCTTAAGCCACACATTATGAATAGAAAAGCAGAAATAAGAAACATACTATAGATTGAATAGAATAATAATACATGACTAAATGATAAAAGAAATTACATTGTTTAAGTACTTGAGAGGATTAGGCCATAAATCATCTTTAATAATCTCTGCAACCTGCAATTCATTTTGTCCACAATATAAGCTAGAAAAGAAATAAAAGAGAACTTCTTTTATAAACTTTTGTAAATTCTCAACCTGTAAATTCATTTTTGACTGTTTAGCCCAATCAAGGCACAAAATCCTACTAACTTTTTCCCTTGCTTCAGATCACGCATTAAAAATTAAACCACATACCTCATCAGTAAACTCTGCTACCTCCTTCGGGGTTTCGCTGAACCAACTGAAGAAGCTGCATCCATCAAAAAAGAAAAGTATTGGAGAATATTTAGAGATCTAACTGAATAGAAATAATTTAAAATTAGTTTTTCACACATTTTGATGGCCACAAAAGTATTGGAACTTGTTACCCATGCAATAAGTTAAGATCCATTGTCTAGGTATTTCCAAAATCTAATCACTTTGATAGCCACAAAATTTTTTACTACATATAACCAGCTTAATTATTATAATTCCTAATCAGTGTTTTTGACTATTACATGATGGTAAAGAATACCCTATATTATTTAGAGAAATACCTCTCTTCAGCATATGGGCGTTTGTTTCCTTTCCTCTTACGATTAACTCCATTAGAAGCACCCTTCAACAATTATAAACTTAATCATCAACGTTGCAAAATGGGAAAAGTTGGAAAAAGTCAAATAGAATATATCGAAATCATATTACCACGCCCTCCTTCCACTTGATGGCAGTGCCAGTGATCTTAGTTGGTTCATCATCAAAAAATGCTAAAGTTTTTGTCAACTTTTCATTTTCAAAGTACGGATTCTCCTTGAAATTCTGTAATATCAATTCAAAGATAATAGAGATAAGGCAAAAGTTTTCATCAAGACCTATCAGCATATCATATCATAATAGTTGACCCCAATAGAAAAATAACATATTTATAATACATATGCAAATACACACCCAACCACAAGAGGAATATAAAAAGGGGTTGTTAAGGAATTCTCAAGAACAATAACCAAGAGTGAGATAAGAAACTCACGAATGTGATTGTGTAACCTAACTGCATATCTTTGAAGTCTTCAACGTCAAAAGAGTCTACATACTTAAATATCTATGTCAAGAAGGAAGGAAAAGAATGAGAAATTATTCAACCATTTCTCCATATCTGTCAGAAAAATTTACATATTTAAGCATGACACAACTTTAACCTCAGATCGCTTTAGGAAAATAAAAAATTAATACAAAAGGAATCCATATGATTTGGAAATAAATTTGTTGAAGAATTATCAAATCACTTCTCCAACCTTTTGATCTTCTTCGCTTAACAGATCAGAGAGCATGGGATGACTCAAAAACTGCAAACCAAAATGTATTGTTAGTAAAACATGAGCCAGTAGTCCTTGAATTAACTTAGTAGTGATGGATATGGGGATAATAACTTACTGCGGTTAGCCAGAAGTCAGGAATAGTTTTGATGATTTCGTTTCTTCTATCATAGACAGGCTTGCGTATCTCATTATATTTCTGCTCAATTTCCAAAATTTTCTCGCTTGCTTCTTCATTGAACTGTTTCAATACAAAGCTGCATAAGATTTATATGACAATAAACATTCTAGCATCACTTTCATTCCACTACTGCCCTCTCAAAGTAACCTATAGATATAGCTAAGAAACCATGCATGGTTGAATATAATGAAAAGACCTAGAAAATCATATTAGTAACAAATTTTCGTGCACATAAATGCTCATAATTTATGGAATTTCCCCTTTCCTTTGCAATGCCATAACGGAAAAAGGGAGCAGATAGCACAGATCATCAATGAAAAAGCAAATGGAACAAACAACTACTGTTCTACAGAAACGGAAAGTAGCTTCAATTCCACACAATCTTCTTGATTTGTAGCTTCGCTTGTATATCAACTTAGTACAAATAAACACATTCTAAAAATTATGAAATCGTCAGCAGATTCGAATTACAACTGATATTACAAAACATAACACCAGTCAATAACTATAACGACAAAGCTGCACAAAATGATGAATTGCAAAGCAAAATTCACAAATATAAGTAAAAACACCACAAAAATGGCGTTAGTAAAGCTATTCCCCAAATTCAACGTATCAATTTCCTATCTTTATTGCAACTCACTCGAAAACACAAACCAAAACCCTTTTCCAACCCTTTAAACGTCAAAGAAATCAGCCAAGCTGCAACCTTTCTTTCCAGGACAAGCAGAAACAAATATCATACAGACCCAGTAAACTAAGAGAGCAAAGTCATCAACCAACCCATCTAATACACCATCAGAATTGACGATAAAATAACCCAAATGCAGGTTTTACGAATATAAATATCAAATACAAGCACCAAAAGAAAAATTGGCAGAGAAAGGAGCCAAAGATATGACCTTTTCAATTTCTTCCTGAACCTGCTGCAATTTTTCAACGGTCTGAATGAGTTCACTGTCAATGGAGTCGGAATCATCCTCTTCAATTTTGGATTTCTTCGCCTTATCAACCACCATTTTCAAAGAACCAGAAAGCAAACTTTTTTCAAGGCTTTGAGAGGGTTTATCTACCTCTTGAGCAGAAAATTCGGCTGCGGGGTTTCGGAAGCAGACAGTGTTGGAGGTATTTATAGGAGGGAAACACTCCTTAGTACGCGCTTCTGTTGTGATTGTGGGCTTGGCTGCGGCGGGACCCACAGTATTAGCGAATGACACATCAAGGTTTAGATAAAGATATTTTGGGACAGACCGACGTGGGGTCTCTACGAGAAATATTGTCTCCCTCTCGTCTCATCAATTTTATCCTACGATTTTCTTGTTTGAGTTATATTTGAATATTTTTATTAAAATTTTAAAAAAAATTGATCGGATATTGAAATTCAAATTAGGTCAATAATATATAAAATAGTAGAATATGAAAATATGATATGTGACTTGTATATATAAGATGTTGTAGCATGAATTATTATCTTGTTTTCTAAAAAAAATGTTGGAATGCTGTAAGTATTTAGTTTTTTTGAAAAAATACTTTTATAAAAATAAAATTATTAAATTTTTTGTGTAATTAGATAATGATGTTTGGAGTTCAATTCTCTCTAATAAAAAAATTACTAAACCTTTTTTCTTATGACTATTATGTTTAACATATAATTATCATATTTAAATATGTACAAAATAATTATATACATAAATGAAATATATTTAGCATCTCCTTAGAAATATATGCCTAAGCTCAACCAAAAATATGTATATGCCTAATGATTTGTAGTATTTTCTCTTAAATATGAAAACTTGAGAATAATTATCTTGATATATTTTTGTAAGATTTCTTCAAATTTGTAAAGCACATATAAAAATGAAATAAACAATTGCAATCTCATTTATTTGGATTTGAGAGAAGTAATGTAGAATTAATGTTTGAGAGAACTCTGTTCAAATACTTTAATTCTACGGTCTCTCTTAATATGTATGTATGAATATTGTCGAATGTATACTTGATTTTGTGAAGTATTAACATTAACACAACATATAAGACCTTAGTACACAAGAAGAAGCTCAATATCTACGAAATATGAGTGAAGTTTGTTGGATCAATTTGATGTATGCATTGCAATATCAAACACTGCTAACTTGTGTAAATCTAGTATGTAGTTTGATTAATGACCAATTCATTTCAAATAAAGTGAAAAGAAAATGAAATACAATAATGTTATGTCGTGGGATCAAACACTACAACTAATAGGGTTAGGGTTAAGATTTATAATAGCGAACAGAGTGTGTGGGACTACGTGTCAATCCGACTAAAAAAATTATTATAATTGAAAAAAAAACAAATTTTTCTTTTAAAGGATAATGATTGTCACTTAAATTCAAGGATAATAGTAATATTAATGTTAGAAAGAAATTAAAGATGCGATACTTAATGGATAATCATTTTCAATACATAGGGATGGATTCTTTTAGCATAAAGTATTAATGAGTAATAAAATATATCAATAACATTATAATAAATCTTAAATTAGAATAATGAATTCAAAACTTTAGAATTACTCATATTAAAAAGGATTTATTGTTTATTAATTATTGTCTTGTACAAAATTAGCTAAGCCTAAACCAAAAAATTATTTATAACATGAAAATTGTATTCTCGTAACTTAGATAATTATGTGAGCTATGAAGTTAATTAGTTCTTTCTTTTATTGATGTGATGGTGGAGATTCTCTTCTATGGATCAGGATCAATATTTGAAATAATTTTTCTCAAAATTTTAATTATCTTCTGTATATATACTGTATCAGTTGCTGAGGCATGCTTGCATTATTAATGGTATAGCTAAAAATTAGTTTTGCTTCTCAAGATCGTATTACTTGAGAGTAGATCATACTATTGCCTCTCTGAAACAAACATAAATAGGATTTTTTGTATGACTTGGAAAATAATTTTCTCTTAATAATTATTTTATATGCATTCGTATGATTATTGCAATTTACTTTGTTCAAAAAAAATGCATATGTAGCACATAAAAAAAGAAAAATGCATATATAGGATTCTCTAAATTGAAATAACCCATTTCTCTTATAGATACAATTTTTTAATTATTTTTTATCATCAATAAATAAAACTAAATTTCTAACTAGAGATGTAAGGAAATATAAATTTAAGACTTTTTTTTAAAAAAAAATTATGTTGTGCTTGTAATACATTTTTCTACTATCTGTTTGTCACAATAAATTTACCTCAATAATGCTAACATTTTAAAGCACCTTGAGTTGTCACAACAAAACAACAGGCATCAAAACTTGGCAAGACCCCTTGCCTACTTGATTTGACAATATTCTAGCCATACAACAAAAGTAACATTGCCACATTGCCCCCTTAGAGATTCAGCCTGTCTTGGATCTAAATTAGTCAAGGCTCAATATCGCTCTAGAGATTCAATTCGTCTCGAATCTAAATTAGTCAATGCTTAATATAGTATGAGATAGTAGAATACCGGGTAATTTTCAAAAGAAAAGAAAAAAAAAAGAAGAGTTACATTGCTCTGTAAATGTATAAATGTAACGGATCCCTCCACTTCCATCAAGATCTAATCCATTGATTTGGCATCTCATTTAGCTAACTACAGTTGCATACTCTTGCCAATAGTAACATCAAAACTTATGCAAATTGCTGGTGCAATTCGTTATAAAGGCATTGATCTCTGGTTATTTACCTGCACATTTAGAAGGATGGCCAACCATTATATTGATTCCAGACATGTACTTAGTATCAGAAGACTTGAGAAACAATCAGTATGAGATTTCCCTCCTCTAGACGTGTACCAAAATATTTAGAAAGCTATGTGGGGAGAAGAGAATCTGACATCAAAATTATGTCCAGAGCACAATGATAATGTAGAAGTCGGAGAAAAATACATAAAGATGAACATATCAGAAAAATTACCTCTACAATCATTATGTTATGCTACTACTTTCTCTGAATGCTCAGGCCGTACAGATTTATCATGCCTTTTCCTGCACAATCAACACGTAATTCCTAGTCAGAAACGAAAAGAGATTGGCCAGCAACATCACTTTATCAAATAATTTCACAGAAAAACACAGAAGACCAGAAAACAAGAATGCAAGAGTACTTAGCCTTATATAAAAAGGTGAAATCTCGAACAAGTTTAGAATTCATGAAAGAGACTTTATTAGTTGTAACAGTTTTGTTTCTTATTATCAGCTCCTGATTCTTCTGAGTCTATATTCTCCACTCTCCTGTTTTTTAAAAGTGTCATTACTCATTAGGATCAATTTAGTCAAAGGTGAATTCAAGTTCAAAGCCAAAATCGATTTGGCAGCCCTAATATTTATCATAGAAACGTAGAAAACAATCCTAGACAGCCCAAAATTCCCAACACAATCGACCAGGGGTCTTTTGTGTGCATGCATGTGCAGATCTGTAAGTGAAATCTATAATAAAAACGGAAAAAAATGCACAAATAATGTCTAGATTCCAAAATTTTATACAATAAGATAGACTGATAGAGTTAGCTAAAGAAGGTCTACATCTGGAAGAACTTACTGAAATGATTTAATGAGCGACTGTGGCCTTGAAAATTCCTTCTTTTCGGTTTTTAGTTTCAGTACGTTCCTTGATTGTGTTTTTGATTTGATTGTTCTCCTTGATTCTGGTTTCCAATCAGCTTTGATAAGAGATTCACCCAGCAAGTCAGCAATGTCCACGGCCATAGACTCAGCCTTCTTCACATATGGAAATTGGTCCTCCTTGAAATGGTTCGACAACCACAGATACATAGATACCACTTGATGCCTAGTCTCGAGGTCTAGGAGTTCTGCATCATTTCGAGCAGAACATTTTGGCATCCCCATAGCTATATTGACTGGGCTATTCAGACTGTATGATGAAGCAAACCGCAGCAAGTGATACATAGCTTTTGGGTCTCTAACATTAACAGGGGCAAAACAAAAGTTAAAACGATCTTCTAGAGATAATCCCTGGACCTTCTCCAACATATTAGCAATCTTCTTTATATGATCATGTCGACACAAGAAGTATGACCCATCCAATTGGCAACTTTCACCAAACTTTTCAAGTAGCTGGCAGAACGTCATATTTGGTAGTTGCCCAGCAAACAATTCAACTTGCTCGTAAAAAGGAAAAAGACCCACCTTTTTAACATCATCAAAAGGTTGTTTCAAACACTCAATCAAGTAGTCCAAATCCTCTAAACGCAAGGTAGTAGTGAGTCCATCAGGATAGAGGCATCCTCTCCTACCAGCTCTTCCAGCAATTTGCTTAACCTGTGATGCCGGAACAGGAACCATTTTGTCACCATTGTACTTTGAAAGGCTGTTGAAAACTACCCTTCTAATATTAAGGTTGAGGCCCATTCCAACTGCATCACTAGCTACAAGGACATCATATTCATTATTTGGATCATTGAACAAACCAGCTTGTTGTCTACGAGTTTCTGGTGGCAAGGCACCATATATGACACAACAACGATGATTGGTTTGTTTCTCAATGGCCAGTTTAACCTCAAAAATTTCTCGCCTAGAGAATGCAACTACACAGTCCCCAGATCGAATTTTTCGAAGATCTCCTAGCAGGGTCTTTGCTTCAACTACCAATGGTTTAAACCTATCATGATGTTGTTCAAGCAATTCATCCCCAGTGTCTCGACAGATCTTTCGAACAATATCCAAAACACTGGGATCACCACATAGGTGTATCTCATCAGCCTTCAATCCAAGAAATGCTCTCGTCCATGCATAGCCTCTATATGAATCTGCCAGCATCTGAATTTCATCAATAACAGCGACATCATACAATTCATCTGTGGAGACCATCTCCACAGTACATGCTACGTGGTTTGAGAATGGAACATGCTTCTTTTCTTGCCCAGTTAGCAGACTACAATAAATCCCAAGCCCATTAACCTTATCAAAAACTTCCATAGCTAATAATCTGAGCGGACTACAATAAAGACCCTTCTTTGCTTCCATAAACCGCTGTAAAGCATTATAGGTTTTACCACTATTAGTTGGCCCACAATGATAAATTATCTTACGTTTCATAGCCCGTGCAAATGGAAACCAAGTGTGTGGTTTCGTGAGGTCAGCTGTCTCCAACATGCTACGGTACCTCTTAATCTCATCAGGAAATTCTTCCAAACAGTATTCAACAAATATAGGAAACAAAAACTTCACAGCAGAATGAGATGGACCAAGTGACACTACGTAGTTGGCCATATCAGAAGTAAGTTTTCCGCAGAAAAATTTCTGGAACTTGCCCACTGCAGTTGGGAAAAAAGATAAGCCAATATAAATAGCAAGAGCCTGAGTATACGCCCAACCTGATCTGGCAAAATATTTGAATACTTCATGTATAACTGTCCAATCTGAACTTTCCAGCTTTGCTCTGATTTCATTACTACGAAGTTCACGATACAATTCCACTGGATCACGTGATGCCACTTGCACATATTGCTCACCTTTAGCTAATTCATCACCATGTTCCTTTTCTTCCAATTCAATAAATGTTGAATCACATGAACTTCTCTCATTTACATCCTCCCCACTTTCAGCCAAAGCAGACACACCTGCGTTACCCTCATTTTCATGCTCCAAGTCAATAGGCTTCCCAATATCTGCATCAAAATCACAATATGAATCTGCAACACTAATATCCTTCAACTTCTCCTCCTCGTTATCAACCAAAGATGAACATGACCTTGGATACAATATATTACCACCTAAAAGCTTTGAACTTGATGAAAAACAACTAGCAAAATCTGGGTTCACCAAACTGGTCGAAAATGGACGAACTGGCACATCAGAGTAGGAAGTAGGAGAGTAAAATTGGGAAACTACACGCTCAGATTGTCCAAAAAGACCAGGACCCTGATACTTATTCAAAAAATGAACTTTAGCCCCAGAAACCCATCTCTTACGACAAAATATTTGAAACAGAGACGAAGCAGGACCTTTCGTCATTGAGTTACACCCACAAAGGGAACAAAAAACACCCAATCAATTGAAACGAATACAATCCTTAAGTATTCAGCTTCCCGAAAATGAATGAATGGTCATTTGAAATTGTACAAGTTGAGTGGACTCATAGAAACATACCTATTCTTAGGAATCAGGGACAAGCAAGCGAAAGAGAGAGCCAGCGCAAATGGAGGGAAAGCTCATGGCAGAGTCGTCTTACCATAGCCTAAACCCTACCATTAGTAGGTTCAGGGGTAAAGGTGGAATTTCAGTGTATAAGCAAGCGTACTCTAGTGGTTCACAAAAAATGACATACGAAAAGAAAAAAATATGAGACAACATGTGATAAACAACATTGTAATATTTCAATTTGTAACAAAGGAGGGGGAAGTGCCGAGTCGGAGAGAAGTGTCAAGCGGTGGGAATAAATCCATCTCTTATTATCTATCATATAAGAGTGCAAAGCGGTACAAAGAAAAGAATAGAAATCATATTATCAACCTTTTTATTTATTTATGATTAATCAAATTCTTTATTACTTATGATTAAAAAATATGTTACTAAACTAACAAATAATCGATAATATTTCTTTGTTAAAGTAAAAATAATTTTGAAAATGAAGGATAACGTTAATAAATTATTATAAAAAAATTGATAAAAGAAAAATTAAATTAATAAAAAATTTATGTATAAAAAAAAAAATTAATAAAAGTTATAAATATAAATGACAAAAAAAAATCCATTTTGTTTTTTTTCAAGGATACAAAATTGAGTCTGTCTGAAATATGGCCCAAGCCCGAATATCCCGCCGAGCCCATTTTGCCTGTCGTCTCTACTCAGATATTTCTAAGTAGTATAAGCAGAGCCATACTTATCTGCCTCTGTAATTCACACTACAATCTACTGCTATGCATTTTCTGAAGCTCTTCAATTTATTTTTATCAACTTCGTAGATTTTGGTAATTTTTTATTCTCCATTGTTATTATTATTAGGTAACAAAATTGATTGGACAAATGCAAGTGTCAGCATGCAATTTTTGGTCTTTGGGAGCTGGAACCCAAGTCAGCAGCAGCGTTCTGAGGCGGCGAGAGCTCTGCGTCGATGGCATGTCCTCTGTATGCTCTTATTCTCAAGAGTCGCCACACGACGCCGTTTCATGCCATCCCATTTCCATTCCAAGGTTCTTCATTTTATCACACGCAGTGCTTTTTACTAAGAACCCCTTTTACTAAAGGTTGCATTGGCCAAATTGAAAACTTTGTGATTGCTATTGAGGATGCATTGTGATTTTATGTTGGTTTTATGTTTTTCTTTTTATTATGTGATGTTTGAAATTTAGCATCTGTCCCTTTGGTGCTTGTTAGAGATGAAGCTCAGGATTTGAGTAGATTGCTAAAGAAAACTGTTCCTTCCCCAACTCGAAGACGGTTGTTAGCTAGTTTGGTCATGTATTCATCTTACCATCCTTCAAGGTATTTATCAGGTCCGCACTGTTGAACTTTATGTTCTTTATTTACTGTTTGAGCCAATTACAGATGTGGCTCAAAATCTCTTTTACATGAGGGGGGACTAGATGGCTTGGAAACATTCAACCTCAAGATGACTATTAGCTTTAGTTGATGCTGAAATTTTCATAAGAATTTGAAAAATGGAACCCTGAATACAAATTTCCTTCAATTTTATATGAATTTCTCTTGGAATTAACCAAGGATCAAAATTCATGTTTTAGAAGAGGAATTTAATATTTGATGATAAAGACTAAAAATTTCCTTCAATTATCAGACATTAGATATGGCCCCCATAGATACTAATCCCTTGTTTTCAGAAAGTGAGATTCAGTGATGCTATTAATAACTTAAGTGTCGTTGAAATATAATACCTTCTTGATGATCTTACTTTTATATTCTCTTCATAAATGAGTCACATATTTGTCTGCAATATTCTCATGATGCAATAAATTATGAATACGCAGCGCAAGCATTGGGGGATCCATCAGTGACAATTGAAGAAGTAACACCTCCCGTGTTTCCTTCGGGGCCACTCTTCCCCACGGAGGTCAGTTGTGAACTATGTCACCCTTTATGTCTTTTGTGGTTCTTTTATATGTTTAACATTCTGGGCAGTATTCTTGACAGCTAGTTCCATTTCATTGTGACAATCAGGATCGAATTGTCCAACTTTTTGAGAGGAATACGTACTCTGTTGTTAACATCTTTGATGTGACATTACGTCCTCAACTTAATGTAACTGGTGTTGTTGAGGTACTTTTGCAGTTAAACACCTTGATGTGATGTTAGTCTCAAAGACTTTCTAATCTAATAATCATTACGTTGTCTCTTGCTTATAGTATAGTAGGACTTTTATTATCTCCAAAATAAGTAGGAATCAAATGAATTATTTGGACAGCTGTATTTTATTTTTGTGCATTGAAGAGGATATCTTGTCCTTTGCCTTTTATGTGTACTCTTTGTAACTTTCAAATAAAATTACTTCTTCTGTCAAAGAACAACTTAAATACTGGGGTTCATAATGGCAGATTCCTGAAGGAAATGGTTCAGGAGTAGTTTGGGATGAGGAGGGGCACATTGTGACAAATTACCATGGTGAGAATCAATGGAGAAACTTGCTGCGGTTTCTTATTAGCGATGAATTTATTTTCTTATAGTCAAAAGGAGCAACATTTAGCATGGGAGAAACTTGCTACAGTACACTCCTGATGCTATTAATCATCTGTCATTATAGTCCTTCACTTGAAATTGAACATGAATCTTGATTCCTCTCTCTTTTCCACTACTGTTTCAACATTGTCTATAGCAGTGAACTGGTTGTGCTCTAATAAACACTCTGGATTATGTACATTTTAGTTTCTTAAGTTATCCTTTTTCCATAAGGTGGTAACTCTGACCATTGCATTCTTTAATCACTCAGTAATTGGTAATGCCCTTTCAAGAAACCCCTCTCCTGGTCAGGTTGTTGCGCGAGTCAATATTCTAGCATCTGAAGGGTGAGCCACACAAAGACATTACTCTTTTGTATATGTGCTTCTACAAGGTTAATTATTGCTGTATACATTTCGTTCATACTTGTTTTAAAGGGTACAAAAGAATTTTGAAGGCAAACTGATTGGAGCTGATCGTGCCAAGGATCTTGCCGTTTTGAAGGTATGCTTTCTTTTTCTGTTTTATGTTCTGTATTTTATTTCCAAAGCAGTGACTTTGCTAATAAAAGTATGGAATGATTGATGTTGTATCTTTTACAAATCATGAATAAGATATGAGATGAAGCCATGAGGGAATGCTTTTACATGCTAAGATGTGTATCTTGTTGTAGATGATTTGGTAGATTCATTTTTGAGACCCATACAAGATGCCGTTACATGAATTGATCACTTCCTGTAATTTGTGTAATAATCCCTTATTTCCTCATTTTTGCAAGTCAAATGATATCATGATATAAGAAATAGAATGTATCTGTTCTGTATAAATGGACTATACTGGAGATGTTATCACTCAAGAGATATATACTTGTGGTTAATAACTAGTGGATTCTCTATAAACAACGTTCTTGATTACAGAACCTATCTATTTCACCTTGCAACTTATAGTTGTCTTAGGTGAATGTTTTGCTTATACTTGTTAAAATATCAGTTTTGATTATTTTTTCTTTATAGTAATTAGCTGTATTTTTTAACAAAAATATGTATTTTTTTTTTTGTCATTTCTTCAGTTCATTCATTCTCATGCTTATATGCATTATATTAAGAGTAAAAATTGTATGTCTGATTAGTGATTAGTGCAAGTAGCCTTGGTGATGAGTTGTTCATAGGATCTTCTACTATTGTGCACGCGTTGTTTATAGTGTCCAAGTTGTTAGATATTCATAATTTTTGAAACTGTAGGTAGAAGCCCCGCGAGATCTTTTAAGGCCCATCAAGGTGGGGCAGTCTTCTTCTGTGAAAGTGGGTCAGCAGTCTTTGGCCATTGGAAACCCATTTGGCTTCGATCACACTCTCACAGTTGGTGTTATTAGTGGACTTAATCGAGAAATTTTTAGTCGAGCTGGTGTTACAATTGGTGGCGGTATTCAAACAGATGCAGCTATAAATCCTGGAAACAGGTTACTCTCAGCACCCTTCCTTATCTAAAAAGTGCTTATTTTTACTTTCACCTTCATCAGAATTCTCTTTGTTAGAGCAATGTTCTCTTTTCACAGATGTCATGTAAACTAGTCTCTATAGTATAATCCACTGCCATTCTCACTATTCTGTTTCTGTGATAGTGGAGGTCCTCTTCTGGATTCCAAAGGAAGCTTGATTGGGATTAATACAGCAATATTCACTCAGACAGGTAAGCTCTGTCCTATGTTATTTCATTATTATTCCTTTCATCATAGTCAGAAGGAAATAAGTTACAGAACCATGGCATATTTTTGAATGTGGTAATTGAAGAAATTCTTTTCCTCTGCTTGACAAAGACTTCCATTTTTCTTTCTCAAATTGTTGGTATATATCATTTCTTTATTTGTGGAGGTGACTACAATGTGCTATTTAATGTCAATGACTTCTGTATGTTTTGTTTTATTCTCTTTATCTTGATGTTGCAGGAACGTCGGCAGGAGTTGGATTTGCTATCCCATCTTCAACTGTAGTTAAAATTGTTCCTCAGTTGATTCAATTTGGAAAAGTAAGGGGTCATGGATACACAAATACACACAGAGACAAGCTAGGATAATTATAACCTTTTGTGAAAAATTGTGTAATTTATATATTCCTTTATGCTTTGTATTGGGACCCCGTTTTAATTGTGTATATGGTAATGCCCCTTTTGGTATTTTCATGCATTACTTTTCAAGAATTTGAAGAAAAAGAAACACCTCAATGTTTCTAGAAAGAAAAAAAAAAAAAAAAAACTGTTTTGGCAAGAGGTGCTTTTTCCTTTTTGGGCATTAGGGAGATGCTTTAAGAACTATCTGCATGGTAATTATTTAGTCCATGATTCATCAATGTTAGGTTGTTCGAGCTGGTATAAATGTGGATATTGCTCCTGACTTAATTGCAAGTCAACTTAATGTTCGAAATGGGGCTCTTATTATTCAGGTAAATGCGTAAGATTTTAATTATTGCTGGTTATTCTTCTATCTTTTCCTTTCAGTTTATGTACCGTAAATTCTGTAAGATTTAATGTTCCTCAGATTCCTGGAAATAGTCTTGCCGCCAAGGCTGGGCTAAATCCCACAACAAGGGGCTTTGCTGGTAAAATAATCCTTGGGGATATAATCGTCGCAGTTGACAATAAACCTGTAAGCCTTCTGTTGTAAATGTGTTCATTTGTGGCAATAATATTGATTGCACTTATCAATCTAATAATATTTCCAGGTCAAAAACAAAGCAGAGTTGTTGAAAGTCTTGGATGACTATAACGTGGGAGATAAAGTAATCTTACAGATCCAGCGGGGTGGTGAAACGTTGGAACTTGCTGTAGAACTAGAAGAGCAAAGATCTTGATGATACAGTAGCTCAACAATGCATTACAGTTCCAGAATTTTTGTCTTGCTTTAGGTTCTAAGCCATTCAAAATTAGCCCAGTTATGAAAAATAGTTCTATGTAGACTCTTTATTTGTGATCCTTGTTGCGAAATGAGATGTTATAGGCTGAAATCATGTTGAAACTCTCATCAGAACTAATAATAGTCTCCACTGCCTTGATTTTCTATCAAGTTATTTGTTGTCATTGTTTAGGGCCATTTGCTCCATGCTTTGTAAGTTATGATCATGTACAAATTTCACTTCTGTTACTTTCGTTGAGTCTAGTGAAAGTCACTAGTTTCTTGCAAAGTGGTGAACCACAGTTTGAATCTCTGCTGTGAGAGGCCTCGATTTTTAGTGTCCAACTAGTGCCTCAAGGCATTTCCTTTCATTTCATCATGAGATGTTGCTCCCTTCTATTTGCAATCATCATGTTATAAAAGGGTTGTGTTGATGGATTTGGAATGTCATGCATCAGAATGATTGAATTATACACGAGGCAACGAATAATGGTTGGTTTTGCATAAAACATCATCGTCAGGTGTTTCAAACTGAGACGGCAGGAAAGTGGCGGTGCTTAATTTAGTAAACTTATTGAATAGATGGATAATCATCATTCGCAAATTCTATTGGGCTACACAGCCTTATGAGTATGAACAAGTGTGAAAGTTGGACTGTGAAGTGCTAAATGTTGAACGTGCCATGCAACTTTGCTGCTTCTTTCTTATTTTAATGTGCGTTTCATCTTTTTGACTGCTGCTCCAGATTTTGGTATTATTCCTCATACACCCAAAAGAATATAAATAGCCTCCATAAAAAACAAAAACAAGAGTCTAATTAGGCTAAAATAATAATAATAAAAATGGGAATGAAAGAGAGAGGGAAGTATAGAATGAATGGGAAATTGTTAGGGAAAAAGCTATTGGTGACTTAGTTTAATTTTATTGTATTAGTATGAAAGTACACATCAAGAAAAAAAAAACATCAATTAATGTAAAATTAATACTTAAAGAACTCTGTAAGTAGTTTAATGGTCTTTACAATGTTACAAACTTTGAAATGTAATTGAGTTACTTTCTGAATAAGATTTTACTTTTAAAAAAAAAAAATGATCGTTGAAGAAAGCTGCAAGACCATTTTGCTTCGATAGTCTTCTTGTTTTATATTATTCATAATCATGTTTAGGCACAACCGTACTGTTCACAGACAAAGAGGTTCCCAAGTTAAAAACTTGGGTTGCACGATTTGGTTGTCAACCCTAGATCATCTACAGACAAGAAGGCCCTCAAATGAGGTCTATATATATTTTGGGAAGTTCACCACGTTTGGAGTCCTCAATTCGCTACATTAATTTGACTCAAATAAATCTTTCCAAATTTTTAATTACTGGATATTATGACAAAAACAATAAATAAATAAATGATAATATTTATATATAAAATACCTACCCATCTTCTTGATTGAAGTAAATGTAGATTTTTTATAAATATTTTTTAAATTTGAAGGTTTTGACTCCTTGAACTAGAGCACCATTCTTTCACCCTTCATTTTTTTTTTTTTAATAAAAAAATGATATATATGTGGAAATTAAAGAGAACGGAGAAGATGAAAACAAGAGCAAATGCAAGGAGATTTGAAAGAATTTTTCTTCAATATTATTTATTTGACAAATGGGATAAACTTTATGAATAATGTAACTCTTTCATAAATTCTATTTCACCAATTTTTTCAATAGAATTTGAACTTGAGGCCATTTTGACAAATTAACCTTATTCAACATTTACAATCTTCCAAGACATTAAATGTGTACACACACCACAAAATGTAACTCCATATATAGCATGAGTGATTTTCCCTCTCCTTACTCATTATTTTTCTCCTTCTGTTTTACTTAAATACTTGGTGATTTTGATTTTAATTTGAAGTATAAACTAAAGGTAGGTAGTTTTGAATTTCTAGAATTAGAGCTGCTCATTAGCTCTGTCCTTTAAGAGGGTCAAATGGTTGTTTACTCAAATAAATACTCTCTTTAATTTCCAAGCAGGTTAATTAGGTTGGTATTCCCTCATTACCAAACTTAATGACCCATTGGAGAAGCATTAATTTTCTTAACACTAATTTTAAAATATGCAGACTAGCTAGCTAGCGACAGGTGACTTGTTCTTATATGCCACACATTTACAGAACGTAGAATAAAATAGAATAGAATATAAAAGGGCATTTTTGGATCCATGAATTATCAAAAAGAAAATAAATAAATAAATAAAAATTTCCCCTCAGAAGATTTAGCAGAGAATCTATCAGATTGAATGCTACATTAATATTTAATATATAAGGAGTTTGGTCCATCCTGTAGTTTACAAAGAACAATTCAAGATAGAATTTTTTAATTGTAAAAAAATAAAATAAAATAATGATTACGTTGGAAGCTTGCCTTGTCATTTTATCTTTGTCTTTGATTTGTTGAAGACAAAAGAGAGAAGTTTTTAACAATACCACTAAATATATATTCTATAGTTGATCTCTTTGATCTTTATTTTGTTCTTTAACAAAAACACATATATATTGGAATCAAACGTGTAGGGGAAGCGAGAGTTCCATTGAAAAGTTGAGTGAGTTATCTTGTTCTTTGGTACAAAGAAAGGAACCTCAACTCAACTTGGCCACAGAACACAAAATTGTGCTATCAAAGTTTTGGTGATTGTCATGGAAACACACTCTCCATCAGAGTCTTCCTGAAACGGTAGCCCAAGCTTCGTAAGCCAACCCCTTCTCAGGAGGCAAAGGTATATTGTATATATTAGTGGCTTTGGACTACACACTGCGAGCTCACATAATATGAAACGGCTCCACTGCACAAGTTTTCTGTTTTGCATTAATTATATTTGAGACTTTACACATTAATGGGTCAAGTTGGTTTCCCATGTTCCAACATGAAATGCTTTGCGACGAAACCAGGTTTTCTTGCTGGTGCAATCAGTACGGTCCTAAAGTGCCATGTTATGAGTTATTAGATAAATGATAATTGCACAGCTTTATATTATACAACGACTCTTAATGCATCCATATTGTAAAAGATCTAGATTCATGATGGACATAATATAATAATCTCTCTTTGCGCGTTAGGTTATTGAACAAGAAATTTTGAGAGAGGAAGAGGAAGAAGAAATGGAAGAGAAGAATGAGATGGATAAGATTGATGATGTGATTTTACCCGGTTTTCGGTTCCACCCCACAGATGAGGAGCTTGTTGATTTTTACCTCAAAAGAAAAATTCAACAGCAACCTCTTTCCATTGAGCTGATTAGGCAAGTTGATATCTACAAATATGATCCATGGGATCTTCCAAGTAAGAACCTCTTTCTTCCATTCATGTTTCTATTTTCCATCAGATCAATCAAAAGCAAACCCTATTCTCAATTTTGCTTTTTCCACTAGAAGAGCTGGCGAGTACAGGAGAGAAAGAATGGTACTTCTACTGCCCTAGGGATCGAAAGTACAGAAACAGCACGCGGCCGAATCGCGTAACAAGAGCTGGGTTTTGGAAAGCAACTGGAACTGATCGCCCTATATACTCCTCAGATGGGAAATGCATTGGTTTGAAGAAGTCTCTTGTGTTTTACAGAGGTAGAGCTGCCAAAGGGATCAAAACTGATTGGATGATGCACGAGTTTCGCCTTCCTTCTCTATCAGATTCTTCAGCTTCCCCCAAAAAGCTCTTAGACAAATCCCTCCCTCCAAGGGTATGTGTTAATCATTTCTATTTGTTTTTTACTTAAAGAGTTATATTCATTTCTACAAACGACGGCTTTGATGCCATGTCAAGAACCTATAAAATCATACAGGATCGAGAATAAGAATTTCTCTTAACCTAATCAAAAACTATGACTTGTTTTACAGGATTCATGGGCAATTTGTAAGATATTCAAGAAAACCAACTCGATGTCCATGGCGCAAAAGGCTTTATCTCATTCATGGATGAATCATTTACCAGAAAGTATGGTCTCTGATATACTCAATCAAGGTACAACGAACAGCAACCAGTTCATCAATTCAGAGAACATTTCTTGCACTACAGAAATAGGATCAGCAGCAGCAGCAGCCATTCAATTTTGTGGCAGCAAGGAATTGCACCAGCAAGTGTCAAGTGCTAATCTCACAGCTACTTGTTCAGAGAATATTCACAGCAAGTGTTCCCAATTTCCCGCGTTGAATGGAGACTTTGGTGACAACGGCAGCTTCATCTTCTCAACGCTCGATGGGTCAACTGTAGAGCCTGCCAAGTGCGCAGCTGGTTCCATGATTTTGAACCCAGACTATTTAAGCTTTGAAGGGCCAAATCAGCAGTTTAGTGGCTGCTCAATCAGTGTTGTTGCAGATGAGCAAGAGTGCAGCAGGAAGAGTAGTGTGAACCCAGCTCCAGTACCACAGTGGGAAATTACAGGAAGACCCATCAATGGATTTCCCTTCAGTTTGCCTCCAAATGATAGTGCTACTAATTGGAAGCCTATTAATACTCTAGCATGGGACTCACCTTCACCCCCTTGTCCTAGTGATATGTCCACCAGCTATTCCACTAATAAATGCTACACTTAGCCATTTTCAAGCCTCAAGATTCATGGGATGAGGCCAAATTTCCCAGTTAGTATCAGCTAGCAGGCCACACTTTTAGTTACTACCATTTGGTATATTTACCAGTAAAATCAGCATCAATAGGTACTGATTTTACTAGTAAATATATATACATGTGTTATTGCTTATTTTTGTTGTTCATATAGAATATGTACCTAAAGACACCTGCAAGAAATTGTAAAGAAAAGAGCCAAAGGATATTATGAACCCGGGGCTAGCTACGTACATACGTTGTTTTCTAGCTTTTGGTGGATTATATTGCTCTTTTGTATTTTGTATAGCTCATTGAATTTACCATATATATTAATTTGTGTATGTGTGTGTATAGTTCCATATCCTCATATAGATACGTTTAAGGATTTGATTTCTGAATTTTTTTTTATTATTAAACTGGTTGCTTTATTTGTTTTTAGTTTTCTGTCTTTTCTCATGTTTCATTCTTTTTGGATTTTAACTCTTGTCACTAAGCAAAGTATATGTAGAATGATAGGGGAAGATGAAGTAGAGAAAAGGAATAAAGGAAATGGAGTAACAAGATGAACATAAATGTACTTAAATTTGTTTTCTCTGAGGTTTCCTTTCGGTTATTCTAGTTGTTGACTGATTGCAGTGGACCTTTAATAATATTTTTGTACTCTAAAATACTAATAAATATGTCAAGATGGCCGAGTTGGTCTAAGGCGCCAGTTTCAGGTACTGGTCCGAGAGGGCATGGGTTCGAATCCCATTCTTGACAAACAAGTATTTGTTTTGTTCTAAGGTTCTACCACTCCTATCCTTTGCTACTTGTTTTCTTATGGCACGCCGCATTTTTTCCATAAGAAATGGCGCTGGTGGTCTCTCTATCACTATTAGCTCAAATCCTTCCTTTAAAAGAAATCCCGCGAATTTATTTATATTAATGGTGGGTAAACTGATTTTTTTCGACCCAACTTAATGAAAAAGAATCTTAGAGCTTTTTCCAATTCAGAAATGGCCGTCCTCAAGTTGCTCACCTGGCATTGGCATACGCAGATGAAGCCATAATCTTTACGACAGCTTGATTCTAAACGAAACAGCATTCCCATCAGAAAAATAGGCTTTGGGAAAAATCCTAATGATTAAGATTAACAATTCCAAATCCAAACTTAAGTAGAGATATTATTCCACGCATCCTAAATATAAACCTCTCGTTCCTTAGCAAATATCAAATGTGAGCAGAAACCAGTATTCTATGCTAATATCAGACTAAATCATCATAACACAACTCCAGAAAATGAATTTCAAATTAAGTTTCAACTTCATAATTAATAACATCCAAAGTCAAAATTTCTTTAGCACATATTGTAACAAAAGGAATGGTTTCAATATATGTCCCACTCGGTTTAAGCCTTTGATGCTTGCTTTTCCTTCGCCTTCTGGATCTTCAAAACCTTCTTCACGATCTTTTGTTCTTCAACCAGGAAAGCACGGATAATCCTATTCAAACAACATGGAATCTTTAAAATTACTTTCGCTAAGAGATAGTAATGAAAGTAGTTAAATCATGATTCTTTATCAACATACCTTTCTCTAACAGCTCCTCCAGATAATACACCTCCATAGGCACGATTAACTGTGCGCCGGTTCCTAGACAATCTAGACCTCTTGTATTCAGCAGGTCTCAAGTGTGGAATCTGCAGAACACTTCTCAATCAGAAACGTCATGATCGGTGATGGCACAGTGCTCACCGTCATTAAATGGTAATAGGTAAATAACATGAAAATTACATAGATTCAGTTCTACAATACCTTTTAAGGCAACCCAAATCACGATTATTGCTTGATTTGAGAGGAGTAAAATAAAAAAGGGAAGGCTGGGGAAGGAGGCCAGGAGTTTGGATTATCTGCAGTCATGCAGTCAATAGAATTTCCACCATCGGACGTTATCTAAAGGTCCTAAATGGATGACCAGAAATGCACTGCTGTGAGGGCAAAAGCCACAAAAGCCATGACTGCAAAACTGCAGGGCTTGTGACCGCAGATAATCCAACTTCGTTGGCCAGGGTGGGAGAGAGAAGGACAAATAAGAAGATAAATGAACCATTCAGAGGAAAACCATTTCACAAGGATGATGCAAAAGAAAAGAAGGGCAATGCAGCTTTGCCAATGCAATGATTCTTATCAGATACATATATCAATTATAAATAAGAATGCCTTAACTCTTTAAGCTCTTTAGATTAAGTGACTTATGCCAGCCAAAAATCACCAAGAACATAATAGATGACAGATTCTATCTATCATATTTTCAGCAGGCATGAAACATTTAATTCATTCAAATGAAACATCAAGACTGATAACTGATTCTCCCTTCCCCTGTACCGTCTCTCCTCCCTCACCCCCAACCCTTTGTCTCTTGACTCTTGAGGAATTTGCTAATGCTGGGTATGCCTAACCCAGAACTTACAATTGATCATCCAATTAAGTAAACAGGTTGAACCTATAATAAGGTGAACATACAGAATCAGGGATAAAGGGCTTATTGCTCCACAAAACCAGCCCCCGGGCCCAACCCTATATATAATGCTTTTATCTGGGTAAGAGAAGAACAAAACAGTGTTCAGCATCGAATATTGACCCATCAACAGAGCAAACAAACAAGAACATTTTAGCATAGTACAATGATCAACTATATACTTTAAAAGCATGATATCAAACAACCTACATGAAAAACATTGCATATAATACAATCAATTTAACTCACAAGGCATACATACCCCTTGGATCCTCTTCCCAGTAACTGGACACTTGGGTCCGCTTGCCCTCTTCTTAGTAGTCTGATACACCAACTTGCCACCTAACAAATCATATATACTTACGTTTAATACCCAATAGCATTTTCAACAGAAACACAAATCCAAGGACTAAAATTTATGACCAACGTTCTCAGTTCTCCCGTATTCGAAACAAGTTACATGCACAATGAATACAAAAGATTAAGAATTTCACAATGTGGGCAAGAACTATTTGAGCCGAAATGGAAGAAAAGCCGTCTATGGCAGGATTAGAAGATTTTACCTGGGGTTTTGACAACCCTGTGCTGGTTGGATTTGGTGGCATAGCTGTGCCGCTTACGGTAGGTGAGTCGCTGCACCATCTTCGTGCTGTGATTTCAGCTCCTTCACTGTCTTCGCACTGAAACGGCTTCGAAACAAAATCGCTGACGAGTGATAGGGGCGTGTATAAATGGTGCCTCTGTAGAGGTAGTGGAACCCTAGATCTGACGGCTTCACTGAATTATTTTCCAGATTAGATTATCCTGCTAATTGGGCCGAATGCTACTTGATTAAAGCCTGAATTTGAGGAGAAGAGAGGCCTTTTTTATTGGGCCATACCTAGGAAAAATTTGTGTCCAACATATCTGCTAATTCCTTTGAATTTATTTTTTCTCTTTCACTTTTTCTATTCAACCTTAGTCTATCACTTTTTCCGTTCAGCCATGAATAGAATATTTTTATTTTTTTTTGTTGAAATAAGGGAAAAAAATTAAATCAAATGAAACTAATGTCCATTTTAGGATGTGAGTAACTTCAATGTACTCGTATTAAGTAGTTGGTATATATACTCAAGATTAATTCTTATTCGAAAAATAGGATAATAAATAATTAATTTTTTCAAATTTCTTTTTTTATTATAAATAAAGACAAAGATACAAGTTAACTTTAAACGTATAAAAAAAGTTGAATTTAATATCAAATTATGAAAATATCGTGGCCTTATTTATGAAATTGTTACTATACGTTAAACCTCTTCCAATTTCGTAGCTATACCATTATTTTCATCTTTTGCTTGCTTGACATGGAAGTTACAAAGAAGTGATAAAGATTAGAAGAGCATTGTCATAGTCGTTGGCGAAGCTTGTTCACTATATATTTTGCCCCAATTAATTAAAAAAAAATGAGGTTCTAATTATAATACAAAATCTAACAAGGGAAAAGTAAGAATGATGGGTCTACGTGTATCCTCCTCCGATTTACAAAATTGATTTTGTCTAGTTTACTACGACACCATGCCAGTTGATCCGTCGTTATCCTTGACATGTTCAACACTCTCCACACCAATTTCATATCCACTTGTGAGAAGAAATAAAGGAATTGCTCTGTATTCCCATCCTCTTTATGCTTCTTCAACTTCTTTAACACGCACTTCCCACTCCTCAACACCTCTTTCAGTCTCTTCTCCTTCTGCAATTCAACCACAACAACATTTACAATCAGTATTTTAGGTCTAACATGGGTTCTATACGAGCTTTACTGTATCTAAATTTAGATATATTGTAATTATTTTTAACCGTTAAATGATATTACAATTGTATTATAATTCTCGTCTAACAACTAAAAAATTGCTACTACACTACAATAATAATAGCAAGTCCAAATCCCCTCTAACTTTATTTGGTGTTGTACTCCATGTGCAAATTTCTATTCAAAGTTAGATTATAAATGGATAACATAAAAAAATAAATAAAATAAAATCTACGAATTTTAATTGCAGCTAATTCATTTCAAATTTAACCCTAACTCA
The DNA here is from genome assembly GCA_022379115.2 of Bauhinia variegata. NCBI lineage: Eukaryota > Viridiplantae > Streptophyta > Magnoliopsida > Fabales > Fabaceae > Bauhinia > Bauhinia variegata. The sequence goes on along the minus strand of CM039428.1, from coordinate 18,909,817 downwards.
ACTTAGTAAAAACAATGTACGGAAAAATTGATCTTGAAAGATAAAGTTAACCTTTTGAAGATCTGCTCGAATTTGCATGAAGAGCTCTGAATCTGCAGGGTCTTGGAGTCCTCTCATACCTTTGAGGGTGGTGCTAGAAGCATCCTTATCAGCTCTAATGAAACGCCAAATTGTTCTGATTGATTCTTCCAGGATCTCTACTAGCATTTCACTTGTGATTCCATCGCTATCTGCCTCTCTCTTTCTCTGTTTCCTTTTATCTTTTGAGCTGTCTTCTGCAGCCAATCAAAGTTACACATGCACGTGAGATGTTACTCTTGTCTTGCTTACGGAATTTTATGGTCCCCCAATGGGACTCTTGAAAAGTGGGGCTAACCAAGAAGGAAGAAACAAACCACTAGTGGCTTTAGATTAGCTTAAAAAAAGTGCCAGAAACAAAAATAGAAGTCTCATGAATTTATTCTTTTTTTAAAAGGATCCTTTCATATTTTTTGACGAAAGTAAATATTTTAGTTCAAGTTTTTTTTTTTTTTTTTTCTTTTAAAAGCACTTCTAATTAAAAAAAAATCCCTTGGAAGCATTTTTAAAGTTGTTACCTCTAATGACTGGAACTTGAAGAAGATTTTTCATAACACAACGATTCCTGACGTAATTCTCAACGCGTGGACCTTGGAAAGGTTCATTCTCTATAAATCTCTGCAGAAGCACTTGAAACTGCTGAAATTCCCCAGCAACTTCGTTGTAGCTCGGTGATCCATGCTGGTGAGATTCCCATAGCTCCAAAGCCTTCTCATATTCCCACTGAAGAAATTCCCAGGAAAGACACAACTGCCCCACATAAACGATTTCCAAATCACAGTACAATTCTCTGATAAACTTCTTCATAGGATCTGAATCCGTCTTCTTGCTTCTATTTAGGCCGAGGTGCTGTGACAGAAGAGAAGTGACTGCAGAACCAGAGCTCTTGAGACCAGAAAACGACTTCAATGGATCCTTTGACTGAAGATAACCTATAAAAACTAACCCTTAAAACTTAAGCATAATGAAAAAAAAGTCACTTAGATTATAAAATCATAAGATAACTTTCCATGAAGTAGCTTTCCTAAACTTGTCTTGCACAGTAAGTGTAGTTTACAGACAAAGAAAGAGAATATTGGTTGGAGCATTACAATCACTGCTAGATTATTGTTTACAGGGACTGATTTCTTTGGGGAATTATGGAAAAAAATTTCCAACTTAAGTGTTTGATAGCCATGGTTGATGATGGATGTTCTGTGATAATGTACGGGACAGACATTTATGTATGACAAACGAAGCATGTGACAGAAAATTGTACCAGAACTTGGTAAAAAATGAAAATAGGAATCTCATAGCTGTCTGTCAGTTGGGTCATAATGTTTTGTTCTATGGCTAAGGATTTGGATAATTTCATGCTTTCTAAGTGCTCAACCAACCAGATTTAGTGGGTCCACACCCCTAATTCATGTTTGCTAATTAACGTAGCTACAGCTCACGTTTCGAATAGGAATTAGTCTAATACCCAGACCAAAAAAATTATGAAACTGGAAACTTAACATTGAGAAGGAATGGTTAGAAATTGGACTGACCTATTGCATACATCTTCTGGTAATTCAAGATGTCGAATTTTCGCATTCGTTCTCTGTAGCTCCTGTAGAATTTTGGAAGCTCGTTAATTCCATTACCATGGTGGAATTTTTCATCAATTTTCCATGGTTTCAAGTCCTCCACCATCCTTGGAGACTCAGAATCCTCTAAAATGGTTGGAAGACCGGTTGCTCTCACCTTTTTCAGCTCCATCTTTAGCTGTTCTATTAAGTCTTGATGTTCCCACAGTGTCTCCAAATGGCTTGAGTCCTCAGAAGAATCTAAAGCTGCAGATTTTGCGGACTCGTCTTTTTCTCTGTTTGGTTGGTGGGAAAATTCATCTGGATTCTGCACTTCAGACTCTATCTTTCTGTACTCTTCCATTACATCTCTATCTTCATCCTCATCAAAATCTTCAGCTTCATACCCAACATCTAACTTCTCAAACTCCAAATCCACTGCATTTTCTCCATCGAAGCTGGTTCCAAAGTCTGTGTCTGACAAGAACATAAAGCCATCGCTTGTAGAACAATTCAATTGACTCTCAAAGAGAGAATCAAGGTTTGTAGAATCAGATTCAGAATCTAAACCCATGAAATCATCTTCAGAAAGAAAATCGTCTGCAGCTGAAGCTTCTTTATCCTTCATGGTGTCGTTTGAATTCTCCCTTCCGTCATTCTCACAGCAAGGTTTTTCTGCAGAAGCCATAGAATCATTAACTTTCTCTTTAGGATTCTCTGGAATTTCTGCTGCTTTGAAATCTCTCTTAGCCGAAAACCCAGAATCATTAACATCCTTATTTTCCAATGGTTCATCACTTGAATTGATATAAACCTCCTTAACTGTGAAATTTGGAACTTCTGGTTCCTCCAAGAAGTGGCTGAAACTCTTGCCAGAAACGAACTCATATCTGCTGATGCTTGAAACAGCCGTTTCTGGGTTAACAAAATCATATCTTTCACTATTACTTTCGTTCAACTCTTCACTCAAATTCCAAGTTTGATATTCGAACTTGAAAACCAGCTTCGGTGACTCTTCTTCGTCTTCTTCGGTACCAAAATTCTCATCTTCTTTAACAGTTTCAGAGCAATCACTCTTGGATTCTGCATTTTGCTCTTTGTAATTGGATTCAATTTCATCATCCTCTGTTTTCGGCTCTGAAAAATTGGATTCTATTCGATTATTTTCCTGGGAAAGAGTGGGAGGAGGAACAAAATTAATGGCTTCAGCAGAATCAGCACTGGAAAATCTGCAAAAACACAGAAAATTGGAAAGAACACAGATTATTTAACTGATATTGAACATTCAATTAGATTGGGTAGTAGAAGAAAAGAAGGATACTGTTGATCAGTACCTCATGAAGATTCTCGAGAAAATCCCAAACAGAGTTTGCAAGAGTTTCGAGAGGAAAACCCAGAAAAACCCAGAAAAAAGTTGCATCTTTCGGTGCAGAAAGGCTTTCTGATAAGCCATGCTCAACCAAAAAAAAGTGGGTTTTTCACGCAAAACTCCTTTTGGCAATTGCCAGATAAATCCACGAACAAGTTCATTACTTTTGAAGCAAAACCGAGGAATAAAAACAGAGCGAAGTCATGCAAACTCTGATTTGTACTTTGAAAATTTTCATGGAAAAGAATAGACCTTGCACCTGCAAGGACTACGAAATACGTAAAAAGAAAAGATTTTCTTTCACATGAGAGAAAAAATAGAATGGGATTGATTCAGGGGAAACTGAAGTCTGACCTAATGAGCGAGATTGAATGATTGTGTTCATGTGAGATTGGGAGCAGAAATTTCAGGGAAGAAAAGAACATGTCAGCGACTTGAGTTTGTACCAATCTTAGGTTGCTTAGAGCCATGGAATTCTGAGTACCGTTATGTGAGAGACTTTGATTTCCATCAGTTGAGGGGTCTCCTCTCCCCTAACCCTTCTTCTGTCTTCTCTTTTTATATTGGGTTAAATTGAATGTTTACGTCTTCAATTCTGTGTTTTTTTTTTTTTTTTTTTCACCTATTTTACTTGTTTTTTTATTATTATTATTGTCTTTCAGGCACAGAGGCTATGGACTAAAAATTGAATGAAATTATCAAGGTTTTTAATTTCTTTATTAATCAACACCTAATGATATATTAAGAACGTGTTATCTTACTTGTGTCTCATTGGGTATTTCATTAGGTGTTGATTAATCAAAAAATTATAAAATGATATATTAATTTTGTAATTGTGTGTGTGATTGACTTATTAAAATTTAATGTAACAATGAATAAAATATTAGATAAAATAATACATTTTTTCTTCACTTTTAAATAATAATTATTAATATTTAGTATCGTATTAAAACTCAATTAATTTAAGTTCAAATTAGACAAATCATAAATGTCATAAAATTTTAATAGAGTCACTTTAATTAGAAGAAATTTAATAATATTCCTCTCTTTTCAATAAAAATTTATTATCTTATATCCCACAAAGGTGAGGATACAAAAGTTTTTTTTAAAAAAATGAATGCAATTAAATGGTAGCCGCCATAAGTATAAAGATCATTGATTAATGGTTTGATTTTGATCAATTGGGCGAAATTAGAAAGTAAAGGGAAATTAATGAGACAGATTCAAACTTTCTTTTTCTGTGATTTTATTACTCTTTTTTTTTTTTTTTTTTCCTTATCAGAAAATTGATTGGCGGATGGAAACATAGTCAGATGTGTGCTTTGATTGAGAACGTTGAAAATTAATGACATCAATTATTTTATGCTTCCCCTAAAAAAAAAAAAAATTTATACTTATTTTAAGATAGACAACACGAGTAACATTAAAAATAACATTTATTGTATTTACTTTTATTATCTCTACCAAGTTGGTAATTTTTTTTTCCATTGCGTACCTTTCGTACTAAAATTTCCTAAGAAATATCCCCAAATTATGGTTGAATTAGAATAAATTATATGGAAATATTGTTGATTTCTTACTTGACCAAAAATGTTTTTTATTTTTCCCTGTTGATAACTTTTATTCTATAATTTCTATTGACATTATGTTTGGGTGGGCAACATTGATTGACCAAAGTGGATTGGCTTTGCCCCAAAAGTTTCTTTTTCCCTCTTGGTCGGATTCAACAGTTTGATTTTTCCTTTTGGACCCCCAATTGCCCAACCTAAAGGAAGCTTCCAACTGAACAAGACAAAGATTAGAAGTTAAAAAATAATAAAGCTAAAAGTTAATTTTGAGTGCTAGCTTTTGTTTCCCTCTTCTCAAAATGTTATATTTTAATAATATTATTATTTAATCATACATTTTATTTATTTTTTGCAGCTGTCAACATGTGTTTCAAAAGTTTCTTTTTTTAACACAATTAAAGTTTATAGTGAGAAAAAAAATTACTTATTTTAAGGCGAAGATATGCCTCAATTCTCAACAAGTATTAAGAGTAATATTTGCAAATTTTCTATCAAAAAATAATATCTTGCATTTCTTTCAAAGGGCAGATAATGAAAATTGTGGTGCAAGATTATTATGGTGGTATTATTAGTGACTTTTCTATTGTAATATTAGAGTTTCTTCAAAAGGAATCATTAATCAATTAAATATCCTTCTCTCTATAAATATAGACACGTTAATGGGGTTACTTTAACAAATAGAGATCAAATTATTTTATTTTTAATTAGATGAGAAAATTGAATTTCAAACATCCTACTCAGTATTATTTAATTTTTTTATGGTAAATAGCCTAATTTTAGTAGACATTTTCCTCGCATTAACATAAATTTTCAGTAAAACTTGTGACATATCTTAATCTTATAATTTATTAGAAGATTGAAAGCAAATTTGATATCGATTTTTCTTGTTTCACCATTTATGATTAGTTAAAAATAAATAAAATAATTTTGTTGTCTTACTCTCAATATGTTTTGAATTTTTTGACCAATCTATTATAGTAGAGTAATATATAAAATACTGAATAAGACAATAAATTTAAGAAACCACAATGGCATTGGTGTGTGGTGCTTTTAGATTTTTTTATTTATTTATGATAATACATTCATTAGTGGATAATGGTCACTTTAACTAACTAAACGTAACAAATTATATTATATGTCAACTTAAACATTTCATTTTCTCCATATGTATAAAAAAAGAAGAAGTGATATTATAATTAATTAGGCCGAAAACCATGCACGATGGCTTCTCAAATGTGCACCTATATTTTGCAAATTTAAAATTCTTTTCTTTTTCTCCTTGCTCATAAAACTACTTTAAAGTTTTTGAAATTTGGTAAATTGATTATTCAAATATTGTTACTTAAAACTTTGTTTAACTAGCACTAATTTATCTTAATTAATTAAAACACATTATGCTTGACAAATCACTAGTATCCAAATTGGCTTTAAAGGTAGCAACACTAACACACGTCATCTCACTGCTGCCTTTCGTTTGTCTTGTTTAAGCCAAATCAAAATGTTGCCCATATTAAGATTTTACATCTCCTGTTATCAAAGTGTTAATTTAATAGAAAACAAGAAGATGTTTGGTATTAAAGGTTTTTAGTTAGAAAATTTTGAGTAATTCTTATTGAGATAGATGCATGTTTCTTAGTTTTTATTATTCTGATAAAAAATTAGTCTTGTACTCAAAAAAATATAAGAATAGATTCAAATTATTTATTAAATAATATTATTTTTAAGTATTTTAAATAAAAAATAATATGTAATGATGATGCAGAAAGCAAAGACATATAAGATAAGAAGAGCTTAGGTGTACGTGTTAGACAAAGGGACCAGTGGGAACAATGTGAATACAGGTAGCCCCTTGGAACCGCGTCTCTCATTTGGCTTGGCTCCACAAATAGAAAAACAAATAGAAGATGTGATCTCAAAATCCATTGAATATTACTTCATCGCGAAGAAACGATGGAATAGGAGCAATGGAGCTTTCTTGTGGGTTTAATTTTCTCCAAATTCCTTTTTTCAATATTCTCTATCGGTGGCGCCTGATAGAGACACATAACACCACATTAGACATTTAATTAAAACGCAGAATTGTAAAGTGGGAAACGCACCCCATGCAGTCAAATGTCTCGTCCTATGTTAAAAAATATGTTAGCTTCATAAAAATGTTAAGAATAAGCTTGCTATCTCTTATCCCTTTCAGGTGAGATTTTATGTGGAGCCCAATGAAACTTATAGGATGATTTTGGTATTATCATGGAAATTGGCACATCTTGTCTAGAACGTGTATATAGTGATTCTACCGCACGTGGAAATCGGAGAAGAAAATCTCGTAGGATAGAGTTTTCTTGCAAGGAATTTATGATGCATTTCATGGAAGGAAAGAATTATGTGGGACGTGTTAGACCAAGTATTCCTTACCTTAATTACGACACATTTTATCAAAACAATTGACTACGTACGACAGGAATTTTCTATTGATGTTGGGAATTACATGACAAGAAAAAACACATACATAGCAAAATTGCCACATCTTGTGATCGGTAATAAAAATGATATTTCTTTTCTCAATTAATCTTAGAACCGCATGCAATCACGGACTTCTCACACTTTTGCTTCTATCCCGTGAACGAACAATTAATCAATCCTGATTAAACACCCAACAATTATTAGTTCCGAGGATGATTACTATCATTGAATACAGTATATATGTCCAAATACTGAGTAAGTCAAAATTAAATATTCAGCTTTATTTGTAACTTTAGTACCTCTTCCCAACAATAATATCTAATTGAGTTACTATATAAATATTAATAATTTCTAACAAGTTTGTAAGAAGTGAATAGTCCTTATGTAACTACTTTTATTTTTTCTTATAAAAGGGAAAAAAAAAATCTCATACACAGAGAACAAAAGAATCCATATTTCTTGTTCATAAAATAGTTGGGCCCTTGCTGGATTTGGACAATGTAGGCCCATGTTGGAAACTCGGGGGACAAGACTATATATGGGCCACATATGGGCTCAATTTTAATTTGTATTACGTATGGTAATGTGGACATAGATAGTTTTGATGAATTAGATATGAATAAGAACATAGAGACAACAGGAAATAATTTAAGTAATAAGCTCTTAAAATTTTTGGTTACATATAGTGATGTGAACTATTGGGACTCAATTTTTTTTTTTTTTTTATCATTATTAGACTATACTTTTTTTTTATGTTGTCTTTAAATTATTTTAGGAAAACAAGATAATAAAAAATAATCAATTGGAGTTGTCATCGTTAAAAGAGAGTTTTTTTATGCAGCAAGGATATTCTTAAACCAATAATTAGAGACTAATTCATCTTGATATACAAAGATCATCAAAATGAGCACGTCTCTTTTGACAAAAGCCTTTTTTATAACTAAGGATTGAATTCTCTTTCTTTTCTTTTTTTTGTCAAAGATAAATAAAAAATCCAAGAATTTTAACCTAATGGGAGACGAGATTAAACCTGAATGTTAAAACTACAAAGAGGGATTAAACTTTTATTAGCATATTTATAAGATCTAATTATCTAACAACTATGTCATATTAAGAGGGATTTATTAATTTCTACTCATACTCCTGAACAAAGATCAATCTTGTATCCTAAGAGGTGATGACACTCTAATGATAATAATAAATAATAAATGCCAGAGAAATGAAATAACAATTAGTTGAAGTTAGAATCTAATCAAATAAATTGGTGAAATATGATTTTTATTTATCATAATATTAATTTTGAATGTACAGAATATGATTGAGAAGAAGAAAGGGAACAACACGTGGTAGATTATAGAACTAAAAAATCAAATGGTGAAAGTGATGGATCATACTACATAAAACATATAAATATAGATGAGTGAAGTTGAAAGCATTTTGTTGTCGGTGAGTGTACAAAAAGGTTTGGTCTAACTATTGGGCCTATTAATTAGCCATTCTGATTTGTCTAGCCCATACCCCCACACACGCCCTTAGTTTAATGTTGTACACAGCACCCACAATAAGTGACTTCACCTGCTACACCTACAATACAAGCAATGCTATTTATATACTACTGCATATCTTATATTATATTTTCTTTATTTTATAAGTAACTATGGCTTAAATTTTGCTAACTCAATTAATATGATATTATAGCATAATGGATAAAAAGATATGTATCTACCATTTAAAAAAATCAACACTTTGAAAATTCAAATAAGGGCCTTTGTGTCAATGTAGTTTGATTAGACTAATCAAATCAATATTTATTTCTCAAGTTGTACGTATTAAAGGACCACATTAAATGATGCACAAGTTCCTTTATTTACATGGAAGCTTGGCATTTTTAGGAGATTTTTTTCCATTCTTAAAAAAAAAAAACAATATAATAAAATTCATTGACTAGAAATTTTCTCAAAGATACAATGACTAGTGAAATAATATTACGCACTAAAAATTATGAGAGATAGATATACCACGAAATATTTATGGGAATGAGAATGAAAGAAAAAATATGAAATCTTTCAATTCAATTTTTGTTACTAGCTTGGTAAAAAGTGAGAATGAAGAAGAACAAAATATATACATCCCTTGTTATATGTATATTTTTTAATGATTTTATTATTTGCTCATGACAATTTAAGGGGAAGTTTGGAAAAATATATAATCAATTAAATTTTTTATTGATTATTATACAAATTCATAATTGAAATGGATTCTTAACTATATATAATGAAAACTTTTTTTAAGTGTAAATTATAACTAATTTAGTTTAAATTTAATAAAATTATAAAAATAACAAAATTGACTCAAATTTAAAACTTCTAATAAAATTATAATAATTTATGTCAATTAATTTACATGCGATAATGAAATTACAAAAACTTTTTTGCTTAAAAGATAAGAGAAACGTATATGAAAGTGGTATAATGAAATTATGAAAACTATTTAGAGAAACTTATATGAGAATGTAAAAAGGATAAGAGACAAAAGTTATATGAATATTTTTATTTAAAAAAAATGGTTATATGGATAAATCCAGTAAAAAAAGTTATATGAACAAGGTATATTTACAAATAAATCCTTTGATTATATTAGCAAAAAAAAAAAAAAAGATAAAACTTTTGATTATATCAGCAACTACATGTCTTTAATTAGTAACTCTAAATATATATCTCCTAAATAAAATATTAGGCTTAAGTTAAGAGTTTGAATATATTTCCCAATATTTAAAATAATTTTACTTTATTTCTCAAATTTCAATTTCAGTAATATCCTCCCTTCTCATGATTTTTAATTTATTAGAGTCTCCAAATCATTTATTAGTCACACGTCAAGGTAATGAGGTGGCGAGAATTAATTCCACAAACATTGATAGATAATATATATATGGCCCATGATCATATGACGACACATAATCACATATGATCTGCATTTTATCACTTATTTGTGCCATCATTGAGTTGTTACTCTTTCACAACAAATTTGCCAACACAGGTAATACTTATTTCAAAAGAGAAATAAAAATAACACCATTATACGTTAAAGTTAAGAGATAAATTTGGTTGCATTTGAGTAAAGAAATTGGCAATTTTCTCTTATCTTACACGTATACTATCATGAGAAGGTAGATTTTTTTTTTTTTTTAAAAAAAGCTTGTATTTAACCAACAAAGCTTTGGCAAAGTGAGTAGATAATTGGGTCGTTTAAATATGTTGATAGAGGTTTGATTTATGACTGCGTGTATAAAAAAGACTTTATTATGAGAGATGTACTCACTTACGCAGTATTTAATTTGAGGAATTCGGAGGGATCTTGTGTAATTACTATATTACTCTTCATATTATATCCCTTTTACTTCTTTTTTTTTTCTACTTATGAAGTTATAATAGTAAATTTATCTTTACTCTCTCGTTCTCTTCTCTCCCCTCCTTTTACCAACCAAACAAGGAAGACTCTCCCCCTTCATTAAAATCCCTCTCTCCCCTCCATTGAACCAAATATCATCTTAATTAGGTGGTTTCAATGTCTCAAAAGAATTAGTCTTTAGATGTCGGCGTATCATAGGTCCTCAATATTTTTAACCAAATATAAGGGAGTAAAACTCACAAAAGTTGATCTGCAATTGATAACGAGTGAAATTGTACTCCACAAAAGCACAAGAGTTTATATTTTATTACCGATGTAAAGATTTTGTTGATAGATAATTTTTTTTAAGATATAAAATTTTCATAATACTAACTTAAACATATAATAAGAAAACTATAAATCTCAAAATATGAAAGTATTAAGACTTTATTTTTATAATGTAATCTTAGCTTTGGAGTTATTGGAAAACATGAAATCATTTCTCAAAAAAAATTATTTTCTTCACTTAGAAAAAAATTCAAAACAGATATGAATAGTGTAAGACAAAAATATATATATATGTACTCCGACTATTAAATAAAAAAGGCACGAGTGGTATGTATGAATATGAGGACCAGCTGATGCCATGTTGTATGTATGACTACGAGAGGTTCAAAAGCAGTGGGCCAAAATCTTTGGTAGCTGCTCCTCCCCTCCAGATGTCATTTATTGTGCATATTTTTTTTTCAAAGCAAATTAAATGGGATTCGCATGAGTTGGCCTTGCTTCCATCACCCATTTCCATTTCCATTTGCTAATTAATTATTATATATTTACTATCACCATCTTATTCATTATTCATGTTCTGGAATCTGTTATCCACTATTCTCTTTTGATTGGCCATGCACCCATATTACTCTTGACTCTCTCACATTTCAAACTATTTCGATAATAAATGAGCATGCACCCAGCCTCTCTACTTGGATTGCCAATTGAAAATTGTGCCTAAAATCCTTTGTATTAACTCAATTTGATATTAAAATTGTTCTTAAAAGTTATAAATTTTTCGTTCAAATTTAAAATTATCATGATCATAGTTAAACTAAAAATGTAATATGATTAACTTACTTGTATAAGTTTGTCTTAGAATTTTTGCTACTTGCATTATTTATTGTTTCAGACTTGTATAAAGATGTAAGACAACTTCTCTTTTATACCCTATTTCATTTTTTAATTCACTTCATTTTAATTGATAAAAAACTATAAAATTAATAATATAAATATTATTAAAAATAAATTAATTAAAATAGACTAAGATAAAGAAACAAGAGACAAAATATGTTATTTTTGTATCAATGTCTAATGAGTATAATTAGATTCAGAAAAACGTAGACAAAACTCTATTGAGACTTTGTAAAATTCTGCCACATTAAATAAACTTGGAAAAATTCTATATGAATCAATTATTGCTTTACATTCATGTCCAAATACTGTCATGAATCAACTCATGAATACGTATACTTTTACTTGGAATATGCTAGGGTATTAAATATAGTTATTTCTTGACAAATTGGTTCTTCATTCATGATAACTTTGAAGGTTATGCAACTAGAATTTTTGAATAAGCATGCACAAGTGGACCAGATAATCCTATAAAATTATTGTCACTGCATGAATATAATATAAATAGTCGTAAAACACTCAGGCCTGTTTGGTTTAGGAAATGCTTTTACATTTTCATTGTATTTTTTTCTAAATGTGTTTTTCCTTCACATTTTTATTTTTTGAAATATGTTTGTTTGTTTTTATTTTATTTTCGTATTTATATAGTATCCAACAATTATGTTAAGTGAATTTAATTTATTAAACCACTAGTCATTTACTGTTGAAAATAAAATAAAAAATTCAAAAATTAATAAAATTACTATCAGCCATTTTTAGAAACTATGAAAATTTTTTTTTTTTCAGTTTTCAGCTTATTTCTTAAAAAATATTTCTAATAAAAACATTTTTAGTTTACTAAATCAAACATATTTTTAAGGTAATTTTCATTTTTATTGAAAATGAAAATAAAAAATTGCTAAAGCAAACATGTCCTAAAACTTCTAAATCAGCATTTAAGACAAAGATAAGATCTCCAATCCCTTTATAGATTAGCAAGGAGGAGTGCACTTAATAATACTCTTAGTTGATTATTATTATTATTATACAGAATGATTTAAGCCACCAATAAGAATACAATATTGACTTAGCTAGCATGCAAGGAGATAAGAAAGGAGCAACTTGATTGAGATTGATCAGAATTGAGGTGAAGAGCAGGCAAATAAAGAAGATAGTGAAAAGAAAGGGTTTGGTTATTTTGTGCTTTGGTAGAGTGACTCAGCTTTATCTCACTAACATTAATGGCTGCTGGGGTTTAGAGGCCATAAAAGCAGATAATATAGCTTTCCCATTGCAGCCACATTGAATGCCACGCGGTTTTGAGAGGCACACAAGAGAGAGAGACAGAGAGAGAGGGTTATTGCCACAGCTGACTTTGGCTTGCTCATGGAGTTAATGCCCTTGCTGTCAACTTTTGACTCTTTGCCTTATTTCCCTTGTTTAAGTCAGCGTTTCTCATACACACCCATTCCTTACCTTCTCTGCTCTTTTTTCTATTTATTCAGCCTTGGACGCTTGCCTAAGCTAGCTAGCTTGCTAGTTCTTTCTATTCTACCAAAGTAAGAGGAAGAGAAAAAAGAAAAAGAACAAGAAGAGAATTGCTTTGCTTCGCTGAGCAGAAGCAGTATCAGCAGAAGTAACAGTTAGTTAGGTAGTGAAATTCAGATATAAAAGTAGGTAGAGTACTGAAGAATTATCAAGGAAAAGCAGAAGAGATGGGAAGACCCCCTTGTTGTGATAAAGAAGGGGTCAAGAAAGGACCATGGACTCCTGAAGAAGATATCATTTTGGTGTCTTACATACAAGAACATGGCCCTGGAAATTGGAGGGCTGTTCCCACACATACAGGTTAGTTTCAATTTTTATCATTAGTTATGTTTTTTCTTCTCTTGATCTGATTGGGTTTGTATCAAAATTTATATTTTTTTTTTCATTTTTATGATATTTCTCTTAATTGATTTTTTTCCCTTCTGGGTCTTTCAGGTTTGTTAAGATGCAGTAAGAGTTGCAGACTTAGATGGACTAATTACCTCAGGCCAGGAATCAAACGTGGGAATTTCACAGACCAAGAGGAGAAGATGATCATCCACCTTCAAGCCCTTTTGGGAAATAGGTAATTATTATTAATAAATCCTTTAATTTGGTTAGAAAATCCCAAAGTGTTTACTTGGTTCATTAATTTATACTTATAATGGTGCAGATGGGCTGCCATAGCATCTTACCTTCCACAGAGAACAGATAATGACATTAAGAACTATTGGAATACCCATTTGAAGAAGAAACTGAAGAAGATGCAAACAGGTTCAGAAGCAAGTTTTGGAAATGGGTTTTCAGATTCCCAAACAATGCCTAGAGGGCAGTGGGAAAGAAGACTCCAAACTGATATTCACATGGCGAAGAGAGCTCTAAGTGAGGCTCTGTCACCAGATAAGGAGATGGAAGAGAAGCCATTTTCTTGCTCATCTGAATCAAAACCAGCTTTAGATGGTTCCTCTTCTTCTTCAAAATCTACCCAATCCTTAGGCTATGCTTCAAGCACAGAGAACATAGCTCGTTTGTTGAAAGGGTGGATAAAGAATCCACCAAAGGCAGCTAGAAGTAACTCAGCAATTACCCAGAATTCCTTCAACAACACAAAGCCATTTTCAGATTCTGCTTCTAGTGAAGGAACTGCAAAGGGAAACAGCATGGAGCTGTCTGACACTTTTGAATCCTTGTTTGGTTTAGAATCTTTAGATTCTTCAAATTCTGAATTTTCCCAATGTCTCTCTCCTGAGGCTACTCTTTTCCAAGATGAGAGTAAGCCAGATACTGGTTCTGAAATGCCCTTCTATTTGCTTGAGGAGTGGCTTCTAGATGAATGAGCTTGCCAAGAAGGGAGAGTTAGCTGCAGTGAAGATGCCCGTTTGTTCTAAATCATGTTCAATTTTTCTGGGGCTTTTGGGATTGGCACTATGGAATTTTGCTTTCAGTTCCAGGACTAAGATTGGTTGAATCTCTCACTTTGGCCTTAATCCCAGAGAGAGATTTTCCAATCTTTGTCTTTGGTGCTACAAGTGTATATTATTATTTTGCTATTAACATCATTTCATTACATCATTCTATTGTGGATGCCTCACTTGAGAATCTGATTATTTCTTTATTCTTGTTTCCTCATTTCAGTATTTTCTTTTTGTTGAAAAACTATTTAATATAGAAGTTTAATAGTAAATGTTATCCCTTCTTCGTCTCAAATGCTCTCTAATCTGATATCAAGAAAAAAGTTAGTCTATAAATTAACAATTAACAATTAACTAGTTAAACCGATCAGTGACTTTTATTTTGTTATTTTCTTTTTCTTGTTTAAAAAGAGAACAAACCTATCCAACTAATAAAAAAGTTTGAGTTATGGTTTTATATATATATATATATATATATATATATATATATATATATATATATATATATATATATATATATATATATTAAGAAATGACTTAGTCTATATAAATTTATACATGTTCAAAGGAAAATTTTAAATGGATTTCATCTTTTAATAGTTTTTAATTCCCTATGTTATTCTGATTATTTCAAGCTGTGGTTATATATCATTGAAGGCTTGATCTGAAAGATTCTACTTTTTTTGTTGGTTAAATCTGCAAAGTAGAAGTGTACCTTTAACAACATTAATATTATTTTTTTTTTGGTAATGTAGTATTAATAAGTTTTGGTTCGCAGTCTTTCTATGTGAATAAACAATGATAGAACTAAATTTTTTCTTGCTTTTTCAGAGATGATAAATAATTATTGAGGAACTTACTCATTGGTAAATAGAGATTTATGGGTGGCTTTCATTAATTAATGATGATAAAGAATTGAACTTTGACATAAACCTACTACCTTAATTTTGGGGACTAGCAATTAAAGTCAACACAAGAATTTAAGGAGTTAGTCTAGAGATAAGAATGCTATACCAAAAAATTTACTATTTAATTTTTAATAGAAACTATTAATATTTAAATTTTAGTAACAAATTTAGGATTTTTTATTGAAAATTTTAGGAATATTTTTAAGTTCTCTTGAATACATCAATGTGGAGTGTACACCTTTAAAATTGCATGAGAAAAAACTTGATTTCGGTGCACAAAATGTTAAATGCTAATGTAAGTGGCCTTAGCCCAAAGTGTCCTAATATCTTTACTCCTTACTCTTAAACCAAAATTTCACACTTTTACATAAAATTAATGATAAAAAAAATTTCGTGAATTGCCTCCATTTACACATATAAATGAGTAGCATTTTAGGCACACATCTAGGGGAAAGAAAAGGTACAATGATATATGTAACCCCCACCCTTCAAACCAAAATAAAATACTATTAACAAAATTTAGTACAATTAGTAAATAGTTATCTTTCTTAAATATGCTAACAAGAATTTCATTTCCTAATAACGTATATGAAAAATTTTGTTGAATAAAATTATATCTATTTTAATGATTTTTTGTCTTTAGCTTATAGTTATTAGCTGAAAAAAAAAATAAGCCACTAGACACTTAAGCGAAACTATAATAAGTTAATAACACAAAAATATAGTTATATTACCAATTTAGTCTGTGTTCAGTATTCAAATGATTAAATCAAGATGATGGGACAATCAATCATCATATAATCACAACATGCTTGTCTGGGTTTTTTTTCTTCTCAAGATCATATCATGAGTCTCACATTATTAACTAGTCATCTATTATTTTGATAAGCTTGATATAACAAAGTAACTAATAAATTAATGTGTCATACTTAATTTGGAGGGATTAATTGGAAATGGTTAGCAATTTGTTTATACAAACAAAGAAATGGTTACTTACTGATCCGATCTACAACAAACATAACCCAATATACATGGAATATTATTATAAATATGGAAGGTTAAACATTTTTTTAAATATTAAATTTTTAAAGTAGTGAAAACATGCTAATTATAGTGATGTAAATTGGTTAACAATATAAATAAGTATTTTGATAATGTTGATTTGATTATTTTTGAAATCCATAACCAATGCTTTGGTTATTTGGGTTGATTTTGGATAGGGGAAAGTCTTTTTAGTTTTATTTTAATTTTTTTAGAATTTTTTTTTAAATTATTAGTACAAGTTATAAAAGTCTTGATTATTTTTCATAAACAAACCTCATCTAGACACATAATTTAAAAAAAAAAAAAAAACTTTTTTATTTTCTTTCCTTTCTTACAAAACCTTTTTATTTAACATTTTTTTTTTTGGTGTAAACAGGAATTCATTAAACAGATCTATCACATAAAAATAAAAGTGTGTACTTAATTATTCAACTAAAAAAGTGATTAGTTATATTTATTTATTGCTACGAAAGCTATCAAGCATATCATTTTCAGTCATTTTCCTAAACTTTTTGACATCATCCAAGTAATGGAAACTCATTTCATCTATCTTTCTTCCCCTCTTTACTAAGTGTAATATGTCTAATTATCTTTAGAAGAGAGATGAAAATGATCAAAGCAAACAGGTAAGTCATAGTGAAGAGTTTGGGAGATATGTAGAGGGTTTGAGGTTCAGTCATTTTTTTGTTAACAAAAAATATAGTCAAATATATATTAGTAATTAATTCATTGACAACTATCTATTCAGTGGGCCTTCAATTAAATTTAAAAAAAAGAAAAAAAAAAAAAAAAGAAAAAGAAAAAGAAAAAACCATGACCAAGTTCTTTCAATATTGTGCGTTGATTCTGTCTACCTATATTATTTACTCTTACAGCTAAGATATGACTACCAAACCCATAGAAAAATAAAATTTCTTCAACTGTGACAATCTTCACAGGAAATCATTAATCACACAGAAACTTACGGAAAAGAAGAACCCAAAATAAAAAACATCACAGGATTCGCTTGGATTGATATCTGTAACCCTTTTATTCCCTTCCCTTCTCTCTCTTTCTCTCTTCCTCTCATTCCTATAGCACTTGTAAGAAATCCACTGATTGGCCATAAATGCACATGTGGTTCACTTTCAGTCACTTGTTTTCTTTCCTTTTTTTTTTTAAGTTTGTTTTAATGGTTTTATCATTCTGGAAATGCAAGTAAGAGTATCCATACTGTAAAGGGATGGGAAAGAAGCTTTTGAGCTCCTTAAGAATACCATTATGTCAAACTATGACTTACAGGGTTCCAATTCTCTTACCTTTAATTTATACTGATATGGAGTTGGAACCACTGCATTATGCACTGCTACATCTTCCCACCCTTCTTTCCTAGCCCTTATCAGATTTAGGAACCTCATAGCTAGGATCAAGCTCAAAAGAGATTGCGTTACCAAGAAAAATGGAAGAAGAATTTTTCTTGCTAAACATCTTGATAGTGTCATTTTAACTTGGCAAAGAAAATTTAGTTGAAGTCATCTATCATGCAGCTGGCTCTCTTTGCAGAGCTGCAGGAAATCACATTCTTATCATATTAAGTGTAATGTGGTCATCTTCCTTTGACAGACATAAATTTTTTGTAGTAAAAAAATAGGATTTAGTCATCTTGAGTTATTAGATGAATTAAAATTAATGATGTGGTATATTATGAGCTATTAAATTAACACTAATTGATTCATTCAACGATTCATAATGTATTATGTTAGAAATTGCACTAATTGTGTTCATGCAAATTTGATCTCTTTAAATTAAATATGTTAAAAAAATACTATGCCAATTACTGAGTATTGATGTCCTCATGAAGCCTAGAGGATTTTTCTTTCTTTTCTTTTCGAGGTTTTTATGAATATGATAGAGTAGTTAATACTTCAGTTGATTAAGAACTTGGATCTGGTCGCTTCCTTTAACTGGTCTCAATAAATCCTATTTCATTATTTTATTTGTCCATTAATTGGAAAGCTAAGTATTGTGAACCGCCCCAACCCTAAAGCAACTGAGCAAGGAAAGTCCTGTTTCCATAGGATAAGTGTCATGTAATTTCAAGTTGCCCACAAGAGCTAAGCTACTAATTAGAAGACAGAAGCATGTGCCTCTCAGGCGTGACCTTCTGAGCCCAACTCATTTTGCATTTAGTGCACCATGTGGATACATGTATATTGCATTGACAGCTTGCATTGTCAATCACGTAACTAGCTGAAATACAACAAATAATAAATATTAATCAATGAAAACAACGTGAAATTAAACTGTTTGAAAGAAATTCTCTGTGAGCAAAGGGTCACGAGAAACCAAGAAAATTAGCTTTCTAAGCAAGCTACTTATGTACGTTTATCTTGTACTTCAAGCTGTTTAGGGAACTGACACCAACACAGTTCCAGGCGTAAGTGCTGAAACGCTTCAAAGATATTGCTTGTTTTGTTTTTTTGTGTATGTCAGTAATTAAGAATGAATCAAAGAAAAAACAAGCTGTTGATTTGGCTAATAAATTTTTTAAAATATCTTAAATTAAAGGTTTTAAATTCAAAATTTTAAAATAACATTTATCATAAAATATATATTAATTATTGTTTCACGTATTATATAGGGATTAGTCTCGTATTTGAGATAAAGAATAATTAACAACACATTTAACTATTAAAATATGTAGTATCATGAGGCTAATTAAGAAGCAAATAGTATTTCATTTTCCTAGTATAATACTTCTGGAAACATTATAGATACATTTAACTTAAAACTTGTTAAGAAGTCAAGAAGCTGCTCCTTTTGGCAATGCTGAAAAGAGCATGCATGTGGATTTGCTGGAAACTCCTTCTAGAGAAAAAAAACACATGCTCAGTATGACAAGACGGGTTGGTTTTGATAAGGACTCCAATGGATCATGTGCTCCATTTTATAAGATCACCAACCTAATAAGTAATCAATCAGAAAAGGAATTGAAAATCCAGGATTTTACAGTACATATTATAATTTATTACTTGTTGTATTGTTGCTATAATGGAAATTCAATTCTTTTGACGCATGCAATGATGCAACTATGCTATTTCTCTAATTCCATTTAACCATTTTACCCACAGAAGTCAATTGGTACTGTTGGATACCATGAAATATGTTTTTTTTAAAAAAAAAATAAAATTACAAGTATTTCTACTTCAAAGAAATAGAATAAGTGAGATTACTTCTTTTTTAATTTTTTTTTTTTGTATGTTCAAATTTTAAATTGTAGAAGTTACTCAATTACTGAACTTAATTTACTTATTAAGTCACCTTATTAGTATTATCAAATATTTTTGTGTATATTTGGAATCTGAATATTTGAATACATAAATGATAAAAAAATAATCACATGATTGCATTTATGATAAATGGTAATTGCAAATTAGAGTTACTCACTTATTTCTAAGCATTACACCGCAGATTACAATATAAGAAAAAGACATGTGATCTCACCACCACCCCCCCCCCCCCCCCCCCCCCCCGAACCAAAAAAAATAGACCTGTGAAAATTCTGAGTCAAGCCAAAGCTGGCACGTTTGAGGGGTCAAGTTTTCATGGGGGAATTAATTCTTAGCTTAACATGAATGAGAAAATTGATATTCATTAATAGGTTACAGAATTTTACCCGTTTGAAGTTTTTAATTGTACCTACAAAATTACCTGATCATAACAAATCAAGTCAGATAATTCTTTTTTTTTTCATTTAAAAAAAAAAAAAAGAAATCAAGTGGATAGAATTTTATGCAAAATATTCATTCAAGCAAACAGTAATCGAAGTCTATTTTAGCTAGGTTCCTTTAATTTCCAAGTTTAACCACAAGTCATATCTTAATCCTTATTCATTATTTCAAGACAAAATGTATTCACAATGTTATCTACTTCAATTACGGATAAAACCAACGTCAAACCCTTAAACGAGGAGCTAATTCATATTAAATTAAGGAACTAAAATGTAAACTCAAAAATAGTGCTATTTATGTTAAAAAAAAAAAAAAGTAAACCTATTTTCTAAAAAAATTCTTAGCTAAAATATAGTTCCAATCGCATTGGGCATGAACAAGTTTCCCGGAGACCTCCTTGGCAAATTTGTGAGTGTAGAGAATTCTTTGATGTAGACTAATAGTATTGGGCTCATAAAATAATTTATAATTTAAGCCTAAGCCCAACTAGAGATCCAATGCTATACGAGTCCAAACTCATTTATATTAGATCGACCATCTGTTTCAAATTATAAATAAATGCATATATCATAACCCTCTTTTCATGTATTGATACAATTACATATATGTTGCTCCTTGTGAGGAGACTTGATTTCTTTTGAGGAAAACCTAACACCATGTCAACGAATTAGTCATCTTATCAGTTATGCTATTGGAAGATTTCATAATATACATTTCTATTTAATACTTATAACATGTTGCGCTTATCAACTAATCTTATTTTAGTTTAACAAAACAAGTAAGAATAAACATGAGATAGGAAAGGGACACACGATAGGATCTCAATCTCATCCCAAACTTTGCTTGGAATACAAAATTTTGACATTAGCTCAAAACTTTTTTGTCTATCTTTAGTTAAAGAAAGTATTGTTCCAATCTTATCATGCTCCAATCTCGATCTGTCTAAACACATTTGTTTTATCTTGTATTGGTAATAAACAAGTAAAACACTGTTATTTTAACTTATTTAATTTATTTACAAGGATATATATCATAATTGGATTGAGTAAAACAAAAAGTTATTTTCTAAACAAATTAAGAGAAGACAACATTCAATACGAGGTGACATGCTCTGATACGAAATTTCATTTAAGACTCAAATCCCCTTCTTGATTTGTCCTGCCCCAAGATTATCTTGATTACCTAGGGCCAAGATATCTTCGGCTTGTCCCCACCTCTGCAAGGCTGAACCATTTATCCTTTTGATATAAGTTAAAAAAAAAAATGGAAAATAAAAATACACAATTAAGCTGAAATAAATTATTATTATTATTATTATTATTATTATTATTATTATTATTATTATTATTATGATTATGATTATCATGTTAGAGATGATTTTGTTTGAAGAAATATTAAAACACTTAATATGGACACCTCCTAACAAGAATTTTATATTTACATCTCCTAACCAAACATATATTTATATTCAGATCAATGCACAGAAATTACACATTATTTTACCTGTTTATCATCTAAACAAGAAAAAAGTATCAAATAATATAAACAAACATACACATAACTAAAACTTAAAAAATAGATACACATAATTAACCTAGGCTTTTTTGAGCCTGGTCCTTATGGGGTCTCCGTGGGCTAAGCTTGAAATTATTTTATAAAATTAACTTGAAATTTCATATCTAAGCACCCTTTAGATATAAGCTTTGAAAGGTTAGTTAAGCTCTTCTTGCTACACCTCTATTGGTATGATCTGCCACATCTCTATATTTAATCTTTGAATAAGGTGTTAATTTAGTGGAAATATATTAAACTTTAAAACATTTTAGAACAAAAGTTATAAATTTAAAATTTTAAAATCATCTCTGTTAAGAGATGTTTATCAACTGTTATTATCTGCTTAAGCAAGAATTAATCTTAAATATAAAAAAAATAAAAGTTAACATAAATGAACAAATGCATAGTCTTTATCAAAATTTTGACTTAAAAACTAAACAAAATAAAAATGGTATGAGAGTATCACAACCCTTCTCTTATGTATATATTTTTTTCTTTTTGGGAATTGTCAGTTAAAACTTCAAATTTCTCCTTGAAAGACAAATAATGATTACTAGCTTGTATAAGTTGTAATGAATTGTTCATTGTGCCCACACATATCCATTTTGTGGTCCATTCAGAAAAAGGCACCTTGCATCATTCAAGGCAATACTTCTTTTACGTGATGGAAGGTGACAAGTGCTTGATATGGTGTCTGAAGACATTGTAAATTTTGATTTTGACGCAAGGGGAAGAACCCAGGAGCTGATGATGTATATATGTACCAATTAAATAAATTGACTTTCCCATTTTGATATTGCATTATTGCACATCTTCATCAATTATTTATCATCTGTAAGAGTCAGTTTCTATCGCAATTAGGAAAGAAGAAAAATTTTACGGTTTAAGAAGCCTAAGATGCTCGCTTTTATTGAAGGACCCCAAAATCATAATTGATAAGTCTTTTTACTGTTGCTATCACAATTAAGGTTGGGTAGTTGAGAAGCAAAATACTCCATCATTATTCATCTTTTCAAAGCACCATCATATTTAAGTCTAAATCATCCTCTTAAATCCATTTTAATCATCTGCTTTTAATTCAAACCCTTTTCATTTTCTCTCTCAAAATTGTTGCTATGCTAGGCCAGCTAGCTAGAATTCCAACTATATTAGAGTTTCAATCATAAGATAATACAAGCAATATGATGTGGGGAATTGATTCAACATGGTATTTCAAATCAAATCCCACCTTCACTAGCTTTAAGAAAAGAGTAAATCTAGTTGGAAATTAATGGGCCAAATAAAGACAATCATCAACTAGATGTGATATTGTCTTAGTCGAAATTGAACAAACTAGTACTTGTATTTGAATCAGATCCACAAAAACTAAAAGCACTAATGGAATATGAGACTCTTCCTTCAATAATTTTCTAAAAGCTAAGTGAGAATTTCATATAACATATTTACAGCACTAATTTTATGACCACAATTTCCCATCCTTTTGAGGCGATTATGGTTTCTCAAATATAAGAAGTTTGTACATAAATAATCAAATAATATATCGCAATTAACCAAAAGGACGATGGATTATATTCATAAAAAGTTAACTATTTCATAGAGAGTGAATTACGAAAGAATTAGAGACAAATTTGAACGCCAACACATTTGATGCTTGCAAAACATTCAACGACTAGCTAGGCCACCCTTTGCATCGTTGTGTGTCATTAAATAAAGAGATGGGGTCATGGAGATATCGGGCACTTTCGATCAATTTAGCCATGCACGAGGATCTACGAGGCTGTTGAAATGCAATGTTCTCACATGGTGAGCATAAATGGATAAAAAGGGAGGTTCTTTTCTTTCAGTCTTCCATCAAAATCATGCACCAACATTACCTAACCAAATTCTGAAGGCAGTTAAAAATGTTAGGAACTTTTGTCTTACTCCAGCACAAAGCTTTTCATCGTTTGAAGGAGCTAGCCAGAATATGCCTAGCCAAGAACTCGTTTGTGAGGATATGTCTTGAATTATTTTAGAATCTCTAAAAGATTAATATTCTTAGGTGATTTGGGTGAACAACATTTTCCTTATGGTATTAGGATTCTTAGAGGTTTTGGGATCATTCTAATATGTAACTGAGAATATTGGGAATATTCTAAATGGTAATTAGAAGATTTTCTTAATTGTTGTTAGTTTTCTAGTTGTTATGGTTTCCTAATCATCTTAGTTTCCTAATTCTCGGCCATAAATAAAGCCTATATTACTATGGAAGGAAAGCAGACAAGTCATGCTACAGATCAGAGACACTAGTGAGGTGTGTGTGAGTAAATTTACTTTGACGGTAAAGAATTCTGCTGCTACCTGTGCTTCTTGCTTAATCACCGATTAATTTCACAACACTCGCTATGTTGGGTCTAAAAGTGTAAACTATAAAGAGGAAAAGTGCGAAACAAATTAATGTGCAAAGTAATAAAGAAAATTTTTATGATCCCTTTCGGACCAACGTTAGGGGTGACCTCAAAACAACCCATTATATACAACTGAATTTTGGATGCATGATTTATCGAATACATTCATCTGCACTACTTTCTAAAGTTTCTTTTTGAGGAGAAACAAGTTTGGCAGTATAAACATGCACAATTGGCAAGGTTGGCAAGGTTGTTTTAGTTGTGATAGAATTTATGTAGAATCTTTTTATTCACACCCAACTTAGGTATTACAAATTATATATATCACATCTACAAGGGGGACCCAAATTAAATAAGTGTATAACTATATCCTTATCTAAATTCGTTTATTCATGTTAAACTCAAGAAATGGAGAATGGCTTAATGATGATCGATATATATAGTTACAAGATCCACCTGTCACCATATTTTGGTCATTCACTATCATTGCATCTTAGATAAATGAATCATAAAATCCTTTCGAAGATATTTAAACTAAAATAAAATTGTAAAGACACCAAAATGACACTCAAGTGAACTTTGTTATCCAAATGTTTCCATTAATTGGATTTTAGAAAAATCACTTAACTAGAGTCTAGTTCCTACAACAAAAAGCTGATAAAAATCTCGGCTAAAGGGTGGGATAATATGGTAAACTAGTTGTTTCTAACCAGCCTTGTCGTTTATGTTGACCAGAGAGAGAGAGCTTTTGAAGTAAAATTTTTTGTTGGCAGTATGCAGTGAATAAACAGATAAGCACAGATCATTTTCCTACAAGTAATTGAATTTACTGAGAAAATCACTTCTTGAAAGCTCTCTTCACGATCCTTCTGAATGCAAACAAACGAATCATAGTGATTTTTCCGTACGGGTTGGGCAAAGCTTAGCTATCATGCTCACGTTTTTAGGTCAAGTTTTATAGACAAT
This sequence comes from Bauhinia variegata, assembly GCA_022379115.2. NCBI lineage: Eukaryota > Viridiplantae > Streptophyta > Magnoliopsida > Fabales > Fabaceae > Bauhinia > Bauhinia variegata. The sequence continues at coordinate 18,884,739 of CM039428.1, read as the reverse complement.
TGTTATTGGCATCGTATCAGTGCACCCCACAAAAATGCCTTTTACTACTAAGTTAAGTGGCCACTGTACGTTTAACGTTTAAATCCAGCTTAGCTGGTCATTCTAAAACAAACCCATCACTATTTTGGGTGAAAGGAGAAAGCTTTCCAAATTAAACCCATGACTGTTATGGAATTGTCCATATTATAAGCAGAATCATTAATATTTTTTAATTTTATTTTCTGGACAAAAGCTGATTAGGTGGCTGAAGGGATGATCAATTTGATTACTAATTAATTAAAGCCACTAATTTTAGGGTTTCCTATTGAGCTAAGAATATTTGATTACAAGATAAAATAGTTCTCAACAGTAAAAAGTGGTTAAGAGTAGTTCCACCGCTTAGTTCAAGAGATCAGGTTTACCTTTTATAAATACACATTCTAGGGTTAGGGCTTGGCATAACCACTACAAAGTAAGCTAAGTCACTCTCTTTCTGCCTCTCTGTCTCTTTCCATTTCTCTCTCTTTGTTCTTTCTCTTCTTACCTCTCAATCTATGCCAGTTTCTGACTTTGATTCACCAAACCTCTCACAGAATTTCACCATAGCTGTTGCAGGGATCAGAGAAAAGAGGGAAGCAAAGGCAAATTTGAGGGAGTCTTTAAGATGAGGAAGCGCCAAGTAGTTGTGAGAAGAGAGCAACCTCAAAGGAGCCAAGACAGTTCATCTTTCACAGTTAGGAGTGTTAGATATGGAGAGTGCCAAAAGAACCATGCTGCAAATGTTGGAGGATACGCCGTAGATGGCTGCCGGGAGTTCATGGCAAGTGGGGAAGAAGGCACAAGTGCTGCTCTGACTTGCGCTGCCTGTGGCTGCCACAGAAACTTTCACAAAAGAGAAGTGAATACTGAGGTAGTCTGTGAATGCTCTTCTCCTCCCCAGAACACAAACTGAGCCAGCTATATCTCAATTATCATGGAGATTCCCTGTAAAATATGTTGCTTAGTTGGTTTTTGATTGTTGGGATTTTATGAAAGTGCAGGTGATTTATAGCTAGGCTGGTAATATAAACGTTTCCAAGATTGATGTCTGTAAAGAAACTTATTCTCTTCTTAATTGGACCTTGGAAAATTGGCTGAATTGTCATAAACTAGAGCTTGATCTGTTGGATTTTTCTTTTCCTTTTTAAGTTGTGTTCACTTTGTTTGCTTGACTCCTCAAGATATCAATTTGAAGAACAATGAGAAAGTTTGTAAATGATAGATGAAATATTATTTACTTTAATTTCTGTCCTTTCATGGGGGATGCTTATTTAGATTCTCTCTGCTGCAAATTCCTTGAGGCCACACAGCAGCTTCCACACACTACACCTACCTCCACTTTGCCTATTTGTTTTTCTTGCTCTAGCTATTTGGGATTTTCCGTATCTGAACTCAACTCAATCAGTTTTTACTGTGTCATGCAGGGTAGCTTGAATGCAAGTGGGTGAGCATTCTCTTCCAGTGTGTCATGTATGACAAATACTTAAAAATCACAATTTTAGTGTCTTGTTTTTTCATCATGGCCTTCGCATATGTATTGCACTATACTAAGTCAACAATTAATTATGTCAATCACAAAACTCGGATTTTCTATAATGTAGTCATTGATGTGGCAGCGAAAAAATAATCATTAGATTAGACCGTATAATGTACTAATTGATTTATCTGATAATTAAGTTTTTACTATGTTAATGACTATGCAGTCAATTGCAAGAAAATTAAATTTTTTTTTATAGAGATTCTTTTGCTCTACGGAAAGGCACTGACTAGCTGATTCTAGTATGTTCTAAGTATCATAATCACTAAACAACCAATTAGGCACTATATTTATTAATGGAGATGTTTTGAGATCACTTTGATTGCATTGACGGTCCACATGTCTAATCATTTTGGGTATTGAAATGAAGACTTTTTATTAGCTACTTATTAAAAGTTGATTTGAGCTAACTCAAACTGAAAAGTATGAAAGAAGTTTTGATAGGAACACAATTAACAAGCTTCACGAGTGATTTATCTTAAATGACGGGAAGTAATCAAAAAAAAAAAAAGCTAACGCAAAAGCTAGCTAGCCACTATCTTCCTATTGTTCTATATATATAGCTATTATCATTGAGTTATTGCATTGTCAAAACCCTAAATGCATTTAAGCACTATACAATTGCTCAGAAGAGAAAGTTATTGCATTTTTTTTTTAAAGAAAAACCCTAAATGTATTTTAAGCACTATATACAACTGCATAGAAGAAAAAGAAAAGATAACATTGAGATGAATGAAAAGCTAGCTTCCATACCTTCTGCATATGCTCGTAGACAATTCCTTGTAACAATAGAATAGAAAGTCTCAAACACCTATCTCTTTGTTCCTCAGCAAATGGCTGCTAACTAAATTTAACAAGTGAAATGTGCTGAGGCAGATACTTTCATGATACTTCCTGTGCTCAATAGCTAGCTTTCATTAAAAAGAAGTAGGGAGGACCATCGTTTTGTTAATAGATATTTTCCATGTGAGGTGCAGTGAGCAAAAATGGACAATTAAGTTAGGCTTCAGAATATGGAAGGAAACAAACTTTCGGTATACGTTGTAGGGAAACAGGTATATGTCAATTCTGAAAAAAAAAAATTCAGAATCTTTCTACAGCCTGCCACATTTAAGAAGATAAAATATCTTCCAGAGAAGATATTTTCTGTATTTCTGATACAAGTCCTTTGATCAATGCTGGCATACATATATGAATGCAATGAGGAATTTCAATCCGATATTTTATTCTTCCTTATATATAAAGCTAGAAAAGAATGACTTGTCACACACAAATACCCATTCTTATACTGTTTAAAGTCAAAATTCTTAATTTGAAAACTTAATTGGAGTCACACTTATTAAAAAATATTTATGATTTGTTTATTGTTATCCGTCTCAAATAAAGATAGTCTCATATCCAATGAGGATGCCTTGAGTGTTGTAAACCAACAAAAATACATTTTATATAAATTTTAATGCACCTAATTGCACGAGAACTTCATTTAAAAGAAAAAATTACTGATCATGTAAATTGTCAATTATATTAAAAATATCATCTTGGAGAATTTCTTCTCTACGCTTAAGTCCCAAAATGTCATCTGTTAAATAAAGGGTTTAAAGCCCATCTTCAAGAATATACAGTATGAATACAGTGCTAGACATAAATAAAGAGTACAATATATATATATATATATATATATATATATATATATATATATATATATATATATATATATATATATATATATATGTATGCATCCTCTCAGTATGTTTTGCCGATATAGCTTACTTCTTCAAGAACAGAAATTGCACGGCGAGAGTTGCTTCCCTGATTAGAAGAGGTGGTGCTAGTCCAGACTGCATTGGTTGATATATAGTGGTCATGCTAGCTACGGCTAGTGGCTACATATATATAATTCTTCTGATAATTGCATATGATCTTATACAAGAGAGCCAATTTCTGTATTTATTTGACTGATCACAAACGATGAAAATCTATTTTTCTTTTTTCTATCTCTGTCTCGATGAGTCAAAATCAAAGCTTTTATTTACTCTTGATTAATAGTTCAAGCTAGCTAGAGTGTTAACAAGTGTCAAGTCTCAAAAGAGAATCTGTGATGTCCTGTTACAATTTCAATGGAATTTCCTCCATATATGAGATTAATTACAAGGTTTGTTTTGTTGCCTTGTGAACTCATGAAGAAACAGGGGTGTGTGTGTGTGTGTGTGTATATACACACACACACACACATATGTTTGCCATTGTAGACTCTATATACACTACCAAGAATAGGACGTTTGTACTTTCCTCAATAGGAGATTTTGAGACTCAAATGTTATACTCTAAATTTGATATCATTATAAAGATGTTAAAGAATTAAGTTGCACAATATTTTTTTTTTAATCATAGATCTTCTATTGGATTAAAAAAATGCTTTTACATATTATTATTATTTCTTATAATATGTTTTCATTCTTATATTTTCATTTCTTAAAAATATGTTTGTTAAATTTTATCTAGTTCCATTTTTATTTGTTTCCATATTCATTTATTACCCAACAATAACTTTGAATATATTTTATTGAACCAAACATATAATTTTGCGTTTAGCATTTATTTTTACTGGAAATAAAAACAAAAAACAGCTAAGATAAACAAGCACTAAGTTTTTCTAAAATATCTATAGATCAATCACACTATATCAATTAAAACAGCTAATTTTCAATCAAGTAATCAATAAAAAATGAAACAGAACCATATACAAATGAGTTGATTTAAATAAGGTAACTTTAATCTTGTTAAACTAAAATTTACTAACTATTTAACTCACATATATACAATAATCAGTATTTTTTTTTCCTTATGATTTTAATATCAGAATGAAGAGATTTTCTTTTTCTCTATTCTTAGCCACTATTGACATGTAAGCAGCAGTTTGTGTGGTTCCAATTAATTGGCAAGTGATTAGAATGCAGAAAATCCATTTCCAATATAGGGACTTAGTGGAGCTTCCAATATGAAAGAGGGAATATGAGTTATCTTCCACCAATTAATATATGCCGCCAATTTGAATTACATCTTTATATGATTTCATCACACTATTCTCCCCACTTATACAACCAATTCCCATTCCTTTGATATACTTTTTTTTTTTTTCTATAAATAAAGAAGAGTATATTTTGTATATTAGCAAAAATAATAATAATAATAATAATACATTTGAACCAAAGAATTTGAGGCAACCAGCCTTTAAACTTGGAAGACAATGCCACTACACCAAAGCATATTCCTCAATTTAATATACTTCCTCTGAATTTTTTGGTACATCTCGAAAAGGAAGACCAGGAAATGGAGCAACAGAACATCATCAAGCTAGGCTCTTTTTATTAGAAGGGCTAAACCAAGTAGACCCTTCCAGATTGGGCTGAGTTAAGTTCAACTAGTTTGCCCAATTTTAACGAATGACGAGTACCAATAACTTCAAAAGTTAATAGGAAAAAAATACCAATAATTTTGAAAGTAACCACATGAAATCTTCAGTTTAATCTTTATAAGTGGGCTTGAATGATGGCCTACCAAATATGGGCTATACCTTTGTAGCAATTTAACTTTCTGGGCCCTTGATGGGTTAATTATGGGACAAAATTTAACTTTTGTACAAGTGTTGGTTCAACTCATTCAAATCCCACATCAAGCATTTCCATAAGTAATTTATAAATTCCACTGAGACTATGACATACTTTCACTTTAAAATAAGATAGTTTTTTTTTTTTATCTTAAATTTTTTTATATGCATCAAATGTATTCTCAACCAACAGTTGAAGACTTAATACTTTTTGAACTATAAAGTTCACCAAATTAGGTACATTTATCTCAACGTCTTTTTTTCTATATACATGACTAATGACCAAAACTCTTATTAGCATACTTAAAAGCTTTCACCTTAGATTTTTTTTTTTATCATTTTTATCAAAGTTAGAAAAAGAATTATTAAAGATTTCAACATAGAGATTAAAAAAAAAATTTATCCCAAAACATAAAAACTAACACAAGTGGCGAGAGAGGACAATATTAACTCAAGCCAAACCCCACTTCACCCTGCAAGTGCAAAACTTGATGTATGACAAAACGAAAGATAGCTCTGAAAAATGAATGATGAGATATTGAAGTTGCTTAAGCTAGACTCCATATTATGGCTTCTATGTTAGGCCTAGAATGAGGGTTGGGTTGAGAAGGGTCAGAGACCCCAAATGGCAGCTCATGGACCTCAAATAGAGAGTCAGAGTCACATGGTCCCTAATGAATCAAGTGGGTAGGCTAGGCTATGCATGTGAATCACAGCAGGAGGGCATTATGGTTTTCCTTATTCGGTTAGACAAATGGGCTCTTCCCTATTTGTTCCACATGCCATGACGTTCATATATATATTCATCGTTCCACTTTAACATTTCAAACCCCTTCACTTGCCCATTTAAATTCAAAATATATCTATGCTTAAAACATGCCAGCTTTTTCTCTGCCATTCTGAATTTCCAAAAGTTGCACTTTGCCTTAACTATTTTTATGTTGTGGGATGGAATCACAAGAAGGAAAATGGATGGGAAATCTTCTTCCCACTATCCAACGTACAAATTATTGTAATATCTCAACCAAGTTAACGCGAGTTTGGAAGAACAAGAGTTATAATTTTTTTGTCATTAATTAAACAGATAAAGGTAGATTTATTTTAGGAGATTCTTGAAAGCTTTAATTCTATTTACATTAATAATATCAAGTGAGAAAAAACAAGGACTCTCCTTGAAAGCGGTTAATCACTAAATGAAAATTCATTTCTCTCTTCTATAATATATAGTTGATTACTTACTACTGAGCCGAGTTCACCTTCACTTTAGGATTAATTTCAATGACTAATCAGTCAAATGTGAAAAGAATATGGTGTTATAGTCAAATAAAATGTCTTTTTTTTTATTAAAAAAAAAAAAAGTCTATACTTAGGGAATTTTATGTAGACTCATTGGATATGTAATTAATCTTTGTTCAATACAAAAAGTAATAAACATTGAACTTCTTTTAATAAAGGTAATTATAAGATTTTAAATTTAAAACTTTTAATTTATAACACATTAAGTTTAGTCTATTTTTATTAAATTAATAATTTATTGATATTAAATAAATTTTTTAAACATTACTTTTTAATAAGATGATTCATGTGGTAAAGGAGCAAAGTAGAGGAGAGTGAAAAGAAAATGCAAAGGGGTATAGGAGAATTATGCGTATCCTATCTGAAATTTGTGCAGAGGGTGACCAGCATTTTAGTAAAGAGCCAATAGTTTTGAGCGGTGAAAGGCTGAGCTGATACACAAGAATATCGAAAATGGAGATTGTTTAGAGATAATGAATGGACCACCAAGGCACATATGCAAGTGCCTCTAATCTTTATGCTGTAAATACTTGTCTGGTCCACTATTGACTTGCAAACTCGTCCTTTCACATTTTCTTGCTTTGCTTAACTGTTCTTTCTTTTTATGGTTTTTTCTTTCCCCTTTTTCTTTTAGCATAGGATGAATAACAGCCTCAGAATACCAGTTAAAATCAAAACTCAAATTTAATTTCTCAACAACTATTAACCTAACTAACATGCAAATAACAACAAACAGGGATGATTCACTTGGCAAAATTTGAATTGTTTTATTTGTAAAGTTTAAGTTCAAATTTTATAATAATATGATAAGTTATATCTTCTTCTTTTTTTCATAAATAAAATAAAAATATAATTTTTTTAATATAAACTTAAGCATATAAAAAGAAAACTAGGTTTAATTTTAACGCAGGAGAATAAAGAACCTTATTTCTAAGCACTGTACTTTGCTCAATTGTTACTACTAATGATGAAATTTTGATAAATAAGTAAGGACGCCTTTTGGTTCCTTTTGCAAAGTATTTAAAAATATTAATCTTTTACGGGAGTTAACCTCCAATTCTTAGTGAGTGTCATAGGGTTAACATTTTGCAACCTAAAAAAAAATGACTATATATGTTGTAAAGTATATAGACCTTCCTTAGTTGTTGGAGCTTTCTTAAATTTCACTCTATGCTATAAAAATTACCCACCTCACTCTCATAGAACACAGAGGTTAAAAGAGAATCCAAGCCACTAGATAGTGGACTCTCTTTGAAAGGTCCCATAATGACACAAAGTAGTCTACTAATTGGCAAGGGACACTCTAAGAATCCAACGAAAGTAGCCTAACGAAAATGTAACTTAACCTTTAGCACCCTTTAAAGCTTGAGATTAGAAGTATACAAATTATCCGACTCGATGAAAAGGAAATTGTGACTCTAAGATATTTTAAATTAAATGTTCTAAATTTAAAATTTTAAAATTATATTTTTAATACAAAATTTATTATTTATTGTTTTTCATTTTGTGTTTATACTAGGATTGATCTCAAATCATGTGTCTATTATATATATATATACACTTTTGTCTTTTTTTATAAATCATTGGTATTTAGTATCATATTAAGTATCGGTTAATTTGATTCGAGTAAGATCACAAGGACAATAAAATTTTTCCTATCAAATTTTAATGTAATTATATTTCTAAAACTTAAACTCAATATCTTTGATTAAATTAGAATAATCTTGTGTATGTTAGTTGATATATGATTCCATGTAGCATAACAATTATCATGCATGCATATTCTTTTTTCTTTTAGCAAGGTTCCTACAATAATTGTAATGTTTTCTAAGAAGCCTTGCCCACTCCTCCTCTTGAATAGCAGCACATGGAGCATGTTCTATTGCAAACCCCATTTCTAGCAATAACCTAGTACCAAGGTTATCATCTCCACTAGAGGGAACTGCAGTTAAGGAAAATTAGGTTTACAAAGGTCTAATAGTACACGACACTTGAACGTGGTCGTTTTTTGTATTATGCAATTTTGCCCCCTACCTTTCCTTTCTTTTTTCTTTTTTATTTTTTCACTAACATGAAAGTAGGTAGCAGCTGCAGAAAATCAATCACACATTAGAGAGTTGCAATGTTTCCTCAGAATATATTTGATAGAAATTAGAGTGGAAAGAGTTGGAGTTTGTTTCGTTTTAGTTTTAGCTAGCATGTTTCTTTCGGTTCAATTAGCTGCAAAGCCCCTCTCTGCCGACACTTGATAGCAAAGATTCAAGTAATTAATTACATAAATAGTAAAATTAAATTAAAGTTAGAATTTCCATTAATTTGTGCATCAATGATATTAATTGCCAAAGATATTTAAGAGTTTAACTAAAAATATCAACTTAAAACTTTAATAATATAATTTTATTAAAATTTAATAAAAAAAAATTATAACTCTATTTATTTTAAATTAAAATTAATTTATACTCAATATAACATTCGATTATTTTTCAACTTATTATATTCTATTAATCAAAGAAAATAAAGTAGATAGCAAGGGTTGTCCACTTGCAAGTTGATACATTCTTTCAAAGGTTTTGATAGAATTTAGCCAAGATTCCTTGCTTTGTGGGCTCAGATATTTCTTTAGACTACCTAGGACTACAACTTCCTCAACACTTGCATATATATATATATATATATATATAATATGAGATTGATCTCCATTTAATATGCGAGAGCCAAAATAATAAATTAAAATCATTCAAATCTAAAGTAGTCCCCCAACTAGACCTAGAATAGTGTATAGTAAAATTAAATAGGATCAACCTACCACCAAACATAAGAAATTCTTAAAAATAAAGCAAAACAAATATGATTTAGTTGATCTTTCAAATGGGTGCCTAACTCTAACCATAACTACATACATTGTCTTCAAAAAGAAAACACTGTATAGGCACATGCATGGTGTTGGTATAACAGCAAAGGGAAGTTTCTTTTGTTTATTTTATTTTTTTTGTTATGTTATATCATAGGGTCTTTTGGAGAAGAGATGGTTAAGACAAAGTTCATCTATCTAATCATGTAATTTATAGGGTCAACATCATGGAATAGTGTGATCTCTTAAGAGGGTAGGGACAGAAAGTTTCTTATCAATAACTAGAAGACATTAACCTCAAACTTTATTGATCCCTCTACCAATAATTATTAATTATTAATTATTAACAACTAAAGTTAACTCCCATATTAAGCAAAATTGCTTGATTGAGATAAGTGCACTGCACCATATGGTTAAATTTATTTTCCATAATCTCAATAATTTTATGCCCACCAATAAAACATTAGTAGATTGCCAAAGAAAGAATTATGATATGATAAGGATGTTTTAAGGGAGACTTTTTGAAGGGACAAGAAGGCATAATCATGTATATATTTGGTTTTGAATTGAAATGACAGCTTATTTGATTCCATGGAATTTTGAATGCTTTTCTTGACCAACTTGGAAGAGAACACCATCCTAACATTGCTATTGCTTTGGATAAGACAAGATTAATTGGTAAAGTTGTGTACCTTCAATCATATTTAGTAGTATCTCCAAAATATACATTAGGTTAAAAAAAGTAAACTTTGGAATGAGCTTATTGGAAGTAATTATTATGTAAAATTAAAGATTAATTTTTTTAAAGTGAAGAAATCATTGAAATAAATACAACATTTTTTAATTAATTTTTTATTAATATATTCAAGAGACTTAATTATCCATCAATTCTATTGAACTCTCTTAGTATCTTATTTATTTTAACGGTTTACGTTGGACAATCAAACAGCTAATTAGCTATATTGTCCATATAGTTAATTTAAGAATGTAATAATTTTTTTGTTATATAAGACATTTAGTACACTATAAATTTAAGTATACGACAAATGTATATCCAATCTAAAATTGGCAAACTTTAATCAGCTAATGCTAGCCCCCCTTTAGCTAATGATGCAAGTAAAGCTTAAATTAAAAGGGAAAATAAACATCGCTTTGAGTACAATAATAAAATAAGCTTCAAATTTAGGCTTGTTGCTTAAAAACTCAATTTGTCTTAAGTTGCCATAAAATTCTTTTTAAATAATTTTTAGCTAAAATTACAAAAATAATGTAGAATAGTAGATGTGACAACGCGGCATTCAACTGATTCTTAAAGGACTACAGACGCAAAAGATCTCATTCGATTCCCCCTTCACTTTCAGACCATTCCACGCCTATCCTTAACAATTTTTTTTTAAAAAAAAAGGAATATAAATATAATTTATTCCTATTTATTTATTTATTGGTGCTTAATATAAAGCAGGACATCCAGTATCATGTCCAAGTCTAGGGCAGTGTCCCCTTTGCTGTGCTGTGCTGTTATTTGGTATTGCATTGGAACACAAAAGCGCTTCCCCAAAATCACTTTTAGAAAAGCAAAAACCTGCAAAGATTCAAATCAAGCAATGCAAAAATTCTGGTTTGATGGGAAAGATGACCGAATGCCCACAGTCCATCACTGTTGCATTTAGTGGCAAAATTTCATCATCACTGTTCTTAAGGGTCACCATTAAGGACCAAAGACCTGCCCATGCCTTGGTGGTTAGGGACACTAGCCACCATCCCCGCTACCCTACAGTATAGTATTACTTACCTCAGAAGTGGACCCCCCTATAATTAATTAAATTTATTAATTAATGAGAGAGAAATATCAGTAAACAAAGCCAAAACAGATCCCATAAAGCCCCTAAAATAAAAAATACATTATCTTAAATGACATAATTAATAAAGTTATCTACTTTCCTTATAAGGAAAGTGCCCAAAGAAAAGATTTACATTAAGCATATTGGGTTACATTAATTATTATTTTATCCACTTAACAAATACTAAAGGATTAGCATTGCATGCTTGATTAAAAAGAACAATTAATTAATGACACGGTCTCTTTTAGAATCATTTTCTATACCCATATCTGATTCTATTAAGATTAACTTAAAAAGATCATAACTTTATTCTGTTAGGGCAATCAAAAACCTTATAACTTGATTAATTAACGCAATCTTAATATAAAATTACTTGAATAGAATAGGAATTGCACAAAAAAATTCAACCTTGTACTTAGCAAAGCAACGCTTTCTGCCCCTTTCTCCCGGACACGAGAAAATCCAGAAAAATCGAACTGTTCTAAGTTCAATGTTTGATCAATCTTCACCCACAAAGAAAACCAATCCATGAAAGTATAGTAATTTGAAGAAAAACAGATTAAGCAGAAGAAAGAGGATATGAACGTATATATATGAATGCAGAAAATAATTAAATTCCCTCTGGATATCAATCTCTCTGTCTTTATCCTTTCTCTTCCAACAAGTTAAATATCCTTAAGAAGGTGATTGATGATGAAAACTAAACAATTGAAATGAGGGGAAGAAAGAAAAAAGAAGAAGAAAGCAAAAAAACAAAAGGACTAAAATTTAAGAGGTAGTAGCCTTACTTACTCTATCATGATCATCTATCATATTATTTTTAACTTTTTTTTTTTCATTCCCCCCATTTTCAAGATGAAGAAGATGACCCATTAGTCCCAGCAAGGTTTGCTTGACTATCGCTATGGTGGAAGTGATTTTGGTCCTGAGCGGTGGCGCCGTTGCCGTTGTTGCCGCCATTGATGGCCGGTTCATGGTGGTGGGTGGTGTTGGGGTCTTGGTCGAGCATGGTGGTACCGGCACTGGAAATTGAAGTGCCATTTGCGTCTCTTTTCCCGAAAGTGTTCTTGTTGTTGTGCATCCACACCTTTAGAACCCCTCTGTCAACGCCAATCTCATTGCAGAACTCGTGTATCAAATTCTCATCCTTCTTCTGCATCTTCCACCCTACCCGTTCGGCGAATTGGAGCATCTTGTCTTTCTGATCTTGGGTGAATTTGGTCCGGAACCGCTTTCTCGCATTCGTGCCCGGCGAGACAAGAGCGTGGTTGCTGGGTGCAGCGGTGCTCTCTGGGGGAACTGATATGCCGGCGGAGAGAGCTAGGAGCATGTGGGGTGCTGATGCCGGGTAGTAAGACGAGGAGATCGGTGGTGGGGAAGCGGAATTGGGGCTTCGATGTGCTGGCGGTGGTGGAGGGTGGTGTCGATGGTGAGGTTGGTACTCGATAACGTGGGTGGTCGGGGTGGGAATTGGCTCCTCCGGCTCACGGCGGTGGAAATTCCGGTGACACCCACAAGCGGCGCATTTGAGAGAAGTCGGGTCGGTTGAGGTGGCGTTGGGGGAAGGCATGAACTCGCCGCAACCATCCAAAGCATGGCCTCCCAAGCTGGCTGCATGGTTTTTCAAGCATTCTTTGTAGGTAACCACCACGGATTGGTTGGCGAGGGGGTGGTGGAGATGGTGATGGGGGTGGGGGTGGGGGTGATGCCGCTTAAGCACGCCGTTGGAGAAAGACAAGCTCTTAGCAGGTTGGATCCGGGTCGGAGTCTCACTTTCAGGTTCTGGGGATTTTGCACCAGTAGTAGCAGTAGCAGTAGCGGCGGTGGCGGTGGCGGCAGCTGTGGTGATTGCTGTGGGGGTTATGTCCATGGCTCAAACATCTAGGGTCCCAAAAAGAAAAATCTAAGCTTTTTTTTTTTTTTTGGGTTGAGTTAGGATTTTGTACAGACTACTAATATAACACACAGCTCCATATAAATTCCATTCCAGCACTGTATGTTTCCTAGGAAAATTGGGTAAGAAAAGAGAAGGTGAAAGAAGAAGACGAGGATGATGATGTGCAGTGATGAGCGATGACTGTTGATAATAAAAATCAGGGTTATGTGGTTGTCCTTCTTAACCACTTGTTTTTTTTAACCCTGGTTATAATCCATGGTTAAGTTGTTGACCCCACTTGGGGTTAGATGTGAGTAATAAATATACCCTCCCTTACCCCTCCTGTCTCCCAAAATTGAAATGTCCCTACGGTTAATCACATATACTACTACCCATGTTTAGCTTAAACTTTGTCTTTTGAGCCCCTCCTCCTTACTCACTCTTGTCTTTTCTTTCAATTTTTATTGTCACAGTAGCTCAATCAAAGTTGGATTACTTAGTAAACATTATAATTATAGTTATACTTTAAAAAGACATGAGTTTGTTTGATTTTGTGTTGAAGACCGATAATTTCAAAAAGTTTTTATAAGGATAAAATTATTATTTTTTTAAATTTTATCAGTTATTAATTTTAAATTTAATAGTTTAAATTTTATTATTTATTAAAATAATTTTTTTTCTAAATATAAGTGTCAAAAAAGTTTAAATTATTAAATTTAAAATGAATAATAACTTAAATTTATTAAAAATTGATGATTTTTTTCATCATAAAATGGCTTACTCTATATCTTATTGAGGTAAATTAAAAGCCCCTTTTTTATTTCTTTTTTTAAAAAAGGACCGAGGTCCCTGGCAAGTTAACTGAGTGAGCAGTTGTCACTTGCTCCCCGCCTAGCATGAAATTAGAAGGACCTGCAATTTTAAACCATTGACTGTAACCCATCTTAATTTGTCAAGTTGCCAGTGAAGAAGAGGACAGCTTTCACAGTAAATCATTGAAATTTTATCTTTGCCGGCAACCCCCAACCTCTTTTTTTTTTTTTTTCATATCATTACGTTCCTCTTTTTCTAATATTTGCTTAGTTCACCTTTTTTCCATCAATAATTACAAAACTAACATTGTGCCTGCGCTTCTTGTCTTTTCCACCCTCGCAATCACAAAATTACGATTTCGTTAGGGTATAAAGAAAAATTGGCAAGGCAGTGGCAAATCCGTAATTGTGATTCTGAGACAGGGCCACGCATGGTATTTGAAATATTCCAGGGTGAGCGTTTAGGACACTGCTCCTACGCTTTCTAAAATTAAAGGTATCTTTGTCGGCACGAGAGAATTTTGGACACCGGGATCGTTCTAGCAGCGCTTTATTCTCGTTCCGCACGAACGACGACGTTTTGAGCACCTGCTCCGTTATACCCGACAAACGACATGTCCTGAAACCGTATCGTAAAATCAGGGCGTCCTTTTATCCAATGACCAGAATGCCCTCAGCAGTTCAGGGATATTACTCTTTGGAGCTTTGTGCATGAAATGAGATAACCTGTCCAGCATAATCGTGATTAGGACGTAAGAAACGTCCCTAATTACATGACACATGTTAATCAAGTGCCACGTGGAGACACGCGTGAGACAGCCCGTGTATTATGGAGGAAAATCAAAATTGATGAAATATTTATGAGCCTGTAGTAAAAGAAGAGAAGGGGCAATGACAGAGTGCGAGAGGGAGTCCGCTATTATCCATGTTCAGCTAATCAGAGATTTTGATTTTTTAAAAAAATATTTTATATGGCTGAGATTGAGAAAATAAAAGAATTTTGGGGGTGACGTAAGTAGACCAATGATAGAAGAGCTGCGGTTTAATCATGGAGGGGTGCGTAACTAACCGTTACATTGAAACTCGCAACTGGTTAAATTTATTGGCTAAGGAAGGAGTGGGAACTCGGGATTCCTCGTTGGAGGTTTGTTTCTGTTGGAAGGGTAAATTAAGGAAAAGATTAAATTAATCTTAACCTTGGAAATATTTCTTACCATTAACAACAATTCAGATCTAGTTTAATTGTATTTACCTAAATTCACTTAAAAATATCCAACATATGAATAGTGACAATGATGATAGGGTGGCATACAATGACTTTAATATATATTTTATGTATGTACTTTGAGTCAAAATTGAAGTTGCTAGATAGTTATGGTGATTAATACATTGTGGCATTTTATATTATAGAGAGATTAGTTTAGGTGTGCCCTTGTGGGGACAAGTTACTTGTCCCACTTAATAATATCTTTCCCGTTTTGAGGAACAAAAGTCATTGGAGATGTGTGACAATTACATGTGCCCCCTCCTCACAGTCTACTTTTTCGACTTGATATGTATAATGCTCATACTATGCTATGCTTCATTTTCATTTCAATTAACCCAATTTATCGAATCAAATCATTACCCATCTCTAAATATAGAGTTATGGTGGGTTTAGGCAGCTATTAAATATCGTGGCTTGAATGATTATGTCCAAATATGTTTAAAATGAGGATGGATTGCATTTTTTTAATAAAGTAAAAAAAACATATTTAAAATAAGAATAATAATTAAAAAATCTGATTTGCTGCTGTCTTGTTTCCAACTCTTTAATCATTCAATGCGGGTGCTTAAGACAATGTTGGCATCCTAAGAATGCAATGCTTATGTTTGAATCAACAAATGTAATTATAAGCTGCAAAAAAGTGGGTAATGTGGCTAGCTAGCTACCTTTTATGTCTTCACAATAATTACTCTAATCATAGGATGTTTGTTTGTTGTTACACCTTCATTCTCTAGGTAAAAGAAATCATGAAATTTAAACAAATATGTTAAGAGGTTGACAAGGGAACAGCAACTTCCTAACTGATATCACACTTAGGTCTAGGTCTAGATCCATCTTACTCGATTTAGATTCTATCCAATCTAATAAAGTCAATTATAAACCTCATGTTGGAGACTTTTGTCAACAATTGGATAAGTATGAATATTTCATTCTCACTTATATTCTATCAAAAATAACTTTGAAATACAATGTTTCACCTGTGCTACTTTATTTGTTTCTCCTTTTCATAGAAAATTACTACTAACTTTTACACCCACTATGATTTAACTGATAGTCAACTCAACACAACACATCGTAATAGTGCATGTAAACCCAACTAGTTTATCTCATCCTTTCAATACAATAACTGGATGGGGATTATCAATTTTTTGATTTATGTTTTTCAATGAAAAATTAAAGGAATGGTGGCTCAAGTGAATTTAACAGGAATTAATTAATAGGTTATTGTCTTTTGGCTTGAATTACAACCTAAAACCTGCAGAGTACTGGGAAAGATGCATTGTCTAACTCAGTGAAAAGTAGAGGGCAGCTAAAATTACAGGGAATTAATTATTACTCTTATAATTTTATTTAATTTCAATTCAAATAAATTAATATTTAATTTAATATTAAATATAGAATAATTTTCTAGTCACTTTCTCCCGTGTGAAAACTGAAAATTAAGAAAGGAATGTAGTGTCACTTCTTTCAATTCCAATAATTAATGTTGCTTGTGTCGGTGAAGGATTAGGTTATCTCATGGGTCATTATATTAGAAAGAGTCATATTTCTGCACTTATTTTATATATATATATATATATTTACATTTTTATTCATACACTTACTTATTATAAAAAAAAATGTAAAAAAAAAAATTACACACATAAATGTACGGTGGAACTGACATTTGACAAGCATAAAGAGTCCTGAATATTGCAGTAAGACTGTTCTCTCTTACTGTTACACCAACATTATCATGGCTGACCCAATGAAGAATCGCCTGCGGTCCACTACAATGTAAGGTGGTAATGCGTTCATTATAGCTCATCTAACAATTTTATTACTTGTGCGATTTTTTTTCTTCTTTCATGGTCTGCTTGCTTGCCCTAACTTGAAGATCGTTAAGTAGGGTAATCCCTATTGTCTTGGCTTAAAGGATACCCTTTTCAAGTCAATACAGCTGCAAATATGTATATATATGGCCTAGAGAGCAGAAGAGAAATTAAAGACCCTCTCCTTGAGTGGGTTCGTTGCCTCTTTGCTCTAATGATTCATTCTTTACTCTTCTCTAATTAAATCAAATGACTAAAGTAAAATTTAAAAAATAATTCAAAGGTAAAATTATATTTAACTCTTTTTTTTTTTTTTTAATGAAAAGCCATATAATTTATAGTGTGCTTGTTTGATGGGAAAATGCATCAAACATTTTCCCCAGTTCAAAAATGTTTAGTTATGGAGAATGACATCATCCAGCAAAGATGCTGGTAAATGTTTTCCCACTTTGTTAAAGCCAAAGTTTCCGCTCCTACTTAAAAGTAAAAACTATTGCAAAGAAGAAAAAATATGTGTCTAAAAGCTCTTAAAATAAAGTTTTTCTATTGTGAAAAACAACATTTTTATTCTAATAATAAATAAATGTCAACTTTAAATATTAGTATATGGCTTTTTATAATAGAAAAACATTTTCTCTGTTTTATTCAATTAATAAAACGTGTAAATAGTAGTTCTTAAAATCATTTGTCCAATTCTTGCATTAGAAGTAAGCTTCAAATTTAGAATGGAAACAGTCCATTATTTTACTAATTAGTCCAATTCTTGCATTAGTAGTTCTTAAAAAGTTTATGTTCGATGGTTGATTTAATTGTTAAGCAACATATAGTTGGTCATGTGAGACAGTATAGTTCACTTTCATGGGACTTGACTAGTTGCTCAGCTTCCAGTGCCAAAAATGATCATCGATCATGACCCAAAAGTTGGTAATAACACGTTGCTTTGTTATGGTACACACACATGAATGCGGCAACACCATCTCATTCCTTATCGTAAAACATATATAAAGAAACTTTAATTCATTAACGCTTTGTTATCTATCGGAGAAAGAAAGATACAATTCAATCATCATGTTTCATTATGGTGAGTTCCCACAAATTAAGATAGTTCCATATTAGTGGTCCATCTCTCTTCATTTTGAGTAGGTTTGGTAATCAATGGAGTGGATACTCTTTGGATGTGAAACTAATCTAAGAAATGCCTTGAATTAACACTGTGCTTTGTTGGTTGGAATGATGCTTTGTTGGTAGGATAACTCAATAAGCAACTGCATAAAATCACCGATGGGAAGAACTCAAACCCATCTAGATAATAAACCAAAGCTTCAAGTTCTAGTTCAATCATGGATATTCTCCACCATGGAAGGTAGAGAAATGAGATATCTCTCGTGAGTGAATGTAGGGATACTGCTGCTTTTTTTATTTTTTTATATCTAAGTATTCTCATACTCTTCAGATGTGAAACTAATCTTGTTCAGATAAAAATAATAACCAGTGTATCCCTTTAACAAATGTGACTCTCGGGATTCAAAATCCGATGACTTTTTGATAAGAAATGCCTTGAATTAACACTCTGCTTTGTTGGTAGGAATGATGCTTAGTGAACCGATATTTCATGCCTCTTATGATTTGTTTTGTTGGTAGGAATGCTGCTTAGTGAATCGACATTTCATGCCTCTTATGATTTTCTCTACCTTGGTTCGTCCTCCTTGCAGTTATATGAGATAGTTAATGGTGGACCTCCTCAGAGACCTCAGGGCCCCAACCAACCACTAATGCCTTCTGCTTCTTCTTCTTGAACCTCCTCTATTTATTCTTCCAAATTAATGCACCATTTTCGATGTAGTCGTCTGTTAAATCCTCCTATCTTATGTTACAGTTTTGAGGTCATTTATGATATAAAAAATGCTTGAGTTTCGTTTGGAGCTACTTGTTTGACCTAGTTATACTGCTGCACACTCTGAAAGGTTCCCCATAGATATGGTTGAAGATAAAATATATCAGTAGCCCTGGTGATGATATGACACAAGCTGTTAGATTATACAAAACTCTATTATCTTATTGCACTAATAGCAGATGATTTTTCAATGCACCAAATCCATTTTCAGCGAAAATGGGTTTGATTAATTTTCTCACTTTTCTAAGAGTGGCCACAGGTCACAGCAACAAGGCTCTCCATCCATATTGCCTTATGAATGACAATTAATGGAAATATAAATTATAGATGCGAAATGTCCCTTTCCATACTAAAGCCGTGCTGTTGAATATCTGTATCACATTTCACAAGAAAAGCTCATAGAGATTTTGATTTAAGAATAAATATAAGCAACATTAGAAATACCATAAAATTATGTCATTGTCATACTATTTCTTTTGGATTGATACAAGCAAATGTTCTTAGAGGATTAGGGCAAGTTCCCTCTAAACTATTTTTCCCCCAATTCCCAATTCATTAATGGCTGTATATCCTCTATCTTACTGCATGTTTATAGTTACATAATTACCCTCAATTTTAGTGAAATAACCAAATTAAATGCCCTTAGAACACCTCTCATTGATAACAGTATTAATTTGAGCATATCGGAGGTGATGCCAAAGCTTTGGTTCCAGCACCCCTTGGCCTCTGAATGTTCCTCACTATTTTGCAGGTTCTTGCTAAAATCGAACTCAGACAAACACTCCCTAACCCCATTTCTCCATTTTTGGCGAAAGCATGTAGCATCAAGAATCTAATCGCAAAGTGAATCAATTAAACCGTGATGTCTCCTTATGTGCTCTTTCCCCAAAGCAGCCCAATAAAAAACATAAACTTCCAAACAAAGAAGCTCCTAATGTTCCAAGATGTGAAGAACATCAA
This sequence comes from Bauhinia variegata, assembly GCA_022379115.2. Classification (NCBI taxonomy): domain Eukaryota; kingdom Viridiplantae; phylum Streptophyta; class Magnoliopsida; order Fabales; family Fabaceae; genus Bauhinia; species Bauhinia variegata. Next base: position 18,864,969 of record CM039428.1, on the reverse strand, counting down.
AACGAAATCAAGGGTCTGTCTCGTTTTTGCCTTAATTCAGGGGCATAAAAAGATTATAAAGCAATTAAACTGTAATGAGAAGTGTGGGTTAAGTGGCCCGTGTGTGCGAAGTGGTCTATTCTAGTGGGCCACAAAGAGTTAAACTGGGCTCAATCATCTCCTAGCAATTCTGATATCCTTATTATGGCCTCTGACATCTTTACCTAATAAGTCCTTTTCAACTATACAAATTTTAAGAAAGTTAAAAGCAATTCAAAATCACCATTGTGCTTGAGAGATAAAAAAGCTATATTAGTGTGAGTGGAGCAAGGAATCCTCGTTTGCAATTATTTTCTTGTGCAGTTGATGCAGTGATTAATCTGACAAGTGACAAATTAGAGTTGTTGAATGGTAAGTATTGTGTAAAATTTATTGTGTTAATAACTAAAAAAAAAAGTATGAGAAATTAATAAAAATAAATTTATTTATGTTTAGTTATGTCATATTCTCGTTATATTTATATTTGTATCATTCATCAATTTGAATCATGACTAAAATAATAAATAAAACATATACATAATAAATATTTAATCGACTCAATTCCTATCATAATAATTATGTTAATCACAAAAATATGAACAAATCTCCCGCAAATAATCCATTTTTTGAAATAAGTGCCTTTCGTGGGCCTACGTGCTTCTTTTGGCCACTGCACTAATTAGTGAAACCAAAACACCACAGGTTGCTGTTTTAGAGAAAGGTTCTCAATCAACAAAGGAAGTATCAATTAGCATTCATAAATGGAAGTCATAATACATATTGTAATGTCACTACCACAACTGGCAATTTTGTTCTTGTGCTTCCTATCCATGATACAGAGGTTGCTTAGAAGATGTCACCACTATGCTTGTTGTGCCTTAACCACCAATTATTCTTTTCTAGAGAGCACCATGCACCCCTCTTAATCATCAATCAACATGGCTTGCTATCAAAATACAAAATTACCATCTTCTCTGAGTTATTTCATGTAATTTTAACCTTTTTTATGAAAAGATCAAGATATGGATAACGCATTTTACTATTTTGTATATTTAAAAGGTTAAAGGGGCAAGTTGAAGCTGCTGTTTATGAACAAATTCAATGTTTGAAAGACGTAATTTTACATTATCAAGTGATAGCAGTAGTGCCCCAACCCAATTGCACTTGGGCTTGGGTTTCTAGTAGACTAATGATAGGGCATGGGGATTTCTTTTTACACTTCCCAAAATTTCTGTTTGAACATTCTATGTAGTCAGAAATTTTAACTTTTGAAATGTAATTTACATTATAGAAGTTCTAAAATGTATGGGATGTGAGACTAAAAAATATGAAATGTGTCAAAAGAATTGGCCATAGGGCTTTGTTTAATTCTATCATATATAGTTCATTCCGGGTGGTTTATTCTAGCACCCCTAGTGTTTCTTTTCACATCCATAACCTCTTTGTAAATTGACTATTTTGGCCAATGAAGTAGGGTTTTAAATGAAAAGATGGGGGTGATAAAAGAAATTCTCATTATTATCTAGCCCACTCTTAAGTGGTTGTTGTTTGGAAAATAGAGGGATCCTGGGTAAAGTACAAAAAGACCCCCTAGACATAATAAAATAGCCACATTTGGGCTCAACTTAAAGATTTTGGTTCTAAAGAAAGATAAGTTACAATACGTTGTGAGTTAAAAACTTCTAATTTTAAACTCTGAAGTCTTTGTTGGAGTAGTTTTCTTTTCACAGCTATTACTCTCATTTTTTTTTTTTTTTATAGAAATTAGTCTTATACCTAAAGGACATGATAATATCTCTTAAAAAATGTGAAGAGGTGTAACTTTGGGTCTTAATCCCTAATAAAAAACTAATATATTCATCATGTAATATAACTGATTTAGGATTACACAAACACATACAGTATAACTAGTCTAAAGAACTATTTTTTCATAACAATCATCTGATATTTAATATTACATTCAGCATTATATAATTTAGATTTGAAATAGATAGAATCACAAAAGTAATAAATCTCTTATCCATACTTAGTTTAAACATTGTTATATTCACAAGAGTCAATTTAAAAACTTAGTTAAATTATAACAACTTTACAATATCATAACCTATTTAAAAAGCTTGATTTAGGATTAAAAACTTTAAGATTAAGGAGTGGAGATTATAATACACTGGACACTTGCTGGGTAATCTATTTATTAAGTTGGATGGAGTATGACAATCCCAATTCCTATATATAAGAAGTTAAGTAGAAGTAGCATCCTTTTAACGAAGATAGTGAACGTAATTAACCTTCACCTAACTTGGATAAACTAGTTCTACCTAAACATTTCATTACATATATCACATAATTAACATCAAGCCCAAGCCATATCTAGAAAATTGGCACTCACTCTGGCCTTCTTTTCTCTATAGCCATCATATTTTGTGTGGATTAGGGTGGGAAGAGAAACAAAAAGTGAGACAAAGTAGCACACATGGCCAGCTAAAAAGGGGAAACTTCTAGCTTCCACCATTTTAATTAGGCTGGACAATCACCACTCTTCTTTTTGCTCTAGGCTTCTATTTTTCTCTATTTACATTTTATAGTTCCCTTTGGACTCTGACAAAAACATTAGGTGGTCATTTATATTTTGTTTCATATAAAATTTTAATATATTAATTATGATGTGATGAAATTAATTCTATATGATCAGAACATTGTTTATTCTTCTTTAACATGAGAGTCATGTTAACACCCCAATACAAATAAATCCAAAATGTTCTACAGTTCTAAGGGTTGTGTCCCAGCTCAGGCACTTTGACACTGCTGGCATGGATGTTCTGCTGTATTAAGTTGTTTAATTAGTGGCACTACTTTTCCTTTTTTTTTTTTTTTTTTTAAATATAATATTCAAGGTTAGACATTAATAAATTTAAATTAAATTAAATAATATTAAAAAAAAAAAAAATTTATCAAATTTTAACACAAATAGTCGATATCTCAAAATAAAGAAAATATTTTTGAGCACGAATAAAGGATGTCCCATGTGGGAGTTGGGACAAGCCCACATGCAACGTAACCTTTAGCCCTTCTTTCCGGCAACGCACGGTCACCGCTTGAATGACCCGCACCCGCCACCGTCTAACCTATTAAAGACTAGACTTCATGCTATTTGAATTTGTTCCGATCAAAGAGACAAATAATATTTAAAAACAAAAAAAAAAATATCAATGCTATTTGCTCTTTTTTTTTTTGTTAAAAAAAAATATGAATCTCATAGATCCATTTGATTGGAAACTTTAAAGGTTCTGACTATGCTCATAAAATTGTTTAAAAAAAAAAAGAATTGACATTTTATTGGATTGTTTTATTTAACATATAATCCTAAATTTTAAAATTTAATACTACGTAACTAAACTAAGATCTTCTCTCTTTTTATATAATAATAATATGCATTGTATCATATTTTCATAATTATATGTTCATTTTATTTTTAAAAAATTTAATATCTAATATTAAATTAAACATCAATTAATATGAATGAGTTTATAAGGTAACGAAGGTGACACAGATTTCTGCCTCTCTATCCTACCAAGTATTTATGCATTTACATGTTTATTATTTGTTTGATTATGGAGTATATTTGGCATGCCATTTTACATAATTATAATTTTCTTGTTTATTGTTGAACAATATCAACACATTATAAAGAATTATGATTGTTTAAGTATGTTAATTTAAATTTAAGTTTATATATATATATAATATATTTTTCATAAAATTTTATTTTTATTTAAATTTTTAATTAGTTCAATTCAAATTAATTATAAATTAAAAAATATAATAATAAATTATACTGTGGTGAAGATAAAAAAAAAATTTCAATATATTACTTGACCATAGATAGATGTAAGATGTGTAACGAGTGTTAATAATAATAGCTAATGTTTGTTTGGTGGATTCAATGTGAATAGACGAAGCCGCAGCAGCCTATTATAAAAGTTGCCTAACCCTCCATGTGTTAATTGGAATTGCCACACTGAAGGGATGCAAATGAGTTATTATCAGAAGAAAAAGTACGGACTAGTTCTGCATCGCCCCTTCAGTCATACCTTATTTTACTTTCTTCTCAATGGTTAAAAAGTTTTTTTTAATGATTTAATATTACTCACAATAATATTTTATTATCTTTTCAAATAAAAATTTAATATTTAAAAACTTTAAAATCATATTTATTAAAAAAGATTCGGTAATTATTTCTCCTTTGCTCAAACAATAATTAATCTCGTGTAAACACATTGGATGTAGAAAAGGAAAATAAAAATAGTTGCTAGCTATTAAAGTATGTATTCCTTTATATTTAATGTGCTTTGCACATGGCTCTATTATTCTCATCCATACGTTGGATTTATGCATTATGGCCAACAGTTTAATGTGACCACTTGATCACATTAGTTGAGATATACATAACATGCCTCATCCAATATAGCTCTTGGCTAGCTGGAAATTTCTGTAATTTTATGCCTTCTTTATTTCATCCGGATCTCCACTCTAGCTAGATTCCTTAAGTAGAGGGGAAACAAAAAAATTAAATATAACAGGTCTCTGTCAATTAAAATGATAGGACTATATATTTTGAATATTTTTTTTATCATAGACGAAGATAAATTATTAGGGTAAAAATTAAATCCAAAAAGGGGAATATTAAGGATAAATATATTGCTAACAAATGTCGTGAATTGGACGATGCCTTTCATGTGAATTGTGGGGATTCTTAATCATAATAACGAGTGATTTGGATCACAAAACCCAAATGGGAATGGGAATGGGAGGCTGGCTCGCAATAATAATAATAATGACACTTCGTGTCAAACCGGCGCAGCTTCGAGTCACGTGCTGTGGTCAGTGACAGTGGCAGTGGTTGCACATGCACATGCTCATGCTCATGCCGGGTGACACACCGACTTTTAAAAGCGCTTTTCTGCTTTTTAACTTGCGCTTTTGCCTTTTCAATTTATTTTATGCTTTCTTCATAATTGACCCACTGTCCACGTGGGCCCCTTATCCACAACCTATTTAACGAACTTTACAACTCCCCCCCACCGTCTCTCCCGCTAAATTTTTTTACTATTAAACCGCCAAACACTCCCCTTATTTATGCTACTCTGTACAATTTTCATTTTTTTAAAACTATTATTTAGTGATATTTTTGTCCTAATTTCATTTTTATATCAACAATTATTGATATTTAATATCATGTTAAAGCTGTTCACATAATTATTTTTTTCCCAGTTGTATTTCTATAGTGGTGCCAGCGGCAGGGTATATTCCAACTTCCAAATTACTTACTTTAAAGGATGAGTTATGGATTGTATATAAAACGGAGACCCACATTTATATAGTAGCGGAATCTTACATTATTTTTACGACTTGCTTCGTATATCCAATAAAAACTCAGAATTGAAAATGAGATTTGGAGTAGGAATTCCATTCCATAATTGTTATTTATGCAAATAGAATGTGTAATGAAATCATAATAACATACAATAATTTTCTACTTAAAAATAAAAACAAAGTATAATTAAAGATGATAAGGTTAAAAAATTGAAATATATATATGGAATATCTATCAAAGTACAAAATGTTATTTTCTTAAATTTAGAATATATTGACTATTTCATATATTTTTTCTAAAATACACTATTGTAGTATAATCTATGTTTTGGCAAAAGTATAATTTAAAATTTATTAGAAGATAGATCTACGTTCTTTTTTTTGGCTTTCTGCTGAAATGTAGATCTAGTAAAATTACAGACAACACAGGTGGCATATCCTAATTGGCCAGAACAAAGGCCTTCCTTACAAATGAGCCCGCCCAATGAAGATCAACACACCAATGTCCTATATATCCCCCACACATAGTACACTGGAAATCCAAACATCCCTCTCCCCCATTTTCCCTTTCTCTAAATCTCTTTGTTTTCTGCTTTGTTTCTCCAAATAGGGAGAGTTCCGTGTCTGAAATGGCCATGGCTGCTAAGCTCCTTGCATCTCTGATCTTGGCCCTCATTGCCATTTCCATGCTTCAAACTGTGGTTAGTCTCCAAAGAAAAAGCTCTCATTTTTACATCTGCATTGCGAGATCTGTAAAATTTCTGACATTCGAGCTTCTCTGCAGGTCATGGCAGCTCATGGACAAGGAGGTCACCACCACAATAACCAGGTAAAAATCTCAACTTTTTTACCATCCTATGTTTTTGAGCTTGAGGGTTGAAATCTGCAGTAAATTTAAGGTTTTACTGTGGGAAATTTTACTGATCGTTGCATTTTAATGGTGGGTTTTACAGAATGGATATGGACCCGGCAGTCTCAAGAGCTACCGTGAGTGATGTTTTCTTTTACCATTTCTTGTTCTTTTCTTCTGTGACTTTTTATGGTGAAAAAGTAAAGTATCTGAAGAACAAAATGGGATCAAGCAAAAACATTCAAACCTCAAAACCCAGAAAGCTGATGCTGTTTTTCCCTCTTTCGAAGATCAGATTTGTAATTATATAATAATGACCATGTTGTCCTCAATCAATTTGCTTTGACTATGGTCAAAATCTGAGTCTCTCGGGTGTTTGACTATGGTGATATTTTGTTTTTCCAATTAATGAATTGTTTCTTTTTGGGTGTGGTGTGACCAGAATGCCCATCGCAATGCACGAGGAGGTGCAGCAAGACACAATACCACAAGCCCTGCATGTTTTTCTGTCAAAAGTGCTGCAGAAAGTGCCTCTGCGTGCCTCCTGGGTATTATGGGAATAAAGCCGTTTGCCCTTGCTACAATAACTGGAAGACCAAGGAAGGAGGACCAAAGTGCCCTTGAGATGCTTCAAGTTGATTATATTTACCATTTTGCCCCTTTCTGTCTTCTAACTAAGAATTGCCCTTTTTGATATTTTAGAATGTGTTTTATGTTACGTACCGAGGATGGCCTTGTTGCAGGGTCCTCTGTTATGTATGTCACTCCTTGAACCTTGGCTTTAAAAGAGAGTGGCTAATGTGATCGCTTTTATCTATCAAATATTATAATTATATTATATTATGTTTTTATAACTAAAAATAGTGTGATCTAAGTCATGTTATATTTTTCCTTTTTAACTTATTTTGATATGTTTTTCTCCAATATTTTATTTTATAATTAAAAATCTGGGTAGTGAGAACATAATCCACAAAACAAGTATCCAACGTTCCAGAAAATTCCTTGGTTATCACTCTGCCAAATTCAAAAGAAATTTTTTGGAGAGTTAGACATGTAATAATTGTATAATATGAAAGAAAAATTTACAATCTAGGGAGACCGTGAACCTGCTTCTTCATCCCCACTCTGCCTCTGAATTAGATGGTGATTAATTTTTTTTAACTATTAATACTTAACATTATATTAAATATAGATTAATATAATTTAAGTTGGGTAAAATTATAAAAACAACAATTTTTTTTTATTAAATTTTAATATAATAATATTTTTATGACTCAAATTTAAAAGACTTCTAATTAAATTAGAATAATTCTTTATAAAATTAATGGTAATTGATGCTTCTTGTAGTGCAAGAATACAAGATGATTTAAAAAAAAAAATGTTAAATAAGCTCTTAAATGGACTAAGCAGCCTGATTAAGTCAAAACAATGGTGGGCGAGAATGTAGCCCGTTTAGTACAGGCCCAATGTGGGAAATGTCGGCTAGTTCGTTTCGACAATGCCACTTGGATTACGGGAAGGAAACCTAGTACCTAGGCGGTTACGCCTATGCGATAGTGATTGACCAGATCAGTTGGTCCGGTTCGGTCTGCTTGGATCGAAAACAAACAGGCCAGCCAGTGTCTATATAGAAGAAAGAGAAAAAGAAAAAGAATTCACTTGACCCCAGACGTCAGTGGTTCCCTGTTCTCCCCTGTCTCAGAAGTAAATACGAAACATGGCTTCACTTTCCTACTCCAATTCGTTGTGAAGGGCTGCACCTGCGCCCGCACTCGCTTCCTAATATCTTTATAAATTCATTTTAGCTTAAATTTGAAGGAGTGAACAATATTTTACTTATAAAGATATTAGTGTAATTTTATAAGATAGGAAAGTGCTGAGAAAAAATGGATAATTCCTAAAATAATGCCTGATAATAAATACTCATTGAAAGAATGTATCAATTAACTAGAAGTTTAGGGTTTCGGATTTGAGTTTTATAAATACAAACTTTGTAAGAAAATATTTATTGTTTTTGTGATTCTATTCGATTTAAATTAAATTAATTTTAAATTAAAAAATTTAATAATAAATTTATATCATGCTCAATATAAAAAAAAAAATATTCCAGTAAAAAATTATCCACATTTTGATATTAATATATTTTAATAAATAGTCTTTGAAAATAATGTTAATTAGTAAAATAATTAATTCACTCACGTAGTGCTTGCAATGGAAGGCTTTGGAAAAGAGAGAGAAATGTTTTTTTTTTTTTTTTTTTTTAAATCATATGATCCATATTACCCTTCAATTATTTATTTGAGAATTAAATGTATTTTATTTAATATTTAATATTTAATTTTTTTTATAGTTTTTTAGTGGTAAAAAATTGTGAAGACATATTTTTTTTTTTAAATTTTTTCGTACTACATTATCTTTTATTTATTTTTTTTATAAATCAAACCGATTAAATAGAGATACTTACACCTTCTACAGCCCCCACTTTAACAATCTCAACCCCCTTTTAAATTTTTTTATAAACATTCTCAAAATACTCTTATTATCAGTAGTATTGGCACTTTTCATGAATACCAAGGTACGTAGCTTACTTTTCATGACTTGGCATTGTTGATAAATTAACTCTCGTGTTGAAAAAGATAAAATAATAATTGAAACTTTGCATTTAGGTCTTCTGAATGTAAAAGTTTCTTCAATATAAACTCTGAATTTATATTTTGTGTTGACATTTAGTTTCGCTAAAATGAGCTCATCATCATTTAGTCATAAGAAACATTATAACATTTTTTTTTTCTTTTTCATAGAAAAAATGAGGACATTAAGATTTTAAATTTAAATACTAACCTAAGCATACGAAGAAAAAAACCAAACTCAAACCTTAAATGAGAAAGCTAGAATGTTTGTTTTATGGGTCATCACCTTTGCTCTTCAACACAGCAGTTTTGTTAGTGAAATTCTAACCCTCTATTTTAATTTGACAAACAGCTATTGTTGTCTTTTATGTCATCTTATATTTGGGCCCATAACTGATATCAAATAGATAAATGGGGTTTGGTTGAATTAGTACTATCTCTAGTATTGTATCTCCAGCACCCAAGTTCAATCCCGTGAGATTTCCCTATTTATCTTTGCAAATAAAAAAAAAAAAAAAACAAAACAAAAAAAGGTATGAAATGACCGAGTTGGTTTCTCATAGCCATGGTATTTCGCAGGAGTGAGCATCAGTTGGTTATGATTAGTTTTGACTATATTCTTAAGTTGGTTATGATTGGTTTTGACTATATTCTTAACCGATCGACATTAACCGATTGTGTAATTTTGTCAAACCGATAACCGATCAACTATATCTTAAAATCGACGGTTTTATTTTTAGTCGATTTCAATCAGTTAATAGTTAACCGACAGTAACAATTTTTTTTTTTTTTTAAAAAAAAGCTCTTGCTTTTCATTTTAGTGTTGTGTCTATCTAAAATACATATTTAATTAGTTTATTGTAAACTAAGAATATGACTATTAGATAAGTTAAAATAAATTATTTTTCTAAAGTATCTATGACATCTTACTAAAAATCATATAAGTAAAATAAAAATACATAAATAACAAACCTAAAAATGTATAAAGACATTTATGGAAGCTATCTTTTTTCGGTTCCAAATATATGCACAAATGATTGAAGAAGGCAAAATTAACATAAACTACATATATATATATATATATATAACAAAAGTAACATTTTAAAATTTCTTTAATAAAAAAAAACTATTTTCAATAAATATATTCACACAAGGCTAAAGTACATGTCAAATTAGCAATATATGATTATTTTTCTATATCAAAATGATACAGTATTTGAGTGATGTAGTTAATCAATAAAATAATTGAATCACTAAATAACATAGTATATGAAAACATTAAAGTTCATAATGTTTTAGTCAGTTGATTCGATTTTCAGGGGATAATGGAATTTTTGTTGGGAAGAAGAAAAAGGAGAAAACTTCTACCAACAGAAAAACAAAGGGTAAAGATAAAAGCCAAGTTAAAAGGCCAGAGTCAAAGAATGACATTGATTTAGAAGAGCAAAGTGGTGGGGAAGCTGATCATGGTGAGATCTATATTGTTTCTTCTCGAGATGAGCACTGCTTCAAGGGAATGAAAAGTATGTATTGTTCCTTTCTTAATGGAAGGAATTATTTCTCCAAAAACCGTGTATAATAACTTCTATTTTCATATGTGTGGATAATCAGCACATATTTTGTAATTTTGCAAGTTGCAATATCATTACAGGGCTATTCTTCTGCAAAATTTTGCAAGAATGATTAACATACATGTATATCCATTTCAGCATTTTTTTGTTTCGATCAGTACTTGGTTGTCTTCCTGCTCTAACGCATCTCTTTGTATTTAAATTAAACCATCAGTAAACTTTCATAGATAGATCTGTCATTATTCTCCATCATCAACCTCCCAAGATAAGAGTAATTATTTAGATAAATCTGAAGCTCAATTATTGCAATCTTTCGAGACAAGTCAGTGTCATTGTGCATCATTATATTCATTTTGGTAAACATTCAGATAGATCTGTACCTTAACTTGATTACGTAATCTGAGACATGTCTGCACCCCTCTTTGTATGTTTTATGTACATTTGAAGGTATTGTCAATTAATGCTCATGTCTGGTATAGTTTCTGACTGGGTCACTTTGGGACTACTTGAACTACAGAATGGATCACACAATTCCATCAAATTAGACCAGGAATGAATGTGTTGCAACAGCAAATTGATGATTTTATAACTGCTCATGAGGAAAAACTGAAACAGGTAATTTTTTTCCCTTCTGCTCTCATGTGACGCATATTTATTTGCATTTTAGTGGGTATCTTCTATTTTCCCCTCTATCATACAACTATTTTGCCTACACTTTTGAGACGTTTTTAATAGAACTGAGTGATCCATTTAAACTTCTCAAAGCAAGTTTGAATATTGTCCCACTTTATGAAGTTAGTTTCTTCGTGAGATCCTTAAATATGATCTTGTTATGGTTCATTCAGGAAAGAAAAGAGAGGGAAGCCCGTGCTGCAGATGGGGGATGGACTGTTGTTGTCCACAATGAGGGTAGGAAAAAGACTACTGACTCTGAAAGTGGAATCGTTGTGGGCTCCGTTGCCCAAGCTGCTGTGGAGAATAAAATGGCCAAGAAGAAGTGCAGAGAAGTTGGCCTCGATGTCTACCGCTCTCAGAAAAAAGAAGCTCAGAGAAATGGTATTGTCAGCCTTTATATTGTCTCGAATCATTTCTTGTGTTTAAGCAATTAGTTAACGGTCAAATATAGGATTCTTGTTGCTCATCAAATGAATGTTGTGTTGCTGTTGGTAAAACCAGCTAAGGACTTTTCTTGTTTTCTGTGAACTTGTCACTTCTCAGTTTCAAGAATCCTAGTTTCTTTATGTATTTCCTTGGCATTGTCTTGTAATGCTTTGTCCCTAAGACGACAAAAATTAAGCGATAGTCTTCTTTCAGATTGAGTTTTACACTTTTACTGATTTCAAACAAGAAAACATCTTTTGTGGATGCATCGTTCATAAGCAATAGGTTAATTGTCATTGTCATAGGATTAGCTGAATTTGTCGAATAGAGGTGCTGAATATAATCACTAAAATTCATTCACGATGCTTGTAAAATAATACCTTTTATGTTTTGGTTGCAGAGATGATGATGCTGCAAAGCAAATTTGACGAGGACAACAAACGGTTGCAGCAGTTGAGAGCTGCATTTCCAACCTTAGACATAGAATTTCTACTTTCAATGCAAGCTAGCTACATGGACACCAGCACTTCTAATAAAACAAAGCACATTTTATGGTGAATGTGCTGTATTAATACTCATTCCATAGTAAGCCCAAATGGTATGTGTTTCTTCTTTATGGTGTTCAAGTTCCAGAAACTTGAAGCAGAAGCAGAGTGAAGGAAAAGAAAACCACACTACAAGCTAATGCTATAGATCATATGCATTACATAAAACTCTTAAAAGCCAAGTAGTATTTGTTTATAGGAATGGAGTCAGAACCCTCTTAACAACGTAATTTGCAATGATTTGATTGGTTTTCTCGGTGGGATGGAAAGAGTCCCAAAACACGTATTTGTTAGCATCTGAGCAGCTGAACATGACGCCACGGTTGCATGCATATCCCATCTCGAACATTCCAGTAGCACAACATGCCACTGAGGTTACATCAAACCCTACATCAAAATGATTCTAATTAATCAGCTAGAGGAGAAGAATCTTCTCTAGATTAAAAAAAATTTAACTTTTGTGTTACTTTAAAGACTAAGATGACTATTCAAGAACTAATGGCATGCAAAATAAATCAAGAATTAAAGTGAGATTTGAAAAATAATTCAATGCGGAAATAATTTAACTCTTCCGTGTAAAAATGGATTTATTGCAAAAGATATTTGATGTAATTATTCTAGTTAATAATGTGATATAATGTAAAATATTGTTGGATGAATTAATCAATGTATAACTTTGCATTGTTTGATCCATTTTAACAATTATTGTTATGTTAGGTTATTGATTATATGTCAAATAAATTCATATAAATAATTGTAAGGCAAGCTAGGACTGAGTAGTTACCATAGAGGGAAGGTTTTCTTATGATTTGCTGCAAAATATAATATGGATTGGAGAACACCAATTTGATCCCAGGAAGCTCTTGGTGGAGCTGAAGGGTCAAATTCTTGAGCTTGCCATTGAACTCCAATGCCACTCTGTTATAGCTTGGGACACAGTCATTGCCACCAACAACGTTTGTGGTTCTTTCCAAAGGCAAGCAGCCCATGGGAGGTAAGCCTCCCAGGGATATCTTGCGAGCTCCAAGAGCATAGAGTTGCTTAATGAAATTGCCAGCAATTCCGACCAGAAAGTTCTCGTATTCGCCCGGCGTGTACCGTGACGACCGGCCTGGGATGGTGTAGTAGTTCTCCAGGAAGTCGTTTGTTCCTAGACTCATCATGTGCAGGGATTCGCTGATGATCTCTTTTGCTTTGATTTCTCCTGCATAAGCTTTCAGTTTATTCTGGTATTCGTTGTAGTACTCCAACTGCTTCCATAATGGTATCACAGACTGCAAATCCAGTCAAAATTATCATTTTTTTCTTAGTGTGAGGCTATTAAATATTTTGAAAATATGCCTATAGTGAATCCACATATAAAAAGAATTTAGAGTAAGAAGAAGCTATCTGTTTCAAGATTAAGGCATACTATATTGGAACTTGTAAGTTACCTACCAAAATTAACTACTTGCATTGATTTGAACCTGTGATTCAATCTTTTACTGCAAGCAATCTTGAAAATAACTTTAATATGGCTAGGCATAGATCATATGGTAGCATTAATACATAAGCTTATTGAACAAGGCTTGGCAAAACTCACTAAACAAACCTTCAATGTCCAAATAATACCCAAAATAAAAAGAAAAAGGAAAAAAAAAAAAATACTGATGATGAAGTCCAAAGTGAAACACTAGTAATTCTACCACCATATTTTTGGGAGATTTTTTTTTTTTTTTTGAAAATAATATATGCATTGAACTTTACTTTAATGTTCAAATCCCTAATTAGATATATCAGTAACAAAAATTATTGATAAACAACCCTCACAAATCAAACACATATCTATAATAATTTTTTTTTTGTCATTAAATAATTAGAATTCGATTTTTTAGTGAAAATATTGGAAGAAAAATTTTCACATCAAACTTATAATTAATTATAAGAGATCATGTCTAACATATTGTCTTTGTTGAATGGATGATTTTTCTCTAAAAGGTACCATATTCTTTTCTTTGATACATTTAATTCTTGATCTCTTGAAGTAAAATTAAGTTCGAAAAGGACATGTTAGTTGGTTTAGTGACCTTCTCCCCAACATGGGTGCAGATTTTCCAACTATTCACTGTTTTAGGTTGAGTTTTATTAGGCACCTCTAAATCATTTAACTAAAATATTTAAATATAACATCACTTAAAACACATGTTGAGCTAACATGAGTCATTAATATGTTTCTCAATAGATGTCCAATATCCAACTTCTCTATTAGACACTCTATTATTCACTTAATAGATATATTTTGGATGCTTTTGTTTTGGGTTATGGTAAGTGTATGACTCGCTTGTAATTTAGCCCAACAGAAAAGTCAAACAAATACAGAGCATATCCCCCTCTTAATTAAGAAAAGTGGTTTGAATAGTCACTTATTTATATAAAAAATAAAAATAATCTCTAGCAAAAATCATACTAATAACATATGTAAAAATTTACATAAAAAAACTTATAATTGAAAAAGAAAAACCAAGAGAAGGCAGGACTTGAAAGTTAACAAGAAAAAAAAAAAAAAAGAAAAAGAGAAAATAATATAGGCAAATTCATACCAGAACATCTGAAGTTTCGTTGTCATAACCAGTAGCAGCAGAAGCAAAAGTGACACCAGTGGAAAAATCTGAGATGTTGTACTTAGGATCCAAGTAAGCTGGTATGAATTTCTTGAGTCCAAATGCCTCAGCAATGAAATCCGTAGGTATTCTCCCATTCGAGAACCTCCCAGTTGGTTTCCCACCATCAAAATCCCGACCATATGGCACAAAATTGCTCCTAGCAATCGTCGGAATGTAGTTGTTGTTCCCGGCGTCCACCGACGAGTCACCGAAAACGATCAACGCCGGCACCTTCGCGGCGGTGCCGCCTATATTGGCCAAAACAAAAACCCAAAAGACAAACACTAACATGGAGTGCACATGCACATGCAGATGCATGCAAGCTGTCTTTCTCATCAGTCCTCTAATATCCATTTGCTGTTCTTGTTTGAAGGTGGAAATGAGTGATCAGAGAGAATAACTAAGTTGGGAAATGGGAGAGGAACCTGTGACACAATAAATATTGGTTTGGGATATTAATGAAAGTTTGATCTTTTGAGCTTTGGGTTGGAGAAGTTGTTGGCAGCTATAATTGCTAGGGCAAGAGAGAGACCACTGTCGTCAATTTTAATGTATATGGCCATTGAAGCTTTTTCTTCTTGCAAACAAAGCTTAGCTTTATATGGTGTGAAAAGTGACTAGAGGGTAGTTTAGACAAAATTGGAGTTGAAGGGAGGGAAGTCTGTGATTTGTGTTTTGGATTTTGTCTATTATTGGAGAAGAAAATTTAGTGCAAGATCAGGAAAAGAGTGTCATGTATTCACTTCACTCACCTAAAACTATCTAGCCAATTAATTGCACACGTTAAATTTTCCTTTCGTCAACAACCTTGGACAGAAAAATTCTATCTAGGCTTGCCCGATTTGTGTCGCACAGGTGTTTTTATAGGACAGGACTAACCTTAGCATCGAACTTTTTTACATAAATAAAATGAATTATTCTGAAATAATTTAATTTCAAATTACTAATTATTGATTCTGAAATAAAATGCAAATTATAATTGAATACAGACATATATATTTTTAGTGCTATTACCTGCAGTTCAGTTTTAATCACCTATCTAAATATATGATTCGTAATTTCATTTTCTTTCTTTATTATCTCTCCGATATTGTTGAAAGGAAAAAATAAATTCCTCCTTCTTTGTTCTCTTTCTAACTTGAATTCTTCTATAATTTTCTTTGTCTTATTAATAAAAATAAGGAAAAGACAAAAATAAAAAGAAAAGTTGCTTGAAGCTCCCATGCATGTCTAGAATATTTATTCATGAAAAAGGATGAAAGTAATCTGTCCAGCCGTGCCAATAAATGAAAGCAAAAGGTTAAAAGTATCATCTTGTTGCAAAGATGAAAAGATAATAAATATGTTTTTTAGGCCATGGTGCAGTACTGAATATATTAAATTTCAAAGAAGTGTAAATGGGAATGAGAGCAATAGTTGCTCTAGTATTAAACAGAATAATTTTATTAAATTTATATTTGAATATATACATGAAACTTTTATGATAAGGTACTCAATGTTCAACTATTGGAATGTTCATCAAGAAACATTAAAGAAAGGGAGAAAATTAGAATGCTTGTGTTAGTAAGTTACTCTTTTCTAAACTTCAAAATGATTTGCTTGAGAAAGTGTTGGGCTTATTCAGCAAGTCATGAGAGTTTTCATTAGTATACATGTTTTGCTTTAATTTGTGATGTATGGTCAAGTAAAGGTTGAACGTGTTTACTTTAAGGCCAACAAGCTCTATATATGCTGATTTCTTCGCAAAATGAAGAGCTAAGCATATGCGGTTTGGGTTAGAGTTATTGTCTTTCCTATCTAAGTTTGGTCACTTGAGTCTTGCTTATGCAAGTAATGGATAATTGCTTTTCTTAGAGCTTAGTTAGATTTCTTTCTGTTTCTCTTATGTAGCAGAAAAAAAATTGCACAGTTATATTATACTTAATGCAAAATCAAATAGTCTAAACTTACGAAAGTAGAAATAAATGGATTACACTTGAAATCATCACAAAGATACTGAGGAATTACATGGTAGCTTAAAGTCAATCTCGACATGTTGAATGGTTTTGGGACATTATTTTCTGTTTTATATATCTCATCCTATTCAGGTTCTTGAAGCCTCTGATTGGTTAAGAAAGTAAAATTTTAAATTTTAATTGGTTACTTGATTTTATAGATAAAGTAAAACGATGAATCAAAAACATTTGTAAGATAAAAGGTGTGGAATAGTAGATACGTTGTCCCGATTTTTACTGGCTGTGTTGTGAGGCAACAAGAGTAGCCGAGTTGGACAGATTTCCTTCACAACTACTACCACCGAAAGAGCAATAGATGATCAGGGAG
This sequence comes from Bauhinia variegata, assembly GCA_022379115.2. Lineage (NCBI taxonomy): Eukaryota > Viridiplantae > Streptophyta > Magnoliopsida > Fabales > Fabaceae > Bauhinia > Bauhinia variegata. The sequence goes on along the minus strand of CM039428.1, from coordinate 18,847,917 downwards.
ATGACGGGAAGAGAATCAATTAATGAGCCATTAATGTTGTTGTAACCGCCCATGAAAGAGACCAGTTACTAGTGATGGCCTAAGGTTTTAATTCAAAGCTTCCCAACAGAAAAGGAGGTGATAAGATGATATATAAGTAGGCAAATAAATGCACTACTCTGTGTTAAGAAAGATTCGTTTTCTTATGAGATTTCCTGCTTAGAGAAAGTTTCATTTTTTTTTTTTTTATCACCTTTCATTGTCATTCATATATGAAATCACTTGGTTCTTTTAATTAGCCACAAAATATGTCATTATGTCAATCTAAGTTGGACACCATGAGCTAATTAATTCAAGAGATATATTATAGGTTGAATAATGAATTTCCTCGTTAAGCCCTTTGTTTGGAACACCAAAATTTGTAGACTTCTTTCGATTTACAAGTCATTTTGCCTGTATTATACAATTGATATATAATTCATTATTCATGCATGATATGTCACTATTTTAATTTGACTTTTTTTAATAGGTATTTCACATCCTATATGTATGATAATAATAATAATCTTTATTGGAATAAAGAATAGTAAATATTAATTCTTTTAGCAAGTGTGATTATAAGATTTCAATTAAAGATGTTTACTCTAAACACCTTAGATCTTTACTTCTTGATTGAGCTAATGCCTACTTACGTATTTTAAAGGCCTTTTCACTTTGTGCTTTGAAACTTGTGACCTATCAAAAGCTTTGGGCTGACAGTTGCATAGTTTTTTAAAGAAACTTACATATAAACATTATGCTACTAACATTAATTTCTTTTTTTAATGTTTTAAGTATCAAAATAAAGTAAAACTTCCCTTTTGATTTCGACAAAAGATAGAACAGATTCCGTTCACAAAAATAGAAAGAGAACGGCCTGAGAATTATTGACGTGAGAAAAATTGCAAAGAGAAAAGAAAAAATTTTCCATACATGTTTCAGTAAGTTGTTGTTAGAATTATGCTTGCTTTGGTATTTTCTGAGTTCTAGCTTGTGACCTTGGCATTTTCTCTTGGTTTCTCATGGTCCGGACGAAACTTACCAAATTCATTTCATAGCTTGGATTTGCTTTGAGGAAGACCAAAATTGAAGATCAAGGAAGAACTTGGTGGAAGCTCCGTGGTATTTCCAAGCTTTATGACCTATAACTATGAGAAAAATGGATCACATCTGGGTTTCAACAAGCTTTACGATAAGAGTATACATTTGGGCACTATTCATTGTTGATGAAATCTCACAAATGATCAAAAGAAAATCACATTTAGTCTAGATATTTATCTAAAATTAAAACTTGTTAGAGAGAGAGTTTTTCCATTTTTAAGATTTTACTTAGCTTGAATTGAGATTAATCAATATCTAATTTATGTCATATCTTTGATGATTTAAAAGTCATTTTAATTTGCATTTTAAGTTGCATATAACAAGACAAAGAGGCTATATATATCTCTACTGACTGAGGCTTAAGCAAATCATAAGCTTCCACTACTAACTAGAGTATAAAGGGCAAAAACCCTTCTTTCAAATAGAAGCACAAGGAGACGTTATCGATTAACAATTTGATAATTCCCTTTTACCACTTTTCCTTACTCTGTTCTATGGGAAGAGATCTCAGTATATGTAACAAGCTCAATGAAGCATGGAATCCTTCGTTACATAGGGTTTCTCATCTTGTTGTCATGCTAATTTTTTTATGGGGTGAAAAAGGAATTCATTAAAAGCACACAAGAATATAAGGTCTTACAAAGTTTGGAGAAACTAGTTACTAAATTTGTTGTCCTATAATTTAATCAATTTCTTGTCAACTCACAACATTTCGTTGATGAAAATATCATAGAATAAAGTTGCAAGAATTTTTAAGTTAATGAAATAATTATTTTTTTGTTACCAGTGAGAATGCTGTGTGACAAAGATCTGAAATAAACTAGGGGATAACAAATTTTGTTTCATGGTCTAGTCAGTATACACAGTTAAATTTAAAAAGGTTTGCACCCCTTTGCTATATATTCACCGCAATTACCTAGGTTTGCACCCCTCGTTGCTCATTCTCTTGGCAATTGTCCAAGTTTCATGTGTAAACTCTCATGGTGTGAACAACTATGAGGAAGACCATTGATGGATTCAAAGGCTATAACCTCGAGTTAGACATCAGTTTGGAAATTAAAGGCTTCGAGGAATGCTCAACACAAGTGATCATATATATGAAGATAAAAGCAGCAGATAGAGAAGCAAACCATGTCAAATGTTATATTCATTATATCACACTACAAGTGGTTCAGAACTAAACAACAAGCCATAGTCTAGTTCAAGGGCAGGGAGGAATGCAAAATTTAATTGTGGGAGGGGGAAAGGCAAGAGTAGCATGAAGAGGGGCCAAAGCTGAATTAAGGGGGAAAGTTCAATACTCAAAATTTTAGATATAATAATTAAAAAAATTTTGGAAGAGAAGACTCAATTGCCCCATATATGTCTCTAATCTAGTATAAGATAGGTAGAAGGTTTGAATTTCCTTGCTACCGTATAACAGAAAAAAAAGAAAAGAAAAAGAAGTACTAAACAACATCAAATGACAATTTGGAGTCATATGAACTCTTCTGCCTCTCAACATTTGTTATCATGGCATTGCTATAATATGGAAACGGGAAGCCAGTCATCTTCTCATTGGGCAGCCCATAGGTTTCCCATATAAACCTTCTCTTCTTCCTCAAGTGTGAAATCATTCTTGACTTTGAAAGTTTACGTATTTCCGTTTTGCTTATTCCATGCATTATATTTGCTACAGTTTGGCATGTCAAATTCAAGAGGCACTTAATGTTCAAATAGATTGCAGCTGGAAAAGGATTCAAGGTAAAAATTGGTACCATATCTAAAAGAAAGACCTAGTTGTGATTCTATTGCAAGTTGTAATTAACATTAACTGGAAGACAACAACTTGGTGCCTGAACATACCGTATCCAACAGTATCTTACTAAATTTCCTGAATAACCATGCATCCATCAACAGATAAAGTTAATTTATTTTAATACATTAAATTAATTATCTCAAGACTAGTTTGAATAATATGATATATATTGAATAAATAATCATTGTTAAAGATCAAAACTGGGACAGCAACCACAAATTGGTTAGCAACCATTACAGAAAGAATTCTACCTATACTGATTCTTGAGAACCTCACTACTGCTGTCTTATTCAATTTTGTTCAAAATAATTATCTCATGTGCGTGGCAAGTGGCAATTTCAATCTGATAAGCCTTTTTTGTGAACCTTCAAAGACCGTACTCTCATTGAAATTTTTATCACCTCATCTACTGAAAAATCGAGAGCAACTCAACCAACAAAATTACAAAATCACAAATTCCTCCACAATTTGATACTGAAGCCATATTTACATAAAATAAAGCAGTATCATCATACAATCATGAACGAATAAAAACAGATCGGTTATATTTGGGTGTCAAACAATATATTTTGGGCTTAATTATTCCTTATCCACATCTTATGAAATTTAAGATGTAAATTCAGCAAGAAACGAACAAAGATGAGATCAGAGTGTTTGCTGGTCAAGGTTAGGGGATTCCTGTGTTCCAAGCCTTGAGGGTCTTCACATTATCAGTGGCGATTCCCAAATCAGAGACCATAAAAAACCTGACCGAGGACACATGTCCTCGACATGTTTTTGATGGTCTCTAATTCGACAGCCACGGCTTTTTCTACTTCAGTGATCTCCCTGTCGGGCTCATCAGAGTGAAAAGCTTTCTTCTCCAGTGACGGTGACGACATTGGTTGATTATTTTCAGTGAAGATTGAAACGACAAACTAGAAAGGATAGAACAGCAATAGCACAGCTGTGCTGCCTCGGGAATAAAATACTTGAGGACAGTTACTAATATTTATACAGGTGTATTGTATTTGGACTGCTCAACGCGGTTTGGTCCAGGTTTAGGTTTTTATTTTCTCTGGAAGGTTCTAAATAAATATCTTACTTCAAAAAGTAGGTAGAATAAACAAAGGCTCAAGCTAGCATGCCCATAGAGACATTTTCCATGTTTTGGTTTGCAAGGATATAATCTAGAAAGCAGAGAGTAGCAACAGCCGACTCATTGACTTGGGCGTCACAAGTAAAACACTTGAGGACCCGTTACTATATCTTGCTTCAAGGAGCAGAGGATAAGAATAAGCAGTTTTATCTTAAAAAGCGTTTTTTATATCCTATGCATTCCACAGGATGCATAGGATAAAATTCATTAATTATCCTACTCCACCTTATTTTGTTTTTCAAAAATGAGCCCTATGAATAAGATTCATCTTTCTCTTTTATATTCCTCTCTCTATTCTCACTCATTTCCTAGAATGCCCTTAAATTAGGATTCATCTTTCTACTTTATTTTGTCCCTTTGAACTTTCGTTTTAAAATTTAGCTTTAGGGTTTAGAATTTGCAATTTCATAATTTTAGGTTTGATTTAGGTTTTAAGATTTTTTTAATTGATCTACAAGTATCTCTACCTTATATTAAAAGTATGATTAATTTCATTAGAAAAATAAAATAATTATAATTACCTCTCTGACATGCTTGAATTGTTAACATTGTAAAAGTGTGTTAACCATGGAGCTTAGTTTACTAATTAATTGATCAACACCATGTTAAATTTTAGAGTTTAGTATTTAAGATTTAATGTTTATAATTTATGGTTTAATTTTTAGGATGAAGTGAGAAAAATATAGAAGGACAATAATTTGAGGATATTTTGGAAAATTAGAGAAAAATAAAAAGAGGAAAATGGGTCTTATTTATAATTAATTAGGTTAATTTTTCAAATATTTTTAATGTTGGATGGAATGTTTAACGAGGATTACCCTATGCACTTAAGGGTTTTTGGAAAAGTTTATTTGGATTTATCTTATACAAGCACTTTAGTTAAAAATGATAAGTTTTTGAGAGAGCTCATCAAGATAATTTATGACTTTCTGATAAATCTATTTGAGCTTATTTTCACGAAGCTTATGAGAGTTTATGAAAATGAATTTATGTAGAGTTCTTATGACAAATTAATTTCATGACAAAAATACTCTTATAATAAACTTTAAAACTAAACCCTTATAATTTTATGACAAAAAATACTCTTGTAATAAACTTTAAGTTCAAACCCTTATAATCTTGTGACTAACCATATAAGTTATGTCATAAGAGAATATATTATAAGTTCAAACCCTTAATTAAGCGCTTATAATCTGATAAGCTAGTAATAACCATAAGGATTTGGTTAAATAGCTTAATTAATATAAGAGAATATAAGATCAAACAATTTATTAAGCCCTTAATTAATAGAAGAATCGGTTAAAAGAGGCTTAAGCTGGCGTGCACGTACAGAAATTAACCATATATCCTGACAAGCATGTAAAGTCTGCAGCAAAGGAGGGAACTGTTTTGGTTGATCTTGGCGCTCCTCCAAGATAGTTAATACTCTCGATTTAATGGTAACAGATTGTGGATTAAGCTAGCCTAGTGAAAAATTCTCTTTAGATTTTGTAAACTTTGGGATAATTCTCTTATGGATATTTAAGATTTTATAAAGTTATATATATATGTGCCCAAATAATATTCTCAGAGAGTTATTCGTTAGAATCTGCTATAAAATCACAAGTTAACAAAGATATGAACATGGTGAAAATTTCAAATTTTGGATTAGGATTTGTTTATCCAAAAAAATTCTTTTATATTGGAATTTGGAGGAATAGTATAACTGCAAGTGAGATAAAATAATCAGTGATAATCTTGCAATTGAAGGGTTATGGTTGGACCAATGTGAAATCCTATTTAGTCTCATGATGATTAATGGTTTTATCATCCATGGGTATAGGCTCTCGTGGTCATTCTTTAATTAGATCATCATGAGCATCTTGTGCAACCAAATACTTTTTTTTTTAAAAAAAAAAGAAAGAAGATAAATTGAACATTGTGATGAAACAAAACCATATCTTTGGCTAAGATCAAAACTGGGACATCAACAACAAACACAGCTGTGAAAAAAGAATGAAAGGACAAACTAGAAAACACAGCTGCGTCAACAATATATTTCTAGAGAATATGTTGGTGTATTTGGACTGCTAGCCGCCGTTTTGGCGTAAGTTTAGGGTTTTCATGTTCTCTGAAGGGTTTTATAAGAATATCCTAATTAGTTCAATTTAAGGAGTCGATAAGAATAAGCAATCCTTATCTAGTATGCTTATTTAGAATAAAAATAAATAAATAAAATGCTACTGAGAATGGAATTTGCTAAAATCATAACTTACCAAAGATATTAACATTCATGAAAATTTCAAAATTTAGATGAGCATGTTTTTTATCCCAAAGATTCTGTACTGTTATTGAAATGGGAGGAATAGTGCAACTAAAGGTGAGAGACAAAATGAGTGATTTTGCAAATTGAACCCAAATAAGGGCTTGAGTTATCTAGATTCTAGTCTCATAATGATAATGGTTCTTCGTCCATGGTTATACATATGTTCTCCTGGCCACTCTTTTAAGTTAGATCAGCATATGAGCATGTTGTCCAACTAAACAATTCTCTTTTTGGAAAAGTGAAAATGGACTTTGTGAAAGAAACTAAATCTTGTTAATTTTTTATTATACCATAATTATAATTATTAAGAGTTAAGCTCTATTTTGATTTTTCACATTATCAATCATAATAAATTTAGTTCATAACATTTTAATTTTATCAGTTTAATTTATAACAATTATTGATTTGGCTAGATCCAAAAGAGTTCACAAAATAGGCTAATGTGGCATGTAAGAGGGTTATTACTGATTTGTCTACGTCCACTTGCTAAGTTATAAGAAAAACAATTGTAAAAGAAAAACTCTTTTTACCATTTCACATTTGCTCATGATTTTCATATTTCTCTTCCACTTGCAACTACCAAAGCCACTTTCCAATTTCCATATCCTCCTTCCCATCAAGACCCCATGCTTGATTCTTTAAATAAATAATTTATGCGACAGTAAAAACATAATCATCAGTACTTAGAAAGATAAAAATGAATGAGATATAAAGAAAAACCTCAAGGCCTCAACACGCAACTCACCCTTCAAGCTCTCGGTTTCAATCCCTCTCCATCATTGCTACTCTGCTTTTACCTAAACGCATCAACATATGCAACTCACCCGTCAAGCTGGAAAAAACTAAAGCAAGCCTGCAAAGCTCCCTTTAACCTTCACTGACCAGAAGTTACGAGTCTGAGTTGCAAAAGCAAAACACGAGCTTATCGTCACATATGACTGCAGTTAATCCAAATCCCTCTTTTCCATGGCTGAGAATCAGGTAACGAGCCTCTATTTACTCAACCGAAAGGTAGAAATGATAAAAAGTCGAATTTAATGGCAAGTCTTAAAACAATTACGTTAAGATTTTCTAATAAACTCTTGAATATATATATATATATATATATATATATATATATATATATATATATATATATATAATACCAATGACATCAAGGAGTCAAGCACTTATTTACAATACAAACATGCTAAAGCATATCTATTTGACTCTATGGTCTAGTTTGGAAATTCTTGTTATATATATTCATTATATCATAATAATATTACAAGAGGGGCAGAATTAAACAATTATAGAAGACAAGTGCAAAGTCACTAACTAGTGTGCCTCCTAACATGTTATATATCATGACATTGCTATCGTAATATGGAAATGAGAAGTCAGCCATCTTCTAATTGGAAAGCCCGTGTATAGGTTCTCCTTCTAAGCTTCCTTGATCTTCTTCCTCCGATGTGTGAAATCATTCTTGATATTGAAAGTTTTGCAATATTTCTCCTCTCTATGATCTTTCCCTGCATCATATTTGACAAAGTTTGGCATGCCAAATCCAAGAGCCTCTTAATGTTCAAATTGTTTGCAGCCTGGAAAGGATTCAGAATAAAAAAAATTGGTATTAAGAGGTGGAATCAGAAGATCAGAAAGAATGCCTTAGTCATGATCATTCTATTGCAAGTTGTAACATTAACCGAGAGGACATAGGACAACGTAATGCATCAACAGATGAAATTATGAACATGATACAAATCATCATCGTTAAAGATCAAAACAGGGACAACAACCACAAATTGGTTAGCAAACATCACAACAAGAATTCTGCCTAGAATGATTTTTAGAAAATAGAATCCAAACTAGACCCAAAACCATGTTCCTCTCTCTTCTCCAAGCATACAAGTTGCTCCAGAAACTTGACACTATTCACATAAAATAAAGCAGCAGCATCATTCAATATTGGTGAACAAATAAACAAACAGCCAACCCAACATGCTCCTTGTCGAATCAGAATTTCTCGCTGAAAAAAGTAGGGATAGAAATAAAAAGTAAAAAAAAAAAAAAAAAATTAAAGATGAAATCGAGCAAGAAATTAACGAACTAAGATGAGACCAAAGAGTGTTTGTTGGTGAAGGTTATAAGGAATTCAAATCAGATGCCTGAAGCACTTAATTGAAGACCTCATGCGTTAATACCCCATGCCGTGGCTGAACATCTCAGGCCTGTCTTTATAGAGGACTGGCATATGTGGGGTTCAGCAAAGGCAAAGACCCTTAACGCAGCTGTCTTCAATCAATTTTTTCACCATCTCTGTTTCAACTGCCTTGGCATTTTCCGGCTCAAAGGTCACGCCGTCATCGGAGCTAATAAGAGTTAACGGCTCTTCTCCCATCATCGGATCAGAGACGAAGCTGTTAACAGCACGGCTGCAGACTAGTGCCTCACGAGCAAAACACTTGAGGAACCGTTACTAATCTTTGTATTAGTGCATTTGGGCCGCCCATTTAGGGTTTTGATTTCCTCTGGAAGGTTGTAAACAAATATATTACTTCAACGAGTAGATAAGAATAAGCAATTTCATGTCCTATGCAGTCTAAATTGACTGCAATAAGAAAGAAATAGATACTATCAAGTGGATCTTTTCAATTTTTTTGTTGTGTTTGTTCCTTTTTTATTGTGCAGTAAATTTGTGTTAATAAACATGTAACATTTGTAGTTAAAAAGAATCAAATTAATTAATATATAATGTAATACTTAATATTGACAGTTTATTAAAAAAAAAAAAACTAAAATAAAATGCTTACTAAGAATAGAGTAAACTAAAATTTAACACAAGATTTCAACATTTATGAAAATTTCAAAATTTGGATTAGGAGAAATCCTGAAGTTTCATGTACTCCTATTGAAATGGGAGAATTAGTACAAGTGAGAGATAAAATGAGTGATTTTGCAATTGAACCTAAAGAGGGGATTAAGTTGGACCAATGTGAAATCCTATGTATAATGATAACGGTTTATCATTCATGGGTATATAGGCTTTCGAGCTTAAAATAATTAAGATCAACATAAGCATGTAACATGTTGCACCACTAAACATTTTATTCTTTTTTTTTTTTTTGGAAAAATATAATGGACTTTGTGAAGAAATAAAATCTTGCTAATTTTACCATACCATTATTATTATTATTAACAAAGATATCGATGATTCAGAAGAAAGCATGGCATATGAGGCACATAAGTATATATATATATATATATACAAAGCATAGACAACAGGCTAGTATAAATCTAAATACGTATCACTACACAAAATTTGGTTGTGAATGGCTTAGGAACACCAAATTAATTAGTAGATTCTACAAATATTTCATATTGAATAAACTTCATTCCTAAATGTTATATAAATATATTATGTCATATCAATTTCACTCCCAAATCTTTCATATTAAGTCAATTTTAATTCCCGAATTGAACAAGCATATATATATATATATATATATATATATATATGATGAGCCTTCGAAATAGATTAATGAGTAGCGCCATTGGTGCCATGCATATTTTTTCACATATCTTTTTGTCTCATTTTATTTCACTAGTATTTGAATTATGTAATTTATTATTATTAAGATATATTTAAGCTTTTTTCTTCGGTAGGTAGTAGGGGACTTCAAAATTACAGAGGGGTCGTATTTAAATTTAACCAGAGACGCACTATTGTGCCATCCCTCTTCTCTATTCAAACTACATGGGACATGAAAATCTTGCATTCTTTGATGGAAGTAGTTTTTCTAGAAGCAAAAGGACATGGTTATAGCTATTAGCATATTATACCCCAAAAGTATATTGTGATTACAGATAGCAATTCAATTTTACTAAATATGTGGGAAATAGATTCCCGTAGGGATTGTAATAAAGAATTTATATTTAAAATTAAAATATTGAATCATGGAAAATAAATTTTCTCAAGCTTGCCGAGATGGTCACCTAATACGCATACCCTTCTGTACAGAATCTCCGGCATATAATTAAGAGTTTGATTTTGGGGCAATGACTTCAGAGTCATCAGTACTCACCTTCTTAATTGGAAGCCTGCTCCATCAACCAGTCAAGCACTTTTTTTCAAACACAAACAAACTAAAGCAAATCTTACTCTGTCTTCTCTTAGAGTTAGAAATACATCAGTTTGGAAATTGGAGTCTTTGAAGAATGCTCAATGCAACTGACACAAATAAACCAAGTCCGATGTTACTTATTATATCATAATAATACCACAGCAATATTAACATGACAAGTTTGAAGTCACATAAACTCTCCTTCCTAGTTCTCAACATATGCTATCGTAATATGAAAATGAGAATTAAGCCAGCGAAATCTTCTCGCTCAGAGAGCCCATAGGTTTTCCTTATAAACCTCATCGTCTTCTTAATTTCCTCTAGTGTGAAATCATTGTTGATATTGAAAGTTTTGCTTATCTCCTCTATGCTCTTTCCCTGCATCAATTGCCACACTTTGACATGCCAAATCCAAGAGGCTCTATATGCTCAAATTGTTAATAGATCAGTGAATAAAGCGATTAGTATAGTTAATTAACATAATTCAGTGTGAATATCAACACATAAAAATTACAAAATCACAAATGTTAACTTCAGAACATCTCACCCTTGATAAAATCCAAACTTGCTCGACCCCAAAACCATGTTCCTCCCCAACTTGAGCCTGAAACAATGTTCACATAAAACAAAGCATCATCATACAATGGAGAACAAATAAAAAACACAGATTGATTCTAGCCAACCCAGGGAAGTGTACGTTCCTCTGGTCTCTAGTCAGATTCCTAACCAACTGAAGAACTGAAACAAAGTTCGCCCAAAAAAAAAAATCAGTATCAATCGCTTCACTGTCTCCTTGTCGACTGCCACGGCCTTTTCCACCGCGAAGGCCTCAGCCGTTGGAGCTCATCAGGGCGAGAACCTTTTCTCCGATGATGGAGATCGCATCGTCGGACCGGAGAAAAAGGTTCTTACCCTGATGAACTCAGACAAACTGGAAATTAAGCAGAGAGTAACGACAACAGCACAGCTGCTGCTGCTGACAACTAGTGCCTCACGAGTAAAATACTTGAGGACCTGTTACGAATCTTTATATACCTGTATTTGGACTGCCCGTTTAGGGTTTTGAATTTTCTCAAAAGGATATCTTACTCAAAAGGAATAGATAAGAATAAGGCAATCCAGTAATAAAATAAATTGGTGACTCGGATAGGAAAAGAAAAAAGATAAGGGTATGATAGAACAAAATATCTTACTTCAAAAAGTAGATAAAAATAATACAATTCTATAATAATAATTGTTGATTACAAAATAAGATAAAGTTAGATAAAATAAGAGAATATATTAAGAATAGAATAATAAGAATAGAATAAGATATCTTACCTCAAGGAGTAGATAAAATAAAGCAATCCTATAATAAAAACATTTAGTGACTATAATAAAATAAAGTCGAATGAAAAAAAAGTAAAACAAGATAAGATAACTACAAGAAATAAATAGGACTCAGGCAATCCTATAATAAACACACTTAAATGTTAGCATGCGTATAAATAAAGAAACTAACGATTGTGTTGTGTTGATAAGTCTGCAGAGTTTACAGATAAAAGAGAACTGTTTAGCTGGTTAATGTTCAATTTAACGGCGGATTGTGCTGGGACTTCTTTTAGTAAGCCGTGATTTTTTTTTTTTTGGTTTTTTGTTGAGAGTTTGATATTTTGCAAAGTTATGCCTAATTAAAAAAATATTCTTATAAGCTATTTATGATTTTAAATCTCATACACCAGTTTTCAAACTTTTGTGCTTTCATATATATATATATATATATATATATATATATATATAAAGTCTTATTATGTTTAAACAATGTAATTAATTACAAGTTACGTGTGGCTTGAAATATTTTTAAAATATTAAAAAATGCTTACCTAGATTAATAGAATCTACTAAAATCATAAGTGAACACACGATATCAACATAAAATATTCAGAATTTGGATTTAGATATTTTTGGTCCAAGAAATTCTGTACTCCTATTGAATTAAACTGGGAGAAATGGTGTAGCTAGTGAGAGATAAAGTGAATGATTTTGAATCTAAGGAAGGGCCTAAGTTGGACCATTGTGAATCCTCTTTTGTCTCATAGATGATAATAGTTCGTCATCCATGAATATATATAGGCTTTCGTGGTTACTCTTTAATTAGATCAACATAAGCATATTGTGCAACTAAACAATTATCTTCTTTTTTGTAAAATAAAGTGGACTATGTGAAGAAATAAAGTCTTGCTATCTTTAGCTATTGGAGGCTCTAAATGTTCAAATGGTAAGTGATGCAATCATAATATCAAAAGAAAAGAAAGCCCTAGTCTTGATCAATGTTAAAGTACCAATATTAGGAGTAACATCTTCCCTCCCACAATTTATTTTTATACTCTTTTCATCGGCAAAGCATAATAGGATGATATTTTACTATTTTATTATTTTTAAACAATAAAAATGGTATAGGATAGGGTCAGACATTCATTATTTACTTAGCTTGTACAAGTTGATTTTTATACTCAGTCTCTAGTCTAAAAAATAATTTTTGTATCTAGTTTTAAGTATTAAATTACATTTTCCCATACTTAATATGGTTTATTTACAAATTATTAATATTAACAAAGATAAGAATATTTTATTAAAATTTTGTGTCGTGAAGATGAAATACTATTTGACCGTTCTCTTTATTATGAGCATAGACGAGCAATTTGGTTCAGGAAGATCTTTGCATTCTTTGATGAAATTAGTCTTTCTGAAAGCTAAATTAAGGGGACATGCATGGTTAATTATACATGGATATATTAGTATAAAGAATATTATATATGGTTATGTATCGAAATTCAATTTTACTATATATGGTTATAAGAATATTATATATGGTTATAAACAGTGAGAAATAGATTAAAATTCCCATAAAACTGGTTACGGAAGAACAAATTGCAGATGAATGAAAACACATACTAATTATACTGGAATATTACAACCGACAATAGTTTTCTCAAGTTACACAAGCCACAGCAGGAAAGGCTAATTACTTTATTACACCATGCAAGGTACTTGGCCTTCTCTCTTCCTCTCCCTCTCTGGGTTGGGAGTGAAATCTGCAACTTGTTGCCCAACATTCTGATCAATACCACATCCTCCTCGTCAAAGAAAACAACACTGTTCACTAAACAAGGAAGATTATTCCTAAACAAGAAATGTTTCATCTAATTAATAATCCGAGGAAGGTATGTGTTGGGGATCAACTTACACGGAATAGCGCGAATGAAACAGCGTGTCATGTCAGGAAGAGAAGGGAAAGAAATTGCAAATAGGGCTGTGTTTCAGAACAAAAATCCATCAATCAGTGAAGGTGTGGCTTGCACAAAGTAAAAATAAATAAATAAAATAGGAATAATTGGTTTTAACAACTAACCAATACTGAGGGGGGATTATAGACTCGGGATGTCGAATACTGGTATAAATGTAGATTCCTGCTACAACTACTAACAGCAGACAATAATAAAAAAGAAACTGCAAGAAGTAAAAACAAGAAAATTTAATTTACTGATGCATGTCAATAGCAAGAAATCAAAATAATTACTGAGATCTTCAAGCTAGTCTTACAATGACGATTGCAGGTTCACAGTCCCTCTCGAAAGCGGTAGTAATTCGATCATTCCCATCTGTGGCTATCTCAGTTAGGGTACCAATTCGTCTATTAGTACCTGGAACTGTCCGGTCATCGCTGCAAGAAAATTTGAGATCGATATCAGTAATAACACATTCAATTTGTACATGCCTCATCATATATAGTAAAACTTTGAGATTATTTTTTTAATTAACGTAACAATTTTACAATAAAGTTTTGCTTTAGCATAAAAAAATGTCTTAATTAAACATAGATACATACTCGTGAAATATTAGCCACTTTTATAGAGAAGTGTTACATTAAAAGAGAGGTATAAAACTTGCCTTATGCCAATGACGGTTTCATCAGCAATAGCATTGAAATCTCCCAGAGTGTAGTCTGGACTATGGGGCTGCATGTGAATTAGAACAAGCAAAAAAAAAAGTGTTACAATTTAACTTCTAGTTTATAATTATTAATATTCTATAGTAGCCTACATGTTATTTATACTAAATGAAAGTACCTCACAGCAAATCTCACAGATGATATTTCCTTTTGCATTACACCAACGCTGTACACAGTCCCTGTGAGCATACTATATAGCAAAGCGGAGGAATGGAGAGTTAGGGGTTCATTAATTATAACATAACAACAGCTATATATATGGCCAAAAGGAAGATTGACATAATTCTTGTAGAAACAATCATATTTTTTGTTCATCAATGGAGTTATATATATGAAACAATTTTTTTTAAGAAAAATGGGTCAAATGAAACTCAAAATTTTTTTCAAGGAAGAGATTTAAATAAAATAAATTAATCAATATATATATGTATAGGGATCAATGGGGTAAAACGCTGTACCTTCATAGTCCCATTGCACAAGCAGGGTGCTTCCATTTTGCAGATGAAGTCCTCCTCTTGACACAAACGACATTCAGTTTTGTCTCCAATTAATTCAGTTTCTTCTTCGTTTTTCTCATTACCATTGTTGTCGCTTGCAGAGGTGTTGATCTGACACATTGCCAAATCCTCCTCCTCCACAGTGATCACAATGTGACTCACCATGGAGGAGGATTCAACAGTTGGGTCTATCAAAGGTTGTTCATAATCTAAAGTAACTCCACTTTCCATGTCTTCAGACCTGTCTCAAGCATGCATGAAAAACATGATTCTAAGTAACTTCCTCTGTCTTATCTGGAAATATAAAATAAAGGAAGAAAGCAAAATCCCATGTATATTTTCCTATAGGATTTTCTCATCAACCAAACATACTTAATCAAAAGACAAGAACAAATTAAAAGGATGGAGATTCGAAAGAGGTTTCAAAGCGCTTCTCCAAAACATATAGCTAGTCATGTTCATGCATGGGAAAAAATAAAAAATAAAGGGGAAAAAAAGCCATGTACTTTAAAAAAAAAAGGGGCAGAGTTTCAGACAATGCTTTAAGATCTTCATCGAGTAAATTCATGAACAATAAAATCAGAATAAAAAGAAAAGAATGAGAAAGATCTATAAGGTTTGAAACCCGGATCTTGCTGGTAGCGTTACATGCATGTACACTCTAAAGTAAAAGAAAGAAAAGAAAAATAAAGAAAGACCATCTAGTCTAAGAAAACTGTCCGTTGGCAAGAAAAAGAAACGTAAATTAATGACACTTTTCCAATGTAACATTTTCTATGGATCCAAACACACCGCTTCATCAATTGAAGACAGTTTCCAGCAAAACCAGCTTCAAAACCCTCGCGATAATCCATGCATGAACAGTCTAAAATGCTAGAAAGAATAAAAAACAAAAAGGGTGCATAATAATAAGAAAGAAATGAAAAACTATATATATATAAACCTCCAGAAAATAAAAAGCGCAAGGCTAGAAACTCTATGTGCTTCTGATATGGAATGGAAACTAAATACTATAGATAGAATCATAAAGAGAAAAGAGAAAACCTAAGCACATAGTAAACTAGAAAACAAAGCAAAAAAGAAAAACTGAGCTAGAAGTGATACCGGTGCTCTTCTTTTTCTCTCATTTTGCCTTGCTGTGGTGGGCACGCTTGAGGAGTGTAGCTACTTATAGAGAGCGCCGGTGGTGGTTTTTGACAGTGGTTTCTGTAAACGGGAGTAACAAAAACCACTTTCGATTTCGAACCTTGTTTTGGCTCGAGGGAGGTGTTTGGCTTGTAGCCACAGTTGGCGCAAGGCCAGTTATCGTTGAGGGCATGGTTATGCGGCAAAGGGACGCGTAAGGAAGCATCTTTGCCACATAGAGAGCCTCTCCCCCTCATGCACAACCTCATTACCTCACCCTTCTTTTGGCTCTTTCTGCAATTATCTTGCCCATATTGAATGACCACAATGCCCTTCTCTCTAAGTGAATCTACTAACACATGCCCTCTTGAAAATAAACCATTTATTTAATTATGTTTATTTGTGTTATTTTTATTAATCTTTGTAATTTTAATTTGATTTTATTTTCTTATAGAAATTGAGCTGAGATGTGACACACTATAGAATGAACATTTGTGTATATATTATTAATGCTTTTATAAGAAATTTAATATTCAACAATTAATATGGTAAAGGAATTACTTCATGAGTTGTAGCTAGTAAGCTATATGTGTATTAACATAAAGAAAAAAAAAAAAAAAAGTAAGGGGAAAGACGATGACCAAAGTGAATATAATAAGAGAATTTGGTTATAGCTTTTATCCTAATATATATCTTTAAAGCTCCATTAGGTTCTTTCAATTGAACAAGCTTTGGTTTGCACAAAACCAATTGAAAACACTATCAACAAATATAGTGCTAATTGAATAATATCTCATGAAAAATAACAATTAATTATATTTATATCGTATAAAATTATAATACATATGTATTTATGTTAATAACATGTACATGTTTTACATAAAAATTCCATGTAAAGTAAAAATAAATCATATTCAATAAAAAAAAAATAAGATTAGTAAAATGAAAGTATATTATGATATTATTGAAAATAACGGTCGGTACCCCTAATTATTTTTTTAACAAACTTTTTTGTCAGAATTCAAACAAAAAACAAGATTATAATACAACAATTTTATTTTTTTATCTGCGCTTGGCGAGAAATAAAAGTTGTTGATATCGTTAAGATACGTTAGTTGCCCTAATTTTTGACACATTTTTTTTTTTTTCTTGAAGGTGTTTTCTTAATTTGATCTAATTAATGGTTTTAGTACACAAGTTTGAGTTTCAATTTAATGTCCTTTTATTTTTAGTTTGATTTATTAAAAATACACAATATTTGATAATTTATCTCCTCCCAAAGTTCTAACCTACCATATATAAATTTTAGTTACTCACTAGCATCATATCTTCATAAATTTTTATTCATGGATTTCCAATGTTAATGCTACATGAATTTTTTTTGTGTTATTTTCTCATATAGTTTTGATGGAGAAAAAATGTCTATACTTTGTGCGTCCTTGCATTTTTTAAAAGCATGAAATTAATCTTTAATTAAAAAAATAATTGATAAATTTTTTTCGTGACTCCAAAATTTTATCTTGAAAAAGCTAAACAAAGGTTACAATTATACGAGAACTAAGTTGTATGACTTAACTGATTATGTTACTTTGTGAAAAGAAACATAGGATGTGGGAAAAGAAATCTTCCAGTAAGAGTTTTCTCTCACTGCGGCCCATATAGTTTGGGCCTGGCTGCAAAATTCGAAAAGAGGGAGGCGGTTCAATTCCCGCCAAAAGCCCTCGCTGTCCCTGATAAAGCATTTTTCGTATTAGTTTCTTTTGTCTACAGAAAACCGACACTAAATTTGAAATTCCTGCTAAATTTGAAAATAGGGAGCTTCGAGAGTGAACACTCATTAGTGGAAGTCGAAGGCTTCTGGTTTGAATTTGAGTAGGAAATGGAAGTGGAGAACGAGGTGATGGCTAACGGGTCTGACTCAGTTCGCGAAGGACCCAAACGACCTAGGCTCTTCATCAAAGAAATGGTTATGAGGAACTTCAAATCATATGCGGGCGAACAACGCGTTGGTCCCTTTCACAAGGTTAGGTTTCTCTTCTCGTCTTTCTGATTTTTATCTTCTTATATCCTAGTTTGTTTTTTGGTTTTTTTTTTTTTTTTTTTGCGCCAACAAAATTGCTTCGGATTTGTGCTAGTTTTCACTTGCTATCATGTGTTTTCCTGAACCTGGAATTGGAAGCTAGAATTTATTCTATTTATCTGTAGAATTGATTGATTGGGTCAGAATTTTTTCAGAGGGGAACCAAGGAAGCAAACTTGAAAGGTTTCAGTATGGTTTCTCGTTAATCTTGTATTTTCTGGTCATAAGATTGAAATTAGAATGTAAATTATATTTAGCTGCAGAATTGATTAATCGGGTCAAGTCAATGTGTTTGGATTATATGATTTTAACCTGTTTCCCACCTGTTCTGGGCTTCAGAGTTTCTCGGCTGTGGTTGGACCCAATGGGAGTGGGAAAAGTAACGTGATTGATGCAATGCTATTTGTATTTGGGAAGCGAGCTAAGCAGGTGTGTTATATTTACTTAAATGTCATTACTCAGAATTTTCACCCTCATCATTTTCGGCAAAATTCATGTGTTCATTGCCTGCTATGGAAGTAGCAGAGTGCTTAAATGATATTTCTTTTAGTATTAGCTGTGTACTTCTACTTCATTATTTTGGGAACCCTCACTTGCAGATGCGGCTGAACAAAGTTTCTGAACTTATCCACAATTCCACAAATTATCAGAATTTGGATAGTGCAGGGGTTTCTGTTCATTTCCAGGAGATTGTTGATTTGGTAATTTTTCTCATCTTTATAAAATACTCTCTAATTAATAGGAAGGTAAACAAAAATGAAGTATTTAGGTTTCATGTTTGATGCTGGTTCCAAAGCATGAAAAGTTACCGCATATGCAAAGGCTCCTTAGTCATGCTAGCTTCAGTTGATTTGCCTCCTTCTTCTTTGGTTACTTGCCATGAGCTCATGTTTAAGTTCGCCAATGCAGCTAAAGATTTAGCAAAGTTGGGACTTGCGCCATTGATTCTTTATTTTTTCATGCTCCCTTCTTTAATTAAAATCTAAGTTCTTGATGTTGACAGGATGATGGATCTTATGAGGCTGTTCCAGGGAGTGATTTTGTTATAAGTAGGGTAGCCTTTCGTGATAACTCCTCTAAATATTACATTAATAATCGTACAAGCAATTTCACTGAAGTTACCAAGAAACTGAAAGAGAAAGGTGTTGACCTTGACAATAACAGGTTTCTGATCCTTCAGGTTGGATATGTCTTATATATGCTTATTTTGAGCTTTTTAATGAATTCTCAATCCATGTTTTGAAGTTTGATCTGTTTCTTTCCAGGGTGAAGTTGAACAGATTTCACTTATGAAACCAAAAGGTCAAGGACCTCATGATGAGGGTTTTCTAGAATATCTCGAGGACATTATTGGAACCAACAAATATCTTGAAAAGATAGATGAATCGTATAAACAGTAAGCAATCTTGCTCCATTTCAATCCAAAAATAAAAAGATTTAAAATATACAACTTTCTCATTCAACATGATAAAGCATATCTAGTCATATGTGGCTGCTAGCACCATGTTTTAGCAGCCATATAGATGTACTGATTTTGGATATTTCTAATGCTGGATATAATGTTGATCATTTAGGTTAGAATCCCTCAATGAGAAGAAAGCTGGGGTGCTAGAAATGGTTAAGCTAGCCGAGAAAGAAAGAGATGGCTTGGAGGTATATCTATATATACCGTGGCTTGATTCCTGCTTCACTTAACGCTTGAGATTGTTAAATGTCATTTTCTTTTGCTACAGAGTGTGAAGAACGAAGCAGAAGCCTATATGCTGAAAGAGTTATCTCTTTTAAAATGGCAAGAGAAAGCTACGCAATTGGCTCATGAAGATACCAACAGAAAAATTGGTGAGATGCAAGGCAGTGTTTCTAGCCTAGAAGAAAATCTTAAGTCTGAAAGGTAAATTTAGTTTTTTGACTGATACCTGTTTTTTATTTTTGGGTTATTATCTATATTATATGTATGTTTGTATGACAAAGAAGTCAATATTTTGTGGCAGAGACAAAATTCAAGAAAGTAAACAAAGTTTGAAGGAGCTCGAGACTGTCCACAACAGCTATATGAAAAGACAAGAGGTTTGCATGACATGGGTTTAGTTTTCTTAAGCAAATTCTTGGATGAATTTAATTTATTGAAGTTCTACCTTAATTGAAATCTATATCTTTTTATGATGAATGATCTAGTACTAGTCATTTCTTTCTTTTTTAACAAATAGGAACTAGATTATGATATGAGGAAATGTAAGGAAGAGTTCAAGGAGTTCGAGAGGCAAGATGTCAAGTATCGGGAAGATTTTAAGCACTTGAATCAAAAGATCAAGAAGATTGAGGATAAATCTGAAAAGGTATAAAGAAAGCATAAGTTATTGCAGCTAAAAATGTGCATGTATGATATCCCTTATTCATTTGCCCTGTTTCAGGATTCAACAAAAGTTGAAGCCCTGCTTAAAGAGTGTGAGGAATCAACGAAGTTGATACCCGAACTTGAGGGAAGCATCCCAAAACTGCAAAAGGTGTTGCTGGATGAGGAGAAGCTTTTAGAAGAAATCAAGGAAAGTTCTAAAGGTGGGTTCTTGTCTTCTTCACTTCCTGGAAATTGGGACGTGTTTCTCATCAAACTTGCTTGAATGATGTGATGCTCCTTAAATTGTCATGCTGTTAACGAAATGATTTGATAGAACCTGTCAATTCTTAAGCATTCTTTCAAAATATATCGTTCACATCATTGCAATAAAATGCTAGATATAATGCCCCAATTTTTTAATGTGAAAACGATGCCATACTGTGGCTTCAGGTCAAGTTAATGCCATATTAGTATTAGTATGGTTGCACATAGACAAATAAATAAAATATGGTTCGTTCCCACCTTCACTATACATAATTATGTTGCAAATTCTAGAACTCTATTCGATTATCTGTGTTACCTCTTGCTGATTTTGAGGCTGTGACATAGATTTAACGATTCTTGTTTTTCCGCAATTTAACTATTATTGATTGGTAAGCAGTTGAAACTGAGAGATTCCGCACTGAGCTTGCCAAAGTTCGTGCTGAGCTTGAACCTTGGGAAAAAGATTTGATTGTGCACAAGGGGAAACTTGAAGTTGCAAGTACAGAGAATAAGCTACTAAACGAAAAGGTTAGAATGGCTTCCTTGTCTCCTTGATAATTTATTAAGTAAATCCTTTGTGGACATTCACAACCATGGATATTTCTCTCTTTGGTTTGAACATTGTAATTTAGTTTGTGGCATGAAAATTTCTCCATATATATACGAATCAATATTAGTAACTCCCCATTCACTGGACTCAGCAACATTGAAGATTGTTTGTAATCATTTATCCATACACTAAGCTTTCGTGGCGATTCTTTGTTTACTTTCTGCATTGGGAGCAGCATCTCTAATCTGTAGTTGTTTACTGATAATATAACCTGAAAAGTACTAATGAATTTAGAAAAACTACTATTCATGTCCGTTCCATTAATTAAAAAATAAAGATGATTTTACCCTCTTCCTTTCATGCAAAGTTGTTGGGTTTCTCTCTTCTTACAAATGTTATTTAGTTGCAAAATTCAGTGTAGAAGATGTGTACCTAACTGTATTTTTTCTTCGTCCATCTCATGTTGGAGTATCTTGCAAATGTTATGCCTTGCGAATTAATTGAAGAATTATATGCTGAAACTTATGCTTTGAAACTTATCCTTTGTATAGCACATAACTTCACAACGCATTGCCTGTACCCAGTGACTAGCGACTGTTGCGAATTTGTTTTTTCAACTTCTCTATTTTTGTGGATAGCCAACCAGAACAGAAAGATGTAATCTATTAAGTGGGATAAAAAGGAAAGGTTGTCACATCAAGTCACTAACGAAATCTAAATTTCTAATTTGTTTAAAATAATGCATTTTTTTTTTTTGTCTAACATATATATCATGAAGTCAAGGGGGAGGAATATATTGGTGAGGTGGTATCAAACACTTTATCTTGTGTTTTCTTGTTAGACTGAGGATGTTCAATTGTAGCCTGATGATGATTCTTGATTTTTCCCAGCATGAAACTGCTCGTGCAGCTTTCAGAGATGCTCAAAAGCAGATGGAAGCCATACAGGAAACAATTAAACAGAAAACTACAAGAATTGCTCAAATACAGAGTGACATAGAAAAGAACAAGCGTGAAGCATCAGAAGCTCATAAACTGGAACAAGTTAGTGAATTCCTTGTAATCTTGGTTCCCTTTTTTCTTTCTTTCTTTATGGCATTTGGTGACATGTGCCTCTACTTCAGGAAGCTATCAAAGAACAAGAAAAGCTGATTCCTCTTGAACAAGCTGCCAGACAGAAAGTTGCAGAACTTAAGTCTACTCTAGACTCTGAGAAGAGTCAGGGGTCAGTTTTAAAAGCAATCTTGAGAGCCAAGGAAACCAAACAAATAGAAGGAATATATGGCCGCATGGGTGATTTAGGTGCTATTGATGGTGAGTGTGTTCATATCAAGCCTCAGTGAGCATACTGAGTTATTTAAGACCCATTTTAGGGGCTGTGCATGTGCCAGGAAGCATGGTTTTGTATGCTTCTTGTATTTCTAACTTTGAATTTAAAATTTATAAGATTTATACTCCTCTAAGGCTTTAACTAAATCAATTTCTATAAAGCACCAGCTTCAAGCCTGATTTGTAATATTTTTTTAAAATCCTTTTCGTGTTACTAAAGAGCATACAAAAGATAAACATGATTCCCAGAAATCACATCTGTGATTATTCCCAGTTTTTGAATTTAAAATTTGTCATGCGCTGGAGTTTTTAGATTCAGCTGTTTTTGTTACTTAAAAAGATGAATGTATCATGATCATGAAGTTTACCATGCATGTAAATCCTTGGATTTGGTGATATGCAGCTCTCTATATTTCATTTTGATCTTTATTATCAAGATATTCACTTTGTGAGCTCATTATTGCAGCCAAATATGATGTTGCTATATCGACCGCATGTGCTGGACTTGATTATATCGTGGTGGAAACTACCAATGCAGCACAAGCATGCGTTGAGTTACTTCGGAGAGAGAATCTTGGTGTTGCAACTTTCATGATACTGGTATCTTCGTGGTTGTCAATTTAAGTTTCTGTATGGTTGTTTAATATTTTGATCAGAAAAAAAAAAAAAAAACCTTAAAGTTGGTTATAGGATAGTCTAGTTCGATCTAATGAAACTTGAATTTGTTCACTACTTGGTTGCTAATTTTCTGTAGGTTTTGGAATTTTGTTCCCAATTTAGCTTGGTTATTTTGGCATCAATGTTAAATATCCTTTAAGTTGCTTTACTAGTGTGCTTTTCCCCTTGTTTATCTGGGTCTAATGGACATTGTTCATTGTTCAATATACTCATATGCCTTTTAACAACAGATCAAATTACTTTTAATTCACACAATTGTTTAGTAAGCAAAGTGAAAAATCAAATGCAGAGGGATCTGTTTGATTGACAGACTTAATGCTCTATATCTTAATACAGGGCAAATGTAAATTTTTTCATGGAGCACGGCTCTTTTTGAATTTTGCAATTTAAATTGTTCTTTCTACAGGGAGTTAATTCCTAGTAGAGGAATGAAACTAAGCTAGCTCCCTAAGTTGGATACACTTTCCCTACAACACTTATGTTCAATTGATTTTGGTGTAAAACTAATACTCTTGATTGAGTACAGTTTCGTAATGAGTAATGCTCTTATGGTTTGATTTTTTGTGTAATTGGCATGTGGCAATTCATGAAAGTGTGGGTCATTTGATAAAATTAAAGAGGACATCATTTCTTCTTTCCTTATTCAGGATAAGCAAGTTAATCTTCTCTCAAAGATGAAAGAGAATGTAAGCACTCCAGAGGGTGTTCCTCGGCTTTTTGATTTAGTTAAAGTTCGGGATGAAAGAATGAAGCTTGCATTCTTTGCAGCAATCGGAAACACGCTTGTAGCTAAGGATCTTGACCAGGTCAGTTCCACTTCCTGTCGATATAAATACTTGCAAACAAGATGTCATGATTAAGTTGAGGACTCTTCCTATAGACATGTTGGTACATGCCCATGATTTGAAATGGGCGCTTTATGAATATTTATTGTTCTGGTGGATTGGTTTCCACCGTCATAGCATGATGTTTGTCATTTATAATCTTCAAGGAACCAGTCTGTGTTGGAAAGTGAATTTGCAACTTTCTTGTCATTGAGAAAACAAGTAACAACTTTTTCCTCTAAATTTTAGGCAACACGAATAGCGTATGGTGGAAACAGAGAATTTCGACGGGTGGTTACTCTTGATGGCGCTCTCTTTGAAAAATCTGGTACAATGAGTGGTGGGGGTGGTAAGCCACGTGGTGGCAAGATGGGAACGTCTATTCGTGCCAGTAGTGTGTCTGCAGAAGCTGTTGCAAATGCTGAGAGGGAGTTGTCACAGATGGCTGATTCATTGCATGGCATTCGCCAAAGAATTACAGATGCTGTGCGACAATATCAGGCCTCAGAACAAGCAGTTGCAGCCTTGGAAATGGAATTAGCTAAAACCCAGAAGGAGGTAGTGTTTAATCATATTATGTAATCAGGTACTTCTTCAGGGTTATATGTGATATTGAGTTTTCTTTGGTTAACAGGTTGACAGTCTGAGCTCACAAATTAGTTATATTGAAAAGCAACTTGACTCTCTCATGGCCGCATCACAACCAAGGAAGGAAGAACTTGACAGATTGGAAGAGCTGAAGAAGATTATTTCTGGAGAAGAAAAGGAGATCCATAGACTTATTGATGGTTCTAAACTGCTGAAAGAAAAGGTTGATTGGGAAGTCTACTACGTTTAATTTCCTTTGCAAACTGTGGGTTGCATGATGGACCATGCATCTGATTTTATTTCTTGGTGTGGCTGAATCTTGAAATCGAGTACTATCTTACCTGGTTTTAATTAGCTTGGCTTTTCCTTAATTTTCATAATTTTCAGGCTTTGGAGCTTCAGAGGAATATAGAAAATGCTGGGGGTGAAAGATTGAAATCACAGAAGTTAAAGGTCGAAAAAATTCAGTCTGTAAGCATATTCTGCACCTAAATAAAAGTCTTAGTATGATTATATTGTGTATGTACTACTACTAATGGTTGCCATTTTCTAGGATATTGATAAGAACCACTCCGACATTAACCGTCATAAGGTCCAAATAGAAACAGGACAAAAGATGATGAAGAAGTTGACTAAAGGAATTGAGGACTCAAAGAAGGAGAAGGAACGGCTTGTGGAGGAAAAGGAAAAATTAAAAGCCGTTTTCAAAGAAATAGAACAGAAAGCATTTGTTGTTCAAGAAAATTATAAGAGAACGCAAGAGGTTTGTTGTTTCCCCTCTTCTTGGGTTATGTAAAATCTGTCTGAAAAACGGAATGTAACTCGTCATACTTATTTGTAATTATAACATACTTTTTATTTTCTTTAATAGATGATTGATGAACATAAAGATGTCTTGGAAAAAGCAAAAATTGAGTATAATAAGAAGAAGAAAATTGTGGATGAATCGCGGGCGTCTGAGGTAATTCTCTAATGGGCATCTTTTTTGTTTTTTTTAAAGTCACTTCACACTTGGTCTTTTCTCAATGTACTTATAATTTCCCAGGTCGATGCCGACTTCAAATTAAAAGACATGAAGAAAGCATACAAGGAAATGGAAATGAAGGGCAAGGGTTACCAGAAGAAACTTGATGAGTTGCAAACTGCTCTTACAAAGCATCTGGAACAGTATGATATTTATAAGTATTTGGTAATTTTGAGTATTTATGATTCTGATACTTCAAATAAGCTTGTATATTGATTCCAGAATCCAGGAAGATTTGGTGGACCCTGAAAAGGTTCAGGCTACATTGGCAGACAAAAATTTTAATGAGCCTTGTGACCTGAAAAAGGCCATGGAAATGGTTACAATGCTGGAAGCACAACTGAAGGATATGAACCCAAATCTGGATTGCATTTCAGAGTATGCCTTCCAAGTTCCAATTTGTTATCCTTATTATCTTTCTTCTTGGAGTTTCACTGATGAATTTACTTATGGTTATTAGATATCGGAAAAAGGTATCATTATACAATGAGCGAGTTGAGGAACTTGACACAGTGACTCAGGAGTGCGAAGATGTAAAGCAGCAGTATGATGAATGGAAAAAGAAGAGGTTTGTATACCGATTTTGTTTGTGATTATATTAGCTTCAATTTTTCCTTCCTGGCAATAACCATAGCTGAATGTTCTATTTCAGATTGGATGAATTTATGGAAGGATTTAATACCATATCTTTCAAGCTAAAGGAAATGTATCAGGTCCCGGAATCAACTGTCTCCATTTATTTATCTCTCACATACACGCATACGCAGAAGTGCTTGTCTACTCAAAACTCTTTAGAGTTTAGCTAGTTATAATCTTCTTTTTCTTTTGGCCCTTAGACTGTATATTTTCATGGTTTGGATGCCAAACTATTTGCATCGCTGGAATAGGATACTGGTCAGAACTTTTTGCACATAAACACTATATCTGTTGACTTCCATTTTCCAGTCCTTTCTAATGATGCATTCATTATTTAGTTATTGATATTTCATTTGGTTGGTGGTGTCCAAGTGACATTTTGTTCGATTGTCTCTCTTACATGTGTAACATCAATTAAATGTGCTTCATAGGGTTTTGGTCGTTAATATTTTCTATTTCTTTACTGTTTGCAGATGATCACACTTGGTGGTGATGCAGAACTTGAGCTTTTGGATTCTTTGGACCCTTTTGCTGAAGGTGTTGTGTTCAGTGTCAGACCACCGAAGAAAAGCTGGAAACATATCGCCAATTTATCGGGCGGTGAAAAGGTTATTTCTGAACTTGTTTCTTGGACGGTTGGACCTAACCTTTAATTTTGTAAAGAAACATCAAAATGCGCATGAAGTTCACGCCATTTTTTAATAGAATATTGAAGCTGAGTTTCTATATTCTTGTTTCTGTCAACTTGCAGACTCTTAGCTCATTGGCTCTAGTATTTGCACTGCATCATTATAAGCCTACTCCTCTTTATGTAATGGATGAAATCGATGCTGCCCTGGGTACTTGCTGTTAACTCAGCTAAATCCATTTATTCTGTTCTTATTCCTATTTTTTACACTCAACTCCATTGGTTGTATTTTCTTCCAGACTTCAAGAATGTATCAATCATTGGGCATTACGTGAAGGAGAGGACCAAGGATGCTCAATTCATAATCATAAGGTACATTTGATGCTTGTTCCCCTCTCTCAGATGATTCTAAGCTCAGCAAGTAATCATTTTTATAACTATTGATTATTGACCATGCTGCGTTTGTGCCTCATGCAGCCTCAGGAACAATATGTTTGAATTGGCGGATCGACTCGTCGGGATTTATAAAACTGATAATTGCACTAAGAGCATCACCATCAATCCTTCCAGTTTTGCAGTATGTCAAAAAGCTGCTTGATGGATTTGTGTGTTTTCTTGGAGAATGCTTCACTATTGAAAGTTATACTTGCGTCGTCTTATTTTGGTCTTGCATATAGTTAATTTATTGGAGTTCTCTTTGTTGTATATTTTGTCATTAATCTTATGACTGCAATACGAAGATATCTTGATAAATGAATATACATATATATATGCTTTAGCTTTTCGATTGTCTATTTTTGAAGGTATAGTAGTTAGGAGCATTAATGTTAATTTGGGCTTTGTTCAGCAAGTCAACCTGTTTAGTTTGATTTTAAGGCTGGTTGTGCTCTAGAAAATATGGTCTAAAAAATTTTGGGAAAACTTGGCTTGAGCAGTTTATTTTTTAAAAAAAAATAAAATAAAATTGAATTTATATTTAATTATTTAACTTTTTATGAATTTATAAAAAAAATAATTATTACTTTATGACAGAAAAATGTTGGAGTTGGTTCAATCACAATTTGTTAGTCTAAAATAATTTGGGATGATATTTATAATAGACATTTATTTCGTTATTCTGTGTTTCATTATTTATTATTAGTAAAAGAAAATAGAATAAAAAATAGAAACAATTATCATACAACAAATGTATACTCATTTGAGAGCATACAAGTCCTTGTAACTAATAGCTTTTTTATTAGGAGTAAGAAATTAAGTTTGTTTAAATATGCTAATTTAAGTTTAAATTTATGTATATAGAAAATATTTTTAAAAAAAATTCTATTTATATTTAAGATATTTATAAAATTTTGTGTACAATGGGGTTTAATTTAGATTGATGGTTTTAAACTGTAAAACAAATCATAATGTGCTTGTAAATTTTTTTTTTCCAATTCAAACCAAACACCATTTGGTTCAACAGTTTGAATGGCTCAGTGTAGATTTTGCACACCCTTAATAAGATCCACCTAACAGATAGCCTAAAATTAAGAGACAGGCAAAAACTATTATTTCCAGAGGAATTTGGGAGGTGAAAAAACAGTTATGACAGGCAATAACAAGTTGTCTAACGATATAAAATAATATCCCAAATTTAACATAAGCTGAAAGTTATAACTTAAAAATCAGTCAGCACCATTTTCATTTCAACTTAGAATTGGGCTTTTGGGCCATTAAAAAATTTACAATCCGATTTGAATCTTCAAGTTACCCGATTCTGTTGGATCAGAGTTGATTCCCTCAGCTTTTGCCACTGTTTATTGTATGTGCAAGAATTGTCAATGAGAGAGAGAGATGAGAGAAGGGAGGAGAGAGATCTGATCAAGCCAAGCCGTGTTTGTTTATGGATTCTATGTGAGCCCCATTAATTGTCTCTGTAGCTTTCAAAACCAAGTGGATCCTCTCTCTCGTTCATAGCTTTGCTCCACTTTCTGGGTAAGGTAATCCAATCCATGAATTCTTTCAATTTTGTTAAATTAATTTAATTATTATTTTGAAGTTTGTCTGCACATGCATCATCAACATTACATCAAACTTCGTTGATTTGGGTATAGTATTGTTAGATTTTCAAGGTACGAGGTTAATGACATGTGTGACCAGTTGTCTTCTTGAGAATTCTTTGTTTCTGGAATGAACAACTCCCTTGTCAATAACTTCCCATGAACTGAAAAAGAGAATATGTGTGACATGGGAATATTTTATACACCAGACGTTTCTTAAGAATTTACTCTATATTTATCATATGTGAAGGCACATCATTTTATCTAATTAAGTTAAGATTTGGTGTCGTAAAAAAAAATTAGTATAATGAACGTAATTGTTAATATAATATAACATGAACTTTCAAATAATTTATTTAGTACATAACTTTGCATTAATATTTAATATTATATTAAATATAAAGTAATTTAAATTTAATTAAATAAAATTATAATAGTGATAAAAAAAATTTAATTAAATTTTAATATAATTATATTTTTATGATTCGAACTTAATATTTTTAATTAAACTAAACAATCTTCCATCAAAAAATAGTAGTCAAAAACATTAGTTTACCCTGAATTCTAGAACTTTCATGATTCAACCCCATTATGGTCTTAAAAAAATAACTATTATATTCCTTATGATTTGTTAAGGTGTCGGGGGATAACCACCAAGAAACAAACACAAGATGAGACAAAATATCAATGATTTTGTCATGGCCAAGTTTTAACATATTATACAGATTTTAAGATCAGCATACACACAGTGATAAACAGTTCTGCAAATTCCTGATCAAAGTTCAATTGTCTAGATCAGCCACACCCAGCTCTCCACACATATATACAGCAAATTTGTCTCAGCATGCAGCAAAAAGATAGAAAATAGACCATTCCAATATTTAAGTAAATTTATGCGGTAAATGATGAATTAATATTAACCATTTTGCAGGTAGCTTTCATCTTTTTGTTCATATTATATACAGAGTCTATTGGCAGCGGCAGCCTCCACGTTGATTGGTTCCAATCCTTCTATTAACATTTTGTCTTTACTTTTAGAATTTGGCAAACCGAAGAGATAAAGAAAAGGACGTAATTCAGATAGCCACAAAAGATTATTGGTTTTATATAAGATATTGATAATCTCTCATGCAGTAATTCTATTCTTTTTTTTCTGAAAAATTATTTTCCTTTTACTATATGCAGAATTAGTCTAAAATTATTATTTAATTTGTAAAGAAAAAGTAGAATAAGAAATTTGATGCCTGTAGGGATGCTTCTGCACTATGGTTAAACTTGGCCCTATTCTTGAATGTTTAATTTTTTTTTTTTTCTTTCATAAGACTCTTGGGCTGATGGTTCAAGAATTTATTTCATAGATGGTTCAAGAATGATTAGTTACCCAGGATGAAAAGGGGGAAAAGAAAAGAAAAAGAGATAAGTTACATATACGTGTACATACATGGATCTATGTATGCCAAGCAAAATATAAACTTGGTGTCTAAAACAAACCATCAAAGGCGTATATCAATTGATAAAGAGTTGTTTTAAGTTAATCAAAAGTTGTCAATTCAAGTTCTAACAATGCATTGTATCAAAATTCGATGAGTGTTTAATATTGTCCCAAATGCATTTTACCTAACTTAAATTCGGATTAATGAGTGTTTAATATTGTCCCAAATGCAGGATGTTTTTCACTTATTTAAGTGTCCAAAACAATAAGAATGTGCGTTCAAAACAAGAAGAATGTCTTCCCCAATGTTTTTTTCAGGGGAAAAAACAAAAACACTTAACTGTCTGCATGCATACATGTGAAGCACTTTAGGATGGGCTCTTATTTGGAATTTTCCTCAAAAAATGAACAGAAAGGAAACTCTCCCAAATCCTTTCAATTGAAGAAGTTTGGAAGGAATATATGTTGGTCCTTCTTTTCCTTCTCAAGTAACAATAAAAACCCTCACAAAATTCCCAAATGCAATTAGCCATACACTAGTATATATCCTTGGATAGGAGAGTAGTAGTAGTAGTGTGCAAATTTTCAACTCATAACCATTACACCGTATCCGCAGCCAAAGTTGACACTATATATAACGCTGTATTCTTGTAGTGTATATATGTATATATAACACCTTTCTTTTTGTTTTTTGCTTTAGGTGTTCCTCTCTCTCTCTCTCTCTCTCTCGCATCTCAGTACTTGACCAAAAAAAAAAAAAAATACGCACATACAGATTAACACAAAGTTAATGGAGGCTGAGCATAATGCTGAGTTACCATCTGTTCAAGTGCCTCTACTTGAAGAGCTAAAGAAGCCAAACGATGCTGAATGCATCCAAAAAGGCACCACCTATGCCAAGACCCTCTTTCATGGTCTTAATTCTTTGTCAGGTGCTTTTTCTCTCTTTCCATTCTTTCTTTCTTTTCTTTTCTTTTTTTATAATTTCTTTATTGTTCTTGTTCTAGTTCTCTTATTAGCTAGGGTTTTGTTACTTGTTAATTATATAGCATATCTTTATGTGTTCGTCGTTAGAACTTTCTTGCTGTGAAACTTTTTCTGCATTACTAGAGATAATTCAGCAATTGCCCCTGCTGAATTCTCACTTTCTTTTGACTTCCTTCTTATGCTTATGCTATTGAATCAGACTTTAGGTATTAGATGTAGTATTATGATTAAGGAGTTTTGATATAAAAAGTTATAAAACTTATGAAACTTTGCTATTATTACTATTTCCGTGATATATATATATAAAAGAATTCACTTATTTCAAGAATATAATTTATAGTATGAGAGTTTTTAATTTAATAGTTGAAATTATGAAAGTTACATTTTATAATAAGTTATTAATAAAAGAAGTATGATGAATCTTAATTCTGGAGTAAGTACATCCCTCTTATTTATATATATATATACACATCAAACATTCATTATAAATTATGAGGACTAATGTACGTTGGATATTAATGTTCAAGTTTTGCCTAAACTCGATTGCTTTGTTTAATGACAACATATATGATCCATGCTCCATTGCATTCTTTCCTCTTGAACCTGTAATTTTGCTGCATCTTAGAGCTAGCTAGGGATGGTGGTGTGGGGTTTTGTTGAAGCTAGCTAGCCCACATACAAGGGCGTGAACCGTAGGCCATGCACGCAAAAGCAAACAAAAACAAAGAACTTGAATAATAGTGTCCATATATATGAGTGATTTAGAAAATCACTAGCTTTCTGCATTTTCTGCATTTTATCTGTGTGATTGTGACCAGTGGGAGGCTCCAAGCTACTTGTTTCCATTTCTACTAGAAAATAGAAATTCAAGATACATAGAGTAGAGATATTAGGGTAAATATTTACTCGGAACAATAGCAAAAACCATTAACTTATACTAATAAAGTAAGTTAAGTCTCAAATTATTTTAAGTTAAAAATTTTAAATTTAAAATATTTAAGTCACATTTGTTAAAAGAGATTTATCATCTTTAGTAAATCAGTTTTATAGTCAAATGTTGTGAAAATACTTAAAGACAAACCAAAATAAAAATGACAACTTCTAGAAAGGACTTGGTAGAATTCAAACTAATGACCTTCCACCTAAAATGCTTAAACAGTGAGTTCGTTTTAGTGAGTGAGGCCTTTTCAATTAGAAAAGAGATACCTAGATAACTAAAGATTAGGCACCTCAATTATTTGTAGAGTAATGACATACAACTGATATAAACAATACACAAAATTAAGTCCCGCACGTAAATTCTGATTGGTGAGATTGGCGAAATAAGGAGGAGACCTTTTATTGATACTTGAATTAATGTTTATGCGCGTGTTTCATGTTAATAAAACAGAGGTTACAACAGTCTTCTTCAAATTGTACTCTTCTGTCTTCAATTCTAGGAATTTTCAAACGTGAATTTGTCACTTTCAACATGTATGGTCAGACTAGAGTCATGAAGAAAACTTTTATAAAACTTTAATTACAAGAGTTAATATTAACTGCCTTAAATATTTTAAGTAAACTCTTAATTTAATATATGTAAAAATGAGAATATCATCAAGTTAGTACTTATTTAATTTTTAACATTACTAATTTAATATTTATGAGATTAAATTTATATAAAAAAAATTTCTAGCAAAATTTTAACTCGATCAAAAAATCTTTATTTGATGTAAAATCAATTTCACAACTACTTAAATAATATCAAAATCTAATAAATATTAATTTAATAATACTCTTATTTCACAAGTTTTAAATTGAGCATTGTTTTTTAGTCAAAAGTTATAAGCACATTTGAGCCGTGAGATCTCTCTTGTTAGATTGGTTTATTTCTAGTCTTTTTAACATAAAAAGAAAAGTTTTTCCATATAATTTTAAATTATTTGAAATGACTTTAAAACAATAAAAGTATTTTTAAAAACTAAAAATATACTTCTAAAAGAACTATGCAATCAGATATTTTTAAAAAATAAAAAAATACAATAATAATTACTTTTAATATCTACTTCAAAGCAAAATCCATCCAAGAGTCTGAAGTTACAAGTTTGAAGTCATTTTTATTTTGATGGATTCATCTGTTTTTGGCCAAAACCAAAAGTACGGTAGGTATGACGTGGATCACTCCCCTCCCACAAGCTTGTACCTTGCAGCGGAACTCATAAATTGGGGAAGACAAGCTCGCGACTCACACTTATAAATAGAGTTGCTGGCTACTTTCTATCCATAATAAAATTAATTGGGAACCTTGGAGCTTTTTTTCAAGTCTCTGCTCAACAGAGACAATCAATCAAATCTTAAGTTTCTTTGCGCAAAATTCAAGCTTCTTGTCATTACCACCTTTCTCTGTTTCAATGGCCAAAAAGATGAACCAAGAATGGTCCTTGAGCGTCCCTTTCCTAACCAAGTGGAAGAAGAGTGAGCTAGGAGTTGCTATAGATGAGGAAGCATCAGTAAACTGCCATGCTTCTAGCACAAAAGGAGTCTCTTCTTTCAATACCTGTATTAATGGACTCAACGCACTATCAGGTTTCACTGTCTCCAACATTTCTTTGGCTATGGCTGCAATCTTCATATTATTTATAGCAATTGGACGATTCATATTGTTTATAACAAAGGGTAGTCTGTCATTTTTGTCGAATTATATTTTCCCTTTGGGATTCCATAGACCCATTTAAGAATATTTTCATAGTAGCTGTGACTCTCTTCACCAAGTGTTTGATTTGTGTTCAAGTGCTGAACTTTTTCTGCTACATGGCTTACAGGAATTGGGATACTCTCCATTCCATATGCACTGGCATCGGGAGGATGGCTAAGCTTGATTCTTCTGTTTAGTATCGCCATGGCGGCATTTTACACAGGATTGCTGATGAAGAGATGTATGGATATGAGCTCAGATATCAGAAGCTACCCTGATATTGGTGAGCATGCATTTGGAAAGAAAGGAAGAATACTGGTATCAGTGTCCATGTACACTGAACTCTACTTAGTTGCAACTGGGTTCTTGATTCTTGAAGGGGATAATTTGAATAATATATTCCCCAATATGGAGCTTGAATTGGCAGGTTTTGCAATTGGTGGGAAGCAATTTTTTGTGATACTGATTGGCCTTGTTATTATGCCTTCTGTTTGGTTGGATGACCTGAGCCTTCTGTCATTTGTCTCTGCAAGTGGAGTTTTTGCTTCTGCTATTATCCTCTGCTCAATTTTCTGGGGCGGTGCAATTGATGAGGGAATAGGATTTCACAAAGAGGGAAATCTTCTGAATTGGAGTGGAATCCCCACAGCTGTTAGCTTGTATGCCTTTTGTTATTGTGCTCATCCAGTTTTCCCCACTCTCTATACTTCCATGAGAAATAGACATCAATTTTCTAATGTAAGTCCTTTGCGTTTTCTAGATTGCTGACTTGACTTTTGGTGGAGCTACCTGAACTTGAATAAAGCCAGAGTTTGTTTGATTGACTTTTTTTTGGTCAAAAGTGCTTTTAGAAATAATAAAAAAAAAAAACATTTAAGTGTAATTTTTTAATATTTGGTTCGAACTTTTGAAAAAAACAATAATGTCTTTATAAGCTAAAAACACTTGTTTTGTAAAAATACTAGAGATGTTTTTGAGATTAAAAAAAAAAAGAGGTAAAAGTTAGTTACTGTTTGTGAAAAACATGTTAAAAATTAAAAAAAGGAAGCTTTTAACTTTATGTTTTTGCTTCTTAAATTTTTTGAAAACTTTTTATTTTAAAGCCAATTTAAATAGGATCTCCTTTAGTTTGCTTTTCTCTCTTTGTGGTTCTTATCAATTTTGGTTTCCTTCAAATTGCAGGTCTTGCTGGTATGCTTTGTGGTAAGCACTATTGGTTATGCTTCAATGGCTATCTTTGGCTACCTAATGTTTGGTTCAGAGGTTGAATCACAGATAACTCTGAACTTGCCAACCAGCAAAATAAGTTCAAGAGTGGCAATATGCACAACCTTGGTGAATCCCATAACCAAGTATGCTTTGATGGTTACACCAATCAAAAATGCTTTAAAAGGTTTGCTTCCACAGCAGTGCAAGAATAGGCTTATAAACACATTAATCAGCACCAGCTTGGTTGTCAGCACCGTGGTTGTTGCCCTGGTTGTGCCTTTCTTTGGGTACCTCATGTCACTGGTTGGAGCATTTCTAAGTGTCACAGCCTCAATTATTCTTCCATGCTCTTGCTACTTGAAGATTTCAGGCACTTATAAGAGATTTGGGGGAGAATTGGTTGTCATAGTGGGAATCATTATAGTGGGGATAGTAGTTGCTATATTTGGTACTTACACATCTCTGGTGGATATAGCTGGCCATTTGTAGTATAATGGCTTGGAGTTTTTGACAGTTAAGTCATTCACTCACCAATAGGGAGTGACACAGAAATGAAACAACGAATATTATCTCTTTAAAATTTGTTTGATGGCGGCTTTTATTCTATGATTTCCTTGATTGAAAGGTGACAAGGAACATATCAACATATATTTATCATCAAGTTATCAATATAGTTCTACTTTTTTGCAACTCAAATTTTATTATTTGTGTCAATTTGAGAAATCTTAAAATGATACTTATTAAAAAATACTATTATTTTCACTTATTGTGCTGATATAAATTAATCTCATTTAAAATTTGTAGAGACATAAGTGTTAAAATGTATATATATATATATATAACATGCTACTTGTTTTCTATTAATAACACATTGAAATTAGTATTATTGGTAGAAAATAGCTTATCTTCTTCATTATAGGAGATAATATTTCAAAATGACAAGGTTAAACAACAAACTTCTTAACAAAGTTATCTTTAATTATATAATTATGATTTGCATTATCATTTTTGTCGAGATCGTTTAAGTTTTAATGGCTCACTATACTTAAGGTAGGATTCAAAATATTTTTATAAATATTTATAAATTATTCAATAATAAAATCATCACTTTAACAACAGAATTTAAAACTTATATCTTTATGAAATATGATTCTTATTCTTATTAACTAAATTAAGTTGTTTGACATTTGCGTTACCACTTTTATCATCTACTTGAGGGATATGCTTCAATATGACAAGAGCTTATTGAGAACACGTGTTAACATTAGTGTTATTAGTAGAAAAGAACTTATCCTATATTTCAATATGACAAGGATTACCATTAACTTCTTAATGATGTTATCTTCTATATTTATAACATATAAGATATAATTTTGAAATTGAATACGAAACTTACAAGTTCTCAAAACAATCTCAGTATCACTCTGTCAAGGTCATTTGGTATATATTTTCTTTAATTTATATTAATTGTATATTGATATAGATTGTATAATAATTTAAATATACAAAATTTTATTTTTATAAAGCAACATTTTCCAATTCAATAAATTAAAAAAATAAAAAAAGTATGCAGTTAAAAAAATCATAAAAAAAAAGTATAGAAAAGATTTCTCTCACGTTTTTTTTAATGATTTTTCAATACACGTCACACATTATCTTATCTTCTCTAAACTTTTTTTTTTAAAAAAAAAAAAAAAAAAGAACACATACCATACGCCATGGATGCTGGCATTGACACGATGAGAGACAAATCGTACATTAAACAGCTCATAAAGCAAATAAAACATTAAAAATGCAACAGCACCATCGTTACCTCTTTCTTTCTCAACATCATTATCTCACGACATGATATGTTGCCAATTGTTGGTAACACTAGCGACCATAAGCTGCCAGCCAACACATGCATGCCATAAATGAGTGCGGGGTCCACTCACTTTTTATACATTTATTTCTTATAATTTTAATTTTTTATTTTAAATTTTATACATATAAATAATTATAATAAATATATGAAAAAGTTATTATTTTATAATATTATAATAATCATTATAAATAAAATAATACGAGACATTAAATAAGAAAAAAAATTTACTCCCCATTTTCTACCATAGACATTAAATAATATTAAAGTCACTGCAACCTGAGAATTTGTTTCATGGCGACTTCTATGATTTCCTTGATTGAAGGGAGATTGTTGTTGAAGTCTAAATATATTAACAAGAGTGTTTAGGATTAGTTAGGCAAATTAATTTAGAAAGATTATCTCTTCATTATTTTCTCATAAGCTATTCAGTCTTTACGGTTCCCACAGTTATCACCAACTATTATGTTTGCCATTTTCATATTTCAAACTATGTTGTCAAATTTTAACATAACAGTACTTTTAAAGTCCAACAGCTTGACATATTCACGCCACCAAACAACATATCTTCATTTTTTTTTGGTACTAGTTTATGATATTCAAATTTAAAAAGAAAAATGAAGACATATATGAGTAGTAGTCTAAATTAGTTGTCAATGGCAGTAAAGCAGTACAGATGAGAGCAGTCGGGAATGGCAATGGGTAATCAATCAAGAAAGCTAAAATATATGATTTATGTAAGCATTAAAATGCTTCCAGTTACAGAATACAGCAATTAAATGGACAGCATAAATATAAGAACAACATAACAATCGGCTAAATGGATATTTCTTTTGAATGTTCACTAGAATATCTTACACAGTCTTGTGCAGATGGCCCATGGAGTTTGAAGCAGGCAACAAATTGTCTTGTTCAAGCTAATTCCCACTGCCAATTACAATAAAAATCTCTTTGTAACTACAAATGTCACAAGAGTCTTCAAACTCGATAATTTGTTGTTGGCAAAAAATTTTAACTGCAGTAATAATAGGGTTTTTCTGACAAACCTGATTCAAATTTTTGACGTTCTTTTATTGCATGCCCAGTGCAGTCTTTATCCCTTGCAACCAGAGTAATTAAATGTACCATGTATGGCTGTTTCACTGGTTTATTGCGCAAAAAAAAAAAAGAAAAAAGAAAAGAAAAGCTTGAACTATAATTCGTGATCATTTGTCTCAACTAGAATTAGTCGACCATTTTCAAATGTAAGTTCATTTCATCTAGTAGTTGGTAGACAAGCCTCAAATCGGAGCGAGAATCATATCCCGAGAAGAATGTATACATGGAACCACCTAACTCAACACAACTTTCTCCAGCCATCTTCCTCAGTCCTCCATCTCTCATAAACCTCCTCACGTTTTCAGCCTTATCCCACATCCCTGCCTCAGCATACGTGTTTGCAACCATAACTAAATTCCCTCCCCTCCTAGGCTCCAACTGAAGCAACTTCTTTTTTACCTTATGCCCTATACCTGAATAGTCATTGACATGGTGAATTGTACAGGCACTAAGTAACGCCCGCCATACAATTGGGTCAGGCTCAATAGGCATACTCTCTATGAAGTCATAAGCCTCTTTAAGACAGCCAGCACGACCCAATACATCAACCATAGCACCATAATGTACCATCATAGGTCTGATCCCTTGGACAAGTTCCATCTCATGAAAATATTTGTAACCCTCATGTACCAGCCCTGCATGGCTACAGGCACATAGAAGCCCGAGATAAGTTACATGATTTGGAGATATGGAATGCTGATTAATCATCTTAGGAAACAGTTCAAGGGCTTCCTTAGCAAAACCGTGTTGGGCTAGCCCCAGAATCATTGCACTCCATGTCCACACATTTCTCTTTTCCAACATGTGAAAAACAAGCCTAGCATAGTGCACAGCACCAGATTTTGCATACATGTCAACAAGAGCAGAACCAAGCTGACAATTCAGAACCATCCCTCTCGCAATCAATTGGGAATGAACCCACTGCCCCAAGCTGAAGTTCCCAAGTTCAGCACAAGCAGAAAGCATAACTACCATGGTGGTTTCATCCGGCTTAAACCCAGAATCCCTCATTTTCACAAGATATTTAATCCCATCTGCAAGCCAAAGATTCTCAACACAAGCAGTTATAACTGAATTCCATGAAACAACAGTTCTTTCAGTCATTTCATCAAACACTCGTTCTGCATCCAAAATTTTCTTACAACAACCATAAAAATAAATCAAATTGTTCCGAACATAAACATCAGAGTCCAAACCAGACTTGAAAACCTCTGCCTGCACTTGCCTTCCTTCTCTGAGGGCCGCAACCCCCGCGCACGCCTTAAGAACAAACGGAAACGTAAGCTTATTGGGTCTAATCCCTTTTCTCCGCATTCCATGAAAAACCCAAATGGCCTCTCTGGGTGAATCACTGGAGGCATAACCCCTGATGAGTATATTCCACGAAATGGGTACCAAATTGTCCGAATGATCAATAAGGGCTCGTGCATGGTTGAGGTTCTTGAAGGAAGATAAAGAAAAAAAGTGTACGAGTTCTGTCAGCAAATAAGTATCTTTGTAAAACCCAGAAACATGGGCTTGAGCTTGGATTTGGTAGAGTTGCTTTATAGAAACGCAAAGCTTGAGGAGAGAGAGGCATTGGTGCTTTATGCCGGCGAAGTTTGAATTCCAGTTGGAGTTAGTGGTTCTCGGAGGGAAACTGAGACTAGCAATTGGGCTTGGAAGTCGAACCATTCACTCACTGCCCCTCTGTTTTACAATCTTTTACTTACCAAGCCACTAACTTCGTCTCGACTCTTGATAGTACGAGGACATACTTGGAAACACGAATCCTTTGATTTTCGTTTATGTTTATTAAAATATTTAAATGATCTTTCGAAGCATTTAAAACCGGAAAGTAATATTTTTCAGAAATTCAATTTTGTGTTTGTCAACTTCTTGTATGGATAAACTATGGGAATTGGCTGCCAATATATGATTATTTTATTTATATTTAAATATAATAACCACATACAAAATAAAATACTTACTTATTTTAGTTACAATAAAAAATAATCTAATTGTCTTTTTTTATAAGATAATTTATTGTCTATAGATTCAAGTAATGCCAATGAAATTGATTTACCCAA
The DNA here is from genome assembly GCA_022379115.2 of Bauhinia variegata. NCBI lineage: Eukaryota > Viridiplantae > Streptophyta > Magnoliopsida > Fabales > Fabaceae > Bauhinia > Bauhinia variegata. The sequence goes on along the minus strand of CM039428.1, from coordinate 18,807,537 downwards.
TAAAAATTGAATTATTTCACTTACAAAAATTAGGTTCAATTTCCAAAAAAAATAAACCCTAGTATCACTATAACGTGAGACATGTAATATTGAAATATTGAATGGGACGAGGATGAAATTGGTATGTATTTTCCTTTGGAGTCAGTCTCTTGGCTCTTTTCTGTATGGAACTGTAACATGTGTCTATGCCTGATGAAAGCAGCAGAGGATTGCAGGTACAGTTTAGAGTCTCCAATTGCGGTTCATGCTGAAACAAAGAAACTATTGGGGAATGATAGCTTTCTGTCTGCTCTAGAGGCAATGACTGAGGATCTGAATAAATTAGAAAATGGAGTGCAGTATTGGATGTCAAATATTAGAAATGCTACAAACAAATTAATTTCAAATGTAACACCAAAAGAATGAAAATTGTAAAAATCTATACAGTTTGGCTTGCCAGCATCAGTAACACAGGCTAATTTGGGGTTAGACAAAGGAGGTCTAATATGAACATCTGTTCTGCTATTGCTCATATAACCTTTTGCCTCACTCTTCTAATTTGAGCTCTGGCCAAGTCACAGAGATTATGAACCATTTCGGATAACCTAACCTTTCAAGCACATTCCGTCAACAGATTCCATTGATCCAATCCCACTTTGGCTTCATTCCTCTTCTCAACATGTCATCACGCAATTCTAAGGCCTTGTTAAGCTCTCCATTAACACAACAACCGTGTATCAGAAAGCTATATGCCAACATATCAGGCTTTAAGCCTTTATTTAGCATGGTATCCCACAACTTAACTGCCTCTCCAATATTGCCCCTTCTGCAATACTCATAAATAAATGTTGAATATGTAATACAATCTGGGAAAACACCATCTGCAGTCATTTCAAAAAGAAGCTTGGAAGCTTCTGGAAATCTACCCAATTTGCAGAAGCCACGAATAAGTATATTGTATGTTACAGTATTTGCCAAAGAACCTTCAAGCATTGCACTGTGAAGCCCAACAGCTTCCTTCATGTCTCCTTTCTTGGTAAGATGGTCAAGGAAACAACCATAGGTAATTGAATTTGGCAGGACGTTGGCGGCTAGCATTTCTTTGAAAAGAAGCTCCGCTCTGTCCATCTGCCCTGCCTTGCATAACCCATTTATCAAAGCAGTGTAAGTAACAACATTGGGAAAGCACTTCTCTGTAACCATCAAATCCCAACATCCAAAAGCTTTCTTGAAACATCCTTCCTTACTATATGCATCAATCATAATTGTATACATTACAGTATCCGGCATCAATCCTTGATGATGCATCTCTTTTAGTAGAGCAAAGAAATTTTTCATGTCTTGCTGCTTCAGAGCACCATCAACAAGGATAGCATAGCATACCAAATCTATGTTGATTCCTCTCTGAATCATTTCACGAGAAACACTCAGTGCCTCCATGACTCTTCCTTCCTGGCAATAACCATGAAGAAGTTCACTGTAGCACATCTCATTTAACTTAAGGTTCTGGTTGTGGAGACTGTCTATTAAATCTTTGGCTTCAGAAACCCTACCAATAGAACAAAGCCCACTGATGAGAGGCCGGTAGGAATATGTGTCTGGCACAAGGTCCTTTTGGAGCATGTCTTCAAGAAGTTCAAAGGCCTTATCAATGTTACCTTCCCTGCAGTAGCCTTCAATCATAACATTATATGTCACCTCATTTGGCATGATTTTCCTTTCCATCATCTCAATAAAAAGTTTACTTGCTTCGGCCATCTGGTTTGCTCTACAAAGCCCAGAAATAAGTGCAGTGGTTGTATAAGTATTTGGAGAAATTCCTTTTTCTATCATTTCGTTATATAGCTGAAATGCCTTCTGTAATTGTTGCTCTTTGCAGTATCCACTAATCAATGAAGTGAAAGTTATGACAGTTGGCTTCAAACCTTTATTGATCATGTTGCTAAACAAGGACTCAGCAACACTCAACTTCCCAAACTTGCATTGGCCACTTATCAAAGAATTGTAGGGATATACAGTTTCTCTTATACCACATTCTCTCATTTTGTCAAAATAAGAGACTGCAACATCCAACCTCCCCCTTCTGCAAAAGGAATCAATCAGAATAGAATAAGTAATATCATTGGGACGCAAGCTCATCAAATTCATATGATTATAAAGTGACTCTGCTTTATCTAAATCCCCATCTTTACAGAAAGAATTGATTAATGCATTATAACTGAACAAATTAGGCAGCAATCCTAGTCTGGCCACATTAATTATTAAATTATAAGCATCATCAAGCTTTCCCTTCTTTCTTAACCCCTCTACTGTCCCTGAAATAGCAGCCTCAGTTGGAGCCAAACCCAATTCAATCATTTCGTTAATAAGCTCCACTGCATCCTCAAATTCTTGCAACCTACAAAACCCAAGTACAAGTGTACAATATGTAACTTCATCTGCCTTCAGACCCTTTCCACACAACGATCTTTTAATATCAAGAGCTTCCCCAACTCGCTGGCTCTTGCATAGTCCATGAATCAAGATGTTATAAGTTACAATACTTGGATTGAACCCATTAGATTCCATCCACAGAATCTTTTCCTTAGCTCTAATAAAATCCTTTAATTCGCACAAGCTCTTGATAACAGCAGTGCAAGTATAAATATCAGGTTGAACACCCGCATTCACAAAATCATCAAACAATTCCAAAACCATAATAAATTGTCTAATTCTAAGAAGCCCATTTAAAAGGGCACTCAATGTCCTAGCTTCAGGCAACAAGCCATTCACTAGCATAAGTTTTGCAATCAACACAGCATCCAGAACTCTTCTATTTTGCAGGTAATTCGTGACCAACAATTCAAATCCATAACTTGACAAAAAGTCAAATTTCCTGTAAGAATTCAAGAAGCATTCAAAAACCTCATTTGGGTTCAACCCACGAAGGAAGAGAGTCTGCAAGAGCGAACTTGCAGGCCAGAAAAGCCTCTGCTGCACGAGAGCGTGAACTAAAATGGAAAACGAAGTACTCGAGTGGTAGAAATTTTGGTGCAAACCCAAGAAATTGAAGAACCTCAAAGCTAACTTGGAATCGTCTAAGGTCTGAATCAAAACCTGTTCAACATGATGGGTCCTCAACCTGCTTGAAACGAATGTGTTATTGAACGCAATCCTCCAACTCTGCTTTCCTCGAATTATCTGTAAAAGCATTGACACAAAACGAGAGTCGTTTTCCTCATCATCTTGCGCGAAGAATTTGGATGTGCAAAAGCCTCTCTGCTTTCTCAGAATGAAAGAGTTTAATAAGGGTCCGGAAGCAACTTTGAACTTCATTTAGACTATACACTGAAGCTTCTTTGGCGTTTAAGCCATTTCGGATAGTGACGGAGATCTAAACCGGTGAATTGCTCCGTCAGAGATGCCGCCCAAGTCTGTCAGCTGAGACAACCAGGAGCAGAAACGGAACTGGGAGAGGGAGAGGGCCAAGAAGCGGGCTTCAGTGTTTTTTTTTTTTTTAATTTTTTTAAGGGCAAAATGGGCTTCAGTTTAATCAAACGCTACTCTTTTTTTTTTTTTTTTGACAGTTGAGACTCGAGAGTGTAAAACTTGGAACTAGAATATTTGATGGAGAATTTTTTAAATAAATTAGTCTTTTAATTTAAATTTTTCCTATTATAAAATGTTGAAAATATTTCTTGGTGTAATGTGATTTTTTTGTTCTCATATGCACTTATTATCATTTTTTGTACTTAAAATTTTAACTAAAGTTTAAAAGTCCTTACAAATTATTTATTAACAAAATTCTCACTAAATTATTCTTATTACAATGGTATTCTAATCTTCTCATTATAGTGAGTGTAACCATATATTGAAAGGTCTATCAAAATTTATTTTTGGTATATTTCACGTTGTGTCGGCATAAAACCGAAATTAATATATGGTTATACAAATATTAATGGGCAAGCTCAAACACATTAAAAAATGGTTGGATTCAAGCCTAAAACAAGATTAAAAAAAAAAAATGTTAGAGCCCTATTACATTTCAGTTGGCCAATATGTTGGAGCCATAAAATCCATGATAGAGTGCATTTCATATTTCAGACAATTTTTTTTTTTTGTCTTATATTCCTAATCCCATTTATTTTTCATTAGTAAAAAATATTTTATAATTTTCTATCTACTGAGGAGAAAGTGAAACCAAGGGATGCAACGATATAGTATGTGACAGGAAATATTTATCTATATAAAAAAATCCTTATCGATTTTTAGGGTAGAGTGACTAACTTGACAAATTGCAACCTCAATTTGGCTTCTTATGTATCACAATGGTGTCAAATTTTTAAGGTTCGACAGCGAAATTAGAAATGCAGGACCTTGATTTTTTTAACAAAAAAAAAATACGAAGATCATTCCCCAATTTCCTTCTAGTACAAATTAGCTTTTGAGGAAAAGAAGAAAAGTTAATTAAAATAAGATTCATTAGGGGCACGTCCTAGATTATTTGTAGATAGTGCCTTTTCCAAACAGAAGACATCCAAAAATGGGACCTTTTTCACTAAAATAAAAAAGTGACCTTTTTCGTCCAAAGTTAGATGATGGGGAAATTACTGAAAAGCAGATGGGCCAAATAAACATCCATAGCAGAAGCAAATTGCTTCGTATGTGGAAAAGTATGATCTGCAACATGTCATACAGTTCAAAGGAAGAATGATGATTACCAAGAAATTATTTTCTCCTTATATTTACCCAAATTAAAAAACAATTTTGCAAAGAAAACAACCTTTTCGAAACTGATCTAGAAAAAACGAAACTTTTTGTCGGTTGATAATCATCCATGGTGACTCAAGGCGGTCCAGAACACAGTGTATATCATAAAGTATCACGTTTTTAATTGATTAAAAATTCGTGAATAGAAGGATGGTTGATTCAGAAATCCAGCTCTTGGCTTGAGTTTTTGCTGGACTCTACTGGAGTGGAATTTGTGGCTAGATCAAATTGCCACCCCAAAAAATTCCAAAATTTCCCATTACACTCTTCTGTTCCCAAATTCTCGACCAATTTGAACCTCAAAACCTCTCCATGATTTTCCATCCTGTGGGTCCCTGGAGATTTTATTGTTTCTAGATCCCTACTTGCTTTTCCTTCCTTCATTTTCACTCTCGAAGCTCCTCCCCCTTCATTTCTCTTCCTTTCTATCAACAACTCTTCATCTTTGCTTGAATTCTTCACTTGCTTTTTTTTATTGATCAAATTCAGCATCTGGATCTGCTCTGTTTTTCTACAAAGCAATCTCCTTTTGGTGGGCCTATGAACTATTGTTAATTCTCTGAGGCAATTCGTCGAAGACCACCTCAATGGCATCGATAGGGTCTCTACCATTCATCCTTGAAGCAAATGCTGAGTGTTCATTGCTAGTTCATGCTAAAACCTATCGTCCACTGAAAATTCCATTCTTTGCTTATCAGCAGAGGAAGTCTCTTGAAGTTAGTAGCATAAATGGTTCAGTGTCTGAGCGTTCTGAAAGCACTGGATTGGGTTGTGTTAGGCTGGTCAACGGACGTACCAGAAGTCTGCTGTGGGGTACTAAGCATCTACGAGCGATAGGTAAGGGTCCTGGACAAAGTGAGGATAACGCTGAGGATGTGCTTGAGGCAACCATTGAAAAGAGCAAGAAGGTTCTTGCTATGCAAAGGGATCTACTTAAACAGGTATATACTGCATCTTTTCCTTCAAGGTATTGTTAGTTAAAGCTCCGAAGTTAGTCACTGTCGTGCAATAGCAATGTTCAGCTGATCTTTATTTATTGTATTTTAGCTTATCCTAAATTGAGTTAGCTGCTTTCACTATCAGTTGAAACTTTTAGAGCTGTATGTAAATTAAAATGGTATTAAAATGTTATCTATGACATCCTTATTGGAAATTCTTACCTGCTTTTTGGAAGTAGTAATTTCAGCCCATCTGTTTCTGTTGATACCTCCTGTTATATATATATATATATATATATATATATATATATGGGACTCACCTCTAAGAGTAAATTTGCGGAGTCTCAAATGCATATTGAAGGATAGAAGAAGGATCAAAATGAATATTTATGGTCTTCAATTTGAATTGAATAAGCTGTTTACTCATTCTCTTCAGAGGAACTTGCCAAAAAATATGAGAAATTCCTTAATCAATTAGTACATTTATCATATATTTGCAAATTTATTGAAAATGCAGTGTCCATGGTGCTTGATGAATATTTCCTGTTAAACAATCTACTAGATTGGTTTAACAAAAAAAAAAAAAAGGTTTTTAGAATGTGCTTTATCTGTTTGCACACTGCCCAGCTATTAGAAAACTGGTTTTGCCGACATTGTTGAGGATGTGTAGTTAGAAGAAGCTTCAGATAAAGCCAAATCTCTAATTTTTCCTGAATTTTCAGTACCCTTTTTGGTATTAGTACATTGTCTGACATTTTTTTTTGGCTAATGCTGCATTATTATTTGATTGCTTCTTGAATTTATCTCAGCAATGCATGCATTTTGCCCCTTGCAGCCAAAACTTTCCCATACAAGGATCAGTTGCACAATATAAATGGTCTGAACTGAAATATAAGGTCATCATTAGGGATGCTTTTACCATGAGATGAATGGTTGAACTAAAATATAAATTCATTTTGCATCACAGATTGCTGAAAGAAAGAAACTGCTTTCTTCTATAAATAGCGACAGCATTCTTGAAGAAGGAGACAGCAATAGTTCTAATGAGCATAGTGGCAACCCTCTTTCAAATGCCTCAAATCCACAGAAGTCTTCCATCAGTGTAGACAATGCTATTGAAAACCAAAATGACAGCATTCTTTGGAGCAACTATGTCCTTTCTAAGGAAGATGAGATACTGGAAGTCCCATCATTGAGTGTTAATAGAGGTGTTGATGCGGGTAAAGAGGAAGATGAGACAATCTCACATCCTGAGAGGGCTCCATCCAGGTTATATTCCAAGAAACAATTGAACAACAGTAGAGATGAAGCAATTACTTCTGATACTCAATCAGAATACCCTGCGAATAGCAGTGAAACTTCCATTGCTCCTGATCTCCCAGCATACATTGTGAATAAAACTTCCACTCTAAATATTGAAAATCAGGAAGGTGTGAGGGAGTCAAGTTTACCAGAGACTAGTAATGGGGCTGACAATACCGAGAGTGAAAGTGAAAAACCACCACCTTTGGCTGGGGCCAATGTCATGAATGTAATATTGGTAGCTGCAGAATGTGCTCCCTGGATCAAAACAGGTATGTTAGCATAGCATTTCCTAGGGAGGTTTTTCCACATTAGATAGATGTGCCAGAACTCTGCTTTGGTAAACCTAGAGAGGAACATGTGAGAAATGCACTCATATGAGCATCAATTGCCCAAGGTAAACCCATGCAGTTAGCTAAAAATTGACAATAAGTTGATTTCCTAGAAATCCATTTTACTAGCCCAGTGCCTGGCTCTGAGAGAAATCTGCATACACTTGTTTTTAGTAATTGTTATCTTTTCCGTCAGTTGCCAGCAAAAAAGGGTAAAGCTATTTTGGGGGATGTGATCTGCTGTCAACCTTCATCTTTCAGATTTTGGGGCTGAGTACCTGTAAATTTTTAGTTCTTTAGTGCCCTTCTTCATTGCAACTTCCAAGTACATTATTTATGTCATAAATAGCTATGTAATTGGTGACCTACTGACCTTCAAATTTATATTTATGGTGACCTACTGAGCCTTAGTAGTTGAGACTTGAAAGACACCGAGTCAATCTAAGCTACTCTGTTAAAATATATCTTCCATGGATATTTTTCAATATCAACTATGCTCCCAGTGGATATTGAGTGTCAATAAGTTGGGCTTCAGTTCAGGGTTCCGTAGCCAAATGACCAATTAAAACCTGACCCTTGGTGGACTTTTGAGTGACATATTAATGTCAAACTCATTTATTATTGATATCAACCATCTAGTAATTTTGTTGGTCATCACGAGTCTCACAAACAAGTACTGCATTAAGTCCAAGCAGGAAATCTATAGAACTTGAAATGCTCTCATATAATGATTAGAGATGGAGTTAAAAACAAAGGGGAAAAAAAAAAAAATGAATATTATGATATTTTTCCTTTTTTGGTGTTTGGATTTTAAATATTTTACTTGCAAAATCTGTCTCCTAATAATGAAATTTAAGTTAATACCCCATATTTATAAAAATATAGTTATAAGTGTGCCACAAGTTGAAACTACTTCCAAGATAGATTCCATGAAAACTCTCCTCTCTCACATATAATTATATGTTGTGTATTTAATCACTGTTTCCTGCATGCTTTTTTCCTTTTTAATGTAATTTATAGACTAATACTTAATCTCATAGGTGGTCTTGGAGATGTTGCTGGTTCATTACCAAAGGCTTTAGCTCGGCGTGGACATAGAGTTATGGTAATATGTTATTCCTTTACTTAAATGCAATGACCAAGTGCACAGCAGAGGCATGAAATTAAACCTTTAAAACTATTCCTAGCTCACTCATGAGCCACATAAACTTCAGAAAGCTTTGTGAAATGGGTGATAAATGATAATGTGTTCATTGCCGGCTTTCTTTGGGAGTTTTTTTTATTGGTTATTAATGACAAGGTCACTTCTAATCTCTATGTTCCTTTGTTATAGGTTTGTTGTCACCTTATTAACAAGGAGACACATAATGTCAAGAGGAATAGTCCCACTAGGGTGACAAAAGCACTCAACCCTTTCGGCATGTTAGTTGTGTGTTTTTGTGTGATTTATACAGATAGAACTATTATAACAAATAGTCATAAAATATTCACAAAACTGTTGGTGTTCCGCCAGATGTTTGGGAATTCTTAGGTTACATAATGTAACACATAACTCCTGTATACGGCTGTGAATAACCTAGGGGACTTCTAGTAAAATTGTATTGGAGGATAATGTCAAAAAGTGTGGACGAGTTTCCAGCAAATACTGGACAGATTGCGAGATAAAAGCTAATCCTTTTAGGGTAGTGTTGCAGCTAAACATTAGATTAACAAGCTTCAGAGTCATTCAGGTGTAAAGATATTAGCTGGGGGCCATTTGGTTCGGATATATGGTGTGATCTGGTGTTAATATGGTTTGTATTGAATAGAATTAAGGAATATGTGAAATGTGATATAGGATAACTTTTCTCATGTAAGATTTCTCCTAATGATCTATGATTGTGGAACTTAATCTGGAAAAGTTAATAGTTCCAGTGAAACTGTACCTTGATTGATTTAAATGGCTTAGTGTTATTTTGTTCTGTGTAGGTAATAAATTAAAACATTTCTATGAACTTATTTCCTTGGGAAAAAAATGAATTGTAAATTGGAACTTGACGATTAGAGATTGTATAAAAGAAAAGGAACTTAGGAAACTGATGGTTTTTTGTCAGTTTTGGTTGGAGAACATTGCAAATGAACATTAAAGTTATACTTATTCCAAAGACTAATGTTTTTGAGTTTTGATTATGCAGCATCTCTGTTTAATGGCATGCATAATGCAATTCTCCTTCTATCTAATCAAGAGAAAATCATGTATACCTAATATTACATTTTCATTGCTGGAGTTAATTTGGGGAACTTTTCCTGCTAACAAAAGTAGGTGTTGCGTGTTATATATGCAGAAAGATTGTGACTTGTTCTTCAGATATCTTGCAGCTGCTCATTTCTTAAACTTCATCAAGAACTTGTGTGGTTATATACCTCCTTAAGTGATGCCAATTTTGATTGATTAGTGGAAGTCAAGTATTTGAATGTATAGAAGAAAAAAGATAGGAAAATTGATAATGTTGCAGGGGATATTGTTAATTTCTTGGGCAATTACGGCATTACATGAATATATATTCCTCCAATGACAATGCTAGAATGTTTCTGGATTTAATACTGGTTACTAGATGGCCTCTACCAAATTTTTAGTTGTTAAAAGAAAATGGAAACAAATATGTAAGATTATATGCTCCATATGAATAGTGAGTGAAAACAAATCTTGATTGTTTCACACACCGTCTTACAGTGCATATTACATAAAATGTAAATCATTACATAGTAGGTTTATCAGTGGTTCTACCAATTATCGTTATGGAAAATGTGTTACATCTAGGAATTTTAAGCTTCCATTCTGTTTAGATATCCATTCTCATTTTTATTTTTATTTTTTTTTGGATTTTGTTCTTCTTCCCTTAGGTTGTGGTGCCTCGTTACAGTGATTACTCTGAACCCCAAGATACAGGAGTACGGAAAATATACAAAGTAGATGGTCAGGTGTGCAGCAGTGACATTGCTCTTCTCATATTCTTTGAATAAATCAATTAAATTACTTCTAATTCCATGCCTATATTTCCAGGATATGGAAGTAGCATATTTCCAGGCCTTTATTGATGGTGTAGACTTTGTTTTTCTGGACAGTCCCATGTTTCGCCATCTACAGAATAACATATACATTGGAAACCGATTGGTAATAATTTTGTTATGTTGAGGATCACTATCAAGAACTTCATTTTTTTTTTCTCTTTTCTCTTTTTTGGGACGGGGGGTGGGGGTTGATGAAAAACTTTATTGGTCAGAAATTTTGTTCCTCTGTGCAACTATTGGTTTGAAACTTTAGTAAAATCATTTTGAATGGGTAACCAAATTACAGTGTTGTTTCGTTCTAGATTTCCCAGAAGCTCATTTATATTAGTTTACATTGAAGACTATTCCGTTACATACGATTTTTATCGTGCTCTTATTATTTTGAAGCCTTATCACCATTTTTTGTCTTTTAATGGAACAGGATATTCTGAAACGCATGATACTATTCTGCAAGGCAGCTGTTGAGGTACATGAACTCGTGATATAAAATCAATCTTGAGATACTTAACTGTACCCATAATTTGTATCTAGAGTTTTTTAATATATCACATGCTATTTCTTTCTGTTGCAAACAAATTTGCATACATATTTTTGTCTGGCTAATACATTTGTCCATATTTGAGTGTAAACAAATGAAGTAAAGAACCAAACACTTTTCAGGTTCCTTGGCATGTACCTTGTGGTGGTGTTTGCTATGGAGATGGGAATTTGGTTTTCATTGCAAATGATTGGCATACTGCATTGCTGCCGGTGTATCTGAAGGCATATTACCGTGACAACGGTTTGATGAAGTTTACAAGATCAGTTCTTGTGATTCATAACATAGCTCACCAGGTTTGTTCTTTATTATTTGCACGTTATAATTATTGTCAGTCTTTTTAATATGGTGAACACAGAAGCTGCATTACACAGACAACAAAAAGGTTATATCACGTGGCTGGTAGCCATACTGTAGAATATCATTGATTAAAAATATGAACAAATAAACTAAGAGGTGAACAGTTTCGTCTTAAATTTATCTCTACCAATTAATAGAAACCAGATCAACTTTTATCTCAAATTTAAATAGAAGTATGGAAATTTTGAGTACAAGATCTTAGGTTCATATATCATTATCTTTGAAATTTCAATTACTATTTTGAATAGTTCGTCTGTGCTCCAAATTTATATTTCAACTTCAAGGTGTAGAAATATCCAGGATTTCAAATTAATGAGGTTGTTCGTCATGAATAGGCCAAAGATGGAATTATATTTCCCAAAATTAAACTCCATTTACCACTGTATCCTTTCCTTTGTGACTTGGAATATTTAACTGATAGCACATACTCCATCCATCGTTGAGCAATAGGCATGTAATGTACGATCATCAACTGAGTTTGCACCAAATAAAAGCCTGTGGTGATTACCTGGATTATCCTCAGCATCAGTATGCCATTAACAGAAGATGGTACTGGATTAGCTTCTTCAAGCAACTCATATTGGTGCAGATTGTTTTATATAATTATATTCCTATAGAGAATGCAAAGTTTTTATGTAATTCAGTTAGGAATCCAGAACATGTTTGTTCATTAAATGAATCTAGGTTATTGTACTGGTTTTTGGTTATAACTGAGAGCAAAGACTACTACCAACGAAGCCATATTTCAGACTAAGTTATTTAATTTTCTTACGGATCAAAGTTTAAATAGCATTTTTCTTTCAGTAGGAACATTCAAACAATTACTTTCTGTGCAGGGTCGAGGTCCAGTTGATGATTTCCGCTATGTGGGTTTACCTGAGCACTATAAAGATCTTTTCACATTACATGATCCGGTTGGAGGTGAGCACTTCAATATCTTTGCAGCTGGCCTAAAGACCACAGACCGTTTGGTTACCGTTAGTCACGGATATGCATGGGAGCTTAAAACTTCTGAAGGTGGTTGGGGTTTGCACAATATCATAAATGAGAATGACTGGAAATTTAGGGGTATAGTGAATGGAATTGATAACAAAGATTGGAATCCTCAGTTTGATGTTCACCTGAAATCAGATGGCTACACTAACTACTCCCTTGAGACGCTGCAGACCGGGAAACCACAATGTAAAGCAGCCTTGCAAAAGGAGCTTGGTTTGCCTATCCGTGAGGATGTGCCATTGATTGGTTTCATTGGAAGATTGGATCACCAGAAAGGTGTTGACCTCATAGCCGAAGCAATTCCTTGGATGGTCGGTCAGGATGTGCAACTAGTCATGTTGGGAACTGGAAGGCCTGACCTAGAACAGATGCTCAGGCAATTCGAAAGCCAACACAATGACAAAATCAGGGGATGGGTTGGCTTTTCCGTGGAGACGGCTCACAGGATAACTGCAGGTGCAGACATACTGCTCATGCCTTCAATATTTGAACCATGTGGATTGAACCAACTGTATGCCATGAATTATGGGACAATTCCTGTTGTTCATGCTGTTGGTGGACTGCGAGATACCGTGCAGCCTTTTGATCCATTCAATGAGTCAGGTCTTGGGTGGACATTTGATAGAGCCGAGGCAAATAAGTTAATAGAGGCATTAGGGAACTGCTTATTGACCTACAGGCAGTACAAGAAGAGCTGGGAAGGGCTTCAGAGACGAGGGATGATGCAAGATCTTAGTTGGGACAAAGCTGCTGAGTATTATGAGGAGGTCCTTGTTGCAGCCAAGTACCAGTGGTGATTCTTTGGCATCTGTGTCAAGTAATTCCTCTCTTTTGCAGGCTTCATGTTTGGTACAACGATCAATGTGGCAGTTTCAGGGCCCTGATTGTCCTGTTGGTGCTGGGACACGAAACTGAGCAAGAATTTCTTCAGTCTGTTACCTTTACAGCCTACATGATGTGAGCCGTGATGGCTAAATTTTTCCACTGTAATTAAGGTTAAGGATTATGGAATGTCGTTTACCTTTCATGTCATGGTTCTAGTACATGAGTCACAAATCTAGCTAACTGAAGTCAAATGAGATAACTCCATGTTCTTGTAATTTTTTATCTCAAAAGCTTGAGTAATCACTTTATTTGAACAGATGCTTATGTGTTTGTCAAATTTCTAACTACAAAGTATTTTCCTTCTATCATTGCATAAAATAGAAGAGTGGTTATACGTTTAGATTATACTGACAATAATTTTGGCAACAAAATTCTAACTAGAAAGCACTTCCATTCTCTCATTACCGGCTCTTTTTGCTCTTGCTATTCGTTGCAGCAATAAAGCAAGCAAATAGCTCAATGCCGTTTGCTAGGGTTAACGAACACAAATTTGGCATCAATCACCTCCCCTTCACATTCGAGCTATGAATCAGGCATAAATGCTTATGAATTTTAACACTTCAATTTTATGGCTCAGATCAATTGCAGTGCAAATAGAGTTTCTTGGTCCAAAATAGACCTTCAACAATCGACTTGAATACAAGCCAATTAAGCTTTAACTCAATGGTCAAGCAAAAATGTAATCACAACCCATGTCTACACTTGAATCACTCGGCATGATTCATAAGAGCAATTAACTACAAAATTTTAGTGGATAAGAAAAAGGAAAAGTTAAAGAAACCAAACGAGAAGATTTTTATTGATTTTATCAATCCCAATGAAATTGTCAATTTAAACTCACCAGCAAAGATTACTTACCCACAAACAATGAGTAACTAGAATTACATAACCCACGAACCCAAGACCAAATAAATGCGTCAAAATGATATCAACTTGTCAAGGAAACCTATAAACATCCTTTACCATTATAAACAGCTTCATATAAAGGAAGCCCTCCTCTCCCTACCAAGCTGCACAAAGGAACTGGTTGAAAGAAGTCCTGCAAATCCCTTTGACAGACAACGCTCAACTGCACATGGGGACTTTGATGAACACAATGGATTGTTATGTCTAGTGGCACCCATCCCATCATCTGTTGAACTCCCCAGCGGGTTGCCCCAATGCACAGCACCATGAGTAATCACTCGGCTTCTTTTACAATCTAAAGAACCCAAGTCAGCACCATGGTAACCATGCATATAAGAATCCTCCATATCATCTTTCTGGGCATCCTCTGGTAACTTCCTCTTTAGAGCAGATGAGCATTTCAGTCCTGTAAAAAAAAAAAAAACCCATAGTAAGCTATAGATATATGAACCATGGAATGAGTTCAAAAAATCCTTAGATCAGTGAAAGGTAGTTATTCCAATCAACTCACCAATAAGTGAATCCTCAAAAAAATTTGACACAGATTCTGGATCACCACAGTTACAGTGAAAGTTGGAACTATCATATGATGATCCTGAGACCCTGCAAGATCATACATTCATAATGATTATTCACAGATGCAGATATAATTGAAAGTTAAATTTTAACATGATCAAAAAAGTCTTAGTCGATTGTAGAAATATTGCCTACAAACTTGGCATCTTGCATAGTGGAATATAAGGACTAGTACCAAACAAAACCTAAATCTGTCTTTTAGAATCAAGACTTCCAAGCAATATTGTCAACAAAAATATAGGCCCGTATTGCATGCACTCCAATTGAATCTCGTAAAAAAAATCATTATATATAGTTAGATTGTATTCTGCCAAATATCTGTATCTGAGACAATGACATCCAGAGTCCAAGATATCCTTTCATGCCAAAATGAAAAAAGGTATTCAGATAATGTTACTTTTTCTTAGGGAAAAATACGTGTCTCATGTCAAACAAAGAGCCGGAGAAATATTATTTATCATTACAACCCTCACCATTCCTCATTACTATAAAAGAAAGAGACTTAAGAATTCAAATATGCGGTGCTTAACCATATGGAAATGAAACCTGTACATATGCTCAACAAAATCATCTATTAGAACAGGCCAAGCACCTGCAAAAAAAAAAGTCAAGATCATTCTATGATTTTCCAGAAAATCAAACAAACCCTAAGAGACCAAGTAAAAATGTTATATTTTCAATTCCCTTTCCCCTGTGCTATTTAAAGGAATACTGTGATTTCATTCCCTTTTCTAAAAGTAATTAATCCAAACTAAGAAGTTATCATTATTGTCCCTCTCTTTTCTGTTCCATTGTTAAGTTATTACTTTGTTTCATTGCAGTCCACCAATTCAAACAAAGTGCAAAATCATCAAGTTTAACTGCCAAAACTGACAGGATAATAAGTCTGCTACTCTTACATTACACTCCATGCACTCTTCAGTCCTCAGTCACTTCCATAGTTCTCACTTGGAATAAAACAGTGATTTGAAAACATACATATGAGTACAAATACATAAGAGATAGAAAAGAGGAATTCCGATTACTTCACTTTCCACAAGAGTAAACAAATTTAAAAATCATGTGGCTAAAAGAATAGAGAATAGACAGAACAATTTAGCCAAATATATTTGTAACTGTTTGTTTTCACGAAGTAGGTATCTTTTCCTTCAGTACAAGGTCATAATACACATGCATTTCTATGAACAGATGTTAGAACTGTATAAGCTGATTAGCATAAGAAGCAGAAAGGAACTAACCATCTAACTACCATCATAAGTGATAAGACTATAATCCATGACACAAGGAGAGGTGTACAATTATGCATCACTCCATGTGTTGCTACTTGCTAATTACAAAACTAAACGATCATATCAATACCTTCAGGATCATACCCTTCTAGATTTTCATGTGTACACAAGCTGAAAGCTAGAACCTGCTGCCAAGTATCCTCAGAGATATTGTGTCGTTGATTTTTCTGAAGAGAAAATAGTAGATCAGCTTTCTTTAAAAAGATAAGTTAAGGAATAAGATAGTCATCGCACAAACTGATTAATTTGCTAAACCAGCTATGCAATAAGCCTACAACATGATATTTATAGGTATATGCATGGGAAATATCAATTCTTAATATTGAAGCAAATACTTTACCTCAACAAAGTCACACCACTGGTAAAGAAGCGTAAACCGCCCAGCTAGAACCAATTTCCATGCAGTAATGGCCATCCTTACGGCTGTAAATTATTATGGTTAAATCAGTGAAACGGATGCTATATCCAACAAATGCTTGATACTGCTTCACTACTTTGGGGTATTATAAGTTCATTAGAATAAAAATATTAGGATACTTACTAATGTTCTTTTGACCATTTTCACGACACATGAAGAAAACAAAATCATAAAAGCGAGAGAATTCTGCAAAGTCCACCTACAGAACACAGGTAGCACATATTTGAATCAAAGAGAAATCAAACACGAGAAACAGTAAATGAAATTGAAAATTCATCACATCATTTGGTTAGGGCATTGTGCTCATATATTTAAGGACAATTTATTGCACCAGCAGCTAATTTGGGATAAAATTATGAGTATAACCACGCTGTGTTGTAAAGCCCATGGTCTCTTTAAGGAGGACTGAACAGCTTTACTGTTCTGATGTTTTTCAGTTTTTGTTTAGGAGGATTTCTTATCCTGCATTTATTTGTACTTCTTCCTTCTTTGCCTTAGTGAATTTCTTCTTTAATCAAGAAATAAATAAATACAACACCCACTTTCTAGTAAGAAAATACTTGCAGACAATCTAAAGTTGCATAGTAGGATAATGCCACTAAAATTAAATAAATAAAACCTCACCATCAAGTGTAGCCGTGACATGAGCAAGGAAAGTTCATCAAAAATTGTAACCCTGGTGGCACATCAAGAAAGTTAGGCCAGAACTCAAACATAAGAAAATAGAACTCACACAAGATTAAATTCCTACTACAAGAGCCAACATGAGCAAGTTACCCATGAATCCAAGAAGCTTAAGCAAGACAGGACATACCAACAGAAAATAACAATGGTTGACGGCAAAATATTATATTAAGCTAAAATTTACTTGGCTTCAACTTATCAATACGTAAGGAAAACATATATTTCAATGAGCATTACACAAAGAACATACCCTGTAGAAACTCTGGACTCGACCAGTTTTGAAAGCTGAGCCAATGCTTCCCTATAGAGCCGAGCCTTCTGAATGTCACTATCTTGCCTGTAGCATTGTTTACCATGAACATATGCATTTCCTGATTTAATATCTGCAGAAGATGCAAATGAATCACATATACATTATACAAGCAGTTAATCACAAAGTCCCCATCCCTTCACCTGTCCCTTATGGATGTTCCCATTATTCTGGTATTCAAATATTTACTCCAATTCCCAATGGGGACTAGTAAGGCCCCAAATCCCGTCTGGTGTCAGTTTTTGGTTTTTTTTTTAAAAACTTTTGGCAAGCAGGGGAAGAGGAAGTTCTAAGTCTAATAATAGGTGTCCTAAATTACATTCGGCTTTTAAGATAGTTGTACTAGATATACAAGAAAACCAAATATGACAAAACAAAAAGCAAAATTCAACTAAGAAAAGAACTTCTATATCTCATTCCACCCTCCAAAAACAAAAACCTGCCCACTCAGCCCATGGAAAAGAATAAGAAAATTGCCACCATTAAGATAGTAAGAATTCTATCTCTTCGCAAAGCATAGATGGGCTAAATGTACATTAATGGATAACAACAAAATAAATAAATAAATACGTAGATAAATCCCTAGAGAGCCAAACCATATTCCAGTTTCCAGAATATGTAAAAGGTGGAAATTTTTCTAAGTAACTAAGGTCCCTACCCCCCTATCCAATAAGATGTTACTGAAAAAAAAAAAAACCAACGCCTTGGTCCATAGCACATTGCTCAGTTTCAGACGCTGAGTCCTTAAACGTGCCCGAAAATTAAAAAAACCAGCTCAGTAAAACCTTTCACTACCCTGTTATTCCAACAATATGCATACCCAATTCAACAAAAAAAAAAAAAAAAAATCATCTTTATGATTGCCCAATAATTCCCAATTCAAATCATCCCTTCCAACCCAAAAGAAATTTCATCATAAAAAAATAAAATTTAAAAACAGAACAACTGATTGTATAATAAAGAAACAAAGTTTAAGCTGATCTAGACAGGTACGACTTTCAAGGACGGCCATAATCAAGAATGAAACGAAAAAAAAAAAATCAACATAATGCATAAAATTAGAAATAGCAGGAAAACAAATAAAGAAAAAGTGGGATGTGAGAAAATAACCACAGAATCGACGATAAATCTCAAAGATATCGATCCGTGTGGAAGCTGAAGAATCCATGAAGCAACTGCCTCCGAAGTTGCTGGAACTAGTGGGAAGGGCGTGGATGATCCTGAAGAACAGATGAATGAACCCTAAGCTAATCTCAGTAAGGCTCCAACCCAGAGAGAGACCCTATCTGATCTCTCAGCACTGTGTGGCAGTTCCTCCTATGCAATTGCACAGGTAAGAGAGAGAAATAACGAAGAAATTATATCCAGCGAGAGAGTTTTTGAAAAAACGTTGGATTAGCAGAAGAAAAGAAAATAATAATAATAATCATCTGTTTGTCTGTATTAGTTTTTAATATTTTTTATTTCTCCTAATTTTATTTTTTATAATTTTACTTCTACAAATATTAATACAGATAAAAAATAAAAATAAAAATCGGGTCAATCATCCTATGTTCAATCCTAATATGAGTATCCCAACTCAGAATCACCCCCTCTTGATATTGATTAGAGGATTCAACTATTTATCAAATCTAACAAAATTTTGTTAATTGTTCAATTTATTTTTTATGGTAAAAAATTATCAATAAAAAATATATTTTAAAGCATGTTATAGCTTAAATGGGACATCTTATGTCTGGTTTAATTTTTTTACTATCACTCTTTTCTATATTTTTTCTTATTTTACTTATAAGATACTTATAAATGTAAATGAATAATTATTTTTTACAAGAAAAAATAATTAAACTTTAAATATTTTAAATATTACTTAAATTTTTCATTAGAGTACACAAATAAATAAATATACATAATAATATTTTCATTTAAATAAATAAAAAAAGGGAACCTAGAGCCAGCATCCCCACGCAGAGTCCACATGTTCTATACTCAAAAATTGTGAATTGAATTACACTCTAAAGCTTTGTCTTTTTGGCATTTCCAAAGGATAAGTATCTTCCAAACTAATATATTATTATTTAATCTACAAAAAATAAACATTTTCTTGGAAAAGTTTCGTGGGAAAAAAGAAGAGTGGTAGAACAAGATGCCATTTCCAAAGTTGATCCAATTCAAGATCTTTTTTCGTTTGGAGTTAATTTTCCAAGAATTGATTCTTGGAAATATGGTAACAAAATCAATTTTGGAAAGAACAAATTATAAGAAATCAATTGATTCAAGAATATGCAACTTCTATTTTTATTAGCTTATCTTAAAAACGAATTGTGCATTTACTAATAAATATTCTTCCTTTACATTTGAGAAAACAAGAATAATTAGAAAACCAGAGATGTATATCAATTCAAATTATATCGTATATTCTGGAGAAAAAAAAAAAACAAAAAACTTTTTAAAATGAGCACTTGCCCATTGCTTTACACATGACAATTTTTGTTGATTTTATTGTTTAAAATATATTTTTGACTAAAATGCATAAATTATTATTATAGTCTTTTATTTCATTTTAAATTTTTTATTGAAACGGTCGTTCGTTAAAGGTAGGGAACCTGGCATGGAAACCGAGTATGCCACAGGGTACGAGAGCATATCATCAGTCCAAGGAACGATCACACAAGATTAATGCTCCTTACAATTCTGAAACATTCTAGATTCTTCCAGAATGGCCTACTCCATATAATTCGAGTTCTCATCTTTCATCTGCTTTCCCTTCTTTCTCTCAATCTTTCAATTCAATCACAGTAAATCAAGCTCTTCTTTTTCTCTCTGTGAGCCAATAAAAATGTCTTCCGAAGAAGCAAATTCGTCTGAACCAGCTCATTCACCTTCTGTGGAAGAATTGAATGAAAATTTGGGTCAAAGACTGTCTCAACTTGTGTCCAGGATTCTCCGAATTTCATCTCGGCAAGAAAACCCACGATCGGATTCGGATGGTCGTGGCCGGATCCGGATTATCATGTTCAACGCTTCTTCTGGAAACATGATCGTGTTTGAGGGCCCGGACGATGTTGAATCCATATTCCAAGAGCTGGCAGGGAAGTCTGGGGTGTCTCCGGCCACTCAGGATTCCATTGACGCTTTGCCGAAAGCTGTGGTGACCGAAGAAGGTACAGATTGTCCTATTTGCCTAGAGGACAACGAAATCGGCAGTGAAGTTAAGGAAATGCCTTGTAAACACAGGTTTCACTCCGGGTGTATTGAGAAATGGCTGGGAATTCATGGGTCATGCCCGATTTGCCGGTTCTTGATGCCGGTGGCTGAAAACAAAAGCAGCAGCGACGCAGAAGATGGTGGTGAGAGGCTAGAGATTGGTGAGATTGGGGAAGGAATTTTATCTGTCAGCGTTTGGGCTCGGAGGGGTGATCCAAGAGGTGACCCGATGGATTTGGATTCGGAGTTGAATCAAGACGAGAATTCTGCCTCCGGAGATGATGATTCCTCGGTGATAGAAGACATGGAATTAGCTTAGTTTTTTTTTTTTTTTTTTGAGAAAAAAAATTTTCAATTTGATTTTCATTTTCTCTTAATTTTCAGCAGAATTAGTAGTTCGTACTTCTCAAAAAAACAGTTGCCAAGATCCTTTTGGCAAATGAATTCCTGTAAATACAATTTAGTTTGATTTTATTGCATTTCTTTGGTTCAATGTAATTTTTGAAAATTATAAGCTGCAAATTTGCATACAAAAAGTAAAAGCAAAATAGGCAATGCTGCATGCACAATTTATATGTAGGAGTAAAATTATTATTATAAATAGAAAATTAAGTAAGATAAAATGCAAAAGAGATAAAAAAAAAAAAAAAAATGGTGTAAAAAGTGGGTCTGCATTTTTTTTTTTTATAAACTCATCTAAAAAAATATATGTATTACTGAATTAGGGCATCCCTAGCCAAAAATGTAAGCTATGAAATCTAATCATCACCAATAATCGCCACAAGAACAAGTTCCATTTCTGAAATGGTGGAATCTGCTAGCATCTCTCACTACAATTTTCCTTCCTGTAACCATGGCTATATATTTTACCGCATTATGGCAGTCACTGCACATGCGATGGCTCTGAGTAATCAGCAAAGGAATCCACCCAGGAGCATTGATCAGCCCAAAAGCTATCGCCAACTTCTCACTGTGATATGATAATAGCCGCTGTTCCTCTTCATCCACATCGGGAAGCAGAGTTTTGTTCTCCACAGCATAACCATGCTTTGCTATCTCCAGCATCAGTTTATCCACTGTTTGGTAAATTTCCTTTGTTTGGACATGGGATTTATCTCCTGAAAGGAATGCATATGGCTGCTTTTTAACTTCAATCCAGCTACGTGCTGGGAGCATTCTTAAACCTTTCCTCTTTAGGGTCTGAACAATACCAGCAGCTTCCTTCAATTTCCCAGCACTGTTGTAAACATTATAGAGCACCACATAGTTACTCAGTTTTTCAGGTTCCATTTCATAGAGTCTTTCAGCTGCAAATCTTCCAAGTTCTAGATTCTCATTCATTCTGCATGCTGTCAGCAATGCTGCCCACATGTTTGTTGTTGGTTTGAAAGGCGCGCTTCTTATCAGTGCAAAAGCTTCATCCAAAAGGCCCTCTCGACCTAGTAACTCGATCATACATGCATAATGCATTGCTCGCGGCTTAATCTTGTGATCTCTGCTCATAGATTGAAAAATCTTCCAACCCTGTTCTGCTAATCCTGAATAGCTACAAGCAGATAAGACGGCAAGAAAAGTGACGTGGCAGGGAATCATCTTGTCTCGAAGCATCTGCTCAAACATCTTTACTGCTTTGTCTCCCTGACCATGATTGCCGTATCCAGCAATCATTGCATTCCAAGTTTCAAGATTCTTGCAGGGCATCCTCTCAAAAACATTCCTAGCATCTTCCATCCTACCCCATTTGCAATAGAAATCTACTAGTGCTGTATTTGCTACTATATCTGAACCAAAACCATGGCGTACCAGGGCAGCGTGAGCTTGTTTTGCATGTTCAAATGAAGCCAACCTTGTACATGTTCTTACAACTATAGAAAAAGTAAAGTGATCTATTTTAACACCGCATTCACGCATCTCAGAATATATAGAAAGAGCTTCCTCACTATAACCATGAAGCGCATAACCAGAAATAATGGAATTCCATCCTACGGTTGTCTTTTCTGGCATTTGATCAAATACAAATTGCGCATCTTCAACGCTGCCACACTTGCTATACATGTCAATCAGTGCACAAGATACAAAAATAACATCGGCAACATCCATTTTTAAGGCACATGAATGAATTTGTCTTCCCACACAAATAAGACCCAATCCAGCAGATGCCCGAACCATGAGAGCAAATGTGTGAGAATTACCGTCTGAGAACTCTTCCCACATGATTAAAAACAACCGAAAAGCTTCAGAGTAGTTTCCAGAGTCTATTAGTCCTGTAATCATTGTGTTCCAGGACACTAAGTCCCTCTCCAGCATTTCATCAAACAGTTTGCGTGCATCATTCATCAGACCACATTTCGCGTGCACGAGCAACACCCTGTTCCTCATATACATATCTGGCTCAAACCCATCACTAATCATGTAATTGAACACCCTCTTAACGCCTCTGATCGATTTCAATCCAATACACGCACTCACCAATGCATCATACGTGCTACCACCCACATCATAACCATTTCGAGGCTCATAAATTTCAAATAATTCCAGTGCCTCTCTATACCTATTATACAAAACCAGCTTCTCTATCTGACTACACAACGCTGCGCTGGGTTTTTGTATATGGGCGTTCTCTAACACTTTTCGTCTTCGCTCAAAACGGATTTTCGAAGGTTTTTGCATTCGCCGGGAACGTAGCCCTTGCTCCATAGAAGAACAATTGATTTGGGAAAATGGGTTCCTCCATCTCCTTCTATTTAACGAGAAACAATACCAAGAAAATAAACCTTTATTGTTAAAACTCTCGGAATTGTAGGACGAAAAGGAATAGCTTTGAATATGATCAAGTGTTAAACTTTGGAAACGTGAGAGCGGGATTTCCATGGTTGTCAAATACAAGCAAATGAAGAAGAGATAAGAAGAATGGAGGATGGAATCTACCGGGAGAGAACAGAGAGCGGTCTCTGGCAAGTTGGAGAGATAGGAGAAGCACAGTGCGGACATGTACTTGTAGGTGTCACTTCATCATAGTTCATTTCTTAAGCAGAAAGAGTCTGCATAGGGATCCGAAAGAACCAGAGTAGAGCCAATCCGATTTCCGGAGTACGTAGGTTTGGCAGTTGCAGTTTGCAAGTATCCGTAGGACCTATCTACACCATAACACATGTCAAGTCAAGTTTTTTTTTTGAAAAAAAAAAATGTACAAGTCGATTCTCATTATATTTTTTTATGGAAATTAATTTTTATTTGTGGCATATTTTATTTATTAGTATTTTTAGTAAGGAAATCCACTTAATTAACTAAGCATTATTTTTAAAGGGATGTAAGGATGTTATCATTTTTATATAAGACTAAAATATTCATCAATTTTATATAATTATTCGATATACATGACTAAATTATCATATATTTTTTTCATAAAAAAATAATCACATATTTTTTATTTATATTTAGAATAATAATAATTGATCCTAAAAGTTTGGAAAAAAAAGGTTATGAAAGTTGAAACTAAGTCTGCCATTGTTAAGTCATCACCTAATTGCTAACAATAGTGTATTTTATACATAATAACATGTTATATATTTATAATCCTTAATAATTATCCCAAATTACTTTTGTTTACAAGGTCAACATAACAAGAATATATATATATATATATATAGAATATTCGACTACTTTATTGACCTTTTTTTTACTAGTTATTGGGTCTGTAAAATTAAAAATATACCAAAAATTAATATTAATTAGATAGTAAAAATTAGAATAAGAAATTCATGCTTCTCATATAAAAGGGGGAGAAAATTTACATTTTAACCATTGTGATGGTTGACTTGTTACACTTATCCTATTTCTGAGACCCTACTTTTAGATGCGTCACTTCCAAGAGGAAGTTTTTGACAAAGCTAGCCTCTGGGAGCCACAAGAATTATTTCATTAGTTGTACTAGTGAGACTATTTAGGTCACCATGTTCATAATTTTCTTTTTATTTGCACCCAAATGATCGTACAATGATCATTAACACGACCTAGACTCAGCCAAAGTCAAACTCTCTTCCATTATACATTGTCTGAACGAACCTTCCAGTGGTGAATAACAAGAAAAAAGATAAGCCTTAAGGTAGGGGAAACATTTGAATTTTAAAAAAATGACGTACTTTCCATCATTTTTTTTTTTATTGTCTTATGTACTTATTAATAAATTTCTCAACTTTTACCTAATTTAATTTAAATTAAATAAAAAACTTGAATAAGAGTAAAATTCTTTGATGCAATAAAAAATAAGAAAATTTAATATAAAATCATTTTCATTTCAGATTTGCTTGGAAGGAATATTTTTTTATTTTTTTTATTTTTCCAAATTTGCGTCCTATGTACCAAATATCAATGAGCGATTTCACATGCAAAACCTCATTGGAACTCGCTTAAGCTTTGCTCGTCCATTAAGAATGGCTAATTCACTTGTAAAGGAACAGAATATATCAAACTTAGATTATGCAGCAGATGTTTCATCGAATAACTTGAAGACTTATTCAACCAAGCTCGAATTGCAAAAGCCATTTGACACTGCACAGTCGTTTTGCACATTTTACAAGCAAGAGAGACAGAATCTTGTATATATCATAAAACAATCGAATCACACATGATACAGAATCTTACCGCACGTTGTTCTAATCAAGTGGATGTTCCATCTGCGAACTGCATATGAACTTCTCCCTTCAATCACCGATCAACGTTGGAAGAGCTTCACCTGTGTGATAAACTTAAGGTTACTGCAAATGAAAAAGGCATCAATGATCAATCTAACGTTGCCCAAATTGAATGGCTATATTGGAACAAGTTTAAACAAGTTTCGGTAATAGCTGAAAAGAATATGGTGTGAGATAGAAAACCAAAGATCACATTTCAGGGTTGAAGTCCAGGTTGCATTACTATATTTATACAAATAGAACTCAAGATAAAGGATAACCAGTTGTATAATAAGAACAGGACACCAGATGCAACAGAGCAAACAAATGGTAGACATCAATGATCATGGTACCAGACACAACACAAACACAAATAAGAGATGTGCATATAAATAAAAGTTAAAAGCCTGAAACTTGTTCATATCCCAGACTTAAATTTTCTTACACAGGAATTCTAATAGGCTCCCAAAGTTTGAGGGTACCTGTTGATGCACACTTGAGTCCATGCAAGCAACATCTTAGCAAACTCTCCTACAAATACAGTAGCGAGCCAGGCAATGAAACAATTTATACAGTTAATCATGTTCAAGTTGGCACTGCTGCTAATGTCATCAGAATTTAGCTGCAAAATTAAGTAAGGAAAGCAAATATTGATGTTCGAAGAAACCGATTGAAGATTAGAACTTGATAAGGTTCAGATCAGATGTATATCCATAATGCCAGAACAATAACATACTCTGATCCAACCTGCAACTTAGAACAAGCTCACAACTCCAAAATCAATCATCATAAGAAAAAGAGAAACTAGTATCTATGAGAAATAGTAGCTTTCGAAAACCTGAAACAAAAACTTTAAACAAGCAGTAACTTTTGAATCCTATGAAAGTAAATCAAATAAAGATTCTTATATATTCCCTGGTATAACCAACTGTGTATGATCAATAGTTCCTTACAAATTATTGCCAAGGGCTTATTTAAAGACAAGCTAGATCCCTATTAGATTAACAGAGAAGGTATCCTACTCCTCTGCATCAGAACTACAATCATTTTGTATTTGATTATGCCATAGTATCTGACTATAAATAAAAGGGCTTCTTATTATTCCTACTTCTTGATCTTCCGAAGCTTCTTGGGGGCTGGAACTTCTAATCTACCAACAGAACACCCACACCTTGCTCTGAGAACAAGAACAGCTCTTCCATTAGGGGGTGCCATCTTCTTGAGTTCAGCTTCCAGTTCCCTATGATGGTCACGGGGCAGTTCAAAGAGGCCCTTCTTAACCGCTGCATCCTTTGCCAATGAAGGTGAATTCTTTACACAATCCTCTGTCTCCAACTGAATGTCAAATTCAGCTGCCTTTCTGAGCCCTTTGCAATTGGGATTCCCGCATTTTCTGCTTGTACAAGCCACAACCCCCCAGGTAGCCAATGCAGCACAGAAAACGCTAAGTCCTATTGAAACGTAGATCGTAGGAGCAAGAGAAATCTCCTCTTTCACCAAATAGAGAATTGAACCAGCAATCTGAATAGACTCAGTTATCACAAACTGAATGTATGGGAACAAAAGGAACCCGCATGCGTAAATTACAGCAATGAATATCACAACATCCACGACAGCCGATCGAGATCGGTGGCAAGGGGGAATTTGTAGGGAATTTGCAGAATTAGGTGTCTTTCTATTTCGCTGAATGTTATTGTTTTGCCTCGATTTTGAACTGAAATCGGCAGAACAAACAGAATTGGCCATGACAGGAGGTGGGTCAACGGACTTGCAGAGCGAGATTGAGTTATGGAAATAGACCATTTCAAACAGAACCCAGAAATTGAATCCAATCCAATCTGCGATTGAACTCACCAAATCCGATCAAAATCACCAATCCAAACCAAAAAAAAATCAGGTCGAACCACCTCGTCAAATTACCCAGGAGATTGAAATTTGTCGGTGCAATTTCGATTGAATTCCCAGGTAAAAATTTCACCGGTGATCTAATTAACGAGTTCAAATGTAATCAATCAAGGAAGGCCGAAAATCGCTACGTGAATCTGCAATTTGAAGGGTTTAGAGCGGCTTGAAAGGTTCTACACCAGAAGAAGCAAAGCGAAGAAACAAGAGTCATTACTGCTATATCACCACAACGGAGCGAAGATGAGAAGCAACTCTCGGAACATGGTTGGCTCCTGAGGGGAAAGGGTCATACACGCCACGAGGACACGTTTTGTAAAACATTACGTGGGCTGCAATCTGAATGGGCTTTGGATTCGCTTTTACATAGAATGATGCGTGAATCATTTGGTGGGCCAAGCAAAGCCCATACATGGCCCACATTTCTTTCGTTTTATAAAAATAAGAATGAAATGAGATTCATTATTAGTTAATTATAAAGAAATGCACTTTAGAATTATGCTTTATGGAGGACAACATATATTCATTTTCTATTTGGTATTATCACATCATAAGTATTAATCATTGATGACTCAATCAACAAAAGTAGACAATTGTGATCACTTGATGATGTCTTCAATTAAGAACATATATTTTGTTTATAGAAATTCAAGTGTTTGTTTTATTGCATTCAATCTCTTATTATGAGTTATCAAGTGTAAATTAATTAATAAGAATTATTTTAACTTAATTAAAAATTTTAAATTTGAGTTTTAAAAAGTGAGAATTTCATTGATTTTATAAAACAAATTTTATCAAAAAAATTAAAATTCAGAATTTTTGAATGAAATATTTTAAAAAGCGACTTGTTTTATACGGAAGAAACACCTTATTAATTATACAAGGTTGACGTAAAAGAATTGTAATTGTTTGACTTTGAAGGTCATTGTATATTTGGTGTTTAACTTCCATTTTACTCCACACGCAAGACAAGACCGCTAAATCCAATTAATTACATATTGGTGGGTTGGCGTGAGAAATGAAATTCTAGTCAACCTAAACACATCATATTGCATCACAGAAGATACAAGAAAGACTTGTTATTATTAATAGAGCAGTGATACATGTATGTTTATTTTTTATATTTATTTTACTCTTTATTTATGTTTTTTTTTGTTAATTTTACTTATATAAATTACTTTTAAATAAAAAGGTATATAAAGGAGTGTGTGATATTATTTTCCAAACTAATATGCTCGTTAGATAGGGATTTTAGTCAAAGATTCAGGCAAAGTTGTCCAACTCTAAACAATTGCCAATACTACAATTCTGCATTGCCGTTTATTTTCTGCTTCATTAGAAGTCTTTGACTAATTATTTTATGCGCTTTGCGTTTAGCCATGAATTCAATATGTTATGGACAAAACTTGCAAGGCCCAAGTAAACCCACAAAATTCATACTTCAAACTGTATAAAAGAGAACATAGAACTTGGTAGGGGATCTCTCTCTCGGATTTGAATCCTCCCCTCACGGCTAACCTTCACAACACAATATAAGCGATTCCTCAAACTCCACTTTGCCCAAAAGTCTCAATTTTCCAAGTCAATGACCATTGCATTTGCATCAAACCCAAGTCTTGTTTGGGGGTTTTAGCTATTATATATGATTTATATATTTAAAATTAATCTTATTCGAATAATTAAAGTCGTATTATAAATTCAAATGTATTTAACTATTTTATTTTAACTTTGTACTTTGATGTTTTATCAAATAGTTATATGTAATTTAGTTTAAGCTAATTAAATAATTTAAACAAAACAAAACTCTTCTAAAAATGGTTAATTAAATACTTAAATAAATTGATGAAGGAGAATATTATAATAGATGATCTGGAACACATTGAAAGCCACCCACTTGAAGTTGATCTGATAAGTGAAGCATCTTATTTACTAGCTTGGAAGAGCCTAACTTGTTTATGTTATGGCTTCCCTAAAGGAATCTACTTTAATGTACTAAATATTAATATTGAATTATCTGATAATGACTTTATTGATAAAATATTGATTAATATACGTGGATACTTTTAATAATTTAATTAAAATGCAGCACATTTTACTAATTTGAAGGATTGATTAGTCTTATGGTTAGAAAATGGAGAGTAAGAGTAAAGTAGATCGAGGGAGAGGAGAGTATTCAATAGCTAAGGGATGATGCTCACGTGCGCTCAACATTGAGATTCTAACGACGTCGTCTCCTCGCTTTCAACTTTGGACCACATCGTTAAGGCTATTAAAATGGATTTGCATGTGAGAAGAATCCATGGTTAACACCAAAATCATGAATGCATGACATCAAATGGGTGGCATGGTTCACAAATCTTCATATTTATTGCATTCAAAACAAAAGAAATTTTTAAAAGGGTTGATTTTCTTTTTTGCAAAAAAAAAAAGAAAAAGATGAAGAGATTATATTTTAGTCTAAAAATGTTTTGAGGATCAAATAGTATTTATAAAAGATTTATATTTATTTTATTTTAAGAAAACAATTAAGGCTCGATCTTGAAATTTATTAAATCTTGTCCCTCATTTGATCAATCTCTTAATGTGATTAAAAGGATTGATTTAATTGATAAAAATTAAATTTAAAGTATTTTATTTATAATTAAATACACATATGATAAAAGTTACTAGAGGTGTCTAATTTCTTGATACTGAATGTTGATTTAGTTAGTAAAATTTAAGATCCATTTTTTACGCAAGGACTTGTTTTTGGCAGTTAATATATAAGTATTCTCTAAATTTTGATGTCAATCCTACTCCTGATAAATTTTAAAAACTCAAATCATTTAATTTTTTATTAAAAATATTATTATATATATATACATAATATTTTTTTTTGCTTGATAATAGATGTCAATATATATATTTTTTTATCACAAGTGGATGTCAATATTTTTTTTTTTTGATTGGATAGAAGTCAATATTTTAAATCTAGATAAATATTTAAATGATTGAAAACATATAATCAAAGAAAAAGTCTAAAGAATATTCTTCCTAAATTGTGTTTTCCACTATTATTTTTTTTCTGAATATTCTATTTTTATTTTTATTTTTTATAATTTTAAACATGTATAACTGTAAAACGCAGAATAAGGCAGCAGTAATAGGTGGGGAGCGACCACGGCACTCTTTACGAAATTGAAGGGCTTTCTTTGGATCTGAAGCGGAGGCAGTTTCCCAATTCTGACGCTGCTATTAATATTACAGACTACACTCAGCTGCCAAAGCAATTTTCCCTCCCATCTCTGCTCTGTTTCAGTCCAAACCCACAAACTTTCTTCTGAAAATTTTCCACATTCCGAGCTGAAAGTCTCAAACTTTCCCACATTCCCATTTCCAAAACCCTGTAAACGACAATGGGTTACTCGCGTTTTCTCTCAATTCTTCTGCTTTCATCTCTGCTCTTTCTCTCATTCACTCACGGTACCTCACTGTCTCTGCGATTACATAATCATATGTTATTATTTGTTTCCTATGATGTTTGGTTCCTTTTTCTAACGTTTCCTACTGTCAATTTTAAGGATTTGGGAGAGTACTGATGAAGACTGTTGATAATCCACCTTTGACTGCTCGAGCAATTGTTAGTTTTACAGTGATTTTTTTCTTTTTTTATTCTTCTTCTCATTTGGTTTTGGGGCTATGGATTGAATAGGAATGCTGGTTTGTTTTGCAGGAATTTGCAGGAAAATCGAGGTTCATGACAGAAGTGATGGATTATTCAGATCCAGAGCCAAACACTAATACCAAAAATGGGTTTATGTTCAGCCCTCCATCACCAGATTCCACTCCTTCTCCGTCACCAAGTTCCAATCCTCCGCAGCCGCAAGCTTAGTGGTGCAAACAATATTAGAATTTTCTCTTATTTATTTCCTTCTTTCTCGCTTTGAAGAGTGTCAGAGACTTGAGTTATGCTAATTGTTGTGTTTGGGATTTTGATTCTTCAAATTTCTCTTCACAAAGTTGGTAACTTTTGTGTTCTTGTTCAGATTTTTAGCTGTCTTACACTTGTAACTTGAAAATGTGAATGATATAAACGTTTACCTTTCAATGTCAATTATGCTATCAATTCTTCTCGTAAGCATCCGAAGCATTGATCGGTAAAACTCTTGAAATTCTACAAAGAAGTTGAAAAAGTTTTAATCAAATAAGAATCTCAGCTGAGTAATGCTAACAATGAAATTGTTCAAGTGTATGATTCTGTTACTATAGAGTAGAGAGCCGGGCTGGGTTTGTCCTGTAAAGATCGAGAAGATACGGGAGGGAGTGGCGCAATTTTAGTTAAGTCTAATGTTTAAGTCAAGGATTCAATTCAATTTGCTATAAATAGTAAATAATACAAAGTCTAAAGAATTTTTTTTAATAGAACTTATAAGTATTTGTATTTTATATGAAAGATAAGATTAATCTTATTTAAAAATAAAATATATTTATTAAGTAAAGAGATGACGATGAGTAAACCTGAAATATAACTAATTACTATAAAATTAGAGTAATGCTATATCTTTTTTATAAAGTAAGTATTAAATAAAAAAATAAATGTATTTATTGTCTTGGATATATAAAATACATTTAATTTTTTTTTATTTAATAAGTAAGAGGATTTGTAAGAGCATATTGCATGAGGATATAAAATTATTCATAAGATTACTATAAGAAATACCTCTCTAGTGTTAACTTTGATAGTTGATTGTAGTGTAATGTGAGAACACCATCGATAACATTATTGGTCACAAAGACAAAGTGGTATTGTCAGATGCTAAAATTGTTAGTTGGTCAACACGGTAATTACACTTATCTTCAATTAGGGTCGAATAAATCTTCTTGAGGTCGTGTAAGATCTATAAGGATGGGAAGAAACGGGTTAGTCAGGTTATATTCTGATGTCCAAGTTAGTAACAATGTGAAAAATAGGAAGATTGAAGTTAGGTGTGAGTTGAAGTTTCTAGATGGGTTACATATATTTGGCCTTCATGAGGTCCTCCTCTTATAGTACCGTGGTCTTCAAGGTTTTTCCACCATACTGATAAGGATGTAAATACGACATTGAGCCTCTAGCCTCGTTGAACTCAATCCTTATTTTACGAGGAGTATTTCAATGAATCTGGTCCACATCACGAAAGAGTGGTAACACTTGTATGCAATGCTTTTTCACACAAATCGCTCGCATAAGTATATTACAATGTGGTAATATTTTGCTTAAATTTATCATGCAAATATCATTATAGATGTGAAACGAAGTGATCTATTCAACTAATTAGGCTTAAATTGAGGAAGTGATTTAGCTAATCTTTAGAGATAACATTATGGTATTTTTATATTTTTAATTTAATTTAATTTATTTTTATATATTTAAGATAATATTAAAAAGTTTATATATTAAAAAACATTAAGTTTAAACAAAATTATATTATTTTTATATTATAATATTTTTTTAGGACTTATGAGTATTTTCGTTGTACATTAAATGTAAAACTAATTTTATTTAAATAATAAAACAATTATAATTAATTTGGTTACCAATTAATATCGACATACATGTATTAAATGTCCCTTATGATAACAAAAGGACGCGTGGATCTCTATCTTCCATGGATTATATATCTAGATTTACGGACGGTAGACATAAAAAATTGTTTGACTAAGAGTTAGAAACACAAGAATGCCCCTATCGATGCATGAAGGGTTGAGTTTCAAGTTAAGTAAAAGTGTTGTTAATTATATTTCACGTGATACCATTAACCATTGACCAATGAAAATAACTCAAATAAGAGAGAGCTTTCATTCCTTACTCTTTTTGGGATTTATTAAACATCTTAAATATAAATAATTCTCTCTTCAGATAGTCCTATGATCTCAATCCCGAAAACAGGTGAGTAAGAAGAAGCTTCTTGACGTTGATTTGGTGCAATTTCTGTTATTTTAATTATAATTTTAAATTTTAAAATAAAATTAATTAATCTTAAAAAACAAATTAAGTATTATTTAATCATCAAAAAGTAAAATTCAAGGGAAAAACAAAAGATAACCTTCAAAACGTGAGTCAATAATAACTTAATTAGAGGTCGAGTTCCAAGTTTTAAAACACAATTACATTAAAATTTGATTAGTTAAATTTTATTAGATTTGTGATAATATGTAGGTCGACAGAATTAGTGGATTTCCATTCAACCACTGACTAATTAAGTGTCATTGATAATAAGGCAACAAGATGTATGTAGTTGTTGAAAAATTTAGTTCAGTGTGATGTATGACAACGACTCTGTAGTAGGTATTTGGATTTGTAGCAATTGACTATAACGTGATTATTAATAGTTTGATTTACATATAATTAATGTAAATGAATATTGATGGAACGATGATGCAGTTTATTGTAACAAATCTCATTTCTTACCATGGATGGTATTGATAAGCAGATGGGATATGAAATGGACAAACTTGGAGAGGTTCTGTTGATTGGTCCAATAATCTAAGATGAAGTAGACATGCCATGCATAAATTAAACGTTCAAAAGATACGAGTATAATTTTATAAAATAATACAACTTGTTTAATTACTATTTCATAAAACAGTATATGGGATAAGATTAGGAACATTGTATTTTAACTTATTATGTTAGCAAGACAAAAAATTTTGTTTTATGTTATGCATTTAAATTCTTGGCAGAAGTAAATGTCTGTGAATTCATCTTCAAATGCTATAAATATGATGAAAGTGGCTTGTTCTTGGTGTGCTTTCTACGCATGAACTATGAGGAATTTTCTGCTGAAAAAGACTATACGATCCGTGGAAAGAAGCTTCTGCTTACTATTATTATTTTCTCCTTTTTAGTTTCTCGGAAGCTTATTTCTATTTGTCTCCATCCCATATGACACGCCTTTGAGCATAACCACATTACGTCGAGGTAATGACGAACGTGGTAAAGCAGTTATTCCATTCACAAAGACCAGACATTCTTAAAGGCAAGGATCAAAGAG
This sequence comes from Bauhinia variegata, assembly GCA_022379115.2. Lineage (NCBI taxonomy): Eukaryota > Viridiplantae > Streptophyta > Magnoliopsida > Fabales > Fabaceae > Bauhinia > Bauhinia variegata. The sequence goes on along the minus strand of CM039428.1, from coordinate 18,773,432 downwards.
ACAATGACAAATTTCCCCATTATTTACCAATTGATTAAAGGTTAGATCACCTAATAAGTATTAAATTATTTTACTTATAAGACTTAAATTTGAATTCATCACAAATAGTTACTCTTTGGTAGACAGCCTCTATGTATCATTGTAAATAATTTTTGAAATCTATTGCATGCTTTTAACCTTAGGATGAGGGAGTTTTTTTTTTTTTAAACCAATGAAAGAAAGAAGTTCTCTAATGGGAATGACTAGATTCAATTTTATAAGTAACTTTTGATTTTGGGAAAAAACAAAAAAGTGCTTTTGCATCCCATTTATAAGTGTTTGCCTTTGCTTCTTTTGACTTGATTTAAGAAAAAGAAAGTTATGGGTTGTTTGTTTCAATACCATAGTTAAGTCGCCAAATGGGAAAATTTATGTTAGGGGGTTTGAATAGTAAAGGACAGAGGAAATAAAATATAGGACATTTGAGATGAGTGATTGCATTTTTCCTCTATTTTCATTTGACTAACCTCAATGAAACCTTTCTACTTTTCATCATATTTCATTTCATTTTCATTCATTTCTCTAATTTCCAAGTTCCTCATCGAGTGCTTCCTTGATCAAAGACAGAGACTAGTGACAAGTTATGGCCTTGTAAGTTTCCTTGGAATTTTTTTATTCTTTAGTTGAGAATTTGTCCTTTCAGGTTTTCTAAAGTTCTCTTGCTTGTTTCAGGTAAACGCACCCAATTCGTGGAAAATGTGTAGGCTAATCTTTTTTCCCTGGAAAACTTTTCCCATGGAAAGGGACATTCCAGGAAACCACTGGGTATTCTCTTTCCAAATTTCTACCCAATAAAACTTTGCCAACACAGCCAACCACTCAATCTCAAATCAAGCAAAATCCAAACAAACACAGACAAATAACAAGCCGGCCAGCGTGATCTACGACCTTTCCGGCAGACTCATCTCAAAAAAATTCCTTATATTGGAAGAACAATAATAAAGGAAATTTCCTCTGACTTTGTCACGAAATGACCCTTTCTCTTCCATTTTCTATTCTTTTCCTTTTCCCCCAATTTGCACCTTCTTCCACATACCAGCAATTTCCTGCACCTTTCAGTGCTGACCCATTTTGATGGCTTCAACTTCAATCTTCACTTTTCAGATTCTAACTCAAGTCCAATTTATATATATATATAGCAAACCCCATCCTCCCCATTCAATTCCAAGCAAAACCAGAAAATCTTCCAACTCTCAGCATTCCTGAGTCCTCCTTGGCTGTAGATAAATAATTCAGCAAGTTAACATCTCAAGCTATTTTCAGTTTAATTTCTTCATCACAATGGATAAGACATCACACAGTGATAACTCCTCTACTTCTCTCTTGTTTAGTTTGGTCTATCTTTTTCTTTACGGTTCAGTTTTCAACAAGATACAGAGCTTGTATTCAATTTTTTCTGTTCTCCTTCTGCTCCATTTTTATTCTGGGAACTCAAAGATTAGAGGGGAGAAGCAATTTTCAGAATCTGAGTTGAGCCACAGAGAGAAATTGCTCCATGGGAGTAGAGAAGATGATGGGAAGCTTGGCCGAGAGGAGGTGAAAATGATAATGAAAAAGTTGGGACTTTTTTGCTGCCCAGAAAGTGAGGAACTTGAGGAACGGTATGGTTCCAGTGACGTCTCTGGTCTGTTTGAAGTGCAGGAACCAAGCTTGGATGAGGTGAAGCAAGCTTTTGATGTGTTCGATAAGAACAGAGATGGGTTTATTGATGCAGTGGAGTTGCAGAGAGTTCTCCTTATATTGGGGGTGAAGGAAGCAACGGAACTGGAGAACTGCCAGAAAATGATCAGGAACTTGGATAAAAATAGAGATGGAAGAATAGATTTCAATGAATTTGTAAAAATTATGGAGAACAGCTTTTACTGATTTTCTTTTAGTACATTTGTTAAATGATTTATGAAATACTAATAATTTGATATATTTTGAGTTTAAGCTTTTGCCTCTTGTTACCATCAGTTATTACAAGATTCATATTTATTGCAAAATAATCATCAACATTAAATTCCATGGAATTGAAAATAAATACTCAGCAGTCAATGACTGAAAAAACTTACCAAATTGTTACCAGTGATCCGAGCAAGTACAGCAACCATCTTGAAAGTGATGAAAACGGTTAACATCTCTGACAATAATCAGCCTATTTGTGACCTTTGCAATCAATTTTACAGCAGTGTGGCAATCATCGCACATCCTAAGGTTTTTTAATATGCGGATGGGTGCTGGTGAAGGTATTTTCATGAGACCATAGGCTATAGCCAGCTTTTCACTGTGATAACTAAGATTATTCTCCTTCTGTTCATCTTCCAAATCATGCAGCACAGAAGCAATATCTGGTAGATATCCCAATGGCTTAATCATCGCCAGCAACTGTTTGACCTTGTCAAAGATCTGAATAGACTCTGGATGGTTGCTGTCTTCTGAAACAAAGACATGGACCTCATTTCTTATCTGTAGCCAACTTACTCCAGGCTCCTTCTTGATGTTCCTTTCCCTCATCAATTTCCGAATCTTCACAACTCCATCCCACCTCTTTGCCTTGGCATACATATTTGATAACAATGTATATGTTCCCACATCATGAGGATCCATCTGTATGACAGATTCTGCAATTCGTTTCCCTAAGCCATAATTTCGTTGAACATGACACGCATTAAGCAAAGTTCGCCAGGCAACAACATCCCACTTGACCTGCGTTGTCTTCATGAAGTTCTCAGCTTCATCAAGTAGACCGGCCCTGCTTAAAAGCGCAACTATACAAGTGTAGTGCTCCAATCCAGGTTCAATCTCAAAGTTTTTCATTAATTGATTCAAATAGTAAAACCCTTCTTGTACAAGAGATAAATGAGCACAAGCAGAAAGAACCCCAACAAAGGTTATGTGGTTTGGAAATTCTCCTTCAGACATCATGTCTGTGAACACCAGTAAAGCCTCTTTACCAAGGCCATGATGGGAGAACCCGCAGATCATAGCATTCCAGGAGATGGTATCTCGATATATCATATCTGAGAATACATCATATGCTGAATCAATGCTGCCACTCTTGGAATACATATTTATCAAAGCATTCGTTACATTGATATGATTCTTGAAACCTGATTTCTTAACCTGAGCATGTAATAGTTCACCATATCTCTGTGCTGCCAAACCTGCGCAAGCATAAAGCGAAACAGCGAAAGTGTAATCATTTGGCAGAATATTCTCAAGTTTCATATTTGTAAAAAGATTCAATGTTTCCTCAAAGTATCCATTCTGCAAGAATGCAGTCATGAGTGCTGTCCATGAAACCACATTCCGATTTTGCATGCTATTAAATACTTTTCTTGCATTCAGAACTTGACCACATTTCCCATACATGTCAATCATTGTGCTAGTTACAAAGAAATCAAGCTGTACTCCAGCTTTCAACATTTTGGCATGAATTTGCAAACCTAATTGCAAGTCTCTAGTCTGAGCACAAAGGCTGAATATGCTGACATATGTAACATTATCCCAGTATACACATTCATCCACCATTCTTGACAAAACATCCATACCTTCCCTTGTACATCCAGATTCCACAAGTGCATTCAAGATAGAGTTATAGGAAAAAACATCATACCCAGGCACCATATCCAAAATCAACATTGCAGATTCAACATGAAAGCACCTCGAATACATGTGAATAAGTGCATTCTTTACGTACTGGTGGAATAACAATCCAGACTTCAACAAATATCCATGACACTGCCTGCCCTCTTGGACTCTCCTACCATCTGAACAAGCAGCAAGAACAGTGGTAAATATATATTCATTGAGACATAAGTTGTCAAATGAACCCAGAGCCCTGAAGAGTCGAAGAACTTCCAAATCCTCCCCCTTATGCAAATATCCTGCCATCAAAGCACTCCAAGAAACAACATTTCTCTTGGGCATTTTGTCAAACAACCTCCGAGCAATTGGTACATGATCACATTTGACATATAAATTGATCAATGAATTAGCTAAAGCAGAATCACACTCTTTTGAGGTCTGATTCCTAATAACCAACTGGGCATGAATAATTTTACCAAATTTTAGGTTCTTAGTATCGGCAGAGACTTTCAAAAGCTTAACAAGGTCTTCACGGGAGTATGACAAATAACTGAGTTTAAACAGAGAAGGCAGATAGCTGCAAAGAGCGGGTTTCACCGCCGGTGGCTTTACAGCAAGCATTCGTTTGGATTTTATAGTCTAAATTTGCAAGATGGTTTTCCCACAACTTCCATTCAGTCACAATAGAACACGGTTGTAGAGCTGCAAAAATAGTTGAATGGAGTAGAAAAAATTGCATTTTTTTGTGACTGTGCCGAGCTACGCATTCAGTTGAAAGCCAGGAAAGGCGATCAATACAATTAGGCCAGAGCGTCTACAGCCCAAAAAGCCAACGAAGAACAGAACAAAAGAAAGGAAAAAAATTTCCGAGTAAGAAGAAGAAAGCAGGAAGAGAAAACAGAGGAATGGAGGAAGAAACAGAAGACGAAGAAGGAAAAGTTGTAGACGCCTACGAACCGTGAAGGGTTTAGCACTCCTCAGTAATTGAAGTCACCGTCAGGGTTTATCTTTGGAGAGCAGGGGCTTATCGTTTTTGTTTTCTCTTTTTTTTTTTTTTTCTTTTAATAGTTTTCTATTCATGCACTCTTAAAAATAATATTTCTAATTAAAAATTGGTAATACTTTTTAAAATTCTTCAGCTATATTCTAATAGTTTCTTGCTCTAGAAAAAATGGTTATATTGATAGATGTAGCAATAAAATCTAAGGTCAAAATTATTAAACATTTAAAGGAAGTAAAAACATAAAATAATCCTAAGATGTATCATATGATCTGACTTTATTGCCTCGTGCTACAAAATCCTAAGCAAATTTTCAAGCTTCAATGCTATTTTCGTTGTACAATGTGCTTGTAAATTATGAAGCTTCAAGCTTCATAAGCTACAATGTCCTTGAAAAGACCCTGTGCTTCAAATTTGCATCATTCTAGATACATCAATTGTACATATTTAATTTCTTAAGCTGTACCTATGCCCAGAATCCTCATGCAGAGGTAATAAGGTATTAACATGCAAGAGTCTTCTCAGTTTTTTGAAGATCATACTGAGATATTGGTTTCGTACTCTTTGAGAGCTTGCTATTAAATTAGAAGCACGTAAAAAAATGGTAGCACTATAAGAGGGTTCTAGATTTGACCCAGGAATATCAACTTTCAAGGACTAAATATGATTTAAGGAATCCAATAAGTTGTTTAGTAAATTTTCCAACGATCAATTTAACAATTCTAATAAAAAAAAGGAAAGAAAAGAAAGAACTGTTTATTAAGAAGACTATGTAGTCTGAATTGTTTTTGAAGAATAAAAGAGAAAAGATTTTGCACCTTGAGTGTGTTTCTTGTCCAAAATCATCTTTCTGAACAGTATTGGCTGATCATGGAGCAAGACGGGATTGAAAAACATACACCAAGCTTTTCCATCAGAGTCCTGTATATTTACCTATAATACCATTGTCCTGCATCATGTCTGTTCATTTACTTACACAACAATTATGTCTGTCTAAAGATTTCTTTTGAAATCATAACTACAATCTGCTACCTCGGACAACATTAAATGAAAATTATGAATGAGCAATTGGTGCAGTGACCCAAAAAACTCGGGGAAAAAAGTTTACAGCTTACTTACTAAATCGAAAGCCAAAGAGCAATGGCATTCCAATTCTTGATCTTGAATTCCTTAGGTTTTACCAATAGATGGAACAGCACTAGTGAACTATACACCTGCTCGTCAATCAAGTACAAAGAATCAGAATAAAAAAAAAGGGTAATAAGCTGATTTTCTTCAATTACCCATTGCGAGAAGCAACAAATCATGGCAAACCAGAAAAGTTAGTGTCTCTGGAATCTATAAATATAACTTAGTGTTTCTAAAAGATGTATTCTCAATAAGTTTCTATACAATTGCTTACAGATAAATCTTGCTAGACAATATGAAGTTCAATACAGGTAGGTCATCCTTTTATTAAGTTGGTAGCTGTCCATACCCTGCACCTCTCTCCAAGTGGTGTTTCAGGGCATATTTGCTTCTCCAAATTTACAAAAACAAATAGATCATAATGCAGTAAATGACTGTGAGGAAAAATAAGAGTCTGTAAACATAGGATCCAGATTTCAGCAATTGGAAATATAGTTGAGGAATCTTTTCTATGCTACCTCTTCAATATAATGCTTTGACCATTGTCCTCAGTAACAAATGAATCCTGGACGAAAGCAAGTCAAGCAACATAAACTATCTTTAAGCTTTGAGGTGGAAAACACGACACCTAACTCTACATCAAATTAATATCACAGTAATAGAAGAAAAATTAAAACGTTAAAGCCTCTTAAATGTTGTTTTTCCCGCAATGGCTAGCTTTCCCAGCAGAAGTAGGGTTTGCTTAACAATGGAGACACTCAAGGTCCCTAGCAAAAGTAATCTGTTTTTTCTCCCCTAAAAGAAAGTTTACAACTTGATATAAGTATGTTCTGAAGATCCTGTCTAAATTAATATGCAAATGTCGTTGAGATTTGTTATCAACTACATTTGCACATGAGAATAACATTGAGATATGTTACTGCAGAGAAATACTTTGATAATGAGGTTATATCTAATTAAAATTTTCATTGTGCAATAAAATAATAAATACTTTGATTCGTATTATTCCTTAAAAATGTGATTGACCTTTTCTATCAGATACTGAGATTACCTCAAGGTCTTCACTTGGATTACTATATATGTTAGTGTTATTTGATATGTTCAATCTATCAAATCATGATAATATTTTCAATCTATCATATATGTCGTTATAATATTCTTGACCTATTGGATTTAATTTTTCCAAAACCCTCCGCAAAGTCAAAGAGTTGGGAAGAGTTTTATACCCAAGATTATTATGAGAATAATTTTGTGTGTATTATAATGGAAAATCGAATCTGAATTCAATTCTGTTGGATTTATCCGCAGTTTTATTTATTTATAATAATAAATAAATGAAAAAAAAGGAAAAAGAATTTGAGTTAGTTTTAGGAACTGACTTTAAGTGAGTTACTTTTCTTTTTACGTGAATACAATAAGTGATGTGTACAAATAGGGGATGCATTCATTCTTCTCCTTGAAGTGATATATCGAGAGAACAGAAGAAAAATCTTTCTTCTTTTTCTTTGCAAGGGTCTATGGTGAAGTTGTTGTAGACATCAACCTAAATTTTATTGTGATTAGGGGTAAGTTTCCTGTTGATTCCTTGTTATTCCTACAAATTCCGTTACAATCATAGAGACTTATAAACCCTAATCCTTTTTCTCACTAAACTTCAAGACTTGATCATCCCTAATCCTTTATAATACGTTGAGTCCAACAGAATTTTTTTTTTTTTTTTCCTTTCTTAATGTCATCCTATGTATGGACTAATATAATCAATTGAATTTTGTAAAATCCAAATTAATGATAAGTGTTGAATATAATTAGGTTATGACCAATGTAATAAGTGTTTAAGTTCTTTATGGACTCTAATATGCAGACCCTGTAAAAGTAATCATAATAGATAGGTTAACCTGCAAATTAGCTAGGTTAACCTAATTTGTGTGGAAAAAAAAATCTAGTATTTTATGCAATATATCTCCTCCATTGAGAATACATGTCTACCTTAATTGACCAAGTCATTCTCATTCATTCATAAAGCAGGAGTCTGTTTATCTTGTGCAATATTTTTCACATTCTAATGCATTGTTGTTGATGTCACAGCAGATTTGACGATCGGGAGATAGTTATATGAAAAAGATGTCAACACAGTCAAAGACAAAGATGAAGATTCAACCGCGCTATATTATTTCAGATTTGTTGGAAGATATTTTCAAGAGGCTGCCCTTCAAATCCTTGATGCGTTTTAAGTGCGTATCTCGCTCCTTTGGTGCTCTCATAAAAAACCCTAGATTTGAGTTGAAGCAACTTTCCCATTACAAGCAAACCAACAAAGACTCTATCAACATTCTTCTCAAGTATAACAATTTAGCATCTTCCCAAACCAGATTGGTTCATTTATCCGATGGTGCCGGGAGAGACAGATCACTTTCTGTCACAGAAGTTGATTTACCACAGAAAACTTGCAGCAGTCCATACCCTTATGAATTCTCTCTCGTTGGTCACTGCAATGGTATTCTGTGTCTTTGCTGTCCCTCCAATCGTTGCCTATGTGGTTCTGTGATTTTGTACAATCCCACTATTGGAGAATCTAAGGTTGTCCCTCGATCATCAAGCTCTAACTATGATGAATCACAATACTCACGTCGTGTAAAGTTTGGATTTGGCCATGATCTTAAGACCAATGATTTGTTGGTTATTATGGTTAGCACCTTTCTACTCTTGAAAGCTGAGGACTTTCCTGGCAAAATCAAGCACTACACATCATTTGAAGAATATTCTTTGAGGACCAATTCTTGGAGGGAGATGAAGAAGTATAGTGAACTATTCTTTATTAATAGATTCTGGGTTTATCACAAAGGGGTTTATTATTGGACATCAGACTACAGTTTCTCCTCAAGAAAAGAGATAATTGTTAGATTTGAATGTCAACGTGAGACCCTTCGCTTAGTGCCAATGCCAAGCAATGAGGAACTCAGTTCTCACACTCAAACATGTCTTGGAGTGGTTCATGATTCACTCGCTTTGGTCTGCAGCAACAATGCAAAGAGTCACTTTAGCGTATGGGTGATGAATTCGTCTACAGGTAAGGATTTATGGACAATGATAACAAGGACTTCCTACAGAATTCCTCATGGTGTCTGGCCCTTTTTGGTGACTTTGAAAGGTTATGAGATTCTTGTGGGTATCACCACTGAACAGTTTATAGTATATGATTTATCAACCAAGCAGATGAAGAAACTAGTTCCTAATTCTAGTATTGCACCTGGAAGGGGTGGACCCCTTGGTGGCTTACATGCTGTAAACTATGTGGAGAGTATAATCTCAGTGAGAAGAAACTAGCTTAGTTTGCTTATTTAAAAGTTACAAGTCTTAGCTTTTTAATTATTGGGTTTTGTCATTTACCTTGATGTGTTTCAAAAAGACGTCATAATATTTGAAGATAATGTGCACCTCATTTAATTCATGGGTAATACTTAAGGCACTACAGGGGAATGTGTTTAAAATGGCAGAGTAGTTTGGGGAGCATTTAAGAAAAGTTACGCACTCCCCTTAATTGGTCATTGTTCCTTTTCATATAATAAATTATAAACTTAAATATCATTTTAATTTCCCGTTCTTTAAACTATTACTAAATCAGTTTTTTATATTTTTAATTTTATTAAATTGATTTTTCATACAATAAAATCTCTACAAAACTAGTCATTCTAACATTTGTTGGAGATTTAAACTATTGTCAAACTCATAAATAATTTATAGTATTTATAAATTTAAAAAACAAAATTGATATATGTGAAGTGTGAGAGATTGATAGAGATTTTAATGTGTGAGAACCAATTTGATAAAGAGTAAAACCGTATTTTGGTCCTTCATATTTAGGGGTCTTGACAATTTTGTAGCTCATGATTAAAATTTCTCAATTAAGTTTTTAACATTTTAATAACACATCAAATCAATTCCTCTATTAGAATTGTTAGACGGAACATGCTTATGTGTTACATTAAATGATGACGTATGCTATTATTTGTGCTACGCTAGTACTTATGTTTCATTTTTTTCAATTTTGGTTCCTCACATTTTAAAATTTGGCAAAATCAATTCTTCTCCTTTTTTTTTTTTTCTTATGATTTTCTTCTTTCTTTCTCTATCTATATTCTTCTACAACAATTTCATAAGCTTTGGTAGTGGAAAGAAGAAAATAATATAGGTGTGTAAAAGTTGTTGAAAGAACATTTTTGAATGTTCCTTTAAGAATCATATATGAGAAGCAAGGTTTGCAGGAGCTTTTCTATGTTTTAGTATATTTTGTAAGGTAATATTGAGGAAAAAAAAAAAAAAAACAGAAATAGAAGGATTGATTTTGCTAAGTTTTAAAATGTGAAGGGCTAATATTGATAAAAAATGAAAAGTAAGTGCCAGCGTGGCACAAATAATAGCACATGTTATCATTTAACTTGACACATCAATATGTTTTATCTGACAACTCTAACATATATGGATAAAGGGATTAAATTGGTGTATTTTTAAAACGTTAAGGATTTAATTAAAAAATTTTAATTATGAGGAACCAAAATAAAATTTTTCTCATTTAATAAAATTAAAATACAAAAGACTAAATTAACAATAATTTAAAATGTAAAGAACTAAAATAATATTTAACACATAAATTATCATATAAAACGATGTTACACCACAATATATATATGAAACAGTGAACTTGGCCTATATACTGTCAGCCTAGAGTGCTTGGGCTCATAAATGGGTCTATGGCTATCCAAATTCACAAAACTAGAGACCTATTTCAGTTTCAATCCCTCTGGCTTACTCTTTTCTTTTTTCTTTTTTTGTTTTGAAAAAATTAACATTCGAGGTATGTTTACTCTTTGAAACGGCCAGGAATCAATAAACCATTTTGTATAAGGGTGACTTAGGGTTTTGTGCTTAAAACCTTTTTTATTAGGGTGATTTAGGGTTTTAATATATATTAAAACTTTTGACATAGAATGTTTTGATTCAGATTGTTTTTAATGAATTAATATCTTGTTAATTATTTTTATTTCATTCTTTCTAATTTCTCTTAAAAGGACTTAAAGTAAAAAAAAAAAAAAAGGAAAGAAAACCCATGATAGATACAACATAACATCAATATATTTTCTTATAACCATTTGAAACATTAGATGTGAGTCAATTTCTTTGTGACCCCATTGCTGCAAATGGATGTGCCTGCTTTCAGTTCTGCACCCATCACTAATTAATTCCATTAGCCAATATCACCAAAACCTAATAAAGTGATGGAACTGAATGGCCCATAATAATAATTACAATAATATACGAAGCTACATGGAAATGAGGTTTTCTTCAATATTGTGTCACCATGAAAAGAACACCATGACTCCCCAACCACCGCTTCCAAAGGCCAAAAACACTAGAATACATGTGAAATATAGAATAGAGCTGTCAGACAACTTGTTCAGATTAGACACAATGTTGGAGGTGACTATGATGCGAAACAAATTGCACTTAATATTAAGATAATGTTCAAGTCTCATAATTTCGCCAAATTAGTTAGTATTGACATAAATGTAACTCTAACTAAGAGAATTAGTTATGGAAACCATTTTCAGGATGATTTAAAAGGACAAAAGAGATTCACTATTTAGGATCTAATATGGTGAGGCTGTGAGAGAGATATTAGTCCGCGCTTCAATGAAGTATGGGGTGAAAAAATGTTGAGACTGTGAGAGACATTGATATGCATGTGCCATATATATATATATATATATATATATATTGACAAGTGATTAGGTAAAGGAGAAAGAATTACTTTCACCAAATTAAGGTAGAGAGAGAGTTTACATTGTAGTCTCTTTATACTTAGGTTATGAATTTGGTTTCAACATGGAACTCGTAAATTTTAAAAATGATCTCATCACCATTTGGTTATACGAAGGGAAAGAAGTTTGAGCTCTTGATGCTCTTCATACTAGATAAATTATTTACTACTAGATCACAAGTAATAATTCTTTTTTTTTGAAAATCATCTCCATCTAATTATATTGGACAATAAGTAATTTAGCAAGAACAACAAAGTTTTTCTTCAAATTCTGGTTAAGCTCTTGCTAGCTGATCTTCTCACTTAATAACTTTAAACAGAAGGAAAAGTTCATGATCATCCAAAGAGATTAAATGAGTAAATTAATCACATTTTAATAACATCTCACGTGACTGAAATTCTTAGTTGGCAACAACTCTTAAATTCTCAGTAAAGATGGAATAGAGATGAATAATTAATCTTGAAGACATTATTAACAAACCCTCTTTACAGAAAAGCTCCGAGAGACCATGTGACAAATTACTAGTTCTGCTATCTTACTTTAACTCTGACTTAATTTTCCCTTTGATGCTAATTTCTACATTCTGTCGGTGCTTCTTCTGCTTCCCCTCATATTCTTTCTCTCTATTTGACTAAGTCAGAATTGCTCCATAAGATTACTTTGGTGTTGTGTGTGTGTATCTGATATGAGGAGGGCCCCATGTGAAATTATTGATATACGTACTCCATTGTCTTGGGTAGTTGTTGGTTGGACAAGAACAGGTCTTTCCCCCACTTTTTATTTTTTCTTTTTTGTTTTTTCAACTATCATATTATTAGCTGTTGATGTTAAAGACAAGGGAGAAATTGCAATTGTGGATCAACTAGCAGTGGGGAAAAAGAAGACAGGAAAAGAGTTACTTTCCAAAGGAGGAAAAATACAAAAACAGAAAAAAGAGGACCACTGAGTCAACAAAAAGAAACCCTAGCAATAACAAAAAGTTTAATTGGTTCAACGGCTAGTCAACTCCTTGAGTAATAGTATTTTTTTTATTTTTTTTAACTTTATACCTAGGTGTTTTTACACAAGTCTAATATGTGATTAAAACATGAACTAATGACAGATAATTGTTAATTTCAAATTCATAATTTTTGACTTAAAACGTTGAATTAATACTAAAGGTAACTCAGTTGCTGACCGCAGTCGGAGAAAAATAGAAAGAGAGGGAAGAGAAAGAAAATGATGCTCACATGGTGTCCACTTCCTCTCTCTTTTTATTTCTCTTCTTCTACAAAGCAATTGATCTGTAGAGGATTACTCTTAACCAATACCGTACGTGTCATTTACTTCGTTTTACCATACAAATGAAGCATGACCATTCTCATTCAATAATTGTAATTCAAGTACAAGAAGAGCATCTTCAGATCTTTATAACATCATCTATATATCTCAATAAAGCAAGAACCCCATTTAGCAAAGGTCTTGCTCAAATCACAAGCTAAATAATACATAACCCCTCAAACTTGCCAAATAGATATTTTTCTCTCTCCCTACTATCTGCAGTTAAACAGAAGTTCTCTCTTGAGGCTTAGTATAAATAGATTAAGCCACAGGACCAACTGCAAAAACAAGCAATTAATACAAATGGAATCACCCATCTACACTATTTAACTATAGCTCAGTGCTTTTCACTGTAATCTTTATTATTACCATATAACAAATAAGCCTCATCATCAAAAGGGTGCTTAAACAAATGGTTGGTTAAATTAATTAGTAACGAAACTGTCTTCCAGTGTAAGTCTGGCCAAAAGACCAGCTTGCTGGGGCAACATTGTATGAAACAATGCTGCGGCCGTCGCTGGCTGTCACCAAAAAGGAAAGTGCCTGTCCATTGAGGTAGGAGTTGCTCTGCCAGTTTTGGCCCCAATTCCTTGACATGGTTTGCCATCTAGTCCTTGAGCCTTTGATGGCCACAGAATGCACATCACCAGCACCTCCAACATTAGTCACTAGCACTAAGTTGAAGTAAGAATGGCCATTTATGGTGAATCTGATGCCACTACTTCTCCTGCACCTCACCCTTCAAAACCATCAAGAAAGAAAGGAAAAAGAAACTGTTAGCCTAAGAGTTAAGAAGGACTAACCACTTCTTGAATTGAGTAATATCAAGTTTTGGTAATGATAAACTAGCTACAAGAACCAAATCTTCTATCCATTTGGCACGAACGACTAAGTGTGCAACTCATTCTCATTGGTTAAAAAAAAAAAAATTATTAATTATTAAAAAACCAAAACTAATTAGAATAAATGACACATTTAGTAGTTCATATCAGTAGAACAGAAAATTTAATCTCTGCCAATGTTACTTTAGGGTTCTAAAAGTTATTGGAAAAAATTGATAAAAAAAAAATTACCTTCTATAAATTACAGGGACAATTCCAGCTCTATATTGGGCAATGTGCTGGAAAATAGGCTGAGAAAGATCAAAATGGTGGTTTGGGGGGTCACACCAACCACCTGGTGGGCAGAAATTAGTGGCAGTGACTACAATGGATCCAGGGAGGCACCATTGTGGGTCATTCACACATCTAATTTCATAACATGCACCACAACTCAAGCCATTGTTGAACAGTGCAGTGCTAAGTGCTGCTGTGTTTGTCCCATAACCTTGGCTGTAGAGGTTTCCATAACCACAAGCACCACCTGCAATTTGAGACAAGGAGAGAAAACTCAGAAGAAGATTCTAACTTGAACTGAGTGTCCATCTTTGAAGGCATACCCATTGTGCCAGAAGCATCACTGCCCCCATAGAAAGTGGCATGAGCATTGATCCATCCACCATAACCATACCCATTTGCATAAGAGGCCAAGGAGAGAAAACTCAGAAGAAGAAAGCTAAGAAGAGCCATTTTCCTGCATGAATGAAGCAGAGGAGAACATTAATCAGCAATGTGTGGATATTGTATTGTAATTCTGACTTGCTAGCTAGCTTGCTGCAGTGCACACAAATAGAAGCAAAGTCACTGCTCTTTAAAAAGTGAAAGAAAAAGAGTGAGAGAGTTAATTACAAGAAGCTGAACCTTGAAAGGAGGTGTTTGAGGAAATGAAGGGGGAAACTGGAGAGGGAATAAATAGAGGTCAGTCAACATCAAACCTGACAAACAAGAGTGACACATTGCAGCTGTTGATGGGACCATGCAAATGCAGAAAACTGTGAGGGAGTAAGCGGTCCAGGGATTCTCTCTTTTGCTCAAACTACGTTGTTCAATGCAGATTATAATGCAAACTCTAATAGGTTAGTTGAGTGGAACAAGACATGATCTCGTATCTAATATGTCATAAGTTTAAGTTTTATTTGTTTAAATACAAATTCTTTGTAAATGTTATTTGAATTTTAAAGCTTTTCTTGCCTTGATTAGAATACAATCCTTTTTAACTTAATTTTTTTTTTGTTTAAAAAAAATGCAAACTGTAATGCAGTTTCCAGAGTAAAATTTTGCATACGTACCTTTCAGGATGTCTATTTGGGGAGTAGTAATAATATTACTGGCAGATATCTCTTTCATAGTATTCCACAATTCATGAAGTGACTGAATGAGAAGTTCACTGGTCTACTTGTATGTATATATTTTTTAGTGTTTAATTTATGTATTCCGATCATTTATGTATTTATCGTTTAATTTCCATTTAGGAGACAATTGTAAATCTATAAATGTTGTATACAAGAACAATGATATTGTAAAATTGAAGTTTAACAAAAAAAAAAAAAAATCTCTTGAAATCACTAATAAAATTAGTTTGACAAGAACTTTATATGTGAATATATCATGCTTGAATTTAAATTAAATGGGTCAATTTTCCACTCTAGGCTTGCAGTCTTATCCAGTTCATATGCTAACTAACAATATTGCATGCCAGAGCAGGACAACATGTTGTCTGGTCTCCCCCCCCCCCCCCCCCCTTTCCTTTCTTTTTTAAAAAATAAAAATGCAGTAAAATCAGTTTAAATCGAGCTAACTCGTGAAGTGTTTTTTTTTTTTTCCTTAAAAAAAATTATGTCAAATCAAAACCTTTTTTTTTTCCTCCAAATTTTGTTTTCTGATGTAACTTTCCTATCACATGGAAGAATGTCCACAAAGTTTTTCTGCTGCAAAATGACACACCTGTTTCCTCTGCTTGTGAGTTACATTCAGCGTTTGAGTTATGAATAATTACAATATGACAAAGTCATGGAAGAATTTCTTTCCCTTTTACAGTTCCTATTCATTTGCTAAGAATATCTGTGATCTGTGGATTATATGCATTATGGTTTCCGTTTTATTCTTTAACCATATAGCATTAGACAGAAAAGAAAAAGATAAGCATGCATGGTCATCAGGTTATCAAAAATGCATTAGTTTGTTTTTTCTTTTTAATTGTATTACATTTCCTATTCATTTTTTTTTTTTTTATTATTGTTACAATTGGAAGAAGGTGCAATTGCCACAGTCAACAGAACTTGAGCTGTTTGTTTTCATCGAAGGGCTCTTTTGAGCTCATGATTTAATATGAGCTATTGGATAAAGAATAAACTACTCACATTTTTTTTTTTATTACAGTGACTGCATTTTGGCTCCTCCAATTGCAATAAATCCAAATCCATACATATATATATATATATGTTTTTTTTTCCCCTTCTCATGACCTTCTTTATGTTTATCCCAAACATTATCAGAATAGTAATTGCAATTAAACCTGTACTTTTGTGAGAGGACTGGTGTCCTTTTGACAGTGTCCTTTGCCGAAACAAGTTGCTTTGGTGCAATCAATATGCAGATATTTCTTCCCATCACAATTTGAAAGATTGAAAGACGATAATTAATGGATAAATTAGTACGTTGCCTGTATGCCTCCACAAGCGACTTCTTACTAGAATTCACAACGACAAGTATGTTTGGCTGGCACCCATGCAAGCCTGCTTAGTCATTAAATACAAACATGTGATGCATCATCATATCCACAGACACACAAGTACCTACATAGTAAATATGCTAATGACACCACACTAACACCATATCAAATGATGGATACTAATATATCAGATTTAAAAGCTGTCTTGAACTTAATGTTGTATCGTTATCTTTGATTAGGTCATCTGGAAAAATGTACTGTCATTGTCCCAAATACTAAAGCCATAACAAACTGATTAACCTCCCAAAAGAGAAGGGATATAATTATACACTATGAGCATGCTTATTTTGATGGGATAGATTTTATAGTGGGAACGGAAAGAAGAAAGAAAGTGAGAATAAAAAAGAATATAAATGGGAAACATCTCAAATGTTTAAAGGGATTCGGCACTCCCTCCAAAAATTGGAGGAGTTGTCTTCCATGATTAAGGGAAACTACTTTCATTGGGATACGGAGATTCCTCTCCACATAGTATTCAAACAAGTGATAAATTGATATTATGGTGGTGTCTTCAGAGATCAGAAGCTTCTAATTTTGAGTGTTGACGAAGTTGCTGAAACTAAACCAAACAACTCTTTATAGAGATTACTTTGAACTCAACCCTAAAACATTCCCACCTTTAGCAATTATCCCTTTGATGAATTTAAAGTATATTTGAATAGGATTTGGCAACTAGGTTAATTAAGTGATTGTTTGAAACCCTAATTAGAGCCTTTTCTCAATCAATTGTTGTTATAGTTTGGTCTAAGATAGCAACATGCACTAAGAAAATTGAATTTGAGCAATTTGAGATGTTGATTTCGTCGGCAGGTGCTAGGGAAGTGGCTTGCAGTGTCAAAAATGGCGTAGGGTCACTTGCACAATCTACACACGTTTGCACATGGAGGACCCAAGGCTTTTAGCCCTACCACGCAGACACAAACTTGGCAACATGCCATTCACATCTTTTCAACATTTCTTAGTTGCCTTGCGGGTACATATGCTAGCCCACATAAGTACGAACCAAAGTCTTCTAAGTTTAACTTGAAATTAATTACCAAACAAAAAGGTAGTGAAATCCAGTCAGTAATTGGGTGTACACCAAGTATTTGACACTCTTTAGCTATGAGATTAATTATGTTTGAGATAAGAATAGTAATTAGTATTTTTTTTTAATAAAAGTGACTCTAAAATTTTAAATCCATATTCTTTGACTATAAATGGCTTAATGCTATGTATATGTTGCTATTGAATCAATGCCATATACAAGTGTGACTTCAAGATTATGGTTAAGTTTTCACATCAAGATTAAAAAAGAAAAAAAACAGAAGTTATGCTCCAATCGTAATAAGAGCATAACCATATTTATTGAGAATAAAACATTAGCAACCCCACACAAACCGTAAATTGTGACTATATATAATTCTCTGCAATTTAGACCACATCTTCCTCCCTAGAGAGGCTGCGAGAAATTAATAACGACGCAATAACTTCCATTGAAGACAGTGAAGATTTTGTTTATGACGCTCATATGGTCTGTTCCATGAAAACTCTAGAAGGAAATGGTAATTAAGTTTGATTTGTCAAGAAAATGTAGGGTACCTTTTCATGAAACTTTATGGGACAAAGACGAGAACAATAAATAATAGATTATTTTTAATAAAAATAATTTTAAAATTTTAAATTTAAAACTTTTAACTTAAAATGTATTAAAATTTAGTCGGTTTCTATTATCACATTGTTAGCAATTCCTATATACAAATTTAATTATTATTGAAAGACACTCTTTCAATCTTGAAAAGATCATTTCATTAACTATTTATCTAGCACAAATAAAAAGTGATGTCTTCTAATGCTTATGAAAACTTGTCAATTTTTATTGCTGCAACTGCATTGACACAATCATAATTAATTTGTATGCAATGCTGAAATATTGTTAAGTTGAAAGGAAGAAAAACGGAGGCGTATCTTTGGACTAGATTGGGTGGGGTTCATTGTCCCTGTTTATATCTTGCTAATGGTGACAACTTTTATGAGGAATCCAAGTAGATGCGAAAATACACCAAAAGGGTAATAGTCATACCCTGCAACTTTGTGAATTTCTTCAGAGCATGTGAAGTGATTTGGTACCTAACAAGACTTAAAAAGCATGCTTGTGAATGTGAAGTATAAAATTCTCTTTTTGGAAGTGAATTCAATATTTCCAAATAATATATATGGTTAAGGTCACTTAAGAAAAGATAACATAGTTAAGGAGTTAACCCATTTAATTATATTGAATGATTGATTGATTAAGTGTTTATGCTGAAATTGAAAAATAACTAGATATGGCTGAGTTAGTAAGTTGAACTCCCCTCTTAAAATAATATTAGGAGTTGAAACTCCAGTAAAAGCTAGCATGGTTAGGGTATGTCAAAGTTTGAGCAAGGATTCGTCTTGTACCAAAACTCTATTAGATGAATTTAAATATGTTATAATTCTGAATCATTGAAAAGAAAAATTGTATGTAAAAAATAAAATATATAAAAGAATAATTGGAAATTAAAGTACTAGTTTATATTTTAATAAAGTATATATCTTTACATAATAACACATACTTTTTTTTGCATATATACTTGTTCAATTGGCAATACGTTAAGAAATTAATTAAGCCTCCAAATTAAGTAAGAGGGAGGGAAAAGAAAAACTAAATGACTCAATTTATCACATGCATTTCGCTATAGTTCACATGCTAATTAATAGCGAACCAGGTCATCTATATAGCAAAATATGTCAGTTCAATGAGTAGGTGGCTAGTTATTTCCCATAATACAAAGCTAAGCTAGAAAAGTACTATAAGTTCGTTATGAAACTTAATGAGAATTTGCCTTGACTTGGGTTGATAGCTAGCCAGAGTTTCACGCACTTCATTAATTACGCTGTGCCTAAATTGAAGAGAATGGCTTATACTTTGACTAGTATTGTTAAAGACAATGACAGTGCATGCATTAAAATATTGGGGGTTGGGGATATCAACCTCAGCTTCAAGTCTGCACATGCATTTGCTTTCCGTGTCTCAAATCCAAACAGTACTACAAATCTACAATATAT
Organism: Bauhinia variegata; assembly: GCA_022379115.2. Taxonomy (NCBI): domain Eukaryota; kingdom Viridiplantae; phylum Streptophyta; class Magnoliopsida; order Fabales; family Fabaceae; genus Bauhinia; species Bauhinia variegata. The sequence goes on along the minus strand of CM039428.1, from coordinate 18,753,881 downwards.
GTAAAGTTATATTCCCTTTTGCAACTTTTCACATTATAATCTTCCATTGCTTTCAAGTACCACAACAAACTGAAGGCATGCCAAACAGTCATAGAGAGTGAAGTGGGCTTTAGCTCAATAATAACTTAAAGCATCTCAACAAATCTTTCGTTGGCTTTTTAACTCCGACTTTGATCCCCTTCTCTATCAAATTGAAATCTCCAATACCTACTTTATCTATAGACCAAAAAACAAAAAAGAGTCATAAATAGATCTTACACATGAAATTGTACTACTTCCAACTCTTGAAACTTAACTCGAATAACTCAATATTTAAACCCATTCAAAACCTGATTAAGATAACCCAATCCAATTAAGAGCATGACGTGATTTGAAGCCAAACAAAGTTTCAACTCTCAAAACTGAGAGTTTAACATTTTTCTCACATGTTTGGCAACCAAAACCAATTCAAGTTTGCTCTTCGGGAATTCCCTTAACTGCCAAAACCCAGTTGTTTTCTTTCATGTTAGAAGCTGAATTCATGTTTTTGGATTATTCTTCCTCATTTCTCTTGTTGATTTTCTCTTTCAGTTTCAACTCTAATCCAAAAAAAAAAAAAAATTACCACACTTAAATGAAGCATTAATAATCTGTACTTAGGAGGCTTAGAAGATATTTTCCCATAATTTCTTTTCGCCGGATTATGCATGTTCAATCAAATCATTGATGTGATCCTCTAGGACTGATGCCAAGCTAGAAACCAAACCAATGAATCCTAAATAAGAGCACTTAAAAATCTCAAAAGCCTAAACCCTAAAGGGCTTTTCTCTTCTATATATGACATTGAATTTAACCCTAAATTCATATCATTGATCATTATCTTTATACTAGTTTTCAAGCAATTTTTAGGTTAAGTTTCACATCCTTGCCAACCAGACACCATTAAGAAGCCACACTGCACCTCACTTCATGCCCCCTTGCAACGGTACTGAGAAACTTATTGATGTTCCCTTTGGCCACTCTTAACCAAACACAGAACATGAGGGTGCAGATGAGATATAGAGTGACGGAATCTATATATCATATTTATTATTTATTATCCTGTCATGTCATATTCTATCGATTGAGAGAAAAACGAAATCCCCAATTCATTAATTTTGATATGCTGTGGCCAACCAACTGTGTTTGGTCTTGTGTTGTTATCAAAAAGGTACCATCAGCAGTCTTTATCCAAGAATGCGTTTTAGTTATTTTGAAACATACCCTTCCATGCATGATTACCTCAACATATAACTAAAAATCTAACCTTTATCAACATATTTAAAAGACTTAATTATGCTAAATTTGTTAGACTTTCTTCATTAGTGTTAGAGTTTTTACTTACTTAGTTATAATAAGTAATACTATTTTATGAACTAATATCTCGTTAATATGCCATGTAAAAAAATGTAGAAGTCGACATTATATAACCAAATTTTTATAGGCTAATGGCAGATAACCCCAAAAAAATTATTCAAAACACCTCGATGCTCAGGTACTATATGGAAATACAAGGATCTCTTCTTGAAAACCTTCCTGAAATATAAACAAAGTTACAAAGTTCTCTTGTTAAGAGAGAAATAATCCTAATGTGAGTCTGAAATTAGTTAGTTTAATAAATTAAATGGATCTTTCTTTGACCAGAACGATGTCGTCTTCTATAATTAAGATATCTGATAAACTAAGGCAGTTAACTAGAAAAACTAGTTTCCCATTCCACGAAGGACACATAAAACATCCAAGTTCTACCACTGCATATCACATGACCAAAAAAAAAAAAATGTTGATTTCACCCATTCATTTTCTTGGTCAAAGCTTTTCATTAATTATTTCCATTGTTTCACTTCTAACCAACTTCTGTCAAATTTTTTTTGCCCCTTGTAAACAAATTAGTACCAAGTTTTTTTTTTTTTTTTAAAAAAAAAAACTTTTCTTTACATCTTTTAGAAATAAAATATTAATTTTTATTCAAATAAAAAATAATAAACAATAAATCTTTTTTTAAACAGAAATAATTTTAATATTTTAAATTTTAAATTTTCGGCTTGAAACCCATAACAACTTAGTTTGTTTTTTACCAAACCAATACCATCTCAATATTCTTTTTTTTTTTTTTTTCAAAAATGAAAAACATAAGGCATATATGTTTTGTCGGTGCTGGGATTCTTGGTCTTGAAGACGATACAATTCGCATAACTTGCAGAGGCATTATAGTTTTAGGAAAAAGCCAATGGTGACCATGACTACTTATCTGGGTTTCAATCAAAATACCAAAAGTATAAAAGCAAACAGAGGATTTTGGTTGACAAGATATTCTTGCAGTGATCACTGATCATTTGAATACAGAGATATTCACATGCTATCCACATGGCTATACTACTACCTACCATTTGAGTACTTATGAACACAAGTTAACAACAAAATAGGCCAACAAATATCTTGTTGCGATTTGGAAGCGACAAACACTTCCAATCACCAGAAAAATATCTTCCCACCGTACTAAGAGATGAGAATATTAATTTATTTATAGAGTAAACCTTTGTATTGATAATTTGTTCATTTAGAAGTTAAAATATGTGAGAAAAGGTATAAAATGTTTATAATCCTCTCGATAAGAAATGAAGCATTAAATCATGACTTAAGTAGGTGAAAACTTATATAAAATATCCATAAAACCTAAATTAAGGATTAAATTAATTTGGACAATTTGAAAAATGATGATAGTTAAATTTTAAGTGAATTAAACTTTTAGAATTCATTATAGGAAAAAATCCTTATAAATTACCTACAAACAATAAGTCTTGAATTCACATTTTAAAATATAATTTTAGTTTTTATCAACTAAACCAAACTTTCCTTAATGCTAATAGCCAAAATTTTAATTGTCAAGCATTGTTTTCATAATTTATCCCCAAAAAGACTTAATTGCTAACTAGTTAACAAATTGGATTAAATCGGGGTTTTTTTTTTTTTTTTTTCAAAGTTTATGAGTGGTTTCCGTAGATTTTTATTAAAAAAAAAAAGAAGAGAACTATGTATATTATGAATAAATATAATGGTGGTAAAAGTATTTTTACCAACTTTTTTTTTTTTTTTACAGTATATCAATTGCTCAGGAACACAAGAAAGCTAGATTTTACTTCGATAGGAGAATTTAAATGAGATCGTCTAAATTTAGATTCCTCCACCTGGGCATGCAGTTTGTGAAATGTTCTGTGCACATGTAAACATAGTGATTCTACTTTCTCTAAATGTAAAACTTGCTTGAAATTCTTGAATAGGAGAATCGTTCAAATATTTATTATGGAATACTAAAAAATGTTGACATATTTTTTTCTTTTAACTTATGTAAGATTCCCATGTAAAAGTAAGAAATTAAATGAAAGTTCTACCTTTCATTACAAAATTCAAAGCTGTACAGAAAGGATAAAAACTATACACCCTTGGCAGTGGGGGCAGAAACGACATTTTAATGGGAACAAATTGATATAAAATAGTAAAGGTAATACACTCAATAAACAAAAGCTTTGCTATGCGCAAAACAAAGATTTGTAACTGCTTTTATATACATGTTTGCCCAAAATGCAGATTTTGCACTGCTAACTGCAATTTGCACCATAAAGAATGGTGTATGGATTGGACAAGCTACAACGTAGAGGATCGATGATCCATCCCACAATAAATATTCTTTTTTCTCCCCCCACCGAAAAAAAGAAAAAGAAAAAGAAAGAAGCCTTGCAAGGCGTAAGGACCAAACTCTGGAAAATACAAGTCAGTAATAAGAAGGAAAGGCATGATGCTTGCAACATTGAAAATTGAAATCAGGACATAGAATTCTCCGGTATATAGCTAGAAAATTAAGAGAACAGAGAAAAGAAACCCTATCGAAATACAAGTAATTTTCAATATTTGATTGAGATACAAGTTACTAACCATAATAACGCCGATGACCTGGTGGAGACATACCACCAGGTCTTGCATTGGGCTGAACCACTCCTTGTGCAAGTGAGCTGGTTTGTGCAAGGGGTGATGAAACATGACCAGTAGGTGAAGCACTACTGGGCTGTAAATTTCCACTTGGTGAAATCCCAGGTTGAGTTATTCCCATGGAATTTGGGGCACGAGTAATAGGACTAGTTTGTGCAATAGGTGAAGAAGCGGCAGGCAGTGCTTTCGGGTAATAAGCAGGAATTGGAGGTGCCGCGTAAGTTTGAGCAGGAAAAGTACCAGGTGCCGGTACAAATCCCGGTCTGACTGCCTGCATCGTCGGATCCCATGATGGCATTTGTCCTCCGGGCACTTGAGCAGTGGTACTTACGGTTCCAGGATATATAGCAGCAGCCTGAGGATTCTGCCAAGCTGTTGCAGGGACTTGTGCTCCAAGCAGACTAGGATCTGGTATTGTGTAGTCTCTACTTTTATCACTGAAAGCCTGAAACCAGAACATAATTATATAATAGTAAAATCAGATTTAGAGATAAGTTTTCAAAGATCAAAATAAATTAGCTCAATCAAGTGTCAAGAAGCATACATTTAAGAATAAAATTTCTTTCTGACCAAGAATGTGTCCACATTTCTTCTAAAGACATCTTTAATTTTCCCCCCTTTCATTTTTCCCCCTCATGAACATTAACTCAAGAATCACATTTTCTTATACCTTTACATTGAGATCAGTATGACGAGAGTATGATAGATGAAGCTTACAATAGCCACCATCATATATGCAGTGTCCCTCCAAAGCTTCCCTGGCAATTGCTGCAGTTGTGACATCTGCTGATAGAATAGTAGACATGATCAATTGACACCCACAAACAGAAAATGATTTGTTTAGAGAGCAAGATATGTGTGATCATGGTAGATGAATGACTATCACTTCAATGGATGAATGATATAACAGACAAGTCACGGATTTTTTATGAATAAAGCTGAAATCTTACAAAAGAGGGAATACAGGGAAACAAAGAAGATACCGTACCCTCCTTAAAGAAAGCAGATACAAAATAAATGAGCCAATATAATTAACACAGGAGATCTCCAATCTCTCAAAATTATCTCCAAAAGAAACTCACCTTAAGAAACCATGTCCTAAACGCCAAAAAGAGACATGAAGACAGTCCTCTCCCAAAGCAAATTCTAACGTCAAAAGACTTTATCTTAAAAATTGGGGCATCCCCTCCAACCAAAGAACAGCATAAATTACACAGTGCTATAAAGCAAGAAGTCTAGAAGAGAATCAATAGGATTAGACAGAAGCTATGGGTTACTCTAATCTCATAATTGTCAGCATTAAATACTGCCACAGTCCTTGACATTCAAACTTACAATCCAGAACCCATTTCGGAACAAGGTAGACTTTCCTTGAGTAAGCTTAGAATTTTCATACGTTCATAGTATATGTGGCATTGCCAAGAGAAACTGAGATCTAGGTTTACCCCAATCTGCAAGGACTTATGTTTGGATGGGAGGAGAATACTTAGCAATATAAGAAGTTCGACACTTAATATGAAACAAGATCCCTGGAAAAGCTAATTCTTTGCAATAAGACACCAAGCTCCTCATTAGATGAAAATAAACGTCCTCTTATGACCAAAGACAAATATTGATCACCCATTACCATGAATCATCGTCCATATTCAACATTGGAGTTGGAGGAAAAGTGAGAATTAGGAGAATGAAACAATCAGTAACAAGATTGTGATAAAAAATATACAAATAAATTAATCTGAAATGCAGGATCGCACGTAGGTGGCTAGCTATTAAATGGTACAGTGATCTGCAAGCACATTAGATGTAAGGCCAAAAACGTAAAAGCATTTTGGCCTTGGTAATATCAGCTCGTACCCCCTCTCAAGGAAGAAAACATTGTATTGCACGAATCACATAAGGAATTTTTATAAAGAAGAAAATAAATGTATAATTTAGAACAACTATCTAAACATGGATGCTAAATCAACAAACTGGACAGTCAAATAGGATTAATACCTGGGTATTGAATTAGTGCCTGAGTTTGACCATTCTTTTCAAATATAGCAATTTTTTGGACAGTACCAAATGCAGAGAACACCTGTGACAGATAGACCAGCGAAATTAATAAAAAATCACTCATAAATTTAGAATCTAAATGAGGGATAAATATTCTCACCGTGTGAAGAACATCTACAGTGACAGCATACTGCATATTCTCAATAGAAGCCAGAAGCACATTACTTCCAAATTCTTTCTTCTTACCATCAGGACCTATAGTAGGCTGGAAATGGTAAATTGTTAGTGCATACTAAATCATAAGAAATAGAAGCAGCTAGAGTTCAAGTTAACAGTATACCTGTATCAGTCCTTCAATAGCAGTAGGATTAACTGGAAGATAAGGATTTGTGTAGTCCCTACAGATTCATGGAGGAATAACAGCGTTTAACAAAGTATTGAAATAGGATTAGCATCTGTATGAGAACATTTATGTATATATATACAAAATACTCATCACACTTTGGCATTATGCTTGAATTAAGCCTCAAAAGAATTGAGGGTGTGAAACATATATAGATTGAACAACTCTTTTGATTCAATATCATTCTCAAAGGTGCAAAGATAGAGGGAATTGAGGTGCTTTTCAAGAAACATATCCAGGCATGAATGGCTTTGATTGGTAAATCTAACATCCCCCCCTGCGCGGCATTGGGCTTGAATCATGGACAGAGCACAAGTCCCCCACTACTTAGTACTTAAACTTTCAACCTTTAACCAGTTGATCAAAGAAATACTAATAGCATGTCAAGAACCAATCCAACCTAAAAGCTTCAGCTATAAGGTGAAGGAACAATTGTGATATTAAAGAAAACCAACAGTGCATGAGACCCATCCGTGGTTGATTTATATCAACAATAAATAATATTATAGTTGTATTAAGTCCCCGTCATTACCTGCTGCGATAAGATTGGAACTTGATATTCAAATCAGTATGCGCTGAGTATGAAATCCTCAGGTGACAAGAACCAACATGATCTGGGAGCAAGTACCTGAATGCAAAACATAAGGAAATCAACAATATAAACGATTTATCAAGTTATCACCAGAACTAAGAATGCCCATCTCTCCAGCAAGAAGAAGTGCAGAAGAAAGAGGGAAACCGAAGAGTATCACTTGCCTGGGTATGCTTCTTCCATCCAATGCATTCCTAGCTGAAGACGCAGTCTCAGCATCACTAAACTGAATCAGAGCCTGCAATGACACAACATGCAATTAGAACTGAAAGTGAGATACTGAGAGAAGGCAATCTCATAATGGTTCAATTGCTAACCTGGAAACCAGCAGCCTTTTCAAATGTAGCAATTTTGTGTACAAAGCCAAAAGCAGAAAAGACCTGAATAAAAGAACAAAAACTTGTTCATGCATCTGAATTTTTCAAAATGAAGAAGTATGAAGCAGTATTACAGTACAAAATCTGGGAACATCACAAATGTTAAGATATAAGGCAACAACAGGAAGGAAAAGCAACTTCCAAACAGATAAGAAATAAGTGCAGAATGACACCTGTACATATATGCGTGACCTTAGATAGGAGTATGACGTACATGATAATTATTCCAAACTGTCTCCAACATAAGTATCTAAATATGAGAGATCACCATCTGTGATTCAACTGATTTCAATCAAAAATGGCACATGGTTTAATCAAGATTCAGTCTAATTCTAAATAAAAGGGCACAATAAAACAAAATATCAGATGAGTTCATGGTTTCATGCTAGAAAATTATATGGAACTCCATAGGAATGAAAGGTTAAGATAACCTAGACTTGTGACAGAATGTTCAAATGAGATTGCACCCTCATCCCCCAAAAAAATGCCTGTATGACCAAGAACAGGGATTTGTATGGACTACATTTCTCACCAAAAAAAATGAAACCAACATCAAAACCATTACATTCACATTTGAAATGTTCACACACACAAATACCTTTCCTCTCATAGAAGGTGATCAGAATCTCCATTAAGATAACAAAGAATGAAATATAACAACTCCAAATCATAGTGTTAGTTTGTTGATGGCCTCCAAATAAATTTTCATAGAAGTTACTTTTAGTTTCCTTCTGAAGGGGTAATTCAGCCACTATTTGGTTACTGAGGCATTGTACATACCTTGACCTTCGTGGATCCAACATTTGTTCTTTCTAAGAGAATTTTATATAGCTCATGCTACTTAGATATTGCACATGTCTGAAACCCCCAAACAAAAAAGCTAACTCAACTCAAGAAGAACAATATTTTAGAGAAAAAAAAAAAGAAAATCAATCATCTATCATCATATCCCTATATCACCATCAAATTATTGGATTAGAACTGCACCTGCTTTATGATTAACCCTTGATTGATTGGGAATATGCTTTTATTTTTGCCATGCAGTTAAACAGTTTCATCCATAGTCACTTCAAAAACAAGTAGAATCAAATTATATTAACCAATAAGTAGTAAAAACAATGTAGTTTTTCATGTTTTTCCCCAAACATAGAGCACGCAACAACATCCCACAAAGAGAAGCACTTACCAAGTGAATAACATCAATGCTTACATCCCCTGCTTCCACACCTTCGATTGTTACCAGCAAGACATTTCCAGGAACATCTCCAGGGCCTTTGTTGTTGACAATCTCATGTCTATTAGAATATTGGATATAAACAGTTTTACCACGAACCTGAGCAGGCTCAGAAGATGAGGCATAATATGAAACCATTGAAATGGCTTGATTCAGATCCGCCTGGTAATGATATATGCTTGAGAGTTTAGAGAATTTTGTTTATTTATATTAAAAAAAAATACAGCAAAATTAAAAAGCACAGGAGAGAAAAAAATAGTTCGAGAACTTACAAATTCAACAAAGGCCTGGTTCCGATTGGCGCCGACATTACACTTGGTATTGACGATCTTACCGAAGGGTTCACACAGCTCTTTAAGCTCCTCTTCTATGCACTCCCATGGAAGGTTTCGAAGGTGCAGAACCTTTGACGGGGTTTGAGTGTATCGGAACTGGTGCTGGCTCGAGGTTGACATTTTAGCTTTTTTTCTGGTCTATGGATTTGATTTGATTAACGTTGCCACGTAGGAAGGAGTCGACTGTTTGATTGTCGATAAAGTACAGGCTTTCCCGAGAAAAAATTTCAGGGCCTGCGGACGGGACTTTCATGCAATCGGAGAAGCCTTGGAGTTTGGATCTGAAACCGTACCACCACTTTACTATCTCTGTATTAACCATAAACAAACGCGTCAGTTTTATAAATAAGGAAAAAAAAAGAGAGTTTTATTTGTATTTTTTATTGTTTAAAAATTTAATATAAATTAAAATAAAAAGGGACTTAATAGTTAGGTCAAATACAATTATATGAGTTAGAAAAGCCACTAATAATGGGAGATTTAAGTAATATGGGATTCCATTCTCTTGTATAAAAATATAAATTTGTAAAGAAAAATCTGAAATGAATTTTGCTCAAAAATTCAAGATACAATTTAATTTTTACATGACAAAACAATAATATTAATTCGATCATGTCTGAATTTGACAATACCAATTTTGTAAATAATGGAAGAAACATAAACAAGTTTTGGGGTACTCCTAATTGGAGTTACTTTAAGTATCCAAATTAGTAGGTTACATTATTATTAGAGCCTAGGAGTGCCTAGTAAACAAATTCTTTTATGAATTACTTAAATTCATACTTAAGAATAACTGTTTTTTAAGTATAGTATAATTTTTATAAAAATAATATTTAAAGAAATATTTTTAAAGATATTATGAAATTTTAATTCTTTGACTTCTTAAAAATATTTTAAATTTTTTATAAATATTTAAAGTTAACTAAAATATTTTAAAAATTTTATAATTCATAAAATTTAACATTTATTTTCTTAGTATTTAAAAAAAAATCGATTCAGTAAATACCGCTCAAGTTTTATGTTAATATATGAATTGGTTGTATAAGTAATTTTAATTTATTATTATATGAGTTACGTTTAAATGTGATTCACTATTTATGAAATTATATTTATATATGCATTTATTGTTATAAAATTAAATTTAAAATTTGAAAATTATACCTTTAAAATAAAAAAAAAAAAGTCATTTGAAATTATATAAAATAACAACAACAATAATAATAATAAAATATGAATCAATCAAAAATTATTAAATAAACATAAATATCTTAACAAGAGTTTGCCCGCTAAAGATGGCCGAAAATCGGGTCGGTTTGTCCACAGGAGTCAAAAAATCCGTGTTATACAAAGGTCGGGCAGGGCCGTCCCGTACCAACCCTAGACTGCGAAGAACCCTAAAATAGCCAGATTCTTCCGCCCGTGTTTCCTCAATTTGACTTTAGTGCGCTCAAGCGTCGACATTCTACGCTTCTAATCGGTAAGAATCTCTCCCCCTCAAAAAATTGGGCATGCCCGGATCTGATTAGCTCTTTTTTCAATCTTTTTTTTCCTTGAATTGTTTCTAATGTTCCTTGTAAAAATCTTGGTGAATAAAAGATAGGGATTTTTCCGTTTTCTTCTAATTCAAAGTTCGATTTTTCGCCTGTATTTACTGCCCTCGGCGTGGAATTACCCATTGGATTGTGTAAACCAGAAATTTTGATCGCGGTGTTGGAAATAGATTGCTCTTTTGTACTTCTAATAATTGGTGCATAAGAAATCAGTTTATACGTATAAGTCAAAAGTCTAGGTGTTCATGTTGAAAGGCTAAACCAAACTTCTTTTATTTTTTTTTGGTATTATGGATCAAATTTCTCATACTTAAAGATCATACAGTATATCAACCAGATTATATTGCTGAGTATTACCTCAGTTTTGAAATATATTAATCTTATTCATACTTTCATGAACTTTTTATTGTGAATGGTTTATAATCCTTTGCATATATTTTAGTTAATTAATTGGACTTGTTGCTGCCTAGCATATAGCTTTCTCTAAAGAGCTTTAATCTGATTTAAAAGCAGATATCAAGTGTTTACTGGGATGGCTGGTCAAAGGAGTAGTTATGGAAAGCGCTCCCACTCTCAATCAGAATTTGATCATGGAGGAAATAAAAGGAGAAATTCAGGTGATGACAGAGACAGAGAGCAGTTTGTCATTGATCCAGAAGATACTGTGTACCGTTTTTTGTGCCCTGTCCGAAAGATTGGCAGTGTTATTGGTAGGGGAGGTGAGATTGTTAAGCAACTAAGGACAGACACTAAATCAAAGATTAGGATTGGTGAGACAGTGTTGGGATGTGAAGAGCGGGTTGTTACAATCTACAGCCCCAGTGATGAGACTAATTCTTTTGAGGATAGTGGCAATTTTGTATCACCAGCTCAGGATGCTCTGTTTAAGGTGCATGACAGGGTGGTTGCTGAAGAGTTGCATGGTGATGAGGACAATGAAGGAGGTCCCCAAGTGACTGCTAAGCTACTTGTTCCATCTGATCAGATAGGTTGTGTTATTGGAAAAGGAGGGCAGATAGTTCAGAGTATCAGAAGTGAAACTGGAGCCCAGATTCGTATACTTAAGGATGAACATTTACCTCCATGTGCCTTGAGCACTGATGAACTTGTGCAGGTAAACTAGATGGTTTTTCTTGCATTTGTATGCGTTAGCTTTACTCTATACTTGAAATTATTTGTAATCCTTATCAGTTGTTTTCCCTTGATTAACTGCTAATCTTTTCCCCCTCATGAGTACCATAACTGGATTGCCATATGAAATTAATAAATTACAACATATTTGTATAATCTCCCTCAAAACTTAACTTTATCCATCTCTAGAAAGTGCTCTATCATTTTGGTTTGTGCCCTTCCAAATGTTAATTTTATCTACACCCCTTCTGCTCTGTGGAGAAATGTTAGTGTGTCATTTTTTTTTTTTTTTCCTCATTTTTTTAGGTGAACTAACTAGACTTTCACCTGTTATGTGTACCAATTTTGTATGTTCATGCAATTCAATTTCAAGCTTTTTGTACATCTCTTCATTTTCTTTTGAAGATGAATTAGTTGGATATTATAGGTTCTTATTGGACCATATTATGCGTTTGCTTATGTCTTTGTTGGCTGTGAAACTCCAGATTTCTGGGGATGCTGCAGTTGTAAAGAAGGCTCTCTATCAGATTGCATCTCGACTTCATGATAACCCATCTCGATCTCAGCATCTACTTGCATCTGCAGTTCACAATTTATATTCTTCCAGTGGTTCACTGATGGGTCCAACTGCAGGAGCTCCAATTGTGGGAATAGCTCCTCTTGTGGGTGCTTATGGGGGATATAAAGGTGACACTGGAGACTGGCCACGATCTTTGTACTCAGCTCCAAGAGATGAAGCATCTTCAAAGGAATTTTCAGTTCGAGTTCTTTGTCCAACTGGAAACATTGGAGGTGTGATAGGCAAGGGTGGTGCTATCATAAATCAAATTAGGCAGGATACTGGGGCAACTATTAAAGTTGATAGTTCAGCCACAGAAGGAGATGATTGCTTAATAAATATATCTACAAAGGAGGTGAAATAATGATTGCCCTGTGGACCATTTGCAATTGGGCTTTAGAAAATTAATTTTTATAGATGTGTGATATGATTGAATGATAGTAGTCATATTTTCTAAATTTTGTTCATCCAGTTCTTTGAAGGTTTTTCTCCAATAATAGAAGCTGCTGTCCGTTTGCAACCTCGGTGCAGTGAGAAAGTTGAAAGAGATTCAGGAATCATCTCATTCACAACTCGACTACTGGTGCCAACCTCCCGAATTGGTTGCCTTATTGGTAAGGGTGGATCTATCATAACTGACATGAGGAGGAGTACAAAAGCTAATATCCGCATTCTTTCAAAAGACAATCTTCCTAAAATTGCATCTGAGGATGAAGAAATGGTACAGGTAAGGACATTGTGATAGTTTCATAGGGTTTTTTTTTTTTTTTTTTCTGGATTTCTTTGTTTGATCAAATTGTTCTTCTATGTGCAATATGATGAACAAGAATATTAATATATACATATATATGTATATATATATTTTTAGATTTCAGGAGATCTTGATGTTGCCAAGGATGCTCTTGTGCAAATACTTACACGGTTAAGAGCAAATATTTTTGATAGGGAGGGTGCTGTCTCTGCCATCCTTCCAGTTCTGCCTTATCTTCCTGTTACAGCAGATGGATCAGATGGTTTAAGCTATGATGGTAGAGAAAGTAAAAGACATGGACGTGGGCATTCTTATTCAAGTGGATATGGGGGCTCAAGTGATTTGGCAGCTGGTGACAGTTATGGAAACTATGGTAGTTCTCAGGTACTTTTATACTAAAAAGTTGAGTTTTTGAAAACATTACACTTTGCTGGGTTCTGGATGTTCAACTTTCATTTCTCATGCAATGGTAGTAATATTATTCCATATTTAGCTTGGTGGCAGCGGTGCTTATGGGGCTTATGGAAGTTATTCATTGGGACGGTCTGGTACTTCTGGGTAACGGTTCTTCTCTCATATCTCTGATCTTTTAACTTGATTTTTTTCTCCACTTAGATTAATGTTAGATAAGCTGCTGTGATCTTTTATAAGGATTAAAGGCTTTGGTTTATAGCTACTATGAACTATCCTTGAAACCCTGTATGCATGTGTTATAAAAGCTTTCTTATACCTTTCCAGAACTATAAGTGTGTTATAAAAGCACTCCTTGTTCTTCCCTATTTGTGTTTATGAATACTCTACTGTTTTCGGTCTCTTTTCCAAGCCTTGAAAACTCATCAATTCTGATATTTAGTGTCTATTATCAGGTTGTCTAATCAGAGCACTGTTTCTCGGAGGAGAAACCATGCTTACTAAAACTTATTGATGGGTATCTGCAGGTAGACTATTGTTTTTATCAACTCTTTTTGTCTTGTCTTTTATCTGGCAACTACCTATAATATTAGCCAGTCATTTCAATATATAAGAGTTTAGTATCTTAACCTGACCAATGTCCCATATAGAATTCTGATGCTCTTGTTTTCCCTTTGTTGCCTCTCCCTTCCCATCCAAACAGCTGAGCTCTGTGAAGCCTGAAGCCTGCCTACTGCCTTAACCGGAAGACCAGATGAACCAGGGTTTGACAAACTCATGGCCCACCTTGATGCATCTACTTAGAAGACTAAACAAATGTGGAGACTATTAAATTGGCCATGTCCATTTTACCTTATTTCCCAAGCTTGATAACTTATGCTCCCAAGAACCTTTAAAGCCAGCTTGCCTTGTTTGCTGCGTTCTGATTCTAGTTCACTTGTCTTTAGAACTAAAAGAACTGTGTTCCTATGATCCTCCAGCCGTTGTATACTTGTATTATTGCTTTTGGGCTTTGTTTTTCTAATTATTCACTGTCATATGCAGTATGAACTTTTGTGGTTATTTGAATATATTGATGTTGAATTCTGGTAAGTGGACTATATACATCAAAATGGGGGCAGGACTATTGTGTCATCTGACATGCCGGCATCAATATCTTATATATGCTGTCTTTAACAGGTAACGGTAAGGTACATTATCTACCTGTGAAAGTTCATTGCAAAGGATTTAGTTTTTAGTACTTTAGTCTGTCAAGTTGAAGTTGTAAAACAGTGCAGCCCATTTTTTGCAGTTGACTGCATAATTGAAGTTCTAAGTAGTAGCTTAAGGAAGGCAATGCTTTGAAAGGCATGTGTTGGCTTTGTTTGTTCGGAGATTGATTATAATGTTTCATTGCTTGTCTTATTTTATTTGCTAACATGCTTGAATATTTTTATATCCTTTTAAATGTGCCAGTCTTGCATTTTGCAGCAAGTCTTTGTTTGAGCATGATTAACAATTGGCTGCATTGAATGTTCTTCCTTCTCGCATTTAAATTCCTTTTTGGTGGGGAGGATAGGGGTATAAGCGTTTTGATGTTTGCTAGCAACTATATTAATATTACTAGTCTTACAGTGCTCTTATGATCCCAATTACTTTTACATGTTGGTGTACTTTCTTGCATGTTTGAGGTAGGACTTGGATAACTATGAAGCAAAGATTTGTGTGATTTTGTTTGGAAACTATCCAGGTGATATTTGTAGGTAATTGTGGGGAATTGAAATATAGTCGTTTATGTGTTGGATATTTGTTTGATAGATTTAAAAAAGAAAAATTACTTGCGGTTGATATGTAGCTTTAACCCATGGAGCTTGATTTCTTCTGTGTAACAGATTTGGCAGGTCCTTTGATTATTTATAGAACAGGTAAATGTTTAGTCTATTTTAAGCTCGCATTTGCAACAGCAAAACTTGCCATTCTGGTTGAGTTGGGATATCCAGGATGCACAATTCTAAAAATAATAAATTTCAAAATTGACCAAAGAGTGGTCAGGTACTGGCGATGAATTCCTTTCTAGGTATCCATTGAGAATGGTAATGGATTCATTTAGGAACGAAAACGTTTCACAACTTATGATTATGTTGTCATGTTGGCCAATTAAGCAAATGGGCAAAACTGTGTATAGAAGAGAGTCATTCAAATCTTGACTGATGTGTATTTGCATATCTTGATATTATTGTTCAGTGGAATAATTTGCTGTTTTAAATTTTAATTGGTTTTGAAAACAAATAAGGGCCATGCAAACCTTGTTTCTTGGAAGAAGAGAAGATCAACTATGTATCTCGTAAAATTGTAGCTCATATTGCTATGGAGGGAGTTTTAATTGTTTCACTACTCGAGATGTTAAGAAGCTTAGAGCTTTGGACGGTTTATATAGTCAACCCATGCAAAAACCAGTTGGATCATATTCACCCAATCGACTTGTTGGAACTTCAATTCTTCAAGATTTTTTATGTAAAATATTTAAAATTTTTGTAATTGAACAAATAAATCAATGTTTTAACTGGTGAACAAATGATTTTTTCGAATGGTCCCATTTTTCGAATGTTGCTCATTGCCTTCAACGTAATAAATTGAACTCACCCAACTCAATTTACCGGACACTTTTTCATCTACTGAGTAGTACAAAGTCCGAGTACTATCCATTCAACTAAGTCTCTGTAAGTTCTGAAGGTGATGCAGATGCATCTAGCACAAATAATCCGTACATGTTTGGATGAAGGACAGTTATAAGGTTGCCCCTCCACGCAGAAATGCTATGCCAAGTAATTTTCTATGGTAAAAAAGATAATATAGTTGTTAACATGAAACATTATATAATCCATAAATATATATTGTTTAATCTATCCAACCAACCATGATATATTTATTGCATTAATTTCGAAATACAAGCAATTCCTTTTCTTTATATAAACTGAGCATAACTCTCTGTTTGCTTCAAACTCCATTTGTCCATTTCCTGTCAAGAAGGTATTCGAGTCCAATTGGGTTCTGTTCCATTCTTTTCTTTTTCATAGGGAATGCCTTCCTCGTCAGTTGGGAAATCTAATTTTGGGTTTTTGCCTACTTTTTTTTTTCTGTAGAAAAATAAAATCTTTTTCTTGTTAACTTGAACGGCTCTTCATCTTGCATGTGTGAACGAGGTCGTGTAATGCAGCCAAGGATGACTTGTCTTCTTAGGTTGTCTTTATATATTGCACATCAGTTAACTTGTTCACACAAAAAAGTCTAAGCAGAGCCAGTTAAGTTTAGATTGTACTTGCTAACTGGATAAGTGTGAAGTGGTGTAAGTCTAACTAATTTGCAATTAGTATTACTCCAACATTCTCTAACCCTAATAGACAAGTTTTAGGAATAAAATTTTAGTGGGTCTATACTCGGTGATGTTTTCTGGGTTTCCACAATCACTTAATCGTCAACTGCTACAGCATTTTGCAACTGCATATATCTGACTTTCCTATAGACAGAATCACCTTTGGCTCTCACAAATCTCTCTTGATTCGGTTTCAAACTCCTCACTTCAATTCCACTCCCTATTCCTAAACTTCATCATAATCAAACTTAGTAATCCAAATGTTCTGCTTTATTTTGAGCATATTTCTATCATCTAACCAGTTCTGCTATATCCGAGTAAGTATTATCATCCCTATGTTAGTAGATACTACTACTACGCTGTACGGTCAAGATTTTTATGTGGGTAAAAGAGAAAAAGGAAAAAAGATAGAAAAAAAAAAAAAAAAAACTTATAACCCTTAGAAATTAAATCCTAAGATAGCTTTTTCTAATGGATATTGGAAGCTTTTGACCCACAGGCATTGTGAAGAATTGTTTCCTTATTTACGGAAGCCATTTCACTGTACAGATTTTTAGAGCAGGAGAAGAGATCAGAAACAATTATGAAATCTGAGATTTATTAGAACTGAAAATATGGAACATCTGCTAGTTTCAACGAAGAGACAACATTGAGATAAACATAGAATCTAGATTTCTTGCAATCACTAATTGGATGGATTGATTGTCACAACATGAATGCAGTGACTATAAAAAATCCGGATCCAAAAATAATTGAAAAGAAATTAAGAGGGCTAGAAGGATATGAGACCTTCTCCAACGAGCAAGCCAAGCATGAGGACAAGGAGGCCAAGAGTGATGCATTGAGTTGGAGATATGAATGTCTGTGAATAAGCAAACAGTGTGAGTGCAGCACCGACGAATCCAATAAGAAGGGCAACCATGTTCTGCTTCATTTTTTCTCTCTGTCTTCTTGTTTTGATTTGTGGATTTGCACTTGACAATCTTGAAACTTTAATATTGAGTATGAATGAATGATTAGTGCCTCTTGGAGACCAAACTGGTAATCCCCTTTCATAGATTTGTGTTTTTTTCTTCAAAGTCAACGCTTGTAAGGGATGATTATTGGTTTATTTTATTAATACTATTAGATATATATATTTATTGTGCTACTACTTAATTTAACACTCAGCATACTTGTATTAATCAGCTTAAAATAATTCTTATTCATACTGTTAAAATAATACCCATGGAAATTAAGTCAATTTTGTCTGCTTGATCAAAGATGAAGATATTACATTATATTATATCATCGTGAAAGGAACAAGCATTTAGTCATAAAATATAGTATAAATTTAAATTTCAAAAACTAGATCAAAAAGAATAAAAAAAATTCAAAAATTAATACAGCACTGAGTTTTAAAGCATTCGAGCCTAATTTTATTGAAAAGTAATTAATACTAACTACTAAAAAATTAGACGTAGGCATGTTTATTTTAGAAATCATATGATATTAGTTTGAATAAATTGGAATCCAATTTGGATTCAAGTTTGATACAATTAGAAGAGCGTAAGAAAAGAAAAAGATTTTCTTATTAAAAAATGAAACGACATCGTTTGATGCGCAAACGTGAAACCCCTCGGTTCACTCCTCCGGTCTCTCCTCATAAGCTTCGACATTGCCAAACAACAATTTCCAGTTTCCACTATCAGAAAAGAAGACATCGACGACTATGAGACCTTACAGAAGTTACAGTCACATATATGAACATCAGAATCACCACTCGATGCCATCGAATGCTCCCCTCTCTCTTCACCCTGCGCCACCTCAATTCACATTTCAAGCGGGTCCTTTCTTCTTTTTCTTGCCTCTCTCTCTTTCCCACCAAGCTTCACGCCTCTGGCGTCAGTTCTGCATCAGACCCTTCATCAACATTATTGAGAAAACGAGATCACAGGACCCAGATAGATTTATCTTCCATTAAATTCTGTGGAATTGCTCAATCTGTATTATCAAAATGTTCTTTTTTGGATAATAAAGTTAAGGACTTCGCTAAAACTTCTCTCAGAGACCTTCTCTTGGAGTTGTCTTATATAATCCCAGAAGTTACTCGTCGATTATGGAGGGTTTCAGTGTTGAAACCCAAAGATGTGCTGGAAATATTGTTGGGATTTCAATCTGAGGTTGTCGAAGTTGGAGTTCAGGTTGAGAAGGTCACATGTTTGTGGGAAATTTTCAAAAGGGTTAATGAACAAAATAGTGGTTTCAAGCATCTCTCTCGATCATACGAAGTCATGGCCTCCATGCTTGTGCAAGTCAAGTTACTCAGCGAAGCTGAGCTTTTGCTTTCAACATTCGGGAGTGGGGGAATTTCATTGGATTGTCATGAGATTTTCAAGAGTTTGATTGAGGGATATGTTGATTTGGGAGAATTAGAAAGGGCCATTTCAGTCTATGATCAAATGAGGAACCGAGGTATGTTTCCTTCACGGTCATGTTACTGTGTTCTTCTTGATCTTTTGGTACAAATGAAGAGAATACAGCCTGCCTTTCGAATTTCTTTGGATATTGTGGAGTTAGGTGTACCATTAAGTGGTGGTGAGAAGTATGCATTGGAAAATGTCGTGAGGATACTTTGCAGGTACGGAAAGATTCAGGAAGCAAGGAGTCTGGTCAAGAAGGTTTTACCTTTAAACTCTGAGGTTAGTAACTTAGTTCTCGATGAAATTGTAATAGGATACTGTGAGAAGAAGGACTTCGAAGATCTGCTTAGTTTCTTTGTTGAAGTAAAGCGTGCCCCAACCGTAATGGCTGCCAATAGAGTGATAAATTCTCTATGCAGCTGTTATGGTGTAGATAGGGCTGGAATGTTTATGCAAGAACTAGAAAATATAGGTTTCATTCCTGATGAAATAACCTATGGGATTTTAATTGGTTGGAATTGTCGTGAAGGGAAGTTGAAAACTGCAATGAGTTACCTGTCAGTGATGCTGTCAAAAGATTGTGAACCACTTATTTACACTTATAATGCTCTTATCAGTGGGTTGTTAAAAATAGGCATGTCGAAACATGCCCGTAACATTCTTGATGAGATGATTGATAGGGGAATGATGCCTGATATATCAACTTTTCGAGTTCTGATTGCAGGGTATTGTAAAGCTAGACGGTTTGATGAAGTGAAAATGTTGATTAATGAAATGGCGAGCCGTGGGTTAATTGAAATCTCTATTTTGGAGGATCCGCTTTCCAAGGCATTTCTTATCATAGGGCTCAACCCGTTGGCTGTGAGATTAAAACGAGATAATGACGTGAGACTTTCCAATACAGAGTTCTTTGATGATATTGGAAATGGTCTTTATTTAGATACAGACCTTGATGAGTATGAGAACCACATTACTTGGGTTCTTGAAGATTCCATGGTACCCAATTTCAACTCATCCATAAGAAAGGAATCTATTGACAATAACCTGAAAACTGCACTGGTTTTTGTTGAAGAAATGCTTTTGTGGGGGCAAGAATTGCTGTTGCCCAACTTGTCAGAGTTAGTGAGACAACTGTGTTCATCTCGGTCACAAATTAAGGAAGTCTCCAAGCTCTTGGAGAAAATGCCATGGTTGGCCCATAAACTAGATGAGGAAACTCTCAGTTTGGTTGTTCAGGCATACAGCAGGAAGGGCTTGCTGCACAATGCAAAAGCTATTCTGGATGAAATGCTTCAAAGGCAATTGTGTATCAAGAATGAAGCGTATACCGCCCTATTGATGAGTTTATGGAAGAAGGGGAAAATGAGGGATGTTCGTAATTATTGGGACATTGCTCTAAGTAATAAATGGTTACCCAGCTTGGAGAGTTTTAAACATCTTCTCCATTCAATTTGCCATCGGAAAATGCTTAAGGAAGCATTCCAGTTTCTTGAAATCATGCTATTATCTTACCCTTACTCAAGGTTTGATATATGTCGCATATTCCTTGATGTACTTTCTGATACAGGTTTTACAGGTGCTACGCTTGTATTCTTAGAACAACTAAATCATTCGTTAGTCTTGGATCATACTGATTATAATAATCTTATCAGAGGCTTTTGTAACGAGGGAAAATTGTCAGAAGCACTTATTATATTGGATGGCATGCTGGATAAAAATTCAGTACCCTCTTTGGAAGTTTCTGTCTTATTGATCGATAAGCTATTTAAGGCTGGTATATATGACAAAGCTATTGCATTTAAAGATATTATTTTGAAAGAGCGGCCTCAACTTTCTCCTGCTGCTTATCGCACATTGATATGTGGATTTTGTAATCTCGGGAAAGTTGAACAAGCAGACACTCTGTTTAAGGATATGTTGTCCAAAGGACTGATGATCCCAGATGCTGAACTGTGCAACATTCTTATTCAGGGCCACTGCAAAGCTAACAATTTCAGGAAAGTGGGGGAGCTACTTGGTGTTGCAATAAGAAAAAGTTTGGATGTTTCGATCTCGAGTTACCGAAATTTGGTACAAGCCATGTGCACGAAGGGTGGAGTTCTCTTTGCATTGAGTTTAAAGAACCTTATGCTTGCAAGAAGTACATTTGATGGCCTTGTCTTTTATAACATTCTTATTTTCTATCTTTTCTCATGTGGAAAGAGTTATCTTGTTAATAAGACACTAGAGGAAATGGAAGAAAAGAATGTTGTTCTCAATGAAGTCACTTACAATTTTCTTGTCAACGGATTCATGCAGTGTAAAGATTTGTCTAGTTCTGTGCATTATATGACTACTATGATTGGAAAGGAACTTAGACCAAGCAACCGCAACATGAGGAGAGTGATAAGCAGCCTGTGTAGTATCGGTGAACTGCAGAAAGCCTTGGAGTTGAGTCAAGCAATGGAACTAAGAGGCTGGATTCATGGTTCAACCATTCAAAATTCAATAACTGAAGCCCTTCTTTCCCGTGGTAAGCTACAGGAAGCAGAAAATATTTTGAACAGATTGGCAGAGAGATCACTTATCCCCGATAGTATCAATTATGATCATCTGATTAAGTGTTTTTGCCGGTATGGTAGATTAAACAAGGCAGTGCATCTTATGAACATGATGCTGAAAAAGCAAAATGTTCCAAGTTCAACCAGTTATGACTCTCTGATTTGTGGTTTCTGTTCACAAAATGAATTGGATAGAGCTTGGGATTTTTATTCTGAGGTGTCATGTAGGAGTCTCAAACCAAAGATTAACACATTGGAAATGCTTGTCCATAGCTTCTGCCAACATGGGAGGACAGGCCAAGCTGAACAGTTTCTGGTGGATATGATTGAGGAAGGTGAAACTCCAACAAGAAAAATGTTTGTCTCTGTAATTAACAATTATCGCATGGAAAACAATCTTAGGAAGGCATCGAAGCTCATGAAAGCCATGCAGCAACATGACTATAAGCCTGACTTTGAGACACAGTGGTCTCTCATCAGCAATTTAAGCAGTGTCAAAGGCAAGGAAACTGATAATAGCAGCAAGGGCTTTTTAGCAGAGCTTCTTTCAAGAAGTGGCTTTGGTCGAAAGAAATGATTCAAAAGATAAGCTAGAGGTGAACTTTCTGTTGTTAGCAAGATTTTTCTCTGAATTGTATCATTCAATGACATAACTTTCTATTTATAGCTGCCTTTCATGTGAAAGATGGATGCAGTTTCATTTGATCCTTGTAGTTTTGAGTGTTCCAATTGTTTTGCAGGTTGTATTAGAAATTTTATAGCGACAGGTCTCAGATTTTGTTTTTATATATTCTAGTGTGATAGACTTGTTCAATACAGTGTGTTTGAAAAGTTAATTACATTTGTGAATTTATCTTTAATTGATCATAGAAATTTTATCTATGTCCTTCAACTTTTATTTAATTGTGGTATAAATTGAGAATTGTTGAACTTGAGCTTTTCATTAAAACGGATTGGTTAATCTACTGGTAAGCAACCTTTGAAAATATTCAGCCAAACCAAACTTTCTAAATTTACGAAAATACCACCATGCTCTAAATTGCTGAAAAACATGGAAGATACTAGGAATTGCAATGAATTGACAGCTCATTTGACTCACACTTATTGTGAGGGATTTATTAGTTATTACTCTCATTCTAAACAGATCTTACATCCCAAACAAAGGATATGATGGTACTTTAAGTTTAAGTACAAACCAAAAAAAAAAAAGGTATATATAACAAAGTTATGGGTAAATAGAGAAAGCCTTGGAGTTGAGTCAAGCAATAGAATTATAAGAGGCTGCATTCATGGTTCACTCATTAAGAATTCCACTCAAATGCATGTACCATTAAATTCCACAAGCAATTACAAAAGGCACTCTTGCAGACAGCTAGCAGTTCGAACTTCACATGCTGTCAGTTTTATCAATATAAGAATCAGCCAGTATAAAGACTTTCAAGAAAGGCTATCTTATGAACAACCAAAAGCATATCATGATACTATTTTTCAAGAAAGAATCCACAGGGCAATGATATTAAAACTCAGAATATATGTATTCTAGCTGTGGGTAAGTCATATAGGGATAACGCCCATAGCATATTATCACCTTTTTGTAGCTACGTTTGGTTTCTTGATTTCAACTTTGATTTTGATTCAAATAAATGCTGCATTAGAGCTCTGTTATCTGCTTCAACTAAGCTACAGCCAGGTTCCTTCCTTACACCACTGTCTTCCATTAACTGCCTCACCTTCTCTGCCCCATCCCACTCGCCTCGTGAAGCATATGTGTTAGACAGCAATACATAGTCACCACTGTGGTCCCTTCGAATTCTAAGAAGCTGTTCATTTGCACGCTTTGCCAACTCCACATTTCCATGAATTCTGCAAGCTCCTAGCAGAGTTCTCCAAACAATAGCATTCGGTTCAATTTCCATCGAGTCTATGAAGTCAAATGCTTCATTTAGCCGCCCGGCACGCCCTAGCATGTCTACCATACACCCATAGAGAATTATGTTTGGCTCAATTTCATACTTGCTCCTCATAAGATCAAAATATTGAAATCCCTCGTCAATTTTCCCAGCATGACTGCAAGCTACCAAGACTCCAACAAATGTGATCTCATTTGGACTGAATTTGGTCCTTTGCATCTCCCTGAAGAAATCAATTGATTCATCAGCATGGCCATGAAAAGCCAACCCTCCTATGACTGAGTTCCATGATAATACATCTTTGTCTCTTAATCCTCGGAACACTTCAAGTGCCTTTGCTATGCTTCCACACTTGGCATACATATCTATAAGTGCGTTTCCAACGAATGTGCTCAGGTCTCCTGAGCACATTTCCAAGATGTTTCTATGTAATTTTTTCCCATTGTCCAAATCTCCTAGATCAGCACAAGCAGACAGGAGGCTCAACATTGTCACTTCATCAGGGCATTCCCCAACCCTACCCATGTCCTCGAACAGCTGCAATGCTTGTTCATGTAAGCCGCAGAGCACATATCCTGCTATCATCGCATTCCAAGTAACCACGTCTCTCTTTGGAACTTCATCAAAAAGCTTTCTCGCGTTCTCCATGTTCCTTTGCTTTGCATAGCCGGTTATCATCACATTCCAGGCAATTAAATCTTTAACTGGCATTTCATCAAACAGGCGACGTGCAACCATTAAATCCCCTCGTTTGGCATATCCCGCAGTCAGTGCCGACCAAGGAACTATATCCCTCTTGGCCGAATCATCAAAAAGTGCGCTCGCAACCTTCAAATCTCCACAGTTTGCATGGAAGAAAATAAGCGTATTCCGCACAAAGGTATTAGACTGGAATCCGAATTTCACAACTTTCCCATGGATCGCTGTACCCATCTTAACCCAAGAAAGCCTAGTGCAAGCCTTGAGTAGAAAAGGGAAAGTGAAGTTATCAGGCCTCACACAGTGATTTTCCATTTGGGTATAGAGCGCAATTGCCTTTACAGGATTTGAGCTCTGAGCTGAGCCCCTGAGCATAGTGTTCCACGTGAACGTGTCCGGTTCAGCAATATGAGCAAACACTCGGTGGGCATATTCTATAGTGCCCGTAAATGCTACGGCGCTGTAAAAAATGAGTTCTCTGAGTGCTCGAGCGTTTGAGTTGAAGCCATTGACAACCAAGAAAGCGTGAATCTGTTTGAGAGCTCGGACGTTGGTGCATTTTTGCCATAGAGTGGGCTGGTGGCCGCGTTTGATGCCCTTGTCGCTTGTTCTCTTTCGGAGCATCACCCACTCTTCTTTCTAGGCCATCCATGCTATGCTTCTTCTCATCGCTGATAGTACGGACTCTCGCATGTACTGTTTTGGTAGGAAATTTACATAGATGACATAACAGCATATAATTCAAGAAATTTAAAATTTTAGTTTTCTTTTTTTTTTGGATTTTTTCTAAACTGGGTTTTGGAAGAAAATTGTTTACAGAAATACCTATTTTTATAAATAATTTTTTTTAAAAAAATCTGTAATAGTCAAAAACCTCTTTCATTTTTCGCTACAGTAAATTTTAATTACTATGGCAATATACTTTCAAATCACAATCACATAGTTGTCTTTAGAAAAAAAAAAAAAAAAAAAAAAAGTGACATTGATGAAGTTTTGCCTTTTTTTTTTCTTTTATTAATGAACCCATCCTGCATGGGCTCAAAAGTTTGGTTTTGGGCCCACACAAAGGCCTGGAAAATCAAGAACATTACCACACAAAGGCCTGGAAAATCAAGAACATTATGATAAGGAAATTTCTTTTCTCACCCCTTACTTTTTTGCATCTCATCTATTGTGTTTTCACACTACACCACCCAAAGTAGGGACGCTTTAATACCAAAGCACTGTTTAGTCATCCAAAAATTTTGGAAAATGTTTAGTACCTAATCCAAAATTTTAAAATTCTTCCGTGGTTTTAGGTCCCAAATTATAATGCTTCAGTTAAATAAATGCCTTAAGGCATATCACTTTCTAGAAGTAGAATAAGATAATATATCTAACTGCTGTACTATTTAACATGACACCATCACTCCTTCAGCAAATCTTTTAACATCAGCTATTTTTTCTTTTGAAAAAAAAAAATTTAGTTTTATTCATTGAATATATAAAAGAGTAATTATAATTATCTCTTTTATTAATATATATTTTGTTATCATGGTCAAGGATTTAATTATAAACCCAAAGAGAATCAAATATCACATCCTATACTTTTTTCAATATAAATTACAGCAGATAATAATTATAAATTGCATTTAAATCCATACTTAATTGCACATAAACTCACTCTAAGAAAAAAAATTATTTACTATAGTAAACCTATAGAGGCCTCCACCTAAATTTGTTCTTATGATCTTGAATTTGATTATCCAAAAAATCTTGACGCATTGGAATGTTACTTGGACCCTCTTGATAGGGAGTCAAACCAACTCAATCATGCATTCATGCTTAATTATTTATGAATTAAAAAATATTTTAAATTAATATCTTACAAGTTTGGACCCCCCCTTAAATTGTTATTAACAAATAAACCAACCATGATTAAAATATTTATTATAGAGTAGTTGGATGTCAACTATCATAGTTCCACCCTAGCTGGCTCGTGTGTTGTATAATGCTAAGGCCAATATGTATCATGACATGTTCAAGAATAAAGTTAATATATACTTAAAAAATTAGTTAGCTATCACTTATCGCAAACAGTTTATTATATTATCCGTTATTGGTGACATATATACGTCTCTTTAAGTGTTCTCATTTTGAATTCTCTATACAATGTGATCCAAGCTTAGTTTGAGAGCATATTTTCTTTCATGTTAGAGAATATAATACATAAACTTAATATATTTTTTTTTAACTCCGTGATCTTTTCTTTTTAATTTATTTCGATAAAATCTTATATCTCACTTTCTATCTCAAATATTGTTTTATAAATTTGAGATTGATTTAAAAGTACTAAAATAATATTGTAAGTAGAATCAATATAATTTTTGGACCAATCCTAAACTTATAAGACAAGTTTTGGGACAAATAATTTTATCTCATATTCTTGTGTCTTCACACACGAGACAAATTTCTTTATAGTAAAAATCATTTAATATCTAATCTCATATTATAACATCAATTAATCCAAATTCAAGTTAAATATAATCACAAGAACAATAAATTTTTTTCTACTAAATTTTAATATAAATATATTTCCAAAACTGAAATATGATATCTATAATTAAGTTAGAACATTCCAATACTAATTGATCTATATATTTAATAATGAATACGAGACTATTTTTTATTCAGGACGAAAGAAGAAGTGACCAATAAATTTTTCTCAAATGACTTCAATATTAGTGAGCTTGCATTTAAAAAATTGTCAACTTTGAAGTTTTGTTCAAATTTCCAAGCATTTTCTAGTGATTAATTGAAAGCACACTATATAGTTACATATATAAAAACCATTTTTGAGTTATTGTTGATGGTCATGTTCCCATTGATCTTGATCACATTAACCTTGTTTTATTCAATAATGGATATGAAAAAAGACATTAGACAAAATAAATAAATAAAAATGGGTATTCATATACTGATCAAACGTACGTATAATTAAGGTAGGTATGAATGTATGACAAACACTCACTGAGCTAGCTCTAACATAAGCAAACATCACTAGCTGCCTAACACCCACATGCATCTATGTCACTGTAAGTGTATTTGCCGAGTTTAATAAACTAATTTAATTCAAAATAAATATGTTTAGTTGAGGAGTTTATTTCACTAATTTAAAATTTATAGCCTATTCTTCAGTCTAATTTCACCTTTAATATATTAATAAAATTATTTCTTTACCACTTTTAATTCCTCACTCTCCTCTATTTTATAATTTTACAAGTATACACTCCCCTCTTCTTATCTTTTATTTCTTTTATAGATTATATTATTTTTACTATTTTTTGGTTCTTTTTAATATTAAACTACTCAATTTAATTATTATAGTATTTACATTATCTAATAAAATATTTAACCTTTTTAAGTTAAAAATAATAAGAGTCGGAAATTAACAAAAAAAATATAATTTAAAAATATCTTTTTATATCATTTAACATTTATCACCTAGTTCAATAATTATTTTTATTAAATACTTTTAATTCAATAAATTAGTTTAATAACTTTTAATTTTCAATTAGAAATTAACGTCTTAACTTTTAATTAAGTTATCAATTATTTTTATCAAACAAAACCTATATATACATATTAGACTAATTAACTAGCAGCTATGTACTTTAATGAATTAATTAATGTCATTTTTAATGATGATTTTAGATATAAATTGCTGTTTATAGAAGAAGTTTATAAGGTTAAATTGCTTACTTCACATTGGTAATAAGCCGGACTCATGTGGACCGTATGAAAAAAGAAAAAGCCAAGACCCTTTGAATTGAGTGCCGTCATGTTTGGTTCACAATTTCCTAATGTGACATCAAATTTTTTCTTCTAATTTTTGTTCCTCTATTCATATATAGTATCTTTCTTGCACAAACCCTAATTCAGTACAAGTAATGAAAATCACGGAAACAAAATGGTCAATATGAAAGAAACAGAATAACTACTCTTTTCTATAGTTTGGTAGCTCGTGAAAATGAAAGATTTTTCAAATCATTTCATTATTTGGTACATAGAATTAATACAAATAATCATAGCACCTATCTCGTAACATACATTCATTATCTTGGCCATACCACATACAAAAAATACATTCATTATCTACGGTGAGACAAATCAATGTACTGATAAAATTGCTAAGCATGCGGAAGTTTATAATTTTATTTCTTATTATTTAATAAATAATAAAAAATAGAACAAGATGTGACAAAAAAATATATTATCCTTGTATATAGTCATTGAATTCATTTTTACAGAATACACATTATAGTGAATTGGTATTCACATTGATGTGATACAAGAAGCACATGATATCAGAAATAATTATTTTTACTTTTATGGAATTAAATTTGAAATTATATGATTATTTTATGTCATTTTTTATTCTTAGAAATAATACTAGAGTATTAAGTAGAATATGAAATAAAATCACTTTCATCAAACCAAGCATAAGATTAGAGGAGATTTTGTTTTGTCTATTTCTCTGTGTGCGAATATCTTTTCGGAAAGAGACCTATGTACTCACCGTGAACTGGATTACAACAATTTTGAATAATACCTAATTGGGTAGCCTAATTAATTTAACTTAATATTATAATGAAACACTACAATTTTATAGCCACGTGGCCTGTTCCCCTATCGTGGCCGCATGTCGGAACAAAGGAAGCAGGCCCACAACGCCACGTCATTAGCTTGATGGCCCACGTAACTCTCAAATCAAAGCATCAGCGAGGCAAAAATGGGTTTAATAGTACCAAATTATTTCCTCAGCCAATTACAACTACCCAAGTGGACGAGTTTGGTCACTCCACCTTCGGACAGTGACGGCACTGTCTATTCTTTGCTTTGCCGTATATTGACTTTTTAGATGGAATCTCAGCCGTTGGATCAAAGAAGTTACCAATTTCCATTCAAATTCCTGAAAATAGATGAAAATGCCATGCGTCATGATATTGTAAACAATTAATTTCATCACAAAATGGGATAAGGAGTAGTTTTGAATCTTATAACATTGTTGAGGTGATAAAGATATATGTAAATGCTAATTATTGGGGAGTCATGTGACGGGGTCATATCTTAAAAAATGTAAATACAAAATTAATTTTTATTTTAAACTTATGATTTTTAACCTAAATGTCTTTCAATTCAATCAATGATACTTTACTGATCCAATTTATGTTTTTCAATTATACAAACTTTAAGAATGATATTCTTAATCTGTTACTCTAAAAAAGGGGGGAATAAAAAAAAGGTTCCCGCTAGAAACTCAAAAGTTGGCACGTGAAGGATCTCGTTGTTTTTAATAGACTTTTTTGATGAACTTCTAATAGTTGTGTTTGTTTTCGTGCAGTGCAACTTTTAGAAGTTGTTCGTATGTTATTACCAGAAACTAATTGTTTACTTGTCACTATTTTTGTCGGGTTAATAAACTTGGTATTTTATAATCTAGAAATCAAATAGTAAAACACACCGACCAAAATTTGATCGATTATAATTAAAAGACATCGTTGACAAAAGTACAATAACTCAGAATATTTTTTTTTTTTTTTTTGAATTGGAATCAACTATTAAATCAATAAATCAATGACTTTTTTCTAACATCTAATAAGGATTGTTATTAGACATATAAAATTATTTTATGATTTTTTTAATAAAAAAAACCTTAAAAACAAACCGTGTATAGTTAGATTTTGTCCCGTGTCTCTTTTGAGTGGATACAAGTGGAGAGTTAGGGAGATTTGGTCTATATTTTCGCACAAGAGAAATGTGAGTTTTTTTCTGATAAATATCATAATTAGACATTTTTGGTAAAGAAGGAGATGATAAAGCACTATTCGGGTTGAACCCACTTCTCTTATTTTTAGCCTCAAAATAAGACAAGAAAAAAATCCACACATAGATTCACCTTTTATGAATACTTTTTAAAGAGTCATCTTTAATGGTATAGGGATTTTTTTTCTTCTTCTACTATTGAAATCAATATCCTTTGTTGGGTTCAACCAAAAGAGTAAGATTGACAAGATAAACGGTGATTTGAAAATCATTCTAATGTTTAAATCAATAAATAATTGAGACGAGAGTTTAGTGAGATAAATGTGAAAAAGTATATCCACTAATATGACTAGTGGGTTGAACTTATATGATAACTTTGGGTACAAATGTAAATTAATTGAATTAGACACTAAATTCGTGTTAGATTATCGGTTTCAAATTTAGGGTTTAGAATCTAATCCGAATTCAAGCAGGCATTTGTCTTAAATCTTAAAGTGCAGGGCCACAATGTGACCACAAGGGTAATCTTGTAATCGAATTCATACTGTGGATATGAACAAATTAATTAGAGAAAACAGTGCCATCAATATCTACATGCATGCTCACTTGGTGAGTTGTTCCCAGTCAAGTCCAAGAAGAAAGTTACTACAGAAAAGATTAAAGGCGCAGCTGAAAACACGAAATCACCCACGAGTTGCCTAACAGCCCACGGTTCATCGCATCCATATATATAAAAGAAAAATCAGTATATTTAATATTTATAGACTTGTGTTCCTCACAACTCAATCTTTTCTCAACGAATCCTTCAAACCTCCTCGAAACTCTTTTCCCCCTTTCCCTTCTCTTGGGTTACGTTCATAGTCCACTGATTTTCAGTTCTTCCCAGAAATTAAAGATTTTCCATCAGAAATTGGAATTAAAATTCTCTGTTTCGTTACTTTTTGGATTGAAGAATGGAAAATATTTCCTCTAGACCCAGAAAGGAAGATGAACATATTGAATTGCCACCGGGATTTCGATTCCATCCAACAGATGAAGAGCTTATAACTCAGTATCTCTCGCACAAGGTTCTTGACAGCCATTTCTGTGCTAAAGCGATTGGTGAGGTTGATTTGAACAAGCATGAGCCATGGGATTTACCTTGTAAGTCTCTGTAATTATTATTTTATTTTTATATTTATCATTTTCTACTTCAAAGTTTTCTGATTTTCTGGTTTTTTAATGAAGGGAGAGCAAAATTGGGTGAAAAAGAGTGGTATTTTTTCTGTGCAAGAGACAGAAAATACCCAACTGGTTTAAGAACAAACAGAGCCACTGATGCTGGCTACTGGAAAGCTACGGGCAAAGACAGAGAGATATACAAAGCAAGGACACTGGTTGGAATGAAGAAAACTCTGGTTTTCTACAAAGGAAGAGCACCAAAAGGTGAAAAGACCAACTGGGTCATGCATGAATATAGACTAGAAGGCAAACTCTCTGCTTATTATCTACCCAAAACTGCCAAGGTAAATACTTTTCTATCCTCTATTGGACAGTTGAATAAATATGCAGTCACTTGAATCAATGAAGTGATTTAGTGTACTGTTCAATACATTCAATGGTTTCACGTTATTCACTAAAGTGAATTTGCGACCTATTTCCTCTCTTTCTCTTTATTTTCTGCCATGATTCCAGTTTTTTTTTTTTTTTACCATGACGGTTTCTGTTTGTGTCTTTTGGTGCAGAATGAGTGGAGTATCTGCAGAGTTTTTCAGAAGAGTTCCGGTGGAAACAAAATTCATCTTGCGGGGATGGCGAGGTTGAGCTCCTTTGGAAAGGAATCTCCTTCTTCGTTCTTGCCTCCGTTAATGGATTCTTCTCCATACAACAGCGAAACAAAAACCACCGGCGGCGAGTTTTCAAACGTGACCTGCTTCTCCGACCCGAGCCCGGCGGCACCGGCACCGGCACCGGCACTGGAGGATCAACAGACACAAGATGACGTAATTGATAGCTTGGAAAATGAAACTCGTATCTTGGCCTCTTCAGCTTCTTCTTCAAACCCCTCTGACATTTCCATTTCCCCTGCCTCACGGAGTTTTCCCAAAACAATTCCAACGGATTCCCATAAATGCCCACAGATGGAAACCGAAATTGGGAATTCCCAGTTTCCAGATTGTTTTCTGATTCAAGATCAGTCCATGCTGAGGATGTTGATTGAAAACCATGGATCCAACACAAAGCAGAATATGAAAACAGAGTTTTCTCGGGACACAGACTATGATGCTGATATCTCCTCTGTCATATACAACAATGGAATGAATCAAAGATCATTTGACAATCAAGGAGCCGGACCTCTAGACATTGGTTGCCTTTGGAATTACTAGAACAGAACTCAAGCTGCAA
Organism: Bauhinia variegata; assembly: GCA_022379115.2. Classification (NCBI taxonomy): domain Eukaryota; kingdom Viridiplantae; phylum Streptophyta; class Magnoliopsida; order Fabales; family Fabaceae; genus Bauhinia; species Bauhinia variegata. Next base: position 18,721,445 of record CM039428.1, on the reverse strand, counting down.
CAATATAATGTATCTCAATATAAAGAAAATATTAGATTCATGTGCCTAGATTGTCATTGATGTTTAGTATAGTTTGTGTTTTTGATGGATTTGTATTTAAAAACAAGTTATCATAATTGGAATTAATTTTGTAATTGTCTCTACATTTTTTATCGTTGTGTTTCCATCAATCAATAGTTGTTACACGCTACCATTTTACTTTAACCAAAGTATTTTAAACTCTTGTAGCATTTATTATTATGATACTGACTTCGGTATAGAGTAATTTCAACCACAACCGACCTCTAACCTAGTCTATAGCGGACCTAGATCGCCTACATTATATGCAATGCAATGTAATACGTGGTGAGATGATAATTGTTAGATCAATTACAGTGTCATATTAACAGTCAATCTAATAGTTATTATTGAGTCACATAGTTAACTGTAAATGATGTATTTTCGTTTGTAGTCTAACAAAAACAAATATATTATCATTCGATAATTCCCTTGTGTTTTCTCCTCTGATGTCAATTTAGTTCTAATGATTATTTTATTTGGTAGATTATTTAGTGATCATTTGCAAGATTATGCGTCATTCTCCCTGTTAGGCCACCAACCGGTACTTGCATGGATGATTATTAATTAAGAACAAATGCCAAAACACATTGGTACAAGGCGTGTCATACTGTAACACTCAACATTTTGGCAAGAATCAGAGCCACCAAATAGCAGCAACAGCACTTCACCCAACAGATAACCATAAGCTGCAATTTTGTTTTTACTTCTATTGTTCATCTGATTGGCGATTAGGATTTTGTACTTACCAGACCTCTTATGTGGGATATCTGATTCAACAGATAAGGTCTCAAGTAGTTATTTGAAGTCTTCAATCATACAAATTAATCCAGAGAACTAGCCTAAATCATTAGCAGCAATGTTGAGCATTTCCCCTTTCTCCAGCTCATGTTACCATCGAATTTAGATTAGCTACAGCTAGTGATTGCATACAATCCAGCAAATACTCGCCGTGCGATTATTATTCAAAAGCTCGTATTGAGCCATGTCATAACGTTGTATTTTTTGGTTTGACTTATGTGTATGACATAACATAATTTGAGCCTTTAGATGAACTACTCTCGCTAATTGTAAATGATCGTGATAGTAGCTAATTTGAATTTATTATTGTTAAATTTAGATTAGTAGTAGTTAGTGATTGCAGATAGTCAATGCAATGCAATGCAATTAGCCAATACCCGCTATCTAATTGTTATCCAAAAACTTAAATTAAACCATGTCACAAGAGTATGTTTTTTGGTGTGACTTACTTGTGAGATGTAACACAATTTGAACTTTGGATAATGATCAAATAGCAAAGATTGATTAATTACATTAATTGCAAACAGTAGATGATTATAGCTAATCTGAATTCAAAATCAACTTTAATAGTTTTTCAATTCAAAGAACACCAAGGGAAATATCATAATTTCACCATGAGGGTTAACATGTTTGTTTTTGGATCCTATTTCCCTCAATTCTTGCACGTAACTTTATTACCAGAAAATGAGTGCTCTGATTCAAAGTTGTGTTTCATGGGAATTAGTTTCAGAGTCAATATTTTGTCATTCAGTGCATAAAGAGACAAAGAATTTAACCTAAGTTTGGAGGTATACCATACTAGTTGTTTTGTTTCATATAAATTAAAACAGTTCTAATTTTGTCCAATACTGCTTCATTAGCATTATGGATTTGGTAACTTTAGCCAGACATAAAATAGTCCGAGAATACAACTTATTATAATAAAATGTTTCATTAGTTTGCTGAAAGTTTTTAGATTCGAATCTGTAATCTATCATCAGAATTTTATTAAATTTTACCAAGTGGGTTTTATGTCATTGGCTTTAAAGTACTTTATTTGGTGCCAAGTTCATTGTCCATGTATCTTTTATTCAATAAATAAATATGACTCCTATCGCACCCCCCAATCTCTTTTTTTAATTTATTTATGTTATTGTAGGTTCATTGACTTGAAATCACAAGCTACCAATGAATGTGAAAGCAAGTAGAATCAACCCTAGCTAAGCATATATTCTTAGAATATATTATTTAGTAATTATTATGTCATGTTTCTTAAGGACTCTTGATAGAATCATTAGCTCTTTTTTTATTTGTTTTTTTAATTTTTGTGCCAAATTCCTTTATCATATGATTTTTTATGAATTCAAAACTTTAATATTATCTATAATTATTGAAATTAATTAATTTAATTTATTTATCAAATTAAGTCAGATAATATTAATTATTATTTTTTACTTTTAAAAGTAGTTGAAATTATTGAGGCATAACATTTGATATAATAACTCTGAAAAATGATTATCACGATCATAATGATATTTGTAGTTGAACAGGTAATGCAAGAACATTCATTCTTTGTTGCACAAATACTTACACTTCTTGACTAAGTAATAAAGGAGACTTTTTATTAATGCACTCTTTCTTCGCGGAGACAATTTGAAAAGAAAAAGTGAAAAGGATCTATCAATTAATGTACCTAAATATGCCAACGTTTTTGTCCTTGAAAATGTTCAAGTGGAACTTGAACTAAAACAAAAGAAGTAAAATAAAGGAGAATATTATATGGATTTGATTCATTTTAAACGAACTAGGACAATAGTAAAAAGCTTGCAATAGTAACAAACATTGAGTTCTTTGTTATTCACGTTTTATTATGTTCTTTATTAGAGATTTTTTTTTTTTTTTCTGCATCCAAAGTATCTTCATAGGACTGGTCTCTATTTCAACAAAAGGTTACTCCAAATTAAGTTGAAGTTTGAGATTTTTAACTTAAAAATCATTAAAACTCATGTTTTTATTGACCCAGAATTTAATTGTTTGACTTAAGTTTATTGAAATAGTGTTGCTATTTTACCTCGAAAATCTGCTTGGCATGCCTTGTTAAGCAGTGCCATAACCATATATTACGTACAATATGCTTTATTATTCATGTAAATAAATGTATAAAGTTGTAAAGTGAGCATAAAAAATACAACATATATAATTAGCTTGAGGATTTTCAACCTTTCAGTTCTCATATTCTTTGCTAGAAAACCATATCTTGCTCATTCTTAAACCGAGAATCTGCAGCCCTATTAATATATATCCTAAGCAGGAATAGGATTTATCAATTGACATTCTACTAACTTTTTTTTTTTAATCATAAATTGAGTGAAAATGGGAAACTTTTTAAATATTAAGTACAAATATACGGGTAAAAAAGTTAAATTCAAAAAAATGAAAAAGCTAGAATCTTTGCTCTATAATATCACCATTGTAACACATCAATTCTTGGAACTTTCACTAACTTATTCTCAATTTTAGATATGTATACGAGGGAGAGACGTATATAATGTGGGTGTATGAATAGATTAAATTATAAGATGCATGCATGCAAGAATTACTATATATATTGTACATGGGATTATTCATATATGGATAAGGGTACCCACCTTGAAGCTTATCTTAATTTTATATGTTTTGTACTATTAAACGCAGTCCCTTTCTGTGATTCATAAACATACATGCAATGATACAAATTAGGATATGGCCATCTTTGTCTTGTCTTGAGTAAAATTTTGACATATTATGCTCTACAGTGAAGGATCCGGAGGTTGACAGAGGTTTTATCATTAAAAACTTTTGGTGGTATATATCGAGTCTTGCTGTAAGTACTAGTGAATATCGAGACTATAGTAGGAATTAGCTTGACAGACAACATTTTTCGTTCCATGTTTTATAAATAATATTGCAAATATTACTAAATTATTACAACTATTTTCTAAAAAAATGTAAAAATAAGACGAAAAAATGCTATCTCCTAAAAATTTAGGAACCACTTGGAGAGAGAGACAACAAAAAATAAACAAATAAAATAATTGCTTGATTTACTAAAAAGAAGAATGATAATCTCGGACGGGTTTGTGCTTGGGCTTAGAATACTTTCACCACCCACCCATTGACTTGCAGAAGTCAAGGGTGGTGCAAAAATTAATCCCCAGATCGTAAACAAGCCAGGATTATAGCTTAGCTCCAGCGCATTTGGGCTTTTTCTTTCTTCTTTTAGCAATGAAAAACACAAAAGAGATAAGGCCCAAATCTTGTTAATTCGAGCGTGTATTCGACGCGCGAAAATGTTTGGGAAAGAACAAACGGGATTAAGGGGTAAAAAGAATGGCTGATTGGGAATTGGATTAAGGTTACTTCGAAGGTTAAAATAAGGATTGCAATGGAGTTTCTTCGATCAGAACCAAGTTCAGTGAGCTCAATCTTTACAAGTAAAACACTGATCTCTAATGATGGGTAAAGATTAAGGGTTCAATCCAAACATCTAACTAGATATATGATCAGATTGGATTTTTTTTTTTAATCAGATTTCTTTGTATTTTAAAAATTTTCCTTTCAATTATTTTCTGGGATTGGTGAATTGGAGTGTTTTTTTTTTTTTTTTTTTATTTGGTAACAAAACCGGGGATTGCATAGAAACAGAGTTGGTGAATTTGAAATTTGATGATTTTAGGTTTATCATGCTAAACTAAATGCGGTTTCTTCAATTAGCCGTGTTTTACAATGGTTAATGAACAAGCACCGACATGAAGGTTGATGCTGCGTTCTATATCTTACCAATTACCATGATGTGTCTGCCTGTGTACGTGGTTTCTTTTGGTTGTTGTTTTTATTATTTTCCTGGCCTCTAAAGCTTATTGCTTGTTGGTGAAAATTCAATGATCGAAAGTGATGCTGGAATTTGGACAGGAATTGAAGATGAAATTGGAGGAATTAAACAAAAGAAATCTATCACAGATGATTATGCTGAATCAAATGGCAAAAATTAAGTCGCGTATTTAGGTTTTCTTTTTCTTTTTTCTTTTTTTTTTTAAGAAAAAAATGTCATTAATGTTGATTTCTTCTACCATAGATGAGTGATCAACTGGTAAGTCTTAGAGAAGTTCCTGATTATCCTGATGAATTCTTCTTTAGTTTCTTAACGACATTTGTGGAAGCTAAAGGGTCTTTGATTGCTTGCCAATACTAAAATCATGATAAACTAGTAGTCTAGCTTACTTGCTGTTGGACACTTGTCCTTGTAGTATGGGCTACTGACATATGGTGACTACATACCCCATGAAAATGGATCAAGATATCCAAATCTCTCTCTCCCAAGATGACTTAAATATTTCACTTGACTTGAGCAAGGCGGTAAATTCACATTGTGCAAAACAATATTTTCCTAGTTCATAATGTGATTGTGACATGGTTCTTTTTAGAACTCAAAAAAAAAAAAAAAAAGTTTTTTAAACTAAACTGGATCTTACACAATAAATTAGCTCAATCCGTACCTCTTCTTAGAGGAAAAAAATTAACAACATTGATTTGGATGCGATTTTCCATGATGAGTTTTCTTGATTCCCGTTAGTTAACCTCCTCAGCAGGATGAAAACATTTCAGAGACAGCTGCCTGCTTGAACCCAGTATGAAGATGCTCTAGAACTCAAGATCATTTTCACAGATTGAATGCACTTCTAAAGATTTTTATTTGCAGTTGGAGGCACCTGTTCTGATTTTGGAAACACATTAAGTGGATAATCATGCCCATGAGTGTGGCCAAAACTCTAACCTACTCAAGGTTATTGTTGAAAGCCTTCAAAAGTCGGTGTCACCGGATGATGCCTTCATTATGACACTGTGGGAAGCATTTTCCTTCATGAAAAAGACATCTATGCTAATGACATGGTCTTATCGTGAGTTATGACAAATGATACACATGCTTACGTGCTAAATATCTTTGTTAACAAATATGAGGTTATTTCTTTCTGATAGGTCATCCAATGAATTTACAACCTGCTATTTTAACTCTGGAATTGCCCCATATGGCGTTATGAAGTGTAATTTTTCCTTTTATATTTGTAAACCGTCAAGATTGATACATCTTTTTTCCTTATCTAGTAAAGTGTTCATTAAGTGGTTTGTTGACCTTTCTTCCTAAAGTGGTGCCTTGAACCAAAGCTACATCCACTCAGCTTTTATTAAAGAAATAGGTCCTCTAGTCTTATTTAAATTTTGATTGCAAGAAAATAATGAACCACAACCTAAGTACCCAAGAGAATTTGTTGAAAGTATACTCACATGTGGATGTATTTTTTTTTGTAATGCCCATATCTTATCCTCCATTTCTTTGATATTTATAGTTATTACTGGTAAGGTTGCAGATTCTATTTTACCATCTTTCTTGTTCTTCGTGTTGCCTCAGGATTTCTGCAGTGGGCCAAGATTGGCATTGCCATGGTGCTCTTGTCTCTGTACATGCAGCCTGGATCAATAATATCTCCGGTTAAACTGATAAGATTCCTGGCATACACTGAAATACCCTGAGATGAATGCCATTGCAAAAGTGAAAGGTAGCCAAGATTGTTTGTGATATATATATATATATATATATATATATATATGTATGTATATTTTGAATTGATTCATGAGTTGCTTTTCATCTGTCAGATATGACCACGAGGGACTTGTATCATTTGACAAGGGTAATGGGCGCTCATTTAATATGATCATTAAGACTATGTTGGACCATTCGGATGCTAGAGCTGGCAGTGATCAAGGAAAATTTAAGGAGGTGTCCCCATTGTCCTTCCTAGCCAATATGAGTCTTCGATCCATGATACCTTTTTATCTCACACCTCACACACATTTAAGTTTTCTATTTTAGCCCTTTTTTTCATCAAGCGGCCCTTCTTTTGTCTTTTCATGCACCAAATCATTCAAGATGCCATTAGGCAACCTTAGAGCCCCACCTTAATAAATTTTTCCTGCTCCCCTCAAATTACCAAAATGCTCTTGGCCATTTAATTGTTAATAAAGTTCTCCAAAGACTTGAGCTTGGTCAGAGTCACCACTATTAAGTGTCCACCTTTTTTGGCAGCTTAAGTTTCTGATCTGGGTAACTGACGTCTTAAGGGCCTTCATCATCTCTTGTGGATGCCAACTTGGTTTATCTGGTTCTTCTGCTTTATTGTTTCCCAATAGTACTACTAGTACTTCAACGAATTTCAAGGAAAATAGAGTCCTAGATAAACTAGAACTGTTCTTTTAACATTATTTCTGGAACTAGTATCTGTTATAGCTCCATAATAAAAAAATTAAGGCTTTTCATAATTTAGCCTCCTAACTCCATTAGGCTTCCTCAATATCTCACCCTAATATCAGATCTCAGAAGCTGGTCATTTAATTAGATACTTTTGGATTGGGACTGTTTAGAGGTGCCATAGGACCATGGACATAAATTAATGCAAAAATGAAAGACATTTTGAGGAGGGGTACAACTCAACCTTTTGGCCACACGAGACCTTCGGTTAGCAATTGCAAGGGCCAAAGAGCAATTATACACAGAGTAATACCACTTAATACACTCTTTAAGCTCACGTTACTTCACCCTTTATACATGACCCATTTAATCTTTTTTGCCTCCATTGCCTATTAATTTCCTTTTGTGTGGATTGTATCAGATTCCACGCTTCTCTGGGTGATTTTATAAGTGATTATAGGAAGTTGCTTTTTTATTTTTCTCCTATGGTGATTTTTCTCAAATTCAACCATCTGATAGCTCAGTGTGCCAATAAGAAGTATATGTCATAAAGAAAGAGAGAAGAGGGGAGGTTATAAACAGATCCCAATCATGAGTGTGCTAATCAAAGCTATTTTTAGTGACATGTGGAAATCTAAACGATTTACTCTCTGATTTTTTATGATATCTCATCCGCCTGGCTCTATTCTTTCATCTGTTTAGGCTAGTCACATGTTTGATTTGCTTGTTACTTTTCTGCAGAATGACAAATTAAAGTAGCAACTACACAAATTAGAACTGACGCCGTTGCCTTTTAGGACTGCTCTGGTGGCTGGGGAAAATACTAGGCTGCTATGAAGACTCTAATGGTCAAGCATGAAGTTAGAACTGACAAGATAAAGTTTCAGTCAACTTTTCAGTCAAACCTCAATGAACAGTGCAGAACAAAGTATTTCGACATAAACTTGCAAGGTTTCTCTGAAACTTAGGTACAGTGAAGTATCTGTTTATAGTTCATCCCATTGAAAGACCATACAAGTGAATCTTTCAGCTAAGGTTTCTGTTGATTGTGTTTATGACGAAGAACGAGGAGTATGAAGCAGAATACATAACAAATTTAAGGGGAAAAGTTGGAGAAGAAAAAGGAAGGCAAACGATTGTCTTTCTAAATGGTGGAAAGATAAAAGAAAACTGGGATGGGCCCATATGATGAACAATTAAAACCGGCCTTAGCATTACCATAAATTCTTGGTGACGTATCACTAAAACAATATGGCTATAACTTGTTATAGCTGATATAGTTGTCAATACAATAGGATTAAAATTCTACCCTAGTAATGTGAAAAGACTACAGGACCACTCACTTTTTATTTATCCCTTTTTATCCTTCCATGTATGGATGATATAATTCCACAAAGCCACAAGTGGAATATGGCACAGAGAATTCAGTTGGAAGATAAGGGTACTCTTGTCAAGAGAGTCAACACATACTCTATCAAATTAAATTCTTTATCCCGTTTATGCCGCTGACCTTTCTTCTATACCCATCTCTTCATTTACGAGTCACCAAGTCGTTCCTTTTCCCATCTATATTTTTCTACTCTTCTGCTATATAAAGAAGGGGAAAAGCTACTTTAGTTTGACACTTCCAAATGGGTCGATCACCATGCTGCGACAAGGTCGGCTTAAAGAAAGGGCCATGGACGCCTGAGGAAGATCAGAAACTCTTGGCTTATATTGAAGAACATGGCCATGGAAGCTGGCGTGCTTTGCCATCGAAAGCTGGTAATTCTGAGATGATATTTATGGTGAAATATAGTAAAATGTTTTCAGTTTAGTTCACTGTTTTAACCTGCAACTCCTGCTATGTTGTCTGTAGGACTTCAGAGGTGTGGCAAGAGCTGCAGGCTAAGATGGACTAATTATCTTAGGCCTGATATTAAGAGGGGAAAGTTTAGTTTGCAAGAAGAGCAAACCATCATTCAACTGCATGCCCTCTTGGGAAACAGGTTTATAATTCTTAAAAACTCATGTATATGTTTGTTGCATAGTGGTGATTCTTGGATATTTTGACTTGATGTCTTCTGGTTTTTGCGTTTGGATGTTCATGGATATTCATCTGATTTCTTCCTAGTTTTCTGATAAATCTGTTCTGAGTAAACAGTTGCCAGAATCTTATTTGAAATTTTCTTTTAAGTGTGCTGGTGATTTCTCTTTTCCTCAATATAAAAATTTTAACATTTAATCTAATTACAGAAAAATGAAATAAAGGAATCACCCTACTCTTTTGACACTTGAATTTTAGTTCCTCTACTTACAAACACTTACTAATACTTTACATCGTTCTAATTTCCAACTGGGTGCTATAATTTCTTTGCTTTTCCAACTCTCTCGTTTTTGCAGTGTCTTAAATGCAATGGCTTCTCAATTTCTTCAACCACTATTCAAACCCATCACTAAAAAATAATAATAAATGTGCTTTCTGCCATTTCCATAAATTTAGAGTCTGACATCCAAGTTTGTTCAAGTTGGTCTTTAAATGCAAAAGGATCTACAGCCTCAAAAAGCTAAACCATTACCCGATGCATGTGGTTTCTGATGTTGTTGGCATGGCATTCATTTTCAATTTTTTTTTTCTCAGCTCGCATTTTTAGATATATTAAAGTTCAAAAAGAATGCTTCGGTAGCTGATGGATTCTAGGGTTTGCCTTGGATTTTGTGGTTGTCTCTATTATGTTCTATGTTGTCTTCTACTCAGGTGGTCGGCTATAGCCACACACTTGCCAAAGAGAACAGATAATGAGATCAAGAACTACTGGAATACGCATCTTAAGAAAAGGTTAGCCAAAATGGGAATTGACCCAGTAACCCACAAGCCCAAGAATGATGCTCTTCTCTCTAGCGACGGTCAATCCAAGAGTGCAGCCAACCTTAGCCACATGGCTCAGTGGGAAAGTGCTAGGCTTGAAGCTGAAGCAAGATTGGTTAGGGAATCCAAGCTACGTTCACATTCACTGCAGCATCAGCTTGGCAATTCTGGGTTTGCATCTTCATCTTCTGCATCTTCACCGCCTGTTCTGAATAAACCAGAGGCACCCCCTTTGCCTTCACGGTCTCTAGATGTACTTAAGGCTTTGAATGTTGGGTGGCTAAGATCTAATGAAGGCAACGGCGGTATTGTCACAGACCTTGAATCCCCCACATCTACCCTAACTTTCTCCGAGAATGCGCCCCCATTATTGACTGGTGGACTTGGAGAAAACACAATGCCAATGATTGAGTTTGTGGGGACTTCAGGTTCTTCAGAAAGGGTTGTGAAAGAAGAAGGTGAGCAAGAGTATCTGCCAGAATACAAAGATGGTACGGAGAATTCCTTGTCGTTTACATCTAGCCTGCATGACATGACAATTTCCATGGAAGGTACATGGACCTCTGAATCTCTCAGGACTAGTGGTGCACATGTCCCTGTTGGAGATGTTATTGCTGAGGAGGGCTTCACAAATCTTTTGCTTAATGCTAATTCCGATGACCGGAGTTTGTCCGAGGGTGGGGGAGAGTCTAATAATGGTGAAGCTAGTGGCAATGGCAGTGACTTCTACGAAGATAACAAGAACTACTGGAACAGTATTCTTAATTTAGTGAATTCTTCCCCCTCAGATTCCCCCATATTCTAACCATTCTCATCACCGTATTTCTGATAGTCAAAAAATGATGCAGTCATCGACATAGTCTAACATGAGTCAACTGGATGAATTATTACAATTTTCTACCATCTAATTCTATGTCTGCGACCGCAATATTTTTTGACTACAAGAAATTGAGTCCATAAGTCTCCATTTGGAAGTAAGTCACAGCATATTCCTCTAACGGAGTCAAAGGCCAATGATTTTTGTTTCCACGCCATTGCCATAAGAAGCAGGATTGGATGCTTACAGATTGTGGTTTTTGTTGCTTTCAGAGACTTTCTTGGGAAGTATGTAATTGTAATTGTTTGAAAGCAAGAGGGGCTTTGATGGAAATCAACTGGCAAGTGGCTACCACCATCAAATTAAATTGTTCATATCAATTTGTTTTGATTCGACTTGATTTCTTTGTCGTTGTACTGCCATCTAAGTTTGGATTCTCTGCGTTGAGGATATGTACCTCTAGACAAAACTGATAGTAGCGATAGTGTGTGTGGGAATTGAATGAATGAATGACTTTTACAGTTTTACCCATCAGTAATAGTAATTTCCTGTGTTTAAACTTTATACAAACATTTCCAATAAAAGAATAATTTAGTATAGACTTTATTGCTGTTGGTTCTATGTCGCATTCTGGTTACTTTTACATCCTAGTTATTTTGGGTTCTTTGTCCTCTCTATAATTCGCTCGGTTGTCAATTCATGAATCATATCAAAGATGGAAAATGAAACCATACAGAAATTTGACTTTACTTTTAACTTCTTTGAAAAAGTACAATATTTATATAAGGATGTGTATGGATAAGAACACATTTTTCAGCACACATTTAATAGACTAGCAATTACTTGATGAGTTGCTAACACCATAAAAGAATAAGAGAAGTCACATGGAATATAATTTGTTTTGAACATTTTCAGGTTCAGAAATCATTTTATAAGGGTTGTGATCAAAGTTGAATTGAGCCAGTAACAGACAAAAAGAGAAGTTATTACTGATACTCAAATCAGTACAATTATCAAAAGAAAGAGTTCATTCAAAAAGAAAACACTCTCGAGTTAACAGTTATATATATATAAATATATATAACAATGGCATTTAGGTTATTTCACTCTAGTAAAGGTAATTATGTATTCACAATAAAGATAATGAAGATTTATAACAATTTTTTTTTTGTAAAAATCATTCCTGTTGGTGTCTCACTATTGCTTTTAGAGTGAGCAATGCCCTTTTTTTTCTCTCTAGATAAATTCCCAAACCATTCTCTATTTTTTTTCACCAAAGAACCAGTATACCTTAAACTGTTGTTGCACTTGTGATAGTGACCCCTCTCCCATTTCATCAATATGAACTCCAAACAGCAATTTTGACAAATTAAAAAGGAAAAGTTAGCATTATGAGAATATATAAATATAAAAGAAATGGTTTTTGACGTTGGGATTTTGGAGGATTTAGCATTCTACAGAAGTACTTGTGTGATATTGTGATTTAGCATCATGCCAAAATCTTTAAACGAGGATCATGTCGGCTTTGTCTCCAGGTGCCGACCTCCAAAAAATTTGAACTTAAAATAATGATGGAGTTTGACAAATGAAGAAACTGTCAACAACTTTTATGTTATTTTAAATTGGATTGAAAATGTATTTAAGGTTTATTTCTGAAATGGTTCTGATATAAAATATTATTTGATCGATTATTTTCAAATTTTGAAAATATTAGTTAATATTGAAATAGAAAGGAGAAAGAAGGTATTTATATATATCAAAAAATAAGTTACATATTTTCTTCCTCTCGATCGAAACATCCATTTTTGTCAGAGATGGCATAGAAACTTGAGTTAAAGAAAAGAAAAGGCTTATGGTCTAAGATAGAGAGAACAAATACTACTATTTAATTTTGCCGGCGACAGAAAAATTATTGATAGTCTGTCTGCCAAACAAGTTGCCGATATGGTCCCTCAAACTCAAACCCTACTCTGATGACTTTTTAACTTTTGGAAATAGCACAAAAGGACATGGATGAGTAAATTTTGAAGGACAACTCAAAAATATTGAAGCTCTTTCACAATTTATTATTTTGCTGTAAGCATAATTCAAGTACAAGTTGTCATGCCTGCAACCTGCTGCTGATGAATCAAAACCAAATATGTAAATGTATCTAAAGAAGGTATTTCATAATACTGCTAAGTACATACCAAGATGAACCCTATTTAGTATTATAATCCATTTAATGACCTTCTTTTGATTTTTATTTTTATTTTTTTTGCTACCTTTAATTATCCGGTCACCTCACATTATAGATAATACTAATTTCATTTAAAAAATAAAACATTTATGATTACTTCTTCAACAGACAAGTTTATATATATATATATATATATATATATATATATATATACAAAAAGAAAAAAGGAAATATGGGAACAAAAACTTAATATAACTAGGAAAAATAAAAATAAAATAAAATTTCTGTATGTCTGCATATATGTGTACTGTGCTTCTATAATACTGATGAGGAATAAATGCTACTACTTGTCAAGATAAGACCTAGCTAGCAATCTTGAATTGTCTTCCGAGTCATTTGCAGCAGCATGTTGGTTGCCCATAATATTATCCCAAAGAAACTATCTAAGGAATGAAATTTCCGGTTTTCTTTGTTTCTCTTATATATTATATGATTCTATAAGAAAATTTGTGCACAAACATCTAAAAGGTTTTAGAATTTGCATTCAACATCAAGGGAGAGATATACAACAAATTGAGTTTAATTAGAATCCTTGTTCATAAATTTTAAAGTGTAGCAGAGAAAAGTTGAAATTGAAATGCTATATGCTATATATATATATATATATCAATCGAAGCACACTTGCCACAAATATACAAATTGCCAAAAGAAATATCTTGCAAAGATATTAAAATCGGACAATATCTTTACAAACTTCATGCAGCCACATGCAAAGGTCTACATCAAATCATCCATATGAAGCACACTGAAAAGTTCAATTTTCAATTTTTTTCATGCATAAAAGTCTAGAAAATAAGCTATCCTATTTTAAATAAAGTAATTTTAAACCAAACCTTTCGTAAGTAATTCGACTCTACCAACTTCATTGAAAATATTTTCCCATTTTTTACTTTGCTTTTGTGAGAAAAAGTTTGGGATAAGATGAAGACACTCTATCTTCATTTCAAGGTCAGGACATATCACTTAATTCAACAAGAATTTTTTGTCAATAAATATTTGGGAGGGGGTGAGGGTCTAAATATTGTAACTTGGTCTTGAGAAGTTTTAAATATTGATAAAAAAAGTTAACAAGATCTTTACAGCAACTATCAAACCAATTCTCACTCTTTAGCTTCCACGAATATTTGAACTTAAGCTTTGCAAATAAAACAACTTGAATGCGAATTGGACAGACTCGGTTGGCTTCCACTTTTATGCTGAAGATAAGTTCCAAAGTCAGTTTCCATTTAATGAAAGGACCATTTAGCCAAGGCAGGCTGGGTTGAAAACTGGAGGAGATGTGGTGAAATCTTGGCCACAACAATTCTCATACAAATTAATCACCCTTGCTCATTGTTTATCTTTTACTTGAAGGGGTTGTTATTGTTCATTTATTTCAGAGCGTTATGAACCCACATGGGTGTGCATGGAATTACCATGACTGAGACAAATCTTGGCCTATTAATTAAAAGGAGCCAACTTTTCCTATTGGTGCATGTGGGTTTGCATCTACAGTTAAAGGGAAAAAAGAAAAAAAGAAAAAAGACTGTAGTTCATAGAAAAAACAAAATATTAATGGCTAACCACAACTCCCCCTCTTGACTTTGTTATAAGGCAAATTGAATTTGGTAGGTGCTACCAAATACCAATCTCAATTCTTTTTTTGTTTGTGAGTGAAGTTTAATTTAGTGATTGTTATTTTTTTAAGAAAGATTTTATAAATTTTTTTATCTAAATTCAATTTTTTCAAAATCACATTAAAACCTATAAAATATTTCGTTCTTTATAATATATATGAAGATGAGCTAGCTATGCGGGGGCAAATTTACTCTTTCATTTTCTATTCTTCTCGTTACGATTAATGAACCAAATGTACCACTTAGATTTGCCTCACTGGGCTTATTCTCCGCCTCCTTTATTTTTTTTCTTGCTGAAATGGAACTGCAGGGTTAATTCTTCAAATCATCAAAGTTTAATATAAGATAAGTTAGCTCACAAATTAACATAAATTGCAATATAGAAGCAAGAACGAAGACAAGAGTAAGATATTTAGAACTAAGATCATATTATTTAATTAACTTCATTTGAATTTTTTGTATCAGTAGTTCCAAATGCAATACAAACTTCAATTAATTATTATATGTTTATGGAAATTAAGGTCGACCCAAGTCAAATATCTGCTTATTTTCATTAGTTCTTGGCATTTTAAGAATTTTCCTTGACCACGAGCATTTCATTTAACAAAAATAAAATTGGTTGGGATATATAGTATTTTTAACTTAACCATCAAGAAAGACAAATATCAATATCCATGACGGAAATATGTCACAATTGACAAATATACTAGGATACACATTGTCCATTTATAAGCTAGCTATCACACTAATGACAGCACCTACACATATATAGATGTATGTAGAAAGCACCAATTCAGTCATGTCTTTGCTCTTGCAAGTTGCATGCATGCGTGTTCCCTTTGTTTTTCTTGAAAGCAATATGATAGGAATAAAAGTGATGTGCCCACATAATCCGAAAAATGTTGATTTCCAACAAAAAGAAAAAGAATAATTAGGAAAGAAGAACCCTAATTCCCTAATTAATTAAGCAATGATATATGAATCCCAAGTTTGATAGTTGATTTGCATGAGCTGTGAGGTTTGGAAGCTGATGAAGCAAAACCAGTCATAATCAAAATATAGAGACGTGGTTTTCGGGAAACATTCAATGTCTCATGAATAGTAAATACTTCTTAACAAAAATAATTTTAAAAATTTAAACTCAAAATTTTTTACTTAAAATATCTTAGAATTTAATATACTTTCTATTGAGTCAATGTCTTATCAGTGAGTTTCATTGCATTACAAGATCAATGATAGCTAGAGAGTGTGCCAAATTAAGATCTTACACTGTTCATCAGATGAACCGTGGTCTAATATCACTTGGAAGAAAGAAATATTATATGGAGAAGGATCTAATTAAAAGTGATATTAATAAAGGAAATTATAAAATAAAAATCCCAAGTTTGATAGTTGATTTGCACGAGCTGTGAGGTTTAGAAGCTGCTAGAGACTTTTTTTGTTTTTGGAGGTAACTCAAGTATCTTCTTATCATTTAATTATAAGACTAATTTATGTTAAAAAAAATGATAAATCTCTTATAATAAAAATAAATTTAAAATTTTAAACTCAACAAGAACTTAAAATTTCGTATGCTTTCTACAGAGCCAATGTCTTAATAGTAGAGGTTCGTGTCATAGAAAAGTCAATGCTCTAGAGAGTGTACCAACATTAAGATCTTACCCTGTTTATCAGATGATTTGTGGTCTAATATCACTTGGAAGAAATCAATCTATGAATGGAGAGAGAGACAGAAACTGATAAGTTAAACAAAGCTCAGTTATTATATTTATGGATGAAAGCTCCCGTAGATGAGGTTCAAAGAAGAGCATTCATTGTTTGGTTACACTAATTGAAATGTTTGAACGAATGAAGCTATGGCACTTTAAAGTAAGTAAGAGGTTTGCAGATGTAAGTAAATGATGAAGGACAAGAGCGTCGACCACAATAGTTTTCTACTTTTCCTGCTCATAGTTATTAAACAATGAATTCAATTCAATTGAACTATATATATCATAATTAAGGTCATTAAACATTGAACTTTGCTATATATAATGAACTGAACTTCTGCATATCTTAATTAAGGGCATCAGAACATAAATGTCATGCCACAAAAAATTAACTGAATGAAGTGCATGGTTTCCTTTAGGATTGTTAATTAGGTTTTGGGTTTTATTAGGGTTGATAGGTTTAGGGTTCTAATTGAAATGCCAAATTTCATTTGGTTTAATTGCAACTATGTGACTTCTATTTAAAAAAAAAAAGATTTTGATACAATATTAAAATCAATTAATTCAAATTCAAGTTAATAAGATGATATGAATAGAAAAATTTTTCTTATTAAATTTTAAAAAATTTATATTTTTAAAAAGTTCGATTTTAATACATTTAATTAAATTAATATAATAATTATCAATTAATTTAATACTGATTGTGACTTTTACTTTAAAGAAATAAATAATATTTTACAGATTAACTTTTTCCTTTGGTGAAAAGTTTAGAGTGAGGGGTTTTTACAAATAAACTTTTTGATCCCTATATTAATTTATAAAAATATAAACGATTTCTTCATTAACCATTGAATATGTAACCTAGTTGTCAAAAACAATCATGCCCGTTGGATTATTTTGTTGGGTTGATCCGATGAGAAGCATAATTTAAACGGGTCAAGGCCCATGGTAAGGCCCATCTACATGATTATTATAGGGACGGGTAAGGTCTCTGGATTCAGGCACAGTAGAAACATATTGAGTTTCAGGCACTGAGCCACAAAATGCATATCCCAATATTTGTTTCTACACATTTAGATAAATTATTAAGAATCACTTTGATATGCCGTAGTTGACAAGGCAAGATTAAATTGAAAGCATGTAAGGGAACTGCAAGAAGCTAAACATGCAGAAACTTAGCTTCTAAAAAATCATCAAGTCCCCAACATTGATCTCTGCACATTTAGATTAGGCATACAGTGATACAAGGGTCATGGAGCGTCGTAGGAGTGCGATATTGACTCTAATGCAGTGTTTGGTTTGAGGGATTTTGAGTAAATACCTTGTTTGGTTCATTAAAGTGTTACAATCATTTTCATCAGAAAATGGATGGAAAAAACTCAAGCACATGCATTTTCATCAGGAAGATTAAAGAGTTACAATTAATTCAATAACCAAGCAACTTTTGTTTTGGAGAGAAAGCTTGGTAGACATGTAAGGGGATAACTGGCAACAGATACATGCAAAGTTTAAGCAGTAAACGACAAAGGGTATCCCCATCTTTTATTTCTGCGCAATAAGATTAGGCATCCAATGATAAAATGGTCAAGGAGCCTCGTAGGAGTGCATTATTGAGGAAAAACATTTTATCATTCAAATTGTTAGTTCAAAAACTTAAAACAAGAAGTTTCTGTTGTAAATACATCTTAAAAGCAATGGCAGCCTCTTTCGCCTAATTTTGACAAAAGCTGACCACTTTCAGAGATCAAGCACAATGGTTACTAATAAAATGGTGATACTGGCAGCTCAAACATGTCTAAGTTAGAGATGCAAAGAGGATTCCAATGCTTTTCTCTGCACATTAAGATTAGGCAGCTAACAATTGAATTGTCAGGATGCATCAGTGCTTGTGCAGAGCTGAATCAAAATCTCAATTTGTGGAACTAAACATTCAGTGCTGTACCATGATAAAAAAGAAAACCTGAAAAATCAAGCATTGAAAGTGAATTGCGCAAATGAAGTATCTGCTTCAATTGCTGAAATCCCCGAAAAGGAGTTTGGGAAATACAATACAAACCAATGAAAAATACCCAGAAAATTTCTATAATCAAAGGACAATAATTTGATCAAAGTATCTTTCTTTTCCATAATCCAGAGCTCCCATGGTTATCAAATGACAGAGCATAGTTCGGAATCCAGCTGAGTTGCAATATATATCACGGCGAACTCATAAATTAGTGTTTTACATTAAAACCAATACACACCACTGTATCGGTGCAAGTCGGAAATTGCGGCGGAGATGATATTGTGGGAATTACATGGCTGATGATGTGGACACGTGTTGAATGAATACCATGTTGACTAATACTCTGTTCAGATTAGAAGTATAAACTCAAGGAACGGTTTGATTCTCGAGAGCATAAAACGGTCAAGAATCGGACGGCCCAAGATCTTATCTTCCGTGGCTTGGTTTCTCCTATTGATTGTTCTTCTGGTTGGGCCTCAAACTAATCATGTCTCGCACTTGAAAGCAACTTGGCAGGTCCAAATGCTTTGTACTTAAAAAACAAATCAAGTGACTTGGATTTCCTGCTCCAATAACAATATTATGTACTTGATGTTGGCAAGCTTGCTAACAAGTAAGTTTCTTCATCTGAGTTAGTAACGTGTGGATTGAAATTTTTGTATATATTTCTTTTTTTTATAATTCACAAAAAAAAGTTACTAATACAAATTCTTACCAATCACTTTTATTGGAAATTTTTTTTTTTATTTTACGTGTCAAATCTTATTTTACAATATTATAATTTATCAAACATACAATTTGAAACATTTTATAGTATTGTTTTATAATATTTTAATCATTGTAACTCGTATAAAAGAAAATTTGATATATCAAATAGGATAAAGCCCTTTTTATTATTAGATATTCACTTTAATGGTTAATACTTACTATGATAGTTGTTGTTACTTACAATCAAGTCTTGCTTTAAATCCAAATTATAAATATTATTATACGAGTACTGTGATGTAAATAAATAGAGTATTGAAAAAGCCTTAATTATTGATTGTAAACGTTCACCTCGTGACTCAAAATAAAATTAGATTCCTTTCTTAAAATATTTAAGTTAATATTTATCTCATGGCCCAAAAAAAAAAAAAAAAATTGTTGAGGTCTTTGAAAAGCCAATGTCACAATCTTTATTATATTAGCAATCACTTGTCTTCCCAGCTAAGCTTAACAATGACGTAAACTTAATCTAATGCTCTACCTACTTGGACTTTGTCTTAACATTTTATAGTATTATAATCAAAGCCGCCTTGCTTTTTCTCTATCCAAGTTATCCTGATTCATGGATGCCGTGTTAATATTTTAATGTGCTTTTACCTTCGGTAGTGTTGGGTTCATGGAATGTTTTTAGATTAGGACAAAAATGCCCCTTCACGTAAAATTGGAAATTTGTGACAAAGGGTAAAGATTTAGATTCTCATTTTTTAAGTAGGAAATGCTAAACATGTTTTTGCAATGCTTATATTTTCCCATGTATTAATAGACGTTAGGTAGAAGAATTTTTCCATAATATTCAATAAAAAAAAAAGGCTAGATTAAAAGCCCTTTAGATTAGTTTATTAAAAAAAAAAAAGTAAAAGTAAAAATTTAAAAAATATATATTTTCCTAAAGATGATAATCTAGCAAGGCAAGGGTGGAGAATATAGTTTTTGTCTTTGATCTCCACTGTAGAATTTTTCTTTATTTTTGTTCCTGTCTATAACATCAGAGAAAAATAGTTTCAAATTACACCAAACGGGGAATTTCGGTGGGTTCCTGTCGATCTGAAGGAAATTGCCATCTCTACGTCTCCTCGTTTACTTTTTAAACAAAAGGAAGATTTTAGTTTTTATGGAAGTATATCTCTTTTTATAAAAAATTTATTTTTGTATAAAATATTTTTTAAAATAAAAAATATATTAACAAAAATCAATTTAAACAAGTTCTAAGTTTTTCATGCAATTTTAAAAGCACACCCACATTGCCCTAGATTAAATATTATGTAAATAACCATCAAACACGTAAATCAATCATACAAATTATTTTATTTTAATTAAAAATTTTAAATTTAAGTTCTCAAAATATAACAGTTTTAAAATTTAATAAATTATTTATTATAAAAAAATATATTATATAAATAATAATTAAAATAAAATATGTATATTTAAAATAAAACTATTATAACTTAATTAAAAGGTTTTAGATTCTAATTTTAGAAATATAAATTTTCTTAAAATTTTATTTTGCAAGCACAGATTTATCATATTTGCGACTCAATTTATTTTGAATTTAAATTAATTAATATTATTAAAAAAAATATATTTTATTTTTCTCTAGTACATTTATAAATTACTTAAGTATATTAATAGTAACTTTACAAAGAGGGACCGGTGTGTCGTTTCCGGTATGGTCCCCATGCCTTTCACCACCTTAACGGACGACATGTGATGGGCAAGTTCAGTGGCCCTCATGCCCCATTGCAGGAGCCACATGCAGAATTTTAATTATATGATTTTCACTAATTATATCAAATCAGCCATAAAGTTAATAGTATTTTATTATGAAAACCAATTTCCTAATTAAAAATTACAAAGCATGAACTTTTGCGCTTAATCACCTATACAAGTCTTGAAAGGAGTCAATTTGTAATATCTTGAGTATCCTAAAGAATCGATTTTGGGAAAAATTTCACGCCTCATTGCACACTTCAACTTTCTAATTTATTTATAAGGGTAAAATAATAATTAAAATAAAAATATGTAAAAATAATGTGAATGCAACCATATACTCATCACACATGCCGACTTATTTTGAAGATTAGAATTAGAATCTTTTGCGGTGACTTTGACTCTAGTACTCTACTCACATGCGTGCCTAGACCCTAGCTAGCTTCACATGACTAGCACTTAGCAGCCATAATCTGTTTTAATATGCTTTCTAACCAACTATATATTTGTCTCTTTAACTTTTTCTTCTTTTTTTTTTAATTAAACTTTTTTAGCGATGTTTTATAAAATAATTTTTTTAATTATTGAGTTCAGTTGATTTATTAATTGAGTCACATTTTGTTAATTAGATATTACATTATTTAATATTATATATATGGTAGTCTTTGTATTCAATTAGATTTATACTTAGTCTGCCATACTATTTTTTTTTTTTAACTTATGTTTTCATATAAAATAGGTTGACATTTGTGAAGCTCAAGTAATTTTTATTTAAGAAATATAAAATTAATGTAAAGGAATCAGTTTGGTTCCCCACAAAACTTGAATGATTGGATGATTCTTTATTTTTGTTTGTTTTTAAAAAGGTGGATATCACCCATTGGACACCAGTAGCTGAATTTGTGAGCATCTCACACTAGTACCCCACTCTCATCCTTCTCTTCGTATCTTCAAGCTTTATCAACCATTCACTATAATTGTTTTGGTGATAACCAATCTTCCAACAAAACCATTGTCACTTTTCTAAGAGAGGCAGAGAACTAATACAAAAATTGCTTTAAGAAGATAGAATCAGCTTTTCTTTTAACTTATTTTCCCAA
This sequence comes from Bauhinia variegata, assembly GCA_022379115.2. Lineage (NCBI taxonomy): Eukaryota > Viridiplantae > Streptophyta > Magnoliopsida > Fabales > Fabaceae > Bauhinia > Bauhinia variegata. Next base: position 18,699,519 of record CM039428.1, on the reverse strand, counting down.
AATTGGAAGAAAATTTCAATTAAATTATTGAAAACTAAAGGGAATAAATCAATCATTGATAGTGCAAAACAAAAGTGCACAAGATAAAAGTATGTTATTAAATCTAGTTAAATAAGATAGTCCATTAAAATGGTATAAATTATGGTTTGAATTTTCATTGAAAGAAGCACCTATTAAGTTTTCGATTAGTGTCTTAAATATGTTTATCTCTAATAAAAAATATCTATAAAAAAATAAGTTATACTTAAAAATTTTATATTTTGTTAAAGTTTTTTTTTTTTCACTAAAAATAAGCAAAAGAAATCAATATTAGAAAAGATTCACGAGTATACTTTTGGGGATTTACTAGTGTTAAAATAGGTCTCAAGCCCCACAAAAGCACTTGTAGAAAAGTTAAAACTTATTGTTTGATTTGATGTATCATTTTTTATTTTTATAATTGATAAAAATAATAAAATAACATTTAAAAATAAAGTAATCATTTATAATAAATAAAATAAAAAAGAAAAAAAGAAAAATATTATTTTTATAAAAAATTTATAAATTATTTACTAATAAATTTTTTTATTAATAGTAAAAAACTTGAGTCATTGTATAATAAAATTTTGATTTCTACTAATTAAACAACATTATTGTCTCTTTTTTTTTTTTTTTTTTAATCTTGTTATCTTTTGTGAAAAACAACCAAATATATTGTATTTTACTCCTTGAAGAGATAAGAATGAGAACCAGACTCCTTGTGACATGGAATACTTAGAAACTATCCTAGCATCATTCGTGGAATCTCATCAAACTTTGGTCGAAGACGAAAAAATATGTTATTTTGGTGTGTTATATATTATTTATTTATTAAGATTGATTTATAAATTATAAAATAATATTATATAATTAATACAAATAAAATTAGATTGTGAAATTGACATAATAATTTAAAAATTGATTTAATCATTTTATATGAGCAGCAGCCTAAGTTGTGCAACAACATCACGTAGCTCCCAGTGACCATGGGTCTATTATCATTCATGACCCACAAAACTGCCTCTCCAATGTTTGCCAAAACAAAATGACTATAAACAAAAGCAATAGTCCAACTGCCAATGACTGTTCGCCGCGTAGGCAGTGGATCTAGGCGTAGCTGGTATCAGTTGCCAAAACCTAACTCTTTGGCGGTCAAAAGTCAAAATAACACAACTGCCACCGTAAAATGGACAAAACGACAAACAAATCCCGCGTATTAAAGCCCGCTGATGCTGTGATGGTCACTAACCATTTTCATTTCTTAGGAATTAGAGAGAAAGAGAGAGAGGCGTGAAGCCTAGACGAGGTAGCTTTGACAATGGCCGTTTCCACTTGTCCAACGGTTTTCTCCTCCTTCGAGTGTCGTTCAGATCCCGATTTCAACGGCGCTCCGAGGTTCGAGAAGCTCGGCCAGGGCCGATTCACCGCTAGGCTCAACGCCGCAGTCGGTGGAACAGCGACGTTTCACGACCCGTCTTCTTTTATCTCTAGGTTTCCTCCGAACTTCCGGCGCCAGCTGAGCACCAAAGCTCGGAGGAACTGCAGTAACATTGGTGTTGCGCAAATTGTTGCCGCTTCGTGGTCGAACAACTCCTCAGATGGTAGGGCTCCGGCAGCTTCTTCTGTCGATTCCGCCGCCACCTCGGCCTCCCTGTCCCTAGCTCCGGTGGAGCTTGTGGCTGACGATGATGTGATCGTCAAGGAGGTTTCCGATGGAAATGGGGCTGTACAGTTTGACGGTTCAGTTGCTTCTTATTCTTCGTTTTTGACAAGCGATGGCAGCAAAACGATTCATGCCGGTACATATCTTTTTGATTTTAATTGATTTATATTCTCTCATTTATTCACTTATAATCATTTCAAAGAAATGTTCTCGATAGTAAAAAGATTTTTAAATAAAAAATTGTTTCTTTTTGCAGTATTGGATACTTGGTTGATATTAGAGTTAGATTTTACTCTTTTTGCCACTTGCCACCTTTTTCTACTTAATGATATCGTATATAAGCCAACGTTCAAACAATTATGTTGAGCAATTTTTCTAATGGCTTGATTGGACTACGATTTAGTTTGGCGTTATTGATTATTTGGAAGGTAGTTATGCTGAGTGATTTTTTCTTGGTAAATGCAGCTGAAAGATTGGGTCGAGGCATTGTAACTGATGCAATTACCACCCCCGTGGTGAATACTTCCGCTTACTTTTTTAAGAAAACTGCTGATCTCATTGATTTCAAGGTACTCTTTGGAGCTATAAAGTATAGATTTTATATTGCGTTAAATCTCCATAAGAAGAAACAAGTAGAAGATATCAGTTGCTAAAAGATGCAAATATGTTCTCAGTTACCAACCAAATATTTGCCCAGAGAGATGAAAATAAAATGAAAATTCGCTGAATCAATGTTTTCTCAATTCACAAACGGATGATGACTGATGCTTGGTGGTGTGCTAAATTGATACTTCTATCATCTTTTTCAGGAAAAACGCAGTGTTAGCTTTGAATATGGGCGCTATGGAAACCCAACAACTGTGGTTTTAGAGGAGAAGATCAGGTTTTTATTTTTATTCTGTTCTATCATGATCTTCAATGTTTCATATCTTAAAAATCACTTTATGAGATTACTTATTTTACTGAACCAGTGCACTTGAGGGGGCTGAATCAACTGTGATAATGGCATCTGGAATGTGTGCTAGCACAATCTTGTTGATGGCACTGGTTCCTGCTGGTGGGCATATTGTGACCACTACAGATTGCTATAGGAAGACTAGAATCTTTATTGAGACAATGCTCCCAAAGATGGGGATCACGGTATGTCATCCACTCATTCAGAGGTTGGATTGTACATTCTTATTCTTGTGGATGGTGTGCTTTTGGTAATAGAATATGTTTCTTATGTTGTCATGTCTTTTAAGGTAGCTAAAAGAGTTACTTAGAGAAGCCTACATTTTCCTTCCATTTTCTCTTAGAGTTTTTTTACTGTCTTCTAATTTGTTCAGACATTTTCACCAGGAATGATTTTGGAAGCAAAGAACTATTAATGGAAAATGCTGTAGTTTTGATTTTTTAACTAGTATAAAAGGGCAATAAGGATGAATATCTTGGTGGAGAAATCGGTTGAGGCTATAACAGGATATTTGAATTGTAGAACTCTATTTCTCTACCTTTTCATTGATTGGTTGGGTCAAGTGCATTCTTAAAATCTTCAAATAGATTATTTCTACCACCATTTACATTTCTTTCTCTGGCATCCCAAAGTTCTCTAATGGATTATAATAAATTTCACTGCCATGAGCAGGCTACTGTCATTGATCCGGCAGATGTGGGGGCCTTGGAAACTGCACTGGATCAGAACAATGTCAGTATTGAGAAGAGCAATTGTTCCTTTTTTTTTTTTTCGTGGGTTTCTGGTTGATTTCTTCGAAATAAAAAGTTGGTCTTAATTTCCAATGGCATTATACTTTTGTGCAGGTGTCTCTGTTCTTCACTGAGTCTCCTACCAATCCATTTCTCAGATGTGTTGACATTAAGTTGGTTTCAGAACTTTGTCACAGAAAAGGGGCCCTGGTCTGCATTGATGGTACATTTGCCACTCCTTTGAACCAGAAAGCCCTGGCCCTCGGGGCTGATCTTGTCATCCACTCTGCAACAAAGTACATTGCTGGTCATAATGATGTATGTCAGCCTGCTCCGCAAACAGTACAAACAATCCAGACTTTGGTAAATCATGGTTAAGAATTCAGCTATTGTTTCTTCTTGTTTTATAGGTTCTTGCTGGTTGCATCAGTGGTCCAGAGAAGTTGGTTACACAAGTTCGTAATTTGCATCATGTTTTGGGTGGTACACTCAACCCGGTGAGTCATTTCTGCAAAATTGTGCGTGATGTATGCTGTCCATGGCCTATGCATGGAGGATATCATAATTTACTGATGTGCCTGATAAAGTGGAAATGTGTTCATTTAACAGAATGCTGCATACCTAATCATTAGAGGCATGAAAACGCTGCATCTTCGTGTACAGCAGCAGAATTCAACAGGATTAAGGATGGCCGAACTTTTAGAGGCACATCCTAAGGTATACAGTTTGTATTCATATGAACAACTTCTCCCTTACTATTTTTTGACTTTTATCATTGAGTTTTCTGGAGCCCGACATATTTTTATCAAGGCACTAGTATATGTAATGTGTGTTCAGTGTTGTCGACTCCTCTGTTCTTTTTCATTTGTCCACGTTGAAAATGTTTATATATTCGTGTTTTTAAGTCTACAAGTACTAGACATTCAGCTTGACTGGCTCCAACCAAGAATTCTTTGTTTCTGAAGTTGTCATTAATGTTATCACCGTATGCCTTCTATACTCCAAGAACATGTTTTGGGTCCTTCAGCTGATATGGCTTGCACCGGCTTGATCATATAATACTATTCACAGGTGAAGCGCGTCTATTATCCAGGCCTGTCGAGTCATCCTGAACATGAGCTTGCTAAGAGGCAGATGACTGGTTTTGGTGGTGTTGTCAGTTTTGAGGTGGGGATTACTATTTGAATATACGTTCTTTTGAAGTAGAGGCGTCTTTGAAGATATTTGCCTAATATTGGTGGCTATTTGCTAATCATGCAGATTGACGGGGACTTGAAAACCACCATAAAATTTGTTGATTCACTGAAGATCCCATATATTGCTCCCTCTTTTGGTGGCTGTGAGAGTATTGTGGATCAGCCTGCTATCATGTCTTACTGGTACTGACTTGGTTCTGTTATATGCATGAATTAACGCTGATCTTTTCAGTCAAGGTCCAATTTTGGTATTTACCCATAATTTATTCTGCCACAGGGATCTTCCTCAGGCAGAAAGGGCCAAGTATGGGATTCAGGACAACTTGGTACGTTTCAGCTTCGGAGTCGAAGACTGCGAAGATTTGAAGGCTGATGTTCTGCAGGCTCTGGATGCAATATAGAGAGCGTAAACACGAACCATCCCCTTTTTGTTTGTTTGTTTACTTTGTATCCTTTGCTATCATGTCTGGTGATTCAATTGAATTTTGATCACCAAATGTCGTGTTGTTTTTATGTTCAAGAGTTCTCAAGTATAATGTTTTCGATTCCCTTTCGTTATCCTTGAAAAGGAAGTGTGAAAGCTATTGATAGAAAAATAAATTCCTTGGGGGCTGGTTGGTTATGAAGTGCTTACTTTAATCCTTTGTTGGGCAACGACAGACACTAAACTATCCTGTGACGATTGATTTGTTGGCCCAAACATGTTTCGATGATTAAACTTAAATCAAAAAATGTGTTTCCAAATCGATTTAAGTATAAGGATGTTGATGTGTTCAACCTAACGCTATTTTTGCTGTTTCCTTTCTATGCTTTTCTCGAGACGAGCATTTCTGTATTTAGTAGCAAAAGAAAAAAAAATTTAAAAAAAGACAGTGAAATACTATTTCTCTATAAATCAGCAATCCCTTTATCTAGATTGTTAATCAGCAATCCCTATTTGTTTTTATTTACAGTTTAATTTTTGTCTCAATAAAATGACATCATAGGCCAGATATAGTTGCTCAAATATTTTCATTCCACTCCAAAAACGAACAATCAATTAAACAAATACTTAGAATAATCATTGAATTTGAAATTAAATTATGGTTAACAGCTTGGCTATCATGCTTCTTTTTGTCGACACTTGCTTGAAAACCTGGTAATCAAGATGTCATGACAACAATTTGGTCTAAACAAATTTAGTTATGTGCGCGCATATAGGCCAAACCTGAGCAAAATGGAATTTTTATTTTTATTTTTTTTTATATCTTTTGCCAACTAAATATAGATCAGTTTTTTAAAATTATTACTCTTCTATCAGAAATTTTCCATCCAAAAGTTTAACTAGAAAAGATTTATACCTGTATTTCTTTTAGAGGATGCCACCAGAAAATTAGCAGTACAGAAACATATAATATCAGATACCTGTGTTGGTAAAAGCAAGCACTTGTCTCGTTCTCAACTTTTTCCCAGTTGTTCCTGCCATGAGGAGAGTCCGAAATAGAGCTGTCTGAGAGAAAAGGGTTAGCGAGAGTTAACTTACATGCCGAGGAGAGTTCAAAGTAGAGCCAGTCTATCTTTTCAAGGGGTGGACAAATATTAGAGTCACATATTAGTTTCACAATATAATACAATGGTACTTAAATCTAAAAAATTATCTTAGGCTATTCTTTCTGGGTTAAGTTCTTTTCTTACACTTGAGTCATTTAAGGTGAACATTTAATAATTACCACTCTCCTTTTAGCCTGATGTAATATATGATGGAAAGATTATTTATAAAATTATTTACAATGTTACGACTGTTGGGGATGTAGCTCAAATGGTAGAGCGCTCGCTTTGCATGCGAGAGGCACGGGGTTCGATCCCCCGCATCTCCACCAATAAGAAATTTTTATTTTCATGTCATTTGGCATTATATGATCTTTCTTTCCTTTCTATTACAAGAAAGTCTTCTAACTTGGATGGTCTAGATTGACACTTCCATAATTAGAAGTTGACCACTTTAAGGTTGCCAAACAGGGAAAGATGTCAAAACTTAGATACTTATAATGATCTTACTTGTTACGTTATCATTTTTTCACTTAAGTTCCAATGATACAATTTTAACTTATTTTATCTTAACTTAGACTCAATTGCAATTTGCAATCGTTAAAAAATAATACCATACACCGTGGACATAAGCAGCTGCATGCTCTGTTGGCACCAAGGGATGCACATTTATAGGAATATATCTTCTATTTGAATAAGTAAAATTGAGACAATTTTTTTTTTTTTTTTTATCTATTTTACACTATTTCAAATTCTATCTTATAGATTTATAATTGATTAATATATAATAAAATAATATTACAACTTGTATAAATTAATTTTTTTTTTATACAAACACTGACTTATAAAACAAAGTTTAAGATAAGATGTTAAATATCAATTTTATCTTAATAAACCTATGTCATTACTCATTAGAACGTGCCTTAACTGTGTATAAACTGCATGCATATATATAGCGTTAGAAGTGGCATGGAAATAAATAGAGCTGAATAGATTACAAGCTTGCATGCATGCCTGATTTACATGTGCTGGGAACTTGGGATTGTCAGTGTAGGGACTTAATTGGAGGGATCCATATATATATATAGCATAGACATATTTAAAAGCAATTCGCTTGGACTAGAGAAGATGATTTTGAACCAAAGTCTTTTCAAGTGCAGATGCATCATAATAAACTAAACTGCACTTGCAACCTTGATATATGGATGATATTTATTTTATAATTTCTTAAATAATCAATCAGAAAATGACACTTAATTATATCCCAATTCACCAACTAACAGTCATAGCTAATTGAGCTCTCACAGCAACCTTTTAATATTGCAAATTAATGACAGTTAATTCATCTGCTAAAAGTCTTACATAGCTAAGTCAAACTAAGTTACGTAAACTAACGGCAGCAACAACTAATGCACGACAAACTTGGTGAGATATTGCCTTTACAAGTGCGATCTTTTTCTTTTTGTAAAATGATTGACCATGTCATGACAACCTCATGACATGCATGCTTGGGATGTTAATGACAACGTTAGATTCCTTGCAATAAATTAATTACAAAAAATCTTGTTTCTATTTCAATGATATCATACAAGTGTACCTAATATTATTTAATAGGATAAAAGTTGTTTGTTTTTATCTAATTAACCTCCATTTAGCTATAAAACTGCTATTTTGCAAGTATATATTGAGGTTCTATATATATATATCAGCATGCAAATGCCTCGTATCTTTCCATTTGTGGGTTGTATTTAATTGCTATATTAAGTTAGAGGATGTGAATACAATCATCTTTTCGTGGCATCATAAAGGCCTAGCAATGGTTCATCATTGGCTATAACTTCCTATATTAAGTTAGAGGATGTGAATACAATCATCTTTTCGTGGCATCATAAAGGCCTAGCAATGGGTCATCATTAGCTATAACTAATATGGACGACGAGACATTGATGTCAATGACTTTTCTTGGAACAATATAGGGAGACTAGACTTCAGCCGTGTTGACCTGATACTGGACGAACTGAAGTATACACCCACTTTTTTTTTTAGTTGTAGCTTTCTTTAAGTGCACTTTTGTGTATGTAAGTGTACTTATTTATTGGGAGTTGTAGAGTAGTACAATAAAAGTAAAATATATAAAAAGAAAAATAAATATAGAAAAAATAAGTATAAAAATTGGTGTATACAAAGAAATACACAAGTAACTTAACACTTTGACAAAATCAAAGAAATTCATTATGTTTTAAACTTTTTAAATTAAACTTTTATGTTACAAAACCTTATCAAATTTGACTTTTACAAAGGTGATTTGTTTGTACAAATAGTTTAATTAATGTAGCGTAAGGGTTAATTTATGAAGTTCCAAACATGTGGGTTACTTTTGGTTTTAGCAGGTGTCACAGGGAAAAAATGGTTTTACTCTAACCTGCATTAATTAGACTTTTCCTTTAGAAAAAGTAAGGAAAGCAATTATAAGCAGCTTTGAAAGGAGACAATTTTCCATATCAAAGGAGCCATCATTGACATTTCAATCTAGCTTCTTCTGTTGTTGTTTCTCTTCTTCTTCCTAGAGTCCCAGCTAGGCAGCGCATGCCAGAAGCATTCCCAACAATGATGCCAACTCAATTATTATTACGTACAAGTGGACAAATTTGACAAGAAATTTAAACTAATTTTGGTTCACAAACAGTCTCGTCATTCTGTGGAGACAAGGCTATGCACGTTGGTGTCCTGTAAATCGTTCGGTAGGAAACAAAGTACATGTTTTATTAATTGGCAGTTTACCTAGAGAGAGAAAGAGAGAGTTGATGCCTGGCCAATCAAATTTGGGTTGTGTAATATTATGTGCAGCTATATATATGAACGTTCAAGGGTCTAGCTATCATGCTGTGTTCTCTTCATGGAGGGATCCTTGGGTGTGAGAAAAGGTGCGTGGAGCAAAGAAGAGGATGATCTTCCTAGAGCTTGTATCCAACGGTACGGAGAGGGCAGTTGGAACCTCATTCCTCAAAGAGCAGGTACTCTTGTACAAACTTCTTATTTAATATGATTTTTTTTTACCAATTTGATAAGAATTTTTAACATGAAGGTCTTGTTTGAGAAACTTAATAGGAGAGTCATCTTTGTTTTTGATGAATTTGTGGGGGGAAGGAGAGGGAATATGATGTATTACTCACTTTTTTTGAATATAAAATTAATTCTTATTTAGAACCAAAAAGAGAAACATTAAATTTCTTCTAATAAATTATATAAACATATATTTGGATTAAACAAACAGTTTGTCTATACAGATGGACATTGATTGCTGGAAGAATACCTGGAAGAACAGCAAATGATGTAAAGAACTTTTGGAACACATCCATGCGCAAGAAGAGCGAAGAAAACGAAAATCAAAAAGAAGCAATGATACCCCACGAAATATTAAAGCCTCAACCTCGGACCTTGTAAAAAATTTCTCCTCGCTTGGGAGAGAAACAAACTGGTGAATATCATAACAGTGCCAAACAGTGCAGCACTGAAGCATATGCAGCCACACCACTGCAGTTTCCAGGGAATTGGTCAGATAATTGGTTGGAAAGTTTGTTGGAGGAACTGGGAAGTTGCACATGCGAGGGGAATGGCTCTTGCTGTTCATGCACAGAAGAAGAAACCCTCAGGCTTGATCTCTGGGATGAGGAACTCATCAATGCAACGGGGACATAAGCCCCAAATGCCCAGGATCAAAGGGGTAATACCATATTCCATTATCTATCTCAAAAGCTTCAATTTAATCAATCCAGAAAATATAATCTAAACTTTTGATTAATTAATTAATTTATATTTAAATGAAGTAATCGACAAAAAAATTTTGAGACATAAAATAAGATAAAATATGAGATAAATAATGTTATTTTTAAATGAAATGAATTCTCTTTTAACTTCAACATTTGGAATTCTCTATTTTAGAATAAATATATTTTTTGTGATCAGAGTTTATTTCTGTTGTATTGTATACTTAATCTTGTATTATATATCATTATTATATATCATTTTTGATATATCACGAGTGTTAATTTCAGTATATTGTAACTGTCATACCAAATATACCTCAAATGTATCTTGTAGCCTCCAATAATGTGTTTCAAAAAAGTGGCATTAAACAAGTGAATTAATAGTGTTAATTTGGTCACCCACCAGAATATAGAAAGTCTCTTATCACTTTCGGAGCTACTTACTCATTTCATGCCAAATGGAATATACTCAACAAGGAATCCTTGGACAGGGTGAAAGGATAACAAAATGGATTAAGGATGGAAATAGAATTTGGAAATTAAGAGCTAGTCTGTTTTTGATATATTAATATGGTGCTCATTCTCCAATTTCTATTGATAAAAGAACAATGCCGTATTCTTTAATTTAATGATAATGGTAAATAGAACAAGAACTGTAAGCCCATTCTAAAAGCAGACCTCCTTCAGCAACAGAAACTTGAGATTGAGAAAACTGAAAAGGAACACAAAAGTAGAGTAGATGTGCTTGTTGAGTGGTTGGTTTCCTCTTGGGAACAGATAAGATGGATAGCCACAAGTGGGACATTCTGCCCTTTTGGTGAAGGGTAGCCCCAACCATGTGCCTAACTATCTGTTAGACATTGTCAGATAATTATCTTTATCTTAAATTAGGATTAATCTTAAATAATGAAGAAGGTTTAAACCAAAAATAAGGGATGCATGCAACCAAGATTTTGGCTTAGTTCAAAATCATTTTATTTTTCATATATCTCTGTCTCATAATTAGCCAAGATGCAATTACACCCTCAACCAACCAGGCAACCACAACCTGCAGTGTTAGGTTTAATAAATTTTGTAGAGCAGTAAGTCTCTCAAAACTCATCATGAAGCGATATTTTTAATCGTTCAAGTGTGGGGCAAACTGAATGTCACAATCAACTGTTAAATGCATCATGCATTATCGAATGCTCACCCATTTTACGAAAACGGATTATTTACGTGTGATTGTATAGTGCAATCGACTGTTAGTCGTTTGATCTGTTTAAAATTGTGTTAATTGTACAGCTTTAAGTGGATTGGACTATCAACAAGTCAGCTACACAGTGCATTCGACTGTAAGTAATCTGGATCCTTTATCTATCAATCAAATAAAGAAGCGTTTAGATTGTCATCAGAGGTGGAGAAAAAAAAATTCTAAACAATTTAATTTTCTCTTTTCTTGGCAGAAAATTTAATTTCCTTTAATTCAATACAAACGCTCATCAGAATGATGTATATCAGTCTCACTGATTGAGCACAAACACTAGATTAATTTTTGCTATAAATATATATAAAAATTAATTACTCATTTTACATTCTATATTTTTACACAGTTTAAATACAAGATTAATTTATTTTTGACAAAAAAATACTAAATGATAAATTCTTATGAACAAAAACAATTTTAAAATTTTGAATTTAACATCTTTATTAGTATAAACACATACATTATTATAAACACATAAAATACATCCATTGCTATAATAACCTATAGTTCTATTGGTATTTCATTTACATTACACCTTTTTTAATAGATGTTTTATATTATGTATATAAAATATTTATATATTTAGAATAAATATTTTTTATTTATTTTTGTCATTAAATAAGTTATTTTTATATAAAATAAAGACATAATAGAATTTTAATATCAAAAAGGACTTTCATTTATTTTTCCATTAATCTAAGCAGAAGATTTATCAAATATATATATATATATATATATATATATATATATTTTATAAAATACTCTTAACTCCACTGTTAATTTCTCTCTGTTACCTTCTTCCACTTCCAACTTCTCCCATCTACCTCACTCACCCCGTCTTCCTTCCCTCACTTACCTGCTTGTCACCTATCCTTTGCATTCATCATCCTCATCATCCCGTTACCGGTGGGTTTTCTCGGCTTGGAGGGTTTTCTTTTTCTTGGTATTTTTCTTCGACAATCAACGCTTGTGGCTTGATCTGTGGGTTCCATTAGTTCAATCAACACATGCAACCACAAAAAATGAGATGGATCCGCTTTTCTAGAGTGAATGATGCTTCGTTCAAGTAAACAATATGAAAATCTCCATCAATACATGCAACTACCAATTTAATATTTTCTTTTTTCTAGTTGCAACTGAAAAAATTTCCCAAATCTCAATTCATCCCCAAAAAATTTCCCAAGTGAAAATTGAAGACAACCTAATCGAGAAAATGTTCTTCACCAAATCTCAATTTCTTGGCAAAAATGGTGCAGAATTTCATGGAGCACACACTACAAGATCTGAAGCAAATGTTTGATATATTTCTCCTCTCAGTGGATACAAACTGCTATGCCCATTTTCTTCTTCACAACAAATTTTCCATCCGAAAATTGAAGACAACCTAACCTAGAAAAAGTTCTTCACCAACAAAAAATCTCTCAGCACACACTACCAGCTCTAAAGCCAAAGAATCTGAATGATGTTTAGTTACAAGCAAAAAGAAAAAAAAAAAAAAATGGGCAAGAATTAAGGTGGGGCGTGGGATTTTTTGTGGGTTCATTATTTGCAGAATAAAATTTCTGGAAATTTTTTGGAATTTGGCATGATTGAACATATATTCTGGGCTTTGCTCTTATCTATTTATGCAAAATTTTGTGCTATTTCATCTGTTGGATTTTCATCGCAGCATGATGAAGCAGTTGCGGATGGTTCCGGCATGGAGGAGGCAAAAAGCCAAGCGCAGGCTGTGGAGTACTTGAGCGGGTTCCTTCTAAACCAAAAAGGAGATTTTTCACTATTTCATGCGTTTTGATGGCTGCTTCCTTATTTTTCTCATCCTTGTAAGCTTCTTGCGTATGTAGGTCTTCCAGAAGTTCTTGACATCCTTGAAATTATGTCCTCAGCAAAGACCAATGGAACAAGTACTTATTAGCTCCAACAAGCCCTTGACAACCATCTTACCCAGAAGACATTGTTCATGCTTCATTAATTTATGTCAATAATATCACCTCACAGGTATGTCCTTGTGTAGAAATAAAGAAGCCAGAAGTTATTTGTAATTACTAATATAAATTCTTGTTATTATCCTTAACATGCTCTGATTTTGAAATTAGCAACTTTCCATTACCCTTCAAACCAAAAAAGAAATGAAAGATTAGATTTTGCACAATCGACTTGATTTAAAGTACTTTTTGGTAGTAAACACTTCACAGAATTCACCAAAGAAGTGTTAGATGGTTTCTCTATGATTAAGTTCATCAAAACACAAAAATAGGATAACATATAAAATATAAACTCTAGTAGCTTGGGATGAGAAAATTGAGTAGTTTATAAAAAGTTAGGGTTTCAAACCCTTTTTTCTCTTGTAAACTAAAAAATGATATATTTTCTTTTGTTTGATTTCAATAATAAGAGGGGCCAACTCTTAATTCATAATAATTAAAAAAAATCAAGCTTAAAATGATAAGATTAGGTTTGGTTACATGGAAGAGTAGCTGGGTATACCACAATTAGAAAAGACACTAAGCAATCCAAATTGGATAGGCTAAGGTTCTTGTCCAGCTTTCTTTCTGTATATAGTCTCATCGCCTAATCCAATCAAACCAAAACAATGTCGTATTCATCAGGTGCCAGCCTGCAAGTATATATGTCCAAGTTAACCATTTACACTTGAAAGTTAAAGTGATATATATATTCTCGGGCAAAATCTTTTCAAAAATAAGTAAGTACATAAATTACCATTACTAATTTCTATATAATTAGATGAAATTGCCAAAAAAAATTGAAAAAATTAATTAAAAAGTATGAAAAGCTAATTAAAAAATCATTGCACAAGTGCGTTACATGTATAAATGAATAAAACATTTTTGAGTTATATAATTATTATGTTTATTGTCATAAAATATGCTATATGATTTCATGTTTAGGTTTTGGCTTGTATTGATTATTACTTCGTAATTTAAGTTTAATTAATTTGGTCTTATTTTTGGTGATAATATACTTAGAGACTAAAATAAGAGAAATTGAAAAACCTATAAATTACTTATTCAAATATAAGGATTTCAACGTAGGAGAGATTGGCTTGGATAATCAGAGGAAAGAGGGGGTCGGGGTGAGAGTAGTTAAGGCTCAATTATTTTTTTGGGTTTTATGATCATAATGGATGGGAGGGAAAAAATGAGGAATACTAACTCAGAACATAAAACAAAATTTAATGAGTTTAAAGTTAATTCTTTTAATTGGTGAGCATCTTTTTTACTCGAAATTAACTCATTCCAAACTTTCAAGTTGAATAAGTTATATAAGTTGGGCTCAATTAAAAAAAACAAAAAACTAATTGAGTGTTCTAAATTCATCTACACCAAATAAGGTTGATAAATTGAGCCAAAATTGTATAAAATTATATTCCTTTAAGAAAACAAACAAGTAATATATCAAAATTTCAAACTATCCAAAAAGTAAACACTAGTCATTAGCATTTATCAAGTTCAGTATTCTTAATTCTTGATAGTTTGGCTTCTTGGTGGTTGATTCTTCAGCTTTATTTTAACCTATTAGTGCATTTCTTTTATGGTCAAATGAGTTTCAAGGTAGGATTATTGGTAATTACATTAAAGATAATGCTATTTTAGTAGATTTAGGTTGGGTCAATCTACTTAATATTATACATATCTATAGTGATATGATACAATATACCATAATTAAGTGGCAGGTAGAGTGAATTAATTAAACGTGGCTTTGTCAAATTTTTTCTGTTGTTATCTCAAATTAATTGTTACCTTGAACACATGGGGACCCTAGATATACGATATTGCTAAAAAAATACTATTAATGAGTAGTAATGAATTTGTGGACTTTTAGTTCTTCTGCCGTAGATGCCTCCTTCGTATGTCTTGTGATTTGTCTCAATCTCAGTAATTATGAGTATAAAGAGTTGTGTCATGTACACAAATTACTTCTATACACTCACTATTATTTTTTTTTATATAATTTTATCTATGTAAAATAACTAAAATAGAATAATGTGCAGTTAATTATATAAAAATAGGTATAAAAGTTACATTTCTCTAGTATAAATATGCTATTCTATAATTGTGTGTGGTCTGTTTTTGTCCCATCATCCACTATTAGTCAAATAAAATAAAATAAAATAAAATCATAAAACAATACATCTTCAACAATTTAATAAACTTTTTGCGGTGATAACAAATGATTGGATATATAGAAAAGATGTGTTATATCAACGTTCATTTGGGTATTTTTACTTTTTATATCTTTATTATTTTTTATAGTTTTATTTTTATGATCAATTACAAAAGATGTATAAGTGTACACAGAAAAATGTACACCTATATATATTTCTCTATAAGACACAATTGTTAATGACATGTTTATTCCTCGAATTGTAGAATCTTTTTCTTGTATTTGTGAATCGTCTAATTATCGCCAACTGCAGTTATTCATTAAGATACTGTCGATTAGATCCAGCAAACATACGTGTGCATTTTATATATGTTGCATCAAATGTCATCGACGACCTATAGAGTGTGATTGAAATACATCTGATCACATAGTCTGAGTCTGAAAAGGAAATAGGTGAATTTGAATTAATCAACCTAAATTTATACAAATTGCAGCTTTCACTCTGAATATTTTAATTGAATTTGTTGTCCAAGAGCTATTTGTGTTGACTATTATTAATGGATATATAGTGTTGTTAAATATGAAATTATTCTTTATTTTTATTTAATGGTTTAAGATTTTGAAATAAATTAATCCTTGATATAAAAAATCTGTAAATAAACAATAAAATGTTTCTATCTGGACCCGCATATATCCTTAGCTCATCACACACCAGTATCTGAACCTTTTTTCATCCTTAGTTTCTTAATTTACTGATACAAATTGAACAATAGATAATATAGCTAATCAATCAATTAAAAAAGCGTTCAATTGTCAACATATATAGGTTGAGAAAAAAATGAACAATCTGACTTTTTAATTCAATGTAATTGCTCAGTAATTAGAAGGATGTATATTAGTTGATTCACTGATGAGACCCCTGATGTTAGTTGTCTACAACAGAATCATCTCATATATTGCTTTCCAGGAAAAGCAAAGTTTTGGACTTTTGGTGTCTAATCATTTCCAGTCATTCTCATTTCAGTCTTCATCCAACTATCGGGCAAGCCGCAAGCCGATATAATTATTTGAAAACTAACCTGTGTGGAATAGGTGATATAAAATGACCAGTGAATTATTAGGGTTTTATTTTTGACTTTTATTAAGGTTTTTAATTAGGGTTTCTTGTTATATTGCCCTTTTATTGTATGTTAGGTTATTTTATGTTATGTTGGGTTATCTTATTCTAACCCAAGATCAGTAGTATTTTAGTGATTTGGGTGTTAGCTTATTTTGCTTATAAATAGGCATATTTTTTATTCATTTGAAATTTTTTTCATGAATTGAGAAATTACATATTATTATTTTAGAGAGTAACTAAAGTTGAAGGAGTACTTTATTTAAAGGAGTACCTTAGGGTTTTCTTTTCCTTTCTCTATTATTTCACACTAATTTATCCTTTTGTTTTACATCAAAAGGTCCAATGGCATGGATATACAATTTATGCAGCCCACTTTTTTATTTAATGGATGGACACGATTACAAATTAAAATTAGATCTCGTCCTAGAAGAGAGAAACTTAACTTGAACTGAAATGGAATACATAAGTAGATTAGACGTGCTTGGGGCTATAGCTTAGTTATTCTATAGAACCCAAAAGCTAAGTTTGGACCTATGAGACGACATATCTTTTGTATTTGTCATAAATACTTTTGCATTTTTATACTTAACTATAGCATTTTAAATTTATACTTAATTGTTAAATTAGTTAATATTTATGTCATTGAGGTTTACTTAGAATTATTTATATTTTATATTAATTTTTTTATTTTAAATTTAAATTTACTTGTTATGAAATTTTTATTTTTAAAATTAGACCTAAGGACCTCAGAATTTGTTAGGTTCGTTTCTATGTGTCTAAGTTAAAGATTAAAGCAACAAATCTTTATGAATTGATGAAGTGATGGCATATATGCGAATTTCTTAATTTTAAGAGCAAGAGAGACATTAGACAACTTAAATGAAGGGTAATGTGATAAATTGGCCATCATAATGGCATGATTGTAAATAAGTAGACTTTTCCCCTCCTTTTCTTAGTGAAATTTGGCCATCCCCTTCCTCCCATCATTATTCACGTTTTTTTCCCTTCTCTCTAGAGTTTAGAAACTTTCTTCTTCCTCCTTATGGCTGCCCCATGAAAATTGAGGGCTACTAGGAGCTCTTGTAATTAACCTAGGATGGTTTAGAGATCATTGTTTTGATTCTTCAAACTAGTATTATATTTATTTTAGATTTAATGAAAGTTGTGTTTTTCTATCCTTTTTTTTTTTTCTCTCTAGAATTATGTATGAACTTTTTTTATGTATGATTCTTGTTTGAGCTTGTGCTTTTTCTAGGATTGATCCATGTAGGAATAATTTCTATGGAATAGAACTTAATTTGATTAAATTAAGATTTAGATTTTAAGTCTTGAATGCTCTAAAACCTTACCATGATTATGGCTGGGGTTAGGGTTGGTTCTAATAACCATAATCTATGTAATTTTGTAGTAGGAATTACTGATTTAAGTACAAGAATCTTAATTTAGTTATGGTTCAACTAGATTAATTAATTGGTTAGGTTAATCTCAAGATTTTAGAGTTAATTTTCAAAATTGAAATTAAATTATATCTCTTGGTTAAAGATAGAATCACCGAGTGTTGGACAATTCCTAGGTTAGTTGCACTTTCATCATTGATTAAATTTGGTTTCACCTATTTGTTGTGCTTACTTATTGTTTATTTGCATTTTTATTATTTTGTTGTTGAAAATCCCCCTTTTCAAAACCTAAATTAACTAAGACCTATACTAGTTGATTTTTTATGATACAACATGTGGTTTGAAAAATTAAATTCAGATTTTCATTTGACCACTACCTATAATAGTGACTTTATAGGTGTGCATTAGTTTGAGACTGCTTTCTAACTTGAAAACATAAGTATTAGGTGTGTTTAGAGCATTGTGAATGAAGCACATGCAAAGGTTTTACATAGAAATGGAAGTGTACTTAAATTCACTTTGATCTAGTGCTGATGGTAACCCTCTCTACATTAGCAACCATAATATTGAAGGACTGGCTAGGTATCGAATCTTCTCCCTTCTGATTTCTGATATCACCTCAAAATTTGTTTCATTAATATGGATCTTGTTTGGGTTATATACATTGAACACTGTCGTTGATAATGGAATGAGGAATATTAACCTTATTTTTCTTACAAGCTTAGTCCATGTTACCAATCCATGCAGATGGAAATTATACAG
Source organism: Bauhinia variegata (assembly GCA_022379115.2). Taxonomy (NCBI): domain Eukaryota; kingdom Viridiplantae; phylum Streptophyta; class Magnoliopsida; order Fabales; family Fabaceae; genus Bauhinia; species Bauhinia variegata. The sequence continues at coordinate 18,681,012 of CM039428.1, read as the reverse complement.
GGGATTCTCATATTATTCAATCTTTAATTGATTTCTGCAAATCTTCCTGACCCATGTGTTTATGTTGATTCGAACATAATATTATATATCTGTGAGACAATGATAGTAGTCATGGAAATTCATTTTGAAACGACTTAATCAATCAATGTTACTTAAGAATATTCAATTTTTTATTATATGCAAAATTATAAGATCTTAGATTATAATCCAATTGTTTACATCATATATTGAATTTAGTTACTTAAAAACTTAACATTGTTTGATGGATTTTTTTTTTTATTTACTTACAATTTAAATAAGGTACTATGCTTTAGTATTATCATATATATATATATATATTTTCACAGAAATACTTTTATAAAAAAAATCTTAAACCACTTCAATTTCTAGCTAGTTAATGTTTAGAATAATGGCCAAACATATTCCTTCTTACTTTGGCGATGGGGACTCTATTTTTGTCCGCATTTCCACTTCCTAAAAAGCAAAATTAATAAAGGACATAGCATCGTATTAGCTTAACGAAAACATGTTAAATTTAAGGTATTTTAGAGTAACAATTTTGATTTGGCATCTTATAATTACCTCTAAAAGCAGTTTTTTAATCATTGCTCTGAACTCCAACTAAGTTATTAATCTTACATTACCTAAGTATAAACAAAAATAAGCGAATCATGCAACCAAGATTTTGGCTTAGTTCAACATCATTTTATTTTTCATTTTTCTTTCTCTTAATTATTAACCAAGCAGGAATCTCGACCTACCAGCCACGCAACCACATCCATATTTCAGACTTAAGAAGCATTAAACTGCCTATAAAATCTTCTAAAAACTCATTATGAATATCATCCCGAGTCTTGGAGTTGGAGCGATATTTGTCTGAGTGTGGGCACTTCCCACTCAACTCTCAAATGCTTCATACATTATCATGTGCATATATATATATATATATATATATATATATATATATATCTATCTATCTATCATTAGCCTATTACACTATTACGTGTTGTGAACATTTTTTTTCACCCGTAGTTTCTTAACTTATGAATACAAAATGAAAAATAGTATGGTTAACCACAAGTACTCGAGATGTTATGTGTGATGTCAAACTCACGAATATGTTTCTTATGCAATGTTTCTCCCTGATATACAAAGATTCCCGATCTCTAAATGAACTTTCAATGGCATTGAGTCTAAAATTTTTAATGTGGTATAGAGATACCATCTTGGTTCATGTGTTTGTGTATATGTGGATGTACATTCACTTAATATTATAAAATATGAACATCAATAGTATATAGTTGAACATGTATATACCTGTTTCCCCAGAGTCTATGCAACCTTATCATCAAGTCAACTTCATCCTCACTGAAGTCTCCCCTCTTGAAGTCTCCTGCTTTTCGGCACCTATTCAAGCTTGCAAAATGCAAATAGACTTGTAACTTGTTACGAATAAATTTAACTTGAAAATTTAAATTATTAGATAAAAGTACATAAATAGTTTTATATCTATCATGCTTTATCCAAGAAAGTGATGTGTTAATTATTTAAACAAAAATGCTTTGATACAAGCAATCAAATTCAAAAAATTAAATTATTAAGTAAAGACCCGTAAATAATTTTAGGCCTCTTTTCTGTTTGACAAACAACATAAAAATCCTCAAAGTTTGAGTCTATGGGATGAGTACCTGCTCTTTGAGGAACCATATACCAGTTTCCTTCACCAAATTGCTGAATTTAGGCAGGCCTTGAGAAGGTCATCTTCTTCCTTGAACCATGCTCTTTTTCTGACGCCCAAAGATAACTCCATGAGTTACACTGAGATGCCCACAAGAATGGGCAGCTATTTCTACGCAGAGCAATCTTTAAATACACACTCTAAGGCCTAAGCCACTATTGCCGATAACATCTTTAGAATTTGAGTCTGAAGATATGGAGCAGTGTGACATGCACAGCCTATTGTCCACAGGAATAATACAAAATGTTTCAAGTTAGGTAATGGAGCCCAAGAAGTCTTGTTGCTGTATGATTGGCAGGGCTAAATTAATTTCTTGTCAACCTTTCAAGTTATGTCCTCAGAAACGTCCAATGAAATAAATAATTGCTCAAACATGGCCCTGACAACCATCTGTACCCAGAAGTCATTGTTTATGCATCATTTATATATGTCAATAATATCACCTGAATATTGATATCTAAGTTTATCATATTTATATAATGTTGTTACTTATTTTTTTACTAACTCTAAATTGTAAAACATAAACTCTGAAATTCAAAAACTCTAACTCTTAAAAGACTAAATCTTAAATTAAAAAACTCTAAATCCTAAAATCTTAAAATTATAAACCCATAAAGCATAAGTCATAAACCCTAAAATCTTAACACCCTAAACTAATGTATATGCAATATACAAGCAGATTATATTAATATACCTATATGTTATTGGAAAAGTTACAATAATATGCTTATTTACAGTCAATTTTCTTTTAAAAAATTAAAGTGAATAAATTTCCTACGCTTTCTTTAGAATTTGATGAAATTGCAGAAAAAAAAAGAGTAAAAAAAATGCAAGTAAAAGTATTAAAGTGTTTGTGTCAAAGAGACTTAATATGTCTATTAGACTCGACCTTGAACGTAAGTGTTGGATTCATAAGTCTCTAGCAATATGACAACCAAGAGAGAAGGGAGCGAAAGAGGGGTGACAAAGAGGCTGAAATGCAAGCAAACACAAGGCGAAATCATATTTTTCGTTTAGAGAAAATCATGTATTAGAGTGTTTGTGTCATCAGTTGAAGCCAATGTCAGAGTCAAGAATTGGATAAAAGGAGGTCAAGGTTTAAAAATTAAGATTTCAGATGACTAAATGTAATTTTTACATAAATTATAAGGTGAAATAATGATTATTATATAATATTAAGACAAATTTGACAATTTGGGACATTGTGGCCCGCGCCACTTCCCTCCCTGTGCCCCTGAATGGTGCCTCTACATATATAGCCCAAAACATCGATGGTGATGAGAACGACGTGTATCTGTGTTTTCCAGACAAGATAGTTGGATATATGCATCTATGACGGTGATGAGAAACATATGATATGAGATTCCTGTATTCATAAAAGCAAGCACCTCTCTCGTTCTCAACCTCTTCCCAGTTGTTCCAGCCATCATGCTTTACACATTGATCCGTGTAACAGTAAGCAAAGATCACTCTTCCATAAGGTCCCCTGGGTCGACCAAGATACATGTATGAAGAGCCTCCATTTGCCTGTGATACCAATCTCTGCAATACCATTCACAAGTAACTTATAACATAAGCAACAGAACAGGCCAGAACATAAAAGGAATGTAGGGTGAAAAGGGAGGACTACAGTCGAAAACTTGAATTGAGTTGGGAAGACGATATTCATATTCAGACATGACTGGTTGTTTATTGAGAGATGATGCAAGCATGGGAGAAGGCTTGGGCAGCCGTCCAAAAAAAAAAAAAAAAGAAAAGAAAAATGACTATTTAGTGCTTGATAAAGCCTAGAGTGAAATTATCTACAAAAATAAAAAAAAGAACTACCTCGAGAAGAGTTTAAAGTAGAGTTGTCTAAAAATTTATTTGCATATCAAGAAGAGTTTGAAATAGAGCTATCCATATAATCTATTTTCTCAAAGGTGAACAAATGTTATAGTGATAACGTAGAATGGTATTTAAGTCTAAGAAGCTCTCTCATTATCTAATAACCTAGTCTTTTGGTTAAGTTTTTTTCTTAGGCTTGATTCATTTCATGTGAACACCTAGGGTACATATAGTTTGTAGGAACAGAACAAACCATTCCTACAGAAAGCAATAAATGACGTGTTTGGTTAATGTTTGCTTTGGATAGAAAAAAAATGCCAACGGTAAAAAGATTTAGTTGTTCAATCGATTAGCTGTATCCTACTAAAATTGGGCGGACTGAGCCTCTCTCGTGGGATTGGAGAAATTTTGACTAAACTACCCCTTGCACTGGAGAGCAAGAACATGGGATAGTGGTGGCGACGGTAAATATGACTTTGACCAATGGCCTGACAATGATGGTTCCGGCAGATATGACTCCAATCAGTGGTAGTGATTTGGGGATCTTTGCTTGATTTGAGATGGGTATTCCTTGCAAAGAAAACCGAAAGACATAATAGCAAAACTATGAGTTTCGAACATCAACTGAGTGGATCTCGCTTTGGTTTTGACCTTGCTCTGTTTCTTCTCATTCATTTTCTATATATATATTGTTTATCTCCAATAGTGCAATTGTTCGTTAATGCTAGAAGTGCTCTTATGGCATTTTTTTTGGGTGGATCATGTGAAGAAAATAGTATGTTATGTGAATATGTGTATATATGTATGCTCTGTAGGCACCTAAGGTATGCACATTTACAGGAATATATTTTCAATTTGAATAAGCAAACCTAAGACAAAATCTTTTCTCTCATATTAAATAAGGTTTGAGACAAAAAAATTTGTTCAGATTAAACTATGTCATTACTCTCTAGGGTGCTTTAGTTGTGTATAAACTGCATGCATATATAGCACTAGAAGTGGCATGGAAATAGAGCTGAATAGATTACAAGCTTACAAGCATGCATGCCTGATTTACATGTTTAGGGAACTTGGGATTGTCAGTGTAGGGACTTAATTAGAGGGATCCGTAGGATAGACATATTCAAGAGGAATTCGATTGGACTAGAGAAGAAGATGATGTTCTCAGAGCAAGTGTTCAAAGTTCAACACTCTTGTTTGTTATTTAATGATGCTAGGGTTTCAACCAAAGTCTTTTCAAGGGCAGATGCATCATAATAAACTGCACTTGCAACCTTGAAATATGGATAATAGATGTCGACATGGTCCCACAATTTGTTAAACTGCCGCACTTAATAAGATTTATTTTATAATTTCTTTAAAATCAATCAGAAAATGACACTTAATTATATCCCAATTCACCAACTAACTGTCATAGCTAATTAAGCTTACCCAGAAACCTTTTAATGTTGCAAATTAATGACAATCAATTCATCAGCTAACAGTCTTACAGAGCTAAGTCAGTCAAACTAAGTTACGTAAACTGACGGCAGCGTTACATCTACAACAACAATCACACCAAACTTGGTAAGATATTGCATTTACAAGTTCGATCTTTTCTCTTTTTGTAAAATGATTGACGATGTCAAACTGGTCCAGTAGTTCGAATATGCTCATGACATGCATGGGATGTTAATAACAATGCTTGATTCCTTGTAAGTAGTAAACTAATTTTTTTCTCAAGTTATTAACTAATCACGAAAAATCTGGTTCTAATAGAACATAATAATATCATGCAATCTTAATCTCAAAGTTTATTCTTCTTATTTATTTTTAACTAATTAACTTCCATTTAGCTATAAAACGGCTATTTTGCAAGTATATATGAGCTTTCTCTATATATATATATATATATATATATCAGCATGCAAATTCCTCGTATCTTTGCATTTGTGGGTTGTATTTAACTGCTATATTATATTATATATCAAGTTAGAGGATGTGAATACAATCATCATTTCGTGGCATCATAATGACCTAGCAGTCGTTCATCACTAGCTATATATAACCAATGCTGGATGAAGAGACATCGATGTCAATGACTTTTATTGGAACTGTGGGGAGACTAGACTGCAGATGTGTTGATCTGATACTGGACGAACTCTAGACCCACTAACTATTAGTTGTACCATTGTTTAAATACAATTTTGTGTACATATTCTATTTATTAGTTAGTTGTAGAATAAGACTATACAGAAAAGTAAAAAAAATTATGAAAAAAAGAAAGTGTAAAAAGTTGGTACATATAAAATATGTACATATATAGTATGACTCAAAAGGTGAAATGCATTTAACTTGAAAAGTAAACTATTTTTTTATCTTTAACACTCTAGTCAAAATCAAAAAGATTATTATGTTTTAAACTCTTAAAATTAAATTCTTACATCAGAAAATTTTATCAAACTTGACTTTTTAGGCTCTTTTTTGTTTACGGAAAGATTTTATTTACTAAAATTTTTGCAATACAAGGTACGAGAGTTACTTTTTGGTTTTAGCTGAAGTGTTTAGAAGGATTACTTAGTCGTTTCCCTTTAGAAAAAGTGAGGAAAGAATTTATATACAGCTTTGAAAGGAGACAATTTTTCATAAATGAACTTAATTATGATAGGAGCCATTATTGACATTTCAATCCAGCTTCTTCTGTTGTTGTTGTTCTTCCTCCTAGTGTGCCCGCTGAACAGTGCATGATAGCAGCACTGTCAGCAATGAGGACAATTCAATAATTATTACGTACTAAGGGGACAAATTTGACAAGAAATTTAGCATAATTTTGGAACCACGTTTTCACAAATAGTCTCGTGGTTTTGTGGAGACAAAGCTATGCAAGTTGTTGTCCTGTAAATCGTTCAGTAGGAAAAAAAAATTACACCATTTATCAATTGGCAGTTTACTGAGAGAGAAAGAGAGAGTTGATGCCTGGCCAATCAAATTTGGGTTGTGTAATATGATGTGCAGCTATTTATATGAACGTTCAAGGGTCTAGCTTTCATGCTGAGTTCTCTTCATGGAGGGATCCTTGGGTGTGAGAAAAGGTGCGTGGAGCAAAGAAGAGGATGATCTTCTTAGAGCTTGTACTCAACGGTACGGAGAGGGCAGTTGGAACCTCATTCCTCAAAGAGCAGGTACTCTTGGCATTATATTGAGTACTTAGGTTAACCAAAAACGAAATGATGATATATTAATGATATTGAATTGCTTTGAAGAAGTTATATATTAAACACCAGTACATTATTTGTTTAGAGTTATTACTGCGTGTAGATTGGCCACAACATGCAGTTGTCGCAGAAGGAGAGAACCAAGATGCCATGATACCCCACGAAATATGAAAGAACTTTTGGAACACACACATGCGCAAGAAGAGTGAAGAAAAGGAAAAAAGAAAAGAAGCCATGACAACCCACGAAATATGAAAGCCTCAACCTCGGACCTTTTCAAAAATTTCTCCTCGCTTGGGAGAGACACAAACTGGTGAATATCATAACAGTGCCAAACAGTGCAGCACTGAAGCATGTGCAGCCACACCACTGCAGTTTCCAGAGAATTGGTCAGATAATTGGTTGGAAAGTTTGTTGGAGGAACTGGGAAGTTGCACATGCGAGGGGAATGGCTCTTGCTGTTCATGCACACAAGAAGAAACCCTCAGGCTCGATCTCTGGGATGAACTCATCAATGCAACGTGGACATAGGCCCCAGATGCCCACGGATCATAGGATTACTTTCTTTAATTTAATGATAATATGAAATAGAGCATGAACTGTAAGCCCATTCTAAAAGCAGACCTCCTTCGGCAACAGAAACTTGAGCTTGAGAAACTGAAATGGAACACGGAAGGAGGAGTAGATGAGCTTGTCGAGTTGTTGGTTTCCTCTTGGGAACAGAGAAGTTGGATAGCCGCAACAAGTGGGACATTCTGTCCTTTTGGTGAAGGGTAGCCCCAACCATGTGCCTAACTATCTGATAAACATTGTCTTATAATTATTTCCCCCGATATATTAGGGACTTAATGGAGATTCTCCAACGGGAATTTATGAAATATTAAATCACTAAAAATATCTTTATATGCAAAATAAAATATATATAATAAGTAAAAATAGTTTAATAATTTAATTTATAAATAATTTTTTATATGAAATATGAAAATATATTTATAATTTTATATTAATTGATTTAAGTTTATAATTATTTATTAATTTATATTATAATTTTAAATATTTATTTGTATTTAATATTACAAATATTTAAAAAAGGTAACATATTATTACTTTTAAGAAAATTCTAATAAAATTCTTACAATTCCTCAATCCCCGTTGGAGTAGGGATGAGGACTCTACTTTTCGCTCCGACCCTATGCTATGCCATTACTAGTCAAATTTATATTTTATATATATTCTTTTTTAATTAGATATGTAACTTATTTTTTCTCTTTCTTTATCACAACATATATTAAATGAATTAAAAAAATTAAATAAAAAATATTATAATCAATGTATTATATTAATTAATATAATTTCGCAATTTATATGCTAAAATTTTAAATTACTAAGAGTTTGGGAATGGAGGAAGTATCCTGTAAATTAGTTGGCCATGTTTAGTCATCCATCTTGACTCAAACTAAAATTAAGGGATGCATGCGACCAAGATTTTGGCTTAGTTCAAAATCATTTTAGTTTTCGTTTATTTCTGTCTCTTAATTAGCCAAGTAGCAATTTCACCCTCAACCAACCAGACAACCACAACCTAGAATTTTAGGTTTAATAAATTTTGGAGTGGCAATAAGTCTCTTAAAACTCATCATTAAGCGATATTTAATTGTTTGTGTGGGGCAAACCGCATGTCACAATCAACTGTCAAATGCTTAATTCATTATTTAATGCTCACCCGTCTTGTCAAGTGCTCCATCAATCATTTGAAGCTTTCGAATTGAAAAAATTTATACATATATATCATAAAAAAATATATTTATTAATATATATTATTTTTAAAATATATACCAATATATATATATATATATATATATATATATATATATATATATATATATATATAAACATCATATTATTATATTGTGATATTTAAATAAAAAATTAATTATTTTTTTTATTTTTTAAAAAATAAAATACTAAAAAAGTTTATAAAATTTTTTAAACATATATAAATCATCTCAAAAATTATTATAAATACATACCACTTCTATAAATATTTATTAATATATATTATTTTTAATAAAATTACATCACTCTTTTACAAATTTATTTTATTTAATTTAAATTTATTTTATTTTATAATTTAATTAAAAAATGACACGAGATTCACGGGTTAGTGCTGAAATATTTTTACAAGATGATTGGTTGTTTGAAGTATTTTTTTTATTTTTTCTCTGCCTTATCTACTGTATCTCTTTTTTTATATTTTATTTTTATAAAAAATTATAATACATTAAATAATTTTTTTAAAATTAATTAACTCAAATATATAAAAAAAAATTGTGTTTGATTTTGAAATACAATAATATTAAATTTATTTAAGCCAAATCACTTCCTAATGGGAGATTTTATTGTACAAGATATCAAAATATAATAAATTTAAATTAAATAAAATAAATTTATAAGAATGTGGTGTAATTTTATTAAAAGTAGTATATATTAGTAAATATTTATAGAAGTGGTATGTATTGGTAATAATTTTTGAGATGGTGTATATGTGTTTAAAAATTTTTATAATTTTTTTAAATATTTTATTTATAAAAAATAAAAAATAAAAAATAAAAAAATTAATTAATTTTTTATTCGAATAACATATTATAGTAATACGATATTCGAATATCACAGTATGGTAATGCGATATCTGAGTAAAATATTATATATTAATAAATATTTTTAAAAATAATATGTATTAATAAATATTTTTTTTATAGTATATTGATGTAAATTTCTCTTCGAATTGTCACCAGAGGTGGAGTAAAAAGAATCTGAACAATTTAATTTTCTCTTTTTTGGTAGAAAATTTAATTTCCTTTAATTCAATACAATTGCTCATCAGAATGATGTATATCCGTTTCACTGATTGTGCATGTGCAAACATTAGATTAGATTTTGCTATAAATATATATAACAAATTAATTATTTATTCTACACTTTAGATATTTTCACACCATTGAACTATGAGATTAATTTATGTTTAATAGAAAATTAAAATGATAAATTTTTACTAAAATATCTTTAAAATTTAAAATTTGATATCTTTATTAGTATAAACACGTAAAGTACAATGAGTTGCTACAATACTATATAGAACTATTTGTATTTCATTTACATTACAACTTCTTCTTTTTTTAATATGTTTGGATTTGTCCCTGCTGAAGAGATCAATCCTTCATATTAGTTGTCTACAAAAGAATCATCTCCGAAATTGCTTTCCATCAGAGAAAAGTTTTGGGCATTTGGTGTCATTAAGCCAGCAAGTTCCTTGAAAAATCTCTCTTCTTGCCCGTTGATGTTATTAAGCCAACAAGGAGATTTGTTTTCGAAACTTCGAGGCTGAGTTTTCTCTACGTCATGCGTTTTGATGGTTGCTTCCTTATTTTTCGAAGGTTCTTGCGTATGCAGGTGTTCCAATAGTTCTTGACATCATTAGGTGTTCTTCCCCAAATCAAAGCCCATCTGCATAGAAAAATGCCTAGAACATCTGCTTATTTTATGCAACCATTGCTTGTACAAGCAATTCATGTATGCCTAAGCTCACTCCAACTGTGTTACTCAAAAACAATGGTTGTTAAAGAAAACAAACAAGGTCATGTGTAATGTATATTCACTTAATTTATATAGTATGAACATCATCAACAGTATATAGTTGAACATGTATACACCTATGTCCTGGTAGTCTATATAGTTCCTTCTCCAAACTGTCGAATGCAGACTTTGAGAAAGTCATCTTCTTCTTTGGTCCATAGAGACAAAAAAATTTATTCTGAACTTTTATATATAATAAAATAATATTACTAATTTATATCAATTAGAATTTTTAATTAATTAATAAATCATAAGATAATTTGAAAGAATGTGAGATATTATCTCAGCCACATGAATACAAAACGTTAAGTTAGGTAATGGTGCCACAAGCAGAATGGTGGTTATATCATTGGCATGTAGGGTAAATTTCTTGTCAACCTTGAAGTTATGTCCTCAGCAAAGACCAATGGAACAAGTACTTATTAGCTCCAATAAGCCCTTGACAACCATCTGTACCCAGAAGACATTCTTCGTGCTTCATTAATTTATGTCGATAATATCACCTCACAGTTATGCCTTTGTGTAGAAATAAAGACCAATGGAACAAGTAGGTATGTCACTAGTAGTTTGGGGATGAGAAAATTGAATAGTTTGTAAAAAGTTACTGCTTCAAACCTCTTGTTCTCATGCAAACTAAAAGGTAATATATTTTCTCTTGTTTGGTTTCGATGATAAGGGTGGCCACTCTTAATTCATAATAATTAAAAAATCAAACACATTCCACTTTAAATGATAAGATTAGGTTGGGTTACATATAGGATTTGCTGGGGTACACCACAATTAGACAAGACAAGCAATCCAAAATGGATAGGGCAAGATTCTTGTCCAGCTTTCTTTCTGCAGACAGTCTCATCGCGTAATCCAATCAAACCAAAATAATGTTAGTCTTCATCAGGTGCCAGCAACTAGGTCCAAGTTAACCATTTATATCGTTGGAAGGCTCACGTGCCGTTCCTAACTGCATTATACTAAAAAACTAGATTGATTAGTTACACTCTATTGCCTAAGTTAAAAAAGATTTTTTTCAAAGATGAAAGCTTATGTAATAAATGTCAAAATAATGAAGGTTGTTTGTTTTTTTATATTTTAATTTTTTTTATAATGTTAGTCTCTTTTTAGTTTTTATTCTTTTTGCGAGTATTGATTTAATTATGGGTTTTTTTTTTTTTAGGCCTTAACCCATTTGTCATGTTGAGACCTTATTAAATTTTGTTTCATATATATATATATATATATATAGAGAGAGAGAGAGAGAGAGAGAGTGCACAAAATCTTTCTAAAAATATTACAAGTAAATAAATTACCAATATTGTCTTTAAAATTTGATGAAATTTAAAAAAAAAAAAAATTTAAAGTATCAAAAGCACAAGAGCGTTTAGGGTTTAGGCATCTCTTTGTAAATGCCTATGCTTGATGGTTGATGCTTCAACTTTATATATATATATATATATATATATATATATATATATTTACCTCTTGCCCTTCTTTATGGTCAAATGAGTTTTAATATAGGATTAATGAAAATTACTTTAAAGATAATGCTATTTTAGTATATTTAGGTTGGATCTATCTACGTAACAATATAGCATATATAATATAGTAAATACAATATATAATGATATAATACAAATATAATACAATATACTAAAAAATAAGATCAATATATCTAGCCATTTTTAAGCTGAGCTAATACTCTTAGTGGGGGATTGGGTGAATAATTAAGGTGTTAGAATTGACTTTATTATTACACAATGAAGACTGTTATATACAAAGTATTCCTTATAAATATGTAAAGCCGTAACTCATATGTAAGTATTACTATAAATTCTAACTAAGGTGTTTAATTTAGACAACTCTTATGTTCTCTCTCTTTTTCTTTTTTTTTTCCTCTTTCTGTATAACTGAATTTGAATTATAACAATTTTAGTGTCTAATTAACAAGTTGATTGCTGAGATGCAAGTTGAGTCCTCTAATTAAGTGGCAGGTAGAGTGAATTAATTAAATGTGGCTTTGTCAAAGTTTTTTCTGTTGTCTTCTCAAATTAATTGTTACCTTGAATACATGGGGATCGTAGATATACAATATTGCTAAACAAGTACTATTAATGAGTATTAATGAATTTGTGGACTTTTAGTCTTCTTTTTTTTTTTTTTTTTTCCTTTGTGTATCTCTATTATACTTTTTTTTTTATTTATAATTTTATTTATACAAATTAACTAAAATTAAGAGTTGTACACATAGGCATTTACAAAGAGATGTAAAATAGTTTTTCTCACCCAAATTTAATTTTTATATATATATATATATATATATATATATATATATATATATATATATAGAAGAGTACTTTTATTTGAATTTTTGAGATAGTTCAAACTGAATTATTTATGAGTTAAAATATTTAATAATAAATTTTTATTTTATAAATATTAATAATTTAAAAAAATAAAAAAATTTATTCTCCCTTAAAAATGAGAATAAATATGTTATTTTATCATTGTGTCTCATTAATCTTTGTACCATCAATAGTTACAAGTAATATTATATAAACGTTCACTTATGTATACTTATTTTTTTTAATTATTTATCTTTACAATCAATTACAAAATAGTGTGTATAAACAAATCTATCCCAAATGAGAGATGTCTACTCCCCTAATTGTAGAATCGTTTTCTTGTATTTGTGACTTGTCCCAGTGTCGTCAACAGCGACAGCAGTTACTCATTAAGATACTGTCCATTAAATCCAACAAAGATACGTGTGCTTTTAAACAGCTTTTTATGTTGCATCAAATGTCCACGACGACCTATAGTGAGATTGAAATATACCTCACATAGTTTGAGTTTGAAAAGAAAATTGGTGAAATTGCATTAATCAACCTAAATTTATACAAATTGCAATCTTTCACACTGAATACTTCAACTGAATTTGTTGTCCTAGAGCTATTTGTATGGACCATTATTAATGGATATTGTGTTGGTAGATAAGAAATTATTCTTGATGTTTTATTTAATAATTTAAGATTTTAAAATAAATTAATCCTTCACATAATATAAAAAAAAAAATAAGTATAAAAGTTGGCGTATACAAAGAAATACACAAGTTAACACTTTGACAAAACCAAAAAAATTCATTATGTTTTAAACTTTTTAAATTAGACTTTTATGTTACAAAACCTTATCAAATTTGACTTTTAAAAAGGTGATTTGTTTGTACAAATGGTTTAATTAATGTAGCGCAAGGGTTAATTTATGAAGTTCCAAACATGCGGGTTACTTTTGGTTTTAGCAGGAGTGTCACAGGGAAAAAAATGGTTTTACTCTAACCTGGATTAATTTATGTTGATAATATCACCTCACAGGTATGCCCTTGTGTAGAAATAAAGACCAATGGAACAAGTAGGTATGTCACCGGTAATTTGGGGATGAGAAAAGTGAATAGTTTGTAAAAAGTTAGGGCTTCAAACCTCTTGTTCTCATTCAAACTAAAAGGTCGGTTTCGATGATAAGGGGGGACCACTCTTAATTCATAATAATTAAAAAATCAAGGACGTTCCACTTTTAAATGATAAGATCAGGTTGGGGTCCATATAGGATTTGTTGGGGTATACCACAATAAGCCAAGACACGCAATCCAAATTGGATGGGGCAAGATTCTTGTCCAGCTTTCTTTTTGCATATAGTCTCATCGCGTAATCCAATCAAACCAAAATAATGTCGGTCTTCATCAGGTGCCAGCAAGAAGCTCCAAGTTAACCATTGATATCGTTGGCAGGTTCACGTGGGCTCCGTCCCCACTTGCATTACATTAAAAATATAGATTGATTGGTTACCCTCCAATACCTATGTTAGAAAAGATTTTTTTAAAGGTGAAAGTTTATGTAATAAATGTTAAAATAATAAAAGTTGTTTATTTTTTTCATATTTTATTTTTTATAATGATGAACCTATATAGTTTCTTCGTCTTTATCTTTTTTGTCGATATTATTTAATGATGAACCTTTTTTTTTTTTTTTTTTTAACCCTTAACTATTTATCCTGTTGAAATTTTATTAAATCTTAGTCCATATCACACACACACACACACACATATCTTTTTAAAAATGTTACAAGTAAATAAATTACCAATATTGTCTTTAAAATTTGATGAAATTTAAAAAAAAAAAGAATTAATTAAAAGTATCAAAAGCACGAGAGCGTTGGTTGCTTGATGGTTGATGCTTCAACTTTATATATATATATATATATATATATATATATATATATATATATTTTTTTTTTTTTACCTCTTAATGCTTTTTTATTATTCCCCTACATTTATTAATTAACCAAGTAGGAATCTCACCACGTACCAACCAGGGAAACCACATCCTATTTTTTTTTTTTTTCTATCAGAGAAGGAGAGTAATATCGTTTAAGGAGTTGAACGTTTACAATTATCTTCTTTACTAATATGTCATTTCAATACTATTTTAAATTCTAATAATGTAAACTTTGTTTGTTTATCAATAAAGTTATAACTTGATGACTAATGTTTATTTTTATAACTTTATTTAATTTAAAAAGTAGTAGCATAGAGATTTCATCTATGTAAAGTAAAAAAGTTTTAAAATATCTCAAGAATGATTTAACAAAAAGTTAATATGATTAAGAGAAAACCTATAAATAATTTTTGTATTATATACGACACAATAACTCTCTTTAAAACTCGTTATAAATTTCAGGATAACTGTCATACTCAACTCTCATCTATGAACAAATTTAGTTATGTGCACGCATATAGGCCAAACCTGAGCAAAATCGAAATTGTTTATATATATATATATATATATATATATATATATATATATATCTTTTGCCAACTAAATATAGACCAGTTTTTCAAAATTATTACTCTTCTATCAGAAATTTCTTATCCAAAAATTTAATTAGAAAAGATTTATACCTGTATTTCTTTTAGAGGATGCCACCAGAAAATTAGCAGTACAAAACATATTATATGAGATACCTGTGTTGGTAAAAGCAAGCACTTGTCTTGTTCTCAACTTTTTCCCAGTTGTTCCAGCCATCAGGAGAGTCCGAAATAGAGCTGTTTGAAAGAGAAAAGGATTAGCGAGGGTTAACTTAAATGCCAAGGAGAGTTTAAAGTAAAACCATTCATGGGCAGTCTATCTTCTCAAGGGGTGGACAAATATTATAGTCACATATTAGTTTCACAATATAATACAATGGTACTTAAATCTAAAAAATTTTCTTTGGCTATTCTTTCCGGGTTAAGTTCTTTTCTTACACTTTAGTCATTTAAGGTGAACATTTAATAATTACTACTCTCCCTTTAGCCTGACGTAATCTGTCCTGACAAAATTATTTATAAAGATCTTTACAGAAATGTTACGACCGTTGCGGATGTAGCTCAAATGGTAGAGCGCTTGATTTGCATGCGAGCGGCACGGGATTCGATCCCATCTGCTCCACCAAAAAGAAAATTTTATTTTCATGTCATTTGGCATTGTACGATCTTTCTTTCTTTATTATTACAAGAAAGTCTTCTAGCTTGGATGGTCTAGATTGACACTTCCATTATTAGAAGTTGACCACTTTAAGGTTGCCAAACAGGGAAAGATGTTAAAACTTAGATATTTATAATGATTTTATTTGTCACGTTATTATTTTTTCACTTAAGTTTTAACGATATAATTCTAACTTATTTTGTCCTAACTGTGAAACCCAATTGCAATTTGCAACCGTTAAAAAATAATACCATATATCGTGGACATAAGCAGCTGCATGGTCTGTTGTTGACACCAGGGGATGCACATTTACAGGAATATATCTTCAATTTGAATAAGTAAAATTGAGACAATTTATTTTATCTATTTTATTCTCTATTTCAAATTCTATCTTATAGATATATAATTGATTAATATATAATAAAATAATGTTATAAGTTGTATAAATTAAATTTTTTTTAGCCAAACACTGACTTATAAAACAAATTAAGACAAAATATGAAATATAAATTCTATCTCAATAAAACTATGTCATTAATCATTAGAACGTGCCTTAATTGTGTATAAACTGCATGCATATATGTAGCATTAGAGGTGGCATGGAAATAAATAGAGCTGAATAGATTACAAGCTTGCATGCATGCCTGATTTACATGTGCTGGAAACTTGCGATTGTCAGTGTAGGGACTTAATTGGAGGGATCCATATATATATATATATATATATATATATAGCATAGACATATTTAAAAGCAATTCGCTTGGAATAGAGAAGATGATTTTGAACCAAAGTCTTTTCAAGTGCAGATACATCATAATAAACTAAACTACACTTGCAACCTTGACATATGGATAATATTTATTTTATAATTTCTTAAATAATCAATCAGAAAAATGACACTTAATTATATCCCAATTCACCAACTAACAGTCATAGCTAACTGAGCTCTCACAGCAACCTTTTAATATTGCAAATTAATGACAGTTAATTCATCTGCTAAAAGTCTTACATAGCTAAGTAAGTCAAACTAAGTTACGTAAACTAACGGCAGCAACAACTAATGCACGACAAACTTTGTGAGGTATTGCATTTACAAGTGAGATCTTTTTCTTTTTGTAAAATGATTCACCATGTCAAACTGGTCAGTAGTTAGAAACCTCATGACATGCATGCTTGGGATGTTAATGACAACGTTAGATTCCTTGCAATAAATTAATTACAAAAAATCTTGTTTCTATTTCAATGATATCATACAATCTGTGTAACTAATATTACTTAATAGGATAAAAATTATTGTTTATTTTTATCTAATTAACCTCCATTTAGCTATAGAACAGCTATTTTGCAAGTATATATTGAGCTTCTATATATATATATATCAGCATGCTAATGCCTCGTATCTTTGCATTTATGGGTTGTAATTGCTATATTAAGTTAGAGGATGTGAATACAATCATCTATTCGTGGCATCATAAAGGCCTAGCAATGGTTCATCATTAGCTATAACTAATGGTGGACGAAGAGACATTGACGTCAATGACTTTTCTTGGAACTATATAGGGAGACTAGACTTCAGCCGTGTTGATCTGATACTGGACGAACTGAACCATACGCCCACTTTTTTTTAGTTGTAGCTTTCTTTAAGTGCACTTTTGTGTATGTAAGTGTACTTATTTATTGGTTAGTTGTAGAGTAGTACAATAAAAGTAAAATATATAAAAAGAAAAATAAATATAAAAAAGTATAAAAATTGGTGTATACAAACAAATACAGAAGTAATTTAACACTTTAACAAAATCAAAAAAATTCATTATGTTTTAAATTTTTTAAATTAAACTTTTACGTTACAAAATCTTACCAAATTTGACTTTTACAAGGGTAATTTGTTTGTACAAATGATTTGATTAACGTAGTGCGAGGGTTAATTTATGAAGTTGAAAACATGCGGGTTACTTTTGGTTTTAGCACTAGCGTCACAGGGAAAAAATGGTTTTACTCTAACCTGCATTAATTAGACTTTGCCTTTACAAAAAGTAAGGAAAGCAATTATAAGCAGCTTTGAAAGGACACAATTTTTCACATCAAAGGAGCCATCATTGACAATTCAATCTGGCTTCTTCTGTTGTTGTCGTTCTTTTTCTTCTCCCTGGTGTCCCAGCTAGGCAGTGCATGCCAGTAGCAGTAGCATTCCCAACAATGAGGCCAATTCAATAATTATTACGTACTAGGTAAACAAATTTGATAAGAAAGTTAACCTAATTTGAGAAATTTACATACGTACCACAAAAAAAAATTATTATTAACATATATTATTTTTAAAAATATTTATTAATATATATTATTTTTTAATATATTACATTACTGTAATATGATATTTGAGTAATATCGTATTAACGTAATGCGATATTTGAATAAAAAATTAATTAAATTATTTATTTTTATTTTTAACAAATAAAATATTAAAAAAAATTATAAAATTTTTTAAACACATATACACTATCTCAAAAATTATTACCAATACATATCACTTCTATAAATATTTATTAATATATACTACCTTTAATAAAATTACATCACCCTATTACATCATCAATGATTTTAATAATCCTGTCCTTAGATTGTGTGATCAAATATCTTTGAGAAAGCAAAGCCTTAACGTTAATGTTGCTCTGATTTCTTCGCGAGGCACACGATTTTGTAATTTGCTTTGGGAGAAATGGAATTTTTGAATATCCAATTATGTTTGCTGCGGATACTTATGATATGATCAGTCCAAACTTTAAATAAAATAAATTTAAATTATAAAATAAAATAAATTTAAATAAAATAAAATAAATTTTTAATAGGGTGATGTAATTTTATTAAAGGTAGTATATATTAGTAAATATTTATGAAAGTGATATGTATGGATAATAATTTTTGGGATGGTGTATATGTGTTTAAAAAAGTTTATAATTTTTTAAATATTTTATTAATAAAAAATAAAAATAAATAATTTAATTAATTTTTTATTCGAATATCACAGTATGATAATGCGATATTCGAATATCATCAAATATCACATTACCGTAATGCGATATTCAAATATCGCATTACCGTAATGCGATATCTGAAAAAGTGATATATATTAGTAAATATTATTAAAAGTAATATATATTAATAATATATATATTTTTTTGTGATATATGTGTGTAAATTTCTCACCTAATTTTGGTCCACAAATAGTCTCGTGATTTTGTGGAGACAAGGCTATGCACGTTGGTGTCCTGTAAATCGTTCAGTAGGAAACAAAGTACATGTTTTATTAATTGGCAGTTTACCTAGAGAGAGAAAGAGAGAGTTGATGCCTGGCCAATCAAATTTGGGTTGTGTAATATTATGTGCAGCTATATATATGAACGTTCAAGGGTCTAGCTATCATGCTGTGTTCTCTTCATGGAGGGATCCTTGGGTGTGAGAAAAGGTGCGTGGAGCAAAGAAGAGGATGATCTTCTTAGAGCTTGCATTCAACGGTACGGAGAGGGCAGTTGGAACCTCATTCCTCAAAGAGCAGGTACTCTGGCATTATATTGAGTACTTAGGTTAACAAAAAGAAAATGATGATATTAATGATATTGAATTGCTTTGAAGAAGTTATATATTAAACACAAGTACATTATTTGTTTAGAGTTATTACTGTGTGTAGATTGGCCACAACATGCAGTAGTCGCAGAAGGAGGGACCCAAGATGCCGTGGTACTCTGAAGATTTCAATTTTTATAGCTATTATTTTATACATCATGTTCTCAAGTCTTTTTCAATTATCATATATATACTTTTTAATTTTAACTCCTTTTTACTTAAATTCTAGCTCTGCTCTTAATAGAAAGTAAATAGTTGATGAGTTTATAATAATAATAAGGTAAATATCATATATGTCAATTTAATATGCAGTTTAATTTAAATATGAATTTTAATTTGATCACCTTTTATGTGTTCTGTGGAAGTTAATCATAAATAAACTATCTAATAAGACATAAACCATTTATAAGATTATTTCCACAATGCATTTATTACAATATATATAAGAATTAAGTAGCTTAATTATATGAAATTTAGATTTAATTCATGTGTTTATTATATAATTAATTTCTTGCTTTTGTTGC
The DNA here is from genome assembly GCA_022379115.2 of Bauhinia variegata. NCBI lineage: Eukaryota > Viridiplantae > Streptophyta > Magnoliopsida > Fabales > Fabaceae > Bauhinia > Bauhinia variegata. The sequence goes on along the minus strand of CM039428.1, from coordinate 18,660,965 downwards.
AGGGTTGAATCGGTGCCGAAAAAGTTGCAGACTTAGATGGTTAAACTATCTGAAACCAGCAATTAGGAGGGGAAACTTTGCTGAAGATGAAGTAGATATAATTATAAGGTTGCACAAACTCTTGGGAAACAGGTGTAGTGTGCATATAAGTTCAAATACTTGCTTGATGTATATAATCAGAGAGTTAAATCTTATTTTAATGCTTCACAATTTATTGTAAATTTATGGAAATTAAAAAATATATATACTTTTTACACTATTACACTCCATCAACATTTATTTTTTGAACAAACTTCTTATTTAATATGTCAATTTGATAAAAAAAATTTAACATAAGGGTCTTGTTTGAAAAACTTAACACGAGAGTCATATTTGTTTTTGATGAATTTGTGGGGGATAGGGGAGAACAGAATATATTATTTACATTTTTTGAATATAAAATTAATTATTATTTAAAACAGGAAAGATAAACATTAAATTTCTCCTAGTAAATTATATAAACATATATTTGGTTAAACAAACAGTTTGTCTATACAGATGGACATTGATTGCTGGAAGAATACCTGGAAGAACAGCAAATGATGTAAAGAACTTTTGGAACACATACATGCGCAGGAAGAGTGAAGAAAAGGAAAAACGAAAAGAAGCCATGATACCCCACGAAGTATTAAAGCCTCAACCTCGGACCTTGTCAAAAATTTCTCTTCGCTTGGGAGGGAAACAAACTGGTGAATATCATAACAGTGCCGAACAGTGCAGCACTGAAGCATATGCAGCCCCACCACTGCAGTTTCCAGAGAATTGGTCAGATAATTGGTTGGAAAGCTTGTTGGAGGAACTGGGAAGTTGCACATGCGAGGGGAATGGCTCTTGCTGTTCATGCACACAAGAAGAAACCCTCAGGCTTGATCTCTGGGATGAGGAACTCATCAATGCAACGGGGACATAAGGCCCAGATGCCCAGGATCAAAGGGGTAATACCATATTCCATTATCTATCTCAAAAACTTCAATTTAACCAATTCAGAAAATATAATCTAAAAGTTTGATTAATTACTTGATTTATATTTAAATAATGGGATTGACAAAAAGCTTTCGAAACATAAAATGAGATAAAATATGAGATAAAAAATGTTATCCTTAAATGGAATGAATTCTCTTTCAACCCCAACATTTGAGATTCTCTATTTTAGAGTAGATGTATTTTTTATGATCAGAGTTTATTTCTGTTGTATTGTATACTTAATCTTGTATTATATATCATTTTTGATATATGGCAAGTGTTAATTTCAGTATTTTGTAACTGTCATACCAATTATACCTCAAATGTATCTTGTAGTATATATATCTCCATTAATGTGTTTCAAAGAGTGACATTACACAAGTGAATTAACAGTGTTAATTTGGTCACCCACCAGAATATAGAAAGTCTCTTATCACTTTCGGAGCTACTTACTCATTTCATGCCAAATGGAATAATACTCAACAAGGAACCCTTGCACAGGGTGAAAAGGATAACAAAATGGATTAAGGAAGGAAATACAATTTGGAAATTAAGAGCTAGTCTGTTTTTGATATATTAATATGGTGCTCATTCTACAATTTCTATTGATAAAAGAACAATGTCGTATTCTTTAATTTAATGATAATCAGAAATAGAACAAGAACTGTAAGCCCATTCTAAAAGCAGACCTCCTTCAGCAACAGAAACTTGAGCTTGAGAAACTGAAAAGGAACACAAAAGTAGAGTAGATGTGCATGTTGAGTGGTTGGTTTCCTCTTGGGAACAGATAAGATGGATAGCCACAAGTGGGACATTCTGCCCTTTTGGTGAAGGGTAGCCCCAACCATGTGCCTAACTATCTGATAAACATTGTATGATAATTATCTTTATCTTAAATTAGGATTTATCTTAAATAATGAAGAAGGTTTAAACCAAAATTAAAGGATGCATGCAACCAAGATTTTGGCTTAGTTCAAAATCATTTTATTTTTCATTTATCTCTCTCTCATAATTAGCCAAGATGCAATTACACCCTCAACCAACCAGGCAACCACAACCTGCAGTGTTAGGTTTAATAAATTTTGTAGCGGCAGTCAGTCTCTCAAAACTCATCATGAAGCGATATTTTTAGTTGTTCAAGTGTGGGGCAAATTGAATGTCACAATCAACTGTCAAATGCATCTAATGCTCACCCGTTTTTGTCTATCAATCAATTAAAGAAGCGTTCAGATTGTCACCAGAGGTGGAGAAAAAAAAAATCGAAACAATTTAATTTTCTCTTTTTTTGGTAGAAAATTTAATTTCCTTTAATTCAATACAAATGCTCATCAGAATGATGTATATCAGTTTCATTGATTGAGCACAAACACTAGATTAATTTTTGCTATAAATATATATATATATATATATATATATATATATATATATATATATATATATATATATATATATATATATATATAATTTAATTACTCATTTTACATTCTATATTTTTACACCGTTTTAATATAAGATCAATTTATTTTTAATAAAAAAATACTAAATGATAAATTTTTATGAACAAAAACAATTTTAAAATTTTGAATTTAACATCTTTATTAGTATAAACACACATTATTATAAACACATAAAATACAATCAATTGCTACAATAACCTATAGTTCTATTGGTATTTCATTTACATTACACCTTTTTTAATAGATGTTTTATATTTTGTATATAAAATATTTATATATTTAGGGTAAATATTTTTTAATACTTATCATATGGGATCAATAAGATTTTTGTCATTAAATAAGTTATTTCTATATAAAATAAAGATATAATAGAATTTTAATATAAAAAAGGACTTTAGTTTATTTCTAAACAAAAGATTTATCAAATATATATATATATATATATATATATATATATATGAAAATAATATTAACTCCACTGTTAATTTATATCTATCATGCTTTATACAAGAAAGTGATCTCTTAATTATTTAAACAAAAATGCTTTGATACAAGCAATCAAATTCAAAAAATTAAATTATTAAGTAAAGACCCGTAAATAATTTTAGGCTCTTTTCTAGGTGACAAACAACCTAAAAATCCTCAAAGTTTTAGTCTAAGGGATGAGTACCTGCTCTTGGAGGAACCATATACCAGTTTCCTTCACCAAATTGCTGAATGCAGGCAGGCCTTGAGAAGGTCATCTTCTTCCTTGGACCATGCTCCTTTTCTGACGCCCAAAGATAACTCCATGAGTTACACTGAGATGCCCACAAGAATAGGCAGCTATTTCTACGCAGAGCAATCTTTAAATACACACTCTAAGGCCTAAGCCACTATTGCCGATAACATCTTTTAGAATTTGAGTCTGAAGATATGGAGCAGTGTAACATGCACAGCCTATTGTCAACAGGAATAATACAAAATGTTTCAAGTTTGGTAATGGAGCCCAAGAAGTCTTGTTGCTGTATGATTGGCAGGGCTAAATTAATTTCTTGTCAACCTTTCAAGTTATGTCCTCAGAAACGTCCAATGAAACAAATACTTATTGCTCAAACATGGCCCTGACAACCATCTGTACCCAGAAGTCATTGTTTATGCATCATTTATATATGTCAATAATATCACCTGAATATTGATATCTAAGTTTATCATATTTATATAATGTTGTTACTTATTTTTTTACTAACTCTAAATTGTAAAACATAAACTCTGAAATTCAAAAACTCTAACTCTTAAAAGACTAAATCTTAAATTAAAAAACTCTAAATCCTAAAATCGTAAAATTATAAACCCTAAAGCATGAGTCATAAACCCTAAATCTAAAACAATAAACCCTAAAATCTTAACACCCTAAACTAATGCATATGCAATATACAAGCAGATTATATTAATATACCTATATGTTATTGGAAAAGTTACAATAATATGCATATTTACAGTCAATTTTCTTTTAAAAAATTAAAGTGAATAAATTTCCTACGCTTTCTTTAGAATTTGATGAAATTGCAGAAAAAAAGAGTAAAAAAAATGCAAGTAAAAGAATTAGAGTGTTTGTGTCAAAGAGACTTAATAAGTCTATTAGACTCGACCTTGAACATAAGTGTTGGATTGATAAGTCTCTAGCAAGAATTCTTTGTTTCTGAAGTTGTCATTAACGTTATCACCGTATGCCTTCTAAACGATACTCCAAGAACATGTTTTGAGTCCTTCAGCTGATATGGCTTGCACCGGCTTGATCATATAATACTATTCGCAGGTGAAGCGCGTCTATTATCCAGGCTTGTCGAGTCATCCTGAACATGAGCATGCTCATAAAATGATTGACCATGTCATGACAACCTCATGACATGCATGCTTGGGATGTTAATGACAACGTTAGATTCCTTGCAATAAATTAATTACAAAAAATCTTGTTTCTATTTCAATGGTATCATACAAGTGTAGCTAATATTATTTAATAGGATAAAAATTGTTTGTTTTTATCTAATTAACCTCCATTTAGCTATAAAACTGCTATTTTGCAAGTATATATTGAGGTTCTATATATATATCAGCATGCAAATGCCTTGTATCTTTCCATTTGTGGGTTGTATTTAATTGCTATATTAAGTTAGAGGATGTGAATACCCCTAATTAACCGACCGAAACCGATCGAACCGAAAACAATCGGTTAGTGTCGGTCAGTTAGTATCGGTTTAGTAGGTCAGTTACAGTTTTGAAATTTGAAAAAATCGGTTAATGTCGATCGGTTTCGGTTTTGCATTTTTCCTAACCGATAAAAACTGAACCGACCGACTAAAAAATTATAAACTTTAATGTTTTCATATCCCATGTTAATTAGTGATTCAATTATTTTATTAATTGATTAAATCAATTAAATACCGTGTTATCTTAATGTATAAAAATAATTATATATTACTAATTTGATATGTACTTTAGTGTTGTGTAAATATGTTTATTGAAAATAGTAATTTTTTAGTAAAAAAATTAAAAAAAATGTTACTTTTGTTATGTATATACATTTGTTTATGCTAATTTTGCCTTCTCTAAGCATTTGTACATATGTTTGGAACCGAAAGAAGTTTACTTCCATAAATATCTTTATATATTTTTAGGTTTTTAAATTTATGTATTTTTATTTTTACTTATATAATTCTTAGTAAGATGTCATATATATTTTAAAAAAATAATTTATTTTAACTTATCTAATAGTCACATTCTTAATTTACAGTAAAATAATTAAATATATATTCCAAGTAGATACAATACTAAAATGGAAATAATTTTTTTTTTTTAAAAAAAATTATTACTGTCGGTTAACTATTAACAGACTAAAACCGATCGCTTAACCGACTAAAACTGAATCGTCGGTTTTAAGGTATAGTCGGTCGGTTATTGGTTTGACAAAATTACACAATCAATTAATGTCGATCTATTAAAAATATATTCAAAATCGACCGTAACTGACGGACGCTCACCCCCTAGTAAATACAATCATCTTTTCGTGGCGCAATGGTTCATCATTGGCTATAACTTCCTATATTAAGTTAGAGGATGTGAGTACAATCATCTTTTCGTGGCATCATAAAGGCCTAGAATGGGTCATCATTAGCTATAACTAATGTGGACGAAGAGACATTGATGTCAATGACTTTTCTTGGAACAATATAGGGAGACTAGACTTCAGCCGTGTGGATCTGATACTGGACGAACTGACTATACACCCACTTTTTTTTTTTAGTTGTAGCTTTCTTTAAGTGCACTTTTGTGTATGTAAGTGTACTTATTTATTGGTTAGTTGTAGAGTAGTACAATAAAAGTAAAATATATAAAAAGAAAAATAAATATAGAAAAAAATAAGTATAAAAATTGGTGTATACAAACAAATACACAAGTAACTTAACACTTTGACAAAACCAAAGAAAGTCATTATGTTTTAAACTTTTTAAATTAGACTTCTATGTTACAAAACCTTATCAAATTTGACTTTTACAAAAGTGATTTGTTTGTACAAATGGTTTAATTAATGTAGCGTAAGGGTTAATTTATGAGGTTCCAAACGTGCGGGTTATTTTTGGTTTTAGCAGGAGTGTCACAGGTAAAAAATGGTTTTACTCTAACCTGCATTAATTAGACTTTTCCTTTAGAAAAAGTAAGGAAAGCAATTATAAGCAGCTTTGAAAGGAGACAATTTTCCATATCAAAGGAGCCATCATTGACATTTAAATCTAGCTTCTTCTGTTGTTGTTGTTGCTCTTCTTCTTCCTAGTGTCCCAGATAGGCTGCGCATGCCAGAAGCATTCCCAACAATGATGCCAACTCAATAATTATTACGGACTAAGTGGACAAATTTGACAAGAAATTTAAACTAATTTTGGTTCACAAACAGTCTCGTGATTCTGTGGAGACAAGGCTATGCACGTCGGTGTCCTGTAAATCGTTCCGTAGGAAACAAAGTACATGTTTTATTAATTGGCAGTTTACCTAGAGAGAGAAAGAGAGAGTTGATGCCTGGCCAATCAAATTTGGGTTGTGTAATATTATGTGCAGCTATATATATGAACGTTCAAGGGTCTAGCTATCATGCTGTGTTCTCTTCATGGAGGGATCCTTGGGTGTGAGAAAAGGTGCGTGGAGCAAAGAAGAGGATGATCTTCTTAGAGCTTGTATCCAACGGTACGGAGAGGGCAGTTGGAACCTCATTCCTCAAAGAGCAGGTACTCTTGGCATTAGGTTAACCAAAAAGGAAATGATGATATTGAAGTTATATATTAAACACAAGTACATTATTTGTTTAGAGTTATTACTGTGTGTAGATTGGCCACAACATGCAGTAGTCGCAGAAGGAGGGACCCAAGATGCCATGGTCCTCCGAAGATTTCAATTTCTATAGCTATTATTTTATACATCATGTTCTCAAGTCTTTTTCAATTATCATATATATACTTTTTAATTTTAACTCCTTTTTACTTAAATTCTAGCTCTGCTCTTAATAGAAAGCAAATAGTTGATGAGTTTATAATAATAATAAGGGTAACTATCATATATGTCAATTTAATTTAAATATGAATTTTAATTTGATCACCTTTTATGTGTTCTGTGGAAGTTAATCATAAATAAACTATCTAATAAGACATAAACCATTTATAAGATTATTTCCACAATGTATTTATTACAATATATATGTGAATTAAGTAGCTTAATTATATGACATTTAGATTTAATTCATGTGTTTATTATATAATTAATTTCTTGCTTTTGTTGCAGGGTTAAATCGGTGCCGAAAAAGTTGCAGACTTATCTGAAACCAGAAATTAAGAGGGGAAACTTTGCTGAAGATGAAATAGATATGATTATAAGGTTGCATAAACTCTTGGGAAACAGGTGTAGTGTATATAAGTTCAAATACTTATTGTATATAATCAAAGAGTTAAATCTTATTTCGATGCTTCACAAATTTTTTGTAAATTTATGGTAATTAAAAAAATATATTTACTTTTCAAGTTTTTCAAATGAGATCTTCACATTATTAAACTCCATCAACATCTATTTCTTCGTACAAACTTCTTATTTAATATGATTTTTTTTTTTAACCAATTTGATAAGAATTTTTAACATGAACGTCTTGTTTGAGAAACTTAATAGGAGCGTCATCTTATTTTTTGATGAATTTGTGGAGGGAAGGAGAGGGAATATAATGTATTACTCAAGTTTTTTAATATAAAATTAATTCTTATTTAGAACAAAAAAGAGAAACATTAAATTTCTTCCAGTAAATTATATAAACATATATTTGGATTAAACAAACAGTTTGTCTATACAGATGGACATTGATTGCTGGAAGAATACCTGGAAGAACAGCAAATGATGTAAAGAACTTTTGGAACACATACATGCGCAAGAAGAGTGAAGAAAAGGAAAAAAGAAAAGAAGCAATGATACCCCACGAAATATTAAAGCCTCAACCTCGGACCTTGTCAAAAATTTCTCCTCGCTTGGGAGAGAAACAAACTGGTGAATATCATAACAGTGCCAAACAGTGCAGCACTGAAGCATATGCAGCCACTCCACTGCAGTTTCCGGAGAATTGGTCAGATAATTGGTTGGAAAGTTTGTTGGAGGAACTGGGAAGTTGCACATGCGAGGGGAATGGCTCTTGCTGTTCATGCACACAAGAAGAAACCCTCAGGCTTGATCTCTGGGATGAGGAACTCATCAATGCAACGGAGACATAAGGCCCAGATGCCCAGGATCAAAGGGGTAATACCATATTCCATCATCTATCTCAAAAGCTTCAATTTAATCAATCCAAAAAATATAATCTAAAATTTTGATTAATTATTTAATTTATATTTAAATAAAGTGATCGAACAAAAAAATTTTATGATATAAAATGAGATAAAATATGAAATAAATAATGTTATTCTTAAATAGAATGAATTCTCTTTTAACTCCATTTGGGATTCTCTATTTTAGAGTAAATATATTTCCTGTGATTAGGGTTTATTTCTGTCGTATTGTATACTTAATCTTGTATTATATATCATTTTTGATATACCGCGAGTGTTAATTTCAGTATTTTGTAACTGTCATACCAAATATACCTCAAATGTATCTTGTAGTGTATATACCTCCAATAATGTGCTTCAAAAAGTGACATTAAACAAGTGAATTAATAGTGTTAATTTGGTCACCCACCAGATTATTGAAAGTCTCTGATCACTTTCGGAGCTCCTTACTCATTTCATGCCAAATGGAATATACTCAACAAGGAATCCTTGGACAGGGTGAAAAGGATAACAAAATGGATTAAGGATCGAAACAGAATTTGGAAATTAAGAGCTAGTCTGTTTTTGATATTTTAATATGGTGCTCATTCTCCTATTTCTATTGATAAAAGAACAATGCCGTATTCTTTAATTTAATGATAATGGTAAATAGAACAAGAACTGTAAGCCCATTCTAAAAGCAGACCTCCTTCAGCAACAGAAACTTGAGATTGAGAAAACTGAAAAGGAACACAAAAGTAGAGTAGATGTGAGTGTTGAGTGGTTGGTTTCCTCTTGGGAACAAATAAGATGGATAGCCACAACAAGTGGGACATTCAGCCCTTTTGGTGAAGGGTAGCCCCAACCATGTGCCTAACTATCTGATAAACATTGTCTGATAATTATTTTTATCTTAAATAATAAAGAAGGTTTAAACCAAAATTAAGGGATGCATGCAACCAAGATTTTGGCTTAGTTCAAAATCATTTTATTTTTCATATATCTCTGTCTCATAATTAGCCAAGATGCAATTACACCCTCAACCAACCAGGCAACCACAACCTGCAGTGTTAGGTTTAATAAGTTTTGTAGGGGCAGTAAGTCTCTCAAAACTCATCATGAAGCGATATTTTTAATCGTTCAAGTGTGGGGCAAACTGAATGTCACAATCAACTGTCAAATGCATCATGCATTATCTAATGCTCATCCATTTTATGGAAATGGTTTACCTCCAGTAATTGTACAGTTGACTGCAGCCATCCAATCTGCCTAAAATTCTGTTAACTGTACAGAAGTAGATCAGATGACCAATAAGTCAACTGCACGGTGCAGTTGGCTGCAGGTCATCTGGATCCTTTATCTATCAATCAATTAAAGAAGCGTGTAGATTGTCACCAGAGGTAAAGAAAAAAAAATTCCAAACAATTTAATTTTCTCTTTTCTTGGCAGAAAATTTAATTTCCTTTAATTCAATACAAACGCTCATCAGAATGATGTATATCAGTTTCACTGATTGAGCACAAACACTAGATTAATTTTTGCTATAAATATATATAAAAATTAATTACTCATTTTACATTCTATATTTTTACACAGTTTAAATACAAGATTAATTTATTTTTGATAAAAAAATACTAAATGATAAATTCTTATGAACAAAAACAATTTTAAAATTTTGAATTTAACATTTTTATTAGTATAAACACATACATTATTATAAACACATAAAATACATCAATTGCTATAATAACCTATAGTTCTATTGGTATTTCATTTACATTACACCTTTTTTAATAGATGTTTTATATTATGTATATAAAATATTTATATATTTAGAATAAATATTTTTTATTTATTTTTGTCATTAAATAAGTTATTTTTATATAAAATAAGGACATAATGGAATTTTAATATCAAAAAGGACTTTCATTTATTTTTCCATTAATCTAAACAGAAGATTTATCAAAAATATAATTTTTTTTTATAAAATACTCTTAACTCCACTTTTAATTTCTCTCTGTTACCTTCTTCCACTTCCAACTTCTCCCATCTACCTCACTCATCCCGTCTTCCTTCCCTCACTTACCTGCTTGTCACCTATCCTTTGCATTCATCATCCTCATCCCGTTACCGGTGGGTTTTCTCGGCTTGGAGGGTTTTCTTTTTCTTGGTATTTTTCTTCGACAATCAACGCTTGTGGCTTGATCTGTGGGTTCCATTAGTTCAATCAACACATGCAACCACAAAAAATGAGATGGATCCGCTTTTCTAGAGTGAATGATGCTTCGTGCAATCAAGTAAACAATATGAAAATCTCCATCAACACATGCAACTACCAATTTAATATTTTCTCTTTTCTAGTTGCAACTGAAAAAATTTCCCAAGCGAAAATTGAAGACAACCTAATCGAGAAAATGTTCTTCACCAAATCTCAATTTCTTGGCAAAAATGGTGCAGAATTTCATGGAGCACACACTACCAGATCTGAAGCAAATGTTTGATATATTTCTCCTCTCAGTTGATACAAACTGCTATGCCCATTTTCTTCTTCACAACAAATTTTCCATCCGAAAATTGAAGACAACCTAACCTAGAAAAAGTTCTTCACCAACAAAAAATCTCTCAGCACACACTACCAGCTCTAAAGCCAAAGAATCTGAATGATGTTTAGGTACAAGCAAAAAGAAAAAAAAAAAATGGCAAGAATTAAGGTGGGGCGTGGGATTTTTTGTGGGTTAATTATTTGCAGAATAAAATTTCTGGAAATTTTTTGGAATTTGGCATGATTGAACATATATTCTGGGCTTTGCTCTTATCTATTTATGCAAAATTTTTTGCTATTTCATCTGTTGGATTTTCATCGCAGCATGATGAAGCAGTTGCGGATGGTTCCGGCATGGAGGCGGCAAAAAGCCAAGCGCAGGCTGTGGAGTACTTGAGCGGGTTCCTTCTAAACCAAAAAGGAGATTTTTCACTATTTCATGCGTTTTGATGGCTGCTTCCTTATTTTTCTCATCCTTGTAAGCTTCTTGCGTATGTAGGTCTTCCAGAAGTTCTTGACATCCTTGAAATTATGTCCTCAGCAAAGACCAATGGAACAAGTACTTATTAGCTCCAACAAGCCCTTGACAACCATCTTACCCAGAAGACATTGTTCATGCTTCATTAATTTATGTCAATAATATCACCTCACAGGTATGTCCTTGTGTAGAAATAAAGAAGCCAGAAGTTATTTGTAATTACTAATATAAATTCTTGTTATTATCCTTAACATGCTCTGATTTTGAAATTAGCAACTTTCCATTACCCTTCAAACCAAAAAAGAAATGAAAGATTAGATTTTGCACAATCGACTTGATTTAAAGTACTTTTTGGTAGTAAACACTTCACAGAATTCACCAAAGAAGTGTTAGATGGTTTCTCTATGATTAAGTTCATCAAAACACAAAAATAGGATAACATATAAAATATAAACTCTAGTAGCTTGGGATGAGAAAATTGAGTAGTTTGTAAAAAGTTAGGGTTTCAAACCCTTTTTTCTCTTGTAAACTAAAAAATGATATATTTTCTTTTGTTTGATTTCAATAATAAGAGGGGCCAACTCTTAATTCATAATAATTAAAAAAAATCAAGCTTAAAATGATAAGATTAGGTTTGGTTACATGGAAGAGTAGCTGGGTATACCACAATTAGAAAAGACACTAAGCAATCCAAATTGGATAGGCTAAGGTTCTTGTCCAGCTTTCTTTCTGTATATAGTCTCATCGCCTAATCCAATCAAACCAAAACAATGTCGTATTCATCAGGTGCCAGCCTGCTGCCAAGTATATATGTACAAGCTAACCATTTACACTTGAAAGTTACAGTGATATATATATATATATATTCTCGGGCAAAATCTTTTCAAAAATAAGTAAGTACATAAATTACCAATACTAATTTCTATATAATTAGATGAAATTGCCAAAAAAAAATTGAAAAAATTAATTAAAAAGTATGAAAACCTAATTAAAAAATCATTGCACAAGTGCGTTACATGTATAAATGAATAAAACATTTGAGTTATATAATTATTATGTTTATTATCATAAAATATACTATATGATTTCATGTTTAGGTTTTGGCTTGTATTTATTATTCGTAATTTAAGTTTAATTAATTTGGTCTTATTTTTTGTGATAATATACGTAGAGACTAAAATAAGAGAAATTGAAAAACCTATAAATTACTTATTCAAATATAAGGATTTCAACGTAGGAGATATTGGCTTGGATAATCATAGGAAAGAGGGGGTCGGGGTGAGAGTAGTTAAGGCTCAATTATTTTTTTTGGGTTTTATGATCATAATGGATGGAAGGGAAAAAAATGAGGAATACTAACTCAGAACATAAAACAAAATTTAATGAGTTTAAATTTAATTCTTTTAATTGGTGAGCATCTTTTTTACTCGAAATTAACTCATTCCAAACTTTCAAGTTGAGTAAGTTATATAAGTTGGGCTCAATTAAAAAAAAAAAAAAAACTAATTAAGTGTTCTAAATTCATCGACACCAAATAAGATTGATAAATTGAGCCAAAATTGTATAAAATTATATTCCTTTAAGAAAACAAACAAAGTAATATATCGAAATTTCAAACTATCCAAAAAGTAAACACTAATCATTAGTATTTATCAAGTTCAATATTCTTACTTCTTGATAGTTTGGCTTCTTGGTGGTTGATTCTTCAGCTTCATTTTAACCTATTAGTGCATTTCTTTAATGGTCAAATGAGTTTTCAAGGTAGGATTAATGGTAATTACATTAAAGATAATGCTATTTTAGTAGATTTAGTTTGGGTCAATCTACTTAATAATAATATTATACATATATATAGTGATATGATACAATATAATATAATTAAGTGGCAGGTAGAGTGAATTAATTAAACGTGGCTTTGTCAAAGTTTTTCTGTTGTTATCTCAAATTAATTGTTACCTTGAACACATGGGGACCCTAGATATACGATATTGCTAAAAAAGTACTATTAATGAGTAGTAATGAATTTGTGGACTTTTAGTTCTTCTGCCGTAGGGGCCTCCTTCGTATGTCTTGTGATTTGTCTCAATCTCAGTAATTATGAGTATAAAGAGTTGTGTCATGTACACAAATTACTTCTATACATTCACTATTATTTTTTTTATAATTTCATCTGTGTAAAAAATAACTAAAATGGAAGAATGTGCAGTTAATTATATAAAAATAGGTACAAAAGTTACATTTCTCGAGTATAAATATGCTATTCTATAATTGTGTGTGATCTGTTTTTGTCCCATCATCCACTATTAGTCAAAAAAAAAAAAAATCATAAAACAATACATCTTCAACAATTTAATAAACTTTTTGCGGTGATAACAAATGATTGGATATATAGAAAAGATGTGTTATATCAACGTTCATTTGGGTATTTTTACTTTTTATATCTTTATTATTTTCTTATAGTTTTATTTTTATGATCAATTACAAAATATGAAGTATAAGTGTACACAGAAAAATATACACCTATATATATTTCTCTATAAGACACAATTGTGTAATGACATGTTTATTCCTCGAATTGTAAAATCTTTTTCTCGCATTTGTGAATTGTCTAAATATCGCTAACTGCAGTTATTCATTAAGATATTGTCGATTAGATCCAGCAAACATAAGTGTGCTTTTTATGTATGCTGCATCAAATGTCAAGGACGACCTATAGAGTGTGAATGAAATACATCTGATCACATAGTCTGAGTCTGAAAAGGAAATAGGTGAATTTGAATTAATCAACCTAAATTTATACAAATTGCAACTTTCACTCTGAATATTTTAATTGAATTTGTTGTCCAAGAGCTATTTGTATTGACTATTATTAATGGATATATAGTGTTGTTAAATATGAAATTATTCTTTATTTTTATTTAATGGTTTAAGATTTTGAAATAAATTAATTCTTGATATGATATAAAAAATCTCTAAATAAACAATAAAATGTTTCTATCTGGACCCGCATATATCCTTAGCTCATCACACACCAGTATCTGAACCTTTTTTCATCCTTAGTTTCTTAATTTACTGATACAAATTGAACAATAGATAATATAGCTAATCAATCAATTAAAGAAGCGTTCAATTGTCACCATATGTAGGTTGAGAAAAAAATGAACAATTTGACTTTTTAATTCAAGGTAATTGCTCATTAATTAGAAGGATGTATATTAGTTAATTCACTGATGAGACCCCTGATGTTAGTTGTCTACAACAGAATCATCTCATATATTGCTTTCCAGGAAAAGCAAAGTTTTGGACTTTTGGTGTCTAATCATTTCCAATCATTCTCATTTCAGTCTTCATCCAACTATCTGGCTAGCCGCAAGCCAATATAATTATTTGAAAACTAACCTGTGTTGAATAGGTGATATAACAGTGAATTATTAGGGTTTTATTTTTGACTTTTATTAAGGTTTTTAATTAGGGTTTCTTGTTATATTGCACTTTTATTGTATGTTAGGTTATTTTATGTTATGTTGGGTTATCTTATTCTAACCCAAGATCAGTAGTATTTTAGTGATTTGGGTGTTAGCTTATTTTGCTTATAAATAGGCATATTTTTTATTCATTTGAAATTTTTTTGATGAATTGAGTAATTACAGACTATTATTTTAGAGAGTAACTAAAGTTGAAGGAGTACTTTATTTAAAGGAGTACCTTAGGGTTTTCTTTTCCTTTCTCTATTATTTCACACTAATTTATCCTTTTGTTTTACATCAAAAGGTCCAATGGCATGGATATACAATTTATGCAGCCCACTTTTTTATTTAATGGATGGACACGATTACAAATTAAAATTAGATCTCGTCCTAGAAGAGAGAAACTTAACTTGAACTGAAATGGAATACATAAGTAGATTAGACGTGCTTGGGGCTATAGCTTAGTTATTCTATAGAACCCAAAAGCTAAGTTTGGACCTATGAGACGACATATTTTTTGTATTTGTCATAAATACTTTTGCATTTTTATACTTAACTGTAGCATCTTAAATTTGTACTTAATTGTTAAATTAGTTAATATTTATGTAGGTTTATTTAGAATTATTTATATTTTATATTAATTTTTTTACTTTAAGTTTAAATTTATTTGTTATGAAATTTTTTTTTTTAAAATTAGACCTAGGAGAGAGTTTGTTGGGTTAGTTTCTTTGTGTCTAAGTTAAATATTAGAGCAACAAATCTTCATGAATTGATGAAGTGATGGCATATATGCAAATTTCTTAATTTTAAGGGCAAGAGAGACATTGGACAACTTAAATGAAGGGTAATGGGATAAATTGGCCATCATTAATGGCATGATTGTAAATAAGTAGACTTTTCCCCTCCTTCTCTTAGTGAAATTCGGCCATCCCCTTCCTCCCATCATTATTCACGTTTTTTCCCTTCTCTCTAGAGTTTAGAAACTTTCTTCTTCTTCCTTATGGCTGCCCCCATGAAAATTGAGGGCTACTAGGAGCTCTTGTAATTAACCTAGAATGGTTTAGAGATCATTGTTTTGATTCTTTAGACTAGTATTGTATTTATTTTAGATTTAATGAAAGTTGTGTTTCTCTATCCCCTTTTTTTCTCTCTAGAATTATGTATGAAGCTTTTTTTATGTATGATTCTTGTTTGAGCTTGTGCTTTTTCTAGGATTGATCATTGTAGGAATAATTTCTATGGAATAGAACTTAATTTGATTAAATTAAGATTTGGATTTTAAGTCTTGGATGCTCTAAAACCTTGCCATGAGTATGGTTGGGGTTGGGTTTGGTTCTAATAACTATAATCTATACGGTTTTGTAGTAGGAATTACTGAGTTAAGTACAAGAATCTTGATTTAGTTATAGTTCAACTAGATTAATTAATTAATTAGGTTAATCTCGAGATTTTAGAGTTAATCTAGTTAATTTGTAAAATTAGAATTAAATTATATCTCTTGGTTAAAGATAGAATCACCGAGTGTTGGACAATTCCTAAGCTAGTTGCACTTTCATCATTGATTAAATTTGGTTTCACCTGTTTGTTGTGCTTACTTGTTGTTTAACTGCGTTTTTATTATTTGGTTGTTGAAAATCCCCCTTTTCAAAACTTAAATTAACTGAGACCTATACTAGTTGATTTTTTATGATACAACATGTGGTTTGAAAAATTAAATTCATATTTTCATTTGACCACTAACCTATTAGTTTGAGACTGCTTTCTAACTTGAAAACATACGTTATTAGGTGTGTTTAGAGCATTGTGAATGAAGTACATGCAAAGGTTTTACATAGAAATGGAAGTGTACTTAAATTCACTTTGATCTAGTGCTGATGGTAACCCTCTCAACATTAGCAACCATAATATTGAAGGACTGGCTAGGTATCGAATCTTCTCCCTTCTGATTTCTGATATCACCTCAAAACTTGTTTCATTAATATGGATCTTGTTTGGGTTATATACATTGAACACTGTCGTTGATAATGGAATGAGGAATATTAACCTTATATTTCTTACAAGCTTTTTCCATGTTACCAATCCATGCAGATGGAAATTATACAGGGGATTCTCATATTATTCAATCTTTAATTGATTTCTGCAAATCTTCCTGACCCATGTGTTTATGTTGATTCGAACATAATATTATATATCTGTGAGACAATGATAGTAGTCATGGAAATTCATTTTGAAACGACTTAATCAATCAATGTTACTTAAGAATATTCAATTTTTTTATTATATGCAAAATTATAAGATCTTATATTATAATCCAATTGTTTACATCATATATTGAATTTAGTTACTTAAAAACTTAACATTGTTTGATGGATTTTTTTTTTTATTTACTTACAATTTAAATAAGGTACTATGCTTTAGTATTATCATATTTTTTTTTTTTTTTTACAGAAATACTTTTATAAAAAAAATCTTAAACCACTTCAATTTCTAGCTAGTTAATATTTAGAATAATGGCCAAACATATTCCTTCTTACTTTGGCGATGGGGACTCTATTTTTGTCCGCATTTCCACTTCCTAAAAAGCAAAATTAATAAAGGACATAGCATCGTATTAGCTTAACGAAAACATGTTAAATTCAAGGTATTTTAGAGTAAAAATTTTGATTTGGCATCTTATAATTACCTCTAAAAGCAGTTTTTAATCATTGCTCTGAACTCCAACTAAGTTATTAATCTTACATTACCTAAGTATAAACAAAAATAAGCGAATCATGCAACCAAGATTTTGGCTTAGTTCAACATCATTTTATTTTTCATTTTTCTTTCTCTTAATTTTTAACCAAGCAGTAATCTCACGACCTACCAGCCACGCAACCACATCCATATTTCAGACTTAAGAAGCATTAAACTGCCAATAAAATCTTCTAAAAACTCATTATGAATATCATCCCGAGTCTTGGAGTTGGAGCGATGTTTGTCTGAGTGTGGGCACTTCACACTCAACTCTCAAATGCTTCATACATTATCATGTGCATGTGCCTTATCTGCACTTATATATATATATATATATCATTAGCCTATTACACTATTACGTGTTGTGAACATTTTTTTTCACCCGTAGTTTCTTAACTTATGAATACAAAATGAAAAATAGTATGGTTAACCATAAGTACTCGAGATGTTATGTGTGATGTCAAACTCACGAATATGTTTCTTATGCAATGTTTCTCCCTGATATACAAAGACTCCCGATCTCAACATGAACTTTCAATGGCATTGAGTCTAAAATTTTTAATGTGGTATGAGATACCATCTTGGTTCATGTGTTTGTGTATATGTGGATTTATATTCACTTAATATTATAAAATATGAACATCAATAGTATATAGTTGAACATGTATTTACCTGTTTCCCCAGAGTCTATGCAACCTTATCATCAAGTCAACTTCATCCTCACTGAAGTCTCCCCTCTTGAAGTCTACAACTTTCGGCACCTATTCAAGCTTGCAAAATGCAAATAGACTTGTAACTTGTTAAGAATAAATTTAACTTGAAAGTTTGAACTACTAGATAAAAGTACATAAATAGTTTTATATCTATCATGCTTTATACAAGAAAGTGATCTCTTAGTTATTTTAAAAAAAATGCTTTGATACAAGCAATCAAATTCAAAAAATTAAATTATTAAGTAAAGACCCGTAAATAATTTTAGGCCTCTTTTCTGTTTGACAAACAACATAAAAATCCTCAAAGTTTTAGTCTATGGGATGAGTACCTGCTCTTTGAGGAACCATATACCAGTTTCCTTCACCAAATTGCTGAATGCAGGCAGGCCTTGAGAAGGTCGTCTTCTTCCTTGAACCATGCTCCTTTTCTGACGCCCAAAGATAACTCCATGAGTTACACTGAGATGCCCACAAGAATAGGCAGCTATTTCTACGCAGAGCAATCTTTAAATACACACTCTAAGGCCTAAGCCACTATTGCCGATAACATCTTTAGAATTTGAGTCTGAAGATATGGAGCAGTGTGAAATGCACAGCCTATTGTCCACAGGAATAATACAAAATGTTTCAAGTAAGGTAATGGAGCCCAAGAAGTCTTGTTGCTGTATGATTGGCAGGGCTAAATTAATTTCTTGTCAACCTTTCAAGTTATGTCCTCAGAAACGTCCAATGAAATAAATAATTGCTCAAACATGGCCCTGACAACCATCTGTACCCAGAAGTCATTGTTTATGCATCATTTATATATGTCAATAATATCACCTGAATATTGATATCTAAGTTTATCATATTTATATAATGTTTTTACTTATTTTTTTACTAACTCTAAATTGTAAAACATAAACTCTGAAATTCAAAAACTCTAACTCTTAAAAAGACTAAATCTTAAATTAAAAAACTCTAAATCCTAAAATCTTAAAATTATAAACCCTAAATCTAAAACAATAAACCCTAAAATCTTAACACCCTAAACTAATGTATATGCAATATACAAGCAGATTATATTAATATACCTATATGTTATTGGAAAAGTTACAATAATATGCGTGTTTACAGTCAATTTTCTTTAAAAAAAATTAAAGTGAATAAATTTCCTACGCTTTTTTAGAATTTGATGAAATTGCAGAAAAAAAAAAGGGTAGAAAAAATGCAAGTAAAAGTATTAGAGTGTTTGTGTCAAAGAGACTTAATAAGTCTATTAGACTCGACCTTGAACGTAAGTGTTGGATTGATAAGTCTCTAGCAATATGACAACCAAGAGAGAAGGGAGCGAAAGAGGGGTGACAAAGAGGCTGAAATGCAAGCAAACACAAGGCGAATATCATATTTTTTCGTTTGGAGAAAATCATGTATTAGAGTGTTTGTGTCATCAGTTGAAGCCAATGTCAGAGTCAAGAATTGGATAAAAGGAGGTTTAAAAATTAAGATTTCAGATGACTAAATGTAATTTTTACATAAATTATAAGGTGAAATATATGATTATTATATAATATTAAGACAAATTTGACAATTTGGGAGATTGTGGCCCGCGCCCCTCCCCTCCCTGTGCCCCTGAATGGCGCCTCTACATATATAGCCCAAAACATCGATGGTGATGAGAACGACGTGTATCTGTGTTTTCCAGACAAGATAGTTGGATATGTGCATCTATGACGGTGATGAGAAACATATGATATAAGATTCCTGTATTCATTAAAAGCTAGCACCTCTCTCGTTCTCAACCTCTTCCCAGTTGTTCCAGCCATCATGCTTTACACATTGATCCGTGTAACAGTAAGCAAAGATCACTCTTCCATAAGGTCCCCCTGGGTCGACCAAGATACATGTATGAAGAGCCTCCATTTGCCTGTGATAACACATCTCTGCAATACCATTCACAAGTAACTTATAACATAAGCAACAGAACAGGCCAGAACATAAAAGGAATGTAGGGTGAAAAGGGAGGACTACAGTCGAAAACTTGAATGGAGTTGGGAAGACGATATTCATATTCAGACATGACTGGTTGTTTATTGAGAGATGATGCAAGCATGGGAGAAGGCTTGGGCAGCCGTCCAAAAAAAAAGAAAAATGACTATTTAGTGCTTGATAAAGCCTAGAGTGAAATTATCTACAAAAAGAGAAAAAGAGCTACCTCGATAAGAGTCTAAAGTGGAGTTGTTTAAAAAGTTATTTGCATATCAAGAAGAGTTCGAAATAGAGCTATCCATAGAATCTATTTTCTCAAAGGTGATAGTCTCATATTAGTTTTACATGATAACGTAGAATGATATTTAAGTCTAAGAAGCTCTCTCATTATCTAATAACCTAGTCTTTTGGTTAAGTTTTTTTTCTTAGGCTTGATTCATTTCATGTGAACACCTAGGGTACATTTAATTTGTCGGAACAGAACAAACCATTCCTACAGAAAGCAATAAATGACGTGTTTGGTTAATGTTTGCTTTGGATAGAAAAAAATGCCAACAGTAAAAAGATTTAGTTGTTCAATCGATTAGCTGTATCCTACTAAAATTGGGCGGACGGAGCCTCTCTCGTGGGATTGGAGAAATTTTGACTAAACTAGCCCTTGCACTGGAGAGCAAGAACATGGGATAGTGGTGGCGACGACAATGATGGTTCCGGCAGATATGACTCCAATCAGTGGTAGTGATTTGGGTATCTTTGCTTGATTTGAGATGGGTATTCCTTGCAATGAAAACCGAAAGACATAATAGCAAAACACGTTACTTTTGCTATGAGTTTCGAACATCAACTGAGTTGATCTCGCTTTGGTTTTGACCTTGCTCTGTTTCTTCTCATTCATTTTCTATATATATATATATATATATATATATATATATATATATATATATATATATGTTTATCTCCAATAGTGCAATTGTTCGTTAATGCTAGAAGAGCTCTTATGGCATTCTTTTTTGGGTGGATCATGTGAAGAAAATAGTATGTTATGTGAATATGTGTATATATGTATGCTCTGTAGGCACCTAAGGTATGCGCATTTACAAGAATATATTTTCAATTTGAATAAGTAAACCTAAGACAAAATCTTTTCTCTCATATTAAATAAGGTTTCAGACAAAAAAGTTTGTTCAGATTAAACTATGTCATTACTCTTTAGAGTGCTTTAGTTTTGTATAAACTGCATGCATATATATAGCACTAGAAGTGGCACGGAAATAGAGCTGAATAGATTACAAGCTTACATGCATGCATGCCTGATTTACATGTTTAGGGAACTTGGGATTGTCAGTGTAGGGACTTAATTGGAGGGATCCGTAGGATAGACATAATTAAGAGGAATTCGATTGGACTAGAGAAGAAGATGATTTTCTCAGAGCAAGTGTTCAAAGTTCAACACTCTTGTTTGTTATTTGATGATGCTAGGGTTTCAACCAAAGTCTTTTCAAGGGCAGATGCATCATAATAAACTGCACTTGCAACCTTGAAATATGGATAATAGGTGTCGACATGGTCCCACAATTTGTTAAACTGCTGCACTTAATAATATTTATTTTATAATTTCTTGAAAATCAATCAGAATATGACACTTAATTATATCCCAATTCACCAACTAACTGTCATAGCTAATTAAGCTTACCCAGAAACCTTTTAATGTTGCAAATTAATGACAAGCAATTCATCAGCTAACAGTCTTACATAGCTAAGTCAGTCAAACTAAGTTACGTAAACTGACGGCAGCGTTACATCTACAACAACAATCAAGCACACCAAACTTGGTAAGATATTGCATTTACAAGTACGATCTTTTCTCTTTTTGTAAAATGATTGACGATGTCAAACTGGTCCAGTAGTTCGAATATGCTCATGACATGCATGGGATGTTAATAACAATGCTTGATTCCTTGTAAGTAGTAAACTAATTTTCTTCTCAAGTTATTAATTAATCACAGAAAATTTTGTTCTAATAGAATATAATAATATAATGCAATCTTGATCTCAAAGTTTATTCTTCTTATTTATTATTAACTAATTAACTTCCATTTAGCTATAAAACTGCTATTTTGCAAGTATATATGAGCTTTCTATATATATATATATATATATATATATATATATATATATATATCAGCATGCAAATTCCTCGTATCTTTGCATTTGTGGGTTGTATTTAACTCCTATATTATATTATATATCAAGTTAGAGGATGTGAATACAATCATCTTTTCGTGGCATCATAATGACCTAGCAATCGTTCATTACTAGCTATATATAACCAATGCTGGATGAAGAGACATCGATGTCAATGACTTTTATTGGAACTATGTGGGGAGATTAGACTGCAGATGTGTTGATCCGATACTGGACGAACTGTAGACCCACTAACTATTAGTTGTACCATTGTTTAAATACAATTTTGTGTACATATTCTATTTATTAGTTAGTTGTAGAATAAGACTATACAGAAAAGTGAAAAAATTTATGAAAAAAAGAAAGTGTAAAAAGTTGGTACATATAAAATATGTACATATATAGTATGACTCAATAGGTGAAATGCATTTAACTTGAAAAGTAAACTATTTTTTTATCTTTAACACTCTAGTCAAAATCAAAAAGATTATTATGTTTTAAACTCTTAAAATTAAATTCTTACATCAGAAAATCTTATCAAACTTGACTTTTTGAGGATCTTATTTGTCTATGGAAAGATTTTATTTACTAAAATTTTTGTAATACAAGGTACGAGAGTTACTTTTTGGTTTTAGCTGAAGTGTTTAGAAGGATTACTTAGTCGTTTCCCTTTAGAAAAAGTGAGGAAAGAAATTATAAGCAGCTTTGAAAGGAGAAATTTTTTCATAAATGAACCTAACTATGAAGGGAGCCATTATTGACATTTCAATCCAGCTTCTTCTGTTGTTGTTGTTCTTCCTCCTAGTGTCCCCGCTGAACAGTGCATGATAGCAGCACTATCAGCAATGAGGACAATTCAATAATTATTACGTACTAAGGGGACAAATTTGACAAGAAATTTAGCATAATTTTGGAACCACGTTTTCATAAATAGTCTCGTGGTTTTGCGGAGATAAAGCTATGCACGATGTTGTCCTGTAAATCGTTCAGTGGGAAACAAAGTACATGTTTTATTAATTGGCAGTTTACCCAGAGAGAGAAAGAGAGAGTTGATGCCTGGCCAATCAAATTTGGGTTGTGTAATATTATGTGCAGCTATATATATGAACGTTCAAGGGTCTAGCTATCATGCTGTGTTCTCTTCATGGAGGGATCCTTGGGTGTGAGAAAAGGTGCGTGGAGCAAAGAAGAGGATGATCTTCTTAGAGCTTGTATTCAACGGTACGGAGAGGGCAGTTGGAACCTCATTCCTCAAAGAGCAGGTACTCCTGGCATTATATTGAGTACTTAGGTTAACCAAAAAGAAAATGATGATATTAATGATATTGAATTGCTTTGAAGAAGTTATATATTAAACACAAGTACATTATTTGTTTAGAGTTATTATTGTGTGTAGACTGGCCACATGCAATTATCGCAGAAGGAGGGACCCAAGATGCCATGGTCCTCTGAAGATTTCAATTTTTATAGCTATTATTTTATACATCATGTCCTCAAGTCTTTTTCAATTATCATATATATACTTTTTAATTTTAACTCCTTTCTACTTAAATTCTGGCTCTGCTCTTAATAGAAAGTAAATGGTTGATAAGTTTATAATAATAAGGCAAATATTATATATGTCAATATAATATGCAATTTAATTTAAATATGAATTCTAATTTGATCGCCTTTTATCTGTTATGTGGAAGTTAATCATAAATAAACTATCTAATAAGACATAAACAATTGATAAGACTATTTTCACAATGTATTTATTACAGTATATATGCGAATTAAGTAGCTTAATTATATGAAGTTTAGATTTAATTCATGTGTTTATTATATAATTAATTTCTTGCTTTTGTTGCAGGGTTGAATCGGTGCCGAAAAAGTTGCAGACTTAGATGGTTGAACTATTTGAAACCAGAAATTAAGAGGGGAAAATTTGCTGAAGATGAAGTAGACATGATTATAAGGTTGCACAAACTCTTGGGAAACAGGTGTAGTGTGCATAACAGTTCAAATACTTGCTTGATGTATATAATCAAACAGTTAAATCTTATTTTGATGCTTCACTAATTTATTGTAAATTTATCAAAATTTAAAAAATATATTTACCTTTTAAGTTTTTCAAATGAGATCCTCACACTATTAAACTCTATTAACATTTACCTTTAATACAAACTTTTTATTTAATATGATTTTTTGTACGAATTTGATAGGATTTTTTTGCATGAGGTTCTTTGTTTTTGATTTTTTTTTTTTTTTTTGTGTGGGGGGGAGAGGAGAGGGAATAGAATTACACTCTTATTCAAATGTCAGTGTGTATTACATCGTACGAATATATTACTTTTATTCAAAATAGGAAAGATAAACAGTAAATTTCTTCTAGTAAATTATATAAACATATATTTGGATTAAACAAACAGTTTGTCTATACAGATGGACATTGATTGCTGGAAGAATACCTGGAAGAACAGCAAATGATGTAAAGAACTTTTGGAATACATACATGCGCAAGAAGAGTGAAGAAAAGGAAAAACGAAAAGAAGCAATGATACCCCACGAAATATTAAAGCCTCAACCTCGGACCTTGTCAAAAATTTCTCCTCGCTTGGGAGAGAAACAAACTGGTGAATATCATAACAGTGCCAAACAGTGCAGCACTGAAGCATATGCAGCCCAACCAGTGCAGTTTCCAGAGAATTGGTTGGAAAGTTTGTTGGAGGAACTGGGAAGTTGCACATGCGAGGGGAATGGCTCTTGCTGTTCATGCACAGAAGAAGAAACCCTCAGGCTTGATCTCTGGGATGAGGAACTCATCAATGCAACGGGGACATAAGCCCTAGATGCCCAGGATCAAAGGGGTAATACCATATTCCAATATCTATCGCAAAAGCTTCAATTTAATCAATTCAAAAAATAAAATCTAAATTTTTATTAATTACTTGATTTATATTTAAATAAAGTGATTGATAAAGAGATTTCGAGACATAAAATGAGATAAAATGTGAAATAAAAAATGTTATCTTTAAATATAATGAATTTTTTTTCAACTCATTCTCTATTTTAAAGTAGATGTAATTCACTATATATCATTCTTGATATATGGCGAGCGTTAATTTCAGTATTTTGTAACTGTCATACCAAATATACCTCAACTGTATCTTGTAGTATATATATCTCCAATAATGTGTTTCAAAAAGTGACATTACACAAGCGAATTAACAGTGTTAATTTGGTCACCCACCAGAATATAGAAAGTCTCTTATCACTTTCGGAGCTACTTACTCAATTCATGCCAAATGGAATATACTCAACAAGGGTGAAAAGGATAACAAAATGGATTAACGAAGGAAATACAATTTGGAAATTAAGAGCTAGTCTGTTTTTGATATATTAATATGGTGCTCATTCTGCAATTTCTATTGATAAAAGAACAATGTCGTATTCTTTAATTTAATGATAATCGGAAATAGAACAAGAACTGTAAGCCCATTCTAAAAGCAGACCTCCTTCAGCAACAGAAACTTGAGCTTGAGAAACTGAAAAGGAACACAAAAGTAGAGTAGATGTGCATGTTGAGTGGTTGGTTTCCTCTTGGGAACAGATAAGATGGATAGCCACAAGTGGGACATTATGCCCTTTTGGTAAAGGGTAGCCCCTACCATGTGCCTAACTATCTGATAAACATTGTCTTATAATTATCTTTATCTCATATGATAATTAATTACTTACTATGTTAGAAAATTGTTGCAGTTTTAGATTTTTTTCCCCCTGAAACAATGATTGAGTCAAATTTAGGGATGACGATTTCCCCTGATATATTGGAGACTTAATGGAGATTCTCCAACGGGGACGGTGATAGGAATCATCCTGATCCCGCGGAATCTCCGAAATATTAAACCACTAAAAATATCTTTATATACAAAATAAAATATATATAATAAGTAAGAATAGTTTAATAGTTTAATTTATAAATATTTTTTATATGAAATATGAAAATATATTTATAATTTTATGTTAATTGATTTAAATTTATGATTATTTATTAATTTATAATGTAATTTTAAATACTTATTTGTATTTAATATTACAAATATTTAAAAAGGTAACATATTTTTACTTTTAAGAAAATTCTAATAAAATTCCTACAATTCCTCAATGTCTACCAGAGTAGGGATGAGGACTATACTTTTTACCCCAACCTTGCCCTATTATCATTCTTAGATTATATTTTATATATACTGTTGTTTAATTAGATATATAACTTATTTTTTTCTCTCTTTTTATCACACCATATATTAAATGAATTAAAAGAGATTAAATAAAAATACTATAATCAATGTATTATATTAATTAATATAATTTCGCAATTTATATGCTAAAATTTTAAATTACTAAGAGTTTTGGAATGGAGGAAGTATCCTGCAAATTAGTTGGCCATTTTTAGTCATCCATCTTGACTCAAACTAAAATTAGTCTTAAATAATGATAGAGGTTCAAACTAAAATTAAGGGGTGCATGCAACCAAGATTTTGGCTTAGTTCAAAATCATTTTATTTTTCATTTATTTCTGTCTCTTAATTAGCCAAGTGGGAGTTTTAGGTTTAATAAATTTTGGAGTGGCAATATGTCTCTTAAAACTCATCATTAAGCGATATTTAATTGTTTGTGTGGAGCAAACTGCATGTCACAATCAACTGTCAAATGCTTCATGCATTATTTAATGCTCACCCTTCTTGTCAAGTGCTCCATCAATCATTTAAAGAAGCTTTCGAATTGTCACCAAAGGTGGAGAAAAAAGAATCTGAATAATTTAATTTTCTCTTTTTTGGTAGAAAATTTAATTTCCTTTAATTCAATACAATTGCTCATCAGAATGATGTATATCCGTTTCACTGATTGTGCATGTGCAAACATTAGATTAAATTTTCCTATAAATATATATAACAAATTAATTATTTATTCTACACTTTAGATATTTTCACACCATTGAACTATAAGATTAATTTATGTTTAATAGAAAATTAAAATGACAAATTTTTACTAAAATATCTTTAAAATTTAAAATTAGATATCTTTATTAGTATAAACACGTAAAGTACAATGAGTTGCTACAATACTATATAGAACTATTTGTATTTCATTTACATTACAACTTTTTTTTTTTTTTTAATATGTTTGGATTTGTCCCTGCTGAAGAGATCAATCCTTCATATTAGTTGTCTACAAAAGAATCATCTCCGAAATTGCTTTCTGTTGATAACCACGTAATCGACTTGCATGAGCCCCAACAGGCCAAGGCCCATGAACTCGGCCCATGAGGGACCCATCACCTTCTGGAACATAGTATATAAGGAGGACATCAATGGAAGTAGGATACACTTGGAACCACAACCGAAATCATACGCCGACACGTAACACTTTCCATCAGAGAAAAGCTTTGGGCATTTGGTGTCATTAAGCCAGCAAGTTCCTTCAAAAACCCCTCTTCTTGCTCGTTGATGTTATTAAGCCAACAAGGAGATTTGTTTTCGAAACTTCGAGGCTGAGTTTTCTCTACGTCATGCGTTTTGATGGTTGCTTCCTTATTTTTCGAAGCTTCTTGCGTATGCAGGTGTTCCAATAGTTCTTGACATCATTAGGTGTTCTTCCCCAAATCAAAGCCCATCTGCATAGAAAAATGCCTAGAACATCTGCTTATTTTATGCAACCATTGCTTGTACAAGCAATTCATGTATGCCTAAGCTCACTCCAACTGTCAAACAATGGTTGTTAAAGAAAACAAACAAGGTCATGTGTAATGTATATTCACTTAATTTATATAGTATGAACATCATCAACAGTATATAGTTGAACATGTATACACCTATTTCCTGGTAGTCTATATAGTTCCTTCTCCAAACTGTCGAATGCAGACTTTGAGAGAGTCATCTTCCTCTTTGGTCCATAGAGACAAAAAAATGTATTCTGAACTTTTATATATAATAAAATAATATTACTAATTTATATCAATTAGAATTTTTAATTAGTTAATAAATCATAAGACAATTTGAAAGAATGTGAGATATTATCTCAGCCACATGAATACAAAACGTTAAGTTAGGTAATGGTGCCCACATGCAGAATGGTGGTTATATCATTGGCATGTATTGTAAATTTCTTGTCAACCTTGAAGTTATGTCCTCAGCAAAGACCAATGGAACAAGTACTTATTAGCTCCAATAAGCCCTTGACAACCATCTGTACCCAGAAGACATTGTTCGTGCTTCATTAATTTATATCGATAATATCACCTCACAGGTATGCCCTTTTGTAGAAATAAAGACCAATGGAACAAGTTAGGGCTTCAAACCTCTTGTTCTCATGCAAACTAAAAGGTAATATATTTTCTTTTGTTTGGTTTCGATGATAAGGGGAGCCACTCTTAATTCATAATAATTAAAAAATCAAACACATTCCACTTTAAATGATAAGATTAAGTTGGGTTACATATACCACAATTAGACAAGACACGCAATCCAAAATGGATAGGGCAAGATTCTTGTCCAGCTTGGGGTATACCACAATTAAAAAATCAAACACATTCCACTTTAAATTATAAGATTATGTTGGGTTACATATACGATTTGCTGGGGTATACCACAATAAGACAAGACACGCAATCCAAAATGGATAGGGCGATATTCTTGTCCAGCTTTCTTTCTGCAGATAGTCTCATCGCGTACTCCAATCAAACAAAACTAATGTCAGTCTTCATCAGGTGCCAGCAACTAGCTCCAAGTTAACCATTTATATAGTTGGAAGGTTCACGTGCCGTTCCTGACTGCATTACGCTAAAAAAATAGATTGATTAGTTACACTCTATTGCCTAAGTTAAAAAAGATTTTTTAAAAGTGAAAGCTTCTGTCATAAATGTCAAAATAATGAAGGTTGTTTATTTTTTTCATACTTTATTTTTTTTATAGTATTAGTTTCTTTTTTTTTGTGGATATTAATTTAATGATGGGTTGAGACCCTATTAAGCCTTGTTACATATCACATATACATAGAGAGAGAGAGCGCACAAAATCTTTCTAAAAATATTACAAGTAAATAAATTACCAATATTGTCTTTAAAATATGATGAAATTTCAAAAAAAAAAAATAATTAAAAGTATCAAAAGCACAAGAGCGTTGGCTGCCTGATGGTTGATGCTTCAACTTTTTTTTTACCTCTTAGTGCACTTCTTTAATGTTCAAATGAGTTTTAATATAGGATTAATGAAAATTACGTTAAAGATAATGCTATTTTAGTATATTTAGGTTGGATCTATCTACGTAACAATATAGCATATATAATATAATAAATGCAATATATAATGATATAATACAAATATAATACAATATGCTTAAAAAATAAGATCAATATATCTTATTTATATATGAGTAAACTCTTAAGTTTGATAAGTTAAAATTTATAAAAATTTAAATTTAACTTATTTAATAAATAAATAAGTCAAAATTTTAAACTTAAACACAACTCATTAACTTAGCTTATTAAGCCATTTTTAAGCTGAGCTAATACTCTTAGTGGGGGATTGGGTGAATAATTAAGGTCTTAGAATTGACTTTATTATTACACAATGAAGACTGATATATTCTATATATATAAGTATTCCTTATAAATATGTAAAGCCGTAAGTCATTTGTAAGTATTACTATAAATTCTAATTAAGGTGTTTAATTTAGACAGTTCTTATGTTCTCTCTCTTTCTTTTTTTTTTCTCTTCCTGTATAACTGAATTTGAATTATAACAATTTTAGTGTCTAATTAACAAGTTGATTGCTGAGATGCAAGTTGAATCCTCTAATTAAGTGGCAGGTAGAGTGAATTAATTAAATGTGGCTTTGTCAAAGTTTTTTCTGTTGTCTTCTCAAATTAATTGTTACCTTGAATACATGGGGATCGTAGATATACAATATTGCTAAACAAGTACTATTAATGAGTATTAATGAATTTGTGGACTTTTAGTCTTCTTCTTTTTTTTTTTTTCTTTGTGTATCTCTATTATACTTTTTTTTTATTTATAATTTTATTTATACAAATTAACTAAAATTAAGAGTTGTACACATAGGCATTTACAAAGAGATGTAAAATAGTTTTTCTCACCCAAATTTAATTTATATATATATATATTTAGAAGAGTACTTTTATTTGAATTTTTGAGATAGCTCAACTGAATTATTTATGAGTTAAAATACTTAATAATAAATTTTTATTTTATAAATATTAATAATTTAAAAAAAAATTATTCTCCCTTAAAAATGAGAATAAATATGTTATTTTATCATTGTGTCTCATTAATCTTTGTACCATCAATAGTTACAAGTAATATTATATAAACGTTCACTTATGTATACTTATTTTTTTTAATTATTTATCTTTACAATCAATTACAAAATAGTGTGTATAAACAAATCTATCCCAAATGAGACATATGTCAACTCCACTAATCGTAGGATCGTTTTCTTGTATTTGTGACTTGTCCCAGTGTCGCCATCAGCGACAGCTGTTACTCATTAAGATACTGTCCATTAAATCCAACAAAGATACGTATGCTTTTAAAAAGCTTTTTATGTCGCATCAAATGTGAACGACGACCTATAGTGAGATTGAAATATACCTCACATAGTTTGAGTTTGAAAAGAAAATTGGTGAAATTGCATTAATCAACCTAAATTTATACAAATTGCAATTTTTCACACTGAATACTTCAACTGAATTTGTTGTCCTAGAGCTATTTGTATGGACCATTATTAATGGATATTGTGTTGGTAGATAAGAAATTATTCTTGATGTTTTATTTAATAATTTAAGATTTTAAAATAAATTAATCCTTCACATAATATAAAAAAAAAAATAAGTATAAAAGTTGGCGTATACAAAGAAATACACAAGTTAACACTTTGACAAAACCAAAGAAATTCATTATGTTTTAAACTTTTTAAATTAGACTTTTATGTTACAAAACCTTATCAAATTTGACTTTTAAAAAGGTGATTTGTTTGTACAAATGGTTTAATTAATGTAGCGCAAGGGTTAATTTATGAAGTTCCAAACATGCGGGTTACTTTTGGTTTTAGCAGGAGTGTCACAGGGAAAAAATGGTTTTACTCTAACCTGCATTAATTAGACTTTTCCTTTAGAAAAAGTAAGGAAAGCAATTATAAGCAGCTTTGAAAGGAGACAGTTTTCCATATCAAAGGAGCCATTATTGACATTTCAACCCAGCTTCTTCTGTTGTTGCTGTTGTTCTTCCTCCTAGTGTGCCCGCTGAACAGTGCATGATAGCAGCACTGTCAGCAATGAGGACAATTCAATAATTATTACGTATTAAGGGGACAAATTTGACAAGAAATTTAAACTAATTTTGGTTCACAAACAGTCTCGTGATTCTGTGTAGACAAGGCTATGCACGTTGGTGTCCTGTAAATCGTTCAGTAGGAAACAAAGTACATGTTTTATTAATTGGCAACTTACCTAGAGAGAGAAATAGAGAGTTGATGCCTGGCCAATCAAATTTGGGTTGTGTAATATTATGTGCAGCTATATATATGAACGTTCAAGGGTCTAGCTATCATACTGTGTTCTTTTCATGGAGGGATCCTTGGGTGTGAGAAAAGGTGCGTGGAGCAAAGAAGAGGATGATCTTCTTAGAGCTTGTATCCAACGGTACGGAGAGGGCAGTTGGAACCTCATTCCTCAAAGAGCAGGTACTCTTGTACAAACTTCTTATTTAATATGATTTTTTTTTACCAATTTGATAAGAATTTTTAAAATGAAGGTCTTGTTTGAGAAACTTAATAGGAGAGTCATCTTTGTTTTTGATGAATTTGTGGGTGGAAAGAGAAGGAATATAATGTATTGCTCATGTTTTTGGAATATAACATTAATTCTTATTTAGAACAAGAAAGAGAAACGTTAAATTTCTTCTAGTAAATTATATGAACATATATTTGGATTAAACAAATAGTTTGTCTATACAGATGGACATTGATTGCTGGAAGAATACCTGGAAGAACAGCAAATGATGTAAAGAACTTTTGAAACACATACATGCGCAAGAAGAGTGAAGAAAAGGAAAAACGTAAAGAAGCCATGATACCCCACGAA
Organism: Bauhinia variegata; assembly: GCA_022379115.2. NCBI lineage: Eukaryota > Viridiplantae > Streptophyta > Magnoliopsida > Fabales > Fabaceae > Bauhinia > Bauhinia variegata. The sequence continues at coordinate 18,628,470 of CM039428.1, read as the reverse complement.
ATATTAAAGCCTCAACCTCGGACCTTGTCAAAAATTTCTCCTCGCTTGGGAGAGAAACAAACTGGTGAATCTCATAACAGTGCCAAACAGTGCAGCACTGAAGCATATGCAGCCACACCACTGCAGTTTCCAGATAATTGGTTGGAAAGTTTGTTGGAGGAACTGGGAAGTTGCACATGCTAGGGGAATGGCTCTTGCTGTTCATGCACAGAAGAAGAAACCCTCAGGCTTGTTCTCTGGGATGAGGAACTCATCAATGCAACGGGGACATAAGCCCCACATGCCCAGGATCAAAGGGGTTACCATATTCCATTATCTATTTCAAAAGTTTTAATTTAATCAATCCAGAAAATATAATCTAAAATTTTGATTAATTACTTGATTTATATTTAAATAAAGTGATCGGTAAAGAACTTTTGAGATATAAAATAAAATAAAATATGAAATAGATAATATTATTCTTAAATGGAATAATTTTCTTTCAATTCCAACATTTGGGAATCTCTATTTTAGAATAAATATATTTCCTATGATCAGAGTTTATTTCTGTTGTATTGTATACTTAATCTTGTATTATATATCATTTTTGATATATAGCGAGTGTTAATTTCAGTATTTTGTAACTGTCATACCAAATATACCTCAAATGTATCTTGTAGTATATATACCTCCAATAATGTGTTTCAAAAAGTGACATTAAACAAGTGAATTAATAGTGTTAATTTGCTCACCCACCAGAATATAGAAAGTCTCTTATCACTTTCGGAGCTACTTACTCACTTCATGCCAAATGGAATATACTCAACAAGGAATCCTTGGACAGGGTGAAAAGGATAATAAAATGGATTAAGGATGGAAATAGAATTTGGAAATTAAGAGCTAGTCTGTTTTTGATATATTAACATGGCGCTCATTCTAAAATTTCTATTGATAAAAGAACAATGTCGTTATTATGAATATGGCAATCATTGCACAAGTGCGTTACATGTATAAATGAATAAAACATTTTTGAGTTACATAATTATTATGTTTATTGTCATAAAATATACTATATGATTTCATGTTTAGGTTTTGGCTTGTATTGATTATTACTTCATAATTTAAGTTTAATTAATTTGGTCTTATTTTTGGTGATAATATAGTTAGAGAATAAAATAAGAGAAATTGAAAAACCTATAAATTACTTATTCAAATATAAGGATTTCAACGTAGGAGAGATTGGCGTGAATAATCATAGGAAAGAGGGGGTCGGGGTGAGAGTAGTTAAGGCTCAATTGTTTTTTTGGGTTTTATGATCATAATGGGTGGAAGGGATAAAAATGAGGAATACCAACTTACAATATAAAACCTAAAAACTAGTTAAGTGAATTTCGTATAAAATTTAATGAGTTTAAATTTAATTCTTTTAATTGGTGGATATTTTCCTTACTCGAAATTAACTCATTCCAAATTTCGGAGTTGAATAAGTTATATAAGTTGGGCTCAATTTAAACAAAAAAAAAAAAAAACTAATTAAGTGTTCTAAATTCATAACCAAATATGGTTGATAAATTGAGCCAAAATTGTATAAAATTATATTCCTTTAAGAAAACAAACAAAGTAATATATCAAAATTTCAAACTATCCAAAAGTAAACACTAATCATTAGCATTTATCAAGTTCAATATTCTTACTTCTTGATAGTTTGGCTTCTCGATGGTTGATTCTTCAGCTTTATTTTAACCTATTAGTGCATTTCTTTAATGGTCAAATGAGTTTTCAAGGTAGGAGTAATGGTAATTACATTAAAGATAATGCTATTTTAGTAGATTTAGGTTGGGTCAATCTACTTAATAATAATATTATAAATATATATATAGTGATATGATACAATATAATATAATTAAGTGGCAGGTAGAGTGAATTAATTAAATGTGGCTTTGTCAAAGTTTTTCTGTTGTCTTCTCAAATTAATTGTTACCTTGAATACATGGGATCTTAGATATACAATATTGCTAAACAAGTACTATTAATGAGTAGTAATGAATTTGTGGACTTTTAGTCTTTTGTGTTTTTTTTTTTTTTCTTTGTGTATCTCTATTATACTTTTTTTTTTATTTATAATTTTATTAATACAAATTAACTAAAACTAAGAGTTGTGCACATAGGCATTTACAAAGAGATGTAAAAGTAGTTTTTTTTTTATTAATAGACATTAGTTTTAGTGGTAAGAAATTAAGATTATTTAAGTATGTTGACCTGAATTTGAATTCATATATATATATATATATATAAAGTATTTTTGAAAGAGTTTTACTCTTATTTAAATTCTTAAGATAGCTCAAACTAAATTAGTTGTGAGTTAAAATATCTAATAATAAATTTTTATCCCACAAATATTAATAATTTAAAAAAAAAATAGAAGTTGTTCTCCTTTAACAATGAGAATAAATATGTTATTTTATCATTGTGTCTCATTAATCTTTGTACCATCAATAGTCACAAGTAATATTATATGAACGTTCACTTATGCATACTAATTTTTCTATTTTTTTTGTATTTTTTTAATTATTTATCTTTACAATCAATTACAAAATAGTGTGTATAAACAAATCTATCCCAAATGAGAGATGTCTACTCCCCTAATTGTAGAATCGTTTTCTTGTATTTGTCACTTGTCCCAGTGTCGTCAACAGCGACAGCAGTTACTCATTAAGATACTGTCCATTAAATCCAACAAAGATACTTGTGCTTTTAAACAGCTTTTTATGTTGCATCAAATGTCCACGACGACCTATAGTGAGGTTGAAATACACCTCACATAGTCTGAGTTTGAAAAGAAAATTGGTGAATTTGCATTAATCAACCTATATTTATAGAAATTGTAAATTTCACACTGAATACTTCAACTGAATTTGCTGTCCTAGAGCTATTTGTATGGACTATTATTAATGGATATATTGTGTTGGTAGATAAGAAATTATTCTTGATGTTTCATTTAATCATTTAAAATTTTAAAATAAATTAATCCTTCACATAATATCCAAAGTCTTTAAATAAACAATTAAATGTTTTGTTTCCATATATACCTACACTTTATCTATGCTTCGTGCTCAAAGAATTTTCGCTTAGTATCACACATAAGAAAATGATAATAATAGAAAGATATAATATTAAGGCACAAGAAGATTAATTACTTTATATTTATTTTGTAAAAAATATATGTTGATAAGAAAAATAATTATAATTATTTTATTTTTAAAATAAGATTAATTTTATTTTTAATATAAAATAAAATTATTGAAGGTAAAACAAGTATATATGTATATATATTTATATATATGTAGGGATTTACTTGTTTCAAAGAACAAATAGAACACCAATAAAAAAAAAAAAAATAGAACAAATCATATTGGAATAAAATCAAAATATATAGTTGGAGTATATTATCTAAATCTTATATTGTTTCAAGAATACTTTAAATATATTATCAAGTTTTGTATATTGTATTGCATACGCTAAAAATGATTGCTAATAATAATATGCAAAATATTATTCTTATAAGTTAATTTATCTTAAATTTTATTTAAGAATAAATTATATACATAACTTTGATTAATCTAGCTATCAAACATTGACACTCCGTGTGAAGTTCTCTCACACACGGATTATTTATTTTTATATACAAAGCATTTGGAATTTCACAGCTTGAGAATGATTGAGCTTGATTGAAAGTTCTAGATCTTTTTTATTATTCCACTACATTTATTAATTAACCAAGTAGGAATCTCACCACGTACCAACCAGGCCAAATCACATCCTATTTTTTTTTTTTTTCTCATGATTATTAAGTATCTTTATTCCACGTCAGAGAAGAAGAGTAATATCGTTCAAGGAGTTGAACGTTTACAATTATCTTCTTTATTAATATGTCATTTTAATGCTATTTTGAATTTTAATAATGTAAACTTAGTTTGTTTATTAATGAAGTTATAACTTGATGACTAATGCTTATTTTTATCATATATTAAAATTTTTATTTAATTTAAAAAGTAGTAGCATAGAGATCTTCATCTCTGTAAAATAAAAAAAGTTTTAAAATATGTCAAGAATGATTTAACAAAAAGTTAATATGGTTAATAGAAAACCTATAAATAATTTTTGTATTATATACGACACAATAACTCTCTTTAAAACTCGTTATAAATATCAGGATAACTGTCACACTCAACTCTCAAATACTTCGTATATACATCATTTATCCCATCATACACCAGTATCTGAACTATTTTTCATCCTTAGTTTCTTAATTTACACATACAAATTCAACGAGAACATGGCTAATGAATCTATTAAAGAAGCTGTCACCATATATAGGTGGAGAAAAAAATGAACAATTTGACCCTTTTTTTTTTTTTTTTTTATCTTATCTGAGACAATTTGACCTTTTAATTCAATATAATTGGTCATTAGAATGATGTATATCAGTTAATTCACTGATGGACCCCTGATGTTAGTTGTCTACAACAGAATCATCACAGAAATTGCTTTCCATGGAGAAAGTTTTGGGCTTTTCGTGTCGTTAACCATTTCCAATCATTCTCATTTCAGTCTTCATCCAACTATGTGGCAAGCCGCAGGCCATATAATTATTTGAAAACTAACCTGTGCTGAATTGGTCCGATGTATGATTTATATAGCAAATTTGACTTAATGGAATAGAATTTATTGTTGTTATAATTTCAGAAAGTGAAATAGAATACATAATTAGACTAGATGTGCTTGGTGATGGGAAGCCTCAACCATGCACTTAATTATTCCATCAAACCCAAAGGCTAAGCTCTATCCCCCAAGCAATTAGCTTCCATCACACGTTGGGCCAAAACCTTCTTTCCCCAAGCATGGCTCACCGGGTGCAATGAATTAGACTAATCAGAGGACATATTTCGTGAACTTGATATTATCTTTTTTAACTCAAAAGTTCATTTATATATTTTTCTTTTTGAAGTTAGAAGGGGGTTATTAGGGATTTTAATCTTGAAGTTAGGGAGGAAATCAATTCAAGGGTGTAAAAGCCAACACAAATATTGAAGGATGACATTACCACTAAATTAAACCTCACTTCATCATTTATATATCATTCACAAGCTATGAATTCTATTAATGGGATACTTATAACCCATACTTGGGCTTCTTATGCTATGTGAAGATTAACAAACTTGAAAACGGGCGTGTCTAACAGTTGTTACTGAAGGAGAGCATTGTAAATGAAGCACGTGCAAATGTTTTACAAAGAAATGGAAATGTACTTAAATTCACTTTGATATTGTGCTGATGTGGTGACCCTCAACATATTGAAGGACTGGCTAGGTATTGAATCTTCTCCTATCTTTTCCGATATCAATTCAAAATTTGTTTCATTAATATGAATCTTGTGTTGGTACATACATTGAACACTGGTTAATAATGGAATGGGGAATATTTCTTACAAGTTTGGTCCATGTTTCCGATCTTTGCTTATGGAAACTATAGAGGGGATTCTCATATTATATATTCAATCTTTGATTTCTGCAAGTACTCCTAGCCTATGTGTTTGTGTTGATTCAAACATAATATTATGTCTGTGAGACAATGATAGCATGCCTTCATGGAAATTCATTATGAAAACCACTTAATCAATGTTACCTAAGATTCAATTTTTTATGTGTAAAACTACAAGATCTTCGATTATAATGCTGTTATATATTACAATATTAAATTTAATTAATTAATCTCTCTAAGATTCGTTTCTATTATTACTTAATCTAGTATTAGGTTGTGACAGTGATACCAAGGAAAGGACTGGCTCATGAACATAGTCGATGCTACCCTTACCAGCCAAAAATGCATGATTTAAGGATTATGACTGGACTGAATTATGGGATGTGATTAGGCTAAATTAAAAGGAGAAAATCTCTCTAAGATTCTTTGCCATTATTACTTAATCTAGTATAAAAGCATGATTTAAGGATTATGATTGGACTGAATTATGGGACGTGAATAGGCTAAATTAAGAGGAGAAAAATCTCTATAAGATTTGTTTCCATTATTACTTAATCTAGTGTATATGCGTGGTTTTATGGATTGTGATTGGACTGAATTATGGGATGTGGTGATTGGGCTAAATTAAGAGGAGAAATTCTCCGAGATTTGTTTCTGTTACTGTTAGGATCTGTTTGGTAAGCTGTAATAGAAAGGAAAGAATAGGAAAGGAAATGAAGCAAAAGAATATAAAGAAAAATGATAGTCCTTAGTTTGTTTGGTATGTAATAGAAAGAAAAAGAAATCATTTCCTTTATAATGTTTGGTTTGCACAAAAAATTAAGGGAATGAAATGTATATTTTTGTATAAGTATAAATTTACTATTCCTACATATATATGTCTCCATTTCGTAATTTGATTATTATAAATTTCATGATTGATATTAAAAAAAATTAAATTAAATTTTTATAATATAATTTTAATTTTATAAAGTAATTTTATAATATAATTATAATTTTTATAATATAATTTTAATTTAATAATATGAAAAAATAATCTTTTATCAGTATACAAAGTTATATAATGTAATTTTAATTTTATAATTTAAACTTTTTTATAAATAAAAATTTCTTTCCTTTCTTTTCTCGGACTTTCCTTTGAATTTGAAAAGAAAATTATAACTTTGGAATGATAAAAAATCGTATCCTTAAGGAATAAATTTTCTTTACCTTAAAATTACTAAACAATACAAAATAAAAAAATAAATAAAAAGCATTCCTTTCCCTCCTTTTCCTTTTGTGCATACCAAACCGGGGTTAACGAATATGAGATAGGTCACATTCCATCACCCACAAAAAAAAAAAAAAGAAAGAAAGAAAAGATAACTAGGTTAAATTCTGATAAATTACAAAGGGGCAAGTCCAGTTGTCCACTTCAGTGAATAGAACAACATTTATTGAAACTGAACAAAATTAAGCCCAGGTAGACATGAGTTACAGAACTAATATACGCTGTAAGCATCGATTGAACAAAACACACACAGTGAATAATAAAAGTTTCTTTTTTTTTTTCCTTTTACGTGATAATAGATTTTTAACCCAAAACCTAATCTCTCACTTGATGGCTGTAATAATAAGAGCATTTGCTGTTATGAACTCTAATCTTGGAATGCAAAAACACAGTCACTGACATTGATATGGACCAGATCTTGAAAATGGGCCCAGTACCGCTCGACCCATGTGCACCAGCCTACGTAAGCCCAAGAGCCAGAAGCTCCCAAATCTAGTATAAATTACCTCCGCAGTCATGGCACAAATATGCATCATTTGTTACCCATACTGCTTATCCGACCTTCTTATCATTCAATTCGGTTCTAACTTGACCGTAGGAATATTCGTAACCGATCTCACCTTACCTCTCCTTTACCTTGCAAGAACATTATTTGACCTGATCATGAACTTCCGACCTGACTTCATCCAACTTAATCAAATTGTAATACGTGTATGCTTGGATTTTTTTATCCACAAGATATATGATACAATATGAATTATTATATGAATTAAAAGTGCATAGATAAACCCATCCACTTATTTAAACGTAATGAGTCCATATTCTTAATCTTGTTGGTTGTTTCCCAAAGAAGTCCATAGTAACAATAATCTTCTATAAATGTTTCCATTTTGTAAAGTCCTTATCCTCTTGGTCTCTTAAAGAGCCTGTGTTGTTTCCTTCGTTTCCTAATGCATCTTCCAACAAAATCTCTTATTCATGCAATTCTCTAACTGTAACGAAGATGGACATGGCTGTGCATAGCGTTGTTTTGAGCTATTGTCAACAATGATAAACTTTTTGAGAAAGTTCTAAGCTAAGGTTTATAGGAATGGGGAAAGGGGATAGACGGAAAGAAATCTCTTTAAAAAAAAACTCAATTTTTTTTTATTCATTCATATTTCTTTTTCAATACCCCTTACATATATAAGTGAACAAAACTAATAGCCCTAATAGCAAACCATATATATTTTGGGCTTAACATAATTTCTTATTAAACCTAACTTACTATAATCCAAGCCCAAATGTAAATTCCTAGCATACCTTTTCCCGTCACAAACACCTTACCTCAATGCATAAATATGAGCAAATTTGTTTACAACATATGTGGGATTGTTGTAAGACATAAGCACACCCAATTGATGCACCCTTTGTAAACAAGATGCATATTAGCAGCAATCTCATTGCCTTCCTTGCTTTTGTTATCATTGCTATGGTGGCAGCACCAGAAAATGTAATAGGAAAGAGGACAGAGACATGAACTATGAGAGTGGTCTTTGCTTCAAACACTAGAACCCCATACACATCATGTTGTTCAGTTCAGTAACGTGGTTGACATCAAACATGGCAACCCCTTTGCCATCTAATTTTGTCAGACAGAATGGTCGCAATGCCATTAAGTTACACCAAGGTTCCCACACCGACACACATGCACAACACAAATGATAAATTAGGGTTTTATTTGAAATGTGTTATAACCTTGTCTCCATAACTCCTTAGTCCTTTAAATATATGTACCGCGCTGTCCATAGAACTGAGATCTTATGCGAGAGTGATCAGATGATGACAATATCAATGATGTAACAACAATTGTCGGTAAGTCGATTAAATAACAGATAATAAGTTTAAAGCTTTAATTGTTTGCTGCACCCCGAATGGCTGTGAAGTATTAGGAATTATTTTTAAATTCTTTAGTTGTATTACAGTTATAATATTTCTTTCAAAATACTAATGATATAGAGAAATCCATAGGAATAAAATTAACGAGCAACCAAGCACAAGTGCCGCGTTGATTCCAACAAAATCATCCGCATAAAATCCAACGCTTTTGGATAAAAAGAACAAAACTTGCTCGAATATCCGCTGGTATTTTGTTACCGAATCATCCTCTCCACTCTATTCACCGCATTTTTCAATGGAAATATTCCAAATTCCTTCCCAATTCTCTTCGAATCTTCCGAACACCCTCCTTCCACCAAGGTTATATACTCCGTCAGAAAATATGCTCAATCAGAGCCAATTTTTATTAGTTTAACCTTCGATTTTGATCGAATCCTTGTCAATAATCAGCAATGAAATTCGGGAAGGAGCTCAGGACCTATCTCGAGCAAACCATCCCAGAATGGAGGGATAAGTTTTTGGGTTATAAGTCGTTGAAGAAGCAGCTTAATCAGCAAGTGGGTCCGGGAACGGCCGTGCAGGGTGGCCTTCTTCAACGGCAAATAGACGACGAACCCAATTTCCTTATGGATGTTGATGGCCAGCAAGATCGTCCAGAACCTGCTGGACAGCCGCCCTTGGATCTTGAGGAATGGTTCATTGGGATTTTGATTGAAGAACTTGAAAAGTTGAATGATTTCTATGTGAATAAAGAGGAAGAGTTTGTTATCCGATTCCAGGTTTTTTTTTTTTTTTTTAAAAAAAAATTACTTTTCCTTTTATTACTGCAAAGATTTGATATTATTCTAGTTATGTATCCTTTCCCTGTTTGCAATTAAAATGGCTAATTTGGAAAGTTTGCTTGCCTAACTGGGTGATTTAGTACTTGACAAAGTTTAACGGACTGTTTGGTTCAAAGGGAGATAGGGGAGGGGAGTGGTCTCACATTGTTTGGTTTGCAAGTCTTGGGGAGGGGAGGGGTAGCTGGTTATTATACCTTTTAAGTTAGAAAAAGTAAGAAAGGTGTGTAAAATATAAAAGGACAACTTATTTTACGGAATCCCTTCAAAACACCCCAATTTTGAAAGGGAAAGATAGGAGGTAAGGGGAAGGGAGAGATTTTTACCTAAAAATTTCCCTCCCCTCCAACCAGACACTCTGTAAGAATTTACACAAATATAGAATCTGCAACTTTGTTGCTCAATTTTTAAACTGATCAAGTGCTTGGTCAAAGATTTTGATCGAAATTAGTGGCTACTTGACAGGAAATCTTCATAATATTATTTCTCTGCAAGGTACTGCTCTATTGTGTTGTTCTATCAAATTTGCCCCTTCCATGATTTTCATCTTCAAAATCCAAACAGGAACTGAAAAGAATTGTGCCACTTAAGGAAAAAAGCAGCAAGGATAACACATTTGCCTCAGAGAGTGAATTCAGTCAAGAGATGATGGATATTCTGAAGGACTTGGTCACTATCCATGGCCAAATGGTGCTTCTGAAAAACTACAGCTCCTTAAACTTTGTAGGTAGGGCAACTAATTTGCCTAGTCTGTTTCTTTTGCAAGTAAAGAATTTGCCACTTTTATGTTGAAGTCTTGATTACTTTAGCTTTCTAGATATTAGTGGTGCATCATTTGTACATGTTAATTTTTGTCAAATATCTAGTGTTGTTGTAGTTTTGTGTTTGTTAGTTCTAAAAGCATCAACATATATTTTTGCTTCAACAGGGCTAATAAAAATTTTAAAGAAATATGATAAAAGAACTGGTGGATTGTTGAGTCTTCCTTTTACACAAGTAGTTCTTCGTCAACCTTTTTACACAACTGAGCCTCTGACAAGGCTTGTTCGGGAATGTGAGGCAAATCTTGAGCTACTATTCCCCCTTCAAGCAGAAATAATTGAATCTACTTCCCCTACAGAAGATCAGTCTAAACCAAGTGTAGATAATGCAACAAATATTTCACCTGAGACTGAGTCTAGTGTTGGTGATCTTGGTCAGGAGACTTTGTATATTTATCGTAGCACTGTTGCTGCAATGAGAGCCATAAGGAGCCTTCAGAAAGCAAGTTCTACCAGCAATCCGTTTTCCTTTTCAACCCTCTTTAGAGACCAGGATGCTGATAGTACTGGTGCTGTAACTGAAAACTCTGCCGCAAATTCTCCAGCTACCTTCCAGAATGAAGAATACAGTGACGTTGAGGATACTCATTCCATGTAGGAAAGTTTTTCCTTTGATAGTTGCTTCACTATCTCATTTGGGTTCTTGGTTCTAGCCTTCTTTGTTGAAACTAAATGAAAATATTTCTGTTTGTCCGTATACAATAAACCACACATAAAAATGTATACCTTCTATAGAATTGACCTCTTTCCCGTTAGCAGCAATAGTCATTGTATCTCTGTATTATGTTGTAGAATTATGAAAACCTGCTGGTAGAAACAAAAATTGTAATGGATTATGGAAGATATATGAACAAAAAACAAAATAGTGAATTAATTTGGAACTTGTCACTCTTACATCTATGGTTGTTACTTGTTACTTTTACAGCATGCTTGCTTTACTTCAAGATATATGCTTATATGGTTTTGTGTTCACCATCTTCACAATTGAATGGTAGTGGTACTGACTTAAATGCCCGGTACTTGCCTACGTTGTTGAAGTGCTCATTCTCCAACCTGTTCACATAAATCCATTTGGAACTTATATGTAAAGTAGTAACAAAAAAATGCACTGAATAGCAAAACATATTGAGTTTATTCTCTTAGTTGGAACTTAACTGCTAATTTTGCTGCAAATTCTTAAAGATAAGAAAAAGAGAAAGAGGTTCACGGGCAAACAAATCTGATAGGAATTATACAAATTAGTACTTAGCATGCTTGTCTGTGGACTTTGCTCCTTCATTTCATTGTAAGAGGTGCTGATTTGCTAACAATATCAGGCATTTCAGCTCTCAACGTTTTTGAAGCTTTACTTGGGATGAGAAGGCCTGTGCTTTAGCTTTTCTATACTTGTAGAAAGTGATTATCATGGCTATGGTAAATTCATATGATCTCTTTAGATTAGTCTATTACATGCTTCTTGGTAAACTGTTATTTGTTCCCTTAAAATTATTGAATGGTAGAAATAAATACCTGAAGAAATTCCAAATGCCGCGGCGAATGATCTCCAAGCAGGTTACCAGAGCAGTTAAAGCTGTTCTATGCAGGAAAGGGGCTTCCCTTATGCCTAAAACAGATTGCATCCAAGCAAGTCGGAGTAAAACATTCAGTACCTGCAAAGAGATTACATTTATATTCAGTACACAAATCTTCTGCTTGGAACCATTCCCTTAAATGCAATCCATTAATTTACCATTGCAACAATGTATACGCTTCTGTTTTGTACACAGAGCTTGTCTCTCAGCCATGGATTTGTTGAGTTTTTTTGCAGCAAACCCCAGTCTATGACGATATCCCAATAGGTATTAGCAATTGTTGCAACTGCTGAAGATGATGCAGCCAAGATTCTCCACATGGTTCCTCTGTTTAGTTCATTGCAGGTCCTCATACCGATTGCAAATACTGTTGAGATGTGTTTTAGGCCATTAAACCCATGCATTGCATGTCGATCCTCTAGTAATCGCCGGAGGCACTACAAAATAAGTCTATCATTATATTCACATTAAGAAAATGACTAAGCAACTCGTGGCACAATTGAAAGCAAGTTGAGTTTTAAAGCAATTCAGAATAAAAATTGAGTTCAAAACCTTTCTCCCTAAGATATTTATAATTTATTGTTTATTGTTCCGAGTGATTAGAAAAACACATAAACCTAAAGAGAGAGAGTGAATGAAACCTTGTAAGTTGTAACTATAATTGCTACCTGGAGAGAACGCATCCAGAATGGAATGCTAGTTACAATGAAGTAAAATATTTTGTAAATATTACTTTCAAGACACTTGTTTGATCTAGTCTTGAAGTCCCCCCGGCCATAGTAGCAGACATAGAACTCTAAACTTCTGAATGCCTGCACCTGAACCCAAAAAGAGAGCAGTTTTGGCATACAAGCAGATCTAAGCATAAATTGGATATAACAGATTCTATTTGATGATTGATTTATGCAGGAAAAAAGAGAAGCAGAAATGCAAACTAAACCAGAAGTTATGTAAACAAAGTGCTGATACTAAAATAAACTTAGTTTATAACCGGAAATGAATTCAATGAATTTGAAAGTCATTGATTAAGAGACACAAAGGAAGAGGGGAGCAGAGAGACAAAGTGAGGCCCTTAGAACCTGGCTTGTGAGCTGATCTGCGAAGAAATTATCTGGGAAAGTAACCTACATAAATGAACAAAATAACAGTAAGTTTTATAAAAAAATTCAGCCATAAGCAGATATGAAACTATTGCTTCTACTTTACCTTGTAAAGAGGAGCACAGATACAATGAATTGCACATTGAATAAGGAAGAAGCGGCTGGATTTATAAATGATGTTGAAAGGACAAAATATTACCAGAAGCAGAAGCTGCAACACGAACTCAAATAGCTTATGTTGATGGCAAGAAAAAATAAAGTAAAATTAAATAGAACAAGGGTTCGAGCTCGCAAAAAAACACATGTTAATGGAAAAAGTAATTGTAATTGCTCCAATATGAGGTGGGGTTACTTGTGGGCAAAACCAAAAAATTAAATGGAAAATCATTGAACTTACAGTGAGAAGTCCAAAAGGAACCAATTCTGTGATTGCTGAGAAACTTCTTGTATTTGGTTCCATCTCCATATCCAAGTTTGAGAGAACAGCAGCCATTGTAAGTACTGAAAGAACAGAGCTAAGAAGAAACACTTCTCTGTAACCCAATTCTGTTCCTTGCTTGAAGCCAAATATAAATGGGTAATTGATTCTAAAACGCCTCCAGAAGTATATGTTGATGGAGTACATGAGCATATGCAAAACAATGTATCCAAACAAACTGCAGACACATGAAATTAATCCATCATATGTCTCATACCAACTTGTCAAAAGAATTCTACTAGAGCCTGTTGGATTGACTTTAAGATAGAAAAGCAGGATTAAAAGCTAAAAGTAGCTTTTGTTGGTTTTTGATGTGCTTTTTTATGAACAATCTCACCCACATGCTTATAGAAAAAGCTAGGATTTTAATATTTTGGTTCTTGGAGGTGCTTTTGGCTTTTTTTTTTTTTGAAAGTTAATCTAAACATTCAAAAATTATAAAATAGTGCACCATCAAGCACAAGCATGCATACAAGACAATATGATTTTTACGTGAATATATCTAACTTACCTGTAAAGTGGAAATATATTTTCCATGTATCGAACTCGACCTTCGCTGTTTATAATATCTCTTGCATGTATAAGGATGCCGAGTGCCACTATGAGAGCTATTGAGCAGCCAGTCAACAACCCTGCCATTATGAAACATTAGTGCTAGTTTAGAAAGTAAATAATCTTCGCCAATCAAATCTTAGTAAGCAAAGAAATAGGGGAAATGTAAGTAAACCTTTTAAGGTTTAAACTAAGTTCTTTGACAAAATGAGAGGTCTAAGAAACCAAATGATCTACTTGGAAACAAATTGAAGTTATGACAAAAACAAAAGCATTTTGAACTTAAAATGTGAACAACAAAAAGATTTGATTATCTAAGTGTTAAGTCAAAGAGACTTTGGTATGATATCAAAAATAATTCAGTTCAAAAACTTAAGTTATTACCTAAAAGAAATGTAATTCTGTGTCGTTCTCTTCTAGTTGGAGGTCTTAATGTGTTCATCCCTTTTCTATGATTCCCATTTGCAAAGTACTTGACAAAGGAAGCTTCCACCCTTTCCATGAGCCTATTCACCTATACAGGACATGATGAGGAATGCAGAAATTTTAGTCTTGGAAGGTTACTTGATTGGCAAGAAATGAATGAGTTAATTAACTACAGAACCTCATCTGAACTGCTCAAATTAGAACCTTCCACCATCTTTAAGTAATCCTTTGATGCATTCCTTGAAGTGATCTGCAGTAATAGAATTAAATTTACTCTGAATTGAAAACATTGCGATGCAAAACTTCCTTTGAAATTAGATAGCAGACCTTGTCATACTTCTTCATAATCTTTGCGAATGCTAACATATTCAAGAAGCTGCATGTTAATCAAACAATATGTTCATTAATGGCAATATGTTGATAAAGCTTGTTGAAGATAATTAAGTTATTTAGAACTCGAATTAGCTTCTTCTTTTTTTTTTTTTTTATCAAAGCATTTTTGTATAATTTTTTATTTTTATTTTTATTAAAGATACTTTTCAAAGCCCAAAAATAAGTTGACTTTAGCTTCTGTTTTTGCATCTTAAGAACACCTTTTTTAAAGTATCCAGAATTTATTAAATGCGAAGGAAGAAGATGATACCTGAATTGCTTTAGAAGTTGAAGCTTATGATAGAATTCAATTAAAGCCATTCTCAATTGTTCTTCTGCTTTCCTCATCTCTGCCTTGCTGAATGACAAGTCATTTTTTGAACTCATCAAGAGACCTTTTAACGTTGATACTGGAGTTTCAGGTGTGTTCACATTGATCTTCACATGATCCAAAATTTCCAATGGAGCTGGTCTAAAACCCTGCATAGTTGCCTGTGATGCAGTTTCATCCACATGTATTCCACTTTCATCTTCCAAATGCCCTTCACTGCTCATCTCAACCTCTTGAATCACTTCCATGTGCGATTGTGATTGGCCTTGAAAATGGAATCATTGGGAAATGAAGCGATTTTCAAAATAACCCAAAATTATACTACACTGAAGAACCCACATAAGAAAAAAGACTAAAAATATAACCCATTTGAATTGGCTAAAAAAAAAGTGTTTTTAGTATAAAAGCAAACGTTAAAAATAATTCTTTTAACTTTTAAAGACTTTTTTTTATTATAAGTGACCGGAATTCTTTTTTAGCTTCTAAAAATACTTTTATTTCAAAAGTCCATTCAGACATTTAAAAGTAATACATAGGTGTTTTTGGAAAGCAAATCCAAGGAGGCTCACTTTGACATTACCTAGTTTCGCACAATTTATATGATGCTCAGTTGAAGCTGGGCTTGAGGTTCTATTGCCTGCAGAACTTGTGAATTCCACAACTCTGTCCACCTTTATCCTGAGAGCAATAAGAGCCTCCATTTGCACACTCAACTCCTCTGCCTCCTCCTTGACCTGCTTCACTTTCTTGCAATAGAAGTTATTAACCTTGTTGAACTCATTATCCAGCTTCTCGAAAAACTCAAGTTCTTGGTCTCCTCCATCTTCTGCAGACTTGAGGAACACAGTCTTATAAATCCCTTGTGATTCATTATCATCCCCTTCTGTGTGAAAAAGTACAACTTCATCCTCCTTTTTCGCCGGAGACCCTCGTTGCCACCCAGTTAGGCCACTGAAGGCCCTATAGAGGGATACCCTTCTCTTAAGAGTTCCTCTTGGAGTAGAAGCCACTGCTGATGATGAATTTTTCTGTTTGAATCTTGAGATATTCTTGAGAAATGCTTTGAGATTGTTGTATTCCATGTATGCTTCTTGCCATTCTTGGACCATTTGAGAAGAAAACTCTTTCCCAAATTTCATCTTTCCCCCTTTGCTTCTGCAGAATATCAGTGCAAGTTTTAATGTTGCCCAATGGATTGATAGGTTAGAAAATGCAGCTTTCTTGTTTCTACGTAATAGTTTGGTCAAGCAAGAGTGGAATATAAAGGAATATGAACAAAAGAAAAATATTCTTCAATCAAGAAGTAGAATGGATTTGATCATACGCGTAAGATACGGTTGTTTCCAATCAAGGATCGTGAGAAGCATTCATCAATCATTATACAACCACAACAATTATATCCATCCATAATATGTGGACCGAAAAAGAAATGCATTTATGATATGGATAGTAGGTCCTTTATTAATTGTGAAAGGGATTTTTCTCTACTTTTAATTGATAGAAGTTTATAAAGTCGACATTGTAATTATCAAAATAAAATTTAGCATGAAGGTATTTGTTTAGTTGTAGTTGATTAAGTCTTAAAAGTTTTAAGTTAAGGATTTTAAGTATAAAATAGATCTATTAATAACGACTTTCATAAAAAAAAAAAATTAAAAATAAAAGTACATATAAGAATGTTTAGTGATTCATTAACCCTACAATCATGCCAAAAACAATGGAAAGTAACTTTTAATCTGTCAATTTGCAAGTGTTTCCAAAAGAACTTGATATCCTCCGATCACGCTCTGTCCCTCCAAATAAATTCATATGCTCTCAAATATCAAAATTCAACACAGAAAATAACAACACATAATTCAGCTAGCCACTTGTTTCTTTTTTTAGACGAGTCCTGTTTGACTTTTTGTAATTGCAAATCACCAGAATTCTGATTGTGACCTGCAAGCAATTCCTAGTAGCTTTAATTTTATCCTTTTCTCATAATTAACAAAATGTTTGAAAGCAAATTGTTACTGATGCTTAAGTCAGTTAATTGATAGGAAATTAATGAAAGATGAATGTGAAAAATGTGCACTAAAATGGAGGAAAATGCAAAAGGCAACATTGTTAAACTTTGCCAGCTTTTGGTTTTCACCATTTTCATGTATATTGGAATCAAGCTAGTAAAAAATTTGTGTAGTTGTTCTGAACTGGCACCAATAACAACTACACCAACTATTTAAGGATATTCAAGAGTTAGGTGTGCATTAGGTGTGACCATCATGTATTTGCGTGCTCATGCATGTACCTAATCTTTCAAAATATTATTTGTACATATATTCCCAGACTTCCTATGTTCTCCAATGTTAGATAATTTCAGCACCTTTCTTCATTAATATCTGAGCTGTCAGTTTGAAGCGCAATGGTCTCTAAGGTTTTGTTTCTATAACTAAAGAGGCACTCACTAGTCAGCAGAGTCGTTGTAGTATAGTGGTGAGTATTCCCGCCTGTCACGCGGGTGACCCGGGTTCGATCCCCGGCAACGGCGATCTTTTTATTTTCCTTTTGTGGGCTAATGACATTTCGGCCTGTTAGAAGGCCCAAATTAGGCCAGGTATTGGTTCATTATAAGGCCCAGCATGCAAGTTGGTTCAGAGATTGTGGCCCGGAATTGTGACTAACAGGCGAATGACAATTGGTTCACAGGAGAAATCTGAAACCGCTAGTCAATTAACCGAACCGGTTCCGGTCGTTAATTTTGCCGTTCTCCGAGTTCTCAGTAGCTCTTTTTCCATTGCCGTTCTGGTTTTCGATCTTCCCCCTTCTCCAGATTCGTAGAAACCCTAACATTTCTTCATCTCTCAGAGATCCCTATTTGCAATGTCGGAGTCGAATCTTATTCTAGTTCTAACATTAGTGTTTATGTTTGGCTTCGTGAATTCGATGAGGTTCGAGATCCAATCGGGTCACACAAAGTGCATATCAGAGGACATTAAAGCCAATGCCATGACCGTGGGAAAGTACAGCGTTGTTAATCCTACCGAGGGGTATCCGGTTCCTGATTCCCATAAGCTCACTGTCAGGGTAAGCTTATGACGAAACCGTAGTTTTTAATGTGTCTCCATGTGGGTGCAGCTCATATTGTATATAAATATACAAAATTCTTCAAATTGAAATTCTTTTTTGCCTCTGCTTTTGATCATGAATATTCAGAATAATTAACCTGGAATGTTTTTTTAACTCCCAAGGTTGGAGCAAGTAAGTAGAATGAAATTTGGGTAGGGGAGGGTGATTTATTTTGAGTTTTCTGAAATTTTAGATTGACATAGTAATAATGTGGTTTCAAGGTGTCTTCGCCTTATGGGAACAATTACCATACTGGCGATCATGTGGATTCGGGTAATTTTGCATTTACTGCATCTGAAGCTGGGGATTACACAGCTTGCTTCTGGGCACCTGAACACAAGCCTCCGACAACTATGACTGTTGAATTTGAGTGGAAAACTGGGGTTGCAGCCAAAGACTGGTCAAAGGTTGCTAAGAAAGGCCAGATTGAAGTAAGCAGTCTAACTATGTTCCTTGGATAGGCATTCATATATAAAAAATTGCAATTATTATATTACTTTATAGTTTGGACCGTTAGGAATTTTAGATGACTAGTTCTCTCTGTTTAATATGAGATATGACGAATTGCTTATAATTGTATATCTTGTGCTTCAATTCTGAATACTTAATAATGCAATTATGCTATGCTTCTTCCATTCTATCAGGAAATGTACATCTAAATACTTAATCTGTAGCGAAAAGTTCTAACTTCATATGGTTCTTTATTTTCATTGTTTCCTCTTTCCATGTCGTAATTCTTTGTCAATTCTTTTCTACTTTGATCAAATAAATATAAAAAATATACAAAAAAAAATAGGTGTAGAGAGCTCAGTCATTGCGACTTCTGAACATTCAGTTTAGATATATGCATGAAGAAAACTAAATAATTGGAAAAAAAAAAATTAATTGAGAAAATATATCTAGACCATGATTTGATTCATGCAATGGTTATGGATCTAAAATTTTGAAATTAACCCATTCTTCATCTTTGAGAAATTTATTACGCTTAAGGTGTCGAATTCCCGTAAGTACAAGTCTCTGTCTAATGGCTATAATTCTTTCTTGTGCAGTAGACACCACCAATTTCTTTAGCCTCTAAAGGTCATAGGTTTTATGATTTCAAATTTTTAGTTTTGTGATGTATAAATGTTAATGTGTTGTTTCTTCCCATATGCTAGGTAATGGAATTTGAGTTAAAGAAGTTGTATGATACTGTTCAATCAATACACGATGAGATGTTCTATCTTCGCGAAAGGTATGGCTATTTTAATTTTTGCATATATATCTCCTTATTATGGCTTGTTTTGATTCAATAGATATTGTTTCTTCGAGTGATCTTTTGATGGAAAAGATATTTAATTCGAGTCTATCCAAAACTATTAAATGGAAGATATGCAGAATAATGCATTGTTTTGAATCAGAAGACGTTGGAACGTTTTGTTAGGAGTTTTTTCCCCTGTGTATACTTTCTTATGTGCTTCCCAGCTTGTGCATACATCCACACACGGACAAACATGTATTACTGTTGTAATGCCTTGCGTCAACTTTTGTTATTCTATGTCTTTTAATACCATTTGAGATTGGTCCACACTGTTATCAAGGAATGTAATATTCTCTCCTATAGAGAAGGAAAGAAGAAACCACTTGGTAGTTTGTTCTGAGTAACAAAATCCATACGTTCAACCAGCTCAACCTAGTATTTGTATTACATTTTGAAAAAGGATTCACTTTCACACAATCATATAATCTTGTACCTTCATTTAATAGCAGAATTTTCTCCCATTTTATGTCGTGTTATTTTTGTGGTTGATACAGGGAGGAAGAGATGCAAGAGCTCAACAGAACAACTAACGCCAAGATGACCACCTTCAGTTTTCTTTCGATTATGGTTTGCCTGTCTGTGGCTGGTTTGCAGTTATGGCATCTGAAGTCATTCTTTGAGAGGAAGAAGCTCCTCTAAGTTCCTTCCAAGCAAGTTTTGCTATTTTTTCTTTTTAATCTTTTTTTTTTTTTTTTCAAATATATGCATCCATATGTATGACCTTAATGTAACGCTGAACTGTAGATTCAAAGAACCCTAATGTGTAATGAACCTGAATGGTTTCCTGTGTGTGAGTGGTGAATATTATGACCCCTGTTATTTGATTATTGATAAGGAAAGGTATTTGGAATGTTCCCTCAATGGCAAAATCTGGAGTTGGCAATGTCATTAACCAAAAGCTAGGTTTTATATGTTGTGTATGGAAGTTTGGATTTTGCTCACATTTGTCTGTTTTGATACATTTATATGCAATGTCAATTTCAGCTCGTCGAGTTTTTGAGGACACTGAGGATGTGATCGCTGTTTCATGGTCAGGCTTGGTAGTGGCTTGGTGATTTGGAAGTTGCATGACAGACTTTTGATGTTAATGCCTGAAAGGGATATAGTTTCATGGACGGCTAAATACGGTTCGTCCAATCCTTACCAACTGAGCCAAAGATCCATATCATACCAATGGTAATGCACATCAGAATTGTCAGCCAGCCATGTGTTTACTTAAAACTGAAAGATAATCAATTTGTTGATAATTGCCTCCTGTTTTGTTTAATCTTGCTATAATTCCGTAGCTAGATCTATGTTTACGATTTACACATGCTTCCAGTGCAAATTTCAACCTTTGGAAAAAGAGGGAGTCTAACTGACCCTAAGCAATAAATAGGGTTAGACTACCCTATTTTATGTGACTCAATCATGATCATTAATAGTGTAATAAATGGTAAAGATTAGCTTACCTTTAACTTGAATATTCAGTTTTATTTATTTTATCAAATTGAACCACATAACTATTAAAATTTACATAAACATAAAATGTTACCTTTATTTTATTTTTTTCATTCTTATCTTTCTCACTCCCCTTCCCTCTCTCCCCTCTCATGTCTCCCTTTATTTCTCTTCATACACAATAGGAAAACTATGTACTCAAAAATTAAAAAGAAAAAATGTAACCAAAAAACAAAAATAATTATCAAAGTCATCCTTACAATTTTTCTTTTTATCTAACACTTGTAGTCATTTTTTATTTGCAAACAATATCTTCCTTCAATCAAAAATTTTTTTTTTTTTTCTTTAGATGGGAATTAAAAAAAAAAGTATTCTTCCTCACACAAACGCTATTCTATATAATTTTTTATTTTTTTCTTTTAGTAACAATTCACATAAAGAGGTCAAATCAAAATGTGATTTGAAGCATTTTTTTTAATATTTGCTCAACTCAAAACCAAAATTTTTACATTTAATTTCTTCAAAATATTAATCTTTAATTATAAATAAGGATTGTTATATATATATAATTTTTTTAAAAAAATGTCTTAACTCTCGAGTTGTAGTTTGAGAGGGAAAAATTAGAAATTTTAAATGATAACAATTATATTTTAATAATATAATCTAAATAACATATTAAAAGAATTTGTTTTGATTTCAATAAATTTAAAAAATTACATATTCAATATTTATCAATTAGTATAATAAAGTTTTTTTTTTTTTTAGATAGGTATATTTCTCTTTTTTTTATCATATATAAAAGGTACATTTCATTTATGAATTAATATTAATTATTGTTAGTAAAATTCGTAAAGAAATAGCGTAGTTATGAATTTTAAAAAAATAATAATAAATAAATAAAAATTTTAAAAAAAAATTCAATGAAGATGGAGTATTACGTGAATGTGAATAGAAAAATAAAATAATATTTTTTAAAATTAAATATATTAATTAAAATATATTAAAATATTTTTTAAAATAAATGAATAGTTCTTTTAACACACACTAAACACACACGCAGAGAGAGAGAGAGAAAAAAATACATTAATTAAAATATATTAAAATATTTTTTAATATATTAAAATAAATGAATGCTTTTTTTAACACACACGCACAGAGAGAGGGAGAGGCTGCCGGTTGTAGCGGCAGTGTACCAGTGAGTCACTAGTACGCAGTGTACTGGTGAATAGGAACGGCAGACTGAGATTACTAATAGGTGGATACCTCGCCTTCGTCCACTTGTTATTATTATTAAAAATATATTTAAAGTATAATTTTAATTTAATTATTTATAAATTATTTTTTAAATATTAAATATTTCAATAAACTTGTATTAATTAATTTTATTTTAATTAAAGAAAATATTTTTTTATTTATTATTGATGTCAAAGATGTAAAATTTTTATTTTTATTTTTTTAAAAAATAACTTTTTAAAAAAATACAGTTGGTATAAAAATTTTTGTTAAATAATAAATTAAAATTTATTACAAATAACAAAGAAAATATGATAAAAAAAATTTAAAAAAAAAATAAAAAATGATGAAAATTAAAACTTTTAAAAAAATAAAAATTAATTTATAATAATCATTAATATTAATAATAAATTAATTAAATATATTAATTTTACTATCATATACTTTTTTTTATAATTTTAATGATAGTTTATCTTTGGAAAAAACTTAAACTTCCCTCGGAAAAATAAAAGATAAAATAATTTTTTACTCAAGATACATGAAACCATGCACATGTTTGCTTAAGCGCTGAAACCGGCTTGAACCCTGAACCTTTTTCAAGGCCTAAGCAAAATGTCAGACAAGCATATAACATATAATTACGAATATATTATAGACAGCCACACGGGTGACAAAGTAAACGAGAAAATACTTTTAACAACCAACTCCCAAGTTTGGGATTTTATTTAGACTTAGATTTAGATGTCAAACAGCCACACACTTAGTTTAAACCAATATTTCTTTAGGTTTAAAGACACCATTCTAACAGCACAGCACACAGGAAAACATGCTTCAAACATTTATATAGTAGCAACTCTGCCATGGCTGCCATTCACAAAGCTAAGACTGCATTTCGATCACTCGTCATCGTAATCTTTGCGGTGGTGATGCTTGTAGCGATGCTTCTTCTTCTCATCATCATCATCAGACTCGTCATCTCCCTGAAATGCCAGGTAAAGATCATACCGTGAAAACCAATTTTAAAATTGAAGCATCTCACACTACTCACCTAATTTATTGCATGCTTTCAGGAAAAGAAAACAAAACATTACACACAAAAATCCAAGATGTTCTATAAGACTATAACCGTGCTAGCAAGAATTACAATCATTACAAAGTCAATCATGTCGAAAGATTACCAATGGCGTTCCATCACAAAAGACTTAAAAGTAGAGGAGTAACCTCAGTTATCAACAAATAGAGAACAGTAACCACATAGACAGAACAATGAATATGCAAGCACATATACCTTACATCATTACACACACTGGCTCATTAGCTATAGAGTACTACTATTTTTCATCCTTCATATAAATATACTTTCACTAACCATAAAATCCAATGTACTTAAGATATTGGCATATGTGGAAATGATGGCAAGTCAATTGTGCAAGAAATCACCGATATAAAGTCAAAACTGCAAATTCCACTATTCTAGGAGGTCCAGTTATCATGAACTTCATAGCTATTTTAAGACAAATTGCATCACAAGGTATAAAGAAAAAAAGAATTCTAGAATCTTTCTTGACTTCCATGGTCCAGACTTTCATGACTTGTATAACAAGATTGCACTTACAGTAGGGCCAAACATACATAACTGAGTACCAAGGAGAAAACGGATCAAAGGAAGATGCTAGTGAATAAAATAATGTACGCTCTACTTATCAGCTTCAATCACCTTCAATCACCACTTTTTATATATTTGCTGCAAAGGAAGCTCATGTTGGCAATTGGAAAAGTGGTATCAGAGAACTAAACAAACAGCAGTCAAGCATATTGTACAAAAGATCTTCAACCAACAATATACATTAGGAATAACAACGTTAAATTGTCTAAATAAGGTATGAATTAAGATTTAACCATGCAATAACAAAGGAAACATATCAAACTTAAGCAAATAATATGATATTAATCTAGCTATCACATAAACGAAACAAGCAATGATTTAAGGAATGGAATAGTTACATATTTCTTACGCCCATAGCTCTCTTCTCCATCGCCCGTCTCGTATTCAGGTTTGCGCTCGTATCCGGATTCATACTCAGAACTGCGATACTCCTCCTCAGAGCGCCCATAACCTTCTGCCTGGCTCTCATAAGCTGGCCTTCCATAACCTGGTCTCCTTGGAGGTTCATCCTCGTGTCCAGGCCTCTCAAACTCATTTCTGCCATAACCTGGGGCCTCATTGTCAGGCCTCTCAGTCCTCCCTCCATAACCATATCCGCCACCCTGTTCCTCGCCAAAGCTAGGCTTCCGACCATACCCACCGCCCTGTTCCTCCCCATAGCTGGGCTGTCGTCCATAACCAGAACCATATTCTGATTCGCCCGTCTCGTAATCAGGTTTGCGCCCGTACCCGGATCCATATTCTGAACTGGGATTCTCATCCTCAGTCCTGCGGCCGTATTCCTCCCCATAGCTGGGCTTCCGACCATAACCAGATCCATATTCTGATTCCCCTGCCTCGTCTTCGGGTTTGCGCCCGTGCCCGGATCCATATTCTGAACTGGGATTCTCATATTCAGTCCTGCGGCCGTGTTCCTCCCCATAGCTGGGCTTCCGACCATAACCAGATCCATATTCTGATTCCCCTGCCTCGTCTTCGGGTTTGCGCCCGTGCCCGGATCCATATTCTGAACTGGGATTCTCATACTCAGTCCTGCGGCCGTGTTCCTCCCCATAGCTGGGCTTCCGACCATAACCAGATCCATATTCTGATTCGCCCGTCTCGTATTCAGGTTTGCGCCCGTACCCAGACCCATATTCGGAACTGGGTGCCTCATAATCCGGCTTCCGACCATAACCAGATCCATATTCCGAACCGGGTGCCTCATATTCCGGTTTCCGACCATACCCAGATCCATACTCGGATTCACCATACCCTGGGCGATTCACGCCAGGGGGAACGTCATAACCATGCTGAGGCCTACCTCCGAATCCGCCTTCTTCACCCGAGGGATGAAAGGCTGGCGCAGGGCGAGGCTTGGGACGAGCATAGCTGCTATATTCTGTCTGCAAAGCCTCTTCAGCATAAGCATTAGGCTCAGCATAGGAGCTGTACTGGGGGCGATCGTAGTCGTAGTCATCGGAAGTCGAGGATGTGTTTGAGTAGCATGTCTCTTCACACGGTGGGATAGGGCGGCCATAAGTCAGGGTAATGTCGTATCCACCACCGTAAGGAGTCGGATCAAACTCGTCGAAATCGTCGACATCGTCGTCACCTCTGGCTTGGCCTCTGGACCAGAACGGCATCGTTTCAATATCTGCAAGCTCTTACTCAGATCTGATCTTCTAGATTTTTCTGATCATGAATCACTTCAGCTTGGTGGTTTTATAGCGGGATCGGAAACTGATTACTAGAAGATGACGATGCTCCACCAAAACGGCGTTGCCCATGAGCAAGTAAAACGACGAAGTCGTTTACTTTCTAGCAGGCCCACAATAAAATCAATGAGCCACCTGGCCCAAATCCGGATAGCTGTGACCCCAGCGCTACTCTTGTCGGCCCAATCATCGATCGTTTAAAGGGACACGTGGATATTTATCTTTTAAGGCAGGAATATCACTAAAATATTTGGTGCATTGTATTTTATCTAAAAAAAAAAATTAATTAAAAAAAATATTTGGTGCATTGAGAACACAAACCAGTGTCCCTTTCTTCTGTCTGCTTAAGCGATGACCTCCGCACTCGCATTCCTTTCTTCCGAATCATCAAGACTGACCCAGACGCATTAGAGACTGCGAGAGCCGAACTGTAATGGCAGCTTGTATAATCACGGTATCACAGGACGGAAATGGAGACTACCAAACGGTGCAGGAAGCAATCGATGCTGTTCCACTCGGCAACACTCGTCGAACGGTGATTCGAGTGGCTCCGGGCATCTACAAGCATCCAGTCTATGTGCCCAAGACCAAAAATTTCATCACTCTCGCGGGTCTGCGTCCAGAAGATACTGTGCTTACTTGGAAAAACACTGCTGCCAGAATCGAGCACCACCAGGTAAGTCTGCTACGTTTTCTTCTGCTCATTTGGGTAAGTGGATATCCCTTGATTGACCTGAAATCGTTCATTTTTTTCTGGTCAATTTTCTTGCAGGCTGCTAGGTTGATCGGGACTGGGACCTTTGGTTGTGGGAGCACCATTGTGGAAGGAGAGGAATTTATTGCTGAGAATATTACTTTTGAGAATTCCTCCCCTCAGGTAATGCATAATCATTGAGATAATTCTGGATGTCATTTATACTAAGAAAGATTGTTTCATGAAAGCGTTAATCATTAGGAAACTATCAATATTTGATGCTATTTACTTTCATTAGACAGTATACAATCTAGATTGTTCCCATTGTTGTGTTAATCCTGGTAGTTGGGACTTGCAAATGCAGTGTTATGGGGTTACCAGTGGCTTTTAATTTTTCCATGGAAGATAGATTTATTTTTCGTACTCATTTTGTCATTAGTGAAAGTCGCGGTTGTAAGTTCAACGGATGATTTTGTAAATCAGTTGTGTATGTATATTCTAAAAAACAGCATCTTCTTAAAAATTTAGGCAGAAAAAATTTACTTACATGTGCAAACTGTGATAAACATTAAAATGTGTTTTGTTTTCTTTCTTCTTTTTGGCAGGGTTCAGGGCAAGCAGTGGCAATTAGAGTGACAGCAGATCGATGTGCCTTCTATAACTGTAGGTTCCTTGGATGGCAGGTATCTTTGCTGTCTTGACTTTTTTTGATTTATAGGTTAGAGAGGTTTCTTGAAGTAATTTATGTGGTGAAATAGACATGGAGAGGTAATTGACATGCTCTAAGATTGTCCTTTTCCCATAAACATTCTTTAGAAATGATTTTATTATTTTTTCTTCTTGATATATTGATTACATAATTTCTTTGTTGGTGAGGTTTGTGTGTGTGTTATAATTTCCATGTTTCTAGCCTGATTATTTTAAACTAATAGTTTAAATTAACTTAGTGCTTGGAAGACTAGATGGTCTTATGTGCAATATGGTTGTCAGAGGTTCTGTTTTAATTGAGCGCAATCTTAAAGAGATAAATTTCTCACATGATTATGGTGCAGGACACTCTGTACTTGCATTATGGCAAACAGTATCTAAAAGATTGCTATATTGAAGGAAGTGTGGACTTCATTTTCGGCAACAGCACTGCTCTTTTGGAGCATTGTCATATCCACTGCAAATCTCAAGGCTTTATAACTGCACAGAGCAGAAAATCTTCACAAGAAACAACCGGTTATGTATTCTTGAGGTGTGTTATATTGTCTGAATGTCGTCTTCCCACTATTATTGAAGTTTTTTACTGTAGTCCCCCCTTTCATTCTATATTCCTTCTATGTTCTGGACCTTTTGGTTGCATATATGATAAGTTACTCAATAATGGTATTGCAGATGCGTTATCACAGGCAATGGAGGCTCTTCATACATGTATCTTGGTCGACCCTGGGGACCTTATGGAAGAGTGATCTTTGCTTACTGTTACATGGATCAATGTATAAAGCATGAGGGCTGGCACAACTGGGAAAAAGTTGAGAACGAGAGAAGTGCTTGTTTTTACGAATACAGGTATCTCATATGTTTCCTTATTGTATTATACTGCTAATTTCCTGGTGGCATCCTCTGGAAGAAATACAATTCAAGTATATGGTATAAGTCTTTTCTAACAATTTATGGATTTGATTTGAACCAATACAAATGGAGTTGAAGTTTGTATGGGAAATTTCTTATAGAAGAGTAGTAATTTGAAACATTGACCTATATTTAGTTAGCAAAATATACAAAACTAAGTTCGACTTCGCTTAGGTTTGTATCAATTTCCAGTACTAACAAGCATATATGAGATTGTGTGCGATTTAACTTCATTGCTTTCATATGCTTCATCCGGTTGCTCCATTAGGCCAGTATGTTCCTTGTTTGGTCTTCAATTGAATACATTTTAGTCTTTAGGCTTCCTTCAATCTTTTGAGTACTTTTAATGAACTGCAGGTGTTTTGGACCGGGTTGTTGCCCGCCGAAACGAGTAGGATGGTCTAGAGAATTGGTGGAGGAAGAAGGAGAGCAGTTCCTCAAGCACCAGTTCATCGACCCAGAACCCAGTAGACCTTGGCTTGCCCAAAGAATGGCCTTGAGGATACCATTTTCTGCTTAGAAATTTTTTAGGTGACAGGAAGAAGGCCTCAAGCAGTTAACCACATAGGCTGTGTGCTTACCACATAGGTTGTGTGCTTAATATCTTATCCTTGTCAATTTTATGGCTTGTGAAGAATCAGTGATATTAGATGTTCTTGTTCGAGGTTCTTTGAAAACTATGTTTCTTCTGCCAAGGATTCTCTTTCCCATATCTGTATTCAGATGAGCTAAAAGGATAATATTTCGAAGTAATTTTACAAATTTGAGAAACCATTTAACAGTGCCATTTTTCTGGAACATGACACTCACTTTAATTCCAGAAAATGTCTCCACTTTAATTAGTAAAATTGAGTTGAAGTGATCGCACTTAAATTCTTCTAGCTCAATAAATGGTATATCACTTGTGGCAACTTATCTATAACCAAAACCTTGCTCTTGCTATTTTAACTTGTCTCTTCACCTTAATCTGAAGTTAAAGTACAAGTCACTGTAAAAGTTCAACTGCAAAAATAAAAACAATTATATCGAAATGGAGATGCGGGGGATCGAACCCCGTGCCTCTCGCATGCTTGAGCTACATCCCCTTATTGTGGTGATTCAAGCTTAAATGTATACAAAGAACTTTTTTGATTTACCAAATATTGTCAAGTTCTAGACAAAAGTTTATTCATAGTATTGAATAAATCTTGGAAATTTTAATACTTACCAAATTATAAGATAAGTATTATTAAACAAAAATTTTAATCTTATTATTTTTTAAATTATTTTACAATTCTTTATATTTTTGACTTATTAAATTAATGGTGATAAGTCCTAACAACAACAAGTGACCAATGATGTTTTTTTAATTTTTATATTTATATATTATTTTAATTATTATAAAATATCAAAATCTTATTATTTATGTTTTTAAAAAACAATATAATACAAAATGTATTACTATAAATTTAACATAAATGATATATTTTTTGTTTAATGTATTAAGCTGAATAATAAAAAAAAGTTATAGTATAATTTAATTATTTGTTATATTATTTTGTTGTCTAAGAAACGCACTCAAAAAAAAAAAAATCATTGATGCATTGCTAAAATGGCTTCAGAGTGTTGGTGCAATATGGAAGACAATGCTAGCCGGTTTCGAGAAGATCCTGAGGTAGAGCCATCTAAAGGGCTCTTGGGTACTCGATGCTTGATAATGTCTTGAATGAAGCCGTCAACAAAGGAAGAGGGTGCAAAAAGCTGCAGTCGAGTTCTTAAGAGGTTGGTAATATTACAAGTCCTATATTAGTTTCATGATATTTTAAGTTTAAAAGACTCTTCCACTTAATAGGTGGGACCTTTTAAGTTGAGCTATCTGAAACTATTCATTCAGCCAAAACTTCATTACTAATATTATCGTCATCATGATCACTCCCATAATATCTTAGTTCTATAGACAGCGTAGTACTTGTACTTAAAAGGACTAAGGAATTATGGAGAGAGAGGTTATATGACACATTTCAACGAAAACCCTAATTCATTATTTGTGTTAGTGTCGGAACCTTGGTGTGCTTCATGGAAGGATCCTTAGGCGTCAGAAAGGGCACATGGAGCAGCAGCAGGGAAGAAGATGCATTAGACAACGAAGCAAACAACAGAGTATGGAATACCAGTGTTAAAATTACTTTTCTTTGAGAACCCGCTAATTGTACAATAATTAATTTATGTACCTTCGATTTATATAACAATTCATATTCTATTACAGTATTGATTATGTTCTTACATTCTAAGATTGAACAATATAATGTGTTTGATAGAAACTAGAATTGAAGGAAGAGAGAAAAAAGTGTTAGTATTTATAACAGCATATACTCTTTTGGATTAAAATCTATTATCACGTAAAAAGAAGGCTTTTATTATTTACTCTGTGTGTTTTGTTTAAACGATGCTCTTACAGCATATATTAGTTGTGTAACTCATATCTAGACTACTTGGGCTTAAGTAATTTTCTTCAGTTTTCCTGAGATTTGATTAGTTTCACTATAAAAAATAGTATTAACTACGTACTGTACTTCAAATTTTGAAGCAATCAAATATATTGTTCTATAATCCAGCAACGCACAAGCACATTGCACATGCACGAACCAAGATAGTACTACTCTCTGTATACACAAGATTAAAAATTTGGGGATTCAGTTAATGCCACTGTCGCAAACAACTTGAGAGCATCTCGGGCTTACGTCGCTGAGTTCTTCATCCCAGAGATTAAGTCTGACGTTTTCTTCTTGGTGCATGAACAGCAAGAGCCATTCCCCTCGCATGTGCAACTTCCCAGTTCCTCCAACCAATTCTCTGGAAACTGCACTGGTGTGGCTGCAAATGCTTCAGTGTTGCACTGTTTGACACTGTTGTAGAAAGCTTAATATATACTTGCAAAATAGCAGTTTTATACCTAAATGGAGGTTAATGAGTTAATAGTAACAAACAAGGTTTTGACATCTTTCCGTATTTGGCAACCTTTTCGGTCGTCAACTTCTAATTATGGAAGTGTCAGTTTTGACCATCCAAGTTGGAAGACTTTCTTGTAATAGAAAAGCAAAGAAAGATCATATAATGTCAAATGACATGAAAATAAAATAAGAAAATCTGATTGGTGGAGATGCGGGGGATCGAACCCCGTGCCTCTCGCATGCAAAGCGAGCGCTCTACCATTTGAGCTACATCCCCTGGCTGTACTTTGTATGATAAAATTATGTTATTAAATCATTCTAAATTTTAGCATGATTTTTCCCACGAACCAACTGGAATTTGTGAGAATGCTTTTACTGGGCATGGCTTAGAAAGGACTGAGCATTTCTATCAAGAGATAAAAAAGAGAAGAAAAAAAATTTATTACAAAAAGACAGATGGAGTTGGTTTACACGAGATAAATGGGTCAAACAAGTTGCTGCTACCTGTAATTCCAGCCATGTAACTCTGAACAAAATCAATTGGTACAATTTGGAATTGATTTTTCACACAAAATCAATTGATCATGCAACTCTGTCGCAGCTGTTATGTTGGCCAAACATCCGCGGCAAAATTTACTCCTTAAAATGTGAGAGAACTCACCACCATGCGGCAAGCTTTCACTTAGATTACTCAGTGACATAAGGCAGCATTTGCAAGTATCAACCACATAGGAAGCAATCTCTTGCCCTAAAATTCCTATGTTATATTACACGGATTATTTTTTAAGAACAATATATTGCACCTTCCAGCCACGCTTCTTTGTTTGGTTAATGGATAAGTCACCAATAGTCAGAACAGGAACAAGATCCATTCTTGAAACTATGGAAACAATTGCAGAATGACAGTCTTGGCATATCCCTAGATTCTTGAAAATATATAGAGGAGAGCCAGATTTTGTCCTTAAAAGGCCAAGACAGAGAGCCAGCTTCTCACTATGAGTGAAGAATACCTGCTCTACATCCTCCAAATCTTCTGTGCAATCATCCTTGCCAGAACAACCAAATAAAACTTGAGCAGATGTAATGGGAACATAACCAGTCAATCTTAACCTGCGAATCATGTCATCCAACTTTGTGTAAATCTCTGTGGTTTGTGGGTGTGATTTATCTCCCGCGCTGAACTGATGAATTTGGGCATCAATGTATGTGTATATAGAACTCATTCCTGGCGCCTTTTTGATACCCCTCTTCTTAAGAAACTGCCTTTTTGGTCCCTAAAACCACTTCATTTGGAGGTACTGGCATCTTTCTCATCGTGGCCTCAGCTTCCTCCAAATGACCAGCCCGAACCAGAAGGTCCACCATGCAAGCATAATGTTCTATCTCTGGCTTTATGCCATAAACAGATTCAAGGTCATGGAAGTATAGCCGACCTTGTTCAACTAGATCTGAATGGCTGCAGGCACTTAACAATGACATAAAGGTCATAGAATCTGGTTTTGCTTCTTCAACCGTACGAGTAAACATATCCACCACTTCTTTACCCCGTCCATGCATGGCCAACCCACCAAGCAGAGCATTCCATGCCACCACATTCCTTCGTGGCATATACTTGAACACTGTCAATGCAGTGTTTATCCTCCCACATTTTGCATACATGCAACCAAACTGGTGTTCACCATTATATCCATGCTCCTTCCCATAGTTTTAAGAGTATAAGCATGAACCCACCTACCCAAACTCACATCACCTGACTGGGAACATGATTCCGGGGTAACATGATTCAATCCCAAGCCACAATCAGAAAACATTTTACTCAGAAGTGAAAAAGCTTCCGGGGTAAATCCATTTCCTGCATAACCCACAACCTAATGGTCCAAGCAACCTCTTTTCTCAGGCATCCTGTCAAAGACCATCCTTCCACTTTCCACTCCTTCCCATTTAACTGGTCCTTCCAAAATCACAGTCCACGACACTACACTATGCTCCTTCATCTCTTCAAAGACCCTTCTCGCCTCACCCAATAACGCACACTTAACATACATATCCATAACCGCATTGCATCCATTCACATTTCTCCCCAAACCAGTTTTCAGCATGCCCGCATCTCCTTGCATCCCAAGTCGGGCGCATGCATTGATCACACAAATAATGGCCACCTCATCCCCCGGCACACAGTTTCTTCGCAAGCGCCGTTTGAGGCAAGCCATGTCGAGCAAAGCAACCAATCAAGGTAGTCCAGTCCACAGAGTCCTTATGCTATTCAGGTATTTCATCCAACACCTTGCCCGCATACGAGGCACGCCCACAAGTTGCATACAAATGGAGGATGGCGTTGCGGAGGAAATAGTCCGGGAAAGAGGCAAGGCCTGAGACAATGATGGTGGCATGGAGTTTCTTGCCAGTGTCGAGACATGACTCTCGAGCGCATGCACGAACAAGATAGCGCAGGCGTAGAGCGGGCGTTGTCGAGGAGGCAAAGTGGGTCGTCCATCTCATACCAACCTCTAAGCACCCGACAGCAACACTAAAGAAACTACACCAAGTCTACAACTTATCATACAGAGCCGCAGGAGAGAGACAGAAAATTGAAGTTCACTCGAAGTTTAAAAGAGATGCATTTACATAATTGAATTATTAAAAAAAAACCTTATATAAAAGAAATGGATAATTCTATTTTATTTTTTGTTTGAAGTAATTCTATTTTATTTCTAGAATCACATATCATATATTCATTTGTTTACCATATCTCATTGCGGAAGTTAATTTTTTTCCTAGTTTTTGGACTGTAGTAGTGTATATATTAAGAGTAGCAAAAGCTTTTTTTTTTTTCCTTAAAAATGTGAGATTCTTCATTGATATATCTTGCGATCTAAGTTCTTTACCAATTTTTTTCCCAAGTTCATCTTTTGCTTGTAGCTCTTTGTGCAATTTATTTATTTATTTTTCATTTTCATACTCGAGATATCTCCACACCTCACCTTTTGAGATAAAAGGTAACCAAAACATCTCTCTCAAAAAAAAGGTAGCTTCAAAGTTTTAGGCAAATGTATTTACTCAAAGGATTTTAGCTGGCAATTCATCTGCAGCATGACAGGAACAAAATTTCCTCAATCCTCTTTCGAACCTGAACAGCATAATCATAGGAGATTGATAAAATTCGGGGATTAACTGATAATCAGTAGGGGATCAAAATTCCATTCCTTATGAAGCAAGCAAGCACAAGACACATCATACATTTAGAAATCAAAGCAGTGTCGAATTAGTTACCAGCACTGGAAGACAAATCATATTTGTCTGAGCACTCATAAACAAGAGTCAGAAGAAAAGAAAATGGGGCCAAATGGGAAACAATATATAGCCATACATCTTGGCAACATTGTATGAAGCAATAAGGGACAAGGTGTGCTCTTAGTTATTTTCTAAGTTTGAAGTACAGAATCAAGACGATAGCAATAACCAGGACCAAAATAATGCCGCCAATCATCCACTTGTTCCTGTCCATCCTTCTTGACATGCTAGTCAAAATTCTCTTGCTCTTCCCCATATTATCATCAACTCCATGAAGCTACACGAGATAGTGTAAAACATCAGTAGATGAAAGGGTAAATGTATGTTCACGGGATAATATCTTCTGTTCCGCAATTTTGTACCACAATGTGTGTCACTTTTCCTTACTGGTCAAGAAATCAATTTTCAATTGCTTAATAAGACTTGCATTATTATGAACGGCACAAATTATGGTACACAGGGACAGAAGATGTCTGTCCATTAACCGTTGTTCCCCAAGGAAAAAGAACATTATACATTTCTATTAAAAATTTCAAGAATGAGATAATATCAATGGAAATCCAGATAATGAAATTTGAAAGATAGAAGATACTCAAATCTACAAATGCTGCCCAAGTCACAGAGGACATGCATACCGAAATTACTATAAAAGGATATATATATATATTTAAAAAAGTAGCCTAAAATTCGTAGTACTACAAACAAATCATAGATTAAAAAAGAAACAAAAAGATCACCGTGTTATTTGCATGCAGCAGAGACTGTCTCTGTGAATGCAAATCTTGAAGAATTGAAACACCAAGTTCTTCTGTTTCTAACATTGTTCTTCTACTGTCCTTGATTCTGTCACTAGACTTGTTCAACCTCTCAGTTGATACCATCAATCTCGCTCTCTGATCAGCTGATGCCTATTGCATTCACGTTAGGTTGGTGTCAAATTTGGTGATGGCAGTCCAAGAAACGTTAGTGTTAAGAAATAAAGAATGAAATTCTCAACAATTGTAAACCAGACAGTAGAATTGGCATTTGCTACAATAAGATTGAGAAAAGGTGGTGCTTTGGGACAACAAGCAGGACTATCCTCTAATACTATTAAAACCTCATACTTATGTATGTGTTAGTGAAATTGACAATAGCCAATTTAGTGGAGCAGTCAATTGTACCTTAAGAACTCATTTTGTCAACATGAAAGTGTATCTTTATCATCAACACATGATGAAAACATCAATTTAGCCATAAAAGTGGAGCAACCAAAAGTCAAAAGAAATAAGTGAATACACGTAAATAAATGTTACTACAATTTTTTCAAGAAAATAATTCTCACATTTATCCTCAAATAGGCCTCATGTTTATATTTTGTGTGCGCTTCACCAGACAATATCCTCCAGTAAAATCACACCATACTTGTTACAATTTATCTACTCTTGACAGATTGGTTATCTTTCTCTAACCAAAAGGTATACACTTGTTGAAGTTGGAACAAATACATACAGTTATAACATCTTTTTATATTGACTCATACTTTCCACTTGTAACCATTATGTTAACTACTAGACTGAATGCAATAAAAATTCTTAAGAAATACTTTCCATATCCAAAGGTTTCAAATTTTCAGTCGGGGCAATAGCCCAAGACTTATGCAGGTAATGAAAACATCTAGAACCATAAAAGAAGATAAATACAGATAAAGTTCTGGGTTAAGTACAATTGTGGTCCCAGTATTTTGATCCTTGATCTGTTCCTCACTTTTAAATAGCTCTGGTACATTCCCTTAATCTACACAACAGTTCCAGGGCAGAAGGACTAATAATTTAGCAGTAATGTCTTGCTTTAAAGGAAAAAAGCCATATAGAAACAGTAAGCCATGTCACTGTCAATTCCTGTCATCCAGTGTAATGGAAGATGGTAGGTGGACCTCGCTGAGACAATTATGTGCACTAAGGGACAGAATTGAAGTTATTTGAAAGTGAGGGGTCAAACTAAAACAACATAAAATATATGGGACCCAGCATATGAGTTAACCTATTACTTTAAACAAGTACTTTATGATAAGGAAAAAGAAGGTCAAATGTATCCTTCTTAATAGTTTTGCAATTAACATACCGTCATGGCATCTGCCATGCCTGATTCCAGCAACTCATCCCGTGCAGAAGGGTTTAAATTACCAGATACAATTTTCTTGACTTCAGTCTTAAGGTTGTTCAAATCTGATTTATACTCGCGCAACTTAGCAAGCAGTACACCCTTGATGCTTGGCTGCAAACTTCTTGCTTCAAGATCCATTTTTCGGATCTGAAAATTCATGAGAACAACCCTATTCAGAATCCCAGACTACAGAAGAAAGAAACAAAATCTTTATAACAAAATAAACAAAGAAAGTACCAAAGCTTCTGCTTCATCAATTCCAGCCTTGATTTCAGAAACTTTTTGCTTCTTTTGCTCTACATATCAAACAGAAAATGAGACAAGATATAAGAAAATATATATACCTCAATGTAAACTCATAAGCTCCAATAAGTCTTCTTTATTTGATAAAAATCTTTCAGGGTTTTTATGCTTTCATAGTTACAAAAGGAGCTAAAAGGTTCTTCCATGAATATTTTATCACCCATTAAACTGTCTAGTGATCAAGTATCCTTATCATAACACAGGTCAACAGTTTGTTTTATTCTATGATCATTATAGTAGACTCTAGAGTCCTGTCTACCGGGGAAACAGAGTAAAAAAAAGGGATGGAAAAGAACATAAAACATAAAGAAAAGAAGTCTTAAAAAGGAAGTATTATAGCACAAAGGTATAAAAGCAATAGTATGGTGCATATATCCCTACCTAATATCAACCCTTCTTATATCTGAAAACTCACATCCTAAGTTTACAAACCTTCAGAATGCAGTTTTTGCTCCAAATCATGGCAAACAACAATCAAGAATTTATATCTAACAAGAGATGCGTTGTTTCTAAGAAAGAAGGTTCTGTATATAGAAGAATACAGAAATACTCAGGTCAGAATTATATAACAGGAAATGATCAGTGGCAGAAGCAGGAGGCTTCGGAAAATATTTTAGGAGAAATTTTCCAGAAAAAATTTGTTCAGGTGGAAGCTATACAGT
This sequence comes from Bauhinia variegata, assembly GCA_022379115.2. NCBI lineage: Eukaryota > Viridiplantae > Streptophyta > Magnoliopsida > Fabales > Fabaceae > Bauhinia > Bauhinia variegata. Next base: position 18,591,229 of record CM039428.1, on the reverse strand, counting down.
TATAGCTCTAAAAAATTTGAGTAATAACAGACATGTTGTACATCATGGTTACATAGCCAGTCATCTTCTATGTATTTCGATTATGACGTTGGTTATGGTACCTTTATCTATTAGAAAAATGGTCTCAATACATAAATGAGTTATGATGATGGTTCAGAATATGTCTTCACAGAGGAGTTTCCTTCATCCCAATTTCAGCAAAATAACCATATTCCATATCCACTTATTCACTTATCCGGTTAAAAGGGAAAACAGTAAAGATAGCAATGAGCAAGCAAGGCCTAAGAACTCAAGAAAATTCTCAGTACTGTTAAAAATTTAAAATAACTAACATTCAAATTAGCTACACAGTTTAACAAATTAACTAAAATTAGATACAAAAACATAACATGAAGGCAGAATCTGAAACACCAACTACACAACCAGAATCAATGGAAAACTCAGCATTTCAAAAAATGGAAGAGAAGATCAACAATTATTCTTCAACTACCTCCATTAAGAGCTCCAGCTGCAGTGCACTTTTTAGATAGGTTAGCCGAGAGCTCACAGTATTGGCGTTCGTATCCCTCAAACACGTTACTCATCTTCCAAAACCTTCTATGACCTCTGCCCAATTTACGATCAACAACAAATTTCAGTGGCATCCATCATCAGATAAAATAAAACACTATTAACGGATATAGAAGACGAAATTAAAACCTCCACAGTGAAAATTAACATAGAAAAAGTGAAATTTCGATCTCGACCAGTTCGATCAGCATTAATTCGAAACAAAAGTAAAAGATGAAAGAAAACATAGGGAGAAATGATTGTGATTGTGATTGTGATTGTTCACGCACTTGAGGTGGTCGGAGGATTGCAGATGGCGACGGTACTTTCAGAAACCCCCAGAATTTGACCGGAATCAGGTCGTGAATGTTAAGATGTCGCGGAGCCTTTTTTTTTTTTTCTCGAAGGATCAAACGGCAACGCAAGGCGGACGTGACCGGGACAAGGAAAAAGCAAGGAACAAAAGTAGTGGACGATGATAATAAATAAATAAATGTACTCATTACAGTTACCGGGTCCAGTCCGCAATCTAGCTCGAATCAAACCCGGATCCAATATAATGAACCGGAAAAGTACTACCTGTTAAAGGGATAAAATAAAATCTTGAGTAAAGGCGGCATAGACCCTCTTTGGATTTAAAAAAGTAGAAGTACTATATAAAAAAATTAATTTAAATAATAAATTTTTTATATAAAATATTTTTAAAATTAAAAATAAAAATAAATTAAAAAAAATCAATTTAAAGGTAATTATTATTTTATAAAGACTTTACAACTTAAGGTAATACGTATAAATTAAAAAAATATTTCAAAATTCTTTTTAAATTTTACATCAAACATTAGCTAACTAATTTAATTTGGGATACATAAAATTATAAAATTAATAACATTCTATTAAATTTTCTTGTTTTAAATTTAAATTTTTTAATTAAACTAATCAGAAATTAATGCGGGTACAATGCATGAAGGGGGTGACCCCCACCACACAAAGCTATTGTTCATACCCTTCCCAAGAAAATTTAACACAAGCGAAGGATGTGTTGGACCATCATGGCTTCTGGATGTAGTTGGTGAATGAGTCTCTGGTAGTTTGAGGTATGCAAGGGAAGTAGAGCTTGTCTGACAGGCAACGCCGAAATGAAAACAGCATTAGAATCCCTTAAGACTCCCCCCATCCCATGCCCCCACCTTAAAAGCTGCATCCAAATTCATTTTACGAAAGGTAATGAAGGCTGAATGGGCATTGGGCTCATCGCCATTTGGATACTTGCAAATCCAGGTCTTAAGCTTAGCACTAAAACTTTCCCTCAAAAAAATGCTCACAGCCACTCCAATCATATTTAGCTTTATCACAATCTAGCAGTGTATGCTGGGTAGAATATTTTTGATGCATCTCCATAGAAAGTGCTTGTGCTTCGGCGGAATGGAGCTTTGCCCAGGACAGCTGATCACCATTCTGCTCCTGCTCCATTTTTGTCTTAACTTGAGCCCGATAGCATGATTGAACTGTGAAACCCACCATCCTTATTGTGTTTCCAGAACCAACACTGGGACAAAGGGATTGCACAGATGATTTTTGCTTCCTCCTCCAAGAACAAGCCATACACTTTATTCTCATCCCATGCCCGACGGTCCTGTGAGCCAATTGACACCAACGCTCAGGATATTGACTTGTTTGGCTAGGAGGCTGTATTAAAAATTTCCAAATCCCGGAAGCCAAGACCACCCCAAGCCTTAGGGCATGACATCTTGTCGCAGCTAACCCAGTGAATTTTCTTGTCTTCGTTCACCTGACTAGCCATCATTTGGTTCATTTCATAGCAAAAGACTTGGATAGTTTGAATCAGCTCATGAATAAGTTGGAATTGACACAGCCACTACATTTATTAAAACCTCCTTCCGTGCTTTAGATAAGATTTTCTCTCTCCATATTGTAATATCTTCCACACTCTCTCCTTGATGGATGGATTAGAAAGAATTATTCTGGTTACATCCCACCATGTTCGGAAGTTCTAAGTAAACAAATGGCAGGCGCATTTCTACACACTCTTACTGCTTAGCCCCTCCGCAACAATAAGGAATAAATAAAAATAAAAGAGTATAATAAAAACCAAAACAACATATAAAACCAAAGAGACTGAACATATGAGATGTGAGAAACTCGGAACGAAACGTGGGAAAAAAAAAAATGGAATTATTTTTTTAATCGAAGGCAAATCCGCTTCAAAAGAGGCAAAAACATAAAAACAACTAAAAAAAGAGAACCAGCCACTAACTGGCACTGAGCACGAAGCAGGAGTAGGCGCTAAAGAAGCTCACTGCGCTGGTGATGAAACTGATCAGCACGTGGCTTTGTGGGACCAACCCCCAATGCTTCAGGCGGAAGAGTACAAAAACGGGTTTCTTGCAGCTGACTTTGGCAATTCGATGCGTGAACGAACACGTGCAAGCGTTTATTTGTTACTTGTTAGACGGCATCTGTTGGCTTATTTACTAATTTGCTTGTACTCGCCAACTTTGCTTCTGTGCTGCAGCTGCTACTGATTCTTCGCCCTTTACGCGGTACTTTCTTTCTTACTGTCTTCGCTACTCTTCCCTTTTCTTTTCTCCATTAACATCTCTTCAATTATGCTGCGTAATTTCATTGGAACTGACGAGCAAATCTTTCTGTAATTTTGTGGTGCTTCTATCGGACTGAATAATCTGTTTTTTGCACAAAAAAAAAAAAGCTTCGTGGGTTTGTTTTGATTAATTATATAATGCATTTTGCATGTGATTTCTAAAATGAATTGTCAATTGATTCCTTCTTCGTGCCAAAGTTCATGCACAGAACTTTTGGGAGTTTATTAGAAATTGTTTCTGTTTCTAAGTTCTTTACATAGCCCTGAGAAACCCAGAAAATCATTAGCTGTAATCCAATTAAGTGCTGCCCTCAAAATGAAGGATCTGACCTTAGAGGATGCCTTGCTTCCAAAGAAGAATGAGTAAAGTGTTGAAGGGAGAGCTACAAATACATATGGAAGAAGAATCTATGGTCCGGAGGACCCTTTTAAGTTTCATCCCTTGCCCAAGGAATTTGAACAAAGGGGGAGAAATTATTGGGAGCACTGGAACATGGTAACTGTAAATCAACCTCTCTATAGGAGTATGATGCAAAGAAGAAAGCTTATACAGATGTCAAAATGTCTTGGAGAAAAATTTCCCCAGCCCATGGATTCTCCCATGACCTGATATGATTATTTATCGGTTAGCTTTTTTAACCAAGGAATGTAAAGTGCATCCTAAAAGATGAATTTCCAAATTTTTGGTTCAATTGCATTCACTTTGTGCTTATGAATGCAGCTATTTTATTGGAGACTATATACTTGCTCTTGATTACCATAAGCTGTGGTGAGATAAGCACAGCTTGCTCTATGATTGTTGCTCAATTATTATCTTGGGTCATTAGATTACCAGTGCTTTGAATACATTATATATTAGAGTAAATCAATCCAACCTCCCTTCTATTTTGAAAACCAACTCCTAACTCCCTTGTATTTTGAAAATATGCTTCACGTAAATCCTAACACTAACTGAACCAATCAGTCAACAGTCAAACAAAAAAACAATAAAGGACAAAGTCCTAAAATACACTTAATAGAATCTCAAAAGTCTTGATCCAGATTCAGAGCTAGTGGTCTTGAAATATGATCTCTACTGTTCAGATTGAAGAGTTGCATCTTGGGAGCCTCCTCACCAAATTACAGCAGGATCCAATAGTGAACAATAGAAGCAAAAACAAAGAGGACATTTTTAGGCATTCTTTGCAAGACAAGATTCACAGCTAATCTCCATTGCCTTTTAGATAAGGGTAGTCTTGTCCTCTTCATCCTTTTGGGGGGGGAAGGGGAGAGAATATTAATGGTGTTAAGTTATATATAGGTTTTTAAAATAAAGAGGAGGTAGGTGTAAAATCAGCTAAATGCAAGGGAGGATGGAGTAATTTACTCTGTATATTGATTAGAAATGATCTTTATATGATTTCAGTCCCATATCATGTATTATTACTATATTAGTTATGCAGGTTTTCACTGAGATTCAATTTTTATTTTTTTGGCAAATTCAGTTGTGTTACCAGGTGTGAAGAGTTGATCTGCTGGTTCTCAACCTTATTTCAAGGATGATTCTTTCTGCTCTTTTAACTTCTGTTGGAATCAACCTTGGCCTTTGTTTTTTATTTTTCACCCTATACTCCATACTGAGGAAGCAGCCTAGTAATATCACTGTCTATGCACCACGCTTGCTTGCTGAAGGGAAGCTTCAACAAAGAGGTCAATTTAACATAGAACAGTTGTTGCCTTCTGCTGGCTGGGTGAGAAAAGCATGGCATCCCTCCGAAGAAGAATTTTTATCAAATGTGGGCTTAGATGCTCTTGTTTTCATGCGCATATTTATCTTTAGGTGATTTAAAATATTTATTTAAGTCTGTAGTTTAAGGATATGTTATATAATTTCTGTACCTACGGGGCTTTTGAGTGGTGCGTGTCTGTATCCATGCTATGTTTTTGTTTTTTTTTTTTTTTTGTTTAGTACTAGTATTAATATATTTCAAGTGTTGACAATTTGGATCTGTAAGTAATACCAATGCCACTAAAAATTAAAATGTCAATGTCTCAGCCTCTACAACCACTGTGTACTTGGTTTTTTAATTTTCTTATAATCATAATTTTGTTTCCATGTTTGTTCTTCTTTCTGCCCTGTGTATGTATGTATGTATGTATGTATTCTAACATTTGTTCCTTCGTGAAGAATTTGCTGATCGCCAAAATGAATGAAACATAATAAGAAAGTAAATCATTTAATTGCCATGGGCTGAGGCATGCACATGAATATAACTACTGTCACATTCACAGCGATCTTGTCAATTGATTTTGTCAAGCTATAAGATTAATTTCTATTCCAAGTTATCAGAAAAAGAACTTAGTTGTGGCTCTCAGAATAATTGCATACTACACTTAGCCTGACTTCTATGCATGGCACACTCCACAGAGCATCAGCTTGATTTATATCATTAGTCTTTACATCAGCTTGATTTTGTTTGAAGTGTTCATTTGTTGGGCTCAGCTGATCTTTTTGTACCTCTTTATGGTATTATACAGTTTGAAAGTGTTTACTTTTGGTGGAATTATTGGACTTCTTGTTCTTCTTCCAATTAATTACTTGGGAAGCCAGCTTAGTGATGATTCTGATCTTCCAAACAAGTCATTGGACTCATTCAGCATTTCTAATGTCAACAACGGTTCAAACAGGTAACTATCATTAATCAAGATTGTCTTGTATATTATTTATTCATAATGGTGATGTATATGTGCATGTGTGTGGGTGTGGGTGTTTGAAGGATTGATATCTGTGGACTATTATGACTTGAAATTGGAAATTTTTATATTGTGATTAATGAAATATTCTTATGATGAGCTGCTCGGGATATGCTTCATGATGAGGTGAATTAAGCAGATCAATCAATTAAACATATCAATATTCTAAATATCATGTAGCCCCTTTTCTGCCATTGTGTTTAGTCTACAAACTTTGTGAAGATGATTCATTATTTTGAGCTCCATCTTTGCAAGTTTGTACAATCTGAAAATTCTACGGGAAATCTGATTGACCATTGGAGTTCCAGCTCTCGGACAATGTGCAACAGCAACAATTTAAACAAATTATGATGTGTTGCCTTTTCTCTCCTCTCTCTCCTGTTTGTATATTTGATCACTTTCTTTTTAATTTGTCATACCTCAGTGCTGAGAAGAAGAAATTAGGAATGCCATTATGTTCTACAGTTTATTTTGTTATTTAGTTTGTCATCTAAACAATGAAGGTATATATCACAGTTTTATTTAGTAGACACCCTTGTCTCCCCTTAAAGTCTTCATCAAATTAACAAACCGGATTTACTGTTGTCATTCACTTACATTGTGAATATATGCATTTTAAATAATTTATTTATTTTACATTTCACGCAAAATTTTATTCATATAATTAAAGCTTACAACAAGTCATAACTTAAAGATGTGTTCCATGAATATTCTTTACCATTTGTTACCTTTTGCTTAGATTTTAGTGAAGCTATATATATCATGGAATCTCTCATTGTTAGATTTGACTCTCTGAAGGTTATGGATCCATTTTTGTGCTGCATATGTTTTCACTGGAGTTGTCTGCTATCTTCTTTATTTTGTAAGTTTTCTTTTTACCCCCAACTTTGATAGAAGTTTATTTATGTGAGTTATAACTGTTGAAGTTTACTTTGGGAATTCCACCATATATGATCAGTTCTTCTCAAAGACATCAATCAATTTTCATGCTTGATGCTTATGCCATCTGCAGGAGTATGACTACATTTCAACCAAAAGAATTGCTTACTTCTTTTCTTCCAAACCTCAGCCTCACCAGTTTACAACATTAGTCCGTGGTATTCCTGTGCCACCTGGAAGCACCGTTAGTGAAACTGTTCAGGACTTTTTCATGGACTACCACCCTTCTACTTATCTTTCGCATTCGGTAGTTCGTCGAAGCGACAAACTTCGAAGTCTTATCATAAGCATTTTTTTTTTTTTTTTAAGTTTTAACTAATTCAACCTTTCCCCCAAGAATTCTTAATTTTGCATTGTGAATGTCTCCCTTCTTGTAATACATAATGTATATCTTCTGAATGATATCTACTTGTCTATTCTGGAATATTCATTCAAACTATGATATATACCATAACTACTTATGTTTTACCTTTCATCATAGTTTGTTTGTTTTTCATATCTAGGAACTATTTACTTGATTATCATACCAGTAAAATAGTAGCATTTCATAAATGATAATGTATTGTGATAGAATAGACGATATGTCATGAATGTGTGGTTTAGACTGTGCATTTAGTTGTGCTTTCAGCTTGACTTTCCTTTTATGTTTGATTCTACTTGTTTGGGTAATGGGGCCCTGCATTGCAGTTATATCTCAATGCAATAAATGCATTATCCTCAGTGCTTTTGGTAATAACATTGGTAGGTGCACTTTCAATATGGTGCTTTTACATACAGAATTTGGAGAACTAATTTTGCTAGAGATTAGAGACCATCCTTTGGCTATCTGATAATAAATTACTTTTTTACAGTGAATATTTCCTTGACATGGTAAAAAAGAGGTTTTCTGATGAAGATTTTTGGGGATTGGATTCTACATAACCTATCCTTGTAATTATATTTCCATTACTTTCAAGCACAATGAGGTTGCATGTTATAGGGCTTGTTAGATATATTGGAGGATAGAGAAGACTCGAAACCCTTTCCCTCAGATAAAAGCTGAAACTTCTAGGTTTAGTGAAATAGCAGACTTCTGAAACTGGACTGGATTTTCCAGTCTGGCTAATATCTCTGGACCTTTCTATAAGATCATGGGATCAAACCAGACTGAACTGGCAGTTTTGCAAGAAACAGGTAAACCAATAGCATTTTCACAGGTTGAGACTGCTTCACATGGAGAAATTATTGGGTGGGCTCAGCCAACCGCATAATCCCAATGCTGATGTTGTGGCTGGTAAACCATGTACTGGCATGTCTAGGTAAATCATTTGCTGCTGGGTAAGTTTTTCAGTGGCAGGTAAGCTGATGTTGTGGACTAAGTCCACCCAAGAATTTCTTCTTCACATGCTGTCATGTCATCAAAGTGCTGGTTGGCAGAAGGCAAACCTTTCAGTTTTGCACATAATGCCTATGCCAGGAATAGCACTGGCTACTATCTGCATAAATGAGACAGCAGTTGTCAGGCCAGGTTGGCTGTCAGAGTAGAGTATGCAGTATAATATGTGTACATATTATTAATTTAAGAAGAGCAATTCTAAATGTGCTTTAATTATATTTGACATAGATTCATGAAAAGTATACAAATACTTAGAAATTAGAATCGTGGTTGAACCATTGACCACTCATTCTCCCAATTCAGTTTCTGGAACATTTGTGAAATAGCTTTTTTTGTTGTGGAGGAGGGTGGTTAGGGTTGGACTCTGACATTGTGCATCTTCATGTAGTGTTATTAGAAATATGAAGTTGCCCCTAACTTTAATTCTTTCTTTTTATATTACCAAAATTGTATTTTGATATTAAAAGTTGATTGTCTGAAGAGTGATGCAGAGAAACTGTACAAAAGGCTTGCCCAAGAAAAAGATAGAGATAATCCTCGTCAAAGGCACAAGCGTGATGGATGTTTGGGACTTTTTGGACATAAGGTTGATATTTTAGATCACTATGAAAAGAGACTGGGAGAGATAGAAGATAGTGTGAGAATGGAACAGTCTTTATTGGCAGCAAAGGTATACAGATTAATATGACCTACAAGATTCAAGTGATAATACATAGATTTAGTTTTATAGGGAGTTGCTCGTATACCAGCTCTATCTAAAATGGGACTAGAGGATAAAAAAATAAAAGGGAAGAAAAAGTAGAAGAACCAGGGCAGAAAGATGCTTACACTAAAATGTCAGTTTATCTCAATATTTTAAAAGGTGGAAGATAAATGTAAAAGCAATGAAGATAGGTGAGTGTGTGTGTATATTCAGAGAAAAGAACAAGAACAACTGGGAAAAGCACTCACTTGGCTTCATCGAAGGGAAGTATTGTGATGTAGTAAGAGGAAAAGAGGTACTCAGTAAACTAAGTAAAATATTTACTTGAAATTTATCATAAAATATTACTCATTAAGTAGATACGGGGCAATCAATTTTCAGAATTACCAACCCCACATTTACCTGGAGCACTTTTTTTCTTTGTTCTAATTAAAGAAAAAAAAAAAAAAAAACTGAACCTACCTGTTTATTACTCTAAACTAAACGTACTCACTGACATTTGCTCAGATTATTAGTATAATCAGGCTTTATTGTACTTGGAATAGCCCTATTTTTCTCCATTAAATTTGCCAGTTGACCATTAAATATGACCATTAAATAAATGCACAAATGGTAATTCTATCTTACAATATATAGATGCAATATCTAGTTAAGTGAATATGGGGATATCTAATGCATCCACTTATTTTATCATTCTTTTCAATTTTAAAGGAAGTTCCAGCCGCTTTTGTGTCATTCAAGTCACGGTTTGGTGCTGCAATAGCTCTACACATTCAAGAAGGTGTAAATCCCACAGAATGGATTACTGAGCGAGCTCCTGAGCCTCATGACGTTTATTGGCCATTCTTTTCTGTGTCATTCATCAAAAGATGGATCTGCAGGCTGGTGGTTATTGTTGGGTGTGCTGCTATTACAATTCTATTCTTAATCCCAGTTGCAATAGTGCAGGGTCTTACACATCTTGAGCAGTTGGAAATCTGGTTCCCTTTTCTGAAAGGCATACTCAGACTGTAAGTGGGAAATCTTATCCTGTGAATCTTGATCTTCTAATATGAAATCATGCCATAGAGTGAGATCAGTGTATAGATATAAGTGCATTTGTGTATACACACTTCCCTGCTTGGAAATATTATTTATATGCTTTGCAGCATTTGATATTGTCAGATAAAGCCTGCGTTTTCAGGTTCCTTAAATTTGGATACTTCTGCTTTATTGTTTTAACTGTAGTGTATGTCTGACTAAAATTATTTCAATGTGATTTTAACTTTTAAGTTGATTAATTTTAGTTATTTTCGTTATCTGTCTGACATTTTTTTAACATATGGTTTGCATTCTTTTTTTGTTTTTCATGTATTTGCGTGTAGATATTCAAGTCACCTTTCATTTGCTAATTTAGTTCTGATGAACTATCTAGTTCGTCCTTCATAAAGAAAGGCTAGTCAGTTTTTCTTTCTGTATATCTCTTTTCCCTAGTGCTTGAGGGGCATTTTAAGCTGGAGGCACAATCACATTGTTATCTATGATTTCGTAGATGTTACTTTAGTTATGTTGCAGAAAAGCTTCATGCAATAAAATTCATGTTATAGGTTAGACATCTGAAGTCAACTAGTTCTGTTTATATTCTGAAGGTGGTTTCAAGAAATCAAGATACGTAACTATGGTTTTGTGACAACAGAAAAGAGAAAGATATTACTATCAGAAGAAAACCATGACTCATTAAGTGGGAATTTCTTAATAGTAAGTTGGACTATTAGAATATTCAAAAACGCATGACATTTTTGTCGGTTTGAGGATAGTAAAAAAGAAGAGAATCAGTTGTTACACCTTTTATCACAAAATCCAGCTAGAATATAAGACAACCTGTTAAACAGCAGATATAACGTTTTAGTTCACTGACTAAATGAGGACAAATATCTTAGCTGTGGAAATTAAGCTAAACGTCTCATTTCCTAGTCCGATATATTTTGTATTTTATTACCATAAATTACCGCATTTAACCTACCTGTTGCATGAAAAGATTCTAGGTTTGAAGATTTCAAGTTCAATGTCCATCAATTGAATGGGTTACCGTTTATTTTATTATTGTGGTCTGTGCCTAAAATTTCACTTGATATTAACATGTAACATAAGTAGTCTGCAAGTCCAAAAGTTGAGTGAGTGATCAAATGATTATTACCAATGCTATGACAACCTTTCCCCTTTTTTTTTTTCTCATTTTTAATTGGATAAAGTTAGTGCCAAAAATATTTCAGCAGACAATATATTTAGCCATGATATGCTGCTTACAAAAGAATGTGATGTTTATCTTGTCTCCAGTTCCTTATCGTAGATAGATAGAGCATCTATAACTGAAGAGCTGACATACTCATAAAATGATGTGCATACTAGCCTGTGTAGTATGGTTTTGTAGAATTACGTTTATGTGTTTTTCTTTTCTTTTCTACCCTCGTGATCTTTTTTGAGGTTATGGTTGCAAGTTGAGACTTATATTTTTGTTAACAGTGCTGACTCTTCTCTTTTAATGGATAAATATTGCAACAGAGGTTGAGTTTCTCTTTATTTGTTTGCAGGGCAGTTGTGAGCCAAGTTATAACTGGATACCTTCCTAGTCTCATTCTTCAGTTGTTTCTATACCTTATACCACCTATTATGATTATGCTTTCATCCTTGCAAGGATACATTGCTTGGAGTCAGATACAAAAGAGTGCATGTAATAAAGTATTATGGTTTACCATATGGAACATATTCTTTGCAAATGTATTATCAGGATCAGCTCTGTATCGGGTGAATGTCTTTCTTGAGCCCAAAGAAATCCCCAGAGTACTAGCCGAAGCTGTACCAGCACAGGTACGAGTAATTAATAATTTGCATCTCAGTGAAAGAATGAAACTATCCGATAATGTCTGACAAGATGTTCTAATATTTGGTAAAGGGAGATTAATTTGTTAGTGTTTTTAGTTTTTGCTCATTTTTATTTGACATTCCCTCTATATAGGCTTTTTCACACCAATATTGAACTTTCACAAACTATTTGTACATCTGATGATGTTTTGCAGCAATTTACAAATATGTTGATTTGTCAAACAATTCTCTTTAAAAATATTTTTGAAGAGGGGTTAAATCCTGCTTGGTTAGGCCCTTTGGCATAATTGTCCTGTTAAATTCCTGTGATCCCTGAACCCACACACAACTCTTCTAAAAAGGCTGCAAAAGCTGACATTTTTTTTTTTCATTGCTTCAGCCCCTCCCTCCTATGTTGGGGGAGGGGTGGAAAAGAAGGGAGGAGCTGAAGCAAAAACAAAAGAAATTGACTCAGATTTTTGCCAGATTTTTTGAGGGGGGAACCAAGAGGACCAAGAGAATTTAAGAGGGGAGTCACGCCCTTCAAAAGGGCATGAGACAGGATTCACACTCATGAGTGTGACTTCCTTTCTAACTGCAAAAAACTGAAAAATTGTCCCAAAACATCAATATATTTGCAAATCATGTCGAAACATAAATATATGTGCAGATAGTTTGAGAAAATTCAATATTGATTTGAAAATGCCTTTGCTATATGCCTAAGCCTAGAAAGCCTGGTTTTCAAAATGAAGTTTCATATATGTCTGCTAATTTTATGAGAAAAAAGGGTCCCTTGTCTGGTATAACAGCAAAGGATTTTTTGTAGCATATCTAATATGCCTATACATGGCATTACTTGTAAGAAATCACATCTTCTCTCAATCTTATATTCAATTCATTTATTTTATTTTATTTTATGATTGGTGTAGGCATCTTTTTTCATTGCGTATGTTGTGACATCTGGATGGACCAGTACAGCATCAGAGCTCTTTCAATTGATTCGACTTATATTCAATTATATAAATAGAATTTTTGCTGGAAATAGCACCGATGATGTTGAAGTCCCATCAATGCCTTACCACAGTGAAATTCCGAGGATTCTCTTCTTTGTTCTTCTTGGTGTAACATATTTCTTTCTTGCTCCATTGATACTGCCTTTCATCTTGATCTACTTTTGTTTGGGATACATCATTCACCGCAACCAGGTTTGATATTGATTTCTTTTGTTAATTTCAGTATATGCATTTGTTTCCCCTCTTCTTCCTAGAATACATGTTGCTCTTACTCAAATGCAAACACATCAAGCCATTATACATTTATGAAAGTGTTTTCTCTGCATCTTTAAGATGATAATGACCACTAAATTTCTCTATTAGAAATTCTTGGAGATGGAAATAAATTAATCACACTTTTGACTTTTCCTTCTGCTAATTTACAAATTAATTGCTGTTGCTTTCTTACTTTCGAGAGGAGAAGAGAAATGATATTTGTTAGAACCCTGAAATAAGTGAATGCTCTTCTATAAATTGCAACATGACTTTATGGTTTCATCTAGCATTTGCACGTTCATACAAGCAATAAAAAGGTCAATTCTTTAAATGTAATATTATGAACACACGTCTGTTTGAGGTTTTGTAACTCCTTTTATTCATTGTACAGCAATTCTTGTTTGCCTTATTCAATATCGAATACTACTCTAGCTCTGTTAGTGATAAGTGTTAGTCCTTTATTATCACATACAATTCATAAACAAGAGATATCATGATCTTGTAGAATGCAACAATCTAGTGAAATTTTTGTTTGCATTAAGTGCTTCACTAGCAGGGAAATGAGTTCTATCAAACCCTTTTTTTTTTTTTATGCATTAAGTGCTTCATAAACAAAATTGTTGTTTGCATTAAGTGCTTCTAATTTCTCTCTTTAATTCCTAAAACCTAATGGAATTCAAATATCTTTTGGTGACAGTTGCTAAACGTTTATGCACCTAAGTATGAAATTGGAGGAGAGTATTGGCCCATAGTCCACATCTCAACTATATTTTCATTGGTTCTGATGCATGTTATAGCAATTGGGATTTTTGGACTGAAGAAGCTTCCTCTGGCGTCTGGCTTGACCATTCCTCTGCCAATTTTCACACTTCTATTCAATGAATACTGCCGGAAACGATTTTTACCTATATTCAAGGGTTATCCTGCAGAGGTACCGTTGTTAATAATTAATGCTGACTCATCTAATTCTTTTCTTGGTTCTAATGGTTAAATGGTTTTTAATTGCTTCAGTATATTTTCTAGAGGAATTATAACAGCTAATCTTTTAGCTTTTTTAACTGTCTCATAAACATGTTCCCCATGATTTTGCATGTGTCACAAACCCAATGTAGTAATGCAAAGTGACATGTAATAATCAGATTGTAACACGGGTTCTAAGTTGGCTCTAGATGTTGATACAAGTGGCAATGTGACATATACTGAAAATTGCAAGGAAATCTTGTTAATTAGCATGATGAGGAATTTGTGTGAAAAAATTCAAGGTGATATATCTTGATATGGTTATAAGTTAACACACTGGTGGTAGTAGGTCAATTCCAGTGCATATCTGTAGAATGGTTTGACTAGACCATTTGAACTTTGAAGTCAGCATAGCATTCTGTAATTTTGGTGTTTATTTTCTTGCTGGGTTGGCTTCTCCCAAACTGTCAATCCTGACAATTTCTAAATAGCCATTGCATTAAAATGTGAGACATATTCCCACATATTCTCAAGCATTCTATTTTGCTTACAATTAGCATTCGCTCTGGTTACTCTGTTTTCCCTTTCAACATTCTTATGAATCTCATTTCTTATGCAGTGTTTGATAAAGAAAGACAGACAAGACCAAAGTGATCATAACATGTCTGAATTTTATGATAATTTGGCCAGTGCTTATAATGATCCTGCTCTGCTGCCATTAAACCATTCCAGAAGGGATCATAATCACACCTCTCCCCTACTTCACCATTCTGAAGTTTGAATTCATAATTATCTTGCTATGGCGCCTGTTGCAACTGAAATTGAGCTGCTTCTAACACAAACAGATTGCAGACTTCGGCTGGGGGTTTGTGATGCTGATAGAATTTAATGTAGATTTCATTTTGTAACTTCTCTGTTTTGATTTGGTGGTGTTCTGTACAGTGTCTGCATTGTGTTGCTTCCACGTTGTGTTAAAAATGAGAATGTATGTTTGTAATGTGACAGGTGAAAATGATTTGGGAATCTCTGAGAATTTTCCAGACCCTGGTTTGTTAACAGTCACTGAAAGGATCCGAATATCAAAACTAACATTGTAAACTGTGGTAAATAATAAAAGATTGGGCTTTCTTTCCCTACCATTCTCCAGATTCTTAGCCTTAGCAGTGGTCTTGTGTTACCAAAGCAGTCTTTCTATCTCCTTTCCATGTTTCACAGATCCTATTCTCTCATATATATCTTCTCAAGTTATAGCTCATTAAATGCAATATTTCACAGGAAAATGTTATTAGTACATTTATTAGTGTACATTCATTCATTTGTATATTTAATGTGTTGTAGAAATGAATTAGTAAAATTGTAAAAAATAAATAAATAAAATGTAAAAAAAAATAGTTATATTACAAATAAATGTATATACAATATAAAATAAAAGGAATTTAGACAATTTCAGTTATCACTGATGAAATTTGAATCTTTTTCAGTTATTACTTAATAGTAATTGATTTTTAGCTGTTTAATGAAATTATGCATTAAATTTGGATGAATTGGGCAAGCACTGAACAACAGTTTTGTAATTTAAGACTTGATTTCGTAAGAAACTTAAACTCTATTGATAATTCCTAAGACAATGAGGTAGTGATGTGGACAATTGGTTTGTCGAGGTTTGCCAAGTGGCAAATTGCTTCCTTCTTGCTACAATCACCATGCATTCCCACTTGCAGGGTTTAATTATCATTTTTATGACATTTTCTATTTTCTGAAGAAGAAAGAAAGAGTAAACGCCTCCTTTATAATCAGAATCAGAGCATATTCCAATTATGCAGGAAATTTAATATTTTTCTGAGGTTCTTAAAATATATATAAAATAAATTTGAGAAAAGTCCTTGCATAACTATAATAACTTTTATTGTTATTATTAAATAAATAACACTAAATTTTTAAACGAATTTTTCTATTTAATGTTGAGTTTTTATAATGCCTCCAATTATTTTATTCTTAATCATAAACTTTTTGGTGATTGAGACTTAAGATCAATAAGTGAGACCAATTATTTGTTGTTAGTTAATATCAATGTAATAATTTTTTTTTAGAAAAAATAAATAAATAAATATTAGTAATAGATGCCGTAAAAGGCAACATTTGTCTGTTTATGAAGGTGGGTCTAAGTATGACCCATAAACTATGACGTACGATTTGTTCTAACATCATTATTAATTGATTTTCATTTAATTTTATGTGTTTGTTTCTTCTTCTAACTTTCTTATTTGTTGGTATTAAGACGATATTTGATTCTTGCTTAGTCAAAGGAAATGAAATGAATCCAAATGCTCAATTTTTCTTTTACTACATGCTGTAAACTTGGCAAATGTCCAATGAATGGATGTTTAGATATCTTCATTTTATATAATTTTGTGAGTTTTATAAGGGTATTTTTGGACTTATTTTTGTGTACTAAGTAGTGTTTATGGACAATTTTTGTTGGTTATTCCACCTTTATCTCTACCTTGTATTAGAGGAGATTGAGATCTTCTATCAAAAATAAAGTGACATTGGGTTAATTTAAATTATTAATTTTAAATTTAATGGTCTAAATTTTCCATATGAATAAAATAATCTTTTTAAAAAAATAACTTTATTTAAAAACTATAAATTCACTCTATCAACATGACAAAATTTGTATCATTAAATTTAAAATTAACATCACAAATTTACCAATATCACTATCATTTATGTCGGAATGGTAAAGGATCTTAGTCCATATTAAAAATAAAACTAATATCATTTTAGGAGTCATGTAATTATGATTACTTTCTCTTTTCACATATATTTTTGTCTTTACAAATTTAAACTTTTGATATTATAAAAGCTCTTCAATCATTATATTTAGTTTATTTACTAACTGAATTACACTATTTTACTTACCAATTGAAGTTAATAAAACTATAAAAATGTTACTCATCATTTCTTGGAACACTAGGGCAATTGAGCTGGAATTAGGGTTTGTTTTAAAGTTCATTCACATTTTCAAAGCATTATAAAATTTAAAAAAGTAATGGAATCTCAATTTGCCAATGCCTTGATTTAGGAGGCTTGTTTGGTGCAACCTTCTAATCTAGAATAATTCTTATCATCAATGTACTTATTCTTAGATATAATCCAAAATAATGATAAAAGAAAAAGTTTAATACTTAAGAAATTGTAATAAAAAATTGCTAAATGAAAGGTTAATAATTTTATTTTGTTGGTTCATAAAATAATATAGTTTGATTAGGTTCCTTTTGGTGATTGATACTTGTGATGTATCAATCTTAAGATTTTTTATTAAAGAAAGAAATAAATAATTATTAAAAGGGGAGGCTGCGGTGGTATTGAGTTAATATCAAAGGGATTGTTAGGAAAATCAGTACACATATAAAAACGTGTCCTTTTCTATGTCTTTGTCTCATTACTTGGACTGAATTGATTAATAGAATTACGGTAATAATTAAGTGAGGGATTAATGGAGCTACTCTTAATCTTAAGGTTTTTTCTTATTTCCTTCTCTAAAAAATTCAAACTCTCACCAACATTGTAACTACAAGAAAAATTGTATTTAGCTATTGAATTTAGGGATTAAACAAAAATCAATCACTATTCATGATTAATATTGTGATTGATGAAGAAGTCAGTTCCTAAAATTATATAATTGGATTCAGCAATTGATAACAATGCATTACGCAATTGCCTAAGTGAAAAATGAATTTGGAATTCTTGATTTTGTGGTGAGAAAAGTCACTAACTTAGAGTGAATTTAAACTATTAATTTTAAATTTAATTATTTAAGTTTCACCACACTTATTTTTTTAAAATATATTCTATGCATGTAATAAAATTAAATCATTGAATTTGAAACCAATAACTTAAGTTTACCCAAAATCAGTAAAAAGTAGATAAACTTTAAAATATTTCACATTAAATATAAAACCTTAAAGTTGTACTTATTAATAAGAATTTATTAGATTTAACTTATATATTAAATTAATCACTAATTGAACATTCAAAATAATATTACTCAAAAAAGTTAAGGCTATACATTACAGTTAGTTTTTCCATTATTTGGCAAGTTGATTTCAATAAGGAATATATACTTTCCATTTTGTTTTCTCGTGTAAAATTCTATGATTAATCCCTCACTTGAAATATTGTGTATGACCATGTACAATATTTCACACGGAGAAAACTGATTATATATTTGTCCAGAAACGTCACAATCTGAGGCTGCTGAGTGACGAAAATCCCATAAAAGTTTCTATGATTAAAAAATGTTGGAAGATAAATTAATTTAATCAAAGATTGATAATGACATTACGAAGATAAATGACGAAAATTATAGTAGTTAAACATTATAATTAATGTTTTCATTAAGTAACATTATATTTATGTCCCAAGTGGGGCATTGGAAGAATCGTTTTTCTTGAACTTAATCAGCAATTACAAGAGCCAAATGAAAGTGATTGCTTTTGAATTTTTGATTAACTATTCAACTCATAATCTTATTAACCTTGTTTTGGCTTGAAAGTCACTTTTTACAATGAGATTCCCTACACATTGCACCACATAACAAGTTTTGGTTGCAAAAAAAAACTTTAAATCATAAACTCATTCTTACGTTGAGTTTATTATAGAGAGAAATTAATTGCCTTATCAATACTTGCTTAGAGTTATAAATATTTTTAATAAGACTTTAAAATTTTTAGTTGAAACAAGAGTAATAACTGATAAATTTATTTTTTATAAAATTTTAATATTTTTGATTAAAACAAGAATAATAATTGATAAATCTCGTTTTATAAAAATAACTTGAAGTATGTGAGATTCAATCTATTATCAAACACCTTATTAATACTTTGAAAGCGTATTTATCTTTAGAGAGGATATCAATATATTAACAAGACTTAATAACAATAGTAAAAGCATTTATATTATATCAATCAATTAAATTTCATTATTAATTAGGTAGAAGGAGATTTTTTGGTTGAAAGTAAAAAGCAATTGAAGCTCTGATTAATTGAGGTATGGACTCTCTAGATAATTATGACCAAAAGAGAAAGAAAAGTATAGTTTTTCAAGGAATTAGTTCTTGAATATTGGGATGATAGGTATGTGCCAACTAAATATGAGTTAAATAATGGTTTATCACAAAGGACAAAATAAAACTTTTTTGATGACCATTTCTTATTTATTTAAGTAATTATAAAATTAATTCCTAGAGGTTGTACTATAAAATGATTACTTGGTTATATCATAAAGAACTGACTATGAATCTTCAGAAAGTCAAGTTTACACTTGCAATTGGTTCAACATGGAACATGAGGTGCCTTTTTCACCTAAGTATACATAATAAAATTAATCTATTTTCTTTTAAAAAAATTGGTTAAAATTTAGGGGCAAAAAAGAAATTGAATCAAAAGACTAATAGCTGTTTTTTCATTGATTGTATACCTCATGGGATTTGGCTACTATCAAGGTTATTTCTGCTTCTGTCTTTTACAATACATCTTCCCAATAATACAATTAGATACATCCTTGAAGGACTATTTGATGACAATGATATCAGGTACTCTGTCTCATGTATGTTTGATGCCTTGGATGCAGTGGCAAGAGAGAGAAGATTATGATTTTTTTTTTTTTTTTTCAAAATCATCTTATATCCTACACTAAATTAAGTAACAAAAACACAGGTTATCAGTAATGATTAAAGATAACAGCAATGACTAATTCATCATTATTGGGTGGAATTAACAGAATATGCTGATTATCAACTAAGACTGCAGGAAAGAAATCTAACTAGTCTTTGTCTAAGTCAAAGAAAAACAAATTACCAGGCCACTCCATTTACAAAGTTATGATAAACTGCCAAATGTTTGGATATGAATCAGCCAAAACTATAAAGAAACAAATAAATGAAAACAATCATTGTGACTTATTCAGCTCTCTAGCTATAGGTCTTGGCCTAATAGTTCCTTCCCTTTATATAGAAGCCACACACCAGTTCAGAGCAAAGCAGAGAAAAACCAAGTTTCTTTCCATAAGCTTGAGAAAACCAGGAAAGAGAGAAAGAGAATGGGAAGGAAGAGAAAGAGTGTTGAAGCAGTAGAAGAAGAGAGAAAATCAAGTGAGGGAAGCATGGCATGGGATGAGATGGTGAAAGAAGCAGCAGCACTGGGAGGAAGAAGAACCCGGAAAAGATTTGTTGGGGTGAGGCAAAGGCCGTCTGGAAGATGGGTAGCTGAGATAAAAGATACAATCCAGAAGATAAGAGTGTGGTTAGGCACTTTTGATACAGCTGAGGAAGCAGCTAGAGCTTATGATGAGGCTGCTTGCTTGCTTCGAGGCGCCAACACAAGGACAAACTTCTGGCCTTGTTCTCAGCCATCATCAACTCCTGCTCTTCCCTCAAAGATCACCAATCTCCTCCTTCAAAGGCTTAAAGCAAGGAACAATGAAGCTTCCTCTTCTGATTCCTCCCCCAACTCTCTTCTCATCAACCAGCAGCAGCAAAAGCAGGAAGCAGATGAATATTCATATGGGCAAGTGTCAACTGATTTCTCAATTGATCAGTTCACTGATTTTCTCAATGATCCTGAAGATTACAGCACAAGCAACAACGAGTTCATCAACAATAGTGCACGGATCGATTACATTACAAGCAGTTTTGAATCATGTTTAACTGGAAATGATGACTGCAGGGAAAGGGAAGAAGTGGGCTTGGAAAATAGTTGCAGTAATGTGACAGAAACATCAAGTCCTGACTGCAGCAATTCAGGAGGGGAAAGATCAGAGGTGGACAGTGAAGAAGAAAGCACTGATCATCTGGGTATCCTGGATTTTCAGTTTCTGGACAATGTTGCTCCATCATCTTACTATTCTCCTTTCGAGATGGCTGAAGAGATCGAGGAGCCTGTAGAGCCTGAGAATTATGCTGATGAGCCTGCAATGCTCAGAGCTGCCATGAAGAGGATGAAATATGAGAGGAAATTCTCAGCTTCCCTCTATGCCTTCAATGGGATAACTGAATGCCTAAAGTTGAAACTGGGATCAGGAAACTTGAGTGGAAGAGGAATTTCTGATCATCTAACCAACCTCAAGATGGCATGCAACAAGAACAAAATTGAAGAGAAGAAAGAGGAAGAGAACCCACAAACACCAACTGACATGGACTCTTCTTCTTCATCATCATCCAGTGTTGATGGAGAACTGTTATTGTGGAATTCACTGGATCTTCCTCCCATATGCTATGTTAATTAACTGAATAACAGATTCTTGATTAATTAGTACCATTCATTTCTCTTAATTACTCTAATGTATGCTAAGAAGCATAGATTGTAATGTCATATTTTGTAGTAATCAAAGGGAGTCATCTTTTTAAGTAACCAAAATGTGGTCATTTGTATTTTCCTTTCTTCATTATCCCTCTTATCTATCAGTTGACTCATTGAAAACAGAAACCCAGTCAGGAATTAATTTGGAAAGAAACTTATCTTCCTTCATCCCAAACAATTTTTTTCTTTTCTTTTTTGACATGGTATCTTATTATCATTATCATTCTGATTCTGGTGATATTTCCCAACCAATTAAGACAAACGTGCAGTACATTTTCTGACTACAGGTAGTTTACATAGGAGACTAGCTCAACACTTGTACAGCATTGCTGAGGTAACGAGGTTCATGCTACAATGATTGAAAGTTGTCAAAGCAAAGCATCTTTATGGCGCCGTACAAGACGAACAAGATGGAAGTGAAGGAAAATGATATGAAGAATGATTTCTTGCACACGATTATGATAAATTATTGGTAAGAAATTTCCCTCAGACCCACTTATAATTGGTTCTCCAAGATTTGGGTCCACTTGTACATCTTTCTAAGCTAATCCAAAGTTTCTAACCCTAATTCCAATGAAATTTCCATTTTATGGCAAAATGAGGTACGATTTTTTAACCCCTTATAGACCATTGAACGATAAAAAGATTGATTCACATAATCCTTTTTTTTTTTTTTCCATTCTGACAAATACAGAGATATAAACTGAGCTTTAATATTAAACCTATAAGGAAGTGCATATTAATAAAAAAAATAATCGTATTTATTAAACTCCTCAAACAAAATTAGTCTCATCATTAATAAAGATGTAGGGATTCCTGCATAAAACCAAAAAAATAAATAAATAAATAAATAAAGGATTCAAGGGATGAAAAAAATTGTTAAAAGAGTAAACGACATACAATATCTTTTCAGAAATTAATGACTGAAAGATAGTCTATACTCTATAGTGTGGAGAAAGAGAAATGACTATGATTGTTACATTCCATGGGTGGTAGAAACATAATCTGAAATTACATGCAAAGAAAGCAAGAAAGCTCATGCTGCATGCAGAAACTCTGGTTCCAGAGAGTAACAACAGCATCAACCATTTACAACATATGTTGGATACTACAATTTGCATGAGATGAGACCACTGTCTAACAAGGGTTACTTCTTCCATGACATCCCTAGAGATTTCATAGTATCGATAAAGTTTAATACCACCAGCCAATGACAGATCTAGTCAACCAACAAGATTAAGGACGCCCATCCAAGATTGAGAATGGGCTAGTAATAGTGTGATCATCACCCATATAAAAACTGTGGGCATACTAGAAACGGTTCAAATATATTCAAACTGAAAAAGGGCACTTATGTACAAGGTGAGCTTCTTATTCACAAGCACCATAAGATACATATCTAGTCTCCGCTCTAGAGGACACGAAGCTGTGCAAGGAAAGCAGCACAAAGATCCAAGAAGAGAAACTGAGGGCCCTGGACCCTTTGAAGATCAAGCAGGTACTTCTCGTCGCGAGTTTTGTAAAGCTGTGAACCCATGCAAGAAAAATAGGTTAGAAAACAGTTCCGGGATATTCTGGAAAAGAATCAGAAGTATCCAACAATGATAGAAGAAATCATCTATTACTGAGAGAATCACAATCTCCATGTGCTTATGATACCATCAGGAAACAAATATGATAGGAATTGTTTGATACAGTTGTACACAGAAGAAAGGGCAAATTGCATCAATAGCTTGAAACAGGGAAAAGGAAACTCAATTCATCTCTACTTTAACATGTCTAGAACTCAAACAAGGGGAATGGAAATTTTGCACAGACTCTCGTTTGACCATGAGAATGATAAAGTAATCATTAATAGGCAACGAAAATATTTCTTGTTTAGCCAAGTGCAAGAAATAGAGAGAATGGATCTCAAGAATTAACATTGTCAAGTTAACAGACATTACCTGCACTTCAAACTTGACCACATTTGACTTAGAAACAGCATCATTCTCGATAATGACAGAGTCGTCTCCAAAGTAATGATTACTATGCACGGCATTATTAACCATTCCTTCAGGAATGCCAGCAATCCACCTACACTTCATGTTGTAGTGTCCAATCTTCTTCCAACACACATTTAACTCTTGCAGTGCTTTAAGGACCTCAGTCATTATTTCACGAGGATGTGCTCGAGACTGTTAAAAGTCAACAAAGGAAAATAACTATCCAAAACAAATCTATCTAAATTTCAATATTTTTTGTGCCAATTATTAACAGGAAACAGTTTAACCGCCAATGTTTTTTGTGCACATATCCAAAAAGGGGAAAGAAATACACAAGCAACACTAATCGACAAATTTGATTTTCCAAACTTTCTGGTATTGATAGCCGCAATTGAATGTGCCAAGCAGATAAAGAAAAGCCTACTATGAAGTAGAGTTAAAGCATAAACAAAACGGTGTACCTGAAGCCCAAGGGCCCATTTTCTCTCAACAGGATACTGCGATCTTGCTCCAACTCCTTGATAATCCATGTACCCTGAAATGCGATGTCCAACTGCTGGAGCAGCAACTTCACTGGGATGCATACGATTATAACCACATTCCTAAGCAGTCATATGAAATAACTAAAATGATTAGCACTCCACAGGTTTGTCAGTTTGTCTCGTTTGTAAGGAAATAAAGAAATAAATATCAGTAAGTGTATAACACCTAATTTGGTTATAAACTCCACAAAGAAACATGTCCAGGCTAGAGAAATAAACTTAATCACATGCTTTACGCATAACTCCAATGATGGGTAAGCATGACAAGCAACCTTTAGATTGTTGCCCAGTTCAAGAGGAAGTACAATCAACAAGTACATCGATGATATGCCTTATCAGTGAATACAAATGTTCAATACCTTCTTAATAAAAGCAGATTGATGAAAAATGAATCAAACATGGGAAAGACAAACTCACCACAGTTTCTTGAAACTCAGCTCCAAGATAGCCGGAGGAAACACGGAACCGATTGTCCAATAACAAATAGTATGCTACAGTACCCTGAAATACATGGAAGGTAGCAATAAGAGCCAGTGTGGCAGATACTGAGAAAGAGAATAAAGAGGGCAAACCTCATTTTGTATCCTGTTGCGAAGAGATTCAACCAACTGGTTCCTGTCAAATCCCATATTAACCACTTCTTGAAGAATCTCCTCATCAATCTGCAGAACATCATATTTGTTCAGTTCTGTTTACCTGATCATGCTAAATCAATTTAAAAACAACAAATGCAAAACTAAATTTCTGCCAAACTCGTGTTAATGTGTCAATATATGTATATATTCATCACAATGTAAAATTTAATTTGCAAACTATATCAAGTCAAAAAAATGAAAACTCATGTAGAGTACTATTGGACTCATGAGCCAAAGGCAACTTGCAGATGGAAAGTGACAGAGAAAAGAAAATGAGGATGGAACACTCCGGCCTTGGGTTAAAATCGTTTGGTGCATACCTTACTTACCTAAAATCACTAGAAGAACCTATCTTTAACCACTAACAGCATGGGCATGCATCTATTTTCACAAAAAAAAAAAAAGGCAATCATGGAGAAAATCAAGCATTACAGTGATCAAGCAACATATTATAAACAGGAAGTTTCCTTGCTGTCAGTAAGATGGGTAATATGGCCAAAACCATTTCCATGTCAGATAAAGGCTAATCGCCATGTTCTTGATGAAGAAAAAAACAGCACAGAACTTATAGCCGTAATAGAAAAGAAAATAAAAAAAGATGTAAAAACAATAAACCTTTTTGGCTTGTTGCATTGTATCTGGTGGTGGGACCGCTAAATAACGCGGGAGATGAGCTTGGAACCATGGATGTTGGCAGATCTCAGGTATGGTCATCCTCTTCATAGGATCTACCACAAGCATCCTTGGTATTAAATCTCTAGCACCAAGCGACAGATGACTTGGAAGAGTATAAATCCCACCCTATATGAAATAATAGGTACATTCAGGAAGCACTTTGGAGGCCAGTAGCAGGACAATATATACAAAAACGCAGAGGAAACACATAAATAAGTCCTTCCCCTCCTCTACCCATAATAAACAACAAAATCACAGTCAAAGACATCAGATGCTACATTGACCTTGCCAATAATAGCTTGATTCATTTGTTTTAAGAATTCAACTGATTCTGCTAGAGAATTGTTACTACGTCAGTGGAAAATTACAATTAGAAGCAAGACGGAACTTCCAAATCCATGAATTGCACACAACACATATATAAAGATCCCAAAGGAACCAAAAATGATACAAAGTATGCAGTGAACCCCTCAAACACCTGTCAAAAATCATACAAATTTCTTAGCAAGTACATAGGAAGGCTTTTCTACGTTAAACAATTCCATGAACAAAAGAATTTAAAGTAAAATATGGAGCAAAGCAGATACATGAATGATACGAGTGAGGAAGTACACCAGATGTAAGGCATCCAAAAAAAGGGTCACCAAAAACCAAACATAAATGAAAAACGCAAATTTCAACCACCTGTAAAGTTAGCAAATCATCAAGGAAAAGGACCCACAAATAAAAACTCATAATAAAGCTCGAGATAAAGTGCCAAAAGAATAACTGAGACAGGAATGACAACAAACTTAGCTGCACAAACCAAATAATAAGAGAAAACAAGCCTGTCATCTTTCATGACTATCATCATTGCTTAAGACCAGTTTATCTTAGTAACAAGAAGGAACTTAAAGGGATCATTGCCAGGCTCAGACTAGCAAAGGAAATAATTCACTTGATGTTGGAATCTATTGCCAGCTTCAAATTCACCAAAAAAAAACAAAAAAAGATAAAAGTAATATCACCAATACCTTTATTTTCTTAAAGAGATTTGGAATGTTTTCATCATCAAAAGGAAGGGTTCCACAAAGAAGAGCATATAAAATCACACCACAACTCCAGACATCTACCTCAGGTCCAGCATACAATTTCCCAGAGATAACCTGGCAAAGTTAAGAATCGATAACAAAAAAAGCAAATGTCAATTCAGAAGATCTCCTATAAACAATAACATTAATTCATTCCATTGTCATCCAAAGAAGTCCAAACCTCTGGAGCAGCATAGTTTGGGCTACCACAACTAGTCTTCAGAAAATGACCATCACGCATGATATTGCTTAACCCAAAATCAGCAATCTTCACATTGCATTTGGAGTCCAAAAGTAAATTCTCAGGCTTCAAGTCTCTATGGACCACCATATTCCTGTGACAGTACTCCACACCAGAGATTATCTGCTTCCAAAACAGAAATTATATTAAATAATCTACTGCAAGCATAATGCTAAAATACACAGAAAATTCGTTGACACTACCTGCTGAAAAAAATTGCGAGCTTCATCTTCTTGCAACCTACCCTTCTCTACTATGTAGTCAAAGAGCTCTCCAGATTTGACATACTCCATAACAACAAATATGTCTGTTGGTGTTTCTACTACCTCATAAAGCCGTATAATGTGAGGATGCATGAACAACCTTAAAATTTTGATTTCTCTTCTCACTGCAACAAGTTTTGAAGGGAAACAAAATGATTATATAAACATACTTAATCAACAAAAACTGCCTGCAGCAAACATGCAGAAGTGAAAGCTAAAGTATAAAAGAATCAGTTAAATTCTCCCTAAACTCCAAACTATTAGAAAAGATGTGGATCGGATAACCAGAAAAATATCTAATTTTCTAGGCAGCATGAATCAAAACTTCCCAAAAGATTGAAAAACTTGCAAATCAGGAGTTCCAAAATTAGATGAGGATCAAAGGTTATGGCTGAGAAAATAACACAAACCTTTTTCTTCCATTTCCATGTTCCTTATCTTGCGGCGGTTCAGAATCTTAATGGCAACTTTATGACCAGTTAGTACATGCTCTGCAATTTTAACCTTGCCAAAGGATCCGATCCCAAGTGTTTTTCCCAACTTATAATTTGGTAAAAACATGTCCACACCAGTGCCACCCCGGCCAGTTGATCCATCCATTTTTTGATCTAGAGGCATAAATAGGAAAGGAGCAATTTGAAATTCAAACGCATGAAAGTTCGTATACAATCATACAGAGAAGAACATCAAATATCAAAAGAAACAATATTAAAATCCCAAGTGTTTTTCCCAACTTATAATTTGGTAAAAACATGTTTATGAGCCATCCAAGAAGTATTAAGCAATAAAATTTAGTTCTTTTTATTTCAAAGAGTACTGTTTAGGGGTGTCAAAGTGTCCCAAACTATTCCAAAATACTGCATTAGGATCCATTAATTTCATGGGAAATATCTTCTCAATTTCTTTTTTTTTTTTCTCTCTCTTTTTTGTACTTTGGCTACGACTTTGGATTCAAATACAAAACCCACAAGCACTAAGGATGAGCCAAGTACCACTTGGCCACAAACTGTGTGGTTTATCTTCTCAATTTCTAGCGTCAGGTGCGCTGCTCAAAAAAGAATATATTCTTTCCTCAGTGTTCAATTCAGAGTTGATGGAGAAAACAGGGGACTTCTAATCAAAAGAGAATATCAGAGTTGATGGAGAAAGGGACTTCTAATGGAAAGAGAATAAACCAAGAGGAGGAAAAAAAAAAGGCTTCCTATTCACAATGTGAAGCTCATCACCCAAAAGAGAAACTAAAAATCCTCCTAAAACAAATGTTTGATTTCCTTTCCATTATCGCCAACCACCACCAAGGTGCTGGGAAACTGACGTCAACTTTTATCATCTATACACACTTAGCATCACGTAATTTTCCTTATATGTTCATTAAAGTAGCAAATAGCAAATTATAATAAAATTCAGTAATTTTAGAGACAAACAGCCTCCTAGAAGCATGTACTGCTATCAGCTTACTCTATTCAAGCCAACTGAAGCCTCAATATCCATTACTATGGAAGTAAACACAAACTCTAACAGCTGACAATTCATTCAATGTTTAAGGGGAAAAAAAGAAGAGAGATACAAGATATGAAAAGAGAACAAAATCAATTATAATAAAATATTATCCCCTTATTATAATTTAGGTGCATAACATGGGAACGGGAAGCAACATAAATCTTCTTCCCTTGTTTGTCTTTTGGAGAGATACGAGGGCAAAATAATCCATGCCATCTATGGCATCAAAATTCTTTTCTCCCTATGTTAAACTAAATCCAAATCCAGATCCTCAATTCAAGGGGATACAACCTTCCAATTGAATGTCGTGGATTTATCTCAAATAAATCGCAGAAAAGTATCGTAAAGAATCTTAACAAAAAATTAAAACACACAATCAAACCAAAACAATGGAAAGTTCAATTCAATTCCAGAACCGAAAAACCGTACCAAAGAGCGATGTGGCTTCAATTCAACGGTATACACGGTTCTATGGAAGTGAGATTATGCTTCGGAATAGGGATTTATGCTCGAAAGTGCACCGAATCTCCGATAACAAGCCCGAGATTGATGCGTCTAAAATGAGAAACACAGAACCCTAAACTTCTGGATTGAGAAAAGAGGAGGGACAAACCATCGGGTTCTTCGCAGCTAGCAACGGTGGAGAGGGAGCGCTAAGATACCAGAAAAACGATGCGTTTTGAGTTCGAGTTCCTTAAACCAGGTATGTCGTCATCTTACACTACGTTGCATAAGGCACCTCGGTCGCGCGTTTGCTGAAACCAGTTTGCTACTAAGCAAAACTTGTTCTTTACTCTTTTTTTTCTTTTTTTTTTAAAAAAAAAAATTACTAGTATTAGGCCTGTTCCATAGTTAGTGTATACGATTTTGCATAAGGAAATGTTATTACACACCCATGTACACTGAGGTTGTTTGTAAGAATTATAAATAAAAAATAATAAAAATAGGATAAATATAAAAAGAATAAGAAGGGGGTAAGAAGTGATTATATAAAAATGAGTATAAATATATCACACTCTTTTATTTATTAATCACAAAGAGAAGAAATCATACCTAGATGCAATGGTCTTTCGCTTACAAAAATTCTCTGTGAATTGCTTTCTGTATGATTGTTATTTTCTTGTGAGAATAAGCTTTAATTTATAAGCAAAAAATTTTAACCTTGTTAAATCTTAATCAATTAGGAATCGTAAATATTTTTTAGTTGGGGTATAATATTCTTAATTAAATATTAAGATTTCTTAAAATCATCCATAAAAATAACATGGAAAGAAGCAACGTACTTTTACAACGCAATCAAATAAATACATTAGATACGAGATATTAAATTAGATTTTTTGCTTTTTGCTTGAGTTAAGCAATTTTCTTATTAATAAAAAGGAAAATATATATTTTTGAAAATTATATTTTGAAATAATTCAAAAAAAAAAAACCTTTTTTTTTAATCAAAGGCTTAGAACTATAATTTTTTCAAATAAAAAGAACTATAAAATTTTAATGATTTCTCACTACATTGAAAAATCATAGAGAATATTAATAGTGGGGACAATGAATTCGAAATAATATTAAAGCAAGATGAATCTGCAAAAGGTAAAATAGTAGGAATACAGATATGCGAATATAATAATATTATCATATTATTCTGATCTTTTGTGTTAAGAGGGGTTCTCTGACAAAATTGCAAGGACTACCACGTGTTTATACAGCGGTTTAATTTAGATTAATAAATTGGAGAAAAAGTTAAGTAAGAAGTATAACTAGAATTTTGTTGATGATAAACTGTAATCACTTTCCAAGTTTCAAGGTCGATTTTAACCTTAATGATTCCCGATCGGGTGGTCCTGTCCTAAACTTTTTTTAACCAGACAAAAATGGAGAGAGAAAATGTTAAAACATGCTCTTCAGGATTGGAAGAATACACAGCTGAGGTTTGTATAACAGGAACTTGGTAATTACATCAATATATTTTTATTCTCTACAGTGGCAAAGATGGGAAACAAGGGGGAATAAGGATTTCTCTTCTCTTACCTCCTCATCTTAAGTCTCTCGTGATGATGTTTAACCAACAGAGAAGCATTGGTGTAACAACAAAGACCAAGGTGGCTGGAATTTCCCGTTGAAGAGAGCTGATGGTGTAGGATAACATACAATGACGACACCGTTTTGGCCAACCTCTCTACAGAATTGAGTTTCGCTCCAGCGCCATTATGAGCAGAGATTCTACCCTTGAATTCCACAACTAGCAGCAGCAGTCACGCCAGACTCCTATGAGGCTACAACAACTATCATACTGTTTTAACGCCTTAGAAACCTTAAGAAATACAAATCCCAAAACACGAATCTAACAATGAGTTTACAAACAAATAAAGATGGCAGCATTTCTAGATGAAGTTTTTTTTTAATCTATCACAGATAATTCAAGTGGCGACCAAACATCACAGCAGTGATGATTCTTAAGGTATAGTATTAGTAATCAGGAATGGCAGAAAAGCGGTATCCTTTGGCGCCACGCCATGCATAATAGGCAACCCGAGTCTCATAAAAGCCTGCATTCAGAAGTCCAAAAAAATGTTACGAGTTTGGCCAATTATGGACCAAAGAAAAAAAAAGTTAGACACAAAGGAAGGTCCGTAACAAATTAAACAATTGAAGGCGCCTTAATGCATCCTGCAACCCAGAATTATTCCCAGACAGAAATATGATTGAAGGCAAAATTTGGGAAATGCTTTTTGTGCTTACATCATTCTCTTTCAGTTACTGGCAGTAAACCAAGTGTAATTGTAATACTGCATTTGCTTCTTATACTTTCTGTTTATTTATGTCTATTGTGTCTACTGAAACCTATTTGAAGGAAATAAGCCAAGAAGTTTACTAGATCAAAAAGTTGTAAGTAATATGCAATCAGTTTTCTCCATTAAAAATGTAATTAACAAGAAAGAATCCCACTATAACAGTGCTTTATTTTGCATCTTGGCAGTATGGTTCATTATACTTTCTGCTCTCTTTTTTACCTCCATGTTTACCTCTTCCTGCTTTTGACATATTCTCTAAAATCAACAAATGCACTATTTTGACATGTGTATGGATGGTCATCTGTTATTAAAAAACATTCTTAGAACTTTATAGGAGGCATTCATTATTTTCTAGTTTTGAGAAATGCAAAGACATTCCGAATATTATATCAGTAACGGAAAAAATAATGTAGTAATGTTCCCAAAATACTTGTAATAGATGCTAAAGGGCATATTATCGACAATTTCTCAAGTGTGTCTCCTTTCTGTTCAACATTTCTTGAAAACAAAAATATTAGTTGTGCAGGAAGATTCTTTTTCATTTCAGTGATTATAATAGTTCAGATGAAGAAATGAGATTTACTATCTTTACTTCTATGCCACTTGACAAAAAAAAGAAAAATTATGTCATGTATTAAAAGTATATAACATACCCGGGAGAAAACTCAGAATCCCTAAGGCCAAAAGGCCATAAGCTTGAGAACGGTCTCCACCCATGTGACCGGTGAACACGAAGAATGAAAGGAACAGAAGTCCCATCCCAAGGAACAAAAGGAAGAGAGCTAGCGCTATGGATTTCCATGGAATTTTATCCAAGGAATTGGGTGTATAGTCAAACCGAGGGTCAAATGATCTATTGCTCCCGCCATCATAGTAATCATTATCATCCGTAGCAAGGGGAGTGTAACGGGCATTGCGCCTAGTTGTCATTTCCAATCTCACTAAGCTCTTTGCCTTCAGTATTTCTAAAAAGAATAGGACCTGAGACCATCAAGGCAAATGAAAAGGAGACCTTGGATTAGATCTAGCAGTAGCTAAGACAGAAATGAATTGAAAACAACAACCACCTAAGAAAGACGCCAGAAGCCTAAGATGTAAATTGCATCATCTACCACGTAACAACAGTTAATTTGCCTTATGTGTGTATGAAACCAGAACATTATATACAAATTTAATACCTTTTTTAGGTAAAACAGAAGTCTCTATAGCTATCATATTATTTGTGGAATTAGGCTGACAATTATTTTAGAAGTTCAAAATGGAAAGCAAAATATGAATACAGAATTAAGCATTCTAGTGATCATATCAAGTACGTATGACTAGCAAAAGGAAAGCAACATAAATCTTCTTCTTTTGGTTGTTCTCTGGAATATATATGATGAAAAACTATTCTATAATATCTTTACTATTATAACCATTTCTTTCCCGGATGTAATGCAGACATTCCAGAGCCCCAAAATTGATAAACACGACCAACCTATTAAAACGCTTTATTTCATTTCAAATAGGGTGATTTAAGTGATGAACTTTAGCACTAAAAGAAATTGGAAACAGAATAATCATGAATCTTCCAATTCAATTCCAGGAAAACACCTTACCGGCAAGTTCCTTGCTTCAAATCAACCCAAGACACGGTTCAGCTTAGGTGAAAACAAGATTCAAAATACGAATGTGGACTCGAATTGATGCGTCAATCTTCACAGTTCAAGTGCCCTAGTTTTCCATCCTGCCATAGCTGAAACTTCTGATTTGAAAGAGGAAAATGGTGACGAATGAGTTACAGTTACTGGGTATGTAGCCGGAAGACCGAGGGTCGTTCGGATGAGGGAAGGTTCTGCCGTGTCAGGAGAGGAACCAGCAATCTGGCCAGAGACTTCAATGTCGTTGTGTCGTCGAACGTTGGAGGAAGAACAAAAACCTCGTAATCGACGTCGTTTTTTTCTGGGAGGAAGGGGATGGGTTAAGTCACGGTCAAACGACAAGCCGTGTTTTGAATGGGTCAAATGAAGTGGGCGGCATCCAAAATTCACGTGGACCAAAACTCCATTTGGGCTTACAGATCCAAACTTGGTTATCATTATTACCCGGCCAATTTATTATTCTAAAATTTTTCTGAATGCACATATTACATGTTTTAAAACTTTAACTTTTAAAATATAATTTATATTTTAAAAATCAAAGTTTTGAAATAAATGAGATTTAAAAAAAAAATAGTATGTGTAAAAAGAACCTCTAATTTTTCTGAATGCACATATTACATGTTTTACCCAACCAATAGTCCTGTACTAATCTCTTTTAAGACAAAATAACATTTTTAATTCTTTATTTTATTTTAAATTATGTCTTGTGAAATAATAATCGGTGATATTATATTATTTTAATCGCATAAAACAGAATTTTAGATGGGGATAGATAGCTGCCCAAATACGGCAGTCTCTCCCTACATGAGTTTCTGTTGAAAGATTATAATTTGGTTTATATCTTTGTTCATAGATTATTAAGACTTTTCCCACAATTATCTCCATCATTTTGGAATTTTGTAGAGAGAAAAACCTCTCTTTCTTTTTCAAAAGGTAACCGTAACTAAAAGATCTTACAGCAAACAAATATTGCTAATTGATTCACTTGTAATATTTTGACCAAGTCAACGTGTAATCATGATTGAATTATAGTCATCTTACCAAATCAAAATGATGAAAGAGAGAGAGAGGGCGGCAAGGACAAAGTCTGAAAAATCTGATATGGATAATGGATAACTCCTATGAAAAGGACAGTTTCTCGAGTCAGCATGGCAGACGTGGATAATAGCGCAGGAGCTGGGACCGCAAGCTCCTCTCTCCCACTCACTTTGTTTAGAGGCAGCGAAATCTCAAATCTCGGGCATGCAAAGGCTTGAGTTCATCATTTCCCTTCATCAACTTACCAAAGGCTTGAGCTTCTTCTGTAAATATAGCCATTTATTATTATCTAGCCAAATCAAATATCAAATATTAATAAATAAACAAAACTCATTTCTCTTCCTCATCATTCTATTCTGCTCTGCTTTCAGAGCAAACGGTTTTCCGCATCAATTATTGCCGAAGGAAATCAGAGAGAAGGTGTTGGCTTTGTTCCATCCGGATCCGACTTTGTCGGGCCCACCACCGAAAGACTTGTTTTCTCTCCCTCTGCTTCTGGGTTCCGCCATTGTTGTTGTTGAAGAGAGGGGGGGACCATATCTCACCGACTGATCTGTTCTGCATAAAGATAAAAGTTTGTTTTTTTTTTTTTTTTTTTCTCTTGAATTTGGTTATTCGTTTTCTGGGTTTTGGTTATCCAGTCCAAGAGTTTTACCCACAATGGCATTTTGCATGTATCTTTCTCATTCCTAGT
This sequence comes from Bauhinia variegata, assembly GCA_022379115.2. NCBI lineage: Eukaryota > Viridiplantae > Streptophyta > Magnoliopsida > Fabales > Fabaceae > Bauhinia > Bauhinia variegata. Next base: position 18,556,805 of record CM039428.1, on the reverse strand, counting down.
TAAAGTTTGTGTTTTTTTTTTTTTTTTGTGTTTTTCTTATGAAACAAACAAAACATTTGAGCATTTTGCATTTCTTAATTTAATGATGATATGATGTCTAAAGAGATTTTCTATGCCATTATGTTTCTTTGTTGTTTGTGAATGCTACAGTTCTTTTGATGTTTGACAAATCCTGTTATAATACATGTCTGTCCCACCAATCCTTTATTTTTCTTCTTTCCACTTGATGTGGACCCACCCTATTCTCATCTTTCCTTCAGCTTTCTTATATTTATAGCTTCCAGAAAATTACAACGTAGCTTCCCTGGAAGTTCGGAACTGAATAACGAACCTCCCTTATCTCTAGTTCACTCTGAGAATTGTCAAATAAGGAGAGTGTTGCCTGTATAGAAGTCTGAATTGGATTATAAATTTTCCACTTTTGAATTTTGAACCCCCTAAAATTACCATTCTGCTTGACGGGCCCAAAGGTAGAAAGCTTCCCTTCTGAACTATTGAAGCTTGTTTCATATTTCCCCTGAAATCCTTCCTTTTACTTGAAATTTCAAATATATAGATAGTGTTTTAGAATTTCACTGCAATTTTAAAATGAATGAATTCAAAAGCTGTGTTTTTGACATTAATTGGCTTCAGGCCTAATATTTCGTATGAACCATTTCGGTAAATCAGAAATGCATTTTGTAATAGAAGTTCTTATTAATGGGAATAAGTTATGAAATCTCCATACAGATATAGTTTTAGAAGGCTTAAGTGTGGTAAAAAACTTGAAACAGCTTTCAGAGATTCGTTGTTCTTTCATTTTCCTATTTGGGACGGGCTACTTTCTGTTGATGTTTCAAACCTACTTGTACAGTTAGTCACAGGAATCGTCATCAGTTGGGTGCATGTCAAGGGGTTACTTTTTTTTAAAAGAAAAAAAAAAATCTATATATCTAATTGAGGAACATGCACTGTCTCTCCTCTTTCTGAGGGGGAAGGGGTAGTGTTCAGACCACCCAGTCTGGTTCGCTGAATCTGCAGAACTGTCTAAAATTGTTAGTTAAAGCAAACACGTACGATTCAAGATAGTCTTTACAGCATAAAGTTTATGCCTTGCAGCAAGCACCTGATGCTTCCCACGCATCATACTAGTGCTGTAAATTGTTAGATTATTTTTACGTGTTTTCAATCTGAATTCTTAATTTTCCTTTCATTTTTTCTGTAAAGTTGATTGCTAAAAGAAGTTGGTGACAGGGTTATAGTCTTAGCTTTCTGTTGTGTAATCAGTCTGTGGAAATGTCAGAATCCCTGCATATTGTCACGGTTAATTTTGTTTGTTGATTTTAAATAGTTTTTCTAAACATCATGTGGTATATGATTTGCAGATCCTGTTAACAGAGGTTCACTATTCTTAAGAAGACAATTTTGAAAATTTGGAAGCTGAGTTGCTAACAAGCTACAATGGGTGGTTGTGTGTCAGTACGCGCTACCACAATCCAACCACAGAAGAAACCCCATCTACGGATCAGAAAACGGCGTGGAAAGATCTCAAATGCTGTCCTGGGTGGTACCAAAAAGAAGGCAACCCGTGCAGGGTCCCGCGTAACAGATTACACTGTTAGAGAATTTGTTCATATGGACTTTGAGAAGGGTTCAACTACTACTTGCAGACGATCTGAAGTTTCTAATAATTCATACCATGTTACTCAGCTTGAATGGCACCATAGTCAACATGATCCAAGTGGTATATTCTATCTCTTTCCTTATCCCTCCCCTCCCCACCCCTAAGCTTTTAAGGACAATTTTTCAATCATCAAGTCACACATTACAAAATACGGAGATGTACATGTCTACCTGCATCACATATGTACTCAGCGCCATGTTTTAGAAGGATTCTTGTTAGAAGCACTTGATATCTATTAAGTAGCATAATATACACTTTCAATGTGCAGACCTCAGTATCTTTCATGGATTTTTTTTTTTTCTCTCTCTGGTACATGATGATAAGCAGGTTTGAACTCTTGACCTATAGCAAACTACCCAAATCCCTCACCACTAGAACACACCTAGTGGTTTATGGATAATGTTTTAATGTCATTTTTAATTTGACATGCCTGGTAGATCATTTGTATATGGAAGTATAAATGAAATGTCATTAGTCATGCCTTGTGGATCATCCCCATAAGAAATTCTATAAGTGTTTTAATCTTGGTCCTTATATTTCAACATATAAGGTCCATGCTTCTTTTGATTGTTGAGAATAAATAAATATCTGCTAGTCACTTGAGTAGTAATTTTTGAATCATTTGCCCTTTTCTTTTTTCTGATTCAAAGAATGACTTTGTAATGTTATTATTTGCAGTATTTTCCCAAGAAGAAGCTTGGTTTGATTCAGCCAGTATTGTGGAATCTGACTCAGATGATGAATTCAGTAGTATACATGGAGGTAATATGATTAATTGTCATATTTATGCAGTATGTGAAAGACATGCTACTTATTATTTTATTTTCACGTTTCTTATTCTCTTTTTCATTTTTCTTTTTCCTGGGGTTGGGATTCGTACAGATGGTTTTCCATTGGTGGTAGCCAACACAATGGGAAACATCACAAGTGGCCAAGTGGTTCAGTACGAAAGATCAGCATGCTTTGTGGATAACAATTGTAAGTATGAAGAATACCATGGAAGTTATGTAAAAGTTGATGGACTTTCCTGCTTAGCAAAGAGTCATGGAAGCTTCGAAGGTATAAAAGAATATAAACATGACATGGGAGAGAACACTCAAGAGAATACCCTGAAATCTGGCATGGGTCGGTTGGTACCCTCTGTAAGTTTCAATGACAAAATTCTGAATATGCCAGGCAAGGGTTTCCAGTCTCAGAAAATGCAGTCAGCGATTTTCAGGCTCTCTTTTACGCGGAGATCATGTGAAGGAGAAGAACCCTTTCAACGTAGTAAGTGTTAAAGCAAGTCATTTGTTTATTAATTGTATGGTTTTATCCCAAGCATAAATGCTACAAAATTTTACCATGTTAAGCTCCCTGATCTGTATTTATGTGAAGGTGAGTCAAAAAGGTTTCTGTACCGTCCAGGAGCAGGACATATAATACCTTGTCAGAAAGGAGAAAAAGCCCAGTCAGGATGTTGGTCTGAAATTCCTCCCTCAACATTTAAACTCCGTGGTGAAAATTATTTCAAGTATGTTATTGACTTGCCATGTCTGGATATGTGGACAACATTTACATTATTTCGTATATGTTTTTCTGAACTTTCTGTTCTAGTGAGAACATAACTACCTGATGGTTCACTTTCCAGAGATAAGCAGAAGTGTCCTGCACCAAATCAGTCTCCATACATTCCATTGGGTGTTGATCTATTTCTCTGCCCCAAAAAAATAAATCATATTGCCCAACACCTTGAACTTCCAAATGTGGAAACCAGTGGGAAACTTCCCCCACTTCTCATTGTAAATATCCAGGTATTTTTTTTAAAGAAATTGTTAGACTTTCAGCAAATTTTGTTTTTCTGATGCCAAAATTATATTAGCAAATTATATGATGCCACAGCTGAATGGTTTCTCATGCATCAAAATACCTTCTTGTGTGCCTGTGGCAGTTGCCTACATATCCAGCATCAATGTTCCTAGGTGACGGTGATGGAAAAGGGATGAGTCTTGTACTGTATTTTAAGGTTTCTGAGACTCTTGAACACATCTCTTCCCAATTTCAGGAAAGCATACAGGTATTTTGAATTTCCTTCTGCTACATAAGCTATCTGATAGAACTTAGTCAACAAAGCTCACCTCGAATCTTGCAAACGGGATTTCCCTTTTCTTCATTTCTTGACATTGTTTTCTTTTGATACGAATCCCAACTTCGTGTTATATACTACAGATTGAATTTAGTCTAAGATTTCATTCAAGCGATGACATGCTTTTAGTGTTTGTAGCATATGACATCTTCTATGGTGTTGACATAGCATTGCAGCAGTTTTGCTTATCTTATATGCATCTATCCTCATTGACTTTGCCAGATTTCTGTTAAACTTAGTAGTTGCTCCTTTCTCTCTTTTAGACGTGAGATGTTCTCTGAACACACAAATGACGTCTGTTACCTTTTTCGGTTAGCTCAGTATTCACTGTTTGCTTAGATAATGTGTTCAATTATGGTGCAGAAATTTGTTGAGGATGAAATGGAAAAGGTCAAAGGATTCACGAAAGAAACTAGTATTCCTTACCGAGAAAGATTAAAGATAATGGCAGGATTGGTCAATCCTGAGGATCTGCAGTTGGGTTCTACTGAAAAGAAGCTAGTACGAGCTTATAATGAAAAACCTGTCCTCTCGCGTCCTCAACACAACTTTTATAAGGTGAAGCTTCTATTCATATATATCACCACTTTGATGTTAGTACCGTGTAGCTGAAATAGATTTTCTAAGGAATAAAACCTATTACTGCTTATAAATTTCATTTCCATGCAGAATGGTGGCAAAGTTATTCTATGTCTGAATGACCTGTGGCCATTCCAGCAAAGTGGTTGCATTTGCATACTTCTGCTTCATTTATCATCCATCCCTAATAGAGAAACAAATAATGAATGATATTTTGCTCATCCTGCCTTTGACAGGGTCCTAATTACTTTGAGATCGATCTGGACATTCATCGTTTCAGCTACATATCAAGAAAAGGACTCGATGCATTTCGTGACCGTCTGAAAGATGGGATTCTTGATCTGGGTTTAGCCATTCAGGTATCCTTCAAGATTGGTATTCTAAGCTGTAAAATTTGGCATCCATGTTCATCCAGAAGGACTGACTACTCTTCCATATTAGTGCACTAAAATACGAATCTTTGCTTAAGCAGACTTCAAATGCAAAACCCAGAATGAAACCATTAACCCTCCTTAGCCCCCAATCCAGCATGCACAGAAACACCTTTCCATACTGTTTTACATGACAGCATGCCATGCTGCATTCATTGATTCTGAAATCTGAACCACTTATTTCTAATCATTCCTACGACTTTAGTTGTAGTAAGTAACTGATGCAACATTACAAAAGATATTTTCTGAATTTTGTAACTTCTAGTTTTAGATCTTTTATTTGATGATCATGAAGTAATCTATTGTTTTGAGATACTGCAGTTCTTTCTTTTAGCACCTTTGATTATTTAGTCTTGAACTAAGACTAACTATCCTCTTAAATTTCTATTAACAGGCAAATAAACCAGAAGAGCTTCCTGAGAAAGTGCTTTGCTGCATTAGACTGAACAAGATTGATTTTGTTGATAATGGCCAAATTCCAACACTAATGACCCCTGAAAATGAATAGTGAGGACTGTTGGTGAATTGCAGAGAATATAGAATTCAACAGTAGGGAGATAGCCAATTGTAAAAGGTTCCTCCTTTACTTCCCTGGCTGGGAACAAGGCTTTCATCTTGTTGAATGCATCTACTGCAATCAACATGAAAGTAAAAGGGTTTCCTCTATTATATTTGGTTGACGGAAACACCCTTTAAGATATTTAATTTTTTTTTTTTTTCTTTTTCAAATCTAAACCTGTGGTGGAGGGGAAGAGAGATATCTCTATGGCTGAATAGGAGAGGAGCTGATGCCCTTTTCCTGCAGCATTCCAAAAGTGCAGGCCTTTTGGAAATAACTCCACTTTGATGAGGGCATTCATTTTCAATAACTTAATAATAGTCGTAGAGTATTATTTTATGGATTGAAATAAAGAATGTAACAGAGAATGAGAAATTCCAACTGGCCATCTATCAAATATGGGATGGTTTTGTATAATATCAAATAAGATATCCATTAGGATATACTTTTAATAATTTATTATATTTTTTTTTTGGTGTCAAAAGGATATTCAGTGATGAACATATTGGAATTTTTTGGGAGAATTATATTACAGTTTTCATAATGTCTCATCAAATAAAATATTATTGAAATGAAAATATCCTTCCCAGTAATAAATATAAATTTTTGACAATCAAGGTTGCATCATTTTATTGAGAATTTGATTTATATCTCACATGGTTGAAGTTTTGTTGTTGATAGTAAAAATTTTGTTGGTAAACTATTTATAATTGTTTTTTGAGCTTTGATATTTATTTTAATCTTGTTAATTTTCATAAAAAATTCACCTAAACTTTATCAATAAAAAAATAAAAAAATTTTTCTGTTTACTCAATGAAAATTAAATGTGTTTCCACCCAGATGATGTGAAATGCACAAGTGAATCTAATTTTTTATATAATGGTATAAGTGAATGCTCATTACTCAACAAGAACCAAAACCAAGTCTCTAACCTTTTAGACTACACTATGCTTAATATAAGCTAGATGTAAGGTAGTTTTTGAAAAAAAAAAAAACCTCCCTAACCTTTAAACATAATTGTGTTTTCAAATCTTGGGACAGACTTATAAATATAAAATCTTTTTGGGTTTTTAGAATATTATCAAGTGATTGGGGCTAAAATTCAAATTCAGATAAAAAACAAAATGAAATTAGGGTTTGAGGGTAGATATAAAAAGGTTGAAGAAGGAATAAGGTAGTAAAAGAAAGCGCCTAAGGCCGAGCGCTTCCCTCTTGAGTTAGGGGTGGCGTGGTATATCCACGGGAGAGGTTTTATATTCGTGGCGCACCCCACACGGTGGTGCGTAGGCGCATATCAACGGGGCACCATGGCCGCTTTTCTGCTTTAGTTCTTAGCAGTATAAGCGAGAGGTTTCCCCTATATCGAATCTCAATTCTTTCTTTTTCTTCTTTTTTCGTGAATTTCCCACTCGTTTTACTTAATTATTTTTCTAAATCATGCCTTTGTGATCTGAATTTTTTCTTTTGGTTATTTATTGGTGGTTTTTTCCCCTTGTTGAGGACAAATTTGAAATTTCGTTTAAAAATCTGAACTTTCTTCTTGAAAAGAGCTGTAGCTACTGGTATCTCTGGATTTTCTTTTTTCTTTCTTCAAAAAGTTATTGGTTTGATTTGTATTTTTATGATTAAAGTTGGTATCTTGGAACTTTAAAGTTTTTTTTTTTTGATTGGTATACCCAATATCAATAAGATTGAAAAAGGAGCACTTGGCGATTTAAAAGAAAAAGAAACTTCTTTCTGATAATGAAATCTCTTTCCTTTGACATTTACCATCTTCACAAGGCTTTGTACATATGTGATTCTGTAAAACCTATACATCAGTGTTACTGCTTGTGCTCGTGACAAAATGGCTATGAACTATGAACACTTTTATCCCTGAAGTGATCAATGAAATGATGGTAGGGGAAAGATCAAATCAGAAGGTAAAATGGTCTGGATGCCCAAAACGGTGTTGGTCAAAGGCTGCAATGTTCAGACAAGCATCAAGCATCTTTTTGAATCTGAAGATGCTCCACTTCTAGAATCCTTGCACCATTAGTCTGTAAATTAACACAAATGAGTTCATATTAATATATCATCACATTGACAAAACAAAAATGGGGAGAATTAGCCAAAAGCAGAACTGTATTTTTCTGCATCAATCTCTGACATTATAATCCGTGAATAGTTGGATTGTATTGTATGGATTGTGACGATAATGACTATAATGCATTTTCAAACAGAACAGAACACTGATTGCAGTTAGCAGTCACCGGGAAAGAATAGTTGGTTTACCTCTTCCAAGCCTTGATTTGCGTGCTGCTCGACGAATACTATTTTCATTCTTGAGCAAAAACTCGTCTACTTTATTATTTGGTCGGGAAAGCAGTCGTCTGGATAATTCCATATGCTCAGCTTGGTTCTTCAGGCCCTATAAAATTTTCAGGGTGGACATATCATACACATGGAAATGGTAATCACATCATCAAGTATCAGCAGTAGCTTAATTTGTCTTTATGGGTTTGTTTAACAATGATAACCTTAATGCTTAGATTTAGTGTAGCCATTAAGGTAATGGATTTGGTGGATTCAAAAACTATGTTAGTGTTAATTGATGTGGCATAACTTGAGTTGTTAGATAAATCATCTCTATCATTTTATAGCTCACATCAAGCTATGTGGACTGCTTGCACCAACAACATAAATTTTTGATTGCATCAAATGTAGTCATCATTTTTATAGTTTGGCAGTGGACATCAAAGTTACCTGAGTATTTTGTTCTGTGGGATCATAAGCCAAGGATGTATATTCAGAAAGGGCATTATCGTTATATTTTCTTCCTGAAACATTTATTCCTCGTCTTGTTAAATCGTACGTGCCTTTTGCAAAAGATGGATCCAGTGCACTAATTTTGCTTCGTGAGCCATCTGATAACGTGGATGAATTATCTGGTTTTCTTCGTTTTGCCCATGAAAACCCACTAGATCCTGATACTGCTACTGGCCCTCCTGCCAATAAACCATACTCATTAGACATATTTACTGAACGAGTATCCTCCCACGTTACTTCTGATATTGGCTTCATATGCTCTCTGTTCATAGATCCTCCTTTGCCCTTGCCAATATTTGCTTTATCATCATCATTATAATGTCCTTCCTGCAGAAACACGGATAGGGAAGTGAGTCAAAACAAATAATCTTCAATAAACTATACTCCAAGAGTTGGGTCCAGAAGAAGAGGTTAATTCTGTCATAAACCAAGATTGGGACTCCGAAGAAGGGGTTAACTCCCACAACGTGATAAACCGAGATTGGGATCCCTGCTAAGAGAGGCCTTACATTTAATACCCAAGAATGCCTGAGCAAAGTTGTGGGTTGCCCCCAAAAAAGTTATGTAGAATTTTGCATGGAAAGAGAAAGAATACGGAGTACCTCTTCCCTAATTGGTTTAGTCCCAAGGTTTGGTTCTTGCACAATTTTACGGGCTCTTCTAAGCCTTCTTGACGTTGTAGCGTCATGTAATTTAGTTCCAGTCTTTCTCCTGAGAGCATACAGCTCCAGTTAGTCACAGAAATAGGAAATGGAATATACGTTCAGAACACCAACATTCTATTCGTAGCTATCTCCATGACGATTTTCTCTGACAATCATGTCTTACCTGCGTGCTTCTTCCCGATTTTTAGCATCCATTTCTTTGTTAGGTGGATACTTCGGCAGGCTTGGTGGATCACATGCATATGGTTTGGTGCTGAAATACTGAAAAAGGTGTAACATGAAACATCAAATCATAAATCAAGCTTTATGGAATATGGGAAATGTCCAAAACGAAAATCTTTTTGGAATATAAGATACATATACCAAACTTCATGACATTTACCTCTGACATTATGGCAGAGGAAGCAGTCCCACGTTTATCAGGGTCAATGGACAGCAGAGTCTCTATTAGGTTTACTGCAGTTTCTGGAATTTCTTTACACCTCTCCCGAAGACTGTTTTCATAATTAGTTTGAGGTTTAAACATTGTCACATGAGGAAGCTTAGACTTTTTCCAGAACTCATCAGGTGGAGAACCGCAAAGCTTGAAGATTTTGTGCAATTGTTCAACCTGTCGATTGAAGAAGATAGTAATCATACTAAACTTCCAAACAACATTTTTGAACTGATGTGCATTGTTTGTGTGTTCTTTTTAGTCCTTAATTATCACAGTTTCAAGGCATATTTTCTAGCCAAGTACAGGGTTTTTTTGTAAACACTTCAAATAGAACAAATTAGGACGTGTGCAAGTGCTTATCGTAATGCACAGCATTACCTCGGTTCTCCCCTTAAGGATAGGCTTCCCAAGAAAGAATTCTGCAAATACACAGCCCACACTCCACAGATCCACTGATACTCCATAACTTGTTGATCCCATCAAGAGTTCAGGAGGACGATACCATAGAGTTACTACACGACTGGTTAATGGTTGCTTGTGATGTGGGCTAAGGATATTTGCTAATCCAAAATCTCCTATCTTGAGGATACCTTCATTATTCACTAATATATTTGATGCTTTAATGTCTCGATGCATAACACCACGAACATGACAATGCTCAATTCCACTTAATAGCTGCCTCAGGTAACATTTAACCTGTTGAACAAGAAACAAAACTGTCACAATTAACCTATAAAAAGAGCCAACCTATACTTCCAACATCCTGAAGGGAATATATTATTGTAGCATATCAGGAAAGCTAAAAGGGAGAGTCTTTGACGCAAAGGTAAAGTTGTCGCCGTGTAACTTCGTGGTCACTGACAGCCTCTTGCAAAATGCAGAGTAAGGCTGCATACAATAGACCCGAAAGTGCATCCAACCCTATGCATAGTAGGACCTTTGTGCATCGGCTCTCCAAGAAACCCGAGATCCCACTAGAAATGTTGCTCTTTCTGTCCCTTGTAGTCTACTATACATAATGCTTTGTTCTATAAAGACTTTATCAAAAATGAGGACACAAATATACCTGTGCCTCAGTGAACTTGACGTCAGGAGAAGATACTAGGCCTGCAAGATCATGCTCCATGTATTCAAATACAAGGTATATGCTGTTTGATATTTTTGAAGTGATTAGACCCTCAAGTTTCATGATGTTTGGGTGGTCTAGCCTGCGGAGAATTGCTATTTCTCTAGCCATGAACCTAATGCTCTCAGGCTGAAAATTATCAAAGCGCACTTTCTTCAGGGCAAAGATCCTTCCAGTTTCAACTTTTCGTGCTCGGAACACACTGCTATATGTACCTTGTCCAATCTATAGGAATGGAAAAAAGAATAGTAAACAGGTCAGAAAGTAGAATCTGTTGACTAGATTATCACAATATGACCAAGCAAATATAGCAAAGGTAAGTAAAACAAGTGGACATACTCATTTTAAACCAGAAAATGGTGCTTTTTGGCTGAGAATTTAAATGCAGGCGTAAACTAACTATGCACAGCTTAGCTTCCTTCAACTTTGAAATAATAAATCTAAAACTCCACTGTCCTACATCATTTATATATCAAGCCAAGCTTTGTTTTGTTTTTCCATCCTTTTTCCTCGCTTTCTCAGTAGCTGACAAGCTAGAAAGTTGCTTGGCCAATAGCTGGTTTATCAGTCTGAGTTATATCTTTGACAGAAAGCTCATTGCAAGAGTTTTAGCAGAACTGTGTGCTTGAGGGAACAGGGCCTGTATTTTACAGAAGCCAAAGTTTCATACCACCTATCCAAAAAACTCTTTCAGCTCAGCTTCCGCTACAAATTAAGGTAAACTGATGATTCTATAACAACAATGCAAATTTAAAGATGCCATAGATTATGAAACAATGCAAAGTTTCATACCACCTATCCGAAATACTCTTTCACCTCTCTCTCTCTCTCCCTCTTGAATGCTAAGTCAGCATCCCTCAACTATGTAGACTTCAGAAAGTAACAAGTTCTCATGGAAGGATGATGCCATATGTGTAAAACTGAAGCTTTATCCCTGGTTCTCCTCCAGGCATCTGCTTGTTTGATGATTCTATTTTGTCTCTACTTTGTAAAATCTATATCTAGTCTAGTTTAGAGTTGAGAAATCGAAAATATACTCTATAAACAGGATAACAGATAATTCAATATTTATACCCAACCAACCATAACATATCAAGTTCATCTACCTTCAAAATAACTACATTTGCAATCCATTTTTGCATTGATATGAATTTCAAATACCAAAAATGAATTAAAGTTAAAACCTTTAATAACAATGGTTACAAGGCATTTATGGTTTTTGCCTACCTTGTCTAATTTCTCAAAACACTCTGCTTTGAGGGGTAGCCATCCATGAATAGCTTCCCCAGCAGAAGCGGTGAGCCAAGGGGGCCATCCAGCTGCATTCTGCTCAGCTTCCACAGACCTATACGAGAAGCCGAGCCTGAAACTCGAAGACCCACTATTTTTGGAGCTTTCCTTTTTAGACTTGGACCTCTTCCTATCCCGGCTCCGGTCCTCCGATTTCACTTCCCCTTTGTTGTCATAATTCGAAATCCCAGATTGGGTTCTGGACGCAGGCTCCGCAACCACAGACCCATGATCGGTGACCCTCGCCGAATGCACACACGCAGGTGAAGCTTTGGCTTTCTTGGAGTTAATGCAACCCATTTACAGACCCAATCCAGCCAAAATCAACGAAAACGAGATCGAAACCACTTCGAGCAATGGAGGATAGTAGGGGAAGGGGCACCACCCTACATGAGCTCCAATGCGGTTGCACCTTCCCCAAAAAAGTTTCAGAGAAAACGAGCTAAACCCAGAAAAAGGTGCATTCTTCTTGTCGAAAAACGGTGGCTTTGTCTCTCTTGCTCTTCTGGGTTGGCGATATGTGCGGATAATCGAAAATGGACGGAGGATTGATTTTCAATGAGTTCGTGGTTTGTGGGAAACGCCCCGAAAGAAAAGGAAGAGAAATTCGGGGGACCGAATAGCTTCATCTTTTTTGTTTTCTTGGTCATGCAAAAAAAAGGTATACTGTAACCGTTGTAGAGGTTCTGTTATTATTTTCCGTTAGTTGCTTTGGTTTTAGAGAGAGAGATAGTGCTACGGTGGAGGTGGCTGCCCAACTGCCCAACAGCTCCACCCAACCCAACCTGATTAAGGAGCATCATTATAAGTTGACACTTGTTTTTGTTGTAATTTATGTTAATGGCCAATTATGTTCTTTTTTGCAATTATGGGACTTGCAATTATAAAATGAAATCATGTAACTATCATTATGTGCTTCATTGGCTTAATTTAATATCACTAATTTGAAGTTATCTTTTCGTCCATCTCACTAAAAATAATTGCGAGTACTTGAGAATGAAACCAATTGGAATCGCAATTAAAAAAAAAAAAATTTATTTTATTATTAGAAGATTATCCTAATACCAACAAATATTATGTCTTGTCTGGCTTTTAAAAAGCCTCCAAACTGCCCAACAGACATTACCTTTTTTTTGTTAAGAGTTATCTAATATAATTCAGTCTATTTTTTCAAACAAAATTTATCAATACTCATTTCATGAAATGACCAAGATTCAAGGAATTGATGCCAATTCCATTTTGAGCACTGCCATCATAAAGTATTGTTATTAAGATTGCTTGCAATGTTTAAAGTGAGCTAAATAGATAAAAAGAGTTAAATGTGGGCAACCCTTCTCTTTTTCTTCTACGCTTTGAGTTTGAACGCATTAAGAAAATAATAAAGGCACTTACTAAGGCCTTAATAGGAAATAAAAAATGGGAGAAAATGAAAAGCATTAATAGCCTTGTAACTTGAAAGAACAATACAAGTAAAGAGTACCTTGAGAGATGTCTTTAACAGTTTATATAAGCAAAAACTATCTATGATATAATCAACAGTTTGATTTTGAATCAACATGTGACTCATTATCCAATAACTTGAGAAAATTCAACTTAGTTTTTCCACACTTGTTCCCAAATACCCCCAGGGCAACTTATAAGAGCCAAATTCATTTATGATTCAATTGCCGAGAGAAACAGAGGTTAAGTTAATAAGGACTGAAATTATATTTCATTCAAATGGAAGAGGTATAGAAGTTAAATTAATAAAGACTAGAATTATACCTCATAAAAACACATATTTGAGTTCTCCTATCATTGTGAAAACTTAAACTTTGTTAATAAATAATCTACTAGAATGTTTGTAAAGGTTCCGAGTCTTAATACTAACCCTGACTTGGATAAACTCCAGAAAGGAAAAAGATAATAAATTATTTTAGGAATTCTTTGAACTTCCATAACATACAAAATATTTTGAAGTCAAGTGATCCCTGCTTTGCATTACTCTACAAGACCACTCTAGGACTATATCCTTACAAAACCAGGGGCTACCTGGTGATTTAGAGTCTTGTCCGTAATGATCTCTTGTACCTGTGGCTGTGAGAGTATCTTATACACACGATTGCATAACTTAGATGTACAAAAGAAACTATTACATACAGAGAACTTTGAGAACAGAATACAAGCATTAACATTGCCAACTTGGGTGAAAGAGACTTCCCCATCTGTTCATCATCTGCTAGACAATTTCATTCTGCAAGAGGTGAGTTCTCTTAGCCTGAAACTTGCATAACTGGTATTGGAATCAGACCTTACACTATGATTTGCTCCTCTTTTAAGCGTAAAACAACTGGTCTTTGGTCATTATTTCCGAAATCCATGTCATTAAGCAAAGGATGCTTCTCAGGCACCACTTTATGTGGCTTTTGTGGCATTGAACTGCTATTAGCTGTGTTGTGGCTACTGTTTCTAGCAGAAGGTACATCGTGATTATGCTTCCCCTCATAGGTGGTTATGACAGCTTTGGGGTCTGTTGAAGCTCTCTCAACATGCTTACGGACATTGCATCCTGCACTAGTGCACTTGTAATAGCTCCTGTTAAAAGAATTTGAGCATCAGAAAGGAATAATGGAAATTCATCCCAAAATATAAAAATCATCTGTACATGAAATAGAGGAAAAATACAAACTAAAACAACCATTGAATTGTTGCCAGAAAATTTGGTCAAACTGATAGCAAAAACCATGTTACAGCATCAGATAATGGTAATGAATTCTAAATTTGCAATAATCTGTTGGTAAATTAACTGGCTGAGGCTGACAGGGAAAACCTGAAAGGCTGACTACTGATACCAGGAACAGCATCAACCATTCTGAATTTACATATTCTGGCTGAAGCCACAAGGGGCTCACATATTGAATTCCAAATAAGATCACAACAAAACTGGTTATGCCTCACAATGATATACCATAAAGTTAATTTTGTCCTATTTAAGCAGTCTTCAAATTTTGTTTACCTCAATAGAAGATAATGAATGGTTTTTAGTTTTTGATTGGCGTTATAGCTTATATTGCGACATGACACATTGAATTCTAAATCTCACTTGATATGATTTCAATAACGTAAATCAGAAAAATATTCTTCAGTCAATTTTTGAGAAAATTTTAGAAGACAACAAAGAAAGGAAAAAGTAGTCACCTTGGATGAGGATTTCCCTTGACTACTTTCTGCCCATACTTGCGCCACCTGTAGCCATCATCTAAAAGGTCAACTTCACTTCTTGTTTGCACAATGATTTTGGGTTCTGTGACAGTCTTGTGAGATAAAGATACTTCAGAAGTTCCAGGATCCGTGTTCCTGTAAGAGAAATATTTAGGTTATTTTATAAAGAAATAGAATAATGCAGAACTGTAAGACAGAGGATTCATGGCATGGCGAAACTTGCCTTCTCTTTGGATTTGGTTCACCATCTTCTCCATCTTCTTCTCTAATATCTACATCACCTGTTTCCTCACTCCCACTCGATCCAGGAAGCCTGGAAACCCCCAGATTGGAGGTCTGATCACTCTCAGGCACTGACTGATCAGGCATAGTTTCACTGAACTTGTTTGAACTTCCACCCCTGCCTTGCGAGTTTGAATCAGACTTAACTTGAATGCTTGCATTTCCATTTGAATCACAATTATCTTTAGCTCTCTTATTTGACTGAGGCAATTCATGGTTATGCTGGCCCTTATAGATTATTTCAGTTATGTGGCCATCCAGGGCACGTTCAATCTTTTTCTTGACAGGGCAATTCAGATGCGTACACTTGTAGTAGCTCCGTGGAAACTCACTCCCCTTAACCTGTTTCTGCCCATACTTACGCCAGTTGTAGCCATCATCTGCAGGTTTATCAATGGCCAAAGAAGGGGTTTGATATTTCTTATCGGCATTAGAAATCTCTGATGTTTCCAGTTGGCCATTTTTAGGATCTGATATAGATGGTGCCACTTGCTGCTCTGGAGTTTCATTTTGGGAAAAGGATTGCTGCTGTTCAGCAGGAGCTGCCATTGAAGAAGGCTGATAATCTGTTTGCATATGCAAATGAGATTGTGCTAGGACAGCTTGAGCTGTAACTTGTGCTAAAGCCTGTTGGTGGGACATCCCAAAGGGACTCTGAAAATATTGAAATAGACAATAAGAGGCTAATTCAGATATATATATATATATCTTTCCTTGAGACATGATGAATGCTTAGCAGCATCACCAACACATGCCATCATAATATACATACCCTGTACGGCCATCAATTTACATTCCACTACAGGCAGATCTTTTCTCAACGTATATGCAAATACTTTGCAACACTTTAACCAGGGAAAAAAAGTTTTGCACTATGAAACGACAGATTTGGACACTCAGTAGAAATTGAACATGCATCATGAACAAGTAAAATTTCGCATTTCTTTCCTTGTTGAATGACTTACAAATATAAGAACTATCAACATACACCTTTTTTTTTCCCCGTACAGTTACATTTCCTTTTTGTCATCTTGTTAAATCACCCAGACAAAACCACCATTTCAATCAAGGTAATACAACCATTAGACATTTTTGCATAATGTACATTGAAATTTTATAAAATTCATCTCAATTTCATGAGTTCTATCAATTTCAACCATACGATTCAAGATATAGATTTCAAACCCAAAAAAATCTACACTTTTTCCTGTTCCAAACCAGGGTGTGGAAAATACAACCGTTCCATGTAATACCCAGACTTCTTTTATTGGTTCGCCCAGCATGGTATAGTTGTATGCATGACAGAGAAGGGAATTTGACCAAGCCAATCAAATTGGACGGACCACCGACATGCACTGAAGATTTATTGCTTTACTGCAAACACCATAATGGTAGCTGACGGTGAACAAGCAATTTTATAGGGTGTCTACTTTTCAATCCAAGACAGTGACATTAATAAACCCTGGAACCACGATGTTGCAGTTCCATTTCTACATCAGCGTCAGAAAAATTGATACTTTGTCTAAGCATATAATTCAAAGAACTACCATTTAAGACAAACCGTACCCATATAAATCTCAACCCAGCAACAGCGGGCCAAGCAATAGGAAGTTCAAATATTAAAATTCAATTCTTTCATCAATTACCTGCGGAGAAAAGAACCCCGGAGAGTTAAGCAACCCAGAAGGGCTTAACCCAGGTGGAATTGTAAACAATGGCGAACGAGCAACCACTAAATTCATGGGCCTACTCTGCTTAAACCCCAAATTCTTCTCCGCCGCTTGCTCAGAACCCACCTCTTTGGAAGAATTGTCGGTGGAATTGTCCGTATAGAAGCTCGGCCTCACGCCTAGCGCGAGCGGAGAAGCCATAGCTCCGGCTAGCAACTGCGAGAAAGACCGACAATCAGAATCAGGGTAGTTGTCGGAGAAGAAGCTAGATACGAGAGTCATCGGACCAGGACTGGCCCCGGCTCCAACGGTGAAGAAGGCCTCGATGGAAGGCCGCGGTGGAAGAGTTATAGTGGGACGCGGGGGCGGCGCCGCCGTGACGGATTCTCCGTTCTTCGTCGTCATTGATGGATAACGGCAGGCCAGATAGCAGGTACTCCTCGGTTTCTGTATGAGCGAAGTTATGAGCTAGATGGTAACAGTTGCGTCCTTTGGCAATCGCGCTAGCGGTGGTTTCGTGCTATCTTGAAACTCAGTGGAAAGTCCACGGAGCAGAAATACAAGATGAGATTTTTTATTCATTAGCGATTCACGCATTTATATATTATTAATTTCTCTGAAATTCTCAACAACTTTTTTTTTTTTTTAATTCTCTAAACAACGGCACGACAATTTTCTTTTTTGTTTACGGCACGCACTATTTTTTTTAATATCGGAGACTGGTAAATTCTTTCAATGATTAAATTTTACGTCAAGTAATATTAAAATTATTATTAGAATTTAGAAATTTTTATTTAAATTTAAAATTTTAAATTCTTTTGATGTGTGCAAAATTAAAATTAATGTAAGAAAATTTAAATGCTTAAAAATTGGAATAAGAGAATTTTCTTACTCTAAAATGCAATAGCACTAAAATTCAGCAAAATGGTCTTTGTTGTCTTGTGATTTTATCATAATCAAATTTGGTAAAAGACATTAAATGGTTTAAAAAAATAATACAAAAGGGAAAGCTTAATGATATGTCTAAATGAGATTATTTAAACATATATTTAGATTTATTGATATGACTAAAACAAATAGCAAAAGTTATTATAACTAAATTTAAATTTTGAGTTTAAAATTTTAATAATGACTCAAAAAAAATTATTACTATTATAATTTTATTAAATTTAAATTAAATTAATCAATTTCTACGCAGATGTAAAATATGTAATATATATATATATATATATATATATATATATATATATATATATATATATATATAGCAGCATAATTGAGCTTAACTAGCTCTTTCTCTCTCTTCTAATTATGTCAACTTAACGATATAAAATATTTAATGGGTTGTAATATTTCAGTTTTAATAATCTTTATAATATTCTTTTTGACTCCTATAAAAGTAGGATAAGAAATTCAATAAATGTAAACACATAATTTATATAAGCTGTGAAATTAAAGTTTCAATAGAATTTTCTTAAGTTCTTAATTAACGTAAACTAAACTTAGATTTTACTATATATGTGTGTATAAATTATTAGCACAAGTACAAACAATATAAAGACATTTAAAATTTCTAAAAGAATGTTAAAATTTTAAATTCAGATCTATTCCTGTTTAAAATTATTCCTTTAAAGTTACAATAAAAAAAGAAAAAAGAAAAAAGAATATTCCTTTAAAGGTATGTGACTGAGGAAGTTCTATAAATAAAGAGATCCAATGTTAGTGTAAGTTTCACTTTGTTTCTTGGAAGCCAAAGTTGAGTTAAAAATAAATTATGAGACAAGTGGATACATAGAGTTTGTTTATATTATTTTTTGGTGCATTAAGGTGACTATACATGAAAAGTAGTGACCTAAGAAGACCGGCAAAGTTAAGAAATAGACAATTTCATCTAACAAGCCACAGTTCCACAAACCTTGTCAATTGTTCATGCCCTCTCTTGCCTTCCCATTATTTCTATGCTTAGCCACCGGAAAAAACAAATTTGGATTTGCAATTAGATGCCACTATGTATGTCTTGCAATTTTCTTATTTACTTCATTAAATAATGAAATTGGATATGATAGAAATATATTTGTCATTATTGTGTGTCCATTCCATTTGAATCTAAATTAATGTAATAGATTTTACTGAATAGAACAAGATTTATTATTGTTGTTATTGTTAATATAATGTTAGATACTAAATAATATTTTTTTATGTAAATCACTATTATATGATATTACAATAGAGATCGATTAATTTGATTTAAGTTAAATATAATTACAAATATTTGGTATGAGGGATTTGAAGGAAAGGAGAGAAAAAAATAAGGTAAAATTGTCACATTTTTTTTTTTTCACTTTTTCCCTTGTAAAAATGGTGAGATTTGAAAGGATTTTATGAAATTATTATACTATCTTTTATATTATATCTTCTTTTTTTTTTTTTACTTATAAAGTTATTATAATAAATTTATCTTTATTTTTTTCTCTCCTTCCAACCGTCAAACTAAACACTCTCCGGAGTGAAATTGTTTTATGATGGTTATTATATTAATAAATGATTAAAATTACATATTTATTCAAAAATATTTTTTAAAAAAATGTCTATGTAGCATTTTTATACTAACCATACTATTTTAAATAATTATTATTTTTTTTTTATAAAGAGTGTTGTTGTAAGCAGATTCTAGAGTATTCAGCTAGTCAAATAATTAAACATTATCAATAGGACTTATATGGAGGAAAAGTGTGAACGCTAAACAAGCGCCACCTCGGTCATGCATAGCTTAATGCCTATATCTTAAACCACCCATTACATTACGATTGAGTAAGAGGCAAGTTAAATATATGGATTCCACAAAACGCAACTTTTTTTCTTTATTTGTTCATAAAACGCAACAATAGGAGGTTCCAACCTTTTAATGGTTAAATTGTTTGATCACTGGTTAAATAAGAAATATTTTATTAACTTTTTTTTTTTTTATATATATATATAACCATGTTTTGACTAGATTAACCTGAAATTAGTGAAATTTTGATTATTTGTTAGAAGAGTATAATTAATAGAGCCACCCAAAATGAATTTCAAAACCCAGTACAAGTTTAATTATTTTGCTTTTTTTGTTTCCAATATATGGATAGCCATTGGCCACAATGGAAAAACTCAACTAATTAAAGCAACAATTAATAGAAAAGGACAATTGCCAACTAAGTCACCAACTTGGCAATCAATACCATACCATACCAATTACCAACTCAATAAAAGCCACCATTTTTCAGCCCACATCAAAAGAATGAATAATTGGTCCTAAAAATGCCAAGTTTTATATATATACCTACCATACCAATACCAATGCCAATGCCAATGCATCATCTTCGCCTTTGCAGATATTTGCTTCATCAACAAATTCTCTCTCTCTCTCTCTCATGTGTGAAATATGAATAAATGTTTAGTTTTCATAAGATTCTTAGTCTTTTTAATGAAATAAGTACATCTAGAGGTAAAATAGATTAAGTATTCTCCATATATTCAAAAGGATTTTTTGTTGTTATAAATAGAACAGAGATATAAATAATTTTTTAATATTAATTTAAACGTATAATTAAGAAATTAAATTTTTTATCCTAATTTTATCTTAAAAAATTATATTATAACACCAAATTACTTCTTAAAAAAGATTACTGTAATGAAAAATTAAGATGGGTATATAATGTTGTAGAACACTTTAAATGTGTGGTTAAATGCATACACATATTCAAAGTGTTAACTATATCCTAATGATTTATTTTTTTGGGATAAATATTAGAGTGTGAAGAATTTCTTTTAGATTTTTTTTAACTTAATGTGGAAGGTTTGCTTTTGACTAAATGGGTCTTTTTGAGAGAAGTGGATAAAGAAGCAAATGGTATATTGTTAGTAGGATTTTTCATGTTCTACACACCCATTTACTTATACTCTATGCATATTTTTTGTTTTTTAATTTATTTATAAAGATAAAACATAGGTAAAATTATAAATTAAAAAAGAGTAAAAGAAGTGTAAAAATAGATATAGATTAATGTGTATAAGTGTATCATATTAAACTAAAATTTATTATTTAATAACTAGACTGCACCATATTTAAATTCGTATCACATCTCTTTCAATTGAGGGTTAAACATGGTTTAATTTGCCAAATGTCACAATCTGACAGGCAAGGTGGAAGCCGACTTCTGCAAGTTCTCATTCTCTTAAGGATTAAAAATCCACACGTCAAAACTGTGACTTTCAGTGCCTTTCCTTCACCTTCATAATTAATATATACATTGCTTCTAAGTGAATCCAGGTGATCAGGTCACATACATCATAATTGAATCATTTGAAAATATATATATATATATAATATTCAACCAAAAGAATCACATAAAATCATAAATTATCATATGGCACTTGACAGAATACAAATTTAATAGGTCATCTATTTTATTTTTTTTCTAATTCAATTCAAACTATAATATAAATACACAAAGCATAATATAAATTACTTTAATTCTCCACTCCTCATATTTTCAATTAAAAATGTTGATCTTATTTGCCTAACAATAAAAAATTCAACTTAGGATTTTGTCCCTTATTACCCACATGACATGAGTGGGATAAAAACGAAAAATTATTTTTATTTTTTTTAATAATTATGTGAATGACAATACAATTATTGATATGATAATTTATAAGTGATTGAATCGAATTATATTGTACACCAAACAAATAATTTAATGATTCATAAATTATTATATTAACAACCACGTCATGTTTTTTAAAAGTATCAAAATCAAAAGTTGAATGTACTCCAAATTAACATAGAATGGAAAACCCATTTTTCCATTTTCACTCCACTTGTAGAAGTGAGATAGGACGAGAAAACCCTTTTGTTGAAACATACAACGTTTGAGTTAACACATTGGCTGTTGTTAGTCAACCGATGATGGACATTGTTTGGCAAGTTGGCAAATTGGCATGACAAAGATGGTACGGAGAAGAATGCGTGGAGGGGTTTAAAACCCAAACTTGACTTATATCAACTCAACAGCTATTTGATTAGCTAGCTATTCAATGAACTCAACCCCAATAGCAATTACAAGACCAATTTGCAATTACATTCACGAGGGAATCAAAGTCAACACGTTACAGACTATACAAAGAACCAAAACCCCACAAGGAACATAGTCTCAAAATCACATCGACATATGGGACCTTGTCACTCAAAAGGCATCTATGGACAAGACACAAGCATCCTAGTATTTATTTACAGATTGTTAAGTGTAATTTTAACCGAAAATTATTCGATTTTTGGTAATTAAATTAATTTCAATAAATTTCTTTCTATGTATTGTCGTGGTATAATATTTTTTTATTACAATAAAGTCTCTCGTCTTGCATTAAATTAAGGTTTTTATTTTGTATCACAATAGACTTTCATACTTCATTTGGATATATATAAAAAAATAAATTAATTAATGCTATATGTATATTTTCAAGTAAATATATATTTTCTTTGTTACGTATCTCCACATGGCTTTTCTTTGATAAGGAAGGAAGATGTTTGGGTTGGCAACACGTTGAGCATGTGATGAATTTTGAGGAGCCAAGTTACTTTATTGGGGTCATATGTTTTTAGACAAGGCAGAGATATCCCTTTACTCCAGGGTGGGATAGGATTGGACACTCAACTCCATCACCCCACTCGTTCTCTTTTATTTTCTTTTTGGCTTATTGGGAAAGAGAATTGAGTGGTTTGGAAGAGGTTGATGTTGTATTTTGGTAAGAGAAATAATAGCTGCATACTTATTTTTATATATTTCATTTTAATTATATTATAACGATAAAATTATTAATAATTTTAAAAATATAAAAATAAAATGTATAAAAAAATACGCATAACACAACTCTTTTTTTGTTGATTGGGCCAAACCGATTACGTGGCTCATTGATTGCTAGCTGCCAATGGAGATCAAGTTGTCAACTGGCATCCCACTTGGATTAGTTCAGAAGAACTCCTTGGGATTCGCGATGTCATGTGTCTGTCCTCTCATAAATGGCTAAATGCATTTTATGGTTCTTGGAGATTCAATTTAAATAAATATTGGAATGGAATGTCATTTTCGTTGTTTACTTTTTTATTTAATTTTATGTTTTATTTTTATTAGTTAAAAAATACAAAATAATATATGTGACATCATATAAGAGTAAATTTTGTCCAACAAAATGGCAATGTAAATTTAAGTAGACGAGATAACTTATAAAATAACAAATGTTATTATTTTACAAAATAGTAAATATATGGTAAAGAAAATTGATTCAGTCTAGCTTAGTCGATTTTTTATGCAAAGCAAATAAAACCCCAATGCAAATTATATCAATAAAGTGTTAACCGACTAAAAACAAGTTTGAAGTGTTCTTAAGTCAAAAATCTTTAATTGGATATTTTGGTTTTAAACTCCCTTTTTTTATAGAGATAAAAAATGTGTGGATACATGGAGTACAAGAGAGATTTGTAATAATGGCAAGTAGTAAAAAGGAAGTGTTTCAGGCACACCAAGAATTTAGCAATTGAATTAAACTGATGTTGCATTATCTGAGATTTGGTTTTGCAAGGAGCAGAAGAACTCTGACTAGAGAATGATGATGATGCAGAATAGAAATAAACATGATTATCACATGACTTCTTCCATATTCACTACTCTCCGAGCTATTTCTGCGAAAACAACAGAAGCATGAAGTTGAAGTTTAAGACTTTTTTACAATTTTGTCTCAGAAAAGTAAGTGGAGGAGACAGCCAATCCTTGGACATCATAAGTGCGAACCAGCCGTTGTCTTTTTTGAGGTGTCTCTGTCCAACAAAACTCTAAATGGAAAGACTTTGACTCTGCCACACTTTTGGATACATCATAAGGACATCCCATGTACATGCCGCCAGGCAACAGTGTCCATTGATAACCTCCATCAAATGTAACCAGATTCTCAGATTGTCGACCAGTCCAATGTACATTGGAAGTAACATTGTCACTTGCAGATGTCGAAGTAACATCCTGATGCATGCAAAAGTATTGGTTATGTGACATCTTGATGCTGTTAATCAATGATTTAAGAACACTCTTGAGCTATAATTCCAAGAAAAGCAGCAAAATTTGCTGTTCTTGATTTTCTCATGGCTCGTTTGGCACCTGGAATGGTGATTCCATTCCATCGTCTATTCAATAGAATCAACATTCCTAAGTTTGATAGTGAGAAAAGCGAGAAAAGCCAAAGAATAGTTATTATATTCCAAGCCTGATTCCGTAGAAGTAGAAATGAGCATTCCCATCTTGAGAGATGAGATTGCCCACCATGGAATCAGCACTTCATTTATTTTTCTCTAACCTACCCTCTTTAATGCCATGCTTTAGGAATTTTTACAAGGTGATTATTGTCTTTTAAACCAATAATAATAATAATAATAATCCTGTTCCACATTAATTATGTATACTATCATGAGCTAACAAATTATGGAAATAGCCATTCCACTCTTATTCCTATTCCTGTTTTCATTCCAATTCCATGATTTTCATTCTCTGTACCAAAAGAGGCATTAAGGTGTAATATACCTGAATAAGCTGACCACTGTCGTCCATTTCAAGTAACACAACTGTATCATGTTCAGCAATCGTAGATCCATAAACTCCACTGCGTTTTGTAACTGAATGGCCTTTCCACTTACCAAGAAAGGGAGAAATCCTATTTGTCATTTCCTGCCATGAATCCAAAAGAATCCAAAGGTGAGGAAAAAGGATACAAGTGTAATAACTATCAGCAAAAGTTCTTGCAATTGAGTTGTTGCCAAAAAATTGGTACGACATTTGAAAACAGAAAGTCCCCAATGAAAATATGCATTTATGTGCACATGGGAAATCTGAAATAAGTACAGACCAAAGCCAAAAAAAACTTCACATATCTCAGTTGAGCTCACCTTAGAGCAGTCAACCAGAGGAGAAGGCAGTCCATCACTTCTTTCCTCTAGGAAGATGAGAAGCATCTCTATGATGCCTTTTGGGTCCAAAATATGAAAAGCTCTTGCTCGCATATCCCCCAGTACAGAATACAGGCAACTCTCACACACAACAGAAGGTCGACGAGAGGGAAGCTTGAGATTTCTGTAAAAGTAAGTTGAAGAAAATAAGCAAGCAGTAGAAATATAGTGTGAGTTGGTGTTTGTATGTGTGGTGCACACACATTAGAAGATGCACACTAACTCTCCACTTAGCAAGCTTTCAGCATGAATTTATGGTAGCAGAGATTAATTTAAAATGGTTCATGCTGCATATGATGTTGGTCCGAATGATTGAAAAAAGCACTTTCTTGGTTACATATACTAATGTGTCATAACTGCAGCCCATAATTCAATTCACAAATGTGTCAGGGGAAAGAAGCACTTACTTTGGTGATTCTTCACCAGTGTCATCTTCTCCAAGAACCCCTTGCCTTAATACTGTTTCCAACATGCCAGCGGTTTGGTACCTCAGTAAGTATGCTCTCTCAGATAGGAAAAAGCCAATCTGCAGACTAATCATAATGGATATTCAACAAAAACAAAGGGATCACAGAAAATAAAGGGAAGCTAGTCTCTCCATTAAAAAAAAAAAGCTTGTGTATACACCAAGTCTCTGATAATTAAGGGAAAAACTTACTTGTTGATATTTGTCAACCGTAAACATATTGCTTTCTTTAATTTTGTACTCTGCCCATTCTGGCTCATCATCATATCCAGAAAATGAAGTACTTGATGAAGGTTGTTTGATATATAATCTACAAGAAGCAATATAATAAATCAATTAAGCAGTACTGATAAAATTTTCAAATTTCTCTTTAACTTACAATGACTGTAATACAGTAAATGTCAAAGCTGGCTCTGAATTAGCATGTAACTTAACCCATCAAGTATTATATTTGTATTGATGATGAAAAACTACTTCGCACCCCTTGAATGCTTTGTACTATGCGTTGTGGTTATAGTGATGGAAAGTTGGAAACCTAACAGCATTCAACTTCACTCTCCTAATGAAGAACTGAATGTATGGACACTTGCACTTTATTTTTGCTGGAATGGAATTGCCTAAAGATTTTTTTTTTTAAAAAAAAAAACCATTTTTGGCAATTGGAGTGGAAAACAAATAGCATTCCACAAACCAATGGCAGAAAAAATTTAACTCATGTACCTCTCAAGAAATGTACAAGTTAATTCAAATGCATTGTTCAAAATTTATTTGGCCACCATCATTGCAGCTATATTAAAGCCACAAGTTATTTGTATTCATTTAGATCATCTACTAGCTATGCAGCTACTGCACTATGGAGTACGCTAAAATGCACCATCACTAATCTTCATGAAAATAAAAAATAAATAAATTGTTCAATGAGACCCGCTATTCAAGATGAATTCTAAGGAAAGCTAAAAAGTCTTCAAGTTCTGTTTCATTTTCCTCGAAGTTCCCAAATGAATATGAAGAAACTTACGTTTGAATGAGACTGATGAGGTGATCTTCCCCGTAAGAGCTCGCCGACAGCTTCGTACTCACTTCTTGCAACAAATTCCCATAAGGGTCAAATTGCTACAAAAGGGGAAAGGAGGGGATCAGGACCAAAATAAAAACACAAAGTGATGCATCAAAGTATTTCCATTTCCATTTAAGTGCTTACATAGAAAGAGCCTTTCCACTTCCCCATATTGAGTTCGATGAAGCTACGAAGAACGTCGACGCTCATTGGCTTACCAGCTTCTTCAACTTTTGAGGACGATGAAGAACTACTCGAGGCTCGGATTCTGGAGCTCCAATAAGTGGAAAAGGAGCAAGAAAACCCATTTGGGTTTGGTAGATTCAGCGAAAAGGGTCGAACTTTGTTGGGATTGGGTAGTTTGGGAACAGAAGGGACTGAAACTGAGTGGTGAATGGAAGCCATGAGAGGAGAAAAACGGGAGCGAGTGGCAACGACTACTATCTTATCTCACAGAAAAGATTCATTTTTTTTTTTTTCTGATTTTTTATCTTACAAAAAAAAAAAAAAAGTGTTTAGAACGACCAAACATAGCATCACTGGCCCAAATTATCAGTGGGATGTCTTGTCTCGGCCCATTTGGAATACCTCCATTTTTTTTTTCAGAAAAAACAATTTTTGTCAATTTTTTTCCTTGTTACTATTGTGGTTTTTTTTTTGGTTTGCAAAAATTTAAAATGAGGGATATACGATATTTATAGATTACTTGCTAAAAAAAATTGATTGTTTGTAATAAAATTTAAATTTAAATTTTATTAATAAAATGATTTGATTCTTGCTAGCTTACCTAATTTTTATTGGCAATTGTTGTAAAGTTATTTTTTATTTTTCTTGTCCCAAACATGATTTAGAATATATTCAAATTGACTTATAAAAATATAAGTCGAAACTTTTTAGTCTATAAAAAAAAAGGGTGAGAAGGCATTAATTTTAAATTAGAAGAAATATTAGTTTAATTAAATTTACACGTCAAGTTTATATATATATGTAAAAAAAAATATTTTTTAAAAAAATTATTTTTGTTTAAATTTTTTATTAACTCAAACGAGAATAATAGTAAGTTAAAGAATTAAATAATAAATTTATACTCTATAAATATCACTAATAAAAAAAATTAAATTCACATCAATATTTGAAATATAATGCTCTCTTATAAAATTCAATTAATAATAAGTTCAACAACGCAATAGGTTCTTTAGATATCACCTTCATACAAGAAACAAAGAGACTTTGCTCACACTAAGACGCAACGCATAGATATAGCATATATTTTTTTCTGCTTTCAGTCAAACTAGGTCTTCAAACTTTCCCCAGCTCGAGCTAGTTAAATGAAATACCAGAAATAACCATATATATATATATATATATATATATATATATATATATATATATATCCCTTTATAAAATACCCCACAAAATGAAACCTGCGAAAACCATACTGCATAGGGTAATCTTTCTGCCAGAATACACAGACAAAGGATTCCCAAAGTTTTCTGCCGGGGCCGGCGCCGGAGCTGCTGCTTCTTGGTGTTTCTGAACAGACACAAGGACTTTCATTCCGTGGTAGCAGTAGCCTCCACCGGAAATGTAGTAGTATGTTTTTGCTTCTGTCAACTGAACCACGTCCCGGCCACCGCGCGTGATGTTCTTAATGAAATCCCTGTCATTGCAATTCTCATAGCTTGTCTTGTTCACCTCCAGCACGTTGTAGTATCGTTTGTCAAACATAAATACTATCAAACGCAAATGTTTCATTTCATATCAGTAAAAATACAACAAAGTTTGCATGTTTTGAACAAATATACATACTACTTTACATGTTGAGTAAGTAAATAAAGCTGAGTGGCAAAGCGTTATAAATTAAAGAAGTTTTGAGTTTAAAACCTTAACGTTATTTTTATTATTTTCATTTTGAGTAAAAATTTATCTCATGTTCAAAGAATATGAATATACCTTAAATCTAAATTATATATATATATATATAAAATAATCTTATAAAAAAATGATGTATATCCAAGAGTGTAATGTTAGTATAATTCAAGAGTAAGCTTCAAATGAAATTATTAAGCGCATAAATCAACAAGCATAGAGTTATTCTAGCTAACTAGAGGATTTAGGTTTGGGTTTTAAAAATATAATTGTGTTTAAACTTAGTAAAAACTTTCGTAATTTTACCTAATTCGAACTGGATTAATCAATACTTAATATAGTGTTAAATATTTTACATTTAATAACAAAATTGTGTCACTAGAATGTTTCGCTAACATAAGTTTTGAGGGGTTTGATGATAAACCAAGTGGTGAACAGAACTTGGATCCAGATGTGATTCACACATATATAGGACAATTTGATGTGGGAAGCTATATAAAGCATTTCTCATCATTAATTTTGATTTTTGAAAGGAAGAATCTCTCTTTGTTTTTGTTTGTTCTCTTGGTGTTTTTGCAGTCCCTTTTAACTTTTTCTTTTATGCACGGTCCTTCTTGTTTTTGACTGTGCTTTAACAGGATTTCTGCAGAAGTTCCAGCCTTAGCTGATTCTATTCCTCTTCCTTCTCCCACATCTTTCTTTCTCACAACTTAGCTAGCTTTTGTTTATTGCCAGCATATATATATATACATAGACCTATTCCTGAATTTAGCCAAAAATCAAAAGAACAAACACTCTATTTTCTTTTTCTTTTTTATCACAAGAATTGGCAGCTTTAGTTAGGGCTACCACCACCCCAAAAAGTCCATGATCTCAAATCTCTGATAAAAAATATATATTTAGTAGCGTGTATTCTGGGATGGAATAGATATCTAACCCATGAAAAGAAATTAAAAGGCATCTTATGGAGCATTTAAATTCCAAAAATACATTAAAATTAAAGTATTAAACCTTATGAAGAAAAGATACTATATATTTGCATTGATCTAAAATATGTCATTTGAAGCCACTAAATATGGTTGAGTGATCTAATATATATATATATATATATATATATATATGACATATAGGTAATAATGGCTTTTTGGAAAATATGTATAATGGGATTTGACTCATAACTCATTCGCATAGCCATTATTAGCTAAGGAACTAACTCCACTATATGCTAGTAATTAAACATTTATTAATCCTCTGAATATTTTTATAATATGCTACCAAAATAAATTACTTATATAGCATACTACAAAAAAAAATATATCAAAAATAAAAGAATATCTTTATCCTCATTGACTAAACTAACCCCTACGGAAAAATTTACAATTTGAAGTCTATAATTTACTTGACTGACATGCATTAAACCAAAATCACATTATCACGATGTTTTTATCACAAAAAAAAGATACAATTTATCTTTTTTATTAAAAAATAATGGTGTTGTGGAGTTTGTATCTCAAAATATCAGAAATACTATTTTAATAAATTTCAATTTTTGAGAAGGCAAGAAAAAAATGATACAGAAATGTATGTGCAACGATGAAATTAATCACAAATTGTAAGAGCAGAATATAGAAATGAGAGAGGGGTGCACTTACGAAGCCAATCACCAACATAGAAATGTTCTTGAGCTGACCATGCAGTGTAGTTCACGTCCTGGTTCGGGTTCCAACCCTTGGACCCACCCAACTTATGCAAGGTCGGACCGGGATCCCCCATCACCTCCAACGGGTACATTATCATGATCACCATCGACATGATCGTGAGGATTCTGAAATTTTCCATCACTTTCTTTCTCTCCAAACAGACCTACGGCTATATATATATATAGCTGATAGCTGATTGGTAACTCCCCTCTCACTGTAGGTACAGATGGGATGAATCAACCTCGTATCTCGGTGGACACGCTCTGTCAGTCTCAGGTCTCACGTTGGTGTTGTAAGAAGAAGCAGAAACTAACGGCGCCAGTGAGTGGAGTTTAAATAGAGAGCCAGACAAGGCAAGCCGCATTGCTAATCTTCCCACCGGGACAGGAGTGGACCCACCGCCACCTGATATCGGTTTCTTTCCTTTACAGGTCTGGCGGGGCCCTCACCCACCTCATATAATTATATTTAAAATTTTTTTTTTTTAAAAAAACGTTACAATTGCCTGCTCACTTTTTTGTAAGATTTTTTACACGAAGTGTATCTTGTAACGCAATTGTAATGCGAGACGCACCATTCTCGCTCACCCACATTTTCTCATTATCTTAAATTTTAGTCAAACTTAAATCTGAGTCCATTTTAAATTTTTCCTAAATTGAATATTTTTTAAAAAAAAAAGTTATGGTATTTTCAATTTTTTTAAGTAACACCTTCATTTAATAATTGTTATATATTTTTTTCATTTGTCATCTTGAACACACTTCATTTAATACTCTTTGGCTTTTCACTTTGACAGAGCTTTAACTATATTTACCAACCAAAGGCAAATTGGAAGCAGAATTTCTGTAACACGTGATCTGCACTATCTGTATAATCCATACACTATTCGAGCCAAACAAGCTTTAAAGTAAAAGTTAAAACATCAAGAGTGAAAGAGATAACATAAAATAAAGCAGTGCCTCAAATTGAAAACTTCCTTATGATTTGTTATGACATTTTGCAAGTGATAATAAATGAGACTAAATTAGTTGTTTCATATAATATTTTATTATAGTAAAATTAAAATAATAATATTATTTTATTTTTTAATTAATCACGAAGAGTAAAATATAAAATGAGAGAGAATAAAAAATTTAATTCCAAAATAAAGGTATGGACTGCTAAATTTTTATAAAGTGTTTATTTCTCTTAAGAACAAAAAATCAAGGCTATGAATTTTAACATTTACAAGGTTTTTGACTCTATAATTTTCGTAAGTTGAGGATAGAGAAAAATAGAGTGTACATGGAATCTACTTACTCTCTCCTACTTGAGTAATTTTTAATGCAGAGCTGTGAGTTAGAGCTGACCCAATCTGCAACTCAATCACTGCAATGCATGTATGAGAAAAGGCTACGGAAACGGAACCAAATTTTTTGTCCCGCCAGCTTGAATCTCATTTTCATTGACCAAAATTGCCGGTGATTTGATCCAAAAGGCATACGGGAAACACAAAATTGAGTTTTAAAGTTTAAACAGTATCTTTTATCACCCCAATTTTTCTTTTCACACCCCTATTCTATTACTCTACCAAAGGGTGATGGGTGTTAAAAGAAATCACCTTCTCAGTAATTGGTTTGGCTCTCAGCCGTTGGCTCAGTTATGCTGGCCTCCTTTCCAGATCCTGACGCTACTGTCATCATTTTAACCACACTGCTATTAATTAATTATTTGCTAAAAAACGAAAAAGAATATTATTCACAGTTGGAGAATCTGATGTAATCATATAATAACTATTTTTTATTTGTGATAAATAGTGGTTTGAAAATAAGTACCTTTTGTTTTTTTGTTTTAAATCATACTTGTGCTGCATACGATGCACGGATAGCATTGATACTATTATTTAGTAATGACAACTATGGTGTTACAATTCTATATGAAAAATGTAAAACTTTTTTAATGGTTTTTCTTATACATTTTAAACATAATACATACAAATCTTAATATAATTTTATCACAAATAGCACATCAAGTATAAATTAATTTAGTTTGAGCCGAATAAAATCACAAAGTATACAAAATTTTTCATGTCAAATTTTAATACAATTACATTCTAAAACTCAAATAAAAAACCTTTGATTAAACTAAAACAATCTCAAACTAGTTAATTTTCACACTTGGTAATAATATACTCTTTATTTTCAAGTTCCTTAAGCTACTATAGCGGTATCCATGGAGTTAAGTCTTTAAGATATTTTAAATCAAATGTGTAATCCATAATTTAGCTGCATTTTTTGTTGCTCTCGGTACTTTTACTGAACTTCAACCAGATCAGTCAATCCAATCCGAGTGATTTAAAAGAAAAACCCAAAAATATATAAAATAAGGTACCAAAGAAACAAGTCCCTCCCGCAAATTTAGTTCAAATGAGAACACATGAGCTGGTACATAGAACAAATCACTAATTTCGCCCACATGGCTGAGGTCCTACAAGTCCAAAAGAATATAACAAAACCTGCGCAATTCCCGCATTTGAATTCTCCAATAAATTAAACCAAATCAATTTCCGGCATTCTAGTACACTCCACATACAACAACACAAAGACATTTCAAAATTAACACACACACACGCATCCATGACCCATTTTTTAGGTCAACTATATCACCAACAACACAGCAATGCCTTAATCTCAAAGAAACCAAAAAAAAAAAAAAAGCGAACAATTTCTCTTTCAGAGATTAATGTTCTAGGATGGATCTAAATGGTGTCCTACATTATCTTTACCAGAAATGAACAAATGCATCCCATGCTGCTCCGATGGCGAAAACAACGGGTAACAGAAGAATCTGGCCTCTAGAGGACAGGGTTGGAGCACTGGCTTTGATGGGAGCTGCAACTGGTGGCGGTGGAGGGTTTTCAACATGAACAGCCAGCTTCATGCCGCCAAAGCAGAACCCCTTGCCACTGATGAAATAGTAATTCCGGGTAACATTCAGAGGGGCAACATCTCTTCCAGCTCCAGTAGTCCAATTGTGGAGTGGATGATCAGAGTTGCATGATTCATAGTCTGTCTTATTCACCTCTAGGACATTCATTTGGTTCCTATCATACACAAAAACTGCAAAAATGGCAGTGAATTTCAACACATCGATTACACTTCTCAAAATCCAATCAAGTAGCGAATAAGTAAACTAAAATTAGACTGAAGGACACTCAACAACAAAAGGTCACCTATACAAATCACACAGTACCATTGGACTCTATCAAAAACTAGATACTAAAGAACTCTCAACATATTAACAAAAAGGGAGAAAGGGAATCATGATAATGTGGATCCTATTGAAATCAATTCAAGTCGGCTTTTTTCTTGTCTATTTGGCTTTTAATTGAGAATTCATCTTCTGGGTCTTCAAATAGAAAAACTTGGCAGAAATTGGTTGACTGTTTCACTCTCAAAATGGCTATTCAGGTTGATGCAAGGCCATAGATTATATCCTTCTTCAGGTGGTAGTCATGGTCATGTTGTTAAGTTTAGGAAAATACTACAAATCGCGAAAAAAGTCTACCAAAGCCTCCCTAGCGAGCAACAATTCCATGAAAGAAAGAGAGATAGCAGCATACACTAGGGTTCATAATTAGAAAGATACAGCAAAATCTAAAGACATTGGTAAAGGAACAATTAAATCAGCAATCATGATTGAAAGTAGCTAAACTAGCTTAAAAGAGGGCAACGCGTGGATGTGCAAGAATGTAAAAAAAGTCACAAGGAAATTAATCAAAAGTTCTACATCTGAGCATGCAGAACAAGACGATTTAAAGGGGAGGAGAAAAAAACACTCTTTTCCCAAATACAGTCCCACTTGGCAGAAAAAAGGATAAGTAATTAATCAAAAGGGAAAGGGAAAGAGAAAGGGAGAATCCAGAACCAGCATCGCCCTTTGAATTCCGTTTCTCTCATCAATTTACTCTTCGTGTAAAGAAATCTGCATTCAAACGAACTAACTAGAAGAAATGTAAAATTTTCTCAGCCCTTGGAAGAAGAAAACTAATTTTCTTTTCTTTTCCAGCTGAATTTCCTAATCAGGAAAGCTGGATTTTGTATAACAGGATTCAAAGATTGATGCAAGGAAAATCAAAATGCAAACTTAGTAGCACGTATCATATAAAAAACTTAAAACTTGAATCCTTTAGCCCATTTGATGCATGAACCTGTTCAGATCTAACCCAGAAGAAAGCAACTTTTTTACAGAAGCAAAGATTCAAACTTCAACCCATTCAATAGCCATTCACAGAGATTCAAACAGAGAGAGATAATGAGAAGGAGCTTACAGAGCCAGTCGCCATTGTAGAAATGCTTATCCTTAGCCCAGATAGTGTAGTTAACATTAGTATTCCAACCCATGTTAGACCCAACCGTCCACCGAGTAGCAGAGGCCTCTGGCAGCATCACAAGCACGGCACATAGCAGAAGCAGCAGCACCATGGCTGGCGAGCCTGACCCAAAAGTTTTCTTCAGTCCTTCCATAGCAGCAGCACAGCGCCAAGCTCTCTCTGGCACACTCTGGAACACTTTGCCTTATTTTGGCCTTTTTCAAGGGGTGGTTAGCGTGGTTAGTTTGGTTTTTATTTAATTTTATTTTTTCTAAAATTTAGGAGAGGTTGCTTTCTACATCTACAACGGCCATTATTCGTTTATCCCTATACAGAAAAAAATAAAAAAATCGCTATTTATAAAAATAATAACTAAAAAAATATGAAAATGAAAGAATATATGTAAATAATTTAAAATATAAGAAGATAAACTATGTAAAAAAGTATTTACTATATCGTAGAAAATATATGTAATCATTATATTTTAGATATAGGCAGAATAATCATATGTACAAAGAGAAAAAATTATATATAACGAGGATCGTTACTCATGAATCAAAAATAAAAAAAGATTACTTGTATTAGATGGAGTCCTCTACAAATTTATGAACATAATAATTTTGTATTATTATTATTTAATTATAAAATAAAATAGAAATAGTAAAAGAGCTCGCTTTTCGTGGAGATTAATAATTCTTTCGACTGATTAGCCAAAAAAATAATAATAAATAATTTTATCCACCGTCAAATGTTTGGGCTTTTACGAACAGAAATTAAAAAACAAATAATTGAAGAGAAATTGGATTCGGCTTTTGACGCGTGCATGTGCGGCCACTCCACTCTTAACGGCCATGCTTGAGAAAAAGGACCACAGTACTAATTTTACATTAATTATCCTAGCTCGATTTTATATCACACCTAATTTAATTAGACTTATATAAACTATATTGAATTCAACCTTCTAGTAGATTAATTAGGAGAAAATATTCTAACTTAATTTCAAGTCTCATATTCTTACTCTAAGAATGTGTTAAAACTTTGGTCTTATTTAATTTAAATTAAATTAATTAATACTTAATATAATATATCAAATACCAATAATTTGTATAAAAAAATAAATCTTTTTAACAATCTTACTATGGAATTGAAAATAGAATTGGGTCCAACTTAGCAAATATATAAAGAAATGAGTCAAGTGGGGTGCTTCGAGCTTACTCCAATACTTAAACTAACTAGTCATCTAATTAGGCATAAATGGTAAAATAAGAGAGGGGATGAAATATGTGTACTTGCTCAGTTATCTCACATTTAGAGGAGTTTTAAAGTGGGAAGAGACACAATTTGGAGAAGAGAGATCGAGATTGAAAAACCAATATTTAAGGTGATAAAATGTAATTTTATATAAATTTTGAGATGAAAGATATATAATATTAAATTAAAATTAATAATTTAAGGAATTATGGGATCCTTTTGTTTTATTCCTCGTCCTTTGTTTTTAAGGATATAAAAATAATTTTATTTTTACTGTGAGGTTATCATTGATGGGAAGAAATTTGATGCCTTGGTATTTTATTTTTAATCTTATTAAATTTTGATTAGTATGTGATGAAATTCAATAAAACAAAAAATGAAATGTTAAATGAAAACAATAAATTTGATCTTATCATGAAATTTAAATTGCACTTAATGGGTCCAGACATAATAACACCTTGTTATTGCCTTTCTAGAAGCATGATAATGCAAAGTGGCACATCAAAATATGAACAGAAACTTTCACTTTAGGTACCTAATACAAATACGATAGTGTTGTTCAAAAGGTTTGTATTATTATAATACGTCATTTAACATGGGCAGCAATGGTACTACAACATGATCTTGTTATATTTCTCGAATAAGGTTAGTCTTTAATGGTGTCCAATAAAAATATTATAATATAGGTTATGGGTCCAGTGTGAAAATCACTTGCCCCAACCACCAACGGCCCAAAGATTTTGCTGCGAACGAGGTATTCTTTATTTCGTTTTGGTTGTTGCTTAGCTGTCTTGTTCCAAGTCTAAACTCATTCCCAAGAGTCCTTTCGTCAGGGTTTTCTCTTTGTTTGCCTATAATCAGTCGTGTTTTTTTTTTTTTTTTTAAATAATATTTCTATATCTCTATAACTCCAATCACAATTTAATAAAATATTAAATAAGACAACATATTTTATTTCAAAAATTATCTGAAACATCTGTAGAAGATTTAGTAAAGCCAAGTTATTTGCTACCATTAAATTTAGATAGTGATTTAAGGAGGAAAAAGGAAAATTTTTATTTTTATTTATGCTTGAGTATAAAACTATTGTTCATTAAAAATAAAAATAACCAAGCAAAAGAATCTTTTACAATAACAACAATTAAGGATCAAAGTCACAACTTTTGACTAAATCAAAATAATATGTTGAACTAGAAAGAAACGCAAATAAACGTGGCATCAACTAGAAAGCATTTCAGGCCAGTGTGTATTCTTTTCTGTATCAGCATTGTAATTGAGCGCAGGAATCAATTTCAGTCCAACCTTCTCAACAAGTATGCAACTTGAACTTCCTTTGTCAATGGCATAATCCAATCACCATAGAGATTAGCGACCAAGCTTGGTTTTATTTTATACACTGGCTCTGCTCGTTGTTCCTTCTTATTCACAACCAATTCCTGCCCATAAGTCTTGGCTTTCATTTCTACTCTCTTCATAATTGCTGCTTCTACTTCAGCATATGTCAGCAACTCCATCAATTTTTCCTTGTCCTGCAAATTCAATCCCAGAGGACAACGTTGATTCTGTCAAATACCCAGCTTGCAGAAACATGCAAATAAGACAACTGACGCATGTATACTGGAAATGGATTCGATGACTTTCCATTTCCGGTATAAAATCTGAGCCATGCAAACAAACAATAGATGGTAATAACAAGAATTGCATGGGATCAGGTGTTCTGAGATGTATGACATACCTGCGCCAAAATGGCAGCTTTATATGAATCTGGAGAAGCTCGAAATTTAGCCTCGGCTACAAATTTGCCATAATGGATTCTCTTAGAGAGAACCTGCAAACATAAGAATATACAAGTTTTCAGAAACAGAAAAGAACCAGAATTTGCAATACAAAGCATTCACCGGTTTTTGCAATCACAGTCTCAAAACTCAGGGAAGATAAATGCAGAACTTTTCATGAAAGTGAATGCAAGTGTTAACCCTGGAAATATGCAACAGTTTGTATCAGTTATTATTCTATAAAATTTCATCTTTCATGAGTCTTGTGCATACGGGAGAGCTTGTCATGAACCTTAGCTAGAGTAACACTGGCAGGCAACTATGCCTATGCATTCCAAAGACCCTAATTAGAGATTGAATTTTTCTTAGTTTCATATGCAGGAGTGGAATTTCCTCTCTAAAAATTATCATTTGAAAGATGAAAAAGTTTATAGGTATACCTGCAAGCACGTTGTATCACAGGTAGCAGTAGATCCACAATTCCCATCATCACCTTCCTCTACTAATCTTGGGAGGAGATCTTTAAAGTACATGTTCCAAACTTTATTGTTTATGTTAATAAAATTGGCAAAAGGGTGCAATACCTATTCAAAAATTACACAAAGATTCAGTGAGGAAGCAGATATGCATGCAATATTTAACAAAAACAGAACTCAAATACCACACTTTATTATTTTATATGTTCAAACTTTAAAAACCTGCTGTAAGAAAATCTGAGAAAGGACCAAACTTTTGTTAAAATATGCAATTGCTGAATCCTCAAATCAAATGAAGGCATATGATGTTTTTGTCCACTTTTTCTTTTTGTTTGTTTAATCTTGGGCTCAAATGCTTTAATAACGTTATGAGGGAATGCAGATCAATTTCTTTACCTCCTTCCATGTTGCAAACTACCAACTATTACCTGCTAGGCAAAGAGTGAATTTGGTAGACTTATAGTCACAGTTATTAGCATTACTTTAACTCATAGTTTTGTGTATTAAGTATATTTTTAGTTTATCATTCAAAGAAAAGAACACTTGTTGCTAGCAGATTTTCTTTACCTGAGGGTATTGCAAAGGTGGTAACATTGGTTCAGGCAGGTCATCAGGGAAGAAAGCATGTTCATCAGGGCTCTTGTATCTACCCACCTTGAGTTTAACAGAAGCTCAATCAGGAACAATGAAATATGTATCTTGATCATTGCTTCCTATGCTTTCAGTTACATACCTTAGCATGAAGTTTCTCAGTTTCCTTGACCATGTACTCTACCAAGGAGCCACGGAATCCATCCATGGCGAAGGCATCCGGGTCATATGTATCTGCATTGTAACAATATTGAGCTCGTTCCAAAAGGCTAAATATAATGCTATCCTCCTGACGAATTAAAGAATGTCTTATACTGTCAAGGGTCAAGTTTTCACTCTGATCAACCCTTTTCTTTATTGGCACTGATCTACACAAATCAAAAGGCCAAGTTTAAAATTTGACAGACCAATATGGAAAGCAAAAGCCATGATCTTTCAGCTATAATAATGAATTTGTAAATTTAAGGATAAAAAAAGAATAAAAGTTTGAATTTTTCTATCTAGGATCATTATGAAACTTCAAAATTAGAATGGAATAAACTAAGTATCATGATTGGATTCGGAAACTGGTTATCAGTAAAAATAAAAAAGAAAAAGACTTCCAGATAGTTGGAGCCATGGAGGTGCTAGGGTTCTAATGATTAACTGATGCCTAAATTCTGGGCATGATAGTTACTTTCGTTGCAACTGAACTCCATTACCATTAAAAAGATTTCCATTGAACGCCAGATATCAGGGGAATAAAGGAGAAAACATAGCAGAGCAAATAAAACAGGTGAGAAAACGCATAATTACAACTAAACAGATCCAAAATGAGTAGGTATACAAATCCAATTTCCCATCAGTCAAATTACAATGCAACAAACCGACAATGATCACAATTTCACCCCAACATAATTGCAGGGATGAATCAAACAAAACAATCAAAAGAATTAACTTTCTTCAGTGTAACAATGCAATTTCATGCCCCT
The DNA here is from genome assembly GCA_022379115.2 of Bauhinia variegata. Lineage (NCBI taxonomy): Eukaryota > Viridiplantae > Streptophyta > Magnoliopsida > Fabales > Fabaceae > Bauhinia > Bauhinia variegata. Next base: position 18,517,434 of record CM039428.1, on the reverse strand, counting down.
ATCGAGAAGCTGAACTCAATATGCATACCCAGTGGAAATGGTAACTGCCTGAACACAAAGACTGCCCCTTTTCCCAGTATATGAACTGGTGTTGAACAAGAAGCAAGCTTTAGGATTTTGCAGGTTAAAAGCCCAACTGGGTCTAGAAGAATCCGGCACGCGAGGCGCAGATATGGTTGCTCTTACCAGCTTAGCCTCCATTGAAAACAGAAAATGAAAAATACGTTCGAAGACGAAACTCGTATAACAGAAGGAGGAAGCATTAATTGCTTGGGAAAGAATGAGAAATGATCCCAATATGAGAATTTTAGCCCTCCGAAGGTAGGTGGAGAGGTGAAGTCAGAGGGGTAGGTGTTGACAAAGGTTGGTGGGTGATGCGTGAGTGGGTGGGGGTGGATCGCCGATTGAGTCCCTCAACAAGGACGACGAAGAATGGAACTGTGGCGTCAAATGTTTGGCGTTTAGCAAGCTCCACGACTGGGATGACACTGACGGAACCAATATTCCGTCAAGTGTATCACATGTGGTTGTGGTTCATTTCCAAAAGAAAAAAACATTATAGAAAAAAAAAAAAAACTCAAATAAATGCTACGTAACGTTCCCTTCCCTTCATCGGTTGATAGATTCTTTGTGGAGGCAAGGTATGTAAGAATTAAAGAACAAACCACTTGTCATATATATGTACGTATTAAAAGAATAAACTAGTTTTTTAATTACAATAAAGTATTAGAGCACTTTTTTATCATAACAATATGTATAAACTTTTAAAATTAATTTTTTAGGTGTTAATTTCTTAAAAAGTGGCAGTCTGAATTTTATTAAAAATGTGTTCATATTTAGTATATATTTAGTACTAAATAATAAGATTGTCTCCAAATAAAAAAATACACAAGAAGTAAGAAAAGTTGTATTTTTTTTTTAACGTATTTTTAGTTTTCTAGTTGTTACGTTGACAAAATATGCAAATTTGATCTTTTATCGCCACTGTCTCACAAATTTTCTAGAATGTTTTTTTATCTAACTTTGAAACTCAGCCCAAGATATCAAAATTGGTAATTTTCATCTAACATAAAATTTAGATTCATCCATCGATTGATTGGGCTAAAATTTTGCAAGAAAATTCAGAAGGCATGACATGCCTCTTCAATCTGAAGATTAAAATCATGAATTAAAGAACTTTTACACTTTGAACTAGACATAAGAATTTGAGTTCAAAGCCAAAAATAAAATAAAAAAACTAAAAATTACACATTTTATGAATATAAATATACCAAGTAATTATTTTTCAAGGCCACAAAGCTCAAATATTTTGGGCCTGTCATATAACATTTTGGGCCAATATTTGTTTCCAGATACAGTACCGTCATCTTTTTCTTCTCAATGTTCCTCATCTTATCTTTCTTCAGATTTTAGCAAAAGAAGGAAGCTTGCAACGCTAATCTTTTTCAAGCAAACCCAGTAGAGTGCATACTACAAATTTCAGCTATTTCTTCTTCCATTAAACTAGATTAGCTATGTCTCCTTCCTTCTTAGCTAAACCCTTCAAATGCGTTTAGCCATTTTTGGTCTATTTCCCTTTTGTTGATGCTCGTTTCCATGATGCAAATTTCAGCACCAGTGCGAACCCCAACATGGTTTTCGAGACGAAGACTCCTTGAAGAGAAGCTCCATGACCTTCATAAATGCGCTAACCTTGACCAGATAAAGCAAATTCATGCCCAGGTTCTTAAAGCTGACCTTCACCAAGACCTTTATGTGGCGCCCAAACTAATCGCTGCTTTCTCTCTTTGCCGCCAGATTGTGTTGGCAGTGAACGTTTTCAATCAAATTCCTGATGCCAATGTGCATGTATATAATGCTCTGATCAGAGCTCATGCTCAAAACTCCCAGCCATCTCAGGCCTTTGAAACTTTCTTTCAAATGCAGAGTAGTGGGGTCTATCCTGATAATTTCACATACTCAAATCTCTTAAAGGGTTGTATTGGGCATTCTTGGTTTCCAGTCATTCAAATGATCCATTCCCACATTGAAAAAGCTGGGTTTTATGCGGATATATTTGTGCCGAATTCGCTGATTGATGCTTATTCAAAATGTGGACCCTTTGGCCTGAAGATGGCAAGGAGCTTGTTTATGGCGATGAACCAACGAGATACTGTAACATGGAATTCTATGATTGGTGGGTTGATGAAAGCTAGTGAATTGGATGAAGCATGCCAGTTGTTTGATGAAATGCCTGAGAGAGATATTGTTAGTTGGAATACGATGTTAGATGGGTATGCTAAGGTGGGAGAAATGAACAAAGCATTCCAATTGTTTGAGAAGATGCCTGTGAGGAATACTATCTCTTGGTCGACGATGGTCTGTGGTTATAGTAAAGCTGGGGATATGGTTATGGCAAGAATGCTTTTTGATAAATGTCCTCTAAAGAACGTGGTACTTTGGACTACAATAGTTTCTGGATATGCTGAGAAGGGTCTTGTAAAGGAGGCAACTGCCCTTTATGATCAAATGGAAGAAGCTAGATTGAAGCATGATGATGGAGCTCGGATAAGTATTTTGGCTGCATGTGCAGAGTCTGGAATGCTTGGCTTGGGCAAGAAAATTCACACCTCCATCAAGAGGTCTAAATTTAGGTGTAGTACTAAAGTGTGCAATGCATTGATTGATATGTATGCCAAGTGCGGTTGTTTGGGTCCTGCATTTAGCATCTTTAATGAAATGGCAAACAAGGATGTGGTATCCTGGAATGCCATGCTTCAAGGGTTTGCCATGCATGGACATGGCGAGAGAGCACTTCAACTTTTCTCTAGGATGGTGGATGAAGGATTTAAACCTGACAAATATACATTCATTGGCCTTTTATGTGCTTGCACCCATTCAGGCCTTGTTGATGAGGGCCGTAAGTACTTCTACTCAATGGAGAAAGTGTATGGGATTGTTCCCCAAGTGGAGCACCTTGGTTGCATGGTTGACCTTCTGGGTCGCAGGGGGCATCTAGTGGAAGCTTTTGAGCTTTTGCGTAGTATGCCAATGAAACCAAATGCAATTATATTGGGCAGTCTTTTGGGGGCTTGTCAGAAGCATAATGCCGTAGAAGTTGCAAGAGCTGTATCTGATTATCTGTTTAGATCGGAAACATCAGATCCTGGAAATTTATCCCTTCTGTCAAATATTTATGCTCAAGCAGGGCATTGGGGTGGTGTTGCTGATGTGAGGCTGCAAATGAAGAGTACAAGAGGCCAGAAGCCACCTGGGGCTAGTTCCATTGAGCTGGACCAAGAGATGCATCACTTTACAGTATTTGATACTTCGCACCCTAAATCAGATGACATATATGGCATGATTGACAGAGTGGTACAGGACCTGAGGCAGGCTGGATATGTTCCAAAAGCAAACGAATAGAAAGTGATGGATGTGATATTCGGGTTTTACTGTGGTTGATGAATGTGACAATTTTCTTGAATGCTTTTGCTGTTTTATGCGAAAAGAGAAAAGAAAAGAATGTTGTATCCACTGTTGATTGAGCACCGACTTCGTGTTATTTGATAAATCTATGCTTGCATTGAAAGCATTCTGCTGAGGCTGATAGGAGCAATTTTGTGAAGTCAGAGCAGAGGAACGTTTTGAAACATTGTAGAGAGAAAGGTTGTCTACTTGTTCTGGAAAGTAAGCTCGTCTTCACATATGTATACTCGATAGCAGTTCTAGTGTCACTGGTAATATTTGATTCTTGATAATGATAGAAGTTACCGATCATTAAGATCTTTGTGATTTGATTCTAATTGCCTCTACTGCAGGAAGAACTGCCTTCAATGGTATTGTTTCTGAAACAAATTCGTTGTTTTTACAGTTAAATTTAAATATTATTACAAGTGTGCCTGCAAAGATGCAAATGTATATATGTGGAAACAACATTGTGAATCTGACCCTCAATATGGATTTGCCGCAGTTGCTAATCGTGTGTAATCACTACAGTTAGCTAATGTCAGATGTTTGATTGTCATCTAAGGGCTCTTGTTCAGCCACACTACAGTTGTGCAAAACAAACTGCACCATGTGTAGCACACACGTGCTTATGATATGGCTCAACATGATCCTCTGGATGATGATCAAACAATTCAGATTTGGTAACTACAGTCACTACATGCAATGAGCAATTGCAGCAACTACAGTAATCCGAATTCATCTGACCATAATGGTGCCTTCAAAAAGCTTATGCTTGTTTGACCTTATTGTATAATGAGAAAATGCCGGTGTGTTCTACTTGCAATATAGAATTAGAATACACACTAAAGTTGGTAGCTTTTTCAATATTGGAAGTAACTGCAAAATTTCCTAGTGGCTTGGAATTTGACACATCATCTGAAAAGAAGTTGATCCATCCAATACCCACAAATGGAGGAGAATGCTGATGTGTATGTTGTCCTTAGTGGCACGTGTAAAAGTATATCCACTGGCCCATACTTCGAATGCTGAACATGAAAGATGAAACACTCAACTTGGATGAGATGCAGTACAAAACACTTTGTGTGGTGATGGTTAAACCTTGTGCTACTCATATATATATATTCTAATTCTATCAATTTCTCATTCTTGTTCTGCAGAAGCTCCCTTATCTGTTACAGCCAAGCACAGCATGGAAGCTTGTTTCCTCGCTTCAAATTCCTTCACCAAATCCATAGATCAACTTGTTCCCACAATCAAAGCTGGGACTCTTGCTTTCCCAAAGAGAAATCCTCATCAACTCCACACCAGAAAAGTTGGTTTTCCATTCTCTGTAACATGTAAGTGCTTCTTCCTTTTCATCTTCTTATTGACCATTAAATGAAGAAAAGTTTTTGCAATGATCTAAGATAGTTACGGTTCGATCTTCATCCAAAAATGGTTTCTTTCTTCTTCTATTTCTTAGATCACCGAGGTGTGTATCAATGATAGGTTGTCACATGTCGTCCTCATCGCCGTCGGATGAAGATAGACCGTCCCTTAATTCTGATTGGCGATCATTCCGTGCAAAACTGGTGGCAAGACAGCAACAATTACTGCGGCCCGTGGAGGAGCCTTCTTCAGTTGTTGATCCAGACAAAGCAGCGGATAATCCTCCACCGATTACCATTGGGGACAAATGGGCCCACATTATCCACGAGCCCGAAAAAGGTTGCTTACTCATTGCCACTGAAAAGCTGGATGGGGTCCACATCTTCGAACGGACGGTGATCCTGCTACTAGCAACTGGGCCCATAGGCCCATCAGGGATCATTCTCAATCGACCATCCCTTATGTCAATCAAGGAGACAAGATCAACGGCCATGGATGTGGAGGGTACCTTCTCCAACAGGCCATTGTTCTTTGGTGGCCCCTTAGAGGATGGGCTATTCTTGGTAAGCCCAAAAGATGGTGATGGAGTGCAAAAGAGTGGGCTTTTTGAGGAGGTGATGAAGGGTTTGTACTATGGGACAAGGGAAAGTGTGGGCTGTGCAGCGGAAATGGTGAAGAGAGATATGATTGAGCTTGAGGATTTCAGGTTCTTTGATGGGTATTGTGGGTGGGAGAGAGAGCAATTGAGGGACGAGATAAGATCTGGGTATTGGACTGTGGCTGCTTGTAGCCCAAATGTACTTGGGCTTGAGAGTGTTGGAAGTATTGGGCTTTGGGAGGAGGTTCTTGGGCTCATGCGCAGAAGGAAAGTCTGGTAAGGCCCTTTTGGGGGCCCATGGAGATATTAATTATGAAGCATGAGAATTGATGTAGTACACAAGAACATGGACTTCTCTCATTCAATCGTATTCTTACATGCTGATACAAATTGTAAATTAATTCTTTTCTTTTGTTTTTGATACTTATTTTCGATGTTCAAGTGTCAAAATTTTATATTAATTTTAATATAATTACATTTTGAGTATTAAATCTGAAATCTTTGATCTATGAGCTGGTAGTTTTTCAACTAAGTCAACACTTCATTTATTTATATGTAATTATTAGGTTAATTTTTTTTTTTTTTATACATGTTAGCTTTTGTATAATTATTATATTTAATAATAATAGTAATAATAACCTATCAATATTTATTCGCGAACCATCCAAACCGAGCAAGAAGGCAGACACGCTTTGTATTGATGAGCTAATTAACATCCTGTATTTCCATTTTCCTGGATTACTCGCCAGCTTCCATAGTCACATCACACTACTCGTACTGGAGAATCATCCGAAGCCATGGCAGCGAAAACAGACGGAAATCCCAATGCTCCTTTCGACCTGATAATCCTCGGAGCCTCTGGTTTCACAGGCAAATACGTAGTCAGAGAAGCTCTCAAATTCCTCAACACTCCTTCATCTCCTCTCAAAGCTATCGCCTTGGCAGGTCGCAACTCTGCAAAACTCACCCAAACCCTTCAATGGGCAACCCGATCCAACAACCCACCTCCTATCCCTATTCTACCCGCCGACACCACAGACCCACCATCGCTTCGCCGCCTCTGTACCCAAACCAAGCTCATTCTCAACTGCGTAGGCCCCTTTCGCCTCTACGGCGAGCCTGTTGTCGCCGCCTGCGCTGAAACCGGGTGCGATTATTTGGATATATGCGGTGAACCTGAATTCATGGAAAGGATTGAGGCCAAGTACCACGACAAGGCCACGGAAACGGGTTCTTTGGTGATTTCGGCATGTGGGTTTGACTCAATTCCTGCTGAGTTGGGCTTGATGTTCAATTCCAGGCAGTGGGTGGCTCCTTCGGTGCTGAACCAGGTTGAGGCATACCTCAGCTTGGAGTCTGAGAAGAGGATTGTTGGTAACTTTGGAACGTTTGAATCGGCGGTTCTGGGTGTAGCCAATGCGAAGCAGTTGCAGGAGCTGAGGCGATCGAGACCCAGAAGAGCTAGGCCGGTGGTAAGTGAAATTTATCTTTTAATTTGTTCGGTGAATTTCTATAGTGATATTCTGAATTTTTCGGCGTTTGGAGTAGTTTAGGGGAAAGTTCAATTACAACTCTTTGTCAGTCTACTATTGGTACTTGATATGATATTGATTAAGTCAAAATTTGAGTGCTATTAGTCCATAGCTGACTAGTTGTTGAGAAAATCACAGAAATGTAAGAATTTGAGACGTCATGTTATGGCAAGTAATATGAGTTATTGAAGACTTGGTTTTGGTATCTGTATCAGTTTGGAGCAGAGGAGGAAATAGTTACTAATTGGTGACTAGAAAGGAAAAACCGAAGTGCCTATAATTATTAACTCCTTCGTTATATGTAAGATGTATGCTGTACAAAAGCATATCTGTAATCAGAAGTAGGCTGTCATACGTAAGGATGCTATGTAGAGTATGAAAAACTATCAGCTGTTTTTCTAAGAACACGTGAGACACTACAGAGATCTTAGTCAACTATGCACATTGTTTATTACATTTATTTGGACTCTGACAATTTGACCTTTCATTTTCCATGAACTATTAAATGTCTCAAATTTGATCCCCTTGAAGCAAAGTTAAATTGGCTATTGACTTGGCATTCCTCTTTTTGTCTTTTTCGTTTATGATTCTAAACCATATGACTATGACAATTTTTGTTTTCATGATTGTAGATTCCTGGGCCCCCTCCTTCCAAAGGACCCACCATAGAACACCAGAAGAAAGTCGGTCTCTGGGCAGTAAGGCTACCTTCAGCAGATTCAATCGTCGTCCGAAGAACCCTTGCAGCTCTAACAGAAAACCCCCATGGACTACCTGGGTCGAATGAGAGTGCTGAGATGGTTGAGAAAAGAGCAGCCTTCTGGTCATCTTTGAGGCCAGCTCATTTTGGAGTGAAAATAGGCTCAAAATCTTTGCTGGGCATTTTTCGATTCATCGCAGTTGGATTGTTCTTTGGTCTTTTTGGAAGTAATGCTTTTGGGAGGTGGCTTCTTTTGAAATTTCCTTCAGTCTTCAGCCTTGGGTGGTTCAGGAAGAAGGGTCCTTCTGAAGAGGAGGTGGAAAGTGCTACATTCAAAATGTGGTTTGTTGGACATGGTTTTAGCAATGAGAACCTTGCTTCTCAAGGAAACTCAAAACCTGATATGGAAATCATAACAAGAGTGATGGGACCTGAAATTGGGTATTTGACAACCCCAATAATTCTTATTCAGTGTGCTCTTATACTTCTCAGTCAACGGGAGAATCTACCAAAAGGAGGATCTTTCCCCCCAGGGATTGTATTTGGTCCAACCAACCTTCAAGAAAGACTTCAACAAAATGGGATATCCTTTGATGTCATCTCAAAGAGCACTCTCTCATCTTGATTGATGCAGTTTCATCTTTTATAGAAGAAAACTACACGAAGGAAAAGAACATGTTTGTTGTTTCTTCATTATGTGTGGCTGTGACCCAAGTTCAAAGAACATGTGCTTCACATGTAGTATTTCTTCTCGCTTTCATCTTCTATGCTTTAATGTCTGTACTATTTCATTTATTATCTTTTCCTTTTTTGAAAATTATTATGTGGGAGAACGTTTTAAAAAATGTATTTTTAATTAAATTAAACGGGAAGATTAAACACAGACCTCCTTCTACAGCAGAATTTCTTGCATAATATTGCCATTTGGTCGAAGAATTATCAAACTTAACCAAGTTCGTCCATTTTGGTCTTTCTTCGTTTCGACTAGCTTCAACCTTAACCAAAGCCAAATGTCAAGTATAGATTGATGTAATATGACACAATAAACCGTGTGGAGAAGTTTGAGACCAACGAAGAGCCATTTGGTCCAAGAATCATCCAACTTGACTAAGTTTGTTAATTTTGGTCTTTCTTCATTTTGACTACCTTCAATGTTGACCGAAACAAAATCTAAAGCCTAGATTGATGTAATATAAGACAATAAACCATGTGGAGAAGTTTGAGACCAACGAACAGCCATTTGGTCGAAGAATCATCCAATTTAACTAAGTTTGTCCATTTTAGTCTTTTTTCATTTCGACTAGCTTCAACCTTAACCAAAGTCAAATGTCAAGCATAGATTGATGTAATATGACACAATAAACCATGTGGAGAAGTTTGAGACCAACGAAGAGCCATTTGGTCCAAGAATCATCCAACTTGACCAAGTTCGTCCATTTTGGTCTTTCTTCATTTTGACTAGCATCAACGTTGACCGAAACCAAATCTTCAGCCTAGATTGATGTAATATAACACAATAAACCATGTGGAGAAGTTTGAGACCATGGAATAGCCATTTGGTCGAAGAATCATCCAACTAAACCAAGTTCGTCCATTTTGGTCTTTTTTCGTTTCGACTAGCTTCAACCTTAACCAAAGTCAAATGTTAAGCATAGATTGATGTAATATGACACAATAAACTATGTAAAGAAGTTTGAGACCAACGAACAACCAGTTGGTCGAAGAATCATCTAACTTAACCAAGTTTGCCTATTTTGATCTTTCTTCGTTTCGACTAGCTTCAACCAATTTTTTCTTGAAAACTTCTCTTCTCTTTCCTTTAATTTTCTTTAATCAAAATAAGGTAACCAAGAAAATTTCCCTCCTTTCCCTCCAAAATTTTCAATTGTGTGTATTGTGACTTATCATGCCTTATTTATATATTGTAAAATGATAAAATAATATGTTTTTAATAATTTGACGATACTTAAAATATTATTTTATAATTTTTTCTTTTACCAATTACAGTTGATGAGATAAGAGTGAAATGTGCCATCCAAATAACCATGCTAGCCGTCGCATAAAGCGGGAGTGGTATCCCCATTCTCCTGCCTCTTGGCGCGCTCTAGATAGCAGATATCTATCCGTTTGCTCTGGCAATGGGCACTTGCAAAACCCTTGTCCGTACGTCCTTCTTTGTCTTGGAATGCGGCCTTGGAACCACCCGATGTTCGCTTTCGCCGGTGTCTTCTTCCCTTTTCTTCTCTTCTCTCCTTTCCCATACCCATGCCAGATTAAGGGTTGCTTCCAGAAGATGCTTTACTTCTGCTCAAGTCGCTGCGTCAATAGAACCCATAGGATACATAGACGAAGCTCTGCACGCAAATTCAATCATAGAACCCCCTGAAGACCAATCCAAAGACACCGTCGAACACCTGCTCAACAACAAAGATGATGTTACAAAGTTGATGAAGATGAAGCGCAAGCCTCTTCATTTTGAATCCCATAGATGGTTCCCTTATCTTGATAGCTTCAAATCCGGTAATGGGCATCTGAAAAGCAGTGAGATTTTGGAGGCGCTTGATCCGTACATCATGGATGAGAGGAAGGAGAGGTTTAGAAATGTTGTCAAAAACCGCAGCTATTCGGTTTGTTTGGTAGTGGAGGGGCTAAGTGATTTTGGGAATGTTTCTGCTGCTTTTCGTTCTGCTGATGCGCTTGGATTTCAGTCTGTTCACGTCATTGCCTGTGATAGCTTTAAAAGGTGTATTAATTTTGAGGTGAAGAGGGCTTGTTTTGATTTTAAATTCCTGCCTTAACAAGTTTTGGATTTGTGGGCTGTGCTTGTTTTGGTTACTTTTGTTTTTGAAGTTTCAGTTCTGTTTCTAGTAGCCATTATTCTGTTTCTATAATATGAAAGCAAAATAGTCCTCAAAATCAATTTAATTTTCGGGTTAATCTGCATCAAGGTTCGTATTTTGCGTGGCCTTAGCTTAACTTTAGGCTGCTGTCAGAAAATTTATGGAATAACTTGATGTTTGCTGTAAAAATTGTAAATGTTTGCTTTTGTTTTATCTGTGATATGTATATGCTTAAATGAGGATTTAGTATCGTCTGGAGAGTGGGCATTATAATGTATTGCATCACTTTTAAAGAAGCTTTTAGATGATTACTAGCAAAACCCGCAAAAGAACTGTTCTCATGACTAGCGATTATAAAAGGATCTAGTTTGGCCATAATTAAGCATCATTTATCTTAACTAAACAGTTTTTTTTTTAAAAAAAAAGTCTTAGTAGCTTAACCTGACTTTCTTATTGCAGGTATAGAGAAAATCGCCATGTAAGCATGGGTGCGGAGAAATGGTTGGATATTGAATTGTGGGACTCAGCCAAGGACTGCTTTAAAGTACTAAAATCACGTGGTTATCGAATAACCACAACACATGTGGGAATGGATGCGGTATTGTTTGACTTTGATATTTTTGTTAGTTCATATCTAGAGAATGTGTGTTCAATCAGTAATCATATATTTGGGGATTATATGCCTATATAAATGGATTTTTTCAGTGTTGTATTGTTGTTTTGTATTTATCTATGATAACCACCAACCAAAGTGTTTTGATGATATAAAGTAGGTTGACTGACCTTTGCTGGTGTTTATAGGTTTCCATTTATGACATGGATTGGTCATGCCCAACTGCAATAGTGGTCGGGAACGAGAATAGGTTATTTTCTTCATTCCTATCTCTTATCTACATAAAGATTAACAGTTGCCTTATTAAGTAAAGCTGGTCAAGTTCAAGCTGAGGGTCTCAATGGATAATCTGATAAAATAGTTAGGAGATCTTGGCATATTGACACTGTAAAAAATGTTAAATAGTCATTCTGTTTTTTACATAGGAGTCCACGTTTCTATACAGCTTTTGAATATAGCCAACAGTGGTTAAGCTCTTATTGCAGGGGAATCAGTGATGAGGCGTTGGAGTTGTCTGATTTGCACTGCAGTATTCCAATGAAAGGGATGGTGGACTCTTTCAATGTTTCAGTTGCTGCAGGAATCCTCATGCACCATGCTGTTTGTGACAGAACATCTCGTATGGTAATCATCGTAATTATATGCTTTCTGTAGCATATGAGAAAAAAATTCCGAATCCTCATTTCCTTTAATGACATAGTTGATTATTTTGGTTGATCTGTTACTGTATATATCTGAATCGATTAGCTGTCACGCTTTCATAAAAAATTAAAGAATTAACACATTGCTTGCTGGTGTAAGCTTGATTGAATTTGTAACCTTAGACAAACTGGCAAATTGCTTTTAAGTGTATTATATACTCCTGGTCCTGTTCCTAATTATGTTGAAATGTTGCATCGTCATTGCTGTGCTACAAATGTATATATGTTGAATTCCCCGTTGACATTCCAATCTTCTAATCTGCAACTATCGTTATATCTGATGAAAGTAGTTTATGCCTGAGGTCAGCTCAAGCCTAGTTTTGTACATCTGTGCATTATTTGGAGATGTAGTTTGCCTGAGCAGTTTTGGACTTTCTGCAGAATTTAAACTCTCCACAATATTTGTAGGGTTGTCATGGTGATCTGGCAATTCAAGAGAGGCAAATTCTACTTGCAGAGTTCTCGCTGCGCCACAACAGGAATGCAATTAGTATTGTCCATGAATACGCGAAGCGCAAGGCAGCTTTATTGACTTGAACATATATCAGAGGAAGCCAACTTCTCCATATGAATGTTATGCATCTTCTTGGAATCATGAGACAGAAAAGAAATTTTTTCATATATGACTGACTCCTGTAAACCAGCAAAGCAAACACAATGCTGAAGTGATCGGAAAAATCGAGCTCAGGGACTACAAGGAGGACCTTACACGTTGCATTACCATAGAATGCCATGCTTCTCTGGGAAAGTAATTATTGTAGTCTGAAGTTGATGTTAGCCTAGTGATTATCTGCAGGTGAGATTTGGATATCTATCTATGCTTTATAGAATGGCTTGAGTCCCATCTTTATGCTACCATTTCTATTTCCTTAAATATAGCAATTCAGGATCCATCAAATCTCTTAATCTCTGCCATAGAAGGGTCGCAGCTCTAAAGCTATCATTTACTTTCGAAATGAGAATTATGTGAGACAATGACTTCTGGGATGGCAAAGTTTTTTTATTTTCCAACTTCAAAGTGTGGAAAAGTCATACCAAGAAATTAGAGAATTAACGATGAAAGGTAAGATGCAGAAACATAAATTATCTTCCTTGTATAAGAGGAACAACTTATAATAGGTGTTTCAGTCGGACATGTTCTTTACACTACTAGTTATAAATATCATAATAAACCTCAAGGAAGCCTGTAATAATGACCTTAAATTTTACAAAATGATTGCATAAGCTTAAAGTAATAAAGGTTCTGGTCTAACAATACAGCCGTAGTATAAATATAAATCCCATTCAATTCCAAAAACTACAGGATTCCTAATCAATCAACATTTCTCCAGCGGTGGTCTGAATTGTGTCCTTGGAAGTGGAACTCTGGATGCTTAGACCTTCACCGCGTTTCTTCAATTGCTGGGATTTGACAAACTCTTCAATTTTTGCCTTAAGTTCATTGTCAGGAATCAGCATATCCACAGAAAGATGAGAACGGTTGAATGGGTCAGTCTGCATAAGCAACCAATTAAATAGCATAATTAGAGAAACTGTGATCGGATATGAAATCAGTATTAAGGAAAGGTCAGACTGGTACATTATCACTAAGAAGATGCCTCTGAATGACAGCACGGTCAACGGTGGTCCTTGAGGAAGGTAAGATCACTGGATCTTTCATCAAAGTGTACTGCAATGGAAAAACAAGTCAGGTTTTCAACGATCAATGAAGCCTTTTATTTTTTTTTCACAGTCTACTTCACACCCAAATCTCCCTCAATCAAAAAAAAGGGTCCACAAATAAGTAAATTAATAAAAAATATGCATCTACAGCGCAATGCAAGCTACTGTCAACAGGATATAAAAAAAGAGAGCCTAAAGACATACTTGAATTGGATCAAGGAATTCCTCTGGTATATCTCCGAGGGCAGCTTCGGCATCCATGGCCTCTGAAGCTGCAACTTTCGCTTTATTACCAAGTTCAATAAATTCCTGTATTATTCTTCCATCCTCACCTATTTTCCGGAGGACATCGGCTGCATCACTAAACAACTGCAGTATGTTCCCAATGTCATATTTTATTAGGATATAGTAATTTAGGACAAAAACAACTCCTTGAGAACAATCTGTGGTTACTGAAAGTCTAACAACACTAACCTGATCATTGTATGATCGACCATCCTTGGATATGGCCGCTGGAAAGATGTTGTCGGCATCACCCCTTTCTAGATGAACGTATATATGCACAATCTTCAAATAAACAAGTCAAAGATTAGTACAAGAGATGTAAGATACCAGCATATCATGTTCAAGATTCTGCTGCCATATGGGTAGAAGTTGAACTCTATTAGCAAGTAGATATCTCCTTCAAAGAATTTGGCAATGAAATGACCAAACCAAATTAGAAATCCAAAATGGTTGTGGTCTCAGCCAGTTAAAAGTAAGTCTCCCAAGGCATAACTAACAACATCCACAAAAGAACCTCCATCGAAATTCATAGATTGAATTCTAGTATAGACATGATCAATTAAGATCATAACAGCATATTACTCACACACTAGTTGATTTTATGCTCCACAAGAACAGCTGGACCAAATTTAAGTTCCAGATTAACGTCTTATGCAAAATGAGGCACAGTCCACAAATAGCAACATGCAAATCAATTATCAATTAATTTTAACAAAAAACCAACAGATCACTAAGCAATATCATATAATCTCTCTATAAAGTTAGTAGGATTGAAATAATAATCAATGCCTACCTGTTTAAGCAAATGCTTTGGACGAAATTCATATTTTTCAGGATCTTTCAGACTAAGCGATTTTCTTTGAGGACCCACCAGTTGCAACAGAAAGTAATTAAGCATGCTGGCTACTCTGTCAACCTTGAAAGTGAAAAAAATAATTAAAAAGAAAGAAAAAATCAAAAGAAAAAATAAGGCAACTCTGAGAAACATTCTAGATTAGCCACTAAACTGCTCTACAAGATAAATAACATGCATATATGCAGGAACAGATGAGAAAGCACTTACCATCTCAGGAAGTAGGAATGGAGCTGTGATCTGCTCTGAAGTGAATGCAAGCATACTCACATCTTCGTTTGCCAATTTCATGTCTATCCGAATAATCTGCAAAATCACCCAGTATCATATGCTTTGTCTCAAAGTGATCATCAAAATTAAGATACATTGCAGATACGCAAATCAGACAGACATTTTCTTGAGAATGGAATTGCCGGGTCCTCTCCTGCCTCTCTTGAGCTGGTCGTCGCTCCCATTCAGCTGTATTTGACATCTCAGCTTCCAATTCTTTTAGTTCAAGAATTTTGTTCAGACTTTCATCAAGAAGATAGATGCTATCATTAATCAGAAAGTTCAAGAAATTCAGATAGACACCCTTTTCCTCTTCTTTAGCAATCTGGAAGAAAAATTAAATTTAGCATTAAATTACAGACAGATCCATATATTGTGAGAAATAATCAAATGTGTATCATAAATTACCTTTCTCCAAGCATTACGATGACTAGGGACCTGCCACAGGTATTCAAGGAGTTCGGCAATATTATGGCGAATGTTAAACTTGTCATAGAACTGCAACACACAAATGGCAATTAGCTAAAATATGATTTCAAATTACTGCAAACCATGCCATACGCCTATCAATGTGAATGTGTATGCATGTAGGAAATCAATAAATATAAGCAAATAAGAAATGGTGGAACAGTTTCAAACACAATTCAACAGTGCCCCTGACTTGACTAGTCAAGATATATTTGGGATTATAGTTAAAACAACTATTTTTTTTTTAAAAAAAAAAAAAAAAACTACAATTGAACAGGATCACTATCATGACTCGCATGGTCCTCCTTGTCCAAGTTCAAGCTTGAGTTTCAAGATAATCATCGAGAAGGTGATGTACAAACAATATGTAGTTATTCCTTATATTAATTTGTAAATTTACATCATTAAAACACCAATTATGTGTTTTTGCCATCAAGATAGCCTTGAAATGTAGCCTAACCTGGGTGTGAGAACCAGTGAACTCGATGTCAACATAAAGCTTCAAAAGATTCCTCACAAGATACTCAAGAGACAGTTGGTGCCCTTCAAATAGAGTGGTTGTAGCAGATGAGCCACTGCACAAAGTGGTGGACAAGGGGAACATATATGTACCCGATTATTCAACTTGTAGTATTCAAGCAAAGCAAAGCACTAATTATAACAAATAAGTGAATAACAAAAAAATAAAATCAATTTCCCAGCAAAGTCAAAGTACTCCAGGCCATCAAGGGGATCATTGCTTCCCAGTGATGCCCTTGCCTCTGTCACCTTGTCCCTCAGATTAAGAATTTAGGAGAGGCGCTTCAGCAACTATGTTCACGCCACCAGCCTCCCCCCCCCAATGGGTTTTTGAAGGCAACCAAATAGGGAAAATACTAAAAGCCCAGCCAAAATAGAAGTTAGAAGTGAAATTAAAGAGCGATAAAGTGGTCAAAAAGCTAGCTCAAGCAACAAGACTGAAGAAGTTGAGGCTGATTTGGATGAGATAGAACAAGATGTTGAAGGATATAAATCCAGTGAAGGACGAGAAAGTAATGAAAAGCATGGAACTTAAGATTCTTTTTATGGGCAATGGAACTGATGATTTGATTGATGAACTCTAGGATTGTTTAGTGTACCTTTCACGAACAAAATTTTCTCTTCCTCCCCCCCCCCCCCCCCCCCCCCCCCTCAAAAAACCAAAGCAATGAATATTAGCACTATGCCATCCATCCTTTTTCATTTTGAACTCGTGCTTTATCTAGAACAAGGCGTGTTTTAACTGATCTTTAACCTCTAAGTTAATTTTTATGATACGATAGTTAGAAGATATCTAATTCTTTGCCCCACCCTCTCTCTATGTATATATGTTCTTTAACCCAATTTTAGGCCTTCTTTCAATCAAGTTAACAAAATTTTATTGCCTCTTGCCTCAGCGCCCCAAATTCATCTAGCACCTTAAAGGTGTTTTTTGCCATATAATTTCCAAACTTATAAAATAGAAAGGCACCAAATCACCTCCTACGGGGCATCCAGCAGTTTAAGACTTCAACCATTTTTGCTCTCAGATATGGGTTCTTGGTATAATTTGGACTGGCCATGAACATAATTATAAAATTCATGAAATCGTCCTGCAGAACAAGAATATAAACACATTATATAGCAGAAACAGAAGAAATTATTAGAAAAGAGGACCAATCCAAATAAGGCTTTGTCAAGCAAACATACCAGAAAAACACCATCTAAGGCTTTTGGAATCCTGGAAGCAAATATTAGGAGTTCCATGGCATCTTCTACAAAATGCTCAGGCATAGCTGCAAACACCATTGGGCAAGTTGATGGTAGAGGCATTTTAAATCCACCAACCAAGCCAACCAACCAAACCACCATCAGGCGATAAAAGGTAAGTGCATTCTGGATAAGTGTGTTGTCCTAAAAAAAAAAGCAGAACAAAATAAACCCAAAATTGGATTATTGAAACTTTTAGCAAGAGAAAATACTAGAAGAAAAACAATTAAAATCATCATCACATTATCTAATTGCTGAAAAAAGCACCAAATTTTTGAAGGAGTCCAACTCATAAGTGTCTGATTACCATCTTTGGTACAATATGATACACTCACCCATTTAACCAATCACACAAATAGGCTTGCCTTTCACAATGAAAAAAGTGCATTTCTAGGTTCCATGTCCAAATGCCACATAAAAAATTGATAATAAAAACCTACTAGGAGGGACTAAAAAAATCAAAGTGTGGTGATTTTCTAACTACAAACACCTCATAAGAAAATGACAAGGTCAGAAGCAACTTCACATTCATTTTTAAGGATATGACTGCAAGTAATAGCAAAGATAAAAGCAACTTCATATAAGAGTAAGCAAGCATACCCTCAATATTTGAGCTTCATAACAAAGTTTTTCCTGTGAGTACAACTCTATTTCTTTTTCCAGTCGGGATATATCCAACTCCAGTTGACGAGAGGGGGTCTGCCCCTGCATTGCCTTAAGTGTGGAAAGTGTATCTTCACACCTAGAAATATCCTGATAAAATAAAACAGCGAAGTTTATATTTTGGAAGAAAGCAAAACAACTGCAGCATTAGAATAAAAATCACATGATACATAAGACACCATCAAAGCATGCAGTTATAAAATAAAAATGCCACCTTCAAAATCAATACCAAAATGAGACTTCTGATTACCTGAACTAAGTGTTTGAAGTCAGAAAATGCTTTTAGAAGCCCTAAGTTGAGCACTCTTGCAGTCATAAAGAAACATTCACAGATAAATGTATATTTTGTCTTTTCAGCGTTAGATGCAGACTTTGCAGTAGAAGGCTCATCAGCATCATTACTACCAGAACTGGTGGCTTCTTGAGATTGTTTCAAACGTTTCTCACCATCATTATATTGATTAATGCCATCAACTTTAGATGTTTTGTCGCTGTTAAGCCATTCAGAAACTTCTTCGGATGATGCATGAAGAGCAGTCAACCCACTAGAACAGGTTCATAAGGAAAAATTAGATATACAGATGCAAGAAACTTTCTGGAGAAAACTAATATCAATATACAAAGCTCTCACCTCAACTCCAAACGATTAGAATGGTGTACATATTTTGGATCAATTTTATCTCTTTTTGTTAAAGTCGCATCTAAAAATGGCTCACATAGACGAAGCATGACAGCACTGAGATTCACAAACATGCCTGAACTTGCACAAGACATAGGATCAACCTGTTTAAAAAAAAAATGTTGCATACAGTTTAAATTAGTGAGGGGGCAAAAATTACTTGTATCTTATCATAGATATCTTATCGTAGCCATAAAGTAGAGAAAAGGAATAAGTAAGGATGTCAACTTAGGGGTAAGAGATGAAAGCAAGAGAACAAATGCAAATAAACATAAAAAGAAGAGAATCCCAGCTAGGATTCTCTTGTATGATTTATCTTGTGTACCTGTATATGAGCTCTGGATACATTTTTGTTGATGACATCTGCAAGATACTCAAGTACATTTTCACGAGTATCCGTACTTTTCAGGAGAATGAGGAGAACTTCAGCTAGGCCATCATATAAGCTATTCATTACAGTTTTGATTGTCGTAAACGAGGACAACAAATCTGATGGTCGGCGAGTAGATGCGTCTGAAAAGCACTGCTGACTGGTTTTTGAAAGAGAGAAACAACTTTTAATATAGGAGCCTAATTCAACCCCAAACAAAAATAATTTAATATCAAACGAAATCCAGAGCTAACATTCATAGGTTAGAAGGATCACTTCAACAGGAAACTACCAGCAAGCAAAGTGTAACTTATCAATGGAAGCCATAGCAGGTACCAGACAGTAGACCCCAAAAAAAAAAAAGGAAAGAAAATTAAGATAGGAGAACCAAGTTGCTGGGAGCAAGTATGTACGGTTTCCTGATACAAACATAGGCCAAAATGCCCTTAAAACCCAAAGGTTTGCTCACTTATCTGTAAAAGTTAACCATCAAAGAAAACAAGCAGTTAAATAGAAGTTAATTAACTAGGGAAACAAAGAATGGCAATAATACATGAACAAGCAAATTTATTAACTATTTTTAAATTGATCAATCTATATAATATGGTGATTTAAATTTTTTTTCCCCATTTCTTTTACAGAGGGAGAGAGCCAGCATGGCAGGAAAGAGTGATAAATGCTGCCCATAAATGAATGCAGTATTTTTTTGGCACCATCATCTTCTATTGTTTATCCTTAGTCAGGCCCCGGCCAACGAAAAGAATCATGGAAAAAGAAAGTTATCTAGTCCTTCTGATAATCACCCACCAATGAAAATACCCACTTATCATATATTAAAAAGCTACATGGCTAAATAAACAGTCTAAGCAATAATTCTCAAGCTCCAAGGAAAGGATCCTTGAAATCACTTCACTAGATACAGCCAACCACTTGTGCTAAGACTGTCACATGGACCGAAAAACCATTCTTTCCAAAGAGTTCAAACAGTAGAACTGATGAGAATATTAAAATTTATATAATTGACATTGTTTCAGAAAACTGCATAAATATGCTTAACCAATTCAGATAATTCAACAAAGTTTAGCAGAAGTAAGCTAATTAATTATCAAAAATCCAAATCGAAATGAAAGCATCATCAATATCAAAACCAAATATAAATTCCTAAACTATCAAAGGCAAAACTTTACGCACCCAACATCGGGCTGGCTCTTGAAAAAGGTAGGATCAGGAAGAGCGCTAATGTGAAAAAAAGGACCCAAAATGCTCGTCATTTCAGTGGCACGTCCATTCATATATGTTCCTTTTGGAATCCACCAAGGATGATTCACAAGAGACTTTGCACCAATGGGAAATCTAACCAAAAACAGCAACGCTCTCAAAGGATCTTGGAAATTCCCTAAAGCTGAAACTTTCAAAACACTACCCCTCAAGTCCTCATACAACCCTTTGAGTATTGGGTCCAGACTATCATAGTCTGAGTCCCTGAAAAACTCCTCCAAAAACCCAGGTGGACTCTGAATTCCCCCTGCACTGCTACTCCCGCCATAGCCATTTATGCTGCTACCAACCTCCGAGTAAATCAGTGGTAACAAGGGCGAGGTTTCCGGTTTCTTCGCACTAGTATTCTCACTTTGAAACAGATCAGGATTCGCCAAATGAATTCTACAATAAGATACACACAATTTCTTCGCTTGCTTCACCACCGACTCCATCTCACCCCTCAAATTCTTATCTTTCATATTAGCAATTTTCTTACCTTCATCATATGCGCGTCGATAGCAGCCGATTAAGTACTGAAAAGGTAGTTCCGCCGAAGGGAAATTCCTGGAAAGGCGATCAATCAGAATCCTTTCCATCAAATCTCGTGAGAGCTTCAATTCCTTTCCTTCGCTGAGAATCTCAGCAGCTGTCAATTCCAAGTAAACGACTCTGGGATCGGTTTCCATGGAATCGGTGAGGGAAACAAGGAAGATTTTGCGAAGAATTATGTCCTCAACTTCTTGAGGAGTCCTTTGGGGTTTTGCTGTCGCCATTTCCAAAACAAGGCAATCGTTTTTTACCCTTCAAATGGAACTCGATTTCAATGAGATTTTCCTAAGAATCAAACAGAAAAATAATTTTTATGTGGGAAAGGCCCGTATCAATAATTATTTTATAGTGCGGAAAACGAATAAAATGCACTAAAAGAGAAAGACTTGAGCATGGCGAGACAGAGACTGGAACTGGAGGTGAGAATCAGAAGCTTGCCTTGAGAGTTAGTAATCCTTTTATTCTACATAAAGAACAAGGCAACCTTAAGCTCCACAAAAATTTTAATTTACACTTAGCAAAAATATTAAATAATAATTTCTACCAAAATAATAATAACAATGGAAAAGTCGTGCTTTTTTAAGAATCAATTTGGTCGCTTCAAAATTATTGGCATGGTTCAGATATATAGGCATGTTCATTATAAAAAAAATAAAAAATATTGGCATGGTTATTCTTAATATGGTCTTATTAATATATTTTTACAACTTTGAACCTAAGCTTTTAATTAAGGAATCTATAAATTTCTCACGTCCTATAGCAAGTTATTGTCTATTAGTCATAATTTTAGTTATGTATTTGAATCCAATCAAATTAGCATAGATGAGTTAGTAAAAGGGGCTATTCCCCTATAAAATGAAGAATTACAGTTTTATTAGTTAAGAAAGCATCCATATTTAAAATCAATCTAGTGTTTTAAGTAAGATTGATATTTTTTTCAAAAGAAAAAATAGTTGAATCACAGTATAGTTTGGACTAATTTTAAATTAGAAACTTGTAATTCTTTTTTATTATTATTATTATTATTTTCTAATTAAATTCCTAGAAGTGCCGTAAATTATAATATAATTAGTGAAGTGATAACATGGTAAAAAAACTTACTTATGTGATAATGGACCTCGAGTAGGTGGCCTCAAGGGCTAATATACAAGTAAATCTCTTCCTTCTTTCCTTTCTTTGTCTCGGATGTAAATTTGATATAGTCAATAATACTGTAGTTACTTACGTAATGAAATGTTCAATTATTGTGTTGCTAACATATCAATGAAAAATAATAATTGATGTTTCACTATATTAATGATTGTATTGAGATTAACTATGGCAGACTTAGAATCATTTCTTCTTTTTTCTCTCTCTCTTTGGTGGTGTTGTCTTTGCATTTCAAGCAACCTTCTCCATTTCTTACTCTTTCCTAGCTCTGTCACCATCAAATCTTCTCTCCCTAAGAACCATTAAATTTGCAATTCCTATACAAATGTTGTAAATGTAAAAAATATGATCTCAATCTTAAAGGTAGAAGAACTGAAAAAAAATTGTTTGAAACTAATGGGGAGAGAATGGAAAGTGGCTAAATAATGGCTTGTTGGCAGAAAAGAAAAGATTACACTGTTGTTAGAACATTATTTTTCATTGATACGTTAGCAATACAAAACTTGTTTTATTCATGAGTTCCTGCATTTATATCAGAACATAGCCATGAAGATGTGATAACAATTCAGCAAGATCTGTTCTCTTACATGGTGTCCTATGAATAAGGATTTTCTCTTTACAAATTTAGCTAAAGGGAGGTGTAAATGGAAGTGAGAGAAAGTGAGCCCTTTTTTACATGATCTTTTCTCTCTTCAAAGTAAGTTACAGTTATGAGAGATGTTTTGTTTCACGAGTCATATTAGTTGGATTCAGATGCTGCAGTTCATTTAACGGTTGTGAAGCTGCTATTACTGCAGCATATCCAAATCTGCAATTCCCTAACTCACTCAATTTTTATCGATAAAAGAAGTATTAATTAGATGTTTAAAATATATAATTTTTTTTTTTTTTGACTAATAAAAAGGAAATGGAACAGGAACAGAAAATGAATCACATGATTGGAGGAAAAGCCAACACCAACCCATTAGACCAAGTCTTAAATGTGGGATAAGTAAAATGAGGCGAGTAGTCTTCCTACCACTGGATCCAACCGCCTAAGTTGTTCAATTAAATATGTGCATTAAATCCATTCCTCTATTCCTAATCTTGGGGGTAGAGAAGAGTAACCCATTTTGAAAAATTTAAGACAAAAGCAAAATTGAGCAAAACCATACCAACCAGGGCTAACTGAAACATAACCCCCAAGTATCAGGTTTACAATGGTATTAGAGTTTGCCCTTAATGTGGAAGATAAGCTACAAATGCAACCATTTCCTCCTATTTGCAAGAAAGCCAAAATGAAGAAACTGAAAGTTCAGTGTTATAATGCTCTCAGCTTCATCTTCTGCATCACAAGGCTATTCAAATACTAATTAGTACAAAACTCAGCCTTCCGCCAATTAATTCAATGGCCGGTCCGGTGAGACAGCTAAAGTAATCACTAATTAGAACATAGCTAATTAAGAACACAGCATGGGACTTGCTGTTGGAATCATTTTGCAGGAAGAAACAGAGGATTGTGTATAAGAATTTTTCATTGGCCTCATGGCCGTTCACATTATCTTTCTACAAATCTGTGGATAGATTTCAGAATGAATCATCAATAAAATTCACACCATTTGGTGGAGCTGTAAATGAATGTTTTGTATTGTTTGCAGGGCCAAACAGCAATTCTAAGCAGAAGGAAGGGCCGCATATTGATCTTCCTTTCTTCCCTACTTTATCCAATTCCCACACGGTGAGCTACAGTAGTTACAGAAAGAAAAAGAGTCAAACTCAAGTGTGCGTGCTTCATTTTAAAGTACAACTCAATGTTGAAACAACACAGTTTTTTCTTATGTTTGTAAATCTTTCACTCACATGGAGAAGAAAAGAAAATAAAATGTAATTTTAACTTTTTAGAGGTTTTGTAGATTGAGGGGTGTGAGTACAACAGTACCTCCCCCTCTAACGGACATCCTACATCATATCCAACCTCAAATATAACTTCCTCCAATCCTTACATGCATATAGCTCATCAGCCAAAATTAAGACAACTTCAGTTCCTCATTATTTCTCATACGGGGTTTTATCTTGTTTCTGTTTTCTCCTTTTTGTTTTTGAAGTTAATAAGATTAAAAATCACTATATTACATCTCAGATACAGGCTTTATTGCAAATGCTAGATAATTCTAATTAGTTCTGAGACAGACTTACTTAACACTTTGGATACACTGAGACGTGATAAGTTTGTGACGTAAGTTCAAGGACAAAGAGATTTTCCACAGCAAAAGGAGTATTATTTTCCATTCTTGTTGTAGTCTTTATTTGAAGGACAGAATTCCCATCCATCCAATAAAGCAGCAGAGATTAATGATTCCATGAAAGTAGAATGAGATTACCTGTAGTAAGCTGTTCCTAATAAAAGCCGTATTAAAACAACAGTAGAAAAGACGCCCTCCTATCATTTTCTCATAGAATATGACACGCACATCGCCAGTAACCTGTCCAATGAATTAAGGTCTGTTCAGAAGTATTGGTAATGAAAAGTGAAAATGGTCCAAATGGATATATATCTTAACTGAATAAAATGAAATCCTTAGCACAAGTCCATTGCCATCTAGATTCAAGATGAGTTCCTCGGATATACCTAATGTCTTTGAATCATATTCCATCCACATGCATAGATAGACATAAAACACAAAGACACATGCGCAGATAAAATAAAGAAACGAAGTTAAAATTTCATACATAAAACAAATGATATTTACATGAAGCCTTATACAACCAATAGGGATCTTTAACATGACGTCTATTATAATTTATTACCTCACTGTAGGTGTTTTCTTCTTTTCTCATCCACCCTTGCATTCTTAATTGCTTTCTTGTCCTCTTTGAAAGTTTTAAAGAACAAAATTATTTCTTTAATTAAACTTGGGCATGGTGGTGTTTTCCCTATTTTTTCAGTTTCATAAGTGGCAGAAGAATATGTGAAAGGAATTAAAAATTTTACTAAGAAAATATAGAAGAACAGAAAGTTAACTAGACATGAGTGAACATAAAAAAATAATAGTTTATTGGAAAGTACAGAAAATGACTTATACCACCGATTACTTACTTGTAAAGGTTTGTCAAAATAATGGTCTAGACAGGATTTTTGGTAGATTACGGGACTTTCAGTGTCCATTTGTACTACAACATGAGGTTCTACTAATTCTAATTTCTCTCCATCTTCATCATCTTCAACAAAAGAGATATAATAACGAGGACTGGTAGGTCTCTGATAACCCTTCTTAATCTTTCGGCAACAGCTCCTGTAAACTTCCACCGGAGGTTGGTAGACCTGACCAGGAACCTGTAATAAAAGGAGAATAATATATTGTGTGTGGAGCAAAAATCATATAACTAACTCAACTTTTAAAATATTCATATTTTTTTGCCAGACATCTTTTAAAATGAGAACATTTGTTCGTATATCATAAGTTGGAACTAAGAAAGGCAATCAGTGATGGAACAAAACAAGCAACAAGGAATTAGGAGATTCCAAAGGTTTGTTTGATCAACAATTGATTAAGACTCTCTTAAAATATAGTGGAAAGAACAAATATCCGCAATTTATTTTGATGCTTAGCTCCATATTGCTTTGTCAATATCCTTATTACTATTTTCAAACACTTTCTATCTAGTGGTTATTAGAAGTTATAAGCTCATAGCCATTCTTTTTCATATCATATAGTTAAGTGTCTAGATTTCCCAGCAAGCACAAAAAGTCTAGTTCATAATTTTTTTTAAAAAAAAAAAATAGTTAAGATAACGAAATCCTTTTTTTCCAATTCAACTTTCAAAATTTCAGGCAGACTTACCTCCTGCAGCTCTGAGACCACGAAGAAGATTCTGTCAATGTTAACTGTGTCATAAAGCCGGATTCGCCTCAATTCTCTGCTACATTTTTTAGGCAAGTTCACATCTGGTGGTCCCGTACCAGTGCCCCTAGGAAATGAAAGCACACTTTCCCAGTACCTCACATAACGACGTTGGCTTGGTATTGATACCTGCTCCCATATATGTGCAAAAAATTGTTCAGTTTCTTTTTTAATATTTTTATTTTTCCCTCGTAAGGGTAAAAGAAGATTTTAGAAAAAGGAACAAAGAAAAAGTAAACGGAATGCATGACATCCGCCTATGGAAAAACATAAAAAAGAACTCTTGCCCCATGGAATTAGGCCCTGTTTGGATAATAGTTTAATAAGCACTTATTCCATAACCACTTGTTATATAAGCTTGAATTAGATGAGTATCAGGGTTCGTTTCACATAAAATTCTTCTGTATGACCTCTTAGTTTCTTCGCCATTCAAGGTTAAAAAACATATAAATTTTGTATATCCAGACACTGTTGTCTTATAATTTCACCAGGTTATCATTGTTTCAAATAAAATTGAATTAGAAACAGTAACATTTGAATTGTGTGTTGCTGAAACTCAAGAAAATTAGCATTTCAAACTGTTGGAATTAGACCTAATATAACTTACTCCTTCATTATTGGTTGTCCGTCTCTCTGCATACAATTGAAGAGCTTCCTCTGCTGACATGTTGCAGTAAACTAGGTAGGCACATACCATTAAGCCAGTTCTACCCTTCCCTGCCTGCATAACTTAATACGTTTAGAATACAAATGATTTTACAGACAATTTAGAATTTTTGATTATTCCTTTTTCCACAGTAAAGCAATGAATCTCATCTGACTTTGACTGCAGTTCATTTGTGTGATTGTACATGAGCATGGATCAGGCATCCCATAGAGGAGTCTAATGTACATTTATCTTTCTGAAATCTGAGCTTCTAGGGTGAGTGAGGGCGCACAATAACAAGAACTTAAGACAAGCAATAGCATAACCAAAGGACATCTCTTGCAGTCATACATGATACAAAATACGTTGAGGCATCATTGCTTAGATGAAAGATTAAACTATTTATTTATCGAAGCTGTTCAGATTCAAACACCAACTGTATATCTTTTACAGTTCGGACAAATAAAAGATACAAATATTTTGCTGCTTCAAGGATAACTTGGTTTCTCATAACATTATTTATTGAATCATTTACAAGATTGAAGTCAAAGCATATTTAAATTGAATAATCAATAAAATACATTCTAAGGAGGTTTTTATTGCATTGATTTTAGAATTCCTAGGTAACCAATTGTAGGAATTCATGATTGCCGTGTTTGGTACAAGAATTTTAAACACAGTTAACCAAAAGTTCACGAGAATCAATTTTTCATAAAATGCACTATAGTAATTACCATCCCTAACTACACTAACTATGGGATTTCTAGTTTCTCATTTCACCTCATTACTCCAACAAATACCTCCACCACCCCTATTATCTTATTTAGGCCTATAGAAATTTTTTTATGACAAAACAAATATTTCCTCGGAATCTAGGTCCTACTTTGAATTTATCAAAAAAGTATTATCTTTATGAGAGTTTCTTAAACTACATATATATCTAATGCCTCCCAGAAGATTATAAATAAAAGTTGCAAAGATAGTATATGTGTGAACTATCATACCATGCAATGTATAACTGCAATATTTTTTGGGTCACTTGATAGCCATGAATCCACACTTCTACAGAAAGTCTTGATCATTTCAAGAGATGGCACATGGTTGTCATCAAAAGGATATGATTCCACACGACCATGAAAGTTTGTTGGATCATAATTTTCTTCTATACACAGATTATAGATCTGAAAATTTAAATAGAGAAATGTTCTAGATTAAGTAATATGCATAATAAAGGCAGAGAAGAGAGAGATGGAGAGATAAGTACAGACAATGTCATCAAAAAATCTCGTTTATATGTTAACATCATTACATAATCAGAGGAGCAATCAAGAAAACTATGTTTCGAGGTAAATTTTGACAACCACATATTTACAAGATAGATGGATAAACAAAATTAAATATCAGTAGCAAAGGCTGCTTAAGACAAACAAATGATAATAAAATCTTAATTAACATGGAAGTAACTGCTGTAACAGCAGTTAAGAACATGAATGTGGAAAAAAAAAAATTTCCCCTTCAAATAAACAATGTATGAATGCACAAAAAGGATTTAAACAAGACACCGGTCACTATAAGATGCTCAATAGTGGGTTTAATAACATAAATTGCAAAGACAAAGTGAGAAAACAAATGGAGGAAGACAGTAAGGAGAGTAAAGAACATGCATAATCTGGATTGAAGAGGAGTACCTTATAATGCTCATAATGTCTCAAATCCAACACAGATTTGACCTGCCAGAGAGGATTTCTATACATTGCTCGCATACGCTCTGCAGGAAATGACATTGCTAAAATTCGATCTGTGATATACGACATGTCAAGATCATAACCAGCAATGAGCAATCTCCTCCGTTGCTTAGATACCAAGTTACGAATATATAAACCTCTTGAAACATAATTGATCATGTGATGATGCAAACTTAGGTTTTCAACTTTGGGTTTATCATATTTTGTTGAGTTCAACCCCATTTAATTAATATAACAGGATTTCAACAAATGACAAGGTACCTGCAACAAAAATAAGATATTTGTTACATCTCGAATGCTAAAGGCCAAATGCATTCACTTTAGGAATGAAGTGAATTGCCTCACAAGGAAGTGACAGAACATCCCCAATTATATAGCCATACAATTCCAAAGAACAAGAAATTGCTAGAGCCAATGAAGTTGTGGGGAAAAAAAACTGTGATACAGAGATATAAAATTCAACAAGTGTAAAACAAGGGGAAGTCATCATCAAACTATCATGTATCGTTTCATTCCTCCAGCTTTCCAGTATATATTTTAATTACACTGCACATTTCACGGTGTAGCAGACATTGAATACCTCTTGATGTTAAAATATGGAATTGGAAGAGATAGAGCTGTTACCTATATTGACTAATAAAATCACTTTTAACACAAGCATGATCAAAGAAAAAAAAATGTCATCCCAGGAAGAAATTCTCTTCTAGCTCAACAAAACAAACAAAGAATAAAGCATATTTATGTTGAAAAGATTATTGAACTTCAAATTTCAATAACTTCTATGAAGATTTACCCCTTAGATTAGTCATTTTGAAGCATATTTCTCTCATTTTATCATCATTCATCAATAAAGCCACAGAATAGCTAGTTCCCAGCATTAGGATGGCATGAGCAAGTGATTGGATCCTCCAAAGTGTCAAATTAAAATTACATTTATAAATATATCAAATTTACTTTATTTAATATTCAAAATACTATTTGGATATCAATAAAATAACAGAGGGATCAAATGCAGAACCTTAGCAGCACATGTCGCTCCTGATTCAGCCAAATCTAGGGTTCCAAACCGATTCCTCAAAAATTGAAGAATCTAGGGAACCCTAGATAAGGTAGCAAAATGATCAAATTGGCGATTTCAGGGAGACGGGGTGGGAGATGATGATGAACACCTCCTCCATGTTGTTTTGGTCAGAAAGAAAAGAGAAAAAGAGGGAAGAGAGAGAGGAATGGAAATGGGATTGGCAGGGATCTTTTCCCATATTCGGAGGAAATTTAAGCCTCTCTTCCTTGTTCTTCTCCAAATTTGGAGAATGGAACCGACGATATAGGAAAGGGATCATAGTTCGCTGGTGGTTTTCTGTTTCGACCGGTTTTCAGACGGCGGGAGAGTATTCCCGGTTCTGTTGACTACCATATTATGATTCTGACTTCTTTTTTATTATTATTTGTTATTATTCTGAGATATTAATTGATTGATTTCGGGAATTTTTTGTTGATAAATTTCATTAAAACTGATAAATTTAATATTAAGATTATTTTAATTTCATTACTTAATATCTGCGGATATAATTGTGTAACTTTAATGAAAATAAGAAATTATGCTATAGGAACAAGGTGATAAATTTGTGATGAAGTATCATCCTTTATTTTTTATCATAAAGAATTATTTCTTATATTCTTATTGCTTGTTCCGTAAAATAAGAATTCTTCTTTCTTTTTTTTTTTCTTTTTTTAGGAGCATTCTTATGTTTATTAGCAAAATAAGATATATAGAATAGTTATTTTATTCTAAGTCTAATTTTATGTTCCTTGAAATTATCAATTTATCCTCTTTAGTTATACTTTTAATTTCAAATAAAGGATATTATTATTTTTAAAACTAATTATAATTTCATTTCATATCTTGAGATACCAAACCATGAAATAGAAAAACCATTTCATTTCATTCTATTCTCATTATGAATTTTATTCTATGTATCAAACAAGTCATTGGTCAATATCCAAATACATTAATCCTAAACTCTTATAAAGAATGGAATATTATCTTTCTACTTTATTATTAGATAAATAGAATTAAATTTTCTGATTAGAGTGCTACCATAATCTTCCTATTGCAAATAGAATTAACACCTAAACATTTTTCTTATATAAAAAAGGGAACACTGAGAGCACAAAATGGACAAATTTTTATTGCTATTAATTAAATTATGATAGTTGGTCCACTCATTGACCATTTTTTACATCGAAATGAACAAACAATTCCATCACAAAATCTTATTATACAAAGCAATTGACGTGCATGGAATGAATAAAAAGAAGAATTCAAAGATGAAGAGTTTAGTTTCATTCAAGATGGTCGTGTGGCCTGAACGACATGAACATTGCAGCATACTGGAGGAGCCGACGTTCTGCTGAATCCGTTGCACCCATGTCCATTACAGGGGTCACCCGACCTCTGGTCCTCTGCCTGTAACGCCGCCAAGCAAATTGGATGTTGACGGCGGCCCAGGTCCGCCAATTCGATGAGTAATACCTCGCCGTGCGCTTCAGACTCTCGTTGTTGAATTTGTAACGGAAGTGATCGGCGATGTACTTGAGATTTTCTGCATCGAGGCCAAAGGCTTCCGTTGATTCAATGCAGACGAATGTCGCGGACGACGCCGGCAGCCGGTCTATGAAGGGCCGGCGGAGGCAATAGGAGAGCAGCTCGTCGCCCAAAAACCCTCCGGCTTCGATCATGCTCGTGGCGACCAAGCCCTTGCTCAGGCTTTGGTGCCGTTTTATGTGTCCACGGACTATGAACACCATTTGTCGTACCGGGTCTCCTTCTCTAATTATCTGTTAAGAGTTTAAAAACTTTAAACATAATTGTTTATATATATATATATATATATATATATATATATATATATATATATATATACACATTTTCTATGAATTATATATTTAACATTTTTAGACCTTTAATTTTTCAATAATTACTCTATTCTCTAAATTAATTCCTCTTAAAAAATAAAAAAACAATATTTATTGTTTCACTTTTTGTCCTTATTATATTTTTATTCATAAAAAATTAAATAAAATACAAATATATACCATCTCAAAAAATATATAAATATATTTTGATGTACCAAATTTTAGTAAAAGTCTTATCATTATAATATGATTTTTGTTAAATTTTCAACGCATGGCAGAAGAAAAGGGAAGACAACTTTGTTGAATGCGAATGTTCTGCAATCGGCCATCCAACAGTTGTCATCATCTCTCAACTGTCCCTTTTTATTTCAGTCGCACGTTTAATCAAGACTAAAAAGGAACAATGCTTATTGAACGTGCGACTGAGATGGAGAGGGGCAACTGAGAGACGATAACAGCTGTTGGATGGTCAACTACAAAGTACCGACTGCAGAACATCTGCATTCAACTTTGTCTCAGAAGTGGTAGTATAGTACTACCATTATGCTACACCTTTTTTTTTAAAAAAAAAATAATTTAAATAAATTTAAACATACCCTGACCACTAGGCCCGAACTATCCTATTTACTCTCTTTTTTTAATTCAAATATTATATAATTATTAAATCTAAAATAAATAAATAATTTTAAATAACAAAAATAATTTTATTAAAATTAAAGTACAATAAATATATTTATTAATGTTATATAATACCAAAAATA
This sequence comes from Bauhinia variegata, assembly GCA_022379115.2. Classification (NCBI taxonomy): domain Eukaryota; kingdom Viridiplantae; phylum Streptophyta; class Magnoliopsida; order Fabales; family Fabaceae; genus Bauhinia; species Bauhinia variegata. Next base: position 18,485,711 of record CM039428.1, on the reverse strand, counting down.
AAACATGTGTTTTTCTCAACCAATAAAAATACAGTAAAACAAATTGAAATATGATATATAGCTCTCAAAAAAAAAAAAAGTGACTTTTTGAGAGTAATTATTCAGGGTAGGATCTAAAGCCAAAGTAAACACAAAAATTACCATATATTTTTATCTAATATTTGATTAAAAAAAACTTAATTTGATGTATATTGTATGTATGTTCGTACCTTTTCTTCCTTAGAGAAGACAAGGGGCTTGACCCTATCACAAATGTTGTCAAGAATAATATCATCCAAATTGTGGAAAAGTGGTACCTGTCTAACACAAATCACTATTAGGACACTTCTTTTATTTGTTGTTACTGTAAACAATGCTAACTGAACCTAATTATTTTCTCATTCTATTCTAAATTCACTTAAAACGTTTTTTAATTTTTTTTTTTTGGTTAAATTTACATGTTCAAGCATTGATAGACATAAAGTTGGAAATAAATTCAACATATTTATGTGAAAGGGCATAATTATATACATAACGTTGGACAGACAATATAAAATCGTTTAAGAGTGTAAAGAAAAGGAACTCAAGTCCTAAATTTGAATGATAACATTTATTGTCTTATTTTTTAAATAATTATATTTTAATTTTTAAGTTAATTAAAAAAAAAAAAGCCTTAAACTATACAATAGCATAAGGAATAAACTAACAAATGTTGTTTATGCATTTTCTTATCGTTGTGTGTCAATTTCAAGAAAAAGCAACTTAAAAAAAAAAAAAGGACAAAGCAGAGGAATGAAGGAACAAAAGCAGTACATGAGAACAGAGGAGTTTGGTATTTGCATTAAGATTAGCATGTTGTCATATGCAGCGAAATCTAATTTCAACAAAACCATGCCAATAAAAATAGACATAAATCTTTTAGTTAAAATTTTATGTAGACATAATTGATAATACGGTGATAGTCTGTTAGATGAGGATATTTTTATCATCATCAATTTATCCAATAACCTATTATGCAATTTATTAATAATATATATATATATATATATATATATATATATATATATATATATATATATATATATATATATATATATATATATATATAAAAAGTGAATATACATGAAGAAATATACACTTAACAATCACTTTTTCATAAAAATGATAGACAAAGAAGCAAGGAAAATAAAATAACAGTGCAAAGAGCATAATTTTATTGGAAATACTAGTTTGTAACCTTTTTTATGAGATCTAGACAAAGAAAGCGCTTGATGTCCCTTCTAAGTCCTTCGGGCAAGTCTTTGACGATGGCCATTTCATCCAATTCTCCTCCCAGCGCTGCCCATCTATGACGTTCAAACTGGCGAACTCTTTGGCGCAATCGCGATGGCAGCTGTCTCCTCCTCATCCACCACTCCATGTCACGATATCTTAGCTGCATTTTTCTCCTATTTGCCATGACTGCGTGTAAGAACACCTTCATAGCAGCAATGAATCCTCACATTCAGACCATGCTTGCTGCATGTGCAATAGTTATATAAACCACTCTTCTATCTATGTTTGATTACCTGGATGTTACCAATCAACAAGGTGAAGAGCAATAGCCCACTCAGCACTATGCATATGCTGAAAGTCACTTCTAGCCAGTGACTCGTGGGTTCAAGCTCATTGCCAAATGTGCTGTAAGAAAAATCACCAATTTGAGTAAGAATCTTAGTTAACAAGTTTTCAAAAAACAATTCAACTCAATAATAGTCTTAAATCTAATAAAAGTAACATTTAGAGCTTGTTAATTTATTTACTGATTTACCTTAGGGTCATCAAACCCCAAAAAATGGAATAAAGAATCTTGACATTCAAGGAATTGCTAGATATGACTGGAAGAGCCCATTGGTAAATCCCATACTTGAAAGGTCCTTGAACATCTAAGCACAATGGCTTTCGCGTCACCACTGTTGTGTTTCCACCACATGGATTTCCCACAGTGCCTGTTGGTAGCATGAACCGATAGCACACCTCCTCTGAACACGACAGAGACAGATTGCAATTCCCACCTCGTTCACACTGTTGCCGGAGGCATGACGCAACTCGTTGAATTGCAAGAACATACCAGCACCCTCCGGCAACCTATAAATCAACGAAGGAAGAAAATTTATCACCAAGGTTGCCGCTGTATGGCCATGACTGTTATTATATTTATAATCAAACTGCGTATAGTTCACATGATCTAAGTTTATGTAGTCTCACTTAAGTAATTAACATTAACTGTCTCATACCTTAGTTTAAACATTACTCATAAAAGAAGCGAATACTAGAGTGGAGGTGTGCTTACATGAGAAGCAATGAAGTAAGCTATGAGATTGAGGCCAAAACCCCACCAAATGGTGCCAAATATGTAGCCTGTGACCTTCTGCATTTTTCTCATCAAGTAAATGATGTGATAAACCTTTGGAAGAAATTGGAATAAGAATATTATCAGTAGTATGGTCATTATCACTTTAATTCGCTCTTCTCTTATTAATTTGGGCACTATTAACCAAAACACCACCTGCAAGAAAAAGGGAAACAGAGAGCTTATACCATATGAAAAATATATAGACTTTAATTATAGATTCCATCAAAACTATTAGAAAGAATTACTAGTATTTTTTTAGTGAACTTTTTTCTAAAAACTCTAAATGAAAATCAAATTAAGTTTCAAGTAAATTTATATTATTAATTTGAAGGACAGTTAACTTAGTTTTTATTAATAAGTTAAATCATTGGATGGATTATTAAAAATTTTATAAAATTCAAATAACAATTATGCAGGGGATTCAATTTGCTTGTAGATTGCAATCGCTAACTTGATTAAGCATAACCATTATTTTATTCAATAGCATATAGATTATCATTATCGTAAAAGCAAATCCCCAAAGGTTGACGTCTCACATGCCAAGGCAAGTGCCGAGTACAATTTTATTTGCAATTGTACACTTGATTGACGACGTGCCAGCTGAACTGCCACGTGTTTCAACCGTATCCCCAATACGCCTAGCCTAAGACTATCCCGCGCATCTGCATGCAGCATGGATGCGTAGACTTTGATTTAACCAATCACTAAGTCTTAAACATGTGCATAATATCGACCTTTTCAACGTCTATCTTTGTGTAAATTTATCCTATTTATTTAAATATAATTTTTTAAAATTTTAAAAACAAATAAAAAACTTCTGTTAGCATGAATTTTTAAAATAATAAAATTGTACATACGTCAAGAGAATCTCGTAAAAATATCAATAAATGTACTATATAAGGGTGTAGGTTTAAATTGCACTTTGGATGTGAAAACTTTATCAATAAATAAATATTTTTATAAGATAGAAATCTTCTCATTTATTTATTTTTTTAGATTATATGAGTTTTCAAAAAATATTTTATGAAAAAACATTTATGATTTTCAATTGAATCCATTTATATAAATAATTTTGAATAGCCAAAAATCCAAACAAAATTGGTAACAGTAACACGTGAGTTGTAAGTACGGCACCGGCATTTTCCCCACAAATGATCCTATGTAGTACTCAGTGTACAGTGGCGAGCAGACAGTAACTGAACCTCACGGGTAAGTCGTGGCAAAAGTTAAGCAAAATTAAGGGTTGGGTTTATTTATAAATTTATCCCATTTTTCAGTGGAATTATTAATTTTAACTTGTAAAAGTTTATGAAATCAAGCCGAGAACCACAAAAAAGGAAAAAAAATCTAACCTGGGGGACGGGGAGGATCACGAACACATCGAACCAAAATCCCTTGAGGGAGCGCAAATAGTGAGAAGCTATTGTACGTGCGTCCCAGACGAGCTTCCCGCACCCCACCACCAGAGACTCCCTCGACACGTAGGCAAGCCGAAACTGCAGCCACAAATGGAATATATGCACCGCATCCACGCACGTGCGAAGCACCGTCACGATCGCCGCCAAGCCGCCGTCCATGTACAGGCACGGTGCTCCGTTTCTTCCTATCGACAGCGCGTAGAAAAACAGCGGGTCAATGGCCAGCGCCATGGCGCGCACCAACAGGCACGTGCGGTTCCACTTCTGCACGCGCTTGCTTCGCGGGTCAAGCACTTTTCCGAACGGTCCCGAGCTGGGTCTGGCTACGACGCGAGACGGGTTCTTGGTTCGGTTCTGGATAGGGATTAACGAAGAGCCAGCAGAAGCCTCCCATTGTGGCTGGTGAGCACGGTCGCAGCTGGTGGAGTGGAACACGGGAACCCCGACTTGGGTGCAAGCATAGCACTCCACCGAGGTGGAGCTTGGACTCTCATCCACAACGACGTCGTTGCTGCTATCCCCGCCGCTGCTACTGCTACTTCTAATTGGACGATCCTTCCCACAAATCCACCTGCATGCCCCCATCAAAACCAGATAATCAATTCAATAACCATACGATTCTATCGTTCGAATTCATTCAAACGTGAGCGATGTGATTAATACCTGACAAGAGAGAAGAGATCGGTGGGCATGGTTGATGGAAAGGAACCATGGGAGAGAAGCAAACTTGGTTGAAGAGTGTGCGGCGGCGGAGGAGGAGTGGGTGGTATATAGAGAGGGAGAGGAGAGGGGAGTGGGGTTGAGATGTCAGTTTGAGCACATGGTGTTCGATGTAAGAGCCGTTATAATGATACGAACAGAGAACGAGTGAGGAAAGGATGGAGGAGAGAGCCGCTTACGGTTACGCAACGTTGGGTACGTGGTGGGGTACATGCTCAGTACGTCTGTGTGTATGCACTCGCCTAGCTTTCTGCTTCCTGCCATTTTGTGATACTCCAAGGGGACCACCTTTTTTCCTTGGTCATTTTTTTTTCTCCTTTTATTTTTAAATTTTTTTTCTCCTCTCTTCCATGTCGTTTAACACTCATTTGATTTTAGAATAGTATAAAAATAAAAATATTTCAACTTAAAAAAACTTTTTTTTTCATTGTTGACATGAGAACTTTTATTGGCCATGGCAGAATTATTATTTATTTATTTTTTAAAAAAATATGCTTGTTCAAAGAAGCATTTTTTGAAATTAACGATGAAATGAAAATTCATTGTTGTTTTTGTCGTTTAGAACTTTATGAAATGTATTCCTTAACTTTATGTTGATACTCCTAACCATGAACATGCAGGAATATATATGTGTGTACCTTGGAAAATTTATATAATGTCTTAAATGTGTCCACTTAATCATGCAAATCTCCTATTTGGATAATTATATAGAGTATTAGACATGTATGATCTAATTTTCTCTTTGATAAGATATAGGTAGGACATGAGTAAATTAATGTTGAAAAGTTTTTATATTGTTAAATATTTAAGTCTATATTTTTTAGACACATGTTTGATGAGAAAAAATAATTGTAATTGTTTTTATCTTCTAATGAAATTACTCATTTTTTTAATAAAATAAAAATGTATAGTTCTTCTTGTCGTTCAGAGCTTTATGAAATTTATTTAATCTTAACTATGAACATCCAGGTATAAATATAAGTGTTAGCTGTGCCCATTTAATCATGCGAATCTCCTATTAATTTGGATAATTACAGGTATTATAATTAGACATCTATTGTCTAATTTTCTCCTTGATACAACGTAGTTTGGTGTGTATGTCACGCACTATTGAGTTAATACCCTAGACAGATTTAGCATGCTTCCGCCAACGAAGGATGGTCCACTTGATAATATTTTATAAAAACACGGGTATGAGTTCTCCTTAAACTTTATAAGTAATTTATAAAGTACCTTGCTAATTGATTTGTACGTCTCTCAATCAAATATAATGTTAGATTAGGGTATTCTTTAATTAATAATTAAAGAATAATTTTTTAAATATAAAAATTATTAAAATAGACACATTTTTTAAAATAAAATTTTCTTTCGTACATATATTTTTATAAACATATTTAAAAAAATTATTTATTTATTAACTGTGTCAAATTTTATTAATATGATAATAATCTTTATAATGTATGTGTACCTTACAAGTTACACATTTTTTTTACAATGTAGGTTGCTGCATTAGACATTAGGTACACAAGCAAACACGAACCCGGACGTACATATAATTAATTATATATTGGGTACAAAGCAGTGTCATATACGAAAAATGTGAAATGAAGAAGCTTCTCGGGAAAGAAACCTTGGAGCAATATATGGTCATGTTTGGTTGGGTGAAATGTATATGGATGGGAGGGGAAGTTTAACTAAATCCAAGTAATAAATATTACACTAGTAAAGGTTACTATTTTTAAACTCATTTCTAAATTCACCTTCTGTAACTACTAAATTCATCAATATATGGTCATGTTTGATTTTTCCATTCAAAATGAATAGTAACCAAACATGCTACTTATGATTTTCCATAAGAGTAGGCATTTTTTTTTAAAATAGATTATTCGCAGTCAATTGCACCGTGCAGTCAATTGAGGCCCATCTAATCTACTTACTATTACAGTTGATTGTGTTGATTATACAATAATAAATAAATTAAATAATCTATAATCGACTGCACATTGTAATCGACTGCGGATAATATAAGTGCTTTCTGCTAACCAAACGTACGCTATGTGTAGTACTCAGGTTTTGAATGGCAAGTTCCATCCCCTAAATGGTGGGGATCACTCTGATGAGTGGGGTGACGTGGCAGCACCAAACACCATAGATTAATTTTTTAAAAAAATAATCTAATATTTAACACTAAATTAAATATTAAGTAATTTGTTCAATAATAATAATTGGCACCATATATTAGTTTTTTTTTTTATGTGTATTAATGTTGAAAGTTGAACTTTAATAGTTACTTAAGTTGACATAAAAAAAGTAGTTATGTAGGTTTTCCATTTTAATTCTGAGAATGGCGCATGGATGCTTCCATGTTAATATCTAGATATTGATCATTATATAATTCGACACTGAAAATAATTGAGAGATCCTTCTTGGCAATTAGATTTTTTTATTTGTTTTTGTAATTAAGTCTCTTTCTCTCTTAAAAACTTATAAACATGTTTCAAACAATTTGGAATTTAATAGAGAACGATATAAAATATTTGGAAATTTTTAGATTACAATTCATTTTAAATGGTAACTAAAAAAAATTATTTTAAATAGGAGGCAACAATATCATTCATAAAAATATTTTTTTGTTGGTTACACAAAAAGAATTAAACCTCATATACTTTAGATATTACTCAAACATCTTACTAATAGTGGCTTCGAAAAATATTTATTAAATATAAATGAAAAGAATATTGTTTTAATGTTTTTTAATGAAAATTCTTACAAGATTGATTATTATGCCACCTCTAGAAAGTGCGTATTATTGTTTCAGATATGCTTGACATAAAATATAGAGATTATTCTTCCCATGTTCTCGAACATAGGAACAAAGATTATTTAGGTGGTTGGTAGGTATTATAATATTAAGAATTTGATCGAGCTCGTAAAAAACTTATTATCAATAGAAAAAAGTAAACAAAATTACTTTATTTTTTAAACGAGATTAATTAATTTAACCTTAAATGTAGGATTTACGATAAAATGTAATACAAAATATAAAGTTAAAAATACATACATACATATAATCAATATATATATATATATAAAAGGTCATGAAACCCTATAGGAAAAGGGGACAAAAACATATGCGTTATTCAAATATTAATATTGTGGAGTCACATGCAAATGTTATATAGTTTTCCAAATCCAGCATGACAACTTAACTACCCATTACTTGTCCAATTATCAATTGACTAATTCCATTTTTGTTTTTACTTAATTTGTATTATTAATATTCATATCGATGAAAAGATAAGGTTCAATTTCGATGGAACATAACCATCACTATCCACTTTAAATGTCAAAGCGGCTATGAGCAAGTTTAAACATAAGATGACAAGAATTCTATTATTTCCATGCCTCCTTCCTTGCATAATAATTTAATTTAAAGGTGATTAAAACATTTTCAACTTTTGAGTTCATCTTGAATCTTGCATTCAAGAAATGATGTAATGCTTGCTTGAATGTGCAGTCATCTTTTAATTAGTGGGTAACACGAAGCATCTAATAATTAAAAGCAATATGTTTACCTTTTTCTTTTCTTTTTTTTTTCTTTGTAGCCTAAAGTATTTTCACACCAAGTTTGAAGATTAATATTTGTGCACGAAAAAGTAGCAATAAATAATAAATGTATGATTTTTTTTTTATATGTGTACTTTGAAATTCTTTTAATAATAATTTTTTTCTTATACATTTTAATACAATTGTATTTTCGAAATTTTAAATTCAAAATCTCTAACTAGACTAAAATATTTGTCTACCAACTCTTTAAATTCCCTTAATAATTATTTGGTGTTATTTTAATTATTATAAGTAGATGTGCTACTACTTAATGCAATGAATTTTTATTTCTTTAATAGACATAATTAATTTGAAAATTTGAGTGTATATATGTTTAATGGATTCATCTTATCATGATTGATTCTTTTGATTTCTTTAAAATAATTTTTATTTGAAACAATACTGCTTGAAGAATTGGTTAGGCACTAAAAATAAACGTCTCTTCTAGTGAATATTTAAACTATGATTTATCACCTCAAGCAAAGTAGTATTTGATTATTGATGAGGCAGTTATATAGTTTTCTATATATAGTAGCTTTGATAAAATTAATTGGAACATGATCAAGAATTGGATATCAAGTTAAAATTGCATGCTTTCTTTCTTCCTCTCTTAAGAAGAGTGTCAACTTCAAGGTTACGAGACATGTAATATATATGGATTAACATGAACATTATTATATTCCGAATCTTGAAAAGTTGTTTGGTATAAAATTTACAAAAGTTAAAAGAAAAGATGAAAAAGTAACGTCTGATGCACAGTTCGATATGCAGACAGAGGAATATTTAAACGTTAGCAATTATTGAGATAGTCATGGAAGCTACTGTAAAATATTCTCACTCTCATGCATACATCTTATCATTGGACAAAGCGAAAAAAGCTTTCTTCATATTCTTTTTTTTTTTGAAAAAAATAGAAATATATTCATTGTCGAAGATGACAAGGCTACTCCTAGGACAAAGGACAATGGTTATATAAGGCTGCAGCAAATTCACAGTAATCAGATTCAGCTTGACTGGAAATATTAAGGCATTCCCAGTTGATGTTGCTGAACACGTAATCATTCCTTGCTTTCCATAGTCTTAGATCCATGCCATGGGTGGCATGGCAAGATTAACGGGCAATGCATAATGGAAATATTGAGTTTATTGGGGACCTTCAGTTTCCAAACAGATGACCACATCTTTTTTCTCCTTTCTTGAACTGCTACAACAAAATAATCCGGGGAGTTGGAATCATGCCAGATAAGATTGTCCCTTCCTTCTGCAATTTTCAAGTTCAAGATTATTTGGGCATCCTCCTTCACAATGCTATTTTCAATCCAGGACTTGGACTTAGTTTCCTGCTGCATTTGCTGGCCAACCCAGATTGGAATGCCAGGATTTAATCTGGGCGGGAAGGGAAAAGTGGAAGGACACCATGGTTCATCTGAGGCACTGGTTTGCGACTGTGTTCCCACTTGCCATCTGCTGTATCTTCTGATTAATTCCCTTCCTTCAATAATACTTCTCCATCCCCATGAAACATTCCCTGTGATCGGGGAGATTCTCTTTAAAGTAATTTCAAATTGAAATCATTTTTTTATTCTCTTTATTTCCTTATGATTATTTGCATAATTGAATCCGGAAAAGGGCAGCCTCAAAGTTCTCATTGTTTTCCTCGTCCTCCTAGTTAGAGAAAGTCACTACTATGGTCCCTGCAGATAGGACTCCTAAAGCTAACAAACTTCTCTCGTCTCTATCCTATTGAGATAACAACCTATGTGACGTATACAAATTGAATTTTGTAATCTTATCCATAAGCTGTCAACAACCTATGTAAGTGTATGTATATTGATACTTTCAATAATGAGAAATATATACTTCACCTGCTGATTTGGCTACAGCAACCATATTACTGACTTTCTGTGACCCTCCTTACTCCATCGTTTCAGTATCAGGAGGCAAATTTTGAAACTCCATGGACAAGGCCCCAGGCCCCTAGCAGGACTTGAGACCCTTGAGGACGAAAACCCAGAGCGAGCAAGGAGCAAAGCTTTCTTCATATTCAGTGCATGCACTTATCTGCATTATCATCCTCTTTACACCTTTTCTAATATTGCAAAATTATAAAGAACCAAAAACAAAAACTAACAAGTAATTTAGTTGATAAACACTAAGTTTAATGGTTAAGGAAATTTTGTAACGTTAAAAGGTGAATCACGCTTCTTGTTCCCGAATAAAATTAGTTTTATTTTCAAGTAAAAAAAAAAATTATACACAATATTGCTTTTTATAGTTTTAGTTAATAACCATCACTAGATAGAGTTTAAACGTGAAGTAACAACAAAATCTAGTTGAAAAATGAAAATTTTCAAAGAATGATGATGCCAATGGATTTGCAACAACTTTTAAAAGTAAATTTTATGGATAGTACCAACAGGAGTTATCTAATAGAACATGTTTAATCTCCATAAATAGGGAATCATGTAAATCCTTACTCACATTTAATGCTTATAAATATTGTATTGTCAACGAGTGTTAGGTAATATGATTGAATCTGGAATTCAAGTTCATTCCTAAAAAATATCACCACAATATATATACAATATAAATAATTTAGTATCTATCACTATAATAAACATTAACTAATTCAAATTAAAATCGGACAAAATTAAGAGTGACAGTTCTTCTTATCAAAATTTAATGTTATTGCAATGTCACATTATATTTACAGTATTGACAAAGAGATCTATCTAACTATATCTACGTGTATTAAGCATGAGCCAATTTGAATAATTTTAAATCATAATCGTGATGGCCTCTAGATTATGATGTCAACATTGACATATAGATAAATTCCATAATTTTATATTCTTTGTCACGTACATCTTCAAAATATGTATTATAGAGCACAAGAAAATAAAATAAAATGTTTATATGATAGGTATATATAACGTATATTCCTTTCAATTATTTGCATGTCCAACAACAATGATTGATTAGATTATAATTTTCAGTTAAGTTAAAATATATAGGAGGCTCTCTATATATCACTAGGGTATTGAAACAGCCTCCTAAAATACATATTTTCAACTTAAAAATAAAGAAATATATGACAGGGAGATAAAATGCCCAAGTTGTAAATACTGAATAGATATTTTAGTGCCAACTAAAGTTGGTGAAGTTTCTAAGAATTAAAACTGTATATAACAAGAATACGAAGATAAGTAAGCCATTTGTATATATTTTTTAGGTGTTAATGCCTATTTTTAATAAATAACTCACCTAATTTTTTCTTTACAAAGTTAGATATTTAAGATCTTTAAATTTTACAGGGACCCATAAAAAAAGCAATAATAGAATAAATGTATTAGTTTAGTGATATAGGAAATTGAGCTTTGAGACATTTTAGGATGAAAGTTTTCTGTGCTTGAAATTTTTCCATCACTTTTATTGAAAAAAAAAATATTTATTATTAATTCTATACTAGAAATGAATTACTCTCTTCTTCTTTTTTTTTTTTTTTTTCTTTTTTGTTAAATAAGATTCATCTTGGTATAAAAAATATATTAATTCTAATACTTTTTAGTTTATTTTTCAATTTCAAAAATAGAAAGCTATTGTGATAAGTTTATCCCCATGTTATCTTTCGTTCCTTTTCTAGAAAATGTCCCATTAATATCGAGCTGTTTCTTGCGACTTCTGAGGTCCAGAAATGTTTTGGCTTTTGGAACTTGGCAGAGGCAGTGTTTCTTGTGGTCATCCAATCCAAAATAAATAAATAAATAAATAAATAAATTTTCCAATTAAAAATAAAAAAATAAAATTGAACAATATTTTGTAATATGTTCTTATTATTTTTTTCATTCAAACACTCTTAATTATAAATATAACGTGATTCTTATAGGTAATTAAAATAAAATGGTCAAGCATGTACACTAAACTAAATATGGGTAATGTTCTTTTGAAATTTCACTATTTTCAATTCAACGCATCATTTGCTAACAAAACGACGAGCTCGATCACATAGGATTCTTTGAAAAGAGAGGACAGTCCCTGCAGTCTCGATGCACATCAAGTGTTTGTGATAATTCCCAGCAGAAACACGCTTGTGCTGGTTATTTTATTCAAACCAACATGTCTTATTGTCATTCTCTCCCATAATTTACTTAACTAACACTTCTTTTTGTCTTTCTTTCCCTTCTTTATGATTCAGAAAAGAAAGATTATCAAAACCCTAATCAGCAACACTACAGCACCATATTTTATAAGTTTGGAGGCCAAATTAGCCACTTATACATGGACAAATGACAATCAACCCTACGCGAACACTGCCCTTAAATTCCTCAATTAATTGCAAAACAACAAGTGCCTTATCTTTGTGGGACCTTCGAATCATGGTAGCCATGAGTTATTTTCTGATTGCCGTACACATTAGATGCCGTACCTTTCCATCTCTACCATAAGAGTGAGTGAAGTTGAAGCAATTGCTTGCCCAACTTGTACCAAATCAGACAATGAATTTGGCTAAGGACTCCCAAGTACAAAGAGAGAAAGTATAGTTGCATATAACATCATTGAAATGGATCTTTTGCGGTGCAACTGCATTAGCAATTGAAAAGTGCCCATTTTCTCTCTCCCTCTCTTCCTATCACGGTCATTTAGTAGTGTAGTTGAATCCACTCTACAGCATTTGAACAAATATTCTAACTCATTTTAGCGTGAGACTGATCTATATTTGAAATTAGAATTAGTAAACAATAAATCAATAAATCCCCCTCTCTTAACATGAGAGACTCTAATATTCAAACTCAGAACTAATCTAAAAATTGATAGTCGTTAGATCTTCTTGCAACTGCATTAACCATACAATTATAGGTGAATCCAACAACTAGTAGTCGATTGCATACTATAGTCGACTGTATTTAATTTTGATCTTAAAATGAAGATGGAGTATCTGCTAGTCAAATAGAGTATATATAGGATTAGATTTCTCATAAGCAAGTCTATGAGCAACCCCTTTAGTTATTCTCTGGGTATCCAGTAGAAATGAACTGATATCAAAGATCAAATATATAAGCTCTGGAATATCCAGTAACGCAATAAGTGTTTGCATAAGAGGGTAGGAGTTCAAAGCTTTGTCTGTTGTTGCATATGAAAAAGAAAAATCGTAAGATTCTAAGAGATATTATTAGGGTTTATTCTAGGTTACAATGAATGGAGAGAAAAAGAAATATCCCAATCATTCAAATTGAAAAGTTACAGATTTTTGGAAATTGATAGTTGTGGCAGACAGAGACAGAGATAGAGATAGGCATATGCATGCGTTGAGCTGAGTTTCTAACAATGGGCACCACAGAAGAAAAACGAAAAGTGCTAGTCATGGTTGGCTTGAGAAAAAACAAAAACACTTAGAATTAGTCGTCTTTGCTTACTTTGCAAGCCATATAAGTAATCTACAGGTGACAAACAGATCAATCCAACACACATACATATATCCATATCATAATTTGCATGTGTTTGATAACATAGCTTATTTTAATCTAAGATTTTCATTGAAACATATACACAAGTTACTCTTTTTTCTTTTTAGTTTACACTCCAGTATTAGGGATGAAACTAAGATTTAGTTAAGTGAATGGTATGGTGGAGATTAAAAACTCAGATATAATACTAAAATAAAACTGAAAAGTTAAGGGATTACGGCACTCTTAATTCCCTTCCCTCCCTTACTGTCTTCTATGCCCATATCTTTTAATTGTGAAAGTATATCTATATAGGACAAAGAGCGATAAATATCAATCACTCTAAACAATAGAAATTTTTTGGATTCGAATTTAGAATATTTAATTTGAAATATTTTGTAACTAACTAGTTTTTAAGGATGAGAATGTCATCCAATGCCTTTTCCTTTTAAAAAAATTCAAAGATATTAGGGTTTTCATTTGGTTGATTTCTAAGCCATAGACATTTATGTTTAAGAAAATGTTCACAAATATAAGAATTACGTACTCATTGCCCTCCAGCTTCTTTCCTCTGCTATCCCTCCAAAAGCTGCCCCAACCCAGATATGAATTCTCAATCTCACTCAGTAATTGCCGAAAATGAAGGTGCATCTCAAATTAATTAACATCTTTTCTAATTTTTCTTAAATCAAATAAGTGCAAAATAATATATACCTAATATCCATTCATCGTTTTTCACCCACAATATACACTCACATGCATCCTTAATTAACAAACAAAACACAACAAAACAAAAAATTCAGAATGAGACACCTTAAGTCAAATTAAGTATGATTTTCTTTTTGGTTTACAATCACACGTCCTTATATTTTAAATTTGAGATTAAATTTTGTTTAGGATGCAAGTAATTTATACTCGAGATGTTTGACTTAAATATTTTAGGGTTCAACTTCCTTCTTATGGAAGGAAAGGCAATATATTGTTAGTTAATTGATTATAATTTTTAATTTATATGTGTATGAAAGTATGTAATGAACAAACTTTTCAAACAAATAAGATTTTAAAACCAACAAAGTTTTGCATCCCTTATTAGATGGTCAAATTCTTAAACATATAATATTTAGAAGAGATTATACTTATTTCGATGATAATTTAGCCTTCTTAAGTAAAAAATAATATTTCAACCTAAAAAGAAAGTAGTCTCTAACGATGTTAGTAGGTGATACTTTGGTACATACCCAAAAAAGTAAAAATATTTGAGAAAATTGTTAAGCCACTCATATTACAAATAATTCTGGTGGATCAGAACTAACATTAAATTTTTAAAATTATTCTCACTAATCATCACTAGTCAACATATATGTAATGACTGATTAATAAAAGGTCATAACATTATTTACAGTTTGAATGCAACATAAGAAAGATGGTGTAAATTTTTTTTTGTATTTTTCCCCTTTAATTTATTTTAAATATCAATCAAAATCTGAATTCTTACAATTGAAAATGAGCTTAGTTAGTTGCTTCCAAATTATAATAATCTAACCTTGGCCTGACTTAGTCCCATTTGGTTCAGCAAAGACACTCCCCCAAACAACTTAATAATTACATGCTAATTATGTATAATTCCAATATAATATGCTTTTCTATTTGTATGTATATATGTGTCTGTATGTAAATAATTATATAAATTATATTTTTTATGTGAATAAATAAAAAAAAAAATTAGAAAATTATTATTAAGTGACTTAATCATAAATAATTTCAAAAAAAAATCAATTCGGTCACAATTAATATTATTTTTTAAAAAAAATTATGATCACTAATGGTTAGTGGTCAATCTGTGATAGCCATTAAAATGTAGAGGATGAACACTGATAAAAAAAGGTCATTGCATTATTTATAATTTGAATGACATAAGAAAAATGATCCCAAAATATTTTTTGTTTTTTTTTTTTTTTATATCTTTCTCGCCTCAAAAAATTGATTAGTATCTAGGAAGTACAGACACTTCTACATTTTGAGGTGTTAAGAGTGTCGAAGACATTTTTGATATCGGCACTGATGCAATATTCATATAATGGTATTTAATTAAAAAATATTTTTTGTTAGCTTTGATACTTGAAAATGATTTGAACATTCCAATTGATACTTTAAAATAGTTTAGATATTAAATAGGAATTTTTTTTTAAAAAAATTATTTTTTAAATTTTTAACTAAAAAATTACTTAAACATTTTAAAATATACTCCTCTATAGTTATAAAATAAAAAAATTATTTTAAAAAATAAAATATTATATCAAGATATATTTATATAAATGTTATATTAAAATATTATATATATAATATATATAAGGGTATCTCAATATTTTATTTTTTTTACATATCCAATGCCCCGCCCCGGTGTTCGTATCATGTTTGGTGTCTGTGTTGTAATCTGTGCTTCATAGATTAGTATCCAATTCTAGGAGGCATGGGATATGAAGGGGAGAAAAAAAAAAAAAAATTGTTCTTCTCTTGATATTTTAAATTTTAATTTTTCTTTTTAAAAAAAAAAAATTCCTCCTATAATTGTTTGGACCAGGACCAAATTTGATGAGCCCACAGGCCCAAAGACCATAGACCCAAAATTCAGAAACTGCATCATATAAGCCCTTTTAAGTCCTTTGCAATCTTGAGCAACTTTTTTATTTTTTTATAAACCAAAAATATGATTCAATTAAATTAGAGAAAAGTAACATCACAAAAGTAACAAAATTTTTTTATTAAATTTTGATATAATTATATTTTTAAAATTTAAATTCAAAATATCTGATTAAGCTAGAATAAGCTTATTAATTTATGCATTTAGTAGTTAAGTAATATATATATATATATATATATATATATATATATATATATATATATATATATATATATATATATATATATTTTAAATAAAACTAGTTTTTAACCCATGCATGCCAAGTAATCAATTTACAAATTGAATCATTTATATTTAATTGTATAGACATTGAGTTCTTTTGTATCATATCAGGTAAATATTTAGGTGGCTATAAATTAGATTTAATCTAGTTAGGAGAGAAATGAGTTGTATATGTATGTTTCATGTAAAGTTCCCAGCTTGAGTTGCTGCAAGAAGTCAAAACTCATAAAGAACAATATGCTTACAAATTAGTGACAATAAAAATTATATATAGTTGTTTATTTGAAGACGGCAGAGCTGCATGGTATGCTGAGTTGAATATTAGTTGATATGAACCTTATATTTATAAATCAAATGTGATGTGATATAATTTTGTTATTTTTTTCATTACACTCAAGTTATTTTTATATTCTTTAAATATGATATTATTTTTAAAAAAAATATTTTTATTAAATAAAAAATATTTTTATATCATTTTGAGATTTAAATTAAAAAAATACCTCTAAAAATTAAAATATGGATTTTTTTAATAAGCATATAATGATGTTTTTAAAAGAATATAAAAACAGAAGCAGCACTATTTATAAATGTCTTTCTTTCTTGAAAATAAAATATTATTTACTAACTTAACCACATATATCATATTCAAGATTTTGAAATATAACTATGTTAAAATATGATAAGAAAATTTTTATTATTTTTGTAATTTTATTTAACTCAAATTAAATTAGTCGATAATCAATATGATATTAAATATTAATAATTTATACAAAAAAATAAAATAACATATCACAAATATATAAATCAACTAATATGAGATTATTTTAAACTTTTAATCAAAGATATTTAATTTAAACTTTAAAAATATAACTATACTAAAACTTTAAAAATTTTTATCACTTTTATGATATTAATTAACTTGAATTATCATTAGCTAATGTGACCATAAAAAAATAAAATAACATTTCCATATTACTTTTTTAGGAAATAAATAACCTGGAGATGGGGGCCGTTTTGGGTTCGGGGGTGCACTCTTTTTCTTATCACTCGCCACGCACACCCTAGTGTGTAAGACCCTTTCGGTTGGGCCGTGGACTCGGGGCTTGATATTAATTGTGGTGGAAGCATGATTAACTTCGGTTGGGCCGTGAACTCTCGGATTATCAAAACGACGTCGTTATCATGAGGTTAAAAATCATAATCGAAGGTGCCACTTGGATCCGAAACCCGCAAAAACGGCCTCTCGTCATGCTTCCTCCACGACAAAGGACAAAACCCGAAATCCGAACATGAATCAAAAGAAAGAGAGAGCCATGTGCCTTTGATTGAATTCAATCTTAACTTTACAACATAAATATTTCAGTTTCAGAGTGTGTGCGAGAGAGAAATGGAGAGATATTGAGGGTTTTTTTCTACCCTCTATTCATCTCTCTCGGCTTGAGCCTTGTTTGCAATCGCTTCCATCTACCAGTAAGATCTTTCCCCATTTCCTTTTCTTTTGCTTCGCCATCGATTATTGTCCTGATTTTCGGGTTAGATTTATCCATTCTGCTAAATTTCATGTATTTGAGTTTGATTTTTTGTTTTCTGGGCACCCTTTTCTTTTCTAATTTCATTTCGGGTGACTAATGGACTAGGGATTTCCCTTGGGATTGCAATTGATTTCCAATGAGTTTTTTTTTTCCCTTTCGTTTTTTAAGAAAATCTTTGTCTACTTCCCTGTATTTTCCATCTCCCCTACTTAGCACATCTTAAGATAGATAATTCCCTTTATGAATCATTCCTTTGAAATGCTAGTCAAAGCATCTGAGTTTGTGACAATCTAGCTAAGTTTGGCTCCCCAGTCCCAAAGAAAAAGAAAATGAAAAAAACTATTTTCATACTGACTGGGTAGCACTCATAGATTATGGCTATTCATTTATTTTGTGTTTGATTATTCTGTCGAAAGTTGATGTGATACTTGTAGTATGAGGTTCTAACGTCTTGGAAGATCGCCCTTGAGAAAATTGGAAATGGAAACAAAAAAAAAAGATATTTTTATTCTGGCTATAACAGGAATAGATTATGATATTCAATTTATTTTTTGATTGAGCATGTTTGTAGAAAGTGTGCCAATGTCTTGACACAACGTGCTACGTTTGCTTTTTTGCTCAATATAACAGGCAATGTTCCAGACATGATGCTTTGGGTCATTGTGAGCAGTCGAATTGAGGTCCAAATGATGATTTTTGCTTAATATTTTATATGCTTTGGCTCAAAATGTGGAATTTTGCATCAAGCTGTATTGCTGGAAGTGTGGTATTGAAAAATGATTCTATAAAGCTACCTCATGCAACTCCAGATTGTTCTGATGATGAAACATCTTCTAATGTGAGCAGAGAGGAGGGACTGGAGTGTCCAATATGCTGGGAATCTTTTAACATTGTCGAAAATGTGCCATATGTTTTATGGTGTGGCCATACCCTTTGTAAAAATTGCATTTTGGGACTACAATGGGCTGTTGTAAAGTTTCCAACGCTGCCCATTCAGCTCCCACTCTTTATCTCCTGTCCTTGGTGCAACCTGTTATCTTTTCGTTTAGTTTATCGAGGAAATCTCAAATTCCCTCGCAAGAACTACTTTCTTCTCTGGATGGTTGAGAGAATGAATGGTGATAGAGTGAAATCACACTCATCTTTCTGTGCGGATCATCAATCGCACTGGCCAATTAGAGACAATTTAACCACAGTAAGCCAAATAAGCAATTTCAACCTTCGGAGGGGACAAAATGTTCGCCATCCAGAGACACCAGGTTCAAATCAATATCATGGTTATACTGGCAACTGCCTCAGCATGGAAAGACTACACAGTTCTCTTAGGAAGTCACTGGTTTTCTTCGCCCATTTGACAGCTAAGTTCCCATTGGTGATTATATTTCTTCTGATTGTCTTATATGCAATACCTGCAAGTGCAGCCATTTTGGCTGTGTACATACTTGTTACCATACTCTTTGCTTTCCCATCATTTCTCATCTTGTACTTCGCATATCCTAGTTTGGATTGGCTTGTGAAGGAAATTATCACCTGAGACAAAGAGGCAGCATAGACTTATATTTTGCAAGCATATTTATAGAAGTTTGCTCTACTCTTATCTAGTGCCTTCAACTTTGTAATTAGCCGACATCCCCATTTGTTATAAGCTGCATCATTTCCTTTGCTATGGAGTCCGCTATCCGCTCTATAGCATTATACTTTTGATGTTCAGTTCTGGTTAGAATTTGGCAGGTTGGTGAAGTGATGTGAGTTTCTGGCATTGATGGAAACCAAGGTCCTGCAGAGAATATGTTAATGAATGATGATTGTACCTTTTCCTGCGCAACACTTGATCAGGTGAAACCACAGTTGATACACTCATGTAGTTTGATGATATCAGAAAAACAGTCTCTTTTGTTGTATAAACAAGCATGTATGTTTCTATTTTTTAGTTCCTGTAAATTATATGATAATTATCCGAGTTTCTTGTCTGGTTTTCCTCTTGGAGGAGTTCCATTTGAAATTATTGATTTTGGTTGCTGGAAGGTCTCCTTCTCTGCTCTGAAAAATGTATGTTTCATGCATAGATGCCTTATACAAAAATTCAGAACAAAAGTACACATACCAAGAAAATGCCTTATACAAAAATTCAGAACAAAAGTACACATACCAAGAAAAAGCACAAATACAAACTATAAACTATAGTATACTGAAAGTAACTTAGTATGATGTGATTAGATAATATCCCCTCCTGCAAAGTCTGGGAAGCCCATGGGTCCGCAACCTTCAATTAGCCCCTACAAACTGAGTACTAATGGGACAATTTCATAGTGTGCCAAAATGAGATGCTTCAACTTTCAAGGAAAGCATGATATGTTTGGGAAAAGACAAAGTAAGTGGTCAGTCCAAGCACTTGATCCTCTATTTTCCAACTCAATTTTCGCTTCAATATTCTACCCCAGCAGGAGACAGAAATGGCATGAAGATAGAATTAGTACAAACGAGAATGATCATCATGTGGAGATGGAGCATTGAAAAAGCTAATGCATAGTAATGAATATCTAACTGAAAACGTTCTCCTCTAGTGTGCCTGGATCCACGTTATCAACACTCCATTCCAAGCTAACTACATCCACTCCAAACAAACAAAACAAAACCAAAGATAGTAGGACATAAATAAATCCAAATCCATTTAGATTTCAGACAAAAGCATGACAGCAAATGAAAGGAAAGCAAACCTTCTTATTCTTATCATACTAAGGATGATTCTCCCTAAAGTACTAGGAATTGATTTAACAACTTGTCACAGTTTTAAAGTAATGATGACTAAATTGATAAAACTAAAATGTAAAGGATTAATTTTTTATAATAAGTAAGCGTTAGGAACAAAAAATAAAAGTGAGATGAAAAAGTAAAATAACTGCAGAGAAAAAAACTACGCTGTCGCCGTTGCCGGGGATCGAACCCGGGTCACCCGCGTGACAGGCGGGAATACTCACCACTATACTACAACGACTTGTTGTGAATGATTTGAAGAAAATATATAAATATTCAATTAATATATACAAACATTGGTTATTGTTCTAGAAAGTTCTGTGCTTCTCCACTTCTTTCTAATTTTTTTTTGGTTTTTAATTTTCGTAATTGTGGCCTCCACAATTAATCTGAGGCTCCCATGAGATCCAGGTAGGACAATCCATGAACCAGAGTCCACGTGTCACAAGCTCTACGTAGAATGCCAACCTTTATGTTGTATTGTCTGTTTGTGCTAGTGCTATGGGTGCCGATACACTAAACCAGTTTAGTGTTGATTTTATGGTGACGACATAAACGTTTCAAAAGATGGTAGCAGCCATTGCCGTTTCTTTCCCTAAATCTACACTTCTGCAGAACCCCATCAGTTTCGGCGAACCAAGTCCAAATTTTCTTGGTGGCTCTTTAAAGGTTCTCTGCTTAAATATAAAACCAAGGCAGCATAGAAGAGATTTCACCAATTTGGTTGTGGCTTCAGCAAGCCCCACTATCGCTACTAGCAATGGCAGTGGCAGATTTTACTTCAATTTCACTGGGTTCCCTTTCCCTCTAGGTCCTTTCCTCAATAGGCGCACTATCAGGACTGAAGTGAGCTTCCTACACTATACTTGGCTTTGCTGCTTACAGTGATTGATGGATTGATATGGTTGGAAATTTTGCTCATCAAACAGTTAGGAGATGATGCTGATATGTACTTGTTAATTCTTTTTGGCAAATACCCAGTTCACTTTTTAATTTCCGTCTCTTTTAATTCTGTTGGAATTTGTGGTTGAATGGAGAAAATCCTGCATTTCATGGAAGTTCTCTGTGTTTCTAATACTGGGTATGCAAATTATTATGACTACTATTGTTGCAGGTCTATGTGATAGCTGTTCTTAGTTATTGTTTAATTAGCCACCTAGGATTCCCAGGCCATGAATGCATCTTTTGTAGCTAATCTGCTCTTGTACCATGTAATAGCGGCTGCTTTGTTTTTTCTTCTACATCTTATTCTTGAATAAATCTGATGTAAATGGCACACGTACTATTTTTCCAGCAAACTAAGGGAATTGAAGTTCCCTGTTCAATCCTGACTCTGATTTTTCTTGATAAAGAAACATATAGAAGTAAATAAAAATCTTTTTTAAGAATAATGGACTTAACTTAGTAACAATTAGAGATTGTGAAATCTAAGCAAAAACAATAGACTAGTGATGTTTATGGAATCTGGTGAATTTACTCATATATGAAGTACACGTAGAAAGTATTACGCATAGGGGCATTGAACTTCATTTTTCATATGCATTATGGAAATGTTAAATGGCAGGTTGACGTTTCATCTTATATAGTTTTTATCTCTTATGAACAGTTCTCTGTAAATTATTGCTGCAAATTTGTTTTTGAGATACTTACATGTCCTTTTATTGCAATCTTGTATTAGGCTGTGAAGGATTTGATATGGCTATTCGAACAAGAGCAGGCATTAGGCTTCAGCAGTGTTTCAACAAACATTAGAATGACAGTTATCAAACTCAAATCTGGAGGCTTATGGGTCCATGCACCCATAGCACCAACTGACGAGTGTATACAGGTCCGTTTTGTTATCAAATTCTCCTTTCATTCATCAGAAAATTTTTTAATAGCTCTTGTTGCAGTGGAAAAG
Organism: Bauhinia variegata; assembly: GCA_022379115.2. NCBI lineage: Eukaryota > Viridiplantae > Streptophyta > Magnoliopsida > Fabales > Fabaceae > Bauhinia > Bauhinia variegata. Next base: position 18,463,040 of record CM039428.1, on the reverse strand, counting down.
GAAACACGTATCGTCAAATTTTCTTGTGTTGTTATATGTGGTAGTTTAAGTCCTTTTTTTCAACAATCTTTATTGAAAACCTTGGATGCTAAATGGAATCTCCTATGAGCTGATGTGAATGTAACTTCTGTGAGAGATTGACATTTTTCACAACCATATTGACATGGTTATTAATCTATGCTTCTTTAACAAGTGAATTTTTTGTCTCTTGCAGCTGATCAAAGAGTTAGGGGCTCCAGTTGAATATATTGTTCTACCTACTTTTGCATATGAGCACAAAATATTCGTTGGTCCATTTTCTAGAAAGTTTCCGCGAGCTCAAGTCTGGGTTGCCCCAAGACAATGGAGTTGGCCATTAAATTTACCACTTGAGTTTTTTGGAATTTTTCGTTCTAAAACCTTGAAAGACGAGGATTTATCCACCCCATGGGCTGATGAGATAGAGCAAAAAATTCTAAGCTCACCAGAAGTTGGTAATATATTTTGTTTTGCATATCCTCAGGTTTCATCTTGATGAATCCACTAAGAAGAAACTAATATGCTTGTGGATTGTCTCAGGAATTGGGCCGTATGTCGAGGTAGCTTTCTATCATAAGCGTTCCAGAACACTACTGGTGACAGATGCTGTTATTTTTGTACCAAGACAACCGCCGGAGTGTATCAGCAAAGAATCCCTGTTAGCTTCTGCAAAAAATGGTTTGGCAGTAAAAATTCTCAGTAAAGGGAAGGAAGTACCGGATGAACCAGTTGTTGACAACAAAACGAACAGGCAAAAAGGTAGATTCTTATCAATCTCCAATTACAATTACAAAGCAAATAACTTGTCATTTGTTATCAAACATAGTCTATCCGATGCTTATGAGACTGCAATATTGTGCAGGATGGGAAAGAATGGTTCTCCAAATATTGTTTCTTGGTCCATCAAATCTATTAGAACCTAATGCTAGCTTTGCACAGATGTCACAGAAGTTGATAGTCTCTCCTATTGTGAAGACATTGGTCTTCAACAAAGTTCCTGAGAAGGTAATATCTTTGCTTGCTAAGCAACTTCCTAGTGATAAACACTTTACATTATAGCACCACTATGAGTCCCGTTGAGGCTTGTGACGGACTCTATCCTTCGAACGAGTTAGCCAAAAAGAAAAAAGATTATAAATTTTGCTTGGTGATTATGAGTCAGGTTAGAGATTGGGTTGATGGAATCTCAAGGGACTGGAGATTCAAGAGAATAATCCCTGCTCATTTCGCCGCACCGGTAAACGTGAGTAGGTCAGATTTCCGGGCTGCATTTGCATTTCTTGATGAGCTTCTGGGCGAGCGGTATGTGACTCGGCCTTCGCTCTCTCTTCTGTTCACCTCAATCATGGGAAAAGCTGCTAGTTATTTTCCTCCAGATGACATGAGGACCTTATCATCCCTTGATCAGTTTTTGGTTTCTGTTGGAGCCGTGAAGAAGACTGTCTCAGGCAAGAAGCGGCGAGATAGCATAACAACATAGGCCTAGGCCTGCTGCTTAAGTGTCAATTTGTTAGCTTTGCAACTGTGTATAAATCTAATCATGTTACAATACCAATACCACAAAGATTTTGATATTACAGATTGGAATAGGAAGTGTTGGAAAATTATGGAAACCCATCTGCATGAGAATTTTTCCAAGAATCAACGGTGGAAATTGTTGCCATGTATTTTACTAAAATACTATAGGCAACGGTTGTAAAAGGGAGACTAATATACCGTTGTCAATTAGAGGAGTATAGGCAACAGTTTATTGGTAATGTAGCCTATACTACAATAAACCATTGCCTTGAAATTATGAAAGAATCCAATGCTATATATGGGATGATTTTCACAATATTGTCTCTTTTTGGTTTCTATTTTCTCCATTTGGGTTATCTCTGTGAAGCACCACTTTGGGCATTGTCAAAGGCATGCATGGCTCCCTACATTGATGCATCCACCATCTTTTCTTGCCTCTGCCCCAGGAAATTATTAAAGAAGAAGCTACCTTTTTCTTCCTCCATAACCCATTATCAGAAATATGCATGGGACCCTAGCTGTCCCTTTTCTTGGTTAATGTAAATGCTGAGAAAACTTTGCTGCAGAAAATGGTTGAATGGGACCTCATGGTCATGCTAGTCATTTTCAAAATACCTGCATCTTCATCTGCATGCAAGTGGAGCAGCCACAAACAATGGAGCACAAAAGTTAGCTTCCCCAGTTTACATTATTAAATTTAGCTCCATCATTCATTGTTTGCTTCTTATCAGGTAATGGCTATATTTTTCTTTTCTAAAATTAATTTTATTCAGCAATAAAAATGTTTGAATCTCTCCTCACTTACTAAATAAAATAACATATTCTATTTTATAATTTTGTATTATAATACGTGACACTTTTTTTAATTAATAAAGAAATTAATTACTAATATTATAAGTATTTTTAACTAATTAAAAATAAATTTTTCAATTAATCAAGAAGAGTGGAATAATATTGTGAGACAGAAAATATCTTTTTTTATTAAATCACTTTACAATGATAGTAAGAAAAATTTAAAACTTTTATATCTTACTATTAAATTATACCTGTTAGTATATTATTGGATTTACAACTAAATAGAAATTTTTCTTAAGTTAATTGCCAGGACAGTACCTCAAGAAAACAAAATAAAAAATGGAATTTTAAGCAACGCCCTTGTAATAGCAAGTCTTACATAACCACATTACTTCAATTTTACCAAATCATCTAAATTCATGCTCTGTCCCACATATTTTTAAATTCATATAAATAAATAAATATTTCATTAAAATAATAAAGTGAAGCAAGCTGACTTTATCTACTAAAATCTAATAATTAATTCCTTAAATGTGTGGTTAACACGTTTGCCGACAAAATAGAGGTGCCACAAAATGTTGTTCAACAATCATCAGCTTAAATCCAAGCAACAATAATATATATGCTTTTATAGATAGATTCAATCTTTTTAATAAAATAGAAGTTTCAAGTTATTACATCTCTACATTTTGTCGTCTCAGCCGGTGGCCATAGAACCATCACACGCCACGTGGCTTAGATAGAGAACTGACTCAACCAAAATTTGGAGTTATATTTCTGATTTTGTATTTTTAGGTGATTGATTTAAAATTAATAGTTTAGAATTTTTTGAAAAAAAAATGTGATGAAATTTAATTCATTAAAATTTAAAACTAATAATTTAAATTTAAAAGATAATAACTCTTTTGTCACTTCAAATCCACGTGGACACCCCTGATTAAGGAGATCCCTTGATATTTAAGAGCTAGTAGAATCGTCTTTAAAAGCAACGAGGGTTGATTGGACTAATATTCTTTTTTCAATAGGTATACGTTGGATATATCTAAAATATTTAATTATAATTTTTATTTATTTAAATATATATATATATAGTTAATACTTAATTATTTATTAATTATTCAGTATCAACCTAATAAAAAATATTAAATAGAGAAATTGGATCTAAGTTTATTTTAATAGGAAGAGACTAATTCTTATAAAATTAAATTAGTAGTTTATTACTTCATTTGAGATCTCTTATATTTTTTTCATTTTAAGTTTGAATTTTTTAAGATTACGTAAACTCTTGTCTCGTTAAGTTTCTATTATTTATGAATTTTTTTTATAAAAATGACAAACTTATAAAAAAATTTATATTAAAAGAAAAGTCATATTTAATATTGTGTCACAAATAAGATTTTTTTCAATAAAAATAAGCTAATAAAAAAAAAGTGTTATGAAGATAATGTTATATTTAGGCTAACTGTCTGCCCCTATGGGATTCCAGACAAAGCACTAGTGTGTCTGACAGGATTAAAAACTTGTAATGACATGGAGTAATATTTAGATTTGATTGAATAAATAGTTGAAAGGGTAAAATGTGAATTAGGTATTGTTTGGATTAATTTGACAATTGAGCAAGACTTAACGACGAGTAACAACAAACTTGCTGGTCAATTTTCTTCTTGTTTCCTTCAAGTTTCCTTTCTTTGTTCTTTTCTAGATATTTTAAACCAGATTGCTTTTCAACAATTTCCTAATCAAAATTTATTCTTGTTTCAATCATTACATACTCTTATTTAACACTGAATTAAGTTTAAGATAATTAGTTTTCAAGTAACTAGTAGAGCTGACGTGTTTAGATATATATCATGCAAAAGTTTTTAATTTACAATTATTAAAAATAATATTGATTCGATGAAAATAAATTAAATGAATTTATGATAAAAATCCTACATTGTGGCATTAATAAATGGTCCATTTAATTACATTTTGAACCCACGAATATAATGCTCCTGCACATTTGGTATACCTCACTTGGTGGACAATTCTTCTAGAAGGTCAAACGTAAATTGAACTGAGCCTAGAAGAAAATACTAATTAGAGTAATAAGTCAAAGAAAAAAAAACTTAAAATGGAACAGAGCCTATATGCAAACTTGAATTTCTAATTTTGTAAAAAGTTATTAACCATTGAGATTAATTTAATTACAAACTGAGTTACTTTATTGTTAGAGAGAATAATTAAGACTTTGATTAGAAACAGCAAGAAGTATATTCGACGGAACAATGGAAGCATATTTTATATGTGACATGTTTTTGCATCAATCACTGATAAAGAATCAGGGAACATTAATTTCTTAGATGAAATATTAATTATCATAAATATAAAATCTCAAATGTTATTTGTCTTTTACTTTCTAGGCAGAACAAATTTAAATATACCACATTTATTTCAAAATTAACATAAAGAATTTCAAAGCAGATTTCTTGCCCATAAAAAAAGAGTTTATATTGTGAGTGACGATGCTTTTATCCTATTAATTATAACGATAATGATAAGATTCAATAGAAACCATGCACTTTAATACATTGAATGGGAAATGAAAACTTTTGCATAATAATTTGAAAAATGAATCTCAAGACACAAAAATGTTCACCACATAAAAGTGCTATAACTCTGAAATAAACATTTTAACCATAACCATATGTTTTTACAATCCTAATCTAGCATCCATAGACATGGGGGAGAGATATATATATATATATATATATATATATATATATACCCAAAATAAATTAAGTAATATACATTTTTATATGTATACAAATTTTTTTTGCACCAAAAGAATATTTTGACTTTGTTCTATGTAGTATGTACATAAAATTTAATTGTAATACTTAATTATGAGTTATCTTTTAGTCAATGAAAAGGGTTCAATTTTCATTTTCAAATTCAAAATTGGTAATTTCTTCTCTTTTTTTTTTGTGGAGAATTTATTTCTTTGCGAAGAAAAATCTTTGTAGACCATTCTCGCATTTTTCGCCAATCACGCTGAAATTCTTTAATAAGAATATTTTTATTTATTTATTGGATCAAATCAAAATTCCTAATAAGTAAAAATTCTTAATTTATTAAAATGTACAAAAAGAAAAATCTAATCCCACGTTCAGTTTTAAGTGGGACCGTAAACTAAACGCTGTCTCTCTCTCACACAAATATTCTCTCTCCGTGGATTCCGAAACAAACGCGCAGAGCAAGAGAAAAACCACCGTACCATAACCAAAGAAACCATAAACAGTTGCTTGCACGTTCTCTGAAGCAAATCCCTCATAGAAAACAAGCTGAAAAGGAGTGGCCCCATGCTCATCTTCTCGCACCGGCGTTTCTTCTGTTTCATTGCCTTCCCTTTTTCCTCGCTTTCTGGTCAAGCAGGCTTTTACAGAGTCTGCAATAAATAAAAGGTACGCTTTCTCTACGCGTTGCAAGCCAAAATCAATGCCCACGTAATCCCCCTTTTTCGAGTTGTCTTCTGGGTTTTACTTCTCTTCTCTAATGTAGAAATGGGTAAACGGAAATTTGTGATATTGGTGATTGAGTCGGGTTTGCGGGACTTTCCTTGAGTTCTGTTTCTGTTCTATTGGTTTCTTTTCATTGGGTGCGTTTTCCTGTTTATCGGTTTCTATTGTTTTCTGGGTTGAAATTATCTTCTAAAATAGTCGTCTATGGTGGGGCCTTGAAGGATTACTTAACCATCACGCTTGCAATGGATTTTGTGATTTGTGTTTGTTCTGATTTTCAATTCCTTTGTGATTTTCCATAAGAATACAGATATCAATAATGATTTATTTTTCATGTTATATTTGCATGATGGTATTCGTCTACTGTTAGTCTGATCTAATTGCTGCTTCCACATCCCTGTTTCTTTTGAGGCGATTCAGATGAATATTGCACTTGATAGCTCATCTGAATATGTTATATACCCAACAGTGCCTGCTTGTAATTCCCATTTTCCAAATCCTACTTGTTGCATATCTTCTTCCATGTTCGGATACCTAATTGATATGCTTGATAGATGTCTTTTGTATCTAAAGGGTAGTTAAAGATTAGAAATGTCATATTTTGTATATTTGATGGTCTGTTAGAGTTTCCTATAGTCGATTCATTAGCATTTCTTTTTCTGTTATTACGTTTTAAGGTTCAAGTCATTGTGAAGCATGAAGTGATTTATATACTTTCTTAGCATTCTGAAATGGTCATCTTCTAGTTGAGAAAAGTTCCCAAAATCTTTTCTTTCCTTACGGAACTGCTGAAGATTATGAATTGTGACTGGAGTGGAGTTATTCTTGCAATGATATGGGTTTGTCACTTTATATATTAATTGTAACGTTATGTAATTTGATTCCTTTTCACCACTAACTGAAGACATTCTATTGCCTTAACCTGTCTACTTCTGCTGCAATTCTGGATAGGCCTTTGTATTGCCTTTGCTGTTTGAATCAGTCCTTAATTTTTCCATCTTTTATCGTGTCATTGCCTCATTTAAAATTAGCTTTGTTTTGATCTTTCAGGATTGTCTGCCCTGAATTGGTGCTGCATATCGCGCATCTAATTGCATGGCTGATGACAGTGGCAATTTAACAGTGACCCCAGAAGTAACTATGTCAAGTGGGGTTAATTTAAGAATGTACTCTGGTGGAAAAGCAAGTTCTGGAAATGGTGAAGAAAAAATTCTTCCTCATTATCTCAGAGCCTCTACTGGTTCCTGTCACGATGTGTGTAAATATGGGGGGGAGCATTCATTTGGGTTGAAAGAAAGGCGCTCTTTGCCTAAGGGAATTAGAAGAACATCTCTTGGCCAAAGTTCAGTAGTGAGTCTTGATGCCGCAAAGAAGTCAGCTGTGAAGCTCAGAGCATCACTCGATTCTAAGCTACGGATTTCTGATACCTCTGACACCAATAAGCAGAATTTTCTATCAAAATCAACTGAAAGTCAAAAACAAGTAGTTTATGGAGTTCCAGTGAAGAAAACATCAGTGGTGAAGCGCAGAGCATCCCTTGATTTGAGGCCACAGATTTCTGATGCCTCAGACATCAATAAACAGGATTTGCTATCAAAATCAGCTGAAAGCCAACAAGCAGTTTATGAAGTTATTGCAGAGAAGACATCCATGATGAAGTCAAGAGCATCACTTGATTCCAAGCCACAGATTTTTGTTAGCCCTGAAACCAAGAAACTGGATTTTCCATCAGAATCACTGGACAACCAAAATCAAGTCGTTAATGAAGTTCGAGTAAAGAAAACATCAGGGGTCAAGCACAGAGCATCACTTGATCTCAAGCCACGAAATGCCATTAAGCAGGAAATGCCAACAAAAACACCTGATGTTCATAAACAAACAGCAAGGCAAGTACCAGTGAAGAAGTCATCAGTGGTCAAGCTCAGAGCAACGATGGATTCCATGCCACAGATTTCTGGTACCTCTGATGCCAATAATCTGGACATGCCTACAAAGTCGCCTAACAGCCAAAAACACGTAGAGAATGAAGTTCCAGTAATCAAGAAGAAAACATCATGGGTCAAGGTTAAATCATCAGTCCATCCAAAACCCCATACATCTGATCATTCCAAAATGATAGGGCGAAAAATTTCGCCAACTTCTAAGAAGGTGGAAAGTTTACCTAAACCAACTTCTTTCAGAGCTAAAGAAATGAAGTTGTCTGCAAAGAGTGACACTTCTTCGAGGCCAAAATCTTTGACAATGAAGACAAAATCTTCTACTAACTCCTTAGAAGGTTCCAGTGGCCGGAGAAATGGTGAGCTCAAGATGCAAAAGAGCGCTGCCTCCAATGAACTCAAGAGTGGAAAGGGGCCCTCCAAAGTAGCTACAAAGAAATTGCAGACACCCTCAAGAGTTTCATTGTCCCCCAGACCTTCTCTTAATAGAGCTTCTAGCTTGAATTCAAGAAAGCACAGGAGCCTGAAAATTGCGTCTCATCTTAAGAACCTTTCGAAGACTAGAAAAGACGAACCCAAGCAACAAAGCAGCAATGAGGTTGAGGAAAAGACTTTGTATGTCATCAAGATGGAAAGTGAAAATAAAACTTCAGAGTCTGATCAAAATGCAAGTAAAGATGTTGATTCTTCCTGTTCCCCTGGGTCGCTGTCTTCACGTAAATCATTATCCTCCTCAACTTCTCAACCCTCGTCTCAAGAATATCAAGAGGAGTCCGAACATACTACCAGTGAAGAAGAGGAGGATTCCTTTTCAGGAAACCATGAAATGGAGCTCGACGATGTAGAGACTTTCGAAGTGGAGGAGAAAGGCAAGCCCGGAAAGGATGAGGTCATTCCTTCCGAAGACAGGGATTCCCAAGTGTTAAAATTGAAGTTCAGAAGGGGAAAAGTGATTGAAACTCAATCTGAGAAAAATAGTCCAAGGAGGCTTAAATTCCGGCCAGGAAAAGTTTTATGGGAGAATGCAATAGTCAGGGCCGAGAGCCCAAGGAAAAGCTTTAAAAGAAGAAATGAAGCTGGAGCTGCTGTTGATTCTTCACCTGGTCCAGAGAAAGTTGTTTTGAGACATCAGGATGTGCAGGGAAAGAAAGATGGTCAGGGATTGTTTAATAACGTGATTGAAGAAACAGCGAGTAAACTGGTGGAAACCCGGAAGAGCAAGGTTAAAGCATTGGTTGGTGCCTTTGAAACTGTAATCTCTCTCCAAGAGAAAAAGCCAGCAGCAAACACAGGCAGTCAATCTTGATACACATTTTCTAGGTTTTCATTTGTTTGTAAAGAAGTCTTCGGAAATTAAATCTAAGCATGTGGTAATACAATAGAAAAAGCAGAGGTAGATTTGGCTTGAGTTGTGCTTAGAAGCCTTGTATGTGTAGAGTGGAATGGTGAATCTTTGAAATAATGTATGTTATGTTGTGAGCAATTCCATGACTTCTCTCTCCCAATTAAGGTAACTTTAAAATTATAATTATTCTTGAGACCTTTTATTTTGATAGTTATTATTGAGTTAGAACATCTCAAGCGGCTTTTGGCAGAATATTTAAGATAAGATAAGATGGTTCAGATTGAAATCATATGGTTCTTTATGGAGCAAATTGACTCAGATAAGGCAAGTTGTCTCCTGTCTTAAGTGCTTAATTTTGACTGGCAATTCATATGTACCATTTTATGATTATTTTTTCTATTCATAGATAGAATTAAATCTTTCTAGTTGAGGATAAGAATATGACTTTAAACCTAAAATTTAACCAACAGTTAATTCACAATAACATTGAAAATATGTAACTTCAAAATTCAACACAACATTTATTATAATGGCATTAAGCACTCCTACTAATATTTTTGTAATTCTAAATTTATCTTTACCTTTGATATAATATTTTTAGTTTAAGGTTTTAAAATTTATTATAATAATTACCTATGGACACCCAGTGAAAAAACTTTAGAAATCTCTTAATTAATTATATATGCCTTGTTTCGTTATTTGGTTTAATTACTTCAATAAATTTATACAATAGGGTTATTAACTTTAGTCTTAGATTTAGATTTCAATAATATAATTGTATTAAAATTTAATAATAAATTTTTTATTATTTTTATAATTTATTCAACTTAAATTTAAATTAATGAGTATATAATATAATGTTAAATACCAAATAATTTTAAAAAAAATTAAAAAAAATGTTACCAATATGGCCAAGAACATATTTATGTATTGTGACTAGCTGCCAAGTAAGTGTCATCTTGAAAAAAAATAGGCACCACATATATTTCCAACTCTTTAATGCAACTTGGATGTTACTTGAGATCCAACAAAGAAGAAGCTGCTGTGCTGTGGAAGCAGAGTAAATATCCCAACTAGGCTCAATAAGTTAGAGACAACAACTTGCACTCATAGGGCCAACACACAAACAAATACACAAATTATAACACCAACTTGCTCTTCACTTTTGGAAGTTGCATAACATTTTTTGCCTCATTTTTTTTATTTTAATAATAAATCACTAACTAATAAATTATGAATGATTGAATTAATTGATGGCTATAGATGATCTAAATTTCTTATATTCAATTTTTTGATTAGTTAAAAATTAGTAAAATAATATATTTTAATAAGACTTATAGCATTAACTAATCGGAGAGAGTAAAGGAAGTGATAGGCGAAAAACTCTGAGCCACGTGGCAGTATACGAGCTTGAAGAGAAAAATCATTTGCATAAGAATAAGAATTTTTCTTTTTGTTTTTTTAATGAGCTAAAAATTCAAATTTTCTTGACTCAGAAATTGAGTTTAAAGTCATTAGAAATGGGCGACCACTACGTTTGGTGTATCAGATATTACATTGGAAAATGACCTTCCATTTAGCGAATGCCACGAAAGAGATTGGGACCCACTGAAGTTTCTTATTCGACGAGCCACCTAGGCGAGGTTTATTCTAGTGAAATGTGGCGTAATATTATTCGTCCTTGATCTATGAGTACTATCGTCGCTGTCACTCTGTGCTCCTCTCGAAAATAAATTACATTTTCTCTTGCTTCTCTGTAGAACCAAAGTCCCTCAAGCCTACCCATCGCTCCTCCCTCTTCTTTCTCATAGCCTCTTTCTACATTTGCTGCCACTGGTGTTTGGAGTGTATGGTATAGCTTTCTGGACGGAATTGCCCCCGAGCGGAGTTAAAATTACCGGTTGTTGTTTGCAAGTAAGTTGTTTGTTCTTTTTACTTTATTTTTCTTCTGTTATTATTACTTTTGCCGTTTGTTTTCTTCTTTCTCTTTTTTCATTTTTCCTTTTCATGGTTTGATGAACTCTCATCTGGGTTTTTTCGTTACTTGCAGAGCTTGGTTTTTTAGGATTTCGGGACTATACAGAGAGAGGGTTCCTTAATCCGAGGTAAGGAACAATCGGGTTTTTCTCAAGTCTAGTTTATGTGATCCAGTGTTTCTTCAGATTTTTGCTTTGGTTTTGGTTGATTTCTTCATCTGACTTGTGGGTTTTGGTAATTTCTTGATTTTAGTGCTGATTTTGCAAAATCTAGTGAAGGGTCAATCTGGATTTGTTTCTGTATCTAGAAATTTGTTAACTTCTTGTGTATATTATGGAGGGCATTGTCATTCTGAAATTTTGGGATTGGTTGACTTGCAAGGAGAAAATGCAGTAGAACTTTGTGCATTTTATGTGCTTCAGATGTGTCTTAGTTTAATATAATATTTGAAGTTGAATAATATCATCGCTATACAGCTACTATTTGTGCTGTTTAGTGCTGGACAGAAATTTGGATGTGTCGGTTATCTTGACATTTTTCTGATTACCGTGACATATCCACTTAGCAAATTTGGTCACTAGACATTATCAAATGAATCGATAACCAAAAGTATGGTAACAAGAATACTAAGAATTATTCTTCAGTTTTACCAGGAGAAGAGAATGATTCTTACAAAGCAGTACCGGTGTGTACACTCAGCTAGTTGTCAATGTACTAAAGGCCATTTAAGTGAAGATGTGATATTCTTAGTATTTCAACAACTGAATTGGAATCCCAAGTTAATTGCTACTCTCTCATGTGTATGCAAATGGTTTGATGATCTTGCCAAGCGAGTACTATGGAAAGAGTTTTGCCGTACGAGAGCTCCAAAGATGATGGTTGATCTGCAGTCTAATGGGAGTCACAGTATTGATGGGAACTGGAGGGCCCTGGGGAAGCTGCTTATCTACTGTTCAGGGTGCAAGAAAGGTGGCTTGTTCAGTTGCAATCAGATTCCTGGTCACTTCGTTTATCGGACTCGGTTTTCTAGAACATCAGGAAAAAGCTTTCTTATGCCACAATGCAGAACTGATGTTTTGTATGTGTCTGATCCTTGTGAGCATCTTGACCACGGTGAAGAAGGGGACATAGGATTCTTCCGTGGAGTCTTCAAGTCATTCTCGACGTCTAAGTCGCGGAAGATGCTTATAAATAGAGGTGCCAAGCTTCATCCAACAGAAGTTTGCCCTTACTGTAAGGCGAAGTTGTGGAGCATGCTGCAGGCTAAAATGATTCCACAAAGTGCTAGCTGCAGGTTGGGTGCCTTTGATGAATGCATTGAATATTATGTATGCCTTAATGGACACATGGTTGGAATCTGCACACTTTTGCCATTGTCTGATTCAGAAGAAGCATCTGAGCTGGAGCAATGTCTAACCGATTCACAGGTACATGCCTGTAACCCAAAAGCCATAATTTCCTGCTTGTTTAACTTTATTTTTTCCCTAATTTATTTGGAAAATGAAAATTGAGGCCAAAAATGAATTTTTGGAAAATGGATACAAGTTACAATTGAAAATGGGAACCGTTTCCATGAAAAATTTGATGGACATCATCTGGTTGAAAGCGAAGCATATTAGTGGTTAGCTTTTGCCATAGAGTACGATTGCACTACCCTTTCATTTTAACTTTTTTTATACGGCCATTTTTTTGAAGGGAAAAAAAAGGATTCTAGGACATCTATAATTACATCAAAATGGAATTCAAGCACTACCCTTCGTTGATGCATTTTTGACAACAATGCCATTTTCTTCTGTTAAAGAGTTGAGTTGTGTGCCTGTAATAGTAAGTGCTTCGGTGAAGAAACTTCTTGATGGAGGAGCCATTTCACAAGCATAGGTAAAGAAACTTAGTAAACTATTTTTTTTCTTTTTTGGGTGGTCTTAGAAGTCAATACTCTGAGATATTGTGCAACTGCTTAGTGTCTCTCGTGTGCTCGAGATTTAATAGCCTTCTGATATCTAAATATAAGTGGAGTTTGCACCAGATGTTGCAATGTTGCCGGTCTTAATCCTATATTTGCTATTGATGATAATCTTTGGTCACTATTTGAACAAAGGTTATCACCTGTTAAATTTTAATGAAGGATAATCTGAAAATGCTAAGGCATGTACATTACCTATTCTTTTGTCAAATTTTAATGTGAAGTCATAACAAGCTGTATCTGTTCCTTTATCAGATTTGCAATGGTTAAACCAGTGCTGCTGTGGTCTTGGGAAACTTCTGTTTGGCTGCAGATTTCATCTGAACCATTGAGCTTGGTATTGCTTGTTGGGCCCATGCCAGCATTTCCGTCCAAGGATGAAGGATATTAGTGACAATTCTTTTTTATAAAATCATTAAGTTGTTACTGTGAAGTGTGAACTGTGTAATAGCATGTAGTGTGAATTGTGTAATAGCATGTATATCAAGGAGAGATATCTGTAATGGCGACAGATTGGTTTGTGCCCAGTAATTCATACTAGTTAAGTATCAGTCACACTCATTGCTTCATTTGCTTGTTCTCATTCTCTCTGTAGATTTACTTTTGGGTCACATTTTTATTTTGCTTTAACGATGACTGGTTTATCTTGAAATAATTCATCTTTTCTTTAGAAATTTAAATAAATAAATCATACCATGCCTTTCATTATCAAAGAAATATGAACCAGAAATGAATATGATTCAGTAAAATTTATTAAAGTAATTATTGAGTATTAAATAAAAAGAAGATAATCTTTCAGAACTATGCTATTGTTTCTTGCTCGACGCTTTCGCTCAAGTCTGAATTTGCTCTTCGCTTGGATGCCAGGGCGTTGGTGAGGCAACTTGGTTAAATATATATATATATATATATAGAGTTGAAAATATCTTCACTTTTGTGGGGACAAATGTCACTGACTGCACCTCGTTGCAATAGAAGGCATTGATTCAGAGAGTGGGTGACAATGCTTCTCGGTTGTCTTCACTAGTTGATTCTGAATCTGTTTCAAGCCTTTTAAACACCAACTTTTGCTGGGGAAGTTGGCCATTGGAAAATGCTGTGACTTCTGTGTCAACTAAGATAGTGTCCTCATCCTTGAACTCTCCTTTTAATATACCCTTGGCAAGTCCATTCTCCACATTCTGTTGAATCACTCGCTTCACTGGCCTAGCACCATAGTTAGGGTCATAACCCAAACTTCCAAGAAGTTGGACAGCAGCATCAGTCACTTGGATCTTCATCTTGCGGTCTGCAATTCTCTTCTGCACACGCTCCAACTGCAATAAAATTGAAACATGAGAAATGGCAGGTGCATTGGATGTTGTTAAAAAGCACTTTTGTGTAATTTTTGAAAAAAGCTCTTCCAATCTTCAAAAGCACTATTATACCTCAGGCGCAGTCCAAACATACTTTTAGTGGCTTACATTCTGAGTTGCTAACCTTTCAATGTCTTATCCTAAGGGGAGAAAATTACCTGCAACCTGACAATGCTACTGATTTGCTCGCGGTCGAGTTGCTGGAAAACAATATACTCGTCAACTCTGTTCATGAACTCGGGGCGAAAGATGGACCTTGCAGCATCCATTACTCGGTTCTTTATGGATTCATATGCTACATCTTTGGGCACAGTATCATCATCGGTGTTGAGAATGTACTGTGATCCGACATTTGAGGTCATGATGATGACAGTATTGGTAAAACTCACCGTGCGACCCTGGGAGTCAGTTACTCTGCCATCATCCAATATTTGAAGGAAAACATTGAAGACATCAGAGTGCGCCTTCTCAATCTCATCAAACAAAATAACAGCATATGGTCTGCGGCGAACTGTCTCTGTTAGTTGCCCTCCCTCTTCGTACCCAACATATCCAGGAGGAGCCCCAATCAATCTTGAAACGGCATGCTTTTCCATGTACTCACTCATATCGATTCGTACAAGTGCTTCTTCTGTATTGAACAAGTAGGAAGCAAGGGCCTTTGCAAGCTCTGTCTTTCCAACACCAGTAGGTCCCATAAACATGAAGCTAGAAATCGGACGATGAGGATCTGAAAGACCTGCCCTCGAACGTTGGATAGCCTCGGCTACTGCTTTAACTGCAGGATCTTGACCCACAACACGCTTGTGGAGCTCATCTTCCAAATGCAACAACTTCTCTTTCTCTGATTGTTGAAGCTTTGAAACTGGAATACCAGTCCACTTGCTCACAATTTCAGCAATATCATTTCCTGTTACTTCTTCTCTGAGCATAGACTTCCCAGAATTCATATATTCCATTAACTCCTTTTCTGCACTTTCGAGTTGTCGTTGCAAAGAGTTTAGACTACCATACTTCAGTTCAGCAGCTCGATTAAGATCATACTCCCGCTCAGCCTGTTGGATCTCAAGGTTCACCCTGTCAATCTGCAAATGTAAATGCAAAAGTGATCAATATCTGATCACCATCTAATTGCTTTTCAAACAAAAAAATTGCAATTTCAATTCATAATTACTAAATAATCCTGCGAATGTCACTTAAATACTTACATCCTAACGATAACACACAGAGAAAGGTATCTTCTAATGTTTAATTCTGATATCAAAGATAAAGAGAATCTTCAACATGAATAATAAGAATATACCCACATACCTCTTCTTTGATTGATTGAATTCGAGTCATGACAGACTTTTCATGCTCCCACTGCTCAGTCAACTCAGCTTGTTTTTCTTTCAAGAGAGAGAGCTCAGTCTCAAGACGATATAGCCTATCTTTAGAAGCTTTGTCTGTATCATTCATCAAAGAGAGTCTCTCCATTTCTAGTTTCAAGACTGATCGATTTATCTCGTCAAGGGCAGTGGGTTTCGAAGTAATTTCCATTTTTAATTTAGCAGCTGCCTCGTCAACCAGATCAATAGCTGCAATTTAGAAGCAGTTAGTGCTTGATGAACATCACTGATGATAGTCCATAAAGAAACGAGGAGAATATTTGAGAAACTAGACTTAGCAACAATACAGAAAACAGTCCTTGGTAAATGAGGTAAAAACTTAAAATAAGACACAAAATACTCTAATCCAGAATTCAGATCTCATTCATCTTGGTCAAAGTCATAATATTCAATTACTAATCTCAGTGTAGCCGTTCCTGAAATTCCTCAATCCTTGTTATTAAACTATTCACGCTCTTAGCTTGTGCAGAAGTTGTTGTATTACCTTTATCAGGCAAAAATCTCCCACTGATGTAACGATCTGACAGGATTGCAGCATCCACAAGAGCACTGTCAGAAATGCGGACTCCATGATGCAGTTCATATCTTTCCCGCAATCCCCTAAGTATTGAAATGGTATTTTCAACTGAAGGTTGGTCAACATAAACTTGCTGGAAACGACGCTCCAGTGCTGGGTCCTTCTCAATATACTTCCTATACTCGTCCAGTGTTGTTGCTCCAATACATCGCAGCTCTCCCCGACCAAGCATAGGCTTTAAGAGATTACCAGCATCCATAGCACCATTACTAGCACCTAAACGATAGATTACGATTCAATCAAAATCAACATCCTCATTTTTTTTTATTTCTCAATTTATGGGCATTTGTGATCAAAAAATGTCCAATTTCAGGTAGAGAAAGATATGAATTGAAACTATCATGCAGATGATTCTGGTATAGAAACCCATTCTGTGTGAGAAAAATTTAGGGCACAATGAATTTAAGAGGGAAAAGAAAAACACAAACAATTGTCCAGACCCTTCAACTAGCTGCTGCTTCTTTTTGCATTACATCCTCAAACTAGGTTGTGCAGTACTCTGAAACCACTTGGATAAAACTGAAAACTCCTTAGTTTGTTACCTGCCCCAACAACTGTATGGATCTCATCAATGAAAAGGATAGTCTGACCCTCCGATTCTGTCACTTCCTTAAGAACAGCTTTCAGCCTATCCTCAAATTCTCCCCGATACTTTGCTCCAGCAATAAGTGCACCCATGTCAAGGGATATAAGCTGAAATGGGCAAATGAGTCTGATCAATTTTACAATTCTAAGCCAAAATATAGACAAATGAAATTAAGCCTAACGCTGGTTGAACATAATGGAGAAAAACGTTGTGAAAGTTGAAAATATCTTGGACTGAATATCTCGGATAAATCACATACCCTACGATTCATCAAAGCTTGGGGAACATCTCCTTGTACAATTCTCTGGGCAAGTCTGTTCAAAAAGGAGAACTCGGCTAGTATGCATTGGTAAGGAACATTAATATAAGTAGGCAAACAAGGAACACGAGGTTAGGAAAATTATTTTACCTGCTCATTTTCTACAAATTTTTGAGATAAACCTGAACTTCAGGGCTAAAAGCAAATATTTAAATGGCAGTAGTATTTATACTAAGTACCCAAGAAGCTACTTGCATAACTAATTGCTACCACAATTCTAAAATATAAGATGTAGGTCATAGTCATCATACAAAAATTGAAATCCTCTGAATATTGGTAGTGCTCAATAAATAATATCTGACAACAGGCCAAAGAAAGAAAGAAGATCAAATATTTACCCTTCAGAAATTGCAGTCTTTCCAACACCAGGCTCACCGATTAGCACAGGATTGTTCTTTGTTCTTCTGGAGAGAATCTGGATGCACCTACGTATTTCATCATCCCTTCCAATGACTGGATCAAGCTTTCCAGCTTTGGCCATGGCTGTCAAATCTTTCCCATATTTTTCTAAGGCTTCATACTTCCCTTCAGGATCTGTGACAGAATAAATGTGAAACTTCATCAATACAAAAGGTTGAAAACAAAATATACTGTAGAGCTCCTAACAGCACGTGGAAAAGATAAGAGCATCCTAAAACCTCTGTTTAATAATACCGTGACAGAAAATGGCTAGATATAGAAGTTCTCAATAGATAACAACAGCTCATGTTATATATATATATATATATTTTAAAAAAATAAAGATGACACACAGACTTTTATATAGCTAAGGGAAACAGACAAATGGAAAATGTCACTACCTTGGTCAATAACTGACTGGCGTCCCCTTATGGATTCTATTGCAGATTTTAGAACTTGCCGAGATAATTTAAAATCTCTAAATAATTGCTGCCCAAATCGCTGATCTTGCATAAAACCTAGAACCAAGTGCTCAACTGACACAAATGAATCCCCGTATTCTTTCTTGTACTCCCTGGCTCTCTGAATTAATGCCTCCAACTGACGCCCTAACATTGAACCACCAGATTCCCCAATGACCTAGTATCATAGAAGCTAAATATTCAGGTTTCTGGGTTATAGATCATAGACGATGAATGGGATATCTTATTTAACAAGGGAAGGTAGTTAACCAGGTAATAACATACAGAATCTACAAATACTCATATCATAAGAACATCTGCAAAGATACTGTCATTACCCCATGTTTGCTCCCAATCATTGCATTGGCATCTGGTCAAATTCATACATTGTCATCTAACAGTGAATTCTTCAATTCAAATCAAAATATATGAGGCTGTCTATATAAAAGAACCATCAAAAAAAGATCCATAGTTTGACAAATAATGGGTCTGAATTGCAGACAACAGCTACAAATCAGCAACATTTCCAACACTAAGACAATAAACTCTTTGAGCACAGAAGACGTGAAAAAGAATGGTAAGGACAAAAGAGAAATTACAGCCATGCAAAGTGGTGTGGTTTAAGTGATAGCAACGTGAAAGGATCAGAATCGGATATCACCATACCCTTTATTCCTATCTTTGTATTTTTTCCACAAGGGTGGGGAAAGGGGGCTTCATAAACTTTTCTTGTATACAGCAAAGTATTTACCTCATTGTCATGCAATTTTCAATAAATTTATTCCATTACTCCCTTTCCAAGCTACCATATTTAGTAATCCCTTCAATTTTCACTTCTAAATAAGCTCATGGACTTGTACAGTTTCTACTTAGGACTAAAGAAAATGAGCATAACCAAAATAAGTTGCACGAGAAGATGACTAAAGTCTCAGACCTACAGTGTAGACCAACAAAACCTACAGCACATTACAGTAGAGCAATATACGTAAACGGGCACCAAAGAGTATCAACAATCAACCTGTCAAAACTAGTTTGAATTAGTTAATTACCTTTGGTTGACGTTGGATGTACTTATCAGTAGCCTCTAGAAGCCGAGTGTTATCGACCCCGGCCTTGGAAAAGATCCGGCGGGCTAGCCCGTTCTTCTGTTCCAATAAAGCTTTCATCAAATGCTCTGTCTCCACTATCTGATGCTTGTTCTCTTTCGCCACTTCTGGCGATGCTACTATCGCTTGCCACGCCATTTCCGTGAAGTCTTGCTGTGAAATCTGTCATAGCATCAAAAACAAATATTAAGCAGTGCAGCTTTCTTGATCCAAATTAGAAAGGACTACCCATTAAGCAAAACTATGTCCAATCGCCCAATATCCAGTAAAGTTCAGTGATTGGGAAGTTCGAACTTCAAAATCAGTAGCTGCGACTGCCATTATATTAACTAAACTAATTGATATCAAAGTTGAAATGGAATGAAAACCAATTTATCAAATTAATGCGCAGGTACTGGGTTACCCTTCCACTTGCAGCTTCGCAGCGCACAGAAAACTGTTTAGCATATCTCCCACTTCTTTGAAGCCCATTTGTCAATGCTTCCCATTTCTTCAATGGCAGAGATTTTAAGGCCTTTAGAGAAGTGGGTTTCGCGGGAAAGCTGAGGGATAGTTGCGGCTGAGCAAAGCGAGCATCGTTTCTGTTGCAGCAAACCGGAACTGACTGAGGAAGACTGAGCCCGGAAAATGCCGTCGTAGAGGCCATCGCAGGCAAGCTCCTATGGTTTTGTCGTGTGTGAAGGAGATAAGAATTTACAGGCAAATTAAGAAGAAGCTATAAAGGTTGAGAATTGGGAAATGGTCGGCAGCTTTACGTGAGAATAGAGAAAAGAATAAAATGAAGACTTGAGGGTGGAGTAATCCTGTAGCTTCTGAGAGTTTCGAATTTGCAAGAGTTCGTGAAACATCTCCAGAGAATGGATACGCAGTGTGCGCAATGCGCCGTCTTTGCTGGGTTCACAGTCACGCACGTGGGACAGTTTAGAGAGAAGTCTTGCTGGATATTGGAGCCATGCAAAAACCAATCCAAATACAATCCTACAATTCCTCTCTTATTCACGATACACTGTTAATTTGCCCTTCACGGGCCATTCCATTTCATCCGAATTTTATGAATGAAGACTTCTTTTCTTACCCCCAACTTTTCTTTTCACAGATAGGTGCGAAAAGGAATACCATTTGAAAATATTGGGCTCTAAAAATTATGGCCCAATAATAAGATCAGTTTAAGTGGAGCCAATCATGGCCAGCTAGGTGGCCTATATGCCCTAAGCAGGCTAGGTTAGGTTGGCCCCATTTGCTGGCCCAAATATTTTTAGTATATTGGGAAATTATTTATTTATTTTAAGAGTAAGGCTTAAATACCCACATACTTCAATCACTATTTATAAAAGATGATTTCCGACCATTGAATCATATCATATTTTAATAATTCATGTTCAATTTTTGTCCTAGATAAGAAGAAGATATATGTAAGAATTTCAACTTATAGTTCTAAAGGATTTGAATACAGGCCAAAAAATTTGCAAAGCCATTGCAAGAGGACGACAACTAATAAGTCAATCTCATTTTTTTGATCATTCATGTTCAATTTTATATAAATCAAAATTTTTAAATATCTAATATAAGTGATGAATTTTCCTTAAAATTTATTTTTTGTTAAAATCATATTATATGATAAATTATCAAATTTTATGTGTATAATCTACAAATGACATCATTTAGTTTAATGGTTATATATATATATATATATATATATATATATATATATATATATATATATATATATATATATATATATATATATATATATATATATATATATTATTTTATAAAATGTTATTGAGTTGAGTAAACACAATAAGTCTTACAGTAAATGAATCCCTCTCCTTGAATATTAAATAATCTACTTGGTGTTTTACTATTTTTAAATTACTAGGCATGTTCTCATATTGAAAGTTTAGATAATATATTAAAGATTTTGAATTCAATTTTCTCGATGTCAAAAAAAAAAAAAAAAAAATTACTCACTTTCAGGGTGAATAGGAAAAACACTATAAGACTTATATTATTAAATAAGGTACGTGTTAATTGAATATAATTTCATTGTTTGATTGAATATTTTATATAATTTCTTTGTGTTTCTTGAATCTATGTAATGTGTTTCCAAAATCTCAATTCCTAGTCCACATTTGTTGAAACAAGCCGAAACCACTGGCTCTGAGGGTTGTCTAAACAAGCAGGATCATCATCCACACAAATGCATTTGGTAGTGACAATCTTAGAAGAAGAGGGAGATTCTCTCTGCATGCATAGGGTTTGGCCATGTCCATCTGAAGCACCCAAATGAAGATTAGAAGCAGACAGAGTCTGCCAAGAGCTCTGCTCACTGCTACAATCATTTGACAGAATTGGAGAAGATCCATCGCCAACTGCTTTCATGCATAAACCAGTGTCTACCACTTTGATTTGTTGCCCTTGTTGGATCCACCTTGTCTTTCCTCCACAATCACCAACTTCTACTTCATTGTTGTTTGCTTGCACACATTGCCCACTCATTGGGTGAAACATAATGTAGGAATTAGGGGAACTCGAACTCGGATCTGCATTTTGGAAAGAAACAACAAAATTAAATGGATCATTCATATGTATCAAGTGAAAGTCCTATTAAGAGAACCTGAATTTGGTACAATTATTAATGTAGCATGATATAGTTCATTGAACAGCTCTATATCATTTAATGATTCATATCATGTCATGTCAACAATTATAATAATAAAATTAAATTTTAACTACACCAAATCTAAATTTTTATTGAGCATACTAAATAACTAAATAATTAAGTTAACTGTCAACAAACATCTCTTTTACTTAAGATAATTGGCTAAATAGCCAAAGCTACAATTTTATAGTAGAGGAGGTTCAAACCTAGGATAAGGGTCGAGGGGCAACTTAAGAGTTAAGATTGTAGCAGCTCCATTGAGCTAAGACCTCTCCTCAGCAATCAGCTTTTTATGTATAGTTCTCTTTATTTTTTACGAAAACGGTTCTTTTATGGTCTAAGAATTACTATTTATGTCAAAACAATCAAAAACCAATCAACAAAATATAAGCTTAATTAGTGGAAACAAGTTAACCTTTAAAATGTTCTAGACTGAAAGTTCTATATTTAAAACGTAGAGTTGTTTTTAATAAATTTATCAATTATTGCTTTTTTATTTTAAATAGGGATTGATTTCATACTCAAAGGATACAAAAAAATTTTTAGTATAAATCAAAAGTGTATGAAAATTAATCTTATCTAGATGGCATGCATACCTTGAAGCATCTTCTCCACCAACTGAAACCTGTGAGGAAATTCTGGGTATCTAATTGTTTTCCAATCATCGTTCAATACACCAAACTCCTCCTCAAACAAAGTAGCAGTAGCAGTGGTCACTGCAGCCTGCCTAATATAATAGCTACCTTGCAAGGTCCACAATGCCCAATCCAAGTCCACCCCAGCAAGGAACGACAAAACGCACGACAAGAATCTGTCACTGTTCTGATCCCTTCTCATGTCAAACCCAAACTCACTCATGAACAAGGGAACCGGGTTCGGCCCACTCATGAGAAACCCGGCTCGGTCATTCAGACCCTGTATGGTTTCGCTGCAAACCCGGTTCACTGGCTGGTTAGTCCATGCATCTGCTGATCCCCTTGACCATGCGTATAAATGTGCCTCGTGAACCAGTTTGTTGCCAATGTTTACGCCCAGAGGCTTTGTCTTTAGAAAACTCAAGTCCAAGTCGTAGCTCAAGCCAGAAACAATAACCAGAACATCTGGGTTTGCTTGGTGCACAGTTGTTGCTCCTTGGCTCATGTAGTTGTACCAAGCATTTTGGTTTTGATTTGGACCTCGTAGTTCATTTCTCAAGCTCATTGCCACCACCTGTTGGAAAATTAAACATTATAATTAACTAATAATAGCTATTTTTTGCTTAATGTTTTACTTGAGAGGAATTAACTTGTGAAATTATTTTTGTCATGATTAAGTTATTTAAATATGAGATGTAAAAAAAGAATTTAGAGAATAACACAACCACTCACAAATTAATTTTCTAAGAGCTTACTTGGGGTAAAAAAGAATTTATTGGAAATGTATTATTATAGCTATAATTAGGAAGTATTTTTCTTTTTTAGGATGTTACTAAGTTCTTTTGATACAATACTAATTTTTTTAATTCAAAATAAAACATCTAGCAAATGGCAACTTTAAACACAAATAATTGAATTGCTTTAGTTGAACTCTTAAGAGAATTTATGTATCAAAATTTGAAAGTCACATTTATATATTAAAAAGGATATACTATTGATTATTGTTTATATTCCAGACAAATATACGAGTGGGACTGCCCACTCTAACATCAGTGATGTCTCTACATTCCTATGCATTACATGACAGCTAGCTATATATATGTTCCTTGTGTCAATTAATAAGCATTCAGTGCCTGTTGAAATTTTTATTCTCGAATGCAATTAATGCTTGCTGAACTTTATTGTTGAGAAAGCAATCTCATCTTAAAATTCTTCATCTAAGTTCTTGCAATTATTAAGTTATACACAGTAACTTTTTCCTTTTCTCTTTCTTGTGAAAAATTAATAGCCATCACACAGAAAAGAAAAAAAAAAAAAAAAAAGAGGTAAACGATAGAGACAAGTACAGAACATAGACATATCACAAGGCAACAGTTCCTTTGATTCCACTACCATTTAATGATGAAGAAAATTCAATGTCTTATTTATCTTACCTCAGAAAAAATATACTTACCAATATTTAAATTTAATTTTAGCCCAAAATAGTTTTTATGCACAGCTAAAATATTTTACACCTTTCAATCATGATTTGATTTTAGAAGCCCAGAAAATCAAAAGAAATTCAAAAATTAATTCAATTTAAAAATTTAAATTATTGAAGGACTGAACGGTGATTTTATATTATATTCAATAAATTTAATCAAATAACTAACTAGTTTTCAGAGAAGAATGGAGAAATATAAAGAAGAAACCTGAGCTTTTCCTCTAAATCTATTGGCAACCATGGAAAGTCCTTGTAGCCATTCATCAGGGTTGAATTCTTTGTCTCCAAAGAATCCATTCCCATCATTGTCAGAGCAGCACCACTTAGGATCACTGACATGGTTATCAGCCACCACCATTAAACCTTGCATCCCAAGTTCATCGACCACAGAAGCATAGGCATCAACATGGGTCATGTTCAAAATAAAAGGGTTGTATTGAGTTATCCCTGCCTTGACCCCGGTGAGCCCTAACGAGTCCAGGGTTTCTCCAACCCTGGCTGTGGCGTGGCGGGTGAACATGTAGGTTGCCCATGTGAGGCGAACACAGTTGAAGCCAAGGTTTTTCACTTGACCTACAATGTCCTTCAATAGCTGCACTTCCAGCCCCTCAACTAGCATTGCATTGAGGTGAGCTGACCAGTTTACGCAGTGTAGCTTTACGCGTTGCCCGGTTGAGTTGATGATCCATCTATTGTTGGTTGAAAGAGGAAAAGAATTGGAATGAGATGCAAATAGAGAAGCTGCTGTGATGAGTAAGAGAATCAAGCAACAGGATTTTCCCAGCATTTTCTTGGGAAAAAGAAAGAAAGCTTTGGGGTTACTATGGGAATATTGGTTTGTGTTGGACGCGTTTTCTGATGGACTGGATGGTCTGTGCTTATATAGTATACCATTAAATTGAAAGAAAATTTTTTGATTACACATACACAACCAACTCAAAACAAAGCCAAAATATTGAAATTACATTCCCTATTTTCCCATTGAAATTATCTTTTATACTTTTAAAAAAGAATAAAAGGGTTAACCAATAAAGTATTGGCCAAATTTAAAAATTGAAAAAAGATTATATCTAAAAGTATTATAAGTTTAAAACTTTAAAATTAATCTTGTCAAAATAAATTTATTATTGACTAATATTCAACTCAAATATGAATTAATTTTTCACTCCTTAATTTGAATGTGAATATAAGTGGAAAGTTAGGAAAAGAAAGTCAATTACGAATTAATTTGCTACACAAAAATAATTAATTAGATGCATTTGTATGGCGGAAAAAGATAGTTAATGTTAATGGTCGGCATGACCGACCTTACTGGAATGAGTGGAATACATTCACGAGATGGTGTTGCTGTGTGCCTGCCAATCTGTTCAGTGCAGTGCAGTAGTGTTAATTTTGATGTGATATTAGATAATTATTTGTGCCTTTTTTAACGCTGACTTCTCAAGAGTGAGTCTTAATTTTTTGGAGTGTAGCTAACATTACTCCTTTATTATGTTTCTTCACACTTTTTCAACTTTAACAGCTGTTTTCTTTTCCTCTCGTCTTTTTTTTTTTCTTGCTTTTAAGTTACTATTTATATTTTCAAGTGTGCGGTGTATATTATTTTTATTTATTTATTTGTTTGATCTTAATTTCTTTGATTCAAAAAGAAAAAGATTGAATGTATATGTTTAGAGAAAACTCAAATTAATTATATCAACTTTATCAATGTAAAGTAATATATATAGAATTAACCAATTAACACGTATATAAATATATCACTTATCATCTCTTAGGGATTTTATTTCGTGTTGAGCTATTTTATTCTATTTTGGATTATTTTATTTTTTATACTTTTTTTTTTCTAGTCCTAGAATAAGATTGTTAGTTATTCTAAAACAAAGTTGTTTAGTTGTTGAACTATCTTTGGCTTACAAATAATTAAAAACCCTTTATGAATAAAAATTTTAGTATGGTTTATTTTAGAGAATATCAAAACATAAGTGAAATGATTACTTTGTTCTAAAAAAGTAATATATCCAAGTTTTCTTTGTTTCACATCAGAAAAAAAAAGTTGTTTCTATCCTACTACTCCTTACTTATTGAAAGAAGCTGAAACCACTGGCTTTGAGGGTTGTCCAATCAAGCAGGATCATCCTCATCACAAATGCACCTCTTTGAAACAATCTTTGAGGAAGTTGGAGTTTCTCTCTGCAGGCATAGGTTTTTGCCTTGTCCATCTAAGGTACCCAAATGAAGAAATGATACTCACAAAGGTTTCCAAGAACATTACTGACTGGTGCAATCATTTGAGAGGATTGGGACTGATCCATCACCAACTGCTTTCATGCACCAGTTAGTTCCCATCAATTTCATCTGATGTCCTTCTTGGATCCACCTGCTCTTTCCCCCACAATCACCTAGCTCAACTTCATCATTCTTGTTTGCTTGCATGCATAGCCCACTCATTGCATGAAACATTATGCAAGACTTGCTGGAATTTGAACTTAGATCTGCATTCAAGAAATTAGCCACAAAAACATCTATAAGTTCTCAAACCCAAGAACGCTTGGTTACCAAAATTACAAATTATGCATGTTATAACAAATTAATTCAATCTAAAAGATTAAGTTCTTAAGTGAAAGTTGTGAATAATTTTTTATATTAATACAGCCTATACTTAAAACTCTTCGAATTTAAGATACGAAAAAAATATAAATTCACTTATACTATATGTTAAAATTTTAAGTTAAAAAAAATAATTACGAAAAGATTTAATTTTTTTTAAAATTCTATTACATGTTAAAAACTAATTCAACCTTAAAAATGAGTTTTTATATTATATAAAACATGAGTTGCATATAAAGAAAAATGCTTAGGGTATCTGAGTTTTGATATTGCTATTGAATTTTGATACCTTGAAGTATCTTCTGCACCAATTGAAATCTTTGAGGAAAAAATGGATATCTGAGTTTCCTCCAATTCCCCATCCATAAGCCAAAGCTCTCATCCATTGCATCCACTTGCTCCATTCTGTAGTAGGCACCTTGCCAAGCCCACAATGCCCAATCCAAGTCTATAGCAGCAAGGTAAGCTAACATGCAGGACATTCTCATCCATGTGCTCCATGCCGAATCCAAATTCACTCATGAACGATGGACCGGGCACGGTCCACTCATTTGAAAACCGGATTGGTCATTTAAACTGCGAATGGTTCGGCTGCAAACTTTGTTCACTGGCTTCTTAACCCAATCATCTAGGGATGCTGATGACCATGCGTATGAATGAACCTCTACCAGTTTGTTGCCAATGTTTATATCCAGAGGCTTTGTCTTTAGAAGCTCAATATGGTGTCATAGTTCAGGCCGGAGACAATGACTAGAACATCTGAGTTTGCTTCGTGGACAGTTCTTGCTCCTTGGCTCATATACTTATACCAATCATTTTCGTTTGGTAGTTCATTTCTCAGGCTAATCCCCACCACCTGTTGGAAAAGATCATCATATGTAGAAGAGTTTAATGATTTCTTTCTTACTCTGTTGAAGAAAAAAAAAATGAATGAATTGAATGATGGCTCCTAATTTATTATCTTTTTTTAAAAATAAAATAAAATTGGATTTACTAGCTAAGAAACAAAAGGATGAGGATGGAAATATGAGATTAGCCTTAAACTTAGAAGATCTTTGGATCAAGCTTATGTTTTCATTTAGAGGCTCTTCTAGGATACTATTTAGGTCATGCTTGTATTGATTACACTTAAAAGCATACAAAAATATTTTTAGTCTCCATCTAATAGTTTACAAATTTGTTTGATTTAATTTAAAAACTTAAGTTATCGTACAAAAACTCATAAATAGTTTTGATATTATATCTAACATTTATATTTGTAATGAGAATAACAAATTTTTTTTAGCAAGAGAGATTCTAAAATTTTAAATTTAAAATATTTATTTTAAATTTTCTCAGAGTCAGTGTAACACTATTTAGTGTTACTACACCAAAAAAATTAGGGATTTAATACTCTCTTTTCCTCCCTTGTCAAAAGGGAAGAATCAAAGATAGTGCATCATTTATCAGTAATTTTCACACGATGAGAAACCCTATTTTTTTTCTAAAACATTTACAAACCTGAGATTTTCCTTGTAGCGATTGGCAACAATAGAAAGACCTTGCAACCATTCTTCTGTACTAAACTCTTTGTCACCAAAGAAGGCATTCCCATCATCATCATGAGAGCACCATTTAGGATCACTGACATGGTTATTAGCCACCGCCATCAATCCCTGCTTCCCAAGCTCATCAACCACAGCATCAAAAGCTTCGACCACAGTCATGTTCACAAAACCAGGGTTCTTCGAAGCAACCATTATCACCTTTGCCCCACTTAGCTTCAAACCCTCCATGGTTTCTGCAATGCTGAGTTTTTGCATAACATGTAAACATTTGCGTTGCCCATGTGAGACCAACGCAGTTAAACCCTAGAGGCTTCGCAAGTGCGGCAATGTCCTTGAAGGCCAGCAGCTCGTCAAGGCCTTCTACCACGATGGCATTCAGGTGCGCTGCTCAGTTCATGCAATGGAGCTTCACTCGTTGCCCTGAAGAAGAATCTACAATCCATCTTTTGTTCGTTGAGAGAGGCAAAGAACTAGAATGACGAGCTGCAAAGGGAGAGACTGTGAATAATATTATGATCAAGCTGCACAATGGTTTTCCAACCATTTTAACTGTTTAGAAATGGAAAAAAAAAAGTTTGGATTTTTAATTTGCTTCTGTTGATTTGTGAATTAATGGTGTGTTGATGTGAGTTTATATATATATATATATATATATATATTAGTTTTCACCATGGGTTTGTTATCATGTATAACAAGATTTTTTTTTTTTGGCTCGATATATAACAATATTTTTTGCAATTATGATTTTTTTTTCTATTTTTGGCATATTGATTATGCTACTTTTACAAATGTTTTGTTTGTTTTCCCCTCCAATTAATTTTCTTTTATGACAACAAGCAGTAATAGAGTTGCAGAGACCCCTACGAAAACAGAGTTCGTTGGCGGGGAGAGCTTTATGGTTCAAAACAAAATGCTATTTGCACATTTATTATGAGACCAAAAAAAAAAATGCAACTTATCCTAGAAGTTCTTACAGATTGTTGTAAAGTTGAGTGAAGGAATTATATTTGTATTAATTATACAAACTTTTATTAGTTAATTTTTCTGTTTTTTTTATCATATGTTAATCAATTATATAGTTATAGGATATAATTAAAACAAAGTGTGTAACAAAATTTTTTATCTGTTATTACAAAGGCTAAGAAAAAAGAAATTCGAAATCTCAATTGTAAATTTTACGTTAGTATTATATATTTATTATTGTACACAAGTTTTGATTTGTTTCTCTAAGCCTCCCTCTCATCTAAATCCTGACTCCTCTCTCTTTTCATTTTCTCTTCACTTAGAATAAATGTAGTAATTGTTAAATCCTTTCTAATAACTAAAAAATGCCAACTTATAATTTTAACTTAAAAAGTCCTTGTGTTGGATTTAGTAGATATGTGAAAAATGTCCATTTTCCTTTATTGAAACAAAATATAATGTAAGAAATTGAAGAAACATTATTTATCGAAATCAGATGATAACATATCAGTTGCCAAAATTAAATGAAAACTGAAATCAAATAAATTGTGATGATAATTACTTATAGATATTCCCATAACTTTCAAGGTGATTAACAAACCTGCAACATAATCATAAGCAAAGGGATAGGATGAATTCGCTTTCGGCTTTATTTGCAGTCATGTTTGAATATAAAAGTTACTTTGGACTACTATATAACACCATTTACCACTTTTATGTTCTTGAAAGATTAAAACTTTGACCATTTTTATAATTAAATTTAAACACTTCTAATCTAATAGAAACACATAAAGCACAACCCATTTAAAGCGTTCTATCTCTGAAAGCACCATGCACCATTTCAATCAAGAATTGAACTTTATGGCAACACCAACATAACACCTAGATTCCGAGCCTGGCAAAACGTCGTCGTCATCTATGGAAAATCTGTATGGAATTTATGAGTGCTAGCAATGAACAAGTTTCCAACTTGACAATCTTCACAAGGTTGAGTACTCTTTCTTTATCTGTGGTCAAATTGAGACATGGAACCCAAAAAGTTTCATGAGTATTGGAGAACTTAATGCTGTGTTAGAAGTGAATACTAGTGTAACTCAATCACCTGATAAAAGATGTTATCTTCTATTCCATCTGAACTACAATATAACACAAACACACTTGTTCTGCTTTGATTGGTTTGCTGCTTTCTTCTCTGTCTCAACAAGAAAATAAAATCAATGAGGATCAGATAGAAGAACCAACACCAAGTGAACTCCAAAATTTGGGAAAGAATAGAAGTAGTTTTGGATTTTGATGCAAGTGGGTTCCCTTTTGACCCAAGAAAACACTGATAATTGGATCACATCAGCTAAAGAGTGTGTGAGACTATGGTAATAATAACTAATATGTCTCTCCCAACAAATGTGACTTCAAAATTTCAAACCTATGCATTGTAGGAGATCAGAAGGGTTTTCTAAAGAGCATGTTGCACTTTAGAAGGTAAAATGTTCTGTAATCATTGTTATTAGATGATATCTCATAACCATTGATGCAAGGTAAAATGCCCAGTTTAAAATGCTCTGTAATCATTTTGCACTCAACGGAAGACAAACCATGTTATAAGATGATATCTCAGTTTCATCCTTCCATTAAGGGTGCACCTTACAATGCAAAAGTACTTTAAACTGAGCAAGTTGTGCAGCTGTAACTTTTTGCATGAAAGAGGCCTATTCTACCAGTGAGATTTAGAATCAATTTAACTTGTTTACAAATGCAAATAATAACAAGTTGAAATTCATTCTAGTCAAAATTGAAAGTATAATTTCATCTTGACGCTCCTCTCAAAAGGAACCCAAGAAACTGCTAAATGTAACTTTTGCTTGTCTCAAAAAGAAATACGATACCTTTCTCCATCGCAGGCGGTTGCACAACCACATGCATTGTTGTAACACCACCAGGGACATCACATAATGGGCTCTGACATTCTCCTACCGTTTTGTTGTTCTCCAAGATTTTTCCGGCACTAATTAACTTCACATCCTTTACAGTCCTGGGGGCATTCTCCTTGTCTTCAAACCAATGAAAAATAGTTCAAATTCTGAAGAGCTTGATAAAGAATCTTCACAATGAGTCTTCATATTTTATAATATATTAAATCAATTAGACAAACACCTAAATGCATGATTATCTCTAAGTAAGGTATCATTCCTTTGCATTACTGTCACTGGCTAAAGCAACCTAATGAATTTGTGTTACTCCCCATATTTGCTCTCATTGTATACTATACGCCAGAAAGTTGCAGCAAATATGTTGACTTGTAAGCTTGGTTTCCAGAGAAAAAAAATTAACTTCAAATTAGACCCTCAAGGATTTGAGCACCATAAAATTCATGGTCATTGCTTCTGTGATAAGAAGCTACTTTGAACTTTAATCGATCAAATGGGCACATAAGTACAAACTCACTCTTTAAAAATTATCAAGGAACCAAAACCACCTTAATTTTTGAACTTCAGTTTCTTTACCCTGTTAAACACTATAGATGTAAATATCTCCTCAAGGAGGAAGAGGTGATTCAGGAACCGTCAATACAGGACAACTCAATGAGGAGAGTGTAGAAATGAATTTAAAGAAACTTCTAACAAATGGTTATATAAGAAATAATTTTGATATTTACAGTTTGAGGCTAAAATTCGAATCTTATCACCTTAGATTCTTGATACAGCTTTTTAACTCCTGAAGATTACTGTTATATGAAGTAAATATTTGGCTGTCAATGCAAAGCCACCTAAATTTCCAAAGGGAAGCCACCTTCACTGAAAGGAAGGCAAACACAGAACAATGACAAACTAGAAGACACATAACTACATGTAACCAAAATATGTTATTATCCTTCAGAGCCAGAATAGAGTTCATTCTCAGCTCTTGATTAGCACACTTTTAATGCAGCTATTTTTTCTTATTTTTGGGAGGGGAGCAGATATATGCATAGATTTTAACTTGCGTCTCAAGGAGATTAGGAACAGGAATGAGGAAGCACGCAAGACATTTGAAAAGGGGGTGGCAACCACTAAACCAACCTCACTCCTTGCAACGATTGCATACTTAAATCCAAGGAACTCGTGACTTCTTGTCAAAATTTCTCTTTTAATGCATCAAAACTTGCATGTTAATGATTCTATAATTGCTGTGTACTTCACTCCATCTAATGACCAATCTCTCTTAGTTTAGAGTGAAGCACACATTAAAACAAAAAAGAACTCCTAATGGGAATACCAAACAGAAAGAATGGTATCACAGAAAGGTGAAGAGACAGCTAACCTTTGGGCCACTGCGCAAGAATACTTTCTTTCAATGTTGAAATACTCGTAGCAGCAGAAAAACTTTTGGGGCCGATATCTGTACCATCAGTCAATCGAAACTTGATCTCTAACTGATCTTGCCTCGCGGCCATGTTTAGAGATCTAAGGCACTCTTGAAATTCAAAAATCCAATATCTTCAGCTTCACTTGGACCTCAGAAAAAGTCCAGTGAATCACTTCAAATTAGTCTCTCTGAATAAAAGGAATTCATCAAACTCTCATCCAGCTATTCTGCAAATTGAACACAAAGAAGTGTAGATTCAGTTCTCTAAGAAAAGTTATATTCCAAGTAAATGCAGAAACTGATATGGGAAATTTGAATAGGATTGAAATCTTTTCTAACTGTAATCTCTAGCAAGGGAAAATATATTAGCAAACAGAGAAAACTCAGCTGCGCCAATCAAAAAAGAAAAATTCAAAATACATTTTTGCTTTTTAAAAGGAAATAAATAACACAGTGAACCCGACGCAGAGGAATCTCTACTACTATTCAGCTAGCTAAACACGATCGAATCGTCAAATGGGCAACCATGAAATCACGAAATCATTTACTGGGTCATCAGCAAACCAACCGAGAACTCGAGAAACAACGAATAAAAATGAAAAACCTCAATGTTCTGTCTTTCTTGGCTCTGTCAATGATTTGGGTGGCCGTTCTGATAATAAAAACAGTGTTGTTGAAGAAGAGAAAGGAGGCCGATGATGCGCTTCTCAAAAACTAATATTAATAAAGTCAGAGGAAAGGATCAAATGGATACCCAGGTACGATGCTGTTTCGGAGTTTTCAAAGTCATGAATTTCTGTGGTCAATGAATCCATTCTCTTGCCTTCTCCTCCTAATCTAATCTAAGGCTACGGAAATGGACATTTTTCCCATTCCAAAGACTGATGAACTTTTCGCCCAACAACGGTGTCACTGTCCAAAAACTATTCACTCTGCATTTCCTTTTCTGATTCTATGTTGTCGCTGGCACACTGCCAATGTGTGCCTTCGGCAGCTTACCGTTGATTAATGGTTAGAATCGAATTAATTAATCGTTTTTCTATTTTAAAGCTTTTATTTTTTTCCATGAGAAAATCAAAATTCTAACTTTAGAGCCTGCTCGATTAAAATGGAGATCTTTCTCATTAAATTTTAACAAGTCGCATTTGGGATGACAATTTTTCTCATCCGAGTAAGAATTTGGCGAGGATTTTTTTTCAAAGATGGAGATCACATTCTCTGTCTTTAATTATTAAAATATTTTTATATATAAAATAAAATATGAAAATAAATAGTTAATTTGATAATTTAATTGATAAATAATTTTTATATAAAATAAGAGAAGATGCTTATAATTTATAATTTATGATTTTTATTGATTTAAATTGAGATTTATAATCATTTTATTTACATTCAATGTTGTTAATGTTGAAAATATAATATAATTTTCCTCATGAAAATTTTTTCGTATGAGGATTTATATCGGCCCAAATAGTATCTATATCAAAAAAGGTTGGAAAAGATGTTTATATTTTTCAACACAATTGTTTTCACAATAAATGAATAAATTTAAAGAGATTATTAGCAATTCATGCAATCAATTAAATATTTTACAAGTTTGTACATATTATAAGGAAAATATTACAATTAACCTTATTTAAATTTTTTTTTCTTTTGGTGTGAAATTAATCCCAACTAATGTTTACTCGGAGGATTGTAACTAATAAATATTTCTTAATAAAGACAATTCTAAAACCTTAAACATAATATTTTTGGTTAAAAATATGTTGAATCAGCCAACACATTATTGACATGCAAATCAATTTTATACACATTTTCATGACCCATGACAAATCCAATTAAATTATATTTTTTTTATGCTTTTTAGCAAACTTTTCATTTTTCTTATATAGAAGGGAATATGAGAAGTCTAAAAAGTCCTTTTATGATTTCTTCCATTTAACATTATTGAAGAATCAAGTGCAAGATGCAACAGGACAATACCACTGATTGAAGATATTTATTCAAATAAACAATGGATTAACTGATAATCTTTCAGTAGAGAAAATGCCAAAAGGGTCCCATCCCATCAAATAATGGAGATAATTGCAAATGATTCTAATTGGTTATTTGATTTAAATATTTAATATCTTAATAATAGTTACAGTTATAATATTTATTTAAATAAAATAATCAATCAAAATCCTTATAGCACAGGTCCCTTAATTGGCTGGTCTGGTCTGTGTCTTTAGCATAAGAACCTGAATGCTCAGAACAATTGCAAATGGAATTCTTGTCATCGCCAACTTAGCAAAATCCTTTAATAAGATTCTTCTTTGTAATTCTTTTAATTTTTTCCTCTAGAAAATATAGAAAGTTTCGTAGTCTCTCCATCATAGAGAATCTCTTTATGGATGGTATTACCAATATTGCCACTTTTGGACTTTTGTCACCTGAAATGGGGAATGGAATAACCTTATCGCTTCAAAAGCTTTTGGATCTATAGGTGTGTAGCAGCTATAAGGTTGTCAATCTTCTTTTCTTTTTAGTCAGTCCATGGATGGGGAATATATAGGGATTTCCCCATATGTTGAGGGAACAAAGCCTACATTAGTTTGAATCCGTAACTAAGTCAACAGAACCTCTAAGTTATGGGGAGCATCACTATGGTCAAAGAAATAAAAAAGTAAATTTCTTGTTAACAAAAACAATTCTAAGGCTATGTTTAGTTTAATGGAGAGGAGGAGAGGGTAAGGTCTTCCCTTATTTAATTTGTAAAAAAAAAAAAAAGTCAAAATAAATTTACTGTGTACCTTATCAATAAGAATGCAATAATTTTATAAAATCTCCCCAAAGAAAGTGAAACATTTTTTCTTTTAACTTTACCCCTCCAATTCCCCAAACCAAACAGCAAAATTTCAAACTCATGACCTTTAATCTAAAATTCTTCGAGGCAGAACATTCTTTAAATTGAGCTAACACCTTGTTAGTGCTAGTTATTGATCTTAGTTTTGTTACCTGCTATCAGTTTCTTGGTTGAGACTTATAAAATCAAAAGAAAGTGGGAATGGATATGGAAAGAACTTCACATAATCAAATAAAGGATCAAAAATAAACAAGTAGAAGTGAAATAAAGAGGGCAAGAGAATAGAAGGATAGAGAAATAGATGACAAAAATTTTCTGCACATTTCAAAAGTCTGTAATCTTACATAAGGAATGAATAGCAATATATATCCTACAAACAGTTCCCCAATTCAATGAACCTGTAACAAAGCAATCTTCTCATTTGCTACTCCTAGAATTCACCATGATCATATCAAATCAGAGAGGGTGAAGGTAAAATTGGGAACTAACAAAAATTAAACAACTAAAAAATTTATGGGGAAAATGCTGCACTAGTGGGGGAACCTCACAATAAGGAGTCCTAGCCATTCAGTTCTCAGCACCAAGTAGGATGATTATATAGGCGTGAGCATTTTTACCTTTAGCATTCAGTTTATTCTGCAATATTCACTAAGGAATCTCTGCTATAGTTTTGCCCCAAAGAAGACCAATAGTAGTATCCTTTCACCAACCAAAAATAGTAGAATGGAAGTATTGCTATGTCACAGAAGGAAAGAATGTCTCTCAAGGCCATGCCAATTTGGTATTTGGTGACCATGCTGCAAAAATGTAGGGGATGCCAACAAATCAACCCACAATGTATTGGTTGTTTTGCCCCTTCAACCAATTTTCTATTTGCATTCTCAAATTCATCTCGAAACAAATCTCAAGCCGCAAAAATTTTAGATGAAACCTGTACTACTCATCCTTTTCGTGTTAACTTCTGTTCATTCCATAGCTCTTTCTTTGACTCACTATGGTTCCAAGATATGACAGTTCTTGACAAAATCATTTGAATAATTGACATACTTGGTCCAAAACGGACGAAGATGTTCAAAGCCAATTTGCAACCAAGGTTTCGACTGGCCATTGTAATGGATAACAGCAGCCTTTTTCACACTCTCAATATCAGTTTTATTCTGGTAACCCAAGCCAAGCATGTGCCAAGAGGGGTCAATCGGGTGAACATGACCTTTAAATGCAATCAAAGCAGGTGGTAGGGTCCCAAGCTTCCACATTGTTAGGTTTGACTTCAGATTCTGCCATAGTGAAGCCGTCAATAATATGAATTGAGTATATGAAATAGCATGCTAACAATTATATTATTAAAAAAAGCTCTAATGTATAAGTATATGAAATTCTACCTCTTTGAGCCAGGCATGATATGTTTCTCTTATATCTGTCTTTCTCCATGCGCTCAGATCAAAGACATTCATCCCATAAGCCCATGCACACTCCTCAGGGTCCAAATGCTTTGCAATGAGGGGATGGGAAAAATTGAAGTAATTCCTGAAACGCTTGGACATAACCCACTCATCTTCACCTCTACAAGTTTCCACGGCCCCATTAACTTTACCTTCTAGTTCAATTTCCCAAAGTGGAGACAAATCACGCTGAACCACGACATCATCATCTAGAAAGACCACCTTGTCAAGGTTTGGGAAAAGCTGTTGGACACACATAAAGCAGACATAATCAGAACATACAGTTTGAATTTCTTAAATGAAGTATGAAAGACAAGTGAAATAATTTACTTGAGAACCAAATGTTCCAGTGTAAATGTCAGCAGTGTTACAGATGTAAATGACTTTATTCCGTAAGTGCCAATTTTAGCAGAATAAAAGCTTCAAAGTTACAGTTATATACTTGCATAAGCAACAAGAACAGGGAACTCATATCAGTCCAACCATTGCACCATAGAAACAACTGTTCTTTAATTTCTATCAATTAAACCCACTTATTACCCATCAATCAATCTATGCAAATTGGGCAAGCATTTAAACAGAAAGAATATTATGAAAATGAAATTACTTCTTTTAGAGCATGGCTTTATATTCTTTTCAATTAGAGTAACTTTTGAGAATTTCAAAGATATTCAGTGCCCATAGGCCGTTATACTATTTCATTAGTTTACAATTCAGAATTTACAGGAAATATTTAGCTTGCACTGTCACACCAGTCATGTTCTAAGGTCAACCTTTCATTCATTTTAGTAGCATCCACATAGAAGATAAATTCTTCACCATAGCTAACAACACCCATCACTAATATTCTTTTTGGTTCATTGCAAGTTAGCAACTTTTGGCAATATTCAAGAGAAAATATAGAAGGAAAGAAGAGAGGCTTTAAGCAACCAAATTATCCCAGTGAATGTAGAAAAGGGGACAAAATTCTTTCAGCATGAAGATCCATAATATTTTCTAGTCATTCCATTTTTGTCTGTATGTGTGTGTGTGAGAGAGAGAGAATTGAATGTAAAGACAGTAAGTGTGGTCTTAGTTATATCTCACTTACCTCTGGTATGTATATCCGAATATGGTTGAGTAAGGATATGTACTTTGGACTTCGAGCTTGCAATTTTGAAGCAAATGTCCGTGGAGTTGTGTCACTGAGATTGGCTCCTGCAATATGATTCCCATGATAGTAATTCCTGATTCCATTTTGATTTTCTACAGCTTCAAGTACTGGAACATTTTCTCTAGTCAACCAGTCAAACTGGTGAACGCCTTTGACTTCAACAATAGCAGGGGAGACAGGGTTTAGCGCAAACCAAGAATGCATGCCCGCATAAGTTTTTTTATCTGTGATGACATGGAAGACTATCTTCTCAGGTCTCAGAGATGACTGGACAGTAGAAGTAACAATTACTGAAGCAGCCAAGATGTTATCAGTTGACAGAATAAAATGGTAGTAGGAGTTGTCTGACAACAAAGGAAGTAATTCTGGAGAAGGCAATTGTTTGCGTGCATGGGCATTTGAGGAATATTCATCTGTCAAACGCAATGACAGACAATGAATCCCTTTAGGGATGGAACTTGCTGCGAAGTGTTTATTCATCAACTCAGAAAACCTAGACTCTCTGATTTCTCTTTCAAATTTCTCCATCTGTGTAAAGAATCATTATGTTAATCAAACATAATTTTGACAAAGACTAATAAAATGATCCTTTATAGCCACTTGTAGCAGAAGAGCAGCAATGTCTAGGCTAAGCAAATGCAAGAAGCAATTTCATGAGACTAAAGATAGGAATAGATATGTCAGATAGATAGTCCATCATGACAAAAAATACAGTCCCAACATTGCCAATATCATGAATAAAATAAAATTCACAAAAACCTAGACAACTGCCAAGGGAAAAAGGATTGAAAAAATTGTCCTTTAAGAATGAAAAGACCATAAATGGAATGCAGAAAAGAAAAAAGGAACAGAAATGTTTATCAAGAATAACAAAAGAAATTAGGCACTTCAATAAGACAGAAGAAAGAATGAAAACCTAGACGTATGGAGCAAACTAATGAAAATTATGGAACATTGCAGAGAATAAGATCAAATTGATAATCAAATGATGTGATCAAGATTGGAATAGTATTTCATAGCTCCCACGAGCTTAACCAGAAATCATTGGAATGCCAAAAGAAGTTTGTATTGCTAACTACATATAGGATTCAATATAGCTGAGGTCATATATAGCCAAAACAGAAAGAAACTTTTCAACTCTTGGAAAGAAGAAGACAATAAAATATTATCATGTGAAGAAAAAATAAATATGAAAGTGAGCACCTTCATGTATTAGAGAAGAAGAGCGAATTTTTATTAGGCATTTGACAGATAAACCAAATAAAATGGTAATGAATATGAGTACAAGAACAAGCCATAATCCAAATACATGGGGTCAGCCAGATATAAACACATTCTCTTAAAAGGGGTTTAGCACAAGTATCAAGTAAAAGTAAATAGAACAAAGCTCAAATATGTGCCAACTTGACTAAAATGTGGCAGTTTTCTTTTTTTTTTCCCTTGGGGCCGGAGGGTGTCTCTGAATAAGTGAATCTTCATTTGTCATGACTGTTTCCATACTTAGTTAAGTTATTGTTGATAAAATTCTTGCTCAGAATGAGTATAAATTCTCTATGGTTCTCTGGATCATAATTGCATAACAACCTGTCGTTTAATAGCAGTGCTAAGATCATAGCAAAACTACTTTGAGTTTCTGTAAATTCATGAGTATCTATCGCATCAAACCAAATTCAAATGAAATTACAACCAACAAATATGGAAGATAAATAACCCAGGTCTAGTCTTGATTAAATACCATGATAAGAGCTTTATGAGGTCACAGCATTGTAGCTAACAGCTACATTATGTCACTATAGGAAGCATTATAACACTTTCCCCAAAAAAAGGTTTATATAAACATATAACAATTAAGCATAGAGGCTACATAATGTGCTTTACGAGGTTTTGTGTTTAAGAATTCTTACTTCCCATGATTCTTGGCTAACGAAGAACAGGATATAATATCATGCACTACACAACTTAACAATTCAAGCAAAAGGCCATATGATGCAACAAAATGAGTACCAACAGAAACAAGGTATCAAGCTTAGCGGAGATAACCATCAGATTTACAAATACCACCCTCAGGTATAGCCTTCTAGACTCAAAATAGAAAATCATAGTAGTAAGAATTCCTGAGTAGTCATCAGCCGAATCATTAGTTCTGACTAAAACAGTCTTAGTTGATAGTCATATTTTTAACAGTGCATTAGCTATTCAACTTGATAACCCTATATCATTCAAATTCTATTTATTCAACTGCAGTAAAGGAACCACCTTCACAGCCACATCCTAAAATAGTACAAATATTAAATCACAAAATTTATTTTGGGAAGTCTTTATTAATAAGACCATTTTAAATCTACTACTTCAGGACTAATACGTCTGTTCTATGTAAGACTCAAAAATTCAAAATATAATAACAGACTTAAGTTTCAAACTGCCCTTTCCCTACTCAACATAAATTAACCAAAGATACACTACATACATGTAACAAGCAACTTACCATTCCTCTTAACATGAACGCAAAAGTCTTTGCATCATACTGATTGTTCTTCATATCATAAACCAATTGATCAAATGAATCCGGTAACTTTAGACCAGCTGGGATTTCTCCAGTCTTCACTTCGTTAAGGACCTTGTAAAAATCTCTAACCAGTTTCTGCTGCACCATCACCACAAGGGTTAAGAAAAAATTTCACATCTATAATATTTGAATATATGATAACCATTTCATGTGATGTGGAAAAAAATATTTACCCCTGAATCATCAACCCTACCGAGAAGCCTTGGTCCCAACCGCCTGCCCAAACAATCTGGAACACAACAAGGATGAAATCAAGATCTAAAGAAGCACAAGGTGAGGCATAAAGTACCCAAAAAAATGAAATTCCAGCCCAATAAAAGTAATATCATGAAAGAAAGCTAACAAGGATAACATTTCAAATTAGAAACGGATGAAGCAAAACTTATATTGGCAATTCACTGAAACAACAGATTCCAGCTGCGTGTAGACAGAGGGATCCTAGAACCAACAAATGTTGGCCCAAAATTTATACAATAAGAGAAGAGATAGTTTCAGTTCGAATATCTGAACACATATTAATACAAAAAAATTCAGGGAAGTACAAATTTAAGTAATACATGTTTCCACCGCATAAGAAAAAAAATCTTACTAGTTTAGAGCTCAAGCACAGTTAAACTATACACAACTGAAACGCTTAAAAATTATCCACTCACATTTCAGATCCTGAATAAACAATTATGCTAGCTAGATAACTTTCATGAGCAAATTTCACTAACACACACCAAATTGCGAGCTAAAAGGTCAAATTATATCAATTTATTCTATTTCAAATGGCACTAAAACAAATCCAGAGCTTAATATTAAAGATAAACAACTCATAGAAACGTCAACGTAACACTTGTGACCAAATTATTAGAGCAAGATCTATCTCGAACATATCAATATGCGAAAAAGTAGCAAAAATGTTAATCAAAAACACTAAGAATTAAAATGTTATAAGTTTATCATGGAGTACCAAATGAGGAGCACTTGTTGACACCTTCAAGGGTAACAACAGCAGTGAGAATGAAGACAAAGGGCAATAAGAAAGCAAGGATGAGAATGGTGTGGAAGAGGGTTCGATAAGAAACGTGGCGAGCTGCGACCTTGATCTTCATCAAGTCAATAAAGCCATTGCTGCTCGATATCGTGATGCTTCTCATGCTAGGCGAGAAGTGAAGCTGCATCGTCGTGTATGCAGCCCCAGGTCGTTGCCGGACACAACAACTCTAGCGGTGTCGCCACAACTCAATACACCAGCAACATATGGGCACAAAATACACACCATCAGATCCGAACCCACTTGCACAATTCAACCACCGACGATGCCTTTGAGATTGGAACCTCGATTGAAAGAAAAATCTAGATCTATTTATCTGGGTTCTGCTCAAATCTGTGTTTTTCTTCTGGGGTCTTCTCAAAGACCGCATTGGAGTTTCAGCAAAATGGGTTTTGGTTGAATCAATCAAAGATTTAGGAAAAACAATCCAATTGAGTTTCTCGGTAGGGACGAGCTTCCTTCTTCTCCCATGGATCAAGAGGGAGGGGAACAAAGGAAAATGCAGAGCAGAGAGTGACGGGGAAGAAAGAGAAAATCTGGCTTCTGCGTTTTTGTTTCTTGTTTTTGTGAGTTTTCTTCCTCAGTTTGTGCGGAGCTTCCTCATTGACGGATCGTCCGTCCGATCTATAATTTCGTTTTCCCGGAAATTATAAAAAGAAAAAAAATTATAAAAACATTTCAGGAGTCAAATAAAAACCGTGTTAAGGTTAGAGAGAGAACGCTGTCTTAGAGATAGAGAGAGAAAGAAAGAGGAGAGAGAAGGGTGGTGGTGTGTGTTTGGCCTTGAGACTAGGGAGAGGGTCAATAGAGTAGAGGGACACAATTCGTGAGCTAAATTTAGAAATTTCCCAAGTTTATGGGCATCCCAAGTCTAAAAGGATCATGTGGATAGTATTATATATCAAGATTAAATGGTGCTTAATTTTAGTTAATCACTCTTATCTTTATTAGTGGGAGGTAGTGAAAGAGGTAAGAAGTGAGAGGTAAGGGTGGGAAAATAACTAGTAAATAGGAATTCAACGTCAAAAGATTAGTGCAATATGGGTGGTATTATTGGGATTACAAGTCTATCTACATCAAGGGCAATTGAGAGAGAAAAAAGAAAAAGAAAAAGAAAATTGAATTGCAAAATAGCCACCTATAATCTATTAATGATATTGAGTATCAATTTGATAAAAATAATAAATGCTGAAAGGGTCAAAAGTTTAAACATGAATAAATGGTGGGGTTTTATTGAAATCCCTAATGATGTTGATAAATAAATGATTGCTAAGAGTAGTACGGATGATCAACTCTTTAGGCTAAGGGCTCATATATAATTCACTATCAAACCAAAGCGTGTGTGTTTTTTTATTTTTATTTTTTAGAAAAAAAAAATAGCAATGAAGAAAAAGACCAAATGAAATGACAATAAAGTGGGTGTTTTGAGCATAGTCAAAAATTGGAGGAAGATAGTTTTAGGCTTTTCCTGAATATGATCCACAGGCAGAAAGGGCAAGCTCAATTTTCAGAGACAAGATACTATAAATGTGCACCTGCGGTTTCATGAAAGCTTTACTGAAGTGATTGAACATAAACTTGCAACTGTGGAGCTAATGGAAAACGCCACCATTATTCATAAAGTCATTGTTCTGCTAGCCATATCCCATGTCTAGATATAGGATTTGCTAATTAATTGTCTCTTACCAAACCCACCTCCTGTTTGTTTTCAAACTCAATACCAAGTGAGTGGATTGTCTAGATTACATTACAGTCATAGACATAATAATTTATCAGCTATTAAATCGAATTATATGATCTATTTATTAACTAATTTAATCATTCAAAAATTATTATGTTGATAATTGTAATGTAGTTGAATCTAAATAATTCAAATCCTAAATTCAATGACAATAAGTAAAAGTTAGTGACCAATGATGTTGAGTCATTCTTGAGATTTTTATATGAACCTTGTAACAAAATCATCAAACTTAATAACTAATAAATAAATTGTTTATAATAGTTTGTATTATTAATTGATCCAATAACTCATACATTACTATATCAATTATTATAATGTAATCAAATAGAGACAATCCCAATGTAATTCCCATGACAATAAGTAAAAGGTTAGTGGCTAGTGACCTTGTAACAAAATCACCAAACTTTTACACATTGAATATTTTGTAGTACAAGATTCAGCAACTCACATGACTCTTTACCAATACATTTGATAAAGTTAATGTCAAGCTTTACCATAATAGTCTGGTGGGTGTTACTGAACACACAAGGAGTGTGTGCCTTGATATACACTTGGGAGGGGGAGTGATTAAAAAAAGTGTGGGAGTGCCTTAAGCACTTCCCTAGTCTGGTAGTGCATTTGTTGAGATGTAGGTGCATTAATTTCTTTTATCTATTTGGCTATTCAATGTCAACCAGGATTTATTTACTTTACTTCTGCTGATTGCCTATTTATCCGCCTAACTAGAGGCAGAAATTTCAACAAAAAACAATTTGTTTGCTACCTGACAAACAGCCTTAAAAGGAAATTTAAATTAAATGGTCCTTCTTTTTATCACACACTTGAATGAGACTAAAGGATTAGTTTTTTTTTTTTTGAAAAAATGTCCTTAGGTACACAAGAAAAAAAATAGAAATTAAAAATATTTTTTAGTTTTTAAAAGTATTTTTTTATGAA
Organism: Bauhinia variegata; assembly: GCA_022379115.2. Taxonomy (NCBI): domain Eukaryota; kingdom Viridiplantae; phylum Streptophyta; class Magnoliopsida; order Fabales; family Fabaceae; genus Bauhinia; species Bauhinia variegata. The sequence goes on along the minus strand of CM039428.1, from coordinate 18,418,835 downwards.
ACAGTTGCATGTTTCTATTTTTACTTTTTAAAAATATTTTATTGCATGCTTTATTAGAAATAATTTTTTTGACTTTTAAATTGTTTATTTTTTAAAGTTATTTCAAATACTGAAATCTATACAAAAGTTTTTTTTTTCTTTCTTCCGCTGGAAATGCTTTTAGCATAAGAAAAAGCTAATCAAAATAAATTCTAATCCTATTTGAGATGAAGAGTGGAAAATTATAAAAAAAAAATTTTAACAAAAACAACTCTAAAGCTCTAACTTTTAATTGGAAGAACCTTAAGGATCAGATTATTTTATATTGAGTTAATAGCCTGTTGAATAATTCAATGGCTTTTTTCAAACCTCACCTTGGACACATTCTTTTTCTTTTATTTATTTATTCTTTGCTTGCATTGAACGTCATCTCACAATAGATCCATTCATCCCAATTTATAAATCCCTAACTTAAAAAAAATGAGACCAAGTAATTCAAGTCATGGCAACTAGGATTGGGTTAATTCTATGATCAAGGTCAAATCCCATTTAAAAATTGGATATTGCACCATCTTTGCACTCAGATTTAGCATATTGGTTTCAGTGCTAACTAAATCAAAGTCCTCCTTCCCAAACAAGTTGCATCAGCAGATTTTGATTACATACTTTCTGGGAAATTACCTATTTTGGCAGAATTATTTAATTATTTTGAACCATAAACTGATTGATTTCTGAAATTTGTGTTCTTAAATTGCAGGGAATTCTATTTAAACATAGGTTAGGTAAGATAAGATAACTTGATTTTAATAAAGTTAAGATGTAAGGAGGGAGGGTTTTATGGTTATTTTACTCGTTTAAATATGAATTAGTCTTATATTAAAAGGTGTGAATATATTAGATTTAAATTTTGTATAATTATTACTTAATAGTAATATATTCTTAGTTCTGGGATGAAATTGTAATTTGATTACTATTCAAAATCGCTACAGTTAATACAATCAAACAGATTAAGTCTCACCTGTTGAATTAAAATCTTATAATCAATATCTTGTCAAGTTAGTATATCTTCGAAATAAAAACAAAAAAATACTCCCTCCCTAAACAAAAACAACGATAAGATATAGGTAAATGGTAGTTGAATTTTGATCTAAGAGGTGAGAGTTATTTAACTACACAAATTTATTGTGATTTTTGACATAAACCAAAAGAATGCACCATTGTTAAACAAATTTAAATCATCAATTCATCATAGGTACTATTATTATGATATGATGTATATTTAAATGCGTTGTCCAAGTAAAAGCTTAGAAAATAACAAATTGCCTCATATATAATTTGAAAACAACTTATATTATAAAGTTTATACTTTTGCCTATTTTAATGAATGATTATCACAACTCACAACCTTCTTTCATTAATTGATGTAGTCTATGACCGAAAAAATTGATAAAAACTTTATGGTATTGAATGACGTCTGCAATATCAGATTTTTTTGCCCTTTAATATGATGATTTAATACCACTGAATAGCATGTTAGTCTATTTTATAATAACTTATAACTAGTTGGAAGTTGAAACCATGTGCATCATACGTTAATTTTTTAATAGAGAAAAGGTTTTTGAGCTAACCAATTTAATTTTTTTAAAGGCAAATTAAATAAATCCATAATCCAAAACCAGTTTAGATTAGATCAGTTGGTTGGGTTTTCAACAACATTGTCACATGCTAAATACATGGGAAAAAAAAATTCTGCATTTTCAATTTAATTCACATTTTCTTTTTATATTTACAACTATGAAATTTAATTCTGACAAATTGATATCCCACCAGAAGTACCCATCAGGATTTTGGATGTAATGGGCATTTGCCACTTGGCAATACATCATCAAAATTTGCTATGACTCAATCCAGGAGCCTATAGAAAAATTAGATTTTTTGGAACCTAATTGTAAATGAAAGAGGACAACAAATATTCTTTATTGGTAATATGAAATTGTCTTTGAAAGCTCGTATGATTGTTTCCACCTCTGCTCCCATAGATATTAAAAAGTAAAACCACTGAACACCTTCTCCATCTTAGAAGAGATATTTTAGTTAAACCAAATGTTTTGAATTTAGTTAAATTAAATGTCTTAAATTTGAGTTGAAAAATATGATTAATTTAAAATTTAATTAAAAATTTTAATTAATTTTTTTTACTATTTTTATAATATTTATTTACTCAAATATAGACTAGTCAATATTTAATATATCATTGAATTTAAACATTAAAAATCGAATATTTTTATTAAAAAAAAGAGTAAAATACGGGCAAGTCTATACTTCATTTTATTGAATATAATACAGATTATTGCTATGCTAATAATTAAGGGATGGTGTGGCTTGTGTCTGCTTTGATCAGAATTGTCTACCAGCTCCTAAAGAATAGTGGCTGCAAATGGGTACCCTGCTAGGTTGAAATTGAGGGGCAGAAGGCATAAGATATAAGATATCATTACTAAAAGATTTTATTGCAGACCAATCTATGGAGAAAAACTGAAATATGTCAAAGTCAAGCAGAAAGGTCTCGAGCACATCCAGAAAACAAGCGAACTCGCCATTGGTGATTTTTTTTTTTTCAAAAAAATTAACTTCTAGACTCTAGCAGTAACTATAGTTGATAGTTGACTGGGATTATAGGAAATTCAAATTAAGTAAAGATACACCGTAACTGAACACTAATGACAAAGTCAATTAAGTGAGTTCATGTGTGAAACAAAACAGAGTCAAAGCATTACCATGTCAAAGAACATTTTGATGCAATTAGAAAAAAGTCTTCCACACACAAAAACGCTATGCATTAAACAAACTCACTATTTGTCACTGGGATTGTTAAAACTATAGGGTGAAAAGAATAAGCTCTAATTAAAAGGTTGAATGAAAATCCTGATTGTAGAGCACACGATTTTTTCAGCTAGAAATTTTGATTAGAAAGAACTTCTAACATTGAATAACAGACAAACTTGATAAGATATAGTGCAAATTTGGAATCATCCACTTTAGACAAGCACCTTTAAATATACTGTAGTAATCCTATATTCAAACAAATATACGGTAGCTATCATTTAAAAATAGTGTAAATATTCCACAATCTATTGTTTTTCTCATTTAAAAATAAAGGAAAAAAGACTACAGCTATCATTTACTAAGAAAGTACCTTTGCAAAAGCACTCTTAAGCTTCTCAACTTCCTCTTTTTATCTGGGCAAACAATGCTTCCTTCTCTTCATTGCTACCAGCTACAAGCTCCTACACATAAGCATCCAAACCTTCAATTGGGCCTGCCTATACAGGAAAAATGAACTTTTACATTTAATTTTCTGCTTGAGAAAGCATATTGGTTTTCTGTGTATTAGTTCATTGGTTCCTTGTTTTTGCTTTATCTGTTACAAAATGAAAAAGGAAAAAGAACTTTCAAAGGAAAAGTACCAGTTAAGAGACCACATCTCTGAACATATTCCTACATAAAAGTCTGTCTGCTAGATAAACAACAAATGTGATGGCACTAAGCCTCCTCGTTAATTCACAAGCAGTAGTATCCTTCTTTGGAGCAAAACCATCTATAATACTCAAAAAAAGAAGCATATGAATATAAACATTCAATTCTCAATATGAAGAGATAAAAGAATTAGTTTAAAATTTAAGAGAAAAGCCATTTTCAATTCTTAGAAATGCATTGTAAGAACATTCCGTGAAGTGATCCTGAAACCAATAAATATGCTACACACTCTCTCTTTAAGGGCCCTGTTCTATCCTGAAACCAATTAAAAGTTGTTATATAAAACATCGTATATAAACCATTCAACAACACACAAAAAGCTTGTCCAACATAACTGATTCTAAAAAGAAGAAAATGATATTTTTTTTAAAAAAGAAAAAAGAAAAAAAAACTAATAACTAATTGTCATTTCTTAAATTAGAGCACCCCTCCAAAACTTCTTTCTCACCAGGATGATAAAACTGAAGGCCTATCACAGTGCATGTTCATTTTCATACAACTTGATCCTAATTACTACACATGCAAGGAGTTAAATAGGAGAATGCTTCTGATCACATTAAGTTAGTAACATAGCATCATACCAATGAAAAGTGAAATCAATCAACTAAACTATAAACCCGAAGTTATCGTAATATATCAAAGGAAACATGATAATAAAATGAAACTCATCCAAAAATAGGAAGAAAAGCATGGAAAAATTATGGTAATAAGGACCTTTGTAATTCCTGTGGATTTGGCACCTCCCCCATTCCACTGCCCACCCTGTTTAGGTTTCTTCCAGTGCTATAGTCAGGATATCACTATAAGCTCTGGAGAGAACCATTTCTGGGTGAATTTTGTAAACCCACCATTGTAATACAAATTAAGCAAGCCACTTCACATATGTCTGACCTCAATCAAACTTTGAGCTGGCACTTTTCTTAATCCTACTTCATTTACCATATCCCTGACCTTCTCTGCATCTCTCCATCTTCCAGCAGCAGAATAAAGTTTTCCCAACAAAATATAATTTCCAGTGTTTTCAGGCTCAAGCTGGAAAAGCCACCTTGCAGCCACTTCTCCCAGTTCAACATTCTCGTGGATCACGCACGCACCAAGCAGTGCACCCCACACAGCATGGTTAGGTGTTACAGGCATTGTACAAATAAGATCATAAGCTTCATTAAGTCGACCAGTGCGTCCAAGAAGATCAATGATGCAAGTATAATGATCCACACGAGGGATAATATGATGTCTTTCCAGCATGAACTTGAACAAGGCCAAACCTTCATTGACCAAACCTGCATGGCTGCAAGCATGAAGTACAGAAGTGAAAGTGACTTCATTAGGTTTTACCCCAGATTGTACCATTTCACTGAAAAGTGATACGGCCATTTCACCATGCCCATGCTTTCCGTAAGCAGCAATTATTGCACTCCAAATAATAATATCCTTGTCCTCCAAAGGAATAATATTACAAATTTCGTGAGCATATTCTAAACTTCCACACTTAGAGTATATGTCAACTAGAATACTTACTACTTCAAGTTTGTACAGAAATCCAGATTTTATTAGGTAACTATGTATGTTCATTGCCTGTTGGAGGTCCGCAAGAATAGCATATGCAGGAAGAAGGCTATTCAAAGTTGCACTATTGGGTTGTATTTCTTCCACTAACATTTGTTTAAAGAGTTGTATAGCTTCTCTTGCAAGCCCATTATGAATGAACCCAGACAGAACCGCATTCCATGGAACTGTTCTCTTTTTCGAGGTTTTCATAAATACTTTACAACTGAGATCAACATGATTGCATTTTGCATACATATCAATCAATGCAGTCTCCACAATGACTTCAGACTCAAGGTTTTGCCTTATTGCCCATGCATGTAAGCACTTGCCATGGTTCAAAAAAACCAAAGTAGCACAGGCTGTTAAAAGTGAAGCTATACTTACCGAATTGGGTTTCACTCCCTCATACAGCATCATCTGGCAAATAGTCAAAGCGCTTCTTGCATCACCATTCAAAATGTATCCATTGATTAAGGTTGTCCATGTCACCACATCCTTCTCATTCATCGCATTTACTAATAAACGGGCTTCTTCCATTTGACCACACTTGACATACATGTCCAGAATTGCATTCCTTACATCCATACTTCCCCAAAATCCTTTCTCTTGAACTAATGCATGAACCTCTCTCCCTAGCTCCACATTATTCAAGGAAGCACAAGCTGGCAAAATTGAAACAATAGTTGCACAATCAGGCTCTACATTAACATCCTTCATTCTATTATAGACCATCAAAGCCTTCTTCGCAAGGCCATTTCGGGAGTATCCATTAATCATGGTATTCCAAGACACCACAGTTCGTTCCTGCATTGTGTCAAAAACCAGTTCTGCTGCTTCTTTCTCCCCACAATTCATATACATTGCCAACAAAGAGTTCTGCACAAATGGGTCTGAATCAAAACCGGCCATTAATGTTTTCCCATGAATTCCAACGCCCATTTCAATCAATGACAAGTCACCACACGCCTTGATAACAGGTGGGTAAGTAAAGTTGTCTGGCTGACTCTGGCCTGAAGCAAGCATATTCACAAACAACTTAACTGCATCATATGGGCGACCATTGCGTGCATACATCCTCATCATTATGTTCCACGAAAACAAGCTTCTATCAGGCAATTTAGCAAACAGTTTGCTGGCATATGAAATATAATTGCATTGCGCATAAGTGGTGACCAGGTTTGAGCAAAGCTTGGAGGAAGAAAGAAGGCCAAGTGTGATGATATATGCGTGTAGTTGTTTCGCTTGAGAAAGCGATTGAGCGGCTGCATATTTCAGCAAGAGTGACGATATAATTGTTGGGTTTGCACCTAGCCTGAGCTGGGCCATTCATCAAGTCTGGGCTCTCAGTTCTGACCTGAATAAGCTATGGTCCTTATGCCTAAATCTTTAACCATTCCAAAACCTCGAAACGGTGCGTCTCACTGTATGGAGAAATTATACTTCGACAATTCCAAATTCCTGATACGGTGCATTTTATTGTATGTAGAATAGAATCGGAGTTACTAGTTCTACTATATTCATGGTGTGGTGGTTCTCTTTCTGGAATTGACGGTGCGTTTTACTAGAGGGATTGTACGGCTGCAACGACAGTGGAGCCGCCTTCTTCACCAGAAATCTCTCTCTTTCGTTCTCTCTTAATGGTTGCTCGTAAATTCTCAGATTACAACATCAGAGAATACACTAAGAGACGCACAATCGATGCTTTTCGTCAAAATCGTAATCTTTCTGACACTTCTTTGATTTCTTCTGCATTCTCTGATGGTAAGTCCCAGCTCGACATTGCAAAACGACAGGCGGTGATTTACTCTCTCTATGCACCTCAGCTTAAGAGAGTTACGGAGCTTCAAAATCCTCAAAGGGCTTAGTATATTTCATTCCAGGTACTCTACCTGTTTCTGCCTCTAATGTTAATGTTATTCCTAGTATGTGGCTGTGTTGGGAAGAAATGTTCATGGTTTTGGGTTTTAGGGATGATTATTTGATATTTGATGTTCTGTTTGGTTGAAGAGAAATCCTTGGGCTATAAGTCGAGATTTTTACTAGCAGAATTGAAGACTTAACCATTGAATGAGAAATGAGTTTTAGCCCTTTTATGCTTTCCTTTCTTGCATTGTAATAAGCATACTATTAGGAATTATTTTCCATGTATTAGTTCAATGGAAGATCTTTTCTGTAGAAAGCAGTTAGATAGTTTACTTTTATGAACTAAACATAGCCTTTTAGTGCAATTATTTTAACTTTGGAGAGCTGGTGACTTCTAGAAATAACCCAACTCATTCTCAGAATTTTTCAATGTGCTTGATACTTGTCATTTCATATGTAGCATATGATCTTAGTTTTACTATTAAGTCTGCATAATTCTCTATTGAGATATTTAAATCAATTCAAGTTACTTTTAGTTTATTATTTGATACTTCTTCTGTTTCTAGATGGGAAAATGGGGAACCAATTGTTTTCCACTTGAATTGTTATTTGAGGCTATATTCATTTACTCCAGCTATGATGACATTCCCCAAGATTTGTTTATTCATTCATGTTTGTTAGAAAGTAATGTGCTTGCGTAGAATAATATAATAATGATTATATCAGTCGGTTTACCTGTGCTTATAAGTTATATGAAAGATAAGTTTGACTTATTTGCTGTCCGTTCTAGCATTGAAACTAAAATTTCCCTGTCCAAGTTACATGTCATTGGAAAAATAAGCACTTTACATTGGAGAACTTGTGATTGTGACTATGCTGCTTGGACATCAAGCGCCCATGTTTATGACTGCCTAGCTGAATAAGACAACTGGCTGCTTGTTATGTGTACTGATCTAGGATGTATATCCCTTCAAGTCTAGTTTGATTGTATCAGGAGATATTGGAGGTAAATGGGTGGATGACAATGACGACAACAAGCTTTATTCCATTAGGTGAGAATGAAACCGGCTACATAAATTGCATGATGTTATTGTGTTATATCAAAAACTAGATTTTTTAAAATATTATTAATCGTGAGATCTCTTTTTATAGCTTTCTCTAACGTTTTTTTGTCATTTTTTCCTTAAGTGCCACAACAATATCTCCCCAATGGGTGGACAAGACTTAAAATACAGCTCGTAAGGCTGTTTTTCTGGTCTGTGTAACCATGGAAAATGGAATGAAACTCATCTGAGAGTGGAGAATTATATCTCTTTGTATAGGGTAAAAGTTTTAGCTAAAAGGGATAAACTAGTTAAAAGACATAGAGAAAAGTAAATTGCTAGCGCTGTAATGGGAGCATTAAGTTATCGGTTCCAGTTTCTTAGTTGCTTCTGCACTGTTCTTTTGCCAAATGCTAGCTAGCTCTTCTTACGTTGGAATCGCTGCAGGTTTTGCGTCTGACTTTTGTTCCGTTGACGAGAGGACAAACTGGAAATGTGCATTTTCTCGGCTCTGGATTCATCCAATCTAGAAGACTAGAACAAGGAATAAACTGCAAATTCTTCATATCATCTCGGGTTTCAATGAGAAAGCAATGATAAGTTTTTGAAATATAAAAATCAAGTTTATGTAGTTGCAAGTTTTGAAGTTTAGTATAATTCCATGAGAAATTGTGAGTTGATGTTTCATGTGCCAATGTTGTGAAACCTGAACAAATTGGTCTGTTAATTAGTACGTTGGGCTGCTGTTTAATATGACGTGTTTAAGCATAAAATACAAACACGACTTCGTTTTATCGGGGCATATTTGGACTCTTTTTTCTTTTGCTTTAAAGAGTTTTAAATAATGCTGTTCACTTCATATTTGCTTTTTTGCCAGTTTGAACTTGTAAATGTTGTAAAAGTTTTTCGATTACTATGTTTAATTCGTGTACTAACTGTACTTATTTTCTTAAAATGTGGTATAACTATTATTTTAACAATCACATTTAAAATCACAAAATAGAATTATATTGATTTTTGGGAAAAGAGAGAAGTAAAAGGCAAATTGCCAATATCAATAGTATAAATAGATTGCACTACGCGGACAGTAGTATATTTTTCACTTTCTGGTTTAGTTCAGTTGTGGTGCTTCAGTCTCGGTGGGTTGATCAATCATATGAATCTCTTAATATGCAGGCTCAAAGAGTCGAAGGTCCAATTTTTCCAACCAGTACTCGTCATTTCAATTCAAATTTTTCCGCCACAAACACTGTTGCTGTTGCCCAACTCGGTCACCAACATCAGTATCCTCCAAACCCATCATTTTTGGATTCTAGAAATGAACCAGGATTAGACATAGCTACCCAGTTGTCAAATTGTAGTCAGATCCTGCAACTGAATCAAGTTTATGCCCACATTATCACAACCGACCATCTGGGTTTTAATCCTGCCCCATTTCATTGGAACAACATTACAAGGTCTTAAATTAGGATAGGGGCTCCAAGCAAGGCAATTTACGTCCATGTTGCAATGTTGTGTGCCGGGGTTTTGCCCGACTGCTACACCATTCCGATTGTACTGAAGGCGGTGTGTCAATCTTTCGCCATAGACGTTGGCTAGTAGGTCCATTCGGTCGGTATAAAGGTTGGCCTGCAGTCAAACGAGTATTGCTAGAGTGGGTTTATAAATTTTTATTGTAAAGGTGGAGACTTTGAAAGTGCCCGTAAGGTGTTTGAGGAAAATACTTACCGAAAGCTGTTTTCTTGGAATACTATTATAGGTGGCCTTTCTCAAGCCGGGCTTGCGAAGGATGCAATAGACATGTTCATGAAATCAGGAAATGTGGGTTTGTGCCTGATGGTGTGACCATGGTTAGCGTGACATCTGCATGTGGAAGTCTTGGTGACTTAAAAACTTGGCTCTTCAATTGTATAAATTTTCTTTTCAGGTGAATCAGGCCAAAGCTACAGAGAAGACAAACCTTTTGATGTGGAATTCACTTATAGACATGTATGGAAAGTGTGGCCGCATGGACCTTGCATACGAAGTTTTTTGTAATAATGGAGGAACGGAATGTGTCATCATGGACTTCCATGATTGTGGGTTATGCAATGCACGGATATGTAAAGGAAGCACTTGAATGCTTCCAGTGTATGAGAGAAGCAGGAGTGAAACCTAACTACGTGACTTTTATTGGAGTACTTAGTTTTTGCATTCATAGCGGAGCCGTTCAGGAGGGAAGATATTACTTTGACATGATGAAGACTGTTTATGGCATAACGCCCAAATTGCAACGTTATGGTTGCATGGTGGATCTTCTAGGTCGAGCAGGATTGCTTGAGGATGCGAGAAAAATGGTGGAGGAGATGCCCATGAAACCAAATTCAATAGTATGGGGGTGTTTGATGGGTGCATGTGAAAAATATAGGCATGTAGAAATGGCGGAGTGGGTAGCTAAGCATTTGCAAGCATTGGAACCATGGAGTGATGGGGCTTATGTGGTATAACATCTATTCCAATAAGGGCTAGTGGAAGCAGGTGGAGCAAATCAGACTGGCCATGAAGCACAGATGCCTTGCTAAAATTCCTGCCAATAGCTTGGCAACAAAGTCAGATTGAAAACCCGTTGCTAAGTCACTTTTGACATTATGAACGTCGAGCACAGCCATGCTTTCATTATTTATTTAATGGATAATAATGGCTTTTACGGTATCAAGTTTATATGACCAAGTAAATCAATTTAGTTGTCAGTTTCTTTCCATAGTTATATCTGTTCCCACAGCACAATATGGCCATTCAGAATTCTCATCTCATGCAACATCTTGGCAAATAATTTGGTTAGTATAACTCCGCCCTAGTATGATTGCTTGTTATATAATCTATCTAAGGACAGGAAGCCTGTTTTGGTCACATAATCACATTAATCTTTCTGTTCTGCACATTGGAGAACCAAGAGTTACTTTTATATTTATGTACTGTGAGAAAGGGAAACTCTTACTTGATTCTTAGCTGAGAGTAACATCCATTCTCCATGGATTCAATTGATTACTAGTTGGTTACCAAGTTTCTACGCCTAAGATTGTGGAAAGATGGAAAAGTTAGAAACAGCATATACTATAATTTGTTTTTAGTTCACCCGGCTAAACATAGTTGAGGACTTATGGTGGTGGTGTTGCAAACTTTCTTGCTAGCTGAAGCTGATAAGATATGTCATTGCTGTGTGGAACTTTTAAAAAGAGAGGGGTTGGAGGAGGGGAGCCAATAAAGGAAGAAGGACGGATGAATACATGAAGTAGTTAAATTGACTGAGATGTTCATATTCAGAACATATGGTTATTGACCATCGATGCTAATCTTCAAGCTCTCAAAGCGTCCTCCATGGCACACAAAGCTTCCTCCATTCTCCTAGCCATCACATTCAAACCTGTGCCAATAAAGTAATCTAATTGTTCCAGTCTCCAACCTTCCACTGGCTCAACTTCATACAGCCACTGAATCTCACACCCATCTTCCTTTGGCAGCACTGTGACTGTTGATACATAGGAGTGAAATCCAACATTCCCATCTATAATAGAATAGCTAAAAGTCATGTGAGTAGGATCAATGAATAGCAGCTTCTGCTTAGTCCAATTCACAGTTTGTTTGTCACTGCCATCCACTGGACTTTTGAAACCTGCACAGAAACGAACACACCCGGGTTTGCCAGAGACACCTTCAACAGGGATGCATGTTGAGAGAGTTGGGAACCACTTGTCGAGGCCGAAGAAGTCCTCCAATAGAGGCCATATCAGCTCTGCTTTTGCTCCAGGTAAATCTGTTTTGGCCTCTCCCTTCCATTTTGCTTGTTGTTGGACCGCCTCCATAACCTGGAAAATGTTGCAACCACACACAAAATGAGGTATAGTGATGAAGATGCCTTTAATGGATGAATCAGTTAGAGTGATTTATAGAGTTTCCAAAATGCACGGGGAAAATGAAGGATCATGGCATGAGAAAAATGTGCTGGTACTTTGATTTTGAAATTGGAAACTGTTGATAGTGAGCATGCTAGGACCCCTTTTTGAGTAAGTATGAGGTCAATAGAGCTTAGGTAACATCTTTGACAAACCAGTAACTTATAAAGATAATGATGGGGCCTTCCCATTTACTAGATATTGTTTAGTGGTAGTTACTCATGTGGGCTACGATATATTGTCGGGATTAGCTTTATTGCTGGATTCCATGGCTCAATGATTATCCTTTCGGATTGGTTTATGAAAAAAAAAAAAATTAAAAAGAGAAATAAAAGTAAAAAAAAAAAAAAAAAAGCATCTCCATTTACTTTTAAAAAAAACAAGATTTTAATTTTTAGAAATACTTTTATTTCGTTAAAAACTACTTTAAACAATAAATTTTGTATAAAGTGTTTGTAGGAGCAGGTTGGCAAAAATTAATCCAAATGGATTATAGCTTATCAAGTGCTGCATTTTGTTTTTGTTTTTTTTTTTTCTTGGTTTGCATTGAAGGCATCCTTAACTGAAAATAAAAAACTAATGTCTTTTAAGTCACGTAAATAACCAAAGTGACACAGCCTTTTTTATACATTTGGGCATGGATCAAACCTCTGTTAGCATGTATAAGGAACCTACTTATGCTGGTGCCATGCCATCTCATTTTGGTGTGTGGCAGGATGGTTCTCATAATACAGTGAAGGTCAGGAAAGTGGCATGGCGGCATGCCCACAAATAAAGGATAGGTCACAACATATTGTGATATATTATGATAGGTCTACAGATTCATCAGGCGTCATACAAGCAAAAAATTTCCACTTGATGGCCTTGGTCCACCAAGCTAATATGCCTACCATTTGTGAATCCCATTTTGTTGATTGAAGAAGGATCTCCCCAAGAGTGTGGAATTAAATTCTGCTTGTTAATTCATAACTAAGATAATTCGAACTCTCAACTCTTTGTATGATTTTAACTTTTAGAGTCATATTTGTTATGAAAAATTTATCATATACTAATCTCGTTTCAAATAAAAATTAATTTTTTAAATGCAAAGATACACTGATTGGGCCGTTTATAATCATGCATGTGATAATTGTGAGTTAAGTAGATGTAACATAGTATTATTTGGGAAAATGAAAGGTAATTGCCATCGATTTTGTGGGGCCGCTCCTAGATATAGACCAGATTAGGATAAGTAAAATACAGAACTAGGTATATAAAAATATGAATGATTTGTTTTAGTGGTTTCCAATGAATTCGATGTCAATTTGCTAATAATTCCAAGGCCTATTCCCCATCCCACGTTGTCTTGTCGGCTGTGATAAGTAATAGCAATTTGCTAAACTAATCGAACGAGAGTGTCGGCTAGTTATGCAACTGTCTGTATCCCAACGTTGATTTTGGGAATGAAGACGTTTAACAACCAGGGGACCTGTGCTAATGATGTTAACTTTTTGCATAATTTTAACTTTTAACAGAGTCATGTTTGTTGGAAAGAATTTATCATGTGCTAATTTTGTCTAAAATAAAAATTAGTTTTTTAAATGTAAAGAAGCACTGGTTGGCCCATTTATACTTGTGCATGTGATAATTGTGAGTTAAGTAGATTTAACATAGTATATTTGGGAAAAGGAAAGGTAGATGCCATAGATTTTGTGGGGCTGCTCCTAGATATAAACCAGATTTAGGGTAAGTAAAATCCAAAACTAGATATAAACAAATATTAATGATTTGTTTTAGTGGTTTCCAATGAACTCGATATCAATTTGCTAATAATTCCAAGGCATATTCCCCATCCCATAATGTCTTGTCGGTTGTGATAAGTAATAGCAATTTGCTAAACTAATCGAATGAGAGTGTCGGCTAGTGATGCCCACTTTCTGTAGCCCAAAGGACCTGTGCTAATGATGTTATAGTATTAGGAATAGGACTTGGACTAAGACTAGCAAATTTCATCGCCAAACTAAGAAGTCTCCGAGAGAAATGAGAAATTATTATGAGCACACGACCCGTTAAGCTCAAACGAGCTTTAGGACCAGACCAGCTTATTTTCATAAGTTTCATATTTTGGCTTGTAAGTATTTGTAATAGTAGAAAATGCAAATAAGACATGAGAGCACATTCGCTTCATGAAATGGTGCACCACAGAAATGAAAAGAGTAATAAAAAAGGGAACTGAAAGTTTTATTATTAGGTTTACTATATAACGAGGATTGATTAATACACTGTTTAATATACAAAAAGAAATGAATTTTTTAATAAAATAACTAAAATAAAATTTATAATATTTAATAAATAAATTTGAACCAACATTGTCCACTTAAAATGATTATAAGAATAGTCTAATATTACCAAATATTTGACAATAGTGACTTGTTCGAACTTAAATTCTCGACAAATATGAATGATTTGTTTTAGTGGTTTCCAATGAATTCGATGTCAATTTGCTAATAATTCCAAGGCATATTCCCCATCCCACAATGTCTTGTCGGTTGTGATAAGCAGTAGCAATTTGCTAAACTAATCGAACGAGAGTGTCGGCTATAACGCCCACTTTCTGTATCCCAACGTTGATTTTGGTAATGAAGACGTTTAACAACCAAGGGACCTGTGCTAATGATGTTATATTATTAGGACCAGGACTAGCAAATTTCATCGCCAAACTAAGAAGTCTCCGAGAGAAATGAGAAATTATTATGAACACACGACCCGTTAAGCTCAAACGAGCTTTAGGACCAGACCAGCTTATTTTCATAAGCTTCATATTTTGGCTTATAAGTATTTGTAATAGTAGAAAATGCAAATAAGACATGAGAGCACATTTGCTTCATGAAATGGTGCACCATAGAAATGAAAAGAGTAATAGAAGAAGGAATTGAAAGTTTTATTATTAGGTTTAGTATACAATGAGGATTGATTAATACATTGTTTAATATACAAAAAAAAAAATGAAATTCTTAACAAAATAACTTTCATAATATTTAATAAATAAATTTGACCCAACATTGTAAAAGTATTCGTCCACTTAAAATGACTATAAGAATGATTTAATACTATCAAATATTTAACAACAGTAGTTTTCTTAAATTTTAGTAATAAAGCATTGTTAGAATGGATCATTTTCATTTTAATAGTAACTAAACATGTACAATTAAAAAAATAAATTATTCTAAGATTTGTCAAATCCATCCACCAAATATGCTCTGAGTTAACTAAGATCATCAATTGGGTCAAGCCAACCCCGGACTTGGCTAAGGGTAATTTCAAGCTAGATGTTGTCGGGCCAACAAATGGTGACCCAGACTAGCATGGTTCTAAAATCGGGTTAAACATCCCAGCGTCCTAGGCAGGGAAGGCGATCACTTTCTCCATCTCTATTGGGTCATCATCGCCACTAAATTGTGGGAAATTGCTATATCAACTTATGAATATATGGTTGAAGGAAATCTCTTTCTTATGTTGTTGGTGAAAGGTAGATTACTCTTTGAATGTTTACTCAGGTTGCCCACAAGAACTTCAATTCAGAACCAGATTGCTTTGGTACCGAAATGACACCCTTAAAGTCATCTATCTTATTGAAACTTAATATGGTTCTCATTATAAAATACAATGAAGAAATCAAGAAATTGGCTTTAAATGTTTGTTCGAACGATTCTATAGGAACTGTGTGGTCTATAGTTGCTTATCAAATACTACTGTAAAGCTTTTGGAATCGACTCTGCCAACCAACTTGTAGGGTATGGACATATAGTTATTCACATTAAATAAGATAGGAGCAGCAATATAGGTTGGTTGGTCCTTCGAAAACAAACGAAACTTTCCATGATACCATGAATGAGAAACATCTCTTTGGTGTGACTTCAATAACAATATTTTACACTGAAGCTTCTTGTCTTATTTCTTATCAATATTTCTCATTTTGATTAATCTAAATAAACAAAACCATTCATTAGACTGAGAATGAGATGTTAAAGTGAAACAAAAAATTTTCTCACATTTTACACAATTATAATAATTAAATAAGGTCTTAGTTGGTTGTAACTAGATGAATCAAATCCTACGATTAATACAAAGCAAGTGAAAAACAACAAAAGAGATCAAAATATGTAACTATACAATATATCTCCCATTGCTTATTATATTGAGTGCAAATCCCTATTATATTCTGTGATCAAAAATCAATAAAAGGAATCAGAATATGTAACTATATAATACATCGCCCATTACTAATTATATCAAGTGCTTGTCCCTGTTCTATTCCTATGGTCTAAAAATTTACTTTCAATAATTTAGTAACACTTGCAGTATTATTTTATAACTTTTTGATCAACTAAAATGAAAACGAAAAAAAAAAAATGAGATAAAAAATATAAATTTAATTAAATGTACAGAGAAAAGTTACTTCCTTTACAGCTTCTTAATTGCCTTGTAATGGTGAATAGTATCCATTAACTCTGGTTTTACAATGATTCAGTTCAGAATCTTAAGAACTAAACAAACTGATTCATTCTCATTATATTATCATCAGGGGGAACACCATTTTCATCTTGAAAGCTTTGGAACACTTGTATTCTCCCATTGACGCCAACAACATTTGTGCTCTCCACTCCATTTTCCTGCTTCTGGGTTTCCTTTTCTTCACTGACTTTACTGTCAGTTGAACCATTTGAGTTGATCTGCAAATCATTCACACTTGGTGTCTTTGGGTAATTGTTATTGCCTTGCTCTTTGTGATGCTCAACTTTAGTTTCCATGGTTTCATCAATCACAAATTCCTCTTCGGCACGTTTGGTTTCACCAAAATAATTGTCTATTCTGTTATTTATACAGAGCTTGGTCTGGTATAACAACCACACACAAACTGCTAAAAGAAACAAAACCTGCAATTTTTGCCTCTGCTGCCTTCCAAAACACAGATTCTCCATTCTTCCAATGATTCACCAAGTTGAAGTTTCCTAGGCAATAATCAAAGAATGAAACTGAATTTCTTACCGAAAAATGATACAATTAATATAATCATTAACAAGACGTACTATAGACCACTGAATACATTGATTAATCTATAACCCTTTACTATTAAACAGTTTATAGTGCACAACAAAATCCGGGTCCATAAAGAATATGAAAAAATTGATTCAATCAACAGGGAAGAAGAGAAGCCTTTTTTTTCATTGACAGCCGCTACCTAAACTAAAATCTAGGCATTACTTTTTTGACCAATAGATCAACTCAGGCACAAGAAGGGCTATTTCATTGCCACGAATAGTCCCACAAACCCGAGTAAACTAAAAATACAATTTTCTGATCCATTCTAGCATTTTCTCAGTAACCAAACAGGACTCGAGAGCTTTGTCTGAATGCTGGAGAAGTTCCAGAACACAAACACGGGCATGAGTTTCATGGAATTCCAACATCATTAAACACTAAAGCCATGAAATTCTCGACAAACCAACAGATGAAGAACTCTAGACCAGAAAAGAAACGCCGATAAAAAAGTTAACTCTTCTTGGCGAGGAGGATAATCTTCTTCTGGTTCTCCCTTGTTCTATTCTATCCTCTTCTTGCTCTTCACGTTTTTCTTCAAAAGATCATAGAGAAGACAAAAGAAGACCACTTGGGAAGTGGAGTTGCTGACAAAACGCATGGAACTAGATGCAGTGGTTGTTACATTTTGATTGTGATCTCCAAAATACCCCGAGACACCCTATTAGCCTGATACCTTACAAAAAACAACTGAGAAGGGGTAAAGCATAGTGATATCTTCGCGTTTCCGAGGGTAATTTGAGAACTGAAATATCGTGGTGTAAGCTGGATCTCATGGGTAAAGGCCTAATCTTTTACGTTCTTAATAATTTTTTTAAAAAAATATCAGAAGAATTTGTTGCTTTATTTTTATCATGAAATTCATGGAAGATTTAACAATATTTTGAGCTTTTGACTTAATTGGGAATTGTTTAAAAATATTTTAATTGATTTTTAGAGTAAGTTTTTGAAGTGAACAATATTAAAAAATGAGAGGACACACGAGTTCTAAAGCTCCGCTAAAATGATATTACGTGATTATTTTATTTATATAAAAGCGTTTCTTACATTAAAAATATGTGGCTATATATTTAAATATAAACAAAATAACTACAATACAAATGCTCAAAGAATATATATATAATTGGTAAAAATTACTGTTGAACCAAGTGACCCAACAATACAATTGAACTAGTCTCTGTTTTAAAACATTGCCTTGATCATTTCACACCTTGTTTAAATCCAACGTGCAATTCATTCTTCGTCCTCAGTATCAATCGGCCATAAGCCATTTAATGGTAAAAAGACGATCAGCCCAGAGCAAAGTGATTGAGTATCGTATCATAACAACGGATAAAAATGATATTTAACTCATAAATAATTCACTTTTGCTCCATAGAACGAAAGAGGAAGACTAATAATAAGAAATCCCATTCACAAGACCGTGATCAAGTAAGTACAGACTTTTCAAACAAATTGTCCTAGAATCCAATTAGTGCAGTACAAACTCAAATGTCAACCAACTGCTACAAAAGTGTAAACCTAAAAGAATTCACTTCATGTCCCAATTCTCACACCCTTACTCTTCATCAAATCAGTTCTGGGTTCCATCCTAAGAGGCAATGGAGCAGAGAATACTACCTTCTGATTTCCTTTGATCTCATTTCTACCATCATTCTTGATATCCCTTCTGGAGTTTCTTTCCCCATCACTGCTCTCTGGTGATCCTCCATTTTCCAAGACAACTTCCTCCTCCTCCTCATCATCATCTTCGACATCCCGAGAAGAATGTTCAACTTCCCTGTTATGATTCTCTAAAAGCTCTCCCTGTTCTTCGCTTGATGAACTTCCATCCATGTAAGAGACATCTCCACTTAGCAATGGTTCATATGTGTCGCTGTAAACCTTGGAAACATTCACATCATCAGCAAAGCTCACACTTTTCTTCACTTTAGGTTGGACTACATACCTTTGAACAGATACCCCATTTTTATTTAGGGATGCCCCATTTCTTCTATTGATTAGAACATTGTGATCTCCACCATCATTCCCAACATCTTCATTATTTGCAGAAAGTTCACAAAACTGACAGATCTCTTCTACTCTGTCCCTCAAGTTCTTTAGCAGTTTTCTCTGATCATCATCTAAATTCCCCTTTTTAGAGTCTGAAACTCTAGATTTCTTAATGCTTTGAGTTTGAGCAAACCTAGGATTCTTCGTTGTTTTTACAAAATACCCATGTTTTTTCACGACAATACCTTCAATTGATTCCAGAAATTGAACCAAATCTCTACTAATCGACCTTTTCCCATCCCTAATCATCGGATCCCCACCCTAGAAACAAGATTTACGTGTATTAGAAATTGGAAATTAAGAAAAAAAATTGATTAAAACTAGAAGATTTTCTTTCTCATGGTGAGATTACCTGAATAGAGTCGAGCTGGAGAAGCAAATCCGTGGCTTTATGAAAGAGTGCTACAAAATCGACGATGTGGGTCTCATTGGAAAATGAGGATTTGAGAGAGTTAAAAGTAGACTTGATAAGAGCGAGGTCCTTAAGCTGTCCGAGGGTTCTCGATCTCCGAACAAGGAAGGCTCGGAAGTGGGTTTGGATTATACGCGCCGCCGTGTCCCGAAGAGAGTCATGGGAAGAGAAATGGTGGAGAGAGGATTCAAGGGCTTCGATGCGGCAGAGAAGGGAGGCGATTGCAGGATGGGTTTGGTTCTCTTGTTTATGCAAGCTATGTCTGGGATGAAACCTGTGGTATTGATTCTGACGAAGAAGCTTGTGAGTATGGGTTTGGGAATAAGTTGGAATAGGATCAGATTGAGGGAGGAGGGAAGCAATGACTTGGAGAAGCTGGTCTGTTGACGGTGGTGGCGACAATGGGCTGCAACAACCGTAAGAAGAGTTGATGCAGCAGGTGGTGAGTGGATGAAGATGAGGTTGGTGGTGGCGATGAGAGGCCATTCAGGGGCTTAGACAGAGGTTTGTGACTGAGAAATACGAGCTTCAGCTGAGTCAAGGGTTTTGGCTTTGGGTTGTTGGTGGACCGGTGGGGTTGCTTAGTTCAGTCCCTCGTCAAAGGTACGCGTGCGTCTCTATCTTATGATTAAGGGTGCGTACAGCACAAGTAAAACAGCACAACATAAATAATTGAGGTACAAGATAATTTTTTTGTACTGTTTATTATTTGTTATTTAATGTATTAGATAAAAAAATTTATATCATTTTTATTTAATTTATAGTAATACTTTATATTATTATTTAAATATATATATATATATAATATAATTTTAATATTTATAACAATTAAAATAATTTATAAAAATATAAAATTTAAAAAAACGTCGTCGGTCACTGATCATTGTCAGTACCTTATCAGTCACTTATCGTTGTGAATACCTCGTCGGTTGATAACTGTTGTTAAGACTTATCGCTATTGATTTGATGAGCCAAGATATAAAGACTTGTAATATGGTTTGAGAAATAACAATGTTAAAAATTTTATCCAGTACTCTGGATAAATCTTTGTCCCATAGTTTAGTGAGTAACAAAAATTCAAAGATTTGTCTAATATCATGGATAAATTTTTATCCAATACTATAATCTTTTACAAATCAAACAAGAAACAAAAAATTTTGTACTGTTTTAATCCCTTGTTTTTTAACAAATCAAACGGAATAAAGTCATTTTAAGATCCAATGGCAACCAAAGTGGCAGAGTTGGCGTCTATTTTTTGTTACAGCAACCATGGAAATTACGGACATGTCTTGATGTAACACTGTTCGAGTATCCGATAACACACTCGCATGACATGTGTTAAGACTCTTTTAAATTATGTCAAATTAAAAAATATATTTTGTTAGTTTTTAATATTTTAAATTATTTAAACATTTAAATTAATACTTTATAATAAATTTAACATTTTTATTTAATTTTTTTAAAAATACAATCTTCCATAGTCTTAAAATTTAACAAATAGTGTTAAAAAAGTAAATGTAAAATTTTTGAATCTTAATATATAATTTTAAATATTTTTATAATATTACATATATGTGTGTGTGTGTGTAAAAATAGTAATGAAAAAATTTAGGTTGTTTTTAAGAATAAATATAAATTTTTACAGATTGTATTTTTTTTCAGTTGTGCAATTCTTTACGATACTTCTATTGGAGATAGTTTTAATAAACATAGTTTTTTATTAGATAATTCTTTTATGGGTTATATAAACTTACGTAAATAAAATAGCTACGAATTACTATTTTTTTTTTTATGAGTATGAAATGATTAAATTATATTACATAAAACAGAAAGAATTAAATCATAATTATTTTTTTTAGAATATAATATTTTCCTTCAAATATTAAAATCTAAATAAAACTTTTCAATAAATCTAGAATATGTTAATAGTTTCCGGCTTATCAACTCGGTAGCAATACACTAAAATTGTGGATAGTAATAAATAATTATTTGATCAATCTTGGTAAATGAAATAAGCCTAATCAAATTTATAGTTACTACACACATACATTTTCTTAATATTGTTTGTTCATTTTCTCTAAAAGGTAATTTCGGTAGTGCCCATGAAATGCTTACAAATGGACGTTCCAAATAAATGAAGTTTAACTTTTTATTTACTTACACTAAAAGTATTTTTCACGGTTAAAGATTAATTTATTTAAGACCAAAAAATCATCCAAATAGATTTATTTTTTTCTAACATAATTGTCTCTATATATATTGTTAGCAGTCGAACCTATATTAACATATTTAAAAAAAAATCAATTATATACTAAATACTTTAAACTTTGTTGATTGAAGTTTAATGTTAAATAAAATAAAATCTATTTATCAAATTATATACCTATTTAAAGCTTTTTATTATTGTGAAAAAAATATTAAAATAATATTATATACTTAATAAAAATTTAAAATAAACTATAAAAATATAATTTGAGATATCATATTTTATCTATTTTAATAATGTTTATAAAATGAAAATATTTGAAGAAGTGGTGTAGCTCAGTAATGTAACCAAAGATAAAATGCTTACAAATGGACGTTCCAAAAAATTTTCATATTTGTCCGCTTTAATAAAAAAAAAAAAACACTAAATAAAATGCTTACAAATGGACGTTCCAAATAAATGAAGTCCTGAGACAATACCCCGCATGATAAGAATGAAAAAAATAATGATTGGGTATGATCGGTCATATGTTGCTTGTCTTGCACCTCAAAAAATATCTACCTGGGACAGAATTATGGTGTGATCGAAATCACAAACTGCTACAAAATCCAAAATTTATTATTCGAATTCAAAATAAAACTCTAGCTACTAGATCATGAGTTTTATTGTATTTTTCTTTACGAGATAATGAGTTTGCTTTCATAAAAAGAATGATGAATTTAAATTTCCCATAGTTGGAGGGATGGGTCATATCAGCTATTCATCTAAGAACTTGTATTAAATCAACAACTTTTTTTTTTTTTTATAGATGAAACATGAGACAATCATGATTCATATGCTTATAACATGTTTCAAGACAAGTTTTTTCATTAAAAATAAACGGTTTAAATTTTAATGAATGCAGTAATTGTTCCTCTTTTCAAACATACAAAATTCAAATTCAACGTTAAATGAGACAATTCGAAAATATTTTAATATTTAAGTTAATTATTTAAAAGTGAGATAAAAACCAAATGTAACAAGCATAAACTTTTTATGTTCCAAGTAAGATATGTACCATTTAATATATTATAAATATTTTTTCTAATTAAATTTTTTCCCTTGCAATACTTTATAACTCATTTCGATAATCTCCCGTCAAATTAACTAACAAGTTTCGTTTGCATTCTTCGAATATTATTAAATAAAAATAAAAATAAAAATTTTATATTATTCTCCAATTAGAAAAGGTTGAACGAAGCAGTAGCGGAATGTGACGTGGCGCCCAAATAGAGTGCCAACACAGCGATTTCAGCGGGAGTTGGTCGCAGCGAATCAAATTTGAAGGCCACCACTCTCGGTTAATAATCGAGGAAGCAGGAATGAGTTGATAGGTGTGCGTGGGCTCGTGATTCGACGATTTTTCTGTTTTCAACGTCGCATTCATTTGGTAGCGAGACTCAAGCTTGCTCGTGAAAGGGATAAGAGTCACTCACTGCGCTATCTCAGTCTCTGTTCGTCTGAGAAATCTCATACACAGAGGGAGCTCAACAATGGCGGCAATGCAGCAGTTATCTGGGAATTCTACTAGACCAGTGGCCTTTTCTCGCTGCAATTCTGTGTCCGGACTCATTGGTCTCAGTTCAAAATCAAGGTTGTTGTTTTTCAGGACGACTCTGAAACCACGCCCTTTGAGAAGATCTTTCTCGGTGAAGAATGTGTCTAGTGAGACAAAGCAAAATCAGAAAGATCCGGTTCCTTCACAAGGTCTCAAATTTTTGGTTTCTGAGCTTTCTGCTTGATGATGTTGTTCACTTGTGATATTGATTTCTTTTTTAGATTTCTATTTTAAATCAGCTTTAGTTATTTGTTAATGAAGCATTACAATTTTGATCAAACTTCACTGCTGGGTTTCACTCTGTGACGTGGAGTACAGATGACTAGTATGCATGATCTTTTAACATTTTCAGAAATCTGTATTTTTGGAGGAATTTTTTTTACACTATGATTCTTCTTGTTATAGTTTTGCATTTGTTTTTGGGAGAGGGGGCTTTGGATACTATGCATACTCCACCCATGTTTTACCTTGTCAGCGTTGAAAAAGGATTGAGATCCACTCTTTGCTTAGTAGCATGTCAAGGAAGCATCAAAAAGTCATGCTATTTAGTGGTAATTCAGTTTTCAGCTATTATGTTCTTATCAAACTCATTGGATGATTCTAGCTTTCGAAAAAGAGCTTGCAAGTAGATGGTTGAAATTCATCTTAGTAAGCTGGCTTATTGCTATGTTGGCATGTTATTCAGCAGGGGATGAATTTGGATCCTTTTTTTATGCTGACATGGAAATAAATTGGTTTATTGTAATATACTAGGAGTGAGAGAACAATCTTTAAATGAAGTAAACATAAATCAAGCCAAACACCCCCATATTATTTTATTTTATTTTTTTAAAATTGGGGCTAAGGATGGGGAAGGGAGTTTTTTGGTAGAGAATATTCCTGACTTTGCATGTTACCGATAGTTACTTTTTGTTCAATGATCCGATTAATTGTTGCTGTTTGTTGTTTATTTTTAGAGGCTACAACTTCTCTGGGACCATTCACACCAGATGCTGCGTCTATTGCCTCAAGTATCAAATACCATGCAGAGTTCAACCCATTATTTTCTCCTGAGCTGTTTGATCTTCTAAAGGCTTTCTTTGCAACTGCACAAAGTGTTCGTGATGCTCTCATAATAAACTGGAACGCGACTTATGATTTGTATGAAAAGCTGAATGTGAAGCAGGCATATTATCTTTCAATGGAATTTCTACAGGTTTGTTGGGCATTACAATAATAATTTGCACAACTGCTTGGAACATTTCTGGCGTCTTATACTTGTTCTCCTGTATCCTATGGTCTTGCAGGGTAGAGCGTTGCTAAATGCAATTGGAAATCTAGAGCTCACCGGTCCTTATGCAGAGGCTTTGAGCAAGCTTGGGTATAAATTAGAAGATGTTGCTGGCAAGGTGAGACATTTCTTATATCGATGTTATTTGTTCAAAAGTACTTCTGCTGAGTATTATATATTTGTTATGACTGTCACAAGTTACTATTTATCTTACTCCAAGACCATAATCAACAGCCAGTGGAAAGCATTCTTGAACGTCTGAAAAATTCTTTTTCTTTTCCTTTTTAACGACCTCAAAAGCCAGATGATAGCAAACTCAAAACTGCGGAAAGTCTTCGACACTCATAAATCTTGAAGACCGTTCTGCAAGAAACTGAAGCTAACTCAGATAGCCCTGGATATAAGGGGAAAACTTCTAGAATATGTTTTATTCCATTTTCCTTCTTACTTTTATATCAGAAGATCTTTCAAACAAGTTGCATCAATTATTCAACTAAAATTTAGTTATATGAAGTTTCTATTTATTCAAAGTGGGTGTTCTACAAATCCAAAATCAATCATTTGAATGGTAGAGATGCTAAAAGTGGTATAACTTGAGTTCCTTCCACAGAAAAAAAAGGGGAAAGCGAAGAACTGGAGTTCATGAAATTTGATAAAAAAAGAAAAAGAAAAAGAAATGTTGAACAGTTGCCTAATTTCCCTTATTGGTTTGGACATTGCTCACATGTGTTGCTTGTGTTTGGAGTCACATTAAGAAATGAAACAATATTGTGTAATAATTTCTTTTTCTGGGAATTTAAATTTGAGATTTTATGCTGGTAATTTGTTGATTTATTTTTGATGAGTAAAGGCTCGCTTAGTTTCAGACATTTTGAATTACTTATCTCTGCCATCTGATCATTAAAGAAAATAAAGATTCTGCATAAACTTTAAAATTAAACTAACCGAGTAGTGTAGTTCTAAACTGTCTCTGAATGGACTTACTTTGATGAGGTTTTCTGAAATAAGCATACAGTTAGAGAAACAGGGTTCTTAAACTTTTCCCTGTAGGATATCTGCTCTAGATCCTATAGTTGGGAGGTTTAGGTTATTGGTGAGCTTATCAAGTTCCTCTTCCTTCAAGCTGTTGCACTCCCACAGACCATTTTCTTTGACTGAAAACTTATAATGCCAGGAATGTAATGTTTGGATGCATTTTCCTCTCTGGGTTTTGTGGTGATTCATTTTGATTGGCCAATAATAGGAGCCAGATGCTGCACTTGGAAATGGTGGTCTTGGTCGGCTTGCCTCCTGTTTTTTAGACTCTTTGGCAACCTTAAATTACCCAGCATGGGGTTATGGATTAAGATACAAGTATGGCTTGTTTAAGCAGAAGATTACCAAAGATGGACAGGAGGAAGTTGCTGAAGATTGGCTTGAGGTTTGCTTGCCTTACTATTTATCAACAATATCTCTTGACATATTCTTAGGCTTTTAATGTTAGCTTTAGGTCATCACTAATAGTATATTTTGCTTTACTTACGACATTTTCAGATGGGCAGTCCCTGGGAGATTGTCAGAAATGACGTCACATATCCTGTAAAGTTCTATGGCAACGTTGTTTCAGGATCAGATGGGAAAAGACATTGGATTGGAGGAGAAGATGTAAATGCTGTTGCACATGATGTTCCAATTCCGGGATACAAAACAAAAACCACAATCAACCTGAGACTTTGGTCCACAAAAGCTGCATCTGAAGATTTTGATTTAAATGCTTTTAATGCTGGGAAGCACACTGAAGCATATGAGGCTTTGACAAATGCTGAAAAGGTATGGATGCATGCATTTACATTGTCTAATTTTCTTCTCATACCAAAATCTGTTACTCTGTCTCCTTAAACACTTTCAGAAAAACTAATTTGTTTTATAAATTTAGTGGCTGACTGGACAACTGGGTGATGTTGGAATAGACACAATATGATGACAGAATCTAACTTCTTCAGTCTTTTGACTGTAACATATATCTATTCATGGTTTGTCTTTTGTGAGGCTTTATCAAGAAGCCTGTGGAGGCTATTTCCTGAAAATCTGGAGGGTTTCTAGTTAATTGAAACTTCATTACAACGTGGATGAATATTGAAAACAAGACATTATTTATATGGTGTTTTACTACAAATGTCAGATTTGCTATATTCTCTACCCTGGGGATGAATCAATAGAGGGAAAGATCCTTCGTTTGAAGCAACAATATACTTTATGTTCAGCTTCTCTCCAAGACATCATTGCACGGTTTGAGAGAAGGTCTGGATCAACTGTGAACTGGGAAGAATTTCCTGAAAAGGTTGCAGTACAGATGAATGACACTCACCCTACCCTGTGCATCCCAGAGTTGATGAGGATTTTAATAGATTTAAAGGGTTTAAGCTGGAAGGATGCTTGGAATATCACTCAAAGGTATCTACACTTTTTCTGTCTTCTATTTAATTTTATTTTTTTAATGGTTTAGCCTGGTCATTCAATTTTTACGTGTGACCTTGTTTATTGATTGAGTTCCTTATTATTTGTCTCACTGACATAGGACTGTAGCATACACAAACCATACTGTTCTACCCGAGGCATTAGAGAAGTGGAGCTTAGAACTTATGGAGAAACTGCTTCCTTGCCATGTTGAGATTATAAAAATGATTGATGAGGAGGTAAGACTTGAGTATTTGCATAATCCTTATCATTTGGCACATAGGCATTGACATGCTTGTTATATTTGTGATTTACAGCTGATTCAGACCATAATCTCTGAATACGGTACTGTGGATTTGGACTTGTTAGAGAATAAATTGAAGGAAATGAGAATACTAGAAAATGTTGTACTGCCTGAAGCATATGCGGATATATTTGTTAAGCCCGAGGAGGCTCCAACAATTCCTAGTGAGGAACTGCAAAATTCTGAAGAAGAAGATGATGATGAAGAGGAAGAAGGAGAAGAGGAAGAAGCCACTGGTGAAATGGATATAACAAATGAAGTTGGCATTAAGGATAAGAAAGAGGAGTTGCCAGAACCTGTACCAGAACCACCAAAATTGGTTCGTATGGCTAATCTCTGTGTTGTGGGTGGTCATGCAGTGAATGGGGTTGCTGAGATACATAGTGAAATTGTGAAGGATGAAGTGTTCAATGCATTTTATAAGGTAAATGTGTCACTGGACAATGAGATTTGTGCTTCATTTGAGTGAGGTTTCTCTATCCATGTTGCAAATCAGAGAAATAGTATTACCAAAAAGCTCTCAACACTTAATTTAACTGGAAAAGGAACAAAGTTTTAACATGGAAAAGGTGCAAGAACGATATTTAATGTGGTTATTCCACATTTTATCTGTTTAGGAATGATTATATTTTTCTTGTTGAATAGATAAAAATTTTCCAACCTCTTGTGTAATATATATATGTAATATACACCTTATTGACTGCTTCCATTTTTTTTTTTTTTTTTCTAAAAATCTTAGAGCCTTGAGAAGATCAAGGCAAAATGTTCATATCATTGACCTCTAGACCATTTTGCTTGCAGTTATGGCCTGAGAAATTCCAAAACAAAACCAATGGGGTAACACCAAGAAGATGGATCAGGTTCTGCAATCCAGATTTGAGCGAATTGATAACTAAGTGGATAGGTACAGAAGATTGGGTCCTAAATACTGAAAAACTGGCTGAACTACGAAAGGTAACTGCCATTATTTAATTTGTTCTTTCTTGTAGCATAATTGAAGCATTGTAGTTTGACGGTTATTGTGTTTTTCCTACATCTTCAAAGTAGATCAGTTAATATCATGTAGTCTCAACCTGATTATGAAGTCTCTGTAATTCATGCTGAGCATATTAGTGTCATTTTATTAAACAGTTTGCAGATAATGAGGATCTGCAAACTCAGTGGAGGGAAGCAAAGAGGAATAACAAGATGAAACTAGTGGCATTCCTCAAAGAAAAAACAGGGTATTCTGTCAGCCCTGATTCAATGTTTGACATCCAGGTAAGATGTTACTGTTAAATTATTCTTTCATGTATGATGGTTATTGACCGCACTATAAGTTTTATTAAAGGAGTGGAAGTATAGAATAAGTTTTAGGCAAAAGCAAAAGTTAGGTATATGAGTATATGTAAGCTTGGATTGTGTGTGCCCATACCTAAAAGATTGCTCTAGGGTCCCCTTGAATTATTTTCTGCTGTATTTGTTGATTGTTCTAGTGTCACTGCTGACTATATGCATAACTCTTAGGCATACGTTTTTAACTTAGAAGCTTTCTGCCAGCAACCAGCAACCAGCAACATTGTTGATTATGACGTCGGTTTTATCCATAGGTTATGTTTACTGGTTATGCATTTTTGCTATATAGTTTGATAAATGTTGGATTGATTTCTGTATATTTAGGTGAAGAGAATCCATGAATACAAGAGACAATTATTGAATATTTTGGGCATTGTTTACCGGTACAAGAAAATGAAGGAAATGAGTGCTGCAGAAAGGGAAGAAAAGTTTTTTCCACGAGTTTGTATATTTGGGGGGAAAGCATTTGCTACATATGTGCAAGCCAAGAGAATAGTGAAATTTATCACAGATGTTGGAGTGACAATAAATCATGATCCTGAAATTGGAGATCTGCTTAAGGTACACGTTCCTTTGTTTAACATAAGTTATTTTTTTGCTTTTTCTGAGTGTTCTTAGATTACTACTGTCTAAATTGGTAGAGGTCTTGCGTTTTGTACTGCTTTTGTTGATTGACTTTGATTAGCTACAAGCAAGTTGCTCTGATGTTAATTTGAAATCAATGTGCAAATTAAAATGGCCACTTGGGCTGTGGCCCAATGTTTTTCATCTGAGTTTCTTGAGACACTAACATCAGGGACTAGACTGTTCTGCTCTTTCATATAATTCATGAAAATATTCAAGCTTTTGGAAGGAGAGAATTTTTGGGGGAATGATTTAGGAGTTTTGTTGAAGGACTATATTGGCAGATTATGATCAAGCCATATGTGAAGTAAAGTGTTAAACTTCTTGACTTGTGATTTTTGAATAGATTAATAGCATTTTTGTGCTCTACATGGTCAGTTTTCTGCCTAAGGACAGTGCAAGTGTTTTTTTTTTTTTTAATCAATTCACGTTTAATCAGTTTTTGGTTTTTTGGCAAATTAATCAGGTTATTTTTGTTCCTGATTACAATGTCAGTGTTGCTGAGAAGCTTATTCCAGCAAGTGAATTGTCACAACATATCAGGTAATTGTAATGGATATAGTTGGTTTATGTTTTTTCAGGTGCATATTTCTATCGTTCTGGTTAGACTATTATGTTTTGATTGAACAACAGTATTTCCCTTAGTTGGCATGTTTAGGTTTGTAAGTTTCTAGACAATAGAACTAACCTTGCTTCTGAGAAAGATAAGGTCAAACCAATCCTTATCAGTTTACTTGTTTTATTGATGTGGACAAGCTCTGGAAACTGTTAATAACTATGTACTGGTTTACTTATACAGACAGAAAACTTTGTCTAGTAAGTAAAGATGATTGTATAACTAAATGAGGATTTACATGGGACTTTTTTTTTTTATTATTATTATTTTTGAAAAAATGAGGAATATGGCAGCTTTTAAGATCAAAAGTATTCTTCAGCCTTTTTAAAGGAAATATCTTCTAGCATATTTTTAATTGTGTTCCAAATCCTTTGTTAATAGACCAGGAAATATTTTCCCATAGAATATCTGAGTTATATATGAAAATTATTTCTGTTGCCGTTATTATTGTCGTCATGTTTCCCTGTGAAACTTGATAAGTAGCTGATGAAGCCAATTAATGTGTCTGCTGATTCGTCTCCTCTGTAGTACCGCTGGAATGGAAGCCAGTGGAACTAGCAACATGAAATTTGCCATGAATGGATGCATACTTATTGGAACATTGGACGGGGCCAATGTAGAAATAAGGGAAGAGGTCGGAGAAGACAACTTCTTCCTCTTTGGTGCCAAAGCTCATCAAATTGCTGGTCTTAGGAAGGAAAGAGCTGAGGGAGAGGTTTGTCTCGATAACTAATCCCGCATTCTAGCTATTGATTAATTGCCAAACTAGTGGCCTATTCTATCATGGGACATTGATAATTTTATATAATGGCATATGGGCCGGAAATGTTAGTCATTGTTAAAGAGATTGAAGATAATATTTCCATACGACTAGTTTCGAAGTTTTCATTGTTTGAGAAGATCCTGGTTGAATGTTTTATCCTCAGTAACATACACTGCTTATGACCTGACTGTTTTTGTGATGTAGTTTGTCCCTGATCCACGGTTTGAAGAAGTTAAAGAATTTGTAAGGAGTGGTGCTTTTGGTCCTTACGACTACGATGAATTGATCGGATCCTTGGAAGGAAATGAAGGTTTTGGTCGTGCTGACTATTTCCTGGTGGGCAAGGACTTCCCAAGCTACATAGAATGCCAAGAGAAGGTGGATGAAGCATATAGGGACCAAAAAGTGAGTTTATATACTTTTATCTACAAGCTTCTAAATTTTTGCTACACATGCTGTCCGTTGTCGTTTATTCATGGGAGCATGCACCAATTCCATTTGTCATATGCACCTGTATAGTCTCTGTACGTGTGACTCACATGATAGATTTATGGGAAAAGCTCTGTGCACACACCCTATTGTACACCCTTTAGTTTTAGTTTATTTGTAGAAATAAAATTATAAATAGAAAAGTAAAAAAAATTCTAAAGAAAAAAATATAAAAATATAAATATACATGTAATCAGCCATTGGATGGATGAATTAATGGATCGTGCGACCCCATCCAGCAACTGACATTTCACTACGTTAGCAAATGTAACGTAATTGATTGCATCTGTGTTTACCGAAATTGCCTAGATTTTCTTCTTAATGCTTCAACTACTGTACGCTTATATCAAGCAAAACCACTGAATCCTAGTTCTTATTTCTTGTTATCTTTGGCATTAATCCATCTGGAAATCTTGTGTATGCAGAGATGGACAAGAATGTCAATATTGAACACAGCAGGCTCTTACAAGTTCAGCAGTGACCGTACTATTCATGAATATGCCAGAGATATATGGAACATTCAGCCAGTTGAATTACCTTAGAAGGATGCATTTATGCAATTAGCAGATATTGTATTGCCACGTGGTTGTGGCGATCACAGCCTTTCACGGTGTCACTTTCCCTGGAAACAAACAGAAAAACATATAATTTTGTGGAGAGAAACTTTTAAAAGTAGCTGCAGCTGTGCAATTAAGCTAAAATAAGCCTGTAGCTTTGTAATATTCTCTTTGTTTCTTCAGTCTCGACTCAAGATAAATAAATAACCTTGCAAATCATGACCATGCCATTGTAACCTGCATGATACCGTCTTCCTGCCCCATTATCAATAACATACTCAACCCTTGTGTTGTAAGAGGAGAGTATACCAAAAGGTTAACCAGATAAGCGATTAAACCTGGAATTCTTAGTTAATATTTATTTTTAAATAATGTGTCGTAAAAAAATCAAATTATTATTGTCTCACTCAATAAAAGAAATGAGACTAAATTTGTCATCTTATATATTGTTTTATAAATTATTTTATTGTAATAAATTGGTTAAAATATATGAAAAAATAAGATAATTGTATTATAAATTTGTTTATTTGTTTTATTTTAATCAATTATGAAAAATGGGACAAAGAATGAGATAAGAAAATGGGACAAAGATATGAAAAAATACTGTTTATTTTATATATATAAAAGATGAGTTTTGAATTTTAAAAATATAATGAGTTTGTAAACTTATCATATGGATCTTAGTGTGAAAAATTGATATCCTTTTAACAATTGAGCATAATGTATTAATTTCTTTTTTTGTTATGATATTTTGATACTTAGTTACAAAATTCTCGAGAGAATTATTACATCTTAAAATATTTGTTGGCTGTATGATATTGTCTATTTGTATTTATTTCAATAGTTATAAATTTCACACGTTAAGAACGGATTCTGGAATTGGGTGCAAAAAGAAAAGCTACATGATAATATTGACAACATTCTTTAAAGTGAAACCAATACTCTTAACAGCTAGAGCTATAAACTCTAAGATCAATCCTACGTACATTAATATACATTAACACTTACAAGTCTATATGTTATATATATTCAAGTCCATGGTCTTTGTTCTTGATGCAAACTACATGTATAGTCCCAGCAGATTATTTGGCTTATCAGCACCGAACACTGCTTCAACAAGATCTACATCCCAATCCTGCATAAATTAATATCAAAGTTACATATCGATTACAAATATTCTCTGATCAATCAAGCAGAGATTTTAGCTTGAAATGAATGACTCGCCTGATAAAAAGCCACCATGTACATTTTAACAGGATCCAATTCCTCAAGTCCATGGCTACCTTTAATCTAGAGTTCACATCACAAGATCTGGATGGTTAGATGGGTAATACAAAATCAAATACTCTCTCTTACACATTAATGAGGATGATGCATATCATATATCCTTCGAATAAAAGTTTGTTTATTTTTTTTTTTTTTTGCAGCATACCTCATCAAGAAATTGTTATTAATGTTCAGGAGAAGTTCAACAAGGTCATCATGGAATTGATCTTGCTGGACCTGGCTTGCTGAAGCAGTAAACGCTGCTTGAACCATCCCAGATAGATCAATGGATTCACCATCATTAAATTGAATTCCAGAGTATCTACTGTTATTGGTGGGGCAATCAGCAGAGCTCAAAGGAAGACTAGAGCTACCAAAAGAATTTCCCAAGGCTTGAAGCACAGATGAAGCTTTCATTCTGATTCCCTAGTGAAGATTTTGCCTGTGAACCGTAGTTATAGATTGGGGAACTATGGTTTATACCATATTTATATCCAAGAGATATATGTCATCCATTCTTTCTATTGAAATTATTTATACTCTTTATTTTACTTAATAAATTTCATTTTTCTTCGAAAAAAAAATCAGATTCTATTTTTTTTTAATAAGATTATGTCTTTTTATTTATTTTTTTATCTTTTCAAAATTATTCGATATTTTAAAAGAAAATCCGATCTCTATGACGTCATAAATCTACTTTTATTATAAAAAAAAAGTAAGAAGAAGATTTATTAATTTTTATGAGGAATCAGATTCTCTTCGTAGAAAAGATATTTTTTAATAAATAGCTGAAGAAGATCTGACTAATCAAAGTACTGTTTAATGGCTATTGAAAATTTCCTAGCAGCATATATATAGCTTATCTTGATGCCTTAGGTAAACGAGGATTTGGAGCAGTCCCAATATTCATGAAGCCAAAGTTAGTATAGTAAGCTCTGCTTGAACCATCCCAGCTAGAAGGGATCAATCAGCCCAAGTTTGCTATGGGAATCGGTGTATATACGCTTGGAATGGAATGGTGATCAATCCCATCAAGCGGGATGTTTCAAGCAGTGCTTAACGTACGGCTGATGAAATTAAGCAACAATAGTTACTTGTTTGCTATGCTAGATTCATGAATGAGACTGCTCTTACTGCTAACAGCTGAGGATCGATATTGGAATTTGGGTTTTGAATTAATGCTAAGAGATCAAGGAAACTGACTCTCTCCAAGTTCAGAACTGTGAATATTCTTACTTTTATTTTTCTTTTTAGAATTCTTAGTTCTTAATTATGCTTAATGAGAATTAATAATGTCTAAAATGTTAACATGGTGCAATGATAAGCTGTCATGTATCTTTACTTTTGGCTTCTTGTTTGTTAACTTTCAGTAAGTACATTCGCATATAACTAGAAACATGATTCTTGTATCTTTATTTGATGCTTTGTAATGTATAATAAGTTGCTTATATAACGTTTTAACTTTTAGAATTGCATAATTTTAGCAACTATTATTTTTATTCTGTAAATTACTAATGCACTGATTAATTTAATTTTAGTCAATTAATATTATAAGAGTGATAATTTTTTTATTAAATTTTAATATAATTATATTTTTAAAAATTTGAATTCAAAACTTCTAATAAATTATGATAATTTTTATAAATTGATATATATACTTTGTGATTATAATAATTATATTTATATATGTAGTAAACTAAGTTGAAAGTTAAATAAATTACAGGGAAAATAACATTTATTTAAATTCCATTGCGTACTCGCTTATTTAGACAAGCATTACCATTACACCGTATGATATGATAGGATGTTTTAGACTAGTACGTGGGAATCAATACCCACCGCCTCCACCTCCAAAGCCACCACTATACTCACCTCCAATTCCTCCTCCTACTCCACCATCCTTACCACCTCTAGCTCCACCACCATTGCCACCTCCAATTCCTCCACCTACTCCACCACCGTTGCCACCTCCAGCTCCACCATCGGCTCCACCACCTCCAGCTCCACTAGTGTTGCCACCTTTAGCTCCACCACCTGCAACTCCACTACCTACACCACCACTTCCAATTCCTCCACCTACTCCACCACCGTCGCCACCTCCAGCTCCACTAGTGTTGCCACCTTTAGGTCCCCCACCTGCAACTCCACTACCCACACCACCACTTCCAATTCCTTCACCTACTCGACCACCGTTGCCACCTCCAACTCCACCACCTACACCGCCACCATGTCCACCTCCAATTCCTCCACCAACAACACAGCCAGTTCCTCCTCCAGTGCCCCCGCCTACACCACCACCTTGTCCTCCGCTAATTCCTCCTCCTACTCCACCACCCTTACCACCTCCGGGTCCACCACCTACACCACCACCCTGTCCACCTCCAAAACCACCACTAGCACCTCCACCTGCACCACCCCAAAACGCAGCTACAGCTCCACTTTCTTTCTCAATTTTTTTGCATTTTGCTATTCCAATCCCTAATACCAATATAATGGCAAGTGCCAAAACATGATTATGAAATTTCACCATGTTGAACAAACTGAGAAAATAAGTGAACACTCGTTTTGCTTGATATGCGTGGGAAGCCTTGCAATGAGTAGTATTTATAGAGTTAGTGCATAGAAAACGACATAAAAGCATGCAGGTGAGATATCTCTTTCACTCTGATCCTAAGGATTCTGATATTCCTTTTATCGGACACAGAACCTCAAAATTCAAACTGACTTGGAAAAAATTTGTTAATGGCAGGTGAATTCATTAATTATTTTTTCAATTCTCACTCTTGGAATGAAAATTTCTTCACCTTTCCAAAAAAGTTCTCAACAACTTGAAAGTGTGAAGCCTATGAGAACCTCGCTCTCTCTATTCCAAATTTGTACATGTACAATTCTCCCCCTTATGGCTATCTAATGAAACGAGACTCCGTTTATGTATCCAGTAGGTAAAAGAATTTACATATGCTCAATTACTCATAGTCTTTGGATAAAATCAACTAAAGATGGCCAAGAACCATTAATTTAAACTTGTGATTAAAAGTTTGTGGGTGGCAAAATTTGGTACTTACACTTAGCGAGTTGGCTGTGACTACAGTTCTATTTGTTTCAAGAATCAACTATATATTTGTACCTGGATTCACTTCAATAAAAAATCATTGCAATGAATAATATAGCACAATTCAAACCATTAAATAAATGAGCCACATTATTATAATTGTAGAGACATATTTATTCGATTGTAGTGAATAGGGTTCCTTATATATTTGGTGTTGATCTTTTTAAGCTCATCATTTTCAAATTTAGTTTCTAGCCAAGAAAGAGAGGAAGAAATGGTGATTAAGACGTGATTAATTAGCTGGATGATAACGCCACTACCATGCGTATTACTTAATTTTCCAAGTAAATGCATGGCAATAGCATGACTATCTATCAGCACGCAAGTGGTTAAGCTGATTTATTTTAGAAATGTATCTTTCTTGGGCTTTTAGGCTCACACAGAAGTTATAAGTTTGCTTGATCATTATTTAGTTAAGAACGGCTACCACAAGAAAGTTGACGAAACATAAAGAAGAATACTGCATATAGCTAAATAAACTAATATTTCAACTGTTAATGATCTTTATTTCATACAACTTCTTAGGAAAATCGCTACTAAGCCAAACCAAGACTACAACGCTAAACAACTTACAAAACCTGAGATACTTAGAAATATAAGATTAATCTTATGTACTATGTACAATATTAACACTTAAAAGCCTATATACATGTATATGTGTAATGTTTGTGTGTGTGTATATATATATAATATTTAAATCCATGGTCTTGGTGGCCTTCATGCAAACTTCAATATTGTCCCTGCAGAAAATCTAGCTTATCTGTACCGAGCACTGCTTCAACAAGATCTACATTCCAATCCTGCATAAATATCGAAGTTAAAACTCGAAACATTAATTTCCAGGGTCAAGAAGAGGTTTCAGTTAAGCTAGAGATGACTCGCCTTGTAGCATAGCTGAGTTATTTGCAGCTGGAGCAGCATCCTCCATTATGTATGTTACAATAGGATCCGAGTCCTGAAGTTCATGTGCTACCTTGCAACTATAGACATCACAAGAACTGTAGGGTTAGGTGGTGAATACAAACTCAAATATTTGAGAACGATGTCGTTTTTTTCAGCTAGTTAGAGTGAAACTGTTAAAGGAAGCAGGTGACAAAAGTGTGATTACAAATCAAAGTTAGATCTCACTTGATTGGGGTCTTCATGAGAGAGTTGGTAGCTCATTTGACTGCAACGTGTTGCTTTCACTTGTAGGAGCTATCATGTTTGTCCGAGTCCTCTCTACATTCTGATCGGTGAAATCAAAGAAGCTAGGATCAGGGACTTCTTCTCCAACTTGTGGCTATAAAAGAAACAAAGCTTATAATACTTGACAAAATGGTAATCACATACATATACATCATACCTAGACTAGACATAGACTATCATATATAT
Source organism: Bauhinia variegata (assembly GCA_022379115.2). Classification (NCBI taxonomy): domain Eukaryota; kingdom Viridiplantae; phylum Streptophyta; class Magnoliopsida; order Fabales; family Fabaceae; genus Bauhinia; species Bauhinia variegata. The sequence continues at coordinate 18,381,441 of CM039428.1, read as the reverse complement.
GTATATGCTTGGGGACCCAAATTCAATATGGTCAAATAGAGATATTATTGTTGCAGTTAATGATGTGATATAATATAAACTGTTAGATATATAAATGCAATTCACCTTTTGATTCATTTAATGATTTACGTTACCTTATGTTATTCACTGCAATAAATCTAAACACATGTATATACAAATGCTGGCGATAGCACACTTACACTGTCAATCCCATCAGCAGAAGTAGTAAACCTTGCTTGAACCATCCCAGATAGATCAATGGATTCACTAGCATTCAATTGAATCCCACATTTACTACTATTGCATGTGGGGCAACAAGCAGAGCTCAAAGGATGACTAGAGCTGCTAAAAGAATATCCCAGCTGGTTTCTCAATGCTTGGAATGTAGTTGAAGCTTCCGTTCTGATTTCTCAGTGAAGATTTTGCCAGTGAACCATATTTATAGATTGAGGAATCAACCAAAAATAATTTATAGTTATTTTGATTAAAAGCTTCTTATCAGAGGAATGAAAAAGGGAATCATTTTCATTTGAAAAGGAAAAGAAATAATATTCTATCTTTCTTAAAACAGATTTTGTCTTTCTTGTTTTCTTTTTCTTTTTCTTATTAAAGTTTTAGGTTTTCGAAAAAAAATCCTATCGTTATGACGTCATAGATTCATCTTTTTGTTAAACCAACCTTGCAAAAGTAAGAATCGGATTTTATTTTTATTACTTTGGGGGAATCGGATTTTATTTTATGTGAAGATATTTTTAATAAATAATTTAAAGACCTACCTACTTAAGCATTGTCTAGCGACTATTTAATTAAAAAATATAATGAAATATACACTATAAAAGTATAATGAACTCTAAAACTTCAGAATATCCTTGTAACATGTATAAATTTCTTAATTTTTGTATATTTTCCTTGTCATGGCGTAAGCTATTCTTCTCTCTACTAACTTTAGAGAGTTGGATGTCGTGATGGAGCTTTTGCTCCGATACCTCTTAACCATCCTTCTCTTTTTTGCAGGTTCCTAGCTCACTCCAAATTCAAGTCACACTAGTGTCTATTATTTGTGTTGATGGCAAGAACTACATTTCTTTGATGGTGAGTTAGTTTTCTTTTTTCTTTTTTTTTTTGGAGAAACTCAGGTAGTAGATAGCAAAGGAAGAACACAGCAAAAGGCTTATCATGAAAGTTTTGCGTACATACAAGGTATGTTGCGCTGTTAATCAATCAATGTTCATATCTTCACACGGTTTGGTTGTCATCCGATTCGAAAGTGGAGTTTATTGTAGCTTTATTCTATCTAATAAGTTCATAAATTGAACGATTTCATACATTTTTCACCTGAGACCTGATTGCTCAATGTAAACGAATTGCACTAGGTTGGCGACAAGACAATATGTATAGGAAAAGAAGTGTTTGTAATAATCAGGGTCTTCATCAGGTCAGGGAGAGTTAACCAAATTGGTTTGGCAGATTCACGTCACTTTCAGTTGCTGCTGCAATGAGGAATTATACTCACATACTTATTATTTGCAATAAAATCAATGTCCTTAATTAGGGTAATCCAGTTAGTCCTACCTACCCTCTTTCATTAGTCTATCTAGTGTATTAATCTACACGTACACACAAGAGTTTCTCCATATAACAAAACTCAACACATATGCAAGCCCATTTATCATTCTTAAGTATTTACTATATATATAGTGCCTGAACTATATATATACATATATACAACAAGTATACTTATCATATATATATATATAGAGAAATAGATTCACTCATGCTCTTGTCATCAACATAATGGTTATATTTAGATTTGAGCCGTATATCAACCTAAATGACCCCTATATAATGTATTGGGATGTACATATGATGATTGATGAATGATCTTAATTTGAACATGTTCATTATATTGACTGTTGATGACGGAACGAGCAAATCCATTTTCCTAAATTTTCCTAACAGCATACCGACGAAGAAAAACGTTCAACAAGTTGATCGTGGTGCTGGCCTCACTTATATCAACATTTGGAGCAGCTTCATTCATTGAGCCAAAGCTATTAAGCCCTGCTTGAACCATCCCAGCTAGAAGGGATCAATCAGCCCAAGATGTCATTACTCCCATCTTCTGGTTCAAGCCCTTCTGCTCGATTACAAAGAAACCATGTGGGATCAAATGGCTCCATTAATGCTGTCAATTTATGGCTGTGGATCCCATCTAGCGGGATGTATCAATGATGAATGAGACTGCTCTTAATTAGTGCTGACAGGTAGATATTGGAAGTTCGGTTTTGAATAAGGCCCTTTCACTTAAGCCCTCATCAAATCAAGGGCTTCTAGCTCGGCAACTTTCCTCAGGTAGTTATCTCCTTTTGAATAGCTATATATTCTTGTTTTTATACAAAAATCTCTAACTGATTAATTGGAATACTATTGATTTCATTAATTATAAATCTGAACAAATTAAGAAAATCCTTGTAGGAAAGATGACTTGTTTTATAGTCATTTTCTCATGAGTTGTCTTATTTTTTGTTTTATTTTTTATATTTTTTAATTAATAAGAAGAGAGTAATATAAAGTATAAGACAACTTATGGGACAATAAATATTATTAATTTTTTTAAATGTCAAAATAGTGGATGCAAGTTGAATCTGTTTAATCTAATTTGCATTCACATTAATTGGAATTACAATTATCCTGTGTTTATAAAATTATAAATTATTTTCATGTAATTACCCTTAAACCCTTGTAAAGTAATTAAACAAAAATTACCTCCATGTAAAGTATAAAAAAGAAATTAATTGAACAAATAAGTGTAACTCAGCATAATCAAGTGTTAAAGTATTTAGAAATATAGATATTTTAGAAACAACTACAATTATATAAAAGAAAAAGATCTTGAAAAGATTAAATAGATGAGATAAAGCCAAAGTGAGATAGTTTGACTTTAAAATTCTAAATGTGAATGCAAGTTAAATGTATATGTCTGACTTTATCTTAAATGTGTAATCTATTCAAAATTCTAAAAAGAAATATAAGCCAGATTTAGTGAGTCCGAGTTTATCTTATTTAATCTTTTTAAAATTCTAAAAGTTAATGCAAGTCAAAAAGTGGTTCTAGCTTTCTTTTATCTGTTTAATCTTTTTTAACATTCTAAATATTAATTAATGCAAGTGAAAGCGTGGTTGTTTGCACGTCTAGTTTTTATCTTACTTATCTGTTTAATTTTTTTTTTTAGTTCTAAATATTGATGCAAGTCAAATAATTTTTTAACTCTGTTCGAACATGAAACCCACAAGCTCTAAGGACAAGTTTAATATCACCTAGTCACAAACCATTTGGTGTAGCTTGTTTTATTCTAGTACTACTTATTTATTAAATTCATATTCATTTAAATGTGTTAAAATTTTATTTAAAATTGTCTAGAAACAAATATATATATATAAAAGTGGGCTTAAGGAATAAATTTCTTACTACTATTTGTTGTGTATTTAAAAAATCTAGTGCAAATTCTATAATAAATTTGAAGATTTACTGCAAGATTTTCCATAAATTAATATGGTTATGGGGAAATAGATTAATGCATTATAACAACAACAATATTTATAATTAGACCAAATAAATTAAGATTGAAGTTACATGTTTTATTCCTTATTTCCTCAATATTAATTTTGTGATTAATTTGTGGCTTTTCCAGCTACTTTAGTCTAACTTTGTCTCATAAATTTTAGTTATAAGAGGATGAGGAACAAGATTGCAAAGAATTTTTTTATTTTTTTCTCTTTTGGTATCTAGGCAGAACTACTGTGTTTTCTTAGTGTTATTTATAAACACTCATGTATCCAGAAAAATGTTAGTTTTGACCCAAACATGGAATACAAATATTCCTAGAAAAACTTTACATACGCATATTCTATTAAGACAAGGGCTTCCACAAATTTTCAGATATATATAGGGCGCCAAAAAAAAAACAAATATATAGTGCACCGATAATAATGTCAATATTATGGGTGCACTATAAATTCAAAGTCAAGATCTAAACTAAACTACATAACTATTTACAAAACTTGAGATGTTTCATGAGCTATAAACTCTAAGATCAAATTTAAGTACAATATTGACACTTAAAGCCTATATTCAACTAGAGTTATTAGCACCGAACACTGCTTCAACAAGATCTACATCCCAATCCTGCATAAATTAATATCAAAGTTAAAGTTCCATCAGAAATATTGTTTAATCAATCAAGAAGAGATTTTAAATAGAAATGAATAACTCGCCTGATAAAAAGCTGAGTTATTCGCTGTTGAAGCAGCGGCATCCTCCACCATGTACATTTTAACAGGATCCAATTCCTCAAGTCCATGGCTATCTTGAACCTAGAGTTCACATCACAAGATCTGGAGGTTTAGATGGGTAATACACACTCAAATACTCTCTCTAATTCCCATTTGAAACGATGTCGTTTTTCTCAGCTATTTAGAGTGGCAATGTTAATTAAAGGAAGCAAGGGACAAAAGTGTGGTTGCAAATCAAAGTTAGATCTTACATGGTTGAAGACTTCGTTAGCAGGAGTTGGTAGCTCATTTTGTTGTACCATGTTGCTTTCACTTGTAGAAGCAATTATATTTGCAAGTCCTTGAGGATCCTCCACATTCTGATTGGAGAAATCAAATAAGCTAGGATCAAGTTCTTCTGATTCTCCAACCTGTGGCTAGAAAAGAAACAAAGCTTCTACATTATTGACAAATGGTAATTAATCACATACATGTACATCAAACCTAGATATATCCTATATATATATATATATATATATATATATATATATATATATATATATATATATATATATATATATATATATATATATATATATATATATATATATATATATATATATATATATATATGTATATATAGATTTAGATTCATTACAATCAAATAAACACACAATTATTATAATCAATAACATAGCGTAATAAAAACTATTAGATGAATCATTTTTTTGCATCATTTAATTCATCTCATGTTATCTCACATTGTTCATTGCAATGAACCCATACTCATGTGTGTGTGTATATATATATATATATATATATGTGTGCAAATATTATAACATATATCCTTTGGTTAAAGTTTTTTTGCACTGTACCTCATTAAGAAAATTGTCAAAGTTGAGGAGAAGTTCATCAAGATCATCCTGGAGTTGATCCGGCTGGAGCTGGCTGGCAGGATTTGGAGTAGAATGAGACTCATGTCCAGCATTTCCACGGCCACTAAGTTGATGAGTTGCATCCACAGCAAATTCTGGCCAAAGCGCACCTGCACAGTCAATCCCATAAGCAGAAGTGATAGTACTAAACCCTACTCGAACCATTCTAACTGGATTAATGGATTCACTACCATTCAATTGAATTCCAGAGTAATTACTGTGATTGGTGGGGAAATAATCAGTGGTCAATGGAGGACTAGGGTTGAAACCAAAAGATCCCAGCTGGTTCCCAGTGCTTGGAGCAAGGGTGAAGCTTCCATTCTGATTTCCCAGGGAACAATAGTTATTATTATAGATTGGGGAACTATATTTCATACCATAGTTACCACCCATGACCCCATTATTTGCAGAATTAACTGATCCATATGCAGAAAATCTTGAACCATCATTGTACAGGTAATTTGGTTGGTAAAGGGGGGCACTAGGGTAATTACAAGTAGGGTTGCTCCCAAGTAGGGATTGCCCACCAAATGGGACTTGGTTCAACGACATAGCTTGAGTTGGAAATTGCTGCTGGTTTCCAAGGTTCAGGGCTCTGTATGAAGAACTGGGCATTTGGGTACTTAAGAATTGAGGCATAGAGCTGTTGTTGGGAGCTTGAAGATGGATTGCTGTATTGGAAGGAAAAAGAGTACCATAAACTGCTGATTTTTGAGCTACTGATAATCTTTTACTTTGTTCAAGCCTCTGTCGCAGGTCGTTGATCACTTCAGGAGGAAGTGTAGCTGCAAACTTTGATTTCAAGGTCCTTTCTGATATGCCCCCAAGAGATCCTAGGGTAGAAACTTTCTTAAGGAAGTTGCGGTATTTCTGGGGGAAAAAAAAAAAAGAAAAAAGAAAAAAACACACCATTAGAAAAATTCATCATTGTTCATAGTATGGAACTTAAATTAAAAGATAATGAATATCTCAGTTTAACAATCAAATCGAATAGTATCAAATTCGTTAGATACTCGGGGGAGGAGGTGGGGAGTTGAATTTGGTGAAAAAAAAATAAAAAATAAAAAAAATATCTTATTAGATTTGCATTTTTTATCTGAATCTATATCATATTTCTTATCTTTACTCCATATTTTATCTTCTGTCTTACTCTTTTCTTACTAATCCAAAGGAATTAAAATAAGACATCAAATTAGATCATATATCTTGCTCTTTTCTTACCAATCAAAAGGAATTAAAATAAGAAATCTTTAAAATAAGACATCAAATTAGACCATATATTTTATGGCTAACTTATCAAAACAAAGCAATTTTTTTTGGTAATTAAGAAAAAGTGTTAGGTGAAAATTTAATTTTGGACATATATCAAGTGACTCCATATGGTTTTATCTCTTAATAATGGCATTCACAAATCCTAATACAATATAATTTGATGTAAAACTCTTCAAGCTAGATATTAGGAGACAAATGAATTTAAATACCTGCAAATGGCTGGCAACATTTTCTCTAGTCAAGTCAGGCACAGCCATGAACTCAAGAATCTTCTTAGGAACAGCCTCTGTTAAAATACAAAATTAAGTGCATTCATGAGAATTCATTATGACTGATTTGCAAGAGATTAAACCCAAAGCCAAAAAAGTTAATTTGCAAGAGCCAGTTAGCTAGATTGCTTACTATCTAGTCCAATATGTGTTATGGCCATCAAGAAGAGATTCTCAAGATAAGCTGTCCAATTAACCTTGGTCTTCTTTGGAGCAGGAGGCCTTTCTTCGCATTCCTTCGTCATCTTAAATTTTTTTCTCTTGTCTTTCTCTCTTTTTTCTTTAGGCTCAATCTCAGATGATAATGAATCAGAACTAGATCTAGAGCTAGAACCAATATCCTCAGGAGTTTTCTTTGAGCCAGTTGATGAGCCAGCAGAATTAAGAACCTCAATTTCTCTTCCTTCCTTAGCAGCCACTGCGTATTGCCACACGTCTTTAACATCAGCAGCAGATACAGGCTTCGCCAGAAAAAATGTTGCTCCATTCCCCAAACACTTGGTGATGATACTCTTTCTCTTGTCTTCAGACATGACTGCACCAAATTAATAATAGAGTAGAAAATGTTCAAATTCTTTACATAGCATGTAGGAAATGCTCGGAGTTATTGTAGTCAAAGGTATCATATATATAATAAATATGTTAAACAATATGAATTGTTAAATAAATAAAATAGTATATCTATCTATTATACAGTTTGTGTTATACTATATTTTCAGTATAATAAATGTGTGTTTATTCAACTGTAATGAATTTAAGTTCGAAACAAATGAAATAAGAAAAGTTATGTGTGGTATTTACTTATCACAGGTAGCTTGAATTCGTTTTTGATGAGTTGTTGCAGTTCAAGCCCATCCATTCCTGGCATGTGAAGGTTGGTGATAACCAGATCAATGTACTTTCGATACCTCCTTATCGCTGCCATGGCATCACACCCGTTGTCCACAGTGACCACTGAAATTTGAAGCCAAAGAGAATCATTAGGCTTGCAAAGCAAATAGAATTCATTGCATCTAAGATATCATTAGCCCTATAACAAATTCACAGTTTTCTATATATCTAATGGAAATCAATACTTCATAATTCTACAGAAAGAACTAAGTATTTGGCACATAGATTAAGGAATCGTTAGTTTGACTATAACACCTTTATTTACTCTATTTATTTTATTTATTTATGATATAATTAAGAGAGAATGAGAGAATTATTTTTAATTAAATAAAGGAATTATAATAAAATAATTTTGATAAAAGCCTTAAAATTCTAAAATTACAATAATTTTAGGACAAATAAAAAAACTCTAAAACTGCAAAACATTGAGGACAGATGCAATATCCTAAAAATTTCCAATAAATTACCTCATGCTTTTGAAAAATGCATAAGTAAAAGATTACTTTTCATAAAAAAGAAAATTCTAAAGACCAAAAAATTTATTTTTAATTTTTACTTTTATTTATAAACCTCAAAAACATTTTCTTTTAAAGTCAATTCAAATCATTGTTCTAAAAACTAAACCGGAGATTAAATCGGTGTAAAGAAGGGTTTAATGCTTGGATTGTGGTCGTATCGATATTTTTAAAATATGCATATTTTTATTAAAAAATATTAAAAATATCAAAATATAGTATATATATAATATATATATATATATATATATATATATATATATATACACACATAATATTTAATAATTTTATTTATAAAAAAAAAAAAAAAGCGAAAACCGGTTCAAACATAAACCGGTTCTTTGATTGATTCACCGGTTCGTTGATTGGTTTTTGGCCATCTAACTGAACCAGTATGAGAACTGGTTCATGGTCTGACTGGTCAAATTGATCGGTTTGATTTAGTTCTCAGAATATTGATTCAAACTAACTATAATAAAATATTTATGCAAAAACTAATAGGAAAATTGGAAGAAAAAAAGGTGAGAGGGATAAAATTATACCACAACCCTCAAATTACCATAAAAAATTTGAACCTGCATACAAAGCCTTAGAAATTCAATTTTTTTACATAAAACATGAGAGGAAAAGGACCCTAGGACAAAGATAATTTCAGAATGGGCAAGAATTGAGATACTAGATGGTAAAACAAGAACAAATTTGTAGATACAGATGTCTAATTTTTTTTAAATGTAGAGAAAACGACCAAATTAATCAGGCATGAAAATCTCTTTAGAAAATCTGACAGAAAAAATGCAAGAAAATTTTCCAAATGGTTGCAACAAAAACCAGCATCGCCATTACACCCAAAATAATAGAGAACAAGCTAGCTAAGTTGGTATACCTTTGTATGCCCATGATCTGAGTTGGCTAGCAACGATGGACAGTGTGGGATGATCATTATCAACAACTAAAACAGTGAAATCCTCAATCTTATAACAAGCCATTTTCTTCTTACACATGACTAGCTAGATAGATATCTCTCTCAGTCAGAAGCTCAAGAAGATTAGAGAACTTGACAAGTTAGTGAGGATGTTTATGTGTATTTATAGTGATTAAGGTCACCTCTGAGGAGTGGGGGTTACAAAATAAGGCAATTACATGTGTCTTATGATGGAGGAACAAATGCAATTTCCTACTAAAGCAACATCCTTATCTGGTTTAACCTTTTTCTCTTTACCCCTTGCTTTTTTTATGATTTGTGCTTTATATATCCTTTTATTTAAGATGAAGGGGAAAGAATGAGGATCAAAATTAAATATTTATCGATTGCATTTGACCAAATTTGCAAATGTAAATTTTTCAAATGATCCTGTGTTCACATTACCTTTTTAGGTCCTATTTTTCCTTCAAGCTTAAAGATTAACCAGAATCCAAAACCCAGTGTTGGTTGATTGTTTCTCAAAATGTTTGAATGCTGCTATATGGAAACAATTCATCATATATTTTATTACTTGTTTTATTGGTGGACTTTTGATTAATTTCAGACTGCTTCCAAATTTCAAAACAAAACATCATATATATTAAATTGATCAAATATGATCTGAAATCCAAATTAATCAAAAATATTTGACAATGTCGTGAAGAAAACATATATACAAAGATGAATTTGACAAAATTATAGGAAGAAAATGATATATTAACATACTTAAGCATAATAGTTTAGTAGCTAATGACGTATCGAAATATCTAACTATGAACAATAATAACGGTTTAGTAACGGATAATATATCTAACGATAATTGACGGTTTAGAATCTAACGAGATATTTAAAAATCTCCGTCCACAACCATTAATTATATTTAATAAACTCAAGATATTTCTTTATATTTTTTAAGCATAAGATTAATTTTATATTTAAAATAAAAAACAGTAAATAGTAAATATTTTTAATAAAAGTAACTCTCAAATTTTAAAATTAAACCTTGGGCAGTATGCTTGTTTTTCTGAAGTTTATACAACTTTTCTTTTTCTTTTATTACTCTCCCTCTAAAGCAACCTATTGTAAGAAAAAGTATGATTCAAATACAATGAATTTTCATTATTACCTTAATACTTGTTTAATAAAAGAATTGACATCTCAAAAAACTACTTGCTAAAAAGGCTTTAATCTATCCAATTACATTAATTGTATATTAATTTCTTACCCTTTTCATTTACTATTTCTCTCAGTCTAAGGGAAATTAATGTAATACCACTCGATAGATGGAAGAAAAAGAATGAATCCTGCCACCCAACAGGAAAACCATGGTCGCTGAAGCCAAGTAATAGTCCACTTGTTGAGGAGACATGCATGAGTATAACGTAGCAGATGAAACTTGTTATAAGACTATCTTTAGTCATGGTACTCATCAGGGTTTCATATTTTAATTATTTATATTATTTTAATAGATTCTACAATGACACATCACTCTATACAACTTATATAATTTTTTCTCTACTCATACAACTCTAAAAACTTTTTTAAATAGGTTCCACAACTATCTCTTTTACTTTATAAAACTCTCTTTTTATTCTTAAAAAATATAAAAAAATTCTCTTGAATCCCACAAACAGTATATGCAATGTTAATTAAACTTACAACTTTTTTTTCTTCTCTCTCCTCCATATCAGCACCTCTCTCTCTCCTCTCTCGTCCATATCACCTGCGCAACCCCCATTAGAGATGCCCTAAACATATTAATTAAGCACTATTAATAATAGCTCCAATTAAAATTTACTTTCTGCATAAATATAATATAAATTAATAGGCAATTAAATATAGAATTAATCATTTGTTGCACTATATTTAATTTGTCTTAATTATTAAACGTTGACTTTTAATAGGCAACTTCCCCATGAAATACTTGGAAGTGCTCATGTCCCCCAAAAAGTGGACAAAAATAAATTGCAAGAGCCTAATTGATAAGATAAGTGCTAGAAATAAGTGCTGGTATTCCAAGCACTTATCTTATGCAGGTAGATCTCAACTCATCAATCCTGTTAGTAATGCATTTTCCTTCTTCCCAAAAGTAGTTATTAAACAAATGGATAGATTATACAGAGACTTCCCTTGGGCATCAAAAACAGTGGAATGAAGCAGCAGATGTTAGCTAGCATTGGACGAAGCTCATTACCACTAGAAATTTAACATTTATCGACAGATTTTGTGATGAATTTTTCATAAAAATCAGTCACTAATCTATTTTCGATGAACTTTTTAACAGATTATGTCCATTGCAAAAATTTTGGTCTTTAATTTTTTGCGATGAATTTTTTTTACAAAGTAAATTTGGGTCATATTATTTGCAACAATAAAATCTCTTGAAAAATTGTAAAAGAATTGTTGGTCGAAAATTTTGTGGCTAGTGTGAGTAATTAGCACTAGTGACAGTAAAAAAGAAGTTTAAAGTAGGCTTTGAATGAGCCCAGTGGAAAGCAACGAGAAATGGGCCAAGGCCCAACTCTAATACAGCTCACACTTTGTTTAGGCCACCGACATGGAAGAAAATGGCATAACCGGTGGGCTACGCTTGGCTAGTCTACGCCACCGACACAATTAATGGATTATGGAATCGCCAACCTCAGTTTTCCTAGGAAGCTATATTTTATGCCCAAATTCTTTTCTCTAATATAAATCACGCGGTTTCCAAGAATTTCACCAATCCAACTATGAACAGCCGATCAATCAAACAAAAGCAAGTTTTTCTATTAAATTCATAACATCCAAACAGAATTAATTGGAGTAGAAAGCAAAGCAAAACAAAACGTAGAACCCTCTTAGATGCCCCATTTATATCTCGACTACTATGGGAATGTAAAGGGCAATGAAAAACTTGTAAAAATAATAAAGAATCAAACTGACTGCCTCAACCATTGACTGAAAATGCAGTCTTCTAGATCAGTTTATCTCTTTCAAGCCACGGCAGGCATGTCCTTTAGCCAGGGATCAAGTGGCTTACCAATTGAGTACACAATGAAGCCAATCTCACGTAGCTTGTCCGCAGCCACAATGTTTCTGCCGTCGAAAACAAATGCAGGCTTTTGCATGTTGTCGTATATCCTCTGGTAATCAAGAGTCCTGAACTCATCCCACTCGGTGAGGATGCAAATACCATGTGCATCCTTTGTTGATTCATAGGCATCCCAAGTTACACTGACTTGCTTCACAGTGCTGGGACTCATGGGCTGTAGGTGAATAGGGTGATCCCAATCGAATTTGTTCATTGTGAGATCCCTCTGGATTTGGTCTTCGGTCACCTGTGGGTCATATATGCTCAAGCGGGCTTTGTCGCCGAGAAGACCCTTGCACACGTCAATGGCTGGGGTCTCCCTTGTGTCTCCGGTATCTTTCTTGAAGGCAAATCCCAGAATAGCAATCTTCTTGTTTGCAACAGTGTTGAACATTGAGGCAACGACACGGTTCACGAACCGACTCTTCTGATAGTCATTGATCTTGATAACTTGTTTCCAGTACTCTGCCACCTCTGGAAGGCCGTTGCACTCACAGATGTAAACAAGGTTCAAGATATCTTTCTGGAAGCAGGATCCACCAAAACCAACACTAGCATTCAGAAACTTGGGTCCAATTCTTGAGTCCTTACCAACAGCATATGACACCTGTTGAATGTTGGCCCCAGTAGCCTCGCAAAGTGCTGACATGGCATTAACAGATGAGATCCTTTGAGCCAAGAAGGCGTTGGCAGCAAGCTTAGACAGCTCTGCAGACCAGAGATTTGTGGTTAGGATTCTGCCCTCGGGGACCCAATGAGCATAAACATTTTTCAATGCTTGAATGGCCTTTTGGCCTTCTGGGGTTTCCCTGCCTCCAATGAGAACCCTGTCTGGCTCAAAAAGATCTTGGATTGCAGTACCCTCAGCAAGGAATTCTGGGTTTGACAGAATCTGGAATTTGATCCCCTTGCCATTGTGGGTCAAAATTTTCTCTATGGCCTCAGCAGTTTTGACGGGGACAGTGGATTTCTCAACCACAATTTTGTCGGATTTTGAGACATCGGCAATCATGCGGGCTGCACTCTCCCAATATGTCAGATCTGCAGCTTTGCCAGCTCCAAGACCACGAGTCTTAGTTGGGGTATTGACAGAAACAAAAACTATGTCAGCCTCGCAGACATGTTTTTCCACATCAGTGCTGAAGAATAGGTTCTTGCCACGGCATTGCTTCACCACTCCGTCAAGACCTGGCTCATAGATAGGAAGTTGGTCGCTGTTCCAGGCTGCAATGCGGGATACAGAGATATCAACAACAGCCACTTCAATGGAGGGGCACTTAAGTGCAATCACGGCCATTGTAGGACCCCCCACATATCCAGCACCAATGCAGCAAATCTTCACCATTTTTCTTCTCTACACAATACCCTATCCAAAGAAGATTTCAAATTGATGAGTAAACAGAAAGGATGCGACAAAAACCACTTTCATGTCTTCTATATTAATGATTTAAAAGTTAGCATTAGCAAATATTAAGGATTCAACAATGATATAAACGATACGCTCCAAGCTCCTTATGATTCATAATCAGTAAACTTAAGCTGTAAGGTCGCTTGATTTTGAGAACCCCACTTCTAAAAAAACAGTTGCTTTGAGTCTGAACAAATTTGACAAAGAAAGTAAGAATTTATTGATTTAGCCATTTCAGATTATATCCCTTTTGGATCATCCTACTAGGAATATAAACCTGAAATCAGTCAAGGATCTAGGACACATGAAATAAAAAGCGAAGGAAAAGGAATTGAACTCATTTTCTTCCAGTCACAGACCAAGTATCGATATAATACCTTAGAACAACCGGATCTAATAGAGAGATGCAACCATTAAAGATTTGATGATTATCTTAGTGTGACCACAGGTTGATCCTTCAAAATCAATCTCAACGGATTACTATCAGTAGATCTAGCACTAAGAGGAGAGTCATAAGGTCATTGCTTCTGAATTATTCACTTCAACCATTAATTCTAGCAGATCCATTCGCACAAAACTTCTTACAAAGTAAACAATCAAAACCAGTGACAGAAACCCTCTGACAACAAGATTTTGAACAACTGAAAACACAAGAAAGTGAAATGGCTGTAGATCTGCGCAATTTCAAGCACATCATCAAGAATTAGCCATTCCATCACACACAATAGAGCAAGAAAACGAGAAAAAATCCAAACTCAAAATGCTTCACTCCACAAAGCATCAAAGTCAACACCGATTCAATCAGATTTTGAGAAAACCTTCTATGAAAGAGATCAAATCAAGGAATACAAGTTCCAAACAGAGAAAGAGATTTACCGGTAGAAAATGAATTTCTGACTTCCCAGTCGCAGAGAGAAAGAAAATACGAGAGAGCACTGACCGAAGAAGAGAGAAGAACTTATGTGGAATAAGAGCGGGACAAGGCAGATATATACCCAACGTAAATCCAGGTTCCGCACTTCTTATGACCAAAAAGGGCAAGCTTGTCAAAAAGCCACGGTAGGTGTGGACCCGCCAAACGCGGTTCTAGAGTTGCAGACTTCCCATTTGGCAGTTGCAGATTCGGAATCCAGGGAGGGCAAAAACGAGAATTGAGTTAAATGAGAAAAATATCCGTAAATTCTTTTTTTTTTTTCTTTATCCCATAAATAATAGTCAAAATATATAAAGCATAATGTATTTATTTGTTAAAAAAAAGTGTTTATTTATTTATTAATTTAATTTCGTATGTGCTGTGGAAATGGGCAATTGGAAAAAGGGGTTAAACCGGTCCAACAAGCCACAAATTAAAATGGACACACGTGAAAAATGTTTATTGGAATATAAGTTGAGAGGTATGAGTTTTTATATATTAATTAAATTTATATTTTATATTATATAACAATTTTATTTTTATATAATATAATTTGATCTTAAAAATATTTTTAAATTTCTCTGTCCGCATTTTAAAACTATGGTTTAGAGCTTGGCATGTTCTACGCGTTTACCGCAGAAGGAATCGCTAATGCTGTATTTTCTTTAAGTGAGTGTGTGTCAACTACAACACCACCTTCGTGGATCCTACCACTATTTAATATTCATGCAGATTGTGAAAGAGAAAACTTTAGAAAGAGGAAAAGGAAAATTATAGAATATACGAAGAATTTATGACACTAAATGAGTATTTATTCTCGTATTTTTGATAATTTTAATAAAATATTCTTATTTTATTATTTTAAATAAAAAATAATTGATTTAAAGCTAATAGTTATACATGTCATTTCATAAAAAAAAAAAAAAAAAACTTACTCATGCCATTTGTATATTAATTATTTTTACATCATATAACATCTAAAAAATATTATTTAAATTTAAAAATATAATTATATTAAAATTTAACGAGAAATGTAAACACTTTAATTCATTTAAAGTTAATCATAGTGTATTTTGATTGTAACTTAAGCTTAGGGTTGAAGAAAAAACAAAAATATAATTTTGTGAAATAATTTTTCTTAAATTCGAGTAACTAGGAGAAAAATAATAATGACTAGCTAATAGTTGCTAAGAACCTTTTTCTTAAATTTTTCTTTCATCTACCTATCACAAACACAATGTCTGTTAAAATTATATTTTAAAAGAATTGTCCCTTTCA
The DNA here is from genome assembly GCA_022379115.2 of Bauhinia variegata. Lineage (NCBI taxonomy): Eukaryota > Viridiplantae > Streptophyta > Magnoliopsida > Fabales > Fabaceae > Bauhinia > Bauhinia variegata. The sequence continues at coordinate 18,365,658 of CM039428.1, read as the reverse complement.
ATTTTATTTTTTTTCTCAACAAAGTTTAAGAACTCCAACAACTTTTTCTTTATTTTTTTTTCCAATTTTCTCTCGAGCCTAAGTTTATATTAAGAACTTTTTATGTGATAGTGATAACATTAATTATTACATTTGGTTTTGGTCACTTATTATACTTGATACTTTTATTATTTGTACTTTTTGTAAGCAACACGCAAAATACAAGACAAATACACTCAATAAATATATTATATTATTACATTCTAAAACAAAAAATAATTATTGATAGGAGTTATAGGAGCAGGATTTGCATGTGCCCTAAATGTCCTTATGCAAGCACCTATGATTGTACATCGTTTTATTAAGGTAGACAATGCAAACTTCAAAACTAAGATTGCACTTTGCTTTAGAACTTAGAAATATTTGAGTGCATTGGAAGCTATTAAATGGGAACCATTAACAATTTCAAGTTAAATATTGAAAAGGAGAGAAAGGAAATTGATTCATTATGATTATTACTCAAGCAAGTTATGATAACTTTCATGTGTTTAAAAATTAATAACTCAATTCAACTAACAATAATTGAATTATTTTATTTACAAGATTTATATTTGAATGTTATAAATAGTTTTTTAATATAAGTGTAATTATAAATCTTTGCCTAGTGACATGCCTTTTACCCTTGATTTTTATCAAAAAGAAATGACAATGAAATTAACTGGTACATTATGATTTGTGTACTTAAAGTGTATTTGAGACTTGTCATAGGGTAGCGGTGTGCCAGTAGAAAATATGGGGTATACCAAACGAAATGGCCCCTTTTCTTTTGCCATGGAAAGAGAAACATAATTGGGCGAAGCCCTAATATTGATTGGACCGGTAATTCTAGGTCCAATAATTTGGAGATAAGAAATGGAGGTTCTTTTAACACCTCCAATCTTTCTCACACAACCCCTCCCCCATTCCTGATTACCAATAATTGTTGGTATTAAAAGAAACACCCCGAGCTAATTTAAAGGTTGCGAGTACTAATAGGCCAGAGTTTTCATCGTCCCTCCGGGAACCTGCGGATCATGGTTGCATTATAGAGGGGTGTTTTTGTAATTCTGGAGTGTGATTATTGTTAGGGAAGTAGTCCCGGCATAACGGTTTACTAATCAAAAATCAGATAGCCGCTGAATTCTCCTGCTCGGCGAATCAACGGTCCAAATCTAAACAGAATTTTAAACGAATAATCCAACGCCTCAGCAAATTATCTCCCGAAAACTAGCCGTTACAAAGAGCGTGCACTGCTCAGTGCTCAACGTTCCTAATATTTCCCCTTCTGCTCAATCACTCACTCGTTATTCCACCGAATTCGAAAAAAAATATCACATATTTCTTCTATCTCTACCATCTCCCTTTCTAAACTCTGTATTTTTGCTGGAAAAAAAAGGGAGCTTTTCTGTTTTACCGGTGGCTTTGTTCTGTTTCTTTTCGTGGTTTCCCAATGGATTTGGCCAGCAAGAACGCCGGAGGAATGACCCCAGGGAAGGAATCAAATGGGTCTCGATCAAAAGTTCAAGAATCTGCTAAAAATTCCGAGAATTTCAATCCCAACCTCTCCCATATTAGCCCAAATTCGAAACCTTCCAATTCCCCTCTGATGAAATCGGCAAAGAAATCGGCGATTAAGAATCCCAACCCAGTTGTGTATTCGCCCCAGAACAAGATCAGACAGAGAAAATTTGTGGTGGCGAAGAAAAATCTGAAGAAAGGAGAAGAGGGTTCGAGGGTTAGGTGCAAGTGCAAAGAGAAGAATGGTGGAAATGCTAAGAAGTGCCTGTGCGTGGCCTACGAGAATCTCAGGGCGTCCCAGGAAGATTTTTTCAAGAATCGGGATGAAAACGAAGAGAACGGTAACAAGGACCAGTCTAACGCTTGTGATAGTGCCGAGCGTGAACTTGAAGAAGTGATAGAAACCAGTTTGATGATACAAGACCTTCGAATTGAAGATGGGTATGAAGGAAAGGTAGAGGAAAGTGATCATGGGGCAACGAATGGATCTGAAAACACTGATGCAGGTGAGACGGAGTCACCAAATCAAATGGGTATTTCAACAGTGAAGCGTAGGAGGGAGAAGTTGTTGGAAGAGGCAAGAATGAGTGTTCCTGAAAGTGGGTCTGGGAAAGTGAGGCATTTGGTGAAGGCATTTGAGAGGCTTCTCACAATACCCAGTTCGAAGGAGTCGGAAGAACAGAAGGAGGATACGGTACCAGAGGAAAGTAAGAAGAAGCCAGTGAAATGGGCATTGCCAGGATTGCAGCATCCTAAAGCAGATGAAACTGAGGAGTTTTCATCTTCATTTTGCCCATCCGACTTGCTTCTAACATCTGAAAGTCTTGGATTGGATCCTTGCGCTTCGGTTTCTTCTTCTTCTTCTTTGGGAAGGTTTGCCACAAAACTTGGCTAACTGTACTCAGCATTACAAGACATTCTTCTGAACTTTTACCATTGTGTTAACGTTAATTTTCTTTCCTAAACCTGCAGTACATCGAGCAGGACTTCTAATGGAGGCAGAAGGAGTAGGAGAAATGTAAGATTTTAGTATCTATTATTAGCATTTTAGCACTACTGCAGATTGTTGAATGATTTGCTAACTGAGGGAAATTCTGAATTTTGATGATTGGATTTTTCAGAGTTCTGAATCATCAGGTGCTTTCGGTGGAAGCAGGTGGAAAAAGCAGCAGCTAAAAGTGACTAGCCAGAAACCATTCAAGCTAAGAACTGAGGTGAGTTTATGAGAATGCAATAAGTAGATAATAAAACTTGCTTTATCCTGGCATTGGATTTGGAGTATAACAGCTATTTGGGAATGAAATTGTAGCAAAGGGGAAAGTTGAAAGAGGAAGAATTTATGAAGAAGGTGCAAGAGATGGTGATGGAGGAAGACAAGCTGAGGATACCTATTGCACAGGGCCTTCCATGGACAATAGATGAACCAGAGGTAAGGCCATTTTGTATTGATTGTAAGTGTATGGACAGTTTTGGGGGCATGTTGCTGTTGATATAATAATTTACTTTTCATTCAATTGGTGATTTTAAAAGACCCAAAATATCCCAATTCCCTTGTAGGCATTAAAGACAGCTTTTGGGGCATGGTTTCTATAGCTTAATGGGTTAATTTAAATTTGCCATCACTTGGTGATTTTATATAATGTGATGTATTCCGAACTCTAAGATTCCCCAGTTCCACATAAGCTGCATATGCACACAGTACAACCTTGGTAGCATGTTTTGCTGTTTCTAGTAGGTTATTACTTACACATGGCTTCTATAGCTTAGTGGGTTAATTTAGATTTGCCTTAACTTGGTGATCTTATAAGATTTTGATGTATTCCAAACTCTAAAATACTTCAATTCACATGCTGCATATATAAAGGTATGGAGGGATGTTTGCTGTTGGCAATATGTTATACTTAGCATTTATGTCATGATTTTGTTTCAGTGCCTGGTAAAACCTCCAGTTAAAGAAATCACAAGGCCTATTGACCTCAAACTTCACAGTGACCTGCGAGCTCTTGATCGTGCTGAATTTGACCATCAGGTACTTTTCATTTTTTTAAGCATCTACATATTCCCTTTTCATAAATCTGGAAGCCTAATGTTATATTTCTGAGAACCAAGGCTGAAGAAGAAATCTTGTAACTCTGCAGGTGGCAGAGAAGATGACCTTCATAGAGCAATACAAGATGGAGAGGGAGAGACTGCAAAAGGTACACTGATGATTTATTTTGGTGATTTCAGAACTGGGTTTCCAAAAGTACCTTTGAATTTAATTACCCATTTCATATTTGTTACTGCATTATAGTTGGCAGAAGAGGAAGAAATAAGGAGGCTGAGGAAGGAGCTCATCCCTAAAGCACAACCTATGCCATACTTTGACAGACCCTTTATCCCAAGGAGGTAAAACTGTTGATCTAAAGTCCCAGTTTTTGCACATATTACATAATTTTCAGTCTTTGTTTCCTTTAAAACGTCTGTCTCATGTCTTGTTTTTTTGGGTATTAAAGGTCAATGAAACATCCAACTATACCCAAAGAGCCAAAGTTTCACATACCTCATCATAAGAAGATCAAGTGCTGCACGTCATGGAGCGACATGAGCCCCTACACAGCTTCTGAAGATAGTAACGGAGTAACAAGGGCGGATCCGCATTGTGGTTTATGGGGGCAAATGCCCCCACAAGTTTAGAAATATTGTATTCGGATGTGTATATAATAATCTCATTATTTCTATTGATTGCTATTCACTATTCAGGTCTTCTTTTTGGTTTAAGTGTATGGACAGCTTGTTTGAGCTTCTCTACTGGTAAAAGCACTTGTGTTAGTGTTTGAATCAATATATAGCAGCTTATCATACCCTGATAAGCTATTTTTGAGCTTATTTTGACAAGCTGAAAATTGAAGCTTCAACAATCTTCAGTTCTTGCATACTGCCATTTATTCTTAATTTGCATCAGCAACATTTGGGTTCATCAACCAATAGTTTATTGAACATTGGGTTCTCTCATTTGCATCATCAAAGAAAAAAAAAAAAAAATGAAGAGAATGAAGAAGAACGATGGCGTTTCTTCAGAATAGGCCGCAATCGATCAATGCTAATGCTCTCCACTATTCTGACGTTTTCGGTTTTTCCTCTCAACTACTCTTCACTAATCTACTTGTCCAAACAGCCCTGTATCACCTGTAAATATAACCTAGGAAACTGCTAATACTTGAGAAGATAAAATTTAGGAGAAATGCTATTTTTCACGTCTACTGATCTACACCCCCCACTTTTGTAGTTGATTGCATGTGGAAAAAAAGAGGAATATAAAAAAGGTAAAATGATTAAAAAAAAAAACGTGTAGAAATAAATATGCAAAGACAAATATACACATAACACCACTCAAAATTTAGTATGAAATTGGTGAAAGTAGGGAAGCTTCTGGCTTCAAAGAACAAATTCTAGCTGTTTGTTTGCAATTTGTTTCTTCTTCTTTGTGTGCTCATCATACAATTTCAGTGCATAAGCAAACCTTGCGAATCCACTTTTTCCTATTCAAAGATCAGCCTTCTGCAGCTGATTCAGATGAGCAGCTATTTCAAAATAGAGATGTCAAGGGTAGGGATGGTAACGCTGAGAGGGTGATTCCCATCAGGAAATTCCCACCGGAATCCTCACCCTGAAAATTGCCATCCCTAATCAAGGGGTTTCATACTTTCCAAACATTTCTTCCCTAGTTTATTGAGAATACATAATGCTGAGAGACCCGCCATAAAACAAAATTATTCCAGTTTCAAAGTTTAAGTTTTAAATCCAAGAAAAAAAAGAAGAGAAAAACATATTTTTTATCCTTGACATCATATGATATTAACAAATATATTCTTTGACACTTCACTCTTAACAAAATTGCTTTAATCACTTTAAAACATTAACAAATCTATTCTTCCATCACAGTGATCACACTCTGTTAACTATCACATTAAATCTGCAGCTAGCCATCATATATGATCTGTATCCAAGAAAAGAAAATGTTAAAAAGTGAAGAGACTTTGCTAGACTTTGTCTTGTATCCTTTATAAAGGGATTTCTCCATTTACTCACTGGTTACTATAAAATTCCCTTCACCCACTCCTTTTCTCTCCGTATTATCTGTTTTCATACTCCACAGTCCTATCTCTTCCATTCTTGCTTTCCCCTTTCATCAAATAAAGCAATGAGATTGAACAATATAAAACAACTCTTCCTCGGAGCATCAGATCCAGGCAACCACATTACCACGTGCAAGAAAAACAAGAAGCTTCTCTTAGCCATCTTCGCTGCTCTGATTCTTGTGGCTGCCATTATTGGCATTGTCGTCCACAACAGCGTCAACTCCATCCACAAAAGCAATGTCGATTTCCCCCAATCACATGTCATAATCAGAACCTCTTGTAACATCACATTGTACCCAGAACTGTGCTTCTCTGCCATTGCCTCTGAAACTGATGCAGCAGACAGAGTCTCCAGCCAAAGAGATAGAGTTGTCTATAAACTGTTGGAATTTTACGTGGTGTTGAACACTTTCATCCCACGTTGTAACCCTTCAGAAAGTGGTCCATGTTGTGACCACGTTCACCCATGTTCATCCCACATCAAGCAACATTCCCACGACCCACACACTTGCCGATTTTCCAGCCATGTCGCTGACTCCTCCATGATGGGCAGAGGAGTATAAAAGGGCGTGCTACTGCTATCTGGTGGTCACCAATCCGACTCCTCACTTCAGAAACAACACCATCGAGTTTGAGAGAGTGAAGGCTTAGAAGAGAAAAAGAGACACCAAGAAAAAGCGTTTTGCAATGGCTAGAGGTAGACTTTCTTAATCCGCTTACACATTCTGTTTGAATATGCTTGTTATGTTCATTAGCATGTTTGAACAATAAAGATAATTGTTTTACGTAAACATCACAATCAGAGCTGTTCAGCACAATTACTTCACTGTTGAGAAGCTCTCAGCCAAAAAGGGACTCACCGAAAGAGAGAAAACTGCTCTCCATGATTGCTTGGAGACCAGTGATGAGACCCTCGACGAGCTTGAGAAGACTCTGATAGATCTCCGAGAGAACCCAAACAAGAAGTCCTTCACAAAGCACGCAAATGACCTCAAGACTCTGATCAGCGCCGCCATTACCAACCAAGTCACTTGCTTGGATGGGTTCTATAACGATGGTAACAAGGAAATCAAGGAAGCTCTGCAAGATGGGCATGTGCACATGTGCAGCAACGCATTGGCTATGATATAGAACATGACGGATACCGACATTGCCAATTACGAGAAGAAAACGAGAATCACGAGAAGGAAGCTGGTGGAGGAGAGGAGGGGATTGAGTGGCCAGAGTGGATGTCGGCGGGAGATAGGCGGCTTCTTCAGGTGGAGGCCAACGTGGTGGCGGCGCAGGAAGGCAGTGTTCATTGCTGCCTTCTCCATTTTCTCTAGGCTACACCAACTATCTCTGTAAGTCTCTGTAGTACACCTTCCTCTTTCTCTCAATATCTCTCTCACACCCAACACAATGAACGATGAAAGTGATCAAAGACGACGGGGAGTAGATTTGTTAATTTGTCAAAAGTGAAGTCTCATGCAATAGATAAAAAAGGTATTTTTAAAAAACCAAAACAAACCAACTCCATTCCCGGTTTTAATTAGTTTTATATTTGAAAATTAAACTAGAAAAATTTATTTATTTTTTGTTTTCAGAATATAAAACTATGATTGTTTTAAAAATAAGTAAAAAAAAAAAAAAAAAACAAAACAATTCCATACCCGATTTTAATTAGTTTTATATTTGAAAATTAAACTAGAAAAATCAAAACTCCATTCGGTTGAATATTCAGTCCATTCCCGATTTCGATTGATTGTTCTATTTACTCCATTCTAAAAATTTATAACCAAAAAGTGTTTGGCAAATTTAATAATTTAGCTTATGATATATTTAACTAATTTATAAATTTATTTGACTAAAATAGACATATTTCACAAACAAACTTATCTAACTTTTAACGATTTTTATTAGATATTATAATTTATAGTTTTATATTTTTGCTTATCATTCTACCTTTTTATTTTTTTCCATTTTATGCAAAACATTAGCCAAGAATTTTTTCTCTTTTTTCAATGTGTAATAGTTTCTAAAGTAAATTTTTTTCTATTTCTTTTTTTTGTAAAATGAATATGAAATCTTCTAAAATTTTATATTATTTAATTTGTTATAATAATTTTTATTTAAAAAATGATAAAATCATTATTTTATATAAATATATAGATATTTTCATTATATTATATATATGTACGAGAAATTTTTTCAAGAACATCATATATTTTAATATTTTTTAAATTAACTAAAAATATTCTTTTGTTAACAAAACAAAACTATAATTTATATAAAAAATTATATAGACATATCTTTTTGTCTCATTATACATTTAAAATGTTAGTTTAACAACTAATTTTATCAAATAATTTTAATTCAATAAACTAATTTTTGACCTTCTGCTGTCAACTTTAAACTCAAAATTAACACTTTAATTTTCAGCTATCCTTTCTGCTTTCAATTAACTTATTTTTGCTGAACAGAGCCAAAAAGGATTTAGAATAGTCGTGTTTAACGATGGGTGTCACTGATGTCGCTTAAATGGTCATAGCAAACATTGCAACTAAAATAGTCCAATGATGTAAATCAAACTGTCAACCAAAACAAAGGAGAAGCAAAATCTTTAAACTCAAACACTGAGCAGATTGCTCTGTTAAACAAAGTAAACAAAAATAAAGTAGATACTATGTTGTCTCATGTCATCTAATCAAACAAAAATCCCTAGGAGGAATACAAATAAATTATCAGTTGTTTGTATTGCCAATCATGGAGCAACCACAATTCGACCTGCAACTTGATCAAGATCCCTCTGTCCACTAGAAGTGATTCTCCTCCCTCTGAAAAACAACATGCAAGTTATCAGCACCAGATAAACCATGTGATAAGCAAGTAATGCTCAATCGAGAATTGACAGAGCAATTGTCAAATTTCAAATCTTATATTCAGAATGATAAAATCCGAGGAAGTTTGATTACTGTTTCACACATCTGAAGGACAAACCGTGACTTACCCCTTGGGATCAACCTCAATAATGTTCATGGATTGCAGTTGTTGGAGGATGTGGCGAGCAATAGCTCCACTGCTCTTGCAGAAATGTGGGGGACGACTTCCATTTCTTTTGCTTCCACCATAGATCCTTCGGAAGGCACCAACACCAAGGCCACCTCTCAAGTAGATCTTTCTAGCCATGGAGGCTGTAATCATGTTAAACTGAATAAGTCTAATGCATGAAGTTGATCAGAATGACACATAATGGGTGCAACCACGCAGATGAATTAGGATGGACATGATTGATCATAAAACAACAGAGAGAAAGAGAGTAAAACTCACCAGCCCTGACATAATACCAGTCAGGATCATAAGGAGCCAGCTCCTTAAATGTTGCAGTTTTTACGAGATCAGTCCACTCTGGAAGCTCCATCTATCAAGAACCAGATAAAAATTAGAAAAATGAACTAAATCCTTCAAGCAGAACAGTCAATGAATTAGCACAGAATAGTAAAGCATTTTACAGAAGAACTTCCTCAACGCAACTGATTAAATAGCTGATCTAAAATAAAGCCAAACTATGACTGGCCAATGGAGTTTGATGCATCGATGAGCAGAACAAAGACCGGCAATTCCAAAGCAAAATAATCATGTAAGTGGATAGTGAATAACCTATGGGTCAGAAGAGACTATTCAAGTGGTCCACATAAAACATAAATTCCCATCGTTTCTCCCAGAAAGAGAGCTCATATAGACCATATACACCAAAAGATGGGAGAACAAGTTAGTGTGAAAAATTCTTAATTCAAGGTAGAAGTTTCCCTCCAGGTAGGACTACATCATCTAGTCCTTCATAATGCTCAAGTAGGCAGCAATAAGTATATTAGATATAAATATACTCCATGAATTGGCTTGTCAAAATTCACTATACTTGTTCAACAGTGATTACTACAATACTAATCCAGCAAATAATTATGCGTTAGAAACAGGTAAACTCATACAAACAGCAAAATCCATATGAACTCAACTATTAGAAGATAGAGGCAATAGATAGCAGGTTTTCAATAAATTTATCAAAAATATAATAAGATAAACCAAAAATCTAGTCAGATACAAAGCTTTCCATACATTGGAAGAGGGCATAAAAGCAATTACAATTAGACCATTGCATCTTCCTTATACTGGGGATTAGGAATGAAAGCCAGGATTTCAATCATCTGCGTTTATCTGAGAGGAAGAAAGAGAGAGTAACTGGGAAGGGGAATAGCAAAATCCTACCTTGCCAGAGCGCTTGAGATGTGCCGAGTAAGCCTTCACGAACTCGTGAGGCGAAACATCCTTCACTGTTCTTGCTGTTGCCATGGCTGACGCACCAAGCGCGGGAGAAACCTCTGAAGTTGAGAAGCAAGAGGCCAATCCCAATGGAGGTGAACGAAGATGAGTGTCTCAGCTAGGTTTTGCTGACTGTCTTCAAGTCTATATAAATCGGCTTCATTAGGGTTTTCCTTGCTTCTCCAGTCCCCGACCCGGTTTTTATTTTAATTGGGTTTGGATTATGCACTACCCGACTTTATTGGGCTCCTATCAAAGCCCATATGAACAAAACTAGTCAAACATTTCCAAAAATATTAACACATGCCGTATTTAAGCGTCGTCGTTTCGCGATATTACAGCACACTTCTCGGGTGACTCTCTCTCAATCCCCTTCACTCTTGTAGAAAAATATAGAGCTTCTTCCTCTGTCACTCCTACCAAGTTCAATCCCGATCTTCTCCTAACTGAAACCCTAGACCAGGGCGAGCAGCCATGGCGTTCAAACACCTTCTAACGGTGGCTCGGCGCTCCCAGAGACGGTCCTCTTCTCTCTCATCGGTCTCCCAGTCCGTTCGATCTGCATCAACCTCACCTGCGGTCGCCACGCAATCTTCCCCTCCTTCCCCTCCTCCACCGGATGTTATGATCTACGATCGCCTTGCAGAGGCAGTGAAAGCGAAGCTGAAGAGGCTTGAAGAGCCCGACCCACGTTTCCTCAAATACGGTTCGCCCCGCCCCACCCTTGCGGACCATACCAGGATCCTTTCGGCCCCTGAAACCCGCGTCACCACTCTCCCCAATGGCCTTCGTGTAGCTACGGAATCGAACCTTGCTGCTAAAACTGCTACAGTTGGCGTTTGGATTGACGCTGGATCGCGATTTGAGACTGATGAGACCAATGGGACTGCGCATTTCCTTGAACACATGATCTTCAAGGGCACTGAGAAGAGGACAGCTCGTGAGCTGGAGGAAGAGATTGAGAACATGGGTGGGCATTTGAATGCATACACATCGAGGGAGCAAACGACTTACTATGCTAAGGTTACTGACACGGATGTCCCCAAAGCACTCGATATTTTGTCGGATATATTGCAAAATTCCAAGTTTGATGAGAACAGGATTAGCCGGGAGCGCGATGTGATTCTTAGGGAGATGGAAGAGGTAAGGATAAATTAAATTTATTTTCTTTAATGTTTGTCTATATGTAGTAGGATCTTCAAAAAGGTACTAATTTAGTGCAAATGCGTGCCTGGGAATTTTCTTACCTCAAATTGAGGTAATAATTGAAGAAATGTAGTCCAATTTCTAGTTCGTAGTTTTCTAAAGTTCTGTTTTTTTTTTTTTTTTTTTTCTGTAGTAATGGGTCTTTTTCTTGTATTTTCTGGTTGCGGTGTAAGTATGATTTCGTGGTCTAAAAGCAGTATGACAGCGGGTGCTAGATTAGTGTTCTGTTATATCGTTCTTGTGTAACCTCTGCTTGTTGGAGGATAATAGATAAAGACTTTTGATTTAGAGTTGGGTTGTGCTTTCCTCTAGTCCCGCTTTGTTTTTATGTTAATTTTCCTGTAGTTTATATCTGAGTGAATTGGTATGGAGGACTACAACTCATTTGTTTGTGTTCATTACTTTATATCTATACATTTTATGTTCATGTTCTCATATCATCATATCTTTCTTCTTATGCTGAAAATGGAACTGCTTGTAGGTTGAGGGGCAAACGGAGGAAGTTATTTTTGACCATTTGCATGCAACTGCCTTCCAATACACTCCTTTGGGTAGAACCATTCTTGGGCCTGCTCAAAACATTAAGACAATCACCAAAGATCATCTGCAGAGCTACATTCAGACACACTACACTGCTCCTAGGATGGTATGAAGAAAATTATAAGAGTCCTGTCTCTATGTATCTTTTCATTCGTGATGGATGCATAATATTCTGAAGACATGGTTTTCCAAATAGACCTTGCATGGAGCAATTGGCTTGATTTCTATTTCGGTCTGCTTTCTCAGGTTATTGCAGCATCTGGAGCTGTCAAGCATGAAGATATTGTTGAGCAAGTAAAGAAATTGTTTACGAAGTTGTCTGCAGATCCAACTACAGCTTCTCAATTAGTAGCAAAAGAGCCAGCCATTTTTACTGGTTCTGAGGTTAGAAGTTATTTGTTGGGTACTTTCTTACCCATCTCAGTAGTCATATTTGTTAACTTGTCCTTTTGTTACTTCAAAAAACAGGTTAGGATGATTGATGATGACATTCCCCTTGCACAATTTGCGGTAGCTTTTGAAGGGGCAGCTTGGACGGACCCAGACTCAATTCCACTTATGGTTATGCAAGCTATGTTGGGCTCTTGGAACAAAACAGCCGGAGGTGGAAAACACATGGGGTATGGCTCCTGAGCTTTTCTTTTGTTTACCCTCTTATTGTAATTTCCCCCCTTTACCTCAGAATCTCATAACTGAGTCTTTTAACTGTGCAAACAGTTCTGAGTTAGCACAGCGTGTTGGCATTAATGAAGTTGCAGAAAGCATGATGGCTTTCAACACCAACTATAAGGATACTGGCCTTTTTGGTGTTTATGCTGTTGCAAAGGTGTGGTAACCATATCATTCTTAAATTAAATTAGCATTTTCCATCATGTCTTTCATGATTCACATTGCAACTAGAGGACAAAAGGCTGTATCTGCCTTTGAAATCAACTTCTTTGAAAGCTTTTCAATAGATCTTGCAGGTTTTATTTACCTTACCTCACTTTTTTTTCTTTTTTTTTTTTTTTTAAGTTTCACAATGATTTAGTGTTATAAATCTATAATAATTTTATCAATAGTTATGTTATGATAAAAAACTTGCTAGAGAAATAGCTTCTCTGTAATTAGTATGTAATGCTATAGAACTTGTATAGTTGTATGTATTGACTAAGAAGAATGGTGTCACAACATAAATTTTGTTTTATACATATTAATACCACAATGTTTAAAAGAATGACATGTATAAGTTATATTTAAGGTCGTATATCTGCTTTATTTCTTGCTGTTTCAATTTTATTATTGTTCTTCTCTTGATCATTAATATTCTCTTATTCCAGTCTGATTGTTTGGATGATTTAGCCTATGCAATAATGTATGAGACAACCAAGTTGGTTTATCGGGTTTCAGATGATGATGTTACACGTGCTCGAAATCAGGTTAGTATTTTCCTTCCCATGGTACATGAGAATAAGATATGTGATTGTGGCATTTTTTCTTGAATATATAGCTTCTACACTTCATTCTTCGTAGACTGATTAACTCATGGAAAAATGTTATGCCTTCAGTATCTTTGCTTGTTTTTGGGCATCCTTCTCAAAGTCTGATATATAAATTTGTATGACTATTAATTGATAGAAATAGATTTGAATTTTGTTTAATTTGATTATATTTGAAATTTAACTTGACTCGTGGCTTATTATTGGAGATTTTGAAGCCTAAAATGTGTGATTAGTGGAATGGATTATAGCCTTATACTATATTGTAGTCTCTCAACTTATGATGCTATGTTTATTGCTCTGGAATGGATTATAGCCTTATACTATATTGTAGTCTCTCAACTTATGATGCTATGTTTATTGCTCTCTCTATTAAGCATGTCCTGTGACTTAAGGGGAACATGTTTAACTGTGTAATTGTTCTGGTAATGTAATATTTAATTGAAAGATGCATGATATTTTCAATATATATAAACATGGCATTTACAAGCGCCTATCCAATGCATAATTTACATTTTGGCATTGTTATCTCCCTGTTGCTTATGTAATCTGATCTTTCATATAAACAAGAAAGTATTCAACCGTATATCACAACTCATAAAATTCAAATTTCACTTTTGTTGAATCTTAACATCAAAAGGAAGTATTAGTGCAATAGTGAGTATTTTAAAACATGAGACTGCAGTAGTGGCGACTGATTATAGCTTGCTATTCTATCATTGCTTTGCCATTTAAGGTGCCATTTTTTATTTCCTTTATCATAAAATTGTTTCATAATTTACAGCAAGGATGAGGATTTATGTTTACATTGTATGAGAACTGCTTATAAAATTATTGCAATTGAAGCGTTTTTGATGCATTTAAGCAGCATGTGATAATTTACAATTCTTTATAAAGCTGTTGATAATTGAATGAGTAGGGATGTGTCTGCACCACCTGACACATTTTCTACTTTGTGGCAATTCTAACACCTGGCCGAATAGAATTCTTATAAGGGTGATTAGATCTTTTGATACGCAGAATTATCTCTGTATAAAGTATAAACCCATAAAATCCTTATGCTTGCTTCTTTCCCATTTGATTGTCCTAGATATTACTTGTGCGGATCTTTATACTAGACGCATTTGGTTGTCAAAACTTTTTAATGTTGCTCCACTTGTAGAAGTTTCCTGTTCTTAGTGCCATGGTCACCTGTTATTTGCTTTTACAGTTGAAATCTTCGCTCCTGCTTCACATAGATGGAACAAGTCCAGTAGCTGAAGATATTGGGCGTCAGGTATGATCAATGTTTCATCTCTTTGATTGATCAGTGTGTGATATTCGGAATCCTCGTTACTAATGGAATCGAAATGATCTCTGGATTGATCAGAAGATCCTTTCTTACAAGTCCAGTAGCATCTGAAGTAGAGACAAATCTAGAGCAAACAATACTATTTTCTTCAATTTGAGAAATAAACCTGTGGATCTATTGATCTACATGAATTACAGTAGTAAGCCTGGTTATTACTTGATATTCCCTGAACTGATTCTAGCATACATTGTGATCCTTTCAGTTACTCACATATGGCCGAAGAATACCATTTGCTGAATTGTTTGCTAGAATCGATGCTGTTGATGCAAGCACAATCAAACGAGTTGCAAACCGGTTTATTTATGACAAGGTAAGGGTTCAAAGAATCTTCGGTACTTGAGTTATCAGTTTTGGTTCCATGGAATTCCTGTATTGTAGTCAATATTTAATGTCATGGCCTTTTTCTTTGCAGGATGTTGCAATTGCTGCACTGGGACCTATTCAGGGTTTGCCTGATTACAACTGGTTCAGACGCAGAACCTACTGGAACCGCTATTAGTTTATTTTAGTTTCTCCATTTGATTTTTACCTTATGGGGGTTCTGGCCCAATGTTTTGTTCCTTTTGACACCATTTATACCTGTGATGGCAGCCATGGCCTTTGTTTTTATTTATTGCGGCTGTTTCTGTAACATTCATGCAAAAATAAATGTCCAGTCTTCACTGATGTCATTGAGAAGTGCTCACTTATTCTCAGCATAATGATGGCTAAATGTAATTGCCTTGAGATTTTCCTTTGCTTTACTCATGCGACATTGTGAGTGAATTTTTAATGGTCCATCCTCTGGTATGAATTGGGCAATGATGAGTAATTTTTTAAAAAATTTTAAGAAAAAAAAGGATAGCAACTAAGAAATTTGCCTTCACGTTTAGCTGAACGCCAAAAGAAATAAATATAGCTTATTTAGATTTAGGCCTTTTTGGATAAGGTTTTCCTAACTTTCTTCTCCTAGCACTCCTTTCTCGTAGGTCCATTGAATGCGACCCTATAGATAATCCAATTACTTTTCCATTTTCTGTTATCATATTTGAGTATTTAAGTAGATGAATTTTCATATTTAAACCAATTTTGCTAGCATATCACCATGTATAATTAGGTCAAAAACGTTCATGATGACACAATTTCAGAATGATTTTTTGTTTTGAAGACCTTTTCATTATAAACTTTTTATTTGCATTAATAAATAGTAGTAATATGGGGTAGCAAATAAGAGGAGATAAAGAGAGGTTTGTAAAATTTTTTAAAATTATGAAATAAATAAAATTTATAAAATAAGAATGATAAATTATTTTTTTAGCTAGAGATAGGAGTTTCTTATTAGATTATTTTATTAGTATTTGGGATCTCATTACAATAAAAATAATGCAGTCATTACTGTTAATAATATGTTACAACATGAATCTCTAATGTATGACTATAGATGTCAGCTCATCTCATTAAACATGGTGACATTAATTAAATGAACATGTATTCTTTTCCTTTTTGAAGGAAAAATATATATGCTTCTATTTTTTTATCAATATATATGCTGCTTCGCTTTTAT
The DNA here is from genome assembly GCA_022379115.2 of Bauhinia variegata. Taxonomy (NCBI): domain Eukaryota; kingdom Viridiplantae; phylum Streptophyta; class Magnoliopsida; order Fabales; family Fabaceae; genus Bauhinia; species Bauhinia variegata. Next base: position 18,349,584 of record CM039428.1, on the reverse strand, counting down.
TTTTAGGGATGCTTAACAAATTTACTTTTATAAAAAAAAAATGTCATTAAATTTGAATTTTAAATTTCAAATAAATACTAATTAGTGGTAAAAACTCTTGAAAACCCTAATCTGAGAGCCTCAAACCTACTAAATCGGGCCAATAAAAATAGCAGCAGCCGTCCGATCGCCGACCCAGTTGTTGTAGTCAGCGTTGATCTTTGAACACGAAAACCCCAATAGGTGATATGTGGAGGGAAACGTCTCTACCCGACAAATGACTAACGCAAAGAGTGAGCTTTTATTGTTGGAGGTTAGTTAACACTGATGTTGATGGTCGCATTGTGATTATCGAAGGAATAGTCCAAGCACTGCTTTTTTCTCCTTCGTAGTCTCCATCCATTCCCAGAAACTTTTGGTTACGCAGCTTTCCCATTCTCTCTTCGATCTTATCACCATCAACCTTATATTCTCCGTGCAAATCTCCATCGACCCACATTGCCATTTTCGCAGATCAGGAGCCCATTTGAACACAGAACAAGGAAAACTGTTTTCTTGTTTCGGGGTTTAGTTCCAATGGCTTCGTTCACAGTGCCATGCCCCAAATGCCTTTCTCCTGCACATTTGGGATTGAGTTCACAGAACTCGCGAGGACAGACCCAGAAGATGTCGTTTCAAGGAGGGTTCAGCTTGAAATCGTTTGGATCTTCGGTAGTTGAGCCAGCTTCATCTGGGGTTCAGGTCTGTGCTTGTATTGATCTGGAATCTGGCTTTGAATTGGCAACATACTCTTTATTTGTTCACACTTTTACGTTTTTTTGGTTAAAGATTATTGCTAAATGGTAAATTCACTGTTTCATTGAATCCTTATATAGTTAGGCGAATTGTATTGTATAACGGTCGCTACAGAATCATCAATTCTATGTTTTTCTTCATTCTTTTAGAATATAATAAAAAAAAGGAGCTTGGAACCACTAGGATACTTGTTTCATTTTGTGCCTACTTTCTGATTCACTGAATATGGATAAAACACGTATTGTCACATTACAGCTCTGTTTTCTTATCAGTCGCTCTATGTTATTCTTGTGTCCTGCAGTGCCTTAACAGGAAGCAATTTTCTGGTTTGAAGTGTCAAGCAAAGCTTAATGAGGTCAGTTCACAGAGAAGTTTTGCTTTTAATGAAATTTGTCATCTTCCTCTCATAAGCCTTCTGTGCAAATAAGTACTCCATAAGATTTCATTTTATCATAAAATATCCTGCTTTGTACATCATAGGCTGTTGTTGCCGAAAATCCTTCGAATTCTGTACCTGTACTTGTAGCTGGATCTGAAGATGCTTCACCGAAGGAGAATGATAACCTTAATGGAAAAGTCTCTGGTCCAAGCGCTATTCCAGATGCATCTTCTATTTCTGCATTCATGACTCAAGTTTCAGACCTTATAAAGTAAGACCATGACACTGCACTCTTCATGCAATCACATGACCCTTTTTCCTTACATCCCTGTTGGACATTTATAGTTTCCATTTCTTTGTTTTATATTTTCTTCCATGGACAGACTTGTGGATTCCAGAGATATTGCGGAGCTTCGACTTAAGCAATCTGACTGTGAGCTGACGATAAGAAAGAAGGAAGCATTGCAGCCTCCACCAGCCCCTGTGCCACCACCAATGCACTATCACACACTTCCACTACCACCACCTCCAGCCCCAGCATCTGTTTCTGCTCCTGCAAGTCCTCCACCTTCCAAAGCACCACTCGCCTTACCTTCTCCTGCAAAAGCAAACACATCATCTCATCCACCTCTGAAATGTCCAATGGCTGGAACCTTTTATCGGAGTCCTGCACCTGGTGAACCGCCATTTGTCAAGGTATGTATCAATATAAAGATATGTGGCAATATGCAAATTATGCTACTGGGTATTTTCTACATGACATCAGTCTTACATTGTTAACTTAATTCTTAATGTGTTTGCTGCATAGAATCGTCTCATAATTATTTGTTTGGTGCTTCAGGTTGGAGATAAAGTGCAGAAAGGGCAGGTTGTTTGCATTATTGAGGCTATGAAACTGATGAATGAAATTGAGGTATGTGCGCTCTCATTCTTCTGTGATTGTTTTTAATATTATTATTGGTTTTCTTTCTCTATTGTCTTTTCCCATTATTTTCTAGATTTCTCCCCTTGTTATTTAGATTATACGCTTATAACAAACCCATAAGTGAAGCTCCATTGCACAAACAAAACATGTATACTTATACAAGCTGCTAGTACAGTATTTCCATCTCTTTCCATTACATTTACTCCCTATTTACTTCTTTAGCAAAGCCTTTTTTAACAAAAAAGAAGGTAACTATAACTAATTCGATCAATTTCAATGTTCCCCAGGCTGATAAATCAGGAACAGTAGTTGAGATACTAGTAGATGATACAAAACCAGTCAGCATAGACATGGTACGCACTGTCTCTCCCTCTGTCTGCCTTTATCTTCCAGAAGAAGAAAGAAAAATAGAAAACCTTTATGTCTTTCTGAAATGATTGTGTTCTGTGCAGCCTCTTCTTGTGATTGCACCGTGAGTACCAGAAGGGAGCTCTGAAGCTGGTGGCAGTCTCGTTTGTGGGGGGTAATATCATAGGATTATCAAAATCATTTAGAATTTCCGTTGTCGTTTAGTTCCCGATTAATTATTATGGTCTGATTTAATAAAACATTTCGCTTCTCCAATCCTTTACCTCTTTGGTGCTGTAACAACTTGCAGTTTTAAACAGTTTTGTGATTTGAATTTTGTACTATAAAGGATATGGTGTATTTGGTTTCTGAAGTTCCCTTTAATCCTATGCTGCTGGTTGTTTTATGATGAGTTGCTATGAGCATCATCTTTCAGCGGAGAAAAGATGGAATATTAATCAAAGTAATATTTCTATAATTATAATGTGCCTTAAACTGATCCTCTTAAGCTTTAAAACACAGTGTCGTTGCAATCTCACTTCTTAATTGACAATTGATAATGCTTCTTTCTGTTGAGAATGTTCCTCTTTCTCTAATTCAAGACTTTGTCAAATTGCTAGACTTAATATTAAGTCTATCCCTCCCTTTCTTCCTACAAGTTAGACTACCTATCATCATTTACTTCCAATATTGCCTAAAGCTTCTAGTGTTAACACCCACGACTATTTAATTTGCGAGTTCTGCCACTCCAATCTCCTTTAAGGTGAGAAGTTAATGTTGCCTCCAGTAACATTATATTGAGGCATGGCAAATTAGATCAAAGCCTATTCTCTTAACTAGTGTTAGAGCACACTCTGACTCTAGTTTGCCTCTCAAATGGGTTAGGATAATTTTCACTAATTCTAAGACTGGCCTAAATTATTAAACAACATGATGGGCTACTTCCTTCGAGTTCATGTTCAACAAAAGCCTTCTGGAAGCACAACGATTTCGACGAGCCCAAACTTAAGACATGACTTCGTAAATTGACTTTTTACCCATGCTATCATTTTTATGACCTGGTCTATGGAACGAAGGAGTTTCTTCTCCAATCCAAGGTGAGCAACAGAAATTACCATGGAATGTACAAATACTTGCATTTATTCATGACAATGATGATTAAAGTATTTACAGAAGCTTTGAGCATACACGATACTAGTACCAGCTATACAAATTCTTCATGTCAATAGTGAGAAGGCAATGCAGGTAACACATCCGCATCAAAGACAAAAGTGAAATTTCAAACACACACACATAAAGACCATTCCTTTTTATTGTAATGTCGGTCATCATGCTTCAACCCTTCACTTCCAATCAAGCATGTCCAATAGCCACAAGACTTCTTCTTTAGAGTTTGCCACATCACAGAAGTCCATTTGTATACCAAATACATGAAAAACATCTTCATTTCCATCTTCTGTGAAGAGCAAAGATATCCATGCCCGGATACCAGACACAAATGGGTAGCCAGGAGAGATGTCAAGGTAATCAAATGCCAAGGCTCTATATGATGACCGATCAAAGTAATCAAACTCAGACTTATTAACGATGCGAGCAACCTTATTTGAATCCTTCCTACTAACCAACACTGAAACACTTACCGACTGAGTCTCCCTCGAATGGACAGTAAACCTTGGCTCAACAGGTATTGTCATCTTGAATTCGGGGCCCTCCAGGTGATATCTAAGCATGTCACAAACTCCAAATGATGGAATTTTAATACCTGGTTGCAAGACAGAGCCAGGGACCACTTCTGAGAATAGCAATTCATCTTCGGTCCAAATGTCAATGAAGAACTCCAAATCATCAAAGGAAATTCTTGGAGGGAGAAGAGTTTTACGAGGCTTGTGTTTATAAAAGGTTTGGTATAACTTGTAGTAGGTCACAGTTGGAGGATTAGGTCGCTTGCAGATTGAAGGCCATCTCTTGGCACACATACATTTCCAAAAATAATCGTCTCTAGCTGTGTCTCTCCAGTGCTTACATACCCCCATACAAGAAGCAAGATCAACACCCTCCAGTAAAGGAAAAACAACCTTCAAAACTTCTTCAGACACCATTTTCCAATTGCAAATTGCAACTACAGATCCAATAAATTAATGATATGCTGCATTCGAGAATCTGAACCTGTGGAGTTGCGAAGAGTTCCCTGAGAATGTATTAGGAAATGAGTCAGACAATGATCAAAAGCTCCAAAAACACAAACATTCTACTTATAAACATAGTGTATAAATATGTGCTGATTTCATGTTACCAGTACATTATCATGATATCAGCATTACGAGATTAACCAGAATCAAATCAAAGAAAGATAATAAATCCTGTGGAAGAGGGGACAAATAATTTAAACAATATTACAAAGGATTAGTGCACTAAGGACCACAAATCACGTTGAATGTTCGTGAGAGAAACAAAAATTTGAACCCAAAACCAAAATTGCAGAACAGACAAATATCTGCGCATTTGTAATGGGATTAAAAAAATTATGGAATCAGACAACATGCTTTATGGCCAAAACAAACTAGGAACTCTCCTCGCAATATTCTAGATAATGCATAGAGATATCTAAGGTTCATCAAATTAGAAAAGAACCTCTGAGAAAATTCAGAGTTATCCAAACTGGCAGATTAGAAATTAGCTTCATCCTATAATGCAAAAAACACTTGAGCACGTGCCTACAAAGAGATGCAAAAGCAATAGCCATACTACAATCTCTCTAGCAGCATCCATAGAAAACATTCTAAAACTATACTCTGGCTGTTTACATAAAGAGAAAAATTAAGACTTCCATTTCACCAAACCTTAAAATTCCACTTCTTCAGTCTATGAAATCTAAAGCATAAAAAGAAGCGAACAAGAGGCTTCACTTAATTATTAAACAACATTATAAGAACACATCCTTCAACATTCGAAAATTAATTTCAACTTCCATTTTATGTTTGTTTTGAATATATAAGATTCAAGGACGAACATTAATCGAACAACATCAGTACACATCTCGCAGCCCAAGTTGGACATTGCAGTCAACTGCTCCAATCAAACCCGGATAAATAACTCAGATATAAAACAAAATTTGGAAAAAAAAAAAAAAAAAAAAAAAAAAAACCTAAATTATTTGACTCAATTCATAATCTATAATGCAAAACAGAACTCTTAGCGAAGAGAGAAATCAAACCCTAACATAATCCGACAAAATGGACATCGATCACAAGAGCGAGACTTGGGACAGCATTAATGGTATACGAATTCCAGTTTTCTAACCAAACAGAAAAATGATTTGAAATGGATAAATAGAAACAGCAATGAATTTGCGGATCAGATTTCCGTACCTTTCTCTTCGGTAGAAGAAGTAAAACCAAAGGGTTTGGTTAGGTGGTAGAGAGAAATATGTGATCTCGGTCAGAGAAAACGGCGAAGAAAAAATCCGAGAGAAAAGAAAAGTATTATTGTCTGGGGGGACCCGGCTCTTATCAGGCCGAAGGCATTTTCGGTCCACCAAGTAGTGGCCCAGCAAGGCCAGAGGACTACGGGCCAATTCTTTTAGCACACCCTATTTTCTATCCACACACCTCATTTCTATTTTCCAAAATACCACCGTCTACAACACTCACCTCGGTCTACTGTTCATTGCTGACACACACTCCATAAATTTTCCCTAACCAAACTCGATTCATCTCCTATATATTATTTTTTCAGGGGTATTGGGTGTGCCACTAGAAAAATGGGATGTTCCAAAAAGAAATGGCCCTTTGTAGTTTGCCCTAGGCTGAGTTTGTCACAATTAACCCATAACCAACCCAACTCTCAAACTTAATATTCATAATTGACCCTAATGGACATTTTATAATTTTTTATGGAATTTTATTTGGTCATTTTACTTACAGCTAGTAGACTGTATATCTATCCATTCTCACAAGTTAGCTATTTTCAAATGGCAGTTAACCATGAGAGTGGATTCTCTCGGCAATGCAACTATAATACAGCAGGAGAGAAATAAAAAGGTGGGGGAGAAGAAAGAGAGTGACCCATATCATATTCTATCTTTTCAATTATTGGCATATATTGTTGTATTTAGGTTGTAGTCCATTAAAAATTAGCTTATATTCTATGTGAAATCATCGGTTTTATCTTAAAAGGGTTATATATATATTTCTATAACAACTCATTTACTTATGTACTTACATTTTAATTTGAGAGTATTCACAATAAATTAAATTATTGATTTAAGCGTTGGATTTGATCCCAAATTTTCATATCTAATATGTTCTATTTTTTGCTTTTTTACTAGTTAGACTTCATTAAATTTTTTGTCTAGTATGAATAGACATTTTTTAAAAAAAAAAAAAAAATCATTTTACTAGCATATATATCATTTCTCTCAAGTAAGTTTTTTTTAATGGGAGTTATCCAATTTCCATGAATACTCCTTGATCAAATCAGAGGAACAACATTGCTCGTTCTAGAATTTAAGGGACAAGTGACTATTATGAGCAAAACATAAACAAAAGGAAAACTAAGTCTTAAAATATTAAAATAATTCATTAAATACCATCTGATAATCAAAAAAAAAGACACTATTTTGAAATTACCAAATTTCAGGTCACATTTGAAACTTCAAACACATTTGATTGTTCAATTCAATATTCAATCGTGGGTTCCACTTTGAAAACATTTCACCAAATTGGACCACAAACGACCGCATCCGCATCAGAACTCTGCTGTGCTTTATGGCTTGAATGTTGAGAAAGTCCAAAACAGCTTATCAGAAAAAGTGCTTATGGAAGAAAAACAAACCAAGCAAGGCAGAAAAGAAGAATGTGAAAGCCAGAAGCAGACCACATTGGACAAAACATGTGGTGGACATGTGGGTCATGGACCTGCCTGCAACCGAAAATCATACAAGGTACTGAATTATACTGAGCATCTATGAGGCCGTGGCAGCTGCAGCTAGCAAGCCGGTGGCGACCGAAAAACAAAAGGAATATATAAAGCAAAGAGCATGCAAGGCAAGCACATGACTCTTACACACACATGATGATAAAAGAGTGCTTATTGATGAACCCAAAAGATGTTACATCACATCCTCTTTTCTCTTTGTTATTCAAAGAAAATGGCAATGGTCCTCATTATCTTGTCCCTCACATATTCATACATGTTTCATCTGTACTTCGTCCTATATAGAGAATGACCCAAGCTTCATAGACTGGAAAAGTGTGTACATATATATATATATATGGTTATAATACACACACTAGTTATAAGATTAATCTTTATTCTACACCTTTATATATTTTTTTAATAAATATAACTTTAAAATTTTAAATTAAAAAAATTAAAAATCAAAATAACTTTAATTTTAAGATTCAATTTATTTCTACTAAAATAAGATTTTAGGTGTAATAAGTAATTTTATAAATAAATAATTTAAATTTGTCAATTTTATTAGTACATTTATTTTTTTTTAATTTATATTTTTTATTTTAAGGGTAAAATTAACTTTTCAGTGTTGGATTATTCTATTCCTTTCCTTCTCATCTTCACCTACCAAACAAACTAAATATAGTTTCTCATTCTTTTCTATTCTTCTTTCCATTCATACCGCAATTCATTTCACCCAACCAAACAAAATATAATTATTCTATTAATTTAGGTAAATATAATTAATTATAATAATCTCAATAATTAGAGATATCGTGCAAGAAGATTGATGGCCTTAGAGATGTAATAAGATAACCAAAATTTTAATTTAATTTAATTATAATGTTAATTTCAACCGATAAAATTGCCCCATATCGTTCATCATTATAATAGTACAAAGGAAGGAAAGTTCTATACACTTGTTTTGTTTTGTCTTTTTATTTTGTGGATACTACCTATACACACCTAACCTCTGCACGTGATGCAAGAATTTTTTGATTTGCGTTTTGTTCTTTTATATATCAATATCTAAAATTTTCATACTTTCTATCTTCAAATGTATAAATAGTATTTTTACTTAAATATATTTAATTAGAATAATTTAAATTTTTTTAATCGAACTAAAATTCTTATGACTGTATACACGGAGTTCAAACTTTCTTCATAATCTTTTTTTTTTTAAAAAAAATAAAACTAATCTCGACATAATTGTAATAACCGACAAAATAAAGAATATGTGGAATTTTTCCCTTTGTCCATGTGTCCTTCCATATTATTTTAATGATTACGATTATAATAATAATAGGTACCCTCTTAATTAATCTCGCTTTTGTTATAGATTCATTGCAACTTAGATATTTTAAATATAAGAAATTTCAAAGATCTAGATTTATGAGAAAGTGGATTGAAACTTGCTACATCCAATTGGATAACTCTAAAGAGATATCTTTAAGTCACATGCACATCCTAGAAATGTCACACATGCCGAATTGAGCTATAAAGCTAACTTCAAAACCAAGTAGAAACATGTGCTTGATAATGCTTGGACAGATACACCTTACATGAAAATAATACTAATCACCAATAAATTTTATATCTAAAAAATAATTAAAAGGTGTAAGAGTGCTTTTTTTAAAAAAATTAAGATAAAAAATATTATTTTAATCGAAAATTTTAAGTAGAATCTATCTCGTAGAGTGATCACTCAAAATTTTAAGAATAATTGATTGGATATGAATTTAATTAATAAAGGAAATGGGTGGATGTAAGAGAAGGAGAGCATTAGAGGGTGCAATTTGAACAGTTGCATGCAGGGAATGTGCAGAACATGCTGTACAGTGTACATTTCATGCTGCCTCACTGTCCCTCCTCTGTCACATGGTCTCTCTCCCTCAAAGCTAAACTCCAAATCTCTTGTACACATGTGCTTCCCATCACTCTTTCTCCCTTCTCTCTTCTATCGTAACGGAGCTTTGCTGGCCCATATCACCTTCACATGCACCCTTTCAAGGAAGCTACACACCCAACACAACTAGGTCAGGGTCACATCTCTCTTTTACCAAAATACCCTTTCATTTTGTTCCATTTCTTTAATTTAATTAAATTAATGAAGGCTATCCACTTTTATATTAATAATAATAATAAAGAAAAGATAACCTTTGTCTTGCTACAATTTATAATTCATCATCTTAAATGGATCTTTTTTGTCATGTGATTTTTTTTCACCTTTTTGGGGATTATATATCTATTTGTTTAAAATATGATTTGTCTTTTGTCGTTGGTGCCATGCATGTTAGAAGTCTAGGTACATAGTACAAATGTACAATCGATGAATTGATTAATTATCTAAAGTATTATGCCTTATACTCTATTGGTTTTGTAGATTTAGGTCGTCTTTTTAGATCTTTACACATGCTGTTAACTTATTATATAACGCTATTAAACTCAAAACAAAACCATGTACTTATATGTTTGTTTTATTATGAAAAATAAAACCTTTGCTAATAAATATTAACATATAGTCAATACATAATTAAAATTTTTAAATATATTAATAGAAATTATATATATATATATATATATATATATATATATATATATATATATATATATATATATATATATATATATTAAATTTAATGATTTCTCTATCTTAAAATAGATTAATCTTCTACTATTAATAAGAATAGTTTTGATGTATAAAAAAATAATTTACCATAATTAATTAGTTTCATTATTTTTTTTACTAATCACACAAATTCTACCACATGATATTAATTGACTAATGTTTCTTAAAATTAATTAATATGTCAAGTGCCTTTTTATTTTAAAACTTTTCTTCCCATTATATATATAGAATTACATTGTAGTCAATTTTTCCAATGAGGTTGCTGAAACTTAAAAAAAAATTAACAAGGAGTGAGTACGAGGAAATAAGAAAATTAGATGAATGACCGTTTTTCTATATTTTGAATATTATAAAAAGGAAGAGGGAAAAAATACAGAAAATCAAAGAAAATAAACTAAAAAGAGTTTTACTCCTAAAATCACAATAATACTATGACTATTGCGCATGATTTTGGGGGTAATTTGGTAATAAAGCACAAGAGGTCCCGGGACCTTCATCACATGTGCCGTTACAGGTGGGCTGGCTTTTCTGCCTTCCTGGCTCGCAAGTGGTGCCTCTCTTCCCGCTTTCTCTTTTTTCAATTGGGGATGAGATACCAAATTGGCTTCCTCTATTTTGCGAATTTACAATTATAGCCTTGTACGTGAAAAATATCCAAAAGTTGCATGTTCTTTGGTCCAGCTATATACCTCCATGCCTCGTCAAATGGATGACGATAATTGATCCGGACCAACCATTCTACTCTCTTAATTGTGGGATTAAAAGACTTATTTGCCATTGATAATGCGTGGCTCAGCACCTTTAAGATGAATTTACTTGAAAATAAAACAAAAACAAAGACTTAATTTTTTGATTGTGTATAAAAAAATTTATTGAAAGATGCTTATTTTAATAATCTCAATATTTTAAAAAGAATTAATCCTTTAAAAAAAGGACTTAATTGCCAAAAATTGTAATACAGAGTTGGTTTAATAAAGAAAGATAAAATTGTTTTATTTATAACGCTTAGGTTCTAATGTCACAGTCTCTTTCATTAAATAATTTATAATTATAATAAGATAACCTCTACTCACTTTAAAATTTAATATAAACAATATAAAATTTGTTTTACATTTCCATCTTCAAAGGAAAAAAAAGGATATAATGTTTCTATATGCTTAACTATCAGAATATTATATCAAATGATTCATAGGCATTGAATAATTAATGCATTACATAGTACACATGGATTAATGGATATAAGACAAGAATGGATAGTTCTTTTGATAGATACATCACATGGAGAGCAACTTTTGTAACAAAAGAAAACAATTTGTTAAATAAAAATAAATGAATTCAAATAAAAAGAGAAAAACAAATTCCATTAAATAAAAATTAATAATATGATTCTACATTGTTAATAAATGTAGCCTAGTTAATAATATTAATCTAGATCTATAAAAGTATATTATTGATGCTAACAAAGCCAAACACAATGTTGACGAGATATGGAGAAATCTTTATTAAAAAATGGGATAGGGCGTACTAATGTCCTATTTTTACTTAAAAATGATATATTTTATAATAGATTTTTTTTAAAAAAAATAATGGCATTTTCGTAGTAATCAAGAAACGAAATGGCAAACTCTTCATAGCCCATTACTTAAACCCAGAACCCCATCTCAATCAGAACGGGAAACAACAGATTTGGCCCCTTCTATCTCCTCTCTCTGTTTTAGCGGCCATGAGCTTAAACACCAAACACAGCTATAAGCTCTCTGTGAAAAGAGCAAGAAGAAGAGGGAGATCCAGAAGAGCGATTCCATCACTCCGTGCTCGCTCATGTGGCTGCAGAGCAGGGAAAAACATCAAACACCTTGCGGGCAAGATCAAGCTCTCAGACAAATTGCAGGCACTGAAGAAGCTAATCCCATCCCAGAATGGGGAAACTTTGAAAGCAGACCAACTGTTCGAAGAAACTGCGGATTACATTGTTCTATTGAGGACCCGGGTCGTGATTCTGCAGAAGCTGATCGAGTTTTATGGGAATGAAAATGCTGTATCATAGTTTTTCAATCTCCTGCTGCTTTTGGTTCTTTCCGTTCCTTCTTCTCTTTTTCTAATTCAGAAATGGAGAAGCAAAAGATCTTTATTCTAGTATTTCTTCTTCTTTCTTTATTATTTTTATTAGGTTTTGCCAGATGGGTCTGTTTGCTAGAGGAGAAAGTGGAGAAAATGGGGAAAGACAATGTTGGAGATTTCAAGTTTGTAAAGAACATGTGATGCATGTAACAGATTTTTGTTTCTTTTATATATTGTTGTCATTCTTCTATATTCTTGAAAAACAGAGTTTTGGTGTCCAGGAAAAGGAGGAAAAAAATCACCAAAATTGGCATTTGGCAATTCATATTTTGTTTTCCTTATATGGGAATTTAGGTTGGGTATTGTATTGATTTCATAAATTTTATTCTTTGATGTATTAATGGAAATTTAACTAATTATAATCATAAGCGAAGAAAGATTTGTATGAGTTGGGGAAGAGAGGTTTAGATAAAAGATAAAAAAAACTCTATTTTGCTATTTTCCTCTCTCACGATTTGAGATCTTAACAAATTTGGCTAATCACATTTTAAAATTTATATTATTTTTGTCCCTTTGCAGATTAAACTTAAATTAAATACATAAATAATTATTAATATCGATAAATATTAAAATAAAATTAATAAAAATTTAAAATATAAAAAATTAAATTAATAAATTTAAAATATAACAAAAAATAATTTTACTTAGATAAATAGAGCCAGATCTACCATTTTATTTTCTATCTGATTTGATGTGTGAGTGTATTCTCATTGGTCAATTAATTTATTTTCAACAGGGACAAAAATTTGATCTTCAGTAGGTGGATTCTTCGTTTGTTTAATGGATTTCATCTTTTTCATGCTTAGTATAACTTTTTTCAAAAACAAAATCTCAAAAACATGTTTTCTAACATTGTTTTTAATGAAATTTCTTATAAAAGCATTATAGTAGGAGGAGAGAGATTCTACTTTCTTAACCCCATGAGAAATTTTTATTATTTTTTATGAATATTTAAGATTAACTAAATAATTTTAAATATTCTTAAAATTAATAATTCTCAAGATTCATGTTTTTTAAGAATTCATGATTGCCATGTAAGAAAAAAAAAACACCTACCAAACGCTCCCTTTAACATATTCCCATGATTCATTCAATCAAATTTCCAAATTCACATCTTTTTTCATATTCTTCAACAAAAACCATTTTCAATAATATTTAAATCCAAGACTTGTAAAATAAAAATTACAAATTTGAAATTCAATTTCAACATCCAAATATGTTATCTTACATTTAATATTAGTAATATATTATTTTATAATTTCTTAACAAATTAAATTAACAATGGACAAAAAATAAAAAAACAAATAATACTTTTTAAATAAAAGAATGATGAGAATAGAGAGAGTGATAGGATTTGTTTCCATATATGTAAGCCTGGAAATAATAATTTTATACTCATTTACACATTTTTTTATTTTTAGTTATGTTATAAAAATAAAATAAAAAATAATAGAAAAGAAATTAAAAAAAAGTATACAAAAACAATAATACTAATAGCACAACTCTTGTAAGCCACTGCTGATAATGTGACGTAGTGTTGAAGAGCAAGAGGCGAAATTGAATGGGCGTTCTTTCCAATGATAGTTTAAGTAAAGAGTCACCCTCAGAGAAAATGTTGAAGATAAGACAGGCAAATTACAGAGAGACATGACTATGACTTTGTTCTGTAAACAAAGCACGGGAATGGCCGAATGGGAAGCAGGCATGCTCAATGCTGACGCTGCTGCTGCTGCTGAGCTGATATTTCAAATAAGGGAAACGAAAAACATTTTTGTCTAAATCTTGTGCCATAAATTAAAATTAGTTAAAAATTTAAGTTATAGTTCATTTGTAATATTATTTAATTCATTTTTAGTCATATTAAATTTGAGATAAATAACAAAATAAAAGATGTGATTTTTTTATATAAATAAAAAATAAGAGAAATATAAAAAGTGAAGATATAGAAATGACAAGTGTACATATATGAATGCTTTTGATATAATATCTAAGTGATATGGACAGCATGCAGTGTGCCCTAAAGGTAGACATGCTGTGGTTGTCATGATCTTGACATGTTCACTGGGGGAGTCAATGAAGCCATCCCCATGTGTAAAAGCCAGAATTTAAGGGGCATTTCAATCTATGGATATCCATCAACATGACTCTCAGCTCCCTCTCGAGTGTAGTAATCATTTACAATTAGCACCAATCACACCCAGAATTTGCTAACGTCATCTGCCCTATCCATTCTTTATAATGTACGTTTCTTTTCTCGTGGAAAAAAACAGATGCACTTACTTCTTGATGTCATTATTTCTTTTGGGTATGTAGTTTATGCTCTGGTTATCATTACACAATTTGAGTGCGAGACATGTAGTACGGGCTATAGTAAATAATAAATAATTTTTAATTAAAGTAATTTTAAGATTTTTAATTTAAAACTAAAAAAGAAGGAAAAGAATTAAGAAGTGGCATAATTACGTAAAATTTATTTGTTCTCTTTTTCATAAATTTAATATTAATTTTATTTTTAGTTAGTTAAGATGTCTTGAGACTCAATTTCATCTATCAACGGGTTGATAGAACAAACTTGAATAATGTGTCATGAAATTCTGATTGCAAATTCAGAACAAGCTTGAAACAATGTGTCATGGAATGTCGGTTCATGAAGAGTCATGAAAAACTACGGTCTATCTCTAGAGTTCATAAATGTGGTGAACTTCGAACTATCCCACCTATTTATTAGAGAATACAAGCAGCACCATGTAGAGGCCTAAGAAGGCTGGTTATGATACTTCTATCAGTTAATTTACTGTCAGGCTAGAGCATTGGGTGATAAAATTCAAACATTATCAAGTCTAAAACATTGTTATATTTTATAAGTTATCAAATGGAAAATACAAGACTTAATAGAAAGAAGAATACAGAGAAGGAAGACATTGTAAAGAAAATACATAAGCTTGAAAGAGCTTTCCAATCTCTGCATATCCATCAAAGAAACCCCACCTTGCGGTATATTGATGTCAAATTCTGGTGAGCATTCAAAGCTGTGGAAAAGCAGATAATGATTTATTATATGGTGGGCATAGCTCATTTTCTTATTTCTCTTTGTAATATGACACACTTAACATTGATTGAAGCATGGAAAATTTTTTTTATGCTCTTATCCAATCAATAAAATCCTTCAAGTTCTTGCATGAGTGACCATCTTCTTTGACACAGTTCAAGGCTTTTGTTTTTAGCTCTAAAGCTGTTGCTCTAAATTTCCCATGTTGCAGCAGTTGCTTGATCTTAGACATTATTTCTCCTTTGCTGAAGATCCCGGCTTCATTTAGGTTCAGCCTTAATCCTACCTTCCAAATGTCACAGATGTAGGTCTCATTGAGGAACTGGTCTGCAAAGTAAGGCCAGCAAAGAAAGGGGACTCCATTGGTTACACCTTCCATGGTAGAATTCCAACCGCAGTGACTTAAGAAGCAAGCAATCGAACGATGACTCAGAACTTTCTGTTGAGGTGCCCAATCAACTATCTTCCCACGAGGAGACACTCTATCTTCAAATTCTGTAAGGAAATCAGAATTTGCATCACTTCTAACATCTGATCTTAAAACCCACAGAAATGGTTTATTGGATTGTTCAAGTCCCAGTGCCAGTTCTTGCAACTGGGTGTGATCAAAGATTGTGAAACTGCCAAAAGCAACATATATGACTGAGTGAGCATCTTGTTGATCAAGCCAGTTTAAACAAGTTGAGTCTTCTGGCCAGAAGTGTCCTGCTAAGTATCCAATATGGTTGCTTTCGAGGAGTGGACCGATGGGTAGAATTTCCGGAGCCAAAGCAAAAGTAGAAGGCTCAAGGTCATAAGTTGAGTTGCAGACAATCCAGTCTACAACTTCTATTGTTTTGTTGTTCCTTTTCATATGGTTGAAGGCAATCTTCTGTGTGGGCAGGTCACCAATGCGTAACCACACAAAATCTCTTGTCCTCATAGCAGGCATATTTGGTGACAACTGTATCATCTGATCTTTTGTTGGAGTTCCTGAAATGAAATCAAAATAAACATTGAAAAAAGTCTAGCTATTTGGTTATATAGAAGGAAAAATTCTTGGTATTTGCTCACATTTGTTTAGTACTTTCTTCCCACCTCTTTCCGGGAAGGATATACTTATGCTTTGGTGCCAAAATCCAAGTGTCCTTGTGTATTTTATGTGCAAACAATTGTACTTGCAAATATGTATTAGTTTCTGAACTTTAAGCTAATATCCTTCTCTTCATCATTCATTTTGCTATTATATATTGATTGCATGTTGTATATGAAATTGCAGAAAGAAAGTTAAGTCTATAGGCTTACCATCACTGTTAACGATTCCATCATCTAGCAGCTTTGGGATACAAAATCCCATGTTTAACAGTGAGGCTGATGCAGGCCAGAATGCAGCTCTTTGGATTCCCATCTTCTCCGCGACTACAAGTGCAAATCCCATGGACACATCTGCCACGATATGAGTGATTTCATCGCTGACCGAGAGGTTGATATCTTTTATGAGCATTTCCAGCTTCTTTGGCATGACCTCCATGATTGCTTCTGTTAATTTTCCTAAATCATTTCTGTCCTCCCCTTGTCCCATACCATCTGGGATTGAGGCCAGTCTAATCTCATTCTCAACTTCACCTCTTCCTGCCAGAGCCTTCATGATTCTGTTGTGATTGAAATCTGTGTTTACAAATGTTATCTTGATGCCATGTTTGACTAATTCATGTGATAGCTTCAGTAGAGGAATTACATGACCTTGTGCTGGGTAAGGTATAGCCAAGACATGTGGGTTTCTCATTGTCCCTGGAAGTTCAGGATACAACTGCGAGCTTCTGAAATGAATGCTATGTCATATTTAAAGGGAGTTTTGGGAGGACGGTTGAGAAGACCAAGTTCCCAGTGCTGTCTTCATATGAATCATTGTTTAGCATCTATCCAATCTAGGATTATGATGTACTTGTCTGATATAAATGTTTTTTTTTTTTTTCTCATTGTTCTTCTTTTTTCCGTATGTCCCAAGTAATTTACTTCATTGGATTATCCTCATGGTTTAATCAGGAAATGCTTTGTTTCTATGTGTCAAACTTTAGTAACGCTCTCTTCTGTTTTTATCTATTGTCATGAATGTAAATTACCGGCAACACATCCATATCTCTTCATAGTATTCATCTCCACATGTTTAATATTATATTATTTTTGTTTGATACAATTCTTTTGTTATCTTTGTCCTTTCAGCTTGCCTTGTTGTGTCAACTTGTTTTTATGAGATATTATCATAGTATTTCCTATGAATTTATTTTGTTTCTAATGATCAGACACTAGTGATCCTCTCTTCAATGAGGTCTGAGGACAAACAAATAGAAGATGGTATAACAACAACAACAACTTAGCTTTGAATGACAACGAGGAAAAGGAGACAACAAAGGTCTGAAACTTGAACTGTTCAAGTGCTGGAGGAAGCATGGAATATAACTCCACTTCGAGAGGAAGGAGGAAACGGAGAGGAGTTAACATGGGAAGGTTTTGATCCACTTGATGAAGCTACCTAGTTTTTTGTTAGTACTGCCACCTTGTCCAATGCTATTTAGGACATTTTCCTTGAGATCTAAAGCCCTTGTTTTCAAATGTTCATCATTCAAAAGTTCCTCAATCTTGTTCTTGATTTCATCTCGTGTGACTATGCCCCTATCATCTTCTTCAAACACCAGGCCTACCTTCCAAACATCACAGATGTAGCTTTTATTTAGGAACTGATCAGCAAAGTAAGGCCAGCACAAAATTGGGATCCCATTGCTTATGCTTTCCACAGTGGAGTTCCAACCGCAATGGCTTATGAAGCAAGCAACTGAAGGATGTTGAAGAATCTTCTGTTGGGGTGCCCAACCTAGCATTCGACCACGATGTGCTACTCTGTCTTCAAATCCTTCTGGATAGGCATGCTTCATCCCTTCTGTAATGTCTGGCTGCACAACCCAGAGGAAGGGTTTATTGGACAGTTCAAGCCCCAAAGCCAGCTCTTGGAATTGGCTTGGGTTAGAAGTTGTGGTGCTTCCAAATGCAATATATATTACTGAATTAGTTGACTGTTGATCTAGCCATTTTAAACAAGTCAGGTCTTGTGACCAGAAGTTGCCATTAGAGTCTCCAAGCTGATTGCTCGCGAGAACTGGCCCGATGGGTATGATCTCTGGAGCAAGAGCAAAAGCAGCAGGCTCAAGGTCATAAGTTGAGTTGCAAAGCAGCCATTCAGTACCTTTCACAGATCTAATGTTTCTCTTCATAAGTTCAAAAATATGCTTTTGTGTAGTCTTGTTCCCTACACAAGCCCAAACAAGCTTCTCTGTACTTACACCGGGCATCCCCGGTGATAGCTGAATAATCTGTTTTCCCATTGGAGTTCCTGCATAATTTAACACAGTGAGTTCAAAAGTTGAATGTTTTGCTGTGAAAGTTACAGAAGATTAGTGAAGAGAGAACTCACCATCTTTGTCGATGATCCCATTGTCAATCAACTTTGGGATGCTCAGTGCTAGCACCAATTGTGCTGCTGCTGCAGGACAGAATGCTGCTCTTGGAATTCCCTTCTTCTCTGCAATATCAAGGGCCCATCCAATGCTCTGATCAGCAAGGACACAATTGATCTTTTCACCTTGTGATCCATTGATGCCATCGATTAGCTCCTTGAGTTTCCCGGGCATAAACTTCAAGACTGATTCAGAGGATTTTCCAGGCCTTTTCCTATCCTCCAAGGAATCTAATCCATCAGGTATCCATACAAGAGAAATCTGAGATTCTATATCACTTCTGTTTGGAAGTGAATTCATGATCCTCTCATGATTATGTTGTGTGTTCACAAAAGTTATTTTGATGCCATGTTTGACTAAGCATAGAGAAAGCTCTATCAGGGGAATCACATGTCCTTGTTCAGGGTAAGGTATCACAAGAACATTTGGCTTTGCCATGATAGTCTTTCTTTTCCTCAGCAGATTCACTGAAACTTTATACTTGTATTGTCAAACTCAAGATAAGTTTATAATCTATATAAACCTTTGGCAGGGAGCATTTGATCCTATTGTTGTCTTCATGTGCAGGAATCTAAAACATGGAAGACCATTTTTCCTTCCGCTTCAAGTTGTCAGTTGTCTTTGTCCAGTTTGCTGGGCTTAATAATGTGTAATTTTTTTCCAAGTTTCCTGGTTTTGACTATTTGGATTTGATATCTTAATAAACAACAATATCTCATTTCAATGAAGTCCAGTGATGAATTAAAGTTTAATTATCATTTACATATTTTGATTTTGCACTAATCATAGATGGATGAGCAGTCTATTTCAAAGGATTATTATATTCTGAATTGTTAGCACAAAAGTTAATCTGTCAAATTAAATCGTCAAATGGGACAGAAGAAGCCAACAATGAATGATGTGTTGGTGTTGTCACTGTACTGTCTGATGGATATATTCGTTAGGGTATATACTTGAGTGTACCAAATGATTCTCTTTGCAAACTCTCTTGATCTTATTCAAATCACAGAAACTAACTCTTTGAGGTAGGTCAGAGAAAGAAGATCAAGTTTGTCCTACATTAATTAGTATTAGTATGTAGCTTAAACAATTTTTAGTTTACACCCATAATATTCTCACACTTTTTTGATATGAGATTAATCTCTGGTTGAGAGACAAAGAGTATTAAAGGGCAAATCCTTCTCAACAAAGGTGACTCAAACTAGTTTAAACTAAATGACTTTGTTAAATCTTTCAAATAGCTTAAACTTGTA
The DNA here is from genome assembly GCA_022379115.2 of Bauhinia variegata. NCBI lineage: Eukaryota > Viridiplantae > Streptophyta > Magnoliopsida > Fabales > Fabaceae > Bauhinia > Bauhinia variegata. Next base: position 18,329,659 of record CM039428.1, on the reverse strand, counting down.
TCAAGCGATTACACATGTAATGAAGAACAAATAGTGATAAGAATATAAAGAGGAATAAAGACAAATACAAGACTAATTGAAAATCAGCAGAGAGAGTTCAAGTTTATTCTTTCATAAGAATTCAACGTGGGCAAACTTATTTCTTTGCCCAGTTGATAAAGTTCTTGAGATTCTCTGAAGATTGACCACCTTCTTGTACGTTATTTATGGCCATTTCCTTCAGTTTCAAAGACATTGCTTTTATGTCTTCACTGCCAAGTAGTTGCTCCACTTTGTTCTGTATCTCTCTCCTTGATATTACTCCAATTTCATCCTTGTCAAGTCCCAGCCCAACCTTCCACACATCACAGATATACCACTTGTTCAGAAGTTGGTCACTGAAAAATGGCCAACACAAGAATGGTACAACACCACACACACCTTCTATGGTAGAATTCCAACCACAATGGCTAATGAAACAAGCTATAGCAGGGTGGTTCAGAATCTTCTTCTGTGGTGCCCAAGCAACAATTTTACCTTTCTTTCCATGAAACTCATCTGGGTACGCATGATTTTCGTTGTTATTGTTACCTGATCGCACAACCCAAAGAAAAGGCATATTCAAGAGATCTAGTCCAAGAGCTAATTCTTTGAATTGGTTAGCTTCAATTACTGCTAAACTACCAAAGGAAACGTATATGACAGATTGAGAAGCCTGTTGATCTAGCCATTCTAAGCAAGTTGCGTCTTCTTGCCAAAAGGAGCTTGTGTTGTTGTCACTTGCTAGTATTGGACCAATTGGTAGCAGCTTTTGTGAAAGGGAAAAAACCCCAGGCTCAAGATCATAAATAGTGTTGCATAGCCACCATTCTCCTAACTTTAAAATTTGTAACTCCTGTACTAAATGATCAAAGTAGATCTTACTATTCTCACCCAAGTTGCACCATGGTAGGTTACTCGTGTCCATTGTAGCCATGTTTGGGGAAAGTTGAACCTGCTTTTTGATTGGGAGTCCTACAACACTACTAAAAAATCAACAAGTGACTATGAAATCAGATTTTGTGAGGTCAAAAAGATAGTATAGTAAGTATAGTTGCTAATGTAACGTAATCTAAATTATTAGATAAATTATTCATTGTACAACTCTATATTATCTAATAGCTCATAGTGTACCATATTAACGACTGTACTGACTGTGTCATTTTTTAACAACAAATAATCTGATTTCATGCGTATACAGGCTAATAATTATTTTATCATATCTTTCCATCTAACAGTCACATTTAAGTTCCATTATAACTGTTGCAAATTTTTGACATTACTCATAAAAATTTGAATAGTAATTATAGATATTTCTTACCGTTTTGAGACTCTATAATTCCTTCATCAATAAGCCTTTGGATGGAATCACATAAGGCCATGGAAGTTGCTGAGGAAGCAAACAGTACAGCCCCTTTAATTCCAAGTTTGCATCCAACTTCCAAGGCCCATCCCATATTAATACTAACCACTATGCAATTGATCTTATTGTCAAGATCTACAGCATTAACATGCTGTATGAGCTTGTGAAGCTGAGATGGCATGGAACTCTTGACTGAAAGCAAAACTTTGATTTGGTCAGTTCTACCATCTTGAGGGCTTAAACCATCTGGGAGAGTCACCATCTTTATCTGTGAACCAATGAACTTGTCTTGATCTGAACTTGTGGTCTTCTGGGCTCTGTTGTGGTTGAATTCTGTGTTTACAAAAGTGATTTTACAGCCATGTTTGGCTAAAACCAGAGAGAACTGCATAAAGGGATTCACCATTCCTTGAATGGGATATGGTATAACAAGAAAGTGTGGGATGGTCATCTCTGGCTTAGTCTCTTCTCAGTCCAGAATTCTTAGGAGATTCACAGAATTTGGGATACAGCTTTGGATCTGTACTGTTTGGTTGAGGAATTTGACATAAGCATTTAATACAAGTCGACTTGTCAAGATTAATGGTAGGGATGAATCTTTGCTCTATCAATTTGCCATCTGACATGTCAATATTCTAATACATTAAAAGAAAAAGAAAATTCTAAGTGGATAGCAACAAGACAACAAGGACAACCACGTGCACCAAAACTTAAATTTTTTTAAAAAAAATTAAAAGTCAGATCTTTAATTATTATTCTTTTGCTCAAATTGATAAACAGTTGAGATTCATTGAATTAGTGACCACTTTCAGCTATATTAATTATTCATGACCATTTCCTTCGGTCACAAAGACTTTGCTTTTATATCTTCATCAAAAAGCAGTTGCTAGCTGCAACTTCTTTTTTATCTCTCCCCTTGATATTACTTTACTTTCATCACTCATCAGTATGAATTGTCAAATCCCAGTCCAACCTTCCATACATCACAAACACATGCCTTGTATTTATGTGGAGAGATTTATTTGTTATCGTTATTAGCTAGACAAGTCTCGCACCCTTTTATCTGAGAGGAAAAAAAAAAAATTAATACATGTCTTCCATAGAAATATATTGATCAACGCACTGGCAAATGGTCAACACAAGAAGGGAACCCTACTTTGCACACCTTCCATGTATGGTAGAATTCCAACCACAATAGCTAATGAAACAGGTTATGGCTGGCCGGTAGTGTGGTTCGAAACATTAAGAACTTTATCCTAGAGCACTTTGGACCTCATTGAACTAACAACTTGGTAAAATTTATCTTTTTAGTTTCTTCTTATTTATCTGGGTACAAAACATATCTGTGTATAATTGTATCAGGTTCAAAAATTTTGGGCCACACATGTGACTTCACATAAATTTTATTATAGGACTGACATTTTATTTGTCTAAAGAGTAGTATTATTCTTTTTTTTGTGTGTGTATAATTGTATGTTGTTTATGACCATTTTCTTCAGTTTCAAAGACCTTGCTTTTATCTCTTCATTGCCAAGTAGTTGCTCCACTTTGTTCTTTATCTCTCTCCTAGATGTTACTCCATTTTCATCCTTGTCAAAGTTCAGTCCAACCTTCCAAACATCACAAATATATGACCTGTCTAGAAATTGGTCACCGAAAAATGGCCAACACAAGAAAGGCACCCGCTAAACAAACCTTCTATAGTAGAGATCCAACCACAATGGCTAATGAAATAAGCTATGGCAGGGTGGTTCAAAACTTTCTTTTGTAGCACCCAATTGACGATCTTACCTTTAGTTCCTTCAAATTCATCTGGGTACTGAAGGTTTACCTTGTTATCTTTACCTGAACGCACGACCCAAAGAAAAGGCCCATGTGTTAAATTAAGTCCAAGAGCCAATTCTTTGAATTGGTTGGGGTCAATCACTACCAAACTACCAAAGGAAATATATATAATAGAATTAGGTGCATGTTAATCCAACCAATCTAGGCAGGTTCTGTCTTCTTGCTAGAATGAAGTTGCATTTTGGTCATTAGGAATCAATGGGCCAATTGGCAAGAGTTTTGGTGATATAGAAAAAGCCTCAGGCTCAAGATCGTAAGTAATGTTGCAAAGCCACCATTCTCCTAATAACTTGAGAGTTTTTATCTCTTGCAAAAGATTATCAAAGAAGATCTTACCCATGTTGGACCATGCAAATTGAGCTGTGTCTATTACAGGCATATCCAGGGAAAGCTGAATTTGGTGTTTCTTGGTTGGGGATCCTACAACGCCAAAAGAAAATTAAGGAGTCCTATATTAATACTTGCATTTCTAAGTAGGCGTTAGGAAGAACTTATAGAAAATTTAGTTGAGTTTATCTTTTATCATATAAGCACCTTAACTTTTGATCTATGCGAACATGTCTATATAGAGGTAGAGCAAACATTACTTACCATCTTCACCACTTATTAGTCCATCATCAATCAGACTCTGAATGCTTTCTCCTGTGGCCATCGTAGATGCTGAAGCTGAAAAGAGAACAGAGCCTTTAATCCCCAGTTCGCGGCCCCATATTCACACTAACCCCTATGCAATTGATCTTATTGTCACCATCCACAGCCTCCATATCTTCTATAAGCCTGTGAAGCTTTGGAGGCATGGTGGTTTTGATTGAAACCAGAACTTTTATTAGGTCATTTCTGGACCCAAACCATCTGGGAGTGTGACCATCTTTGTCATCTGTGATTCCATGAGGTGTTCTTGCTCGCCGCTCCAAGTCTTAACTCTGTTGTGAATGAATTCTGTGTTGGGAAAAGTGATCTTGCAGCCATGTTTGGCTAAAACCTGAGAGAATTGCATAAGTGGATTCGCAACTCCTTGGACTGGATATGGTATGACAAGGAAATGTGGGACAATACTCGTATCTTTGAGAGTGAGAATTGGGAAAGGAGAATAATTTTCAGTGCAGAAAAATGCCAATGATTGAGATTCAAAGAAATATATATCTGTGTTTCTGGATAGCAGAATGGGTTCCTTTACATGCTACCATGGGAAACATTTTCAGGTGTAAATGTGATATTAAATTACTTATGAACTATCAAAATTTCCTATATTTCTTGTGTTGAAATACCATGTGTCATCATAATGTGCAAAATTTTCAATAGGGTATGGATAAAAAAAGAAAAAAGGGTTTAGGTTTCTCACTTTTATTTGTTTCAAGTCTAACATAATATTTCAATTAATTACAGAATTTGACAATTGACTAATTAAGTATTGGCTTAATAGAAATTGAATACTAAGATGTTAAGTTAAAGGTTTTTATAGTGTGAATTTTTTTTTATTAGCATTTCTTACCTATCATCTCAACTAAAAGTCAATTTCGTAGTAAAGAATATAAAAATATTTTAGAAAAAAGGATTTAACAATTGAATTGCTACCATTTAAGGTTGGTGGATAACAAGTAAATAGTGAATAAAATCAAGCTTGTTGTCTGCCTGTCATTGCATCTATTTTATAGTGTCCGCCATGAGAGACAATTCCTTCTTTCACTGCCACCTAAATGACCTAAACCAAACACAGTTAGGGACAATTAGACCACACATACGTACGTTTGATGGCTTTTCCACTTTATAGGAAAACCCTAATAAGAGATACCTTATAATTTCATAATTTAGCATTTGAGACTTTGACTAATATTAATTGAGAGAAAAACATATTGAGAAATTTTAGTTTGAAAGGGAAGTTCATAAAAAAATAAAATAATTAAAATAAAAGATTAAATTTTGAATACCATTAACAAAATTATCTTATATTGAAAAATTGGGAATTAGTCCTGCATAAGTAAATAAGTAATATTTCCTTTCAACTACATGCATCCTTTTCCTATTTTTATTTTGATAAGCTCTCAGCTACTATTCATCAGTTTCAGTTGGAAATGACGTATGGGGTGACACCATGTATGAAAATAATGGGAAAATGACAGGCAGATATGTACGAGAAGTTGAATTGATTTGTTTTCTCAACAGATATTGTTTTAGTAAAATAATAAAAGCATTCTCATACATATGCGTATATATATACATGTTATATTTAATTATTTTATTTATTTAATATATAGTTGTTCAACATAATGTCTACAAGATATAATATTTTAATACTAGATATTTTTTCTTTTTCATGAGATTACTTGATAGTTTTATATATATTGAAAACTTCAAAAACTTATATATTAAAGAAATACGATAAAACTTGTAATAAAGTCATGTCTACTCCATCGAATCTATTATCTTAATATATCTTATATTTTTTTTCTTGTATACTATTTAATTATAATTTTTCTTGTTTTTACCGTGATGACAGTATAACACTATCTTATTGATTTGTTTAATTGATTTCAAAATCTTGATTATTGAAACTTTAATTAGAGTTTACACTCTTTTCATCACTAATGAACTCATTCATTCTTTTTTGTTACATGACATACAGTAACAAAGAACAAACTCTATCTACTAATTAAAATTTTCATCATTAAACCACACACGCTTAGACCCATTTTTAATAATTATTTTTCCTCTAGTATTTTTGTTACAATTTTTTTTTTTTTAAATCTAATCTTTATTCTTTTGCTACGTTATTCATGGCCATTTCCTTCAATTTCAAAGACCTTGCCTTATATCTTCATCACCTAGCAGTTGCTCCACCTTCTTTATCTCCTCCATTGATATCACTCCACTTTCATCTTTGTCAAATCCCAGTCCAGCTTTCCACGCACGCACATCACAAACATACATACGACCAGTATAGAAATTGGTAAGTGAAAACTGGCCAAGACAAGAAAGGCTTCCCCACTACACAAGCCTCCCATTGTGGAATTCCAACCACAATAGCTGACCAAACAAGCTATGGTAGGATGGTTTAGAACTCTCTTTTTTTTTTTTTTTTTTGTGATAATTAACTAACAATTTTACCTATAATTTCTTGATATTCATACGAGTATTCATAATTTACCTTGTTATCTTTTACTTGGACGCACAATCTAAAGAAAAAATCTATTTGTAAGATCAAGTACTCCAAGAGCTAGTTCTTTGAATTGGTTGGGGTCCACCACTACCAATCCGCCAAAGGAAACATATATGACAAATTAGGTGCTCGATGAATCAACCAAGCAGGGCAAGTTCTGACTACTGGTAGGAGTTTTGGTGATATGGAGAAAGCTCCTGGCTCAAGATCATGAGTTGTGTTGCAAAGTCACTATTCTCCTAATACCTTGAGAGTTTTGATCTCCTACAAAAGATGATCAAAGAAAACCTTGCCCAGCACATTTCAAAAGTAAAATCTTCTGCGCTGAACAGTACTGGATGCATTCACATGTGGCTGCTGCAACATTTATTAGTTCATGATCAATCAGACTCTGAATGCATTCACATGTGGTGATTGTACGTAGATGCTCAACACTGAAAGAAAACAGCACCTTCGGTCCCCAGCTCTTGACCAACTTCCAAGGCCGACCCCATACTCATACTGATTGAAACAAGTTCTTTCATGAGTTCATTTATGCTGTCTTCAGGTCCCAGGCCATGAGGGAGCGTGACCAAATTTATTTGTGAACCAATGAGGCTATCTGGCCGGCCCACCGGCACTCGCGGCCTTGGATCTGTTGTGGCTGAACTCTGTGCATGTTCACCAATGTGATCTTGCAGCCATATTTGGCTAAAACCTGAGAGAACAGCATAAGGAGATTTACATTGGATATAATATAAAACTAATTTAGGATTTTTTTTAACAACTTAAGTTTTTAAGAAGAAATGATTCTGATAATGCACATGTTTAATAAGTGGAAATGGTGAAACAAGAAAATGTGGTATTATGATCTCTTAACGACTGTGAAGGGTAGAGGAAAATGTATCTATTTTTGTTGGTAAAAGAAAGTTGGGTCAATTTAGTTTTGGTTTACGTGTGGTAGCCATTGCTTTATATATGGGAGTCATTAGCAAGGGAGGAGAATAGAACTTTAGTTGGAATCAGATAAAAGGATATACGAATCAGAAAACTTTTTATGCTTACTCAAGTAGAGTTTGGATTTGGATAAGAGGAAGTCAAAATTAAAAAGTTAAGATTTTGAATAGTTAAATGTAAATTTTATATAAATTTTGAGAGGAATAAATATATAATAATTATATAATATTAAAAACTCGAGATACCATGACATCTTCTAATTCTCCTCACTTCGCCTTTGTGTTTAACAGAATGTACACTTCATTTCAAACTCCCATAATTGAAGTTATACTATTCCAGAGTCAATTATATTGATGAGCAAAGACAACATCATTTTGTGTTGAAAATTAGTACATATAAGGAGAAGTACAATTCCTAATTTGCTTGCATTGTACCATTCTTATGCATTGTACACTTTTATTGAAATATATGCTGAAAAGACATATATCTAATAAGCTTATCTTTTTTAGCTTTCGCTTTTCTAGTCAAATTTCTAAACACCAAAAAGTGTTTCCAACTTCCCTAGAGAAAGAAGAATTTCGTCCTTATTCTTTCATCCATTTGATAAACTTGCTGAAATTCTCAGAGGAACTTCCACCATCTGCTATGTTATTCGTGGTCATCTCCTTCAACTTCATAGACCTTTCTCTGAAATTTTCATCTCCTAGTAGCTGATCCACTTTCTTCTTTACCTCTTCACGTAATACTAGCCCTTTCTTATCCAAGTCAAACCCAATCCCACCTTCCAAATATCACAAATATAAGTCTTGTTAAAAAATTGGTCAGCAAAATATGGCCAGCACAAGAGAGGCACCCCGTTAGATAAACCTTCAATGGTAGAATTCCAACCACAATGGGTAATAAAACAAGCTATGGCAGGGTGGCTTAGCACCTTTTGTTGAGGTGCCCATTCCACAATTTTACCATGATTCTCTTGAAATCCATCTGGATATGTGTTTTCTGTGTTGCTGCTATTAGTATCAGAACGTACAACCCAAAGAAAAGGCCTATTGGTGAGCTGGAGTCCAAAAGCTGGTTCTCTGAATTGGTTTGAGTCAAAAATAGTGAAACTACCAAAGGCAACATATATGACGGAACGAGGTGAATGCTAATCAAGCCAACTCAAGCAAGAGTGATCTTCTTGCCATAGTTGTCCTAGTGAACTAGTTTCAGAATCCTAATGCTCCTGGTTCAAGTTCACTAGTTGTATTGCAAAGCCACCAATCTGTTAAATATGAAAATTTTATTATCTGCATCACATAATCATAAGTAATCTTTTGAGAGCTTCTGTCACAAATGCAGCCCCATGGAATGTCAGCGGTGTCAATCATAGGCATATTTGGGAATAGCTTAAATTTCCCTTTTATAATGGGGAATCCTGCAGTTTTAGAGAAAAAATAGATGAAATTTTTATGTGAAATGCTACTTGTCATCATCTCCAGCAGATGAAATATGAACTCAAAAATCTAACTCTCCTTTATGACTGGAAAAATTTACACAGCACGGAAAATTTGTTGAGTATTTTTAACACTCTAATCTTGGTCTATTTTTTGGGTTTACACGTGCTTAGTATATCCTCACACCCTTTGACATGAAATATCTCTATTCAAGATAGGAAGCATAATAAACTTGGTCTCTGAATATAACTATGTGACACATTGATTTCTTTATGTTGAAAGATATGAGAGACAACAACTAAGGAGATAACTAGCTACAAGTCTATAAGAAAACGAAAAGTTGATAGTTTGTTTTTGTTGAAATTGACCTAGACAATATCAAGTAAAAACGGTCAGTAAAAGTTTTTTTATCAGAAAAGAGAATCCAGTGATAAAGAAGATAAAAAATAATGAAGTTGAAATGATCTACAATTGTAAAAGAATTTCTTAGAAAATTTTGGAGGTGTAATCTACATAGTCGGTGATATATATATATATATATATATATATTTAACCAAGAACATTTCTTACCATCAGAATTCAAAATTCCATCATGAATAAGCTTTGGAATGTTATCTTTCAAGGCAAAAACTGCTGCTGATGAAGGACAAAGGAGAGCTCCCTTTATTCCCAGCTTATTAGCAACTTCTAACGCCCATGCCATATATGCATCAGCAACTATGCAGGTTATCCTATTGATGCCACCATCCAAACCATTAATAGTTTCTATGAGCTTCACAAGCATAGAAGGTATAGTGCTTAACATTGCTAAACACAACTTGGCCAGGTCATTTCTGTCATCTTCAGGCCCCAAACCATCTGGGACTGAGACTAGTTTTATCGATGACCCGGTGAGGCTGGAGTGCTCAGCAGTTGCATTCATGACTCTCTTACGGTTAAAATCTGTTTTCACAAAGGTGATTTTGAAGCCATATTTAGCTACTTTTTGAGAGAAGTACATGAGAGGATTGATATGTCCTTGAGCAGGGAATGGTAAAACTAGCACATGTGAATTGCTCATCTCTCTTTATGTGGGTGAGGGAATGAAAGGTGGGAGAGGCTATCTATTTTCTAAAGAGATGATTGAGAAGCAAAGATTTTATCTGTTTATTTAGGGGATTCAGGAGGCTTAGTGGAAGTCCTCTCACATGACGAAGAAAGGCATCGTTTGTGCTCCTTACCCAAGGATCACTGCACTTACCGTAGGCTTACGAAGAGGTGATGTCATATGGTTCTCACTCCTTTTTTCTCTTTTGTAAGGTAGACTTGCCTACTTCTCGTTCGACTAACGGGATACTCACCCGAGCATCCCTTGTCTGTAAAAAAGTTTAGGTAACTAGTTGAGTTACGATAATTCACTAAAGCTATGACATACCGACATGCTTTGATTTTGTATAATGATGATAATAAATTATTCATGTTCATCAATGTTAATGATTGTGGTTGTTAAGCCTTCTCACTAAAAGTCCCGTAGCGGTTTATTTGTCAGTATTTCATTGATTTCTACTCTCAACCAGAACTAATTAATGGTCCCCCTTTTTAGGAATCAAATTTTACGAACTCTCACCCTCATATCTATAGCTTTGGACAATCAGTGTTTGTTTCTTTTTAAATGGTCCTGTCATTGTTGTCTTTTTGTCTGTACAATTCTGAACGTTGTGTGGAAATAGTAAGCAAGTTGCAGCGGTAGGCCAATTCAATGATTCATTTGGATGGATGGCATCAAGGTCAGTTAGAAAATTAATTAATTAGTAATAACGGTTTTGTAATTGATGACTTTATTTAGTGAGATAAAATTTATTGTTATTATTGATTTTGTAATTAGATAGTTAGTTAATTGGAGGATTAGTGATAATTATGTGTAATTAATTAATTCCATGAATAAGTGAGATTCTCTTAAAATGGAGAAAAAATTGTTAATGAATGAAAAAATGTCATTTTTCTTTCTGGACTTTCTCCTATGGTTGTGTTAATAGAAAGAAAAATCCTATGAGCTAGCATGTATAATGTTTATGTGATTTGGGATAACTGGATTTTTGAATTGAGCATATTTTGTGGTGAAAATAATGGGAGATGACTTGTAATTCTGCTTAAAGCTTATTCTATGGCTTGAAATCATGATTCTATAACTATGATCTTGGATCTTACATTGAAACAATATCGAAGAAGTTGATTTGTAACTAACTCACGAGTTATAGTAAACTTCTCTCTTTTTAACAATATATTAAACTTATATGATGTTAGTACACAATTTATTGTTTTAGCTATATTAAACATTAATAGAGAGAGTTTAATTTATCGCTTTTATAATCATGTTTGGTTTAAATTGGATTAATTAATAGCTTAATTTAATATTAGATACTGATGGTAATCATATAAATGTTTAAATTCTTATGTTTTGTAAATTATTTGGTTTGTTTGTATTAACGATAATACATACAAATTAATGGAGATACTATTTATTGAATTTAACTACAACAGGAAGAATAAGGTTAAGTTTAGCAAATAGATATAATTACTTCTACATTTATACCATCTACAAAATTTTAAAAATTTATTCTTATAATTTATAAATTTTATAAATTAATTTTTATAGTTCAAAATATTAAAAATTAATCTTTATAATTTATAAAATATTTACTTAAACTATTTTATAAATATTTGTATGGTTTAAAGATAAATTTTTAATAAAATTTACATTGTATAAATTATTTTAAATTTTTTTGTGAGATTACGATGAGATGACCAATAATAAGGAGTAAATTAACTGAGTTAATGAGAATCACTAATTTATAAAAATTCGTAAATTATAATACTGGAAGCTGGTAATTTCCTATATGTATTCCATACGCTTCCAAACGGGTTTTTATTTTTTACTTTTGTTAAACATTGAAGGAAAAGAGTAAATTGATTGTCACTAGCATTGGGAAATCTCAGTTATATATTTCTATGTTAATGTTAAAATGATTGAGGAAAACGCTCCTTTTTGTATCATATCAGTCAGTTTGCTGTGTCCGCGTGCGTTTTTCTTATTGAACCTGTCCCCCTTGACCCCTTCCTTTTGTTGGAACCCCTGTAATTTGTTCAGTTTCCAATTGTTGCCGGGAAATCCTGATTGGGAAAAGGGGCCTTTTGATTTTTTGATTGATGGGGAGTTGGTTCGGATGTCACTTGAGCAGTTTCTTCTTGCCAAGGGAATTTCTGCTGTGAGTATCTTTAAATTCTATCATTATCACAGAATTTTTTTTTTTTTTTTTGGTGGTTATTTTGCCTTGAGGCTTTCAATTACATTGTTTCATCATGACTGCTTCACCATTGTTTTAAAAATGGATTTACTGCAGAGTGAAAAATTAATTAGAAAACGTAAAATGATTTCTTTTACAATCGATTGGTTGTTTCCTATTATAAGAGTAGTTATACTTTGTAAGTCGTGACAATTAAAAACATCCTGGGTGCTAAAAATAAAACTTCTGCAAATTAGTATGGAATTTATGTTTCCAAAGAAAGAAAGGTGGCAAGTTGCCATATTCTTCCCACCCTCTCTTCTTAAGCGGAAAACAAGTGCACATTGTGGTAAACATGGTCTTTAGTGAAGTCTTTGGTTTCTCTATTTGTTGTTGCCGGTGTCCCTGAAGTCATAGCTAAAACAATTTCAGGAAAAAGTACTGGAAATTGAGTACATAAAGGCTGTGGTTCCAAGAAAGGAGGAATCTTCTTCGCATGAGCACTTGATGGTTCTTCTTCTCGGTAAGTTAGTAATGGCAGATGGCTCATATACTTCTCATGATGAAGTCTTTTTGCTTACTTATACAAGTTTCAGTTTTTTATTAACTGACTAGTGTTTAAATACTGGCAACTCTCGTATGGGAAACTACTTTCATGCAAGTCTGGGCTACGAAGTATGATTAGTTGTTTTTTCAGGATGTCCTTAGCTGAGAACTATCAGTAAATAGTCTTAATTAAATATTCCATTGCTGCAGGTTCTTTATGACAGGATGTGATGATGGTTTAGGCAGGTACTGCCTCTAACTGTGTTTGTTAATTATCGAATTAGTTTCTTTATGATTGGTTGACACATTACTTTATTCATTTTTCCATCTGAGGAACTTTTATCATGGTATGAATATACTATTCTTAGGGTATGGAAAGGTGTGAAAAAGTGTTCGCATATTTTGGAAGGACACCGTGGCGCAGTCACTTCTGTTAGTATCATTAATCCAGAAGATAAATTATAAGGAAGCTTACGAGTTTCCTTCCTTGGTATTGAAGTTCAAAACTTTTTCCCTTGGTCAAATTTTTTCTCTTTTTGTTTTCCCTTTAGTATTTTTAGACGTTAATGAAATGGGCGTTTAAGATATTGATGAATGTTCCAATATTTCATCTTCCATAAGTTGTTCATAATAGCAGACTGGATGAATATCTTCAGTATCTGGACCTAAAACTCATAAAGTGGCTTATCTATGATGGTGTCTTGAATTTCATGCATATCCATTAACAGCTTTATTGCATGCATGAAAAGATACTGGATGCACAGGGAAAGCTTTTTGCTAATGTGTGTGCATGTGTTACTTGTTTTTGTATATGTCCTAGTTTTTAGATGATAAAATTGCTAGGTCTATGATTTAAATTTCTTCTAGTTATTGAGATGCATTCTGTCTATTTTCAGGTGTGGAAGCTGTTAAATTAACTACTGCATCAAAAGACAGGACGTTAAGACTATGGAAGGTGCAAAAAAGATGCTTTTGGCCTGCTGAGTATTACTCTGACTAAATTATACTTATGTTTTTATGTGAAAGATCAATACAGAGGAGTCCATCAATAATCCTATGAAGCTTAGAGTGTCATAATGCTTCTGTACAGTGTGTTGCAGCACAGACATCAGGAGATATGGTGATTCCTTTTTCTATTTTTCCTCATCTTCTTTCTCTCCATGGTTGATGTATAAAAATAGTAATTGTGCAAGGCTGAGTTTAGTGACATCAGTATTGTTGCTTTCATTGCTACATATACTTAGGTTTGCTCTGGTTCATGGGATTGCACAATCAGTTTGTGGCAAACAGCGGACTTTGATAAAGAAGGTGACTTAGTGTCTGTTAAGAAGAGAAAACTGAAAGATCAAGGTGACTTGGTGTCTGTTGCAGCTGTAATTTTGCAGCCAGTCAGTCAGCATTACTCTTTTCACCCTAAAAGCATTGAATTTGAAGTGTAAAGATGGCTTTTTGTCTGTTAAGTTTTGCCCTTTTTAAAAGGTCTGCTTCATACTTAGTTTGCAGTGCCCCTTCATCTTTAAGCAACAACTTTATATGTAAAGCAAAGTTTGAGACTACTAAACAAGGGTAAATATCCTTCTCTACTATATTAATCTCTATATCAATTAGGTTTGAAACTTTCAATTTTATGGAACAGATGGTCTTAAAGCATCTTGAAAGAGTCTGATGATCTTATTTTTGGGAACAGAAGTAATTTGACTTTAGAAAAGATTAAACCTATTAGCTTATGTAACTGTTTCTTAACCTTACCTGAATTCTGGTATATATTTTAGGGGGAGCCTGTATCTACGCTTGTGGGCCATACACAGTGTGTATCTTCTGTGGTATGGCCACAACGAGAGTCAATCTACTCTGCATCATGGGATCATTCTGTTAGGAAATGGGATGCTGAGACAGGCAAAGACTTGTCACATATAGTAAGTATGATGACTGGCTGCTTTCTCTCTCATCTTTCTAAGAGTGTACATTCTTCTTAGGATATGATAGTCAATTCACTTAACAGCCCACTGTGCTGGAGGAAGTGAAACCCTTAGTGTGATCAGAAGTCTGACGTTTATCATATATACTAAGATTTATTTTTATTCTTTTGAAATTTTCCCTTCATTTGTTATTTAAAGTTATTTTCTTTGTACAAAGTGTTGTCAAGACCTGTCGCATGTTTGAATTGGCCCTCCTATTGCCTCAGGACACTGCAACCAGTTGCCGGGGCAAAATCTACTCTCACAAGCTTTAGCCTTGGGACTCTGCAAACTCACTTTTCACAAGTTTCCAAACAAGCACTTACTATGTTTTTCAAACTGAAGGAGGAAAGCAAAATGTTAAAAAGTCTATGTATCAGATTTAAATGACTACATTTTCCTTCATTTATAGTTCTGTGGGAAGGTTCTGAACTGCCTTGATATTGGTGAAGAAAGTTCTGCTCTGATTGCTGCTGGTGCTTCTGACCCTGTTCTTAGGATTTGGGTAAACCATTTCTATTCATCTGCACAATCTTTTGTTTGCATAATTGCATCTTATAATATAATAATAAATTTTTTTTTTTTTTTGCAGGCACTTCTGCTCCAGTTTTTCAGTTTTCTTCTCATAGTTCTTTGATTTCAGCTTGCAAATGGCATGACAATTCTTGGTTTCATTTGCTTTCTGCATCCTATGACAGAAAAGTTATGTTATGGGATCTAAGGACTGCGGTAATATATACTTTGTTCTGTAGCTGCTTTTTCCTTTCGGCTCTTGGCCAGTGGTTAACATGAACTCACCATTGATTATTTGGCCCCTTGATTATTTTCTCCATTAATGTTGCAGTGGCCTCTTTCTGTTATTGAGTCACACACGGACACGATATAAAACCCTCTTCGATGTCTTTGTTTTTCCCTTGGGAAGCCTGTAAAGTAAATAAACGGGATCATCTGTCATCTCTGTAACTCAGGTACTCTGTGCTGACTGGTGGAAAGGTGATAGTGTTATCAGCGGTGGAGCAGATTCAAATCTTTGCATTTCTTCAGAAATTCCTGTAGTGAGGTAAACTTTCGGTAACATTATTTTAAATTATGTGCCCGGTGACAAACCGATATTCATATGCTCCCTATTATAGATTCCTGTACTGTGGCATAGACACTAAGCTTTGGCATTTCATATGGATTCTTCTAGTTTTATTCGAGGGATGCTAATGAAATTTGTGTAATTTCCTTATCGATTTGAATGCCTGATTTTCATTTCCTTTCCTGAAGCGTTGAAACTCAAGTGCTGAAAGCTTTATACATCTATTATTTGTATTAGATTAAAAAGAATATGGGAAAATGCGTTTTACCCCCTTCAACTTTTCCCGTTATGCAATCATCAGCATAATTAGTTTAACATTGAGAAATCTACCAATAGCAGCAGGAAGTTGGACAGAGGCTCCTATTGGGAGATATCTCAATGTTGAGGTGGTAGTTTGCAAGTGGATCATAGATGGTGTTAAATGCATATTTTCCCAAAGAATCTTATATCTATAGTACTCCTATTGTCTCGTCAATATGACTTGGTGCTTTTACCTATGTTCCAGATAGTCTGATGTTATCAAAGACTTGTAATTGATTATTGTCAGCAAGGAAAGAATCTTCCAAAGTGGTGATTGACCTGTCAGATTAAATTGCATGGCGGGGAGAATCTTTGGGAGAGAGTGTGGGTTAGGGGCCGATGATTATTATTTTGTGTTAGCGAAAGATGAAGAGCAAGCCAATTTTGTTGAAGGCGTACTGCTGCAAGTTCTTCTCAGGTGTCTGCAAACCTATAATTATGAGCTTCTTGAACTCATTAGGCATGCAAAATCTTCAAATTTTTAGTGGGGTATACAAGTTCGTCACTTGTATGTGTATGCTGTTTGGTGTAAACATTACTACCATATATACAAAAAAAATACAAAAGAGTATGTTTCAATGCTATGGCTGTTTGAATGGCTCATCTTTTCGGCTTGTCCCATTGGTATGGATGACTGGGTGTTGCAATCATGTTAATTGGTTAATATCTATAAATAAATTGATTAAAAATTAATTCAATAATATATGAATTGATTAATAAATAAATTTTAATCAATTACAAAACTATAAAATAAATTTTTAAATATTTCAATTGTCAACAACATGTACAAGATAATACTATTTAAGATTCTTTTGTTTGTCTTTTAGTGATTAAATTGCTGTCAAATTTATTTACAATCGAAAGTGTTAGTCTCCTTTGTATAGTGGAATTTTGGTTATTGGTATTCAGGATTAACCATCACTCAGTATCTGGCTTGGCCTCTGCTAAGCTACCATCAGAGGTTTAATGCGCAAAGGAAAAGTAAGTAAAGAGGTCTGTCAAGTAAACATGTAATGTCATAATAAAAGTACATTGCGTAACATGAGTTTGTTGCCAACATTATAACAGCTAACTTCGCACATTTGAAGCACTAAGAACCATATTAACTTGCTTATATGTTGTTCCTCTCTTTGCTTAAAGAAGACTTTATTGTTAATCTTTCAACCCACTTGACAAACTTTGTAACTATTCTTATTCTTTCAGCCACTTGACAAACTTACTGAAATTCTCCAAAGATCGGCCACCTTCTGCTATGTTACTCGTGAGCATCTCTTTGAGTTTCATAGCTCTAGCTCTTAAATTTTCATCCTTAATCAGCTGCTCAACTTTCTTTTTGATCTCCTCACTTGACACAAGCCCATTCTCATCTGAGTCAAATCCCAATCCAACTTTCAACTCATCACAAAGGTAATGCTTATTGAAGATTTGATCCCCAAAGTATGGCCAACACAAGAATGGCACCCCATTAGACAAACCTTCAATGGTAGAATTCCAACCACAATGACTTACAAAGCAAGCTATGGCAGGGTGGCTTAACACTTGCCATTGAGGTGCCCATCCAACAATTTTTCCAAGATTGTCTTGAAACTCATATGGGTATTCATTTTCTATGCTGCTATTGCCATCTGAACGCACGACCCAAAGAAAAGGTCGGTTGGTGAGTTAAGTCCAAGAGCGAGTTCTTTGAACTGTTTTGGATTGAAGAGGGTGAAACTACCAAAGGCAAGATAAATAACAGAATAAGGTGGATGCTGATTTAACCAATTTAAGCATGAGAGGTCTTCTTTCCAGAATTGTCCCAATGATCTTGCTCTATGTGAATTTCCAATAAATGGTCCAATTGGTAGGAGCTTTGGAAGAAAAGATAATGCTCCAGGTTCAAGTTCATAAGTAGTGTTGCAGAGCCACCAGTCAGTTAAATTTGAAATTTTTGTGAAGCCCTTGACATAATGAAATATATGCTTTTGATTCTCCTCATCTCCCATATTGGACCAAAAAATTTGATCTACATCCATAGTAGGCATACTTGGAGACAGCTGGAATTTTCTCTTCTGGAAAGGGGTTCCTTCGATGTCAAAATAAATAAATAAACAGAAATTAAAAATCAGTTTAGACCAAATATTAAACAGATTCCATTAAACTACTAAAAATTACAAATTCAATTAGGTTCGCAATAGTAAAGGAGATGAATGAAGAAAAGCAAACAAAACAAATCGATTGTGTGTGGTATGGATTTTGTAAGACATCATTTTCACTTTGCTATTATTATTGTGATCAGAGAAGGTTGCGTATAGCATATTTCTTCTTTCACAGAAAAGTACTGCCAAACGCAACTAGTATGATTGGCTCAACCAAACTCTACTCGTGATGGTTCAGCTCTAATAAATATGTGTTGAGCTATACTTATAATTTTACATTAACCTCTATACTTCTTTTTTTTGGTTTTTTATATTCTTTTATTTTTTTTATTAGTTTTATTCACGTAACTAAACTACAATTTATAAGCCTAACCAGGTTCAAAAAATGGGTTAATCGAACTAGCTCGCAGGGCTGAGCTAGATATGATGCTTTTACCAACAACAACACATGGAAATGCACAAAATATTGAAAACATTGAAATCTTTTAAGGATGCCAAAGAAAAATTCAAGGTCCAAAGTCCCCCTCCCCGTCTCTAGAATCTAAGTATTTTTATGGACACAAAGTACCACGGTTAATCCTTCATATAAAAAAAAAAAGTCAAGATCTTGCTTGGTATGCATTTTGCTAAATCTTAATCCTTATCACAATATATGAAATCATATGTCTTACCATTGCAATCCATGAATCCATCATCAATCATCCTTGGAATACTGTACTGCAACGCAAACATAGCCGCAGATGCAGTCCAAAGCACAGCTCCTCTGATTCCCAGCTTCTTAGCAACTTCCAAGGCCCACCCCATATTCACGTCAGCAACTATGCAACTGATACTATGAGTGTCATCAACATTAATATCCTCTATGAACTTCTCAAGCAAACCAGGCATGGTGTTCATCAGCGCAGAACAAAGCTTACCCAGATCGTTTCTGTTCTCTTCTGGTCCCAAACCATCTGGGATCGATAGAAGTTCTATGTTTGATCCTACGAGGCTGTCTTGTTCTGCCAGTGAAGCCATAATCCGCTTGTGGTTGAAATCTGTGTTCACGAAAAGTATTTTGAAGCCTCGTTCAGCTAATTTACGCGAGAAGTTCATGAGAGAATTGACATGCCCTTGAGCTGGGTATGGTAAAACTGACACTCTTTGGTTGCTCATCTCTTAAATTGTGTTTTCAGTAAAGAAGAATACTCTCTGGGTAAATCTTAGACTAGCACGCATGCAGTTCTAGTTTATATATGTTTATTTGGGAACCAAATTCTTTTATCTTGTTCATTTCCGTATATATCATTCAAAGATATTGGACTTTTCTTTAGAAATGTATCGATTTTAACTTCCGTTTTTTTTTGTTTTTTCTTTTCATTTTTAATTTTGGTTGGTTCCTTATTATTTTCTATTTAAAAAATAACCATTTAATTCCCATCAGAAAAGCTTAATCTTGCTGCATGCATGAAAGAAGATATGAAAATATTATCCCATTAAAACAGGTGTTGCCGATATGTGAATTGGGTTTGGTCCAATTTACCAAAAAAAAACAAAAAAGCATGAAGATAGGATAGATTAGATTAAGTTAGACTGTTTGGGCTAACCCTAACACTTAAATTAATGATTTTTTTACTATATATGTGATATTCAAGGTCAAAAATGACCGGCTATTTAAAGGAATTGTCTAAAGGTAAAATTAAAATTATTATATTGATAGAGAAGCAAACTTTAATGGGCCCACACAGAAAGGACGAAATTTTGGTAACAGTGCCAGCCATGGATGCTGGCTTTATTGCAGGGAGTTCTGAAAAGTATTAATTAGAAGATGACGTAGCTAACAAGTTGTTGTAAAGTACATAGGCATATAATATGTAGTAAATTGGCTTGGATTTTTTTTTTTTTTCTCTCACACTCAAGTAATCTTGAATTTTTTAATAAAAAATTAATTCTTGATAATAAAAATAATTTTAAAATTTTAAATTCAGAATCTTTTAAATAAATGTTTTAAGACTTCACTTAATTTTTATTAAATTAACAGTATTCTTTGCTAAACTACTATCTCAAAGATTTAACGTGTGAAATAAAATAAAAAATAATACTGAAATCTTTCAAATAAACGTGTAATGTCGTAGTAAAAATACACTGCATAATTTTAGGAACGGAACTAAAGTGTAGATCAGTCTATTACAAGTATAATTACCAATATAAAAATTGTCTAACCAATTCCATGCCAAACAATTTATTCCTTTATTTAATTAAACAGAGTCATTTCTTCTTGTTCCAGAACATCTCTATGTGACTGTCTTCACTCACTTCTCTGCATCAAGAAAACTGTCGTTTTCTTAAAAGCCAGTTGACAAACTTACTGAAATTCTCAAAAGATTGGCCACCTTCTTCTATGTTATTAATGAGCATCTCCTTGAGTTTTACCGACCTAGCTCTCTTAATTTTATCATTGACTAGTTGCTCCACCTTCTTTTTTATCTCTCCACTAGATATAATTCCTTCTTCATCTGAATCAAATCCCAATCCAACGTTTAACTCATTACAAATGTAATCCTTGTTAAAGATTTGATCACAAAAATATGGCCAACACAAGAATGGCATCCCATTAAACAAACCTTCAATGGTAGAATTCCAACCACAATGACTAACAAAGCAAGCTATGGCAGGGTGGCTTAACACTTGCCGTTGTGGTGCCCATCCAACAATTTTTCCAAGATTGCCTTGAAACTCATAAGGGTATTCACTTTTTTGTGTTACTATTTCCAATCTGAATGCACAACTCAAAGAAAAGGTTTGTTGGTGAGTTTAAGTTCAAGAGCGAGTTCTTTGGACTGTTTTAGATTGAAAAGATTGGTACTGCCAAAGGCAATGTAAATAACAGAGCAAGGTGGTTGTTGATCTAACCAATTCGAGCAGGAAAGGTCTTCTTCCAGATTTGTCCCACTGATCTTGCACTATGAGAGTTTCCAATAAATGGTCCGATTGGTAAGAGCTCTGGAAGAAAAGATACTGTTCCAAGTTCAAGTTCAGAAGTGGTGTTGCAAAGCCACCACTCTGTTAAATCAAAAGCTTGTGAGAATCTATTCGTACAGTCTCAGCTTCTTACACTCAAAGTCACCCATTGTATACAAAAAATCCGTGCACATTATAGGCATACTTGGAGATAGTTGAAATAATCCTTTTTGAATAAGCATTCCTTCAGTGCCCAAAAAAAATAAATAAATAAATAAAAATTACAAGAACTATGCAGATAGATAATATACCATATAACATAACTATGAAGTATTTCTTGAAAGAAATGCATTATCTATTTGAGAAAGATGAAAGAGAAAGCAAGTTGTAGAGGAAGGAACAAATGATTAAACACAGCAAGTAGTTGAAAAAGTCAATTCCCTTTTTCCTCTTCCAAAATTCACAGAAAATATCAAGATTTGACTTGGCTGGATAAGAAAACATAACAGTTCAAACAGAAAACTTATCAAAGATTAAAATCAAATATCATACCATTACAGTCAATGATTCCATCGTCAACCATCCTTCTACGGCTTTACTGCAAGCAAACATTGTTGCAGAGAAAGTGGAGAGTCCAGCTCTTCTGATTGACACAATTCCTTTCTCGTCTGAGTCAAACCCCAACCCTACCTTCAATTCCTCACAAATCAAATGCTTATCGAAAAATTAATCAGTATAATATGGCCAACACAAGAACGGCACCCCATTACACAAACCTTTAATGGTAGAGTTCCAACCACAGTGGCTAATAAAACAGGCTATGGGAGGGTGGCTTAACACTGGCTTTTGGGGGTGTCCAGCCAACTACTTTCCCAAGATTTCCATGGAATCCAGGCTGGGAATTCATTCTTTGTGCTAATATTGACATCAGAACGTACCATCCAAAGAAATGGCCTATTGGTGAATTCAAGTCCCGGAGCAAGTTCTTTTAATTGGTTAGGATTTAAAATAGTGAAAATACCGAAGGCAACGTACATGACAGAACAAGGTGGTGGTTGATCCAACCAATTTGAGCAAGAGAGGTCTTCTTCCCAGAATTGTTCCAATGATCTAGTATTATGAGAACTTCCCATAAATGGGCCTATTGGAAGGAGTTTTTGGAAGAAAAGATACTGTTGATATAGTCAAAATTCAGCTTATTGCACTCAAAGTCACCCACTTTGGACCAAAAAATTTGATCTGTGTGCATTATAGGCATACTTGGAGATAGCAGAAATGGCCCTTTTTGGATAAGCATTCCTTCAATGCCCAAAAAAAAAAAAAATTATAAGAACTATGCAGATAGACAATATACCATATAACATAACTATGAAGTATTTCTTGAAAGAAATGCATCATCTATTTGAGAAAGATGAAAGAGAAAGCAAGTTGTAGAGGAAGGAACAAATGATTAAACAAAGCATGTAGTTGAAAAAGTTATTTCCCTTTTTCATCACAAAAAAGGCCCAAGATTTGAATTGGCTGGATAATTTACCAAGGTTATGAGACGTGCCTAAGAAAACATATATAGCAGTTAAAACTGAAATCAAATCGATTAAAATCAAATATCATACCGTTGCAGTCAATGATTCCATTATCAACCATCTTTCTAAGGCTGTATTGCAGCGCAAACATTGTTGCAGAAAAAGTGGAGAGAGCAGCTCTTCTGATTCCCAGCTTACTAGCAATTTCAAGAGCCCATCCCATGCTCACATTAGCAACTATGCAACTGATCCTGCTACATTTTCCGTTCACACAGACAACATCCCCTATCAGCTTCTCCAACATAGCTGGCATGCTTCTGCTTACTGCAACAATCAACTTCTTCGAATCGCTTCTGTCTTCTTCTGGTCCCAAACCATCTGGGATTGACAAAAATTCTACGTTTGATTCCACGAGGCTGTCTTTTGATTCCTCCCATGAAGTCATCATCTGCTTGTGGTTGAATTCTGAGTTGACGAAATTGATTTTGAGGCCATTTTCTGCTAACTTTCTTGAGAAGTTCATGAAAGAATTGACATGTGCTTGAGCTGGAAATGGTAGAACAAGCACAGTTGGGATGCTGCTCATTTCTGAGGTTGCGTTTCTAGTGGTAATGTCCATGGAGGAAGACACTTCAAGCAAACAAAAATAAGTTCATATGTGTTATATATATTGTATGTTCATTTCTCATTAATTAATTTTCCTTTTTCTAGAAGTGTTCTACCTCAATTTATGAGATTCATGTTGATTAGTTCGTCAATTTGTGCCCACAATTAGCATTGCCAACTGATTATGTACATTAATAGGGACACCTATTAATTAAGAGTCTCCTCTGACAGCCAACTATGTGTCCTTTTTTTAAGTTAAAAGATAATAATTTAAATTTTTGACAAATATATTGAAAATATGTGTTTATTTAAAGTACCCCCAACCAAAAAAAAAAAATTAATTAAAATTTGATGTATCACTTCTTGTTTCATACTATATTTCGTTTCTTCTAATTGATAAAAAAAAAAAAAAAACAACACTATTATTATTATTATGTTGTTAAAAATATATTCTCTTATATTTTTTAGTAGTTTGTGATACACGGTATATGACACAAAACATGCATAGATTAATTAACATGTCATAAAGGAATAATAAAAATGGGATGATTAACATCCGAGAGAGCACAATAATATTCCCTGCAGTGCTTAGGCTCCACAATCACATCCAAGCTGTCATTGCTCGCTTAATTGGGCCTTCTACGGGAGGCCGGCACCACCGCTCAACTATCTAATTGAATAGTTAGACCAACAGTGGTGGGCTAAATACCTCAACCAACTTAAAAACTCAAACTTGTTAAGGGTGTGAGCCTTTACCACTTATTTATTCTTCACAACCTATAAACTTCATTATTGTGAGACTTCAATCCACAAACTCAGAGTTATATCCAACAATTTTAGCCTTCATATTATGATGGGGCCTCATATCAAGACTGAATCTAAATCCAATATCCTGAAGCTGCTTCATTCAAATTTCCTTGGCTTTATGAATTTTCTTCAATTTGGCTGCACTACCAATGGTATTGATCTCCTAGTGTTGTTGGTGCTAGGTTCCTGAATTTCTGAACCTTGCATAGGAGAGTACATCCTCTGTGTCAGTTTGGTGTGCTAAAATCCTGTACCCAACTTTAAATTAATTAATATAGTTATTTCGCCACCGTTTACAGGAAAGTGCTACTTAAGTTTCATTAAATAGGGTTTAGGTTTTTCTTTTTTAATAACAGGAAGTTACATATAAAGTATTCAATGCATTTATACATGAGACTGATTACTTATTCGAGATAAGTATTAGTAAAATGATAAATTCCATCAAACAATTGCACTTCTAGTTTTGAAAGGGTTTAGGCATTTTACCGAGATGAACATGTGAGATTGATTTTTTAGTGATTTGTATGAAAGCAACCTATGTGAAGACATGCATGGGTGTTCTAGAGTTATACCTTTTACCATGAGATTAGATCTTCTTGTGCCGGTGTTGAAGATAGGCGTTAGGGATTGTGGTATCTGTGTCCTTTAACGAAAAGAGGTCATTCAATATTACATAACCGATTAGGGTATATCCATGTCATCATGTAAAAAATATAATGCAATAATGAAACTACAAAACATGTATAATTAGGCATTGATGTATAGCATTATAAATTAATCAACACAATTAAAGGATTGAAAACTGAATTAACATGCTGAGTTTAATTCTTATCATAATTTCATCATATAACATATATATATATATATCTAACCAATTCAAAAGGACTTAATTAGTTATTTCTTCAAGTACATTTAAGATGAATATGATTTCTCTTATGAATCAGGAAGATTACATATTCTTATTCTTTCAACCATTTGATAAACTTCTTGAAATTCTCCGAAGAACGACCACCACCTTCTGCTATGTTACTCAAGAGCATCTCCTTCAATTTCATAGACCTAGCTTTTATATTTTCATCATTGATTAGCTTCTCCACTTTCTTCTTAATCTCCCCACTTGACACAATTCCTTTCTTGTCTGAGTCAAATCCCAAGCCTACCTTCAATTCCTCACAAATCAAATGCTTATTGAAAAATTGATCAGTAAAATATGGCCAACACAAGAATGGCACCCCATTACACAAACCTTCAATGGTAGAGTTCCAACCACAATGACTAATAAAACAAGCTATGGCAGGGTGGCTTAACACTTGCTTTTGGGGTGCCCATCCAACAATTTTTCCAAGATTGGCATGCCATTCATCTGGGTATTCATTCTTTGTGTTGTTACTGACGTCTGAACGTACAACCCAAAGAAATGGCCTGTTGGTGAATTCAAGTCCAAGAGCTAGTTCTTTGAATTGGTTAGAGTTGAAAAGAGTGAAACTACCAAAGGCAACATAAATAACAGAACAAGGTGGTTGTTGATCCAGCTAATTTAAGCAAGAGAGATCTTCTTCCCAGAATTGTCCCAATGATCTAGTACTGTGAGAGCTTCCCATATATGGGCCAATTGGAAGGAGTTTTGGAAGAAAAGATAACGATTTAGGTTCAAGTTCATAAGTAGTGTTACAAAGCCACCACTCTGCTAAATCAAAAGCTTGTGTGAATCTTTTCATATAGTCAAAACTCACCTTATTACAGTCAAAGTCACCCACTTTAGACCAAAAAATTTGATCTGTGTGCATTATAGACATACTTGGAGATAGTCGAAATGGCCGTTTCTGAATAGGCATTCCTTCAGTGCCAAAATAAAAAAAAAAAAAAATTATGAGAAACTATGAAGATAAATTATACACCATATAACATAACTATTAAGTATTTCTGGAAAGAAATACATAAAATCTCAATAACCATTTTATAGCTTCATCTACTTGAGAAAGATGAAAGAGAAAGCAAGTTGTAGAGGAAGGAACATATGATTAAACAAAGCATGTAGATGAAAATGTCATTTCCTTTTTTCATTAAAAAAATGCCCAAGATTTGAATTGACTGGATAATTTACCATGGTCATGGGACGTACCTAAGAAAACATAGCAGTTAAAACTGAAATCTTATCAATGATTAAAATAAAATATCATACCGTTGCAGTCAATGATTCCATCATCAACCATCTTTCTAAGGCTGTATTGCAGAGCAAACATTGTTGCAGAAAAAGTGGAGAGAGCAGCTCTTCTGATTCCCAGCTCACTAGCAATTTCAAGAGCCCACCCCATGCTCACATCAACAACTATGCAACTGATCCTGCTGTAGTTTCCGTTCACACGGACAAAATCCTCTATCAGCCTCTCCAACATAGCAGGCATGCTGCTGCTTATTGCAACAATCAACTTCTTTAGATCGCTTCTGTCTTCTTCTGGTCCCAAACCATCTGGGATTGACACAAATTCTATGTTTGATCCCACAAGGCTGTTTTTTGATTCCTCCCATGAAGCCATCATCCGCTTGTGGTTGAATTCTGAGTTGACGAAAATGATTTTGAGGCCATTTTCTGCTAATTTTCTTCAGAAGTTCATGAAAGAATTGACATGTCCTTGAGCTGGAAATGGTAGAACAAGCACAGTTGGGATGTTGCTCATTTCTGAGGTTGTGTTTCTAGTGGTAATGTCCATGAAGGAAGACACTTCTAAGCAAACAAAAATAAGTTCATATGTGGTATATTACGTGTTCTTTTCTCATTAATTAATTTTCTTTTTTCTAGAAGTGTTCTACCTCAATTTATGTGTTCGTCAGTTTGTGTCCTCAATTAACATTGCCAACTGATTGTTTACATTGATAGGGACGCCTATTAATTAATTGTCTCCTCTGACAGCCAACTATGTTTCCTTTTTTAAAAGTAAAAATTAATTTAATTTTTGACAAATATATTGAAAATATGTGTTAAAAGGTTTTCTTGTACAGTTTGAATATTTTGATGTTCAAAAATTCGATTAAATTAGTGTTTCTTAAGGATCCAAATAATGAAAATAATATTTTATTTTTTAAAAAAAATTATAATCTTTAAATCATATAAAATTCTTGAAACTCGAATAATTTTAGTAAAATCTTTCAAAAATTTAAATACTTTTGACCTTTAATTCTTTTCTCGGAGGTAGCTTATATTTTAAAATTGCTATAAAGTAAACAATTTTTGTTTTATGCAAACATCACCGACACGACATTAGGTATGTAGCACATTGATATATAAAATAAAATAAAAAAGAAGATAATTTTTTGTACAAATCATTAATATTTAGAACCACTAGAGACAAATACAGAGGGAGCCTTCTTCAGAATTTGAATATATTAATAGAACAACTTAATTATAACTTAAATATTTATAGTTGCTCTTTGGTATTGTTGGAGGTGGTAGGTTCTTTATGCATATCTACAATTGGAGTGAGTTTATACATTAAAATTGCTGTAAAGTAAGCAAATATCTGGGAGTTTTGAGTTTTCTTGAAATGTTCTACCCCAATTTATGAGACTAATGTTGATTAGTTCCTCAATTTGTGCCCCCAATTAATATTGTCAACTGACTATGTACATTAAGGACACGTTTAACTGTCTCCTCTGATAGCCAAACTATAAGTTAAAAAATAATAATTTTAATTTTTTTAACAAATATATTGAAAATATGTGTTAAAGTTTTTTTTTTTTTGAAGTTCAAATATTTGATTAAATTAGTCTTGTCATTGCTGTCTTATTGTTTGTAAATTCTTAGCATGTGGTACGGAGTTAGGCCGTTTGATACACAGGAAAGGAAAATGAGAGAAATGAATGCATTTTACTTTTTTTCGTTTTGTACTATTTGATAGTTTTAAGGTAAAAAACAAGTTCATTTCTTCAAGATATGACTTTCTATCACTTGAAGGCTACAACTTTCCTTTCAAATTGGAAGAAAAGTAAGAGAAAGAAAAAGAAAAAAAATTTATTTACAAAAAAGTCTAAATTATAAAATTAAAATTACATTATATAATTGTGTATATTGATCAAATTCAATTTTTTATATTATAAAATTAAAATTAAATTTGTATATAAATTATTAAATTATATTATAAGATTAAAAATTATAATTATAATTATAAAATTACATTATAAAAGTTATAAAATTACCTTATAAAATTAAAATTACATTAAAGTTTGTATATCAATCTAAGTTATAAAATTAAAATTACATTATAAAAATTTAAATTTTTTTATTATCAATCATAAAATTTATGATAATTAAATTAAAAAATAGAAACATATATATATATATATATATAAGTTTTAAGGGAAGGGTAAATTTATACTTACACAAAAATATATATTCTATTACTTTAATTTTTTATGCAAACCAAACATTACAAAAGAAAAAAAAAAAATTTTCTTTTTTATTACATACCAAACAAACTCAAGAGCTATCATTTTCTTTTTCATTCTTTTGACTCATTTTCTTTCCTACTCTTTCCTTTTTTTTCCAACATACCAAACGGAGCCTAGTCAGCATGTTGCAGTGGTAGGTAATTGAATGATTCATTTTGGACGGAATGGCATCAAGGTCCCATAGAAAGTAAATTGGGCATTACTTTAAGCGCCCCCCAACTTTACTGAAGCCACCCCCCATCCAACATTTTGCCACCATCTTCCAAAAATGCCCCTGCGTGTTCAATGCATCACCCAGCCACCCCCCTTTGCTGAAACATATCTATACAGATGATTTTTAGCAAAAAGGGCTTTATACAGCCATTTGACACTTAAAACATCCATTTAAGGCCATCTGAGCCAGTGACTCGGATGTGTATGATTATCATACAGAGGTGAACAACCGTAAAATAATTCAAACGGCTTCTCAAGGCCGTTTAAAATTTATCATGGCTGTTTAAAGTCGTTTCAATTAATTTGAGTGTTTTATTCCTTGCAGATAATATAACAAAATACACATCCTAACACAAAAATAAATATGAGTGTATAACTATGTAAAAAAAAATTGTACAAGCATAAAAAAAATAAGTACAGACAAATTAAAGCATCTCTATATAGCCGTTTCACCTTTTCAACATCTATCTAGAGCGGTTTAATTGTGTGTCACGGCCAAAAAAAAAGCAAACGGTTCTGGATAGATGTTGGGAAGGTGAAACGGCTATGTAGAGATGTTTTGATTTGTCTACACCTGTTTTTTTCATGCTTGTGCAATTTTTTTTTTATATGGTTGTACACTCATATTTATTTATGTGTTAGGATGTGCATTTTATTATATTATCTACAAGGAATAAAACACTCAAATTAATTTAAACGGCCTTAAATATCTATGATAAATACTAAACGACCTTAAATATCTATGATAAATACTAAACGGCTTTGAGAAGCCGTTTGAATTATTTTACAGTTGTTCATCTCTGTATAATAATCATACACATCCGAAATTTACTAGCTCAGACGGCCTTAAATGGATGTTTTAAGCGTCAAATAGTTGTATAAAGCCGTTTTTGCTAAAAACCATATGTATAGATATGTTTCAACAAAGGGGGGTGGCAGGGTGATGCATTGAACACGCAAGGGCATTTTTGGAAAATAATGGCAAAATATTGGATGGGGGGCTGGCTTCAGTAAAGTTGGGGGGGCGCTTAAAGTAATGCCCGGTAAATTAGGTCTCCTCTGACAGCCAACTATTTTATTTTATTTTTGAAGTTAAAAATAATAATTTCTTTTTTTTTTTTATCTTTTGAAATTAAAATAATAATTTTATTATGAAAGAAAAGTAAATATAAAACAATAGTAAGAAATGAGAAATTATGATAATTTTGTTCTTTTTTTTCTGTTGTATTTTATATAAATTGGATGTTTTATTTATAGGCACCATCTTACAATCTCAATTATCATGATAAATAATGTACAATAAACATGCATTACAATTGTGTAAAGAAATTACATAGAAGAAAGTAAAACTTTGTAGGTTATAACTTAAAGGAAATAATATCATGTCATAATAATATTTGAGAGTTGAAAAGCTAAATAGACATCCACAATAAATGATTCATAACACTCCTTTAGATGTTCATTGTACAAAGAGTATGTCTCATTAAAACATTATTAAGGAAAAACCCAATTAGACAAAAAAATCTTAGTAAAAAAAAAGAAGAATAAATCATTCCTTATATGCTTCCCCGATTCATAATATTATTGAAGATTTCCAAACTAGCGCATTCCAATCTTGTAAATTAATCTCTCAAATGTTTAATGTAGGTAGTGTCTTGGTAAATAGATTTACTAAGTTATCACTTAAACAAATTTGTTGAATATCAATATCACCTTTTTGTTGAATATGAATTTTTATAATTGCTCTTTATAAATAATTTAAGCATCATAGAAACTCTTAAATAACTTCCAAAAAATTATAAATTATTTTTAAAATAGTTTGAAACCTTACAAAAGTAAATGTTTTGTCTTAATTTTATAAATTAAACCTTTAAAGAATAGAATATTGTGCACAAAGAAGCTTACATAGAAAAAGTGTTAAGATAGCTCTATATAGATATAACTCATTATAGGCTTTATTAATGTAAAACTTCAACCCACACACTCACACTTGTACCCAACAATATTAGCCTTCATATTATGATGACTCCTCATATCAAGATTGAATCTAAGTCCAATATCCTCAAGCTGCTTCATTCAAATTTCCTTGGCTTTATGAATTTCCTTCAAGTTGGCTGCACTAGCAACGGAATTGATCTCCTAGTGTTGGTGCTAGGTTCCTCTTCTTGACATACCATGTATATATAACCAAGCAGCCAGAAAGGCCATTGAATCTCTGAACTTTGCATGGAAGAACACATCTTTTGTGCCATTTTGGTGTGCCTAAATCTTGTTCCACTCTCTATCATAGTTGAAAAATTAGCTGACTTCACAGCTATGTCTTTTCTTAAGAGTTAGTTTTTCCTTTCTTTTCTTTTACTACCAAATTATAAAATAATCTTTTAAGTATTATTAAATTCTTAAAAAAATATTATTTTATTATTTCTTTATCAGTGATAAAAGGTGTATAGGATTTAACACATCAAAATGGGATAGAAGATTAACACTCATCAGCCATATCTCACTCGAGGTTCTAAAAAGAATGAAAAAGATGAATATCTAACAATAGATTTATTAATATGGTCATTTCACCACTAATTACACAAAGTGTTGCTAAGGTTTCATTTGAGCGAATAGAGTTTAAGTTTTTCTTTTTTTTAAAAAATAAACATAAAGTATTCAATCCCTTTTATATGAGACTAATTACTTATTCGAGATAAGTATTAATTAGTAAAATGATCAATTCCTTCAAACGAGTTGGCTTCAAGATTAGTATGGGTTTAAGCATTTTAACGAGATGAACATGTGAGATTGATTTTTTAGTGATTTGTATGAAAGTAACCTATGTGAAGACATGCATGCATGTTCTGGAGTTATACCTTTTACCAAGTGATTAAATCTTTTTATGCTGGTGTTGAAGATAAGCATTATGGTATCCTGTGTTCTTTAACGAAAAAGGTAGTTCAATGTCATATAACCGATTAGGGTTTAACTAGTTTAGTAGTACTACGGGTTCATATATATATATATATATATAAATATATATGTCTAACAAAAAATATTGTCTAACCAATTCAAAAGGACTTAATTAGTTTATTCTTCAAGTACATTTAAGATGAACATGATTTCTCTTACTTCTGAATCAAGAAGACAACATATTCTTATTCTTTCAACCACTTGACAAACTTCTTGAAATTCTCCGAAGAACGACCACCTTCTGCTATGTTACTCAAGAGCATCTCCTTCAATTTCATAGACCTAGCTTTTATATTTTCATCGTTGATTAGTTTCTCCACTTTCTTCTTAATCTCCCCACTTGACACAATCCCTTTCTCATCTGAGTCAAATCCTAAGCCTACCTTCAATTCCTCACAAATCAAATGCTTATTGTAAATTTGATCAGCAAAATATGGCCAACATAAGAAGGGCACCCCATTACACAATCCTTCAATGGTAGAGTTCCAACCACAATGACTAATAAAGCAAGCTATGGCAGGGTGGCTTAACACTTGCTTTTGGGGTGCCCATCCAACAATTTTTCCAAGATTGGCATGCCATTCATCTGGGTATTCATTCTTTGTGCTGTTATTGACGTCTGAACGCACAACCCAAAGAAATGGCCTGTTGGTGAATTCAAGTCCAAGAGCTAGTTCTTTGAATTGGTTAGAGTTGAAAAGAGTGAAACTACCAAAGGCAGCATAAATAACAGAACAAGGTGGTTGTTGATCCAGCCAATTTAAGCAAGAGAGATCTTCTTCCCATAATTGTCCCAGTGATCTAGTACTGTGAGAGCTTCCCATATATGGGCCAATTGGAAGGAGTTTTGGAAGAAAAGATAACGATTTAGGTTCAAGTTCATAAGTAGTGTTACAAAGCCACCACTCTGCTAAATCAAAAGCTTGTGTGAATCTTTTCATATAGTCAAAACCCGCCTTGCCACAGTCAAAGTCACCCACTTTAGACCAAAAAATTTGATCTGTGTGCATTATAGGCATACTTGGAGATAGTTGAAATGGCCCTTTCTGAATAGGCATTCCTTCAATGCAAAAAGTTAAACAAATAAATGAGAACTATGTAGATAGATAACATAACTATGAAGTGTTGTTGATAGAAATGCATGATATCTCAATAACCATTTTGGATGTAAAGCATCATCTACTTTCAAAAGATGAAAGAGAAAGCAAGTTGTAGAGGAAGAACCAAATGATTAAACAAAGCAAGAAGTTGAAAAATTCATTTCCCTTTTCCCTCTCTCCGAAAACTCACAAACATAGCTTATAGAGTAAGGGCGTTGAGTTTGGCCTGACCCCTCATCTGGCTATCTGTGTTTATTTGTTCAATTTAAAATTATATTTTATTTTTTATGGATTCAAAAATATTTTTAACTTTTTTAAATGATAAGAAACAAATAATATCAAGATTTGACTTGGCTGGATAATTTAATTACCATGGTGATGAAACGTACCTAAGCAAACATAACAGTTCAAACAGAAAATTTATCAAAGATTAAAATCAAATATCATACCGTTACAGTCAATGATTCCATCATCAACCATCCTTCTAAGGCTGTATTGCAGGGCAAACATTGTTGCACAATAAGTGGAGAGAGCAGCTCTTCTGATTCCCAGCTTACTAGCAATTTCAAGAGCCCATCCCATGCTCACATCAGCAACTATGCAACTGATCCTGCTACAGTTTCCGTTCACACAGACAACATCCCCTATCAGCTTCTCCAACATAGCCGGCATGCTCCTGCTTACTGCAACAATCAACTTCTTCGAATCGCTTCTGTCTTCTTCTGGTCCCAAACCATCTGGGATTGACACAAATTCTATGTTTGATTCCACAAGGCTGTCTTTTGATTCCTCCCATGAAGCCATCATCCGCTTGTGGTTGAATTCTGAGTTGACGAAAATGATTTTGAGGCCATTTTCTGCTAACTTTCTTGAGAAGTTCATGAAAGAATTGACATGTCCTTGAGCTGGAAATGGTAGAACAAGCACAGTTGGGATATTGCTCATTTCTGAGGTTGTCTTTCTAGCGGTGATGTTCATGAAGGAAGAAACATCTAAGCAAACAAAATAAGTTCATATGTGGTATATTATATGTTCATTTTCTCATTAATTAATTTCTTCTACCTCAATTAATGAGACTCATGTTGATTGGTTCGTCAATTTTTGCAGTGAATTAAATTTGCCAACTGACTATGTACATATAAGGTGCACCTATTAATTGTCTCCTCTGACAGCAACTATGTTTCCTTTTTTAAGTTTAAGAAAATTATTTTAATTTTTAACAAATATATTGAAAATATCTGTTTTAATTTTTTTTTTTTTTGGTATAGTTTGAATATTTTGAAGTTCAAAATTTTGACTAAATCAGTCTTTTTTAAGGATCCAAATAAATTTTATTTTTAAAAATTATAAATTATAAATGATATAAAAAAAACTGAAATAATTTTAGTAGAATCTTTCAAAATTTTAAATACTTTAATTTTTTTATTATGTATATTTCTTTTATTTGAGTTAATTTGGACCAAAAAGGATTTATTTAGAATTTTTTGACACATGTACCTTGCATTGCCACGCGGACCTTGGTCCGAAATGCCCTTGTCATGTTAATCATTATATGTCACGTTTGTACCACAATACAAAAAATTTCATGTCACATATGCAACAATTAGAAAAACTAATATTGTTTGTCAGCTTCTCATGAGCAATCCAATGAGAGTTGCATATGAATCACATAAACTTATGTAATTGTTTTTTTTATTTTTATTTTTTTGGTTGTACATTTGAAATAAACTTAGATGGATGGGAGTTATTTTCAAGGATTACTCAAGTAATGGTTACATCCAAATTTGAGCTTCGTAATTGCACAAAAAAGTGAAAAAGAATTAAATTGTTAGAGTTAGGCTCTACAATTGAACAAATGGTAAAAAATTATTTAATAATTTAAAGCTGAATAAATTATACCACTAAAATTGAAAATTATTTTATAAATTATAAAATGATATACATGATAAGACCCATAAAAACAATTACATGTAACTATTATTTGTCATGTTACATCACTATATGCCACATTTGTACCACTATATATATAAATAATTTCATGTCATATTTAGATATGCAATAATTCAAAAAAAAATAAAATAACGCTCACTATCTTCTTATGAGCAAACCAGTGAGAATTGCATGAGTTAAAAATAGTTAAATAATTTCTATTAAAAAAATAGAGAATAAAATTATATGATTGTTCCTTATACTCATGCACAATTGGATTGAGTTTATGGATTAAATATGCTGTAAAGTATACAATATATCTGCGAGTTTTGAGTTTTTTTTTTTTTTTTTTAATAGAAGACTTTTTTTTATCGAAAAGAGTTTTCTTTTTCTTCTTTTTTTTATCTGCAAAAAGTCTTGCTTTCCAAACTTAGGGAAATTAAAGGAAAAGACAATTACGTAGAAATTAAATTAATTGGTTTGAAAGTAAATTAGTTATATAAATTATATCAACCTATTACATACATTTTAATGTATACATAAAAAATATGATTTTAAAATTAACATAATTATAAATAAACTTTATTAAAGAATTAATTAATTTATAAATCAAACCACTAGAATTTAATCTAGTAATAGGTAATATTTAAAAAAATTGAGATACAATCTCCTTTTTAGGCAACGTGCTGTGGCTACAGGCAGGGGGCAGTCCGTATGTACCTTGTATTGCCACGTTTGGCCCCATAATTTACATCATCATTATAATTATATTTATGTCACATTTGTACCAACGTAATAGACATGCTGTACATTTGATTTTGTAGATTTATTTTTATAATTTTATGTTTACAAATAATTATAAAATATATTTATATTAAAAGGTGTACATTATACGTAACATTTCTCAAAACATAAATTTTAATGTCAGATTTTGACATGCATCTAGATTCTCTCCCTGTGCGTTGCACTAGATTGTTCAATTAGTTTGAAAATTAATTATATCCATTTTTATCTTTAATTAGACCGAATTATTAAAATAGCCTCAATTAAAAAAAAAAGACTATTGCTACCCTCTCCTTTTATTTATTTTGTACAAAAAAAACTCTGTGTAATCATTCATTATAAAAACAGCTTTATAGAATTGTTCAAATACTTAAACAGCTCTATAAAGTCGTTTCGGTGCATTAATGACTCTATAAAATCGCTTTTGTAGTTGAACTCTAATTTTCTCGTTTTTTCTCATGTTGACTCATTTTTCTATTTTTATGCTATTTATGAAGATTTTATTCGTAAATTTTGATATTTTATTTCTTTAAATATAGTAGAAAATGATTAATTGTACTTAGATAATGCATAAAGATATATACTTTAATTGTGAATACATCCTATTTGAGGATATAAATTTAACAATAAATATAAATTTGGTTGATGAAATATATTAAAATTTTGATGTTAGACTAGCAATTAAATATTCTTGTATATGTTCAATTGTAATGATTAATATCGAAATTCTACTCACAAGTGAATGAAAATAAAATATGTGATGATAGTTTTTTTTATGACTAATCAGGTATGATTTTTTATAAAACGACGAAAACATAATACATAATTTGATTTATGATCGTTAAGTAATTATAATTTTTTGGTTTATACATACTTAAGCACAAAATATAAAATTAGAATCCTAAATGGCTTTACAAGACCATTTGAAATGTCAAACAGTTTTATAGATATGTTTGGTAATCCACACACCTGTACACAGGTGTTTCAGTACCATGACCATTTTTTCTTCTATAAAACCAATTTACCAACATTCAATAGAGAAAAAATAAAATAAAAAACGGAGATGAAAATGCAAGAAGAAAACAAAGGAGTGGGGGTGGATGTGTTTCAATGATAGAGATGAAAGAAGAAAAAGATGAAAAGGATAGGGATAATGTATGCCGGGTATTGAAGGGAAGGAGAGACTTATGAGTATTAGATTTAATTATTCTTTTAGATAGGAGGCGGGGTAATTAAAGAGGTAGGTAAAAATTAATACCCGTTGGCTTTGAAGTAATGAGTTACTGTATTTTTATCTCAAACTTTGAAGAATCCAAGAATTCTCCAATAACTAAAAAGAATTAATGTTCACCAACTATTTTCAGCCACTTCAATATTGGTTGCATTTGAGTTACGCAACCGCCAAAATTGAATTTCCTCAATTTCGTACATAGAAGATGATAATGTTGGTCTTAAAATGTTGGTTAAACAAAAGAAAATAATAATTTAATCATATAAAATAAAATTTATTACTTTATATATTATAATAAAACTTTACTAGAAACATAAAATAAAGGTAACTATTTAGTCATTTTTACCTCATTTGTGTTATTTTACACCATTCTTGCATTTGGGTTGACCATAGATAATTATTTGTATTTTGTTTTAAATAAAATTTTAATATGTTATTATTAAAATAATAAATTTTGTTTTATATGACTTAATTGTTATTTTTATTTTTTAATAGACATTTTGAAAATAATATGATTATCATGTTTGATGAAAGAAAATGAACAAATTTAAATCCACAATGAACAAAGTTTGAGATAAGAAGTTTGACAAAAAAATTTCATGTTAGTAAGAGTACCTTATTTTTGGATTCTATAATCGCATAAATAAGATGAGAGAGGAAAAAAAATATATTGTTGGATTTTTTTTTTCTATCACTTGTTATGAGTTTATTCAATAATTTAGAATTAGAATTGTATAAAGTTGCAACTAGAATAACGTCTTTTATAGTTAAAAGTCATAACAGTAAAGAAAGATTTTAAAAAAAAAAAAAAAAAGAAAAAGAAAAATTGAAGACTCATAAAAAGTGAATTCCACACGAGTCTAATTTTTTCATGTGTTTATCTCCTAATGAAAACTTATATAAGTTACAAAATAATATAGCACGGTAAGAATAAAAATAAAATAAAATTGTATGCATTGTTCTTGAGCTGCATCATTGGATATGTTAGAAGGTTATCTAACTTATTAGATGCAATTAAGAATATAAGGATATAAATTAAAACAAAAAAAGTTGCATAATTTAAAACAAAAAAAAAAAACTTAAAGCGTATTTGTTCTTTCTTTTCTTTTTAATGTGTTTGTTCTTTCCATACAAGGATAGTTATATTATCTCACACTTGGTCTTTAATAAGAAATCAGATTTAACTTAAAAACTCTATAATTAATTTATATTACCAAAATGTGCAACAATTTCTTCGATCAGAACTATTCTATTCATTCCTCTTAAGGGCTTAGTTTACATTTTCATTTATTGCAACTATCCCCAAAAAAAAAAAAAAAAAAAGGTTCATTTGCTGCAGTTACATTTCATGGATTATTCCTTGAGTTCGATGGGGAAATTCTGCCACAGGATTGAGGTTGATTAATGGTTTAATAAAATATATTGAATATAATTATTAGGTAGTTCATAGTTGATGGCTATAAAAATAAATACAAAATAAAAATTTAACAAACATATTTTTGAAAGATTAAAACTAATTTTTTCTTAAACTAAAAATACAAAATATGAATATTAAATTATTTCCTAAATTAAACATGTCCTACATTAGAATAGTTGGGTAAGACTATAATTGTTGTCTCAAAATTTAAAATACTATTATAACTTGCTGACCAATATTCAAGGTTGAAATATTAAAGAAATACAAAAAAAAAAAAAGCTTAATATTTTTGCATTGTTTTGGTATTTAACCTTATTCAACCTATAACTTGTTGACCATGCTAATTGACTCGTAGATACGAAGAAACACTAAAGTAACACATGATTCTTGAACGTAAACAAGTGTTTATCTTCTCTCACAGTCAGATTGAAATTTTGCTACAGTAAAATTAATGAAGTAGAAATATTGATTTACCAGTTGAAAAGGATTTGATTTGTTCTTCCAGAACGGTTCTAAGGTCAACATGATTTTTCTTGCTTCTGTATCAAGAAGAATATCCTTTTGTGTTGTTTGTATGACAATCAGATATGTCATTTGCTTGTTCTACTAGCATGGTTCTAGCTTTATAAGTAGCTCTCGTTCAGTGTTCATTTTGTCTCACAATCAGATTGAAAACATGCTTCAGTAAAAAAAATATTTTAAAAAAGAATAAATTTCGATTTACCCAATTCAAAAGGATTTGATTTATTATTCAAGAACAGTTCAGGGTGAATATAAATTTTTCTTACTTCAGAATCAAAAACACTATCCTTACTCTTTCAACCACTTGACAAACTTCTTGAAATTCTCTGAAGTCCGAGTACCTTCTGCTATATTACTCATGAGCATCTCCTTCAGTTTCACAGACCTAGTTCTTATATTTTCATCATCAAGCAGTTGGTCCACTTTCTTCTTAATCTCCTCACTTGACACAATTCCTTCTTCATCTAAGTCAAATCCCAACCCAACCTTCCATTCATCGCAAATGTAGTGCTTATTAAAAAATTGATCACAAAAATATGGCCAACATAAAAAGGGCACCCCATTACACAAACCTTCAATGGTAGAATTCCAACCACAGTGGCTAATAAAGCAAGCTATCGCAGGGTGGCTTAACACTTGCTTTTGGGGTGCCCATCCAACAATTTTTCCAAGATTTCCCTTAAATTCATCTGGGTATTCAATTTTTGTGCTACTATTAACATCTGAACGCACAACCCAAAGGAAAGGTCTGTTACTGAGTTCAAGTCCCAAAGCTAATTTTTTGAATTGGTGTGAGTTGAAAAGAGTGAAACTACCAAAGGCAACATATATGACAGAACAAGGTGGTTGTTGGTCTAACCAACCTAAGCAAGAGAGATCTTCTTCCCATAATTGTCCTAGTGTTCTTGTACCATGAGAACATTCCATAAATGGGCCAATCGGTATGAGCTTTGGAAGAAAAGATAATGGTCTAGGTTCAAGTTCATAAGTGCTATTGCAGAGCCACCACTCCGTTGAATTTAAAATTTGTAAGAAACCCTTGTTATGCTGAAATACTACCTTCTGGCTCTCTAGGTCTCCAATATTTGACCACCATATTTGATCTGTGTGCATTATAGGCATATCAGGATATAGTTGAAAAGTCCTCTTTTGGATAGGTGTTCCTTCAATGCCAAAGAAACAAAAACTATTATAGAAGAATGCACACAGTAATTAAAATAACTGCGAAGTGCTGGTAGGTACAACTGCATGATATATATATATATATATATAGAGAGAGAGAGAGAGAGAGAACCATTTTGGATTGGAAGTGTCTTCGATTAAAAAGGATGCGAAAAAAAAAAAGTAAGTAGTCGAAGGAGGAAAGAAAGATGAAAAAGAGCAAATTTTCTTTTCCTCTCCTTTCTGAATTTCCAAACATATATAGCTTATAGTAGTATAAGAAAATCTGAAAATTAAATTAATGCATATATCTTACCATTACTGTCAATGATTCCATCATCTATCAGCCTTGGAACGCTGCATAATATTGCAAACATTGCTGCAGCAAAGGTGAAGAGGGAAGCTCTTTTGATTCCCAGCTTACAGGCAATTTCCAAGGCCCATCCCATATGCACATCGGCAACTATGCAGATGATCCTGCTGTAGTTGCCGTTAACACAAATAACATCTTCTATTAACTTCTCCAACTGAGCAGGCATGGCCTTTCCAATTGAAGACATTAGCTTAGCCGAATCGCTTCTATTCTCTTCAGGTCCCAAACCATCTGAGATTGACACAAATTCTATGTTTGATCCCATAAGACTGTCTTTTGATTCCTCCCATGAAGCCATCACTCGCCTGTGGTTGAATTCTGAATTGACAAAAATGACCTTGAAGCCATGTTCAGCTAACTTTCTGGACAAGTTCAAGAAAGAATTGACATGTCCTTGAGCTGGATATGGTAAAACTAGCACACTTGGGATATTGTTCATCTCTGCGATTGTAGTGTTTCTAGTTGTAATGTCCAGGAAGAGGTTGTAGATAAGGTAAGCGAGCAAGCTGCCCTTGTGTAAGTGTCTATCGAGGAGATTGCATTTGGGGGGTTAGTGTTTTTCAAGAGAAATGAATGGTAAAGAGCAAAAGAAAGCTCGGTGTCGGATTCATTCACCTAAGTGATGGGATTTATAATTAGAAATTAACTTTAGCTGATTTGAAAAAGATATTATTCATTCTTATCAAAAAGAGAAAAAGATATTAGAATTTATAAAGTATAGTATGTTAATTATTAGTGATTCCATGATGAGACTGTGAATAGCAGTCAGCCGTGATCCACAATTGGCTATTGGCACTTTTTTTTATCTTATGTACATTCATAAGCAATTGTTTGTATACGCCGCCACTGGCCCACTACTATATATTACTATGTGAATTACAACATTATTTTATTAAATTTTAACTGATACTAATACAATAATGGAAGGTTTGACACGTGCAAAGATAAACAATTTTGTTCTCATTAAAATTATTGACTCTAAAACTAACCAAGCTATCAATTTAACCAAAAAAATAAAACATTTTGCTTCTGTCTATATTCCTACTTCTAGATACTGAACCAAAAAAAAAATTCTAACTCTATATTCCAACGAAAGTGCTATTTTTTTCTTTATTTATTTTATATCATTATTTTTAAATTTTATACCGAAAAATAGTATTTTCTAACCAGAAGTGTTATATTTTCTCACACAAAGAAAGCGGGTCTTAATAGAAAGTGATATTTTTAACATTCTATTTATTTTTTAAAAAAAAAAATACACATTTTCTAATAAGAAGTATTAAGATAGTTCTTCTTCAAGATAATATAGAGTGCTCTCTTTTGTTCCTTTTTTTTTTTTTTTTTAATTTTACACTCAAAGATAATATTTTCTAACAAGTGTTATCTTTGCAGACATACAATGAGCACAGAATTAAGTCAAATCCTAACCCATCCTTCAATTCATCACAAATGTAATGCTCTTTTAAATAAATAAATAAATATTATGAAAACTATTAATTAAGTATCTAAAATCATATTGGCTCCTAAATAATTAAGCTAAAATGGCCTTGTTAGCTAATTCATGTGTTTACTGTCAAGAAATTATATTATAAATAATATTTTGAAAGTTTTAGAATTTACAAAATGTCCTTATCATCATATAGAATCTTACAATTGTGATTGAATATTCTCTTTTTGTATGGTTCAATATAAAATGAGATTGTCTTTATTTGAGGAAAGAGCCGTGTTTGCTTTGGGGATGATCTCCCATAGAGCTAAGCTATTTGTCTGCTTCCTTCCACATCTCGTTGGATAAGGACTGTTTATGGACAGCCAGTAACTTTAGAAAAAAAAAAAAAAGTTAAAAGAGGAAAAGTAAGTCTTACGTGAGGTTTATTTTCTCTTCTTAAAAGTTTCTTCCCTTTTTTCTCTTAAGTCAGTAGATTTCAGAGAATCTATTTCAAATGTTTCATCATTGGAATGGTGTTTTTAATGGTGAAGTGATGAATGATTAGGGTGAACTGATGTGGAAGAGACTAGGAATAACTTAGGCAGCAAGCAGCTCTTGTAAGTTGGCACATTTTTTGATAAAGTAAAGTGCAACTTCCATAGTTTCAGATGTTAATGCCAAATGTATTTAGATAGGAAAAAAGAGCTTCCAGATATACAATGAGCAGAAAATGATTTACCCAATTCAAAAGGATTTGATTTATTATTCAAGAACAGTTCAGGGTGAATATAAATTTTCTTACTTCAGAATCAAAATCACTGTCCTTACTCTTTCAACCACTTGACAAACTTCTTGAAATTCTCTGAAGTCCGACTACCTTCTGCTATATTACTCATGAGCATCTCCTTCAGTTTCACAGACCTAGTTCTTATATTTTCATCATCAAGTCAAATCCCAACCCAACCTTCCATTCATCACAAATGTAACGCTTATCAAAAAATTGATCACAAAAATATGGCCAACACAAGAAGGGCACCCCATTACACAAACCTTCAACGGTAGAATTCCAGCCACAATGGCTAATAAAGCAAGCCGTGGCAGGATGGCTTAACACTTGCTTCTGCGGTGCCCATCCAACAATTTTTCCAAGATTTCCTTGAAATTCATGCGGGTATTCACATTTTGTGTACTTATTGACATCTGAACGTACCACCCAAAGAAAAGGCCTATTGACGAGTTTAAGTCCAAGAGCTAATTCTTTGAACTGATGTGGGTTGAAAACAGTAAAACT
The DNA here is from genome assembly GCA_022379115.2 of Bauhinia variegata. NCBI lineage: Eukaryota > Viridiplantae > Streptophyta > Magnoliopsida > Fabales > Fabaceae > Bauhinia > Bauhinia variegata. Next base: position 18,286,892 of record CM039428.1, on the reverse strand, counting down.
ACCAAAGGCAACATATATAACAGAGCAAGGTAGTTGTTGATCCAACCAATTTAAACAAGAAAGGTCTTCTTCCCAAAATTGTCCCAATGATCTTGTACAGTGAGAACTTTCTAGAAATGGGCCAATTGGTAGGAGCTTTGGAAGAGAAGATAACGGCCCAGGTTCAAGTTCATAAGTGCTGTTACAAAGACACCATTTCGTTGAATTCAAAATTTGTAAGAAGCCCTTGATATAATGAAATACCTTCTTCTCAGTCTCTAGGTCTCCAATATTAGACCACCATATTTCATCTGTGTGCATTATAGGCATATTTGGAGCCAACTGAAATGTCCCTTTTTGGATAGGTGTTCCTTCAATGCCACAAACCAAAAAATCTTTAGACACAAATAAAATATGGTAATTAACAAAATTATGAAGTGCTCCTGGATAGAACTTCATGACAGATCTTATATAAAGTTGCTATATTTATATGTCTTACCATTGCAATCAATGATTCCATCATCAATCATCCTTGGAATGTAGTATTGCGACGCAAACATAGCTGCAGATGCAGTATAGAGGAAAGCTCCTATAATTCCCAGCTTCTTAGCAACTTCCAAGGCCCATCCAATAAACAAATCAGCAACTATGCAACTGATCCTACGGGTACCATCAACACTAATATCCTCTATGAGCTTCTCAAGCAGACCAGGCATGGTGTTCAACAGTGCAGGACATAACAAAGCCAAGTCGCTTCTATCCTCTTCTGGTCCTAAACCATCTGGGATTGACACAAATTCTATGTTTGATCCCTTGAGGCTGTCTTTTGATTCTGCCCATGAAGCCATCACTCGATTGTGGTTGAAATCTGAGTTGACAAAAAAGACTTTGAAGCCATGTTCAGCTAACTTTAGTGACAAGTTCATGAAAGGATTGACATGCCCTTGTGCTGGAAATGGTAATACTAGCACACTCGGGATGCTCATTTCTGAAATTGCGGTTCTGGCTAGTGGACATCAAAAAGTTCCTCTCATATAGAGGAATTGCGATAGAATATTGTCCTTTTGTATTGTTCAATAGAATACGACCAATTGTATTTATACGAGACAAGAGCCGTTCTGTCTTTGGGGATAAGCCATTTGTTTTCACTTCACGGGGACAATATTTTTGTCTTACACTTTGTTTTATTTTTTATTTAACTTATTTTTATTAATAAAAATATTAAAATAATATTATAAATATTAATAAATTATTTAAAATACATTTTCTTACTAATAAAAAATGAAAAATGAAGAATGGAATAACTTATGAGACAATAGACATTTTTCATAATATCTGCATTATTTACGTTCCGTAACAGCGTTATTTGTATGATAAGCAAGAATGCTTTTGCTATTTTTTAGTTCAGTTCAGTGTTTGGATAAAATATCTATTCTTTGCATTTTAACGTGGCAGCAATGTTATCAACTCATCCTCTGAGGACTTGGGTTATCTAGACTGTCATATACTGGGGACCCATCTTTGCTTATGTTATTTATGTTTGGTTCAAGCAATTGGTTTCAGGCAAAATAAATAATATACAAAAAGGTGCATTAACAAATGTGGGCACACCATTTCCTTGTTTAATTATTCATGTATTACAACATTTGTTATAAAATATGAAAATCTTTCTCGTTCTGGGGCCTAAAACACACCGCCCATCTGAGACATCTACTGCAAATATGGCATTGCTTATTAAAAAATTGTAATGCGTCAAGAAGACTAATATTGTATAGTTATTCTTTCACCCACTTGACAAACTTATTGAAATTCTCTGAAGTCGGACTATCTTCTGCCATATTACTCATGAGCGTCTCCTTCAATTTCATTGACCTAGTTCTTATACTTTCATCATCAAGCAGTTGGTCCACTTTCTTCTTAATCTCCCCACTTGAAACAATTCCACTCGCATCCAAGTCAAATCCCAAGCCAAGCTTCCATTCATCACAAATGTATTGCTTATTAAAAAATTGATCACAAAAATATGGCCAACACAAAAAGGGCACCCCATTCCACAAACCTTCAATGGTAGAATTCCAACCACAGTGGCTAATAAAGCAAGCTATGGCAGGATGGCTTAAAACTTGCTTTTGCGGTGCCCATCCGACAATTTTTCCAACATTTCCCTTAAATTCATTTGGGTATTCGTATTTTGTGTTAATATTAACATCTGAACGTACAATCCAAAGAAAGGGCCTATTGGTAAGTCTAAGTCCAAGAGCTAGTTCTTTAAACTGGTGTGCATCGAAAAGAGTGAAACTACCGAATGCAACATATATGACAGAACAAGGTGGTTGTTGGTCTAACCAATTTAAGCAGTCTAGGTCTTCTTCCCAGAATTGTCCCAATGATCTTGTACTTTGAGAATTTTCCATAAATGGGCCAATAGGTAGGAGCTTTGGAAGAAAAGATAACGGTCCACGTTCAAGTTCATAAGTGGTATTGCAAAGCCACCACTCTGTTGAATTTAAAATTTGCAAGAAGCCCTTGTTATAGTGAAATGTCTCCTTCTGACTGTCTAGGTCTCCATTATTTGACCACCATATTTGATCTGTATGCATTACAGGCATATTTGGAGATAGTTGAAATGTCCTTTTTTGTATAGGCGTTCCTTCAATGCCAAAAAATAAATGTAAGTAAGCACATATATAATATATTAATTAATATAATTATGAAGTTCTGCTGAATAGAACTCTCCTTTTAAAACTCCCAAACATAGCATTTATTAGGAAGCAAATCTGAAAAACTAATGCATATATCTTACCGTTACTATCAATGATTCCATAATCTATCATCCTTGGAATGCTGTCTAGCAATGCAAGCATAGCTGCAGCATAGGTGAAAAGTGCAGCTCTTTTGATTCCCAGCTTACTGGCAATTTCCAAGGCCCATCCCATATGCACATCAGCAACTATGCAACTGATCTTGCCATTAACACAAATAACATCCTCTATTAACTTCTCCAACTGAGCAGGCATGGCGTTGGTTAATCCAGAAATTACCTTAACCGTATCGGTTCTGTCATCTTCAGGTCTTAAACCATCTGAGATTGACACAAATTCTATGTTGGATCCCACAAAGCTGTCTTTTGATTCAGCCCATGAATCCATCACACGCTTGTGGATAAAATCTGAGTTGACAAAAATGACCTTGAAGCCATGTTCAACTAACTTTCGCGAAAAGCTCATGAAAGAATTGACATGTCCCTGAGCTGGAACTGGTAAAACGAGTACAATTGGGAGATTGCTCATCTCTGAGACTGTGTTTTTGGTGGTAAGTTCTACGATGAGGCTGTGGATAAGTTAGGCAAGCAAGCAGGTCTTGTACTTATACTTTTTTCCATGAAGGGGTTGGAGTGCCTCCCAAGTTGACTCAACAAACTTTGACTTTTCAAAGACTTGGAGAAAAAGTTATGTTAGCTTTTGAGAAACTCATCGAGAAAGTCTCGAGAGAGCCGCCAAGAAAGAGGGAGTGGGAAAGTTTTCTTCTCGTTTAAAATTTGATGTACTTGAAAGTTAAATAGAATTTATAAATTTTAATGTTACATAAATAAATATATAATTGAATATCATTTTAAACAAATTTTATTGAAAATTTATTTTTAACTAAATACAGTTTTGGAAACCAAAAAAAATAATTTAGACTGTTAAAAAAAGTAATAAAAAGCAAATATTTTAATATTAACAATAATTAATGTTTTATAAAAATTATCTTATACCACTGGTACATGGAAATATCATTTGTTATTATTCAGTCAAAGACGAGAGAGATGATATTTATTTGAGGGAACAGCCGTGTTAGCCTTGGGGAGCATGTCCCACGGAGATATGCCAATGCTCATATGAGCAAATGATTCTTCTCAACTAGTCAACTAGACTTTTAAAGGCTCTTGAAGATCTATTATCTGAGTTACCTTTAATTTTTTAGATAAGATCCCTAAAAATTGTAAAATAAAAAAAATTATTTATCAACTTAGTTATACATTGATTCAAACTACTACAATTTTAAAATATTTTCTAATATGCTACAATCCTCATGGGTGACATAGGAGCATCAGTCAGAGATAATGCTTTATAAGTTGCTTCAAGAAAAAGAAAAAAATTACTAGAGATTATTGTAATTCCTAACAATGCACTAAATCATACAATAGTAAAGGATAGATATATGTGACATAAAATCTTTGTAAATCAATTACCAAAATTTGCTTTTGAACTTACCAGAATAGTGATGAAATAATGCCATAGAATATTTCAATAAGTAATAAAATTAGATTGTTAAAAGAAAATAATAAAATCAAATATTGAATATCAGTTTGTCTATTCTATGCACCTATGTATAGATTAAGCCTCATTAATGACACCATTTCACATTAAAATCTCATTAAAAATTAACTCTATTAACTATAGATTATTAATATTAGATTTTCTCTTATTTATTTCATTCTTTTTTTATGCTAATTTCTCATTATACATTTAAGATAATATTCTTTTATTTTTATTTTTAAATCCTAAAAATTTAAAAATTAAATCCTAAAATTGTATCCCTAAACTCTAAATATAAAACTTAAATTCTAAATTATAAATCTTAAACTCTAAACCTTAAAATCCTAATATACTATATGTGATTTAGGGTCTATGATTTAGAATTTAAGTTTAAGATTTTAAAATTTAATACTTATAATTTAGAGTTTAAGATTTTAAGATTTAGAGCTTATAAATTTAAAATTTAGTCTTAAGAATTAAAATTTAAAATTCAGATGTTTAGGGTTTTAAAAAAAAATTAACTCAAAGGTATTATAAGAAATTAGTAAGAAGAGAAAGAATGAAATAAATAGAAAACATTTCATATTAACAACAATTAATGTTTATCAAAATTATCACATATCGCTGAATTACATGAAACTGTTGTTATGATAGAAATGAATTGCCGTAGAATATTCTCCTTTTGTATTGTTCAATCGAAAATGAGATTGTATTTGTATTTATGCGAAGCAAGAGCCGTGTTTGCTTTGGGGATGATCTCCCATTTTCGTTGGAAGTTCGTGACAGAATTGACGGGCCCTTGACCTGGAATACAAGACCAGAACGTTAAGGAGCTGATCAGAATTGACGTGCTGGTTGGATCAATTATTGATGCAATTTAATATCCTTACTCTTTCAGCCACTTGACAAACTTGTTGAAATTCTCTAAAGACCGGCCACCTTCTGCTATATTACTCATGAGCATCTCCTTTAGTTTCATATGAGACTTGGTTCTTATAATTTCATCAATAAGCAACTGCTCCACTTTCTTCTTAATCTCCCAACTTGACACCATTCCTTTCTCATCTAAGTCAAATCCTAACCCAACCTTCAAATCCTCACAAATGAATTACTTATCATAAAATTAATCAGCAAAATATGGCCAACACAAGAAGAGCGCCCCATTAGACAAACCTTCTATGGTAAAATTAACTTTGAAGACTTTGTGTTAATTATAAGTGATTATATGATATCAAGTATCACTTAAATAATTTATATTAACATTAAATAATATTTATCAAAATTATGACATATCATTGGTACATGAAAATGCCCTTATCATCATTTAAACGAATTGCAATAGAATATTCTCCTCTTTGAGATTGACTGTATTTGTTTGAGGTTCTTGCCGTGTTGGCTTTAGGAAGGAAAGGGAATCTCACATGGAGATATCCTAATTGTCTGCTTCCTTCGTGCTTCCATGTGCTGGGAATGGTAAAACTAGCACATTTCCTCGTCCATTCTATTTATAACCATTGGCACAGTTTGGGCAATTTTTACTATTACGTACACTATTAAGTACTATTACTATAAATTAACTTTGCTACTTCGTCTATACTTGAGGTCTGATTGCAGCATTAATTACAGAGACTTTTATGCAAAGTAATGCCTAGCAGAGAGAGCTTAACGCTTACCTTCAGGTGCTCATCCAACAATTTTTCCAAGACTGCCATGAAATTCATCTGGGTATTCAATTTTTCATATGGAATTCGTATACTCTGTTTCTTTCACTTCTCATTTTTCCTCTCATCCGGTTCAGTTACAGATGATGAACTTCCCAACCGATAACATCTGATCCAGTCAAAGTGGTTAAGTCCAACTGAACCAGATCAATCAACACTCTTTAATTAACTTGATAGCACGTCAATTTCTAAACTGCAAATCAATCCCAATTTGATTAACACAAAATCAATAACCCAAAAGATACATCAAATTCGATTAATATTCTGAAAACAGAGACAGAAAGTGAGCAACTTTCTTAGATGTTTAATCAGAAGAAGAAAATTACATGGCGACAGAGATCTAAACCCTAAATCTCATTCTTAAGCCCTTTCGCCCCTAATTCTGCGAGCAAGCTGAATATCCTTGGGCATAATGGTAACTCTCTTGGCGTGAATCGCACAGAGGTTAGTATCCTCAAACAAACCAACCAGGTATGCTTCTGCAGCCTCTTGCAGAGCAGCCACTGCACTGCTCTGGAATCGGAGATCCGTTTTGAAATCTTGTGCGATTTCTCTCACCAGCCTCTGAAATGGTAGTTTCCTGATAAGAAGCTCCGTGCTCTTCTGGTACTTCCTGATCTCTCTCAGAGCCACCGTCCCTGGCCTGAACCGGTGAGGCTTCTTTACCCCTCCGGTGGCCGGGGCGGATTTCCTTGCAGCCTTTGTTGCTAGCTGCTTCCTTGGTGCCTTGCCTCCGGTTGATTTCCGGGCAGTCTGCTTGGTACGAGCCATGTTAATTGGAGAGAAAGAGGTTGAGGAAGAGCGCTTGTTTCTCCTGAAATTGAAAGAAAACTAGAAACGAAGAATACAAAGCAGAGATGGAGCGTTGAAGAGGGTGGCAGGGTATTATATATTGAGGGAGTTTTGGGAAAGTTAAGGCGGGAACTGTGAAAACTTGGAGGCCTTTTCAAATTAAAACTTTTTATAAATGTTTGTAGAGGTTGAGAACGATTGAATTGACCGTTGATTGGTATGCCAATCGACGGTGTAAATCTCTTAAAGTAACTGGACATGGATCGCAATCCGTGGCCCAAAGGATTAACCAATAGCGTTAGCACATCAACTTTTGATAGTTATTACTCCAGCTAATCCTAAATATAAATATAACACGGAATTAATTAATTCACCCATTTGAAAAAAATTATGTTTAACTTTTATAAAAAAAATATTATGTATTTTAAATTTTATCTTTATTTATCATCATAATTAAATAATTTATTTAATTTTTTATACTGTACATTTCTCACATATATTCTTTTATGTTTTATTGTGTTTATTTTTTATATATAATAATTAAGATAAAAAAGAAGACATAAAAAAAAAAATTATTCTTTTTAACACACTATAGTTTTTTCCTTTCCAAAAATGGCACAAATCAAATCATGTTCAGTCAAACCAGCGTTTGACCTTCGCTCGTGTCGTTTAATCTCCGTCTTCTGTTCTCCAACTGACGTGGAGGTTTCCTGGGCCAAAACGAAAACTGTGGTAACAGGAGACTAGTTTCATCGACAATCTGCAGAATCTGTGGATGCATGGACGAAAAAGGAAAATAGATAAATAACTGATTTTATAGTTTTGTAGTTCCATATATTTAAGCTAACTCAATACACGAAAATTCAGAACCAGTAACAATGACAGAGGACAGCAACGTTAGGGTTTACTCCAATGAAGCTTCAGTGGCTAACGATGCTTCTCAAACGAGGCAGAGGTACTCACAGATTCCGGATATAGAACTACTTCGTTGAAATGGGTTCTTATTTTTCAAGAAGAGAATATATTTAATTTCAATGTTTTTCTATTTGGTTGTTTTCTAGTCTTACGTGAAATCAGCCGGGCGTTCTGCGGTTTGATGTTATCAATTAGTCATTTTCTTCTTCGTAACTGAAATTATTTGAACGTGTGTGCTAATGTGTGCTAATGCATTTTAGTATATTTGAATACCTTCTACTCATGATTACCCTTATAAGCATTATGGGATGCTAATATTCTAAACCGTGGATACACAACATTAGATTTTCTGCGTTCACCATTTACATCATGATTGTGGCACAGTCTTTTTAATGCCTTTTGGGTCTCTTTGTGAATAATGAATTACCATAAATCTTTCACTTTTGTGCAGGAAGAAGAGAAAGTGGGATCAACCAGCAGAATCCTTGGTTTCAGCTGGTATCGCTGTCCCTGGAGTTCATGCATTGGGCAATGTGACTCCCTTTGTCGGGGTTGCATTCCCAGTTGTAGCTCCAACCACTGGTGCTCTGTTGACAAATTCGTTGGCAGCTAGCTGTGCAGCTGTGCCTCAGGTGTTACAGGCATCTTCAGTTCAGCAACACACTGCTGCTGCGGTCCAAAAACTAAACCAAGTGAGTTACCTAAGTTCTTTATAGTTATGATGCTTGCACTTTGCAGATGCCTTTCATGCTCCGAATTGAATGGCGAATGTGTACTTGTTCCTGAGACACGGTGATCTGTCTCTTCTCTTTCTGGGTTGGGTGGTGGGGAGTGGTATGTCTCCTTGTTCAACCCCCTGATTTGTTCCGTCACCATCTTCTGCCCTAAACAGTGTTTGGTTGGTGGGATTTGGAGGGGAGGGGAAGGATTCTTTCTATTTTCCCTTGTTTGCTTCATCACATAGAAGGGGAGGGGAGGGATTTTAATCACTCACTTTCCCTCCCTTCCCCTCCATCTCCTCACCTCCAAAATTGGAAGGTTTTGGAGGGGAGAGAAACAATTGCTCCATTTGGACAAAAACACTCCTACATTTTTTTTTCTCACTTATAGGGTTATAATAGTAAATTTATACATTCCCTCTCCTCCCCTTCCCTCCACTTATAAGTGTCCACATAATATTCTGCTTTTATTTTTATGTGAGAATTTCAACTTGAGAGCACCTTGATTGAAAGTGGGAATATGAGTTGACACTCAAAATATTTATATGTGATTTGATAAAAGCTTATTTATCTCTTCTAAGTCCTAACAAGTGTGCAGTGGTTGTGAATGTAACAAAATCAGCATATTATGACTACCTAGAGAGCAGAGAACCATTTTTCTGAATGTTTATTAGGAAACATGATGCACTTGTGCTCGGTCCTTCAGTATTTGTACAAACAATTATAGGACCAAAATGTCTAGAAATCTGTCCATGTTCTGTACCATGGTCTTGTTCTGTACTATAACATTCAATGTTTTAAGTGATCATGGAATGTTGCTTCTACTCATCTATGTAAATGGTTTCCATTTAAGAGAATGCTTGTACATACTATCTTTGGATTCACTAGTATGATTTCATCTTGTAATTATGTTACAATTTCCTTTTAGAGTGTAGATAAGTTTTATCATCTTTTTGCTTTATTTTCTTCCCATATTCTCATATTTTCTTATACATTTTATGGCATTTTAATTTTTTGGATCTTTAATGGTGTTTGAATTTTTCCTGGTGATTGGTGGTATCATATTACCCATTTCCCAGTACTGTTTGTGTACGTTATATATATTTATAAATACGCAATTTTACTATATTCAATTTTATTAGTTGGATTGTGAGATGGATTTTTATGCTGCAGAAGATCCAAGATGAATTGACAATAGCTCGAGAAATTGTCATAAATGATGCAGAATCTTCTGTTCGTTACAAGCTAACAAAAAGGCAGACACAAGAGGAGGTGAATCAGAGAGAATTGACTCCATATACTTCAAATAGGAGCTTCTTTTTGCTTTGAACTCTAACGATCAGTTTTCTTCATCATGCAGATCCAGAGGTGCACTGGTGCTGTAGTTATAACTAGGTTTGTATGCCCTTTAAGGCTGTAGTGAAGTCGATAACATTTTCTATATTCATGCATGCAATTCTTATGCTCAATTTCTCTTTTAGGGGAAAGTACCGGCTGCCTAACACACCACCCAATGGAGAGAAGCCATTATATCTTCATATCTCTGCAGGAGCTCATGTAAGAACTGTTTGTTGTTTTCTTTCTTTCTTGTGTTGTTTCAAAATATAATTGGGTTAAATAATTGTAATTCATTCAAAAATTTCATGTGATTTTATATTTTGATACAAGAATGACATTTATTATTATTGTTGTTATTATTATTATTTTGAAGTTGTACCATCCGAGTTATATATTGGAAAAACGAATAGCTTTCAGCAGTCGAATGAAGAATGAAGTCTAATTGAAATGATTGATGAAATAATCATGTGAAAGGGATTGATTAACTTGTTTGCAACTTAAGAAGTAAAGATTTTTTATATTTGAAAAGTGGACTGCATGGTTTATATGCACATGAAACAGTAATGGAAGCTGTGAATAACATCCATGATTGGTCTGCTTTTGGTGAATTCAAAATGCCTTTGCAGCTAAAAGAGACGGCAGAACAAATTTTAGCTGTTGATCGTGCAGCAGCCATGGTTGAAGAAATGCTGAGGCAGGGTCAGAATTCACAGTCAATTTCCCCTAACTCTCATCTGGCTGTTGCTAACAGAGTGAAGGTAAATATTCATGAATTGCCAACTTTTGTATGGTGTTCTGATGTCATGTGTTGTCTAATGAAATGTCTGATGTGATTGACTCAGGTGAATCAGGCACTAAGCACGTGTGTATTTTTGGGCTTTGATGCTGACCCATCACTAGATATTGTTGCTCGAATACGTGGACCAAATGTGAGTCGCTAAAAAATCAATTAATATGTCCACTTGCCCTTAACTGAGGTTTGTGTATGGCATTATTGAATTTATTGTCTGCCACAAATTCTGATAGTACTATTGGAAAAATAGCTGTCTGCCCATCATGGTTCTGGGTTCATGTTTTGATGTTTCTGAAGATAGCTGCATTTCTTTTTTTCTTTTTGGCACATTTAATATTGTACTCTATGTCTATTGCCATTTAATTGAACCTTCATTTTGTATTTTTTATTTGATGAGGACTGGAAATACTTGCGCCTGACCTGGATCAGATTCAAATTTCCCATGGGCCAACGTTTCTTGAATTAAAAGATGTAAACTAAGCAAGTAAAAGGGTTGGGGGGAGGGGAGAGAGGAAAGGAAATAAGAAAAACACATTTGGAGTTTATGGTAAAAGACTGCATAAGTTAGGGATCAAAATGTTTGACTAGGTCTCCAGATAGGTTACTAACATTAAGATACTTTTTCCAAAGACCTTTATTATATTGGGAGCAAATAATGTACATTCAGTTTAATTTTAGTCATGGAGATCATAGAAATCACATTCTAATAAGGTAAGGATTTAGATATATATATATATATGTAAAATTATAAGACTTACCAAATAAAATAAATAAATAAATAAATAAATAACGTTGAAAAACTACATGGATGCATAAACTAAATACCGGACTTGTGCTATTTCATAGGTTGATCCTATGTAATTGCTGCTTGCCTAGGCTTGGATTGTCTCTTTGTGTTCTGTATAACTATCGTTCACTGATTTTCCGTTATGAAGTTCTTTTGTATGTTCCTTTTGAAGTTTATTGTATACAATGCAAAATGAGGTAATCAATGTTTGAAGCTTTCTCTGACATCTCCATACAATTGGGAGAAATTGTTTTGGTGTTGGTGGTGGTTTGGTTTTGAACCTGCAGGACCAGTATATAAATCATATTATGGATGAAACAGGAGCAACTGTTATACTGAGAGGACTTGGTTCGGGAAACAATGATGGCCAAAATGGAGAAGGTATTTTCTTCATGCATGTGATCTGACCATTGAAGGCTACATTAGCTCAGGATAGAATTCCTTTATTTATATATATATAATTTCCTATTTTATTTTCTGTTTGTAGATGAACAGCATCCCCTACATCTATTGCTGTCTAGTAATAATGCAAAAATTCTTGAAGATGCCAAGCGTTTGGCTGAAAATCTTTTGGATACCATCAGTGTGGAGTGTGGTGCTTCTAGGTATTTGATGTGACATCATGGTTCAATTATAGAATCTGTATATGATATTATTCTTCTACTCTGGAGTGGAACAATGATTAAAAATTCAGTGCTCCCCACAAAAAGGATTAGTTTTCAAGGCCATTTTGGCATGGGGATTTTCATGGGGAAAAAAAAATTCCATTTTTTTTAAAAAAAAAAAACTAAATATTTTAGGTTCTGTATAAAACTATTTTCATAAGCTCAATTTTATTTTTTTTTTGTGATTTTTCCAAAACTGATTCTTTTCATCATTTTTTGTGATCTCATGGTGAACAATATTCTTGAATATAGTTTCTGGTAGATCCCAATGATTTCATGTGATCTATGTAATCAATCTCACTTAGTGGGATAAGACTTGTCGTTGTTAATGATTCTTTTCATCTTTTTCATTTTTCTCTTTCACTTGACCAGAATGTAGACTCCACCTTCCTGTCATTCTGTCTCAGATACATCCATATGTTCATAATGCCTTGTTACTACGTTTTGTTATATTATTTTACAATGGAAACTTAATTGCCTTCCCTATCCTCTCTTCAATGGAAACTATGCAGAATTTTTTGCCAAGTTGTATTAATGGCTTCATTCATTGTTTGATCAAATTTAGATCTTAATCAGTTGGTTTTGGGACTTTATTGAATTTTAATTCTTTGGATTTAGATAGTTTGAGAGGGACAGTGCGTGGATGGGACTTGGTAGTTTAGTAAATCTGGTTGGTAGGGGGGAACTTGCAATGCTGGCTGAACTTTTTGTGCTTGTTGGTCTTTCAATATTAGTACCATGATGTGAATTTACATTAAGCTGTATTACATGTAAGTATTAGGAAATAACTAATGGTTTGAACTGTCGTAGGGTTTCATCATGCAAGGTTTATAGTGTTGTTCCACCCCCACAGCAGGTTTATATTGCTGTTCCGCCTGCACAACAGGTTCATAGTGCTGTTCCACCTCAGCAGGTTTATGGCGCCTCAACATTGTCACAGCAGATTCCTACTGTTATTTCATCCCCTTACCAACTTTATAATGCTGTTCCACCCCCACAGCACTTGTTGTCTGGAACACAGAGTTCTGGAACTGAGCTAAGTAAGGGTTCTACTCCAGTTCCTCCCGCTCCCTTGGTTGGACTGCCTGGTGACACCTCTGCCCACACTCCAGTGACTACTTTGTGCCATGGGCAGCCCCAAGCAAACATGGTTGGATATATTCCTTCTTTAGTATCCGGTGCCACAAGCTATATTGGATATGGTGGGATATATCCTCAAGCTACCCCTCTTCAACAAGTTGCCCTTGCCCTCAGACAATCACCACCAGTTGCTTCAACTGTTGTCCCTACAACATCAGCAACGAGCAGAGAATCTAAGTCAACCACAAAATCTGATCCAGAGAAGGAGAAGCGGCCACCTCAGAAGCGGAAGTTTCAAGAGTTACCAGCTGGTTCAAATGGCTCTACAAAGCTCAATCAGGTCCTTGCATTCTTATTGATATTTTTTATTGCATGTAGAACCTATATGTTTATTTTATCATCTTTATGGAACTTGCAAATGAATGAAACGGCTTTGGGGGTTTCAGATGTAATTCTCTGTGTTTTCTAAACTTTCTGAGAGACCATTAAAATGGTTGTGGAAATTTGAGCAAGGTTCAAATTAGACATTAAAGCAAGAGTACCCTCGTGACCTGGTAAAAGATTTTCCCGAGGGCCTTATTAAAATAATCTTTCTTTAAGACAGGAGACGGATCCAAAGAAGTTTTCCTTTCCCCTTGAATCCCTACGTCAACACCAACTCCTCTGATATTTGTGGGCAGACCACTTTCGCAAAAGGTTTGATTGAGGTATTACAAGAATGTAGTGATGATATTGAATTTTATTTTTTTTCACATGCTTCAATGAAAGGTGGACAAGCGCCTACTATTTCTACAGAGATTTGGGGTATCTAAAGTTGTCCAAATTTACTGCTTTGATCAGAATTATCCTGTTTTCTGTGTTTCGCTCTCCCTGTCTAGAGTGGTTCTTTAATGCCTGAAAGTCAGTAATACTTTAACATTAATGTACACGGTTTGTCTTTTCAGGTTGAGCGTGTGAATGTCCAAGTGAGTCTTATGTTTGACTAAGAGGAAATTAATTGAAGCAAACTAATGTGTATATAATGGAAAAAGAGGGTCTTGTTATCTTGATTTTTTTCTTGAATTGTACTCTAAATAGAAACCTTTTTGTTCTCCTAATAATTTTCTTCCTTTATGAAAGAAAAAAAAAAAATCAGAACATAATTTCTTCTCTTCAATTCTCATTCGTCTCTTGCTGATATTTTGTACTGACTCTTAATGCTTAAATATTCCAGGTATTTTCTCTGACCTTCTATGAACATATTAGGCTGACACTGGACCTGTCTATGGGGCCGTTTTGGTTTGTATGTTTAACAGGGTTTTTTATTTTGGCGGCATTAGGAGGGTGCTTGCGGCGTCATAGCTTTTGTCTTTGCCAATCCAACATGTCATGCTGAATTTCTGATTTTTTTTTTCTAGTAAAATTGCTGCAAATGATGTTGGTACTTGGACTGTCTTGTTGCATGTCTTTATATGTCCAGGGTCCAGCATGTTAACATCCTCAAAAGAGGATCCTGCATTTATGGCCTGCCTACTTCCTGAATAAATGGGTCTTCTAGCACCACAATGATGTGATCTCTGATAGGAAAAGAAAGAAAAGTAGAATTATGTTCACACAAAGTCATCAAAACAATAAAGGTCTCCCATATCCTTGGTTTTCCTTAACCGAAACTCTTAAAAATCTATGAGTTGGAAACCCATGATGTTTACAACTTACCCTGAAGGAAGTGATGAGGTAGAACTATCTTATTTTTAAGTTCTAACATCTCTCTCTAACCTAATATACCAAAGAACTGCAGACTTCTTACACCTCCAATGGTAGACTTAATTACCCTGTTTATACAATCGACAACCTGCTGACTTTTTTCCCTCTTATGATTTTAACAAAAATATCCTATTAGATCATGTCATACACTAATAATAAATTGTCCCTTTCTGTATCTAATCTTCTGTTTGGTTCAGGCTTGTTCTATCTAATTATTTCTTGAAGTTTAGTTTTAATTTGACTTCTAGTTGATTGCATTAGAAAAATTAGTAATTCGTTCTTATTTATTATCTGTTAATCAGAAGTTGTGGTTGGATTTTCTTTTTCTTCCTCTAACTCATTGCAGGGATTGGAACCCTTCAAGCCTAGTGAACAATCTGATGATCTGTTTGTGAAGAATGTATCGACTATGCCGGCTCCAAAGAAGTTGATCCAGCCTTCATCTAATGGAATACTACCTCCTGTACCAAGTAACATGCCCCCTCCGCCACCTAAATTTCCTACTCCACCTGAAGTTAAAGTGTACAACAAAAACAAGATTTTGAATAAGACAAATTCTGGCACTGTTCCTGGTGAGAATCAGATTTGCTTTTTTCTTTTTTTGTTGCACTGGAGGCTACATAAGATTTGGACTGCGTACCTTGAAGTACCAAGTGTTCTACTACTGGGGTGCCCTTTAGGGACAGAATTAGATTTTGAGTTATTCTTTGTTCTCTTTCAAGTTTGAGCATTCATTTTTTCTGCTTCTAAGTGTGGTTTTAATATTTCTTCACAATGCCTTTTTATTTAGATTGCCTTATGATGTAACTGCTTTATTGATTTCAGATACTTTGGTGAAACTAATGGAATATGGAGAGGAAGACGACGACGATGTTGATGATCACAGCGAAGAACCAGTTGATAATACCACCCCTTTAGTCAGGGCTCAAAAGCCTTTCTGGGCTTTATGAACCATGCAGTTGATGTTGACAATCAGATGTAAATAATTATTTATTTGGTCAAGTTCATAAAGATGCATATTACTGCATGCAAAGGAGTGAAGTTTGATTTATTGGTTACTACTTCTCTAACGAAACTCTTACTAGCTTGTTCGAATCCTTCCAAGGTCGCAGGTTGAAGTCCCTATATATATCCCCTCCTCTCTTAACTATAGTAAACAAAAAAAATTACTGCATGCAAGGCTGTGATAATGGTCAACTCACCCAAAGGAATCAAGGTAGAAGTGATGAGCATAATTTTTGGAGTAAAACGTAGCGGCTTCATTGTTAGTATTTGAAGTTGAGATTTCTGGTGGCATATGCTTCTGTAGAACAGAATAGTCTGTTGTGTTGTTGATCCTAGTGTTAGTCTGTCGTTTCTAAGAGTAGTCTTAGGTTGTACTCGAATGTGGTTAGGGCTTGAGCACAAGCTTCTTCTATCTGGTCATTTGTCAAAAATGGCAACTTGCCATTATATGTTGGGAACACAACTTGATCAAAGGTGAATGAAATCGAAATTCTTCCATGAGATCAACAAGCAGTTGCCGCAATCAGGATTATTTTTTGGCAAAAAGTGAACATGATGACATATTTAAATATTTACTTAATTTTTGCCCAAGGAAAAAAAATAAAAAAAACGAAGAAACTGCACCAAAAAAATGATAGCATTTGGCTGCCTGGTTAAATCACAGCAACAACATCCAAGCTATCGTCATACCATGCAACCGATTATAAGCAAAAGCAAACTATAAGCGTCCAATAAGTATTATCGTACCATGCAACCAACTACATACGATACGTGTCCTTTTGCTTATAGGCATTACTTTAACTGTTGTCGTGTGGCCAGCAAAGTATTATTCTAACTGAATGCAATTAATCCCCAGAAATCTTATTATACATAATTAGATGACCTTACAAGGCCTCCCACTGTCAAGATAGAAGATAAACGAGTATAAGGAAGCAATGGACAAAATTTCTTAAGAAACAAAACAGCAAACGTATAGTTCAAAGTTGATTAGCAGACTGAATTATAATTTGCAGAATGAATTATCTTCAATCCCACATAGGTTTGATGTGATGCTCTTCACAAGAATACTATCAACCCCTGGTGTAAGCATAACCATCAGGTTCATCGTTGTTTTCCTTCAAATTGTTCTTGTGTCAGGTTCTGATCATCATCATATGTGCCCATTTCGTCATTTTGCTTGCTACCAAACTGGCCATCATCTTCAGGTCCCAAACCAGAATTGCTATTGAATTCACTGCTAGCGAATCCACCAGAATTTTCATCACCAGCACCAGCAGAAGCACCATAGTCTCCTCCGGCACTACCACTGGAGTTCAAGCTGCTACCGCCATAGCTGCCCCCACCACCGTAACTTGCATTACCATAGTTATCACCACCACCATAATTACTCCGACCATAGCCACCACCCCCGTAACCACCGCCACCGCCATAGCCGCCACCCCCATAACCACCACCACCACCATAGCCGCCACCAAACCCTGGACGGGACCTTTCTGTAGCATAATTCACCCTGATCGTCCGACCATGAAGATCCTGTAATACAGTACATTGATATGTTAATATACACATTGCCAACTTCCCAATTTACTGAAATCCCAAAATTTACAAACCATGGTCTATTCACATAAACTTAACTATGAATTGACACAAACATTCCAACAGTAACAGTCAAATGAAAAATAGATGCGTTTTTCCTGTTTGCTTTTAAATAGAAAGCATTATATCTAACTAGTAAGATTATTCAGTAACCCTTATAAAATCTTTGGTTCTTTTAACTTTGGTTTTTAATTCTGATGTCACATGGAAAGAACTGACAAGGTTCCCCTGATGTACTTATCTATAAACTGACTAAAAATAAATAAAAAGAGTAATAAAGACAATTTCATGCAATGCATCCATGGAAAATAAGAACACTACATGCAGATTAACATATGTTACCATCCTAACTTTAAACCACATATACAAGGTGAGGATCCGTGTGAAGGAATGCACTTAGTGAGCAGAATGGCAAAAGCATATCAAAGAAAAATTTCCTACTTTGGGACATATGTCGACTTTACTACAGTTGAGCTGAAGAACAACAATCGTATGGTCTGGTAAATCAACAGAGTTTCACTATTCAAACAACAAAGTAGTTACACTTTGATAAGTGCAAAATAATACTTATTTAAATCATACTATTGGTATATGAGACTTCCAAAATATGCTAACCTTGTCAATCAACTGTCAGACTAGTTAATGCATGAGTTTGGCTGGGCAAAAACACACACGGAAAAAAAAAAAAAAAAAGTACCTGCCCATCCATCCCCTGAATGGCACTGGAAGCGTCCTCAGTTGATGTGTAAGTAATGAAGCCAAATCCTCTGGACCTACCAGTCTCGCGATCCAAAATAACCCTTGCTGGAAGAATGTCAACTAAATGTAAAAACAATGATAACCTTAACACTATATGTATATATATGCATGCTTGAGACACAGGTAGCCTTTGTTTTTTTGGGATAACATAAATTTAGAAAAATGAAAAATAACATGACAAGAACTAACCAACATTTTATTGTTCATTTGCCTGTTTGTTCAGGTTGCAGATGATGACAAGACAACTACTAACATTAAAATCATTCTAAGGAATAGAGGAACAAAGAGAGAAGTAAACACCAAAAAAAAAAAAGAAATGAAAAATATAAACTGTAGTTTGTCCTTACAACAAACTTCTGCCAAAAACAAAAGAAAGTACTTGCTTCATCACTTTACATCACACAGAGCATCTTATTAACATGCTTTGGACCGACTGTTTATATTCACCACACATATAAAAACAAACAATAACTAACTGTTGGATGCTACCTCCACCAGCAAAACAGGGGAAAAAAAGAGAACAAAGTGTGTCAGAGAGAAAAGTGGGTACCATCAACCACCTCCCCATAGCGAGCAAAGGCATCTCTCAGACTTGCATCATCTGTGCTATATGAAATACCTGCAATGGAGATAAAAAAAAAATCATATAACTGTCTTAACATGCTCCATTCGGAGAAAGTTCAGAAGGATTAATCAATATACCTCCAACAAAAAGTTTTGAAGATGACATGGATCTGATTGCATGGTAAATTGATGGGGTAGACCCAGATAATTCTTGATTAATGTACTTGACAGAGGAATGCTTGAGTAGGTTCCCCACTTTATTGAGGAATGCCATTGTTCAAACCTAAGAAAAAGTGTCAAATTTAGTAAAAGCTAATATAATCGATTTTCATATGATATAGTAATAGTAATAGTAATTATACTTTTGTTGCTCCAACCAAGCACAATATTAATATTAATATATTAGTAAGAAGAACCCGCGGGGGGGAGGGAGGGGGGGGGGGGAGGAGGAGAGGAGGGAATAAATAATACAGATTAGTATCATTCTGAAAACAGGTTATGTAATTGCAATCTCATTTCACATTGACCACAGCATAAAGATTTGTAAGTGACAACACGCAGGTAAAAATTATGTGTTCGAAAACACCAGTGTAACCAATAGGTAGTCACTATCTTCTCTATTTCAGACCCACTGCTCTCCCTCCCAAACCCCTACAAATGATATAGTGATTACTTCAAAATAATAATAATAACGAGCTTTTACAAGCATTATAAGTACTTGATTTTCATTTGCATTCCTAATAACTTGACAAGATTATTGCCCATCAGGAATAATGGTGCCCTTGTAAACCCTTTTGATCTGAAATATATGCACGTATTTCTGAGCAAAAGTAATTGCAGCTAATAAGAAGGAACAAACAATTTCGAAAGCAAAAACTTCCTTTCTGGGCCACAAAAATATGCACAATCCAGCAATCATGGTTGTATTAGCAGCAGATTTTATATGGAGAAATCAATCAAACAAAACGATCAAAATAATGAACCAACGGAAATCTTAATTAGCATATAAGGCTATCAAGGAAACAGAAACTCTTCATAAACCTCAACAACAATAAAGATGGAAAACGGTGAAATCAAAATGAAATGAAGCGACCCATATGGGAACGCTCAGTCTTTGGAAGAGAATCATCTAGAAGAGATTAATCTGAAGAACTCACCTTGAGAAAGGCTGCTTCTCGTTCTCCGTTCGGTGTCAGCTCGAAGCTAAAACCCTTGACAGCACTCGTCACCGGGATATAAAGTAGGGCTTTGCTTTATATAGAGGGCACGTGGCACACGTTCAATATGGACCGTTCGATTCTTAAACCTATTTTTTTATGAGATTTTTTTGAGAGATATTATATGATATTCTATTTTATTATTCTTAAACCCATTAATTGTAGTGAAAATACAAAATTTAGTCATTAATTTATTAAAAAACGTTGGTCTCAAATAAGCATTTGTCTGTTAGTGTTTAAATATTTATCTCAAGTCTTTTACTTATGCATTGTTATGAATTCCTCATCAACTAGTAAAAGACCTCAACTTTCATATTCATAATATCAATTAAAAATTTTGACATGGTTCAAATAAATTCACATAAGCAATAATTTTTTTATATAATTTAATTAATTAAAAAAATTAAAATTCAAAATTCAAAATACATCTAGTTAAAGATTATCTTAATTGAAATACAAAATTGTAACTGTGTAAGATTGGAATAACGTATGAGAAGAAAATTCATTGTTACAATTACCGTTTCAAATATTCAATTGCAGGGTTTTTCATAATAATCTTCATAAAATGCTTTTGCTGATGTAAAGAGTCAAAATTGCAAACTTTTGCAGATGATAGAAGTTAAAATTGTTTAAATAAGCAATGTTTTTAAAACCAGACCCAAAAATTAAATTGGTGAAAGAAATTATTTACGGTTCAATGGTTCAAACTAAGGTTGAATTATGGTTTTAAATATATGAATATTTTATCAAAATATAATATATATATATATATATATATATATATATATATATATATATATATATATATACATAAGAATTTAATAAGTTTTATCAAAAAAAAAAGTCTAAAATAAAAATTAATTTTAAAATTGTTTTAATTTCTAAAAAGAATGAAGTAATAATATAAATTTATATGAGTAGTGTGTGTAAGTTATTTCATACGAAGCAATAACATGAAATCAAATGAAGTTTCATATTAAATATATTTAAAAAAATATTTTATCTTTACTTAAAAAATTATTATTTTGTAATTAAGAGATTTGAGCTCATAAAAATTTGACTCCATAGATAGAAGATAGGTCCAATTAAGAGTTTTTTAAAAAGATTTAAAAAATATTAAAATAGGTTCAATCATAAATCAATTCCGTTTTGATAGGTTTTTGCTGGTTTTTGATCAATTTTTTAACTAGCAATTTTTTACATATAATCGAATCAGTCTAGGAATCTATTCATGATCCAACCAATTAAACTAGTTAGTCCGGTTCAATTCTCAAAAGACCATAAATAAGTAGAAATTTTATCATATGAGTCATTGGGAGACGAGAGGGGTGCTTCATTATTATCAGCCACATTCAGCATTAGTACTTGATCTTCAACTAGGCATCCCTCTACAATATCCATCAACAATTCCCAACATTGATGGATTGTTGTAGGTTGGTTGGATCTGTATTGGTCTGATTCCCTTCTAAATGGATAACTGCAACTGTGTAATCGAAGTTGTATGTGATTTTTTGGATTTGGCAATTGAGAAGTGTTAGATGCAAAATCATCTTTGGGCCTTTACTTTATAATAAAATTTTTAGATTAAATTGGTTCTTGACATAATATTAATATCTTTTTGACTAAGCAGTAAAGAGATTGATTAAGCATCAGCATCAAGACTATCACACTTGTCCTTGCCTTCTGCTTGTTCTTGTAATTGTAGTACAGTTTCAAGTTCAACCTCCACTTCGCCCATCGTTGGCCTCTCGCTTGGTTCTTCAAGCAAGCATCTCTCTGCAATATCCATGATCAATTCCCAGCACTCTGCTTCTATCTTTCCCTTCGGAGATGGATCAACAATCTTGTCAGCGTTTCCATTTTGTACAAACAGCCGAACTTCCCGAGCTAGATTCTTGAAAGTGAAGGTAGTGCAATCCACGAGCTGCTCCTATGCAAATTTCTAACCTTTGCTTCCAAGAAAGTGGCTTTTCAACATTCTTATGCAAGTGATGAGAGAGAGACCCATTTGCCGAGTACTCATACACAAGAATCATCTCATCTTTTTCTTCACAAAACCCAACATGCTGGGCAGATTCGGGTGGCGAAGCTGGCAAAGCAGTTGAATTTCATGCTTCAGCTCAGAGAGGCGCGGGCGTCATCTGAACTGGTTTGGCAAGCTTCTGAGATAATCGCAACGGTTTGATCAGCTGAAGCAATATTGATGGAAGCTTTGTATACAGCAACAGAGAAACCCGTTGCAATCAAATGGCTTTTATGGAAATTGTTGGTTGACTTTAGCTGAGCAAGAGAAAAGCGATGACATAGTTCCTCTATCAGTGTTGGTGGTTGCTGTTGTTTCTGTAACAAAGAATCTGATAAACTAAAGCATCGTGCAAGAAGTGCCATTTAAGAAGCAAGGAAGGTTGAATTCAATGACTGTACCTACACCCTGTGTCTCAGTCTCAGGGTTGCGATGTAGCAATGGAGGAGATGGAGGATTGTTGACCAAAAGAGACTATTTTATAAACAAGAAAAAGAATGGACATGTGAACAGGTAAACACAAGGACATCTGTCAAAAAGTAATCAACTATATCAGGACTCGATTCAAATCCTTCAGTTACATAGACAAATCACTATACTTTTTCATATCAGACATATAAACAATATGGTTACGTGGTGGCATAAAGTAATTGTCTATAAAAAAAAAAAAGACAACACGAAAAATTTCGAACAGATAACTTATCTTAGCACTATTCTAGCTTTAATACACTTAATTGTAGAGTTTTAATGGGATCCAAAGCATTAGTGTTAATGTGATCGTACAAGGAATATTCTAAATTTTAGCCATAATTTTCATTATTTTTCCAAATGCATATATGAAAAGGAGGAATGTGGGGTAATCTCCACTTTCTTTTTCCTTTTTCTATAACTTCATTTTCTTCCCTTGTTGATTTTATTATATCATTTTCCAGGAAAGAGGAAAATAATATATACTCGTTATTTTAGTTAGTGCCTTCATACCTTTGGATCTTGGTGGGGGCAAGGCGGCTCAGAGGCATTTTCATCCACAAAGTCATAATATAATAATACAGAAAGTTAGCTCCAATATTCAATACGCTTTAAATATCTAAACCACCAATGCTGACATTTTGACAAATCGCCTCCAAGTCTTGGGACAGATTCAAGGATTTCAAGTTGGTCAAGGAAGTGTCCCTTTGAGTTGGCAGAGTTCCTTTTATTTGGACAGTATTGGGCCCATCATGTTAATCACTTGAAAATGGTGGCCAACAAATCCTTCCTGCTTGACCCATTTCTTTGCTGGCCCTTTGGGAAGTATTTTCATTAACCACACATGTGACCTCAATTCGTCAAAGGTCATTTGCTTGCCTTGTCAAAGGCCACTTCTACCATTATGGTCTTATCAAATACATTTCTTTCTGGATGTTTGACTAGTGGATTATCTAGAGGACCTTTAACCGGAGTCAAATACTGAAAAGTTATTTGACTTGGTTTTGCTCTTATAGCAAAAACAAAACCAAGTAAAATAGAATGTTAAGATGAACATGTGACCAGACAATAAATGATGGGATACAAAATAATTGTATAAGAGGAGACATTAAAATAGCACCTATTGAAAAAATAGATGATAGAAAATCGATTAACATGGTGTAGACATATACAAAGGAAGCTGCTAGAGGCACCGGTGAAAAAAGTTGATCTTATGGTATTTAATCCTATGAAAAAGTGCTGAGAGAGACCTGAAAAGACACTTGAAAAAATTATAAAAAGAATCTCGAGATTAATAATATTTTAAAAAATATAATTTTTGATAACGCACAATATCATTATGTGATATATGTAATAAACCTTATCTAGCATAATAAGGCTTGTTATTATTGTTGTTTGCTCTTCTAGCAACAAATATCTTAGCTAAAAGTCCAAAGCAAATTGTCAGATCTCTGCTGAGGCAATTACATGGAAATTTGAACCAGAACCATTCTCGTTATGAAGGGAGTTTTCCAATTTAGACAAAACTAAAATCACAAACACACCTGTGCACACCAAATGACGTGCAAGAAATATTATGCTCATGAAGGCATGCAATTCTCTCCAATCAGACAAGCAAAGTTGGAACCCAAATTCCACCAATATCAGATAACTGGATTGGAAAAAACCAGATGATAATTGTTCTATTTTTAATGTAAATAGGCATTTCTTTGAGAAACCACAAACAGATTATCACAATACTGATTCTTTTTTATTCAACTTAGAAGTAATATGAAGAAAACATTACAAAAGCGGCGAAACCTTGAAAATTTTCTAATCACTGAGAACATATAATGAATTTAGTGGAACTAAGGGGTTTGCATGGACCCTAACCTGTCTGTGATTGTACAAGTCTCTATTAGAGAACAGGGTTATTCTGCCTATCTGCTATCATCTCTTGTGGGGATTTTGCAACGATTTGGGCGATCCCTCAAAGAAATCTAAAAGGAATTTTTCTAAATCATCAGCATTGTACTTAATGTGTTTGTCACTTATGTGAGCACTATGTCTCCCTACAAATGTCCTGTAAGCTTGAATCACCTTAAGGGATATAGAGATGTGCAAGTCTTCGCGGAGCTGAACGTCCGGGATGAGCCAAGCTGTTTGGATCCTGTAAACATCCTCAAAGGCAAGGTAGAAGCTCCGTAACCTCTCCTTAAGAAGATTCCTTGAGATAGAGGTTGTACCAGGAGTTTGAATTCCTTCATCCTTGAGCAAGGAGAGAATGGAACTCCAACTGGCTCTCTCATAATTCATCGCATGCTGTTGAAATTTCCAGTTGCGCCTTCGGATCCATTCATCTCCGTATATGAGCCTAAGTTCAGACCCCTTCACCTTTTCAGCCATATAATGTATATTGTTCATTAAGAATAAGTGCTGAAAAGGTGCTTCCCTGTATAACTTGGACTTCTCTTCAAGGTTGCATTCCAGTATTGAAGCAACTGATTGAAAGTGGAGCACCATCGAGGAAAATCTTCCTGGAGACCCCGGGCTTTTGCTGTCTTCTTCTGTATCTGGGCTCATATCAGGTGATAATGAAATGACATCCTCGTCATCTGGATCCTTCAGAACCAGATTAAGGGTCTCACTGCAGTCAGTAAGAGTCCTCATATAATTCATGACATATCTGGTCAAAGGATGAATTCCACCACCCACAAAAGGAGTGGATGATGCGTTTGATGCTATGGCATTTTCAAATTCAATGAATGTTGCTCGCACACAATCACCTAATCTCTTCAGAACCTCATGGCATTCAGTTCTAACAGAAGAACCAACCTCATCCGGATATAAAGCATTTAAGTCCGGCATGAGGTCAGCTAGAACCTCATACATGTGAAGAATGCGAAACAGTTTCTCAGGTTGGTGTGGGCCAATTGACATAGCTTCACTAAAATTCAAAAGCTGCAATATGGAAGTCTTTGATGCATCAACGAAACAAACTATACTGATTGGTTCCCCCTCCCCAAAAATCTGGTCACTGAGCCACTTCTCACTTGCAAGATACACCCTAACAAAGATTTTCACAGCCCAAACCCACCTTTTGATTTTTGAATTTAGGGTGCCCCAATCCATTCTCAAGACGTCCTCAATACTCAGTCTTTCCATATCAAGAATGTAGAGGCACTCATCTAATGCTTCCCTCCGGACTGTGGTATAGGCGTGTGAACATTCCTGATCATAATTGGAGGCAAACATTAACTCTGCAATACACCTGAGCTCTGGGATCACATCTGGATGAACCAAATCAATGGTGTGCTCCTCTGAGGGTCTGCTGACACTGTCTCTTTGGAGTGACTCCTCAATTGATTCATCACCTAAAGAGACTATAGAGCTCTCATCATTGACATCTTCCTCACTGGATCGAAAAGAAACATACTCAGGTTCAAAGGGCTGCCTGTTCTGTATAATCAAGTTCTTGAACTCCTCTTCAATCCGTGCCATAGCTGTTTGAAGAACATTATAAGCCCTCAGCAAGCACTTGTATTCTTCGTTCTCTTTGCTCAGTTGCATACTCTCCAACCTTTCAATCAACCGGCGAGCGTCATCAGCAGCATTCAGATATTCAGATGCTTCGTCTGGCCTTGAATCCCAAATCATAGACTCGTCTTTCTCCCATTTCATAATTTTCTCCTCAATAGCATTAAGCCTATCTTTAATTGCTCTAACACCCTCCTCCTCCTCCTCCACATCTCCCTCTTCTTCCTCCTCCATGTCACTGGGTTTGGTCATGGAGGACAATCGGCTGCCAAGATCAGCCAGAATTTTCTTAGCATCACTAGTGAGTTTCTTATTTGATCCTAATGCCCTCACAATATGTCTTGCAGCTGCAATTAGGTTTTCTTCTCTCTCTAACTGATTCGTAACGTGAGAATCCTCCATGGCCATAGAAAACAGACCCAAAAAAGAACAATTACAAAAAACCAATTCAACTCCTTCACTTCAAAAATCAAAATTGAACTCAGATCCTCCTTCCTCCTCAGAATAATTACAAAAGTTCAGCAACGATCATCCATCAAACCCCACAAGTTATTAAGGGCAAGAAAAACACTTTACGCCTGCACAAACCAAAAAAAAAAAGAAAACACTTTTTTATTATTGATGCACAACAAAACCCACGACAATCAAGATAAAAAAAACAACGTTAGAACCTCTAGTTGTTCAAAGAACGATGAGAGTAACTAGAAAGGATTGTATTTGCATGCCTTCTGGATTTCAATCTGGAGCTTGTTGAATTGCAGAAGCTATGTCATGGAACCCAGAAACATCCCAATTAAGCAGAAGCAGAAGAAGCACAACAGAGGGTGAAATTCAGAAAGATCTATCTGCCAACAGAAGCAATTGAAGTCTAAAAGGGACTGTACGGTTAATTGACTTGAACAGCCCCGATTTGCAGACGGTTTAGTGAAGATTGGAAGAAAGGAGGCGAGTTTTTAGGAGCTTTAAATGACAATGAATATATCGGAAAAAGGTGTGGTGGGCTGCAATTTCTATGACTAATCTAAATCTCATAATCAACTTTATTATAAAAAATTTCGAACACGGTCCATTATTATTTTTATTTTTATTTTTTTGGTCTGGTTTTGTGACTTTGACCTCCGTATTAAATTTATATCTAACTAACTGTTTTGGACGCGTTCAATTGGAGAAAAGATATTCTCCAACCTTGCAAAACAAACAAACAAACCAAAGCACCAATTTTTTTTGCCCTCTTAAAACTCTTTCCTTTCTTTAAACATTGTGTTTGGTTAGGGATAAAACATAAGAGAAAATAAACTTTCCCTAACTAGAGAAAAAAAAAGAGAATGAGATTCACTTAAAAATTAGATTTTTTTAAAAAAAAAATTATTCTATTTTATCTCTATTTTCTCTTTTTAAAATTACCAAACTATACTAAATAAAATTAATTATAATAAGAATATTACTGTAATAAGAAATTAATTTTTAATTTATCTTTTTTTCTTACTCGTATTTTCTCCTCACCTTTCTCTTTCCTCCATTTTCTCTTCTCCCATTTTCTTTCCTTTCTTTTTATCTTCTCGTCAACATATTAGACAATAACCCTTTGTGCAGTTGTCCTTCATTCCCTGTTTGCTAATTTTGTGGGGAGGGATAAATATTAGGTAGCACATTAGTTGACTTGTCTCTAAAAGCATGTTTGGTTCACTGTGAAAATGTGAAGAGAAATAGAAAGGTGAATAGAAAGTTTTATTAATATATTTGTTATGAAATGAAAATGAATAAAGTAAAAAAAGAAATATAATTTTTAATAAATAATAATTTTGATAATTTTTAATAAATAAACTTTACTTCACATCTATACAAGTTCCTAAATCAGTGTAATTAGACATGCCATGTCATCAAAGAAAAATATATTTTAAAGATATCAAAGTTTAATTAATTTTATTTGCATCAATTATATAATAATTAATTTATTCTAATTCATTCATTTAGTTTTAAATGAGTTATGATATTTTATTTATTTAGTGAGAGAAAGAAAGTCTCCCATCACTTCCGTTTCCTTTTCATTATGAACTTTTTACGTTTTATTTTAATTATTCAATAAAAATAAAATAATAATAATTAATTATAATGAGATGTGGAGTGACAACTTTCTCCATTTTCTAATTCATTCAAACTTTATTGTTGATCTTTATTTATTGAAAGAAAAAAAAAATAGAGCTTATATCATACTTGCAAGGTATTTTATTTTATTTTTATTGATATTGAATAGAGCTGTGCTAGTGTTTTTATTTTTTATTTTTAGCATAACTTTTAAGATTGTTCTTTTATTTATACTTTTCTGTCTATAGACTATAAAATTGAAAAACAGAAATATAATTATAACAAAATAGTGAGCATTTCTATTTTACAAATTTATCTTTTGTATTTTTTTTAATGTTTTAATTGTGATTAATGAGTTGCTCGGTATTTGATTAATATTAAGACTTATCATTTTATCATTTTTGGATGAGAATGATTTCAAGAGCATTGTTTAATTTTTTTTAATATTGAATTTTTGTTGGTATAACTTATTAAGAGTAGATATGTTCTTCATTTATATTTTATGTTATTTTTAGCAATCCAAATGCATTGCAGAAAACGTAACTCCCAGGGTAGCATGAATATTCAAATCTAAGTAATAAAAACATTCATTCACCTTAAATAATTAAAATGACTTTAGGAATGATCTAATACTACTAAATATTTAATATTTTTAAATTTAAAGAATAAAATATTTCTAAAATAGATAAATCTCATTCCAATAGTAACTGAGCATGGATAATATTAAAAAAAAAAAACTATTGTAAAACTTGTCAAATTCATAAATTAAATGTGCTTTATTCTTTTTTAATTTAAGATATTTAGTTAAGAGATTACTCATTAACATTTACATAGGATCAAAATAATTATCCTTATTTTGTAAAATGAGTCTGACTCTAAAATTTTTTATTATTTATTACTCTCGCGAACAGAGTTAATGTCGTGCTCAAATAATATCAACGTAATTTAAGTGCTGACTAAAAATTTATAGTGCTTGGAAAGTTTCCTTTTAGTCAGGGGATATGTTGAATACAAAATTTTCTTTATGTGGAGACTGCTTTATGTCTTTCTCTAAGTTAATGAGAATAGTTTTTAGTTGAATCATAAATATGATACGCAGGTGATGTTGAAATGTGTTGACAATTTATAATATTGGTAGAAATCACACTGATCTAACAAGCAGCATTCTCGTATAATGTTTTAGCATAAAATGTTCATGTCCAAAAAGAGTTTGCAGTGAAATCATATTAATTTATATGGACATTTAATTTAAATGAAATTCAATAAAATATTATGTAAATACTTATACTAGACTTGGCCCATTTGATACATAGTATTAGAACATGAATAGAAACGAAATGAAATAGTTTATCAAATTATTTTGTTATTTGGTACATAAAAATCAATAACACCTCTTATCTAAAATAAAACTAGGTATATCGAATTGGAAAAAAAATTACAAAAATGTGCAATTTCTTGTTTCAAGGTGAAAATGTTCATTTTTCACTTTTTTTTTTTCCCTCCTTTATATGAGATTAGACTTAGAACAAAAATAGAGTATGAAATAGAATTATCATTCCTTGTACCAAAGTAGCCATTAGTTTTTATTCAAAGCCTTATCTCTTTTATCTTCTTTGCATGCACACTACTTTCCAATTTTGTCTCATGCAATTTAGATTGAGTTTCAAGAATTTACTAGGAAGATGCAATTTAAAGTCCTAATGATGATGAGAATACAATTTTATATATGGTGTGTTCTTTTTTGGTGGACTGCACATTATCATTATCATGGTACAAAAAAGGACAAATCAAAGCCTACCAAATTGGAAAGACAAGAATCACCAAAAGCCTTATTCATCATTACCAGTATGTAACACATTGATTGCTTTTGCATTGCAATGGAGTTAGAAGACAACAGTACAGTTTCAAGTATTTCTATTTCTAGAAAGAATTTCGAATTTTTTTTTTCTAAAAGATTTAAAGAATTTTATATAGTACCTAAACAAATGTAAAATAGTGTGAAGTGAAAAATTTTGCAAGTAATTAAACATTTTAAAAAAAAAAAAAATCATCAGATACATTATGCTAACTTATTAATTAGGTATGTGAAGATTGATAAATTATGAATCTATCATTGTATTTCTCCAAGAAATTAATATCATATGAAAAAAAAAATTATATAAAAGATTTGTTGACCAGCAAATGTGATTGATGGCCAGGTGTGGCTAGAACTAGACTGTAAATAGAGTTGGGGAAGAAGGGTAATAATAATACTTCCCTTTCTTCTACTACAACAAATCTCCCATCATGATTAACATAGAATTAATGCCTTTCTGCATACTTATATAATCATATATTTTTTATAAGTAATAGACTAAGAGATGCAAAAATTATGAATCTTACCCAAAAAAAAATATATTTAATGAGGTGAAACTCATATGAGTTATTTGATTAATTAAATAAGATCGCTTTTATTTATTGGATGAATTAGATATCAATTTAATATTTATATATCCTAACTAACTTCTTTTTGTTTATATAATGATATATACAAGTTTCAATCAATAAATTTTTCATTTTATTTATATCTTTTGCTTCTAACCAATACCTAATAACTTATATATTTTGTTTGCATGAGACAAATGAAGGGAAATAAAAGATACACAATTATATAATTTTTTAAACTTGTGAGAAATTAATTAGAATATATATTTTGCATAGACCATTGGACTCCTCTGCCTATATATTCTCCTAATTTAAGAATCCAGAAGAGAGTTCAAGGACTTGATCAGGTCAGATATGCCATAAAGAATTAAGAAGGCTGCCCTTATTTCTAGAGCTTTGAAGGAAAGAACTAGGTCAATCCTAGTCTTTCTTTCATGTCCTTTTCTATCCAATATTATATATATTTATATTGATATACAAATAAAGCCTGTGACTTATGTTCATGTCTAAATGGAAACTCTTATTCATGATTTGTCATAAGTGATCTAATTAAGACCTAATCTTTCTATCTTCTTAGGTTTGGATTTGGTGGTTGTGGGATGTAGACAGAAAATTTTTGTGACTTAATTTCCAACAGCATTTGTTTATATAGATAATCATATATGACAGAGAAAATAAAGATTTATCAAAGCTCTCATGGAAAATAATAGAGTCATTTAATCAAAGTGAACCAAGTCAATCAATATGGTGTGAATGGGTTGGTTTATGAAAATTAGATCTTGTATCTATTAAATCAGAAAAAAAGAAGAAGATATTTCTATATTTTAAAGAGCTGTATTGTAATTAATATATATATTTTGGGTCTTGAGTTTTCCTTATGTAATTAAGATTTCTGTATTTATTAAATTTTTTGGTTTTAGACTTTTTCTCAATTATAAAAACCGACATTATGGTACTAATTACAATGTTTGGCAGATTCAAAATGACCAAGCAACCTTTGAAAGAGAAACAATATGACATCATTGAAAGAAATATATTTAAAAACTACTGTAATTTGCAAAGGAAGTGCTCCACTTATTCTAAATCGAATCAGCTACTTCGATTAATATTTCGTTCAAATTGCTTTCCTCTTGCAAACTGGTTCATTCGTTTCGGTTCGTGGGATATTTTCATTTTAGTTTGCAATGGTACTTGAATTGATACACTAGAATAAATTCAAAACTTAAGTGATAAAAGTGTATGGGGAAAGTAAAAAATTCAAATAACTCTAAGAATAAAAATGTAATGTTTTCATGTTTGATCCCAGTGACGCTATTACCAAAGTTTCAAATAAAAATTAGAAATAGAGAAAAAAAAAAAAAAAAAAAAGGTAAAGAAATATGAATTTCTATTGAACTCGTTGAAAAATATATATGATACAACAAAAAATGAAACATATTACGTCCCAAAATAGTATACTAATGAGACTACTCCTTTATACCATATATATAAAACTAAGTAATGCAACAGGTTCATGAATTCGTACCACCAATTAAAACATACCGCTTTCCTAGTAACTGTGGTAAAAAATTGGCTTGGCTCGTTAAAATTCAAGGTCAAGCATGTTTGAAATCAAGTTTGAGATAATAAAATCAAGCCCACTTAAAAACCAACCTAGCTTGTTAAAACTGGGTCTAGCCCAAAATTTTATTTTATTTTTTGCGCTTAGATCAGTATATATTCTAATTCCAATATTGATTTAGTCTTGTAGGGCTTCATGAGCTATGAACTCCTTGTAAATTGGAAGAATAAATACACCTGTGTCATTCCAGTTTTGATTCATTACATGGAAATTTGAACTCAAACCATGTTTGCCGCGAAGGGAGTTTTCCAATTTAGACAAAACTGACTCACAAAGACATCTGCACATCAACTGATATGCAAGCAACATTATGTTCAGTAAGGCATGCAAAGTTGGAAACCAAGTCCTACCCATATGGAATAACTAGATTGTATGATATCATTCTCCAGTCTTTACTGGAAATAGACATTTCGTTGAGAAACCATAAACAGATTATCATAACATTATTGTTTATTCAACTTAAAAGTAATATGAAGACATTATAAAAGCAGCATAAGCAGCTTGAAGATTTTAATTCAATAAAACCATATAATGAACTAAGTGGAACTAAAGGGTTTGGCATGGACCTAACCTGTCTGTGATTGTACAAGTCTCTATTAGAGAACAGAGTTATTCTGCCTACCAGCTATCATCTCTTGTGGGGATTTTGCAATGATTTGGTTGATCCCTCAAAGAAATCAAAAAGGAATTTTTCTAAATCATCAGCATTGTACTTAATGTGTTTGTCACTTATGTGAGCACTATGTCTCCCTACAAATGTCCTGTAAGCTTGAATCACCTTAAGGGATATAGAGATGTGCAAGTCTTCGCGGAGCTGAACGTCCGGGATGAGCCAAGCTGTTTGGATCCTGTAAACATCCTCAAAGGCAAGGTAGAAGCTCCGTAACCTCTCCTTAAGAAGATTCCTTGAGATAGAGGTTGTACCAGGAGTTTGAATTCCTTCATCCTTGAGCAAGGAGAGAATGGAACTCCAACTGGCTCTCTCATAATTCATCGCATGCTGTTGAAATTTCCAGCTGTGCCTTCGGATCCATTCATCTCCGTATATGAGCCTAAGTTCAGACCCCTTCACCTTTTCAGCCATATAATGTACATTGTTCATTAAGAATAAGTGCTGCAAGGGTGCTTCCCTGTATAACTTGGACTTCTCTTCAAGGTTGCATTCCAGGATCGAAGCAACTGATCGAAAGTGGAACACCGTTGAGGATAATCTTCCTGCAGATCCCTGGCTTTTGCTGTCTTCTTCTGCATCTGCATCCTTCAGAACCAGATTAAGGGTCTTACTGTACTCAGTAAGGGTCATTATATAATTCATCACATATCTGGTCAAAAGATGAATTCCGCCACCCACAAAAGGAGTGGATGATGCGTTTGATGCTATGGCATTTTCAAATTCAATGAATGTTGCTCGCACACAATCACCTAATCTCTTTAGAACCTCATGGCATTCAGTTCTAACAGAAGAACCAACCTCATCCGGATATAAAGCATTTAAGTCCGGCATAAGGTCAGCTAGAACCTCGTACATGTCAAGAATGCGAAACAGTTTCTCAGGTTGGTGTGGGCCAATTGACATAGCTTCACTAAAATTCAAAAGCTGTAATATGGAAGTCTTTGATGCATCAACGAAACAAACTATACTAATTGGTTCCCCCTCCCCAAAAATCTGGTCACTGAGCCACTTCTCACTTGCAAGATACACCCTAACAAAGATTTTCACAGCCCAAACCCACCTTTTGATTTTTGAATTTAGGGTGCCCCAATCCATTCTCAAGACATCCTCAATACTCGGTCTTTCCATATCAAGAATGTAGAGGCACTCATCTAATGCTTCCCTCCGGACTGTGGTATAGGCTTGTGAACATTCCTGATCATAATTTGAGGCAAACATTAACTTTGCAATACACCTGAGCTCTGGGATCACACCTGGACGAACCAAATCAATGGTATGCTCCTCTGAGGGTCTGCTGGCACTGCTTCTTTGATGTAATTCCTCAATTGATTCATCACCTAAAGAGACTATAGAGCTCTCATCCCCGGACCAAAAAGAAACATAATCGTGTTCAAAGGACAGCTGGTTCTGGAAAATCAAGTTCTTGAACTGCTCTTCAAGCCGAGCCATAGCTGTTTGAAGAACATAATGGGCCCTCAGCAAGAATTTATACTCTTGGTCCTCTTTGTTCAGTTGCAGACGCTCCAAACTTTCAATCAATCGGCGAGCTTCATCGGCAGCATTCAGATATTCAGATGCTTCACCTGGCCTTGAATTCCAAAACGTATACTGATCTTCCTCCCATTTCAAAATTTTCTCTTCAATAGCATTAATCCTATCTTCAATTGAATTAACTCCCTCCTCCTCCTCCTGCTCCATGTCACTGGGTTTGGTCATGGAGGACAATTGGCTGCCAAGATCAGCCAGAATTTTCTTAGCATCACTAGTGAGTTTCTTATTTGATCCTAATACCCTCATAATATGTCTTGCTGCAGCAATTAGGCTTTCTTCTCTCTCTAACTGATTCGTGACCTGAGAATCCTGCACGGCCATAGAAAACAGACACAAAAAAGAACAATTACAAAAAACCAATTCAACTCCTTCACTTCAAAAGTCAAACTTGAACTCTGATCCTCCTTCCTCTTTAGAACAATTACAAAAGTTCAGCAAATATTCGCCCATAAAAACCCAGAAGTTAGCAAGGGCAGGAAAAGCATTTTGTGCCTGCAAAAAAAGAAAATAAATAATCTTCGATGCACAACAAAACCAGTGACAATAACAATCAGGGACACAACATTACAACTTCAAGTTGAACAAAGAAGGATGAAAGTAAGTAGAAAGGATTGTATTTGCTTACCTTGCTGGATTTCAATCTTGAGCTTGTTGAAGTGCCAAGAAGCTATGACATTAAACCCAGAAATATCCCAATGAAGAAGTAGCAGAACAAGCACAACACAGCGTGGATTTCAGAAATATCTATTTGCCAACGAAAGCAATTAATTAATTTTGATTATTGATTAATAAAGTCTAAAAGGAAGTCCGCGGGTGCATTGAATTACAGCCCCAATTTTCAGGCAGTGTAGTGAAGAGTGCAGAAGGGATTCGGAAGCGCGTTTTGTTTTAAATAAATCTGAAAGTCAATGCACGTTCTTTTTTTTAAAAAAAAAAAGTAATACTGCGGAAATGTTAGCGAAAAACATTTTTTTTAAAAAATAAGTAAAAAGAAAAAAATATAAGTCATTTTAACTAATTTCAAATTATACAAAAATTTTCAATTAAATATACTAAATTTTATTTAAATCTTGAAGCCGTTACAATAATCTCTTATTTTAACTAATTTTTTATTGTTGTAAATAATTTTTTTCTAAATTTATTAATTATTATATATTCAATTTATTTTTAAATATAAATAATTTAAATACTGAATATACTGAACAAATAAATATTATTTTTATTTATAAATAAAATTATAAATTTATCAATTATTTTATATATTTAATTTAATAATTTATATTTTCTAGTCTGAATAGTTTTAAATAAAAGTATTTTTGCATCTTCTTTCTTGTTTTAATATATTAAATTACTTTTATATTTATGGATTCAAACACATTTCTTAATAAAAAAAAAATTTATTATCTGTTTTAAATACAAAATATTTTTTCTTTTTTTAACTTTTATTTCTACTTCTTCATTCTTTAAAAGTTAATTCAAACAAACTTTTAATTTTTATACTTTATTTTTATCTTCTTTACTTTTTATTTTCTACTTTTTTATGATTTTACCTCCATAAGTAACTATCTCTATAATTTTATTTTAAATAGTGTATAAAAGAGTGTTTCATTTTTATTTTTTTTTTTGGTTTGGTTTATTGAACTTTGACCACTTTAATTAGTGTATACAAGAGCATCCTTTAACAAATACTCACTCCAATCTTAAATATAAAATATTTTTAATTAATTTGCACATTTTAAAAAAATTATACTTAGTTTTAATAAAAAAGTATTATATATTTTCAATTTTACTCTTATTTATTACCCTCATTCAAAAAAAATTTATATTTAATTTTTTCAAAAAGTAACAATAAAAAATAATGGAGTTATTATATTATGTATTCTTTATATTCCATTGTAATTATTTTACATATATAGTAATTAATACAAAAAAAATAAATATAAATTTTTTATTATTTTAACACGCTACCCTATAAAATAAATTATTTTAAAAAAAATTACCTTATATTTAAGACTGAAGGGAATCTATTTTGTGTTTATCTCTAAGTAAATGAGAAGGAAATAATTTTAGTTGAATATGCACAAGTGATGTTGAAAACATGTGATCAACTCCTAATTGTGGAGAGAACCTCATGTCTATCTAATCTTCATATACTGTTAATATATGACTCTTCTCTGAGTTGGTTTTTCTCTAAGCATTTTCTCTCCTATTTCCTTTGACATATACCCATTATTTTCCAATTTTGTCTCATCCATGCAATTTCACATGAAAAAGGAGTGGGAAAAGGATTTAGTTTGGTCCAAAATTTGATAGGAAGATGCTCATGATGAGAATGCAATTTAGTTGTTGGTCTTTACTATCTACAAATTTATTATTAAAACTCTCAATTCATAATTAATTTAATTTTTATAACTAATTTGGTTCTAATTAATTTTTAAATTTAAATAAAAATAAAAATATTTTATATATATATAAACACAAATATAAATCTATATACTTAAATAATAAAATT
This sequence comes from Bauhinia variegata, assembly GCA_022379115.2. NCBI lineage: Eukaryota > Viridiplantae > Streptophyta > Magnoliopsida > Fabales > Fabaceae > Bauhinia > Bauhinia variegata. The sequence continues at coordinate 18,250,045 of CM039428.1, read as the reverse complement.
TTTATTAATAAGATCGAAAATAAAATTTATAATTATGAAAAGAGAAGAACAAATTTTAGGGTTGGGCCAACTCAATGGCCCAACAGCCACTAGCAATACTGGGTTAGGTTGGAGATTACTTCTTGCACATCTATCTAATTTCACGTGTCGCACATTTTAAAACTTAAACTTTTAAATTGTAAAGCTATATTCAGAAAATTGAACAGTTATAATACATGAGTAGTGTAAAAAGAAATTTTGGGTGGTGCAAAAAGAAATCCCGATTAGGTCACCAGTCTGCCCAAGCTATGTTGCCCAGTTTGACACCCATAATTAGTAATATTACTAGAATCAACTCGATCTTATTAGTCCATATTCAATTATTTTAACCCTTTCCCATCTAGCAAAAGTAAAGATAAAAGCAAAATGCATATTTACAAATTAGAACCTTCCATTTCTTCGTTTTTCCAATTGCATAATCAAACACTTGCTCTATTTTGCCCCTGGTTAATTTAATTGCTAACAATGACTAATAATACATGAAAATATTAATTTGCTTGGAACAATAACAATTAATTTGGTAGAAATTAGCATATCTTTTGCCTTTTACTTGCTTCCTTCTTTTCTTTTTCTTTTTCTTTTTCTTTTTTAATCTATTTTCTAAATATTTTTCCCTCCCTCCTCCCTTTCTTATCTTCTTGTGTTTCAGGACTTTGGAAGAGGCTTTCCTGCAAGAAATGATTTCAATAACTGCAGGGCAGCTCTGGGCTTGAATAGTGGCACTTCATGTCCTGCTCCTCTCACTGTTGCAAATGTCAGCCCCTCATACACCTCTGTCCACCCTCCAACCTTCACACAATTAAACCAGATATAAAACAAATTTAATTGAATACATTTATTAGATTAATCAATTAAAAAACAGTTTAAATTTGATTAAGAAAATTAATTAGCAGTTTATAAGATCAATTAGAACAACTCTTTTTAGGCCAAACAGTGGCAGTCTCTAATGAAATAGCTATTGGATTTTAAGGTTAGATTTCCTATATATATTATCAACAAAATGACCCTTTGCAAACTCATGGCAATATTTTGTTTCTTAATTTTTGAAGCTAACCCTAGTGCTAGGCACAATGGAATAACAGTAAAGACTGTAATTAATCAATAAAATTGAAAGCTAGGTTTGTGATTTGACCCTCACCTGATTCTTAACATACCAAGGGTACCAAGAAATTTTGGTTGTCAGTTTCAGCACTGCGAGGGAATATCTAGTTGCTGTTACAGGCACCACAGAGTCAACGTCCCCACTGTATAAATCAAAGAAAAGCAAACATGAACATTGATATACACAGAAAGAGCCATCAATCAAAGAATGACTGCATTTTCGGGAAATTCAGATTTTCCGTGAATTGCAGTATTTTCTTTTTCGTTTTCAAAGGAGAGGAAAGAAGAGATAGCAAACCTGAAAACCCAAATCCTTATTCCATGAGCAATCAACTCATTGTAAATTGGAAGAATTGATACATCTGTATCATTCCAGTTTCGATTTAAAATCTCACTGCATTAGATAATCAACAACTCAACTTAATAACCAATATATAAGACAAATAGATTCCTTGTAAAAAACTCTGATAGATATTAAAAATTAATTTAATCTAAAAACTTAATCTATTATATTAGTTATGACATGTATATATATAAATAATTTTATATTATATTTTACATAAAATACTTTAAAATTTTATAAATCAATTCTTGGTCCATATTTTGGTTTAAAAGGGAAGAAACAAAGTGAATGGACTCTCTCTCTTTCCTTATTTCTCCATTAAATCTATGCAGCTAACAAAGCAAGCATCTAATTCTAATCCTTCCCATTTTCGTTTTCCCTTTCTCTTTTCTTTTCTTTCAAAATCCACTCAACCAAACAGCATAACTAGCTCAAACTCACCTGCAAGCAGTCCACTTGTAAGGAATACCAGTTTTGTTAGCATGAAGTGCTTTCTGAACATCCGGCCTGTTGTAGTAAATCTCAGCATATTTCTCCGTACAGGGATCATACCCAGCCATTTTCCTGAAAATCTAAGGCAATATACATAAAAATTAATAAAATTCTCATAAATATTCTTCTATAATTATTTTATAGTTGTATAAAATGAAAGTAATTGATATTAATATATATAATTATGTACCGGATGATGAGGACGGTGAGGTAAGCGCATGGCGTGGCGGGTAGCGCCGGAGCCGCCGTCTGATTTAACGTTGCATGGAGGTGCATAGATGTTGTACTGATCAATGTTGCCAAATTCTTGATCCATGGCATAACTATACAACGATTCGCACTCGTCGGATTCTTTCTGCCGGTGAAAATCACAGGTGTTTATGAGTTGCCGGTAAGTCTGATCGGAGATCATAGCGTGGCTCCACCAGTATGTGACCGTGCCTAGGTTATCATAGTAGTTGTCCGTGACTGCATTGCCAACCTGCATCAATATTTTTAATTTGTATCAATTAATTAATTAATTAATCAAAAGGGTTATATTGATTAATTAGTTAAATTAAATCTTAAAAATCTTGTTAATGATTATATATATATTCCCTTTTGGGCAAAGAAAAGAGAGTTAAGTGATTACCATTATTCCTTTGAGGTTGATGGGGTGCTTAGCTTTTGTGTTGTAGCTCATGATTTCTTTGGCTAATTGAGGGACATAGTGGCCTGCATAGCTCTCTCCTGTGATATAAACTTCTCGATTCTTATAACGTGGAAATCTTTCTAGCCATCGAATTACGAACTCCAGAGAATCTTTAGCTGAAAGACATGATTAATTAAGTACAATCATTAGAAAAATCAATTATATATGTAATAATGTAAACATTCAAAAGAAACTTTTGAAGTTTGTTTGTATTGTTTTGGACACCGACATTTTTTTTATAACTTCAAATATCCATAATTTTTACCAAGGTTTCGCCATGATAAGTGTCTTTTTTTTCTTTTGAAGTCTACACCAAAGGTATAAGACTAATCATTTTTTGATATATCTGTAGTACAAGACTAATATTATTATTTGTGATAAGAGTAATAATCAATATATTTTTTTAACAAAAATTATTAAAATGCTTCATACTCAAGATTTTTAAATTGAAACCTCTTGGGATTTAATCTGCTTTCCCTAAGTCAATACATTAGTGTTATTCATTTAGATTAACTTTTACTCCTGCAATTTTTTAGATAACATCTTCGAATGCTTCTGTTAAGAGAATATTTTTTTGGCTTTTAAGATATGTCTACTTTTAAAATTCAATTAAAACATTGAAAATTATCCAACAATAATTTTTTTTATTGTCAAAAGTGTTTCTAATTAAAAAAAAAAAAAATCCAAACATACTATTAACAGTAACATTTTGATTGATATATTATATATTATCTTCTACAGTAGATATAAAATGCCAATGACCAAGACCCATAATAAACTTTGGCCTTATTCGATTTAATTAAGTATTGGAAGTTTCTATTATGATAAGAAATTTTTGTACTGAAGCAAAAGCAACAAGTGCAGACTAGGCTGAATTTGGTGCACAGGAATAGTACACTATGTGATCAGCATGGACCACCAGATTAAAAAGGTCTATGAATTGGCAATTATGTTATTGGCACATAATAATAACGTTAAACCCTTAATTAATTTGGCAAACTTAGTCTATCCCACCTTGGCCAATTAATCATCATTTTTGTATGGCCTACCAATTAATCATATCTACTTAGCTAGCTAGCTAGCGATTGTTTGAAAGAGATAAGCTATAGCGTGAATGGTGGTGACCAACTACCAATGAAGATGGGGAGATAAGTGGGCCCAACCTGTGCGGTGGTCGCCGGTGTCGAGCAGGTCCGATGACCGGTTGCTGTAGGAGAAGCCGACGCCGGCGGGAGTCTCCAAGAACAAGACGTTGGCCTCGGTGTTCCATGAGAACTTGTTAAGGTATAGCCCTGAAGCTGTTTTGTTTATTCGGAATGGACCTATTTCTTCGGATGCTCCATATGCCACCGATGAACAACCCGGACCTATTTATTAATCAAAATTAAATTAGGAAAAGAAAACAAATCAAAAGAAAAAAGACAATTTTATTTATTTACATTTGCACTTTGGCCTAAAAAGTAATGCTACTTTTTATACTAATCAAGATATAATTTGAATTTAACTAAAATTTATTTATTTTTTGTGAGTGAGAGACTCTACTAATTTAAATTTTACCAGTCCTAATTAAATAGTCAATTAGGTTCACATAAAAAAAATTAATTGGTTAGGTTATTGTCTAGATTTGTGGGATATCAATCTTTGAACCTGAAGCAGTAGTTAAGGTTAAAAAAAATGTGTAGTATTTAGACCAAATAATCTGCAGTCAATTATTGACCATAAGACCTATGGTTTTGTGTTGGAATGGACATTCATAATCAAAGTATAAAAAAATACATATATTTCCAAAATTATTAAAAAATATAATATTATGTTTTGTGTTAGGCATTTTAATTGTTCCAAAAAAAAATTATAATTCATCAATTATGATATATAAAGTGAGATAACAAATATTGTTCTAGCTTCACCAATCAAACAAGCTAGTCAAAGAGAGTGGTTATAATTATTGTGTGCTTTTGTTAAATTAATTAGATTGGATACTAAAAAAATGTGGAGGTTAGAAGGTGTTTGGTAAAATGATTTTTTTTTTAATCTTAGAAATATTAACTTATAAATTTTAATTTCTTATTTGATATCAAATTTTTTAAAAATAGAATCTCAAAAAAAAAAAATGTTTATCATGATTCTTTTTTATGTAAATTTCATTAAAAAAAATTCATGGGAGGATGAGATTCTAAATTTTTGATCTTTTAAGAATATTTTTAAAAAGCTTTTCATAAATATTTAAATCTAACCAAACACATTTTAAAAATCACACAATTCATAAATCTTAGAATTTATATTTCTCATAATTCATTAATCTTAAGATTCAAAAATGAATCTATCTACCAAACACCCTCTTAACAAATAGTCAAAAGGTATATTTGTGATAGCTAAATCATTAAACACGTTCATAAGATTTTAATCTTTAATTGTGGATATAAAAAGAGCTTTTATTAAGAAAGGATGCACCCGTTTTAAACAAATTAGTAAATGATGCATAAAGAAAGAAAAAGGTGTATCCTGCTAAATTTAGGGTTGCATTGATGGTGTGCACCAGCCAAGCTGGCTAACAGAACCCTATAGTATAATGGTTGAGTGAGAGGCTGCTTATTTATGAGGCCTGGTTTTTAGTTGCTTTCAAGCATTAACACTCTCTGAAAACTCCATCCCATGCGTGTGTAAATGTGTGTCTGTTTATGTGTGAAAGACAGGAGAGAGAGAGAGAGAGAGAGAGAGAGGGAAACTGTGACTTGGTTCATTTCATTACATTGTGTGTGTTGTGGATACTGTTGCTTTGTATGATGGTTTCTGCCAAACCCTTAGGTCTTAGCCAAGTTATGTTGTCGTATATGGGAGGGTTACTACTATTTTTCATTGTTAGTTAGGTCATCATTCCTGGCCAGCATCCATTGCCAACCCCACTCCTGTGGGCTCTACGTCAACTTTCTCTCTTTATTTTTTAAATTTTTTTAGTGCAAAAGACACTCCAATTTCAACTTCTCTCTTATCCTAAACCAAACACTTATTTATTGCACCATGGATAATTTCAATTAAAGCTGCTAAAAAGCTGTACCCTCCTATACCAAATAAGGTTAAAATATGATAAAACGATCCATGAGTGTTAATATTTGTAAGGAAACATCAAAGGTTAGAAGAATGTTAATGGGAAAGTGAGATTTAATTTAATAATTTATCGCTTCTTTTAAAGTATAAATCTTTTCAAGATTACAATTTTTGTTTTATCTTATTTTTTTTTTACTATTTATTACTAAAAAAATTGTTAAATAGAATATGAGATAGAAAATTAAACAAAAACGTGGTTTTCACGAATTTTACAGAAAAAACTTTTCAAAGGGTCAAAGATATTTTTTGAAAGCCAGTATGTCGGCAGCAAAGGAGTAGTTGTTATAGCATTTGTTGTATATAGCTTTTGGTAGAGAACTGAAAGCATAAAATATAACAATATAGAGAAAATTACACAGCAAATTACAATAACCGATGTAACAGTGAATATATGCAGTACAGTTAACTTCTACCAATCAAAAGCATGAATATGAATGCCAATTGAGAGAGGAGGGTAAAGGTATCTTTGGTCTAACCTCCATTGAGCCAAATGACCAGAGGTTTGGTCAAGGGATTGTTGGTGGCTTCAGTGAGCCAGTAAAAGAGGGCTCTACCAGCAACCTGGTTCACAGTCACATAGCCAGAGAACTGCTGAAAAGAGACCTTGGGTTGGCCGGGGAGTTCCAGAATCCTATCAGCTTCTTCTTCTCCTTTCTCTGCTTTTGCTCCTCTGAGCATGACCATGAACAAAAGAAGCAAGATATAAACAAAGATCTGCTTCTTTTCCATGGCTGTTATAATGAAGAAGAACAAGAAGAAGAAAAGGAGAAGCAAATTAAAATATAAGAAAATGGCTCTCTCACTCTCTCTTGCTAGTTGTCTGTGAGAGTAATGGGGGAAGTTGAAGTTAGGCTTGTGAGCGTTCTGGGAGGGATTAAATAGGGGCCGAAGAGAGAGAGAATAAGGGGAGTTATGAGTCTCATAAGTCATAAGTGATTTGGGCACCCCAAGAAATATATTTTTTAAAAAAACAACATTATTAAAATATAATTTTGACCCTATGCGATCTCATTTCGGAATGAGAAATTACTCTTGTCATTGTCAATTGCAACAGGAAGGGTCTAACTTTTGGCAGTGACAAAATTTTTTTTAATAAATCCAATCAGAAGTCATATCATTATAATTAAATTTGAATGATTTTAGAATCTGATGTATCTGAATGATTTTAATAAATCCAAAACATTGAATAATAACTTCATCACAGGACTTTTCAGCCCAAATCTAAAATATAGAATATATGCATGAAATGAAATGAAAAATATAATAGATAGCATCTAGTTTAATCTCCAATGTATTAAAAATTTAGAAAAAAAAATAAAAGTATTGACTTAATAGTAATATATTAAATCCCAAAAGCTTTTTAGGTCAAAAATATTGTATTCGAAATGTTAGAATCATTCTTATTAAGATTAGAGAGTAATTTATTAATTAATATTTTTTATTTTAAATAAAAATTATTCTCATACTTAAAGTGAATATATTCACATGCTTTTAAAAAAGTGCTGTTGAATTATACATATAGTAATTTTGGATTGTGATATGCTTAAAATTAAAGAAGTGATATCTTAACTATGGAGGAAGAAAGGAGTGGTCACATCAAATACCAAGAAATTCAAGCGAGGGATGATTTTTTGATAGGTTTCTTAAATCTGTCTTAATTAATTATATGTGCAACTGGATCACATGGTCTTTGCATGTCCATGAAGCAGTCCCTTCAATCTTCCATTAATTCGTCTTTGTATTTATGCCCAGAAACTTTGACTAGCTCTACCTCCAATTCTTTGATAGATTGGCATCTTTATCTATTTCTATACATCTATTTTGACCAGATCACTGGCTATCTATCTATCTATCAATCAGGGTTTTGGCTGGATAACTTAGAAAAATATCTACTTTGTCTTGCAGAGAGCTTATAATTGAACAAATTATTGTGATTCTTTTTGTCATATTTTGGTTGCAGTACAAAGTTAATTATGTGAGATTTTTTTATTTGGTTTGCTGTAACTTAGGTACTCTCCAATTATTGTGGTCATCTTCACAAGAAGGCTTGTGATAAGCCAAATATCTGCATTGGCCATGCAAGAGAAAAATAATGATGAAGCGAGTAAACATTCAGAAAGTGGATCAGATTTTAATGGTGTGCACAGTTTCTGCTTAACCTGTACACTGATCATCAGCTGATGTACAAGATGAGCATGATGTCATTTATATATTCAGTGACGAAAAAGGGTTGATGATTTAATTTTCATTGTCCCAATTTCTCACCATATTTCATTGCCCACTTGTGATAGAGTTTTCTGCTACAGATTCAGTTTACTGAAAGAAAAATTACTTCAAGGATGTGAGATATTTGTGAGAAATAGTACTCTACACAAACATTAATATTATGATTATTATTAGGGTTTTTTTCCCTTTGTTCCGAATAGAAAATTAGTTTACTATCTGAACGGTATAAGAATATTAGCATCTTAAAAAATGAATGGAGACCAACTCAGAAAATTGTGTGCATCCCAAGCTACAGTTCACGAGATTTATTAATGCAGATATTAAATGTTACTATTTATACATATGTATTAAAAAATTATTAATATATTTAAAATTTATTTTAATTTGATTGGATTACTTTTATTTAATTTTTTCATTAACTATATCATCAATTTTTTTTATCTTATTTAATAAAGGTATAAAATTAATAAAAAATTAATAAAATTTTAAAAGCCTACAACAATATATATATTTTTTGAAATAAAATAAAAACTTTAAAACAAATAGAGGGAGTAATAAAGCATCTCCCTACTCAAGTTTTTTTTATTTCCTTTCTTATCTAAACAAAAGATATTGCAAAGAATAGGTTTTACCAAATAGTGTTGTGGTCTACCCTAAAGTGCTTGCTTTTTCCTTATCAAGACCTTTGGTTCTAATCCTTTTTGGTGACATTGAGCCTATATTGTTGGTTCTATTTTTATTTTTATTTTTTGTGAATTTGATTGTAATATATATTAAAAATAATTTTAGTATCACCTGGTCATGAATTATACAAATTTTTTGACAATAGGAGCTAGTCTTGTTAATTTTTCCTTCTAAAAGAAAGTCCCTAACTTCATATTTGTAATTGTTTTTTTAAGGAACTGCTATAAATAAATGTCCCAGAAAGGAAGGTTCACCTATATTTTCCTTCAATGAAGAGATTATCTTTTTTGAGATGGTCTTAGACTCTTAGTGCAGAGACATAAAATTATGATAAACAACATTAATGCAAGCACCTACATTTATTGAACCTCATAGCTAACTGGAAATGTTAATTAGAAAAGAAAGCCCAGATAAGTTCATAAAGAATACTACGTTAGCAAAAATGAACTATATTTCAGATAATCTAAATCCACTTTATTTAATTCATGGTTGTTTTCAGGACTTGTAAAAATAATAAAATTTTCTTTTAGCAAATAGAGTGATTCATGTTATAAAATAGAAGTTACTAAATTTAAGCAAGAGAAAGAAGGACGATAATCTTCTATGGCATTAAATTGTGCCATACCTTGATAGTGAAGGTTAACAACCTCGAATCTTTTATTTATGGAGTAAATTACAAGACTTTTGTTTTATTTTCATTTGTTTCACAAAAGAACCCTAAAAATTCTATAGAATTTTTGTGACACCAAGAAACCAAATCTCAAACTTTATAGATAAACTTCTCATCTATTAGACTATACTTAATGGCTTTGCCTTTAGAATTTCACAAATCCAACGAAAATTTCAGCAAAGACATATTTTACAACATATATATATTGTTAACCTAGTTATAGATTATATAACTTTTTTAACCTTTTTATTTGCCTGAAATGTAATGAATATAAGCAAGAGATAATGCTTTTTTTGTTCTAATCGAAAGAAAAGAGAGATTTCTGTGTATTTCTCAATATATAGGTGCAAGCCAGCAAGGAGAGGGAAAGAGTGTGATTATTAATTACTAAAAACAGAATGGTGTTAATGTATTGTATGTTGTGGCCACTAGAAGAACATTATGATGACACTTTTGGACTTTGCTTTGCCCAGTTGCCCTACATGCAGATGCAGGTTGAGAATGTGGTTCACTCTGCATGCCCTTACAACCCCACTGCTTTATTCTATCTATGTTTAGCACTGTTTTTAATAACTCCTCCATTATATATATAGCTTTTTCTCTTCGACTTTTTGTTTCTTTGCAAACTTGTCATATACACAAAGTTTAGATAGAAACTTAAATTAGTGTCGGTTGTTCATATTTTTTCTTCGTTCAATCTTATCTTTTTGGTCTAAGGTTAGCACATGCATGGAACCAAAAGAATTGGGTAATTAGGAGGCGAAATTTAAAAGATGTAAAAAAAAGTAGCATGGTCGAGAGTGAGTGTCCCTATTTCACTATACTTATATAGTTCCTCCTTAGAATTTCAGGCTATAAACCTTATTATTTAGAATACTTTCAACCAAATAATCAACTAGCTAGTTACATAAACATCATCCAAATTTTATTGACCTACCAATGAGGTTAAGTTTGCAGAAATGACCAATCTTTTATAAAATGGTGAACCATTCCTTAAATTCTAATTGAAAGAAACATTTACATTTGATGTCAATTAATAAGACTCATTATTTCAAAACTTTATTTTATAGTTTTATAATTAGTCAAATTAATTAATTAATTAATAATTTATTTACTATTAAATTAGTTTTTTTATTAATCAATCAATAAATATCCACCAATTAACGTGGTGACTATTGGGTCAAGATCTGATACCGAATATTTATAGTTCGAGGAACAATACAAATAAATTAATCGACCGAGACGTGTGGGCTTTGATCAAAATTATATGCTAAAATAGTTACTAACTTTGAACGATGAATTAATTCATGCTATGCTTGTGTATATTATAAGTATGATATCTGGCAATAACGTAAAATCTGATTGAGGCAAAGTTTGGGGATTCCAACTGGGGAATTTAATCTTTTGGGGAGATTTTTTTATTTATAAAATATTTGCAAGTTGTAAAATTATTATTCTCTTAACATAATATATCATCATATGCATAGGGTAAGAAGGAAGATGAATTTTTTACTTCATAATATATTGAAAATCTTGCATATGATTATGTTCATATTCTAAAGGTTGGATCAATCACATAACTCAATGATTAAATCGAGTAAGTATATATAACTCAATGCCATATTTTTAATATTAATATTTGCTTCGTTGTAAATAAATAAGTTGAGGGATAAAAATGCGAAAATAATGATATTTTTATGTGATCAAATTTAAATTCATAAATTATTTTAAAATTTCAGACAAACGAAACTTATTTTAAAATTTTTAATTGTAATTTTAATAATAAAAATTAGTCATCTCCACGATTTGGGCTTTCGTGGCGTAGCAGATTTTGCGAGGCAGTTACTACTGCTACAGCACTTGCGTGAACTATGAATAAGAAGACTATTATAAAAACACGTGCCATTAAATCTCTCCCATCACCGTCCAATCAGTGCTTGCAAGCGCAGTGTCTCTCCAATGAACCATGACTTCCATACACTGAAATCAATGTCAAAAACAAAAAAGGGGTCCAATAATATTTGGAGAATATTGGATTTACACATATCCCTTTTATATCTAATTATTTGTAAGATAAAATTATAAATAAAAATTATATTGAATATATAAATATTTAAAATTGGCCAAAAAACAAATAATCAATTTACTTTTTCTCTAATGTTAATATGAAAAATTGGAATTACACTCTAATAATGCATTAGCATTTCCACTTTGTATAAACTTTTATATTATGTTGATTTTGTCTGGATACGCTATTTTAATTATATTGATTTGTATAATTTAGACCTTTAATTAAGTTTATTTTGTTTAAATAAGCCACAAAGAAATGTACCAAAGTTTAGTTTTTTATTCTACGAGATTAATTTTTTTATTTAAGATAAATAGTAATAAATAATAAATTTTATTTAATAAATATAATTTGAAAGTTTTGATAAAAAAAATTAAGGAATAAATAAATAAATAAAGTAATAAATAGTGAAAGATGGAAATCAAATGAGAAAATGGAAGGATAAAAGCAAATTAATAAATCATAATGTTGAATGAGTTAGAGTCAATCAAATCACGTTGAATAATAAGAGGGATTGTCCATTGATATAATCCGTAACGTTAACGTGGCTTCACCCACCATGCGAAACTTTTGTGGGGCTGGGGAGCAGAGGTAGGGGCTTCCGCCTGTAAAATTGGCCGTCAGTTTCGTCTTAGTGGGCCAATTTTATGGAAAATACTTATTACTGTAAAACACTTTCGTATTTCTCTTTTCTTACTTAGTTTATAGAGGTAATATTGTAAGAAAAACAATTAAGAGAAATGTATAGAAAAAAATAAAAGTGTAAAATAAGTCTACATTTTTATATTTATAATATTATTTTATTACTTACACTTATAATATTAATTAATTTTGTATTACACTTTTTAAATTTATTAATTTTATTTTTTACATTTAAAAATTTTTATGAGTTCTATCTTTTAAACTTTAACTTTATCAATCACTTAAAAACTCAAAAAAAAATAAAATATTGACAATTAATTGTGGGTTTAGTAATAGATTAAACTATTAAGAAATGTTATTTATGAAATTGATAAGAATTTTAAAATGTAAAGATAAAATTAACAAATTTTATGTGTAGAAATAAAATTAATTAAAATTATAAGTATGATTAATGATAATAATATTTAACTCTTACATACTTTAAGATTGTGAACACAAGATGTTTAATCTAAACTAAAATATCTTAAAAAGTTCAATAATTTACTTTCATTAGCTTAACATCTTACTATACATAATTTACATAATTATTAATTAGCTTGGTTAGCAATAATCAACATTCCTCAATGATTGTTTTTCTTCTGGGCTAAGTTTAGAATTATTCAATAATTAAAGATAGCCTTTCCATCTCAAAATCTCCATCACTATGAATTGATGAGACAATTGTTTGGTCCTTAAAATAACAGGATGATAATTTTTTTATTATTACATAAGAGCACACAACATTGGAGAAAGAAAAAAAAAATTATTTATAGTGAGAATAAAACTTGAGGTATATCAAATTTAATCTTTCAATACATAAGATTAAAAAAAGTGTTACTAGACCATCAAATCATCAATAGCAGGATGACAAATTTTATCTGTTGAATAGTTAACATCTTAGATTTGTCTTTTATACCAAATGGACTGAACCTTAGAATATATATATCTTATAATAATTGATTACTATTATTGAGAAGAAAAAATAAGAGGCTGGTCTAACACATCAATCAAGTTTACATGCATCTGACATTAAGAATTTCAGCCTAAAATCTGATCATAGACCAAGTGGAAAGCAAAATTTATTATGCATGAAAACTTTCTTTCAAATTTCAGTTTTAGCATAAGTTAAATTTATATAAAATCGATTTAACTTAAAAATATTTTGTTTACACTTTAAATTCAAAAATATTTGGCATTTAAGGGATGTTATATATAAAATTATTTATCAACCTTCATTTAATAATTTAAAATTTTAGTTGAATCGACTATTTAGTTCAGATTCTTTTAAGACATTGTTTATCGAAGTTTTAAGAAACTACATCCAAGCATAGTTCAATTTGATGATTTGATCAAAATTTTTTTTTTTTGGGTTAAAAATTATCTGATATTAAGTTTTGACTAATTTAAATTTGAATTAGATAAAACTAAAACAGCATAATTTTTTTATTAAATTTTGTGGTAAAATCTTTAATTAAACAAAAAAAAATTTTAAAAAAAAAAACATCAGATTTGGTATCTAGTCTGGTCTAGCTAGCTCCTAGCTTATCCATGGCAAGGGTAGGATAGCTCTCACGTCTTAGCCATCAATGAGAGGCAGTGGCACACGTGCATGGACTCGTTTCTTCCAATGCCTTTGACAAGGACTAGGACAGTCATCTTCCCTATTCCTTGCTTTTTAATTTCCAATACTAGTTCTGGAGACTACTTTCTAGGTGCAATTATTGACCTCGTTAAATTAGTTTGAGCTGCATTAATTATATCCAAATACTACTTCATCCATCTTAAATTTGTTTGCAGTTTGAAATTTTGGCATATGAATTAAAAATTAATGTAATAATTTGATTATACTAGTACAATACTATTATTTAATTTTAATTTAAATATATTATCCATCTTTATAGTTGAAACAATTTTAATCTACCTTCTTATAGTTTATACTTTTAATTTTTTTTAAGTAGATTACTACCATTAACATTCATTATAATATTCTCAGTTAAATGATAACTGATAAACGATGTGCTAACACGTCACACTTATGTGAAGGATTAAATGTCAAATTAGTTGCCCATTATATCTCTTCCCCAAATTGAACTTAAATAAGGTTAGAGAAGACTCATTAAGTAAAAATGATATAGAAGTAAAAAAAAATAAAAATCATTAATCTAATTTTTTAAAGTTTTAAGTTAAAAGTGATATCAAGCTTAAGAATCGTTCATGTGTTGCTTTTCTCTCTAGTTTTGAAAGGCACTCCATGTCCTAACATACTACGCAGTATAGCATATGGTCCATCAGTGTTACTTTTAGTTATGATTAACCACGAGATTCCTTTCCCAGATGAGGTACACCTATTCATGTCACAATGAGAAGAGGAATGGACGAGCTTAACGCCGTTTCAAGTAGAAGGAAATGTCGTTTTCAGTTTCAATATTGTCAACTATATATAGATATGTCATGTGAGAATATATAAGTGGAGGGGAGCCCTTGTCTTAGAGGAAGCACTCCACGCTTGGCTTTAATTCAACACTGAAGGCCATTATGGTCTGTTAAATTAAGGGCACTATTATACCATCTCTGAAAGGGGGAATATGTACAAAGAGGTCCACTCACATGGGTCACAAATTAAAGCCAATTTCAGAAAGAATCTGATTCATACAATGTGTCTGTCTAGGAGCACTTGAACCATGATCTGTCCTTTTGATGAGGACTTTTCCTTCATCTATATCAAAAGAATATTCTTCCAATTGACTATCCCTACTTTGTTTGATCCCAATTTGTTGCATTACACGAAAATTTCATAGATGCCTCTATATGAAGAATGAAGGTTTGAAACTTAGTCTTTGATCACTTCTTAGTCTTTGATCACTTCTTTTAATTATATAATCAGATATTTAAATAAAGTGATTAATCGCGATGCAATGTGATAAGGGATTATGAGATAACCAATATGATAGAACTGTGTGTGTTGCTTTTAGTTTGTGTATTAAAGGAGACATAGTATCTATACTATACTATATAAAACGGGAGAAGTCCTACTGCTCAATTAGAGTACCACTTCAGCAAAGATTAATGTAATCACCTAGTCAAAAATCAACAATAAAAATGAAATACATTACATTAATGAGAAATCAAAAACACGTAATTTTTAGCAATTATGTCAATTAATAATTCATTAGAATTGACAAGTAAATTATCACTTATTCATTTTAATTAATTACAATCAAATTACATTAAAATACATGTATAATTTAGAGACTTAATTAAAATTTATTTTAATTTTAAATGGTATGAATTTCGTTTTAATTGGCAAAATAAAATATTTATAATTCGTTTTATTCCACTTAATTTATCTTTTTTGTCTTTTCCAGTTTTCCCTTCCCTCTTTCACTGATTATTTATAATTCTTATTGTAAATTTATTTACATACCATAGTTATCTCAATATTCTAAAGTCTTTTCTCATCACCATACTTTGTGGCATAGTGGTGGAAGGCCTTAGATTGTATGTGACATGCACTCTAAGAGTGCATGTGGCCCCTTTAACAAACCATGGATTCAAGAGTGTTGATTAGCTTTACTATTGTCCAGGCAATCTTAATTTGAGTTTACAATTTTCTATCTTAAACTTTATTTCATATATTATATTAAAAAAATTATTAACCAATTTTTTTAAAATGTAAAATTGGATAACTAATTAGAAGTTAAAACTTTATTTTCTTAAATAAAAAAACTTAAAGACAGAAAAATAAAATATAAGATAAAAAATATTATTCTTATCTTAAATTATAACATTAGTTGTACTTAAGGCATTTATATACTATATATTTATGTACGAGACTAATTTTTATATATATAAAAAATAATAACCAATAAATTTTTTCAGAGAAACTTCAAATTTTGAACTTAACCTCTCTAAACTAAAATCTTAACAAGTCAACACTTTATTCAAAACCAAAAATTATTCTTAATGCTTTGTAACTATTTAAAAATTCACTCTACTACTTTAATTAAAATATTAAGTGTTTGTAACCTACTTGTGTAATATAGATTTTCTCTCCTTTGATTTGTACCTTTGACGTGTATTCTACAGTGCATGTACAAGAAGAAGAAAGGGAAGGAAACAAAATTTATTAAGGTTGTCTACATATTCTCTTCGTTTGAAAATTGTTTGCCTCAAAATGTTCATTTTGCTCTATGAACATGTTGGTGGGAAAAGGATGCCAACTTTCACTGTACAGAAAGCATTCACATTTTGTCTTCAAAAGGGTGATTAATGATGGAGAGAATCTTAGCTTCTCCAATGAACTCAAAGTTTCCATTGTGATTCACCTTTTATTTTGGGATTGATAAAGTATAGGGTAAAAAGAAAATACTCTGTTATAAGACCAAGGTTATAGATTGTCGATTAATGGAGTGCAATAGAATTCAAATCTAAACTTTATAAGTAAAGTGGTTAGAAAATTCAAATCTAAGTTTAATAAGTGAAATAATTTGATTTTTATCGATTAAACCTCAAACTTTATTACTATTGTGATTCATGATCAAATTCAATAAGGTACAATGGTTAGTGAAATTAAACTCTGGCAACAAAAGCTTAAAATGATACATATAATTAATGATTGATCAAATGTTAATCTCTAGCATGTATTATAACTAAATTATTATTAAAATGAATCCCTCTATTTTCACCTATAACCCAAATGGAAGGTAAATGGCGCCTTATGATCTTTTTCTTAAAATCAAATTGAAACATGTGTATTAATGTATGTTTATACTAATTTTCTCATTTGTTCATTTTTTGAATCTTGATGTTGAAGAAGAACAAATGATTGTGTTATATCTTATGCTAATTTTTGTCATTTTTTTTTTTAATTTTAGGTCTCAATTTAATATAATATCTTACCATCTCATATCTTCATAGGCAATTACTAATTGCATAGCAATAATCTATCTATATCTATATATAAAATAAAATATCATCATAGTTTGGGGAAGTGGGGGAAATCTACCTCTTTGTCAATTGAAACATAAAAAGTGAAAAGGAGAGGTATATTAATATTAATAAAATAAATAAATTGCCGTTTTGTGGGCCAATTTCATTTTGAATCCGAAGTTCCATTCTAGGAGAATCGCGAGTCGAACGTTGCAATCCTACTGGCATTTTTCGCAAACGGTCATCTCGTTCTTATCTTCCCCATTCCACATATACTCACTCCCATCTCTTCACCCTGACATCAAATTTTCCGTCACTTTCTCTTCCCAACAGAGTTTTTCTTCTGAACCCAAATGGAAAATTTGCTTAAAACGCCTCCTAAAGCCCCGGTTCTTCAATCTCCAACCACCGAGTCTGAATGCAAAACACCGCCGCCAATTCAACCTTCAACGAATGAAAATGATCAAAATTCATTGAATGAGTTGCGCAAATCTCTCACCCCAGATCGCCTTAGAGTCCCTAAAGCATTCAAATACCCAGAAAGGTATGCTGTTCTTTCTCCAATCTTTTCAAATATTTAAATGGGTAACTTTTATTTATAAGCCTCCATTGTCTTCTTCTTCATTCTCATTAGATATACAAGCCCAACTGATATGATGGTCTCCCCTGTAACCAAAGGCCTTCTTGCTAGAGGCAGAAAGGGTGGTGCTCTATTACCACCTGGTAGAAATCAACCCAAGGTACTAAATTACTAATCATAGCTTGGTCTATTATATACTTTGGAGTTTATCTTTGGATTGCTTTCGAAAAGTTTTAATCTTTTTGGCCATTGCTGCTTTGGGTGAACTGTAATTCTTCACTGCAGTTAACAGTACTGCTCCTCTGCCAATTTTACAGATCCCAGATTTGCTTGCCCAGGAAGCAAGTCAGTTCCAGAATAATGTGCCAATGGTGATTGATGAAAAGCTCAACAAAAATTGAGGGAACTCCTGAAGCAAAGGAAAAGGAATCTTTTTTCTGATATGATGAACATGAATCATATGTGAGTGATTCTGAGAATTAGATGATTTGAAGTCCATGTGCGAGACAGTTAGTTGTATCTTTGTTTCACATTTAGAAGGACAATCTGTTCTCTACTGTAATTATCTATCTAGTTTAGCTTTTCTGCATTGAAGCTTTGTTGCTATTTATGATGTTCTTCTGAAAATAGCTTTGTATTGTTACTTCTGCATTGAAGGAATAATTCTAAGCAAGGTTTTGTTTTCAATCGCCAGATGCTTAAAATAGTATACAAGCACTAATCTTAAGGCCTTGTATAAAAGAGTAGCAAAGGGTATAATTTAAGTTTAACAGAAGAGAGAAGAAAGGAATGAGAAAATTGAGAATTGGGAACTTTACCCTTCACCTTGTTTGGTTAGTACTGGTGCTCATGGAATATCCATTCCCTTCAAATTCCTTGGAAATGTTGGAAGAAAACCAGAAACGAGAGAGGACAAAGAAATGGGATCACCCCAAAAATCAGTTCCCTTCCTTTCTTGTCAGTCTCTTGTTCAGCTCCTTTCTCTTCATACTAATTCCTCCAAAGTCTCTTAACCAAACAAATCTGGTACTGGATTATATAATTTCTCAAACAAACAGTAGCATTGCAAATGGACATTCTCTCTTGTAACAAAAATGCTTTGAAACTACGGAGGCTTTTCTCTTCAGTCCAAACGGACTTCATACCATTGAACTGAACCAACATCTCCATCAATTTGAAGCTCACAAACAGACCTCACTAAGAAGGAAACAGCATCATCAACTGTCTCATATCGTGCAAGATCGGGAGGAAGTTCCTTGCCAGGCCAATTTTCCAGCCAACCCTTCAATGTAGCCTTCAACTCTTCTTCAGAAACAAATTTCTCTTCCTCACCTGGTTCAAGTAGCACATAAGTTTCACTTCTCTCATTTGCCCTCATCCTTCTCCTTGCACAAACCTGATTTCAAACACGTTAATCCAAAATCAGAAAATGTTACTAGTCTTGCAATATTCTTTAGTAGATGCCTCCAACTCATGAATCATCGTAGGAACACTACCTATCAGTACCATAATCCACACCAGAACCGACAGCTGGGATAATTTGTATCATTCATTTTATGGATGAACACATGTTGTCCGACTATCTATGTCACTACTTCTGCCAATTTATTGGAATTGATTACTTGATTTAAATATCCAATAACCTAATAATTATAGTTTAGTATATTTATTTTCTGGTTTTTTGACAAATCAGAGTTGGTTGTTATAGGCAATGACACAGGTAGTAAGATAACAGATGTTATCTCTTATTTTACAATAATAGATATGTGAGTCTAATAAAGTTGACATTGCAGATTATCCTAGTAGTCAATCAATTTTGCCACATGGAATTGAATAATTGACCAAAACATTATCATTCATTTGTGAAGTTAGGCAAATTGTTTTGCCTACATCTTGGGAGAAACTAGATTTACCTTTACTGTACCTCTACTATCACTAGCCAGTTCAGGCAATTTATGATGTACTGAAGAACTGAAATATTCACTTGGCAATGTTGTTTGAGTTATTAGATTCCCAAAAAAATTGCACTTTACTGCTTCTTTACCTGCAAACAGTGATAGCAATGACCATTACTTTTGGTAAAGAAGAAGGGAAAAGTTGCTCCTCAGACAAATTGAGTCAGTTCTATGTAATGTTTGGAAATTATTGTTTCTACAAATAATATTGCTCGAGTAGATAAATAATTTGGATTTGCTACTATCTAAAACAGACTTGGTTACTACTTAATGTGACATAATATGAATTATTAGATAAATTAAAATCCAATTTTGTAGATAAACACTATAATCTCTTTTAAGCATGTCCTGTGTTCTTTTTTCCCCATTCTTCGTTCTGAATACTATTCATGTTTCTGGGTTCAGTAAGCAGAATCCAAAGAAATAGAAAACTTGTGAAGGAACTGTAACATAAGAGCAGCTTACATCTCAAGCGCAGAAGTCCATTGTTGAAGAGATGCGTCTGCAGAATTCCTTCCATGGCGACTAACTTGCATTGAATTCCATTCATGTTTCTATAGTTTTGAACACGGAAGAGAGCAAAGTTTATCCCTGTGATAGTCTTGGTCAATTACAATCACAAACTTTTGGAGATAAGTTCTTGCTCCTCTGCTCTTGTGATAGTCTTGGTCAATTACCCTCAAGTCGTATTTTATTTTCAACACTGCCCTTCTAGAATTCTATATACTCTATTTATTTATTTTTTGACTTTAGAAAAATATGAAATGTTTGGGGAAAAAAAGTACTACTTTTAAATTTTAACCATTTCCCTTCCTAATTTCAAATCCTATCCATTGAACCATGTAATATACATATATATTGGTTTTATACTTAGACTACTCTCACATTCTTTGGTGTGAGACTAACCATATTTAAGATATAAGTACTTGGTATTTTATAATTGAGTTAAAATTTTATATGAAAAAAGAAGAGCCTAATTATCTTAGAACTAATATTCACAGACATAATTTCACAAGTTATTTACCCAAAAAGAAAACCTCTAAAGTTCAGAAAACTTTTGAATGATTATTTTCTGGTTGGGCTGGGCTTGAAGTGCTAGCCCAAGAAGTAGATCAGGCCAGGCCAGGCCTTAAGCGAATCCAATAATAAATAGGACAACAAATGGGCTCACCATTGGCCCATGAGCCACAATTGTATTCTTTTCTACTTTATCTTTGTCCGGAGAGCTACGAGTGACGAGTCCTTTGTTTTTTTTTTTTTTTCCTGATTTATGTCAATGATTTTTAATCTATATATATTAATAACTGCAATAATTTTAGAACAAAATAAATAATTGAAATAAAATTGCCATTTTGAAATTATAAAAGACGGTAGACTTACCTCAAGCTTTTTATGGATGAAATCAAATAAACTTGTTCATCAAGGTTTAGCAAGTTATTTTTTTAAAACAATAAAAATATTTTTGGGGCAAGTTTGGTACGTAAATCTTTCTAACAATCTTAAAAAAGACACACAAATAATTGAGGAATTGAAGTAAAGTTGATAAGCAAATTATTTATGAGTTATCATTATCTTTCTATTTAATAATTGAGGAGATTCGTGGTGGCAATTAATAATTATGCAATGATATATCCTTACAAAACTGAATACTCACTCTAATGCTTCATAATAATAAAATATTAATCTTAATACCGACAAAGTTTATATCTGTTTCATTCTCTCAGTCCCTGTCTTGCTCCGTTTTTATCGGTGGAAAATAATTATTTTAATATATTAATTTATAATTTTTAAAGTAATAAAATAAAATAAGATAAAGGATGTATAATAGATTCTTTTTTATGGTTTTGTGAATTGTAAATTGAGTTTAAAAAAATTTCAAACTAAAAATTCCAACTTCTCCAAAGTCTAAATCATTTAGTCACGCAAGAATGATTAATTATTTATTATTTTTATTTTGAAAAATAATTTTATATAAAAATATGAATATATCTTAAATATAAATTAGAAAAAATAATTGATATGCATGAAAAAGATGTTTCCGAAAAGACAAATTCGGGTTTTAATATAAGTTTTGTTCTTGTGGTTATTATGAAATACACGTAATGAGATAAAAAAATAAAATAAAATTACAAGATATGCATACTCGTGAGTCATACTGGATAGTTAAGTGACGTAAGGTAGACGTCACCCTGACATCATTATTTAAGTATCACTTATTCGAGAAATAAAATTACAATGTAACCCAGTTTTAATAATTGTATTTTCAAAATTTTAAACTTAAAATGGACTCAACTTACACTTCATGTCAAAAATTGCATACATTGTACGCCAAAAAATCATAGCCTAATCATTTCTCCATAATACTCAGTAATTCACGTTACTTTTATTTATTTATTTATTTATTTACTTACTTTATATTCATAACTAAAATTTCATTTTTTTAGGTATTATATGTGATTTTTTTAAATAATTAACCTTGATTTCCTTATTTTATCGTATGCCCTTTTCATACTCTTTAATTTGAATTATGAATCTGTGGCTAAACGAACCAAAAGCAACCCAAGATTCTAAATCACCAAACAATTTGAATTATTATTACTCAATAATAACCTTAAAAATTTAAATCTCAAGAAAAAATAATACCCTTTTCGAATAATAAATATGTAATATCATTTTTATTTACAGATTTTTTTTTTTTTATTGAGCTTCTTACGATGCCTCTCTCTGCTCAACAGCAGATAAAAAAAAAAAAAAGTTTAAATTAAATGTATACTTAATAATATATTAAGAATAAATAAGTGAAAAACCAAACAGTTTATTTACGTGTACACCCAAATTTACGCTTTTTGTTAGGATAAGTTTTGTGCAACAAAAAGTAGCGCAAACCACTCCCCACGCACACGCACACTCCAAATTTGACTCCGTGTTTGGTTAGAAAGACAAGTTTCAAACAAATCCGCTGTTTGGTTTCAATGTCCTGAGCAGAGCGTGACAGGGGAAGGGGAAGATACCTTGTAATAAATCCCCAAATATAATATCAACCACAAATTCCTAATCCCCCAATTAAACACTATAATGTTGAATTTTTAGGAAACGAAAACAATATTAAATTTTTTTTTTTGAAAATCCTCTTTTTCTTTGTTCTCTTTCAAAATTCAATTGTTATTGATTGTTTATATTACTTACAATGTTATTGAAGGTTGATTTAGTTAAGAAAAAATCAAAATCAATTTTATAAGAATGTGAATTAAATTTTTTTTTATTTATACTAGAGTTATATTAATAAATAATTTTATAAACATTTTCTAAAATTTGATACTTGTCTTGACAAGCTCCAAGGATCTAACTTAAGAGGATTTAATTAATTTATTAAAGAATTGTGTAAAACAATATGTGCGTTCTATATTTTTATAAAATTTATTTTTTAGAGATAAAAATAAAAATAAAAATTAAGGAAACAAAAGAAAAGCATCCCATTATAGAGGAGCAGCTAAATATTACTAGCCTAAGCCTAGTCAGTCATAGGGCATAGAACCATTGTCTTATCTGGACCTCATGAGTCTTCTGCCAAGGAAGGTGGGCCCTTCATCACGTTCTGGAACATTGGCCCACGTGGGGTGCTTTCTACGTAGCCACGTGTTCAACTTTAAGGAATCTTTTAACCTCTTTAAGCCTAACCACCAAGGAGAGCCCGTAAATTGACGTGGCTTCATCACTTATTGACCGGTTGTGGTCCCCACTTCGTTGGTTTGTCCAGCGGGTCCCATTATCCGTCCAATTCTAAACGCGACGAAACTTTCTTTTTATATTTTAACTAAGAAAATCATAAACTTTTTTTAAAAAAATTATCTAAATTAACAACGAAGTTCAGGAAAAAAACGCGTTTTCTCAAAAGAACACAGTTGAATCTTCTCTCTCTTCATTGCTGCTTGCTTCCTGTCTTTCTCCCTCGCTCTCTCTCTTCTTCTCTTTGCCTTCCTAAGCATCAAATTTAGGGTTAGGGTTTTCAAAAACCTTTTTCTTCATCTGCAACTGAAAGGAAAGGGTTTATAGGGTTTAATTTATTGGGTCTTTGAGGACCCTTTGAAGGGGTTGTGAGATGTTTTCTACTTCTTCTGCTTCACTGATCAAATGGAGTTTTTTTCACAAACCCATGTCCCCTGTCCTTGTAGTGCAATTATACTTTCTCTTATGGGCTCTGTTCATGTCTCATAGTGACGGGATGTTGACCGATTCGGATAAGTCAGTGCTTATTCAGTTCAAGGGTTCAGTCTCCGATCCATCAGGGCTGCTTTCGAACTGGAATTCTGCTGATTCTGATTACTGTTCTTGGTCTGGTGTCTTCTGTGACTCGAGTTCACGGGTTGTGGCACTCAACATTTCTGGAAATGGAGGTAGAGGTAATAGAAATTCTCTTTCATGTTCCAGCTTTGCCGAATTTCCGTTATATGGGTTTGGAATTAGGAGGAGCTGTGAGAGTAGTAGAGGAGCATTGTTTGGGAAGGTTTCTCCTTTGATCAGTAAGCTTACTGAGCTTAGGGTGTTGTCACTTCCGTTCAACGGTTTTGAGGGTGAAATTCCGGATGAAATCTGGGGTATGGAAAAGTTGGAAGTTCTCGATCTAGAGGGAAACTCCATAACTGGGTCTCTTCCCTTTCGTTTTACTGGTTTGAAGAGTTTGCGGGTTCTTAATCTGGGTTTTAATAAGATTGCAGGGGAAATACCAAGTTCACTTTCAGGTCTTGCAAATCTGGAAATCTTGAATTTAGCTTCAAATAACTTACATGGGTCTATTCCTGGGTTCATTGGTAATTTGAGAGGGGCATATTTATTATTTAATCTGCTTAGTGGGCCAATTCCGACTGAGATCGGGAAGAATTGTGGGAAGCTTGAGCATCTGGATTTGTCAGGTAATTTTTTAGTTCATGGAATTCCAAGTAGTTTGGGGAATTGTAGTCAATTACGGACACTTTTGCTGTATTCAAATATGTTGGAAAATATCATTCCGTCTGAACTTGGCAATCTTCAGAAGCTTGAAGTATTGGATGTTTCAAGAAATAGTATCAGTGGTCTAATACCTCCTGAACTTGGTAAATGCTCGGAGCTTACTGTACTGGTACTATCAAACCTTTTCAATCCACTTCCAGCAGTCAATAATACAGAAAGGGACTCTTCACTGGATGAGCAATTGGTTACTATAAATGAGGAATCGAATTATTTTGGAGGTGTAATGCCTGAGGAAATTACAAGTCTTCCAAATCTGAGAATATTATGGGCGCCAAGGGCAAATCTTGAAGGAAGTTTTCCTAGCAGCTGGGGTGCTTGTGATAACTTGGAGATGGTTAATCTGGCACAGAATTATTTGACTGGGGGATTTTCCAGACAGCTTAGTCGATGCAAGAAGCTGCATTTTCTTGATTTAAGTTCAAACAACCTTACCGAGGAGTTAGCTGAAGAGCTTCCTGTTCCCTGTATGACCATGTTTGATGTCAGTGGGAACATCTTATCAGGATCAATTCCTGAATTCACTAAGAACACTTGTCCTGCTGTTCCTTCCTGGAACAGAAAACTGTTTGAATCTGACAATTTTTCTGCTCTATACATATCCTTTTTTGCATCAAAGGTTCATCAGGGAACCTCTTTGCCGTCAGTGGGAGAAGTTGATCTTTCAATTATCCACAACTTTGCACACAACAACTTTTCTGGTGTGCACTCAATGCCAATAGCATCCGACAGACTGGGGAATCAAACTGTTTACACATTTCTTGTTGGAGAAAACAAGCTCACAGGATCATTTCCTAGAATTTTATTTGAGAAATGTGAGGGATTAGATGCATTGCTTTTAAATGTCAGTTATAATAAGTTGTCTGGTCAGATTCCTGCTGATATTGGTGGAATGTGCAGATCATTAAAATTTTTGGATATCTCTGGGAATCAGATTGCAGGACCTGTTCCCACTGGTTTAGGGGAGTTTGTGTCGCTCATTGGTCTGAACCTCAGTTGCAATCATTTACAAGGTGAGATTCCCGCCACCATTGGCCAGATAAAGCATCTGAAGTTTCTCTCTTTGGCTGGTAATAACTTGACTGGCGCAATTCCTACCAGTGTAGGGCAGTTGTATTCTTTGGAAATCTTGGATCTTTCTTCAAACTCTCTTACTGGAGATATTCCAATGGTAATTGAAAACTTGAAAAATCTGACTGCTCTTCTCCTAAACAACAACAAACTTTCTGGACATGTTCCTGCTGGTCTGGCCAATGTCACTAGGCTCTCATCCTTTAATGTGTCCTTCAATAACTTATCTGGATCCTTACCGTCAAGCAGTAACTTGATAAAATGCAGCAGTGCTATAGGTAATCCACTTCTACGATCTTGTCCTGTATATTCTCTGGCTGTGCCTTCAGCAGATCAGCAAGCGAGGGCTGACGATTCTAGTTCTGACACTGCTACACCACCAGAAGCTACTAGCAGAAAGGGTGGGAATGGCTTCAATTCAATTGAAATAGCTTCAATAACTTCTGCATCAGCCATTGTATCCGTCCTTCTTGCTCTAATTGTTCTTTTCTTTTATACCCGGAAGTGGAATCCAAGGTCCAGGGTTACTGGGTCTATGAGAAAAGAGGTTAAAGTTTTTACTGATATTGGGGTTCCTTTGACTTATGAAAATGTTGTCCACGCCACAGGAAATTTCAATGCAAGCAATTGCATTGGGAATGGAGGATTTGGGGCTACTTATAAGGCTGAGATTTCACCTGGAGTCTTAGTGGCAATAAAACGTCTGGCAGTTGGACGATTCCAAGGCGTTCAACAGTTTGATGCAGAGATTAGGACCCTCGGAAGGCATCGTCATTCAAATCTTGTCACTCTGATTGGTTATCATGCTAGTGAGGCAGAAATGTTTCTCATATACAATTATTTACCCGGTGGTAATCTGGAAAAGTTTATCCAGGAGAGGTCTACAAGGGCTGTGGATTGGAGAATTCTTCACAAAATTGCATTGGACATAGCCCGTGCACTTGCATACCTGCACGATCAGTGTGTACCACGCGTCCTTCATCGTGACGTGAAGCCCAGCAACATCCTATTGGATGATGATTTTAATGCTTATCTCTCAGATTTTGGATTGGCCAGACTTTTGGGAACTTCTGAAACTCATGCTACCACCGGTGTGGCAGGAACATTTGGTTATGTTGCCCCTGAATATGCCATGACATGTCGAGTTTCCGATAAAGCCGATGTGTATAGTTATGGTGTAGTGCTCTTAGAGTTACTCTCAGACAAGAAGGCCTTAGATCCTTCGTTTTCTCCCTACGGGAATGGTTTCAATATTGTACAATGGGCTTGCATGCTACTGCGGCAAGGCCGGGCAAAAGAGTTCTTTACTGCTGGGTTATGGGATGCAGGACCTTCAGATGATTTGGTAGAAGTCCTACACTTGGCTGTTGTGTGTACGGTGGATTCTCTCTCCACCAGACCTTCAATGAAACACGTTGTACGACGGCTTAAGCAACTTGAACCGCCATCATGCTAGCTCTTAGAAATATGCCCACTGTAATTTGTTATTTAGCATCTGGCGCCTTCTGAGTTGTATTTAATCCCCTTGTACATTGTATTATAGTTGTGCTGCCCCCAATTTTCGATGCCGGCGATGAATCTGCAGAAGAATGCAGATATTTAATTCCCACTCCATACGTGTATTCTAGTTCAATTTGTTTAATAATAAAATGATAGATGATTTATAATGCGGTGCATGCACATCACTTCTCCAAACAAAACAAGGCAAGAGTGTTCTTTGATCTGAGGATCGTTTTGAAATGAGATATGGTAATGCCTACATATTGATGATTTTTCTTTTATGATATTTGCCCGAGTCCTAGTAAGCTGGTACCTTCCAATGAAGTAATGAGATGATTTTGGATTTCTTGCTATCCACTGCCAACTGTTCAATTGGCAATTGATTATACAGTATAATTAATTACGAGTAATTTAATTTTTAATAAAATAAGTAAGAGAAACAAGAGTAAATGCAATGACCCAAGACAAAATTTTCTGTTTTTAATTCTTTTTCGTAGAGTAGTAATCAGTTAGTTTATAATAAAATAATATATAATCTGATCAATTATTATTTTATAAGAGAGTTTGAGATAGGATTGCAACAAAAGATTTCCTACCCAGTGGCATACTTTGGGAGCTAAAAGCTCTTGGTCTAGCCCGGGGTTCATACCCAAGTGCGCCTTTTTTCTTAAATATAAGTTGAAAGTGCCATTGGGAGCTAAAAGCTCCTAGTCAAGCCTGGGATTCATATGCAGGTGCATCTTTTTCCCTGAAATTCTTATATACGCCCTCTACTTCCCCAAAAAAAAAAAACTTGAAGATTTTATTTGGTTACAAAAATAATTATGGGGAACTAGACAGCGGTGCAATTAACTTTACAGACTAGACTGCAAGAAGCACGATTCCTCTTTCTCTGTATATTGTCTCGTGTGTTTGTCTGTTAATTTCAGTGACTAACTTATTTTTTTCATTTTTATATCTTCACCCGTTATTCCGCCATGATCATTGGAGGATGAGGTCAGGGTTTCAGGCTAGAAAACAACTGGGGAAAAGGGGATATTTCTCTCCTAAAGAATAAACGAAAGAGATCGAGAATTAACACATGGTGTAAATAACTTTTTTTTTTTTTCTTTTTTTTATGAAATAGTATAAATGACATTGGCATAGGAAAAAAGGGATTAAAAATATTGGATCCCACTTTCTTATCTTATATATTATTTTTTTGGTTACGTACTCTGTTATACTCCTTTCAATAAGTTAAAAAAATGTCAATAATGTATCCGATTTACTAATAATTATAGTATTTTATATTTTTAACCAATTAGAGAGATTAAAACAAATATAAAACAGGACAAAAAATGTGAAAAAGAAATTAGATCTTCCATTTCTGAAAGTTCAAATGGAACTTCCATATTCATATCAGAAGTGCAAAGAGTAGAACTTTCAGAAGAACCATAGAGTAAAAATTGATCACTCATCTTGGTATCCTCCATCAGAAAAAGCTTGGACTGACAACAATGTGCTTCAACGGATGTGCCACGTCGCCACCGCCGGCGTGCTTGACGAACTCCGCCGGGGTGAGAAATGTGCCATGACAGACACACACTATTCTTACTTCCTCACCTTTCCTATACCTGTAGAGAAAGCCTTGTATTCTTTTACCGTCGGGGCCTTCACCTTTGGTAGTCACGCAGGGCATATCTTCCAACACATTCCTCACAATTTTGTTAGAATGATTCCCCGTTGGGATTGCATCAGTCTTGCCTGAGTTACCAGCAATTGTTCTTGAGGTGGCTTGTGATTTCGGTGATGAGTTAGCACTAATAGGGCTTCTAGCTTCCACAGATTTTATTCCTGAAGTACAAAAAGGAAATGGTCAGAATATATCAACTTATATTTGCATTCAGGGAAACTATTACCTACTCGTGTAAAGATATCAAATTAGCCCACATTTTAAAATTGTACAACAAAGAAGTCCCACCTCCTCATTGATCTAAAGATTGGGTATCTAATAGAAGGTGGATAGCATATTAGCTGCGTTGTGTTCAAGCTACCTCTTTTATAACTGAGGAGAAACATTGATCTGAACTGACAGTGCATGAAATTACTTGATCAAAACTACACTGAGACAATATTTTCCTATCTTGAAACAATAGTGATTGCATTGAGACATTGTATTATTAGCTTTGAGAACTCTTTTCCACCCCCAACTTAGTGTTCAGGACACCTAGTCAAAAGAAGCCTCAGGTTTAGATATGAACATTATAGGAGACGAGAAAATTTCTAACGGCAGCCTCTGGAATATTAAGAAAGAAAACCAGAAAAAAAGACGAAGAAACTTTGTAAGACAGCAACAGAATACCTTTGAAACCAGGTCAGATGATGGAGTTTGATCTATTCTTAAAGAGGGATTGTTAAATTTTTTCAATTTACAGCAACTACAGTACTATGACTTTTACAGAAAACCAGACAGATCTCTACTTTGATGGGCATTACTATAATATGATGGAAATTTTAGATGTTTCCTAGGGACCATCAAGTTAAAAGATGCTATTAAACAGATTTTCGAATTCAGTTTTTGAACAAAGAATCAGAAAGATCACTACTTTTCATGAATATTAGTATAATCTGATGGAAATTTTAGATGTTACATCATACTACTACAATTTCTCCGAGAATTCAACAAACAACCTCTTCTTAAGCAGAAAATGAGTTGCTGGTTTATGGATCTTATATATCCATACTTCTCCACCAAATGAAGAAACAGTAATAGCAGACGATAAGATCAAATTCACAACATCCATTAATGACTCATCCAAATTGAACCCAAGAAACAATTTGATCACTTCACCTGCCAATTTTTTTCCCTAGAAAAGTTAGAACTGTTAATCTCAGTCTTAAGGGTGATTCCTTGATTGGAAGAGGTCAAAAGAGAAATCAAGTGAAAAAATGCAACTTTCTGCCTTGAAGCAAGAAAATCCACAAAGAAGGGGAGAAAATGAATCAAGCAAGAACATTTGCACTACCTTGAGCAGATTGGCTCTCAGATTGTGAGATCCCTGACGACCCAGACCTCAGAGAACCAGAAGAACCCTGTGATAATGATGATGGTGGTGGTAGTCCGCTAGCACCAGAAAACGACGTCGAGCCAAGACTAGTATTCGAAGTCCCAGCACCCTGCTCTGATTGATTATTCCCATCAACCAGTTCTGATGGCTTATCTTCCTCTCGAATCTCTTCGGATAAAGCTCGACTTCGTTCTCTCACAAGCTTTGAGTTCCTCTGCTTCTCCGAACGCTTCCTTCTAGCTTCCATTCTTCTCAGCGTCTGCAACTCCTTCCTCCTCCTCCACTCTTCCTCTGTTTCAGTAGGAAGAGAGCAAGTCCTCATGAGAGGCGCGCAAGTCTTTGGCATCACATATCCCATGTCCTTATCTCTCACTGGGTTCATAAACTCTGGTATAGACGACGTGCGCTTGATCTTCTTGCCTCTCGGGTCTATCCCAAAACGACCATTCAACGAAAGCCCAAGAGTTAGCTCAATGTCCTCTGCGTCTTCTCTTGGTTCCTCTAGCTTTAGAGGAAACTTGTTAACGTTAATGAAACTCTGTAACAGATCTCTGGGAAAATCACTCATTGACCTGGTAATGTGCCTCTTTTCTCCATCTCTAACTTCCTGAACATCCGCCATTGAAAATCTTCGAAGCGAATCAGATGGACTAAGAGAAACCCAGATGCAGAAACTTCACAGAAAGGTGAAATTCTAGGGATAAATTTTGGATAACCGAAGAATCATGATAACCCAGGAGAGAAGTGCTGGCAAGTTCAAAGCTTTTCATAAAGAAAAATCAATTTAGAACTAATTTTCATCGCGCTCGGGAACATAGACTCCTGATTTTCTCGTAGTTTCCCGGTGAGAGTTTTTCAGGCGAACAGAGAACGGCCACGATTAGCAGTGGGAGAGAGAAATCAGAAAAAAAAAAAAGGTGAATTAAGAAGAAAGAAAAAGTGAAAATAATTGAAAACTGAAAAAGAAAAATAAAACAAAAATTGGCTAAAAAAGAAAATATTTACAATACCATAAAAATCCAATGACGTAACCGGGATGAGTATGCAACACGTGGAGGCTCAAAGGGCAGTAGTGGGTCACGTGGCGGGAAGAGCAGATCTTAAGGTGACGCCTCCGAGGTGTCGTTTACCTCATTGTCGTATAGTGAAGGGTACTTTGGATTGGATGAGGTTCTGTTGTACACGTGTCAGGCAAGGAGTAAGGAAGGGGAGATAACCGAAACGTGATTGAATCAGAGTGTGACACATTATAGTAGCAGATAACCTTTGGACGTGGGTAGTATCAGATTCACTTTTTTTCATTTTACTGCGACTGATTTTTTCTTAAACAACCTTTACTACATTGGGACTGAGAAAGAAAATGACAAGTCTAAGATATCCATTGTTTATTGGTTGATTTAGTAAGATTAAATTGTCTAGGGTTTATGGTTAAATTGTTCTAAATTTTTTTTATCTTATTTAATAATTTACTTTTTATTTTATTTATAGTTAAACTTTAAAATAAAAAAAATAAAATTTATATCAATATATATCAAACTCTAAACTTTTTACCATCAATAAAATATTAACTTGAGTGCTAAAGTGACACTAAATGCCTCTATTATTGTAAGTTTGTTGGCTCAATTCTTTAATTGAAATGTGTGAGTTTCTTAAACTTTTTCTCAGAATTGTAATAGTCCTAAACATTACTAAAACTTTCTCTTGGTTTGATTTGTTTCCTTCCTTTGTGAACACAGACTAGCCCACCTCTTAAAAAACAAAAAAAAAAAAATTGTTTTTAGTATGAAAAATTGGATGTTTGCCAACAAAAAAGGAGTGTCACACAGGTATTTAAGTAATAAGGATGTCCGTACGAACTCAGCAACTTGACTATATAATTTTGTTGTTTTGTTGAACAAGTCGAGCTGAGCTGAGCCACTTGATTATGTAATTCACAACTTGTACATTTAATCAATTTACTTGACACTTCTTCTACAACTATGCGTGCGCTTCTAATTCACAATTATTTGCAATGCTCTTAAATATTAATTTTACTTTACTTCAATGTACTTTGGCTTCCAACCAACATCGCTCCATTGACACCAATTGAGAATGACATTATCTTTAGGTTTAAAATTATTTATTGAGTATATCTACTTTATATTAGAGGTATGATTAATTTTGTTATGAAAATAGAATAATCACGATTATCTCTTTTATTAGTATATGCTTTTTGCAAGTTCAAATTTTTGATATTATAGAAGTTTCTCTTATGTTAAATTTAGTTTACTTATCAATTGAATTATATCTTATTAATAAAATTATATAAAATTAATAAGATACGTTTTAAATAGTAAATAAATTAAGTTCAATGATTTAGAGGCCTCTTTAATATTAACAGTTTGAACATATAAGAAAATATATGTTAAGAGAAAAAGTAATTTTAATTGTTTAAGATATGCTTCAAATAATAAGGAAACTAAGTTTTGTGGTTCAAAAACATCTATGATATTAAATGTTTGAGCCTAAAAAAGAAGCATATATTAAAAGAGAAACTAATTGTAATTACTCAATATATGTTTAAGATATTAAATAATTAAACTTAATTGTTCATAGATATTTTTAACGTTTGAAATTTAAACTAGAAAAAGACATATGTCGAAAAAAATTATGATTACTAATTCTTTAAATGAAATTAATTTTACTTCTAACATCCAATGAAAATTATCGTGGATCACAAAAACAATAAAAACATACAAATAAAAAGAATGCTAAGTAACCTTATGAAAAGAAATGTTTGTTGATGTATGTTAGTGCAGTTTCCAGTGTAAAAGATATATGGGAATATGGATTCCCACATAGGATGGAAAAAAGAAAATCAATACATATTTTAAATACTAATATTATTTTAACCTATTTTTAAGAGGAAGGGAGCATACACCTAAACTTAAATTCGAACCATTAAGGTGAAAAGCTTTAAATTCTCAGCCACTATATCAATGCCTAATTTCTCCACCATTTACCATTTAAGGATTAAGTAACACAGAATATAAAATCTAACAAAATATGTTAAAGTAAAATCAATTAGAAATAAGATAAATTGAATCAGAAAATTTTTATTTGCAAATAGGTTTCAAATAATTGATATTTTAAATATTGCGAATTTCAATGTATATTATGTCTTGTGTTTTTGATTATCCTTAATTTTTTTTAACCTAAGTTTGATTAAAACTTATTGTATATAAAATAAGAAAATTAAAAAAGCATAATCATAGTAATACAACTTGAGGAATTTTTTTAAATTTAGATTAATTAGTGTGTAATATATTATTAAATACCAATTTTTTTTAGAAAAAAAAAAAAAAGAAACTCAACAAAGAGATTCTCACGTTTTTCTCTACGTGCACACTTGTTGGATCAAAACCAAACAAGGTCTAAGTGAATTGTTATACAGGGGAGGATGCAATAGTGTAAAAAACATTATCCTATACAACTATCATTGCTCTCTGTTCCATGAGCAAATTGTATCAAGTAAAAGTGGGCCCCACCATTTCATGTGCACTTTTAGAAGGCAAGAGTGGAATTAACCCAATATCTTCATCATCATGCTGTCTAATATAAGTTATATATATATATATATATATATATATATATATATATATATATATATATATATATATATATATATATAATTTTATTCTAAACTTTGACTATTCTTTTATCACTATTAAACTGGAAAAAAAAATACTTTTCTTTTTTCTGTACTCATGATATCGCAATATTTTAAGGTATTAGAATAATTTTCAATTTAGAATGGAAAGTAGTCGTAATAAGAAATGTGATTATAAAATTTTAAATTTTAAAAATTTGATTTAAAATACTTTTAAAATTATATTGCAATATTTTAAGGTGACTTTAATGCTTTCAGGGAAAAATTTGAAGAGAATAGAAAATACAAAAAATCTTCCAAGATTTACTAAATTAATTTAATATTTCTTAATTAAATTACACTTTTAGGGAAAAAATATTATTTTTATTTAATTTATACCAAGACATCGTAAAAAAGTTTTATCGTTTATAAAATGTTGATTCTGAAATCATCTAAAAATTTTCACATGCATAGTAAAAAAATAAAAATCATTATTAACTAAATATGGAGACATTTTTTTTGTTTCTAGAATTACTTTAAAAATTTTGAATTATATATTTATTTTACACTGATGTATTTATAGTTTCTGTTAAAGAAAACAGAGACGGGCAAACCGTACGCAGCTTTAAAAATCACGCGTCGCTTTACCACAAGTTGTTTAACAGGAAAAATAAAGGTTCGAAAACGGGAACCGTAAGTCTAAAACATCACCGAGATAGAACGGTGCCGTTTCTCTTAAAAACCGACGCTGTCAAGCTAGACAAATCCCAAAAAGATTCTCCAGACAACATGCCAGCGAAAGATCAGGATAGGAGATCCGATGCGGGCCATTATGAGCCAAGTTGCAGTTTGCGTGGGACCCACATGCACTTTTTTATGTGTGGCAAGTGCTCTGGGTGAGTGCCACGCGTCGGCCGATCAGAAGGGTAGTTGACGTGTCGGGTTACGGTCGTGGGGAAACAGCTAAGACGGCGAACAACTTGCGCGGCTGACGTGTCCAACAGAGGGAAAAGAAAAGCGCTTTGTCAAATTGGCGTGTCGTACGGACGTGTCTTGTCAGACTGGAGTGTGGGCGTTATTGATTGGTCTAACGGCTTTAAACTAGTGATTGAAATTCATGGCGTACAACTGGGGTCTGCATCCTTCGTCTTCAGTTTGACGCGTGTCCTCATTATGCTTTTTTTTTGTTTAGATTATTGTAAGAAAATGAAAAGAGTGAAAATAGAAAAAAAGAAAGTAAAAGGAAAATAAATTACTGTTTGTGATTATTATTATTATTTTTACTCAATTGAACTTTTTTTTGATTTGACACTCCGTTGCACTTTTTAGCTTCACAAGCACATGCAGGCACAGTGCCAAAATTTGCATAAAAGTGACCGAGATTTTCTTTTATTAAATACAAATTTTACACAAAAAGTGCATATTCAGACAAAAAATTATAAATCCTTCATTTGCTTGAGTTATCACATTAATAAATAGTGATTATCTTAACCAATCAAATTTAGACAGTTCAAAGTTAAAAGATAAAGTTTTGTTTCTTTTTAAGGTTTGGAGAAGATTTTGCTTAGAATGTTTTAGAACTTCCTCTGAATGCAGTAATTAAAATTGCTTTCGTTTCCAAACAATAATATAAAAACTGGGTGCAGAAAAATGGCTAATCAAATATGAATTCTAGTCAAAATTGATTCACCCTAGAGGAAGCAACAAATCCAAAAAGACTATACTATACCTGGATCCTGACTATAAACCACAAGGATCATCTCATTAAAACTACAAATACTTCAACTGTGCAATTCCAATCGAAGTAAACATCAAAAGCTTTTGATGGAGCTGGGCGAATGAAGCCATGAAAATTCTCTAGGCTTCATTCATGTCTAATGTCTGTAATCTACCTAGAACCCCTAAACAACCTTTTAGGATAATTTACCACCAAGAACTCACCAGTATTTAAGTAGAAGCAGGGTTTTGTTTTTGTCCTCGCCCACCTCTCCCCCTTCCTTGTTGATAACCTTCGCCACGACCGCCCGGGCCCGGGCCCCTACCCCTACCGCTACCGGAGAAGTCACCTCGGTTTACATAATCATTTCGACCAAAGCCCCGGCCACCGCCATAATTGCGGCCTCTAAAACTGTCATTTCGAAAACCACCCCTTCCAGATGGGAACCTACCTCTTCCGGCAGGCGCAGCACTACTAGTACCAACTGAAAGAACAAACGTAATGGGTGAAATGAGATGTTATCATATGACACTTGTTTATTTCCCGAATGAAGCTTCTATTTACCTCGTGTGGTAGTTCGCTTTATTTCAACTACAGCTGGACGTCCCCCAATGGTAATAGGTGAAGCCTGCAAGAGTAATTTTGTATTAATGAACACGAGACTTGAGGACTGCCAAGAGAAACAGAAAAGACACAAAATAGCTTCCCAATAGTCGTTTGTTCAAGAAAATAAAGCATATTGCTTTATCAGGATAGAAAACAAGTTTTGCATATTATGCCAATAACCTCGGGACAAGGGCAGGGAGGGATGAAGACGATTCTAAACCCAGGCGATAATACGTGCAGCAAAATGCAACAAGCACACCAATATCATCAAGTATAAATTGAAACACTCTACTAAAGGAATGACACTTCACGCTAGATTATAGATATAACAATTATATCAAGATGCAGATGCAGCTACCTTCCCATATGGCCAGGACTAACATACAATTTATGATGGGAATACAATTCATTCATGTACTTTGTACAATTACATTATAGAAATTCCATCACTGACTAGATGTAGGAGAAATGCACTCCTCAGAATCTCCAAGTCATGAATTATGGCAGAAATGGTCAAGGTTTATATAAATATGAAGCATTAAATGAGACATGATATCCTACCGTTCTAGAAATATATATATATATATATATGTAGTTTTTGATTGTTCCAAAAGGTTGCTATCTAGGGGGTGGAGGGCTCATGAATTACATATTTGTATGACATTGGCATCACTCTCAAATTCAAAAGGAGTTGAAACATTATAAACAGATCTAACTAGCATGAATAAATACCAAAGTTCAAGAAATCTAAACTGTTCATCAACAAGGGGAATACCTGAATTGCACTATTCATGGAAGTCAAAGACTGGAATTCAACAAACCCAAAACAGTATCCCTGCTGCTGCAAAGACAAAAAATACTAATGTTGGCCCCTTTAGAATGCATTAAGACTGCAGAGAAAGAGTAACATGATAATTTTAATGCATGATTCATCTGCTATCTACCTTATTACTTCTGACTTGAACGCCCCATGGCTTGATGTCTCCATATTTCTTAAATTCTGCCTCCAACTGAGCAACCGTCACATTTAAGGGCAAGTTTCTAATGTAGATGGAGTGCCCCTCAACTGTTGGAGTATAAGATGTTTATTAGAAACAGAAACTAGTTCAAGAGAGATGCTTTCAGCTAAAGCTGAAGCTCAAGCATCTAAAGTCATAACACTAGAAAGTTGAGTGTTATGTTTAGGGGTTCACATAAGTATATCAAACTTTTGAAAAGAACATCCAAAGCATAATAAAACAAAAGACACGGGAACATATACCTTCTTCATGATCATTGCTACTTTCAGGCGTACTAACACCATTTGTATTTGGTGCTGCTTCAGGCACTGCAGCAGGTACTACTATCTCAACTGACTGGTTCTCATTTTTCTTAGGTGATGCCTTTGCAGTATTAGTAGGTACATAGACTTTAGTTGATCCTGAACTCCCTTTGGGGACTTTCACCTACAATAAGTCTAATAAACTTCAGGACTTGAATAAACACAGTACTAGAAAGTGCAAAGTCAATTTTATAGCACTCACAATTGATGCATAAGACTTCTTTGGAGTATCCTCTTGGGCTGAAGAAGAAACCAATTCTGTGTCCTGAGAAACATCATTCCCATTTGACTGAGAATGGGATTCCACAACATCCTCATTTTCATTTGGTAATTGTCTCTCATGATTAGATGGCTCATGAGCATTCTTTGCAACATTTTGATCCTCTTCTAAATGAGAGTTTGAGGGGTCTGGAGCAGAGGGAACAGAAACATGTGTGAGCTCTGCATAGAATTGTTAACAACAGTATGATTACAGCTTTTTCATAACAGAAGAAATACAATCAAATTCTTTTCCCAATTAAACTTGCCTGGGTCTGGGGTTGCAGTGACAGCAGCTGCATCATCAAATCCATTAACTGGATGCTGTTCCAATGGTTCGCTATCTTCTAGATACCTAAAAACATCATTCAGGACAAAATATCCATTGTCTTGAGGAGCAAGAAAGAATGACTGCGCAAATTTTCTTCTCAAGTTATCTTTGCCCGTCAAACAACCAGTCACCAGCACAGTCACTCCTTCCTCATAAGACTTCTGAGCATCTGCAGTTTTTATCTCTGCTTTAAAGTCCTTGAAATTCAATGAGAGAATCTTGTCATTAATGCCCTGCAGCAGAAAAAGACAACACCCCTTAAAAGCATGGAAGACCTGAGGTATATCTATGAAATGCATAAAGAAACACAATAAACTAAACTAGATGGATATAAGAAACATCTTTCCAAACTGTCCTAAAAACCCTGCAAATAGAAATATTCTATGACAACAGCATGAAGCACATATTTGACCATGAGGAAAGATCAGAATTGCAGCAATGCCTAGTAGGTATCCCCACTAAATGGAAGATTATATAACAATTAGTACAATCATAATGAATGATACCAAATAATGTATGAATATGATGGCAATACTTCACAATGTTCCACTACTTTCCAACGAGCATTGGATGAGGTGTTCAGAGAAAAGTAATAGACAAGCAAGTTTGGGATCAGGAAATCTTACTTGCATGGTTGTCACTGATGTCATCATCCCATTAGAATCAGGTCGGCTTAGCACACTAGAATCATTGTAAAATCGATAGACTAATTCTGGTGAATGATGAAGAATATGATAATATTGTTCAACAAATGCATTTCCAACCACTTCGGCACTAGGTGTAGTAGGATGACTAGCTGTTTGGGAGGCCATTCTGCCAAAAATCCAGCAATGCAAAATCAAAATTGAGAACATTTAAGAACACATAAACATATAAATATGATGTCCATTCTTTCTTTATTGCAGGAGTGTAGAAGCAATGGGTACTAGATAAATAGATATTTGGAAGGAAGGGGGTTAAGGATTCTTTGGAAAAGCCTTCTAAAACATCTAACAGCTAGAGTAAGACTTAAAGCACTTCCAATATTAGGGAAACAATCCCCAAGTTCATCATTTCTAATTTTACTGAAAACAAGTTCCAAGTAGTCCCTGATCCTAGACTTGGTACCCTTGAAATTGAATGACTC
Organism: Bauhinia variegata; assembly: GCA_022379115.2. NCBI lineage: Eukaryota > Viridiplantae > Streptophyta > Magnoliopsida > Fabales > Fabaceae > Bauhinia > Bauhinia variegata. Next base: position 18,210,872 of record CM039428.1, on the reverse strand, counting down.
CAATTCTTAAGCTGAATGCTTAGAACACTTAGAATACTAACAGAAATAGCGTATAAAAACACAACATAAGCAATTATGAAACAATACAATGCAAGAAAAGCAAAAGTAGTGAAGGAACATTAAAAAAAACAAAATAGGTGAACTGTAAAATAAAAGTAAAATTAAAAAAGACAATCGTGCGAGAAATGCTGCAAAACCAAGTGCAACGTAAAAAATACAAATAAAATATCCACATTCTCAATATGAAGTCAAAAGGGTTTGATTTTATCATATAGACATATTTTTAAAGATGTAATCGTGCATCTAAAATAAAAATTATAAGTCCAAAACACAATCACAAAGCGCATACCAAAACAATTCTATCTGAACCTTCAGAAACGACCCAGAAGTTGAAATACAAATGAAAGGATTTGTATCACCAAAGTAGCGCCAGTACATTTCTCAGATCCAAAGAAACAAAACTCAAATCTAAACCCTAAATCAACCTCGTAAAGTGAAATAAACAACACCCATTTGAGCTGCAGCAACTGAATCAGGTCATAACTATGAAAAGGATTACACTACAGAGAATAAAAGCATAAAACTTTATAAGGAAATGGAATCAATCTATAACCCACAATCACTCAGCAGCCAAAATGACAATAAATCAATCTGATCACAGAAAAGAACATTTTTTTGAATCGGCACTAAAAGGGGTCTCAAACGTAACAGAGGCATTAACTATACAACGCAGATTAAGCAATTGGTGGGAAAAAATATGTGCATGAAATTGTTCAAAGACAGAATCAAAAAGCATTTTTTTCACAACAATCAGAAAAGTATACGTCGGGCACCTGTTCTATGGAACTGTTTGTTGCAGCTTGTGAAGAAGCGATTGGGGTCGATGAGATGGTACAGTAGCTTTCAACACCGAGGAGTGCAGAGGAGAAGACGAACAGTTAGCGCACAAAAAAGGGACTGTGCGAAAGCTACTTGTGAACTGTGGTGTAATTTTTCTTTCCTCTTTGCGTAGGAAGCTAGGTCAGGTTCCTTCTTCTACGGTTCGTGTGGTTCACCAACTATACAAGTGCACCGAATCAAGTGAAGATTCTAAACTGTGTAAACGAATATTAATATTAATATTATTTTATTATTATCACAGTACAAAAAAAGGGACTTTTTTTTGTGCATTTTCCGTTTGATATTTATGTTTACTTTTTGAAAATTCAAAGTTGCTCATAAAAAAATTCAAAATTGAATCTTTAAACCAACATTTTTCTTCGGTTTAATAGAATGTAGCACCCCAGTTATAAAAGTTTGAGGATAGCTCTGGAGTCATAATACTTTTTTTTATTTATTATTGGGGTATTAAAATTTGGCATAAGAATAATATTGTTAAGAAATAATTTTAATTTATATTATGTTATAAGAAATTATCAATTTTCATTTCTATGTAAATTATACAATTATTATTTTGTTTATTTTTAAATATAATAACTACGTATATAACATCTAAGCTAAGAAAGAACTAGACAGCTTGAAGCTATTTTTGTCACTTGATGCTTTATGAGAGGTAATTTTGAGAAAAAAATCTAGGAGAGACGACACTATCTCTTTCTAATACTAGATACGAAACAAGCCTTGACAATAATGAGTTAGAAAGATTTAAACCTAAATCTTATCAAGGAAGCAATTGGATAAATTAGACCTTGAATCTTAAAAAAGATTAAAATCTGAATATTTTACTTCGATTTTCACTCTAACATCGAATCAAAGAGACTCTAGCCCTTCACGAAAAACAGTAGCAAAAACATTCATGGCATTCTTATTCTGAACCAGTCCAATTTCAATACCACCATTTCCATCTGTGCTCTCTGCAAGAGCCATGCTTAAACCCCCGTCTTTAGACGTTATATCCACCTTGATAGGCCTTCTCCATCCAAAATTGGTTCTATAAACCCTAAACCGGGTCGAACCGGCTACTCCGATGGAGTGAAGTTCCCCTTAGAGGGAGAGAGAAATTGTTAGAAACTCAAGTCCAAAAGGAGAGCCCAACCCAAAAGACTAGCCTGTTAGGTGAAAGAATCTCTTAGATTTAAGTACCATTCCATCTTACTGTATAGAACCGATATGGGACTCGTAACAGAAATCTTCTGTAGAAGGGGGAGAAACCTTGCGGAGCTCATGTATTTTCAGAGAATCCGCAGATGCCATGTGAAAAAGAAGGAAACTTTTCGAAGAAAACACAGAAACAAACCTGGGAACACAACTTCAGAGTCTGTAACAATAGTAAGTTAAACTTGGACTAGAGCCACTGTTTGGCTTTGACTCTCCCAAATTTTATTGCCATAATATCTCCATTTACCTTTATATTATCACTGTCTAAGATTAAATAAATGGTCTCCAATTAACCACGTGTTTCATAGAAGAACTCAACTTTTAAAATGTGGGGTATTTGTAGCATCCAAAGAACCACTTGGATCATTAGCCAATTTGCCAGGCACAAATCATAGTGCAAGCAGTGTGTGGGAAATTTACACATCGTATACTACCAAAAAAAAATAAAAATTATTAATATATATTATTTTTAAAAATATTTATCAATATATATCACTTTTTTAGATATCGCATTATAGTAATGTGATATCTGAATAATATTACATTATCGTAATATAATATTTTATCAAAAAGTTAACAACTTACAATTCACGAATATCGCATTATTACATTGCGATATTAATTAAAAAATAATTAAATTATTTATTTTTATTTTTTTTAAAATAAAACATAAAAAAATTATAGAATTTTTTAGATACATATACAACATTCTAAAAATTATCACTAATACATACTACTTTATAAATTATCATCAAAATTTTTATTTTCAACACGTATCATTTTTTTTAAATTAAAATAAAATAAAACACACTAAAAATGAATTATTTAATTTGTGATTTCTTTTTTTACAAATAAAACATGGATCATTACCGTACTCCAATCTCAACTCAATATGAGGTTAGAGATCCTGTGGACATTGAGTTTTCTATTAGTGAGTAACAAAGTTGACAAGATTAAGATGTGGAAAAAAATGAAGAAGATGATGAACAATCTCCTTCACCGATACAACATTTTGAATAATCATCATAACTATCATAATGACATCGTTGGAGGAGATGACTCACAAGTGTAATTGGGAGACTAATTCGCTTATGTCCTACTATTAAAGGTCTCATTGTTGTATAAATAAACACAAAAGTCATGCATAAATAAAAACTATAAATAATTAAAAATTTAAATTTAATAATATTTTTTTTAGTTGTAATACTTTATTTATTAATAAAATTACATTATATTTTAATTATATATTTTATTTTAATTAATTATTCATTTAATTTTTTTAATAATTTAATTTATTAAAAAATTAAAGTCGTAATTAAATAAAATAAATATATAAAATATATAATAAAAAATAAAAAATTTAAGAAATTAAAAAAAATATAAATTAAGAAAATAAAAATAAAAAAAAAATATTTTTAGTGTGTTTTATTTTATTTTAATTTAGTGATAATTTTTGAGATATTGATATACTTAAAAAATTTTATAAAAATTATTTTTTATATTTTATTTATAAAAAAATTAATTAATTTTTTAATTAATATCGTAATACAATTACAGCAATGTAATATTCATAAATATCATATTATCATAATATGATATTTATAAGTTATTAATTTTTTATTAGATATTTTATTACATTGATGTAATATTAATATTATATTAAAAATAATATATATTTATAAAAAAATTAAAAATAATATATATTAATAATAATATTTTTTTATGTCACACGTGTGTAAATTTCCCTCGAGACTGTGGCTGTAAAGTTTTGCTGTTGTTATAGTCTCTGCAGTTGCGATCCGTATTTTTTTTTATTTGTGTTTTCTCTGAAAAGTTTCCCCCTTTTTCACATGGCATCTGCAGATTCTCTGAAAATACATGAGCTCTGATTTCTGTCTTCCTGTCACCTGCTCAGACTTATTATGGATGAAATTCCACCCAGTTGAGCGTCTCTTCTTTTACTCACTTCCTCAGTTGGATTCAGATTCAGATCCATCTTTCTTCTTTCACTCTCTGATTCCCAAACTCAAGAACTCACTCTCTCTTACTCTTCAAAACTTCCTCCCTCTAGCTGGTAACATTGTTTGGCCTTCAAATTCACCCCTGGTGATGGAGTTTCTCTTGTTATAGCAGAATCTGATGCTGATTTCCATCATTTGTCAGGAAATTCCCCCATAGAAGCCATAAAGTCTCGGTCTTTAGTGCCCCACTTGGATTCGTCAGACACAATCTGTTCAGTTATTTCCCTGCAAATCACTTTGTTTCCAAACAGAGGATTCTGCATAGGCATCAGTGCTCACCATGCTGCTCTTGATGGGAAATCTACCGTCATGTTCATGAAGGCCTCGGCTGTTACATGCCAAAGCCGAGCAGAACCGGCATCTTTATTGCCAGAATTACAGCCATTTTTAAACAGGGAATTTATCAAAGACCCAGATGGGTTTGACTTCTTTTTATTAAATCAATGGGAAGAATTTACAGGTATATTCGATCCTAGTAACGTGAACCCGCAAAGCTTGAAGATTTCTATTTCAGCTCCTCCTGGTCTTGACCAATCACTTCGCGCCACGTTCGAGCTCACCCGTTCAGATTTGGAGAAAATCAAGAAAAGGGTGATAACATTATGGGACGACATAGGTACTGGAGAATCAGAAGAATCGTTCCCTTCGAAGCCAACATTTGTGGTTACATTCGCGTATGTGTCAGTTTGCATTGTTAAAGCCAGGGAAAGAACTCAAAACAACAACAGCAAGCTTGTCCTTGGATTCACAGCGGATTGCAGGTCAAGGTTGGAGCCTCCAATCCCTGACAACTACTTCGGTAACTGTGTTTCTGTACATGTTGTCGATGTTCCACTGGAAGAATTTACTATGGAAAATGGGCTAATCATAGTTTCCAGGAAAATTTACAGCAAGGTAAAAATGCTGGACAAGGCAGTGCCTGAAGAAATGGGAAGTGTGATTCCTTTATGGGTTTCTATATTCTCAGGGGAATTTGATGGCATTGGAGTAGCCGGTTCGACCCGGTTTGGGGTTTATAGAACCGATTTTGGGTGGGGAAGGCCTATCAAGGTGGAGATAACGTCTATAGACAGAGGTGTAAGCATGGCTCTTGCAGAGAGCAGAGATGGAAATGGTGGTGTTGAAATTGGAATGGTTCAGAATAAGAATGCCATGAATGTTTTTGCTACTGTATTTCGTGAAGGGCTTGAGTCTCTTTGATTGAGTTCAACGTGAGAATATAATTTATCATCGCTCATTCTAATTACAACTCAACATTTGAAAATAGAGAATTGCCAAATTTATCATTCAACTATATTTTGTCTCTTTTCATTTTCTAGCCTTTGCAATCTCTTTATCCATTTACTTTGCTGGGTTCACATCTTCCTAATTGCACCAGACCTGATCAAATAGAGAGGAAACTCAATTAAAAAACCAAAAAAAAAAAAAAAAAAAATCAAATTTTGAGGACTCAGAAGGAAATATACTATATAGGATCTAATTGAAATTAATTGGCAAAATACTACAAAGACCTAAGTTTACTTTTTTCCAATGAAAAATTACAATTTCATTCTCTTTATCACACTTAATGCATTTTACATGATTTGTCCTTTGAATTGAATTGGATTTACTTTATAATTTTAAATAAAAAAGTATAAAAATAGATATAAATAAAAAGACGTGTAAGGTTTATGTATATAAACTTATATTCAGTTGGAGAGAGAGGGAGGATTTTGTTGGGAGAAAGAGAAAATTGAGGTAATATAGACTTTCAAATTATACCTTTTTTTTTTTTTCGATTTCTCTCTCTGATATAGCAAATGAAATATAAGTTTCTATATTTATTCATTTTCTCACTACATTTCTTGTCTCTAAAATCCATTCTATCAAGGCAAACATGCTCTATATGTTTGAGTTATTTGACTCAAAACTTAGTTATACGTGTATATGATTCAAAGCATCATAATATAAGTATTTAAAATTGGTTGGCATTTGCTTAGACACGGCGTTCCTTATAAAAGAAATATGAGGAGCAAGATAGATGGAGAAGTCAAGTTCATCAACTTTTGTGTATAGCCATTGGAATTCCAAGTCTGACACACTTGAATTCAAAGTCCGTTGCTGAGCAAGCCTAGTCCAGCTTCGTTTCGTCAGCAGTGACCATTGCCGCCACTCTTGTCAGACGTTTTAATTAATCTCGTGCATTTCCAATCAATGAGAAGCAAAGAATTCTTAGTCACTCTCTCAAATAAAATCAACGATCTCCAATTAACCACGCGTCACATACAAAGAAATCCACTTACACATTGGGATATACGTAGTATCCAGAAAGGGAAAACTATGTGCACACACTTTATTATACTTTCTTTAGTTTTAATTTATAAAAAATAAGAGAAATAAAAATTACATGATGCTGAATGAAAAAGAAAATTATAAAAGTGAGTTTCAAAATATAATCTTGCATCTAACACATCTCATTGAGAAATTGCTATAAAGTTTGGGAGAGCCAACCAGCAACCTGCTGTTACATACTCTACGGTTGTGTTCCCTAAAGGTTAGTTCCGTCTTTTTCACATGGCATCTGCAGATTCTTTGAAAATACATGAGCTCTGCAAGGTTTCTCCTCCTTCTGCATCAAATTTCTCTCTCCCTCTGACCTTCTCGGACTTGTTATGGATGAGATTCCACCCAGTTGAGCGTCTCTTCTTTTACTCACTTCCTCAGTTGGATTCAGATTCAGACCCATCTTTCTTCTTTCACTCTCTGATTCCCAAACTCAAGCACTCTCTCTCTCTTACTCTCAAACACTTCCTCCCTCTTGCCGGTAACATTGTTTGGCCTTCAAATTCCCAGAAACCCATCTTCAAATTCACCCCCGGTGATGGTGTTTCTCTTGTTATAGCAGAATCTGATGCTGATTTCTATCGTTTATCAGGAAATTCCCCTATTGAAGCCCTAAAGTCTCGTCCTTTAGTGCCCCACTTGGATTCATCAGACTCAATCTGCTCAGTTATTTCCCTGCAAATCACTCTGTTTCCAAACAGAGGATTCTGCATAGGCATCAGTTGTCACCATGCTGCTCTTGATGGGAAATCTACCATCATGTTCATGAAGGCCTGGGCTTATCTATGCCAAAATGGAGCAGAATCGCCATCTTTATTGCCGGGATTAGAGCCATTCTTTGACAGGGATGTTATTAAAGGCCCAGATGGGCTTGACGCCTTGCTTATAAATCAATGGAAAGAACTCGCAAATTTAATGGATCCCAGTAACATGAACCAGCGAAGCCTGAAGATTTTCTCTTCAGTTCCTCCTGTTCTTGACCAATCACTTCGTGCCACGTTTGAGCTCACCCGTTCAGACTTGGAGAAAATCAAGAACACGGTTCTAGCAATGTGGGATGACATAGAAAATGGGGAAGAATCATTCCCTTCGAAGCCACAAACGTTGTCGACATTTGTGGTTACGTGCGCGTACGTGTTAATTTGCATTGTCAAAGCCATGAAAGCAACTCAGAACAACAATGGCAAGTTTGTTTTCGGATACACCGTGGATTGCAGGTCACGGTTGGAGCCTCCAGTCCCTGACAACTACTTTGGTAACTGTGTTTCTACATGTATTGTCGATGTACAGCAGGAAGAATTTACTATGGAAAATGGGCTGATTATAGTTGCTAAGAAAATTTACAGCAAGGTAAAAAAGTTGGACAAGGCAGTGCTTGATGGAATGGATTCTATGATTCCTCTATGGATTTCTTTGATCTCAAAGGGAGTTCATGGCATTGGAGTAGCCGGTTCGACCCGGTTTGGAGTATATAGAACCGATTTTGGGTGGGGAAGGCCTATCAAGGTGGAGATAACGTCTATAGACAGAGGTTTAAGCATGGCTCTTGCAGAGAGCAGAGATGGCAGTGGTGGTATTGCAATTGGGTTGGTTCAGAATAAGAATGCCATGAATGCTTTTGCTACTGTATTTTGTGAAGGTCTAGAATCTCTTTGATTTAACATTTGAGGAATAATGGATGTTAAGTTTTGCAGATTTTGAGCTCAACGATTTCACTCTCTTGTTAAATTGATATTGACTTTGATTATTATAGTGAGATGAATAGGCTTTTTTGAATACACTACAAATTATTACACAAAAAAAGGAGAAAATTCTCCATTTTAGATAATAAACTGGACCCGAATTTCCAGCCATCATTTTTTTTTTAAAAATATATGTATAACTCGTTATATTATCAATTGCATTGACAATCAACCAATTTAAGTGTTTGGTTTTGATTTTTCTTTGGGTTGTCAATCCAATTTTCTTGTTGAGATGCGTTGAATTTGAAAGACAATTGGCAATTGGATTATTGACACAAACACTAAGACAATGATAACATGGATAGAACCAACAGAAACTTATCCAATGCTGTGGACAAAAGGCCGCTAACCCAGAATTTCTTAATGTACTTTTGTCATGTTCTATTTTTATTTTAACATTCCTTCGTTTTCTTGGTCAGAGCAATAATATTTTAATGTGTGGCACTGTTTGTTCTCTCTCCTTATTTGTCAATTTTATGTTGTTTTTGTGGCAGAAGTTTCTGGGGATGCTGAATATATTATATTATACTATGTATTGGCGTTTTTTTTTTTTTTTTTTGTATTACCAAAGTCAATGTCAAATTCAAATTGATCATTATCTTTATCATTTCTTAATCTAATCAAATTAAATTCTTTATAATCAGACCGGGACATTTTTAATATGATTGTTTGGTCATGTATTACGTTTGCTACAGTGTTGTGTATGATTTATTTTAGATGAGACTCAATTTATAAAATATTTTTGAGTTTATTTATTTATGTATACTTATTTTTATATATTTATTTTATTTATAATTTTACTCACATATATCTAATTAATATATGCATGATGTATAAGTAGGTGTGTAATTGTGCTAGTATTTCTTAATGTTTCTCAATTTGATCTTCATGCTCTAAATCTACAACATTAGTGTCTTTATTGGGAATGGCAATTTTTCTTGTTTGATGACTATTCCATGTTAAAGATAAGGAAGGGAATAATTAAATATTTAATTACTAAAAATACCCTTATATATCAAATTTTATCCATTTCAAAAGATGTATAGTTTAAGGTTTTTGTACAAATATTAAGAAATCAGAAGTACTATCATGACAACTCTTTCAACTTCTTATGTAACTCTTATTTAATTTTTCCAATGACTACTTTTTCAACTTTTTATATTTATTATTACTGCTTTATTATTTGATTAATTAGTATAAGTTACTCCATTATCATCAAGTTAAGCCAATTAAGTTAAAGAATGAGGTTTATCTTAGTGGTTGTTATTTCTTTAATAAGACACTTATTAACTTTCTTACTCGTATTTGAATTTTTTTAAAGTTATAAGTTAAAATCTATATATATATATATATATATATATCTCCTTTGCTCTCTTAATTATGACAAAATAAAAGCCTGGAGAACTTGACTCGTGTTTCCGTTTGCAAGAACTTAAGTGCCCTCAACTCTTTTTGCTGTGGGTGGTAATTGTATGTTCTACATTCTATCCCCAACACGGTTTCATAGAGTGATAATTGGTCAATTATACCATAAATCTATTTGTTTGGATATCATAAATCTCTCTTCACCCTTATATGAGACACAAGTTTGGATTTTTGACTCTGAAACTGTTCAGTTTGAGGTAGAAATTGAAGTTAACACATTGTTCAGCTCGTCGGGTTTTTGGGATATTCTAAAGCAACGCGTTAAAGAGAAGCTCTGGATTTATTTTGGGATAACCCAGATGAGGGCACTATGGTGAGTTTAATCTCAGCTTGCAAAATATTACATATGATTCTGTTTCATTCTTTGTACCAAACAATGGAATAGTTGAGAAAACCATTTCATTTCATGTATCAAAATATGTTGACTACACAACAAAGACAAATCAGACACACAAAATCTGCAACATATAGACATCCATTGTCATTCAAATCAAAGAGACTGTAGCCCTTCATGAAATATAGTAGCAAAAGCATTCATTTCATGCTTATTCATAACCAGCCCAATTTCAATACCACCATTCCCATCTCTGCTCTCTGCAAATGCCATGGTTAAACCTCTATCTATTGAGGTTATCTCCACCTTGATAGGCCTTCCCCACCCAAAATCAGTCCTATAAACCCCAAACCGGGTCGAACCGGCTACCCTAATGCCCTGAGCCCCCTCTGAGATCAAAGAAATCCATCTAGTAAATAGATCATCTATACCATCAAGCACTCCCTTGTCCAACATTTTTACCTTGCTGTAAATTTTCTTAGCAACACTAATCAGCCCATTTTCCTTAGTAAATTCTTCTGGCTGTACATTGACAGCATGTGGAAAAACACAATTACCAAGGTAGTTGTCAGGTATTGGAGGCTCCAACCGAGAAAGCAATCCACCGTTAATCCAAAGAGAAACTTGCCATTGTTGTTTTGAGTTCCTTTCATGGCCTTGACAATGCAAACAGATACATAGGCGTACATAACCACAAATGTTGACAACGTTGGTGGCTTGGAGATTGATTCTTCTCCGTTACCTTTGTCCCACGTTGCTAGCATCCTGTTCTTAATTTTCTCCAAATCTGAATGGGTGAGCTCGAACGTGGCGCGAAGTGATTGGTCAAGAGTAGGAGGGACTGACGAGGAAATCTTCAAACTTCGCTGGTTTAAGTTACTGGGATCGATTATAGCTGAGAGTTTTTCCCATTGATTTATAAGCAAGACGTCAAGCCCATCTGGGCCTTTGATAACTTCCCTATTTAAAAATGGCTCTAACTCCGGCAATAAAGATGGCAATTCTGCTCCATTTTGACATATATAAGCCCAGGCATTCATGAAAATGATGGTAGATTTCCCATCAAGAGCAGCATGGTGAGCACTGACACCATTGCAGAATCCTCTGTTTGGAAATAGAGTGATTTGCGGGGAAATAACTGAACAGATTGAGTCTGATGAATCCAAGTGGGATACTAAATGACGAGACTTTATGGCTTCAATGGGGGATTTTTCTGATAAAAGATAGAAATCAGCATCAGATTCCGCTATAACAAGAGAAACGCCATCACCTGGGGTGTATTTGATGATGTGTTTCTGGGAATTGGAAGGCCAAACAATGTTACCAGCAAGAGGGAGGAAGTGCTGGAGAGTAAGAGAGAGTGAATGCTTGAGTTTGGGAACCAGAGTCAAAGAAGAAAGACGAGTCTGAATCTGAATCCAAATGATGAAAAGAGTAAAAGATGAGGCGCTCAACTGGGTGGATTTTTATCCATATCAAGTCTAAGAAGGTGAAAAGGAGAGAGAAATCTGCTGCAGAAAGAGGAGAAACCTTGCAGAGCTCATGCATTTTCAGAGAATCTTGAGATGCCATTTGCAGAAGAGGGAAAATTTTGGACGAAAACACGAAAAACTAACCTTTAGGGAACACAACTGCAGAGTCTGTAACTGTAAGCTTTGGTGATCCTTGCTTTGCAGAGCTAAGAAGAAGCTTCATGTGGTTAAGCTGAGAAATAGACGGAGAGAGGGAGCAGAAACACGAGAAAGTGCAAGAAAGAGGAATGAAAATGACAGAAAAAACTGAACTGAGAAGAGTTAACGATTAAAAATTTTCGAAAAATGAGAGTTTCATTTTTTACTGATATTTTTGGTACATTGTTGCTTTATATTATATATAGACACTTGTGTGCTTTACTATTGTAACGGCTGTGCACCCATTTTGTTTATCTTGGGATCAGCTTCCACATAAGCTTAGCTTATGGAAATAAGTTAAAATGAGTAAGCTTAAACAATCACTTATATCTTTTAATCAAAGTGTTTATATAATAAATAAGATAAGCTCAAATAAACTCTATTAAATTTCCTAATTGTAACATTATTTTACAATTACTTGAGCGATTTCTTTGTATATTAAGGGCCCGACGCTGATTTGCTGGTGCAAAATGATCTCCTAAATTTTATAGCCATATCTCAAAGAAAGTGAGAGGGATTTCAATGACGAGGAGAAACCTTGTAGGGATGCCATTGCAAAGATCATCACCCTTTCTCAAGCAACATTTTAATATTGGAACAGAGCCTTTTGCCTAAGTAATCTAGTTGAATGCTTAGATATTTTATGTTTGATCAAATGCTCTTTGTCAGCTTTCATTACATTGGTGCTCTATTCCTTTATTTTTCTTTCATTGACTTGTCTCTCACCTGTGAGGTAAGTGTTGGAAAACTAGAAATGTGGCTGTATAAGAAAAAGAAGTACAACAATTTTAATATACTTACCAGGATGGGGTCAATAAATAATCAAGAAGGCTCATGACTTAGGTTGGTGACCTTCATTTCCCTTAGGAGGGCTGCCTGTCTAAGCTCTCCTTAAATAGGAGAGCCTACATCATAATTTGTGGTAGCGCTCGCGTGGCCCCTAGTCAAGTATAGTGTCAAATTTTGTAAATCTAAATTTAGTTTTTTAATTAGAGAATATCCCAACTTGGAATGAAGCAAAGAGGTAGGGGAGGAAAAGAAAAAGGAGTTGGGTGTAAAATGTAGCATTGGTGTTGTAAACAGCAATATTTGTATTTTGGATTCCTATCTCATAGTTTGTGGTTGTGGACGCTTGCGTTAGCGTGATCCCTCTCCAAATATAGTTCTATGTTTGTAAATCTAGAGTTAGTTTCTTTAATTAAAGAACATCCCAGCTTGGAATGAAGCAAAGAGGTTGGGGGTGGGTCTGGGTTGGGAATTTGGCCATGAAAAGAAAAAAAGGAGTTGAGTGTAAAAAGTAGAATTGGTAGTGTAAAAAGCAATATTTCTATTTAGAGACGTGGAAAGAATGATTGGGAGTGTAAAAAGCAGTATTTTTGTTGAAAATTTTAACAAAGACCGTGAGCACCTATATGGACGGGAAAAATGCATACGTATACTGTGACAATTTCGAGAGATGACAGAACGGGACCATGATGAGTTTGGCTTATCCTAATCATATCTTAAGAACTAATCTAGACACAATTTTGTGTTTTGATTCTATCTTAAATTTTGTGTTCAGTTTTATCTCAAGTCTTGAATTAATTCATTTTGAAATTGTTTTAAATCCTTGGAGTTGACATAAGATACCCAAAATCCATCCCATAAATGCCAATTAGAAAAGAATGTGTCTGCTTCGTCTAGCACTCTCTTCTCCAGCAACATTCTCGAATCTTTTTTAGGTTAAAGATTAGAGTTTGAAATATTGGAGTTTCACGTATTGAGAGGGGTACATATATATTTTTTGATTTTTCATAAGTATTTTTCAATAAAAAATAATTTTATTCAAATGAGAATTTTTTTTTCAATAAAAATTTAAACTAAGTTCACTGCATTGTAAATAACTAACCCTTTGAATAGACCCAACCAGCGTTTGGTTGAGAAGGGTGTATATTAATTGTATATCATATTATCATAGTGAGACAAGATTCTTGCAAGTGTATACTGCATGTGGCTTACCCAAAGTTATGTTTTCAGCGAAGAGTATAAATTGTTAAGTAAACAAACACAAGAAAATTCTTTTAAAGGATTCTCTGCCTGCACGAAACCAAGAAGCCAAGAGATCCATAGCATATGCTTATTCAGCAACCGAAACAACTTGAATTCCACCATTTCCATCTTTGCTCTCTGCCATGCCATCAATGACTTAATTCATCAAACATTTGCTTCTAGTACTTCTCCTGCGTTCTAAAATCTGAGCCTTTTATGCAATTTTTTTTTCCCATTCGAAAAATATATGATTGCTTTGAGCCATATACTTGATGATTGGTATTTGTAATATAGATATTTAGAGACTCTTGTACTTATTATTTTTTGCTCTTTTGTTAGATTTTGGCTCTCATTTAGCTTATTTGGTGTCTTTTGCATCTTAAGGATCGTACAGGGGCTTTTAGCTGAAAATTCTTGTCTTTTAGCATTTGGAGTTGCGAAGCTGTTTGAGGGAGAGTTGCAAAAAGTTAGATAGCTTTGGAAGGCAGAGAGCAACATTGTATTAGTAATTAGTATTAGGTTAATTTCACTTTAGGAGTGTAACAATTAACCCAAAAGGAAACTGGCAACTCTAAAAAATAAAATTTTGACAATTTTATATTTTAAAATTAAATTTAATCTCTTTCTAAACATTTAAATTAGTATTAAAAAAAAACTTTTATTTCATTAGCTACCAAAGTATGAAGTGAAATAACTATTCCATTCTATTTCTATTCCTAGTCTCATTTCATGATTTCCAATTTCATTTCCCAAACAATCCATCAAAGTAAAAATTTTAAATGCAATAATCCTCAAATTCATTATGTGTTAAGAACTTTAGTTTAACAAGACATATGGGAGAGTGAATCAAGTTGAACTTAAAGAGACTGCAACCCTTCATGAAATATATTAGCAAAAGCATTCATGGCATGCTTATTCATAACCAGCCCAATTTCAATACCACCATTCCCGTCTCTGCTCTCTGCAAATGCCATTGTTAGACCTCTATCTATTGAGGTTATCTCCACCTTGACAGGCCTTCCCCACCCAAAATCAGTTCCATAAACCCCAAACCGGGTCGAACCGGCGACTCCAATGGCTTGAACTCCCTCTGAGATCAAAGAATCCCATTTAGTAAACAGACCATCTATACCATCAAGCACTCCCTTGTCCAACTTTTTTACCTTGCTGTAAATTTTCTTAGCAACACTAATCAGCCCATTTTCCTTGGTAATTTCTTCTGGCTGTACAGCGGCAACGTGTGGACAAACACAATTACCAAAGTAGTTTTCAGGAATTGGAGGCTCCAATCGAGACCTGCAATCCACTGTGAATCCAAAAAGAAACTTGTCATGGTTATTTTGAATTGCTTTCAAGGCTTTGACAATGCAAACAATCACATACGAGGACGTAGCCACAAATGTTGACAACGTCGGTGGCTTTGAATGGATTGATTCTTCTCCGTTACCTGTATTGTCCCACATTAATAGCACCTTGTTCTTTATTTTCTCCAAATTTGAACGGGAGAGCTCGAAGGTGGCGCGAAGTGATTCTTCAAGTCCAGGAGGGAATGAAAACAAAATCTTTAAGCTTTGCTGATTCACGGAACTAGGATCCATTTTTTCTGCAAGTTTTTTCCATTGATTTACAAAGAAGACGTCAAGCCCATTTGGGTCTTTGATCACTTCCCTGTTTAAAAATGGCTGTAATTCTGGCAATAAAGATGGCGATTCTACTCCATTTTGGCATATATAAGCCCAGGCCTTCATGAACATGATGGTAGATTTCCCATCAAGAGCAGCATGGTGAGCACTGATGCCAATGCAGAATCCTCTGTTTGGAAACAGAGTGATTTGCAGGGAAATAACTGAAGAGATTGAGTCTGATGAATCCAAGTGGGGTACTAAAGGACGAGACTTTATGGCTTCAACTGGGGAATTTCCAGATAAATGATGGAAATCAGCATCAGATTCTGCTATAATAAGAGAAACTCCATCACCAGGGATGAATTTGAAGATGGGTTTCTGGGAATTGGAAGGCCAAACAATGTTACCAGCAAGAGGGAGGAAGTGTTGGAGATTAAGAGAGAGTGAATGCTTGAGTTTGGGAACCACAGAGTCAAAGAAGAAAGATGAGTCTGAGTCTGAATCTGAATCCAAATGATGAAAAGAGTAAAAGAAGAGGCGCTCAACTGGGTGGAATTTCATCCATATCAAGTCTGAGAAGGTGAGAGGGAGAGAGAAATCTGCTACAGAGGGAGGAGAGATCTTGCAGAACTCAAGCATTTTCAGAGATTCTGCAGATGCCATTGGAAAAAGTTAGAAAATTTTCCCAGAAAACAGAATCTAACCTTTAAGTTTTAGTGATCCTTGGTGAGCAGAGCTGCGAAGAATCTTGAACTGATGAAGCTGAGAAATATACTGGGTGGGAGATGGAGCAGAATCACGAGAAAATCCAAGAGAAAAAGAAAGAAAATTACAGAAAAAATGAACTAACAAAAAAAGAAAGAAATTGCTCAGAGATGACAATTCTTGAAAAATGACAAAATTTCATTTTCTCATTAATATCAAGTTTTGTTACATTGTGGCATTATATAAAGACACTTGCGTACGCTACTATTACAACTATACTATATCAAGTTTTGTTAAAATTGCGTATGTTAAATTGCTCAGATAATTTTTACTTTGTGTTTTTTTTTTTTTTTTAAAAAAACTTTAGAGCCATTGGTGAGCTGTCCTAAATTTTATAGCCATATCTCCATTGAGTGGTCCAAGAAAGCGGTAAAGAAAGTGAGAGGAAGTAATAATGATGCAGAAGGAGGAAAAAGTAGAGGTTTTTGTGCAGCATAATATGCCCAGAATCTGCTACGAGACAAATGAAAGGGCACTGTCTATGTACTGGTCTGTGAAAAACTAGATTACGTAAAGAACCTCACTTTTATGCTTTGACAAGTATGTTGTTTCAGAGTGGATTTTATTATGATTATGTCTGTTTAGGTTGTTTAAATAAAATTACTTCTAAAATTACTGGGAGTAGCCTGAGATTTAAGTAGAATTCAGAAAATTTGAGGTCATTCGTGTGACAAATAGAAATTAAGATTTATTATTTTTATGTTCAATATAAAACATTTTTTTTTTAAAAAATATCAACTCAAAGAACATTTTTAAAATTCTTTTTGTAACGAAGTTTCTTTTTTAAAAAATTATAAGAAGGGTGAGATTATAGTTTTTCACTCCATAATTTTTTTAATATATTTAAACAATTACATGATGTTTAAAATTAACTAAATAAATTTTAAACAATTTTCTAATTTATAAATCTCAAAATTCATGCTTTATATAAAGGATATAAATATAAATATTACCCCATAAAGGGTGTTACTTAGTTATTATTTAAAATAAAATAATGAAATAAATAAATAAAAAGGAAAGAAAGAGAAAGTTTTTTTTTTTTTTTTGTTGGATAACTGACTAGAAGCTATAGCACAGTCTATGCGCTGCACTATGAAAATCCTATAGCCGCCCATGAAATTTGTTTCTGTGCTGTAAGAGTAAAAGAATAGATAAAAATTTATATGTATTAACTCAACCACCATCTTTTTTCTTCTTATTATTAATTAATGCATTTATGTGTACCAAATAGTGTATGTAGCCATTGGTTAGATAATAATTGGAGGGTAAATGAATAGAAACATTCATATAAGCTTCATCTTTTGGTGATGTAAAGATTTTTTACAAGTGTCCCCAACACACACAACAAACAACGTCAAGAGAAACCTTCAATAATCTTATAGTGTCAAATTGGCTGTTGCATTTTATTTTTTTACTGCCTGCTTTATGTTAAATTTTGTGAATTTTCTACAATCTTGCCTACTTTCTCATTTTACAAATTTAAATAATTAAGATGTGGATATGAAAATTATTAGTTATTATAGCATGCATGTTTCATGTTCAATATGCAAATTAGCGAATTCAAAATGTTTATATAAATAAAAGAAAGCAGCAAACAAAATTTACACACATGAAAAATGCACATTATAAAACATACACCTTATTCGTTTGTAGTTCTCTGACACAGATCATTCGTAGTTTCAATTGTTGGATTAATTGTTAATTCTCGCCGCAACTTCAATACGTGTGCTCAAAAAAGAGTTTATAT
Organism: Bauhinia variegata; assembly: GCA_022379115.2. Taxonomy (NCBI): domain Eukaryota; kingdom Viridiplantae; phylum Streptophyta; class Magnoliopsida; order Fabales; family Fabaceae; genus Bauhinia; species Bauhinia variegata. The sequence goes on along the minus strand of CM039428.1, from coordinate 18,193,096 downwards.
ACATGATGTATTATTTTATAATACCAAAGGTTACTTAACATAAGAATATTCTAAAAAAAAAAGAAAGTCATTATAATTATGAACTTTAGTAATGTGTTAGTGTTACTAACTGTAGTACTAATTTTTTGAACTTGGGTTGGGTAAAGAAACATATCCTACAAACTGTCTAGAACAAATCACTTTCAACAGCACTATTTTTTTTAAGTATTAACCATATCACGTCACCCTTTCTCAAGCATCATTTTGATATTGGAATAGAGCCTTTGCCCAAACATTTATGTACAGTGAATAATGTATATCTTAACATATAATTTATCTCACATGTTGCAAAAATAAAATTATAAAAAAATACATAAAAAATATGAAAAAAAAGTAGGTGTATAAAATATAAGTACAAAATTAGTACTATTTATAAAAGTGATAAGTGATAAGAGATATATATAATAGTTGTCATATAAATTTCATGTGATATTTTAGAGTTATATGAATAATAATAAAAAAAAGTTCTTTGAAATGTATAAAAAATATATATATTATAATAAAACTTACAGACAAAAAATAAAAAATTAACTTATACAATTAACCATGTTGAATGGTTAAATATGCTACTTAAATTCCAGCAAGCAACTGGCAGGTAACACATCACAGGTCTCGTCCTCATGGAGCAAATGAAAGTTCTTCAAGTTTGCACGGTGACGCCGCCACCACAAACAATCACTTCCACCGGCGCCCCAACCTCTCTTCCTCTCACCTTCTTTGACATATTTTGGTTAAGATTCCCACCAGTTGAATGCCTTTTCTTTTATGAATTCCCCCACCCAACCACGTCGTTCTTCGATTCCGTTCTTCCAAAACTCAAACACTCACTCTCTCTCACACTCCAATACCTCCTTCCTCTCGCTGGTAACCTCACTTGGGCCCAGGATTCGCCCATACCCATCATCAGTTATGTCCCTGGCGATGGCGTTTCCCTCACCATAGCCAAATCTGATGCGGATTTCAACCATATTATTGGTTCCAATCTCATTGAAGCCTTGAAATTCCGGTCTCTCATACCCTTCTTAAGCATTTCCCATGAGAAAGCCTCTGCCTTGGCCCTGCAAATTACTTTGTTTCCGAATTCTGGCTTTTCCATTGGAATAACCGCACACCATGCTATTCTCGATGGCAAGACTGCGAGCTCATTTCTAAAATCATGGGCTTATATATGCTCCAAACTCACTGAATCTTCATCGTCATTGTCGCCACCATTGCCAGAGAATCTAATACCATTCTACAACAGAGAAGTAATCAGAGATCCAAATGGGATTGGTCCACTACACCTTAAGGAATGGACGAGTTCTGGAGGACCAAACAATAGAAGCCTAATGGTGTGGAACTGGGATGACAAAGTTACAGCTGAATCAATCAGGGGTTCGTTTGAATTGACCCCTTCAGATCTCCAAAAGCTTAGAGAATCCTTAGCTTCAAAGCTGAAGAATAAATCTATTAGGGTTTCGAGTTTTGCATTAACGTGTGCATATGCATGGGCATGCTTGGTGAGGGCAGAGCAGACAAAATCGAAGAGAGTGATTTTTGTAATTAATGTGGATTGCAGGTCTCGTTTAGAGCCTCCAATTCCTTCCACGTACTTTGGAAATTGCGTTGCAAGCCATTTTGCTTCTGCAGAGACAAAGACCTTGATGGGGGGCGATGGATTTTTATCTGCTCTGGAAGCAATAAATGAAGCTTTGAATGGATTGGAAGAGAATGGAGTGCTGACTGAAGCCGCCCAGTTATCTAAAGATAAGGCAAATCCAGCAGAGGATAGGATACTTAGTGTTGCAGGGTCGCCTCGGATGGAGCTTTATGGTATTGATTTTGGATGGGGAAGGCCAAAGAAAGTAGAGATATCTTCTATAGATAAGACAGGTGCGTTTTCTCTTGCCGAAAGCAAGAATGGCAATGGTGCAATTGAGCTCGGATTGGTGTTGAATAAATCCGTTATGGAAGCTTTTGCTGCTCTTTTTGCTCTGGGTCTTCAATCCCTTTGATGCTGATTTGAAACAATATATATTATGTGTTCTTGATTTGGATGCTATTAAGGTTATGTTGATCATCGTAGAAACATATGTACGTTCATGGTCTGGAAAATGAATAATGAATGTGACCTTGTTTGTTTTGTTAGAGCAATGGAATTACTTGGAGAGTGGGTGACGCACCGTACAATTATAATAATCAGCTCAGCAATTCGAAAATGAAATATATATGATTTGTTGAAAATGTCTTACAATATGGTGGTTTAAATAAGACAATTTTAATACAATGAAATTCTAGCCTTAGTGGCTTTGCTATGAAATAAGAAAATTACATAAAATCTAACTGAGAGATGGCCTAAAAATTAGAGATACAGAATGCTGTTGTTTCTGGAGGGATTTTGGGCTACAGGCAACAGTCGCATGTTGGTAGGGATGTCAATGCGTCTGGCGGGGAGTATGATCTCATCCCCAAATGGATTCAGAGAACTACAGAAAACCATGGAAATTTTTGTTAAAAAAAATTATATTACACTTTGAGTTTTACTAATATTAAATATAGATAAGTAGTTAAAATTTTTAATTTAATTTAATATATTATTAAATTTAAATCAATTTTTTGAAAATATAAATATATTTTCTTATTTTATGTTTAAAAGAATTTATTTATTAATTAAATTATTAAATTATTTTTATTCATTATTTATATATAAAAATATTTTAATAATTAAATATTTCATGGATCCTCGACGAAAGAAATGGTGATATCCATATCCTTACTCAGTTAGGAGAATTTTCCTCTCCACTTGTTGGTGATCCAAACCACTCAATCTTATGCCACCTTATCCATATCTCTAGATATGAGCATTAGCTATTTAATTTTGTATTACCCATGGTGTGGCTCAACCTATATTCAATTAATTAGGTTTGCGTCCTTTCAGTAGAAATTAATTAGAGGGGACAGAGACAGATGCGTGCAGTGAATTGCCTTTGCCAACTTGATGATTTGGTCACAAAGAATCAAGGAACACAAAATTTATCGTTCAGGCAGCAAAGTTAGAGCCAAATCTTATAAATCGTCTCATTGCTGTTTCTAGAAGGCAAATTAGGCTAAATTACTTATTAAATACAAAATTTTAAACTAATTATCATTTTAACACAAAATCCAAACTATTTCGCAATATATTACTCTTTTTTTCGCGATCCAAGAAGAACATTATTTCATTTGGCATATTTCAAAAAAAAGTTAACTGAAAAATACTATCCCAAGAAATATTTTAAACAAAGGCTCTTAATAGAAATTGCCAACTCGATTGGCGTTTTCTTGAGGAAAATTCCCTTTGAAAAACACTCTACTGTTTGGCGCTTTAACTGCAGAAAACGTCAAGAAGGAGGGGAAGAAGGTATGGTATAATCTTTTCATAAGATTTTAAAGCATAAACCACTAACCCGATTTTTCAATGTTGGATGATTATATGGACTCACACTGACATTGTGTCTATCTACTCCCCAGTGACATTCCACTAATTCTGTTTTTGAACTTTGGCAGATCATATTCACAAATGTTGGCAACCCACATGCTCTGGGACAGAAACCATTGACCTTTCCTCGCCAGGTTCATACCTGCAAGCTTATTTCTACTTTCAGTGCATGGCTTTCTGTTGTGGTTTTTATGATACAAAACTTAAGGATACACTTTATCTAATTAAACTATTGGAATGTTAAACTGTTGTAATGGTTGATTACTTGATTATAGTGAAGCATGGCAATGTTTTTGTTGTAGGTTGTTGCACTGTGCCAGGCTCCATTTCTCTCGGACTGGCCAAGGATCTATTTTTAATAAGGTGCCCAGAAAACGCCATCCTGAATGGCGTTTTGTTGTAGAGAATTATATAAGAAACACTAATCGAGTTGACATTTTATAGGTTTAATTTTTCATAAATATGCCAATTGGGATAGCGTTTTTTGTTGAATTTTTTCTTTAATATGCCAAATGGAATGGCGTTTTCGTTGAGCACCCAAAAGAGTGATATATTAAAAAAAAAATTGGGTTTTGTGTTAAATTAGTAATTAGTTTAAAATTTTGTATTTAATAGATAATTTAGCCCAGTTTTTTTGCATGAGAAAGATGTTTACATTTTAATAAACTATGTTATGTCATTATTATTATTTTATTTCTTATACTAATTAGTTAATATTAATTAATTGATAAAAAGTCAAATCATTGATAAATAAATTTATTTATATATATATTTTAACTAATGGAAACTGCAAAGCCATATACTAAATTTTCCTAGTTAAAATATTTAAATTTATAATGAACATTTAACGCCAACGAAATTGGTTAAACTGATAATTATTGAATTGTATTTTTAAAAGATTAAGGTTCAAATCTTATTATAAGCAGAGCAACTCCTTTACTGTAAGTTCTCAATGAAGCTTACGCATATCATGATGTAGAATCAATTAATTTTTTTTTTTAAATGTAAATTCAAAAAACATTTTTAAAATTCTTTTTGTAACGAAGTTTCTTTTAAAAAAAATTTTAAGAAGGGTGAGATTATAGTTTTTCACTCCATAAATTTTTTAATATATTTGAACAATTTCATGATGTTTAAAATTAACTAAATAAATTTGAAACAATTTTCTAATTTATAAATCTCACAATTCATGCTTTATATAAAGGATATAAATATAAATATTATGGGTTGTTACTTATTTATTATTTAAAATAAAATAATGAAATAAATAAATAAATAAAAAGGAAAGAAAGATAAAACTTTTTTTTTTTGGATAACTGACTAGAAAATATAAGACCAACTCTAGTGGGGGGAAATTATGCATTGCACAAGACTATGCAATGTTGCATTTCTTGTTACACCACTAAAGAGTTGGTGAGGTAGAAGAAAGAAAACATTGAGAGTTGTTGAAATATGAAACTAATGTATAGAAAAAAATGGGGCCTACTTCATATTTTATAAGAAAGAAATAAGAGATTTATAAAAGGAAAGAGAATAATTGTGAAATGGGTTGATTAAAAATAAGAATATAAAATAATTTGTGTGACTTATTTAAAAAAAAATTTAAAGTTGTATGAGTAGAGAAAAAATTATATAAGTTGTATAGAGTGATGTGTCATCATGAGACTTATAAAAATAATATAAATAATTAAAATATAAAACTCTAATGAGTATTACGACTAAAGATGCTCTGACACAGTCTATGCGCTGCTCTATGAAAATCCTATAGCCGCCTATAAAAATTTGTTTATGTGCTATAAGAGTACAATAATAGATAAAAATTGATATGGATTAATTCAACCACCATCTTTTTTCTTCTTCTTATTAATTAATGCATTAATTAATAAGAAGAAGAAAAAATGTACCAAATAGTGTATGTAGCCATTGGTTAGATACTAATTGGAGGGTAAATGAATAGAAACATTCATATAAGCTTCATCTTTTGGTGATGTAAAGAGTTTTTACAAGTGTCCCCAACACACACAACAAACAACGTCAAGAGAAACCTTCAATAATCTTATAGTGTCAAATTGGCTGTTGCATTTTATTTTATTTTTTTACTGCCTGCTTTATGTTAAATTTTGTGAATTTTCTACAATTTGCCTACTTTCTCATTTTACAAATTTAAATAATTAAGATGTGGATATGAAAATTATTAGTTATTATAGAATGCATGTTTCGTGTTCAATACGCAAATTAGTGAATTCAAAATGTTTATATAAACAAAAGAAAGCAGCAAACAAAATTTACACACATGAAAAGTGCACATTATAAAACATACACCTTACTCGTGTAAATGAACACGTTTGTAGTTCTCTGACTCAGATCATTCGTAGTTCCCAATTGTTAATTCTCGCCGCAACTTCATGCATTAAGAATACGAAGATGTATTAAACATATGCTACAACTATCTAGAACAAATCACTTTCAACAGCACTATTTTTTAAGTATTAACCATATCACATCGCCCTTTCTCAAGCATCATTTTGATATTTTAAATATCTCATCAAATGCTCTTAGTTAGCTTCCTTGCACCTATGGCTTTATTTTTCTTTCACGTGATTTGTGCTTGTGTTGTCTTGAGGATGAGTGGTATTTGAAAGCCATGAAACAAGATGGTTGTTGTCCCACATCGGTAATGCAACAAAGAGAAATAGAGAGACGTGGCTATATAATGGAAGGAAGATGATACTTTGAACATACTTACCTGAACGGGGTCAATGGGTGTTCAAAAAGACTCATGGCCTAGGTTGGTGATCTCCATTGCACTTAGGAGGGGTGCCCGCCTAAGGTCTCCTCAAGTAGGAGAGCCTACGTTATAATTTGTGGTAGTGGGGGCCTGCGTTCGCGCGGCCCCTATCCAAATTTAGTTGAAAGTTAAGTTTCAATGTTTTTGTGAAGTTACTTATTTGAAAGTTAAACTTTCATGTTTTATATTTTGTAGTAAAGCCAGACCTCCTCCAGGTATTAGAGTCTTTTTATGGTATGCAATTTATAAAATGTGTCATAAGCCTTTTGTTGATTAAGATTAGTAATATTTTATTATGAGATTTCAAGTTGGGCATATCCAACTTGACTTATATATTAGGAGTAAGAGACGAGGAATTAGAAAGTATCAAATGGGCATTTGCATTTGTCTTCGTGTAGGCAAGCAGTGTACAAGTGAAGCTTATTCGTTTCTACATAGAAATGCTATAAGATATAAAAGTGTAGGTATGTTCTAATTAACCCAGAAGCAGGTTAACCCTTGTATCAAAGGGAAGTCTTAACCTGGAGACATAAAAGGGGAGAAGGATAAGAAAACCATCTCATGCATTGACTTATAATTCTCTTTGGATCTTGTTTAAATGCAGTGTTGCGCTGTTATCTACGTCAGCCTACCATTCAAGTTGAATCAAAACGTAAGACTTACATGAGTTAACATAATTAGTCAAGTTTCTCTAGGCCAGCATGGAATGAAGAAGCAAAGCGATCCATTTCATGCTTAGAGAGAAGCAAACCAACTTCGACCCCACTATTTCCATCTTTGCTTTCCGCCATAGTGATTAACCCATTTGTGTCTATAGTCACTATTTCAACCTTCACGGGCCTTCCCCACCCAAAATCAATCCCATAAACCCCAAATCTTGTAGATCCTCCCACTCCTATTCCTCTTGTTCCTTTAGATGCCATAGATTTCCATTTAGAAAACACTGTCTCTGCTTCATCCAAGACTCCCTTCTCCAACATTCTTATCTTATTGTGAATTTTCTTAGCAACAATGGCCAACCCATCTTCTTTATCGAAGTCCTCTGCCTCTGCATTCGTCATAGAAGGAAACACGCAGTTGCCAAAATAGTTCGCAGGCAATGGAGGCTTCAAACGTGCCCTGCAATCCGCAGAGAACCCAAATGAAACATTGTTGTTTCCGTTTCCTTTTAAAGCTTTTGCAACGCATGAAAATACATAAGCAGAAGTGAGGATGAAAGTTGATAGATTTGAAGGCTTTGATGTGTGCGTTTCTTCTTCTCCATCAACTTTGTCCCAAAGAGTCATAACCCTTTTCTTGATCTTCTCTAAATCTGTACGGTTTAGATCAAATGTAGCTAGGACCAATTGATCCATAGCTTGAGGTGAAGTGTTTAATAAAATTTTTAAACTTTTTTCATTGTTTGCATCATTGGAATCGCCTCCATCTGCAGCTGTTATCCAATTCCATTCATTCAAGTACTTAACATCAAGACCATTCGTATCTTTGACTACACTTCTGTCGAAGAATGGCTGTAATTCTGGCAACAATGGTGATGATTCTGAACATGTTTGACAGAAATAAGCCCATGACTTCATGAACGTGGTTGCTGATTTGCCATCAAGAACAGCATGGTGGGTGCTGATGCCTATACAAAATCCCTTGTTTGGAAACAGAGTAACTTGCAGGGCCGAAACTGAAGCAACAGAGTCACAAGTATCCAAATGGGGAACCAAATGACGAAACTTTATGGCTTCACGTGGAGAATTGCCTGAGAAATGGTTGAAATCATCACTGGACTCTGCTATAACAAGCGAGACACCATCACCGGAAGTGTACTGGATGACGGGTTTCTGGGAATTTAATGGCCAAACGATGTTGCCGGCGAGGGGGAGGAAGTGTTTGAGGGCAAGAGAGAGTGATCGTTTCAATTTTGGAATCAAAGATTCAAAGAAGAAAGATGGATTTGAGTGAGGGAGTGAATAGAAGAAGAGACGCTGAACTGGGTGCAATTTGAACCACAACAAGTCAAAGAAGGTGAGAGGGAGAGATAACTCTGATGCAGAAATTGGAGCAATTCTGCAGAGCTCATGTATTTTGAGGGAGTTGTTGGGAGGATCCATTTGGAATAGAGAAGGAAGCACTAGTGAGAAAAGATTAGATACATATAAAACTGATAATAGAGAAACTGACTAGAGCAGGATCGTTTCTATTTAATAAAAATGAATATGTTTGATAACTTAAATAGGGGTTTTGTGTCCAAATGAGAGGTTATAGTCATAGTTATATTCAACCAGGCATAATGCTCTGTTGTAACAGATTGGGTAAGGGTTACATGGTATCTTTCAATGGCATAATTAGACTTGAAATGTCCCAAGAGTTCAGTTGATTATTATGAGACTTAGTCAAGCTGGTAAGTTTAAGTATTATTAGGTTATTCATATTGTTATGTTATTAAAAATAAAATTTTTGATTGATTAGCAATGAATGAGACAGATATTCTTTTTATAACTATTATCAAGTTGTTGCATTTTTTATCAAAAAAGAATGTGACAATCATTTCAAACAAAATCAAATATATAATGCTGGTGGTTCCCACAGTCTAACAGATCAAAAGGTCATGGGTCTTTTGTTAAGTTATTGCATTTTTTAAATCATTACCTTTTGTTTTGTCAGTGCAGTTTCTTTTTTTTTTAAAAAAAAAAAAATTTAATATGTTGTCAACTTCGCGATGATCGATCTCTTCTATCTTTGTATACCACGGGTAAATATATAATAAAAAATTAAATAGCTAATGATCATGGCACCCACTCTCTAAGTTTCTAAAAAAAATAAAAATTCGTATCTATTATTCTCTATCCAAATCCTGAACACATGTCATGTTACCAAGAAGATCAACATGAGATTCATTGAATCAAACCAAGAATACATAATGTTTTGTTATTATTAATCAAAAAGAAGAGGGCGGCAAGTTTCAATGTAGTAAACAAACTTTTCAAACTAAGCAAAATTCAGATACGTTCACTCTATTTAAATTCATTATGATCAATATTAATTTGATGCAATTGATATAATGACATGATATAAACTTTAAAATAAATTAATAATACAAAACTATGCACTGTTTACTTGGTTCGGTTAAGAACTCTTGTTGTATTATGTCATAAATCCATCAATTTTCTTCACTTTCTTACAAAACCTCAAATCAAGATTCTTGAAAGCATCAAAGGGCCTGAAGACCTTGAGCAAAAAGAGCAGCAAAAGCTTCCATAACAGATTTATCCAACACCAATCCAAGTTCAATGGCACCATTGCCATGCTTGCTTTCTGCAAGAGAAAACGCACCTGTCTTATCTATAGAAGTAATGTCCACCTTCTTTGGCCTTCCCCATCCAAAATCAATGCCATAAACCTCAAACCGAGGCGATCCTGCAATGCCAACTATCCTATCCTCTGCTGGATTTGCATTATCTGTAAATAACTTAGCCGCTTCACTCAGCACTCCATTCTCTTCCAATCCAGTCAAAGCTTCACTTATTGCCTCCAAAGCAGATACCAACCCATCGTTCCCCATCAAAGTCTTTGTCTCTGCAGAAGCAAACTGTCCCACAATGCAATTTCCAAAGTAGGTGGAAGGAATTGGAGGCTCTAAACGAGACCTGCAATCCACAGAAACTATGAGAATTGCTCTCTTTAGCTTTGTCTGCTCTGCTTTCACCAAGCATGCCCATGCATACGCACACGTTAATGCAAAACTCGAAACCCTAAGAGATTTATTCTTCAGATTTGAAGTTACGGATTCTCTAAGCTTTTGGAGATCTGAAGGGCTCAATTCAAACAAACCCCTGATCGATTCAGCCGTAATTCTGTGATCCCAGTTCCACAACATTAGGCTTCTATTGTTAGGTCCACCAGAACTCGTCCATTGATTGAGGTGTAGTAGACCAATCCCATTTGGATCTCTGATTACTTCCCCGTCGTAGAATGGTGCTAGATTCTCCGGCAACTGCGGGGATGATTCCGTGATGAGTTTGGAGCATATATAAGCCCATGATTTTAGAAATGAAGTTGAGGTCTTGCCATCTAGAACAGCATGGTGTGTGGTTATTCCAATGGAAAAGCCAGAGTTTGGAAACACAGTAATTTGCAGGGCCAAAACAGAGGCTTTCTTATGGGAAATGCTCAAGGAGGGAATGAGGGAGCGGAATTTCAAGGCTTCAATGAGATTGGAACCAGTAATATGGTTGAAATCAGCATCAGATTCGGCTATGGTGAGGGAAACACCACCACCGGGGACATAACTGATGATGGGTATGGTTGAATCGTGGGGCCAAGTAAGGTTTCCAGCAAGAGGAAGGAAGTATTGAAGTGTGAGAGAGAGGGAGTGTGTGAGTTTTGGAAGAACAGAATCGAGGAACGACGTCGTTGGGTGGGGGAACTCATAGAAGAAAAGGCGTTCAACTGGTGGGAATCTCAACCAAATTAAGTCAAAGAAGGTGAGGGTAAAAGAAGTTGTAGCGGCGGGGGAAGTGGCTGTTTCAGGTGGCGGCGCCACCGTGCAAACTTGAAGAACTTTCATCGGATTTGGTTGCGGCATGACGAAGAGATCGATCTGAGATTGTGTTATCCGCCTTGGTTGCCTACCGCTTATTGGAATTCAGTGGACAAGCAATCATAATATCATATGTATATCAGAAATAGTGTAGAAGCAATTGTACACAAATAATGTTAGGACCGGGGGAGAACATTAAATATCATGTTCCAACCCAAAACTTTAATGTATTGTCAAAGCATCCAAGGCTCTTACACTAGAAAGAAGCACTATATATTGGACTTGTAAAAGAATATTCTAGTTAATCGATACCATATACACCGCTTAAAAACCTTGAGTTTATATATATATATATATATATATATATATATAGTTTCTTTTAAATATCACTTTTCTTATCCAACTGTTTCAGCTGATAAAAAATAGTGATACACATGTCAGTGCACCGAAAGACAACTCAACATTTTACTTCCCAATGAATTCCATTATCCATTCGCACGTATATCTCTATAATTTAAAGAGAAGATAATAATAAAAAAAGAATTTCATTATGGGCCTAATGTTTAAGATCTTTATAAAAAATTAATTTCGTTGCGGCTTCTCTTTCTATAGTCACCGATATTGACCTCTTCAATAATGCTCCATTATCTTTTTCTCTTGGCACAACATTGTTTGATTAGGTTTATTCTTTGAAAGTTAATGTAGATTTGGTGATGTTAGATGGACACTTTTAGAAAAGCTGAAGTACTTTCAGCGTTCAAAAGTTGGCCTAATACAGGTCCTTCTAAACATTCAACTTAATATCCTTTATTACATAATAAAAATACTCAAAATTGAGTTAGAAACTTGTAGGTCTAATTTTAGTTAAGTTAACTAATTTCTTAATTTTATATAATTACTAGCTTAAAATGTCTAGATTTCTTTGATTATTGTCATTTGCACCCACTAAAAGGTGAATATAGAATTAGAACATCTCGGCTATGTATTTCTTTTTCCACATCTTGTTCTATAGTTTTTTCTTAAGTAAAAAATAATAAAATAAATTTATTCTGAAGATAGCTAAAATATTTATTAAAGGATGAAGAATAAGAGATGATGTGAAATAGAAAATATTAACCCTAATTATGAATCTGATAAGTGATGGATGGTATGGAATTGAAACATAACCACAGTAATGAAGGACATATATAGTGTTTGTGTAAGAAAAATAGTTACTTGTCTCAGTAGACGTGTTAAATTATTATTTAATTAGGATTAGTTAAAAATTATAAAATAAATTGTAAATTGTATTATTTAAATTTTTTGAATAATTCTAGTATAACGAGGGATTCATCTTAATTGTTATATATATATAAAAGGAGCGATTCACATATTTCAAGAGTAAGTTTTGAATACTTATTTTTTCATAACGTTTTTTTAAATAATAATTTTTGCTGATCTAACTATTAAATCATGTAACTATTAAATAATAAACAACAATGTGAGATTAAGGGAGGTATTTTGCAAAGGGGAGTGTGAATGCGTTTTGCTAACTGAAGAAGGAGGGTTATTTTAGTCATTTTGACAAAAAATAGGGTGGGATGTGTATGCAGTAATAATGGGGTGTGTAAGTAACAATGATCTGCTCACGGAGCCCAAGCACGATTTGTTCATGGAGCCCAAGATGTGTTCGAGCAGATCCTACGTAAGTCCAATATGTGGCTCTCTAACCGAAAGAAGAAGGTGAATTCTTTTCACACACCCCATACAGTCCAAGCACCGTTTAGGGTGTGTAAGATAGGACAGAATCCTGTGTCTTAATATATATATATATATATATATATATATATATATATATATATATACTTAATAATTTTCCATTTTACATGTTAGAGAAATATTATCTCATCTTTCAAATGTAATGTTAATCTCTATTGAGTACGAGGATTAATAAACAACAAACTCAATTTATAAAATTTACTTAAACAAAATTATATTAATATAGGTAATTATCACACTAGTTTCTAAAAAAATTGCTTCTATTCTCATTTTTTATAATTTATTATTCTATTTTAATTTACATTTAAAGTATTTTATAATTTTTGAACATGAAATTAATTCATTTCATGACTAAAATAGCAACGAGCAAATCCCTTTATGATAACGGTATGATGTTTCAACTTTAACTAACGAGAGTTTAATATATGTCTTTGCAGTTTTGCATGGAAAGCCCTAATTATAGTACTATTAATACATGCGTGAAGTGAAGAGGAGTGAAATATGCTATGAAATAGAAATAAGATATCAAATTTTAATCAAGTAACATTTTTTTGTCAGTGTCATGTCATTTTCAATCGTAGTGCTGTCTCCAAAACCACCCTTCCCTTCATTAATAGGGAATTAATTTTACAACGCCCCTATTTAATAGTCCCACTCTCGTTGCCTCTTTTTGCAAGTAAAATTACTGAAATAACCTTACTTTTAAATTAAATTTTATACTCTTATTCCACGCTACTCCAACTCTCACTACAACCTCTTACTCCCCTTTCCAACCCGAGTAATTTTACAGAAATTCAATTTCCATAAATTCACAACATAAATTTATTGAAATTTAATTTTTGAGTAGTTTTGCAAAATTTAATTTCTGTGCTGGTAATTTTGTTGCTATGGTGGCCTTCAACAGCACAATTTTCACAATTCTATTAATGTACCTGCAACAACAAGGGCAATTTAAAGCCTTGGTAATTACTTATTAGGATTCAAGACATATCAAGCTTGCCCTAGACAGGAGGGGTGGGATCACTAAGAAGAGATGAAAATTGTACCCCGTGATTTGAAGGGATTTAAAACTAAATAAAAAAGCTTCAAAAATTCTTAAAGGAGTGACAAACTACTAATTTTAAACTTAACTTCTTAATTCAAACAGTTATAAAACAGTATAGTATACTATAGGATATAAAAACATAAAAAGATGCCCTTTTGTTATAGTTTTCCTTGACAGATGAGGTTTAATTAGAGTCCAGAGCTCTCACTTTTTATGCCATCTTTGCGTAATTTTATAGACTTATCATTGCTTTCTTGCTCGCTTTCTTTCTTGGAGTTTTAATTCATTGGGTTCCTAAGCTGAGGAAAAGCCACTCTAGCGGATCATGATTAATGAAGACAGTGAAAAGCAAATGGGATAGAATTTTCCATTAATTGCTCAGATATTTAAGCATAAGATCCTCGTAATCATTACTCGAAAGAGCAGTACAAAGGACGAGAAAGTTTAAATGAGATCAAACTCAAGTGGGATTTTGCCACACAATTGAAATCAGAACCTGAGTTAGAGAATGAAATTTAGGGGAAAAAGAGTTTAGCTAATTGTTTGTTTAGCTAAAATTATGTGGATTGCCTCTTTAATTTGTGTTGCTCACTCTAGGGGTAAGTAATAAATAGAATTTATCAATCCAAAGGAATCACAATAAAATGAAATAAATCAAGTCGAGACAAAACTAAAATATAATTTTGTATCTCAAGTAAATTTTGAAACAGAACCGAAACAAAAATTATTCTTTCTTATTCTTGTCCAAAATATTGTCTCATCCATCTCATCTCAAAATACTATTTTTTTTTTTTTTTTAAATCTATTCTTAGCATATATTTTAAAAATATAAATAATTATCTAAAATAATATTATTTTATATGTTTAATACTAAAATAAAATTAAAACAATTTTTTGCCTCAACCAATTTTTAAAAGAAAAAACCAAACAAGCTATCTCGTGCCCACCTCTCTCTCCCCCTTCCTTAAGTTCGATCCTCCCCAATTGTGAAATGCAGCTTTGGCTAAATAACTATTTAACTCAAACTAAAAAAATATACCTGAGTTCTAAAATGTTAGAAGTCTATGAGATGATTTCTTTTATTTATTTTTTAGCAGAATATATAAAGTTTAAGGTGATAGGAAACTTCACATTAGAGCATGTTACAGAACTGAATCAAAACTTCCACAGTGATACTTACATATGGTTTATTTGTAGGGGATTTCTTGCATTATGTGAGAAGACATTTTTTATATATATATAGGATGCAAGAAGACTACTTTAAAGTATTAACGGTGACTTTTATAAGAGTAAAATTATATTTCACCATTAAAAATTATAAGTTTATATTTGTAAAATTTTATGTTAAAAAATATAAGAATATTTTTTAATTTTAAAGAGTATTTAATAATATTTTTTCAAAAAATACTCTTATTTTAAGTCTTATTTTAATAATTATTCATATAATTTATTTAAAAAATAAAATATTAAACAAAAACACTATAATAAATATATTTTTTAACTACTTAACTATATTTTTTAAGAAGTACAAAATAAGTAATATAATTTTATAATTTTAAAAGAGAAGAAGAATCACCTAGTACAAATTACTATATTTAATGTTAAATTAAATGAGTTACAACATCCGTGAATGAACCTTGAATGATGTTGCATGTTTTCTAAAGAAAACATTTAGATGGTGAAGAGCATTAAAGAAATAAACATAAAAATGAGCCGACAGACGAAAGTACATGCGAAGCAACCAACCAACCACATAAATCCCAACGAAGCATGTAGCGTCTAAAATTCTTCTCATAAAGTATTGTTTGGTTTTGATAAAGAAAAATAGGGGCCTTAGGGCTGAAAAAAATCGTTTACATATTACATCTAGCTAATTAGCTTGTTACATATACATAAACGACTCATAAATCAAAAGATGTGACATGGGAGTCATAGTATTGCCCCACACGCTATAACAAGCTATAACCCATATTATAATCTGTATTTTTTGTTGATTTAAGGGTCTTTTTTATAGGTAAGTAATTGATCATTTCTCTACTTTCAACACTTAGATTCATATGTAAATGAGCCATATAGGAGATTAAATTTTGGTAAAAATGAAGAAACTAACTTTGGGTAAACTTTAGTTGAGATAAAAGAAGGGATTTATGGCCTTTTTGGACATTAGAAAGTGTTTTTCAAGACTTAATTGAAATGGTTCTTTTAATACTCTTAACTTGCAATTATACCAACTTTACATTTTGACTTTTTCACTCTTAATTCTCATGCAACTCACTTTATACACACGACACTCTATCAACCTATAACCCAAGGCTATGAGAGTGGACAAAAGCTTTATGTACAGTGAATGATGTACACCTTAACATGTACTTTATCTTTTTTAGTTATATTACATAAATAAAATTATAAAAAAATATATATATAAAAAAAGTATATGTGCAAAAAATAAATATAAAAATAACACCATTCACGAGAGTGATAAATAATAAGAGATATATATAATGGTTGTCATATAAATTTCACGTGATATTTTTGAATTATATGAATAAAAAAAAAAGTTGTTTGAAATAAAAAAAAAAATATTATGATAAAACTTGTAAATAAATAATAAAAAATTAACTTGTACAATTTGCCGAGAAATTTACCTCCATATACCAAAAAAAAAAACTATTTATCAATATATACCACTTTTAAAAATATTTACCAATATATACCACTTTTTTCAGATATCGCATTACCGTACTGCGATATTCGAATATCGCATTACGGTACTGCGATATTCGAATAAAAAATTAATTAAATTTTTTATTTTTTACAAATAAAATATTAAAAAAATTAAAAAATTTTAAATACATATACACAATCTCAAAAATTATTATCAATACATACGACATCTTGTACAATAAAATCTCCAGTTATGAAGTGATTTTGCCTAAATAAATTTAATATTATCATATTTCAAAATCAAATACATTTTTTATATATATATTTGAGTTAATTAATTTTGAAAAAATCACTTAATGTATTATAATTTTTTATAAAAATAAACATATAAAAAAAGATATATAGTAGATAAGAGAGAAAAAAAATAAAAAAAATATTCCAAACAACCAATTATCTGTCTAAAAAAATATATATTTTCCTTTCCTTCAAATGAGGCATCCAAGAAAAATAAACACATCATCATCTTACAGAAACATTTCAACACTAATTCATGAACCTTGTATCATCTTTTAATTAAATTATAAAATAAAATAAATTTGTAAGAGGGTAATGTAATTTTTTTAAAGGTAATATATATTAGTAAATATTTATAAAAATAGTATGTATTGGTAATAATTTTTATAATGATGTATATGTGTTTAAAAAAATTTATAAATTTTTTTAATATTTTATTTGTAAAAAATCAAAAATAAAAAATTTAATTAATTTTTTATTCGAATATCGCAATACGGTAATGCGATATCTGAAAAAAATGGTATATATTGGTAAATATTTTTAAAAGTGGTATATATTGGTAAATATTTTTTTTTTTTGGTATATGAAGGTAAATTTCTCCAATTTGCCTTGGTAAATGCTTAAATATGCTACTTAAATTGCAGCCAGCAATTGGCAGATAACACCTCACAGATCTCGTCCTCATGGAGCAACCAAATCCCATGAAAGTTCTTCAAGTTTGCACGGTGACGCCACCACCACAAACAATCACTTCCACCGGCGCTCCAACCTCTCTTCCTCTCACCTTCTTTGACATGTTTTGGTTGAGATTCCCACCAGTTGAATGCCTTTTCTTTTACGAGTTCCCACACCCAACCACGTCGTTCTTCGATTCCGTTCTTCCAAAACTCAAACACTCACTCTCTCTCACACTCCAATATCTCCTTCCTCTCACTGGTAACCTCACTTGGCCCCATCATTCGCCCATACCCATCATCAGTTATGTCCCTGGCGATGGCGTTTCCCTCACCATAGCCAAATCTGATGCTGATTTCAACCATATTATTGGTTCCAATCTCATTGAAGCCTTGAAATTCCGGTCTCTCATACCCTTCTTAAGCACTTCCCATGAGAAAGCCTCTGCCTTGGCCCTGCAAATTACTTTGTTTCCGAACTCTGGCTTTTCCATTGGAATAACCACACACCATGCTATTCTCGATGGCAAGACCGCGAGCTCATTTCTAAAATCATGGGCTTATATATGCTCCAAAATCACTGAATCTTCATCGTCATTTTCGCCACCATTGCCAGAGAATCTAATACCATTCTACAACAGAGAAGTAATCAGAGATCCAAATGGGATTGGTCCACTACACCTTAAGGAATGGACGAGTTCTGGAGGACCAAACAATAGAAGCCTAATGGTGTGGAACTGGGAGGACAAAGTTACAGCTGAATCAATCAGGCATTCGTTTGAATTGACCCCTTCAGATCTCCAAAAGCTTAGAGAATCCGTAGCTTCAAAGCTGAAGAATAAATCCGTTAGGGTTTCGAGTTTTGCATTAACTTGTGCATATGCATGGGCATGCTTGGTGAGGGCAGAACAGACAAAATCAAAGAGAGTGATTTTTATAATTAATGTGGATTGCAGGTCTCGTTTAGAGCCTCCAATTCCTTCCACGTACTTTGGAAATTGCGTTGTGAGCCATTTTGCTTCTGCAGAGACAAAGACCTTGATGGGGAGCGATGGATTTTTATCTGCTCTGGAGGCAATAAGTGAAGCTTTGAATGGATTGGAAGAGAATGGAGTGCTGACTGAAGCCGCCAAGTTATTTAAAGATAATGCAAATCCAGCAGAGGATAGGATACTTAGCGTTGCAGGGTCACCTCGGATTGGGCTTTATGGTATTGATTTTGGATGGGGAAGGGCAAAGAAAGTAGAGATATCTTCTATAGATAAGACAGGTGCGTTTTCTCTTGCCGACAGCAAGAATGGCAATGGTGCAATTGAGCTCGGATTGGTGTTGAATAAATCCGTTATTCAAGCTTTTGCTGCTCTTTTTGCGCAGGGTCTTCAATCACTTTGATGCTGATTTGAAACAATATATATTATGTGTTCTTGATTTGGATGCTATTAAGGTTATGTTGATCTTCGTAGAAACATATGCACGTTCATGATTTGGAAAATGAATAATGAATGTGACCTTGTTTGTTTTGTTAGAGCAATGGAATTATTTGGAGAGTGGGTGACGCAGCGTACAATTATAATAATCAACTCAGCGATTCGAAAATGAAAGATATATGATTTGTTGAAAATGTCTTACAATATGGTGGTTTAAATAAGACAATTTTAATACAATGAAATTCTACCCTTAGTGGCTTTGCTATGAAACAAGAAAATTACATAAAATCTAACTAAGAGATGGCCTAAAAATTAGAGCTACAGAATGCTGTTGTTTCTGGAGGGATTTTGGGCAACAGGCAACAGTCAACAGTCGCATGTTGGTAGTGATGTCAATGCGGCTGGCGGGGAGTACGATCTCATCCCCAAATGGATTCAGAGAACTAGAGAAAACCACGGAAAATTGTTACAAAAAAAAAAAATTATATTACATTTTGTGTTTTACTAATATTAAATATAGATAAGTAGTTAAAATTTTCAATTTAAATTAATATATTATTATGAATTTAAATACGAATATGAATATATTCTCTTATTTTATGTTTAAAAGAAATTATTTATTAATGAAATTATTAAGTTGTCTTTATTCATTGTTTATATTTTATTTTATATATAAAAATATTTTAATCATTAAATATTTCATGGATCCTCAACGATAGAAAGGGTGATATCCATATCCTTACTCAATTAGGAGAATTTTCATCTCTACTTGTTCGTAATCCAAACCACTCAATCTTATGCTACCTTATCCATATCTCTAGATATGAGCATTAGCTATTTAGTTTTGTATTACCCATGGTGTGGCTCAACCTATATGGAAAGATACAATTATAGTTGGATCACGAGTGTAAATGACAACAACGCTCATAGGACAGCATTATTGGAATGAGAAGAAATTTAACTGTATATATATTCCCACGTTTCTTGGATATTTATTGATTTCATATTCAATTAATTAGGTTTGCGTCCTTCGAGTAAAAATTAATTAGAGGGGACAGAGACAGATGCATGCAGTGAATTGCCTTTGCCAACTTGATGATTTGGTCACAAAGAATCAAGAAACACAAAATTTATCGTTCAGGCAGCAAAGTCAGAGCCAAATCTTATAAATCGTCTCATTGCTGTTTCTAGAAGGCAAATTAGGCTGAATTACTTTTTAATAAAAAAGTTTAAACTAATTATTATTTTAACACAAAATCCAAATTATTTCTCAATATATTACTCTTTTTTTGGCGATCCAAGAAAAACATTATTTCATTTGGCATATTTCAAAAAAAAGTTAACTGAAAAATACTATCCCAATAGATATTTTAAAGAAAGGCTCTTAATAGAAATTACCAACTCGATTGGCGTTTTCTTGGGGAAAATTCCCTTTGAAAACAGTGTACTGTTTGGCGCTTTAACTGCAGAAAACGTCAAGAAGGAGGGGAAGAAGGTACAGTATGTTCTTTTCATAAGATTTTAAAGCATAAACCACTACCCCAATTTTTCAATGTTGGATGATTATGACCTTCCCTCGCCAGGTTCATACTTGCAAGCTTATTTCTACTTTCAGTGCCTGGCTTTCTGTTGTGGTTTTTATGATACAAAATTTAAGGATACACTTTATCTAATTAAACTATTGGAATGTTAAACTGTTGTAATGGTTGATTACTTGATTATGCTGAAGCATGGCAATGTTTTTGTTGTAGGTTGTTGCACTGTGCCAGGCTCCATTTCTCTCGGACTGGCCAAGGATCTATTTTGAATGAGGTGCCTAGAAAACGCCATCCTGAATGGCGTTTTGTTGTAGAGAATTATATAAGAAACACTAATCGAGTTGGCATTTTATAGGTTTAATTTTTCATAAATATGCCAATTGGGATAGCGTTTTTCGTTGAATTTTTTCTTTAATATGCCAAATGGAATGGCGTTTTCATTGAGCACCAAAAAGAGTGATATATTAAAAAAAAAAATTGGGTTTTCTGTTAAATTAGTAATTAGTTTAGAATTTTGTATTTAATAGATAATTTAGCCCAGTTTTTTGCATGAAAAAGATGCATTTTAATAAACTAATGTTATGTCATTAATTTTTAATTTCTTATACTAATTAATTAATATTAATTAATTGATAAAAAGTCAAATCATTGATAAATAAATTTATTTATATATATATTTTAACTAATGGAAACTGCGAAGCCATATACTAAAATTTTCTAATTAAAATATTAAATCAAAAGAATGAGTTGAAATATTTGAATTTATAATGAACACTTGACACCAACAAAATTGGTTAAATTAATAATGATTGAACTGCATTGTTTAAAAGGTTAAGGTTCAAATCTTATTATAAGCAGAGCAACCCCTTTAATGTAAGCTCTCGATGAAACTTACGGCATATTATAATCTTGGCGTCCCAGCAATGCCAATGCCACTGAATTTACCTTCACTGTCCAAACAGGTCAAATTTGTCACTGCAATATTTTCTGCTCCTATCCATCTTTCAGAGTCTCCAAAGCAATGCTCTTGGGCTCCAGGGCCACAATATCACATCGAATTATGTCACTTTTAAACCAAGTTTTCTCCTCCATCCACGTGATAGTTCATTGTAGTCCCACGTACCTCAATGGAAATCAATTGGAAATCTTATCAGCATTAATCAAAATCATATTGTACACTTAGAAGCACGTTACATGGCCATTAAATTCAAGACAGCAACCCAAGGCGGATAGCACATCGCCGATCTCTTCCTCATGGCGAAACCAAATCCCGTGAAAGTTCTTCAAGTTTGCACGGTGGTGCCGCCGCCACAAACAACCACTTCCACCGCTGCCCCAACCTCTCTTCCTCTCACCTTCTTTGACATATTTTGGTTGAGATTCCCACAAGTTGAACGCCTTTTCTTCTGAGTTCCCACACCCGACGACGTCGTTCTTTGATTTAGTTCTTCCAAAAATCAAACACTCCCTCTCTCTTACACTCCAATACTTCCTTCCTCTTGCTGGTAACCTCAGTTGGCCCCATGATTCAGCCATAACCATCACCAGTTATGTCCCCGGTGATGGCCTTTCCCTCACCATAGCCGAATCTGATGCGGATTTCAATCATATTACTGGTTTCAATTTCGTTGAAGCCTTGAAATTCCGTCCTCTCGTGCCTTCCTTGAGCATTTCCCATGAGAAAGCCTCTGTTTTGTCCCTGCAAATTACTTTGTTTCCGAACTCTGGCTTTTCCATTGGAATAACCACACACCATGCTATTCTCGATGGCAAGACCGCAAGCTCATTTCTAAAATCATGGGTTTATATATGCTCCAAACTCACTGAATCTTCATCGTCATCACCGCCCCCGGCGTTACCGGAGAATCTAATACCATTCTACGATAGGGAAGTAACCTGTGATCCAAATGGGATTGGTCTGCTACACCTCAATCAATGGACGAGTTATGGTGGACCAAACAATAGAAGCCTAATGTTGTGGAACTGGGATGATAGAGTTACAGCTGAATCGATCAGGGGTTCGTTTGAGTTGAACCCTTCAGATCTCCAAAAGCTTAGAGAATCCGTAGTTTCAAGGCTGAAGAACAAATCTGTTAGGGTTTCGAGTTTTGCATTAACGAGTGCATATGCATGGGCATGTTTGGTCAAAGCAGAAAAGACAAAGTTAAAGAGAGAAGTTCTCATAATTTCTGTTGATTGCAGGTTTCGTTTAGAGCCTCCAATTCCTTCCACCTACTTTGGGAATTGCATTGCGGGAAAAGTCGCATATGAAGAGACAAAGAACTTGTCAGGAAACAATGGGTTTATCACTGCTTTGGGACAATAAGTGATGCTTTGAATGGATTGGAAAAAAATGGAGTGCTGAGTGAAGCGGCCAAGTTCTTTACTGATTTCGTAAATCCAGAAGAGGATAGGGTAGCTTCCAGGGTCGCCTCGGTTTGAGGTTTATGATGCTGATTTTGGATGGGGAAGGCCAAAGAAGGTGGAGATTACTTATATAGATAAGACAGGTGCGTTTTCTCTTCAAGAAAGCAAGAACGGCAATGGTGCCATTGAGCTTGGATTGGTGTTGGATAAATCTGTTATGGAAGCTTTTGCTGCTCTTTTTGCTCAGGGTCTTCAATCTCCTTGACGCTGATTTGAAACAATATATATTATGCGTTCTTGATTTCGATTCTATTAATCTTATGTTTATGTACGTTCATGATCTGGTAAATGAATAATGAATGTGACATTATTTGTTTTCTCAGAGCACAGATACATCGTACAAATAACTTCCCAGGTTTTAAAATTAATGGTAATGAAAAATTCAAGAAAAAGACACTCTTAAGTTTCTCTCTTTGAAATTGTGTTTTTAGTTAAGAATACTCTGTGAATAACCTTAGATTAGCACATATGTAGTTCTAGTACATATGTTCATTTCATGATCAAATTTTCTACTAAATGTTTTAATTATGCTAATTAGTTTATATTTATTATTTAATTGATAAAAGTCAATTTATTTATAAATATATTTATTAAAAATTAAATTTTGACTGATCACGAAATACATCTCATTCATTTTCGTATATGTCCATTCAAAGATATTGGAATTTTATTTTGGGACGGATAGATTTGAACTTTTTTTTTTTTATTACTTTTAATTAGTTCTTTATGTTTTTTATTTAAAAATAATGTAATTCCCAACAGAAAAGTTTAATCTAGTTTCATGAAAGAAGATTTGAAAATAATTATCCCAAATGAGCTGTTATTTAAAGGAAGTGTCTAAAGTTAAAACTAAAATTCTTATAATATTAATAGTGAACCAAACTTTAATGGGCCATAGACTCTAATATAACAAAATGTAAATAAATAATTAATTTAATATATCAAATACTTGGGTTATTCTTTGGACACAAATTTATTCGTTCCTCGTTGGGGGACATTATTTCAAATAATTAACCTTTTGGCATGCATCAATGGCATTTTTTATTGATAGATGAGAATAGGGGGACACCCAGGCGATCAATTTATCTATTTCTTTATCTTTCCGTGAATCCTATGTTTGCAACAACAGAGACCATAGATAAAACCTATCCCACTTTTACAGTATGATGGTTGGCTATTCACATACTAGTGGTATTCACTATTTCTTTTTTGGGGTCAATATCAGCAAAGCAGTTCATCCAACCATAAACCAATTCCGAATTATAATTATAGAGCTATAACATAATCAAACCCAAACAAACAAAATGTTGAATTATTTTTTAGAAATAAAAATTATTAAAATAAATAATATTTTTTATAAAATCTTTTGATATATATGGCAAAAATTAAATATTTATTAACATGCTCAAAGGGGTTGGTTACCTGTTAAATATGTTAAACTTTATTAGTAACTTTTTTTGTTAAATTTAGCAAAAAAAATGAATATCAATGATTATGACATATATAAGCTATTCTATCTTAACGAGGGAATTAATTTTCCCACTCCCCTTAATATTCACGCTCCGCTCTATGTTTTCTTTCTTTCTTTTTTCTTTTTTTTTTTTTAAATTCTCTCCCTAAAATACCATTTTTTTTTATGAAAATTGAACAGCCTTATAAAAAAATTAAGCTTTTATAAGAATGTACTCTGAAATCACATAAGTTGAACTTTCAAAATTTTTCCAAATTTGAATTTTGGTAAATTTATGTTGTGAGTTCATTTCAACAAAAATTGAATTTTCACAAGACTACTCAGAAATTAAATTTATGCACGATGAAGTTTATTTTAAAAAAAAAAAAATTTCATAAGACTATTTGGAAATTGAATTTTCACAAATTTATATTGTCATCTTATGAAAATTGAATTTTTATACATTAAAATTCATTTTAATAGAAATTGAATTTATGCAAGACTACTAAAAAATTGAATTTTTGTAAGTTATGAATTTATGGAAATTGAATTTCCACAAAACTACATGAGTTGGAAGGGGGAGTGAGAGGCTGTAGTGAGGGTTGGAGTAGAGTGGAGTAAGAGTGTAAAATTTAATTTAAAAGTAAGGTTATTTTAATAATTTCACTTTTAAAAAAAGACAATAAGATTGGAACTATTAAATAGGGGAGTTACAAAATTAATTCCCTCTTAAAGAAGGGAAGGGTGGTTAGGAGACAGAACTATGATTAAAAATGACACGTAACTAACCAAAAAATTACTTGATTAATACACAGGATTCTGTCCTATCTTACACACCCTAAGCGGTATTTGTATTGTTTGGGGTGTGTGAAAAGAACTCACCTTATATTCTTTCAGTTAAAGAGCAACATGTTGGGCTTACGTAGGGTCTGCTCCAACACATCTTGGGATCCATGAACAAATCGTTCTTGGGCTCCATCAGCGGGTCATTGTTACTTACACACCCCATTATTACTGCATACACATCCAAGCCCTATTTTTTGTCAAAATGACTAAATTTACCCTTCTTCTTCAGATAGCAAAACGCATTCACACTCCCCTTTGCAAAATACCTCCCTTAATCTCACATTGTTGTTTCATTTAGGTGTTGTAAGGTTCTTGTTCCATCTTTGTGCTGTTATTTGTAAAGGAACAATGTGCATCGGCCATTTTTATTTTTCCCAAGCGTTTATAGTTTTGGATTTTTAAACTTTTTAAAAATAGATAAAAACTTTTGAAATTATAAAAATTATATCTCTTTGGAAGATTTTCAGAAAAAATATAATTTAAGAACACTTATGAAAATATGTAATTCGAATTTACAAGCTA
Organism: Bauhinia variegata; assembly: GCA_022379115.2. Classification (NCBI taxonomy): domain Eukaryota; kingdom Viridiplantae; phylum Streptophyta; class Magnoliopsida; order Fabales; family Fabaceae; genus Bauhinia; species Bauhinia variegata. The sequence goes on along the minus strand of CM039428.1, from coordinate 18,167,636 downwards.
ACGAAATTATTTCTTTAACTGGTACAACAAATAAAATATCATCATTTTGAAGTTTTAGCCTATCATACCAGAAAAGGGAGGAGATTTTAGTGATTTAACGAAAATCTATTTTTCTCCGAGTTGTTTTTATTTGAAGGGATTTAGTGATTTATTGATTATTACATTCTATCTCAAAACAAGATTAATTTCGTATTCAAAAATTATAATAATTTCTTTAGTTTAAATGAAAAATAATAATCTTTTTCTAAATGATCAATTTTGAAAAGAACATGTAATTTAACTGAAGTAATTGTCAATTAATTAGAAGTATTTGTGGTGTAAATCTTATTAGAATCAGTGCTCTGTCGGCGGGAAGGCTAGCCTTAGGCGCCGGCTGGGTCACAACGCCTAACGTGGACGGTGGATGCGTCTCAGAATGGTGAAATCATGGAAGGTAGCTAGCGCCTAATTTTAGGGTTTTTCATTGCGCCTGCTCTTTAACACCTAGGGTTAGAGAGACAGAGAGGAGGTTCTGAATATTTTGGGAGCTTGCGGAGATTTTCATAGTGCTCTAATTGAGAACTTGAGTGAAATTTTACTCAGGGAGAGTGAGAAGTTTCGTAGTTCCCATGCTAAATATTGTCACTGTTTGTCCAAAATAATACAGAAGCTGATGTTATCCGAGATGTAGCTCAAAATTGAGTGTGTTAAATCACCTAAATTGTTACATTATTGATTAATTTAATTTAAAATTAAGTTTTTATATAATTATAATTACATTCTCAAAGTTTTGAATTTAAAATATTTAATTAAATTAAAATAATACTGTGTCAGTTAATTTACACACTTAATAATTAAATTTTTTTTTCTTTACACTTGTTGGTGCAGAGTCCCTCTCTTCTACGCAGTTTTTTCTTTTTTCTTTTTTTATACTTCAATCAGCCCTCAAATGACATTTTTTTTTTTTAACGATAAATCTTTGCTATCTAAGGAAAGGGTGGTTTTCATCAAATTTGCATTTAAAATGACAATTAAATCTCTCCAGCTTTTAACATAACAAAAACCAATGCACACTGTGTTACACTGGTTGGTTAGAGTTATTACTTCATTCTGACTTGGGAGTCAGAAATAATTATAGTGACTGACTGGGATCAAATGTAATAATTCTAAATGAGAGCAGGCGAAGTCAGCTACAGAGACTCTGACATGGTAAACGAAAAGATGAACACAGACGACAGTGGTAAAACAGTGTACTAAAGGATAAAAACATAAAGAGATGCCCTTTTGGCAGAATCAACGAATGCTCAACAGTTACTCTTTAAATCCATGCAGAACTGCAGAAAAGAACTTTGTCAATTCTTGGTTTTTGTCATAGTTTTCCTTGACAGATAGGGTTTAATTAGAGTCCAGAGCTCTTACTTTTGATGCCATCTTTGCGTAATTTTATAGACTTATCATTGTTTTCTTGCTCGCTTTCTTTCTTGGAGTTTTCTTTCTTTGTTTTACTCCCTTGGGTTTGGTTAATGCTCTTTTCCTAAGCTGAGGAAAAGCCACTCTAGCGGATCATGATTAATTTAGACAGTAAAATGCAAATGGGATAGAATTTTCCATTAATTGCTCAGATATTTAAGCACAAGATCCTCGTAATCATTACTCGTAAGAGCAGTACAAAGGATGAGAAAGTTTAAATGAGATCAAACTCAAATGGGAATAGATGAAATCAGATTTTGCCACACAATTGAAATCAGAACCTGAGTTAGAGAATGAAATTTAGGGGAAAAAGAGTTTAGCTAGTTGTTTGTTTGGCTAAAATTATGTGGATTGCCTCTTATTGTCTGTTACTCACTCTAGGAGTAAGCAATGGATAGAATGTATCGGCCTTGAGGGATCATGACAACATCAAGATGAGTTAAACCAAGACTTGAGATAAAATTAAAATGTAATTTTGGATCTCAAATAAATTTTGAAATAAATCGAACAAGGATTTGTTCTGTTTTAATTTCGTTTAGAATGTTGTCTCATTTATCTTGTCTCAAATATCATTGTTTTTTCTATTTTGTTTTAGCATATATTTTTAAAAATATAAATAAATTAGCCAAAACAACATCGTTTTATATATTTAATATTAAAATAAGATTAAATCAAAATTTTTTATCCTAACAAATTTTTGAGAGAAAAACTAGACAAACAAACTTCTATCCTATATCGTGCCTACCTCTCTCTCCCCCTTCCTTAAGTTTCGATCCTTCCCAATTATGAAATGCAGCTTTGGCTAAATAATAACTCAAACTAAAAAAAATTGAGTTCTGAAATGTTAGAAGTCTATGAGATGATTTCTTTTATTTATTTATTTTTTTTTTTTTGCAAAATATATAAAGTTTGAGGTTAGAGGAAACTTCACATTAGAGCATGATACAGAACTGAATCAAAACTTACAAAGTGATACTAACATATAGTCTGGATTTCTTGTATTATGTGAGAAGACTTATATATATATATATATATATATATATATATATATATATAGGATGTGAGAACAATTCTTCAAAGCATTAATGGCGACTTTTGTAAGAGTAAAATTATACTCTATCCATTTAAAATTATAAGATTATATTTTGTAAAATTTTATGTTAAAAAATATAAGGTTACTTTTTGATTTTAAAAATGTATCTAATGACACCTTTTTTAAAATACTTTTAATTTTTTTTTGATGATTTTTAATACATTTAATTTTAGAGATAAAATATTAAATGAATACACTATAAAAAAATACATTTTTTAATCATTTAATTATATTTTTTAAAAGGTCTAAAATAAATTATACCTTTATAATTCTGAACGAAAAAATATCAATTTTTTTTTTAAAAAAGAAGAATTACCACGTACAAATTACTATATTTAATGTTAAATTAAATGAGTTACAACATCCGTGAATGATGTTGCGTGTTTTTCTACAGAAAACATTTAGAGGGTGAAGGGCAGTAAAGAAATTAACATAAAAATGAGCCGACAGACGAAAGTGCATGCGCACGCTCATGACAATTGACAAGGCCATGTAATGAAGACAAAACATTACTAAATCAACCAACGACACATATCCCAACGAAGTGTAGCGTCTAAAATTCTTCTCATAAAGTTTTGTTTGGTTTTGATAAAGAAAAATAGGGGCTTTAGGGTTGAAAAAAAATCGTTTGCATATTACATCTAGCTAATTAGCTAGTTATATTGAAGGAAAGTTCTCAAATCTTGCTATTAGTTCCTATAAGTTTGCTGTTAGTTAGTACTGTATCAATTTGTGATAAATGTCTCTACATAATTAGCTTTATCTTCTCCTAGACTTTAGAATTAGCATTAACATCTCCTAATTGTTAGGTTAGCTCTTATTCCATTTGTCCCAATTTGTTCCAATTTATTCCTCTATATATTGAGGCTGTAATCTGTACATCATATATACAAAAATATATCTGCTTCCATTTTTCTACATGGTATCAGAGAGGGTGTTCCGTTTCTGATTTATTCTGGTTGTGGTTGATTTTTTTTTTTTTTTTTTTGTGCCAAACTATGGCAGAAAATCAATCCTTTTCCTCTGGTGTGTCATCTTCTGCAGAAGCTACAAGTTCTCCTGGTGTGGCTGCTGGGATAGAATTCGAATCCAATCCTAATCAACGATTGAGCTCTGTATTGCTAAATGAGTTCAATTACCTTCCTTGGTCCAGAGCCATAACTCTTGCTCTTGGTGGAAGATCTAAACTTAGTTTCATTGATGATCAAGCTTTTATTCCAGATGCATCATCTCAAGATTATGCAACATGGCTATCCAAAGATCAACTGGTGCGGTCATGGATCCTTAATTCCATGGACCCGCAACTTGCTGAGATTTTCAGTTATTCGGATTCTGCTGCACAATTATGGATGGCTGTTCGTGATATGTACGGTCAACAAAACAATTATGCTCGTATTTTTGAACTCCAACGAGACATTGTGAACTTGCAACAATCTGGTAAACCCTTTGTTCAATTACTTGGTAGTCTTAAAAAAATGTGGAATGAGCTTGAGGTGTACCGTCCGCATACAGTTGACGCTGCTGTACTTCGCAAACGAGTTGAAGAAGACAAAATTTTCCAATTGTTAGCAAGTCTGGGTTCTGATTATGAGGACCTTCGCAGCCATATTCTCATGTCTCCAGAACTCCCATCTTTTTCATCTATCTGTTCCACGATTCAAAGAGAAGAAGTGAGGAGGAAAGTCATGAAGGTGGAACATAAGTCTCCATTATCTGACACTCGTGCTTATGCTACCAATCACCAACCAAAAAGGGAAACTTATTACAAAGGCAAGCGACCAGATTTAAAGTGTGACCACTGTCATCATCTGGGTCATCTAATTGAAAGATGCTGGGTTCTTCATCCAGAACTAAAACCAAAATTTGCCAAGGACAAAGGACCTTCAAAACACAGAGCCCATGTTACCGAAACCCTGCAAGGAGATATGGTAAATTATAACTCTAATCCAATTTCACTTATCAATGAGTTTGCTGCATATCTTCAACAGAAAGGAGATAAGGACCTTTCAAACCCTGCAAACTCAAATTCCACAGCTTTTCTTGGTAAGTTCGCTGGTCTATTGGCAAACTCTGAGCGTTCCTCTCATGGAAATAATGAAGGTATTTCCACTGCTCTTTCAACTGCCTTGAAATTTAGTACTGTGCATGATTTTTGGATTGTTGATTCTGGTGCCACTGATCATATGACAAATAAATTAACCAATCTGTTTGATTTCAAAAAATTTTCCACTCCATCTCATGTGTCTGTTGCTAATGGCTATGGTGTTCCTGTTATTGGTAGTGGAAAACTTAAGGTATTTCCCAATAATGTGAACTCAGTAGCCTTGTATGTCCCTTCCTTCCCAGTTCAGTTGCTCTCGGTTAGCAAACTCACTCAAGCACTTAATTGTCGTGCTATATTTCTCCCTCATATGGTACTTTTTCAGGACCTTGTCACCAAGAAGACGATTGGTGAAGGATTCTTCTTACAAGGTCTCTACTATATCTCAGGAAATTTTCTCAACAGAAAGAGTTCTCTAGCTGCTACTTTCTCTCCTTCCTTGACAGATTATTCCTTATGGCATCGACGTCTTGCACATCCATCAACAAATGTCCTTACAAAATTGCTTCCTCATGTGGACAATGAATCTATTTCTTGTGATACTTGTCATTTTTCTAAGTCTACTAGACTACCTTTTATTTCATCTTCATCTAAGAGTAATAAAATATTTGAGATTGTTCACTCCGATATTTGGGGACCTACTGTTGAATCCTTTGATGGTTTTAAATATTTTATTACGTTCATAGATGATTTCTCTCGTGTTACTTGGGTATACTTATTAAAATCTAAAAGTGAGGTTGTGGATGTTTTCAAGGATTTTCACACACTTGTCCTAAATCAATTCTCTAGCAAAATTCAAATCCTTCGTTCTGATAATGGTCCAGAATACATGTCTAAAGTTATGACACAGTATTTAAATTCTCATGGTATTGTGCATCAAACTAGTTGTGTTGGTACTCCTCAACAAAATGGAGTAGCTGAACGCAAGAATAGAGACTTATTGGAAAAAACTCGTGCCTTGATGATAGAAATGCATGTTCCAAAATTATTTTGGTCTCAAGGGGTTTCAGCAGCTGTATATATTATTAACCGATTACCAAGCAGAGTGTTATCTTTTAAACCTCCTCTTGAAGTCTTGCAGGGAAAATCCTTTGATCTGTCTCATTTGAAGGTATTTGGGTGCACTTGTTTTGTGCATCTACAACCATCTTTTCATGATAAATTTGATCCTCGGGCTGCTAAATGTATTTTCTTGGGCTATTCATCAACACAGAAAGGATATAAATGCTATCATCCTAATTCCAAAAAAATGTTTGTTACAAGGGACGTTAAATTTGAAGAAACAACTCCTTATTATAACAGCTCTCAAGATTATTTAGAGGATATTTTTCCCTTGCCTATTTTAGGTAATAATATTGCAGGTTCTGGGCTACCTGTTCTTCCAAATTCTCCTAGCACTGCAGCAGACAGAAGTAGTAACCCCATTTCATCGGTCTCTGCTGATAGAGATACAGATCAATCTGCCAATTCACCTTCAGACACAAATGCAATTCATTCTGATTGTTCTCAGGTTTATTCATCTAATTGCTCACAAGATGAGTCATCGCCAGTTGGGTCTTTGTCTCCTATGTGTCAAGATGTTCCTCAGCCTCGTCGCTATCCTACTCGAAACCATGCACCTCCAAAGAAGCTCCAAGATTTTGTTACTTACTCAGTCTGTCATCCAACCTCCAGGTATATTACTTACCACCGATTATCCTCAAATCATGCAGCATTTATCTCTGCTATATCTAGTGTTCATGAGCCAAAGACCTTTTATGAAGCAAATTCTCATGAGATTTGGCGACGAGCTATGCAGGAAGAGCTTCAGGCTCTTGCTGAAAATCACACTTGGAGTATTGTCAAACTTCCAAATGGAAAAAAACCTGTTGGGAGCCGTTGGGTATACAAAACAAAGTTTAATTCGGATGGCACGATTGACAAACATAAAGCTCGTCTTGTAGCTCAGGGGTTTACTCAAACACTTGGCGTGGACTATAAGGAGACTTTTGCTCCTGTTGCTAAAATGAACACAGTACGTGTCTTGCTCTCTATTGCTGTAAATTGTGGATGGTCGATGAGCCAGATGGATGTCAAAAATGCTTTTTTACATGGAGATCTTGAAGAAGAAGTATACATGAAATTGCCTCCAGGACATCCACAAAGCTCAGATTCTTCCTTGGTTTGCCAATTACACAAATCAATCTATGGTTTAAAACAATCTCCACGTGCTTGGCATGCGAAATTAAGTGCTGTTCTTCAAGAAGCAGGTTTCCTAAGAAGTGCTGCTGACTCTTCCTTATTTGTTCGAAATGTCTCAAATGAGATAGTGGTTATTCTTGTTTATGTTGATGATCTTATTATTGCTGGAAACAGTAATTATGTTATTTCTCAAATCAAAAACACCCTGCAGTCTTGTTTTCCTATCAAAGATCTTGGCAACTTAAAATACTTTCTTGGAATTGAAATGGCAGCTTCTAGTAAAGGTCTATTTCTTAACCAACGGAAGTACATTCTTGACCTACTTGAAGAAGCTAAAATGATGGACTCTAAGCCAACTCTTACACCATTGGATAGTAAGCTGAATCTTGACACAAAAAGTGCACCCTTACAGGCTATCACTGACTATCAACGATTGGTTGGTAAGCTTATTTATCTTACTATCACTCGACCTGACATCACTTATGCTGTTAGTCTTGTTAGCCAGTTTATGCATGCACCTACGTTCTTTCATTTGGGCATTGTCAAGCATATCTTGCGCTATCTTAAAGGATCTATTGGGCGTGGGATTGTCCTTGCCAAGAATAATCACACACAAATCACTGGTTATAGTGACTTTGATTGGGCTGGAAATGCACTTGATCGAAAATCTACTACTGGTTACTGTATGTTTGTTGGTGGTAATCTTGTCTCTTGGCGTAGCAAAAAACAACATGTTGTTGCCCGTTCCAGTGCCGAAGCTGAATATCGTGCTATGGCATCTGCTGCTTGTGAAATGATATGGCTCAAAAGTCTTCTCACTGATCTTGGTTTTCCAAGTAGTCTCCCCATGAAACTTTTTTGTGACAACCAGGCAGCTATGCATATTGCAGCCAATCCTGTATTTCATGAACGAACAAAACATATTGAAGTTGATTGCCATTTTATTCGTCAACAAGTTCAACATCAGATTATTCAAACTGTCTATACTCGGAGTCATGATCAACTTGCTGATGTATTCACTAAGATATTGCCAAGTGCACAATTCCATCGTCTACTGTCCAAGCTTGGCTCAATCAATCCTCTTGATCCAGCTTGAGGGGGAGTATTGAAGGAAAGTTCTCAAATCTTGCTATTAGTTCCTATAAGTTTGCTGTTAGTTAGTACTGTATCAATTTGTGATAAATGTCTCTACATAATTAGCTTTATCTTCTCCTAGACTTTAGAATTAGCATTAACATCTCCTAATTGTTAGGTTAGCTCTTATTCCATTTGTCCCAATTTGTTCCAATTTATTCCTCTATATATTGAGGCTGTAATCTGTACATCATATATACAGAAATATATCTGCTTCCATTTTTCTACAAGTTACATATACACAAACGACTCATAAATCAAGATGTGACATGTGAGTCATAATATTGCCCCACACGCTATTACAAGCTATAACCCACATTATAATCTGTATTTTTGTTGATTTAAGGGTCTTTTTAATAGATAAGTAATTAATCATTTCTCTATTTTCAATACTTAGATTCATATGTAAATGAGCTATATAGGAGATTAAATTTTGGTAAAAATGAAGTAACTAACTTTGGGTAAACTTTAGTTGAGATAAAAGAAGGGCTTTATGGCCTTTTGGACATTAGAAAGTGTTTTCCATGACTTCGAAATTAATTAGGACCCTTACCATTTACTCTCTCAACTATGAGCTTTATCAAGGGGTCGATAAGGGCATGGTTAGGGGAATTTTCTCCTTGAAAGCTTACAAAACACTAAATGGCAATAGTGTGTGTCTGTGAGTGTGAGTGTGTGTGTGTGTGTGTGTATATATATATATATATATATATATATATATATATATATATGTAATTTTGGTAACTTATGTTATCATTAAATTTAATGTATAGCTTATATGATTTTATTTTATATTGTGTATTATTCATCTCTTTGGCATTTCAAACAAGTTCTGTGATATTATGACAAATGATCCATAGTTATCATGATTTTATTTGTGAAATTTTGATTGATACGGTTGCTGCATTTAAGGTAGAATTAATCCTTGTACCTTCTCTAAAAATTCAAATGCTTGGGTACCTGTTGTTTCATAAAGGTACCTTCTCTCAAAATTCAAAGGGTAGGATACCTGTTGTTTCATCAAGGTAGCTATCCCAAGTTCAATGCTGGAAACAGTTTTTCTTGTTTAGACCTAGTCACTCCCCCTCAGCCAACCCTAGCTACTATATGGTTGGATGCAGGAACGAAACCAAAAAAAAATTGAATAGAGGCTAAATTTAATAAGGGCAAGAGGGACAGTATGAAAATTTGGAGGGAGGCCAAATATATATATATATATATATATGATAATTTTTTTGTTTTTTTTGGAGGAGGCAACTATCCTATTTCACTCTATCTAGTTTCATTCCTAGTTGAATATGCATCAAAAGAAATGTTGACTCTTTGAAATACTCGTGGAAAGAACCAACAAAGATTATCCTTAGTGTTTGGCTGTATGTCAAGAACAAGTTTAATATTTAAATTAAGAAATAAGGTTTGATTTAATGGTTTATTACTCCTTTAAAGACTCTTAAAACATTTTTATTTAGTTTTAAATCCTTTTAGATAACGGGTTATAACTTTCGTCTTATCTTAGTAATCCCACCCACTCCTATCTACTGCAAACAAGCTTAATATGTTTTGAATCCTAATAAGTAATTGCCAAGGCTTTAAATTGCGGTTGTTGTTACAGGTGCATTAATAGAATTGTGAAAATTGTGTTGCTGAAGGCCAAGATAGCAGCAAAATTACCAGCACGATTACAGTTTAATAAACTATTTTTCATGCTAATTTTAAGAAAATATATGAACTCCCCAACAACAATTTTATTAAGAACAAAAAAAAATGGTAGACATGCTAGCTGCTGCTGTTTTCTGGCTATCCAGAAAGGTGAGAGCGATGAGTCATAAGCCCTTGCTGAGAGCTTTTGCCTGGAATCTGGGGACCATTAATTGAGCCATAATGGTACCCTTGCCCACATCCCCAGTCAGTGAGTCAGTCTCTCATCAGAAACCCTCTTGAGATGCCCGCCACTGCTTGTTCAGAGCCTCTTAGCCTCAGATCCAATCCAATTTCATTATTTTCTTTAATATTTAATTTCCCTCTTCTGTACCAAGTCCTCTCTCTCTCTCTCTCTTTCTATCTATCTATCTATCTATCTAGTACAAGAACCTGTTTGTGATGGATAATAACAGAAGAAACCCTCAGACAGTTAAAAAGAATGCTCTTTTTTTCTTTCTCCGTTCAGAAAGGAATAGTTGGTACAGGAACTTGGTTTTGTCTTTCTTCAGGCTTATCATCTTCTTCTTTTTGGCTTCTTCACATTCTTCTTTCTCTTTGATGTTTAGCTTTCTTTTGTGCTATTTTTTCTGATTAAAATCCTTTTATCCTGAAAACAGTTTTCATAAAGATCAGTTTAATAGTCAAGTTCCTCTTCACATAGTGATGATCTTTCTTTACCGTCGAAAATTTAAATCCAGCGTAACAAAGAAGCTTTTGTGGGTTTCTTAGAAGTTTTTAACTTCTTTTATTGTCTTGCATGTTAGTGCAGCTTCAGTCCCTTGATTAGTTCTTTATGATTTCTTAGAGAGACTTGCAATTAGGGCAGGCAATACATATGCTGCAGAACAAAACCAGCATAACCCATGTCTAACTTAGCTAGGGCTTTCATGTCACATATAAATGAGTGTCTATTTTTGAAATGTGAAATAGCTGGTCTAGTGCTGAAAACTCGAAGTTACTTCAATTATTTTTATGACAGAATTATATGCAAAAAAAGTACATAGATGGATAAATGGTTTTGCAAATCCAAAATTCTCCTTGTTGATGCTCTCCTAGAATTCCACACATCAAATTTTAATAATATTTTTATATTCATGAAGAGATCAGTTCATTTTAGTTTACTGCATTGTTTTACCTAGTTGCAGGCCTTCAAACTTCAAAGGCACTTCGTTCTGGGTTTCTGCTATTGTCTTGCTGGATGAGCCACATTTCCAGGAAAACAAGGAAGAGATTTTCTGATGTAGGGTTTTGAAGGTGGAATCTGCACATTCTTACAACTGTTTTGAAGGCATATTATCTAATCGTGTCTCTTTCCAAATGAAGAAGAGATGAGAAAGAAAACTTGTGTACGTCTCTGCAACTTACACATGATTAATTGACTTTCTTTGGAAGAAAGATTGCAATAAACCACTTGTTGTTGTTGTGGGTGTCAGTTGTGGAAAATATCAACTTGCCCACCTCACCTCCCTCCCATGCATATCTCTCTGCAACAAAGTTGTGTGGTCCTGTTTCTATAATCGGTGGGTGTGTTTTAAAGGATAAGAAATTGGTCCTCACACCTTATATGAGTAGCTTCTCCTTGTCTGAAGAAGTAGCTATCATACACATCAAAATGACAATGCTCTTAGACTTGACACCACAACTTTTGAATCTCACTAATAGACTTATCTTAAAGTGGATTTCTCTGTTTGTCTTATAAATCCTCTCCATGTGATTCCTTTCTCGTCTTTTGTTTTCTTTCCTTTCCATCTCCTTTTCTTTTTATTCTCTTTTTTATTTCTTGAGACTAAATGAAAACCCTATTCTTATTAAGAAAAAAAAAATTAAAACAACTACTTAATTAAATTACATAAGTTATTTAATACTTGACCGTATCTTGAACAAAAATATCTTCAACAAAAAATATTTATAGAAACCAAAAAAAAATCTCAAACCCTTTACAATGAGTTTTAATTTTTAAACTCTAAGTATTAATCAAACATCTAGAGCTTGAAATTCTGAAATGTGAATTACTAATTATACTAAGACCATGTTACATAATAAAGAGAAGACAGACAAATTAATATGACAAACTAACAAGGGTTTTTCTCTTAAGCAATAAGAACATTTTCTTTGTTGTTATATAGGCATGCTTCCATGGACCCCCATGTGAAGCTCTTCAGTAGCAAAACCTTTTGTAGTCGTCGATAAAGTGTGTCAAGCCACTTTTCGTAATGTGGAGCAAATGGTCCCCTTTTGAGGTTATTAACTTTGATGGTTTATAATCAAGTAGCTTATGTTATCTCTGACAAAATTGTTTCCCCTCTCACATGTTGGGAAATATCAGTATATGATCCTAGATTATTTGCAGTCGCAGACGTGACTCTATTTGAGTTGTAGGATTAAATAATTGATGTATAGTCGACTTATATAGAGCCGCATGATTAGCTATTGTACGAAATTTCCATAACATACCGCAGTCAACCCTAACTACTATTATTATCAAGGATGATAATTGCCATTATACCCCTGACCCAGAAAATGATAAGATGTAGACTACCATATTTATTTGACCAATAGAGATGTGTGCCACGTGGCCATTTATCTGCCATTGCTTTATCTTTCAGTGCGGCGTGGTCGGTTCAATTCCGGCATCTTGCTTTTCCAAGCTGGGGGCTCCGCTTCTTCACCAAGTTTATTCTGTTCACAAGTCTATTCAAAGCCAAATTCCTACCAAGAAATTTAGTTCTGCTTTGCTACCAAAAGCAGTGTTCGAACTTCAACCTTCCTCTCTCTTACGGTGCATGCTCAAGCATATTCAAAACTCATCTGCTACTTATGTGAGTTTGCCTTATATCATATTTTAAACTCTTGAAGCATTACTAGGGTTATTCAAATCTCTTCAACTTTGCTCGTTTGAGATGTAAATCTTATAATAATTATATATTAGTATTAAATAGTTGCATAGTTGTACTTAATCCTTATTTAATTGGGTTCATTTTTCCTATAATCTTGTCTTATCTTGAAGATGTTTTCTTATCTTCTTATAAGGGTTGACAGGTTGCTCTTGGATAATTATAATCCAAAGAGTAAATTATCCACTTCAACCAAGAATTACAAATGCACCGTTGATTATTCTTCTTTAATCCCCCTCAAAATCAGATTTTAATCTTATGATGATTCATTATTGCATATTCTATGGTAGCTCCAAGTCCCTTAGCTATTTTTGTGTCATAAATTTGTTCTTCATGAATGTTAAAACTCGAATCAGATTTCCTATAATAAAAAAATGACAACTTCTTTTTTGGATGTATTTGAGAAGAAGTGACCTGATCTAACAATTCACATCATATTTTAATTTATTTTTGAGAGTTTATGTTCATGAAGGAGCTGTTATCCACTCATTATTCTTTTCATTCTTAATTTCATGGTTTCCTGAAGCAGATCCTAGGAGAAAGAAATCTGGAGTTTCATTGTTGAAGTTAAAAGAAAACTTCGGCAAACGGAGACAAAATTCTTTGAGATGAAAGCGACAATGAGAGACGTAAGATGAACAGGAGTCCAAAAGAATCAGATTTTCCTGGAAAACAAGAAGCTCATTCAAGTGATGCCAAGGCAAAAGCTTCCTCTAGCTCGGCACAATGGTTAAGATTGAAAGATCCAAGGATTGTTCGAGTGTCTAGAGGATTTGGAGGTAAAGACAGGCATAGCAAAGTTTGCACAATAAGAGGATTGAGGGACAGAAGGGTGAGACTCTCAGTACCCACAGCTATTCAATTGTATGATCTTCAAGATAGGTTAGGGCTCAGTCAGCCTAGCAAGGTTGTTGATTGGTTACTTAATGCAGCTAAGAATGAAATTGATGAGCTTCCACCATTGCCAATGTCACCAGGGAATTTTAGCCTAAGCCCATATCCTCCTGCTATTACTTCTCATGCATTAAGTGCCTCTCACCCTAACCAAGAAAGGTTCAATATCAATAGTACTATTCATTGGGAAGACCCAAGTGGTAACACTTTATGGAAATCAAAGTCTAAGGAAGTTTCAGGAGAAATGGTTTCCCAGAAAGAAAATTGGACAACAAGCAGAAGCAGTGAAGAGAATAAAGAAGGAAGCAATGGATCTCATGGTGCACAAGTTTTGCCAAATAATCTGTTGCAAAGAGCAAATCATCACCCTTCCTTGTTGGGCTTGATGAATACTATGCCACTTGGTTACCAATGGGAGAATTCCGGCAACGAATCGAGCCAAACAGATTTACACAGCATCAATGTTGTGCCTTTCCCTAATTCCACATTGTCTTTATCAAGTGGGGCTTCTCAAATTCTGGTGTGTCCTCCAGCTGGGGCAACACAATCTTATTTGCCTTCACACATAGCTGCAATGGACGTTGATCCGCGACAAATCAACCATTATCAAATGTTGAGCTCAAGTTCTCAAAATCTCTTGGCAAATCCTCTCAGTCCTTCTATATATCCAGTGAGCCAATCTGTGAAACCCTTCAGCCTGAGTATGTTACCTACAAAACTTGTCCTTTCTCCCAACCAAAGTGAAAGCCAATCCCATAAAGATAGGGATTTTCCATCCAAGTGATGCACAAATTCAACAAAGGTTAGAAAGGGTTCTCCAAATAAGCATCGCTAGCTCATCATGGATCAGGGAAAGGTTATTTGATTAAAGATATTCTCCTTGACGGATTTGAATAATCATTTTGCTTGTGGTTCATGTTTGATTGATTTGGCAGTATTTATTTTCTGCATTTTATAGCTGTGATCTCTTAATTAAAATTTTCAGTTTGGATTTGTATTCCTTGAAAAGGTACGTCTATTTGCTGCTATATCATGGCTTTTCAAGGCAAGAAGACTCCCTATCATGTGTGTTAATGAATTTCTAGTACTGTTTTCTACTTTGAAAAAAGCTTCATACTTTGTTATTATTAGTTTGATGTTACATTTGGGATCACCAGCTGAACGTATGTGCCATGCTTGATCTTGCTTCAATATTGTTAAATGCTATATTTTGTCAAACATAAAATAGAGTTTAAATTTTGAAGTTAAATTAGTTATTGACTGACATTATATCAAGTGTACAATGATACCAAATAGAGCAATAGACATTACCCTTTATCGTCATGCACTCTCACACTTGAACACTCACTTTCAGGTTTTCATATAAATATACACTGGGATTTTTTATTACTATGATATTTTGGATATATACAAGATTCATGAATGTTTAAAATCCTGTATTTGAAAATATGATCACTAGTCATCTTTCTTTCTAGAAATGTATAATAACCATGATTTGATTACATTATACTTATAATATAACCTTCATATAATGGAAAGGTATTCTCATAATTAATTTTACAATGAATTGATGATTATAGAAGGAGTGCTTTATAGGAGATTCAATAAAATAGATTCTGTTAGAGTTGTTCACCAAAAAATACGATTCTCCTAGAATTGGTTGCAGTGCAGTGCACAATATATATTGAATAGAGTAACTTTTACTGTATATAATGATTATAGGAGAATCTCTCCCAATCAGAGATATTGAGGGATGTCAAATTTCCAAGTCTTTTAGAGGTATAGCATATTGGGTCATCTGTTGAAAATGGATGCTTAGCAAGGAGCTTTTGATATCAGCATTATAATTTTATGCTTGCTAATAATAGCATATTAGTTAGACAGAAGTGGATATCCAGAAATCCTAAATGCTTCTTAGACTGAAAAGTTCTGCTGGCCCTTTGAAGTTATCAATTAAAGGGTTACTGCATGCTTAGATATGGAAAGTTACTTGGAAGAGAATTATTGTAGCATGCATGGTAAATGGAAGTTTGATATAGAATAATATATAATACTGTATCACCTTTTTGTTACACGAGAGAATTAAATCCTAAATTTTTTAAATATTATTAAAACCTCTCGTTACTAAACTATAGTGGCTTTGTACTGTGTCAGCTTTGTGCAAAGGTAAGCATGCAGTATAGATGTTCAGCTAAGTATATCTGTCTCGATAAAGCTTAAGATGAAAAGACAGTTTGTAGTCCTTTTTTCTTGTATGCTGCTTTGGACATTTATTCCTTTCAAAATTTTACTCTGTAAAAGAGAAGTGAAAGAAAAAGGGAAACTGTAGAGATGAAGGACAAAACAGTGTGAAAGGACGTTCCTGCACACTTTGGATGGATGTAAGGACCAAGGACACCATGTTTTTTAGATTGATTCCTCCATTCCTCGGGTAAATGCACAAGTCTGGGAAAAAAAACAGTATCGACTTGACATACAAAATTACTTTTCTGTTATCTCCTTTTTTTTTTATCAAGAGGGTAAATTGATGATTTCATTTGCAACCAAAGTGATTCAATTAAAGTAGAAGAAGAAAGTGAATAGAACAATACATAAACTGTATAGATTAGGTAGTCACGATCTATTAAGTTCATATCTATAGGTTAATAGCTCCTACAATTTTGCACTTAGATCAACGATTACATCTACAATGCGAAGACTACCATAGTCAAACAGCTATAGCGTATTGAAGACAACCATCCCTATCATAGCAGTGTTACGCACCAAGAAGATCAAGTAATAAGGAAAACCTAATTAAAGACCACGGTGGTAGACTAGAAAAACCCTAAAAGAGAGACTCAAAATACAAATAATTAGTTTAATTAATGACAATAAATTAAGATCAATCCTCATTATGTTATTTTAAATTTGAGTGACTATCAAAATGTTTATGTTAACGTGAACAAATGCCAGATATATTTTAGAGGTCTTAAGCCAGACAATCTATGTCAAATAAATCAATACAACGAAAATCTAATTTTACTTTACATATACATGCTTGTTGTTATGATTATCACTTTTGTAGTCGCAGCTTTGAGCATTAGTTTGATGTATCTTCAAGGAATATGAATTGTCATCATTTTATAAAAATATAAAGCAAAAGAACATATTATTTGATCAGAAGAGGAGTAAAAGGTTATTTATGTCCACATAAAAGGCTGTTTGTTTAACAAATAAAATGTTGGTTTGGTGGTAACAAACTAAGTTATAATAAGACATTTCATATTAAGGTTTAAGTACAAAATTTTAGAATCAGAGAGATTCATTAGTTATTGCTTTTGTTAGAAATAAATCTCAAAGGTATAAGGGTATCCAAGTGCAAAAAAAGAAAGGTTAGTTTGCTTTTGCACATATTGCTACCATGCATGTTACATTCCATTCTTCCCTTTAATAGGCTTTTTCTTTTTTTTTTTTAAAAAAAGAAAGATCCATATTAAGTGTTTGGCTTTTCTACTAGGTTGAGCTCTATTGGTATTAGGCACATATTAATTATTCATTTTCATTTGTTGCCCAAGACATATCTTTTAATTGAATATGAATTTTTTATATATTGATCAGTAAAAGAACAATAAAGTGGGTTCAACAAAAAAAGTTGAATCTCATATTAGATAATATCACTTAAAATTGGTATAGTGCGTGTTAATTATTACATTCTATTGGAAGATATGTGGACACAAGTTATTAGATACAGTGTAATAGTGAGGAGTTTAATTAGTATTCAATTAGGAAGGTAAATTAATTGATTACAAAGTAAACACGGAGTGAGGCAAAGTCCTTCAATTTAGTAGTTATAGAATGGTAACGTTAGCCTTTAAGGGAGCTAGCCCAAATTTAAATGGGCCGGCTCTATGCGGATTGAGAGGCCAGTTGGCCCGCAAAAAAAAAAAAAATGAATAACTTTACTTTAGAAAGTGACAAAATTAACCTATAATTTTAGATTTTTTTTTCTTGACAAAAAAAATTTCAAACCATAACTAATTCAACTTAAACTAGTTGAAAGATTCAAATAATATTTTTTTTACATATATATAAACTCAAACTCATGTCAAAATATTTAAATGACTTTAACTTTATTATTAGGACCGTTTGTTGATTAATTTTAAATTTTTAGTATAGACTTAAAAAATAAATTACTTGGCTGAGTGTAATAATCAAATATTCAATTTTTTTTTGTGAGTATTACTTGATAAATTTTAAGTTTAAAAGTTAAAGTGAGAAAACTTTTTAAAAAGTTGACTTAGCATTTTATTTTAGCTAAACCTAATATTTTAAACTCTTTTTGATACTTCTTTTACACCAAATAATAATACTAAACTTAGGGTATAATTCTACCACTTATATACAATAATAACATTGTATTCCGTATTTAATTCATGTACGAAATTTCTTTCTAAATCCAACTATAGTTAAATTTATGTTATAAAGATTTATATATATCTAAAAGTGGATGTAGTTTCTTTCAAGTTATAAGGCCAGTTTAGCATGTAAGAATGAAATAAAATTATTTGTAAGTATGTTATTGAAAGTTGTAACATGCCTTAATTTTTAAATTATATTATTCTTTCTCTTCAATAAATCCTAAAAACTAAGTAATTTCTTCCATCGTGAATGTTAAATAAGGGGGTTAACTCAATAAAATCTCTCCTCCAATGCTATTAAGTATTTGAATTATCATTGTCCAATAGTTCATGATATTGAATACAAGATGTTTTAATCGCACCAAATCGGATTTTAGTTCCAACCAAGTTCTTTGAGCACAAAATTTGGTAAGTGTGATATTAAAATATTATCTTACTATTCTTTAAAAGAGATTGTGGGTCTCATATCTTGTTCTTCTTTCCAAACTTTGGTAATTTGCATGCTGCACAAAATCCCAAATTCTAGTAAAACGATGTCGTTAGAGGTGGAAAACTCTAACTTCCATTTCCTTTTTTCCCATTTAAAGGTGCATTCATAATCCTCGGCTTCCAAAACCCAAGCCCTCTCTCTCTCTCGTGTGTTTCGCCGCCCTCTTCGCTTGTATCTTTTTCCCTCTCGATCCAAGCAAAGGTTTTACGTGGGTTTAACTTTAACCCATCAGCTGAATCATACCAAAACACTATTTTTTCCTTCTGTTCTTTCGATCTTAACTCTATTACACTTGGGCTTTCTTTGCCATTATTTTCTCGATAGCTCGGCATCTACTGCGCAGTAACCTTTATAGCTCAAGTTCATTCCTGAAAGAGATCGAATTTAGACCCTAAGAATCACTGGTAAGCGCATTCCTATTCTTTAAATTTTATTTTTTTCCCTTCCTCATTTCTTCTCTCAATTCATTGCATCCCAGTTGAGACGAGCTAGGGTTTGAGCCTGTTCATTTTGTTTTCAATACAATTCAATTAACATCTCTGATTCTCTGTCTGTGTGGATTGCAAATTTAATGGGCTTTCCACATAAATGATGTTAATGGACCATAATGGCTGGAAATGGTAGTTTCCAAAATCATATTGGTGGGAAACTTGGGTCCTGTAGAAAGTCGCATCTTTGCGTTGAATTCAAGTCTGTATAATAGTTTCTTCCTTTTTGTACATTGCATGGTGGGAAATCTAAAGCTTAGCTTATTTTAAACTCTCTCAGCAAATGACAATGAAAAAGTGATGGAAGGGGGCCTGACGGTTTGCTTGGAGAACTCTGGAGTGGAGAATGGTGCTTTTTTGGTGTATATATGAGGATCAAGTGATATGAAGTGCTGAATATGAGCAATGGTGGCGGGGAGACTGGAAGACAGCTTGAACAACCAAACACAAGGAGGAAATTGGGCGGTGAAGACTTTGCCCAAGCAATTGCAAAAGTTGCAGTAGCACAAGTATGCGAGAGTAAGGGTTTTCAAAGTGTTCAGCAGTCTGCTCTTGAAACATTATCTGACGTTGTTGTTCGGTATATTTGGAGCATTGGGAAAAGTGCACACTGCCATGCTAATTTTGCAGGTAGAGCTGAATGCAATGTTTTTGATATTATCCAAGGTTTGGAAGACCTGGCATCAACACAGGGGTTTTCAGGTGCTTCGGATATTGATCACTGTCTTGGGAGTTCCAGCATTGTTCAAGACATTTCCGAGTTTGTTAATGAATCTGAGCAGATTCCATTTGCCTACTCTATTCCGCAATTTCCAGTTGTGAAGGATCGGGTGCTGACTATGAGTTTTTCACAAATGGGGAAAGAACCTCCTGAGGAGCACATACCTGCTTGGTTGCCTGCATTCCCTGATCCACAAACATTTGCCCAGTCACCTACATGGGATGGGAGAGGGATGGAACCACATGCTGCCAAAATTGAGCATGAAAGAGAGGATGGTAAGGGGGAGCAGTGTTTGTTGAATTTCCAGCGGCCGCTGGTTTCAAGTATGTTTAGAAAGTCCACCTTCATTGACCAAACAGCTGCCAAGGAAAAAGCAGTGGCAGTGGAAATTAATCCATTCTTTGCTGCGCCATTGCAATTGGGGGATAAGGAAGTCTCTTCTGTTGCCCTGGCAAAGCTTTCAAATGATGTAGCATCAGAAAACCCTATTGTGGAAAATTTTGTTGAACATAAATCCACTTCAGTGGAGGAGACATCTACTCCAACTATTGAGGCAATGAAAAGCACTCTGCGTGATTCTGAGGAAGAGCGGACAAAGCTTCTTTTGAATGGGAGGCCTACCGTGCGGTTTAAAATTGGGATGGGAAAGAGGTCCTTATGTACCTTGGTAGACCTTAGTCCAGGAAAAGAGGATCACAAAAAGACTTCCATCATTTGCAATGGAAGACAAGAAGGATTACAAGAAAAGGAGCACTGAGTATATTCTGAGGGAATCTTTGGAAAACCCAGATGAGCTTGTTCTGTTGTAAATTACATTGGTTTTATTAGAATTTGTATACTTGTCAGGAGACTGTCAGGATAGCTAGTTCTGGGATAATGAATTCTAGGTCCTTTCTTCTTATGGTCATTATAGGACAGATATTACTAATTGGCAGAGATGTGTTACCCTTTTGACAAGCTTCAGGTATGTGTATGTCAATTGCTTGGCAGATCAATTTATGATTCTTTTTATTGAAGTTCACTAACCCTTTTTGTGATCTTATGCTGATTGGTATATAAAACATCTCTTTTGGTCACTTAAGATGGTTGCTCTCCACTTCTGTGTTACATCCATCTATAACAAATCCGTGTAACAATTTTTCATTTTCTTGAGTTAAAGGCATGGACAGTTATAGCATTAATAGTTTCCAATAATTCATTTATTAATATGCTGCACTTCGCTCACACCACTACCACAGAAGGTTTCTTCGCAAGGTTGTTCACGAAAGTTATGAAGTTCACTTGTACTGCTTCATAGCTTGTGTATCTAAGCTTCTCTTGTATACATGTATATTTGTGCTCATGCATTGACGTTTCCCTTTATCAATCTATTGCTACTTTTATTCTCAATATGATTCATGACTCATCTTACCTCTCTTTATATTTAAATGAGCTAATTCCTATTTAGAATGAATTAAAAATTATAAATATTAAGCTCAGTAATCAATTTCCTTAGAAGAAATTAGGGGAAAATCCCAAAATATCAAATAACTTACGAACTATAGTTGATTAGTGATTTGACAAAAAAAAAAAAAAGAAGAAGAAGAGAGAAACAATAAGCAAATCAGGAAAAAGGAATAGTGTCACGGATGTTGCTCAAAAATTCTTCTTTAAATATGTGCAAAATAATTGGAACTTCATAAAATTGTGGCCATATTGGGGCCTTCTTAATAGATTGTCTTTTTCCTTTTTCCAGAATTATATGCAATCTTGTCATAACTTCCCATTCCTACATTATATAGAAATGTAGGATTTGCCTGCTTGCAACGTGAGTAACTCCATTTTAAACTTTTTTTAAATGTTAGGAGTTCAACTATCCAAGGCAGTTTTTTCCCTTAATGATTAAGCTGCTTTGTACCATTTTGTGAACTCAGGAATCTAGGTTTAGCTTTAGGAAAGACTGTCTTATGTTTGGGAAGGTGAATAAATACTCCGCGCCAAAGTAATCTTCAAAGAGTTGAGGATAAGGAACAGATCAAACAGAACTTAGTTCCATGCTACTACGTATCTGTGTGGGCACTTGTTCTTATCCATATAGTTTGTTGTTTCGGTAGCTTCTTCCATAGCAAAGTGGACTCTTCCAACTTATTTATAAGTCAGTTGAAATTCTTCTGAAACTGCATCTATTCCAAATAGAAGAAATACGAATAAATATTAATGCCCCAAAGGAATGTCTATGTGACTTCGGGTGGTCTATGAACTGCTGAAAAACATAAATCAGAGTTTGCAGACAGTCGTTTTTTCAACCCTTCTATAATTGTTTCTTCATTATGATAGTCGTTGCTAACTTGTTATTTGGTCCTCATTATAGCTACCTTATTAAAGGATTGCCTAAATTTTGAACTACAAAATTTGGAAAGGAATTGCTTAGTTCAAGTTCTCACACTTTCACCTAGCTCTTCCTACTGATATTCAAGTTCAAACAGGTGCCTAGCAAACTGATAAGCTTAGATTATTAGTTGACTCCACTGTTGAAAGCTTTCTTCATTAAGCTTTACTTTCTGATTGGTGTTTATGTTCGTTGTAATACTGCTAATCTTCATTATTTCCTAACTTTACATAAAACAGCATATCGGACAGCCTCTCATCTGGATAAGTTCCATTTATCCTACATCATCCCATTTGAAGGTCATATCGTTAAAATATACTAATTGAATAAGTAAATAACGTTCATATATCCTGTTAGTAACAAGGAAATCAAGTCCTAGTGGTTTAAATTACGTGTACAAACAAATCAGCATTCAAGTATCCTACAGTTCGTTGTAGGGTGATGATGCATCAATATGTATCTGTCCTCAATCTTCACATCCAATAGACATTATAATTTAGTTTGCATTTTGTATATATTCTATATATTTCTGTTTAGTGAGCGTCTCATTGATTGATTTAATCCTCACATTTAATTGTTAGTCCGATATATGATGCTTCTTCCCACCCTTCCTCTTTTTTATACCGAGCAGGTATTTTGTATGTTCTAATGTACTGCATGGTTCTAGAGGATGTCCGTCCCTGCAGGTTACTGATAAGTGTATATGCACCAATTAACCCATGGATAATAACCAGTATAATTTCTTTTGTTAGATTGCATGAGTTTTTGGTTGCTTGGTTGAATTTATATATAATTAATCTGGTGCGGCTGGTATGAGTAGTTTAATCTTTTTATAAACATAAGTATAGAAGCAGAAAGAGTTTATTAACCAGCACTTTGTAGAGCCAATTAAAGTGTGATGTAAATGTTGAAATCCCTTTAATTAAGGCATCAATGTGATCATGATGACTTATTTTTACATCTCAATAAATTGGTGTTGAATTTTGACATGACATAAATGACAAACTGGTAGAATTATGAAATAGTGTGCAAAACAGAATTCAATATTGAGCTCTCGTCATCGTGGATTCCGAAGTCTTGAGCTCTCTTATTTTCTTACAAGCTTCAATCCTGCTAACTGTCTACAGCAGGATCTTACTTTGTTCATAATTTGTAAATTTATGTTCCCTTTCCTTATTTTGTTGTAACACTATATTTCACATGAGTACGTAAATTTATAACTCTGGAATTAAGGTTGCCAATACACTTTGTTCCCGCTTCCCTGGATTCTTAGGAGAGAACTGAGAAGACAAAAAGAAATATTTGAAATTTGTCTTGTGAAACCAAATGCATGACTGGGATGAAGGCTAAAATGTCATATTTGAAATCAAAGGGATGCATTGTGATTTTTAAATGTTTTAGTATTTCCATAGTAGTCTTTTCTGCGATATCTCATGGATGCATATTGCATAGGTATGAGTTTCTTCTCTCAATTCTAGGGTCAGACCACAAATTCTATTTAATTTTCCCCAGAACCTTTTGATGCCGAATGCAATTGCATGCTTCCCCATGGAAGCTAAGAGTTCTGAGATATTTCCGAAGTCATAAACCAGTTAATGATGTATGTACCATGTCCACATGACATGGAACGATATGTAACCTTGTTGAGAAAAGGGGTGTCAAGATGTCCTGAAACGTGTACCTACCCTTTCTTTTTTATTGAAAAGCTTAATATATGTAACGGATGACTATCTGACTTAGATTTTGGATGTAACTTAAACGGATCAAGTCATTGATATATTCATTAATCTATATTTTTACTTGTATTTTTTCAACATCGAATACAAGCTAGGAAAGTGTTAAATGTACCTATAATTTTGACGAGTTTATACAACATAAGGCTTAAAATGGCAATTTACTTGTTGCTCTTCCAAAATATTTATCTATAGCCAAAATTATGTGATATATGAAGACTGAATATTTCTTGTAAAACTGCTCAGACAGAATTCCTACTAGGAAAACAGCTGCTTCCTGCAATGCCTTCCACGATGGTTAGCTGCTTCATCTCTCACAGTCTCAGTTATCAAATCCTTAAAGATCAACCGTTCAATATCCAACACAGTATCTGGTATTTCACTGTAGCATTCTGTCCAAATTGTTGGATGAAGAATAGGATCTCCTTGTAGGAGTCTTGTCAAATTCATATCCTCATCGGCTAGGCTGGCATTTTTATCGTTACGTTGTAACTGATCTATTTCTGAGCAAATTTCATTGAGGAGTTGCTGCCCTTCTGGTTTTCTACCTGTCAGCTTATTCGGTTGGAACCATTGACTGGAAGAAGTTTCCAATGCTAGTTTCTGAACTAGAACATCATTAACAACATCAAATATGAGTTTTCTTCGCATTTTCTGTGGATTACTTGTCTTGACCATCAACTTGGCACTGTCTTCAATGCCGGAAACTCCCTTGGTTGTCTTTATTTGTTCTAGTGCAAGGAACAACCTAGGGTTGATTGGGTGGCCTGGTGAATGGATTGTCTGGCTAGAGCATGTACCACCGAGTAAACCTGATGCTAGAAGTATTTTTGCTATATATTTATGATCAGGATCTTTCATGTGCCAATGAGTTCCATTCAAATTTATGGGTTCTTCATGAGGGCAGTCAATGTGGCCGAGCATCTGAATCAAATGCTTGGTATTCAAGTCTCTATCATTGGCCTCATTGCTAAATTGAGCATTTGTGGTGTTGGCCAAATGAGGAAAACCTGCTGAGTTCTCATCCCTCTCATCAATATTTAGAGCTTCATCTGTAGCAATCAATTTGAAGAGAACCAAAACGTAAGACAAACTCCTTTCCTGGGTTGTGTTGTGAATGTGACTAAAATGAATATTGCATAGATTGATTCATTTGACAACTAAATTTAGACTAATTCAAAGGTTTGATGTACATAACCAAGAATTGAATTGTGCAATACCTGAATTTTTTGAGGAGTATATTCTTTTCTTCACTGGAGATGGTGGATCATCTCGATAGAATGCCGTATCCAGAACAGAGACAGGACTTGGTTGTTCTGACATAACTAGTGTTGTTTCTACCATTGGTATATTGTCGCCCATTTCCTTAGTTCCATTCTGGTAATGAAAGAATGTTTAACCATTTGAATCAGGATACAAGGAACCAAGAATAAGAGGAAGAAATACTTACATTTTGATTCAGGTCATGCATCCGGAAGGAGGTGTTCTTGTCAGAATCATTAATGTGAATGACTTGTGAGTCAGTGAAATTTTGTCTGTCAAAATCTGGAGAGATGACATCAACATTTTTCCTGGAATTTTTTCTATGACCGTTGGGCTTGCTGAGACGTCCAATGCCTTTCTGTGAAGTGGAACTTTTGAGTCTGGATGTTGTACTTGGGGAGGATGATTCTATAGATTGGCTATTGTGTTGTCCTCTGTAACTATTGGACTCTGATGAGGGACTGGTTGGCCTAGAACGCCTCTCCACACCAAACCTCTTCTGTTGCAATCTTGGGCTGTCGGTCCCTGATGTATTACTGGAGCTGCTGGCAAACCTTTCTCCATTGATATCCTGAGAAACTCTCAATTTGGAATTTGTCTTATTGCTTTTATTTGCTGAACAATTAACTGTTTGCTTGTCAAGCAATCTTCCAGCTGGGGGGCTACCAGGATGAAGCATGCTGAGACCTGGTTTACCAGGAATGAATGGGTCTGTTGAAGTGGGATTTTTTGTTTTTCTTGCAGCTTTTGCTGGTTTCATGATAACAATTTGTGATTTATCACCCTGAGATATTGGACCCTTCTTTTGTACATTTCTTGGGCTTTGCACAATTGAGCTTTCACTTAGACCACTATCATTCCTAGTGTCAGATGAAGAATTTGAAGCCTGATCTCCTTTAAGATCTAATGAATCTTTGTATCTCTGCATTGCTTCCAGGATTTGCTTAAGGGCTCTGAGATCTTTTCCTGACTTTTTGAACTCGAGTTCTTTCAACCGTTTCTCTATTTCCCCATAGACAGAGAGGGAGGGGTTTGACTCTTGTGTTGATCTTGCAGAAGACTCTTTCTTAACCAAGGAGCAAGTAATGGTTCTGTATGGACTCTCACAAGTTTGTGCTTGGTCTGGCAAGGCTTCCAGTCCCATTAACTTTGCTACAACACTGGATGATCGTTTTGAAGTTTCTGGTTCTTGCGGCTGGTCAAGACTTGTGCTGCAACTCCCATACCCTCTTTGTTGACCCTTGCGAGATTTTGTTCCTTCATTCAAACCCCTCATGGATCTTTCTCTGCTGTCCAAGGAAAGCCTTGGGAGTTCCTTGTGCTTCATGCTGTATTTGAATGAGTCTTGTGTATCCCTTCCATCGTAAGAGAGCCGTGGTGAATCCCAAGCTCTTTTCTGGGACCTAGATAGAGCATGCAAGGAAAAGGATTCATTTCTAGTTATAACTCCATTGTTGACACATTTTGGGGAGTGTGAAGGCCTGGGGGAATCTATGTGTTTCAAGCCATGACCCTTTTCCTTTCTGGCCAGTGTTTTTACTGACAATCCTTGAGCTTCTCTGTGTATGGAGTCTCTTACGATGTCACGGAGACCGAGAGATTGCTGGCTTCGGATATCAAACTGCTTCATTACTGCAATGGGAGATTCTGGGAATCTGGTTTGAGTTATTGATGGTGCTTCTATCTGAACTGTTCTGCTAAACTCAAGTGATGACATGCTTGATGAAAGAGATGATGACGACACAGAAGTTCTTGATGATTCAGTGGAAAATTGTTGCTTCTCTCCTGAAGCCTTGTGATTTTTTACCTGGGAATCATAATACAAGTTCTCAAGTTGTTCTGCTCAAATTCTCTGGCGAAATAAATTAAGCTACTGTTAACTTACTGTTGCTTTCTGAGTTATACTATTTAGCTCCCTGTTGTGATTGCTTTTTCTACCTGAGAAATAAAGGAAATAGTAGTTAGCACTTTGGCAGTGATATCAAATATCTGCTAAAAATATTAGTTGTTACATCTATGAAAATTTTCAGAATGAAATGAAAATATAATTTTTAAGATTTACTTCAGAGTATATTTTCAATCTGAAAATTGGGTTTACAAAAGATCTGTCAATCAGATTTAATGTTATCTAATTTTTGCTAAAGAAAATATGCTATCTTTTTTTTTTTTTTTGGCACAAAGAAAATAAGCTATGTTCAATACAGATTACATGCAAGTCGAAAAAATAATGCAGATGTAATGGTAAATAATACTAAGTTACTTTTTTATGCCCTTAAAAGATTTAAATTTTTATTAACTAGTGCTTAAAAAATATTTTTTAATAACCAAAATTTCTAACTAACACTCATGATGTATATTTGACATTAGCTATCAATAAGTTACCTATAAAATTAAAATTAAAAAATAGAATAAATCAAAATTGCAACTTTAGAAGAAAAGCTTTCTTCCTCTTTTAAACTTCCAAGGGAAAAATCAAGAAAAAAAAAAAAAAAAAAGGAAAATTCAATGAAAACGAAGAAAATTAAATAAAAAAGATAAAATAATAAAACTACATGAAAGGACACATTATTACTATCATATTCAAGGCTATCTTAATTGTCAGTTCAATAGGAAAGCGACTGTTTTTATTTCTCTCCATTCAATTTCTTCCTCTAAAAATATTACAAAAATATCATCAAAATTAAGACTGCTATCAAAATCACTTTTTTACCATCAAAACATGCAGAAGCCAAACAGAGAATACTGCAAAATTTTAGTACCTGTAGGGGTAACACTGT
This sequence comes from Bauhinia variegata, assembly GCA_022379115.2. NCBI lineage: Eukaryota > Viridiplantae > Streptophyta > Magnoliopsida > Fabales > Fabaceae > Bauhinia > Bauhinia variegata. The sequence goes on along the minus strand of CM039428.1, from coordinate 18,139,952 downwards.
TCTGACTCAGGCTGCTATTGCGTTGCCCTGTGAGGTAACGGTGACGGTCAAAAAGCTGAAAGAAGCCATGAATGCACCCAATTTGCTTCTGCAATTCTGGGTTTTCTTCTTTCATGGATTTCATAACCTTTGCAGACATCTTCCCTATCCTCCTCCTCTTCACGGCCCACAAAGCTAACTAATCACCATCTCACTGTCACTCACAAAAATGTAGAAAAGGAAGAAGCTTTTCACTTCTGGGATTCAATGGAGGTAAAAAAGAATTTTGGATTGTCAAGAAAATCTGGTTTTCAGAATTTAAAAGCTTTCAGAGAAGACAGCAATGGTGCATTGAAACACATTATGCAGAACATGAACCTTTCATGGAGTATTTTTTTTTATATTTTATCAAGTATTATAATTAAAGAGAATGTCCATGAACAGATTCAAACAGAGAAGAAAGAGATACAGAGAAGAAAATTTTAAAAAATAAAATGTTGGGATTTCACATAACAAGGAAGAGAACATCTTCTGCAATGGCAGAAGGTGCAAAGAGAAGTGGAAGAGAAGCAATTCTAAAATGCTATTCTTACCTCTCTGGTCTCCAGCAGCTAGTGATGAAATTTGATGGACCCAAGAAGAGATGTTTGGCTCTGGAAGAAGAAATTAAGGATTAGTTTTTATCTTATTGTTCTGTTGATCCAGTTGTGGCACCTAGAAGGTAGAGCTGTGATGTTTTTATATATGAGGCAAATGCTGAAAAAATCAACCTCCTGATATCAAGAATAACAAGTAGTGACAACTTTTTAATATTACATTACGTAAGAGAGAGGAAAAGATGAGTGGAATTTGGGTGTCAAGTCCCAGCACAAAGGGGAGGCTTGTTAAACAAAACTGACTCTTGCATATAGTACTATTAATAATAATATTTTACACTCTGTAATTGGCAGAGTATATATATATATATATATTAATCTTACAAATGTAAATATAGATTAGTCTATTTAAATTATTTGAATTTATATTAATTATATTATAAGATGTTCACATAACACAAATTAATTTAAAGTTTTCCTAAAACGTTACAAGTTTAAATTTCTATTTTTATTTATTTTCAGTTAAAAAATTAGTTTTGTCTATCTAAGAACTTAAAATTTCAAATTATATCATCAATAGCGTAAATTAACTAACATGAATTATTTTAACATAACCAAAAGTTTAAAATTTGATTTTTTGGCTTAGGTAAGATCTATCCTTTAAGCATACCTTGAATCTAGCCTACAATTCAATCTTTCTTCTCTTAGTAAATTGATAGTGATCACCAAGTTATGCTTATCTGAGTACTTTGAGAAATAGAACTACGTTAAAATTTAATAAAGATATCTTTATTACTCTTATAGTGTTACTCAGCACCTAATACCATATGTTTAAAAAAGAAAAATCCAAATTAACATTGATTTGTGATGATATTAGTATGCATGTATATACCAATCAACCTAAATACAAAGAATAATACCAATTTCATATTAAGAAAATGAAAATTTAAATATTTATTATTTGAAAAAACATATTTATTCATGAGTGTCAGAAAATATAGTTCTTATTAATTAAGTGTAAATAATGCCTATTTAATTTATTCCAAAGTTTTCCTAATGTAGAGATGTAGGAAATTCAATTGGTGTAGAATAAAACTTCAAGTGAATTAGTGTAGGTCTAATTAAATTTAGACAATACTATGTATAGGTCTGTATACTATTTCAACAAGGATTGAACGTGAAAGTGAATATGAATTAATGATTCTAGCTAATTGATATTTCAAAATATTAAGTGATGAGAGGGAAAGAAGAAGTGGGATAGGTGTGTGTGTGAATGAGTGGGTCAGATCTGCCAAGGTCATTTCCTACCATGCACTAACCATGTGGACAAAGTAACATGGGTGGGTCTGTAGCTTGGACCTCCCTCCATGAGCATGTGAAGTTTGTCAGAAAGGCAAAGAAATAAGGTAGCTAGTGGATTTTGTGCCAAAAGTAACCAAAGATTAAGAAAAAAGAAAGTTAGATGAAGGATATTTAATAAAACAAAGTTTGCATCGCATGGTCTAAATTAACCAAAGCTCTTGTTCAACTATTTCCCACATCACTTTCAATAAGTCTCTTTCGTGCCCTCTCAACTTTATCTCCATACTTGGGAACCTCACCTCAAAAAAGAGCTCATATCTTTTCACTTTGCAAGTGAGGATGCAAAGTGTAATGATATAGTATAGTCAGTTTTGTTTTATTTCATGAATTTTTAAGTGAATTTTATAAAATAAAATTACCTAAAGTAATTGGTTTTGTCCTATATATCTTCAGAGAGAAGATCATGGAGAATGGAAGATGATATGCTACAGTAGTAGTTTCTCTCCAATTTATATGTCAATATCTTTCTAAGAAGCATTAAAAATTTCAACGTCTTCAATTCAACATTTTAGAATCACTTATATTAAAAAAAATTAGTAATTATTTTTTTTTCTTAATAAAAATTAGTGTCGTATTCAAAGAATTTGAAAATATCTTTAAGTGTAAACTAAAAGAAAAGTGTTAATATACTTATTTGAAATTAAATTCTATCATTCACAATTGTGAAAAATTCCTTAAAACAAGCTATTATTCCAAAAGCAAAAGGAGCTGATATTGTTTTTCACAGCCCAGCGTTTACCACTTGAATGCTCTCTTCCACAAATTTGTCTTGAGGAATTACTAGTGAAGAATAGCATAATAAATAGTGTACTTCTATGAAGGTATAAACTCAAAACAATTGATTGCAAAAACTGCATTGATGGGAAGAAAAGGCTTATTGCTGCAGGCTCTATTTTATTCTTACACCAAGCTTAATTACCTGCAGGGATTGGTTCTGGTTCACCACAAAGCAATATGGTTGGCCATTAGCTTTTCTTGTTGGCATATATTTAAGCAAAGTGTGGTCCAATGCTTAGTAGCAAATGTCAAGCAAGGCCAGACAGGTTACTAACTCCTGAAATGTTTCGACCATTATGTCTTGAAGATTAAAATCAAATCTCAACAAGTTCAGTGGAACTTTGCTGCATATCGTTTTCGCCGCAAACTTGTGGTGATCTTAAATTGCCAGAAGGTAGCCATAATATTTTATTTTTCAATGTCTCATCGCTGTCATTGGTACTAGTGGTTGTTTTAGTATTCAATAACTTGCTTTGTTCATATTTTTCTAGTGCATCTGAAAGCAGTAAATCATGAGAGAGACGTGAAGGATAATTAAGGAGGTGCATGGCAAATTATAGCAAGGGAAAGACAAGAAGAAAAGTACAAGAAAGCACGATCAGATTAATTTTCTAAAACTGTTTTCATTATCAACTGCATATATATTTCTTGCAAGGGTGAATTGGGAAAGAAGTTCTGTCTTTCATTACCCACATGATTTTCTCTGATACAATTGAAAGCATTATTGAAAATTTTGCAGGTTTTGTGTGGAAAAGTGCTTACAGCGTTGAGAAAAGAATTATAACCCTCCTATGATTCATAATCATGCTGAGGAGTGAGGTGAGTACTTGTTCTCTGCACTATAAATTTAAAAAATATATTATTAATAAGTATTGGTTTAGTGACAAATCTAAGCTCAAAATATTGAAATCTCACTTATTGGCAAGGATTTGTCAATTTTTATACCTCATCCCAAATATAGGATGCGAGGACATACAGCATGTGTAAAAAAAAAAGAAAGTTGAGGATACATTAGACTGTATGCATGCACTATAATGTTATAAATACATGAAGGTTAAGTAATCAATAAGACTTTTCTAATAAATCTCTTTTTATCTTTTTTTTTTTTTTGTGTGTGATCCAAACTATTTGATATCTAATATTGATATCAATTAATCCGGATCCGATCTAGAGATAAAACTATAAATGCGGCAATCACTTTCTCTCTTTTGTTGCCTCTTTAACACAATATTAGAGCCAATTTTGTATCCTCAAACATAAAATACCATATATCTCTATCTGAGGAACTTTGCTAATTGTTTTCATTTGATAAATTAGACCTCATTTATCTATCCACCTAACTCCATTAATCCTTTCTTACCATATGATTTATGCTAAGTGGATGTTATATGCCCTAAACTGAAATAATTATCTATATATTCATATGTGTATCAACCATTTGCTATCTTGCTCATTAATATTCTATCTCAGATTCAATATCATCAACCGCCCTCTCTGAAGTTGCAAATTTGTACTTTAGAATCTGTTTTTTTTAAAGAAAGTCATTGGAAGAATAGTCTAACTCGGAAAATTTAAATATGTTCTTCTTTTTCTCTCTCTCTCTCTCTCTCTCTCTCTCTCTCTCTCTATATATATATATATATATATGAACATGATAAAGAATAATATGATTACGTATTGCAGCCTCTTGTTTGTAATACAAAACCTCTCTATTTCACATGCACATTAAAAAAATAAGTGTGAGATATCGATATGAATGTGATTCCATTATAAAATAGTACTAAACTCACTATTATGCCACACACATGCACGTACAGTTGTACAATTAATGCACTTCTGACCTTACTACATTGTTTTGATTCATTAACTTGCTTTCTCCTTTCGATGCTGCTAATAAACCCAGGACAATTATTGAAATCACATCCATCACTTAGCATGGTACACCTGAAGCATATCTTTCCACTCAATCCTCACGTACATTTTGATTGTTTCTTCAATTGGGTTAAGAAGCATCATAATTAATTTCATGGGTTATTTTCAAAGATTAAGAACAATTGTTATTGTGGTCCTATAAAACTGAAACCTTCATATATAGTACTTAAAGGTACAAGTTTATTGGACCCCTATATAGCTGAGGTTTCCAAAATTGTGCAGAAGAGACTTAACATGCATAAGGATGCCGCTGCTGAAGTACCATATCAGTCTCTTTCTCTATACAAGGCCAAGTCTTGTCTTTCATTTTTGTCAGCAAACTAGAATTGCTAGCAAAATATTCGGCTTATGTTTTTACAGTGTCAAACATGGCTACAATTGTTAAGTTACTGCTTGCCGGAGAAATATGAATTGAGAAAAGCATCTTACCTTTAGTTTACGATAAGGTGTTGATTTAATAAAAAGAATATTAAATTTTAAAGTGTTTTAAGTCAAATATTTTGAATTTAAAATTATAAAATTATTTTTATTAAGAAAGATCTATCGTTTAATATTTTTTATCTGCATTATGGATTAATTTTATACCTAACAAATGAAGTTACCTAGATGTAAAAGTAGGAAGACTTCAGTTTACTTTGGATCATCAATTAATCTTCTTCAGGTTGCAGCTAAGTAATGACCACATACATGGTATAGCTTCAAGTGTGCAGGCTAATTATTAATGCATCTTTACGAAGATAAGAATGGCATTCCTTCATTTTTGTGCATGATAATGTTTATGTATCATCATAGTATGAATTTGGTGCTTGCTTTAATTGCAGTATCATGTGCTCTAGTGGGTTGCTTTCATGCCTAATATGCATAAAGTACGGATTTAGTCAGTGAAACGTGTATATCAACTGGTAATTATTAGCCAGCTGTGACACTATTATTGTAGTTAAAGCTAGTTCTAGGGTTCAAGTTATGCGAATAGGTTGGAGAGACTAGGAGGGAACTAAGGAAGAAGCTACACTCATTTATTACAGTGAACTAGGAGTTGAAGTTTGGGGATGAAGAAGGTCGAGAGTAGAGACCACATTCATGTTTATGAGATATTTACGTTTGCAAATGCACTGAAATACATGATTTTAAGTTTAATACTATATGACTGTAAGGAGATTTGAACTCTAGAGTATGTAATACCAAATTCTCTAACTAACAAGCTACATTTAATGACTTAAAATAAATAAAATACATGGATGATCACAAAATAAATAGACAACTTTAGATAATTTGCATATTTGGGCTAGAAATTAGCCAAGTTGAGACATGCTCAAGCTTCACTCAATTGTTCTTTATTACTTAGCTCTTAAATTTAGCTTAAGATAAACTCACAATCTACTTGACTTTGACTAACTAGGCGTTAAGTCATGATCCATATGAGCCAAGGGTGAGCCAAACATATAAAATGCAAAGATGAACTCAATACCATTTAACCATCAATTATATTTGGTTATAAAAGAAAAATCTTGATCAGGTGTGGACCTTAGCATTGCCGTGCAAAAAAAAAAAAAGGATCATATAATTTTAGACTATTTTCTTTTACAAGGATTTGAGATTGTAAAATAAATAATGAGATTAAAATGACTAAAAAAAGAAGAGTGAGAAAAAAATGATTTACACTTGAAAAAAAAAAAAAAACTACTTAATTAAGAGTGTATATCTTATAAAATTTATATTAAAAATAATTAGATAGGAGTGATATTAGCCCTCTCATATAATTATACTTTATACTTGCATGTATTCGTAACTATATATTATTCAAGTGTAATACAGTGAGAGATAAGTGTTTTTTTTTTTTTTTTTCTGGCAATTCATTGGGTCAATATAGTAATTTATATCACCTTATGAGTGAAAAGGGAATATTTGTTAGTTCAAAGCAAACAATCAGCATTAAAAGTCAATCAAGCAATCAAGTGGGATATGTGACTTCTTTTTGTTCTTACAATGGAGATATACCCTGGATATCGATATCCCTAAAAAGGAATGCCGAAGAAATGCTCTAACCTTATTAAAATTCTATTAGCTGCAGTCCTGATCTGATATTAATGGAGATATACCTGTATACGAACAAAATCACCAACCACTAGCTAGACTATACTTAATAACTTTGACATCAAATTTTACATTTACAAAAATGGAAGAGGTTTAAAAGTTAAAAAGAAAAATAAAGGACAAAAAGACAGCAATCAAATAAGATCTTTTACCCAAAAAAAAAAAAAAAAGAAGGAATTTTCAAGGCTATGCATAGTGCATTCCATGTTATTCTCTACGTTAAAAATGAAAAGCTACTATAATAGAATCAAGCCATGAGTGCTTCACCTGCACATATGTGAAAAAGCTTAAATTATAGCGTTTTGCTTTAATTGATTATTGCATACCAAAACATTAGAGAGCTATATAGCTGTGAATTGTTATGGCAATGGATGGTGGAAGTGGAAATTTAAAAAGGGCATACACAACCACATGGAAAAAGTGCAAGTGTCACAAGGGATCTTATGTTTTTACTGGTTATGGACCAACTAAGCAATTAGCTATCTCCATCAAAATAATTACTGCCTAGAAGACATGATGTTCCAAGAAACTTTGCCCCATTTAGCTTATTATTGGCACATGATGTTCCCCTCTAACTCCCCACCATTTTACATGTGCATTTGCAAATTAACAAGTAGGACTTTGAGTCAATAAATAATTAAGAATATATAATACTAAAATACCTTATCTAACCCAATAAACAAATTTGTTCAAGCACATGGAGAGAAAAAATATTAACAATGTGTGTAAGCGTGAGAAAAATGAGAAAATTCAAAACAAACTAAAAGTAGAATCTCACTACAAAGTTCTGATTTAGTAGAAAGAAAATTAAATCTTAAGATGTTTTAAATTAAAAGTTTTAAATTTAAAATCTTAAAATCATACTTATTATGAAAGATTTATAATTCATTCCATTTTATATCAAATAAAAATTAATCTTATACTTAAAAGATATAAAAATATTTTAAATATAAAATTATTAAAAAATAATTTCGTTCACATCAAATCTAAGCCATAAAGGTTCTAAGAAGACGTGACCATTAAATAAGAGACAATCCATGTTAGGAAGAACTTATTGGATATTGTGAAAAGTCTTGATTCCATCTTATCTCTTGCGTCACAAGAGAAAGATAGAAGCTTTGAAATCTTGCATATGAAAGTTCGAGTTTGTAGCTAGGATAACCAACCATTCAACAATTTAAACTATAGCCTAGCTTCTTGATTTCATTATATTTTTTGGTTTCCTTTTATGGTGGGGTATGACATTGGAATTGAAGAGATCATGTTACTTGGTCACCTTTCTTTTTTCATTAAAGAGAGTCCTAATAATTGAACTATATATTATACATGGAAGGGGGACTTCGCTAATGGATTACAAGTTGTTTACGGCAAGTGAATTCTTGATACATTTTTTATGGGAAAAAGGGTGGGGGGAGAATAAAGAATACATCAATTATAGGTGTCACGTGTACTAAGGATCATTCATAATATGCAAGTGATTTCGATTTAATGCAACTAGCTTGAAATCCTTGAATATTGAAAATATGGATAATTTTAGAGTGTTTTCTTTTCTTTTTCTTTTTTATCTAAAAAATGTCCTTTACTTGTACTTATCATTATTATTTTTTAGCTACTAGTGTTACCAGGCAGTATTATATATAGTTATTTAGTTTAATATGAAGTTATCATGTCCATCAAAAAATAAACTATATGAACTGTAATGGTATGATTCATGTAACATTAGTTAAATATAAATTAAGTAGGTCCTAAAAAATATTATAAGTTAATTAGTCTCGTGAAATAGTTAAACACATAAATAAGATCTTTTCACAAAGTTGGTAATAGCAAAAAGTCAAAACTTAATCATGCTTATATATAATAGACAGGTCATTGAGATCCAAAGCTCATTCAGTTTCACGTGCCCTGATTCTCTCTCTCTCTCTACTGACTCTTGAGCCATAAGTATACCATCGTTCGTAGTAATAATAATTCATATAAAAAAAGCATATTTTCAATTTATTTGGGTGCATAATTTGATTGCTCTGAGGCCCAATGCTTTGTTATGATCCTCTATTGAAGACAGAGTTAGGCAAATCATGGGGGCCCTTAAAAATATTTTGGGCCCAAACTAGCTATTCCCTTATCCTTCTTGGTGGGCCCATATAATATTCATTTCATTGCAGTAATCAATCATCATCTGTACTTCGGCTAGCGAGCCACTCAAACCCTAATGTATAATGGCTTCCAGCCATTAAGAATGTGGTTATGAATGAAACTTGTTGCCACCAAGCCGAAAATTTATTCTGATTTAATCTGCAATGAGCAAAAGAGAAAATATTTCTCCAAAAAGGTTCAGTTTGTGATTCATACATTCAAAAAATTTAAGTTTATATATAAAGACTTTTTGACAAATAATTTATAGCACTATTTGAATTTAAAAACATACTTTAGCCTTGATAAATTTTTAGGACCCAACTCACTTAAATTTAATGTTCATACATTCCTGACTACTTATAAAGATCTTTAGGGTCACATTAGTAATCTTACCTCGGTTTAAAAATCCAGACATAACAAAAATGAAATGAACCAATGTGATAACTGTAAGTGAATGATCGCTATCTCATAGATTCATTGCTGAAAAGTGGAACAGATTTTTAGAGAGAAGAAAGTCATTGTGGTAAGGTGTTGTCAATGAGAATAAAGAATGAATAGTTGAGGGTCAGTGAATAATTTCACTTAAGTCAGAAAGGAATAATGAGAAAGTAGGTACAATCCATGCATGCTCAGACTCATCACTCATCAGTGCAATGTTGCAAAAAGTTGAGTTCTACTGCCACTACATTATTTTACATATGCAGAGAGGCTCAGTAGAGGTGCCTTTAGCTTTCAGGCTACTCCTGACTCCCTCTTCAGGTTTGATCTTCACTAGCTGCAAAATGATAACTTGAGCTAAACAACCATCTAAGAGTCTACTTCATTAGTTTTAGAATAGAAAATTGCCACTCACGATCTGCATATTTGTTTTGTTTTCTGCTCAACAATCTAGTTTTGGGTGAGCCAATTTACTCATGAGTTCACGTTTATATTTTATTTATTATTTCCTTTCTTGTCTCAACCCAACACAAGAACTAATGAATCCTTAACTCGTGCAGAGAACACTGTTACAAACTGGGATTCTCTGAATTTCCGGAAAATGTGAAAGGGACAAAAGTCAAGGTTTGCTGGTTGCAAACCCCACCCAACCTATCTCTTTACTGTATTGTACTGCTTTCAAACATCTTTTTCGTATGTTTAAAATCCAATGTATCTCTGCCAATGAAAATGACAATTTCTTATTATGTTCATTTCTTCAGATATCTAACCCTACCTAATTGTCTTACAACGCATGCATCCAACCATGCTTCATCTTGACTCTCAAACCACATGCTCATCCATTCATTATATTATATTCATATGTATCAGAATTTCTGCACTATTCGTACCACAGATTCTCTTGGTCTAGGGCACATTCAACTATATAATAAAAAAAAGACTAATTCACTTAATAATTTAAGTTTCGCATGGAAGAAAGTTAATACACGACAACTGATTAAGAAATTAATTAAACACACACATAATCAAGAACAAGATCATCGTTGATCATGATGAGCTTATCACTGTTGAAGTCAATGTTTATTTTTTTCTGTTATTTGAAAACTTTGGGATAAATCATTAGGTATATGGTCTAGTAAAAAATTTTAAGTGATAAAAAAAAACAAACAAACTTCTAGGACTCCTTAAAAAACATGTTAATACCAAATAAAATGGAAAGAGAGATGACTCATCTTAAGACATATTCCTAATTGATTTGGAAGTAGCATTTTGTGATACTTCGGCATAAGCGTCCCAGCATATTAATATGTACGATTTTGAGTCTCCAGTGGACCCAAAGACTGAAAACTATACTCTCCTTTCAATTCTTAGCCCACTCTTGGTGGACAAAAAACATTATCTGTGGACAGAATTGGTTTTGGGGAATTTCTTTTTGCACATCCCTTTTTTTCTCTTTTTCACATCCTATTAAGTACTTTTAGAGGTTCAACTTCTGGAAGAAAAAGTACATTCTGGAATTTCAATTTGGAAGCAACAAGATGTGTAAAAAGAAAAGGTCGGGTGTGCAAAGGGAAATTGCCTTCTTATTGCATTGTGCAACACAACACAAAGGTTGGGTGATAAAAGTTTAGATTTAAAAGTTCACCCGAGTTGGGCATGTAAAGTGTTAATTATTTTTTATTTTAATAAATAAGATGAGATAAAAATTTTTAATATTAACTTAAATGTTAAAAAAATTAAATTAAATTTCAAAATATGATCTTCTAGATATTACCACTTACTAATACTATATACAGTGCTATTTCATAATTGTTTCTTAACGTAAAACATTAGTACGTGAATCCATTGCTCTAAATGAGTTGCAACAGTTTTTGTCTTTTTGTTGTTTTGGGCCCTTGTCAATAATGGCTGATGTTCACAGTAACCGAAAGAACGACCTTCAGTTCTTGGGCAGTGTGAGATGTAGATTTTGTAGTTTTATTTTTACATTGTACTCAAAAAAATTAAGTATATAATTTGAGTATAGAACTTTTGAGTGTGAAAATGATATTTCCCAGCTTGAAAACCTTCTCCCTGCCATGGAATTTACATTTCAGAAAAGTCTGATCGGCATTGCCAGAAAATTGCTATCCAAGGTAAGTTACGTATATATCTTTTCCCTTTGGTTAAAAGAAACTACAAATTTGATGAAGCAATTATTGAGGACAGAAAGCAGCTTGTAAGTTATAAATATAATCCCAATGGGCAAAGAGGAGATGGATGAAACTTTATTAGAGCATTCCACTTCTCTCTCTGCTTACTATGATGCCTGCCTCATGCTCCATGCATCATCCAAATGCTATCTCGTGCTTACCACCCACCTCCCGATCCACACAATCCCTGAGAGGTTTAATCTCATAAATCAACCTATCAAACAATAATATCACCCAAAGAAGTAAAATTAACTCAATGGTACATTGTCATCTTATAAAGTCTCTTATAATTTTTTTAATTTTTATTTAAATTTCTCTAAAGTTTAAAGTTTTGTTCTAACCTGCTTCCCTTTATATTTATCTGTATGTATATATAGACACAAATATATAATGTTTTGACTGTTAAAATGTAATAGCTTTCTCGTTATTTTAACTATATCTACCAAAAAAAAAAAAAACCAGTAGCTCTATCTAAGCCATTAAGTGATCTAAATAAGCATATCATCTGTTGTTTACCTCAATAGCAATGGCGTAAAAAATCAATTGGAGTATCAAACTTTGAGCCAAAGTGTCATCTTTAAAATTGGTGATGACATAAAAAATTTTCTGATTGCAGAAGGATCACTGGGATCATGTGCACATAATATGCATGCCATGATTGTACATTCACGTGCATGCTTTTATAATTAAGAACATAGCTAAGCTAGGATGGATGAGGTAAAAGATGTTTTGTGCTTTAGGAATGAAGCCCGTGCGATGATGTCCTTTAGCTGCAAAAGCTCACGGCAAGTGGTCCTCTCCTCTATACATGCACCAAATCAACTTCACTCGTATGTGATGATTTCGCTTGTCAAACAAGGTTCAGACTTTATAAACTAGATTAACTTTGTTCATAATTTTAACGTGATTATTTTTGTTCAAACGGGCCATAATTAAAAAGCCCAAGTTTAGATAACGTTTGATATAGGTTAAAGTTGGGAAACTCAAACCCAGACAGCACTGATAAAAGGCAGGAGCAAGTGTACAACCGCAGTCATGATGTTAAAGTAAATTACCAAAAATTCACGCTGTTGTAATACTATAAATAAATATTATCATTAATAAGTACGTAATTTATAAGAATTATAATTCTTAAAAATTTTATTTTATTTATAATATTGACTTAAGCATCAAAAATATTATATATGACAAATTTCTTCTTATTTATAAGTTCTCTTTTGAGCCGAGCCAAATCCAAAGACTCCACCAACCCGAAGGCACATCTTCTCTCTCAATCCACTCACTTGACACATACTCCTAACAATATATATATATATATATATATATATATATATAGTTAATTATAATGTTTAAGTATAAACAAAATAATATAAGTGTATTTAAGTCATTTTGATGGTATGCAACTAGTACTCTCTCTGATGTTGATGGACTGTGTCGGTGGACAGAATTTTCGGTGACTTAAAAAGTAGGTGCTTTTAATGGTTTAATTTTGTCAAACATTGTACGTATGGTTGGGAAATTGATAATTGCAGTTAAGCTAAGACATTGAGAATAGGAATATTCTTTAGTTTGCACCAATAAATTTATTTCAGAACGATTAACAAAACACCATCAGTTCGGCCAATAAATGTATGTAGCCTTACGGACACCTGATTTAACTTATGTCCTGTGTACCATCTTCCCATATCATGGGGCCTAACATTAATCTAGATTAATGATTATGAACGAGTTACTATAATTTTCCCCACATTTTTCTTGTAAGAATTATATCAGGCCATAAAAAATAAAATGAAGGGGCTTGAAATTTAAGAATGAAAAACTTGTAATTTCTCAAAATTTTCATATTATTTTGGTCATTTTCGTTCTATCTCCATCTGCGAAATTTCACGACAGACAAGTCTGCTGTCCTTTTTTGACCCTGCAATCTTCCTATTGATTGTGATACTGAGATGTGCCGCAAATTAGGTGAAGCTTCCTTCAACGTTCTTTGCAATTATTTATTGAATTAATTACAACAACATACATACATGTATGTGTATATATATATATAGTGGATTTCATAAAGTTGTATTATTGCACAAATTAATTATGTGCCATACTCTAAAGGGTAACTTATATGGGGCATGTTTTAAGAACTTTTTGAAGAATTTTATAATAGATAAAGTAAAGAAAAATAAAGCGGCATAATTGGGTCATTTAATACAACTCTGAGTGCATGGTTTAAAATGCCCTTGCATATATTCACAAGTTCATAATAAATTTGTATAATTTTATTTCGATTGCAATTTATATAAATTGCTTATTACATATTTTGCTAAGTTACATATTTTCTGCTAGCTATAATTTTTTTTGCTGACTTTTCATGCTTCTTTTTCCTCTCTAAGTCAAGGCTATTTTTTGTGCCAATTTCTATTTTGTTATCATATATGTTGAGTTTACCCAATATAAATACGATAGACCATTTAGAATTTTCATTCATTAATTTTAGCAAGATATTAGTGACTTTCAACAAAAAAAAAAAAAAAAACACAAAAACTTTTAAAATAACCTCTTATAATAATAACCTACAAGGTGTTAGTTATGTGTTAGCATAATGGTGTGAGATTTTTGAAATAATAATAATAATTATTATTATTATTATTAACTTAGCAATCTATCTGATAATCAAAATAATACTCCATTGTAATCCATATAACAATGATAAAAGATCATTGGAATGTGTAGCTTTATAAAGATGATATGATATGTCTACAAGAATGTCCAACATTATAGTAATCTCAAATTGAAACCTTTTATCTTTTGATTTATAAATAAAGTTGGGGTTGATCCTTCTATTCTCTACAGTATACTGATTGATTGGTAGGGAATAGCGACCCAACAGATTTAATCAAGTAACAAAATAAAAGGATGCAAACTTTGATTAACTGCCCACCAAACAGCTTGACATGTTACAAACAGAACAAGCAAAAAATCAAGTTTTAAAATGATAAATAATTTGAAAATTAATAATTCAATTCTCATATTTTGTATACACACACATGTTTTACACAAATTGAAACATGACAAAACTAAAGTCTGAGGGTAAAAAAAGAAAAGAAAAGAGCAGTTATAGTGAGACAAGAAGACTATCTAGTTAAGTTTAAATTTATTAGTCAAGGAAGATATGTAAGCATTTAATCACTCCCACCAGGCTTTATTTTAACTTTGATGAGTCCCATAAACTTTTTATATTCTATAAGTTTATCAAATAATGCAAACTGTAAAATGTTGTGATGAAAGAATTATGAATGTATAGCACGTGCGTGTATTACCTTTTATATATATATATATAATTATCAGTATACAATATTATATTAAACACTAACTAAGTTAATTTATGTTAAATAAGACTACAAATGTGATATTTTTTTTTATTTTAATACAATTATATTCTTAAAGTTTAAATTTAAAGTTTTTGATTAACTTAAAATAATTTTATAACAGTTATTTATACACTTAATGGCAATGTGTATTACCTTTTTATCATTTTTACATTTTTTTTTTTTTGTTTGAGCTGTTTCATATGTGTGTATATACATGTTTTCCAGTCTGATCTGTTCGATTACACACCTTCTGGAAAAATGAGGAAATTCAACTGGGTACTAGGTTTTCAAACCATATAGCATGTAATCGAGATTTTGGTAAATGTTTGAACTCCCACGACGCTGATAATTTACTTTAAGAAATTGTATTATTTATTTATTGCCTTATTGAATTTTCTTTAAAGAGCCGTAGACAATTTCTATTTTAAGAGATCATGCTGAAAAGCAGGGTTCGATTTTATCTCTTTTTTAATTTATTTATTTGTTTTATCCTCCCTTTCCCTCCTTTTTCCAGCAAACAGCTTATGACTTCTCCTTTTTTGGGAGTGATGATTTTTTTTTTTTTAATTATTGCATAGAAGTGATGAATTTAACTTTAGAAATAGAGAATTTGACTTTTAAAAATAAATTCTTTTATTAAGAATAAAAAAATCTATAAATTTCAACTAAAAATTAAAATAAAAATCTCATGAATTGCATTTGAAGCGTGTTTTCGCCCCCGTATAAAGACCTCTCACTAGCCAGGCTGTCTCTGTCAGCTGTCCACCCTCTTCCTCTCTCTCTATTTTTGCTGCCATGCTGAGTTGCTTCCCATCAACCTTCAACTCCACCTGAGCCTGAAACTTTCCTTTCGAATTTCAATCTCTCTCCTGCGACCCTCTGTTTCTTCCTCTTGTGCATGCGCCACTGCCAAAATGGGCAATCTCTGTTCACTCCTCACAGCTCCTCCTGCCAAGAAAAAGCACACAAAGCGTTTATCCAACGCGCCGTCACTTTCCAATTTGAGCAGCCGATGGTCCCGGATGCGTTCCTCGCGCAAGGACAAGCTGGACGATGCTATAATTAAAGAGCAAGCTCTAGCCGCCGCCATGCTTTTCAAGCAGCACCAGCAAAATGGCTCTCTGCCCTTTGATCGCTCCAGTTCTACGCGGTACCCGAATGGGGGGTCCAAAAAGAATTCGTTACCTCGGAGTTCGAGTTCGAGGGCACGTTCTCTTACTGATCCTTTGCTCCAGCCTCATCAGCTTGTTAATCAGGTCTGGTTTTTTGGCTGTTTGTTTCTCATGTAGTTGAATTTGTTCTGGAAATTGTTAATGAGCTGAAATGAAGCTTATGTTTGGTGTCGATTTGTGGCTCTCTATTTTTTTTTTACCTAAAGTTTGATCTTTTTCGATATGGTGAATTGTGCCTCCTTTTGAAAAGATGCTATTAAGGAAAAATAGTGAATGGTTCTTCTTCTCCCTTGATTGTTTGTTTCTTAGACTCGTATCATTCAATTCTTGGAAAATGAAATGCATTAATTGATTGGGAAAAAAAGAAAAAAGTGGAATTCTGGGATGATTGTTCTGGAATGGTCATGTTTCTTGAACTTAAATCAGAAGAGTTTTGGAAAATAATAAAACTTCGCTTGATTTACATCCTTTACTATCTGTTAAAAACGTTTATGTACGAGTCCATGTTAGTAGTTGGATGAGTATTGCTTTTGAGATTGTCTTAGTTTTGAAGAATTGGAGGTAATAGCGTAGGTAAGAATAATATTTTATTTGCGCCCTTGTATATTACAGATTCGCAAATTACAATTTTGAAGTGTCTTTTTAACCCCCTATAAGTTTAGTTTAGCTTTGAAGGTAACCTGGTTTTGCTTCTTTCTTGTCACGTGAGAGATATGAGAGTTTTCGAAAATGACATTTCCTGGATTTTGGCCCAGTGGTGGGGGCAAGCATGGAATGAATTTCCTGATGAGCAGTGTATATTTATGTTTATAATATAATATAAAGAGTTTTGAGAATGAATATTGTTTCTTTTTTGGCTGGCTTGGCGTATGAATTAATAACTATTTTTTATGAAAAATGTGTTTTTAAAAAAGTCAACAGGAGATTCTCAGTTTTAGGCATGGAGGTAGTTGTTAAACAGTACCAATTTACTCATTATTATCGTTTTCTACAACTTGGATAAAAGCTGCTGTTGAATTGATTCCTTTCTTATTGTCTCCACAAGTTAGAGGGACATTGTAGAAAGTTTCTTTTTCCACTTAATGACTTGCCTTTCGTCATGTAGCTATGTTGTTTGTGTGTTCCAGGCATCCATACTTTGTCTTCATGAACGAGTATCTACTTGGTGATAATTTGGGTATTTAGATTGATGAGCAGGGTCCTATGATATCTAAAACCTTTATGTTGCAACTTGCGGTGGATCTGTTATTCCCAATATTTACTTCTAGTTTTTATTGCTTGTAGCCTGAGTTTCCTGTAGTTCATGTGCATATTTCAATTTGACAGGGTATAAAGCTTGATGATTTAGAGACCAATCATTTTGTCCTTGTTCATGGAGGTGGCTTTGGCGCCTGGTGTTGGTACAAAACTATAGCCCTTTTGGACGAAGGTGGTTTTAAAGTAGCTGCCATTGATTTAACCGGTTCTGGAGTTCATTCATTTGATACAAATAGCATTACAAGTCTCTCACAATATGTGAAGCCACTTACTGATTTTCTTGAAAAGCTTCCTGAAGGCGAAAAGGTTTTATCTTATTACTTTTCCATCTTAAAACTATAATTTGTTATATCTTTACACGAGAGATGATTTGGGAGGAATGGTATTTTTGACATTTGGCATATCTATCCATTGCCAATAGTTACCAGGCATTTATTGATGCTATTCAGGACTTTCCTTCTTCTCTGTGTCTGCTCTCTCCCTCCATGCATGGATGAATGCCCGATATTTTGATGAAAATATAGAACTATTTGTCTTTAAAGAGATCTTTGTGGAATTATAGATGCTGATAACAAAATAAATGTTTAGGAATGAGGATGTCCATATATAATGATAGAATCTAAGTAGTTCAGGACAGAAGGAACTTGATTTCATTGTGTAAGAAGTATAGACATAGAAAAGAGAGGAAATAAAGGTGCTGGAAAGCACCACAATGAAGCTAGGGGAAAGGGACAGGGGTGTTTAAGAATAATTTGGACTGAAGTTGTAAATAAGTATATAATTGCAAAAGAGGTAATCGAGGACACTATCCTAGGCATGTTGAATAGCAGAAGAAAAAGTTATGTTGTTGATCTTAGTTACTTCTGAATAAGGTTTCATGTATCTTAGGATTAAATCATCTTAGCCCCACTACCCAGCACTTCTTTCTATGGTTGTCGTCTGGTCAAAGTATGATAGCATGTGATATTTGTTTTTACAATCTAGATTTGAGAATAAGCTATCTTCATAATGTTTCTTCCCTGTATTCTTACTTTCTTTCTGGTTCTTATCCAGGTGATCTTAGTTGGACATGATTTTGGTGGACCATGTATATCTTATGCAATGGAATTGTTTCCACTTAAGGTTTCTAAGGCTGTCTTTATTGCTGCAGCAATGCTGACTAGTGGACAAAGTACTCTCGATATCTTTTCCCAGCAGGTTCCATTTCTCCTATTAGCATTCAGAATGACATATTTTTGTTTTCAGTGGTGATATGATCTGAAATTTTAGAACCCCCAGGAAAGTGACGTAGGATGAAAGAGGGAGGGATGGTCTTCATTTTATTTTTTTGAATTTTGTTAGAATTATATGAACTAACAACCTATGACACTCGTGATTGAATTTGTCCTGAGGATTCTAGTTTGTTCAATAACCTTTGAGAATGTCTTCAAGTAGCATGCATAAAGCAATGCCTTTGTTGTGCACGGTCATTTTGCCTCAAAGAAAGTTTCCCGAATTCTTTTTAGAATTATATTCAGTGCCTTCCCTCTTGAAAGTTTAAAAGCTAGTTCTCATTTAAGCAAATATTAAATTTTCAGAAAATGCCTTCTCTTCGTGTCCAGCCCTATTCCCCTACAGAGAATGGGAAGAAATTTTACAGCAGTACATAATAAGGGCATGATCATGAGAAATGAAGGGGAAGAGGGCTTCACAATTATTCTTAGTTTTATGCAAAACAATTAACCCTATTTATTATTTGCTAATGTAGAGTTCTTGCTTCTTTTTAGCATGTTTGATTCTGATTACCTGTGTTGCAGGCTGGTTCAAATGATCTTATGCGACAGGCTCAGATTTTTGTGTATGCTAAAGGGAATGATCACCCTCCTACTGCTATTGATATAGACAAGTCATTATTGAGAGATTTGTTATTCAACCAAAGTCCATCAAAAGTAAGTTACCATGTCATCATTTGTTCCTTCATCAATTTACTATTGTCATATTATGTGCAAGTACTCTCTTTTCTATTTTTGGTGAAGTTTGTTTGACAGTACGCATACTGATGATGTCTGTTTGTTTCTTAGCTTTGATAAATGTCTTCTGCTTCCTTTTCCTTTAGTATCAGTTTGGGGATAGACTATATCTACTAGCCCTGACCTTCCCCCGTTATACTGATTGCTTTATTATCTTGTACAGGATGTTGCTTTAGCATCTGTCTCAATGAGGCCAATGCCATTTGCGCCGGTTTTAGAGAAACTTTCACTTTCTGATGGGAAATATGGATCTGTAAGGCGGTTTTACATTGAAACTCCCGACGACAATGCCATAATCATCACTCTCCAGGAAAACATGATAAATGCAAGTCCCCCAGAAAAGGTTTTCCGTTTAAAAGGTGCCGATCATTCCCCTTTTTTCTCAAAGCCTCAAGCCATGCACAAATTACTAGTAGAGATCTCCAAGATCCAGTGAGAGAACAAACACCTGACCAGCCCCATGCTTAAGTTTCCCTAACATGACAACATAGGGATGTCACTGTTATCAGTAGCATCGTGCAGCTGCATTATCAGAAAAGAGATTGCAGGCAAGTTGCAGGGTTGTTTTCTTGCCAGTGTAACCCAGAACTTTAAACAGGTAATGCTTATGAAAGACATGTCGTTTTACAAGTATTACATGTTGAAAGTGTTGGGGTTTGCTGGGCAAACTTACCCTGGTTATCCATGTGGACAATTAAAAACTTGCAACTTGGCCCTTGATCTGTAAACTCCATGGCCCTGTGAAGGATCATGCTTAATTGTCCAGAGGAAGATAGTAGTATTGGGACATTACGTGTGTTTCCAGTCTTATCATGTCCCAATCTAACACTGCAAATGATGAAGAAGGTTTACTTTTGGGGAATCCTGGAGAATCCAATTTGAAGCTTTTCTTTTTTCTTCTTTTGTTTCTTTCTTCTTCTTCGTAGGCAAGAAAATTTTCTGTTTAGTTTATGTATCTCTGGCACTCATAATTACAAGATTTTTGTACTTTTAGCACAATAAAATAAATAAACTTTCTTGTATGTTATTAATTGGAATAAAAGGAAAATGCTCCAATTATCTGTGCTTGTTGAAGGGTGCTACCCCTTGGATGCTCACTTGGACTGTTGGCATACCTCATATTTTCTAAACCACACCCATATGGTTTAGGGGGGTGTACGAGGGAGGGATGTGTGCTTAGAAATTATGGGGTGCCTCGTTTAACGTTCCGGATACTCAGTTCTAGTCTGAATAAAAACCTCACTTAAAAAAAAAAAAAAAAAAAAAACACTCTTTACGGCAATATATAAGTACTAGTATTTTTTTTTTTTTTTTTGGATGGTGATAAGTATTATTATTATAACTTTATAAGCGTTCATTAAAGTCTGTAGCGTGATCTGGGCTTTACCACATGATAGTTTTCCCTATCTTAAATCTTTTATCCACGAACAAAAATTCGCATGAGAACATAAAAAACAAAAACTTTTTCACTCCTTGAGTGTCTTATCTAGGGAACCAAACAAATTTTATCCATGTGAGTCAATATTTTTATTTCTATTGTACATAGGGAATATCTGATCAATATATTTACATCAAAAACATTGATATATATACATTTTTATCTGATATATATATAAATGTTGACTCAATATTTTTATTTCTATTGTATATACGGAGTATCTTATCTAGCGATCCAAACAAATTTATACATGTGACACTAAATAATTTTATTGAAGCCAACTATTTATGCATCCAAGCTCTAGAGTTTGTCATGGTTCACATTCAATGTATATATATCAAGTTGTTTTCTGTTATCATAGATAGAATAAATACTACATCCAAATGTACAAGAAAAATAACCAACAAGGTGTGATTTATTTTTTGTGGCAAAAAATTCTCAATCTTAAACTGTATCCAAGGTCCCTATCTTTGTATATATAATAATAATAAGTTATATCAATATTGTGAAAAATAGAAATTGAATTGAAATTAAAAGGAAAACAAGATTGGTTTGGTGTGAGGAAATCTTAACTTCTTAAGAAAGAAATGTTCCTTCATGAGATGGGACCTGTCTTCTTAGATGATGAATCACTGCAAGCTGTCACATGCGTGAAGCATCAGAAAAAAGAAAATGACTCTTTTGGACGTTTCCTTGCCTCAACACCAACCATTTCCATTTGCAAATCTGGGGATTGGAATAGGAATCTAGGACCAGAATCAATGTACAATAAGATGTCGGAGACATCATGAATGGATTAGCAAGAAAAACAACCAGCTTTTTATGCTCCAGTAAAACATTATTATTGTATGAACTTATTTTTTTACCATAAGACAGAAAAATTTCTTTTTAAAATTTCAGTATTTCTTTTGGTTTAATTAAAAAAAATGATATATATATATATATATTTCAATTTACAATTCTAAAAAATTTTAACTTAATAAAAATTTTTATCAAAATTCTTATTAAAAATATAATAATTACTAAACTAAATTCACTCCTAAAATTTTTGTACTTTTTTAATATCCAATTGTTCTTGCATTTGAATAAGTTATTGGGAACACGTGCTACCTCCTCTAGGAGAGGATAGCTTGGGCTCTCCTTTAATCATTATATTTTTAGCGTAGCCAAACTTTTAATACTTTCTCTTTTTATGTACTAAGTGTATTTTTCCAGTGATAGATTGAAGCTAAACCCCTTTTAAGGTACGAAGATCATCAATATGCTATATATATTATAAAAAAACTTTTATTGTATATAAATTTTTATCAATATATTTAAAGAATTTAATTATTACTAATTATGTTAAACTTTATCAGTTATGACAAATATTTATTATTATCATCCACATATTAAGTACAAATTAATATCACATCTTAAGAAAATATGTAGAGAAATGAGATAAGATTAATCTAATAATTTTATTACCCTTGCAAAGTTTTATAATTTTTTCAACTATGTTTTAATTTTTCAAAACTTTAAATTTAAAGTCATGCCTGGATGTATTCCTCTCTTGCACAAAAAGAATCCTAAATATAAACCAAAAAGCAACAATTTTTTTTTTTAACATATCAAGTTATCAACACGTGAGTCCCATGACTTATTATTAGCTAACAAATATCATAGCGTAGCTGGACCACTCTATTCAATTTCAACCTACCCAAAATGCCCATCTCGTCGTTTCAAACGAAACGCAAGAGTAGAGGCATTTGAATTTATTAATTAAATTGCATTTGGTAATTTCCATAACCCATAAAATTACAAAAATGTGAAATATTTATTAGCGAATGATTAACAAATAATTTTTAATGAGTGATTTTTGCACTGATATATCTTTCTCCTACATATATTTTTCTTTATTTTTTCTCATACAGTAATTATTAGCGTTAAGCCGTTAACTACCAAAAATTTAAAATTTCCTTTTACTTGCATGTATCTATCTAAATCATTTACAAAGAAATATTGTTAAGTAAGCCAAAAATAATTTTCTAAAAAAATTTAAAAACTTGCTGCTTCATTTTAATCTATTAATTATTAATATTAATTTTTTTAATTTGCGGTTTCTTCTTTCTTTTTAAACAAAACTTGTGCTGTATTATAAGTCTTCTTTTTTCCGCCTTTGGTTAAAAAGCGTCTGAGCCTGGCTTCTCTCCACCGACTCTCTTGCCGTGCATTTGGATTCTGAGGAACAAGCCTCAAGGTATCGAGATCCCCAGATCTCTCTGAATTCCCACTTTGATTATTATCTCGGAAGAATCGCTTGGGCTTTTTGGTTTTTTATCCGAGTTTCTCTTGATTCTTTTTAATTTTTTTTCCAGATACCGATGATTTTTTCCCCTCTTTTTAGTTTGGAATCCTTGCATGCCCAGATGTTGTGTTCTCGATTATATGAACAATGCATTGTTAGATTTACTGTTTTGCCAATGTCTTGTTTGTTTGTCCGTACCCAAATCATGTAATGCTGGCTTCTTTTAGTTGTTGTGTTATTGCTTTTTGATGTATATTCGTATGTTATAAGTTCTCGCGTTGTTTCAAAGGAATCCATGCATATGGGGATACAAAATAGGACCTTGAGTATGCTGGAACCAGCATTGTCAAGGGGATGGAATGATCTTGGTTTTAATTTTTTTTGTATGGAAGTAAGGTGTTGGAGGATGGAACTGGAAGAGAATAAATGAAAAGAAATTGATGAAAATGAATAGTGCTGTCAATTTTGATTTTTTACTAGAATACAATACAAGAAAGAAAGGACTTGGTATGGTTTCATCTTATCCTCTAAAATTTTTGGTCCACTTACACAGGAGATAGCACAAGATGAAAATGGAAATGGAATATTATTTTTGTGCGCAACAATGATTTAGCCGAATAATTGAACAGTTAATTTGTCTCACATATTGCACTTAAAATGTTTGTTTATGGTGATAAAAGTTATAATTAGGGATAGAGTACATATAAATCCCTCTTGGTTTTGATCTTGCTAGCAAAGGAGGTGAAAACCTTTTCCAGTCTTTTTTCCGACCATCAATAGATTCAAAACCGTGCCACTACTCTAAGTTTTCTTCGCCCTCTTCATTTTCTTCTTTGCAATTCGGTTTTACATGATTAAGCATACCCATGTACGTTATTCATCATGGCTTTCATGATAAGAAGGGCTGTTATTGTTATAGAAAGAGAGATACTTTTCTATAATTTAAGAAATAGTGATCGGATGTTTTAGTTATAATTAACTTATTTGCTTGGGGTTTGAGCTGCAGGGTATTCTCCTAATAGATGGTATTCAAGCATAAAGACAAATGTATAATAAACTCTTGATATACTTGAAGGATTTGAATGTCATACCGTATTTGCAGTGACTTAGTTTCTCATTTTGCATTTATTTTGAAGGTTTTCCTTCTGGTCATACCATTGAGGTTGGATTTCTCATTATACAATGTGGAATGCAGGTTCAGCCACATAAGCTTTAAACTGATAGAAAATGGGTCGTGGGGTGAGTAGTGGTGGTGGTCAGAGTTCTCTGGGCTATCTCTTTGGAGATGGGGAGGCGCCTGCACCCAACAATGCCAAAAGTGCTCCGACAGAACCTCAGCCTGCAAATGGAGGGGCTTCTCAAAGTGCGCCTGCAAATGTTTCAACATCGCCAAAAGATAAGGGAATTCCAGCTGGAATTCCTGGAACTCTCACAAACAATTATCATCGTGCTGATGGACAAAATTGTGGCAATTTTATCACGGTATGTTGTACTGCTTAATCAGCTTTCCCTATTGATTCTGCTCTATAAGGTGTCACTGCTGACCTTAGTCTAGGAAATTATAGAATACTCAATCTGCAAATCCTTATTTTACAAAGACTAAATGACGTCAATATGTTCCTTTTCAATCTGCAAAGTAAAAGTAAAGAAGGATGTGCAAAATTGAGACCTATGAATCTTTCTACAGAAGAGCAAAACCTTGGAAGTAAAAAGGGACGTGCATAACAATAGCAATACAATCGGGAAAATCTTTGACACATTTAATTCTAGTGAAACTGTTGGAATTAGAAATTATCATATGATTGTTTATTGCCTGCCTGTTTGGCCGGAAGGTTTAAGAACCTTGTAATTTACAGCAAGATTTTGATGATAATGTGCTTTATAATTTGCTTTCTTATTCTTGTCTATGTCATGGATTAGAGTCGATGATTCGAATATGTTCCCAAAAGTCTATTAGTTTCTTTGTCTGAATCATTCAGGTAGGTGTTGAATGGTGAAAGAGCAGTTGAGATTCTCCATTTGGTTTTATTATTTCTTCTCCCACTGCATGCGCGGACACCCACATACTTACATTCCCCTCTTAGTCTGGTATCATTTTTCTGTCTTCTTGGAATGTGGTTTTTAATATGTTCTTAGGAGTTAGTAAAGACATACGTTGAAGGAAACAGGTGCTGCTGCTTGTTACCTAATTTTCACGGTTCCTTTCTGTGAAATTCACTGACATTGTTGATTTGGCTATGATCATGATATTAAGGTGACACTTTTCTTAATCGCGGTTTCCTATTGGTGCAGGATCGACCATCTACCAAGGTTCATGCTGCCCCAGGTGGTGGATCTTCCCTTGATTACCTCTTCGGCGGTCCTCCTCCTGGAAAGTAATTCATCTGCCGAAGAATGAGCAGATATTATCTGTAAAATAGATATGTTAGTGTCCCAAATCTAGAACTGGGGATTTGTTCCTTGTGTTATTGAACCCATTGCTTTGACAATGTTGTTATGGTTACTGACAATTTGGTGATTCAAGGAGCTTGATTTGCTTTGCATTTATGTAATTGCTTTCAGTTATGGAAATGACTATGTATGAACAAGGTTTGGTTCGCAGAGTTTTGATTTCCTTTCTGTAGTTTATGAATACTGCCTGCCTTGGAGTCAAAAGGGTATAATCGTCTTCTGATGTTGCTAATGGTGCAAACAATTCCTTTTCGCAGGAACTTCAAAATTGTTAGCTATACTCTACATAGTGTGAACACTCTTGTGTTCTATACTTCGATAGTGTTTCAAAAGCAGGGTTTTTTTTTTACTAACATTTAAAAATATAGAAATTACTTTTTATTTTTATTTTTATACTTAAAAACAATTTTTTAGAGTCTATACGAATGAGCATTTAATATAACATGATTACACAAACCTACAATTTCAGCTAAAGAACTAAATCTTTAATTCACATAATAATATAATTATTTTAATGTTTTTAGTTAATGATTTTTTTATCTGTTTTAGTTAATGAATATTAATTCAAAACTATAATAAAAATCCTCACATGAAAATTAAAAAAATATAAACACCCGCAAGGAAATTGTGGAATCAAATCAGAATGAAAATATGAATAGAATAAAATGATAATTTTTATTCCATATTTAGTAGCTCAATTACTTTTTTTTTTTTTTTTTTGATAAGTAGTAACTCAATTATTTGAAAAAGTTATTTTTTAGTGCAGTACACATAATTAATATAAAAAATATAATTAGTTTAAAATATAATAATACACTTTATTATAAAAATAAAAACACTGTAAAATTGTAGAGGATAAATTAGGAAAAGACAATGAAATATTAATTCCAATGTGTATAGCATTGGGTGGAAGTACTCATTCTTTTTCTTATAAAATCAGTATTGAAATAAAATTATAAAAAAATAGGTTGCTGAATATGATCTTACTCAATTTAAATTTATATTAATTAGTATTTAATTTGGTGATAAATACTAAATGATTTCAAAAAAAAAAAGTTTCTCATTCCATAAAAATAAAAATATCCAATAAAATATAAAATCACCGTTCCTTACCAAATGAGAAACTGTCGGTAATTACTGTCCCCCGTAGTTAGAAAAAAATAAGGAAAAGAAAAAGAAAATACCTTCTCTTCTTTCCCACTGTATCGTAATATTAACGCCGTCGTAAAGAGCTAGTAGGGTTTTTCTCTTCCACTCTCTGCTCTGCCGCGGAAGCTAGCGTATCGATTTTTGTAGTTGCGGAGAGCTTCGCTGAGACAATGACGACTGTAGTGCCAACCTCTGAGGAAGATCCGGCGCTTTCTGTTGTTCGATTTGTTTCAGAGCTTGCCTGGGCTGATGCCGGTCCTGAGGTACTCTACCTTGCGCCTTATATGTTTGGGATGGATTTTTCTTTCTAATTTTATTATAATATAATACGCAAAAACCTTATATACTCTTTTGCTTGTTTTATCGGTAAATTTTAGTTATGGTTTTTATAGAACAAATAAAAACTGTTTGGCAACTTTTCTTATTGAATTTTCTGCTGTAATTTTGATTGCGCATGGCTTTATATGGTGGGTTTTGGCCTAGAATGGTGTATCCGTATTGCTTATTTGCTGATTGAAATGCTACTTGAACTTAATCTTCTTTGTGGTTGAATGAAATTGCCAACTTTAAAGACTTGAGTGGGGCATGAAGAATAATGCAGAGCATTATTTGAGAAGTTATAATGGGTTGGAAAGGTTTGGATGGGTTTTTTTTTTTTTTTTTTTGTTTTGGGGGTTGGGGGGGTTGAAGGTGGGAACGAATCCGATTGTCCTTTTATACTCTGGAGAGTAGGAAACTAGAAGAAAATAAGAATTGTTTCTTTTCTAGTATGCTTTCAGATGTTGGGATTTAGGAGGTATTGGTTGTGCACATGCTCAATTCAACATCCCCACCCTATTTCCTTTTAAAAGCCTTTTTTTAATCCTTCTTTCATTTCCATTTAAAAGCCTTTTTATCAGTTTTCAAATTAAGATTGTCTTAGTGAAACGGAAGATGTGTTTCTTTTGGTTTGGAATTGTTTCCCTTATGTTAGGCTGCTGAGCCACAAGTCAGTAGACTCTGCATGGAGGCGGAAGAATTCATTGCAATGGGAAAGTGGTTGGAGCTAGCAACATCAATGGTTACTTCTGCTGAATTGATATTTCCAAAGGTGTCTGAAAAAGGTAGAGTGAACTTTTTGCTTTATCTATACTTATAATATGAGGAAAACTCAAACTCATCCAAGATAAATTGGTATTTTGTTGCTCTCACTTCTAAATCTTATTTTATTCTCCATTCTTTTGATAAAAGCACTTGTCCTCTTGGCCTGGATTAATGATTAATTTTCCAATTTCCACTACTTTAATTTGTTTATGGCTTAGTTGATGAATGATCTTGTTTAGGCCCATTTGTGGATGATTTGGCACGTTTCACTATTTGCAGTTAACAAAGTCTTTATTACATGTATGTCTTGCTTTCTTATGTAGAATGTGTTATGATGTTAAATGGAAGAATTACTTTGGGAGACGGGGTGTGTAATTAACTTTCCAAACCTAATGATGACGGGAGTTAAGCTAGCCTATTAATGTATGTCTATGTTTAACAAAATTGAAAATTGTTGTTATTTACTGTACCAGATGTTGAGTCCATCTTCACTATCATCTGCAATCTTGTTACAAAGCCTGATAATCCAGATGAAGTGATGGAGATCACGAAAGTCATTTCAGCAAAAATCTGTCAGCAACCAAATGAAAAGCCTGCAGTGCGCTTGAAGATGTAATATTTCTTCATACTCATTTAAGTTTTGATAATGCATGTTATTATTGATTAACTAATATTATTCTTTTATAAATTATTCACAGTTTATTCAATCTATACAACCTTTTGGAGACTCCATACAGCCAGTTTTATGTCTACATGAAGGCCCTAAATTTAGCAAATAATGCAAAAGTTACAGAATACATTATACCTTCATTCAAAAAGATGGATAGCTTTTTGAAAGACTGGAATATTGGGATAGTTGACCAGCAGGAGCTTTTCCTCACTATCTCTAATATTTTGAAGGAAAATAAAAGGTAGGTCAACAGTTTTTCCCTTAAATATTTCTTTTTAACTGTTGGGAGTGGAAACATGTATTTAGTTTTGTTCCATGGGTACCAACCCTCCCTACAGGTAACAATCATCTTTCCATCTGGCATCTTTAAGTAATTTTTATAAAAAAAAAATTAGTGACAATCTTCATATCTCTCTTCATCAAAAGCATGGTGAAGGAGTACTTTCAGTTCCTGACCAAGTATTTGGCAACCTTTTCTGGAGAAGATGTACATGCTCTGGCTGAAGCCAAGGAGGAAGCTGTCCATGCAGTTGTGGAATTTGTAAAGTCGCCTGACTTATTCCAGGTACCTAGTGCAATAGTTTAATACTTGAATGAATGCTGGAGCTACTATTGGTCTGCTTTTCTGGATAAATAAATTCTTATCTAGATGGTTTTATCCGACATTGTCTTGCTACTGACCATATAAAACTGTTTTCTTTCTTCCTTTTCTTTGTAAGAATGTCAGTCTACTTTATGGCATCCATTGCCAAAAGGTATGGATATATGTTTTTTTTCCCTCTTTCTCTCAGTAATCGATGTTGTGTAACTGAACACAACAAAATTTCTTGAGGGTGCCTGACCTTCTCTTTTCTTGGGGAGGTGTAACCGAACACAATAGAAAGACATGTAAGCTCATAAGATAATCCTAACATTGAGAGGTGATAAGGATGTTGTGACCATCATAACTCAATATTGTGGAAATTGGGAGAAAGGGAAATGCATTAAAGAGAAACAATGGTTTTTTGCTTCTTCTCCAGCTCCTGAGGTGAGCCCTAAGTTCTCTATTTGCTGGCAACCCATTACTAACAGGCTAATCAGCTCTCTCTGAGAGAAATGAATTTGAAGTAGAACAGAAAAAAATGCAAAATGCACCGTTAGTATGATGAATATGGTGTATGGGATGTACTTTCATAGCTCATTTCTATGTAGTAGCTGGTTTTCGGATAATGCTGAACAAGAGCCAAACATATGGGGTTTTGACATGTTATTGTTGGCTCTGATAAGTTTTCTCAGGAAACTTACCTATTTTTGGAACCCCAATATGGGATGTTAATTTGAAATTAGAGGTTCATCTTGGTGAGTGGTTTAAAGATTCATGATATTAAGAGTATCTATATTGATGATGCCTGTTGTTTTTCCCGTCTATTGTGTTTGTCTTGAACGGAAGAGTGCGCACTTGTATCATTAACCTGCTATTTAACAAGTGGACCTAAATCTGTTTTATAGCAATTCGCTTATGCATGCATTCTGGTTGTCTATTGTGTTGTCTCTGTTTCTTGTCTTTTCTGTACTTTCATATCTTATTAGCCTAGATTGCTGTTTAACTTTTGGAAGAGCATTCATAAATTTCAATTTTTCATATTTGCAGTGCGATTTGTTAGATATGCCTGCTATCGGGCAACTAGAGAAGGATGCCAAATATGCTGTGATATATGAGCTTCTCAAGATTTTTCTTACTCAGAGGCTGGACGCCTACTTGGAGTTTCACGCTGCAAACTCCTCATTCTTGAAAAGCTATGGTAAAACTGTTCGTGCCATGCCAATAGTTGCACGTGAAAAGATTTCTTGTGTTGTTTGGTGGCTTAATTTTTGGATGGAATAATATTTGTAGGTCTTGTGCATGAAGAATGCATAGCAAAGATGAGGCTGATGACATTAGTAGATCTTGCCTCTGGTGGATCTAGTCAGATTCCATATGCACTTATTAAGGACGAACTTCGGGTAAATGTTCAGTAGCTTTTCTTTGTATTCTATTAGCTTTCTTCCCTACCCTAGCTGAAATAGTTGTAAGTTCCCTTTCAGATCGAGGATGATGAGGTGGAACTGTGGGTGGTTAAAGCAATCACTGCTAAGTTAATTGACTGTAAGCTGGACCAAATGAATCAAGTTGCGGTTGTCAGGTTTATTCCCTCTCCCTTCACCTGGTTTGCTGTGTGCCTGCGCCTCTGTGCTGGCACATGTACATGTACAACGTGATTTAGCACCTTTCGTTTTACCAATTTTTTGGTATTATCTGGTTGTTTGCCACGATTTGATCCGAGTGTTATATGTGCAGTCATCATTCTTATCGTGTGTTTGGGCAGCAGCAGTGGCAATCACTGAGAACAAAGCTAATAACATGGAGGGTAAAGGACTTTCCTCGTGAAGTTCTCTAAGCTATGACTTTAGTTAATGCACAGAAAAAGACCTGGTTATGGAGCATGTTTGTTTCTGCTTGTTTAATGTTTCATTACATATTTGTATTCTGTATGATTTATTGCGCTTGAATCCTTGATGGAAATCTGATTCTGAGAAATCAGATAAAATGCCAAATTTATTAAATTACATTTTTTTTGAGTAATGCAAGGCATTCATGCATGTTTCATTTGCTTTGATGTTTAAGGTTACTTATAAGTATCCTATTTGCAGGGTAATATTGCAAGCGTTATCAGTACTATTCAAGCTAACAAAATAACTGAAGATGGCTCTCAAGCAGCACAAGGCCTGGCAGTTCGTTGAGGGCATTTTGGGGATCTGTTGTTGGAAGCATCTACATTCTATCAGGGTTGGAATTTCTTTTAGTTATTTCAGTTTGAAAGTGAGCTAATTGTATCACAAATTTTGACAGTGGAGTCACTTTGATTAGAGTTCGTTGTTATACTATCCATGTGGGTTACTTCATTCAGTAGCATCTTGTTATCTTTCCAGACGTGTTGTGCTAGAGGTCATTGTGGGCATGGAATGGAGTCTATATTTGATCTCAATCTTTCTATCTATACTCACTTCTCTAATTTTTTCTCCCCTAATGCAATATTCTCACTCTAATCGGTTGAAATTTTGGCCAATCTCAATTTTAGTGAAAACTATTTGTCAATTTGACAATAATTGAACATGCTTTATGGATGGAAAATCAAAATTTGTAAAATGACATTTATGACCATAATTGGGAGCATAAAATTAAGTGAAGCAAGTTCTAAACTTTGTGTAATGGGTAATTTCTGAATAAGAACAGTTTCAAACAGGCCCTAAAGCTCTGGGGTATGTTATTGCTCCAACCTCTTAGCGAGTGCATTTATATGTACTAGATTGAAGGGTGAAGTGGGCATTTAGCATGGAGGTGCATTGGTTGAATATTTGGGCCTAAGGCCCAGACATAACAAGTTCACAATCAAACCGAAGTAAAAATTTCCAAAAGCCAACACCAAATTTATCCAGTATTCTTTTGCATAAAACTAGCCACAAAACGATGCAAGGTTAAATATATTACAGACTAAAGCAACAAAATTAAAATTTAAAAGGCATTACAACACTCATGAACAAGAAAAAAACTAAGCAAGTAAATAAAGACGTAAACTAGAATTAATGTTATCAGTGACAGAGGGGTTCTCTGTTGTAAGGATCACAGTTGGGTTTCCCTGGACTAATCTTTTGTTCACCGAGGCAACTAGTGTATTTTTCCCTTTGCAGGACATGCAACTGCTTGTTTATTTGGATTAAAGGTGCCTGGGCTTGAGATTATTATAATCCATAAGCATTCTGCTTACATGAGAATTCATGTGCAAATCGTCGACATGATCGGCAATAAGGCAACCATAGTCAGAGCCAAGGCATTGATTAATGGTGGTGTTGTTGATGTTGATCTCCCATGAATTTGCAGAAGCCCTGATGTGGTGAGGTTTGAAGAGTATAATTGTCATATTCATCATGATCATGAGTTATAGAAGCACTTGGGAAATGCTTCTCATTTTCTCAACCTTTCTCTCTAGCAAGCTACCTATCTTCACTTCAAATTCTCTGATATCTTCCGTCTTAAAGGCATATATATATATATATATATATATATAAACTAACATTCATGAAATAAATTAATAATAAAAATATACTTTACTCAGATAAATATTATCTGGTAGGTCGATGAATTGGCAGTATCTACTACTTTCTACAGAAATAACAAAACATGTTATGAGAGTAACTATAGACTGGAGATAGCAATCATTCATTCGATCGATTATTTAATTAGGAAACAAAACATTCATGAAATTCATTATTTTCTTGTAAAACATAGTTGAGTAATATAGTTTATTATGGAGGAACGATATTGATATATGTATTTTTTTCATTATAAACTATTGGTATCTAGTATAAAAATTCCAACAAAATCAGAATTTGAGGAGTGCAGTGATGACATAAACCATAAATTAATACCCAATGTGCAAAATACCAAATTATCAATGTCACCAACCAAAACAGTGCTTGGAAATTCATGAAGAGAAAACACTTTATTTATTTAAATTTTTGGCAAAAAATGAGAGGATTACAGCGACGATGGCTGTGACGGCTATGAAATGGGAATTGATAACAGTAACCATTGTGTTGCTTCGCTCTGTGCTTGAGGCTATTAGCTTTCTTGTTTTCGAAGGTGCTTTTTTAGAACCTAAGAGTCTTATAAACTAACATTGAAGAAGTCAGATATAAGAAGTCAAGAGCAACATGAATTAGGGCTTCGTTACCCAGACAGCAGGAAAAGCTGAATCTTTGAGAAGAAAAAAAGGATAAAAATCACTAGCCACATTATCATCTAGTCAGCATTTTATTAAGTTGTCATAGTATCCATCTGCAAAGTGCAGCTAGCTAGTAAAGCTAAACATTTCACCCCATGTGCCAACTTCATCAATTTCTTTTTCTTACGGGGAGTTATGACAGAGCAACTAATTTATCTTTCTCTTGAATTTAAGAGTGACCATTTTAATTTCTCCGGTTTAAGAAAAACGTTTTTATTCTTACTAATTTGAAAGGTACCACAAATTTTATTTTAACTTAGAGGTAATTATTTAGATATGTATATAAGTTACTTTAGATGTTAATTACAACTTTTTTACATTAGTTAAAATTTCATTAATTATATTTTTTTATATAAAAATGAAACTAATCCTTATTTAAAATTAAAATAGTATTTGGTCCTAAATTCTTTTCAACAAGAGTTACTTTAAGTATTTTGAATTTAAGATCTTTAATTTAAAAAACTTAAAGCTCAAATTGCTTTCATTACATTGAGAAAAAAATTCTTTTTTTTTTTTTTTTTATATTATCGCTAAATTAAAAAAAAAAGGTTTTAAATTAAACAAAATAAATTTTCACATTTTATCTCAATAACAAAAGTGCACTTAATTGGAGTGTTTTTTTTTTTTTTTTTTAGTTTATACAGAAAATTTACTTGAAATGTGAAATTTACTTGTTGGTATTAATTGCTTCTTATTGGCGCAATTTGATATATTGGATCCGTTAACTTCTGCAGAATATATATATATATATATATATATATATATATATATATATATATATATATATATATATATATATATATATATATATATATGCTGCCTCCTTCAGACACATAAACTTTAGTACAACCTTAGCAACTTACAGCATCTAAATTATCATTACTTACACGTTTTACATCAAATAAACCACAACATTAATTATAACAAGAACATTGAACATTAAAACCTTCTAGTTCCAAAATAAACACTAATCAGCCATGACAAAACCTAGAACATGGCACAGTTATTCATTCAGAAAAATAAAAGCAAAACAAAAGGAGAAAAAGAAATGATAAATAGGAAGGCGACCAAGTACCCAGAGAGCAGATCGATGATCACTGGCAATCTCTAGTGAACACGCTACAACGTCGGTTTCCTTTGGTGAATTTTCTGGGGCCGAGGCAATCGGTGTAACGTTGTTGATCGGGACAGCTTGGAAGTACTCTTCCAATATTGAGCGCGAATAAAGTGAACCCTCTCTTGCTAATTATAAGCATCGAGGATAAATGAGGATCCATGGACAACTCTGCATCTGCATTGTAAGTGGTTGTGATGTTGAGCTGTACGGTGTCGTTCCATGAATTCGCAGAAACCCTATATTTATCTGGTTCGAGGATTATCATCATCATAATAACTAGAAGTAGTAAGAGGTATTCCCTTACCCTCATCTTCAATGTCTTCATCTTTTTTCCTTTTAGAAGCAATATGGGCAATTCCTTGCTTGCTACTTACCAACAAAATGTGTTTCTTATATGGTGATTGCTTCGGTGCTGGACAGATAATCAATGGGTAAGAACCCTGTTCAACCTGGTCCAATAATCGATGGACAACAGTGTATATTAATTGAGTTAAAGTTGCTTTTTTCTGTTTGTATTGAATGCATCCATGCATGGTGTTGGTGGAAGAGTGTCCTTTCTATTAATTCATTCATTTGTTACTTTTCTACTTTGCTGAGGGAGGGTCGGTGGGTGGAACTTTTTAGTAAATAGGGTTGGGTATGATTCCGTGCGATGAAAGGGAAGAAAAATCTTACTGCTACTTGTGGTTTATAGATAAAGATCGATCATTTTACTTTCACATGATGCAAATGTACAAGGGCATGTCTTGTAATAGACAAAGAAAAATCTTCCAAAGTGATTACTAAAATAATAATTTAGTGGCAGAATGATTATTTGAAAATTTAAGTAATAAAAAAAAATTAAATTCTATTTATTTATTTATTTTTAAGGATGGTAGGACTTTTTACCCTAAACAAGTCAAAAGTTGGAGGTTATTACACCCGTGAACTCATTAATAATAGCTAGTAGATAAGAAAGGTAAGAAAAAGAATTGACCGCAGAGAAAGAAACGAAGAAAATTACAATTTTATTGGGATATGAATCAGGAGAGGCTTGGCAGTATCTACCAATTTCCACAGAAATAACAAAACATGTCATGAGAGTCACTATAGACTGGAGATAGCAATCACTCATTCAATCAATTATTTAATTAGGAAACAATTAATTTATGACATTCATTATTTTCTTGTAAAACATAATTGAGTAACGCGGTTTATTGTGGAGGATCGATGGTGATATATGTACTCTTTTTTTTCGTGTAAACTATTAGCATTCATTGTCACATTAATCACATTAAATGTTAATTAATTCATTTTAAATAAGTAAGAGTTTCATTTTAAATAAGTAAGAGTATAAAAATAATAAATTTTTTTATTAAATTTTAAAAAAATTATATTTTTAAAGTTTAAATTTAAAATTTTTAATTAAATTAAAATAACTAATTAGATGATCTAAGTGCTTACTAATATGATAATAGTACTCTTTAAAGTAAGGTCCATAAGAAAGATAAGGTAATTTCTCTGTTATAATACCGTGAAAAAAAAATAAAAATGATGATACGATACATTAAATGAAACATAGAGCTTTGTTTGCTACTTTTTGTAGATATGGATGATCACTATGACGTTAACTGGACGATGCAGCTAATGATTTTTTTGGGGCGTGTCTGGTGTGTATTCTTAATTTCTCTATGTTGTTGTTCCTTGGACTGGAGTTGTCTCCTCTAACATTTCTCAGAGACTGAACGGCCAAATTGAACATTCATGAAGCCTAATAAGAATTACAACTGAGAAAACAAATTTAAGAAAAAAGGATAAAAATACCAACAAAATCAGTAAACTTGTGGAATTTGAGGAGTGCAGTGATGACAAAAACACACAAATTAATACCCAATGTGCAAAATAGCAAATTATCAATATGCATCACCAACCAAAACAGTTGGAAACTCATAAAAAGAAAACACTTGTTTTTTTTTTTTGTGCAAAAGAGAGGATTACAGGGACAATGGCTGTAAGGGCTAACCCATGTGCCCTATTTCATCATTTTTTTTAATGGAGTTATGAAAAAGAAAGTAAATTATCCCTCCCTTGAATCTAAAGTGATCGTTTTGATCTCTCCCATTGAAAACCATTTTTATCCTTCTTAATTTAATTTAAGAGGGACTAAATTATATTTTAACTTAAATACAAGAGATAATTAATTAAAATTTTATTAATTACATTTTTTCGTTTATATAAAAGTAAAACTAATTCTTATTTAAAACTGAAATAGTATTTAGCACGTAAATCGTTTTCAATAAAAATTACTTCAAATGTTTAGAATTTAATACCTTTAGTCAATACTTAAAGTTTAACTTGTTTTTATTGAGCCAATACGCTATTGTTATGAATTGCTTTTCGGTGCAATAGTACTTGGATCCGTTAACTTCTGCTGAATATATGTTGCCTCCTTAGATGCATAAACTTTAGTGCAACCTTAGCAACTTACAATAGCATCTAAATTATCATTAATTACATATACATATATGCGTTTTACATCAAACAAGCCACACCATTAATTATACAAGAACATTTAACAATACAACCTTCCAAGTTTCAATACAAACACTAATCAGCCATGACAAAACCTAGAACATGGCACAGTTATTCATTCAGAAAAA
Organism: Bauhinia variegata; assembly: GCA_022379115.2. Taxonomy (NCBI): domain Eukaryota; kingdom Viridiplantae; phylum Streptophyta; class Magnoliopsida; order Fabales; family Fabaceae; genus Bauhinia; species Bauhinia variegata. The sequence goes on along the minus strand of CM039428.1, from coordinate 18,103,013 downwards.
TAAAAGCAAAACAAAGGAGAGAAAGAAATGATAAATAGGAAGGCGACCAAGTTCCCAGAGAGCATATCGATGATCACTGGCAATCTCTAGTGAACACGCCACAACGTCGGTTTCCTTTAAAGATTTTTCTGGGGCCAAGGCAATCTGTGTAACGTTGTTGTACGAGACAGCTTGGAAATGCTCTTCCAATATTAAGCGTGAATAAAGTGAACTCTCCCTTGCTAAATATAAGCATCGAGGATAAATGAGGATCCATGGACAACTCTGCATCTGCATTGTAAGTTGTCGTGATGTTGAACTATACGTTGTCGTTCCACGAATTCATATTTATCTGGTTCTAGGATGATGATGATCATCATCATAATTATTAGAAGTAGTGAGAGGTATGCCCTTACCATCATCTTCAATGTCTTAATCTCTTATATGGTGATTGCTTCGGCGCCGGAGACATAATCAATGCGTAAGAAAGGGTTCGACCTGGTCCAAATATCGATGGACAACAGTGTATATTAATTGAGTTAAGGAAGCTTTTTTCTGATTGTATTGACTGCATCCATGCACGGTGTTGGTGGAAAAGTGTCCTTTCTATTAATTCATTCATTTATTACTTTTTCACTATGCTGAGGGAGGGTGGGTGGAACTTTTTAATGAATAGGGTTGGGCATGCAGTTACGTACGATGAAAGGGAAAAAAAATCTTACAGGTACTTGTGGTTTATAGATAAAGATCGATCATTTTACTTTCACATGATGCAAACGTACAAGGGCATTCTTGTAATAGACAAAGAAAAATGAAAGAAAAATCTTCCAAGCCTAGGGCTTTGCCCAGAAAATTCTACCTGGTTTTATGAAGTAATTGCTATGAGAGTGATCAATAATGGCTTTGACAAGAAAATTATGTGCAGTTTAGAAGTGAGAGGTTTAAGTAGTTTTAAGGGGATATAAGGCTTTGAGCTTGTGTCATCATATATCAAACCAAAAAAGTTACAAAAATAATGGCTTTGGAAAGAACAAAAGAGAACATTTTTATTCATCTATCTACTAGGTGACACTTATAAGAGTAATTAAAATAATTTTTGTTAAACTATTTTTAAATGTTTATTTATTCTTCAAATAATCACTTTTCGTTAAATCAGTATTTTGGAAGCACCAAAACGATTACTAAAATGCTGATTGTATGTTAAAGTGTTATTATTAAGTTGGAGAAAAAAAAAAAAAAACTAGGTAAAACAATATTAAAAATTATTTGTGAATGAAAAAAATAATTCTATCTATACAGAAAAGTATTTGTAATGATGGTTGTTATCTGATGAGTCTTTTTCCATTGTCTAATAGGTAAATAAACATCTGAACTAACTAATAAGTAGCTGGTGGGTAAAAAAAAAAAAAAGTGAAAGAACGGACCACAGAGAAATGATGGAAGAACATTACAATTATTATCAGGAGAGGCTTGACACTATCTAACATTTTCGATAAGTATAACATGAGAGGGATTTACCTACCCTAAGACTAATTTTATTTACTCTTTCAATAGCTTCTTATATTATAGAATATGTATTTCATTAGTCCAATTATTGAATTAAAAATTCTTATATTATAAATCATACTCACAAAAATTGATAAAATCTTAGAACTGATTAATGTTTAGTCATATGACCTCGTTTTAATAAAAAATAAATAAATCATCCCTTATATTGAATACTTGCGAATTTTTATTCATGTAAAATATCATAAGGATGATTAAGGTCATTATGTATATGATATGATTGAATAGTCATATTAGTAAAAAAGCGTTTTATTAAAAGAAGTTACGAAAAAAAAGTAAATGTTCAAGTCTTGTTCTTGAAAAAAGTGTACCCTCAAAAAACATGCAGTTGATATGTATGAGAGTTACTGTGGATAGTAGAGAGTAATCATTCAATCAAATATTTAACCAGTCAACAATATTAAATTCAATTGATGAAAATGATTATTTTCTTGTAAAACATAATAAGAAAACCCCACAAATATTGTGATATGAAGGCCCCATTTCTTCATGTGAAATGCTAAGTTCCCTTTCCCTTTATCATTTGTTCTCCCTTCTCCAGACTCCACAAATTAAGAAAAGTCCACACGTTCTTATCATATTTTATAGACTTTGTCACCATAATCACGGAGTTAATCATAGCCTATACATAAAGGGTTCCATTGCGTGGCTAGAGGATCAGAATAAGGACTTTTGGAGCTAAAGTTAACTCTTTTGACAAATTCTTTCCAAACATTATTTGATTGAAGCTTTACCAAAGTGATTTCTAAAAGACAATACTAAATTTATTTACCCAATTATCTCATTTTTCCAACACTTTAATATTAATCAACGAAATTTGTTTTACAAATAAGTGGAAATATCAGTCCACCTACAGCATTGTCAATCTATTCAAGTATAAATCATGCATCCATATAAATTGCCTTTTTTTTTTGTTCTTTTCTTTTGGCAGTAGTTGAAATAAACTATTTTGGTCTTTCATGAGAGTTGAAATATATATGGCCTTTGATTCCTTAAACTTGAACATTTTCTATTATTGGTAATTTTTTTTTCCTAATTGGATCCTTCATAAATCTTAATTGGTCTTTTAACCCATTTTTGGTAAAGAAAATTGAAAAAGATGTTGAGACATTTAACTCTTTTTGGGTAGTGATACATCTCCAATAATGGCACCCAAGATATTGGGTTTCAAGCCAATTATAAAGTCTATTCATAAATGTATTTTGGTATGCTTCATTCAATAGAAAAAAAAAAAAAAATGTCAAGTAGAAACGTATACGAAGTGACTTTTCGTCGTAAAATTTCTATAAAACATGTAAGTGACAAATCCCAATCTATTTTGAATTTGGACTTCTTGTAATTGAAAACCACTCTATTACTACTGTTAAACAAATCTTAGCTATTATATTAAAAATCAATCAACATTTTGTTACGTTAGTAAATAAAGAAGAAAAAAAAATTCATTAAGTCCATCCAGTCTTGCTTGCATTTTCATCTTTATTTATAATCATGGCAAGATATTGATGATTGGATTTTAATTCAATTGCTTAACTGCATAGTGATTTTCAATTGTAACAAATCCAATTCCGTTTTTAATATATTTATTCTTATTCTCTGCACAATGTATAATTACAGAAATATGTTCTATGCATGATAATTAAATAGGAACATTATTGGCTTATTAACTAGAAGAAAATATTATATCATAAAGCTGCATTCTAAAAATTAGATTAATGGCTTAAATAGACATACAATAAGATTAGTGGGCGGACTATCTAACTATACCCTTAAGGCCTTTTATTTTATCACACTCCCAGTTCCTATCCTGCTCTGTTCTATTTTGATCTTATGCACAGAGTTCCACTGTTAAGAACCAATGCAACTCTAAAGATTGAATTGAGCATTGACAAAGTACCATAGACCTACTTATTCTTTTTAGTAAAGTAAACCTTAATCAAGTTAGGTTTGGGGACTCATTAGGGCAAGTAGACCTTAAGGCTTAAAGAACCTTATATAGATATTTATAAATTATATATTAACGAGATTTTTACATCAACAGAGAAATTATAAACCTACTTATACCTTGAAGTGACAGGGGATGTGAGAAGATTCAGTCTCTTATCTACTTGATTAACTACAAATTATATGAATTTGGATTAGTTTCAAGTAATTAATAGTCATTCAATCAATATACAGCTGCATTAATTGTGTAATTTTATATTGATTGGATGGATAGTAGTTAACTACATGGTACAATGGACTCTAACAAATCTAAGTAAGAGATGATTAAACTCATGCAACTCAAACTTCAACAGAGTCTGAGGAAATAACTTTATATCAAACCCTGGCTACTTGATGAAGTCACCTTGCTGTACTTCGACTCCAATGATTCATCTGTATTAGTGAAGTATTGCGCCTCACTTTCTTCACAATTTGTAACATTCACTAAATGATGCAAGAGGGCTCTTTCCTCCCTCTTCTTCTCAAACTGGATCCCACCAAGCTCAGTATCCTGAAGCTGCAATGCAAATTCTAGGCCCCACACCAACTCGTTCATTGGTGGCCGTTGATTCCCATCATCAGCCACGCATTCAATTGCCATCTCAATGAATTTTTTCAAACACACGGGGTTGATGGTTCCTTTTAGAAATGGATCAACCATCTGATCAATCTCACCGTCCTTATAGCTCTTGCGCACCCAATCCACTAGGTTTGCTCGCTGCTTGTCCACCGTATGAAGCACGGGTGGCCTCCCAGACAATACCTCCAACAAAACCACACCAAATGAGTACACATCAGATTTATCAGTCAACCTTTTACGCTTATAGTATTCCGGATCCAAATACCCAAAACTCCCCTTCACTTCTGTGCTAACATAAGATTTAGACAACTCAGTAGATCCAAACTTGGATAGTCCAAAATCCGAAACTTTAGCAACCCACTTGTCGTCTATCAAAATATTGGTGCTCTTCACGTCGCGGTGAATGATCTTGTGTTTTGCATCTACATGAAGATACTGCAGTCCTCTTGCAGCACCGAGGCAAATCTCAAGTCTCTGCTTCCAAGAGAGCCGTTGATTACCAGAACCATAAAGATGCTCACTGAGGGTCCCACGTTCCATGTAATCATAGACCAGAATCATTTCCCCGCCCCCGTTACAATACCCTATCAAGGAGACCAAATGAAGGTGACGTAGTTGAGTGAGCATCCTAATCTCTGTTTGGAACTCGTGGGCCCCTTGCTTTGAACCCGGTTTGAGCCGTTTGATTGCAACTGGCGTGGAACCATCGTTGATGTAACCTTTGTACACATTACCAAACCCTCCTACCCCAATAATGAAAACCTCATCGAAGTTATTGGTGGCTTCTCTAATCTCTGCAATTGTAAAGTAACGACATAAATCCGACGGCAGAGATGATTCATGAGTCTTACTTGACCTTGACTTTGACTTCCCCAGCAACGAGTATCCAGCTACAGTCAGTCGCCGGAAAACTAAGAAACCGATGAGTAAAAAGACGCCTAAACCCACACAAACGACGATTGGAACTATATCTGTTTTCTTTGATTTTCCTGAGGGTTCGGTCAACGGCACCAGTGACTGAGGAGGAGAAGGACTTGAACTGGCGTTGGGACCGCCCAGATTTCCATCACTGTCGTTTACTTTGAAAATCTCAATCCCATTCAAGATCACATTATTGAACTCACGATCCTTTTCATTTGGGTGTGGTTGCAGCTTAACTGAAAGATTCAGCTTCTTCAAGCATGCTTTACTAATCATAAACACAACATAGTCCTTATAAACAGGAATAAGATTACCACCACTCCACATAATCACATCGGCATGACGCTCAGCCAAATTGTCAGCAATGAAAATCTGGAAAACCCTTTCGCCAGGCTTTTGAATTTCTGGCTCAAACTCGCAAAAATGTAACCTTACCACATAAAAAAACCCTGATTCCACTTCAAACTCCCAAGTCACGTTGTATTTGGTAGTCGCATTCATGCCATAGGTCCTTGCCGTCAAGTATACATCATCAGGTGCAGTGTAATTTTGGCCGTTGTCTTTAAGTTTTAAGTGATACCCTGCAGGGGTGCTTCGGTTATTCTGCTCTTCCACGTAGGGAACATCTACCTCCCAGTTCCGGAACATACCTGTGTCTTTGTCGGGCGGAATCTGCGCCCCTCCAACGTTAATTCTGTAAACTGTCTCGAGAGCAGTGTTGTTCTCGATCCGGTACATGGGGAAGTTCTTACCGACTACACTTAACCCTGGGTCATCTGGTTTAGTGTAATAGAGATCAGTGGGCATGGACACGATTTCAAAGCCGTTGATGAAAGCATAGGCATCTGGGTGAGTGGAGCTGGGCGTGAAAGTTAGATTTAGCCTTTGACCTGGTTCTACGTTGATGCAGTATTCTGTGATGGTTTCTTCAGGGTTGTTGTCGTTGTCTGCAGTGACTGAAGCATTGAAATCCTTGAGAAGGGTGTAAGGGCCAGCTCTGACGGAGAAGAGGAAGTTGGACCGGTCGAAGTTGGGGTACGAAGCTGGGAAAAAGTGTAGGCGAATGAATTTTTGGCCGTCGGTGACCGGGAAGGAGTACGTGAATTCATAACGAGATAGGCGAGCAGTGCTTGAAACTACTGATGGAGAATTGGAAGATGCATGAGCGGTGACAGACTGGTGGCTTTGTGGTTCAACGGGAGAGAATAGTTTTGAGTTGATGTCTCCGGTCCAGTTTCGAGAATTTTGAACTGAGTTGCCGGAGACGCCGCAGTTGACAGCGAAATTTTCTACTGGTTTATAGGAGGTAACGCCAATAGTGAATAAGTATTGGAGGGTTAAGAATATGAACAAAGGAAGGGTGATCATTGGCGGGTTAGTGATAACGAGGAGTTTTCTGAAGCTAAGGTTCATCATTCATAGTTGCAGGCTTGCGAAAGAGTGTCTTCGGTTAGAAGGCAATTATAAAGCAGAAGTAGCTCTGTTTACTTTTATATTTTTTACCTTCTTGGGCCTTGCTTTTTAATACGAGGAAATTGGGAGGTAGGGATGAGTGGGAAAAGGAAACAAATTGCTAACTTCATGCTCGCGAGGAAGCTAGCTCTCATGTTCTGATAATGACATATTCTGTAGCTAGCTTACTCTTGACTTGTTATCACTTCATCAGACATTAAATTAAAGGTTTTGAATAATACAAACAAATTGGCTAGCAACAATGCTCAAATGCAAAGAAAATGAATATTGATTGGCAAAATTATATATTTGTAAAATTAATTTAAAACGTTTATACAACTTTTGCTCATTAAATTCATTAACAATGAATATGATGTCAAATTGGATCCAACCCACTATGCCAACTTGTTGAGCTTGATTTTATAGTCGAACACTAATAATAGTTTTTTTTTTTTTTTTGTTCTTTTTAAAACCCCCAATTTTTCTGACATAAATCCTCCCCTCATTTTGGATTCCCAGTAATACGATAGTTATTGTTACTACTAGATTATAGATTATTGTGTAATTAGGTCAGGGGAGAAAAGCTATAGAAATATGGCTTGAAAATTTATATTTAGCCTATAGCTTGGCCAAGCTAACCCGAGTCAGGTTAACTTTATTTATTTATTTTTTTTGGTTAGATATAGGCTAATGATAAACAACTTGAGAGGGATTTATTTTTTTTAACCCCTAAATTTTTCTCTCATATAACCGTCAGACCTTTTTTTGCTTAAAAAAAAACAAAGTTACCCCTCTTTTGAACATCATCACCCCTAAGAATGTTCACCTCCAAGCGGGAAGAGCTCGACCTTGCCGACCTCCACCTCCGAAAACGTTCCCTCGCCTTAACGGCAACCTTCATCCTTCTGATTCTCTATACCGTACCCAACAGCAGCTATTTGCAATTATCCATGATCCTTCTTCGCAAATCGCTCGACAAACACCCAGCTTAATTGGTAAGCGTACTCCAGCTTATTACCAATTTCACTCATCAACATCATCAATCATGGCTTTGGAGACTCTGAATTCTCCTACAGCAGCAACCACTCCCTTCACCACAGCCTACGAAGATGATGACGCTGAGGTTGACCTTTGCTGCCTTAAGCCATGGGCCAAAAGGAAGCGTTCTAAACGACCTTGTTTCTAGAACCAGTCAACAGAGGAGGAGTGCCTCGCTCTCTGCCTCATCATGCTCGCCCATTACTACCATTTTTTTTAATAGATTTTTTAAATTTCATAACACCATTTTTTTAAAAAAATATAATATAATATTTTTTTGTTATAATTTATAATATAATATTTTTTTGTGTTTAAATTTTTTAAAATTTATAATATAATTCTTTTTTTATTATAAATTTTTCAAACTTCATAATATTTTTTAAAAGTTTATATACATACTTGAGGATTTCTTTTGTAAGCCCTAGAGTTTTTTTTAGGAACACATCTCCTTTGTGTTGAAGTGAGAATGCGGAGATGTTAGATTAAAAAAGATAGGCAGTGGAGGTATGGGGTCCAAGGTTTCAATTGGAGGTGGGAGGAAGGTTGAAATGAAATGAGTTTTATGTATAGAAGAATAAATGTGTCATTGTGCATATAAAGAATAATTTAGGGATTAGAATAAAAATTGTGGGAATGACAAAAAAAGAAAAAGAAATTTCCCCAACTTGAGTAATGAGTAGTACACATGTATTAAGCATTTAAATAAAATTGTCGTCTTCTAACTCAAAAAAAAAAAAAAAAATGATCTAGAAATTGACAAGACAAGAAAGGGAATTTCTTTTGTCACTCCCAAAAGTTCTATTCTAACTCTCGGACTTTTTAAACGACAACTTTGTCATTCTGTCATTTAAACCCTTATCTCCTTCTTCCCACGACTCAAACTTTTGCAGGCTCTCGAATTATTGAATAATACATAATAATACTTTATAATGTTATGAATTATAAATAATTTATAATTTAATAAGTATTGATTTTAAAAGTTTGAATTATATATAATTTGTAAATGTCATTAATATATAAATTTTAGATTATATATAATTTATAATTATTATATAATCTATAATAATATTGTGTAGAGTTATAAATTTATTAAATTTATATTTTAAATTTAAGGATTATATGTAATCTTTAAGTGCCATTAAATATTTCAAATATAATTCACAATTATTCTTTATAATCCATAATTCTATGAATTGGGAGCGAAAGGAATGGAAAGTGATATAAATATTTATAAGGATAATTTTGTCATTTTAAGTAAAAACAAAAATGTTTAGGGTGAAACATATAAATTCTGGGAATGATAAAAGAAAGCTCAACAAAAAATCTTTAGGAGATTGTATAGCCCAATTCTCAAGCCCATTCCATTCTTATCATTTTGCATGAGAGGTTAATTTTTGCACCCTAACATTCATCTCCCCTGAACTTTCAAAAACAAGTTTCTGAATGACTGACATCACTTTCGAAAGCAAGTTTTCGAGGGAAGGAGGGTGCTGAAATTAAGCATCGAGGACGTTAAAATTGACCAAAAAGGAGACCTCTAATACTTATCACCAAGTCTTCGACATCTTGCATGTTGACGTACGTTTTCACTTTTCTATTTTAAAATGTCCTAATTTTATTATTTTCTTGAAATTTGATGTATTCGTAATTTAAATAGGCAGAAGACTAAAATATGTGTACGAAGTATTAGGAGCATTACAGACCTAAAATTTAGAAGAAATATATAATGCAGTGCTAAATTTGACGGTAAACCAAAACCAGTCCTAAGAGTTACAACTAATACTACTATTGTTATCCAAATATACAGATATAGAGTAAGATGCATGTATAGCAAAATCTGACACGAGCCACAGTTAATTTATACATTAAAGAAAACCAAATGAAGAACAGAAGATATATGGGAAATTAACAGCAGACAAAGGGCTACGGAGCTACGGTAATTGCGAGTAGGATGAACCTCGCACCCTCTTCAGTAACCTTGGGAATCCACGATGATTATTAAATTAAATTGCTCCACCAAATATGAATACGTATCATGAATAACTGCTTGCAGGAAGATAGCGGAATCATTCTGAGATTTTTCACTTTACAACTTTAAGTTTTTGTGTGAGACCAACTTTTGATGAGACAAAATCTTCTGTTTTATTCAACATAATCATGCATGTCTCCTATTTTATACATTGTTACATCTCATATCTAAACATCTTTAATTATCCTTACGTATCTCCTCAAATATCTTTTGATTGTCTAATTATTATTTTTTAAGTAGAAGCATCGGTACGTGTCTTACCATTTGAATGCTTATTCTATTTTTAGGCTTTCATTTGGAGCTAGCCTTTGGAAACTTGAATGCGTGATTTAACTGACATACAATTAGCAACGTCCGATTTCTCAATTATAGTTCAATTAATATTTTAATCAAATATACTGACAAATAATGCATAAAAACATATCAGACTTTATATTTAGAATCGTCAAAACATAAAAAAAAAAAAAAAAAAAAAATCTTAAATTGTACCCTTGATGCAATTGATTCAGCCCTAAAATTTTAAGAATTAAAAGGCAAATAAAGGGCAAAAAAAGTAACTTTATACCATGTCAGATTAAAATTCATTGAAGTTAAAAACTTAAGATATTAACTGAACATCTAGCAATAACTTTAAATCGAACACTCACTATTTGTTGAGGTCACCTTGACTCCATTAATCCATCTGTATTTGAGAAGTATTTCCCATCACTTTCTTCATCATTTCCAACATTCTCGAAAAGGCGAGAGCGGTTTCTTTCCTGACAATTTCCCTCAAATAGAGTCCCACCAAGCTATTCAGTATCCTCAAGCTGCAATACAAATTCTAATTCCCATACCAAGTCGTTCATTGATGGCCGTTGATTCCCATCATCAGCCACGCAATTTGTTGCCATCTCAATGAATTTATTCAAACACACAGGGTTTATGGTTCCCTTTAGAAATGGATCAATCATCTCATCAATCTCACCATTCTTCAAGCATTTGCGGACCCAATCAACTAAGTCTGCCTGCTGCATATCCACCGTACGTAGTACGGGTGGCCTCCCACATAATACCTCCAACAGCACTACACCAAATGAGTACACGTCAGATTTCTCAGTCAAACATTGACCCTTATAGTATTCCGGATTCTTTCACTTCTGTGCTAATGTAAGACATCTCAGTGGGTCAAAATTTGGATAATCCAAAATCCGAAACTTTTGCAACCGATTTCTCATCTATCAAAATATTAGTGCTTTTCATGTCACGGTGAATGATTTTATGTTTGGCACCTGCATGGAGATATTGTAGTCCTCGTGCAGCACCCAGGCAAATCTCAATTCTTTGCTTCAAAGAGAGCCGTTGATTATCAGAACCGTAAAGATGCTGACTGAGGGTTCCACGTTCCATGTAATCATAGACCAGAATCATTTCCCCGCCCCCGTTACAATACCCTATCAAAGAGACCAAATGAAGGTGACGAAGTTGTGAGAGCATCTTAATCTCTGTTTGGAACTCCTGGCCCCCTTGTTTTGAACCCGGTTTGAGTCGTTTGATCGCCACCGGTGTAGCACCATCGTTGATGTAGCCTTTGTACACATTACCAAACCCTCCTACCCCAATAATGAAAGTTCATCGAAATTTTTTGCGGCTGCTTTAATCTCACGGATTGAAAAGTGACGGCACAAATCCAACGGCAGAGATGATTCATCAGTCTTTCTTGACTTTGACTTGCCCCACCGTGAGTTTCTAGCTATAGTCAATCGCCCAAAAATTAAGAAACCGATGAGAGATAGTAAAATAACGCCTGAACCTACACCAACGACGATGGGAACTATATTCATTTTGTTTGATTTTCTTAACGGTTCAGACAACTGCGGAGTTGAACGACTTGAATTGGGGTTGGGACCGTGGAGATTTCCATCACTGTCGTTTACTTTGAAAATCTCAATCCCAGTCAAGATCACATCATTGTACGCACGAAGCTTTTCGTTTGGGTGTGGTTGCAGCTTAACTGAAAGGGTCAACTTCTTCAGGCTTGCTTTACTGAACATAGACACAACATAGTCCTTATAAACAGGAATAAGATTACCACCAGTACACATAATCACATCGGCATGACTCTCAGCCAAATTGTCAGCTTTGAAAATCTGGAAAACCCTTTCGCCAGGCTTTTGGATTTCTTGCTCAAACTCACAAAAGTGTAACCTTACCATATAAAAGAATCCCAAGTCTACTTCAAACTGCCAAGTCACATTGTATTTAGAGGTCGCATTCTTGCCGTAGTTCCTTGCCGTCAAGTATACAGTATCAGGGGCAGTGTCATTTTGGCCGTTGTCTTTAAGTTTTGAGCCAAACCCTGAAGGGGTGCTTTGGTTATGCTGCTCTTCCACGTAGGGAACATCTCCGTCCCAGTTCCGGAACATGCCGGTGTCCTGTTCAGGCAGAATCTGACTCCCTCCAACGTTAATTCTGTAAACTGTCTCGAGAGCCGTATTGTTCTCTATCGGGTACATCTGCGAGTTCAGACCAACTGGAATTAAGCCCTGGCCATCTGTTTCAGTGTAATAGAGATCATTGGGCATGGACACAATTTCCAAGCCGTTGATGAAAGCATAGGCATCTGGGTGAGTGGAGCTGGGCGTGAAGGTTAGGTTTAGCATTTGAACTGGTTCTACGTTCATGCAGTATTCTCTTGAGACAGTTCCTTGGGGGTTGTTGTCTTTGTCTGCGGTGTGCGATGCATTGAATTCCTTGAGAAGGGTGTAAGAGCCTGTTCTGACGGAGAACAGGGAGTTGGAGCGGTTGAAGTTGGGGTACGAAGCTGGGAAGAAATGGAGGCGAATGAATTTGTGCCCGTGAGTGACCGGAAAGACGTAGGAGAATTTGTAGCGGGATACGCGGGCAGTGCTGTAGGGGACTTGATAGACTGAAGTTGAATGGAGAGGTGAATCGACGGGAATGGAGGGGTGGTTGTGTGGTTCGAAGAGAGAGAATAGTATTGTGTCGTTATCTCCGGTCCAGTCTCGAAAATTGAAATTTCCGCTGCCGGAGAAGCCGCAGTTGATTGCGAAATTTTCTTCGGGGTCGTAGGAGGTAACGCCAATAGTGAATAGGTGTTGGAAGGTTAAGAACACGGATATAGAGAGGGTGATCATTGGCGGGTTAATGATATTGAGGAGTTTACTGAAGCTGAGGTTCACCATCTTTAGTGATATTGAGGAGTTCGCTGAAGCTGAGGTTCACCATCTATAGTTGCAGAAGACTCTGTTTCCTATTTTTCATTTTATTTTATTTTTTTTACTTGAAAGCTGCTTTTTAATGGAATATGTTTTTCATTTTATTTTATTTTTTTTACTTGAAAGCTGCTTTTTAATGGAATATGAGGGATGAAATTAGCTCCAAGGCTTCGATAACGACGGATCTGGTAGCAAATCTGTGAGGAAAGTACCCTCGAAATAGGGGTACCATTTTGTTGTTGTTGTTTTTTTTTTTTTTTTTATTTGGAGTTGTTACGAATGAATATAAATAATCATCATTATAACAATTAATATAAATATTAGAAAATGTATAATGAATGGTTCGATACTTCTCACTCTTACATGTTGATATTTCACAGTTTAATTGGTTGACACTATCTTTTTAAATATTTTTATTTGAATGAGTATATTCTAATGTTTTCCACTTCTTTCGCAATCTCACCTCTTCCAAGTCATGTATCATTTTTAATAACTAATTATTAAAAGATTATATTTATTTAAACAAATTTAAAATATTATAAAATTTTAAATTATCTATATTTCATTTTTAATTATTTTATTTTAAAATTATGCCTCAAATTCTGTATGTTTTTAAATTTGAACACGGGTAAATATAATAAAATACATAATTGATTTGATTGATAAATAAAGTTTTAAACATGTGCATATATATTTGGGTGAACAAAGTAGGATACTGAACCTTACAAATTGTTTAAAAAAAACTGTTTATTTTTCTTTTTCAATGTTATTTGACCACTTTAGCTAGTAAGAAATAGTTTAATTAACCACAATGAAATTAACCACTTTATATTCTTAATAACTAATTAATGCTTTAATTTTTCCTTTATCAACCATTATCATAATGTCAAAAGTAAAAAATTTAAAAATAAAATAAATTGTATATAAAACGTAAAATATAAATACTTTAATATTTTAAAATTATTTAAATGAAAATAAATATTTTAATAATATATTAATAAAAATGAGACAAAATTTAAAATAAAATATAGAATAACTATTAGTAATGAATGTTAAAAGTTAGAAGTTAAAAATATGAGTTTAGAGGAGAAAATTTAAAAAAAAAAAAATGAAAATAATCAACTATCAAACATTGGAATCAATGTTCATCCATTTAAAACAGGAAGCCCAAGTCCAATAATTTCCATGCTCTTAATTTTACTAAAGACGCCGAAAATGATAATTCACTGACACATCACAGATTAACTGAAAAATGAATCTATTAAATAAGCTTTTTTAAAATCCTGAGCTTAGCCTTAAACATACAGGCTCGCGGCTTAGCTAATTTCCACCTCTAGTTGTTATTTGCAATGAAATTTGGTCAGGCTTGGATAAATGACAGATCCGGTAGTAAACCTGTAAGCGTAGTATAAGAAACGGATCGAACCAGCCGCTTCAACCAAAAACCGGGAACGGAACACCAATCCAGTCTGGGAAGCACTACCATACCAGACTTGCAAAACTGGAACTAAACACGAATCATACTAGACTGGCATTAGAACCGGTCAAAACCCAGTTCAACCAGAATCGGTCAAAATACAGTTTTAAACGAAAAAAACCCAGAAACAAAATGGCTAGCAAGAATGCTCCAAGGCAAAGAAAATGAATATTGATAGGTAAAATTATATATTTGGATGTTTAAGTGCAGTTTTTTCTAAAATTAAATTAAAACGTTTATACAACTTTTGCTCATTAGATTCATTAACAATGAATATGGTGTCAAATTGTATCCAATCTGGTAGGGTAACTTGTTTAGTTGATTTTATAGTCTAACACTAAAAATAAGGTTTCTTTTAATGCCCTCAATTTTTTTCTCATAAACCCTTCCCCCATTTCGAATTACCAGCAATCCGATTGTTATTTTGACTATTAGATTATATTATTGGGTAATGATGTGAGAAAAGAAAAACTCAGTATTAAAAGAAGCGAGAAATTTACACATATATACCACAAAAAAATTATTATTAATATATATTATTTTAAAAATTATTATCAATATATACCACTTCTTTTAGATATCACATTATGATAATACGATATTTATTCAAATATCGTATCATGGTAATTCGATATCTAACCAAAAAGTTATTAACTTACAAATATTTCAGTACCGTAATGTGATATTAATTAAAAAATTAATTAAATTATTTATTTTTATTTTTTTACAAATAAAACAAAAAAAATTATAGAATTTTTTTAGACATATATACAACATTCTAAAAATTATCACCAATACATATCACCTTCACCGATATAACATCTTAAACAGTCGTCCCAACTATCAGAATGTCATCGTCGGAGGAGAGGACTCACAAGTGCAATTGGAGGCCAATTGGCTTTCGTCCCACTATTAAAAAGCCCCATTGTGATACAGGTAGATACAAAAGGTCATAGATAAAAAAGAAATAAAAGAATTAAAAATTTAAATTTAATTATATATATTTTTTAGTTGTAATATTTTATTTACTAATGAAATTACATTTTAATTATTTATTTTTATTTTAATTAATTATTCATTTAATTTATTTTTAATAATTTAATTTATTAAAAATTAGAGCATGTAATTAAATAAAATAAATATGTAAAGTATATAATAAAAATAAAAATATTTTTACGAAAGTGAAGAAAAAATAAAAAACAAAAATTAAATAATTCATTCTTTAACTTTTATTTTTAATTTTATTTATTAATAAAATTATATTAATATTTAATTATGTATTTTATTTTATTTTAATTAATTACTTATTTAATTAAATTATAAAAATATAATAAATTTAAATTCAACAAAGTAAATTTATAAGAGATGATGTAATTTTATTAAAAGTAATATATTAGTAAATATTTTTAAAAGTGTATGTATTTATAAAAATTTTTGAGATGTTGTATATGCATCGAAAAAATTTTATAAATTTTTTTTTATGTTTTATTTCTAAAAAATAAAAATAAATAATTTAATTAATATCGTAGTACGATGCATTATAGTAATGTGATATTTGTGAATATCACATTATAATAATATGATATTTATAAGTTATTAAGTTTTTGGTCAAATATCACATCACAGTGATGTGACATTATTTAAATATTATATTATCGTAATGTGATATCTAAAAAGTAATATATATTAATAAATATTTTTAAAAATATTATATAATAGTAATATATTTTTTTTTTTGTTGCAATGTGTGTAAATTTTCTTGAAAATTTTAGGCCCGATATAGATATATAGTGTCCGTTTGATTTGTTAAAAAATAAGAGACTGTATAATATAAAAATTTTTGTCCCTTATTTGATTTGTAAAAGACCACAGTACTGGACAAAAACTTGTCCATGGTACTGGACAAATCCTTGAATTTTTGTTACTCACCAAACCATAGGACAAGGATTTATCTAGAGTACTAGACAAAAATTTTAACATTATTATCTCTCGAACCATCTTATAAATCTCTATATCTTGGCTCATCAAATCAATAGCGGTAAGTCTTAACAACGATTATCAATCGGCGAGGTATTCACAATGATAGGTGACTGGCAAGGTACCGACAATGATCAGCGACCGACGACGCTTTTTTAAATTTATATTTTTATAAATTATTTTAATTGTTATAAATATTGAAATTGTATTATATATTTTTTAAAAAATAATAATATAAAGTATTACTATAAATTAGACAAAAATGATATAATTTTTTTTGTCCAGTACGTTAAACAACAAACAATGGACAATACAAAAAATTGTTCTGTATTTTAACTTTTTATGCTGTGTTGTTTTACTTGTGTTGTCCAGTATTAGTATCAAACGCACCTATAATCAGCCCGAGCAAACCAGAATCAGGTTGACCCAAATTTAAGTTTTGATTTTTTTCTTTATTGTGATATAAAATAATAATACAAAAATAAGAAAATTTTATAGTTGGGCCAATCCCGAAAGAGCTGGGCTGTGTAACCACTTGCTGGGTCAACCCAAATGACAGCCCTGGCCAAGAAATCATTGTTAGAACACACTCATCCTTCAGATTTGTCCCTCGCTGGAAAACCGCAAGCAAAAAATGATCCCTGTTGAACGCAACCTTCGTTGGCAGAGTCATCAACCTTGGT
Source organism: Bauhinia variegata (assembly GCA_022379115.2). Lineage (NCBI taxonomy): Eukaryota > Viridiplantae > Streptophyta > Magnoliopsida > Fabales > Fabaceae > Bauhinia > Bauhinia variegata. Next base: position 18,086,113 of record CM039428.1, on the reverse strand, counting down.
GCTGCTCTCTTATACTCTTCAAACTCTCAAAGAAGAAGAACACAAAGATATTCCCTCTATGTTAGAAGAGTTCGTGAAAGATATTCCCTTTGTCTAAGTGTTTCGCGAATCTAAGTGTGTATGATTTGCCTTTGATTTTTCTTCTCCCACAATTCTGCATTTCTTTTGATATAGATTGTGAAGTTGAAGGTGTATATTTTTATTTTTGGCTTTGCAGAATATCAAAATCCGTAGTTGTTGGCAGACATAACTATGGATACTCATGATCCGTAATATAGTTATGTTGAGCAAACTACAGATTTTGAGTTTTCGTAGTTATGACTACAGATCATGAGTTATAACTACCAACACTACATTTTGATATTCCGCAAGCTTAAAAAAGTAACACAGACAATGGTTGGCTGGTAGATTGACAAAATGGTGGCGGAATGTCTCTACCCTTTCTTACTTGATGGACCAAAAACTCACGTTTCTTTCTGATTCAGCTATGTATGCTAGTAAATATCACTGTCCACTTCTCGCAACAAAAACTCCTCCAACGTTTTATTATTTTGCAAGTTCTTATATCATTGCTTTGGTTTGTTTGTTTACTTTGCATTTAATTGAATTTTTTTGATTGACAAAGTTAAAATTGAAGGATGAGGTCTGATAAATTTCCATAAAAGGGAGATTATAAAGAGTGAAAGGCATGGGTGCTCTTTTAAGGAAGAAAAGGGTGTGCGAAATGTTTTTGGGAGGAAAGTTAATTTAGGAAACTTATTTTTTAGGGTGTAAAAAATGATATTTAGGGTGTTTGAAAAGAATTCTCCTATAGTTTAATGATAAACAACTTGAGCAATCCACTGAGGGTAAAGAGGCCATTTCTCAACGCACACCCAACATTTCTTGGCACACCCTCTGCTTCTCTATTTGGTAAATTTTATACTCAAAATACCCTTTCCGCCACAAAGAAGAACACCCCACATACACCCTAGATCATTTTCGTTCATCCTCTCCCCAAATCCGTATCTCCTTTCTACGGGTGGCATTGCCAGTTCATGCCCCTATCATTTGCAGTTCCTTATTCATCGCCGGTGGGGTTTAAGATGGTTGGCGATTAAGAGGTGAAACCCTCCCAAAGTTTTTTTTTAATAATTATCGATGGGCGTTATATTGCTAGTTTTTTGCTTTAATGAAATTTGAGATCCATGTGATGATGTTTAAAAAAAAACGGATCTTACATTCAAACTTTGTTCAAAACGGGTGTTGAGATCCATATAATTTTTTTTTTTTTAACTTTTTTATAAACGAATCTCGAGTTTTGTTATATCTATTATCTGTAAAAATAGATTTCTAAATCCGTATGGCACACAGACCTTGGTAATTTGAAGCTTGAACTCTGTTTTCTACGAAGACATCACAACACGAGTCAATCCTTCATTTACTTTATTTTTAACCATTTCTTCTTTGATTTTTTCAGCTCAAATACATCATATCATTAGAGAAAGGAGAAAAAGCACAATATACCTTCTTTTCTCCCTTTTTGGACGATTATCATGATGAAACCAAGATGTGTGAGCTCTTCTTGTGCGGCGGCGACATGCAACTAGGATGGGGTGTGTGCGCACTCTATCTATTAACATGGGATTTGTGTTGTTTTTTTTAATAATAAGAGCAAATGGTCCTTTCACCACAGCGGGATCTGTGTAGAAAAAAATGGGGTGTGTTACGAAATGGCTGAAATTGACAAGACAGAAAATCCATATATTAGGAGATTGTATTGCCCAATTCCCAAGCCCATATTATCCTTATCATTTTGTGAGAGAGGAGATTAATTTTTGTACCCTCAAATTTAATATTCACTCCCTCGAACTTTCAAAAACAAGTTTGGGAATGACTAACATCTCTTTCGTAAACAATTTTTTCCAAAGATGTGAGGGGGTTATGCATTACCTACTGTTTTTTGGGTGATGCAACGAATATACATGGGTTTGACCAAGGTGCAAACTTTTATTTGTACCAAATGCAGGTGCGAATGTCAAACACCCAAATACTCGCAAGTGCTGATATGGAGGTTTTGAATTGAATAATTCCTCACAAACTCCAATATCTTAATGAGATAAGTGGCAATATGTATTAGGAGCAGTACAGAGTTATTAATACATATTATTATTCTCCAAATATACATATATTCTTTAAGCTGCATGAATAGCAAAATCTGAAACGAGCCACAGTTGATTTTAACATTAAAGAAAACCAGATGAACAACAGAAGATATATGGGAAATTAACAGCAGACAATGAACTAGGTACGGTAATTTCACGTAGGAACCTGTCTTGTAGGGTCAATCAGCTTCTGCATGTATCTGCAGTGTGCTTAAATCAGTATTCCTGGATGAGCCTCGCACACCCTCTTCAGTAGCGTTGGGTCCACTCTGATCATTAAATTGCTTCACCAACCTCTGCTTGCTGGAAGATAGAAAAATCGTTCTGAGCTTTTTCCAGCGTGCAATGGCTATTAAATATCTTTTAAGTTGAAAGGCTTTCGCATTCAATTTGATGATGATGCTGCTACAAGAAGATATGTCTCCAGCTCAGCCTCTGGGACCAGCAACGCCATCACCATTCAGTCATGTGCAATGGATCCAACACGACTGCATAATTGCCTTCGGTTTGAAGTCAGAGTCAGACATTGATTCCTAAATTGGTGTAATGCTCACCACATCCCATAAACCCTTCACCACAAGGTTCTATAATAAAAGTCCTGTCGCTGGTTGTAAGGATTCTATTGGCAATTATCGTGGATACCTGGTCCAAAAATATCAAGTCGAATGCCCTAAACCAGAAGACGATTGCCACCACTGATAAAATACAATAGTATTTCATTTCTTGACAAGTCTTCTCAAGTCGTTCAATGTTTATATCCATTTTTCTTTCTATTTCGTTATGTTGATCAGTAGATTTTCTCTCCTCCCATTAATTGTTTGCTTAAAAAAACTGGAGAAGGGAGGGAAAATGGAGTATCCTCTTTAAAAATGAATTCTTTAAATATAAAAGTAATAGTAATTTTGGAAAAAAATTAAAAGCATAATTTAGAGGAAAAAATGATGTGTACAAATGCATACACTCATATAAATGATCTAGGGTAGATGAAGGGGATATGTCAATTTATGTTTGTGGAGCCACGTCACATGGCCCTTCTTTAGAAAATTAGTAATTGAATTTGTGGAACTTAATTCCACACTTAATGCAGAAATTTGACTTGCTGCATGTGCTAGATGTCATTCTATATCATATAGTTTTTTGATGAACCAATAAAATTATACGTAAAAATGGGACCACCATGCCTTTGATGCCTACTACACGGCCATGTATTAATTATATATTTATAATATTTATTTTGTTACTATCATTTCTAATTGATATAGATAGAATAAAAATATAAATTTTCAACTCTACTGAACATCTTGATAATTTATCAATTTCCAGATCTGCAAAACCTAGTAATCTCAATAAAATATTTGAAGATGAGTGGAAAACATGGAGTCTCCGGCATGGAAAAGTAGTTATAGAAATTTGGTTTGGCCAATTCGTTCATGTCCAACCATTTGACAGTCAACTACTCTATATAACAGTACAATGACATGTTTGGTTGAATTTGAAGAGTCTTAAATGCAATTGAAAAAATGCTAGTTGCTCATCTTTATGTACATATTTTATATTATCGTTAGGTAAAATTATAAAACGAAATGTAAAAAATATGTTTATGCAATTTTTTTTTTTTTGTGAGTAAGTATAAAAGGGACCTCAGCAATTTCAACTTATATATATATATATATATATATATATATATATATATATATGTCATTGTTAATGTTAAAGTGCTCACGCGTGGCTTATGCTCCCCAAAGACATTTCAAAAGGACTTTAATGCTCCACACCGTACTCTCTCAATGAAATGGAACAAAACACGCAATTGCAAGAACACAAAATATAATTTACAAAAAATTAACTGTTCTAGTGTATATTGAATGATCCAATCTATTTATCTATTTATAAATCTCCTTTACTTTGATAACTTTTCTTTCTTTTATTTTAGTTAATTTCAGTATATTAGTATTTTTTTTTTGTCTATTTTGCACTATTTTAGTAATTTTTAAGTAATTTATTTTTTCTTTCAATAGGAAACCTATTAAGGTTACTGGAAAGATATTTATTATTTAAGACATCTTTCTTTTCTCTATTTTTTTCCATACATCTTTTAACTTAATTTTTGCGATAAGAAAAATAACACATCCAAAATTTATTACATTTAAGATCGGGATTATTTTAACCTCCATGCATAACACATGTATTTGTTTGATGCCATGGAAGAGAGTGAGAGGTTTTCCAGAGTGCTACATATCTATGTTAAAATTATCTCTTTTTTTTTTTTTAATTTATTTAAATCATAAGTTGATAGATTTCTATCAAAGAAAAAGATAAGTTATCAGGACAGATTTTCATCAAAGAAAAATGTAGTTTGCGTACATAGAAAGCAATATTACTGGTTTCACTCTGACTCCTAATCTATTTCTATGCAAATAAATGCACTCATAGAAATGGTCAATGAGTGGTAGATGAATGGTATACGTCAAGTTTATGTTTGTGGAGCCAGTCACATGGTTCTTGTTTAGAAAATTAGTAGTTGAGTTTGTGGTGCTTTCACATTTAATGCAGAAATTTGACTACTTGCGACATTGAGATTTGTGATGAACGAGTAAAATTATACTGTAACGGGGGCATTGTATTAATTAATTATATATACGTACTCTGATTTCTTTTTGTTATGGTCTTAGTGTCATGAATAAAACGAGTTTTAAAATTTTTTAAAATTAATTTAAGTGTATTAGTGAAGAAGTGGGTTTAAATTTGAAATATTAAAATATTTAATTTTTATCTTTAAAAGTTATGTTATTGTATTAAATTATTTTTTTTGCCATGCTCAATAATTAAATGTTGAACATAAATTCATCAAATAAAATTTTACCAATTATTTTTTTGATTTTGAGAATGAAACATAGAGTTATTATTAAGTTTTGAAATTTAGATTTAATTTAATTTAAGTTAGATAAAATTATAAGAATGATAAATTTTTTTTATTAAATTTTAATATAATTATATTTTCAAAACTCAAATATAAAATTTTTAATTAAATTAAACCTTGTGCTAATTAATTTAGACTGCAGATGATATTTTACTAATTTTCAAATATGCAAAACCCAGTAATATGGAGTCTCGGGCGAGGAAACCTAGTAATAGAACTAGTCTACTTTAGGACTATACCCAAGTTTTATTTTGTTTTTAATAGTATGCAAAAAAAATTATATATATATATATATATATATATATATATATATATATATATATATATATATATATATATATATATATATATATATATATATATATATATATATATATATATATGTGCATATTGAGCGCTTACTATTAAAATATCATTTTATAACTGAAAAATACTTTAAACACATCTTAAACCATACTCTCTAAATGGAAATAAACTTGCAAGAACACAATAGCGCTTTTCCCTCAATTTACTAAGGTTAAAAAAAATATAATTTACTATCAAAAAGAAAAACAAAATATAACTTTTAGATAAAAATTTAATTTATAAGAAATCAACTATTCTAGTGTATATTGATCAACTCAATTATAAATCTCTCTTACTTTGATAACTTTTTCTTAAGAGTAAGATTATTCACATTATTTTGATTAATTTTAATATATATTATTTTGCACCATTAAGAATAAGATTATTGACTTTCTACTGTTTCACTCTAACTCCATCTATTTCTGTGAGGTAGTATCACCTCAGAAAGAGGAGAAAGGTTAGAGTGTTCACCGTTTCCCAAAGCATAAACTGCCATATTCTTCATATTCTCAGAAATTGAACACACACATATATACATATATATATATTAATTATTTTACAGATACAAATACATGGAATTTGCAGATGAATTGAGCTTGCATCTGACAGTAAAGCAGTCCCTGCATTACAAATGAAATCTTATATCTAAAACGAGCCTCAAGCAACAATGAATTACTTCAGACGCGGCGTCTTGGGGGGATGTGGCATTCCCTATTATAAGCGTTACAATTTGGTGGTATTTGAACTGTGTTAGGTACGAAGCGATTAGCAGTTTTCCGAACATAATACTGCAGATAAAGCATTCTCCTTAAAGGAACATCCATGAACAAACTTAAGTCGTCATCAATGCCATGACCGGAGCAGTCGTGGACGGAACCGCCACAGCCTTCGGTGGCGTTGGTAATGCCGATCAATTTTGAACTGTTCCTGCTTGAAGAATCCTTCGCAGCCACCCTGCAATATTCAAGTTTCAAAAATGTTAGCATCATCATAAGCAGGAAAAGATGCGCAAGACTTCCCTTCATTCTTTCTCTCAGGTTAACACTATGTCTTATCCAGCCAAACTCTTTGCAGGAGAGCCAAGACAGAAGAGGTCTTTATATAAAGGAGAGAGAGAACTCATGTCCCACATTTTCTTACAGGCGTCATTTGATTTTAATTGAAGTTGAGAAACTTAGAAAAAAAAATTATATGAAAGGGATAATTATTATAAATCACAAAGAAATCAAATGAAAAGAAGGTGGTTTAACTTTACACTTTTTTTTTTTAAGTTTTCTTTTCTAAATATATTTAGATCTATAAATTATTGGATTTTTTTTTTTTAAAAAAAAATCAATAGCATTATTGCATCCTACCGGAGCAAATTAGATAGTACTTAGTAGGAGTGGAAAGAGAATAACCAATAATTAATAATATCCCCTAGTCTCTAATACCCGAAGAAAAACCTCTAATATTCTCTGATAAAAATGTCGGTGGGCTGCACATTTTTATTTTATTTTTTAAAGTTTCTTGGTTTATAATGATGCAATTAATGACACGGGAATGGCGCAGTGAGAGAACACATGACCCAATCGAACAAAAGAGTAAGATAAATTAAGAGTGATCTTATATGTACGATGGAATGTGTATTTGTTTCTCTACATTTATTATATATATATGTATGTATGTATGTATACGCGTATGTCTCTAATATTTTATTTATAATTTTCTTTTACAAATAACTATATTCTATTGTAAACAATTTTATACTTTAATTTGTCTCTAATATATGTGTATCTGGTACATTTACATTTTATATTTTAATTTTACTCATCGTGCAAATAATTACAGTGTAAACAGTTGGATATACATTAAAATTGATGTAGACATATCATTTTCCAATTAAGAATAATAGTAGACAGAAAATAGGATACTATCCGACGTAAAATATAAATTTTGACAAGTTGGGTGGTATTTTCCCAACCACTCTATTAAAAACATCCTCTCCTTTGTGAGAAAAAGAAAATCAGAACTCAACTTGGAGTCCGCAATTGCCTTTTGTAGACACTGTGTCTAGAGGAATTATGGCGAACAGCAAGAAGAAAGCCCCCAGTATGAGTAATAGTCCAAAGATTCGATTCTCTTGCCTCCTGTTCTTGCTTCTTCAACACCTATTCAGCGTCCTCGTCAACTCTTTCGAATACCATGCAGTGGAAAATCTGGCAATTGACTGCGGTTCCTCAGGAAGTTCAACCAGTGATTTAGATGATACTCGAAGCTGGATCGGTGACAAGGGTTCAAATGACCTGTTTTCTCTAATTGAAGATGAGAAAGACTCAGTTGACGCAAAAACAACTGATCGTTCTGCTCAACGAGTCCCCTACGACACTGCACGCCTATCTCGCTCTCAGTTCACCTACTCGTTTAGGCTCACAGAAGGCCAAAAGTTCATTCGCCTTCACTTTTTCCCATCAACGTACGACAACTTCAATCGCTCCAACTCCCTCTTTTCTGTCCAAGCAGGCACTTTCACCCTTCTTAAGGACTTCAATGCAGATTACGGTGATGTTTCCGATCAATTTGTCCCCAGAGAGTACTGCATCAACGTTGACCAAGGTCAGACGTTAAACATAACCTTCATCCCTAGCCTTGCCCATCCAGATTGTTACGCCTTTATCAACGGGATCGAGGTCGTTTCTATGCCCACAAATCTTTACTTCCCTAAACCTGGTGGGTTAAACCTGCTTGGTTATGATGGAACATTCTTGAATATCGAGGACAGCAGGGCTCTAGAGACAGTATACAGAATCAATGTTGGTGGTTCTCAAATCTCCCCAAACAAAGACACTGGCATGTACAGGTATTGGAACGATGATAATACTTACGTTGAAAAGTCCTACGAAGCTAGCCGTCAGCTGCCAGTTAATACTTGGCCAAAGAATTACACATTAATTCGCAACTACACTGCTCCAGATGAGGTATACAGCACTGCTCGCTCTTACGGGAAGAATATCCCTCCAACGTATAATGTAACTTGGAACTTTGAAGTGGACCCGAGGTTTACTTACATGGTCAGGCTACATTTCTGTGAGATTGACCCAGACATTACAAAACCAAACCAAAGAGTTTTTATGATCTTTATTGCTGACAAGCTTGCAGAGGATCGTGCCGATGTGGTGTCCTGGACGAGTCATAACCTTGTCCCGTTTTGTCAGGATTATGCTTTTTTTCCGGATCATTCAGGAAGCTCGAAGCAACTAAACCTTTCAATTAAGTTGCAACCAGTACAAACAACATTCGGTTACGATGCTATATTGAACGGGGTCGAAATTTTCAAAGTAAGCGAGACTGGTACCGGCAACCTCGCCGGACCCAACCCCGAACCACGTCAATCTCCCCCTCAGTCATTGGTGCCGCCCAATAAACCCCCTAAAAGCTCAAAAGCAACGACCATACTTGCCGCTGTAGCCGGTGCAGGATCAGGCATCATTGTTGTATCTTTAATATGTTTCTTAATTCATCGGAGAATAGCTCAAGCTTCTTCCAACAATGGAAGCTCAAAGTGGAGACTCATTTCTTCACTCTCATCTAAATCAAGCAAGTCCCAGAGCTCGTCATTGCCGTCGGATCTGTGCCGTTACTTTTCGCTTGGTGAAATCAGAGCCGCCACAAATAACTTTGACGATATCTTGGTCATTGGCGTTGGAGGGTTTGGTAAGGTGTACAAAGGATACATCGATGAGGGTACTACACCCGTTGCCGTCAAGCGGCTAAAACAGGGTTCACAACAAGGGGTCCACGAATTTAAAACCGAGATAGAGATGCTCTCTCAGCTTCGCCACCTCCATTTGGTGTCCCTCATTGGTTATTGTAATGACAGCAATGAGATGATCCTCGTTTATGATTTCATGGCTCGTGGGACCCTTCGTGAGCACTTGTATGACACTGAGAACCCGCCACTTTCCTGGAAGCAAAGACTAGAGATTTGTCTAGGTGCAGCTCGAGGACTAAACTATCTTCATACTGGTGCGAAACTCAGTATTATTCACCGTGACGTCAAAACTACAAACATTTTGTTAGAAGAGAAATGGGTTGCAAAAGTTTCTGATTTTGGATTGTCTAAATTTGGACCCTCAGGGATGTCCATATCTCACATTAGTACTGTAGTTAAAGGTAGTATTGGGTACTTGGACCCAGAATACTACAAACGTCAACGTTTGACTCTTAAGTCTGACGTGTACTCATTTGGTGTGGTGTTGCTTGAGGTATTGTGTGCGAGGCAGCCCCTTCTTCGCTCCGTAGAGAAGCAACAGACAAGCTTAGTGCAGTGGGTCCGTAAATGCCATGAAAATGGTGAGATTGATCAAACGGTTGATCCCTTTCTGAGAGGAACTATAACGCCTCAGTGTTTAAATAAATATGTTGATATGGCATTCAATTGTTTGCTTGATGATGGAAATCATCGGCCATCAATGAATGATGTGGTGTGGGGCCTAGAGTTTGCATTGCAACTTCAGGAGAACATCGAGGGCACTGTGGTTGGTAATTCTGAGGTTGAGAAAAAGGGAGAGGAGAGAGCCCTCCTAACAACTATTTTGAATGATGATGTGGAAACTGATATGCTGTTCACCAGTACTGATGAATCATCAAATGGGTCTAGGGCAAGCAAGATGACCACGACCAGTAGTGAGGACCGTTCATTGGTTTCTGGGATGGTTTTCTCAGAGCTTTTTGACCCAACAGCGCGGTAGTTGTACCAGAATTACTTTGCTATTCCAAATTTAAGGTAACTCTCTGGTAGTTAAAAGAGAAATGATGTTTTTTACATGGCCAGAAGTCAGTATGTGAATGTATTTTTGTAAAAGGTTTCAATTAAGATAGACATCTAGGATGGTGTAATTGTCAGAACTTTTGGACCCATGAGGGCGATAAATAAATGTAACAAAATTATATCATGTATTTCTCCGTTCCCAGTGATGAAAATGTTGGAGGTAAATGTAATTTGAAAATTATCTTTTTGTGCCTTTTGGTTGTTTTTAACGGTTGTAAGGCTCTGTGTTGTGTTAGAAATGTCTTAGCTAAACCAACTGATCCTCGAGGAGTAATATTCTTGGTTAATCAAATCTCCCACTTCTGGTATTTTTTATATTTTTTTTTGAGACATTCTGTATATGAATGTCTTTCTGAATGTTGTAACTTGCATAAGGAGTTATTTCCACTTAAAGTGGTATTAATACAAACTTAGAATTTATGTGAAATTTATAGAATTTGTATAGCTACTTAAATAAGTAATTAAATCTAGAGCGTCGAGCAGTATATCAATTGAGAATTAGATTGGTATTGAGAGTTCTTCTTTTATGTACAGATAGTATTTATCGATTGATATGTTAAGAGGAGATAAGTGCCTTTCCAAAATTGTGTGCAAGAACCGCCCATTAGATATTGTAATCCTATAATATATGAGCGAAATACAATCCTCATAATCCAGCAAGATAACTACAATGTACCTCAAGAGCAACGACATCAAGTACTATACAGCCACGACTCTTAAGATCTTTGCAGTAACATTAGAGTCAAATATGCATTTCTTACACCACTTTGTTCTCACAAAAGATAATCATTTAGCCGAGTAGCATACAGCCACCACACTTGACTTCTTCCCCTCTGTGGTATGTGAAATTTCTAACTCGTTGTTGCAGTTCAATTGTGAGTACTGATAACTTATGAGAATATTCAAATTGCAGAAAGGTTGTAAAATTTTAATTGAGCTCAGGTACCACATGACAATATTAGTTAACTAGGACTTTTACATTTCTGGATTAGACCCTCCAGATTTCAATTGGTTAGGTCTTAACAAGAAGATTGTATTGTGTTTCAGACTGTGGTGAAATTATATTCTAGGGTTCTGGTTTTTACCTTTATCTGAATTATTATATTAAAATTTTCTTAGAAATCTAGTAAAGTTTTATAGGTTTGTTTCAGTTTATATATAAACATAATAACTATTGTATAAACGTAACACTCATATAACTAATTTTGACAAAGAAATTTACACGCTGTTATGTAAATATTATTTCATTTAAAAAAAATAAAATTAATATATAGTCTCAACTGGAAACAGATAATCTCAATTATTATCTCAAAACAAGTACTTATTTTCTCACATGTCTGATATATTACTTAAGATTTTCGCACATTAATATTAGTTAATTTATCTAAAAATACATACCTATATAAATCCATTAAAAAAACATATATATTGCCTTTATTTGATCACATGGTCTCATAATATGGTCATGTATGAAATTGAGGCAGATGATTGTCAAATTGAATATCACAGCCTTCAGCTATGAAACAAATCCCTATTTGAGGTTGACCCAGCATAAAACAAAAAACAAAATTTAAATTGAGCGAAAAAGTTCCACAATAAAAAGGTTTAAATTGTATAGCAAGCCTAACTTAATTTTTTGGAACAAAGTAAATGTAAGTATTCTGTGAGTGTTTTTTAAATTTAGAGATTTTCTTTGTCTAAAATTAGGGTATTATCCACTCATCATAAAATTTTTTATACCAAGAAATTGTATAACAAGCTAACCATAGTGAAACCTTAAAAAAAAAAAAAAACAAAAGGAAATTATATAAAATTTGCCCACAAATACAAAAAATTAAAATTGGTGAAACTGAAGTTTCCAAAGGATTTTTGGTCTCAAAACATTAAATTTGTATCGATAAGAGTAATTTTCAAACTCAAAACCTTTAAACTTAAAATACTTTAAGCCTAAACTTGCTTCAACTAACTCCTTATTAGTATTTCAAAGTTGAACATTACTGTTAAACATGGTCTTAGCTTAATTTATAAATAGTGACAATATACTCGTCAAATTCAAAATGAGATTAAAGAAAAAGTAAAAGAAAAACTTACCCAGAAATTATTTTTTGGTTTATTAATAATAAAAAGTAAGGTTTAAACTCTTAATTACTTTTGAAAAACTACCCAAATTGTCGCCAAAATGACTCCTGAAAATTATCTACATCATCGAGTGCAACTTTTCTCAAAATATTTTATAAAGCTTTCCCCATTCATCATCTTTATAAGAAAAGAGGCTTAGCCTAATTCCAAAGCCCATATCTCCGAAAAGTCAGGTCCATATCATTGCAGATTCTACTCTTCAAGAGTTAAGTCTATTTTTGCCCTATATAAGCTAAAAGGATTCACCAAGCCCTTGCCTTGGATAGTTTCAATATATTTGATTTCCTGTTAATTTAAATGTAAATATATTTGCTGGATTAAGTCGTGTGTACAGAATGACTAAAAGTTTCTCCTCTCCTCTCAATCTCAAATATAGTGCTTGTATAGTTATAATAGTAATAGTAAATTTATTTCACTTCTCTTCCATTCCCCTGCGCACTAACATATCAAACAAAGGGAAGTTATCTTACCTTCTCTTCCCTCCCTTTCTATGAACCATGCAGAAAGACTTGACTAATCGTTAAATTGGGAAAAAGAAAAAAGGTTGTGTATTGGGAAACAGCTCCATACATAAGAGGAGCTTTATGAACTGTAAAGCATTATTGACTTTATGTGCACTGCACTTACAAAAGTGAAGGTGTTAAAACCTCACAAGTTGATATTGAAATGTCCTCTTAGTTTGCACGAAAGTGACATTAGCACAGTAACACAATAAATTAGATATTAGGATGATAAAAGAGAAGCTCGACTCACCGATGAAATTGATATAAGAGAACACATTCTTTAATAATATCGTATATAGAAAAAGCATCACTTAAAAAGCAATTGAGTTTGCGAACCCTTGAATATCCTTCTTGTATTTTATAGGAAATATTTATGTGCTCTATCACATTTTGAGTGACTTAATTTTTTATGACTACCGTAATGACACCAAAATTATTGAATAAATCCAATATAAATCTAGCCAAATGAAGGATGAAATATCACTGCACATACCACTGTTTAAGGTCGCTAAGTTAGCACATATACTTTATATAAAGACTTAAAGCTTCTGTAATCCATTTCATCCACAATAATTCAATAACAGAAATTAGTTTTCTCTCCTTTCCAAATTTCCAAGATTGATGTTGAAAACTCATCAATGAGTGGAGGATTGGAGATGAAAACCCAGTTGGTGAAAGTTGAAAGTGCATTAAACCATAACAAGTGGGTTCCAGTTGTCTAAGTTAATGGGAGATTGAGGTTGAGGAGCTTAAAGAGAGTTTCGATAAAGCAGCTATGCAATTAGTGGAGAGCCTAGTGGGTACCAGTTGTCAAAAATAATGGGAGATTGAAACTGCTATAAGTTGTGGATTATGGTTGTGGCTTAACTAAGACTGCTCATAGAAATTGTCTAGGGAAAATGAAGGCGATATGTCAAGTTAAAGTCTGTGGAGCCAGCCACATGGTTCCTTTAGTAATTGAGTTTATGAAATCTTCACACTTTAAAATGAAGAAGACTTTTAAATAAAACTATGTTTAGAATATTTAGAATTTGAATCATATATCTTGACTTTGATGCCCACTTCATGGCCTTGTATGAATTATATGTCGATAATCTGATTTTTTATTTTTTGGCCATGATCAAGAATCAAACGTTCAAACATCTTCATAAAACTTTACGAAATCTAGCAATCTCGATAAAATGTTTGAAGATGAGTGGAAAATGGTGTTTCTGGCAAGGAAAACTAGTGATATAAAACTACTAATTTAGGACTATACCCAAGTTTTAGTTTGTTTTTAATTATCTTATTTTTGAAGTTGGACGTATACGTTATTTACTTACTTTTATGCAAATAATGGGAGTAGTTTAGCCTCATGGATTGAATTGCTTGGCTGATAAAATTTATATTTGAATCTCATAGTCTCACTAGATATTGATCTATCTGAAACGAGCCAGTACACTTGACTTAATTTAAACAATAAAGAAAGCCAAATGAATTGCTTCATTGGCCATTAAAGTTATTACCAGAGTATGGAGGAATTGCATATTGCAATTGAATAGAGGAAATTTGTTGTTCAATTCTATATATATAGACTCTATATGCAGATTTACAAGCTTTACAATGGACTCTAGAGCAAGGGAACAGAACTAGTAACCCACCAATGATTAACAGAACTAACAGTAACACATCACATACAGCTGTTACTCTCAGTGCAGGTGCAACCTTATTTAATGGTTGAGAAACTATTATAGAGAGTAACTTTATTTGGATAGGTCACATACACCAGCACTTGATTGACATCCCAATGTATCAACACCACTATATAGCTAATAGTTATTGTGGCAAGCTCTGTTATAAGAATTACAATTTGGGGGTATTTTAGCAGAGGCGGGTTTGCCCGGATTAGCAGTGTCCCTTGTAACTTGCTTAATTTGTATGGCAAGCATTCTTCTTAAAGGTTCATCCATGAACAAACTTAAGCCGTCATCAATGGCATTGGAGCAGTCGTGAATGCCGCCAACACAGCCATCGGTGGTGGCGTTAGTAATGCTCAGCGTTGAATTGCTCTCTTTAGAATCCGTAGGAGCGACCCTGCAATATTGATGTTTCAAAAATATTAGCATCGTAAGGAGGAAAATGTGGACAAGGCTTCCCTTCATTCTTTCTCTTAGGTCAATTTGCCTTGTAGGAGAGGAGAGCCTCAGCAGAAGAGGTCTTTATAGATCATGAAGGAGATAGAGCCTGATTCTATGCCAGATTTGTTTATTTGGGAGAAAAGTAAACGATCTACCACTCATGTCCAACATTTTCATACCAACCCCCGATGCTTTAATTAAATTTTAAAAATTATTATATGGACGGCAGTACTATCATAAATTAAGGAAATAAAATGAAAAGGAGTGTACACTATATTTCATGTTGAGTTTTTTTAATGATATTTCTCTTTAAGTAAATTAAGTATTATATCTTATAAATTTAACTATATAAATCAATCACTAGGTATGTTCTAGTGATAATGTTTTAAATTTAAGTTAATTTAACAAATAATAATAAAGTTAATGACATCATCTGGCATATTCAACTATAGGAGCTCTCCTTTTAATAATTCACTTTCTTGTGAGAGCATTCCTTTGCAAATTATTGGAGGGTTTCATATGGGTTTGTTACGTTATTGAATTTTAAAGTTTTAAAATTGTATTCAAAGAGGTTATAGATATTGAATAATTGGCTCTGGGTAGAAATGTGTTTGAAAACGGGTCGAGTGACCCTGTTTCCAGGTCCGGCTAAAAGGTTGATACACACGAATGTAGGTGCATGGGCCCTACAAATTTGGAAATGGAATTTTCTTATTGTAATTTGTACAGTCTTCGACTCTTTCCACGTGCTTTTTGTATTCGCACGACTTACGCATGGTTATCAAATATTTGTAATTTGTTATACAACTTGTACTATCATTTTATATTTTCTTTTATAGGATATAAAATATTCCACTTTTTTCTTTTTGCATGACTTACGCGAGGTTAGATATAAAAAATATTTGTTATACTCTCATTTTTATTTTTATTTTTTTGCAGATTATTTTGAGACCTTTTTTGCATATAAACATGGCATACTTTTTTCATACCAATACCAATACCAATAATAACAATATCACCATTCTTCAAAATATTACAGACACATTAGATATTTAGCTGATTTCGTGCTAGTAATAAACTAATTTAAAGGATAATACGTTGGTCAAATAGCATCTTCTTTCATTATAAATATTGAAGAATTTGATTTTAAAGCTCCAATAACTTTGTGCTATGTTCCTCTAATGACATCTTTGATTATAAACATGGAAGAATTTGATTTTAAAGCTCCACTAACTTTGTGTTCAAACAAAATCTTATCACAGTAACCATTAAGTTATTCTCTTTGGTCTTTATTTTAAAGTGTAATTAATTGAATTACACCTATTAATAAAATTAATTGATTTTATTATTTTTTTAAAAAAATTCTTCAACATTTTACTTTTATCTTTATTTAATATCATTTCTCATTAATAAACAAATAAAAATAAAAATGGTCAAAATATTTATTAAAGATAAATTATAAGAAATAAAAATAAATGTTTTATTAGAATTATAAAATAGGTTAGAGAGAGAACCACCAAAACCTTCTTAAAAAAATTTTAAAATAAAGATTAGGGAATATATTTTTTTTAGTAAGCATTGATGTCTAATGGGATTAGATTTAGCACAACACTAGTCCCTTATAACTTAATAAATCAAGTACCAATTCCTTTTATTATTAATCAGTATCTCAAATAAGATTTTTGTTAACGGAGAATACCTATATATATATATATATATATATATATATATATATATATATATATATATATATATATATATATATATAAAATAATAAAGAAAAACGTAAAAGTAGATTTATAAATGGAGTATATTGAATCATGTTCAACAATAATTATATAATCACAATAATTAAGGTAATAAGTTCTTCGTCAATGTAATTTTACATTAAAATTAGGATATTTTAAGTTCTACTTTCTTTCAAGACACATAAACTTCCTACATTTCTTCGTCAATGTACTCTTTTTTTTTCTTTTTTTTGTTTTTTCTGTTGAACTCAAAACCTCCTAAACAGTTTTTGAAAGTTGCTTTTTTATAAACATAAGATAGGAATTTTAACAATTTTTGTAATACATTAAGTTACAAAAAAACTTATATTTTTTTTACCCAAAGAGACAAATAGACATTTTAACCTGTAACTTGTTAGATACAAGATTCAATCAAGTTTTGAACAATTCTTTTAGAATTAAAACATGATAGTCTTTTCTCACTTTAAACTTTTTATTTAATAAAATAAAATAAAATAAAATAGGATTAGGAACAGAGCAGCCATGTAGCCTAATATTTAGAACAAATATTCAAATATATATGAAGCGTTAACTTATATGATATATGCCAAAAAATTTTTTTTTAAAAAAAACAAAAACTTATGTGATATACGGTATGGTGTGACATAATGAAAAAACTAATTAAGGAAACTGCTAAAACTCTAAAGACATATAAACATGTTTGAAATAATTCTATCTTCATTTAGTCTTTTAATTTATTCTAAATTAAAAAACTTGATAATAAATTCATAGTTCAGATATGTCGGTGACAAAACTAAAACAAACTTATATCCGTGTTCTTGAGGATACAATTAATTGAAATCAAAATTTACTATGGTGTTTTTTAGTAGAAGCATTATTACTCTTTTATTATCCAAACCTTACAATTTGTAGTTACATTTTACTGAAATTGTCTTTAAAATTTATAATTTTATATGTAAATACATAGTCACAAACCAAAAGTATCAAAAAATTTATTGTTTTAACAAAAGTTTACTTAAGTTAAATTTTTAATTATATAAAATAAAGATTATAAGCTTAGTTTGTGACTAAATGATTTCAAATAGTAACTCAAATGATCTTCCAGCACTTAATTTTTTAGGATGTGCAAAAATAATTTATTATAGTACCAGCTTCTAAATGTTTATTGCTTTTTATATAAACATAAATAATTTATCTTTTTTTTATTATTATTTTTTCTATACGTCAAAAGAAGCGATTTATTTAACATAAAGACATTCTTAATTTGCTCACAAATGGTATGAACATTCTTCTAATTTCTAATTTTCTGGTAAGTGATTTTTCTAACATAGTCATGTTTTTCTAAAATAAAAAATAAAAAATAGGAGTTTAGTTAGTTATTACTTAAAGGAAAGTTGGACATTTTATGGGATAATTTTTTGATTGGAGTTACACGCAAAGTTGCTTTTATACACTTTTATTTATTTTTATATTTCAATTACTTTTTATTTTTATATTTTCATTTAAAAGTAAAGTTGTAATCAGTACAAAATATAAATTATAAAGAAACAAAAAAGCACATGGTATACCCCTAACATTTCCTTTTCTATGTCTTCCTTTTAGTAAAAAATTTATTGTTAATAATTTAATAATATTTACATTATTATTTTATAATTCTTTAACAAACATATATAAAATAAAGATGTGGTTTCCTTTTTTTGTTGATTTCTCATGTGGTAATGTTCCCTAGTGTCTGTCGGCAGAATTTCAAGCGTTATAATATTCTTTAATGCCCTCGATGTTCACTAGTAAGAAAATTATCCTGCCAATAACTTATCGTTTTATCACACTAATTTAAATGAAAAAAAATGATATTTTTTAGGATTTTGGATATTTGACTTTGATATTATTGCAATGATATTGAAACATTTAGTTAGTCACCAGCTAGGATTGCTTCTAGAGGAAAGGTTAGTCCCAACAACATCCTAGCATGTTGTGTTTGTGTTTATTAATTTTTAACTCTTTTTTTCATTTTTTATGGTTTGATCTTTCTAAATAAAAAGAAATCTAAACTCATTTACGTCCAACTTTTTTAATAAATTTCTCTTGTTTAGCTTACCACACCCAAATGATTGAAGCAAGATAGCCACAGTCTTTTTTTTTTTTTTTAATAATTTGCATCAAACATATTTTTTTAGTGAATAGACAAAGATTAATTCTTTTAAAACAGATAAATCATTGAAGTAGATATAACATTTTTCAATAAAAGTCTCTCGGAGCCTTTATGTTTCCTCTTCTCTTTTATTTCTTAAAAGAAATTTTCATGTCAGTGATACAGCATCACCCTCTTTCAGAAGTGCAGTAGGTTATCTCCTTTTTATTTATGAATTGAGCTTGTATCCCACAGAAAACTAGTCCTTGTATTACAAATGAAATATTGTTATATCTGAAGGAGCCACTACAGTTGATTTAAACAATAAAGAAAGCCAAATGAATTGCTTCCCCTGAAGATATTATCAGGGCATATGGAGGGAATTGCATACTGCAATTGAATAAGAGGAAATTTGTTATTGGATTTTATGGTCATATTACATCCAATGGATATATATAGATTCTATGCTGTTGTGAAGGTTGATCTAGGATCTTAAGGATTATCCAGGGTGAGATGGGGAATGGCCAGGATTGGCGGCTGGGATTGGTTTGTTTTCTCTTGTGCTCTTTTTCTGATGTTTTTAAAGTTTTGTAAAAAGTCTTATGTGCTAGTATCCGATGTAAGGATTGAGCCTGTCACTGAACCCGCTAACGTGGCCCAAACCAAGAAAGGGTCCACAACATATACAAACATACAAGTTTTACAATACACTCTAGAGCAAGCCTTTTTATTGGATTATGCCTCTATTAAATACATTCATTTAAAACATTTACTCCCAGCATACATCTTTAAAATAAATTTAGGTAATTTCTTTCTAGCTCAACAGAGAAGCTGGATATATAACAACACCGACACTTGACATCCCAATGTATCAACACCACTATATAGCTAATAGTTATTGTGGCAAGCTCTGTTATAAGAATTACAATTTTCGGGTATTGGAGAAGAGACGGGTGTGCCCGGATTAGCAGTGTCCCTTGTAACTTGCTGCCCTTGTGTGGTAAGCATTCTTCTTAAAGGTTCATCCATGAACAAACTTAAGCCGTCATCAATGGCATTGGAGCAGTCGTGAATGCCGCCAACACAGCCATCGGTGGTGGTGTTAGTAATGCTCAGCGTTGAATTGCTCTCTTTAGAATCCGTAGCAGCGACCCTGCAATATTGATGTTTCAAAAATATTAGCATCATAAGGAGGAAAAGGTGGACAAGGCTTCCCTTCATTCTTTCTCTTAGGTCAATTTGCCTTGTAGGAGAGCCTCAGCAGAAGAGGTCTTTATAGACCATAAAGGAGACAGAACCTGATTCTATTGCAGATTTGTTTATTTGGGAGAAAAATAAACCTTTTGTCATAATAAAAAAGTATATTTTTTATTTTTATCTCTTTTATTACAATTAATATAAAACACATATAAAAAGAAAATGTACACCAACCCGTATGCACTTAAAATTTTCTTAATTTTATTTGTTTTACTTTTAGTTAAAAGTTTATCATTAATAATTTAATAATATTTACATTATTATTTTATAATTCTTTAACTAACATATAAAATAATTCTAGAGGTAATTATCAAAATAATAATAATAATAATTCCAGAGCTGTGGTAACTAACATATATAAGATAAAGATGTGGTTTCCTTTTTATGTTGACTTCTCACTAGTAATGTTCTCTACAGCTGTCTGTCGGCAGCCATATTACTAATGTGAATGCTCTTGATGTTAACAAGTAAGAAAATAATTCTACCTATAATTTGTCGTTGTACCACTCTAATTTAAATGGAATAAAAAATGGATTTTTTTTTTTTGGTATTTTGGTGAGTAGAATTAATATTTTATTTCGATATTATTGCAATGATATTGAAACATTGAGTTAGCCACCAACTGCGGATTCAATCAAGTGGGAATTTCTAATCCCTAATAATATAGTCAACTAAACTTTGAATAATTATTAAGAGAGGTCTTATTTATATATATATAAATATATATATATATATATATATATATATATATATATATATATATATATATATATATACTTTTTTATATTTTTCATATCTCTTATTTAATATTTCTGCTTATCTTTTCATTTATAATTTTACCTTCCTAAATAATAAAAGTGTACCCAGTAAATGCACACAGCATTTTTTCAAAAAGAAACGTTGACTGAGTTTGTTACATTCTTAAATTTTTAATCGGGTTTATTGATCAAAGCTAAAACAAAATCTTATCTACCATTTTTTTGGTGTTTGCTCTATTTATTTATTTCACAAAAATAATTATTCTAAATATATTGAGTCTCTTAATTCTTTAGATCTTGAAGATGAAAATAAAATAATCTAAAACTCATTGGAGCATCAGCATCTTTATCCGTAAAATTAAAAGAGTTGTTTAATTTAATTGTTTTACTCACCTCACCCAAAGGATTGAAGCAAGATAGCCACAACCTTTATTCAATTCCTTTAATGAGAAAAAAAAAAATGTTTACTTGAAATCAGTTTCCTCTTCTCTTTTCTTTCTTAAAAGCAATATTCCTCCTTGTTTTACATAAGAAGAATTAACAGATTACTGTATTCTCTCTCAATCCCAGTCATCTCAGTGATACAAGATTACCCTCCTACACACATGGATCCAATTGCCTGCAGTTTACAAATATCTTCTTTTTATTTATGAATTGAGCTTACATAAACACAGAAAAGCCAGTCCTTGGATTACAAATGAAAGAAACGAGCCAGTACAGTTGATTTAAACAATAAAGAAAGCCAAATGAATTGCTTCATTGGCCATTCTAGAAGTTATTGTGGCAACCTTTCTTGTAGGCATTACAAGTTTCAGGTATTTTAGCAGAGGCGGATTGGCCCGGATTAACAGTGTCCCTTGTAACTGGTGGCACTTTTATAGCAAGCATTCTTCTTAAAGGCTCATCCATGAACAAACTTAAGTCGTCAGATATGGCATTGGAGCAGTCGTGAATGCCGCCGACACAGCCATCGGTGGTGGCGTTATTAATGCTCAGATTTGAATTGCTCCCTTTAGAATCCGTAGCAGCGACCCTGCAATATTGCTGTTTCAAAAATATTAGCATCATAAGGAGGAAAAGGTGGACAAGACTTCCCTTCATTGTTTCTCTTAGGTTAATTAGCTGTATATGAGAGCCTCAGCAGAAGAGGTCTTTATAGATCATAAAGGAGATAGAGCCTGATTTCTATGGTAGATTTGTTTATTTGGGAGAAAAATAAACGTCCAATCACTCATTTCCCGCATTTTCATAACAACCCGTGATGCTTTTAATTAAAGTTGAGACATTAGAAAATTATTATATGAATGGGAGCACTGTCATAAATTAAGGAAATAAAATGAAAAGGGTGGTTTCTAAATTTACACTCTGTTACATGTTGAGTTCTTTTTTTTTTAATGATATTTCTCTTTAAGTAAATTAAATATTATCTTATAGAAAATTTAATTATATAAATCACTATGTATGTTCTAGTGATAATATTTTAAATTTAAGTTAATTTGACACAAATAATAATAAAGATAGTGAGATGATCTGGCTTATTAATTCAACCATAGGAGCTTTCCTTTCAATAATTCACTTTTTGGTGGGAGCATTCCTTTGAATATTATTGGAGGGTTTCATGTGGGTTTGTTACGTTATTGAATTTTAAAGTTTTAAAATTGTATTCAAAGAGGTTATAGATATTGAATGATTGACTCTGGGTAGAACTGTGATTGAAACCGGGTCGAGTGACCCTGTTTCCAGTTCCGCCAAAAAGGTAGAAGATGATGATACTAACCAATGTAGCTGGGTGGGCCCCATACATTTGGAAATGGAATTTTTAATTGTAATTTGTACAGTCTTCGACCTTTTTTTTTTTTTTGAATCCACACGACTTGCGCATGGTTATAAAATATTTGTTATACTCTCAGTTTTTTTTTTTTTTTTTCAGATTATTTTGAGACATTTTTCCATATAAGTATGGCCTACTTTTTTATATCAATACCAATAATAACAATATTATCATTATTCAAAGGATTACTTACACCATAGATACCTATATCTATATTATAAAGGAGTTCCACCAAAATTTGCCTTTTAATGAGTTAGCAATTATTCCTTAATTTGGGTGTTATTTTTCCTCAATTTTTTTTTTTTTTGCTTGTATTTTTCTGGTGATTTTTTCACTTAGAATCGTATTTATTGCGTTTTAGTTAACTGAGCCTTCGCTCTACCATTTTTATTTCAGTTACATATATACGCTTATTTGGAACTCAACATTAAGATTGTATAGTATCAAGTGGTGATTTTTTTTCACTTGAATTGTATTGATCGGGTATTAGTTGTCCAAGCCTTTGCTCTCCCATATGCCTTCTTGCAGTTATGATATTATGGTATTGAATATAGTCTCATAGGTTCTGGGTGCTGGATTGTTATCCAGATAGCCATGCTTGGTCATAAATAGGATTGCTTGTGGCTTGCTCTATTCATCTTCTGGAATTGGTTAGGTTTACTGTCTCTTTCAGGTACATTGGCTACTTCTGTGCTTACTCATGTCTTGGTTATTGTCTTTTCATCTATGTCGGTTTTTGGCTTTGTGACTGCTTGCTTTGTTTGACATTTTGAGCCTCTGTTGGTTCTTTGGTCTTCTTTGCGTATATATTCAACTTTGGCAACTTATGTGCAAGGGGGGGGGGGGGGGGGCGCGCTCCATTTTTTTTTAATGTCTTTGTTCAATTATTATTTGCGTTGGAATTGATGATAATCTTTTTTTTTTTTGCACTGTTTTAACCTAACTTTGATGATAATCTTTATATATCAATACCATATAATACAATTACTGCCTCTCATTGTAAAAGTGTTTTTTACTCTCCCAAAATAATTATTTAATTACTCTTATTTAAGTTTTGTAGTTGTTACTGCTGCTGTATCATGTTTTATCTTTCCAGGTGATTTTGTAGGCATTTGTTCTTTTCATATGTCATATTTTTCGGTGTTGTTTTCCTTGACAGCTTTTACGGGATGCATCATTTTTATAGGAATTAGAATTAAGATATAAAATATGAGCAAGTCATTTTAAACTAGCCGAGTTATAAATTTTTAGGGTTTAGAATTTATCATTTTAAAGTATTGAATTTATTGTTTTGGAAGCTATCTTTATATGATTTTAGAGTTGGAGTATTTTAAAATTTAGGTTTTAGAGTTTATGTATTAGGGTTTAATATTTTTTGGTTAAGCTTTAAGGCTTAATTTTTGTGTTCAAGATTCTAGTGTTTTAGAATTTATAATTTAGAGTTTAGTGGTTAAGAACGTAGATTTTTGAGTACAAGGTTTAGTATTCTCAGAATTAAAATTTTAAAATTTAAGATATGTGATTCTACAATTTAGGGGTTTAGACTTCAATGTTTAACTTTAGAGTTAAAGTGTTTACGATTTAATGTTTATAGTTTAAAACTTTAGAATTTAAGTTTTAAGACTATACTTTATAGGTTTAGAGCTTTATAATATGAGAATTAAGTAAAAGAAAGTATTTTACGTAGAGATTAAGATTTTATGTCAACGAACATTAAAAAAAAAGTCATTGTATTTAATATTCAAGTATGTTTCGAGTAAAATTATTTTTAATGGAGGATACTTATATATAATAATTAAAAAAAGTAAAACTAGATGAATAAATGGAGTATATTGAATCATGTTCATCAATGATTATATAATCACAATAATTAAGGTAATAAGTTCTTCGTCAATGTACTTTTACATTAAAATTAGGATTTTTTAAGTTCTACTTTTCTTTCAGGATACACAAACTTCCTATGTATTTTTTTCTGGTGTTGAACTCAAAACCACATAAATAGTTTTATTGCTGTCAAAAAAAAAAGGTGCTTTATTATAACATAAGATAGGAATTTTAACAATTTTTTTAATATATTAAATTACATCATGATTAAATTATGATACCAATGTATAAAAGCCACTATGTGTTTTAGTGAAAAATGATGTAAATAATATCAAAGGCTAAGAGGTTTGAGGCTTGAATATCTCATACAACAAAAATACTACTATAATATAAAAATCCCTAGGTAGACTTACCAGAAAAATCCTGTCTTAGACAAGACTTGTGATCTCATAAGAATTCTTCTAAGAAAAAATTTACTCCAAAATTTAGAGATTTTGCTTAAGATAACGTATCCCAATATCACCATAAATTTTAGAGACTTATAATTCTTAATATCCATTACCCATATAAATTCAGTTAAGATACTAAGTTGATAAGCGTGACACTTATTAAATTAATAACGTATAAGTGTGGTCTTAGCTGGATCATTTACATATATTATTAAGCATGATGTTCGTTGAATTTATTTATTTATTTTTTATATGATGTTGGTTGAATTGATTTTAGTTAGATGATATATCACTTTCAAGATTGGTAAAATAATAAATTAGATTCAACTATGAGGAAATACAAAGGTAGATGGAGGGAAAGGGAACGGAGAAAAAAGTGTGGGAGGACAAAAATAAAGTCTTTAAAAAATTTGGGGCTGACTTGTAATAAATAAAAATGTTACCGTCAAACTATTAGCTATTTTAACGCTTATAGCAGATTAAATTAACCTGTCGGGTCCAATTAACACTTGTCATAATTAAGTTAGTCAACTTAAGATGGGTTTGTTTAAATCCACTTTCATTCGGGATTAGTTAGACAGTACATGGTTGTGAGGTAAGACGTGGAATTTATTTAAAAAACATTTTTTTTAATAGTGATCAATCTTGTGAGTTGTTCGGTCGGACATGCCTAATATCAGTACTCTTTTTAATGATTAAAAACTATAAAATAGCATATATTTTTAAATTATTAAAAAAATTATTAAATCAATGTGACAGCAATTAGATTTCTGATAGTATATATATAAAAAATTTGTTAAAAAATATTATATCTGATCCTTCCACTTCAAAAAAAAAAATTATAAAATATCTTTCGTGCAAACCAAAAAAAAAATTGTTAATTAATGAAAGTGGCAAGAATTTTCGAGGTGCTTTCTCAAGTAACCCATTGCCAATATCTAAAGCATCGTCTTCTTTGTAAGAAAAACAAAAACAGAACTCTCCCTGGACTCTGTCTGTCTGTAATTGCCATTCATTTGCAGACAGCACATGTGTAAGAAAGACCCAAGTATGAGTAATAGCCCAAAGATACGATTCTCTTGCCTCCTATTCTTCCTTCTTCAACTCCTATTCAGTGTCGGCGTTGACTCTTTCGTATACGAGGCAGTAGAAAATTTAGCAATTAACTGCGGTTCCTCTGGAAATTCAAGTAATTCAGGTGACAGTCGAATCTGGATCGGAGACAACGAATCAGATGGCCACTTTTCCCTTATCGAACAGAAGAAAGATTCAGTTGACGGGATTACAACTCAGTTCGATTCTTCTGTTCCAAAAGTTCCCTACTACACTGCACGTCTATCTCGCTCTCAGTTCAACTACTCGTTTAGGGTTACAGAGGGCCAAAAGTTCATTCGCCTTCACTTTTTCCCATTCTCGTACAACAACCTCGACCGCTCCAACTCCCTTTTCTCTGTCTACGCCGGTCCTTTCACCCTTCTTAAGGACTTCAACGCTTCACTTACCGCAGACAACGACGACGATCCCCGGGATTTTGTCTTTAGAGAATACTGCATCAACGTTGACCAAGGTCAGATGTTAAATATAACCTTCATCCCTAGCCCTGTCCATCCAGATTGTTACGCCTTTATCAATGGGATCGAGGTTGTTTCTATGCCCAGTGATCTTTATTACTCTAAACCTAGCGGTGAAGCGTTAAAGCTGGTTGGTCATGAGGGGAATCCCTACACGATCTACAACAACATGGCTCTGGAGACAGTATACAGAATCAATGTTGGTGGTTCTCAAATCTCCCCAAACGAAGACACGGGCATGTACAGGTATTGGAACGATGATAATTCTTCTTACTTGGAGCAGTTCTTCGACAGTAAAAACAGTACCCTTCAGCTGCCAGTCAATACTTGGCCAAAGAATTACACATTAATTCCCAACTACACTGCTCCAGATGATGTATACATCACTGCTATATCTTACGGGAAGAATCTCAATATAAAGTATAATGTTACTTGGAACTTTAAAGTGGACCCGCAGTTCATTTACATGGTCAGGCTACATTTCTGTGAGATTTCACCATCGATTACAGAAGCAAACCAAAGAGTTTTCTGGATCTTTATTGCAGAGATGCAGGCAGAGGAACGTGCCGATGTGGTTGCCTGGACGGGTCATAATCTTGTTCCCTATTACAAGGACTACGCTGTTATTTTCGACAAATTAGGAAGTTCCAAGGAACAAAACCTTTCAATTAAGTTGCTACCACAGCAAACACAGCGGGCTTACGATGTCATATTGAACGGGATTGAAATTTTCAAAGTAAGTGACACTGAGACGGGCAATCTCGCCGGATCCAACCCTGAACCACGTCTATCTCCCCCTCAGCCAATGGTGCCACCCACTAAGCGACCTAAAAGTTCAAAAGCAAAGACCATAGTTGCCACTATTGCTGGTGCAGGATCAGGCATCATTGTTATATCGATTATATGTTTCCTAATTTTTCGGCGGATAACTCGAGCTTCTGACGACAATGGAAAGTCAAAATGGACTCACATTTCTCTAGTCCCATCTAAATCTAGCAAATCCCATGGCTCATCATTGCCGTCTGATTTGTGTCGTTACTTTTCATTAGCTGAGATTACAGCTGCCACAAATAAATTTGATGATGTTTTTGTTGTTGGGATTGGAGGTTTTGGTAAGGTGTATAAAGGTTATATTGATGAGGGTACTACACCCGTTGCTATCAAACGGCTCAAACCGGATTCACAACAAGGAGCCCGCGAATTTGCAACTGAGATCGACATGCTCTCTCAGCTTCGCCACCTCCATTTAGTGTCCCTTATTGGTTACTGTAACGATGGCAACGAGATGATCCTCGTCTACGATTTCATGGCTCGAGGGACCCTCCGTGAGCATCTATATAACTCTGATAACCCGCCACTTTCCTGGAAGCAAAGATTGGAGATTTGTCTAGGTGCAGCACGAGGACTACACTATCTTCATACAGGTGCAAACAACAATATTATTCACCGTGATGTCAAGACTACAAACATTCTGTTAGATGAGAAATGGGTGGCAAAAGTTTCGGATTTTGGATTGTCCAAGGTTGGACCAACTGGAATGTCCAAGTCTCACATTAGTACCGTTGTTAAAGGTAGTGTAGGATATTTGGACCCTGAATACTATAAACGTCAACATTTGACTCTTAAGTCTGATGTGTACTCATTTGGTGTGGTGCTGCTTGAGGTATTGTGTGCGAGGCCACCCATACTTCAGGCAGTAGCTAAACCGCAGGCAAGCTTGGTAGAGTGGGTCCGTAAATGCTACAAAAATGGGGAGATTGATCGAACGGTTGATCATTTTTTAAAAGGAACTATTGCACCTCAGTGTTTAAATAATTATGTTGATATGGCTCTCAAATGTCTGCTTGAAGATGGAAATGAACGGCCATCAATGAATGATGTAGTGTGGGGCCTAGAGTTTACAATGCAACTGCAGGAGAGCATGGAGGGTACTGTGCTTGGTGGGAGTACTAAGGATATGAAAAAGGCCCTCTTAACAAATACTGTGATTGTTGATGTAGAAAGTGATGTGTTGTTCACCAGTACTGATGAATCGTCAACTATGTCTCAGGCGAGCAAGATGACTACAACCAGTAGTAAGAGTCAACCTTTAACTGCTGGGATGGTGTTCTCAGAACTTCAGGACCCTACCGCGCGATAATTGTGTTCTTTAACAAGTTCATAAGTTGGTATATGTTTTGGTTAGTGTACATGGTAAGTGTACTTAGATAATTTGTGAAGGTTTCTGGTTAACTTTCTGTTGATTTCATATATCTGCCTTTTGATATGCATGAAAAGGCCTTAAGCTGGGAATACCTAGCTATCTTAGAACACTTCTTATTCAATGCTATTAATCTGTTTGTACGCCAAAAGTAAAAGAAAAAATTACAATCTTTTCCAAGATTTGCATTTCAAGCAATATAATATGTATTCAAAAATTAAATTGCAACGCTCAAAATACCAACAGGAGAGGCGTAGGGCATGTTAAAAGAATTGGCTCTTAAGTTATGTTTGGTTGGGTGAAATGGATTTGGTAAGAATTAAAAGATGAAAAAAAGTAGAAATTGAGAAGAGTGGGAAACCCCGTGTCCTTTGTTTGATATATCAAGAATTCAAGATAAGAACTGAAAAAATGGACTGATCCAATGATAAAAAGATTATATTGTCCTTTAAATTTTTCTAAAAAATATATCAATTAAATAAAAATAAATGGCTCAACGCAGCACTAGAATTGGGTTGAGCAAACAGTTCTTATTGGTTTATTTATGGGCTTGTTGTTGGGCTTTGGCCTTTCTGATTGAGGGCCCATGTAACTCTTATGTTTGCTGGGGTTTATAGCTTCTATATATACTTCCAGAACTCTTTGTAAGTGTAGTTAGTTATAATCAGTTGCAACCCGTAAAAATTCAGTTCGAGTTTCCCCTCGTTTTCTCTTTGTTTCCTCCTTGCTTTCGCTGTGAACCTCTATAACAGTTCTACCAAATAAAAATAGAAAAAAAAAAAAAAGGAACAGGAACAGTGCTGCAATTTATCCTAATATTTAGAACAAATATTCACTTATGTAAAGCTTTAATTGATATGATAGATGGCATTGTATCAACTAATTAGAGGAACCCATTGAAAATATATCAACTAATTAGATATATCAAAAACAATTTATGTTACTTCCATAAACTTGTATAAAATTTTTATGTTATTTTGTGTAAACAAACTTGAAATATGAGCCATACATCTTAAACAAACTTTAATTTACAATATTTAAATATATTATAAATTTTTAAATTATTATTTTTTTACACATTTCATTTTTAATTTTTAATTATTTGCTTTTAAAATTATATATCAAGCTGGCTATTGAATTCATTAAAAAAAAATTAGCTTGACTTTACTTACTAATTAGAGAATTATTAATGAAATCAACTGTATGTTTCAATGTATCCACCCATGTTCAAGTTTAAAAATAATATGGGATAGGGTTTGATATATAATGTTAAAATTAAATAATTTAAAATTTTATAATATTTTAAAATATTTAAAAAGAAAAAGTGATAATTATGAATTAATAGAACAACCAAATGTCCACACTTGAGAGTGTAAAGTATGAAATCATTCATTTCTTATTTATATTTATATTAATATTTATTTATTATTTATATTAATATTAATTGATTTAAAAAAAAAAAAAAGAGAGAGTGTTAAATGTCCAGTGTGTTTAAAAAAGAATGAAAGAGATTTGTTAATATAAGCTTAACATTTATCAAGTAAAAATGCTTATATTTTTTAAGTATTAAGCTCATGTTAAAAGAAAGACGTGCATGTTAGCAAAATTAACATGATTTCTTTTATATTACAAGAGGATATTAGAAGAGATGATTAAGGAAGTTTTCATAAAGCATTTTATAATATTTAATTGATTTCCTTTTAATTTAAACATAAATATATGCTTTGGAGTATTTTGTTGCTTAGCCAAGTGGTATGTACAAAATATATAATTGATAAACACCCTCGTAGAAATTATCTAGAGTAGATGGGGGGGATATGTCCAGGACTTTTGTCGGTTCGTGGAGCCAGTCGCGTGGTTCTTCGTTAATGATTAATTGTGAAGCCTGTTCCTTCACGGATCACACCAACACTATGCGGAAAAGACTTTTATATAGACATGTCTGGTAATAATTTCCAGGGTCTCTGTCGGCAGAATTTCGAGTCAATTCACCATATGAATGCTGTTTATGTTATTTTATTCACAGAAATGTTACAGGCAGGTGTGGTTATACACACTCATTTTTTTATTATTTTTAATTTTTTTTATGTATGTTTTTATTTTATTTTATTTTTATAATTTTATAATTAAAAAAAGAAATTAGCATGCAATTATGCCACAAATGAACGGAGAGAATAAGGAATTTACCTGCAGGTACAAATTTCTACATTTATTTATGAAATTTAATTAGCTTACATCTCACATAAACCGGTCCTTGGGTTTATGAAATGGCATAGATCTAAACCGAGGCACAGTTGATTTCAACATTAAAGAAAAAGACACATCAATGCATGATTATTACTGGTAGTGGCAAAGCCTGTTAAAGTCAGATCCAGTGCCACAGTTTTCGGATCTTTTAGGAGGAGTGCTTACAGCGGAAGTACGAAGAGCTGATAAAGTTAAAGGGTCTTCTCCGGCAAGCATTCTTCTTAAAGGACCATCCATGAACAAACTTAAGCCGTCATCAATGGCATCGCTGGAGCAGTCGTGGATGTTGCCGACACAGCCTTCGGTGGCGTCGGAAATGCTCGGTGTTGAATTGCTCACTCTTGATGAATCCATAGCAGCCAGCCTGCAATATTCAAGTTTCCAAAATATTAGCATTATAACTAGGGAAAGGTGCACAAAGCTTCCCTTCATTCTTTCTCTCGGGCAAGGGTAGCTATCTATCTTATCCAGCCAACTCTTGCAGAAGTGGTTGTTATATAGAGAAGATAAGGAGAGAATCAAATTTTTCTTGTACATTCATTTATGTTTATTTTATAGAAAAGAAAACCTATCAATCATGTCCCATATTTACTTACAAACGTGATAATAATGATTGTAATAATAATAATATTAACAACAATATTAACATGTGAGGGGTAATATGGTCTTTTAACCATATTTTCTTTTCATTTTTTCACACCAAAGTGATTCTATGTTAGTGTTAGTCTTTACTCAAAGGTATTTTACTGTTAGTGTTGCCATCCTACGTTTAAGTGTAAATCGAAAGAATAAGAACTGAATTTTTTTTTTTTTAACTTTTTAAAACAAAATTTTAATATTCTCTGATAAACTAAATGTCAAAGTAAAACGTAAAGAAAACTCCGGGCAAGTGGCAACAAGTTTCGTGGTGTTTTCCCAACAGACTATTAATTTGCTAATATTAAAAGCAAGCATCCTTCAGACAGATACAATGAAAGTAAATCTTCCTCTTCCAAGAAAAACAAAAACAGAAATCATCTTGCAGTCGCAATATTTTCCATTTGCAGACACTACGTTATCAGAAAGAACGGTGAGCTTAGCCGCAAGTATGAGTAATAGCCCAAAGATTCGATCCTCTTGCCTCCTATTCTTGCTTCTTCAACACCTATTCAGCGTCGGCGTCAACTCTTTCGAATACGATGCCGTAGAAAATTTGGCGATCAACTGCGGTTCCTCTGGACAATCAATCGGCGGTTTAAATGATTCTCGAATCTGGATCGGAGACAAGGACTCAAATGACCAGTTTTCCCTTATTGAAGATGGTAAAGATTCAGTTGACGGGAATACAACTCAGTTCGATTCTTCTGTTCCACAAGTTCCCTACTACACTGCACGTTTTTCTCGCTCGGAATTCAACTACAGCTTTAAGGTCACAGAGGGCCCAAAGTTCATTCGTCTTCACTTTTTCCCATTTTCCTCCGGCAATTTCGACCGCTCCAACTCCCTTTTCTCTGTCTACGCCGGTCGTTTCACCCTTCTTAATGACTTCAACGCTTCACATACCGCAGACAACGACGACGATCCCCTGTATTTTGTCTCAAGAGAATACTGCATCAACGTTGACCATGGTCAGAGGTTAACTATAGCCTTCGTCCCTAGCCACGCCCATCCAGATTTTTACGCCTTTATCAATGGGATCGAGGTCGTTTCTATGCCCACAAATCTTTATTACCCTAAACCTGGTACCCAAGGGATAAAGCTGGTTGGTTATGACAATCGCTTCGTGATGGAAAGCAACATGGCTCTGCAGACAATGTACAGAATCAATGCTGGTGGGTCTCAAATCCCTTCAAACAGAGACACTGGTATGTACAGGTATTGGGATGATGATTATTCTTACTTGGTAAAGGCCTACAATATTAGCGTGCCGGTTAATTATTGGCCAAAGAATTTCACACTAATTCCCAACTACACTGCACCATTTGAACTATATCTCACTGCTCGCAGTTACGGGAGGGATTCCACTTCAAAGTATAATGTAACATGGAACTTTAAAGTGGACCCGCTGTTTATTTACATGGTGAGGCTACATTTCTGTGAGATTGAATTAAACATTACAGAAGGAAACGAAAGAGTTTTTCAGATCTTTATTGATGGCATGATGGCAGAGGATCGTGCCGACGTGGTCATGTGGACGAAGCATAATCTTGTCCCCATCTATAAGGACTATATTGTTAAAATAGCAGGAAGCTTGAAGCAACTAAACCTTTCAATTAAGTTGCAACCAATACGAACAATGTTTGCTGATGATGTGATATTAAATGGGCTCGAAATTTTCAAAGTAAGTGACATTGGTACAGGCAATCTCGCCGGACCCAACCCCGAACAACGTCTATCTCCCCCTCAGTCATTGGTTCCACCGGCTAAACCACCTAAAAGCTCAAAAGGAAAGACCATAGTTGCCACTGTCGCAGGTGCAGGATCGGGCCTCATTGTCATATCCTTCATATGTTTCCTAATTTATAGGCGAACAACTCGAGGTTCTGCCAACAATAGAGATTCAAAGTGGAGACCCATTTCTCTAGTCCCCTCTAAATCAAGCAAGCCCCACGGCACATCATTGCCATCCGATTTATGTCGTTACTTTTCGTTTGCTGAGATTACAGCCGCCACAAATAACTTCAATGATGTTTTTGTTATTGGCATTGGAGGGTTTGGTAAGGTGTACAAAGGGTACACTGATGATAGCACCATCCCTGTTGCCATTAAAAGGCTCAAACCAGGTTCACAACAAGGAGCTCACGAATTTGAAACTGAGATCGCGATGCTCTCTCAGCTTCGACACCTCCATTTGGTGTCCCTCATTGGTTATTGTAACGATGGCAACGAGATGATCCTCGTCTACGATTTCTTGGCTCGAGGGACCCTTCGTGAGCATCTATATAACTCTGATAACCCGCCACTTTCCTGGAAGCAGAGACTGGAGATTTGTTTAGGTGCAGCACGAGGATTACACTATCTTCATACAGGTGCAAAACACAACATCAT
Source organism: Bauhinia variegata (assembly GCA_022379115.2). Lineage (NCBI taxonomy): Eukaryota > Viridiplantae > Streptophyta > Magnoliopsida > Fabales > Fabaceae > Bauhinia > Bauhinia variegata. Next base: position 18,052,092 of record CM039428.1, on the reverse strand, counting down.
TCACCGTGATGTCAAAACTACAAACATTTTATTAGATGAGAAATGGGTGGCAAAAGTTTCGGATTTTGGATTGTCCAAGGTTGGACCCACGGGGATGTCCAAGTCTCACATAAGTACTGTTGTTAAAGGTAGTGTAGGATATTTGGACCCTGAATACTATAAACGTCAACATTTGACTCTTAAGTCTGATGTGTACTCATTTGGTGTGGTGTTGCTCGAGGTATTGTGTGCAAGGCCACCCATTCTTCAGGCAGTAGAGAAACAGCAGGCAAGCTTAGTGGAGTGGGTCCGTAAATGCCATACAAATGGGGAGATTGATCGAACGGTTGATCCTTTTTTAAAAGGAACTATAACGCCTCAGTGTTTAAATAATTTTGTTAATATGGCTCTCAAATGTCTGCTTGAAGATGGAAATGAACGGCCATCAATGAATGATGTAGTGTGGGGCCTAGAGTTTACGATGCAACTGCAGGAGAGCACGGAGGGTACTATGCTTGGTTGGAGCACTGAGGATGAGAAAAGGGCCTTCTCAACAAATACTGCGAGTGTTGATGTTGATAGTGATGTGTTGTTCACCGGTACTGATGAATCGTCAACTAGGTCTCAGGCGAGCAAGATGACTACAACCAGTAGTGAGGACCAAACGTTAGTTCGTGGGATGGTGTTCTCAGAGCTTCAGGTACCGCGAAATAATTGTTCCAAAATTATATCGTAGTTTCAATTCCAAGTTAAAAATAATTACAATAGTTTAAAAGAAATGGTTTTCTTTAACAAGGACATAAGTTGATATCTGTTTTGGTTGGTGTATATAGTAAGTGTACTTAGATTATTTGTGAAGGTTTCTAGTTAGACTTCCCGTTAGTTTCATGTATCTGCTTTTCATATGTATGAAAAGGCCTTGAGGTAATACCTAGCTATTTTAGAACTTTTTTTTTATAAAATGCCATTAATCAGTTTGTACGCCAAAAGTAAATGAAAAATCTTCAATTTGTTCCAAGATTTACACCTCATTCTATATATAATATTTGTTAATATTGGTGTTGCTAGAATACAATTTGTTGTATTCAGAAATTAAGCTGTCAAGCACAACAGATAAATGTATGCTTGCTTTTGGTACTATTCGCTTGGAATTTTAGGGCTTTGAATGATTTTGTTTTTTGTTACTTAGCTACAATTCCACTTTCAAGTTTGCATGGCATATTTTTATTTTCCAAAGACATCTCCAAGATTCGGCTCTCCATTATTGCACCGCATTCATATAAAAAAGAGGCATGTTATATCTACATTTGTTTATTTATACATATTTTACACTTTATTTTCATTTCTATATCCCTTTTATTTTTATCTTTTTTAATTTTATATTTACGATTTTACTATTATAAATAACTTCCAAATACATGGTGTAAAAAAGGATTTACGCCCACTTGAATCTACAATCAGGTGTAGACTCTCTTTGTTTTGGTTATTTTATGAAGATAAAATTATAAAAAAAATAAAAAAGATCAAAAGAGACATACAAAAAAAGGAAAAGATACGTAAAAAAAAACATATAGCATAACTCTACTTTGAAACAGTAACAACTTTTTTCCTATTAATTAAAGTTGATTAAGTAAATTGTATATTGATATTAAACTTTATCAAAAACAAAACTTTTTATAAATATTATCAATGATGAAATCTATTTTTATAACTTCCCATTACTAGGGGTGGGCACGGCCGGGAATTGGGTCTTCCCTGTCCCGTCCCCAAAAAAAAACATTGTCCCCGTTCTGGTTAAATTTAAAAATAAAATAAAATATGTGTATAAAGTAATAAGAGAGATGTTGAAAGTATATAGAAAAAAAAGAAAAGTGGGTGTAAACAATAAAAATAGGGGTGTGAACAGTAACATCCAAGACAAATATATATATATATATATATATAGTTATCGGTACAATTTTGGGATGGGATGGGACATGCTTACACAAAATTCGAGATGTGACCGGGACGGGATTCTGCTTGTCCCGGTCCTATCTCGAAAATTCATCGGGATAAAAAATTATGTTTCGATCCCGTCCCGAACCTTTCGAGTAGGGCCGAGACACCGGCCCGTCCCGGCCCGTGCCCACTCTTACCCATTACCGTAAACGCTATTTTAAAACACTACGAAATTTTTTTTGGCATTGCTAGGAGATGAGCTCACGTCTGTGCACCTCCAATCTTGAAGTTTTAGTATTTTACTACTAAAATACAGCCACATTAACAAAGTTTTATCTTAAGTATTTTGGGTTATGCGACCTAAATATAAATATCTTGCAATAATACAAAATAAGTTTATCTTAATTATTTTAAAAAAATCATAATTTTCCTTTTCATGTCAATTAATATCTATATATATATATATATATAATTTAGTTGGTTGAACTGATCATCCAATAATTAACTAATAAACCAGTAAATTATAAAGATAAAATTATTTTGTCTGGTTGAACTGACTTAATATCTGGTCTGATTTTTAAAACTATGTATAAAGTATGTCTTATTGTTCTTTACTATTTTTTTTTTTTTTCCGAGTAAACACGTTGATTCAATTACTAGTTTGAGTCAAATACGCATTTCCTACCACTTTTTTCATCTCACAAACAGATAGTCATTTAGCCGAGTAGCATACAGCCACTAGCATTTGAGATTTTCCCTGTATGGTATGACTTCAAACCCATTGTTGCGTTTATAAAATTGAGAACTGATAACTTGTTAGAATATATTCAAATTGCAGAAGGAGTTGTAAAAATGAATTTGAGCTCACCTACCAGTGTCACCATTAGCTGGTTTGCACACCTTCTACCATTCTCACTAAATTTCGTTCCTGCCACGCAGATTTTAATCTCGTTGGACTCAACAAGATGATCTTATTTTGTCTTTTAAACTGTGTTGAAGAGAAAAAACCAAAATATAACTTTGGAGAAAAGCCAAATGAAATGTAAATGATAGTTGTGCACCAGCTAGGTAGCCCTTCAGGAGGAGATATTCTACGTTCTTGTTTTTACATTTATCTGAATTGTCAGATTAAAGCTTCCCTATAATATCTTGTGGAGCCTTCACAATAGGAAAGACAATTCATTTCCGGTTGCATGCGTCACACGCATTCTTTATCGCGTAGTTGTGATGGACGACTACTATTGTTTGAGAACGAATGACAAGGACCACTTTAACCAAAAAAAAAAAAACTCTTGATTTTCATAATGTATCTTATCAATTTGAACCTTGAAGTATATGCAAAGCATAGACTTACACATATCATATATTGAAATTGTGATAGTAGGAGAATTGTGAAGTCAACAAGCTCAATTGTCATGTTAAAAACTCATTTAACTTAAAAACTTTAAATATAATAAAAAAATAATTTATAAACATTCTCTTAATAATTTAAATTTTTAAATTAAACCAATTTTTGCTAATTAAATTCACCTTTGGTTTCCACTCTATGGCTCTGAATTAATTATTTGCATAACCAATCATTCAATTGTATGACATTTTTCAGTTATTACTTCCTAATTCCGATGTGATCTAAAATGAAGGAAAAGAAAACTCTAACGGAATTTTTTAGATATAGTACTCTTTTAAAAATAAAATAATAAACCTAGATTACTCTTAAATAATAGAATACTCTCTTAATTATAGCTCATATGTTCTTTAATATGAAAATTCTCAATGTTATTAATTATCAAACGTTATAAAATTGTTTATAAAAAGCGTCTATTTATTGGCAATAAAATTTGCTAAGAATTACTAAATAGATGTCCTAGTGTAACTTAATAATAAAACAACCATAGTTTAGAATAAGAAAAACGATAATAATGAAAAATAATTGATAATCTAATCGGATAAAAACTGAATAATAAATAAGCCATAAAACTCTAAATCCTAATTAATTGAAACTCTAGTAATATAATTACCTATTTTACATTGAAATGCTTAATCGCCACTATTTGTGTATTTTCATTTTTACATCTCTTTTTATTTAATATCTCTCTTATTTTTTAAATAATTTTACTTTTACAAAATAATTGCATTAATAGATGTATATAAAAGAATGTACGAAATAGCATTCTCCGTAAATAATTAAATGGTCTTGTGCCATAGGTGATGCCAAGTCTACAAAGCAAGTTGGAATTGAAATAGGGTTCTTTTCCTACTTTTGATGGGTAAAAACAGAAGAATACAAGAAAACAACCAAGAAAAAGTTGTTCCAATTTTGTTTTCCCAGCAAGTGGTGTAACATTAGTCTCATGTACTTGAAATCTAATTAATTTTGTATCTCACATTGTAAGTTTATTAGTTTAATTTTTTATATTTTAAATTTATCAATATTAATAGTTATTTATATTAGATAAAAGAAATTAATATGAATTGTAAAATATTTTTTTAATTAAACTAGAATTAATTAAGAGAGAAAGAACAATACAAAGTCTAAGTTAGTAAAATACAACGTCTAAAAAATTAAGTCCCTGAAAAGTCAGCATACATAAAAAGAAAAACAAGAGAAGGCATAAAATCAAAATATAACAAATTACGATCCAACAATATACCCCTTTTTTGCTATGGGATTTGCTACTTGGTTGGCTTCTCTGTAAGGAATAGAATTTATTAAAATTTCAAGTGTAAAAATAAGAGTTTTCTTTTTCTTTTGTTTAATGACTTCTTTTTTTGGAACTAAAATTTTGATATAATTTCTCATTAAATAACAATGCTCAAAATACTAACAGGGAGAAACGTCAAAGAGAAAGCATCAGCATGTATGTTAATTAATGACCATATTTTTCCGAGACTTTACTAAATTGTTAGTCGTTGGACCTAAACTAGCACATGCTTGCACTAATTGGCAGTTTGCATGTTGAGCTTTCATGCTTAATAAGCACTAACAATGACCTTTCAGCAGAAAAGAGGACCGACTAGGGTTCCCACTCTATATGGCCTTATTCTCTAACCTTATGCAAAAGGATGTAGAATATAATTGATAGGCTGGCATCATAATTATGTGATATATGAACCATTAACTATTAATCTTGCTTATAGCCTCTCATTTTGATTGAATACATGAAGGATTCTCTCATCCCTCTGTAGTGAGAATGCATCACTAGATTACAATCCAATGCTTACGTCATCAGTACGAGTTGTAAACCAATAAAGTTGAAAAAATGGATATTTCTTGTGGCACTTTGTACTTGAATTGCCAGTATTCGAATGTTCACGTCCCGTGTATTTTCCAATTAGACTTTTCAACTCCTTTTTTTTTTTTTTTAAATTACTTTCTCTTCGCCAATCCATTTTCCATCAATTATTTGGCACCCACTTTTTCTTCGCTTTCAATTATACATGTAAATGTATACTGCAAATTGTTTATAGATGTGCATAGGTTATGCATTATATAATTGCAAATTGTTTATAGGTATGCACGGATTATGCATTAGATAGATTAATATATGGATTAGATGTCAAGGATATTGTTTATTTCCTGAACTTTCAATTTGGGCACATCACTGCTAATATATTAGTATTGGCTTGCAATGTCTTCCCATAGTATGAAATGAACAGAACGTAGAAAAATAGACATGATTATTTTTTCTCAAAAAAAATAAAAGAGTCACAAACTACCAAAACAATCCCATAGAAAATTCAATTGAAATAATTGATCGGGGTAGCTAAGTTGAATTTTTCCTTAATGTTATTATGGTTTGATTGCGGATATTTTGTTTAAAATGACTTACAACTTTTTGCTTATTTACATACAATTGAATGTCTATCTTTAGCTACATCACAGGGAAAAACCCTCAGCATGCATTATCGCGGAAAAAATAAATTGAATGCTAACTAAAGATGTTAGGGGAAAAGAGAACCTTGAATAAAATTGATTCAATCTTTTTGTCTTTTCCTTTTCGTTATAAAGTAATATAGTGAAAAATCCATAATGTCATCTAGTTCACTACATAATTTCTTACAATTAATTAAACCATACTTAACAGTTTATATTAAATTTATTTTTGATCTACTAGACAAGACATTCAATTTAATCTTTTACTATTATACTAAACTATTTTTGTTAGATATACAAATGTAAGTTAGAAAAACAAAAGTCACTCGCTAAAAGAACATAAAACTTGTAAGAGAGACATATAAATAAAAACCTATTAATGTGTTAAGGTTTTGAGTTTTCACAAATATGATCTCTTACAAGCAGGTTCATGCCATGTTTCTTTCCGGTGTGTAAAGTGACCCCAGTTCACAAGGATCTTAGTTAATTTGTTAATGTGACACTTCTCATTTGGTAATAATGAATATAGTTTTACATACATTGTTTTAATATCCTTTAACATTTCTACGCACATCATTCTAGCAACAAGTGTAACGGGTCCATAAATGCCATGAAAATGGGGAGATAGATCGAAGGATTGATCCTTTTTGAGAGGAACTATAACACTCTAGTGTTTAAATATGTTGATATCGCATTTAATTTTTTGCTTGAAGATGGAAATCAACAGTCATCAATTAATGAATGGCCTAGAATTTACACTGCAACTGCTGGAGAGCTTAGAGGGCACTGTGCTTGGTAGGACTGAGGATGAGAAAAAGGTGGAGGGGGTGCCCTCCTAACAGATGTTGTGAATGATTTTATGTGAAATGCCTCATTTTAGTTTCTATAGAAGTGTTGGATGTTTCATTTATAAAATTCAGCGCAATTATCAAGTAGTTAAGTTCAATAAGCATATTGATAAAAGTTTAATTTTTAATCATATATATATATATATATATATATATATATATATATATATATTACAAGAGATTGTATTCACTTTAATAATCTCATTGCTTAAAAAATAATTAGTGTTTATCGCTTGGTCAAACTAAGAGATACTCTAGTTGCCTTCTACATTGCCGTAAGTCAGCATGTAAATGTTTCTAGTATGTTTGTTCGGATAATTTGTAAATTGTTTCAAGTTAGACATCCTGTTTCATGTATATAGCATTCTGATAAGTGTGAAAAGGCAATTGGAGTAATTTGGTGTCTTCTGATTTTTGTAAACTTACATAATCTTTACAAGATTTAAGGCAATTCAGTAAATAATTATTTCTACCTAAAAAGAATGATTAAATATAGTTAGAGTTTTTAGAATGTGTATGAACTTTACATAATCTTTTAACCCAAATTTACCTATGTTGAATTTTAATTATATTAATATAAATAAATATAAGCTTAATTATTGCAAAGATGATACTTTGCCATAGCTGGGCAGAAAATCGCAACCAAGTATTCTTTGAATGCCCTGCTTCTACTGAGATTTTGAAAACCCTAATGAATTTATGTGTAGTTAATTTGGTATAGGCACTACTCAGTTCCTTGGCAATATGTTCTAGAATATGCTAGAACAAAACCGGGACGAATTTTTTACGAGAGCTGTTGTGTTTTGTAGAAACATGTTTGAGATGACAATCGTAAAAGAAACAAAGGACGGTGAGTTTTAGCAACCACGAGTAAAATCAGAGCATTTTTGAGCAGTGCTTTCTGATTTTCTTGGGGGCAAGCAGTCACGATAAGGTTTTGCTTTTCCACAAGGGACAGCCTGACCCTTATCTTACTGCCGTATATCCCTATTATTCCGCCGTGGTGGGAATCCAGGGGAAACTCGGCGTACGGATCATTGGCGATCAGGCAGTCATAGCCGGCGCCACCACACCTGGCGTAGCTGCCATTGATCTTCCCTGAAGTTGCCCTACTGAGATCTGCATGAACCAGCAGGATCAACGTTATCAGCATGCTAGCATGAATTGAATCTTCGTGGAAGGAAAGGCTCAGTTTGCATTGCTGCACCAAGAGTATTGCATCCTTCGTATAAATACTTATTTTGATATTTTTTACTTAAAATTTTTATTAATTTAAATTTTTATATTTAAAATTTTAATTAATTCTCTCTCTTATATTTTAAATTTATTAATTTAATTTTTTATATTTTAAATTTTTTATTAATTTACTTTTAAAATTTATTAATATTTTTAAATGTAAAAAATTAAATTAATAAATTTAAAAAATTTAAAGAACCGTATTAATTAAAAAATTATATATAAATAACTAACTTAATAAATTTAAAATAAAAAATTAAATTAATAAATTTAAAATATCAAATATCAAATCTATAAAAATATAAAATATAAAAGATTAAAATGAATATTTATTTGTACTTAACTTTTTTGTTAGATAAAAATAGGTGGCTATGTTTTAGACTCTAGATTATCTAAGATTGGATCCTGTAATATATTTAGGTCGGCTGTTACTACAATTATTATCGAAGGAGTATTTAAAAAAATTAAAATTTAATATTACAAGTATTATTAAAAATAAATTTACTCATCAATATTCAAAAATACAGTAAAATAGCATATGTTTTCTCCATTTATGAAAGCAACAATTGCAAATGTTCAAATAAATTGAGTGAGATTACCTATAATTGTATTGTTTGCTCACGTATATGGGTAGAGCTAGGAAATCAGGGATGTCACAATCTCTCAAATTTTTAATTTTATCTTAGTTTTATACAATAGTTGTGCTTTTTATCTCCTAAAATTTAATTACCTATGTATTTTAAGTTACCTTTCTTACTTAAATCTTAACTTCGCTAATCATGTTGTTTAAAGGTACAGAGAGTAGGGACCATGAATGGTCGTATTGCGAGAGCATCCTGGTAAAATGAGGAACAGATTTAGAGAGGGGGAAAGGGGCCCACCCTTCGTTTAAAAATTTTTAATACTTTATATTTATAATGTTTTAATTATTATACTTATATATAAAAAAATTATCTAATAATTAGAATTTGAAACTTACTGTTTTTTCTTAAACAATTTTTTGTGCCCTTTTTATGTCATTTCTGGATCCATCCCTCTTCGTAATCAAAAGCACAATTGATGATGAAAGCCAAGATCAATTACATGAGTAGCACTGACAAGTTGATGCTGAAATCTGAACGCACAAAGGTGATGTTATGTACAGGCCTATGGCTATTGGTCTGATTGACCACTGTGACTCAAACGTTCAACCGGCACATTTCACGTCAAACAATCAATTACCAAATCAAATTAAATTTTCTTCTCTTTAAAAGTCATATAGGTGTTTTATAATTTGTACCACCACGTGTCAAAAGTTGGTAATTTCATGCTTAACAGGTAATTTACCCCTAATATTATTTAATCATGGTGGTCAAGTGCGCACCCACCCTTAACCATTTGCTGTCCCCGACTAATGCGAGTTTAGCTTAGACTAGACTTCTCTTCAACCAAATACCTAATTGCTGGTCTGTTTCTAATGCCATTTTGAGAGGGCCTTCTACAGAAACCAAGACATCACTGCGGCAAAGACACTAGAAGAGCACTGTTTGATTTGATCGAGAAGTACAGAGGGGGAAATTTCAAATTCCCGTCTCTATTCTAAGGGCTGGGGAAATTTCAACCAATAGACCTTTTTTGCAATGTTATTTGGTTGCTTTCTCTACCAGGAATAAAATTAGTAAGGTTTTAAGTACAAATTAAAATTAATTAAAATTTTAAATGTAAAAATTAAAATAGTATTCTGTTTTTCTTTTATTTAATGATTTTCTTTTTAGAACCAAAATATTGATATAATTCCTCTAACTTAATAGCAATGTTCAAAATACTAACAAAAGAAAAACGCCAAAGAAAAAACATCAACATGTTAATTAATGGATATATCTTTCAAGGCTCTACTGAAGTGTTGGTCGTTGGACCTAACTAGTCACATTCTTGCACTAATTGGCAGTTTGCATGCTGAGCTTTCATGTTTTATAAGCACTAACACTGACCTTTCAGCAGAAAACTAGGGTTCCCACTCTATATAGCTAGCCTTATTCTCTAACCTTATGCACGTAGAATATAATTGATAGGCTGGTATCATAATTATGTGATATATGAACCATCAACTATTAATCTTGCTCACAGCCTCTCATTTTGATTGAATACACGAAGGATTCTTTCTCATCCCTCTGTTGAGAATATCTCCATCACAAAATTACAATCCAATGCGTACGTCATTAGTACAAGTTGTAAAGCAATAAAGTTATAAAATGGGTATTTCTTGTGGCACTTTGTGCTTGAATTGTCAGTATTCGAGTGTTCACGTGCCATGTGTTTTCCAATTAGGCTTTTCAACTCCTTGTTTGTTTTTTTAATTACTTTGTCTTCACCAATCCATTTTCCATCAATTTTTTGGCACCCACTTTTTTATCGCTTTCAATTATACACGTAAATATGCATTAGATAGACTAATATTTGGAATAGATGTCAAGGAATTACTGCTAATATATTACTATTGGCTTGTAATGTCTTCCCATAGTATGAAATGAAGAGAACGTAGAAAACTAGACATGATTATTTTTTTCTCAAAAAAAAAAAAAGAGTTACAAACTACCAAAACAATCCCATAGAAAATTCAATAGAAATAATTGATCGAAGAAGGTAAGTTGAAATTTTTCCTTAATGTTGTTATGGTTTGATTGCGGATTTTTTTTTTTCAAAAATGACTTACAACTTTTTTCTAATTTACATACAATTGGATGTTTATCTTTAGCTACAGCACAGGGAAAAACCCTCAGTATGCATTGTCATGGAAAAAAAAAATTCATCTCGAATGCTAACTAAAGATGTTAGGGGAAAAGAAAACCTTGAATAACATTGTTTCAATCTTTTTATTTTTTCCTTTTTGTTATAAAGTAATATAGAGTAAAAAATGCATAATGTCATCTAGTTAATTACTTAATTTCTTACAATTAATTAAACTATAATATGATCTAGTTAACTATATATAGTCATTCTTTTTAAGAAATTGAGTAGTATTTAGGGCAATTCAGTAAATTTAATGTAAACTGTTAAGTATGGTTTAATTAATTGAATTTTTGATTCATCATCATAATTTGGAGATGGCCTAGCCCAATTCGAAAGCCCATATTACCTAGAAAATAGATTCACATCATTTCAAAAGTGGCCATTTCTTTTACACACGGGCATACCTATGAAAGGTTGAAAATATCTTAAAAACCTATGTATATATATATTTTTTTAAAATAAAAAACCCTTCCCACACCAAAGCAGGTGCAATCTCTCACTGCTGACACACACCCCATCAAGCCGAATCCACGGCACACCTTAGAAATTAATTCGCCCAAAATGGATTTCTCCGTTACTGTCACATACCTTATCAATATTTTTTCTTTTAAGTTTTTAAATATAAATTCTAAACTTACGAATTTATAAATTCGTGATAGAAATTTACAAGACAAATTTTATCACTAGCAGATTTATCAAAATTTGGTAGTTAGTTGTCCTAAAATCTATCCTATGAGTTTAGGGGATTTATTATAAATCTGTAAATTATAAAAAGCCGTAAATATCAAAACCTAAAGAAAGAGAATATCGTGATGGACTCCTGGGGGGAAGATATTCGATGGATAGGGTGTAAACTAGAAGTGAGAAATTTTTTGGGTGTGTATGCAATGACGGATCCTAAAAATTTAAGCTGTAAAGACAACATCTTTGTCTCCTCAGCTCATTGTGCCAACTTTTCAAAACAATTACCAAACTTCATCTCATTTATACGGTGATGTCATCTCCGTTTAATTGATAGTCACCAATTATACGGCACACTATTGTTAAAGTGGGTAACAAGTTATTGAAAGCAAATAATATAGTGTACGTTGCTTAAAGAAGATTGATGCAGAAACTTCAATAAGTTTATATATTCCTATAATGAAAATTCTTTTAATTTCTGACACAATAAAATGAAAAGAATCTGCTTAACCTCAAGTTTTCTCCAAGTATTATTTTGCCTCTTGTCCTATATTTTCTCTTTCCTATTGTTAGGACTGGAGCTTAGATGCCATGATATTGGTGGGGATAACTTTATTAAATAACACGTAGATAATTAAAGAAAATTGCACTTCTATGTGTTTGTGGAGACAATCACATGGTTCTACTTTAGTACTTTTCTATGTCAACATAGATGTCTTTGCCATTCGATTTTGATTTGTCTCACTGTATGTATGAGGAGAGGCTATTAATATGCTTCAGGACCCTACTGCGCGGTAATTGTTTTCTTTAACAAGGCCATAAGTTGGTAAATGTTTTGGTTAGCGTATATGGTAAGTGTACTGAGATAATTTGTGAAGATTTCTGGCTAACTTCCTGTTAATTTCATATATCTGCTGTTGATATGCATGAAAAAGGCCTTAAGCTAGGAATACCTAGCTATCTTAGAACGCTTTTTATTCAATGCCATTAATCTGTTTGTACGCCAAAAGTAAAAGAAAAAACTACAATCTTTTCGAAGATTTGCATCTCAAGCAATATAATATGTATTCACAAATTAAATAGCAATGCTCAAAATACCAACAGGGAGAAGACAAAGCATCAGCACATTAATTAATGGCCAGGCTTTTCCAAGACTTTTCTGAAATTTAGTCGTCGAGCCTAACTTGTTACATGCTTGCACTAGTTTAATTAGCTGACGATGAGAAAAGATGGGAGAAGCACAGGGCATGTTAAAAGAATTGGCTCTTAAGTTTTGTTTGGTCGGGTGAAGTGGATTTTGGTAAGAATTAAAAGAGGAAAGAAAGTAGAAATTGAGAAGAGTGGGAAACCCCGTGTCCTTTGTTTGATATATCAAGAATTCAAGATAAGAACTGAAAAAATGGACTGATCCAATAATAAAAAGATCATATTGTCCTTTAAATTTTTCTAAAAAATATATCAATTAAATAAAAATAAATGGCTTAACGCAGCACTAGAATTGGGTTGAGCAAACAGTTCTTATTAGTTTATTTATGGGCTTGTTGTTGGGCTTAGGCCTTTCTGATTGAGGGCCCGTGAAATTTATGTTTGTTAGGGTTTATAGCTTCTATATATACTTCCAGAACTCCAAGTATAGTTAGTTATAATCAGTTGCAATCCGTAAAAATTCAGTTCGAGTTTTCCCTCATTTTCTCTCTGTTTCCTTCTTGCTTTCGCTGTGAACCTCTTCAAGAGTTCTCCCAAATAAAAATAGAAAAATAAATAGGAACAGGCTGCAATTTATCCTAATATTTAGAACAAATATTCACTTATGCAAAGCTTCAAATGATATGATAGATGGCATTGTATGAATAAAAACAAAATAATTAAGGTAACTGCTATAACTTTGAAAACATATAAATGGATTCTCGAGGATACGATCGTTGGAAACCAGTTATTATTATCTTTTTTGTAGAAGTAGTATTATTCTTTTATCCAAACCATACAATTTTTAGGTAAATTTTACTGACCTTGCCTTCAAAAATTATGAATTTTATATTTAAATATATATATATATATATATATATATATATATATATATATATATATATATATATATATATATATATATATATAATTTGGGGTTCTATACTCTTAAGAATTAGTGTGAAAGTGATTGTGAATGTTAACTCAAATAATCATATATCAACTTATAATTTTTAAGGATGAATGATTTATGTTGTAGTCTAGATGTGCATAATGATTTATTGTGGTAGTAGCTAGGCAGCTAAATGTCTATGGGGTTTTATGAGTTAATGAGGATATATTTAATTTCAAATACTCTCTTTTGCCCAAAAAAAAAGAAAAAGAAAAAGGTTCTATTTTAATTGTAATTTTTCAGCAGCTCGGATGTCTTCTTTCAATGAATAACATAGTAAAATTGTATTACTAATTAAAATGATTCATTTTTCTTAGATTTCACCGGTATCATTTTTAAATGACAGAAGAATTTTTGGGCTTCAAAAGTTTGAGAAAACACCATTAATTTTGTTCAAATCATTATGGACTTCCAATTTAATTCCTCTCTTGTAAAATATTCAAAGTGCCCTTTTTGTTAAATTTTCAGCATGATACTAGAGTCACGGGTAGATATATCGACTAATTAGAGAAATCCATTAATATATCAGATATATCAAACAATTTATATTATCCCACATAAATTTATACAAATATTTTATGTTATTCCTTGTAAACAAACTTGAAATGTGGGCTATACCTCTTCCTAAACACACTCGAAATTTTTATAATATTTTAAAAATATGTCAACTAATTTGATATAGAAACTAATTAGAGAAACCTATTTAAAATTTTATAATTGATAAACACCCTCGTAGAAATGATCCACAGTAGATGTAGGGGATATGTCCAAGACTTTTGTGTGTTTGTGGAGCCAGTCGCACGAAGAATGATTAATTGTGAAGCCTGTTCCTTCACGGATCATACTAACACTATGCAGAAAAGACTTTTTTATCGACGTGTCTGGCAATAATTTCTCTGTCGGCAGAATTTTGAGCCAATTCACCGTATGAATGCCGTTTAAGTTATTTTATTCCCAGAAATGATATAGGTAGATCTGATTGTACACCTCATTTTATTTTATTTTTTAATTTTTTATGTATGTTTTTTTATTTTATTTTATTTTTATAATTTTATCCATGTAAGGTAACTACAAAAAAAAGAAATTAGCATGCAATTATGCCAACGGAGAGAATAAGGAATTTGCCTGCAGCTACAAATTTCTTCATTTATTTATGAAATTAAATTAGATACATCTCACGAAAACCGGTCCTTGGGTTACAAATGAAATGGCATAGATCTAAACCGAGGCACAGTTGATTTCAACATTAAAGAAAAAGACACATCAATGCATGATTATTACTGGTAGTGGCAAAGCCTGTTAAAGTCAGATCCAGTGCCACAGTTTTCGGATCTTTTAGGAGGAGTGCTTACAGCGGAAGTACGAAGAGCTGATAAAGTTAAAGGGTCTTCTCCGGCAAGCATTCTTCTTAAAGGACCATCCATGAACAAACTTAAGCCGTCATCAATGGCATCGCTGGAGCAGTCGTGGATGTTGCCGACACAGCCTTCGGTGGCGTCGGAAATGCTCGGTGTTGAATTGCTCACTCTTGATAAACCCATAGCAGCCACCCTGCAATATTCAAGTTTCAAAAATATTAGCATTATAACTAGGGAAAGGTGCACAAAGCTTCCCTTCATTCTTTCTCTCAGGTAAGGGTAGCTATCTATCTTATCCAGCCAACTCTTGCCGAAGAGGTTGTTATATAGAGAAGATAAGGAGAGAATCAATTTTTTCTTGTACATTTATTTATGTTTATTTTATAGAAAAGAAAACCTATCAATCATGTCCCATTTTTACTTACAAACGCGATAATAATGATTGTAACAATAATAATATTAACAACAATATTAACATGTGAGGGGTAATATGGTCTTTTAACCATATTTTCTTTTCATTTTTTCACACCAAAGTGATTCTATGTTAGTGTTAGTCTTTACTCAAAGGTATTTTACTGTTAGTGTTGCCATCCTACGTTTAAGTGTAAATCGAAAGAATAAGAACTGAATTTTTTTTTTTTTAACTTTTTAAAACAAAATTTTAATATTCTCTGATAATCTAAATGTCAAAGTAAAACGTAAAGAAAACTCCGGGCAAGTGGCAACAAGTTTCGTGGTGTTTTCCCAACAGACTATTAATTTGCTAATATTAAAAGCAAGCATCCTTCAGACAGATACAATGAAAGTAAATCTTCCTCTTCCAAGAAAAACAAAAACAGAAATCATCTTGCAGTCGCAATATTTTCCATTTGCAGACACTACGTTATCAGAAAGAACGGTGAGCTTAGCCGCAAGTATGAGTAATAGCCCAAAGATTCGATCCTCTTGCCTCCTATTCTTGCTTCTTCAACACCTATTCAGCGTCGGCGTCAACTCTTTCGAATACGATGCCGTAGAAAATTTGGCGATCAACTGCGGTTCCTCTGGACAATCAATCGGCGGTTTAAATGATTCTCGAATCTGGATCGGAGACAAGGACTCAAATGACCAGTTTTCCCTTATTGAAGATGGTAAAGATTCAGTTGACGGGAATACAACTCAGTTCGATTCTTCTGTTCCACAAGTTCCCTACTACACTGCACGTTTTTCTCGCTCGGAATTCAACTACAGCTTTAAGGTCACAGAGGGCCCAAAGTTCATTCGTCTTCACTTTTTCCCATTTTCCTCCGGCAATTTCGACCGCTCCAACTCCCTTTTCTCTGTCTACGCCGGTCGTTTCACCCTTCTTAATGACTTCAACGCTTCACATACCGCAGACAACGACGACGATCCCCTGTATTTTGTCTCAAGAGAATACTGCATCAACGTTGACCATGGTCAGAGGTTAACTATAGCCTTCGTCCCTAGCCACGCCCATCCAGATTTTTACGCCTTTATCAATGGGATCGAGGTCGTTTCTATGCCCACAAATCTTTATTACCCTAAACCTGGTACCCAAGGGATAAAGCTGGTTGGTTATGACAATCGCTTCGTGATGGAAAGCAACATGGCTCTGCAGACAATGTACAGAATCAATGCTGGTGGGTCTCAAATCCCTTCAAACAGAGACACTGGTATGTACAGGTATTGGGATGGTGATTATTCTTACTTGGTAAAGGCCTACAATATTAGCGTGCCGGTTAATTATTGGCCAAAGAATTTCACACTAATTCCCAACTACACTGCACCATTTGAACTATATCTCACTGCTCGCAGTTACGGGAGGGATTCCACTTCAAAGTATAATGTAACATGGAACTTTAAAGTGGACCCGCTGTTTATTTACATGGTGAGGCTACATTTCTGTGAGATTGAATTAAACATTACAGAAGGAAACGAAAAAGTTTTTCAGATCTTTATTGATGACATGATGGCAGAGGATCGTGCCGACGTGGTCATGTGGACGAAGCATAATCTTGTCCCCATCTATAAGGACTATATTGTTAAAATAGCAGGAAGCTTGAAGCAACTAAACCTTTCAATTAAGTTGCAACCAATACGAACTATGTTTGCTGATGATGTGATATTAAATGGGCTCGAAATTTTCAAAGTAAGTGACATTGGTACAGGCAATCTCGCCGGACCCAACCCCGAACAACGTCTATCTCCCCCTCAGTCATTGGTGCCACCGGCTAAACCACCTAAAAGCTCAAAAGGAAAGACCATAGTTGCCACTGTCGCCGGTGCAGGATCAGGCCTCATTGTTATATCTTTTATATGTTTCCTAATTTATAGGCGAACAACTCGAGGTTCTGCCGACAAAAGAAGCTCAAAGTGGAGACCCACTTCTCTAGTCCCCTCTAAATCAAGCAAGTCCCACGGCACATCACTGCCATCCGATTTATGTCGTTACTTTTCGTTCGCTGAGATTACAGCCGCCACAAATAACTTCAATGATGTTTTTGTTATTGGCGTTGGAGGGTTTGGTAAGGTGTACAAAGGGTACATTGATGATGGCACCACCCCCGTTGCCATTAAAAGGCTCAAACCAGGTTCACAACAAGGAGCTCACGAATTTGAAACTGAGATCGCGATGCTCTCTCAGCTTCGCCACCTCCATTTGGTGTCCCTCATTGGTTATTGTAACGACGCCAACGAGATGATCCTCGTCTATGATTTCATGGTTCGCGGGACCCTTCGTGAGCATTTGTACGACTCTGATAACCAGCTACTTTCATGGAAGCGAAGACTGGAGATTTGTTTAGGTGCAGCACGAGGACTACACTATCTTCACACGGGTGCAAAACACAATATCATTCACCGTGATGTCAAAACTACAAACATTTTGTTAGATGAGAAATGGGTGGCAAAAGTTTCTGATTTTGGATTGTCAAAGGTTGGACCCACAGGAATGTCCAAGTCTCACATTAGTACAGTTGTTAAAGGGAGCTTTGGGTATGTAGATCCAGCATATTACAAACGACAACATTTAACTCTTAAGTCTGATGTATACTCCTTTGGTGTGGTGTTGCTTGAGGTATTGTGTGCAAGGCCACCCATTCTTCATGCAGTAGAGAAACAGCAGGCAAACTTAGCGGAGTGGGTCCGTAAATGCCATACAAATGGGGAGATTGATCGAACGGTTGATCCTTTTTTGAGAGGAACTATAACACCTCAGTGTTTAAATAGTTATGTTGATATGGCTCTGAAATGTCTGCTTGAAGATGGAAATCAGCGGCCATCAATGAATGATTTAGTGTGGGGCCTAGAGTTTACAATTCAATTGCAGGAGAGCATGGAGGACACTGTGCTTGATGGGAGTACTGAGGATGAGAAAAAGGGAGAGGAGAGAGCCCTCTTAACAAACATTGTGAGTGTTGACGTAGAAAGTGATGTGTTGTTCACCAGTACTGATGAATCGTCAACTATGTCTCAGGCGAGCAAGATGACTACAACCAGCAGTGAGGAGCAAACACGGGTTCCTGAAATGGTGTTCTCAGAGCTATTGGACCCTACAGCAAGATAACCGATCCAGAATTATCATATATTTCTATTCCATGTTAAAATAATTACAATGTAGTTAAACAGAAATGGTTTTCTTTACATGGCCCTAAGTCGGTATCTGTTTTTGTTAGTGTATATGGTAAATATTCTTAGATAATTTGTGAAGTTTTAGTTATAGACTTCCTCTTAATTTCATGTATCGGCTTTTGATATGCATGAAAAGGCCATATGGAAAAACATATCTATTTTATAACACTTTATATTGAATGCCATTAATCAGTTTGTACGCAAAAAGTAAAAGAAAAATCTGCAATCAGTTCCAAGATTCCAAGATTTCCATATCTTGCTTTATAATGAGTTAATATTAAGCCGCAAAGCACCATAAAAGTAGGCGTGCTTTTGGTACAATTCGCTTGGAATTTTAGGGCTTTGAATGGTTTTTTTTTTTTGTTACTTAGATACAATTCATCTTTGAATGTTTGTATGGCATATATTTTTCCAAAGACTTCACCGAGTATTCGACTCTCCATTATCGTACGGCGTTCATTAAAAAAAAAAAAACCTTCGTTTTCAAAAATAACTTCCATGGCATTTTTTTTTTAAACTGAAAAATAGATATTATCATTATTAAATAGACACGGTACCGGTCCGGTGACACCATCAAACCGCTTTTACAACTGAAAAAGTTAGAAAAAGTGAAAGTGCGGGTTAAATAGGAAACTGGACCGGTTAATTGGTCCAATCAGTTCAGATTTTAAAGTACTACTGATAGAAATTTTTTGGCACTGCTAGTATTTGAACTCACCAAGTCTGCACAGCTCCCATGTTAAATATATATTTTATTTTTCATGTGATTTTTATTTTTAATTTATTAAGTTGAACTGGTGACTTAATAAATTAATAAATCCATAATCTCTTTGAGTTAATGTCTGATTTAAATTTTAAAACTATAGGTAATATATGTCAAATTGTTCTTCACTATTCTTCTTCTTCTTCTTTTTTTTTTTTCCCGGGTAAACACGTTGATTCAATTATTCCTTTGAGTCAAATACGCATTTCCGACCACTTTGTTCTTCTCACAAATAGAAAGTAATTTAGCCAAGTAGCATACGGCCACTCCAATTTGAGATTTTCCCTCTTTGGTATGACTTCAAACTCGTTGCTTTTTATTACAAGAGAAAATTAAACTAAACTTTTTAGATACTGCCAGACTCCTCATCACTAACTTACATCTAGTAGTCTAAACTTGTTTTGCATTTAAAAATTCAGAACTGATAACCTATTTGAATATTCAAATTGCCGAAAAAGTTGTCAAATTGAAACTATGTTCATGCACCAGTGTCCCCATTAGATTCGGTGGTTAGCACACCTTTTACGATTCTCGACTAAACTTCCTTCCAGCCACTCAGACTCACACATCGTTGGACTCAACAAGATTATCTTATTTTGACTTTTAAACTGTGGTGAAGAGGAAAATAATAATAAAACTAATAAAACAGTATAACAATGGAGAGAAGCCAAATAAAATGTAAATGATCGTTGCACACCAGCTTGGGAGGGGAACCAGCTAGCTGATGCTCTTGCAAAAATGGGAAGCAATTGCCAAGAAGACCTCTACATTTTGAATGAACTATGTTCGGAAGTTAATTTAATTTTCTTATCAAACTTGAGGGGATGCCATTACCTCGGGTTATTAGACAATTTCTGTAATTTGGGCAAGTTTGCCAGACTATCTATCTATCAATTTCCTCTTTAACGGAAAAAAAAAACAGCCAGGGCGATCATTCCTGGATGAGATTTTCTAGGTTTCCTGGTTTCAGATTTATCTGAATTATTAGATTAAAGCTTCCCAATAAAGTTTTACTGGTTTCTTTACAATTTAGTTTGTAGAACTTTGTATAGGTTCACAGTGGTCTGTAGAAATGGACTCTTAGAAATGGTCCTGATTAGTAGTGAGGAAGATATTTCCAAGAACTTACCGGATTCACATGCTTCTTCTACAGATTGTCCTTGTGGAGCCTTCACAATCATAAAGACAAATTTCATTTCCAGTTGCATGCGTCACACGTCATTCTATATCGTGTAGCCATGAATGCATGTGATGGGAGACTACAATTTCGTTTGAGAACTAAGTCCACATTTGGTTCCCATCGGGATAAAATTCTTTGTCTATAATGTTATCCCAAATTGCAAGCTGACTAATTGCTCTTCCATAAGATAAAATTTTGGATAACATTGGGGATAGAAGATTGTCTCATACAACTTGTATTATTTTAATGCAAGCTAATCAATCACTATGGGACATAATTTAAGGACAACATTAGAGACAAAAAAATTTATTCTTTGCAAAATTATTATAATATGTGTGCATAAATTGTTGTAAAAATGACATTTTCAGGAAATAATTGAATGATCCTGTGCGGTGATGCTGAGTCATCAGCAAAGCAAGTTCGAAATGAAATAGGGTTCTTTTCATACTTTTGATGGGTAAAACAGAATACAAGCAATATTTGGCCACCAAGAAATGTTGTTCCAGTTTTGTTTTCCAAATAAGTGGTCCTTACCATTTTGTTTTATTTAACGACGTTTTTTTTTGTTTTCAGAAATTCAAGCAAAATTTTGATAAAGTTTCTCTTATTAAATAACAATGCTCAAAATACCAACAGACAATAGGCCCGTTTGGCACGTAGGAAAGGAATGTATTTTATTTTCTCTCGTTTTACACTGTTTGATAGCTCTAAAGTAAAGAAAAATTTATTCTTTCAAGATACGACTTTTCGTCACTTGGAAACTATAACTTTCCTTTTAAATTGGAAGGAAAGTCAGATAAAGGAAAAGAAATAAATTTTTATTTATAAAAAAATTCAAATTATTAAATTAAAATTACATTATATATTGATCAAGTTTAATTTTTTATATTATAAAATAAAATTAAATTTGTATATAAATTATAAAATTATATTATAAGATTAAAAATTATAATTATAATTATTAAATTACATTATAAAAGTTATTAAATTATAAAATTATCTTATAAAATTAAAATTAAAATTACATTAAAATTTGTGTATCAATTCAAATTATAAAATTAAAATTACATTATAAAAAATTTAATTTATTTTTTATTATTAATCATAAAATTTATGATAATTAAATTAAAAAATAAAAACATTATTTATATATATATATATATATATATATATATATATAAATAAGTTTTAAAAAAAATAAATTTATAAATTTATACTTAAACAAAAATATATATTTTATTTTTTTAATTTTTTATACAAATTAAATATATATATTTTTTTTTTTTCGTTACATACCAAATAGATTCAAGGTTATAATCTTTCTATTCCTTTGACTAATTTTTTTTTTTATTCTTTTCTTTTCTCTTCAGCGTACCAAAGGCGGAGCTTAGGGAGAAACGCGAAAGAAAAAGCATCAGCCCGTTTTATGGCCAGATTTTCCCACGACTTTTCTAAAGTCTAGGTCGTCGGACCTAGCTTGTCACATGATTGTACTAGTTGACAGTTCTGCATGTGAAGCTTTGCTTTATAACCATTAACTAGGGATGGCAAAGAAAAAATGACCTTTCCGCAGAAAACAGGACCAACTAGGGTTCCCACTCTATGGCCTTATTCTCTAACCTTAGGCAAAACGACAAACTGAGATGCAATGTATATAATAATTGATAGGCTGGTACCATAATGTGACAGATGTATTATTAACCATTCTTGCTCATAGCCTCTCATTTTGGATTGAATACATGAAGGATTCTTTTTCATCCCTCTGTAATGAGAAGATCTCCATCACTAGAATACAAATTAATGCCTCCGTCTTTTGTGCAAGTTGTAAAGCAATAAAGTTAAAAATGGATATAGGGTTAGATATCTCTTGTGGCACTTTATGCTTGAATTGTCAGTTTTAGAATGTTCACATGGCATGAATTTTTCAATTAGACTTTTCAACTCCTATTTTTTCTATTACTTTGTCTTAACCAATCCTTCTTCCATCAATTATTTGGCACCCGTTCTTTCTATCGCTTTCAATTATATATATGTAAAAGTGGACTCATTTTGCTATGGCAAGTTGATATTTGCAAATTATTTATAGGTTATACATTAGATAGATTAGTGTTTGGATTAGACATGCTTGGCCATTAAGAGCTTTCCATGCGGTCTTATATAATTTTAATATAAATAATTTTTATATTATATCTAGTATATCCCACAAACAAAGTTTTTTTTTACCTTGAAGTGTGAACAAAACATACTCAAACATATAATATATTACAATTTTTAATTTAATTAAAAATGTAATAAAACATTTAAACTCTTGACGGTAAAATTAAGACTCTCATATAATTCAATTCAAAAGTTTTATATATAATATAAAAATCAAGTTGTGAAATTAAAAGACTCTCGTATAATTTAAGGAATAATTAAAATGGTCCTGTGCCATATATATGGATGATGTTAAATCTGCAAAGCAAGTTGGAACTGAAATAGGGTTCTTTTCATACTTTTGATGGGTAAAACAGAAGAATACAAGAAGGGCAATATTTGGCCACCAAGAAAACTTGTTCCAGATAAATGGTCCTAACCATTTTGTTTATTTGACGACATTTTTGTTTTGGGAATCTAAGCAAAATTTTGATAAAATTTCTCTAATTAAATAGCAACCCTCAAAATATCAACAGGGACAAACGCGAAAGAGAAAACATCAACATGTTTAATGGCCAGATCATTCTAACACTTTTCTAAAGTCTTGGTCATCGGACCTAGTTTGTCACATGCTTGTACTAATTGGCAGTTTGCTTGCGGAGCCTAGCTTCATGGAATCATGCTTAATAAATAAGGATAGGATATAACTGAAAAAATAATTTTAACTAAGATTTTTGAATTCTAAAATAATTAAAGCTTTCGAACAAAATGAAAATTCTAAAGCAGTTATGGTTTAAGAATGACGGGAATCATTGATAGGATGACACCATAACGTGATATATGAATTATTAACCATTATTTCTTATAGCCTCTCATTTTGCATTGAATACATGAAGGATTATTTTGGGATTTTGACTATTATGGGTTTTGTAGTAAATAAATACAAAAAATGGATTAAATTTAAAGTTATTTATGAAAATAAATCATTTTATAAAATATATATATTTTAAAAATTATGATACATAAAATGTCAAAAAATACTAACAAAACATTAACATACACTGATAAAACACTCATTTATATAGAGTTTCGGTTAAAACGCCAAATTATTTAGTCAAAAGTCAAGTATTTTGCCGTTTTAACATTTTTTTAGAGTTTTTCAATTTTTTCTTCATTTTTCTTGTTTTATTAGAAAAAAAAAAAAAACTCATTTTCGTACGAAGTTTTAAATTCAACCTATTTTAGTAAAAAAAATTTGTAACAAAACCCATTATGGTCAAAAGTCCCAATTCTTTCTCATCCCTGTGGAGTGAGAATATCTCCATCACTAGATTACAAGCCAATGCGTACGTCTTTAGTGCAATTAAATTAGACATTTCGTGTGGCACTTTGTGCTTGAATTGTAGTATTAGAATGTTCACATGGCATGAATTTTCCTATTATACTTTTCAACTCATACTTTTTCTATTACTTTGTCTTCACCAATCCTTTCCCCATCAATTATTTGGCACCCGTACATTTCTATCGCTTTCAATTATATATATGTAAAGGTGGACTCATTTTGTTATGGTCAGTCGATATTTGCAAATTGATTATAGGTTATGCATTAGGTAGATTAGTGTTTGGATTAGACATGCATGGCCATTAAAGCTTTTCATGCAGTCTTAGAGTTTGTCTAGCAAAATTAGTTAAAAATTATAAAATTATAGTTGCGAGTTGTGAAACTAACTTAGAATTATGAGATTGAAGTTGAAAGTTTATAATTATGTAATTAGTTAATTGAATTAAAATTGTTTAACAAAATTAACAGTGTGACTAGCTGAATTATATTAAATTGCTTAGAAGAGTATGTAATATTATTGTGATTTAATATTAAAATTAAATATTTAGATAATTTATTTATTTATTATAAAAATTATTTTATTAGTTAAATTTACTTTTTGTCTATTAAATTTATTAATTAAAGTATTTTTTTGTCTTGATTAACGGTATTTGTAGGACACAAATTTATTATCAAATTTAACTTATAACTAATTTGAATTAATTAAAATGTTTAAACAGATAATTTCTATTTTATGAACTTAAAGTGCATTTTTTTAACTAATGGAAAGTAGTAAGACAGAAAATATTTTTCTAATTTACATACATTTCAATGTTTTCCTAATTTAAGGAAAAATCCTTAACATTCATTGGCTTGACAAGAATCAGATCGTTGACTAATTGAGTTAACGATCTTAAAAGTACGTTCAGAAAGAAAAAAAAATAAAATTATAACTTGATAGGAGAAAAAACCCCACCCTTGAATGGCATTGATTCAATCCTTTTTCTTGGTAGAAGAAACATTCAATATTTTACTTTTTTCATTTTTCTTATATAGTAATATAGAGTCAAAAATCCATCATGTCATCTAATTAACTATTCAATTTCTTACTATTATACCATACTTAACAGTTTACATTAAATTTAATTTTGTTCTACCGACCCGTACAATGTAAAGATTAATTTTTACAATAAACAAGACATTAGATTTAATCTTCGACTATCATAGTAAACTATCTTATTTAATTTGTTAATGTGACACTTCCCATTTGGTAATAATTAATGAATATAGTTTTACATACATTATTTAATCCCCTTTAACATTTTAACACAGATTGCATCATTCTAGCAACAAGTGCAAGGCCCAAAAACTAAAGGGTGCGTCTTAATTTGTGCTGACCTACAAAAGAAACCCTAAAAAAACTTTGACTTGGGTTAGGAGTGACCGGCCCATAACATGGCAACTTAGTAAGCATTAAGTAATCTTGAGTTCAAACTGGACTGGACTGGACAAAAAGGACAAGCATATTAATATTTTGCTATCAAATTTTGGTGGCTTCGTGCTTTTAGGAGTCCAATTTCAGAGGCTGTATGAAGCTTTCCGATCCTTCCAAAGCTTCCTTATACAGAAGGAAACTCTTTAGGAATATCTTCGTTTTTATAATTTCTTTTCCATTTAAGCCTTTGATTAGCAAATTTTACAATTAAAAGAAACATTAACATAGACGTTGCAACGCCTATTGCTACAATAAAACTTTCTACTATTTAAACTTTTATTAAAATGAATTTTACTTCTTATACTTATCTAGAAATACGAGTATTATATCAAGCAAAGCTTAATATACATATTCATGTGATACAACGACGTTAAACATATGTAATGTTTCTACTCGAATCTCATAGAAATAAAACTGAAAATATTTAAAAAAATTTACTTTTCAACAGCTCGAAAACGTTTGCAGTAATAAACTTAAATAGTAAAATAACTCATAACCCTAAATTGAGAACATCTAGATGAATAGTGAAATTAAAATAAAACATTGTATAAAATTCCAGATTTTGGATAACAGAAAAGTGACGTAAACTTACATTTTTGCGCGAATTTAGGCTCAAAAATAATGTCAACTAGCTAAGCTTCAGTTGCTATGTTATGGTATTCTTGAAGAACTTTCCCAGGACCTTAAATCTGGGTTTCTAACACCTCATCTGATCTTTGAACTGATATTTTATTCAAATCCTTTTCCTCACCTTTGGTCTTCCTGAAGCTTGAGATTGCACGCTCAGCACTTTCTTGTAG
This sequence comes from Bauhinia variegata, assembly GCA_022379115.2. Classification (NCBI taxonomy): domain Eukaryota; kingdom Viridiplantae; phylum Streptophyta; class Magnoliopsida; order Fabales; family Fabaceae; genus Bauhinia; species Bauhinia variegata. The sequence goes on along the minus strand of CM039428.1, from coordinate 18,025,947 downwards.
CTTCAAAGCAAATTTTAAGCCCCATAAAACTTCGTTCATTGGTGGCCGTTGATTTCCATTGTCAAGCAAACAATCCATTGCCAAGTCAGTGAAAGTCTTCAAACTCTCCGGAGCTATTGTTTCCTTCAAAGATGGATCCACCGTCTGATCAATCTTTCCCTCACTGTGATATTTCTGGACCCAGTCAACTAAGCATGCTTGTTGCTTCTCCACTGAGCGTAGCAAAGGAGGCCTCCCACACAATACCTCCAACAACACTACACCAAACGCGTAAATGTCAGACATCAGAGTCAACCGTTGACGCATATAATATTCTGGGTCTAAGTACCCGAGGGTACCTTTCACCGCTGTTGTAATATGGGACCTAGATACTCCTGTGGGTCCGACTTTGGACAATCCAAAATCCGAAACTTTTGCTACCCATTTTTCATTCAACAAAATATTGGTTGATTTCACATCACGATGAATGATATTGTGCTTCGCACCTGCATGAAGATAGTACAAACCATGAGCTGCACCAATGCAAATCTGGAGTCTCAGCTTCCATGGAAGGACCTGGTTATGAGTGTTGTAAAGATGATCACGAAGAGTCCCTCGATTCACGAATTCATAGACCAGGATCATTTCATTCTCGTCGTTGCAATAACCAATTAGAGAAACTAAATTTCGATGGACGAGTTGTGAGAGCATCTCAATCTCTGTCATGAACTCTTGGGCCCCTTGTTGAGATCCTTGTTTCAACCTTTTGATGGCAACAGGCGTGGTGGCATCGTCGATGTACCCTTTGTACACGTCACCAAACCCTCCTTTTCCGATGATGAATTGTTCATTGAAGTTTTCCGTAGCGACTCTGATTTCATCTATTGAGAAATGACGGCAAGTATAGGAGGGAATAGATGATGAGCCCTCGCCAGATTTTGTATCCTTGAGTTTCTTCCCTTGTTTATTGACGAAGTAAACAAGAAGGAAGAGCAAAGTGAACCAAGAAACTACACCGGCGACCGTGGCGATTATAATCTTTGTCCTGCGTTCCTTCGAGTTCAGAACAGGTTGCTGATACATGGGTGGAAGGTCAGGATTGGGTCCGGCAAGTTTACTATCATTGCTGATTTTGAAAATTTCAAGTCCATTCAAGATTGCATTCTAATTGAAAGATTTGACTCCTTCTGGTTTCCCGGAACAGATAGAGCGTAGTCTTTGTACACTGGAACCCGTTTTTCCTTGCTCCATTTAAGAATGTCAGCAGCTTCCTCAGCCAACTGGTCAGCTATGTAGATATCGAATACCCTGTCACCAGGCTTGCTAATATTTTGGCTAAACTCACAAAAGTGAAAGCCTAAGCATGTAGATAAAGCCAGAACCAACAGAGAATTCCCAGGTGAGATTAGAGATTTTGTTGAAAGTGGCATTCTCTCCCATAGACCGTGCTGTTATGTAAACTGGATCCGGTGCCGTGTAATTTGCAACCTGAGTGAAGCTTAACTCCGTACCAATAAAAACATATAGTTTATCCATTGCACTTGGCGCTTCTCTATAATTACTGTCGCCTTCCCAGGACCTGAACAAACCTGTATCTCGTGAAGGTGAGATATCACTTCCACCGGCATTTATTCGATACACTGTTTCGAGGGCGGTGCTGTTTGTGATGCTATAAAAGGAATTAGATCCTACTGATTTCAACCCAGCTGGGTTCTGAGAGTCGATGTAATAAAGATTAGTGGGCATGGACAGAATCTCGATTCCATTGATGAAAGCATACAAATCTCGTTGGATTGTGCTTGGACTGAAAGTTAAGTTGAGCCTCTGACCATCTACGTTGATGATATATTCTCTGAAGACGCTATTAAGAGGATCATTATCAGCATCAGCAGTGAGTGAAGCATTGAAATCCTCAAGAAGGGTAAAGGTACCAGATGTGACTGAGAATAAGGCTTTAGAGCGATCGAAATCTGGCACATAGGAAGTGGGGTAGAAGTATAGGCGAATGAATTTTTGGCCCGGAGTGACAGGGAATGAATAGGTAAAGTTAGAGTAAGAGAGACGAGCTGTGATGTAGGGGACAACGTCGTACTCTGAAGGCTGTCTAACTGTTGAAGCTGCAATAACTGATTCCTTTTCTTGTTGGCTCTCAATGGGTAACAAGAAATCTGAGTGGATATCTCCTGTCCATGTCCGGTTACCATTATCGGTGGAGTTGTTTGAGCTGCCACAACTGAGTCTAAAGACATCAACTGGATTGTAAGCATAGCCAGAAAGATAGAAGAGGGACAAACAGAGATAGAGTACGGTGAAGCTCATATTCGAAAAAGAGCAGAACATCAGATTTCAATTATCGTCAATATTTCTAGTAAATCTAGCTTGACATGGCTGCTGTTGTTGCTGGTGATCATTGTAACGAAACTTCAGAGTCAAGGGGCAAGGTCTGTGCAAACAATTCAATGTAGCAAACCAGTTGTTTTCGTTATTTCAAATGATTAAGTTTTTCTTATTTACCAATTTGACTCTTTTATATATATTTCTATTTTTACTTCCTCGGTTACTTTTTAAAACTAAAAGGGAAAACGGAGCTATTACTAATTATATAGATTAAATGAAAAAAATTATTATAGCTTAATTAAAAGCTTAAGTTTTAAGCTTTTGGAATATAATTATGATAAAATTCAATATGAAAAACTTGTTATTTTTATAATTTTGTTTGTCTTAGAATAAGAATAATTAATTATTAATATAATGTTGGACGATTTAAAAAAGAAAATGAATTCATTAATTTAAAAGCAAAACACAAAAGCAAAAGTAATTATGGAATTTAAGTTATTGTCCTTACATTTAAGGAGAGTTAGATAAAATGTATTGTAACATATCTAGTTTTTTTATTAGAGATTTTTTATTTTTTATCTGATAAATTTTGAAATTTGATATGAAGATTTTATGGTTTTATCCATAGTTAATATATAATATGATTTAGTATACGGTAGTTTCAACCAAAAAAATAAAAATATAAAGAAAGCACATCAATTTCCTTTGGTATTCTGTTTGACCGGTTCACTTTATATGGAAATTTCCTATTTTAACTTCCACAAGATAAACTATATATATATACATGGAAAATACCATTTGCACACCCAAAATTTTGCACCTAATTTTTTGAGTATAGTATAAAAGTAAAATAGTAAATGAAAAAGTATAAAAAAAAAGAGGTGTTAAAAGTAAATATAAAAATAAATGTACTTATATCACTTCTATATATATATATATAAAACATTCACAAGATAAAGATCATGTTTAACTATGAATATTATTAAAGTGAATTATTTAAAAAACAGTTTTTTATTCTTTTATTTTCTACGGGAACATAATTTTGATAGCTACTGGATGTTGTTGGTAACTCTGAGTTGATATCTCCGGTCCATGTCCGATAACCTTCAATGGAGTTGCCTAAGGAGCCACAATTGATGCTAATGACATCAACTGGCTTGCAAGCATCGCCGTAAAGATAGAAAAGGGACAAGGAGATGTTGATGATGGTCCCAATGATGAAGCTAAGCTTCGAACGAACCAAATAATACATTTTCATGAGTAGAACAGAACAAGAAATTTCAGTTTAGTCATTAGTATATATCATCAGTGTTTCTAGTAAATCAAGTTGTCCGTGATTGTAAGCAAACTTGAGAGTGAAGGGTCAAAGTGTTTGCAAGCAAACCAGGTGATTCATTATTTCATGTGATTGTAAGCAAACCATGAATATTATTAAAATAAACTACCTCATAGTTGCAGTTGAAAAACACTCAAAACAGTTGTTTTGATTGCTAGTGTATGTTGGCAACTTTCTCGGTAGCTTGGAAGGGTAAAGATTCAAATTCATTGATTAAAAAAATAAAAATAAATAAAAAGCTTCTGTTACGAGTCCAACACACTACACAAGCTATTGTCCGCATTTTCTTTGCCCTGACATGTGTATAACATTGAATCAGTCCCCGAACATATTTTATTTGTTGGCTGTTTGAACGACCAAGATAAAGGCTTCAAGTTCAGTTTCCGACAGCTTACAAAGTAGTCTATACGTCTAGATAGAGCTTAAACGGGTCAACAAATCACCAAAAAAGAATTGGGTCAAACGTAGAATAATTTTATTTCTTTGAAAAAACAAGTTCTAAGAAATGAACATGAAAGCAATATAATCATATTGAATGAGTCAATGCACTTGTCACAGTAGCCATTGCCGATTGTATTTCCGCTATATATTAATATTTTCCAGAAACTTATCATCTTTGTTTCCCTTTTTTAAAAATCAATATACATATAAAAGTTCTCAGAAAAGAACATGAAAGCAATAAAGGATGCTTCTAATAATGAAATTCATATTTTAGTGAAGCAGACAGTATTTCTTGTGCAGGAAATTATACTAAAAATCAGTGCACTTAACCGGATATAATATTGAATGGTTCTAGCAGTTATAATCTAATAGCTACCGATTGTTGGTAACTTTCTCGGAAGCTTGAAAGAGTAAACGTTCAAAGTCTACTCATAAAAAATAAATAAATAAAAGAACTTCTGTTAAGAGTCCCACAAGCCATTCATATTGTGCAGGTTAACATCACATTTCCCTTCCCATGACATGTATATAACATTGAATTAGTCCCCGGACACATATTTTATTGTCTTACAATATGTGCTTTGCGAAGACCTCAAATTAAAAGAATGACTGTTGAACCGCAATTATCCCAAAGATTTCAAGTTCAATTGCCAATAGCTTACATAGTACTCTATACGCTGGTGCTTAGATGGGCCAACGAATCAACCAGAAAAAAAAAAAAAAAAAAAGAAGCGTCAAACGAAAAGTACATTTATTTCAGTAGAAATGTTCTGAGTAATGAACATGGGATATATAAGAAAGTTCCGGGAAAGGGTTTATTTTTGTCACTCCCGATTTTGTACTTTAGCCTTTTAATTTCTTAGATATTAATGCTAAGTAAATTAATAGATTTTTCCTCCAACTGTGACCCCTTGACCAAGATAGTCACGTCCATTGATTCCAACTTTGGAAAATCAGAAATCTGAAACCTTTGCCACCCATTTCTCTTCTAATTAATCAGAAACTTGTGGTTTTGATGTCATGTGGCAATGAATGATGTTTTTCTACTGCACTAGAGCAAACTTCAAGTCCTTGCTTCCACGAATGTGAGTGGCAGCTGCAGTGATGGTGTGAAAGTTGAGAACTGTGTTTCAACTGTTTAACCAGAAACATTTGTATGGCACCGAGTTTAATAAGCTTCAATACTTGTGAGCATGTAGAAAATTTTTAACCATTCAACTTCAAGACTCTCCACCTTCACACTTTTGGATGATTCTCCAATTAGTAGGTCTTTGAAAATGAGAGAGCAGGCTTAAATTAATAAAACCCTAAAAGGAACCTAGCAAGCATAACTTGGCAACCTTAGCTCAAACAGGACTGAACCAAAAAATACATGCATATCTGTCTCTCTCTCTCTCTATATATATATATATGTATATATGGTGGCGCATTGTTATTTGCTTCAGAAAATTCGCCAAGACTAGGGTTTATTTTTAATTTTGAAAAAAAAAGAAAAGAAATAGCTTATTTGTAAAGATGCAACTATAATTTTCATTATATATATAGCTATACAAGCCCTACATATTTTCTGGTTAGAAATCTTGGCTGTAGAATAAGAACTCAAATTTGAGATCAAAATCTTTTTATAAGATCTATGGAAAAGTTATATATTATATTCTGATATTGCAAATTAAAACTAAGTTCGAAGATATTTAAAAAATATATAAATCTCTTCACGCACTTATAATTATTTTACTTCATCTTAATATATGCGTTTATGAAACAGAATGTAGTCTTAAAATCAGACAATAAATAGTTTTAGCTCAATCAAAACATTTCAGCTTATAAGTATTTTCCTTCATCAAGTTTTTTTGTTCTTTGCAAAAAAAAAGGGTTGAAACTATACTCTCCCAATATTAATATCTCTTTTTTATTTTTTTACTTAAAGGAAAATATTAACACTTCTTTATTTTGGAAATATTAAGTCCCAGTTTGGAGCCAATGGATGTATCAATTTCTAGCTGTCTAAGCTTTAAGAAGCTGCTTTCCTATATTTCCAAAGCTTCTTTAAACAGAAAGGAAACTCTTTGGGAATGTCTTTATTTTAATTTCTTTTTTTCCATTTTGGCCTTTGATTAGAAAAAAGTTTTAAAACTACTAAAAAGTAATTACTAAATTAGAAACTTTTTATTGTTTATCTTTTTATTAAAATGAATTTTAAGTCTTACACTTAGCCAGAGCAACGAGTCTTTATATGAAACAAAGCTTAGTACATGATATTTATGCTACCAGCAAGATTTTGTATTCAAATCCTTAAAACCATTTCTCTATCTTTGGTCTTGCAAATTAAAGGTTGTATTCTCAGCACTCTCCTGTAGCTTCAAAGCAAATTCTAAGCCCCATACAACTTCATTCATTGATGGCCGTTGATTTCCATCATCAAGCAAACATTCCATTGCCAAGTCACTGAATTTCTTCAAACTCTCCGGAGCTATTGTTCCCTTCAAAGATGGATCCACCGTGTGATCAATCTTTCCTTCACTATGAAATTTCCTGACCCACTCATCTAAGCATGCCTCCTGCTTCTCCACAGAGCGTAGGAAAGGCGGCCTCCCACATAATACCTCGAGCAACACTACACCAAAAGCGTACACATCAGACTTCAAAGTCAACCGTTGACGAATGTAATATTCTGGGTCTAAATACCCAAAGCTCCCCTTCACCATTGTAGTAATGTGGGACCTAGATATTCCGGTGGGTCCAACTCTAGCTAATCCAAAATCTGAAACCTTAGCTATCCATTTTTCATCTAGTAGAATATTGGTCGATTTTACATCTCGATGAATAATATTGTGCATTGCACCTGCATGAAGATAGTGCAAACCCTGAGCTGCACCAATACAAATTTGGAGCCTTTGCTTCCAAGAAAGGGGTGGATTGTCTGTGCCATATATATGATCACGGAGAGTCCCACGAGCCATATAATCATAAACCAAGATCATTTCTTGGTTTTCGTTGCAATAACCAATAAGAGAGACCAAATGAAGGTGGCGGAGTTGAGAGAGCATTTCAATCTCCGTCTTGAATTCGTGGGCCCCTTGTTGAGAGCCCGGTTTGAGCCGTTTGATTGCCACCGGGGCGGTGTTGTTGTCGATGTAGCCTTTGTACACATTACCAAAGCCTCCAACTCCAACTTTGAACACATCATCGAAGTTGTTAGTTGCGGCTCTGATCTCAGAAATAGAAAAGTAGAGGCATAGATCAGACGGAAAAGATGATGAGCGTCGAGTATGGGTTGACTTAGTCGTGGGGAAGTAAGATGGAGCCCACTTGGATTTTCCTGCTTCTGACATGGCATGCTTGACTTTCCTGCCATGTCTATCGAGGAAGAAAGCAACAACAAGGAAGAGCAAAACGACGCCCGTGATTACACCAGCAACTACACCGATTACGGTGCGGCTGCTACTTTTCTTTTGGTTTTGAATGGGTTGCTGAGACACGGCTGGAGCTGGTGGAAGAGGGTCAGGGTTGGGTCCCGCAAGGCTATTACTTTGGGGGTCGCTGATTCTGAAAATCTCAAGTCCGTTTAAGAACGCGTCAAAATATGCAGTATAATCAGTTATCTCTGTCTGAGGATGCAATTTGAGAGAAAGGCTATGCTTCTTTTCATTTCCTAAAATTTGTACCGCATAATCTTTATACACTGGAACCCCCTTTTGTCCCTCGCTCCATTTAAGAACGTTAGCTGTCTCCTCAGCCAACTTGTCATCTATGTAGATATAGAATACTTTGTCAGAAAGTTGTATAACCTTCGTGTCAAGCTCGCAAAAGTGAAGCCTAAGCATGTAGATAAAGCCAGAATCAACTGGGAATTTCCAAGTCAGGTTAGAGATTTTGTTGAGAGTTGCATTCATTCCCATAGATCGAACTGTTCTGTATACTGGATCGGGTGCCGTGTAATTTGGAACCAGAGTGAAGCTGAGCTGGGTACTATTGATATCAACAGGTAGTGCACTCGGTGATGTTACATAGTTTTGGTCGTTTTCCCATGACCTGAGCATACCTGTATCATCTCTGGGTGAAATATCGTTTCCACCAACGTTAAAACGGTACTCTTTTCTTAGGGCGGAGTTGTTTGAGATGCTAAAAAAGGAATTGGTATATGCTACCAATTTCAACCCAGCTTTGTTCTGAGAGTCAGTGTAATAAAGATTAGTGGGCATGGACAAAATTTCGATTCCATTGATGAAAGCATACAACTCAGATTGGATTGCGCTTGGAGCGAAAGTTAAGTTGAGCCTCTGACCTTCCTCGACGTTAATGATATATTCTATGAAGACGGTATCCGAAGATTGAGCATCGGCATTGAGAGAAGCATTGAAATCCCTAAGAAGGGTAAAGGTATTGGATGTGACAGTGAAGAAGGCTTTAGAGCGCTCAAAACCTTGTTCATACGAAGTAGGGTAGAAGTAGAGGCGAATGAATTTTTGGCCTGGAGTGACGGGGAATGAATAGGTGAAGTTAGAGTAAGAGAGACGAGCTGTGGTGTAGGGAACAGAATTGGTAGAAGAAGATTGCGCGAGTGCTCGAGCAGTAACTGATGGCTTGTCTTGTTGGAAGAGTTTTGAGCGCATGTCTCCGGTCCATGTCTGATCACCATCGAATGATATGCCGTCGAAGCCACAGCTGATTGTAAAATTATCAATGGGAGTATAAGCATCAACAGCTATTGAAAGGTAAAGGAGGCATAGACAGAGGTAGAGGGTTGTTGTTCCTACTGCCGTTGCGGCACCAATCAAGCTCATCTTTGAATGAAGCTGTTGATAGGTAGTTCAAGGAAATAGAGGAAAAAGAAATTTTTGCAGACCACAATAAACAGATACACTAGTAATGATTTCTGGTTTTACGCTTTAAGAGTAAACGTTTAAAGACTACGCAGAAGACCAAATACAAGTAGAAAATTAACCAGAGTTTACCAGGTCAAGATATTTTTCTTTTTTGTTTGAAATGTTAGCCACAGCTGGAATAAGGAGAAGTCTTTCGTCCATGCACTGATAGAGTATACTAATAATCTGCTTATCAAGTTATTGGCGTATCTGGGGAGAATAATCTCTCTGCCCCTCCGCCTTGACAAATTATTAATTATTCAAATTATATAATAACTGAATATTTAAAAAAAGAGGGACAAACAGAGATAGAGTACGGTCAAGCTCATATTTGAAACAGAGCGGAACATCAGATTTCAATTATTATCAATATTTCTAGTAGATCTAGCTTGACATGGCTGCTGTAGTTGCTGGTGATCATCCTAACGAAACTTGAGAGTCAAGGGCAAGGTCTATACGAACAATTCAGCGTAGCAAACCAACGGTTTTGGTTATTTCATATGATTAAGTTTTTCTTGCTTACCACGTACTCATATATATATATATATATATATATATATATATATATATATATATATATATACTTCCTCTACTACTTTTTAAAACAAAAAGGGAAAAAGGAGCTATTACTAATTATGTAGATTAAATGACAAAAATTATTATGTAGATTAATTAAAAGTTTAGGTTGGATGATTTAAAAAAAATGAATTCATTAATTTATAAGTAAAACACAAAAGCAAAAGTAGTTATGGAATTTAAGTTATTATCCTTACATTTAGAGACAGTGAAACAAATTACAATAAACAATGTATTGTAGCATATCTACTTTTTTTTACGAGAAATCTTTTACTTTTTATCGAATGTATTTTGAAACTTTGGCAAGGAATTTTTATATTTTTATTCGAGTTGAATAAAATTAGGTAATATATAATATGATTTTGTTTATTGATAGTTTAAAAAAATAAAAATATCAAGAAAACACATTAATTTCCTTTCGTGTTCTGTTTGACCGATTCACTTTATATGGACATTTTCTATTTTAACTTCCACAAGATAAACTATATATATATAGGAAATACTATTTGCACACTTAAAGTTTTACATTCAATTTTTTGAATGTAGTATAAAAATAAAATTATAAATAAAAATATAATATATATATATACACACATAAAACTTTCAAAAGATAAAGATCAGTGAACTAACTTATTATTGAAATTTAAAAAACAGTTTTTTAATTCTTTTATTTTCTACTGGAACATAATTTTGATAGCTACTGGATGTTGTTTGTAACTTTATCGGAAGAGTAAACGTTCAAAGTCTACGCACGAGACCCACATGCTAGGCAAGCGGTTGTTGGTTCATACTTTTCTATATTGACTTACTTTATACTGAACCGATTAATGCTGCAGTTTCCTTCTAATGACGGGTAGAACATTGATTCAGTCGCCGGACATATATTTTAAGGAAAACACTAATAAAATACTTCAATTTTATGTGATATATATTTTATATAGAATAATTTTTAAATATTATTTAATTTTTTAAAATTTTTTAAAAGGTACACGTAATTTCTAAATTGAAATTTCTGTTGATGGAAAAAGTGCCGCGTGCATACCATTCTCTCTTTATTAATCCTTTTTATGTAATAAACAAATTAAAACAATAAATGAATAAAAAAAATTAATTAGATATGATTGACTTTTTTAATTAAATTTTTAGCTGAAGTTATCGTTTAAGGTAGTATACACTTTTAAAAAATTTAAAATAATTATACACGTTTTAAAATTTTAAAAAGTAAAATGTAAGTTAAGAGTTTAAATAAGACAACGAATAAAAAAAATCAATACTTTTATTTATGTGAAACAAAAAATTCTAAGAAATGAACATGAAATCAATATATATGGATACTATTCAATATATATATATATATAAAAAATACGGATATATTGATTGATTGAATGTTAGATATATATAAAAGTTTTAAAATAAATGAAAAATGCTACGAAGTAAATTAATAGAATCTTCCTCCAACTCTGACCCCTTGACCAAGATGGTGACGTCCCTTGATTCCAGTTTTAGAAAATCAGAAATATGAAACCTCTGCCACCCATTTCTCTTCTAATTAATCAGAAACTTGTGGTCTTGATATCATGTCCCAATGAATGATGTTGTTCTTCTGCAGTAGAGCACACTTCAAGTCCTTGCTTCCACCAATGTGTGTGGCAGCTGCGGTGATGGCGTGAAAGTTGAGAACTATGTTTCAACTGTTCAACCACAAACAATTGTATGGCACCGAGTTCAATAAGCTTCAAAACTTTTGAGCATGTAGAAAATTTTTAACCATTCAACTTGAAAACTCTCCGATTTGAGATTTTCCCTCTTTGGTATGACTTCAAACTCGTTGCTTTTTATTACAAGAAAAAATTAGACTAAACCTTTTAGATATGTCAGGCTCCTCATCACTAACTTATATTTAGTAGTTTAAACTTATTTTGCGTTTAAAAATTAAGAACTGATAACGTATTAAAATATTCAAATTGCTGAAAAAGTTGTCAAATTGAAACTAAGTTCATGCACCAATGTCACTATTAGATTGGATGGTTAGCATACCTTTTAAGATGCTCGACTAGACTTCCTTCCTGCTACTTAGACTCACACATCGTTGGACTCGACAATGGAGAGAAACCAAATAAAAATGTAAATGATCGTTGCACACCAGCTAGGGAGGGAAGCCAGCTAGCTGATGCTCTTGCAAAAATGGGAAGCAATTGCCAAGAAGACCTCTACATTTTGAATGAATTATGTTCGGATGTTAATTTAATTCTCTTATCAGACTTGAGGGAAATGTCATTCCCTCGGGTTATTAGCAATTTCTGTAATTTGGGCATGTTTGCCAGACTATCTATCTATCAATTTCCTCTTTAACGAAAAAAACAACCAGCGAGGGCGCGCATTCCTGGTTGAGATTTTCTAGGGTTCCCGGTTTCAGATTTATCTGAATTATTAGATTAAAGCTTCCCAATAAAGTTTTATTGGTTTATTTACAATTTAGTTGTAGACGTTTGTATAGGTTCACAGTGGTGTGTAGAAATGGACTCATAAAAATGGTCCTGCTTAGTAGTGAGAAAGATATTTGCAAGAACTTACCGGATTCACATGCTTCTTCTACAGATTGTCCTTGTGGAGCCTTCACAATAATCAAGAAGCTGACTAATTGTTATTATATAAGATAGGATTTTGGACAACATTAGAAACAAAGGATTTTGTCTCATACAATTTGCATTATTTTAATGCAAGCTAACCAATCACTGTAGGACACAATTTAGAAACAATATTAAAGACAGCAAATTTTATTCATTGCAAAATTATTATAATATGTGTCCATAAATGAGTATAGAAATGATATTTTCAGTAAATAATTGAATGGTCCTGTAGCATACAGATGATGTTAAGTCATCAGCAAAGAAAGTTGGAACTCTTTTCAAACTTTTGATGGGTAAAACAGAAGAATACAAGCAATATTTGGCCACCAAGATATTAAATTAAATAAATGTCAAAATTTTAATTAAAAATAAAAAATAAAGTTGTTGGAAGGTGAGGAAAGGAAAATTAAACTATTCATTTTTAATTTTTTATTTTCAATGATTTATTTATTAATAAGGTCACATTATTATTTAATTATGTATTTTGATAGTTACTGAATGTTGTTGGTAACTTTTATCGGAAGATTGGAAGAGTAACCATTCAAATTCTATGTACGAGGCCCACATATTAGGCAAGCGGTTGTTGGTACATACTTTTCTATATTGTCTTATTTGATATTGAACCGATTAATGCTGCATTTTCCTTCCAATGACAGATAGAACATTGTTTCAGTCGCCGGACACATATTTTAAGGAAAACACTAATAAAATACTTAAATTTTATGTTATATACATTTTACATAGAATAATTTTTTAAATATGTATTTAATTTTTAAAAAATTTTAAAAGATACATGTAATTTCTAAGTTGTAATTTCTGTTGATGGAAAAAGTGCCGCGTGCATACCATTATCTCTCTATTAACCCTTTTTATGTAATAAACAAATTAAAACAATAAGTGGATATAGAAAAATTAATTAGATATGATTGACTTTGTTTAATTAAATTTTTAACTGAAGTTATAGTTTAAAGTAATATAGTTTTTTAAAAATTTAAAAGAATTATACACATGTTTTAAAATTTTGAAAAGTAAAGTGTACGTGAAGAGCTTAAATGGGTCAACTAATAAAAATAAAGTCAAACATAGAGTGCTTTTATTTATGTGAAAAAAATTCTAAGAAATGAACATGAAATCAATATATATGGATACTAATCAATATATATAAATAAAATATGGATAGATTGATTGATCGTTGGATATATATAAAAGTTTTAAAATAAATGAAAAATGAAAGTAATATGTTTTCATGATCATTTCTTAGAACCTATATTTACTTTCATTTTTCATTTATTTTAAAAATATATATTTTGAAAGAAAATAAAGTCTCTTTAGAAATTTGATCAAAAAAATAAAAAAGAAAAGAAAATTTTCAGAATTAATGATATTGAACGAGTCAATGCACTTGTCATTAGCCATTGCCGAGTCTACCAAGTTGAATCAAAGTCTTTGACTATTTCCTTGTTTTTTTGGGGATAGAAAATCTTTGACCATTATAGTAAACTACCTTGGTTAATTTGTAATTAGTGCGACACTTCCCTTTGGGTAATAACGAATATATATAGTTTTACATTATTCAATCTCCTTTAACATTTCTACACAGATTGCACTATTCAAGCCACGAGTGCAAGACCCAGAGGTAGTGTTTGGTTGAAAATACATGACATGTCCCTGTTTGGTTGAAAACTAGAGTTTTTTCAAAAATAAAACAAGTATCCGCCATAAGGCTGAAAAATGTTGATCAACGTAGGTGAGTCGTATGTAAAAAAAGTTTTAGTTTTTTACCAAAACTATTATAATTATATTGATTAGGAAAAAAAATTCCAATCATATAGGCTGACTATCTAAAAGTATGAAGAAAACATAGATTTTCACCTATGAAGGTGGGATTGCTAAATTTAATTGAGCAATCCAATCAAGACAATTTTGTCCCTCTCATGCTTCACATTACTGGAAATTTTAATCGGTAATCAAACATGAAAATGGAGCAATCTCATGCATCGCAATATTAGTATTTTGCTCAAAATCATTCCAAGCAACAAACACTACCAAAACGTTTAAGGGTGGGTCTTTTTAAAATTAAGATTATAAAAGAAACCCTCAAATTACTAAGGATATGTTTGCTTTAGGTGTGTTTTGTTTTCATTTACATTATTTCAGTGAAAATATTTCTTGAAATATACTAAAAACTGAATATACAAAAATCATTTTCAATATTTTAAAAAATGGCTAATGACAATGTTGTAATTTTATTTATTTTTAATTTTCTTTTCCAATGCAAGAAGTAACTAATAATTCACTTAATATTCATTGAAAATCTTTGTTGGGTATTAGACTAATATAAAAATAAGTGAAAATAAAAATAAAGATCAAAGCAAAAAATTAAAAAATATACTTTAAAAAAAATTCTAAAAATAAAAATATAAAAAAATTTTCTAAACCAAACAAGCCCCTTAACTTTTCAAACGAAATTTCTTCACTTCACGTACATCTCTAACTTGGGTTACGAGTGGCCGCCGTCCCATAACTTTGCAACCTAGTAAGCATTAAATCATCTTGTGTTCAAACTGGATTGGATTGGACAAAAAGTACTTGCACATATTATTTTAATATTTTTTCAACCATGTAGTTATTTGATTAAGAAAATTTGCCAGAGCAAGAGTTTATTTTTTGTTTAGAACCAAAAAATGGTAGACGCTACCAGGTTATTCATTACGAGGCAAGTAGCAAGTACAATATCACATTATCGTGGTTTTTTTTTTTTTTTTTTTTCCAAAACCATTACTTTCCATGAATTGTATTTTTTTTTTTTTTTAATTGACATTAGTTTTATAAGATCTACAATTTTAGGTTAGAAATGCTGTGCAACAGGAGATCAAATTTGACATCTAAATCTTTGTGTAAGATCTATAGACAGGTCATATTTTATATGCTTATTTTGCAAATCAAAACTAATCATGAAACGCAAGTGAAAGGAATTGCTTAAAAATACATATTATTATGCGTTTATGAAACAAAAGAAAATGTAGTATTAAAAGTACACAACATAAAGTATACAATTCTTTTCACTATCTCAACATAATTATACTACGTGCGAGCTAAATGACTGTATTCAAATTCTTTTCCTCAGCTGTGATTTTGCTGAAGCTTGAGGTTGCACGTTCAGCTCTTTCCTGTAGCTTCAAAGCAAATTTTAAGCCCCATAAAACTTCATTCATCGGTGGCCGTTGATTTCCATCCTCAAGCAAACAATCCATTGCTAAGTCACTGAACTTCTTCAAACTTTCTGGAGCAATTGTTCCCTTTAAAGATGGATCCACCGTTTGATCAATCCTTCCCTCAGTGTGATATTTTTGGACCCAGTCAACTAAGCACGCCTCCTGCTTCTCCACAGAGCGTAGGAAAGGGGGCCTCCCACACAACACCTCTAGTAACACTACACCAAAAGCGTACACATCAGACATTAAAGTCAACCGTTGGCGCATGTAGTATTCTGGGTCTAAGTACCCAAAAGTACCTTTGACCGCTGTTGTAATATGGGACCTAGATACTCCCGTGGGTCCGACTTTAGACAATCCAAAATCCGAAATTTTGGCTACCCATTTTTCATCCAATAAAATATTGGTAGATTTTATATCTCGATGGATGATATTATGATGCGCACCTGCATGAAGATAGTACAAACCATGAGCTGCACCAATGCAAATCTGGAGCCTTAGCTTCCATGAAAGGGGCTGTTTGTTAGTGTTATACAGATAATCACGGAGTGTCCCCCGAGCCACGAATTGATAGACCAGGATCATTTCATTCTCGTAATTGCAATAACCAATGAGAGAAACTAAATTTCGATGGACGAGTTGTGAGAGCATCTCAATCTCAGTCATGAACTCTTGGGCCCCTTGTTGAGATCCTTGTTTCAACCTTTTGATGGCAACAGGAGTCGTACCACTGTCGATGTACCCTTTGTACACGTTACCGAACCCACCTTTCCCGATGATGAATTGTTCATTGAAGTTTTCAGTAGCGACTCTGATTTCAGCCATTGAGAAATGACGGCAAGTAAAGGAGGGAATAGGTGACGTACCCTCGCCGGATTTTGTCTCATCGAGTTTCTTCCCTTGTTTATTCACGGAGTAAGCAACAAGGAAAAGCAAAGTGACACAAGAAACTACACCAGCCACAGAGGCGATTATGGTCTTAATCCTCCTTTTGTTTGAGTTTTGAATGGCTTTGGGAGGAGTGACTTCAGTGGGTGGTATAGGGTCAGGGTTGGGTCCAGCAAGGCTATTACTTAGGGGGTCGCTGATTCTGAAAACCTCAAGTCCGTTCAAGAACGCATCAGAATATGCAGTTTTTCGGGTGTCTGGGTTAGGATGCAATTTGAGAGAAAGGTTATACTTCTTGACGTTTCCAAAAATTGGTACCGCATAATCTCTATACACTGGAACCCCCTTTTGTCCCTGGCTCCATCTAAGAACGTCAGCATCATCCTCAGCCAACTTGTCATCTATGTAGAGATAGAATCCTCTGTCACTTGGTAGTTTGATGTCTGGGTTAAGCTCGCAAAAGTGGAGCCTAAGCATGTAGGTAAAACCAGAATCAACAGAGAATTTCCAAGTGAGGTTAGACATTTGGTTCAGAGTCGCATTCGTTCCCATAGATCGTGCTGTTCTGTACACTGGATCGGGTGCTGTGTAATTTGGAACCTCAGTGAAGCTAAGCTTGATGCCAGTACTATAATCAGCAGGTAGAGCACTTGGTGTTGTCACGTATTTTTGGTCATCTTCCCAGGACCTGAGCAAACCTGTATCATCTTCATACGAGATATCACTTCCACCAACATTTAACCGGTACTCTGTTTTGAGGGCAGAGTTGTTTGCAATGTTAAAATAAATGTTATCCCTCCCTACAAGTTGAAACCCTGGGCTCAATCAGTGTAATAAAGATTAGCGGGCATGGGCCAAATCTCGATTCCATTGATGAAAGCATACAAATCCGAGTGTATTGAACTTGGACTGAAAGTGACAATGAGTCTATGACCTTCATCAACGTTGATGATATATTCTCTCAAGATGGTATTGGGAGAGTCTCCATCAGCATCTGCATTGAGAGAAGCATTAAAATCCTTTAGAAGGGTAAAGGTACCGCATGTGACTGAGAAAAGGGCTTTAGACCGATCAAAATCTCGTTCATACGAAGCGGGAAAGAAGTGTAGGCGAATGAAATTTTGGCCTGCAATGACGGGGATTGAAAAGGTGAAGTTGGAGTAAGAGAGACGAGCTGTGGTGTAAGGGATAGTGTTGGTAGAAGGAGATTTTGCGAGTACTCGTGCAGCAACTGATGGCTTCTTGTTGTTGGAAGATGGAGATTGTCTCATTGCTGAAGCAGCAACAGATGCCTTCTCACGTTGGCTCTCGTTGGTTAATAAGAATTCTGAGTTGATATCTCCGATCCATGTCCGATAACCATCAGTAAAGTTGTTTAACGAGCCACAGTTGAGGCTAATGACATCAGCTGGAAAGTAAGCATTGCTGGAAAGACAGAACAGGGACAAAGAGAGGTAGAGTATGGTCGCAATAATGAAGTTCATCTTCCAACAGACCAAAATGTAAATTTCCATGACCAGAGCAATATACCAATTCTCTTTCTTGATTATTTCTCGATTCTTTTCGATCTAATTCATGGTGTTGGAAAAATATAACTAGAAAAACCATGAACTGATGGTAGACGAAGACTTAGATATGTCTCAGGCTTTCTCTAAAAGGGGTATCAAAAGAATTGCACACAATATGTGATTTAAAA
The DNA here is from genome assembly GCA_022379115.2 of Bauhinia variegata. Lineage (NCBI taxonomy): Eukaryota > Viridiplantae > Streptophyta > Magnoliopsida > Fabales > Fabaceae > Bauhinia > Bauhinia variegata. The sequence continues at coordinate 18,007,984 of CM039428.1, read as the reverse complement.
AAAAAGAGTTTTAATCGTTAGAACGTAACTTATAAAAATATATGTCAACATATGAATTGTTCTGGATAATAACTCAATTTTTTTTTTTATAATTTATTAAGTGAGCCAAAATATTTTATTATCATTAACTTTATAGATTTAAAATAAAATGTAAAGTTTATTTAAATTTTTTGGTAAAGTTGTATTATTTGAATAAAAGAATCTATTATTCTATAAAGTAATAAAAAATTATATAACATATTAAAACCTATTAAAAAATAATTAAAATAAATATATACAACCCAATAAAAAATTTACTACTAAAAATAACGTCACGAAGTATTGTTATATGGTCAACTCAATGAATAAAATTCCAAGGACGTGGTGTTCCCCAATTTGTAGTTCATATGCATTATTAGTTATTGCCTTGACCAAGTAGTGTTGTAACATTTGTAAAACTTACAAAATTTTAATTTAGACATTACAATGGGAACGCTTGAATACTTGCTGGCTAAACTAATTTAATTTCGTTAGCTTGATAAATTTTGTGACATAACAAGTATTTGCTGAATTTTGAAATTTTAGTGTTGTATTTTATTTTTTCTTCACATTGTTGAGCATGATTTTTTCCAGGATTCTTTTCCAACTAATACGTATATGAAAGTGATCATATAGAAGTCTACGCGACGGGAGACTTGGATGATTCTTTGGAATAAAAGAAAGTTCCAGTAACGGGTTTATTTTGTCACTCCCAATTTTGTACTTAGTGTTTTAATTTCTTAGGGTGCGTGGTCATGAAATTAATGCTAAGAAGTAAATTAATAGAATCTTCCTCCAACTCTGACCCCTTGACCAAGATAGTGACGTCCCTTGATTCCAGTTTTAGAAAATCAGAAATATGAAACCTCTGCCACCCATTTCTCTTCTAATTAATCAGAAACTTGTGGTCTTGATGTCATGTCGCAATGAATGATGTTGTTCTTCTGCAGTAGAGCACACTTCAAGTCCTTGCTTCCACGAATGTGTGTGGCAGCTGCGGTGATGGTGTGAAAGTCGAGAACTATGTTTCAACTGTTCAACCACAAACAATTGTATGGCACCGAGTTCAATAAGCTTCAAAACTTTTGAGCATGTAGAAAATTTTTAACCATTCAACTTGAAAACTCTCCACCTCCACACTTTTGGATGATTCTCCAATTAGTGGGTCTTTGAAAATGAGAGAATAGTTTTAAATTAATAAAACCCTAAAAGGAACCTAGTAAGCATAACTTGTCAACCAAGTAAGCATTAAGCAACCTTATATACATTGCAAACAAATTTTGGTCTCCTATTGTTATTTGCTTCAGAAAATTCGCCAAAACTAGGGTGTTATTTTTAATTTTGAAAAATAAAGAAATAGTTTTTTTTTTTTTGTGAGAATAAATAGCTTATTTCTTAAGACGTGGCTATATTGTTATTTTTTGGTTAGAAATCCTGGCTGTTGAATAAGAACTCAAATTTGAGATTAAAATATTTGTATAAGATGTATGGTTAAGTTATATATTATATGCTGATATTGCAAATTAAAACTAATTTTGAAGATATTTTAAAATATACATATCTTTTCACACACTGATAATTATGTTCCTTCATCTTAATATATGCGTTTATGAAACAGAATGTAGTCTTAAAATCGGACAATAAATAGTTTTAGCTCAATCAAAACATTTTCAGCTTGTAAGTATTTTCCTCCATCAAGTTTTTTTTTTTTTGCTAAAAAAAAAAAGGTTGAAACCATCCTCTCCCAATATTAACATCTCTTTTTTTTTTTTTTTATTCATAGGAAAATATTAACACTTCTAGCTGTCTAAACTGTGAAATTAAGTCCCAGTTTGAAGCCAATGGATGTGTCAATTTCTGGCTGTCTAAGCTTTAAGAAGCTGCTTACCTTTACTTCCAAAGCTTCTTTAAACAGAGAGGAAACTCTTTAGGAATGTCTTTATTTTAATTTCTTTTCTCCATTTTGGCCTTTGATTAGAAAAAAAAAAAGTTTTAAAACTACTAAAAAGTAATTACTAAATTGAAAACTTTTTATTGTTTATCCTTTTATTAAAATGAATTTTAAGTCTTACACTTAGCCAGAACAAGAAGTCTTTATATGAAACAAAGCTTAATACATGATACATATACAACCAGCCAGATTTTTGTATTCATATCCTTAAAAGCATTTCCCTGTCTTTGGTCTTGCAAATTAAAGGTTGTATTCTCAGCACTCTCCTGTAGCTTCAAAGCAAATTCTAAGCCCCATACAACTTCATTCATTGATGGCCGTTGATTTCCATCATCAAGCAAACATTCCATTGCCAAGTCACTGAATTTCTTCAAACTCTCCGGAGCTATTGTTCCCTTCAAAGATGGATCCACCGTGTGATCAATCTTTCCCTCACTATGATATTGCCTGACCCACTCATCTAAGCATGCCTCCTGCTTCTCCACAGAGCGTATGAAAGGGGGCCTCCCACATAATACCTCTAGCAACACTACACCAAACGCGTACACATCAGACTTTAAAGTCAACCACACATATAATATTCTAGGTCTAAATACCCAAAGCTCCCCTTCACCATTGTAGTAATGTGGGACCTAGATATTTCCGTGGGTTCAACTTTGGACAATCCAAAATCTGAAATCTTGGCTATCCATTTTTCATTTAATAGAATATTGGTTGATTTTACGTCACGATGAATGATATTGTGCATTGCACCTGCATGAAGATAGTGCAAACCCTGAGCTGCACCAATGCAAATCTGGAGCCTCTGTTTCCATGAAAGGGGTGGATTGTCCGTGCCATAGAGATGATCACGGAGGGTCCCACGGGCCATGTAATCATAAATCAAGATCATTTCGTTATTTTGGTTGCAATATCCAATAAGAGAGACCAAATGAAGGTGGCGGAGCTGAGAACTCATTACAATCTCGGTCTTGAATTCGTTGGCCCCTTGTTGCGAACCCGGTTTGAGCCGTTTGATTGCACGAGGGTGGAATTGTCGTCGATGTATCCCTTGTACACGTTACCAAACCCTCTAACTCCAATTTTGAAGACGTCATCGAAGCTGTTAGTTGCGGCTCTGATCTCAGCAATAGAAAAGAGTTGCAGCATAGATCGGACGGTAGAGATGACGAGACTCGAGTTTGGGTTGACATAGGTGGGGTGAAGGAATGCTTGACCTTTTTGCCACGTCTTACGAAGAAGAAAGCAACAACAAGGAAAAGCGAAACGACGCTGGCAACTACACCAGCAACGACGCCGATTGTGGTTGTGTTGCCTCTTTTCTTTTGGTTTTGAGTGGGTTGCCGAGAGACGGGTGGAGCTGGTGGAAGAGGGTCAGGGTTGGGACCGGCAAGGTTATTACTTTGGGGGTCGCTGGTTCTGAATATCTCAAGTCCATTTAAGAATACGTCAGAATATCTTGCCGAGGCTTCTGTGTTAGAATGCAATTTGAGAGAAAGGCTATACTTCTTTTCATCTCCTAAAATTGGTACCGCATAATCTCTATACACGGGAACCTCCCTTTGCTTGCTCCATTGAAGAACGTCAGCTTGATCCTCAGCCAACTTGTTATCTATGTAGATATAGAATACTCTGTCACTAGGGAGTTGATTTCTGGGGTAATCTCGCAAAAATGAAGCGTAAGCATGTAGGTAAAGCCAGAATCAACGGAGAATTCCCAAGTCGCATCGTATGCCATAGACCGTGCTTTTCTGTGTACTGGATCCGGCGCTGTGTAATTTGGAACCTGAGTGAACCACTATAATCAACAGTTACTCCACCTGTTGTTCTTAGATAAGTAATGAAGGTTTCCCAGTACCTGAGTAAACCTGTATCATTTTTGGGTAAGATATCATTTCCACCAACGTTTAACCGGTACTCTGTTTGGAGGGCAGAGTTGTTTGCAATGTGAAAATGGACAGTCGATCCTAAAAGTTTGAACCCTGCGCTCTCAGAGTTAGTGTAATAAAGATGAGTGGGCATGGACAGCATCTGAATTCCATTGATGAAAGCATAAAAGTCTGGTTGGATTGTGCTTGGACTGAAAGTTAAATTGAGCCTCTGACCATCATCTATGTTGATGCAATATTCTCTGAAGATGGTACCACGGGGATCATCATCAGCATCAGCAGTGAGAGAAGCATTGAAATCCTTAAGAAGGGTAAAGGCATCGGATGTGACTGAGAAGAAGGCTTTAGAGCGATCAAAACCTTGCTCATATGAAGTTGGGTAGAAGTAGAGGCGAATGAATTTTTGGCCTGAAGTGACGGGGAATGAATAGGTGAAGTTAGAGTAAGAAAGACGAGCTGTGCGGTAGGGAGCAGAGTAGATAGTAGAAGAAGATTGCGTGAGTGCTCGAGCAGCAACTGATGGCTTGTCTTGTTGGAAGAGTTTTGAGTGTATGTCCGGTCCATGTCTGATCATCATACGATGAGCCGTCGTCGTCGGAGCCACAGCTGATGCTAAAATTATCAATGGGAGTATAAGCATCAGCAGCAATTGCAAGGCAAGCAAGGGATAGACAGAGATAGTAGAGGATAGTCCCAAGAACGAAGTTCATATTTGAGTGAAGTATAAAATATTTCTTGAGCAGGAGAGTACGCTAAAAATAAATGTACTCAACAAGATATTGATTATAGTTTTAGAAATTATAATTTGATAGCTACTGGATGTTGGTAACTTTCTCGGAAGCTTGGACCAGTAAACGTTCAAAGTCTACTCCTTAAAAATAAATAAATAAATAAATAAAAGAAGCTTCTGGTCCGAGTGCCACGTATTCCACAAGCGATTGTTAGCTCCTAGTTATCTATATTGACTTATTTCATTTTGTACAGATTAACGTTGCATTTCCCTTCCCATGATTTGTTTAAGGAAGAGAACTCGCACACACGAGAGAAGAGAGGGAGAGAATTAACTCTAGCTATAACTTCACTTTATTGCATCTCTTCAAAAGCATACATGTCTTGGTAGAGTTAAGAGTATTTATGGTCAAATAATAAGAATAAAAATTGCAAAAAGATTTGGAAGAGAATCCAATTTGAAATTGTCTTGCTATGAAAAAGAATTCAAATTCATAATATGCTTGCTGCACCACCACTTTTTTTATAGCTAGTTTTACTGCCTGTTCATACTGTAAATAGTATAGCTGTTGCCCCCCCCCCCCCCCCCCCCACCCAAAAAAAAAAAAAAACACAAAAAAGGGCCAAACGAAACACTTTTATTTGTGTGGGAAAAAAAAAGTTCTAGGAAATGAACATGAAAGCAATATATATATAGATTTATATATATATATATATATTTGTTGGGAAAGAAAAGGAAGATCATATTGATTGAGTCATTGCACTTGTCACAAGCCTTTGTCAAGTCTATTTCCACTATATATTAATATTTTTTCAGCAACTTATTAACTAATTTCCTGTTTTAAAAAATTAATATATATAAAAGTTTCAAGAAATGAACATGAAAGCAATATATATATATATATATATATATATATGATGGGAAAGAAAAGAAAGTCCTAAGAAATAGTCATATTGAATGAGTCAATGTACCTATTCTATTTCCACGACACTATATTAACACTATTCAGCAAGTTATTTTCTATAAGTTTCCTTTTTGAATTAAAAGCATTTGGTTCTCTTGCATAATTTTCTTACTACAGACACACTGTCTTAATGATGAACTTGAGACTCTTTTGCTTATTATTTTTAGTCCTTCAAGGGCAGTTCAGCTTCTACGTTAACTCTCTTTCTCCTCCGGACGATTGTGCAGTTAACTGTGGCTCCATGGACAAATCAAATAATCGTTCCTGGATTGCGGACGTGAATTCAGAACTATTCTCTCTTGTTGAACCACCAAATCAACAACATTCAGATATCGCCTCCACAGCTCAGCCCTATCTAAAAATACCTTATGGCACCGCTCGCCTCTCTCACTCCGAATTCACCTACTCCTTTGCAGTCACCGGCGGCGAAAAGTGCGTTCGCCTTTACTTTTACCCGGCTTCCTATCATAACCTCAACCGCTCAGACTCCTTCTTCTCTGTTTCATCTGGCGGAAACACTCCTCTTCCGGACTTCAATGCTTCATACGCAGCTGATAACGATAGCGATCCCGAGAAAACAGTCTCAGAGGAGTTCTGCGTCAACGTTGACTCAGGTCAGAGGCTAAATGTAACCTTCACTCCTTGCCAAACCCACACAGGTGCGTATGCTTTTGTCAATGGTATCCAGGTTGTGTCTGCGGTCTCCGATCAACGTTCTTTGTGTTCATGTTGGTCAACCAAGAGGAAGACGAGACTAATCGTCATCACCATGGTCTCACTTTCTGGATTGGTTTTGATGTTTGCCATTGGTTTCTTGATTCTCAAACAAAGGATCAAGAAAGCTAGGGTAAAGGCGCATATGGACAATATGGACCCTGAGATGCTGTCATCACACAAAATTAAGTCATCCCTGCGCTCTGCTCCCTGCCGTTATTTTTCAATCGATGAGATCAGAATCGCCACCGTCAATTTTGATGATGTATTCCTTATTGGGGTTGGAGGATTTGGCAAAGTCTACAAGGGGTTCATTGATGAAGGAACCACGCCCGTTGCCATCAAACGCTCTAATCCAAAACTTGGACAAGGACTCTCTGAGTTTGAGACGGAGATAGAGATGCTGTCTCAACTTTCTCACCCACACTTGGTCTCCCTCATTGGTTACTGCAACGATGACGATGAGATGATACTTGTCTATGATTTCATGGCTAATGGAACCCTTCGTGATCATCTTTATGGCTCCACAAATCCACCACTTTCATGGAAGCAAAGGTTGGAGAGTTGCATAGGTGCAGCTCGAGGGCTCGTGCATCTTCATAGAGGCGGGAAGAACAATATCATTCATCGTGATGTGAAAACTAGTAATATTTTGTTAGATGAACAATGGGTGACTAAGGTTTCAGATTTTGGATTGTCCAAAATAGGACCCAGTGGGGAATCCAAGACCCATATTACTACATTGGTGAGGGGTAGCCAAGGGTATCTGGACCCTCAATACTACAAGAGTCAACATTTGACTGAGAAGTCTGACGTGTACTCTTTTGGTGTGGTGCTCCTTGAGGTATTGTGTGGTAGGCCACCTTTGCTTCGTGCAATGGAGAAGACGAAATCACAGGGAAGCCTAGTGGAGTGGGCCCGGAAATGCCACATTGATGGAGTCATTGATCAAATAGTTGATCCTGTTTTGAAAGGAAACATTGCCACGGAATGTTTAAGTAAGTTCATTGATGTGGCTTTAAAATGTTTAACACACGATAGACATCAACGGCCACCGATGAGCGATGTGGTAGAAGGTCTTGAATATGCTTTGCAGCTACAAGAGGGTAGAGAGGATACGAAGATTAGCAGTTGTCACAACGAGGGAACTACTGACCAGAGTTTATGATTGGTGATGAAATTCAGGATCTATATTGATGAGAAAACATATTTCTTTTAGTCAGTATTTTATGTAATCGATGTAATTATTGATATGGCATACTAAATCCAATCAATTATCAACGTTCAATTATTATGTGTCTAAGTCAAGCACTAAAAGTGACGGCAGCCAATAATGAGAATCGTCAATGGTGTACTCTTACCTTGAGAATCAAACGGCTCTATGTCTTTGAAATCTTGCATGAATATTAGATTTTCACGTGTTCTTTTTAATATATATAGGACACTTGATTACAATATAACCATTTTAATTTAATTAATTGATAATACACGTACATGTCTATATATCTTAACTATATATAATTTCTTTTTTCCATGGGGATCTATGATGATTTCTTATCAAACAAGTTTTATTTTTTTCCTAAATTGGGAACAACCCTAATCTAAGATTTTTATTGGCTCTCTAGGCATGTCATGTAAACTCACAAAAAGACATATCGCATAAGCTGAGCGTATTGTTAAAAATAAGTGCACACATTACTAACCATAACAAGAAGAATCCTGGTAATAATGGAACAATATTCATGCATGTACATAAAAGTTAAATTTCAGTACTTCATTAGACAAGCACCAAAAAGAAATTGATTTAGTTCGTTGCAAATTTGAAGAACAGCTTGTTAGCGAAGCTCACACATACACTAAAGCTCTTCAGAGGCAAGATTTAAGTTTCTTACAGTTTCCCACTTGGAGGAGAGTGTTGAATGGGGTTACACTTGTTTTATAGGTGCTCCTAAGTCTGATGTGTACCTTCATAGCTCCTTCCACTCTCTTTCGTGGAAGGAAGGACTTGAAATATGATTCTAGTGCAGATGAATAATATCATTCATTGTGACATGAAGACCCCAAATATCTTACTACCAGATGAGAAATGGGTGGCAGAGGTTCAGATTTCTGACTATCCAAAATAGGAATCGACTAAAGTCACTATCTTGGTCAAGTGGTCACCGTTGGAAGACAAGTCTATTGGAGACTTATAATAGGGAGTGAAAATTTAGACCCCTTCTTGGAACATTATATTATCGGTTTCACTGTTTTGGTGTACATTTCTTTGGTAGTCTTCTATCGTGTGAGAAAATTGTGTTTTATCTTTTGTCTCGTTTCATATCTTATAACTAATTTATTGAGTTTTAAATGAATAAAAATTATAAAATAATACTGTAAATATTATTAAGACCCAAAGTAGAATAGAGAATATTTGTCAGGTTTGTGTGGGAGACCACCTTTGCTTCGTGCAGTGGAGAAGACGAAATCACAGGGTTGCTTAGTGGAGTGGGCCAGAAATGCCATACTGACTGAGTCATTGAATCCTGTTTAGAAAGGAAGCATTGCCTTCGAGTGTTGAAGTAATATCTTTATGTGACTTTTTAAAAATGTTTAATAAAGTGATAAACTACTTGATTTTATAGTTAAATAAGGTGATAATTAAATACTTTTACGATAAGAATATAATAATATACGATTCATACTAACAACTTGCTAATCATTAAAAAAAAAAAACAAAAAACTAGCAGTCATGTAATAATCAAGTATATAGAACTTAAATTTTAGGTACAAGATCAAAAAGGATTAAAAAAAAAAAAAACATTGATTTAGTAATTCATTGCAAATTTGAAGAACAGCTTGCTAGTGTAGCTCAGATATATATATGCATTAACTAAAGCTCTTCTGAGGAAAGATTTGAGTTCCGTAGGTTCCCAACTTGGGGAATCAACCAAAAGTGTGAAAGAATTGAGTGTTTAAGTGAAAGAACAACATCATTCGCCGTGACATGGCCAAATTAAAATACCTGATTAATGAGATGAGAAATGGGTGGCCGAGGTTTCAGATTTCTGAATATCCAAAATTGGTATCAGCAAAAGTCAAGTAATTCTTGTAATAGTAGCATTAATTGATTTCATGTCCACCAAACTCTAAATTAAATAAATGCTAAAGTAAAAAAAATTGGGAGTGATAAAATAGACCAGTTCTTGGAACTTTCTTCTTTAATTGATCATATGACATTAGAGTCCCAAGACTTATCCAAGTCGTCGGCAGTCTTCTCTCAGTTTTTAGTCTTCTATAAGATTCATTATATTCCAAAATTCAGGAATTAATGAATCATGACCAGGAAGGTTAACCAAAAAAAAATAAAATAATAAAAGAATATCAAAATTGAGCACAATACATTCTATATCACAAAATTCATCAAGATAACGATATTAGTTCTGCAGGGATTTCAATTGTAATGTCTAGTTCAAATTTCATCACTCATTTTATGTTTGATAAGCAATTTGTAAATATAATTAATTATATGCTTTCTTGGAAATTTATGATATGTTCTACTCTTCAAATAATGTATCCTTTCATCTTAAACATTTTTTTAAATTTCTTTTTTGTTTCTTGATGTGTTTTACGAGGAATTATTCAAACTCTTTTTAAAGTAAAAAAAGAGTGCATGTAAAATTGCAAAAGCTTTATGATTTTTTTTTCTTTAAAAAAAATAAAAAAAAAATTTGCTCAGTATGAACAATTTTTATGCCCACCCACCTCCTCCAGGTTCCTTCGTTAATGCCGGAAGTAAGTATGCCTAAATCTTTTAGCTATACTAATACAACAACTCTAGGTTTAAACCCATATTTTATGATTAATGGCAAGACATATATGTTTAAACTTTCAAACGCTTATCACAAAATGGTTAAACAGTGAAACCCCAGTTCTCAACTTTCACACCATCATGGCTCCTGCAACTCAGATTCGTGGAAGCTAGACTTGAAGTTCATAAGAACAACGTCATTCATTGTGACATGAAAACGACAAATATCTTATGATTAATTTAGATGAGAAATTGGTGGTGGTGGCCGAGGTTTCAGATTTGTGATTATCCAAATAATTAGAATCACCAATAGTCACTATCTCGGTCAAGGGGTCACCATGAGTGGACAAGTCTATTAAATTACTTATATTCCAAATACTTATCCAAGTCTTCGGTTTTGGGAGTGACGAGAGAAAGAAGGTGGGGTGTGATAGTTATGGTGGATATTGTTGGAGGTGAGAAGAAGAGGGAGGTTGGGCTTTTGGGTTGAAAAGTATTTTAAAAAGAAAATAAATAATAAACTATTAGTTTTAATTGAGTAATGGACGGAAGTTACTACGTAAAAGTTAGAATTTAGAGACATTGTAAAATCCATCTTTAATAGGCAAAAAAATCTGTCTCTAAACGTTTAGAGACAAATTTAGAAAGGAATTTATAGTCATCTCTAAAAGTGACGTCGCTAAATGTCTAAAGACACATTTTGTTGATTGGTCTCTAATTAGAGATGGATTATTTTTCATCTCTAAAACCACTAAAAATCTATCTTCTACGACGTATAAGTAAATCAAAGAAAATAGTTGAGACGCATAAAATTCGTCTCTAAATCCTTTGCTAAGTTAATGACGAATTTTTACAGTGTAAAATCCGTCTCTAAAACTATTAAAATACAATAAACAAAAATATTTAGGAACATCTAAATCCGTTTTTAATTCTGTCTCTAAAATCATTTTTTAATTCTTTTCCTTTTTGTTGCTTTTGGGCTAAAACCCACCAAATTTTTTACAATAATCAAAAAATTTAAGAATAACTAAAGATTCACAACATTAAATTACATGAAAAACTACTATTTTATAACGTTAAAAGTGTAAAATACAATAAGTATGCAACATATATAAAAAGTAAATAGAAGTAAATAAATTATCAATTGTTATCTTGTGAACTTCTTCATACAAGTCATTGTCCAAATGATGGTAGCTGGTTGGATCACTTACAGTAATGGCTTGACTACATGTGTCAAATCTCCTTGGCTTTGGATCAACTCATTTTTTTCCATCAACTCTTGGTAACGTAGAGATTATCTGTCTTTTAACTTTCTTCTCGAAGTTATCTAGATAGTGTAAGTATGTCTTGTTAATTAGGAGGCAGTACAGACAACTAAGACAAGTAGACAACATATTAACTTTTATTATAAGAGGCAACAATAGCATCAGATCAATATGCCTATTTTCAATAATGCATATAGAAAGAAAATGAAAGTATTGCTCTATAGCAGGACAATAGATAATAAGTATCCATGAAACTGGTTAATTTATTTTTTGAAGAAACAAATAAACAAATATATAACTTGATTCAGACCTTGCTAAGTAAGGCCTTAGAATGAATTAATCTGTCCTAAGGATCACATGATGTTTAACAGTGCATAAAAGTTCCTAACAGACTAAAAAAATAAATTAACAACATACATATAAATCTCATCTTTCTAACATTTTAAGTCCATGTCCTGCCTTTATGCATCAATTACACCTCCCCATAGTAGTCATAATCTTTACCCATCGAACTCCTGTCAACAGAAAAGTAAATTTGGTAAGAGAAATCATTTCAAAACTGGATAATCCTTCAAACTAAGTCTATTAAAGAAAATAGGGAAAAAAAATTAACTCAAAAGGTTTACTTAACAAGAAGGCATCATCATATCGCAGTCCCAAACTCATGCTTTCATATACATAATATAATTCTATTTGAATGGCCAAGTTAGGTTGCTTAGTGAATTAACTCGTAAGGTCTCTTTAATTTACCAAGTACCTTTGGATCTCTGTCTTTACCGGATGATACTTCCTCTAGAAATGTTAGGGATCTTTGTCTGTTAGATGTTAGTTAGCACCTGTTGATGCTGTCTCAGATCAGCACCAATTGATTGGCTATATTCTTTACTCTTTTGTTCACGTTTTATACACCCAACCACTTCCGCACATCTTATAGTATTGGTGAAAACATTCAAGTTCTAGAATGAGTTCTATATTATAAAGATACGAGGAAAACTAATCGATAAAAAATCCATCTGTGATTTTGTCTCAGTTAACTTCTATATTTTCCACATCATATTAAAATGAATTTTTAGAGACGGATACAAAGTTCGTCTCTAAATTTGTCTCTATTCGTTCAACTAAATTTTAAAAATAAAATTGACCAATTTGATCTCAAAATTTGACTTGGTCAGAGATGAACTTAGAGACGGATTAATGTCTCTAAATCTATCTCTAATATTATTGATAATTTTTTAATCTAAAAATTAATACTTTGTCAAAAAAAAAAGATTTGTTATACATATCTCTTTCTGTCTCTATTGGAGAAAATTAGAGAGAACTTGAAATTCATATCCTTGTTTTTTATAATGAATCTTTATTTAATGCCACTTCCATCTCACAAATATTTAAATAATGTCAAAAATTTTATAAATATATACTTGATGTCAAAATCATTTAACAAGTACTAAATTGAAATTTACTAAAATAGTTCTCAACTTTCACATGATCCGTGTCACAAAGGTACAAAGCCATGAATGATAACAAATGCAACTTTCAATAGTCACTTACGAGTTACATGAGTTAAGAGACAAAATTATAATACAATTCCATATAACCCCCGTTATTTTAAATTCCTACAATTATTTTTAGGTTATTGAAGGGCGAAAATAACCCTCTAATATTAGTATATCTTTCCGTTGTCATGATCAATCATGTTATAGTAAAATTTCAAGTTAAGTTAATTTGAGAGTGGTTTCTCTGGCTCTTTTCTTAAGGCTCCTCAGCCATCATGGCTCCAGCTGCCACTGAGATTCATGGAAGCTAGGACTTCAAGTGTGCTTAGGTGCCGAAGAACAAGTCATTCATAGTGACATGAAAATGACAAATATCTAATCATTAATCTAGCTGAGAAATTGGTGGCCGAGGTTTCATATTTGTGATTATCCAAATAATTAGAGTCACCAATACTCACTATCTCAGTCAAGGGTCACCATGGGAGGACAAGTCTATTAAATTACTTATATTCCAAATACTTATCCAAGTCTTCGGTAGTCTTCTATCTGTTTAATGGTTTTCCATGGCAAGATAGCCGGTACATTGCTTCAACTGTTGGCCATTGGTTCAGCTGAATATATATATATATATATATATACACGTGTGTACTTATAAAAGACATAGAAGATAAATTATACATATCTTAAAATAACTGAGATAAAAATATTTCGTATCGTTGTAAGATCTCTAAATTTAGATCTGATGACCCAAAAAATATAATGTATTATTAAGACTCTGGTGATCTCCAATGTTTAGTGGTAGAAGTTCAACCTGAGACTGCGCGGACGTCAGTTGAGATGCTAACAGTGCCAAAATTACTTGTAGTAGTGCTTTACATTTGTGTTTGGCTTTTCTCCATAATTGCTTTTGCTTTTATGTTTTCCTTTTATATTTTGGGAATCTGTGTCTTTCATCTTTTTGTTTGAAATACTTTTAAGAAATAGTTATTATAATTTGGACAAAGGAAGAAAAAATAGAATGAGATATCTAAAATAGGTTTACTACTTTGAATTGTCATATTAAATAATGAGAACGACATGTTTGCTACTTCGAATTGTCATAAGAAATAATGAAAATAACAGGTTTGCAACTTTGAATTGGGAAGCTAATATACTAGAAATACTGATGTTCTCTGCTCTGCTCATTAAAAATTACATTTTGGTTCATTCAAATATGAGCTTCATTATTGGGACCATCTTCTACCTCTCTTTGTCTCTTTTCTATCTTTCCTGCGAAGCTTACGATCCAGTTGATGTCTTTAGCATCAGTTCTGGATCCTTTGGCAAATCCACTGACGAAACAAACCGGACATGGAACGGAGATATCAACTCAAAACTCTTATTAGCCATTGAGAGCCAATCAGTTACTGCTTCTGCACTGAGACAATCTCCATCTGTCGACAAAACCCCCTATTCCACAGCTCGTCTCTCTTACTCTAACTTCACCTATTCATTCCCAGTCACTGCAGGCCAAAAGTTCATTCGCCTATACTTCTACCCAACTTCATATAAACAAGGCTTTGATCGCTCTAAAGCTTTGTTCACAGTCACATCCGGTACCTTCACCCTTCTTAAAGATTTCAATGCTTCTCTCAATGCTGATGCTGACTCTTCCGATACCATCTTCAGAGAATATTGCAACAACATAGATGATGGTCAGAGGCTCAATTTAACTTTCAGTCCAAGCACAATCCAACCAGATTTTTATGCTTTCATCAATGGAATCGAGATTCTGTCCATGCCCACTAATCTTTATTACACCGATTCTAAGAGCCCAGGGTTCAAACTTGCAGGATGGTCTAACATGTTTAACATTGCAAACAACTCTGCCCTCAAAACAGAGTACCGGTTAAACGTCGGTGGAAGTTATATCTCACCTAATCATGATACGGGTTTGCTCAGGTCCTGGGAAGGTGACCAAAAATACGTGACAACACCAAGTGCTCTACCTGCTGATTATGGTACTGGTATCAAGCTTAGCTTCACTGAGGTTCCAAATTACACAGCACCCGATCCAGTATACAGAACAGGACGATCTATGGGATCCGATGCGACTCTGAACCAAATGTCTAACCTGACTTGGGAATTCCCTGTTAATTCTGGGTTTTCCTACATGCTTAGGCTACACTTTTGCGAGATTAACCCAGACATCAAACTACTAAGTGACAGAGTATTCTATATCTACATAGATGACAAGTTGGCTGAGGATCATGCTGACGTTCTTCAATGGAGCAAGCAAATGGGTGTTCCAGTGTATAGAGATTATGCGGTACCAATTTTTGGAAACGTAAAGAAGTATAACCTTTCTCTCAAATTGCAGCCTAACCAAGACATCCGAAAAACTGCATATTTCGATGCGTTCTTGAACGGAATTGAGATTTTCAGAATCAGCGACCCCCAAAGTAATAGCCTTGCTGGACCCAACCCTGACTCTCTTCCACCAGCTCCACCCGAGTATAAGCAACTCACTCAAAACCAAAAGAAAAGTAGCAGACCAAGCATACTCTGCGTCGTTGCTGGTGTAGTTGCCGGCTTCGCTTTGCTCTTGCTTCTTGTCGCTTGCTTCATTGTTGGACGTAGACGTGGCAGTCAGTTCAATCATGCTAACTCAGATGACAGAACTTCCAGGTGGGCTCCATTTTCCTCCACTACAACTAAATCACGCTCATCGTCTCTACCGTCTGATCTATGCCGCTACTTTTCTATCGCTGAGATCGAAGCCGCCGCTAACAATTTCGATGAGCTCTTCAAAGTTGGAGTTGGAGGCTTCGGTAATGTATACAAAGGGTACATTGACGATAATACCACCACAGTTGCAATCAAACGGCTCAAACCGGGTTCGCAACAAGGGGCTCAGGAATTCATGAACGAGATTGGAATGCTTTCTCAGCTCCGCCACCTCCATTTGGTATCTCTTATTGGCTATTGCAACGAAAACAATGAAATGATCTTAGTTTATGATTACATGGCTCGTGGGACCCTCCGTGATCATCTTTACAACACTGACAACCCTCCTCTTTCGTGGAAGCAACGGGTACAGATCTGCATTGGAGCAGCACGTGGGTTGCATTATCTTCATACAGGTGCGAAGCAGACGATCATTCACCGTGATGTCAAGTCAACAAATATTCTGTTAGATGAGCAATGGGTGGCCAAGGTTTCGGACTTCGGATTATCCAAAATTGGACCTAGTGGTATATCTAGGTCACACATTACGACAGTCATCAAGGGCAGCTTTGGGTATTTGGACCCGGATTATTACACCCGTCAACGGTTGACTATTAAATCTGACGTGTATGCCTTTGGTGTTGTGTTGCTGGAAGTGCTATGTGGCAGACCTCCTCTGCTTCGCAGCATAGACAAGTCTAAAATTTGCCTATCTGACTGTGCCCGCAAATGCTATCAAGAAGGAATCATTGATCAAATTGTGGATCCATTTTGGAAGGGACGAATTGCACCAGAATGTTTAAAAAAATTCAGTGATATCGCCATGAATTGTTTGCTTGATGATGGAAGTCAAAGACCGTCAATGAACGACGTCGTTTGGGGGCTGGAGTTTGCGTTGCAGCTACAAGAGAACGCCGAGCAGCGTGATCAGATTAGTAGTAAGGTGGAAGTGATGGAAAGAGGTGAGATTGGGAATGAGGACAGCGATGACATGTTTAGTAGCAGCAGTGGAAGAATGGTTTCGGATTTTAATAAGAGCAGTGGAATTAGCATGACGAGCAGTGCCAGTGGAGAACAAGGTGCTGGTAACAAAGACACTGATAAGTTGATGCCTGATTCTGCGTTTGAGATTATGGACCAAAAAGCAAGATGAAGGGTTTTGAGCATTCATTTTTTGAGATAAACTACTTGCTATGCAGATGTATTATTTCACGTATTTTGGACCATATGTTAGTTTCAAGAATAAAAAACAGAATAAAATTGTAAGAGGCGAATTTATGTGTATCTCTAATTTTGAGAAATTAAAGTAAAAAGAGTGCATGTAAAATTGCAAAAACTTTATGATTTTGTTTAAAAAAAATTTGCTCACCTAAATCTTTTAGCTATACAAATACAAGTAGTCTAGGTTTAAACCCATATTTTATGATTAATGGCAAGACATACATGTTTAAACTTTCAAACGCTTATCACAAAATGGTTAAACAGTGAAACCCCAGTTCTCATCTTTCACACCATCTTGGCTCCAGGAACTCAGATTCGTGAAAGCTAGACTTGAAGTGTGCTTCCGTGCATAAGAAAACGTCATTCATTGGGGCATGAAAACGACAAAATCTTATGACTAATTTAGATGAGAAATTGGTGGCCGACGTTTCAGATTTGTGATTATCCAAATAATTAGAATCACCAATAGTCACTATCTCGGTCAAGGGGTCACCATGAGTGGACAAGTCTATTAAATTACTTATATTCCAAATACTTATCCAAGTCTTCGGTTTTGGGAGTGACGAGACAAAAAAAGGTGGGGTGTGAGAGTTATGGTGGATATTGTTGGAGGTGAGAAGAAAAGAGAGGTTGGACTTTTGGGTCAAAGAGTATTTTAAAAAGAAAAAAAAATAATAAACTATTAGTACATAAGTTATTAGAATTTAGAGAAATCATAAAATTCATTTTTTGTAAGCAAAAATCTATTTCTAAACGTTTAGAGACAGATTTAAAGATTGATTTATAGTCATCTCTAAAAATAACATCGCTAAATGTCCAAAGACGTATTTTGTCGATCTCTAATTAAAGACGGATTATTTTCCATCTCTAAAACCACTAAAAATTTGTCTTCTACAACGCATAAATAAAGCAAAGAAATAGTTGAGACGCATAAAATTCGTCTCTAAATCTGTCTTTATTATTAGGGATAGTATCAAATCTGTCTCTAAAAATATTAATACAATAGCCAAAAATATGTAGGAAAATTTAAATTCGTCTCTAATTTTGTCTCTAAAATTATTTTTTTAATTATTTTCTTTTTGTTACTTTCGGGCTAAAACCCACCAATTTTTTTATAATTTACTGTGAATTTTTACGGGTAATATTTTAATATTAGAAACTCATTTTAAGAATTCATTTCAAGTGGATACAAGGGGAAGAAAAGATAATAATAATAATAATAATAATAATAATAAAAAATCTGAAGAAGTAAATGCTTAAATTTTTTCGGATAAATACTTAATACACATGAATATTATTTTTTTGGTAATAAAATTGTAGTAAATAATTAATTTTCAAGTAAATTATCTTTCAAACTTAATCATTAACAACTCCTAATTAATATGAGGCCTATGTAATCACCTTTATAATTAAGAATATATTAGATATTAATATAATCTTTAACTCATTTTTATATATTAGATAATAATATAAAATTTAACTCATTTTTAATACAGACATTGTTAATAATTTCATATTTTAAGTATTTTTTTGGGAGGGGGCCTAAGGCCAATGCCTTAGTTGCCTACTCCTTCCCAGGGCCCTGAAGGGTATCTTTTTAAAAAAAATTAGTGAACTATTAGTTTTAAATGAATAATGGACAAAAGTTGTTATTTAATGTCACTTTCATCTCACAAGCATTTAAGTGGTGTTAAAATTTTTATAAGTACTTATTTCACGCCAACATCATATAATAAGTACTCAATTCAAGGTTTACTTAAAATAGTTCTCAACTTTCACAAAAATCATGTGTCACATAGGAACAAAGCCATGAATGATAACAAATGCTACCTTGAATAGTCACTTAGCAGTTATGTTATATGAGTCATGAGACAAAGATCTAATAAAATTCCATATAACCCCTTTTATTTTAAATTTCTACAATTATTTTTAGGTTATTACATGATTAGGAAGTATAAACACCTCTTGATTTAAAAGTATCGGAGTATTTTATATATTTTTTACATTAACACCAACAAGACACCGTCACAAAAAGTTCTTAAATGATGTCTAATTAAAAAATATTTTTATTAACTTAAACACGTGAACCAACACATTAAAATGAATTTGATACCTTTATCTAATTTTTTTAAAAAATTTTAATAAAAAAATTACATAAAAATTTAAGGTTTGGAAATGAAATTTTTCACAACCATAAATCTTAAAAAAAAAAAAAAAATTATTGACATCTAATATTAATATATAATTATTTAAATTGTTTAATTATATTTTTTTCGTAAGGTGTTTATATCAAAATATTATCATATATATATAACAATTTCCTAATGACTTTTATTTTCTTTTGCATAACCAGTATCTCTATATTAGTGTTGTGCCTAGTGTTGGTATCAAAGTCTTGTAGGACAAAAATAATCCTCTAAGATTAGTATAATATCTTTCCGTTATGATGATCACACAAGTAATAGTAATATTTTAAGTTAAGTTAATCTGAGTGGTTTCTCTAGCTCTTTTCTTCGGGCTCTTCAGCCATCATGGCTGCGGCCACTGAGATTCGTTGAAGCTAGAACTTGAAGTGTGCTTAGGTGCAGAAGAACAAGGTCATTCATTGTGACATGAAAACGACAAATATCTAATCATTAACTTAGATGAGAAACTGGTGGCCGAGGTTTCAGATTTGTGTTTATCCGAATAATGTAAAATGTAAATCGCACACCAATTTTTTATATCCGAATTTACACCTCATTTTGTATTTATAGGAATAAAATTATAAAAAAAAAAATAAAAAAAAATAAAACAAATGTATAAATGCAAGCATAGTACATTTACCAAATAATTAAAATCACAATAGTCACTATTTACCATGGGAGGACAAGTCTATTAAATTACTTTTATTCTAAATACTTATCCAAGTCTTTGGTAGTCTTCTATCAGTTTAATGGTCTTCCATGGCATGATAGATTTACCAATACATTAGTTCAACTGTTTCGCCATTGGTTCAGCTGAATATATATATATATATATCTTAAAATATGTGTGTGTGTACACTTAAAAAAGAGATAAAAGATAAATTATACATATCTTAAAATAGCTGAGATAAATATACTTCGTATAACGACCCAAAATTATGACGTCAATTCAGTTTGTGTATTATTAAGACTCTGGTGATCTCCAATGTTTAGTTGTAGAAGTTCAACATGAGACTGCGCGGACGTTAGTTCAGATGCTAACAGTGCTAAAGTTCCTTCTTGTAGTGCTTGACATTTGTGTTTGGATATTCTCTTCAATTGCCTTTTCTTTTGTGTTTTCCTTTTATATTTTACGAATCCGTGTTTTTCATCTTTTTGTTTAGAATACTTCTAAGAAATAGTTATAATAATTTGGACAAAGGAAGCAAAAATAGAAAGAGATATCTAAAATAGGTTTGCTACTTTGAATTGTCATAAGAAATAATGAAAATAACAGGTTTGCAACTTTGAATTGTCAAGCTAATATGCTAGAAATACCGATGTTCTGTGCTCTGCTCATTAAAAATTACATTTTAGTTCATTCGAAAATGAGCTTCATTATTGGGACCATCTTCTACCTCTCTTCGTCTCTTCTCTATCTTTCCTGCGAAGCTTACGATCCAGTTGATGTCTTTAGCATCAGTTGTGGCATCTTTGGCAACTCCACCGGTTAAGGTAACCAGACATGGAGTGGAGATAACAAAGAGACTGATAAGTTTATGCCTGATTCTGCGTTCTCAGATTATGGGCCAAAAAGCAAGATGAAGTGTTTTGGACATTCATTTTTAGGAAGCTCTGCAGATGATCCTGTTTTCAAAGGAACCATTGCCTCGGAATGTTTGAGTAAATTCATTGACGTGGCTTTAAAATGGAGTGCTCTTATATGCACAACACTCATCACTCATGCACACTCATATTTTATATCATTTTTTTTTTTTATATCTCTCTTATTTTTTATTTATTTATTTTTTCTTCCTTTAAAATCTTTAACACAAATAGACATCTACGGCCACCAATGAACGATGTGATAGAAATTCTTGAATATACGTTGCAGCTCTGATTGATGATGAAATTCAGGATCAAAGATGTACTTTTTTTTATATGTTGTCAAGACTAGAACAGTTACTACAACCAATAATTAATGAGAATCGTCAATGGTGTACTCTTTATCATAGCATGGGAATCAAACGGCTCTTTCTTTGGAAAACTAGCAAAAATATTAAGGGCGTGTTTGCTTTAGTTTTTTTTCTAATCTTATTTATGGTAAAAATGAAAATGAACTCTAAAAACATGTTTAATTTAATAAATAGGAAATATTTTTTTAAGAATATTATTTAGAGTATGCTAAAATCTGAAAATAAAATTACATATATACCAAGTGTCTCTTAACAAAAATGTTACGCTTGAACTTTTCTTCTTCAATTTACTTGTTTTAAAAAAAATAAAATAAATTTACTTATTCAGTACTAAAAACATCAGAATATATTGCGGACAAGGGCTGCAAAACTTGACATATTGCTAGACTAGTGTTCTTACTCACAACTAGAGCCTGATTTGCCATCCTATATAGCCCAACTCCAAATTCGGGCAAGGTCCCAAAAAATTTGGCCCGAAAAGGATTGGATGGGAAAAGCCTGGCCTTATAAATAAGTTGACCCGGATTACTTTTTTTTAAAAAAATATATATATATATATTTGTACTTTTTTGAATTTAAAATTATTCTCAAATATTTATAAATTTTCATTATTTTAAATGGTAATTAATAAAAAAAATTAAAAAATATAAAAATAATTGGGCTAATCCGATCACCCAACAGCCCATAGCAGATCCGAGCTGGCCCAAATATAGACTGATTAAAGCTCTTCTGTGGCAAGATTTGAGTTGCTAAGGTTCCCACTTGGGTTAGCAACCAAAAGGGGGAAAGAAGGAAGGTGTTGAAAGGTTACAAATTTTCAAGATGGCACCAAAGTTATGAATAACTGTTATTGACCACGATCCGTATCATTAAAAGGCGAAACATAAGTTAACAATTTCCAAACCATCATGGCTCCTGGTCTATATTTCCTATATTTGTGTCATTGCTTTTTATTGGTTAAAATTTATTAATTTATGAATTTTTTTTATAATTGATTGAAATTTTAACCAATAAGAGATAATTGTATACAAATTAAAATATATTGTTTCATTATTTTTTTAATTCCACTAATGTTAGTTTTGTATTTCTCTATATCTTTTAACTAAATTTGTTATAATAAGACAAAATATATAGAAGGACAAAATTAATTTTGTTGTGTACATAGTATCTATGTTCACAAGAGAGAGAATGTTGACTCCATGGCTCCTTCCATTCACATTCGTGGAAGCAGGCTTGAAATGGTGGAGAACAACATCATTACTAATTGAGACACCAATACTAGAAATGTCTAAATTTTTTATTATAATTAAGAGAAAAAAAAATATATACAAAAATTTTTACCTACAATTCTATAAAAATTCGAATAAATAGTTATTTTGAAGAGTCAATGATCACTCTACTAAAATTTTATTAGCTAGAAATATCTAATTAACTGGATGAGAAATCGGTGGTTGAGGTTTCGGATTTCTGATTATTCAAAATTTGAATCAACCAAAGTCACTGTCTTGGTCAAGTCTATTAAATTAATAAGTGGTCACAGTTGCAGCCTTGGAGGATAAGTCTATTAAATTAATAGCATTAATTTCATGTCCACTCCAAAATAGGGAGCGACCAAACAGACTCATTCTTGGAAATTTTCTATATGGATGGATCATATGACAAAAAGTAAAATATCCAGAGGTAGAGGGGGTGGGGTAGGAGTGGCTATTGAAAGTGCAAGCAAATATGTATTAGAGGAAGGTGAATAAGACAAATAAATTTTTTTGTAAAATAACTGTTAGTTTTCAAAATCAAGCACAATGTAATAAGTTTAATTTTAAACAGTATAAACTTGATTATAAAAACTTCATAGTTTTTAAGCGTGATAAATCAGAGTTGAATATTAAGCAAAAATAATGTATTGACAATAAATAGAAACTGAATATAAAGAGTGTAGAGAAAAGATATTGCTCAATTATTTATACTGGTTTGGTTATAACAAGACCTACATCCACCCTCTATAGCTACACAACAGCTCTCTATAAGCTTGGTTTTTCAGGATACACCAAGAACCTTTACAGCTTCGACTATGTCTTTTACAGACTATGTCTACTCTCAACAGGGTTACAACAAAGAGTATTAAGGCGAACAACCTTTACAAAGAAATATTTTGATGATGAAATAATCAAGCACAAAGCACGTGCTTCTTTTAACAACTGATATCCCAGTATATCCAGTACACCAAATTGATATTCCAGATAAGAGAATTCGTGTATGAAGATGAAGAAGAAAAATAGAAACCTTGAGAACTCTAAAAAGTATTTGCAAATGAGGCTTTCTTGTATTCTCTTATTTCTTCATCATTTCAAATAAGTGGCTTCCTCTCCTTTACATAGACTTGGGAAAAACTAGTTGTTCGAGAGAAAAAATAGTTGTTGAAGAGTATAAATTCTAATTAGATTTTTTTTGCATTTAATATCCTTGAGTCTTAAGCCTTTGTCTTTATTTTTAGTGCTCTTTTGCTTTTGTCTTCAAGTTCTTGAATTATTTTCTGCTACAAACAACCTCTTAGCAATTTTTTGGTGGCCCAAGATTATTTTGAAGATTGAAATTTGATTTAAAAAAATCTGCACATTTATTGTTGTATGTAATAGTGACTTTTGCAACATTTTCTACTATAGGTAGCCGTTTGGTAGTTTTTTGACAACCTAAAGTTATCTTAGAAATTGTAATTTGATTTAAAAAAAGTTTACAAATTTTTTGCTACAAACAAAAGTGATTTTTGCCCAACATACAAGATAAAATTATCTTCACAAATTTTAAAATATTTTATCATCAAAATTACTTGAGCTAACAACTATAGCCTTCCATATTTGCCAAAAGGCCGAAAAGGTATGCAAGGAAGATTTTTCCTTTTAGTATCATTAGCATAAAGTGGTAAATTTTAGTAATTTAATAGCTTTGAAACTTGATATTCTTTTAGTTAAAGATCTTAACATGACAAAAAATTTAAAATTTTTATAATTTATTATGCTAATATAATGACAAAAAAAATAAAAAATAAATATAAAATTTCTAAATTTAGAAGAATATCAATTTAAATCTTTTTACTTTTAAGCAAAGGTTTATTCGCAGGCATTTTTCTTAACAAAGACTTTTGTATACTTCTAACCAAAGAATAGACTTTTACCGTAGCCAAGAACCACAGAAAGAAATACTCTCTCTTTTCATGCAAAACGCCCTCATACACAAAATTAAATGGAAATCCCATAGCTATTTGTTGAAGATAAAAGGCGTGTCAAAAATAAATCAAATCAAAATGTATGAGATATTTTACTTGAGATACTCTTTAATCCTTTTTTAAAGTTATTTCAATCCAATGACAGAGTTTAATAAAAGTTTTTAAAATTAATTAACGAATTACGTTTATATTTTAAAAAATTATTACAACATTTTAATTTTATCCTTACTTAAAAACTAAATTGTATACTAATCAAAACCTTAAAATTAGAAATAACCAATAATGATAAAGAGCAAATATAAAAAAAAAAAAATACTTTGAACACTTTATAAAAGTTGTTATATTACAAGCAATAAAAAAATGTTTTAAAAAGAATCTTATAAATAGAAGTAGATGAAGTATATAAAACATAAACGAGAATTTAAATTCTATAATTGTTTTTTGCTTTTGTGTTTTCCTACTAAATTGATAAATTTGTCTTTCTTTTGCCATTGGTTTAGTGGCACTTCCTATAATTTTAATTTTTTAAATACCAAAACTGTTAGGTTTGATATCTATCATTTCACGTTCCTATGTGACCAAAAAAAAAAAAAATGGTGCAGCATATCTCATATGAAAACAACTAATTTGCTACTTTAATTTGCCAGTATTTGAATTGTAAGCATGGACTTTGACCAAATATGCTCTCGAGTTTCCTTGCAATCACCAGCAATTAGCTACTATCTCAATCTAGATTCACCAGAAATACTGATTATATACACCGACCAGTGAATTGAAATCCCATGCTCTGCTCATGAAAGCATATTTTTTGTTTTCTTCGAAGATGAGTTTCATTATTGGGACCATATTCTACCTTTCTTTGTCCATTTTCCATCTTTCTGGCGATGCTTACGATCCAGTTGATGTCTTTAGCATCAATTGTGGCTCCCTAGGCAACTCCACGGATGAAGGTAACCGGATATGGACTGGAGATATCAACTCAGAACTCCTATTAGCCACTGAGAAGGCATCAGTTGCAGCTTCAGCATTGAAACAATCTCCATCTGCCAACAAAATCCCCTACACCACAGCCCGCCTCTCTTACTCCAACTTCACCTATTCATTCCCTGTCACTCCTGGCCAAAAATTCATTCGCCTGTACTTCTATCCAACTTCATATGAACAAGGTTTTGATCGCTCTAAAGCCTTCTTCACAGTCACATCTGGTATCTTCACCCTTCTTAAGGATTTCAATGCTTCACTCACTGCCGATGCTGATGATGATCCTCTTCATACCATCTTCAGAGAGTATATCATCTACATAGATGATGGTCAGAGGCTCAACTTAACTTTCAGTCCAAGCACAATCCAATCGGATTTGTATGCTTTCATCAATGGAATGGAGATTTTGTCCTTACCCAATAATCAATTTTACACCGACTCTCAGAACCAAGGGATGAAATTTTTGGGATCTATTTCCTTTTATAGCATAGCAAACAACTCTGCCCTCAAAACAGAGTACCGGTTAAACCTTGGAGGAGATGTTATCTCACCTAGAGATGACACAGGTTTGCTCAGGTCCTGGGAAAACGACAAAAAGTATGTAAGAACATCAAGTGCACTACCTGTTGATTATGGTACTGATATCAAGCTTAGCTTCACTCAGGTTCCAAATTACACAGCACCAGATACAGTATACAGAACTGCACGTTCTATGGGAAGGAATGAGACTCTCAACAAAATCTCTAACCTCACTTGGGAATTCTCTGTTGATTCTGGCTTTGACTACATGCTTAGGCTCCACTTTTGCGAGCTTATCCCAGACATCACACAACTTAGTGACAGAGTATTCTATATCCACATAGATGACAAGTTGGCTGAGGATCATGCTGACGTTCTTCAATGCAGCCAGCAAAAGGGTGTTCCAGTGTATAGAGATTATGCGGTACCAATTTTTGGAAACGTAAAGAAGTATAACCTTTCTCTCAAATTGCATCCTAACCCAGACATCCGAAAAACTGCATATTTTGATGCGTTCTTGAACGGACTTGAGATTTTCAGAATCAGCGACCCCCTAAGTAATAGCCTTGCTGGACCCAACCCTGACCCTCTTTCACCAACTCAAGTTACACCATTCATGTTTCGGCAACCCATTCAACACTCGAATAAAAGCAAGATTATGATCATATGCATCACAATCGCCGGTACAGGATTTTTCATCATTTTGCTCTTCCTTATTGCTTGCTTCTTTAATAGACAAGAGAAGAAAGTCAAGGATAATGAATCCGGCGAGGGCTTGTCAGTTCTTCCGTCCTGTATTTGCCGCCATTTCTCAATTGCTGAAATCAGAGTCGCTACAAAAGACTTCAATGAACGTTTCATCATTGGGAATGGTGGGTTTGGTAACGTATACAAAGGGTTCATAGACAATGCCAGCACTCCTGTTGCCATCAAAAGGTTGAAACAAGGATCTCAACAAGGGGCCCAAGAGTTCATTACAGAGATTAAGATACTCTCACAACTTCGCCATCTTCACTTAGTTTCTCTCATTGGTTTTTGCAATGACGAGAATGAAATGATCCTAGTTTATGAATTCGTGGCTCGTGGGACCCTCCGTGACTATCTATCCAGCAAAAATAGCCAACCACTTTCGTGGAAGCAAAGGCTCAATATTTGCATTGGTGTAGCACAAGGATTGGATTACCTTCATACAGGTGCCAAGTACAATATTATTCACCGTGATATCAAGTCAACAAATATTCTGTTAGATGAGCAATGGGTTGCTAAGGTTTCGGATTTTGGATTTTCTAAGATTGGACCGAGTGGTATATCTAGGTCCCACATTTCTAGAGTTATCAAGGGCAGTTTCGGTTATTTGGATCCGGATTACTACACTCGTCAACGGTTGACTTTAAAATCTGATGTGTATGCTTTTGGTGTTGTGTTGCTGGAAGTACTATGTGGTTTGCCACCTTTGCTTCACACAATGGACAAGTCTAAAATATGCCTAGCGGAATGGGCCCAGAAATGCTATCGCGAGGGAATCATTGATAAAATGGAGGATCCATTTTTGAAGGGAATAATTGTGCCAGAATGTTTAAAGAAATTCTCTGAGATTGCCATGAATTGTTTAGATGATGACGGAAATCAAAGACCGTCAATGAACGAGGTTGTTTGGGGACTGGAGTTCGCAATGCAGCTTCAAGAAAACGGTGAGCAGCTTGACCAGTTTAGCAGTAAGGTGGAAGTGATGGAAAGAGGTGGGATTGGGGAAGAAGACAACGATGACATGTCAAGTAGTAGCCTTGTGGTAATGTTCTCAGATTTTAATAACAGTGGAGTTAGCATGGACAGTAGTGCCTCCGGGGAGCGAAGTTCTGGTAATAAAGAAACTGAGATAAGTTGATGCTTGAGCCTGTGTTCTCTGAGGTGAAGGGTCTGAGGCACTCATTTTAGAGATAAACTAGAAGCTTTGCAGATGTAGTATTGCTTGCCTTATGGATAATATATTAGCATATCAAGAACAGAAAAAAAAATTCACAAGAATCAAATTTTTATTTAGGATCAACAATTTTTATGCCCACCCGTCACATCTCTCTGGTTCATTCGATGTTAAAAGTACCTTAATCTTTTCGTTACAAATACAATCACAACTCTTGTTATTTAGCTCCTATGATTAATGGCAAGAAATAGGGGTTTAAACTTTCAAACTCTTGTAAAAGAATGGTGGAGCAAGAAAATTAACACATGTACAGACCAAAAGCAAGAGACACCAAAATATGTGATTTACCCTAATTTGTGCTACATTCATGGACAACAGCAAATTTCACTATAGACCTACATTCAATGCTTCCCCGTAGCTCTACAGTTGTCATCTCTTCTTAATTATGTGACCCAACTATTATAATCATCACATGATCAAACTTCATTGGCCTCGGTTACACATAGCCTTTTATAGGCAAGTTTACACCATAAAATATTGCATACCTATCTAAGAAGAAATTACCACATTGGCTACAAATATGGCACAAAATAAATGGCCAGAACATGCGGTGCTTATCAATTGTTTTTACAGCTGGTAAAGTTTTCTTGATGTGGTGCAATAAGACATTGCTTAGGCATGTAGATTTCGGCAACTTAAATGTAACTTCTCCCTTTTGCTTTCACAGTGCGGCTTGCTCAGTATATTGTAGGTGCCAACAATTTTTACTGCAGCTTTGTACCAGCTTAGTTTAATTGCTCACAATGGTTAAATAAGGTGATTAATAAGAAGCTTTTGAGATGGGAAACAAAGCAATATATAGACACATCTCGACTAAAGAGTCCTTACTGAAAGCTTGCTAACCATAACAAAAAAACAAAAAATAATCCTTACAATCATGTACATAAAAGTTTCACATAACTTGACGAGCATCCAAAAGGATAAAAGAAGATTGGTTTATTTATTTCATTGCATATTCGAAGAACAACTAGCTAGTGTAGGTCACATACATGTATGTACACTAAATTAAACCTCTCTTCTAAGGCAAGATTTGAGTTCCTTTGGTTCTCACTTGGGACCTCAACCAAAAGTATGAAAGATACGAGTGTTGAATGGTTACAGATTTTCTAGATGCTCCCAAGTTATGAAGAACTCAATTATCCATTGTACCTTCCTTTGTAGTTAAACAGTGAAACACACTAGTTCTCAACTTTCACACCTTCATGGCTGCTGCTGGTCACATTCGAGGAAGCAAGGGCATCATTGATTTGTTAGATCAAGGGTTTTAAACCAAAGCTTGGTCACCCTTAGTTGTTTTGATGATTCTAAAATTACAGGTTTAAGATTCTATTTAGTGTTGATTGACAACTTGTTCATTTGTCATATTTTCAGATACCTTGATAAGTTCGATGCTTTGTGACGATTAAATGATTATACTAAGCTTACTATAAAGACTAATATTCTGCTCAAGTTTGTGAAACAACAGGTTTTATGAAAATGGATTGGACATGTCATCGTGCTTAGTGGGTCCTACACATCTACTCTCAAGTCATTGTGGATTGAATATGCAAATGAATTGGACAAACACGCAATTCTCGGGATAATTGGTACGGGAAATACTTTATATACATCTATTGGGATAAAATTGAGATAGGAATTTTTTTTTTTTTATTTTGGTCTCATGCTAAATTTTAGTTGGAATATAAAAATTTGTTTAAATATAATTTTGATTCTTAATTTATTTTATTTTAAAATTATTTTAAATTTTTTAAATTAATACAAAATATTAAAATATCTTATTCTGTGTCATTTTTTAAAAGTAGAAAACCTTTCCATGCCTAAGAGTTAGATGGGCAAGTGCCAAGAGTTACGTCTTTTCTCACGCATATTGTCTCACATTTATTTCATAAATATTGATAAAAATTAATAAAATAAAATATTTTTTGTACTTAAAATATTATTTTAATATTTTTAATTTTCATCGATAAAAAGGTATAAAACAAAAAATTCAATATGGGTGGCCACGTTTGGGACTCCTAGATCACCTAAGGTTGGCATATCCAGGTCCCACTCCCATATTATCACATCAAGGGTAACTTCGGGTGTTTGAACCCGGTTTACTAACCGGACCACTGTTGACTTTGAAATCTGACGCGTATGGTTTTGGCTTGAGTCGCTGGATATACCACGTGCCAGACCTTTGATGAAATGGTGGATCATTTTTGATGTGGGGCCTAGAATTTGCTTTGAAGCCACTAGAGAGATGATGAGCAAGTTTTGCTTCTTCGGATGTTGTTTTTGTGACCAAAAGCAAAACTCAGAGATGCTTGGTTACAGATATCAGAGTCGGAAATTTTCTAAAATATAAAAGGAGTTTCACAAAATTTTCATCCAAGATGTTGACTTTGATTCTGGGGTATTTCAAAGTCAATAAAATCATTAGGGGATAATCTCTGAAACAGGGGAATATAATTGGCTTTCTTCTGTCTCTTCTTCTCAGTGATAGGAAAGAGCTAAAACCAAAATAGAGACAGAAATTGGAAAGAAACCTCTGAAAGAAATTGAAATTTGCAATTTCACATGGAATTATTCTTGCAGTGATGCATCAAAGACTCGAATCGGCAGTAAATGGACAAAACACAACAGTTACAGAGGAAGTAAAAACATTAAAGACATGGAATTATAGAAACAGCTTGAGATTACAGTCTTACAAATAAGCTATTTGGATGTTCTTGTTCTCAGCAATTACGGGTATAAGCAGCACATTGTTGACGAGGAACATTAGGATTTCGTGAAGGTGTGCACGAACGGTAACCTTTATCTTTCGGACAATCAACGGCAGGCCTATTGGGGTTGCCGGTATTCGCAGTCTGAAGCTTACTCGTATCAAGGAGCATTCTGCTTACATGAGAATCCATAAGGAATTCCAAGTTGTCGGCGATTAGACAATCCTCGACGGAGCCGCCACAAACGGAGGAGTTGCCATCGCTCTTCCCTAAAGCTGCCCTGCTGAGATCGGCGTGGATCAATGTTATCATCAGAATCAGGAAAACAAACGAGGCCTTCATTTTCATTCACTCAATCTCTCGTCTTCGCCCTTCTATGGTTAGCAACTGTTCCGCGGAGAGGGGAATGGCTCATTAATAAGGCCTTTCACTTGTACCATTTTTGGTTTAAGAAGGATTATTACATTTTCATATATAAAAAAAAAGGATCATTCAAATTTTTTTAAAAAAAATCATATTTTAAATTTTTAAATTAACCTCTCATAAAGCATATCAAATGAAAACCTTTTTTACATGCAAAAGTTCTTCAAAGGATTGACTTTGGTTTTATTAACGTAAAGATTTAATTTAAAATTTTAAAATGTGACATTTATTTATTTGATAAAAGTGTTAGGGAATTGAAAGAATTTCTCTTTCAATTATCATGAGTAACATTACCTGTTCTTGAAAAACGAGGACTTACTCCAAAAGTAATTCATACTTACATCCTCTAATAACTGTTTGTAGTGCCATAAAAAATTATAAAATATCAATTTCATTTAGTTGTTGAAATAAAAGTTGTCTTTTACATAAAATTTTATAAAAATTTTAAAATTTATTGACATTTTATCGTATAATTTTATTTTATGACTAATAATATTTTAAATTATAAATAAATATTATAAACTTAAATTGAATACTTATTTTTAATTTTTTTCAAAATTTGACATGAATTAATAAAATTATAATATAACATGATTTAATAGTTAAATCAATAAGATATATTCTAAATAAAAAATCATAATTGTAAATATTTAAATACTACTCTTATAATAAATAAACCTCACTTATTAGGTGTGGATGTGAAAGATGAAGTCATTAGGTATGATCTACTACATAAAAGCTTGGATAACATTTAAGTGATTGGAAGTTTGATTCTTTTCTTTTTCTTTTTTTTTTTAGAAAGGCTATTTACTAAATTATATTTGTCACATAAATTCACTTAAAACGTCTAAAAGCCTACTTAAACACACTATGTCAACGTAAAAAATATATTCTTAAAAATAAATAAAGACTCATGAAAAAATAAATCAATAAGAAATATACTCTTTATCTAAATAACTTCAATCTTAAAAATACTATTACTATTACTATAATAATAATAATAATAATAATAAGAATGATGATGATGATGAAACCAAATTGTCCGCGAACAACATATATATCCGAGAAGTATAAACATGGTGGAAATATCAGGGAAGTTGAGAGAATACGCACCATTCAAAATTAGTCCATTTCAATCCGGAGAAATGGAAAGACTATTTAATTTGGGAATTTTTATTTTTATTTTTTTTATCAGAAGTGGGGAATCATCTTTTTATCTTACTCCTTGTTTTATTTCCATTCAGAATTGAAGAATACTCACCATTCAAAATTAGTCCTTTTATTTCCGGTTATACTTTTGCTTATTAGCTGAAAATTTTATTTTTTTGATAACTTAATAATATTTATATGCAATATTATCTTATGATTTTATGCCAATGAAACAAAACAAAAAATGTAACAGTGAGTAAGAAAAAAAAATATTAATTTTTTTTGGTACAAAAAGAGATGTTAATTAATGATATGTCAATAATGTATAACTGAGTCAAAAATTGAATTAAGTAATTGAGAAAGTTTTACAATATTAAAAGTTGAAATTCAAAAAAAAATCCAAAAAGAAAATAAGAAATTGTAAAAGTCCTTGAACTTGGAATGGGGGCAAGGTGAGATGTAGCTTTCATGAGAGACAGAGCACGGGAGAGTGATAGAACACGGCGTTGAAGATATTAGGCGATACATATCAATCAGACAAGACTTTTTAAATGAACTACCAAATAATGGTGGGATCCTTACTTTATTACTAGATTCCAGTTTAGTGAACTAATATCCAAACCAGCAATTAGACCCATCTGCCCTACTCACATGCCTCTCCATTATCTGGATTCATATGTCCCATGTTATGATTTGAGCCATCAGGCAAATACAAGTGGGATTACCTTAGCCCCTAGTTTCATGGTTTTGAACTAAACTAACAAATTCACACTTTACCATGTACCTCTATAGAGACTTTTACATGTACTCTTTATATCTATTGTACTATATAAATTTAATATTATATTTACTTATATATGGATAAGTGAATTATGTAAACTTTGGTTAATATTATACCTATATTTTTTTTTTTTTGTTATGGATAAGAAGAAGAGGGAAATGAGGCAAAAGTTATAATTTAAAAATTTGAGGGGTTTAAATTTAGGTTAAAAAAATTAAAACTAAGTTTTTTTTTATAGAAAGAATGATAAATTCTTAGATCAAAATTTTCTATTGTTAATTTGATTACATATAGATAATTTAATTATTTATATTCACTCTTCATTTACTTACATTTATTTATATTTACGCTTATAATTTTAAATAATTATAATTTTGCAGATAAAAACTAATTATAATTTATTTTAAAATTAAATAATTAAATTAGATGCACCATAAATAAAAATTAACCTACGTAAGCAAAAGAGTATAATCTAGTATCAGGGAAAGAGCTAGGGAATCGGGACCTGGAAAGGCCGACGTGAGTTTTCTGTTTGCTTTGAAGGTATTTATTTTATTTTTAATTAGCAAAACAGTGAGTGTCATCCAACTTATCATAAATTGTCGAAGTATGACGTGACTTATATCAAAACAGAAAATATTTATCTAAAAAAGATAACAGCATTAGTAGGAATTTGTTTTTTGAAATATAAAAATATTTAAACTGTTGAATCGATAAGAATTTCGTTGAAACTTCAAATGGGCGAGGGAGATACAGAGCATGGAGACTAATACGAACACGGCTTTGAAGGGATTAAGGTCTTCGCGAAATTAGAAAAAAAATAAATAAAAAAAAAAAAATCGGTCAATGGAGTGTTCTGACGACACATATCAACAAAATGACTTTTTAAATAAAGTGCCAAACAATGGTGGGATCCATGCGAGCGGACAAGTTTATTGGTAGATTCCTCTTCCATTTTATTGGGCTAATATCCAACGACTATAAATAATTGTATATCTATTATTTTACATTCATTTATATTTTTTTTTAATTTTATTTACAGTTTTATTGAAGATGTAAAGAGGAGTATAGAAAAACAGGTGTGATGTGCAGATATCATTTCACTGTCCAACCAGCAACTCGCCCGCCATCTATCCTACTCACAGTGGACGGTGACACCCCTACTCAACCAAGTCAGTAATAGTAATCAATAGACCATTTTTATATAAATATTTCACAAAAATATTCAGTTATTATATAATTTGAATAATTAATAGTTTTTCAAGGCCCAGAGAGATTATTCTCCCCAAATACGCCAATAACTTGATGGACATATTATTATTATACTCTATCAGTCCATGGACGAAGACTTCTCGTTATTCCAGCTGTGGCTAACATTTCGAAAAAAAAGAAAGAAAAAGAAAAAAAATCTTTGACCTGGTAAACTCCTTCAACCAAGAAGGAAGCTCGCCTGGTTAATTTTCTACTTGTATTTGGTCTTCTGCATAGACTTTAAACGTTTACTCTTGAAGGGTAAAACAAGAAATCATGACTACTGTATCTGTTTATTGTGGTCTGCAAAAATTTATTGTTCCTTTATTTCCTTGAACTACCTATCAACAGCGTCATTCAAAGATGAGCTTGATTGGTGCCGCAACGGCAGTAGGAACAACAACCCTCTACCTCTGTCTATGCCTCCTTTACCTTTCAATAGCTGTTGATGCTTATACTCCCATTGATAATTTTACAATCAGCTGTGGATTCGACGGCATATCATTCGATGGTGATCAGACATGGACCGGAGACATGCACTCAAAACTCTTCCAACAAGACAAGCCATCAGTTGCTGCTCGAGCACTCACGCAATCTTCTTCTACCAATTCTGTTCCCTACACCACAGCTCGTCTCTCGTACTCTAACTTCACCTATTCATTCCCCGTCACTCCAGGCCAAAAATTCATTCGCCTCTACTTCTACCCTACTTCGTATGAACAAGGTTTTGAGCGCTCTAAAGCCTTCTTCACTGTCACATCCAATACCTTTACCCTTCTTAGGGATTTCAATGCTTCTCTCAATGCCGATGCTCAATCTTCGGATACCGTCTTGATAGAATATATCATTAACGTCGAGGAAGGTCAGAGGCTCAACTTAACTTTGAGTCCAAGCGCAATCCAATCTGATTTGTATGCTTTCATCAATGGAATCGAAATTTTGTCCATGCCCACTAATCTTTATTACACTGACTCTCAGAACACAGCTGGGTTGAAATTGGTAGCATATACCAATTCCTTTTTTAGCATCTCAAACAACTCCGCCCTAAGAAAAGAGTACCGTTTTAACGTTGGTGGAAACGATATTTCACCCAGAGATGATACAGGTATGCTCAGGTCATGGGAAAACGACCAAAACTATGTAACATCACCGAGTGCACTACCTGTTGATATCAATAGTACCCAGCTCAGCTTCACTCTGGTTCCAAATTACACGGCACCCGATCCAGTATACAGAACAGTTCGATCTATGGGAATGAATGCAACTCTCAACAAAATCTCTAACCTGACTTGGAAATTCCCAGTTGATTCTGGCTTTATCTACATGCTTAGGCTTCACTTTTGCGAGCTTGACACGAAGGTTATACAACTTTCTGACAAAGTATTCTATATCTACATAGATGACAAGTTGGCTGAGGAGACAGCTAACGTTCTTAAATGGAGCGAGGGACAAAAGGGGGTTCCCGTGTATAGAGATTATGCGGTACAAATTTTAGGAAATGAAAAGAAGTATAGCCTTTCTCTCAAATTGCATCCTAACCCAGACATCTGGAGAACTGCATATTTTGACGCGTTCCTGAATGGACTTGAGATTTTCAGAATCAGCGACCCCCAAAGTAATAACCTTGCCGGTCCCAACCCTGACCCTCTTCCACCAGCTCCACCCGTGTCTCGGCAACCCACCAAAAACCAAAAGAAAAGTACCAGCACAACCATAATTGGCGTCGTTGCGGGTGTAGTTGCCGGCGTCGTTCTGCTCTTCCTTCTTGTCGCTTTCTTCTTCGTTCGACGTGGCAAGAAATTCAAGCCTCCCAAGTCATCCGATGGTGGAACTTCCAAGTGGGCTCCATTTTCCTTCGCTACGACCAAGTCATCCCAAACTCGAACCTCATCATCTCTACCGTCCGATCTATGCCGCTACTTTTCTCTCGCTGAGATCAAAGCCGCCACCAACAACTTCGATGACGTTTTCAAAGTTGGAGTTGGAGGGTTTGGTAACGTGTACAAAGGGTACATAGATGACAATACTACCCCAGTCGCAATCAAACGGCTCAAACCGGGTTCGCAACAAGGGGCCCGCGAATTCAAGACCGAGATCGAAATGCTGTCTCAGCTCCGCCACCTCCATTTGGTCTCACTCATTGGATATTGCAACGAAAGCAACGAGATGATCTTGGTTTATGATTACATGACTCGTGGGACCCTCCGCGATCATCTTTATAACACGGATAACCCATCTCTTCCGTGGAAGCAACGGCTGCAGATCTGCATTGGAGCAGCACGTGGACTGCATTACCTCCACACAGGTGCGAAGCAGATGATCATTCACCGTGACGTGAAGACCACAAATATCTTGTTGGATGAGAAATGGGTGGCTAAGGTCTCAGACTTCGGGCTATCCCGAATTGGGCCGACAGGGATGTCCAAGGCCCATGTTAGCACAGTTGTGAAGGGCAGCATTGGGTATTTGGACCCGGAATATTACAAACGACAGCGTTTAACCGAGAAGTCTGATGTGTACTCCTTCGGGGTAGTGCTGTTCGAGATATTGTGTGCCAGACCAGCTTTGATTCGTACAACAGAGAAGAAACAGGTGTCACTAGCTGATTGGGCAAGACACTGTTACCATGCGGGGTCCCTGGGTCAGATTGTGGATCCTACTTTGAAGGGTAAGATTGCACCAGAGTGTTTGAGAAAGTTCGGGGAGATTGCTGTGAATTGTTTGCTTGACGATGGGAGTCAAAGACCGTCAATGAACGACGTCGTTTGGGGGCTGGAGTTTGCGTTGCAGCTCCAGGAAAACGCAGAGCAGCGTGACCCAATAAATTATAGGGTAGAGCTTATGGAAGGAGGTGGGATGGGGAACGAAGACAGTGATGACATGTTTAGTGGTAGCAGTGTGGGAATAGTTTCAGATTTTAATAAGAGCAGTGGAGTCAGCATGACAAGCAGTGCCAGCGGTGAAAAAGATAGTGATAAATTGATGTCCGACTCAGCGTTCTCTGAGATTGTAGACCCAAAAGCAAGATGAAGGGTCTTGGGCATTTATTTGGAGAAATAAATTAGATGCTCTGCAAATATACTATTACAATAATCAAATTTCTGTGTATCTCTAATTTTCAGAATGAAAAGTAAAAAGAGTGTGTATAAATACATGTGTGTGTGAAATTGAAGAAAGTTTTTGTATTTGTTTAACTTCTGGTCAGGATTATTGATTTCATGCACACCCATGTAAGTTGAGAAGAAATTCAAATCAAAAGTTAAGCTATTAGAAAAAAAAAAAAAATTTATATTATACCCAACAATATCAACAATATCTTTCGAATTCCTCCAGTGCTGAAAAATAGCTTAACCTTTTTTGCTTCAATTATAATCTCTTATGATTAATGGGATAAAATTGGGTCTTAATGCATGTTCTCTTTGCAGTGCAAGCTGTGAAGTTGATCCAGTACGGTCTGAAAATCACACAACAAAATTAGGGTTGTAGTGATTGAAATTATTCTTGTTGCCAACAAGTGGTACAAGTTTATATCTTTACCATACATGCCCTGAACGTCATCGCAAGAGCTGACCATACATTATTGGAAGTTAAATGGAATTAATTAGTGGGAAGTTTCCAATGAAGGGAAATTGAAATATAAATCTTTTGAGTTATCAGTAGATTTGATGTGATAACGCAATACCAAAGCTAGGGTTACTGGAATTTAAATCTACCACGTAGGTTGAAATTTGAGTCCTCTCCTACTTGCTAACAAAGAAGATTATTAGTTGATTGATAAATACGAAAATAAAGTTTCATTAAGATAAGTATGGACATTGGAATATTCTCACAAGAGACAATGGGAAGGAGTTGCCAGCTGTTACGCAAACACAAAACCATGTTCATTTATAATCAAGAGGAGGTGGACAGGTCCACTTACGTAGCTTTAGCGGAGCTGAGCTGGGATGGGACCGTGTGGGGAAAGAGATGGGAATTCTGTCTTATTTGCTTTGTCACTATATATTATATTTTGACACACAGAACAAGTAGAGAAAAAAATAAAAATAAAAAGTTTTTTTATTGGGAATTAGAAATAAAATATTTTTATACAATAAAAAAAAATATTTTATATGCTATAGCGAAAATTTCAAAACGTTTAATTTAGTGGATAAATATAGGTCATATTCCAAAATTAATAACATATTTTCAATTTAGCAAAGTAAACAATTTATTA
This sequence comes from Bauhinia variegata, assembly GCA_022379115.2. NCBI lineage: Eukaryota > Viridiplantae > Streptophyta > Magnoliopsida > Fabales > Fabaceae > Bauhinia > Bauhinia variegata. The sequence goes on along the minus strand of CM039428.1, from coordinate 17,969,879 downwards.
CATATTTTCTAGCAAACTTACTTTAATTACTATTGCTCCATCTATTTCAAAACTATGGTTGTTTTAGACTTTTTCTTTTTGAAAATTTTTATCCTTTTATAATTCCATGGTTCTCTTAAATTTCTTCTCCTAGCCCGTACAATTATTTAATGATTATTACATTTTCTTTTAACCTTTTATCTTTCTCGATGCGTTTATTCAAAACAATATTGTGTAGTTGAAATTTCTTAATTTACGTATAATAACTTAAACAATAGTTGTTTTGAAACTTGTACATATTATTGTAAGATTGCTTATCAATTTTCACTTTATCATTCAATTAAAATATTTTAATCATGTGAAAAACTTTGTTCGATAAATTATTAATAAAAAAAGTTTGATTTTAATAAATTAGTAAAAATTGTTACATTCTTTTATAATATTTTAATCAAACGCAAGTTTATATAATAGAGTTTGACAAACAACGTAGGACAGGGGATATTATCTCGATTTGAACACAAACATTTTCCCTTCATCATGTGAAACTGAGGCTCATTAAAGCTTAAAAATACAGAAACATGACAGCTACCGTTTGATTGTTTGATAGTTTCATATGTCGTTCTCAACTTATGAAATCAAAGCTTAGGAGAGTATGAAAATCATAGGTTATATGGTAGCATTAGGTATATAGGAAAGTTGTTATACGTACATTGATCAACTGTGGTTTTTCTCTTAGGTACTCCATTCACTCATGTTCATTATTATTAATAAGAAGGAAAATTAATTCCTTAGTACTAGTTAGTCCTACAACGTGCTCTAATGAGGTCCTTAGAGTCCCTTCCGTGACTGTGCAGCAGTACGGATAAGTACAAGAGGGTAGATAATAGGACAAATAAAATGTTTCAACAACAATAAATTAGAGTTCTTTTCAGCAGTTATAAAACAGTTGTAAAACCAATTTAAGCTTTGAAAAACTTGCTCATGTGCCTAAGTGTTTGCAGAAATAAAAATATCAAGGGAAAAAGAGCATAACACTAAGCATTTATAGTGGTTTGGTATGACTTACATTTATTGCCTTCAAATCTAGAGTGAGTTGCTATCACTAAATGAATCAACAATTACAGCAAGGTCTGGTTTTCAACAACCAGTTATACCCTTTCACAGGCTAAGGATGAACCTTTGGCACCTCGTGCCTACAAAGAGCGTAGAAAGAATTTTATCTTAGAAAAGGTAAGATGTTCCTCTGTGAACATAAAAACCATAATAAAGCTTGAGTGAGGAGAATATGATTGTGTTCAGAGTATCCTTGTTTTCTCAGAATTCTTACTTCTCCTTCTCTTGATGTCCTCCTTCTTATAAAGAAATTCACAAGATCACCGTTTGAAGAAGCATAGTTGAAATGACTTGGTGCAGCATAGGTGGTTTGTTCACAGGTCTAAACGGGTTTTAGCTTTCAGTTAATATTCCTATATAGGTGCCTGTTGCTTCCCTGTATTGGAACACACTGGATATGTCATTCTGTTACGTGCTACAACTTTAAGAAAACTATTAGTGGGATTACGAACTAAAAAGCACTAATTCTATCATTATCTCTCCTATAATTGTTTGCAGGTTTTGTTACGGTGTATTTTACTCCTTCTACTTGACACGTCTTCATGTTGAGTTACCTTTGAATTTGAATGCGCATTTTATCAAAAAAAAAAAAGGGGAGGGTGTAATTCTAGCATTATATTAATACTGAGGACTCTTCCAAATGTTGCATTCTCCATTTTATTGACACATGAAAATTCTAAAATAATCAACTTTAATATCTAAATCTTATAACCCCATATATTAAATTTTAGATCCTTAGACTCTAAAACGATAATCCCTAAATAATAAATCACTTAAAATTTTTAATCCTAAAACACTATATTTAAACCATAAATCCTAAAATCTCATAACGTTGTACTCTAAAATCTCAATTACTAAACCCTAAAGTCTATACAGTGGTTGGTTCAAAAGAGGGGTAAGAAGTGGAGGAAACAGAAGTGACCTTATTTGATTTGCAATGGGTGGGAAGGCGGCATAATAATAAACGAACTACTATAACATAATGAAACTTATATGAGCTATTGTACAATTCTATAATTAACAAAAATGTCCAAGCACATTACTGTCATTCCATGTCCAATTGTTTCTCTTCAAAATCCCTCTCCCTCCTAAATTTTAAACCAAATAAGCTATTTTATATTAATAATAATAAAAAAAACTCCCATTCCAAATCCCTCTGATCAAACGGTGTATAAATTCTAAACCTTATATAAGTAATAAATTCTACGCATTAAATTTGAACTTTGAACTCTAAAACAATAAATCCTTGAATCCTAAAATATAAATTCCTAAATCATGTTTAAACTTAAAATTCTATAACCTTAAAATCCTAAATCCCTAAATGATAAACTTGAAATCTCTAAACCATGAACTTTGAAATATTAAATCCTCCAATACCATAAATTGTAAAACTTTATACCTAAAATTCTAAAACCTTTAACAACAAATTTTAAAATATTAAATCTTAAACCCTAAAACATTAAAATCTCAAATATTAAGCCCTTAATCCTAAAATAATAAATTCTAAATCCTAAAATCCTAAACATCTATTAGTTAAAATTGACCCATGAAAATTAAACCGGATGAAATCTAATTTTGGAACTAAAGATATGGCAATCCAACTAAGTTTCGTTCCGACTACGTGATTGAGAAGGTCTATGGAGCGGTTCCCCGGTCAGCACAACTTCATTGACAAGAAAGAGTAGTACAACATTAAAAGGATTGCCCTATAGAACACAGTAAATCATTTCCCTTTTTGAGCCAAGCAATTCAAATAGAACAAACTTTCCACTCAGGTGAAAAAATAATGGTTTATCAAAGATTGTTCTTGACTTTGTAAACATCAAAATATGAGACTAGTTATACTCTTGACCTTAACAAGAATTCCATGAAAAAAAAAAAAACCCATGAGATTTGAAGGGCGCTGGGGAAAATAGTTGAGAGAATCATGATTTTCAGAACTACGAACAAGTTTACCATATGGTTTGTTGGTTTAATGGACTTGTCCCAACCTATATATAATTGGATCCAAGCTACAGAGAGATAAAGGGATTTATAATTTGTTGATACGACATGTGCTGCAATTATTATGTTATTAACTTATTAGTAATACAAGTAGGAAAACGTAGTTGATCAACTGTGGTTAATGTCTTTGGTATTAGGTAACCCCAACAAATTAAATTACACGACAAGAAATATTGTTTAAGAGATGACAAGAGAAAGACACAAAAATTAGTTTCATCAATGTTAACATATGTATGTGGGATTCAACATGTACATTGAATACATTAATTAGAGAAGAATAACGTAAATATCAAAGATGTCTAAACCAAATAGAACGTAAAAGAAAGCTATCACTTCCATAAGAGTAGGATGACAATTTCTTTTTCTAATGAATTAAGTAAACACATATGTTCTTCGGTGGTCCTTCATAATCGCTTTTACGAGTCCATGCGGGTTCTAAGAAATTTCCATCTGTACCATTTGGTCCATTGTTATATATATATATATATATATATATTCTTAAAGTGATCTGGCTAGTGTTCTAAATTCATAAAAAACTTATAAATCTTATAGAGGGTCAACCCATGGTCATTATTAAATTGTGACGTCACTCATCAAATTTATAATGATTACCTGAATAATTATTAATTAATACTTCCAATAATTTGTAAGAAAAAAAAAAAGAATTAACTTTATTGATTGAAAAGATCTATTCTTCTCAAACGTAGACTAATCTCACAAGTGTGGAGTACCTTCATGTAAACTAAAAAATATATAAAAAAGAATAGTTGAATGGTATTATTATAATCACTTTATGATCATATTCTTTCTTTTACAAATTAATTATTTTTGTTGGCCGCTAACCTTTTTTTTTTTTTTTTTTATTTGGCAGAATGATCAATAATAATCCGAACTGTTGAAAATTTACTCTGATTCCGAAGCTCTCACGCTTTTACTGAAACCTTCTGTTGTGTTTTCTGAGCTGTGCAAGCTTGTGAAGTTGATCCACTCTGAAAACAAAAAAAAAAGCATAGAATTTTTTAGACATGAATTTTTCCTTCCAAGTGCAAGATTAATGCAAGTTTATTGCTTTACCGCGCATGCATGCACATCATCACACCCACACAAGAGCTTCCCATTCAAAGTATCCACAGCTTGAAAGGCTCCTCCTCCCTCATTCCTCTGCATAATGATCCAAAGTATGAGAATTAGATACCATAGTTAATTAGAAATAATAATCAATAATGGAGAAAATAAATAAAATTATACCTTGTAGTAATCAACGGCAATGAAATTGGCCCAACGGTTTCCAGCAGCTGTATAACAAGTGCTAAGCATGTCAATGAGTCCACCAGCATTATCTCCACAAGTGATTTGCTTAATCGGAGTGGATCGGAAATAGTTAACCAGCACCAAAGTTTTGCTTTTGTCATTAAGGGGAGATGATTCTGCCCTGTTAGGACAGCTTCCTGCATTCCTTCCGCCATCTCCATCTGCACAATTAAGTTGAAGAAATAGGAAAAGTGACTAAGAATGAATGAATGAATGATTCTAGAGAAAGTGGATAATTTACAATTAAAATTTCTACAATTGTAGATGTGGCTCCGCGTGAGACATTGGATGGGTTTCGGGATTCATCGAATGTCTCACGTGGAGCCTATTTTGACTGCCGGGAAATCTTGATCCTATTCTAGTCAGCTGTGATTGGAATAGTTTCTACAGAAGATGATTTCTTACATTGATTTTCAACCATGTAATTCCACTGATAAGCAATGCCTTCGCTTTCTTCCTTGGACTTGATTGAAGTGAATACCAGTAATCTTTGGTTTTTGGCAACCATATCACTAACTAGAGGCCAATCTTGACCATTCTTTGGCATGCTTGTAACAGGAAACCAATACTTCATTAGACCAGAATCCTTGAAGACCTTTGTCAACCCATTTGGGCCTACATAATCTTCCAAGATCAAGGTCACAATCTCTGATGGGTTTGCTGATAAAAAGGCTTCAATTTCCTTCAATGTATCTATTGCTGGTTCCTACGATTTGTCAGTAATTAATGTATACTTTCTATTTCACCAAACGCATGATATAATGAATAGAAACACGAGATAGAAGAGTTTTAACTTCTGACATACAAAAGCTGTGAGGTCATGGCATTGTCCTCCAAATGAATGGCATAACCAGACATCTCCATCAAAATCATATGTATCTAACATTAATCCTCGAACTCCATTCTGAAAAATTGTAATCAAACATGTTTGTGATTTAATTTGAAATTAGCAGTAGAATATATTTCCAAGTGATTTTTAGGCATAAATGAATCATGGTATTGTTTCACATACATTTAGCTGCTGGGTGATGCTGTCTTCTTGGTTATCAACGGTTACTCGAGGTATTCCAGTGTGAGAAGGCTCTCCATCAATGGCGAAAGCGTTGTGTGTTGTCAAAAATGCATATTTGTTGAAAGGCAGAGAATTATTCTAATGAGAAAAAGGAAAAATAGAAAAAGAAAATTAATAAAATCGGATTCCCCTTAAAAGGCTTTGACTTTATTCAATGCCATGAAGAAATTGTAATCCATATCTTGTGTTTGAGGGAAAAAAAGAAGATTTGAAGAGTTGGGTATCTTACTATAAGCTTGAATTGATCTGTGATGGTTGATCTTATACACCTAGAGCCTGAAAATCCACGTGGGCAAGAGAAACAATGGAGCCCTGATTCGCAATCACCATCAGAAGAGCACTCATCTAGAAGCTAATAGAGAAGATTTCAAATCAGAAAAAATGCATCTATTGAAATTGAAATAAGGTAGGAATAGCATTAATTGGTGAAGCAGTAGGAGAGACATACCTTGCAACCTCCATTAGAGCAAGCCAAAGCAACACTGTAAAACAGGGGAATAATGACCAAAAGCAACCACTTTGGCAGAGCCATTTGGAGAAAATGAACAAGAATTCCTCAGAGCTTCCAAATTAATGAAATGTAGGAATAGGGTGAGAGAAAAGAAATGGAAAATCTCCAAGAGAGGAAAGCTGGTTATGTGAAGTATTTGTATAAATCAATTCAATTGCTCTGTTTTCTGTCCTGGCGGAGAAAACGATGGAAACTGATTAAATTTTAAGGAAGATTCAGATACTTCCGGACATTGGAATATTCTCCAAAAACAGAGGGAAAAGAGTTGTCACATACTAAGCAAATATGCTCGATCTGAACACAGATTATTGTGGGATTGCTTCTCACTTTCACTTTGTAGGATTGGATCCAAACCAACAGAGAGAAAAAGGAATTTATAATTTTTTGACGTAACCTATGCTACAATTGCTATGTTATGTTTTTAGTGATACAAGGAGGAAATATTAAGAGATGACGAGAAAAAAGAGAAAAGATGGTGCCATTAATTAACTTGCCAACTTCTTCTCCCATCTCTTCCCTCAATTTTATTGACATTATATAATTTCCCTTAGCTATTCATTGGTTTTATAATTAATTGTTGAGACCACCATAAGTTAATAGTTTTTTTTTTCACTTATATATATTTTACATTTTTTTCCTTAAAATAAGGGATTTCCCATATTTTATATATCTAATAATCTCCGTCTCAAGTATAAATATCTCCTCACAGACAATTTGAGACCCATTATTTGATCCATCTGGGAGAGAGCATATTTATTGGCCACGACTCAACCCAAAATTTTAGGATTAGAATTATTGATTTCAAAAATCACTAAATTTATGTCAAAAAAATCTCTCTTAAATTGATTACCTTTAAAGTCATTAAATTTATGTTCAAAATTCTTAAATCATGCTCAATCCATTCTGTTTTATCTATTGTTTTGGAATTTTTTTTATTTATATTTATACATCGTTTTAGAAGTTCAACATAATATTAATAGTTATTTTTATTATATTTTTGTTATCTTTAATTAATTTCATTTTTATTCATAATAAATGAAAGACATATTAAAAAACTTAAAAATAATTATAATATATTAATTATATTTTTTAATCTGTATCCAACAAACTTAAACAACAAATAAAAAGTGAATATTACGTGTTACAATTTGTAAAATGTAAGGAAAAATAAACATAGCAAGAACAATTGATTCATATTTTAAAATCAATAAATTCGTCTATGTCAAAAAGGGGTCAGCTCCTTTAGTTATGGACCATACCATAATTGGTTCTTGAGCCTTCCCTGGTTTACACGCTATAAAACTATTTCGAAGTCTTTATTCTCATGTCTTAATGGAACATTTAAGTCTTCCCTATTTATCAGCATCGTGTTTTAGTCTTACATTGTAGAAACGACATTTATTTTATACTGTGGACTAAGTTGTGTCAGTGATTCAGCGTCAATAAATCTAACATAGTAATAATTTAGTATTAAGTTTAGAATCAACTACTCGCTAGATAAATACTCCATATTCCGTAGTCATTCATGTAGGAATAAGAGGTTTTTTAATGGTTTAAAACGTTACATTTAGTTAGCTTCACGAATAAATGCTTACATAAACTTGTTTGAAATGAAAATGTGAATGGGTTTGAATGGATTGGAGGACCACTTTGACAAGATATTTACTCTTATTCTGTAATTTTTAATGTGTTTAGGGAAGAAAATCAACTATATAGGTGTGAAAGAGAAATAAGAAAGGAACTCCTTGACTTGTGGATACCCCAATGACTACGCAAAACCTTGTCCTCTTGTGGAAACGTGTTTAGCCTGTTAAGAAGATAGCTACAGGGGTCACAGCATCGAGTGAGGGGTCTTCAGGAAGCAGACTGGAAAACTGTGGAGGGAAGGTTTTGTCACACCAAAAGTTTTTTAAACTTAAAATATGTATAAAGCATAGATTTATATTTAATATATGTACTCAATTTTTTTACATCAAGATTTTAATAACTGAAAGTTTAAAAATAATTTAATATTTATATTTAATAGGTTTGAAAGCTTCTTTTAGGGTTTTAGGGTGAGATTTTTTTTTTTTTTTTTGTAATCTTGTATTTTCTTTGTAACTGCAATTCCGTTGTAAATATTTACCCTGCCCATAGACGTAGCACAATTTATACAAACCATGTAAATTTCTTTTGTGCGGTATGTTTTGGCCTTTTGTTTTCTAATTTGCTGGATTTCAGCACATCAATCTTGCCAAGCTTGAGCATCCGATCAAATAACTTTATTTCTTGCAAGTTACATGGAATCTTTTATTAGGCCACAGACTAATAAAGTCTTCAGTTTGATGTGAATTATGGTTTCCGACGAAACCATGAAATTAATTGCTTTCGTTTTGTCTTGCTTATTTGATCTGTTAAGTTACTTTTTATATACTTGGAAAAATCTGCATGAAAATGTGTCGCATCTACAAGATTAATATCTACTAGTGTGTTCAAGTAATAATGCAATAGTAGCCTATGCAACCAAGAGATGCCTACCAGTGTGGTCATAACGAAAGAATAGCCTATATAGTACTATACTATACCCGTGTAAAGGTGCATTGTCTGATAAAACCTTGTGGGGCACAATAAATAGTGTGCATTGTCATAAAATTACTCGTGTTTCCATTGCGTGGAGACTTAATGTATCTGTTTAATTACCTTCAACCGTGTGGGGCAGAATAGGAATAAGAGAAAGAAAAAAGAAAAAGAAAAACAACAAAGGAAAAAAAACAAAGAACAGACGCTGAGATTTGACACTGAAAGCTCATCACTACAAAAAAGATCTGAACATTTTTTTCCTTGAGCAATTCAGTGATAGACATATATTTATACTCATTTGGCATTGTTAGTATGCTTTCGTTGTATTTGGTGAGAAGATATCATGGATGGGCAGTGGCAGACAAATATTTTAATGATGAGGAATGGAGAGCAGCTTGTTTCTGTCTGGTTTATGAAATTTTTTAATATTACTATTTCCTATTTTTATTTCTCAAAATATGTTTTTTATGGACTTAAAATAAGTTTTCATTTTCTGAAAACATATCTATATGTTTTCAGTACTCAATAATCATCTTTAATAAATTTTATTAAATTATTTATCATTCCTTATCAAAATAAAATTAAAAAAGTACAAAATATTACAAAATTACCACTATTTCACTTTTTAGTATATTTTAAAAAATATTTTCAGTAACAATTTCATTTATTTAACCAATGTAAAAATGGAAAACAGAAAACAGCTAAAGCAAACGGGCCTTGGAAATCCTACTGCTAGGTCTCTGAATTGCTGCCATAAGAAGATGGACGCTACATATGAATCATTCCGTTTATTTCCATTTCCTCTCAGTTGTTATGATCAAACTAGATTTGATTGGCTCAGCCTTTTAAAGACAAGGTTGTAGCTGCTTTATCAAAATGAGAATTCTTTCTAAATGCTTTGGTTTCTCTGAGTCAAACCATACTCCATACAGATTCATCTCTTTATGGAAATTAACACTCACCCCAAATAGAAGAACTAGCTATGCCATTTCTTTCCTCTAGGGCAACGCAAAAAACAAACAAACAACTTCCATGAAAGCTGGATATAGTTAGAAGGGGAGGCCACGGCTACAAGGGTTATATTTTCCTCCGAGGTGTATTTAAGACTAAGCAAATTGCAATACGTCCTAAATATTTCCTAAACCCCCCGCCACCATATCACACATAGTGGCTTATTTCTTGTTTATTGAACCAAACATATTTTCAGATTTCGGTTTTTATTTTCATTGGAAATGAGGAAAAAAAAAAAGACTTAATATTTTTATATCTACTAACGCAGAAAAGTGGTCAAGATATAAGTAGCTTATAAGTAACAAATTCAACTATTACATGACACACTCTTCATTATCTAGCTCCCTTTATTATAACAATATATTGATATTTTATTCTTTTAGAGGGAGGCTAATCTTTCCTTAATACTCCCTAAATATAAAATCTCCGTGTTGCAAAGTACTTATAGATATGCTCTAGCAGTGAATTGGCAACCTAAGAAACACAATCCCAAAGGCTTTAAAAGAGTATAATGCCCCTATGCCAGCAATATCATCAGAGCCTAATGTCCTCTTGTTAACACCAGGTGTAACGAGAGCGTACATGATTGCATTCTGATCACTACTATGATCGAGTCCAAGAAGGTGCCCTACTTCATGGATGGCCACCCATATCAAATCAGTTTGGGTGGATTGTAGTGGCACATTTGTGCTCCATTGCTCATCTGCATCAAAGTGCAGTCTCCCATCCACAGGGGCAAATGCATGAGCCAAGATGCGTCCAAAACCGTCGAAAGGTTTACCATCACCATGATCTCCTCTGTAAAATCCAAGCACCAGGTCTGCTTTTGTTCCAGCGGGAGCCTCCTCAAAAGTGAACCGAGAAACCTTAGACCATTGTCCAAATGCTTGCTTGAAAACATACCTCATTGTCTCTAAAGATTCAACCTTAACACCGGATTTGAAGGTGTAGGTGAGATGGAACTTGGATGAAGGCCATTTAGGGTTTCCCTTAAAAAATGAATACTTCAAATCATTCAGGCCGTGTAGTTCACATGATCAGCCACGCCACATCTGGGCAATTGCATTTTTTGATGGTGTTTGAATCAAGTTACCCTGAGACGTTTAGATTATAAAATTGCTGGAATTTTTTGATGGCAGACTCCAAACTTGTATCAAACTCCTCTTCCTTCACAAGGTTGTCGCTGTTATTAGGATCGTCAACCTTTAGGTATCCAAATGCTTTGAGGTAATTTCTAACAGCTACTAGGCCTTTTGCCTTCTCCCCCTTCTGTATTCCTTCCAGATTTTGGAGGAACTCGAGAGACTGGCCATTAGTTGGTTTCAAACTCCTAGAGTGAACCATAAAGGGGAGAAGGGCTAGAAAAACAAGGAAAATTTTCAAGTGGAGGTTGAGATTGGTAGCCATTGCTGATAAAAGAAAAGTGAATTAGGTCTTTTCTAGGCTTCGTTTTATGGTGTGTGATTAATGGTATATAGGTACTTTATACATGAGGTATATAAATGGTGAAGATGAACGTTTAGCAAGTCAATTATCTACAGAATACATGAGTAATGGATAAGGAAGACTCGGATAAATCTTTGAAAAATAAATGCCATTTCTTTTTTCGTGTTTCATAGGGTTCAAGGACTTTGAATTTAATTAAAACACCGTCAATTCAAGCATGAAACACCAAGCTTGAGTGTCTTCTTAAATGACTTCAAATTTCTTGCAGGTTGCACGAGTTTTTTTTTTTTTTTTCCCTTTCTTGTTACATTTAGAGTAATCTTATACTTTTTAAATACAAAAGTAATTTCTATTCATGACTTTTGGGGGGAGCAATAATTAACCAGCATATATTTATGCTTTTAACAAGAGTAATTCTATAGTTTCACACTTTGTACTTACTTTAGCTTAAAATACTTTTAAGGTTAGGTATGCTGTGGTTAAAACAACAACTTGTTGGTTGCACATGCTCTTTCTATTAGGCTACAAACCATTCGAAGTGTTCAGTTTGATGTATAAATCATGGTTTCGGTCTTTCAAATATCAATGGAAACCATGAAATTGCCCAATATTTGCTTCGTTGTGTCTTGCATGTTATTTTGCAGTAGGATTGCATGATTGGTTTATTAATTATTACTCAGTTGAAAAGAGTCTGCAAGAACAAGTACCATCTACCACAACATTAGTATCTACTGATGTAATTGTGTTGTCCACGACGGCAGAAATATTAATTGGCGTATCCCTCTTAACAGAGGTAACTTCTTAGTTTTATACCACACCTTAGATTCAGCATACTGCCATTAAACCAATAACTTTATTGGTTACGCATACTCTTTTTATTAGGCCACACAAACCATTCAAAGTCTTTGATGTGTGAATCATGGTTTCGGTCTTTTACAAAATTCAATAGAAACCATTAAATTGCCCAATACTAGCTTCGTTGTGTTTTGCATGTTTGGTTTATTAATTATTGCTCAGTTTGGAAAAGTCTGCAAGAACAAGTTGACCATCTACGACATTAATATCTATTTTTTGTTGAACTTTTAAATAATATGATCAATGAAATATTAACGATATATACATAAAAAAGATTTAAAGTATATGTTAATTATTTTTGAGATCCAACTTCAATCCTAATGGAATTAAAGATTGAAATTTAATTCTTTTATTCTATTGTTTGTTTGATTAAGTAAACTTTCTTTTTATTCTAATGAGTGTAAAAGATTTTTGCACACTTACTAACCACATTTTTTTTTTTAAGAAAGAAATCATGACACAGTTAGGAAGTCGGCTAAGAATTTCTCTAAAAGAATGGCATAACTGGCTTGTTCATTATTTCTAAAGCTTTAAGAGGCATCATATGGTCAACTTAGTATTCCTTTCTTTCACCAGCCATGGTACAGATCATGGGAACATACAGCAAGGGTTAAGACACCAAGTGGCTAGGGTGTGAGACTACTTTCATACTTAAGTCAATATAGTAAGATAGTAATAACAAAAAACACTACTAAGAATAGTGAATGGTGAATGCTAAAGGAGGCAAAAAGGGTCTATACTAACTAGTATGTGCAATTATGAGTGCTCGTGCCACACTGATAAATATGCATTATAATTAGTTTAATGGACTTAATGGTATTATGAGTTTAGAGTTTAGGACTCCGAGTTTAAGTATTGGACCAAATTAATATATATAAGTAAGGTTTAGATCTTGAGATTCAATATGAATTTTACAAAATACTCTCACAAGATTAACCTCACAAACTAAAAATTAGAACAACTTATTAAGAAATGAATTTGAATAATTCTATCTATCATGAGTGAGTATTCAATTTTGCCATGCATGTACATTTATCGCCGGAGGATTGCTAGATATCAACTTATTAAGATTGAAAGATAGAACAGCTAAAGTGTCAAGATGTGGACGAGAGTGGGAGTGAGAGAGTGAGCATTTACAGGGGTCTTACTATGAAAATTTAGCCTCGCAGGCATCTTTTACACAAAGGGAAATTGGATGATGAGATGGTCGATCTATTTCTGATGGGGAAAATTGCACTCAAGTGTTGGAAAATTGATGTTCATGGGTATTGCAGAGAGATGCTTGCTTTTTGAGCAAAATGAAAAGCCTGAAATGGGTGAGATGGAGCTGGAACTTGAGCATGCTCTAGCATTGCAGGATGAGGCAGATCATACTAATCCCAGTGATAATAATAGCTTATTATCCGGGGTGACTACTCAGCCAAAGAAATTAAGCCAACTAGAACAAAGGCTTTTCAGCAAATAAGAATAACAATAGTGATGTATGAATAGGGATTGTTAGATTTGCTGGGGATTCATGTAGGGGAAATGGTTTAAAAGTATAGAATGTACTGTTTTCTGCAATGAAAAAAGATGAGAGAATTTTACCACTTGTTTATTTTCTTTTCTTCAGGACGCCACCCTTGCCTACTGGATTTTATGACTTGCCGAGCGATTGGACATTTCTTTTAACACTCCTAAATTTCTATTCTCACTCTTAAACCATTTTTTTTTTTTGCATGCCGTTAACACATTTACCTCTCTAAACATAAAGCTCAACTAACCTTCCTCCTACCCCGGTTGCAACCTTAGACCACAAAACCCCTACTCTATCTCTCTCAACCTAACATCTCCTGAGGTCCTCATTTCAACACTTGTTTTTCCCAAGCACCTCAAGGGCGAAATAGTGGCACTTGAAGTCATAAAGGATGCAGGCATGGTGACAAGAGGAAAGAAAGCCTCCACCAGTCTAGAGAGATCAACGTTGACAGTGAATTTCTTGAAATTCCTGTCAAGGATGATGAAATAGGTTTGTATATAGAACTTGAAATCCTCACCTTGGAGCTTTGCAAAGCGGACTTCATCACCAACAGTGGCTGCCATGTTACACTGTTAATCTTTGGAAACAAAATGATGCAGCTGGAATTGCAAACTTTGTATAGTAAAAGAATCGTAAAAGTCAATATTATTAGTAAAGGAGTTTGGGAGAAACAAATTATGCATTATTAGTAATCCGTAAGTGTAATAAAAGAATTCTTTTTTGTGCTTTGGATTTTTGTAAAATTTATAATATAAATTTCTTGTTAGTATTTCGGACTATAGAAAATCTGGAATAAAAAAACATCTTGCAAATTTTTGTATTATCAATTTTGTAAAATTTAAAACATAAATTCATCTGTGTTTTGAATTTTGTATAATCTGTAACAAAAAATTATATTCTACTTTCTACATAATCCATAACCATAAAATACAAGCTACTGCGGGTGAGATAGGAGGAGAGAACTAACAGGGAAGATGTGTTTTGTGAGAGAGAGATTAACCAGAGGGTTTGGGAATGAAGATCCCATGTGGTCAGGAAATAGGATGAGAATAGAAATATTGAGAGTGTTAAAAGAAATTTGAGGAGGAATATTTTCAGTCCATTGGTTCACGAACAATTCATTTGGGCCTAACTTTGTTAAAAATGAGGAATTAATTTTACTACTCTCTATATTATCTTTAATATGTTCACATCTTTTTCATTTTTTGTCACATTTTATTCCAAAAATATCTATATTTACATAAATTCAATTTCCGCGTGAAGAAGTCAATATGTGACGGAAATTGAAATTGCGCAAGCCTAGTAAGCAGGTGAGATGCATACGAGGGTGAACACATTTTCATGATCAACAGAGGTAGATCGCCAAAGTCAAACCTGAGCATGTTGACCAACTTGATAAAAAGCAGAACCACACCATGTTTCCATAGTTCCATTTCCTGTTGCCAGAACCACACCAGATTTTCTCAGCTCAGCTGTTGAAAGGCAGGTTTGTAGCTATTTATCAAAATGGGAATTCTTCCTAAATGCTTTGGTTTCTCTGATTCAAGGCATACAAATTCATTTCATCATTCGAATAAATACTGTTCCCAAATAGAAGAGCTATGCCATCGGTTTTCTCTGGATCAACTCCGAAAATCAACAACAACTTTGATGAAAGCCGAATAATTGGAAGAGGAGGTTCCACTAAAGTATACAAGGGCTGTGTTTGCATCCAAGGTGTTGCCAAGGAAATTGCAATAAAGCGATTAGAATCGAATTATGGGCAAGTCATCTCTGAGTTCCATACTGAAGTTGAGCTGCTATGCCAACTTCGTCACCCAAATCTGGTCTCGCTTATAGGATTTTGTTTTGAGAAAGATGAGAAAATTATTATCTACGAATACATGCCCAATGGAACTCTGGTTGATAACCTAGTTGCCATCACAGGGGAGCCACTTCCTTGGAAGAGAAGGGTTGAAATTTGCATAGGAGCAGCACGTGGTTTGCACTACCTTCACACGGGAGCAAAGCGTACCATTTTTCATCAAAACCTGATAACATTCTTTTAGATCAGAATTGGACACCCAAAGTATCAGATTTTGCACTTTCTTTGAAAGGACCTCTTTCTATGTCAACATCATTAACAGTAATTCCAGCAGGGACTTTTAGATACTTGGCCCCTAAGTGTTTCATAAGCTATACTTTCACAGAAAAATGTGATGTCTACATTTTAGAAAAGTTAAAGAAGCAGGATGTGGATGGAGGTGGGAGTGAGTGTGAGAAGCATTTACAAGGTTCTTATAAAAATTTAGCCTCGCAAGTATATAATCCCATACATGAGGGAAAGGGTGATGAGATTCTCGATCCATTTCTGATGGGAAAAATTGCACCTCGGTCTTGGAAAATGTTCATGGATATTGCTGAGAGATGCTTGCTTTTTGAGCAAAATGAAAGGCCAGCAATGGGTGAGGTGGAGATAGAACTTGAGTATGCTCTTGCGTTGCAGGAGGAAGCAGATGCCATTCATCCTACGGGTGATTATAGCTTATTATCCATTTGAACATTTGAATGCCAAACCTGATCTCATGGTGGAACTACTACTTTGCTTATGTGTTTTGTTGCAAAAATTTGCATCTTCATACAAGTATGTTGTAAGTCTAAATGGGGGTTGCTTTGTACCTTAATTATCTTTGATGAGCTCATTAAGTGTAGTCTAAAATAGATGCTCAGGAGATTACCCTTTACTCCTATAATCTGTTATCGAAATCAACTACTTTAAGATGCAGGTACTTGCTAGCATGATTTTATCACTCTCGCTTTTGGTTCTGTAGCATGTTGATGCCGCTAAGTCTAATACTTTGACATATTGATATTCAATTTTACTAAAGACTCACCGTGTGGTCCCAGGCCTCTGAATAATGCCCTTGAAAATTCTTATACGCGTCGTACTGTGGAAGACATCAAGGTTGACATTATGACCAGGTACACATCTCAGTTGCTAGCCCACCGTTTGTCCCAGGACTATGAATGTATGTCCTCTTAGTTTATTTGTTTCCATAATTAAGCTGATTCCTCAGCTGTTGTCGGTTGAGAAAACTCTGTAGCTGATCTCTCGAAATGAGAATCCTCGCAAAATGCTTTGTTTTCCCTGATTTGAAGGATACAAATTCATCTCTACAAGCCAACCAACCTTCAACCCAGATAGAGGAGCTATGCAATCGCTTCTCTAGCTGAACTACGAAAATCAACCAACAACTTCCACATAAGGCGAAAAATTGGAAGAGGAAGCTACGGTGATGTAGTCTTTGGTTGTATTTGCATCCAAGGTGAATCTAAGCAAATTGCAGTAAAGCGATTAGAATCAAATTCTAGCCATGGCATCTCTGAGTTCCTTAATGAAATTCAGTTGCTGTGCCAGCTTCGGCACCCAAATCTAGTCCCTCTCTTGGGATTTTGCATTGAGAAAGAAGAGAAGCTGCTTGTATACAACTACATGCCAAATGGTTCTCTCTCTGATCACCTAAAGCTCGTAGATGGATTCAACAATTGGGAACCATTGTCATGGAAGAAAAGGTTAGAAATCTGCATAGGAGCTACAAAGGGTTTACATTATCTTCACAGAGGAGCCAAGCGTAGCATTTTTCACCGCCATGTAAAACCAGCTAACATTATTCTGGATAAGAATTGGGTGCCTAAACTCACAGATTTTGGGTTGTCCTTGCAAGGACCGAATTCTATGTCAAAGCCGAAGCCAATTGTGGTGGAAAGAATCCAAGGCACTCATGGGTTCATGGCACCTGAGTATTGTATGAACTTTGTATTTACAGATAAATGTGACTTCTACTCTTTTGGTGTTGTTCTGCTGATAGTTCTATGTGGAGAGGACTTTGACTCAATTTTTTGGAAGATAAACGACTTAGACAAGTCAAAGAACTCGAGTTTGCCTTCAGAAGGGTCTACTTGGAAAAACTTGGCCTAGGGAGTGATTGATTTTGTGCAGCAAGGAAAGGGTGAAGAGATTATTGATCCAATTCTGATGAGAAAAATTGCACCCGAGTGTTTGGAAATTTTCAATGATATTACACAAAGATGCTTGCTTCTAGATCCAATTGAAAGGCCCGCAATGGGTGAAGTGGAGGTGGAACTCGAGCATACTCTGGCATTGCAGCTGGAAGCAGATGCTATTAACTCTAGTACTGGTTATAGCTTAATATTCGATCATTTGTGATGAAATGTAGTATGTATATTGCTACTCAACTATAATTGATTGTCATCTCAATCGTTATGCTCCATATACAATAGAATTCATGAATTATAATCATACCAATAGTGACTTTAAGCCTATTTCATTCTTTTTAAAAAATATTAGTTTGACTAAATATGCATTCATTTACATTCTATAAAATGTGAAGCACGAATTCTACGCCAGCTATCTCTTGCTAGTAATATCCTGTTATTACATTTTGATTGATCAAAAAACAAAGAGGAAAAAAAAAAACAATTTTATCTTTCCCCTTTCTTAGGTTATACTTCCAAGGTTGACTTTGATAAAATATGTTTTTCCTTACCCATTCTTCAAAATGCAGCATCAACATGTGAACAGGTAAACTCCTGTTGTTATTGAGAAAGTTTTCTGTAAAAACTTGAGATGGGAATCCTTCCGAAATGCTTTGGTTTCACTGATTCCAAGCATACAATTTCAGCTGCAACTGCAAACAAAACTTCAACTTCAACCCCAATAGAAGAGCTTCGCCATCGATTTTCCTTTGCACAACTCCGAAAAATAACAGGAAACTTCCACAAAAGCCGAATAATTGGAACCCTACCCATCTGTGACGTATACAGGGCTTGTATCGATATCCAAGGTACTGTTCGTGAAATTGCAATAAAGAAATTTCGATACAACTCCGATCAACTCCTCGCCGAGTTCAAGAACGAAATTCAGATCCTCTGTCAACTTCGGCACCCAAATTTGGTATCCCTAATAGGATTTTACAAAGATGAAAGCCGGATAATTTCCGTGTATGAGTACACGCCCAATGGGTCTCTTTATTATCATTTACGCAGTAAAGTAACGGAGCCACTTTTCTGGAAGAGAAGACTTCAAATCTGCATAGGAGTAGCTCGTGGGTTGCATTACCTTCACGCAGGAGTCAAGCGAACCATTTTCCACCGTGATGTGCAACTGATGAACATTCTTTTGGATGAGAATTTTGTGCCTAAACTAGCAAATTTCAAGTACTGTTTAACGGGACCACACGCTATGTCTAAACCCAAACCAAAGAATTTGGACATGGTTGTTGGTTCGTTTGGATATATAGCGCCTGAGTGTTACAGGGATTTTATTTTCACAGATAAGTGTGACGTTTATTCATTTGGGATGGTTTTATTGGTAGTACTGTGTGCAATGGAGCCCTCCGCAATTTATAAAAAGATGGGTGAAATGGAGGAACAGGATGTGAATGATGTTGAGAATGAGCTTTTTGAAGGGTCACATAGCTTTGCCAAGCAACTATGTAGCTTTTTACAGAAAGGGATGGCTTATGTAATTATTGATCCATTTCTCATAGGAAAAATTGCCCCTCAGTGTTGGAAGATGTTCATGGATATTGCAGAAAAGTGCTTGCTTGAAGATGCAAGTGAACGGCCTACAATGGGGGAAGTGGAGCTGGAACTTGAGCATGCTTTGGCTTTGCAGGAGGAAGCAGAGGCCTTTAATCCTGATAAGTGATTCTATCCATTTGAAAGTTGCAATGGCGCCCGATTTTATGGTGGCATTGCTATAAAAAGAAATTTGATGACTTGTTTTGTCCCCATTTATACTCTAAATGGTGATTGATAGTCGTCTTTCCACTTTCATTCTCTGATGGAAATCAACTACTTTTCAGATGTGGGAGTTGTATGTATCAGTGTTACCATAGACTGTAAAGAATTTTGTTATGCATTTTAAAAAAGTTATGCCTTTTCCAGCTGATTATTTCAAATTGAGATTTCGTTAAGACAAGTTTTTCTCATCTGGTGTTTGTTCCAGACAAGAAATGACCCCTCCATTGTTGTACGTTGATTATCTGAACTGAAAGTGTGGCTACTTGCTAACATGATTTTATCAGTGTCATTTTTTGTTCCGTAGCAAGTAAAACTGCTTTTGTATTAACATCATCTATCTAATATAACAGGTAATAGTGAAGTAATCAATAATCAGTAAACTCTTTTTGATTTTTAATGAAGACACACCGTGTGGTCCCATGCCTCTGAAATAGTGCCCTGTGCAGAAAGATGATTGCTTTTTGTGCCAAATGAAAGTCCAGTGATGGGTAAGGTGGAGCTGGAACTTAAGCATGCTTTAGCATTGCAAGAAGAGGCAGATCATACCAATTTTGGTGGTGATTATAGCTTATTGTTCACTGTGATTTCTCCTCTAGCAGAGAATGCAACCAGAAGATTTTCAGCAAATAAGAATAATAATGGTGCAGACACAACCGAGGTAACGTCTGGGAATAAAAGTGATCACTTCTCAAAATTCCTCTTAATTTGTGACCAAAATTATGCAAGCATGCAATGATCTAGTGTCAGTGGTAAACAAGGAGCATCTTTCATATCACAACTTACTTCCTAACACATTTGTTGTTCAAACTAGTCAACATAAGAGTTGCGTGCTAATAGAATATTTCTTCATAGCATCTAATTGCAATGAATAATCAAATTCTTCCTCCACCTCAACAAATTGTTGACCATTTAATTATTTTGTACAAGCAAGCATCTTCTCATGATATCTTTTTTCGATTATATGAGATAATTGAATCCTAAATCTCTTAGATATTATCTAAGCCCTTCATTATTAGATCAAACCTTGACATGTTCTCATGATACCTACAAATGCTTTCCAGCAATCAGGCGTAATTTTAATCTTAAAAGTGGAACAATTATGTTAACCAATAAGAGGTGATTGTGGTTCATACAGTCCACATATGAAAACTTGAATGAAGTCCCTTGCCGTAATGCCGTTTACTTTAGTTGCCCCACAAATTGGTCTTGACTCTCGACTCATGAACTTCTTATCCTTCCTTTTGGGCATTCATATTGACAAGTAACAAACTAAATCAAAGGGGGTTAATTAAAAAATTATATATAAAAAAAAGTCCCCACCCCAAACATCTTTTGCTTAGAAAATAAATCTTTTTTGGTAACGTTTTCTTATTTGATCCTGTTGACCTTAATGCTGTGAGGAAACTCTCCTCCAATATCTCTGTACTGCTGCCCTTCAAAAGTTCATCAACGCCAAGAATTCTTCCATTTCCTCTAATCAAAGCGGATTTGGTTTTCTAAGCTTGGAAGGCAAAAGTTCGTTGCTGATTTCTAATGGGGACTCTTCCTAAATGCTTTTGTTTCCATGATTCAAAACACACAACTTCATCTCATCATGCGAACAAGTACTCAACCCAAATAGAAGAGCTATGCCATCGTTTTTCTCTAGCTCAACTCCGAAAATCAACAAACAACTTCGATGAGAGCCGAATAATTGGAAGGGGAGGCTACTTTAACGTATACAAGGGTTGTATTTGTATCCAAGGTGTTATTAAGGAAATTGCAATAAAGCCGGCCAAATTTGAATATGAATCCGATGGGATCTCTTCATTCAATACTGAAATTGAGCTGCTCTGCCAGATTCGCCACCCAAATCTGCTCTCACTTGTTGGATTTTCTTGTGACAAAAATGAGAATTTTAGTGTCTATGAATACATGCACAATGGACATATTGCTGATCACCTACTTCACAATACAGGGGAGCCATTTCCATGGAAGAAAAGAGTTGAAATTTGTATAGGAATAGCACGTGGATTGCACTACCTTCATGCAGAAGCAAAGCATATCATTTTTCATCCTGATGTAAAACCCTGACACATTCTTTTAGATCAAAATTGGATACGTAAACTTCCATATTTCGGGCTTTCTTTGAAAGGGCCTCATTCTATGTCAAAACCAAGACCATTAACAAATGTCAAAGTTGTAAGAGCTATTGGATATATAGCCCCGGAGAGTATGAGCAATACTTTGATAGAAAAATGTGACGTATCTTCCTTTGGTATGGAAATTCTGCTAGTAGTGTCATGTGTGAAATGCCCACTATCAATTTTAGAGAAGATGAAACAAGTAACTAACCGGAATGTTGATGAGAGTGGGAGTGAGAGCGTGCACTTGTGCTGTTGTGCAAGATATTGTATCTTGTGAGAAAGGTTTAGAGAGGAAATGAAGAAGAAGAAAATTGTATTGAATATAATGATATTCACAGATTACGTGATTTCAAGCCTTTATATAGGCATAACCAAACACAACTGATATAACTACTTGTACATTAACTTCCTAACTGATATTGTTAAATATCTTAACAGAATTGATTGGTTACAACTGAACCTATCTATCTAACATCCCCTCTCAAACACACAGTCTTAGGAAAGAGTGTGAGTTTGCTTTGGCTGTCTAAGAAGGCAGTGGTTGATAAAGGCTTGGTGAGGATGTCAGCAATCTGAGCTGAAGCTGAAACATGACAGATGCGAATTGTCTTGCTTTGAACTCTCTCCCTTAAGAAGTGAATATCCACTTCTATGTGTTTCATGCGAGCATGAAGAATAAGATTGGAAGCAAGAAATGTAGCACTAATGTTGTCACATAGTAAGAGAGGAGAGGTAGGAATTCGAAACTTCAACTCAGTAAAAAGGTTCTGAAACCATTGAATTTCAGTTGCAGCATTTGCCATTGCCCTGTATTCTGCTTCAGTAATGCTTCGAGAGACTACTTTCTGCTTGCTCGAGCATCAAGAGACAAGATTAGAGCTAAGGAAAACAACATACTCACTAGTACTTCTTCTGTCGTCAAGACAACTTGCCCAATCAGAGTCAGAATAGACAAGCAGAGATAAGGAGATAGATTTTCTTAGACAGATACCATAATTCAATGTCCCTTTGAGGTATCTAAGTAGTCTCTTAATAGCTTTTATATGAGTAGTTGTAGGAGCAGCAAAAAATTGACACAAGCGATTCACACAATAGGAGATATCAGGTCTGGTAATGGTGCAATACTGAAGTGCTCCCACTAGTTGTCTGAACAAGGTAGGGTTTTGTAGAAGTTCTCCATCTCTTGAAGAAAGAATATAAGAGCTAAGCATTGGTGTTAGCACTTCTTTGGATTCAGATAACCCAACTTTCTGCAAAAGGTCTCTAATGTATTTGGATTGAGACATGCATAGAGAATTATGAGATCTAGATATTTCAATACCAAGGAAGTAACGTAAAGCACCAAGGTCCTTAAGAGCAAACTGGTTATTCAAATGGCACACCAGTTTATTGAGAGAATTTGAACATAAACCTATGAGAATAATGTCATCAACATAGACCAAGAGAAAAATCACTTCTTTTGCAGAATGAAAAACAAACAAAGAATTGTCATCATGAGTGGATTTGAAGCCCCATGAAGTAAAGTAGATTTCAGTTTAGTGAACCACGCTCTAGGAGCCTGTTTGAGGCCATACAAACCTTTCTCAAGCTTGCAAACATAATGGAGTAATTCAGGATTCTCAAATCCTTGGGGTTGCTTTATATAGACCTCTTCATCCAATACACCATTTAAGAAAACATTATTAACATCTAGCTGTTTTATTGGCCAGTTGTATTAAAGTGCAATGGTCAAAATCACTCTAATTGTAGCTAGTTTAACCACTAAACTGAAGGTTTCAAAATAATCTAGCCATTTTGTCTGTGTGTAGCCTTGTGCAACCAGCCTGGCTTTATATCTGTTAATTTCTCCATCTGACCTGTATTTGATCTTATAGATCCAACGACAACCAACCACATTGACACTAATAGGGCACTAGACCAGCTTCCAAGTTTGATTCTTCAAGAGAGCCTGATATTCAGCATGTATAACATCAAGCCATTGAGAGTGTTTACTGGCCTGTTTGTATGTTGAAAGCTCAGTAGTGAGGAAATCAGATGTAACAGGATATGCCTTTGGTTTAAAAATCCCATTCTGGCTACGAGTGACCATTCTTCTTGGAGAGGAGGAGGAAATTGTAGGCACCTCAAATTGAATAATAGGGGTTGAAGTGGCAATTGGGCTTGAGGTTGAATGAGAGGTAATAGGATCTGGTGAAGAAGTATATTAGTTGAGGCTAGATGAAGAACTAGAAGAAGAAGAGTTAACAGATGGTGATAAAGGATAGTTGGTAGAAGGTGATGTTATTGGAGAGATAGTAGATGAGATAAATTATGTAACAGGTAGAACAACAAGGATGGAAGAAGCTTCACCAAAACTTGAAGAAGAAGGAGCGTTAGCAAAGGGAAATTGATTTTCAACAAAGACAACATGTCTAGAGATATATATTCATTTGGTTTGTATATCAAGGCAAAGAAAGACTTTATGGCAGGTGCTATAACCCAAAAAAACAACATGAAGATGACCGAGGTTTAAGTTTATGATGAGAATATGGTCTGAGATAGAGAAAGTAGAGGCAGCCAAAGGTTTTGAAATGTGCTAGAGTGGGAGGTTTGCCATGAATCAATTGAAATGGAATGTCAAAGTTTATGCTAGAGGAAGGTAGACAATTTACTAAGTGAACAACAGTTTGGACTACATAAGGCCAATAATAACGAGGCATACTTGCTGTGTGCAATAAAGACAATGCAACTTCAATGATTTGTCTATTCTTTCTTTCAATTCTGCCATTTTGTTCAGGAGTGTATGGGCAAGAAAAACTCTGTTGGATGCCTTCTGTATTGAGAAAGGATTTAAGTGCTAGAAACTCTCCTTCATTATCTGATTGCCCTTGTTTTTTCTTGTGACCAAATTGTCTTTTTATCATTCTGCAGAATTGCTGAAATACCTGAAGCACTTCACTTTTACTTTTCAACAGGTATAGCCACATGTAACGAGAATAATCATCAAGTAACAGCAGAAAATAGTTAGCATTGTTAATGGAATGGCAAGAGGGAGATCCCCATATGTCAGTATGGATTAAATAAAAAAAAATTATTGCTCTTGAGTTGGATTTTACAAATGGTAACTTGTGACTCTTGGATATGACAAGCAGTACATGAAGGGCGACTTGAAATTGAAAAATAAGGAAGATGGCACAAGGACATGACTCTATTAATGATTTTAATGGAAAGATGACCTAGGCGATTGTGCCATAGCTAAAGCTTGCAAGATATGAGTGATTACTAAAAGTAAACATTGGAAATGCAGATGGACCCATGGAATGTGCCTTGACTATAAAGCTGAACCAGATGAAACTTTATACATGTCATTCTCAAGATTACCTTTGAGTAGGGACTGTTTGGTGACCTGATCCTTAACAAGAAAGAAGGAAGGGTGAAATTCAACATAAACATCATTATCATGGCACAGCTTATGAACTGAGAGAAAATTAGATGACAACTTAGGTATATGAAGAAAATTCTTGAGTAATAAAGGTTTTGCAGAAGTGGAAAGTAATCCTTTACCAACATGTGAGATGGAAAGTTTCTTACCATTACCAATAACAACTTTGTTTTCTCCTATATATGAAGATTGTTCACTAAAGTTTTGCATATCTAGTGTCATATGATGCGTAGCTCCATTGTCCAAGAACCAAGGAGTTTCTCCCAGAGTTTCATCTGATGCTGCTATATAGGCTTGAGGTTCTGACATTCTGGTGTTGCGATCTTGAGTAATTCTTGCTTGGAAGTTGTTGTCAAAACGGTGCCAACAATTCATGGCTAAATGTCTAAACTTGTGACAGATTTGACACTGAGGTCTGTTATCATTTCGAGTTATCTTGAACATTTGAGAGTAAGAATATCCAAACTGAAGTGCATTCTACCTATTGGCAAATTGTTGATGCATATTTTTATTGTGCTGATAGCCATTGCCTAGAATAAAAAATTTTCTTTCCTCTGGTAGTAGTAGTGTTTGCTATATTGGCTTGTATCAGTGTAGTAACTTCAACATATCTTTGCCTGTCTATCCTCTTATCAAACATCAGTAAGTGACTGTTTACATTCTCTATTGACAAATTTTCAACAGCTACGGAAGCAACAAAAGCATTATATTCTGCTCTAAGACCTACAAGAGCAGCCATGATTTGATCTTCGTGGCTGATTGATTCCCCAATTGCTCTGAGATTATCACATATCTCCCTTACTTTTGACAGATAACTCCACATTGGCATTGAACCCTTCTTGATTGTTTGGAGTTGTAATTTTAATTCCATCACTCTGGCTCTAGAGATAGAATTGAAGTTTTCATGTAGTGAATACCAAATTTCAGCAACAGTGTCATAGGACATGATCTAGTTCATCATCTGTTCTGTCAATGAGGCATAGATCCAACTCATAACAAGTCTGTTATGGCGTTGCCAGAGTGAATATTCTGCATTTGGTCTGATATCTTCATCATCAGTTCCAGCCAAGAACCTTTGTGGACACTTTCTTGATCCATCAAGAATGTCGTCAAAGCCATTTGCAATGACAATGTTCAGAAGTTAATTGCACCATACCAAAAAATTCTCTTGATCTAGCTTGATCGTAAGTGCTTGACCAAACATTGGGATTGAACTCTCTTTTCACTAACTGAAGCATGTGTCTCCATGGAGTGGCTCTGGTACCATCTGCTGCTGTGCAAGATATTGTATCTTGTGAGAAAGGTTTAGAGAGGAAATGAAGAAGAAGAAAATTGTATTGAATAGAATGATATTCACAGATTACGTGATTACAAGCCTTTATATAGGCATAACCAAACACAACTGATATAACTACTTGTACATTAACTTCCTAACTGATATTGTTAAATATCTTAACAGAATTGATTAGTTACAACTGAACCTATCTATCTAACAGCACTTACAAGGGTATTCTAACAAAAATTTAGCCTTGCAGGTATATAACCTTGCATGCAAGGGAAAGGCTGATGAGATTGTCGATCCATTTCTGATGGGGAAAATTGCACCCCAGTCTTGGGAAGTGTTCATGGATATTGCAGAAAGGTGCTTGCTTTTTGAGCCAAATGAAAGTCCAGCAATGAGTGAGGTGGAGTTGGAACTTGAGCATGCTCTGGCATTGCAAGAAGAGGCAGATCATACCAATCCTCGTGGTGATTACAAGTGAACTAGAGAATTCCAATCAGAACCAAGCATTTTCAGCTAATAAGAATAATGGCGCACACACAAGCTGAGGCAACACTCTGGGCATAATATTGATCACTTCTCACAATTTCCTCTTAATTTGTGAAAAAATTTATGCAAGCTTGCAGTGATTTACAGTAAATTGCATACCAGTAGCATATTTCATATTACAACATACTCCCTATCACTCTGTTGTGCAAATTTTTCAACTTAAGAGTTGCAAGCTATCTAATAGAATATTCCTCTATAGCATCTGCTCTCTCTTGTAAATGCAATGCATATTCAAGTTCTTCCTCCAACTCACCCATTGTTGGCCGTTTAGTTCCTTGTACATGAAAACATCTTCTCATGATATTTATGAATGCATTCCGGCAATCAGGTGTAATATTTTCTCTTCAAAATGGATCAATGATGTCAACGGACAAGAGATGATTGAGATTCACATTATACACATGAAAAATTGAAATGAAGTGCATTGCCTCTTACTTTTGAGTTGTGCCAAAAATTGGTCATGATTCATGATCTTATTATCCTTCCTTTGGAGCATTGAGAAGCTACCATGTAAGCATAGAAGTCAAAGTCAAACTTCATCATGCTGATCATAGTGTAGCTGTAATAATTGACCCAAAAAAATAAAATAAAAAAGACACTCGTCATAGCGAGTGGTATGGTCCGAAATCTACACTGTAAGTTTGTAGCTGATGCCTCATTGTGTTGGACAACCAAAACAGGAATCTCAAATGGGAAGTTTGCAGTTGTCCCGCTGTCTATCTCAACCAATGCTTTTGCTTTAAAAAATAACTATTTCTTGGTAACATTTTCTCATTTGATCCTGTTGACCTTAATGTTGAGAAATGCAGAAGCTAGGAAACTTTCCTCCAAGATCTCTTCACAGCTGCCTTTCAAAAGCTCATCAGCGACAAGAATTACTTTCCTTTCCTCCCAGGTTCTCTAATCAAAGCAGATTTGCTCCGCTAAGCTGTTGGAAGGAAAGTTTGTAGCTGATTTCTTAAAATGGGAATTCTTCCTAAATGCTTTGGTTTCTCAGATTCAAAGCAAACAACTTCTTCTCTTTATGCAAACAAATACTCAACCCAAATAGAAGAGTTATGCCATCGCTTTTCTCTAGCTCAACTCCAAAACTCAAGCAACAACTTTGACGGAAGCCAAATAATTGGAAGGGCAGACTTTGGTAAAATATACAAGGGTAGTATTTGTATCCAAGGTGTTGCTAAGGAAATTGCATTAAAGCGATTTGAATCGAATTATAGCAAAGTCGTCTCTGAGTTCTATACTGAAATTGAGCTGTTGTGCCAGCTTGGTCACCCAAATTTGGTCTCACTTATAGGATTTTGCTCTGAGAAAGATCAGAATATTAGTGTCTATGAATACATGTTCAATGGAAGTCTTGCAGATCACCTACTTGGCAATAGAGGGGAGCCACTTTCATGGAAGAGAAGGATTGAGATTTGCGTAGGAGTAGCACGTGTATTGCACTACCTTCACGCTGGAGTAAAGCGTACAATATTTCACCGTGATGTGAAACCCAATAGCATTCTTTTAGATCAGAATTGGATACCTAAGCTCGCAGATTTTGGGATTTCTTTGAAAGGGCCACATTCCATGTCAAAACCAAGACCGTTAACAGAGGTTGAAGTTGCAGGGACTGATGGATACATAGCCCCTGAGTGTATTATAAACAATACTTTGACAGAAAAGTGTGATGTCTATTCCTTTGGTATGGTTCTGCTAGTAGTGGTATGTGCCAAAGACACAACGTCAATTTTAGAAAAGATGAGACAGTCAAAGAACCAGGATGTCGATGAGGCTGGGAGTGAGAGTGAGAGTGGGTCTTCTTACACAAATTTAGCCTTGCTGGTATATAATTTTGTACACGAGGGAAAGGCTGATGAGATTGTAGATCCACTTCTGACGGGGAAGATTGCACCCAAGTGTTGGAAAATATTCATGGATATTGCACAAAGATGCTTGCTTTTTGAGCCAAATGAAAGGCCAGCAATGGGTGAAGTCGAGATGGAACTTGAGCATGCTCTAGCATTGCAGGAAGAGGCAGATCATATTAATCCTTGTGGTGATTATAGCTTATTATCCACTGTGACTACTCCTCAACTAGAGAGTGCCAGCAAATTAGAACAATAATGGTGCAGAAACATCCTGAGGTAAATACCTGGGCATAAAAGTGATCACTTTCCTCTTAATTTGTTATGCAGTGAATCAGTGATTTACTCTAAATGGTATACCAGTAGCATATTCCATATCACTTTTGTTATGCAAATTTGTCAACATAACAGTTGCATGCTAATAAAAAAATTTCACCATGGCATCTGTTTCCTATTGTAACTTGAATTCTTCTTCAACTTCTTCCTCTAACTCACCCACTGTTGCTCGTTCAATTCCTTGTACATGCAAGCATCTTCTTATGAATGCTTTTTAGCAACCAGGTGTAATTTTTCCTCTTAAAAATGGATCAATGATGTCAACGAACAAGAGAGAAACTTGAAATGAAGTGCCTTGCCTCTTACGTTTTAGTTGTGGCATAAATTGTACATGAGATCATTGAAGTGTGATCTTCTTACCCTTCCTTTTGGGCATTGAGAAGCTACCGTGTAACTCACAACAAATTTTAATGATTGTTAAAGTCAAACTTGAACATGTTGATCATAGTGCACCTGTCATAATTGACCAAAAAAAAAAAAAGAGCTGTGCCATCGCTTTTCTCTGGAGGAACTCAGAAAGTCGACCAATAACTTTGACAAAAGCCAAATAATTGGCAAAGGATACTTTGGTACTGTATACAAAGGCTACCTCAATCATGGAACTGGAACTACTGATCACACAATTGCAATCAAGCGCATGGAAACCATTTTTATTATTTGATAGAAAATTTAACAGAAGTCTTTCTTGATTTTACTTTTGAAGTATATGGTGAACCTCTAATATAGATCGTAGGCTTTAAATTTTGAAAAGAAATCAAAGAGTTTGTTATTAATATCATAATTTTTAATTAACAAAGTGCACAATTCATTATCTGGATTTAGAATTAAATATAATTTATCTTTTATATTTATAATCAAACTTAACAATTCACAATTAAACAAATAATGATACATTAAGCCTTTTCTAGTCTTGCTCTTTCAATATTTCTGTTTATTTTCAAAACCGTGTGGGGCAGATTAGGAATTAACATGGTATGTACTCATTTGTGTTGTCTTACTTGGTATGGGGAAAGATACTGGATCTTTCGTTGTTTGGTGAGAAAATATAGTGTGCGAGCAGAAAAATATTTTAAAGATGAGGATTGCAGCTGCTTGGAAACTTTTCCGGTAGATCTCTGAATTGCTGCCCTATAAAGATTAATGCAGAGTTATTTTCGTTTCCAACCCAGATTTGCTAAATTCAGCTGCTGAGACAAGTTTCTGGTCAATTTCTCGAAATGAGAATTCTTACTGAATGCTTTGGTTTCTCTAATTCAAAGCATAAATACTCTTCCCAAATAGAAGAGCTATGCCATCGTTTTTCTTTAGCTCAACTCCAAAAATCAACAAACAACTTTGACGAAAACCGAATAATTGGAAGAGGAGGCTCCAGTAAAGTATACAAGGGTTGTATTTACATCCAAGGTGTTGCTAAGGAAGTTGCAATAAAGCGGGCCAACACAAATCTGATCTATTCATTCAATTTTGAAGTTGAGTTGCTGTGCCAGCTTCACCACACAAATCTGATCTCGCTCATAGGATTTTGCAATGAGAAAGATGAGGAGATTATTGTCTATGAATACATGCCTAATAAATCACTCAATGACCACCTTGTTTTGTGTGACAAAACAAAGGAATCACTTCCATGGAAGAGAAGACTTGAAATTTGCATAGGAGCAGCACGTGGATTGCACTACCTTCACTCAGGAGCAAAGCGTACAATTTTACACCGTGTTGTGAAGCCCGCCAACATTCTTTTAGATCAGAATTGGATACCAAAACTCTCAGATTTTAGGACTTCCTTGAAAGGGCCGCATTCCATGTCAAAACCAAGACCAATACCAGTAAGCCATATAGTTGGGACTATTGGATACATGTCACCTGAGTGTGTCAGCCTTACTAACTTGACAGAAAAATGTGATGTCTATTCCTTTGGTATGGTTCTGATGGTAGTGGTATGTGCAGATAGGCTATGTACAATTTTTGAGAAGTGCCGGAACGTAGAAGAGGGAGGGAGTGAGAGCGAGCATTTCCAAGGGTCTTATGAAAATTTAGCCACGCAAGTAGATGAAGACAAGAGTAGGGGTGTGAATGGGACTATGTGTGAGCATTTACAAGGTTCTTTCCAAAATCTAGCCTCGCAGATACATGTAGGCGAGAGTAGTAGTGAGAGTGAACATTTACAAGTGTCTTACGAAAATTTAGCCTCGCAGTCAGATCTAGACGAGAGTGAGATTATAAGTGAGCATATACTAGGACCTTTTCACATAAATTTAGCCTCGTGGGTATATGATATTGTACAAAACGGAAAGGCTGATGAGATTGTGGATCCATTTCTGATGGGGAAAATTGAACCAGAGTGTTGGAAAATGTTCATGAATATTGCAGAAAGATGCTTGCTTTTGGAGCCAAATGAAAGGCCAACAATGGGCGAGGTGGAGGTTGAACTTGAGCATGCTCTAGCATTGCAGGAAGAGGCAGATCAGACCAACCCCAGTGGTGATTATAGCTTATTTTCCACTATGACTACTCCTCAACCTGAGCTTGCCAACTAGAACCAAGAATTTCAGTAAACAACACAACAATGGTGCTGAAACAAACAGCTTTTTAAGGCGTTTCTTCTTTCTTTTTGTTGTCATAATTTTTCCATAGCAATGGATTACTCTATTTACTACATTTATAAGTGAGTTTATATAAATGTAATATGAAATTATCAAGTGTGAATACTAAAGTAATTAGACGGAGCTACTTGCATGATTCATCGACAGAAGAGTTGTGCTTTAATAGAATATTGCTACATTATAGTATCCACTCTCTCTTGTAACTGCAATGCATATTCATGTTCCTCCACCTCGCCTATTGCTGGCCGTTTGATTCCCTGTTCATGCAAGCATCTCCCCATGATATCTATATATGCTTTCCAGCAGTTGGTGCAATTCCATATGCTAATGTGCCCTTCACATGAACCAACCCTTTGGACATTTTTCCTTTCTCCATTGTGGCCAAAATCTGCAATCTTGGTGACTCATTTCTTATCCCAAAAATAAAATAAAAATGTTATTTGTCCTCACATGATGGTGGATGATTGAGCACTTGATAGCATCCATTTTAGTGAGGAACACGCATATTATACTAACAGAGTACATAATCAGAAGGAAAGACTTCTAGAGGAATTATATGGACTCCAATATTGACTTTGATGCACTACGTGGGGCAGATGAGGAACAAACACAGAGGGTTATTGGTAAACAGTATGCTTTTTCTCACCCTTTTCTTGAAAAATGCAGCATCCAGAAAACAATATATTCATCTTGTATGATCAATATTGAGAGATTGTTCAGGACTTGAATATGATGAACATAATGGAACTACGGATAATGTAGACAGCCAATCAGTCAAGAAATATGTTTCCGAAAAAGGTCAAAGAATCCTTCTAGTTGCACAATTAGTGAAATAAGAATTCTGACATCTTGTAATATTTTTCTCAATAAATAATAAGTTACTTTACATTAACAACTATGGAATTTCATTTGCTTTCTTGTGCTCTCTGAGGAAGTCTGCATTTCATCCATATTCACAACTAGAAAGTTGCATGGTTGTTACAATTTTCCAACTTCATTTGCTTTCTAGTCAAATAACAAACTGTTTTATATTAACAACCATGGAATTTCGTTGGCATTGATTTGATTCTTCTAAACAAGCAGCTTGTAACAAATTATTCTTCAACCGCGTGGAATGGTCCCAGGTCTATGACTATGTACAGAAGTCAATCAGTCAGCATGCTAAACTCATTACTTGCTCCTAGCTCTCCACTAACCTCGTTGCTACTGTGAGAATTTTCAAAATGAAGTGGTTTGTCTCTTTTAAAAAAGCCACAAAGATTGGTTATTTAGACCAAAGTACCTAAAGGTAGTTATAACACCAATAGGCATCCTCTGAAAGAATGTGAAAGTAAAAAAATGTTATAACCACCATTTATAATCATTGCATTAGTAAAAATGTTATGTTGGTTTACGAAAATCATTCACAATTAAAGAATTCTAACTCTTCGTAAAACTTACTTAATAGCTGTACAAATGTCATAACTCTCACAAATTCTAAAACCTGTACTACTATAATAATATCTCCTAATTAAAGTGTTATAGAACTATGAAAATCCACATATGAAAACTTGAAATTAAGTGTCTTCCCTTTTGACTTTTGAGTTATACCACAAATTGGTCATGACTCGTTTTCTTCTAATTATCCATATTTTTTGGCATTAATTAATCAGCATATAAGCATGAAAACACAATGATCAATGCTGTCTTACATTCAACTTCTTCGACAGCAATAGATTAGTTCTGTCACCTTAACCACTGCATTTGTTTGAAAAATAATTTTTCCTTACTTCCATATTCCATTTCCTCTGAGTTGCATAATCAAACCAGCTATATTTGATCAGCTCAGCTGTTGAAAGGAGAGTTCTTAGCTGACTTCTCAAATGGGAATTCTTCCTAATGCTTTTGTTTCTCTGATTCAAAGCATACAAATTCATCTCTTGATGCCAACAAATACTCAAGCCAAATAGAGGAACTATGCCATCGTTTTTCTCTTCAAAATCTCCGAAAATCAACTAACAACTTTGACAAAAGCCGAATACTTGGAAGGGAAGGCTTTGGATACGTATACAAAGGTTGCATTTGCATCCAAGGCGTATCTAAGCATTTTGCAGTAAAGAGGTTTGCATCAAATTCGGATCATGGCTTCTCTCAATTTGTTAATGAAAGTGAATTGTTTTGCCAGCTTTGCCACCCAAATCTGTCCTCACTTATAGGATTTTGCAATGATAAAGATGAAAATATTCTTGTATATGAATACATGCCTAATAGATCACTCGCTGAA
Organism: Bauhinia variegata; assembly: GCA_022379115.2. Taxonomy (NCBI): domain Eukaryota; kingdom Viridiplantae; phylum Streptophyta; class Magnoliopsida; order Fabales; family Fabaceae; genus Bauhinia; species Bauhinia variegata. The sequence continues at coordinate 17,936,267 of CM039428.1, read as the reverse complement.
CAACTACTTGACAATGCATTGCCGCCACTTTCATGGAAGAGAAGGCTTGAAATTTGCATAGGAGCAGCACGTGGATTGCACTATCTTCACACAGGAGTAAAGCGTACCATTTTACACCGTCAAGTGAAAGCTGGTAATATTTTTTTTAGATCAGAATTTGATACCTAAACTCACAGATTTTGGGCTTTGTATGAAAGTGCCACTTTCCATTTCAAAACCCAGACCATTAATAGAACGGTTGGTTCCAGCAGAGTCTTTTGAATACTCGGCGCCAGACTGTTTCATAAGCTCTGCTTTGACAGAAAAATGTGATGTTTACTCTTTTGGCATGGTTCTGCTAGTAGTGGTATGTGCAAAAGATCCACTTTCAATTTCTCAAAAGATAGATCAGCAAAAGAGCCAAGTTGAAGAGGAGGGTGGGGGTGAGAATGAGAATAAACATTTACAAGAGTCTTCTTACAAAAATTTAGCCTCGAAGGTATATAATCTTGTGCAACAGGGAATGGCGGATGAGATTGTAGATCCATTTCTGATGGTGAAAATTGCACCCAAGTGTTGGAGAATGTTCATGGATATTGCGGAAGGGTGCTTGCTTTTTGAGCCAAATGAAAGGCCAGCAATGGGTGAGGTGGAGGTGGAACTTGAGCATGCTCTAGCGTTGCAGGAAGAGGCAGATCAGACCAATCCTAGTGGTGTTTATGGCTTATTATCTACCGTGATTCCTTCTCAACCAGAGAATGCCAACCAGAACTGAAAACTTTCAACTGTGATTTCTCTTAATTTATGATCAAAATTATGCAAGCGAACAATTTCTCAAGGCACTTTTTCTTTGTCAGAATTTTCCTGTAGTATTGAATAAATATATTTGAATTTAATTATATGAAATAATTGTTGTGTGACTACAATATAGAATCTGCTGACTTGTCACTACCATGCATATTCTATTCTGCAGAGAAGTGCAGAAGATAAACCACTGATGATGCTTATCTGCAGTGCTAGCAAGGACAGCCTGTCATGGAAGACTTGCTAGGAGTTAGAAGGAAAAAGAAAGGAAAAATCAATAGAATTAGAATTTTGAAACAATTTAATATCATTTTTTAAATATATTAACAAGTAGCAAGGGATCCCCACCCCAACCACTGCTTTTGCTTATAAAATAACTCATTCGTTAACATCTTTTCATTTGATCCCGTTAACCTAAATGTTGAGGAGTGCAGAAGCTAGGAAACTCTCCTCTCATGGTCTGTGTACTACTGCCCTTCAGAAGCTCATCAATGAAAACCATACGATGTAGTTGTTATTAGTTGTCAAATCAAATTTAAATATTAACTTATTAATTAAGAGGGCCTCTTTAACTTACTTATCATTTCACGGTCATTTGTGATTGGTCAAAGTTGCTTATGATGTACGGTTGAATTACATTTGCGCTGGTTACATCCTATAGAATGTGGTGCACGAATTTTACACCTACTATCTGATGAATGTAAGAGCCGAATGAAAGAGAAGGATATGGATGGACAACGAAAGGCTGAGTCAACATCAGAAATGGAAGTTAATCAATTACCTCTAACCAGACCTCCAACGATCAAGTCCAGTTATTATCAATATAATACCTACTGAAATAGAAAGTTTAGCTATAGTTTTTTTTAATGTTTCTTTATTTCTTTTTATGAGTCAATCTCCACATTGAAATAAATAATGATATATAATATATATTAAGCTTTGCTAGTCTTTCTCTATCCATTTTGGCGAGGAGACTTATCATTTTCTTCTTCTTTTTTACCTGCAAAACCGTGTGGGGCAGATTTGGAATAAGAGGAGACGAAAAAGAGAAAAAAATAAAACCACTACCAGACAGACACTATGATAGAAAGTAGAGCATAAATGGCTCCTTAACATTAAATATGAAAATATGATGTCTACTCAATTGGCGTAGTTCTATTGGTTTGCGTGGATGTTTCCTTGTATCTGCTGAGAAAAGTATAGTGGATGAGAAGACAAGACAGGTGTTCTTCTGTTGAGGACTGCAGCTGCTAGGAAACTCTCCTGCTAACGCTATGTCTCTGAACTTCTCCCCTATAAAGGTTGATGGATGCTAGGAGTTAATTATTTCCTCTCAGTTACTATAAACAAGCCCAAATACAAGTTTTTAGCTGATTCTCGAAATGGGAATTCTTCCTAAATGCTTTGGATTCTCTGGTTCAAAGCATACAAGTTCATCTCATCATATGAATAAATACTCAACCCAAATAGAAGAGCTATGCCATCGCTTTTCTCTAGCTCAACTCCAAAAATCAACCAATAACTTCAATGATAGCCGAAAAATTGGAAGGGGAGGCTTTGGTTACGTATACAAGGCCTGTATTTGCATACAAGGTATTGCTAAGGAAATTGCAATAAAGCGATTTTCAAGGGATTCTATACAAGCTTTCTCTGAGTTCCAAAATGAAATTGAGCTTCTCTGCCAGCTTCGCCACCCAAATTTAGTATCGCTGATAGGATTTTGCTTTGAAAAAGATGAGAAAATTATTGTTTATGAATACATGGCCAACGGAAGTCTCCATGATCACCTGGTTAACAAAATAACGGTGCCACTTCCATGGAAGAGAAGGGTTGAAATTTGCATAGGAGCAGCACGTGGATTGCACTACCTTCACTCAGGAACAAAGCGTATCATTTTTCATCGTGATGTGAAACAAACAAATATTCTTTTAGATCAGAATTGGATACCTAAACTTTCAGATTTTGGCCTTTCTCTGATAGGGCCACTTTCTATGTCAAAACCAAAACCAACAACTTTAGACAGGATTATAGGTACTTATGGATACATGGCCCCGGAATATTACTTCAATGGTACGTTTTCAGAAAAATGTGATGTCTTTTCCTTTGGTATGGTTCTGCTAGTAGTGGTATGTGCAAAAGACGCGCAAAAGATTGTACCTGTAGATGAGGATGGGAGTGAGAGCGAGAATTCTTACGAAAATTTAGCCTCGAAGGTATATAATCTTGTACACGAGGGAATGGCGGATGAGATTGTAGATCCATTTCTGATGGGGAAAATTGCACCCAAGTGTTGGAAAGTATTCATGGATATTGCAGAAAGATGCTTGCTTGATGAGCCAAATGAAAGGCCGGCAATGGGTGAGGTGGAGGTGGAACTTGAGCATGCTCTGGCGTTGCAGGAAGAGGCAGATCAGACCAATCCGAGTGGTGATTATAGCTTGTTATCCACTGTGGCTGCTCCTCAACCAGAGAATGGCAACCAGAACTTAAGATTTTCAGCAGATAAGAACAACAATGGTGCAGACACAACCTGAGGTAACATCTGGGCATAAAATTGATCACTTTTCATGATTCCAATTAATCTGTGGCCAAAACTATGCAAGAAAGCAGTTTTTAAGGCACTTTTCTATTCTTTATGTAATTTTTTTTTTTTTTTGGGTCGGAATTTTCCTATACATTGAATAACTATCTTTAAGTTCAACATGAAATTACTGTTGTATGACTACTAGTATCAGAGGCAACTTTGCATGTAAACAGAAACTAGAATTAATCCTCGCATTTTGATCACCACAAAATCTAATCAGAGGGACAAGGCAGGGATGATGGAGCCCAAAGCAAATTAATCTCATTCTTAAATACGCCTTGGCCCTGCGATGTCACAAACCGTTTGATAACAACAATTCAAGTGCCTTTTGTGTCAGTGAATGATATTGCCTTTCTATTACAACAAGCTTCAACCATCAGAATATGTTGTAGTTGTTTGCTGCATTTGAGTCTTGAGAAATGGAAATCGAATGCATAGATCTTCAAAAAAGGATGTTGAAGAACTTGCATTGCAGAACATGTCGCCTGTTTTCTGGTTTCAGGGGCAAGGCAAGTCAGGAGATGATCTATGGCAATTTTTGTTGAGTAAAGAACAATGGTAATTGAGGTTCATAAGAATCCACATACATGTATGAAAACTTGAAATGAAATTGAATTGTTGTTCTGGTATTGAAATACACCGAAGCAGAATAATCAAAGGTTATAAACATTATATTCATCGATATTAGTGAGGAATGCGCACACAAATTACACTAACAGAGTACAAAATGGTAATTCGATTTCATGTTTTATTCTATAGAATGAGCATTCTCATGCTTTATTACCCCAAAAAAGGCATGGAAAATTTACTTTCAATCCAAGTTCTATTTCATAGAAGTAAAAATCAGCATTCTTAAGTCATATTCAAGTATTAGCATTTTCCCCTGAAAATAGAATATGTATACATTTCTTCCTATTATTTATGAGCTTTAAAGATAAAGCACCTGCTCTATCAGGGATTTGCCAATAAAGAAATAATGCAAGAAACAAATCTGTCAGAGAATTAGCTCTTTGACTACCTATGCAATCCACAAGGGTAATCCCATTCCATATGTAAGCCAGGAGAGATAAATGATACGTAAATTGAATGAATGTTAACTGAATTCATTACAGGAAAAGCCCAAAAAGAAAAGAGAAGATGAAGAATTCATGACGCAGATAAACAAATAAAGGTGTACAACTCGATAAAGTTTGGTCGAGAGCGACAATTTCCAGTGCACAAAAACAGAAGTTCCTACTTCTACAGCTTGCTAAAAAAGAGCAGGTGCCTTGTATGTCTTTCAAAAAGTTTAAACAATTTAGTTCAGAAATACAATGTAGGGAACATGTTCGACTTTGTAGTGATCCTCTCCACCATTTGCAATTCTTTCATTGAAACATTTAGACATCCATCTTATCTCCAGCTCCCGGAGATTGCCAGCAAACTTGAGACCCTCAGGAACTGTGTTCAACTTTTTACAGTCAGATATCCCCAAGCGAAAAAGATTAGGCATTGCTTGATTCTCCACAATCCACTCCTCTAAATTAGGGAAGCCACGAAGTAAAAGAAGCTTTAGCTGAGGGAAACCATTTTGTGAGCACACCATTTTCTTTCCAAGATACATTTCCCACCCACTAAGATACTTCAAGTTGGGAAGCATCTCTAATGTTGGCATTGGGTCTTCAACAAGTCTACAACCCCACATAGTTAATTTGCCAAGTTGAGGAGGGAATAGATGGTTTCCTGGTAGCCGTTCTACCCGTCCTTCTATATGCAGCTTTTGGAGTGAAGGACATCCTAGCACAAGTTTTTCAATATCCACCATGTCCTCCGGGATTGAAAGCATATCCGTCCTTAAGGACAAGGATTGAAGGTACTCCAATTTTTCATTTGGGGGAGTGAAAATTTCGGCAAACTTCTGAAAATATCTTGGGTCATTTAGCACCAATTTTCTAAGCTTACTCAATTGCAATAGATCTTTCACATCACATTTGTTGGCAGGGAAATTTATCAGTGTCTGCAAGTTGACCAGATTTTCCAATTGCAGCTTGTCAGTTATATTCCCGCACCAATTTGGAAGATAAAGATGTCTCAGCCGTTTCAATTTCCATAACACATTTGGAATTTGTACTGTTGAATTGAAGCTCACTTTATTGACAGTTTCCAAATTTAGAGTCTGCAAGTTCTCCAAATTGCCAAGGGAAAATGGCAATATTCGAATCCGAGTTCTTTTTAGACTCAGAAACTTCAACCACAACAGGTTCCCCACCTCTTTAGGCAATGAGTGTTGCTTCAGTTCCTTGACGCCTTCAAGATCTAAAACTCTAAGCAATTTGAACCTCTCAAAAACACCCTTGATTGTCTGCCAGTTCTCCATTCCGTGGAAATAGAGAAGAGATCTAAGGAGCTGATTTCCTTGTTGCTTGAATGGAATCACTTTTTCAACATTCTCATACAAAAAGACAGCAAGTCTACGAATTGCAACAGCAGATTCTGCACCTGTTTGATTAGATGAAGACGTCATATTTTGTTGGGAATCACTCGCAATGTGGACAAAGCTCACTTGTGTTGCCTTTGACAAACACAACTCACGCATAATATCATGAAGTCGGCATGTTTTAATTCTCCCGGTTGACCCCATCTGACCAATTTCAATCATGCACCTGCTTACTAAATTACCTAAATAGTGCTCTGCAACATCCTCCAATGTTTCATCCCTTTGAAACTCATATCGTGAAGGAACTATTCCTTCTGCAACCCATAGCTTGATTAGCTTATTTGCTGGTATCTCAGAGTCCTCAGGGAACTGGCTCAAATAGAGAAAACATGGTTTCAGTTGATACGGCAAATCATGGTAACTTAAAGCCAACACCTTAGCTAATCTCGATTGTTTTTCATGCAGTTCTCCTCTTATTAGGTAAGAATTTATATATTTATGCACCCTTTTCCATTCACTCAAGGTGTCTTTTGTTGCCAAAAGTCCTCCAAGTACAATGATAGCCAATGGCAGACCTGCACATTTTCCAACCATTTCCCTGCCTAATTTCTCCAAATGTTCGCTAATTCTGAATTCTGCAGAAGTTAAAATTAAACTAGAAATCACAAATATATACTGAAAGTAGTATGAATATGAATGGAGTGTTTTCACGCGTATACATGCAGATAATAATAACAATAACAACAACAACAAGAACAATAATAATAATAGAGATGGTAAAGTGCATGATTAGATATTAGATCAAAATTAGAAAAAAACTTAATAATTTGCTTTCATAGAGTCATGAGCATGAAATAGGAGGAGAGGGGGGCAGGTTTAAGCTGTATTCTTCCTGAAACAAATTGATTTGGTCTTGTCGATGTAAACACTCCAAATAAGACAATCAGTATTCAACTAGCAGACGTCAATAAGGACAGAAGAAGAAACCTATGTTCTTTATTCTCAAAACTTAACACTTAACAGGAGCAAGTGTTAAATTTCTATTATTTAACAAACTCATCAGTATCAATTTGTTATTCTCCAACCAAAACAGGAAGCAGCAAATCAAATTATCAGGAGAGAAAATTTCAAATAATTGACAGTTTACTAACTTAAATACAATAAGCTGGAGAAAAGTCTATGTTTTCTTAACCCAGAAGAATTATCAACAAGTTGAATGTAAGAATTCAGTGTTTTCTAAGGTTAAGAATTAAGGAGAAAAAAAATTTTCATGGTTGTTCTTCTTGTGGGTCCGGTTGTAATATTTTCCATATGCAAGTAGTGTACGTTTCAAATTCAAACACTTGTAACATATGTGGTGCAGTTAGTATCATAACGATTTATTCCTTAAACACCAAAACAGTCCTCTAATCACATAGTTAAAAACACCATACTGTCCCTACAAAATAAATAAATAATACACCCTACTATTACTATCACATAATAGAGAAGAATGGAAGGTCACTTACTATAATTAGCTAGGGTTAACTGCAACGTTCCAAGCATTAATAATGACATAGTGCAAAAAAACTAGAAAGGATAAGAACAACATGAAAGCATAAACATATGCTGCTTATTGATTGAAATAAACTCCAGTTACCTGGATCATTATGTCTTGGAAAAGCTTTCTTCTGAAACAATACCCAGCTATCTTCTTCATTCAAATAATTTGGTTCATGAAGCAAGCCTTCAGGATCCACATGCAATGCCATGTCTTTTCTGCGAGATGTAAAAACTATCTTACTTCGTGTGTTTTCGAATGGAAAAGCAGGGCTTAGAATGTCCCATGCATCCTCACTCCAAATGTCATCAAGGATGATCAAACATTCTTTCTCTCGCTGAACTATATGCAGCTTCCTTGCTAGTTCTGCATCTGTCATTTTCAGGATCTCATCCCTCTCCTCTTTGGACGGAGAAGTAAGGTTAAACAAAATTCCTACCCAAACATCTCTTTTCTTGCATTGTTGAGATATGTAGGCCCAAGCAAACTTCTCAAAGTGACGCCTAACAGTACTATGATGATAAATTTTCTTTGCAAGGGTTGTTTTCCCAAGACCACCCAGTCCACAAATATACACCACTCGACAATGTTTATCTTGTCTCACCAGCCACCCCACTATTCTGTTCATGTCCTCATCTAAGCCAACAACAAACTCTTCAACATGAGAATATGACCATCTCAATTGATGTTGTCTCTCAATAGAAAATGATGAGTCTTCTCTGTCTCTGATTGCATCCAAACCATAAGTTTGTAGGCTTCTTGTGAGGTCAGATATTCGAGATTGAATGGATTTAATCTCAATTCCAACTTTGTGAAGACGTATAATTTTCTGGAGAGGATTTTGAATTCCATTGCTTCTTCCATGAGCAACCTTGAGAGCATAAAATTCAATTACATCCTCAGCATCAAAAGCTAAATTTCTGATCTCAAATATCCAATTCTGTATCCTCTCATCTTCATCTTGCCTGCTCTCAGCTTCTCTTAGGAAACATTGCATCCGCTTCAACTCGTTTTGCATTGTTTGGACTTGCTGGCTCACCCCAGGTAACAATATGGCCTCTTCAATTAGCAGGTCACCAAGCCTTTCAACTGCAAAGGACACAACTGACTCGACCATTTCGATTACTTTGTCCACTCCCAGGCAAAAAAGAAGAAATTTCCCCTGCAGAAAAGTTTCATATTGGCTACTATGAATATTATATATTAGATATATTACTTATAAAATATAATATTCCCCCTCATATTTTCAAATCAAATAAATGTATAGATTCACTTCCATACATATTAACTTCCTAAAGGCTAAAGACAAAATCAACCAAACTAAAATTGAAAAATGAGAAAACATTATCACAAACTCATCCTCTTAGTGAAATTAACTCAAAAGGAACAACGAGAAAATGTTGATCTATTAATAAAGTAAAGGAAGATTTCTTTTCCTTTAGGCACATCCTCAACAGGTATTTTCTTCTCAAATCTAATATGCTTGCATAAGTGCAAGAATTGCTGACATAATTAAAGGAAAGGAGAGGTTGAACTACTGCTTAATTGGGAAAAAAAAAAAAAAAAAGACGCTCATTTCCTCACAGAAAAAATCTTCTTTTTTTTTTTTTTGTCTTTCCCCTAATTTCTTCAGCATCAAAAGATTCCAAACACAGAGCAAATTTTGATAGAAACCTAAATTCAAAAGCACCATGTATGGAAAACATACTCCCAGCCACAGAAGATCGCCTCAGAGTTCCGTTCTAAGCAACATCCTAGTATCAACGCAGCTCTTAGCTCTAGAAATACAAAATCGCAAGAGCCAAAATTTGAAGAACAGATTATGAAATTTGAGAAAATGGATCTCTTCAAGCGCTTATATATAAGTGAGGGAGCGACAAAATATAATAATATTTGGTAATTCCAATCAACAATATATTGATGGGCTTTACAAAAATAATAATAATAGGCAAGTGCATGTTAAAAACAATAACAAAAAATAATAACGACTTTTCTAAAAATCATCAATACCTTACCAAACCAATTTAACAACTAATTGGATAATTTCAATGCAAATGATTAATTAAGATAAACTCGAAAAATGTGTGTTTGATTTATTTATTTTCATGAACTTTTAAGTTGCACAAGGGCAACTCAAGGCAGATACCTGTCTTTGTCAAGGAAAGATCCAGACTCTCTCCATTTTTCTTTTCGCTGAGACAGAGGACTTTTCAATGTCTCTGTTTGCCTCCAAAACCGTGTGGGGCAGATTTACATTATGCATTGGATCTTTCATTGTACGTATTTGGCGAGAAACTCAAGTGTTCTTCCTAGTGTTGAGGACTGCAGCTGCTAGGAAACTCTCCAGCAAGTGCTAGGTCTCTGAACTGCTGCCCTATAAAGGTTGATGAATTCGAAAGTGTTATTTCCATATTTTCATTTCCTCTCAGTTGCTACAACCAAGCCAGATTTGCTTAGCTCAGCTGCTGAAAGGCAAGTTTGTGGCTGATTTCTGGAAATGAGATTTCTTCCTAAATGCTTTGGTTTCTCTGGATCAAAGCAGATAGAGTAAACCCAAATAGAAGAGCTATGTCATCGTTTTTCTCTAGCTCAACTCCGAAAATCAACAAACAACTTTGACGATAGCCAAATTATTGGATGGGGAGCCTCCAGTAAGGTTTACAAGGGTTGTATTTGCATACATGGTGTTACTAAGGAAATCGCAGTAGAGAGATTCTTTAGGCCATTTACACGAAGGGTGATAGAAAATGAAATTGAATTGCTATGCCAGCTTCGTCACCCAAATTTGGTCTCGCTTATAGGATTTTGCTTTGAGAAAGATGAGAAATTTATTGTCAATGAATACATGCCCAACGGAAGTCTCCATGATCGCCTATGTGACAATATAAGAGAGCCATTTTCGTGGAAGAGAAGGCTTGCAATTTGCATAAGAGCAGCATATGGATTGCACTACCTTCACACAGGAGCAAAGCGTACCATTGTTCATCGTGACGTGAAAACTGCTAACATCCTTTTGGATCAGAATTGGGTACCTAAACTCTCAGATTTAGGGCTTTCTTTGAAAGGGCCACATTCCATGTCAAAACCAAGACCAATACCAGTGGACAAACTAGTTGGGACTTTGGGATACATAGCACCAGAGTGTACCAACCTTACTAATTTGACAGAAAAATGTGATGTCTTCTCCTTCGGTATGGTTCTGATAGCAGTGGTATGTGCAGGTAACCCTGTTACAAAGTGGTTGGAAGTAGTTTGGGGGGGTGAACACGAGCATTGCCAAGGTTCTTCTTATGAAAATTCACCCTCGCAAGTAGATGTAAACAAGAGTGGGAGTGTAAGTTTGAGAGTGAGAGTGAGTGAGGGTGTGAGTCAGACTATGAGTGAGCACTTACAATTATCTTCTCACGTGATTAATTATGCCTCATGGATATATAATATTGTACGGAATGGAAAGGCTGATGAGATTTTGGATCCATTTCTGATCGGGAAATTTGCACCAGAGTGCTGGAAAATATTCATGGAAATTGCAGAAAGATGCTTGCTTTTTGAGCCAAAAGAAAGGCCATCAATAGGTGAGGTGGAGATGGAACTTGAGCATGCTTTGGCGTTGCAGGAGGAGGCAGATCAGACAAATCCCAGTGGTAATTATAGCTTATTGCCACTGTGACTACTCAGCCAGTTAGAATCAAGGATTTCAGCCAAAAAAGAGCAACACTGATACCGATACAACCTGAGGCAACCCTGAGCATAAAACTATTCACTTTTCAGGATTTCTCTTGAATTATGCAAGCAAGCAGTTTTATAAGGCACTTTTTCTCTTCTTTTTTAGTCATATGTTTTTTTCTGTATCGTTGAATAACAATAACATATGTAAATTACTCTATTTAAATTGAATATGAAATTTAGTGTGTAAACTACTTGTATAATTATGTAAATTTGCAAACAGAAGAGTTGTGCATCCATAGAATATTAACAAATAGTATCTACCCTCTCATTGTAACTGCAATGCATATTCTATGCTCCCCAACCCCACCATTGTTGCTCCCTGTGCATGCAAGTGTCTTCCCATGAATGCTTTCCAGCACTTGGTGCAGTTTCATATGCTGATCACATCAACCAACCCTTTGGATATTTTGCCAATGCAAATTTCGAGCCTTGTCTTCCGTCAGAGTTGTTCGATATGCTAGTGTCTTTGTTAAGAAATTATCAGAGGCAACTTTGCATGTAACCATAAACTAGAATTTGCCTTGCAGAACACCTTGTTTATTTTCTTGGAGATTGCAGGGGCAAGGGAAGTCAGGAGATGATCTACGGCAATTTTTGTTGAACCAAGAATAATGGTAACTGAGGTTCACAAGAATCCACGTGCATATGAAAACTTGAAATTTAAGTGCCTTTTCTAACTTGTGAGTTACATCACATAATGGTGTTAGGCTTTATGCAGCATTTACACAAAAGAAGAAGTGTTAGCACATTTCAATGTACACCTATCATTTTTAGTTATGATATATTAGTAAAATTATAAATAAAAAATAAAAATATATATATATATAAAATAAAAAGTGATTATCCATAATAAATGTAAATATATCATCACTTTTACAAGTTTAAAACCTAAAAGAAATAATATCAAAAAAAAAAAAATTATACTTTATAACAGATAACTACATAGATATAACTTTTTAATATATTCGTATTTGTAATTTTAGCAATATCAAATTACTTTGAAAATTTTAAATCCTAATCAAACCCACCTTAATATAAATTTAAAATCTTTGAAAAAAATAACTTTATTAAAATAAAAGTTATAAATTTAAAATCTTAAAGTTAAATTCCTAAATTTGTTAGGAGGAATTTAATATTTAAAGTACATATTAGTGTAATAATGGGTTTTAAAAAAAAAAAAAAAACTCCTTTTTAAGATAAAAAATGTTATTTTTATTTTTTTTAGGTCTAAAAACTAAACCAAAGAAGCCGACTCTCCAAAAGACGTCAAATGATGTTGTGTTGTTGGGCAGCTGAATAGGGAAGGGAAGAGGAGTGGCAACATGAGCAGCAAGAGGCGCGGGCCGCCGAAGCACCAAAACAAATTCGCCTGGGAACCCAACGCCGGCAAAAAGATCAACGAAACAGTTACCATTCTTATATCTTCAAACTCTATTCATTAATATTATTCACATCAAAACCTTCAACTTGTTCAATAAAAATCTGCAGGAAGTAGGAGGAAGGTTTAGGCCTCTCTCTGAGATCACTGGGGTGTGCCCTCGCTGTAAAGAACAGATCGAATGGAAACGCCGTTACGGCAAGTACAAGCCCCTTACTGAACCTGCTAAATGGTATGTGCTTTCCCTCCCCCTCCACCCTTTTTCTTTAGTTACCAATTCTAATGCCTGGTGTTGCTTGCAGTCAGAGATGTTCCAAACGTGCTGTTCGCCAAGCTTACCATAATTTATGTCCTGGTTGGTCTCCCTTTCTGATAGTTTCCTTATAATCTAGTTAGTTTAGATAAAGTGTATTCGCTTAATCGGCGAAAGAAGTGAAAAGATTGAATTTTGGGAGTGGGGAGGTGAAATCTAAATTGGATTGTATTGGTTGGAACCCATGTTCGTGAAGAGTTTAATGTGTGTTTTAGACTTTAGTACATTTGCTGATTGTGCTTCAATGATGTTTGGTGTAGGCTGTGCCAAGGAGCATGGTGTATGTGCAAAGTGTTGTTGCAGAGTGGGCCATATAGTTGGAAGGTTGCTTTTACAATTGTTAAAAGATTCTGTTTCTGTTTGTATCATTAGTTTTGTGCAAGTTGAACATTTTGTAGTACAATTATTTTCCTGATGTTAAATAATTTTATTTGTATGTGCTTTTTCTTTTGTTGTAGGGATTCTGCAGAGGTAGAGGCTGAGCAAAAGATGCTTGAGGAGGTTTCTTCTTATTCCTTTTTTCCATGTTATGTGCCTTTCAGAAGTATTGGCTGGCTCGTTTTTGCTCTGGAGTCTCATAAGACTTTTTTTTTTCCCCTTGTCACAGGCCATTAAGAACTCTCGGGAAAGAGACAGGAGAGCCTTGTTGCGTGCTGTAAGTCACTATAATTACTGATATTCATCTCCCCGCTTTTTCACAGCTTTGCTTGCATTTTCCTCCCAACTTATCCAGTGTAATGGTGTCACCTCTGACTGTCTGCTAATTCTGCGATAGACTGCAAAACCTTTTTTGTTTCACTGGACTACATAAAAAAGACTCCATTGCACTCATAGAAGATAATCTATATTCATTTGAAAAATCATGTCAGGAAGTTTTGACTTGAACTTTTCTATGTTCGGTTTTGCTATATGATCAATTAAAATGTTCAGTGTGAGACTCTCTGTCTGCTTCCCTCTCTTCTAAAATGCTGAGATATTGCAAGTAAAGCATTGTTCAAAATGCTCATATGGCTAGAGGTTGACTACTGAACAAGGATGAGAAGTTTCAATCTTTTTCATATATCAACTCAACGCCCAGTTCTTGCTTGCTAAGTAATATCAGCCTGATAAGATTTTCCACCATTTTTGTTACTAGAGATTGGGAGATTTTACTATTACACTGGGGGAGTTCAATAAGAATAGATCTACTTTGTTAAATTCTCACTTATGAGGCTGTTTTCGTCATCTGATTTTGATCCATATGCATTTCTTTAGTCATATCATTCCTATATTGTTATACCAGCATACATCATGCATGGCAGAGTAAATAATTTCAAAGATGACCAAATACGAAGGAATGATAAACTAATTTCCTCTTTAATGGTAGGGATAAACTAATTTGCTGAAGCCAATACTATTTACATGGTGCATGCTGTTGTGTTTTCTGAACAGATTTATAATGCTGATTATTTTTCTTTCTGCCTTTACTGACAGATGAACAAAGGCAAATCTAAAAGTTCAGAGAAAACAATGACAGATAAAGAAAAGGTTGGACAGTTGTTTCCGAATGCATCACTGGAGGACTATGCCAAATTGAATAGAGGTAGTGAAGATCGTGACAAAGATAAAACTTCTGATGGTGTATTTGATGACAGTGAGGGTGAACCTTCTGATGATGAAAATGGTGATAGTAGGTGTGAAAATAGCAATGATAATGAGGATGATGAAAATGGTGATGATGGGTCTGAAAATAGTAACGACAATGAGGATGATGATGATGATGCCGATGAGGACAAGGTTTCTGATAAAGTGAATGTGCACAATGAATAACGTAATGGAGAGTTGAGCATGTCGAATACATGATAGGGATACTAATCTTGTTGCACTTATTATGGTGGATGTGCTGATTTTTGGTAGTAAACATCTCAAATTTTCAATCACAATTTTGTATAAGGTGTAACCTTAACCCTTTTCATTATTCTTATTATTTCTATCCAAGTTAGGATTTTATCAATTTCCACCTGCAGAAGCAGTACGATTTCTTGTACCTGTCATTATTAATTGTTTGGGTGTAAAGTATACTTATGTGGGTGAGATTTGGATGGCCTTTCATGCCTCACATGACCAGCCTGCATTCTCATGTCAATTGCTGTATTTTCTGCCCACGAGTTGCTATTGGCATGAATCAATCACTCCTTGAGCACGATGTAGACAAGCTTGTGATATAGTTTAAAATCAGAAGTGTGATGAATTATGGTAATAATTACCAACAATAACTAGTGTCAGCTCAGATTATATGGCCACTGTTTTGAGGTATATATATAAGTCAGGTTGCTGTATCTGCATGCATTTTTGAGTAAAGATTTTGGAAATCTGAGTAAGTTCATTTGTCGCTTCCTTTGAGAGGGAAACCTTCATGCACTTTGCCGTCTGCCTTAGGTTACAATTATACAGTGACTTGCTTGATTGCTTTGCAACCCCTATGGATTTGTTTGCAAATGATTGTTTGCTGTCTAAAAGGGAAACTTAGCACCATCATGGTTTGACTTAAGTCAACCATCGAGAAGAGTAACCAAACATGTTGAGCATCTCAACGTTACTGATAACTATTCATCATGTAAGAAGATACTCAAAACAAAAAACTGAAAGAAGAGAGCAGAAGAAAAAGTTGCTACATTATTTTCATTCATGATACATTATCAATCCCCATGCTTGAAAGAATACACTTGCTAAACCAATTTAATCGTTAAAAAGAATGGAACTAATGAATTTCTAGATGGAATGTTTTTCTTATCTAACAGTTTTTCACAATACCAATGATAGGGAGAAGTACGCTATACTTCCTAGGTAGGATTCAAGTCTTAAGTCAAAAACTTGATATGTATCCCTGGAATCAAGGGACTACAAATTATTCTGTGCTTTATCCATCGTATCAACCAACCAACAAGAGTATCTCAACTACTAGGTAGCTTTGCTCTTCGATCTTGGCTGATTGTGTGCCAACAATTGAGGCTGGGGATCAATCACATCTGTTCATCTTTTGCACACAAACGCTCTGTGATAAGAAAAATTTGAATACCTTTAGCCCGAGCGAGATATAAATATAGACACAGAAAAGGCACTATGATACACCATGTTGTACAAGATAAAAGAAAAAATGAATAAACAAAATAACCAAGATAGAGGTGGACTCAGGATGAGATTTTGTCTGTCCCAAAAATTAGTTAGGACAAAAATAATAATTATAAATAGTTTGTGTACATAGACGTGTCAGATCCATAGAAAATTTGTGACTTCATGCGAAGTGCTGACACTAAGAATGAGATGTCCAGACAAAGAGATTCATGTAAAATTACATATCATTTCCTCAAAAAAAAAAAAAAAACCATATATAGCTTAACAAATCCTTAAGTGAGATGGCTAATAAAGCTTCCAAAATCAGATGCTAATTGGCAATTTGGCATGCAATGAAGATGTTAAAAAATAACCAAGAAAAAAAGAATCCAAATGATTACCAGTCACTGAAGTTACATTGTTATTCTGGTATTCAAACACGCCAAAGTAGAATGATCAAAGATTATAAACATATAAATCAATACTAGTGAGGAATGCACACATATTATACTAACAAAGTATATAATCGAGAGAAGACTTCTTACTGAGATATTCATAAGCCAAAATCATTGATGTTCCCCATGCTGACATGCTGAAAAATCTTGGACCGAAACCTTTATAAAAGCCTTTCCAGCCATCCTCCTTGATCAAGTCTTGAACAACTTGTTTCATAGAGCTTCTCTTTTCATGTCCTGACACCTGGAGTGCAAAACTGATCAAGTCAGCAATTAAGTATGTGCCATCAGAGCTAAATGAAGAGAAAAGAACAAGTAAACTGCAACTATATAATGTTCATGAAATGCTCCTAAAATACTTTCCCTTTTTCTTTTTTCCCCCCTATTTTGGATAATATGGTCACCTCTACCCTATAACTGCAACTATATAAGGCGTCGCTCAATTGTCCAAGCCATTTGAAGGTGTCGGTTCAGGTATTTGGAAGATTCGAAATATAAGTAGCATCTTTGCAGTCCATCTAGCTGGCAAATCAAGATGAGGCTCCTAGAAAATATTCAAGCTAAATGAGGGCCGTACTATGCAAGATCCTTAGATAAGTCTTGAAGTAATTTCTCAGCCACAACAATTACACAAAACAAGTTATTCACATTGTTGATCAAGAGACCAATGAACTTAGATATGAAAAATATTGTGAACAATCTTATAAATACCTGCAATCGTGTCTTGATGGTATCCAATGGGGTTGTAAAGCAGGATGCAGTTGCACCTGCAATAATTCCTCCAGCAGCCTGAACTAACATAATTTTCTGCACACTAGGAATTGCTTCCTCATTTGTAGTACCATTTTCCAAGAATCTGCATGAACAAACAGGCAGTATTTTCTATGTATTATAAAATTTGCAAAAAAAAAATAAATAGAAGTGTTGACACGCATATGACAAACTAAAATTCATTACTGATAAAGAATCCATCATTGCAATTCTAATTAACTTAAACTCTCCTCAATCTTACTAGCTAATAGCATACATGGTGCATAGTCCCTCATCCAAGATCATAAAATCATTGCTGTCAGCATGCACGTGCAATGACACACATTTTGAGCAGCTCAATTCAAGCCTCCAAGACTAAGTTCTTTATATTAAGCTAACATTAAACTTAACGAACAATTACCTGATTTGGGCAACAAACATTGCTAATGCATTTGCAGTATTTCCATGTTAAGGCAACAAAATAGATGTAAATAACTATGACTTCAAAGGAAGATATATAAGTAATCTTTGAAAAATTGAAGGTACAAAGTTAACATTTTACACTGCAACATGAATTTAATAAAGAGCTAGTTCATTATTGGACTGTCAATATATGAGCTCTTACAACACATCCATACAACTCAGCATATACCTCCAACGGTAAAAGCAGAAAACCTGGGGTTCAGCTGATGAATCTCTAGGCTTAGGCATATTTTGCTTCTTATATCATTTGTTATAAAAATTTAAAATAACTTATAAACAAGAACCAATATTTCAATGTTAAGTTACCACGCATTACCTCCAAATGAAGCGTTGGCTTGAACCATAACTTGCCCACCATACAGCACTAGACGGTGAATAAGTCATAACAGATAGACCAAACCCTCTATACAAACCCCTGATACCATCAGATCTTATAACCTTACGAGCAACATCCAAGCCTCCACTATACTTGACATGACCCGCATATCCTTGCACCATTAATTTTTGGCTTACCTGAATATTATTCAATATAAATTAAATCAGCATATTAGAATTATTATGGCAAAAGAAAATGATTTTACCAAGAAGGAAAGAAATTAAACAGATAACGTGAACCTCAACAGAACAACAACAGAGGACAAAACAACCAATAAACACATCAATACAAAAACACTCTCCCATCCATCTGAATATCAGTCACTTAAGACCTCCTTGAAAGGACAATTAGCAGAACACCATAACAAAGTCAAAATAATCATATCCTAAATAAGTTGAAAACATTAGAACAGCTGTTTAAAAAATGTGCACAAGTCTCCAAAGAAATGCATTATAACCCTGCAAACAAAGCACATCATCATAAAACTTGCTTTTCTTATTTCTTATCCTAAATAATATTGAGTTTATTTCTTGTAGTCCAAAAAAAAAAAAAAAAAAAAATTGGAGCAGAAACAATCAAGCTAGAGTGTAATTCAAGAATAAAGCTAGTATGTAAACAAACAAGTAATAATTAAAACTTTCAGAGTTGTAATCAAGTAGAAATGTGGCAAAAATCTTAAAGAATGTGCCTAAATATTTAGTTCCAACAGCTGGCATACTGAAAAAGAACTACCACCAACATACGTGTGTGCTTATGAATGACAAGCATATCCAATAGTATGAGTATTTTCAACCCCAAGGTCACAAAGCAATGCAGGTATTTATATGTAATATAAAAATAGGTTATCATACCACATCCATTGGGACAAAGACAGATTGAGCAAGAAGTGATGATGTCATGCCTGCAACTCCATTTGCTATGGCTGCTTGGGTAGTTTCAGATAGCCTAAATGGTTCGAGGAGTCTGAAGGCAGACACTTTTGTGGTCTCTAGAAAAGTGAGAAATATAACTCTAGCAGGAATTGCACCAGTGATGACAGTACCAAATCCTCTGTACAGACCAGGAACACCATCTGTTCTAAGTAACCCTTTCATGACAGAAAATGCATTTCTCTCTACAGTATCTTTTGTAGCAACCTGCAGTCTAGTTTTCACAACAGAAACTGGGTAGAGAGCCACTGTGATACCAGTAAAGATTCCAGCCCCTACAACATAAAACTTAGTTTTATCTAGCCTGCACAATTGAGTGAACTTAGTTAGCATATAGAGGTTGAAGAAGTGAAGTTCATAATACCACTATGAGCAAAAGAGAGTCCATATATGATACTATATCAATAACGAAAATCAATGCAAGATGATGTTATTGGATTATTGATAGAACACTAAATTAACAAAAGAAACGACTTGAATCTGGTATAAATTGTCATTTTTCTTTGCAGGCAATGCTAACAGATTTTCTACTGTTCTTGATTAATTACTCTTACTGATTCTACAGCAACAGCCATCTACACAAATACATCAGATTAAAATCCACTATCAGCAAGCGCCTTGGGTATTTCAATCATTTCCAGTAGATAATAGCTGCAAGCATGCCGTACACCGACGAAGGAAATCAATCTCACCCACGTTCATTCGCTTAGATTTCATTGAAGAAAAAAAAAATTACAAAAGAAAAATAACAAAAGGGATTGAGTAAAAATTCCCAAACAAAAATAGCACGTACTTGTCCCAGTTAATCTCGGTCTGACCGAACGACTGCGCTCGTGCATCGGATGCAGCCATTGTACCCCTCGATGCAGTTTAGCAGAGAAGGGAAGAGTTCATATCTGGCTAGCTCAATTCGAATATCTAAAGGAAAGAAAATTTAGGGAACCTTCTAGAATCTAGAGTTATACGGAATATTTGCTTTCTGAATTGTCGGAGATGAAGAGCGATATCTATCGAAGAGCTATCCCGATTTCTTGGAGGGAAAAAGAGAATTGTCTGAAAGATTTTCCAACGTTGTTTCACGAGGAAAAAAATGTAAGAAGGTAGTTGAATTTGGAAAGGCTGCGCCTTCCACGCGGCGTTTGGTCCAAGGCACAAAGCAGGATTCGTTTGACCGAAATTACATTTTTATTCCGCGGATCCTTGAGCCTTGAGCTGTATTTATCTTGTTCTAGAAGGAAAAATTTTAAAAGAAATTATTTTATGAATTATTTAACTTTTGATTAGGATAATTTAAACAGAAAATTGCTTACATGTTTGCAGTCTTAAAAAATTAACCAAGTGTTGGATAAAAAAGAAAAATGTTTAAATTAAATGGAGTTTCTAGTGAGTCCTTATGCCACTAAGAAAAATGATAAAAATATACTTCAACTTTATATGCTTATTTTATTTATATAGAGTTATATTAAATTTTATAATCCCATAATGCTATTAGAAATTTTGATTATATTTTTTAAAAAAAAATTATTGCATAAAAAGTACCTTAAAATTAATGCCCTTTAGAGTCTTTTTTTAAAAAAACTTTAACTTGATTGATCTTATTTTCTTTTTATGAATAGAATTATCTATAAAGAAAATTGATTAGAAAATGTACATATTTTAGAAAATCTGAACTGTGAGATTGAAGGAAGGCATGAAGATAGAAATGAATACATCATAACCCAAACTCTCAAAAATGCTTTAGCGTTCATTAATTTTCACAAAGATTGGATTAAAAGTATTGTGATTATCACGAAGGAACACCACTCTATCGCAATAGTGTTCATCACGTGAGAAAACCAAAATGTTTTTTTTTTTTTTTTATAATGACAACAATTTCTTTCTAGTTATTAAAGCGGTTTATTTTATTATTTTGATTATGATTTTAAATTTAATTATGAAACTCATAAATTCGGAGAATGATCTCAAAATAACTCAGCTACACGCTAATGAATCCAAATAGCTAACTAGCATATCAACCAAAAATGAGAAAAAAATAAATAAATAAGTGTTAGCTCATTAAAAACATATTGAGCCATAAGAAATTCAAAGCTTATATTTTAATAATTCTTGGTCCAGAAGTCTAATTCTGGTCTGGCCCAACTCTCGACATATAGGGTTAGGTTGTGTGAAAAGGAGGGTGTGTTGTTAGAAATTATGCGTGTGCCAAAAGAATTAGGCCTACGTTGCTTTCACAAACTGTTTATCAAACAGAAGAAAAAAAAGATGTGGAAATTTTATTTATAATAGATTGTTCAAAAATCATTTGTAACTTAAAAATTTATTCTTGCTTTAAAGTGTGATTTTTAAATTGTACCAATCATTATTCTTAATTTAAAGTGATTATGTAATTTCCTTTTCTTGTTTAGTAACCTTGACATTATGTCATCCTTTGAATAGAACCATTACTAATTATGTAATTTCTAGGAAAATATCCTCTTAGAACTCAATAAGAAAGTTTGCAAAGTGTTTATGAAAAGGTAATGAATATTAAGCGTGTATTTTGCAAAGGGAATTATTAGTTTATTTTGAGAGATTATATTTTATTAACTTGATCAATAAGTTAATATAGTTATTTAGTAAACTAAAAATGAAAAAATTGTAGCTTTTGAAATGCTACTTAAAGTAGTAGTTTTTTTCTAAAAATTAGTTACTAATAATTCATTTTCATTTTTAAATTTTTAACAAATTATAAATTTTACACTTTTCTCTTCTCCCTCCATTTTCTTCCTCTCTCAAAAACTTGATTTTATTATTTAATTAATAGGTTTATAATAAATAATTATTTGATTATTTAATTAATGAATTGGTTATAAATAAATAAATAAATAAAATTTAATTCTAATCAATTTTTTGGTCCAACTTAATAAATTCATCAAACTGGGAGTTTGAGTTAACCATATATTTTCATTGATTATAAAACTACTTATTTATTATTATAAAGTTGAGAGTCAAGTCAAAAATAACTTATAAAAATAATTAAAAAAAAAAGAAATAAATAAGATGAATTGTCTTATATATGCGCATCCTGTACTAAAATCAATAAGTAATCGCATTAGATTGATTTAGATTCAAATTGAACATCACAGGTCCACATGTAACACTTTCGGTTTTCACCCTTTTTAATTATCAACATTTTATGCATAATTTTTTTAAGTTATTAAATATTTAAATTAAATAATTCAATATAATTTGTTAATACAAATAGTGACATAGTTAAATAACAAGTATTTATCTTTAATACATGCTTTGAAGAAAACCATGGTGCTACATATATTCATAATTATGTGTCTTTTGCTTGTCTTAGAAGGAAATTAAAGCCTAAATGCCCTAGTTATGGTCCCTTTGGAAGGAAAAGAGTGAAATTTTGGATTTCTTTAGATTTAGGTGGAAACATGTTAAATTAGTTAACCAATTGTTTCAATGTATAGTGCATACAACGTCAACACTACAAAAGGAACACCAAAGCAGTATACTATGCTTAATCATTATTAGAATGGAAAAAATAAAGAGTGAATATATAAATTTATATTTTAATTTATCCATTTTATTGAAAATAATCATTGCTTAATGATCTCATGTCGCTGGATTACTTGTTAACTATTTTTTAATCAAAAGATGTCGTTTCTCTTACAATATAATTGGAGAGAGAATTAAAGACCCTAAATTACCATTAAACTTAGCGTAGAAGATAAAAATGCAAACTTTTTTCTATTATATTATTGTTATACTGGTATGAAATTGTTTTAATTTAACATAATAAAAAAAGTTTTATTATTCTTATAATTTTGGACTCTCCACATTTATTCGATTCTTAAATTAGATTAATAAATATTTTAATGTAATTTTTCAAGGACCAAAATGAAATAATTTATAGATATATTTATTTTTAACCTATCAATAAAGACATTATAATAACAAGAGACTTGAACTTATATTTTTATAAAATATAGTTTTGATTATTATTAATTGAAATAATTTTTATTTTATAAATTTATTATAACTGTTAACCAATTAAATATTGAACTCACCATCACCCTTTGTCATGTTTCCTTCTTATTTTATAGGTCAAACTCAACTCCATTCGTTGCTTGTAGCAACACTAATCAACCACTGTAATGTCTTCTTAATAACTATTAATATTATCTGATGATAAAGACTTTAAATAATTTATAGAACATTTTAATTTCAACTTATGTGTCATCATATTAAAAAAATAGAACACTAAAAATTAGATAATTTACAATTTGTCCTTCGTATGCAAAATACATGCCCCAAGTCCAACACTCCCACATTATTTATTTGTTAATTTTATCTTTGTTTTCAAAGGCCTTCCAAAAGTCCAAACATGTTATAACAGAACATCTCCAGTTGTTTTACACGTGAGAAGCGTGCGAGGTGCTTTTGCTTCGCTTTGTATGCTTGTACCTTACGACATTGCCGGTTCTGTCGGTAAGGTACAACCGGAAAGCAAAATTTTCATGTACGTTGAGATATTGAGTGCTGACTCTCGTGGCTTCGCCCACTCTAACAAACGGTTTAGCTTTTCTAATACCCGTGAGGAACCAATCATCAACTGACACGCGTAACTCGGTCCTATAGCTGTCCACCTCCACCACAAAAACTTCTACCACAAAATTGCGACAGATAATAATATTTTAATATGGAAAGCGTGAGAGAAAATTATTTTTAATAAAAAATTGGAGATGTGTTGACCATTAAAAAAAAAAAAAAAAAGTAAGCCAACAACAAGGTGTGGCTGAATCCATGAGCCAGCAGTTGAGAAAATTTTTATAATATTGGAAGAAATAATTGTAATTATTTTACTAAAAGGTAATATATAGAGGACACTTGGGATAAAAAAAAATGGCCAAAAGAGGAGAGCAAGACATAAAAAAAAAAAAAAAAAAATCATTGCCAATGGGGGTGTGTAAGTTTGTACATTACGTATGGTTTATTTTCATCAACCAAATTCAAACAATATAGTTTATGAAAAATGAAAAGATAAGAAGGAAAATATTTTTCATCTTTGTTATAGGGCATGTATTATACCTAAGTTACATTTTAAATGTCTTAATTTTTTTCTTAAAGATTGAATTATCTGATTAGAAAAATGTCTTAATTTGTTAAATAAATATTTTTTATAAAATTATTCAATATTCAAAATTGTATTAAATAAGATTAATCTAAATGTGAATTGAATAAAGACACAAGTATAAATTAAATTTATTTATTCTATAACATATGGAGCATATGACATCACAACAAATTGGATGTGAATTCTTTTCTTCATCATATAACTAATCATAAGCCACTTGAGTTAACTTTTATCAAAAAAAAAAAAAAAACAAAAAACTAATAAGATATATTCAACTTTCATTACACTTTTTGCAGGCCAAAATATAGGATCATCCTTTTCTTAGCATATTTGCTTTGTTTGATTGTGAATTAGGTTCTTAAAAACTAAAGTTCATACTTTTTTTTCCCATTTTCAGAAAACAAAATTATGTTGAAACTTCTGGAACCTAAATTGTTTAATTTTTACGGGGTATTGTTTTTAGGCCATGCACATGGTATGGACTCGGCACTAAGAAGCTAGCGCTACTCTATTTCCACTGACCAGCAATATAAAACGGTCAGCTTCTGCCGCGTTTTTCCACTCTTCTCTTTTCCCTCTTCCCCTTTTTCTTTTTCTTCCTTCTTCTTCTTCTCCGTAATTGATCGTGGCATCACCTCGGAGCTCCAGAATCCGATTGGACTTTTGCAGCAAAAAATGGGCTTTCGTATGAGATCCATAACTCAATCTTTCTACGAAGCAAGTTGTAGCATTTTGTTTCTGAGTCTGCTTTCTTGTACTTGCTTCACTTCAACCGGTGGGTGCTGTATTCTTAGTTTTCTAATAAAAGCTTGAATCTTTCGTTGGTTTTTCTTTGTTTGCGTTAATGGGTTGTCGAGTTTTCTTCTGCTGCTAAATGTTTCCATTTTTGTTAGACTTTAGTTCCTGGGTGCGGGGACCTTACGGTCGATGAATTATGATAAGTGTTTGAGAATTTTTCAAACTTTTCTGTTTGACTTTGACAAATGGGAAGGTGGGTTTCTCCCTGATTGTGGAGAAGATTATGCATTCATTACATTTTGGTTGTTTTTTCTGTTGATGCCTCTGGTTTTTGCAGTTAATATGGTGTTTTTTCTTCTTGTTTAGTCTTACTGTAGAAATTAATTTTGATTTAAAAAATGATTGGAGGTGTAATGATTAAGCACCTGGGTTTCAATTTCCTGTGGTGACATTGAAAGAGAAGGACATGTTTAAGTTGATAATATGATTGCATATGCCAGCCTTTTGGTTACTGGAGTCCTAAAATTATTAGGGACATGAATTGGGTTGCCCATAGAATCTAGGGATTGAATGATTTGTATATAGAGATAGAGGCCCTTCCTCTATCTAAGGGCCTGTTCTTTATCATCAGTTCAGGAAGTGATCATGATTCAATCTAATATTTTTATTCAAATTACTGTGAATGTTATGTAAGGTGCTTTCATAAACCAGGCATCAAGTCACATAAATTGTTTTCCTTTTGCATTATTTCTTCATTATTATTCAAGTAAGTTCAGAAAATTGTGTCTCCTAATTTTTGTTGCACTTTTGGGTGTTACAATTTTCGCTTAGTGTGTAACTGGTAATAGAATTAGGAAGAGTTTAACCTTCATTTTGGCTTGGCTTTATTTTCTGATTTCTTTCCCTTGTTATTTTTGGTTTTGAATTTCCTCTTCAATCACGTTAATTGTATCCTTGCTGTTTATTTGTCAGAAGCTTATGATGCCCTTGATCCGAATGGCAACATTACAATCAAATGGGATATAATGAGCTGGACTCCAGATGGTTATGTGGTAAGTATATTCTCTTTCTTTTTTCCCTCCTTTGCCTGCTCAAAGTTCAAACATATGTGATACAAAAAGAATTGGGGTTTTGAAATAATGTTCTCTCAAAATCAAGGTTTTCGGTTTTTCTATTGAACTAGTCCACTATAGTGTGTATATATATATATATATATATATATATATATATATATGTATGTATTGTCAAGATTATACCTAGGGATTTATCATCTAAGTATAGATCAAAAAGAAACAAATTGGACCTATCATGTTCAAGGATTATATATGTAGTATTATTTATAAGCAATACTAATCAATAAGATCTTTGTCACTAAGGCATTTTCAAATTGACTTAGTTTATTTTTGGCATCACTAATCATGATGAAGTCTATAAACCGTTGAATGGCAGGCTGTTGTCACAATAAACAACTTCCAACAATATCGCCATATTGAAGCACCAGGTTGGTCGCTAGGATGGACATGGGCTAAGAAGGAGGTCATATGGAGCATGATTGGAGGCCAAACCACAGAACAAGGAGATTGTTCAAAATTTAAGGGAAACATCCCACATTGCTGTAAAAAGGACCCAACAGTTGTAGATTTATTGCCAGGAACACCTTACAATCAGCAGATCGCAAATTGCTGCAAAGGTGGGGTACTCAGCTCATTTGTTCAGGATCCAGTCAATTCAGTTGCTGCATTTCAGGTAAGTGTTGGTAGAGCTGGAACCACTAACAAAACAGTCAAACTGCCGAAGAACTTCACTCTGAAAGCACCGGGACCGGGTTATACTTGTGGGCCAGCAAAAATTGTCAGACCCAGTCTATTCACTCAACCAGACAAAAGGAGAACAACCCAAGCACTCAGTAAGTTAATGGACTTCTCCATTCATATTTTACGCTTGTGAACGTAATAACATAAGTTCATCTTCTCCCATCCTTTATTTATTCAACAATATGCCATCATAAGCTGTATACAGAACATGTATTCTTCTGTATATGTATCAGATTTGAAACTGGGAAATTGTGGCATTATTGTATGTCCCTGCCCTATTAATGAATTCCAGCCATTGTTGAGTTTAACATTACTCTGATCTTTGACAGTGACATGGAACGTGACATGCACATATTCACAATTTCTAGCTCAGAAAACTCCCACTTGCTGTGTCTCTCTTTCGTCTTTCTACAATGATACTATTGTGCCCTGTCCAACATGCTCATGTGGCTGCCAGACCAACTCATCTGGGAGCTGTGTAGAGTAAGTCTATTTTTGGTGTAGTTATAATCAATTTTGGAGATTTTATATTCTTATATCTTTTTTCCTTTGTGGTTACAGGGGAGATTCACCACATATACAGTCAGTAGTTCCCAGTTCAAGGAGTAATTATGCACCTTTGGTTCAATGTACTAGTCACATGTGCCCTATCCGAATCCACTGGCATGTTAAACTTAATTACAAGGAGTACTGGCGTGTGAAGGTCACTATAACTAATTTCAATTATAGGATGAACTATTCACAGTGGAACCTGGTTGTTCAGCACCCAAACTTCGACAATCTGACCCAACTTTTCAGTTTCAACTACAAGTCATTAACTCCTTATGGGGATATAAGTAAGTTCTCTACTGATTTGTCAATGCTTTATTTCTCAGACAGTTGCCTACTTGGTTTCGATAGGAATTACTGATAGTTCAAAGACACAGATTGCTTGTAGTCAATTGTGTTGTTGTCACTAATGTGACAATCCATTAGCCGTTGGATGTTGGATTGTCATGTCAGCGACTACAATGCAGTTGACTATAGGCAATCTAGATCCTAGTTCTAACTGTTTACTTGAATAATGATTTTGAATTTTCAATGAGTAATCTCTTTTCTAGAGTGACAACTAGCAAATCCCTTTATGTTGGTTCATTTTGTGGTTACTGCTGCAACATGTTCAACGGCAATTGGCTCATGATGCTTGCTTTTATAGATGATGGAAGTGTTTACTTCCTGTTTTGTAATCTAGGATTGAGGAAATCATTAACTCATGTTTCTTTTCAACAGATGATACCGCAATGCTTTGGGGACTCAAGTTCTACAACGATTTACTTATGCAAGCCGGCCCTGCTGGTAACGTACAGTCAGAGCTACTCTTCCGGAAGGATGCATCAACTTTCACATTTGATAAGGGTTGGGCTTTTCCACGGAGGATCTATTTCAATGGCGACAACTGTGTCATGCCACCGCCAGATGCTTATCCATGGTTGCCGAACGCTGGTTCAAGACAGGAGGTTCCCCTTCTTGCTTTAGTAATGGCTTCCTTGTTAGCCTTGGTATTCTATGGATATCCTTAAGGCTCCTAAATGCAGTACACTCAAGATTTTCTTAGAAAATTTTCTGTCAGATAAGTTTTGACTCAGAATTACAACATGGATTTGAAATTTGGTGGAAGCTGGAGGATGACATCCAGTTGCAATTTAAGGTTGTAGCTGTTATCCTATGATTGTTTCACAGTTTTAGCGTATTGAATCCGCTAGTGTGTTGTTGTTTCTTTCAGTTGTACTGTATTATATATTTAGCGTTTATACATCCTTATTGTACCTGTAGCTGTAATTATAATAAATTTATACAGGATCAAAATGATAGAATTTGATCTACATTTCGGTTTATCTTACTCCTCGCGGCTCATTCATGTAGTTTCAATATCCTAGACTTGTCATTTTTAATGAAAAAGGGATTTGGTGATGTTAAAATTGATACTATTGGTATTATCAAATGATGTGACTAGATATGAATCATTTAATGGATTAGTTATATATTATTTAATAGCTTACATCGTTTTAGGTAAGTGGACTATACCAACAATATTGATTTTAACTTGCTTTTTATTTTATTGAAATGTCATAATATCCTCAAAATCTTTAACAAAAAGAATAATAAAGTAAAACGAAAAAAGTGAAGTATTCATTCTGACATGACAATATCAGAATTTCTCATGATTGAGACAAAACTGTTGGGAGTTATATTCAACACCTGTCAATTAACATGTATCAAAAAATGCATATTCTTGAGTTTCCCTTGTGCTTCCTTCCTCAAGTTTCTTTCACCTTCTAGCCTCATTGTCTTCGTCCACGGGCATCCAACTTCCTTTTCTTCAAAATTTTCAATTCCAGTCCTCTATGTACCAATTCACCAAATGGCTAATCGGAAAAGCAATGAGAAGATGAATGCTGGGAAAGTGGGTAGGTTTACACGGGCAGAGTTAGGAAGAAATGGGTATGAGTCAGGTGGAGGCATCATGCATTCATCACCATTGAAATAGACCTTGCGAGGAAATGCCCACCCTTGCTTGAAGGTGAAGGTATCCTTGTCCTTCTTAAGAAGCACATCTGACTGAACGTTCCCCCTCGGTCCAGCTTCCATTAACAGATCATTATAGTATTTCATGCCATAGAACATGCCAGTGTCATCTGCATAATAAAAATGTGAATATGTAAGAACTTCTCTTTAAAAGTTATTGAGTTGCGGATTACAGAAAAAAAAAAATTAGTAGCGCTCACTTATGGATCCATAGGGATTCACAGGCTTGTAATCAAAGCTGAAAACTTGAGTGACATTGTTAAGATTTGGATGCTGTACAGCAAGAGTCCAAAGTGAGTAATTCATTCTGTAGTTGAAATTTGTGATGGCAATCTTGACTCTCCAATAGTCCTTATAGTTGAGTTTCACATGCCAGTGTACCCTGATGGGGCACATATGATGTGTGCATTGTAGCAATGGTTCATTGTCCTTCTGTGGTGTGTGGACTCCCACCAAGCTGAGGAGTTTAGAGTCGCTCCTGCATACCATATGCCCATCATGTTATTAAACAATGGGAAAATTTTCTTATGCTATGACTTAGATATTGTGAGGTCGGATATGGATTTAGTAGTCATAATTATTTTATGTTGTTGGTGTAGTAGCCAATGTAGTTAAGTATATGCTGGTAGATTGTGAGAAAATATCTGCACTACTACATTGACCTATAATTTGTCACATTGGAAACTGAACCAACAATACGAGAAAATGATTGCAGAAAATTCATTCTTGCCAAGGTCATGCCTACAAATTTTACACTTACTTGACACAATTCTTCTTGTTCTGACAACCACAAGCGCATGACGGACAAGGAGTAATCGTCTCATTGTAGAAAGTTGACAGAGATACACAACAACTTGGATTCTTTCTAGCTAGAAATTGTGAATAAGTGCAGGTTACATTCCATGTCACTACATAAAGTATGAGAAGGAAGATTATGTTTAGTATATCAACATTTTTACAGTTATACAAGATATACTCGCATATTCTTAGCGAGATAACATTTTTTATTTCACAATTTATTTTAAACTTGATCTTACTCTATTTTTATTGATGGAAAAATGTTGAAATAATATTATAAGTATTAATAAGTTATTTAAAAAAACTAATAAGAGCAGAGTATTAAGACAAAATTTGGGATAAATTGTAAGACATAAAATATTATTCCATTCTTAAGATGGCAAATAATTTACAGAACTTACTCAATGCTTGTGTCTTGCGGCGCTTATCAGGTGTAAGGAAAATGGTGGAAGGAACAATCTTAGCAGGGCCACAAGTGTAGCCAGGTCCAGGAGCCTGGAGAGTGAAATTCTTGGGTAATTTCACTGTCTTGTTTGATGTCCCTGCTTGGCCAACACTCAATTGGAAGGCTGAGACAGCTGCTGAAGGGTCTTGGCCCCATGCTTCTACAACTCCACCTTTGCAGCAGTTTGTGAATTGCTGATTGTAAGGCACACCAGGAAGCAAGTCCACAACTGTGGGTGTTTTCTTGCAACAATGAGGGACATTGCCTTTGAACTTAGAACAGTCACCTTGCTCGGTAGTTTGAGCCCCTACCATGGACCATATAACTTCTTTCTTTGCCCATGACCATCCTAAGGTCCATCCAGGATTCATGATGTGCCGAAAAGTTTGGAAATTGTTGATCGTTACAACTGCCTGCAAAGGCAATAGGAAGAGATAAGTGATTTAGTTGAATTACCGCGGAATATTGAAGTTCTATACTTATTAAGCAGGGACGGATCCAGAAATCAATTAGCAGAAAGGAAAATACTCAAAAGAATAAGGGGGACCAAGGCTCCCACTTGCCCCCAATTTGCCCCCCTCTGCTATTAACGTCTTATTATTTCTGCTAGATGTAAAATTTTGCGTTGCTTAGTGAAGAAACTGATAGATGTAACGCATGATGTAGTAATGTACTTACCACATAACCATCTGGGGTCCAAGACATGACATCCCATTTGATTGTTACATTCCCATTTGGATCCAAAGGATCATATGCAGCTGAAACCAAAAAATAAGTAATTAGTTGAACATGAATGAAATAAACTCAGCAAAAAATTTAACACTTATCTCACCTGCATAAGAGAATAGCACAAGAAGACAGAAAGCTGAGATGACAAGCCTCATTTGCCTTCAAAATTATGTGCTTGATGTTGTCAACTATGGAAAATGAACTCAAAACTTGGCCAAATTTCTTGAACTAAGCTTGAGAATACTTTGAACTGTCAACCACCCAAATGGGATGGAATGTGGGATTTGTGTTATTGTAGAGTAGGAACGTTGAAGGTAAGGTTCTTGGGATTGCACTGATGGTTTACCCAATGGTTGTTAGACGCCTGCATTGCTCATTCTTATTTCTAGGACTCTCTCACACTTACGAGTTCAGTTTTAGTTCCCATATCTTAAAGCAACAGCCAAGAACCAGAATAGCAGGGAGATATAGCCAGAGCGAACATTACGCTCCAACGATTTTGTTTGAAGGGGAAGCTTGGGAATGGAATTGCAATGAATTTACTAAAATGCCCTTGATTGTTATGGTTAAATTCTAGGAATTTTTTTATCAAGGGATCATAATGTTTTTTAAAAAATTACCATAATAATATAAGATAATTAACAAGCTAGTAGGCTCTAGCTTGGACAGTTGTATATAATTTTAAACGTAAGTATTACATAAGAAGCATTAGTCAACTCCATCGTTGATCACGTAAAGGACTTTGAGTAATGTGAATTCAGATGGAATCGAGAATCTCTTTTCTTTCAATGTTTTGGTACTTTCCTAAATGATTGGAAAGCAAATGCGTTTGAATAAAATAAGCATGAGAGCAATAAAAATAGTATAACACCTTCTAGTTTCACATTTTATTCTATTTATTGACTCAAAATTTTTTAACTCAGTTTATTTTAATAAAAAAATTAAGTAATTAATCAGAATTTTAAGTTTTATTTTTAAAAATAAAATATAAGACAAAAGATGTTTTCTTCCTAAAAATGATGATCCTATATTGTGTCCACAGCATGATCATATTAGGTAACATCTGTCCCTTTTCTGGAAGTTGGAAACTAATCTGTGAACCTCCGATTTGTAGTGTTACTTTGCTTTTGTCTTTCTCCACAAAGAAGAATGAGTTTGAAGGAAGCAATTGCAATTGCAGAGGTAGTGATAGTGAGTTCTTTTCTCTCAGATCAAAAGGACATTCCAGCATGCATCTATAACTATAAGACCCTTGAATGCTTCAACGCTAAAATATCTCAAAGTCCACCTTTTGCATTTGCTTCTACCATAAAAGCTTCCTCTCCATCATTAATTCCTCAGAGCCCAGATGGCAAAGCCAAGTTTTGCAACATGTTCTTCAGAGCCTCTATCTCTTAGATTGGCTTGTGATTGAGAGTTGAGAGCAGATCAGATCAGGCCCTATTTGGTTTAGGAAATATTAATTCATGATTTATCTCCAATGTCAATCATAGTAATTAATAATTCAGCACGCAATGCTCTTTTCTAATTAAACCTTGGATAATTCAAATCGTGGATGGTGCATTTGTTTAAGTGCGACAATATTACTCTAGCTGGCTACATGGATCCTTCTTGCTATTCCTTTTCAACTTGATCACTTTCATATTATCTCTCTCTTAAAATTTAGACCTGCCAAGATTAGCATCTCGTCGTGACTAAAGAAAATCTACAAGGTCCATGAGTAATGTCTCTCTTTTAGAGTTCAGGACTTGTCAATCATTCAAATCATGGGTCATCAACCACACACCGTTTAATGAATAGAACTCCATCACTAGTTTACATTTTTTTTTTTTTTTTCCTTTTCTTCTACATCAATGATATTTTAATGGAAAGTGAAAGATTAATCCTTTTTAAGATAGAGAGATTAATAAATGGATATAATCACTTAATTCTAATAAAGTTTTTTTCATATACATTGTTAATGGTTGAATTTTCTATCAATATATTTAAAACACTAATTTTATTAATTGTATCGCACTAACTTTGTTAATAGATTTGTTTTGTTATTTTAACTGGCTACCTACAAATAACTATACACATTTCAAATGCAAAAATCTCCTTCATAATCATTGACTGCTTCCATAAATTGATTCCCCTTTCTAATCAATACCCAAGAATCCTTTCAGACAGTACTTCTTCATAAATTGATTCTCTCCATGCGACTCGACTAGCATCCCCTTTTGCTTCATATCTTGCATACCATCTCCAATGTTTCACTTTAAGTCTTCTAAACGTTTTCTTAGTTTTTTTTTTGGATTTATCTATCAATATTTTCTCCTCAAGTAAAATTAATTTTGTTTAGAAATAGAAAATAATTACCGTTATTTTCTTTCTATATTGACTTTGCTGACATTAGAGAACTTGTTTCTCGTTGTTTTTCTTATCTAAGATTTGGCCTATGATGGCATGGGCAAAGGAATTGATTTTTGCACCACCGGATGAGGGGAAAGGGGGTGCTAATATTAATTTTGGTGGTGCAAAAATTAATCCCCATTGCCTACTCCAATCCATTCTTTAGCAGAGTTCAATCCACATCATGGCCTGGAAGTATTGACCTAAAATTCTGGGCCTCAGTTATATACTATAATAAAATATAAAAATCAACCACATTGTATTTAGGTAAAGGGGTATTATAATAAGTGTATATAATCATCTTTATTTTATTAAAAAATTACTTACATAAAAACTTAGTGAATAACTAAATATAATAATAAACTTGCATTATTATTACTTATTTAATAAACCACTCAAAAACAATATTTTCAAGCAAACGTCTTTTAAGAAGTAATGCCTTTGAAAAGTTAAAATTTCTTAATCTTTTAAGTATTAGAATTTAAAATAGTAATCAAAAATTAAATTACAAAAAAAAAAAAAACAGAACTAACAGAGAAAAATCTTCATTGACTAATTCAATCAATCAAATAAAACCGAGAAAAAAATAATTTTACTTAATAAAGAGTATCACAGTTGAAATTAATTCTTTTTAAAATATAAAAATTATTAAAATAGAGACACATATTATAACAAAGTTTTTATATATGCAAAGCTAAACATCAAATTCAATCCTCAATTACCATGTTTAAAAAATCTAATTATGTGTTAAGTGTAAGCGAGTATTAAGTGGTAAAGAATTTAAAATTATTTATGATTTCTCAGTCGGGGTTTAAGAAAAGAAACGTAGAGAAGTTGAAAATTCAATTCTCATAGGGTTTTCGTCCACAATTTTAGGCATGTATATAAACTCCCTAGTTTGATGCAGGTAGCCGAAGCTCAAGTTCTTAAAACTGCAACCGGAGCTGACTGCATGAAGCAAACGTGGTACAAGCGGTTTCTCGCTCTTCAGTCTTTGTCTTTCTGATTCTCTGTCTTCCTGCTTCCCCATCAGAACTAAAGAACAGCATAAGTGAGAAGGGACTCTGAATTTGCTTGTGCTTGATATAGGCTTTAATAATGTCGATAGATCTCAGTGACTATAAAATTATCAAGGAGGGAGAGGCTGAGATTCTTATCAACGCCAAGAATGAAGTCTTCTATAACAAAGCCCAGGTGCCAAAGTTTACTCTTTTCATTTGGTGTCTTCTATGGCAATGCCCAGTTCCCAAAGTTTACTCTTTTTAATATGTTCTTAGCATTGGTATCATGTCTGTCATGAGAAGGTTCGCTGAAGTGAATTATAACATTATGTATAAGATATGATTCTCCAGTGAACTTATTAATGGTATGTTAATACCATTTGAGGAATGATGTTTGGTTTCTGATAGGGAAAATGTCATGAAATAAAAGTTTCAAATTTGGGATATTAGAAAAGGTTTCTGGTTGAAAAATTATTTCAAATGGAACTTATTGATGACTCAGTGGACATCTGTTGAATTGTTGATAAAGTTTTGGAATAGGGATGGCATCTGGGGGTTTCTTTTGTGAGCTAAATTGAATATTGTCTTCTCATATATGAAATTTCTGTCTTCTCTGATTATTTGTGGGTTCAGAACAGAAAAATTCAACTTATATTTTTTTTTTTTTCCTTGGTTTATTATGGGTATCTGGAAAATAATGAGGTTTTGCTGTGTAATTATCAGGTTCATAACAGGGATATATCAATTGCTGTCTTAAGAACGTTTATATCAAAGCGTAAGGATGAGCAAGAAGCAAGGTTGTCCAAGAGAAAAAAAGGGACTCAGAAAGTATCTGAAAAAGATTCTGCTGAATCTGTTATGAGGGAAGTGCCTGATGAATCCATGCCAGAAGATCATAAATCCAATGGGAAAAGTGAAATACAGGGTGTGATATCTCCAGAAGAACCATCTAGCACGACAGAACAATCAGTGATCACTGAACCAGGAAACATGGTTGAAGAACCAATCAAGACCAATGAGGAGTGCAGCAGCACAGAAGAGACGATCAAGAGGACAGAAGGAAGAGGACCTGGGCAACTGAAGCCGCCGAGAGTTCTTGAGGTTTTTCATGATTTTATTTCTAACTGTTTGACCCTTTCAATATCATCCATGCAACATCTTTATTATTCATTCATCATCTGATTTAGATGTTTTCTCGTGAATGCAAATTATGAACAAGTAATATATGAGTAAGTGTTGCTTGTCTGTACCCAGGCCTTGTCTGCTTCGGGGTTAAGGTCTCTCAGATATGCTCGTGAAGTTGAAGGGATTGGTCAAGTCGTGGCTCTGGACAATGACAAAGGTGCTTTATGGGCTTTCATCATATAAAAATGCAAGAATATAATCTTATGTTTTTGTTGTCTTATATGGAAAACTTTCCACATGTGGGCTCAAGTTTGCATATATTTGATCTCTCCGGACTTCAAACTGGTGGGGTCTAGCGCATTGCGCTCCTTTTGTGTATTTAGAATCTCTCACTCTCAATTGTTTGAGATTGATGCTTCTTTGCATTACTTATGGATGTGAATACTTACTGCTCCTTTTTTACCTTTGCAGCATCTGTTGAAGCTTGTCGGAGGAACATCAAGTTCAATGGTTCAGTTGCATGTTCAAAAGTGGAGTCACATCTTGCTGATGCTTGCGTATATATGCTCACCCATCCTAAAGAATTTGATGTGGTATGTAGAAGCTACTATTGTTTGCTCGTATTGACTTTTTTTATTTTAAGTAAGTAACTCTAGATTAGTGATAATATTAATCCTGAAACATGTCACATAGGGTCTCTTCACTTGTTAAAAATATTCTCTGATATTTGTTTATCTTCTACAAGGATGCTTTCTTTAGATGTGTTACTGGTTTAACTTCTTTTTTCTTTTCTTCCTTTTTTTCCCAGGTTGATCTTGATCCTTATGGTTCACCTAGTATCTTTCTGGATTCAGCAGTCCAATCTGTTGCTGATGGCGGTATGCTTATGTGTACTGCAACAGATATGGCAATATTGTGCGGGGGAAATGGGGAGGTCTGCTATTCGAAGTAATGTTTAGTACTCTAGTCAGCTTTGAATATTTCTTTGAATAATATTTGATTAGTGGACTGAAATTTTTACGACTGCTGTTGTTACTAGATATGGATCATATCCACTGAAAGGCAAATATTGCCATGAAATGGCTTTGAGGATCCTCCTGGCCTCCATCGAGGTATTTTATACTTCTGTAATGCTAATGGCTCTTTGCAATGAAAGCAGTAGTTAAATGTATAAAAGAAAAAGTATAAAATGTGAGACTGGAGATATTTAAAAGATAAGAAAGTTGATCTGAGAGTGAGAACAGCAGACAGAGATAATACAGGTTTAATGATTCTATCATGGATTCATTGAAATGACATTCAAATGGATGGAAGTGCTTACGGGACAAAATATGAAAAAGAAAAATCGTCAAAAAGTTCTTTTTGTTAGTAGTAGAAATGTGCTCAATATATATAAGTTTAATTCTTCAGGAAACTCCTGAGCATTAGTTTTTTGTTTAAATTTTCTAGCAACTTTTGAAAAGTAACAAATACTGAACTTAACCAACAGAACGATATGCACAACCTAAGTTGGCCACACTTTGAATGATCTTGCCATGGAATCCCTTTATGATTTAAATAAGGATGAAAAAGGATGAGATTAGAGAAAGGAAAAAAAAAAAAAAAAGATTCAAAACTTATGGAGAGGTTGATATTTTTGCTCTATATGTTTCCTTTTGGAGAATGACTAGATTTTTCTAAATATTGTAGTGGCTAAAGGCCAACTTGAAAGCGTAAGCTATGACATGAACAGCTAAGAATGGCTTTCATTTCTAGTATATTTGAAAGGCAGAGTTATCTTCTGTTGTTTAACAACATTTATACAAGATGAGAAGAAGACACTTTCTATAAGGATGCTCTAGTTGTAGTTTAATTGTCCTTTGATCTTTAGATGTTGTATTCTCTTATTTCATATGGTGCTATATTATACAGCTAATCCTACAGTCGGCATCAATTATATTGTATTCACTTTGGATGGTCTCTGCTTGTTCTCCATGTAATGCAGAGTCATGCTAACCGTTACAAGCGGTATGTTGTTCCTGTGCTATCTGTTCAGATGAACTTCTATGTTCGGGTTTTTGTTCGCATATACACGTACGTCCTTGTATCTTTTGTGTCATGTCAAATTAGTAAAAAATAATTTTGATTCTCTATGAAATATGGATGCCATGATATTATATCACTTGCTGCTGACTGAAAGCTGAAGTTATTGATTGCAGTTCCGCAGGTGAAATTAAAAAAACTCCTCTGAAACTTTCATATGTTTATCAGTGCACTGGTTGTGATTCTTTCCACCTACAGCCTCTTGCGAGGACCATTTCCAAGGTTGTATACTCTTTTTGGTCTGCTGCTGCAGCCATGACTGATTTGATGGCGTACAGATTGATATCCTATTTGCTTGTTTATGTATCACAAAAACCAGATGCTGCTTCCTTTTTTTTTTTGGGGGGGGTGTTTGTGGTTGAAGAAGAGAATTAAGATTTGAAATTAGGTTGACATATTAGTATGTTCTTAAATTGCTTTGTAAACTAAAAATCTTTATATGTTCTAGATCTTCTGGGTTTTTTTTTTCTTTGGTGCTCAATGAAGTCTGTATGGTCTATTCAAATTCATTGCTTATTTTGATTGTATTTAGAATACAAGAGTGGCTCACGGAATCTAATTTTCATCTTACTCATTTCCAGAATAATAGTGTCAGATATCTGCCTGGCTTTGGTCCTGTTGTTCCTCAAGAATGCAGTGACTGTGGAAAGAAGTTCAATATGGGTGGCCCCATATGGTCGGCACCTATCCATGACCAAGATTTTGTGGCGTCTATGCTAGCAGACGTGAAATCTATGAAGGACCGTTATCCTGCTTATGATCACATATCTGCTGTGTTGACTACAATATCAGAGGTTTTTTTAATTCCCTTAACTATGTATTTTTTTATGCATCATGCAAAATATAGTATGTTTGGCTTTAAAAGATCTTGCTTGTGTAATCATTCTTAAGATAATTACCCTTTTCAGGAATTGCCTGATGTTCCTCTGTTTTTGAGTCTGCATAGCCTCTGTGCAACACTTAAATGCACTTCTCCCCCGAAGGACGATTTCAAATCTGCTGTTATTAATGCGGGCTATTGCATATCTGGAACTCATGTTAATCCAATAGGACTTAAATCTGATGCTCCCATGGATGTAATTTGGGACATAATGCGCTGCTGGGTAAGATATTACAAATTTGCTGCTCATTTCTAAATCATGTAGTCTGCTGTGCATCTTGTAAGTTTGTAACTACTTATAACTATATGGATACAACTTATACATAGACTAAACCATTCTTGGGCAAGTTATGATAATGATTTTTTATTTTTTACTTTTCACTTTATTGATCAATAATAGGTCAAAAATCATCCTGTGAAAGCTCAACAACCTGATCTACCTGGAAGTGTCATACTTGCAAAGGAACCTGTTCTTCAGGTATATTTTGCCTCTCAGACTGTATATTTCCTGGAAACACATTCTGGTGAATTTGAGTTGTTACTGTGAATTGTGGCGTTGATTTAGCCGGTAATTGATAGGATTAATTTTACATGTAAGGCATAGTTCAAATCTCACTGCTAGTAGTTCTCCGTTGCTAGGACAGAGTCTGTCTGGATTAGCTTTTTAAAAAAAGTGTTTTTGAGGTGAAAAAACAATAGCAGAAGTCAAAAGTAACTTTTTTTAGTTTTTAGAGGTACTTTTTTTATGAAAATTGTGACTTATTCTTGTTTTTGCTATCTTCTGCATTTTAGAAGTATCTCATTGTATGCTTTTATGAGAAGCACCTTTTTTCACTTTTAAAGGTGCTTTTGCATTTTTTCGAAAGCCAATCCAAATAGTTTAAAATCACACAAAGTGTTTATTTTATTTTATTTTTATTTTTATTTTTTGTTTTTAGAAGGACTTATAGCCAAAAAAAAAAAAAAGAAAAAATCCAAAGGTGCTTCTATATTGTATGCTTCTACCAAAAGTACCTTTTTTCGTTTCTAGAGGTGTTTCTATATTTTTTCAAAAGTCAATCTAAATAGTCTAAAATTACACAGAAGTTTTTTTTTTTTTTTTTTTTTCTTGTTTCTTGCTAGAAGGATTTCTAGCTAAAAAAACAATCCAAACAGGCTCTAACTAGGATAGGTGGCTAAAACCGGTGCTTCTTTCTGTTTTGTTAGGCTAATTTTGCTAAAGCTGTAGCATCACGTAGCAAGGCACAAAAGGTTATTCGGTTCCTTCCTAATCCAGAAAAGCATTGGGGTCCAAAGGTTAAGGCAGGACGTAGAATCACTAGCAAGCACATCTCTCTTTTGGGTGAAGCTGCAGTTAATGGTGTTCTCAACCAGGAAGATGGTGACGAACCTCATACTAAGAGGCAAAAGACACAATACGACACAGCTTAATCACAAACCCCAAAATTTATTTATCAAGCTATACATACAGGTTCCTGCAGTGCTGCTCTGTCTTGTGTTACTGAACAAAGTCCATTTGTTTGAACTAACTTTTGTAGATACAGGATAGAAAATGAGCAAACAGAGCTAGATAGAGGGCCTTCTTCTTAATGAAAATTCATTTATTGATGTTTCAAGTTGCCAAACCTTTTCAACTAACTTGGTCTCCAGTTCTTTTTAATTTGGAAAACTTCTAGCTTGGTGGTGCTTGATTATGCCTGAAGCAATTAATTTGATTTGAGTTTGAGTTTGACAGAATGAAAAAAAATCTTTTAATTTTGGTGTTTATTTGAAAGATGTAACATAGATTATTAGATGTTTAATAAATGTTAATTCGTCAAAAAAAAAAAAAAAGAAGAGAAATATATGAGTTCTCTAAACGCAAGAATTCAATTTAGATGGTTCTGTTAGACGATAAGAATCTATGTTTTTTTCAATAAAAACACCGATCGAGAAAAAGAAACCTAAGCTCCACTCAAAATGAAGCTGGATGAAAAGTTGTTATTGACATAAATTAAAGAGAGAAAATGGCAAAGAAAATTTTTTAAACGAATACCATTATATAATTTGATCAATGTCATACTGAGTAACAATTAAGCCATACATCTACCTTCCACTACAAGAAAATTAAATGCGGCCACATGACAAGGCTTCTATTGATCTCTATCAACCAAACAATCAAATCCCAATGGAAATGCCCTAAATCTTTTATTGCTTCTAATCTCCATAATTAGAATTACAGCCAGCGCTGCAAATCTTGAAATACTTAAAAGGGGATAAATTGTGTTGCTCAATATCATTAACCAAAATCTGAATTATGCTTTGCCGTTGGGCTTTGCTGCTCCAGCAGGAGGGTTAAGCTCATCCCAAGCTTCAATCCAAGTGACCATGGCATCTGCCAACTTGTCGAAGTAAGGGTCAACCTTGGACAGTTTTTCCTTCACTTGTTTTGAGAGTTCAAGGTAGCATTTCTGAACAGTGGTGCATTCTTTTGGGATAAGAACGTTTTGGAAGAATGGGATAATCTCTTCCTGCCAGAAAATGCCTTTGTATTCTTTCCTCAGGTTTACAAATGGGTTACTGGCCTTGCTGTGGAAGATGTACGGCAGACCCGTCTTGATTCCTAATCCCAAATGATCACAGATTACCTAGACAATCATCATGCAGACATCTCAGTTGTATATGCAGGAAATGAATATTCAAATACAGAAACAAACTGTTTGATGCGGTCATCCCCGTTGGAGAGAAAAGAAGAAGAAAAGCAGAAATGGGACCTTGGAGCACCAGCCAGCCCACATGTCGTCGTAGCGTCCGATTGGCTGTCCATCTCCCATGAGACCAAAGTACATTGCTGGTCCTATCAGATCACGGTGGAATGCCAAGTTCATTCCACACATGGGGAATAGAGTACCTTTTGGTATGGTCAGAACCATATCCACATACCTTCACAAGCATAATCATAATACTCAGCATTGTAACTTGTATAAGAAGTAAACTTTGATAGCTGAGTCCTTTGATTGTAATTCATACCTGGTGTTCCTCTCTAGAGGCTTCACAAGCTGTGTAGGTGCATCATAGTCTGGGATGTTGAGCCAAAGGCCGTGAGAAGCAGCAGTTGGAACACCTTCGCGGAGACTGAAAGGGTATCCACGAACAAAATCTGCACCTTCTCTGAAAGGATCATAGAGGGTGTTGAAGAAAAAGGGAGTGGATGGGCTCAGAAGGTTCTTAATATGCTGCTCGAGTGCATTAATTGGCTTTCCAGCTGGATCATTAGCAACCTAAGCAACAAAAGAGGATGAAACAAGAGATCAATAAAGAGTTCTTGAAGAAAAATAAACCAGATGCATGCTTGATTATAAAAGTACAGACGCTTTAAACTAATGAGTTCTGAAGAAGAGTTCTTTAGATCTATTTATCTTCCAAAGGGAAGAAAAATCCTCAAATTCAGAGCCACACCAACAACTCATGATGAGAGAACTCATGGTATCATCAGGATTAACATTAGATTCTTCCAAACTAGTAATTCAAAATATGAAAGAACTTGGAAAACTAGTAAGTCTGAATAGTGGCACTAAAGCAGAGAGGATGTTCTGAAGACAGTCTGTCAATACAAGGTGAATTGTCAAGTAAAGACAAGGCCTGAAATTTCACATTTACAATGGAATAAAATATATCCTTCAGAATCTTTACTGTAAAACACAAATAAAATTACTACATAAATTAAGAAGACAACAAGTTAATCCTATCATCATTAGAGAATAATCCCAAAGCAGTATTTTATAAGGTGGGAAAGACCACGGTCTCCTTTTCAAATGAAGATAAGATTATACAGAACCCAATATGTTACAGATCCTTTTTTCTAATTCAGATCTACTCATTTCACGACTAGCATTATAAAATTTAAACAGAATTTTAATATAGACAAAATTATGTCAATACGTTTGAGAATGCCTCAAATTGATACTATGCAAACAGTGCTCTAAATTATGACAACTTTCAATTTACCCTCAGTAACAGTACCCATAATCACTGTCATAGTCACGAGATCCAAAATTAACATTGCCCTGCAAGCCAAATCATCACTGGGAGGCATGCCATGGAATCTAAGACTAGAATCACATCAAGACCTCAAATTTCTCAGAAAATTGAACCCGTCTTAAGAAAATGAAAGAACCCAGAATTCAAAAAAACTTACAAAGCAGTCATCATCGATGGTGTAGATGTACTTCTTCTTGGACACCATGTAGCCGAAGCAGCGGCAAGCAGAGTCCTTGAAGGAAATGCAAGAAGCCTTAGGACCCAGAATCCTGTTGATGTCATTGCGATTGTAGAGCTCGTAATCGAAGCCATCAGGGACCTTAATTGTCTTCGACGGGTCACCGTCTTGGACGATGATCAGGTGGTAAGGCTGAAAGAAGGGCCTCCACATCTCGAGGAAATCGAGGTTTCGGATGGTGGGGATGACGATGTCGAGCTCATCTTTCAAGAGGGGTGTTGGCGAAACGGAAACTGGTGCAGCCATTGCGAGGTTGCAGAGAGAATGAGACAGGCGTTGAGAAGAGAAGGGGAGTGCTATTTGAAGGTAAAGAGAGGGAGTTTGCGTTGGAATATATACGGTAGAGACAGGGCGGGCACGTGCGAAGGCGTTGATGTCGGC
This sequence comes from Bauhinia variegata, assembly GCA_022379115.2. Lineage (NCBI taxonomy): Eukaryota > Viridiplantae > Streptophyta > Magnoliopsida > Fabales > Fabaceae > Bauhinia > Bauhinia variegata. The sequence continues at coordinate 17,893,100 of CM039428.1, read as the reverse complement.
ACGATGGGAGGGTTAAAGTGGAGACGTGTCTGAATGTCTAAGGCAGCAAGACTCCTTCAAAGCCGAAGATTGCCGCGTCAAATGAAGGGACTCATGAATCAAATGGACGCTCGACATAAAAGCCAAGCCAATTGCCACTTAGCACTAATTCATAGTGCTAAGTGGCTTAACTATTTTATATGTGGGAATATATTTTGTCATATTGCCTTCCACATTAATTTTTTGATTTCAATTAAGATTAAATTGACCCACATCTTATTGTTTGAGATAATATCAATAATTAATAAATCATTTTTAATAAGAAGAATTCTAAACTTTAAACACAACTTTCAAACTAAATGTTTATTTTTTAAGGAAGAAAGTTATTTTATTTCAAAGTTAAAACATGTTATAAATCTCATTTAAACATTATATATTGTTTTTGTAAATTTCTTATTAAAAAACTGCTTACAATAGAATTTAATCTTAAATCTTACAAATAAAATTTGAACCTAAATTTTATAAATGAAACAACTCCATTCTTAATGTAATTGGAATAAGTTAGCAGTTTTGTTCCATTTTTCTATTTTTACTTGCACTGCTGCTTGGCTGAAAAAAGTTTGATAATTCTTTTTGCAATAGATATCATTATCATAATGGAGATAGCACCGAAATGACATAACTTTTCTTCGATTTTTGATGATTATGCCTTCCTCTCTCACGCGGCTTATAAGCTGGATTATATTGGAATTTCATAATTTTATTTTATTTGAGAAAATAAATGACTCCTATAAATAAAAAATAATAATTTAAGAATAGAGATTATATATTATGAATAGTGGTGAGAATTTATAAATATACTTATAGATTATATATTAAAAGACAATGATATACAAAATTTTGGAGTCATATTTACTCTTTTCTCAAACTTAAAAAAAAAGATTGAGATAGTATAATTTGAATCTAGGTCTTTAAAACACTAAGCCATAAAAATAATTCTAGCACTATTGAACTACAAACTATTTAGTAATGATTAGCATTATTTATCAATTGAAAAAGCAAATATGTGGACTGAACTTTTTCATTCAAATCCATCTTTTTGGTATAGGCATGGCAAAAGATTGTGGAAAAGGAAAGGTAAAGAAAAAGACTGTACTAGGTAATTGATTGATTTTCAATTGTCAAAAGAACAAGAACCAATCATTCGACAACACCATGCATGCAAGGGAATGTGGCTTTTCTTTTTCTTTGAATTCTTTTCAAGGAGGAAGAGAAAAATGTATACGCGTACGAATATAAATGGATTTGCAGCAGCTTCCTCTTTCTTTTGCGTTAATTGGTGGATCGAATCAAAAAGAAAACCCACAAATGGTGGAAAACTATTCTCTTGGTTAGGTCACTTGCACTCAAAGTGCTATGATCCCAAACCCTCTAGTTAAAAAAACATCACATGTTAACGGGTTGATTCAACTGCCAACGGTGGATTGATTAATTGTACGTTTCCCCTATAAGGCTCGATTTAAATCCTACAACAAATAATTCTGTTATAATAAATAATACATAAGTATAAGATTTAGATTTGCTCGTGTTAACGATATCTACGTGAGCAAAGAAAACTAAACAATGATTTGATTATATAAGATAAAACTTACCATACAATAATAACATACTAAAATGAAGTATAAATGACCACTCAATGATCAGACAATCATTTTTTTTGATATGTGACTCATTTGTGTCATTCTTAATTTGAGTTAATAATTAGACAATTATTTATGTTTTATTTCATATGAAATTTTAATACATTGATCTTGAGATGATAATTTATATTCTATATAATCAAATCATTATTTATTTTTTTTTACTCATGTCAGTGGCGTCAACATGACAATAATATTAACTCTCCCAATGTGAATAAATCCAAATCCAAACTTTCGATGTGATCACGAAGAATTAACACATCACATAGCATTATTCAGTGTTTCAAGCACATATGTGTATGAAATTTTCTATCAATGTAGCTTACGATAATCTTAGATTTGTAATTAGAATTGAAGGAATTGGATCCAAAACTAGTTTACTTCTTTCACACTGCTTTGTTGGGAGATGGACTAAGTTGACGTCTCTTTAATTAAGTTCCAAGGTACTCAAATCAAACAAACATGGAACATGCCATGGAGACTTTATAGTAATATTTAAAACCTTTATCAAGAAACTATATACTCACGAAAGGCTTTATCACGCATGACATGTTTCATCAAATAACGTGATACATGGTATAGGTAATGCAAACCCATCATTGAATTATACCTTAACTTTATCATTCTCAATCTGGACCACACAAATTTCAGAATTAGTTTCAATAAAATGGTCCAACATTGAGAGTGATGAGATTTGGTGAAATATATATTTGGGTTTAAAAGGTGTAACTAAATTAATTAGATGAGTTCAATTTTTATAGTTTCTTGTATAAATTATCAAAATTTTCTCATAGGCAATAGTTTTTAATACATGTATAATTTTTGTACAATCAAATAAAGTGTTGGCTCAATAATAACAAACTAAATCTTAAAACATTATTAGTGAAATATTCTAAAGTTTAGAACTTTGAAACTCTAATTATTAAAAAAAAAAAATTATCATGATCATTGTTTTTATTTTGAAGGGACTTCCTAAAAATATCTTTGTTCAACTTTCATTTCCTCTTATTCCTAACTAGAAGATCTAACTCCATTTGTATAGTTGATTAACAAAAGAATTATATCATTTCTCTAGTAAGTAGATGGATTAGGCAGCCCTACAAAATAGCTTGTGTGCCACTCAACTTACCACTAAAGGCTGACCGTCAATTAATGGCATATCATGTCATTATAATTGAGTCAGGCAGCTCTCCCGCAATGACTTAGATCACTGGTTTTTATAAGCTATAGTCTTCAAACTACTAGTTGAATTATTCAACGATCCAAATTTATGGTAAGTAACATGTTGGGGTTAAACGGAATGTGTCATAGTTTTTCAAGTTTTTAATTTTTAACTTCGATCCCTTTTACCCGAATTCTGATTATGTCCTTGCTTAGAGGAGTTTCCCATAATGTATCAAGCCAATTAAAGAAGCGTGCCCTTAAGATTACCTAAATTGTAAGACTTTGTTTTGTTTTGTTGCGTAAAGTTGAAAGTCCTACTTACTATTTTTGAACCAAAGAATAAATTCTTCCATTTGAATTGATTTCCAAAAAGAAGAGTCTTCATATCAAAGTAGGCTTGTTTACATAATTAATGGAATTAACACTTCATTTTTTTCAAAGACTATCTTGATTGGGTATTTCCTCTTTCTAGTTGTAGAGGATAGCTTGTCTATCTCTAGTGCGAAGATAAAATGGTAATTAGGATGGCGGGAGCCTAATTTCTGGCACCCCATGGTTAAAGTCATCAACTCCATAATGAAGAAAGATATCATGTGTCTTGGAGCAAAGAGAGATAGAGTTAAGAAAATCAATGACTAATTCAACGAGACTATTTTGTTCTTTCAAATGTTTTATATCAAAGATTTTAAGTTTAAAAACTATGAATTACGAGTTTGTCTTATCACTTTTTGTCTTGAATAAGGACAATTTTTTCTTATTAAAAATATAAGGACAAATATTTCAGTTGAAATCACATGCTACATTGCAAAAATTGTGCTACAAGTTACAATAGAGACGAAAGACAAAAAAAAATTGATGGTATGATCCATAAAGACAAAACAAGGTTGGTCCCGACTCTTGAATGGATAAGCTAAGATCACGTAGGGGACTAAAAATTCATAGCCCAAATCCTTTCGGCCCGTAGGGGCCATCCACATTGATACGTGTGCTTTACATAAGGAAGGTTAGGCTAATATGTAGCTCTAGCCATAGAACAGAAGCTAGTCCACATTGGGACGCACTCACCAAAGATTTCGTTACTTAAACTATGGGCTAGGCGTATTGCTGGAGGTCAGGCCTATATTAGCCCCACATCGGAAGCATCTAACTTTGTTATCTAGTATTTTGACTATTTTAGATCCTCTCCCCAAAGTATTTATTTATTTTTTTATATATTTTGACGACTTAAAAAGTTGTGAATTTTAAGGATCAATCACTTGTCTTAAAATGACTTCAGTCACTTGTTTTGTTTTATTATTATTTTTTTAAAACTACATGATATTTTCATAAATGCAATAAAAATCTCCACTAATTTTTTACTTTAGTTACTTTTCAATAATAATTCATTTTTAATAAAAACAAATTCAAAATTTTAAACTCAAATCTGCTAACACATTTCTGGTTCCCTAGCCCTCGCTTTCAAAGACTGTTTTGGTATCATACACCTTCAAGCTCTTTGGTAGTAATATTGATTCCAATGGTCTTAAATGGAAAAAAGTAGGATGTTAAAAAAGCAAAAGAAAAAGGAAATGATTCTAAATTTCATTAATTTTCTAATCTGTGAGAACATTATCATACAAAAAAACTACCATATATCTCATATACTGTACATACACAAGCCTAGTTAGTAAGTTGAAACCCTTATGTGCAACCCATTTGGTGCTTCAACTCTAGGAAAATTCATTAATTTCTCTCCTCCTACTTCTTCCCACCTGCAATCATCATTAAATTAACATATATCAAAAATCCCCAAAATAAGAAAAAAAGAAAGTTATTAAATTTTACATAATAATTTAAATTTAAATTTCTTAATTAATTAATCACCTGTATCTAGTTACAAAGTAGTGTAAGAAAGTGGAAATTTCTGCTATTCCCAATTCCTTTCCTGGGCATTGCCTGGTGCCACCGCCAAATATCAAAAAGTAGCTCTGTGACTCTAGACTCTTATCCTGCAATTTTGCAGTCATAGTTTAATCAATGTTCTCATATGGAAATGAAGCTTTAAATAGAGGGAAATAGAGTAGCTAGCTATGGTACAAACCAGCCATCTCCATGGGTTGAATGTTAGAGGATCAGGATACAGAAATGAATCATAATTGATCTCTCTTGTATAAACATAAATTCTCCATCCTTTGGGAATCAAATGGCCTGAAAAGATAGCAATACAGAGAGGTCAGAATCTGAATGTGATAGGAAGATGCTGCATTTATTGTAATTACTTGTTGTAAATGTCTCTTGCAGAAGTTCTCAGCTTAGCATTTAAAGTAATGCAAAAGGCAAGAGTATGTGGAAAAGGGAACCCCTTTTAAATGGCTTTATTCTAGTGGAATGGTCTCGTTGAGTTTTGAACTGGTGGGCATTGCCATGTGTTATCAGTATCCTAGAGATGTATTTCCACTAAGGCAACAGTTTTATGCATTTTATATGTTTGTGAAAAGTGCTCAAAGGAGGTCCCATAAGTCAAAGACAGCTTCTTGAGCCCATAAACAATACAGAAGCTAGAACTAGAGCAGAGCTCATAAAACCCACCGTTTAGTTCCATGTCTTGGGTGGTTTTCCTTAGAACTCCATTAACTATAGTAGCCAATCTTGAGGTCTCAAAAATCACCTATAGAAGAGAAAGAAGACAACACCCATATTTTAATCAAATGTCTGATGAATCAATGGGAAAAAACGTGAATGATGATTAATGAAACAAGTAAAAAAAAAAAATTCTTACCGCCCTAGTAAACTTCATAGATTTGAGGTCGCTACAGTTAATTGGCTCATCTGGCTTTTTTCTTTCTCTGATGGCCAAATGTTCTCTCTGCACCAGATATTCAGCAGACAAAACAAAGTCAGGGCCAAGAGAGTAATAGATAATTAATATAAAAAATTGGGTAAAAAGGGTAACTTTTGCACTTACTCTGAGTTCTTCAAGAACCTTGGGATGATCATGGAGGTACTTCACAGCCATCATTGATGTAGTTGAAACAGTTTCATACCCAGAATACATAATTGTGATTATTAGATCCATGATTTCTTCATCAGTTAGTTTGTATCTATTTTCTTCTTTTCTCATCAAACAACCAAGCATGTCCAAATGGGTTTCTTTGGAAGCTCTTCTTTCTTCTAGCAGCTGACTCAGAATGCCAATAATATTCTTCCTTGCCTGCGAAAACATACAAAGGAATAAGTCCGTATAAAAGCCCTTCGTGGCAATTATGGAGAAAATGGGGACCAAAATTTAAAGGGAATCCGTCCCTTTCTCTCTATCTCTCTCCCCCGTTCCTTATCAGAAATTGCCCAGAATTCATAAAATAAGCACAAAATGGGAAAGGACCTAGGCACCATACCTGCAATCCACGGCGGTAATTTGTGCCAGGAAGATCAATAGGCAGAGAGAGAGTGCCTAAAACTAGCTTAAAGAACTCAGTCATGAAAGGCTGAGATATAGAACCAGATTCAATACCTGCAATCTGTTTCAGAGACGACAGAAAAGCCATCTGCAGAAACATAAAAAAAAAAAAAAACCCAAGTTATTAAAATTACAAATCTCCTCAGAAATTTCCCAGCTTTCTTCTGAGGAATTCTAACTAAAGATAAAATACAATATAGTACAATACAAACCTCTTTGGTTTTCTCTTGAATGTTGATGATTTTTTCATCCCAGTTAGTGATGTGGGTTCTCATGAACTCATCAATTTTTGGTAAAAGCTGATCTCTAATCATGGTGGGGCTAATGAGAGAAAGCAGTGCCCCTCTCATGTACTTGTGGGTGGAGCCATGAACAGCTGCAATATTGCATTTGCCTAAGATATCTAACATGGATTGTGGGTATCCAGGAACAAGCCCTTTCCCTTCATTCATTAAGATGTATCTGTTGAGTTCTGGATCCATGGACACAATGGTAGGACAACCCAGTATGTGGGATTTGAAAAAACTGCCATACCTGCCATTCACAAAAGGGAATAACAAAAGTGACAATCATTACAAACGGGGTAAAAAGTACATCAATGAACAGTGCTTACCTCACACCCAGCTTAACTAATTTGATAAAAAATATCATTAACCAATAAAGTTTTTTGCTTGCCAAATAGTAATGGCTTTCTTTGGTCATTTTAAAACACATTGATGATTTTTTCAGGTCAATTTTTAATGGAGTAAAGAGTACGATTAAACCCAAAAAGTCAATCAGCATCTTCTTTCTGGGTCTTCACAAGTTCAATCCTTTTTCCATTTTCCTCCTAAGACTCCATTTTCATGGTTAAACTGTCAAATTTCATCATCTTCAAATGAGATACGCAAACCAGAGACTGATAACTACTGTGATTTTTCACAGTAGCATGCAGGGGCGGAGTTGATGCAGGTTTAAACCACAAAACTGCTTAATAATGTGAGAAAAAGTGCTTATACCAGAAATTACAGGTTAGAAAACCAGGTACCAAAAGTGCTTATGAAAGTGACCAGAGGATGGAGTAATCCATATGAAATAGTTACCTTGCTCTTTGATTCTTCATGAAGTTTGGACCTTGCTTTAGAAACTCAGTTGTTTCCCCAAAAACTGGCCATCCCATTGTTCCAAGAGGCAAACCTTTCTTCCTATACCTCACTTCATTCCATCTCAGGAGAGCAGAGCAAAAACAGAGCACCAAGATCAACCCAGCAAGAATTGCTATCAACATGGCCATTGGTGCTCTCCAACTCCAAAACCCAACACACTTCGAGTTGCAGAAGGTAGAATCTCTATCCCTCTGAGTCCACCAAGAGCTTGCTCATACGCCAATATATATAGGTCCTTGAGCTACCATTTGCATTGAAGCAGAGACAAAAAAAAACCCCACACTTTACAAGGTAATAAGTATATCTATATCCCCTATTTGTTGTAGGCCTTTGAAAGAAAAAAACCCCTAAAATTGAATTAAAAAAAAGGAAAAGGGGTTGCCTTTTCTGGAGGATTATAGGGAAATGAACAATGGAATTCAATGGGCATTTGCAGAATAAAAGAATAAAATATTTGAGACCCTCTATCTATCCAGCTCTTCAAGATTTCAAGCATATATGTAGATGTTCGATGCTTTTATAGAGGGAATGGGGTAAAGGGTCAGTTGGAAAGATGTTGATTGATGATAGTTAAATGAGTAGTAGTAGATACTGTAAACTATTTACTGCTGCAGTTGTTTCTGTAATAAGTGATTAAGAATTGGGATTTTCAAGGGAAAGATTACAGAATTATTAAATCAATTAATTAATGAATGATTTATTTATTTATTTATAAATATTTCATAGAAGGTAGAGATTCAAAAAGTATGTGAATGATTTTAAAGAAAAGGCACATGCAGAGCACCCCATTGGACCTAAAAGAAAAGTGCAGTCCATAGGGCAGCCCCAGTTCTTCACATGTCTGTCAATAAGATCTTGTCATGGTCACGGTGATGCAAAATTATGGACCATTACTTGTGTTACTGTTTCAATTATTCATAATTTAATTAATTAACAAAAAAATAATTAATTAATTAATTAAAAGTAATAACATACATAATAATGATTGGTGCAGCTAGAATTAGAAGATGTGTGGTCTATAGGCATGCAAATATAATGGAATTACATAATAGGACTACAAGACACTCTTCTCCGTGGGTTACCACTTAGCATGTAAATATGTGCTGTGAGAGAGGGAAAGAGGAATTGATTTAATTCCTTCCTTTTTATACTAACTGCAAGTTTGAAACTTCAGCACTGGCCCTTGCTGCAGTTTCAACCCTGTGGACTGTAATTCCCAGGAAAAACCATTGAAACTGTGCCATTGACTTTTTGGGCTATTCACCTTGTCATCTCCAAGGTATGTGAAATCCCAAAAAAAAAAAACCCTATTGAAAATCAATTATGTCCATGCAAAAATAGTTTTTTTTTTTTTTTTTTGCCATTATCTTATCATACAAAGTCTCAAGTTCAAATTACAGAAGATAGACATCTAATTACAGAAGAAATGACCAAGATTTTTTTTTTTAATTCATTTTATGTGATGAGAAAAGCCCTTCTATTTTCTATATATATATTATTTACAAATATAGTATTTTTATTTTCTTTTTGTGGGAATGCATATAATATCTTTAAAGAGCTAATAAATCTATATTAAGAATAGCCATTTGAAAATTTCAAACTTAAACTTTTGGATATGAATTTTGGAATCTTATTGGAGAACAAGATAAAGAACTGTGGAAATTATTTCTCTCAATTATATAACGTGTCCAATTAACATGAGTGGAGAGTTTAGCTTTGCACAAGAAAAAGATAAATACTTAGTTATCTGCTAATCACATCAATCGAACTAATATTATTGGATATTTGGAATTTTGCTATTGTGTGAAACCTTTCAAGTTTCAACAACCAACCAGATGCTTTTATGATGTGAATAATGATGTTCCCACAATTTTAGGGAAAAATTGATGTTTCTAATAAATTTCAGTTAGACAAAGAAATGTTTTGCAGGTCATTATGCATCCAATCCAATCTGGACAGACATGTTTTATCTCACAATCTAGTATCACAAAGTATAGAGATAGTTATTTGACTCAAATCTAATGTAGTCTGTCATTTATCCGGTTAGGTGTGGAAATAGAACATAAGAATGTAAATAAAAATTTTAATGAGTAATTTTATAGAGCTAAATCTAGATATGGGTATTGAAGTGTTCACCCTGCACCAACTATGAAAAATAAAAAATAATATTAATATTAAGGAACATCAATCTTTTAGGGCTTTACCCTTTCTCTTACCCTAATTCCCAAATCCCCATTCTCTTACATTGTAGCACTAACCCTCTTTCTCACTCTCTGTCACTTAACCACTTTTGACAAAGAAAAGCATCCCTGTATTGTTGTTTGAGATTCTAATACTGTGTTGTTTGAGTATTTTTTTTTCTTTAATATAATTTTGTTATCTTGTCAACCTTTTAAATTATATTAATTTATTTATAATTTTGAATATACAAAACTTATAATATTTTTTTTAAGTGAGTTTCGAGTAAGTGAGTTTCGAGGCTATGAGTATTTAAAGAAATAGAAATTGAATTTTAATATCAATTCATACTAGGTTAAGTTCCGCGACAAGACTAAATCCTTAACTTTGAGACTGAAGTTGGGCAGGGGATCATCACTCCATATTTGCCTCATTTTTATTGTTACATAAAATGAATACAAAAAAAAAAAAAAACTAAAGGAATAGACACTTAACATAGTTTTTTCTTAATTTTGTTTAGATTATTATACTCTTATATCCTTTTAAATATAAGACTAATATTTATTGAAACTTAAAAATCACAACTAATAAATTTTTTCTAACAGCATACTCAAAAATTTTGAATGTAAGGTTTTGACTAAGAATCCTTTATGACTAAGTCTACAAGCATTGACTTTGCCCTTATTTAATATCCAAAAATTACAACTATATATATAAGGATGGATTCCAGTCCTCTCTTCATAGACATTAACCATACAGAGGACGGTGGTCAATCATAGTCACCCGATCAAGATGTGACGAGGGGCATACTGTTATAAATTAATGTCATTTTCTTTTCATCATTTTTTCTGGAAAATAAAAATCTTTCAAGCAGTTTGCACTATTCATCATAGTTCAATCACAATCAAATAGCCAACGGAACCTCAATAGTGGAGCAGAGGCCACTGATATCTGATGAGAAAAGACTCTCTTTTTTTCACTTTTCGTAATAATATTCCTTTTCTTTTTTGTTTTTCCATTCTGAGGAGGATCCAATCCAATCCACTAGCTATGTTTTTTTTTTTTTTAAAACAAAAAATACATCCAAAGTATCTCTCATCGTTTGAGCACGAAACTAAAACTTATTTGATATAAAAAATAGTAAATTATATATTTTTAATAAATATAATTTTAATATTTTAAATATAATTTTTAATTTAAAATATTTTAAGATTTAATCTGTTTTCTTGACTAACTAGGACTTTTATTATATAATATTTATACTCCATACAAATATGTGCAAGGGCTGGCTCCGTACAGTTGCAAAAGCTTGGTGTACATGATCGTGGGTCTAATCAACATGTTATATGATAATAATGAGACATGCGTGTGTGTGTTTATGTGATCTCTGTTTATCTCTTCTACCCTCATTTTGTTTCTTGACTTTGCTTGAGGGGGATGGCTTGTCTTCAAGTGGCATAAAAAGGTAGATTGGATAGTGACTTGAAGAAAAGTGTGGATCTAAAGAGAGATACGTAGAAAGAGATTTGACATCAAAGAACAAAATGTAGCCCTTGTTCTTACTCAATATTATTAGCAAGAGATTTACTATTTACCATCTTTGATTTTGCAGATGCATGCCAAGAAATAGGGACGCCTCTATCTAGGGTTTTGATCTCTTATGAGATTGTGTCTGAATAAGGCAAAGGACAAGTGGATAAGCCACTTGGTTTGGTGTTAGAATCATGCACAACACCTAAGGATGGAAGATGGAAACATGACGATGAACCAGAGAATTAGAAAAGTCATGTCAGTTAACTGATGTCGATAAAATAATTAGTGTGATATATTAATCATATTGATGGTGTCACAAAGAGACGTCAAAGAAAACTTCAGTGAAGTCTAGAGAATATATATGTCTGTTTTATTTTTCATTTCAATACAAAATATATTATATTATTTTATGTACATATCACTATAAAATTGTTTAGCCATCACTTTAAATTTTTGGACTACTATTAAACATGTAGATTAACTGATACATGACTGTTATAATTTAATTAAAAATTTTAAGTTTGAGCTTTAAGAATATAATTACGTCAAAACTTAGTTTGAAGAGCTTTATTATTTTCATAGTCCTACTTAATTTAAATCGAATTAATCAAATAATTTATATATATAGATATATATACATAGATATATATATATCCCTCGAGTCATCTCTATTAAAAAAAAATTATCATTAATTATTCCTCATCTTAAATGGGATTAGTTTTGTACTAAAAAAATGTAAGGAAACATGCATATATATATATATATATATACTAGCAAGGTGTTTGATAATAAGGGGACAGATCTGTGCCTATAATTAGTAGACATTAAATTGTGAACTATATGATAATTTCTTCAAATTCTGTATAATAGATCATGAATACCTCAGAAGTTACCATTTACAAGTCTTGATATATACATAAAATCTAATACCAGAGTATAGGGTACCCAGCATCAACCAACAAAATAGGACATAACTGATAGAGAATTAAATTCTTTAAGTATGTTGATAGAAATTCAATTCATAATCATATATATAAGAAAAATTTTGTCGGAAAAAATTACATACACTCTTGATGATTTCTTGCCTCACCAACTAAGAGATACACTCATAGCAAAATTAGAAATTTCAAGTCTTATTGATGATTTTAGTATTATTATTCAACTAATTTGGGGATTTATTCAACTACATACTATTTTTGATTATATTGCTCGCAAATTCTCTTATTACATCACTTTCTCCTTTACTACTCAACCTTCTCCTAACCCTACCTTCTTCACACAAGCAAATAAAATTTTCCACTAGCGTCAAGCCATGCTTGATGAATTCACGGCCCTTCAATGCAACCGAATTAACTTGAACTCTCATTCCTACTCCCCTAATGTCAGCATTGGAGGGTGCAAATGGGTCTGCCAAATACGATGGAACTCTTGATTGCTACAAGGATCACCTTATAGCCAAATGGTATGATCAATTCCCTAGTATTTGCTACATTGACACCTTCAGCCCTATCATCAAACCAACAATTATACGTATCATTAATCTCATTCTTATCGTAACATATGTCAGATAACTTAATGTCAATAATGTCGTTCTTCATGGAAATTTACAAGAACCTATATATATATATATATATATATATATATATATATATATATGATCCGACCACTTGATTTATTGATTGTCACTGCCCTCACTGTTTGTAAACTCGACAAAGCGCTGCATAGTCTAAATTAGAAACTTATTGGTTCCATTGTCTCAATTAGAAACTTATAAAGGTTAACTCCAAATCCTCAAAATTTATCGTTTCACTCTTCATACATTCCGACTCAACTTATCTCACCTTTGTCCTGATCTATGTAAATAATATCTTGGTTACAGGTTTTTCACAAATACTTCATCACCTCAACAACACATTTTCCACAAAAGTCATGGTCCCCTCCAAAACTTTTTTGGTATAAAAGCAACAACAACAAAGATGGTCTATTTCTCACTCAAACCAAGTACACTTGTGATCTTCTCACTTTTGCACGCTCTTTGATACCTCAAAACCTGTTGACACCCCCATCACACCCACCCTAACCCTCTCCATAAACCATGACTTATCCCTCATTGACCCCACCATATTTCGTAGTACATTTGGTGTTTGCCCTTCAATGACTCTCCCTTACATGCCCTGATTTCCAATTTGCCGTCAATAAAATCTCTCAATTCTTTCATTGTCCCATTAATGTTCATAGGAGTGCAATTAAACAAATTCTTTGTTATTTGCGTTATACACTTTCCCTTGTTCTTCACTTCACAAGACATACCCATTTATCCCGGATTGCCTACTTTGATGCTGATTGAGTTGAGTGTCCTGATAATCGTCGCTCCCCATTTGGTTACTGTATTTACTTCAGCCCAAATTGAATTTCCTGGAGTGTCAAAAAGTAACCCATCTTTCTCGATCGAGCACTGAAGCTAAATATCAAAACATTACTCTCACAGCAACTGAACTTTGCTAGACGAACTCACTACTTATATTGAGATTGGATTACTTAATCTAAAAACAACCTTTTGGTGTGACAAACATGGTGTAATCTTTATAGCAATTGATCATGTTCTACATAATTGGACTAAACAAATTGAGATTGATATTCATTTTGTAGGAAATCTTATTGTCAATAGATCATTGTAAATGCGTAATATCCCTACCTCTGGTCAAATTGAAGATATCATAACGAATGTTTTGCCCACTACTCTTTTTTTTTTCATCAGCTACGAAACAAACTCACAGTTACTATGCCCATGAGCTTGGGGGGATTAATAACGGAATCAACAATCATCCCAATCACAAAACAAAAATCATGCACAATCAATAGTTGTAAATATATCCTAATTATTTTATATATAGTGATTCATTGTACTGAAAATTATCAAGCTCTTTCAATACACAATTGTTCATTACAAAATTATTTGATACTAGACAAATTATTATTTGAGATAAAACTAATTAAAAAAAATTTATTAACAAAAGTAATTTTAAAATTTTTAATTCAAAATCTTTAATTTTAAATATTTTTAAGTTTACTAGACTTCTACTAAACAAACATCTTGCATTGTATTCGGTGATTAATTTATCTTTTGTAATCATAAAAAAAATGTTAGCTAACGTTCAATTTATTCTTATATAGAATATTTCCTTCACTCATTCCTACATCTTTCAAATATATTCACAAACATTAATATCGGGATGTACGAAACTTGGTATGATGAATGATAAGCAATAATTGTTGAAATTGAAATCCCCAATTTCTTTTTTGCCAAATCTGACATGATTATTAGTGTGTACCATTTAACATTCTGCACACTGCATATATAGATATCTTGCATCAAACGTGTGGACGGGATCGTGAAGAGACAAATGGCCTAACAGGGACCATTTAATGGATCACAATAATTAAGATCAAATAATTGAGATGAATACTGTCGGACCAATCAGAGTAAACCAAAACTTGAAAGAAAAATATAAGAAAATAAATCACATAAAAAATATATAAATAACATAATTAGACAACAATATTATAAAATTAAAGAAATAAATATTAAGAGAGTAACTCCCGATTTACAAAATCAGAAGTTGCAAATTTACCCATTATATATATATACAATGATTAAGATATCACAAGTGTAATATATATATATATATATATATATATATATATATATATGAAGGCTTAATGAACAGATACAAAGATGAACGTTAGGCTCGAAGAAAAGGTCTCGCTAAATCAATTATATATATATATATACATATTGAAGGCTTAATGAACAGATACAAAGATGAACGTTAGGCTCGAAGAAAAGGTCTCCAATAATTGATTTAGAGAGAGAGGGAGAGGAATGTCTACCCACACGCACACATGTAGCTTACTAGCCCTTGCCCTTTAACTTTCCCACTCGTTTTCTCATTTATTTCTATAATTAAATCAAAGTTTGTGATGTACATTGAGACATCCAGTTTGCACGAGGGCCTCTATTTTGTTCTCTTGTGCTTTTTTCCTGCCATGAATTGAGTACCTTTCCTCCTTCCTACTCCTATCACATTATTATTTTTCTCTTAATAATTGCAATGGGGCATCTCTCTCTCTCTCTCTCTTTATATATATATATATATGCATAATGTGTATTCTTCCACATGTGCACACGTGCATACCTACTTAGTGCATTCCATGTAACATAGTTGTATAATAATTGAAAGGGCAAATTTGGGTGAGAGAATCAGTCAACATATTTCCCCTAGCTAGTTCCTTAAACTCCCTTTTAGGATTTAAGATACCTATCTCTTTGTTTAGGTCTAAGATTTTTTCACTCTTCTGTTTTGGTCAATTCTCGTGGGGTTGTCCTCTAGCTCTCAACAATTTTTGGCTACATATTTTGAGCCATCCTAATCATGGGTTGCTAGAGCTTGCCCATGATATATTCCACATGTTTACCACTACACCATGAAAACCTTTAATAGTGCTGTTACGCATTAAAAGATAATGTTTCTGAAACTTCTATGTATGAGTATTATCTTATGTCTTCGTTCTCTTTCGTATAGCGTTCGATTTCTTTAAACAAATATTATCTTATAAGTGTTATTAGAAGTTATTTTTGGCACAATATACATATATATCTCTTTCGTCACACTAATGGGTATTAGTGAGAAACATTTCTTCGTCACTTTGTCTGAATAAAGCCAATGCATTGCACTTTGATCACGTCTCTGTTTTGGCTGATTCTGTTGAATAGTTGTTGTCTTGAAAGTTCAAAATTTTCGCTCTTCTTTTTTCTGCTTTGCTAGGTTTAGTATAATCATCAACTTTTGTTATTTTGTTTTGCTCCTAAATCCACACGTAACGTGTTTGTATTTTTCCTTTGACAGGATCGTTCACAAGCCATCCTATTCAATGTTTATCGACCAATGAATCTTATGTAGGTGCTATCCAACTTTTCAATCAAACTATGTGGTGAGCAATTTGATTTCCTTTTCCCTATTATAGATTCACCTTGAACTTTGTTCATTCAAAAGCTAGTTTCATCAATTCATCATAGGCCCCAATCAAACCCCACACCTTTACCTAAGATTATCTATATTTCATTTGAAGAAACCAAGTTATATGGTAAAAACCTAGTTGGAATTGGGTGATTATTTGAGGAGCACTTGCCAAATTGTTATAAACTTTTCTTTTTCAAAAAGTGGAGTTTATTGGGATAACGTTTTTGGTTATAATTTTAAATTTTATTTTCTTAATGATTGAGAAATTTAGGAAAATTCCTTGCAAGTGTTCAATTACAAAGAAATCCCAGTTTTACTATTAGCGAATTCCAATTTCTTCCAAAAATATCTTATCCAATCATTCACCAAATCTCATCTTCCATTCTCATAAAAGCAATTCTATTGGGGAGAAAGATTTACTGTTTGGTCAAAGACACTCCTACATGTTTGCCGACGGTCAGTTGGACACTTGGAGACTAGCATTAAAACCGATGTTTTCATGTTGAATCAAAAACCACAACGTGCGCAAGAGTCAACAAGATGTAACCTCATGTTAAACTAATGTTTTATTCTAAGTATGAATCACATTGAATATGACTAAACTAATCTAAACTTTAACTAGATTCATGCACTTAAACTTCAACTGTATTCATGCACTTAACCAAAATGATTTGGTGCAATGAATTCTAATTGGTATAATTATTAACATAATGAAATTATTAGATAAGTAAATGATATTATTATTTTTATCATCTAACAAATAACTAAATCAATTACATAGAAATTTTATTATACTAACTACATAAAAAATTAAACGCACAAAGTTCATATTAGTCTACAAACAAGACCAAATTTTCTACTCTATTAGAACATATCGTGCAACTTATTTTAATGGGTTAGAATCTGTAAATTAATTAGTTTTCTATCAATTAATTAGAAGAATTGGTTACTCTACGAACCACATTTCTTTGTACTATGAATTGCTGTCAATTTCTTCTACTCGAATCTTATCGAAACCTGCATCAAATCTTATCTTGTTGAGTAAAAAATACATTCCCATTTTTGTTTTCCCACTTTTTGGCACTAATCCCTTTCCCAGCTAGCCCCGCTAGCTTCAATGGACACAGCCCTATTGATTAAGTGGTGCTGACCACTGGGGCACCAGCAAAAGTGATAGCAGCTTGTAAAGAAACACTGCCAAAAAAAAAAAAAAACTTATGCTTTCATAAATCTCGTCAAGGCCCTTTCCTTGAGACTCACAATCTCAGTTGCCAACTTCAAAAAGAATAAATATACAATAGAAGTTAATGCAGCATTTATGCAGAGAGGTAACAGCAGCAGCAGCAGCAGAAGCAGAGCTCAGAGGACAGGACCCCCCCAACCCCTTTCCCTTCCCACAAAGAGATTAAAAGGACGTCTCTGCTTTCTTTGTTTTCTAGTTCTTGACGTCTTTATCCTCTTTTAGAGAGAGAGAGAGAGAGAATGGGAAAATAGAGAAAGCCCTTGTGATGATTGAGTGCACGTGTGGTAGGTCGTATCCACGTGCACCTGTTTTTATTCACTGAACTGATGGCTTTGTCGTCTTTTTCTCTGCTGTGCCTTTTTTAATTTCCTCTTTCTTTGCGTCTCTGATTATTTCTTTACTTTTTGCCTTGTGTGTCTGTTAGAGTCCTGTTTGTTACCATGAGAAAATCTATCTACATAGTATGTAAGATTGAGTCGTACAGAAACTTTGACTACGTATTATATATTTTTATGTTTATATGATATTATAATAATATAAAATAAAGTTAATTGATGTGTAAATAATATTACTTGTATGATTGCATGGACGAATTTGGAAATGAACAATAGAGAGCCTAAAATATTTAAAAGAATAAGGGAGATTAAATTCTAATTATTAAAAAAAATTATGTATATAAAGTACAGCTATTAAAAGTATTACAAATTTGAGGGTAGGGAGCCAAGGCACGCTTTGCCCCCTCTAAATCCGTCCCTATCTGCTGGTCACCATTGATAAATAACTTGAAGACAGGAGACCACACCTCAAAATGGCCTTGTGGAAGGCCAACCCAATTACATCTTACTAATACTCAAAATACATTATGGCTCTTTTAGTATGCAAAACATTGATTCCATTTCATGCTCTATTTCATGAAAATGAATATTTCTATGTTTAGTAGCAAAAATGACATAAAATAATCATTCACTTTTAAGTTGTTTCCGTAGAAGTAGAAAATAATATTCTCACCTTAAGATATGATTTTGTTCATTTCATGCTTTATAAAATCAGCATTTTATTTTTCTTAACATGCCCTCTTTAATCCACACTTCATAATGTTTTAATAAAATGTATTATTGTATTTAAAACAAATTATGTTTTCATTCTACA
This sequence comes from Bauhinia variegata, assembly GCA_022379115.2. Lineage (NCBI taxonomy): Eukaryota > Viridiplantae > Streptophyta > Magnoliopsida > Fabales > Fabaceae > Bauhinia > Bauhinia variegata. Next base: position 17,874,552 of record CM039428.1, on the reverse strand, counting down.
TAAATTTTATGTATCAAACAATAGAATGGCTTGAAGATGTAATGGTCAATTTCATGAGTTACCCATGGAAATGAATAGCCACTCCATTTCATTTCTATTCCTATTCTGCTTTTGATTTTGATTTCATCATTTTTATTCCATGTAGGAAACAATACCTTAGATTTCACACTAAATAAACATTGAAATTAGCCTTTTCAATAATTAAAACAAGTGCAAATTCTTTTGCTGGTTGCTATTTGAATAGTAGGATTTGCTACTTCAAGTGTCATGTTACCATTGAATACTACAAAAGAATCAGTTTAGTAATATAAGTATGTCACTACAAATACTAATAAAACTTCTAGTTTTATTAATAAATTGTTGATTATGCCATAACAAGACAAACTTTTAAAACATTTCAATTAAAGATTTTGAATACAAATTTTGAAGTCATTCTTATTAAAAAGAATTTATCGATTATTATTTTTATTTATGAACAAATATATGTCTTGGATATATCCAAACGACGTGGATCCGTGAGTGTAAACGAAAAATAATAAAAATCACTAAAATTGTGCACAATATTGCACTATCGTATGCATGCATATATAGGTCTAACTGATGATAAAAACAAGTAGACTTTCTTTTGGAGGTAGGCATTCCTTAAATGATTGTTATGGACTAGTAATTCAATAAACCATCAATAAAGTTTTGTATGTTTGTTGTCCCAGGTTTGGTAAGATTAAGATGCGAAACATGATGCCTATAAAGTTTAGGATGGGCCTCTGTCTTAGCATAAAAGAGTTCTAGCATTGAGTGAGTACTTTGAACTGTTTTTAGCAAGAAAAAAGAAACAGTACCATCAAAAGTCTTATAGTACAATTTATATCAGGAAAATGGAAGAGAGTGATCATAAAACAACAAAAGGAAATGGACTAGCAATGCATGTCTGCGTTTGAGAAAAATCTATCAAAAGATCAAATAGATTTTAGATTATCTTGGAAAAGGAAAGAAATTGGATTGCATTTAGTGCATTGGCATTTTAATATAGGTACATAAGACAAATACTTAATAAATATAATTTTTTAAAGTAATATTAGAACCTAAGCATATTAAAATATACAAGACATAAAATTATTGTTAGTTAAATATTCACTTAACAATTTAAGTTATTTGGTGAAATTTTTTTTTTTTAATAAAGTCTCTTTGGCTCCACAATTAAAAAATCAAATTTTATTTTCTTTTTTTTTTTTTAAATTTTTTCTCTCTCCTACAATTTGGACTGCAAAAGATCTATCATCAAATGTTAGTGGGTTTGCATTTTGTCAACACTTCAAGCATGGCGTTTGGTTGCAGCTATGATCTTTGAGTAGTTTGATGGGTAAGTGATGACTGAGAAAATTTATTCTTATGTTTAATTGTTAACTTTCCTAGCAATAGATGAAGACAATAGGCTAAAGACAATTTTGTCATAAATTTTTTTAAAATTTTATTTTCTTGGTGAAATAAGGATACTCACTTATTAAAGTAAGAATTTATAAAATTGAAATCCTTCGTAATATAGTTTCCTAGTGACGTAAATTTTTTAATTTTTTTATCTTCTACCAAACACATATATCTAACTTAGTAAATGAGTTTCCGAGGAAAGTAAAAAATTTTCTTATACCAAACACACAAAAGGGATATAAGCGTTGTTTTAAAACTCGGACCAACCTGACTAACTTGATTGAGTGACCTTGGAATCAAACCTAGAACCGATTTGGTTTGCATGTTTGGACCAGTTAGCATCCAACCCGATCAAAAAAGGGTCAAACCCCGGTCAACTGGGTCAAACCGGCTGAAATGCCACTTTCCAAGAAAATTCTGTAATTTAATTTTTATTATTTTTAAATTTATGCAATTGATTCAATGATTTGACTGTTGAACCAATAAATTAGTGAGGTTTTTAGTTTAATGTTTAGTCTAATTTTCAAAACATCAAATATAAGCAAAGTTATGTTCATACTTCAAATTAAAAAGAATTTTGTGTGAGAGGTTATTAGACATCTTACCTAAATTTTTATGGTAAAAGATTGTCTTGAGACAATATAATTTGTTGCTACACTCAATACTTATTCGTTTACTTTTCTATTTATTTCCTTTGTTACTGTAACGGATCATTCTTCCATACTAAAAATTGAAACACTGGATGGTATATAAATAAACTTGAAATAAGTAGTTGCTAATTGCTAGATTGATCAATCAATCATATTGTAAAGTTTCAAATAATTGTTGATAAAAAATTTATTCAATAAGTGGAATTAAATTACACCGACATAACATGACCAAAAAAGAAAAACTACACCGACACGAGGCTTTTTGGTTCTATTCTTGCCATGATCCTTTATCGGTAAAGATTGGGTATAAGATAAAAGAAAGCCAAAATTGTGTCCATCAAGGATCATATTTAAGCCTCCTCTATCAGAAGGTACCTAAACCTAGCTAGTATTGATCATATCATGTTATATAAATGTTAAAATGTTGGAGGAAAATGCATGTTACCCCCATTTTTATGTGGTTATAACATAACAATTTCTTTATCATTGTGGACAAGTTAAAGTAAGTTATCTTTTGGTTTATTATTTATTCTTATATTTTTTAGTATAAAATTAATCATTGTTTGAGATGATAACAATAACATTAGTAAATTCTTTTTTAAAAGAAATTCTAAGGTCGAACTCCAAACTTTGATTCTAAACATGTGGAGGATCAGCATAATTTTATTATGCAATACTTTGTTGTCAACTCATGTTTATACTAAATTCAGTTTATGATTTCTCCTGTTAGTTAACACAACATTCATGTTAGCAGCTAACTTCAAGTTTAGTTTCTTTGTTGATCATATGCTTAGCAAATAAATGACTTAAATTATAACTTATATTAACTTAATAAATATATTTTAAGTATTTTAAATAAATGACCTAAATGTAATTAGTTAAGAAGTCAGTTCCTTTAATTTACTAATAAACTTTGAAATTGGCCAAATTTTTCTTAGTTTAGGGAGGCATTGCATTACAATTGGACTCAAAATTCAAAGTTCATTTAAGTGAATTAACAAAGCATTGTTTCATCAATTAAAATTTTAGTAAATGATCTGTCCTTGCATCAGGGGGATAGAAAGACAAAGAGAAGAGGATAGAAAATTTTGCTATCAATGAGTTGAGGTAAGACTTAAATGTTTGCTAGTGGCAGTATGGCAGAAAGGTTTCACGTGTGGTGGTCCATAGGTACCCGATGTTGGATAGAAGGTACAGTTATTATGCCTCAGATTGATTACCATTTCAATTTATTCCAGTGAAGTGATGAGCTCTTAATTCTATGCCCTCTCTCAACTTGTTTTCTGCTGCAGCTTTGGGTTTGGCTCACCATAAACCACCAAGAACTTCCAAGTTCCAACCCTCCATCAAAACAAGGTAAATAGTCAACTCCCAATTCAATGCTGCAATCCACGAAAAACCCAGATTAATTGAAGCTCTTAACTCTTACATTTTTTATTGGCCACAAGAATTGGTATCAGAGCTAGAGCTGGTTAATAGCTTGATTTTATAGTTGAAGTCTTAGAACAAAATTAAGTAATTTTATGATAATTGTTACGAAATTTCAAATAATTTTATGTAAAATGAAATTTGTTGCAACAAACTGACTGTACGTGCTAGTTAATTACAACAAATTTAAATTTATATTATTAGATTATTTAAAGCATTTAAAAATAAATTATCTACAATCCATCTCACGTAGAAAAGTTTTATGGTATTCTAATAAATTCTATAGAAATTCATACTAATATGAAGTTAAAGTAAAGCTCGCAAATTTATAGCAGAAGTATCAATAAAAATTAAACGTTGACCATTCTTATTTTCAAGAGATTAAGTAGCGTTATACTGTCTTCAAGTAAGTATAAATGAGTCTTTCAGAGGGGATAGTAGAGAATCTTGCCTTGGTTGCTATAGGGTTGTTTAGGGGATTCAATGATCATTCATAATTTGCATGTTGTGCAATAGGGAAAGAAAAAAACAAACAAACGCAGCAATTTATGATGCATGAAGATTTCAAGGGACTTGCAATATTATACAACGTAGCCAATGTACTCTTCTCAAGGTCTTGAATCCTAGTTAGAAGGGGCATGGTAAAGGCTTTAAATATATGGTAAAAATATGCTCCTTAATTAACAAATCTCTCCTTGCCTCCCCTTACCTTGTATTATTATTCTACGACTATTCTTTGTGAAAAATTATTTCAACCCATCATCTTAATAACTTAAGTAAAAGCTAAAAAATAATTTTACATATATAACATTTCCCCTCCTGCGGAAGTCCATTGCACTTAAAGTGTGGACATATCATACATATGAAATTTCGATATTTGACAGTGCTATAATGCTCATGCAAACTCCATAGCCATGATTGGCCAAACTCAACAAAAGAAACAAAGCAACATGTAAAGCACAGCATGCCTTCTTTGAACATCCCATAAAAGTTCTCCTAGGTCCAAGAAGTCACAAGCACAGCTCTGTTACTGCATCTACTATACTGTAGCCCTCCAACCGTGATATTGTCACTAAGTTACAAAGATGATGGTGTCATACTCAAAATAACAAAACCCTAACTAAACTAAAACTAAGAACCATTAAATGAAATGCCACTTAACTCTGTTTTATGCAGCAGTTTCTTTGTTTTCACTTTTGTATATGTACAGCAGTTTCTTTGTTATCTCCTCATCCGAATATCAGGGTCCCATATCACATATACAAAAAAAAAAAAATGTGAAATAATAGTTAAGTCCAAAAGGTTCTCTCCCTCTTAATAGACTAGTCTTTTTGGATTAAGCTTGCTCTTAAGCTCAAGACCTAATATTAACGTTTTCATTAGTATTAATGTTTTCATTAGAGTTGCCGAGACATAAAAATAAGGCTATGCAATGCTTGACAAGATTTAGAGTGGAGCCATTCAAAGGGGAAAAGAGTTACTTAGTGCCAAGAAAAGTCTGGAGTGAGAGCCGTCCATAGAAGCCTGGCTTCTCAGAAGGATGGGTAATGCTAGAAAACCCACGTCAAAATTTGAGGTAGAAGAGGTATACATGTGCAAAAGAGTCGAAGTTTCAAGCATGTTTGCATATTATAACAAGACTTGTTGGTTGCTCTTAAATTTATCAAAAACATTTCCTTTCCACATCTTGACTCTAACATCATATCCCAAACTTATTAGATTGAAACTTTAAGTTAATGTATATGAAAGAATTCATTAGCTAATAAATTGAATTATATAAGTTCAACAGCTCAAAACACAACCTTAGAAACATATCAATGAATGACAGCAATTGTTTTAAATATAGGCAGGGTCATAACAATCATTTCAAGCATACATTGGAATCGATCTGATGCCCACAACACCCTTATCCTTAGCAATTGAGTCCTTATTTGAACCTTAAACAATAAGAAGATAATTATGATCAGGGCTTATAAAAATAGCAATATGGATTACTTTTGGGACTACAATACAAGTATCCCCTCAGTTCTCTGTGCTTTTCCAACCAAAATTTTGCAAAAGATTCTCAGCTTTTTTATGGTGGCTCCACTGCACAAGATCAAGCACCCCACCCCATGTGTGGAAGGCCCCCATTTCAATTTGTTTGATACTTGAAGTGCTTTTGTCTTTGCCGTTGTTTCTTTCATTCCCACTGATGCAAAATTTTACTTTTTTTCCTTTTTAAAATTAAGTCTTTTATTCTCTTCCACTCAGCACACATTAGGTAACCTTATATTGAAAAGAGTACCAATACCCATGTGATCCGGTGCCTGCTTGGCCACAATGAGGATGAAACTCAAAGTACTTGTGGGGCTCTCTTCTTTGGGACTACTGCTCCTGTGCCACAAACAAGAAAAGAAAACTGATGCTCCATTGCATGTTACCCCCTCGTGGGAATATCGTAATCGTCCTTCGTACGAAAACAAACAATTGACAAGTACCAGACAGTTAGCTTGTGAGCCCCCAGTTGTGAATTTTGGTATCTCTCAGCCCATAGAAAATGAAAGAAAAGAAAAGAAAATGAGGTACACATTGAGTTGTGCCTGAAATTTTCTCTCCTTCTTTTTCTCACTTGAGCTTGACATTTTTGTTGCAGCCCTTGCAACTTTCTCATCCAAGTAGCTACTAAGATCGGGTTTTTTTTTTTTTTTCCATTGAGCCTTGTTCATTACATGCTTTGATTCATAAATGGTAGTAATTAATCCATTATGCAGAGCTCTATAAGCATTTTGATATAAAGAATCTTATTTTTAAACATGAAAATGAAAAGATATTATGAGATTTGTAGAGTCATGGTATATAAAATGGTTCTAGCTTATGTTTGGACTGAGCTAGTAACTTATCAAGAAAGGAGAATAGTTAGGGGCACCAAAACTAAAGCTCCACCTTTAATGCTTAAGTTAATATTATCTTAAAAACGAAGACATTTAGGGTTTTGAGGGTAATCAAGTATTAACAAAAATAAATTGATTGGATGCTTGGTGTTGACAACAAAAGTCCAACATGAATGTGATGAGCTAATCATAATTAGAAAGCAGTGGCAACAAGACCCATCACGAGAGAGCATACTGTAGAGATTCATCTTTACATTTGGTATTGAGATTCATTGTTAACGGAAGCATGCAACCTTTTTAATTTGTTGAGTGCTTTAATGACCAATAACATGAAGCCCACTATTCTTGTTCAAAACAAACCGAATCATCTTGGAAGCTAAAGCAAATATTAGGTTAATCATCAGATCTTGTAATCTATAATTAAACTTGAATAAAATTTGGATTAACCTCGTTTGTCGTGTCCTTATTCTTCATTTTTAGATTGCTAGCATGTGTGAGATACTCCTAACCTACCTAATCACATGCATTAAAACAAAATATATCAGATAACCAAGCTTCAGGGAAGCTCTCAAGCTCATTAGCATTTATAACTGAGTTATATGCTACTTGTAGTTGGACATATTCTTTCATTTCCCTCTTTCTCTAACATAATGTCTCGAGATTTAGTCTCAGCTAATACCTTGTTCATCTTCTCATTAAATTTTTCTATCAACATTTCACAATATTTTAATTCAATTAAATTTGTTAGAACTTAATCAGCTGGGCTTATCATGACTAATATACACATTTTGACTAAAGGGATTTTCTGTGTTACTAGGCTGAAAAACAAGGTAAGCTTACATACGTTAGATGAGGTTACTTTATTGTGGACCGTTGGATTGAAGGGACTCATGACCCGGTAACTTTGTTGTTGTTCATAATAACAAGTTTGCCACTTATAAGTTTAATTTGCTAGTTATGCCCCAAAAAGTCAAAAGCATTCAAAATATAGCTGTCACTCCCTTCCTGCTCGGAGCTAGCAAAAACATTTGTTAAAAACAAATAATAGTAATAATAATAATAATAATTTTTTGTGGCTTTTGATACTATGTTGAAGATATTAGTTTTATAGGTTCTTCCCAACTATTAAATACACTTTTTTTTAAAAATAAAAAATAAAACTTTCAAATTAAACATTATCAATATCCAATAAATGATATATTTTTAATAATTCAATAACTTTAATTTGACAACACCTTTTAAATGAAATCAGATTTACCAAATTAAGGTAACTAAACCCTAGTTTTTTTTTGGTAATAAATTAATCCCTAGTTCTGTGGAAGCATCCACACATGCATTCTTAATAAAAAACAAAAGACCATAGTTTTATCAATAATTCTACTTCTATTGTATGTTAGAAAGTTTTAAATTTTATTTGAATTTAGCTCATATGAAACTTTAGGATGATAATAAACCTGGACATAAATGTAATGAATTCTTAGCCTAATTATTCATTTCCTACTTTTACAAATCTAAATTTTGTATAGTCACATAGTCAATAGTATAATATAACAAGGATTTTTCACATAACTTAATCAGTGCATAATTCTATACTATTTAATCCACTCAACCTGTACTACATGATTGCATGAATACTAGGATAGTAGGACATCCCAATTCCTACTCTACCCCCTCAATTTTCCCTGTCTGACTTTGGGTCTCCATAAACTTTGGGTTCCTAGTGCAATTTTTCATAGTTTATGGGCTATTTAGGAATTCTATTAATACGGGCACCAACCTGTTGCCCTGTAACCTGTCCAGGTTGCCGACAACCATTGGCAAGCAAAGCAACTAATATTTTTGCTTCTAATTGGTTGGTCCAACTCAACTCTAGTCATGGAAATGCTGATTGGGAAAGTTCACAATCACTTGCTTTAGCTGAAGTTGACTTTTATAATTTCAACATTAATCTTATGAGCTGTGACTCTTCATTAAGTAAGTCACTCACTTTTTCTTTTTTTAATCAATTAAAAAAAAATTTATAAAAAATAATTTGATATGATGATAGATGTTCATAGTTAAAGGCTATGACACTTTATACTTTCAAATTAAATTCAGTTCTTTTTTATATACTTTGATTTCTTTTTTTTTTTTATATATATTTTAAATTAATTAAAAAAAATCTTGATTGGAATAACCAATGAGTGACTCTAACAACGAACGTATCACATGCTTGAGGTAGTGACTTTTTTCACGAGATGGGCCCAAAGAATTTGGGGTAATCTCAGCTAGAAATCCCACTTTTCCAATTCAATCTGAAGCTGCCTGCAATCAATGAGTGTGCTCTGCTTTCCAAATTGAGATTTGAAAAATCTTAAAGTTTCTTTGCACATCTAACTTTTTCTTCAAACCAAATCATCATCAACATCTCCTAAAGCCATGCTTCGTTTTCAGCAATGTGGAAAAGAAAAACGATTCCCAATTGTGAAAGGGACATTTCAATTGCGTTTCCCAATCATTCTTGGATTGTACTCTGAAGGGATTTTGTTTCACTGCTAAGGAATCAAAAGTTGATCCTTAGTCTGTAAAAAGCCAGAGTTGCATCCTATAGAGTCCACACTTTAACAATTTAAGTAAAATGACACTTTCTTCTTTTTACTTATTTTAACATTTTGACTATAATTTTAATATCACTAATGACTAAATCAGAAATAAAATAATCTTTTTTGCATTTTGTTAAGTGGTGTAGTATCTATCAAAAACATTAGATGGGATTATTATGAGTTTATTTTTTGGTGAATTTTTTAATTTAAGTGAATCTTTGTCCAAGATCAAAATAATATAAGAAGAATTTTAAGGCTTGAACTCTTTAAAACTTAATTTATTATTACTAAACTAATATTCTATTGATAGTTTAAATTAATAAGTCTACGCATGCATTGAAAAAAAGAAGTGTAAATAAATAATATTGATGTAAAAATCAGGAACAATATTATAACCAAAAAGTGCAACTAACAATAAATTAGAATTGGATGGCGAGAGACAGCAGAATTATTAATTTATCATATAGATACCCATCTCACTGTCGGGTCATGGGGTAGCCAGATAGATGGCCATTGCCAGCAAAGTATTTTATGGATATATTAATTTTTGTGATTATCTTTTGGTTTGCGATTATTAATATATAGCACTGCTTCAAAACATTCTTCAGTTGCAGGCCATTATCCATACAGCAAAACGTGGGAACATAATGCTGTATCTTAACATATAATTGATTAACAGTTGAGTATCATGGATCAATCAATCAACATGACTTTCATATATTTAAAAAGAATGAGATTCATGGGTTAATTCATCAACCTCGTGCTCTTTCTTTCTTTAATTTCACCAAACCCTTTATTTTTAACCCTCAAATTTTGAGGCTCATTACCAAGAGAGAGAATTAAACTTGTGTTAATGTCTCAATTGCTACAAGAAATGAAGATTATGAAATGAAAAAATAGAATGAGAATAAAATGAAATGTAATGGCTATTTAATTAATGTGGAATGAAATTACAATTAATTTAAAAGAAAATAATACCCTTTAATAAAATAAGGCAAAGGAAGAGAACATTGACAAGAGATAAAACTCTTGATAGACTGGGATTAAATATTAAAAAAAAAAAAAAAAACTCTTGATCAACTTTATAACTCCTAATCCTATAATGAAATAAAAGGTGCAGCTAAATTCATTGTCATTGGTCAAGCATCTATCTATTTATTTATGTGAAATTCGTCTAGGTCTTCAAAACGACGGCATGACAGATTGGGAAAGCTCTTAGAGGGCTGCTAATAGAAGATTTGTATGAGCAATAGAATTGGGCCTAATCTAGTTATGCCTTGACGGTCCAAATATTTGAAATCAAGCCGATATCTTATTGAATAGTGAATAAGGCATAGGTATTAGCCCACACATAGAAATAGATATTTGTTGTTAATTGGCGTCAATACTTGATTTGAGCTGCAAAAGGAGTGAAAGAGACATCATGTTAACATACCCAAGGTTTTTGCAGATTTCTTTTCTCACATCTCATATTTTGAAAGTTCAACTTCCAAAAAATAAATTATGTTGAAGTTCTAGAACATACGAATGTGTGAAAAGAAAAAAAGATTTGTAAGAAGGAAAAGGGATGTGCAAAAAGAAATCCAAGATTTTTCTCAGCGAACATATATAGCAAGGCCCAAATGCATTTAAGTTGTGGTCATTTCTTGAAACACCCCGACTTTTCTCAGCACAGACCCCTCAATATTCGGCCCAACACACACCCCATAAAATCGGTGACACCGCTTGCCCTCCTTGGTCCTCTTTTATTAACTGATTTACACCATTAATGGTAATTATTAATTTACTTTCGAGGACCCTTATAAATATCGGGTCATTTACTCAGGTAAATATCTTTTGATCTCGAATTGTATATTGCTTTAATCAAACTATCGAACTGACTTACAGGTCAACACCAACCCCCATGTATAGCTTGAGAGCAACACCGAAAAGAAAAAAGAAATGCATCCTTTTGGGGTTTGGTTCAATGGATAAAAATTTTCTTTCAGTTGTTAAGGCAAGTTTTCTCTGAGAACAACAATTCAATGAAGCTAATCATAAGAGTATTTTTTTTTTTTAATTCAGAATAAAAAGATGTAGATACATTTTTTTTTATTCTTATTTTGGTATTAGATGAAAAAAAAAAAAAACTAATTTTCTAATTGCATAGATTGAGATGAGAGATGCAGAATAAAATGTCATATTTGTATAATCTTTGTTGGGTTAAATTATTAGCAAGTTCTCAAGTTTAGAGAGACGTAAATTTGAATAAATGCACCATCGGCTATGATGAATTAAAAAAATATTGAATCAAAATGAGAATAAAGAGAAAGAATGGAATGGAATGGAATGTTAATTATTTGGAAGGTTATAAAATATAAGATGAAATAGCTAAATTATTTGGTATGCAATATTAATGTAAAATGAAATCATATTTTATTTAAAACACAATAAATGAGGAACATTATTACATTTAATTTTATTCATAGTTTGGTATTAAATGAAAAAACTTAATTTTTTTTAGCCGAGATCCCTTAGAAAATAGCAAAAAACACACCAGTTATTGAAGAACATTATTGCATATAACAACATACATGAAACCTCTATCCAATGACCATAACACAAAATTATCAAAATGCTGAAAATCCTTCTAATCTGAAAAGAAAAACAGTTCATATAAATTCAAACTGGTTTTTCTCTTAATTTCCACTGCTCAGTTATTCTGGTCTTTTGATTCATCGGTGCCAGGCTTCTTTTTGTCATTTCTGAAGAATTTGTTGATGGATGGCATGATCTCTGGTGGTCGCGTCCGTAAGAACTTCCTCAGTCCATGCTCTGCATACCTCTCTCCCTCTTTTGTGTTATCCAGCACTCCCATGCCACGCTTTTCCTTGTCAATTCTGTACAATAATTAATTAATTCAACCCCAAATATATATATCTCCTTTTTCTTGTTCATATCTAAAATCAATTCATAAAATGTGACCTTAGAATTATACCTAACCTCAGGGTTCATGAACAAGTGCCTCACAAGGCTAAAAACTCCTATGCTAGCCACAAAGCCCAATGCTCCCAATAATGGGTAAACCTGAAAATGACAAGTACAAACTTAATACCTATAGATTGAAAGAGAAAACTGGCTCAGTGGAACAAGGTCAAAACCCTAAGGCAGTTTAGACTAAACACTTTGGATTTGAGTCCTAATAATCACACTTATTGTGAGAAATATATTCTTGTCTCGAACAAGGGTTAATATCATACCAAACACAACCAGGTTGTCAACTATAAAAAGTAGAAAAGAGGACACCTAACACCAAATCATGAGAATAGTGCAAAAAATTAACTGCGTAAAGAACAAAAAAGCAAAAGATGATGTGTGATTAAGAAGGCTGAAGGTATGGTTTTCTACCTCTGGTTTCATCCAACGATCCATTTGAAAATGCTTTTGTTTGTGACCTCGAGAAAAGAAAAGTGGACTAGAAACTCTTGGATTTCTGATAGGATATTCTACTGCAGGCAAAGATGGAAGACTGTTGTTGTAACAAACTCGAAAAATTCAATAGATGAGCTCATTTTTAATGGAAGACTGTTCTAGAGCTAGGTGGAAGCTCCATTTGATCCATATAAATATATAGAGGAGTCCTAAGATGAGTTGATCAGTCAATCCATAGAGGGAGGAACTACAAGCAAGTGTGAGGAGTCACTTTGCAAGTGTCTCTTGTAAGTGATTGTTATCATTTATTGTAGCTCTTGAAAGGTCTTTTTGATTTTGTAGTGTGATAATATCTTGAGGATGTTTTTCATTGTAACTTGTGTATTATTATTTTTTTTTCATTAATCTATCTAAGTTTTTGGTTTAAATTTCTTCTTGGTATGCATGAAATCCTCTTTAATTTAATAGTTAGGAGATTAAGTCCTTGTAATCGATGTTTTTGATTGTTGAAGTAAGCTTTAATTTCTCTAAAACAAGAGTAGTGGTTGTCCAACTTTGTATATATTGGATGAGTGAAAGAAATAGGAGGAATTCGCTGAGCACCATTGTTTACCTTGTCTAATTACGATTAACTTTCCTATGTTGGGCAAAAGCTTTCATACCATATTAGGAAATAAATAAATAGAGAAGATTCAGTTTCATAAGCTTATCCCTATTTTTCAAAGCTATTGCATGAGCTTTAGTATATATGTGAGGCATGTTTTCTAATTGAATCAGTTCTTGCCAGTGGAAAAGAAGATTAAATCCTTAGAATTGGACATATATAATAGTTCTTATAACTAAAGGGGTGCCATTAGATTTATTTATGTATTTTTTTTAAAGCTAACTGGTTCTTAATTGTATATATGCCATCCACCCCACATGGACACCCAACCCTAATTATCACAGAATATAACTATCCAAACACAATTGGAACCTTAGAGGTCAGGTGAATGATGAAAACGTGAGAAAAGAAAAACGACGGGAATAAGAAAGACAGAACTTTGATAGAGCAAGGTGGCAGGTCTTCATTGAAGAACAAGAAGAATATATGTTACCTATAACCTGCAGGATAAAGCGTAACCGGTTGCAAAAAGAGACCTAGATCTTTTTTCTCTTTTGTGTTAGTGGTTCTTTGTGCTATATTGAATTCCCATGTGACAACCTCACCCTTTTTATCTGTTGCGTTTGGTGGTCTTTGTCTTACATTGTATTGCCATGTGACAGCCTCGTGGGTTCGAACGATATTAAAATTCTCATGACCACAACCCTTTTTGTTTTTTTTTTTCCGTTTCTATTTTTCTTTTTATTTTGCGAATCACTGTTGTTTATTATTATATTAAATACTAATTAATATAATTTAAGTTAGATAAAACTATAAAAGTAATAAAATTTTCTCCTATTATGTTCTAATGTAATAACATTTATAGGACTCTTTCTATTTTCTAGTGTTTTTTATATAAAAATAAATTATCAAGAATTAATTTAAACTAAAAGCTCGTATTATTAAGTTAATTAGCCTCAGCTGATTGTTTTAACCAAAAAGCTAAAACTATTAATGAAGGCAACAAATAATTTTATATTTTAGCTAATAAAAATATTCTTTTGACAATTATATTTTGATTCCAATTAAATATTTAAATAAGATTGATCATATAAATAAGCGAGACAAAAGGATTTTATCCCGACTCTCCCAGCTTGTAGAGTATGCGGCTTCCATGAGGACCCCTAGAGCATTCACTCATCATATCCTTTTAGGGCATGCCGTATAATTCTTTAAAATTATTAAGTGCATTTTCTATAAAATTCCATGATTGATCACCTACTTTGCAGAATCTTGGGTATGTGTTAATTATTGAGTAATCTTAGTTTTACAACTCTTATGTGTGCACAAACCTTTGTAACTTGTTAGTATCAAATATGATTTCACGCAAGAAAATGTTATTTAGTGACATAAGCAAGCAAAAGAATTTACACTTTAACAGCTATTTTTCAATCTCTAAGCAATCAATCACAATTTTTTTTTGGCTTAAAAATAATATTTTAATTTAACCACCAATTTAGCGACAGATATACAATTATCAGAATTGCTATAACAATTCTTAAAAAAAATTTAAAATTAAGCGAGAAAGACTTTTTTGATATAGAAGTGCATTTATAGAAGGTCTCCTTTAAGATCAAACAATTCCATTGAATTGAGTATGATTGTATGTGTGATAGCATCTACTACATCAGGAATATCAATGAACCCGGTTATTAAAATTGTTCAGGATACCCATTTTTAGCTTCTAGAATCTTTTTGTTTCTCTTTTCATCTTTAGATTTCTATTTTAACACTCTGGGACCCCATTTTTTATTTAATTTATTTTTTATTAATAATTAATTAAAATTCATTTGTTAATTAGGATGTATCTATTTATCTATCTCTTCGACTTGAAATGGGAGTAGGTGCTAATGTGCCTCCGATGATCCACATCTAAGGATCTTGCTAGCACATTGAACTATCCATGTGGCTGAGAGCTCTCACAGCCCAGGCACAACCATGCAATTATCATCAGGGGCTCACTCTACCACTTAGACGATTTTAATTGTTAAAATCCACATTCCTCAGAGGCTTTTAAGCTTTCTGCATATTATGAGCTCGATCATGTCCCTCAAGAATCAAGATCAACAACTGGGACTGACTTGTCAATAGCAGCGTCGAGCTTTCCGGCGGCTGCACGTAAGATAAGGGCACAGAAGAGTGAAGATTATACCAGCTGCACACAAGTATTTGATCCATGGTTTCGTGCTTAATCTTTACTTAATGTTGTTTTGGTATATCACTAATCGATTTATTAAAGAAAAGAAAGGATGAGATTAAATGTTATGCTTGGTCGGGTTGGTGGGTGAAACTTATGACCAGAGAAAAGAAAGGCAAATAGTTATTTTACAGTTGATTAGCATGGTAAATGAATTTTTACACCAAAAATTCCATTACGTTTTTCAGCATGTGTCGGATTGTTTATAACTTGGAGAAAACAAGAGATTTAATTTGCATTGTGAGCAAAAAAAATCTAGATTGTTTATATGGCATACAAAATAAAAAGAAAGAAAAGAAATAGCTTTCTGTTTGAATAGGCGCATGCATGGTCACATATGATAGAACACCACCAACTAATTCCCACAAACCCTTGATTTATTTATTTCTCTATGCCAAAATTTGTTTATATTTTGGATTCAGGGATATGTTACTTAATGTAGGAGATATATAAAATAGAATGAGAACCTCCCTTCTAGAGGTAATGATTGAATATTCTCAGGTCCATGGAAGGAGATTGCCCCAAAGCTTTACTAATCGCCATCATAACTATTTTACAATGACATTCTAAAAGGTAAAAATGCATATCAAAAAGTTTTAAATTATAGAAACTTTTGTATTGAATAATACATCATCGCTATAAGTTATCAATACCATCATTATCATTATTCTTACTCATTGAACGTAATTTCCTTTGTCAATGTTTGATATTTGGTATGTATCCCTTTCAATGAAAAAAAAAAAAAGAAAAAGCATTGCCATATATAAATAAGCCTAAACAGTGATATTTTAAAATTTAACCAGTATATAAATAATACAATTATAAACTATAAATATAACAGTATCAAATATGAATTATACAACAGCTGTTGCCTCATATGCCCTTTACTTGGGCTCTTATTAAATAGTTTAGATTATTCACAATTCATTCTCATATTAAAGAGTGCAGTTCTACTTCAAACTTGGGACCCTTGTGGAAGAAATTTTTACAAAACTCTCCAAATGTCATGGATTTGTGGAGTGGTGGGGTGCTTTCATCTGTCCAAGCTTTTGCTGCAGGTTCTATATATGAGGCTTTCTTTGGATGGATAAATAAAATAGGCAACGCTTGTACGTGCCGTGCTTGAATTTGCCACTGCCCTGTGCTCAGCACCAACAAAGCTTCCTTTACTTATAATCTGTATCAATCAGACAATCGTCGTAAAAAGAAGTTCATTGCATTAGCCATTTACAGTTAATTTAGAATTTGAAATATAATTTGTTGATACTACAAGTTACTTTTACAAATGAACTTGCGGATAACTTGAATGAAATGAAATAATCATCTGCAAATAACTTGTACAAGAAACCAAAAGTAGAAGCTCTAGGTTAAATAATTAAGCATTTTATAGAGGCTGACTAGGTTGCTTTTGATCCTTTTTCTTTTCTGAAAAGTAAGATACAATATAAAAGGACTTCCTAAATTTATCTGCAGTGGCTGCTTTTGTATATTTTCAATATATATGCATCCAGCTATTCTTAATTGATAATTAGAGCTTCATTATTTTTAAAACAAACAAGATCACTGAAGCGAGTGTAGCCTTTTTCAACGAAGTCTTTTTTATACGCATATAGTTCTTAACCCAAGAACAAAGGGGAAGACTCTCACAATGGAGAAAACTCTCAAATTTCATTAATCATTCCATCTTCCTTCATGTGTTACAAAAACTCCTATTTATAGAGCAAGTTGGCTTCTAGGATAAGCTAGCTTAAAGGCTAAGTTTCCTCAAGCTTCTTAGAGAAGCTTACTTAAAGGCTAAGTCTTTCACAAGCTTCTTAGAGAAGCTTACTTCAAGACTAAGACAATACTTGCTTCTAAGAGAAGCTTTGTCTTGACTTTCAAGAGAAGCTAACTTTTTAAGAGATTACAAAGATTAAACTATCATGCAATAACCAAAGTGTAGATAAATGTATGTTACAATATTACCTAGAAAAATAAAAGGACTTCGAAGGTTACAAGGCATATAATCCAACTTGGAAAACATCAAAAGTCAACTCAAAATAATAGCCCAAAAATAAGCACCAAAATTCACTAAAAATAAGAAAATGGGTTGATCCAAAAACATTTAACCCAAATCTTCAAGTTGGTTATTCCATGCTTTTGTTAGGTGAAAGTCTTCATCAATAATTTGTAAGAGTGTGACCCGTTTTGGTGTTCACTTGAGTCCAATTGCATCTTTCCTAGCTTGTACTTCCATGTTAAAGCCTTGCAAAGTTTCTTTTATCTTCTGAGCCTTGGCTCTAGTCATGGGTCATCCAGTTGCATGCATAGGTTTAATAGGTTGGCTAGTTGGATCTCTATCATTCTCAAATCCTAGCCTGACAATTGAGGACACTAAACATCACCTAGATACACCAAACAAGGTACATATCGTTTCAGGTATTAACTTTCCCCCTTCCTCACTTTACAATTCTCCACCCCCTCGTTATTTTTTTTAAAAAATACCAATTATGCCCTCACCCTCAACCCCCACCATCTTTGAAACCCTAGTCCCCTCCCCCACCGCCACACATCACTCTCTTCTCTTCTCTTCCATTTTCTTGGATTTTGAAGATAAATCTTAATGTATGTGTGTCTATCTAAATATATTTGTTCATCTTTGGAGGAAAAATAGAGGAAAAATGGTGAAAAAATGGCTTGGTTTGCGGTGGCTGGTTAAACGGCTATTTATAGCAATGTGAAGAGGAAAACAACACTAGAGAGCCATTTGCTAGTATAAATGGCTCTCTAGGGCCGTTTTCCTCTTTACATGGCTGTAAACAGTTGTTTGGCCTTCCACTTCACCCCGTGAACCTCTTTTGACAATTGAACGGCTGTGTAGAGCCATTTAGACTACCTAATGGCTCTCCACAATCGTTTGGCTCTCCCATTTTGTTTAATTATTTGTTAAATTATCTATTTAATTATTTATTAAATTATTTATTTAATTGTCTATTAAATTATTTGTTAAATTATTTGTTTAATTATCTGTTTAATTATCTATTAAATCATATGTTAAATGATCTATTTAATTATCTATTAAATTATATGTTAAATTATCTGTTTACTTATCTATTAAATTATTTGTTTAATTATTTATTAAATTATCTATTTAATTATGTGTTAAATTATCTTAATGGCTCTGTATTAGAGTTGTTTTCCCCTTTGAACAACTTTTTACAGCTGTTTTGCATCTCATGTGAGAGTGGAGCAAGCCGAAGAGCATTTGGGTCATTTCTAGGAAAAGAGGAGGGGGGGAATGTAAAAGTGGGAGAGGGGAAAAGGTAATACCGTATCGTTTCACACTTATCCAAATACATTTACACACATGGGAAAACTGTAAGTCCTACAATTCATCCAAAATAAATTACACACAGGAAAATTCAAAGTCATTCACTTTCTTGCTGGGAAAACCAAGAGCTCACTACACAAGAGTCAACTCTGATCCAAATTACCTCACTTAACGTCTATTTATAACACAGCACACGACCTCCTGCGCTGTTTATCTTCCAATTCTAAACACTTTAGTCACACAGTTCATTCTTTTGGAGGTTTTCTTTCTGGAACTACTCTATCAAAATGGAAGGAAAATGCAGTGAGGGGCCGGCAATAGGGATAGACCTTGGCACCACTTACTCATGCGTTGCTGTCTGGCTGAATGATAGGGTGGAGATCATCACCAATGACCAAGGGAACAGGACTACTCCATCTTATGTTGCCTTCACAGATACCCAAAGGATGACTGGCGATGCTGCAAAGAACCAGGCTGCGGCAAATCCAACCAACACTGTATTCGGTAACTCATTTTCATCTCATTAACTTTTTCAACAATGGACAGGTACCCGGTCCTATATGATTTGGGGAAAATCAAGTTGAGAAAAATAATAAAAAGAATCTACCATTTAATTATTGTAATTCAAGTTTTGTTGAATTGTTATATTTAAGATTTTATTTTTTAATATCTGATTTGTAATTTCCATTATGTCCATTTAAATGTCTAAAATCTAAGAATTTGAATGTCTCGACACGTCTATATTTTTTTAGTTTTGAATTTTAAATTTAAAAGCTTAACCAGTTTTAGCGTAATTCATCATCGTTTTGCAGATGCCAAAAGGTTGATTGGCAGGAATTTTAGTGACCCTTGTGTTTTGAATGATAGTATGCTGTGGCCATTTAAGGTGACTGCTGGTCCTGATGACAAACCCATGATTGTTGTTACTTATAAAAGTGAAGAGAAACATTTTTATGCTGAGGAGATCTCATCCATGATCCTAACAAAGATGCGTGAGATTGCTGAGAATTATCTTGGTTCAACCGTGAAGAATGCTGTTGTAACTGTGCCGGCTTATTTCAATAATTCTCAGCGTCAAGCCACCAAGGATGCCGGTGCTATTGCGGGCCTAAATATTATGCGAATGATCAATGAACCCACTGCGGCTGCTATTGCCTATGGTCTTGACAAGAAATCTAGTATTGTTGGTGAAAGAAATATTTTTGTGTTTGATCTTGGTGGTGGTACTTTTGATGTATCTCTTCTTAAAATAACAGAGAATGTCTTTGAAGTTAAGGCAACTGCCGGTGACACACACCTTGGAGGAGAGGACTTTGATAACAGATTGGTGAATCACTTTGTACTTCAGTTCAAGAGAAAGAACAAGAAGGATATAAGTGGAAATGCAAGAGCCCTTAGGAGGTTGAGAACTGCTTGTGAGAGGGGCAAGAGGGCTCTATCATCAACTATTGATGCCACTATTGAGGTAGATTGCTTGTGTGATGGTATTGACTTTTCTTCAACAATCACTCGTGCTAAGTTTGAGGAACTCAACATGGACCTTTTTACGCAGTGTCTTCAGACTGTGGAGATGTGTCTTAAAGATGCTAAGATGAATAAGTACGATGTCCATGACGTTGTTATTGTTGGTGGTTCTACCAGGATTCCCAAGGTACAGCAGCTACTGAGGAATTTCTTCAACGGGAAGGATCTCTGCAAGGACATCAATCCCGACGAGGCTGTTGCTTTTGGTGCAGCTGTCCAGGCAGCCGTCTTGAGTGGTCAAGGCAATGAGAAAGTTAACAGCTTAACACTACTGGATGTCACTCCGTTGTCCTTAGGTGTCGATGTCAAAGGAGATCTCATGTCTGTTGTAATACCTCGTAACACTATCATTCCTACAAAGAAGGAAGGCGGATTCACTACTTGTTTTGATAATCAGAGTAGTATATTGTTGTCGATATATGAGGGCGAGAGAACAATTGCAAGCGAGAACAACTTGTTGGGTCTGTTTACGCTCTCAGGCATCCCTCCAGCTCTCCGCCATGTCCCTTCGGTCAAAGTTTGCTTTGATATAGACACTAATGGTATCTTAAAGGTCACTGCAGTGGAAAAAGCATCTGGGAATGAGAATGGGATAGCCATAACTAATGTACTTGGAAGTTTATCAGAAAAAGAAATATCTAGGATGATTCAAGACGCTGAGAAATTCAAGGTCGAAGATGAGAGGCGCAGAAAGAAGGCTTTAGCAAAAAATGATTTGGAGGATCATATCTACTACATGAAGAAGGCTTTGAAAGAAAAGGAGATTAGTTCAAAGATTTCTCCAGGAGAGATGGGCTATATGCAGAACGCAATTACGCGGGTCTTGTTATGGCTTGATGGAAACCAGAACGCAGAAGCAGGTGAGTTGGAGCATAGAAAGAAGGAGCTGATGAATGCTTGTACTCCTATTGTCTGGTTGAAGTTAGTGATGATGAGGATGATGGTATGAATGATTTTTGTTTCTAGTCCTTTGACTAATGCTAGGGACTTGCAAGGTAGTTGGTTGTTTACCTTCTTAGGTTTCTCTTTTGGGTTGGATTGAATTATCAGGTCTGTTTATGAGTGATGTATGGTTATGAATGGTATTGACATGATTATATGGTTTATCTTTTCTGGTTTACGTAGTATATGGTACATTGCTCATGCTAAGAGAAAGTCATTTAAGCTTTTAGAGCTTGTCTGGGTAGAATTTATTTATTTTTTTTATCTCGAGTGCTTCTAACAAAAAAAAAAAATTATAATTTTTAAATGTTTGGATTGATCTTTAGAAAAAATAGCATATTCAGAAGTTATTTTTTCAATAAGTTAATATGTATATTTTTCCTTTTTAAAATTAAGTCTTTTATTCTCTTCCACTCAGCACACATTAGGTAACCTTATATTGCAAAGAGTGCCAATACCCATGTGATCCGGTGCCTGCTTGGCCACAATGAGGATGAAACTCAGAGCACTTGTGGGGCTCTCTTCTTTGGGACTACTGCTCTTGTGCCACAAACAAGAAAAGAAAACTGATGCTCCATTGCATGTTACCCCCTCGTGGGAATATCATAATCGTCCTTCGTA
The DNA here is from genome assembly GCA_022379115.2 of Bauhinia variegata. Taxonomy (NCBI): domain Eukaryota; kingdom Viridiplantae; phylum Streptophyta; class Magnoliopsida; order Fabales; family Fabaceae; genus Bauhinia; species Bauhinia variegata. The sequence goes on along the minus strand of CM039428.1, from coordinate 17,852,946 downwards.
CGAAAACAAACAATTGACAAGTACCAGACAGTTAGCTTGTGAGCCCCCAGTTGTGAATTTTGGTATCTCTCAGCCCATAGAAAATGAAAGAAAAGAAAAGAAAATGAGGTACACATTGAGTTGTGCCTGAAATTTTCTCTCCTTCTTTTTCTCACTTGAGCTTGACATTTTTGTTGCAGCCCTAGCAACTTTCTCATCCAAGTAGCTACTAAGATATTTTTTTTTTCATTGAGCCTTGTTCATTTCATGCTTTGATTCATAAATGCTAGTAATTAATCCATTATGCAGGGCTCTATAAGCATTTTGATATAAAGAATCTTATTTTTAAACGTGAAAATGAAAAGATATTATGAGATTTGTAGAGTCATAGTATATAAAATGGTTCTAGCTTAGGTTTGGACTAAGCTAGTACCAAAACTAAAACTAAAGCTCCATCTCTAATGCTTAAGTTAATATTATCTTAAAAACGAAGACATTTAGGGTTTTTTCACTGTAGTAATCAAGTATTAACAAAAATAAATTGATTGGATGCTTGGTGTTGACAACAAAAGTCCAACATGAATGTGATGAGCTAATCATAATTAGAAAGCAGTGGCAACAAGACCCATCACGAGAGAGCATACTGTAGAGATTCATCTTTACATTTGGTATTGAGATTCATTGTTAACGGAAGCATGCAACCTTTTTAATTTGTTGAGTGCTTTAATGACCAATAACATGAAGCCCACTATTCTTGTTCAAAACAAACCGAATCATCTTGGAAGCTAAAGCAAATATTAGGTTAATCATCAGATCTTGTAATCTATAATTAAACTTGAATAAAATTTGGATTAACCTCGTTTGTCGTGTCCTTATTCTTCATTTTTAGATTGCTAGCATGTGTGAGATACTCCTAACCTACCTAATCACATGCATTAAAACAAAATATATCAGATAACCAAGCTTCAGGGAAGCTCTCAAGCTCATTAGCATTTATAATTGAGTTATATGCTACTTGTAGTTGGACATATTCTTTAATTTCCCTCTCTCTCTCTCTCTCTCTAAAATAGTGTCTCCAGATTTATTCTCAACTAATACCTTGTTCATCTTTCATTAAATTTTTCTATCAACATTTCACAATATTTTAATTCAATTAAATTTGTTAGAACTTAATCGGCTGGGCTTATCAAGACTAATATACACATTTTGACCAAAGGGATTTTCTGTGTTACTAGGCTGAAAAACAAGGTAAGCTTACATACGTTAGATGAGGTTACTTTATTGTTGACCGTTGGATTGAAGGGACTCATGACCCGGTAACTTTGTTATTGTTTATAATAACAAGTTTGCCACTTATAAGTCTAATTTGCTAGTTATGCCCCAAAAAGTCAAAAGATAATAATAATAATAATAATAATAATAATAATAATAATAATAGTATTAATAATATTAATAATAATAATAATAATAATAATATTAATAATAATTGTTTGTGGCTATTGATACTATGTTGAAGATATTAGTTTTATAGGTTCTTCCCAACTATAAAATACACTTTTTTTTTTTAAATAAAATAAAATAAAACTCTCAAATTAAACATTATCAATATCCAATAAATGATATATTTTTAATAATTCAATAACTTTAATTTGACAACACCTTTTAAATGAAATCAGATTAACCAAATTAAGGTAACTAATCCCTAGTTGTTTTTTTGGGTAATAAATTAATCCCTAGTTTCTTAATAAAACAAAAGACCATAGTTTTATCAATAATTCTACTCCTATTGTATGTTAGAAAGTTTTAATTTTATTTGAATTTAGCTCATATGAAACTTTTAGGATGATAATAAACCTGGACATAAATGTAATGAATTCTTAGCCTGATTATTCATTCCCTACTTTTACAAATCTAAATTTTCTATAGTGACATAGTCAATAGCATAATATAATAAAGATTTTTCACATAACTTAATCAATGCATAATTCTATACTATTTAATCCACTCAACCAGTGCTACATCATGATTGCATGAATACTAGGACATCCCAACTGCTACTCTACCCCTTTAATTTTCCCTGTCTGCCTTTGGGTCTCCATAAACTTTGGGTTCCTAGTGCAATTTTTCATAGTTAATGGGCTATTTAGGAATTCTATTAATACGGGCACCAACCAGTTGCCCTGTAACCTGTCCAGGTTGCCGACAACCATTGGCTAGCAAAGCAACTACTATTTTTGCTTCTAATTGGTTTTTCCAACTCAACTCTAATCATGAAATGCTGATTGGGAAAGTTCACAATCACTTGCTTTAGCTGAAGTTGACTTTTATAATTTCAACATTAATCTTATGAGCTGTGACTCTTTATTAAGTCACTCACTTTTCTTTTTTTAATCAATTAAAAAATTTTATAAAAAATAATTTGATATAATAATATATATTTATAGTTAAAAGAATACGTATATTTTATACTTTAAGATTAAATTTAATTTTTTTAATGTATTTTGATTTTTTTTATATTTTAAATTAATTAAAAAAATCTTGATTCGAATAACCAATGAGTGACTCTACCAACGCATCACATGCTTGAGATAGTGACTTTTTTCACGAGATGGGCCCAAAGAATTTGGGGTAATCTCAGCTAGAAATCCCACTTTTCCAATTCAATCTGAAGCTGCCTGCAATCAATGAGTGTGCTCTGCTTTCCAAATTGAGATTTGAAAAATCTTAAAAGTTTCTTTGCACATCTAAATTTTTCTTCAAACCAAATCATCATCATCTCCTAAAGCCATGCTTCGTTTTCAGCAGTGTGGAAAAGAAAAACGATTCCCAATTGTGAAAGGGACATTTCAATTGCGTTTCCCAATCATTCTTGGATTGTACTCTGAGAGTCCGGTTGATACATAGAACACTATAAGTAAAATAATAATGCACAAGCACTTAAGTTACAAGATAATTTTTAGTTATATTTACTGTTTGTTAGTTAATGCACAAAATAAAAAATTTTGTGCTATTTACTGTTTGATTAACATAAGTACTAGACAGAATAATATAAAATGTATTATAATACCCTTTATGTTATACAATATTTGTTATTAAAAATTCTTATTTTTAAATTTTACAAAATTGAAATTGTAAAAGGAAAAAAAACTAATTCAGATATTGTATAAGTTCAGTTTGCACAATAAAAAAAATGCGATTATGAATTTTTAAAATTTGGTACTCTACTTAAGGTCTTTTTTTGGTCATTTTGTAGGAAAAAAAAAAGTATTTATGCGTAAATAGTAAAAAAGGCTTTAATTAATTTTAATTAAGCCTATTATTCGTTGGAAAGTCCGACTTGTTAAAAGGCCTAGATATAGGAGGTGATGTTAAATTTATCTTTTTAAGTTTTTGTACTGTGGATAAAATTTTTGTCCCTTAATTTTTTGAGGGACAAAAAATAAAAGATTTATTTAGTATCTCAGAATAGTTTTGTCAAGTACCATTATTTTTTTTTAAATCAAACAAAGTATAAAATTTTTTATTATGTCCAATCCATCATTTTAAAGCAAATCAAACGGACCTGAAGGGATTTTGTTTCACCGCAAAGGAATCAAAAGTTGATCCTTAGTCTGTAAAAAGCCAGAGTCACACTTTAACAATTTAAGTAAAATGGCACTTTCTTCTTTTTACTTATTTTAACATTTTGACTATAATTTTAATATCACTAATGACTAAATCAGAAATAAAATAATCTTTTTTGCATTTTGTTAAGTGGTGTAGTATCTATCAAAAACATTAGATGGGATTATTATGAGTTTATTTTTTGGTGAATTTTTTAATTTAAGTGAATCTTTGTCCAAGATCAAAATAATATAAGAAGAATTTTAAGGCTTGAACTCTTTAAAACTTAATTTATTATTACTAAACTAATATTCTATTGATAGTTTAAATTAATAAGTCTACGCATGCATTGAAAAAAAGAAGTGTAAATAAATAATATTGATGTAAAAATCAGGAACAATATTATAACCAAAAAGTGCAACTAACAATAAATTAGAATTGGATGGCGAGAGACAGCAGAATTATTAATTTATCATATAGATACCCATCTCACTGTCGGGTCATGGGGTAGCCAGATAGATGGCCATTGCCAGCAAAGTATTTTATGGATATATTAATTTTTGTGATTATCTTTTGGTTTGCGATTATTAATATATAGCACTGCTTCAAAACATTCTTCAGTTGCAGGCCATTATCCATACAGCAAAACGTGGGAACATAATGCTGTATCTTAACATATAATTGATTAACAGTTGAGTATCATGGATCAATCAATCAACATGACTTTCATATATTTAAAAAGAATGAGATTCATGGGTTAATTCATCAACCTCGTGCTCTTTCTTTCTTTAATTTCACCAAACCCTTTATTTTTAACCCTCAAATTTTGAGGCTCATTACCAAGAGAGAGAATTAAACTTGTGTTAATGTCTCAATTGCTACAAGAAATGAAGATTATGAAATGAAAAAATAGAATGAGAATAAAATGAAATGTAATGGCTATTTAATTAATGTGGAATGAAATTACAATTAATTTAAAAGAAAATAATACCCTTTAATAAAATAAGGCAAAGGAAGAGAACATTGACAAGAGATAAAACTCTTGATAGACTGGGATTAAATATTAAAAAAAAAAAAAAAAACTCTTGATCAACTTTATAACTCCTAATCCTATAATGAAATAAAAGGTGCAGCTAAATTCATTGTCATTGGTCAAGCATCTATCTATTTATTTATGTGAAATTCGTCTAGGTCTTCAAAACGACGGCATGACAGATTGGGAAAGCTCTTAGAGGGCTGCTAATAGAAGATTTGTATGAGCAATAGAATTGGGCCTAATCTAGTTATGCCTTGACGGTCCAAATATTTGAAATCAAGCCGATATCTTATTGAATAGTGAATAAGGCATAGGTATTAGCCCACACATAGAAATAGATATTTGTTGTTAATTGGCGTCAATACTTGATTTGAGCTGCAAAAGGAGTGAAAGAGACATCATGTTAACATACCCAAGGTTTTTGCAGATTTCTTTTCTCACATCTCATATTTTGAAAGTTCAACTTCCAAAAAATAAATTATGTTGAAGTTCTAGAACATACGAATGTGTGAAAAGAAAAAAAGATTTGTAAGAAGGAAAAGGGATGTGCAAAAAGAAATCCAAGATTTTTCTCAGCGAACATATATAGCAAGGCCCAAATGCATTTAAGTTGTGGTCATTTCTTGAAACACCCCGACTTTTCTCAGCACAGACCCCTCAATATTCGGCCCAACACACACCCCATAAAATCGGTGACACCGCTTGCCCTCCTTGGTCCTCTTTTATTAACTGATTTACACCATTAATGGTAATTATTAATTTACTTTCGAGGACCCTTATAAATATCGGGTCATTTACTCAGGTAAATATCTTTTGATCTCGAATTGTATATTGCTTTAATCAAACTATCGAACTGACTTACAGGTCAACACCAACCCCCATGTATAGCTTGAGAGCAACACCGAAAAGAAAAAAGAAATGCATCCTTTTGGGGTTTGGTTCAATGGATAAAAATTTTCTTTCAGTTGTTAAGGCAAGTTTTCTCTGAGAACAACAATTCAATGAAGCTAATCATAAGAGTATTTTTTTTTTTTAATTCAGAATAAAAAGATGTAGATACATTTTTTTTTATTCTTATTTTGGTATTAGATGAAAAAAAAAAAAAACTAATTTTCTAATTGCATAGATTGAGATGAGAGATGCAGAATAAAATGTCATATTTGTATAATCTTTGTTGGGTTAAATTATTAGCAAGTTCTCAAGTTTAGAGAGACGTAAATTTGAATAAATGCACCATCGGCTATGATGAATTAAAAAAATATTGAATCAAAATGAGAATAAAGAGAAAGAATGGAATGGAATGGAATGTTAATTATTTGGAAGGTTATAAAATATAAGATGAAATAGCTAAATTATTTGGTATGCAATATTAATGTAAAATGAAATCATATTTTATTTAAAACACAATAAATGAGGAACATTATTACATTTAATTTTATTCATAGTTTGGTATTAAATGAAAAAACTTAATTTTTTTTAGCCGAGATCCCTTAGAAAATAGCAAAAAACACACCAGTTATTGAAGAACATTATTGCATATAACAACATACATGAAACCTCTATCCAATGACCATAACACAAAATTATCAAAATGCTGAAAATCCTTCTAATCTGAAAAGAAAAACAGTTCATATAAATTCAAACTGGTTTTTCTCTTAATTTCCACTGCTCAGTTATTCTGGTCTTTTGATTCATCGGTGCCAGGCTTCTTTTTGTCATTTCTGAAGAATTTGTTGATGGATGGCATGATCTCTGGTGGTCGCGTCCGTAAGAACTTCCTCAGTCCATGCTCTGCATACCTCTCTCCCTCTTTTGTGTTATCCAGCACTCCCATGCCACGCTTTTCCTTGTCAATTCTGTACAATAATTAATTAATTCAACCCCAAATATATATATCTCCTTTTTCTTGTTCATATCTAAAATCAATTCATAAAATGTGACCTTAGAATTATACCTAACCTCAGGGTTCATGAACAAGTGCCTCACAAGGCTAAAAACTCCTATGCTAGCCACAAAGCCCAATGCTCCCAATAATGGGTAAACCTGAAAATGACAAGTACAAACTTAATACCTATAGATTGAAAGAGAAAACTGGCTCAGTGGAACAAGGTCAAAACCCTAAGGCAGTTTAGACTAAACACTTTGGATTTGAGTCCTAATAATCACACTTATTGTGAGAAATATATTCTTGTCTCGAACAAGGGTTAATATCATACCAAACACAACCAGGTTGTCAACTATAAAAAGTAGAAAAGAGGACACCTAACACCAAATCATGAGAATAGTGCAAAAAATTAACTGCGTAAAGAACAAAAAAGCAAAAGATGATGTGTGATTAAGAAGGCTGAATGTATGGTTTTCTACCTCTGGTTTCATCCAACGATCCATTTGAAAATGCTTTTGTTTGTGACCTCGAGAAAAGAAAAGTGGACTAGAAACTCTTGGATTTCTGATAGGATATTCTACTGCAGGCAAAGATGGAAGACTGTTGTTGTAACAAACTCGAAAAATTCAATAGATGAGCTCATTTTTAATGGAAGACTGTTCTAGAGCTAGGTGGAAGCTCCATTTGATCCATATAAATATATAGAGGAGTCCTAAGATGAGTTGATCAGTCAATCCATAGAGGGAGGAACTACAAGCAAGTGTGAGGAGTCACTTTGCAAGTGTCTCTTGTAAGTGATTGTTATCATTTATTGTAGCTCTTGAAAGGTCTTTTTGATTTTGTAGTGTGATAATATCTTGAGGATGTTTTTCATTGTAACTTGTGTATTATTTTTTTTTTTTCATTAATCTATCTAAGTTTTTGGTTTAAATTTCTTCTTGGTATGCATGAAATCCTCTTTAATTTAATAGTTAGGAGATTAAGTCCTTGTAATCGATGTTTTTGATTGTTGAAGTAAGCTTTAATTTCTCTAAAACAAGAGTAGTGGTTGTCCAACTTTGTATATATTGGATGAGTGAAAGAAATAGGAGGAATTCGCTGAGCACCATTGTTTACCTTGTCTAATTACGATTAACTTTCCTATGTTGGGCAAAAGCTTTCATACCATATTAGGAAATAAATAAATAGAGAAGATTCAGTTTCATAAGCTTATCCCTATTTTTCAAAGCTATTGCATGAGCTTTAGTATATATGTGAGGCATGTTTTCTAATTGAATCAGTTCTTGCCAGTGGAAAAGAAGATTAAATCCTTAGAATTGGACATATATAATAGTTCTTATAACTAAAGGGGTGCCATTAGATTTATTTATGTATTTTTTTTAAAGCTAACTGGTTCTTAATTGTATATATGCCATCCACCCCACATGGACACCCAACCCTAATTATCACAGAATATAACTATCCAAACACAATTGGAACCTTAGAGGTCAGGTGAATGATGAAAACGTGAGAAAAGAAAAACGACGGGAATAAGAAAGACAGAACTTTGATAGAGCAAGGTGGCAGGTCTTCATTGAAGAACAAGAAGAATATATGTTACCTATAACCTGCAGGATAAAGCGTAACCGGTTGCAAAAAGAGACCTAGATCTTTTTTCTCTTTTGTGTTAGTGGTTCTTTGTGCTATATTGAATTCCCATGTGACAACCTCACCCTTTTTATCTGTTGCGTTTGGTGGTCTTTGTCTTACATTGTATTGCCATGTGACAGCCTCGTGGGTTCGAACGATATTAAAATTCTCATGACCACAACCCTTTTTGTTTTTTTTTTTTCCGTTTCTATTTTTCTTTTTATTTTGCGAATCACTGTTGTTTATTATTATATTAAATACTAATTAATATAATTTAAGTTAGATAAAACTATAAAAGTAATAAAATTTTCTCCTATTATGTTCTAATGTAATAACATTTATAGGACTCTTTCTATTTTCTAGTGTTTTTTATATAAAAATAAATTATCAAGAATTAATTTAAACTAAAAGCTCGTATTATTAAGTTAATTAGCCTCAGCTGATTGTTTTAACCAAAAAGCTAAAACTATTAATGAAGGCAACAAATAATTTTATATTTTAGCTAATAAAAATATTCTTTTGACAATTATATTTTGATTCCAATTAAATATTTAAATAAGATTGATCATATAAATAAGCGAGACAAAAGGATTTTATCCCGACTCTCCCAGCTTGTAGAGTATGCGGCTTCCATGAGGACCCCTAGAGCATTCACTCATCATATCCTTTTAGGGCATGCCGTATAATTCTTTAAAATTATTAAGTGCATTTTCTATAAAATTCCATGATTGATCACCTACTTTGCAGAATCTTGGGTATGTGTTAATTATTGAGTAATCTTAGTTTTACAACTCTTATGTGTGCACAAACCTTTGTAACTTGTTAGTATCAAATATGATTTCACGCAAGAAAATGTTATTTAGTGACATAAGCAAGCAAAAGAATTTACACTTTAACAGCTATTTTTCAATCTCTAAGCAATCAATCACAATTTTTTTTTGGCTTAAAAATAATATTTTAATTTAACCACCAATTTAGCGACAGATATACAATTATCAGAATTGCTATAACAATTCTTAAAAAAAATTTAAAATTAAGCGAGAAAGACTTTTTTGATATAGAAGTGCATTTATAGAAGGTCTCCTTTAAGATCAAACAATTCCATTGAATTGAGTATGATTGTATGTGTGATAGCATCTACTACATCAGGAATATCAATGAACCCGGTTATTAAAATTGTTCAGGATACCCATTTTTAGCTTCTAGAATCTTTTTGTTTCTCTTTTCATCTTTAGATTTCTATTTTAACACTCTGGGACCCCATTTTTTATTTAATTTATTTTTTATTAATAATTAATTAAAATTCATTTGTTAATTAGGATGTATCTATTTATCTATCTCTTCGACTTGAAATGGGAGTAGGTGCTAATGTGCCTCCGATGATCCACATCTAAGGATCTTGCTAGCACATTGAACTATCCATGTGGCTGAGAGCTCTCACAGCCCAGGCACAACCATGCAATTATCATCAGGGGCTCACTCTACCACTTAGACGATTTTAATTGTTAAAATCCACATTCCTCAGAGGCTTTTAAGCTTTCTGCATATTATGAGCTCGATCATGTCCCTCAAGAATCAAGATCAACAACTGGGACTGACTTGTCAATAGCAGCGTCGAGCTTTCCGGCGGCTGCACGTAAGATAAGGGCACAGAAGAGTGAAGATTATACCAGCTGCACACAAGTATTTGATCCATGGTTTCGTGCTTAATCTTTACTTAATGTTGTTTTGGTATATCACTAATCGATTTATTAAAGAAAAGAAAGGATGAGATTAAATGTTATGCTTGGTCGGGTTGGTGGGTGAAACTTATGACCAGAGAAAAGAAAGGCAAATAGTTATTTTACAGTTGATTAGCATGGTAAATGAATTTTTACACCAAAAATTCCATTACGTTTTTCAGCATGTGTCGGATTGTTTATAACTTGGAGAAAACAAGAGATTTAATTTGCATTGTGAGCAAAAAAAATCTAGATTGTTTATATGGCATACAAAATAAAAAGAAAGAAAAGAAATAGCTTTCTGTTTGAATAGGCGCATGCATGGTCACATATGATAGAACACCACCAACTAATTCCCACAAACCCTTGATTTATTTATTTCTCTATGCCAAAATTTGTTTATATTTTGGATTCAGGGATATGTTACTTAATGTAGGAGATATATAAAATAGAATGAGAACCTCCCTTCTAGAGGTAATGATTGAATATTCTCAGGTCCATGGAAGGAGATTGCCCCAAAGCTTTACTAATCGCCATCATAACTATTTTACAATGACATTCTAAAAGGTAAAAATGCATATCAAAAAGTTTTAAATTATAGAAACTTTTGTATTGAATAATACATCATCGCTATAAGTTATCAATACCATCATTATCATTATTCTTACTCATTGAACGTAATTTCCTTTGTCAATGTTTGATATTTGGTATGTATCCCTTTCAATGAAAAAAAAAAAAAGAAAAAGCATTGCCATATATAAATAAGCCTAAACAGTGATATTTTAAAATTTAACCAGTATATAAATAATACAATTATAAACTATAAATATAACAGTATCAAATATGAATTATACAACAGCTGTTGCCTCATATGCCCTTTACTTGGGCTCTTATTAAATAGTTTAGATTATTCACAATTCATTCTCATATTAAAGAGTGCAGTTCTACTTCAAACTTGGGACCCTTGTGGAAGAAATTTTTACAAAACTCTCCAAATGTCATGGATTTGTGGAGTGGTGGGGTGCTTTCATCTGTCCAAGCTTTTGCTGCAGGTTCTATATATGAGGCTTTCTTTGGATGGATAAATAAAATAGGCAACGCTTGTACGTGCCGTGCTTGAATTTGCCACTGCCCTGTGCTCAGCACCAACAAAGCTTCCTTTACTTATAATCTGTATCAATCAGACAATCGTCGTAAAAAGAAGTTCATTGCATTAGCCATTTACAGTTAATTTAGAATTTGAAATATAATTTGTTGATACTACAAGTTACTTTTACAAATGAACTTGCGGATAACTTGAATGAAATGAAATAATCATCTGCAAATAACTTGTACAAGAAACCAAAAGTAGAAGCTCTAGGTTAAATAATTAAGCATTTTATAGAGGCTGACTAGGTTGCTTTTGATCCTTTTTCTTTTCTGAAAAGTAAGATACAATATAAAAGGACTTCCTAAATTTATCTGCAGTGGCTGCTTTTGTATATTTTCAATATATATGCATCCAGCTATTCTTAATTGATAATTAGAGCTTCATTATTTTTAAAACAAACAAGATCACTGAAGCGAGTGTAGCCTTTTTCAACGAAGTCTTTTTTATACGCATATAGTTCTTAACCCAAGAACAAAGGGGAAGACTCTCACAATGGAGAAAACTCTCAAATTTCATTAATCATTCCATCTTCCTTCATGTGTTACAAAAACTCCTATTTATAGAGCAAGTTGGCTTCTAGGATAAGCTAGCTTAAAGGCTAAGTTTCCTCAAGCTTCTTAGAGAAGCTTACTTAAAGGCTAAGTCTTTCACAAGCTTCTTAGAGAAGCTTACTTCAAGACTAAGACAATACTTGCTTCTAAGAGAAGCTTTGTCTTGACTTTCAAGAGAAGCTAACTTTTTAAGAGATTACAAAGATTAAACTATCATGCAATAACCAAAGTGTAGATAAATGTATGTTACAATATTACCTAGAAAAATAAAAGGACTTCGAAGGTTACAAGGCATATAATCCAACTTGGAAAACATCAAAAGTCAACTCAAAATAATAGCCCAAAAATAAGCACCAAAATTCACTAAAAATAAGAAAATGGGTTGATCCAAAAACATTTAACCCAAATCTTCAAGTTGGTTATTCCATGCTTTTGTTAGGTGAAAGTCTTCATCAATAATTTGTAAGAGTGTGACCCGTTTTGGTGTTCACTTGAGTCCAATTGCATCTTTCCTAGCTTGTACTTCCATGTTAAAGCCTTGCAAAGTTTCTTTTATCTTCTGAGCCTTGGCTCTAGTCATGGGTCATCCAGTTGCATGCATAGGTTTAATAGGTTGGCTAGTTGGATCTCTATCATTCTCAAATCCTAGCCTGACAATTGAGGACACTAAACATCACCTAGATACACCAAACAAGGTACATATCGTTTCAGGTATTAACTTTCCCCCTTCCTCACTTTACAATTCTCCACCCCCTCGTTATTTTTTTTAAAAAATACCAATTATGCCCTCACCCTCAACCCCCACCATCTTTGAAACCCTAGTCCCCTCCCCCACCGCCACACATCACTCTCTTCTCTTCTCTTCCATTTTCTTGGATTTTGAAGATAAATCTTAATGTATGTGTGTCTATCTAAATATATTTGTTCATCTTTGGAGGAAAAATAGAGGAAAAATGGTGAAAAAATGGCTTGGTTTGCGGTGGCTGGTTAAACGGCTATTTATAGCAATGTGAAGAGGAAAACAACACTAGAGAGCCATTTGCTAGTATAAATGGCTCTCTAGGGCCGTTTTCCTCTTTACATGGCTGTAAACAGTTGTTTGGCCTTCCACTTCACCCCGTGAACCTCTTTTGACAATTGAACGGCTGTGTAGAGCCATTTAGACTACCTAATGGCTCTCCACAATCGTTTGGCTCTCCCATTTTGTTTAATTATTTGTTAAATTATCTATTTAATTATTTATTAAATTATTTATTTAATTGTCTATTAAATTATTTGTTAAATTATTTGTTTAATTATCTGTTTAATTATCTATTAAATCATATGTTAAATGATCTATTTAATTATCTATTAAATTATATGTTAAATTATCTGTTTACTTATCTATTAAATTATTTGTTTAATTATTTATTAAATTATCTATTTAATTATGTGTTAAATTATCTTAATGGCTCTGTATTAGAGTTGTTTTCCCCTTTGAACAACTTTTTACAGCTGTTTTGCATCTCATGTGAGAGTGGAGCAAGCCGAAGAGCATTTGGGTCATTTCTAGGAAAAGAGGAGGGGGGGAATGTAAAAGTGGGAGAGGGGAAAAGGTAATACCGTATCGTTTCACACTTATCCAAATACATTTACACACATGGGAAAACTGTAAGTCCTACAATTCATCCAAAATAAATTACACACAGGAAAATTCAAAGTCATTCACTTTCTTGCTGGGAAAACCAAGAGCTCACTACACAAGAGTCAACTCTGATCCAAATTACCTCACTTAACGTCTATTTATAACACAGCACACGACCTCCTGCGCTGTTTATCTTCCAATTCTAAACACTTTAGTCACACAGTTCATTCTTTTGGAGGTTTTCTTTCTGGAACTACTCTATCAAAATGGAAGGAAAATGCAGTGAGGGGCCGGCAATAGGGATAGACCTTGGCACCACTTACTCATGCGTTGCTGTCTGGCTGAATGATAGGGTGGAGATCATCACCAATGACCAAGGGAACAGGACTACTCCATCTTATGTTGCCTTCACAGATACCCAAAGGATGACTGGCGATGCTGCAAAGAACCAGGCTGCGGCAAATCCAACCAACACTGTATTCGGTAACTCATTTTCATCTCATTAACTTTTTCAACAATGGACAGGTACCCGGTCCTATATGATTTGGGGAAAATCAAGTTGAGAAAAATAATAAAAAGAATCTACCATTTAATTATTGTAATTCAAGTTTTGTTGAATTGTTATATTTAAGATTTTATTTTTTAATATCTGATTTGTAATTTCCATTATGTCCATTTAAATGTCTAAAATCTAAGAATTTGAATGTCTCGACACGTCTATATTTTTTTAGTTTTGAATTTTAAATTTAAAAGCTTAACCAGTTTTAGCGTAATTCATCATCGTTTTGCAGATGCCAAAAGGTTGATTGGCAGGAATTTTAGTGACCCTTGTGTTTTGAATGATAGTATGCTGTGGCCATTTAAGGTGACTGCTGGTCCTGATGACAAACCCATGATTGTTGTTACTTATAAAAGTGAAGAGAAACATTTTTATGCTGAGGAGATCTCATCCATGATCCTAACAAAGATGCGTGAGATTGCTGAGAATTATCTTGGTTCAACCGTGAAGAATGCTGTTGTAACTGTGCCGGCTTATTTCAATAATTCTCAGCGTCAAGCCACCAAGGATGCCGGTGCTATTGCGGGCCTAAATATTATGCGAATGATCAATGAACCCACTGCGGCTGCTATTGCCTATGGTCTTGACAAGAAATCTAGTATTGTTGGTGAAAGAAATATTTTTGTGTTTGATCTTGGTGGTGGTACTTTTGATGTATCTCTTCTTAAAATAACAGAGAATGTCTTTGAAGTTAAGGCAACTGCCGGTGACACACACCTTGGAGGAGAGGACTTTGATAACAGATTGGTGAATCACTTTGTACTTCAGTTCAAGAGAAAGAACAAGAAGGATATAAGTGGAAATGCAAGAGCCCTTAGGAGGTTGAGAACTGCTTGTGAGAGGGGCAAGAGGGCTCTATCATCAACTATTGATGCCACTATTGAGGTAGATTGCTTGTGTGATGGTATTGACTTTTCTTCAACAATCACTCGTGCTAAGTTTGAGGAACTCAACATGGACCTTTTTACGCAGTGTCTTCAGACTGTGGAGATGTGTCTTAAAGATGCTAAGATGAATAAGTACGATGTCCATGACGTTGTTATTGTTGGTGGTTCTACCAGGATTCCCAAGGTACAGCAGCTACTGAGGAATTTCTTCAACGGGAAGGATCTCTGCAAGGACATCAATCCCGACGAGGCTGTTGCTTTTGGTGCAGCTGTCCAGGCAGCCGTCTTGAGTGGTCAAGGCAATGAGAAAGTTAACAGCTTAACACTACTGGATGTCACTCCGTTGTCCTTAGGTGTCGATGTCAAAGGAGATCTCATGTCTGTTGTAATACCTCGTAACACTATCATTCCTACAAAGAAGGAAGGCGGATTCACTACTTGTTTTGATAATCAGAGTAGTATATTGTTGTCGATATATGAGGGCGAGAGAACAATTGCAAGCGAGAACAACTTGTTGGGTCTGTTTACGCTCTCAGGCATCCCTCCAGCTCTCCGCCATGTCCCTTCGGTCAAAGTTTGCTTTGATATAGACACTAATGGTATCTTAAAGGTCACTGCAGTGGAAAAAGCATCTGGGAATGAGAATGGGATAGCCATAACTAATGTACTTGGAAGTTTATCAGAAAAAGAAATATCTAGGATGATTCAAGACGCTGAGAAATTCAAGGTCGAAGATGAGAGGCGCAGAAAGAAGGCTTTAGCAAAAAATGATTTGGAGGATCATATCTACTACATGAAGAAGGCTTTGAAAGAAAAGGAGATTAGTTCAAAGATTTCTCCAGGAGAGATGGGCTATATGCAGAACGCAATTACGCGGGTCTTGTTATGGCTTGATGGAAACCAGAACGCAGAAGCAGGTGAGTTGGAGCATAGAAAGAAGGAGCTGATGAATGCTTGTACTCCTATTGTCTGGTTGAAGTTAGTGATGATGAGGATGATGGTATGAATGATTTTTGTTTCTAGTCCTTTGACTAATGCTAGGGACTTGCAAGGTAGTTGGTTGTTTACCTTCTTAGGTTTCTCTTTTGGGTTGGATTGAATTATCAGGTCTGTTTATGAGTGATGTATGGTTATGAATGGTATTGACATGATTATATGGTTTATCTTTTCTGGTTTACGTAGTATATGGTACATTGCTCATGCTAAGAGAAAGTCATTTAAGCTTTTAGAGCTTGTCTGGGTAGAATTTATTTATTTTTTTTATCTCGAGTGCTTCTAACAAAAAAAAAAAATTATAATTTTTAAATGTTTGGATTGATCTTTAGAAAAAATAGCATATTCAGAAGTTATTTTTTCAATAAGTTAATATGTATATTTTTCCTTTTTAAAATTAAGTCTTTTATTCTCTTCCACTCAGCACACATTAGGTAACCTTATATTGCAAAGAGTGCCAATACCCATGTGATCCGGTGCCTGCTTGGCCACAATGAGGATGAAACTCAGAGCACTTGTGGGGCTCTCTTCTTTGGGACTACTGCTCTTGTGCCACAAACAAGAAAAGAAAACTGATGCTCCATTGCATGTTACCCCCTCGTGGGAATATCATAATCGTCCTTCGTACGAAAACAAACAATTGACAAGTACCAGACAGTTAGCTTGTGAGCCCCCAGTTGTGAATTTTGGTATCTCTCAGCCCATAGAAAATGAAAGAAAAGAAAAGAAAATGAGGTACACATTGAGTTGTGCCTGAAATTTTCTCTCCTTCTTTTTCTCACTTGAGCTTGACATTTTTGTTGCAGCCCTAGCAACTTTCTCATCCAAGTAGCTACTAAGATATTTTTTTTTTCATTGAGCCTTGTTCATTTCATGCTTTGATTCATAAATGCTAGTAATTAATCCATTATGCAGGGCTCTATAAGCATTTTGATATAAAGAATCTTATTTTTAAACGTGAAAATGAAAAGATATTATGAGATTTGTAGAGTCATAGTATATAAAATGGTTCTAGCTTAGGTTTGGACTAAGCTAGTACCAAAACTAAAACTAAAGCTCCATCTCTAATGCTTAAGTTAATATTATCTTAAAAACGAAGACATTTAGGGTTTTTTCACTGTAGTAATCAAGTATTAACAAAAATAAATTGATTGGATGCTTGGTGTTGACAACAAAAGTCCAACATGAATGTGATGAGCTAATCATAATTAGAAAGCAGTGGCAACAAGACCCATCACGAGAGAGCATACTGTAGAGATTCATCTTTACATTTGGTATTGAGATTCATTGTTAACGGAAGCATGCAACCTTTTTAATTTGTTGAGTGCTTTAATGACCAATAACATGAAGCCCACTATTCTTGTTCAAAACAAACCGAATCATCTTGGAAGCTAAAGCAAATATTAGGTTAATCATCAGATCTTGTAATCTATAATTAAACTTGAATAAAATTTGGATTAACCTCGTTTGTCGTGTCCTTATTCTTCATTTTTAGATTGCTAGCATGTGTGAGATACTCCTAACCTACCTAATCACATGCATTAAAACAAAATATATCAGATAACCAAGCTTCAGGGAAGCTCTCAAGCTCATTAGCATTTATAATTGAGTTATATGCTACTTGTAGTTGGACATATTCTTTAATTTCCCTCTCTCTCTCTCTCTCTCTAAAATAGTGTCTCCAGATTTATTCTCAACTAATACCTTGTTCATCTTTCATTAAATTTTTCTATCAACATTTCACAATATTTTAATTCAATTAAATTTGTTAGAACTTAATCGGCTGGGCTTATCAAGACTAATATACACATTTTGACCAAAGGGATTTTCTGTGTTACTAGGCTGAAAAACAAGGTAAGCTTACATACGTTAGATGAGGTTACTTTATTGTTGACCGTTGGATTGAAGGGACTCATGACCCGGTAACTTTGTTATTGTTTATAATAACAAGTTTGCCACTTATAAGTCTAATTTGCTAGTTATGCCCCAAAAAGTCAAAAGATAATAATAATAATAATAATAATAATAATAATAATAATATTAATAATATTAATAATAATAATAATAATAATAATATTAATAATAATTGTTTGTGGCTATTGATACTATGTTGAAGATATTAGTTTTATAGGTTCTTCCCAACTATAAAATACACTTTTTTTTTTTAAATAAAATAAAATAAAACTCTCAAATTAAACATTATCAATATCCAATAAATGATATATTTTTAATAATTCAATAACTTTAATTTGACAACACCTTTTAAATGAAATCAGATTAACCAAATTAAGGTAACTAATCCCTAGTTGTTTTTTTGGGTAATAAATTAATCCCTAGTTTCTTAATAAAACAAAAGACCATAGTTTTATCAATAATTCTACTCCTATTGTATGTTAGAAAGTTTTAATTTTATTTGAATTTAGCTCATATGAAACTTTTAGGATGATAATAAACCTGGACATAAATGTAATGAATTCTTAGCCTGATTATTCATTCCCTACTTTTACAAATCTAAATTTTCTATAGTGACATAGTCAATAGCATAATATAATAAAGATTTTTCACATAACTTAATCAATGCATAATTCTATACTATTTAATCCACTCAACCAGTGCTACATCATGATTGCATGAATACTAGGACATCCCAACTGCTACTCTACCCCTTTAATTTTCCCTGTCTGCCTTTGGGTCTCCATAAACTTTGGGTTCCTAGTGCAATTTTTCATAGTTAATGGGCTATTTAGGAATTCTATTAATACGGGCACCAACCAGTTGCCCTGTAACCTGTCCAGGTTGCCGACAACCATTGGCTAGCAAAGCAACTACTATTTTTGCTTCTAATTGGTTTTTCCAACTCAACTCTAATCATGAAATGCTGATTGGGAAAGTTCACAATCACTTGCTTTAGCTGAAGTTGACTTTTATAATTTCAACATTAATCTTATGAGCTGTGACTCTTTATTAAGTCACTCACTTTTCTTTTTTTAATCAATTAAAAAATTTTATAAAAAATAATTTGATATAATAATATATATTTATAGTTAAAAGAATACGTATATTTTATACTTTAAGATTAAATTTAATTTTTTTAATGTATTTTGATTTTTTTTATATTTTAAATTAATTAAAAAAATCTTGATTCGAATAACCAATGAGTGACTCTACCAACGCATCACATGCTTGAGATAGTGACTTTTTTCACGAGATGGGCCCAAAGAATTTGGGGTAATCTCAGCTAGAAATCCCACTTTTCCAATTCAATCTGAAGCTGCCTGCAATCAATGAGTGTGCTCTGCTTTCCAAATTGAGATTTGAAAAATCTTAAAAGTTTCTTTGCACATCTAAATTTTTCTTCAAACCAAATCATCATCATCTCCTAAAGCCATGCTTCGTTTTCAGCAGTGTGGAAAAGAAAAACGATTCCCAATTGTGAAAGGGACATTTCAATTGCGTTTCCCAATCATTCTTGGATTGTACTCTGAGAGTCCGGTTGATACATAGAACACTATAAGTAAAATAATAATGCACAAGCACTTAAGTTACAAGATAATTTTTAGTTATATTTACTGTTTGTTAGTTAATGCACAAAATAAAAAATTTTGTGCTATTTACTGTTTGATTAACATAAGTACTAGACAGAATAATATAAAATGTATTATAATACCCTTTATGTTATACAATATTTGTTATTAAAAATTCTTATTTTTAAATTTTACAAAATTGAAATTGTAAAAGGAAAAAAAACTAATTCAGATATTGTATAAGTTCAGTTTGCACAATAAAAAAAATGCGATTATGAATTTTTAAAATTTGGTACTCTACTTAAGGTCTTTTTTTGGTCATTTTGTAGGAAAAAAAAAAGTATTTATGCGTAAATAGTAAAAAAGGCTTTAATTAATTTTAATTAAGCCTATTATTCGTTGGAAAGTCCGACTTGTTAAAAGGCCTAGATATAGGAGGTGATGTTAAATTTATCTTTTTAAGTTTTTGTACTGTGGATAAAATTTTTGTCCCTTAATTTTTTGAGGGACAAAAAATAAAAGATTTATTTAGTATCTCAGAATAGTTTTGTCAAGTACCATTATTTTTTTTTAAATCAAACAAAGTATAAAATTTTTTATTATGTCCAATCCATCATTTTAAAGCAAATCAAACGGACCTGAAGGGATTTTGTTTCACCGCAAAGGAATCAAAAGTTGATCCTTAGTCTGTAAAAAGCCAGAGTCACACTTTAACAATTTAAGTAAAATGGCACTTTCTTCTTTTTACTTATTTTAACATTTTGACTATAATTTTAATATCACTAATGACTAAATCAGAAATAAAATAATCTTTTTTGCATTTTGTTAAGTGGTGTAGTATCTATCAAAAACATTAGATGGGATTATTATGAGTTTATTTTTTGGTGAATTTTTTAATTTAAGTGAATCTTTGTCCAAGATCAAAATAATATAAGAAGAATTTTAAGGCTTGAACTCTTTAAAACTTAATTTATTATTACTAAACTAATATTCTATTGATAGTTTAAATTAATAAGTCTACGCATGCATTGAAAAAAAGAAGTGTAAATAAATAATATTGATGTAAAAATCAGGAACAATATTATAACCAAAAAGTGCAACTAACAATAAATTAGAATTGGATGGCGAGAGACAGCAGAATTATTAATTTATCATATAGATACCCATCTCACTGTCGGGTCATGGGGTAGCCAGATAGATGGCCATTGCCAGCAAAGTATTTTATGGATATATTAATTTTTGTGATTATCTTTTGGTTTGCGATTATTAATATATAGCACTGCTTCAAAACATTCTTCAGTTGCAGGCCATTATCCATACAGCAAAACGTGGGAACATAATGCTGTATCTTAACATATAATTGATTAACAGTTGAGTATCATGGATCAATCAATCAACATGACTTTCATATATTTAAAAAGAATGAGATTCATGGGTTAATTCATCAACCTCGTGCTCTTTCTTTCTTTAATTTCACCAAACCCTTTATTTTTAACCCTCAAATTTTGAGGCTCATTACCAAGAGAGAGAATTAAACTTGTGTTAATGTCTCAATTGCTACAAGAAATGAAGATTATGAAATGAAAAAATAGAATGAGAATAAAATGAAATGTAATGGCTATTTAATTAATGTGGAATGAAATTACAATTAATTTAAAAGAAAATAATACCCTTTAATAAAATAAGGCAAAGGAAGAGAACATTGACAAGAGATAAAACTCTTGATAGACTGGGATTAAATATTAAAAAAAAAAAAAAAAACTCTTGATCAACTTTATAACTCCTAATCCTATAATGAAATAAAAGGTGCAGCTAAATTCATTGTCATTGGTCAAGCATCTATCTATTTATTTATGTGAAATTCGTCTAGGTCTTCAAAACGACGGCATGACAGATTGGGAAAGCTCTTAGAGGGCTGCTAATAGAAGATTTGTATGAGCAATAGAATTGGGCCTAATCTAGTTATGCCTTGACGGTCCAAATATTTGAAATCAAGCCGATATCTTATTGAATAGTGAATAAGGCATAGGTATTAGCCCACACATAGAAATAGATATTTGTTGTTAATTGGCGTCAATACTTGATTTGAGCTGCAAAAGGAGTGAAAGAGACATCATGTTAACATACCCAAGGTTTTTGCAGATTTCTTTTCTCACATCTCATATTTTGAAAGTTCAACTTCCAAAAAATAAATTATGTTGAAGTTCTAGAACATACGAATGTGTGAAAAGAAAAAAAGATTTGTAAGAAGGAAAAGGGATGTGCAAAAAGAAATCCAAGATTTTTCTCAGCGAACATATATAGCAAGGCCCAAATGCATTTAAGTTGTGGTCATTTCTTGAAACACCCCGACTTTTCTCAGCACAGACCCCTCAATATTCGGCCCAACACACACCCCATAAAATCGGTGACACCGCTTGCCCTCCTTGGTCCTCTTTTATTAACTGATTTACACCATTAATGGTAATTATTAATTTACTTTCGAGGACCCTTATAAATATCGGGTCATTTACTCAGGTAAATATCTTTTGATCTCGAATTGTATATTGCTTTAATCAAACTATCGAACTGACTTACAGGTCAACACCAACCCCCATGTATAGCTTGAGAGCAACACCGAAAAGAAAAAAGAAATGCATCCTTTTGGGGTTTGGTTCAATGGATAAAAATTTTCTTTCAGTTGTTAAGGCAAGTTTTCTCTGAGAACAACAATTCAATGAAGCTAATCATAAGAGTATTTTTTTTTTTTAATTCAGAATAAAAAGATGTAGATACATTTTTTTTTATTCTTATTTTGGTATTAGATGAAAAAAAAAAAAAACTAATTTTCTAATTGCATAGATTGAGATG
Source organism: Bauhinia variegata (assembly GCA_022379115.2). Lineage (NCBI taxonomy): Eukaryota > Viridiplantae > Streptophyta > Magnoliopsida > Fabales > Fabaceae > Bauhinia > Bauhinia variegata. Next base: position 17,830,955 of record CM039428.1, on the reverse strand, counting down.
AGAGATGCAGAATAAAATGTCATATTTGTATAATCTTTGTTGGGTTAAATTATTAGCAAGTTCTCAAGTTTAGAGAGACGTAAATTTGAATAAATGCACCATCGGCTATGATGAATTAAAAAAATATTGAATCAAAATGAGAATAAAGAGAAAGAATGGAATGGAATGGAATGTTAATTATTTGGAAGGTTATAAAATATAAGATGAAATAGCTAAATTATTTGGTATGCAATATTAATGTAAAATGAAATCATATTTTATTTAAAACACAATAAATGAGGAACATTATTACATTTAATTTTATTCATAGTTTGGTATTAAATGAAAAAACTTAATTTTTTTTAGCCGAGATCCCTTAGAAAATAGCAAAAAACACACCAGTTATTGAAGAACATTATTGCATATAACAACATACATGAAACCTCTATCCAATGACCATAACACAAAATTATCAAAATGCTGAAAATCCTTCTAATCTGAAAAGAAAAACAGTTCATATAAATTCAAACTGGTTTTTCTCTTAATTTCCACTGCTCAGTTATTCTGGTCTTTTGATTCATCGGTGCCAGGCTTCTTTTTGTCATTTCTGAAGAATTTGTTGATGGATGGCATGATCTCTGGTGGTCGCGTCCGTAAGAACTTCCTCAGTCCATGCTCTGCATACCTCTCTCCCTCTTTTGTGTTATCCAGCACTCCCATGCCACGCTTTTCCTTGTCAATTCTGTACAATAATTAATTAATTCAACCCCAAATATATATATCTCCTTTTTCTTGTTCATATCTAAAATCAATTCATAAAATGTGACCTTAGAATTATACCTAACCTCAGGGTTCATGAACAAGTGCCTCACAAGGCTAAAAACTCCTATGCTAGCCACAAAGCCCAATGCTCCCAATAATGGGTAAACCTGAAAATGACAAGTACAAACTTAATACCTATAGATTGAAAGAGAAAACTGGCTCAGTGGAACAAGGTCAAAACCCTAAGGCAGTTTAGACTAAACACTTTGGATTTGAGTCCTAATAATCACACTTATTGTGAGAAATATATTCTTGTCTCGAACAAGGGTTAATATCATACCAAACACAACCAGGTTGTCAACTATAAAAAGTAGAAAAGAGGACACCTAACACCAAATCATGAGAATAGTGCAAAAAATTAACTGCGTAAAGAACAAAAAAGCAAAAGATGATGTGTGATTAAGAAGGCTGAATGTATGGTTTTCTACCTCTGGTTTCATCCAACGATCCATTTGAAAATGCTTTTGTTTGTGACCTCGAGAAAAGAAAAGTGGACTAGAAACTCTTGGATTTCTGATAGGATATTCTACTGCAGGCAAAGATGGAAGACTGTTGTTGTAACAAACTCGAAAAATTCAATAGATGAGCTCATTTTTAATGGAAGACTGTTCTAGAGCTAGGTGGAAGCTCCATTTGATCCATATAAATATATAGAGGAGTCCTAAGATGAGTTGATCAGTCAATCCATAGAGGGAGGAACTACAAGCAAGTGTGAGGAGTCACTTTGCAAGTGTCTCTTGTAAGTGATTGTTATCATTTATTGTAGCTCTTGAAAGGTCTTTTTGATTTTGTAGTGTGATAATATCTTGAGGATGTTTTTCATTGTAACTTGTGTATTATTTTTTTTTTTTCATTAATCTATCTAAGTTTTTGGTTTAAATTTCTTCTTGGTATGCATGAAATCCTCTTTAATTTAATAGTTAGGAGATTAAGTCCTTGTAATCGATGTTTTTGATTGTTGAAGTAAGCTTTAATTTCTCTAAAACAAGAGTAGTGGTTGTCCAACTTTGTATATATTGGATGAGTGAAAGAAATAGGAGGAATTCGCTGAGCACCATTGTTTACCTTGTCTAATTACGATTAACTTTCCTATGTTGGGCAAAAGCTTTCATACCATATTAGGAAATAAATAAATAGAGAAGATTCAGTTTCATAAGCTTATCCCTATTTTTCAAAGCTATTGCATGAGCTTTAGTATATATGTGAGGCATGTTTTCTAATTGAATCAGTTCTTGCCAGTGGAAAAGAAGATTAAATCCTTAGAATTGGACATATATAATAGTTCTTATAACTAAAGGGGTGCCATTAGATTTATTTATGTATTTTTTTTAAAGCTAACTGGTTCTTAATTGTATATATGCCATCCACCCCACATGGACACCCAACCCTAATTATCACAGAATATAACTATCCAAACACAATTGGAACCTTAGAGGTCAGGTGAATGATGAAAACGTGAGAAAAGAAAAACGACGGGAATAAGAAAGACAGAACTTTGATAGAGCAAGGTGGCAGGTCTTCATTGAAGAACAAGAAGAATATATGTTACCTATAACCTGCAGGATAAAGCGTAACCGGTTGCAAAAAGAGACCTAGATCTTTTTTCTCTTTTGTGTTAGTGGTTCTTTGTGCTATATTGAATTCCCATGTGACAACCTCACCCTTTTTATCTGTTGCGTTTGGTGGTCTTTGTCTTACATTGTATTGCCATGTGACAGCCTCGTGGGTTCGAACGATATTAAAATTCTCATGACCACAACCCTTTTTGTTTTTTTTTTTTCCGTTTCTATTTTTCTTTTTATTTTGCGAATCACTGTTGTTTATTATTATATTAAATACTAATTAATATAATTTAAGTTAGATAAAACTATAAAAGTAATAAAATTTTCTCCTATTATGTTCTAATGTAATAACATTTATAGGACTCTTTCTATTTTCTAGTGTTTTTTATATAAAAATAAATTATCAAGAATTAATTTAAACTAAAAGCTCGTATTATTAAGTTAATTAGCCTCAGCTGATTGTTTTAACCAAAAAGCTAAAACTATTAATGAAGGCAACAAATAATTTTATATTTTAGCTAATAAAAATATTCTTTTGACAATTATATTTTGATTCCAATTAAATATTTAAATAAGATTGATCATATAAATAAGCGAGACAAAAGGATTTTATCCCGACTCTCCCAGCTTGTAGAGTATGCGGCTTCCATGAGGACCCCTAGAGCATTCACTCATCATATCCTTTTAGGGCATGCCGTATAATTCTTTAAAATTATTAAGTGCATTTTCTATAAAATTCCATGATTGATCACCTACTTTGCAGAATCTTGGGTATGTGTTAATTATTGAGTAATCTTAGTTTTACAACTCTTATGTGTGCACAAACCTTTGTAACTTGTTAGTATCAAATATGATTTCACGCAAGAAAATGTTATTTAGTGACATAAGCAAGCAAAAGAATTTACACTTTAACAGCTATTTTTCAATCTCTAAGCAATCAATCACAATTTTTTTTTGGCTTAAAAATAATATTTTAATTTAACCACCAATTTAGCGACAGATATACAATTATCAGAATTGCTATAACAATTCTTAAAAAAAATTTAAAATTAAGCGAGAAAGACTTTTTTGATATAGAAGTGCATTTATAGAAGGTCTCCTTTAAGATCAAACAATTCCATTGAATTGAGTATGATTGTATGTGTGATAGCATCTACTACATCAGGAATATCAATGAACCCGGTTATTAAAATTGTTCAGGATACCCATTTTTAGCTTCTAGAATCTTTTTGTTTCTCTTTTCATCTTTAGATTTCTATTTTAACACTCTGGGACCCCATTTTTTATTTAATTTATTTTTTATTAATAATTAATTAAAATTCATTTGTTAATTAGGATGTATCTATTTATCTATCTCTTCGACTTGAAATGGGAGTAGGTGCTAATGTGCCTCCGATGATCCACATCTAAGGATCTTGCTAGCACATTGAACTATCCATGTGGCTGAGAGCTCTCACAGCCCAGGCACAACCATGCAATTATCATCAGGGGCTCACTCTACCACTTAGACGATTTTAATTGTTAAAATCCACATTCCTCAGAGGCTTTTAAGCTTTCTGCATATTATGAGCTCGATCATGTCCCTCAAGAATCAAGATCAACAACTGGGACTGACTTGTCAATAGCAGCGTCGAGCTTTCCGGCGGCTGCACGTAAGATAAGGGCACAGAAGAGTGAAGATTATACCAGCTGCACACAAGTATTTGATCCATGGTTTCGTGCTTAATCTTTACTTAATGTTGTTTTGGTATATCACTAATCGATTTATTAAAGAAAAGAAAGGATGAGATTAAATGTTATGCTTGGTCGGGTTGGTGGGTGAAACTTATGACCAGAGAAAAGAAAGGCAAATAGTTATTTTACAGTTGATTAGCATGGTAAATGAATTTTTACACCAAAAATTCCATTACGTTTTTCAGCATGTGTCGGATTGTTTATAACTTGGAGAAAACAAGAGATTTAATTTGCATTGTGAGCAAAAAAAATCTAGATTGTTTATATGGCATACAAAATAAAAAGAAAGAAAAGAAATAGCTTTCTGTTTGAATAGGCGCATGCATGGTCACATATGATAGAACACCACCAACTAATTCCCACAAACCCTTGATTTATTTATTTCTCTATGCCAAAATTTGTTTATATTTTGGATTCAGGGATATGTTACTTAATGTAGGAGATATATAAAATAGAATGAGAACCTCCCTTCTAGAGGTAATGATTGAATATTCTCAGGTCCATGGAAGGAGATTGCCCCAAAGCTTTACTAATCGCCATCATAACTATTTTACAATGACATTCTAAAAGGTAAAAATGCATATCAAAAAGTTTTAAATTATAGAAACTTTTGTATTGAATAATACATCATCGCTATAAGTTATCAATACCATCATTATCATTATTCTTACTCATTGAACGTAATTTCCTTTGTCAATGTTTGATATTTGGTATGTATCCCTTTCAATGAAAAAAAAAAAAAGAAAAAGCATTGCCATATATAAATAAGCCTAAACAGTGATATTTTAAAATTTAACCAGTATATAAATAATACAATTATAAACTATAAATATAACAGTATCAAATATGAATTATACAACAGCTGTTGCCTCATATGCCCTTTACTTGGGCTCTTATTAAATAGTTTAGATTATTCACAATTCATTCTCATATTAAAGAGTGCAGTTCTACTTCAAACTTGGGACCCTTGTGGAAGAAATTTTTACAAAACTCTCCAAATGTCATGGATTTGTGGAGTGGTGGGGTGCTTTCATCTGTCCAAGCTTTTGCTGCAGGTTCTATATATGAGGCTTTCTTTGGATGGATAAATAAAATAGGCAACGCTTGTACGTGCCGTGCTTGAATTTGCCACTGCCCTGTGCTCAGCACCAACAAAGCTTCCTTTACTTATAATCTGTATCAATCAGACAATCGTCGTAAAAAGAAGTTCATTGCATTAGCCATTTACAGTTAATTTAGAATTTGAAATATAATTTGTTGATACTACAAGTTACTTTTACAAATGAACTTGCGGATAACTTGAATGAAATGAAATAATCATCTGCAAATAACTTGTACAAGAAACCAAAAGTAGAAGCTCTAGGTTAAATAATTAAGCATTTTATAGAGGCTGACTAGGTTGCTTTTGATCCTTTTTCTTTTCTGAAAAGTAAGATACAATATAAAAGGACTTCCTAAATTTATCTGCAGTGGCTGCTTTTGTATATTTTCAATATATATGCATCCAGCTATTCTTAATTGATAATTAGAGCTTCATTATTTTTAAAACAAACAAGATCACTGAAGCGAGTGTAGCCTTTTTCAACGAAGTCTTTTTTATACGCATATAGTTCTTAACCCAAGAACAAAGGGGAAGACTCTCACAATGGAGAAAACTCTCAAATTTCATTAATCATTCCATCTTCCTTCATGTGTTACAAAAACTCCTATTTATAGAGCAAGTTGGCTTCTAGGATAAGCTAGCTTAAAGGCTAAGTTTCCTCAAGCTTCTTAGAGAAGCTTACTTAAAGGCTAAGTCTTTCACAAGCTTCTTAGAGAAGCTTACTTCAAGACTAAGACAATACTTGCTTCTAAGAGAAGCTTTGTCTTGACTTTCAAGAGAAGCTAACTTTTTAAGAGATTACAAAGATTAAACTATCATGCAATAACCAAAGTGTAGATAAATGTATGTTACAATATTACCTAGAAAAATAAAAGGACTTCGAAGGTTACAAGGCATATAATCCAACTTGGAAAACATCAAAAGTCAACTCAAAATAATAGCCCAAAAATAAGCACCAAAATTCACTAAAAATAAGAAAATGGGTTGATCCAAAAACATTTAACCCAAATCTTCAAGTTGGTTATTCCATGCTTTTGTTAGGTGAAAGTCTTCATCAATAATTTGTAAGAGTGTGACCCGTTTTGGTGTTCACTTGAGTCCAATTGCATCTTTCCTAGCTTGTACTTCCATGTTAAAGCCTTGCAAAGTTTCTTTTATCTTCTGAGCCTTGGCTCTAGTCATGGGTCATCCAGTTGCATGCATAGGTTTAATAGGTTGGCTAGTTGGATCTCTATCATTCTCAAATCCTAGCCTGACAATTGAGGACACTAAACATCACCTAGATACACCAAACAAGGTACATATCGTTTCAGGTATTAACTTTCCCCCTTCCTCACTTTACAATTCTCCACCCCCTCGTTATTTTTTTAAAAAAATACCAATTATGCCCTCACCCTCAACCCCCACCATCTTTGAAACCCTAGTCCCCTCCCCCACCGCCACACATCACTCTCTTCTCTTCTCTTCCATTTTCTTGGATTTTGAAGATAAATCTTAATGTATGTGTGTCTATCTAAATATATTTGTTCATCTTTGGAGGAAAAATAGAGGAAAAATGGTGAAAAAATGGCTTGGTTTGCGGTGGCTGGTTAAACGGCTATTTATAGCAATGTGAAGAGGAAAACAACACTAGAGAGCCATTTGCTAGTATAAATGGCTCTCTAGGGCCGTTTTCCTCTTTACATGGCTGTAAACAGTTGTTTGGCCTTCCACTTCACCCCGTGAACCTCTTTTGACAATTGAACGGCTGTGTAGAGCCATTTAGACTACCTAATGGCTCTCCACAATCGTTTGGCTCTCCCATTTTGTTTAATTATTTGTTAAATTATCTATTTAATTATTTATTAAATTATTTATTTAATTGTCTATTAAATTATTTGTTAAATTATTTGTTTAATTATCTGTTTAATTATCTATTAAATCATATGTTAAATGATCTATTTAATTATCTATTAAATTATATGTTAAATTATCTGTTTACTTATCTATTAAATTATTTGTTTAATTATTTATTAAATTATCTATTTAATTATGTGTTAAATTATCTTAATGGCTCTGTATTAGAGTTGTTTTCCCCTTTGAACAACTTTTTACAGCTGTTTTGCATCTCATGTGAGAGTGGAGCAAGCCGAAGAGCATTTGGGTCATTTCTAGGAAAAGAGGAGGGGGGGAATGTAAAAGTGGGAGAGGGGAAAAGGTAATACCGTATCGTTTCACACTTATCCAAATACATTTACACACATGGGAAAACTGTAAGTCCTACAATTCATCCAAAATAAATTACACACAGGAAAATTCAAAGTCATTCACTTTCTTGCTGGGAAAACCAAGAGCTCACTACACAAGAGTCAACTCTGATCCAAATTACCTCACTTAACGTCTATTTATAACACAGCACACGACCTCCTGCGCTGTTTATCTTCCAATTCTAAACACTTTAGTCACACAGTTCATTCTTTTGGAGGTTTTCTTTCTGGAACTACTCTATCAAAATGGAAGGAAAATGCAGTGAGGGGCCGGCAATAGGGATAGACCTTGGCACCACTTACTCATGCGTTGCTGTCTGGCTGAATGATAGGGTGGAGATCATCACCAATGACCAAGGGAACAGGACTACTCCATCTTATGTTGCCTTCACAGATACCCAAAGGATGACTGGCGATGCTGCAAAGAACCAGGCTGCGGCAAATCCAACCAACACTGTATTCGGTAACTCATTTTCATCTCATTAACTTTTTCAACAATGGACAGGTACCCGGTCCTATATGATTTGGGGAAAATCAAGTTGAGAAAAATAATAAAAAGAATCTACCATTTAATTATTGTAATTCAAGTTTTGTTGAATTGTTATATTTAAGATTTTATTTTTTAATATCTGATTTGTAATTTCCATTATGTCCATTTAAATGTCTAAAATCTAAGAATTTGAATGTCTCGACACGTCTATATTTTTTTAGTTTTGAATTTTAAATTTAAAAGCTTAACCAGTTTTAGCGTAATTCATCATCGTTTTGCAGATGCCAAAAGGTTGATTGGCAGGAATTTTAGTGACCCTTGTGTTTTGAATGATAGTATGCTGTGGCCATTTAAGGTGACTGCTGGTCCTGATGACAAACCCATGATTGTTGTTACTTATAAAAGTGAAGAGAAACATTTTTATGCTGAGGAGATCTCATCCATGATCCTAACAAAGATGCGTGAGATTGCTGAGAATTATCTTGGTTCAACCGTGAAGAATGCTGTTGTAACTGTGCCGGCTTATTTCAATAATTCTCAGCGTCAAGCCACCAAGGATGCCGGTGCTATTGCGGGCCTAAATATTATGCGAATGATCAATGAACCCACTGCGGCTGCTATTGCCTATGGTCTTGACAAGAAATCTAGTATTGTTGGTGAAAGAAATATTTTTGTGTTTGATCTTGGTGGTGGTACTTTTGATGTATCTCTTCTTAAAATAACAGAGAATGTCTTTGAAGTTAAGGCAACTGCCGGTGACACACACCTTGGAGGAGAGGACTTTGATAACAGATTGGTGAATCACTTTGTACTTCAGTTCAAGAGAAAGAACAAGAAGGATATAAGTGGAAATGCAAGAGCCCTTAGGAGGTTGAGAACTGCTTGTGAGAGGGGCAAGAGGGCTCTATCATCAACTATTGATGCCACTATTGAGGTAGATTGCTTGTGTGATGGTATTGACTTTTCTTCAACAATCACTCGTGCTAAGTTTGAGGAACTCAACATGGACCTTTTTACGCAGTGTCTTCAGACTGTGGAGATGTGTCTTAAAGATGCTAAGATGAATAAGTACGATGTCCATGACGTTGTTATTGTTGGTGGTTCTACCAGGATTCCCAAGGTACAGCAGCTACTGAGGAATTTCTTCAACGGGAAGGATCTCTGCAAGGACATCAATCCCGACGAGGCTGTTGCTTTTGGTGCAGCTGTCCAGGCAGCCGTCTTGAGTGGTCAAGGCAATGAGAAAGTTAACAGCTTAACACTACTGGATGTCACTCCGTTGTCCTTAGGTGTCGATGTCAAAGGAGATCTCATGTCTGTTGTAATACCTCGTAACACTATCATTCCTACAAAGAAGGAAGGCGGATTCACTACTTGTTTTGATAATCAGAGTAGTATATTGTTGTCGATATATGAGGGCGAGAGAACAATTGCAAGCGAGAACAACTTGTTGGGTCTGTTTACGCTCTCAGGCATCCCTCCAGCTCTCCGCCATGTCCCTTCGGTCAAAGTTTGCTTTGATATAGACACTAATGGTATCTTAAAGGTCACTGCAGTGGAAAAAGCATCTGGGAATGAGAATGGGATAGCCATAACTAATGTACTTGGAAGTTTATCAGAAAAAGAAATATCTAGGATGATTCAAGACGCTGAGAAATTCAAGGTCGAAGATGAGAGGCGCAGAAAGAAGGCTTTAGCAAAAAATGATTTGGAGGATCATATCTACTACATGAAGAAGGCTTTGAAAGAAAAGGAGATTAGTTCAAAGATTTCTCCAGGAGAGATGGGCTATATGCAGAACGCAATTACGCGGGTCTTGTTATGGCTTGATGGAAACCAGAACGCAGAAGCAGGTGAGTTGGAGCATAGAAAGAAGGAGCTGATGAATGCTTGTACTCCTATTGTCTGGTTGAAGTTAGTGATGATGAGGATGATGGTATGAATGATTTTTGTTTCTAGTCCTTTGACTAATGCTAGGGACTTGCAAGGTAGTTGGTTGTTTACCTTCTTAGGTTTCTCTTTTGGGTTGGATTGAATTATCAGGTCTGTTTATGAGTGATGTATGGTTATGAATGGTATTGACATGATTATATGGTTTATCTTTTCTGGTTTACGTAGTATATGGTACATTGCTCATGCTAAGAGAAAGTCATTTAAGCTTTTAGAGCTTGTCTGGGTAGAATTTATTTATTTTTTTTATCTCGAGTGCTTCTAACAAAAAAAAAAAATTATAATTTTTAAATGTTTGGATTGATCTTTAGAAAAAATAGCATATTCAGAAGTTATTTTTTCAATAAGTTAATATGTATATTTTTCCTTTTTAAAATTAAGTCTTTTATTCTCTTCCACTCAGCACACATTAGGTAACCTTATATTGCAAAGAGTGCCAATACCCATGTGATCCGGTGCCTGCTTGGCCACAATGAGGATGAAACTCAGAGCACTTGTGGGGCTCTCTTCTTTGGGACTACTGCTCTTGTGCCACAAACAAGAAAAGAAAACTGATGCTCCATTGCATGTTACCCCCTCGTGGGAATATCATAATCGTCCTTCGTACGAAAACAAACAATTGACAAGTACCAGACAGTTAGCTTGTGAGCCCCCAGTTGTGAATTTTGGTATCTCTCAGCCCATAGAAAATGAAAGAAAAGAAAAGAAAATGAGGTACACATTGAGTTGTGCCTGAAATTTTCTCTCCTTCTTTTTCTCACTTGAGCTTGACATTTTTGTTGCAGCCCTAGCAACTTTCTCATCCAAGTAGCTACTAAGATATTTTTTTTTTCATTGAGCCTTGTTCATTTCATGCTTTGATTCATAAATGCTAGTAATTAATCCATTATGCAGGGCTCTATAAGCATTTTGATATAAAGAATCTTATTTTTAAACGTGAAAATGAAAAGATATTATGAGATTTGTAGAGTCATAGTATATAAAATGGTTCTAGCTTAGGTTTGGACTAAGCTAGTACCAAAACTAAAACTAAAGCTCCATCTCTAATGCTTAAGTTAATATTATCTTAAAAACGAAGACATTTAGGGTTTTTTTACTGTAGTAATCAAGTATTAACAAAAATAAATTGATTGGATGCTTGGTGTTGACAACAAAAGTCCAACATGAATGTGATGAGCTAATCATAATTAGAAAGCAGTGGCAACAAGACCCATCACGAGAGAGCATACTGTAGAGATTCATCTTTACATTTGGTATTGAGATTCATTGTTAACGGAAGCATGCAACCTTTTTAATTTGTTGAGTGCTTTAATGACCAATAACATGAAGCCCACTATTCTTGTTCAAAACAAACCGAATCATCTTGGAAGCTAAAGCAAATATTAGGTTAATCATCAGATCTTGTAATCTATAATTAAACTTGAATAAAATTTGGATTAACCTCGTTTGTCGTGTCCTTATTCTTCATTTTTAGATTGCTAGCATGTGTGAGATACTCCTAACCTACCTAATCACATGCATTAAAACAAAATATATCAGATAACCAAGCTTCAGGGAAGCTCTCAAGCTCATTAGCATTTATAATTGAGTTATATGCTACTTGTAGTTGGACATATTCTTTAATTTCCCTCTCTCTCTCTCTCTCTCTAAAATAGTGTCTCCAGATTTATTCTCAACTAATACCTTGTTCATCTTTCATTAAATTTTTCTATCAACATTTCACAATATTTTAATTCAATTAAATTTGTTAGAACTTAATCGGCTGGGCTTATCAAGACTAATATACACATTTTGACCAAAGGGATTTTCTGTGTTACTAGGCTGAAAAACAAGGTAAGCTTACATACGTTAGATGAGGTTACTTTATTGTTGACCGTTGGATTGAAGGGACTCATGACCCGGTAACTTTGTTATTGTTTATAATAACAAGTTTGCCACTTATAAGTCTAATTTGCTAGTTATGCCCCAAAAAGTCAAAAGATAATAATAATAATAATAATAATAATAATAATAATAATAATAATAGTATTAATAATATTAATAATAATAATAATAATAATAATAATAATATTAATAATAATTGTTTGTGGCTATTGATACTATGTTGAAGATATTAGTTTTATAGGTTCTTCCCAACTATAAAATACACTTTTTTTTTTAAATAAAATAAAATAAAACTCTCAAATTAAACATTATCAATATCCAATAAATGATATATTTTTAATAATTCAATAACTTTAATTTGACAACACCTTTTAAATGAAATCAGATTAACCAAATTAAGGTAACTAATCCCTAGTTGTTTTTTTGGGTAATAAATTAATCCCTAGTTTCTTAATAAAACAAAAGACCATAGTTTTATCAATAATTCTACTCCTATTGTATGTTAGAAAGTTTTAATTTTATTTGAATTTAGCTCATATGAAACTTTTAGGATGATAATAAACCTGGACATAAATGTAATGAATTCTTAGCCTGATTATTCATTCCCTACTTTTACAAATCTAAATTTTCTATAGTGACATAGTCAATAGCATAATATAATAAAGATTTTTCACATAACTTAATCAATGCATAATTCTATACTATTTAATCCACTCAACCAGTACTACATCATGATTGCATGAATACTAGGACATCCCAACTGCTACTCTACCCCTTTAATTTTCCCTGTCTGCCTTTGGGTCTCCATAAACTTTGGGTTCCTAGTGCAATTTTTCATAGTTAATGGGCTATTTAGGAATTCTATTAATACGGGCACCAACCAGTTGCCCTGTAACCTGTCCAGGTTGCCGACAACCATTGGCTAGCAAAGCAACTACTATTTTTGCTTCTAATTGGTTTTTCCAACTCAACTCTAATCATGAAATGCTGATTGGGAAAGTTCACAATCACTTGCTTTAGCTGAAGTTGACTTTTATAATTTCAACATTAATCTTATGAGCTGTGACTCTTTATTAAGTCACTCACTTTTCTTTTTTTAATCAATTAAAAAATTTTATAAAAAATAATTTGATATAATAATATATATTTATAGTTAAAAGAATACGTATATTTTATACTTTAAGATTAAATTTAATTTTTTTAATGTATTTTGATTTTTTTTATATTTTAAATTAATTAAAAAAATCTTGATTCGAATAACCAATGAGTGACTCTACCAACGCATCACATGCTTGAGATAGTGACTTTTTTCACGAGATGGGCCCAAAGAATTTGGGGTAATCTCAGCTAGAAATCCCACTTTTCCAATTCAATCTGAAGCTGCCTGCAATCAATGAGTGTGCTCTGCTTTCCAAATTGAGATTTGAAAAATCTTAAAAGTTTCTTTGCACATCTAAATTTTTCTTCAAACCAAATCATCATCATCTCCTAAAGCCATGCTTCGTTTTCAGCAGTGTGGAAAAGAAAAACGATTCCCAATTGTGAAAGGGACATTTCAATTGCGTTTCCCAATCATTCTTGGATTGTACTCTGAGAGTCCGGTTGATACATAGAACACTATAAGTAAAATAATAATGCACAAGCACTTAAGTTACAAGATAATTTTTAGTTATATTTACTGTTTGTTAGTTAATGCACAAAATAAAAAATTTTGTGCTATTTACTGTTTGATTAACATAAGTACTAGACAGAATAATATAAAATTTATTATAATACCCTTTATGTTATACAATATTTGCTATTAAAAATTCTTATTTTTAAATTTTACAAAATTGAAATTGTAAAAGGAAAAAAAACTAATTCAGATATTGTATAAGTTCAGTTTGCACAATAAAAAAAATGCGATTATGAATTTTTAAAATTTGGTACTCTACTTAAGGTCTTTTTTTGGTCATTTTGTAGGAAAAAAAAAAGTATTTATGCGTAAATAGTAAAAAAGGCTTTAATTAATTTTAATTAAGCCTATTATTCGTTGGAAAGTCCGACTTGTTAAAAGGCCTAGATATAGGAGGTGATGTTAAATTTATCTTTTTAAGTTTTTGTACTGTGGATAAAATTTTTGTCCCTTAATTTTTTGAGGGACAAAAAATAAAAGATTTATTTAGTATCTCAGAATAGTTTTGTCAAGTACCATTATTTTTTTTTAAATCAAACAAAGTATAAAATTTTTTATTATGTCCAATCCATCATTTTAAAGCAAATCAAACGGACCTGAAGGGATTTTGTTTCACCGCAAAGGAATCAAAAGTTGATCCTTAGTCTGTAAAAAGCCAGAGTCACACTTTAACAATTTAAGTAAAATGGCACTTTCTTCTTTTTACTTATTTTAACATTTTGACTATAATTTTAATATCACTAATGACTAAATAAGAAATAAAATAATCTTTTTGCATTTTGTTAAGTGGTGTAGTATCTATCAAAAACATTAGATGGGATTATTATGAGTTTATTTTTTGGTGAATTTTTTAATTTAAGTGAATCTTTGTCCAAGATCAAAATAATATAAGAAGAATTTCAAGGCTTGAACTCTTTAAAACTTAATTTATTATTACTAAACTAATATTCTATTGATAGTTTAAATTAATAAGTCTACGCATGCATTGAAAAAAAGAAGTGTAAATAAATAATATTGATGTAAAAATCAGGAACAATATTATAACCAAAAAGTGCAACTAACAATAAATTAGAATTGGATGGCGAGAGACAGCAGAATTATTAATTTATCATATAGATACCCATCTCACTGTCGGGTCATGGGGTAGCCAGATAGATGGCCATTGCCAGCAAAGTATTTTATGGATATATTAATTTTTGTGATTATCTTTTGGTTTGCGATTATTAATATATAGCACTGCTTCAAAACATTCTTCAGTTGCAGGCCATTATCCATACAGCAAAACGTGGGAACATAATGCTGTATCTTAACATATAATTGATTAACAGTTGAGTATCATGGATCAATCAATCAACATGACTTTCATATATTTAAAAAGAATGAGATTCATGGGTTAATTCATCAACCTCGTGCTCTTTCTTTCTTTAATTTCACCAAACCCTTTATTTTTAACCCTCAAATTTTGAGGCTCATTACCAAGAGAGAGAATTAAACTTGTGTTAATGTCTCAATTGCTACAAGAAATGAAGATTATGAAATGAAAAAATAGAATGAGAATAAAATGAAATGTAATGGCTATTTAATTAATGTGGAATGAAATTACAATTAATTTAAAAGAAAATAATACCCTTTAATAAAATAAGGCAAAGGAAGAGAACATTGACAAGAGATAAAACTCTTGATAGACTGGGATTAAATATTAAAAAAAAAAAAAAAAACTCTTGATCAACTTTATAACTCCTAATCCTATAATGAAATAAAAGGTGCAGCTAAATTCATTGTCATTGGTCAAGCATCTATCTATTTATTTATGTGAAATTCGTCTAGGTCTTCAAAACGACGGCATGACAGATTGGGAAAGCTCTTAGAGGGCTGCTAATAGAAGATTTGTATGAGCAATAGAATTGGGCCTAATCTAGTTATGCCTTGACGGTCCAAATATTTGAAATCAAGCCGATATCTTATTGAATAGTGAATAAGGCATAGGTATTAGCCCACACATAGAAATAGATATTTGTTGTTAATTGGCGTCAATACTTGATTTGAGCTGCAAAAGGAGTGAAAGAGACATCATGTTAACATACCCAAGGTTTTTGCAGATTTCTTTTCTCACATCTCATATTTTGAAAGTTCAACTTCCAAAAAATAAATTATGTTGAAGTTCTAGAACATACGAATGTGTGAAAAGAAAAAAAGATTTGTAAGAAGGAAAAGGGATGTGCAAAAAGAAATCCAAGATTTTTCTCAGCGAACATATATAGCAAGGCCCAAATGCATTTAAGTTGTGGTCATTTCTTGAAACACCCCGACTTTTCTCAGCACAGACCCCTCAATATTCGGCCCAACACACACCCCATAAAATCGGTGACACCGCTTGCCCTCCTTGGTCCTCTTTTATTAACTGATTTACACCATTAATGGTAATTATTAATTTACTTTCGAGGACCCTTATAAATATCGGGTCATTTACTCAGGTAAATATCTTTTGATCTCGAATTGTATATTGCTTTAATCAAACTATCGAACTGACTTACAGGTCAACACCAACCCCCATGTATAGCTTGAGAGCAACACCGAAAAGAAAAAAGAAATGCATCCTTTTGGGGTTTGGTTCAATGGATAAAAATTTTCTTTCAGTTGTTAAGGCAAGTTTTCTCTGAGAACAACAATTCAATGAAGCTAATCATAAGAGTATTTTTTTTTTTTAATTCAGAATAAAAAGATGTAGATACATTTTTTTTTATTCTTATTTTGGTATTAGATGAAAAAAAAAAAAAAACTAATTTTCTAATTGCATAGATTGAGATGAGAGATGCAGAATAAAATGTCATATTTGTATAATCTTTGTTGGGTTAAATTATTAGCAAGTTCTCAAGTTTAGAGAGACGTAAATTTGAATAAATGCACCATCGGCTATGATGAATTAAAAAAATATTGAATCAAAATGAGAATAAAGAGAAAGAATGGAATGGAATGGAATGTTAATTATTTGGAAGGTTATAAAATATAAGATGAAATAGCTAAATTATTTGGTATGCAATATTAATGTAAAATGAAATCATATTTTATTTAAAACACAATAAATGAGGAACATTATTACATTTAATTTTATTCATAGTTTGGTATTAAATGAAAAAACTTAATTTTTTTTAGCCGAGATCCCTTAGAAAATAGCAAAAAACACACCAGTTATTGAAGAACATTATTGCATATAACAACATACATGAAACCTCTATCCAATGACCATAACACAAAATTATCAAAATGCTGAAAATCCTTCTAATCTGAAAAGAAAAACAGTTCATATAAATTCAAACTGGTTTTTCTCTTAATTTCCACTGCTCAGTTATTCTGGTCTTTTGATTCATCGGTGCCAGGCTTCTTTTTGTCATTTCTGAAGAATTTGTTGATGGATGGCATGATCTCTGGTGGTCGCGTCCGTAAGAACTTCCTCAGTCCATGCTCTGCATACCTCTCTCCCTCTTTTGTGTTATCCAGCACTCCCATGCCACGCTTTTCCTTGTCAATTCTGTACAATAATTAATTAATTCAACCCCAAATATATATATCTCCTTTTTCTTGTTCATATCTAAAATCAATTCATAAAATGTGACCTTAGAATTATACCTAACCTCAGGGTTCATGAACAAGTGCCTCACAAGGCTAAAAACTCCTATGCTAGCCACAAAGCCCAATGCTCCCAATAATGGGTAAACCTGAAAATGACAAGTACAAACTTAATACCCATAGATTGAAAGAGAAAACTGGCTCAGTGGAACAAGGTCAAAACCCTAAGGATTCGTTTGATTCACTTTAAAATTATGGATTAGATTGGATAAAAAATTTTATACTTTGTTTGATCTTAAAAAAGACAATGACATTGAAAAAAAACATTCTAAGGTACTGGACAAATATTCTATTTTTTGTCTTTCAGAAAACCAAAAGACAAAAATTTTATCCACAATACAAAAATTTAAAAAGATAAATTTAACCCCACCTCCTCCTTTTCTTTGTTTTACCTACGTTTCGGGTTTCTTTTCCATTTGCTATGAAATTATTATATTATTTTGGGTGTAAGAATTAAAGACTGATCTATTATTAATAGCATTTTGGGATTTGACCCAAAATCAGGATCTAGTGAATAGAATCTTCAATTATTGGAAATCAACTAGTAAAAGTCTTTTTCTATATATAGGATAGTGATTAGAGATAATCACAAGGAAGTTACCATCACGACCTCTTTGTTTAAAGGAAAAATTAATATCATTCCGTCGGTTGGATAGGGTCAAATCCATTTTGAGAGGATTCAAAGAACTTTTGAGGAGTAATCTTTCAATTATTCGTTCTAATTTAGGTTTTTGAGAGTAAATGTGATTCCGTGAACAAGTAGAATACAAGTTGTTTACTTTACTTTTTTTTTTTTAAAATATTCAGAATATCTTTAAAAGTTTTTTATGAGACTACTTTAGTATTAGTCAATAAATCTTTTACAGCAAAGACATCCATGAGCACATATTCTTTATTGTTGGATTGAATTATAATACAACTAGTTTTATTGTAGAGGATGAAAAATCAGGTGGCTACAAAATTTGAAACACAAGACCGAACACCTTAAGGCTTAATTTGATTAATTGAAGTAACACCTTCTTAGCAATAATTTAGAATTTCTTTACTTATTTTTTTAAAACGTTGCATGTTAAATTTTTGTTTTTTTATCTTCAATTTTTTTTTAAACCACTGCGTATGCTATCTATA
This sequence comes from Bauhinia variegata, assembly GCA_022379115.2. Taxonomy (NCBI): domain Eukaryota; kingdom Viridiplantae; phylum Streptophyta; class Magnoliopsida; order Fabales; family Fabaceae; genus Bauhinia; species Bauhinia variegata. Next base: position 17,812,756 of record CM039428.1, on the reverse strand, counting down.
TGTATGATAGCCATGGAATGGTAACAAGTTCTATGGTTTTATTAATTAATTACCAAATTAAAATAATTTGTTATGTTTAATTTTCTTTTGAAGGGTTATGTAGCACTTTATTTGTTTTTTGTAGAAATTGTGTCCCAGGAATTTCTAAATTTATTTTGATATTACAATGCAATTATATTTTTACCTACCATAAATTATGTGTTAGCTTTTGTCTCTGTACGTAAATTTCAAAGACTATGATCTTTCTATCACAATTTTTCCCTTTAATACAATACTAAGTAGCTTTTTATCAGACAACCGACTTTTCAGCATCTGAGCTATGGAAAATATTCAAAATTAGTTTCTAATTACAATTTTACTAATCTTTATCTACAAGATTCTTCAAGTGTGGGATAAAATTTGAGTTGAGCAACCACCTTAACAGTATATTTGTATAAAAAATATAATTATGAGATGAAAATAACGTAATTAGCATTATCTACTTGTTTATGACAAATATATATATATATATATATATATATATATAAAAGAAACAGAATATTTAAAAATAACCTGATATGGGTGATTTGTAATGAAAGAAAAAGATAAGAGATTACCTTATTATGACTAGAAATATCTTATGACGTGAGATTATGAAGGCTAACACTTTATTGGTTATATTATTATATTATTATTAACATTGTTATCAATCCTAATAGTCTAATGGCCACAGCATATTGAGATTAAATAATGGACTACATCATCAATGTCGTGTAAGCAAAAAAAAATCTACTTACATATCATTGATGTAAATTGTGGGCATAAACAAATTAAATTTAAAAATAAAAGAATTAAATATTAATTCTGCTGTTGTTGATAATTACAACAAATGTACAACTACGAAACTGAACTTAAGCATGACAGAGAAACACATGTAGAATAGTATTAATATCAACTTCATAAGCCACAATTCTTTAAGTTTATTTCTTGGATCAAACCATCCGGTATCAAAAAAATTGAAAGAAAGTCAATTAATTTTATTGATTATTTGTAATCTGGCCGAATTAAAATAAGATGGTCACGTCCAACAAGCTTTACCCTCAATAATGCATAGACATACCCAATAATTTAAAATTGTGTGTTTTTATCATGAATGATTCGATTGGCTTCAATTTCATTGGAATTAGGTGAGATATATAGACTTTTGGGATGAAGAGGCAGACAGACTACTTTTGCTGTTTGATCTCTATGCAGTATTTGGTTGAAGGAATTTGGAGGGGAGGAATTTTTATCTTTAGTTTTCTCTCATTTTCCTTTCATTTTTAACCCTCAAAATTAAAGGGCTTTAGAGAGGATGGATTTGTTTCGCACAATTTTGACAAAAATGTTTATATATTTTATCTTTATTTATTTATTTATAATGCTATAATAATAAATTTACTCATTCATTTCTCACTTTCCCTTCACTTACAAACCAAATAAGAAGAGAGACTTTCCCTTTATTAAAATCTCTCCCCTCTTCTCTTATCCCTCCGTTGAATCAAACACTCCCTTAAGAGATAAGAAGAAAAATTCAAACTACATCTTTAACACTGTATTTTCAATAAATTCACAATTCTAAAGAGCAAAGTAGACATAAATATTAATCGTTAATGAGAGATTAAGGTTTTAATTCGGATTCTTTGTTAGAGTTTCGGATAGATAGTGAATCATTTGATCCCACATATTAAGTATAATTTAAAATAATTATAGACATTAGCATCGATGATATAAATTAGGTTATGCATAATTGTTTTTAAGAAAATTTGAAGATAAAAAGGATGATATTTCAGTCTAAAGTAAGAAAAGCTTTCAAACTTTTACTTACAAAAGAGTTATGTTAATTTCTCTCTTATTAAATATAATATAAAAACCATTTATTGGCATTCTTCTAATAGATGAAGCTATTGGGATGAATATTTTAATTTTTGTGTTAATCACTAATATTTGATACTATATTAAATGCCTATTAACTAATTTAAGTCAGGAAGGACTATTAAGATTGCAAAGTTCCGGATGAATATTTTTAAAAATGATCAACTTAAGCTTTTGAACTTATAGCTACACGAGGACATTTTTGAAAATTTACGAAGTAAATAGAACCATAAACATATACGCATATAAGTATGGAAAAAATTCTCAAACTTTTTCCCCACTTGTTCAAATATTTAACTCAATTCTCAATTTTTAATTTGTTTACATTCATCTTTTTTTTTTTTATTATAAAGTTTAAACACGTTAATATATATATATATATATAGCCAATTTCAGCTGAAATTCTTGGTACTCTTCCATTTCAATGGTAAATACCTAATGAAGCCATGGGTGGTTTTCTCCCCTGCACCTACCTTGTCTAGGGGTTATTTCCTTTGGCTTCATCCTGTAAAATTCTTAGTCCAGTTTTGACAAATAAAAACCCAAAAATAAATGTTTTCAAAATTTCTCAAGTGTGAATTCTAGGATAATAATTCATAGACATATTAAAATCAAATCATTTCATTATATGCACATAAACATTATTCTATAAATTCATGTAAAAGCACTCATTTTATTTTTCTGTTTATTTAATCTGACACATAAAACTACTCTTGAAGGTTAATTACAGCTGTGACTGCCTCAATTCTGCTTCAAGGAAGGCAGTGTCTTTGGTGAGAAAGTCTCTGCGAAAGTCTTCAAATGAAATGGCTTTATATTTTGGTGGATTAGCTGAAGTTATGCAAATCTTCGCAGCTTCTATAATGGTCTTATTTGATGGGCTAATGAAATAGGCAACTGTAGTTCTTGCAGCTGTTGAATTTGTCACAACCCGGTGTTCAGCACCAACAAGCCTTCCATTACTTATGATCTGTGCTTACATGTTAGTCACATAAAATAGAATTTTGTCAAAAAATTTCATTATCCGGTGAACATAAAAACATATTTGTCTTATGTTAATTTGCATTTATGATTAATTGTAACCAAAAATACTAAAAACTTCGTTGCAACAAGTCAAAGATTTCTCTTTTTCCTTTTTTTGAAGATGTTAAGTTGAAAGATTGATACAATATAAACTTGTACATGTCATGTAGTTAGTTGTCAGGGTCATACATGCCACAAAAAAAGGTACTCACTATGCCAAAAGATAAGAATTGGTCTAGAAGCTCAAAAGTAAATACACTGCATGCTTAAGAAATTAGAATTTGTTGGCAAATATAGTGGGGGATAGTATATGTCAGTCCCACAAAAAGTAACGTTGCTTAAGAAAATTCATTGAAGGTCCAAAAAAGTGAACAAGATAGGTCAAGACGGAGAACTGATTTATTTTGAAAAATCAAGATGGCAAAGTTATTACTTTTAGAAAGAAGAAAATTAAGTATAATTAATTTTTTAAAATTAGTGGGATAAGAAATAATTAATTAAGTTTTAGTGGGGATAAAATTATATAAATATATAGAATTATGCTAGTGTTATCAGAATATAATTAAGAAAAGTGCTTGGTCTAGCTGGAGATTTACCTGTAACAGAAGCCCTATGTTGACCACAAAGGCATTAGGAATAGGCTCAACACCAATCCATTCACCATTTCTAAGTACTTGAAGTGCATTTATCTCTTTGTCTTGAAGCAGAATGGTGATAATTGTAGGATCCCTGTGCTTTGGTGCTCCCAAAGTTAAACTTGGTTCAGGGCAAGGAGGGTAGTGATGGGCTAGCACTGTTGGGTTTTCAGTAAGTACTCCATTGAAAAAATCAGGGGTTAACCTTAACCCTTCAGAAATCAGTTCCAATATTTTCATTCCAAGTTTTCTCAATTCTTGTGTATATTCCCGAACTATCTCACTGAAATGTGGCAATGAAAAACATGTTTAATGAAGTTAATTATTTAAAAAATTGCAATACGTATGGTCTGCTTCAAAATGTGATTTCAAACATTGACTTTATCACATGGATAAGATAAGAAAGGGACTGGCAATTAGATATGCATATTCTATTCTTTTTAACCAAAAGAATCAAACATACTTTATGAATGTGTCAGAAGTGAATTTTTCAAGAAATTTGACTTTTTTTTTTTTTTTTAATACTCTCACTATATCTCTTTAATTTTTGAATAAAGGATTTATATTTGTTCAAAACAATAGTAGTAATATGTAAATTTTTTTGATCAAGTCAATTTTAAGATTTAAATACAAGACTTAAACTAAAAATGTTTTAAGACTTAGATTTGCTTTCTTTGAATTATTACTTTGTTGGTAAAGCTAAAACTCCTTTTTGAATCATATATATATATATATTCCTTAAAGGAAAGGCGATGGTGACATAGACATAGTCATTGTCGTCCAAACGTTTCAACTTTCTCCACTTTCACCAAATCAAATATCAAGATCCTATACCATTATGAATCATAAAGTATTCAAATATTCAACTCAAGGATCAAATCAAAATCCTCGCTATATCGTGAAGATTAAAGTAAAATGAAAATAACAACACAGAATCTAGCTTAGCTTACTGAGAGGCAAAAGTACTTCCAAGTCAAACAAATGAAAGCATCTAAGAGTGGAAAGAAAACAAGAGATTTATAGAGTTTACCGATATCTTGCTGGTTTTTGGGGCCAATACTCCATGAATTCTCCTGAAGCTGGACATGCATGTCTTAAAGTGTCCTTCCAAAACTGAATCACATCCTTCTTGTTGATCTCACGGCTTGCATAGAGCTTGCAGCTTCCATTTGGATCCTTAGAGCATTCACTCATCTTTTCCTTGGCTGGCATGGCATGGAATTCCTTAAAAATGTTCAGTGTATCTTCTATTAAATCCACAGGAACTCCATGATTGATCACCTGGGGCAGATATTCAAATATATCAGTATCTATGCTCTTATACTATGAAAATGATGCCCTCCTAATAATACATATTGGAGTAATTCACCTCAGCTTTTTTTCTTTGTAACTAAGCTAAAGCTACAATTATGCCTTTTCTTTTGGTCATAAACAGGGTATTGTCATACCACTTGAGCATAAGACTTCCCTATTTGGGACGAGTATTAACAGTTAAATCTCTCCAATAAGAATGATACTGAGGTTTCAAACTTTCAAGCCAGAGAGCCACAAGGCTCAGACTGCTTTCACTACAATTATGCCTTTTTATGCTTTTACAAGCTATGATGTGCATTTAGTGATATATTTTTACTCATAAAATATTTTCATGCATGGTCTACTGATCATATGAAGCTCTTAATTAAATACATGATATGATGAGTGGTATTGGTAGTAGAAAAAGAGAGGAAAAAGAGAAATGATATGTTATCAGTTGCTGAAACCTGGAAAAATCCATATTCCTCAGACGCTTTCAAAACTTTCTGTAGTGTTTCAGCTCGAACATGTTCCCCAAGATCAATCACCGGGATGGACTTGCCGGTAGCAACAGGATGCTGGTTGGGTCTGCCCTCTGGTGGTTGCACATAAGACAAGGGCACGGAGGAATGAAGGTTAAACCAGCTGGACACAAGCATCTGATCCATCTTCTGCGTTCTTAATTAGCTAATAGCTACTCATAGAAACCGGGACGTGCTTCTATATATATATTGTCTTAAGGAATGCGCAAGTGCAATATATTCTTGAATATTTGTTTAATATTTTTTTTGGGGTAGATATATCTACCTTGTCACTTGATTAAAGAAACGAAAAGAAAGGATGTACATTAATTAGGCTTGGTCGGTGAAAGTATAGATCCAAAAAAACAAAAAGGCAATTTGCCTACTAATTTTACACGTTGGTAGCCAAGTACACAAGATTAGTGCTACATGACCACTTTTTTTTTTTTTTTTTTTTTGCCATCTTTATTTCACATGCATAAACTAATTTACTTTCAACGACAAAATAGAAGGCAGTAAATCCTTGTTATTAAGTTTTAGTATAATTGCATTTAGAGTTTAAATTCAACATTTTTAGTGAAGCTCTTAAAGAATTAGCATGATGGAGTCAATCTCTTAGAAGATTAGCAGGATCTATCACTTAAATTAATGTTTTTTCTGAATATTTTAAGGCTTGACCTTACAAAGGTATTTTTTGATATTGTCTTTCAACTGTTGTATTTATTTTGCTTATCAACTGAGCTACGCGAAGGAGACCTTCTTGATTTACTTAGTTTAATTAGAATAGAGAATGATTTTGAAAAAAAAAAGAGAGTATAAAAATCATTTATTGTGAACAAAATATCTGGATTGCTTTAAAATCTGATTTCCTTTGATATGAATCTAAAAGATTTTACAGCCTTAGTTCCACTTTATTATACCCTCATTCAATATAGCAATTTTATGATAAAAGAACGAGATTAAAAATAATTATAACACATGGAAAGATAGTATCATGAAGATAAATAAAAAGGATAGCAACACGATTAGGTGTGTGTGTATATATATATATGTGTGTGTGTGTCGTTGAATAATATCAATATATTTTCCCATTCAATTTTTCCCTTGAATTTGTATTTTGTTAGGTTTTGCTTCTAAAATTTCATAAGAATTAAAATTAAACATTTATTTTGATTGTGATCAAAAAATGGTAATTATAGTTTTAAACAAAATTTTAAAAAATTTCTATAGTTTAAAACGATAAAAATTAATCTTTAGAATTTATAAATTAGTCTTATAATTTTAAAGTTTAAAATATTAAAAATTAATTTTCATAGTTTTATAAATTTTTATTTATCAACAAGAAATATTTTATAAATGCTTGTATAGTTTATGAATGAATTTTTTAACATTTTAAACTATATGATTTTTCTTTAAATTTTAAGTAAAATTGTAAAAATAAAAAGTATAATTAAACTTAAATAATTTTTTATATAAATAAAAATATATCTATAATTTAAAATGAATTAATTAAAATTTATTATTATTTATTGATTTAACTAGTCATTTTTAATCAGTTATTTGTATTAAATATTACTAACAGATATTGATTTTGGGCAACTCAAGTAGGTTGACGTGGCCTCCTTATACCATCCCTAGTACTATTACCTATCTTTTCTTTCTACTTTTTTCTTTTTTCCCCTTAATTTCATTTTAGTTTGTTACCACTCCTCTCTCCCTTCAGACCCCTACACCATACCAAGTTGGGAAGCATCGATACTTCAAAATGTTTGATGTATTCGTATTGAATACCTTTTTAACATCGATACATGTGATACTTTTGGGATACGTATTTAGGTAATATCAACGTTATTTTTTTAAAAAAATAATTAATCTTCAATACGTATTCAATACTTTTATAATGTAGCCGATATTTTAGAACACTTTTTTAGCAATTAAAATGAATAAATATTATATTTACTTATTACTAAAAATTAAAAATTAACTTTTTAGTTTTTTAAAAGATTTAAGACTCCTTTATATTTTTTTAGATGACTTATATTTATGGAACCCTAAAAGGAAGAGTAGAGGCTGCGACCTGTTAAATGTAAAATGTTATCTTATTCTGCTTAACTAACTTTTTTTGAATTATATGTTTTGTTTGGTATTTAATATTGTCAATAATTATTATAAGTATGCTCTTTATAATTGCAATAATGGGTATGTTTTATGCAATTTTTTTTTATGTATGAATATACGTATCCTATTTTATATTTTTGAGAAATAGTCGTATCACCGTGTGGATATATGTATCGTATCCGATACACGTGCATCATAGATACCAACTCAATGGTCCATCTTTGCGTTCTACCCATAGAAGATATTGGTTGCCCGTTACGATATTTCTCGATGGTTTCTTACTTTCTTCTGAGGGTCCAGGGATTACCAATGTGTTTAATTGGTTGCTTTACATGTTCTGTTTTTGGTGATTCCTTTTCTGGTTCTTGTGATTTTTATTGGACTCCTGAAACCATGGGCGGCTCGAGATTCTTTTGTTATATCTGGTTCTGGTTATATCAAAGGTAAACCTCAATGTGTTTGCTTGATTCCTCGATGGTATTTCCAGATGGCGCTTCAGGACTATTCCTTCCCACTACTTTGGGTTCTGTGGATGCTGGTTCTTTTGATTGTAATTTTTTTGGGCATCTGGTGCATGTTCTGTGACAGTGACAATGATAGTCTGTGAATCAGATTCAACCATCCTTAGCATATCTTGGTATATAGACGATGATGAGTATTTTTCTCCATCGAAGATTATTTGGTCTCCTTCGATCTTACACTGCTAAAAACTTCTTTCTCTTTTTTTTTTTAATTTATTTTTTGTTGATGTGCGTTGGGAATATCAATTTAAATTTATAAACCTTCAATTCGGTGGTTTCAATGCATGGTACATTTTTTTTTTAATCAATGTTGACTCTTGGGACACTTACATCCACTTTGGAAGGAGATTATGTTTTCCAAAGTCTGGTTAAGGTTAGAAGCAATGAATTAACAATTATCCATTCAATGTAATGGTGAGAGAATCTCAATGTAAATGTACAATGTTTTTGAGATAGATTAACCAACATTCTTCTAGTGTTAGATATAATTAAAATTAGTTATGAAACTTTTTTTTTTAAATAATTAAGATTTTAGAATAAATTGATCTTTCTTATGATATCTAAGCCTCTATATATATGACGTTATGATCAATGATTAAATTATCTTGCTAACACTTTTTTAAATAAAATACACCTAATTATAATTTTAAAATATGATATAGGTGGGTTTGTGTTTCTTTTACACTCCCAAAGGGTTTTCGTGCACAAAACTTATTAAATATAACATAAAACTTGTTTTGAGTCTTTTCCTAATATCTTAAGTTTTTGAGTTAAATTAATTCTTGATATCTAGAATCAAGAAAGAATTATATGATATGTTGTAGTAACAAACTCGAAAAATTCAATAGACAAGCTCATTTTTAATGGAAGACTGTTCTAGAGCTAGGTGGAAGCTCCATTTGATCCATATAAATATATAGAGGAGTCCTAAGAGGAGTTGATCAGTCAATCCATAGAGGGAGGAACTACAAGCAAGTGTGAGGAGTCCCTTTGCAAGTGTCTCTTGTAAGTGATTGTTATCATTTATTGTAGCTCTTGAAAGGTTTTTTTGATTTTGTAGTGTGATAACATCTTGAGGATGTTTTTCATTGTAACTTGTGCATTTTTTGTTTTTTTCATTAATCTATCTAAGTTTTTGGTTTAAATTTCTTCTTGGTATGACATGAAATCCTCTTTAATTTAATGATTAGGAGATTAAGTCCTTGTAATCGATGTTTTTTGATTGTTGAAGTAACCTTTAATTTCTCTAAAACAAGAGTAGTGGTTGTCCAACTTTGTATATATTGGATGAGTGAAAGAAATAGGAGGAATTCGCTGAGCACCATTGTTTACCTTGTCTAATTACGATTAACTTTCCTATGTTGGGCAAAAGCTTTCGTACCATATTAGGAAATAAATAAATAGAGAAGATTCAGTTTCATAAGCTTACCTCTTTTTCAAAGCTATTGTATGAGCTTTAGTATATATGTGAGGCAAGTTTTCAAATTGAATCAGTTCTTGCCAGTGGAAAAGAAGATTAAATCCTTAGAATTGGACATATATAATAGTTCTTATAACTAAAGGGGTGCCATTAGATTTATTTATGTATTTTTTTTAAAGCTAACTGGTTCTTAATTGTATATATACCATCCACCCCACATGCACACCCAACCCTAATTATCACAGAATATACCTATCCAAACACAATTGGAACCTTAGAGGTCAGGTGAATGATGAAAACATGAGAAAAGTAAAAAGAAGGGAATAAGAAAGACAGAACTTTGATGGTGCAAGGTGGCAGGTCTTCATTGAAGGACAAGAAGAATATATGTTACCTATGACCTGCAGGATAAAGCGTAACCGGTTGCAAAAAGAGACCTAGATCTTTTTTCTCTTTTGTGTTAGTGGTTCTTTGTGCTATATTGAATTCCCATGTGACAACCTCACCCTTTTTATCTGTTGCGTTTGGTGGTCTTTGTCTTACATTGAATTGCCATGTGACAGCCTTGTGGGTTCGAAGGATATTAAAATTCTCATGACCACAACCCTTTTATTTTTTTCGTTTATATTTTTCTTTTTGTTTTTGCAAATCACTGTTGTCTATTACTATATTAGATACTAATTAATATAATTTAAGTTAGATAAAAATATAAAAATGATAAAATTTTCTCCTATTATGTTCTAATGTAATAACATTTATAGGACTCGAAACTTGGTTATCTTTCCATTTTCTAGTGTTCTTATAAAAATAAATTATCAAGAATCACTTTAAACTAAAAGCTCGTGTTATTAAGTTAATTAGCCTCAGCTGATTGTTTTAACTATTAGTGAAGGCAACAAATGATTTTATATTTTAGCCAATAAAAATATTCTTTTGACAATTATATTTTGATTCCAATTAAATATATAAATAAGATCGATCATATAAATAAGCGAGACAAAAGGATTTTATCCCGACTCTCGCTGCTTGTAGAGTATGCAGCTTCCATGAGGACCCCTAGAGCATTCACTCATCATATCCTTTTAGGGCATGCCGTATAATTCTTTAAAATTATTAAGTGCATTTTCTATAAAATTCCATGATTGCTCACCTACTTTGCAGAATCTTGGGTATGTGTTAATTATTGAGTAATCTTGGTTTTACAACTCTTATGTGTGCACAAACCTTTGTAACTTGTTAGTATCAAATATGATTTCACACAAGAAAATGGTATTTAGTGACATAAGCAAGCAAAAGAAATTAAACTTTAACAGCCTATTTTTCAATCTCTAAGCAATCAATCAAAATTATTTTTTTTTCGCTTAAAAAATAATATTTTAATTTTAACCACCAATTTGGCGACAGATATACAATTATCAGAATTGCTATAACAATTCTTAGAAAAAATTTAAAATTAAGCGAGAAAGACTTTTTTGATATAGAAGTACATTTATAGAAGGTCTCCTTTAAGATCAAATCAAACAATTCCATCGAATTGAGTATGATTGTATGTATGATAGCATCTACTATATTAGGAATATCAATGAACTCGGTTATTGAAATTATTCAGGATACCCATTTTTAGTTTCTAGGATCTTTTTGTTTCTCTTTTCATCTTTAGATTTCTATTTTAACAATCTGGGACCCCATTTTTTATTTAATTTATTTTTTATTAATAATTAATTAAAATTCATTTGTTAATTAGGATGTATCTATTTATCTATCTCTTGACTCAAAATGGGAGTAGGTGCTAATGTGCCTCCTCCGATGATTCACATCTCAGGGTCAGTTGCTAGCACATTGAACTATCCATGTGGCTGAGAGCTCTCACAGCCTAGGCATAACCACGCAATTATCATCAGGGGCTCACTCTACCACTTAGAAGATTTTAATTGTTAAAATCCACATTCCTCAGAGGCTTTTAAGCTTTCTGCTTATTATGAGCTCGATCATGTCCCTCAAGAATCAAGATCAACAACTGGGACTGACTTGTCAATAGCAGCATCGAGCTTTCCGGCGGCTGCACGTAAGATAAGGGCACAGAAGAGTGAAGATTATACCAGCTGCACACAAGTATTTGATCCATGGTCTCTGTGCTTAATCTTTACTTAATGTTGTTTTGGTATATCCCTAATCGATTTATAATAGAAACGAAAGGATGAGATTAAATGTTATGCTTGGTCGGTTTGGTGGGTGAAACTTGTGGCCACAGAAAACGAAAGGCAAATAGTTATTTTACAGTTGATTAGCATGTGGTAAATTTGCATGGTAAATGAATTTTTAGACCAAAAATTCCATTACGTTTTTCAGCATGTGTCGGATTATTTATAAATTGGAAGAAACAAGAGAGTTAATTTGCATTGTGAGCAAAAAAATCTAGATTGTTTATATGGCATACAAAAAAAAAGAAAGAAAAGAAATAGCTTTCTGTTTGAATAGGCGCATGCATGGTCACATATGATCGAACACCACCAACTAATTCCCAAAAACCCTTGATTTTTTTATTTCTTTTTTTTTTTTTAAATTATTCAGTATATCTAACATTACATTAAGTGTCTACTAGTCTTAGATCGAATTAAATATAATTACAAAAATTACAAAACTCTCCATACTAAACTTTAAATACTTAAGATATTGTTACAATGGCTCTAGGTTTATAGTAAAATTGATAAAATTCCTCATTTCAATAATAATTCTAATGGAATTTCAGTAGTTGGAATTTCCAAATTCCAATAGCAATTCTAATGGAAAAAAAATTCCAATAAAAAATTCCAGTAAAATTCAAATTTCCTTGTTAGTGAAACAGGCCATGGGAAGGAAAATTTTCCCCTAAAGTTCTCCTCCCTGCCAAAATTTGTTTATATTTCGGATTCAGGGATTTGTTACTTAATGTAGGAGATATATAAAATAGAATGAGAACCTCCCTTCTAGAGGTAATGATTGAAAATTCTCAGGTCCATGGAAGGAGATTGACCCAAAGCTTTACTAATCGCCATCATAGCTATTTTACAATGACATTCTAAAAGGTAAAAGTGCAGTGTTTATCAAAAAGTTTTAAATAATAGAATTTTTTTTATTGAATAATATATCATTGCTATAAGTTATCAATACCATCATTATCATTATTCTTACTCATTGAACGTAATTTCCTTTGTCAATGTTTGATATTTGGTATGTATACCTTTCAATGAAAAAAAAAAAAAAAGCATTGCCATAATATATATATATATATATATATATATATATATATATATATATATATATATATATATATATATGTATATTAAAGTTAATAGAATAAAATGAAACCTAGGAAAAATAATTTACATAAATAGCTGCATATATAAAAAAGCCTAAACAGTGATATTTTAAAATTTAACCAGTATATAAATAATACAATTATAAACTATAAATATAACAGTATCAAATATGAATTATACAACCGCTGTTGCCTCATATGCCCTTTACTTGGGCTCTTATTAAATAGTTTAGATTCTTCACAATTCATTCTCATATTAAAGAGTGCAGTTCTACTTACCCAAGCTTTTGCTGCAGGTTCTATATATGAGGCTTTCATTAGATGGATAAAAAAAATAGGCAACGCTTGTGCGTGCCGTGCTTGAATTTGCCACTGCTCTGTGCTCAGCACTAACAAAGCTTCCTTTACTTATAATCTCTATCAATCAGACAATCGTCGTAAAAAGAAGTTCATTGCATTAGCCATTTACTGTTAATTTAGAATTTGAAATATAATTTGTTGGTACTACAAGAAAAGTTACTTTTACAAATGAACTTGCGGTTATAACTTGAATGAATTGAAATAATCATCTTCAAATAACTTGTAGCTGAAGAAGAAACCAAAAGTAGAAGCTCAAGGTTAAATAATTAAGCATGTTATAGAGGCTGACTAGGCTGCTTTTGATCCTTTTTCTTTTCTGAAAAGTAAGATACAATATAAAAGGACTTCCTAAATTTATCTTCAGTGGCTGCTTTTGTATATTTTCAATGTATATGCATCCAGCTATTCTTAATTGATAGTTAGAGCTTCATTATTTTTAAAACAAAGAAGATCACTGAAGTGAGTGTAGCCTTTTTTAATGAAGTATTTTTTTTACGCATATTCAACAATCAAACCTCTATAACCATATACATTTAAGAGACTCAACTATTTGTTAGTATTTATTAATCATGCGAAAGCAACAGTAATATAAAATTTTGTGAAAGTCGTACTTCTATGAATAACTATAACTATTATTAATATAAACGGGAAACTATATATTAAATTATGTGAAATAATTATTTGGATTAATTAAACAATATATTCGTCTACTTTTGCACCACTTCCATTAGTTACAACAAAATGATATTGTTGTATCACAATATTAATTTAGAAAAAAATGTTGATAGCAAATATCTTCTACATGACATAAGATTATTTATGTAATTTAATTCCATTATATTATGTTAGGACAAAATATGGAAGTATGACAATCTAAACTTTATACGTACTACTAAAACCCTTCATCAATAGTCACACTAGTGGCTTGGTTTGAGATTTGTTTAATAATTGATTCTTTCACGTTTTCCATTGCCAATATATTTATTTAATAGGGAGCAGAAGATAAAGCAGTAGAAGGCTAAAAAAGTGGTAGAATTAATGAAAGGAAATGTTGAAGATATACCTGTAAAAGAAGCCCTACTTTAACCTCAAAGGCATTACACTAACAAGAGCATAAACATTAGGTATTACAAAGCCCAGGGATAAATGTCCCCACAAAGTCAGCCAAGTGCAACGCGTTTACAAAATGAGGAACATTACTAAAGAAAACGAAAGCCTCATTTCTCATGATTCCTGCCTTGGCCTTACTTAAAGGTGTGCTGCATCTTTCAGTTCACCATTTTCTGCATTGCTAACTTGAAAACATGATGAATCATACTCCAAAGATGAGTGTTCAAACAATCAGTAAAAAAGAATTAATAGTTACTGTAGGATTTGATTCAATAACGAGACGTTCTATGTTTTGTTTTACTGCCAACTCGATTCCTTTAAAGATGCTCCAGACTTCCCCTTTGTTAACTGTTCCTAAACCCATGTTTCCACAGAAACCTGCTAATCACCTACCTGAGGAGTCTTAGGAGACTCCTCCATAACCTATCAATCCGGGATGCCTGTAACTCCAAGTTCTTTTCAAGTTTAATTAATATATTTTGACCTTTAGATTGGAGTAATCGGACAGTTTGATCGAGTACTTCTAATTTATTAGCTATATCTCACATTCTTACTGGGCAAAATTGCAATATACAAAACTTGATAATGGTATTACTGTTTTCTTATTAATATAAACTCTTATTGTCCATTTCTGCTGGAGCTGCTACAATAAGAGTAGAATATGTCAACTAAAGACTTTAAAATTTCATTTTGCTCACTCAAATCCTAGCTGATGCGATTTTCCAATTGGGAGAAATCAACTAATGGACCTTCTAGAAACAGGTTGAAGGATATAGTAGCTTGACCCCGAACGTGACCTGCCATTGGAACCAAAGCTATCAAAATAAGATGAACTTGACCCTAACTGCGACCTACTAGTAGAACCAAAATTATCAAGATATAGTTCTTAACCCAAGAACAAAGAGGGAAGCTCTCACAATGGAGAAAACTCTCAAATTTCATTAATCATTCCATCTTCCTTCATGTGTTACAAAAACTCCTATTTATAGAGCAAGTTGGCTTCTAGGATAAGCTAGCTTAAAGGCTAAGTTTCCTCAAGCTTCTTGGAGAAGCTAACTTAAAGGCTAAGTCTTTGCAAGCTTCTTAGAGAAGCTTACTTAAAAGACTAAGTCTTTCACAAGCTCCTTAGAGAAGCTTACTTAAAAGCTAAGGCTTCTTAAGCTTAAAGAAGCTTACTTCAAGACGAAGACAATACTAGCTTCTAAGAGAAGCTTTGTCTTAGCTTTCAAGAGAAGATAACTTTCTAGGAGATTACAAAGATTAAATTATTATGCAATTACTAAAGTATAGATAAATGCATGTTACAATATTACCTAGAAAAATAAAAGGACTTAGAAGGTTACAAGGCATATAATTTGACTTGGAAAACACCAAAAGTCAGCTCAAAATAATAGCCCAAAAATAAGCATGAAAGTTCACTAAAAATAA
The DNA here is from genome assembly GCA_022379115.2 of Bauhinia variegata. Lineage (NCBI taxonomy): Eukaryota > Viridiplantae > Streptophyta > Magnoliopsida > Fabales > Fabaceae > Bauhinia > Bauhinia variegata. The sequence goes on along the minus strand of CM039428.1, from coordinate 17,797,136 downwards.
GAAAATGGGCTGATCCAAAAGCATTCAAGCCGAATCTTCAAGTTGGTTATTCCATGCTTTTGTTGGGTCAAAGTCTTCATCAATAATTTGTAAAAGTGTGACCCGTTTTGGTGTTCAATTGAGTCCAATTGCATCTTCCCTAACTTGTACTTCCATGTTAAAGCCTTGCAAAGTTTCTTTTATCTTCTTAGCCTTGGCTCTAGTCATGGGTCCTCCAGTTACATGCATAGGTTCAATAGGTTGGTTTGTTGGATCTTTATCATTCTCAAATCCTAGCCCAACCATTGAGGACACTAAACATCACCTAGATACACTAAACAAGGTACATATCGCTTTGGGTATTAACTTTCCCCCTCCATCACTTTACAATTCTGCACCACCCTCATTATTATTTTTTTAAAAATACCAACTGTGCCCTCACCCTCAACCCCCACCATCTTTGAAACCCTAGCCCCCTCCCCCATTGCCGCACATCACTCTCTTCTCTTCTCTTCCATTTTCTTGGATTTCTTGGATTTTGAAAACAAAACTTAATGTATGTGTGTCTATCTAAATATATTTATTTATGTTTGTTCATCCTTGGAGGAAAAATAATGGAAAAATGGTGAAAAAATGGCTTGGTTTGCAATGGTGGGTTAAACAGCTGTCTACAGCCGTGTGAAGAGGAAAACGGCTCTAGAGAGCCGTTTGACTGGCAAACAGCTCTCTAGAGCCATTTTCCTCTTCACACGGTTGTAAACAACCGTTTGTCCTTCCACTTCACCCTGTGAACCCCTTTTGACAATTGAACGGCTATGTAGAACCATTTGGATTGCCTAATGACTCTCCACAATAGTTTGGCTCTCCCATTCTGTTTAATTATTTATTTAATTATATTTTAAATTATTTATTTAATTATCTATTAAATTATATAATAAATTATCTATTAAATTATTTGTTTCATTATCTATTTAATTGTCTGTTTAATTATATGTTAATTATATGTTCAATTATTTATTTAATTATCTGTATAATTATCTATTAAATTATCTCTTAAATTATTTGTTTAATTATCTATTTAATTATATGTTTAATTATCTATTTAATTATATGTTTAATTATCTATTAAATTATCTGTTAAATTATTTATTTAATTATTTGTTAAATTATCTTAATAGCTCTATAGAGCCATTTTCCCCTTCGAATGGCTTTTTACAACCAATTTGTGTCTCGTGTGAGTGTGAGTGTGGAGCAAGCGGCAAGGGCATTTGGGTCATTTCTAAGAGAGGGGGGAGGGGGGAATGTAAAAGTGGGGGAGGGGAAAAGGTAATACCCTATCATTTCACACTTATCCAAATACATTTACACACATGGGAAACTGTAAGTCCTACAATTCATCCAAAATAAATTACACGCATAGTTTCAAAGTCATTCACTTTCTTGCTGGGAAAACCAAGAGCTCACTACACAAGAGTCTACTCTGATCCAAATTACCTCACTTAACGTCTATTTATAACACAGCACACGACCTCCTGCGCTGTTTATCATCCAATTCTAAACACTTTAGTCACACAGTTCATTCTTTTGGAGATTTTCTTTCTGGAACTACTCTTTCAAAATGGAAGGAAAATGCAGTGAGGGGCCGGCAATAGGGATAGATCTTGGCACCACTTACTCATGCGTTGCTGTATGGATGAATGAGAGGGTGGAGATCATCACCAATGACCAAGGGAACAGGACTACTACATCTTATGTTGCCTTCACAGATACCCAAAGGATGATTGGCGATGCTGCAAAGAACCAGGCTGCGGCAAATCCAACCAACACTGTATTCGGTAACTCATTTTTCATCTCATTAACTTTTTCAACAATGGACAGATACCCGGTCCTGTATGATTTGGGGAAAATCAAGTTGAGAAAAATAATAAGAAGAATCTACAATTTAATTATTGTAATTCAAGTTTTGTTGAATTGTTATATTTAAGATTTTATTTTTTAATATCTGATTTGTAATTTCCATTATGTCTATTTAAATGTCTAGAATCTAAAATTTTTTAGTTTTGAATTTTAAATTTAAAAGCTTAACTAGTTTTAACGTAATTCATCATGTTTTGCAGATGCCAAAAGGTTGATTGGCAGGAATTTTAGTGACCCTTGTGTTTTGAATGATAATATGCTGTGGCCATTTAAGGTGACTGCTGGTCCTGATGACAAACCCATGATTGTTGTTACTTATAAAAGTGAAGAGAAACATTTTTATGCTGAGGAGATCTCTTCCATGATCCTAACAAAGATGCGTAAGATTGCTGAGAATTATCTTGGTTCAACCGTGAAGAATGCTGTTGTAACTGTACCGGCTTATTTCAATAATTCTCAGCGTCAAGCCACCAAGGATGCCGGTGCTATTGCGGGCCTAAATATTATGCGAATGATCAATGAACCCACTGCGGCTGCTATTGCCTATGGTCTTGACAAGAAATCTAGTATTGTTGGTGAAAGAAATATTTTTGTGTTTGATCTTGGTGGTGGTACTTTTGATGTATCTCTTCTTAAAATAACAGAGAATGTCTTTGAAGTTAAGGCAACTGCCGGTGACACACGCCTTGGAGGAGAGGACTTTGATAGCAGAATGTTGAATCACTTTGTACTTCAGTTCAAGAGAAAGAACAAGAAGGATATAAGTGGAAATGCGAGAGCCCTTAGGAGGTTGAGAACTACTTGTGAGAGGGGCAAGAGGGCTCTATCATCAACTATTGATACCACTATTGAGGTAGATTGCTTGTGTGATGGTATTGACTTTTCTTCAACAATCACTCGTGCTAAGTTTGAGGAACTCAACATGGACCTTTTTACGCAGTGTCTTCAGACTGTGGAGATGTGTCTTAAAGATGCTAAGATGAATAAGTACGATGTCCATGACGTTGTTATTGTTGGTGGTTCTACCAGGATTCCCAAGGTACAGCAGCTACTGAGGAATTTCTTCAACGGGAAGGATCTCTGCAAGGACATCAATCCCGACGAGGCTGTTGCTTTTGGTGCAGCTGTCCAGGCAGCCATCTTGAGTGGTCAAGGCAATGAGAAAGTTAACAGCTTAACACTATTGGATGTTACTCCGTTGTCCTTAGGTGTCAGTACTACAGAAGATCTCATGTCTGTTGTAATACCTCCTAACACTATCATTCCTACAAAGAAGGAAGACGGATTCACTACTGTTTTTGATAATCAGAGCAGTATATTGTTCTCGATATATGAGGGCGAGAGAACAATTGCAAGCGAGAACAACTTGTTGGGTCTGTTTACGCTCTCAGACATCCCTCCAGCTCTCCGCCATGTCCCTTCGGTCAAAGTTTGCTTTGATATAGACACTAATGGTATCTTAAAGGTCACTGCAGAGGAAAAAGCATCTGGGAATGAGAACGGGATAGCCATAACTAATGTACTTGGAAGTTTATCAGAAAAAGAAATATCTAGGATGATTCAAGACGCTGAGAAATTCAAGGCCGAAGATGAGAGGCACAGAAAGAAGGCTTTAGCAAAAAATGATTTGGAGGATCATATCTACTACATGAAGAAGGCTTTGAAAGATAAGGAGATTAGTTCAAAGATTTCTCCAGGAGAGATGGGGTATATGAAGAAAGCAATTAAGCGGGTCTTGTTATGGCTTGATGGAAACCAGAACGCAGAAGCAGGTGAGTTGGAGCATAGAAAGAAGGAGCTGATAAATGCTTGTGCTCCTATTGTCTGGTCCAAGTTAGTGATGATGAGGATGATGGTATGAATGGTTTTTGTTTCTAATCCTTTGACTAATGCTAGGGACTTGCAAGGTAGTTGGTTGTTTTCCTTCTTAGGTTTCTCTTTTCTGTTGATTGGATTATCAGGTCTGTTTATGCGTGATGTATGGTTATGAATGGTATTGACATGATTATATGGTTTATCTTTTCTGGTTTACGTAGTATATGGTACATTGCTCATGCTAAGAGAAAGTCATTTAAGCTTTTAGAGCTTGTCAAGGTAGAATTTATTTATTTATTTTTTTATCTTGAGTGCTTCTAACGAAAAAAATAATAATTGTAATTTCTTAATGTTTGGATTGATTTTTAGAAAAAATAGCATATTCAGAAGTTATTTTTTCCACAAGTGAATATGTATATTTTTTGGTCATTCTTTTTGAAAAATGCACTTCCAAAAATTAAAAAAGTTGATTTTTACTCTTTACATACTTTTATACTTAAAAGAGTAATTTTTTAAAGCTAATTTGGTTTTTTTTTTTTTTTTTTGTATGTAAAAAGTATTTTTTAAACAAAATTACACGAATTTTTTTTCTAGTTATTTTACTTTTCAAAGTACAGCATATATTACATAATTTATAGGATAACGCGTGTTAGTGAAAAAGTTGAAGTTTAAACCACCAATCATAAAGATCAATTGGATTGTTCTACTTCTAACTTAACTAAGATCTACAGTAATTGAGTTTTTGATTATGTAGCAGGAAGAGATTTGCTCCTTTGTGGTCTTATCAGCTCGAATTTGTACAATTTATTGTATGATACAATTTTACATTTCATACACTTTTCAAAAGATTTAAAATTTAAATTGATTAAAGACTATTTTGCATAGAGGTAATTCCCTTAGAATGTCTATTTCAAAAGATTTAAGAAGGCTATGAAAGATAAGGGGATCTGTTCAATGATTTCCCAAGAAGAGACGATGAAGATTCAGGGTGAAATTGTGCGGGTCTTATTGTGGCTTGATGGCAAGCAGCATGTGGAAGCAGACGAATTTGAGCGTAGAAAGGAGCTGGTAAAAGCTTCTGTTCCCATTTATATTGCTATTTCCTTAAAAGGAGATTAGGATGATGGCATGGATGATTACGGTTTTGAAATTTTTTGTGATATTTATGGGGATCCTTTCTAATATTCATCTAGGTTTGGTACAAGGAAGTTTGTTGTTTATTTTCTTAGGTTGTGTTTTATTAACTTTTGGGTTGGATTTTCATGGATGGTTATGTCAAATGTTTCTGTTAAATATGAACGTTATATGCTTTGTTATGCTTTTTATTTATAAATGTTTTAACATAATATTCTCTTTGAAATCTAACTAGAATTGTAATTCTATCCGCTTAATTTCATCTGCAACGTTATTTTATATCCATAATGCGTGACACAATTAGGCAATATCAATGTTTTTTGGAATGAATTAAAGGGTTTATTTTCTGCTATTCCAAAGGGACAAATTTATTATTGAAGGTAATTATTTTTTGAAAGGGTACATCTTTGAAAGTGGTCTCGTGGAAAAAATTATCTTGCAAAATAGACACATGGTTTAGTACTACAAAATATGTACATGAATGTATGATCTATTGCTCAAGGTGTTTCACTATTCGGTTTCCATTAGAACATGGTTCTCCAGCGAAAATGATAATAGAAACATGATACTGAATTAAAGGATAGTTTGTATCAATCAAAAAAAATAAAAAATAAAATTAAAGGATAACTTGTTAATTTTCTTACATTCATCTTTTATATGTATATATAAATCCTAAACATTCTATATTGCTAATTCCAGCTGAAATTCATGGTATTATTCCATTTTAATGGTAAATACCTAATGAAACAACGGGTAGTTTTCTCCTCTGCAACTTCCTTGTTTAGTGGTAAATTTCCTTTGGCCTCATCTCCGAAGGTACAATTCTTAGTCCAGTTTTGACAATGCAAATCCAAAAATTATGCTTGACATTTGTCAAATGTGAACTCTTGGATAATAATTCATAGATATATGAAAATCCAAATGATGTCATTATGTAAATAAACTTTATTGTATAAATTCATGTGTCAGCACTCCTTTTTTTTTCTTTATTTTTGTTTTAATGTCAAATAAAAGTACTCTTTAAGATTAGTGTGACTGCATCAATTCTGCTTCAACGAAGGCGGTGCCTTTGATGAGGATATCTCTGCGGAAGTCTTCATATGAAATGGGTTTATACTTTGGTGGATTGGTCGAACTTACACAAGTCTTCGCAGATTCTATAATGGTCTTATTTGATGGGTTAATGCAATAGGCAACAGAAGTCCTTGCTACTCTTGAATTTGTCACAACCCGATGTTCAGGACCAACAAGCCTGCCATTACTTGTGATCTGTACTTACATGTTAGTTACATAAAATAGACTTTTGTCAAAAAATTATATATACAAGAAGTAAAAATATATACACTAGCTCTTAAAAAAAATAAAAATTAGATATACAACAAGCCAGTTGATGAACACAAAAACATTGTTTTGAAACAACACAACATTACAATGTTATCCACAGCTTATAGCTGAGTGATATCATCAGTTCGTCTTCGAAGCTTGTTTATTTTGAGTTTGAGTTGAAAATTATAACCAAAAAAACTAAAAGCTTTGACAGGAATTGTATCCTTAGCTATGTACATGAAGAAAGTTATATTAAAAAAGGTGTATCTACTTTAATGATCTCATTATTTCAAAAAGTTAGTTTTTGACTATCAATCAAAGAATATCTTGGTGCAACAAAAAAAAAAAAAATGATGAAAAAAAAAAAAAAAAGCTAAAAGTTTTGTAGCCACAAGTCAACTATCTATTTTTCATTTTGAAGATATAAGAAGTTGAAAGTTTGATACTTGTTAAAATTTGCATATCATATCAGCATCATGTATGCTGTTCAAAGGGATATCATCTACTATTTCATAACTTTCAGGGTTTTTCATATATGTATTGTTGTTTTAGTTTCTTCAGCCGTTAGAATTTTTTTGCGTGTTGAGTAACTAAGAAATTAGAAGATAAATATACTAAAATGATAAGTTAAAGATATATAAATCAAAAAACCAGTTAGAATTTGTTTGCATAGATAGTGGGATAGGAAATGTGAATCCCAAAAATGCTGTGAAAAGACTTGATTAAAAAATTCATTTTAAAATTCAAGGAGGCAAAGTTTTTACTTTCAGGAAAAAAAAAAAGAAAGAAATCAAGTAATCAACTTTTAATAATTAGCGGGATAAGAAAATAAGCTTAGGTGAATCAATTAAATACAGAATTATATTGATATTACCAGAACATAACAACAGAATATCTGGCCTAGCTGGAGATTTTAATTACCTGTAACAGAAGCCAGATGTTGACTACAAATGCATTAGGAATTGGCTCAACACCAATCCATTCACCATCTCTGAATACTTGAAGTGCATTTATCCCTTTGTCTTGAAGCAGAATGGTAATAATGGTAGGATCCCTGTGCTTGGGTGCTCCCAAAGTTAAACTTGGTTCAGGGCAAGGAGGATAGTGATGTGCTTGCACAGTTGGGTTTTCAGTAAGCACACTATTGAAATAGCCAGGGGTTAACCCTAACCCTTCACATATCAGCTCCAATATTTTCATTCCAAGTCTTCTCAATTCTTGTGTATACTCCCGTATATCTTACTGAAAAGTGGCATGCAAAACATGTTTGTGAAGTTAATTATTCAAAATGTGACTTTCAAAGATTGACTTTATCACACTGATAAGATGAAGAAAGGAATTGACAAGTTATTCAAATTTTATTCTTTTTAACCAAGAGAATCAAACATACTTTATGATTATGGGTCCAAAGTCGATTCTCCAAGAACCTTCTTCAATTTGTTTTTCCTTTTAAAACTCAAGCTATTCCTACATTCATCATTTGAATGAGACTCATCTTTATCGGAAACAAGAGTAATAATTAACAAATTATTCCTTCTAGTAAGGTTGATTCTAAGATTTGAACTTAGGACAATGGCTTGAAATAAATATGCCTTAAGAGACTCAGTTTCATTCCACATTGCCAAGACATTGGTGCTTGGTAAAAGCTTAAGCACCTTTTGAATCATATATCCGTGAAGAAAAGATGTTGACATAGACATAGTCATTGCCACCCAAACTTTTCAATGTTCTCCACCTTCAACAAAGCAAATATCAAGATTTATCCTATACCATTATGAATCATATATTATTCTGATATTCAACTCAAGGATCAAATCAAAATCGCTATATCGTGAAAATAAAAGTAAAATGAAAATAACACCATGGAATCTCGCTTAGCTTACTAAGGGGAAAAAGTACATCCAAGTCAAACAAATTAAAGTAACAAAGAAAACAGGATATTTATAGCTTTTACCGATATCTTGCTGGTTTCTGAGGCCAATACTCCATGTATTCTCCTGAAGGTGGGCATGCATGTCTTAATGTGTCCTTCCAAAACTGAATCGCATCCTTCTTGTTGATCTCACGGCTTGTATAGAGCTTGCAGCTTCCTTTTGGATCCCTAGAGCATTCTCTCATCTTTTCCTTGGCTGGCATGGCGTGGAATTCCTTAAAGATGTTCAGTGTGCCTTCTATTAAATCCTTAGGAACTCCATGATTGATCACCTGGGTCAGAAATTCAAAATATATCGGTATCTATGTTCTTACACTAAGAAAATGAAACACTCCTAATACATATTCGAGAAACTCTAGTCGCACAAACTTTTATCATGGATGCACAAACCCAGCAACCATATGTGGGAATATGGATCCTTATTGATCCATATATATATGTCTTCAAATAAACTTTCTGCTTAATTTTTAACTCAGCTAGCGCTATAATATGCCTCTTTTCTTTCAGTTTATACTTAAGTATCCTCACACACCTAAACTATTCCTTATTCGTGAAAGAATAGTAATGAGTAAGTTCCTACTGAAAAAAATGACTCTAATGTTTCAAACTTTAAGACCTTTGGCCTAAATTGTCCTAGGGCCACAGCATTCCATTACAATTATGCCTTATTATATGTGCTTCTAAAAGTAAGATATGCAATTAGTAATATACTTTTACTCATGAAAATATTTTCATGTATGGTCTAGTGACATGAATCTCTTAAAAACCTGAGGTGACGAGTGGTATTGGTAGTAGAATAAGTAGAGGAGACGGATAGCGAAAACAGACGTTATCACGTTTGAGACCTGGAAAAATCCATATTCCTCGGACGCTTTCAAAACTTTATGTAGAGTTTCAGCTCGATTATGTCCTCCAAGATCAATCACCGGGATAGACTTCTCAGAAACAACCGTGTGACTAGGTCTGCTCTCCGGTGGTTGCACATATGATGAAGGCACGGAGGAATGAAGGTTAAACCAGCTGGACACAAGCATCTGATCCATTTTCTGCGTTCTTAATTATCTAATAGCTACTCATGAAAACCATAATGTGCTTCTCCCTATATATAGAATCTGAAGGAATTCACAAGTGAAATCTCTTTGTTCTTTTCTTTTTGGTAGATATCTACCTTGTCTCTTGATTAAAGAAATGAAAAGAAAAGATATACAACAAAGCTTGGTCAGTGCGAAGGTCCAGACTAGAAAAACAAAAGGCATTTGCCTACTTGTTTTACACGTTGGTTTGTCATATGCCACGTTTGCAGTAAAAATATGGTGCTTGCTAAAAATATTATGTGGTTGCTAGGAGCACTCAAGATTAGTGCTGGATCACCAGTTTTTTTTTTTTTTTTTTTTTGTATTGAAAAAACTGTTTTGATTCATTTAGGCTATTATTATTATTATTGTTTTGAAATCTTTCTAATAACATAATTTTAAGATGGGCAACATACTGTCTCATCACGAGTTTTGTACCATGTTCAAAAGCTCCTCTCCTCTCAGATAAAAAACAAAAGATAATGCTGTAAGTATGAATGTGTATTATTTTATTAGTTTTAATCTATAAAAAGCTTTAAATAAGGTATAAGACAGTTTTTTATAATAAAAATTTAAGTGAATTAAATCCTAAAAACTTACTATGACCAAGACATGTCTTAAAACTTAAAAATAAGACATTTATGAAACGTAAGATGTTAACTCTATCTCACTGAGACTTTGTTAACGAGAGAATGATATAGTGCTACATTGTTTTTAAAGTGAGGGAGAGCAGTTATATATATGTACACACATATATTAGTCTTAACCGGACGGAGCGTAGCAAGAGAGAAGTCCGTGAACTGTTCAAGTAAATGTTATTAGAAACCAAGCTCAAAAATCAACCATATATTAGCAAATTTACAAATAACATTCCACTTATAAATTTTATATCGTGATTATACTATCTCATTTCTCTTTATCAGCTCAAGCAACTTTCTATTCCTATAATACAATTTTTATTAAGTATGGCCTAACAAATTGCCTCACATTTTTTTATTATATTTCATTAATCTTTTTGAAATAGGCTGTTAATTAATTTTTGGTTGAAGTGGTTAAGTCCATTACATCCATAATTAACTCTATATATGCAATAGTTGCTTAACAGTGCAACAATTGCAGAAAGGCCTTGCAACCCCTTTGAAGATGCTCTTGAGTTTATTAACAATTAACACAATTTATCAATTAAGAAATAGCCATGGGAAAATTATTCCTATGTTACAAAATTAAGGAGAAAAGGCAATTCTACTCTAAAAGAAATCACAATTTCAAGCAAATGACTCTTCCATCGGGCAATGACTCAAAATACTCCTTAGTTCTACGTAATGATTTACTAAGCTCAACGTGTTTTAAATTTAAGACTTTAAAATAACATTTATTAATTATTGTTCTTATTTCAAATAAGTCTCACACTCTTATAAGATATTGCAAACTAGAAAAAAAAAAAAAAAGCTCCAATTTATTCTGCACATCCCATACAAGTGCTACTTGTTGAATATAATAAAATGTTTTTGTTAGGTCTTTTTTTAACAACTTAAAACATTTGGACTGAACAAGTTTTTGACATATTAGCAGAGCTTCTTTTAACCTCACAGTTAGTGAGAATATTTGACATGATTCTCAATTTTCCTATTTCTCCTGAGGATTCATGGATTACCAACGTGTTAGGTTGCTTTCCATATTTTGTTTTTGATGGTTCCTTTTCTGATTCTTGTGATTTTTCTTGCAATTCTGAAGCCATACGCTCGAGATTCTTTATGTGCTTTCTCTGAATTGGTTATGTCAAAGGTTAACCCCAATGTGCTTGCTTGATTCTTCGATGATATTTTCAGATGGGGCTTTGGACTATTCCTATTTCCCACTAACTGGATTCTGTGGAGGGTGGTTCTGTTGCTTGTTTTATTTCGGCATTTGGTGCACGTTCTACGACTCTGATAGTCGGTGAATTAGATTCAATCATCCTTACATATTTTTGGTCGTCGATGATGGATATACACTTATGAAACCTTTTTCTCCATCAAAAACGATTTGGTATCAGTCGATCAATCTTACACTGCCAATTTATTTTTTTTTTAACAATGATTCAACAATGAAAATGAATACGTATTATCATAAATAATAAAATATAGAAAATATTTTTTATTTGTATTTTTAATAAAAATAAAATATCAATTTTCGAAAATTGATATTATCAGTGGTCATATTGGTAAACAAGTCACTAATACTATAAACTCAAAATTTAGTTTTGAAAATTTTTAATATATATGTGATTTTGGTTTTCATCAAAAAGAAAAAAATTGATTCTCTTGACTATATTGATAGGTGTTCAATTCACATACTCAACTCACACTTGTTATCAGAATATTCCTAACCAAACATATTTGGAACCTTACAAGTGAACGATGAAAAACAGAGAAAAGAAAAGAAGGAATAGGAAAGACAAAACTGAGATAGTGCAAGGTAGCAGATCTTCAACGTAGAAAAACAAGAATATGTTATCATGCCCTGCAGGATAAAGTGGAACCAGTTTCCAACAGACACCTTTTTGCTTTGTAGGTGGTTCTTTGGGCTACGCTGAATTGCCATGTGACTGCCTCACCCTTTTTTCTCTGTTGCGTTGGTGGTTCTTTGTCCTGGATTGGATTGCCATGTGACAGCCTCATGGGTTCCATGGATATCAACATTCTCATGACCACAACCCTTTTTTGGTTTTATAAGGCCAAGAAAGTTAGAACTTTTGACTCGTTGCATATTTTTTTGGATTGACTTTTTTTTCCTAAAAGTTTTTTTGGTTAATTTTTTTCATGTAATTCTAGACTATTTAAATTATTTTTTTAAAAAAATGTATAAGTAATTTTGGAACTTAAAAAAGGATTTTGATAAAAACATACAATAAGATGTTTTTAAAAAGATAAAATAAAAGGCTAATCACAATTTTCATGATACCAGCACGTCTAAAAATAAAAGCAAAACACAATTCTCTTGATAATAGATTTTTTATTCCAATTAAAGATTAGTGGAATAAGGTACTTCATATAAAAGATTGAATCTAACGAGGTGGAGCCATCTTACACATCCCTTGTTTATTGTTGTGTTTGGCGGCTTTGGGGTTCTCCTAGGATAAAATTCTTCGATAAGAACTTGTACGTTTAAAACTTGTCCACTGTGAATCATTGGATAAGAATATGTCGAAGTCCAAAATTCCAAATCATGTTCCATTTTCCATCAACAATTGATCTGAATAAACTTTATCATATAAATTGTGCCCCACATGGTAATGGACCTAAGTTCATGTAGAAGTGCCACTATTGGTTTATCTGATGAAAATGGAAGCAGTTGGCTTCTCGGGCCTAAATTAAAATTCTATCAGTGAAGTCGATGAAAACAGGATGGTTTCTTTTCACATTTTTTTGATAACAGAAAAAAGTATTACTTTAGGAAGCCACTAATTATTGGCTTAACTCTGCTTCAATGCCTACTGCCTTTGCTAATTGAGTTTCTGTGGAACTCTTCAAATGAAATGGGTTTGCATTTGGGTAGGACAGTTGAATTTATCAAAGCCTTGGCTGGTTCTGTATATGATGGTTTCATTGAAATAGGCAACAGTAATTCTTACTTCTCCTGAATTTGTTACAACTCGATATTCAACACCAGCAAGCCTTCCATTACTCATCTGCATGTGTCTCAGTCACAAAAAATAAATTTATTTTCATGAAAACCTTATCATGAAGCTTAAAAACAAAAAATTATGAATCCACTTGCTCATTAAAGAAAGAAAAATATTCAAGTATTCCACTGGCCTGCTGAACTCAAAAATAATGTTGCAAATTATAATGAAACTTCTATGACTTAATGAAGTTATTGCAACAAGTTGAATGTTTCTATTTTCTTATTTGAAGATATGAGATGTTGAAAGGTTGATAGTAATTTGTAACGTTCGAGCCTTTAGTTCAATACGTCATCCACTCATCTGGTGATTTACTTAGGTAGGCATGTGAAAGGGATACCGCAAATTTACTGCTTGCACTTAAGAATTCTTCCAAGTACTTGGTCATTTACTTAGGAGGGCATGTTTTGACCTGAAACTACCTATTGCTTTTATTAGACCGTTTAACTGATTTAAGTATTGATGTAGGCCCAAAATCAATCCATCCAATCGACTTAATTTGCTATCTTTAATTTATTTGTAAGTTGAACCCAACTTGATTTACAACTTAACAGCAACATATATAAAATTTAGCTCAATATTTATCCGTTTCACAATTTGTTTCAAATCTTATTTTACAATGATCTTACTTTTAATACTACTTGAAACATTTTGTTTGCTTTGACTAATTACATATATATAGATATATATAGATCTAACTTAAGTATTTTCGGATCTAAATATATTAAAGTTGGGTTTATATGGATCTTTACATCTTATTTTCTCAATTCGAGGTCAATTTAAATATATAGATCTGATGGCCATTAAAATGGGATCAACAGACCTATATATCCATAAAGCACAAATTCTGGTCCTATGAGTCTCTAGATCCATTCTAAGTCTCTTCCGCATTCTCCAAACCTTCATGCGGATTTATAGATCCGTGCATTGAACCTTTGCGATTTTTTAGCCTAATCCAAGTATTTTGCTCGATTTCAACACTTTTTCTTCGATCTTTCAAACTCAAGACTAAAAATAAAGATGAAAGTTACAAAATGCACCTCTTTTAACTATATCAGAGTGATTGATTAGAGAGAATGGGAGAGTGAGTCTTCTCATGCCAAAACAAGAAACAGAACAAGGGTAGTGTGACTAAAAGCCGTCTGGTATAAAGAGGAGAACATGACTTTTATTTGTGTATCAGGAGTGTATTATTTATAATTAAAAGGGTATCACTATCATTTCACAGTGAGGGGAGTGTAGTAAGAAAAAATGAGAAGTGCCTTTAGTAAGACCCTTAGTAAAATTATTAGACAATCGTATAGTCTTTCCATATTCTTTGTTACATATGTAGTTTGTTGTTGCTGCAGATTCACCTTCTTGATAACCAGTCATTGCAGCAACTGTAGCCTTACAATGAAGTAAGGAAGATTGGTCCAGAGACGCCATGGGAAATTGGTAACCGTGTGGAAGCTAAGAGCAGAATTGCTTTGATACCATCCTAAAATTTTGGAATGAGAAAGGAAAGTGAATATTATTGATGGAATTTATTGATGCAGAAAGGTTCCTCCTCATGTAGAAAAGGAGAGAATCAGGTAAAGAGAGTACAATTTGTAATGGTGAGCTTGACCACATAAAAGCACCACCTATATACAAACCACACTACATTCAGCATACAGCACACTCTGATAGCCTTAATTCTGATTCAACGTAGGCACTGCCTTGGTTAATAAAGTTTCTTCGGAACTCTTCAAATGAAATGGGTTTGTATTTGGGTAGTACAGTTGAATTTATTAAATCCATGGCTGGTTCTATGATGGTCTCATTTGATGGGTAAATGAAATAGGCAACAGTAGTTCTTGCTACTCCTGAATTTGTCACAACTCGATGTTCCGCACCAACCAGCCTTCCATTACTTATGATCTGCAAGTGTCTCAGTCAGAGAATATAAATTTCTTTTGTCATGAAAGCCTTATCTTGAAGCTTAACAACAAATAATTATAAATTCACTTGCTCATTAAAGAAAGAAAAAGATCCAACTGGACCTGCTGAACTCAAAAATAATATGTCACCAATTATAACAACTTTTATATAGCTTAATCAACAAGTTGAATGCATGTATTTTCTTATTTGAAGATGCAAGATGTTGAAAGGTTGATACTAATTTGTTACGTTTGAGCCTTTAGTTCAATAAGCGATCCATTCATCCGATCATTTACTTAGGTGGGCATGTCAAGGGGATACTGCAAATTTACTGCTTACACTTAAGAATTCTTCTAAATACCTAGTCATTTACTTAGATAGGCATGTTCTAACCTCGAACTACCTACTGCTTTTATTCCACCGTTTAACTGATTTAAGCATCAATGTAAGCCCTAAAACTAATTCATCCAGTAAACTTTTCTTTCTATCTCTTTGCAAGTTGAACCCAACATGATTTATAGCTTGACAGCAACAGCAACATTCCATGCTTCAAATTGTCTCAAACCTTATTTCACTATGCTTTTATTGGTTTCAAAATATATTTTAAATAGCTTATTACTACTTGAAACATTTTAACATTTTATGACAATAGAAATATAGTGAGATAGGATTTGAGACAAATTGTAATACATAAAATGTTTTCCATAACATTCATATATGCTCGTATAGTTTACTGTAACTGTCATGCACATGCCACATATTGCTACTTAAAGACAACTTGTCGATGGGCCAAAAAGACGAAAGAAAACACTCATGCCTTCTATAAAAGGAGAATAATCAATTAAAAATTAAACAATGTGGCAAAATTACTCATTATAAAAGGGAAATCACCTAATCAATTTCTATAAAAGAATAAATATATGGATCAAAAGTATGCTTTTAAGTAAACGAAAGAAAAATATAACTAAATTTATCATCAGAATATTAGCCGGCTAACTGGAGATTTTACCTGTAACAGAAGCCCTATATTAATCACAAAGGCATTGGGAATTGGCTCAACACCAATCCATTCCCCATCTTTGAATACTTGAAGTGCATTTATCTCTTTGTCTTGAAGCAGAATGGTAATAAGGCTAGGGTCCATGTGCTTGGGTGCTCCCAAAGTGAAACTTGGTTCAGGGCAAGGAGGATAGTGATGTGCTAGAACTGCTGGGTTTTCAGTAAGAACGCCGTTGAAATAACCAGGGGTAGACCCTAAACCTTCACAAATCAGCTCCAATATTTCCAGTCCAAGTCTTCTCAATTCTTGTGTATATTCCTGAACTAGCTCTCTGAAAATTCGCAACACAAAACATGCTTAGTTCTTGATAATTAATTTTAGAGTAAATATTTATCTTAATCTCTCATATTTAAAATCTTAATCAATTTAATCTCTCACATTTTAAATTTATCAATTTGGTCTCTTATACTTCAAAATTTATATCAATTTTGTCTCTCTAGCATTTCTCAACTGTTTAAACTGTTGTTAAACCTATAAAACCATTGGTATTGATAATAAGCTTAAGAGGTAAAATTGATAAGAATTTTGAAGTATAAGAGACCAAATTGATAAGTTTGAAAAATGAGAGACAATTGATTGAAGTTTTATATGTGATGGACCAAATTGATTAGGGTCTTAAGTGTGAGGATTAAAATAAATATTTAGGCTTAATTTTAAAAGTTCTATGCATAATTCGACCATTGGAGTGTTTTTTCCCCCTAAAGACAATCGAATATTTGTCTATAAGTTAAACTTGTTAAAAAGATAATGAATACATTTATAAAAGGAATAAGCAGGTAGGAACCAACTCAGTTATAATACCCATAAAATAATCTACATCAATTCAACCTCAGCCATATATATCAGCTAATATATTATAATCAGTATGAGTTGTTAGATCCCTTATAAAAGACAAGAATGATACAAAGTCAAGTATATAAGGGAACAAAGATTAAAAATAAAGAAGTCGATGTCAGCCAAGCAATTCAACTTCCTTCGTATCACTAAATCAAAAGTTGAAAATTCGAAACCATTTATGAATACTAAGCCCCGTTTGAGGTAACGATGAGTTTTATGTTGTTAGTTTTTAAATATTAAAATGGAGTATTTTTAAATTAAATATTTAGTTTTTTTTTTTAAAACCATAAAAATTGGATTTAGTTATTAGTTTTAAGTTTCAAAAACTTGATTAAAAATTAGTACATCTTGTTGAAAAAGAAAAAGTATTATCACTTTTCCCTCAAAATACATAACTTAAATTTAAAATTTAAAACTTAAAACTGACAATTAATCTAAACAAGCCTTAAAATATTTCAATAATTGAACTCAGAGATCAATAAAAATTGTAGATCATGAAAATTAAATTAAAACCAACATAGTAAATGAGTCTATTTAATGAATCCCACATTAATTATTTGGTTTTACGCTACATCATAGTATTTAATATAAATTACGCTTACTAAAATTACGTCAGATTTGTGTAAATATATTAGAACTTGGCTGGCCCAATTTAGGTCAAGTCCACTATATTATAGCCTACAAGGTAAAATTACTAGCATGACTCTATAAACCTCTATGAATAATAAATCTCTCGTCAAGTAAAGATAATCTTACCTTAATTATTTCCTTCTGAAATTACTTTTTTTAATTGCATTCTATGAGATCAAATTATTCACTTAAGTATTAGAATTAGACCAAATGGCCCACCCAACCTGCCTTATTACTTTGTTTCTTTCCTTGTTTTTGTGCAGGTCGACCAAATCTCATCCTCTTCCTCACTTTGGCATCAACAATTTCATAATAAAATTATTCTCTCATCGATAATTTGAGTAGAGTAAAGTGGCTTTCAAAAAAGTAATATGCACACTTAAAAGGTAAAGCACATCCAAGTCAAACAAATAAAGCAATTTGATAGTGAAAACAAGGCAATAGACTTTACCTGTATTTTGCTGGTTTCTGAGGCCAATACTCCATGTATTCTCCTGAAGGTGGACATGCATGTCTCAGTGTATCCCTCCAAAACTGAACCTTATCCTTTTTATTTTTCGGAGTGCTTGCATAGATTGTGCAGCTTGTAACATCCCAAATTTTCTAAGAGAAGCATATAAATCTACACTAGAATAATTTAAGTAGTGTTATGTTTACTAAATGCAAATGGGAAGTGTGGGAATATTGAGAATATGTATGAGGATGACATTTATATGTACATGTACATATAGCTAGAAAATGGATGCTATGTATTTATATGATTGTATATTAGTGTAACATCCTTTTATTTCATTCATGATAGCCACATATAAAATGTAATGTGATTTCGTAACATGACCAAAGACCATGGGATTTAAATTCTATCTTAATTGATGAAACATGATTGAAGATAATGGTGTGAACTCTTGGTTGCTTTCTATTGTATGTGCTTAGGTAATTGTGATTCTCATTATCATAAAAATGAAGTAAACTAAGAGGAATGAACTTTAAATGATTAATTAAGGAATTAAAGAGTTAGAAATGTGGCATAGTTAGTGCAATTGGGTTAGATAGCTAACTAAGTGAACCACTAGTTAGGGAGGTGATTAGTATGTAACCAAGTTGGTCACAATTGGACCAGAGGAAGGCAGCAGCTAGCCTCCCCAAGGACCCACTCCTCTTGCATGCTTTTAACCTCTACAAAGTGTGCAATTAAAGAGAGAACACTCCCACCAATCATAGCTTGACAATATGCCATAGCATGATAATGGTATACTTGATATTTTGTATGATTTTGAGGGCAAATAATAGAGACAATAAAAGGGAGGCATGTGAGAGTTGCACATGAGGGAGTTCAGCTGAAGGCTTGTATGCAGCAGCCCTTTCTCCTTAAGCTCCCACGTCCTCACCATGCATAAGGCCCCAAAGGTTTGGCTTTGAGTTAGTCAAAGTTAGCTTTAAGATGGTCAAAGTGCCAACCAATGAAATAGTGACATTAGGCAAAGTTTGTATGCATAACTCCATGATATTTTTGCATGCCACAAATGAAGAGAAGTCTGGAGATTTCCAGACCAAAGAAAGTCGGCAAAGCAGAGGCTGAAAAGGGGGGGGGGAGAAAAGAAATAAAAAGGGGAGAAGAGAAGGGCTAGGCGTGGAGAAGAGAGGAAGGGAGACAAGAGAGAAAGTAAGCTTGTGTGAACACTAGGAGGTCTTGCTACCTCAATCACCTGAACCAGCCATCTAATTAGCCTCAAAAGAAAAGGAGAGCTGCCATAGAGACTTTGGGAGAAAAACCCTAGAGCTGCTCAAAAAGGGATTGAAGATAAGAGGTAGTTAGTTTAATTCAAGCATGGGTAGTTAGTTTAATTCAAACATAGGTTATGTGTGCTTGTATGCTAAAATTTTCTGCACTCTTGCTATTGCTAATTCTTGTCACTTATGTACTATGATTTAATGTCATTTTTGTGTGTGTGAATGGATGTTGGATTGCTGTTCTTATGATGGTTTAGTGCTATATATGTTCTGCCCTAAAAAGAAGCATGCAAACTCAAAAAGTGTTATGAGAAAAGTATGAAGAAAGTTGTGTAACCTTGAGGTAGGGGTGTGCCAAAAATGAAAGTAAAGGTGGCATCTATGGACATAATGAATGATTAGTGCCAAAAGGGCGCACTAATCATGCTTCAATTAGCAGTAGTGCCAAAAGGGCGCACCAACCCATGTATAATGTCCATAATGATCCCTAAGCTTGGTTATGCCTCTTTCTTTGTAATTTCTTCGAATTAACCTTAGTTTATGGCATCCTTGAGCCTTGTTCGGATGGACTAACTACTGGGAAATCATTGATTTCTCATATTATGAGTGTTGATGATTTTATACAGGTGATGAATCAAAAGAGGTAACTCAAAGACTGAATGTGGATGCTGGCTGTTTCTGATATGATTAGGGATGATCTATGTGAAATAAATGTTTGAGGATTATGTGATGTAATTTGAATCATATCTAGAGTACTTTACAATGGACATTTAATTCATTTATGTTATGTACACATGTGACTCATAGAGATGATAATTATAGACTAGTATACCTTGTGATGAAATTCTGCTTTTTTGGACAGTTTGGGATAATGAATTATTAGTACCTTCAAACCAAGATATAATTACATGAAATTATTTTCCTAAGCTCATGAGACACTATATTTTATGTATACAAATTTTTATAATTTTTGGTTTAGCCAAATAGTACAGAAAATTCTTCAAAGTTACACTTCAGGATTTTACCGGTAAAACAGGACAGTTTATAAACTTTGCTTAATTGACCCACCAAACTAACGAAATTTTGTATGAAATTTTTACCACCTATTCTAGACACATTGAAATTGTATTCTGGAGTTTTTCATAATTTTTAAACATTTATACACTACGTTTCCATATTTTGCAAAAACAGGACAGCAAGCTGTCAAAGTCTGGAAGCTGTCCACTTGAAATCAAAACTTTTTATTTTCAATTTCCTTAGTGAATTTATATCAATGGAAGGTGTTTTCACAAATTTGAAAGTTAAAATGGGATGTTACACAGCTTCCATTAGGATCCCTAGAGCATTCACTCATCTTATCCTTTTCGGGCATGGCGTGGACTTCTTTAAAAATATTAAGTGTATCTTCTATTAAACCCATAGAAACTCCATGGTTGATCACCTATTTTACAGAATCTTGAGTATGTCAATCATCTATTTTTTTTATTCTATGAAAATGAAACATTGTTAATATTTAAGCAATCTTAGTTGCGCAACTCTTATGACACAAGCACAAACTTTGCAACTTGTTCATATCAATATGATTTTATACTACAAGAAAATGTTACTTTGCTGTCCTTTATGTTCAATCCAAAAGAATTACTAATAAGCAAGTGAAAAGAAAATGAATTGCATTAACAATTCGTAGAAAAATCCTGATATCTTGCATAATGATATAGAGTTCCAGAAAATATGAGATGCTGAGTGGTAGTAAAGGGGGGAAAATTAAAAGAGAGCTGGAGAGAGACAGAAGGTGTTAGCAATTTTGACCTGGAAAAGTACATATTCCTCAGAGGCTTTTAAGATTGTCTGGAGAGTATGAGCTCGATCATGTCCCTCAAGATCAATAACCAGGACTGACTTGCCTGTGGCAACATCGAGCTTTCCGGGTCTGCTTTCCGGTGGTTGCACGTAAGATAAGGGCACAGAAGAGTGAAGGTGAAACCAGCTGGACACAAGCGTTTGGTCCATGGTTTCCTTTCTTAGATACCTCACAACAGGAAAACCAGACTGTGTTCATGTATACTGTGTTAAGAAATAGACAAGTGCAGCATATTCGTTATCTTTGTTTAATGTTGCTTTGATGTATTCCTAATCTCTTGATTAAAGAAACGAAAAGATAATATTAGAAGTTAGATTTGGTAGGTTTAGTGGGTGAAGGTTTTGACCAGAAAAACAGTAAAGCAAATAGGGAAAAAAAATTTCCCTTGTTAATTATATATAGAAAAATAGAATAAAACAGAACCCATAGAAAAATATTTCGTCTATAAGGCCTTAGCCGAATATATAAAAGAAAGTCTATATATTGACGTTCTATATATAGTGACTTTTAATGTTTATTAGTATCTATTTTAAATTTAGATATTAACTTAGCGCCCGTTTAGATTGGTAGCTAGTAGTGCTTCCTTGAAACAATTGTTCCTGATTTTTTTAAAAAGTAAATGTACTTTTTAAATATTAGATCCAAATGCTTAATCAAAAAAAAGAAAGTTTTGCTTCTGCTTATTTTTCTTTTGGCTAATTCTACTTCTATTCTTCAAAATCAACCTTTTCTGTTTTGTCTTTTAGTTTTTTAGCCAAAACAAACTGTTGCATATAATGCATGAGATAACATGAAATTAACCGGCATATATATAAATGACACTAATGAAATATTATACAGCAACTGTGTCAAGCAACTTGCATTCCCTTGCGCGAAGAACACCATTAAACACATACAGTGGCCTCATATAATTTATTATTTCTTGGACTCTTAATTATTTTGATATCTTATATTTCTTACAATTCATTCTCAACACACCCTGATATTTAAGAGTGCAATTCTGCTTCAAATTTGGGACCCTTGTGGAAGAAATTTTTATGAAACTCCGCAAATGTCATGGATTTGTACAGTGGTGGCGTGCTTCCATTTACCAAAGCTTGTGCAGGTTCTATGAGGCTTTCATATGATGGATAAATAAAATAGGCAACACTTGTGCGTGCCATGCTTGAATTTGTCACAGCTCGGTGCTCAGCACCAACAAGCCTTCCATTACTTATAATCTGCATCAACAGACAATCATATATAGTTAGTCAAAGTTGGTCCATCTAATATCTTCCATTATTTACAAGATAATCATATTGTTGTATCATATCACAATATTAATTTAGAAAAAAAAATCGATGGCTAAAATCTTATTATATATGATACGTATGATGAAGATATATGTATGACCTAAGGTTATTTATGTGATTTAATTCCATTATGTTAGGACAAAAATATGAGAGATTCACTATTGCCCTCATGGGTAGGGATTAGTCTCAATGTGTGGGACATTCTAATGTAAACTAGAAAAAAGACCATCAAGAAAAGACAAATAGAATAAATGAATGGCGATGTTGAAGATATACCTGTAATAAAAGCCCTACGTTAACCACAAAGGCATTGGGAATGGGCTCAACGGCAACCCATTCACCATCCTTGAGGACTTGAAGTCCATTTACTTGGTCATCTTGAAGCAGAATGGTAATAAGGGTAGGATCCCTGTGCTTGGCTAAACCCAAGGTTAAACTTGGATCCGGGCAAGGAGGGTAATGATGAACTAGCATCGTTGGTTTTTCACTAAGTCCCCCAGAGAAGTATCTTGGGTTAAGTTCTAACCCATCACAAAGCAGCTCCAAAATTTTCAGTCCCAATTTCCTCAGTTCTCGTGTATATTTTCCAACAATCTCACTGAAAAGTGCCAGATCAAAACATGTTATGCTAGTCTATTTTATTTAAAGTGCAGAAATGATTGGTTAACAAGAGTTTAAGAGCAAGAGATGTTAAAAATATGTGCCATACTAGAAAGTTCAAGTCGCTTCAGTATGTGTATAGTTAAAAGTATGTGCCATACTAGACGATAAGCATTTAAGAATTTTCAACTGATAATTTAATTTTTTAGATTAAGATGGTTCTTAGAAGATCAACTATTTTTTGTCTTGTCACTTTTCCAATTAGATAAATTTTGAGCACATAATAATTTTCGAAAGGTTTTTGTTTATAGTACAGATATACAAAGGTTCTTGACATAGGCATAATTAAATTATGTTGTCATGATTATAGATTTAAAAAATGAAGGGCATACATTTACAAGTGCACAATTAACAAAACTCTTCAATGGAATGTTCATGGCTTTCTTTCAAGTCATAACCTTAATTTTCAAGGATGACATTTTCGTAAGGAAAGAATAAGAAAGCATGAATATATCCAAATTCAGCTTTGTAAATTGTGAAATTAAAATAACGGATGAGAGTGACTAGTCTTGATAATAACATCTTTAGTTTTTTAGAATCAATCCAATCCGATCCAAGTTTAGACGATTACTTCAATGATCATCCTAGTTGTGATGGCAGCATGAATGGCCAGCCAAAGAAGATAAACAAAGAAAGCGACTTAGAAGGTCTATAATTAATATATTATAATTAGGATAACTTCTGTTTTCACACTCTTACATCACCTGCACTGTGATGTGCCATTTTATTTAATTATAAAATTTTGATTGGTTACAATTAATTTAATATTTAAATAAATGACCTATCACAATACAATGAATCAGAATATAAGAAAATAGATGTTGAATATTTAAATATGAAGTTTGAACTGGATTTTCTTGGTCACATCTAAACTTTTCAATCAAATTTTAATAGTGAAAAGAAAAGTCATCTGATAATAACGTCAATGGAATCTAGCAGAGAGTAGTAAGTCACAAGCAAAGGCCAAGTCAAAGAATAAAAATGAATAAAATAAAAAGAGAGAAGAAGACTTGTTTGCTTTACCGGTAACCAGTTGGTTTCTGGGGCCAATACTCCATGTATTCTCCGGAAGGAGGACAAGGATGTGTTAATGAATCTTTCCAATACTGGAGAGCACCTTCAGTGTAATTCTCACTGCTTGTATAGAGCTTGCAACTTCCGTTTGGGTCCTTATAGCATTCATTCACCTTTTCCTTGGCAGGCATAGCGTGAAATTCTTTGAAAATTTTCAATATATCATCCATTAAATCCTTGGAAACTCCATGGTTGATCACCTATTTCATTGTTTTTGGATTAATCAATCTGATATATACTATTGACTTATGAAAACAAAGCATTTTCTTCTCCATTTAAATGAGGAACAATATAAGAAAAGAAATAACTACTAAATAAACCAGAATTGTCACATCTTCTGTTTCTTCTCCCATTCCACCTTTTCTGATTGGACAATAAATAAGTCGAGAGTAAAATAAAAGATGTTAACCCAGTTAACCTTATTCAGCACGTAGTTTGTATTACTTACTAATATTAAATCTGGTTTAGTTTTGGTTTCCAAATAACATGCGTGGGGAGGATGAAATCAATACATAGTAGAAAATAAAAATAGAGAAATTAAAGGGAAGATGCATTAGAGTTTGGAACCTGGAAAAACCCATACTCTTCTGAAGCTTTCAAGACATGCTTTACGGTATCAGCTCGATCATTTCCTCCGAGATCGACCACCGGGATTTTCTTACCGGGAGTGGCGATGAGCTTCCCGGGTCTGCATTCTGGTGGTTGCACGTAAGATGAGGGCACTGTGGAATGAGCATTAAACCAGCTTGACACGAGCTTCTGATCCAAGGTATCCATTATACCTACGCTTGAACTTGAGGGGCAGAATGTTCACTGAAGGACTAGTTTCTTCATATATTGTGCTTGCAAGCTGTTCACCTCTTGTTATTGTTATAGTTTTCTTGAATATTTTTAAAATTGATATACTTATTTTTAGTGATTGTAGTTGCGTTTGGTTTCATTAATTGTGATTTAAGGGTTTACTTTTTTTTGATTGTGTGGCCTCTTAAAATGAGTTTTCTCTCTCTCTCTCTCTCTCTCTTTATATTACTTTATTAGAAAATTTAATTCCTTAATCTTTTAATCAAATAATCAAATTAAGCAGGGGAAAGTATTAATAATGAAGCTTGGTCGGTCAGGTTTTGACTGGAAAAGGAATCACGTGTTTATTTTATCAGCTAGTTGCAATATATGAAATGTTTACATCAAATATTCATCTTCATTTTATTAGATGGGGCCCAGGAATGGAAGCAGAATTCAATATTGTCAACTATATGCATGCACACTCATAAATTTATGATTAATAGTTGATCTACATTCAGATAGAGAAGAAAATGTATAATTAATGGAGGAGATCACGTGATAACTCAGAATATATAGACAGGTAGTAACATATAATTTTGTCCTGGACTCATTCATGAATCTAGATGCTTTTAAGTAAGCTATGTGATAAGTTTCATTTATTTTTCTAAAGGTTGCCGACTTCAAGTAATCTCAATCTGACAAGTGCCTAAATTTGTTTCACATTACTGAAATTTTTGACTAATTACACGTTTGAATCAGATAAAAAAACATAAAGTTTCTTTTTAACTATTACTTTAACACTATATGAAAACCTTTCTTCTTTCCTTAGTAAGTTGCAGACACGTTACAAAAAAAATTGAGACTTAAAACATTTTAATTAATTTCAAGTTTAAAATTTTAATTAATTTTAAGTTTAAAATTTTAGAGTTATATATACTTATTATATTACTCTTATTTTAAATAATAAATAAAAAAATATTGTGCTAAGATCTCATTCAAACTACTTTAAAAAAATATTTTTAAAGTGCAAATATAAAAGTACAAGTAAAAAGTAATTTTTTATTCTTAAAAATATTTTTTTCATAAAAATTATCACTTACTTCTTTTTTTATTTTTTATTTTATAAAAAAGCATCTTTGGATTTTTATTTTTTTTTAAAAAAAGAACTTCTTTCTGTCCCTCAAAGTAGCTACCGATTGTGAACTTTTGGTAAGTAGGTATATTGTGTGATAAATTTATAAAGCAAAGTACAACATTTTACCTTAGCCTTGTGATCATCTATTCATTTGTATATATGGCCGAAATTAGATCAACGTTAATAGTTATTTTCAATTATAAAACATTCTGAAAACATCTCAATGGCTGAGTCACTGAGTGTTTATTTTGAAGTCCTTTTAACATTCTGAAAACATAAAATTTGCACATTATCTCTTAAACTCAAACTTTTACTAAAAATATTCTCATAAAATGATCGATTTATCAGCATATATGTTCGAGCAGCGGGCAACATGATTTGTACTTTAAATTTCTTAATGTAGCACATTGTTGAACTGGCCGGCAGCATATTTATCAATACAATTTCTTTTTGTCACAAAACCGTTGTAATTTGATATATTTTGGGATATTCGATGCCAATAAATACATGCATTTGTGGTCTCTTTCTTATCAACTCGTTTGTTTTATGCTTTTATATTAATACTACATACTGCTTATTTTGGTTTATTTGTTTGTATATATCGAAATGGGAGGCAAGCTGCAAGCCAACCTGAAAGCATAGCCACTTGATTTGTGTGGTTCGTTCTAATTCCTTCCTTGATGTCACCGTCATATTTTGAAGCCAACCTGCAAGCATGCCCACTGATCAAGACTTCAATAAAAAAAAAATTATATATATATATATATGTCTGTGTGTGTGTGTGTATAAAGCTTGTTCAGGAGACCAGATAAATCTTAAAAAGTTGTTTCTTTCCACCCAAAAATAAGAACATTATATGTAACTTTGGGTAATTAAGTTACTAAATCACTTATACAACTCCCGTTAGAATTGTTAAAACGATTAAATTAACCCATAAGAAATGTTGTTCTTAGGGTTCGGATTTCATGTTTTCATGTTATGAGTTTAGATTAGACTCGTAGCCACAATACCGGAATTAGGAAAATATTTCAACAAAATAGTAATTTTATGAGTGACTTAAATTATGCAATTTTTAAGCATGGAACTGATCAATTTTATGCACAATGAATTAATCAATTTCTCATAAGTTCGCACCTAGTTTGGTACAGATTAAAATATTCCTTCCGCCTGACTTCCTTCTTATCTATACGAAAATTGCATTTCAAATATCTTATAAATACTTTTTTATTTTATTTTACTTCTTTACCAATAAGAGGGGAATTAGACATGGAATGGATACTTGTTGATGAGTATGATTTATATAGGAGTTTTGTGTTATATTTCCCTACATTTAAGTCCCAAATTAAGAGAAAATTAGGTACTTTTGATTTCATTTAATTGTTTTGCAAGAATCAAGCACCGAAAGGAGGCAAAGCAAGCAATTTCAGCATTCGGAAGCAAGTCTGGCGCCTTGGCGTAGCCAAAGGGTGCCGTGGCATTGAACAATTCCAGCAGAGGCAGCATTGGCACTGTGGGGTGCCGTAGGAGGCCGTGGCGCCAGAGTTTTTTTGGCAAGCAGTAATTGGGCGCCATGGCATGAGAACTAATCTAGAATAGGTGCAATCGTGAATTTATGGTTTTTTAGGTCAATTAGACTATTAAGAGTTAGTTTGAGTGAAATTAGGAAGAGTGTTGCTATAAATAGGCAGCTAGGACTAGAATTAAGTATCATCCTTTGGCAAATTGAGCTTAGAAAGAGGCAAGAGGAGAGCGTGAGGGAAAAGAGCAATTGATCTACAAAGAGTTTTCTTCTTCTCCTTTCTTTCTTCATACTTTCTTCTACCTATATGATGTATTTGCCTTTCACTATAAGTAACTAAATCTCTTTCTAGGGCCTAGGATGTAGCCCAATCTATGTATGAACTTGATTTATAAATTAATGAAATTCCATATTTGATTCAATTTAGTTTTAATTCTCTATGCTTTACTCCTTGATTGATCTAACCAATTAATTAGGTAATTAGTAGATTGCTATGAACTGGGAAGTGAATAATTAATCTAGACCATAAGAATTAGACAAAAATGTATCTAAGACCCTGTGTAGCCATTAAAAGAAATCCATAGAACTTAAGACAATTTCAATTACAACAATTCACATAGAGATATGATTAGATTAATAATTGTAATTAATTTAATCTGAGCTCAGGAGGGACTTTTTAATAAATTAGAAAGATCCTCGCTAGCAATTGATAGAACTGGAATTCATAAATGAAATTAGGAGAGTTTATACATATAATTGTGGTAAAATCTAAACCCTTAGGTTTTTAATCACTAATTTTCATCCCTTTAATCGTGCTTCTATTTTAATTGTTGTTTTACTTCCATTTGCTTTGCTTCTGTAATCATATTTCGATCACTTGAGTAATAATGTCGTTATAGTATTTTAGTAATCAATTTCACAGTCCATTAGGTAAGACAACCTTGGGATACTCTGCCGTCTACACTGACAATGTACACTTGCACTGTATTCCTATATTACACACACACATTATCTACACATCACTTGTAATATAGCAAATATTATGCTGCTGAAACGTACAGGAGTGGCTTCCTTACAAAAGCACTTATTTTTCTTTTCTTTTTGTGTTTCTTTTTTTAAAGCTTTACAAAAATCATGTTTAGACAAGAAAGGGTCAGAAATAGCAATATATATATATATATATATATAAAATGCACTGCCTACTTAACCATAATGCAGGCTAGATGGGTAGATCTAGATGTCTAATTTTTCACCAAATCCTAAGTTCTAAATGATCTGGCAGTCGATATCACCTTAGTAGATCCTTAAAGCAATTTGAGTGTGCTTGTACCAATAAAACTAACCCTTGCAAAGTTGGTTTAACGTTCATACATGCATATGTTCCATATTCTAAAGCTTCTATAATTTGTTAAAAGAAAGAGAGAAAGAAATAAAGCTTCTATGATTTTGCTAATTTGATAATTGAATTATTATATTTTACCACTACCTACGTAAATGAGTTAGTTGAGGTTCTTCTAGTTTTAAAACATAATAGAGAGTTTTACTATTTTTATGATTCTATTTAGCTCAGATCTAAGTTAATTGATAGTTAATATGATGTTAGATACTAGGTAATTTTTAACAAAAATGACTATATTTTGATCTTTAGATTGGGGTAACAGGGAAAATTGAAATGTACAAGACTTATAATAATATTACTATCTTTGCTGATAGATTTTTCTTTTGTTATCAATGTTAACTCTTATCAACAATTTCCACAAGAATCTCTACTGTAAGAGTATTGATAAAAAGCAGACCAAAAAAACAAAAAAAGGGAATAATAAGAGTAGCTAGACTATGTCATCTTAAAATTTCACTTTACTACTCATAATCAATTTTGAAATCCGAACAGCCCAACCATTGAGATGCCTTTTAAGAACTCTAAACATCACAATAAACAAGAAACAAGGCACATGTCATTTTACACCAAATAAATTACACACATAGGAATTAAAACTCGAAAATCGTTCATTTTCTCACTAGGAAATCAAAAAGCTCAATAAATCTATTTACAACTCTGTTCATTTTACTCACTCTTAAAGAGACTTAAGATCTTAAAAGCAAGCCATTAAAATGTCCTTTGAGAACTCTAAACAGCACCAAGATAGTACATTGCACATGTGTTTCACATTTATCCAGATAAATTACACACATAGGAAAAGTGAGAAGTCGTTTATTTGCTCACCGGGAAAACGAAAAGCTCAATACCCATTAAGATGTCCTTTGAGAACTCTAAACAGGACCAAGATACATTGCACATGTGTTTCACACTTATCCAGATAAATTACACACATAGGAAAAGTGAGAAGTCGTTTATTTCATCACCGGGAAAACCAAAAGCTCAAGACAAGACTGGTCCAAAAAAACCCCATAACATCTGTATATTTATGTCTCAGTACTCCTCTTTTGCCATTTATCTTCGATTACGAGCATTTTTATTGTAAATTCTATTCTCTGAGGCTTTCTTTCTGGAACTACTCTTGGAAGGCAATGGCAAGAAAATGCAATGAGGGACTGGCAATAGGAATAGACCTTGGAACGACATACTCATGCGTTGCCGTATGGGAGCACGGTAGGGTGGAGATAATCGCCAATGACCAAGGGAACAGGACTACTCCCTCTTACGTTGCCTTCACAGATACCCAAAGGATGGCCGGAGATGCTGCGAAGAATCAGGCTGCGGCAAATCCAACCAACACTGTATTCGGTAAATCCTTTTTCCTCTTGTTAATGTATATTGCATCTAAAGAGATCTCAGAGTAAGAGAGAAAATAAGAAGGATATTGATGATTGTATTAATACGCGGTTACAAGGGTTTATATACACAAGTCTAAAGGATAACTGACTAAATCAAGTAGTTGATTAAATAATAATAATCTTCCAGCATTCTCCTAACTAACAAAATAACAATCAGTTACAAGTGTGTGATAATGTACTCAGCAATGGCATTCAGCCTAGGGCAAGATTCTATATGATTTGTTGAAAAAATAATGTACCATGATAATACAAGTTTGGTTGAACTTATCCTAATAAAGGTTTATGTTCATTTTTTAAATTTCTGATTCGTAAATTTCACTATGAAATATGCCTATGAAACAGATTAATTAAATATATCAAAAATTTGCTGAGACCAATATATGTAGACCCACTTTGCTCATGTATTTAAATTTACAGCTAAATGTTAGACATCTCTATTTTTGTTTTTCACTTTTGTTGTTTTTCTTAGATAAAAGTTTAATAAGCTTAATAAATATTTAGCCTAAATTATTATTATTTTGCAGATGCCAAAAGGTTAATTGGTAGGAATTTAAGTGACCCGTGTGTTTTGAATGATAAGAAGTTGTGGCCGTTCAAGGTGACTGCAGGTCCTAATGACAAACCTTTGATTGTTGTTACTTACAAGAATTAGGAGAAACTTTTTACTGCTGAGGAGATTTCATCTATGATTCTATCAAAGATGCGTGAGATTGCAGAGAATTATCTTGGTTCAACTGTGAGGAATGCTGTTGTAACTGTACCAGCCTATTTCAATAATTCTCAACGTCAAGCCACCAAAGATGCAGGTGCTATTTCTGGCCTAAATATCTTGCGGATAATTAATGAACCTACTGCAGCAGCTCTAGCATATGGTCTTGACAGGAAAACGGATTGGTTTGGTGAGAAAAATATTTTCATATTTGATCTTGGCGGTGGTACTTTTGATGTGTCTCTCCTCACAATTGAAGATGATACTTTTGAAGTTAAGGCTACTGCTGGTCACACACGCCTAGGAGGAGAGGACTTTGATAACAGAATGGTGAATCACTTCGTACGAGAGTTCAATAGAAAGAACAGCAGGGACATAAGTGAAAATGCAAGGGCCATTAGGAGATTGAGGACTGCTTGTGAGAGGGCGAAGAGGGCTCTTTCTTCAACCACTGAGACCTCCGTTGAGGTAGATTGCCTATATGAAGGTATTGACTTCTATTCATCAATCACTCATGCTAAGTTTGAGGAACTCAACAAGGACTTGTTTGTGAAGTGTATTACCATTGTGGAAAGTTGTCTTAAAGATGCTAAGTTGGACAAGAATGATATCAACGATGTTGTTCTCGTCGGTGGTTCTACTAGGATTCCCAAAGTACAGCAGTTGTTGCGGAACTTCTTCAATGGTAAGAATCTCTTCAAGAACATCAACCCTGACGAGGCCGTTGCTTATGGTGCTGCTGTCCATGCAGCCAAATTGAGTGGTCAAGGCAATGAGAAGGTCAATAGCTTAATACTATTGGATGTTACTCCATTGTCCCTTGGTGTCAGTGTTAGAGGAGATTTACTGGCTGTTGTAGTACCTCGCAACACTAGCATTCCTACACAGAAAGAACACGGATTCACTACTACCGAAGATAATCAGACTTGTGTACTGTTTTCGATTTATGAGAGTGAGAGAACAATAGCCAGCGAGAATTATTTGTTGGGACGGTTTAGGCTTGAAGGCATTAGTCCAGCTCTCCGCCGTGTCCCATCTGTTAAAGTCTGCTTTGATATTGATGCTAATGGTATTTTAAGGGTCTCTGCTAAAGATAAAGCATCTGGGAATGAGGCTAGGATTACCTTAACAAATGTAAGAGGAAGCTTGTCAAAAGGAGAAATTGATCGGATGATTCAAGATGCTGTGAAATTCAAGGCTGAAGATGAGAGGCACAGAAGAAGGGCTTTAGCTAAGAACGATTTGGAGGATTATATATACGATATGAAGAAAGCTTTGAAAGATGAAGGCATCAGTTCAATGATTTCCCAAAAAGAGACGATGAATATACGGGGTGCAATAGTGCGGGTCTTGCTGTGGCTTGAAGGCAACCAGCATGCAGAAGCAGAGGAGTTTGAGCGTGGAAAGAAGGAGCTGGTAAAAGCTTGCGTTCCCATTTCTATTGCCATGTCCTTACGAGGAGATGATGATGATGATGGCATGGATGATTACCGTTTCAAAATTTTATGTGATATTTCTGGGGACCCTTTCTATTCCTTTAACTCAACCTAGGGTTTGCTACAAGGAAGTTAGTCATTTTCCTTCTTGTGCTGTATTTTTTTTTTCCCCCCTCTTTTAACGCTTTCTTTTGGGTTGGATTTTCAGGGATGCTTATTTGAGACGTATGACCTCTGTTGCATATGAACCATATGTTTTTATCTAATAAATTCTGGGTCAATTGGATTTGGTGTGTGATTAGGGACGAATTTAGAAAATGGGTCTTTGGCTGCAGGGAATGTAGGAGAAGACTCGATCAACAGGAGAGAAGTATTGTTTTCTTTTTTTTTAATTTATTTCTTTTTTGTTATAAATGCATCAAACAAAGAATACATCTTACTGCCAACTAATTTCCACTAATTCTGCCAGAAAACTAAAGCTTACAATAGTAGGAATATTATACAAGATATATAGGTTTTCCTTGTGGAAGTTGTTGTTATAATTCAGAATAATATCTGTTGTCTTCTAAGATATTTCCTTTCTTGCCCTACTCTACTTCTATTAATCAGGTAATGTATTTTAAATATATCATTAATACTTGTAATATTGTTTTAACAATTTTTTGATTAAAAAGTGAAAGAGAATAAAGAGTAAGACACTTTGTGAAACAATATATTTTGTACTTCCTCTGTCTTAAATTTTTTTGTTGTTTTGGAGGTTTTTTTTTTGTCCTAAAACAATTGTTTTTCAAGAATTTTAAAGCTTTATTAAAAGTTATTTTTTCATATTTACCCTTATTTAATTTAATGTGACTTATCCATTCTTTTTCTTAATAACACATGAAAGTAATTAAATAAGGCATTGTAATCAATATACTATACTAATTAATAATTTTTTGATCTGTGTATAACAATCTTAAAAAACAAAAGATTTAAGACAGAGAAAGAAGTATTTTATAATTGAGTCTGACTCAGGCTTAGAGGTAGCGAATTTCCTACAAAGAACTAATATTCTTGGTACTCACCATTTGAACACTTTAGAAATAACTTTATTAGCTGGTTTGTACTGCCGGATACAAAACAGTTTTTACCTCAAAAGAAAAAAAAAAATCTTAATGAAAACCAAAAAAAAAAAAAAAAAAAATATTGAAGCTTAGGCATAAGTAAAAAAATTTGGTGTCCCTATTTAATTTCTTTTTACTCCCACGACTTCTAAATCTAGTTCGAGTACTTGACTATTTATATACATCTTATATTTTTTTACTTGCAAAAAATTGAGATATACATGGATTGATAATTAATAATATTACTATTTTTGCTTAGAGATTTTTTTCTTATTAATATTAACTCTTATTATTAATTTCCACTAGAGGCTCTACCATAAGAATCGACTACCTCATCGTAAAATTTCATCTGAAATCCTTAGTAGTCCAACCATTGGCAGGTCCTTTGAGAAATCTAAATAAATTGAACATATAAGAATTAGAAATAAAAGTAGTTTATTTTCTCATGCATAACCAAAAACTCAATACACCAAGATTGATAAAAAGAAAAAATAAAATAAAATTACACTGAACATCTACGTACTTATAACTCAGTACACCTCGTCTTGTGCAGTATATTCAGACTCTAAGCACTTTCACACTGACGTGGGTGTGGTAGCTGATTAGTTCATTAGCTAAAGCAATTTCCATAAATAATTAGCTTACGCTACCTTTTCTATTTTACTAGTAGTTTTATTAGAGGTTTATGCAAAATCCTGTTTTATTAAGAAGCCATTAGGGCTAGATTTTAATTTTCTTTATTTATTAGGAATCCTTAGACGACTAGGATTTGATTTTAGAGAATCAAATCTCTTTCTAATTTCTTGCTAAATTTTAGGTAATGAATTATTATATATTCTATTGAGAAAGCTATTAGGTTTAGGAAAAACTATACCTTTACAGTCGTTTAAACACACTCTAGACAAATAATTGCTCTTTTAAAGGAGAAAATCCTTTTAGATTGGAACCCATGTAGTTCATGCACCCCTCCTTTATAGAGGAGATCCAAAAGAGTGTGGAATGGGTATGGTAAAGAGAACAAGAATCTTCTACAAACCATGCTTATGAAATTCTTGAGAAATCTCTTTGCAAAGATTATCTCCAAATTTTACAGCAAGAGGATTAATGCTTTTGGCAAACAAAGTCTAGAATAGACTGGCTGTTACAAGGGGATGCTAATACACATTTCTTTCACACCACCACTATTGTTAGAAGAAAGAACAATAGAATTTGGGGCCTAAAGATTGAGGGAGACACTGTGCTTCATAATCCTCATGAAATTTATGATTTTATAGTGGATCATTTTAGAAATAGTTACAAGTTCTCTGTTACTAGTGATTCTAGTAAGGTCATTGGTCTTCCCCACAGAAAAGTTCCCAATGATAGACTAGAGAGTCTCACTAATATCCTTTCTTATTGTTTGGAAATTAGGGAGGCTCTTTTTAGCATGAAAGATAATAAAGCACGGGGGGTGGATGGTTTTCACACAAGTTTGTTTAAGAGGTTTTGGGATCTTACCGGGGATAATATTGTTCAAGCCGTTAGGAATTGTTTTATTAACTGGTGTTTCCCAAAGAGCTGGAATGACAGTCAAATTTGTCTTATACCTAAATTCCAATCAGCTTGTTCTATTAATCATTTCAGATCAATCTCCCGTGTAATACTCTGCAAGTCCTGAGTAAAGTCATTGTCAACAGGCTCAAACCTCTAATCTCAAATTTGATTTCTCCAAATCAGGGAGCTTCTATCATAGGGAGGAAAACCTCAGATAATGTAATG
Organism: Bauhinia variegata; assembly: GCA_022379115.2. Taxonomy (NCBI): domain Eukaryota; kingdom Viridiplantae; phylum Streptophyta; class Magnoliopsida; order Fabales; family Fabaceae; genus Bauhinia; species Bauhinia variegata. The sequence continues at coordinate 17,762,009 of CM039428.1, read as the reverse complement.
GTTGCTCAACAGGTTATTCATTGCATGAATAGAAAATATTTAAAGAGGAAATGGGTGGTGATCAAATTGGATTTGGAGAAAGCTTATGATAAGGCTAACTGGACCTTCATTAAGGTCATGTTAAGGAAATTAAATTTCCCTGGTCACCTTACTTATTGAGAGTTGTATAAGCTCGGTTTCTTACTCTATCCTCATTAATGGAAGGCGGTCAAATTTCTTAAATCTTGAAATAAGTCTTAGACAAGGGGATCCATTTTCTCCTTACATTTTCATTCTCGTTATGGATTTCTTTTCATTACTAGTCGAAAATGAAAGAAATCAAGGTTCCTGGAATCCTTACAAGTTCAATAGAGGCCTTCATATTTCCCATTTGCTTTTTGCAGATGATATTTTATTATTTGCAAAAGCAAATCAAAAAAATGTTAAGAGCCTTAAATAGTGTCATCAGTAGCTTTGGTGAAGCAACAGGTATCAATGTCAATTTAAATAAATCCAAACGTTAGTCTTCACCAAATGTTGAGGCGGGATTAGCAGATGTTTTAGCTCAAGATATAGGGATGAAACATAGCAGGAACTTGGGAAACTATCTTGGTTTCCCGCGTGGACAAATCTAGAGGGGGGCAAGTAGTCCCCTGACTCTTTATATATTTGTAGAACTACATATAAATATTATGGTAGTTGTAATTGAGATGGTAAAACTTAGTCATTTTAAGTTAAAGGTAGCATGTTCTAGCCCTCCCATGCCCCATTTTTTGGTTTACTTGTTTACTTATTTTTTAAAATTATAACTTAAAATAGCACTTGACTTTATAGAATTATAGGTAAGAATTATTCTTACACTCGGCCGGCCCCCTTGAGTTGAATTCTGGATTCGTCATTGGTTCCCCGCTCGGAGTCAAGGTAAGATATGAAAATTACAATTTTATTGTTGATGAAGTGAAGAATAGACTGGCTTCCTGGAAAGCTGCTATGTTATTATTTGCAGGAAGAGAAACTCTGATTCAAGCGGTAACTTCAGCAGTCCCAACTTACCATGCTTGGTAACTCATTTTTTCAATTAACTGTCTGCACTCCCTAATTTTGGGCCAAAACAAGAGAAGAAATAGAAAAGGGAGAACCTTCATCTCTATTTTCCTAAATTATTGCTGATGTGGCTTTCAGTGGATGGAATGATATTTAAATATGTTAGTTTTCTGATTTAAAAATGATTATGATATATTCATATTTCATCTTTTCTAATTAAAGCCGAAGTTATATACGCAGGATGTACATTCTGATTATTTTTTTGAAGTATTTGTGCAATTTCGCACAAGGATTAATATAGTAATTTAGGATATAAATCGACATTTAAATCTTGATGATAAAATATAATTTGTTACATTTTAAGTTTTTTTTTTTAAAAAGAAAAATCGAAACTCACGTTTAACTTAAGAATATATACATATATGGTGCAGAAATCAAAGTTTGAAATGAGATCGGGAATATATATTAATTATGAATCACATTCCTGTAATAGTATGCTTATTCTTCTATGCATCTTTTCAAGGGTTGTGAAGCCTATACAATAACTGATGGCCATATTCAGCTACCTTATCCTAATTCTAGTATTTTTTGGTTCAAATTTTATTAGTATCAGATGCAAGCAGTAAAATTGTGAGAGAAGAAAAAATTGGCTATCTCAAAATTTGTTTAAAGATTTTAATTCTTAACCAATAACAGCTTGAATCATTGTTGTTTTGCAGATGCCAAGAGGTTAATCGGTAGGAAATTCAGTGACCCTTGTGTTTTGAATGATAAGATGCTGTGGCCATTTAAGGTGACTGCTGGTCCTGATGACAAACCCTTGATTGTTGTTACTGATAAAAGTGAGGAGAAACATTTTTATGCTGAGGAGATCTCATCCATGATCCTAACAAAGATGCGTGAGATTGCTGAGAATTATCTTGGTTCAACCGTGAAGAATGCTGTTGTAAATTTACCGGCTTATTTCAGTAATTCTCAGCGTCAACCACCAAGGATACTGGTGTTATTGTGGGCCTAAATATTATGCGAATGATCAATGAACCCACTGCGGCTTCTATTGCCTATGGTCTTGACAAGAAATCTAGTCTTGTTGGTGAAAGAAATATTTTTGTGTTTGATCTTGGTGGTGGTACTTCTGATGTATCTCTTAAAATAACAGAGGATGTCTTTGAAGTTAAGGCAACCGCCGGTGACACACACCTTGGAGGAGAGGACTTTGATAACAGAATGGTGAATAACTTTGTAATTGAGTTCAAGAGAAAGAACAAGAAGGATATAAGTGGAAATGCGAGAGCCCTTAGGAGGTTGAGACCTGCTTGTGAGAGGGGCAAGAGGGCTCTATCATCAACTGTTGATACCACTATTGAGGTAGATTGTTTGTGTGATGGTATTGAGTTTTCTTCAACAATCACTCGTGCTAAGTTTGAGGAACTGAACATGTACCTTTTTTTACGCAGTGTCTTGAGACTGTGGAGATGTGTCCTAAAGATTCTAAGATGAATAAGTACGATGTCCATGGCGCTGTAATTATTGGTGGTTCCACCAGGATTCCCAAGGTACAGCAGCCACTGAGGAATTTCTTCAGCGGGAAGGATCTCTGCAAGGACATCAATCCCGACGAGGCTGTTGCTTTTGGTGCAGCCGTCTTGAGTGGTCAAGGCAATGAGAAAGTTAACAGCTTAACACTATTGGATCTCACACTGTTGTTCTTAGGTGTCAGTGTTAAAGGAGATCTCATGACTGTTGTAATACCTCGTAACACTATCATTCCAACAAAGAAGGAAGACGGATTCACTACTTGTTTTGATAATCAGAGCAGTATATTGTTCTCGATATAAGAGGGCGAGAGAACAATAGAAAGCGAGAACAACTTGTAGGATCGGTTTACGCTTTCTGGTATCCCTCCACCTCTCCGCCATGTCCCTTCGGTCAAAATTTGCTTTGATATGGACACTAATGGTATCTTAACGGTCACTGCAAAGGAAAAAGCATCTGGGAATGAGAACGGGATAGCCATAGCTAATTTACTTGGAAGTTTGTCAGAAAAAGAAATATCTAGGATGATTCAAGACGCTGAGAAATTCAAGGACGAAACACGACATAGAATTATGTGTGATGCGAAAAAAAAGTTACAAATTACTCTTATTTTTATAGGAAAAAAATTTAAACAGAAAGTTTAATTGATACCAAACTCTAGTTTTTATTGTGAAGTGTTGCTACATTTACCTATTGTATAATTTTTTTTTATATTTTTTTCTCTTTCTTTATCTCTTTTGTCAGTTTTTACCTTTTTGTTTATAATTTATTACTATAAATAATTGTAACAAAAGAGCTATATAAAAGAGTGTATACAAATAAGAGTACACAAATAAAAAGAATTTGATTGGTAAAAAAAATAAATATAAGTGGATATAAACTTTTTTTTTAATGTTAATAAAAGAATGCTTGAAAGAGAATAAGTAGTAAGAGTCTAGGGCAACTAGTCTCCATGATGTAAACAAAATACACCAAATTTAAAAAAATATATATGAAAAATCGTGCAAAACACAGAAGGCTTGCTCCAAAAGTAGCCCATTTTTCGCTAAGCAGTGCCCTACTTGATTCTCCTGCACCTTCTTCAATCTCAAAGCCTCTAACTTATAAATAACATGAAAAAAACTCCAAGTATGAGATTCAGATTCGTTGTCTCACTTTCTGTCTCCTTTTTTATCCTACTTCTCATAAGTAATAAAATAATATTATAATTTCATTACTTTATATTATTTTAGCCAGTCATAATCAATGAAATATGTACGAGACCCTGTGTGGGGCAATAGGGTGAGTATCTAGAAAAATCATTTGATAGGAAATTAACACCTATAGCTGATTCTGTCTCAATGATCAAGCGAAATCGACGAAGATGAAACCAAGTGAGAATTATCAACCCTTACGGCTGAAGGGGTTTTCCTTGAAAGAAACCCTGCCAATTTCTTTACAGTAGAATAACTAAGACTAACACCACCTGAAGGTGCATCATCGTCCTCGTCATTAAGCAGTTTATTTAGAATTGGCTGACAGATGCTCTCAAGTTCATCCAACGAAAACTTGTACTCATCTGCTTCTGCAAGCTGATTCATTGCATCAAACCAATTAAGGGCAGACTCAACTGCATCCTCTATCTTCTTCTTCTCTTCTGGGGAAAGCTTTGAATTGATCTTCCTATGGTTTATAGTATTGCGCATTTTGTACGCATAATTCTCTAAAGCATTCATTGCATCAATTTTTTTCTTGTGTGCATCATCTTCATCCTTGAATTTCTCGGCTTCTCGAATTATCCTGTCAATTTCTTCCTTTGTCAATCTTCCTTTGTCATTAATTATGGTGATCTCCCCCTTCACCTTCTTTTTCTTTCTGGATATTTCTTCAGCAGAGACTTTTAGGATACCATTGGTATCAATTTCAAATGTAACTTTCACCTTTGTAACATGACGGGGAGCAGGGGTAAGGCCTGGAAGTGTAAACTCGCCTAGCAAGTTGTTAGCAGTTGCTATTGTTCGCTCACCTTCATAAACCCTGATTTGCATATGGGTTTGATTATCCACAATCGTAGAGTAAGTTTCCTTCTTCTTTATGGGAACACTAGTATTTCGAGGAATCACTACACTCATGGTATCTTCATTGGTTAATATACCTAGGGAGAGAGGAGTAACATCCAATAGTGACAGTTTTTTAATTTTTCCTTTACCCTGACCAGTCAACGTGGCAGCTAAGGTAGCAGCACCAATAGCAACAGCCTCATCAGGGTTGATGCTTTTACAAAGATCTTTTCCATCAAAAGATTCTTTCAATAGTTGCTGTACTCTGGGAATCCTAGTAGAACCACCAACCATCACAACTTCATGTACACTTTTCCTGTCCATCTTTGCATCACTAAGGCACTTCTCTACAGTGTCCATACACTTCATAAAGAGCTCCTGGTTGAGTTCTTCAAACCTAGAACGAGTGATTCTTGTCTCAAAGTCAATGCCCATATGCAATGAATCTATCGCAATGGTAGTGTCAATAACAAAAGAGAGTTCCCTCTTTGCTCTCTCACATGCAGTTTTCAACCTCCTAAGGGCTTTTGGGTCTCCACTAATGTCCTTGTTGTACTTTCTCTTGAACTCCTGTACAAAATGGTTCAGCAGAATGTAATCAATGTCCTCCCCTCCAAGGTGAGTGTCTCCATTTGTAGCCAAAACTTCAAATTTATCACGATTTATTCTAAGAAGGGAAACGTCAAAAGTACCACCTCCAAGATCAAAGATGAAAACATTTATTTCACCGTCTGAACTATCCTTTTTGTCAAGACCATATGCAATAGCTGCTGCTGTTGGCTCATTGATTATTCGCAAAATATTGAGGTCGGCTATAACTCCGGCATCTTTGGTAGCTTGACGCTGGGAATCATTAAAGTAAGAGGGCACAGTGACAACTGCATTCTTTACAGTTTTTCTTAATTTAATTTCTGCAATTTCACGCATCTTTCTAAGGACCATAGATACTATCTCCTCAGCATAAAATTGCTTTTCCTCATTCCCACAAGTAACAACAATCTTAGGTTTATTATCAGCATCAGCAATGACTTTGAATGGCCACACCTTCATATCATCTTGAACAATGGGATCACTAAATCTCCTACCAATTAGCCTCTTTGCATCTATAAAATAAAACCAAATCTCAATTATTCCATGGTTGACTTTTGACAATATGAAAATATTTATATTTATAACAATAAACACCATGACAAAAGTGCAATTTCTAGTAACTAATTACGTATTGAGTAAATGATACCCACTTCCTCATTAACCTAAAAAAATGTAACAATACAAACTATTTACCTAGATGCTGCAATTTGGAAACTATTTAGCAAAATATTGTTGTATTTGCCATGTCAATCTTCGGCGTAATTTTAAGCTGAAGAACGCCAAAAGAAGTGGATGCCCTTCAACGTTTCCTTTTTTTTTTTTTTTTTAATAATAACTTCTTCAGTTTTGTATATTCTTCCCTTCCTACCTTATTCCCTTCTTTGTTTGAGTTATTTATGTATAAAATTCTCTATTGTCAATGTAAACAACATAACTTCATGTACAAAATGCTCTATTGGGATAAATTGAGATTATCTATTGTTTAAAACACCCCATTATTCAAGCTTGCACTCACCATTTTGTAACTCTTCTACACCAAGTGATTTGGGTAGGCACTTGAGTGTATGAGAGTGAGAAGTCAAGTTTACTAAGTCAAATGAGTTAATCTAGTAGAAACTATTTTACTTAACTATTTGGGAGTAAGAAGCTAAGTGGAGATTATTGTACTTGACTATCAAGTAGTAGAAAGTCAAGTGGAGACTTTGTACAAGTTGATTAGAGAACTTGAAAACCAATACTTGGAAATAATGAAAAACCTTGTGGTGTTTGAAAGAGTGAACGGCCAAACCACTGTAAATTTCTAGTTATGCTATTCTCTTCCTATCTCTTCTTATTTTAAACTATTTATATTTACTATTAAGCTATTGTACTGTGCACTAAACTGTATGACTAAACTGTCAACTTAAGTTGTTTAGATAACTTTAGGTTACAGTTAAAGTTAATTGTTTATAAACTATTTAAATTAAGGGTTTTCGAAATTAAAATATAAGTTTTTGAAAAAGTCCTATTCATTCCTTTTAGGACACATATTTTGCACTCACTTTTTACTTGGTTGCATGACTTTGATTTAATTTTTCTTCCAAACAGAGTATTTCTTGTTTCCTATGTGTATCTCTTGAAAAGATGTATGAAAATGAATAGTTACACTATCAGAATGAATAATTTCACACAAAGTTAAGCAATTTCAAAGATATTTGGTTTAGTTATGCACTTAAAAAAAAAAAAAAAATCAACATCAAAAAATGAAGACGCATATTAAATATTTACAATACACTTATAGTACATTGACAGCAAAAACATATGTACAGAAAGTAACCCAAACAAAAGGAAAATAAGGTAAGACTAAAAGAATATATAAAAGCCAGCCAAGTTTCTTTTTTTTTTTTTTTTTTTTCTTTTAAGAATTCAGGTTTAAGGGCGCCAAATGAGATGGCATTTTGCAACTAAATTTGTGTCTGGGGCTGATGTAACAAAAATAACACTATTTTTATAAATAGTTTTTAAAGTACATTATTTTAATAAATAGTTTTTTTTTTTTTGATATTTTAGGCTAAAGGTTTCCTAAAAATAAAGTGATTTATGTCAAAATCTACTTCAATAGAAAAGTTTGAACTATTAATTGAATATAAATAAATAATTTCATATTATATATAGTACAACCCGATACACAAAAGCTTTTTAAGCTTGAAATACTATCCCCAAAAAATTTAAATTTTAGGAAAAAACCCGTGAATGCTTCTTAGAATATCCAATAATTTACAAGAATAAATGGAAAGTGATAGATAGAGCTATAGATACGGTACCAAATATGGTGTTAGTTGGGTTCGTGGCAGCTTGGTTCTTCGCAGGATCGCCTATCAGCCTTCGGCCATCTTTGAAGGAAACAACAGATGGAGTGGTTCTGTTCCCTAGTTGATTTATGATAATTTCAACATCGTTGTTCTTCCACACTCCAACGCACGAGTATGTGGTGCCTAGATCTATTCCCACCGCAGGTCCCTCATCATTTCTAGCCATTATCTTCCAAAACAATGAACAGATACGAAGAAGAAAGCCCAAGAGAGGAGAAAAGAACGGACAATCACTACAGGAAAAATGTTAAGTTTAGCTGCAAAATAAGAGTGAGATTGACCGAGCAAAAGGCACATGGGTAGACTTGGTCATCCACAGATTAGACTAATGCACTGCAAGTCTTCTCAGAAGTCAATGTTCTACCACTCCCAGCCAAACAGGTAGGGTAGATGAGATGGTGTCAGTCGCAGTTAATTGCAATATGCTAAGTCTTCTCAGAAGTAAACGCTCTAGGATGTGTTTGTGGATGTGTTTTAGGGGGGAAAGGAATGGAAGGGGAAGGTATTTCCTTAACATTCTCCTTGTTCGGGAGTGCTAATTAATCAAGAAAGTAAAATTTTGTAAGATTTTTCATATTTTTCGAAATCTCTTCTAGCCACTTTCATAATTCCTAAAATCTAAGAAATCTACACTTGTAGTATTCAATAATCTTGGTAATTTCACACTTTTGCATTTGATAATGCAAAACTTTACAAATTTTCTGACTGAGTCAAATAAAATGGAGATTATGCTAGAAAACGTTGTTAAATTGATTTCTAATATTATAAATTTAATCCTTGGATGCAACTAAATCATTTTTATTAGTATTATTTATAGAGTATTAATAATGTTAATATGTTACGCAAGGGTAAATTAAATTGTTTATATATATCATAAAACTCTCATTTTTCTCTCTTCACAAAATTTATGCTATTAAACAAGTGCCCTCCAAACTCCCAAACACAGTTTATGGGGCTTTTTGCCGCAGCTGTTGTTTTTCATTTCTAATGAAAATGAAAATGAGACTTGGAAACATATTTGATCCAGTAAATATGAAATGTTTTCCCTAAAATTAATTTTTAAATACACTAAAAATTGAAAATAGAAGAGAATGTTTTCAGTATTCCTAGAAATGACCAAAGCAATTTTTGTAATTTTTTGGATTTCTTTCGCTTTTTTGACGAGAAAAACAAATGGTTAAATAACATTCTTTGAAGGAAATTATTAAGTACTAAATGGATATGAAAACAAACAAAAATAAAAATAGATACGCATCTTTTCAAAAAATGAAATGTAAAACTTATAACAAAAAAAATAAAAATATAGAAACATTTTCTAAATCAAACAAGTTCACAGTGGCTCTATCTTCAAAATGAAAGCAAATCAACATCTAAACTTCCAAACAATTTTTATTTTTTTTTAGAAAAAGCAACTTATAAACTTTTTATGTACTATACAATAGAAACTTAAAACTTAGTACATGATAAAAGGATTTATTTTGTTTTTCAATCACCAAACGGTTTCAAACTAAAGCTTATTACATTTAGCATACATATATTAAAATAATTGTTTTTTTAAAAAATTATTTTTGGACTAGTCAATGGCAGAAATGACAATTGGATTCAAATTTTTATTAAGCTTGTTATAACGGAACTAAATCATTTGTCCATCAAGATAGATTAGAAGATAGATTATGTGTGTCTTTACTTTTAATTTGTCAAAATCTATTAACTAATTGATTTCTTTTTCATTGAATTGGTTTTTTAACCAATTAATTGGTAGTTCTTAATCAATGAGAAGCAATGACAGACCTAATTTTCTGTATTAGTGAGACAAAAGTTTTGATCTCTATTAGCTGTATGGCTAAGTCAATAGTTTCAATTTCGATACGAGAACAACCCAAGAAGTCTACCTAAAATTCTTGAGTCTGAAATATCAATTTGCATATACGTCGTTTAGGTATTTTCCAACTCAACTTTATAAACCTTTGTTATGACAATTCTAGCGCAATAAATGTTAGGTTTTATTAGCTGGAAAATATACAGGAGTGAGAGTGACAGAGCAAAAGGCACAGGGCACGTAGACTAGGTCGTGCACATGTTTGCTAATGCACTGGAAGTCTTCTCACAAGTAAATGCTTTCCCATTCCCAGCCAAACATGTAGCAGAGCGTAGAAAAGGTCCAGCCAATAGCAAACATTCTCTTCGTTTGGAAGTGTTAATTTTGGAAAGTAAAATTCTTTTAAGTTTTTCATAATTTTGAAAATCTTTTCTAAAATCATCTTCATAGTTGCCAGTTTTTAGAAGAAAAAATAAGAAATTTGCACTTATACTATTCAATAGTCCTGGTATTTTCACACATTTGCAATTGATAATGCAAAACTTCATGAATTATTTGACTGAGTCAAATTCAAATAAAATTAAGACTAAAGTGTTAGAAAATGTTGTTACATCTTCGGCTGTAATATTACAATTAAATTGCATAGAAAAGGTTGTTAAGTTGATTTCTAATATCATAAATTTAATCCTGGGATGGTATAAGCTGCTTTAGTACGCTTTCGGAATTTTCCAAGTCTGCCAATGTTGCTATCCAAGAGTTGGGGTCTTGGAAAATTTCTAGAAAAAACAAAAAAAAAAAAAAGATAATACTTTTCAAATTTCTATAGACTTTATGAATTTAATGTAAGGTGATACCTTTTTATTGAAAAAAGAAAAAACTCATAAACTTAGTTATGAATGACAACGATTGTCTTTTCTCTATCTATTGTTTTTCAATCCAAAAGGGGATGCATCAACCCATTCAACACCCACGCATCAAAGCAAGGCCTAGTACCAGTCAGACACAAAAGTGGTTGAATGTCTTTGTAAATCACATTTCACGAGAAATTATTTTCTTTTTTTTGATAACATGATAATTTTTTTTTTGCTCGTATATATAAATTTCTTGACATATAAACCCAAAAGAAAGTCATTGCATTAGACCAAGCAGGTTAAAGACTTTTGAGCAGAAAATTCCAAAATAAACTTGGAAAGTTTTATAATTAAACTGTTGTTCTGAACACATGGACTCCCATAACCGTTGCTATCCTCGAGTTATGGTACTTCTCCTTGAAATTTCTTTTATTAACTATACGCTTGGTTGTCCCTTTCTTATATAAATAGAAGTTAAAAACTAGGGCCCTCTAGTTTGAAATTTCTCCTTTTTAAACCCTTCAAAATGGAAAAGAAAAATTGAGCTTTCTCTAAAAATTAAAATTAGACTTGATCATTTTCTTCTAATGTACACGTTGTATTTTATTATTATAGAATAATGGCAATATCTCATAGCTTCGTCAAAAAATTTATAATTTCTTTCTTTCTCTTCCCCCCTTTGTTTGGCTCAACAGAAAGTGATTTTTTTTTTCTTCTAATTTAGGAAGGAATAAAAAGAAATCCAACAGGGTATTTTTTTTTTTTTTTTGATCTGATCCAACATGGTATATTGAACCAACTAGATTGCGAGAATTAGTTGTGCAATAATGGAATTTCATAGTTTTATTTATATATCTTGTTAAACAAAGTGAACTGTTGGCTTTGGGGACTTCGCCTAAAATCTCCTACGTTGCTTTAAATTTTACCAAGTGTTATTATTCAAGTATTCATAAGATACTACTTTTCTTAATGAAATCAATCTGAAAAGTTAACGGGATCAATAATAAAGCATTGATTGATCCCAAGTAAGGGATTTCAATTCTTCCAAAGTTGCCATTTGGAGTTTGTGTGGCTGCAAAAATTGAGAGGAAAAGAAAAAAGAGGACTTTGATGATTCTAGAGACTTTAACCTATTAAGTGCATGCATATTCTTTTTTGTGAAGATCAGGGTTAAATCATTGATTAAAATTTTAAACTATGTGTATATTTCATAAAAGGATATATGAATGACTATAAGAGTACTCTATAGATCATTCAAGTGAATGAAAAACAAAAAGAAGATATAACAATATCAAATATAACAAAAAAATCATTAATTACTTTTTAAATAATATATTAATCCAAAAGAATATAGGTGTATTAAAAGATTTTCATTTCAATTGACTAAAACTCTTTAAAATTACTTAAATATGAAATTTTTAGTATATATTATGCATATAAATACATATTCATTCTTAACTAGAAAATTCAGCTTTTTTATTTAAAAAATCTTTTTATATCTTTTTATGTGAAAAATCTTTTTACATTAAAGTTTCTCTCTTACATTAAGAAGCGTTATTTGTTCAATTGTAAATAGAATAAAAATGAAAATAAAAAATTGAAAATTTCAAAACAATGATTTTTAAAATAAAATATAAAAAAAAAAAAAAAAACCATGTTTAAGCGGTTGAAGACCCTGCCTGGTGACAGGACCGTTATGAGATTGATGGAAAAGGAGGAGTTGAAAAGTAGTCTTTGAATAATACAGGCTAGCTATGTGAACATTCCAATTATTTATTACTACTATATAAAATTTGTCACACACCCAAATGGCTTTGTCTTTGTGAGAGCATGATTTCATTCCTATTGATTTAAATTTTTTTTTCTTCTTTGGTCATGAAAAAATGGATTCATTAAAAGTTTTTTCTTTAGTTGAATTGTGGATCTTATTTTAGAACTTATTATTCAGGTGACAATAAAGAGGTTGATAGTTAATTTTCATTCTTTATTAGTTTGAGCAATTGTAATTTGATTGATTTACATATAAATAATTTTTTTGACTACATAAATTATTCAAACCAACATAACCAATCCACATTTGAGTGATTGGATTGGTTTGAATTTTTAAAAAAAAATTGAAAATTTAAATCAAACTACATTAATTATTGAGTGGTTTGGATTGAAATTTTTTAAAAAACCGCATTGAATCATCAAATGTAAGGGTGGGCACGGGTTGGAATGGCCCGATGTCTCGGCCCAGCTCACAAAGTTCGAGACACAATCAGGACGGGACAAATTGGGACTCGGGACAGACGGGGATGCAATTTTATGTCTCGATAAATTTTCGGGATAGGACTAGGACAAGCAAAATCTCGTCCCAGTCCTGTCCCAAAATTGTCCCGATAAGTATATATTTGCTATATTTATTATTTTTTACACCCCTATTTTTACTATTTACACCCAAGTTGGTGTTCTTCTTCTCCATGCTTTCAACACCCCTCTTATTACTTTATATATCTATTTTATTTTATTTTTTAAAATTTAATTAGGACGAGATTGGGACAGGGACAAAGTTATATAAAATCAAGACAAGACAAGACAAGAAAGAATTCTAGACGGGACAAAAAAAATTTTTTTTTTTCGAGATGGGACCGAGAGGGCCCATCTCGGCCTGTGCCCACCCCTAATCCTATGTCTACCCCTAGTAAAACTTATGGTCTAATTAAAATTTGTGTAAATCAGATATGTAACTTATGCACTGCATGGATGTAATTGCTAGTTATCAACCTCATTTTAGATTAATATAAAATAGTCAACTAATTAAGAATCATATTACTTCATAGATGTAAAGAGATTGATTGGTCGAAGATTTAATGACCCTATCGTTCGAAAAGACACGAAGGAATGGCCATTTAAAGTTGTTCCTGGTCCTGATGATGATTCAAAGATTGTTGTTACTTACAAGAATATGGAAAAGCAATTTGGTGCAGAAGAAATCTCATGTATGATCTTAATAAAAATGCGCAAGATTGCATAAGCTTACCTAAGATCAAAGGTAAAAAATATAGTTGTCTCTACCAGCTTACTTCAATAGCTCCCAACGTCAAACTATCAAAGATGCTAGTGTTATTGCCTGTCTCAATGTTAAGCAAATAATCAATGAGCCTACTGCTGCAGCTATTGCATATGTCTCGACAAAACAGATGATGGTACTGCAGGTATAAGAAATGTTGTCGTGTTTGATCTTGGTGGTGGTAGTTGCGATGTATCCATTCGTACCATAGAGAATGATATTTTCAAAGTCAAGGCCACCTTGGAGGAGAAGACTTTGTTAACAGACTGGTGAATCACTTTGTGCAAAAGTTGAAGACACAGAATCATATAGATATTAGTGGCAACACAAGAAAATTGAGAAATGCTTGTGAGAAGGCAAAGAGGGAACTGTCCTTGACCACTGACACGTAGATTCTTTGCATGGGGATTTTGATTTCCATGAAACAATCACCCGAAACACTTTTGGAAGACTGAATGAGGACGCTTTGAGAAGTGTAAGAAGCTCGTGAAAATGTGTCTTGCAGATGCCAACATGAACGTGCAGTGTTGATGATGTGGTCCTTGTAGGTGGCTCTACTAGGATTCCCAAAGTGCAGAAGCTATTACAGGAGTTGTTCGATGGCGAGAATCTGATCTGCAAGACGATCAACCCTGATGAGGCTGTTGCTTATGGTGCAGCTGTCCAGGCTGCCATATTGAGTGGTCAGGTCAATAAGAATGTTCCAAACTTGTCGCTATTGGATGTTACTCCTCTATCCCTTGGTTGGAGTTCCGAGAATAATTTCATGAACGTAATAATTCCAAGGAATAACACTCTCCCCTCTGAGAAAGCACATACTTTTCCTATGCCTAAAAATTACCAAAACGGTATAATTTGCAAGGTTTACGAGGGTGAGAGTTTAAGAGTCAGTGAAAACAACTTGATGGGAAACATTCGGCATTTTCAACATTCCTCCAGCTTCTAGTTCTGTTCTAAATGTCGAAGTTTCTTTTGCTATTGATGATAACGGTATCTCCAACTTCTTTGCTGTGAAAACTTCCTCTGGGGAGAATCGCCATAAAGAATGACAATGGAAGACTATCTAAGGAAGAAATTGAGAGATTAATTCTAGAAGCTCAGAAATTGAATGCTGAAGATGGGAAGTTCAAGAAGAAGATAGAAGCAAAGAATGATTTGGAGAACTTTGTACACAACGTGAAGAAGGAGATTATTGATTCAAAGATAAAGACACTTGATGCAATTGAGGAAACTATACAGTGGAGAACTTTATTCAGTGGCTTCATGCTAACGAGCCTGCAGAAGCAGTTGAGTATATGAATCGTAAGCAAAAGATTGAGAGCCTCATGAAGAATACAATATTTTGGGTGGCAGATGTCAATCACGGTGCCCCTTCTGCTGCCAATGATTCCATAATCTGCCCCAACAATTAAAAAACGGGCGAAGGAGGCTGATGTCAATCATGTTTCCCCTTCTGCAGTTGGTGCTTCCACAGGAAAGAAAGAAAATACAGAAGGCACTATTCAGAAACGTGATGAAGAACATTGCCAAATGCATAATGCTGCCATTGATTCCATAATCCGCCCGAACGGTGAAATAGTGGCGAAGGAGGAACGTGCCAGACAAGATCCTTGGGACACGACCCTATGGAACAGATGATTTCTGCATACATAAAATGGACGACAAACACTTCATTATCTTTGTCCTCATGATTTATTATTTTTTTTCTTCAGTTAAAATTGAAATATAGGATGGGTTACGTTACAAAGTCTCTGGAATTTAGTTCCCCTGATTTTGCATAAAAAATAAATAAATAAATAAAAACTTATAATCCGGTGATAGCATGCATATTGTACAAATTCTTTTTATCAAATCCCTTTTTTTTCTTTTTTGAAATTGTTATCATGCTTTAACTGTGACTTTTCGTTATATTTTGTGTTTTGTGGAATCGATTAGAGATATTTGAGTCAAATAGGCCTAAAAGGGGAGTTTTGGAAATAAAGAAACTTGGGGAATTTCTTAAGAAACCAGCCTATGCTTTCAGTGTTCTCGCGCGTTGTGTGAGAAGAATATACCTGAAGATACAAACGTGCTGTTAAGAGGATGCGGCCCAATTCGTGACAGCCGGTCTATCTATTTTGAACTCTTTTTTTTGGGCTTACTGTTCAATTAGCAGTGAAATAACACGGCTAAATACATGCACGGTATTGTACTTACGTTATGTGGGTATATTTATAATCTAATCTAAATTAATCAAACTTGTGTTTATTGGAAAGAATTATGGTTTCTCTAGATTTTAATACAATCGGTAGATTAAAACCTAATATCTTTATATAAGATTAATTGTTTATTAATAAGGAGAAGAGTTCAATACCATTTTAGTCTTTCATATATAAAATATTAATTAATTTATTCCTTCAAACTTCAAAACTAAAAATTTGAATTTTCGTAGATTTATTAATAAACATTTTTAATAATAAATTTGAGAGACAAAATTAATAAATTTAAAATAAAAAAGACAAAATTGATAAAAACTTAAAGTATGATGAATGAAATTAATTAGAGTTTTAATTGTAAAACACCAAATTAGTATTTAACTCATAAGGGAAATAATCTTACAGCTTGATTTGGTTAATATGGCATGGTACTTATAAGGTGGGGCAGGACAGCTTAACTATTAGAGCTACAAGGAAGAAAAAGTACAGAAGCCACTAAACAGAAACATTCCCAATTGGATAATGCTCCCAATGATTCCATAATCTGCCCCAACTATGAATTAATGGTAAAGGAGGAATGTATCTGTCAAGATACTCAGTTAGTCATATTTTGTTTGGCTTGGATTTTCAAGGCTTCGGACTCTAAGGCTTCTCTCAGCGAACGACCCTTTTGTTGACAACTCAATGTGATAGTTATTATTGCTTCTAGATAACAAAGGATTAGCTAGTTCTTGGATATTTTCCTTTAATTTCCATTATGTTTGCTTAGCTTTTTATTAGGAATAAGTTTAGTTAGTTTTTATGTAGTTACTAGTTCTATAATATGCAGATTGAAACTGACCGACTACCCAGCGCCAAACACTGGGCAGGCAAACAGAAAATGGAGCACGTACAGAGAGCTAATGTCCAGCGCTGGGGACAACTTCAGAAAACAGTTTGCCCTCCTAACTATAAGATAAAATGGAAGCAGTGCTTATTGTATTGACATGAAACCAATATACACACGTATACAGACGTAAACCCTTGATAGGGTTTCAGCCATGAGATAAGGCTTATACAAGGATAAGATAGCATAGTTACATATTCTGTTACAGCTGAAGATAAGGATAAGTATAGAGTAGAGGTAAGTAGGATTAAGTCCTGATACTAACTTAGGGATAAAATTTATCTGCTGAGAAAGAAATATGTTTTAGAGAGACAAAGTGCTAAACTTTAGTTCTTTTCTTTTCTAAAGTTACTTACCTTGTGTCAGAGAATCCTGATAGAAGGCAAGTTTAGACAAGATTGAAATTGATCTTCAAAGATTCAACCAGCTTACCTTCTCTGACATTTCTTTTTGATGTCTTCCAATAATTGAATTCTTGTTTTTAATTTGTTCTTTCTCACTATGGATTGCTAAATTCCTTCTCTAGGGGAAGGACGAGCGTAGCATACTGGCAAGGTTTATTGAAAGAAAAATGGCAGAGTATGCCTTCGTATCCCATTATGTCAGACCAGGAAGAAGTAATTTCTTGATACATCATCAAAGGCAAGCACTGTTCCTCAACAGATGGGTACATGGAAGCCATCGCTTGCTTCTTTTCTTGTTCGTCAGTTTGTTTTGTCAGTGTTTTGGTTTCTGCCACAGATGAGATGTTCTCCATATCAAATTCCTGAAATTGATTCTCTGGTTGTTGTTCTTGTTTTATCTGTCTTAGGCCTTGTGCTCTTCGCTTTTCTAACTTACTTAGAATTGGGGTCTTTCTCTTTGTTCTTGAAGTTTGTTCTCCGATAGTTCTTAATCTTATTGTCTGTTCTTCCCGGAAAGTATTTAGCTATTGTTGATCACCTGTGATTGACCTCATAAAATTGAGATGAAAAAAAGAAAAAGAAAAAGAAATTCATAGATAGAAGATAGAGATAGGGATGAAGCATAGTTTTACTTGTTACCCAACAGAGCATGCAGTTTATAAATGATGCCTTCTTCTTGAGGTGTTATTTTACACCTCTTGAGGCCAGGGAGGGATGGATCCAAAAATGAGATGGTGGGAAAGAATATTTAAGAGGAAAGGGGACCAAGTTCCAATTATTAGATAATTTTGTACATAAAGAAGTATAGTAATTAAAAATTACAAATATAAAACATTAAAAATTTTAAAGGAGGGGCCGAGGCACCCCTTGCCGGCCTCTAAATCTGTCCTTGAGGCCAGGCTTCAAATATTTTACCCATTTTAAGCTACAGTTTTTGCCACTCCTATTTATTGGAATAAAATTTATACAGAAAGTTTAATTATAATACTAAACTCTTATTTTTATCGTGGATGGTAGTTATATATATACCCTATTCATGTACATTAACATTTTACACATTTTTGTTATTTTTGTTATCTCTTTTCCTTTTTGTCTAATAATTTATTATCTCTAAAAAAAACTATAATATAGAAGTTGTACAAAAACAAGTGTACAGGTGGAAATTTTCATATTAAAACAACATGAATGAAGAAGAATCCACAATTTGGCTGGTGAAAGAAAATATAAGTGGATATCAAGCTTGAATTTTTCGTGTTTTGCTAAAAGAGGAATGCATAAAAGAGAATAAGTAGTAGAAAGTCTAAGGCAACTAGTCTCCATAATGTACACAAAATACACTAAATTTACAAAGGACGGAACATTATGCAAAAAACAAAATTATTGCTCCGAAAGTAGCCCATATTTCATCAAGCTGTCTGCTGCCACTTGATTCTCTTGCACCGTCTTCTATCTTATTCCCTGAAATCTATAGAAAACATGAAAAACGCTAGTGGAATTCAAATTTATTGTCTCACTATTCTTTCTCATTAATGATCTTATTCCTAATGATTGGCCATAAATATATAAAATATTACTACTGTCTTTTTTTTTTTTTTACCAATTATTAATGGTGAAACTGAGTACTAAACATTATATATATAAGCTCTGAATTGCACTGCATGGCTAATCCAAACAGTAATTTAATGCATAGTTTGAGGTATGAAGGTTGTCGAGCTATCAATAAATTGTTCCATAAAATTTTAGAGCTAGAATTACGTACTCTCTATCACTTTCTCTCTATCTCTTGAAATATTCCTTGAATCACTAGAGAAATTAGATACTAATTGGTGTCATAACGTAGCCTTTGAGGGTAAAAATGCTACGACAAAGAATAAAATAATTTTATTTTTTTAAAAAAATTAATTATGAAGTCGCCACCAATTGTTTAAAAATTAAGGTACAATTGAAAACTTTATTTATTTTAAAATTTATGTATTTATTTTATTTTATTTTTTGAAAGGCACTAAAATGCAAATCAAAGATAAGTTTGAGAGTCAGTTATGTGTGAGGAAGGTGTTAGACACCTCACAGCATTTGTCAAAAATAATTACCCAAATTGGTTGTACAAAATAAAACATGACCCAAAATTGTATTTTATTCTTTGCAAAAATAAATATTACAATCTTTAAAATAAGGGCAGAAAAATAAAATATGCATGCATGAATATTCTAGATGAATCTAGGGTCTTTCTATCCTTCAAGACAAATAAATTGTTCCTCCATATGACGTTTATCCTCACCTAGGTTAGATATGATAAGCTCAGTCTTATAAAGACCGGACTACCTACCATTCTATAATAAGTGAAGGGCCTTGGGATCCTAAAATTCAAATACGTCATAAAGTGTGTGCATGTTAATTACCATTTAGAATTAAGAGCGAGATACATCCAAAATTATATGGGAACTATAGCATGAAATAAAAATTACACGTGAAATTGTATTTTATTTTTTGCTAAAATAAATATTATAATCTTTGAAGTAATCGCTGAAAGATAAACATGTATGCATAAATTTTCTAAGTGAACCTAAGGTCCTTCCATGCTTAAAGACAAATAAATTGTCCCTCCACATGGCGTTTATCTTCACTTAGGTTAGATATTGTAAACTCAATCTTATAAAAGACCAAACTACCTACCCTTCCATGATAAGTGAGGGGCCTTAGGATCCTAAAAATTCAAATGCATCCTAAAATGTGTGCATGTTAATTACCATTTAAAATTGGAAGCGGGATACATACAAAATTACAAGGGAACTATAGCATGAAATAAAAATTATTTTTTTTCACACTTCTCTTTCTTTTCAACACCCCTCGGCCCATTGGGCCTGACCAACTCACCTTGTTTTCTTCTTCTTCTTCTTTTTACCTGAGCCCATTGCCTATTCTGAATCAACTCTTTTCTTTCCACACCCCTCTCTTCTACAACCCTATTCCCGCCTTTCTGAACCAACTCTTTTCTTTCCACACCCCCAAAATTCCTATTTACGTCCACAACCCTATTCTGAACCCGTGCTTTTCTTTCCACACCCCCACAATTCCTATTTACACCCGTTTCTCAGCTTTCTGAACTTTTTACTGGAGCTCGCTGCTTGTATATAATTGCGCATCATTTTTATTACCAGTTACTCACTAACTTCTATTTTTCTATTCTGATAGTGTATGCTCAGATTCAGGGTTGTGTTGAAATATATATGTGGATCCTTTCCACCGTCTCCTATAAATTCTGGTATTTTGCAGAGAATAACTATACAAGAAATCAAAAGCCACCCATGGTTCTTGAGGAACTTGCCCATAGAATTAACAGAAGGTGGAAGCTGGCAGAATAATGACATAAATAATCCATCACAAAGTCTTGAGGAAGTCCTGTATATCATACAGGAGGCAATGCAACCTCTTAACGTCCCCAAGCCAAATAATAGTCTTCTTATTGGTGGCAGCATGGACCTTGATGACTTGGACGCTGATGCTGATTTTGAAGATATAGAAACAAGTGGTGATTTTGTGTGCCCTCTTTAAATGTACATTTTTGTTACTAGGGTTTGAAGTTCCCTGCTGGTTATTGTCCATTAATGAAACACATCACTTGTTTCACTTCTATGACACTGACTACTGTTATTTCTCCAAGTTAAGTTTACACCCATCTAACCTCACATTCAAATCCATGTACGCAAAAGCAAAGAAAAACATATCCTAACTCTAATAAATGTAGCAGCAAACAAAAAACAAAGGAAAGGAGTATAATGAACTTACTGCCAATCCTATAGCTCACCTTATGCACTTCCTAAGCTTGCCAATAAGAGATTGTGTGTCAATGGAGAATGTAGAGTGTAGCAATGGCTTGAAGGTGATAAAGGGGAGTGTGTGTGAGATTGTGTGAGTGACTGTGATTGTGAGGGAAAATTACCAAAAAAAAATACAAAACAAGCTAAAGTATTTACCAAACTGCAACTAAACCCAAACTACTTCACAATCTATCACAAAATTGTGGAAGCCTTAAGGATGTGATTTTATTTGGCATTTTCAAAAGAAAAAAATGATTGAGAACACCATCCAGTTTGGCATTTCATTTTATAGGAACTAAAATGTTTAAGGAGGTCGTCGTTCCATTTGGTGCCACGCAGGTATACACTGTTGAAAATTCTCACCGAGCAAAATTTCAGACCAACAAGCCAACAACGATCAAACGGATGAACAAAGTGACAAACTATCCAAAGACACATTCATATAATCAAAGCTACAGCATCAGAACTAATGATTTATCACTCTTACTCCATAAACAAGATACACACAGAATGAATCAAAGAAATCACTCATTACAGAGAATAAGGAAAAATGGCGTCCTCTTATCCATCATCAAAACAGGGGAATATTCCAGAAACAAACCACAAAAATCTTATACAGCAATTTCAGATTAATTCAGCAGCACAAACAATCAGCGACCAGAGGATGAACCAAAGAAAAATAAAGGGCGATTGTAAACTTACCCAGAGCATTTCCTTCGGTTTCTTCTTGACGGCGACAAACGAGACAACGCTGATTCCTCCGGGTTTCTTCGAACCGAGACCCTTAAACGCGTATGTTAATCGTCTTGCCCTGCGTAGGGATTGCAGTTCCCTGAGAGCATGTGAGAAGCCCTGCCTTCCTTTCCCTGATTCTCGTTCTACGATCTCACTTCACTATTGTTCTTCGTTCGCTCTCTAGCTCTCACTCTGTTTTCTGCCCTTCGATTCCTCTCACCACCTCACTCTACTCTATTGCCCCTTCTATATGCTTCCCTTCGCGATCTCCTTCTTTCTTCTCCTCCGTGAATTCCGCTTTCTCCTCAACCATCTTCATCTTCTCGATTATTCCTTTTGCCTTCTTTTTTTTTTTTTTTTTTCTCTTTTTTTTCTTTTTCCTTTTTCTTCTATTTTTCCACCTCTCTTTCGTTCTTTCCTTTCTTCTTTTCTCTTTCTTTCTCCTTTCCGCTTTTTCTTTTTTTTTTTTTTTACTTTTTTTTTAAGGACACATATATACAAGAAAATAAAATAAAAATAAAAACAAAATAATTAATTAATTAAATAAATAAAGTGACAAATAATAAAGTAAAATAAATTTTGAATAAAATATAGGGTCTACAAATAATGTTCGGTTGTAAGTAGTACAGTTTTTCCACGGGATACTGCCGGAGAATGGCCTATATGTGCACTGACAGTGGCAACTTAATGGTGATTGCGCAACAAATGATTAAGCAGAAGCATCAACAAGAGCAGCAGCAGTAGAAGCCATGATTGTCATTGTGTCAAGGGTGATTTTGGAAAATCAGCAAAAGATTTCTTTTAACCAAAGAAGAAAAAAAGCACTTATTACTGAGAGTTAATTGTAACAGAACATAAGAATACACTTACCTAACTAGTATAATTCACTCAATAATTACTTCTCTATCAAAGTTCTTAAAAATCATGACAAGATACCAAATGACCTTATAGAGAAACAATAATCCAAGCACAATCTCTGGAGGGAAGGGGATTAGACAAGGGAATCCTATGTCTCTCTATCTCTTTGTGATTGGCAAAGGTTGGGTTTATGTTTCATCCTAAATGTCATCATTTGCAGTTAACTCATATGTTTTGCTTATGATTTAGTGGTTTTTTGTGGCGGAGATGCAGCTTCTATGGACGTTGTTTAGCATACACTACAGATTTTTTCTGCTGCTTCTGGTTTGACAGTAAATGCAAGCAAAAGCACAGTATATTTAGGTGGTGTTTCAGGTGCTGCTATAGAGAGGATATCCTAGATAATATGGGTTTTAAGGAAGGTCACTTACCAGTGAAGTATCTTAGTTCCCCTAAGCTCTAAGAAATTGTTGTGTTCAGATCATGACCCTTTGGTGGAGAAAATTACAGCCTGAATTACACATTGGATAGCAACAAAATTGAGTTATGCAGGTAGACCTCAGTTGATTTCCTCTGTCTTACTAAGTATTCAGAGCTTTTGGAGTCAAATCTTTTCTATGCCTCAAGAATTCCTACATAAAGTCCAAACTTTACGCAGAAACTTTCTTTGGACAGCTAGAGATCAAGGGAGGAAGAGCCCTATTGCTTAGGAAGCTATTTGCCAACCCAAAGAAAATGGAGGGCTAGGTTTTAAGGAGCTGTCTTGGAACAAAGCGGCCTTTGCAAGTTGATGTTGGATTGTAATAGCAGCTCTGTTTCCTCCATTTGGTGCAGGTGGATTCAAGAATATAAATTTAAGAGTCTTTATAATATTATAAATTTAAGTTAATAAAAATATATATATATTAAAAATAATTATGATTGTTCTATTTTCCAAACAAAATTAGTTATTAAAAAAATAAAAAGACGCTAATTGTAATTATTCACTTTTCCATGACATTGATAATTTTTCTCTCTTGTTATTCTTGCCCTACACCTTCTTCAGAATAGCCCTGCATGGCTCGTCCAAACAGTGACCTAATGCATAGTTTGCGGGTATGAAGGATGTCGAGCTTTCTCTTGGACAGCTTAAATTCATTTTTTCAATAAATGGTTCCATACAATTTTAGATAGCCACAATAGATGGCTAAGCACAATTTGCTATTGTCAATTGACCAAAACAGAGAGATGTCACATCTTAATTTTCACACATTTTTGCATCTCAATTTTTTTTTTTTTTTATCTGCATCTCTCTTCTTTTTTTTTTCAGTTTTATTTTTGCAATTAAACTAAAACTTAAAAGGACTGGTTCAAAAGAAAGAGCGTGAGGGATTTTAATAGAAAGAAATAGTCTTTTCTTATTTAGTTTATAAGTGGAAGAGATAAGAGTAAAAAAAAATGTGTAGATTTATTATCATAATTTTATAAATAAAAAAATAAAATAAAATGTGAAGGTAATTTTATCAAAAAAACAATTAATTTTTTTTTCAAAACTCTCTAAATTTGGGGTGAAGAGATGATGAGAAAAGAGGGAAACGAGTGATCAACAATCTCTTCCCTTTCTTTTTATGCGATGGAATAAATAAATAAATAAAAATATTAAGAATCGCTCCCCTTCCCTCTCCTCTAAATTCTTCAAACCAAACATTGTAAAAAGAGTATGAAAAAAAGAGTGTGAAACAATTATTTCCCAAGAGCAAATGAGTCTTGTACGTATTTGCAAGCAATATGGAAACACGTGGGTGCCACATAAATAATGGAAGAGGGGTCATAATAAGAACCAAAGATTTGAAAAGTCTTTGGAAAAGGCATGACATGTAAACATTCATTGATAGGAAAAAAAAAATATAAAATAATATTGTAAGAATTAAAAATATATTAATTATATTATCAGGACAGAAGAAATTCTCTCCGCATGTCTTCCTTGACAAAAGCTATTTAAATTTAATGTGCAACTCTTTTCTTGGCTGCCTTGATGGACAGCTTTCTAACAGCGATGTTTACTTGTTAAAAGGCATGACTTCGTCTACCCTGTGCTTTTGCTCTATCTCTTCCTATATACACCTTGCTTTCTCAGCATATCATTTACTTTTCTCTTTCGGGCTTTGCTTTCTGATAATGGATCCAAAAATTGAAGGGCCTGCAATTGGGATAGATCTGGGAACAAGCTATTCATGCGTTGGGGTTTGGCTCAACAATCGGGTGGAGATCATATCCAATGACCAAGGGAAAAGACTTACACCGTCCTGTGTTGCCTTCACAGACACTGAAAGGTTCATCGGCAATCTTGCTAAGGACCGGGCTGTCATGAACCCAACTAACACTGTATTTGGTAATTAATCTGAATTTCTCATTCCCTTTCCTTTATCCGAGTGTTTCAGTTGCTTTAAGTAAACATTTCAACTGATTTTTCACAAGAACTTTTAATTTCCTCATACTACTTTATCTGTCAAAGTTATGACATGACGAACGGTGTATCCATAATGTTTCTTCTGTTTTTTTTTGGTTTACATCACACCCCCTTCCCTAGTACAACTCAATTTCAAACACAGAATCTTTCATTTGGTGTAAACATCTTGCTTCAAGAACCAACACCTTGCTAGTGTTTGTTTATTTATTTATTTATTTCTTTTGGCTGTTCAATATCATGGCTTGAATTGCATAATTAAGAATGGGGAAACCCACATATGAGGTCAGAGATGATAATTTGACCTAAACTTAATGGGCTCACGTCATTCAAACCCTGATTGAATATAGGGACAGTGCGAAAAAAATTAAAAATCAGCTGTGAGAATTTTAGTAGGTATTTTGACGAGACTAAGTCCAAGGATGGGTACTTCAGTACCCATCTCCCAATGGGACCACGTTACCCAGTCAGTATAGGGATGGGTACTTTGACGAGACTGAGTCCAAGGATGGGTACTTCAGTACCCTTCCCCCAATGGGACCACGTTACCCAGTCAGTATAGGGATGGTGCCAAAAATTGACTAAGAAAATTTTAATGGGTATTTTTAGAGGACTGGGTACTTCAATGTCCAAGTCGCCCTGGACCTTACATATACATCACATAATTTGTGCTACATATAGATTACGTAATAACTAAAAATATAATAAATGGAAGAAACATCTGCCGTTTACGCTTATCCCTTACCCTAATTTCCAAATCCCAATTACCTTCCTCTCTATTTCATATCTCTCAAGGGCGATAGTGATCCTCTTTCTTACTCTTTCTGTTTCTCAAGCCACTGGTCAGTCGTGACAAGGAAGAGCATTGACATACTTGAAACTAGCATTTCCTTGGCTAATTTTTGATAATTTATTGGTAGTTCATTTTGTGATAAGTTATTTGAGATATTTATGTTATCTTGTTAATATTTTTAATTATATTAATATTTAAATTTTGAGTGTGTAAAATTTGTGATAGTTTTTCTTCAATTCAATAGGGTGTGTCTCAAAACAATGAATATTTAGAGAGACAGGACAAGAATTTTAATGAAAACCCATCTGAAACTAGGTGCGGGAATTGGACTAACTCATTAACCTAGGGGACGGAGCTAGGAAAGGGGAGCTCCACCTCATTTCCATCCTTTTTACATACTAATCCTTATACGAGTAGCTAATAGAGGGACTATATTGGAGTTTTTAAAATTCTTTTGTAACATCAAAAAAGGTTTATCTGTCCAAAGTTTTGAAGCTCTTAAATTTAACTTTTTTATGATAAAATTTTCATAAGAAGTTTTTCAATTATGATTAGTTTTGTTAAATAGACTTTGAATTTGTTACCATTAACTTATATAGGTATGAAAATAAAGTAATTAAACAAAAGAAAATTATTGAAAAAATCATAACCCGTATGATTTTGTATTAAAAAATATATAGATTTTGAAATGTAAAAATTGAAATGTTTAACTTGTCTAAGAACATTAGCGCTTGTTTGTTACACCTAATAGGATAAGAGATTTAGATAAAAGTAGGATATGAAAAGAATCTAATAGGCTTTATTTTATCCAGTGTTTAATGCACATCAAATAATTTTTTTTAAATAAATTTTGCTATTATATTATATATTTGAACTGAACCAAAAAATAGGAGTAGGATATTATATATTTAGTTTATACTTGGTGGCAGTAGCGACGACTGCTTTGCTAGGTGAGGGTAGTGGTAGCGGTCCTGAGTAGTGCAATGGCTTTGTAGATGAGGATAACAGCAGTGGTAGCAATGACTTTGCTAGGTAAAGGTGGCGATAGCAATGGCTTTGCTAGGTGAGTATGGCGATAGCGGTGGGCGGTGGCTTTACTAGGTGAGGTGGCAACAATGATGACATTGACTTTGCAATGTGAGTGTGGTAGTAGTGACAATGGTGGTAATGGCTTTGCTAAGTGAGGGTGATAGGAGTGGGGGTAGTGGCGATAGGGATGGTGAGTTGGAGACAAAGAAAGTTGGGTGAGGCGAGAAGAATTTTTTTTATTCTATTTTATTATCTTCTAACACATTCTCCTCACCCTTCAAAATAAAATTTTAACTGTGAAAGTAGAATAGAATAAATAATAGAATAGTTATATTTTATCCTATTGGCTTATTAAACTAAAAATAAAAATAAAATATAATTACTTATTTTATTATATCTTTTTTATCAAGTACGCCAAACGTCTCTTAGTATTTAAATTTTAGTTCCTTCAAAATAAATATAAAATTTTAATCACTTATGTAAATGCTTTAATTAATTTTCGCTTTTTAGTGTAATCGTTTCAGTGTAAACATAGACATGGAAATAGCTGTGGACTCTATTTCTTAAAAGAAATTATACATTAATATTCGTCAACTTTTTGGTTGTAGACTTGTCAAAAGAAAATGTAAGGTAGTCAAATTTCTTTCTTTTTTCCTTTTTGTCTAACTTGTTGCCTTAATTAGATAGACTTATCATCAATCTTTGGATGACAATTATTTGGCCCTACAACTTCGTTTAATCCAACAATCACAGTCAAATACTTACTAGTTGATTTATCTAGGCAGCAAAATGTTATCTTCTTTTGATATTCGCGTTACCTT
This sequence comes from Bauhinia variegata, assembly GCA_022379115.2. Taxonomy (NCBI): domain Eukaryota; kingdom Viridiplantae; phylum Streptophyta; class Magnoliopsida; order Fabales; family Fabaceae; genus Bauhinia; species Bauhinia variegata. The sequence continues at coordinate 17,734,762 of CM039428.1, read as the reverse complement.
TTATTAAAGTTAAATTTTCAATAATAATACGTTCTATTTATTGCAATAATTAGAATGATTCAAAATTATATATATATATATATATATGTGCTAAACTACCTCTTCTTTTACAACCCACTAAGAATTAATATTATATTGTAGATGTAAAGAGATTTATCGGAAGAAAGTTAAGTGATCCCATTATTAAGAAAGACATGACCAAATGGCCATTTAAGGTCAATGACGGTCCTCAAGGTGAACCCAAGATTGTTGTTACTTATAAGAATGAGAAGAAGAATTTTTCCGCTGAGCAAATCTCATCTATGATCTTGACGAGGATGCGTGAGATTGCAGAGGCTTACTTAGGTTTAAAGGTAAAAAATGCAGTTATCTCCGTACCAACTAATTTCAATAGCTCCCAACGTCAAGCTACCAAAGATGCCGGTGTTATTGCCGGTCTCAATATTATACAGATAATCAATGAGCCTACTGCTGCAGCTGTTGCATATGGTCTGGACAAGAAAGATGATAGTGGTACTATAGGAATAAGAAATGTTGTCCTGTTTGATCTTGGTGGCGGTACTTGCGATGTATCTCTTGTTTCAATAGAGAATGATACTATCAGAGTCCTGGCCACTGCTGGAGACACTCACCTCGGAGGTGAGGACTTTGATAACAGAATGGTGAACCACTATGTACAGAAGTTAAAGACAGAGAACCATGATATTACTGGAAATCCAAGAGCCCTTAGAAAATTGAGAATTGCTTGTGAGAGGGCAAAGAGGGAACTGTCTTCGACTACTGACACCATCATTCATATAGATTCTTTATATGAGGATGATGTTGACTTTCATGAATCAATTACTAGAAAAACATTTGAGAAACTTAACGAGGACCTCTTTGAGAAGTGTAAGAATCTCGTGAAAATGTGTCTTGATGATGCTAACATGGACGTGGACCATGTTGATGATGTTGTCCCCGTTGGAGGCTCTACTAGGATTCCGAAAGTGTAGCAGCTATTACAGGAGTTGTTCCATGACGAGAATCTGATCTGCAAGAGCATCAACCCTGATGAGGCTGTTGCTTATGGTGCAGCTGTCCAGGCTGCCATATTGAGTGGTCAGTTCAATGAGAAGGTTCCAAACTTGTCGATATTGGATGTCACTCCTCTGTCCCTGGGATATAGTTTGGGAAATGTCATGTATGTAATGATTCCGAGGAATCACACTTTCCCTACAAAGAAGGCAAAAGTACTTACTGAGCCAAAAGATTACCAAACCCTCAAGGCTTTTGAGGGTGAGAACAATTTGCTGGGGAATCTTTGCCTTTCTGACATTCTTCCAAATGATCAAATCAAAGTTTGCTTTGATATTGACGCTAATGGTATCTCCAACTTCTCTGCTGTGGAAACATCTTCTGGGAAGCTTATCACTGTAATGGATGAGAATAGAAGACTGTCAAAGGAAGAAATTGAGAGGTTGATTGAAGAAGTTCAGAAACTGAACGCTGAAGATGAGGAGTTCAAGGAGAAAGTAAAAGCAAAGAATGATTTGGAGGACTATGCATACAAAGCGAGGAAGGACATTATTAACAAAAAGCTTTTCCCAGAGGACAAGAAGAAGATGCTTGATACAATTGAGGAAACTATACAGTGGCTTGATGCCAACGAGCATGCAGAAGCAGTTGCGTATAGGTATCGTAAGGAAGAGATTCAGAGGCTTCTTAACAGGGAAAAACAAATTAGGGCGGATGACGTCGATGGTGATGGGTCTTCTTCAGTTGGTGCTTTCTCTATAAAGGAAGTAAAAATAGAAGCACACTCCCAGTTGGATAGTGCTCCTAGTGGTCCCATCATCTTCCCCAACAATGAAATAATGGCGAAGAAGGAATATTGTGCCAGTCAAGATACTCCATATTGTGTAAGTTTTAAATTAATTTTTTCATTGCATTCTAGATTTATTGTACTCAGTCATGCTTTATTTTGCGTGACTTGGATTTACAAAGGTCAGACTTTAAATTTTGAATAGGGAAATGTAACTTCTACCCACATTTTTGCACACCTCATCGTTCTCCTCTTTATTTTAGTTAATTTTGTATGAATAAAATTATAAACAAAAAATAAAAATATAAAAAAATGTAAACAAATGATTGTGCATATAGCATAACTCTTTTGTATATAGTATAAATTTTTCTGCATATACAAAATGGATGATAAACACTTTATTATCATTATACTCTGTTTTTTCTTAGTTAAATAGAAATATATTAAAGAACTGGTTATATTGTTGGATTATATAAAAGTAGTCGTGGCTTTTTATTAACAACTTAAATTTTACATTGAGTCGGATTTTGAAATAATATAAGTCTATTTGACCTAAGATCAAACCTCCAAGCCACTTTACTAAATTAATTAATTAAAATTCCAGCATATATTATGTGTCAACGTATAGTTTGAATATGCATAAATTCTCTAGAATTTAGTTTCCCTTAAATTTGCATCAAATGAAACAAACATGAAATCTGGTCATAGCGTGCATATTTTACAAATATTTTATATCAATTCCCTCTGCTTTTTTATTGATAAAATGCTTTCATTCTGGATTTTTTTTTTAATCCAAATTATAAACTTTTAGTAGATTTTGTGTTTTTTTTTGGAATAGTTTGGAGAAAAGAGGCAAAGTAAGCAATTATGGGAATTTTTAATGGAACCTTTGTAAGGAGTGGACGTGCTGTTAAAGAGTATTCGGCCCAACTTGTCACAGTTTGTCTATCTATTTTTCTCTTTCTTTATTCTACTAGGGATTCTTAACATTCACCTTGAAAAATATTCTCTCTATCATATGATGGGATTCTTTATTTATATTATTGTTTGAGTAAATCATACAAAACTCTTCAAGAAAACTGCCTCTATAATTGTGGATTTTATTGCAGATCTTTACTACTATTTCTTGTGGATTTTGCTGCAAAAAAACAAATGCTCAGTTATAGCATTCTTAGAAATTTTTTACCTGTGAATTTTGAAATCTACAAGCAATTTGTTGCGAATCTTTTCATGGGAAAAAAAAATTGAAATCTCGAATTACCCTGAAGTATTTTATGAAATTTAATCTTTCAGAGTATATATGTTATTCTATCCTTAATTATCATATGAATCTTTTGTGGATGGATATTAAGACCTCCATGGATGCACGCTACTTTAATCTTCCATGGAGGGAAAGTTATATACCATAGATACAAGTTAGTAGATGTGAATGATGATGACTCTATGTTAGCAATGTCAAAACTTCCATGGATGCAAGGTGAATTTTATCTTCCATGAAAGATAGATTACGTTTCATAGAGCTAGGCAGTTGAATATGATGGTCATCTTTATGCTATTAGGGGTCTCAAGATAGACCCATATATATGCTTAATGTGTGTGGTATGTTAAGAATGTTTTCCGTGGATGTTTGTTGTTTTTACTTGTTAATTGATGTCAATACTTAAGGACTTGAATGATTTATGCTTGTCTTCTATTTTCCCTAGCTATTGAGAATTATCTTGTCAAAGTTTTGTTCTGTCATTAACAATTCCAAGTGATCCAGTTGTAAATTCTTAGTCAAATGCTCAAGAATGAGATTGCTGCCATTAGTACCTTTTTGTTGACTTCTATATGGATAACCCATATAAATTCATCATGTGTATCAATCTATGAGAGATGAATGGCGCTAGTAATGTAATGTAAGGAAAGGATCACTACATAATTATTTTTGAAGAGTTGTAAAGATATGAAATGTTGTATGTACATAATTCTTCTGATATTTTATTTCTCATCTCATTCATGATAATTGGTCAAAAAATTATAAAATAATATTATATAAGAAATAGTTTCACTTCTTTGGATCAGTCACCATAAGTAAGACATGAAATAAGGTTTTTCGTACTGTAGGTATGTTAGTCATTTTATTACAAGGGTGTTTATGTAATAATATGTAATAACAAACTTTCATATCACATGATGTTACTAGCAGTCCAATTATACTAACTATATTGCATCTCATTTTACCTTTTCAATTTAAGCCAAGAGAATAAGGACACAGAGTGGGAACCAAAGGTGACCTAGTTCACAAACAATAGTAGTCGTCTATCATAGCTACACAAATAAAATGATGTGTGATGCATGCATGCAGGAAAATTTACAAAATCATTCTTATTTTTATTGGAATAAAATGTAAACAGAAAGTTTTATTCTATTGCCTCCATCAATTTGTATATGTATTAATACAACAAGAATGGAGAATGAAGAAGCCGCAATTTGGATGATGAAGAAAACATAGAAATGGATATAAAGCTCAATGCTAAAAGTCCAAAATGCACATTTTTGGACAAACATGCCAATCTCAAAGTCATCATTCCCATGGATAAAACAGTAAACAGACGGCAAAAAGTTGAACTAGATCAATGGGTGCAAAGTAAAGCTATAATTATATTGAAGATAGTTAGGAGTTAAATTAATCAGATAGCTGAAACATAGCTTTATTATCTCTATTTAATTACACAATCAGAAATTATTTATATTTGACACTCATCATTCATCTAGATCCAATCCAGCAGAAGCAGCAAAATAAAACATAGCTTTATTTGAGAAATACACAAGAACTCAACCGAATTCGCAAAATCAAAGAGATACTAACTCAGAAATATTACCCGCAACGGCTGCAACGGTTATCTGCAAAAGAAACCCTACAAATTTTGTCACAGTAGAATACCTACGATTACCACCAGCTGAACTTGTATCACAGTCCTCATCACTATCAACACAATCCCTGCCTTGAAACAGTTTGTCTAGAGTTGGCTTACAGATGCTCCCGAGTTCCTTCATTCTATGCTTATAATCTTCAATTTCTGCAAGCTCAATGGCTTCAACCCATTTCATGACAACCTCAATTGCATCCTCAATCTTCTTCTTGTCTTGTGGGGAAAGCTTTGACTTGATCTTCTCATCATTTATAGCATTCCTCATTTTGTAGCCATATTTCTCTAAAGCATTCTTCGCATCAACTTTCTTCTTGTGCACATCATCTTCAGCCTTGAATTTCTCAGCTTCTCGAATTATCCTATCAATTTCTTCCTTTGTCAATCTTCTCTTGTCATTTATTACGGTAATCTCCTTCTTGATTACCTTCTTGAACAACTTCTTTTTCCCATTGGATATTTCCTCCGCAGAAACTTTCAGGATACCATTTGCGTCAATGTCAAATATAACTTTAACCTCCGTAACATTACGGGGAGCACGGGTAAGGCCTGAGAGTGTAAACTCACCGAGCATGTTGTTAGCACTTGCTACTTTTCTCTCACCCTCATAAACCTTAATTCGAATGATGGTTTGATTATCCTCAGCCGTCGTGTAAGTTTTCTCAATCTTTGTGGGAACTTTAGTATTTCGAGGAATTACTACATCCATGATATCTCGATGAGTATATATACCAAGGGAGAGAGGAGTAACATCCGATAGTGACAAGTTTTTTACTTCGTCATTTCCTTGACCAGTCAACTTCGCAGCCAGAATAGCGGCACCAAAAGCAACAGCCTCATCAGGGTGGATGCTGTTGCATAGCTCCTTTTCATCAAACACTTCCCGCAATAGCTGCTGTACTTTGGGAATCCTCGTAGAACCACCAACCATGACAACTTCATGGACACTCTTCTTATCCATCTTTGCATTACTAAGGCACAGCTTTACAATCTTCATACACTTCATAAAGAGCTCCATGTTGAGTTCTTCAAACTTAGCACGAGTGATTGTTGTATCAAAGTCAATACCCTTGTACAAACTTACTATCTGAATATTCGTCTGATTAACAGAAGAGAGTTCTCTCTTTGCTATCTCACATGTAGTTTTCAACCTCCTAAGGGCTCTTGCATTTTGACTAATGTCTTCATTGTACTTTCTCTTGAACATACCTACAAAATGGTTCACCAGGTTGTTATCAAAGTCCTCTCCGCCAAGGTGAGTGTCTCCATTAGTGGCCAAAACTTCAAATTTATCACCATTTAATTTAAGAAGAGAAACATCAAAAGTACCACCTCCAATATCAAAGATGAAGACAGTTCTTTCACCATCAAAAGTATCTTTCTTGTCAAGACCATATGCAATGGCTGCTGCAGTTGGCTCATTGATTATTCGCAAAATATTGAGGCCAGCAATAGTACCAGCATCTTTAGTAGCTTGGCGTTGTGAATCATTAAAGTAAGCGGGCACAGTGATAACTGCATTCTTTACAATTTTTCCCAATTTAGCTTCTGCAATCTCACGCATCTTTATTAAGATCATTGATGAGATCTCTTCAGCATAATATTGCTTCTCCTCATTCCCACTAGTAACAACAATCTTAGGTTTATCTTCATCATCAGCAATGACCTTGAATGGCCACACCTTCATATCAGCTTGAACAATGGGATCTCTAAACATCCTACCAATTAGCCTCTTTGCATCTATGAAATAAAAGAATTCTCAATTATTCCATCATAGAAATATTATGACAACACGAAATATTTTTAACAACAAACAACGTGACAAAAGAGCAATTTCTAGTAAATAATTACAAAGAGAGTAAATTGCATTCACCTCGCCTTATAGTTAGTTTCTTTTTTACACTACTTGATTTTCAAAGCCTAAAACCATTAAAGAATACTCTTTGCCTAAGCAAATATGACACAAAAGCTTAAAAAATAAATTTGCCTATAAATAACTCACCTATATATCCCTTGATATCCTTATTTATTTTTATCTTATGTAGTCCATAATCCATATAAAATCTTTTTTAGAAAAAAAAAAAATGGATGTTTGTGTAAATACGTATTTTAAGTTCATCATGTATGTGACTTAAAAGCTCATAAGCTTGAAATAAAAGAGAGAATCCACTCAATTAAACACTACTTCAAATTCACAACTACTTGATGGAAATACAAATGAGAAGAGTCCTATTTATACTAATCTTATAGGGTAATTTTCGTCCTAAGAACATCAACATATTAGATAAAGAATTAAACATAAACAAGGTTTATGGGAATTTTAAGAAATCTCATTATTGGTGTATTATGACATTCTCCCCAAGTTGGACTAGACTCGCCCTAGAGTCTAATGTCTGCCTGCATTGCATCAATTGGGAGGGACCTCCCCATTTTGAATGATCTTCACATTGGTGGGATGTCTCGCTTTGGAGGTAGATTAGGGACCTATTTGTGTGGCGATTTAAATTTCAATGAAAGAGTTATTCCTATGTTTGGTTTGAGCAAAACAAAGCATGTGTCCTGGACCTTTTCATGTGTTATCACAAACCGGTCTTCAAATGTGAGTGGAAACAATATTTGGGTTTTGTCACTGTTTTCGTGATGTCAAAAATTTTGTTTTAGAACTACTTGATGGAAATACAAATGAGAGAAGCTCTTTTATACTAATTCTATAAGGACTATTTTTGTACTAAAAACATCAAAACATTAGACAAAGAATTAAACCTAAGTAGGGGGTTAAGTGAGTTTTTAAGAAATCTCATTATTGGTGTGTTATTGCATGGTCTACTCTATTGAACCTAGAGTATCTCATGCAAATCATGATTGATCATATTCAAGGTCATTAACTCCATGACATTTAATCTGTTAAATTTTAAACATCTCTTAAGTTTGGAGGTGAAGTGGTTATGTCAAAAGTTTGAGGAAAATGAATCCACCTTAACTTTTGAGGGTAAAAAGCACCACACTTATAGTCTTTTTTTGGGTGGGCGGGCCGGGGGGGGGGGGGGGGGTGGTAATTGGACTTTCTCATTTCTTTAAAACAAAAATCTAATATATCTTAAAATAGTAGAAGATCAATGAAAAGTGATAGGTAGAGCTATAGAAGGGGTACCGGATATGGTGTTAGTTGGGTTCATGGGAGCTTGGTTCTTGGCGGCATCGCCTATCAACATCTGGGCGTTTTTGAAGGCAACAACAGATGGAGTGATCCTGTACCCTTGTTCGTTTATGATAATATCAACACCGTTGCTCTTCCACACTCCAACGCACGAGTATGTGGTGCCTAGATCTATTCCCACTGCAGGTCCCTCATCATTTCTAGCCATTATCTTTCAAAACAATGAACAAGAGAGGAGAAAAGAACATACAACCATTGTGAAATATAAGTTTAGTAGGAAAATATATAGGAGTGGCAATGACGGGGCAGAAAGGGACATGGTATATGAAATCATACCTGTTGCCATCTCCGAAATAACACAGTTATTGCAATTTGCAAGTTTTCTCACAAGTAAACGCTCTGCCAGCGAAACAGTTACCTCACCGCTTGCCAAGTCCTGACTATAGTGTGAATAAAATATTACAGTTAAATTGCGATTTGCAGTTCTTCTCAGAAATTATCCATTCTGTCAGTGTCATCTAAAGGGATAGAGGAAAATTCATGCCTATTTCCTTGAATTAAATTACAAAATCAACTTCAATCATACATGTACATAAAGTAGTATTTTATTCTTAAAATAATGCAAGGGACATTTTATACATTATTTTTTTACAGAGACTTTAGATTGGCCGGCTGATCGGATCACAGCTATTTTAACGTTAGAGTATAAATTATTTGTACAAAGATTGTTGATAAAAAAAATTGCAATAATTGTATTCATTCGAACAAAGGCAGCAGGCATTACTTCGTTTATTCTCTGTCTCTTCCGCTGCCATATGTTTTCCAGTCACATCATTCAATTTGCTTTGCTCTCTCCGGCTTTTGTTTTCTCATATTGTCAGTTTTATGGAGAGAATGGATCCAAAAAGTGAAGGACCTGCAATTGGGATAGATCTGGGAACAAGCAATTCATGCGTTGGGGTTTGGCTGAACAATCGGGTGGAGATCATATCTGACGACCAAGGGAAAAGACTTACACCGTCTTGTGTTGCCTTCACAAGCACAGAGAGGTTCATTGGCGATCCTGCTAAGAACCGGGCTACCATGAACCCAACTAACACTGTATTTGGTAACTACTCTGACCTTCTCATTTCCTTCCTTTATCCACGTGTTTCAGTTGTTTTTGCCTTACATTTTGTGCGTTGGTGCGATAACTAATTTAGAAATAAATGAGGAACATTAAACTTTTCAACTGATTTGTAATGGTGTATACAGAATTTTTTTTTTTTTTTTCTTCCTTTTGGTTATTCAATATCATGGCTTGAATTGCAGAATTAAGAATATTTTCGGGATAACTACATATGTGGTTAGACATGACAATTTGACACAGATTCAATACAGTCAAATCCTTTTTACCTAGTTGAATATAGGGAAATGAGGAGTTGAGTAGATAATTTTTTTCGGGCAAATCCAGGAAAAATATATTACATAGTAAATTAAAAAATAAATCACACCTAGACCCAATATATATTTTCCTAAAGTACCCACCCACACCCACACCAGACCCTTATATTAGATGTATATATAAAATTAAATCATATAATTTATACTATAACAATAATAATAATAAAAGAAACATCTACGTTTACCCTTATCCTAGTTCTCAAATCTCAATTACCATCTCTCTCTTTCATATCTCTCAACGGAAATAGTGACCCTCTTTCTTACTCCATCTGTTGCTCAGGCAAAGAGGAGCATGGACATAGTTGGAACTAGCATATCATTAGCTAATTTATTCATATCTTCTTGGCAGTTCTTTTTTCGGTTTTTGTTTAAGATATTTATGTTATCTTGTTAAATTTTTAATTATATAAATTTATAATTTTTGAGTGTGTAAAATCTACAATGGCTTTTCTTTGAGTCAATAGACAAGTCTTAAGGAAATATAATAGATATTTGAAGAGGCAGGATAGATATCTTAATAAAGATCCATTTGGGACTAGGTTTGGGGATGAAGCTGAATTCTTAACTTTGGTGCTGGAGTTGGGAAAGGGAACCCTGCCCATTGCCATATATAGTAGAAGGGACTAAATTAGAGTTTTCTTAAAATTCTTTTGTAACATCAAAGGAGATTTTTCTGTCCAAAGTTCTAAAGCTCTTCAATTTATAACTTTTTTATGATTAAATTTTCATAAAAAGTTTCTCAATTATGATTGAGTTATGTTAACTAGACTTTTAATTTGTTACTATTAACTTATATAGGTATGAAATAAAGTGATTAAACAGAACACATTTATTGAAAAAATCATACCCTTACGGTTTAATTTGTAATAAAAAATAATTTGAAATGTAAAAAAATTCAGATTGAAAATTTAACTTGTCTAAGAACATATTGAAATGTTTAACTTTTTAATAATTTGATTGACATATTGCCGTAATTAGATACTTACAATCAATCTTTGGATGACAATTATATGATCCCTGTAACTTCGTTTAATCCAACAATCAGAGTCAAATACTTACCAGTTGATTTATCTAGCTAGCAAAATGTTTTCTTTTGATATTCGTGTTATCTTTTTTAAATTTAAGATTTCAATAATAATACGTCATATTTATTGCACTGATTAGAATGAACCAACTTTTGTTATAAAATATACGGTCTAAATTAGTGTAAATCATATGTGTAGCTTACATACCACTTGGATTCAGTTGTTACTCATCTGCTTCAATTTAGATCAGTATATCACAACCCACTAAGAATCATTATTATATTGTAGATGTAAAGAGATTTATTGGAAGAAAGTTTAGCGATCCCATTGTTCAAGAAGACATAAACGAATGGCCATTTAGGGTCATTGATGGTTCTCATGGTGAACCCAAGATTGTTGTTAATTATAAGAATGAGGAGAAGAACTTTTTTGCTGAGGAAATCTCATCTATGATCTTGACGAGGATGCGCGAGATTGCAGAGGTTTACCTAGGTTCAAAGATAAAAAGTGCAGTTGTCTCTGTACCAGCTAATTTCAACAGCTCACAACGTCAAGCTACCAAAGATGCTGGTGTTATTGCTGGTCTCAATATTATGCGGATAATCAATGAGCCTACTGCTGCAGCTATTGCATATTGTGTCGACAAGAAAGATGATAGTGATACTATAGGCATAAGAAATGTTGTCATGTTTGATCTTGGTGGTGGTACTTGTGATGTATCTCTTGTTTCGATAGAGAATGATACTATGAGAGTACTAGCCACTGCTGGAGACACTTACCTCGGAGGTGAGGACTTTGACAACAGAATGGTGAACCACTATGTACAGAAGTTAAAGACAGAAAACCATAATATTACTGGTAATCCAAGAGCTCTTAGAAAATTGAGAATTGCTTGTGAGAGGGCAAAGAGGGAACTGTCCCTGACCACTGACACCACCATTCATATAGATTCTTTATATGAGGATGATGTGGACTTCCATGAATCAATTACTAGAAATACATTTGAGAAACTTACCGAGGACCTCTTGGAAAAGTGTAGGAATCTCGTGAAAATGTGTCTTGACGATGCTAACATGGACGTGGACCGTGTTGATGACGTTGTCCTGGTTGGTGGTTCTACTAGGATTCCCAAAGTGCAACAGCTATTACAAGACTTGTTCCATAGGGAGAATCTAATCTGCAAGAGCATCAACCCTGATGAGGCTGTTGCTTATGGTGCAGCTGTCCAGGCTGCCATATTGAGTGGTCAGTTCAATGAGAAGGTTCCAAACTTGTCGATATTGGATGTCAGTCCTCTGTCCCTGGGATATAGTTTGGGAAATGCCATGCATGTAATGATTCCCAGGAATAACACTTTCCCTTCAAAGAAGGCAAAAGTACTTACTGAGCCAAAAGATTACCAAACCCTTAAGGCTTATGAGGGTGAGAACAACTTGCTGGGGAAGCTTTGCCTTTCTGACGTTCCTGCAGATGATGGTCATGTTGACATTCAAATCGAAGTTTGCTTTGATACTGACGCTAATGGTATCTCCAACTTCTCTGCAGTGGAAACTTCCTCCAAGACGAAAATAATGATGAAGTATGAGAATGAAAGACTAACAGAGAAAGAAATTGAGAGAATAATTCGAGAAGTTGAGAAACTCAACGCTGAAGATGAGGAGTTCAAGGAGAAGGTAAAAGCAAAGAATGATTTGGAGGAGTGCGCATACAAAGTGAGGAAGGAGCTTATTAATACAAAGCTTTTCCCAGTGGACAAGAAGAAGATACTTGATGCAGTTGACGAAACTATACAGTGGCTTGATGCCAACGAGCATGCAGAAACAGTCGAGTATATGGATCGTAAGAAAGTGATTGAGAGCCTTATCAACGAGGAAAAACAGGTTAGGGCTGACGTCGATCGTGGCGCGTCTTGTGCAGTTGCAGCTTTCCATGTTAAGGAAGAAAATGTAGAAGAAATTATACAGGAACATGATGATGAAGAACATTGCCAGTTATTCAAGGCTGCCAATGATTCCATAATGGCGAAGGAGGAAAGTGCCAGTCAAGATACTCCACGCACGACCTTACGGGATTTATTACGGTCAGTCATGTTTCATTTGCCTAGGATTTTCGAAGGTCACACTCTAGAATTTGAATATGGCACAGCCTATATAAAATGGACGATAAATACTTGGGACAAAATCAAATGTCCCGTCTGTCTTATCTCATGGAATTGGTTAGTCATACAACTACAAAATAATATTTTAATTTCACAATTACATGCATAACTGACTAATCAAAATGTAATGGGATAGAGCATATGACATCAAGTGAGACAATTAATTTTGTCCCTAAATACTTCATCATCTTAGTACTCAAGATTTTTTTCTTCCTCTTTTTCAGTTAAAACAGGAATATATTAAAGAATGGGTAACATTACAAAGTCTTTGGAATTTGGCCAAATGTGCTGTGGTGGATTCTTGGTATAATATATATGTTCCACTGACAAGTTTTATTTTCTTCTTCCTTTGCATACCATAACCGACCAAACCATTTAGCCAAACGAAAGAAGAAGAGCGTAAACTTGGATATGGAGATGGAAAGCTAAAAGAAAGAGAAACCAAAATCTCTTTGCATAAGGTAATTTCTTTAGCTTATTTTGAGTTGGTCTAGAAGGGAAATATGTTTAAAATCTTCTAATCTTCCTAATGACACTCTTGAATTGCTATTTTTGTCATACTTTCATCTTTGGGCCTTTGCTTGATTGAAGATTTTGGGAAAAAATCTTAAGAAGGGTTTAAGGTATACATCTCCTACCTTGAGTTACAGTGTTAGAATTTTGGGATCTGAACATTTGGCCTAACAAGTTTAATTTCATCATATGATTGATGTTTCTGGGATTATTGGAGAAAAATTGATAAGCTATTGATAATTTGATATCTATATATTGAAGATTGGGGTTGGCCTATTTTACAAGGGAAAATGTTATGATGATGAGGGAAAGTATACTTATGTAGAAATAAAAGAAGGCTATGTATAAATTGGATACTAAGAACTGATTAAGGTCGGTTATTTAAGTGTTTAATTCTTACGTAGATTTCCCCTTTATATTTTCTTATGATTCATAGGATATATAATTGCAGTAGCGTACTAAAAGTTCCAAAAGGAGGAAGACTTTGACCACACGATTGAGGTAGCTAGCCCTTCCTTAAGCCTCAGGTAGTTTTTGAAATTTAATCTTTTTCAGTATGCATGTTATCCCACCCTTTATTATTATATTAATCTTATATAGATGCATGTTAATACCTCCATGGATGCACGTTTTTTTAATCATCAATGGAAGGAAAAGTATCTTCCATAGATTAAAGTTAGTTGATGTGACCCATGATGACTTTGTAGATGCGGTCTCAAGATAGACCCATACTAGATTTTATTCCCATTCTATGCACGGGTTAATCTTAACTGATGATGAAAATTTACATTTCTTTTCGAAGAGTTGCAAATTTGAATGTCAACATTATTTTAAATCTACTATCACAAAGTGTTTATTAAAGTCAAGAACTACTTATAGTAATTCCACAAATTTGAGATGAATTTGTCATTGCAAGTATTATTTCTTGTCTACCATCATAAGGAACAGCTGCTAGTATGTGTGAAATCACCCCCAAGAGCAACAATTTTAAGAATTCTCTCCAGTTTGTAGGATGTATATTCTCTGAGTAATTTGCTTTTTGCTGCTTATTCTTGGGGACTAAGAAAATACATTATAGATGAGTAGAAGAATTAAGACTCTTACCTCCAAATTTCTGACGGTGAAATGATGAATGAACCGGATGTGTAGTTGAAGTATCTGTAAGTGAAAACTTTTCCCTCAGCCACCTTCTTTTTCTTGCTCTTCTCACTCCAGAAAACGCACTTTACTGGAACCCAGTTTGCCCACCGTCACCACGAAACTAACACTGCCTTTCCCTCAATGTCACCTTTTGTTTTATGAACCTTAATCCAGAACATTCATGCAAACAGTGAAATTAAATGTAGAATGTACATGCATACAAATTAGCTAACGTGGCAGCAGATTTGGATATACTGCAATTACTGCAATATAATAGAAGTTTCTTAACTATTGGATAAGGACTATTGTGTAGTTATAACTACTACTATATTGCAATAATTACAGCATACAATATCGTGCAATAATATGCTGTAATTATTGTAGTGAAAAAACAGTTTTTTAATTGTTGGTTGTGAACTATGCAGTTGTAATCTCATCTAAAGATTTGAAAGCTATTAAAGGAAGCTATTAAAGGAAAATAGGTTTATTTCATTAATTGAAAATCTGGATAAAAAAGGGATTACAAGCCCTTATATATTCGGGCTGAGCACAAAGGATAAAAAACAAGAAAGAAATCTGAAATATGCCAGCTCAGCAACAGGAAGTAACAAAATCCAACTGAAGAGAAGTAAACTACAAAACGACAATGTTTCCAACAGCTGTTGCTACTAACAACAATTACTGCAGCATATCTACCTCTTGAATCGTAAGTATCAACGTGTTGTCTTTATATATACTTTTGCGAGTCAAGGTCATAGCACAGAACATAACTCTAAACTCACGTATTTAATTCTATGAGAGATGAATGTTGTTAGTGATGTAATCTGCCCCAACCATCGTTTAGTGGCAAAGGACGAATGTATCTCCATATTGTGTATGTTTTTTATTGATTTATTCTTTTTTCTAGCTCATTTTATCGCAATTGGTCATGTTTTGTTTGGCTTGGTTAGGGACAAGAATTCGGTAAGGGGTGAGTTTCCACATACCCAACTTCTCTATTAGGTATCTGCTGAGTAGAATATCAATGGCTCATATTAGTTCAATTTATATATATATATATATATATATATATATATATATATATATATATATATATATATATATATTTTAGTTAAAACTAGAAATTCATAGACTAAATTAAGTAGCAGTACAAAGTCTGGGAGAAGTTATCCCTACAAAGTCTGCAAAGTACAAAATATTCATAGAAATAGGAAAATTCTCAAAAACAAAGAAATCTCCTTCTATTACATTCCCACTCTTTGCTAAGCAATCGGCTAGCTGGTTGCCCTCTTTGTATGTGTGCATAATCTTCACCACCTTCAAATTCTAGCTCTCTGCCATGAAAAGATCATGAATAATACTCCAAGGTTGAGAACTCAGACAATCATTTGAAAGGAAATTGATGACCACATAAGAATCTGATTCTATGATTAGATTTTCAAGTTGTAGTGTTTTGGCAAGCATTAAAACCTTCACAATACTCCAACCCTTTATTAACTGTCCTATGACCTATTTTACCACAATAACCTTGAATCCAAAGCCCTCTAGGATCCCTAATGACATCTCCAAAGGTTATGTCCCCTGGTTTCTTAAAAGAAGAAGCGTCACAGTTTAGCTAACACCATCTAGGTGGAGGGGGATTTTCCAACTAATATGGTGCAACATTTTACTAGATGGTTTAACAAAGTTATTCCCTATATAAAAGAATTCCACTGCTGCTGTCAGAGCTCTACTTTTACGGTTTCAATGATTATTGGAGTTCCTGAAACACTTACTGTTTTATCTCCCCCAAATAGTCCAGAACCAATAGACACAAAAAGTAGCCCATGGTATGTCATACACATTGCTCTCATTATTAGTTGGGGAAAACTCAGCACATGTGTGTGGATGATTTTGTGTTTGGATTTTAGTTGAATGATCTAGATATGTCTGGTAGACACCCAACCTAGAAGAGCAGCCAGACCTGAGTTCCCACTCTCTATCCTCATTTCTGATGTTTAAGTTACAGTTTTGTAATTTGCTCCCATCCTTAATATGGTCATTATTGAGATTCCTATCTCCCTTAAAATACTCATTTTTGCGGGTATTTCATAATGCAAAACTATAAATAATAAAATAAGAAAGATAAAAGATTAAAAAAAAATGAAAAAAGTGGGTATATACAAGCTCACCAAAAAAAGGATTGAATGTAGATAAACATATATGCAAACACATATAGCATAACTCTTTCTTTTTGTCCTCTACCACAATTTCTGAATGCAACAAATGGTATTAATCTAGTGATACCAATATTAATTCATATTACCGATCAAAAAAACTACTAATTAATTCATACCATATACGATGAGATGCAAATCATGGAATTAAAATTCTAGAGTGCTCTTTTACTTTTCCCTACAGATTAGAATCCTCTTATGTTAGCCTTTAACGTCATATTGTTGTGTTCTGAAAATCTTATCACTCCAATCTTTTAAAAGCTAAATTAAAGGGCTAAAATTATAACATTCTTTCTCTTACCTTGAAACTCACTGTTTCAGTAACTTTTTTTTCAGCTGCAACAGTAGATTGCACATCAAAAACATTTAAAAGAGCCTTCTCTCTCTACCTTCCTATCTTTCCTCTCCCTTCTTCGCAAGAAACACTGGGGCGTCCCCATCTCTTACAGCTTGAGCAAACCTCCTTCAACCTAGTAAAAGGTACGGCATTCTTCGAAGTCATTTTGTTTCTGAAAACTTCAGCATATGGGGATGCAGTAACAATGCTTCGGTATGAGGAGTGTAGGAGTGCTTTGAGTTGCATCACACTAAACTTTGAGAAAGGCCTCCACAAATTTCTAATCGAAGACAATTAGCCAAACAAGAACTGAGAAAAAGAAACTGAAAAATATTTAGGGATGAATACCCGTACTCAGAAGTAGGAAAAAAAAATATCTATGAGAACAGATTGGATGATAAAAATAAATAAATAAATATATATATATATATATATATATGGATACCCATACCCAGAAGTATAAAGGGAGAAGATTTGGCTGTATGGAAGATACGAAGAGAAACTTCTTCAGGAGCAACAGGCAATTGAGATAAAAGACGAAGAAAACAAGGCCGCCCAGTGTGTTTTTTCATCGACACAGCTTTTACAAGCAAAAGAATCATCTGATGATGAATTAAGGATAATTTTATCATCCAATCTGTTCTCATAGATTTCATGCAGTTTACTCAGAAAAACTTGCAAATGGAAGGTTCTTTTATCTTATCAATATCACCATCTTCTCCTTGTTGTCCCTTTTGTAAATCTGTAGTTGTGTTCTCGTTATTGGCTTTGCTGGATTCTATAAGTTGGTTGCAGATCTTGTATTTGGTCCGATAAAGCAGAAAGAAAACGAGAAAAAATTATCAATTGAAGAAATCGATCGATAAAAACTCATAAACCAACAATTTGATTTGTGTCAGTTACTCAGTTGGTTCAACCATTTTATGTTGATTTGTGAAATAGAGGAAAAAAAATTTAGAGAATGCAATATAGCTTGAAAATTTAAAATGCCCAATCGGTTTGTCTTGGTTTATATTGTTTTTGGACACGATACTTACTTAAGAAAGCAAAACGACATAGTATAATTAAAAATTGAAAATGACCTCTTCTTATTCGGTTTTCACTCCGTTTGCATAAACCGACAAAATGAAAATATCATATTCCACAACCGACTTAATTTGACCGATCTAGCCACCCTCAATCGACTGAATTAGTTATATTAATTTCAGTTGATTCTTACATTTTTGCTTAGCCCTACTTATATTGGCATCAATGGATCAGATTGTTTAGGTATATGATGGCAATTTTTGAGTGCTCATAAAGTTAAGCACATTTCTTAAGAATTACATGCGTTCCAGCGGTAGATTGTTAGATTAATGCAATATACGGGGACACACATATAACAATTAAAATTGGAGTCATTGTCTTTTGATCAAAGTCTAAATTGGAAGTTATTAACACAAATATAAAGTTTAGTGGACTTAAAAGTCCTATGTCATGGAAAAACTATGTAGAGACCTAACAAGAAGTATGGCCGATATTTTACGACCGACTACAAGTGTGCACATATTATTTTTCTTTTCTATAGCTCATAATGTGTGGATACTCTTCTAAGTCTATCAACGTGTGACTTTCCATGAAGAGCATGCCAGCATAGCTTCTTTTTTTTTTCCTTTTCTTTCCATAGCACCTCACTATTCTTTTATAATTGTTTATAGAGCTTTATAAAAATGTATTACACTCCCTCTTTTTAAAATGTCTTTATCTTTTATTGACACATTAAGTTACTTTTAAATTTAAATATTTGTGTATCTCTAATGTTATTTTTCTCAATTTAGGAATGTTTGCTTGTATCATTTGGTCAATATACCAAAATTTAAAACATTCAAGATTATACAAGATCATACACGAAAGATTTTTTTTTTTTTCGCTCTCTTAGTTGTCCTATGGGTCCCTTTGATTTGTTAAGAAAAAAAAAAAAAAGAACAGGACAACACAAAAAATTTTATCCCTTGTTTAATTTTTTAAAAGACATAGGTATTGGACAAAAGTTTAACTATGGTACTGGACAAATCTTTAAAATCTTATTACTCATTAAACCATGGGACAAGAGTACTGGACAAAAATATTAATCTTATTATCCCTCAAACTATCATACAATCTTTCATACATTAACTCATTAAATTAATGGCAGCATGTCCCAACAACAGCCATCAACCAGTGAGGTACTAGTGACACCCGGCGACCGACAAGGTACTGACAACGACTAGTGATAGACGATTCTTTTTTAAATTTTATATTTTTATAGATTACTTTATTGTTATAAATATTAAAATCTTATTATATATTTTTTAGAAAATAATGTAATACAATGTATTACTATAAATTAAATACAAATGATACAAAAAATTTTGTTCAGTACATTGAGCAACAAATAGCGAACAATACAAAAAGTTGTATTATACTGTTTTACTTCTGTTGTCCAGTATTGGTATCAAACGCACCCATACACAATACAAAATAGTACAAGCAAAATAGCACAGTACAAGTAGCTAAGTTACATGACAACTTCTAGTCCTGTTTACTATTGTTAGTTAATGCACATGACAAAAAAACTTGTATTGTTTACTATTTGATTAACATAAGTACTAGACAAAATAATGTGAAATTACTATAATATCCTCTGTATTATACAATAATTGTTATTTTAAAGAAAAAAGGTATTGGAGAAGATTTTGAAAAAAAAAATAATTCAGATATTGCATAGGTTCATTTTGCACAATAAAAAAAAAAATCGATTCTGAATTTTTAAAATCTGATACTTTGAAAATCATTAAATTCTGGAAGAAAAGTTTGCTTTGCATTTTCAAAACTATAATCATTAAAATCTGGTACTATGGGTTTTTTTTGTCATTTTGTAAGAAAAAAAAATATTAGTGCGTAAATAATTAAAGAAACTTTAATTGATTTTACTAGTTTGAAGGCCCGACTTGTTGAAAGGCCTGGATAGAGGAGGTGGGGTTAAATTTGTCATTTTAAGTTTTTGTACTATGGACAAAATTTCTGTCCCCTAGGTTTTTGAGGGATAACAAATAGAAGATTTATCCTATATCTCAGAATGTTTTTGTCCAATACCATAGTCTTTTTTAAAATCAAACAGAGTACAAAATTTTTTGTCCAATCCAATCTATATTTTAAAGCGAATCAAATGGAATGTCTCTAATCTTTAGGAGGTCTTCCTCCACTCGCAAGTTTTTCGAAAAGTTTCATTTATTTTGGTACAAATGGCAGGCTAACCTATATTTCTCCATTTCAAGAAGACTCTTTATAAGCATTGGGGTAATTAACTAGTTAATTAAGAAAGACAGAGGGTCAGTTTCTTTACTGTGCTAATTAGCTATTGAACATTTAAAATAACTTATTTAAAAAGTCAAATTCGCATATAACTGCATATTGAAATTTAGTCCATTCATTTATTAATTTGGATCATTATATGTTAACAGTAAAGAATATGCTAATTAGTAAATAATCAATAGAAAAGTCAAACCCAAAATATGAGTTAAGGCTTTGTAAGCATTCAAAACTAATTCTTCTTCTCTTTTGATATTAAATTATTGATATTAATTAAAAATAAGAACAATAATAGAAACGAAAATGAAAAACTATTACAAATCAAATGAAATATTTAAAAATATCAATCTAACTATGTTCCGGTCCCAAACCACTAAACCATAAAACTATGTACGTAACACAAATGAACAAAAGAAAACCGTAGTATGAAGCTTGAAGATCATTATGCACCTAAATACAATGGAACTAGTCTATTCTTAAAGGGAAATTCGGGAGAAGAACACGATAAAGCTTTTCGCCACTATCAAATCAAGCATCATATCTAGAGCCAAGAAACTTTCCAAGATCAAGTCTCTCTTTATCTTTTACCTCATAACTTCACATTAAATAATTGTATCAGTTGCAATCAATACCTATTTATAGGCAAAGTGGTCTCTATAATCGGATTAGTTATCCAATCAAACAATGTCCTAACATTCCAAATATGCTACTATATTTATATAAAGTATATAGGCCACGCGTTGGCTTAGTGACTCATCCTTGCAAAAGTCATGCTTCCCTTTTATACCTCAAAGGGAATCTTATGCTAACAAATGAATGGTTAATTATTAACGCACTGATTAGAGCACAAAAGGTTGGCAAAGAAACAAAAACATACCATCATTAGCAGGAGTATACTAATAAGATTAATATAAGCAAAAAGAAAATGGAGGTAGATTGTGAAAAATAGTTTCTTTTAAATGATTCCAAATCCTTCGTCATCACATGTCAATAATTTTGTAAAACTTACGTTTGCTTGTGTATATATTTTTTTTATATTCGAAATTATAATTATTTTACAAGAATAAAATTATAAATAGAAAAGTATAAGATAAAAAAAAAAAATAGATATAAAATTATATATAAATGTAGATATAACATGTCTCTTTAAAATATAATTCACACATAAACAAACTAGAATCACATTCCACGATACCTAGTACCTTGATGGAGGATATACATGTATTTTTTTATTTTGGCAGTGGAGGATATACATGTGTTAAGTTCAGCCAAACATATACTTTTCATAGCAAAGGTTATCTTCGTCAAGACAAAAAGTTCTATCTTGATCCTGTGCGGTAATAGTATCCCCTTCAAATGTAGCTTGGTTTAGCATAGCATAGTTGCTGAACTGGTTTAAATTATCTGCATTATGACCGTGTGGTTGTTCGTCAAGGTCCCAAAGGTTAACCAAATCAATGCCTTCATATCCCATTATGTCAGACCAGGAAGAAGTAATTTCTTGAAACATTATCAAAGGCAAGCATTGATCCTCTACAGATGGGCACATGGAAGCCATCTCTTGCTTCTTTTCTTGTGCTTCAGTTTGTTTTGTCTCAGTTTTGCTTTCTGTCTCTGATAAGGTGTTTTTGATCATGTTGCCTTCAAGAAGTTGCTTCTCCTGTTTTTGCTCTTGTTTCATCTGTTTTAGGCTCCGTGCTCTTCGCTTTTCTGACTTCTTAGAATTAGGGTTTTTCTCTTTGTTCTTGAAGTTTGTCCTCCAATAGTTTTTAATCTCATTGTCTGTTCTTCCCGGCAAGTATTTAGCTATTGTAGACCACCTGCGTTTCACCTCATAAAGTTGAGAAGAAAAGAAGAAAAACAAATTTAGAGATAGAAGATTGAGATGGGGATTAAGCATTGCATTACTTGTTACCCAGTAAAGCATGCAGTTCACAAATGATGCCTTCTTCTTGCGGTGTTATTTTACCTCTCTTGAGGCCAGGCTTCAAATAGTTCACCCATCTTAACCTACAACTTTTGCCACTCCTATTTAAGCCTGAAAGGAAGATGAGTTAAGGAGTTAAAATATATTAATGTTTTATTAACCAAAAGGTATATATGCCAAAGGTAACACCTACATAAAACATATTAAATCAATAATCATACATTACTCAGATATGGAAAATCAAGAAACTAAGTTTCTATCATTTGGTGAGGTACTCTTCATATTTGATAGGGATAAATTAAAGTAATACGAACAAAACGAATAAATCTATTGTAAAAACTATTTCTTTTTTAAAAAGCATCCTTAACATACTTTTTTTTTATTAAAAAAAAAAAGAAGTAAATATCTTATCTTCTAAGGATGCTTTCGCTTTATTTCAATAACTAGTTCAAATACTCACAAATTAGACAAAACTGCCTTTTTTCAACCAAATTGCTTCTAACAAAAAGAAAAGCTTATGCTCTTTGAGCCTAAACCAAGAAAAAGTTGTGAAAATTAAAACGTTCCCCCCTCTAATTGTTATTATTTCATTTCTCAAACTCCCCCTTTATCAAGCCTAAACAAAGAAGGATGGATATGAGATTATTAATGTGTTTAATGGGAATCTAATACCTGCAAACCTTGCTATTGAACTCCAACTGCAATTCCCATGAAAGCTGACATATTCACTAAGCAACTTATCCTCTTCATGTGTCCAAGGTCCTTTCTTCAATCCTTTGATTGTTTCTTCCAAACCCATTATAGCTACCATGATCTCACTTTCACTCTAACCCTATTTTTGTCAGCTGTTCCTATGACAAACTTTGCTCATTCTCCCACTAATATATACCATTCTTCAGTGGGTCATTTCAACATTAATTTACCTAAAGTATAGTTTTTTGTCGCGAACTTTGAATTCAATTTCCCATTGTATTCTTAATTCATTGGTGGCGTCAGCAAATCCTTCATGCTTTTCTTTGATTCCAAGAGCTGAAATTGGTGCTTAACAGCTTCATTAGCTTCCGTCCTCCCAATTAGAAAGGAACATGTATGTTGAAGTGGGTCAACGAAATCTTGATTACCGCACTTAATGTCCTAATTAAGTACAAATATTTAAACAAAAGTAACATTCTTAGTCACATGAGCAATGAAGACATGATCTTAATGAAACCATCAAATCTAGGAGGGTTGTTGCTGTTCCCTTGAAAGTAGCATTTGATCCAACGAACATCGCACAAGTGTTTGATTCACTTAGCCCTAATTCCAAACTTTAGATTGTAGGCATATATAATAATCACCATAATATATTCCAGCTATGCACATATGCTTAATTTATTTTTGTCTTTTGCCAACCTTGGTAATGCGCTGAATTCAAAGAATTTTCAACGTAATTAACAATTAATTTCTTAGCATTGGATTCCAATTAAGATATGATGGGTACCGTGAATGTGGATTGGATTAGTCATTTAGCCAACACGTGGCCTTTGCATAGTAGTGTTTATGGTATTGTTTAGCGTTTTGCCCTTAAATTGGTATGGATACTTGATAGTAACTCAAAACAATTCATTCCTTTGGTAAGACAACGGGGCCACAGACCCAACTGAAACATTTCTTTAATGCAAAGTTATGAGACAAAAGATTTAAGATCTTATTAAGTTCTGATTTGATAGCTTTATTACCTATCCTATCTCTTCATGAAGTTTCCATTCAAATTAGACTAATGAAAACAAGTGGTTTCAAACATTTTTTTCTCCATTGGTGTGGTTTTGTGTTAAAAATAATGTAACGAATAATATGATGGCCTTTTCACTACTAGGAAATTGATCATATATGTTAACACTGTAAGACCCTACCAAGTGTTACAGATTGTTTTGTTGCTACAAAGTAATCAATGTTTAGGTTCTCTTTAGATGAATCGTTGAAATATGTGGCATTCACTTATGTGTTATTATATTGTTTATAGTCGTATGCACCACTCAGACTAATTTCCAACTTTGTACTTGTTAGTTTCCTTAGTACCATTTTACTTTTAAATCAAAATAAATAAATAAATAAATAAAGTTCCATGGGTTTGTATTGGGAGACTCATGTTGATAACAAAATTGTCCACCAAAAACTATGAAAATGTGTTAACCTTCATTTACTTGCCTGTTTGGTATGGGATGCAATTTAATGGCCTCATCAACAGTTTTCTCCTTTGCAATTATTTGTTGGGTCATTTCAATAACACATAAGTTTCTTGCTAGTTTCAACTCTCAATATATTTCCAAATTTATAAATCTTTAAATAAGTTGAAGTTGTTAACTAAATCAAAGTAAATAAAGGTCTTCGGTTTAAAATTTTAAAGTTATAGTTAGAAAGAATTAATCAATTTTTTTTTTTTTTGTAGAAATTAGTCTTGTACCAACAAATTAAAAATGTCATGGGTATAAACAAAAATAAAAGTTTTTTTCTCACCATATTTAGGGAGATAATTTTTGTTTCTTTTTCTATATCCACTATTTTATTTTCTATTGATAATCAAACAAAAATAAAAACATTTATTTTTGCACTTTTTTCCAGCCAGCGTTGATGGCTCTCCTACAATGCATCTCTGCCCTTTACATTATCATAGACAACCAAAAATGTTAAAGACCATTCCTCTCCTCCTCACCAAATACACCATTAATCTTCACTAGGAAATTAAACCAAATAGACCTAGAAACCTTCTTCTACTATATACCGCCACATGTTGAAGCCCCACCAACAATTGAATATAAGCAATCAATACCAGAAATAGAGAAGGATCAAACTAAGCCATCAGATAGATCCAGAAATTTTGTTTATAATAACAAAAACAACAATTGTTATTAGAGCTCATTTTTAATTATTTTAGAGTTTTGTAATGATCCTCTTTCAAAATCTTACATTTTTTAAATAAAAAAGAATAAAATCTTTCTTTTTCTGTTTCTTTTTTTAAGAAATATTCTTTTTATTTCTTATATTTTTTATTTAGATTATAAGCATTTTCTTCTAAAATTTGTATTTTGCTTGAATACTTAATATATCTATTCTTATAAAAAAAAAAGATTAATAAATAAAAAAAAATATTCAAAGTAGATCCAACAAAAGGCAAATCAAAATCTTAAAAAACACTGAACTAATGGTTCTATAACATAAATTAATTTCTGAATTTATACTTTTAAAAAAATAATAATCAAAACAACCCACGGGCCTTCTCACTTTAAAAGCCATTAATTTTCAAAAAGAAAGATTAGTCCCAATGGGCCTAAAGCCCTTAATTTTTCAATAGGAAGCATAGGTTCAAGTCCACTTAACCCAAATGAGTCCATTTACGAAAAAATTAATTTAAAACCCACATTTGGCCCATGCAGGTCTCGTACCTGCGACCTTCGCGTAATTAGCATGACGCTCTAACCCTGTGAGCTAATAGGCCTATTGTTCATTAGTTATTATATGACGGGTAAAAGCGAACTCGCAGCTTCTGCTTTGGGTGCTTTCCTACTATCTGCTACCATTGCTGCCCCCAAAATCGACGCATTGCTCTCTGCCTCTCAATGCAAGTAAACAGTAAACCACCTAATAGCCTGAGCTCACACTCTATTTTTTTCCTTCGTTTATAGCTTTAGTTTCTCCAATGCACTTGAATTCATGATAGTTCATCTTATTCTAACACTGAATCATTACAATGATTTATAATAATGTAAAAGTTTTGTTATTTTCTTGAGTGCCCTTGAAAATATCTTTGTTAGAGGACAAGAGTTAAGGTTAGTGCTTGTTAATATAAATGAAGTAGCACAGGTTGCACTATTATTCTCAAAATTGCTGTATTCAATCCCAAGAATTAGTAAGTTATTGGTACTGTAATTGGTCATACAGTTGAAGAAAGCCCTCATATTTAAAAGTCTCCTGGCCTCTACGGCAGAATCTTCTCAAAATTTCTGTATCCAATGCCTTGGCCATTATGCTATGCAAGCAAGTCCATTCAATTTTCAGGTGTTTCATTTGCTTGCTGCATGGCATCACCAACTGTGCTCTCTAGCTGCTCAGCAGTATGGAGTTGCCAGAAATTTGTCATAGGCTCATAGCATAAATGCTAGAACATGACTAGATGAGTTCAGAACCAGCTCATTTATATACTTCCCCTTTTCAAATTGGAAAAAAAAATTTCTATTAGTATCAGTCATGCCCCTTTTAAGGGGAGTTTTGAACTCATGCACGAGGAGGAGCACTGGCTCATATCATGTGGCAATATAGCCAAGCTCTGCAATGGCTGAAACTATTAAAATTTGTCAGTTATCCACCATATGATAAGATATTCTTATTTAGTCCTTATTTAAAATCAATCTTCCGTGCCAATGGGAACGAAAATGTTTTTTGCTGGATACATGTGGGAGAATGTTGGAAATATCTGTTTCTGGACCCATGGGTTGTTGATGCGTATGAGATGCTAGTGATATATCAGTTTATCTGGTGTCTTCATAAGAATCATGAATATATTCTGGCAGTTCTCCTTTGGAATATAATGTTGCAATCCTTTGAATGTAGCTCATTGGGGATGTGCAAGCTGTAACATCCCCTAATTGGATTACCTAATTGATTGCCTAATTGAACCATATGTATGATTTTATATGCATCATCCATACTCATATGCATGTTCAAAGCATTTCCTAATTGAATTTTTGAATTGAATGGGTTATATGTATGTGATTATACTAGTTACATTTTTAAATTTTTGTGAACAAACCTATGTGCATATTGGTGACAAGTAGGAATTTAATCCTTTGCCTAGACATATGTAATTAGAATTTTGTCATTCCACTCATAAGAATCAAGTTGAAGGAGGGTTGACCACTAATGGCACATTCACAATTAGCTAAAAGTAGAGAACAATTAGTTGAAATGGAATGAAGGGAGCTAAACTAGGTTAATGGCATGAAAGAGGCTTAGCCAAATTGAACCAAGAAGGCAGCAGCCTCCCCTCTTCAGACCCACGTCCTTACCCTTGCATAAGGTCAACAAAATTGGCTTGAGCTTGGTCAAAGTGTCAACTAAGATGGTCAAAGTGTCAACCAATGAAGTGGTGACCCTAGGCAAAGCTTGTATGCGTGACCTTAGGATATTTATGCATACAACAAATGAAAAAAAATTGAGAGACTTCTAGACAAGGGAAGGTCAGCAAACTCAAGGGCTGCAAGGGGGTGAGAAAAGAAATAAAAAGGGAAAGAAGAAGAGAAGGCGTGGAGAAGAGGAGTAGGAAGACAAGAGAGAAAGCAAGCTTGTGTGAACACTAGGAGGTCTTGCCACTTCAATCACCTGAACCAGCCATCTAATTAACCTCAAAAGAGAAGGAGAGTTGCCATAGAGACTTTGGAAGAAAAACCCTAGAGCTGCTCAAGAGAGAATTGAAGATAAGAGGTAGTTGGTTTCATTCAAGCATAGGTTATGGTGTGCTTGTGTGCTGAAATTTTTGCATTCTTGCTGTTGCTAATTCTTGTTACTTATATACTATGTTGTTAATGTCTTTTTGTGTATGTGAATGGATGCTGGATTGTTGTTCTTATGATGGTTTAGTGCTATATATGTTCTGCCCTAAAAAGAAGCATGCAAACTCACAAAGTGTTATGAGAAGAGTATGAAGAAAGTTGTGTAATCTTGAGGTAGGGGTGTGCCAAAAATGAAAGTAAAGGTGGCACCTATGGACATAATGCATGATTAGTGCCAAAAAGGCGCACTAAACAGGCTTCATATGGGTGATTAGTGACAAAAGGGCACACTAATCATGCTTCAAGAAGCAGTGGTGCCAAAAGGGCGCACCAACCCATGTATGATGTCCATATTGATCCCTAAGCTTGGTTATGCATCCTTCTTTGTAATTTCTTCGAATTAACCTCAGTTTATGGCATCCTTGAGCCTTGTTTGGATGGACTAACTACTGAGAAATCCTTGATTTCTCATATTATTAGTGTGGTGATTTTATGTAAGTAAAGATTCAAAAGAGGTAAATCAAGAATAGCTTGTGTTGCTGGTTGTTTTCTATGTAATTATTGATGACCTTATGTAATAAATGTTTGAGGTTATGTGATGTAATTTGAATCATATCTAGAGCACTTTATAATGGACATTTAATTCGTGTATACCATGTACTCATGTGACTCATAGAAATGATAAATATGGATTTGTGCACCTTGTGCTGAAATTTTGTTTTCTGGCTAGCTTGAGGTCACGAATTATTAATACCTTCAAATTACGAGATAATTATATAAAATTATTTTCCTAATCTCATGAAACACTATACTTCATGCATATCAACGAAATTTTATACAAAATTTTTTTCACATGTTCTAGACACGTTAAACTTGAATTCTGGAGATTTTCATGATTTTTGAACATTTCTACGCCACGTTTCCACATTTTGCAAAAACAGGGCAGTAAGCAGTCAAAGCCTGAAAGCTGCCCACCTGAAACCAAAACTGTTATTTTCAATCTCCCTAGTGAATTGATATCAATGAAAAGTGTTCTCACAAACTTGAAAGTTAAAATGGGATGTTACACAAGCGATGTGGCAACCTGAGAAGAATAGCATGCTCGAGATGTAAAGGAACTGGATCAGTCACAGAAGGGGGAATTCCTGGCCTTAACCTCGTAGAGGATTTGCTTGAATCACTCGGTCGCTAATCAAATGCATCACGCGTACCATGTATTAAATGTGCAGCCAAAGGTTACTTCCCGTGTCCTGGTTGTTGAAACCTATAATCTGTTTGATTATCTTCACTGTCAAAGAGTCAACTTTTCCCTTTACTTTTCTTTCTTCTCTTCCTATTGAAACCCCACTTCGATAAAAGTAAATTGTGGCTTGAGTGCTTCTGTGTTAAGATTCCTGGTTTGCTTTCTCTATCTGTTGTTTGCTTTGATCTGATAAGTTGTGAACCAGATTCTTTCTATTCTAGTTCCAACATACCACGAGGTTGCTCTGTATTGCTTTATGACATTAAAGGAAGCACATCATTTATGCTCCTGTCATGGCCATTGGACCCCCACTATCATTCGACAAAACAGAAAAATTCTCTCATCTCTAGAAATCAACTTGGATGATGGATCATTTCTTTTCTATTCATGTATTTGGCCTTCGAGTCTAGGTTAGATTCTGTTCAAATGGTTCGTTGGGCCACTTCTGCAAAAGAACTGATCAAACAGGGGTTGACATGGTTAAAATTTATTCATATATTTTTTTTAATTTTTAAAGTATTTATTAAGTTATTTTTGATTAATTAATTCAAGTTATTGCTTTGTTAAATATTGTTGGTTCAATTAATAAATAAAATAATTTTATATATAAAACTTATATTTAAATTTTACTAAGAGTAAAAATATTTTTCAATAAATAAATTGTAAATTTTAATATTATTTTTTTAAAAAAAATATGATATATTTTGTCTTAGAATTATGTATTTCCTCCTTTTATTTTTATTAAAAAGCTTACAAATGCATTGTGGGTGAGTTAATGGGGACGTGTTCAAGTACGTAGGAGGTCAAGTGTTTATAGTGTACAGGTGATACAACATCATCTATGTTTTTTTTTAAAAAAAAAAAGGATCAATTTAAAATACATCATCTACCTTATATCTTATTGCATGTCTTAAAATTTGAATTCTAATTAACTACTTATTCTAGATTGAATTTGATTAGAAGTAATTGAAAAAAGTGATCAATTATGATAGAATATTAAACAAAAAAAAAAAATCCTCAATAATGATCATGTAAAAAAAATTTACATATATATTATGAAATTTTCAAATATATCTACTTGCACAAAGGAGGTGACACGCGTAAGATTCTTGTGGTCACCAATTTAGAAATTTACTGCAGCAGTTACTTCTTATCAATTTTGGCATGGTTGGATAAAATAAAGAAAACACAAGTAAAAAACATCTCGGCGTTGACGGTGATGTTAATAGTTTGTCAGTGTTAGAATGACCGGGAATCTATACTAGGGAAGGTGAAGCATAATCAAAGGGTAAACAAGGGAACCTTCAGTTTCCGGTTTGGCTGTCCAGTTATTGCACATTGCTAATGCTTTTTTACCGCACGCGTCCGACAAAAAACGACGGAGCAAAATCTATCTTTCCTCTCTAGAGTTGTGACACGTAGCATGTCTAGGCAGGTTACAGATATCACTGTTCAGTATGCCGTCGTACGATTACGTCGCTGGCGGCAGGTTTTCCCATCAGTCGCCTGCGTCACCTGGCTCTGTACATAGCAGCCAACCAGAGACCGACACGATATTGACGCACTGTCGTTTTGAACAAATAGTCGTTGGAAATTGATGAGCATCGTCGGGATACGTTGAACAGACAACCCCTCCATAAAAAATTTAGAGGCTTTTTCATCACTTCTAGTGGTGATTAAGTCTCCCATTGAAAACTGCTTCTTATCAATGATTTCATGCGCAATAAATAAAAAGAATATTTCTTATTAAGAAGAACTCTTTAAAATAATTAATTTTAAT
This sequence comes from Bauhinia variegata, assembly GCA_022379115.2. NCBI lineage: Eukaryota > Viridiplantae > Streptophyta > Magnoliopsida > Fabales > Fabaceae > Bauhinia > Bauhinia variegata. Next base: position 17,704,255 of record CM039428.1, on the reverse strand, counting down.
TTTAAGTTCATTTTAATATTTAACGTTAAAAAATAACTTAGTTAGTTATAAAAAGTCAAAATTTAGATGTATATTCTCACAAGTTCCATGGAAAATTATCACTTTGACCATTTTAGAGCAGATTTAGAAAATGTAAACTTTATTTAAGCTTCAAATTCATGCTTTAGATTGATGTGTTAATGTTGGAATGTATGTTTAGTTGATTACTAAGTTCCTAGCGCAATAACTTGTTAAAGTCTTTTGGCTTTAAAGATAAGAGGATTATCGAATAAGTTCCAGAGAAAATCTTAGTCTCTTGGACATGTAATAAAATTTATGTTATAAAATTTAAAATCAATATTTCAAATTCATCCAAAATTACATAATTTATTCTCCATAAAATTACTCAATTTGAAAACTTTTATCAGCTAAACTTTGTTAAATTAGATATTGTAAATTTTGAAAGAGTAAAAGATATATAGTAAAGTGTTTTGTAAATTTGTTTTCTCTTAAATACTCTTTATATGCAAAGAAATTGTACAAACTTTATGGCATTAAAATAGCCAAACTCAAATTATACCAGCCACATTTATGAGTAATACTAGCTAACAAATATTTTAAATTTTTTTTTGGGACAAATATGTTAATGTTACAACATAATAATTTTCTTTTTTAAAAAAAAAAATATAACAATTGGGTACTTGAAAATAAAATCTATATTTCTTTATGGATAAAATTTGTAAGTTTTGAAGGTCAACCTTTTTAATCTCACATTTTGCAATTCTATGCTGAATTGAATTGACTTCAAGACTATTATTTTCTTTCCTTCAAACTCAAACATATTACATAGTTGTGGGGAAAAATATATACAGGTAATACTATTTCAATTTTATGAGAGTAACTAAAGTTGAGTTTGGGAGTGCATCTGCATTAAAGTTGGTAGAGTTTGACCACTATTATAATTTTATTTAACTCGATGTTAGATTAATCAATATTTAACATAATTTTTAACAAAAAAAAATCAAAATTTTTGTACTATTTAAGTTTAACCTTTTACACCATTTGTAAAATTGCAATTTTTTTTTTCTAAAAGTTAAAATAGACGTGCCAATGACAACCACCCTAAAAAATACACACGTCAGGGCATTTTATAGAGAGAGAGAGAGAGAGAGAGGTATGGGATATACATTTATATTTACACACCCATTTTTCATTTTTTTTTTACATTTTTTTTATCTTTTATACTTTTTTTTTATAATTTTACTTTGTAAATAAATCAAAATTTAAGAGTGTACATTAGAGTGTGTATAAACATCTTTTCCATATATATATATATATATGTGTGTGTGTGTGTGTGTGTGTGTGTGTGTGTGTGTGTGTAATGTGCCTTCCAAATCATGAAAAGAAGGGATAAGGAAAGCTGGACTCTCTTTGTGACCACTAAAACTCAAGATATTTTGTGTAAGGTGTAATGACATTTAATGTGATGGAAGAAAACCCACCTTTACTTTCCTTATTTGTAGTAGGATGCCACCACTTAGCCACACCAAGTTGCCTTCTTTGGCAAATTATACAATTGGACAAAACGGGGCATAACCCTGTGCATTTAATCCTTTGCTTGACCTTAATTTTGCTTTGCAACCAACCTATGCGGCGTCTCATTTATGGACTTGAATGGAAAATCAAATCCTCTGCGTTTCTTTATGGGGTTTGGTTTTGGCATAATGGGCAGCACCTATATATAAGAAAACAAAACTAGGGTTTGCTGCCTAATTCAAGAAAAATCAACATAAAATAAGAGATCTTATGGTCGTTAGCTCCCTCATGATGATGTATTAATTTGGTAATGAAGAAAATCTGATTTCTTAACATAGTCTCCATCTTCAGATTGAATATTGCAACAATTATTTAGTTTCTATAGATGTACGAAGTTTAAGAAAAATAATAACTTCAAAAAAAAAAAAAGAAGAAAAGGGCATTATTGATTAATTTGATTACATGATGAAACCAAGCATATCAAAATTAAAATAAAATAAAATTGAACCAGTATTAATTTTTTGGTAATAAGCTAAATCTCAAGTCCTTGAACCAATAATTTTGAGTCCAAACATAAAAGTCTAATTTAAAAAAATTATTAATTATTATTCATTTTCTAAATAAAATTATGTACTATGTGAATGCCCAATGTATATATTACTTCCAATTTCATCATTTATTTTAATTTGCTAAAATGGAGAAGGACAGTAAATTTAGAAGAAGTACACAACCACTGGTCAACGATGTCTATCTAAGCAATAAGTAATTTCACCACAAACAAATTCAATATATAAAATATTTAAAGAGCACTGAATTTCAATGATTCCAGTTAAAAAAATTTACCTCAGCACATATACTGTAAGATATTTTTTATTTCCTATAGAATACTTATTTTTCATTTTTTCTAGTTAAACTACTAATCACTCATAGAAAAGTGTTATAACTTAATTAAAAATTTATTTAAAATTTAAAAAAATATTATTTTTTACTTTTATCATCTAATTTTGAATAAAGCGATTTTATCAATCGATTTTAATGAAATAAGAGTTTTTGTTTTTGTTATAGAGAAGAGTTTATTAGGAATGAAAAATGTGGTTGATTGTAGAGTTAAGTTTAAACACTCAAAGATTTGTATCCAAGTTTGACTTGATCTCATCAATCTATTTACGTATCTTAAACCGATAATATTGTGTCAGAAAGATATTATTCTACGATTGTTGTAGTAGTAAAGCAGTTATAAATGAGAGCAATGCGGTGAAGCTAGTTTCTCTCAGATTTTCTTAATAAAGAACATATCGGCTTATTAGCATGATAGAGATCCGAACCAATTATAGAATGACACGTGTGGGATCCATTTTAAGATATGTGACGACGTTCTGATACTCTATTAAGACAGTGGAAAACGACACAGATTTTTCTCAAAATTAAAACACGTAAGACAGCTGTCATGACGCGCTAGAGTGCCCGAACCTAGGTGTAAGTATGGAACGTGCTAAGCACGCGCTTAATCTGCGCCTGGGTGAAATTCTTTTTTACCATAAATACCTTAACCAATCAAAGCATGGGAAAAAGAAGCTTGTATGAAACTAGAAACATCACCAACCCTAAGCTGCACTCCATTTGCTGGTGGAGATTGGAAAAATCTGGCCAAATAAGAGTAGAAAACCCAAGCTAGAAGACAACCCATGACCCAAAATCCTTTCTTTTTTTTTCTTTCTCTATCTCTCTCTGTTTTCTTCTTTCCTCTCTCTCTAGGGTTTCAAAGTTTCCAACTTTCTCTTGTTTTTCACAAATTTGGTTCACTTGGGTACTGACCCAGAAAAGAATAAGCAATTGGGTACCCAAGAACAGGAGGAAGAAGGGAGAAGAAGAAGAAACAAATAAAAAGTGAAATATATAGATAGAGATTGTATAGAAATAGAAAAAATTGAATAAAAAGGGAAAATCGAGGAAGAGGGAAGAGATTAGATAGATAAGGGTTGGGAATAATTAGGAGATGGGGAGAGGACGAGTGGAGCTGAAGAGAATAGAGAACAAGATAAACAGGCAAGTCACGTTTGCAAAGAGGAGAAATGGACTTCTCAAGAAAGCTTATGAGCTCTCTGTTCTCTGTGATGCTGAGGTTGCTCTCATCATTTTCTCCAACCGTGGCAAGCTCTATGAATTCTGCAGCACTTCTAAGTATGTATGACTTCATTGGATTTCTTTGATTTTTCTCTATGTTTTTTTTTTATTATTTTTTTATTTTTGACACTCTCTCTTCATTGATATATGAGAGATCTACTTGATATTTTCTGTTTGATGCCTTCCTTAGATTTATTTACTTAGAAAAATTAGACCCTTTCGAAAAAAATTTAAAAAAAATAATTTTTCTTCTTCTATTTTCTGCTACGGACTTCTTTTTCCTCTTTGGTATTATGTGATTTCGTGCCTGATCCATGAGTTTCACCTGCTTAAATAAAGTTTTGTGCTTTGCTTAAGACACAGTTTTTGATTTGATCTTTTGTGTAATTTACACTTGATTTCTGAGATGTGGTAATTAGTGTATGATCTAGTGAATATCCGATCTTGTGGTTAGATTTTTTTTTTTTCTTCTTGCTTCCTTTTTTGAGCTTTCCGTACGCTTTCTCTTATTGTAGTTTACTACTTTAATTCTATGATTAACTTTTTCTCTTGGGGTTTTTGAGGCCAATGAGGTTCAGATCTTGCTTTTCATTGACCTATTCTTGTTTGAGTCTTCTTTTTGTTATAAATATTCTGCTACTCTGAGTCTGCTTCTGAAATCTGGCTAAGTGAATTCCTGGAAACTCGAAGAAGTTAACACTTGGCAGTACTAGATTATTATCTTCAAATGATTTTCGTATAACTACCTGATAAAGAGAGAGAAAGAAAGTAAGCTATTCAAAAGATTGAAACATAGAAATCTTTTGCAGTAGCTATGTGCATCCTTTTTGGTTTGAACGCATATGATTGAAAGAAGTCACTTGAGATTTTATACACATTTTCCGATGAAGAAACGGCAGCATATATATATATATATATATATATATATATATATATATATATATATATATATATATATATATATATATATATATATATATATATTGTTTTTCACCAAAAATATTAATAGTTAGCTATTTTCATTTTTAATAATATTTATATTTTAAAAGATATAAATAATAACTAGATTTATGTATGCTTTTGTTAACTGCCTCATATCATATAATACCTTTTATAAAGGGAAAATTAACATCTAAGCATATACAACAGGTTATTAATTTATTATAATATCAAATTGGGCACCTACGTCCATGTGAAAGATCTCTGTCTTTTCGTATTTCCTATTCTGACTCTTTGACTCTCTCTTGATTTGATGAGCACTTAACCTAAATTCCTTGAAGATAATTGCTAGGGAAGCAAGTTGGTTCTTGGTGCTACTGCTTTAAAACTTGGCTAGAAAGAATAGAACAGAGCTAAGAATAAGAAGTTAAATGCCGTCTTTATTTTTGGTTTTTTTAGCTATTGAACACATAAATTCGTAAGTTACCACTTGACTATAAGTGGTTTGCTATAATTATAATTATTGATAGTTGATAAAATATAATACAAACTTGATCCCTCTTTTTCTTTTTTTTGTCTCCATCCGTTTTTTAATAAAACAAAATTTACTTATCCATAAATGTTTATCAAGATATGTAAAGTTGCATAAAAAACATCTTGTAGCAAAGAAATATATTTAGGCAAACCATCCTTGATTTTCCTTACCATTTATATAACTGCTTTTCTTTTTCAGGTGGGTAGAATACATTTTGATGAAACTTTGTATGGAATAAGAAATAAAGCTTTCCCACTACAATCTGATGTTGTTTTTGAAAATATAGGATAAAAGTGATAAGAGAAGAGGGAGATTGTTTAAGTCAAAGATTTATAAAACAGATAATAAAATTAATATATGGAAATAATGCAAATTAGGTTTCACTAATAATTCGTGCATCCAACCTCCAAATTGTTGAAATAATTGTACTAAAAGCTGTCCAACTTAATTAGCTATGCTCTCTAAGTTTGTATCTTCATCTTCAAGTTACATAGGTAGAGTCAAAACCTTTGAACTTAATTCCTATTAACTTATTTTAATATACTGAAATCACCTAGATTTACTACTCCAGAATCTCAAGTGAATCAAAACAAGAAGAACACGGTGCTTTGAAATTGATACAGTAACCTTTCCCTGGAGTAAGATTAGCATATGGAACTTTAATATACATAGCGCTGAAATATATTCTATTACCATTGTCTAAGAAATTAAATTTGATAAAAAACATAAACTTTAACCAAGAAAGATGAAAAAAAAAAAAAGTTGTAGATTTACTTTAGTAAAAGATTGGTTCTAAGCTTTCTTTGACAGAATTTTTGCAGAGATTTCCTTGTGCTAAGTATTACTGTTTCCATAAGAATGGAAGAATACAATCATTTTCATTAGGGTTTTTTCTGTTGAATATGCGTTTTGCTTAAATGTAAATGAAATGATAGGCTATAGCACTCTTAATATATGAAAGAAGCCCCCATTGAAGTTTCGCTAAACAATGAAACCTTCTATTAAGTCTTTTTCAAAGCATATAACCCTACATGTATCAAGTTGCAACTTTTTATTTGTTATTACTGTTTTCAATTAACTGCTTGGGTAAAATGTTTTGTACTGCAAGCTCTATTTAGAAGTAATAAGACTAAGGAAAGGCATATGGATAAATGAACTTGCAATTTAATCCGTGTGACCAACTTGCATGTCTTCTCACATTATAAATTTTCATTACCTTCATTGTTCCAAAACAATGCCTTCGTGACATTAAGCACTTCTGAATTGCAACTGTGCAAGGTAAAAGCTTCCTGGAAACTTAGTAATAAATGCACTTTTGTTTGAGGTTCACATAATAAGAAAGTAAGACTGTTCTAATCACTAGAAAATAATTGATTTAAGTATTTGGTTTCATGAATTAACTCCTACGAAATCTAGATTCAGTGACTTTGTGGTGAGAATGAACTTAGAATATTAGTTTCAAATTCAATGGCTTAGATTTTAGATGGACAGAATCTAAGCCATTGTATTAGAAACCAATGCCCAAGTTCACCCAAAAATCACATAACTTTTTAATCAGAAAGCCTCTGAATCCGGATGAAGTGGGGTTAGCAATGAATAGTGATAAGTTTTCAATTACATTTCCAACATAAGGTTCAAGAACTAATATTAAGTCACTATTTAATCAACTTATACAGTGAGATGAGGATGTTGAGATTTTGACATGCTTTTTATTGTTAAGGGAGTTGCCCACTTACTATCATTTATTTGATGGGTCTTCCTTTCTGTGTCTTAACGCAGCATGCTCAAAACAATTGAAAGGTACCAAAAATGCAGTTATGGTGCACTGGACGTCAGCAAACCTGCAAAAGAGCTTGAGGTACCTTAATTATTGTTACTTTCTTTGTTCACTTTGTCCTCTAGTGAAACCATGCCACTGAGAAAATACATAGAAAAAAAAATTGGCCATTGTATTCCTGTACTATGAAGTACTTACTGGTTTTCATTTGTCATTTTCTTTTCAAGCAGAGCAGCTACCGTGAGTATCTGAAGCTGAAAGCCAGATTTGAATCCCTTCAAAGGACCCAGAGGTGATTATCAGAAATATTTCTTAGACTCTTTATAAAGCAAATGCAAGTTGAATTTTTTGTTTTCCCCAATTTTTTCGGTTTTCACCAATTTTACTTTTCAGTTTTTACCAATTTTTTGTTTTTTACTCCTTTTACTGTATTTAAAGTGCAAGTTGAATTTCTTCTTGTGGCCACCATTAGTTTTTTTGCATAATCTTTCTAAAGCATTTCACCAAATATATCAGCAGTATCTATTATGACCTCCCCCTTATACTGCAGAAACCTTCTTGGGGAAGACTTGGGCCCTTTGAATTCCAAAGAACTTGAGCAGCTTGAGAGGCAGCTGGATTCATCTCTCAAGCAAGTGAGGTCTACAAAGGTAATCAATAAAATATTTAAGTTCAATTAAAATGTTTGCTTTTGAGCAAATTCTCTAGACGAAATTAAAGTTTAATATTGTGGAGCTTGATTAGTTATTGATGCAGCCTTGTTCAATAAGCTAATTTAGATTTCTTGATCTGATTCACACCATTCTGTAAGATATTTCAAATAATCTTTTTTTTTCTTTGTTCATTTTAGTATTTTCTTTGTAGATATGACTTATATGATGGTCTCTTCAGTTTATGCTTTATACTTTTACATTGACCTGGAAATTAGTTACCTAATGGAAAATTTATTAACTTATTATGACATCATCTGTAACATGATTTTCCAGACCCAATTCATGTTGGACCAGCTCTCTGATCTTCAAAACAAGGTAAATAATGATTTTGACATGGCTACTGGAATAACCAGCTTTGTTTGGTGCTTGATATTTTGCAACTTAACCAATTGTTTGGATACAGGAGCAAATGTTGATAGAGGCAAACAGAGCCTTGACCAGTAAGGTAACAGTGCAATTTAGCATCATTCCTGAAGTTCCTTACATGATAAGAAAGACTGGCATTGTTGCTTTTGTGGGTGTGTGTTTTAGCTTTGAATTTGAACATGGAACCCTTAATTCCTAAGAATGAACTTATTACAATAGTTTTGAGAATCCAACTTGGCTGGCACGTTCGATCGATTACACTGTGAACCGGTCTTTCAACTGGTTCGGTCCTCAATAAAAAAAACTACCCTCCAAAGAACCAATCAAAGGACCAATAAACTGGTCAAGAACCGGCTGAACCGTGTGAGTGCAAACCTATCATGCTTTGCACAGATCAACCGGTTCACTTTCATTTTTCTGAAAAATGAGAAAAATAGTGGCCATTTTATGCACTTGCCTTTCAATTCCCGAAAAGGTTATTGCAATGAATCTTAATTATACTACACTTTTATTGTTTCTTTCCGCCTTAGTTCCTTCTCTTACATCGAGTTCCTTGTTTGACAATCAAAATTGACCTTTTTCTTCTTGTTTGCAGCTGGAAGAATTGAACTCAAGAACCCACTACAGGCAATCATGGGAAACTGGTGATCAAAGCATGCAATATGGACAACAGAATGCTCACTCTCAGGCCTTCTTCCAGCCTTTGGAATGCAATCCAACATTGCAGATAGGGTAAATCCTTGAACAGCTTTTTGCCTATTTCTTAATTATCCCTTCGATTAAGTACAACAGAATGCTCGCTAAATGGCTTTTTTTCTTGCTAATTTTATTGTCCTCGCTAACTTTTCTCGCTAAATAACATTTTTCTAGTAGTAATAATTCTAACAACATCCTCTTCAGTCCTGAATACAGGTACAATCCTGTAGCTTCAGATCAGATGCCTGCAACAACTCAAACCCAACAAGTGAATGGCTTCATTCCTGGATGGATGCTTTGAGAGTTAACCACTCTCATATATTTAGCTGCCAACAATCACCAATGGCAAATGCAAATGCTTCGTTTGGTGTTTGGCAATATGTAAATGGTTTGAGGTTCTATAATATATTTTTGGTATAAAAACAGCAGTGACTGACCTGAAAAGGGCTATGAAACCTTTAACCATTGTCAAAAGGCATGTAAGAAACTTTAAATATTTTGCTTAACATTAAGGAATGCTTGTTTTATCTGAAACCACTTATTATATGTCATTTGATTCATTTTACCCCCACCCCACCACTTTTATTGTTTCTGTTGCATACTTCATAGATATAAACTGTGTTTCTTTTCCACATGAAAATTAGAATTTGATGGAAATAGCATGGAAATAGTGTAAGGCTTTCGTAACTTTAGTAATCTCATTTAAACCTTCAACAAGATAATGTCTCATGTTTAACACTTTTAGGTTTAACTCTATTTATTTCTTTTATGCGAAATAAATATAAGTATTTTATAGGTACTTTTTGAGTTCGAAAGCTTTTTTTTACCTTTCAGACAACATCTCCTTATCTTAAAATTTTCTTACCAAAAAAATTTAAAAAAAAATTATAATGAAGTTGATATTGGCAACTTTTCAATCTTTTAAACCAGCTTTGAATACATAAAACCACCTCCAACTCTTGTGCAACACAGAGCCCCTGACATTTCCACCAGACATTTATACTCTGAAGTTCAATATTGATGTGTCAATAGACTATTTTTATAGGTTTTCTTCCCATAACACTTAACTGGTACAGATTAGTATCTAAAGATACTAGAGGTATTGCAAATAATAATGTCTACAATTTTTTTGTTTGGTTCGTTCGACTAAGATTTTCATGTTTGGTGACTGGTTATTTTGTGCATTGAAAAACTTGAATTTATTATTTTCCATTTGTGTTAACGTTCACTTAATTTTCTATTCTCCAAGTCCCTTCTCTCCTATAGTTGCAAATTTCCAAGATTTAGATTTTTAAATGGAATGGACAGCCGAGGAATATGAAGATGTGAGGCGAGCCTAACGCCCAATTAAATGGCAAGAAAGCTCTATTGGGTTATTTGTTGTATTGGAGACAAGCGGCCCATAAACAAAATTGAGCAGAATCTCGAAACACAATTTCTCAAGCTCAGATTTTCTTCTTTTTTTTTTCTGAAAAAAGTGATGAAATTAATTATGATGTTCTTAAAATTTTAAAGGGACAATGAGTCAATTTCCATGTAACGAGGTTTCTTTAAAAATTCAAGGGGAATTAGGGGTTTGATATATATTATAGTTCCAAAATTCCAGTGGGAGGAATTTTAGAATGAATGTTGTCCTCTTTTCTTTTTCTTTTAACTTAATCATCCAAATAAAAGAGAAGAAAGTCTCATTTATCCTTGGGTAATTCTACAATACCTGTTGAAAAATTAGATGCCAAATGTCAATGCATATTAAATTTAGTCACTCATTGTAATTTCTAAACAACCGGTCACTTCAATTTAATATTTTACAAAGTCCAAATTGAATTGAAAGAAATCATTTCAATGATCCCACTTGAAATGAATTCTATCAGCTATAAATTTGTATACATATACCTTTTTTAGTAAAGTAGAGGGGCATATAAGCATTTTCAACCTATATTGAGTAAGGGAACATGCATGTGTTTGAATCCATGACTAATGAGATAATAATGCCTTAAACTTTAGGGCATACCACTGCACCAAATTCATTGGACCCTCCAAAGCAGCTTCCTCCCGATAAGAGATACTGTAGATAATGCTATTATCTTGCAAGTGATCATCCATCACATGCAAAGATCCAAGAGAAAACAAGTAGATCTAGTGTTCAAAATTAACTTAGAAAAGACTTATGATAATGTTGACTAGCATTTTCTGAAACATTGCCTCCTTGAGTTTGTCTTTTTGGGTATAACAGCTAAATTTATCATGCATTGTGTTACCTCAATCTCTATGGGGCTTCTTTGGAATGGCAAGAGACTGCCTAACTTTACTCCTAATAAAGGTCTATGGCAAGGTGATCCCCTCTCTCCAGACTTGTTTGTCCTTTGCATGGAGAAGCTTGCTATTGCCATCATTGATCATGTCAACATGGGCTCATGGAAACCAGTTAGGGTTTCTCATAAATGGCCTTGAAACCTCTCACCCCTTCCAAGGAGGAAGCTGCTCTAACGGGGTCCAACGAATTTGGTGTGCAGTGGTCTGCCTTAGAGTTTACGGCTTTATTGTCTCATTAGTCATGGGTTCAAATACATGTATGCTCCCATTTTAATATAGGTTGAAAATCCTTGCATGCTCCCTCTATTTACTAAAGAAAAAGCTATATCTATACAAATTTATAGCTGATAGAATTCATTTCAAGTGGGCTCTTTGAAATTATTTCTTTCAATTCAATTTGGACTTTGTAAAATATTCAAATTGAAGTGGGTTGTTAAAAAAGTATCAATGAGTGACTAAATTTAATATGCATTGATATTTGGCACCTAAGTTTTTCAACAGGGGCTCATGGAAACCAGTTAGCGTTTCTCACAATGGCCCTGGAATCTCCTTTATTTATCTTCTCCCTTTCTCTTCAAATTAACTTCTACATCACGTAACCGAAAAGGGCCTGTTTTGCTAGGTTATGAGTGTCCAGTTTTTCTTTTTCTTTTCTTGTTCAAATGCAAATTTCAAAACAAAATATATTCGACTAAAATAGAGAAAAATTTATTTTTAACTCAGTTATGAAACACTTTTAGCTCAGTTTTTTCAAAAAAAATATAAAATTAAAAATAGAAGTGGTTTAGTTTTGTTATGGAGATTATCCAGATCTAAAATTCAAATAGCCATGGATTAGTTAACGTCAATTTACATGGTCCCCCGCAATAATAACTTCTATACTTAAATTCCTTCCTTAAATTTACAAATAAAACTATATGTTGCTGTAATTAGGACCACATATCCTTGTTGTCTTTTAATAGTTGGAATTAATGAAGATAACATTATTAATTATATGGTAATTAATCCCATTTACCAAGAAATGAACTTGGACAAAATACTCCATTATAAATTCTTTGATATCATTCTTTTTGGGTTATATACATGGACCACAAGAGCACATCCTTCCTTGTCTTCTAAAATATAATAATTTCACTTCATGTTGTTGATATATTAACAATTTCTTCTATAGTTAATAATATCCACTAGTCTTTTAAAATGTAAAGAAAATATCTGCTCTTGACCTAGCTTTTTAGGGTTTGGGTATTTTTTTTTTTCTTTTATTTTTCCCTTTGACGTCATTTAATCTTGTTCACCACAATTGGATCATAAATAATCCTTGGAGGCGATGAAACAAGCCTTTGCCTTAAATCTTGATTGACATGTTGGGTCTCTTCCTTGTCATTTCACATTTAATTAATATAAAGAGTACGAGTCTGTAGATGATGCTAAACTTGGTAACAGAATGCTTTCAATTCTTAGGGAACACTTGTGGTCCTAAGGACACTAATAATAATTGAGGAATCCTGCACCGGGTTTCCTTGTTTTACTATCTCTTGCTAATTGCTTTATATTAACTTATATTCAGGTTGTGGCAAATGTAAAAACTTTTTATAAATAGTAGCTCATTTATAAGGTTAAGTATAATTTGATCTCGGAGTATTTACCATTTACAACCGGATCACTGCCGGCTTAAACAAGTTAGCAGACCCAAACTGTTCCACCGATTTATCATGTTTTCTTGTTCTTAATTTAATTTACAGGTCAGATTACCTGCTTCACAGCATGGCAACAAACGATTTAGTTCCTGCAATTTGATATGGCATATCTGATATCTACCGTTGCTTTATTCTCATCTGCTTTTCTTCTCTGGTGTGAAATGAAAAAGAAAACGAAGGTCACATGCACTAAATTTCTTTATGGATCTTGTTGTCCTTTCTAGATTTATATATTAAGGATGAATATTTGGAATTGATTGGTATCTTAGAGTGGGAGAAAAATAGTTTTTTTTTTTCAGAGTACTTTATCCATTTATTCGAGAACTTCAAAGCCATCTATTTTCCAAGATCCAATAACCCATTTAACAAATTCCACAACCATAACGAAAGAGAAAGTTGTACAATTAAAAAATCTCTAATTATAGTATCCTTATACTCAGATCTCAATTAAGTATCAATAAAAAATAAAAAGAAAATAGACGAGTTATGAGTAGAAAAAATGAGAGAGTATTCTTAGGGAATTATTCAAGAATAATCTTAATTCTCAAAGGTTAGATGAATTTGGGTAGATAAATGCAATTTGATTTTATTTTTTCAAAATATGTCAAATCCCAACATCTTTTTACTCTCACTATCCTTTCAAGAAAGTATGCCTGAAATGAGTGAAACCCACCCAAGCACCACGTTTGAGTGCATTCAACGCAAATGCGATTAAATTAAATGCTTATAACGACAACAAATCATATATAGTTTTTTTTGGGTATTTCCTTGTCCACAGTCAAAGATTAATTTTTTTTTTTTTGAGATAAAAAGATATTAAAATAGATATTGCCTCTCCTAACAAAGTATACCATTAAGAATCAAATATTTGTCAACGTACTTAAATGACCCAGTTATTTATTAATTATGTCAAACTTTGTTGATACCATATATAATTATCCTAACAGTAGTTTATATGTACATTTCATTCTTTAAGCATTTTTTCAGTAACTTTACCTTCATATATAAGATAATCTTAACTTTCAAAAATATGTCAAAAGCATCATATTTGTAAAAAACTGGGGTCCCAAGTTCAATTATTCATTTTCCCCAGTACGCTCTAATAGAACATCTATTTGCTATATCAAATGGTAAAACAAAAATATCAAGGACTAATTATCAACTATGCTCAATAGTTTGCTTGAAGTTGTTGTGTACAACCCAATAATCAATTCTAGGAGAAACTAATTCACAGAATTTGCTTCAACATATCAAATTTGGCGTCCCAAAGAATAGATGTGTGCAATAATTTGGGTAACAAATTAGAAGAGAATAAATCATGTGAGGGAAAAATATTGGAATAGTATCTAGGCTTGGTACATATATACTGTTATGTTATTCATAAAATTTTGGAGACAATGATCTAGTATTTAATACCGCATTAGATATTAACTAATCTAGATTCAAGCTAAGTAAGATCATGTTATTTCATAAAATTAATAAAGCATGAACAATGTCTAAATTTATTTTCAAAATTGTCATCTCTACCTTCAAGTTTTGTTGTTCTTGGTTTATACCTTTACCTTTGTTTGGTTTTTAGTTATATGGTAAGACTTACTGTAACGGTTCTGTTTTGAACCATCTTTGCATTGATTTTGAGAGGTTGAGTGCGCTAGATATAAATATAAAATTAATTTTAGGCATTTTTTTAATGATTTAAGCTTTAGAATTAAAACGATTCATGATATACTATCAGAGTTTTTAAAACCTTACAGTCATACAATATAAGTGGATTTATGCTACTTTCACACTTTATACTCAAATGACTTTTATGTGCAAGATATGTTGTATATAATATAAAATCAGTTTTGAATCTTATCCTAATAGCTTAACTTTTTAATAACTTGTTCATGACAAACCGTTAGGCACCAAGCAGACAGTGCTGACATGTGGAGGAGCAGGAAAATTCAATAAGGAACTTAATTTGGATTATCCTAGCCATCATGTAATTAGGAAAGTTTCATAATTTTTGTGAGCTATACTAATTTGTAATTAGGAGAATTTAACGTTTATTTAAATTGTAATTCTTGAGTTATAAATAAAGCCTCATTTTCTAGGGTTAGATACAGCTACAAACAAAAGAATAGGGACCATGGATTCAACGACGGATCTACAATGAGATTTGTGTGTGAGCATGAATACGCTTCCATAGCCATTTTTGCTTGTATTTGATGTATCCTCGTAATGAAATTTGCTGCTTTTAGTGGTTGTAGCATTGGATATAATATAAAACAATTCTAATTAAAGTATTGATTCCTTTATAGCTTAAATTTTTAAGTTGGACAAGTTTTTAACCCTCAGCAAACTGAACATCATTAATTTTGGTATCTTGATTCTGTTTTGGTTGCTATTTATTTATTGCTTAATCACCAGCTTTTTACATAAAATTTACTTATGATCTCATTTTTTCTGGTCGGTAATTGGTATGCTACTACTCTTCTAATGGGAATTAGTAATATATATTACTCCCTAAAATCTTTTTATGTTGACATAAATAACTTTTATTCTAAGGCCTATTTTGGGACCAAATCAAAGTAGGAGGTATCCTATCTTGTCCTAAAATTTTACCCTTTTTAGTGCCCATATATACATAGAATTTACATCCTGAACTTCCATGATTATTGGTACCAATTCAATTATTGATTAAGTAATTGTATATTACATTGATAACGTAAACTACAATTTAAATAAATAGTTCTTTTCAGAGTACTTTTCAATAAGATAGTATGATAATGTAAATAAGTTCATATCCTAATGTTTCTACCAAAAAAATAATAATAATCATATACTAATGTATCATTATTTCTAACCAAAAGTAATTTGGAAAATGGGGATTCGAATTAGGGTTTAGTTTAGAGATGGGGAGATGAGCATGTAATGTACTCGCATGGTTGCTGCTTTATTCCAACCATGGGGGCCATTTCTTAATACCGTTATATATGCAACTAGTTATCCTTATAGTTTTCTAACATAAACTGAAGTTTGATTTGATTAATTAGTTGAGCAGAAAATATCTACTATCTACTAATACTTTAAAAAGCATCATATTTATACTTTAATACCTACTAAAAAGTTGTTATACCCGTTTTTCTATTTACCAGGGTCTTTATCGCATAATAAAAATAGAACTGATTTATTTTGAAAAGATGAGTAATTTATGTATTTCTTTTTTTAACATCTATTTTTTTAAGCTTAAACCCTTAATTTTATAAAAACTTTTCAATTACTAAACTCAGTTTATTCACCAATTAAGTGATAATAGTTGTTATACTTTTGATTCTCTAGTAAGTTCTAATATACTTTTACTTACATAGGGCTATATTTCTACGTCTTCTACATTTAAACCCTGTATAAGATAAGATTACCGTTAGCCAATGTGTTTCCAATATCTTTTTCACGTTAACATTCACAAATTAATGTTGCTTTTTCCCAAGTCGCTTTTGTGCTGATAAGATGTTTTTCAAAGTCTTACATACTGCCATATAGCTTTTTTTACTTTACTTTGATTAATTCAAATTAATCCCCATTTACTAAGCTAGCTTGAGAAGAAAATATAAAATAACCATTTTTGTAATGTTGGATGGTTAAAAAAATTGAAAAGTCTATTTCTTTTTTATTTACATCCATAATATTCTTACATTTTTTATATGAGATAAATCTTAATTTAAAACAAAAAATTAATTAATAAATTTCTTTAACAACGAAAATATAAAACTTAAAACTTTTAACCAATAATATTTTAAGACTTGGCCTTCTTTTTTTCATCCAAAACTTTATTGGTAAAAAGTCATTAATTTTACAATAATGTCTACCATGTAATATTGAATCAATCAATTCTATTATTCACTAAAATCACTTCTAGATATTCGATCTTATCTTTTGTCCATCATGAATGAACATGTTGCCCTACATTTTACTATTTTGAAGCCATACAAGTTGAGTTTCAACTTGTCCATTGATTTATGGACTCATTTGGTCAAGCAGCTATCCACCTTCCCCAATTTTTTAAATGGTTAAACCTTTTTCCCTTTTACACCCTCTTCTGTATTCTTTTCCTTACTCTAGTTAGTCAATACTTGTACATTTATGGAAAATTATATATATAACAGTTCTGCTTAACCAAAACCCATCCATATAAGCTAAAGAAAGAAAGATCAGCACCTTTATTTAGTAAAGAAATAAGGAAGGAAGTAACCCTAACTCATAAAAAATGGCAGTGTTTACTAAAAATAAACACTGCACCAGAAGCACAAGGAGCCGTCAGCCAATGAATAGCAACTGCTGAGAGCTAAAGAAAAAACAATAGACAGCACAACTTGTTTTCATTCCCCATGTAGCTTAATACAATACTAGGTCCCACAAATTGTACGAACTGTCCCTTTAGCGCTGCCAAAATAGACCCTAATGACGATGTCCTTTCCTGGACCAATCAGAATTCGACAACACACGGTCCTGGTCTGTGATATGGCCTCCAACTACTAATGAAAACACAACAACGCATTGTACCTTGTCTGTTGCTTCCCACTTAGCTGAGCTCCTCTGTGTTTCTTGAATTCCTATGTTAAATTGTAATTCATTGGTTATGTTCTTTTTCATTGGACAAACAGAAAGAAAGACTTTTATTTCTTATCCCCACACAAAAAAAAAAAAAAAAAACCTATTAGAGGCACCAAAGTAGAAAGATAACCATAATATATACGGTACCCTTCATTCCTTCTGCACTTCATGCCTTTGTCTATATATCTCTATTTCTCTCTTCATTTCAGCTGTGTTCATCTCAATACCCCCTCCCCCCTCACAGGACCACCTACTGTTTTCTTTCCCTTATTTTGGTCTGTTGTGATCATTTCCTTTCTTTCTCTTTGTAAGAAGAAATGGGGAGAGGTAGGGTTCAGCTGAAGCGGATCGAGAACAAGATCAACCGGCAAGTAACGTTTTCAAAGAGAAGAACGGGATTGCTTAAGAAGGCTCATGAAATCTCGGTGCTGTGTGATGCTCAGGTGGCTCTGATCGTCTTCTCCACAAAAGGGAAACACTATGAGTACAGCTCTGAGAACAGGTTCCTTCTAACTTCTCTCAATTTGATTTGTTTCAGCTCTGAATTTTGATATATAAATCTTTGGTTTTGGTTTTTAAATCCATAAAAAAATTCTGGGGTTTGCTTTGTTTTGTTTCTTTTTCTTTGTTCTCAAACTGAAGTAGCTCAACTGAATCAGTTCCATTACTTCATTCTCCTTTCCCTTTGGTTCAATTCTGAATTCTGTATTTTGTAGCTAAATCCATGAAATAATTCTGGGTTCCATTTTTTTTCTTTTTTTGGATTTAGTTTTTTTTCTCTCCTTTTGCTTTGAGGTTTTAATTTTTTCAGACAAATCAGCTGTTTCCTTGTTGAATTCTGGGTTTTCTTCTCAGTTTCCTATTCTTTCATTTTGTTATGACCCACACTGAACTAGTTTTCAGTTTTCACTTCTTCTACTACTTA
Source organism: Bauhinia variegata (assembly GCA_022379115.2). Lineage (NCBI taxonomy): Eukaryota > Viridiplantae > Streptophyta > Magnoliopsida > Fabales > Fabaceae > Bauhinia > Bauhinia variegata. The sequence continues at coordinate 17,686,059 of CM039428.1, read as the reverse complement.
GTTTTTCTATTCCTTTTTGCATTGACCTTTCTCCGAGTCCTATATATACTTTCTTCTGTCGCTAAATCCCAAAAATGATTCTGGCCGGGTTTCTGTAGTTTTTCTCCTTTGCCTTTTCTTTAACCCCTGACTGAAATAGTATTCAGTTCTATTTCCCTTCTTCTCTCCTTTTTTCCTGAGCTTTCAACCCTAGTATTTTTTTTTCTTATGCAAATCATAAAATGATCATGTTTTTCTCCCTTTTCATATTCTAGATTTCCTTTATTTTAATTTTTCTGCTTTCTTTTGAGCTTAGTCACAAAAGCTGACACTAATATTTGTCAGTTCTACCTTTCAATCAGTATATAACTAGGATATGGAACTAAAATAATTCTCTGAATTTTTCGTCACTCTCTACGTATTCTTTCATAAGCAAACCCATTTCTTTGCCAAAGTCCTCTCGTTGAAGCGAGTTTGATTTCTCGTAGTGTTGGTCTAGTCACATCTCACGCTATCCCAAGCTTAGCGTCTCACCGAGAGTTTAGTCTTGTTGAGTAAATCTTATTATTCTCGAAAAGGCAGTGCTGTGATTGGCCATGGCTTTTACTAAATTAATAATCAATTGATTGAAGGATTGCTTTAGTAATTTAGCCTTCAAATATGAATTTTTCTACATAAGATCACTAAAAAATAACAGTGCTCTAGAGCTTTGTGTCATTATATATATACATATACATGTGCATAAGGTGGTCATGTTGCTAGCTGTTCTTGGATTGCTAACCTAGTATTTGGCTGTTCCATGAAATAGCTATATATGCTACTAGATTCATCTGGATAGAGGAGAGACCACCCTACTTATACTTACTTTTATACCATAAAAGGGTTGGGAGAATAAGTTTGATCTCTTGTTTGGCTAGAGGGGACTATATAGCATAGCCATTAGCCTTCAACAAAAATCACTCTCAGAAAGAATGAGTGTTCTGGTTTGTTTGGACAAGAATATTCCCTGCGGCAAATTTTTGTTGACAGAAAGTACTACTATTATTATTATAATTGATAGGGAAATATAATAAAATTACGATAGTTTTGTACTATATATTGTTATAATTTATTGTTAATTAATTATGAGAGCAGTCTCAGTACTGGAATGAAATTTTCTATATGTAAGGTAAAATTAAAAAAAAAAAAAAAACTTATATTGAACTGATTTTGTACTTTAGAAACATGTAATATTAAGATCATTGTACTTTTCGGAATATGACATTATTATTATTATTATTGTTAATGTCTAATATGTCTACAGAGCTATGTAACTTAGACACGTACGCTTGTAATCAATTTTTACTCACGAGCTATCAACTCACTTCTTGTTACTTGTGTGTACATTTCCAACTTTGTGTTTTGAAATATCTTAGATAGAGGAAGTTTTAAAGTAAATTTTAATAATATAACTGTATTAAAATTTAATAAAAAAATTTTATACTATCATTGTAGTTTTATTCAACTCAAAATTAAACTTGTTAATGTTTAGTGCTTGATACTAAATGATTTTCATCAAATATAACCTTAATTAAAGAAAATGCATTATGCATGAAGAAGCATATCTATAATATATACACACATATAGAAAGAAACATATTAGCAATTTACCACCCATTTTTGAAGCTTTTTCGCCTAGTTTCGAATCCCCTTAGATTGCAAGTCGCAACTTTTATCTCATCTCATTCCCCCTCCTATCTACAGCCAAAAAAAAAAAAAGTTCAAATATATATACCTTGTCTAGTTGGCTAGAACCTAGAGTGCTTAAATAATTCTTTATTATTACTAATAATGTCTTCTGTTTATTTAAAAATTATAATACGAGGATAATGTTGGCTGTAAGTTTTGGATGTTTGGCATATATATGTCATATGCATTTGTCCACTAACATTTTTTTACCTGAATGCATATGATTTTTCACTGCAAGAGGTTTTACTGTATATATATATATATATATTAACTTATGAGTATTCAAGTTATCCCATTTTTATTATTGGAAACAGTATGGATGCCATCCTGGAAAAATACGAAAGACAGTCACACTATGAACAACTTGCCACTGATAACACTGAATCGCAGGTACTTATATATACTTCATAGAAACATACACAATTTTTATTCACGTCTTAGAAAGAAAATTACTCATTCTTGTAGTTGCACATTTGATTGAATAGTAATTTAACGAACAATCCTTTTTCCTTTAAAGAGAAAAACAAAATTATATATAATTGTGTACACGATGAATGTGATACTATTCCTCCATTTAAATCTTTAAAGTAAAAATTGAAGAGCTTCTCGTTGTTGTATTCTACTCTAAAATTCTTTGCTAAATGCTATATATTAGGGAAACATATCCTTGGAATTCTCCAAGCTCAGTACTAGAATTCAAGTCTTGCAGAAGAACATCAGGTATTTACTTGAGATTTCAAGGAAATATGTGTGTGTATGTGTATGTGTGTGTGTGCGTGAGTGTGTGTGTGTGTGTGTTTATTTCTTTTCTAGGCAATACTATTTGAACAATGATATCTAACTTACGTATTCTTCATTTAGGAACATGGAGGGAGTTGATCTGGATCGGTTGAGTTTCAGAGAGCTCATGAATTTGGAGCAGCAGCTCGATAATGCTCTAAAGCGTGTTCGAACAAGAAAGGTGAAGATAACTTGATCATCTACAAGAAATAACAACACCAATAAGAGAACATGCAGAAATATCCTGATGATTAAATATATGACATTTATTTGTTTTGATATATCTTTAGTTAACCAGTCAAAATGATTTATGCAGAACCAACTCATTCATGACTCTGTCTCAGAACTGCACAAAAAGGTAAGCAAAACACTTTGTCAGTACAAGAAATCATTGGTTACCCAGCTTATTATTAGCTATCCTCTTATATAAAACAACCTACGAATCAATAAGAATGTTACATATGATAATTCGTCAGAATGATCAAGAATTTTGAAATTGTGCATTAAAAATGTCTTCTTTTTTTTTCTTTTTGATCCAAGGGTAGTATATTAATTGCCTCGTTTTTTTAAGTAATTAACTTTTGCTTGTAAAGTGCAATGAGTTTATTGCATCATAACAGTGAGTAATGTGAAGTGGTGTACAAATGATCACAGGCAAAGGCGTTGGAGGAGCAAAACAAGTTGCTAGAAAAGAAGGTAGAAAACACATATATGCAGTTATATTCCAAGCAGTTAGCATTTTTTAGGGAAAGAAAAATTACTTGTATTATATTTTTGACAATATAGGTGAAGGAGAAAGAGAAGACACCGATTGAAGGTCCACAGTGGGGGCAGACCCTAGGCCAAAACTCATTCAACTTACCTCCACCACCACCACAGCTACAAGCACCACAAATGCTAGTTCCTTCTTTAACACTCGGGTATTTATCTTTTCTCTCTTCTTACCACATGTTGTAGAGAGAGGGAACATCTCTAATAATTTGATCTTGGGCAGCTCGGCCAATTTTATCTGATACAAAGCAAAAATATCAAACTAAGCAGCCCTAACCTTTTTCAAAATATCACTATTGGAAGTATTAATGTAAGTATTTGGACCATAATTAAACCAGTGTGATGGTAATGCATGTTATCCAAAAATCAAATAATAATTTAAAGATACAAATGTACAGAAATGGCACAACATGATTGTTGGATGAATAGCCCTACGCTCTAACAATCTATGCCGTGTCATGTCAATGCCTATACTAAATAGACCAAATAAATTTTAATGCACCATATCTGGTTTTATGAAAGTTTATTCTCATGATCATCTCTGATAAAAGTGAGGGACTCACACACCCAAAAAAAAAAAAGTACGATATGCATGTAAGTCTTAAACTTTCGCCTGTATACAAGAGTATTAATTACCCTCGAAATATACTGATATTAATTTCTCGTATTTGTCTTTTTAAAGCCATATATGCTGGACAAATCATATTTCTTTGATTATATTGTTTGAAATAATTAATAAGAAAGCTTCAAACGGTGCAGTGGAACTTCCCATGCAAGAGGATCGTTGGATAAAGTTGCTGAAGTTCAAACTCGTCCAAGCAGCACCACTCTCGTGCCATCTTGGATGCTGCCCCATTTGGCTCGATAGGCTTTCTGACTTCACTATGTCTGCAATATTTCATGAATGATAATGGCATCACAAGCTCAAAATCAAGTTAACTGTGATTATTGCTGTTTAATTTTGTTGTATAGAATTAATGTGAACTTAAAAACTCATGTATTGGCAAGGCATGGCTTCTCCTATATATATATATATATATATATAGATATATTGTATGAAAAATATCATAGGTAAAGGTTGCATAATGCTCTTCCCATTTTGTATGGGTTTGAGGGTTTTATAGAAGCTTATTACAAGAACTAATGTCTAGTTTGGGCAAAGAAGAATGGGAAGATTTGAGAGACTATATAAGAAATTGGGAGCTTAAATATGAAAAGAAATAGTTTATTTCAAACGAGGGTTAGAGAGATCAAAAGTCTTCTCCCAACCTTTCATTTTGCTATGTATGGTAATGCATTCAAGTAACCGTGATTGTTCTTTTAATCTTTTATAACATCAGTATTAGACCTAGCATTTCTTCTTCAAATCAAAGAACCCATTAAGGATCATGAACTAACATCGTCCCATTACCACCGCTTTTGTTAATAGATTCTAATTAGTTGCTTAAATTTAAATTTGCAATAACTTAATGGCTGTATATTTATTTTAGTTCTTGATTAATCAAAATCGATCACACAAGTAAGACAGTAGATGTATCTTATAAAGAAAAACAACACAACCCATCCAAACTATTTGCAAAACTTCTGAAATGTATATAACTTTATCTAGAATTTTTAGTGTTGCTATCCATAAAGTTTTTTATCTTAATTTGATATAATATTTATAGGGGTTTATTTTGATACATCATCTTTTTTCAAAGTAATTTTTTCTTCTACTTTTATAATTCTCGAAAGTTTTTTAAATGAGTCTCATATATTATTTTACACTTTATTTTTTCTTTTTACTTTTACTTGGGGCTCACATTTTATATTAATTCTCTTCTCTCTTCACATTTCCTATTAGCTTCTTCTCTCTTCACATACTATTTTAAATGTATCATGTCACCACCCTTAACAGTGAAACTAAATTTTTAGAGATGTTATCCACTAAAGTTTTTTTATTTTTATTTTATATTATATTTATATGGGTTAATTGTTACATCATCTTTTTTCATTCAACAAATTTTTCTTCTACTCCTACAATTCTTCAAAGCATTAAATGTGCCCACATATTATTTTACACTTTTATTCGTCCTCTCCTTTTTTAATTTTACGCTTCAGACTTACATTTTGTATTAACTCCTTTCCCTCTTCATATCTTATATTAGCTCTTTTTCTCTCTACATCTTATTTTAGATGTGTCATATCATCACCTCCTAGTAATAAAACTAAATTTAAAAAAAAATCAAAAATTTAAGAAATATCTAAGATCTTCTCATAAAAAATGTCAAGCATTTTACCATTAATGTAATTTCTAACCTATTATACTGCTAGCTAGCTAAATACTTGCCAAAGGACTCAACCAAAAAAAAAAAAAAAAATTGCCAAATGAGGACAAAAAGGGAACTACATCCAGGCTATATATAAAAATGACTCTCAAGGGGTGTTTATAGACTTGACGAATTAAAATAAAACCCTAATTTCCCTTAGTTTCCCTTCATTTACACCTTAGGGACTTAAATCTCAAACCAGATTGAGCAATTAGTTTTGGTTCAAATCTTATAAATGTAATTATATTAAAATTTAATAAAAAAATTTATTATTTTTAAAATTTAATTTAATTTAAATTAAATTAGTTTGTATGTCTAATATAATCTTGGGTATCAAATAGTTTTCATATAAAAAAAAAAAGACTTTGTTAGTTAGTTTCCTAGCAATAATGGAACTTCAAATTTTACCAACCTTTGATAATGGTCGGTGGGTATATATATGTGCTACACTACACATATCCTTACAGGACCTGAGATGCTTTCAGATGTGGCCTTGTTCTTGCTTTGCAGAAACGGATTAGGAGGCTGGGGATGGTTGGCTGACAAGATCTTATTGCTTTGTCCCCATCACCATTTCTATGTTTTTTTAAAAAATAAATAAATAAATAAATGAGAGAATCAAAGAATTTCAATTTAAAAAAAAATATATGAACAAAATCAAACTTAAATATCAAAACTATAATATTAGAGTAATACTAAATCAACTAAATTCCACTTCTATCTTCCCTGGAACTCATAAATGATATTAATGCCCTCCTCGGAAGAGATTGGATAGTCACTTCTCAGATAAGCCAACTAGTGCTGCTAAGGAAGGGATCATCCTTACAGAACTTAACAAAGATAAGAGAGAGTATACAGAGATTTAAAAAGAAAATTAATAGGTATATAAACATTTAAAAACGAGACTAGTGTATAAGATAATCAATAGACACTAAAAAAATCTTTCCCTTGAGAGGGCAATTGCCCATAATGCGAACAATGTAAGTCTATCCCCTTTATTGGAGTTTTGTTACTTTTCTCCTGTAACAAAAAAGATTAATAACTTTTTTTAATTCAAAATTATTTTTAAATTTGATATTGCAATGAATTTCCTTTGGATTTTTGAAACTATATTATTATTGAAACAAACAAGAATTATATGAAATAAAAATATTGGAGATCAAAAAAATATAGATAAAGAGAATGAATAAAAAGTTGATGCAATATTAACCATCATCCAATCTCTTTTTTTTAAAAAAAAAAAAAAAAAGTGAAACCATCATCTACTAAGGCATTGCCCTTGCATTTCTAAGGGCGGTTTGCTTTCTAATAGCGCAATTAATAAAGGTTTAATTTTACCCTTTCTAATGAATATTAGACAACTTTGTAAAGTAGTAAACTTTCATCCAATTGCATTGATAAACTCAAGCACAAAAGATTTATAGAATAGTAGCAAAATGTTTATATTATATATGTAAAGCCACAGAAGATTAATCTTAACAAGTTCGGGAAGAAAAAAAAATATAAATGTTAATATTATAACATAACGGACAAATATGGACCACGAATTTGTTAGTTTCTTACCTTATTGATTAAAGCCAAAAGTTAGGCTTTTCTTTTGAGTTTTTTTTTGTAAATATTCATTGAATGTAAAAGAAAATAAATTCTGCATATTAAATAAAAGGAAAATTTAAAAAAAAAATTGAAGACAGGAGAAATCTGATTAATTCATTGTGACCATACTTGGTAAGTCTTTAATTAATTGCAAACTTGAAGTTTGCTAACCCTATTATATATATCTCTTATTAATATGCAAGAAGAGTCTTTGGGTAAAATTGTTTATACATGATTGCAAAGTGCCTTAGTTGGCCTTCCTATGCTTTAATAAGTGGGGTTGGTCTATTAGAAAAGTGAGATTGCTCTGGTTCACCCCCTGTAAAATGAATCCACAAATTTATGAGCCTAACTTTGAGGACTATTCTATCTCTCACTAAGGCATTCACCTTCAATGCTTGGATAATTGGATAATTGACTTAAGCATCAACCTACTTCTAATGTAAATCACTAAATGTTCACATTTCCTTAGTTTTAATTCTGTACTATTTCTAACCTGTTACTATTACATTAGCTCATGAGGCTTCGACCAGGCATTGATGAAAAGCATAGTAGTATAAGAACGTGTTTATTCAAGGACCTTTATTTCTTAGTTATGCAATAAGCTTTGCTCTCACTAAATCTCTAAGTATAAATAAATTAACCCAAAATATAAGAAAAAATAAAAGCTTAGATTGACCACAAATAAATGAGCCATCCCCGTTTAAAAGATTGATGAGTGATGAAAGCAAGAAGCTTGTATTTGATGATTTACATTTTTGCTACAAGAATATACAAAGCATAGGCTTGCGGATGAAACAGCTCATCCCATACAAAGCATAACTTTATAAGATGTAATTATCAGAATTACTCAAACTTGACCATGCTCTCCCTTACACTTTCAGAAAGATGGTGGTGCAATTGCGAACTGGCCTTTAAGTTCTCAGCATCAGGATTCAGATACTTTACTGACAATTACAGCTGCATAATGAGATATTGATGATTCTGGGGACTGCTGAAGGCGTCCAATCACAGGAAACAAGTCTGATGAACGCAGGAACTCTCTGCAGGGTGGGTGTTGACACATCTTTGCTAAGGAAAAGAGAGCTATCTTCAAAGGAGACTCACTCACTGAATCTTTTCTGCTTGGGTTCAGTGCTAATACTGAACAATCAGAAATTAACTTCAACAGAGACTGCAAAAATCAACGAGAGTCCCTCAAGCAACTAAATTGGTAAACAGTAGTAGTTATGGTTGATATTGAGAGTGCAGTGTGTCTTGTACAAACCTGAATTGCTCCTTTGGATACGATGTCGTCGCAGAGCTTGTCAGAGTTGCGAACAAGGTTGCTAAGTGCACCTGCAGCATTTGCTTTGGTCTTGTCCTCTTCAGCCATCTGCAGTAAATTTGATAATTGAGGTATAGATCTTCTCAGCTCATCGTATAGCATGTCGTTGTGGTAGGCCGCATTTCCAATCTGAAAGGCAGAGATTAAGCACGCTTAGGAGCTACATGGCAAATAATGTAAAATAGGATGGATGAACTAATGCCAGATAAAGTGTTGCAAGACAAGGTAAAATAAAGTTATTTCTAGTTGAAATTCACTAAATATAGGTCATAAACTTGACCATCAAAAATAGCCAGAAATACATCAGAGAGAGAGTCGCAACTTTGACCAAAAAACAAAAAAAGAAAAATAAGTATTTAGTTTCTGGTGAGGGATAGATAATACTTACAGCAAAGCAAGCAAATTTCCGGGTTCGTTTGTCTGGATCAGCACACCGATCAATAAGGATGCCAATTATTTGATGTCTTGCCTGAAATATTCAATTAAATACAAGAGAAGCAAAATTGTATGAGATCAACAGAATCTCATGATTGCCTTTCTGCATCTATAGAAAATGCCTCAATGAAACGTGCCTAGTTTATGCTTGGTAAAGATGAAAGTGGATGGTAGAAAATGGATGAGTTCAAAATTTGGAGAGCAAAAGTTTTAAACTTTCTTAGTTTCTGTTTACTCCCACTTCACTAGGTACAAAGTGAAAATAAAATCCTTTTCATTCTCCCTCACTTCACCAAAGACGCCGTTAATTGGTATATCATATCATCCAAAACCTATTTGCCTTATATCGCATGGAAAAGGTCCAATTTCTATGACTTCTTTACATTTCATTGATGGAATAGAAAGATAACAAAATAGAATGTAAGGTAGAAGCAAGCTGACGTGGTGAGGCTTCGTGAAAATATGTTTATCTGGAATTTTTTATCTAATCAATGGGAACGACGGTTTTTTGGTGTTCATAAACACTTCAGAATCAATACCGTTACTTTAAAGCAATTGGCAATTATATACTTACAAGTGAGCTGTAAAAGTAGGCACTGTGACGACACATGTTTCCCAGAGCACTGCAAGCTTTGGCACGTATATTGGGATCCTCATGTGAAAGAAAATCCTTTAAAAACTCCAAGATAGAAGCGACTTTAATGTACTCATAGAATCCCTAAACAACATAAAATAGGAGCATTAATTAAATTTTAGAACAAAATAAAAGAATATTCAGAAGCAAATAATTGTAAACTGATTCGGCATACCCAAAATAAAATGAAATACTTTGATAATTACTAATGCATAAATTCCAGAAGCAAATCCCAGTTGTCGTTAAATAAATACATAAATATTGGTGGAGAATCGAAATGCTTCAAACTAGTTCTTGTAATTCATTGTCTTGAAGCACTAGATTTAACATTTTAACCGATCAGATAGGCACCATTTGACGTAAACTTCTGTAGATGTCTACCAAATAAAGGAATACGATCATATGACTAATTACAACCTGCGTCAAAATTTCCTGACAAATTAAGCTTCCCGAGTATGTATATTCACAGAAACGAAAATAGATGAAGCTGTTAAAAATGAATTAAATGTTTCACATTTTGCATATGTAAAAATAAACCATGTCAAGGGAAAGAAATCTAACCTTGTCCATTCGAGCCAGATCAGAAACTATCATCAGCCCATCCAGCGTGACCTCTTTAGGGCTTGAACGGTCAAACAACCTCCTCATCCTATTTGGATCTAAAAGGCCTTTACCCACAATTTGAACTGCCAAAGGTCGGTGGACTATTATTTTAGCGAGAAAGGCAACAGGCCTGCTTAAATCATTTAACTCCAAATGATCTAAGCATCGAAGAATAGTACCAGGCACTCCCACCTGAAAACGTAAGAAGTCCTTAGTGAGGATAAATATTATGAGCATATAGGATAAAATAAAACAATTCAACATGTAAAATAAATTGTAGGCAGTATTAAATGTGGAAGCTGTCTTTCAGTCAAAACAATTACGAGAACAGAACATACAAATGGATTTTCAATACAGACATTGGTCAATGACGCAGATCATTGAGTGCCAGAACTTTTCAAATATAAATACAACAAATTATCAGCTACTGCTCAAGAAGGAAATGCTATGACACCAATAGGCTTTTTTCACATGATAAGATGATAGCACTAAGAAATATATGCATGAACAATTGAACCCCACCCACATCTGTAAATTAAATGACTAAAATAAGAAATGACAGAAGATCTTACATCCTGAAGGATCTTAATGTATTTGTCCATTTCTTCTTCTATTGCTTTAACCAAACTCTTGTCTTCCATGCATACTCTTTGACCAGGTGAGCCCATGTTGAGAAGAAAACCATTGTTAACAGAAGCAGAAGCAGATGGCAAGCCAGGAGCATTTTGTAAAGCAACAAAAGGAAATGCTATGAGATCTACTACTGCATTTATCAGATCTCTAACTCCTGTTTTCCCTCCACCAGGCCCAATCCAGCGGTTCACCAACTTCAGGTGAACACCACTTATCAAGTCGCACAAGAGTTTGACATGTTCATTTTTAATTAAAATCTGACGAAAAGTTGAAGCTCCACTGGAAAGACAGTGACATATTGAAGATACTGTCCAAACAATGCCAACAGGAGATAATCCAACTCTATCATCTGTGAATTCTGTTCCACGAGAAGCATTAGAACCATCGTTGCCTAATAATTCAATAAGAAGAAGAGGAACGCCACTTGCACACAACTGTTGAACAGCTAATGGTCCTCCCCATTTGAGCCTGGATTCTAAAAGGCCAACACATCCATCTTTTAGTCCTTGCCAATATGAGAGCTTCCCGTTATGATTGCAAGGATTTAATTTGTTTTCACTGCCAAATGTATATTTAAGATGATCACATAATGTAGCAGTTCGAGGAATCAAAGGCATTGCAATTTCAGATATTGAAGACTGAACAGAAGACCCAGATTCAAGGGATAGAATAGATGCCAAGGCCAGCATGGCTGATGCACGTTGAGGTTGGAAAGAAGTATTAGTTCTATCCTCAGAAGAAATATGATGGGCAATCACCGAAAGTCGAGCAAGCTGCATTTTTTGTGACTTTGTGAGCATAAACATGGATGAATTTCTTCCAGCTGACTTCAAACATTGTGCAACTACTGCAAGAATGAGGCATGAATGGAGAACAAGAACAGATGGATTATTTAGTTTGCACTTCGCTTTACTTGGTTCTCCACTTTGTATATCTTTGCATAATGACAAAATGGAGAATATCTCTGAAACAATGGTGCCATCACCACCACCACTAACAACAGTAGTAACAGGAAGAGAACTCGGAAGACCACAAAGAAGAGCTGGAACAATTCCATTATGTAGGCAGAACCTTGTCAAAAGCTGAAATAACAAGAATCATGAAAAATTACTGTAAAATTATCCATTGTTTGCTTCAAGGTTTATGCGAGTAACTAAATAATGCTACAACTTCCTTGTCAAAAATAAAAAATATTGGATTGCTCTACCTTGTCTAACTCATGGAAAATGCATAAAACCTGCTGTCATAAAAGGGTCCCAGAAAAAAAGGAGGTAGTACCTGAATACCTGCAGTTGTCGCAGCCTCAAGACGTTGGTGAAAACAATAGAAAAGTGAAACCTGAACAGCTTTGGATCTCAGGAATGCTCTTGTCACTGCGTCAATAACTTTTGCCGACTCAGCTCCAAACAATGGACCTCGCTCATGATCCGCAATATCCAGACGAAGCAAAGAATGACTCCAAAAGGCATTTAAGGGAAATAAGATGGGATTTGTTTTCATGAAAAGGATATCCAGTGCATTTATCAAGGACCAAATAGCTCTACATGCTTCAGAGGCAGCCCGCAGCATATTTGAAGAACCTGAAATAAGACTAGAGCCTGAAGTTGCTAGACAGAGACACAAATGGTCCACTAAACCAGATGTTTTAGCATGATCCAAAATTTTTTTTATTGTTTCATTTTGCATCTCCGGGCCAGAAGTTTCAGAAGATGATCCAAGCACCAGAGCAGTTCTAGACAACATGACCGCAATGCATGCACTACACTCATTGAGGACTTTTCCTGATGCCTCATTAGCCGAAGTAACGACCTGCATTTATTAATAACTTAAAATTTTAAAGTGCTGCAACCTTGCAGGTATTGGAAAATACCAAGACTGTTTACTACAAACGAATTTCTCAAACTGAAATGCATAATAGCATGGGTTCTGCGAAAACTATTACACATTACAAGTACAGTGGAAGCCACATATTGGTTTAGATTGGTATCGTAACATTCCGTATGAATTATCATTTGCAGATGTGAATGAACATGATAGAAAGAGTTTGACCTGTGAATAGATTTCAACAAGTACAACCCAGTGACTGAAATAAGAGCTTGCAGTACTACTCCCACCATTATCTAGCAACATTTTAGTGATAAAGAAAGTCTGCACCAAAAAAAAAAAAAAAACTTGGTTAGCTCGATAATGGGAGAAAAGAGTTGTTAAAGTTAGCTAACTCTCGAACAAAAGAAAGCAAAAGGGAGACAAAAATGAGATTTAATCTAACAGCTTCTACTTTAATGATTTTTTTCTGCGGACCTACTGCTGTATATGACAGACAGGGAGCATAACACTAGCTATCCTCAAAGCTTTACCTAGTTGGGCCACAAATTATGCTTGTGTATAACCCCTTCAACTTTTATGCAACCAAAATAAGGACAGATTGAGAGACAAATTTGGAGAGCTCTTTCAGGCCTGTATTTTCTCCTTTCGGTCTCCTTTCTTCTATAGATTTAGTTGGCTTAGGAGGATCTCTTATCTTCTTTATATCTACTATGTTTTTTTCCTTCAAAATCATTCTTTTATCACTAAAAATATATGAAGCTAATCAGGGTTGAGAAATATATTTTCTGTCAGAATATTTTTGAATAAATGCATTCCCTTTTTCTAAAACCACTATTGAACAAAGAGAACAACCACTATTGAACAAGATCAAAAGAAGTTTTCAGTAGCTCCAAACATTCTGGTCAATGGTCATAAAAAGAAAAGAAATAACAGGATGAGTATCAAAGCAAAGACGTCTAAGTTAAATTTTTCAATGATATACCTTTGCCATCAAGTCAATAACTGCAGATGATTTCAAGCTTATAACATTTCCAATAAATGCAAAAAGCTCAGTTATTAGTTCATCTAGTCGTCCACTAGAATTGAGGGCGCCTGCTGCAACTAGGTTTGAGAGAATTCTCAATGACTGATTTGAATCAAGAACATCCTGATCACTGAAAAATCCTAACAAACAATTAGACCTTACATATGAATAACAAATATGAATATTTTGTTTCTAAATCCAAAATGATATCAATAAAAGACCATGAAATTTCAGGTGCAATACTAGTCAAACCATAAAAAGTTATTGAATCCAGCAGTATGGTACAAGTGAGTTATATTAACATTTGCAATTTTTTTCTCTCAAGGAAAGAAGAAAACTTTAATTACTAAATACCAAGAATATAAGGTAGCATCCTCAACAAACTAGCAAGTACCAGAACACCGAGAAAACAGTGAGAGTGCAATACAATAAATCCATCCAATCCCTCAGCATGTCACATAAGGCGAATTGTATTTCAACACAGCTACCATTAAAATCGGTAAGGCAATCATAAAGCTATTCTATGTTTTTCTAAATATTAGAACAGTTCTGGCCAGCAGAAACACATAAGCGAGACCAACAAGGAGCAACCCGTACATGGAGTACAAGTGAAGCACTTATTAGGAGTTCAAAGAAACTAAAATTTCAAAATAGACTAAACCTTTTCCAACTTTAAATTAACAAGAAAAAATTCTTTCTCCAAAAAATACGTTGCAATAAATTCCAGGAAACGAAGTCCATAAAATGATTGTTAAAAAAGCCCACAAACTCAGACAAATATATCAGGCCGAAATGTTACTTTATAACGCTTACCCACCCCTTACAGAAGTCTTTGAGCCTCAAAGATTTTAGCCATTTCTTAACACACGCCCCATTTTTTTTCCAGCCACACACGTCATTCTTACTTTTTTAACTTTTCTTCCCAAAATACCCATGTTAAACACACACACACACACACACACATCCAACCCGATATGATGCAAATAGGGTTAGGGTGTGTGAGGGACTGAGGGAGTGTGTGGTTAGAAAACATGGGATATGCCAAAAGAATTCAGCTTTACCATAAGGTAATACCCTGTCCATGCGGATTAAAAAAAGGACAATACCCTATCCGAAAATGGTTGTATGGCTCTGGACAAATTTCACCAATAACTTCTCTATGAGAAACGATTTCTCATACACCACATCAACAGAAAAAGAAATGATTCTCAAAATCCTATGCAACCCGTCCCTTCCCTCTCAAGACTTCACACTCCAAAATTCTCTAAGTTAGAAAACAAATCTTAGCAAGCAGCTACAATCATATCAGTGAAAAGGAGACTGAAATCAGTAAAATGGAGTCAAAGTTACATGCAAAATAATAACTCAACCTGAGATGCAAAGCCATCCCAAGTTTTATGATAAAACATCGATGAAACTTTCGGATATTCTACATACTACATTCCACGTTAAAAATAAATAAATAAATAAATAAAAATAAAAAATTTGCTTTTAGTTCGGTAGAGTAGAATATGTCAGGATTTAGGACACTAAGACACGTCGAATACTTCATGTCATTCATAAAGATTCAGGATGTAGTATGCATAATAATCGTAAGCAAGAAACTCATATTTACCTGGAAAGATTCTGAGATCGTTTTGACCATCTTTTGAGTGGTAGCAGAATATGTGCCAATGCTTCATTATCTTGACCAATTATTTTGGCGCCTTTCACTGTGCGGGAGTTATTTTCAAGTCTGTCCAATCTCTGGCAGCCTAATCAAAAATGGTTATGAATATCTCATATCACTGTCTTCGCATAATAAAGTATAAAAATTGTCAAGAATGATTTTTCTATTATAGGAAAATGTTAACGATAAGAAAATATGTCTCATTTATTGCTGTTTCACTATTGTTCAATTATAAATACGTAGGTAAACAATAGTAATTAATACGGTTAAATAATTAATATTATTTTAATGTAATTAATGTAAGTATTAATTATATTTTCTAAGCATTTTAAGATTTAAAATTTATTATTTAGGGTTGAGGGTGTAGTTTTAAGATTTATAATTTGAGTTTTAAAATTTAAGAGCTAAGGTAGGGTTTAACTTTTTTAATTTAAGGGTTATATTTCAAATTTAAAATTTAAGATTTAAGGTTTTAAATTTAAAATTTATATTTTAAGGTTTAAGTTTAAAATTTTAGAATTTAAGAGTTAGGATTTAGAGTTTAAAGTTTAATATTTTAAAGTTAGTGTTTAAACTTTAAGATTTATAGTTTAAAACTTAAGATTTAAGGTTCATAATTTAGGGTTTTAGAGTTTTAAATTTAAAATTTAGGGTTTATAAAAGATTTTAGGATTTTAAGTTTTAGGGTTTAAGGTTTATTTTTAAGATTTAGAATTTTAATTAATATGAGAGAAAATATTTTTTAATTATTATAATTAATATAAGGGAGAGAACATATAAATATGACAATTAATAGAAACGAAAGAAAATAATAGTGATTAGTGCCCTGGGCTGAGGTTAACATAACCCTATATTATATTCAACAAAAATAAGACATTTTGTAAATCATTCTTCAAAAAAAAAAAAATATTTAGAACTCCAAATCTATTGTTGACAGCAGATAACCGAAAGTTAAATCTATATTTGACTGGCGTTGCAAAAGACTTAACAGGAACTGACTGGATGTTAGAGACATAATATTAGCAGGGTAAACTAGAAATTTTAAGAGCAGAAACAAAAACTGCTTAATTAACCAAAGTCCAAAACACAATAACGCAATCTCCATCACAGAAAAAGGATTCTAAAGTAAATGTCAACATAGAGATTTGAGGTTAAGAGTATAAAATAATGCTGGAGTGACACCATATTTCTCCAAATAAGCCATGAAGTGTTCACATAGTACTAGTAAGCAGGTAAGAAAATAAATAAATAAACTTTACCTGGCTCTTCCACACAATTTTGGTTTGAAAATTCTGGGGAATCGTCATGTATATTAGGACCATTTAACGGAGCTTCACTCCGAAGGGGCGATGCAATATTCTCAGTAGCAGCCGTAGAGTTGCCTTTACGTATGAAAGTGTAAATCACCATGAAAAAGAAATAAAATGAAATCATGTATGAAGACGAAATCTTCTGTGGAATACGTACTTTCAGGACTAGAAGCAGCTTGAGATGTTTTAGTTTGAATGTTTTTCCCCTCACCTCTGTATGCTGCCTCCAAGCCAACCGGTAAACCAGATATCTCGCGCATTTCCTGGTTGAATAGTACTACTTGATATTTGCTAAAATAACTAAAACTAATTTACTCCATTTCATATTTAACCAATACTTTGCACATAAAGGAGGAAATAGCACCTGTTGTATAACTACATTCGAAATAAATTTTTGATATGGCTTACCCTGCGCTCCAATTCATCTGTTGTTTCTTTAACGAACGGGTGCTCAAGGAGAGCAGGCCAAGTCAGTCGACTTTCTGGTGCCTGGTTGGAATAAATTCCAAAACCAAAACATAATATAGTCGGTGTAAATGAAAGTCATATTTTAGTAGTAAAAAGGGGAGATAATGACAACAAAATTACCTTGTTAAGCAAACCCTTTAGAAAGCTTTTGAAATGTGGAGACATGTTATCAGGATATTTGACAGGATCCTGAAATAAGCATGAAAAAACAATCTGCCCTTCATTACAGTGCATCAGAGATTGAAATAGCATGTGTCATTGAGAAAATGTACCTTAACAATGTGTCTTATGAGAGCATATACAGAATTTGTATAAAATGGAGGTTGGCCAACAAATAATTCGTACCTGTTATGAACACGAAAATTCAGCTTCAGATAAATAGCAAAGAAAACGAGACGGAGAAGCTTTGTGCAATAAAACAGGTTATGATATAATCTGATTTTCACAATGTACAAAAAATAAAGGAGGGTAAGCTTGCAAAACAAGATAATCAAGGAAAACACTTTTACAATTATAGAATAGATAGATAGGAAAAAGGGAAGGCAACAGTTGAGTATCTCAAGCAAAAATATGGGAAACAATCTGCTGCTTGCATGAAGCTAGTAGTTTTCTGCCAAAATAAATAACTCTCTCTATCTTGTTTGAACATGAAAAAGATAACCAATTACATATTTACCAAAGATGAGTTCGTATTATAGTTAGAGAGGAGAAAGAAAGATTTCTCTCTCTCTCTCTCTCCTCTTTTATGGCCTTAAAGAAAGAGCGCGATACTGGAAAATGGTAAAGAAGTCATCATTAACTACTTGTGATGTATCCTGCAAAAAAAATCCAAAGACCATCCGTATTGTAGCCATCTATTCCTTATATGGCTAAGAAAATTATACCCCTCACCCACTATTCCTTTCCATCACTCCAAGTGTCCTCTCATCATTAGATCAAAATACATCATAAGCCATCAGGCCTAGTATAAGAACACAACTTATAGCAGTAATTGCACTCCCCCATACTGAACTTTGCACTTATAATGTTGCATTATACAGAATAAATATGACCAACTTAATTCAGGGAAAAAAAGAAGAGATTTATAACGTTAATGCATTTGCTTGGGATAAAAAGAAGAACCAACAAAAAAAAAAAAAAAAGAAAGAGAGAGAGAGAGACACTTAACATACAGTATAACACCAAGAGACCATAAATCCACAGTATGAGTGTAAGGTTGTTCACGTACAAGTTCTGGAGCCATGTACAATGGAGTTCCTGTAAAACAAACCATTCAATGAAATTTACAGATAGTAGCATTGTTACTCAAGAATGTAACATATTAAAACCACATTTAGATAAATAAAGTCATTTACGATAAGCCTAACCTTTTATGGATCGCAAAACAACAGTATTTGTGGACATTGCACGTGCAAACCCAAAATCACAAAGCTATCACAAATCCATGGAAAAAAAATTAAAACATGAGTGAAAATATATTTTTATACTAATGAAAGCCAAACTATCATTAAATAGTAAAAAAAACAACGCAGTGTCTTAATGGAGAACGAGTGGTTACAGAAATGTTTAGCAACTTAGCAGGCATTTAAGAGGTAAGTGAGTCCTAACAGACATACACATATATATGACAATTATTAAGGCAAAAAAAAGTCAACCAACACAATAAAATTATATAAAAAGCTCGAACGACCTAGAAAATCATAAAGGTACCTTAACCACTACACCGTCTATGCCTGACATTTCTTTCATAGAAGAATTCATCAAAAGAGAGAGACTATAAGATCAGGGGACTAGAAATCCACCAAGGACGGCATTAAAAAATAAAGAATAGAAGAGAGGAAAATATCAACCCAAAATAAAACGCTGATGTTGATACATAAATGATGATTCAGAAACAGTTTTTTTCCCTATTAACCATATACGCATTCTTACATACATAACTCATTAAATTCAGATAAAGCACATTGCAGAAAGCATTTTAAATAACAAAAAACTGATGATAATGCCATAAGGATCTGAGTCAAATCTTATCAGCAATTTGTGTAACAAGTTTGACAGCAAAACAGAAGATATAGATTAGGAATTAAAGATATGTCAACCATCTCTGCTTGTCTGATTGAACAAAAGGAGTTAATTCAACCTTAACAACAGATCCAGCGCCAATGAGAATATTCTGTGGTTTCATGTCACGATGGATAATACGGTTGGAATGCAAGTAATGTAAGGCTTTCACCTGCATTTAGCCAAACAAACCCAAAATGAACAAACAAAACATAGTGCCTATCTATGTATAACAATACTCTCTTCTATTTTAAAATTAACAGACAGAAAAGGCATTGGTTGGTAGAAAAATACCAATTGCTTTGCTATTGCTTGAACTTGTTCTTCAGGAAGGCACTTATCGTCCTCAAGAATCTCAAATAGTTCACCCTTCAAATAAAGAAACAGCATCAGCATCTGATATCATATCAATCCTGACCGGTTCCACAATCGGCATTCAGCTAATTGCTCAAATTTAGTCCTTTACTTAATATGTAAGATTTCTGAGATTAAACAATAGCCCCAATATCTGTCCAAAGGTCAGCTGAGTAAATGACAGAAAGAACAAACAATTACTTGTGCAAATTCTGTGACAACACAAAACTCTTGTGGGCTTTCAAAGGAGTCGAGCATTTGAATAATATTTTCATGCTTCAGCTTTCTTAAGATCTGCAAAATTCATGTACACAAGTATCAAAACAACTGTTAAAAAATAAAAACATCAAATAAAGTATAATAAGGGATTTTCATAGTATTATGAGTATGACAAACTCTGTAAGAAGAAACAAAATTTAACAGAAATAGCGTAGATACCAGTTTCTTGCAGCTTCTCCAACTACTTTTTCCATCTCTATAGCTGTCTATCCACATGGACTACTTACAAGCTTTTTCTCAGGACTTTTTGGATTACATTAAAAAACTAATCTAAGTGACTTCAACTCACAGCCACTGCATATAGGACAGTAGGACAGTGAATTTCGTGCAACACTAAATTTTATTAGATAGATTTTGTATAACCACTAACAGGAAATTGGCATCTATTCCTCAAAATTGTTGAGCAGTAAAACTATATCTTCACTTTTGAGCAAAGTAAATGACTTCAATACCAGATACAAGCATGCATTTTTCCCATGTAAAAGTTGAGAAATCATTCAATTAGACAAGGAAAAAGGACGCTTCCTAGCAAAGAATTTATAATCAACAATGGAAAAGAAAAAATCAATTACCTCGATTTCTTGTCGTAAATTATGAATGTCTTTCTCGCTTTTCCCATGTTTCATTATGAATTTCATTGCAACAGTCTGATAGCCCAAAAAAAAAAAAAAAAAACCTTAGTGCATATGAAATAAAATAATTTAAAAAATATTCACCATAAATTGCTTAAGTACCTTTCCAGTATACTTTCGCCTGCCCTTGTACACCTTCCCAAACGAACCTTCACCGACAAGCTCGATGACATGGTAATTTTCGACGCCCATTCTTGAATCTACGAATGAAACTAGAAAATCAGTTTCATGCAATGAAAAGGAGAAGAAGAACTCACCACTGCACAAAGAGAAGGGAGGCCAGAGAAGGAGGGGAACGTACTGAGTAACTGGTATCTGGCGGTGACCGGAGGATCTCGCCGTCTTCCGTTAGGCGGTGGCTGAGTTTTGTTGCTTGAATCCTTTGAAATCAGGTTCAGAAGAGAGGGGGATCGGTTGGTGTCTGAGCGACACAGAAAATGAGCAAGATGAGATTTGAAAATGCAGGGAGGGAGAGAGAAAGAGAAGGTGACCTTTTTGAAATTCTTCCCGCTCACCGAATAGATTTTATGCGATTTAATGTTTTTTATTTGTACGCGTTTTTTATTAAAAGTTTTTAAAAAAGTTTGTAGCCGTTATTTTCAATTCTTGTCTTTTTTTCCATAGTTAAAAAAAAAAGTATATATATATATATAAGAATTTCGAAAAAATTTGACTATGATATCAAATAGTTATATTGAATCGTTAACTAATTCAGCCAAGACTTCATCTTTTATTTTTCTTACTTACAAAATAATTTTTACATCAATGGAAGTCTTTTATAATTCAATTTTATACTCTTAAACCAATTCTATTGTTAATTTAAAAACTATTTTTTAACATATTTTCACCATTCAAAGGGTGATCGCTTGACATTTACAACTAGCACCATCTCTTATATAAGCTACTTGATTTTAAGGAATATGCATGGGATAAAAGAAAATTTAATCTGAGTTAAAAAGAGAAAATATTTGTAAAATAAGGTTATAGTTCATTTAAGCAATTTTTTAAGAGATATATAAATAAAGAAAAATATTGTTTAAATTGTATAAAATAAAATAAATAAATAAATAATTATAAAAAAAAATTGTTATCCAAAATTTTACTTTATTATATTAACTAAAACATTATAAAATAATACTACAAAAATTGAATACTTGTTATTTTATTATTTATAAGACTAAAAAAATCTATAAAACAAAATATAAAATACATTTTCAGAACAACAAATTTTATCTCATCATAATAGGACTTTAAAATTTAAGTTAAAAATTCTTAAAGGAGATAATGAATAAAGTTGTTCTTACACTATTTAAATATAGGATCAATTAATTCATATTCAATAAGAAAACACTAATATACAGATCCCTTCTAACAAAACGATTTCAAGATAACTAAATTTATGTTAGTTTCTTTCATCTAAATCTAATAATTCATTATTGAGTTTATGATGAAAATCTAATAGTTGTTTTCATTTGGACATGGTGATTCCCACCCCCTTTAAAGCCTTGTTCTGAGCCAACATAAATACATGACTGAGTAACTTAGATAGATGAGAAAGCCAGCCACGACCACTTTCACAACAACTTCAACAAGAGGTCCATCAGCACAAACTCAGATTGGTACAACAGTGTTCCAAATGTTCAAACTATAACAGGGACCAATTGATTTATTATTGTGATTCCACAGTCCACCATTGAATTGGAATTGAGCTTTGACCAATTGAACTTACGTCTAATTCCTGATTATTTTTATGTTTCAGTTAGTTTTACAGTTACATTACAATGTTATACATTATACAGATATCAAATAAACAATGTAACAATTAATGAGCCAAATTTGATGCTAGAAGATTTTTCCATTGGTTTTCTTATGTTGTTCATGATCACCACCAGCAAGTAAATTCTCCCTGCCAAGCAAAATTTCCATGAAAACATCGAAAATCAGTAACCCAATGGAAAGAGGTATTTGCAGAAAAGAAAACAGAAAGGCTCAACTAAAAACCATATGCCTATTTCAATGTCAAATTTTGTGCGCTGATGTGATGATATGCAGTTTAAATCTTGAGTTCTATATATGTGAATGTGCAAGTTAAATAGGTCAAAAAGCGATCAAGATATTGAAGGACAAGATTGCTACATAAAATGTATTCAGAAAGAAAGAATCAAAGAACAATCCTCCTAAGATGCAATTGCAAATAGGTGCATGCATGAATGCGCAATTTCTTGTGATGACAATACGTTTAACAATAAAAATCTAAAGAAAGATCAAAAAGAAACTTAAAATTATATATATAGCAATGCAGTTCAAGGACTAATACACTTGGTTTGGCCATTAAAAAGAGATTATGCAGTTTGGGCTGCATACCCAGACAAGAAATTCTCAATTACGGACTAAATTGTTAATCTTTACAAGCTCCTAAAAGAATCCATTTCTGCTCTAATTGATTTTCAGGTTATATAAATCATATAAGTCACACCAAATACCTGAGTCTTCCACAAAGGCGTGCTAAGTCATCTGATCCAGTCCTAAATGCAATTTCCTCAATCTCAGAAGCATTAGACAGAGTCACACTATCAGCAAGCGCAAACTCGCACAACTCCTTTAAGGAGCATGCATCAGTCAATACAGCAGAATGGCCTCCACCAGCAGCCAGTTTTCGGACTTCCCCAACACACCTGCCAGCTTGAAATTTCAGAAACATATAGAACATATCAAACGTGAAGAACTGCTGAGCTACGGATACATACCAGTCAACAGGTGATGGATACCAAGCATATGTAGATTTCTCGTTGGCTGCTTGACCATAACTATTGTAACCCCATCCGTGGATTCTGCCATCCTTCGTGGAAATAAGAGTGTGGGAATGTCCACATGCAACTAATTGAACACCTTTTGGAACAACTAAAGCTGGAATATTTCGGAAAAATGTCTTAGAATCATTAGGAACACAAGTAAAGAATCCGGTTTGGGGGCCAAGACCTAACTGCCCAACTTGACCACCACCCCAAGCATAAAGAGCTCCTTCCTGAGTCACAGCACACGTATGTACACCACCACATGCCACATCTTTTATTAGAATGCCATCAAGGGCAACCACTCGCCTTGGCAGTAACTCTTTTTCCCCATACTGGAGGGAAGAATGCCCAAGCTGACCCATACTGCCAAGCCCCCAAGTGTAACTACAAGGTCCAAGAAAATTATTACAAGTGAGGAATATTATCAAATTATAGGAAAGCGGTAATTTAGAATCAATCATTATATGAGCATCTTCTGATGGAACTCCAAGATACAGCTTTTTTGGAATGAATAACTCCTCATTGATGACAAAAATGTCTAGAAAAATGAACCTTAATAATGAACAAAGGAAGAAGAAACTCAAAATGACCAACTAGCTTGTGTAATTATACACTAAGATAGATACTATAACAGAATTGATCCCCTTAAAGTTTTAGATAGGTTATAAAAAAAGTACTCGTGCTCATTTCCTGCCTTACTTTACTAGCTGTACAGTACTACCACCCCCCCCCCCCCCCGGGTCTCTCCAGCATACCATATTATGCCTCAAGAAATCAGTAACTAAGTATAACTATCATTCTGTTATGGTGGTAAGCCTTTACGAACAGATATCACTTAGAAATAGTATCATTCCATTGTTTCAACAGAATAGTAAACTATGCTACTGCAGAATGAATTGGTACACACTTTTCCAAATGAAGCTCAGACAGATGAACTAAGTAGCATTATTTAAGAATCAAATATAAGAAGTAGGAAACCAGGAATATATGACTGTAGTGAACCATAGCTTTTTATGGTATAACCAAGCCAAGGGAATAGAGACTTGCATAATAGATGCAGCATTTCCATTGCATCTTGTCTGCTGAGGTGTGATTATGTGTCATGCGGATAACCACAATTCTCATGCTTAAATCTAGAAAATCCTTCAAGTCACTTACACCTCGCCCTTTTCAGAGATGGCAGCTGTGTGGTACTCCCCGCATGACACTTTGGTAATCTTCACGAGCTCAGGGGCTTCATCAAGGAACATTGCATAAGCATTAATTATACGAGGGCCCTGAAGTCCTTCACAAGTAACACCTCGTCCAAGTTGACCATACTCATTGTAGCCTGGTTTAGGGAAACAGCAATAACACACTGCTAAATAGGTGGCAAGAAATCCAGTTCACAAAAGCTCAAGTTTCCTTTCCAACAATCAGTAGACTATAAATTTACTATCGTTGACATAAAAGATATAAAAAAAAAAAATTGATGTAAAAAATAACAGTTTAAGAATCATATCAAGTATATTTTGTAAAGACAATTCATGAATACAGATAAGAAATTACCCCAAGCTTGTAGTAGACCTTCCTCAGACAAAGCTACAACATGGACAGCCCCACAAGACACTTGGCAAATAATCTGTCAGAAGTGTAATAATAAGCATGACAGAAAAACAGGAAGCTAAACATAAAAGCACCCAATGCCATAGATTAGAAATTATATCCCTTTAAAGGAGAATATGACAACTATATATTATACTTTTCATTAGATTTTTCAAAGTTAAATCCAAGCATATGAATGTTATATTGCACATATATCATGATTCTCAAGAAACCTACAAACTATAATGCAGGGTAAAAGGCAATATCATAACAAAACTTAGTTTACAGAAGCAGTTGCTAAAGCTGTGGCAGCAATTATTTTCCTTAAATATGCATGTAGACAAAAGATAAAACAGACAAGTCATGCATATATCTCCAACTAAAGCAATTAACTCATAGGGGTTCTTCTTCTTTAAACCCAATAAAGAAATAGGTTTGTGAGACATGTGTTAGGCAACATGCAACCTTCTCTGGCCTCATAAGTGATAACACAACAGACTTTATAAATTAGAAGTTGTACAACGTAAAGAAGAACATTGATCACATATTACAATGACTACAGAAAGAAAGCTGCTCAAGGAACAAACATGTTTCTATAAAGCATATAACCTGAGCAAAGCAAGGAATGATCCTTAATAAAGGGATTCCCAAAATCCCAAAATCATATTAAGGAAGGAGCACAAATCATACGCAATATATTTCCAAGAGAAAAACATCTCTAACATGTATATTCAAGAAACAAATAGATGGAATGGTATGGTTAAATTCTGCAAAGATCACAGAAAATGATAAGACCCTTTATTTCTTTGCTTCTCTACTCCTTGTCATTTAAAAATGTGGGACCTCAGGTTAATTTACAAATAAATTTAACACACTGCAATAACACAAACATGCAATCAAGACTGATCAGTAAATGTTGCATCATTTATGTTAATTGCATGTATACATATATATATGTATAAATATATCTCTATATATGTAACTATCCTTACTGTGTTTGGTGTGAAAGCCCCCCAGAACAAACGAGGAAGATTTGACCCCTGTGATACAAAGGAGAAACTTTTTAAAAAAAAAAAAATTAAAATAGAAGATGCATAGAAGAAATGAATTACGATCTGCCTAATATATTGGGAAACTTTAAAAAATTATACCTGGTTTTGTCCCCAAACCCAAAGCCTTCCAGTTGAGATTGTACCATCATTTTCACGAGGTTCTGCAATGCAAGCTGTACAATGTGCTCCACAAGACACAGATTTCACAAACTCTGTTTGCAGTTGTTTTACTTTCTTTGGATGTTTTCTTGGCTCCTCAGTTCCATCTCCCAATTGACCAAAGTCATTAGCCCCTAGAATATGGATACACGTAAGTCTTGGTTTTATGTTCCCTAACCATTAGAGTGTATGCTATTATTAAAAGCATACATACTCATGGTCACCATTTTACATTCAAAATGAAAAATTTCTCCAAAGGATCTTGTTATCTTCGAAGTTTTTTACTGTTACTATCACACGAAAGTGATGAAAACAATTCTAGTCAACAAGGATAACAAATTTGCAGGTGATAGTCTCCATTGCAAAACTCCAAAGCCTATAAAGGGATCAAAATAAAAAATCTGATTGAACATATCTTAAACAAGAGTAGAAGGTTCACACCCCAAGTGAAGAGTGACCCATCAGAGGCTACTGCTGCAGTATGCTCACGACCGCAACTAACATCCAACCACCGTGCATTGATACTAGCTGGACATCCAAATAGCTCTGGAGGCAGCTGCTTGGGAATCCTCAGTTGGTCCTCTTTCCCCTTTCTACCCGTCTGCCCAGATTGGTTGTATCCCCATACATAAATTGCACTCTTCCTTGGAACACTCACAGGTCGGATGGTACCAAAAATCTCGTCAATATCCATAGACAGACCTCAAAATCTGAAAATAGGACAGAACCAGCACTGGTAAGTACAATCGATGAGACATATGGGTTGAAATCCACAACAAATAAAAATCAACAAGAAAACACTGATGATGGAAAGCAAATGCCTGAAAACAGAATATGATGATAGGAAATTCCCCAGCTAAAGCCAGAAGAATTTCAATGCCCAAACAGATTAGTTGAAGACTAACTATACTTTTCGCATTTGATTTTTAAGAAAACTGACAAGAATAATCCTCATTGTGTTAATTATACCCCAAATTTCCAGATGATGAAAAGATTCCTCCAACCAAGTCAAATGTTGGACTTATGATGAAATGTTGAAACTCATTTCTTAAAGTCAAAACGGAGACAAAAAGGGAAACTGCAACCAAATAATGCATATTTGGGATTATAGAATCTTAAAGGAAATGGAAAAACAAGGGTTAATCTTGAGCTAGGGTTTCGGATGAAACAGTCAATGAAAAGCAGAAGTAAGCTTCACCTCAGAAATTGGCGGCAAAAGAAACGGGAAAGGAGCGCCCGAATAGAAAAAAGCAATTGTATTGAATTCACCAAGAAAAACGGAAACAATTTGGAGCCAAGAGATGCGAGCGAAAACAAAAGACAAACCGATAGCTGTCGCAGTTCCAGGAACCTGGGAATTGGGGCGGGTATAAAAGATGGCGGTGCCCGGTTATTGAAGGAGCTCCATAGCCCGCCCCCTACCACCTTGGAATTTTCTAGAATCACTCGTGACTTAACAGAACATAACAATGTCTTTCTTTCCCATATGACTAGATGAAATAAAATAAATTTTGACATAAATTATTGTTAAGTGCCTAAAGTTATAAATTTTTTAATTTATTGCCTTTTAGAACATAAAAATAAAAATAAAAAGTTAAAATACTTTTATTGTATAAAATTATAAAATATTAATCAATAGTATTGATTATTTAGTTTAGAATTAAACATATACATATATATAAATATAATAATTGTAAAAAATAAGATGTGATTTTGTTAATAAACAAATTCAATTTAAGGATAAAAAAATTGCCCTCAATAAAAAAAAAACTGTAAGAAAATAAAATAATTATACTTTCATTTTGTTTTAGTTAATAAAATAATAACCATTAGTCATATGAAGTTTTATCAGGCCTAAAATGATATAAAGTGCAACTTTAGAATCTAGTATTGGAACAAATAATTTAAAAAAAAAAAATTACCCATTTGGTTGAAGTTTAAGAAAAGTTCATTTGACTTCAAACAATTTTTTTTTTTCAAATTAGTTTTCACATACCTTATATAAAAATTTAAAAAATTGTCATATAAAATTATAAAATATTACTTGGTACTATCAAATTATTTTGTTAAAAAAATAAATTATATATTACCAAGATATATTTTGTAATTCTTGCAAATGTAGCAAGCATTTGCTTAATAGGGTATTATCTTCTAGGGTATTGTGTTTTACAGCCCTCACTTTTTACAAATATCATTCCCGTTAGGATGAAATGACTAAATTGCCCTTATGGGTTGAAAGAAAGCCAACATTCTCCTTTCGCTTTCTCCAGTGAAACGACTCTTTACATCTATTTTGAAAGAGAAAACAGCTCTCCAAAACTAATTTATTCTTCAAAACAGCTGTAGAGAGCCGTTTTGGTCATATTTTTTGACCTATAGAGCCGATTTCATTCCTCGCATGTTTATAGTATTTAAAACGACTGTTCAAAGCCATTACAAGAAAAAAAAAAAAAAAACAGCCATCCATGACCGTTTTCTTCTTGAAAACAGCTATGGACAGCCGTTTTAGACATCCCATGGGTCTCTATTCCTTCTTATGGCCAAATGCTGCAGGGAGGATAATTTTAGAATTTCAAATTTTTTTTTTAAGTGAGGGGTGGTATTTGTAAAAGGCGAGGGCTGTAAAACTCAATACCCTATCTTCTACAGCCCCCTCTTAAACAACCACCACCCCCCTCTTTAATTTTTTTTAATTCTAAAAATGTCCTTTCATCACAATCACTCCCTTCTTCTCTTCTCTCTTCTCCTGTAAGCCTTACCAAAAATGCTTGTGCATAAACATTTTTACCTAAAAATTCTTATAGAGGAGCGTTTCTGACAATAAAACACTTATGCATAAGTGTTTTTAAAAATTTCAATAACCCTCAATGCCTCTTTAAAGGCGTTGAGAGTAAAATATGTATATATATATATATTATTAAATTTTAATAAAAAATATTGTTATGTGATAAAATTTTATAATTTATATTAATATTATAAATTATAAATATATATATATATAATATATATATTCTTAAGTCGGTGAAATATATATATATATATATATATTATATATATATATATATATATATAATTTATAATATTAATATAAATTATAAATTTTTATCATATAATAATATTTTTTATTAAAATTTTTATTTTATTAAAATATTTTTATTATAAATTATTATATATTTAATTTTATATATATATATAAAACAGTTATAGAGAAGCGTTAGTATCCTCAACGCTTCTTATATATACATAATTTTAAAAATATTATTAATTATTACATATTTAATTTTAAATTTATTTATTTATTTTTTTAATTATTAACGCCTATGCATAAATGTTTATGGTATTAGATACTACTCATCGATTTGAAACAAAAAATATAATATATAAATCTTATTTTATATGTAATTAAACTCTGTACAAATAATATAGACCTAAAAATTAATTTTTTAACTTTTATAAATTATAAAAATAACAAAAGCAATGAGAAGAAATTATTAAGTTTTCTTCGGTTCTATAGCCATCGTGCGGGGTGGGGGAAAAACACGAGATTAATTCTTTCAGCCAGCAAGGGCATTACGGTAAGGGGGATGGTTGTTAAAGAGGGGGCCGTATAATACCCTGCTTAATAATCTTTTCACAAACTTCTAAAATCAACCAAAAATTTCCCGGGAAATTCTCCTTTCTCACCGTTTTGGTCTTCCCTTGTAGGTGCGGTTGGTGGGGAGATGAAGTCAGCCAACGACTTTACCAATATTGTAAGAATTATTGATGTTCTCCATTCTCCTCTCTCTGTCTCTCAAAAGCTTGCAAAAATTGGTGTTCTCGCAGGTATTCTTTCTTTCATGGCATAACACCTCTTAAGTATCTCACTGTTTAACCCTTTTCAATTTCATTCATTTTTACATCAAATTAATTAGATTTGCTCTCTGTTTTTCATGTGTTCTTCCATGACTCTTTCCCTGATTATTCTACACTGTTGTGTTTAAAAGACTGCATTTTTTAAATTCTATGGTTTGGTTGTTCTGGGATTGATGATGAGAAAGAGACAAAGTAAATGTGCTGCCCTTGGTTTAAAAATTTCTTCTAGGAAATCAAAATCTGGTCCTGAAAATTCGTGGGGCTTAATTTTATCCAAATGATAGAACTTAAATTACCCAAAGAACTTAGCAAAGATCTGCCCTTTACCAGTTCAATTCCTTAGTTTTAAACAAAATTCGGCTTTATGATCTAAGAAGGATTGGCTCAGAGGGTGGAAATTTTTGGTTTTAGTTTTAGTGCTTGGGTTTTCCCGTTGTGTGTAAAGAGAGTTTGAAATGTACCAGGGATAACAGGAGATAAGCAAACTAAAACTGAAATAAAGGGTTTTCATCAACATCTAACTGTGCATTTAAGAGAGATAAAAGTTGAAAGGAAGAAAGTTTTAGAGGAATTATATGGTATTTCATGGGGATATCCCAGAGGAGCCATGGCTCCCCAAGATTGAAAAAAGCAAAGTAGAGAATATTGGCATTGTAGCTCCCTGCATGGCAAAGGATACCCTTAGGTCCCTCCAATGTGAAAAGTTTCTATGATGTTGGTATTTCACCAGTCTACTCTTAAATATTCTCAAACATGTTGCATTGTGTCAAGTACATCTCTTAGAATCTAAGCCCTGGCCAACCCCAAAACTTGATTTTTATGCTCTGAAACATACTAATATGAGTCTGATATTCGTCATGTTTCTGTGTGGATGGCCATATCTGACATCAATCCCAGCTTGCCATATCAATCTTTCTCCCATTTTGCCAAACCCATTCATTCTTGTGGGATCCCATTCTCCCATGATAAGGTAGTTGTGAGATATTCAAAAAGTCAGCCCTTGGATTGTTTGAATGAGTTGATTTCAGAAATCAGTTATGATAATCAAATAGGTTGTCGGAAAATCTTTTTCTTGAGTTATCTACACGTGCTCCTGTATTATTCCTCTTACTTTAACTGGAGAGTGCAGAGAAATATGAAACAACCTATATTTGATATGTTAAGGTTCCCACAGTAACATCCTTATGATTATCGTAAGACTAAGAAGCTTTTCTGTCAAGCTATGTTTTCCCCATAGAGAAGGACTATACTATTGTTGATCACAGTCTTGGCATTGATTTATGTTATAATGGACCACAGGTACAGCAGGATCATGGCCCAGTCTGCAGATACCAACACTGACAAGAAACTTGTTCGAGTTGATATTAGTTCAGATACTGTATGCCCATGGTGCTTCGTTGGTAAAAAGTATCTAGACAAAGCCATCTCTATCTCTAAGGATCAATATAACTTTGAGGTCTTACTTCTCTCTCTCTCTCTCTCCCTCCTTGTACCCAAATGGGTAGGGAGCATGACTTCCTAATTGCTTTTTAAACTTGATTTACAGTTAAAATGGCATCCTTTTCAACTTGACCCCACTGCCCCTAAAGAAGGCATTGACAAGAGGGAGTATTACAGAAGAAAGTTTGGATCTCGGTCAGAACAGATGGAAGCTCGGATGTCAGAGGTTTCTATTTAATCAATCTTAAAACAACATTTGTTATTGTCAGAGGTTTGTCTTAAAACAAAGTTGTTATTCCAATTTGGTATTTGCAGGTTTTCAAGACCATTGGCCTGGAATATAATCTGTCTGGCCTAACGTAAGCTTGAGGATCGCGTTGCAATTCTTTAATAGACAACTTTTACGATCCATTAGTGGGTCACTTGAAAGTGGAGAGCTCTGAAGAAGCTTTCTGTATTTGAGGATCATTGGATTCAACTAATGTTGTCTAATTTATACACAGGGGAAACACTTTGGATAGCCATAGGCTCATATATTTTGCTGGGCTGCAAGGCGTTGGCAAACAACGTGATCTTGTAGAAGAACTGTGCCTTGGTTACTTCACTCAGGCGAAATACATTGGTGACAGGTAATTGTGTTCATTCTTTTTCTTTTGTTCTTCTCTATGGGAAACTAGTATTATCAAAAGTTGCTATGGCTGTTCCATAAGGGGTCTCAGTAATCTGCATGTTTTTCTATAGCAAGTCAATGGTGTTGTTTAAGATTTTAGTATTCTATCATTCCATTTTGTCTTCTCTTTTTGTTAAACTCCAATGTTTTTGTGCTTTATTATATTAAACATATATAGATTGTTTTTCTTTTGATGGATGAATCTGCCTAGAGATGACTTTACAGTAGATCAGTTTACTCAATTTGGAAAATAAAATACTAGCTTCCTTCAAAAGGAGTCCTTTCAATGGTGAAGTTTCAAGTGCTCTGTATTAAATTAAATAAAAAATCATACCTCATCCTTCACCTGAAAGCTTAAAACTTTTTAGGTTAAATTGGTTCTTAAGTCTTAACAGGGCATTAAAGTTGCTTTGAGGAGATTGAATCCTTCTACCCCTTTCTCAATTAAATTGAAAATTTGGCACATAGTATTGACAGTACGAATGATATCAAATGTTTAAATCGCATGGAAATAGATGTTATGTGTGAAGAAATGAGAATACAGGTCCAAAAATATTAAGTGAGATTGCAGAATGACCAAGTGCCTTGTAAAATGGTTCCTAAAATGACAAGCATTGTCATTTGCAATTTGGATGCAGGGAATTTCTGCTGGAATGTGCTAGCAAGGCTGGCATAGAAGGGGCATCAGAGTTTCTGCAGGATCCCAATAAGGGGCTGAAGGAGGTAACTTTTTATCCAAGCAAACTTCTTTCTGCTGCATTTGGTTTCCAAATGATGAAATATTTGGTCACCTCGTTCAATTTCTTAGCATCTTTTCTCCTTCACATCTGCACGCAATGTTGGCTTATCTGATCTTCTTTGTAATTATTGAGCCATAAAGTTGTGCTACTGCAATAGAACACAATATTGTGGTAATACATGAAAAACACTCGTGCTGATCTTGTTTTTATTTTTCTAACTAGGTTGAGAATGAACTCAATACATACTCAGCAGACATTACTGGCGTACCATATTTTGTGGTGAGTGCATAAAATCTCAGTTATTATTGTATTAAACTTTAGAATCATCCTCACCCAACCAAACATCATGCCCAAGATCCACCAATCAAGTCTGAACGATGCGGCACAAAGTGAACTATTAGATTGACCAAATGATACAATTTGATCCATCTAATAATTCATATTGTGTCACAGCATGGACTGCAGTTATTACGTATTTGTTTGATTGAATGCAATAAATTCAAAGCCCTAAATAACTTGTGGTTGAGTGATAATGAGATTGTCCTTAGGTCTTGTTTGTGAGTTTTGTGTTCGAATCCAAAGTTATAACTCAATGTGCCAACAGAAAGAATCATCGTCGCTCAGCAAATTGATTACTTGAATATTTTGGCAGATTAATGAGACACACAAGTTGAGTGGTGCCCAACCCCCTGAAGTTTTCTTGAGAGCTTTCCAGGTATCTACAAGTTGATTATGCAGCTCCTGCATATGGATGAAACAGTGGAAAAACTAAGTTTGGTCTTCAGCATGAGAGCTTTATCATACTCTGATTTGAACTTACTACTAAATTTTAAGACATGGTGCATGCCTTATTCTACTTTTCACTGCTTCCAAATTCAGTGATTATGAACTGAATGACCTTGGATTTGTATGCTATTGAATTGAACAACATCTGTTGTATATCATATAATCAACGGTACTTATGAACAGGGAAAAAAATAAATAGAGTAACTTGTATACTGATGTTATTCTTGTCTTGATGAAACTTGTATAGAGGAGTGAAATTACAAAAATCACAAAATTACCATTAAAATGTAAGTTTTTGACAAATTAACAGGGGAAAAAATGAAAATCAACGTCAGATGCTATTCTAATGTACATGTATTATGTTTTATGCTAAAAAAAAAAAATTAAAAATAATAAATATTGCGATTGAGTTGTGGATTAAGTTGAGTCTAAGTTAAAAAAGAGTAGAAGAATAAGACAAATAGGATGTGCGATTTAAGCCTATTATGACTTTTAAATCAATGAAATAGTTTGTTATAAATAGTAAATAATTTGGGGTTAGTAAAGTTGACACTACTCCTAATAATATTCTTGTCTTCTCTAAATTGAAATTTTTGGATTCCCCATTTATCTTTAACAAAAATAAATAATTCAAGGTCAAAATTTACTTATCTCCATAAATGAGCTACTATTGATAAAAAGTCTCACCTTCAATGTAAAATGGAGATACTTAAAAATAAAACTAAAAAAAATACAGTAAATTAATTATGCAGCACTGACCACTGTAATTAACAGCAGTGTTCAGTCTCACAAATTGAATTTGCAAGGTCAAGTTCTTGATTTAAAAAATATCTCCTATTATAAAATATAACCTTTTCTATCTAATAGCCAAAATAATAATGATGATGATGATCACAAAGTTGGAAATTTTCTAAATTTTTTGGACATTTTTCCAAATCTTATTCTTCTTAAGAAAGGAATTAGAATTAGAATTGTCTAACTAATCACTTAAAATAAGATAAAATACGTTAATATGTTTCATAATCCCCTTTGAGCTAATCTCTTGAAACAAGTTACTTGTTTCACAGTCTCTCGTCCAATGAGTTATAATCCATTTGGACTAATTTTTTTTAAGACTCAATAAGTTAAATCCTCATATTTGATAAAAGATATATAAAAAAAAAAAAACCTTAAAACTTACTTTAATTATAATTACAAAAGATTTCAAGATTCTCAACTTAATAAGTAAGTATCTTTATTTCACGAAAAAATAAAATGATGTAATTATCCTTAATCTACTATCTTTATTTATTATTAAAAAAGTTAATTAATAACCAAACATAAAAATAAACTTACTCAACAAATACTTACTCAGTAAATTACTTAAAAAATTATAACTGCAACCAAATACCTTAAATAAAAAAAAAAAAAACTTTTAAGACACGACAGTAAAAAAAGATGCCAAAAGCAATTTTTAACTTATAATTTTTTTTTTTCCCATTAACAACTACTTGCTTTTACTTTACTTTATATATATATATATATAAACATCTCCCAACATATTTTTGCCAAAAACAATTTTTAAAGTTTTAAAAGTGTTTATGTTTTTTTTTTTTTAAAAAAAAATCCAAATACTTAAAAATTTCCCATGAATATTTTTTCTTTTTAACTAAAGAAATGAACTCTTAGCTTTCCTACAAAACACACTCCATTTAAGCTGGTATAATGATCCTTCTCTCCTATAGCTTTATTAAAGCTCAATTTTCTGAACTTCAGGTTAATTATATCATTTGCTACTCAATTGAGACAGAATTGACTTGGCTTCTCAAAGAAAAGGTTGGCTAAAATGTCAAAACCAAACTTACCTCTCGAACACCACTTCATTAGTCAAACTCTGCAAACTTGTGGGATGGAGAAAAAAAAATTTGTCTTATTTTTTATTTCATTCATTATAATTTATTAAAAATTATAAAATAATATACAA
Source organism: Bauhinia variegata (assembly GCA_022379115.2). Lineage (NCBI taxonomy): Eukaryota > Viridiplantae > Streptophyta > Magnoliopsida > Fabales > Fabaceae > Bauhinia > Bauhinia variegata. The sequence goes on along the minus strand of CM039428.1, from coordinate 17,650,599 downwards.
TGAGTAAATGAGACATTAAATCAAACAACAAATTTATTTCAATAGATACGATTCCACCAATATTAACATCAAATGCAAGAGAAAAAAAAAATCAATTCTGTCAAATCAACAACCATTCTCTTTCTATAACAAGCTATATAAGTGTTGAAAGTGAAACCATGATAAAGTTCCATCTCAAATTGCAATTTTCTTTCTTCAATAGTTTATGAAAAAAGGGAAAGTTGAATGTCAAAAGCAACTTGGATGAAGTTGAAATTACAAATGGTGGAGAAAACTTATATATACTTACTTACTGTACAAGACAAGCACTTAATTAGCAGTATTCACAACGTGTTATATTCTTCCTTTCCTCTTTAGCTTAGCTGGCTTCGTCCACGACAAAAGATTAGGTCGTTTCATTGAATACCATCACCTACAACAAAACCAAAAAAGAAATAAATGACCATTCTAGAATGGTTCATTAAGCTAGCAATTTTATACAGGGCAGAATTCAGTTCATCAATCAGAAATGAGTTTTCTCAGAAGCTAAGGCAATGTTTGGTTCAAAGGAGGGGACGGGAGAGAATAGGTAAATTTACTATTATAAACTTATAGTGAGAAAGAGAGATAAAATATGAAGGCATTTTTGTCCAAAATCAGCAAATGTTTCTCTCAGCAGCTAAAGAATATGTTTCTTATCCACAGGCTCTCAAATCAAGCTCAGAGCCCAGTCCAAACTTATTCATTTACATAATTAGATGAAGATAATAAGCATAGATGATTATCAAGCATGCACAAACATTCTCAAGGCATGAAGGGTGGAAGTAAATCTCAACTCATATAAGCAGAATCAAGCTCAGAAGTTCAAACTTCTGCATGGTCACCCAACCATTTCTGATAGACATTAATTTATATCAAGCATAAGCACATATCACATACATGCTTCTTTTTCTTTTTTAAACCTTTAGGTAGAGAGGGGGGGAACACATTTTCTGCTCTTTGGGGCGTGGAGGGCCAGAGGGTCAAGAAGGGCATCAAACAGATGATCTAGAAGCACCGTGGCTTCTGGCCATGCTAGGGGCTAAAGCCCTTGGTCATATTACATACATTCTTCTTATCATCAGTTAATATCAAAGGCTTTTTCCAGTTTGCAGCATTCACAATGCATCAACTAGAAGAAATGCACAAGTATTAGAATTATCATTTCTGTCATTGCACCCATAGTTGGTTAAACTAGACACATCATATACACACTTAAACATGCACAAAGCGTGTCCAAACTTTGTGCCATGCAGCCTTTTGTTTCTACGAAATAAAATCTAGCCAGACACTACTTGCATGGCAGTTACACTGAAGCATAAGATTGTAAAACTGATATAAATGCATGGACCAATGAATAGAAATTCCGTAAGACTGGGTTATTCTAACATCATGCCAAGGGAACATAAATTTGCAGATGTCTTGCAAAAGAAAAAACAAATGCTTCTAGTCCCACAAAAGAAACAGGCAGTTGTAGAACAAAGACACATGATAAACTTATTTCATCACAGTAAAAACAATCTTGATATGTTCTATGCTAATTGCTAATGAACTAGCAATCATTTCAGTACAGTCTAATTGCTTTTTAGTCTACTGCCATAATAAAGGAATTCAGAAAAGATTGAGAAGAAAATTTACCTTCCCACAAACAGGACAGTTGTCACTTCTTTCCATCCACTCATAAATGCAACTAAGATGAAAATGATGAGAGCATTTTGTCATTATCTTCGGATTTTCTTCGGTATATTCTGCAAACCAAAAAAAAATTGTAGAAATAAGGCTTATAATTTCATAAATACTGCTGCTTGGAACTTCAATGTTTGCTGGCAGTTCCCTATGCTAAGGTTACACTCTTTAGTCAGTGATGCTTAAAAATTACTATCTCATTGTTTTCCATCTTTAAGCTTAACAAACTGAAAAGTAAAATGGAACTGTTGGCAGAAGAATGCATTTTATTTTATGTCAAGCATTGAAATACCAACTTTTTTTTTTTTTTTTTTGGGGGGGGGGGGTGGTGGGTGGTGGTGGGGGTGGAGGGTGTTCACTACTTACGGGATAGACACCAAAAAGGAAAAATAAAAATGTATGTTATAGAGTACCTCAATGAAAAAAGAAAAAAAAAGGATTGTTTCATACATCATCAGTAATAAATATATTGATTCAAATTTCTCTTAGTATATGTCAAGATGTGTCAACCTTACATATTAATACTTAGTAAATTTAAGTCCTAAGATCATGATCTTCTAATGAAAATTCCGGATTAAAAACAAAGAATATCTTCACCTTCAAGACAAGTTGGGCACACATCCTCATCTTCTGTTGATGCATTTATAAGCCCGACAGTTGTATATTTTGCTGATGAGAGTCTTAGAGAGGACTTAGAACGGTATTCCTTTGATCCATCTTCACAAGCATGCTCATTCCATTTGTCTCCCAAACTTAAAGATTCTGGGTCCATAACTATATCACCTCTTAGAGGTTCTGATTCTTCATTTGAATGACTTGAACCCTTCTCACGTCTTGAAACTAGTCCATCACGCTGTGAACGGAAAAACCTGGGGTCTGCATCATATGGCAAGGGTCTTGGAGGAGATCGATAGATGTCAGATAGAGAATTATCAAGTGAAGCAGTAGAGGTCATAGATGCTGCCCCCTGGATAGATGAAGGAATGGAATGCACTTCCCCTCTGCGGAATATTGATGTATACTGAAATTTGAAGTACATCAGAAGACGGTTATATATCTATATATTATCATCTGAAGAGGGTTATATGTATATATATTATTAATACATAGAGTTCACCAAAAACAAAAATGCATCATCATAAAAATAGATTCACCACATTCTCCAAACAGTCATCAACCATATATTTATGCAAATGACCATCAATACAATGGATTGTCTACCAGAAAAACCCTGACTAAAAGATGCAGAAAATCTTTACAAACCAAGTTTTAGAGCATTGCAAATTAGTCTTACTTAGTTCAATTTATAGCCTTCTTCTAATAAGCAAGCAAGCACTGGAACTCCAGATGGCAAAAGAATACCTCCTAGAAAAGGCTTACAGATAACTTGAATTTAAGGCTCAATTCTAAATTTGATAGCAACCGTAACAGTTCTCTAAAAAAATTAACATAGTTGCATACACGCATGGTATTATCAGCCCTAAGTTTTGCTGGACAGCACTGTTTAACACTTGCAGATGGAACACAAGAATATTGAAATAGGGGCAAAATTCTCTGTCTCACAATTTGTCCTAAATCCTGTCTCACTCTAATCTTACCAGTCAAAAAATGTATTTCAAACAACTTACTAAAACTTGCAACGTTGATTGGGACAGGGTTTAGGACAAATGATGGGACAGAGAATGTTGTCCCCTTGAAATATCAGATGCACTGACCTTCCACAAAAGGACTTCAGCTATATCACTCATTATTTGCATGTCTTATAGCCCTAAAAGAATGTAATTTTAAAAATGATAAAAACAATGCAGATGCCCACCAACGCTCACAAAATCCAGAGGTATGCACCTGAAAAAATGGACAAGTCGGCTACTCCACAAATGTGGAATCAAGAGAAAATAATGCAGTAAATCATGTGTGAAGCAATGAATTCAACTTTTTGAGGGAAAACACATATATTAAACAAAATGTTGTCCTCCACTGATCAAAAAGAGGAAAGCAAAAAAAAAGGGGTGGGGGAGGAAAGTTAGGGCATAGAGACATACCACATTCAGAAAGTTGTGTATGAAGCAACTGAGACACAAACAGTTCCTATATACTGAACTATTTGGATTTACATAATCTTCAAAATCATCAACACTTAAACAACAACAAACAGAACCCATTTTGCCAGCTTCCAACTCTTTCTTTAGCTTCAATGTTTTCCGCTCCTTCAATTGAGCAAAAAAAGTAGATGCTGCTACATGCAAGCGTTGAGAGAAAGCACCTCCAAAAGCACTAACAATAATTTGATTAATAGAGAAGCAGAGAGGATGCTAAGCTCGCAGAAGTCTAGTTGCCTCCGCAAACCAGTACCCTCCCTCTTCGTTTTAGATGCCCCTGTAATATGCTTATATTTGTCTTCTTCACCTGTTAAAAAGACCAAAATTGCATCAATAGCTCTGGAAAACATATGGGAAAGCTGTAGAAGCTTCCCTCCCAGCAATTTGATCAGCTAAAATAATCAATATTTTTATAAGCACAGAATGCTAGTATCAAGCAATGAAGGATCATACTCAAAAAGGAAACACAAACACATTTAATATATTATTGGCAAATCTGAGTGTAATGTACTATCACAAATCAGAAGGACGATAAAAACCCGACAATAACTAGACTGAAGGTAAACAATGACAAATTTGAGTATTTCCTGGAAAAGTTATCTTCTTTTGCAACGCCGACAATTTCAATTATTGCGATCTTCCTCCAAATCAAGGAAAAGTTGATTCTTTGCTTTACTGCTAAGCCATGGCGATGCATCAACCAACAGGGAAATCATTGTTTTCCTTTTCTGACGAAAAATCACAACTAATATTTTAAACGATAATCCCACAAATAAAAGTCACATCAAGTGAATCCCAGAATTTGAAATTGAAATATTTTTAGTAAATAAATAAATTAAGGGGGAAAACCATATCCAAATTGCGCAAGAACATACTCCAATTTTCCAACAAAGAATAAAGATCAACCCAGCAATACATCTAAATTGACGAAAACGCAGACACCCATATGAGATAATCAAATTACAAAGCCATCAGAATGCTCAAATTCAGTATCAAGAGGGAGAAATCGAACTGGGTCTGGGAGAGAAACGAAAAGAGAATAGTTGGTCATTTCTAATTCGATGAAATACCTCAGAGAAAGCTGATAAGTGGGGGGAGAAAATAGATTAATTTTAATCTCCGTCGAAGAAAGGACAGAGGAACCTGGAAGCTCCGAAATTCGGTGGAAGATGTTTTTGAAATCGGATTCTAAATGTGGACACGCGTGGGTTTTTGGATTTTTCGGCGACAATTGCTATGAATTTGCGAAATCAAGCCACCCTCTCTCTGTGTTCTTGTTGATGTCCCCTTCAGCCGGTGGGTGGAGGAATCTATCCCAAACTTTATATTAAAAAAAAGGTCACATCTGTTATTTATTGCACAAGTTGCAGTGATATTGTTTGAAGTATGTAATTGGCATGTCCCTAAAGAAAATACATAATTAGAAAAGAAGAATTGTAAACACATCATATTATATTTATGATTTTTTTTTTTGTGATTTCAAATTAAAGGTGCCAAGGCCATGAGAATTAATCTATGATCTCTCTTTCTTTTTTCTTTTTTCTTTTTTTTATCGGCATGATTTCTCATTTGATTTATAATTATGTTCTTTTCTTTTTTTGTTTTTAAATAATTTTTAGCAAATATATTATTTCAATGAGTAACTATCTTTTCTTAAATTTGATTAAAAAAAAAAACTCTTTTTTTAAAGAGTAGATACTCTAAGAAATCCTAAATTTGGTGTGGCATACATTCTATTCAAAAAAAAAAAAAAAACTTTTAAATTTTAAGTTTTTGAAATGTATATATCACTTTTAATTTTTAATTTTCTTAAAAATTTAATAAAAAGATCCAATTTCATTTCTCTATAATAGAAAATGGGTTAATAAAAAAATAATAAAACACATATAACTTTTTTATCAATTTTTTAATAGAAATTAGAGTTTATGAGTGATTTATACATTTTAAAAACTTAAACGAGAGTTGAATACATATTATAAAGTTAACTAGAGTTTGATTTAGTAGTAATGTCACCCTTAACATTATATTGATTTTTATACCTCGAGATCTCTTCCTTGACCTCCAAATTAAAATTCTTAGTAATTTTTCTATATAATACAAAGTTTGATATGCTCTTATACTTTCCCCAAATTATTTTTAATTTTAATATCCAATATATTTTTTTAAAAAAAAAGAGGTTTTGCATATATTTAATTGGTATTGGTGTGATATGAATATAAATAAATATGTCGCTTGCAAAAAATGAAGTTATAAGCTAATGGTGGGGATTTCTATAGAATCCAAAACGATGTAGTTTTTTTTAACCAAGTAATGTATATCAAACTTTAGACCCACCAAACCCAATTACTCCAAAGCCATTGATAAAGTCAATGATGATGATTTCAAAATTGGTTTCCTACATTTGGAGTTATTAGACAAGAAGCCACAATGCAAAATGATTCAAAAGGTAATAGGAAAGAAAAAATGGAAGTTATTTTTTTTAAAAAAAAAATGCAACAATTTATATTACATTAAACATTAATTAACTTAAATATAAGTTGACTAAGATTGCAAGAGAAATAAATAGAAAAAAAGATTCTAATGCCAAAAGTGCTGATGGTGTTTAGAGATTTGGTGTAGAAGTTAATGATTCCGTATCTCATATTTGGTTTTCTCATGCTACCATTGCAGAGGAAAAATCCAAAAATCAGCCATGCACCTTAATTCAATGAATCGGTTGTTCTAGCTAACGTGAGAGTTAAAATCAATTTGGATTGGTTTTTTGATATGGAATAGAAGTAAATGGGCTAAATTTGTAATTGAGCCCAATCAATAAAAAATCTAAAACAGAATTGCAAATAATCTCTTCTTAGAAAAACATATAAATAATGTTTGTTCTAACAATTAAAAAAAGTAAGTATTTATTGTTAAAAGAATTTTTAATATTGCTATCAAATTTAATTTAATTTTTTTATAGTTAGAGATTAATTTTTTGAGACATTAAAATTATTAAAATAGACACACTTTTTTTAACAAAGTTATTTTTCATGTACATAATTAAAAATTAAATTTTTTATTAATATACTTAAAAAATTTAATTATCTACTAACTATATTAAACTTAATGATCTTAAATAACTTCAACGATCTTAATCATTCCCCAACCCTTTTTATAAAAATATTCTAAAATTGTCCCTCAACTCTTCATCACCTCTTACCTTTCTGTTTACATTGAAGCCACACACTCTTCTTTACTCATTGGCGACTTTCACCCTCGGTGAATTATACTTTTTCAGCTTCCACCCTTTGCACACTCTCTTTTCCTTTCATTTTCTTCTTAGTTTCGAATCAACACACACTGACCATTGTTTTTTTGACAAAGTTTGTAGCACAACTATACTCCCTCCTTGAAGCGCGGCGATTGATTTCATTTGTATTCATTACATAAGTTTCAAACTCATTTCACATAATTTGTGTTAAATTTTGATTGCAACATATGTTTATTGACAAAAACATGGGCTAGAGGGGGAGTGGACGCAGAAGAATGATCATAATTAGAGTGAGTATATTTTTGGTTACATGGGATTTTTTTTTTAATCAAAAAATATTTTAGTTGTTTCTTATGTTTGAGGAATAAAGCAAAAAATAATAAGAAGTGTTTTAAGCAACTCACGCATAATATATATATATATTGGAAACTCCCGAATAGTTTTTGAGTTGAGAATGCGCTCTTTACACTTTTTTTTTTTCCTCTTTTAAATTTAAATTGGATTTACCCAGTTCTCTGTATTCTTCAGATGACAGCATACTGCAGCGAGCGCTTCACTACTTTCCTTGGCCGGCCAGCCATACACCACCTCCTTCCTCAGATCGGCGCATTTTCTCTCCCCAGGCTCTGCTATTCTTCCTTTAATATTCACTCTTTCTCTCTTTACTCAGACGTTGATCTCCGTTTACAGTGTAAATCAGAATTCTGAAGAAGAGCGATCGATCTAGCTCTGTAGTTGCAATGCAGAGCTCGTCGACCTCAGTGGCCCAACCTGAGGTCATTCTCGAATGGCTTCAGAAGGAAATGGGGTATAGGCCCTTGGCCCAGTACGGTGCTTCAACCAAATTGCCTTCGGTTGAGTCGCTTCGGAGAGTTTGCCGTGGGAATATGATACCCATATGGAATTTCTTGATAAACCGTGTGAAATCGGAGAAAACGGTGGAGAATATTCGGAGAAACATCACGGTTCACGGTGATGGGGATGGTGGTGATGGTGCTGCTGCTGCTGCTGGTAGTAATACTAGTTTGGTTGGTGCGGGAAAAGAAGAGGGTAGGAGTAAAGGGAGGAGGAAAGAGAAAATTTTGGGGGAGAGTTCGAGTGCAGTGGAGACTCGGGAGGCTGCATTGCAAGAGCGAGATTTGGCAGCAAAAGAGGTCGAAAGGTTGAGGAATATTGTCAGGAGGCAGAGGAAGGATTTGAAGGCTAGGATGCTGGAGGTTTCAAGGGAAGAGGCTGAAAGGAAGAGGATGCTTGATGAACGAGCAAATTACAGGTTTGGGTCTTTGTAAAACATGTAAAAAGCATATCTTTTTGGTTCCGTTCTTGTTGGTTTATCATTTGTTTACTTTTACGTTATATCTGGAAAATTCCCCATTGTTATAGTTTCTAGGGGACGAAGGCTTTTATATTTTGACAGAGCTTAGTTGAAGAACTTACTCTTTCTTTTATTTCTCTGGGTCGAAGAAGATGAGAAAAAGATGAAGACTTTGGTTATGATAGTCAAACAGTACTTCTTGCTACTATATTTCATAAATTAATTTGAATTAGTGTCATTTTGGGTAATAATGCAGGCATTATCTTGCTTGTTGGGATGAGTAGTTAGGACCTGGTTTCAGCTACTTGGAGAAAGTGATCATGTGTTTCGAAAGTAAATACTAAATATCATATTTTATGTAGCAATGTCATACTTATTTGAGCTAGGTTTTGTTGTGAACAAGGTACATGTGTTTTCGTTTATGCTTATAAGATGTTTAAAAGAGAGAAAATAATAGAGGTTGGACTTAATATTGATTAACATTGAATGGCTGATACGGCAGAAGTGTCTGAATTATTTGTTGAGGATTGGTGATATATTATTCTTGCCTATTGGTGCAGGCACAAGCAAGCGATATTGGAGGCTTATGATCGGCAGTGTGATGAAGCTGCAAAAATATTTGCTGAATATCATAAACGTCTTTGTTACTATGTAAATCAAGCACGGGATTCTCAAAGGTCAGGTCTTGATCCTTCTACTGAAATGGTCAATAGTTTTAGTGCCAAAAGTGAGAAGGAAGCTGTTTATTCCACTGTTAAAAGCAGTAAATCTGCAGATGATGTCATTCTTATTGAAACCACAAGGGAAAGGAATATTAGAAAGGCTTGCGAATCTCTTGCAGCTTACATGATTGAAAAGATACAGAATTCTTTTCCTGCTTTTGAAGGAAGTGGCATTCATTTGAATCCTCAGTCAGAAGCAGCCAAGTTAGGGTTTGATTTTGATGGGGAAATTCCAGATGAGGTTAAGACTAATATTGTGAATTGCTTGAAGAGTCCTCCGCTATTGCTTCAGGCAATTACAGCATACACTGTAAGGCTGAAAAACCTGATTTCTCGAGAAATAGAGAAAATTGATGTTAGAGCAGATGCAGAGACCTTGAGGTATCATAATATAAAATTCATTTCTTACACTCTGTTGCCGCTCATGCCATTGGCTCTGGTTCTTCTTCTTCTTCTTCTTCTTTTTTTAATTATTATTATTATTATTTTTTTAAATTTAAACCTTCTGTTGAAATCAATTGTCTTTGCTTATTATGACTTCATCAAAACTTTCTTAGCGTGACCAGCATATATATATATATATATATATATATATATATATATATATATGTATAACTAAATATCCCCTCCCCCCAAAAAAACAGCAACATGTATGAAGTAGTTATATGCTTTTTATGAATGTTCAGTTAGGTTTGTTTTATCAAAAAGAATTTCCTTCTATTTTATATTGGTCATAATTGAAACTTGCATTACTTAATCAGGTACAAATATGAAAATAACAGAGTTATGGATGTTTCATCTCCTGATGGGAGCTCTCCATTACAGTACCAACTTTATGGGAATGGAAAAATTGGAGTTGATGTACCTTCAGAAGGAAGTGAAAATCAACTTCTTGAAAGACAGGTCTCTTTCTTTCTTAAGATTGAGAATTTATGTCCCCAAAATGGTGCATATTTGGGTTATGCTTTAATCTTTTCTAGCCCTTTCTTCTATTTCATTTGCCTATTGAGGGCCTTGAGCTCTTTATAATACTTGTAGTTGGTAGCGATCATTGTATGTCCTCAGGGTGATCGCCATCCATGGAAATCTCTATTATTTTGTTTGATGATTTATAAAACCATTTTTACTCGTTATTACCGATGGTTTTAAGCTGGTTTGAAAAACCAATCTGTCATTTAGCATGATGGTAGTCTGAATTTGGCCTTATCAATCAGAGCCCTTCTTCTTTTATTCAGAGTTCTGCTTTTAATTTCTGGAGTCATTGAACCAATCTCATATCTCTTTCCACAGAAAGCTCATGTTCAGCAATTTTTGGCTACTGAAGATGCATTGAACAAGGCTGCAGAAGCTCGGGACTTGTGTCAGAAGCTTATAAAACGTCTTCATGGAGGCACTGATGTTTCTTTACGCTCAATTGGTAGTGGAAGCACCACCCAGAATGTTGGCAGTCTTCGACAATTTGAGGTATATCTTTTTATGTTCCATCATCACCTTTGTCTGTGACCACTCTTCCGTATGCAAAGTCCCATTTAACAAGTAACTAATATTAATAATTATTTTGCCAATTTTGGAGAGTGATTTGGGAAGACTTTCATTGGATATTTTTTTACTAAATTTTAGTAACTGACATTCCGCCCGCTCGGGGGGGTGTAAGTTTAGGCAATAGACATTCGGAAGAATTCTTTTGAACCCCATCATAAGTGTTTCTTCAATAAAGAAAAATTCATTTTAGTGAGTTCATTGGAAAATTGTCAGTGCTGTTTCATCGATAAAGCATTTAAGACAGATGTATTTCTCTTCATTTTTCCCATGAAACATTTGTCTTAGAAGCTATAATAGTTAGAGCTTATTAGAAAGAAGTTATTATTTCTGGTTCCTTTCACTGACAACTTTTCTTTTCATGTTTGAGTGTTATAAAGCATGTACCAAGCCTGTGTTTCATTCATTTTTCTTTCACAAGATTGAGACACTTTTTCTAAGTTGCATTTAATCATTGAAGTATTTTTTTGGTAAATATCACACACATATATTGTGAATATTGTCTAGTTGTTAACACTTGATATGTTAAATTTGACAACATAGTGTAAGATATTACTTTCTTTGTCTCTAAAAGGTTGCACATATTGAAAACTTTAAGAGCCTATAAATTCTCAACTTGCATACTTTTGGGTTCTTGGTTAACTTGACTGTGTCCCATAGACACAGTATCTTTCTGTTAAGATTCCTAGTTTAATTCATCTATATATGGAATTATCATTTTTATGACCTCACGGGCAATCATTCTTAGCAACATTGAGATGTTTGCATTGTAACACTTAAGGACTCCATGGAGTTTGGTATGATTGTTTTTGTGGTATGTCCACTATTATTGTGCTTTGTGAAAGTGAAATCCCTTCTCTTAAGCCTCCATCTAGAATTTAGGAACTGAACTTCTAAAGACACGCTGTTTTTAATTTTTTTTGGGGTACTGTGATATATATGGACAGATTTTTCTTTGTTTTCGTATTCTGAGATCTTTTATGCATATAGACTAGTTGTTGTGGCTGATCACTGTCTCTGTGATACTCATGTTGCATATCTTCATAAAATACTTACCTCAGTGGGCCTTATTGGTTCTTATCTACTTGGACATTTTCACAAAATTGTAATTCTGAGATCTTTTAGCTGGTTAAAGTCAATTCTTAAGGTTTCCCTTGTATTTCCTGCATTGGGTTTTGCTACTATATTGTAGGTGGGGGGAACCAGAGAAGGCCAGGGATTTACCTTCTCAGATCCTTGGGGGAGGGGGTTTGCTTACTGATTTACCTAACAATACATTTATGTCTTCTTTTACTATTCTTCCCTGTGTCTAGTTAGAGGTTTGGGCCAAGGAAAGAGAAGTTGCTGGTTTAAAGGCAAGCTTAAATACCCTGATATCTGAAATACAACGCTTGAATATATTGTGCGCTGAGAGGAAAGAAGCTGAAGATTCTCTGAAAAAAAAGTGGAAAAAGATTGAAGAGTTTGATGCTCGCAGATCAGAACTTGAGACCATATATACTGCTCTCTTGAAGGCTAATATGGTAAGATACTGTTCTTTCAGCATTTCTGAAAAAGATAAAAAAAGAAAAAGAAAAGTCTAATACGGTAAGGTATCCTATACAGCCTGTCATCCTTGGCACTCTGGATCTTTGTGAAGTTGATATGTTTTGGTCATATTTGACCTTGTTACTTTTTAATAAATAATGATAATAGTAATTTAATTGATTTTTTTCTCTTGTATTTTTTTTTTTTTGGCAGGATGCTGCTTCATTTTGGAGTCAGCAGCCATTAGCTGCAAGGGAATATGCATTAAACACTATAATTCCTGTATGTGCTGCTGTTATCGAGATTTCAAATGGTGCTAAGGATCTTATTGATAAAGAAGTGTCCGCATTTTATCGGAGTCCAGATAATAGCCTCTACATGCTTCCTTCTTCCCCACAGGTTTCACATGCTCCAACAGACAAATATAATGTTTGATCGTAATAGTTTTTTGGTAGAAAAATAGTTATTATTTTATTTTGGATTTGAAATATGATTTTTTTTTTTTTTTTTCATGATATACTTAGATCTTCTGTTTCATGTTTTCGTAGTCAGAGATGCTGAGTTCATTCAAGTAAAATCTAGATATGGTATCAAGTACTTACTAGAGACTACTTCATTATCTGAGATGTCTATAAGTTGCTTCTTTGGGTTGAAATGATTTTGAATCCCATTTGTGTGATTTATCTCTCTTCCACTCAGATGGCTTTTAGATTATTGTTAGGGCAATTCATAATTTCAAGATAGATGGGTCTAGCTCTAACGGCCCAAAGGGATGGAGAATGTATAAGAGGAGAAAGAAAATAGTGATCTCTGGGAAGTAAGGGTAGACAGTTAGAATTGCCATTTAGACATGGGGGATGAATGAATATAAGCAGGGCTTAGGTGGGAAGGAGGGGGATCGTGAATTATGTTTTGGGAGTTGTAGATGGGAAGCTTACTTCCTTTGTGAGGAGCCTTAGCTCTGCGAGGGATTTTTGGTCCTTGGCCATTTGGGGAGGTGCCGTGTGTGTATTTCTTTTCTGATTATTGTTCTGATGCCATTCTCTGTAGTTCTACGTCCAGTAGCAGCTGCTAGCCTCAGTGGTCTAATACTTCAATGGCTTATTTTTAGATTCTTTTGAGCTTATCTCCCTGAGTCCTAACAGTTATGCAGTGGGGTGTATGATGGGTAGCTAATATAGGATTTTGAAATTAGAAATCTGTTCCTGCTTACTTCAGAATTTGTTTGAGGGCTTTAGAAAGATCCGCCTTAGACATTTTAATTAATAATGTTGTCTAGTTATCTCAACTTATTTATCACTTCATAAATTCTTCTTCAGGCACTCTTAGAGGCCATGGGTGCTAGTGGATCCACTGGACAGGAAGCTGTTGCAAATGCAGAAATGAATGCAGCTATTTTGACAACAAGAGCTGGTGCCCGGGATCCATCAGCTATTCCATCAATATGCCGTGTGTCTGCTGCACTTCAGTATCCTGCTGGTGAGTATATTATCATCGACATGAAATCTGATGAGGCTTATTTTTATTTATTTATGTTTGGATTAAATCCAGTTACATCCCATAAGCTATCCATGCCTTGGGATTAAATATCATATTTTCCTGCTTCGTATTATTTGGATTTGGAAGAGTATGGAATAAAGTTCATATTTACACTGTCCAAAGGCTGTTGTAGATGAAATGTGTTTTGTGTTAAATGGATAGGTTTGGAGGGTTCAGATGCTGGTCTAGCCTCCGTTTTGGAGTCCCTGGAGTTCTGTTTGAAGCTTCGTGGTTCTGAAGCTAGTGTATTGGAAGACTTATTAAAGGCGATTAATCTTGTCCATATTCGACAGGATCTTGTTGAAAGTGGTCATGCAGTGTTAAACCATGCTTACCGTGTTCAACAGGAATATGAAAGGTAAATGTTGTCTTCTAGTTGGCTTTTAACTTTATAGGTCTTTGCTGGATCTTTTCTTTGTTTCTTTCGATGAAATATTGGCACTTGTAATATGGTGCCTAACCTTTTTCTTCCATTTGGATATGCTACATGTCATATTGCAAGGAAATAGAAACATTACAGCATAGCTTTTGTCATTTCCACTCCCTTTTTGTGCTTGAAAGTTAACTGTCTGCCCTGGTTCTAAATTGAAATTTGTGTACACAGTTACCGTTGTCAAAGATATTTGGATTCTGCAATCTGTCTTACTTGGTCACTTTGTTTCTGCTGACTTTTCTTTTTGTTTTTCTTTCCTCTGTCTACTTCTAATGTTTCTAATAATTTGATAGGAACCCATAAATTATATAGACGTAATAAATATAATAGGAAGATAAAATCATGCAAATCACAAGGGATATTCTCTTGTCAACATAGCCAGGTTCCTAAATACACAAATACAACAGAAACAACTTTTATCCATTGTGCTTTATCACACACCATATTCTCCAAAGTATTGTTAATTGCGAAGTCTCTTTTTATAACTTCAAGTGTCCTTTTAGGTCTCCCTGGGCTAAATACCATAAAATCAACTTTCCTCATTGGCGCCTTCAGCAGTTTTCACCACACATGTCCAAACCACTTTAACAGATTTTTTGTCATCTTCTCCTTAATTGGTGCCACCCCAGTGTCTCCTCTTATATAATCATTTTGTATCTTATCCTTTCTTGTCCGGGCACACATCCATCTTAGCATTCTTGTCTCTGCTAGCCCCCACTATTCTCTTGTTGACCTTTCAAAGCCAAACGTTCACTCTTGTAAAGCATAGTTGGTTGAATAGTAGTACGATAAAACTTTCCTAAATATACAAATATAAGAGAATAACCCTTGTTCCAGAGCAATAGTCTGTCAGAGAGGATAATCCTCCCTACCCAGCCTGAGCTGATTCAACCAGCATAATTCACTGACATCCCCTAACCTTCACACCCTACACCTTTATGATAACTGCCGCACACACAAATAACTGTTACTATCCTATCATACACAAGGAACTACCATTAACTGCCACGTATCCTATCATAATTCCATATTCAAATAAAACAGAGTAAATATGCTTTCATAGAGTTAATCTATTTTCAATCTTTTTCAGATCCCTGCGTTGAAAATCTGTTGAAAGCTTATTTTCTTGGAGTTCTTTTTGACATTTGACATCATGCTGCAGGACGACAAAATTTTCTTTGAATTTGGCTGCGGAACAGGAGAAAGCTGTCATGGACAAATGGTTGCCTGAACTTAAAACTGCAGTTTTGAATGCTCAGAAGAGCTTGGAAGATTGCAAATATGTCAGGGGTTTGGTGAGTGACCACCACTATTATTACCGTTATCAGTAATAGTTAAATGCAAGGAAAGATCTTCTGTATATGCTATTTACATAAGAGTTGTCTAATTTGAGTTGAGGTTTGATTTTGGTAAATTAAAGAAAATGTAATTTAGAGCGCAAATTTTAGGTTGCCTAAGAAAAGTTTTTTATTTTTAAAAGAAATTGATGAAATTTTTAATATGATCATTTGATTAGTAAATTTGACGAATGATGAATCCACAAATTTTGCTTAGACTACAGTAGACAAACTCTCATGGCAGAACACGTTTGGCAGAAAAAAGTACGAGTCAGACTAGTTAGATTCAGAATCCACTACACACTATAGTTTGTGAAATATTTAGAATCTATGTAGGTGACCTTATTTAGAGCTTGTTTGGATTGGTTTTTGTCAATTTGCTTTTGCTTTTAATTTGAAAAAGAAAACACTTTATATAGAAATTTACTATTTGGATTGGCTTTTTGTAGAAGGAGAATTACCTCTCGAAACCAAAGTCTTGTTTTTTTTAGAAGTAGGTGGGGGGATGTTTCTCCTTTTAACTTGTTTTTTTACTTCTCCTTTTTAGAAGCCAATCCAAATGGGCTTTATTGGGCAAGGCTTGTTGTTGTTGTTGTTGTTGTTGTTGTTGTATTATTCACATGTTCTTTCATGTTTCATTGTAACCATAAGACATCCTTTCTAAATTTTAAATTGTTTCTGGTACTGTAGCTTGATGAGTGGTGGGAGCAACCGGCATCAACAGTTGTTGACTGGGTTGCGGTTGATGGGCAAAATGTAGCTGCCTGGCATAATCACGTGAAGCAACTTCTTGCCTTTTATGATAAGGAGCTTCTGTGAGTAAAATTATTGGAAAAGCTTGTGATATTGGTGTCATCGGCTGCAAAGACTATGCTACAGCTTCAATTGCTGTTAGTTCTTCAAGCAGTGAAATTGGATGAGAATGTTTGACCTGTAAACTATTTTGAGATTGAAAGACAGCAGTGCAGCCTTCATTGATTCTCCTAGGTCAAAAATTAGAAACAAAATTCCCCATGTTCTTGTTGATTTTGTATAGATATTCTTTTCCTTCAGAAAGATGTTATGTAAATATGGGCATGTTGCTTGTTAAAATGGGAATTGAGAACAGTGATTGACAGAACAGAAACAGAAACTGAAGCAAAATATTCAGAGAAGGTAAGGGTTTTCTTCATATTTCTTGTTGTAACAATACAAGACGAGGTTTGAGATCAGTAATATTATTACTAGTAGATTCTGATTAATTTTTGAGCTGTGTGAACCATTAAACTGTTGCAGCTCTTGTTTACAGAAATATTAAAAATGTTTAGAATTATTCAATGGCTTATCCTCAATGTTGTATGGCTCGTTCGTCAAATGGAATGAAAATCATGGAATTAGAATGAGAATGGGAATAGGAATGGATTGACTATTTCATGGAATGAAATGGGAATATTGTTCTATATGTCAAGGGAAAAAGGGAGGGTGGAGAGGGTAAAAAAAGCACATGTTGCCATTATTCACATTACTTGGGTAACAATTGAAATTTACATATATACTTTGGGGAATTTGCTCTGTTATAATCCCAGTATAAACCAACAAAGCAGTTTCTAGAAAATACTAGTAAAACTTTAATCACCCAAGGAGTTGAAATTACAAAGTAAATAAAAGGATAGGACATAAGAGATTAGAAAAAAAAAATTTGCAATGCTTCTTCTCTAAGAAAGGAAAAGAATTCTACTTGTCCTTATCCTTCTGTCATGGTCATGGGTGGGCCAAGACATATTCGTCCGTGAGCATGTTTTCCGCAACCCGTGAAGACAACGACATTCTAGAACTAGACAAACTAGTACTTCTCAGTTCATATTACAAATATTTTAATGTGTCTTATTCTATTCTACGAAAATAAAATTAATATGAAGAGTAAATAATTATTGTTATTTTTTTGTTAATATATATTTTTAAATTTTTTAATTATTAAACTCAATTTATTTACTCTAAATTGAGTTATATTTTTAATAATTTTTTTAGATTTTTGATAATTATTTACTCTAATTTTCAGCCTTTAATTACGATGAATAAAAGAAAGGAAAAGTTGATTTTTATTTTTTTTTTGTCATAAGAAAAGTTAGGAGGCAGATAGTTAGTTATTTTGGATTAGGCAATTAGTGAAGGCTTGCAACAAAGGATTATTAATAACTTTCACATATGATTTCTTCACTTCGCGTATATATCTTCTCTTATAGATAATGTCGGAAAGAATTTTAGAATGAGAGTTCCAAAAAGATACGATTCTCACCTCATCTTTCTTATGGGTAATTGAGCCTTTGGAAGCTCATGGAAACTCTACTTTCATATTGTTGAGAAATTGCTTATTCTTATTGGCAATTTTTTAATATCAAATTATTTTATTTTTAAATACAAGATTAAATTATGTTTAAAATAAAAATAATAATAGATAAATTTATCCTCAATTTTAAGATTTTTATCATATGACTTTTAAGTTATAATATTTAAAAATAACTTCAAAATTTCAATCGTATGACTTTTTGACTTATAACACTTGAAAATTAATTTATTTTTAGTATAAATTAAGCTTTATTTAAAATAAAAATAATAATTAATAATTTTTTTTTTAACAAAAACATATCCAAAAATTTGATCATACATCTTTTAACATATAACACGTGAATATTAACCTAAAGCTACAGATTCAACATCTTCTTAGCGATTATCTTTTGCATAAGCATTGTTGTTCTAGGAAACAGAAAAGAAAATTATCTTCATATAATCCATCTCTATCTTGTTATGACTGCTATGTAGGTTGAGTTTTAAATGAACGGCCAGAACGCCACAGCTAAGTTGTTCTTCCAATGGGAACTCTTCACTGCTTCAGTAACTGTAAAAGATAACTTCATTGCAAGCATTATGAATCAGTGACAGTAAAAGTTAAACTACTATACAATTTTCAGCTGATCACATGACTCATGAAAATCCTTAGCTGGATCATCAATTATCAAGTGCATGTGCAGAGTAAATGGAGTCTATTGGGAAGCATCCAAACAGTTTGGCTATCTAGAATTTACAGCTCTGGGTCATCAATCACATTAATGGAATAATCTTTTCTGTTCACTGCTGGAAAATCATTACAAATCTGTAGTGGACCTGAAAAACCAATGATTGAGAATCTTCTTTGGAATATTTACTTAGATTGAAGCAATTTCTCTTTGCATTGGAATGATATTTACCCAATGTAAATTGTACAGAATAGTAACAGTCTTCGTCATTTTGCATTATACTTTTGAATCCTTCTTAAATTCCTGTCAAATTGTAGTTTATGTTTTTACTTTTTATCTTAAAATACATTTTTTTAAAAGAGATAATCTAAATAAATTTTTATATATGCTTTAAAGATTAAAAAATACTCATAAAAATACTTACAATTATCCATTCACAAAATTCTCACAGTAAAACTCATAATTTTAAAGAGTATCTGAACCTTTAAATATTTTAATTTTGTGTTTTAACTATTGCAGCATCATTAAGTACGAGTGCAATTTCAAACCAATCTTTAATTCCCAAAACTCTTTTTAAGAATAGAATAATGCTCAGATACTGATCTGCATCACAAGGTGCTCACACGTTGCAGCTCTAAGATTGAGAGCCACAGACCGCTCATGCATTTGTTTTGGTTTCAGTGTGAACACCAGAGTTGATAAACTTACGTTTGTGTCTGTCTTTAGCTATGTCTTGTCACAAAATTTGTGGCTACTTTCTTCGTCTCGTGAACCAACAGGGACCCAACCATGCCTTTTGGCATTTTCCAACCATTATCATACCAACAAAGGAACAAACTTTGAATTAAAATAAACAAATTCTCTTCATCTAACCTTTCATTCCACCTTCAAATTACCTTCTCTATAACTGTTTGGTGAAGGGAAAACAAACCCCCTTTTTCAACAAGGATGTGAAATGCTTTTGTAAAACCAAAATAGAGATCGGTCACTTTTTATAAAAAAGCAAACTAGAAAATCTGTTCAATCCAAACAAGCTCTAAAATGTAAACCTTGCTTAATTCTTAAACTTCTCTTCATCTAACCTTTTCGTTTCACCTTCAAATTACCTTCTTTATAACTATTTGGTGAAGGGAAAACAGACATGCATTTTCCATAATGATGAAAAAAATACTTTTGTAAAGCAAACACTCTCTGTGACAAAAACACTTTTACAAACTAAAAAAAGTTGTTTTTAACTTTAGTTTGTTAATCCAAACAGACTCTAAAATATAAACCTTAGTTAAACCTTGAACTTCTCTCGTCTAGCCTTTTCAATGCACCTTCAAATTCCCTTCTTTATAACTGTTTGGTGTTGGGAAGACAAACCTGCAATCACTGCTTTTCTAGTTTACAGTTGACTGGTTTTCACATGATTGGCATAAATAGCCTTTTCTTGATGGGCCTATTGAAGTTTATTTTTCACCATATTTAATTGTTCCAAACACAGACATCACAGAAAGGAACAAAGACAAGATAAGGAAGAGAAAGAAAACAGGGAGATATGACTTTGGAGCATATCTTAGTTACCCTATCAGATATATAAGGCATCACAGTTTATATGAACGCACAATCACCAGACCAAACCACTTCTGTTCAGAGAGTTTAATTCTCAGAATGTCTTGGTTTCTTGTAATTCTGTTCCTCAGTCTCACATTTTCTGCTGTTTCAGAAGCTAGCCATGGAACTAAACCAGCTTCTGCTGTTGTTGTTGGCACTGTCCTTTGTGACACATGCTTTCAGCAGGATTTCTCCATGGGAAGCCATTTCATTTCAGGTGCATTTAATTTCTTAAACTCTTCCTTTTCTCGGGTAATCGGGAAAATTTTGTTTGCACCGAGGGTGTGAGACCTGTTTGAACAGGAGCAGTTATTGATAAATCTTTCTCAATAAATGCTACTCCAAAGTCTCAAACACAGGACTTTTGGCCGGGGGCTGAACCTGTTTGTAGCGAGCCAATACCTTTGTTGTTTCTTGTGTAATTGGGTTTTGGTATGCAGGATATTTTCTTTTCCAGCTAAAAGATCTAACAAATTCATGAGCCTAATGTTTCAGGTGCATCTGTTGCTGTGGAATGCAAAGAAGCGAATTCAAACTCAAGATTTAGGAAAGAAGTGAAGACAGATGAGCATGGGGAATTCAAAGTGCAGCTTCCTTTCTCAGTGAGCAAACATGTGAAGAGAATCAAGGGATGCACTGTGAAACTGATAAATAGCAGTGAACCTTATTGTGCAGTGGCCTCAGCAGCAAGCTCTTCTTCACTGCGTCTGAAATCAAGAAAGCAAGGAGAGCACATTTTCTCAGCTGGGTTTTTCTCCTTCAAGCCTCTTAAGCAGCCAAACCCCTGCAACCAAAAGCCAAACATTCAAAATTCAAAGCAACTGAAAAGTGCTTCTGAGAAAAGTGCTTTTCCTCCAACATTTGACCCTTCATTTCCCCCTCCACTTCAGGATCCTCCCACACCTGGTGCTGGTTTTCCCACTCTTCCTCCTCTTCCCAAGTTACCTGACCTTCCACCATTGCCATCACTTCCTCCACTTCCAGGAGTGCCATTGATTCCACCAGCTCCAATTAAAGCTAAACATTCTTTAAACAAAGCTGAGCCGTCAGATCAGAAAGTAGCTCGCCCTGATCTTTTTTTCCCTCCTAACCCATTTCAGCCACCTCTTATTCCAAATCCATTTCAGCCACCGCCATTGATTCCAAACCCTTTTCAGCCACCACCGTTGATTCCAAACCCATTTCAGCCACCACCGGCTCCTCTGATTCCAAACCCATTTCAGCCACCAAGTCCACCACCTCTAATTCCAAACCCATTTCAGCCACCTAGCCCACCACCTCTGATTCCTAACCCATTTCAACCACCCCCATCAGGGCCATCACCATTGTTTCCCTTCCCACCAATACCAGGTTTCACTCCATCGCCGCCGCCGCCACCGCCGCCATTTTTCCGGTTCCCTTTCCCTTTCCCTCCACTGTTCCCTCCACCTCGCAGCCCCGGCACGCCCCCTGCTTCTTCTTCAAAGAATACAATGCCTTGAATTTGATTAAATGGAAGTCATCCATGCATGATAATTCTTCAATAATGTCTACCCATATAGCATTTTAGTTACTCTTATGTAAATTTTAATACAGTTACGTACCTTCTACTCAGAAAATTCAGTACTATTATAGTAATATAATATATTTAAGGATATATATGATCATCTTTGAGCTTTACTATTGTAAATTCTTATCTTTTGTGCACTTGATGAATTTTTGAAATTATGGACTCTTTTTTGATTGGGGTGTGGCTTTATATTGCAGTGCTTGAACTGCAGATACCATTATTGATTCTCTAACCAAGTATGAAGAGCATGGATAATAAGATAATTATTTTTTTGTTTCTTTTGTGTTATGTTTATACTTTACACATGCCATTATGATGTTCTTGTGAGAGAAGCTAAAAAATGAAAACAGACTCCAATTTTTGTGACCTATCCATTATTTCTCTCTCTAGAGATATAATATCACATCAAGTGCTTTATATAGCTGCAAGTCAAGTTTTCAATTTTTCCCAGTATATAGCTAATTTTTTTTTTGGTTTAAAGCACAAGCATTGTCGTTTTAACATAAGATTAATCTTATTTAGTGAGTAAAGCAATTACATTTATCTCTTATTTTAACATATTTTCTCACAAATTTAAACCTTTAAATCTTTGACATTACAAACTTAAAGCTAATTCTCTTTTAGTTATCATACATTATATATTTTTTAATCTTAATCGATCCCTTGATACCTAGTTTTGGAAAATACCTCAGAGTAGCTTATTTCTTCTCTTGGATCAAAAAGTAAGGTAATTAACCTTAAATCTATTTGATTCGTAAATATTTCATTCCCATTAATTTAAATCACAAAATCAAATAATGATACATTAATTTTGTAAAGAATCATTCTGCTACTAAATGTATTGTTTAGAGAAAACGGATTCAATAATTCTGATTCTATTCGAACAAGTAATCAACAATGCTAATATTATTAATTAAATAACTAATCTTAATAGGGATAAAAATAAATTCCTAACCAACTAATTTTAGATATTCCAACACCCAAAATAGATAATCATACCCCTAAAAATGAAAGCCACTAGGTGTAATGTGATATAGTGGTGAGAGATTTAATTAATATTTAAAAAGTTAAGGGTTCATTTTTTCATTAAAAAAAGCACTCAAAAAGAAATAATTAAAAATTTCTTCAATTATTTATAATTTGATCCTAATTAAATTTTCACTCGTCTATAAGTCCTAAATCCCTAATCATAAAATACATAACTAATTGCTATAATTAATACGTTTTTCAGATATCCCATATTGGTTATTACATAGTAGCTAGGATCTGATACACAATATGATTCAGCCTTAATTGTTTTCCTTAACTTGTTGGAAACTTTGAGCCCAAAACACAAACAAAGATAAGGTCTACAAACTTTGAACAAGTCTTCCCTTTCTTGATTTGATCCCTTATATATATAATTATATATCACCCCAACCTCGTCAACTAATCATCCACCAACTTTCATGGGCTCTCTTCTTCTTCAAAGATCTCCCAACTGATCTCTAGTTTCTATCAACTCTTAATTTCTTTTCCTTGTTTCAACATCAGCATGGTATCAAGCAACATGGATCCTCCCCCTTGTGCCAATGGCTGTGGCTTCTATGGCTCTGCTGCAAACCAGAACTTGTGCTCAAAGTGCTACTATGATCTTCTCAAAGAAAAGGTAAAAAAATCAGCTCAAACCTTGAACTTGAAGCTGCAGGCTGAAAAGATAGATCAGATTGAAGACACACCCAACTCCAACTCATGTTTCCATTAATCTTGAATCTTCCATTGCTAATCTATCGTTGCCAAGTGCTCGTGATATTGAGAATGCTGCCGCTGTTGCTGTCACTGCCTCTGCCTCTGAAGAGAAGACAAAGAAGAACAGGTGCAAGAACTGCAACAAGAAGGTTGGGCTAACAGGTTTCCAATGTCGTTGTGGGGATGTGTTTTGTGGAAGGCATAGATACCCAGAAGAGCATGCATGCAAGGTGAACTTGAAGGCCAAAAACTGAATCCCATCTGCAAGGTTGATAAGTTGGAATCTAGGGTTTAGCTTCTAGATTGAAACTTAATAACGGTGTATAGCTTGGGCATTGTTAATGCTTAGGAATTTTTTAATTAAAAATTTTAAATAGTACATTTTTTTTTTGTGAATTTCTAAAGTTGTTAATTAGTTTATTTAGCTTCATTAATTTTCCATGAATTAGACTCATCATGTGGCCGCTGGCTTAAAATATTGTAGGTAATATTATATTAACATTCCTTGGCATATATATTAAAATTGAGACATCTTGATTTGATCGGCTCCTAGTCCTAATAGAAATAGTAAAATAAAATTATTAAACTAGTTCCATGTCCAATTTTCAAGTTAATTGATTGAACTAGTCTTGTAAATTGTTAGTTTTAAATTTTAGGACTTATCTTTTAATCAAGACTTAAATTGAATTGTAGTGTTCATACTCATAGTCATGGTTGCAAGAATCCTACATTTTATATCTTGTCTTTATTATAATGTTTGCTCTTCTATATCTATATCAATAATGAAAATGCAAAAGATCCATAGATTCACACCAACACTTTGCATATGCTTGACTATAACTGTTGAATGCTAAGAAAATATACGTTTAGATTAATACCAATAAAATTAACCAAGAATTTGCTTTTGGCACCAAAGACGATGTAAATTCAGCAAAAGCTAGGATTTAAGTAGCAATTAAACCTCAAAGACAACAGTTTTGGAACCTAGATATAAGTAGAGACAATACTACCTAGATAGCAGCTTTTGCTGAATTTACATTGTCTTTGGTGCCAAAAGCAAATTCTTGGTTCATTTTATTGGTATTACTCTAAACGTATATTTTTGTAGCATTCAACAGTTATAGTCAAGCATATGCAAAGTGTTGGTGTGAATCTATGGATCTTTTGAATATAATGTTTGTGTCATAAGTTCTATGGTCAGTGTGATACCCTCTATTTTCATTTTTAAGATTACTCAACAATTGCACCCAACTAACAAGAGTTAAATGTAAATTTTACATAAAATTTAAACTTCTTAAACTTGTGTTCTCTTAACTTTGGAATCAAATGGTTGTCAAGATCAGAGATAGATACAGATGTGCTTCTCTCATATCTTGCGTAAACTGGAAACCTGATTGACAGGAAAAGTGATATATATATACACACACACACACACACATATATACATATACATATATGAGCAAATAAAGGTTTAATATTGCAATGCTAGAGCAATATATACTTTATATGTTTTTTACGATGTTCTATTGGATCTCCATCTCTAGCTGAGACTTGTTTTGTAATAAGAACCAGCCATTAAGGTTGGAGCTGGTTTATGATATCTTCATCTGCATCTGTAGGCAGCCTATTGATAACATAGACTGCTGTGTGAAAAGCTTAGCAATTGCAGTGGCTCTATTCTTTTGGATAAGATGTGTTACATATCTACTTATCAGGTGGCTTACCTGATTGAAAATTCTGCACCAGCAGAATGTTTGGTTTGAGTACAAATGAAACTTTAAGGGCTATGCTTTAGAAAAAAACATGTGTCATAGAAGAGAGTGCACAAAAGAGTTTCAATGAAAATTGATTGACAGTTTTATTCCATTAAATATTTTTAAAAGTCCATTCAAACGGGCCTTAAATTAATCTACAAATTCTGATATAAACAAAAGATTCCTACGAAACTTTGGAACCAAAAGAAGATTAGGCACAATTAATTGGTAGGAAATTTCTTTGTTGTATGAAGCTGCATGATAGTATATACTAGACAAATACCAAGTAGCATGGTAAATAACTGAAGAAAATAAATGAATATGCAAAGAAGATAACATTAGGGGCTTTATTTTTTTCTAAGAGACATACATACACTCGTCTTATCCTACTTATAAATTGCATGATGCCATTAAGCTTTATTAAAAATATGATTTTCAGGAAACATCCTTATTTAGGCATGATGACACAAAAGATCTACACACACAGCAAATGCAATAATTACGAAGAGTGCTTAAACAAACCTGCATGCACTTGTGGTTTTTTCACTTAGAAATTAACTTGTTCTTCCCAATATTGCTTCTGTATGATGCCGCATGATAGTTTATACAAGACAAATACCAAGTAACATAGTAAACAACTGAAGAAAAGAAATGAATATGCAAAGGAGATCATCAAGGGCTTTATTCTTCCCTATGAGATGATACTCATACTCGTTCAGGCATGACTCAGAAACTCTATACACACAGAAAATTCATAAGAAGAGTGCTTAAACAGACCTTTATGCATTTGTGGCTTGTCACTTAGAACTTATCTTGTTCTCCATAACATTGCTTCTGTGGAACAAACTATGACACTACTGGGTCGAACACAGCTCCAGAGAAGAATACCAGCTTGGAACTCTCCTCCTTAATCATGAAGAAGAAAGGATGATCAGCAACAAAACTTGCAGTTGCATGTTGTGGTGGAAAACCAGTAAACTGAAAAGAACATGTCTTATTAGTTGCTGGAAAAGCTGTAAAACCTCCAACTTCTGCAACGCCTTCTTCATCCACTTCAATACAAGCTTTATGAAACATCTTGGAAAGACGAGGACCATAGCCATTATGGGACACCACCATGTCATTGAAATCTTGGTTGGACATGTTAAAAGGAAGTGTCAATTCCATCTTTTTCATGGTCCGTGAAGCTTCAAAATCAAATGAGAACTTGAATTTTGGTACCAAAAGTTCAGAGAGTTCCACTTCCTGCAGCAGAAGATTTTCAGTTAAGAGTGCAGGGTTTTCATTGAGCTTTTGGATCAAGTTTGGTAACCCATTGTTGTTATTTGGAAGAAAGATGTACATGAAGAACTCCCTGTTGTCACTGCCAACATTCTGGTATGCCAGAGCGACAACCTTGAAATCGTCGAGCTGTCTGAAAAGGTGGACTTTTTTCTGTCTGGTCATGAATGGGATGCGAGTAGTGCCGCCATTGATAAGGTAGAAATTCTTGTACTGTGTACTGAATGTGTCAAATTTTTTGGCCCATTTTCCTTTGAAGTAAAGAGCACTAGCAAGGACTAGTACTGGTTTCATTGAGGGAGGATTCTGAGGGATGATCTCAGTTATTAACCCATTGGAAACACTTGCAGCCCATGAATTAATTTGCTCCAATATCTCCTGAACCTGCAGAACAAGAAGCATTCTTCTTATAAATAAGACAGATGCTAAAAAAAGAATGTTCTGATTTCTCTCAAATATCAAAATGTGCAATTAAAAAAACTACATTTCTTTTTCCTCTGTTTTTTTTAGAATATAGAATATAGCAAGGACTCATGTAGGTTAGCTTTCTTTGTCAAAAGTGCTTTTGAAAAGAAAATAAGCACTTCTAAATGATTCTTTTAGTATAAATTAACCTCTTAAAGAAGTAAAAGTATTTTTAAAATCTAAAATTCATGACTTATATTTTTAAGAAAAATAGAATGTAAAAATTATCATTTTTTATTTAAAAAAAAAAAGTAACTCCAAAAATTTAAAAAGTTGTTTTATCTCTCAAAAGCGTTTTTTTTTTTTTATAAAAAAAAATCCAATCAAAATGGCTCCGAGTATTGAATATAGTCTTTGTAGGTCAAGTTTCTTAGAATAGAAGTAATTGCATTTTGGTACAATTATTGTTTTTATCAAAGCACAGAACTACACGTGGAATGACAAAATGGTACTCATGATGAAACTTAATCGAATTCAAACTCATTACCTGTTCTCCGTGATTGACCACTCTGGATTCAGCTCCAAAAACATGTTTGATAATGGATTCAAAAGAAGACTTAAAGCTAAAATCTTCATGAAGCCAAACGGCATTAGAAAAGCAGAGTGCTGCAGGAGGACCCTCAGAAGAAAAGGGGGAAAAACATGATTGACCAGGGAATGTGGCAGCAGCAGAGTGGGGTTCAGGAAATGGGGCAGTAGCAGAAGCAATTTTTTTGCAGAGAAAACTGAGATCATCAGCAGAACCACTTCTTGTCCCCAGAAATTGAATAAGCTGTTGCCGAGTCGAGCCGGTGGACCCTAACGCAAGAAAGCCCAGAAGTGCTTTGAATGAGAGAGGAGAAACTACTACATTGGAATGCTTAGAAGCTGCTTCTAGTAAGACCCTGTTTGCCATTAGCATTGTGGATTCAGAACGTGATTGCAGTAATAGGAACTTCATAGTTCTCAGGGTACACAAGGAAGAAGGGATTGCTGGAATGTGAGAAGAGACTGGAAAATAAGCTTATATTTATATATATGCAGTTGGCTTAGAAAGTAAGCTGTAATATATTACTATTGCTTAAACATTAAGCTACGGTAGACACAGTTTGTCTTTTATATGAAAAAAAGTGCTTGAAAAATAAGCGACGCGCTATTTGCTATTAATGTTATTCTGGACACGGAAAGCATACATGGCTTGAAAGTTAGCGACCCTACTTGCTTTTGTTTTTTTTTTTTTTTTGGTATTTTTAGTTCGGAGTACCATGTAAATATTTTTTTAAAAAATATAATACTGAGGAGTATT
Organism: Bauhinia variegata; assembly: GCA_022379115.2. NCBI lineage: Eukaryota > Viridiplantae > Streptophyta > Magnoliopsida > Fabales > Fabaceae > Bauhinia > Bauhinia variegata. The sequence goes on along the minus strand of CM039428.1, from coordinate 17,622,486 downwards.
ATATATTATAATTATAACTAACTTGTGTTCCCGCCCATGTCTGGGTTAATAAAATTAAAAAAGACAGGTGTCAGTTAGAGACAGTTACACTTGGCTTAATGAGAATGATTAGAGTATGTTGAAACACTTGACCATGATTATATTCATTGATTTATAAATCTCTCGAAAATTGAAACTTTGGATCCATTAGAAATAAGTATACCAACGGTGCAAATAGGTCAAGTAGTATTGTCTTCCTCCCAATTGTCTACACTCTTCGTAGAGTTTGTACCCATCACCTTTTCATTTATTACTATTATTTTTTTCTTTGAATTTTTATTGTATTTCTACTTGAAAGAATAAACAATTTAACTAATCAAGTAGTAGGATTCTCACCAAGGTAATCCAACAAGGCCAATCATCATTCTAGCAATTTGTGGAGTCAATTTTTTCTTTTTCTTTTTTTTTTGTTTATTTTTTCATGAAAATACAAAAATTCAAAATTCTTCCCATCGTATTATAATTCTCCGCTTATATAAAAGGAGTTTTATCAAGTCAACGTGAAGTATTTGCAAGAATCTCAAAAGCTCGTAAAAGACTGATTACATGAATATAAGACAATTTCTCATCTCTAGACCTCACGGATCTACAGAACAAGGATGGTTTTCCTTTTGATACTGAATTGGACTATTGGATATGAAACTTGTGCAGAAGCTAAGAAAAATACGTCTGCTTGTGCTTGCAAGGGGAATAGCACCTGCGTTGACTCTGATGATGGTGGCTATACATGCAGCTGTGTGGACGGCTTCCAAGGAAACCCTTACCTTTCTAATGGATGCCAAGGTGAGTTGCAAATATTCAAAACAAAAACAAACACGAAGCGAATGATGCCAAAGAAAATAATGAATGAAATCATGTGTGATATGCAAGTTTCTTTTTGATTGACCAAAGAGCGAAATTTTTTTTTCTCACCATCAACTAAAATGAGTGGTTAAAAACTATGTCTTCGAAATATTTAATTTTATTAGTAAGAAAAATAAAATAATTTCAATTGTCTAAAAGAAGACATAGTATAAAATTATTTTTATATATAAAAAAAATCAATTGCTACCATAAAAGGCGAAAAGCACAAACAAGTGCCTCCACTTTTCTTAGAAATGCAAGCAAATTTTCACCGTTGAGATGAAAATCTCAAAAGTTGGCTAGGAAATGTCTTTTCCTTGCTAACTAAGGAAGACATGCCCAACTTTATTTTCTTTTCACCGCTTTCCAACACTCTTCCATCTCCTATAAATATAAAATAGATTCTAATCTGTGCTATGCAATGGTAGAAATTGATTTTGTAATTGGGTGGCTAATAATATTTTAAAAACAATATTTTGGTATATAAAATTTAAATATTGTGAAATGTTAAGGTTAATTTTAAGAATTGGATTCAAGTTTAATCTTTAATTGAATAGCATCCTTGCAAGGAAAAGAAAGATTCGAAAGAATGAATGAGTTTGACTTATGGTCCACGACAAATATTGAGCTTAACCCAACAAACCAAATTCAAGATTGAATGAGTTTGTTGGCACATAGTGGTGAGGTTATTAAACATTTGACCTATGGTTCTTAAATTTTAAATCGAAAAAATCTAATATTTGTTCTAGTTGAAATTGTACTTCTCCTTAAACTCTCAAATTAAACGATCCATAGCAAAAGAGGAAGAAGGAATTATTGAGTTCATGAGAGAGATGCGTTTGATAGAAAAGCTTCATCTCTGACTTTTGTCAATGTTTCTTCAATTGAGTTCATGATAAGTGCCAAGTTTTAGCATGCAAATTTCTTCTAAAAAGTTAATGGAGAGTTGATGAATGTTATCGGACTGAGCTTATCTAACTAATCAAATTTGAGATTGAATGAATTGTTCACTAATAAAATCTGAGATTGAATGAATTGTTGACAATGACAGTGAGTTATCAAACACCCTTCATTTGGATTTAAAATTAGATTAGATGGATCTTACATTTAAAATTAGATTTAGATATAGATATAGATATAAATATAAATATAAATATAAATACCATAATAAACCCTCTTCCCGTTAACTGTGTACATTCTAAACTGACTCACTGCTTGAAGACGATTCTCTCTGTCTGATGCTCCAATTCTCACTGTACTTGTCGTCGTCTCCATTTGAAAACAGCTATGGCTGAGAACCTTAACAGGCTCTCAGAAGCTCTTTTTGTTGATAGCAAGTCTTTGTCTTCGCACGATCTTATACAGAAGCTACGCTCCGACGATGCGATCAGGTTAGGACTCAACTCGTTCCTTTCGATCCTCAAACGCGGCGTCGAGGTGGTCGGAGATGGAAGATTGGGGCTTGAGTCCTGGGACGATTCTCAGATTCAGGCAATTTGTTCTATTGCATATGCTATTGTTTCCGCTTCTCGATCTTTGTCTGGTAAAGTATCTGTTATTTCTCTGTGGCTCATTTGAATTTTGCTTTGTTGTAGCAATTTTCTGCTGTCCTCTTGCGTTGATATACTTAGCTAGCTCACGGGTTGCTTTTATGATACACTTTTGATTGGTTTTTCGTTCTGGGACTGAGAGTTTTTGTTCATTTCTGGTAGATGATTGAATATTGGAATAGCTATTTTATAGTCCTCTTTTTTTTTTTAACCGTTTCATTATAGAGATTTTTAATAGTTGTTGTACCATGGGAGAGTTCTCCTTGTTAGAAGCTAAATAATCAGAACAATTCTGCTTCAATTTATATGCGGTGTAGCTAAAAAATGCTTTGTTCAGCAATTTTTTGTTGTTCTGGTGGTCCTTTTGTTGCTAAGTGGTTTGGTTCATTGTTGCAGATGATTGAAAATTGGAAAAAAGCTGCTTTGATCCTTCTTTTCTCTTTTTATCATGTTTTGGATTCTTTTTGGTCATAATTCTGCTATCATGTAACAGTTCTCTTACTTTGAAGTACACATTCATTAGAATTATTCTACTTCCAAACAGAAACTATTTCATAATCTTAGGAGAACAATGTGAACATTCATTTATGTTGGTTTTGTTCTGTTGTCGTTAATGCATGAATAGTGGAGCAAGTGGAAGCGACAATTATTGCAATTGTACAACGGTCGATACAGTTTGCGGTATGCTATTTGGAAAAATCCGAATTCAATGATGATGATCTAGGGATTCAGGTTCGAAGTTCCTTCTTTTTTATTTATCATCTCTCTTGTTTTAGGGTATATAAATAAGATGGGTGTAGTGCAGACTTTACCAAGTTTTCAGAAACACTTTGAACAAGTCTAACTTGATCCTTTTTCTTCCCTTTTTATTGGAAGTCATCTTTTATTATGTCTGATGAATGATTCTTTGTTTGGCCATAATGGAATTCATTATAGATTTATCTAAATTATCTAAGTTCCCAAAGTAGTCTTGATAAAGTCATTTGATCTTGAAGGAGGTACCTCTATAATTTCTAATACAAGGCTCATTTCTTAGTTCTTTCCGGATTTCTATATTTTTATATATGAAGAAACCATGTTCATTTCTATGATTTTTTTATCACTACAAGCTGAACAGGTTTTCTCTGAATTCTTACTTTTTTGTGGAATTGGTTAGTCCAAGTCTACTAGTAGTTCAGAAACAGCTACCTAGCAAATACAGGGGTTATGGATGTAGGCCTCATGAATAGCATGACTCAATTAATTAGACTGTGGTACAAAATTTTCTAGAGTAATAATTTCTAGTATACGATGGATTCAAGAGATATCTCCCCCCAATTCACCTGTTACAGAATCAAAATAACAGTGCCTCTAGTCTCACTCCGTATCTGCTTGAGGAATCCCATGACCAAAATAAAAGAAAGCTGCTCAACAAAATAAAATGACCAGTTCTATCCCATGGCAGCTTCCTCTTTTTGGAATAAACTGTTGGGTCTTTTTGGTTGTTGGGTGTTCCCTTTGACTTTAGAGCAGTTTTTGTTGACTGGTATTAGAGGTTTTGGCAGGGATGAAGAGGCATTCTCTTGTGCTGTTTGACTCTTGCAATTATTTGGTGCATTTGGTTGGAATCACATTTGTAAGGATGTTTCATTGACTTAAGGTTGATATTGGATAGGATTGTGCATATGGCCTCTGTTTGGTGCCATGTCCATGGACTCTTCAAGGGAAATTCAGATGGCTGTACATCCTCAACAAAATTATTTTTCTATATAAAAATAAAATTCATAAATGGATATTCTTATGTAACATAGAGTGTTGGACTATGTTGTGTATTCTGGTGGTTATATTTTATGCAAACCCGAATTTTTGTTGTATCTTGCAGAGTAACATGATACATCTTTTAGAGATAGCTTTGGTTAATGAAACAGACAAGGTGGTAGACTTGTTGCAACCTAGGCCTGCGAGCAACTTGGTAGATGTGTTGCCAACAGTGGATGGAGGTGGTGCTAATTTTGTGGATGACCATGTCAAATGCCACCTAGAAGGTATCATATTCATACCTAATAATCAATCTTTTCTTCACTTATAATTTTTCTGCTAACCTGACCAGGTGCTTATTTGTATTTGCAAAAAGGCTTTAGATGCTCAAAGGAAGGAAAAACAGTGGACTGGCTTCTAAGGAGTTTAGCTGCTGAACATGTGCTACCTGATGGGCAGGGATCTGGGCTCAGTTCAGCTACTACTCATCAAGATCTAAACAAATTGGTGTTTCTTTCCCAGCATTGGGCTGTTGTTCATGGGCAATGCACTATTCGCCTGATCTTGCTGTGCAATAAACTTGTGAAAGTTAAAAACTTGTGTGATGAGAAGGTTATGGGCATTAACTTCAGAAGGAGATTGTCATTCACTTTAAGGTTGTTAAAATTACTTGGAATTCTCACGAAGAATGTCCCATATGTTGGATATGATGCCTCATTGGTGAGGGCAGTTGCGTCATTTGCTGATATTTTATCTAGTTTGTTTAGGGTTGGATTTGAGTTTGTGAATACCTATGCTACTACTGAGGGAAGTTTAGAGACCATTATCCTGATGGTTCTGGATGAATTTCTTCTTAATGTTGAGGTGGTTTTTGGTAATAGCAGTGTTCCCCAGAATATCCAAGCATGCATTATAGCATCTATATTGGAGAGTTTGGATTCTTCTGTATGGGGATATGAAAAGTCAGCTCCAAATTTGAAGCTCCCATTAGCTTACTTCCCCCGTTTTGTCGTTCACACATTGAAACTCATTGATGGTCTGAAGAGACAAACACAGGTTGTTCTTGCATGGGAAGATTTTAATGCAGAACTTGCTGGCAGTTTTACTGACTTACAGAATGATTCTCCAACATGCCTTGTTCGTTCTGAGACTGTTCCTTTGCTAAAGAGATACACATTTGATGAACTTCTGAAACTGATATTTCCAGCATCAAGCCCATGGATTGACTATTTGATGCAACTTGCTTCCTTCCTTCATTCTGAAGGACTGAAGTTGAAGCCAAAAATGGAAAGATCATATTCTAGTTCTGCAAAATTTAGTGGCACATCTGAAGTTGAAAACACAATATGCCATGAAGATGAGGCTCTTTTTGGGGACCTTTTCTCTGAAAGTGGCCGCTCTGTTGGATCTACAGATGGATGTGATCATCTGACTGCTGCAGTGGTTTCTAGCTCCAGCTATCATAATATGCCAATTCATGTTGCTTCAGAACTTTTGAGTTTTCTTAAGACATGTATATTCTCTCCTGAATGGCACCATTCTATTTATGTAGATGGTTGCAGTAAAGTCAGTAAAAGACACATTGATATTTTGCTTTCTTTACTCAATTGTCAGGGCTGTTGTTCTGAGGATAATGTCTCCGAGAGTTGTACTGCTTTGCATGAAGAAAGGAAAATTGGGCATATCCATGAAATATGCTATGACATTTTGCACAATTTTCTAACACACCATGCTTTAGCTGATTCACTAGAAGACTACCTTGTGGAGAAGATCTTAACTGTTGAGAATGGTGCTTATATGTACAATGACAAGACGCTGACCTTACTGGCTCACACGTTGTTTTGTAGGGTGGGTTCTGCTGGAAGTCAGTTGAGAACCAAGATTTATAGGGGATATGTTGCCTTTGTTGTTGATAAGGCAAAATCTATTTGTGTAAAATGCCCAAGTGTGAAGGATCTTCTTGGTTCTCTTCCCTCATTGTTTCACAATGAGATTGTTCTCATGGCATTCCACTTGTCTGCTGAAGGTGAAAAGGCAATGCTGGCAAACCTAATCTTCTCAGCCCTCAAAGAAGTTGCTAACCCAGCAGTGGATTTAAACAGCACTCAGCTATCATGCTGGGCTTTAGTGATTTCAAGGTTGATCGTTATTCTTCGTCATATTATATTTCACCAACATACTTGTCCCACGTCTTTGCTTTTAGATGTGCGGTCTAAGTTGAGGGAAGCTCCATTATCTGGGTCATCTATGCCAAATCATGTCAACGATCATTTGTCATCTTGGTCATCGACTACACTTAAAAATGTTATGGGTGGATTGATTGGAGACGAAGTTATCCTTAGTAGCCTGACTGATCAGCTGATTGATGTTTCAAGTTCTTCTGCTTCACTTGGCAGGGATGATTTGGCAATTGACAGCTTAAATTTGGATTGGGTTGACATATATTCAACCTTCTCAAAGGTTTTGGGATTTTGGAAAGGCAAAAAGGCCTTAGCAGTGGAAGATCTGATTGTTGAAAGATACGTTTTCACCCTTTGTTGGGATGTTCCTTATGTAGGTTCTGAAACAAACCATCCAATTATATCATGGAGTGGACACTACTCTCTGGATCTATCTAATGCGCTGCATTTTTTTCACTCCAGCCATTCACTTCTCTGCCACCATGAGACTATCATGAATTGCACTACTATTCCTGATGTTATATTGAGCTTGCTTCAGTGCTTAGACAATGTGCCTATCCCAAAAGACATTGAGGAGTTAGGTTGGAGTTTCCATAGAAATGGAATGTGGCTGTCTCTTGCACTCTCCTTCACTAATATTGGTGTATGGAGATACTGTATGGACAATGCAGTTTCTGGGCAAGATCTCATCTGGATACAGAATCCTTCTAGAGATGACAAGTATGTTGCTCTTGCTGGAAGCACAGTTTCCTCCATCATTGATGCCGGTCAATTAGCATTGTTAGTGAAGCTGTTCTCATCCTTGCTGAACAAACTCGTGCAGATTCATCAGAAAGCCTTTGTTGCCACCCTCAGTTGCCAGCAAAAGCTGGCTCCTGGGTTTTCACCACTCTTGCTTCTCAAACATACGGAAATTGACAAATGTTTGCAGGATGAGATCTTGGAGAGGAGTGGTTCCAACTTTGGTGAGCTGGAGTCTGCCCTTAGTCTCTTATACAGGTTGGATGCCTTGGTAGATAAAAAAGCTTCAGGTTTTCTATCTAGGGCCTCATGGGAGTGCATGTTGCAAGGTTTTCCTTTTAATGTTTCTACTCCAAGTGCCACTATGCTTTCTTGCATTCTTAACATAAGAGGAAGCATCTTTATTCTCGATGGGCTGCTCAGAATAATGTGTGCAAGAGGAAATATTGACTTGGAATTTGAGGTCTTTCATCAGATTCTTGATGCAGTAATGGCTATCAAGTTTGATAGGATCTTTCAATGTATTCATGGGAAATGTGAGAATATCTATCACAGCTTGAGTGTTGAACTGGAATGGTCTAATTATGCAAACTTAATGCTGATGAAGCACATGGAAGGGCTTCTTAGGGACATCAATGCGGGGGGTCTTGGTGATGGCAGCATCCATGAATGGATGATTACCAAGATAATTGAAATCTTAAGTAGCCTTAGAAAAGACACATCAAAGCCTGACATATTCCGATTTTTTCTTGGTGTTGAAAATATGCCTGGGCAGATTGACAGGCTTTTCCAGTTGCATCGTGGTGACTGTTTGGTTCTGCTTGACTCTCTAGATACTTGTTACTCTGATTCAGTTAATATGAAGGTTCTTGGTTTCTTTGTGGATCTTCTATCTGGAGAGCTATTTCCTGATCTAGTGAAGATGATACAAAAGAAATTCCTTGACAAAGATGTATTATGCTTATCCAAATGGTTGGAGAAGAGGCTTTTAGGTAGTATAATGGATTCTGCAGGTGAAGTCAAGTGTGCAAAGGGAAGCTCCAATTCTCTTAGGGACTCAACAATGAACTTCATTCTGTGTCTTATATCGCCACTCTCTGAGCAATCAAAAGAACTTCAACTACACATCTTTGAATCTGGATTACTGTCTCTTGATACTGCTTTTTTGCAATTTGACATACATGTGGCCAAATCTTTTTTCAATTTTTTGGTTCAAATTTCAAGGGGAGCATCCTCCATGAAATTGCTTTTGACGAGGACTGTACTATTGATGGAAAAACTAGTGGGCAACGAGCATCTGCTTCCCGGACTGAAGTATTTACTTGGCTTTATGGAAACTGTCTTGAATGATTGTGGATCTGGTAAAATATCTTTGCAAAGAACAACTAGAAAGTGTTCATCTGCCAGTACTCTTGGGGTAGGGCATGCAGCTGTTGGTTCCAGGAAGAATTCAGAGACTTTCATTCTTTCTGCCAATCAAGATGGGGGGTCAACTTCTCTTGAATGTGATGCAACTTCTTTAGATGAGGATGAAGATGATGCAACTTCTGATGGAGAGGTTGTTAGCATAGACAAAGATGATGAAGAAGATACTAACAGTGAAAGGGCCCTTGCCTCTAAAGTTTGCACATTTACTTCCAGTGGCAGCAATTTCATGGAACAACACTGGTACTTCTGCTATACATGTGACCTCACTGTATCAAAAGGCTGTTGCTCAGTCTGTGCAAAGGTTTGCCATAGGGGTCATCGAGTTGTTTATTCCCGCTCAAGTCGGTTCTTTTGTGACTGTGGAGCTGGGGGTGTTAGGGGTAGCAACTGTCAATGCTTAAAACCTCGGAAATTCACTGGAAGTAGCAGTGCACCAGTTCGTGGAACTAATACTTTTCAGTCATTATTACCCTTTTCTGAGGATGGAGATCAGCTGCCAGAGAGTGACTCAGATTTTGAAGAGGATATCAGTTCAGATGTAGACAACTCTCTGAGATTTTCTATTCCCAAAGAGCTTCAAGATGAGGTTCCATTATTACTGGAAGAACTTGATATTGAGAGTCGGGTGCTTGATATTTGCTCTTCATTGATGCCATCTATAATCAGCAGAAGAGATTATCTCCATTCAAAAGATAAGAAAATCATTTTGGGTGAAGACAAGGTACTTTCTTATGGTGTTGATCTCTTACAATTGAAAAAATCCTATAAAAGTGGATCTTTAGACTTAAAGATAAAGGTGGATTATTCAAATTCTAAGGAGCTTAAATCACATTTAGCAAGTGGTTCTCTTGTCAAGGCCTTGCTTAGTGTTAGTGGACGGGGTAGACTTGCAGTTGGTGAAGGTGACAAAGTTGCTATTTTTGATGTTGGACAATTGATTGGCCAAGCCACCATTGCACCTGTGACAGCTGACAAGACCAATGTCAAACCTCTTTCTAAAAATGTTGTCCGCTTTGAAATTGTACAACTTATGTTCAATCCTGTTGTTGAGAACTATCTTGTTGTGGCAGGTTATGAAGATTGCCAGGTCCTCACATTGAATCCTCGTGGTGAAGTGATTGACCGCCTTGCCATTGAACTAGCTTTGCAAGGTGCATATATCAGAAGGGTAGATTGGGTTCCAGGTTCACAGGTTCAATTGATGGTTGTTACTAACAAGTTCATCAAAATATATGACCTGTCCCTGGACAATATCAGTCCAATGCACTACTTCACTTTGCCAGATAACATGATTGTTGATGCCACCCTTTATCTGGCTTCCCAGGGAAGAATGTTTCTTATTGTTCTTTCTGAAAATGGAAATATATTCTGGTTAGAGTTGTCAGTTAAAGGGAATGTTGGGGCCATGCCATTGAAGGAAGCTGTACAGCTTCAGGGGAAAGAAATTCATGCCAAGGGCTCATCATTGTACTTTTCTTCAACATATAAGCTACTTTTTATATCATACCAAGATGGCACCACATTGATAGGCCGACCTAGTTCTAATGCAGCCTCTATAGATGAGATGTCTTCTGTTTATGAGGAACAAGAAGGTAAGCTGCGGCCTGCTGGAGTACATCATTGGAAAGAATTGCTGGCTGGCAGTGGATTATTTGCTTGCTTATCTAGTGTGAAATCAAATTCTGCACTTGCCGTGTCAATGGGGGAACGTGAAATACTCACACAGAGTATGCGGCAGGCCGTGGGTTCAACCTCACCTATAGTTGGAATGACTGCATATAAACCTCTATCAAAGGATAAAGTCCACTGTCTTGTCCTACATGATGATGGCAGCCTCCAAATATACTCCCATGTTCCTGTGGGTGCTGATGCTGGTGCAAGCGCAGCTGCAGAGAAAGTTAAGAAATTGGGTTCTGGTATCCTTAACAAAGCGTATGCTAGTACAAATCCTGACTTTCCTCTGGATTTCTTTGAGAAAACTGTGTGTATCACATCGGATGTGAAACTGGGTGGTGATGCCGTTAGAAACAGTGATTCTGAAGGAGCCAAACAGAGCTTGGTAAATGAAGATGGTTTTCTTGAAAGTCCCAGCCCTGCAGGATTTAAGGTATATTTTCTTGGTTGTTTGGTTACTTTTATTTCGAAGTAAATATTGATTGTAGACTTGTTGGTTGCTTTGGATAGGGGTAGTTTGTATTAGTTCACATTCACTATCCCCATTTTTTTGGGTTTTCCAGTGTGTGAATGGCAACAGTAACTTTGTTGGAGGCTGCAGCTTAGCAGATATAGGATATTGTGTATGTTCAACTGTTTCTGTTTCACGCTTGTATTATGCCAAATTGTCAATAAGATCTTGGCAATTGGGTGCTGGCAATTTTGAAGTTATATATTTATCTTTGTGGTAAGGGGTTTGATTATAACTTTTCATTTTCTAACTCTTTCTCTTTATTGCACTTTCACAGATATCTGTCTTCAACTCAAACCCTGATATAGTCATGGTTGGTTTTCGAGTTCATGTGGGCAACACATCAGCGAGCCATATACCTTCTAATATTTCTATTTTCCAGAGGGTTATTAAATTAGATGAAGGAATGCGGTCCTGGTATGATGTTCCGTTCACTATTGCAGAGTCACTCCTTGCTGATGAAGAATTTATAATCTCTGTTGGGCCAACCTTCAATGGCTCAACGCTTCCCAGAATAGACTCACTTGAAATTTACGGCCGAGCAAAAGATGAATTTGGTTGGAAAGAGAAAATGGATGCTATTTTGGATTTGGAAGCAAGAGTGCTTGGTTCAAACTCATCAGTTGCTGGATCTGGAAAGAAGCACCGGTCGATGCAGTCTGCTCCTATTCAGGAGCAGGTAATAGCCGATGGACTTAAGTTAATTACAAAGTTTTATTCATCATGTAGGCAACAGGGTTTATCAAGGCTTGAGGAAGCAAGATCGGAGCTGGGCAAACTGAAGTGCAAGCAGTTACTTGAGACAATCTTTGAGAGTGATCGGGAACCATTGCTACAGGCATCTGCTTGTCGTGTCTTACAGGCTGTTTTTCCCAAGAAAGAGATATACCATCAAGTACTCTATTTTTTTCCTCTGCCTTCTGTTTGCAAATTTGTTTTGTTACTTGTGTGTTACTTCCCTTACCCATATGTACATAATGTTTATTATTACTAATTGAAGCATCTCTAACAATAGGTTAAGGATACCATGCGGCTTCTTGGAGTGGTCAAATCGGCATCATTACTATTGTCAAGGCTTGGGATTGGTGGTGCTGCAGGAAGTTGGATCATTGAACAGTTCACTGCCCAGATGCGTGCAGTTTGTAAGATTGCATTGCAGCGCCGTTCTAATTTAGCAACATTTTTGGAGACAAATGGTATTGCTATGTTTTCTTAATGGTTCTTAAATTATTTAGCCCTTGACATCTCCTTTCAACTACATAGGTAGCTGGTTAAATGGGAAAAGAAAATGCCCACGTATTTGATAGAATCATACAGATGTATCAATATCTGCTGCAGAATGGAAATTGTCATGAGATTGCATTGCATGCCTCATAAACTTCTCATCTCTGATTTAATATGAGAGTGAACTTCTTGTTCCCAAAAGTCATGTCTTGCTAGTTGCTACTTAATTCTTTCGTGATTTTGAATAACCAAGTTCCATTTTAATTGTATAAATTGTTTGATTTGCTTTCAACTATTGTCTAATATTGGGAATGGATAATTTGACTTTCTGATTTTAATTTGGTGTGAACTATCTTAAAATGTTTTGTTAACTTGGAAGTAGATTCAGTGACTTTCAAAATGAATGACTTAAGAGAGAGATAAGAACATATAAATAGAGAGAAAGTAGGGCCCACTTTCTATATCTCCTCCCCCCCAAAGTCACTTTCTATATCTTAAATACATAACCACACTTGTTTGACTTGCTTATTAATATAATCTTTGCTTTCAGATTTAATATAAAAGTTCCCTTTCTTCAACCAAGTTTTTCTTGCCACCTCTGGGTTTAATTTCTGCATCATTGTTTCTACTAATTCTTATGGTTTTCATTTTATCCCTTTTCCTTATGGCTGGTTTCTGCTACTCTTTACATATAAGTTATACCTTTCAAGCGATTGTGATAGAAGATTTCTAATGGTATTAATTGAAAGGATTCATCCTGCTCTGTGTAGAAATATTTGCTACCGTTTGATTTTATAGAAGCTGCTGCTGTTACTGTTCTAGGTTCTGACGTGGTGGATGCACTTATGCAAGTTCTATGGGGAATTTTGGACTTTGAGCAGCCGGACACACAAACTATGAACAACATTGTAATGTCAGCCGTGGAACTTATTTATTGCTATGCTGAATGTTTGGCATTACATGGAAAGGATGCAGGACTACATTCTGTTGCGCCTGCTGTTGTATTGCTCAAGAAACTTCTATTTTCCTCCAACGAGGCTGTCCAGACTGCAAGCAGGTATGTTTCTTCGTCCTTATCTTGTTTTATTTTTTAGAGTAAAATCCTATTTTGTATCTTGACACTTTTGCAAAAATTGCAAAAAAAAAATAAAAAATCCGTCATGTTTCAAACTTCTCAAATTGAACTCACTACAAAAACCCTACCAAATTAAACCTTTCATACAGATGAAAAATACCCTTGTTGGGTAGACTTTGATAGGATTTTGTAGTGTGAGGATTTAATTTGAGAAGTTTGAAATGTTAGGATTTTTTTTTTTTTTTGCAAAAATGTCTGGCAAAATAGGGTTTTACTCTTCTATATATATATATATATATATATATATTTTTTTTTTTTTCTCCAAATTCTCACATATGTTCCTTTTATAGTTTGGCCATATCGTCAAGGTTGCTCCAGGTCCCTTTTCCAAAACAGACAATGTTAGCTACAGATGATGCTGTTGAGAATGTAGTGTCTGTTCCTGGTCCTGTTGACACTAGTGGTGGAAATAACCAAGTCTTGATTGAGGAAGACTCTATTACTTCATCTGTTCAGTTCTGTTGTGATGGTTGTTCCACTGTACCCATACTTAGGCGAAGATGGCATTGTACCATTTGTCCTGATTTTGATTTGTGTGAGGCATGTTATGAAGTACTAGATGCAGACCGGCTTCTACCACCACACTCAAGAGATCATCCAATGACAGCAATTCCTATTGAAGTGGATTCAGTAGGAGATGGCAACGAGTTTCACTTCACATCTGTTGATGTTAGTGACCCAAATTTATTGTCTGTCCCAGCTGATGGCAGCACGCAGAATTCTTCTTCTTCAATTCATGACTTGGAACCCAATGAATCAGGAGAATTTGTAGCTTCATTGACGGATCCTGTGTCTATTTCTGCTTCAAAGCGAGCTGTAAACTCCTTGCTTCTATCTGAGCTTCTTGAACAGTTGAAAGGATGGATGGATACAACCTCCGGAATTCGGGCAATCCCTGTTATGCAACTTTTCTACAGATTGTCATCTGCTGTGGGTGGACCTTTTATTGACAGCTCAAAGCATGATAGTTTAGATTTAGAGAAACTAATCAAGTGGTTTTTGGAGGAGATTAATCTCAACAGACCATTTGTAGCGAGAACCAGATCATCATTTGGTGAAGTTGGGATTTTGGTCTTTATGTTTTTCACACTGATGCTTAGAAATTGGCACCAGCCTGGTAGTGATGGTTCCATGCCAAGACAGAGTGGAACTGCCGACACACATGATAAAAATGTCATCCAACTCCCACCATCCACTTCAGTTGCTGCCAAAACTTCAGCAGATGATCAAGAGAAGAATGACTTTGCATCACAGCTGGTTCGAGCCTGTGATTCTCTCAGGCAACAATCTTTTGTAAATTATCTAATGGATATACTGCAGCAGTTGGTGCATGTCTTCAAATCTCCTGTTAGTAATGAAAGTGTGCATAGTGTGAACACAGGGCCTGGATGTGGGGCTCTGCTGACAGTACGTAGAGATTTACCTGCGGGGAATTTCTCACCTTTCTTTTCAGATTCATATGCAAAAGCACATCGGACAGATATCTTTATTGACTACCACAGACTCCTATTGGAGAATGCTTTCCGACTGGTGTACACCCTTGTTCGACCAGAAAAACAAGACAAAACTGGGGAAAAAGAAAAAATATACAAGATGTCATGTGGTAAGGATTTGAAGCTGGATGGATACCAAGATGTCTTATGCAGTTACATCAATAATCCTCATACAAATTTTGTAAGAAGATATGCAAGGAGGCTCTTCCTGCATCTTTGTGGAAGCAAGTCGCACTATTACAGTGTCCGGGACTCTTGGCAGTTCTCAAGTGAAGTGAAGAGACTTTTCAAACGTGTAAACAAGTCTGGTGGATTTCAAAATAACATTCCATATGAGAGAGCTGTAAAGATTGTGAAGTGCCTTTCTACTATGGCAGAAGTAGCAGCTGCACGTCCTCGGAATTGGCAGAAATATTGTTTAAGGCACGGAGATATTTTGCCTTTCCTGGTAAATGGAGTGTTCTATTTTGGAGAAGAATCTGTTATTCAGACTCTTAAACTTCTGAATTTGGCCTTCTATACAGGAAAGGATATTAGTCATACTTCACAAAAGACAGAGTCTGGAGACGCGAACTCCACCAAATCAGTTACTGTATCTCAAGAATCAAAGAAGAAAAAGAAAGGTGAAGATGGAACTGAATCTGGCTTGGACAAGCCCTATTTAGATATGGAGGCAGTGGCGGATGTCTTTTTTGACAAGGGTGCTGATAACTTGAGACAGTTCATAGATTGTTTTCTTCTGGAGTGGAATTCAAGTACTGTACGGGCAGAGGCAAAATTAGTCCTGTATGGTGTCTGGCATCATGCCAAGCTGTCATTTAAAGAAACTGTGTTAATGGCTCTTTTGCAAAAGGTTAAGTTTCTCCCAATGTACGGTCAGAATATTGTTGAGTACACAGAACTTGTGAGCTGGTTGCTTGGAAAATCCTCTGATATGAGCTCAAAACATCAGATTTCTGAACTTGTGGACCGATGCTTGACCCCAGACATAATTAGGTGTATATTTGAGACACTCCATTCACAGAATGAGCTGTTAGCCAATCATCCAAACTCCCGCATATATAATACTCTAAGTGGTTTAGTGGAATTTGACGGATACTATCTTGAAAGTGAACCTTGTGTTGCCTGCAGTTCTCCTGAAGTGCCTTACAGCAGGATGAAGCTAGAATCTTTAAAGTCTGAAACCAAGTTCACTGATAACCGTATCATAGTGAAATGCACTGGGAGTTACACAATCCAGACTGTGACAATGAATGTTCATGATGCCAGAAAGTCAAAATCAGTTAAGGTTTTGAACCTATACTACAATAATCGGCCTGTTGCTGACTTGTCAGAGTTGAAAAACAACTGGTCTTTGTGGAAACGCGCAAAGAGTTGTCATCTTGCCTTCAATCAGACTGAACTTAAAGTGGAGTTCCCCATTCCTATAACTGCTTGTAATTTCATGATTGAACTGGATTCATTTTATGAAAATCTTCAGGCCTTGTCTCTTGAACCATTGCAGTGCCCTCGTTGTAGTCGTCCAGTCACTGATAAGCATGGGATATGCGGCAATTGCCATGAAAATGCATATCAATGCAGGCAATGCCGCAACATAAATTATGAGAATTTGGATTCTTTTCTATGCAATGAGTGTGGGTACAGCAAATATGGCCGGTTTGAGTTCAATTTCATGGCAAAGCCAAGTTTTACATTTGATAACATGGAGAATGATGAAGATATGAAGAGGGGATTGGCTGCCATAGAATCTGAATCAGAGAATGCCCATAGGCGATACCAACAACTTTTGGGCTTTAAAAAGCCGTTGCTTAAAATTGTATCAAGCATTGGTGAGAATGAAATGGACTCACAACAAAAGGACTCTGTGCAGCAAATGATGGTCTCTCTTCCCGGCCCTTCCTGTAAAATAAACCGGAAAATTGCTCTTCTGGGAGTCCTTTATGGTGAGAAGTGCAAAGCAGCTTTTGATTCTGTCAGCAAGAGTGTCCAGACATTGCAAGGGCTTCGCAAGGTGTTGATGAATTATTTGCACCAGAAGCACTCTGATAATGGCGTGGCTTCAAGATTTGTGGTTTCCAGGTCGCCAAATAATTGTTATGGCTGTGCAACTACATTTGTAACACAGTGTCTAGAACTGTTACAGGTGCTAGCAAGACATCCAAGTTCTAAGAAACAACTTGTTTCAGCTGCCATTTTGTCTGAGTTATTTGAGAATAACATCCATCAAGGTTCTAAAGCAGCCCGTGTCCAAGCAAGGGCAGTACTTTGTGCTTTATCTGAGGGCGATGCAAATGCAGTTACTGAGTTGAACAGTCTGATACAGAAGAAAGTCATGTACTGCCTTGAACATCATCGCTCCATGGACATTGCTGTGACTACACGTGAAGAATTGCTATTACTTTCTGAGGTGTGTTCTTTGGCTGATGAATTCTGGGAATCAAGACTACGCATTGTGTTTCAGCTGTTGTTTTCTTCCATTAAGTTAGGTGCAAAGCATCCTGCCATAACTGAGCATATCATTCTTCCTTGCCTTAGAATAATATCTCAGGCATGTACACCTCCAAAACCGGATACGCCAGACAAAGAGCTTGGAAAGTCTCCTGCACAAGCGAAAGATGAGAGTCATTCAAATGTATCTGGTTCTTTGACTAGTAATGCCGGTGGAACCAAGCCATTTCCAGACTCATCAGAAAGAAATTGGGATGCAACACCTAAGACTCAGGATATTCAATTACTGAGCTATTCAGAATGGGAGAGGGGAGCATCCTATCTTGATTTTGTTAGAAGGCAATATAAAGTATCTCAGGTTGTTAAAGGGGCTGGGCAGAGGTTGCGACCCCAAAGGCCTGATTACCTAGCCCTCAAGTATGCTCTGAGGTGGAAGCGTCGTGTGTTGAAGACAGCTAAAAGTGACTTAGCAGCATTCGAGTTGGGATCATGGGTTAAAGAACTTGTTTTGAGTGCTTGTTCTCAATCTATTAGGTCAGAGATGTGCATGCTGATAAACTTGCTTTGTGCCCAGAGTTCGTCTAGGCGTTTTCGGCTGCTGAACTTACTTGTGTCTTTGTTACCTGCAACTCTCTCTGCAGGGGAAAGTACTGCAGAGTATTTTGAGTTGCTATTCAAGATGATAGATACAGAGGATGCCCGTTTATTTTTGACTGTTAGGGGATGTCTACGGACGATTTGTTCTTTAATTACCCAAGAAGTAAGTAACGTAGACTCTCTTGAAAGGAGTTTGCGCATTGACATATCTCAGGGATATATTCTTCACAAGCTTATAGAGCTCCTTGGCAAATTCTTGGAGGTTCCAAATATTAGATCCAGGTACTACTGCGGCTTGAATAATTTCACTGGTTAAAATTATTATTTGCATCACCTTACAATTGACCTATAACTTTCTGTCAGATTCATGCGAGATGACTTACTCTCTGAAATCCTTGAAGCACTTATTGTGATTCGAGGATTGATAGTGCAAAAGACAAAGTTGATCAGTGATTGCAATCATCTCCTGAAAGAACTTTTAGATGGACTACTGCTAGAAAGTGGTGAAAATAAGCGGCAGTTCATTAGGGCCTGTATCAATGGGTTGCAAATTCATGGAGAGGATAGGAAGGGGCGTGCTTGTTTGGTATGGCTGGTTTACTTGATTTTTCATTATGCTAAATGTTATAATCTTTTTGATACTTTAAATCAATTAAAGCAATGTCCCAATGAATCTATTTGGTTCTGTCAGTACATGTTTAGGTTTAGGTCCTTCACAGTATACTACTGTAGGGAAATCATAGTAGTCATCACTTCTATTTATCTTTGTTTTTTTGTGACATACAGTTTATTGTGAACTTACATTGTGATATTCACCCGCAGTTTATCTTAGAGCAGCTTTGCAATCTGATCTGCCCCTCAAAACCAGAGCCTGTATATTTGTTGGTCTTGAACAAAGCTCA
Source organism: Bauhinia variegata (assembly GCA_022379115.2). Taxonomy (NCBI): domain Eukaryota; kingdom Viridiplantae; phylum Streptophyta; class Magnoliopsida; order Fabales; family Fabaceae; genus Bauhinia; species Bauhinia variegata. The sequence goes on along the minus strand of CM039428.1, from coordinate 17,603,984 downwards.
TACCCAGGAAGAATATATTAGGGGGTCAATGACAAAGAATCCATATTCGAGTGCTGAGATTGGCCCATTGATGCGGGATGTTAAGAATAAGATCTGCCACCAGTTGGAATTGTTAGGTCTTCTTGAGGATGATTATGGAATGGAGTTACTAGTAGCAGGCAATATCATCTCTCTTGATTTGAGTATTTCACAAGTTTTTGAGCAAGTCTGGAAGAAGTCAAATCAATCTTCAAACAATCTGACTAATTCCAACTTGTTATCTCCAAATGCTGCTTCCTCATTAAGGGATTACCCTCCTATGAATGTGACTTATCGGCTTCAGGTTTGTCTTTCTCAAAGCTTGTGATTTAGCTCATTATGAATAGTTCATAAGATCAAACAATTTCCAGGGATTGGATGGTGAAGCAACTGAGCCCATGATTAAAGAATTGGAGGAAGATAGGGAGGAATCTCAGGATCCAGAGGTTGAGTTTGCCATAGCAGGTGCTGTCCGTGAGTGTGGTGGACTCGAGACACTACTAGGCATGATTCAGGTTAACAAGATGCTTCTTTATGGGTGTCCTTAGATTTGAAATATAATTTTCTTAGATTTGGATATAGTTGTCTGTTCCGTCCTTCAGGTTTTAATGATGCTATTTTGTGGTTGTTTCAAAATTTAAACCATTATGACGTTGATGCCTCCACATTGATTGCACTCTATGATTCTTGAATATGGTAATTGAAATAGGTAAAAATTGAATGTTAGGATTACATGGAAATTTGCATACTGTTAAGTATGGAATTTTTTTCTTGTTTCTTTTCTCTCTGACCGTTACTGATGCATACTGTTAAGTATTGCACAGAAAAATAGTATTCTGTTTATATGAAATTTCCTTTTGGATGATTAGATGAATTTTAACCTAAAATTAATTTACTTAAATGGAGGTAAAACCAACTGGATACATGAGCAGTATGTAGATTCTATGATGATATAATTGTTATGGTAAAATAATGATTATAATTCAAAATTCATATATTGCTTGTCTATTTTAAAATCTTAACAAATTTTCTAAAATATAAGCATACTACTATTCCAGAGTATGGGTTGAGGCCTAATCCTGTGCTATCACTACATGACATGGTCCTGTTCATTGACCGTGGTTAAGTTTTTAAGATGTTGAGTTTTGTGGTTGACTTTCTTTTCTTCTTACATATTCTTTTATTTTACATTAATGGCCATGGTATCTTATTTTAACTTCAATGGAAATTACTAGGCTTTGTTGTTCTTGTGATTCAAATTTTCTAAGGTTCTGTTACTTTGTACCTTTTTAATTCTTTGTTTCATTTAAAACATTAGTTCAGCCATGTAGATTGACATGTGTTCACAGTGCTGATGTGATTGATCTTAGATTATACTTTTATATTTCTTTTGTTTTTAAATTGATACGGGATGATATGATTTCTCTTAAGTACTCCCCTTCCTTTCCCCTTCCCCCTTTTCTTTTTTCAAGTCTTATTCCAATTTATTATGGAGGTATCTCACTTTTTCCTGATTTACAGCGGCTGCGAGATGATTTTAAATCCAACCAGGAGCAGTTGGTTGCAGTTCTTAATCTTCTCATGTACTGTTGCAAAATTAGAGAAAACAGACGGGCCTTGTTAAAGCTAGGAGCACTAGGTTTACTTCTTGAGACAGCAAGAAGAGCTTTCTCTGTTGATGCCATGGAACCAGCTGAGGGCATACTCTTAATTGTTGAAAGCCTCACATTAGAAGCAAACGAAAGTGACAACATTAGCATTGCACAAAATGCCCTAACTATCACCAAAGAAGCTGGGACGAGTGAACAGGCCAAGAAGATAGTTCTCATGTTCTTGGAGAGATTGTCTCATCCATTGGGCATTAAGAAATCAAACAAACAGCAGAGAAACACTGAGATGGTTGCCCGAATATTACCCTATTTGACATACGGTGAACCTGATGCAATGGAAGCTCTCATCCAGCATTTTATGCCTTACTTGCAAGACTGGGGTGCATTTGATCATTTGCAGATACAGCACCTGGACAATCCAAAGGATGAGGGCATCGCTCAGCAAGCTGTGAAGCAGAGGTTTACGTTGGAAAATTTTGTCAGGGTGTCAGAGTCTCTTAAAACAAGTTCCTGTGGAGAGAGATTGAAGGACATTATCCTAGAAAAGGGTATAACTGGAACTGCAATAAGACATCTGAAAGATAGTTTTGCAAATGCGGGACAGGCTGGCTTCAAGACAAGTCCTGAGTGCGCACTGGGTTTAAAATTGCCCTCTGTCCCTCTCATATTGTCTATGCTTAGAGGTTTGTCAATGGGCCACCTGGCCACTCAAAGGTGTATTGATGAGGAAGGAATTTTATCTTTGCTGCACGCCTTAGAAGGAGTGCCAGGAGAAAACGAGATTGGAGCAAGGGCTGAAAATCTGTTGGACACGCTGTCTAATAAAGAAGGAAATGGAGATGGATTCTTGGAGGAGAAGGTGCGCAAGTTGCGGCATGCAACTAGGGATGAAATGAGGCGCCTGGCCTTGCGAAAGAGGGAGGAGTTGCTGCAGGTATCTTCATGGCAGACACCTTTTGTAACATGTTCTCTTCTGTCTGCTCTTTGGGTGGTGTATGTTGTTTGGCAAATTCATGCTTTGCCGAACCGTGAATTTGATGATTATTTTTACCAAAAAAAGATCGATGACTGTACTTTCCTACATTACCTTTTGCAACTAGGAATTGCTTGTTCTGAAGATCGTTTGTTGTTTGAATTAGTTGAGCTATATATTTATTTTCTATTAACAAAATATTGGTCATTCTGTGCTTGTGAAGTTCCTTTTAACTAACTAACTAGTATTATACGTTATTTGGTGGAAACTTAATTCCATTTCCCTTTTGTTTTATGATTTTTGTTTCATACAGGGCCTTGGGATGCGTCAAGAACTGTCTTCAGATGGAGGTGAACGCATTGTTGTTGCTCGGCCCGTACTTGAAGGTTTAGAGGATGTGCAAGAGGAGGAGGATGGATTGGCATGCATGGTTTGTCGAGAAGGATACAGTTTAAGACCTGCTGACTTATTAGGTGTTTACTCTTACAGCAAGCGTGTCAATCTAGGTATAGGCGCTTCGGGAAGTGCTCGCGGAGAATGTGTATACACTACTGTAAGTTACTTCAATATTATTCATTTCCAGTGCCATCAAGAGGCCAAAAGAGCTGATGCTGCACTGAAGAATCCTAAGAAAGAGTGGGAAGGGGCAACACTGAGAAACAATGAATCACTTTGCAATTCTTTATTCCCTATTAGAGGTCCATCTGTTCCACTGGCACAGTATCTTCGATGCGTTGATCAGTACTGGGACCACCTCAATGGTCTTGGCCGTGCTGATGGAACCAGACTTCGTCTCTCGACTTATGACATTGTTCTGGTATGCCTGTCATTCAGTACTGTGCTCTATATTCAAGATAATTCATTTCATTATTGTCAAAATATTTGGTTAAATGTAACTGCAACTGATTTACAATGCACGAATTACATCTTGTCTGTCTCACCCTGATGTTGGTTTTTTCCCCAGATGCTAGCTCGATTTGCAACCGGTGCATCATTCAGTGCAGATTGCCGAGGTGGAGGCCGGGAAAGCAACTCCCGGTTCCTTCCATTTATGATCCAAATGGCCCGTCATCTCCTTGATCAAGGAAGCCCCTCCCAACGTCGTACTATGGCCAGGGCTGTAACATCATACATAACTTCTTCCACATCTGATATTAGATCTCCTACTCAATCTGGAACACAGCCTACACCGGGGACAGAAGAGACCGTCCAATTTATGATGGTGAACTCTCTTCTCTCAGAGTCTTATGAGTCTTGGTTGCAGCGCCGCCGCGCTTTCCTTCAGCGGGGAATTTACCATGCTTACATGCAACACACTCATGGCCGGTCAACCACTCGACCATCCTCCACTTCAGTTACTGCAGAGAGAGCCGAACCTGGAAGTAGCAGCCAAAGTACCACAACCGAGCCAGGGCATAACGACGAGCTATTGTCCATCATTAAGCCAATGCTTGTTTACACAGGCTTGATTGAGCAGCTACAGAATTTCTTCAAGGTCAAGAAATCTGCAAGTGCAGCAGCATCTGTTAGAACTGAAGGGACTTCAACAGGAGATGATGAGAGTGGGAACCTGGAAGGTTGGGAAGTGGTAATGAAGGAGCGACTTTTGAATGTAAAGGAGCTGCTGGGATTTTCCAAGGAGATGCTGTCATGGCTTGATGACATGAATTCTGCCAGTGATTTGCAGGAGGCCTTTGATATAGTTGGCGTTCTGGCTGATGTCTTGTCTGTTGGGTTCACTCAATGTGAAGACTTTGTGAATGCAGCAATTAATTCAGGGAAAAGCTGAAAATGATCTTGTATCTCCATTTTGATGCATTTGTGTTTATGGGATTTATGTTATTTTGGATGTATGAATCTCATGGAAAAATGTAATAGCACATAACATGCTGGAATGCTTCTTATGAAATGCTGGTTTTGAAGAATGTAACACCGCATGGCTAAGGTAATAAAAAGGAGGAATTCAACATGACCAAAAGCTCTGGTCTATCTTGATCCAGTAAAGATAAGTTTTAACTTCATGAAAAGAACCAATTTGGCTGGTATATTTTTTTAAACAGTGTAGATAATAATAATACCTTTTTTATAAGTAAACTTAAATTGAAGTAAAGTTCATGAGAATGGTTTGCTGGACATCTGGTGGTTATATGGATAATGAAAACATTTAGCAATTGAGTTATGAATTTTTCATTCTTTAAGAGAAATTTTATTAAATGCTAATGCTGAAACTCACAGGGTAGACAATGGTGAGGGAGGGATTTGATTAGTATTTAAAAAATTCAGCGTTCAATTCTTTTTTAGGAACAAAAGTAAGTTCGGAATACAAGGATGTGGTTTAGGGTTTACTAACCTAACATGAAGATTTCTATAAAATAATATTATGCTACAAAATGTATAATTATAAGATATATTTTCACACATAAAATGAGACATCATCCTATCTTTCATTTTCTATAGGTCATGGACCCACCTCCAACCCAAACCCAGTATCCATTTTGGTTTTTAACTAGACAACAACAATAATCTGAATTGAAATTAAAAAGATTATAAATAGTAGCATGTTATTTTTTCTGGTTAAGAAATGATTATCCTTGATTTTGTTGACCACTAGTACTGTGATCCACGTCTGAAATTGCAAATTCCACATCACCACTCAACGGCTACATGGCCAAAGTCAAGCAAAGCTTTGGATTCTTGGAGTGAATTATGAGAGCAGGAATGAACGAGTTCAAAATGTGCTGTGATGTTCACCTCCACTCATCAACTGCAAAATCTATGCCACCATTAATGTCTAATGGAACTCTCCCACCCCTTATTTTGTCCGTTAAAATGCCAATAAGGGAAAAAGTGTACCACATTCACTACTTTCCAGAATAACCTCTATTAGAGGTCTCACTTTTCTTTAAATTGTCAATGTAGGATATAATTATTGTACATCTCATCCTTTAATTTATGTAAATTTACATTTAATCACCCTAAATCTTAGTTTTTTAATATAATCACTTCTTATTCAAATATTTGTAAATTTTTTAAACATATTGATAAGAGTTTGATTTTTTATCATATATATGAGAAAGCTTTATTAAAAGAAATTATATCACTTCGACAATCTCTCTTCTTTCAATGAGATTAGTTTTTAGTTATAAATTAAGATATCTTGGTTATAAAATAAATATTTTGAAGGACTAAAATTAAAATTAAAGAATGGTGCAGAAACAGAATGCACGTGAATGTGAATAAAATAACCCGTATCACATGTTGTATTTGTATTAAGAGGAAAAAGAGGGGCCAATTTGCAATCACGGGAATTTGTCACATCATATAGATTTCAGAACACCAAAAGCTGATCTCAACCTTCTGATTCTGAACGCTCTAATGTTCCAAAACTGGAAGAACAAAGATGTCAGTGACACCCATCCTTCAACTAGCATGCATTTGTCGTTGTAAAAAAAAAATTCTTATAACGTTGAAATAGTTATCATAAGAAGGTATTGGAATGGCATAAATAATGAGCTGAAATTACTAAAAAACGAAAAAAGATACAGATAAGTTATATTATCTTACTGTAACGGAGTGAATTGATAGAGAAATGAGATAATAATATTATAAATTTATTTATTTATTTATTTTTAAACCAATAAAAAAGTAAAACAATTAATTTAAATCACTAAAATAAGAAGAAACATCTAGTTTTATGATTAGGTAAGCCTCACGCTAAAAGTACATATATTGAGGTGATTTTTTTTTCATGGGTATTCTTTATTAAAAGCAATTTTACGGATAAAAACACTAAATGTTGATACCTCTCTAATTTAATAAAAATTGAACCATGATTTAATACTTATTTGAGATTAACCTTTTTCGGTTATATCGATAGACTCAACTTTCATTGATATATTGAGGTAACTTTTAGGATGTGCAAGTTTGATATTGAATACAAAACTGTAATTAACTAAAATACTCTTTTTTTTAAAAAAAAAATTATGTGTGGACAAGCTTTTTCTTGCATAAAAAGAAGACTCCCATTCAAAATATAAGATATGTCTAACATTTTAATGAATGCTTATTGTGGTATACAAATTATCTAACAAAGGAAATTACTTACGAAGGAATTCAAATATAAATTTTATAAGTGAAGTTGTTATTAGTTAAACTAACTTTTGTTAACACATAATGATAAGCATTTAGTAAGATTAACTTGTATAAGATTAGGAAAAATTTATGTTTGCTTAATTTAATTTTTATGTCTCTCATTACTTTTGTTTATTGAGTTGCTATTTGCACATCTCCTCATTTTAAGTGTATGAGTATTTAAGTTTTTATGTATGTCATATAAATATTAAACAAATATAATTAATATAAACCCATAAACACGAAATTGTAACTTTTGTAATTTTTATTTAATTTAAATTTAAATTAATTAAATAATCAAAAAAATTATGGAAAAGAAATGAAATAGGTTAAAAATATAATTATACTATAGCAAGTTGGGTGACGCTAGAGAGTTGACACCACTAACTGATGGCTTATAAGAAGTAGTTTCAACATCATGGATTAATGAGAAAGGGGAAATTGTCAAAGCTTATACATGATTACTTAATTACAAAAGGTACATGGTGTGAGAAAGACGAGTAATATCATACATCGCAAATTCTTTATACAGTGCGGCATAATTTAAATTGAATTAAACATGTTACTATACTTAACATTATTTTTCAACTATTATTTTAGTTTTAGATTTATTTTTAGTAGACCTAACACCGCATTATAATTTCTACTGTTACGCTTTTATATCTTGAGTTTAAACTTAGTTATAATTATTGTTGTGTTTTAAAGAATTTTTTTATATGTAAAATGAAGAATCAAACTCTCATCAATATGCTTAATGAATACAACTATTTGATAATTGTGAATAATTTTTTTTAGTAGCTATGCTTCTAATTTTAGAGAGAGCTACTTAACACGTACCCTTTTAAATGCTCTGAAGAACTACTCCTAAACACGTTGTAAAGTATAAACAATAAAATTAGGTAAAGTCAAATAAAAATAACATAAAATTAGGTACATTGCCATCTCTAATTCTTTATCTGCTTACCTTTTGCAACATATAAATACTAGGTTGATATTAAATCCTCATCCACATTCTTATTATATTTAAGAAATAGATTAACATGTGTTACCATTTCTGATGCCAATAGATTTTTATCATTGCATAATTTAATTATTCAATAATTTTATAATTTAGTGAATTTACCTTTTAATTTTTGACCAAGTAGAAATGGTCAGTAACACATATAGTAAAACTAACACTTGTTAAATGATGCAAAAGTTTAGATCTTTAGGTTAAAAAAAAAAAAAAACTATTTGGTTTTTATTAAAAAATAACTAAAACACTCATCAACTTACAATTATTATATATGAAATATATCATAATTGTATTTAGCATTAAATTATTCTAATTTTATAATTTAGAGAATTTACCCTCTAGTTTTTGACCCATTAGAAATGTTTGACATAAATAGTAACACATACAAGGAAACAACATATGTTAAATGATGAAAAGTTTAGATCTTTAGTGAAAAAAAAAAAGAAGAAAAAGACTAAATTGTTTTTATTAAAAAATAACTAAAACACTCTTAAACTTATAATTATTATATAAAATATACCATAATTATATTTAGCATTAAATTATTCAATAATTTTATAATTTAGTGAATTTAACCTTTAGTTTTTGACCAATTAGAAATGGTCGACATAAACAGTGACACATGTAGTGAATCAATACATGTAAAATGATGAAAAGTCTAGATCTATAGGTTAAAAAAAGAAAAAAAACTATTTGGTTTTTATTAGAAAATAACTAAAACACTCGTCAACTTACAATTATTATATATAAAATATAACATAATTATATTTAGCATTTAATTAATGTACTTAAATGAAAACAAAATAGGCACGAAAAAATTATTTAAAAAAAAAAATTCAATCTAAGCAAATTAACTACATAATCTTTCCTTTTTAATCTTATTGTGCCTCTAATTTATTTTTCCTTGTTCAGACATGTGTGTCCGTTTTCAGACAATGTTTGTATTTGTATGTAATCTAAAAAGTTTATTACATCTGTAAATTCTTTCAAAAAAGAAGTCACGTTTGTAAATTTATTTTCAAAGTAATTATAAATAATTATAGAGAATAAAAACAAAGGGGTGAAATAATAATAACAAAAAAAAAAAAAAAAACAGTTGAAAATTGGAAAAGTGGGTTTGTTTAGTTACAGTTAGAAAGGGTCCCACAAGACACAGATTCAATCTTGACACCTCTGACGCCTTAATTAGAGGCTTTCTCACTTGCTCCTGCTTTTAAGAGCAGCATTCGCTACGTCTCTGCTTCCATTCCCAATCACAACCTTCTCCGTTGCCGGAAACCGTTCCGTTCTCCGGCGAATCCGTGATCTGATCCTAAAATTATCTGTTCTGTTGTATCTTCTCATTCTGCATTCTACCTATTGCCACTGCATTAGTTGTTTTCGAGCATTAAGCTCAGAAAGTTTTTGGCTTTGCAATGCTTTGGTTGATTGATTGATTGATTCTCAGCAATGCTTGACCCATTTTGGGGAATTTCGATTGAAAGCGCTTGATTCTCTTTCTGGGTCTTTTTATGCTGTTCGTTTTGAGCTTATGTGCTGCAGCGCTTTGAGTTCACAAGCTAAGGTTTGGTCTAGGTATTAATTTACCAATACGCAAATGCTACATTTCTGATAATATTTTAGTGATTAGAGAGATTATGAAAATCTTAAGGTTTTAGAATTTCAAGGTTTGTACTAATGTGAATCGGTTCCAGGGAGGACCGTGTCTAGTGGGTTGGTAGCATTTTTGAAGTCAGAATAAATATAGGGTCAATGGGTTTTGTTTAAATAGCATTTATTTTAGTCTGAAAGATCCGCAACTGAAGTGGCAATCTGGGTAAGTCTTAATTTTAAGCATTTAATAATCATCACCACGTTCGAGGATTTTAAATCCTCTCTGACCTCAAGATTTGGGCATACTTCATTACGTGGGTGAGCTCAAGTGATACCAAAATGGTGTTAAGGTGGCTCAAGGAGTCCTCTGATGGTAAAGGGCACCACAGTGACTGTGGGGACATGGAGATGGAGGTTAAGCTTTTGTGTGCTGCAGGCAAAGTTGATAAGCCTAAGAGACTTATTATAAGGCCAAGAATCAAGCTGTGGATGGCTCGTGCTGCTACAACAGTGATAATTTGGACTTGCTTTGTTCAGCTCATGGCACTGGGGGAGTTTTGGGGGCCAAGATTGTTGAAGGGCATACCTCATTGTTTCAGCCACCCAGATGCATCTATGGCTATGGCTGAAGGAAAGTCTTATTTTCCACCCAAAGCTGTACTCCCACTCAAAAGTAAGTTCTTGCCTTGTCACATTAATCTTTCTAGTTTTAGCTTCCACATTAGAATTCTTTGCTCCTTTTAAGCATTGCTAATAGGAAAAATTGTAAGTTATTCTAAGATTTGGACACCCATATAGCCTGCTTCATTAGTCCAACATCACATGGTATTTGGTGCCATTGTCTCTAGATTACTTTTCTGCATATTCATGATTTTTCTGCAAGTACGGTGATCATGCTTATTCTTTTCTTGTCGGTCCCTCCCCCTTCCAGTTTCTTCCTTTTGCTGAAGCCTAGTGAATTCTAATGCCTGTCTCTTGAATTGGATAATTCTCGTCTTCAGGGAGATATAAGAATAATGGGTATCTTTTGGTTTCCTGCAATGGAGGACTCAACCAAATGCGAGCAGCAGTGAGTCCAGCTCTTAGTTGCTTACCAATATTCTTTGTTCTAAAAGTGTGATGTTTCTCATTCTGTGGGCATTTCTTTTCTGCAGATATGTGATATGGTTGCTATTGCCAGATATTTGAATCTCACTCTTATAGTTCCAGAACTGGATAAAACCTCCTTCTGGGCTGATCCAAGGTTTACACATACTTCTTGCTATCATAATTTGTGCCTGGAGATCATCTGATTTCTTAATTGTCAAGTCCTCAGTTTCTGTTCCCTTGATGTGGCAGTGAGTTCCGAGACATATTTGATGTAGATCATTTCATTACATCCTTGAGAGACGAAGTGCGAATATTGAAGCAATTACCACCAAGGCTTGAGACAAGAGTTAAATTGGGACGGTTCCACTCACTGCCACCCATTAGCTGGTCTAATATATCATACTATGAAAAACAGGTCATGTCCCTTTATACATGATTTTCATCCAACTTATTAGGTTTCATTCAATATGCATTAATGAAACTAATCTATCTTACTGTCTTCTGCAGATCCTTCCTTTGTTGTTGAAACACAAAGTTGTACACTTTAATAGAACTGATACACGACTTGCAAATAATGGGTTACCTCTTGAGATTCAGAAGCTGCGATGCCACGTGAACTTTAGTGCTTTGAGATTTACTTCTCAAATAGAAGAACTTGGTAGAAGGATAGTGAGGATTTTGAGGGAAAGGGGACCTTTCCTTGTACTTCATCTTAGATATGAAATGGATATGTTGGCCTTCTCTGGCTGTACCCAGGGTTGTGACAATGAAGAGGTAGAGGAGCTCACAAGACTGAGGTACACTAAATCTTTTATTAATTAATTACTAAATTTATAAGATAAAAAATACAGGTTCGAGCCCTAAGAATGCATCTACGCTAAAATTGGTAGGAAGTTTTGTTGTCTTTATGGTCCTGCCCTACGTAAGCATGGATTAGTCGGTGCCTAATATGGTCTTGGTCACCAAATCTATTTTGTTTTATCTAGTTTTCTTTTGAATCTTCTATGTAAAATTGTCTTTTCCAGATATGCTTATCCATGGTGGAAAGAGAAAGTCATTAATTCTGAGCTGAAGAGGCAAGATGGTTTATGCCCATTGACACCTGAGGAAACTGCTTTAACATTAACAGCACTAGGAATAGACCACAATATGCAAATATACATTGCTGCTGGAGAAATATACGGTGGAGAGAAGAGGATGGCAAGTTTAATGGCTGCTTTTCCTAATATGGTCAGTAGAAAGAAGCAGAATCATATTTTCTCCAGTTATATGTGGAAAACTCAATCAAATTGTACTCTTATTGCTACAGGTAAGGAAGGAAACTCTTCTGGAACCTTCAGATTTGATGTATTTCCAAAACCACTCATCACAAATGGCTGCGTTGGATTATCTTGTATCCCTTGAAAGTGATATATTTGTTCCAACATATGATGGAAACATGGCAAAAGTTGTTGAAGGCCATCGCAGGTACTGCTATGTCTCCCAATTGTGTTTGTTTTTATTTGACAGTTTCTCAATGAATTGATACTTCAGTTGACTAGATAAATGTTTTGGTTTTATTTGTCCACGTGGTATATAACACAACACAACAATATCATTAGCACTTAAAAAGTCGCACCACCACTGATTGTGTAGGGGCTGTTTTAGCTTAATTTGAAATCTCAAGTTCGATCTCTAAGAATGTAATTGCATTAAAATTCGGCAAAGAGAGCTTTATCATTTTTACGGTCCTACTCGGCTCAAATCTAGATTAGTTAGTTCTAATAATGTGTCAAATAAGTAATGGTTTTCAAAAAATAAATAAATACGTTTGCTGACCAACTTTTTATCTGTTACTGCAACACTCTCCAAGTGTGCTTTGCAAAGTGAAACTCTTCCTATGAACTCTAATTCGGTAGTTTACTGTCTATTTTCCAATCTACCATATTCTTTTGAGGTCTATGTTGTTTTCTCTGGGCTTAAACTTGGTACTTGTTTATCTCTCACTTCAGATTCCTAGGATTCAAGAAGACTATACTGCTGGATAGACGGCTTCTGGTGCTCTTAATAGATCAATACACCAATGGCTTATTGAGCTGGGATGAGTTTTCCTCTGCTGTGAAAGAATCTCATGCCTACAGAATGGGAAGCTCCACAAGAAGAGTTACCATTCAAGATAGACCAAAGGAAGAAGACTACTTCTATGCCAATCCTCAAGAATGTTTGCAATTGCCAGATAAACAACAGAGAAGCACATGATCCTGATTCATTTGCCTCTGATTTAATCACAGTGGTTAAATCAGAAGACAAAGGCAATTGAAAGAGATTGCATATAGTGGGGCCCATGAAGGAATCTGTGCATGAAATAGATGTTGATTTGGATTAAAGAAACTATGGCTGCTCATTCTTCACAAGTATCATAAAGACAAGACAGATAGCATTTACTGTTCATGTTTTCAGCAATAGATTCTGTGTAAAGCAACAACAAACAATGTCAAATTTACTGCACTGTAAAGAAGAGTGAAAGATAAAGTATTTGAATAAAATGAAAGCTCCTTACATGGCACCTCTGGTTATTCCCATGTTTGTGCTTTGGAAGCATCAAGCAGTAAAGAAAAACTCTTCAATTCTCTCCCTTTGCATGTAATTCTCAAAATTAGTGTTTGAGCAATTTCATATTTTGAAATTAAACTTAATTTTTTTTACTTTTAAATTAATATTAAAAAATTCATGTTTCCATTAATAAAATAAAACTCTCCTAATGGGTTCAATTACATTATACATAGGTTAAAAAAATAAGATAAAAAAAGTATTATGTTCAAGACCTCTCATTGACAACATACGAGGCTCTTAAAGCACTCCTTTATACGATGTTACAATTGTGGTAAGTTCTTCCATGTCAAGACTCGTGGAGTATATATGGTTTGTCCTAGATTTGTCAAAATCAAGATATGTTATAGTTGTAAATCCATAAAATTATTAGATAAAGATTAAATGACTCAAATTTAACAATTACAATAAATATAAGAATTTATAACTGAATTTTATTTGTTAAGAATGAAGGTTAGTGTCAAACCAAAGTTGTTAGGTTCATTAAACACAGCATACTAATAACTAAGTTAAACAGTTTAGGCGTACCTAGAATGATCAAACATTTGATAATAGAGCAACGAATAGTGGAGTGGAGCCTTGGTTTATTTTCTTCCTCTTACAGTGCATTGGGGTTGTTGGTTGACGTTTGCATTTTGAATACTCATATTTGGTGGGGCCCCCAAGTCAATAAATACCATATCATCGTCTTGTCTTATTCCCATGTTATCTTCACAGCAATTTTTAACACAAAGTGATTTTTTTTTTTCAAAGTAGAAATCAATTAATTTTCTCTGTTTTATTTAATTAGTCATTCACCAATCCCAAAATTCAGAGAACTAATAATAAATAAAGTTTGTCTTTTGAAGTGAGTGATCCAAAAAAAAACAAAATGTGATTGATCCAAGATTTGCATTGTCAAGAAGCCACCTTCCAAGAATCTACGGTGCATCGTATGAGAAGTTTTTGCTCTCATATTTAGCTCAAGACCTAAGAATTTTAGGCCAAATTATTTTTAATAAAAACCATTTCTATCAAATCCAAAACCATAGCAAAAACAAAATTCTCAAGGGGTTCATATTCATATATGTATTTATACGTTATTATTAGGTAATTTTTTACATTATATTTAATATATTTTCACACGTAAAATCTTTTTAAGCTTAGAATACAAATAAAACATAATTTTATTAATATTATTAAATTTGAATACTCACACTATATTATGAGTTATATTTTCTATCATATATTTTGATAATTAAAAATACCATGTATTAGTAATAAAAACTTATAGATTTCTTAAAACATTTATAACAAAGAAAATCTCAAAAGTTAAAAAAAAAATAAAAAAATCTTACAGTGCTTCTTGGATGAATAAATAAATTGATATAATTCATTTAAAAAATAAATAGTGCCTACATAACTTAATATTAAATTAATTAATTAATTAAAATATATTTTAAATGCTTGCTAACTTGACATTTTAATTTTTTTAAAAATTAGAGTCTTTTATATATATATATATATATATATATATATATATATATATATATATATATATATATATATATATATATATAATTATAAATATACTAAAATTTAATTTAATTAAAAAAACTAAAGTGAATCAATTTAACTTAAAAAATTAAAATTATTAAATAAAACTTATAAAATATTTTATATTATATCCGACCCTCGTTTAATCTCCTTAAAACAAAGGATTGATATAAGCTTGGACAATGGAGACCAGCCAACATCATAAATGACTATTTCTTTTAACAAAGTTATCGATCTTCTCTCTGGAAGAGAAATCAAATAGCAGTTCAGAAAGAAAACATTTTGTTAACATCCCAAGTTGGAGTAGAGAACACCTCGTGGATACCTGAATTTGAGTACTCTGAATTCATCGAAACTAGGAACAGTGCATGAGATTCTGCAGTGTCGTATGAAGTGTCACTATCCATCATCTGTCAAATACAAGCACACTTCCTTTTCCCAGCTGTAGAAATCCAAATGAAGCAAGAATTACACTTTACAGTCTCAAAAGAACTCAAGTTTAGGAGAAAAAATTTTAAGAATATAAAACATACTTCTTAAATATAAGCACAGTTCCTTCTGTTGAGTTATGCAAGTGATATTACAATTTTTTTTTTAATTTATATTCTGTTTTATCAAGATTATCATAAATATAACAAAATATAAATTTTTGCATAAATTAATTTTTTCCGTTAGAGTAGTTATTTTTTTATTATTTCAATAACTCATAATTTATTACGTCAACAATTATATTAATATTACAAGATGGGATCTTCATTTAATAATGTTTGAGTTAAAAAGAATAATTAAATTTGACAGAATAAATTAATACACATTACTATAAGACATATCATTATCAATAGAGTCTGCAAAATTTTCATGCTATCATCGTCTGATCTTGAAAAGAAAAAACATGGTTCTTTGACAGATTGGATTTGTGAGAAATGGAGAAATTCAAAACTGAATGATATAAGATAGTAAAATTAGCACAATACGACAAGTCGCATGAGTCTTATCCAGAGTTGGATGTGCATGGTGAGGCCGCCATGTGAATATGGTTGGTTGCGATTTCACAGCAGCTTCCATGTTACACAATCAGTAAGTGTCGTTGTTGAAAAGACATTTCAAAGGAAAACTCGTAAACGCAAAGTGCACTGCTACCACTCCCTCGTCGTACATACAACCTCATAGTTACCATTCATCAAAGAGAAGAGAGATAATAAGAGAGGTTCATTCACTTACACCTTGTCTTGTTATTCAATGCATAAATTGAGAGTCCTCAAGACCATCTAAGATTCTGAGGTAACCAAAAAGCTACATATGACACAAGTCCTCAAATCCTTAAGTTACGGAAGAAATATGACAGGAAGACCATTAATTTTTCATCATTCTTTCAAATCAAATTTGAACAATTTGCCAGTATGTGTATCTATCATCCTATCTAACAGAAATGCACTCGAAATCCCCCCCTAAATTCTTCTTTAACGAAAATAAAAATAAATCAACCAATTTAATTAGAGATTAGTGTATATTAAAAATAGACTTAGAAATGAATCTTTTATAGAGAATGACTCAATTAATAAATAAATTTAAGTTCTATAATTAAAGAGCTCTTGTAATATATAATAAAACAAAATTAATGATACCTCTAAGGTGTTCTCATAGGTTTTAACAAAAAAAAAAAAAAAATTTCTCTAATAATTTTTTGAATCAAATTTAAACAATTTATCTAAAAAGAACCATCGCTATTTTAGCAATATTTTGTGATTTGTATAGTCTTGTCCATGATCTAAAAGGAGTGTTTCCTCTCTTCCCATTTTATAGTCTTGTCCATGTGTGATTCACATTAAGCTACCAGCTAGGGAAATAAGTTCTTGAGAATTCAAATGCTTGCCAAAGAGAACTATGGAAGTGGTTAGCAAAGAAAGAACATCAGCTTCCCGTAAATAGCATACCAAGTAGAAGCACAAACATATAGAACATTTTTATTCCAGATGTTCATGTTTCCAAACCAGAATAGCATGAAAATGTACATTTTATCTGGATCTAACCACGAGGCAAAAATGAACCAACCCACCCAATCCCCCTTTCCTGAAGCTAAAGAAACAGAATAAATTATATTTAAAACAAAAAAAAAAAAAGGCCGAAATGGAAATGAAATGAAAATCTAGCTAGCTTTTGTTCTGAGCCGCTTTAGAGTTTGTTCAGATTCCTCATTGCAGTAATCAACTGCTGAACATGCCATCACTCCATTGTTTACATATTGGTTTTCATGACTCTGAAAAATTGATATTAAAATCATGATTCAGTAACAATGTCACAGGTACTCCTCTAACAATCCATTTCAAAGTCTTGACAAACCTTGGAGCTAGATGTGGAGGCAGCATTTGCTCGTCTCCCAACATCAATTTGCACTGACACGCTAGCCTGGGACATGTCCACACCCGAAGATCGCAGCACTTGGGTAAGAGTATTTAATATTCTGTTGAACATCAAAACCTCACTCAATAATGGCAAGAGTTATAGCAAATGACATGA
Organism: Bauhinia variegata; assembly: GCA_022379115.2. Lineage (NCBI taxonomy): Eukaryota > Viridiplantae > Streptophyta > Magnoliopsida > Fabales > Fabaceae > Bauhinia > Bauhinia variegata. Next base: position 17,586,913 of record CM039428.1, on the reverse strand, counting down.
GATAACTGAGGTGTGCGTTTAATGTACCCCCAAAAGAAAAGAGAAACTTTTGAAAGAACCAAGACATTTGCCACCAGCCGTAACTGCTAAGCGAAAAGATTTAAACATGAAAAAGCAAGCTTATAGCATATTATGGATGGGAATCGTCTACTTATAGCTCAGCTCACAGCTCAGTAAGAGTTGTTACACAAAGGCTAATAAATGAACAACATAGGAACGCTCATGTTATCACTATCATTCAGACAATTTATTTTCCAGGCTTCCCCACAGCTATTCGACTAGAACTGCGAAACTTGAATTGACAGACACTCTTCCATATACAAAGAAACAATCATATTAGTTTTTTTCTTTCCAGGAGGTCATGTACATGCAGCAATCAATTAGGCTATGCTTGGTTTAAAGAGCACAATCTTATGACTCAAGCATGCAATGCTATTAAGTTGAAGGTAACAAGCAGCAAATTTCCTTATAAAATCAATTGTCAAGATCAGGAATACAAAATATGAGAGGGAAGGTGCAACAAGACTTCACACACTGCTATACCACCTCTATAGAAACGCAAAGGCCATACTTACTCCATGCATATATGATACCAAATATTTGTTCACTACTCACCAATATGAGAGTTTTATTTCAAACAAACAATCCAAAAGAAATCAAGGAAGAAATTACTTAAATTCATCAAAGGAACTCACCCCCGGGAGTACGAATTTGAAATGCTAATGGATTCACTATCAACAATGAGCTCTGCATGTTCCTTCAAGGAATTATCAGGAACAGCAGAGTTACCCTCACTTGGCCTGTCAAGCCACTCTTCATGTTGAGGATGGGAAGATATGTTCTCAGAATTAGATAAAGACTCTTGCAAATGTTGGGTTGGCATACCACCACTCACAACTGGGTCAAACAAGTCCGAATGAATTTGCCTGGTCAGGGGAATTGCTTCATTTGCTGAACCATGGGGGTAACCCTTCTGAAGAGTAGTTGCCAACAAGTTAGATTCTATTGGGTTTTGTGCATTTGAAGGCAACGATGAAGAAATGACATCATTGTTTTCATGACCAGAACCATTTTGTAAAACTTGAGGATGATCCATAATATTTTCTGAAGGACCATGATGATTTCTCTGATACAAAGAATACAGAGTATTAAAATTTACGCAACATTGTTCCCAAGCAACTTTGCAAGCAAAAGAAAATAAAGACTACCATGTCAACTAAAACCAAATTTAATACAATGATGCATCTAGTCATCAATAGTCCAGAAAGAAAATTAATAAAAGGACCATTGAAAGTACTTTCCTTGTAAAAACTGTCTGAATAGAAAATTGATTGCAGGTGTTTTTGAAATAATTGATTTCAAAGTATAAATTAATTAATAAAATCAATAGTTATATGAAAAAATAATAAAACACTCATTATACTACGTATATTACCCTCACAACTTCCAAAGAAAATTTTAAAATAGGCTTCATATTTCTCTTGACTATTGTTTTTATCCTCATCATAATAAATAACATTAACATATAAAGAAAAATAGACCCACTAATAGAAGTATTCGTGGCATGACACTAACATCTTGGCACACTGTAGTACCGATTTTTTTTTTTTTTTAATAAAAGAAGTTTAAGGAAAAGAGAAGATCAGATATCATCCAGAAGGACCCAAACTGAAACACAAAATCGAACTAAGTTAAAAATAACTCAGCATCCGTACAATAATATCATCCGGTCTCTAAGTATTTCAAAAGGAGTAGCTCCCTTGCAAAGGCCATTGGCATATTATACACACACACACACACACAGAGAGAGGAATCACTGCATAAACTGCACAATACCATAAAATTGTAGTCTCTTTTCCCTATAAAACCTCAAAATCTAGCTAATAAGAACTGCACCAACCTCCAGGGGCATATCCAAGATTCATCAAAAAGGCAAAACAAATTATTCCATAAATAAGTTGAGCAGAACCATGTATTAAAAAATCAATGGTCCTTAGTCTCTGAGATAGAAACCACACATAACACTCACATCAGCACAACAATATAAAAATAAATGTTCATTGATGTTTCTTATAACGTGAATGCAAACTTACAAGATGATAGATATATTGAAGGCACCAAATGTGCACAGAACTCAGATACATGCATGCACAAAATAATGGCAAGCAATTTTACCCATGGAACTAATTTCGTTGGCTCCTGATTCCACCCTTGGTAAGATTGCTCGTACAGTTGTAGCTTTTCCTGTAAAAACTGAATATACTCAATAACCTGCATTTCAAAATCAACTTTCTTGATTTAGTTAGGAGAATAGAGTGTTCAAGAATATTATAACAAACACGTGGAAGAATGTGCTACCTCCAACAAAAATGAAGCCTTGTCTCTTTTTTGATCATTTTGAGGTATGAGATCCCTCAGAATCTGAAACCTGAGTCCATAATATAATTGTTTCCAGGAAACCAGATCATAACTTCCATTAAATTAAAATATATCATCCATCTCATACAGAAAATTCCAAGCAACTATGAAAGAGAAATTAAAATTGAAAAACAACAATCTTTTTGAAAGCTTGCAGACCAGGTTGATATTCATATCTTGCTGGCCAAACTTTCTACACAAGGTACCAGTGGATTGATGGCTCATAAACATTCTTGCCAAATAATAGAATAAATATTGAAGATGCAATGCATGCAGCTTAACAAATTTCAGCATGGTTGTTATGATTCATTCACTTGATCACATAATGGTCTTCAAAATCTAGCTTACAGACCAATATTAGAACTTTGTATTGAACAAGATCAAATTGAAAGAATATCTTCTGTTCGGACACTCATATATAGCCATTTGCCAACCTACTATTATACAATAGTCTGGACAACTGGACTTTAAAGTTCAGCACCACAAAATTGCATGCATGCTTACTGATTCATAGGCTCGAGAATCACACCTACCCACAATTTCTCCCTATATTTTCATGGGCTATGGCAACAGTCAATGACTCAATGCTTCTATTTCTATTTCTCTTTTACTTTTTGTTTGGTTATATATTTATTTTTGACTTTGAATGAGGATAATTGTATCTATCTATGCCACCCTTTGGTCAATATAAGCCAATACCTTAAGGCATAAGAAATTTAGTTGATTCTTTTATGTCATATTAGTTCATCATCATCAAAGGTAATCACTCCATAATTCACTTATACGTATTGTCAAATCAATCACCAACAATTTTAATTCACAACATAGGTCATTTTTAAGACTCTAAAGTCGTAATTAAGGAGTGACTAATAAAAAATTAAACTTTTCTATAACTAAACTATTATAAATGTTTTAATTGTATACAAATTATGGATTGATCCCAGATCAAATCGGTAGCTCGAACTTGAATGAAAATATCACTGATACAGAAATACTGAAATCCAACACCAACTTTCATCCATGTAGAAAAACCTGTAAGAGGAAGCTCTGATTCAAAATCAAGCAAGTTTTGAACCATTCTCTTGCATTTAAGTTAATAAATGAACTTTCAATCATCATCTGACTAGATCATCTTTCCATTACAATTCATTTGATGCTGTAAGGAATTGCCTTGCAACCAACCACAAATGCCCAAAAAATAAAATAAAATAAAGGGTGAACTTTCATACGCCAGACAGCTGCATCTTTACGGGACAATACTAAGCTATCCTCTTATAATGATGTTTATAGCAGGCCATAACTAAGAAATGGATCTCAGAATAAATCATGTTATTTTCCCAATGTAGTTTCGCTCCCACTTGCAAATAATCCCAAAAAGAAAACAAAAGCCCTTATGAATACGCAAACAACCATTCTTAGAAGCAAAGAAAATGATAGAATGATAGCTTTCTTCACACAACACACTAATCAAACATGCTAAGATGATATAAGCATCACGCATCACTATCCCAAAAAATTTACAACCAAACTAGATAGAGTTAGTTACTAGAGCTTGCCTCTCATTTATCTTGCTCCTTCTACGTTGCTCAGTTTCTGAATGCTTTGAACGATGCGTATTCACCCTCTGCTCCTTGTTCGCTTCATCTAGCTTCACTGCCACTCGTAATATTTATCAAATTTAGGCACCCAGTTAAGGTAAACATAAAAAATTCAGTCCCATAAAATTTAGTGAGCAAAATAACGAACCTTTCTGCGAAGAAGAGCCATTCCCTGTAAGGTGCCCTTCATCGTCGTCTTCCAATTCTTCTTGCTGGCCTTTCGCAGACCGAGCCATTTCCCAGCTCCACTCCGGTTATGTAGAGTCTGCGAAAAAGCGAAATATTTCCCAACAAAACCAAAATTCGGATGAGAAAGAGTGTGTGCTCTGCTGGTAGAGAGATGTGGGAACTGGAACAGGTGCCGGCGATGGGCGGCTCCAATGGGGAAGAAAATTTTTCCAGAAAACTAGAAAGAAATTACTGTTTTATATGATTTATTGCTTTTCTTTTTCCTATAAAAGTACCTGTGTGTGTAGACGCAGTGAGTGTGCAGAGAGAGAAGGTGAAGGGGCAAGGAGCCCTAGGGAAGGAGGAGGAATTGTAATTCTGTAATTGGTTGATTTCTGGTAGTGGCGGGTGCTATTATGCACGCCTTTAGTGCTGTTTTTGCTGACTACGCAACTCTGTCCATTCACGGGATAAGATGCCACGTCACATACCCACACGACAGCGTTTTATGTTGGCTCTAAGAGTTAGTGACTGAATCACTTTATCTCATTTTTTATTTTAAAATGTTTATTTAAAAATAATAAAATAATATTATAAATAAAAAAATTTACTTTTGAATTAAAATTATAAGACAAAGTTTAAGATAAGAAATAAAACAAAAAAGTTTGTCCCAAATTGAGCTAGCACAAGAAATAAGGGTCTATAAAAAATAAATCAACTTTGGTTGTTTGTTTGAAACAAAAAAAAAAAAAAAAAAATTGTGTCAATGATAAATTAGTAAATATTGTGGCAATCTCAATTTTCAAACAGCCCCACAAATCTGGTGGCTGCTGACTTCTCATTACCTCTAGTCATACATATGCAGAACGGTTCATGTACTACTTGATTTTGATGTTTGTCGGCGTTTGAAAAACGATGTTAGATGTGTAGTTATTACAATGCTGCAACAATTACTCCAACGCTGTATTCACCTCGGTTATATCAGATAACCTTTTCCATAGGATGTGTATTGCAAGTGCCATGTCACAAAACATGATGTTAAAAATGTTTGAGATGAACATTGTTCCAGTTATCACTTCCAAACAGGGGAGCTATTTCTATCATCTGCTACAAAATCCTGGTTTAGTTCTTCACTAATCTTACATCAGTTATGCACTGGCTAAAACCAAAATGTTTCCAGCAAAGAATCAAAAAAACAACCTAAACCTCAGATTCTCAGTTCACAGTTCACATGATGTAGGATACAACAAAACTTTTATGGGGTCAACAAATTAGTTTCTATTCTATAACAAGGACTAGAGCTAAATGAACATATGTTCCACAAGAGACAAAATTCTCTATTACACATAGCAAGCCAAACCTTATTCTATAACCTTGTGATTAGTCCAAAAATTTAATTTTAATAAATTTATGCTACTAATCATAAGATTATGAAACAAGATTTGACACATAATGTGAAATAGAGAATGTTATCCTATTTCACGAATGGTTCTTGATGAAGAACGGGTTAAGATCCTGAACCACCAAGTAAAGAACTGTGCGTCTATGACTTTGCTGCTTTTCTCAGACCAAAATCGAACGCAGGAAGCAACAGATCTTGCAACAATCAATTATGTACACAACTGCAGATGATGATGTGAGTCCCTTGTCACAAGTCCGGAGGATGATCATCAACTCATCATGTTTATGTCATATATCTCCACCTTCAAGCTCTTCTTGATCTTCTAATTGATTTTCTCCTTTGTTATTTGCTTCTCCATCCCCTTCATGACTTTTACCTCTTTGCATGAAGAATATGTCAGATGATGAGGAATCATCCTCATCTAGATCTTCTTCCTTTTCCATCTCTTTTAGTACCGGCACTGATTCGGTGTCCATCCATGCCGGACATTGATGTGCAACACCAAGGGCAGTCCAAACTTGTGATGATGAAGTTGACAGACTAGTATTCTTTGATGTTTCAAAGGAATCATGCCTCAAGCAAGAACATTCGGGGACTGGATGAGAGATTAAGGATAATGGTTTTGATTTCTTGGATGCTTCTATCAGCCCATCAAGTAATGTTTTTCTCAAATGCCGGCGAACTGATTTTACCCAAGTGTGATTTGCTTGATACATGTGTTCGCGAATTTCTTCGATGAGTTTGGCAGCTTCCTTTCTGCATCAACAGAATAATGATTACATTAGCTTCAAGAACTGCAAACCCTCATCAAGTTCCAAATTGCATTGCCTAAGCTTGTATGTTCTTAATTATGAATGTGTCGTCTTTTTTAATCATCTTGCTCTAAGAGCCCCTTTGGTTGACTTCTAAAAAAAAGCACGATTTTAGCTTCTGAAAGTGTTTTTCCTTCTACAAAAAGCTAATCCAAACAATGAATTTTTGTATAAAGTGCTTCTTTTTCAAATTAAAAGCAAAAACAAGTTAGCAAAAGCCAATCTAAACGAGTTCTAATACAGTTCTGTAAGTTGTCTTATATTCTTATTGACAACAATATTCATGTTTGGTCTGGACTCTGGAGAACCATACAAGCTTCTGTGCCGTTTTTTCGGACCTTCCAGTTATCAAGTCTAGAAGTAGAAGGGTTAGAACTAGATTTTGCATTTGATCTCAATAAGCCACAAGCCTAAATCCAGATTAATGAAGAAAAGATTTTGTATGAAAATGTTACAAAGCAATTCTTTCTAGAAGCCAAGTTGTGCATGAATGAATTGATGACAGATAAATGGACACATCCTTGTTGAGTTCAGATAGAGAAAATTCACCTGTCAGGTCTATACGTCTTTGATGCAGCTGAATGGTATAGCCGGTGCCCCATTACCAAGCTACCAAAATTTGGATGACCCTTGCCATCACGATCAAATCCAGGGATGAATACATCAGCTTCAACACAAACTATATAGTCGATTGCTTCCCATAATAACTTATGGGCATTAGTCCGCAACTCCATGACAGTACTATCAGGCTCATTGTCACTCTCAGCTACCCAACCCCACCAACCTTCAATGTTATATGATTTAGGCCTTGCTGGAGGTGGAGGAAGTGGACGAGGACGAGGACCTGCATTCTTCCAAGCTTTGTGCTTTGTTTCTTCTTCAATGAAAGGTGGTGGCCCAGGTTTAGAATTAACAAGGTCAACCTCATGACCATAGAGCCGGCTCAGCTCCCAATGAGTGCTCAGAGAAGTCCTATCGACAACATTCTCAAACATACCATGAAGAGGAATCAATGTCCTTTGACCACCAAAGACTTCTCCACCAGAAACATATATAATTGTGTCCCAAGAGTATCCGTAGGCACGCAGAAGAATACCGATCTGCAAGATGTCCAAACTTTATCATCTTTTCTTTACAACCAAGTCCGGTCCTTTACACGGAAACTAAACAGAAAATTACACATAAACTTTCAGGATAAAGTTTGGAGATACTATTCAGACAATTCTCTGACATGGGACAATTTGATTATAAAACTATCAAAAAGCATAATAACTTTACCTCTTCAGGCATTAAAGGACAAAAGCCATTAAACCTTGCTTCAGCTGAGTTTACCAAAAGCTTCCCCTTCACAAAACCTCGCTTCATCATCCAAGATCTTTTGTGTTGAATGAGTTCAGTATGCACGTCCTTAGGAAGCAGTCATAGCACAGAGATGAAATGCTCAGAAAGGTTCATAAACAGTTAGCAATCATCATCATTTTCTGGGTTTATATTGCATACCTGGAAGAGTTCGGCACAACCATGATATGCCAAGGCTTCTCTTGTCATGCCAGGGTCATAGGCAATAAATGGCCGGCCAGGAGCTCGTAACCTACAATTATATCAGAAGTCATCCAAAAACTAAAAGTGCTGAACATAAGACAGTTGAACAAAAAACATGAGATAGGTGAAGATGAAAACTCTCTTGCCTCTGTAAAATCTTAGTGGCAAGTTCCTGGACTTCTTGTCTGAACCGCAGAGCATGAAAAGCAACACGACATCTGAGCCTTTGATATTCTTCAAAATGAGGAGGAAGAATGGCCTGAGCAAAGTTCAGATAGTTAATATTGACATATGAGAAAAAATTATTGCTAGAGACATCTTTAAGAATGGAATCAATATATGCAAATGGATATGTTCAGAAACTATAAAGACTATCATTACTAGGCCATTTTCTTGTAAGGCCATGACCAATTAAATCCATAAAATTAGAAAAAATTCAAGTCCCTAAAATTACTTCCCTTGTCTGAATAAGTCTGTATAATTGTTCATTTACAATTAGAAGAAAGACAAATCTGAATATCAACCTTTTATGCAAGTCTAGTCCAGGTAAGTATAAGTGAAGATAAAAGTTTTTCAAGATAACAAGTCAAAAAATAAATCTTTACCCGCAAGCATCCACCATCAGAAACAACTAGTTCAACCACGGAATGCTTCTTTAGCACAGGAAGAACATGACGCAAATAATAATATGGCGATGCCGAGTATGGCACTTTAAACAGGGGAATCTCCTTTTTCCTCCTTGCTCCTTTTAGATCTTTTGGGAGAGTTTTCACTACTTTGACATCTTTTGCTAGAGCCAGAACAAATTGGTCCTCGTTATAAAGATATGCAAAACTCTTGAACTGAGAGCTGTATGAAATGAGGAAAAAATAGACAAACACATTAGTTTAGCGAACATTGCACTGACTTAAATGATAATGTTTCAGAAATTTCTTGGAACAACAGGAACCTAATTCCCTTGCTGCTTGTTGTTTGTTGAATCTCAGGCATTACTAATGTAGCATTAAGAAGTTGGGAAACCACAACTGCATCACATATCTTAAAGAAAAAATATAACATTACACTCTGATTCAATATGATATGGATATAATCAAAATACAAATGCAGAAACATGATATCCTCACTGAATTCCTGATCTCGTGAAAGCCACCCTGTATTCGGACAAAGATAAATCCATTTGTTTGTGAACTGGGACCTGTTAGAGGTAAGATAAGCATTTTTACTTTCAGGGAAATATACACAAGAATTGAAGGTAATCTACAGAAATTAGAGTAGCTTCTTTCACATGCCACCAGCCCTCCAGCAAAGGCTATGATTCTAACTTTACATACAAGTAAAAGTTTTAACATAATATCCCAAACCAGTGGCAACATATGCAAAGAACCAATGATTCAATCATCTATAATAATGAAATCAATATATGCAGCACAAGTCTGATCATTATGACACATTTCAAGTAGAGAAAAGGTCATTGCAAAATAAAAAAGACACCAAACACATACAAGTATCATGAAGAGAGGTATATAAGATCAGGATAACTGATACCTGATTGAAGTTTCATATAAAGGAAATGAAGAAATATATGTTGAAATTCCAAATTCAAAACAATCCTTCAATTCATATTACCAGATGCATTTCTACATGGTTTGTTGGCCTGACAAAGACAAGTCAGATATAGACTACAGGGAATATAACAATTCTGAGGATGGTAACCAAGTTCTTAAATCAAATTATCATGCTTTTCTTAAGCTATTAGCAGAAGGCGGTATCTTCACTCTAGATGAGCACAGAGTAGAATAAAACCTTAGTGTTGCCAAGAAGCAGTCGCACACTAATTATCACATAGAATTGTTGCCCTTGAGCTGCATATGAATTATCTTCCATTAAAGAAACTATGCATATGTTTCATACCCATCTCTAGGTATAAGCATCTTAACCTGACAGGTTCGTATATATGAGACATTTATTTACTATGTGGAATGTCACTTTCCTGCGAAGGATTCTTATTTACCCAGCTGGAACATCCTTTTTCCAGTGAATTTTCAATTCTTGTAATTTTAGGCAAGTTTCATTGACAGAAATGTAATTACACTAGCATAAAACTCTCTGGAAGTTCAAATGGTGAAATTTTCAGCACCAAGATGAAATTGAGAACTAACCGGTATAATATCCTCTGGGATTTGCATCAGGGTGCAAAGATTCAAGATGCCTCACTGGACCCCATAGTCTTCTATATAATGGACTCTGCAATACGAGCATCGAGTACAGCGTTGGAAATAAACAAACAAACAAAATTGCGGGTGCAGTAGACAGATCCAAATTAAAGAACAGAGATTGAATTGGAGTTGATTTCAGTGAACAAAGAGAAAAACTATATCAGAATTTTCCCCCAGTCATTCCAAAAGATCCAAACAAAAATGCTAACAAAAAGCCAAAACCCATGTTGGGAAAATGACATGGAAAGAATGTTAATCTTAATCTGATCCCCCTTTGAAAACCATCACAAGTCCGAAGCTTTCTCCCAACAACACTCCCAGAATAATGGGACTTAAAAGGGTAGCCAAAAAAGTGAAAAGAAAATCTGGATATTGAAAATTTTGAACATAAGAGCATCCAAACTATGAGTAAAACAGAGTCTTCGAACAAGTCAATTAGGAAATAAAAATGTGATCTTTATGGCTGTCAGCTATTTGCACATTACATTTGTGGAAAAATCTGCACTCTGAAAGATGGGTCTCCAAGAGAAGATTGTAACTGAGGACTGGTACTCTGCAATTCCCTCTTCTGTAAATCTAGCTAGCAGTATGTGTACAAAGATAGAGAAAGCTGATAGAACAAGGCCAACCAGACCAACCCATTTCATCTTGGACTTCATTTTCCCTTCCCCTTTCATTGAGAACCCACTTTCCCTCTTTCTCAATCTCACTACCTCAACTCTCTCTCTGGAGTTTCAGAAGAAGAAAAGAAAGGACAGTGGACTAGTGGAGGAGTCAGAAGAAAATGGAATAGTCTAAGAAACCCATTGAGATTTGAAGCCACGTGCGAAAACCAGTCTCATTTCTTGTATTAGTACAGGGAGTGTTTTGATTTTAGATCAGACCAGCCATGTTTTTCTTTCATTTCTTTTTTCCTTTCTTTTCCGGGAAAACTTTTCATCAGTTTTAGAGACACTTTTCTTTTTTGCCAAGGAAGGAAAAGTACTGGCAAAAACAAGAAAAACCAAATCAAATTTTTAATGCAAATAAAGGACAGAAAATAATAAACACTCTCAATTAGCCAATGTTACTAAAAGTGGTTAGAGGAAGATGCTTCAAGAATTACCCTTCGATTTAGCATTGTCCAGATAAGAGTCACGTGACATGAAGCTTTTTGGCACGTGACGGGTAGAGGTTAGAATTGGCCCCTATGTTTTTTTGTGTTTGTGGGGTCTGATGAATTGGTATCTGAAAATTTTCTGAATATGAATGAATCTCTGAGATAAAAAAAGGGACTTTTCCAATGAGAAAACAGATGTTAAGCATTAACTAAAGAGGTTGAAAATTGATTCTGATTCTGTGATAGTAGGTGGGGCAGGCTAGGGTGAATGAACTGAACCAGGGTTAAACGAGACTGGGTCAGAATGGACTCGTTGCTCCTTTTTGGGCTACTAGGATAATTTTGCTTGTCAGTTATTTTGACTGTTCTATGTAGAGAAGGGCAATGTAGATTGGATTGTTTGCAGGTTATTTCTTCTATGGTCAAAATTGCATCTTGGATAAAAATAAAATTACTTATTATTGAGATTTGCTTGTGCATTTGCTGACTAGTTAAAAAGGTCAGGCCATTTATACTAAATTCAGGACACTATTGAGAAAATGTTATGACCAAAAAAATTATTTTTGTAAATTCCAACCATATAATTGTGTATAAGACAAAGTTTGCTAGGCTTGTTTATAAATGACATAGTAGCATTAAAATTGATTTCCTCAATAAGTAGGTATTGCAACACAATTGAAGTTTTCTTTATTTGGCTACTGAACAAAATAAAATGGCTTTGAATTTTTATCATGGTTCTTGCAGCCCAAGTTGGGTTATAAAAATGCTTTCTTTCCTCCAAGATCTCAAAATAAAAAAGACTCATTTAATTTTTTTTTCTCTTGTCAATAACCCTTGTGGCTTTTGGAAATGCAATGGCTAAAAGAGCCATTGATAATAATAATACACGTAAAAGAGCCTACATGCATAATTAATGAATAAGATTGTTCAAATTGAATTAATTAATATTTAATATGATATTAAATATTAATGGTCCATACTTTTTTTTTTTTAAAAAAAAAAGAACAAGAGAGACAGAGGTACTAATATTGTAAATTATTGCCTAAAATAAATGGCTCAACTTGTTTTTTATTTTTATTTTTATTTTCAAGAAAAAAGTTTGCTCTTTAAAAACTAAATAAATATTCTTAAATTAAAAATTAAATTAATCAATGGTTAAATAAGTTTTAAATTTTTAGTATATGTTTAAGGTATGCTTACCCTGATAATTTAGAGACAAATTGCTTCAAGATATAGATATCATTAGAGTGGACAAACCGAAAATTTTTTTTTACACATATCTAGATATTAAAACCTTTTATAATTATGTTTAAGAGATCTCTATACAAAATTTTGTGGGTATTAAATAAGTTTTTAACAATATTGAAACTAAAGTTTAGATACCAAATCTTAATATATTGTAATTAAGTGTCAAAAATACAAATTTAAATAAAATATCTATTGTGTAACTATGAATATTTATATTATTTAAAATTCAGTTTAAAAAAAAAAAAGAAAGATTAGGCCAGCATTTTGCCCACCCGTAAAATAATTGGGCCGGTTCGACATGGCCCACCAAAGTGGCTGCTTGACCCGAGCTGACCCAGCCTATTAGGTGGTTTACTGTTTACCTGCGTTGAGGGGTAGAGAATAATGCTGGCAGATTTTAGGAAAGCACCCACTGCAAAACCTGCGAGTTCACTTTCTGTGATATTTTCCATTTTCTCCTCAACTTGTCTTCTGCAGTCGTCGTGTTATATAAAATTTAATAATGTATTTTTGTATTAATGATATAAAATTTAATTTAACTACTAATAAAAAAATAAGATAAAAATATAAATTTTTTAATATTACCTCAGTATATGAAAATAAAGTTGAATTTAATTTAAAAATACTTAAAAATATTGAAACTTTATTTATAAAGATTGAATTATTATGCTAAATCATTTTCTCTGGATTTATTAATTGGGGAAATTAGTAACATTTATAGGATGTATATTTTTTTTCTTGTTACATGATTGTAAAGAAGTTCAAATTCTCTCACCACTAAAGTATGTATTTTGACTTTGTAATACGTATAATCTAGTTGTGTCAAATTATGTAGGTGTTTGTTGTACAATACAGTGAGTCGTTGAAAAAAATCACAAACCACGACAATAATAATTTAGCATGTGGTTTAGCTTAGATTCTCAAATTTTTGACAAAAAAAAGGACAAAATTAAATCACTTAAATGCAGTTTAATTGGGTTGGTTTAAGTAACTTGTAATATCACTAAATAATCCAATAAATCAAGAAAAATGAAAATGACAATAACATATCCATTCAAGTTTATAGTAGTACATTTTCATGTTATACAAGAGTACTATACCTTAAGTAATTATTACTTAGTATAATTAAAAAATAATAATTATTACTTATAATATATAATTTTTTATCTGAATTTAATATATAATTATATGTGAAGTGATTATTATGCATTATGCATGATATATAATATATCATATTAGATAAGACCATATTCATGAATGACATATATAGTTAGTAATTGATATCAACAATTTCAAGTTTATTTAAGACAATAAAATAAATTATATCTTATATCCAACAAAATGTACAAATTATGTCTTAATATACTCTATATTACGATGACACCATAAATTTCTTGTTTTTTTATTCGATGAACAAAATTCTTGTTGTTTTATATATTTTTATTATATTTAAATATAAACAAAAATTATATAATTGTTTTGATGTGAAAAGTGAAAACACTTGAATGCTGCATAAGTTATAGCCAGTAAATTTTATTGATATTTTCCAATGTCACCGTCAACCGGCGGGATTGAAGGCGAAAAGAAAAGAAAACAATCCACAAATCAATTGGCCATTTGCCACGTGTTATCGGGGGCCCGCATGGTCCCACGTGGCGACACATTCCGCATGCCTCATCACTATCTAGTCCTATTATTTTGTCCGAAAAGAATATAATAAAATAATAAAAATAAAACCAAATAAATAAGAATTCGTTAAACCCCATAGGGCGTACCCCGCCCATACTGAAGGGAAGTTAGAAAAACCTCCGAACGGCGGGAGTACCAACTGACATCAGAGGTTTTTCTTAGCTTAGATAGATACCCAAGATGAATCTGTCCAATCTTAGCCGTTGACTTCATCCTGTCTGCGAATCTCGGACGTCCATCCACGGGGTTGGCTCGGCGTAAAGCACCGATCTCCATCTCGCAGTCGCCGGTGGGTCCTCCTTGCTCCTTCGGTTCACTGCTAACTGTGGATTGCTTTTGGTGATTCTCTCATTTTCTTTTCCTGTGGTTAGCGAATCTGCAGTGAAATCTTCAGTGTCTTTGTTGAATTCAACTTTTCACGAGAAAATCAGTAAAAAATCTTTTCTAGTTTCTGCAATAAAATTTTGTGGTTAGTTCTTTGCTTGTAGGTATTGACGAGAGATGGTTTTTCAGTTCTCAGAACTAAGAGCTGTTAAATGATCGTCATGGATGCTTGCAAAACCTCTAGTCTTGAGATTTCTTGTCTGTTTTCTCCTTCAGGAGGATGAAGAAGGCGAGAATCTTATCTGATTTTTTATTTTTTTTTTTTTGATTGGTGACGGTAAATCTTATCTGATGGAGAGTTAGAGAAGACAAGTGAATTGTGGGAGTAGTTGATGGAGATGATAAGGATAGTTCTTCTCATGTTTCAACAGAACATAAATCTATCCATGCCCGTTGATACCCAGCCCCTATTGAATTGCCATCTCTTGGATCTACAAATATCATGATTCTGCATGATTCAGATGTTACAATGGTTGAGTTTCAATTGGAGGATGTTCATATATCTGATATACAAAAATCAACAAATTAGGGGTATGCAAAATGGAAGCATAGTTCTCACAGTAATGCAATGATACACCACATACACAAGGACTGAGACAACTCGTGAAGATCTTAATGCTGACTCTCAAGGCATAAATTGTGCACATGTCCTTATGAATTAATTTCATCATTATTTTAGTAAACTCTTGGATGTTCAACAACTATTACCATCATTTAGATTTCCAGTTCCATTTTATGCAACACTCCAGGATGTCTGGTTCTTTTCTTTTCTTTTTTCAAGTGGAGGAAAATGATACAGAGCAATAGTATATTTCTTCATGCGCAAGATAAGTTATTAAAAGCCCAATTCTAAACATAGAAAGGCATGATTCCGAATCCTAATTAATTTTAGACAATTTTCTATTAATTTTATGGTTCCACTTTTTAAAATTTTAACGTTTTTAGTGGATTTTGCTTTTTTGAATCTGCTTTTGAGTTTATCCAGTTTTTTATTATTAAGCAAATCTTATATAATTTCTTACCCAATTTTGCTTAGGTCAAGACAAATCAACCTGATAAAGTCTTCAGAGGCATCCTATAAAATCACTGTGATTTAGATTTCAGGAAACATAGAATGCGGTTGTATGTATTCTCTCCCATCTCTTTTTAATGGATGATCTTCTGAACATTGGATTATGGATGTCTTTTTTTTCAAACTTGTTGGCATTAATGGTTGGCTTTCGAATGGCTGGTTTGCAACCAGTAGCTAGAGGCATCATATAATCCTCTATTGTGTGTGGAGGAGGAACTCCATCACCGTCATTATTGAAGTTTTGATTTTCCATAACTTCTGAACACTGTGCTCTTACTCTTTCCTTGACCTGTCTTCCATTCTACCTAGTTAATTTTCGATTTTTCGGATTCAAAAGAAGGTTGTCAGCATTCATTGTACCTGGTATATAAACCGAGATAAGCATAGCTGTGAAGAATAGACAAAATAAATTAAAAAGTCCAAATAAACAATCCTTAAATTTCTACTTGATATTATAACTAAACAAATAAACTTAGCAATGAAATCAGAAAATTCAAACAAAGCAAACAATGGATTGGGAAAATTCATCAAATAACTATATATCTTCACTATTTGATAATTGACAGCACCCTAGAGTGTCACACCTTAATGTTGTTATTAGATTAATTTTTATTCTCACAATTAACCTTAACTGGGATCGAATTTTCCAAGAACCACATGAGTACTTTTTAAGTAAAACTTGTGGAGGTTTGACCTGATAGAAAAAAACACAATTAAAATAAAATTAAAAAAAAG
This sequence comes from Bauhinia variegata, assembly GCA_022379115.2. Lineage (NCBI taxonomy): Eukaryota > Viridiplantae > Streptophyta > Magnoliopsida > Fabales > Fabaceae > Bauhinia > Bauhinia variegata. The sequence continues at coordinate 17,570,530 of CM039428.1, read as the reverse complement.
AAATGAATGTAAATAGAATAATAATAATACAACTAACTATTCAACCCTGAATTTAACTTCAATCTAAAGGTGTATTTCAGTTCAATCAGTGAAAATTAAGTTAAGCATAACTAAATAGTCCATGGTTAAACTTTGAGGTTTTATATTAGAACACCGTCTAATATGTGGCCAAGAGAATTATTAATATTCCAAATATTAATGAGTGAAATAGACATTTAATGAGCTAAAAAGCCAAAACCCACTTAACCTTGGAACTCATGAACTATAACCACTCCAAATCCAAGTAATAATTAAGGAATAAAATATCTAAAATTATCATAACCATAAATTTACTAAAAAATAAGAATTACACATTAAAAATATGACAAGAAACATAGAAATTTAGAGAAAAATACAGCACGAATTTACCATAAAAAAACAAAGGCTCATTAAAATAAAATGCCAAATAATATATAAATCTACTTTAAAGATTTACTCGAATGTTTTCTAGCTTCTCATGAGCTCATTACAAGCTTCTACTCTTCCATGCCACAGTGGCTATCAAGAAAGAGAAGAGGAAACTTAAAAACCTAAAAAAATGTGATGATTAATGGGGAGGGGGATGGACGAAAATTAGAAGAGGCTCAAATTTTTGGCTCCAAAATATCTAAAAGGAGGAAAATAAAATTACAATTATGCCCTTCTTTAAACATTGTCAAATTCCAATCTTGCATTTGAATTTGGGTATTTATATCTATGCCTTTACTTGTTAACTTCATGAAATTTGCTTCGGTCCAATTACTAAGTTCAGTTTGAACATAATAGTTCACCCAAACTTATATAGAGGTTGCTTAGGTCTGATCCTGAAAATAGAAATTAGACTTTAAAATAAAAAATAATATAAAATACAATTAATTCTAATTAAATCTCAATTATATAAATATTGGTTAAAGTCATCAATTATAAAAAAAAATAAATAGAAACACACAATAACTAAGTATAAGAGCCTATTGATAATCAATCAAAAAAACAAGTTTAAAGATAAATACCAAAAAAGTATTTATCAACCATATCCAATTTCTTAATATGTGATAGCCAAATTAAAATTTAAGTTAGAGTTTTCAACTAAGGGTTGCGTTCTCAAATAATTATTAGTACGGGTCTTAATTAAATTAGGCTATGGGAATTGGGGTTTTATAACAGCAAAGGAATTAAACACAATAAAAACTGATAAGTAAACACAAGAACAAGTAAAAACTGAAACTAACAAGTGATGAAATGTAACCAACTTAAGAGATATTCAACATCCAATGATTCTATTCTCGACCTATAGATATAATCTAATTCTAGTTATGTAAATTAACTAAATTAACCCTAAAATCTTAAGATTAACTTAACTAGTTATTTAATCTAATTGAATGCTAACTAAGCTGGGATCCTTGTACTTAATTCGACAATTCCTATTATTCAATTGCATAAATTATAGCTATTGGAACCAAACCCAACCCCAATCATAATCATAGTAAGGATTCTAAAACTTAACATTTGAATTTTAGTCCAACCAAATCAAGTTTTATTCCATAGAAATTACTTCTGGGGTGATCAATCCTAAAAAAACCATAAATCCAAACAAGAATCACACATAAAAATCTCTATGATTCTAGAGAGAGGAATAAGAAATAGAGAAATACAACTTTTATTAAATCTAAAATAAATACAACATTATTCTTAAAAATCAAACTGGTGATCTTTAAGTCATCATAGGTTGATTATAAGAGCTCCTAATCCTCCATTTTCATGGGAGCGGCCATCGGGAGAAAGAAGAAAGCTTCTAAACTCTAGAAAGAAGGAGAAAAATGTGAATGAAGGGGGAGGCTGAAAATGGCTTGAAGAAGGAGGGAAATTGTCTCCAAAATTACAAAAATGTCATTAATGAGGTCAAATGATGACCTTACCCCTCAATAACCTTGTCAAAATGTCCACCTTGCCCTTAGAGTTGGAAAATTCACCACAATGCCGTCATTTCATCAATTCATGAAGATTGGTTGCTTCAATCTTTAGCTTGGACATAGAAATTAACTCATCATGCTTTGAGGTCTCCTAGGTCTAGTTTTGAAAATAAAAATTTTATAACAAGTAAATTAAACCTTAAAGTGAGAAAATTAATATGAAATATAATTAATTCAAATTAGACCTCAATAATATGAATATTAGTTAATTAAACAATTAAATGCCAATTTGAGATGTTAGAGTTAAGTATAAAAGTGTAAAGATAAATACTAAAAGAGTGTTTATCAATTAACATCTAATTTCTTAGGGAATTAACCCTCTTTTACTAGGTCAAATTAACCAACTCTTGGTGCAATTTAATTAGGCAAATAAGACCTATTTCTAGCTTTGGCACAAATCCGCTTGGAGCAGTTTCATACAGCTATCTTTCAATCAAATGCATGAACATCAAATAAAATTTTAGTAGGTCTGGCTATAAACATGAGCTTATTACAAGCTTCTACTCTTCCATAGCCATAGTGGTTATCAAGAAAGAGAAGAGGAAACTCTAAAACCTAAGAAAATGCGAAGATTAATGGGGAGGGGGATGGATGAAAATTAGAAGGGCTCAAATTTTTGGCTCCAAAATATTTAAAAGGAGGAAAAATAAAATTATAACTATGCCCTTCATTAAACATTGTCAAATTCCAAGTTGCCTTTGAATCTGGGTATTTACTTGTTAACTTCATGAAATTTGCTTTGGTCCAATTACTCTAAGTTTAGTTTGAACACAATGGTTCACTTAAACTTACATAGAGATCGTCTAGGTCTGATCCTGAAAATAGAAATTAGACTTTAAAATAATAAATAATATAAAATATAATTAATTTTAATTAAATCTCAATTATATAAATATTGGTTAAAGTCATCAATTAGAAAAAAAAATAAGAACATACAATAACTACGTATAAGAGCCTAAAGATAATCAATCAAAAAACAGTTTAAAAATAAATACTAAAAAGTGTTATGATAATATCCATTTCCCTAATTTAGTTAACATTTAATTTGTTAGGAAATTAACCCTCTTTTATTAGGTAAATTACCCAACTCTTGGCCTAAATTTAATTAGGCAACTATGACCTATTTCTAACTTTAGCGCAGATCCTATTGGAGCAATTTCATGCAGCTGTCTTTCAATCAAATGCATGAACATCAAATAAATTTTAAGTTGGTCAGGCTATAAACATGTACGACTTTACGAATAGAAATAATTGCTCAAAATAGACAATTGTTTAAATCCAAATCCCAATTAATATACATAAACCCGTTGCTACATGCGTCCCTCCTATAGGGAAGGAATTCTGCAAAATTACATAGTATAAAAGACAAAACGCAAGAATTTGATGGAACTGATGAAGAAAAGGAAAAAAGCAAAGCTTCTATAGTGGTTGAATCTAGGAAGATGGACTTCAATTTTGTTGAACCTTGCATCCCTACTCCAGAAATTTAGGATTACCTTTTATGCCCAATGGAGTTCCGAAGTTTTCTCCAGAGCTCGGCGCTGCGTTCCCAGCACTGAGCATTGACTCTTTGTACGAGTGGTTTATTTTCCGCTTGACCCTGCTCTTGGGCCGAGGTTATAGGCCTGGGCTTTGTTGCAACCACTGAGAGGGAACTTTCGCACTCCCATTGCTTGGCACTGGGTGATCCATCGCTTCCAATCTGCGTTCAACCATAAGAAACACACGTGAGTTACTTCCAAACTTCATGCATGATACAACTAATATCTACGTAAAAAATGATTAGACACATTCCAAGACAAAAAGCGAAGCAAACGGAAAGAAAATTGAAAGGAAAATACTCAAGAACTAGCTAACCATCTTGAGACAATGATAACAATAACCATCTCATAGAGTTATCAATGACTAAATCCAATCAATCGAAGAAGAGAGAAGCAGAAGAAGAAAGAAATCAATTTAAAACTCACCAAACAAGGAGTATCTTGACTGATGCCTTCCTCCTTTGCCATTAATTGACCGTTGGGGCAGGTTATGGAATCATTGGGTGCATTATACAATCGGGAATATATTTCATCATGCACTTCTGTAATGTCTTCTTTACTTTCTTCATTTATAGAGGAAGCACTAACTGGTAAATGCCCGCCATCATTGACATCAGCCCTAAATTGCTTAATCCCGTTCACTAGGCTCACAATCTCTTTCTTACGATCCATATACTCAACCATTTCTGCATGCTCGTGGGCATGAAGCCACTGTATAGTCTCCTCAATTTTATCAAGTATCTTCTTCTCCTCTGGGAAAAGGTTTGTAATAGTAATCTCCTTCCTCGCTTTGTATGCATAGTCCTCCAAATCATTCTTTGCTTTCACCTTCTCCTTGAACTCCTCATCTTCAGCCTTCAGTTTCTCTGCATCTCGAATTAATCTCTCAATTTCTTTCTCTGTCAGTCTTCCATTCTCATTCTTTACGGTGATGTTCTTTCTATTTGTAGAGGATGTTTCCACAGCAGCTGAGAAGTTGAAGATACCATTAACATCAATATCAAAGCAAAGTTCCACATGTATGACCGGACCATAAACTGGAATGTCAGAAAGCCAAAAGTTCCCCAGCCAGTTGTTTTCACTGACTCTTAAACTCTCACCCTCGTAAATCTTTAGAAGCATTTCTGTTTGGTAATGTTTAGCTATAAAGACTTTCTTTGAAGGGATATTTTCATTCCTCGGAACCATCACATGCATGAAATTTCCCATACTTGAACCCAGAGACAGTGGAGTAACATCTGATAGCTTCAAGTTCGGAACATTCTCATTGACCTGACCACTCAATATGGCAGCCTGTACAGCTGCACCGTAAGCAACCGCCTCATCAGGATTGATGCTCTTGCAGACCAGATTCTTCCCGTGGAACAACTCCTGCAATAGCTGCTGCACTTTGGGAATCCTAGTAGAGCCACCAACCAGGACAACATCATCAACACTGTCCACGTTCATGTTAGCATCTTCAAGACACATTTTCACGAGTTTCGTACACTTCTCAAAGAGGTCCTCGTTGAGTTTTTCGAACGTGTTTCGAGTAATTGATCCTTGGAAGTCAACATCCTCAAACAAAGAATCTATATACATGGTGGCGTCAGTAGTCAAGGACAGATCCCTCTTTGCCCTCTCACAAGCAATCCTCAGTTTTTTAAGGGCTCTTGGGTGTTTAGTAATATCCTTAGGGTTCTCTGTCTTCAGCTTTTGTACAAAATGGTTTACCATTCTGTTATTAAAGTCCTCTCCTCCGAGGTGAGGGTCTCCAGAAGTGGCGAGGACTCTGAAAGTACGATTATTCTTTATTGCAAGAAGAGATACATCGCAAGTACCACCCCCAAGATCAAACACGAGAACATTTCTTGTACCTGTAGTGCCACTATCTTTTTTGTCAAGCCAATATGCAATGGCTGCAGCAGTAGGCTCATTGATTATCTGCATAATATTGAGACCAGCGATAACACCAGCATCTTTGGTAGCTTGACGTTGAGAACTATTGAAGTAAGCTGGTACGGAGACAACTGCATTTTTTACCTTTAACCCAATGAAAGCTTCTGCAATCTCGCGCATCTTTGTTAGGATCATAGATGAAATTTCTTCGGCATAAAAATGCTTTTCCGCATGTTTGTAATCAACAACAATCTTAGGTTCATCGCAAGACCCAAGAATAACTTTAAATGGCCATTCCTTTATATCTTTCTGAAAATTGAGATCGCTAAACCGTCTTCCAATTAATCTCTTTACATCTACAAAATAATAATGATCCTTAATTACATCCAAGCGATGCGTATGGTACATGTCTTATTTACACTAATTATCACTAGGCCATAAGTTCATTTACATTGTAAACTTAATAAAAGATAACACAGTTGTTTCATCAAAAGAATGTATCATCTATGCTTCAATATTGTACATGTAGTGTCCTCTCCGGCTTAGCATCAGTTATGGCTTAGTTTAATTTATAGATTAGCTACTATCAGAATGATCAATATTTAACCATTCATTGACGAAGAAGAAACTGAATTTGGACGAGTAGTATCGTTATTTTCCTAGATAAATTAACTACTAAGAACTTAAGTGTGATTGTTTGATTAAACAAAGTTGCAGAGACCAAATTACTAATCATTCAAAGATCGACTTTTTTTGGTATAAAAAAGAAAAATTAAATGCAATAAAAGGATTATTTTACTACCTAGCATTTTCTTTTGACAAGTCCAGCATATTTTCTATAGCAAAAGTTGACAATTCTATAACATAAAGACCTCCCAATTTTATGGATGAAGGAATGGAGGGGAAGGGAGGGATCTCTAAAATTGCCTCCCTTCTCCAACAAAACAAGGTATTTTATATGCACAAAAAAAAATTCCCCTCCATTCCAAATCCCCCAGCCAAACACTATGATAGACAAAGGAAAGGAAAGGAAAAGAAGTTTAGACTAATTACCAAATACAGTGTTGGTTGGGTTCATGGCAGCCCGATTCTCAGCAAGATCTCCAATGAACCTTTCAGTGCTTGTGAAGGCAACACAGGATGGAGTAATTCTTTTGCCTTGGTCGTTGGATATGATTTCCACCCGATTGTTGAGCCACACCCCAACGCATGAATAGCTTGTTCCCAGATCTATCCCAATTGCAGGTCCTTCACTTTTTCCATCCATTCTCCTTCAAAAACTGAGCATATCAGAAACGAAAGCCCAGGTAAGCCAATCAAATGATTAACTGACAACAGTAACAGGAAAATATATAGCAGTGAAACAGATAAAGCAAATGCACAGGGTAGACGAAGTCATGCCTCTTGCCTTCTAAGAAATAATACAGTTATTGCAATCTCCAATCAGGTGTATATTTCATAGTAGTAAAATACCTTCCTATGCTACCTGTTTGGCTGGGAGTGGTGGGACATTTACTTCTGAGAAGACTTGCAGTGCATTAGTCTAATCTGTGGATGACCAAGTGTACCCATGTGCCATTTACTTATAAACTTATTAAGAACAACCAATTAATTGGTTAAAAAACCAATTCAACGAAAAAGACATCAATTAGTTAATAGATTTTGACAAATTAAAAGTAATGACACACATAATCTATCTTCTAATCTATCTTGATGGACAAATGATTTAGTTCCATTATAACAAGCTTAAAAACAATTTGAATCCAATTCTGTCATTTCTGCCATTGATCAGTCCGAAAATAATTTTTTTAAAAAATTATTTTAATATATGTATGCTAAATGTAGTAAGCTTTAGTTTGAAACCGTTTGGTGATTGAAAAAACAAAATAAATCCTTTTATCATTTACTAAGTTTTAAGTTTCTATTGTATAGTACATAATAAGTTTATAAGTTGCTTTTTCTAAAAAAAAAAAAAAAAATTGTTTGGAAGTTTGGATGTTGATTTGCTTTCATTTTGAAGATAGAGCCACTGTGAACTTGTTTGATTTAGAAAATGTTTCTATATTTTTATCTTTTTTATAAGTTTTACATTTCATTTTTTTAAAAGATGCGTATCTATTTTTATTTTTATTTTTTTTCGTATCCATTTAATACTTAATAATTACCTTCAAAGAATGTTATTTAATCATTTGTTTTCCTCGTAAAAAAACAAAAGAAACCTAAAAAATTACAAAATTGCTTTGATCATTTCTAGGAATACTGAAAACACTCTCTTCTATTTTCAATTTTTAGTGTATTTCAAAATTAATTTTAGGGAAAACATTTCATATTTACTGGATCAAATATGTTTCCAAGTCTCATTTTCATTTTCATTAGAAATGAAAAACAACAGCTGCAGCAAAAAGCCCCATAAGCTGTGTTAGGGAGTTTGGAGGGCCTTGTTTAATAGCATAAATTTTGTGAGGAGAGAAAAATGAGAGTTTTATGATATATATAAAAATTTAATTTACCCTTACGTAACATATTAACATTATTAATACTCTAAATAATATTAATAAAAATGATTTAGTTGCATCCAAGGATTAAATTTATAATATTAGAAATCAACTTAACAACGTTTTCTAGCATAGTCTCGATTTTATTTGACTCAGTCAAAAAATTTGGAAAGTTTTGCATTATCAAATGCAAGAGTGTGAAATTACCAAGATTATTGAATAGTACAAGTGTTGATTTCTTAGTTTTTAGGAATTATGAAAGAAGCCTAGGAGAGATTTCCAAAAATATGAAAATCGATGCCTTTTGCAAAGTATTGAATGACTATTTATAGAGGAATTAAATCTTCGGACTTGAAAGTCTCTTGAATCCGCTCGGGACTTAGGAGGTAATGAAATCCGCCAAATGCGTTTTGAGCTGTAAAGAACTTTGGCTACTTATGTTTTTTGAAAAGGCTGATCATCTTGAATATTGAGCTTTCTTTGATTCTTGCCCGCACGTTGCTTTATTAAAGATGGCCGACAAACTTCTGGCACAAAATTGCTTTTGAACTGTTTTTCTTCTAAGAACCGGTAACTGTAAAGATGACTTTAGAAAAGATTTTGAAAATTATGAAAAACTTAAAAGGATTTTATTCTCTTAAATTAACACTTCCTAATAAGGAGATTGTTTGTCAAGTAGGGTAACTCGGTTAGTGAGCACCCCCATTAAAAGCTGGCTGACACGGTTTAATCGTCTGAAATTAGGTTGAAATCAGTGGCAATCCCATCCTCCTCCTAGCTTCTATAAAAAAACAAATGTCTAAAATTATCTTCTCCGTTTATTCCTTTACCTCCTAAAACACACTCATAGACATCCTAAAATTTCATTCTGGTTACTTCAGCAGACTTTGGCGTTTACTTCTGATAAAACTTGAAAATTGCAATTAGCTGCGATAGGCTGGACCTTTTCTACCCTCTGCCACCTCTTTGGCTGGGAATGGGAAAGCATTTACCTGTGAGAACACTTGCAGTGCATTAGCAAACATGTGCACGATCTACGTACCCTGTGTCTTTTGCGCACTCCTGGATATTTTCCAGCTAATTAAACCTAACATTTATCACGCTAGAATTGTCATAACAAAGGTTTATAAAATTGAGTTGGAAAATTCCTATTAGACGTATATGTATATTGATTTTTCAGACCCAAGAATTTTAGGTAGACTTCTTGAGTTGTTCTTATATCAAAAGTTAAAATTATTTACTTAGTCATAGTGCTAATAGAGATTAAAACTTTTGTCACACTGGTACAGACAATTAGGTCTGTCATTGCTTCTCATTGATTAAGACAACCAATTAATTGGTTAAAAAGTCGCAACTAAATAGGCAATAGGCATGACTTGGTCTACCCTGTGACTTTTGCTCCGTCACTTCCACTCTTAACTCCTATATATTTTCTTGCTATTGCTTTTTCTCCAAAGTGATTGACTGTTCTTTTCTTCTCTGTCAAGATTTCTTCTTCAAACTCGTTCATCGGTTTGGAAGATAATGGCTAGAATTGATAAGGGACCTGCGGTGGGAATAGATCTGGGCACCACATACTCCTGCGTGGGAGCATGGAAGAACAATGGTGTTGAGATTATCATAAATGAATTAGGCCAAAGAACGACGCCGTCTTTTGTTGCCTTCAAAGACTCCAAATGGCTGATTGGCGATGCTGCCAAGAACCAGGCTGCCATGAACTCAACCAACACCATATTTGGTACCATCTAGCACTTTCTATCTATCTTCCATAATTGTCATGGTATTTTCTCTTTGATTGTTGCTTGAGTAACTCTTGTAAGTCACTTTATTAATCTTAGGAGACTTTTATTTTATGTTAGTAGTGATAAATGATTGGTGATACACACAGATTAAGTACAATGATAGTGTTAAAAACCAAATAGAGCAAACGATAGAGATCTGTACATCTTAGGTTTAGGGAGACTGTGAAGTAACTGTGTGACTAGAAGCTTCTGCTTTTAATGAATGGTAAAATATGAAAGGGAGAGAGGAAGATTAGTGAAAGTAATAGAAATAGTTCATTGTTTTGGTTTCACTTATTGTCAAAAGAAAATGGCAGATTTTTGTTAGAAGTATGATTCATACATACACCTAAAATCCATACTATTCCATATAATTTGGGCCTTAATTCAAATCTAAGTATCTAGATGAACTGTGAGGTCTAAAATGAATTGATTCCAGAGTTTATAAAATGGTATGATTTTCCTTTTTGGTTATAGATGGCCAAGGGGTTTGAACTTTTAGCCTCCTACATATTACCCAAACTTTTCACTAATGGCAAAGTTAAAACAAATATATTTGCTGGTTAACGTAATTAAGTGACGTACTCAAATATATGGAGGGCCAAATACGTTGCAATTTTTTCAGTGTGCCATTCATTTTTAAAAATTACATTATGAAATTGAAGTACATAAATAAAGTTCTTTATTTCTAGTTGGCGACAACATAGAAAATTTACACAGATAATGGATCAAATTTGGACTTTTAACTATAACCTCGGATTCGAATATAGAACCCGAGCACTTGCTCTAGTCATAGAATTAGATATTTGATGTCAACAAAGGTTTCTTGCCACTTACTGTTGTTCTTTATTTATGGGAGTTATGAAGTTAGGCCATAAGTTAGCTAGTCTAGAGACCTTTATGTGATAATACTAGAGCATGTTGAATCCAAAAGCGGATGCATGTTCATATTAAAAGACCAACAACAAAAAGTTGTTCAAAGGAAAGAAAACAGATTTTTGAAGAATACTGTGTTAAGGAATGAGATGAAAGAGTGTCATCCAAAAACAATCAACCACTTGATGATAAGTCAATTTCAACCTCACATGAGAAGCAGTTATGGTTTTCCAGAAGTATCAAAATAGGCTTGCTGCAAGTGTTCCAAGAGTTAGCCAAGCGGCTAGAGAAAGTTGTCGAGGAAGGGGAACTATTGACAGAGAATCCTTCCTAAAGAATAGCACCTCCAAGAGCTTCACAACCAAAGTGAGTGAACCAAGAAAACCAATAAGTGAAGCGTGATACATAATGCATGAACAGAGAAGATCGAAGATTTTCAATGATTTTGAGTGGTGCTTAGAGTATAGAAGAAAATCCAAAATAAGGGTATCTTAGAATAATGATTTAAAATTAGTATGGTGTATTTAGATACTTTTAACTTGATATCATTTCGTCTTTGTAACTTGCATAATTTATACCATGTTCTTAGGAAACTTCAAAAAGAATTATTTATATTTTGAAAATACTATTAGGCAATAAGTTAATTTAGAAGTCTTTTATGTGATAATATAAATAGGAGATTCAAAAAAATATATCAATTGGGATTAATAACACTTATAGATTGAGAGGTTGAATGAAAATGAATGCCTTGCCATTAGATAATGAAATATAAGAGATTTAGTGAAATAGATTCCTCTTCCTTCAACATAATTCCTCATCTATAATTTTAGTTACCGAATTCATACGTACACAGCTAATATTTTATTTCACCATCGTATTACGTATTAACTCGAAGTTTAAACATGTAATTTTTTACTAGAAGTTGCTCTCTTGTCTAGATGTCTGAGGTTATAATTTTCCTGTTGCCATATCTCAATTATGAAATGATAGAGACTTCTTTTGTTTTTATAGATGCAAAAAGGCTAATTGGTAGGAGATTTAGCGATCCTATTGTTCAGGCTGATGTAGAGGGGTGGCCATTCAAAGTCATTGCTAGTGCTGATGATAAACCTAAGATTGTTGTAACTTGTGGGAATGAGAAAAAGCAATTTTATGCTGAGGAAATCTCATCTATGGTCTTAATAAAGATGCGTGAGATTGCAGAAGCTAAATTGGGAAAAATTGTAAAAAATGCAGTTGTTACAGTGCCTGCTTACTTTAATGATTCACAACGCCAAGCTACTAAAGATGCTGGTACTATTGCTGGCCTCAATATTTTGCGAATAATCAATGAGCCAACTGCAGCGGCCATTGCATATGGTCTTGACAAGAAAGATATTTTCGATGGTGAAAGAAATGTTTTCATCTTTGATCTTGGAGGTGGTACTTTTGATGTTTCTCTTCTTAAAATAAATGGGGACACATTTAAAGTTTTGGCCACTAATGGAGACACTCACCTTGGAGGAGAGGACTTTGATAGCAAATTGGTGAACCACTTTGTACGGGAGTTCAGGAGAAAGTACAATAGGGATATTAGTGGAAATGCAAGAGCTCTTAGGAGATTGAGAACTGCATGTGAGAGAGCAAAGAGGGAACTCTCATCTGTTGATGAGACTGCCATCCAGATAGATTCTTTATATAATGGTATTGACTTTGTTACAACAATCACACGTGCTAGGTTCGAGGAACTAAACATGGAGCTCTTCATGAAGTGTATGGAGCCTGTAGAGATGTGTCTTAGTGATGCAAAGGTGGACAAGAACAGTGTCCATGATGTTGTCATCGTTGGTGGTTCTACTAGGATACCCAAAATCCAGCAGCTATTGCAGGACTTTTTTGATGGAAAGGAGCTCTGCAAGAGCATCAATCCTGATGAGGCTGTTGCTTTTGGTGCTGCTGTCCTGGCTGCTAAGTTGACTTGCCAAGGAAATGAAGAGGTCAAAAACATGTCACTATTGGATGTTACTCCTCTCTCCCTTGGTACAGATATTGAGGGAGATATCATGAGTGTAGTGATTCCTCGGAATACTACTGTTCCCTCAAAGAGGGAGAAAATTTATTTTACGACTTGTGATGATCAAACCGAGATGTCAATTCCGGTTTTTGAGGGTGAGAGAAAAGTAGCATCTGCTAACAATTTGCTGGGAGATTTTACACTTTCAGGTGTTACCCCTGCTCCCCGTCATGTTAGCAAGGTGAAAGTTGCATTTGACATTGATGCTAATGGTATCTTAAAAGTCTCTGCTGTGGAAATATCCACTAATAACAAGAAGGAGATCACAATAATGAATGACAAAGGAAGACTGACAAAGGAAGAAATTGATAAGATAATTCGAGAAGCTGAGAAATTCAAGGCTGAAGATGATGCACACAAGAAGAAAGTTGATGCGAAGAATGCTTTGGAGAATTACGCATACAAAATGAAGAATGCTATAAACGATGAGAAGATTAGTTCAAAGTTTTCCCCAAAAGACAAGAAGAACATAGAGGATGCAATTGAGGATGCCATGAAGTGGTTTGATGCCAATCAGCTTGCAGAAGCAGATGAGTACAAGTATACAATGAAGGAACTGGGGAGCATCTGTCAGCCAATTCTAGTCAAACTGTTTCAAGATGAGGATGGTGTTGATAGTGACGAGGACCATGATGCACCTCGTTCTGGTTCTAGTCGAGGCTGTTCTACTGCAAAAAGATTGGCAGGGTTTCTTTTGAGGGCAACCGTTGCAGCCGTTATGGGTGATATTCCTGGGATGGTTTCTTCATTAACTTCACAAAATCAAGTATAATTAATTAGAGAGTTATGTTTTGCTTCTTCTTCTTGAGGTGATATAGATGATTGTCAAGTGTTAAACACAGTTTATTTCTGATGTGATCTATATAGATGATTGTTGAGTGCTGAATACAGATTTATTTCTGATAATTGTGTGCCTGTTGAAATCTTGCCTTGGCTGTTTCAACTGGCTGATTTTTTTTAAGTTCTGTAAAATTCTCATGCCTGTATTTTCTACTTCTATTTTGTGCCTTCTGTAATGAGATAATCTCAGGACTATTGAGGTATCAATTATGTAAATGCTGTATATGCTTGATTTGGTCAACCATATCACAACCACCTATCAAGATAACCCTCGATGGAGTTATTTTAGGAGATATGTTAGGCGGCTGTTGTTGTAACCCTAGTTGTAAACCTTGTACGAGTGGAACTCTAGCAGTGTATATATGTATTCTTCTCTCAATCAGCCGTACACGATTGTTCTGTTTACTGTTTTTTTCCCGTGAGATTGAGCTTCAGAGTGGATTTTTTTTTTTAAAAAAAATGTGCATTTTCGACTTTTCTTATTCAAGCTTTATATCCAATTACATTTACACAAATTGATGAAGGAAATGCTCTCTTTGGTTTTAAAAAATCTGTTTAAATTTTATTCACAACAAAAGTAAAGAGTGATTAAGGAACCCGAATAGTCGATTACTGAAAAAATTGCATGGGTTCACAGTGTCAATTAAGTGATGGAAGGGTGTGTAGAAATATATTCATAGAAATGGTCCTTCCACAGATAGTATTTCTGAGAACTTTAGTAGTCACATGTCAGGAGTGACGTGCCTCCATCAGAGAAAGACAATTTATTTCAAGAGTGGATTCAACGTAAAAAAGTATAAATTAAGCACAAGCCTATCTTTTTGTGTGTCAGTTTTATAATATAAGGTTAAAGATATTTTAGTATTATATTAAGAATCAATTTAATCTATAAATTTAAAGTATTAAATGAAGACTACTCATGATTAATTTTATATTATTTGTAACAATTTACTTTTCCTTGCACGTCCTTAATTCTATATTATTTGATAACTCTTTGGTTCCCAGTTCTGTGTCTGAATTAGATGCATCACCTTGCGTTACCACTCTGTGGCACTATTCTCTAGGCTTAGGGCAAAGAGGGCGAACTGAGATGTAATTTAGATAGTACTTGAATTGCTAGTATCTTTATGTGATATTTAGTATTAACCATTCTTTCCTCTAGCCGCCGCTTGGATTGAACGAGGGATTCTATCTCATCCCTCTGGAGTAATAATATCCGTACGACTACTCGATTGCAAGCCAGTGCGTCTTTAATGCAAGTTGTAAAGCAATAAAGTTAAACGGACATATATTTGGCGTTCACATGTTTATATGGCTTTCAATTCAAATATATATGTAAAAGTGAACTCATTTTGTTAATAAGGGATTAATTGATATTTGCAAATAGTTTATAGGTATGTCCTAAAGTTGTTGTTTCAATTGAATAACATTGGTACATGTGTGCAAAAAAAAATTTCATGTTAGAATTATCTTTTAATAGTTTGTAACAGATATAGATATAAAGATTAATTTATCATAATTTTAAAGTGTATTGATATAAGTAAACACTTAACAATATATATGAACTAAAAAATGTTTTAGGTTAATATTTTTTGTTAATAATTTGTAATATAAATAGATAAAAAGACTAATTTATCATAATTTTAAAATATTAAATTAACAAAAGTAAAGTGTGAGAAATTAATTTATCACAATATTAAAATGTTAATTGATTTTATTGACAAAATTAAAGTATTAGGAACTAATTTATTACATAATGAATAAGTGTTAAGGACAAAAGATGTTTTTCTCTATTATTTAACTAATTTATTTTGGAATCCAAGCTAAATTTTGATAAAGTTTATGTAATTAAATAATAATGCTCAAAATACCAGCAGGGAGAAACGCAAAAAAAGAAAGCACCGTCACGTTTAATGGCCAGACTTTCCGAAGACTTTTCTAAAGTCTGGGTCGTCGGACCTAGCTTGTCACATGTTTGCACTAATTGGCAGTTCTGCTTGTTCAGCTTTCATACTTTATAACAACTAGCTTACCAGGAAGGCAAAGAAAGAATGACCTTTCAGCAGAAAACAGGACCAACTAGGGTTCCCACTCTATGGCTTTATTCTCTAACCTGTTCACATGGCATGACTTTTCCAATTAGACTTTTCAACTCCTCCTTCCTCTATTACTTTGTTTTCACCAATGCTTTTTCCATCAATTATTTGGCACCCGTTCTTTTCTATCGCTTTCTATTATATATGTAAAACTGGAGTCATTTTGTTATGGTCAGTTGATATTTGCAAATTGTTTTATAGGTTATGCATTAGATAGATTAGTGTTTGGATTAGACATGCATGGCCATTAACAGCTTTCCATGCAGTCAAAGAATCAATTCCTTGGTCTTAATTAATACAGTTTTTTTCCAATTTACATACACTTCAAGGTTTATCTTTAGCTACATCTTAGGGAAACCCTTAGCATGTATTGGTTTGACAAGAATCAGATCACTGGCTAATTGGGTTAATCATCTTTAAAGTATGTCTCGTAAAAAAATTGTATATTAATAAGAAAAAAAACCCTTGAATAACATTGATTCAATCTCTTTTTTTAAGAATCATATTCAATATTTTACTTTTTCATTTTATTATAAAGTAATATAAAGTTAAAAATCCATTATGTCATTTAATTAACTACTCAATCTCTTAGAATTAAACCATACTTAACAGTGTACATTAAATTTAATTTTGATTTACTAACTCGTAAAATATAAAGATTAACTTCTACAATAAACAAGACATTAGATTTAATCTTTGACTATCATAATAAACTATCTTATTTAATTTGTTGATGAGACACTTCCCATTTAGTAATAATTAATTACATACATTATTTATTCTCCTTTGACATTTCTACACTGATTGCATCATTCTAGCGACAAGTGCAAGGCTCAAAAGCTAAAGGGTGGGTCTTAATTTGTAAATGCCTGCCCATGGAAGAAACCCTAAAAAAAGAAAAAAGAACTTCACATACTCCTCTAACTTGGGTTAGGATTGGCCGGCCCATAACATGGCAACCTAGTAAGCATTAAGTAATCTTGAGTTCAAACTGGACAAAAAGTACAAGCATATTAATTTTTTGCTATCAAATTTTGGTGGCATCAAGCTTTTCAGAAGGTGACCAATTTCAGAAGCAGTATGAAGCTTTCCGATCCTTCCAAAGCTTCCTTGAACAGAAGGAACTCTTTAGGAATATCTTTGTTTTTATAATTTCTTTTCCATTTAGGCCTTTGCTTAGCAAAATTACAAAATTATTAAAAGAAAGATCAACATGGAAGTTGCTACTATTGCTAAAGAAAAAACTTTCTACTATTTAAACTTTTATTAAAATGAATTTTAGGTCTTACACTTAGCCAAAAATACGAGTATTATATGAAGCAAAGCTTAATATACATATTCATGTGAATTTTCCACATGATGAAATCTTGTTATACACTCCAAACAGAAGTCTACTCATGCTCCAATAATTAGCACATGGCAAAACAACAAGTGTTGGATTTGTGTACTTACACTTTTTCCTCCAACAAAATTCATCGGTTATAAACAAAAATCTGTTAATGAATCTTTAATATTAATGTAACTAGTTTAACGTTTGATTCTTCTTCTTCTTCTTCTTCTTATTATTATTTATAATTTAGGTCTACTATTTCTATATAGTACGAGTACTTAACATATTGGAGTTAATTAAGTTTCAATTATATATTTGTAGTTATCATTATTAGTGGAATGGTTTTTATTTAGTCCCACGCATCTTTTTCTCATTCACATGCTTTATTACTGTTGCATGGTACGACAACATTGATTAGCACTAATAAAGTAGTATTTAATCGTGGATTACAAAACCTTAATTGAAATTTAATGGAATCGTGACGTTGAAAGATAAGCATAAAGGGTTCCTCCGAAACAAATTAAAGTTTGATTAGTTTGAGGTTTATAGGTGTAGAGTGTAAAACAACTCCATGTTCCTTTATTGCAACACCACGGTGTCCCCAATTGGTGTACAACCAAACGCAAATTATGAACCGAAAGTGTTTCTAACCCATAGTTGGAATTTCGGGGTGGCCTAATATTTATTTATTTATTGTTTTATTACTTAAATATAAAATAATGTCTTCTACCAGGCTTAAATCTGGGTTTCTAACACCTCATCTGATCTTTGAACTGATATTCTAGCACGTCCACATCATTATGCTACTAGCTTTATTCAAATCCCTTTCCTCATCTTTGGTCTTGCTGAAGCTTGAGGTAACATCACGCTCAGCACTTTCTTGTAGCTTCAAAGCAAATTTTAAGCCCCACAAAACTTCATTCATTGGTGGCCCTTGATTTCCATTGCCAAGCGAACAAAAATGGATCCACCGTTTGATTGTGAGATTTTGGACCCAGTCAACTAAGGATGCTTGCTGCTTCTCCACTTAGATTAACACAATTCTATGATAGTCATTGCAAGAAAGATGAAAGAAAAATCTTCCAAGTCTAGGGCTTGGCCGAGAAAATTCTGCATGCCTGCGTTTGTATGATGCAAGCAACAATTACTAACAAGGGATCCAGCAGGGGATCTAACATTTGGGTTAAGTGGACTTGGTCCTATATTTCTTATTGCAAAATTAACGGCTTTTAGGGCAATTATTTTCCTTCACCCAACCAAACTTTTCTAACACCCTAATCTTTGTTAATTCCCCAAATTGCCCTTAATGTGTGAAACAAAATTCACACACCCTCAAAATGCCATGAACCATCGGAGAGGAGCAAAGGGAGCAGAAACAACCGTTTGCCGTCGCAAACCACCTTGCACCATCGAAGCTCATCATCGAAAAGGGCAATGTGGATTTGACTGTTTGCAGGTTATTTCTTCTATGGTCAAAATTGCATCTTGGATAAAAATAAATTACTTGTTATTTAAGTTAAAGAACATTTCTCACCAATAAATAAGATTTGGTTTGGTGATGTACCACATTCTTTTAAGAGATTTTAGAATGTCTTTATCCAAATTTAAATCTCTTTAACGTGGTTACGACACTCAAAGCATCTCACTCTCCCTCTTATCTACAGTAAAAAAATGCTCATATGTATAAGTGAACTCAAGTTTGAATCGTGGCTTTGGCATTAAATTTACTGTTTTGTATAATATTTTATGTAGTGTTTCACTGTCATAGATTAGTTGAATACATATGAAAAAAATATAATTACAATATTAGTTTAATTTTGTATAATCAATCATAAATAATAAAATAAAAAAGTGAGACAATAAATTTTAATTCATTTAACCTTTATTGATAACAAAAGCATGTATTTTAAAATATTTATTGTATCTTTATTAATTCATTTAACCCTATAGTTTGGAGACAAACCGACTTCAAGATATAGAAATCATTGGAGTGGACAAACTTCACTTAACAAAATTGCTTTTTGTACAAATATCTAGATATTGAACCCCCTTTTATTATGTTTTAAAGAATCTCTATAGAAAGTTTTGTGTGTAATTAAATAAGTTTTTAACAATATTGAAACTAGAGTTTAGATACCGAATCTTAATATATTGTAATTAAGTGTCAAAAATACAAATTTAAATAAAATGTCTATTGTGTAACTATGAATATTTATATTATTTAAAATTCAGTTTCAAAAAACAAAGAAGATTGGGCCAGCATTTTGCCCACCGGTAAAATAATTGGGCCGGTCCAACATGGCCCACCAAAGTGGCTCCTTGACCCGAGCTGACCCAGCCTATTGGGTGGTTTACTGTTTACCTGCGTTGAGAGGCAGAGAATAATGGCGGCAGATTGTAGGAAAGCACCCACTGCAAAACCTGCGAGTTCACTTTCTGTGATATTTTCCATTTTCTCCTCAGCTTATCTTCTGCAATCGTCGTGTTATATAAAATTTAATAATGTATTTTTTTTATTAATGATATAAAGTTTAATTTAAAATTTTAAATCAATAGTTTATTAGCTCAACTGGTTAGAGCGTCCCATTTAGATTTTTTTTTTTAAATAGTAACTTGATAAATATCCTTAACGTCAAATGATTTATCATTTATAATAAATTTGATCACTAACTGGGCTCAAACTTGAGTCCTATTTGATTTTGATAAACTCTTAAGACTTAATTTAATTAAATTTTTTGTATCAAAATAGAAAACAAATAATGTGGTAATCAATTAATGATTATATTCTTATCTCTCTATAAGAATAAGCATTATATGGGACAAAATTCTTTGTTTCATTGAATTATGATCGGTCGCAACAATGCAACTTTGAGTATAACCCAAAATAGCATTTAACTAGAAGCAACTAAATTTAGAATGACAAAAGATTTGTATAAGTACCATTAATCCAACCTAGACTTGAAGACCAAGAGATACATGAATAGAGAAGAAATGATCCAGCATCCAAGTTGATATCTAGAGATGAGAGAATTTGTCTGTTCTCTCTAATGATAGTGGTGGTCCAATGGCCATGACAAAAGCATAAATGGTGTGCTTCCTTTAATGTCATAAAGAAATACAGAGCAACCTCGTGGTATGCTGGAGCTAGAATACAAAGAATCTGGTTCACAACTTATCAGATCAAAGCATACAACAGATAGAGAAAGCAAACCAGGAATCTTAACACAGAAGCACTCAAACCACAATTTACTTTTATCCAAGAGGGGTTTCAATAGGAAGAGAAGAAATATAAGTAGAGGGAAAACTTGACTCTTGACAGTGAAGATAATCAAACAGATTATATAGGTTTCAACAACCAGGACACGGGAAGTAACCTTTGGCTGCACAATTAACACATGGTACTCGTGACGCATTTGATTCGCGAGCCAGTGATTCAAGCAAATCCTCTACGAGGTTAAAGCCAGGAATTCCCCCTTCTGTGACTGATCCAGTTCCTTTACATCTCGAGCATGCTATTCTTCTCAGGTTGCCACATCGCTTGCACATCCCCAATGAGCTACATTCAAAGGATTGCAACATTATATTCCAAAGGAGAACTGCCAGAATATATTCATGATTCTAATGAAGACGCCAGATAAACTGATATATTACTTGCATCTCATACGCATCAACAACCCATGGGTCCAGAAACAGGTATTTCCAACATTCTCCCATATGTATCCAGCAAAAAATATCTTTGTTCCCATTGGCACGGAAGATTGATTTTAAATAAGGACCAAATAAAAATCTATCTTATCTTATCATATGGTGGATAACTGACAAATTTTAATAGTTTCAGCCATTGCAGAGCTTGGCTATATTGCCACTTGATATGAGCAAGCGCTCCTCCTCATGCATGAGTTCAAAACCCCCCTTAAAAGGGGCATGACAGATACTGATAGAAAAAAAATTTCCAATTTGAAAAGGGGAAGTATATGAATGAGCTGGTTCTGAACTCATGTTCTAGCATTTATGCTATGAGCCTATGACAAATTTCTGGCAACTCCATACTGCTAAGCTGCTGGAGGGCACAGTTGGTGATGCCATGCGGCAAGCAAATGAAACACTTGAAAATTGAATGGACTTGCTTGCATAGCATAATGGCCAAGGCATTGGATACAGAAATTTTGAGAAGATTCTGTGGTATAGGCCAAGTGGCAACATACACATGCTTTTCATCATCCCAAATGGCAAAAAGGAATTTCCAAATTAAATTAAAATATCAGTTCACAACAAGCAATGACAGACAACAAAAAAAAGAAAAAAAAGAGGTCTTGAAAGAGCATACAAGTCCCTAACATCAATCAAATCAGTTCATGAAGAAGGAGATGAAACCAACACAAGAATATTAGCTCACTTTTTGCTATCATGCCAAGATTCAAACAAAGAAAGAGGACTAATTCATCAAAAGAAAGCACAACTCATGATCAAGGGAATATCATTGTGATTATCGCAAGGACTCTTGACAGCAGTGCACTTCTATTAAATAAGAACAAAAAGATTGGGACCAAAAAACAGTTCTAACACTTGCAAGACATATCCATAGATTAGCCATTGGTCAAAATCTATCAAAAGTTCAACAAGTAAATCACATATTCCAGAAACAGCTTCAGCATCAATCAAAGGTTAACGGTGGGTCACAAAGAGAAGACAAATGATCATAATAATACAAAAATCTCACCTACAACCAGACTACAAAAACTTACAACTCAAAGACCAAAGTACCAGATTTTTATTCCTTCCAAACCCAACACTATCACATTTGCAAATTGCAGAATTTAATTAACATCATAGCCGTACTGTCAATGAAGAAATGCAAGAAAAATTCAAGACCCAAACTCAACATAGAAGCACCGCCAAGAAAGTCCAACCCTTTGTCTGCATGAAGTTTATTCAAAGCCAAATTTGCAGCAACTCCCAGCCTAACAGAAGTAAACTAGCAAGAACTCTCAGTTTAAACACAGTTGCAGCACAATTTCAGATTCGGCTTAAGTGTCAATGAGAAATATCAACAACAAAGAGGAATTACAAGCTGTAACTCATATTTTCCAGGAATTCAGCCTTAAACCCAAACACTCAAAAGGATAATCAAGAGATTCAAGTGCATATAAAGAACACAAAAACTGAAATTAAACATTGTAAACCCTTATCATTTTTCATTCTTTTTTTTTTTTTTCTCTCTTGTATCCCTTAGTCAATCAACACACTAAGTCTAAAAACCACAAATCCATAGCAGAAATATAAACAGAATTCAACATCCAGTAAAGACTAAAACTTTGGGTCACAAAAGATAGTCACAATGATGCAGAATTCTCGGCTAATCCCAACTCAAATTCATTCACGCTTCAAAGAATTTTAGAAACAAGGGGCACACATCAACATTCTAATCATTCATTCACGATCGCAGCCCCAAAAAGTTCTCCAATAGCCGCTAGAGAATTAGTACAAATTTCATACCAATTTATCTATAGAGGAATTGACATGAAACTCACTAAATAGTACAAAAAGCCTTGCAAAAATTTCTGGCATAAGGGAGGCCAAAAACAACCAAAAGGATACCAGAACCTACATGCTTCAGCTATTTGCCCATTAAAATGCCAAACATGCTCTTACTCAGTAAATGCAGAACTAATTAGGCAATAGATGAGGATTTCAAGCAAAAATGACAGTTGGAATGAAAACAGGGCAGTGATGAAGTTGCAAAGGATGGGTGGCTGTTTGAAAATCGAAGTAACAAATGATAAAGACATTAATAAATCAAAGAACAAAGTTGCAGCCACACATGCAGGTTTCCAACAACAAAGACATTATTCCAAGCAAGTTTCCCATGCAAATGGCATCAGAATATAGTGCATTTAAAAGGCAAAGCATCAAAGGAGAAACCTCGCACTCATGGTATATGGGTAATGCTCTAAAATGCACACAAACAGTGAATACGTACAAGCCAATGACCCAAAACAATGATGCGATAAAAATGAGAAAACCAAAATCACATAAATAATAATAAGCTACACCTAAGCATTCAACAGAAAACTTGGGAACTAACAAATATCAGCAAACCCAGAAATTTTCAAATTAAATCAAACTTAAGCAATCAAGAAACCAGAACAACCCCGTTTCCTTTCAAAACTTAATCATTGCTTAGAAGGCAAATTTAGTGGCGGGCAAACTAGCTACTCACATCACAAGGGGATAAAGAGCAGACAAGGAATTCAAGAGTGCTGTAAACAGACTTAAGAACAAACATAAACAGCAACAACATTCAAACGCCATAAAATCCAAACCACAACTATTACAGAAGGGAAAATTAGAAACTCATAATCTCTGAAACCAAAACCTATCATCATAACATCAGAATAAACAAATTAAAGGCTTAGTTCACAGATTCCCCAAAATCATACCTGAGAATCTTGCTGTCTAAGACTCAAAGAATAGAGTTCTGAACCTCCAGAGAACCTGAAACCAAGCTCTCCTTCTTTCAATCGCTGTCTATCTCCTCTACAATCTTCGCTTGCTCTCTCCAGACTTCAATCGCCCTCTCTATCTCCTCTACAATCTTCGCTTGCTCTCCCCAGACTTCAATCGCCCTCTCTGCCTCGTTTTATCGCTCTCTAGCTCTCGTTTTCCTTCCAATCCCTCTCCATTCTCGCTCTCCAATTTCTGGTTTTTTCTTTCCGTTCTGCTTCGCTTCTCCCTTTCGTTTTTCTCCTCTCCTACGATAGCTCTTTGCCTTTTGTTCCTCAATTCGTGCCCCTTTATACTGGATAGCTCTCTCCTTCAATCACTTCCCAACCTTCACGCTGATTTCTTTTCTTTCTTTTTTTTTTCTCCCTCTTTTCTCTTCTATTTTCCTTCCCGTCGCTTCACTATTGCTATTTTCCTTTTTCTTTTTTCTTTTTTTTTTCATTTTTCTTTTTTCCTTCTTTGCTTTTCTTTTTTTTTAAAATATATATATATATATATAAAATAAAAATAAAAATAAGAATGAAAAGTAGATAAAAAAAATTAGTTAAATAAGTAAATTGAAAAAATAATAAAATAAAATAAACCTTTGAATAAAATACAATATTTACTTAGATGACTATGATATGATCTAAAATGAGACAAATAACTAACGGTTACATCCAAGCAGTATGCTACATGTCTTATTTACACTAATTATAACTAGGCCATCAGTTCATTTACATTGTAAACTTAATAAAAGATAAAACAGTTGTTTCATCAAAAGAATGTAACATCTATGCTTCAATATTGTACATGTAGTTTCCTCTCAGGCTTAGCATCAGTTATGGCTTAGTTTAATTTATAGATTAGCTATCAGAATGATAACTATTTAACCATTCATTGACGAAGAAGAAACTGAATTTGGACGAGTAGTATTGTTATTTTCCTAGATAAATTAACTACTAAAAACTTAAAGTGTGATTGTTTGATTAAACAAAGTTGCAGGGACCAAATTACTAATCATCCAAAGATCGACTTCTTTTGGTATTAAAAAGAAAATATAATTGAAATAAAAGGATATTTTACTACTTAGCATTTTCTTTTGACTGGTCCAGCATATTTTCTATAGCAAAAGTTGACAATTCTATATCATAAAACCTCCCAATTTTATGGATGAAGGAATGGAGGGGAAGGGAGGGATCTCTAAAATTGCCTCCCTTCTCCAACAAAACAAGGTATTTTATATACACAAAAAAAAAAATTCCCCTCCATTCCAAATCCCTCAGCCAAACACTATGTCAGACAAAGGAAAGGAAAGGAAAAGAAGTTTAGACTAATTACCAAATACAGTGTTGGTTGGGTTCATGGCAGCCCGATTCTCAGCAAGATCTCCAATGAACCTTTCGGTGCATGTGAAGGCTACACAGGATGGAGTAATTCTTTTGCCTTGGTCGTTGGGTATGATTTCCACCCCATTGTTGAGCCACACCCCAACGCATGAATAGCTTGTTCCCAGATCTATCCCAATTGGAGGTCCTTCACTTTTTCCATCCATTCTCCTTCAAAAACTGAGCATATCAGAAACGAAAAGCCCAGGTAAGCCGATCAAATGATGAACTGAAAACAGTAACAGGAAAATATATAGCAGTGAAAGAGATAAAGCAAATGCACTGGGTAGACGAAGTCATGCCTCTTGCCTTCTAAGAAATAATACAGTTATTGCAATCTCCAATCAGACGTATATTTCATAGTAGTAAAATACCTTCCTATGCTACCTGTTTGGCTGGGAGTGGTAGAACATTTACTTCTGAGAAGACTTGCAGTCCATTAGTCTAATCTGTGGATGACCAAGTCTACCATATGCCTTTTGCTCCGTCAATCCCACTCTAACATATTTTGCAGCTAAACTTAACATTTTTCCTGGTAGTGATTGCTGTTCTTTTCTCCTCTCTCTGGGCTTTTTTCCTCTAGTTGGTTCAAAATACCATGTTGGATCAGATAAAAAAGAAGAAGAAAGATACCACGTTGGCTTTCTTTTATTCCTTCCCAAATTAGAAGAAAAAAAGTCACTTTTTATTGAGCCAAAGAAGGGGAAAAAATAAGAAAGAAATATAAAATTTTTAATGAATAATAATAATAATAATACAACGCGTACATATGTAGAAAATGATTAAATCTATTTTTAATTTTTAGAGAACGCTCAATTTTTCTTTTCCATTTTGAAGAGTTTATAAAAGAGAAATTTCAAACTAGAGGGCCCTAGTTTTTAACTTTTATTTATATAAGAAAGGGACAACCAAGCCTTTAGTCAATAAAAGAAATTTCAAAGAGAAGTACCATAACTCTTGGATAGCAAAGGTTATGGGAGTCCATGTGTTTAGATTAACAGTTTAATTATAAAACTTTCTAAGTTTATTTTGGAATTTTCTACTCAAAAGTCTTTAGTTTGCTTGGTCTAATGCAATGACTTTCTTTTGGGTTTATATGTCAAGAAATTTATATATACGAGCTAAGAATGAAAAACTAATTAATCATGTTATCAAAAAATTGAAAAAATAATTTCTCAGGAAATGTCATCTACAAGGACAGTCAACCGCTTTTGTGTCTGGCTAGTATTGGGCCTTGCGTTGATGCGTAGGTGTTGAATGGGTTGATGCATCCCCTTTTGGATTGAAAAATATCAGATCATATTATGTGTAAGTTTTTCTAATAACACCATAACTATAGATAGAAAAAAAAAAAAAAAATCGTTGCCATTTATAACTACGTTTATAAGTTTTTTTGTTTTCACTAAAAATATAATCTTACATTAAATTCTATAGAAATTTCAAAAGGATTGTTATCTTCTTTTTTTTTTTCTAGAATTTTCCAAGACCCCAACTCTTGCATAGCAACATTGGAAGACTTGGAAAATTCCAAAAGCGCACTAAAGCAGCTTATACCATCCCAGGATTAAATTTATAATATTTGAAATCAACTTAACAACTTTTTCGAGGCAATTTAATTGTAACATTACAGCTGTAACAACATTTTCTAACATTTTAGCCTTAATTTTATTTGACCCAGTCAAATAAAGTTCATGAAGTTTTGCATTATCAATTGCAAGTGTGTGAAAAATACAAGGACTGTTGAATACTATATGTGCAAATGTCTTAGTTTTTCTTCTAAAAAAACTTGTAACGTGAAGATGACTTTAGAAAAAAATTTGAAAATTATGAAAAACTTAAAAGAATTTTACTCTCCTAAACTAGCACTTCCAAACAAAGAGATTGTTTGTCAAGTGGGGTAACTCGATTGGTGAACACCCCAGCATAAACTGGTTAACACGGTTCAATCTCCTGAAATTTCGTTGAAATCGGGGCAATCCCATCCCCCTCCTATCTTCTATAAAAAAACAAAAAAATAAAGAAAATGTCTACAAATATCTTCTCCGTTTATTCCTTTCCCTCCTAGAACACGCACACAGACATCCTAAAATTTCATTCTGGTCACTTCAGCAGACTTTGGCGTTTACTTCTGATAAAACTTGAAAATTGCAATTAGCTGCGATAGGCTGGACCTTTTCTACCCTCTGCCACCTGTTTGGCTGGGAATGGGAAAGCATTTTGCCTGTGAGAAGACTTGCAGTCCATTAGCAAACATGTGCACGACCTAGTCTACGTACCCTGTGCCTTTTGCTCTGTCACTCTCACTCCTGTATATTTTCCAGCTAATTAAACCTAACATTTATCACGCTAGAATTGTCATAACAAAGGTTTATAAAATTGAGTTGGAAATTTCCTATAAGACGTATATGTATATTGGTTTTTCAGACTCAAGAATTTTAGGTAGACTTCTTGAGTTGTTCTTATAATGAAAGTTAAATTATTGACTTAGTCATACTGCTAATAGAGATCAAAACTTTAGTCCCATTGGTATAGACAATTAGGTCTGTCATTGCTTCTCATTGATTAAGAACAATCAATTAATTGGTTAAAAAATGTCAACTAACTGTAATAATTTATTTTCTTCAAGATAGGCAATAGGCATGACTTGGTCTGCACTCTTGCTCCGTCACTTCCACTCCTAAACTCCTATATAATTTCCTGCTGGTGCTTTTTCTCCAAAGTGATTGACTGTTCTTTTCTTCTCTGTCGAGATTTCTTCTTCAAACGTGTTCATCGGTTTGGATGATAATGGCTAGAAATGATGAGGGACCTGCGGTGGGAATAGACCTGGGCACCACATACTCCTGCGTGGGAGCATGGAAGAACAATGGTGTTGAGATTATCATAAATGAATTAGGGCAAAGAACGACGCCGTCTTTTGTTGCCTTCAAAGACTCCAAATGGCTGATTGGCAATGCTGCCAAGAACCAGGCTGCCATGAACTCAACTAACACAATATTTGGTACCCAATCTAGCACTTTCTATCTATCTTCCTTAATTTTCATGGTATTTTTTCTTTGATTGTTGCGTGAGTAACTCTTGTAAGTCACTTTATTAATCTTAGGAGACTTTTATTTTATGTTAATAGTGATAAATGATTGTTGATACACACAGAGTAAGTACAACGATAGTGTTAAAAACCAAATAGAGCAAAAGATAGAGATCTGTACATCTTAGGTTTAGGGAGTGTGAAGGAACTAGGTGGCCAGAAGCTTCTGCTTTAAATGAAATGGTAAAATATGAAAGGGAGAGAGGAAGATTAGTGAAAGTAATAGAAATAGTTCATTGTTTTGGTTTCAATTATTGTATCTATACCCTAAACACCAATTGGGATTAATAACATTTATAGATTGAGAGGTTGAATGAAAATGAATGCCCCCCATTAGACAATGAAATATAAGAGATTTAGTGAAATAGATTCCTCTTCCTTCAACATAATTCCTCATCTATAATTTAAACGTGTAATTTTTTACTAGAAGTTGCTCTCTTGTCTAGATGTCTGAGGTTATAATTTTCCTGTTGCCATAACTCAATCATGAAATGATAGAGACTTCTTTTGTTTTTATAGATGCAAAAAGGCTACTTGGTAGGAGATTTAGCGATAAGTTTGTTCAGGCTGATGTAGAGGGGTGGCCATTCAAAGTCATTGCCAATGCTGATGATAAACCTAAGATTGTTGTAACTTGTGGGAATGAGAAAAAGCAATTTTATGCTGAGGAAATCTCATCTATGCTCTTAATAAAGATGCGTGAGATTGCAGAAGCTAAATTGGGAAAAATTGTAAAAAATGCAGTTGTTACTGTACCTGCTTACTTTAATAACTCACAACGCCAAGCTACCAAAGATGCTGGTACTATTGCTGGGCTTAATATTTTGCGAATAATCAATGAGCCAACTGCAGCGGCCATTGCATATGGCCTTGACAAGAAAGATACTTTTGATGGTGAAAGAAATGTTTTCATCTTTGATCTTGGAGGTGGTACTTTTGATGTTTCTCTCCTTAAAATAAATGGGGACACATTTAAAGTTTTGGCCACTAATGGAGATACTCACCTTGGAGGAGAGGACTTCGATAGCAAACTGGTGAACCACTTTGTACGGGAGTTCAGGAGAAAGCACGATGAGGACATTAATGGAAATGCAAGAGCTCTTAGGAGATTGAGAACTGCATGTGAGAGAGCAAAGAGGGAACTCTCATCTGTTGATGAGACTGACATCCAGATAGATTCTTTGTATAATGGTATTGACTTTGTTACAACAATCACTCGTGCTAGGTTCGAGGAACTAAACATGGAGCTCTTCATGAAGTGTATGGAGCCTGTAAAGAAGTGTCTTAGTGATGCAAAGGTGGACAAGAACAGTGTCCATGATGTTGTCATCGTTGGTGGTTCTACTAGGATACCCAAAATCCAGCAGTTATTGCAGGACTTTTTTGATGGAAAAGAGCTCTGCAAGAGCATCAACCCTGATGAGGCTGTTGCTTCTGGTGCTGCTATCATGGCTGCTAAGTTGACTGGTCAAGGAAGTAAAGAGGTCAAAAACTTGTCCCTGTTGGATGTTACTCCCCTTTCCCTAGGTATATATGTTAATGGAGATATCATGAGTGTAGTAATTCCTCGAAATACTACTGTTCCCACAAAGATGCAGGAAACTTACACGACAGTTGAAGATAATCAAACCAACATGCGAATTTGGGTTTATGAGGGTGAGAGAAAAGTAGCAACTGCTAACAATTTGCTGGGAGAGTTTACACTTTCAGGCATTACCCCTGCTCCCTGTCATGTTAACAAGGTGGAAGTTGCATTTGACATTGATGCTAATGGTATCTTAAAAGTCTCTGCTGAGGAAATATCCACTAATAACAAGAAGGAGATCACAATAATTAATGACAAAGGAAGACTGACAGAGGAAGAAATTGATAAGATAATTCGAGAAGCTGAGAAATTCAAGGCTCAAGATGATGCACACAAGAAGAAAGTTGAAGCGAAGAATGCTTTGGAGAATTACGCATACAAAATGAGGAATGCTATAAACGATGAGAAGATTAGTTCAGAGCTTTCCCCAGAAGACAAGAAGAAGATAGAGGATACGATCGAGGATGCCATAAAGTGGATTGATGCCAATCAGCTTGCGGAAGCAGATGAGTACAAGTATACAACGAAGGAACTTGGGAGCATCTGTCAGCCAATTCTACTCAAACTGTTTCAAGATAAGGATGGCGTTGATAGTGACGAGGACCATGATGCACCTCCTTCTGGTTCTCGTCGACGGTATTCTACTGCAAAAAGATTGGCAACGGTTCTTTTGAAGGTAACCTTTTCAGCCGTTACGGGTGATATTCCTGGGATGGTTTCTGCATTCATTTCATAAAATCAAGTATAATTAATTAATTAGAGAGTTATGTTTTGCTTCTTCTTCTTCTTGATGTGATATAGATGATTGTCAAGTGTTAAACACAGTTTATTTCTGATGTGATCTATATAGATGATTGTTGAGTGTTGAATACAGATTTATTTCTGAAAATTGTGTGCCTGTTGAAATCTTGCCTTGGCTGTTTCAACTGGCTGATTTTTTTAAGTTCTGTAAAATTGTCATGCCTGTATTTTCTACTTTTATTTTGTGCTTTCTGTAATGAGATAATCTCGGGACTATTGAGATATCAATTATGTAAATACAAATATGCTTGATTTGGTCAACCATATCACAACTACCTATCAAGATAACCCTCGTTGGAGTTATTTTAGGAGATATGTTAGGCGGCTGTCGTTGTAACCCTAGTTGTAAACCAAGCACGAGTAGCTCTAGCAGTGTATATATGCATTCTTCTCTCACTCAGCAGTACACGATTGTTCTGTTTACTGTTTTTTTTCCTGTGAGATTGAGCTTCAGAATGTATATTCTTTTTTTTTTTCAAAAATGTGCATTTTGGACTTTTCTTATTCAAGCTTTATATCCAATTACATTTACACAAATTGATGAAGGAAATACTCTCTTTGTTTTTAAAAAATCTGTTTAAATTTTATTCACAACAAAAATAAAGAGTGATTAAGGAACCCGATTAGTCGATTACTGAAAAAATTGCATGGGTTCACAGTGTCAATTAAGTGATGGAAGGGTGTGTAGAAATAGATTCATAGAAATGGTCCTTCCACAGATAGTATTTATGAGAACTTTGTTAGTCACATGTCAGGAGTCAAGTGCCTCCACCAGAGAAAGACAATTTATTTCAAGAGTGGATTCAACATAAAATATATATGTATTTATAAATTAAGCACAAGTCTATCTTTATCTTGTATCAGTTTTATAATATAAAATTAAAAAATTTTTAATATTATACCAAAAATTGATTTAATCTATAAATTTAAACTATTAAATAAAGACCACTCATGATTAATTTTCTATTATTTGTAAAAATTTATTTTTCCTTGCACGTCCTTAATTCTATATTATTTGATAACTCTTTGGTTCCCAGTTCTGTGTTTGAATTAGATGCATCACCTTGCATTACCACTCTGTGGCACTATTCTCTAGGCTTAGGGCAAAAGGGCGAACTGAGATGTAATTTAGATAGTACTTGAACTGCTAGTATCTTTATGTGATATTATGTATTAACCGTTCTTTCCTCTAGCCGCTGCTTCGATTGAACGAGGGATTCTATCTCATCCCTCTGGAGTAATAATATCCGTACGACTACTAGATTGCAAGCCAGTGCGTCTTCAATGCAAGTTGTAAAGCAATAAAGTTAAACGGACATATATTTTGCACTCACATGTTTATATGGCTTTCAATTCAAATATATATGTAAAAGTGAACTCATTTTGTTAATAAGGGATTAGTTGATATTTACAAATAGTTTATAGGTATGTCCTAAAGTGGTTTCAATTGAATAACATTGGTACATGTGGGCAAAAAACATTTTATGTTAGCATTTTTTGTTAATAGTTTATAACGGAGATAGACATAAGAATTAATTTATCATAATTTTAAAATATATTGATACAGATAAACATTTCTACGTCGGTATTTTTCATTAATGATTTGTAATGTAGATAGACGAAAAGATCAATTTGTCACGATTTTAAAATATTAGTTGATTTTATTGATAAAATTAAAGTATGAGAAATTAATTTGTTTAATAATGAATAAGTGTTAAGGACAAAAGATGTTGTTCTCTATTATTTAACTACTTTATTTTGGAATCCAAGCTAAATTTTGATTAAGTTTCTTTAATTAAATAATAATGCTCAAAATACCTGCAAAGAGAAATGCAAAAAAGAAAGCATCGTCACGTTTAATGGCCAGACTTTCCGAAGAATTTTCTAAAGTCTAGGTCGTCGGACCTAGCTTGTCACATGCTTGCACTAATTGGCAGTTCTGCTTGTGCAGCTTTCATGCTTTATAACAACTCGCTTAGCAGGAAGACAAAGAAAGAATGACCTTTCAGCAGAAAACAGGACCAACTAGGGTTCCCTCTCTATGGCCTTATTCTCTAAGCTTAGGCAAAAGGGCAAACTGAGATGCAATGTATATAATAATTGATAGGCTGGCACCATAATGTGACATATGAATTATTAACCATTCTTGCTCATAGCCTCTCATTTTGGATTGAATACATGAAGGATTCTCTTTCATCTATCTGTAGTGAGAACATCTCCATCACTAGATTTCAAACCAATGCGTACGTCTTTTGTGCAAGTTGTAAATCAATAAAGTTAAAAAAAAAAAAAAAAGGATATATGGTAAGATATTTCTTGTGGCACTTTATGCTTGAATTGTCAGTATTAGAATGTTCACATGGCATGAATTTTCCAATTAGACTTTTCAACTCCTCCTTCTTCTATTACTTTGTCTTCACCAATCCTTTTTTCCATCAATTATTTGGCACCCCTTCTTTTCTATCGCTTTCAATATATATGTAAAAGTGGAGTCATTTTGTTATGGTCAGTTGATATTTGCAAATTGTTTATAGGTTATGCATTAGATAGATTAGTGTTTGGATTAGACATGCATGGCCATTAACAGCTTTCCATGCGGTCAAAGAATCAATTCCTTGGTCTTAATTAATACAGTTTTTTCTAATTTAATACATTTCGATGTTTATCTTTAGCTGCATCTTAGGGAAACCCTTAGCATGCATTGGTTTGACAAGAATCAGATCACTGACTAACTGGGTTAACCATCTTTAAAGTATGTCTAGTAAAAAGATTGTATATTAATAAAAAAATAAAAAACCTTAAATAATATTGATTCAATCTTTTTTTCTTTTGTAGAAACATATTCAATATTTTACTTTTTCATTTTATTATAAAGTAATATAGAGTCAAAAATCCATTATGTCATCTAATTAACTACTCAATCTCTTAGAATTATAAAAGAAACCCTAAAAAAAAGAAACAAAAAAAAAATTCTTTAACACAGAAATTTCTCCACTTCACATACTCCTCTAACTTGGGTTAGGATTGGCCGGCCCATAACATGGCAACCTAGTAAGCATTAAGTAATCTTGAGTTCAAACGGGATTGGACTGGACAAAAAGTACAAGCATATTAATTTTTTGCTATCAAATTTTGGTGGCATCATGCTTTTCAGAAGGTGAACAATTTCAAAAGCTGTATGAAGCTTTCCTATTCTTCCAAAGCTTCCTTAAACAGAAGGAACTCTTTAGGAATATCTTTGTTTTTATAATTTCTTTTCCATTTAGGCCTTTGATTATCAAAATTACAAAATTATTAAAAGAAAGATCAACATGGAAGTTGCTACACTAAAAACTTTCTACTATTTAAACTTTTATTAAAATGAATTTTTGGTCTTGTACTTAGTCAGAAATAAGAGTACTATATGATGCAAAGCTTAGTATACAGATTCATATAATACAACATTTAACATATGCAATGTTTCTACGTGAATCTCATAGAAATAAAACTGAAAATATCTCAACAAATTTTGCTTTAAACAGCTTGAAAACGTTTGCAGTAATAAACTTAAACAGTAAAATAACTCAAACCCTAAATTGAGGACATCTAGATAAATAATGAAATTAAAATAAAACATGGTATAAAATTCTAGAATTTGGAAAATAGAATAGTGACATAAACTTACATTTTTGGGTTAATTTAGGCTCAAAAATATTGTCAACTAGCTAAGCTTGAGTTGCTATGCTGTAGTGTTTTGAAAGAACTTTCCAACAACATATAATATAAAATAATGTCATCTACCAGGCTTAAATCTGGGTTTCTAACACCTCATCTGATCTTTGAACTGATATTCTAGCACGTCTACCTCATTATGCTACTAGCTAGATCACTTTATCCAAATCTCTTTCCTCACCTTTGGTCTTGCTGAAGCTTGAGGTTACATCACGCTCAGCACTTTCTTGTAGCTTCAAAGCAAATTTTAAGCCCCATAAAACTTCATTCATTGGTGGCCCTTGATTTCCATTGCCAAGCGAACAAAATGCCTTCAAAAACGGATCCACCGTTTGATTGAGAGATTTTTGGATCCAGTCAACTAAGCATGCTTGCTGCTTCTCCACTTAGATAACACAATTCTATGATAGTCATTGCAAGAAAGGTGAAAGAAAAATCTTCCAAGTCTAGAGCTTGGCCGAGAAAATTCTGCATGCCTGCGTTTGTATGATGCAAGCAACAATTACTAACAAGGGATCCAGCAGGGGATCTAACATTTAGGTTAAGTGGACTTGGTCCTATATTTCTTATTGCAAAATTAACGGCTTTTAGGGGAATTATTTTCCTTCACCCAACCAAACTTTTCTAACACCTTAATCTTTGTTAATTCCCCAAATTGCCCTTAATGTGTGAAACAAAATTCACACACCCTCAAAATGCCATGAACCATCGGAGAGGAGCAAAGGGAGCAGAAACAACCGTTTGCCGTCGCAAACCACCTTGCACCATCGAAGTTCATCATCGAAAAGGGCAATGTGGATTTGACTGTTTGCAGGTTATTTCTTCTATGATCAAAATTGCATCTTGGATAAAAATAAATTACTTGTTATTTAAGTTAAAGAACATTTCTCACCAAGAAATTTTAGAATGTTTTCATCTAAATTTAAATCTCTTTAACATCGTTACGAAACTCAACTTATCTCATTTTCACTCTCATTTATAGTAAAAAAAATAAAAAAATGCTCATATGTATAATTGAACTCGAGTTTGAATCGTGGTTTTGGCATTAATTTATTGTTTTATATAATATTTCATGTATTGTTTCACTATAATAAATTAGTTGACTACATATGAAAAAATACAATTACAACATTAGTTTAATTTTGTATAATCAATCATAAATAATGAAATAAAAAAGTGAGACAATAGATTTTAATTCATTTAACAACATATTTATTGTATCTTTATTAATTCATTTAACCCTATAGTTTGGAGACAAACCGACTTCAAGATATAGAGATCATTGGAGTGGACAAACTTCACTTAACAAAATTGTTTTTTGTACAAATATCTAGATATTGAACCCCCCTTTATTATGTTTTAAAGAATCTCTATAGAAAGTTTTGTGTGTAATTAAATAAGTTTTTAACAATATTGAAACTAGAGTTTAGATACCGAATCTTAATATATTGTAATTAAGTGTCAAAAATACAAATTTAAATAAAATGTCTATTGTGTAACTATGAATATTTATATTATTTAAAATTCAGTTTCAAAAAACAAAGAAGATTGGGCCAGCATTTTGCCCACCGGTAAAATAATTGGGCCGGTCCGACATGGCCCGCCAAAGTGGCTGCTTGACCCGAGTTGACCCAGCCTATTAGGTGGTTTACTGTTTACCTGCGTTGAGAGGCAGAGAATAATGGCGGCAGATTGTAGGAAAGCACCCACTGCAAAACCTGCGAGTTCACTTTCTGTGATATTTTCCATTTTCTCCTCAGCTTATCTTCTGCAGTCGTCGTGTTATATAAAATTTAATAATGTATTTTTTTATTAATGATATAAAGTTTAATTTAGAGCGTCGCAGGTTCGAGATGCAAGGGCCAAATATATTTTTTTTTAATTATATTTTTGTACATGGACTCATTTGGGTTAAGGGGACTTGGGTTTATATTTCCTATTGCAAAATTAAGCAGTATTCTAAATTTAGATTTTTTTTTTTTTAAATAGTAACTTGATAAATATTCTTGACGTCAAATGAATTGTCATTTATAATAAATTTGATCACTAACCGGGCTCAAACTTGAGTCCTATTTGATTTTGATAAACTCTTAAGACTTAATTAAATTAATTTTTTTGCATCAAAATAGAAAACAAATAATGTGGTAATCAATTAATGATTATATTCTTATCTCTCTATAAGAATAAGCATTATATGGGATAAAATTCTTTGTTTCATTGAATTGTGATCGGTCGCAACAATGCAACTTTGAGTATAACCCAAAATAGCATTTAACTAGAAGCAACTAAATTTAGAATGACAAAAGATTTGTATAACTACCATTAATGTAACCTAGACTTGAAGGCCAAGAGATACATGAATAGAAAAGAAATGATCCAGCATCCAAGTTGATATCTAGAGATAAGAGAATTTGTCTGTTTTGTCTAATGATAGTGGTGGTCCAATGGCCATGACAAGAGCATAAATGGTGTGCTTCCTTTAATGTCATAAAGAAATACAGAGCAACCTCGTGGTATGTTGGAGCTAGAATAGAAAGAATCTGGTTCACAACTTATCAGATCAAAGCAAACAACAGATAGAGAAAGCAAACCAGGAATCTTAACACAGAAGCACTCAAACCACAATTTACCTTTATCCAAGAGGGGTTTCAATAGGAAGAGAAGAAAGATAAGTAAAGGGAAAACTTGACTCTTGAAAGTGAAGATAATCAAACAGATTATATAGGTTTCAACAACCAGGACACGGGAAGTAACCTTTGGCTGCACATTTAACACATGGTACGCGTGATGCATTTGATTCGCGACCCACTGATTCAAGCAAATCCTCTACGAGGTTAAAGCCAGGAATTCCCCCTTCTGTGACTGATCCAGTTCCTTTACATCTCGAGCATGCTATTCTTCTCAGGTTGCCACATCGCTTGCACATCCCCAATGAGCTACATTCAAAGGATTGCAACATTATATTCCAAAGGAGAACTGCCAGAATATATTCATGATTCTTATGAAGACGCCAGATAAACTGATATATTACTTGCATCTCATACGCATCAACAACCCATGGGTTCAGAAACAGATATTTCCAACATTCTCCCATATGTATCCAGCAAAAAACATCTTTGTTCCCATTGGCACGGAAGATTGATTTTAAATAAGGACCAAATAAAAATCTATCTTGTCTTCTCATATGGTGGATAACTGACAAATTTTAATAGTTTCAGCCATTGCAGAGCTTGGCTATATTGCCACTTGATATGAACAAGCGCTCCTCCTCGTGCATGAGTTCAAAACCCCCCTTAAAAGGGGCATGACTGATACTGATAGAAAAAAATTTTCCAATTTGAAAAGGGGAAGTATATAAATGAGCTGGTTCTGAACTCATGTTCTAGCATTTATGCTATGAGCCTATGACAAATTTCTGGCAACTCCATACTGCTGAGCAGCTGGAGGGCACAGTTGGTGATGCCATGCTGCAAGCAAATGAAACACTTGAAAATTGAATGGACTTGCTTGCATAGCATAATGGCCAGGGCATTGGATACAGAAATTTTGAGAAGATTCTGTGGTATAGGTCAAGTGACTTTTAAATATGAGGGCTTTCTTCAAGTGTATGACCAATTACAGTACCAAGAACTTACTAATTCTTGGGATTGAATACAGCAATTTTGCGAATAATAGTGCAACCTATGCTACTTCATTTGTATTAACAAGCACTAACCTTAACTCTTGTCTTCTAACAAAGAAATTTTAAAGGGCACTCAAGAAAATAACAAAAATTTTACATTATTATAAATCATTGTAATGATTCCATGCTAGAATTAGATGAACTATCATGAATTCAAGTGCATTGGAGAAACTAAAACTATAAATGAAGGTAGAAAACAGAGTGTGAGCTCAAGCTATTCGGTGGTTTACTGTTTACCTGCGCTGAGAGGCAGAGAAAAATGCGTCGATTTTGGGGGCAGCAATGGTGGCAGATAGTAGGAAAGCACCCACTGCAAAACCTGCGAGTTCGCTTTCTGTGATATTTTCCATTTTCTCCTCAGCTTATCTTCTGCAGTCGTCGTGTTATATAAAATTTAATAATGTGTTGTTTTATCAATCATATAAAATTTAATAAAGATTTTAAAACAGTGGCCTATTAGCTCAGCTGGTTAGAGCGTCGTGCTAATAACGCGAAGGTCGCAGGTTCGAGACCTGCATGGGCCAAATTTAGTTTTTTTATTTTTCAGAAATATATATATATATATTCATCTAAATTACCCAAGAAATAGAGCGAGTATATAAAGAAAAAGATAGAAATTCGATGAACATGAACATGAACTCACGAGTGCCGGTGAAGGAGAGCTAGCTAAATTACGAGAACACCCAATGCTGCAGATGGCTAAGGTTCCGCCCGGCGAATGGTGGTGGTTGCTAGGTTTCTCGGCCGCGTCGTTCTCCCTCTCCCCATCCGTTTCTCTCTGTCGAAGAAGGTGGGTCACTGGGTCTTCAAGCTGAGGCAGTAGTGTCGAAGGTTTGTGTGTTTGAGTTTCCAAAAAAAAAAAATGGAATTGAGTATATAAAATTTGTTTTGGTAAGAAAAATAATTTGGTTATTTCAATAATAAGTTTGGGGTGTATGAAAAGTTTAGTTGGGTACAGAAAAAGAATCCCATGTGACTATCGACTTGAAGATAATGAGCTCACATGGCCTAACGAGGATTGGGCTTGAAAGAGCAAAACATCAGTACTAAGATAAAAAAAAATAGATTGGGGTAATCCTTCAATTATAGAATAAATTGAGGATGTTACACACGTGCTATGTTGAACAAATCTGGTAGCTATCATGATCGACTTTTTTTTTTTTTTTATCATAAATAAATAAAAGATGGGAAGTGAGTTTGGTGGAATGACATAACTCTTAGAGTTAAGGTTTTATATTTTTATTTTTTAGTTTAAATTTATTTTAACTATCAATAAAAAATAAAAATAAAAATAAATTTTTTAATATTAATTTAAATATATGAAAATAAAGTCAAATTTAATATAAAAATACCTAAAATTATTAAAATTTTATTTATAAAGGTTGGATTATTATCCTAAATTATTTTCTCTTTTACAGTGGATTTATTAATTGGGGAAATTAGTAACATTTATAGGATGTTTTTTTTTTTTTTTTTGGTTACATGATTGTAAAGAAGTTCAAATTCTCTCACCACTAAAGTATGTATCTTGACTTTGTAATATGTATAATCTAGTTGTGCGTAGGAGTGTTTGTTGTACAATACAGTGAGTCGTTGAAAAAAATCACAAACCACGACAATAATAATTTACCATGTGGTTTAGCTTAGATTCTCAAATTTTTGACAAAAAAAGGACAAAATTAAATCACTTAATGCAGTTTAATTGGGTTGGTTTAAGTAATTTGTAATATCACTAAATAATCCAATAAATCAAGAAAAAAAATAATATGACAATAACATATCCATTCAAGTTTATAGTAGTACATTTTCATATGTTATACAAGAGTAATATACCTTAAGTAATTATTACTTATAATAGATAATTTTTTATCTGAATTTAATATATAATTATATGTGAAGTGATTATTATGCATTATATATAATATATCATATTAGATAAGAGCATATCAATGAATGACATATCTAGTTAGTAATTTATATCAATAATTTTCAAGTTTATATAAGACAATAAATTAAATTATAGCTTATATCCAACAAAATGTACAAATTATGTCTTAATATACCTCTATATTACGATGATACCATAATTTATTTTTTTTATTTGATGAACAAAATTCTTGTTGTTTTATATATTTTTATTATATTTAAATATAAACAAAAATTATATAATTGTTTTGATGTGAAAAGTGAACACACTTGAATGCTGTATAAATTATAACCAGTAAATTTTTATTGATATTTTCCAATGTCACTGTCAACCGGCGCGATTGAAGGCGAAAAGAAAAGAAAACAATCCACAAATCAATTGGCCATTCTGCCACGGGTTATCGAGGGCCCGCATGGTCCCACGTGGCGACACGTTCCGCATGCCTCATCACTATCTAGTCCTATTATTTTGTCCGAAAAAAATATAATAAAATAATAAAAATAAAACCAAATAAATAAGAATTCGTTAAACCCCATAGGTGTACCCCGCCCATATTGAAGGGAAGTTAGAAAAACTTCCGGAAAGCGGGAGTACCAACTGACATCAGAGGTTTTTCTTAGCTTAGATAGATACCCAAGATGAATCTGTCCAATCTTAGCGGTTGACTTCATCTTGTCTGCGAACCTCGGACGTCCATCCACGGGGGTGGCATGGCGTAAAGCACCGCCCTCCCGATCTCGATCTCGATCTCGATCTCGCCGTCGCCGGTGGGTCCTCCATGCTTCTTCGGTTCACTGCTAACTGTGGATTGCTTTTGGTGATTCTCTCATTTTCTTTTCCTGTGGTTAGCGGAATCTGCAGTGAAATCTTCAGTGTCTTTGTTGAATTCAACTTTTCCCGAGAAGATCAGTCAAAAATCTTTTCTAGTTTCTGCAATAAAATTTTGTGGTTAGTTCTTTGCTTGTAGGTATTGACGAGAGATGGTTTTTCAGTTCTCAGAACTGAGAGCTGTTAAATGATCGTCATGGATGCTTGCGAAACCTCTAGTCATGAGATTTCTTGTCTGTTTTCTCCTTCAGGAGGATGAAGAAGGCGAGAATCTTATTTGATTTTTTTTTTTTTGATTGGTGACGGTAAATATTATCTGATCTAATATAGGATCTGTGCGCGAAAGATAATATATATTAGTTATATATGTGTTCGAACTCTGGAAATTTTTATTAATTTTTCTAAAGCTTTTTCATCCCTTCATCAATTCAATGAAATAATATAATTGACTGATCTGGGGAATTTTTTTTATGCGTTTCTTCTAGCTTTCTGTCGAGTAATTAATTGTTATTATCTTATCTTCAATTATTTATTTTGAAGTCATTCGGTGCGTTGAAAATGAAATAGATGGTTAGATACTTGTTCATGTGTTTGTTGACCTACCAGTTTGAATAACTTATCACCTTAATAGTACTCTCCAAGTTCAATTATGAGACAGAAATTAGAAGTTTTTAATTAGTTATTTTGATTTTGAAAGTTTTTTCTATTAATTTGAAGAGGATTAAACCAGAAGAACCTAGTATATTTGTTTTTCTTTTTGAGGGATTACATGAGACAGCTAATATTAGATTGTGGAAGAAGAAAAAATAAAATTAAATCAATCATAAACGTAGAATCTATGTCATGAATTATGATTCTGGCCCTAATCTTGCTTATTCACTTAGTAATTTGCTTTCTAACCTCTAGTTCTCCCCCCTCCCCTCCCCTCCCCTCCCCCTTTCCTTCTTATTTTCTTGATCAGTTTATTGGACTTACTCACAATATTGATGCATGCATCACAGCTAACCATGGTTTAGGGAGAAGCTTCTACAAAGTGACATTTCCAAATATCATGGTTTCAGGGTTTTCCACCTTAACACCAAACAAGTTATAAACCTCTTAAAGTTGTTGATTATATTGCAAAACCATGAAATATCTGTTGCATCTTTCTATTCCCATTGAGCATGCATTATGACTTCTCATTGTATTAAATTAATGGAGTGGAAGTGCATTATATTTTGCTTCCTGATTGAAATTATGATATTGAAAACTTTGGCTATTGGGTAAACCATCTCTTTTATTCCCTTCACAAAACTTTGCAAAACTGCATCTTTCTCTGTATGCTAAACTCTTTCTGTTAATATATCTTTCTACTGATTTTATTTTTATTTTGTTTTTGTTATCTTGTATCATCAGGTGGCACCTCCAATGTAGCAATTTGGCTGTGTGTAGTCTGTTCTACACAAAAAAACTCATTCTTATGTGAGTTTTATTGGATAATTTTGATTCTACCAAGTTGACTATGATTGTTTACAGCACAATTTCTTGTCTGCAACATCAAGTGCCAGCATCTGTGTTTGACGTTTGCTTGAGAGAGAAACTCTCTGCTGCTGGCATTGAAGTTTGCCTCCTCTTCTTTTCCTTTCATATATCCTGATTTGGACACCTGTGTACATACTAAGATGGCTGTTGCAACCTTTGGAGGACCTCCCAATGGAGAGTGTTGTGTGGATAAGAAAATGGAAAGAACTCTTTCTGGGAGGAGACGTGTATTCGTGCAGACTGAAACTGGCTGTGTTTTGGGAATAGAGTTAGACAGAAGTGACAATGCCAATACTGTAAAGAAGAGATTACAAATTGCATTAAATGTCCCAACTGAGGAAAGCTCTCTTGTATGTGGTGACATGGTCTTGAAAAGTGATCTAAGCGTGGTTAGAAATGATTCTCCACTTCTTCTCACCAGGAACTTCTTACACAGGAGCTCGTCCACCCCATGTCTTTCACCTACTGGTGCAGATCTTCAGCAGAGGGATAGAAGTGGACCAATTGAGATACTGGGTTGTTCAAATCAATTTTCTGAAACAAAAGAACTGGTTAAAGAAATTGTGAAGGCAATGAAAATTGGCATTGAGCCAATCCCCATTCATAGTGGATTAGGAGGTGCATATTATTTTAGAAACAGCCATGGTGAAAATGTTGCTATTGTAAAGCCCACAGATGAGGAACCTTACGCACCAAACAACCCAAAAGGTTTTGTTGGCAAAGCTCTTGGGCAACCAGGATTGAAACGTTCTGTGCGGGTTGGGGAGACAGGCTTTAGAGAAGTTGCAGCTTACCTTCTTGACCATGATCATTTTGCCAATGTACCTTCCACTGCCCTTGTGAAGGTAACACATTCTATTTTTAATGTTAATGATGGGGTAAATGGTAATATGCATCAAAAGAGGAAGCAAATTAGCAAGATTGCATCACTCCAGCAATTCATTTCTCATGATTTTGACGCGAGTGATCATGGAACTTCTAGTTTCCCTGTTGCTGCTGTTCATAGGATAGGGATTTTAGATATACGAATTTTAAACACAGATAGACATGCAGGAAATCTTCTGGTCAGGAAGCTTGATGGGGTTGGTAGGTTTGGTGAGGTTGAACTTATTCCCATTGATCATGGCCTTTCCCTTCCTGAAAGCTTGGAAGATCCATATTTTGAATGGATCCATTGGCCACAGGCATCAATTCCTTTCTCAGAGGATGAGCTGAAGTTTATAAATCAGCTAGATCCATTTCGTGATGCAGAAATGCTTAGAATGGAGCTTCCTATGATTCGAGAGGCATGCCTTCGGGTTCTAGTTCTCTGCACAATCTTCCTTAAGGAAGCAGCAGCCTTTGGTCTCTGTCTTGCTGAAATTGGGGACATGATGAGTAGAGAATTTCTGGGGCATGAGGAAGAGCCCAGTGAGCTTGAGCTTATATGCATTGAAGCAAAGAGATTGTTAGATGAGGAAAACTTTTCTTTTGAGGCAGAAGTGGTAGACAAAAATGTGATTCAGTTTCAGATAGACTGTGAGGATCAAGACTTGGACTGTACTTCTAACATAGACGAGAAACTGAAAGTAATAACACCTTTTCAAGTTGGAGCAAAGGATGGTAGTGGCAGAAACCCACTCTCTAAACTGGAGGAAAGCATGGTCGAGGGAGAAGCAGAGAGTGAAGGGGAGGAATTACCCTTAACTACAGATGAATATGCTCACATTGATGGGGATTGGGCACCTAATATTTCAAAGCTGTCAGCATCCATGAAAAACACGAAAATTGGAGACAAGAGTTGGCAACACCAGGGTGTAAAGCAAAAGAGTGGTTATTTGGCTGGTTCATCATCTGGAAACAGCAATGTGAATGAGTTGCCTGCAAGTAGTTGTTTTGTCAAGCTGGCGGAAATGGATGAAGATGAATGGAACCAGCTTCTTGAGAAATTCCAGACATTGTTGAACGTGGCTTTTGTCAATCGAAAACAAGGGAATGTGGGTCAGAGGCAGAGACAGAGGCTTGGGACTTCATGTCAGTTTTAGAGGTAATATTAATATAAATATGGGATATTTCAATAAATTTGAAGACCTGTGCGATGTGTCTCGTGCAGAGTCTGAAATATATATTATAGGTAGATGCAGAGGCTTCGTTCCGGGACTCCGAACTGGAGTTTTTAGTCGGTAAAAGATATGAATATTCCCAGGTGAAAATGCTCTTGCATTTGCAATTGAGGATGTCTTGACCAATAGGTATGAGACTATGTCCTCATTTGTTCTTTTTTGTTTTTTTAACATATATATCTTCCACATGTACTTTCACTAGTTGTTATGTTGAATAAGTCAGGGATGTGCCAGAATAAAATTGTCTTTTATGTATATTAATGTTGTTGTAGTGAATCTCTAAATAATATTTCCACTGTGTTGTTCTTTTTTACGTTGCGTTTGTTCCTGATTGTGTCTTGTTGAATCTCCATGCTATCCTGGGACGTATTATGGGTCATTTGATTTGTCCCTCTATTCATGCCTTCTTACTATAGGATTGTGTTCTGTTTTCTAATTATATCTGCATAAAGTGCCTTCGAAATTTCCAACCCACCCATCCCTTTGTTTTGACAGCCTCAAAGAAGATGCTAAAATTGGGGTATTATTTGTTCACCTCTTATCCGCGGTTGCATAGTTTTTAGTGAATTATCTGCTGTTGCATTGATCTGTGTACACGGATTTTGCAAGGAATTATTAGACTGGCTGAACATTTTGAGCTCATTAGCTTGAATGATTCAACTGGGCTAAAGTTGAGCACTGATTCTCAGTAGTTAGAAGATATATAAAAACATCGGTAGCAGGTGAGATCAACATCAACTACGTTGATTGACCAAAAAATAAATTTTTTAAAATATTATTAATTATGAA
Source organism: Bauhinia variegata (assembly GCA_022379115.2). Taxonomy (NCBI): domain Eukaryota; kingdom Viridiplantae; phylum Streptophyta; class Magnoliopsida; order Fabales; family Fabaceae; genus Bauhinia; species Bauhinia variegata. The sequence goes on along the minus strand of CM039428.1, from coordinate 17,525,747 downwards.
ATTATTTTTTTAATTTCTCCTAAATATCTTTTTAGATTTCTTTCTATATTTTTTTTCACAAAATTAAAGATTATATAATCAACTCATCTCACTAATATCTCTAATATTTCTAAGGATTTTCTTTGGATATATTTAAATTATTTTAACTAATTTTTTATCAATGGTGTTACCTTAATATCTATTTTTATATAATTATTTCATATTTCATATTATATATATATATATATATATATATATATATATATATTTTGGCGGTGACATGCGATTGATTTCTCATGTGAATTTCAATTTTTTCTATCTGTCTTTTTTTATTGCAAAAGATCAATTTCAGGATAAAGTGATAAAAAGTAAGAGTGAAAATGAGATATACGGTGACCTTGGACAGCTTGGGTGTTTGTAGCTGAGTAAGTTAGGCCTGGGGCCCCCACTTGTGCCGGTTATCTTCCCTTAAATAAAATTTGAGGTTCTATTTTGTACGAGGAATGGATAAGGTAAACCTGTTACTTTCCCATCGTTGTCCGACGCTCGGCCATATACAAAAAAGTTTAGTTGATAGCGATAACCAGGATTGATTGTTATCCCATTTAATATTTTATCTATTAATCTTCAGATAATTTAGTAACATCACAAATCATGTAAAGTGATAAAATGTTGAAGGTGTATGATTATTTTATAGATTTATGGTTATCATATTTAAAATAATTTGCTTTTCTCTCTGCATTTCAAACAAATCTATCTTGTTCTTCTTTAGATTCAAACAAAGAAGAAACCTATTAGCAGTAGTTGATCCATTCAGTCCCCTGTACACTCAATTTTTTTCTCTGTTTAAAAGAGTTACACATCTTGTCACTCACTGTGTTCATGCTGCTCTCTGGTTCATGCTGTTTCTTCTACTCAACTCAACTTGTTGATCCTCTATTCGACTAAATGCTCGAGACAAGTTACTAAAACTCCTCCCTGCAAATGACAAGGTATTTTCTTTCGCAAGCCGCCGTTGCTTTATCCTCCGTATACCCTGGGAAACCTCTCCAATAGAGGGGCGTTTCTTAGGTGATTTGTGCAAGCATTTGTGTGCAACTCTAGCTAGCTGCCTCACTTCTTCAATGTTGCATTTCCCCACAAGTTGCTTGTCAAGAATCTCATCTATACCATTATGATCCATTGCAGCCTGAGACACGAGGAATCGTAAGTAGGTCTTACATGAAGAACGGTGTCGTTTTAGATGCTAAGGTAAACTTACGAGATTAATGTATTCCATCAAATTTTGATGTGGGTGTATGGCAGTGATGAGCTCAAAAATGATAATGCCAAAACTATAAATGTCACTCTTCATTGTGAATTTGTTTGAGGAGATGTATGCTGGGTCCATGTAGCCATATGTACCCTTAAGGCCAGAGTTCCTATCATCAAAAACCTCTTCCTTTGAGAGCCCAAAATCAGCAACCTACATAGTCAGCAATTTGATGGTCACTTAGGGATGATAGAAAAGAAGATATAAATATGAATTGTTTTGTAGTAGAAAACACAATCTATTCGAAAGATTAATCCACTCCATCAGCTCTCATTTGCAAATCAAGTAAATGCAATGGAAATCTATCAAGCTTACCTTAGCTCTCATTGTGTGATCCAACAGTATATTGCCGGATTTTAAATCGCGATGTATAACTGGAGGAACTGCCTGATACATTTTATTTTCATATTAACCAAATGCATTTTTATACAAGAAAAGAGATTTTGCACGAGTAAAAATGTATCAGTAAACCTACTCCTTCGTGAAGGTACTCAATTCCATGAGAAATATCAGCAGCTATTTGCAGCCTATCATCCCAACTCAAATCCTGTTCTTCATCTAGATGCATGCAACAGTAGCAACTTTTCTCAGTACAGACATCTAAGGCTATGGCTATGTTTGCGAGTTTGCTTTAAGAGAGAAAGGAAGGGAAAGGAAATTAATACTCCCAAATAAGGAGGAGCATAAAACCCACCATCTCCTTCTTTTAATTCCCTTCCCTTCCTTTCGCTCCAAACTCTGCAAACTTAGGCTAAAAGAGCAAAAGGAAAATAGTTTAGAAAGAAAATCTTTTTACACTGGTATACCCACTAGGGAACGTGAAAACTAATAAACATGCAAAGAAAGTAAGCTCTTCCAATATAATTGGATGACATCATCATGAGGCCTCAAGCAGTTGGCGCAACGAAAATAACTCTCAAGATTGACATGAAAGAAAACTTGAGCTTACCATACAGTAGCTTTTCTAAACTTCCATTGCTCATGAACTCGTAAACAAGTATGCGTTGTCCTTTATCTACACAGAATCCTACCAAATTTACAAGATTCCGATGATGCAGTCTTCCAAGCAGAAGCACCTGTAACAGCACATTGTTAATTAAAGCCAATGTAGATCATCAAGACCAGGATGGTTCCTCCAGAAATGCCAGGGTTTAATGTCTGTAAATTTAAGAGTTTAAGGGGGGGGGGGGGGGGGGGGAAAAAAACAAATAAAATCATAAAAAAGCATTTTTGTAATTGGAACCTAATGTCAAAGTACTAGTTTACTCATAGCCTCATACCTCTGTTTGAAACTCCTTTTCCCCTTGTTTGGAATTGGGAGCGAGCACCTTCACAGCTACCACCTCTCCTGAAGGCATCGTAGCTTTATAAACAACACCAAATGATCCTTCTCCCAGGACAGTTGTGAAATTTTGTGTAGCCTTTTGAATGTCTCTGGAACGTGTGAAGTGTTAGATATACTGATAACAAATATTAACATCATTTTAACAGTTCTCTATCTGCGCTCTCTTTCTTTATCCTTTACTTTTTTCTTCCCAATTACAGTGCAACATAAACCACTTCAGTCAAGTGGTTTGATAGAACCCCAGAACATAGAACAGAAATTATGTTTTATTGAATCAGAAAACAAGCTCAAGAACTGATACAACAAAGGTGTTACTCCCTCTCCCAGAGCCAAAGCTTCCACAGAGACTAAGTCCTCTGCCCATAAGCCAAATTAAGCTTTACAAAATACTGGTCTCTTCCCCCACCTATTAATACTATTCCTCCTACTGCTCTTAATTCCAGGATATTCGATTCACGGCTACACTAGGATAACAAACTTGCCAACTAGACTAATCACTTATCAGCTGGTTACTCTAAGCTCTAAATGACTAGCTAAGTATGGTCCAGGAGATCCAAACACGGTTGCTCTTACACATAAAGAAACTCCAATTCCACCAATCAAACAATCAAGACATTTGGACATCAAAAACTATATGCTTTACGTCATATCGTTAGTTGTTCAGAAACAGAACATTTTGGAGAAATAGTAAGATAATTAGTTATTAACACATAACAAACTTATATCTAACCCAAAAGATGAAAGAAAAGAAAGAGTAAATCTCATAGAAGTTAGAAGAAAGATACATACTTGTATGAGTACTTAAGAATTCCTGATGCTGAAGCAAACTGATCTTTCTTTTTATGATTCCACCAAGAGAAATGGGATTTTTCCTGCAGAATTTCTGTCCTTGAAGTGGGTATAGAAATTGTGGTAGTGTCGCTAAAGTCAGTGCTCGTTCCTAATCCATTTGTGCGTATTGGAAGAGTTGTTACACTTGAACTACGCTCATTCGTACATCGGCTAAGATGAGCACGTTTCTTGTACCACCTTATGCCAAAAAATAAGAGGCAAGCTATCAAAAGTCCAAGGGCCACGCCAACAGTGACACCAATGATAACTAAGTCAGCTTGCTCAACCATCCTTTGGTCTCTCTTGACATTCAAACAATGAAATCATCTTGCAGGAGGCTAGTGCTAGAAAGGCTCACTGACACAAAGTTGATAAAATTTAATTAATTATCAAACTTCATCCAGCCAGAATGACATAATTGAACACTCAAAGTAGACTGCAGTAAGCAATTAGATTTCTTGAGCACTAATTATTTGATGGAATTAAAACTAAAAATTTCAAATGAAATTAAAACTTGAGGCTCTCTCCAATAATCTGCACCCAATGTAATACATAAGGAAAACATACAACATCGCATTCACACCTTAAATGTATAATCTTTACAAATGACAGCTAAAACTTTCGCTGACATACATAGATATCAAAACTTTATAAAATGTTAAAACATGTATCAAACCAACAGCAACTGCATCAGGCATCAAAGTTTAGGAGACGGTCCACTGTTCACAAGCACCTCAACAGAAACTCTAACCATCAAGTAATTTCATTCATCACTCTGTATTACTTAATTATTTGGGATCTCAATTTTCAACACAGTACCCCAAGAACTGAGTCCTCTCAAAACAATGAAAGCTAAGCTAACAAAAAATTTCGGCCAAAACAGCACAACCCACCAAGCCAAATCAGAACAAAACAAACAAAACACAGAACCAGTAACCTCTCCAGCACCAGCAGAAACCACATGGTGAACCATAATGAAAATCCTCATACCTAATCAAAAGAACAACGTCCCCATAACACCAAGATCAGTTTTTTCTGCAAAACCCAGAATCTGAATCCGATACTCTTGTATCTTCAGAGTGCACACAGACAATGGCGTGGAATTAGCAGCGACCCAGCTGAAGGAAGAAACTGTACATGGAAACAGGGTCAGTAACTCAGCAGGAGGGAACGGGTCCCAGTTGGAGGCTTTTGGAGTTGAATGGAAATGAAAGACAAACGCGGATTTGGGCGGGAAATATTGATTGACAACAATCAAGGAATAATTGTGCTAAAGGCTGGCCATATATATTAAATAAAAGCGTGAAGCCGGTTAATGATGCTACGCTTCAATTAGGTGTTGTGTGTGTTGGCGTGGCCTGTGGCCCCCAATTGTAACTCGGTCGTATCCGCCTTTAAACTTTGCCTCTCAAAGCCTGCATGACTGCATGTTGCTAAATGCTAATGTTTGTTCCCTTTCATCTATTTGAAATTCTTTAATACGAAAGTACACGTTGTGAAAATAACCATTCACCATGTCAATGGGACAAAGTCAATTCTAAAATTAAATAGCCATTTAAACAAATGGACTTTTTTTTTTTTTATTACCAAAAATGAAGCTATGTAATATGAAAATTGTAATTAATAAATTTTTTCTCTGGATTTAGTTTATATTCAAAATTTAATCTAATTTTGATAAAGTTTATACATAAGATTCTTATGATAAAATATTAAATACTTATTAAATTATTTGTAGTCAAATAATATTGAAATCGCTTCACATAATTTATGAAATTTTTAGTTTAAACTTTTATAGTTAATTATTTAAATAATTATTAAAATATTTTAAAGGAAATAATAATAAATATGTAGATTGATGTTAGCCATACGTTTATAATTGTGCATTTCACAATTATACATAATTATATTATATAGTTGACAAGGCTAAGTATAAGATTTGTAACCACAAACAAGAAAAAAAGAAGACTAAGTATAAGTTTGAAGGAGCTCACTTAGATTATTTTCTCTTTACCTCAAATTTGGCTTCATCATAAAGTGTAGTATAAACATGTTGGTCATATTAATAATAATAACATTTTAAAGAATCAGGAAAGCTATGTTTGCATGGAAAGGAAGGGAATTACAGGGAAAGAAATGGAAAGGGAGGAAAAGGAGAATGTCTTCAAATTGTTTGAGTATAAAATTTTTTTATTTTGAAAAACTATAAAATTAGTTTTAGGAGGATCTTGAAAAATTATAAAAAAATCTTACAAATTTTTTTCTTTTAAAATATGTATTCTCAAACAAACAGAAGGTATAAAATATGCTTTTTCTTTCTCTTTTTTTTTTCTTAAAATTAATTCACAAACATACCTTAGAAATAGGAAAGAGAGAGAGAAATGGTGAGGGATAGGGGTGCCAATAGAGTGTGCGAGAAAGTGGGCTGGAAGGGTATTTTCGGAATAAGAAAATGGGGTCTTTGAACAGAATCACCTGATTGCCCAAATAAACTGTATTCGGGCCCAGAATCAAGTTAATCCATTGCTGTGTGAATTAGGTCCATTTATCCCAAAATTAGTCCTCAAGGCTCGGGCTCCCAAAGCATATTGCCTTCTTAGTAGCCAACACATAAATAAAAAAAGGATCTACATGTCATAAAAAAAAAAAAGAAAATTGGTGCAAAGTTAGATTTCAATTATATTATAATGCTATATAAAGTTTGTATGTAGAAAAGGGGTATATGAAAAGCTAAGAGTGTACGTAATGTACTAAAAAAAAGAGTTTATGGATCAGTTTGTCTGATCTCGACACAATAATATATAAGATATTTTTCAAAAAATAAATTCATACCTAATTCTAATTTTTAGGAAAATGGTAAAGATGAGCATATATTTTGATAGGGGAATGCAGAAACTGTAACAACTGATGTTTTAGGAGGAAGAAATACAAAATTTAGTATTTCATAATCAAGAACAATGAAAGAAGAATTTGTACTATAAGATGAAATTAAATGGAGAGAGATCTGGAACTAAGAAAGTTAGAATGAATTCTCTGAATATGATCCGAACACTATTATGAATGGAAAAACTCTAATGATGACTTTGAAAATGAGGAAGAATATGGATATGGACGTGTGTTGAATGATAGCTGAGGATGTAACATGTTCTGTAACTATTGTATGAATATGAAGAACGCTGGGAAAGAGAAAGTAAGAAAGAAGAGTCAAAAATAATATAAAGCAATTAATTAAGGAAAATATTGACATTGTCTTTTTGTTCGAGAAATAAGTGAAAATTAAGATAAGTATAAGAAAAGTGGAAATATTAGTTATATATAAGAGTAAAAGTGTAATAAATAAGTAAGAGAGATTTAAAAAAATAAAAAAATATAAATACACAAATATAATATTACTCATATATATATTTAAGGCCAAGTAGCACCACATAAATATACCAATAGCCAAGTCAATTCAAACAAAAGGCATGTGTGGTTCTTTGAATGATTCAGTCTCCATGAAAACAAGAATGGAAAAGAGTACGAGAAACTCTATTATTACGTTTGATATATAATAATAAAAGATGAATATATATATTTTTGGCATGTAAAGAATAAAAAATAGTATTTAACAAAATAACAAAAAAAATCTTTATAATTTTGAATAAATAAACCCTATCTAACTTAATAAAATATTAATCCACCCAAAATATCAAAATAACCAAAGGAATAGTTTAATACTATCAAATATTAAAGAATGATAGTTTGCTCAAGTTTAAGAATTCATGCATTCTAGCACTCTCACACCAATAATAACTAGACATATACAATGAAAATAAAACCATTCCAAAATTTGCCATTTCTACGAACCAAACGCACTCTGATTCTTAGGAAGCTGAGGTTAACAAAACTCTTCAATTTGTTCTATGAACAAAGAAAAGTATTTTCCATGAAATAACGCTTTGGAAGTCTTATTAGGTTGTGAATTGGAAGTCTTGTTAAAACAGAATACGTTGTTCTTGAAAGGAATCTTCCAAAGCGACTTCACAACCCATTAATACTTCCAAAGCGTCACTTCATGGAACATACTTCATAGAACAAATTGAAAAGTTTGTTTGAATGGAATTTAAAACAAACGTTTTTGAGGTTAAAAAAAAAAAAAACAATTAAAAGTAGTTTTTCTTTTTGGTTGTTTCTATTTTTATTTTTTTCTCATAAACACCCATATGGTTTTACTTTTTTATTTTAGAATTAGCATCTTCATATTTTTGTAAAAAAGTATATTTTTTACAGGTTTTCATAAAAATTCATCCAAACAGTAAAAAAAATACATACACATAAATTTTTTTTGCCAAAAGTATTTTGACAAAAAAAAAAAAAAAACTAATTCAAATAGGTTGTTACAGAACCTTTTTTTTCCCCCCGATACATAAAAGGGTAAAGAGTTATTTTGGATTATACTCTCTCCGTCCCATTTTGATTGCTGTTTTGTAAAAGATATTTTTGTCTCATTTTAATTTTATGCTTTTTTTTTGCCACTTCTACTTTTATTAAATAATTAATGCATAGTCTTTGAATACTTTCAAAAATAGTAATAATATTTATTACGAAGGAAAATTAATAAAATCACGCGACTCGTCAACTTATTATGGTCTTTTTAATAGTTGTGTATCTTAAATAACAAACAAAATAAGATGGATGGAGTGTTTATTTATTAAATTGAAAAGTCACTACTATTTCTTTTTTTGGTGTTTGGTTTTTCTGATGAGTGAAGCTTTTAACGTGCATGTTTCAATCATTCATTTAATATACTTAAAAATAAAATTACTTAACATACAATTTTTTAGTCAATTTGAATAATTTATTTATTATCTAGTAAAAGAACAATAAAGTGAGCCAGCAGAAAAACTAGATCCCTTCTCTTATAATAATTACATTATATATATATTCTCATGTTTTCCTTTTAATCCCTCTTATCACTTATACTTTAAATTTTAAAATATTAAATCCTAAATCTTAAACACTAAATCATAAATCTTAAATTCTAACATTTAAAAATTTAATAAACCTTCAAACTACAAATTTTAAACTTTAAGTTCTAAAAGTCTAAATCTTATTTCATCATTTTAAAATTATAAAACAATATTACATATTTTATATTTTCAAGAAAAATGGTTACATAGTTTAAAAAGAATACATTATCTTCGTAGTACTTTTATTTAATATTTTATTTTTGAGTGAAATGCATGTAAAATGATTAAAATAAAATTTTAAATAAAGGCATTTCTTAAACATAAAACCATATAAATAGTGCTTTTAAATAGAAGGAGTAATTCCTAAATCTTAAAACTTAAAAACCCTACTCCTTCCATCTCACATCTTTTGTTATTTTAGTGATTTCTTTTTGTCCCAAAATTATTATATTTTTAGAATTTTAAAGTTATTCTTTCTTATGCTTAATATATTAAAATAATTAATGATTTCTTAATTTGTATATAACAACGAAAAGAGATGACATGAAAGGAGTATTAAATCACTTTGCTAGCTAAATAGAATTAATACTTCTATTAATTATATAAACGATTAATTATTCTATTTCAAATTATAAGATATTTTAACTAAAACATATAGTTTAAGAAAATTAGTTAATTTATTGATTTTTTTAAAACAAAATATAACATTCTAAATTTATCTTCATTTAATACTATATTTTAATTGAGTATTGTAGTAGTATATTAATTTTCCTCATTAATTAAAATATAAGAACTAAAAAGAGACAACATTAATTTGGGACAATTATAGTGAAGTGGGGTTTGAATTAATGATAATATTGTCCCAACACTTGTGTTAATTTTTATATTTCCAATCAAATTCAACCTTTTTCCCAAATGCTTAATTAGTGATAATGAGAATAATTTCTGAGTTGTAGATATTAGTTGAAAATTATAAATACATAATTAAAAATAATAATTAATATTATTTTAAATTTTTAAAATGATAAATAAATAATGATAAAAATTTTCTTTTAAAGTGACACCTAAAAAAAAGAAATAAAAAAGTAGTATTAATAAGATATAAGTAATTAAAAAAAATTTCCATAAATTAAAAAGTAATGAGTCCAAATAATTTATCAATTCTACATTAGTCTTATTCCATCTTACATCACCGAAAGAAATGTCAAACAACTCTCGACAAGAGCAATAATACACAAGTAGACTTATAGAAATCTATATTTGCCACAAGCCCAACAAGATTGATTGACTATGGGACCTACTTTTATGATAGTCTTCTATAATGTGATGCTTTTCCAACAATTAGAAAATTTCAAATTCCACTAACTTGAAAATTTTTATTTTCAAATCAGAAAATTCCAAGTAGTGAAATCTTTTCGTACAAATTGAGCGACCAAGACTCATTGTTCATTGGCTAGTCGATCAATCCTACTTTATGATGTGGAGTTTATATATTTACCTGCACAATTAAAGTGAAGCAGAAGTTAGTAAGGCTTAATAAATGGAACAAAAATAGTGTACCTAGACCCTTAACATTCGAGAAGACTAGAGTTAAATAAATGGAACAAAAATAGCATACCTAGATACTTAACATTGTTAAAACCCTTAATGTTTGGAGTGACAGACTAGACAGTCTCAGATGTTTCAGTTGAATAGTTCTGGAGAGATGCTGAAGGAGAACATAAAAATGGCCTGGGTGGTACTTGCAAGGATTCAAGTTTTCCTTCAAGCATTTCCACGACTCTACTTATTGCTGGCCGATTTGAAGGGTCTGTTTGAATGCACCAGAAGCTCACCACTATCATTTTTTCCACGATTTCTTTATCATTCTCATTTTTAATACATCGCAGCCCAAGATCTTGATTCATTTCGAAAAGCTTGTAGATCCAAGTTGGAAAATATATGTCACTAGAATGATTAACTTTAACATTATTATTTTGTCTTGCCCCAATCATTTCTAAAATCATCATTCCATAACTATATACATCAGATTTATGAGATATTCCACCATAATGTCTTAAAAACACTTCAGGAGCAATATATCCAACAGTTCCCCTTACATCTAATAAGGATATGGTACTTCCTTTTCCAGGGCATAATTTAGCGAGTCCAAAGTCTGAAATTTTTGGACGAAAATCCTCATCTAGTAATATATTATGAGGCTTTATGTCAAAGTGCAAGATTCTAGTGCTGCAACCTCTATGTAAATACTCTAATCCTTGAGCAACTCCAATTGCAATATTGTACATAGCTTTGCAACTCAATTGAAGATTGAGCTTTGATTTATCTTTATCTTCGTATATGAACTTCTCCATAGATCCATTTGGCATATACTCATATATCAAAGCCCGTTTGGAGCCTTCCAAGCAAAATCCAACAAGACTAACAATGTTGACATGAGACGTCATGCTAATAGTAGCAACTTCATTAATGAATTCTTCACCATTACCTTTCAAGTTACTTAGAACTTTCACAGCAACAAGACTTCCATCTTGTAACTTCCCTTTGAATACGCTACCATATCCTCCTTGTCCTAATTTGTTTCTGAAGGAATTGGTAATTTTCTTTACCTCCAAATAACTGTACCTTTTGGCAGCAAGACGTCCATGTTGTTTTAGAAAGGTCTCAATTATTTGGTAGTTTGGGTTCTCTTTCTTGCAAAAGTATCTTCTTAAGCAGAAAGCCAAGATCATCAACACTCCTAGGGCTCCAGTAATTGATGCAACTGCAATATTTTTAATTAAAATGAAATATTTAGAGGAAACATATGAAAGTGCCAACCTTTGGAAAGATCTGTTAGCCAGAAAATATTGAGTACTAGCTTGAGTTCAAAATTGAATTATTGGCAAGCATAACCAGATTACAGTTACTAGATGCATTACCTGCTGCCATTAGCAGGGCCTTTCTTGTTTTCTCTGCAAAATAAGGAAATAGAAGAAGGCAGAATAATAAGAATAATTTCAACAAACACCAAATGATTGAAAAAATCACCAGTAGACGAAGCAGAGTAACTGGACCTAACTAGCTAGAATTAGGATCGAATTCCTTGATTAAATACAAGGTATATATATATAGTTCACAAATTTTCCAAATTAGAATAATAACAACAACAACAACTAAGTTTCTTTCATTATGAAATGATGTCATATAGTAACGCCAATACATATTAGTAACTTTTTTTTTTTTTAATTGATGAAATTAGAAGCCAAGAGTCCAAACACCTACGAAGAGAGAAACTCAAATTCTTGTTTTGCAATGATTTTTCTCTAAAAATTCTACTAATTACTTGGGCTAATAATTGCTCATTTACCTTTGGCACAAAAGAACTTCCCGTTCTTATCAAGTTGGCATTGCCCTCCTTCTAGATGGTAACAGGAATCACATTGATGGGTTACTTGAATTTCGATGGTCATCTTATCAGACATCATCCGGAAAAGGTCTACCTCTACTTTGCCATCGGGCATGATTCCTTTGCCACTGTTTGGAAGCTGAACTATTGAACAATTTTTATAGTGGTCTTCAGGATAAGTACTGATGGCGAAATCTTGAGTAGAAACAGAATAATGATACATTTTGTAGAAGATATCATCATCAGGGCATACTGTAGAATTAAAGAAATACAAAGCAGAGCTGAGATTAAGGGTGCGTTTGCATGTGTACAAGATTACACTAGGGTTGATAGAAGCATCGAAGAAGGGAGAGTCGGTAATGAAAGTAAAATTCTTGCTGAAGGCCCCACAACTTCCGGACAGCAAAAGGTCACCAAGTTCATTGTCTCTAACTGTAATGTTGGACATTCCAATCTCTTCAACAAAAAACCATTTTCCATTGTTTTTGATTGTTTTAATGGCCTCTGGGTCGCGATCTTCGCAGTTATATATCGACAACAGGCCACATTCTGGGCGTTCTCTGTTGGTGAAAGGGAAACGAATATCGCCAAGGTTTCCGCAATGAAATGAAGGTGGACACTTTCCATGTCCAACTTGCAGAAGGAAGGACAATAAGACGAAGCTAATCACATGAATATTGGGGGCCATTGCTTGGGGAGTTTTTCTGATGATTGCTCACCCAGAAGCCGATTATGTAAAGTGGGTATATTGTCATTCAACTAATTCCTTAAGAAGATGGTGAGAAGAAGAAGCCGAGAGAAATTGATGTTTCTATTCTATCTATCATTCTTGGTGATAGATAGCAACCATTGTTGACTTGGAATAGTCTCACCCAAGCTTTAAGACGGATAGTGAATATACCTAATATAAAATTAGGGATAAATTGAATTAAATTTCCAGTAATGCGACAAAACATCCTATATCAAATTTAAGCTTAGGTGCACTTTAGAGTTATCCAACCCAAATTAAAACATCATTTATCAACTGATTTATGCACTCCATAGTAAACTAAATTAATTTTTACTATAGTATTAAATCCTTTAATTAATTTTTAATATAATATTGAATTCCCTTTAACTTAACCGTTAATAGATTAGTAGCAAATTGAATTATTTTTTACTATAGTATTAAATCCTTGTAAGTACCTCCCAAACCTTTCTCCTCCGGCATCTCCCCGGCGTTATTCAACTGAAATATCTGAGATTGTTTAGTCTACGATATTATTAATAGGTAATTAGCTCTGGACATTCTGGGACATTGTCTTTGTTCTCCATTTCCTAAGTCTTACTCTCATCTTTATGGATTTGTAATGGTATATTATGTTCATTCGCTTTATGGAAATTTATTTAATTTTCAGATGATTCACAGGCCTCCATTACTTTATCTAATGGTGAAGCACATTAAACCTGCCTAATAAATGAAGTGATTTGTTATCCTAACTCAGCCATATGATCATCAAACAATAATGGAATGATATGAGGTAAGTCAATGTTCCAAATCATCCAATGCACCAAATCGTTGTAACATTCTTTTGGTGCACTGTATACCAAATCTCATTGTAAAAGGACAACCTAATGAGAGTATAGCAACCAATTAAGAAAGGTAAAAAGTTTGAATGGAGCCTCCTTTCCAGCAATGCATATCTTCCTTAACACTGAGTCCTGTTTGCACATATCATATAATGTTCTGCTGAAAAGAACTTGAAAAGGGCTCCAATTTTGTGGTTTCCCTGTTGTCTCTACATGTTATTTGGGCCTTATTGCTGCAGGTTCGACAGGAAACACCTTAAAGCAGCTTGTTTCATTTTTGCGATCTGAAAATATTGATGATCTCAATAGATCTTCTCTGCAAATAATATCTGGAATACGGCTTGTTGAGCTGAGCCAAAGCATCAGAAGAGGTCCAAAACTGTCCGTCATTAAAGGAGCTTGGGTGGATCAAAGTTTTGGTTTGAAGGCTTCTTGTGAAGAGGTAGTCAGATATGTTTACAGAAGCCAAGTTAAAGAGAGGTGGACTTTATAATCAAGGTACTTCTTTCATTTACATTGTTGTTCTTTTTCTCCGATCAGTGAGAAACAATTAAGTAATTAATCAAGAGAAAAAAAACCTTTTTAGTCCCTGTGAAATACGATTTCTTCATATTCAAACTCAATTCGAATGCTTATGCTAGCTCTTGTTAATATTCAAACTTTAATAATCTTTATTTCCATCTTAATTTCCTAATCACATACGTTGCTGTTGTATATTTTGCAGGCTTGATGGATGGAAGCAATCCATGCTGCACTACTTGGGGTAATGGGACTTCAGGTTGTATTCCATTGTCAAAACCATGCCAGAACCCTAATGTGCCCTTCTTTTGGGATGCTTTTCCTCAAACAGATACATCAATTTGCACACCGGTGAACATTCGAAAGCTTGTCAAATTGTAAAATGTGAACGAATGAATGGGTAAATATGCAAAATTTCAAGTGAACATAACTGCTGATATGTCTGTGTGAAAAGAAACAAAGAGACTTTAAGCATTATAGCCGGCCGCCTTTCTCATCTATAAAAAAAAAAACTAAAAGCTGATTTGGAACACAAAATAAAATCCATAGAATTGGAATTAGAATAGAAAAAGGAATACGAATTAATCATAATTTGATAGTTGATTGAATGAAATTTAGAATGAAATCATAATTAGTTTCAATAATAATAACGTTTCTTATTAAAGATAAAATAAAGCATAAGTAAAATGAATAAATTAAGATAAAATAAATCGCTGATTCTAAAGGGCATGAAATGAATACTCCTACCTGTTAAGGTAAGAATTAAGGTTCCTATTTTTATATAATTAAGCTCGCAATAAAGTGGCTATTCTATATCTCTTTTTGCTATAAAACAAGAAAATGGAAAGACTCTTTCTACCAAAAGGGAAATGCAAACCTTTGTTAATTATACAGTTGAACTTCATGTAGCTAGCTAATCAGTTGGTGAAAATTTGAGTGTTAATTAGGTATCACTTCCTCTTGATTTCTGTGAAGGTTTTTGTTAGACATGGATTCACTGCAATAGACAGCAATGACATCATCACCATGACCCAATGGAATTTAAAAATCTAAGAATTCTTTCTTGCGTTTGTTTTGGTCCAAAAAAATAGAAGATTCAAAATTGACCCAACCTATCTAATCCAGCTTCTATATCATATATTTTAGAGGACAAGTCAATGAACAATTAGTCTTGATCGCTCTATTTGTAAAAGAGAAGATTCCACTACTCTTAGAATTTTCTGATATGGAAAAGAAAAGTTCTCCTGTACTCTAAAAATTTACTCTTTCTTAATTCCTTTTGAGTTCTTATACTTTGAGCTTCTTAATAATTTATACTTTTATTGGTCATGATGACTTCAGCACTTAAATTTGTTTTTAAAACATCATTATTGAGATGAAGAAATCAACATTTTCTATTGGAAGAATAATCTCAGCTGAGGAAGATGATACTGTTATGCGGTTGCATCTGGGCACAGTTATAACCATATAAAAATTTTCCAATACTGAACACCCTAAAAAGAAACTGATTAAATATATTTTTGTATTTAATATCATTGGCTTTACATTACGCGGATAATCTTTTAAAAAGGTGCCGTGATGTTTTGTTTGTCATGAAAGTCTTCAAGCAATTTTTATTGCGTACTGTAGAATATTGTTAATAATTTTTTTTTTTTTTTATAATGTCTAATATGACCAATTCAACCAAAAGTTTATAATTTCAAACGAAACACTTTGCACGCACTCCCTAAAAATTCTTTTAATTTAATTAAGTAACTAAGAAAAAATTTAATTGTTTAACGGTGAAAGAGAAACTTTGATACTTTGTTAAAAAAAAATTACAGATTGGCTTTTTATTTAGTAGAAACACTTTTGACGAAATATGGACTGGACACTTTTTTTTTGTTTTTCTGTTTTTTTTTTAACACTTTCGCATGTATAAATTTTGGTTTTTCGTGTTGAATTTGAAAAAAAATAAAAATAAAAACACCTCCTAAAATTAAAAAATTGATTTTCTCAAAAGTATAAGAGAATATTTCTAAAAATAACAAAGTACAAACTTGCTAATTTTTATAATAAAATCATCTTTTAAAGTGTTAAAAAACAAAGTGCCTTTATTTTTTTTTTCCATCTATTTTGCAACTTGATAAACACCCTCCAATGTCTATTTTTGCACTTTTATATTCATTTTATATATTTTAAAATTGCATTTAATCATTGAATTAACTAATATTTATTTTATAGAAATTTTTATTTGTATTTATATAATTTTTTATTTAAAGTTTAATTTACTTCTTATGAAATTTTTATCTTTAAGATTAGATCTAAAAGACCTTAGAGCATTGAGTGAATTTTTCTCTTAGTTAAAGATTGGAGCAATAACTCTATGAATTTATGAAGTGATGGCATAAATGTGATTTTCTTAACTCTAAAGGCAAGATAGACATTAGACAATTTAAATGAAGGGCAAGGTTGTAAATTAACCATCATTGATGGCATGAATGTAAATAATTAGACTTTTCCCCTCCTTCTCCCCTCTAAGTTCGGCTATCCCTTTCTCTTCTTTCCCATTCACGTTTTTCTCCATTTTCCTAAGGTTTAGAAGCTTCCTCTTTCTTTCCCATGGTTGCCTCTATGAAATTTAGGGGGCTAGGAGCTCTTATAATTAATTTAGATGACTTGAAAACAGTTTGACTATCGAAATTCTTATTATATTTATTTTAAATTTAATAAAAATTATGTTTCTTTATTCTTTGCTTTTCTCTCTAAAATTGTGAATCAAAATCTTTATGCATTATTCTTGTTTGGGCTTGTGATTTTTCTATGATTGATTACCCTAAGAGTAATTTTTATGGAATGAAACTTAATTTGGTTGAATTAAAATTCAGATTTCAAGTCTTACATGTTTTAAACCTTGCTATGATTATAATTAAGGTTGGATTTGGTTCTAATAATCATATTCTATGCGATTGTGCAATAAGAATTGCCAAGCTAATTGCATATATCTTAGTTTAGTAAGGGTTCAACCTGATTAGTTATTAGATTATTTAGTTAATTTACATAATTAGAATTGAATTATATCTTTTGGTCAAAGATAAAATTATTGAGTGTCGTGTAGTTCCTTATTTGATTACTTTTTCATCATTAATTAATTTCAATTTTGTTGTTCATTATGATTAATTACTATTTAATTGTGTTTTAATTATTGTGCTATTGAAAATTCCTGTTTCCATAGCTTAAATTAGCTAAGACCTGTATGAATGATTTTCTAAGAATATGACTTATGATTTAAAAATTGGACTCAAAATTTTAATTTAATCACCACATATAGTAATGATGTTATAGGTGCGCGGGTGAAATCTCTAAACTTTAAGTTAGTCCAAGAAAGTTGAGATGAAATAAAAAATACTATAGCTTTTATATTAATTGTCTTATTTTATTTATGTTTTTCTCCTCTTTCATTATATTTATTTTATTTTTAGTTATTGTTTTACACTGCTTAAATAATATTTTAGATTAAAGTATTCTAGTAATTAGTAGTCAATTCCTTTATACTTAGATTAATGAATCATTTATTGACATCTTTACTTCTTTTTTTTTTTTTACAAACTTAAAAGCTTAACCTTTAAATATTGAATCCAGTTTACTTATCAATTAAGTCATACTTTATTATTTTGTAAATTTCCAAAATACAAAATAAAAAAAAAAAGGTAGCTAAAGAAAAATTAGTATAGTTTTCTCCAACTATATTTATTTATCTATATGTGATTATCATATATAAAATATGTGATTATTAATTTATCATGTCTAGAAAAAAGAAAGAAAGAAAGAAATATCAATAAAAATATTTTGATTATTTTCACCCACTTAGGAAAAAAAAGAGAGAGTAGATTTCAACTTCACTTTTGTTTATATGGATCCGTATCTAATTGTAATAAGCCACCAGTGACTTTTCAGACATTTAATAATAAGACCGAATGATCTAAAAAAAGAAAATAACAAGACTGAAAATCTAGCAAGTTAACAACTTCAATTTATGCAGTTTTTCAAATAATTTTTTGGGTTTACATATAATATTATCACACTTTTTTTAGTACGAGATAAATCTACCATATGGAAGCAATAATTAATTTTTACAAAAAAGATAAATTCAAAGTTTACAATTCAAAATTCAAAATTTCTAATTTAAAACACGTTAAGCTAATTTGTAACATTGGAACTAATACCGTATTCATTGAGTTTTTCATTTTTACTTGCTCGGGACATGGTTCATTGTTATTATTTCACCAACCATGTCATTCATTTGTTTGTTTGTTTTTTTTTTTTTTTTTAATACTCGAAATGTATTAGCAAAGAAGAGTGTGCAAGAACAATTTTTCTGGCTTGCTAATAGATCTTTCCGAGGGCTGTTACTTTCTTATTTTTCCTCTAAATTCTTCCATTTTAATTTAAATATCTTGCAGTTGCATCAGTTACTGGGGCCCTACGAGTGGTAATGATCTTGGCTTTCTTCTTACGAAGATGCTTTCTAGAATATTATTAACAATGAGATATCTTTTTGGAACTTTTCCAAGTATCCTTTTAGGCTCTATTTACATCTTTTAATAAAGCTAAAAACTATATAATTAACTCTTCACATTGATGTTTCTAGCAATCTTCTTTGCACATGTTTAAACTGTTTTAAACTGATTTTCTATAATTGTTTCCTCTATAGGTGTCACTCCTAATATCTTTTCTTATGTAATCATTTTGTATCTTGTCCTTTAATGTGCAGCCACACATTTATCTTAGCATTCTCATTTTTATAACCTCACTTTGTGCTCTTGGCCTTTCAAAGTTCAATATACTCATGAAGCCTCTCTCCATTTTAACTTTCCAGTTTGTATTCTATGTGCGATACTTTCATCAATTTTCCTATTACTTTGCAATATTGAATCCAAATACTTAAATTTTGAGGTATAACATATTCCCTATTTTTTTTTACCTCTAGATCGTTTCCATTTGCAATTTTGTTGATTTTGCAATGCATATATTTTGTCTTGTTCCTCCTCAAGTGAAAAATCCTTTTTATTATAATATTTGTCTCTAAAGCTGAAATTTAGAATTAACACCTTTCCTTGATTTCTCAATTAAAATTATATCATTTTTAAATAACTTGCATTCAGAGATAGTCTCTAGTATGTCCCTAGTGAGAACACCCAAGATTATATTAAACAAGTAAGGATTCAAAATTGAACCTTGTCATAGAGCCCTATTTTTATAGAAAAGTTCCTTGTCTTGCCTCTAGAAGTTCATGCAGTTGTGGTTACACTCATACATAGGTTGTATAAACTGCATATATGATGCACAAACACCTTTCTTTTTCAAAGCTTTTCATAACATGGTACCAATTATAGGCTTTTCACATCAATAAAAACCATATGTAAGTCCATTTCCTTACTCTGATATCTTTCCATCAATCTCAATAAAATATAAATAGTTCTATTGTAGACATTCCTAGCATAAATTTAAATTGATTTTCTACATTCTTTGTCTCATATTTTAATTGGCGCTCAATTACTTTTTCATATAATTTCATAGCGTGGCTCACAAGATTTATCTCTTAATAGTTTGCATAATTTTGAATATCTCATTTTTTCTATTTATAAGTGCCAAAACACTCATCCTCCACTCACCTTACATTTTCTTATATCTCAAAATATTATTAAATAATTTAATGAGTCAAAAAATACTTTGTTCTCCTAAATATTTGCAAATTTCAATAGGAATACTATTATGGCCGATGGCTTTACCATTATCCATCGTCTCAAGAGCTTCTTTAACCTCTTGAAAGTGAAATAATTTAAACCTAGATAGCAGTCCTCAGGAAAAACTCACCTCCTTTATGGTCTCATATAAATATTAGCTTGAAAAGATAAATCTAATTATTTATTTATTATTTAATTTTGTGATATAGTTAAGGATGAGTGAAGAAGGAAAGTGTATGCTCATATAAATATACATGTTAAGCTAGAAATAGGAAAGGGCACAATATTTTAATAAAAAGAAAAAAAAAAATGGCTGTGAGCTTGTAAGTGCTTTTACTTTTCTTCTTTCTTTGGGTTAAAAAAGGTTTTGATATGAAACCCTTTGTCCCGTCAAACATTATTTTTGGACTTAAAAGGATGAATAAATACAAACATTATGTTATAATATAATTGAGACGATGTGAAAAAAAAAAAAAATAGAGCTCATCAATCTCTTATTGATTAGGTAAAGAGGCTACCATATTATGTTTAAAATTAATATATACAACTTAAATACTTAAATTTTGATAATGTTTATGTAATTAAATAATAATGCTCAAAATACCAACAGGGAGAAACGCAAAAAAAGAAAGCATCGTCACGTTTAATGGCCAGACTTTCCGAAGACTTTTCTAAAGTCCAGGTCGTCGGACCTAGCTTGTCTCGTGCTTGCACTAATTCGCAGTTCTGCTTGTGCAGCTTTATGCTTTATAACAACTAGCTTACCCGGAAGACAAAGAAAGAATGACCTTTCAGCAGAAAACAGGACCAACTAGGGTTCCCACTCTATGGCCTTATTCTCTGAACCTTAGGCAAAAGGGAAAACTGAGATGCAATGTATATAATAATTGATAGGCTGGCACCATTAATGTGACATATGAATTATTAACCATTCTTGCTCATAGCCTCTCATTTTGGATTGAATACATGAAGGATTCTTTTTCATCCATCTGTTGTGAGAACATCTCCATCACTAGATTTCAAACCAATGCGTACGTCTTTTGTGCAAGTTGTAAATCAATAAAGTTAATAAAAGAATATATGGTAAGATATTTCTTGTGGCACTTTATGCTTGAATTGTCAGTATTAGAATGTTCACATGGCATGAATTTTCCAATTAGACTTTTCAACTCCTCCTTCTTCTATTACTTTGTCTTCACCAATCCTTTTTTCCATCAATTATTTGGCACCTGTTCTTTTCTATCACTTTCAATATATATGTAAAAGTGGAGTCATTTTGTTATGGTCAATTGATATTTACAAATTAATTCCACTTCCTCGTATGCATAGTTCTAGCCTAATTCCTCACTGTTCATTTTTTTTTTTTTATACTCACTATTTAAGATTTGGTTTAAGAAATTTTTTTAATTTTCATTTTTGAAATTTTCATTTAAAAAAATGTTCATATATTTTTATATTATTTTTTTCATCTATTCAATACCTATCAACCACATTCAATGAGTTTTATGAACTACTTATATTTCTTGCTAAAATGAAACACTAAAAACAAAAATTTCACTTATTTTCAGTTTTCAGTGTATTTTTAAAAAAAATGTTTCCTTTTACCAAATAGCATTATTTTTGAAAAATTATGAAAAATCTTACATTTTTTTTCCTTTTAAAATATGTATTCTCAAACAAAGGGAAAGTATAAAATATGCTTTCTCTTCTCTTATTTTTTTCTCTCTTAAAATTAATTTACAAACATACCCTTAAAAATAAGAAAGCCGAAAGGGTGTGAGAAATATTGATGGAGAATAGGAAAGAGAGAGAGAAATGGGGAGGGATAGGGGTGCCAGTGGGGTGTGCGAGAGAGTGGGCTGAGAAGAGTATATTCGGAATAAGAAAAAATTCGGTGCTTCAAAAGAATCCCCTGACTGCCCAGATAAACTGTATTCGGGCCCAGAATAAAGTTAATCCACTGCTGTGAATTTGGTCCATTTATCCCAAAATTAGTCCTCAAGGCTCGGGCTCCCAAAGCATATTGCCTTCTTAGTAGCCAACACATAAACAAAAAAAGGATGTACATGTCATAAAAAAAAAAAATTGGTGCAAAGTTAGATTTCAATTAAATTAGAATACTATATAAAGTTTGTATGTAAAAAAGAGGTATATAAAAAGCTAAAAAAAAGAATTTATAAATCTATTTATCTAATCCCGACACAATAATATCTAAGATATTATATCCCATTCTATTTTGTACCTGATAATGTATTCTTTAAAAATATTATAATAAATGTTGAAACAATTTTATTTTTTTAAAAAAAATAAATCCACACTTAACTCCAATTTTTAGGAAAATGGTAAAGGGGAATGCAGAAACTGTAACAATTGATGTTTTAGGAGGAAGAAATACGAAATTTAGTATTTCATAATCAAGAACATTGAAAGAAGAATTTTTACTGTAAGATGAAATTAAATGAAGAGAGATCTGGAACTAAGAAAGTTAGAATGAATCCTCTGAATATGATCCGAACACTATTATGAATGGAAAAACTCTAATGATGACTTTGAAAATGAGGAAGAATATGGATATGGACGTGTTTGAATGATAACTGAAGATGTAACAGGTTGTGTAACTATTGTATGAATATGAAGAAGGTTGGGAAATAGAAAGTAAGAAAAATAACATAAAGCAATTAATTAAGAAAAATACTATGTGACATTGTCTTGTTTGGGAAATAAGTGAAAAATAAGATAAATAAAAGAAAAGTTGATATATTAATTATATGTAGAAAAAAAAAGAGTGAAAAAAAAAAGAAAAAAGAGAGATATATATAAAAATATAAAAAAAATACACAAATATAATATTATTCATATATATATATATATATATATATATATATATATATATATATGTATGTATACATATAAAAGGTCAAATAGCACCATATGAGTATACCAATAGGCAAGTAATTCAAACAAAAGGCATATTTAGTGCTTGTAATGATTCAGTCTAAAAATGAAAGCAGGAACAGATAAGAGTATGACAAACTTTAATATACATTTTTTAATGTGTAAAGAATAAAAAGAAATACTTAATAAAATAATTAAAATAATTCTTATATTGTCATTCAATTAATTCCTTAAGAAGTTAGCGAGAAGAAGAAGCCGAGAAAAATTGAATTTTCTATTCTATTTATCATCCTTGGCGAAAGATAGAAACCATTGTTGACTTGGAATTGTCTTAACCAAGATTTGAGACGGACAGTGAATATACCTAAGATAAAATTAGGGATGAATTGAATTAAATTTCTAATAATGCCACAAAACACCTAATACTAAATTTTAACTTAGTTATATTTTTAGAGTTACTTAACCCAAATTAAAACATCATTTATCAATTGATTTATGCACTCCACAGTAAAGAAGAGTGCGCAAGAACATTTACGTACTTAGCTGGATCGATCATTGGTATTTCAAAAAATTAATTCCACTTCCTCGTATGCATAGCGTCCTAGCTTAATTCCTCACTGTTTAATTTTTTTTTTTATGATTGTATCCTCACTATTTAAGATTTGGTTTAAGAAATATTTTGTATTTTCATTTTTGAATTTTTTATTTTAAAAGATATGTTCATCTATTTTTATATTACTTTTTTTGTTTTTTTATTCATTCAATACCTATCAATCACATTCAATGAGTTTTATGAACTACTTACGTTTCTTTCTAAAATGAAATACTAAAATTAACTTTTTCACTTATTTTCAGTTTTCAGTGTACTTTAAAAAAGGTTTCCGTTGACCAGATAACATTATTTTTATTTTTACTGAAAATAAAACAAAAAAAAAAAAATTAAAGCAATGCAGATAAACATGCAAATTTTCGGAAGCTTGCTCTTCAGAGAAGAGATACAGTTAATGCAGTTAATGGAGTACGACTTCGATAGAAACGAGAAATGCAGGTAGTCCTCATTCATATGTTAGGATATTTAATTCCTTTACATTTCTTTTTTTACTTTTTAATACAATTTTTATTTGGCCATGCTTGACATTTCACGTTTCTTTCACTTCCTTGAATAGTTTTGATACGTATTAATGATCAACTTTTATATTCAAGTTTAACTCAATAAACAATTTAAGAAATATTATAATTTTTTTTCCTTAAACTCCTATAAAAATTTATAGTATAATTAAAAATGGTAAGAAATTTTGATATTTATTTTTAAATTTTTACTCAATTTAAATCACACGTTCACTTAGCGTTAAGTTCTACATCTGACTCGACATTTTTTTGCTTACAAGAATTATAGAACCCGACCCAATTCAAGCTATATCCAATCTCAAAAATAGTACATATCATGTATCTTTTCCACTTTTCTACTACTGATTCATTAAAAGTTTTTTTTTTTTTTCTTTGTTACCGTTGGGTTCTAGATAATTATTATAAGATAATATTTGGGAAGATATCACTTTTATTTTATTTTTATCAGAAAGATATCATTAATCTATATCCTAATGCTCAAGTAAGTAAAGAACATGACTCAATTAATGAAAGAATATTAATTAGTTTGTATGTTGCATCGTGGGTTCATTTTTTCATTGGTCAACAGTTGTATATTGTTGATTCGAACAGAATAATTCTATGTTAGTTTAAACTAATTCCTTATATATATATGAGTTTAAACTAATTCTAGGTTAAGTCTAGGCCCTGCTGCCATATGAACAATGTTTTTTAATTTTTGTTTTGTTTATTTACATATAAGATATCTCCAAATTTTTTGGTATGCACAAATTTTCCATTAGAGCATACCTCACCAACTACTATGTGATTAAAAATTTTCTATTAAGTCAATGGAGGTGGCTGAATTTTAAGATATCAGCTTAAATTTTGAAATTGCAAATATTATTAGGAGAAATTTATTGATTTCTTTATTATTTTGAACAAAAATTAATTTTGTGCTTAAAAGGTGTGAAAAATATATTTTATAAAAAAAATCTCACCTATAATGTTTCAATAAAATATATAATCATCCCGTGTGCTTTACTCACTTTAAATTTTCCCTTGGTGTGCCACCTGCATGGATATGAACTTTTTCGCTGTCAATAATGTACTTTATTCACTTTGATCCCTATTTTGAGGTCAAAGCAAACTCAAGCATAGATCAGTTACCAAGCCCGCAATAAATGCACCTCTTCTAAAGCCTCCCAACTATTATTTCATGTGATCCCCTTTCTACTCACCCAGATTTCTCCCCAAGAAAAGAAGGGAAAAGTTGCACTTTACATATTTTCTCTCATTTTCCATCCCACCAAACAAACACTATATGCAGCTATAGTGGTTTGTAGAGGTGGGAACTGGATAATGGGAATGACTCAGTTCATCATTTTCTCCTTCACTTTCTTCCATTTGCTATCACCAATTTACACTTTACCTCTTGCACCTGCTCTCTACGTTTTTGGGGATTCATTGTTTGACAGTGGAAACAACAACGTGCTACCCACTTTTGCCAAAGCAAATTACTTGCCTTATGGTGCTGATTTCCAGAAGGGTGCCACTGGAAGATTCACTAATGGCAGAAACGTTGCTGATTTCATAGGTAAGTAACTGCATATTTATTTCTTTTCCATGCTTAGCAATCAATTTTCTTTTTGTGGTTTTCTGAAATTTTCTTCTTTTTCTTTTTTTTTTTTTTCCTTTGATGGGTAGCTGAGTTTCTTGGATTGCCATATCCTCCACCATACATGAGTTTAAGACATTTAGAGTCGTTAACTGGAATCACTTATGCATCTGGCTCTTGTGGAATTCTACCAGAAACTGGTACAACATATGTAAGTATATAAAGCTAATTAACTCAGTTTAATTCTTCCTCTCTTTCTTTCTTTGCGAATAAATATATGCTCCATTCTTCTTCTTCTTCTTCGTACCTTTTTAGCTATTAAGGGTTACTGATATATTTTGTATGAGTGGATATTTGCTATAGGATCAATCTACCAGTTCATTTTTTTTACCCTTTTAGTTCAAAGCACTTTATTTTATATAAATTTTAGTGGAAAATAAGAATTTTTAATCATATATACGGATAACAACTACTTGATATTAATTAATTATAGTATCCAATTTCCCATCTTGTAGTACTTTGGCTTCTAATTAATATGTGTTATTTTGTCCAATGGACTAATACATTTTATCATCTTATTTTTTAAGTAAAATCACACTACATTTTCGTCCCTTCTGTTTGTAGCCTTTCTCAATCTATATACTTCCTGTTTTATTTTATTGAATTGAGTTCTTCTAAAAACTCTAGTTGTTTTATTGAATTTAGTTTTGGATAGAGTTATAGAAATTTTAAGAGTTTTTTTTTTTATGTGACAGATTCTGAATTATGAATAATAATAATGTGTATGTAGTCATTCAATTATGTTACAAATTAAAATTAGACCTGATAAATAAATAAAATTTTATGAAGACTCAATTGAATGAATACAAAATCCAAGTTGAAATTGTAAAAAAGCTGCAAATTTAGAGACCTAAAATGTAAATTGACCCATTTTCTATATTGAAGAAGTGTCCAACATTCTTCTGATCTCTTTCTTTCTCTCGATTAATTAATTCATAAGCTTCCATCATATCAACAATAAATTAGAAATTAAAGTTAGAACTTACGTGTAATACATGTTATCTATAATATCTATTAGATAATTAATTAAAGCAATATGTATGTGTTGCAGTAGCCAGCAAACATTAATGAAGGAATCTTCATAGTGTAGGAATGGGTCACCATTGTATCCACTAAGAAACTTATAATATATTAGGCACCCAATCATGATGCTACATGCCAACTAAATTAATATAATTATAAGACTAATTAAATTATACTTTGTTAAGGTCCTTGAGATTAAGCATATGTATTAATTCCTTTTTGTTTCTTAAAGAGACTTCTGTATATATATATTTTTTAGCATAATAAAAATCACAATATTTTCTTTTAGAACTTTAATCTTCTATTAAGCCTTAATATTACATAAAAATTTACTTCAAGTTATACTTGATGAAAGATTTCTGAAATTTTAAACATTTTTTTTTTTTTTGGTAATCTTAACAAACTTCAACGAAAATTTTATGTCATTTTAATTACTCTAGCTAAAAATATAGTTCTTTGTATTATATTTGAATAAAATTCCAATAGATAGATCAAACAATAGTTTATAATAAAAGGATAAATTAACTCACCCATAAAGTAGTGGATAGCCACTGAATTATAAACAATCTGAGAAACAAACACCTGAGTGTGGATGAAGCTGGAGCTGATTCTGGAAAAGCCAAACCTTTATGGACTATAGTGTAGTGGTGGGTGAGTGGAGTAGTTCTTCTCTTAATTGTTCTATTAATTACATAAATAAATTAAGTTGATAATTCTGCCTATAGTTATTATTACCATTAATTTTCTAAAGTTGATTATAGTGCAGTGGTCTTTGCCCGAATACTCTGTTTAGCTTTAAAATGTCCACTCTTTAGGAAAAACAGGAAAGTCCTAATTAAAAGAAAATCTAGATTTTGCAGTGTTGCTATTTATGTGACAAAATCAAACGCACTTGGATTCTATGTTGGTTAAGGGAGAAACTCCATTAAATAGAAGGTCATACTCACATGTTAGTTACCTTGCATCACTTTCAGACTATTATGTATAATTGAGTCTTAAAAAAAGAATTTTTTGTTATCTATCTCAATTAATTTTCATTTTGATAGTTTTGGCAATGATTTTAAGTTCAAAGTATAGAATCTGTAAATTTTGAAGATGATCTCAATGCCACGAGTTAATATATTGTGTCACTTGATTTTCTGTTCTATTCATTTTAATTGTTAAAAACATTATAAAATAATATTGCATGTATTATTTTATGATTTTTAACTAATAAAAAAATGTACAAAAATAAATAAAGTAAAGAATGAGATCGAAAATGTAGCTCCCCACTCAGTCATGAATTGATAGGTTTTTTGGACTTAAAATTTATGATTGTAACTTATGTGTCTTTTTATCATTTTCTAATTGTAATTGTAACTAATTTCGTCTTCCTTTAATTTTCTTATCATACCAGCAAGCTAAGCAGAAAATTAGCTTTGCAGGGAAAATGCCTAAATTTGAAGGAGCAGATTAACTTGTTTCAGAAAACAGTAGAGAGGACATTACCCACAAAGCTGAGAAACTCAAACCAGTTATCTGAACATTTGTCAAAATCCATTTATGTTTTCTCAATAGGCAGCAATGACTACATCAACAACTACCTTGAAAACAAGTTTTTTGACACAAGCAAGCGTTACACCCCTCAGTCATTTGCTCAACTCCTTATTGGCAGGCTTTCCCAGCAATTAGAGGTAACAAAGAAAAAAATATATTTATCACCAACCTTAACCCACAATTTTCTTTTGGGTTTTCATGCACATTATCTGTTTGGTTCAATTTGTTTTGATTGCAGAGATTACACAACTTGGGAGCTAGGAAGGTTATAATGTTTGAAATAGGACCCATAGGGTGTATCCCATCAATCTCAAGGAAATATAAACACTCAGGTCAATGTTTGGAGGAAATAAATCAAATGGTGTCATGCTTCAACCAGAGGCTCCCTGCAACGCTAAAAAGACTGACATCAAGTCTCCCAGGCTCAATCTTTGTCCTAGGTCGCGCCAATTCTCTAGGCTATAACGCAATTCAAAACCCTTCCAATTATGGTAAAAATCAAAAACCCTAGATCTAGTAACTAGGGAACATTAATAATCTTTACTTTCAATCTTAATTTCTTACCCATATATGTTGTTGTTTGTTTTGTAGGCTTGGTAGATGGAAGCAATCCATGCTGCACTACTTGGGGTAATGGGACTTCAGGCTGTATTCCATTGTCAAAACCATGCCAAAACCCTAATGTACACTTCTTTTGGGATGCTTTTCATCAAACAGAGACTGTGTATTCAAAGATAGCCACTCAGTGTTTCAATGGTACATCAATTTGCACACCGGTGAACATTCAAAAGCTTATCAAATTGTAAAATTGGAACGAATGAATGGGTAAATATATAAAAAATCAAGTGAACATAACTGGTGATATATCTAACAGTCTCTCGATAGGTTATGTATCGATGGTGTATGGTTACTTTTTTTTCTGGTTATTTTATACTAAGTGGGGTTCTTACATGGTCTAGGGTTTAGGTATTACTTATATTCATAAACAGAATCCAATAAACATGTTTTCAAAAACTAAAAAGTGAAAATGAAACACGTTTTAAGAAATAAAAACATGGAAAAAGAAATAAGAAAACATTTCCTAAAACAAACAGACTTAAAATTGTTGGCTTGTCTAGTAGTCGCCACTCATAATGTTGATTTGATCATGGAAGTATTCTTATACTTTGTAACCCAAATAAAAAAAAATATGGAATTGTTATTCTATATGAATCTGATTTCATTGAAGTAGGAATCAATATTCTCATTTTGAAAAGTGACATCATTCATTCTATACGTCTAAATCATCATCTTAAATTTCATAATGGGATTACATTGTTTTATATTACCTTTTAAATTAATGATTTAAATATATTACAAGTTCTTGTAGTTTCATCCATTTTTTAATTAGGTCTTCGTAGTTAATTTTTCTCTTTTGGAATCCTTGTAGTTTCAATATTTTTTAATTGAGTCCCTATCATCATTTTCAATTATAACACCGTTAATTTTGTGATAATGTTGCTAACAATGCATTTGTGTCAACACGAAAATGCTAATGTGACACCAGAGTAGCACAACATTTGCCACCTCATAAACTTTTTCCTCTCCTTCCCTTCACTCCCCTCATCCCTTTTGGAAGCCCTGCACATCTGTGGAGATGTTTCCTAAGCGATGATGGTCGGTTGTTGAGCGATGCATGACACGAGCATTGTTTCTTTCCTTATTTGTTTCTCTGCCAGCACCATTAATCGTGAAAATGTATATTGGATGCTCGTGCTTGGTGATTTGGGTGAATTTGCAAAAAAACCCAATTGCCCACTTATTGGCACTGCGCCTACAAATGATTTGACTTTAATTGTGAATTCATCCATAATTTTTGTCTTTTTTTTTATGGTTAATTTATTTGAACAACTCTGGTGCATTGCCACCCTAAGTAATTAGGTAATCGGGCTCAAGTAAAACTGCCCAGAATTATCTGCAGGGCTGCATCATAATGGAAGAAGGTAGGAAGTGAAGAGAAGAAAAAGTTGGCGAGGTGGCAAACTTTGTACTACTTCAAAGCCACATCAGCTTTTTTTGTCAACATATAAATACATAATCCACATCATCATAAAATTAATGGTGTTATAATTAGAAATAATGATAAGAATTCACTTATGGTTATAACTATAAAGGCCCGTTCGATGCACTGATAAAGAAAAATAAAATAAAATAAGTTATTTTATTATATTTTTATTTTTTGTTTGATAAATTAATAAAATATGATAAGGTTTCTTATTTCATTCTTTTATTCTAATTAAAATCTAATATTAAAAAAAAAATGAATTAAAAAATAGTCAAGATAAAAAAATTTCTTTCCTCTATATACCCTTCTCTTCCTCGACCTCCTTTCTCCTCCCTGCTATTCACCAAACCGACATAGGGGTAAGTTAACCAAAAAGGGAATAGAACCCTAGTTTCCATTCGTCATCTCCATCTGTCTTCTCTCACACTCGTAGTCACATAGCCATCTGCGATTCCGGCGACTCAGAACAAGATCCGATGGGGGGAAGCTAGAGGAGGACGACGTAGAGGATCTCGACTTTTTGCTGCCGCCGCGGCAGGTGATAGGTCCAGATGAGAACGGGATAAAGAAGGTGATTGAGTACAAATTCGATGAAGATGGCAATAAGGTGAAGATTACTACCACCACTCGCGAGCTCGCTAATGCTCGCCTCAGTAAGCGTGCCCTTGAGAGGCGATCCTGGGCTAAGTTCGGTGATGCTGTTCGCGAGGATGTTGGTAGCAGGCTCACCATGGTTTTCACTGAGGAAATCCTCCTCGAGCGACCTAGGGCTCCAGGTTTGTTTATTGTCTTGAAATTATGGGTCTGATGAAAAATCTTGTCTTGGATAAATGCTAGCTGAATTTCCCGGGATTAAAAAGTTAATCTTTCTTGTTACTGAAGATATGGAGAAATTGATCATTTTTCCGTGTTACATTCTGGGTCTTTTTTTTTAATATGCAATAATATCTTTTCTGGTTTCTGGATGGGTAATGTAACAAAGGGTCGTAAATGTTTCAAGTAGAAATTATTTGCTCTCCAATTGGTATTTAGAGTCTCTGATGAATTGGAATTATGTACTCATAATACTCTGTTCCAATTGTTAAATTGCTTCCTTTTCAATTTTCATACTTCTGCAGTTAGTCAAGTGCCTGAACAAACTTGGGTTTATGTTTTCTTCTTTAAAGAGAATACACAAGTTTTGCTGTATGATTTTACTTCAGTGTCCATGACCACTTAGGTCTGGTGTTTATCTGTGTGTTTCTCATGTTTTTACCCATGTTGTTGCATCAATCTATCGATTATCATCTATCTATGTAACGCATGATTGTTTACAGGTAGCAAGGCAGAGGAACCAAAGGCTGCTGGAGACCCATTGGCTCAATTCCAGAAAGGTGGTGGTGCTGTTCTCATGGTTTGTAGGACTTGTGGTAAGAAGGGTGATCACTGGACATCAAGGTGTCCTTACAAGGATCTTGCCCCACCAGCCGAAGGGTTTGTTGATAAGCCTGCTTCAGCAGAAGCTGGAACTGCTGCTTCTGGTTCCAAAGCATATGTTCCTACTGGTTTGAGAGGAGGAGTTCAAGATAGGTCCGGCTCAGACATGCGAAGAAGGAACGACGAAAATTCTGTCCGGGTCACCAACCTCTCTGAGAATACAAGAGAGCCCGATTTGCTTGAGCTGTTCCGTCCTTTCGGTGCAGTGAGCAGAGTCTATGTTGCTGTTGATCAGAAGACTGGCATGAGCAGAGGATTTGGTTTTGTTAACTTTGTAAACAGGGAAGATGCACAGAGGGCCATTAACAAGCTCAATGGATATGGTTACGACAATCTCATCCTTAGAGTTGAATGGGGGACGCCAAGAACAAACTAAAATTTGTATTGCTTTCTCATGTCTTATAACCGATGTTTTGAATCTCTATTTATTTTGCAACTAGGGTGTTGTATCTCAACATCTTTTTGAGGTTGATTTTACTTATAAAAGAACTTCCATTAAGAATTCTTGCCTGCTAAATAACTTGTATATTACTAATGGATTCTAGCTTCGCTAGTATTACTCTCCCCCAACTGTTTATAGGAAGTTCAATCTTGAAAGTAAGATGGAGAATGACAAAAAAAAAACAGATTCATTTATACACAAATATTCTATTTTGTATTTTTTTTTTTAAAAAAAATTGATGGTTTTCTATTATATGTTTCCAATGTGGCTAGATATCATAAGCTTTGGGTAAAGAATGACTTTGTTGTGGCCATTACCAAAACCAAAAGGAGGAATTCTCTTCGATTTCTTACGAGGTTACAATGCTATACATAATACATGCATATTCTTCAAAATACTTTCACAAGCTGATTATACAAGTTAGTGACAGATAAACTATCTCATGAAGCCTTTTTTGATATTTTAATCAAAGAATTATATTAAAAATTTATTTTTAAGAAATTATATATAATTTTTAATAAGAGTAATTTTGTCATTTAAAAATATTTTATATCATACGTTGTTACTATCTAGTTCATATCAAACACATGATATAATAACATAATCCTATCCAATATATTATCTTGTGTGCATTAAACACTGAATATGATAAAAGTTTATCAGGTTATTATCCTGTTCTCTTATCCTATCCTCTCTTGTTTTATCATGTGCCCTAAACAAGCTCTAAAGGCTCTAAGAGAGGAAAAGAAAGTATGGGGACCTAGTTAAACAATGGATGAAAATATAGAGACCTTCCATATCTTTAAACGATGAAAATATAGGGACTTAGTTAAACCGTTATAATTTTGGATGGATGACAATTTTTTTCCTATATCCTATCCCACTTATTGTCTCAATCAAAAGGGATAGAACCAAAAAGTGAACGCCGAAGTAAGGGTCCAATTTACTAGTCTTTCACTCCGTAAAGCTTGCCTGAGACTATTCCAATTTCCAGTCAACAATGGTTGCTATGACCAGAAAAATTGAATAGAAAATTCAATTTCGCTCAGCTTCTGACAACCTGCTTAATCAATTAATTGTATGAGAATCAGATTCTGGGTGCGGATCAGGTAAACTCCAAAAAATAAAAAAAATGATCCCCATTCGTGCTTTCAGATTCATCTTATTTTCCTTCTTTCTGCAACTTTGCTCCACAGTTACTCATGGAAAGTGTCCACCTTCATTTCACTGCGGAAACCTTGGTGACATTCGTTTCCCTTTCACCAACACAGAACGCCCTGACTGTGGCCTATTGACGATACATAACTGCGAAGATCGGGACCCAGAAGCTATCAAAACAATCAAGAGCAAGGGAAAATGGTTCTTTGTTACAATTTTAAACGACTCCACCATTTCATTTACAGACAATTATCTTCACGACAATTTGCTATCCAGATCGTGTGGGATCTTCAGCCAGAATTCTACTTTCACTGCCGATTCTCCCTTCTTCAATGCTTCTATGAAACCTAGTGTGATCTTGTTCACGTGCAGCCGTGCTCTTAATCTCAGCGTTGCTTCGCCTTTCTCTAAATCTACAATATGTCCTCAGCAAGATATCTTCTACAATAAGTTTGAGGATTCAGTTACTCAAGATTTCTTCAGCCTGTATACTTACAAATACTATTCTGAAAAATGTCTAATGGTTCAGCTTCCAGCCATTGGCGATGGTCTCGAGCCCAATGCCACAGTTGACCCTTTCAACTTAGTGTCTGATGAGATGACCATTGAAGTTCAGGTGAACTCTGGATGTTCTTCCTGTTACCATCTAAATGAAGGACAATGCCAACTTGATGAGAACCGGAAGTTCTTTTGTGCCCGAGGTAAAGTGTACGAATGAACCCTCTGTTTAGGGATGCAGATTCACTTAAATTGAATAAAGTGATAATATGGTGTAATATGAACCATCAAATAAATGATTTGTGTATAATCCATCTAATGATTCATCTTGCTCCTTGTCATTCACTATAGTGACTTTAACTCTAGTAAATTCAAGCACCTTGTTTGGTTCTGTCCAATATGCAGTCATTCTCAAATTTGTCTTTTAAGAAAGAGTTCATTGCAAAACAAGATCTGGAGTTCTTAATTTCTTATCAGTTTCTCTCCTTGTTGGTCTTTGGGTACTCCTCACTGCTAATTTCACTGAAAAAAAAAAAAATATAGTAATTTATACTAGTTTTACTTAGGCAAACTCCTCATCACTTATTGAACAAACTTACTTGTTATTGTTATTCTACTTAGGCAAACTAGTGCTTGTCAACTAAACCATATAATACAGCAATTCGATCTTAACTAGGTCCGGTTACTCTGCTGTGTCTACTTATGTTTTTTTCGTTCATTTGGTGTTGTTGAAATTATTCTTATAATTTTGTCTTCTTTTTCATGACTTGCAGAGAAAGAGAAAAGTAGAAAGGTGCTGGTGGCCACAGGTAAGACACATCTAGAAATTAGTAATTAGTTATGTTTGCCATTTTGGTTTACACAGGGACATTTTTACATTTTTTTTTAATGCGAGACTAAATTCAAAATTTTGGCTTAGAATGTTGAAATTTTTGACTTGTTAACATAATTAGACCATTTATAAAAACCCAGATTAATAAATGTGGGTATTTTGCAGTAATAGGCCAGTTGTAATAAATTATGTTTTGGGCTCAATGTGTTAAATCCTACACAAATTTAATAGTGCCGCTTGTGTGTATTGAGTAACCATAATAAACAAGTTAACCTAATTTGAGTGAGACATTGACATAGGAGAATGATCCTTGCCTATAAATGTAGTGTATTTGCCCCATTGAGAATACACATAAAAAACACATTTAGGTCAAGAGATCACTTACTCTCATGATTTTTCTGAGACTATTGGTTATGGATTCCTTTACAATCTCTCCAGGTCTGCCTCTAACTAGTAATTCCTTGCGATAGCATGTCATGAAACAGAGATCCTAGTCAAATTCTTCATAGAATTCCTTAAAGCTCAACTAAATTCCATTGAATTGATATCTTGTAGGTGGCAATAATTTAATTTAGACCCCAATTAAGCTGGAACTCAATATTTTCTAGGACACATCCCTTTTCATATTTATCAAGGTACATATGCATGAACAATTTTTCTGGCTTGCTAATTGATCTTTCCGAAGGCTGTTACTTTCTTATATTTCCTCTAAATTCTTTCATTTTAATTTAAAAATATTGCAGTTGCATCAGTTACTGGGGCCCTAGGAGTGGTAATGATCTTGGCTTTCTTCTTACGAAGATGCTTTTGCAAGAAAGAGAATCCAACCCACCAAATAATTGAGATATTTCTTAAACAGCATGGACGCCTTGCTGCCAAAAGATACAGTTATTTGGAGGTAAAGAAAATTACCAATTCCTTCAGCAACAGATTAGGACAAGGAGGTTATGGTATTGTGTTCATGGGGAAGTTACAAGATGGAAGTCTTGTTGCAGTGAAGGTTTTAAGTAAATTGAAAGGTAATGGAGAAGAATTCATTAATGAAGTTGCTAGTATTAGCATGACCTCTCATGTCAACGTTGTTAGTCTTCTTGGATTTTGCTTGGAAGGCTCCAAACGGGCTTTGATTTATGAGTATATGCTTAATGGGTCTGTTGAGAAGTTTATATATGACAAAAAAGATAAATGGAAGCTCAATCTTCAGTTGAGTTGCAAAACTATGTACAAAATTGCAATTGGTGTTGCTCGAGGATTAGAATATTTGCACAGAGGTTGCAACACTAGAATCTTACACTTTGACATAAAGCCTCACAACATATTACTTGATGAGGACTTCTGTCCAAAAATTTCAGACTTTGGACTTGCTAAAATATTCCCAGGAAAAGAAAGTATGATATCTTTATTAGATGCAAGGGGAACTGTAGGGTATATTGCTCCCGAAGTGTTCTCAAGACATTTTGGTAGAGTATCTCATAAGTCTGACGTCTTTAGTTATGGAATGATGATTTTAGAAATAATTGGGGCAAGACAAAGTAATAATGTTAAAGTTGATTGTTCAAGTGACATATATTTTCCTACTCTGATTTACAAGCGCTTTGAAATGAATCAAGATCTTGGATTGTGGTGTGTTAAAAATGAGAATGATAAAGAAATGGTGAAAAAGATGATAACTGTGAGCTTCTGGTGCATTCAAACAGACCCTTCAAATCGGCCAGCAATGAGTAGAGTGGTGGAAATGCTGGAAGGAAACCTCAAATCCTTGCAAGTACCTCCCAAACCTTTCTTGTCTTCTCCTCCGGCATCTCCCCGGCGTTATTCAACTGAAATATCTGAGACAGTCTAGTCTACGATATTATTACGATGTAATTAGCTCTGGACATTCTGGGACATTGTCTTTGTTCTCCATTTCCTAAGTCTTACTCTCATCTTTATGGATTTGTAATGGTATATTATGTTCATTCGCTTTATGGAAATTTATTTAATTTTCAGATGATTCACAGCCCTCCATTACTTTATCTAATGGTGAAGCACATTAAACCTGCGTAATAAATGAAGTGATTTGTTATCCTAACTCAGCCATATGATCGTCAAACAATAATGGAATGATATGAGGTAAGTCAATGTTCCAAATCATCCAATGCACCAAATCGTTGTAACATTCTTTTGGTGCAATGTATACCAAATCTCTGCAACTTTCTAATTCCTATAGCGACAACCTAATGAGAGTATAGCGACAAATTAAGAAAGGTAAAAAGTTTGAACTGAGCCTCCTTTCAAGAAATGCACATCTTCCTTCAACACTGACTTCTGTTTGCACATATCATATAATGTTCTGCTGAAAAGAACTTGAAAAGGGCTCCAATTTTGTTGTTTTCCTATTGTCTCTACATGTTATTTGGGCCTTATTGCTGCAGTTTCAACAGGAAACACCTGAAAGCAGCTTCTTTCATTTTTGCGATCAGAAAATATTGGTGATCTCAATAGATCTTCTCTGCAAATTATATCTGGAATACGGCTTGTTGAGCTGAGCCAAAGCATCAGAAGAGGTCCAAAACTGTCCTTCATTAAAGGAGCTTGGGTGGATCAAAGTTTTGGTTTGAAGACTTCTTTTGAAGAGGTAGTCAGAAATGTTTACAGAAGCCAAGTTAAAGAGAGGTGGACTTTGTAATCAAGGTACTTCTTTCATTTACATTATTGTTCCTTTTCTTTGATCTGTGAGAAGCAATTAATTAATTAATGAAGAGAAAAAACACCTTTTTAGTCTTTGTGAAATACGATTTCTTCATATTCAAACTCTATTCGATTGCTTATGCTAGCTCTTGTTAATATTCAAACTTTAATAATCTTTATTTCCATCTTAACTTCCTAACCGTATACGTTGCTGTTGTATATTTTGTAGGCTTGATGGATGGAAGCAATCCATGCAAGACTACTCGGGGTAATGGGACTTTAGGTTGTATTCCATTGTCAAAACCATGCCAGAACCCTAATGTGCACTTCTTTTGGGATGCTTTTCATCAAACAGATACATCAATTTGCAAACCGGTGAGCATTCGAAAGCTTGTCAAATTGTAAAATGTGAACGAACGAATGGGTAAATATGTGAAATATCAAGTGAACATAACTGGTGATATGTCTGTGTGAAAAGAAACAAAGACACTAAGTTCTATAACTGGCTGCCTTTGTCATCTATAAAAAAATCCTAAAAGCTGATTTGGAACACATAATGAAAATCCATAGAATTGGAATTAAAATAGAAAAGGAATATGAATTAATCAGAATGGATGAAATGACTGTTCCACTCCATAATTTGATAGTTGATTGAATGAAATCATAATTAGTTTCAATAACAATAACGTTTTTTATTCAAGATAAAATAAATTGCTGATTCTAAAGAGTATGAAATGAATACTCTACCTGTTAAGGTAGGAATTAAGCTTCCTATTTTTATACAATTAAGCATGCAATAAAATGGCTATTCCATATCTCTTTTTGCTATAAAACAAAGAAAGTGGTAAGACTCTTTCTACCAAAAGGCAAAAGCAAACCTATGTTAATTATACAGTTGAACTTCATGTAGCTAGCTAATTAGTTGGTGAAACTTTTTGAGTGTTAACAGGTATTACTTCCTCTTGATTTCTGGGAAGGTTTTTGTTAGACATGGATTCACTGCAACCGACACAATATATTTTGTTTAAATTTTTATTTTATTTATTTAATTAATTATTTAAATTTTTTTATTTTTTTTTATTGCATCTTATTTTCTTTTATATATATAAAAAAAAGAATAAGAAAAGAAAAGGAAATAGCGACAGAAAGCAGGAGAAAAAAAGAAGAAAGGAAAGAACGAAAGAGAGGTGGAAAAGAGAAGAAAAAGAAAATAAGGAAAAAGAGAAAAAAAAAACAAAAAACAAAAGGCAAAAAGAATAATCGAGAAGCTGAAGATGGTTGAGGAGAAAGCGGAATTCGCGGAGGAGGAAAAAATGATGGGATCGCTAAGGGAAGCATATAGAAGGAGCGGTTAGATGAGATTGAGGGAAGAGAGCAGAGAGAGCTAGAGAGCGACAGAGGAATCGGAGCACAGAGAGTGAGATTGAGAGCTTGAGGGAAGCGAGGAAGAGAGTAGAGTGAGAATGCTGTGGGAGGAATCGGAAAGGAGAGAGCGAGAATAGAGAAGAATCGAAGAAGAAGAGAGTAGAAGGAGAAGTTGTGAGAGCAATCGGAAGAGAGAGCGACTGTAAGAAAGGGAAGAGTGGAAAAGGAAGAGAAAGCTACCGAAAGAGAATAGAGTGCGATCAAAGAAGAGATAAAGAGATTAAAAGATCGAGGAAGTGCCAGAGACTCAGCTATATAGCGGGGTTGTGTTGAGGTTTCTATTGGGGATTTAAATAATTCGATTATTATGTAATTTTGTGGTCTGAGCTCACATTCTGGTAACGATCACTACCAATTTCAGTTAAAGCATTTGTGAGCGATGAATATGCTTCATGCTCTACTCCTCGTTAATTTCTTTGTTCTTCACCGGTTCTGTTTTTAGTTAGATTTATTTGCGACAATGAATTTCTTGCCGTATGATGCTGCTCTGTTTTCCTCTTGAGAGTTATGATTTTGGAATTGATTGAATGAATTATCTCGTTTATGGAAGTATTTGATTAGGTTAGATGTATTTGATATGGTATTTTATTGTTCTATATGTTTGATTTTACAAAATTATGGAGACTCTTTAATGGAACAAATTATTTCTGTCTAAAGTGGTCTTTGAATGATGGTTATTTAGAAGAAAGGGGTGTAAATAGGAATCGGTGGGGTGTGGCAAGAAAATAATTGGTTCAGAATAGGCACTGGGCTCAGGTAAAAAAAAGAAACAAGGTTCATTGTCAGGCCCAATAGGCTTCAGGGTACTGAAACGGGTGTAAATAGGAATTGTGGGGTATAGGAAGAAAACAGTGAGATCTGTAGGAGAAATAGATGTAAATAGGAATTGTGGGAGTGTGGAAAGAAAAGAGTTGGTTAGGAATGGAGTAGTAGAAGAAAGGGCGTAAGTAGGAATTGTGGGGGTGTGGAAAGAAATCTGATTGTAGAGGAAGGGGTGTAAAAAGGAATTATGGTGTGAAAGAAAGAGGAGTGTCGGAAGAAAAAATGTGTAGTAATTTGTATTTGATGCTACTTTTCTCATCTAATTTTTTATGTATCCCGCTCTCAATTTTAAATTGTAATTAATATACACAAACTTTATGATGGATTTAAATTTTTAAAATCTCAAGGCCTCTCACTTATCATGGAAGAATAGGTAGTCCGGTCTTTTATAAGATTAAGCTTACTATATCTAACCTAAGTGAGGATAAACATTATCTAGAGGGACAATTTATCTGTCTTGAAGGATGGAAGGACTGTAGGTTCATATAAAAAATTCATGCATACATATTTATCTTTCTGCCATTGTTTTAAAGATTATAATATTTATTTTAGGGATCCCGAGGCCCCTCACTTATCATAGAAGGATAGGTAGTCCGGTCTTTTATAAGGCTGAGCTTACCATATCTAACCTAGGTGAGGATAAGCGCCATTTGGAGGGACAGTTTATCTGTCTTGAAAGATGGAAGGGGCCCTAGATTCATCTAGAAAACTTATGCATACATATTTATCTTTCTGTCATTACTTTAAAGATTATAATATTTATTTTAACAAAAAATAAAATATGATTTCGAGTCTTATCTTATCTTGCATAACCAATTTGGGTAATTATTTTGGACAAATAACCTAACACTTTCCTCACACGTAATTGACTCCCGAATTCATTTCTAGTTTGTATTTCATTGCCTTTCAAAAAAAAAAAAAACATAAATTTTGAAATAAATAAGGTTTTCAATTATATCTTAATTCTTAAACAATTAATAACGACTCAGAATTATTTTTAAAAAAATAAAGTTACTTTCATTCTTTGTAGTAGTGTTTTTACTTCAAATGGTACGTTATGAGAATCATCACCACGACCCAATGGAATTTAAAAATCTAAGAATTCTTTCTTGCTTTTTCTTTGTCCAAAAAATTAGAAGATTCAACATTGATCCAACCCAGAAGCACTTAGCTGTTGTTAGTCTGTGACTAATGACAATTCATCTCTCGTTAGGCTCATCACGTGACGGCAGAAGTGAACTCATAGGTAGAGAACGCAACCAATGAACTAATAAAGGAGATACTTCCCACAGGTTCCTTAGACAGTGATACAAGGCTACACTTCAAAGGAGCATGGGATGTAAAGTTTGATGCATCAAAGAGTACAACAAAGAATTTCAACCTTCTCAATGGGGAGACTGTATAGGTTCCCTTCATGACCTCAAAGACATATAAAGAACATTATTACAGATCTTTTGATAGTTTTAAAATACTTTAAATTCCTTATAAAAGTGGAAACATCCCACTAAAGTTCTCCATGTATTTCTTTCTTCCTCGTGAGAAAGATAGCCTTCAAAGCTTGATTCATTCATTAAATTCGAACCCTAGATTCTTGAATCAAGATTTCAGGCTAGAGAAAGAAGAAATTCCTGATCTTTGATCCCAAGGTTTAAATTCCCATTTGAGTTTGAAGCATATGACAGCATGAAAGAATTAGTACTTGCATTGCCTTTTTCTCCTGGTGAGCTAACTGAAGTGTCTGATTCTCCCGGAAGGGGCAACCTTTTTGTGTCGAAGATGTTTCACAAGGCCTTTATTGATGTTAACGAGGAAGGAACTGAAGCTGCAGCTACCACTGCTCTTTTGTTTAAGGCCTGCTGTCTCAAGCTCCCCATTCCAAGCTTTGTGGCTGACCATCCATTCATGTTCATGATAAGGGAAGAGACTTCTATGGCTGTGTTCTTCATTGGAGGAGTGCTCAACCCACTCTCAACTTCTTAATTAAAAGTTCATTTACATGTGGAACCACTCTTGGATTCTTGATGTATTGAAAGGAATAATGTCTTGTATTTACTTGTTGGGGAAAATATACACTTCATCCTCAAGTATAGTTAATTTTTTTCCATCTCGTTCAACTCTATTTATTATTTGTTAGATTCCCGTTTGATGTTTAAATTTTTCTTTTCCATTTTGTCTTTTTATCACTCATAAAATCCCTACTAATGGCAATGACTGAGTCATCTTAGTTATGTAATTGATATAATTTAGAAAATCACGATCTTTGATTTGCATCACTTTTTAAAGTCTTTTAACTTGGACTCTCATCGTTTCTAGAGACAACTATGAGTTACCAATAAAGTGTTAGATTAATGAAAGTAAGTTGAGTTTAAGTTAAAGGTGCCAAGGTTGAATCCAAATTCAGTTATAAAAATTTCAGCCCAGTCAACATTTAAAGTTATACCAAAATTGCATAATGGACAAACAAAATCATATACAAATAAATGATTGAGTAGAATGTTAGAATACTTAATTATGTACTAACACAAATCATATTCTATTATAAAATCTATATTTAATATTAGATTAATTATAAGAATATTATAAAGACATCCAAGTTTGTTTATGATCTACTTTAATTAATTGGGCTACACATTTTGTTAAGTGGATTTGTGTGTTTACTGGGCCTTGTGAGTGAGTTCAGTTGATGAGTAAGTCAAACATATTAACCCATTAGGGTTACACGGGGAGAGGTCCCTGCAAGTCTCTGCCTACATATTTGTATTACTGCCCATCGATGTGAAGCAGTGAATACGTATTAGGCTGGAGAGTATAGTTTACTCTCTTAGGTAATTCTAAACCTTTTACTTATAATACATGGAATAGATTGACTACAAATTGGTATATTGTGTTTATTACAAATTCTTTCAATAGGTGTCAGAGCTTATGTACGTACTTGATATATAACTATATAGAATTGAATTGAATTTTTCATATTTATTTCATGCAATCTTTGTTTAATAACATGGATTAATTTCACAATTCGTATTGGATGTGAATTGTTATTGAAATAATTTGATTAGTCCACGGGTATGATATATTCTATGTTACATTGCATGTTGGATGTTGTATGTTGTATGTTGATGAATTTGAATCAATTTTGTTGAAATTTTCAAAATCTCTTATGAACACTAGGTTCGAAATCCATTGATTTCTTTTTACCATGATGATTGATTGATGTAATGTACATGGGGGTTTTGGTTAGATAATATTTTGTAAGTATAAAAAATCATCTTTTCGTGCCTAGATTCATCAAGAACGTGAGTGGTTGAAAATGGTTGCTGCTGGGACTAAGAACACTAGATTTTGATTAGACCCCAAAGTTATCTCGTTTTGTTGTTTTATTAGTAAAACGCATTTATGGTTTTTGTTAAAAAGATTATTTAGAGTAACACCCACATAAATTCATCTATAGAAGACTATATTATTAGAAAGAAATAGATGATAGTAATTGCAAGAACATATACTATACAATTTCTAACTGTTATAGCACACAAAAAATGAAAAATATGCAAATTGATTGTTTCTACAATAACGGATTCGAAACCATAATAAATAAAAACGAAAACAAAATTAGAAAACATAAAAGCAGCATCTCACATCCCTTTGTTTGTTTAGGTGGTGGCTTATCTGAAATAGATATTGTAAGTAGTGAAATAGACAAAATCGATTCTAAGAAAAAGACAATTCAAAGTCCGAGGATGTTTTAGGTAAAATGTTCTAAGTTTAAACCTTCAACTTGAGTAGCCCATGCTAAAAGATATTTCTGGTTCACTAGATGAAAAAACAATTTAGCGACCAGAAGAATCGTTGGCTAAAGCATCACTCTTCTGGCAGTTAACTTGTAGCAAATTGAAGAAGACTTCTTTGTAATCATAATGAAGGGAATATAAATGATGAGAAGTCAACGATTGCTTGTCTCAACAATGACAAATTCATATTTTCCGCTTAATTTTGGATTCTAGCTTAACTCAATAGTGGGTTCCAAAATTTTCATAGGAAAAAAAAAAATGGACCCTTCCATTTGTAACTTTTAATAACATTTTTTTGAACCGTATTGTTATTAAAAAAAAAGAAAAAAAACTCAATGAAGATGCCAGAATAGGCTGGCACTGATCCATTTACTAAGCCAGATCATCAAACAATAATTGAATAATATAAATTAAGTCCGTGGTCCAAATGATTCAGTGCACCAAACAGTTGATTGGAACATTTTTTAATCCAATGTACCAAATCTCTGCACCTTCCTAATCCCTGTATTTAATCTCATTATAAGGGCAAATGTAGCCAAAGTCAAAAACTTAGAAGCCTCAGATGGAGTCTCCTTTCCAGACATCCAGACCTTCCTTCAAGACTGATTTCTGCTTGCAATTGTCATATAATGTTCTGCTGAAAGAAATTGAAAAAGGCTCCAATTTTGTGGATTCCCCATTGTCTCTGCATGTTATATTAAGCCTTATTGCTGCAGGTTCAACAGGAAACACCCTAAAGCAGCTTCTTTCATTTTTGGGATCAGAAAATATTGATGATCTTAATAAATCTTCCTCGCAAATTATTTCTGGTATAAAGCTTGTTGAG
This sequence comes from Bauhinia variegata, assembly GCA_022379115.2. NCBI lineage: Eukaryota > Viridiplantae > Streptophyta > Magnoliopsida > Fabales > Fabaceae > Bauhinia > Bauhinia variegata. Next base: position 17,481,933 of record CM039428.1, on the reverse strand, counting down.
CAGAGCAAAAGCGTCAATAGTGGTCCAAAACTGTCCTTCATCAATGGTGCTTGGGTGGAACAAAGTTTTGGTTTTAAGGCTTCTTATGAAGAGGTAGTCAGAAATGTTTACAGAAGCCAAGTTAAAGAGGTGGATTTTATAAACAAGGTACTTCTTTCATTTAAATTACTCCGTGAAATACGATGCCTTCATATTCAAACTATATTCATTTGCATATGCTAGCTCTTGTTAATATGGTATTTCATCAATTTTTGATGGGTTTCTTAGAAATTGTTTTCATAAAATATTCAAGAGTAAGAACCACAAAGCTCATCTAGATATTTTATCATTACAGAAGAATAATAAGGTAAGAGTGTGAATTCCAGCCTAACTCTAAAGACTATTCTTTTAAGCTCGGTTTTAGGGCTAGGCTTTTTAAAGCCCTGAAAAATTGGCTCAGCCCAATTGGCCTGAAAAGTTCAGGCTGAGAGACTGACTTCACACCAAGATTGGTTACATATATAGATATTATTATGAAACCAAGAATAAATATCTCATTAGATTGATTAAGTGGTAGTCAAGTCATTTCGAGGTCATCCTTAAAACTTGTGATTTTCACATTCAAACTTACTGTCAACAGGCTGATCAATTAACAGCTGAAGTGAACTCATGGGTAAAAAATGCAACAAATGGACTGATAAAGGAGATTCTTCCCTCAGGTTCCGTAGATGATAAAACAAAGCTGATTCTTGTCAATGCACTATACTTCAAAGGAGCATGGTCTGAAAGGTTTGATGCATCAAAGACTACAACAAAAAATTTCAACCTTCTTAATGAGCAGATTGTACAGGTTCCCTTCATGACCTCAATGAAATATGAAGAACATTATTACAGATCTTTTGATAGTTTCAAAGTACTTCGAATTCCTTACCAAAGTGGTAATAACCCACTAAAGTTATCCATGTATTTCTATCTTCCACATGAGAAAGATGGCCTCCAAAGCTTGATTCATTCATTAAATTCAACCCCCAGATTCTTAAATCAAGATTTCAGACTAGTGAAGGAAGAGATACCTGATCTTTGGATCCCAAGGTTTAAATTCTCATTTAAATTTGAAGGAAAAGACAGCATGAAAGAATTAGGACTTGCATTGCCTTTCTCTCCTGGTGAGCTAACAGAAATGTCTGATTCTCCCAGAAGGCACAAACTTTATGTTTCAAAGATGTTTCACAAGGCTTTTATTGAAGTCAATGAGGAAGGAACTGAAGCTGCAGCTAGCACTGCTTTAATAGCGAAACTTCAACGTCAAAAGCTCCACATTCCGAGCTTTGTGGCTGACCATCCATTCATGTTCATGATAAGGGAAGAGACTTCCATGGCTGTGTTCTTCGTTGGAGAAGTGCTCAACCCACTTTCAACTTCTTAATCCGAAGTTCAATTACCTGTTGAACCAGTCTAGGGTTCTTGATGTACTGAATAATGTGTCTTGTGGATGTTTTTTATCTTTTCTTTTTTGCAAATAAAAAGGTGATGTGAGTTGAGCCCAGCGTAGCAAAGTCAATGTATGTAGGCTTAATGAGTATTTACAGAGCACTTACAAACCTACGACCAACAAGGTTCTCACACCAGCCTATAGTGGGATTAGAACCCCACTTGTCTTGTATTTTACTTTTGGGAAAGTGTACTCTTCCTTTTCAAAGAACAATTAATTTCTTGTCCAATATTCTCGTTCAACTCTATTTTTTAATTTTAAACATGTTTTCAATTTTGTCTTGCTATCATTATTAATATCCCTCCTAATGGCATTATTTCAACATCTTACTTGTCTGTTAATATAATTCAGAAAATCATGATCATTGACATATATTCTCCTTATTTGCATTGATAACTATGATTATGTTAGTTTAATGAAAATAAGCTAAGTTTCAAAGTATTTTTTAAATTGAAAGTTTTAACTTTGATTAGAGTTATTACCGTTGAAAAGAAATTAGTTTCATTTCTAAAAGTTACGAAATATTCTTCACACAAACTTATGTGAATTGTTTAAGGCATATACAGTTTCAAATTGAATTTTGTTTTATTGGAGATTCTTTGTTTTTTTGTTTTTTGTTTTTTTATCATTATGCTACAATTTCAATTTAAACACAAAACAATGCTCACATCCAAGTGTATTTTGTGTAGGTGTAGATGAACTCATTTTGGCAGAATATAGCCATGTACATGGTTCACCCTAAATTAGGTTATGTCTACGGACAGCTGCGGAAATCACCATTACATATAATAGTACATGATATAGAAAACAAGATCAAATGGTTGTATAAACAAACTCACTCTCATACAGATTCTCTCTCTGCAGACCGACTGAAACCACACTCTCCATGCGTATTCAAAGCTTATGCATGGAATGAGGCTTTTTTTTTCTCTTTTTTTTTTTTTTAATTGCTAGATCATTACAATTTTGGTAAACCTGAAAGCCCTTTGCAGATTGACTGTTCATAGATTAAGATAACCTAAAACTCCCAAAAACCCTTATCCTGTAAGGATAGCCATGTTAAGCTATAAACACCTGGAAAACCTTACTTTGCAAGGTATTATGTGTTGCATATGCACCGAGCTCTAGGCACTGCCTCAACTGAAAGCTAAACTAAGTTTTCTTTCTTCTCCGAGGGGTGCTATATTCACACCCATTAATCCAGCGTCCACTTTTTTTTTTTTTTCTTTACTTTTTATATCTTTTTTACTTTTCTGTTTATAGTTTTATCCTTATAACATAATTAAAAACAAGAGATATACATTGAGATCTGTAAATCCAAATGTGCAAGTATATTTTCCTTCTTCTCTACATGTCGAGCACTCTGTGTGTACCTCTGCATAACTAATTTAGAGAGGATTCAAAACACAACCTCACACTTTTACAGTTTTACTCATTATTTTAATTGGAAATTGTATATTTTAAAAGCCAAATAAGACATAAACCTATCTAAGTTCCTTCTCTTTGAGAGGGACATATAAGTGGTAGTTGGGTTTTCAAAAGATAAATATAAACAACAGCGTTTAGAACAAGCTAAATAAACAATACAGCGTTTAGATTAAGCTAACTTCTTAGAACATAGGAGGAGTGAATAATTTGTTTTCAACGATATTGTTGAAAGAAAATCTCATTGAAGATGCCGCAATATGCCGGCCTGGCACAACAGATAATATAAATTAAGTCAATGGTCCAAATCATTGAAACATTTTATAATCCAATATACCAAATCTCAGTACTTTTCTAATCCTTGCATTGAATCGCATTATAAAGGGAAACCTAATGAGAGTAACAAACCTAAAGCCTGTAATGGAGTCTCCTTTCCAGACATGGACACCTAATTTCTTCAACACTGATTTCTGTTTGCAATTGTCATATAATGTTCTGCTGAAAGAACTTGAAAAGGGCTCAAATTTAGTGGTTTCGCCACTGTCTCTACATATAATATTGAGCCTTATTGCTGCAGGTTGAACAGGAAACACCCTAAAGCAGCTTCTTTCATTTCAGGGATCTGATAGTATTGATGGTCTCAATTTATTTTCTTCACAAATTATTTCTGGTGTAAGGTTTGTTGAGCAGAGCCAAAGCGTTAGAATCGGACCAAAATTGTCCTTCATCAATGGAGCTTGGGTGGAGCAAAGTTTTGGCCTGAAGGCATCCTATTAAGAGGTAGTAAAAAATGTCTACAGAAGTCAAGTTAAAGAGGTGGATTTTATAAGCAAGGTACTCCTTTCGCCAGCATTATTGTTCTTTTTCTCCAGTCATTACATGCTATCTCTGCATATGTTAAATACAATTCCTTCATATTCATATTGTACTCAACTGCTTATGTTCTTGATAATTATTAGATTATCTGTGATGTTAGTTTAGGCTTGACCTGATGGGCCAGCCAAATTAACTCGATTTTAGGGTTAGACTTAGCGTAAAAAATTGACCCGAAATTGGCCTGATTGGGCCAAAAATTTTGGTTGGACGCCAAACTAACTTTCTAAAATTGGTTACGTGGATATCTTAATGGAACATTTTAGACTGATTAAGTGGTAGTCAAGTAGTTATGAGGTCATCATCCTTAATATTTTCATATTCAAACATAGTGTCAAAGGACTATACTTCAAATTGTTGTTAGTCTGACACCAGTGACAGTTCATCTCTCCATAGGCTGATCACGTGACAGCAGAAGTGAACTCATGGGTAGAGAACGCAACCAATGGACTTATAAAGGAGATTCTTCCCAGAGGTTCCTTAGACAGTGAAACAAGGCTAATTCTTGCCAATGCACTATACTTCAAAGGAGCATGGGATCTAAAGTTTGATGAATCGAAGACTACAACAAATAATTTCAACCTTCTGAATGGGCAGACTGTATCCCTTCATGACCTCAAAGACATATGAAGAACATTATTACAGATCTTTAGGTAGTTTTAAAATACTTCAAATTCCATACCAAAGTGGAAACAGCCCACTAAGGTTCTCCATGTATTTCTTTCTTCCTCATGAGAAAGATGGCCCTCAAAGCTTGATTCTTTAATTAAATTCAAACCCCAAATTTTTAAATCAAGATTTCGGGCTAGAAAAGGATGAAATTCCAGATCATTGGATCACAAGGTGATAAACACTTTTTAGTGTTTATCATTAAACTCTTATATTTTACTCTTATGCCCTATTGTTGTGCTTAATGAATAAATTAATTAATATTGATATTATTGACTTCTAATTGAAATTATTTGTATTTCATATTAATTTTTTTATTTTAAGGTTAAATTTACTTGTTATGAAATTCTTATTTTTAAGACTAGACCGAATTGACCTCAATGCAATTGGATAAACTTTTATGCTTGGAATTAATTGGAGAAAGACACAAATTCATGAAGTTATGAAGTCTGACATAGTTGTAATTTATTCATCCTTAAGGGCAAGTTTATAATTTTGCATAGTTAGTTAAGGGTATAATTATAAATCTACCCAAAAAATCATTCCCCCCTTTTAGGTTAGATTTTTCCCTCTTTCCCTCTCATTCACGCTCTCCCCTCTCTCCCCTAGGTTCAGCTTTTTCTCTCTTCTCCTCCATGGCTGCCTCCATGCCCAAGAGAGAGCTGAAGCCTTGTAATCATCTTAGGAAAGCTTGAAGACCATCGAGTGACCCTTGAAACTCGAATATTGTACACTTTTGATATTTTAGTTCAATGAATATATGATTTTACAGCTGGAATTCATGGCTACTGGTTGCTTTCTCTTCTCCATGATTTTTGCCATATTTTTGATGGATTATTCATGTTTTATGGTAGATTTATGATTGTGATGATTATGGATGGGTTATTCCTTGATTGTTGGTTGAATTTAGAGTGCCTAGGGTTCATGGATAGTTAAATAATTCTAAGATTAAGGGGTTTCGGTATTTAAGTTTGTTGATTGCCTATTTTACTCATGGATTATTATTTAGAATAGGTTTAATCTCTTTAGCCATACGCTAAGTGATGTTTTAGTAAGAAACCTAAAGTTTGCTCTCGGTTTATTGGGTAATTCTAAGCTTAATCCCTATTAATTGAGCTAAATAAAATTTTAGGTTGAGGATAGGTTTGTCGGTGGTTAGAAAGTCCTTAGGTTGATTACATTTCATTAATTGTAGTTTCAGCTTGCTTGTTAGTGTGTTTTCCTTGTTATTAAAAACCCCTAATTTTCAATCGAGAAAACTAAGACCCGTGGTTCTCCGTGAATAAGACCCATATTGAAAATCAAAACTCGAATTTATAATTTAGCTGCCACCTATAGTGGCGATACTATAAGTGCGCGTCACAAGGTTTAAATTATCATTTGAGTTTGAAGCATAAGAAAGCATTGCCATTTTATCCTAGTGAGCTAACAGTCTCATTAAATTCGAACCCCGGACTTTATTTATGTCTCAAAGATGTTTCACATAGCTTTTATTGAAGTTAACGAGGAAGGAACTGAAGCTGCAGCTAGCACTGCTGCTATGACGAAGTTTCTGTCTCAAACTTCCCATTAGCTTTGAAGCTGACCATCCATTCATGTTTATGATAAGGGAAGAGACTTCTAGGGCTATGTTCTTCGTTTGAGCAGCGCTCAACCCGCTCTCAACTTCTTAGAAGTTCAATTGCAAGTGAAACCATCCATTCTTGGTTTCTTGATTAATTATACTGAATAATGTCTTGTACTTTACTTGTTGGGAAAGAACACTCTTCGTGGTGAAATTATAATATTATTAGGGTTCAACTTTATTTTGTTACTTTCATGTCTGATCTTTAAATTATTCTTTTCAATTTTATCCTTTTCATTCTTAACATCCTCCTAATGAGAATTGTTGAACATCTTAGTGGCTTTTTCATACAATTTAAAAAACGATGATCACTAATTAATTAATTTGAATCGCTTTAGAGTTTTAGGGATTCTTAAAGCCTTTTGTCATAAATTCTCATTTTTTCAATGATAATTGTGAGTTATAGATGGTACAATATAGTTTCAAATTGTTCTCTTATTTTTCTCAGTTTCAACTAGCAATTGAAGATTCTTTCAATGTTTTTGCTGTGCATTCTTCTGCTAGTAATTTCAATTTAAACAAAAAAATGCGTTTATTTAATTTATACTCCCATAGTGATTTAGCCATTATACATGTACTCTTCACTCGTTATTTTAATTGGAACGGCACATATGACATATTTTAATCAATTGCTAAATAAGATGTAAACTTTATTTGTTTCAACAATAATGTTAAAACATAATCTCATTGAAGATGCCGCAATTGGCCGGCCGGCCAGGCAAAGATTCAATTATTATTATCAAGCCAAATCATCAAACAACCATAGATTAATGTAAATTAAGTGAATGGTCCAATTAAATCATCCCATGCACCAACTCATTGGAACATTTTTTAATTCAATGAGCTAAATCTCTGCACTTTCAAATCTCTGCAGAGCCTAAGCGTCAGAAGAAGACCAAAATTGTCCTTCATCAATGGAGCTTGGGTGGAGCAATGCTTTGGTCTGAAGGCTTCCTATGAATAGGTAGTCAAAAAATGTTATACAGAAGTCAAGTTAAAGAGGTGGATTTTACAAGCAGGGTACTCCTTTCACTACATTATTGTTCTTTTTCTCCAGACATTGACATGCAATCATATCTCTATTCAACTGCTTATGTTCTTGCTAATATAGCATCAATTTTTTATGGGTTTCTTTGAAAGCTGTAATGAAATTTTTTGAATGTTTATTTGTATTAGATTTTAAATATCAAATAAAATGATACATTTTCAAAGAGTTCTATTTGTCACTCTATGTTGGAAACTGATTTGAATCCACCATAAATATCATGAGCTAGCATATACTTCAAAGGAGATTCTTGCCAATGCACTATGCTTCAAAGGAGCATGGGATCTAAGCTTTGATGCATCAAAGACTATATAACAAGGAATTTTAACCTTCTCAATGGGCAAATTGTAGGTTCCCTTCGTAGCCTCAAAGACATATGAAGAACATTATTACAGATCTTTTGATAATTCTATAACACTTCAAATTCCTTACCAAAGTGGTAATAGTCCACTAAAGTTCTCCGTGTATTTCTTTCTTCCACATGAGAAAAAAAATTACCTACAAAACTTCATTTATTCATTAAATTTATACCCCAGAGTCTCAAATCAAGATTTCAGGCTAGAGAAGGAGGCAATTCCTGATCTTTACATCCCAAAATTCAAGTTCTCCTCCGAATGTGAAGCAAAAGGCAGAATGAAAGAATTAGGGCTTGCATTACCTTTTTCCCCTGGAGAGTTAACTAAAGTGTCTGATTCTCCCGAAAGACACAAACTTTATGTCTCAAAGATGTTTCACAAGGCTTTTATTGAAGTTAACGTGGAAGGAACAGAAGTTATCTTATGTTTAAGGCTTGCTGTCTCAAGCTCCCCTTTCCAAGCTTTGTGGCTGACCATCCATTCATGTTCTAGGGCTGCGTTCTTCATTGGAGCAGTGCTCAATCCACTCTCAACTTCTTGATTAGATGTTCAATTACAAGTGAAACCACTCCTGATTTCTTGATTAAATTACTGAATAATGTCTTGCCTTTTACCCTACGTCCTCAAAGTATAATTTTGTGTCAATACCAAGGTTCAACTTCATTATCTGTTAATTTTCATGTTTAATCTTTAAATTTGTCTTTATTGTAATGGGAAATGCTATATGGCAAATTTTAATAGCCGAATAAGACGTAAACTTATTAAATTTCCTTATCTTTGAAAGTGACACATAAATGGTAGGTGAGTATTCAGACGATAACTGCTATAAGTTGTTTTTTTTTTTAAAACACTTTTTACATTCTTACATAAGTATAAGACTAATTCTTGTCGGGACTAGAAATGGTAAATGGCAATTCCTCTAAACATGTGAGACTTCAAAGTTTTACATATTTAACTTAAAACACCTTGAAACTTAACATGTTTATTCCTTTGAGCCAAAACTTATTTGGTAATACTACGCATTTAGAATAAGTTAAACAAATATATATATATATATATATATATATATATATATATATATATATATATATACATAGGAGTGAAAATTTTGTTTTCAACAATATTGTTAAAAGAAAATCTCAATGAAAAATGCCGGAATTGGCCGGCCTGTCGGCTTGGCATATATTTATTTATTAAGTTAGATCATCAAACAAAAATAGATTAGTATAAATTATGTCAATGGTAAATATTATCCAATGCACCAAATCATTTGAACATTCTTTTGGTCCAATGTATACCAAATCTCTGCAACTTTCTAATTCCTATATCAAATCTCATTATAAAAGGACAACCTAGTGAGAGCATAGGCAAACGTTTGAAGCCTAGAAGAATGGAGTCTCCTTTTCAGACATGCACAACTTCCTTCAACACTGATTTCTGTTTGCAGTTGTCATAATGTTCTGCTGAAAGAACTTGAAAAGGGCTCCAATTTTGTGGTTTCCCCATTGTCTCTACATGTTATATTGAGCCTTATTGCTGCAGGTTCCAAAGGAAAAACCCTAAAGCAGCTTCTTTCATTTCTGGGATCAGAAAGTATTGATGATCTCAATTTACTTTCTTCGCAAATTATTTTTGGCATACGACTTGTTGAGCAGAGTGAAAGCATCAGAAGTGGACCAAAATTGTCCTTCATCAATGGAGCTTTGGTGGAGCAAAGTTTTGGTCTGAAGGCTTCCTATAAAGAGGTAGTCAAAAATATTTACAGGAATCAAGTTAAAGAGGTGGATTTTATAAGCAAGGTACTCCTTTCACTTACATTATTGTTCTCTTCCTCCAATCATTGGCATGAAATCATATCTCTGAATCTATGAAACATGATTCCTTCCTATTCTTAGTCGATCTATTCAAATGCTTATCTTCTTATTATGGCATCACTTTTTTATGGGTTTCTTTGAAATCTGTAATGAAATTTTCTGAATGTTCATTTGTATTGGATTATTAATTTCAAATAAAGTGATAAATTTTCATAGAAATCCATCCCTCCACAAGTTGGAAACTGATTAAAATCCACCATAACCATGAGCTTTTTTTTTTTTTTTTTTTAGAAAAAGCTCCCCCCCTATTTTATCATCAAAGAGTAGTAGTAATAAATAAATTTGCTAGACCATTTTACCCCGATTTTGGGCTAGACTAGGCCAAAAAAATTGGTTGAGCTTGATTGGCCTAAAAAATTTGGACTAGGCAGTCGATTTAACACCTTAAGATTGATTACACCAATATCATTATAGAACTAATAATTATTAGAAATAGAGTTTGACTTAGTTGTTATCATCCAGTAAGTATTCTCACCTCTGATCAAATCTCCTTAAGACCAAAAAATGAAAAATAGAACTAATAACAACATCTTTTAAACTGATTTAAGTGTTAGTCAAGTGGTTATGAGAAAATCCATAGAAATAAAAGGTTAAACTGATATTAGCCAGGCACTAATGACAATTCCTTAATCATTAGGCCGATCAAGTGATAACTGAAGCAAACTCATGGGTAGAAAATTACACCAATGGACTAATAAAGGAGATTCTTCCCTCAGGTTCCTTAGACAGTGATACAAGGCTAATTCTTGCCAATGTACTATATTTCAAAGGAGCATGGGATCAAAAGTTTGATCCATCAAAGACTACAACAAAAAATTTCAACCTTCTCAATGGGCAGATTGTACAGGTTCCCTTCATGACCTCAAAGACATCTGAAAGACATTTTTACAAATCTTTTGACAGTTTTAAGATACTTCAAATTCCTTACCAAAGTGGTAACAACCCACTAAAGTTCTTCATGTGTTTCTTTCTTCCACATGAGAAAGATGGCCTTCAAAGCTTGATTAATTCATTAAATTCAAACCCCAAATTCTTAAATCAAGATTTCAGGCTACAGAAAGAGAGTATTCCTCATCTTTGGATCCCAAGATTTAAATTCTCATTCGAATTTGAAGCAAAAGACAGCTTGAAAGAATTAGGACTTGCATTGCCTTTCTCTCCTGGTGAACTAACAGAAGTGTCTGATTCTCCCGAAAGAAACAAACTTTATGTCTCAAAGATGTTTCACAAGGCTTTTATTGAGGTTAACGAGGAAGGAACTGAAGCTGCAGCTAGCACTGCTCTTAGAATAAGGCGCTGTTGTCGCAAGATCCCCACTCCAAGCTTTGTGGCTGAACATCCATTTATGTTAGTGGTAAGGGAAGATACTTCTATGGCAGTGATCTTCATTGGAACAGTGCTCAATCCACTCTCAACATCTTAGAAATTCAGTTACAAGTGAAACCACTCTTGGTTTCTTGATTAACGTGACAGGTATTTTACTAGCTTGTTGGGAAAATACACTCTTCGTCGTCAAAGCAATTTCATGTCCAAACATTGAGGTTCAACTTTATTTATTTGTTATATTTCATGTTTGATCGTTAAATTTTTATTCTCAATTTTGTTCGTGGTACCATTCTTAATATACCCTCTAATGGGAATTACTAAACATCTTAGTCCTACAATTTAGAAAATCATCATAATTAACTTGAATTGCTAGTTTTAGAGTTCGTTAAAAAAAATGCTTTCAAGTGTAGAAGTAGAAATAAAATGCTTTTTAGAGAAAGGCAAAAGGATCACCACTCTATCAAGGAAAATTATCATCCCTGCACAGCAAAACGCAACGAAATTTTTTATAAAAAAATCATTTAAATATCTAGGAATGGTTAGACTTGAACAATTAGTCTTGGTCGCTCAATCAAGAGAGAAGTTTCCACTACTTTGAGAAATTTCCTATATGGTAAAGAAAATTTTCTTTTACTTAATGGAATTTTGGAAAGGTGCATGAGTTGTTGAAAAAAGGCATCAAAATATAGAAGACTATCATGGTTATATTGCTATTAGTTTTAAATTATACTAGTGTTCCAAAGTGCAGCAAGGAATGCTCTTGTGTTCAAGATTTCTAACTTTAAAAAGGAATGTAATCTTTTTTTAATTCCTTTTAGACATAAGAAAATTATTCAATCTTTTCATATGAATCTCATTTGATAAGACAAATTTTAGAAATTATTGTATGTAAATTAAAGTATTACTAACATTTGAAAAAATTAAAATAAAATCAAACATAACTGACACAACTGGCCTAGGTGCTCCGAAATAAGGTTAATGATGGACCCCCACCCTCTCCCTCTCCCCCGTGCCACGAGGATTGACCCATTTTCAATCCTTAGTTGATTTCAAATGAATTGAAAAAAAAAAATAAAAAAATTGGAGAGATGATGCATGAAGTGTCGCATTTAAGAGTGAAAGAGATGCGCTAGATGAATGCATGGAGATAATAAAGACAAAAAGCAAGAGTGAAGAAATACGTCAAGTGAAATGGAAATTGAATAGGCCAAGGTTAGGTGCCCTAAAAGATGATTGAGAAAAGGTAGAGAGGAAGTGAAAATAAGGTAAAACTCCAAATAAAAGAGGGAGAGAGAGACAAGGAGGGAAGAGAGAAAATATAGGGGTGAGAGGTTACGTAGAAGGAGGAAGAGATAAATAACAAATCAAACAAATAAAAGGAATAAATTAAGGGATGAATCAAAGCATGTGCCGTGAATAAAAAGAATGTGGAGTGCTATCAATTTAGATAGGAAAATCGTATTATGAATTTCTTTTGAGCTTATTCCGTTTCATAATATTAAGAAAATCTTATATCTATAATTTCCTATTTTATGGCTATATTTCATGCCACGATTTTATTTTTAATCAATTTCTTTCTGATACAAATTTTTTAGGTTAAAAAAGGAGACTGTAAATGTTGATTAATTTCTACCTTCTCAATTGGCAGACTGTGAAGGCTCCCCTCATGACCCCAAAGTCATATAAACATTATTACAGATGCTTTGACAGTTTCGAAATACTTTAAATTCCTTACCAAAGTGGGAATAACCCACTAAAGTTCTCCATGTATTTCCTTCTTCCTCATGAGAAAAATGGCCTTCAAAAAACTTGATTCACTCATTAAATTCAAACCCCAGATTCTTAAATCAAGATTTCAGACTAGAAAAGGAGGAAATTGACTATCTTTGGATCCCTAGGCTTAAATTCTCATTTGAATTTGAAGCAAAAGACAGCATGAAAGAATTAGGACTTGTATTGCCTTTTTCTCCTGGTGAGCTAACGGAAATGTCTGATTCTCACGAAAGGCACAAACTTTATGTTTCACAAGGCTTTTATTGAAGTGAAGGAGGAAGGAACTGAAGCTGCAGCTAGCATTGCTGCTACAGGACGCTATGCGGATGACAACCTCGACACTCTTTGTAGCTGACCGTGATCCATTCATCTTCATGACAAGGAAAGAGACTTCTAGTGCTGTGTTCTTCCTTGGAGCAGTGCTTAATCCACTCTCAACTTCTTAGGAGCACGTTTGGCGGGACGGGAGAGGGGGAGAGGGAGGGAGTCCATCATTAACCTTATTTAGTTATTGTGTGGAGAGGAATCTCACTCTCCTACGAAAAAGTGCTTCCCCTAAATAAGGGAAACAACCATTCTCCAATTTTTCTAGGGCAGGATAGCTTCATAACAATGGAGTATATACTCCTTTATCATTATTTCCTTTATTCTCTCAATTCTCTTTAAAACATATTCTATCAAAACAAACCACAAGTTTTATTACAAGTGAAATCCCTATTGGTTTCTTTATTTACTCAATGATGTCTTGTATTTTACTAGTTGCGAAATGTCTCTTCGTTCTCAAAGTTTAATTTCTTGTCTAATGTTAAAGTTCAACTTTATTTATTTTTTAATTTCATGTTTATATAAAAAATTTCTTTTATTTTGTCCTTGTTATCACTCTTAACATCCCTTCTAATAGGAATTTCTAAACATCTTAGTGGCTTAATATATATAATAATACAATTTAGAAAATCATGATCATTGATTAATTAATTATATAATTTGAATCTCTTGTGAGAATTTTATAATCAATTTTAAAAGGCCATCTGACATAGATTCTCCTTGTTTCCAGTGACAACTGTGAGTTCTAGGTGGTACAATATAGTTTCAAATTGATCTCTTATTTGTCAGTTTTCAAGCATCCTTGAAGATCCTTCCGATGATTTTGTTGTGCATTCTTCTATAATTAAGTTCAATTTAAACATAAAAAATGCCAATACATGTATATTTAATCCCAATTTTTTTCCTTTTTTTTAAATCATTCAATATCTAATACTTAGTATTACATTACGCATCAACTAATCATCTGATTCAATCCAAGCAGGATCACATTGTGTAGAACTATTATTGTACTCATTATATATACTGAATTCTTTCAACTCATTAATTTAATTAGAAAAATATTTTAATAGTAGCCTAATAAAATGTAATTTATCAACTTAAATTGAACAAGTTTAGGGATAAATTGGAAGGGAGGGAGATGACAGCTAAACAAATCAATAAATCGTTTATGCGATTTTGGATATGCCATCATTTAGCAACAAAGAAACATAACACAATTATGAAAATATAATCCCGGAATCATTTACAAAACCAAAATTTGGAATTATATTCCGAAAATATTAATTTTGAAAGAAATTATTACTGATACAAAACTCTAGCTCAGAAGAATTGGGATCTTGTGAACACTTCATGTTTGTGTTGGAGACACTACTTCTCGGAATTACAAAGTTGTCGAATTTCGATGACTTTGACTTCAGCATTGTCTTATGATTCTGATGTTCTGTGGACATTATTTAAATTGATATTAGCTAGGCTGGAATTGAATATGCATGAAACGATAAAGAAAATTGTTCTTCTCTGTTGTCCATTAGAGAGGAGAGAGCAACTTTTCTACTAGAATTTGCCTCTTATAATAGGTTTGGAACGTGCCCAAATCATGGAATCCTATGACTATTAAGAAAACCCAACCCCAATCTATTTTTTTTTTCTTTATAAAAAAGTTTAGATGAATTGGATCTTGAGGGAGTTCACTAAAACTAAGACATGCCTTTAGACTCAAAGAGTGTTACTTAACTCACATCCTTTTGAAATATAAATCCTATCCTTACCAACTGGATCAACCTGCAACCCCAACCTATTTTCAAGAAGACAATTGTAATGACTCTCTTGACTTGCATTCAATGCAGTCTATAACATCTTGCAATTTCATCATTGAATGATAATTGTAGTGCATTATTTGGTTCCTGCAACAATTTATATCATTCACTATAGTAACTTTGACTGCAATAAATTCTAACACATGATATAAGTACTTATGAATGTAGATATGGGCAAATCAAGCCTGGTCATTCATTTCTCCCTGTGAGTTTCGGAGAGACTTACTCGAAGAATCACCTTTCCTCGCCTTGGAATTAGGATAGAAACATCATCAATTATGATTCATAAGAATTGAAAGTCTCTTCGATAAGTAATACACTCCCTTCTTCAATCTCCTTGAAATTATATATAATGTGTAATTTTAAAAACGTAACACGTTGTTCTTTGGAGGCAATACTTTCATAGCGTCACTTCATGGAAAATGCTCCCTATTGTTCATAGAATAAAATTAAATAATGCTTACTTGTAAAAATGGAAAATGGAAAACATTCTCTATCATATATTTTGTATTAGGCTCTGTCTCATTCTCCTTTAATTAATAACAATACAAGTATTATTATACGTTTAACAATAGATTTTTGGCCAATTAGATGAGAATATGACAAAGTGAGGGAAAAAAAAAAAAAAGTTTTTCCAAACGCAATAGGTTGTCCATAGAAAGCGCTAGTTTCATATCTTAATGCAATTGCTTGTGTTGCTTCTTTTCTTTTTGCTTCACTCAAAAAAAGTTTCCCAAGTTAACAGGAATTTAATCAAGTTTTGATCGGTCCCTTTGTAAAAAAAAAAAAAAAAAGTTTAATAAAGCTATTTAAACCAGTTTCATGTTTGTTTCTCTAGTTGACCAGTGAAATTGGTTAAGCTGATCTGGGTTTAAAAAAAGTGCTTGGAAATTGCTTTTCGGGCAAGTGATATCCTAATTCTATTCTTATCTTAAGTAGGTATAATTAGTCTAAGTAGATCTATACCCTAAATATGAATCTATATATATATCTTCAAATATACCTGCCTTAGTTTGCTTGGTTTAAATATTGCTTCAATTAATATTGTCAATTTTATTTTAAAATGATTGCAAGGACATAACAGGTGAAACAATAAGAGTAAATAAGTAAAATGATATCATTTATAGATAAAAATGTGTGAAACAATTTCTTAAATGAAGCAGAACAAAGTAAGGCATAACAAATTGTTGGGTAGTAAAACTAGTGTCCAGATTCACCAGGCCCTTCACATGTAAATCCAAGTCGGAAAATATGTCACTAGAACTATCAACCTTAATATTATTTGTTTATCTTGCCCCAACCATTTTTAAAACCATTATTTCATAGTTGTAGACATCAGATTTATGCGACACTCCATCAAATCTTAAAAGTACTTCAAGAGCAATATACACTGCAGTTCCCCTCGCATCTAAATAAGGATATGATACTTCCTTTTCTGGGATATTTTAGCAAGTCCAAAGTCTAAAATTTTGGATGAAATTCATCATCTAATAATATGTTATGAGGCTTTATGTCAAAGTGTAAGATTCTAGTGCTGCAACCTTTGTGCAAATACTCTAATCCTCAAGCAACACCAATTGCAATGTTGTATATAACTTTGCAATTCAATTGAAGATTGAGCTTTGCCTTATCTTTCTCTTCATATATGAACTTCTCTACAGATTCATTAAGCATATACTATTATATAAAACCCCGTTTGGAGCCTTTCAAGCAAAATCCAAAAGACTAACAATGTTGACATGAGAAGTTATGCTAATACTAGCAACTTCATTAATGAATTCGTCACCATTACCTTTCATCTTGCTGAAGGAATTGGTAATTTTCTTTACGTCCAAATAACTGTACCTTTTGGAAGCAAGGCGTCCATGTTGTTTTAGAAAGGTTTCAATTATCTGGTAAGTTAGGTTTTCTTTCTTGCAATTGTTTCTTCTAAGCAAAGATCATCAAAACTCTTAGAGCTCCAGTAACTGATGCAACTGCAATATTTTTTAATTGAAATGGAGGAATTTAGAGGAGATATAGGAAAGTAATAGTGTTTGGAAAGATCTATAAAGGAGAAAATTTGTTCTTGACTAAGTACCTTACTAAATATATACAAGAGATATGCCAGAGAAAATATTGACTACTAGCTTCGTTGAGTTCAAAATTAAATTATTCTTAAAGATACCTAGATATAAACCAAAAAGGTAAATTAACATAACTACATTAGGGTTAGTAGATGTTTTACCTGTTGCTACAAGCATGGTCTTTCTAGTTTTCTCTGCAAAATCAAGAAAGATAAGAATAATTTCAACAGCACCAAACGAATGAAAAAACCATCAGCAGATACAGCAGAGTAACTAGACCTAGCTAAGATCAAATTTCCTGTTTATATGCTACATGGTTTACAACCACTGGTTTGCCCGTTCACAATAACAATAACAAGTAAGTTTCTTTCTACAAGTGATGACCAATACAAATTATTACTTCTCTTAGTGAAATTAATAGTGAAAGTCCAACGACCTAATAAATTTTCTCTCTCAACCTTCTCTAAATATCTCTTGACTCTCCCTTCTCTCTGTCATGGCTAAAGGTGTTCACAGGCCATCCATTCATGTTCATGATAAGGGAAGAGATTTCTATGGCCATGTTCTTCTTCGGAGCTGTGCTCAATCCACTCTCATGTACTTCTTAGGCACTCGTGGTTTCTTGGTTTACTGAATTATATCTTTTATTTAACTAGTTTGGAAATGTACTCTTCTTCCTCAATTTCTTTGTCTTTTCACTCATTATTTTAATTCTAAAATCCCATATGGCATATTTTAATTAATAGCCAAATAAGATGTATAGTTATCAATTTCTTTGTCTTTGAGAGGACAAAATTCAAGAGTTTCAAAGATAAAGACGGCTAAAGAATACTAAAGATTTCATCATTTTTGTTTCTGCCGTACACAACGAGGGAACCGTTACTAAATTGTTTATGCAATTTTCTTAGCATTGGATATACTATCATTTAGCAACTAAGTGCATACTATTGCTCATGTCCACTGCAATTAGAGTACAACATCTCCACTTCGCACAAGAAATGATAGGTATTTTTATAAAATTCATACGCAATTCATATTTTTTTGGTTACATAATGACAAGGAGTCTGAATTTAGATTTGGTCATGCTAGAGAGAGTCGTAAAAGTGCAAAAAAACAAAAGTGTATAATCAAGACTCTATACTAGGGAAAATAAAAAAGAAAACAAGGTTACCGATACAAAACTCTAGTTCAGAAGCATGATACTTCGAGAAATAAATTTGCATGAGTAAAGCATGATAGGGGAAGATTTAACCCAAAAAAAAAAAAAAGAGTCTTCTGAAAATCATTGCAATGAAACATATAGTACTTCAAAGTCTTGATTCGCATTGCTAAAGGAACTTATGAAGATACACTTAGTTAATATACAGCACTCATAATGTGCTCTACACTTATGTTTTTATAAAAAGAAACAAACACTTAAAGTCCTATGACTGCCTTCGTAACCCATCAAAAACTAACACAAACCATTGCCTATATTACTATTGGTAAGGGACTTCATGTAGTTGCTAACTACCTTGGGGCAAACTTGTGAGCCTAAACACATTGATCTATCACTTTAATTTATCTCAATTCCTAGGCTCATGATCGTTGATATGTGGCTTGGGGCTAGCAATTCCCTTGTAACCCTTAATTATGCGCAAGTTCAAAATCTCTTTTGCAGCCTCAAGAAGACTCTGGGTTTCATCTTTTTCATTGCTGTCATGAGATTCTTCACAGATTCTTCCTTCAGGACTTGTGGAATTCTTCAAGCTGGAATTGGAATCTTGTCAACATATTGTGTTTGTGTTGTCGGCACTACGAATTCTTGGATTCACAAAGTTGGGGAATTTCGATGCCTTTGGCTTCAGCATTGTCATATGCTTCTTCTATGGATAATATAAATTGATATTTTCCAGGCTGGAATTAACTGAATATGTATGAAACAATAAAAAGAAACTTGTGTTCTTCTTTTTCATTCATTAGAGAGAAGGGAGCAACTTTTCATGAAATCCTATAACTAAAGAAAACCTTTCCCCCAACCTATTTTCAAGAAGACTATTGTGATGATTCTTCTTTCTTCTGAAGACATGACAGAAGGGACCTGGACTCAATGATGTCCATAACAAGCCATAATATTTAATATTAGATGAATGACTATAATACATTGTTGGATTATCTTACAGTTTATAACATTCACTGTAATGATTTTGAGTGTAATAAATCCAAACACATACAACAAAGAAGTGTTCTTGTAACGTGAATATCAACAAATCAAACCCATCATTCATTTGTTCTTCTGAGCTTTAGAGAGACTTTCTCAAAGAATCATTTTCCTCACCTTCAATATGTAAACATACATGAATTATGATTCATTAGAATTGAAAATCTCTTGGATAAGCAGTACAGTACTCTTCTAGCTAAATCCCAAAAAGAACAGTTTCCAATAGAGGATACATGTTAAAAAAAAAAAAATTGCCAATAAGGTGTTTACTCATTGAATGTAAAAACCGAATATTAAGTTAGTTTAACCTTCGAAGTTGCTTTTGTTAAAATGGATCAATAGTTATTTCTATTTCAAACAACAATCATCTCCATATATATATAAAAGGTGTTAAAAATACACAAGAATCTCTGGATCGGCATAAACACTAAGTTAATTTTTAATGTGTCAATAAAATATATATTCTGAGAATACACAAGAATCTCCTGATCGGCATAAGCCAACCAATAAGTTTCATTTGCACTTGGTGTGCCACCTGCATGCATATGGACTTTTTCCATGTGTCCACAACGTACTTTATTTACTTGATCCCTAATTTGAGGTCTAGTTAAATAAACCAACAAACCTAAGTTAAAGCCCTCCCCAACAAACGCAGAGAAAAGTTACACTTTCTACTTTCTCTCATTTTCCATCCCACAGAAATAAATATGCAGCTAGCTAGTTGTTTGTAGGGGTGGAAAAAGGATAATGGGAATGACTCAGTTCATTATTTTCTCCTTCATTTTCCTCCATTTGTTATCACCAATCTATACTCTTCCTCTTGCACCTGCTGTCTACGTTCTTGGGGATTCATTGTTGGACAGTGGAAACAACAACGAGTTTCCCACTCTAGCCAAAGCAAATTACTTGCCTTATGGTTTCAACTTCCAGCAGGGTGCCACTGGAAGATTCACTAATGGCAGAAACGTTGCTGATTTTATAGGTATCTTCACAAATATTTCTTTTCCATACTTAGTAATCAATTTTCTGTTTTATTGGTTGTTAAAATTAAATTAATTTTCACTTTTTTACCTCTGATGAATAGCTGAGTTTCTTGGATTACCATATCCTCCATCATATATGAGTTTAAGTAATGCTTTGTCATTAAATGGACTCAATTATGC
This sequence comes from Bauhinia variegata, assembly GCA_022379115.2. Lineage (NCBI taxonomy): Eukaryota > Viridiplantae > Streptophyta > Magnoliopsida > Fabales > Fabaceae > Bauhinia > Bauhinia variegata. The sequence goes on along the minus strand of CM039428.1, from coordinate 17,461,927 downwards.
ATCTGGTTCATGTGGGATTCTATCAGAAACTGGAACAACATATGTAAGTATAGCTAACTCTTTCCATCTTCTTCTTCTTTGCTAGCTGTAGGATCAATCTGTTTTTTTTTTCCCTTTTAACCCTTGACCCATCTAGTTCAAAGCACTTAATTTGGTGAAAATAATTTAATTATATATAGATAATAACAATAAGTTGCCATTAATTAGTTACTTTCCAATTGTACTTTGGTTTCTGATTATGAAGCTATGCGGATTAGGGAGTAATACATTTTGTCTATATATTTTTTATTTTATTTTATTCAATTGAGTTCTTATTAAAAAAAAAAAACTAGTAGCTTCTGATTAAATAAAAACAAAACCCCAGTTGTTGAATTGGATTTAGTTCATGACGTCATCAAATATTTAGTAGAATTTGTTGACGTGCTATATTATGAGTATCACAATTAAACCAAAATATTGAGAAATTAAATTTTATAAATTAAGACTTAATTGTATAAAAACAAAATTCAGGTTGAAATTCTTAAAAAGCTACAAACTCATAGACCTAAACACGTAAATTAGCCCATTTTCTATAGTAGGAATAGTAAGATGATGTCTATATTATTTTTAATTAATAGAGAAAGATTGAAATAAATTATTTAATTATTTTAATAAATAAAAATAAATTTAAAAATATATAATTTTTTTTATAAAAATTAAACATAAAAAATTAAAATGTGTGAATTAGTTAAGTGCGAGGAAGTAATTCATAATCTTCCCTCTTCTCAACTATAAATATAAACTAAAATTTAGAGCTTATGTGTAATGTATATTCAATATATGTGTTTATCTGATTAATTAAAGCAACGGAAGTGTTATGGTCATTTGTATCCATTAATTAAGAAACTTAATCAATAACTAGGCAACCATAATCATGATGCCACATGCCAAATAAATTAATGTAATTTTAAGATTAAATTACACTTATATTTTGCTATGAGATTTAAAATATATTTTTTTTAATTTCAAAAAGTTAGACTTCTCCTATGCCTCTTAGATCACTCTCTGCATATTTAGCATAGTAAAAGTCAAAATGATTTACCATTAATGTGTTAATTCAGTGATAGTGTTAGGCTGAGCCTTATCTATTTCAAAACAAAAGTCTTAGGTTTAAAAACTTTAGAATCAAGATTTATCAATTATTTATCCCACTTTGAACAAAGATTTATCTTATAATTAAAGGATGTTAAAGATATATATATATGGTGCCCCCACAAATTCTCAAAAAAAAAATATTATGTGTGTGTATCCATCTCTGTATAAGATCTACTATTTACTTTGGCTCTATTATCCCACGAAATATTTTATAAATCTATTTTTGTATTATTATTGCATTAAAAATTAATAATACGTATATAATTAAAGCTATTATTAATAAAGTTTTACTTTATTTATTTAATTTAGGATAAATGCTATTTGAACTTCTCATCTTACATTAGGCACTTAAATTTTCTTTTTAATAATGTTAATAAAAAATTAAATAAGATACACAAGAAATCCTTAAAATTTTAAAGAAAATTTTTACAATTTTTCTTTTAGAATTTTTGGCAATAAATCATTAATTTAAAAATTATTTTATAGGAATGAAAGAAAATTAGTAATCTTTCAATAAAATTTATGGAGAATAAGAAACATGTATATTCATTATTGTATATGCTTTTAGAGTTAATCTTGATATTATCATGGCTACTCCAACAATTGAAAGAGTTTTCTCTACTCTATCATCAAGAATTAAATATGAAATTGCATGGGATAGGTAATAAATGGTTGAATGATTTATTAATTACTTATATATAAAGAGAAATTTCTTATAATATTAAAAATAAAATTCAATGTTTTTCAAAATACGAAAACACATGAACAATAATTATAATGTATATTTAAACTTCTGATCGTATTATGTTATATTTGTTATGTTAAAAATTTGTGTTTGTTACCCTCAACCTTAAATTTCTGCATCCGTCACTACATATATATAAAGTCACATTATTTTATTTTAGAAGTTTAATATAAATGGGGCTCAAACTTGTTAGTATCATTGTCAGACTATTATGTATCGTGTATAGTTGAATGTGTTAAGAGCAGAAATATTTTCTTTTTGTTGTCCAACTCAAAAAAAAAAATGATAGTTTTGGATATGTATGATTGTAAATTCAAATAGAAAATTAAATTGAGGATGACCTTAGTGCCACTCAAAACAAGCTGATAGGTTTGTTTGAACTTAAAATTCTAAGAAATAATGTGGTTGTTGTAACTTGTCAAAATTAAGATTTTTTCAGAAAATTAATGTGTAATTACTTTCTTCTTCCTTTTTCTAATCATGCCAGCAAACTAAGCAGAAATTTAAGAATTTTGCAGGGAAAATGCATAATTTGAAGGAGCAGATTAACTCGTTTCAGAGAACAGTTGAGAGGACATTGCCCACAAAGCTGAGAAACTCAAACCAGTTATCTGAGCATTTGTCAAAATCCATTTACATTTTCTCCATTGGCACCAATGATTACATCAACAACTACCTTGAAAACAAGTTTTTTTGACACAAGCAAGCGTTACACCCCGCAGTCATTTGCTCAACTCCTCATGGGCAAGCTTTCCCAGCAATTCGAGGTAACAGAGAAAAAAAAAAAAATATATATATATATATATATATATACACACACACATATGCATATATATATATATATATATATATATATATATATATATTTTTCTCCGACCTTACTCCACTATTTTCTTTTGCTTTTTCATGCACATTTTTTGTTTGATTAAATGTGCCACAGAGATTATACATCATGGGAGCTAGGAAGGTAATGATGTTTGAAATAGGACCCATAGGATGCATCCCATCAATCTCAAGGAAATATAAGCATACAGGTAAATGCTTGGAGCAAGCAAATCAACTGGTGTCATGTTTCAACAAGAGGCTCCCTGCAATGCTAAAAAAACTGACATCAAGTCTCCCAGGCTCAACCTTCGTCCTCGGTCGCGTAAATTTGCTAGGCTATGATGCAATCAGAAACCCTTCCAATTATGGTAAAAAAAAATAAAATATAAAAAAAAATATTAAAAAAAAAAAACCCTAGATTCAAATAAATAGGAAACTTCAATAATCTTTACCTTCAATCTTAATTTCCTAACCATACATACACATATGTTGTATATTTTGCAGGTTTGATGGACGGAAGCAACCCATGCTGCACTACTTGGGGTAATGGGACTTCAGAATGTATTCCATTGTCAAAACCCTGCCAGAACCCTAACATGCACTTCTTTTGGGATGCATTTCATCAAACAGAGACGGTTTATTCAATGGTAGCCACTCGATGCTTCAATGATACATCAATTTGCACACCAGTGAACTTTCAAAAGCCTGTCAAATTGTAAAATGTGAATGTGTTAATGCGTATGCATGTAAAAATTAAGAGAACATAGTTGGTGATGTAACAGTCTGGATGACGTAGGTTATATGTTGATGGTGTATGGTTACTTGTTAGGTTTTAGTAGAATTCATCTAGTAATTTGATAAAGAGACTTTGATACTATGTGCAACTTAAAAGTTAAATTATTTGGCTAATATTAATTTTTAAAAAAAAAATTGCTTGAAGCATTTTTAATAGGAAAAATAGCACACCTTTTTTTAGTAATTTTTTGGTGTTTAGATATGACATCTTATGTAATGAGTTTGAGGATTCAGTTAATCAAGAGTTCTAAAGAATGTTCAATGGTTCAGCTTCCAACCAGTGGCGAAGGTCTCAAGCCCAATGCCACAGTTGACCTTTTCCAGTTGGTGTCTGATGAGATGACCATCGAAGTTCAGGTGATCTCTGAGTGTTCTTCATATTACCGTGATCTAAAAGGAGCGAAGTGCCAACATGGTAAGAATGGGAAGTTCTTTTGTGCCCAAGACGAAGTGTATGAGTTGAGAGCACCTATTAGCTCAAATGATTAGTAAAATTTTGAGTGAATCTTCTTTTTCTTTTGAGTATACCCGATAAATATGCAATCGCCGCAGTTGACGATGGAGCATAATGTCAAACATTGGATAAATGATTTAGGTGAGTTGAGTGCCACAAACTCGTTAGAGCCAAGGTATGCATGAAGGCTCAAAAAGCACATACAATGGTACTCACAAGATCCTCCCATTTTCATTAATTATCAACAACCTTTGTTGGTAACTAGTCTTGTATATTTTACTTGTTTGGAAAATATACTCTTCATCTTCAAAGAATAATTAATTTCTTGTCCAATATTCTCGTTCAACTTTATTTATTACTTGTTAATTGTTTGATGTTTAAACTTCTGTTTTCAATTCTGGCTTGTTATCATTCTTGATATCCCTCCTGAATGGGATTATTACTAAGTTTCAACATCTTAGTTGGCCATTAATATAATTCAGAAAAGCATGACCATTGACATGTGTTCTTCTTGTTTCCAGTGATAACTATGATTGTGTTGGTTTAATACAATAGGGAAGTATTTCGAGCCAAAAATCTTATATTTGAACTGGGATGTGCCTTTATTAGGAGAGATATATTTTGCGATTATTACTAACGAGTGATTAGTCTCATGGCTGTAGGTTATGAGATATCCTTCATATAAACTTGAAAAAAAAAAAAAAATTGAATTGTTGATGGTATATATAATTTTTGTCCGTATCAGTATCAAATAACGTTTTGAGATTCTTTGATTTTGCTGCGCATTATCCTGCAATTTTAATTTAAACACAAAACAATGCTCACACTTTTAGACTCCTACTGTATTTTGTGGTTTTTTTTTGTTTTTTGGTGCAAGTGTGGAATAAATTAAAAGAAACTAGAGAATACAAAGAAGATTAATAAAGTTCGAAACAAAAGTAAACATAGTAAGAGCCTCTTGCATTATTTTATTTGAATACCTTTCTTGGCTAAACAACCTGCAACTTGGTTTAGTGTGTCGAAGTTTCACCTGCAAGAACTTCTCCATCAAGCAAGAAATAAGTTGCTGACAGCTGCAGAAATCACCATTTATGGCATATTTTAAGAGCCAAATAAGATGTGAACTTACCGAATATCCTTGTCTTTGAGTGAGACATATGAGTGGTAGGTGGGTTTTCAGACAAGAAATACTACAACTTTTAGGACAAGTTAAATAAATAATACTACAACGTTTAGATTACGCTAACTTCTAAGAACATAGGAGTGAACAATTTGTTTTCAATGATATTGTTAAAAGAAAATCTCATTGAAGATGCCGCAATAGGTCGGCCTGGGACATATTCATTTATTAAGCTAGATAATCAAACAATAATGGATTATAATACAAAATTAATTCAATGGTCCAAATCATCAATTGCACCAAGTTACTGGAACATTTTTTTAATCTAATGTACTCCTCTTGTCCTATTCAAGAGACCTTTTCCAAAAAACTTTAATAATTCTTAATATAAGACTCTTTATAGAATTTTAAAAATATCATTATTTTTCTATATTTATATTTCATGATTATTGGTCCATTCAAATTCCTAGATTTTAATTAAGGTAGAAGTTGACTTTAAATAAGAGCAAACTTGAAATGTGATGATAAATACATCAACTAAATGTAACAATTTCTTCTAATCTTTGTGATTCTGCTGAAATGACTTTATAAATATGACTGGAGGCAGTACAAAATCTCTCCACTTTTCTAATCCTTGTATTGAATCTCATTATAAAGGGTAACCTAATGAGAGCAACAAAAAAGTTGAAAACTTCGAAGCCTGTAATGGAATCTCCTTTCCAGACATGCACACCTTCCTTCAACACTGATTTCTGTTTGCAATTGTCATATAATGTTCTGCTCAAAGAACTTGAGAAGGACTCCAATTTTGTGGCCTCCCCGTTCTCTCTACATGTTATATTGAGTCTTGTTACTTCAGGTTCAACAGGAAACACCCTCAAGCAGCTTCTTTCGTTTCTGGGATCAGAAAGCATTGATGATCTCAATTTATTTTCTTCGCAAATTATTTCTGGTATAAGGCTTATTGAGCAGAGCGAAAGCGTCGAAAGGGGACCAAAATTGTCCTTTATCAATGGAGCTTGGGTAGAGCAAAGTTTTGGTCTGAAGGCTTCCTATGAAGAGGTAGTCAAAAATGTTTACAGAAGTCAAGTTAAAGTGGTGGATTTTATAAGCAAGGTACTTTTTTTTCACTGGCCATTGTTGTTCTTTTTCTCCATCATGGGCATGCCATCATATCTCTGCATCTATGAAATACGATTCATTCCCCTCATAAAACTCTATTCAACTGCTTATGTTCTTCTTAATATGACATCAATTTTAAATCTGCAATGAAATTTTCTGAATGTTTATTTGTATTAGATTATAAAGATAAAATAAAGTGATAAACTTTATTTTCATGAGAGCCATTTCTCAATACATGCTGGAAATTGATTTAAATGCAGCATAACCATAAGATTTTTAGATTTTGGAAAAATTGTTTTCATGAAAGTATCTAAGAATAAGAAATACAAATTAAAGCTCCTCTGGGCATTTTATCAGAGAGGAGGAAAAAAAATGATAATGATTAGATTGGATAAAGTGTGAATTTAGGTTTGGCGAGATGCAATATCTTTTTGTGCCACTCTATATGCTAAATTCGCCATGGTTTTGGGATTGGTTAAATTTTTATTAAATAATACTAAATATTGGATCAAATCTTTTATCCAATCCAATCAACTAACTCATTTAACTTAGATTTTAGGTTAAGTTGGGCTCAGAAAATGACCCAGAAAAACTCAAGGCTGGGTAGCCAACCAACTTACGTGAATATCATTATGGAACCCATAATAATTAATATCTTATTAGACTCATTAAGTGATAGTGAAGCAGTCATGAGATCATCCTTAAAAATTATGATCTTCGTATTTAAACGTAGTGTCCTAACAAAAATTCATTAAATAAAGAAAAGATCAAACTTTTGCTTGTCTGGAACAAATGACAATTCCCCAATCAATATTAGGCTGATCAAGTGAAAGTTGAAGTGAACTCATGGGTAGAAAATACAACCAATGGACTAATAAAGGAGATTCTCCCCTCAGGTTCCGTAGATAAGGAAACAATGCTAATTCTTGCCAATGCACTGTACTTCAAAGGAGCATGGGATCAAAAGTTTGATGCATCAAAGACTACAACAAAAAATTTCAACCTTCTCAATGGGCAGATTGTACAGGTCCCCTTCATGACCTCAAGTGCATATGAACGACATTATTACAGATCCTTTGATAGTTTTAAAATACTTCAAATTCCTTACCAAAGTGGTAATAGCCCACTAAAGTTCTCTATGTATTTCTTTCTTCCTCATGAGAAAGATGGCCTTCAAAACTTGATTCACTCATTAAATTCAAACCCCAGATTCTTAAATCAAGATTTCAGACTAGAGAAGGAGGAAATTCGTAATGTTTGGATCCCAAGGTTTAAATTCTTGTTTGAATTTGAAGCGAAAGACAACATAAAAAAATTAGGACTTGAGTTGCCTTTTTTGCCTGGTGAACTAACAGAAGTGTCTGATTCTCCCGAAAGAAACAAACTTTATGTCTCAAAGATGTTTCACAAGGCTTTTATTGAAGTTAACGAGGAAGGAACTGAAGCTGCAGCTAGCACTGCTCTCAAATTTAGGAAATGTTGTCTCCAGCTCCCCATTCCAAGCTTTGTGGCAGACCATCCATTCTTGTTCATGATAAGGGAAGAGACTTCTATGGCTGTGTTCTTCGTCGGAGCAGTGCTCAATCCACTCTCAACTTCTTAGATTTTATTGCTTTAATGATTTACTAAATAATGTCTTTATTTTACTAGTTGGGAAAATGTAATCTTAACCTCCTCATCATTCTGTACTCTTTTCATTCAATATTTTAATTCTGAAATGCCCATATGGCATATTTTAATTAATAGCCAAATAAGATGTAAAGTTATCAATTTTTTTGTCTTTGAAAGGGACATCATTGAACAATTTTAAGGATGAATTGGAAGAGACGGGGATGATAGCCAAAGAATATATACTATGATTTCATCATTTTTTTATGCTTTACACAACGAGGGAATCGTCATTAAATTGTTTAAGCAGTTTTCTTAGCATTGGATATACTATCATTTAGCATCACTGCAATTAGATTAAAATGTCTCTAGAAGATTCTTGATCCACTTACACATGCCAAGCACACCATTTAATTATATAGCAGTAGCTCGGAACATGATTACAAGAAATGATATTTTTATAAAATTCGTGTACACAATTCACATTTTTTGGTTACATGGCAGCAGGGAGTTTGAATATAGATTTGATCAAGCTAGAGAGACTCGTAATTAAGGGTTTGAAAAAATAAAATATATATCATGACTCTAATCCAGAAAAGATATATTTACTGATACAAAACTCTATCTCAGAACCACATGATACTGATCCAGAGAAAAAGATTTGCAAAAGCTAAGCATGATAGGGAAATATTTAACTAAAAAATGAAAAGAATCTTCTGGAAATCACTGTAATAGTACTATAAAGTCTTGATTCACATAACTAAAGGAACTTACGAAGACACACTTAGTTAGTATACAGCACTCATACTGTGTTCTACATCTATGTATAAAAGAACAAACAACACTTTTATAGTCCTATGGCTGCGTTCATGACCCATCAAAAACTAAAACAAAAAGCAAGCCTGTATCACTAGAGGTAAGGGACTTCATGTAGTTGCCAACTACATTTGGGCAAAATTGTGAGCCTTGAATTTAGATACCAATTTTATCTTAATTCCTAGGCTGATTATTGTTGATGGGTGGCTTGCGGCGACCCATTCCGTTGTAATCCTTATGCATAAGGTTCACAATCTCTTTTGCAGCCTGAAGAAGTCTCTGGGTTTCATCTTTCTCATTGCTGTCATGAGGTTCCTCATAGATTTTTCTTTCAGGAATTGAGGAACTCTTCAAGCTGCTGGCAATGGAATCTTGTGAACACTTTGTGTTTGTGTTGGAAGCATTGCTTCTTGGAATCACAAAGTGCGCGAATTTCGATGACTTTGGCTCCAACATTGTCATATGCTTCTTCTGTGAACATTATTTAAATTGATCTTAGCTAGGTTGGAATAAATTGAATATCTATGAAAAAATAAAGAAACTACGAAGATATTTGCTTCTTGTAACTATGAAATCCTATAACTATGAAGAAAACCTAACACTAACCTACTTTTCAAGACTATTTTGATGATTTTTTTACTTCTTTAGAGAAATGCCATCCCTCCATCCCCCACCAAGATAGTGCTCCTCAAGCGCTATATTAGATTCCCCTCTATAATAGCAGAGTAGAAGACATTATCTTTTGGTGTGTGGAAGCATTATTAAAACCCTTCCCTAGTGTAGTGTCTCCAGAATTGACATAAGTGTTTATGTAATGCGAATATCAACAAATCGAACCTGGTCATTCATTTGTTCTCGTGCGCTTCGGAGAGACTTTCTTGAAGAATCATTCTCCTCACCTGCAGTATACATACATGAATTATGATTCATTAAAAATCTCTTTGATAGACACACTTGAGAATGAGCTACCTGTAGCTTTTCTATAGAAGAAATGTACAAAATTTCCTTTATAAAAAACACAAGGATTTAGGGGTGGAAATCACTGCATAAGAATTTACTCATAGAAAGTTAATTTTTGTACAAGCATGATGTTCATATTCAAGTTTTCACTGCAAGACTAAAGCTAGCAGACTCACAAGTGTGTTTCAAAGCTTTTCACTCAGTTATGTTTGGGAAGGTGGTGCCTAGGCCCATGATAATCATCAGTGAAAGCAACAAAACGAGCCCTTTTGAACTTCTGTGTGTGCTACTTTTGCCCAATACTTTACATTTTACTTTTATATCTCCCTCCCTTTCAAAGTCACATATTCCATCAGAATAGGTTGCACCTGAAATCTTTGAAGCCCCTTCTTCTGCTCCTTTTTCATCCTCTAAATCCACACTTGACCCTTTCTGTGCCATCACTTTCTTTCCTCCAAGCCTTAATTTCCTCATATGAGCAACTTCATTAATTCCATCAAATGTTTCCTTTTCCTGTGTATGAAAATTAATCATATATACATCTATATATATTGATCAATCTATAAACTAAAAGGAAAGAAATTTTGGACTTCAATATAGAAGCAAAAGAACGAACAGGAGTTGGGTACTCTAGCAAAACAGGAGTTGTCCTGGAGTGACAAACTAAAAATTTGAAGCTCATATTTAGTACCCAATCGTGACTATGTAGGATTGAATGGAAAACCAAATATAGAAGTAGAAGAAATACTCAACCTACCTTTTGAGGATACTCAACAGTTCCTCTAGTCACCTCAACCTCATTTTTGTTCACTTCCTGACCTGAAACTATAGAGATGATCATGAAATCAGATTGATCATTGCATATAATACTCTCAATTTGAAAGGAAAATAAGGAGAAAGATAATAATCTACCCAAAATATCTCTTGCTGATGAGTTTCCTAGGGCATTCATAACAAAGAGAAACCCTAGTAAAAAGCTGATTGCAAGAAGTTTTCGCTTCATTTGATTGTTTCTTCCTTCTTTGGAGTTTGAGCATTAAAACAGTGAAAGAGAGGAAACTTAAGTAACAGAATCTGGGTTTTATAGAGAGAGTTCAAATCCAAGTCAAAGCTAGGGTTCCGACACATGGTAACTTAACCCATTATATTATTCCTTGGTAAGTGAAAAACTCAGAAAAGCTCAAATACAGATGAATAATAAATCTATAACAAATTCAATTTTTTAAGAAACAAAAAACAAAAGACAAAAGAAAAAAAGACGTCCCTGATTCTTCAAATCTCAAGTTTGAATGTGGTTTTCCTGGTATGAACTGAAGCAAAACTGAGCAAGCAGACATAAAAAGTCCTAATTTGGTCGTCATTTGCATTATATATATTGTCTGGCTGCATGATATAAATACATAACATATATTTAAATGAAACTGCAGGCCTATGTAGCAAATATCTGCAAGTGATATATGGCGGTCATCTTCATTGTATCACTTGTAGATATCTACAAGGTGAACCACTTAAAAAATAGTTTAAGCGAATCTAATTAAATCTTTAAAGTTCAATTTAATTGGCTCAAAGTAGCATGGTTTGGTGAGACATAACCGTATATCTAATAATTGTATGTTTCCCCAAGTCCATAAATGTAATTTAGTGATGAGATATTTGGGTAACTTGCACACAACGATTGACTCCCAAATATACACAAAAAGAAAGAAGCTTCACTCGGCTAAAATTGGAGAGTAATCTAGCACTTGCCACGTTGATGTTAGCCTCAATTTAGAGAGATTCTCATTAAGTAACAGGATTTCTTTTTCTCCAGCTGCAACTTAATAAGAAAACCATATCTGCAAGGTTTGGCTGAACCTGAACTGGTGATATCCTATTTGGCTTCTTACTTTTGTCTTAAGTATAATCCTTTTTTGGATCATACAAAAAAATTTACAATATCTTTGCTGAAGCCAGCTGATCTCTAGAGCATGGATATGATATGCAGTTTATGCTAAGATATTTTCTGGGAAATCATCCGTATAACTATTAATTAATGTTAATCATTCTGTTTGTCTGGAAATTAACAAAAAAGAACCAAAGTTGTGGCTCTTAAAAGATTATTAGAGTTTAGTCGACATGGTTAATTCGGATCAAGCTCATTTGTCAGAGCAATCAATACACTGCAAATAAGCAATAAAAATGATAGAAGAGAAAAACTGATGAGTGTTCTTTCCTTGGATTCCAGATGAGATATGACAAAATGAGTCTTCTTTCCTTGGATACCTTTGCTAGTGACCAACAGAACTCCTTCGTCTGCAAGAAAACACACTAATTTTTTTTTCCCAATTCTTTTCTCTGCTTCCCCTCCTAAATCCTTCATCCAAACAAAGGCTTAATGTGTAAAGACTTTCAATGCTATTAATTAAGTGTAACTAGTGATAACAGTTTTAGATATTTTACATGAAATTAATTTACGGTTTAAAACTCTAATTATAATTCAAAAATCCAGAAAGAAATGTGACATCTTTTACATAGTAATTAAAAATCACAAGATAGAGCTAGCCTAGCTAGATCTACTAATTCAGGTAAGTACGTGACCTTTATATCCTTAATAAACTTATCTCTGTGTGTTTGTACTATCACATTTTATAAATTAATTTTTGTCAAGTCATACTTCGATTTTGATACAAGTCAATAATCAACAACAAAAGTTAATATTTTTTCCAATAAAACTTTGATCATAAGAAAGGGTGAACTTTGTAAAACTTATTGTATTAAACAGTAGTTAATTAAGGAACATTTAACACATAAGGTAAATAATTGGGTCGCTTAAGCATATTGACATAATTTGATCCTTAATCATATTTATAAAAAATGCTTTGACGGGAGAGGTGTAGCTCTAAAAATGTTTTATATATATATATATATATATATATATATATATATATATATATATATATATATATATATATATAATTTAAACTCAAACTAATATACTTAAGCAAATTTAACACCACTATAATCAACGCGAGTTGGTTACTTTAATAATCTCTGTCACAGGAGATTAATATCTAACTATTAATCAATGATACACTTAATGCCTAAAAAAAATTAAGGAGGAAAGTGGTGAATTAGAACTTAAAGGGGTCAAGGGCATGGTTCCCAAAAAGAAGCATGAGAGCATGAAATTAAGAGCTTGTCAAACATAGGCAAGTGGTTATGCATAGAATTGCTCAAATCACACAAACCTTTTGAACAAGCAATCAATATATATATTAAACTGCAGAATTCAATATTGCAGGGAGTAGTTTAGAATGCGAGGGCGTGAGCTCCAAGTGGTCTTCCCTTGAGAACAGTGTGAGAGAAACTCATGCACTGATCAGTAGGTATAAGAATAAAAAAATTAACTCTCTGGGTTTCTAGTTTCCATTCACCGACAGTAGAATCCATCTTTTGCTTGGAAGCTTTTCAAAAAGGCGAAACAAAGTTAAGAATTGTGCCTCATGTGGAAAGCCATGGATGCCTTTTCCAGGCCAAAATAATATATTATTTAATATAAATATGATATGCGTCTAGTGATAAGGTTGAAGTCAAATCTAGCTTTAGACAATAGGACTGGCCTCCATTATTAATGACACAGCTTAAAGCGTTAAATTAGTACTTTACCAAAAAAAAAAAAAAAAAAAACGAAAACAAAAACTAAGAAAAAAAATAAAACTGAGTAAAGACTTAACTTTCTAAAGAAAATAAGAAATTATGTAAAATTTGTCTAAAATATTAGAAAAATAGAAAAGTGGCCAAAATTGACTATTTTAGAGAGATGATGGACTCAAAAACCACCTCAAATGGGAAGCCCCATTGGAACGTCATGAGACTTTAAAAGAGCTTTACAATGATATACATATATCTTGATAGCCAAAATTCTGCTAGAAATAAAAATTATGTTATGCTTATTCAAACTTAAATTCATGTTTTTTATCTTTAAACTCTTAAAATTGTACATGTTATAAAGGATTATTTTTTTTTATCTTTAAAAAGAATTATTGTTTAATATTCTTTTTCTAGACAAAGTTTCATCTTGTAAGATGTGAAAATATTTTGGTTGTAAAAAAATAAATGATTAAACTTTTTCCAAGCACAAAAGTAAGAAAGTTTGAGGAACCAATTCTATGTCCAATTACCTTCACATCTCTTCTTTTTAATTCTTCTTATGACCTTCCCTGTCCTTTTTCTCAGCTCCCCTAAAAGAGTTGAAATCCATCATGTACATTCATAAATACATTTATGTATATATGTGCATATGTATGTGACCATGGGATCTCATAATATAAAATAGATAGTACCAAGGGTGGAGAAAGAGGAATCTAGGAGAGCTATATGGTCCCCAAATTTTTTGTTTTAGTTCAGTACTATATAATTATTAAAATTTACATTTACACACTTTAAATCCTAATTTTTTTAATTTCAACTTTCTTCTTATTTAAATTTCAACTCTGTTCTTGTATAGTACATCAAAGTTATCTTGAGAAATGACATGTTCAAAGTATGTTTATTTGAATGGTAAATTAAATAATTTTCTTTTAATAACAAGCAGATGACAAAGTAAGACTTTACGAGTATCATTGAAGAGAACTTGACATGCACTTTGAAACCAAAAAAAAAGACGTGATGTTGGTGCTAATCAAACTATATATGCATGATTTTATAAGATTAGGCCTTGTTTTGGGTAAAAACTACACTCTGTGAGTTCCATTAATTTCTTACACGTTCATGGTCAAAATTTGCAACCCATACACGGAAATGGAGTTTTTGAGGTTTACGAAGTAGTAGTAATTTATGGAGTTTTTTTGTTTTCTTATTTTGGTGATTTTTTTATTTTATTTATTTATTTGTTTCATGGTTTGTTTTTCGGCATGCTTGCTTTTGGTTGTTCAATTTCAAAGAAATGAAATAATATATGTTTGGCATTCAAGCACGACAACATGGGTACCCTAAAAGGCATATCATAACTCGTGAGGATTATTTGACAATCCAAGACAAAGATTCCCTCAGGACTAGACCTATATTATTTGACGACTACGTGTTAGACTCCCAAATGACTTTGGAGAAAATATCTTGTGCTCCTTCACATGTTAACCAATGAAGAGAAAGCTTAGGTTAGAAAAGTCTCTTTTCATATAGAGAACTTGGGAGAAAATATCTTATTTTCATAAATCAAAAATATCTTTAGTGGAAACTAGATTAGTTGTATCTATGTTTTTTGAAAAAAAAAAAAAATACAACTCCCCTTAGTAAAAAGACCTATACCAACAAATGAAGATGATATCCATGTTTAGGAATGGCAATGAGTGCGATAGAGGAAGGGAATATAATCTCCATCCCTATACTCACGGGGGCTAAGAAACTGCAAAAATCTCTGAAATTTTGTTTTATAATAAAAAGTATGTTATATTTTGAGTATTAATAATATTAAATCTAAATAAATAATTAAAAATTATAATTTGAATCAATATATAATCTTGAATTTCAATCAAAATTACATACATATTCTTTTATTTTGAGTAAAAAAAATTTATTAAATAAATTATTAAATTACTCTTCCTCACTATACATATTTTATTTTATATACAAGAGCATTTTCATAATTTTTAGCCTTGATTTGCACCTCTCATGCTTGCCTGGTTTGCAGATGACCATGGGGTATGTGAATGTAACGTAGAGAGAGAAAGAGAGCCAAAAGATGAGGATCAAATATGTTATTTCATATAATATGTTATATATTATTTCACTATAGATTAGTTAAAATATATAAAAAGTAAAAAAAAAAAAAAATTATTTTTTCTTAATCAATTATAAGAAGTTGGATAAAAAAGTAGAACAATAAATTTTAATCTCAAAAGATAAGGTGTGTGGGAAATGGGAAGAGATATTTTGTCAAGGTTGTTTTTGTCTTCTCATAAGACATGGAATGTGCTACTAGAAAAAAATAGGGTGTGCCAAGAGAAATGACAGAGTTGGGAGATTTCTTTTTAACACCCCTATCATTTCTATTCTAACCCCATCCCATTCTTTTTTCTTTAAACTCGCCTAGTTTGCCTCTCTCTATTCACCCCATCCATAGTCATCCTTACCCCATGAAAGCTGAGTCATCAATGACTGAGGACCTTAACAACACTGTCCCCATCTTTAGCCACAACAATACGTTTTAGTACACTCTGTTTTTCTTACTCTTTCATCTCTTTGATTTAATCTCACTCTTCATCTCTCTTTTTTGAGTATGTGCTTGGCTTTATAGTTGGCGTTTTGTGAATTGAGATTTTATGATATAAAATTTGTGATTTATTCGAGGATTTTAATAGATTTTTGTGAATTTAAGTGTGAATGTTAAGATGGAGTATGGATTTAGATTATGTTCTGTTTTTGAGTGTTTTTCGATGGTTTTGGAATTGAGAATAAGGAACTACAATTTAGAATTTGTACAGCAGATTTTGTAAAATCTATAACATAATTTTTTTTTATGAATTTTTTAAAGTCTATAACAAACTTTTTTTTTATTACAAATTATTCAAAGTTTATAATATAATATATTTTTTGTGTTCAAATTATTTAAAGTCTATAAGATAATTTTTTATGTGTTAAAAATTTTTAAAATTCATAACATTTTTAAAATTCATATGCAAATTTTCTCCATTATATATTTTTTTTTTAAGTTATTAACGGTGATAATAAGAACTAAGACAGCAAAAGCATAAGGAATTTTTTTTTTTTTTTTTCAATGAAGGGGATGAAAACAGATTGGGCAAGGGAAGGGTTTTTTTTGGGGCAGTTTAGTTATTTTTATTAAAAAAAAAAGTGTTGGGGTTAGAATAGAAAAATATGAGGTTAGAAAAGAAATCCCCTGTCGCATGTCCATATACCAGTCCAGTAAATACTTTTTAACCCACGACAGCACATGGAATACTACACAGTGGAAGAATTTCGCAATAGTAAGTCTGGCAAAAAAAAAATGTGTCAATTAAACTTATTTTATTGTTTGTTAGAAAATTTATAGTCAACTTCTTGCTATATTACCTCATCGATATGGATGAGTATGGTAAAGTTGAAAATAAATAAATAAATAAATAATATATATATATATATATATATATATATATATATATATATATATATATATATATATATATATATATATATATATATATAGATAATTTAAAGCATCGCTCACTTTTGATTGACACATGCGTAAAACATTATAAGGTTAATGGAACAATGAATGTTGATTCTTACAACAACGTATGAAGTTTGATCATAAAGCTGAGGCCGAGGAAGCACGGGACAAGACATTTCTTTCTTCCATGCTTTACACCAAACAAAATCAGTTCTTTCGTTTAGTTTTGCATATATGATTAACCTATTGAGATGCAATGAAAAAAGAAATAAGATACTGAATGAGATAGCAAAGTGAAGAAATGGTTTTGTACAGCATTATAAGTCTCTGGCATCTTCATACCCCGAAATTAAACTTGACCCTCCCCAATCATTTAAATTAGTATTAAAAAACTTGTATTCATATCTTTATGACAAAAAAAAAAAATGAAATAACAAATTTTGTCCCAAGGTAATTACACGGGGGTAATTCCATGTTTTTATGAACATGGGATAATTCTAGTTTCCAACTATTTATAGATCTCTAATAAATGTCCACCATTACAGCAAGATCACATTAACCTTTCACCCATCTATAAGCATGTTCTGAAACAGCAACTAAGAAATGGAGTAAAGTAAACAATTCCAAAGACCAACAAATAAGCGATGGGTAGAGACTCTTCACAAGAAAATATTAATGCAGAAGACAACAATGCCAGAATGAATTAATAGCTTTAAAGAGTTACGTTCCATTTGGATATGCTATCTCAATATTAACGAGTATTCCATTACCGCAGAGGATGAAGTAACAGCATAGATAAATGACAGATTAGTAAAACCAGTTGCTTTATATAAAATCTCATAGATGTCAATATTACAAGATCATAAAACAGATTATCTTTTTGGTGATTAACTAAAATACTGCCAGTGAGTGCAAATCCATTTGTGAGAAAAATATTACAGTGAGGTTACCATTAACCAGTTATAACTACACGAGTAACCTAATCAGCAAGGAAGTAATTGAAGTTTAAGATATGTAATTGTCATGTTCAGAGTCTGCAGATGTTCGGAGCAAAAATTCCCATAATTGTACCTTAAACATTATCATCCATGCATTTCCTGTTTGATATGCCAACCCTTTTTTACGACCATTCTCAACCAGTGTATTCTGAGACCTGATAGTAATAATTAGTGTTTCAATTAAACTCACCAAGACCCAATCTTTGAGCAGCACCAGCACAGATCATGGTTGAAGGAACTTCAATGATAGACAAATCAGCTTATAGTGTGAATCAATTGCAAATAATCGTTAGGAACATAATGGTCAATAATCATAAGAAGATAATCCCTGGTAAGTATCTGAATGGTCAGCATGCCGCCACTAAACTCCTGATTAGTATATAGACGCATCAAATCTTGGCTCATAGAAACAAACTTGACTGTTGTATGATTGAAGAGCACACCCACCTATCCAGGACCAGGCCTTCTTATCCACATCAAACAGAAGCCCCTTTCCTTGGTTCCAAGATGTGAAGCAGATTAAATTGTCCTGTCCAAAGCATTCAAATCTCTCAGCTGATAATCTCAATAAAGCACGAAAGTACTTTGGAGGCATCCTGCTTATCTCCGCCCACATAATTTTCGCATGATCCAATTCCCAGATTCTCATACTCTGAAGAGTACTATAAAGACCAATCCTTCCAACGAGAAAAAGACGCTTCTGGGTGCCAGCAACCAAATACCCATCTAATAAAGAACGAGGGAACTTAGCTGGAATATGTTCCCACTGACCCGTGTCTAGTCGATACATCATCAAACCAAGCGGTGAAAGGGTTTCCAAATACAATCTGGAGTCACAATATGCCATCTTTGAAGAGCAGAGATTAACTGCTGGCATTATCTGATGAAGTGACCAACCATTAAGCTTTGAGTCATAAACTTCGGTTGGCAATGACTTGTCACCATATATATCGCTAGTAGCTATTACTTTAAATGACCGGTCCAACCGATCAACAACCATTATCAGTTGCCTTTGCTGATTATAATGCATGCTTGGCAATGTCCTCCAAGTCTGTGTCAGGGGATTACAAACCAAGGTTTTAAATGTCAATCCATCAAGCCCAGAAAAGCAAACAAGACCACCTGAAGAACCAACTAACCAGAATGCCCACTGAGGCAAAAATGTGAAGGGTATTCTATACCAAGTTTTCAGAGGCAAGCTGAAGACTGAACATTGTGGGGTCTGTGAGTTCTTCCAAAAGGTAAGAAGACAAGGTCCATGAGACGGCACTCGTGAATGGAATTTGAGAAAAATACTATCTTGAAGCAGTGAATTCCATCTTTTACATACAGAACGAAGCCGAAAAATCATAAAAGGTGGGACCCTAGCTAAGATCTCGTGCAACAAGTCTTCAGGTAACATTGCCCAAATATTATCCTCCATTTGAACATCAGAATGTACTGGCTTACCAAATGTAGCCAGAGTTTCCTCATCTAAACCGCGTGGCTTTGTCTTAACAACCTTCTGTCTTGAAGGGCTGGTGTTCCTCGACCCTGCACGACCCATTGGACTGGTATTCCGCGACCCACAACCCCTTTGAGGGGAAACTTGCTTAAAGCATCTTTCATCTTCACGAAAAACCCCATTTTCCATTGATTGAGCAATAGAGTCTCCAGACACAGATTCAGAAGAGCGCCCAACACAATCCATTTTCTCTAATTCCTCCGATTCCCCAAATCATACAATTTTCACATACAGACTTATCCCATTCGAGTCTCAGACTCTAATTATTGATAGACCACCATAAATTTACTCCAGATCAAGATCCATAAACCTTCATTCGCAGTTGAAAATGGAGATTCTTACCCAGATTAAAACGTAAAGCTGAACGAAAGAAAAAATGATTTTTCCAAGCATTGAAGAATCGAATTAGATTTAGGAAGAATCCCGTTTCCCTTGATGAGAAAAACTTGTCAGAGCTGGAATCAGTGAAATTCTCACACAGTTATAGAGACGAAGAAGATGAAGATGAAAAGGAAGAGGAAGAACCTAACCTGAGAAGAGTCTCGTCCTCTCTGGCCCGCTACTTACAATTGGCTTTGATTTGATCTTACTTTGTCACTATTTGACAAAGTGGACAACAAAATTCAAGATTAGAAAAATAGTCCAATACGAATGGCAATCATGTCATAAAAAATGATAATTATAATCTAGTGCACGCAGAATCACGTGGCAAGTACTCTTCTCCAGTAATATTTTGCCATGTCGTCACTCTTTGTTTTGTTATATCCATCCAACGGTGGAGAACAGAGGTTAATCATGGTATGCGAGGACAGAGGGCATAGTGTCGTTTAGTTCACGTAAACGACAAGGAGTTTAGGGGTTGGGCTCCACCAGCGGTTGTCATTTTGGTAGTGGGCTCCACTAACGCTCCGGTGGTTGCCAACGCTGAAAATTATTAAACTTGGTAAACAAGGCCACCGAAGACTTTATTGGAAAATAAATAAATAACAGAGCCCATCACCGGGGAAGGGTTTGTTGAGGAGGGGGAAGCGTTTGTTGGACAAATGGAATCATTTACCAATTAATTTTTGTTTAAAATTTGTTCTAAAATATTAAAAAATATTAATGGGTGCTTGTTCTAAAAAAAATTTAAAAATTTGTTCTTTATTGTCTTTTATTTTCTTTCAGTTAAGATAATTTAGCTAAAGATATTATTTTGTCGTTCATACAGGTAATAAGAAAAAAAATGTTTGATAATTATTCAATTCAATATTTCAAAATTGCCTTTGTTGTAAGAGATTTAATATATTTTACTATTTTTTCCAAAAGAGATATTAATCTCTTGTTATGAATGTAAATTTAAAAAGAAAACTGCATTTATTCCACCAATAATTTTTAAAAAAAAAATATGCATGAGATTTAAACCCTACAAGAATATTTAATTGAAATTGATTGAACCTTGTGTTCTCTATAATAAATAGATATATAATAGTGTAAATGATATATTTATCAATGATATTAGGAAAAAAAAAAACAAATAAGTAGAGTAGGTTAGGAAACCTGTCAAAGTCTAAAAGAGAAACATGAGAAAGAGGACAGACTAACCAAGTTTGAATGAATTTGAAAAAGTTATAAAGAAAAGGCTACACTGCACAAAGTTCACTAACTTAGAAGGCAATGGAGCTTAAGTATATATATATATATAACTCTTAGATTAGGTACATAGGATAGTGAAGAACTTGCAATAATCAATTACTTGCATGTAAAGAGAAGGCATATGCTTGGGCTTGTGAGAGGTAAGGTGGGAAAAAGCCTTTGTGATAATAATTACATACTCAATTTTCCTTTGTAGTTTTGTTTTGGTTTTTGACAAACTAAAATCTATTATTGTTTACTTCTTTTAGATTAGTTAATATCATATTTATAAAATGTAAAAATATTAAATATAAACCAAAATAATATATACTTTGTGGCATAAAGTTATATAATATTAATTCAATTAATTTTGATTCAGATGATACTTTAAGAAGGTTTATCACAGTGGTGGCAAGAGGGGAAATATCACTAAATGTGTAAATTAATTTTTAAAAATTATTTTAATTTAATCAAAAGCATCAAGTTAAAATTATTAAAATATAATTATCTTAAAATTTAATAAAGAACCTTGTTGTCCTTACAAATTTTATTTAGTTCATATTAAATTAGCTAATGCCTATAAGGGGGAGAATGTGTTTAATATAGACATGTTACATGTGCTCTACAATATTCAAAGTTGAAGTTGGAATATAAGTTCACTCAAAAATGATAGATGAAAATTTCTAATATATGGAGAATTTGTCTATAGGTTTTTTATTTAATTATGGTTCATGTCTAAGTATGTATTAAGCATTTTAACAATATGAATGTATCAAGCATGATTATGCTTCTTTTTCTTTTCTTTTTTTAATTGGAAAGATGCCAATTTGTTAATGATCAGCCCAAAAGAGAATCGATAATAAAGAGTTAAAATTAAGCTTAAACCATACAAATATAAGTATTATAAATATCTGAAAATATATCAAAAGAGTTAAAATTTTAAGTTTGAATTCTCTCATTATCCCTATTTAATAAATCTACATCTATTTGTCCAAATGCCCCAAAATAAAAAAGTATTAAGCAAGATTTGTCTCTTCCGAATCATTTTAAAGAATCATAATTGACAAAAGGAACTTTCTTATAAAACCTTGATTCGGTGAATAAATAATATCTTATTTGATGTGGACCAAAACCCACACAACCTAGATGGGCCAAGCGCGGCTCATCTTCTCAAGCTAGCACCCGACGACTAGGACTCACCTTAGGCCTTATGAATGAGCCTTACACGCCCACATTAAGACCAAGCATTGAGACAGCACCTAAAGGGGCTATAAATAAGAAAAACCTTTAGCTATGAGATAGGTTAGGAAAACAAACTAACATTACTCGGGGAAGAGGTTAGAAAACTTAAAATAAATTTGAACTAGGGGAAAAAGGTTAGGGATGAAGTGTGGGGCATGATTAATCATCTAATATAATGAGCTGAAATTTAAGAGATAGATAACAATCAATTTCTTCTATGGAGCCCATTGAATGAAAGATTCTTTCTTTTTGGTCCTACATGTATGTCAGCATTTGAGATACTTATCTGCAATAATAGGGAATTCTCTTTCTTTTCCCATGCAATCTATTTCAAAATTTCACCCCCATTTTTCCATATATTTTTTTAGGGATGTTCATGATCAAGTTTGAGATTTTTTTTTTTTTTTCACTCAATCAGATTAAAAGAGGTTGGGTCAAGTGTTTTTTTTTTGTCAACCCAACCCGAGATAGGTGAGGTCGGTCGAGTCACATTTAAATAAATAAGTGAGGAAAAAGTACTCGTAATTTACAACAATACAATATAATTTATTACTAATACAATTTCATCACAAGCTTTATAACATAATCTAAGGTAAGATAGAAAGTATCCAAACTAATTGCAACAAGTCTAGTTTAGTAGTTTTTATCATTTTTTTTTAATTTTAATATATAGTTAAGTTGGTCATGTTGGGTTAGGTAAAATTTTTCTGACCATTTTTTACATAAATAATTAGAATTACTTCATCTTTATAAAAATATGGTATTACTCTCTCGTGTAAAGTTTTGTAAAATAATTATACATAATCACTGTCTATGTAATCATTCTCATATAAAGCCATGCAAAGTAAAAAAGGAAAAAATTTAAAAGCATTTTAGACTTTTTTTTTTTTCTCTTTTATAATCTTTAATTCAAGAGGAAGAAGAGTGGAGGAATCAAATGGATTTAAAAATAACACAAATATTATGAGCATATCCTTATCCCCTTGTGTGTATTTTCTAAGAATACTCCGCAATCGATGAGATTTCTAATTGTTGTTATTAAGTTAAAAGAAGAGATCAAACAATGCTACATTGATTTTGTTAATTGGCAGCTAATTGATGCAGATTGTAACAAACACAATCACATTTGAGATTTAGATAATACGTATCTCTCCATTGTGAAATTAAAAATAATTAATATGATGCTTAAGTTGAAAGCATCATATTAAATAATAAAGTATATGATTTGAAAAAGAAGTATAAAACATACTCAGAAAAAAAAAGATATAAATAAAACATCATATAATAATAATAAAATAATATAAAAGAAGACAAATGAGAAGGGACCACAGCGCTTCTTCTTCATTTTCTATGCTTAATTATTCTATGATAATTCATATGCGCTCAAGATCCCATTTCAAATTTCGTTTTGAACGCCCACAGGTGCAGCACGTGGCAACCTGATTTAATCTAGTTATTTTTTAAAAGTTATTAATTTATTAATATAATTTAATGTAAAAATCAGAAAGAAAAAACAAGCGTCAGTTGCACCACCCGGTCAATTCAAGAACAAGAACAAAGCAAATGCAAAAGCACAACACTTAAGTATATCCTTTTATAAGTGTTTTGAGAGTTTGATTTTTTCTTTTTAGTTTAAGTCTTGGACTAAAACGTTATTCTCTTATCCTATTTTTTTTTTTTTAAAATCACATCTTTTTAATCCGAATATAAGATGTCTTATTAACATAATAATACAATTTTTTTTGTTCAATCTGCCCTGATAATGCAAAATTATTATATGAAAATATTTAATTTTAATCATTAAATGAAACCTAAATATATCTCGTAATAAAAAAAATTAAATGCCTCCAATAAAAATGATTTAATAAATATTACTATAAATTCTAAATTTTACACTATAAAAAATAAATATTTTTATATCACATCAAAAATCCTTTCATTAGTTCGCAATAATGGAAGAAGGTTGAAAATTAAAACAATCATTCACAAACTGACCAAATCTAAGCTGGCACTTGAACCATATAGTCCCTGACGAGACACGTGTCGACAAAATGATGAACTGTCACTGTTCCTTATTTAACATCGGCACCACCCAATCGCTCCTTTCAGCAGCATTAATCATTTCACACGTGCTACCTTCCTTTTCCACGCCGGAAAACGCTCTCAACTTTCCTGCTCTGTTCTCAAAGCTCGCAGCACAAACATTTGCAAAATCCAAACCCTAGACATCTCCTATCCATTTTCTCTGCAGCCAAACTCCGGCAGAGAATCCAAGATGAGCGTGTCAAATCAAGCTCCTATTTCCATATGTTCTTTTTAATTCAAGCTGCTACGAATCCAATATTTTGAAATTTCAGTGAAATTTATAAGTATTATTTTTCCAGTTATGAGCTTGTGATCAAGTTGATTTGAATTGTATTTCGGATTTTCAAAAGAATGGGGGCGGTGACCTCGTCGATGTCGGCGAAGTTCGCGTTTTTCCCTCCGAATCCGCCGTCGTACGTGGTGGACGAGGTGAGTGGGAAGCTGCATATGACGGAGGTGGCGATCAGGGATAACGTCGACGTTTTGAAGCTGTTTACTAAGAGGGGGAACAATATCGTGGCCATGTACATCAAGAATCCATTGGCATCCATGACGTTGCTCTACTCGCACGGAAATGCAGCTGATCTGGGTCAGATGTACGAGTTGTTCAGTGAACTAAGTATCCACCTCCGAGTTAACTTGATGGGGTGAAGTCCATAGTTTACTTCGTTTACACTCTGTATACATGCTTATATATATATATAGCTTGCATGCTTATGAGCTTAGCTTTTGCAGTATTGTCGATGCATGCAATCTTGTGTGAATACTTGTTGTAGAGAGGTGGCAAAATCTGAATAATTGGATTTTGTTTTCTTCTGTAGTTATGACTATTCTGGGTACGGGCAGTCCTCAGGAAAGGTACGCTTTCTGTATTTGATGCATCTTTGCAGGATCAGCTATTTTGTGGGGCAAATCATAATTATTGAATTTTTCTACTGTTATGGCTTCGCATAATGATTAATTTAGGATCTGCACCTATGCTGTATAAAGTTTCGCAGTGTTTAATAATTAGATGTTTGACATGTGAATCTGAATGAGTTGTTCCTTTTTGGAAGCTAATAAGGCAGAAATGATGATTTGACTGTGACTAATTCTTGTCTTGGCCAGAGTTTTGGATTGTCTCTTTCTCCTTTTCCCAAGTAAAATCCAGTCTTGTAGATCATTGTGCAACTATTTGATATTTATTTGAGATTGAGTTCAACAGTGTTATTCTTTGGACAGCCCAGTGAGCAGAACACTTATGCAGATATAGAAGCTGCTTATAGATGCCTTGTGGAGAAGTATGGGGCTAAGGAAGAAGATATTATCCTGTATGGACAATCTGTTGGCAGTGGACCCACTATTGATTTAGCTACCCGTTTGCCAAACCTTAGGGCGATGATTCTCCACAGTCCAATCTTATCTGGCCTTCGAGTCATGTATCCGGTGAAGCGGACATACTGGTTTGACATATACAAGGTTTTGCCTCATTTAATGTGAAATTGCAGAGTCTTCCAAGTGTTTAATCATTGTCTGTACTGTTTTGGCCACTATCTCCATGTAATCTTATTTGTTTTGTTTTTGGTGCAGAACATCGATAAAATTCCTTTGGTCAATTGTCCTGTTTTGGTAATTCATGTGAGTATATGTCTATATTTTAATATTTTATATATTAAGAGATTACCACTGGTTTAAGTTTTTGATTGCATTTTGTTTTTGTTGCCTGTTAAAATTCATCTACCTCAAGTTTGGACATGGTTTTCAAGATCTTTTCTTGTATAATTGGAGCTCAAGGCCTTATTTTACCTTTGCTTTCTCTGCTTACTCTCCTTCAAAATAATAAATTGACAGATCCTGATCACCTCTGAGAACTTGTTAAGATTATTTGGACCCATTCTGACTGTGTACGTGACTCCCAATAACTAAGACATTCATTGTTCTCTGTCAAATGGGGCTAATCAATTTTAATTCTCATTTATTTAATGAAACTTTCTAAGTTCCCTGCACAGTGGCAACTATCATTGGTAAATACATAATTGATCACTTTTATAATCCTTATTCTAGATTGGAGGTGATATAAAAATAGAAGTTTCCCCTTTCTGTTTCTTTTAGATTAGCTTATAATTGGAGATCTGCAATTATAGCCTTAATTTTCAGTCAAAAGAAAGAAGGGAAGAAAACAGAAAAGCTGAATATTTTTCAGCATGCATTTATTCTGAAATTTGTTAATTGTTAATTAGACCCTAGGGCATTTGGTTTCTAGATGATTTCCTGTTTATTTCAAACTTTTCTCTGGGTGCAGCCTGTGAATTTGCATGTGCCTTGCTTTTTGAGTTGATGTTTATGTTTGGAAATATCTTATCTCATTTACTACTAAGAATCACAAGTATTTATTACGATAAATCACCAGGTAGATCATTGCCATTTTTCATGTTCTTAGAGATTGCCATGTCGAGTGGTGATATCTCTTATCATTTCCATTTTTCACGTTCATAGGGGAACATGAATTTCATGCATTCAAACTTTTAGATTCATCTCATTCTTTTTATTAGTTGCAACACATAATTTCAAAATATTATGGTTAGCATTGCAGCGATTTGCATTGTGAACTAAAAATGATGGGATTAAAGGCAGAAGTAGGGCAACATGTATGTATGCATGGATTGCATGCAATCTGTCTCTCGACTACATTTGAATGGGGATATTTCCTTATGAAACTAACATGTGGTTCCGATAGATAAGTTTGATATCAGAGAATATATTATTGCTAAATTTGTAAGTTGGAATGCATATTAAGTTACTGCAAGCAAGGGTTGAATTTGAAGTGTACTTATTTTTAATTTTGTTTTTGCATTGGCCTATATCTCCTAGGGAACTGCTGATGATGTAGTGGACTGTTCACATGGCAAGCAACTCTGGGAAAACTGTAAACAGAAGTATGAACCCTTATGGGTGAAAGGAGGAAATCACTGTGACCTAGAGCTTTTCCCCCAATATATAAAGCACCTTAAGAAATTTATAGGCGCCATTGAGAAGTCTCATAATCAAAAAAATGGACATGCACCTGTTCCTGACCTACTGGACAAACCTCGGAACAGCTCAGATTTTCGAGAGAAACCAAGATCCAGCATGGATCAAAGGGAGAACTTGAGACAGAGTATTGAGCTGAGAGAAAAGCCCAGGGGAAGCACAGACAATAGAGAGAAGTCAAGAGCTAGTGTGGATAAGAGAGAAAAATCGAGAAAGAGTGTGGATCGCCCTGTGAATACACACGGTGGAATGGACCAACCTGATAAAGCCAGAAACAGTATTGATCGGTGAGCATAAGCCATTTCCCCGCGCAGTGTGTTATAACTTACACCACTGTTGTTTCTGACTCTTGTTTTGTATTGTGTTGCAGTTTTGGTGAGATGATGAGATCGGTTAGATTGTGCAATATTGATTGTTTCAAGCCCACAGCTACTCATGCATAGTGACCAAGGTTTACATCTCGAGGTTCTGTTGTTCTCATCAATTATTTGATTGGTTAAGTAGTTAATGGGGTGTATTCCATTGTGTCTTTAATTTTCCACAGAAATAGTTAGGAAAGTAATTTAACCAGGTAGATCATGTGCCTATCTACCTTAAAAGTTCATAAATCTAACTTCTTGCATGCTAACACGAGATCAAATCCATAATTGAGATCATTTTATACTCAAAGTATGCTAAAATCTTCATTCGGAAAAAAAAAAAAATGGTATTTTGTCTGTTTTAATTATCTCCCTCATTTGCCCAAATCTTCCTTGCTTCTTCACTCAAATCTCCCAATGTAGGCAGCAAAAATGAACAAGTGCTCTTTGAATTGGGGTTTTTTGATTTGGGAAAGAGGTAACTTGGGAATGAAAGGGGAAAGGGTCGCACGTGTTACGAGCATCCCTTCAAGAGGAAAGATGTTTGCACACTCTTTATATACATTTCAGCGTATATCTCTTTATTTAAGTAAGAGATAAAAAAAAAAAAAAGAGTGTAAAATAAGATAACAAAGCAAATCTCTTTTTTTTTGTTTTCACGTTTATAAAAATTGAATCAGAAATCTTCACAAACTTCACATCATCAGCAGACTCCATTGTTCTTATCCAAGTTTTAAGTCTTAAAAAATAATTATTTTTACAGACAAAATACCTCTTTTCTTTTTGGAAATTAACTTTTCATAAATAAAATCATTTGTCATTATATTAAATCTTTATTATAAGTACGTAATTGATAAAATATTATAAAATTATTTTTTGTTTTATCAATCACTTGCCTATAAAATAAATTTGGCACACAAAGGATGAAGTAGGATTTGTCCCTCCCCATGGAAATCCTTGAATGAGACCCAAAGCTCCTCTGTTTTATTTCCTAGTTGGAAAAAGATGACGTGGTGCCCTTGTCAGTTTAACAATGGGATATTAAAAAGTTTTAATTGATAAATTTTTACATTAGAAGATAACAATGTTATAAATTAGAAGAAATTTAATATTTTTTTCCCTAAAATCAATAATGTTATTTGATAGCAGGCCTTTTTTTGGGGTATCAAATAGAAGGCCTTGTTGTACAAAGTCCATTTGACCTGAATATGAAAAAACTGATAAAAAAAAAGAAGAGTAAAATGTTATTTATTTCCTTTCACGTGAACTTTCTTATTTTAAATAGTCCAAAATATATTCTATTTCTTTTAAGTTATTCAAAATCGATCCTCTACTCACTATTGTTAAATGCTGATGTGGTTGTTAAATAATGATATGACAAATCAAACTTAAATAGTTGAGTGTTAAAAAAAAAAAAAAAAAACCCTAAACACAAGGAAGAAGTATCGTTTTAATGGAGCTCTTCTTCTATAGATTCCTTATTCCTTAACAAAGAAATAGATGAAAATATACAAGTAATAATTTTTTATAAAAATTAAAAAAGAAATCGTCATTCTCTAAACCACTTAGAACAATCTATTGCTTTTGTCAACATTAAAGATTGTGGAGCCGTTCTCATAGAAGTGGATAGCAGCAAGCATGATTTGACTATGAGGCCGAGTGAAGTAACTGGCATGAGAAGGAAGTAAAAGAGAACTCCTTTCAAGCATGTGAACCCCAAAGAGGGAGGAACAAAGAGTTGGCTAGCGGAGGCTTTGAAGCAGCAGCAGATGAGACTTAAAGGAGAGCTCCACATTTCATGCTTTGCAGAAGAGCCCAAAACGACTAAGGTGGGTGTGCGTTTTGTCCTTCACTTCAAGCTTGTGTCACGCTATTTAATTGGTCATATCAACTTATTAATACCCACTTAACGGTTTATATAAGCAAGTCCGTTAGTGAGCAGTGAAGATAATGGACAGAGGGTTCATCTTAAGTAATTTTAAACCATTTCAAAAGTATAAGTCCTTTAGCCAGGTAAATGGAGTTTACTCAAATAAAAAATAAAAGGATTAAATTTTTTTAAATAAATTATATTCACGTTCCAGTGTTTCCGCTTCATCATGCTATTTAGTGCGGCACAAATAATTCTAGGACACGTGTTTGATTGCGAAGCACCAGGGTTTTTTAGCTGTTTAAAAGGAAAAAAAAAAAAAAAAACTTGGGCAAATAAAACACGGACAAATTTAACAGAAGCCGGTGAAGAAGATACCCTGAAGTGGAAACAATGCCAGAAGGTTTTAGGAGGGTTTAAGGCGGCTATGTTTGCTCTCCCTCCTCTTCATCTCTATCAATTTCCAAGCTTTTTGCAGAGTTCGTAGATTCATTTCCTCAAAGTTTAACGCTTTCTTCAATCTCATTCGATTTTTTTGTTCACGAATTTGGTTGAATTTGATGTCTAGTTGTATACCCACTTTAATCTCTGCTAATCTCGACGAAAGAGCTGTTTATTTCCTGCCATCCAATAAACCCACCATCTCCCATTCCCATCCTAATCGGACTAGGATTTCCACAATTATGTGGAGAAACGTTGCAAGACAAGCCATTTCCAATACCTGCAGGTTTCGCCTTGATTCACGCCCTTCTTCCCGTGCTTCTAGTGCTTGGGGTCTTTATCAAGATGCTGTTTTTATAGAGAAATTCAAATTTAGGCCCTTTGAGTTTACTTCTTGCTCCAATTATGGAATTTCTGAACTGGGTTATCGTGGGAACAATGATATCATGTCCCAGGAAGATTATCTGGGTAAACCCAGTTCCGAGAGTTTGAGAAATCACATTGGATTCAGTAAATTTTGTCCTAGAGGGTATGCCACAGTTGCTGAGGCTGAGGTGGCTTGTTCATCTACTGACGTTGAGGAAGATGAAAATGTTGATGAAATTCAAGAGTTATTGCATGAGATGAGGAAACAAGAGAAGAGGGATCTTGATCAAAGACGGCGGGATCTTCATTATATGGCTAGAGGCATGGGGCAATCAAAGTACCAGTCACTGAGAAGAAGACAGGTGAAAATTGAGACTGAAGCATGGGAACAGGCAGCACAAGAGTATAGGGAACTTTTGACAGATATGTGCGAGCAGAAGCTAGCACCAAACCTGCCATACATGAAATCATTGTTCCTTGGTTGGTTTGAGCCTGTGCGTGATGTCATTGCTAAGGAACAAGAACTGTGCAGGCTAGGGAAGACCAGAGCAGCATATGCACCCTACTTTGATCAGTTACCAGCAGACATGATGGCTGTTATTGTGATGCATAAGCTAGTGGGCATGATTTTGATTGGAGGTGAACACGGTGGTGCCAGGGTTGTACATGCTGCCTGCGCGATAGGTGATGCCATTGAACAGGAGGTAGGACATTGCTTTGCTCATATTGTACAGGCTCATTAACTTTGGACTGCACTGGCCACATATCTTTATTAAATAATCATAATTACTCATTTCATAGACTTTTTTTTTTTAAAAAAAAAATTGATAAAAAATCTATAATTGCATTCCTCTACCAGATTTTATTTGTGTAGCAGTGAAGAAATGGTCGACTAAGGTTAATTTGAACTTTATAAATTAAAAATTCCTCATTTAATACAACATGAGTAAGAGGTGTGGAATTTTTTTTAATTTGCCAAACTGTGCATAAATAAACCGTTATACTATTTGCATATTGAAGAGGGCAAGCTCCCTGCCCCAGGTATTGTCAGGGGAAGTTGGGGATGGAGCTCCGGTGTCACCTTTGGTGCTCAAGTTAGCTCCATTACAGGGAGAGAGACGGAGTCAGGATGAGTAGAGAATAATATGAGGGATGCCTCAGGTCTTAAAGCAAGTGTGGGTCTTGCTTTACTCGGGCAACATCAGAAATCATATAGGGTTCTAAGTTTTTTAAGACTTCAAGGTTGATATTAAACTTAACCATTTACAATTATGTGTGACATTTAATGTTCATTAGGCTTGGCTGAGATGATGATATGAATATAGGCAGTTGTTGGCATATTTTATTTGTTTTTAATGCAATATAATGGTAACAATAATTTTGTAAGTTTCACCTTTTTTTTTTTTTTTTTTTTTTATTTTGGCAAGAGGTAATTGCTAATGTGAGTTCTGTTGATTTCCTGATGCTTTCTTGTGTTTAAGCTTTAAGATATGTTTTTCTAGTTAACTTGATACATCATAATTAAGATGGAGGGCTTCAAAACTGCAACAATGAGAAACACTATTAGTTCATGGAAATGGGGGAATTGAAAGACTAAATAGAGTTGCAGTAATGTAGAAAACATTGAATAATTATCTTTGGAACTTTTTCTCCAAATGCATGTGATGTGTTTGGCAGTAGCCAAACAGAAATGTGCAGTCGTGGCCCTTCCCACCTTTTTTTATTTATATTTCTTTTTTCTTTTTTTTTTTGCTTAATTTTCACCTTGAAGTTTGTGCTAGGTTTCAACAAGGTTCCTGTGTTAGAATTTTTTTTGCCAATTTAAGTTCTTTACGATTTACACCTGAATTTAATGCTACTTGAGATTTGATGATGTCTTAGAATAAGCTGGTGAATGCTGTTGAATCGGCTATAACAAGCAAATGCTTAATGCTCAAGAATGCCAAAAAAAGAGATGTGATTAGGAAGGTCAGCCACACATTACAACAGAATGATGAGCTTTTGCTGAAACTTAGTTATCTTAATTTATCTCAGGAACAAGGGAGGACAGTGGGGGAATTACCATATTTTGTCTGAGAAAACCCCATTTTCATCTGTTGAAATGATACAGTTGAATGTTCTTTACTGACATTCTTCTGTACAATGATTGTTGATGAATTTTTATCAAAGATTTGAAGATCTTTATAGGCATCTTAGGGTATGATTTTTTCTTTCTTTCTTTATACGTAACCATGTTTTGTCAGCAATGTTGTTAGTACTATATTTTTGGTATCTATATACAAAATCATGGCCTGATCTACATGGCACAAGTGGTTTACTGATATTTTGCTGATTTTAGAAATCAAATAATTCTTGAGAAGATCCAAATGACTGGAACAGTATTGTTGTAAACCAACCCAAACTTCTCAAAAAGGAATAGGGAAATGTTCATTTTATTTTATCCTTTTTGTTTGTGATTTCTTTATCCTTTTTTTTTTGTGTGTGCGTGTGTAGTTGAAGGGTGGGTGAGGGGATTTAGAGGAGGCAGGGCATCAACATTCACCTTGAATTTTAAATAAAATGAAGAATTCCGCACATTCTTATTTTTTTTGTCCTGTTATTAAATCTGTCTCTTCTCCTCTTCCCTCCTATGAAATGTCTATGTTGTATTCAACTGGATGTTGGTTTCATCTTTGTCTAGGAGCACATCATTGTGCATCACTGTTGTGTCTGAGACAATCCTATGTTAGCATTATACTGCATAATGTACGGAATAATGTTGCTATTACTATTTGAATGGTCTAAATTTTGAACCTCTTGCATGTCTCACATAGTAATACTGACAACTGCTCTGTCAAGAACTGGTGTTTTTTAATTTAAAAAGTCTATGTTGCTATTGCCGTGATGCTTATCTTTGTGACTGGGGGGCTCTATTAACAGTAATGGTGCCTCCCTTTTCTCTTCTATAAGTTTTAAAAGCTATACTTGGCAATGAACTTTCTTAAGCATGGCATTTTCGCTCTAGGAGTACCTAACCGAGCCATTTACTTTGGTTTGATACTTGTGTTGATTACTGTTTGATTTTTTTAGGCTAGAATACATAAGTTCTTGGAGAAAACTAGGAAGAAGAAAGAAGGCAAAGGCAAAGAAAATAAAGCAGGTGGGTCCGATATTGCAACCAAGGAACAGGAAAAGTTGCGGAGAAAAGTCAGTGATTTGATGAAAAAGCAAAAGATTGCAGCAGTGAGGCAGATAGTGAAGGGCCAGGATGATTCAAAACCATGGGGACAAGATGCTAGGGCTAAGGTTTCATAATATTTCCTTAACTCTATAAATGCTTACACATGCCACTTGATATGCTTTTCTGAAAAGACAACCTTTGAACTTCTCAGGTTGGAAGTCGTTTAATTGAGATCTTGATGGAGACGGCCTATGTACAACCTCCAACTGGTCATCCAGAGGATTGTCCACCTGATGTTCGACCTGCATTTGTACATTCGTTCAGAACTGTGACAAAAGAGGCAAAGTGAGTTTCAGTCTCCAACCTGTTGACAGACTTGAAAATTTCCAGGAATACTTCATATCATTGCACTTGATTTTTATTTTATGCAGTAAAATAGGCAAAAGATACGGTGTTATTGAATGTGACCCTCTAGTTCTTAAAGGCCTTGAGAGAACTGTAAGTATATCTCATCACCTTCATTCTTTAGTCTAAATTTAATTGCAATGCAGGTCCATTTATTGAGAAATCTTAAGTTGCACTTTGCAATTGGTAGGTTATAGAGCTTTTAGTTTGGATTTAATACTTTCCAGTATCATTTGATTTTTATTTTTTATTTTTTTTATGAATCATTATATTTTCAACTCAAACTTTTTTGACAGGTAAGAAATATGGTCATCCCATATATGCCTATGTTGGTTCCACCAGTCAACTGGACAGGGTATGGTAATTTATTATGTTATTACTACCTTGCTGCTATTCTCTATCCCTTTGCCACATCAGATTGTAATTTTTCTTCTTTTGGCTGAATGGAAAACTTGTCTGTTAAATCTTCATTGAGTCATTTTACTTTTACTGTCTTTTTGCAGTTATGATAAAGGCGGGCACTTGTTCTTACCATCCTATATCATGCGTACCCATGGTTCCAGGCAACAACGTGAAGTAGTTAAGAGGGCCCCTAGGAAGCAACTTGAACCTGTTTTTGAGGTCTGAATACATTATAATTTTCCTACATTGTTTGGTACAGATATTGTTATAACACAATGAAGAGGAGCGCTTATATGTATAAATGCCTTCTTATTTATTTATGTAGTTCTTTTACTTTGCTTTTTTGTTATATGAATAGTAAGCGCTCTTTAACTAATGTTTATGTGATATGTTGGTTAGGCTCTGAATACCCTTGGGCATACCAAATGGAGGATAAATAAGAAGATACTGAGTGTCACAGATAGGATATGGGCTAACGGTGGCCATCTTGCTGATTTGGTTGACCGTGATGATGTAAGTATTTTTATAAGATCAATGTCTGCATGTTTGTTTCTTTTAATATTGTTTTTTAACATTGTCTGTTTGACTACATTCTAAATCTTATAGATGTAGGAATTACTGAATATGTGAATTTTGAAGTTCTGTTCCAATGAACATTTGTTGACAATGGTTTGAGACAGTATCCAACTTTCTGTTGCAGGTTCCTTTACCAGAAAAACCAGATACTGAAGATGAAGCACTAATTAGGGAATGGAAATGGAAGGTGCGGTCTACAAAGAAAGTCAACAGGGAGAGATATTCACAGCGTTGTGACTTAGAACTCAAGCTTGCTGTAAGCTTCAGTAACTGTCTTTACATTAAATAGGTAAACTGTATTGTTTCTCTAGCAATATGTGCAATTATATATGTGCAGGTAGCACGGAAAATGAAGGATGAGGAGGGTTTTTACTACCCACACAACCTTGATTTCCGAGGACGTGCATACCCTATGCACCCACACTTGAATCACCTTGGTTCAGATGTATGCCGGGGTATATTGGAATTTGCAGAGGGACGCCCTCTCGGAAATTCAGGCTTACATTGGCTGAAGATACATTTGGCAAATCTATATGCTGGTGGTGTTGATAAATTATCTCATGAGGGTCGTTTAGCATTCACTGAAATCATTTCGATGATATATTTGATTCAGCAGACAAACCTCTTGAAGGGAGGCGATGGTGGTTGAATGCAGAAGATCCATTTCAGTGCTTGGCTGTGTGTGTTGAACTAACTGAAGCTTTGAGAAGTTCTTCACCAGAGACATTCATTTCACACATTCCTGTACATCAGGTACCTTATTGATGTGGCATAAGAAATATGCCTTGGGTGTAAAGAATTTGGCTGTGATTGTATTGAGAAGTTATCACACATGCTGAACTGAATAAATATGGTTATGAGTATCCCAACCTAAAGCAATTGTAATAACTGTGGATCCCTATCTTTTTTGAATAGTTATCTTGTCAGGCTACAACATATTTCTAAGTTTACCATTTATATTTTGCATCCACTTGTTCAATCTCTTTGGCTAAAAGAAATATATCTAGGGAAAAAGTAAAGAAATGTTCACATATGATTATACTAATCTAGCTTTTGTTCTAGGATGGTTCTTGTAATGGCTTACAACATTATGCTGCCCTAGGAAGAGACAAGGTATGTGCTTTGACATTCTTTTTCCTCTTTCTTCTTAAATTTGAGTTGCTACCTCATTCTACAGTCCTAGTTTTAAAATTCTTATTCTTGTAATCTGTATTTCTATGTATATAATAGTAAGGTGAAATTTTCATATCTTGTATCGTGCTAATTTGTTAACTGAATTGTGTATTTTTGGATTACTTGGTTACAACCCTCCATTATATTGATATTGACTTAATTTCTTCATGGCCGATAATTGTTCTGAAATCTATTTCTTTTTGTTTCTTTCTCTATTTGGGAAATCATGTGTTATTAGTTATAGTTGTTGGTATAGAAGTTCCTTAAGATTTTTCTTTCAGTTGGGGGCGGAGTCTGTCAATCTTGTTGCGCGAGAGAAGCCAGCAGATGTTTATTCGGGAATAGCTGATAGGTATGTTGTGTATATTATGTCAGCTCTTAAATTATGCATATTCTTACTTTTAGTTTCAAGTATGAAATGCCAGCAGTGAGCATTTGGTGGACACATAAAGTGTCTAGTCCACCTTTTATAAACACCCTCCTCTCTCTTACTCCGTATGTTTTGATGGCTTAAACAGAGATAACAAAGACAACATTTCTTTTTAAAGCTGCTAATTAGTTGTTGGTTTCTAACTCAGTCTTGTTTTAAGTAGATTCTAGTTAGATGTAAAAAATAAAATAAAATTGAGTATTCATCATCACATTATAACTTATAACAAAAACAAGTGTGTTTTGTATGTCTGATTAATATGTTTAATTGTTTTATTGTAGCACATAACATTTTGTTTGCATTCAGCTTCTAGATGGATTGAATGCATTTATAATTCACAATTGTTGTACAGAGTATAAGATTACTCTGTGAATTCAAGCAACAGATTTTACCTCCAATCAAGTGGGTTTGCATTGCATTAGAGTTGCTGCCAACTGCATCTGATTCTTATTGTGTTTTATTTATGATTTCATTAATATTGGGAAGCTTGAAGTACTTTCATTTGTTCCCCTGCTCTATTTTTTGTTTTAATTTATTTGTACCTTGAGATAGGAGCGTTCTCAGAATAAATAATTCAATTAGAAAAAATCATTTACGTGCAGAGTTTTCAAAATAATGCAAAGGGATGCTCAGAGAGATCCTGCAGACTTTCCAGATGCTCTGTGTGCAAGGGCTTTAGTTAGTCAGGTTATTTGCGAACATTTGATATATATATAATATAATATTGCATATATTTATAGGGAGATGGATTATTTATAGTTGTTGAAAACATAAACTTGTCAGGGAAATTATACTTTGACCCCCCTGTGGTATGGAGTATTACAAAATTCTCTCCCTGTGGTTCATTTCTGGACTGTAGTACTCCTTTTTTAAAAAAAAAAAAAAAAATACATAATGAACTCTTCTCTTGTTATACAATTTGACTCAATTGTAGTATTAAAAATGTTGTAACATTTATCCCTCGGGTTATTTACATGTTCAAATTGAACTCCCCATGTTATGTGACGCGAACCCACTTCTTTTTCATCTAGGTGGATAGAAAATTGGTCAAGCAGACAGTGATGACATCAGTGTATGGTGTCACTTATATTGGTGCTCGGGATCAGATAATGAGGAGGTTGAAAGAACGTGCTGCCTTTTCAGATGATAAAGAGCTCTTCACCTATGCTTGTTATGCTGCAAAGGTTAGAGGAAGGAACTGTCTGAGTTTGTGCGAGTGTTGAAAATATCTCACCTCCGTATCAAAGATGTGTAATGAATGTTTTATCTTTATTGCCTAATCAGGTTGCGTTAAATGCCTTGGAGGAGATGTTTCAAGCTGCACGAAGTATCATGAGTTGGCTTGGTGACTGTGCGAAAGTACGTTGAGTTCTCCTTGATTCACTTTACGTTCACTCATGCTTGGACATGGAGAGAACAGAAAGAGAGTAAAATGTCACAATTCTTTCTAGAGTAATGGTTTATGATATGACTGACACTTGGAAGTTGGAACAGATAATCGCATCCGAAAACCAACCAGTGTGCTGGACCACTCCTCTTGGGCTTCCTGTAGTGCAACCTTACCGTAAACTGGGAACCCATCTTGTGAGTATCAGTTACCTTGGAAATATAACTTGTCTTGGTATTCATCTCATGTCTTTTAAAAGTTATTTAGCTTCCATTAATATATGGTTGCAGGTCAAAACTTCCCTTCAAGTTTTAACATTGAAACGAGAAACAGATAAGGTACGGAAACTTCATGTCCTTGTCTAGATAAAGAATAATGTATTATCGGAGAGTTTCCTCGTCTCCCAAGTTATCATCACAATCATACATCTACATAATATGGATGACTTTAAGGACTTGTGGAGTCCTTAGTACCTATAGCTGAAGTCATAAGAAATCAATATAGGCCTTTTATATCTGGGCTTATGAAGGGAGAAGGTTCTGATTTTGGCATAGGATTATTGTTTTTCTAGATTTAACAGCAATGACTGTCCATGTGAGTATTGAATGATCTCAAACTTAATTGTTTTATAAATACTATAGGTCATGGTCAAGCGGCAGAAGACTGCATTTCCCCCTAACTTTGTTCACTCACTTGATGGTTCTCACATGATGATGACCGCAGTTGCCTGCAAAAGAGCTGGCTTGAATTTTGCAGGTTTTTTTCTTGTAGAGCCTTCCAGCTTGGAGTAATAGTTTAATCTTTCACTAATATTATCTGCTACATGGTTGTAGGGGTTCATGATTCATACTGGACGCATGCACGTGATGTGGATCAAATGAACAGAATACTCAGAGAGAAGTTTGTGGAACTCTACGAGACCCCAATACTGGAAAATGTATGTTGGGAATGCACTTTATTTATATTTAATTGTTCTTGCTGGGACAAAATCTTTGGTCCCACTAGGTGTGCCAAAGGGTTGTGTCATGTTGGCACACCTAGTGGGACCGAGGATTTTGTCCCGTTGTTGCTAGGGTATTAACATTAAGACTGGTGAAGTTAATTTCACCAGGGTTTTCCTCTTGTTAGGAGCATTGAGTGGGGGAAACATGTTCATTTAAATTGAATGATGCCAAATATTTTATCATTGGTTAATTTTGCTAAAGGATAGAAACAGACATCAATCTGTAGTTTATGTTAAGCACCTCTGCTGTTATGGAATTTACATTACTGCTGGATACCTTACCTGTTGAACTTGTGGGCAGTTACTGGAGGGATTTGAGAATTCTTTCCCATCATTGTCCTTCCCACCGCTGCCTGAACGCGGAGACTTAGATCTCAGGGAAGTTCTGGAGTCACCGTATTTCTTCAACTGATCCATGCGCCCTTTTCGAGGATTGCTGATTCAATCTTCCAGGCATTACTGGCAAAATCCGAAGCTGTTTATGTGAGCTTGGCTAGAGAGGCTGGTCATGGAAAAGTACGATCATAGAGCCAGTTATTTTGCCTGTATATATATCTTCAAAGCCATCCAGAGTCTTGAGGAGGACCCTCACGGCATGGTTTTGTATGCAGACCATTGGATGTGGCTGTACGGATGAATATAATTTCTGAAGGTATGTATGTATGCACACGTGATAAAAAGCTTTCAAGGCTGAGAGGAGAATCTGCTTCCTAAGGAAGTCAAGTTCTCATGGTTCATTTGTGCTGGCTCAATGAGGCATTCTTGTAGACTGGTGTGAAGATTTTGAGACCTATTGGTCATGAAAATTAATACCATGAATACCTGTTATCCATCTACACATATGATCAGAGAGTTTGAGCACTAACTTTGATGACTTGCACTTGTGCATCTGTAATTCTACCATTGTGGCTAATGTAAATATCAAAGAAAGAAATGCTGAATTGGTTATACTTTTATTGCATAATTTTTTTTTTAGTGATACAGGTGGTAGAGATTGAAAGAGAGAGATGAGAGACAAGGAAAAGTTATATATGGGAACTTTTTTGCACATATCTTATTGTACACACTTAAATTTTAGATTACTTGTAGGAATAAAATTATAAATAAAAATTTAAAAAAAAAAAGTAAAAAGAAAAAAATAGGCATAAAAATAAGTGAAAATATAAATATGTATATCACATCTCGAGAGAAAAAGTAGAGTTTACTTGAGACTAAAAATTGTGACTTATGGACAGCCCTATCTTCAATATATTAGAAACCTTGGATGGTGACATTGTGTAGAGGAATTCTTGTGAGTGTAACTAGAGAGCATTCAGGCAAAGAAGCTGAAGCCAAAGCCGACTGGTGAAAATGGCGTGAAAGCTATTTGTGATTAGTAACAATGGCTGTTGTATGATACATATGACAAAGTTGTAATATTAATTTATTATTTATGCCAATAATGACTGTTGAGAAAAAATTCATCTATGATTTAGTAGAAATACAAATGGAAGCACTTTTTTTTTTTTTTTTTCATAATTTCTATAAGTTTCTTGCACTTTTTTAAAGCTTTAAGATATTTTACATAATACTTTTTCATTAATAATACAAAAGAAAGTATTTAATTTTCCAATGTAAAATAGGAAGTTCACAAGATTCAAAGCCATAATTAATATGCATATTCTTATTTGGACAAAAATAAAACACATCCTTTCCTTACTAACAAGAAAAATATCCTTTTTTTGTAATATTCTACAAATTGTATTAGGGTTATTTATTCTTATGATTTTAAATTTTAAATTTAACAATAAAATTATGATTTCACCTTCCTGTATCTTTTATTTTGGATAACTATAAAATTACACGCAGCAAATCTATACAGTTACATTTGTTAGAAATTGTCTTTTGGATCCATCCCTGATGGTAAGATTGAGGAGGCAAAGTGTAAATAGAAGAGGTAATGAGACTATTATACATACATTAAATGCAATTAAAAAAAGAAAAAAAAAATGTGGGCAACTGCCCCCACAAGCTACAATGTGGATCTGCCCGTAGATTCAGCCCCAAGTCCTTTCCTCTAATGAGAATGCTGTAACACACCACTAGCTCAGTAGCCATATTTATCATTCAAGGATGTCCTTCCATCGCCTGATTGCCCTGCAAGAAATAAGAGCTAGCATAACTATCCAAAAGAAGACAATTCAAGCATTTAATCAGAGGCCAATTTTTTACACACACCCCATGCTTTTATGAATCTCGAGATTCATAAGTTAAAAATGAATATAGGAATCTTGAGATCCATGTAATTTATGGGTTGTGTTAAGACATCACCTTAATCAGAATATTGAACCTGATTGCACTCTTACCTTGAGGAGGAACCCATGACTCATAATCCGTGTTACTACTACCACTACTCAAAAATGATGGTTTCTCAGGCCCGAGCACTTTTCTAGGCTTCTTTTTATCTTTAATGGAACCGTTTGCCTCGGACGCATCTTGGTCGTCTTCAGTGGTATAATATCCCCTTTTATGCTTTAATAACAGTGCCACAGCATCCTCAGCTGAAGATGTCAATTGCTGAGGGGCACCATGATCAGTTGTTTCAGTTTTCTCAACTTGTTTTGGTTTCCTTAAGATTAGTCCGGGAGCTGCAGACTCAATATTAGACTGCCCCCCAGTCTTTGCATCATCACCACTTGTCAGAATTTTACTTCTGTCATTATAGTCAATAAACTGATCGTTCTCATCCATCTCATTCTTATTCATGGTGGCCGCCACTTGCTGGTTATCATCTGTAACCCTGCCCTCCACAGCTCCAAGCCACTGGGGCTTTGCAACAGTGTATACGACCTTCTCTGCCTCTACTCTGTCAGGGTCACCTTCAGATTTCTCTAACCCCACAGTTGCATCTGCAGTTTTCTCTCCTTGTATTGGGCCATCGGCCTTTGCGCTAGGCTCATTGTTTTTCTGTGTTTCCCTAGGCGGCGGTTTCTTCTTAATGACAGGAGCAGCTTCTTCAGATTTTTTTGGCTTGGGTTCTTGTGATTTCAACTCCCTTTTCTTGGCAGCTTCTCCTGTTGGGTCAGCAATCTTCAACAGGTAGGATATCCTATCCAGTTCCGACTGAAGAGACGACAATTCCTTCTCAAGTTGCACAGTTTTGTCATGCACTGACCACAAAAAAGAAATTAGCAACAGTAAGAGTAAGTCCACTGAGCAAATGTCAACCAGTGGACCCTTTTTTGGGTAGAATGATACAGGTAAGATATAAAAATTGCTACGGGCATACATCAATATTTCACGGAAGCATACGTCAAAGGAAGATATGATTGCTACCAAAAAAGAATTTACAAATATAAGCATGCTACAATTCAGAATCTCCCAAATTGAACATAATTCAAAATAAAAACAGTTAAAAGTACAATATATGATGTTAAAGAACTCTCACCTAGTTGAGATGATACCCCAGACATGTAAGCATCAAGTGCATCACCACCTTCATCTTGTACACTAGTCTCTGAAGCCATTTTGCTATTTTCAACTGAAAGCACCTCTATTTTGTCATTTATTTCCTTGATAATGGCGTCTCTTTTATCAAGAAGAGTATCAGCAGTTTCAATAGATTGGCTGTCGCCAGGTTTCTGACTAGAAGCCATTTTCTTTGTCCGGTCATAAAATTCATCATCATCATCACTGAACAGTGCAAGCACAATAAGCAAATTCATAGCAAGATCATAATAGATATCCTGATGACAACTAAAGGAAAGGATGATAAGTTATACCACCACAGAACAAATTGATGCATGAGGATTATTATATATCACTTGCTTTTGGGTTTTGGTGCATCACTTTATAAATGTAACAGGTGTTAGATAGAGCAAGAAAGCATGTTAAACAATGTGCTTCTCTCCAGACAAACACACTTTCAGGGAAAAGGAATATCAGAAAGTAAAATATGGTTAAGCAGTTGAGATATGTAGTGATTTTATATTGAAATTTAAAATAAAATCCCGTTTTTGAACATGCAGTGAATTTCATCTTTCTTCAAAAGTAGATTGGGATAATAAGTTTATGAAATGGATTGATCAGAAAAAGAAAAGATGCAGCTCCCATGAGAGTGCTTCCTTGGGAAGTGGCTTTAGTCAGGTTTTATATATCCTTATTTATATTTATCCCAGTGAAAGGATCTTCCTCTAAATAGTATACCTCAGGTATTCTTCTTCATCTTCCATTTCACCTTTCTTCTTTCCATGAGATTTCTTTCCAGAACGTGCACCTATACTTTCTCGGATGCTATCATTCAGTGTCTCTTCCAAGTTTTCGAGTTCTTCCATGATCTATCAAAGTTTATGACCAAAAAAGGTAAGAAAAGTCAGCATCTTATACATCAGTACTTGTAACATGATGGTTCATTTTGAACCAAAAAATTAATCTCCAAAAGCATTCACGAATGCACAATGTGGTGAGGAAGGGTGATACAAGGCCCTTGTATTATTAATTTTCTCCAGCATTACCTGCATCATTCTTTGCTCATTTCGGGCAATCTGAGTCTGTTGACCTTGTGTTAATCCACCCTGAGAAATGTCTTTGCCACGTATAGCACTTATTTCTTTCTTCATATTAGCAATCTACAACAGAAAAGTGGCATAAGTACAAGGAGAGTATTATGTATCTAAATAGTATCGCTAAATAGGGAAAGAATCACGTTTAAATTGTTTGAACACATACAACTAACAATACTTCTCTTAAATTTGCACAAAAAATACTTTCACATATATGGCATCTCCTGTGTATTTAAGTCAATTGCTGCTAAGGCAACTACTATGAGAAGTGAGAACGGTATGAAATCATAAAGGAAAAAAATTAGGCCATTGACAACTCAATGCTCACCATGACTAATAAAACAACCAACTTTCAAAACCAATTCCAGAAGTAACTAGTGTTCCATAAATTCACATTACCATCCATTTTTTGAACTTGGGCAACCAACTTCTAAATAAAACAATAATAAGTCGTGTCAATAAAGTTGTCAGAAAGGGAGAACCACATCTAGCCTCTAGAGAAGAGATGAAACTACATAGGCAGTGTCCCCTTGGCATACTGCAATGCCTGGTTTTAAATTTGTGTTGAGTGTGTGTGTATATAAACGAGGTTTCTTCTAACTTAAAAGTCTTCACTTCCTGAATTTTGATAATTAATTGTGAATGTTTATATTTAACATTTGTTCTCTCATAATGATATTACAATTTTACAGTGTTAAAATAACCTAACAATATAGCAGTTTGCTTTCTTGCATCGTGACTTGAGAGGTTACGTGGTAGTTCTGGAGTAAGCAGAATTTTGGGAAGCATTGGAACTGTCCACCTAATCTAGAACTCTATCTTTCTGTAGTTTAGAGGTTCTGGTTGAAATAGGAGCACGAAAGTATTGAAGGTATCTTTGCAAATTTAAGCCAATGGTTGTTTTAGGGTGGTGCCCTTGATATATATGAAAAATGATTAAGAGTATTATTACATTGATAGTCTTCTCTGCAGTTTTATTCAATGTTTTCTTTTCTAATCTTGTAGAAGGACATTTTATTACTCCTTTTCCATTTTCCTTCAATAAAATGTCTTCTTACATATGATAATATCCATAGCAGTTGTATTGGATCCAATAACTCTTACACAAAACATGTAGCGTTTCATAGTTCATTATCAGCTTTTATTTTATGCCAATTTAATATTGTTTTATGTGACAAAATTCCAATACACAATGAAAGAAAATTAAAGTCAAGAACTACTCACCTTTTCCATTCTTTTTAATAACTTTCCTTTGGTTTTTTCCTGTTTTTCTGTAAGCTGT
Organism: Bauhinia variegata; assembly: GCA_022379115.2. Classification (NCBI taxonomy): domain Eukaryota; kingdom Viridiplantae; phylum Streptophyta; class Magnoliopsida; order Fabales; family Fabaceae; genus Bauhinia; species Bauhinia variegata. Next base: position 17,417,354 of record CM039428.1, on the reverse strand, counting down.
CCTTTGTATGATTGCCAAGTTACTTCATCACCATAATCCTGACAATGAATCAACCATATGATTGAATGAGAAGGCATAAATAACTAACTTCTAATTTTTCAGATAAAATATAGATTTTGAATATATGAAAAGATGATTAGATTTAAGGTGGTTCAAAGAAAGAAGTCTATATAGTTGATATACTAAATACGCATGATTATGGACTTTCACAAACCTCCTCTTCTTCAATGGCATCCTCTCCCATGCCCCATGAAATACCATCTACAAGTGCTGCTTCCATCCTTGCACGTTGAAGTGAAGCCTCCCTATCTAACATTTGTTCACGCATCTTCACTTGTTTCATTATTTTCAAGTCGGTTTCCTACAAAATACAACCACATAAACAGCTATAGCAATATACATAAAAATGAAAATGAGAATAAATAAACTATTGCTGTAATATTCACATTAAAGAAAAGAAAAAAAAAATCTATTTTTTATTATTTACTTCAAGACAAGGACATCAAAAGATATATCAAGACAAAGACAAGCAATACAACAGAAACACATTAATCTCAAAGAGCTCTGTAATTCCCTTACATATGCTCCAAAGAAACACCTTAAAATGAATCAGGTGCTTAGCACCAGACAGAGGCCAAGAACATAATTGCATAATCTTATCACATAAATGGTCTAAGCATTCCCCTTAAAAATCCAAGCATTGGCTCCATCAAAATACATCAAGTAACAGCATACATCACACAACACCACAGAGCATTATGAACCCTACTCTAGCCTAAGCCTTGGAAGGTACAAATTTCAAAAGAAAGGAAATACATGCACAATCCATTCCCCAAGGACATTGATACAGCGACATTATGGAATATCAATCAATTGGCAAGAAAAACAAAAAATTAGGAAGCCCAAATCTCACTGGAAGCATCAAGTCTGAAGGTCCTTGAAAAATGAACAAACGAGATGACCTGTAAATGAAAAACAAAAGTAATAATTAGAAGCATGATAAGCATATACATACCATTCACTTTCCGTTTCTAGTGAACTCATAACTGAGAATATGTTCCTTATCAAATGGAATCATAGGACATCCTTAAATTCCTTCAAGACAGTCACAATTATTAATTATCCAATGGCTAAATTACTAATTTATAGTCCTGCTTTATCCATATTATTCCATAATATTTTGATTTAAACCCATAAAATTATAATATCTTCTTAATAATATTTGAATAATGATCAATAATAAATTAGGTGAAGACCAAGCGGAAACGAGGAAAAAAAAAACTAGGGAATCAGAATGACATTGAAAATACAAGCAAAGTGGAAAACTCAAGAAATATAATACTTACCGGCCAAACCGAATGACATCACCAACATGCAAGTCCATGTACATGTTTTTCTCCACCTAATGAAATGGGAAAGGAAAACAAGATTTATAACTGATAACATAAAATGATCGACTTGTACATATTTCTTGTATGCAAGCAGGCCCAAATATTTTTACCAAAACAAACTATAACTATAGACATAAGCTTTTGATTTCTCTTTCAACATCAAAGAGTTGTTAGTTTAATAGCAGGATTTTTACAATATTTTACTTTGGATTAGGCACACAGTATTTGACACCAAAGCAAATAAACACTTCAATCATATATGGCATTGTTATTCATACAATGCATGATCAATATTTTAAAGAGATGACAAATGAAAACTGATACCTGTTTCTTGTTCAAAAAAGTACCGTGAGTACTCCCAAGATCATAGAGATAGGCATCTCCACTTCTCTTAAACTGAATAACTAACAAAGACAAACAAAAACTGTAGTGAGATTCTTGTGTAAATCATATGTAAGAGTCATGGGATTTTATCATCTTAGGTATAGTGAGAAAAAAAAATATATCAATCTTCAATGTATTTTGTAGATAAAAGTCCATGTTCAGCATATGAATGCATTTTCTTGAGCTAAACACCTCAACTGTTTTTTCTAATTCTAATTATATAATTTATTAATGGATTAATAAAAGAGAGAAAACCATAAACACAGCATGTGGCATCCCCCTAAAACTACCAAAATACAGAACTAAGAGAATAATAAATTGGGAGGGAAAAAATAGCTCAAAAAAGCTCTCCAATTCAAAACTTTACCCTTACCAGATACATTTACCTTCAAGAAATTGACAAGTTCAAACAAGTAGAAACCAAACCAAATCCTAAGAAAGACTTGAAAGGTTCTAAAGGAATCTAAAGACCAAATCCTTTTGTTTGTGTCACTAAAATGATGGAAGGAATCAAGCAAAGCAATTAAGGTAAACCCAAAGACTATCGGTCATTTGAGCCCTTAAAGAATTGAAAATTTTAAGCAAGATGAGCACCCTCCATTGTATGGACACTAGAATCTAGATATGGGAGCAAAATCAAAATCAAATTCAAAACTCGTAAGGGAATATAGATGGGCAGATAGCTCGGGAAAGTGAGACTAACCTAAGCAGAAATCCTCTGAAAACCAAATGCGCTTTCAAGAAATATATATAAATATATATGAGAGAGGAAGGAAGGAAGGAAGCGATAATTGAAAGAAGATTTTCCACATATTCTTGCAGAAAACCTTCATGCCAAGATTGGACTAATGACGAACAGGAATTCTAAAACATCATCATCAATCCAGTATAACCTGACCTCCCATAGAAAAGAAGGGACACTTCCAACTATCAAATCTCTACAAGAAGAACCATAAACTACATACCAGACTCTTACAAATTTGAACTTCATTGCTTATTGACTAACATAGTTCAGAATCAAGAACGTTGCTTATGGTCAATCTATGAAGCCGGCTATCTGGCGTGTGCTCTTTGTTAATAAGGATTGAACGTGAATAACCAGTTTATTCCCCAATTGTTGACAGAATTATGTTAATTTTTGCCAAATAGTTGACTAAAAGTCACTACTACACAACTGATGAAGAGAAGAATGCAATTAACGGAAAGAAATTATTTTAATCAGACGAATAGAATCTAAACCCTACCAGCATGAAACCTAGAAATAGTGGGGTGTTCAAGCAAAAAGTCGCAGAGATCCAGTCGCCCAAACATATAGGCCCCTTTCTCATACCTGTCAAAGAAATGCAATGGTTTAATCATCTAACACTATCATTATATTACATATATGCAACACAAATGATAAACAGGTAGAAAAGAAAAAAAAAAAATTCCCCTAAATTAACAACTGGAATGCAGAGACTTACACATCTAATTTCTCGATAATACAACCATCCTTAAGAACCTCAAGACAGTAGTTGTGACATGGAGCTCCGCTCCAAGGAGGAATCTTATACGGAACCTCTATGTTTTGTGAGGACTTCGGCTTCGGCTTTGCACTTGTATCAGGTACAGAGCTTTCTGGGTTCTTCTCCATTGATTCAGCGGCACTAACACTGGTCGAATCAGATTGCGGTTGGGCTTCTTCAACATCCATGCTTGATTGGTCTGAGTTTGGATTAGAAGTGCTGAGATTTCTCGGAGGAGGAGGACCCATAGCAGAATTCATTGTAGCAGCTGCTGCTCCTGAAGAAGAAGCAACTTCGTCGACGGGTTTGGTTTCTGAGTTTGAAGACTGATTAGGGTTTCTTGGAGGTGGAGGTCCCATGTCGGTCGTCATTGTAGCAGACAAGGAAACAGATAGACACAGAGAGGGAAAGAGAGGACACTGACAAAGTGAAGAAGATGGCCACCGCGCCACAGCAAATGTCTACAACGGCGGTGATAATGAAAAACGAGAACGGCAGTGAAGGTCTTGCAACGATGTCGTTTGACACTTGGCATTAAAAGGTTAAATTTTAAAATTGACCCAAACTTTAATCAATTTTCATTTCAACTAAAAATATTTTCTCTTTCGTCATATGTTAAGTTTAGACTTACAGTTGTTACCTTCACCGAAGTCCAAAACCATGGCGTCTGCGAAGGATGATCAACCCCAAGAGCAGAATCGCGACGAACTCGCACATTCGCTCAACGATCTCTTCACCAGCATTTCCACCATGGTAAAATTGGAGCTTCAGGTAACCATACCATCTCTCTTAATTCCTCTTAAAACCCTAATTCTCACCAATTCCATTCAATTTCCGAACTTTTCAATTCCAAATCAATGAAGTTATCTTTAAAATTGAAACTGAGGATTGTTTGGGAATTTTTTCCGAATTCAAATCTGATTTTTTTAATGTCTTGTTGTTTAGGGGACTAACAATCAACTGGAGCTACTGAAGAAGATGAATTTGAGAGTGGAAGAAGAGTACAAAGGGTTTGGTGATTTGGCCTCTGGATTAAGGGTTTTTGTGGAGCAGCTGAAATCCAAGAGTGGTAACTTTGACGAGTATGTTGTGCAGATTGATGCAATAGAGCGACAAGTGACTGAGTTTGAAGCTATGGTGTCTATGCTTGATAAGTATGTATCATTGCTGGAATCAAAAGTGCAATCTGCGTACCGAAACTCATCTTCATAATTTTCTGAAATCATATTTCATTCATCTGTTCTAGTGATTTTGCCTAATTGGTCCTGAAATTTTGCTTAATCTCAGTAATATTCTGTGTATATCCATGAAAGTTTCTGCATTTCTAAGGTTAAAGATTTGATTTCAACTTAAATCCTCTTGTATAGAGTGAATCCAGAAGAATGATCAAAGGCTAATCCTCTTATCAAGAACAGATAAGTAAATGTATATGGGTTGCCAACCAAAAATTGGTCCAATTGGTAAGGACCGGAATCATATATCACCATAACACGGTTCCAATTTCATTATGGATGTGAGGGATTTTGTTAGCGAGTAATTTGTATTCTAGGTTGAACTTATGCACCTCCAATGCAATTTTTGGCTTCCTTGCAACATCAGTGATGCTAATAACAAGATTATATGACACTGTCAAAGGAGATATAGTCCAGAAGCCTCCATCTGCCATAAAATCTGCAGGGCTCCATCCCAGAACCAGCGGTAAAGTTAGATTTTCTTCTATCTTCTCTTCTCAAAGAGCTGAAGAGCACCATGATGCCTATTAGCCTTGTTAAGAGCATTTAGTAGAGAATTGAATGTATATCTATCTGGTTTTTGGCCCAATGATTGATTGATAATATCTGATATGACTACATAAAGTTAAATTATTCCTTCCTCCCACAACCAATGCTGAAAACTGAGAATACCAGAAACAGTATGCACAAAGTAAGAAATGAACCAAGAAAGCAGGACCTTATCTAGAGCAAAAGCAATGAAGGATTTCAACGACAATAACAATCAGAACTATCGGTTATAAAGATAGCACGATAGCAGTAATAACTAGGTCATGCCCATATTCAGAAATTTGCCATACCTTTTTATAGGGTAATACCGTTGGTACATTTAAATATTCAAGTGTGAGTTGAAAAAAATTCATTCACCTAAAAACCTTAGCTTTTGGGTTGAATATACTATAATATGTTTTTCATATGTCTATTCGTTCAAGTGCTTCTTTCCAATGTGGCAAGTGCAAACACAAATTCCTCTCCCTTCATATGGTGATTATCTTCCCTCCTTTGAGAAGACAGAGCATCTACCTCCGCCATAGCACCAAGCTTTTTCGCAAATACAACTCGCTACAATGGGAGAGAAAATTGGAAGGAACTCTTGAGAGAAATCAAACAAGGGCAAGGAATAAAAACTTAACTGATATACCAAGCATAGTTGTGATATAGCAAGAAGCTAGTAAGATCAAATCAATATTTTTGAAGTTACTTAATGTAGTGATAAGAAGTTCGGGTAGTTTGTAAGAGATCAAAAATTCAAATTTCTATGTCATTATACAATTAGAAAATAATAAAATTTTTATGTGATACTAAATGATAAGTCATAGTAACATTATTTTTTATTGTTATGTAATTGCATTACAATTTAATAAGAATAATTTTATCATTTTTACGGTCTTACTCAACTCAAATTAAATTAATTAATGCTCAATGTAATGTAATTCATACATAAAAGGATAAGTCACGTTATAATCACCCTAAAACTTGTGAATTTTATTACAAATTTCTTGTAATTTTAGCCAAAAGGGTGTCAATCAGGTTGAGCAGGCTCAAATTGGGCTAGTTATATTTTTGGGCCAGCATGCATGGCCTAACCCAGATTATTTGGGCCAGCAAAAATGGTGGCCCAGCTGGTTCCAATAACTTTTTCATCTTCTTTCATAAGTTATCTACTATATAAGATAAAAATGAAAAATTTATTATAAATTCACAAGAATAGAAAATAATTACAAATCATCAAAAAACACTTCTTTTTGTACATCCCACAATTTTTTTCGACACAAATCATCAAAAGAACTTCTTTCATAAATTATCTACTATCCACCCAAATCGTTTAGGAATGTATTTTTTTAGTTAATTAGGAGATTTCTTTTTGTACATCCTACAATTTTTTTTGGCACATCCCTATATATTCTGAAAAATAAAAACTTCCCAAAAAAAGTTATATTAGGCTAGTTAAATTTTTGAAGTATATGAGGTGTAAAAAGAAACTATGGGATGTGAAAAAACAAATTGTCTTCGGTTAGTTCGCTGAGTTTAGCCCAAATTAACACTTCAAAATAGAAAGCGAGTTTCTTTCTTTCGTTAGCTTAAAAACGAATGATCTCTCTCCATCAGATCAGTGGCTGAGAGTGTCAAATTGTCAGGATCTCTGGCCTGAGTCAACGGACACTTCAACTCTGCTATTCTCCAGTAAGTAATTCGCTATCGCTTCAAGTGTCTCTCTCTGTCTCTGTGTTAATTTCTCATATATGGCTGAATTTGCCAATTTTACTGCTTGGTGCTTTCAGGGACATGATTATGTATTCAAATTAAGTTTATATGTATTTTCTCTTTTGTCTTTAGCCCTTTATCAAACTTGTTTCAAAAATGGGATTTTCAAGTTTAGATCTACACTACTGCGCATTGAAGTTGAAAGTCATAACCTTTCATATCTTCACATTGTGGTTAACTAAAATTTGGGTAGACAGTACTTTAGAGATTACTTGAACCACTGCACATTGAAGATGAAATCGGTTGCTGCTAGGAAAAGAAAAGCTTTTATCTTTTAGTATGGCTCGATGATTTTTTTTTATTATTATTATTATTTTTTTTTTTGGTATCTTGTGACTTTTTAAATTTTTATTTTGACAATGTTTTCACGTGGTTTTGGGCTGTTTATTGCTGAAAGAACTGGAGAAATTGTTTTGATTTCTTGATTAGAATTGAACGGTTGTATCTGAAGGGAGATTTGAAGGGATTGCTCTGTTATGTATTTCTGAATTTCACTTATGTCTTGGAGTATGGAATGGAGGTTTGAATTTTTATTTTTTTTTAATCTCTATATCATCTCAGGGTGAAAAAATCTCGGTATATACATTTTATAAATTGGATTTTTATGCTTGCATATCCTATATTTGATACTTTCTGTTTGCAGTTTTATTTTAGATAGTTGAAAAATTTACATTCTTAGTTTAGGCACAGAATGCTATTGTAGGAATTTTTAGAGGGGTGGGGAGGGGCAATCTTTAGATTTTCTACTAGGGCGGGTTTGGGCTTGATTGTTCTGTCATGTGACAGAATTCAGTCAATTGGACAGGGCAGGTTTGGATAAACCCACACTGTCGAGTCATACTCACTGTTGTTGTTTTTGCAAATGTTCAACAGTAAGTTATCATCAACATATTAATACGTATTGATCCTTTTGTTGCTTTTGCAATGTGCAGTCAATGGCAGGACCTGGGAGCTCTATGTTATATTCATTTCTGTTGTTCACTGTCATTCTCTCACTTCAAGAAGTGTATCGTGGGAAGTTAGCATCATCAGAATTATTTACTATACTAGGAGGGTTCACCAGCTCGCTCCTATTCCTTGTGCTCCTAATTGTAAGTTCCAAAAATGAACTCCCCTTGACTTCTTTTATGAACATTTGTTCTTCCTTTTGGTTTTCCTATGATATATTGACAATATTGTGATTTTAAACATATTAGTTCGTAAATTGGAAGGAAAGTTTATGTTTGTATTTGTAAAAACATTTCTCTTTGGAAATCATTGATCAGTGCATTGTGTGCATACTATCTGGTGATTAATGCATTTGTAAAATTTTCATTTTCTTAATACCAAAAAAACATGACAATTCTTCTAAGAAGTTAAAGTATCTTATTGCATTTTCTTGATGTCTCTCTCTACTTGCAGTTCATTGGGAATTTCCAAGAAATGAGTGGCGCAAAAAGTGGTTGGGGTTCTGGTGAGTTCAGGATGATTTTGAATGTTGATATCGAGTATTATCTGTTTGTATCTTTTGGCATTAAAAATTTACAGAACTAAGTATAACGGAATGAATTATGAGTCAGAATTTTTCACTGTGTTTGTGGTATGGAACATAATCAGATATTATTGATTTGTGTTATTTGCTAAAGGTCATGAAAGAACAAGTCTTATTGTTCTGTGTGTCAGATGTAATATGAAACTGTGTATTTGAGGCTTTGAGCTTGTTAGTTCTGAGTGGCTAACACCATTGAGCATGTCTGGTTCTTATGTTTTACCTGCGAATGCATTTCCTGTTTTCAACTGTCGCTCCCATGTTTTCTCTCTTTTTATAGTGAACTTCTTGCACAAATGGGTTCACTTTATGACAAGTTCCTTTATTCTTCTGCAGTCATAATAGCAGAGGCAGTTGCTCTGGTTGCTGCGAGCACTGTCCACCGAGTTTGCATCACAACATGGTATGCTCTTTTATTTTTGAGAATGCCTGACAGGAATTAATTTCTACCAAAATGAAGTATACTTAGCCACAGTATTAGAAAATATTAGGAAAGTTTTGAAAATACTTAGCCACATTTAAGGATTACAATCATTTGACACATCAATTACCTAACAGAATTATTCCAAACTTTGAACATCTATCTGTTTGTAACTGAAACTGTAGAAGTTCCTATACCCCTAATTATGCATTATCTTATAAAATAATGTGTCATTTGGGTTTGGCTGCGTTGTTGGAACATGTTATTATATATATTCTGGCATCTATGGCCAACCAATGTGTTTACAGAAAGCTCCTTCAAGCAGACATGAACCGTAACCCATTACCTTTGATATTTTAGACATGGCTTTAAGATTCACTGCCATGCTTTGGTGGAGATAATTTCGTAAATGGAAAAGCGATTTAATAACACCTGCTGGTCAGATGCTTCAAGAGAGAATATTAAGGGCATCTGCAAGATGGATGAACATGATGGTTTATGTTAGTTACCTTGATAAGCAGCCTGTTACTGGAACTTGCAAATTACTAAAACTCAGGAGGAGCCTTGTAAAGAATGCATAATTTAAGTGGATCTGAAACTACCGATAATGTTGTAGTTTAGCATTTAAAGATGAAATTGTGTTAGACAAGTATATAAACTCCTCTATACCCTGACGTGAGAAACATACATTTTGGACCTGTAATTGCAGCATGTGGAATCAGTAAATATTGATGTCTTAATATAACTGAATAGTTTTTTATTGTATATTGATGGGATCTGGTACCTTAGCACAGGCACGGGCTCAAAATATACCAAAACTAGATGATTGCCATTTATGTATCTCTTGTCCTCTGGAAACTATAAAAACATACCGGTTGATATTAATCTTCAGATCTTATAAGCCATCTGTTGTTTAACTTCTAATTTTTCTTTTATAAATACAGCTTCCTGTTCTCAGCTGGACTGTTGTATGAGCTTAACAAGCTCTCAGGGATGGTGCTTTCAAAAGCTGAGTCGAAATCAAAGAAATACTGAGAGGGAGATGGAAATCCATTGCCCAACAGTTCACTTGCCATCGAATATTTTTAAGGGATTCTACCCAACTAGTGTCAGATTTACTATTACTTTGCATTGTGTCTGATATCTGACGGTGATGTAACTTAAAACATGATCAAATTTTGTCAAATTGAGCCATAGAGGTCGTCCTTAATAGCTTGTACATGCTTTGCTTGTTCACTTGGTTATATGATGAGTGATAACCAGGTTAATGAGCATTTCGTGAATTGAAAAGAATTAGTGATTTCAGTTATTATATCAAAATGGCTTGCTAGTTGTGCTATATTTCAGCTGTATGCTTATTAATTTAAACATCAATAAAACAGAAAAAGAGTTATTTAACTTTTTGACAGTTTGTTGTAACAGGTAACTCAATGTTTTTTCAGTCTCTGCGTCCGTCTAAGCAGGCTCAAGACCATTCCCAAGACACCTGCTTGATCTTTATATCATTTCAAATAAATTCAGGACATTTAATAATAATATGACCAGCTAGTGTCAAACATTTGAAATAAAGTTTAGATGAATTAAGTTTTAAAAGATTAGTAGGATTAAGGTAAGTCTCAAAGTTTGTATAACGTTCATAAAAATATTTATATATTAGTCATTAATAAGGTTCTCATGTTGGTATGAAGACTCAAATCTGCGTTCATAATTTTGATCTTTACTAAAATTATATACATGAAATTATGTTCTACTTTATGTATATCTCTTAAAAGTTAGTTTTTGCGTTGAAATGTGTTAACAAAAATGCAAATATATTCACACTTAAAATAACTTTAAGAGTGGTTAGGAATTGAACCTTGGTGGTAAATATCCTCTGAATCTAACATTGTAAGCATGAGAAACGTAATTCCTCTTTATTTAATGCAAAGTTAGCAAAAAATTACAGCCCATAAATTGTAATAAAAGCTTCATTCTCCTAACTCCCCCATCACTGCCTGTACTAATACCATCAAAACTGCTATCCCCAGAAAAGTTTCTGCAAACATGTCTTCTACTCTCAGATCAACAATGCCATTTGACTCCAAAACAATCTTCGATGAGCATCGATGGGTAATTCGAATCCGTCAAACCCTAGAAGAAGAGCTTGAGGACGATGACGATGAGTTCCCTGTATCCATCTTCAATGTGCCAAAGCCACTCATGGCTAGTGATCCTGATTCTTACATCCCTCAACTGGTTGCAATTGGTCCTTACCATTATTGGCGTTCAGAGCTCAATGACATAGAAAGGCACAAGCTTGCTGCAGCAAAAAGACTCCAAAAACAACTCCAAAGCCTCAAGCTAGAACATCTTGTTCACCAAATGATGAAGTTAGAACAACGAATTCGAGCAAGCTATCACAAATACTTAAATTTCAATGGTGAAACATTGACATGGATGATGGTTGTTGATGCCTCATTCTTACTTGAGTTCCTTCATGTTTATGCCATTCAAGAAGGAACCGCGATAACCGGAATTTCCTCGAGGATGTCACACTTGTTAGACTATGCAGGGAGGAAATCAGTTCATAATGCAATCCTAAGGGACATTGCAATGCTTGAAAACCAAATCCCATTATTTGTGTTGAGAAAGATGTTGGAGTTCAAATTCTCATCACTAGAATCAGCAGATGATATGCTGCTTTCGATGTTGACGGGATTGTTTGAAGAACTTTCACCTTTCAAGATGATGGAGGACTATCCAGAGATTCAAGTCTCAGATTGTGAACATCTTCTAGATTTCTTTTATGACATGATTGTCCCGAAATTCGAAGAACAAGGAGATTTAGTTGAATTAGAAGTTCAACATGGAGATGGAGAAGGCAATGAGAAATCAATTTTAGATTATGTTCAGAAACTACTAAGTGAGATTTGGAGGCTGCTTTCAAAAGTAACTGAAGTAGCATTAGATTTAGTTAAGAAGATATTGCAATTCAGGCCTATGAAGATTATCATTATGTTGCCTTGGACAATCATTTCTAACCTTCCTGGATTTTGGATCATGAAACAACCTGTTGAACACTTATTTTTCCCACAGGTTCAAGAAAGCAAAGCAGAAAATGGGAATTCCGGCTTGAATAATCTTATGAACAGATCACCTTTGATGGAGGAAATCACTATACCTTCTGTTACAGAACTCTTAAAATCTGGGTTTTGTTTCTTACCCACCAATGGAGGCATATCAACCATTGGTTTTGATGCAGAAACAGCCACACTTTATCTTCCCATAATCGGCTTAGATGTAAACACTGAAGTGCTTTTGAGAAACTTAGTTGCTTATGAAGCATCAACTGCATCAGGGCCATTGATTTTTACCCGTTACATCGAATTGATGAATGGGATTATAGATTCCGATGAGGATGCAAAGATACTCAGAGAGAATGGGATCATTTTGAGCTACTTGAAGAGTGATGAAGAGGTGGCTAGCATGTGGAATGGGATGAGCAAATCCATAAGATTGACAAAGGTGCAATTTCTGGATAAGGTCATTGAAGATGTTAACAACTACTACAATGGTAGATTCAGTCTCAAAGTTGGGAAATTTATGAAGCTTTATGTGTTTGCTTCGTGGCGATTTCTGACCTTTTTCGCTGCCTTCTCTATCTTGCTATTGATGTTCATGCAAGTCTTCAACTCTTTTTACAGATGCAGGCACAATTTTCATCTCAATACCAGGTGATTCACTCTAGGAATAAGATTTTTGCTATGCTCAACCTTTAACATGCACTTTAGTTTTTCTAATGGCAAATTCTTGAATATGAACAACATAAATAGATTAAACTGTGGACCAAAGCAAATTAGTCAACCCCTTGATGTTTTCTTGGGCAATAAATGAATCATATGCAGTTCGGATTACATCAAGAATGAGTGCATTATATATTCATTTTGTTTCTTTTCTATTTTTTTTTTCCTTCCAACTTCCTCTTCTCGGGTTTGAGCCTAAGAATATAATCACATTAAAACTTTTTAACAAAAATTTTGTCATTCTTATGATTCTATCCAGCTCAAATCTAAATTAATCAATGTAATACTGAATTTTCCAAAAAAAAAAAAATTATTGGATGCCTATAATAATATCAAAGAGTATGATGCATCACTGTAAATGACAATTACATTTGAGAATATGGAAATGATGATCATAAATGTAGCTATAACCTTCCTTGTTGCTATACCATGAGGATCTCTGAAACATAAATGAGAGATTGGTTAGAAGGTTTTAATGATAATAATCAACCTGGAAATGTTAATCATGGTTTGGCCATTATCCTTTTCGTGCAGATTTTGTCCAATAGAAAACCATTTATGAAACTTTAATTAAGCAGATTTTTACAAATCAGAAGGAAATTTTCAATATAGAATGTTATTATGCAGAAATTTAACACCAGAAGAACATAGCTCTTTCTGCAGATTCTCTTGCACTTAAAAGGGAACCTGAACTTAAAACCAGAATGAAGAAAAGTGAACTCACTTGAGAGTAATCCCAATTATGGTGGCACTAAAAGTACTCAATCCTAATTATACCTCATTGAATGAAAGGAATATTTTTATTTTTTGGTAGCATAAAAAAACATAAGATAATCATTTAATTCCAACTTAATTCTATAAAAGTGCAAATAAGCATTCTTATCTTAAAATCATATTCCATTGAATAAGATTCTAGGGAAAAAAAAATACTTAACAATCATTTGATTCCAAGCCTAATTTCAAACCCTAATGGTCATTTGATTCTAAGCCAAATTTTATAAAAGTATGAATGACTATTCTTATATTTAAAGGTGATATTGCTTGTTTCTTACTATTTAAAATTAACATTTTATTTCTTCTCTTCATACTTATAAACATTTTAATAAGAAGTATTATCATGTTTTTATTTGAGTATTATAATTTTTAAACTAGTTATGATTCTATTTCATATTAATCCTGTACACTAAATTATTAAATAGATTTTTATTCTGATTTCATGATTTTTATCCTGCTTATTTTCATATTCAAATCTTTTTGGTTACAAAATGTCAGTTTTGACCAATTTTTTCATATATGAAAAGTTAAAAAAAAAAAATATTTACCGTTACTTATTCTCAAAATCTCAAAAATTTAAACTTTCCTGTTGCTGATGTAACAATTTTTTTTTTTTTTTGGTGTAAAAGATAATTCTCAATTCTGTACTTTAATTTATTTATATACTATTTTTTTTTCAATGGGAGTTGCTATTTTTGAAAGACAAATCTTAAAATTAATTAAAAAGAAAATGAAAAACACAGTTAGTTATTCCGAATTAAGCTCAATCAACGATCTGTGAGAGGAAAAAACCAAAGAAAACAGCCCGGAGACAAAATCAATGTCTATTATTAATGTTTAATCAAATAATTTAGCGTATTCCTACAGCGATCATCCCCCGAGAATCGAAGGTGGTCGTCTACTACTACTCAAGGTAGATCCTCGTCTACTCTCAGCTCCAAACCCCACAGAGAAAAAGCTTCCAGTTATGGTGTTTTCGTGACGACACTTGCTACTCTGCGGCTGCTCCGTTACTTCCCGCAATGTCGTTCTAGATTCTCAGGTACCCTTTTTGCCATTGTCTTTATTTGTTTAATTTTTGACTGAATTTGATTTTTTGTGTGCTGTGTGTTTATTAATGTCTATATTTTGGCCCAAAAGGTGGATGCTTTGAAGTGGGATTGGTGGAAACATTCTTGGGAATTCAATGAAGGCAGGGAGTGCTGCCAAGTTGATAGTGGATGCACTTCTTCAGCGGTTTCTTCCACTTGCCCGGCGTCGTATTGAAACCGCTCAAGCTCAGGTGCTTTTAGTTTCCTAATTTATTTATTTATTTTTTTGGGTTAAGTTTCATTCATGAATCTGTTTTGATGAATTACTATACATTGTCTTCCCCTCCTGAGTCTGGAAATTTCGATTTATTTTTTATTTCTTATGTTACAGATCCATGTTTTGGGTTCTTTTGAGTTGAGTGCGTGGGTGTCAAAGGAGGCTTTAAGAAATTAATATCTCAGTAAGAGGATTCATGTTTAGTCTTTGTGATTGAGAATGATTGACTATTTTGAGAGTAATGGATACATGGATGGATTCTGAGGTGTTGGGTAGTCCTGTAACTTCTTTTGGCAACTGGCTTAAAGGATGAAATGTTGTGTTTCTGATTGATAGTTTGATAAGTATGCCGAGTAGCCCTCCAGAGTCAACGTTAATTTACTTTTACATGAACTTTTTTATCTTTTTCTTTTTGGTTTGGTTACAATGGAGCACAAAGCACTGGGAAAAAGGACCCTTTGGTTTTTCTTATCCCTTTCTTTTTTATAATTCTAGTGTCTTTTTTTTTTCCCTTCCATTTTTTTATTACCGACAACTATGAGTTGTATATTGTAAAACTGTCATCCATGATAAAGATGATTATGGGAATGGATTATTTGATAAATAAAATTGAAACAAATTTAATCTTCTGTCTTTGTTTATTGTCTTTGGTTGGGGTTTTTAAGAAGCTGGACCATTAGGACCAATGGTGGGGATCCTTTTAGGCTTGGCCAATTGTGTGTTTCTTGTCTGGGGTAAGTTGTGTTGTGTAAGTGTTATATCACTTGTTGGGGCTGGAGAAAGCATGATTAGTTTGCCTCAGTTCCTCTTCATTTGACAGCAATGTTCAGTTACTCTAATAACAATGAAGGTTCTCCTCATGTTTTTTTGGTTTCATAATTTCAAATTGATATCTTTAATATATTCCATTTTCCCCTGTTTTGGATACTTGGGTTGATTATAGGATGGGCAATACCTACGGCCATCTGACCCAGCTTATGAGCAAGTACTGGATTCCCTGGCTATGGTTGCAGAGCATACCCCTGTACCTCTACTGGAAGCGCTATTGAGATGGAGAGAGAAGTCAGTCATTTTCTTTCCTTCCATTTGAACTGTTTTTCAATTTTATTTGCTACCAGTATCAAAAGATAAAGCACATATTTCACTATTTGTGTTTGTAAGGCATATTAGTTTTATGACTTATTTATGAGTGAGCTTAAACTAGATGTATATTTATCTATAGACCTTACGATAATTTAGGTTTATCTACAAAAATCTTGTTTATTAAGCGCATTTTCATTTTTCCCCCCTCTAAACAAGTTGACTTATTTATGAGATGACTTTTATTCCTCATCTGTTTTTATACTCGCTTTACCTTCAGACTATTTTTATACTGTACACTTGTTTGTGAAATATAATACCTTTAATGGTTCATAGCTTCTTTTCCTATGCTGGCTTCCTATCTTATTCTTTCCGTATACTTAATTTCTTCCCTTTTGTTGTAGTGAATCTCCAAAGGGTGCAAATGATGCATCTACCTTTCAAAGAAAGGTTTGTACCTTGAACTTGTCCTTCCTTTCATTTTCTTGGAACACTCTCCTTCCCTTCATTTCTAAACACGCATGCACTTATTTTAAAATTTAGAAATGGTTTAATTTGTCTTGGTAGTTTATTTGGTTATCGTATTCATGTAGCATATTCAAGAAAATAAAGTCTGCAGTGCATGCTTAGGAGTCTAATCTACTACGTGGTTGTAGTTAGCTGTTCAAGCGAAAGCATTTCTTTGTTTTCTTTATTATGTGGAAGGGTTTTATTTCAGGATTTGCACCTTATTATTAGGGGATGGGATGTTCTGATTCTTGATCACCTCATTGATTTTTGAGTGTAATCCCCAACTATAACTTGCATTGGATAATTAGAAGACAAAAAGATCTTTTTTTTAATCTCAAGACTAAAAGAGCATTTTGGTCCTTGAAAGATGCACACACTCACAATTTAGTCCTTAAAAGAATTTTGATACCACACCTTAGTCCATAAATTTCACGAACCCTATTCAAAATAATTTCCCATCCACATAGTTCCAGGGCTTACAGAGGATTATTTTGAGTGGGCTTTGTTAAATTTTGTTACTAAGGTAATTTCAAAATTCTTTGAGGGGTTAAATTGCAAATATGTACATCTTTCAGGGCCCAAAATGGTCTTTTAATCTAAGTGAAGTTTAGGGTCATTTTGATTGACTTATTGAACTTTCGGGGATTGAAGTGATACAAAAGATCATTCATAGACCTAACCATTTTCCTTGGATTTTTCATGGAATAAAATGACCTTTTACTCAAAAATCAATATATTGTATGAGAATAATAAATTTTTCGGATCCCTTGCTTAACAACCTAAGCTAGCTAAATGATCCTTTGATGTACCAAAGCATTTATTTAACCAGTCTAGAAATTGATCCTTTCTGCCCTAGACTTGCAAAGTTACAAATGATGTTTGGGGAATAGTTTTAACTTAGTGCATAGTAGGTTTAAGTTTTTGCTTTGTCCATGTTTTAACTTTTAAGTTCAGTACGCTTTCACATAGGAAGTTAAAGTTATAAAATCCATTTTTATAAAAATGGACACTATCAGGCTATCATGCATATCTATTCATATCTCTTCCTGTATCATCCTTCTAAATGTCTTTTCTTCATGCAACATGATCAAATTTTACACTTAAAAACATTCATGCAATCCTATTCTTGTGGCAAGAGCATTATAATATTCACATTTTAATTAGCTTGGCTTTTCTATGCATCCCCTATAAAAACAAGAAAACAAAAAGTAGCGTCTTATTTTCTCATCTGTGAGCTTGCCCTGGGTTATTTCTTTCTTTTTTTGGCTGTAGTCCATGTTTCTCTGGTTTTTATATTTCTTCTTTTTCACTTGTGAACCATTTCAATGTTACTTTTGCTGTAATTATGTAAGGAGGATTTCTTACCCTCCACTACCTTTATACTCTTTCTTTTTCTCTTATAAAAGTTCTTTTTTTATCCAAAAACAAAGAATTGTTTATTGTTATGCAGTCACTTTATAGTAATTCCATCACTGCTCTTAGAATCTTATAATGAGAGGTTACTCACTTTTGACTGGTTGTCACTACTATATTTCTTAGCATCTCTTATTCAAGTGTCTGTCTGTTTGAGTGGAAGACATACACACTGGGCATGATTTAGATTGATCTTATGCTGAAAATATGCTTAATTCATCTCTTTCCTTTGCTTCCTTAGTTAATGCTTCAGACATTTGTACCTAAGAATCATGATTTGTTCATAAACACTGTAAATTTGATAATTTCAGCAAACATCTCCATTCTTTTAGAATTATGCAGTTTGTCACCCAAATATTTTTCATTGCATTCAGCTTGCAGTAGAGTGCATTTTTTGCTCAGCATGCATCCGCTTTGTGGAGTGCTGTCCACAGGAGGGCCTTACAGGTTCATAACTATGTCATTGTTTTTTCTCACAGCTCATTATATACATTTGTAGTCAAATGAGCGTTCTTTTTTTTCTTGTAACTCTTTCTCATCATTATCTTCATTGCAGAGAAGCTGTGGTCTGGGCTAGAAAATTTTGTTTTTGACTGGCTAATAAATGCTGACAGGTAATGGTGTTTCAGATATGGGTAGGAACTTTTAACAGTTTTTGTGATAACTTATGTCTCTAGTATGCTTGAAGGCAAATAGAAAGTTCTGTTCTGATATATAATACTCTCAGAGCAATGGTGGCCATTCTTATTCTTACATATTTTTATTGCTGTATTATGACTTATTTTCATGTAGAATGCTGCAGCTGATTGAAAACTTATGTGATCTCTCTGCAATAATCATTGATTATTAATTCTTGAAAGTATTCCCAAACAGTAAAATATATCCTTGGCAAAAAGAATCACTTCAAATAATATTTCGAAAAGTCTAATTTCTGATAGAACATAATAGCATCATGCAATCCATGTAGCCAATCTTACCTAGTGCGATAAGGCTTCTTGTTGTTGGTGGTGGTGTAAGGAATCACTCCAGAACCTCTATAATGTTAGTTAAAATTTAAGAGATTAGATCTGGTGCCAACAGATTCATAGTGTACCGTGACATAGACCACCACATGGGGACTAAAACCACATCCAACTCTGTGTCTAAGAAAACGCAAAAGGACGTAGATAGGTAAAATAGTCAACAGATCAAAGACCAACGAAAAGAATTAGTTGGAGCATTAACTCTTGATATATATGCATATTTATTTTTATTGACTCCCACTATATATACATATGATAAGTATGATACTTTTGTTATATTGTGTTGACCCCTCCAAAAATTTATCCTCTGTTCCATCACTATTCAAAACCAAAATGGTTTACTCCTATGGATATTCTGCATTGCTTTGTTTCTTTTAATGGGAAAAATGGGGTTGGTAAACCCTTATGCCTAAGGTACCTGTTAAATGATAACCAGCAAGAAGATCTTTTGATAGGACCCTTGGTCCTAATGTTATGGTAATTGGGCCTGCTCTGGTAATGGATCGGGGAGGCCCAAGGATTGGATGATATGTATTAGGGGAAAGAAGAAGATTCTAGATGAAGAAATTTAAGCTAATCTGGCTGTCCAATCAGCAAATTAGACAGAGGATTGCAGGGATAGAAGCATGTATATAGCGAGGTGAGGATAGTATGATTGAAGGCATAATTTTGGTTTAGTTTTGGAGGGAGTCCTTCCCTAGGAGCTTTGTACCTAAGAAGCATGATTTTGGTTTAGGAGATTTTGCTCTGGTCTGAATTTTCTTTCCTTTCCCAGTTATGAGCCTTGGGCTCTTCTTCATCATTCAATAATACAATTGCTTCTGTTTCTGAGTTTGGGTTTCCATCAGTTTTCTCCTTGGTTCCAATTTGTAGGATACTTATGATAACATTTATTTTGACTTTTGACTTAAATAAGCACACCTATGGATAGGATAAGACTGAAACAAATAAATAGAATTATGGTTAACTGTTTGAGCAACTTTTATTCCTTGCTTATATTAGTTTTTGGTGTCATCTCAGCACTTTTTTGTTGCAGGGTTGTTAGCCCAGTCGAATATCCCTCGTTGGTTGATCTCCGGGGGCTTCTTCTGGACCTAGTTGCACAACTCTTAGGCGCTTTATCTCGCATCAGGTATCTAATTTGTCACTGAATTCTGCTAGAAGTCTATGAAGGATGACTGAAAAATATGGTCATTCCTACCAATACCAACGATTGTGCATATTCCTAGGACATAATTATCTTTCTCCTGAGATGCTCTTCTCAAAATTGGAAAGCGCTGCATGTTGTTTCTTCGCTTCTGAATAGCCAATTCTGTTTGAAATGAGGATTATACTTCAGTTCTTCACTGCCAATATGAAGGGATGCATGTTTTCTTCCTGAATAGTAAAGCTCTGTAATTTTGACACAGTTACATTTGAGTGTAAATTTGCTATATATTTGACCCAAGTCATTACATCTTTCCACGCTTATATTTAGTAAGTTTACTCTTTCATTATCAAGTGCAACACTAAATACTGTAAACCAATATGGGTACTGTTGATGAAATACTTCTACTTTTACATACTAAATTCTAGTGGATCTTTAATTCCTAGATTTTTTTTTTTTTGGGGGGGGTGGGGGGTGGGGGGGGGGGGGTTTGTGGTTGGGAGGGGGTGAAGATACCTAAGGAAATATAATTAGTTATTGTAGAAGACAAGTAGTAGACCACTTCATAGCTTCATCTATCCATTTGTCTAAGGTACAGTTAAGTCATGGCTTAGAATATGAACTTAAACTATTATGAATTTGATTTTTATCTATATTATTTAATCTTTTCTGTTATCTTATGGTCCTCCTATATTGTTTTTGCAGGTTCAGTTCAGTGACTGAGCGGTTCTTCATGGAACTTAATACTCGTCGAATTGACACCAGTGTTGCCAGAAGTGAAACACTTAATATCATTAGTGGGATGCGCTACCTGAAACTGGGGGTATGTGAAAAATTTGAGTATATCATTTGAAACATAACTTGATATAGGTATTTATAAGCTCTTTCTCAGGTTAAAACTGAAGGTGGACTGAATGCATCTGCTTCTTTTGTGGCTAAAGCAAACCCTTTAAACCGTGCTCCTCATAAACGCAAAAGTGAGCTTCACCATGCTTTGTGCAGTATGCTTTCAAATATCCTGGCACCTCTTGCCGATGGTGGGAAAAGCCTGTGGCCACCTTCTGGTGTAGAGCCTGCACTTACGCTGTGGTATGAAGCTGTTGGGCGTATAAGAGTTCAGCTTCTGCATTGGATTGATAAGCAAAGCAAGCACATTGCTGTATGTGGATTATTTCCCATCTCTGCCGCATATCTTTGCCTTCAAATACTGAGAATGCTTTTGTTTATCTTGTATCAATAGGTTGGTTATCCACTGGTTACTCTTCTTCTCTGTCTTGGTGATCCTCATATATTTCATAACAACTTAAGCCCTCACATGGAGTATCTCTACAAACTTCTAAAAGTAAGTTGAAATTGCATTGACTATGCTTATTCAGCTTATTATATTGCATTGGAAGTTAAATGAGATTTGAGCTTAAATCAGACAGACTTCTGTCTGTATGTAGCAAAAGTTAATTGATTCTCGTTAGCAATAGGGCATATTTTCATATTAGAAAAAGGAAAACAAGCAATATGTAGTAAAAACTGTATACATTTTAACACCTTTCTGCTGTTATCCTTATCTTAAAAAATTTAGCATGAAAAATCATGGAACTGAGTTTGAATTGGTCACTCTTTCCACTTTGTTGTGACCAAGGTTTACTTTAATACATAGACTTGGTTTATATTGCATTTGAAGTTAAACTAGATTTGAGGTTGAGTTAGAGAATCTTCCGTCTGTATTTTTATTCTCATTAGAAGAATGGTGCAGACAATTCTTTTAACCAAAAAAAAAAAAAAATCATTGGAAGAATGGTGTAGGTGATTTACCATAAGCTTGTTGGTAATATTCTCAAACAAGGATTTGAACTTTATATTTACGTTATTATTTCTTTCCATTACAATTTTTACTTACATGACAATTCTCCATTTTGATCACACAGGATAAGAATAATCGTTTTATGGCTTTGGATTGTCTTCATCGAGTGTTAAGATTTTACTTGAGTGTCCATGCAGCAAACCAGCCCCCAAATCGTATTTGGGACTACCTAGATAGTGTAACCTCACAACTCTTAACAGTTCTAAGGAAAGGAATGCTTACTCAGGATGTCCAACATGATAAACTTGTTGAGTTCTGTGTAACCATAGCAGAGCATAGTCTTGATTTTGCAATGAACCATATGATACTTGAATTGCTCAAGCAAGACAGTCCGAGTGAAGCAAAGGTTATAGGTCTACGTGCCTTGCTTGCAATTGTCATGTTGCCTTCAAGTCGGCATGGCTTCGATACCTTTAAAGGTACAACTAATTATATGCCTAGAATAATTTTATATGGTTATGTTTGATGCAAATAGTTATATTTTAAGGTCCAGTTTGTTTGATAAAGCTTAAACTTTGTTGAATGAGCAGGTCATGATATTGGCCACTACATTCCAAAAGTGAAAGCTGCAATTGAGCTGATATTAAGGTCCTGTCATAAAACCTACAGCCAAGCACTTTTGACTTCTTCAAGGACTACAATAGGTAATTATCTAGAAAAACAATATGATCTTAGACTTGGAGCATAACAGTCAAAAAGGCAGCACCAGATCTCAAATTATATTGCGTAGAACTTATTTATTTTCTTATGATAATTTTACTTTTGGTCATGTGCATACTGCAATATTTTGTCAATGATGAGAGACAATTTTATTGGGTCCCTCTTCATTTTGTCATTTACTGTACAAACACGTTTTAATAATTATCCAAATGAAGACAGACTATAGAAAGCCAAACAGTGAAGACAATAAAGAAAGAAGATAGTCACAATAAGAAATGAAAGGTGAGGAAGGCGGAGAGAAGATGGTGGTGTAATTATCCAAAAATAAGAAATGAAAAATGAGGAGAGAAGATGGTGTTGTGATTATCCAAAAATATTTTTTCGTTTATTTACAATTATAACCTCAAAGCTTTAATCAATTTGTCAATTTTTCATCATGCATATTTCCCAAGAGTATTTTTTCATTTTATTTCATAATTGTCTTATGTTGTAGATGCTGTAACTAAGGAAAAGTCTCAAGGATATCTCTTCCGCTCTGTGCTAAAGTGCATCCCATATCTGATAGAAGAAGTTGGACGAAGTGATAAAATAACTGAAATAATACCACAACATGGCATAAGTATTGACCCTGGTGTCCGTGAAGAAGCAGTACAAGTACTAAACCGGATAGTAAAATGCTTACCTCACCGTCGTTTTGCAGTAATGAGGGGGATGGCCAACTTCATATTACGACTTCCTGATGAATTCCCTCTTCTTATTCAAACATCTTTAGGACGCCTATTGGAACTCATGCGCTTTTGGAGATCTTGTCTAATAGATGATAGAATGGAATATGATGCTAAGGGTGCAAAATCTCTTAGGCAGGAAGAAAGATTCA
The DNA here is from genome assembly GCA_022379115.2 of Bauhinia variegata. NCBI lineage: Eukaryota > Viridiplantae > Streptophyta > Magnoliopsida > Fabales > Fabaceae > Bauhinia > Bauhinia variegata. The sequence goes on along the minus strand of CM039428.1, from coordinate 17,394,158 downwards.
GAAAGTCTTCATTCCATCAATCAGGGGAAGCAATTGAATTCCGTGCATCAGAAATTGATGCAGTTGGTCTCATCTTCCTTAGTTCAGTTGATAGTCAAATTAGGCATACTGCATTGGAATTGTTACGTTGTGTTCGTGCCTTAAGGAATGATATTCGAGACCTTAACATGCTGGAGCAACCAAACCATGTGATTAAATATGAGGTTGAACCAATATTTATAATTGATGTTCTCGAGGAACATGGGGTACGAGTTTGCTTTCATTTTCAATTTTATGTGTATTTTGACATTCACTCTTGTTAGCTTTTCTGTCTTATTAACAAATCTTTGGGCATTACAGGATGAAATTGTCCAAAGCTGCTACTGGGACTCAGGACGACCATTTGATTTGAGACGAGAATCTGATGCTATCCCTTCTGAAGTGACACTTCAATCTATAATATTTGAGAGTCCTGATAAGAACCGGTGGGCTCGGTGTCTTAGTGAGCTAGTCAAATATGCTGCTGAACTTTGCCCAAGTTCTGTTCAGGATGCCAGGTAAGCATATGTTTCTTTTCCTTATTTTTCTTCTGTCTCCTACTGATGTGCTTCATTGCAAAATACTATAAGGTGACTCAATGCAATAAACTGCAATGAAGGCATTTTTTTTTTCCCCCTGATAACAGGGATAGCCATTTAATTTTTTATTAAAGGAATAACTAATAACATTTATAGGTTTAATATTTTTCAAAAAGAAATTTTAAAAACATTTATAACAATTTATACACTGAAGAATGTTGTAGCATCATAAAGACAGAATAATGATTTTTTGATAAATGTAATATAACAAAAATGATGGAAAAAAAAATAGAACATTACAAAAATATACTCACAAAATCAATAATGAATTAATAAAAACATTAGTTAAGCAGTTGTGCTGCGCATATGTTAGTAGCTTGTGTTGTTGAGTTTTATAGTTTAAACCGTTAAAGTGACAAGAAAACACATGTTTTATCAGGAATAATTTGCACTGATTTTTTTTCCCTAAATTTTTGTTTTCCTTTCCTGGGATTCTTTTCAGTAAAAAATCATATCCTCTTATTTACTTGTATTCTCTGTTCTTTCTATTGAATTTCTTCTTTTATAAAAAAATGCTTAATAATTGGTAATATTATTTGTTATGACGTAAAATGGTAAATCTCCCCGCAATTAATTCTTATATATATTTTTGTCTGCTTAGCTAATGAAGTAAAATGACAGTTCTTTCTAATTCCTAGCTAATGTTCCAGCCTAATCTGTTTGCAGAATTAATTTGTAACAAAACTTACTCTGGACAGGGTAGAGGTTATGCAACGTCTTGCTCATATTACCTCAGTTGAATTGGGTGGAAAGGCTCATCAATCACAAGATACGGATAATAAACTGGACCAGTGGCTCATGTATGCTATGTTCGTTTGCTCTTGTCCACCATCTACTCGAGACTCTAGTGGAATTTCATCTACCAAGGAACTTACCATCTTATTTTCCCTTCACTAAAATCTGGATCTGAAGCACAAGTTGTAAGTACACCTCAAGAAACTCATGTAGAAACTGTCATCAAAGACAATAGTAAGCATGCCTCACAATTCCACTCTGAGTGTCATCTTGTGACTAACATGACTGCAGCACTGTTCGTTTTGTAACAGATATTTGTTTTTTTAAATATTATGAACACTTATACGAATGATTTATCATTATTATAAGTTGAAATTGCAACTTAAGATATTATTTCAAAACGAGCTGCCACATAACCATGACTTAACTTCTCCATGGTATTCAGAAATGACAAAGCACTAATACTGTATCAGTTTTTTGATGTCTGTGTTGCTAAACTGGTTTCTAATATAGCATGCAGCCACTATGGCTCTTGGTCACTCTCACCTGGAAGCATGTGAAATCATGTTTGGAGAGCTTGCATCTTTAATTGAAGAGGTTTCTTCGGAGACAGAAGGAAAACCAAAGTGGAAGGTATCGTCTATAAATCCGTAAGATTTATTTGAATTTGGTCCTGCCATCTCTGTATAAGCATAGACTTCCTTGGGAATATACTTAATGAGCTACATAATTCATATATATCCAAATTTAAAGAAAACCGCATTGAGCTTTTCTAATTTAATATTGATTGATATTTCAAGTTGGGTCAAGTTGGCCGAATAAGTTACAAAGAGCACTTTTGCCGATGGTCTACAATAGTATCTCTGTAATAATTATTTTGATTGCTTAATCTCCTAAATTTTGAATCCAAATTTGACGCTTAAAGACTATATTTTATGCAGAGTCAAAAGTCTCGCCGTGAAGAACTTCGCATCCACATTGCAAATATATACCGCACAGTTGCAGAAAACATATGGCCAGGCATGCTAGCCCGTAAGCCAGTTTTCCGTCTCCATTATTTGAAATTCATTGATGAGACAAACAAATTGATCTCAACAGCCTCTCCTGAAAGTTTTCAAGATATGCAACCTCTCCGCTATGCCCTTTCTTGTGTTATAAGATCTTTAGCCCCTGAATTTGTTGATTCAAAATCAGAGAAATTTGACATCAAAACAAGAAAGCGCCTTTTCGATCTTCTTCTCTCCTGGTCAGATGATACAGGAAGCATATGGGGTCAAGATGGTGTTAGTGATTATCGACGTGAAGTTGATCGTTACAAGTCTTCTCAACATTTGCGGTCAAAGGATTCTGTGGACAAAATATCATTTGATAAAGAAGTGCATGAACAAGTTGAGGCAATCCAATGGGCATCCGTGAATGCCATAGCATCACTTTTATATGGACCATGCTTTGATGACAATGCGAGGAAAATGAGTGGCCGTGTGATATCTTGGATCAATAATTTGTTCAATGAACCTGCACCTAAGGCCCCATTTGGTTACTCACCAGCTGATCCAAGAAATCCATATTCCAAGCACATGGGAGAAGGTGGCCGTGGAACTGCTGCTCGTGATAGGCATAGGGGTGGCCACCATCGTGTTTCTTTAGCAAAATTAGCCTTGAAAAATCTTTTGCTTATAAATTTGGACCTGTTTCCTGCTTGCATTGATCAGGTAATATTTTCACACTGATATTCATTCCCCTCAATCAGGATTCTGATTCTGATGAACAATGATACTGTAAAGTGGGATTATTTGGAAAAGCGATTGTGAGTCTATGTATTAATCCTCTGGGCTAAAAGAAAGGGTGTTGGCATAAATAAAAAGTGACAATCCAGAGAAAGAAACATGAAATTATAATTTAGTTTAATTGAATGGAAAAGGCTCCTAACAGAATCTTAAGAGTTATGCATTGTATTAAGTTTTTTTTTAATCAAACAACAAAAAGAACTGTAATTGATCCTTTTCAAGGGCTTAAAAGTATGGAGAGTATCCGTGTCTTCTGATTGTTTCTGTAACTCTTTCAAGCAAGCTCTTCCCTTTGATCAAATTCTTGGTACAATGAACTTTTTGCTGATTTATTTGATTATTGTTATTGTCACAGTTGTTATTATTTCACGATTTATTTTCCCTAAGGGATGTCCTTTTATTTTGTTCTTAGCTATCTTTTTGTCCTCTGACTACTTGTCTCCTGATTTTGCTTCCTGTGTAATATCTATTTTTTTTTTTTTTTCTTTTTGATGTTTATTTGTATTATTTCTGTGTATCTTCATGCTAATTTCAGTTATTCTAGGATATCATATCACATAATGCCATCAATATTAAAACACACAATTTTATTGTTTTGTGTCTAGTGCTATTACTCTGATTCTACTATAGCGGATGGGTACTTTAGTGTGCTGGCTGAGGTCTACATGCGCCAAGAGATTCCAAACTGTGAAATTCAGAGACTTTTGAGCCTGATCCTTTACAAGGTAGTGGACCCATCAAGACAGATTCGTGACGATGCCCTTCAGATGCTGGAGACACTTTCTGTTCGCGAATGGGCAGAGGATGGCATTGATGGCCCAGGAAGTTATAGAGCTGCCGTTGTCGGTAACCTTCCTGATTCCTACCAACAGTTTCAGTTCAAGCTGTCCTGCAAACTAGCAAAAGATCATCCTGAATTGAGCCAGCTTCTTTGTGAGGAGATTATGCAGAGGCTGTTAGATGCTGTTGATATAATTGCTCAACATCAGGTCTTAACATGCATGGCTCCATGGATTGAGAACCTTAATTTCTGGAAACTTAAGGAAGGCTGGACTGGAAGATTATTGAAAAGCCTTTACTATGTGACATGGCGGCATGGAGATCAGTTTCCCGATGAAATTGAGAAATTGTGGAGCACAATTGCTAGCAAAAACAGGAATATCTGTCCTGTTTTAGATTTCTTGATCACAAAAGGAATTGAAGATTGTGATTCAAGTGCATCCACTGAAATTAGTGGTGCATTTGCTACATATTTCTCTGTTGCAAAACGGGTAAGTCTATATTTAGCGCGAATATGTCCTCAACGCACTATAGATCATTTAGTTTTCCAACTGTCTCAACAAATACTAGAGGATAGCATTGAGCCAGTAGGGCCAAGTGCTAGTAAAGGTGATGCTGGTGCAAATTTTGTGTTAGAGTTCTCACAGGGTCCTGCCATGGTTCAGATGGCATCTGTTGTTGATAACCAGCCTCACATGTCTCCATTACTTGTTAGAGGTTCTTTTGATGGCCCACTTAGGAATGTCAGTGGGAGCTTGAGCTGGAGAACTGCAGGTATGACGGGTCGAAGTGTCTCGGGCCCATTAAGTCCAATGCCTCCAGAGCTGAATATAGTTCCTGTGAATGCAGGGCGATCAGGTCAGCTCCTTCCATCATTGGTTAACATGTCAGGGCCCTTAATGGGTGTAAGAAGTTCAACAGGGAGTTTGCGAAGCCGTCATGTTTCGCGGGACAGTGGAGACTATCATCTTATTGACACTCCAAACTCAGGTGAAGATGGACTTCACACTGGGGGTTTCACGCATGGTGTCAGTGAAAAAGAACTTCAGTCAGCTTTGCAGGGTCATCAGCAGCATTCACTGACTCGAGCAGATATAGCATTAATCCTCCTTGCAGAAATTGCATATGAGAATGATGAAGATTTCCGCCAATATTTGCCTCTACTATTCCATGTCATCTTCGTTTCAATGGATAGCTCGGAAGACATTGTACTAGAGCACTGCCAGCATTTGCTTGTTAACCTGCTATATTCCCTCGCAGGCCGTCACTTGGAGCAGTATGAGGTAGAAAATAATGATAGGGAGAACAAGCAGCAGGTTGTCAACCTGATTAAGTATGTGCAATCAAAACGAGGAAGCATGATGTGGGAAAATGAAGACCCGACAGTTGTGAGAACCGACCTGCCAAGTGCCACACTTCTTTCTGCCCTGGTTCAGAGTATGGTGGATGCTATCTTCTTCCAAGGTGACCTTCGTGATACTTGGGGAGAAGAGGCACTCAAATGGGCTATGGAATGCACATCAAGACACCTTGCCTGCCGTTCACATCAGATCTACCGAGCACTAAGACCCGGTGTTACAAGCGATGCTTGTGTATCTCTTCTTAGGGGCCTTCTTAGATGTTTATCAAATCCAGTACCACAAGTGTTAGGATTTATAATGGAAATTTTGATGACATTGCAAGTGATGGTGCAGAATATGGAGCCAGAAAAGGTGATACTCTATCCTCAGCTATTTTGGGGTTGTGTTGCTATGATGCATACAGATTTTGTCCATGTATATCGCCAAGTTCTTGAGCTCTTCTCTCATGTGATTGATCGGTTATCTTTTCGAGACCGAACAATAGAAAACGTGCTTCTTTCAAGCATGCCTCGAGATGAGATTGATAATGAATTAAGAGAATTTCAACGTGTGGAATCTAGGAGTGGCTATGAACTTCCACAAGAGGGGAATTTGCCAACATTTGAAGGAGTGCAGCCTCTTGTTCTTAAAGGACTTATGTCAACTGTGAGTCATGGTGTTGCTATTGACGTTCTTTCACGTATTACGGTTCATTCATGTGACTCTATATTTGGTGATGCTGAGACAAGACTCCTGATGCACATCATAGGATTACTTCCATGGCTCTGCCTTCAGCTCAGCAAAGATCTAGTGATAGGTCCTCCTTCACCACTCCAACATCAATATCAGAAGGCTTGCTCCGTCGCAGCCAATGTTGCAATTTGGTGTCGAGCAAAATCTTTGGACGAATTAGCTACTGTGTTCATGATCTATTCTAGAGGTGAAATCAAGAGTACCGAAAATTTTCTTGCTTGTGTTTCACCACTACTACGCAATGAGTGGTTCCCAAAGCATTCGGCTTTGGCCTTTGGCCACTTGTTACGGCTACTAGAGAAGGGTCCCATCGAGTATCAACGTGTCATTCTGCTCATGCTTAAAGCTCTTCTCCAACACACACAAATGGATGCTGCCCAGAGTCCGCACATGTATGCAATTGTATCCCAGTTGGTGGAAAGCACGTTGTGTTGGGAGGCACTAAGTGTGTTGGAAGCTCTTTTGCAGAGTTGTTCTTTGACTGGTTCTCACCCACATGAACTGGGATCCTTTGAGAATGGAATTGATGAGAAGATGCTTGCTCCTCAAATGTCGTTTAAAGCCCGCAGCGGTCCTTTGCAGTATAGTGTGGGATCAGGATTTGGGGTGGTATCTACACCATGGCAGGGTGGACCAAATGAGTCAGGGATGTCACCCAAAGAGTTGGCTCTGCAGAATACCCGCATGATTCTTAGTCGCGTACTCAGTAGCTGTGCACTAGGTAAGAGGAAGGACTATAGAAAGTTGGTGCCTTTTGTGGCCAATATTGGGAACCCTTGATGCATGATGTTATAAAGGGACAATTCTGTGCTCGAAACTCCCTCTGTGCGGGTCTGGGAAGGATTGGATTCGCTTTGGGTCTACTATATGCAGCTTTACTCTGCATTTTGCGAGAGACTGTTTTCACGACTCAAACCTTTGATGCATGTTTTGTATATATATATTTTTGTTGGAAGATGCAATAAGGTTGTTTTAGGATAGGGGCTGAAGTTGTACATATCCATCAAGAGACAAGTAATATCAGTTTTGTAGCAGGTTGTGTTGCAGTGGACAATGTTGTTGCAATTAATATCATGTATAATTTATTTTTACAACCAATGTTGTATTGTTCTCACTTTTGGTATGCAGATATAATTGACTATATTGATTAAGTTGTCTATGCATCAATTCCCATAACATTAGGAATATATAAACTCTGTACAGTTTTGACCATGTGTTTATGTTGTTGGACTGTAACCCCACCCCTCCAAACTTTCACTTATGACTGGTCAATTCAAATAATTGGAAATTTATAGTGATATTGCCGGGATTACTGAATGAATCAAGGTCTTTGCTTTATTGAAGGACTAGGTCTAAATTAAGCCAAGTCTGGCTTTTAATAAGTTGAATACATTATATTTATAAGGATTGTTTAAGCCTTCTTATATTTCTCAAAAGAAAAATGTTGTGAACGATTGTTTAGGTATACCTAATATTTATAAGGATAAAACTGTAAATAAAAAAAAAAAAAAAAAGAGATACAGAAAGAGAAAAAAATGTACACAAATAAATGTACACCTAGTACCATGCTTCTCAAAAATATCCAATTTTACATTTATGATGAAGAACGAATCAGGGAATGAAAGGAAGGTATATCCAACAGCAAATTCAAATACATCACAGCAGCAAATTGAACATTACAAAAGAGGCTTAAACGAATGCATGCCTCTATACACTTGCGAAGCAGATTTATACATAGATTGGCTTCTCAGTTTATTCTGTAATCAAACCCTTTCAGAAGACCCTGATTTTCCAATTGGCCAAACAACTCTGCCAATCAGATTCCTCCTTCATCTAACAAGTATGACCATTCCAGCAGTTTCTGTAGAAGCAGCAAGAGAGATCATTCACGAGAAGTTTTGTTCCTCTTTATCAAGGAATATGCATCACTGTATATAGCAACCAGGTTTGAGAAGACAGCCATGACAATCATAAGCACAGCTAGAATCTTGTCTGATTTAGTGGCGAGGTTGAAGCGATTCCTGCATGATCAAAAAGAGTTGAACATTTAGCAGTCAATTTATCCCGACAACCTTAGAACTACATTGGAATCCAATAATGAACTGCAGATTCAGTGACCAAACTCACCTAAGAATAATGGCAGCAGGAAATATGAATCCCAGACATACTGCAGCTGTTGCTCCTGTGAACTGGAAAGCATCCCAAATGCTGGGTATGAAATTTGCTCCCAGGAAGATGAGACCGATGAGGGTAACCGTGAGCGATGCGAATCTGAAGTTATCAAGAACCAAAGGCGTTGATTTGGAAAACAGGAGACCGTCTATGTTGAGCCGTAGTGGATAAAAGACAACTGGAAATACAAGCATGAGATGTGCAGCATAGCTGAGACGAACAGCATCATTGAGCACAGCACTAAAAGGAATCCCAAGATCGGTGTCAAAGTTGGCGAGCACATCGTCCAGAGTTCCGTCGCCAAATAGGAGGAATCCAAAAAAGCTTATCATCAAGTACACAGAAGAGCATAGAGCGAGAGCAGCTCTTACAACCCCTTGCATCTGAGACGTGTCTTCGAGTTCATTATCGATGCTGTGAACTGTAAATAGAGTGTCTCAACAGATCAGTTCATGTCAAATCATACAATACCCAACTCATATTGAAAGAAATGTTTCCACAAAATGCTATTGATACCGTTGTAGTGGCAGATATAGGCCGTGACGAGCACAGGGACAACGGTGAACAGTTTGAAGAACGATGAGAAATCAGTAACAACAGGCAGGAGCCTGGGCATCCCAACGCCTCCACTTAGTAGCTTGACAATTGCAATTCCCACAGCAATGACGAGAAAAACAACTGCCAATGCAACTGATAGGGCAGACGTGAATCTCAATGAATCTGCAAACACAAGCAAACAGGTAAATTCTCCATGGATTGATTATCAAAGACATGGTTAGATAAGATCTCTCCCATCAAATAACTTGAACACATTCTGAAAACATTCATTTTAATGCATGACTTTAAATTCATGACAGAAAAACTCACCAATTCGCTTAAAACTTGCCAGAGGTGCAAATACAGCAAGTGTTGTAATCAGAAGAACAATGGGACGCCCAGTCCACCAGTGCACTCCAAACCACCCTTCAAGGATACCTGTATGGTGATCTTCGCTTGATGAAGTTCCAGAGAGCACATCACCTTTATTATTAACAATACACAACTTGGTTAAACAAGTCTAGAAATGAATAGAACATTTGCCCAGATAATTTAAATACAGGACTTATAAATGGTCATACCAATTATAATCATGTAAACAATGAGCACGCCAATGTTGTTGATTATAACACATATCTGCACAAGAGCTTTTCCATATTTGCCAAAGGAACCCCCCATTAGACTTCCATAAGAGAGGAACTTCCCGGCCCGGCTGAACCTCATCAAAAACTCAATTGATTTGTCTGTCAAGAAAGCCATGAAGATGATTGCAACTAACCCAGGCAACATCCCCAACTCTCTCAGGGTTGCAGGTAAAGCCATAATCCCAGCACCAATAATGGTGGTAGCTAAGTTAAAAACAGCTCCAGAAAATGAAGCTCCATTAAAATCGTCAAACCCAAGGTCTTCCTCTTGAGTTTTAGGCAACAAGGGAGCATTCTCATTAACAACTGACTTGCTTTTTCGTGATTTTTTCTTCTCTGTCTTGGGTGCAAAGCTTCCAATCGTCATTTTCCAAAATTTTGATCGTCTCCAAACAAGATTTCAACTTCTACAAACTTCAAAGCAACTTAATAAATCTGTATAACAAAAAATTCAATCAGCTTTTGAGTTGTACAAAGCTTTCAGCAATCAGTTCAGTTCAATTTGCAAGTTCAACGATACAAACCTGCCTGAAAGGAACAATTTTGTACAGGAACACGGCGAGATTGATTCTTGGGAAAATCAAAAATACCTCAAACTTTCACCAAATCTGAATCAAACCCAGAAATGAGAATTTCAGGCTCAAATCCAACTTACACAGAACCCCAATTCAACAAAATCACGAATTGGGTCAAAATCCAAAACCCCTCTAGCAGCAAATCCAACAATTGCAGATAGATTATGGCGGGCGGCGCAAAAACAGAGAGCAGCCAAAACCCCAAAAAGAAAGGAAGAGAAAATTTAAACTTGAAATCCCAGATCCTAACGAAAAGCAGGAAAAGCGGTGAGGAAGACAGTAATTGATGTTGTGGGTGTGCAATCTTGATTTATAGACGAACCATAGAAAGACAAAAATACACGCAAAATAATTAAAAAATGAAAATTTTCATGTTCATTCATTCATTCATTCATTCATTGTACTTTGTTTTTTTCTTTTTCTTTTTCTTTTTCTTTTTGAGGTTTCTTTTTTGATATGATTGCGTTGGACAACTGTTCAAATATACGAAAATGACTTGGCTCGTAGCTCATGAAAGCAAATTATGCAGTGGACGACAGAGACAAGTTTTGCTGAGTCCGGCAGAGGCCACAACAATAAATTACTCCATTTTCTTTTATAAAATAATTTAATTAAACTGATAAGATATTAATTTAGTGAAAATAAATTAAATATCTATCATTTTGGACGAAAATCAGTTACTCTGGATATATATATATATATATATATGCAGAGGCCACAATAATAGATTTTTTTATAAAATAATTTAATTACACTCAAATTATTAATTTAGTGAAAATAAAATAAATCTTAAGCTAATCTAAGCTAAATAGTTTTTCGTCACTTTTTTGAAATAAAATAACTTTTTCCTACTCTGAGGACCTTAAGAAATAATATCTTGCTGATCAAAAAAAATATCTTGATTTTTTTAATAAAGCTTCTTCTCTTGCAGGTCCCATAAATATCTACCACTCCATGATTCATAAAGAGATTCAGTATATTCTACATCTTCTATTTATGTGAATTATAAAAAAAAAAATTGATGCATTAATGGAGTTAGGTATAACAAAAAAGGTTAATTTAAATTACAACTGTATTTTTTATTAAAATAAAAGTGTTTAAAAGATACATTTGAGAAATTAAAAATAAAATAAAGGCTTTTATATTCTTTCTTGCTACCCTAATTTTTTAGAAATTTCCAAATTATATTTTAAGAAAATAAATTCGTTTTTTATGCTAAGAAAACCAAAAAAAAAAAAAAAGGAAAAGGGAAACGAGAGACACGCTGCTTAGATCAGCTTAAAAGGAAAAATAAAATAAAAAAGGGAATAAAAAAAAAAAAAGAGGACATTGATTATTTAGTGGTGGGGGTGGAGTTACTGTGTAAAATTGAATTACGTTTCTTGGACGGTGGGGACATAATAAAATTTTGGCTTTATCTCTAATTTCTTTATTTTAATATCAAAGGACTTTTTTTTCTTTTACCCAAATATCTCACACCTCCATGTGAGTAATAATTAGTAAGTTTTTTTAGTAAAGATAATTATAAATTTTTGAATTTAAAAATTTTGATTTAGAAATTAACTTTTTAACTTTAATTTTATATGATTCACTTAGAAATTAAAGTATATCAATAAAGTGTAATTCAATTAATAAATTAAAAAATCTTTATAATATTATAGATTCAACCAAGCAAATCAACTTTAATGTCTCTGCTTGATTACAAGCCAATGCTACTTGACTGGAGAAATTTAATTTACTTAAATAAAATTATTTTTTGTTGTTAAAATGACTTAATAATATTTTATTCAAGCAAAAATGTGGAAAATAGTATTACTAAAAAAAAAATATGTGGAAAATAGTAGGCAAGCAAGCGATTTTTGACAATGAACTCAAAAGGGTCACTATTGGCCTTCGATTTGACTTTTCTTGTGCAATTGGGGTCATGGGCCACACCCGTCATCATCTCAACCCATGACCCGGTTACATACCAATTGGTGAACATTCAATTTGAAGGCCGCCCCTACCCTACGCATACATAATCAATGTGGAAAATGTCTCAAAATTTTGGACTCTTGCTAATTTCCAAGTCTTTTCTGTTACATTTTATTATTATAAAATAATAATATTTGATCATGCGTACTAATCAATTGGAAAGAAGCAAATTTAGACGGAAGTTCTTTCATGTTATATTATACATTTGAAAAACCTAGATTCTTTTTTTTTTTTTTTTATACCCAAAGTATCAAAGTATTATGGTAACTTTAAATTTTAAATTCATAACTATTAGTTTAAAATGTTTTAAAACTCAACATTTTAATATGCAGTATGTTGTAAGTACATTCAAGATTTTTATTGCCATAAAATATCAATAATTTAAAAAAAAAAATTTAAGTGAGTTAAGTGCCAAGAACTCATTAGTGTTTGAGTAAAAACAAACTTGTTGTTCAATTTAGTATTCTATACGGATGTCTCAGTCTTATTTATTATGATTGGTTTAAATAAATTAGATAATTTATTATATAATAATATTATTTTATAACATTTAAACTAATTATAAGTAAAATAGTACATTAGAAACTAAAAAAATAAGATAACAAATTTCTCCACGTTAGAGTATGCTTCAAAAAATTAATAAAATTTGGTATAATAAGTAAATAATTAGATTTTTTAAACATGTTGACAGAGAATTAATTTGTAATATTGTATATAGTGAAGGCTTTGTTAAAAGACATTATACCCACTTTGATGATCTCTAAGTCTCAAAAGAATCTGTCTTTGATTACGAATTAACAAATACTTTTGGTGCAAACTAAAAACATGAGAGTGGCGTCGTTGCTAATTCACCAACCTTTGTTGGCAAAAATAATAGTAATTGGAAACAAACAAATTTACGTATTAAAAAATATTATTATTATTATTAAATTTGCATGCCCTTGATTAATGTCATTGAGTTGAATTAAATTGAATCTGACTCAGCGCATATTTTAAATCCTTGCATTTACGACCACAAGTTTATGATAAAATAATGTGGTCCGTGTTACCAAAACAATGAGTATTATTGGAGGGTTGGATTTGGCAGCATTGATTGCAGTGCATAATTGAATCCTTAATTGCATTTACAACCACAATTTTATCATTAAATAATGTGTAACTATGATGTGAAAACATCTGTCATACTTAATTAATGTGAAATGTCCATGATAGTGAAAAAAAATTAATATTTGTAAAAATATCTATCATTAAATAATATGAATACTTATGGTGTAATTTTAGAAATAAAGTTTTAATATTTTTATATTTTAAATTAAATTCAATTTTTTTAAATATTTAAATTAATATTAAAAAATTTATTTCCTCGTCTTAAATTTTAATAACGTTTTAAGATTTTTAACTCGTCTTAAAATTTATTATTATTTTTTTTTATTCAGAGGAGACTTTTTTCAACCCGAAATAGAAAAGGAACAGAGGCCTGACAAGTTAAATATTAAGAACACACCTCTTTAATCGAACTGGTTTTAAATGAGTGTATGTTAACATTGTAGCAATCAAACACAAAGAAAGAATTTTAAAAATTAATGGAGAATCATGCCCTACCTTTCATAGTCAAGTGAATCATAACATCATGCATCATCTGCTCTTTGTTAATAATTAAAGGCAACTACTTTAGCAAGTTGTGGTTAAGTTGTTACAATTTGATAGGATATTTATATATTTTTCAACTAGCTAGGTTTTAAAATTATATTAAAAAAATAATGATGATATAATATAATCTAATTACATTTCTCCATGCTTAATTACAAAATTATGTCATTGTTGAAGATTTACTATTTAAATTATTAGACTTGAAAACGGACACACAATGACGACGATGCTAAATATAAAGTATGAATCAACAATGTGTTACTTTAGTAAAATATGTTAAGTCTAAAAGTTTAGACTAAGAGTCATGAGTTCGAAATCATGAAATGCCCTTATTAGAAAGGATTTTTTAGTATTAACAAAGTTAGTAAACAAATTAAGTTTAATAGTCGATAAACTTTTATAATACTAAAAATTCGACTAAAGAGGAAATTTATGTTAACAGGAAAAGTAATCTTAATTATTTAATTTTTTGAACAAAATTAATTCTCTCTTTAATATAAGATGTGAATACTCATAAAATTTGTTAATGATATATTACTCTTATTCTGAATAGTAGTTATTATCATATGCAATAATGCCAAAGATACAAAAACTATTTTAAATATAAACCAAATATATATAGAGAGGTTAAGTAGCAATTTTTAAATGAATTTCATGCTCCGCTACCATATTTTCTTCTCCTTATACCGTTCAAATAATTTTGTCGAATATATACTTCCATTGAAGTTACTTAATGTTATTTCTATATTTTACATAAAAAATGTTTATTTGTATATTTAATTGAGTTATATTATGCCATCTTAATATGAAAAGCATGTATGATGGGATATGTATATAATATTTCTCAAGATTTAAATTTAAATAGATAAAAATAATTAGGATGTAGAAGTTCTTTTTTTTAAAAAAAAAAATATTTTTTGTCCTAACTGAATTTCAACTTGGGTCGGCAGGTTTGTTTGTTTGCTTTTTGTTTTTTTAAAGGAAGAATCTTATCATAATTCTAATAGAAAAACGTAAATTCAAAATATGAATCCACAAGTCCTAACAAATGAGGAGTGTGCCTAGAAAGTGGGGATTGCGATCAGCAATTCCCCATAGTTGGGCTGAAGCCCAAAAGAAAACAACACAGCCTCAATGGTGCTTGTAAAGCTGAGCAAAATCAATATTGAAACTACCTTCGATGGATTCATAAATTGGCCATGTCTAATAGAGTAAATTTGTTAACTTATTTAGTGTTTGATTTTTTAAGTCAATTACTGTGATTAATTTAAATGAGTAGAATAATTTATTGATTAATATTATCTTGTTTTATATATATTTTTCATCAATGAATTTTATTATTATAATTTGACATATCATACTTTTTATTATAATTTTTTATTTTACCCTTAACAATCAATATAAATTTTATCTTATCCTTTCTTTACTTACTTTTTTACTTTTTATTTATTCTCAATATTTATCTTTTCATATACTATCACTATAAATACTTATTATAGTTTTAAATTAATATATTATTAACATAAAAATAATTATATTATTTTTTTAATTATTATTTTCTTGAATTATTTTATTACTTTTAAGTTGTAAATTTAAAAACTAACTTTATCGTTTAACAATATATTTTATCAAATATTTTTTTTACTTTTATTAAAATTGATTATAAATCATATTTTAAATTTTATATGGGTAAAATGTATTACTATTTTATTTTTTTAATTTCTTACTCCTTTACTCTTTTTAGCACATTTAATTTTATTTAATATATACATTTACATAATAATTATACATTTTAGAATAATAAATCATTTATTTTTTAAAACTATTTATTTATTTTCACGTTTAATTAATTTTTTAAAAAGAGATATATAACTTATTAAATTAAAGTTAATTGCACAAATTAAAATATAATAGAGACGCATATTTTTAATAATAATTTAAATATCTTTTAAAAAATAAATTTAATTTTAAAATATAAAAATACTAAAATTTTATCATTGAATGCAAGAGTACTTTCTCTCCGACACAGTGTTTGACGCATAAAGTTTTGTTTGGAAAACATCTATTTTCTGTTTTGGTATGAATGGAATTTTGGATTGTTTGCGGACCATATTGAAAAATAAAAATATAATTGGGCCGCGAAACGGTGCGCTCGAACAGAATTTTCGGCAAGGGCGTGCCCGTCCCTGTCAATGGAATCTGAAGACTGACTATAGAAGTTCCGGATCAACAGTTTTCATTTCCTTCTTCCTTGTCCGAATATCAGTGAAGTGCCCATTTCTTTTCATCGGAAACGGTAGGATTTCTGGCGATTTTCAATTGCTTTTAACCGAATTGGTGGACTAAAGAGTACTGATTATTTCTTCAATGGCTTTAAACTTCGCAATGTTTCATTCTTCCCTCCCCTTTTCTTCTCTCTCGCAATGGCTTCATTTTTGGGTTCAACTTTAAATTTTGATATTTGGCTTTCCAGGTTACAGAACAATTGCCAATTGGAGTGTTAGAAATGGATTCTGGTGGTGCTGATCACGAGGCAAGTGCATCTCTTGGTGGTGTTAATGAAAACTCTGAAGGCGTTTCTTCCAGTGGAGAGGTAATTGGAGATCTGGGTACTGCTAGCACAATGCTAACAAGATTGGAATTATTTTTGGAGTGTTGCTCCGAGAAAATAGTCAACTTGAGTCTTTTCATGTTGAACCTGGAAACTCTGGAAAGTGAATTCGCTGAAGCCTATGCTATGGAGAAAGATTATATGGGAACTGATTGTACTGAAAAGGGTATGGAATTCGATCTGTTATCTGGGATTTTCGATGCAGAGATCACAGAACTGGATAGTTTATTGGTAACACTTAAACATGATATTACTGATCTTAGAGAGAGGATATCTTCGTGCAAACATTTGGGAGAGACTTTCATGGCAATGCAAGAAAAGTTGAGTGGTTCTGAACGATATTTGAAACAGTCTGAGGAGCAGTTTGCTGAAATAAAGATGCAATCAGCCAATTTCCAGAGGGCTTCGTCTTGTTTCAAGAGGGTAGAAAATTGTAAGTAGAGTATATCATTTGTTATTTCTTTGTCCCTCTTTTTTTTTTTTTTTTTCGTGGAGTGGTTGGAAAAGGGTATTATTTTGTTTGTGTCCTATTATCTGTTTGTCCGCCTGAAATTCCCTGCGAAAATGATTGAGTAGAACAGTGGGGCATTCACTCTTCAATTAATGGATCTTCTTTTAACAAAAAAAGGTGGAAATTGTGAAACATTGTCTTCTTCTTGTTCATGTGAATGTCTGAGGTGACATTGATACGACTATAGATGGAAATTGAACTGACTGGCTCAAAATTGCAGCTTCCTGATGTTCATTAGTTAAAATTAATCATTTTCTTGTGTGAAAATGTTTTCTTCTCTGATAATAAAGACAAAATTTTGAGGCTCAGATTTTATAATTCTGTTAATTATTTTTCTTGACTAATCACAGCAGGGAGTGGTGAAGAGGGTGCTATAATGCGAGAGGATGATGAAAAGCAGAATTTAAATGCAGAGATAAAGATGCAAACAACTGAGCAACAAAGACGTATTCTGAGGATGCTAGAGAAATCTTTGGCAAGTGAAATGGATCTTGAGAAGAATTTAAATGATTCAAGACAAATTGAAGGAGAGCTAAAGTTAAGGATTCTCTCTTTAGAAGAAGAGCTAGTTCACATGGAGGAAGAAGCAACTGACTTTTGGGGAAAATGGGTTGAAGCAGATAACACAAATGAGGTTCTTTTTGGAATATCAAGAGACCTTCTGGGTAGACTCCAGATCACTCAGTTCAATTTGAATGGTCTAAGTAAGCGTGAATCTGAGCTTAGAGCAAAGCTTGAAGAATATGAGTTTCAGCTAAAGAATGCAAAGTCCTCTGCTTATGCTAGTCACGAGAAGTATAATGTTTTATGTTCTGAAGTAAGAAGTAAGAACAATCTTACTGAACAACTGAAAGAACATGTATCTGAGGCTGAAAGTAGGGCCACCACTGCAGAAGCTCAGTGTAAACAATTGAGAGAAACAAATGCAGAACTCATCCAAGAGCTGGCTGTTTTGAATGATGGTGCCTCTGAGAGGGTGGATTCACTCAAGAAGCAGTTAAAGGAATCTGCCGTGCAGCTACAGCATGCACTAGCATCTGAGGAAGCTAGTCAAGAGAAACAAAGTATGTTGTATTCCACTATCAGAGATATGGAAAATGTGATTATGGATCTTAAGTCAAAGGTTTCTAAAGCCGAGAATCTGGCTGACAGTGCAGAGGAGAAGTGTATTATATTATCTGAATCTAATGCTGAGTTAAATGAGGAACTGAGCTTCTTGAGGAATAGATTGGAATGCTTGGAGGGATCCCTGCACCAAATGGAGGAAGCAAAAGTGGCAACTGCAAAGGATATTGGCTTGCGGACAAAAGGTTTTAAAAATTTAGTCACACAGCTGGCCTTTGAGAGAGAGCGTCTTAGTAAGCAGGTATAGACCAAGTTTTCAAATTATCATTTCAGGTTAACCAAGTTACACAGAATTTGCGAAGTTTTAGATGCATCGTATATGAATCATGTGGAATACGGGCTTATTGTTTACCTATGTCTGGATTTCCTCACTACTTCTGTAGGCGTGGCATGCACATGCATTAGTACTATACCTATCTAAACTATGATAGACTTTTCTGGTAATTTCTTTCTGATCTAAAGAAAGCAACAAATGATTCAACTGGTTCCAATTGTTCGGCATTTTATAATATATAATATAGTAAACTATATACAGAAACTATGTTGTAACTTTTTTTTTTTTTAGGTTAATCGGGGACTAAAAATTGCATGGGTGCAGCCTTCTATTCTTTTTTTTTAATTTACTTTTTCCACATTTTAATCGAAGTTTTTTGATTGGCGCTTAAGGAAAACCTTTGGGTGGTAATAACATCAAATACTAATCCAAATGTTTTAGCAAATTATGTTAACAACTTAACTGTATGAATTCTCAGCTTGTTGAAATTGTTGTGTTTTGTTCACAGATATCTTCATTAGCAATTGAGAACAAAATTTTGGTAGTGAAGCTGAAGCAGACATATAAGGCTCCTTGTCTAGGTACTAATGGTTTTAGCGGAGACTCTGGTTTTTCTGCTAAAGAAATTAAAGTTAGTGAGACATCACCTACTGGCCATGAGGTTGGTATTTCTGACTTTATTAAACCTTTCCCTTATTTAATTTAATAAATTTGTGCACGTAATGATTGATAGGTTGGAATCTCATAACTAGTTTACTTATATGTATTGCTTGCCCAATTGTTGATTCAAATCCTAGCCTTTACTGTGGATTTGAAGATTCTATCTGGACAATAATTGCATGCCTATAGATGACAGTCGATAACAATGTTGTCTTCTGGGAAAAAAATGTTAACTTATCTTCTACAGTATTTTGGTCCCTCCTAACTAGTAGCTTGAGTTTAACAATTGAAGAAGTTAGCACTAATGTAAATTGTTATTTTAAATTCTATTTTTCTTTAACTAACATAAGAGGAAAAGAAAAAACTTCTATTTCAATTATTTTGAAAAGTAACTACTGAAGTAAAGGTTGATTTTTATTTTCACCAAGGTATCCTTGGGGATCAGTGCTTTATTGGCTGCTATTTGGTGTGACTTTGAGAAAATCGCTTTTGGTAAAATTAAATAGGATGCTTAAACGAATCCTAAAACTTCAAAATTTCCATAGAATGCTTTTTGTACTGCTACTTGTGTCAGCGCTTTTGTCTGTTCATTGCAATTGCATTCTGTTTCTGAAAAAATAACATATTTTTATTATCTTCATATATGTTTTAATTGTATAAATTCAAGCCTAGTATCTTCTAATTTCAAATAAGTTCTTTTGATGGATCAAACCCAAGACTAAATTGAGCTGGTGGTACAAACCCAAATCGAAGACAGAAGATTGTGATGTCCATGCAAATTGTTGGAGCTGTTATTTTATTATTTTAATTTTACTCACTCTAATTTGGGTTGCTTAATGCACATTATTGAGAAATAATGTGTTAGGACTCAGATTGATGAACTCAAGAGGATAATGAAATAAGCCACTGAAATATTACTTCTATACAGAAACAAATAACTTCTACATAACGTAGAAGGATTACAGTGAATGACAACAGGACAATGACCAGAAAAGAGAGAAGAAACACTCACTCACACCACACTCCCCAAAAGGGGCCAGGGACAAAAATCCCTCACAGGACCTGATCCCTGCCAAAGGAAGCAGAGCTTCCAATCTCACAACTCCCAAAGCAGTATACAGGATGGAATTTATAATCACTTACTCCACCCAACCTATTTGGCAGCTTTAACAAACTACCCTTAATTCCGGGAGATCTCTCTTTCAATTTCTTTCTCTTCTTGTGCATTCTCCATCTCATTGGGCCATAGGTGTTAGGCTCATAGCCCATGTATTGCTGAATTGTCCTAACATAATGTGTCTAAACTGTAACTTGTTACTTTAGGTATTTCTAAAATTTTTGGACCAATTAAGGTGGGTTTGGTTCAAGGTTGTCTCAAACCTGAACCAATCTTTATGATGATTAGAAATGAATTGAATGTGGAAGATTAAAATTATTTCTCTCCTTTTAACTAATGTGAAGGCACCACTTCATAGAGAATGGGTGATTTCTTGATTAACAATGGTGGATTTGTGTGCTATGTCTTCTAATAGAAACTTATTATATTGTTGGCCCAATCTTGGTTTGCAATAAGTTTCTCTTCATAGTACAAGGCAGATACAAATAAACATGATTATAGCTATACATATTATCTTCCTGTGTTAGCACACGGCTCTGATCTTGTATTGATAATTTCCAGACTCGCTGTATTGGACCTTCTTCTGAGAGATATTTTTGACTTAAACATGTTACTGAACCTTCTTCTGTTAGCCTCTCTCAATGTATTCATTTTTTTTTTGCCTTCTATCTTTTTCTCCTGTTAATTTTCTGTTGGCATCAACTATGTTGGACTTTATAATATTCTAATTATTGTGACTACTTATCTTTTCCCAGGTGGACGGAGCTAGCAAAAATTTTTCTGCATCTGATAATGAAGAGAAGTTCGCAGATTCTAAGCCAGATGTTGGTACTGTGAGGAGAATAGATGTAGGGGTGCTTAATGTTAAGAATTTGCTCATAGCGGTGCTTGTCTTACTGGTTTCAGCTGTGGCCTACTTGTTTCAACAGCAGAAGTTTTGACGTCTGTCTGTTGCTAACGGGAGTTTATATAATCAAGTTGCAGATGCTAAATGCATAATTTTGGAATAGTCTCTTCTAAAACTCTAGTGTTTAATACATTCAATTTTTGAGTAGTTGTCTTCTGAAAACAGCCGTAGAATGTAAGCCAATGGACTAAAACATTACTATGCTAAATATATTAATATCGTTTCTCTGTAATTTTCTGTTTCCTTTTGCTTTGTTTTATAATAATGTCTTCCTGTTCAGAAGCAATATTGCCTAACTTTTTGTGGTTCGCAAAGTTTTTTAATCTACATTCTTCGGTTGTGCTTTTTCTTAACTCATATAGATGTTGTTATGTTTTTTACTCCATAAGCAGGATTCTCCCCTGGAATGCCCGAAACCATGAAAAAATGATATCAACTTGCAAATATCTTAAATAAAATAACAAGAATTCTTTCAAAGTATGTAAATTTGGTATTATTATCAAAACAACTAAACAAGGATGTAACTTTCTTTGTGGCTAACAATTACCACTAAGGTAAGTTATTTAAAATGTCCAGCACTTCCTCCAACAATTTCAAATATGTTCCACTTCTCTACCTTCAAAACTTATCCTTTTCAAACTATACATCAATCTTTTAAGTGTAGGCCTTGCGCTTCTAAAAGTTAAAATCCCATAAGTTGGAAAATCCAGAACTCTCCATGAAGCCATAATAGGAATGTCTTCAAATCTTTCCTACATTATCTCAAGCACATCACCTGAAATGGTTCTGAGCTCCTCATGAGGCTCTTGTTCTTCTACCTCATCGAGTATAAAATGAAAACCTGGTGAATATCCAGCCAGCTTCATCTCGTCCACAAGCAAACGATATTGCTCATATATCTCTTCATATCTTGGATGCGCCCTGTCTCCAACAAAAAATGCATGTACCTCGTCCCTAACCTCAATCCAACTGCAACCAGGCTCCTTCTTTAACTTAGAATTCTTCATTATACGTCTGATTTTGGAAACCTCACCCCACATTCCTGCATTAGCATAAATATTCGATAAAAGAACGTAGGCAGAAGAGTCTTGAGGGTCCAATTGTAATAGAGAATTAGCAGCTGTCTCTGCCGCTTCTACATTTCCTTGGATCTTGCAAATACTAAGCAGAGTTCTCCATATTATATCATCAGCTTCAAACGGCATGCTTTCAATGAGCTTCAAAGCCTCACTTATTTGACCTGACCTCCCTAGAAGATCTACCATGCAAGAATAATGCTCCAGCTGGGGATGCAAACCATATTCACTTTGCATTTTGTGGAAGTAATGTAACCCTCCGTCGACATAACCCATATGTGCACAAGCTCTGAGGACTGAAATAAAAGTAGAATAGTTTGGTTTTACATTCAGAAGCTGCATCTCCTCAAATATTTTAACGGCATCTTCTCCAAGACCATGGTAAGCATATGCACAAATCATGGCATTCCATGTAACAAAATCCCGTTTAGGTGATTTCTCAAACATTAGTATTGAATCCTGCATGTTTCCACACTTTGAGTACATATCTACAAGGGTGCTGGCTATATACACGTCCGAATGCCACTGTAGCTTGACGACTTGAGCATGAATCTGCTTCCCAAGTCCAACAGCAGCCATATTAGCACAAGTGTCAAGAATTGTAGCATATGTGAAGTTGTCAGGCATTACACCCCTCTCCAGCATCTGGGAAAAATATTTCTGAGCATTTTCACTTAGCTTTTGCAATGAGAATCCTGAAATTATTGCATTCCAAGAAACAGTAGTTTGTTCTATTCTATCATGGAGTATTTCTGCCTCTTCTAGCATTCCACACTTGCAATACATATCAACTAGGGAACTCCCGACAAATGAGTCTAACCCCATCCTGGACTTGATAATTCTTCCATGGACCTCCCTTCCATAGTTTAAAGCTTGTTGACCAGCACAGGCCTTTAAAACACTACCGTAAGTAAAATCATCAGGTTCCATTTTTGACTGCAGCATTGAAACAAAAAGTGAAAGTGTTCTCTCTACTTCTTCATTCTGCTCATGAGCTGCAACGATTGCATTCCAAGACACAGCATCCCTTCTTACCATCTCATCAAACACCAAACAAGCTTCAAAGAGAGCTCCAGATTTACCATACATGTCTAAAATGGCGTTTACAACACACATATTAAATTTTAAACCACTTTTGACTGCTAATCCATGCAGTTGAATTCCTTCCAAATGCCCTTTGACCACTGCACAAGCATTAAGTGCCCCGGATAAACTAATTTCATCAAAGCCAAGACCAGACTTCTGTAAAGACTGAAAAATCTCCAAAGCTTCAACGCCTTGATTTTGTCGAGCATATGCAACAATAAGAGCATTATAAGATTGCCGACAAGGATTTGGAAAAGAATTAAACAGCTTTTGAGCATCAGTCATGCTGTCACATTTCGCATACATGTCTAATGTGGCAGTTCCTACTATGAAATCATATCCAAAGTTAGTCTTTACGGCATGACCATGTAACTGTGTGCCTAATCTAAATGCAGATAATCCTGCACAAGACCTAAAAACACTAGCATAGGTAGATTGACTGACCCCAATACCTGCTTTCTGCATATCCTTAAACAGTTCTAAACCCTTAAGAAAGTGATCATTCTGAACACAACCTGCAATTATAGCACTCCAACATACCCAGTTCCTCTCAGGAATTTCTTCAAAAGACCGAAAAGCATCATCTAGTCTCTTACATTTAGAATACATATCTACTAAAGCACAACCTGTTACCACATTTCTGAGACCCATCTGAATAGCTAGGCAGTGAACCTGAATCCCTAAATTATAGTCTTCCATACCAGAACAGGCTTTCAGAACAACAGCAAATGTAGTATGGTCATGTGGCACTCTCTCTGTTCTCATCCTCACAAAAATTTCAATCGACTTTTCATTAACACCATTTTGCAAATAACACGAAATCAAAGAATTCCAGGAAACCACATCTCTCTCGGGCATTGAATCAAACAAGGACTGCGCAATAAGCATGTTTCCACTCTCTGCAAACCCAAATATCATTGTGTTCCAAGAGACAGTGTCCCTGAGAGGCATTCTATCAAACACCTTAGATGCATAGTCCATATTGGAACATTTTGCATACAACTGAATCAAACAATTGGTGACAAAAATGGTGGGCACAAACCCACTTGTTGTCATCTGACCATGGGCTTGTTTGCCGGGATTCAGAGCTCTCAGAACTGAACATTGCTGGAAAATATGGGAAAAAGTTTTTCTTTCTGTGGGGGTTCTTTGGGTAGATGTAACAGAACAAAACGCACAAGATGGTAGAATATGGGTCAGTGGGTTTGATGAAGAAGAGAGGAGCCTTGGATAACAGAGGCGAGAGACACCGTGAATGTGAAGTACCATCTAATTTTGTACTCATGCTTTGGCGGGATTTACACGGTTGAAATAAAAAAAGACAAGCACGCTTCTGTTAACTTCTTTCTCTACTACACTCCCTCTCAGAACTGGTGAGGGGTGTAAAAACAAAAATGGGGTAAGAAAAGAAATGTTCAGAAAGTAATCTTCATGACCCAAGTTTAAAAGTTATGGCCCCAACCCATCCTTATCTAAAAGGGATTCAATAATTTTCCTACTACTAATTTTGCTTAATCAAAAATAATTTCTTATACAAAATAATAATAATAATTTTAAAGCCAAACAAGTTTTTGATTTACCAATCAACATTCAGGTTAGCGTAGATGAAAAGAAATTTTCCATTTTATCTACTAGAACTTTTTTTTTTTGGTACAAAATATGTATACATATATATACTTTTATTTATTTATTTATTGAGAATCGAGTAATCTCATTCAAGAGCAAAAAAAAAAAAAAAAATTCTGATAGATACATTTCGTGTTTCATATAAGAAATTAACTCTCATTTTAGATTATAAAAAGTGCATTAAATAAATTAAAAATTTTACTTCAAGTAGAATTAATTGGAAAACTTTCTTGTTTAAAATACAATTTAGACTAAAAAGATTATATTTATCCCTGAAAAATGCATGCATTTTTAAATTAATTCCTTAGAGAATTTTGGCATTATCTTAATCTTAACCACCAAAATAACATTTATGTTTAAGTTGACTTGATTAGAAGTTTCTTCTGTATTAAATTCGTACCTAACATATCCACTAAGAAATTGAGCTAGATTTTATGCTCTTGTAATTTGATATCTGATCTCATTAAAGATAAATTATTCAAATGATTTTTTATAACGTTAAATATTATTTTTGTTTCTTGTATTTAAAACATTGATTAATTTTATCTTTTATATTTCAAGTTTATTAATTTAATTTTTTACTTCAAAATCTCTATCAATTTTATCAATCTAATTTTTTAATAATTTAAATCATTTTTAAACCTGTAAATAACTATTAATATAAATAAGTTTAAGACATCAATGATAAAGTTTAAAGTAAAAAATGTATTGCATAAATGGATTTTTATTTATAGAAATCTTTTAAAGTCAAAGTAGTCATTTCATATTTGTAGTTGGTTGGATGTCTAAATATGACACTATATATTCTACCAAAAAAAAAATGACAATATATATATATAGTTCCATATTGGCCTAAAAGCACATATCCATGAAAATCTAATTTAGGCTATATTTGTTTTGGGACAAAATCATTAAGATGAAATCTAGAATGATGGGTTGGATTCATATGGATGCAAGCTACCACTTCTCAATTTCTTTCATTGTAAAAAAATTACATATTAAATAAATTGAACCTTTTCCTCTTGCAAGGGTATATCATTATGTCCTTTTCTCATTGTTGGAGACAAAATAGACCACATAGTACTATCAAAATTATCATAATCTTATTTAGCATAAAAAAATTGTGTAAAATTATTACCTTGCAAAAGCTACAAGTTACAACTACCCAAGATTTGACCTAAATGTTAAAAGAATCTAAAAATAAGCAATTTTCTTAAACAAAGAATATATAATTAGAAACAAACAAGACAAGGTATCTATATCTATCTGCCTTAAAATTTTGGCATTGAATTTTCAGAAGATTATTAATTAATTTCATCTCCAATTGTTTGGCCATTAATTTTTTGCGGAAGAAAAAGAAAATAATCAAATTTGGTTGGCCCCAGCACTCTTATAAATTTGCTCCTCATCTGTGGTTTATATTCTTTTCTTACCATAAACATTGTCGTTCAGGAACTAAAGCATTCTGGGTTTCAACAAACAAGGTAAACAATTCTGCTGCTGTTGAATGTCTTGTTCTTAATCTTGGCTTCTCTTATCTGGGTTCTTGTTTGGTTTAAAGTTTTTGGCGCAAACCACTAGTATATGACATTATATTATTGACTAATTCGATTTGAACGGGAAAGAACTTGAAGAAAGCAAAACTCTCTCTGCATGTTCGTTTGGTTTAATTTGAAATTGAGTTGAAATATTTATTTTCTATATATATGGGATTCTGAGAGGATTTTTTTGGCGGCTATGTTCTCCTTTTTAACTGAAATTTAAGATTATAATGGAAAAAAAGAAAGAAGATAAAAAGGTCTTCATAGATTGTTGTTTAGAAACAAAAATCTGCAATCTGTAATAGCTAAATTATTTTATTTGATTTTAGAAATTGATCAAATCTTTTTCTTTCTTTCTTTGTTGTTCATTATGAAATATTTGACCTATGAGTGCTCAAGGTAATTCAAATTTTAATTAAGGAAATGACCTTTGGTTTTACTGAAAAATTAACTTTCTTGTCAATATGAATGAAGGATAATGGATTATATATAAAATGGTGAATGAGAGCATGTTTAATTTCACACACAACCTGCATTGGAAGATTGATTGCTTCTTGGTAATTTCTTGCTTGTCAAATATTTATAATAGTTTGCTTTTTTTTTTTTAAAAAAAAAAATTAATTTGATTTCTTGCTGCTATTTATAAATGTCATAAATTAATTCAATAATTTTCATGAAGCAGGGCAAAAGGCATGGAGAATTTTCCAAATGAGGCAGTTATTTACGTTTTAGGTGAGTTTTCTATGATACTATATTATGATTCATACCAATTAAGGCTAGGTTAGCTGTGAGAATTTTAGGATGTTTTAAAATAACTTAGACTCAAATTAAACTCTGTCCCTATATGGTATTAAAAAAAGTGTCAACAAATTCAAAAGGAAAATAGCATTAAGTACATTGTTCCAAGCTGATTTTTTTCCCAAAATCCGCATTTATTTTTAGATTTATGAGTGACTATTCTTGTATTGTACAATGGCAAAGAGGTTTAAACTCTTTGGTATGACATATATTATTTTAACATTTAGATCATATCTAGTGACTAATTTATCCATTGTTTTGTCCTTTTGATAGGTGGTCCTGGAAGTGGAAAGGGCACCCAATGCTCCAATATTGTTGAAAACTTTGGGTTTTGCCATCTAAGCACTGGAGAACTACTTGAAGTTGAAGCTAATTCAACATCTGAATATGGGTATTCTATCGTTCCTTCTTTCTCCCCCACCCTTCTTCTCTAGCTACTATTAATTTTGAAGGAAAATTGCACATGATTTCGTAAAGTTTAAGGTCTAGATAGTGTTGTGTAACCTAAGTTTAGATTGAACCAGCAACCAGCAAAGAAAAGAAGCACAATAGGGAGGGACACCACAGAGCCGAAACTCCGGCCACCTCAGATGTGCAAGTCACAACAAAAGGATAGGATAATATTAACTTTTATTTTTTTTAGAACGATTAAATATCTGACATTACATTAAGTATTAATTAATTTAGATTTGAGTTAGACACAAATTTTAATAATTAATCCTCTCAACTTTGAAAAAGCCATCATGCTAGTTACTTTGTATTATTTCATAATGTCTTGTTTTGGCGATTTATGTATTTGATCTCCTTAAGAAGGTGACCTTGAACTGTCTAGGTTTCACTTCCAAAGTTGTTGTTCCTTTTTAAGAAAATCAATTCCATGGTCACTTTCGTATATACCACTTTAATTATTTATTTGCAGAACAATGATCCAAGAATTCAAGAAGGAAGGAAAACTTCTTCCATCAGAAATAGTTATAAAGCTTCTACAGAAGGCAATGGAGAAAAGTGAAGTGAAGGGATTTCTTATAGATGGATTTCCACGCAACCAAGAAAATCTTACAGCAGCTGAGGATATCGTATGTGCCTTCTACTTGAATCTCTATCATTATTTATCTACATTTATATTCATTCCTAACTTAAAATCATTTACATGCAGATGAAAATTGAGCCAGATCTTGTGTTATACTTTGAATGCACAGAAGAAGAGTTGACAAGACGCCTCTTGAACAGAAATCAGGTTAGTTGCTTCCCTTGTTTGTAATCATAAACTGTCTATCTTCTCTAGTAGAAACTGATTTTTTATTTTATTTTCTTTTGGGGATTTGAAGGGAAGAGCTGATGATAACATTGACACCATCAAGAAAAGACTTCAAGTCTATTTTGAATGCACTCTACCTGTCATTGATTATTACACCCAAAAGGATAAAGTTCACAAGGTAATTATCTTATCAAACTTTAGATTGTAACATCATTTGGATGAATTTTAATTTATTCTTTTATGAATTTTGCCAGTCTTGATCTCATTTTAGAATTCCTTATCTTGTTTTGTATCCGTGCAAAATATGATAAGATGGGACGTTTTGATTTTTTTAAGTCATAAAATTTCCTATTGATTTTTTTTTTTTTTTTTAAGTCCAATCCCGTATTGAATGTACACTAAAATAACTCATCTCTTACTCACCCATATTTATATTTAGTCTATGTGATCATTCATTTCTTTTAATTAAGATATTTGATCAATGGAGAGTACCAAAAATACAAAATAATTACTATCATCTCTTTAGAACATCCTAGATCTCATTAAATTTTATATCACATGAACTTTTTTTTTTTTTTTTAATATAAAGAGAACTTCGGATAATTTTGAAACAAGAAATCTAGTTTGTGTAATTTCGTAAAACCTCATATATTTTCTTTGTAATCTACTTATTTTTTTTTTCAAAAAAAAGAAAGAAGACAAATTCAACTGCCTTATAATAATTTTGGTTTTGTTATGTTTGATATAGATTGATGCTGAAAAACCAGTTGAAGAGGTGTTTGAAGCAGTGAAGTGTGCTCTTTCCATGCTCAAAGGATAAGTAGAAAACAACTGTTTAGTTGATAAAATAAAGGGAAAATCCAATTTCACACTCATTTTTTTTACACCCTGTTACACACCTTTGCTTTTTAGTTTATTTGAATGTGTCAAATTGTA
This sequence comes from Bauhinia variegata, assembly GCA_022379115.2. Lineage (NCBI taxonomy): Eukaryota > Viridiplantae > Streptophyta > Magnoliopsida > Fabales > Fabaceae > Bauhinia > Bauhinia variegata. The sequence goes on along the minus strand of CM039428.1, from coordinate 17,365,068 downwards.
AATAAAAAGATAATAGAAATAAATAATATAAGAGATGTAAAAATATATAATATGAATATATGTGTATTAAATCTCTAAAATAAATTTGAGAATAAAAGATTTGTATGAATATGACTTTGACTTTTCTTCATGAATTGTAGTTCTTATACAATTTTTATGATGAATATTTGAGATTAAGCAACAATGAGCAGATATTTCTCCTTTATTTGGTTTCTAAGTAACATAAATACATGCTAGCATCGATCAAGCTGATAATCTGATAGAGAGTATGTTGTCAATTCTCTCAGGTGCTGATAAGGTAAATATGGCTTTCTTCTCTACTTTCTCTGTTAGCTCTGTTACTAATACCACCAATGACAGCTTCTAAGAAAATTTTCTTAAATTTTTATTCGACCACAAAACTATTCAAACCAATTAAATCAAATTGAAATTGAATGGTTTGATTTAACTTTTTTTAAAAAAAACAAACTATAAGAATTAGAACCAAGTCAGACAATAAACTGTTTCAGTAATTTAATTTGAGATTTTTTTTTAAAAAATAAACACGCTAACCCTTAAAAAGGCTCGTGCACAAGCCACTCAAGAAGAACTAAGAAATTAATTAATGCACCCCCTATTTAATTAACACACACTCTATTACAAAATTACTCAATTAACTCATATTAAAATGATTCATTTGTCAACCATTTCATGACTCAAACGGCTCTAGCCTCTTTAGAGTTGTTTAATCAAAAGTATGTGGAGAATTTTTATTTTTCAGAATTAAATGGGGAGTGGGTTAATAAAAAATAAGAGTATATTAATTAACTTTTTGAAATACATAGATGCAATAGCACTTTTTTATTTCTCTACTAACTTTACAGTAACCATCATCTTACTATTTTTGAAGAGCCATATTAGTAGAAGAGCCCCTATTCACTTTATGTAACTTTTGTCATTTCTGATATTAGAAAATGGTTATAGTAGAAGAGCCATATTCTTAATAATGATGTGCGAACTCTGATTGGTGCAACAAATATTTTGAAGTTTAAACAAGGTTCCAAGGTAGCAAATTGGTTTAAAGGTTTGTGATAAAGTAAAGAATTCTTGTTGAATTATAAGAATCATATTGTTGCCACCAAGGTTCTCTTGTTGTAAATGTTATGCAGTGACCTTCAGCTCCTCAAGGGGAGTAGACACCTTAATGTTAAGATTAGTAACATTTGAGCTAGTGACTAATGGTCATTTGGAGCTGTTGAAAAAAAAAATAAAAAATTAAAGAAACGAAGCCATTTCTTTAAATTTTTTTTGTTAAAAGACTCTTTGAGTCATGAAATAGTTGAGGTATGTCATTTTAATAAAAGTTAATTGGGTAATTTCAATGACACAAGAGTATGTTAATTAAATACAGGAGACGATAATTAATTCTTAAGCATGACCAAGATTGCCCATTAAGCATAGATTAATTTAAATTTAAGTTGTACAAGACCAAATATATATAAAAAAAAAAAAAATTCTCTTTACTAAATTTTAAATTAACTGTATTTTCAAAGTTTAAACTCAAAACATCTAATTTAATTAGAATAATTGTTAGTATAGTACTCTCTTTAGTTTTTATTATAAAGCATATTTAATCGAATTATATAGACTAATAAAATTAATTGATTTTATTAATTTTTTTAAAAAATTCTACTAACATTTTAATTTTACTCTTATATAATATTATTTTTTTATTAACAAACTGTTGATAACATAAAAAATCAAATTATTTATTAAAAGTAAAATATGAAAAGTAAAAATGAATATTTTATTAAATTATAAAATATCTTATAATAAAATATTCTAAAAATATATCTTATAATAAATTCTAGATGGAGTAATTTTATCATTTGATTTAGTAATTTTATCATTTGATTTAGTTGTTACATATAAACTTTTGTTCTATCAAATTAAATCTTTGTTGGATAATATGATGAGCCTAGGGCTCGAAAAATTCTCTACCCACATTTAGTTGGACCAAGCGAATAAATTCAGACTTTGCCTGCAATGCCTATCGGGTTGGGTGTTGTTGCACTGTTGCCTCTCCTGCTATCTTTCGAGCTCTTACTAGTCTGTCACAATCAAATTCGCTTACCTCTGTGGTGTAAGTCTTCTACTCTTAGCTCATTCTCTATTTCAGATTCAAAAGAGAACGAAGAAAGGTTTCTCTGTACTCTCTGAGCATATTCACTGAGAGAAGAACTATATACAACGTTGTGGGCTCACTTGTAACTGATTCAGGCCAACTCGGGTGAGTTTAACATGCAAAATTTTCTCCTTTCAATGTTAATTGCTTCAAAACTTTGCAGGAAGTCGACCCAGTTGGGTTTTCTTCCCCAGAATCCTTTCCTTGCTTTCAATTCGTTCACATGTAAAACTTATTCCCAATTGCGAGAAGATTCGTTTACTGTGTCATACCTCATTGATTCTTGTGGGTTGTCTCCAAAAGCTGCCATTCATGCATCCAAATCCGTACGATTGGAAAACCCTGATAAACCCAACTCGGTTCTTAGTCTTCTCAGGAACTACGGGTTTTCAGAAATCCAGTTATCCAAAATTGTGAAGAGGCGTGCAACATTGCTCGTAGCAAATCCCGAGAAAATACTTCTACCGAAAATGAAGTTCTTTCTGTCTATTGGGATTTCAAACACTGATCTCCCAAAGATTCTTGTTTCTAACCCTCAGTTTTTAACCCGAAGCTTAAATAAGTGTATTATCCCTCGATATAGAGTTCTTAAGAGTATACTTTTTAACGATGAGGAAGTAGCACAAACCATTAAATTGGGAAATTGGTGTTTTACTAATCTACGTATGGATAATATAGTTTCAAACGTAAAGCTTTTGAGAGAAGTTGGAGTGCCTCAACGTTCAATTTCTCTCCTGGTAACTGGTTATCCGGATGTGGCTTTCTTCAAACATGCAAAGTTTGGTGAAGCTGTCAAGACAGTTTTGGGAATGGGATTTGATCCTTTGAAATCATCGTTTATCACTGCTATCAATGTTCTTGGAAAACTGAAGCAACCAGTATGGGAATCAAGATTGAAGACTTTTGAGAGGTGGGGTTGGTCAAGGGAAGTGGCTCTTTCAACATTCAAAAAATTTCCTTTTTGTATGTTAACATCGGAAGAGAAAATTGGAAAGGTGATGCATTTCCTTGTGAAAGAAATGGGTTATACGTCGGAAGATATTGCTCATATTCCAAATGTTCTTACTTTAAGCTTGGAGAAGAGGATTATCCCTAGATGTTCTGTTGTTCAGACTCTGAAATCTAAGCATTTGGTCAAGAATGATATGCGCCTTGGTGGTTTCATTCTTTTATCTGAGAAACAGTTTTCCGAGTGCTTTGTGAGCAGATTAGAGACCACATTGATGGTCAGATAAGCCCTTCTGACATGATTCAGTCTTAGTATGATTTTTGTGGCTCCTGTTTTGACTTTTATCTTCTAATTTCATCGGCATCTTCATTGGATTTGACTTTCTCCCGTCCATCTCTGTAAAGCAAGTATTGTGTTTCAATTGTTACTGTTTACTAACCTTGTTTGTCCTAAATCATTTTTTAGGAGTACAAGGTAACGTTGAGTATTCAGGTTGATCTTATGAGTTTTTTATACTGTGGATCTTTTAAATCCGATAAATCATTTCTGAATGTGAATTGATTTGGTTGGAACAATGACAGTCTGACAGTGTCTCAACAATTGGAAAGATTTAAGGATGTTTTTGTTATTGTTTTTATCACATATATTTTCGACTTTGAATTCTCGGTTCATGGTCATTCCTGAGGAATTATCATCATTACAGATAATATAAGAATAAGTTTCATGTATTCATTCTTGTCTAAATGTGCATGTGATCTCATGATGAAGAAATACTGCCTGTAAAATCTGTCTAAATGTGCATGTGATTTCGATCGAGTTTGCTTTTAACTATGATTCAGGGTTCTTAGGAAATGAAAGAAATTCATGAGAGTAGATCCTTAATTTGAGTGTAAAACATTAATATCTCTGATTGCGGTTAAAGAATGTTAGGGCTTTGAGATGCCTATATCACTATAGCTACTGTTTGATGTGAATAGTTTTCTACAGGATTCATCATTATCAAATATTTTTCAAAACATAAACTTATCAGAAACACTGTCATAAAAAACATATCTTGGCTGTGCTGTGAAATGGAGATGTAGCATGAGGATTAGTGGATAAACTATGTTTTAAGATTCTTGTATATTCAGAAAGCAGGAAAATCAAGTATTTGACAACCTTGTTTGTCATAAAAAGGATCATTATTTGCTGTCTCCCACTTTGTAGTTTGTAGGCTTGAATTACTCTTTTTCATCAGTTTTTGATTACAAAATTTTTATTTTATTTGAATAACGTGATTTACATTAAGTTAATAACTTGATGGTGAGTGGCACAAAATCTCATTGTCTAACTTTGCTTCTCAAAAGCTCATTATCTAATAGAGGTTAGAAATGCTGAGACTTTAATGAACTATACCCCACAGATAATATGGATTCAATAGAAAATTTTATTGCTAGATTTACCTAAAAAGATAAAAAAAAAAAAAAAACTTTGAAATAAAATAATTATGAATACAAATAATTATAAAAATATTTAAAGATAAAAAATAAAATAATAATAATTAAGTATATATTTGAGTGTATTGATCTAAAGTTTTGAATTTCAAAAAATAATAAATTCTAAAATGTGCAAAATAATTAAAATATCTATATATATATGCCGTAACTAATTGAAAAGCAACAATTAAAATATATCTAAACCAAATAACTAAATTTTTAGGATGTGTTCCGGGATTCTAATTCTATACCATTTTATTTTCATTACAGATTAAATATATATGTATTTATATATACAAATATTTTGACGGGAACTATATATATTTATTGATCAAATAGATTAACTATGTATTAACTACATTTTTAACGAAGAAAGTGTTCTGTGTTCTTCGAGTTATCCGGAGTGAGAAGAACTAACCAGCTAGCGGGTACGGTGGCAATCGATTCGGGCCAACTCGGGTGAGTTGATCATGCAAAGTTTTTTCATTTCAAGGTTAATTGCTTCAAAACCATGGAGGAACTCGACCCAATTGGGTTTTCTCACCCAGAATGCTTTCCTTTTCCTAAATTCGTTCACATGCAAACCTAATTTCCAATTGCGAGAAAATAATTCGTTTACTGTGTCATACCTCATCGATTCTTGTGGGTTGTCTCCCACAGCGGCTGTTCAAGCATCCAAATTCGTACGATTTGAAAACCCTGATAAACCCAACTCGGTTCTTAGTATTCTTAGAAACTACGGGCTTTCAGAAATCCAGTTATCCAAACTTGTAAAGACTAGTCCAAAAGTGCTTGTAGCAGATTCGGAGACAACCCTTTTGCCCAAAATGAAGTTTTTACAGTCTATTGGGGTTTCAAACAGTGATCTCCCCGAAATTCTTGCGGTTAACCCTGTTCTCTTATTCAGGAGCTTAAATAAATGTCTTATCCCTCTTTATAGAGTTCTTAAAAGTGTACTCTCTAACAATGAGGAAGTAATTAAAGCCTTTAAATTCGGATATTGGCATTATAGTAAAGGAGATATGGATAATATAGTTACAAACATAAAGCTTTTGAGAGAAGTTGGAGTGCCTCAACGTTTTGTTTCTCACCTGGTAACTTGTTATCCGAGTGTGGCTTTCTTCAAACATGCAAAGTTTGATGAAGCTGTCAAGTCAGTTTTGGAAATGGGATTTGATCCTTCAAAATCATCGTTTATCACTGCTATCAATGTTCTTGTGAAACTGAGGCAACCACTGTGGGAATCAAGATTGAAGACTTTCGAGAGGTGGGGTTGGTCAAGGGAAATGGCTCTTTCAGCATTCAAAAAGTTTCCAAAGTTTATGATAACCTCGGAAGAGAAGATTGGAAAGGTGATGCATTTCCTTGTGAATGAAATGGGTTATGCACCAGAAGACATTGCTCGTTTACCAGTTGTTGTTACTTTAAGCTTAAAGAAGAGGATTATCCCTAGATGTTCTGTTGTTCAGACTCTGAAATCTAAGCATTTGCTTAAGAATGATTTGCGCCTAGGCGGTTTCATTATTTTATCTGAGAAAAAGTTTTCTGAGTGCTTTGTGAGCAGATTAGCGGGACCCTGATAAATGTGAGATAAGCCCTTCTGGGATCAGTCAGTCTTAGTATGTTTTTTGTGGCTGCTATTTTATCTTTTTGACTTCTAATTGCTTTGGACTTTGGATTTGACTGCCTTGCAAATGATCTTCTGACAATTGTTAATCCTTGAATTCCTGATTTATAGTGCATTCTTATCTATTGTTACTACATATGGTAAAAGAATAATCATAACAGTTAAAGTTAAAGAAGAGTCTCTGTAGTATAATCCATTGGTGAGTTTCATGTATTCTTGTGATCACACTCTTATTAAGGGACATATTATCACTTCTGTGGATATCTTTTGGGATCTTCTTTTGATGTCTTTTCAATCACAATGATTCTAACATGTCTGCTTCTGTTGTTGTGTAATTGAAAATTCATTCTGACTTACGGTATGCATTGCTTCTTCAGATTCTGTGTGCTTAAATGTGTTTGGTTTACTGAATAATGATCCATCATCATTCAACTTGCACCATGTACAGGAGTCCATCTTGGAAGCTTAGATTCATACATGGAAACATTTTTTCTCCTGTCACTTTAGGTGTTTCTGCATTTTAACTTCTAATCAAGAACATAATATTGTCACATGGCTTCTATTGTCTGAACTTTTCCTTTAAGCCTGAGGCCATCGAAATTTTCATTTTCAACGGATAATAGCTTTGCTTCTGCTTCTCATTGTAAAAGCAGTTATTACTTAAATTATTGTGCCCTTGGTTATTTTTGTTTATCTAGCTTGGGATGCATAGCTACTGAGCCATTTGGTAGCTAGTATATGCTTGCGTAATGTGAGTTGATTTGGTTTGAAGAATGACAATGTTTTGGAACATTTGGTTTTTGATAGAGCGATATAATCGATCTCACTTAGTGGAATAATTATCGACATCTTTGTGCTAGGCAAGGTTTTGCTTTCTTATTGATACTTTAAGCTGTTGTTTGAAAGATGATTTATCTTGTCTCCTTCCCAAGATGAAAAGCTACTCCATGTAAAATCTGTCTTTATGCATGGGTACGAAATTTCAATTGCCTCGAGTAGTCATTGATGGATGCATTGTTATGCAACATCGTGTGCCACGTTTCTTACTGTAGCAACTGCACAATATGTTAATCGTAGGAGATTTGGGTTCATCAATCAGAGGCTGTTCATTATTATACCAATGACTTGAGTATCCAATCATCATAGAAGCTTGGATTCTTATGTAAAACATGTTTCTCTCATTGCACGCATCAATGACTAAACCTTACAAGCTTATATAAAGGTGAAATTTATTTAAATATTGAGGGTAAAAATAAAAGAAAAAGTTACAAACTCATTATTCTAGTGAGTTAAATTGTCAATACACTCTTAAGTGTTGTAAATTAGTTGTTGATATTGATAAACTTATTAGTTATTATTTCGTTATAAATAAAAATTATTAGTCTTATTACTATGACGCTTTAGATTAAATAAAAACCACCGTTTTTATTTTTTATTACATAAGAACTACCCAATTGATAATGAGGGATTTCTAATTCCGTGAGAAAAAAAATACTTACAAATATTTTTTAAAAAATAAAAAATAACTTATTAAGTGTTTCTCCCACGTGAATTTGAAGATTTCCGTATAGCTTATATCACGCAAGCTCATGCTCCTCGTGCAATGGAATTTGGGTGGCAGGCAGAATCCATTGCTATATTATCCAAGTGGAAAGATCCAATGAAGTTTTAGCTTAGATCCTATTCTGCCAACTGCTAAGTTCTAGTCTTTTCAAATTTCCCATTTAACCATGGCCGAATCCTCCAACTCCGAGCTTCCTCACCCTCTTATCATATCAGAAGATTCTGAAGAATCACATCCAAATGGTTCATTATATCCCTCTGATAAAATGAATATCGAGGATTCCTCTCACTCCTTCGACCCTTTCACACCTGAAATATATTTCGACCACAGAAGCAACCATGCGGATTTGTACTCTGATTCGGACACCGATTCGGTGAGTTGCTTTGTCACAGATCTTTTTGAAAGCCACTCCTCCCAGCTATCTCGCCATTGCTGTGAATGTGATGATGGGTCTGACATAAATCCCTTTTCTGGAGTTGTTTTGGATGATGATGGGGGAGAAGGGTTTAATAATTATTCCGAGGAATTAGAGTTAGGGTTTGGGTTTGAAAATAATGATGGGGTTGGTGAGAATTTGAGTTCAGAACGGGTTAATTTGCATGGAGATGGCCTTAGGGTTGTTGGGTTCAATTCTGATTCGGATTCCAATAGTGTGGATGAGTTTGACAGGGATATGGAATTGTATTCTGGGGAGAATCATGATAATAGAAATAGTGAGTTTGATGATTTTGATGTTCGTATGTATTGTGATAGGCTTTGTTTGGAGGATCAAAGGATCCTCAATGAAACTTTGGAATGGGAGGAAATACTGGAAAGGGTCAATGAGAGCTTTGTGATTGACGAGGTTGATGATCGTTCAGTAGCATCTGGACTTTATAATGTAGAAGAAACAGAAGATGCACTGAGATACCTTGAATGGGAAATTCTGATGGCAGTTAACAATTTAGAGAGGAATATGGAGTTGGAAAATGATGGCTACATACACCCAGCTGAATATGATGTTCTTTTGGGGCAATTTGTGGAAAATGATAGTGCCTCAAAGGGTAGTCCGCCTGCGGCAAAAAGTGTTGTGGAGAGTCTCCCTCTTGTGGAATTAACAAAGGAGGACTTGCAGGGAAGGAATGTAGCATGTGCCATTTGCAAAGATGAGATCTTATTAGAGGAGAAGGTGAGGAGGCTTCCCTGCTCACACTGTTATCATGGAGATTGCATCATGCCATGGTTGAGCATTCGAAATACATGCCCTGTTTGTCGGTTTGAGTTGCCCACAGACGATCCTGATTATGAGCATAGGAAGAGTCAGAGAACTGCTCTTGCTCTTTTGGAGCTTTCAGGGCAGATGCAATTTTGACTCTTCGCTTCAGGTTAGCGGTTTGGCTGGTCTCATCTCCCATTGATGATGGGAATGAAGCTATTGTAATTAGTTTTCATGTTGAAGGTTTTGAGAGAAGTATTACACACTGTAATCTATGCTTTAGATTCTCAACACAATGAACCACAGTTAAGGTCAACTGTATATATCCGTGAATTAATTTAAATGCTGCTCATGTGTCTCTAAAAGGTGATGCATTTCTTAGTAAATGAAAAAGAAGAATTGTAAATTATATCAGTTATTTCTTTTTCACAAATATATATAATTTGTTTATGCCCTATGCAGATTGTTGACTTCTTGATAAGCCATCCACAATTGAGGCTACTGCTATTCTTTAAAAGACATTCTTGTCATCATCAACCTTACTTTTGTGTCCTTGAAATATGAACTTTGTTACATTCACTACTCTTAGTTTTCCTCCTGAATTTATGTTCTTTCTTCTTTGAATTTATATGATATGTTGTTGTAAAGAATTTGGGTGTATTTCTGTTAGGTTTCTTAGTTTTATTTACCTTAATTTTGATCCAAATTCCAAACATATAACAAGGAGAGCAATCTGTCCCCAGGAAATAATACACTGCTTGTGTCTTTGATTTGTATTGCTGTGGAAGTATAGTGTAGCTGTGCCATATTCATTGTGTAGAGCTTAATGGGCTCCCTAATGTCAAAACAAAGGTATATTAATTGGACCTTGATTCCAGAACACAGGAGCCATTTGCTCAAATCTTTTGCACCTGTCACCATATTGCATTTCTCAACCTTTGTTTTAATAGTATCATTCTTAGCAACAGAGAAAAGAAAAGAGGGGCGTCATTTTCCTTATCATTCATTTTGAAACAATGTACAGCTTATTATTATTATTTTTTTCAAATTACTAGAGACCTGACATTATATTGAGTACCGACTAATTTGTTTTCAGCCGGGCATCTAAGTTCTCTCAAGTTTCAGTTTTCATCTTGTTTTACCAGCAAAAAAATTTGGTCAATTGTTTAGAAGAGGAAGTAATAAATCGTTACCTTTGCTCTGGTTTGTCTCTGTACTTTAGTTCCTCTTTTCTCCTTTCAATGAACATTTCCCCAATAACTGATAATTTCAATGCAGGTTTCTGATTGATGATAGATTATAAAATGGGATGAACTTTTGAGCTTTCTATTGATATTTTGAATAACTCCTAGAGGAAGAGGGAGCAACTTTTAGTTATTCATCCATTATTAACCTGATTTGCTTGCATGTAATGTTTAATAGACTAAGTTTATTTTGATTGGTATTTGTTAATCTTTTTTTGTTTTTAATTTGAAAAAAAAAAAAACACTTTATAAATTGATTTTTTTGAAAGAAGAAGTATAGTTAGAAGTTAAATTTTTTTTTTTTAAATAAGTGGGAGGATTTTTTATTTTTTTAATTTTTGTTTTTACTTCTCATTTAAAATTCCCAGTAATTGGATTGTTGACTTCATTTTTACTTTTATTTGTTGAGCAAAAACTAAGATATAACCGGCCAAGCAGATTGTGCATATAACGGTTGAAAGGAAACCAAACTACTAATGATGCTCGGAACCTGGAAAAGTAAAGCTCAAGTTCCAGAATGTAATGGATGCAGATGTTCTGCAGTCGCGATCAGACGGCTGTCATCAATTCTCAACTGCCCCTCTGCATCTCGTCCGTTGATTCATTACACGTTCGATGAGCTTGACTGCAGAGTATCTGCACCCTCAACCGCGAATCAATAGACGAGATGCAGAGGAGCAGTTGAGGATTGATTACAGCTGTCCGATCGCGATTGCAGACGCGCCGACTGCAGAACATCCTCATCCGAATGTAATTTCTTTTCTGGAAGTCTAACTTCCGGAAGCAATAGGATGTGCAAAAGGGAATCCTCTTCAGGCCAAATGTTCATGAAACCCACATCATGGACAGCTCAGAGCTATCAGCAATCGATGTCACCTTTGCATAAACAATCAGCGTAGAAATACTTGGCCATGTTTTAACACATCCCATTTTTTTTTTTAATACACACTTTATAAATTATATGAATTTTAAGATTCGTGTGTTTATTTTTAATTTACAATTTAAAGTTCTATGGAGGCATATAATGCGCATGAAAAATTAACTAAATACTTTTAACCCATCATGATTGATGACTAAGATATTTTGTCAAGCTATTGCTCCTACAAGAATTCTTATCCAAGTTAACAGGGCACATTTTTTGTGGGTAAGAATATGAGATGAGAAAGAAAGAAACTTTATGTTCCTCTTGGATTATGGATTATGAGAGATGAGAAACTTTGATCTCAGCAAGAGTTATAAGATTAATTTTATCTTTTAATTGAAAAAAAAAAGAAGAGGAGGAGACAAAAAGGGCTATGCTTCAATTAAAAAGGGGGACCCTACTACTTTGTGATCTCAGCAAAATTATCAATTTCAGTGAGAATGTCATTACCATATTGTCACTTCTATTAGCACCTGAATCCATTCATTGTCCCACGACAGCACAACTAGTGTTTTCACTTTGCTCCACCATTACCATCATCATTATCTGTATTCTTCTAAATGTTCTGAAGCCAGCTTTTATGTACCAAGATTGAGTCTTTCTCAAGATAGTGGGTAATTCATTACAGACTTGTAGTTTATCTCCTAATGACAAAGCAAGCATCAATTAGTGTTCACCAAACTATAATAACCTACCTATCATGCACCCTTAAGGCAACATCAAGCTTACCTCTCAATACTTTTGGTAAAATTATTATAACAACTTCAAGCACGAGTGAAGTTCATATTAAAAGAATTTAAAATTTATAAAAAAAAAATTAATAAAAAATATTTATTTACCTATAAGTTTAAACTTTTAAATAAAAAATAATAGTGTCAAATTTACGAATATGTTCTTTCATAGGTTTAGGTTTAGTTCATCATTGCTTCTCCTTAGCCAGCCCAATATTAACATGTGGTAGAGATTAATCTTGTAACTAATGATATGAGGATGAGTGTAGCTAAACCAAAAAGTTAATCATTGAAGAATCAGATGAGGTATGTTCTACATTGAAAATTGACATTTTATAAATTACTTCGTCTGGTTTTGACCCAATTAAGTCCTTTTCTACTTGAGTGTTTTTACAAACGCAGCTTTAACCATTGGTGTTTGAATAGTACCTTGATGGGGTTATTTATATTGTTATTATGGCCACATATGTCAAATAGTACTGTCTGGTGATTCCACCTTACTTATCTATTATTATTTTAAACTATGAATTGGAATACATCTATTATAAGAAATTTGTTTTTATTTGCAATTAAATATTAAAATTATTCTAAAGTTTTAAATTTTAAATTTTAAAATTATATTTATTAAAATGAATTTTCCAGTTACTGTTTTATGTCTAAAAAAAACTTAATAAAACGTGAGAATATACGTCTAAACCAAAATAAAAATAGATTAGCCACAAAGTAACATTTAAAATTTTTTAAGTATAACAACAAGAAAAGTTTTAAGTATATATATATATATATATATATATATATATACACACACATCTAAACCAAAATTATCTTATATTATATAATATTAGTGGGAAAGAGGAGCCACATTAGCAATCAAAGAAAGCACTCATTCCCTCTAGAAACCCTGCCTTGAATACATGGCTCTTGAGAGTTTCTTTGGCTCAGCATTTCTACTAGTTACCCCTTCTCTTGCAAGAGGATTTTTTTTTAGGGCAAGTGGGGGCTTAGAATAATTATTACTGGAATCATTCTGAATTTGAAAATGATAGCAAGCAAGAGAGTCTCTCAAGTTAGTGCCCCTTTGTTTAGCTTTCTAGCTTTTGCTTTAGCTTACCCTTGTGATTCCCCTTTTGTCCTACCTAGCAGGCGCATTCCCCACCCTACCACTTCGCAACATAACATTGGCACCACCACTTAACTCTGCAAGTGAAAGATTTTCAGCTCTACTGTGAATTCCCAACAAAATAGCACAAAAGATAAAATGACTTAAATAACCTCACCATAGATATAATTTGGTACACCCTCCTTAAAATGGAGTCAAGATTTGAATAAGAGTACGAGATTAAAAAAGATGTAAGGGTGGTTTAAATATAAATTTTACGTAAGTTTTTTGAGAATCAAATGTAAAAATTAATATCAAGAGGAATATGGCACATGCAAATAGATTTAGTTTTTTTTATTGCACTGAACTTTCGTTGGATATATCTCCATCATTCACTTAAAACACTTAATAGTATCATTGCTCAATACATATCTATTTGTTGTCCAACAAAAAAAAAAAAAATGTCTAACAAAGAAGCTAGATCACTTCTGAGTTCTCCCTCATCCCTTGGCTCTTCTCTCTCCCCACTTATAAGCTTCCTTTTTTCTTAAAACAGTAACTCGAGCAGAAGAGGTTTGGCACCCTCGACTATCTTTCTCTTTTACAGGTTTCTGGCTCAATCAAGCTACAACCCTAGGTATATCAAAGAGGAATCAAAACAGGATCTTGTTAGTAGCCCACCCATATCAAAGAAAAGAGTATTTTTGATTACGTAACTTTATCCACTTATTGGAAAAAGCTTGTCTCTGATTCCCATATATATGCTTTTAAAATCTTGGAGTTTATTTGAAAGAAATCATGGGGCTATGCCACGACAAGAAATTCTAGTCAAAAAAGCACTGAATTATGAACAATTTGGTGTGCTGGTTGCAGAGACTTTAGAGATAATGTTGAAGGGAAAACAGATGAAAACAAAAACATGTAGGAAGCACAAGGGACAGTGTTTGTAACAGACAAGAAATAACAAGTCGCATACAAATCCTTAAGAGGGTGCATATCACAGCATATCACATAGTAATAATTTGGTGTAATGATATAGCATTGGATACTCAAATGTGGCATTGGAGCGATGTAACATGCTGTGTCATTTAATGTTTGGAGGAATATATGGAAGTACTGATGTAAAAGATAGTAGCTACTATGACTATCTTCTGTTTCCCTACCACTAAAGAAACCATCTCACCTGGACACTTTGATACAACATCAATAGTCATTTCAGAATGCTTAATCTATAGGTGAACTGCTTAGGTGAATAACATTTTTAGCATATTATTAAACCGAGGGATAATAGTGATGTATTCGGAAATCAAATTAATTAAGAGGGCTGAGAAGGCTCCGGGATCAAATAAGAGGGCCTAGGCTCATACTTGCCTCTTAATTAGTCCATTCCTCGGTTATAAGAAGTTAATAAGCATTATGAGGAGCACATTTCATAAACCTAAGGAAGAACTTACAACTAGACCATTTGGTACTAGTTACTAGTTCTCTTGACAGTGCTTTCTATGATATTCATTTATATGATCTTACCAGGGGAAGATGTTGTTCACCCTCGTTTGAATGATCAACAACTCAAATTACAGGCATGTGAACATTGGATACAGCTAAAAGAAGATGGTTATCCTAGTGCAATGAGATCCGAAGAATCTACCAGAAGGGGCAACATATAACAAAATTCTATTTATTCTTTCTTTAATATTCAGCAGCAGGAGTTGCAGCCAAATTCTTTAAGGATCCACCAAAATAATAAGACCTATAAGTTGGCAGCCAAAAAGTTAGAACTTTGGCAAAACTCCTCTTACGATTAAGTTAGCGATAACTCAAATAGGGTTTGACATTTAATAGATTCTAATTTGTCAAGAAACTATGAAATATTATTAAGTTATTGAATATTGGTAGTGGGATATTGTATCATCAAGACACCTTCTCAACATCTTGGTTCTCAAAGTTACTAATTCTCCTAGACCTAGTTCTAGGGTTTCCTCATTCTTCCACAAATACTACTATATATTTTGAGTCACCATAAATAATTACTTTCTTTTCCCCTCTTGCACCCGTGATAGAGTTACAAATCCATCAAAACTCACTATAGAATAATTTATTACAAATTCCACAAGATCAAAAACTATCAGCTATATAACTATAATTGTTTTCTCTTAGTCGGATCATTAATTTAGTAAAAACAATCACTTTCAAGCTCAATTAATTGGTTAAAGCACACTGAACTAGTTTATGATTAATGGATATAATCAAACAAAGTGGCAGACGTTAAATGGCACTTAGCCATTATAATATTTATAATTAGGTTTTGTCAAGATCTCCTTTAAGATCTTGATCAAAAACAAAATAGCTACCTTAACACATGGCAAGGTTTTGCAAACTGTGGTTGGATAATCTAAGACAATTGACACTCATAGTCTACCAAAACAGTAATAGCAACAGCAATATCATAATGACAACAACTTTGATGACGAATTACATAAGTGTTATAGTCCCAAGAGAAAATTGGGAATACTATAGCCAATTTGCTTTTAAAATAAAGCATGCACCACCTTTCTTATCCAATATATTGTTGGTGGCCCAAAAACTGTACAAACTACGTAAGCAATATATTATAAAATACATGCAAGAAAAATGCAACAATACCCGAGCAATAAATATCTTAAGTACCACTATAATATATTTATGGTATTGATTGATTACATGGTGTACTGATAAATCGATTTAACTATTCATATTATGTTATATTAGCACCAATGATTAATGTATGTTTTATTTACATTAAATTTAGGTCCGTACTATATTATAGTTTTTGCAAAGGGAAGAAGACAATGATCTTGAGTGTCGTACGGAAACGTGCCACTTAAACAGGCAATTTTATGATATATTGAAATCCCAAAAGCATTTGGTGTCAAGATTCAAAGATTCTTTGTTTTGGGCTCTTAGCTCCTCCGAAATGTGTAAAACGGGTTTGTTGTTCTGTAAAGTGTAAAGGACCTTGTGGTGATGTTTGGGAATTTTTGGTTGATAAAAGCAAGAAATGGAATAGATTGCTAATTGACAAAGTTTTGCTTATTTATGTTTGATGAAACCTGGCCCTTTACTCGTCTTGCTCAAGCAGAAAAGAAATGTAGGTTCTCCTAATGGGGTGCACACATGGTTTTGAGTGACATTCCTATCCATGCTTACACTCCCTACCCAGCTAGCTCTACCTTCTACCCTAAACAAACAAACAAAGAAAGAAAAAACCAAGACCCACCACTAACTTGGTCGAATATAGAACTGTGTTAACCTATCAAGAATTAATTTGCAGAGAAATAGAATTGTATATCACTTTGCTATCTAGGTGAGGCTGAAAAATCATAAACATTTCTTTCTGTTATATCTATGCGTGATCGAGCTCATTTTTGATTCAGATCAATCTAAAAAGAAGATAAAATGATTGACTTGGCTCTAGAATATTATAAATAATATAATAGCTATGGAGAGATACATCTTATGTATTTTATGATGACTTCTTACTATATATCTATAACAAGTTGAATCACTTGTTTAAATATTAGAGTAGACTCAAAATACTCTACTTGCTTTGTTTTGCACGTCAAACTCAACTAAGCTCTTAGCTCAATAGTAGCACTATCCCAATAGCACATTATAAAACTTGATTCATTGTTAAAGTAATAATACTCACAATTATATTTGTGAACAACAAAGCTTGTATCCAATGAATTAAGATTTAAATTTTTATTAAAAAAGATATTCACATTTAGTACACACAAGATCATCTTTAAAAAATAATACTTGTAAGAGAAAAAAAAAGAATCAATACTTCAATAACTTTTTCATTTTATCAATGAAAACATTTTGAAAATAGCAAACCTATAGTACAAAGAAGATTTCAATTTGGAAATGAAATGACAAAACCCTAAAAAGAAAATATGCTTGCTACTAAGAGGGCAAAATGAGAGAGATCTTGAAATTGAAAGAGAAATCATAAGGAAAGACAGATAGGGATGCATGAAATTGAATGAGTTGAGAGATGATGAATCGAGTTAGGGGGTGGTGCACTACAATACTGTGCACTATTCACGCACGCTTGCTCGTTAGCAAGGACCCCACCGGTGACATCTAACGTGCGCCCGCGTTTTTCTCCTCTGCCCAACTCAGTTGGGTACGAAAAGCGTAAAACAGTTAAGTTAAATCAAGTTGTCGTCCGTGCGCGACCCCTGGCCGTTATTCTAGGACACTGTCCCTTTCTTCACATGCTTCTATTCCTAAACTGCCCTTTCCTTTTCCTAACATCTTAGAGTCAACATAGGATTGAAAGGAAGGGTATTATGGACATAGCACCAAGATACGGAAAAATAATTTAGGATAAGATATGCAAGTGGAGGGGGGCATCGGAAGTCGGTGAATGTTCTACTTTATTCGTAAGGAAAGAGAGAGGGACGCTAAATTGCTTTGCACGTAAAACTTGAACACAGTCTGACTTAGTTACAAAGAAAATTGAGTTTAATAGCTAAAACACCATGGAATATTGGGATTTGAACTGGCAAAAAATTATACGTTGAAATGAAAAATTATTATTATTATTTTTATTTTTAGAAAGATTAAGAAAAAATTTAGTTTTAATTTCTCTTTAATAAATTATTTTTAAATATTATATGACGCATTTTAGTCTTAAAATAAATAACTTTCCGTATCTTTAATTTCAATTACCCGTTAAAAAAAATCAGAGCACATGTTATTAAATTTACAAATATTTTAATATAAAGTAATGCCACTAAACATTATTCTAATGTCATATTATATTATGGATTATAGAAGTCTTTCGTTAAGTAAAATAGATGAAAAGACAATTAACTATGTATTAATTCAGTAGAATCAGATTAAATCTTGATGTATTATATGTGAAAGTTTTTTAGTTCAAAATTTTAGAATTATCATAGTTACTTCTCAAATATTGAAGTTTGTGAGAATATCAAATATAAACAAAAAAAAAAAAAAATAGAAACATGACATGTAACATTTGAAGTTTTGACATTTAGTTTGGGTGTTTTGTTTCCCCCTTTAAAAAAAAAAAAATTGTTGTGAAACCCATTTGAGTCAAAAACCTGAGTGTTGATTTTGGCTAAACCTGGTGTACAACATTGACTGAGTTTCATCCAACTAACCAAAAAAAAAAATACTTAGCAAGAGGGGAACCACAGAAGTAAAGTAGCTTTTTGCACACAAGGACATAATCAAAACCAATTTGCTCTTAATTAGTAAATAATCTACTTGAAAACAAGTAACCAAGGGAATATCATAACATAATATTATATATAATATAAGAATACAAACCATATGGCAAGGTCAATTAGTAAACTATGGTTATACAAGTGGTGTGGCTGGCTTTGACCAATCAACAAAGAGTACATACACAAGTAGAATACAAGTACAGCCACTTGTTCAATGAAAGACATACTGATACACACAAATCTACAATGAAATCCCCTTTATGCTCTCAATTCACACAAAGTCAAAAGAAAAAAAAAAAAAAAAAAAAAAGACAAAAACTGAGAGAGTGATAGCATAAAGAAGAATCAAAAGACAAGAAAAGAAAGAGGAGTCTTAATCTGTGTAATGATATTTTGACCAATAAATCCACTCAAAACCAGAACTACTCAAACTGGAAGTGCAGGGAGAAATCATTTGCCTTAAACCATATCTTTTGGTTCTAAATGCTTTTAAGCTTTTAATTTAGTGGAAGAATGCAATAGAAAGTACCATTCTCTCCCATTATTAATTAATTTCCACCATATGTATGCATGATCTTTTCTCCACCTAGTTTGGCGGTTAAGATATATATCCTCTTTCACATATATTGCCCTGAAAGAGCTAATATTATATTATATATTTTTTACTGGAACTGAGTTAAGATAAATAGTAAGATAACATTTAAGTGTGTCAAGTATCATAGATGTGGAGAATAAAAAATGACTAAATAAGTTCCATATAGGGTAACAAATGCATGAATCAGAAAGTGGAATATAAAGCAGTCTATGATCAGTAAAATTCTTTTATGCTAATATGACAAAATGAATCACTCTATATATATTGTTGCTAGTTGGTATTGAGTTGGGAGCTAAGTTTGAAATAACTTACAGAAAAACAAAAAAGAAAATAAGGCTAGGTGAAATGTTTAGAGTGAGAATATAAGGAATAAAAGTTTAGAGTGAGAATGAAATGTCTTTTTCTATTTATTGGAGTTTGTAAGGCCATGTTTGTAATTTTGCCTTATGGGTTGTATTAGATTGTGCAGAATTCGAGTTAGACTTGTTGAGTGCAGACATAACATACACATATATCATTCTCTTAAATAAAAAAAATATTAGCTAATCTTGGCAAGAAGTGGCAGTGTGGAAACTATTGGCCTCCTTCTGATTAGGTTTTGAACAACTTGTAAACACCACTAAGAATTTGCATAGCTTTTTCCTCTCCATTAGTGTCATCATGTCCAATCAAGTTCAAAGCATATACATGTGTATCCATTAATGAATGAAATGAAAGTTAGGGTTTACAAAAAGAAGAGCCTTTGATAATTTTTGGTACTCTTTGATGATATTTTTTTGTTTGAACAAGTGTACTTTCACAATTAATCATTTGTAGTTAGGAAACCAACTTGTTCATCTAAAGGGCATTTTATTTGGAATAACCATGAGAATATGCTGAAAAGGGTGAAAAAATTGAAACAGAGATGACTTTTCTGTATATATATGTAGAGACTTAGATTCACTATAATCAAATAAATAAATACAATTACTTTAGTTAATACATGTGATGTAAGACAAGCAGTTAAATTGATGACTCTAGTGTAATGTTTGACTCGTCCAAAAATTTACTTTATACTATATTATTTACTTATGTAACTTTGACTCTGTAAACTCAGATGCATTTAGGTGGTAAATTCACTGAATCTTCCTGATCATCAAGATCTGTCATCACCACAGCCAAATAGAGTTTGATTAGTACCTAACCATACTAAAACAAGAGAAGTGGTTGCTGATCAAAGATTTGGCTTCTATGTAACCCATATCTATTATTGTTTTTAGAGAGGCCCCAGTTAGAAGTGGCTCTTGAGTCATCAAAGTTTTAACCTTTCTCTCTTTCTTTCTTTCTCAGTTATGAATTTAGAAATGAGAGCATGCCTTTCCCAACCTGCTCCTTTTTACCTCTCATTTTCTCACATATTTTAACTTTAGCCAAACACTATATCCAACAGAGAAACTTCCTCTTGAGAGCAACACAACACAACACATAACATGATAAATTGACTTTCTTGAACATCATTTTTCCTCTTTGTGCTTGCTTTGCCCAAAACAGTCTTCCATTAGAATTATTATACTCCCCATGATTTGAACTGCCTCTCTGTCCTCTCTGATGTAAGCATAATTTTCTTCAAAATGATTATCCACAATCACAAGTTGCCCATAACCCCCCTTGGCGTCATCTATGTTTACCATGATCATGTGCCTAATATGCCCCCCATGATACATGAGCAGCTTAGATTATGTACATACATAACATGGACTTTTTTGTTTTGAGTTAAATGCATTTTGTGGTCTTTGGATTATCTTTCAAAAGTCACTTTAGCCATTTACTTTTTGCCACTTTAATGAAATAATTACTTATTTTACTCAATTAATTTTTATCAACAAAGTGTTAATTCAGTAGTAACAAGTTAAAAATTTAAAATTTAAAATTTAAAATTACATTTGTTAAAAGAAATATATCGACTATTGTTTTTATTCCAAATATATCTCACACTTAAAAGGATGTAAGAAGACCTAGTGTAAATAATAAAATCTTTTTATGTGATATTTTTTGTGTTATGAAAAGATTTATTTAGTCGGCAACGCGATTAATCGAGAGTTAAATTAACTTGAAAAATAAATCAAAAATTAAAGAGGCATGGACAAATAATTTAAGGATGAAAAAGATATTTTACTTTCGTTTTTACATGATATTCCACCAATCTATATTGAGAAAATCCACCATTGGTTACCTTCCTTCCTTCAATCGGGTCAATTCCCATTCCTCCTTCCCTATATAATACCTGCTATGCGCTCACTCTTCCTTCCTCCTTCACAAAACGAACTTAATCTACCATCCCTTTTCTTCAAAGACCCTCAAAAGAGCAATCTTTTGCTCATTGCTTGGTATTGAAACTAACCCTTTTCTCCAAAACCCTTAAAAGAACAATCTTTTTCTTTTCCAAATTGAGATTTTCTGTAGGAAACTATGCAGGCCAGGGAGGTTGCAGCACTCAACTATCTTCTCCCTTCAAACCCATCTCCATACCCATCTCATTACAGTGCCTTCCAAACCAACCTACCCACATTTCAATTCCAAAGATTCTCTAATCAACTCTATGGTTTCCAAAACTACCCTTCTAAAGTTCAAGACTTTAGCCCACAATCATCTGGTATCAGCAGCAACTCAACTTCTGATGAGGCAGATGAACAGCAACAGGGCCTCATCAATGAGAGGAAACACAGAAGAATGATATCAAACAGAGAATCAGCTCGCCGATCGCGCATGAGAAAGCAGAAGCACCTTGATGAGCTGTGGTCACAGGTGGTTTGGCTCAGAAATGAGAATCACCAGCTTATTGATAAGCTGAATCATGTATCAGAGTGCCATGAAAAAGTGCTTAAAGAGAATGCTCAGCTTAAAGAGGAAGCTTCTGATCTTCGCCAAATGTTGAGTGACATGCAGCTACACAGTCCTTGCCCTCCCTTGAGCCCTTTGGAAGACATCGATGGCAGCTCTGCCATCACAACTTCCTTTGAACTCCTTGGCTGAATTTGAAACAAAGCCAAGTTGATTTTTGTGTCTTCAAATTTTCCTATCTTTTTCTTTTTCCTTTTGTTTCTTGTGTTTGTGTGGAAGTCAAGCACTAGTCTTTGCCTCACTTTTGAGCTGTATGAGGTAAAAAGATGAATGGTTTTGAGTAGCTTGATTTAAAAATCAAATCTTACTGGCCATGAAACTAATCCTCAAATGGCAACGAGGATTGGTTTAACTACTAAATATCGAATTGTTTTGCATATAAAACTTAAGTTTAAATTTTGCTACAAACTATATCCTTTTGTTAAACAATATATAAATATTCTTGTAAACTCTTACTAAAATATACAATATATAAATAATCTTGTAAACTCTTAACTAAAATATGTGACGTGTTTTGATCTTAGAATGAGTATCTTTTCTCATCATAAACTTCATTCCAAGAAAGATTAAACTAAGCCTTAATTTGTTTGGATTGAATGAAAATACACACAGAAAAGTTGAGAGTACTACAGTATGATTTTCTTACTAAACAATTTATAAGTCATGAGCATCATCCTCAAGCAATAATAAAGGAAGTGTAGATAAGTGAAGAAGCATCATCCATAAGCTATCTTTACTTTTTAATATTAAAAACAAAACTATATGAAGGCAAAGCAAAGCATTAATCCTATATATGAATGTGAACCAACAAAATTCCATGGCATCGTCCTTTTGTAAAATAATGGGAGTAATAATGTCAGGTGGTGTTGGGTTGGGGGAGAGTTGGACATGACACAGACATAAAAAGCCATTTTTGTAGTGGCAACTGAGATAAAAGTTGCTATATAAAGAAAAACATTCAGACAGCCAAACCCTCAAAATCCCAAGTACTACATGTATATTTTTAGTGTTTTAATTTAGGAGAGCTACCTTCACAAAATTTTCACCAATATACTAAACTATCCCACTAAAAATTGTGAAAAAAGTTACCCAACAAGGTTTGGTTTCGCTTGTTAAGATGAAATTACTGTTTCTGTAAAGTTCAGATTCAAGTCTTAGTTTAAACATCTTCTTCAAAGGTAATTCCTTTTATTAATAAGCAATTTATGAGTACTAATTTTGATAAGTAATTTGTGAGCATGACTAAAGTAAATTATTATAAGTTATTCCTCATAGTTGAGTGTTGAGATCAATGAAATAACATGATGAATCAAAAATAGTAATATCATATTGTATAGAATAGAAAATGTGAATAAAATGTGTCAAAATTTGTCATAGTAAAGTTATAATTTCTTTTTTAGTTACATGAACAAATGAAATTCTAGACTTTTTATTATTAGACTACAATTAGGAGTTTACATGGCAACATATATATACACAACTGCATTATTTATTGAAATTTTAGTCATTTTAACTAATGTGATGAGAATCTAATTAGCACTCAAACTCCCTCCTTTAATACTTAAATGTCATTTCTTCTTAATTTTAGAACTTGAAAATATTTTTTCTTCAAAATTTAATTTTCTCGTATTTCCCTAATTAAAATTAGGGTTTGGGCTAATTGTTATATTTTTATAATATATAAAATTAATGACTAAAAAACATTTATGTCATGTACAACACCTAAGAAGAAAAAAAATGAGGTATACACTTAGATAAAAACATAAAATAAAATAAAATAAGAGGTATGGAAAAAAAAATGTGTATAAATTTGTGTCACGCACATGACCTACAAAAATACGTTACGCATACGAATAATTGGCCTAAAAAATTAAACCCAAAAATCTCAATTCTGCAGCTTCCCTTTCTTTCACTCTCTTATCTATCTCTCGTCTCTCAGTCGTAATTCTGAGTCCTCCGTTGTCTTCATCGTCAGCGGCTCCGTCGAGCTTCACCGGCGTCCTCATATCAACTTCTCACTCTCAGGTATGTTGCGCCGTTCTGCCCCTGGATTTTCAGTTTTTGATTCCCTTTGAGAACTTACTGTCGTTCTTTTTTGTAGTTGAAGGTTCAATGGCGTCAAAAAAGGAAAGCGAAAATTCAACCGATACTCCTCCATCAGCGTAAAAGAAGTTTTCTTCTTCTTTTTCTCCCAAAAAATATATCTTTGCATTGATCTTATATGAGTAATTTAAATAGTCTACTCTCAAAATATTAAAGCCCTATTCTGTTTATCAAGTAGAATAGACTTTGTGCTAATTTCTGTTTGAAAATACAAGGTAACTGGAGGATAAAAAGGGCACTAGAAATTGGGTTTAGTGGGATATGTTGAGCGGTGCTTGAGGATTAATGCTTGCTTCATTCTGTTCAGGCCAAAGACTACATACAAAGATCCAGATGACGGGCGGCAGCGATTTTTGCTTGAATTGGAATTTGTTCAGTGCCTTGCTAATCCCACCTACATCCACTGTATGTTTTTCAATTTACCTTTATACTTCGAGCTCCAATAATTAACAGCTGCATTTACTGCATTGTGTAATCAAAAGATAAATAATTTTGCTTTGTTTGAAACTGGGGAGGAAATGTGACACAGGAAATTTTTTGCCATTTGAAATTTTGAATGTTTGCGTGAACAGTTAATCTACTTACCTGTATGTGTTACAATGGAAGAGATGTTTAGTTCTTTTAAATTGTTTTTCTGGTACTCTGTTTTTAAGGTGACGGTACTGTTCCTTTTGATTTTTCCATTTGAATGTGTTTTATTAATTTGCAAGCAATTGGTATGCTTTGCCATTTGAATGTGTGTGAAAACGGTTTATCTACCTACTTGTATGTGTTACAAGGGAAGTTAAATCGTTTTTTTCATGTATTCTTGTTTTAAGGAGACAGCGCTGTGCCTTTTCTGGGAATATGCTTGTGTGAAACTGCTTGATGCTTTTACTGAAGTTTGATTTATAATACATGATTGAATCGAACTATTCAACTTAAAAGTGGATCTTTTTAGAACTGCCACTTTTGATGAGGTTGATTTATAGATATGTAATTGAATTAAACTATTGAATTTTCTAGTCGCTACTAGTCTATTGGTTTCATTGTTTGAAATGTTTTGGGGCAGTTTATTTAATGATTTGTACATGTTAAAAACAATGGAATGTTTTATTAACAGCCGATGACGGGTTTCTTGCTATGTTTGCAACTAATTCAAATGATTTAGCAACTATTTTGGGTAGTTCTCATTTGATAGTCATGATATAGTCAACACATTTGGAAAATAATTTAAGTTGGATTTGTGAGTAAATGATGGAATACGAAGATAGTGTGCGTGAGTATTTCAAGAGCATGGAGAGATCTTCTTTGGATTTAGAAAGGACGAAATGAACTGTTTTAGTGATACTTCAATTCTCCTTTAGGTTTTAGTACCTTCTGTCTGGAACTTAGGGGTTGTACAAGCTCTAGAATGCTTGCTTTTAGGTTATTCTTCTTTCCCCTCACTTTTTATTCTTATATAGAAGATAGAAAAGTGTTGCTAGTTACTACTATTAATTCAGTTTCTTATGAAATATTGATCATCTGAAGTTAATTTAAAATTGAAAGAAATGGAGGCTTCTTAGGGTTTATGTTTTAGATTAATGGTTTATACAATGTTAATTCTTTCTTTATTTACATAGTTATTTTGGTTTAATCATTTTTACTCTCTCCTGTAACATTGTTTTCTCCATAACCTCACTGGATATTTCAGTCAAAAGAAACATTTAAGATAAAATATGTTAACGGGCTTAAAACAAAATCCAGGATAACTATGATTTATGTAGTCCAAGATATCTATGAGCTTATAGGGACACTATTTTGATATTTCTGTGCAAGAGAGGAGAAGTGCTAATGATTTTCTAGAATCATGAAACTGAAGCAGACGATGTTGTATTTACCTGGTTCACAAAAGTGTAAAATGTGAAATAAGTTGCCTACAAGTGTAGGACTATTAGATGCAGACACTGCAAAAAACGTTGCATGGCTTGTTTTGACAGGCTTATGCATGACTCTTTTTCCTTGTGTATTCTTATCTGATTCTTGGTCCATTACCCTATTGTACAGATTTGGCTCAGAACCGGTATTTTGAAGATGAAGCATTCATTGGATACTTGAAGTACCTTCAATATTGGCAACGGCCTGAATACACCAAATTTATCATGTAAGCATTCTCTTGAAATCATCCCACCCATACCCACATAGCAAAGGAAGAGGATTGTGTAATACAATTTACTAAAGGGTACCACCAAAGTTCTCCAACCAGGGGTTTTTAGTTTTTAGTGATATATGCTTGAATCTTTCTTGGATTTATTTTTATATTAGTTACACTTTTTTCATGAATTTCAGGTATCCACATTGCCTATTTTTTCTTGAACTTCTGCAGAATGCTAACTTTCGTAATGCAATGGCACATCCTGGCAATAAAGTAAGTACTAGTATCTCAAATGTTAGCACGAAAGAAAAAATCAAATGAGTTACATTCATTAGGTTTCTTTCTCTGGTTATCTGATCCATAGAAAAATCAAATCCTGCATAGTCCAGAACTTAGAAGCTTTGAATGAAATCCTGTTTTGTCAGTATTACTGCATTTTCTCCATTGTGTGTGTTAGGAACTGGCGCATAGACAACAATTCTACTTCTGGAAGAACTATAGGAACAACAGGCTAAAACACATTTTACCGAGATCGCTTCCTGAACCACCTCCTGCTCCTGTGTCAACTCCATCACAGCCGTCCATGCCTTCTCTGCCGCCGCCAGGACCAGCTACAAATGTTGCCGGAACACCATCATCTGCACAAGCTCTTTCTCCAATGCCATACGGTATGCCCCCTGGCTCAGCTCTCGCAAAAAATGATATGAGGAATCCTGCCGTTGATAGAAGAAAGAGAAAGTGAGTGTTTCTACATGAATCATTGTTTGTGATAGATCTCTCTATTAGGTGTTGTAGCAAAAAACATGTAAATTTCATGATATATCCGTTGTGTTTGTTTCTTTCCATACCCCACTATGGTTTCGTTCTCTTTTTTCTGAAGAATAATTTTTCCAAAAAAAATAAAGATCTTTAAACCCCATACCACAAAACAAAGAACTAAATATAATGTTTTTTAATGGGTAAACATATGACTTTTAAGCCAAGCAAATCAATCTGTTGGCAATCTATTCTTAGTATAAACATTACTAAAAGAGCCAAATCAAAATCAATACATACTAGGAATTTTCTTTTAAATTTTTTAACCCCAAGTCCTCACAATAACAATAATACTAAACATATCTTCACACTACCAAAATAGTTAAAATTTAGTAAGGAATATTTTATTATTTTTTAAGTCCTACCAAGATTAAATTGAAATAGTCGATTTTAATAGTTTATAAAAAATATTTTTATAATTAATAAAAGTTAAGTTTTTAAACATATTTAACATAAATTCGATTTTAATTCATGTATAAAAAATACTTTATCAAAAAATATTATATTTATTTTGATGATTTTTTTTAATAAATTAGTCTTTAATTATAAATAGAAGAAGATTCTATAAAAGTAAAAAAAAAAAAAAAATACTAAACATATTTTTAATCATAAAGGAAAATGACGGTGTCGGTGTGGGACCGACACTTGGGATGTTGGGGTTGAGGCACACATGGTTGCAATCCCAGCGGTTGTGTATGCATTCTGTAGGGACTACACCGAGTAGAGTCTCAATCAAAAACGCATCTGTATGCGCTTCAGAGCTCGACCAGAGCCGCCAGAGTCACTCTCGAGTGCCAACCTCACCGTTCCTCTGAGTCTGACCTTCTCTCCCCTTCCCCATAACGCGCTGATAAATCTATAACCCAATTGCTATTCCAAGTCCACCATTTTCAATATTCAAATGAATAAAAAACTAAGCTTTCAACGCGCATTTCTCTTATTCAACTCTTGGATCTGATAGTGATTGATTCACTGACCTCTTCGTTCTCTTCTGAATCTGATTCACGCACCCAGAAACTCGATCGCATGGCGGTTGCCGTCAGAGGAGGCCGAGCTGGAGGAGGCGGATCAGGTGGATTCAACCTCCTTAGCTTTTTCTCGTATCGGATCTTCGTTTCTGCTATGTTCACCCTCCTTTTCATTGTCACGTTTTCTGTTCTCTTAAGCACCAATCCGTCCGCACCACAAGATGAATCTGTAAGTTCCAATCTCTATGCATTTTGCTTGAATTTTCGATTTTGATTGAAACCCTGTTTGCAGTTACTCAATTGGGAATGACCCTTTATTGCTGTTTCACTATCGACTATATCCCACTTAGGAATTTGAGGATTTGAACGAATCCATGTAGTGGTTTTGATTCAAACCCAGTTTGTAGTTACTCAATTTGGAACTATCCGTTATTAGAACTTCAATATAGTGTGCATAACTCAGATATTAATTTGAGGATTTGAACAAATCCGTTTTGGGATCTGATTGAAATGAAGCCGATTTTTCATTTACTCAATTTGGAACTGACTCATTATTACAGTTTCACTATAATTCACAGAGCAAATCCCAAGTAACGATGTATGATTGACTGATTGTGATGTTTGCTGCAGGCACTTCCTACAACTGGTAATGCATATGTGCATCGAACGTTTTTGGCGTTGAAATCTGACCCACTTAGAACCCGAGTGGATTTGATACATAAGCAAGCTAATGATCATATAATACTTGTTAATGCCTATGCTGCATACGCGAGGAAGCTGAAGCTTGAAACTTCACGGCAATTGAGGATGTTTGATGAGTTGGCACAAAATTTTTCGGATATTTCGTTGAAACCAACTTATAGAGCATCTCTTTTTGAGTCAGATAGTATTGATGAGGATGTTCTTAGGCAGTTTGAGAAGGAGGTGAAGGATAGAGTGAAAATTGCACGCTTAATAATTGCAGAGTCAAAAGAGAATTATGATAATCAGTTAAAAATTCAGAAGTTGAAGGATACAATATTTGCAGTTAATGAGTCGCTTATGAAGGCAAAGAAGAATGGGGCAATCGCAAGCTTGATTGCTGCCAAATCTGTTCCTAAGAGCTTGCATTGCTTGGCAATGAGGCTAGTAGGTGAGAGGATTTCGAATCCTGAGAAATATAGGGATGAGGAGCCTAAGCCAGAGTTTGAGGACCCAAGTTTGTATCATTATGCCATATTCTCAGATAATGTGATAGCTTTGTCGGTGGTGGTGAGATCTGTGGTGAAGAATGCAATTGAACCATGGAAGCATGTTTTCCATGTGGTTACAGACCGGATGAATGTTGCAGCAATGAAGGTTTGGTTTAAGATGAGGCCTATAGATGGAGGTGCACATATAGAGGTGAAGGCGGTAGAAGAGTACACATTCTTAAATTCATCATATGTCCCATTATTGAGGCAACTTGAATCAGCTAATCTGCAGAAGTTTTACCTTGAGAATCGGGCAAAGAATTCAACAGTGGATGTACCTAAGCTGAAATTTAAGAACCCTAAGTATTCCATTTTGAGCCATCTTCGGTTTTACTTGCCAGAGATGTACCCTAAATTGCATAAAATCTTATTCTTGGATGATGATGTTGTGGTCCAAAAGGACTTGACAGGTTTGTGGAAAATTGATTTGGATGGGAAAGTGAATGGTGCTGTTGAGACCTGCTTCGGCTCCTTCCATCGATTTGCCCAGTATATGAATTTCTCTCATCCTTTAATCAAGGAGAGATTCAATCCAAAAGCTTGTGCTTGGGCCTACGGTATGAATATATTTGATCTTGATGCATGGAGGCGTGAACAATTAACCGAGAAATACCATTACTGGCAGACCAAGGTTAGTTGCTACATTTTTTACTTAACTCCCATTTTTGTTCTGTTAAATTTGTGCTGATAGCTATATCAATTGCCCATTTCCATTTAAAAGCTATAAATTCTCTCAGAAGCTACATGAATAATGCTCTAGCTGTTCTTTTTGTACTAAACTTCATGGGTTAATCTGCATCTGAAATCACTAAATTCCTTCTCCACTGATTCTTTCATCAGAATGAAGACCGTACTTTATGGAAATCGGGGACCCTCCCTCCTGGTTTGATTACTTTCTACTCCACAACCAAGTCATTGGACAAATCCTGGCATGTTCTTGGGCTAGGATACAATCCCAGTATTAGCATGGATGAGATCAACAATGCCGCAGTCATTCATTACAATGGAAACATGAAACCTTGGCTTGATATTGCTTTGAACCAATATAAGAACCTGTGGACCAAATACGTAGACAATGAAGTGGAATTTGTGCAGATGTGCAATTTTGGCCTCTAATTGTCATCAACACTATGCAGATACCAGCCAGGTGCTTGAAGAAAAGTATACATGTTGGTTTCCCATATTCTTTCAGAGCGAAGCTCTTTGTTATGATCACATTTTTCTACGTTGGAAATTCCATCTGATAGTTTCATTGGTACTGAGTTTCAGATGCCAAGTGTTGACCACAATGAACTGGAATGGAATTTGTACACTTACTATTTATTCTTTGATTTGATCAGATTTAGAATTTACACATTTTCTGCTGGCAGTGTCGTGACAGATAATGAAGCCATACCCTCTGTTATACGCCTACTGCAAGCTATTCTTGTTCATGAATATACTTATCATAGAGGAAGGCCTTGTCTCAACTGCCTTGTTTGCATGGATGTGCTTTTCTATATTCCCACCCCAAACTTGAGAAAGGACTAATTTTGTTTGGCAAGTGGAGTAATTATAATTAACATCACTTTCAACATATTTTTTTTTATAAGCGTGAACTAATGATATTATTTATTTTTTTCCTAACTAAACTACACCATATGGTGCATGAATATGCTTTAAATGGGAAATTTGTTATATGCACATTTACAATTTCATGATCACTTTATATTTTAGTTTTTTTTTTTTTTAATTTATAATTTTACTTTTATAAATAAATTAAAATTTAAAAGATGTGTAAAAATGTTGTACAAGTGACTTGATGTTCAAAGTGAGAAATCTCTCTCCAATCCTGACATGACATGACAATTAAAATGTACTTTCTTTTCCAAAAGATAGGTAATAATAAGATTGGTTGCAGTTGAAATATAATTATATTTAAGAGATGATATATATATTTAATGTAAATTTTATTTTTATAATATAATTAAAATAAATAGAATATATATTAAAGTGTATAAATTTGAGCTTGAGCCTACGTTTTCTCCTATATGTATGGTATGGTGACGCCACTTCCATGCCTGTGGAATTTTTTGGGGCCACTTCTCAAGGCTTATAGGTTGTATATTTAGCCAATGGAAGTTACACCAATGGGTCCTACTAAATTGACCATTTAAGGCAAGGGTTTTTCCTCCTGCTTGAAATCGAAAATGGTTACAGAAACGTAAAATGATTCCTTCCATAAGCCCATAGTCGTAAATTGTTGCTGTTGTGATGTTATGAAGAAGAAAGACATTAATTATCAATTATTAATTATAAAAATGAAAGGCTCACACACAGAGCTACCAAACCTTTTTTTTTGGTGAAGAGTAACAACCAACCTGCTGGTTAGTTGAATCAATGTATATTTAGGATTTCTTAACAAGTTAACATAAATAATAGGCATGGAAAAACAGTTATAATAGAAAATAATTCCTTAGAAAATATTTTCATAATTGTATATTTTAATATTTCCATTTTGAAAATATTTTAATTTCATTTGTAATAAATCATAGCTGATTCATCAACTGGTTCATTAATTGACTTTATATCATAACATTATAAATAAGAAGATGATATCGTAATGAGAGCATTACGGTTTGAGCTAAGGAAATATAGGGGAGCTTTCTCATTTTATGGTTCTATTTTTTTTTTTTAAGTTCAAGCGTATAAAGAAAAAAAATAAAAAAGTCGATGATTTCCACAACACCGATTGGTTGACAACTTTGACCAGGGCGTTTATATAGGATTGAAGGGAAGAAGAGTTTTGGTCGGAGTTGGTAGTTGCCAAGCCGTCGCCTTCCAGCAGCACTTTTTTTTTATAATAATTATCTATCCCATTCTGTCGTCCTCGACACCCAGATCTGAATTTCTCTAGTTCAGCTGATTTAACAAACCAGGTTTACCCTTTAATCTTCTTTTGCTCTATTTTGTTCTCGCTTTACTTTTAACTGTTGTTGGTATATACCTTCTTGCTTCGGTTGATCAAAAATTTGTACTTTACATCTTTTACTTCCCTTTTTGGCGTGAATTTGATTCTGTTGGTTTTGTTCTGGGTTGTGGAAGATCAAGGCAGTGATTACTTTTTCTGGGTCTGGTTTTATTTTGATGATCGGGGTTTACATTCTAAATGATTTGATGATCGGAGTTTGTAAATGTGAGATCTTGCAAAGCTTGGCTGTTTTCAGTATTTTTTTGGAGAAAAGTACTAATTTTGATAATTTGATTGCTGTTTCTTTATAATAGAACTATACTTTCTGGGATTTGAAACCCTGGTTTTTGCCTGATTTGTACCAATTCAGAAAATATAGACTTGTTGGAATAAGAGCTTATTATCTCTTAGTGCAAACTTAAGAACTAGATCCCTAATGTGAAGTTACTCTAGTGTTCCTGTAGTACGATCAACGGAGAAATTTATGAATCATTGTACTTCTCCAATGACTGGATTCTTCATTTTTTTTCCCCATCCATATTCTTCGTTCTTGAAATATGTTAATGTATTTCCAGTTAATTGTTGTTAGATATAATCCGTTTCTCTTTAGATAAGCAAAACACGAGTTCTCATGTGCATTATCAAACATTGAACAGGAAATAGTAATGGCTCCACCTACAAGAATAGGCCTTGCTGGACTGGCTGTAATGGGCCAAAATCTTGCACTTAATATTGCTGAGAAAGGATTCCCCATTTCTGTTTATAACCGAACCACATCCAAGGTTGATGAGACCGTGGAACGAGCAAAAGTAGAAGGAAATCTTCCTGTATATGGTTTCCATGACCCTGAATCTTTTGTTAATTCCATTCAAAAACCTCGGGTTGTTATAATGCTTGTTAAGGCTGGGGCTCCAGTTGACCAGACCATTAAGACCCTATCTGCTTACTTGGAGAAAGGTGATTGCATAATTGATGGTGGTAATGAGTGGTATGAGAACACTGAGAGGAGGGAGAAAGCCATGAATGAATTGGGTCTGCTCTACCTTGGCATGGGAGTTTCAGGTGGTGAGGAGGGTGCTCGAAAGGGTCCCTCATTGATGCCTGGTGGTTCATTTGAGGCTTACAAATACATAGAAGACATTCTTCTCAAGGTGGCGGCTCAAGTCCCTGACAGTGGTCCTTGTGTGACATATGTTGGCAAAGGTGGATCTGGTAATTTTGTGAAGATGGTTCATAATGGAATTGAATATGGTGACATGCAACTGATTGCCGAGGCTTATGATGTACTAAAGTCGGTTGGAAAGTTGTCAAACGAGGAACTCAGAGATGTTTTCTCAGAATGGAACAAGGGAGAACTTCTCAGTTTCCTCATTGAAATCACTGCAGATATATTTGGCATTAAGGATGACAAAGGTGATGGATATCTGGTTGACAAGGTTCTGGACAAAACTGGCATGAAAGGTACTGGTAAGTGGACCGTTCAGCAAGCTGCTGAACTATCAGTTGCTGCTCCCACCATTGAATCTTCTTTGGATGCTAGGTTCCTTAGTGGGTTAAAGGAGGAAAGGGTTGAAGCTGCAAAGGTCTTTCAAGCCGGTGGCTTTGGCGATATCTTGGCTGATCAACCAGTAGACAAGCAGCAGTTGATCAATGATGTTAGGCAAGCTCTTTATGCATCTAAAATCTGTAGTTATGCACAGGGAATGAATCTGATCCGCGCAAAGAGTATCGAAAAGGGATGGGATTTGAAATTGGGAGAACTGGCCAGGATTTGGAAGGGCGGTTGCATCATAAGAGCAATCTTTTTGGACAGAATCAAGAAGGCATATGACAGAAACCCAAATCTCGCAAACCTTCTCGTTGATCCCGAGTTTGCAAAAGAAATTATTGATCGACAGGCTGCCTGGAGGAGAGTTGTATCCCTTGCTATTAACTCTGGTATCAGCACTCCTGGTATGTCTGCTAGTCTTGCTTATTTTGACTCATACAGAAGAGCAAGATTGCCTGCAAATTTGGTGCAAGCTCAAAGAGACTACTTTGGTGCTCATACTTATGAAAGGATTGACACAGAGGGATCTTTCCACACTGAGTGGTTCAAGCTAGCCAAACACTCAAAATATTGAAATTACTGGCATATAAACTTCTCAAGATTCAAATAAAATGTAATGTTTTCTCTAAGACTCTGCTGAGAGCTGAGGGAGCTTACATAAATGTGGTGAAGTTATATTTCTTAATGCTCATAAAAATTGCATGATTTTTGTTTTCCCGTCTAGTTTGATTCTAGTGGATTTGCTTGGATCCAAAATTATCCCAGTTCATGATTTAGGGTTTATGGTTTGAATTTAAATGTGATGGATCCAAACTTTTCCCCATTTGAGATGGATGTGATGTTTGGAGTTAAATGTTTTTCTTTTGTGATGTTTTGCCTTGTTGCCCCATTTCTTCTACTCACTCCTCATGTAGAAATTGGTTATGCTGCTGCAGCTTCTGAAGATCTTTACTCTCTTTGGGTCAGTGACAGTCATATTCATCTGCATTTTTTCTTCAGTAAATAGTTTATTGCAACAGCATCCCTGGATGGTGAGAAAATCCTGAAGAACATAAAGCCTTCAAATATGAGAATCACCTTCCTCCAAAAATATTCTGAAAAGTTACAAATGTGTCAAATTTGATTTTTGACTTATTGTAATTTAACTTGAAAAAATTGGTAAAAATCTATTCAAATGACAAAGTAGTGCTAAACCAGCAGAGTGTATAAAATGTTCTGCAGAGTGAGCAATACCACAAGTTCGTGGTCTTTGATGCACAAGACCTCTTAAGAAACTTGTATCATCCTCTATTTATAATGCCAAATTGAAGATAGCATTAAGACAGTCCTAACATTGTCACTAAGAAGGCAAAATGCAGTTCTAAGTGTTAATTGCACATCTAGCCTCCAGGTGAGATTTTGATCTTGACAGAAATTAAATATATGAAAAACGAAAAGAACTAGTCTTATCTCGCTAACTAGTTGTATGGATTATTTATTTATTTGTTAGTAGCCCTTTCAATAAGAAGAAAAGTATATATGTGTCATTTTATACTGTTTAGATTGACTTTAAAAATAAAAAAAAAAATTTAGAAGTCAAAATGATATTTTTAGCAAAAGAATGCAATGAAATATATTTTTTTTTAAATCATAAACACGTCAGTTTTCACGAAACAAAAATAGAATTTAAAAAAAAATATTTTTAATTTTTGTTTCTAATTTTACATTTTCAAAGCACATTTTTTTTTAAAAAAAAAAAAAAAAAACAATGAATAAATTGATACCAACATAAAACCTAATGCATTAGAAACCCCAACTATGATTCTTATAGTCAGTACCAAGTCGAGGAGGAGGTTGTCTTAGCGTTCAACATCCAACATAAAACCTTATCAAATCATACCAACATATAGAAGAAATGATAGACAATCTCAACCATTTTTTTTTCTCAATAAAAAAATATGGGTATTTGTTTTTATTATTTGTATGATCACCATGTGTGCTCCCATGTTTTCAAGCTGAAGATACAGCCTAACCCTAACAATTGCCATGCTGTTGCACTTTTGTCCCTTGTTTGGAAAGTTAGCTCACAAAACAAACAAGCCAATGCCCTGCCCACTACCAAAATGCTTTGCTTTGCTGCTTCTGGTTGTCACTTCTGTGAATCCTTCATCTCTTTCCAGCGCAGCAGGCATATCATTGCTGTTGCATTCCTCATTATGCAGCAGCAGCCACAAGTAAGTACCTGAAAACATTATTGCGAGCTTTAGATATAATAGAAAAATCACTTTCTTTTTGCCTTGTGCTATTATCCAGAATCTTTTTCCACATCTCCAACTGCTTCCACACCACTTTTCATTGTTCTGTTGCCTTTTTCTGCCTACCAGCTCAATACAAACAAAAAGGTGTAGGTTTGAAAACATGATTAGTTGGGAAATTTGTGTTCCGCAGTTGGCCTTGAATTCAACTAATTATTTCTTTTGGCACTGATTTATACTTTAGCTGAAGGAAGTGGTTTGGCATGGTAATATAATTCATAAAGGTAAGACTCTGATACTCTTATACTTTGAGATTAAATACAACATTTTTTTTTAAATATTTGAGCTAATATTAAAAAATTTACGTTATCATTTTATGAGATTAATTTTTGTTCAAAATAAAAAGTAATAATTATAGATTCTTTTTAATAAAGACGACTCAAAGGCTTTA
Organism: Bauhinia variegata; assembly: GCA_022379115.2. Taxonomy (NCBI): domain Eukaryota; kingdom Viridiplantae; phylum Streptophyta; class Magnoliopsida; order Fabales; family Fabaceae; genus Bauhinia; species Bauhinia variegata. Next base: position 17,328,967 of record CM039428.1, on the reverse strand, counting down.
TACTCAACTTTCGACTTGAAAAAGCTTAAGATCAAACTTTTAGCACGGAGCAAACATATTGTTGGTAATTAATACACAAATACTATTGTGTGCAACTAAATTCTCTTAAGCCATGTTCATTCCCTTTGTCCTCACCAAAAGCTTTTACTTATTTTATCCTTGAATTGGAACAATTTCAAATTCAATGGTCTGCAGGCTTCCAACTCAACGATTTGGTAGGAAGAAAAGACCTTTGTTCTCTTTCTTTTTACCCTTAAATTATCTGTAATACAAATTCTTTCAGTTACTTTACACCTCTTAATTTTTATTTATTCTTTTCACTGTGGTAATAAGGAAAACCCTCTTCTTTAGAGAACTCGTGGCTTAGAAACAAGTTGACTTTTGTCATGAATCAGTAGAGATTGATGTCTTTAATGTCCAGTTGAATCACAATTATTTTTTTTATCATGCATATTTGCTCATAAGTTGATAATCTATTTACATATCTAAGTTTAATTTTTACAAAAAAATCTTGAAAAAAATGAAGCCTTAGCATAAAGGGTAATCTGAATACAAGAAAAATTCCAAGATGAAGATGCATGGTAATAAAAATGGTAGCATCATATAGAATCAACAAAAAACACACAAATCCCATATAAACTAATTACCTATTTTTTACTTCTGCTATCAACACGTTTCTTCTCTTGTTTGTTCCCATTTTTCCTTGAAGAACACTTGCTACCTTGATCCATTTTATCCCTTTTCAGTGCCACGGCGCCATGACTACTTCTGCTATGTTCATGATGAATTATTGGACCTGAAGAAGCATCTGAAGCCAATGAATCATCACTTTCTGCATCTTCAACTTTCTTTCCTTGTTTCTGTTTTCTGTTTCTGCTATAAACATCATCATATTCATTGCTGTCATTGATGCATCTGCCATCATCATCTTCCTCCGTGGGAGATGCAATATACATAGTCCAACCAGATTCACTGCTGCTGCATCCTTCAGAACTCCAGTGTTGTTTAAAAGAATCCATGGTTGAAGCTTGAAAGCTTTACATACATATATATGGCAATGGAAAAAGAGAGCACAGAGAAGGAAAATGAGAGAAAATTTGGTAATGAATGAACTAATTTGGTTGAAGTGGTAGCAATCGTGTTGATATCAGGGCAGTGTCAAAAAATTTTGGGGCTTAGAAAGAATTATTGAAGTGAAAAAAAAAAAGGGAAAAATAGAGAGAAAATTGGTAAAGAATGAGCTTCTATAAATAGATCGCTAGCAGCCTATCACTGCTATAATCTGATTGAATTTGGCTCACCAGGAAGGTTCCCATTGCAAATGATAAAGCTTAAAATAATTTTGGGCATCATTTAAACAAAAAACAATGTTGGGTTGTGATCTCTTTAGCCATAAAAATGTATCTGTAGATTAAAATAAAATTGGTTTTTTTTTTTTTTTTTTTTGTAGTCTGTCCTTGTCATCTTAAATGGAAAAATCTGACTTTTAGTGCAGAATACAGATGTCCCAATAGCACACAAGCTGCACAACTGGAAAGAATGTAAAACCCCTGTCCTTAATCTTAGAGGCTTTGCCTTTTTTCACTTTGTATGTATCTATCATTCTTAAAATTCTTTGTCTTGTTGTCTCTCAAGAAAACAGACCAATCCAGGCCTCAGATTGGTAGATTTTAGGGATTTAAATCATCTGATTCTCTTCTCTCTTTTTTTTTTTTTTTTTTTTTTAATTTTCTATTACGAAAGTATCTTCTATTCTGTGACTTGGCATAAGCATAATATATAGTTCATTTATTTGCATATTACTTAGGCCTAGGGGTCACATTAGGACAAGTTTGTACATGTGAATTTTTGTACATACTCAGAAGTGCACACTATTTCTTAAATAAATAATGTGTTATTTTTAGTTTACATTTCAAGTTATTCTTAACTATTCAGATTTAGACTAATTCTTAAACGAAATAGAAATAATAATTGATATATATCAATAAGAATTACTCAAGATTTAAACCCAAAACCTTTAGCATAAACTAAAGAAAGAGTGAGAGATATCAATGAGACTATATCTATTATCTCGTATAATATTTTATTTATTGTATAACTGTAGTAAATTAGTCAAAAGATATATTAAAATGAAACAACATCGTTAGTTTATATTTTTTTATTTAATCATGTGAATTAAGGCAGAAAATGAGATAAAAAAAAAATGGAACAACATATTTTAATTTGATATCAATGTATCATAACCAAAGATATCAATGCATCAAAACCTGCGACTGCAAGTTTCAAAGAGGAAACCTTGATATTGTTAGGGCTACAATTTGGGGTATGAGTGAGTTCTTGAGATGATTCCGTACAAATATTGGTTCACCAAATACCTTTGTAAGTTGGAATATTCTAAAGATCAAACAGCATCTCGAATTTGCATGAGAAGATGAGAGAAGCAAATTTGAGTACAAGTTATCCATTTTTTAATTCGTGTATTAATTGATTAGCCTACAAAATGTTGATAAAAGGTAGTTGTTGGTAGGGGGTTGTTGGCTAACTTTTTGTCTAAGTGGGCTTTGAACTAATTATATAGCCTTTTAGGACTTTGGAATTTCAATTAATTTGCTTCACCAAAAAATTTAGTAGTTGTTGGTCAGCTCTCCATTGTCATGGAATCTAGTTAAGTTAGGAGGTCATCTATCAATGTCAACATGCTTTGGAGGCTTCTAATTTGTTACTCTTGACCATAAGTCAGATATTAAGTACATTTAACCACCTAACTTGTTTACTTTACCTCAAAGAAAATAAATCACATCATTGATCTTATCTTATCTATGTTAGACCATGGCTTCTTTCTTCTTCTTCTTTTTTTTTGGGTAATTTTTATTATTTTAACCCTAGCTACTTCTTGTCAAAGTTCTAACTTTGTTATTAAGAGTAAGGAATTTATTGACCCAATCATATAAATGAATTTCATGATGGTTGTAGGAATATGTGGTTGTATCATATGAGCTCTCATCGACTATAGACATAAAATAACTACTTCTAATTCTAGAATCATCGATTTAATTATTAAAATAATTTAAATATATTTATTTTTATATCATCAATATAACTGTCATTTTTAAATTATATTATTTATCATTTATCTTATCTATTATTTGAGTAATGATTTAGACGAATAAACAATCTAGCTATGAACATCACAATATGAAAAAGGGGAAGAGCAAATCCATTTATTAATCAAGTGGGCAATACATAGAATCTATAAAAGCTACTCAAGAATTTGTTCTAGCAATGTAGCAAAAATAAAGATTTTTTTTTTAAAAAAAAGTTCTATTGGGCGTTCTAGGAGTGTAGCAAAAACAAAGATTTTAAAAAAATTCCATTGGGCCTTCAATCGTAGTGATCTTGGGCCTGATGAGCTTGGATTACGATTATTTCAAAAAGTTTGGCCCAAACGCACTGTGAGACATTTTTGCATAATTGTATTTTACACGGATCTCATTCCTCATAATGATATGCATGAAATCATCAATTAATTCCAAGTTTTAGGTTTATTTATTTTTTCATAAATAAGACAATACTAACTCAAATAGTATAAGAAAGGAGTTGGGTTTAATATTAAAATATAAAAATATTATAACTTTATTTTGAGGAGTTGAGCTAGGTCAAACTACTTTCTCCAACATTAATCTTATTAAACTAAAAATGAATTAAAGGTATCTCATTTCAAAGGCCTAATATAACTAAGCTATCTCTATATTTTTTTTTTGATATAGGATTAACCTAGTAATTGATAATTTCTCCTAATAATAACAACTTTAATTTTTAAACTTGAAATCTTTGATTTGAACATCATAATAGAGCAATTATGATTATTTTTATATTTTTCAAATTAACCCATGAGTATCATCATTTTAGATTGGAAGTAGGGCTATTTTAGTTTTGGAAGTGGATGTAATTTTGCGTTACTTCTAAAAAGCAACATTTCAAAATTAGCAGGCAACAAAATGTGTTTTAACTTAAAATAAGAATATGACATGAAAAATAACAAGTAATGTCAAGATGGCCGAGTTGGTCTAAGGCGCCAGTTTCAGGTACTGGTCCGAAAGGGCATGGGTTCGAATCCCATTCTTGACATGTAAAATAAGACGGTCGCATAAGATTTTGCTCTAGAATACTTTCAGTAGATGAGTGCAAACAAATTTTTTTAGAATCAATACTAATTAAAAAAAATCCTTTGTTTTTAGCCTCTAAAAGAAAGCTACCTGAGTACAGAAATTTGTCTCCTTGTACTAGAAAGCACTTTGCACTTGCTTCCTTGTACTACAAAAACAAGATGCCCATGCCTTGCTATACTATGTGACCTCACACTTGTCAAACCTAGATGCCTCAGCAATATATATAGATATGTTATTGCTCATGAGGACGAGAATATCCTCTGGATATATCTTCTATCTCTACATCATCACCCATCAACAACTGTCCTACCAAAGACTCTCCAATTCAAAATCTGTCACTATTGTCTCCCATTACTCAAAAGCAGGGTTTTAAAATTAAGGTTATTGCTTCTTTCTTTCTTTTTTTTTTTTTTAAAAAAATTATGAAAAAATTTTCGAGTAAAAAGTGATATTAGAATTTAGAGTTAGAATTTAGAGTTCAAGGTTTAGGGCTTACAATACAACTTTTTAAATACGAGATATTAATTTGCTCCATTCAACGAACATGTAAGGTCTAAGGTTGTGTTGCTTTTGGACATTGCCTGAATTGTAAAAAGAAGGTTTGGATTCAATTATGTTATAATTATATGACTAAGGTTTGATGCATTATGAATTGTGCATTTGACTCATGTTCACTAATACCCTACTTGTAGTGGTATTGATTATTTGAATCGTCAATATTTTCACTCAACATGAATCATCCTTGTGCAAACAAATATCTTGAACCCAATTTTGAATGAAATATGTGCAAACACCTTTACATTACTATGCATCTTTTTGAACCATCAATTATTTAATTTTAAGCTTTATTTAAATTGTTAATAAAATATCTAGGAAAGTCAATAAAAAAATAAATAGCAAAAGTCCACACAAAAAGTTTACGTGGCTCACTCAAATGATCTTCATCACTATAGGGAACCAATCTCTTTAATTCTTTGTCCAATCCAATTTTTATAAAATGTTGGTAACTATTTGCCAAAGGGGACAAATTAGGATACAACATCTTCACACTGTATTATCACATCAATATTTTCCACCAACATAAGTAATAATTGCGAAAACTAACATTGTGGAAATGATTCAATCTCAACTTTGAATGAAAACAACAAGCAACCTCACTCTACACTTGCATCATTTTGAACCGTTTATTTAATTTTAAGCTTTGTCTGAATCATTGTCTGCATAATATGACATCAACATTTTCCCCCTCAACATGAATTATAGCCCATACGAGAACACTTGGAACCCAGCTTTGATAGAAAAGAACAAGCACCTTTGATAAATAGATCACCACTAATGCTTAGTGGTTGCCTAGCCATTTTTATTTTTTTGATGTAACTTTACTCATTATATTTTTCTTTTTATATATATATATATATATATATATATATATATATATATATATATATATATATTCAAACTTCTTACGTTATAAAAATCTATCAATTATTGAGTTTTAATTATTTACTAACCGAGTCATGTCTTGTTACTTGTTTTCATTCTCAAGTAGACTTAGGTGTTGATGACCTATTTGCCTTTGGTTTGGCATTCCGAGCCGCCGCGTTTCAAGTATCATAATCACATAACATTCACAAACAAAAACAGTGAAGGAACAAACGACATCTTTTTGAAGAATAGAATGGAAATGCAAATGCAAACGCAAGTGCGTTTCGCCGCTGCGCATGAGAATTAAACAAAGGAATTGAAAGGATTCCACTCAACTTTGCCCAATGAAAAAAGGGTTCCACTTCTTTCCCACATGCTAAGATGCTTTGTTATCCAATTACACTTTTTCCTATGTCACTTTGATGGACTGTGAGACTTCAACGGTAGCCGATGATTGTTTTTGATCATCAACCTACCAAAAGATTATTCTCTTTCTATTTTATGTTTTAGAATGTTTATTTGGACCATGGGCACTAAAGTTTGTTTGTATTTAAAGTCTTTGCTCATTTCACACCGACAATGTCTATTTCCGCACACAATTATATTATATGAAATCTTACGTAATATTCTTTTTTTTTTAAATAGATAAAGTAGAAATAATATTTTTTTAAAAAGAAAAACTATTCGGTATCAACATCATATTAAATATTAATTAATCTAAATTATATTTAGGTAAGATCACAAAGATGACAAAATTTTTTCTATCAAGTTTTAATACAATTATATTTATAGAATTTAGACATAAAATTTTTAATTAAACTAAAACAATATTCATGAGTTTATTTAAAAGTTTAAATTTTATTTTAACAAAGTGCATTTTAAAGTATGCTTTTTATTTTTAATTAAAATACAAAAGAAGTACTTTTTATATCAACAAGTACTATTAGTACAGTGGAAAACAATCCTAAGATATAGTTAAAAGCTTTGAATATCAAATTTTGAGAGTTTTATTTATTGAAATTTTTTTATTATTTATTACTTTTCTTATTGAATATAAATTAATTTTACGAGAATAGCTAAGTATTAAAAAAAGAAAAGAAAAGAAAAGAAAAATAATTCTTATAAAAACTAGGGTGTAAATGCAAAGTGATTTTAGTTAAACTTGTATACAAACAATTCAGCTTAAGTGTGTACTCTTTCTGGATAAATTTTGCTCCCATTTGCGTCCAAATACTTTTTTTTTTTTTGGGAAAACGGGTTCATGGCATCCCTTGGAAGCTGAATTGATTGCAACAGCTGACATGATTTAATCAGAATTTAGGAGATGAACTAAGTGGAATCATATGCTAAATCTGAAAGAAAAAGAAAAGAAATCAAAGAAAGGTGGAATGAAAAGCTTGCCAAACAGATCAAATGATTTTAAATGCCAAAGTACCCTTTTAACTTATGGACGATATTCAATACAATGGCATTTTAACTTTTGTTTTGACAGAAAAAGGATTAAAAAGAAAAGCAAAAACTAGTTGTGGATGTTTCTATATCTTCTTGATGAACGATTCCTTATTTTCACTTGCCTTGATGATGAACTTATGCTGGGATTTTGAAAATCTCATTGATCTGAAAGAAGATTTTGGCCTATGAATTGCCTATATCCCACTATGATTTATCTTTTATCTTTTTATGGTGTAGTGGTACAATGCTACATGACACACCAAAATGGGGACACAGAGAGAGAGTGGAAAAAGAAATTAGTTGTTTGGATGGAAAATTAGTTAAACCTCACTAGTTATAGCCCTTTATTTTTGTAGTAAAATTAGATATCAACTCATTTGAACTTGAATCGGTCAAATCACAAACGAGGCTAAGAATTAACAACTTTAAAATTAAAAGAAAATTTCTAATTAGCAGAAAATTAATGGCATTATTACTCCATGCCATGATCCTCCATTAGTAGAGCAAAACTGCATAACAACTCATCAATTTACATATTCCGTAGACCAAAAACCACTAGAATATGAAAAAGAACACAAAACTTTGCTCTGTCAGCGAGTCATAGTTATTTAATTGGTTAATATTTGCTCACTTGTGGAGCCAGATGAAGAAGGGGATGCTGCTTCTGCTTTCTCTGCAGCTTCAGCTCCACAGGTGCAGTAGCAAGTTGAAGATGATGAATTTCTGGTGATTGGCTTAGCCAAGTAAGTGGGCATGTCTCCACCTGCCATTATCACAAGAATCTTTGGCTCTGAATCAATTTCTTGCGTGATCTTGGGCATTGCCAGTTGCTTCATGTCTTGTTCATCTGAAGAAGCAGAAGCTGATGATGACTGAGAAGCACGTCTTCTGTAGGAGCAGATGAGAATCACTAATGCAAAAGATATCAGAGCAAGCATTAGGGCTAACCCTCCAAAGAGGTAAGGAATTGGAGACTTCCATACCCTAATTCCTGCAGTGGCTGATGATGATGATGGTGATGCACTGCTGATGGGTCTCATCTCTCTCTCTCTCTCTCTCTTTCTCTTTCTCTCTTTCTCTTGCTGTTTTCTCTGTTTGTGGCTAATAGAGGGTATTGGTGCAATTGCTGTGAAAATGAGAGCCATGGTGGTTCTTCAATTTATAGTAAAATTTGAGTCATGTTCAATTACGAAGGTACCCTTTTGGTTTGGGAGGAAGATTCTTTTTTTGTGCTTAGCTAGATGCCCCATGCGGATGTCAAAAGTGCAACATATTAGTGATTTGGGATCTTAAAAAGTGCTTACATGCACCTTGTGCGAGCACTAGGATGGGTTGCTAGCTACTGTTTCTTTTTTTTCCAAGATAAAAGTTGAGAAAGTCTTCAACACCTATTAAATATGTGTGTAGGGTCATATTACTTATGTAAAAACTTTGCTAATAAATAATTTATAAGTATTTTTATATGTGTTGTTTAAGCTTTGAGACTGAATTCTAAAAATCTAATTCACTTAAACTTTTAATTATTAAAAAAATAGTGTATAAATGAAAAAGGTTTTTAGTTAAACATATACTCAAAACATTAATTATATGTGTGTACTTATAAGTAGTTTACACACACATGTCCAATTCATCTTTAGCTAGTTGCGTGTATTCTTTCAAAATTAATATTGCTTCCATTTTCGTCCAAGTACACTCATCCCTTGGAAGCCGAAATGGTTGCATAAACATTAGGAATGATTAAGCTCATTTTGTCCAAGTACACTCATCACTTGGATTTACTTTCTTGTCTATAGAGGCTCTTAGATGGCTCAAGATTAATAAGAAATATCAATGGTTGAAAGGGTTAATTCAGTCTTATGGTCACTAATTTCCTCTTCTTCAGACCTTGTCAACACAAGAGAAGATGGATTCTCTTAATTTATGGGGAAATTGTATTGTGCAATCAACCCAAATAATAAACTTTTGGATTTAGCTAAACTTATGAGTGTAACAACAAATTACACTTTTGAATTTTGAAAATCAAGAAGTGTTAAATTTTTTTTTTTCCAAAATCATCAATTTTTTTTTCTAGCCAATAAATTATAATAAGTATGTTCAATTTAAACTATAAAAGATTTAGATTATTAAATTATATATTACTCACTAAAGTATCTTTGCCTGATTCTTGCATCTTGTTATTCACCGATAATATTGGTCAATCTATAGAGGCAAAAGTCAAACATGTTTTCAGTTGTGGCAAGCAAATGAAATAGGAATGGCTTGTTTTTGCAACTTATTAATTAATCTGTTTTGATCCATATTTTTCACTGGTGGCTGCTTTGACATCTAGCAGCATGTCCCCCACTATCTTTTCTTTTTTACGGAAACCCAAATTGAGGGAAAGTCTAAGTTACCCAAACTACCACATTTTAAATGGATCACTGAAATTATGAAAAGTGTATGATAATAAAACTAACATATCTAGATAACTTGTTATCAGCATTAATGATTAATATAAATTTTTACAACAATATTTTCACTTATTACAAATCAATTCTCATTTCTTTTAAGGTTTTAATTTTCATTCTCTTTATTTTTTTTTTAAAAAATTCTACAATTTCTTCTTCCTTCATTCATTTATTGTAATAAATTTTAATTTATTATTTAACAAAATTTTTATGCCAATAGTATTTTTTTCTTAAAAATTATTTTTTAAGAAAATAAAATAAAAGTTTTACATCCTTTGACACCAATAATAGATAAAAAAAAATATCCTTTAATTAAATAAAATCAACCAATATAATTTTGATTGAAATACTTAATATTTAAAAATAATTTATAAATAATTAAATTAAGACCATATTTAAAATATATTTTCAATAATAACAAATAGACAAAGGCGAGGCATCAACGTCATTCCTCAACCTCAATCCGTCATTAGTAATCTCAATCTGCCTTTTCTATTCACCAATACACTGCGCGCTAGTGACTCACTAGTACACTGCGCGCTACAACCAGCAGCCCCTTTACTCGTAAGGGAAAATGCTAGTGTGTGTGTGTCTCTCTCTCTATGTGTGCGTGTGTTAAAAATAAATATTTTAATATATTTTAATTAATATATTTAATTTTAAAAAAATATTATTCTATTTTTCTATTCATATAACACTCCATCTTTATTCTAAATTCTAAAGTAAATTATTTTTCTTAAAATTTTATTTTCATTTTTTATTATTATTTTTTAAAATTCACAACTACGCTACTTCTTTACTAATTTTACTAACAATAATTAACATTAATTCACAAATGAAATGTACCTTTTATATATGATAAAAAAAGAGAAATATACCTAATCTAAAAAAAGAAATATACTTTGTAATACTAATTGATAAATGTTGAATATAACTTAAAGCGTAATTTTTTAAATATATTCAAATCAAAACAAATTCTTTTAATATATTACTTGGATTATATTATTAAAATATAATTGTTATTATTTGAAAATTTTAATTTCTCCTTCTCAAACTACAACTTGAGAGTTGAGATAATTTTTAAGGAAAATTTTATATATATAACACTCCCTATTTATAATTAAAGATTAATATTTTGAAGAGATTAAATATAAAAGTTTCGATTTTGAGTTGAGCAAATATTGAAAAAAATGCTTCAAACCATATTTTGATTTAACCTCTTTATGTGAATTGTCACTAAAAGAAAAAAAATAAAAAATATAGAATAGTGTTTGTGTGAGGAAGAAGATTTTTTTTTTAATTCCCATCTAAAGAAAAAAAAAAGAAATTTTTTTGATTGAGGGAAGATATTATTTGCAAATAAAAAATGACTACAAGTGTTAGATAAAAAGAAAAATTGTAAGGATGTTTTTGATAATTATTATTTTTTTGGTTGCATTTTTTCGTTTTAATTTTTGAGTACATGATTTTCCTATTGTGCATGAAGAGAAATAAAGGGAGATATGAGAGGGAAGAGAGGGCAAGGGAGTGAGAAGGATAAAAATAAAGGTAAAATTTTATGTAAATTTTAATAGTAATATGGTTCAATTTGAAAAAAAAATAATTGAATATTCAAGTTAAAGGTAAGATAATCTTTATCATTTATTGCACTATTAATAGTCATGATTGAGCCACATAAAATAGGATAATCTAACCCTATTTATTGCTTAGGGTCAGTTAGACTCCCCCAAATTGAGACATATTATACTCATGATCTCTTCTTTTTACAAATTAAGAGATATAATTAAGGTGATGCATTAATAGAAAGTAAGTTGAGCCCTAATGCGTTATAGATTAAAGGTTACGAGTTAGAAATGTTGGAATAGTCCTTGCTAGGAGGGATTTATAGTTTATTTCTCTATAACTCAAATAAGAATGACTTGCATATTAAAAAATCAACAGAAAACACACTATGTGTAAAAAGATTATTTTTAATGTTAAAAAGTTGAATCTTCGTTAATAAGGTGTTGGTTCAATGAAAATAGATTGAATCTCAAGACATTAATTTTAGACTAAAGAGGTTTTGAATTAGAAATATTATAATCATCTTTATTAAGAAAGATTAATTTATTATTATTTATTGATTTTTGTTTCAAATAAATATTAATTTTATATTCAAGGACAGTAAAAATGTTCTTAGTGTAAAAAAAAAAAAAAAAAAAGAAAAAATTGAAGATGCTCTAAAGATTAGTCTTATTCAATGCATTGAGTACTAAACTGAATTCCTTCTAGGCATTTAAAGGAAAGATAGTGTCCAAAACATTGTTGAGTTTATCCTCTTGACTATTTAGGAATGCCATGAAACTGATTTCATAAATAAAATAATCAAGAACAAGACTAGAAGAGTCAATCGTTTAAAGGAAAGATAGTATCCCAAACATTTACGCACGAATGGACCTCACACAAAGATGAAACAACAGGTTCCCTTGTAAGAACCCTAATCCAACAGATAATAAAAACTTTCCCAAAGTCAACGCCTTCAATTCAAAATCAAATAGAAGTCGATCAATCAATTTATTCTTACCCTAACTTACAGAATTCTAAAATCTTATAATGAGGGTGGTGGTGATTGGACTTTGATAACGAGATGACTATAACAGCTAATTAAGTATAAGCCACTCATAACATGATGATAATGTGGATTTATGATGAAAAGAATTGAAAATTTCTCACATTTTGATCAAATCCTTGTTGGATTTGTCAATTTGTTAATGGACATTTAAGATTCTTGCTACTTTATGTTTGTTCAGATTTATGATAGAATACAAAATGCCAATACAATTATCAGTGGATAAGCTTTTAGGTAATAGTGTGCTACTTGATGTTTCTTCTCCTATCCCATACATTTTCTAGATAGTAGGATTGAATGATTCAGAAGAAACAAACAAAAGGGGAAAAGAATATGGTTCTTCACTTGTCTTCGTTGTCTAATGTATTATGAGATGGAAGAGTGAGATTTCAGCAAATAGAAAAGAAAAGTTTAAACAACATTGTCAGCAGTGTCTCAAGCACAATACTCCAATCAATATTCACATTATCATTGTTAAATCGCGTGATTTGAAGATGGTATCACGGGTGTTGTAAGATTTAGAGAGTCAAATATCAAGCTTATATCATTTTTAGATAGATGTATAATAATTATATAACTATTAAAGAAAAATTAAAAACTTATCTGCCCGAAGACTGTGTGTAGTTATGGGAAGTTGCATAATGAAATTTGGGTTGTTCAATTTTTACGTTATTTAACCACTTTATCACTTCCTTTAAAACTTAGAACTGACACGGAGCTAATATGAATCATTAAATAAAGGTCAAATGATTTACATTTTGCTGCATAACTGCATCAAATTCAAATATGTGTTTCTCCCTATTTTCTTGTTTGTGAGTTTATTAACTTTCCGCTTATACTACATTAGATGTTGGATGATAATAATAGCATGATGAGATCATTTGCTTAATTTTCTATCGAAAGTGGCAAACAAGTTATGAAGTGTTAACGTTTAATCAACCCAATATTAATTTCTTATTTAATGTCCAGCACAAGTAGTTTGATGACTGGTAAATTGATCAAAGAGAATCAGTGACAACATTCTTTATCTCACGTGTCTCAAATTCTATCTTATACTATTGTAATTATTTAAAAAAATTTAGTTTCAATAAATTAACACAAATCTACAAAAGAGAACAAATTAAAACCACGTGATGCATACTTAAACCACATTATGCTAGACAAAAACGTGCATCTTAATCAAAACCTAATTTATACATCATCACTTAACTAATAAAAATATCGTCGGTGCCAGCCCATTGGATTTGGTTTTTTTGACGGCGCAGCCAACAGCTAGCAATGGTGCCAAAATGGCCACAACAATGAAAGAAAATTAAAGAAGTTAAACAACTTTTGGGACAAGTGTGTATGAATGTATCAATATATATAATATCAATGAGAAAAATGTGAAACCTAACCTAGCTAGTTGGGATATGGATATGGCTAACTTGTGGTGGAAATGAATTCATCAATTTCTTCTTTCTCCCACTAATAAAGGAGATGATGTGGAATTGCATTTCTTCTCAATATTTTAAGCCATATATATATATATGGCTTAAAATATATGTGGGGCTTTGTTGAACGCACCAACATTGAAATTGTTTTGCCTATCTAGGACCTTTTTAGCTGTGTCAAAATACACTTGCATTTCGCCACGTCTTGTTGTGGAGAATATGTAATGCAAAGTTTGGGTCTAAAAGAATGCATCAAAGAAAAAAAAAACAAAGCCTTTGAAAAAGACATATATGCATGTATTTTGCTTTCAAAATTAAAACTAAACCTAATTTGGTAGGCTAGCTAACAAACCCTCTCTTTCCACGAAAGGATGACAAAGTACACACTCAGGTGAAGTTGAGAAAATGGAGTCTACGAATTGTTTGGTTGCATTGATTAAACACTAGCTACCTCCACCAACAAAGGTTGAGCATGTTAGTAAGAATTGAAATTATATTTCACAAATTAAGTCGTCAGTTTGAATTGTATTAAGAACTGATATAATTTAAAAGTTTAGGCTGTCAGAAAAAAAACTCAATAAATTTTTATATCTAACACATTTTACACACGAAAACTTTTGAAGTTTAAAGAATAAAAATAATTCAGGTCCATTTATACCATATACAGAAATTATATTTAATCATAATTTATTTAAAAAGTGTTAATTATGTCTGGATGTAACACTTTAGCCTAACAATATGAAGTAAAAAATAAAACAAGTAAACAAAATAGAACATTTCAGCTTTAATTTGACGGTTAAATTAACTGAATTTTCGTGTACCAAAAGTAGAATATTGCCACCCAAATTGCCTTTTCTTGACTGCTGTCATCTTTAAAGCATATAATTTTTTTTTTTTTTTTCCATTTCTGACCAAAGTTTTGAGTTTTGAGACAAAATATTTAGAGAATCCAAGTTGGATTGCCGACAATTGAATGTAAGATAATAAATTGAGAGTTTGCAGACAAGTGATGTTTGTAGTTACTATTTTACGTTACATTATTGTACTAGATAACACTATATCATAGCCTCCATCGAATCCAACACTTTTAAGTGCCCAAATATCTTCCCACCATCCCACAACAGTAAATGAAATTAGGGTTTCATTTCTTTCAACTTCTATTTCTGACCAATTCCACCTCATCTTTTTTTCTTTCTTCTTTGCAAATGATTCCAACATAATCATAATCATTAACTATATATGTAGAAAATTTCTCACAGTTCCTTGTTGTCGCGTCCACCAACCCATTATGAATTATCAGTTTCTAATCTATTTCCAAGTCTGCTGATTGCACGATGGTGATCTGATGTACTATTAGTAAGCTTCATGGCATGTTGCATGTATTAGTTTGTGGAGTACTGTGTACCCACACACATACATTGAGGAGTGATTTAGTTATTTTAAAAGGACACTTTAATAAATTATAAAAAAAATTCGTGGTTAATAATATTTTAAAAATATAATTTTTGATAAGGTATGATAACATCATATAATCTTAAGATAAAATTTGTTGTTATTGTTATTGTTCTCATACATATGTCTTTTTTATAGAATGCGGATTTTATAGGTATCATCATTGAATTAAAAGATTTTATACTTACATATTAATTCATAAATTTTGCAAAACTCTAGAATTGATTATTGTTATCATATAATTTATTTTAACAAATACAAAGATTTTAAATTATATGGCATAAAATTTATGAAATACCTAAGAATTTATGATTCATGTAAACTTTGATATAAATTATAACATCACAATATAATATAATTCAATGGTCAAATTGATAAAAGTCTATCTTCTAAAATAAGTTATTCATGGGAGGAAGCATTCTAATCTTACTCTTAGAATAAGTGTATTGTCACTCATACATTTTCTTATAAAACTATTTATGGTATTTTTTTCATAGATAAGAGGGGGTGTAAAATGAGTGGAGACTTGTTAAGTAAGAAAGCTTCAAGAGCCCTTAAAAAAATGTGATAAACCACTAAATCAAACTTTACTTCTCCATAAATTTTTATCTAACACTTAGCTTAAGGTTAAATCAAAATTTGGCAAAATTCTCAACCTAGTACTCAATTTGCTAGATATGCATGGAAGCCAGCCCACTGGATTTGGTGTATTACATACGGCGTTGCCAACAGCAAATGATGCACTGTGTTCCAAGTGAGAAAGAAAAAAGAAACCAACTTTAAGCTATGTATGAATGAATGTCAACTCAATGAGAAAAAATGTGTAAAAGGGTAAAAAGAGACAAAACATAGTTGTGGCATTGAAAATATACATATGATAAAATATTTTCATCTGTCTCCCACTAATAAAGAAGATGATGTGGAATAGCACTTGCCCTCAATATTAAAAGAGAGCAGCTCTATCTTGAACATCAACAATACCACATTTCTTTTTTTATTTTTCTTCCTTAATGCCATTATTAACAGTGTTTTTTTTTTTTTATATACCATAAAGGATTGACTTAGTAGAAATAAGTTATATATTATGGGTCAATTGTCATAAAATTAATTTTATAAATTTTTTTATAATTTTTCTACATGTATTCAAATTCTTTAAGACTATAATTTTAAAATTGAAGTTTATTTGTTGTTACTTCGATCTTAAATAAAAATTAATCTAATACTTAAAAGAGTAAAAATACTCTAAATACAAATCAACGAATACATTTCCGATTCGCCACGTCTTGTGATCTTAATCTAATGAAAATTGACCCTGGAAGAAGAATGTATCTAAGAAGCTCTTATAAAGAAACAGATGCATCTCTCTTTCAAACTTCAAAACCTAATTGGTTGGCTAACCAACCCCATGTTTCCACAAAAAGATGACCTAGGAGTCATCTGTCTATGGCTCAATGTGAAAAAAAATGGGCTTAAGGTCATTTGGTAATTATGAGACACTAAACAATATTTAAGAAGTGTTCTAATTTACAACTTGCTTTAGGCAAATGCAAGCATGCCAAGGAGCTCAGCAACGCAGTCAATTGTGGTAGTACAAGACTTCATTCCTTGAATTTTTATATATTTCAAATATAAAAGGTGGATTTGGGATATTCCAAGGTTCATTCCCTACCTTCTTCCATAAAAAAAATAAATAAAAAAAAATCCTTACCTTCTATTCTAAAATGATGATATTATTTTTCACTTATTTTTCTTTCGTATTTTTTCCAATACATATAAAAGAAAAATACCTTTGAATCTAAATAGTTGGTGACACTCTCTTCTAAATGCATGCTACTATCTATTATTCATTATGAATTTAATTAATTAGTTACATTTTTAAACATGAAATAAAATATAAATACATCAGCCTCATTGATTTTAACCTGATTAAGTATTAGTATTTTAGTTAGAAATCATTTTAAACCTTCCTGAGTAATTTCTTTTTTCAATTGTCAAAACCATCCATAGCCATGAGATCTTGGTAAATTACTAAAAGAATACATTTAAAAAAAAAAAAAAAAACTATTTGGGCTATTGAGCAAAATTTTTACTAAAATGGTGCAGTTTTTATTAAATTACTAAAACTGAAACTTTTTTTTTTATTATTTTCATTTAACCTGAGATCCTCGTCATCATAAAAATGGACAGAGCATGTGATTGATTTGATTTGACATCAGAAATATGTCTCCCTTTATTATTTGGCACAAAGGTGAAAGGTTTCCATCCAATCTCGTGCGCCATCTCCAACATTTGGACCTACAATGGGCGATAGAATGCACAATACGACAAGGAAAGGACTAAGATTTGTATAAGTAACTCATGTAAAGTGTTTTCTTTTGGGACTGTCTCCTTGATGGCTTGTAAACCAAGTTGGTGGAAAATCTAATGAAGTTCCCTGGTTTCTCTTTCTTTTATTCCAATGAAAAGGGAAATTCAATCAAGGCTCAATGATAGTAGACGAGCATAAGGCATTTTAGATGAAAGGAACAAATTCAACTAACAAAGCTTGTTTTAGTTAGTTTATAAAGATTAGAATTGTTTCTTATAATAACATATAACATTAGTCTTATTATCGATATAATTATTTTTTGATTTATTTAAACTTTGGTTAAAAAAAAAAGACAGGAAATCAAAAATAGAGTTGCCTAACTACAAATACATTTGCATGAATAGCTTTAAAAAACCATCAATAATTTAGTGAGCTATCCTGCCAACACGAGGAGAACACTAGATATTCAAGAATATTTTAGATGAGCTGTCCCTTTTGGCAACGTTTGCTTATTTTTGTACGGTTTTGCAATTGTTTTTTGTACTGAAATTGATGCAGCAGTTTACATATCTATGTCAATTTCCAATCTTTCTTTTGTTTTGACATAAACAAAAATAGGGGGGAAAAAAAGTCCACAATCATAATCAATGTGAACAGAGATCGTTTGAAGGGTAACCAGTTCTTCTATATACCTTCTTGTTAGTCAATTAATTAGCAACTTTTTTCACGCAAAGAGTAGCTTAATTCAATTCTTCTACCCTTATAAACAAAGTATTAGTTTAATGAAAAAATATAAACGTCTTCCAAATCAAAGATTTTAAAATTTAAATTTTGAAGTTATTCATTAAATACTTACTTCTTATCTTGTATTAATTATTTACCAAAAAGGTACAATTAAAAAAATATCTTGGGTATACAAAATAAATCCTTGAACCTTTTTAATTAGATGATAAATTAATAAAATCAAAACAAATTAATCCTAAAGGAAGAATACCCATTTGGATTGGGCTTGAATTCTGATAATCTCTACCTTCAGCCATTGAAAATAAAAGACTAACAACATCAATGAGTAAAAGAGGGAGGATATATTCTATATGAAACATAATCTAAGAACTTTCAACCTTTCCATTATGCTCTTCAATTTACATTTTCTCGCAAAATCAACCTAAACCATAAGAACTACAAAAACTTGTATTATGTCAATTAAGACAAGAAAGAAAAAAAAAATCTTAAACCCAGAATTAGAACTCTTTAAGAAGAAGAAGAAGAAGAAGAAGATCTTTCCCTTTACACAGTTTGGGTTGAGCTAGGATTGATCACTGGGTTGGCCAAGTAAGTGGGGTTAGTGTCTCCAGCCATTATGACCACAATCTTTGGCTCATACTCACCCTCCATCTTCGCCGTCTGGGTTGGTTTCTCTTCATCACCAGGAGCACTTGACGGCGAACCTTTACGAAAAGAGCAAGCCAGAATAAGCAATGCCACTGCTATGAGTGCAAGCATGAGGGCAAAGCCTCCAAAGAGGTATGGAATGGGAGATCTGAAGTTATGGAAACCAGAAGTGCCTGTTAACCCTTGGGTTGAGTTGGTTGCAGTTGCAGGCCTCATTTTTCACAGAAACAGATCAGAAAAGCCTTATCTTCTATCTTCTAAATTGTGATTTTTTTTTTCCTTCTGGGTTCGGTGTTATTCTCATGGGAGGGAGGGAGGGTAGTGGGATTTATAGTACAAGTTAGTACCACTGTGTGATTGGCTTGTAACATTGAGGGAGGCCGTGAAGTTACCAAATTACCCCATTTTTGCTTTGAAGATAGATAAGACCTTTGTACTTTTCCTAGTAATTTAGTAAATTAATAGGCCAAAGTTGCAGATGATTATCAATTCTTGATTCTTGCTTGTGTTTCAGGGAATGATATGAAGGAATAGTTTCTATTGGAAGTTTCTTGATCCTTGTGGTTACCTACTGATCTTATCTTATGTTTTCTTTCAAATAGAGGGACCCTCCCAAGAAAGGATGTCAACAACTATTGCATATATAGTAGGCTTGTTTAGTCAATAAGTTGGGGTTTTTAACACGTTAGATAACTCACATGTTATCCTAGGCCAAAAATTATTGAGTTTAAAATTTAAAAAATTTATTTATTAAAAGCAATTTATCGATTATTTTTCTAATTTTAAATAAATTTTATTCTTACATACAAAATTTTAAAAGATACCCAAGGATAAATTAAAAAAAAAAAGTATAAATTTGATAGAAAAGTTTAAATATATATGGTACTATATATTAGAAAAAATTAAAGAGATTAAATCATTGTTCCTTGTGTAACTTAATTATCCATCTTAGTGGATGCAGGTTAAGGAGAATTGATGCTAAAGGGTGTTTTAGTCACATAAGATGTACTTTACTTTGGTTTCAATTGGTTAATTTTGTAAATTAGATTATTCATGTTACATCAATGAAGCAACCAACATGAAATAGAGAAGGAAGAATAAATGTGAAATTGTTGGTCCCATGGAATGGATTGGAATAGAAGCCTTAGCTTATCCAATATATTAATTTTGGCCCCACTAAACGTGTCCTTACAACTCAAGTATTTGAAATCATAAAGAAACCTAGTCATGTCTCCATACACAGTATAGGAAAAAAAAAAAAAAAAAAACACTTTTCTTGTGTACAAACTGCTCTTCATTTATCAACGTTTGATGATGAAATCGATCATTTTTTTTTCATTTTTGAGTTGAAAAATAAAGTTTAAGCGAATTTATTCTCGAAAATCACCAAAAGCAAAATAGATCTCAAAACTTAAACAATGTTTATAAAGAGATATTTATAAATATTCACTACAATAGCCAGATTTATTTGACTAAATTCAACAAAACCAATCAAAATTTCAAGTGAATTGTACTATTAGGATTTTGCAAGTAATATTATACAAGAAAACTCAACTAAATTGGTTTTTTGTGATCTATTTAATTTGAAACATTACTTTTAGATTGGTAATGATATGTGCATGAATCAAATAGCACCAAACAGTATTTATGATGCATTTCCAACTTTCAAGCTATGTCAGTTGGATATAATTTTTTAAAAAGAGAAAAAAAAAATCAAGAATGAGTACTCTTTTCCTTTTTAAATTGATTTTTTTCATAGCCACAAATACATATGGTGATGCTTAATTTCTTTTAGTTTCTCATATGCATCATTTAATTAAAAGTAATCATGATTGAGATACTGTAAAGAATTAAATATAAGAGGTTCTTTGAAAAGAGGGATTTTGAACCTTAATTTGCTATATGTATATATATCAATTTCTCATGTAAAGTTTTATATTTTGCATTCTACAAATATCTTTGAAAAGGAAGTGAGATAGTGACAATGGTGGGTCTACCATACGTAAGCTTTATTCATTGCTCCACAAGATCTTAGGGAACATATGGCCCCAAAAATTTTATAAGCTTTAAAACCATGAGATCATGATCTTCATCAAAATTTCCTTTTCAAAAAAAAAAAAAAAATCCAAAAGATCTTTTACACACTCCATGACATAAGAAAGCAACAAATAGAACATGATCTCACATGAATCATGAAGAACTTGTGCTAACTAAAATGGGAGCTCAAATGCAATTTGGTTCATAGAAATAATGATTAACCATAAGTATGATAGTTACAAGGAACTTAATATAGCCCAAGTAATTATTAGTTTCAATCAATTAACTAATTAATCTATCTATCTATACCTTAATTAACAAAAAGTACCTTCTTACACATACTTGGTGTCAAATATGTTGTTTAATTTTGCTGCATATGTCAACAAAATTAAACATTTTAATTGTGGTCCATCTTGGTGCCTAACATGGAAAAATATGTGGAACACATATATACAAGCCATGATGGGTTTAGTTTTTCAATTGGATCATGTAAAAAGGAGGTTGAATTAGTGGTGGATAGGTGCATTAGGATTAGTGGAAATCAAATTCTTTGTGGGGTATTCAAGTTTTCCAATAACCCAGTGGGGGTGGTTGATGGAAGGGTCATTAAGAATTGAAATAAATAAATAAAGTTAAAGAAATTTAATGCAGGTCACACCAGGAACCCACACCATTTTCAATTGAAAAATACTATTTAATATATGTTACATTATTTCATACTACCTGAGATGATACCATTAAGGGGTGCCAAAGAAACTAAGTGAACCAAATTAGACTTAGAGAAGTGGGTTAACATAGTCCTCGGCGCCCCAACAAAGACTTAGCTAGTTTTCTTACCCCGAAGTTTGATCCTTTCGAACCAAGTTGAAATCTCTGTTGGTTCCCTTCTCTCCTACCTATAGACAAAAGAAGTAGAAGAAGAATCAAATTAGACATAGATTATGTTAGATTGTACAAGTGCGATCTAGTAAATTTCTGTCTGTTTTTTAGGATAATATTGACTCAAACGAGTTACTTTTTAGTTGAGATTACTCTTCTATCTTATTTATTTATTTATTGTTGTCCCCCTCTTTTAAAATAATAATAAAAAATTATCTTTAATAACTTAATAATATTTAATTAATCGAAAGAGACCAACATCTTTTATTTCATTCTCATATAATCTTCTAAATAAAATAAAGAAAAAAAGAAGAAGGAAGAAAGCATCTACATTAAAATCTTAGAAGAATTGAATCTGTCTTCATATCTAAAAAAACAATCAATTTAATTTTCAGCAAAAGGCCAAGTGCTTTAATCAATGCATGGATGATCAGATTTCGTAGTACTGAAGAGAGGATATGTTCTGTTTCTCCTGGAAGTACAAGAGGGCCAACAATTTTTCTATCATAGTGGCTTTAGGAGGTAACTAAAGACTACTCTTCTAGAAGATATTTAAGAGTTAAAATAAAAATCAATAGTAGTGAACTGGCTCATCTATGGCCTAAGAGGCCACAACTTTGTTGTTGGGATGCAAAGATCTGCATTTAAAAACTAACTCAGATTCTACTATATGTCAAATCCCAAAAGGAAGATGATCTTAGCTAAGAGATAATGTTTGTGAACTCTGAGGTGGATAGGGGAAGCAACAATAATGATTAGAAAATCTTGTCGAATTGCCTTTGTGAATCTGAAGCTTTTGACTTTTGGAAGTGCTCTGCAATTTGCATTATGCAGGTTCTGCAACTTCTTTTCCTTTTCCCTTTCTTGTTTTATTCTCTTTTATAATTTAGGTAAATTGTTGCAAGTTGTTTAGGGTGTCTTCTAACATCAAGTTTTGAAATTTTTGTTGCCGGCCTAAGAACCAAGTGTGGTGCTAAGTTGATAATGGATAGATGATTTGTAAAGAGTAAAAGAAACATCAGTTTTTTTTTTTTTTTTTTATCATATATATAGAATATAGACAAACTTTTTAATAGTAACTTAAACTTATAAAAAAAGTGTTAAGTTTAATCTCAGAATATAAAATATAAAAGACTTATTTCTAAAAATTATGTCACTATTTCAAATCACTTCTTCATCTCATACTTAAGTTAGCTGGGCTATAGATTTTTTTGTGGAATGTGGCTATAATGAATCATATTAAACTAATATCCAAGACAAGATACTCTTGATTCAATTCATATTTTATTCAATTTATATGAAAATAAATTAAATTAAGATACTCAGTCCATTTTACTAAAAAAGAAAAAAGAACATAACATTTGCGCGAGTGTTTTTGTCGGTGTAAGAATTAAAATATGCTATTTGTATATATTCCATGCTAAAGATTTATTTTTTCTAAGATTCATTTACCCTTAAGTACACATAATTATCAAAATATCTTCTAACCTCTAAACAACCCACATCAAGTAGAACCACTTCCTGCACTCACCCTCAACTAGCCATTCCTTTAGCATAATCTCAAGTTGACTTTCATTCTTCTTGAGTTAATCAGATTCTACAGCAGATTCACATTTTTGCAATTATTTAAAAATTTATTTTTAATAACTTCATAATTCTTACAAATGTTTATATATATATATACACACCATTTTGTGATTGGTACTAAAGCTCAGAATCATATATGCTCCACAAATTTAACAAGCCACTTCATAATCAGTAATGGGATTTCCTTTGTCACTCCCACTTTTTTCTCTTCATACCCCCACTTCATTGATGCAAACCGGTTAGGATGTGAAAAAAATAGGAGTGTTAAAAGTAATGATTTTAACAATTGACCCAAAAAATTTTGATACCAATTAACCATAAGACTATTCAATAGGCAAAAGAAGAAAAGACTTGAATTTGTCATCAATGAAATATCTTAATGTTACAGAACTGTAAAAATTTTCCTTTTCCAGCTAATATAGATCATAACATGATGATAAACAAAAATATAAGCTACCTCAAATTGAACACATAAATATAGCCACTGTGATCAAAACCTCACTGAAGTATAAGCAACCAGCCAACTAAAATCCACCATTCGAAGCAGTTACTCTTTCCATATATCAGCAAACTCATCAGGCTCCAGAGGATTTTCAATCTCGTGCATTTTCCTCCTTGTCTTTGCTTTGACCTTCTTTGCATACTTGCCAGCCTTCTTCCTTTTCTCCAGTGCTCGAATCTACAAGAACCAACACAATAGGGCCATCATGCATATAACCGATGGAACCTTTCTTCAGTAGAGAGATTAGATAGACAAGAGATCAGCTATACCTGATTTGGTGATACATAAAATGGATTCTCATATAGAGTTGGGCCTCCGAAACTGCCACCAAATATCTTAATTGGATTCAAGCAGAACCGAGGACCGACCTAAACAAGCAATTTGCAGAGGTTAGAGGAATTTTTAGAACAACAATGGTCAAAACAAAAGAGGAAGAACCAGTTCATACCTCAATTAAAGTCATTTTCTCAAGGCCTCCTCGAGGCAATTTGTCGGATTCGTTATGAGGAACAGATATCTGGAAAGTAAAAAATGAGCAATTGTGAGTTACATAGATTGGTAAGCAGCAGTTGTAACAACAAGCAGAGGAGACAGTTCCATGGGAAAGACATGTTCAAAGAAACACAATGCCTTTCTATTTTTGCATTTAATTTGTTAAGATGCTTCAATACATAATGAAATAACTGAAATTTCTTTTTTTTTGGGTTTACACCTGGGTATCCTCACACCCTTTTGATACGAGACTAAACCTTGTTCAAGATAATAGTGATTGATAAACCCATTGCAACATGGATGTTTATTCTGTAATGTAAGACAAGCTAACAAAAATTACAACAAATGACCCCTATATACCATCTATAATGTACACGTTGTATAGTCATGGTTCTTTCTTAGTTTAAACTTTATATAAATGAGAATACCATTGTGCAAATGAATTTTCTTAGTGAATAATGCAATAGATCCAATCTAATGGAATAGACACAAAATGAACAAACATGGAACTCGCACTTGCCTAAGCAGAATAAGATTAGATTAGTTGTCTATCCATTAGGGAACCCCATAGCTAATCGTTCATGCTAAATCATTCAGAAATTCACATTCTCAGTAAAGTGAAACTGAAACAAAGAGAAAAAGTTCCAATTCTCATCTCAAACTTTAGTTCTTCTCAATTACAAAAGCTTTATTGATGTTGCAAATTATGGTTAATCGAAACAAACATAACATATTATTATCAAAATGTACAATATATATTCCAAAAAGTGAATCTCAAAAGTTGAATGTCAAAATTAAAGATATGGCTTTAGATCTTGTGCAATCACAAACCTGGTAATTTCGGAACCATATATGGTCATCAACTATTGAGAAAACGAAAACATGATCATAGAAAGGCTTCGATTTTCTATACTCCTTCGGTGTTCCAAAAATCTGGATTTGAGACATAAAGCATATGTCAGCATATTATACATCATATAAAAACTGATGGTATTTTCACTATTTAATTAACCAGAAACAAGAGAAGAATAATGAAATCCCAGAGTCACACCATAACACCAAATTTCAGGTACCTGGGCACATAAATCAGATAAGGAATGGATTATACAAGCAAAGAACAGACCTTCCCATCCTACTCATAAACCAAAACATGATCACACCAAAACATGAATGGAGAACAAAAGCTCTTTCATATATACAGACTAACAGTGACATATGTAAAGAGAATATATATATATTCAGAAGTTGTATTTCAAAGTGCTAAGAAATTTCAGTCTGACTAATGAATCATACTGGATAAACTAAAATAATATACCAGAACTACCTCTTGTTATGGAAAAGTACATAAAATAGTAATATATCTCAACAGCGATTCCCTATCCTATCTATTAGACGAAATTAGACAGTAAGTAAATACCTGGAATAACATCTCCTTTAAAAGTTTCCAATGTGCATCCTTTTCAAAATTTGATGAAAATGTCAAAATAGGGCGGGAACCTTTTAGGTGATTTCCAGTGAGTTTCAATTCCTCCATGGTATGCACTGGAAAAGTAGTGGTAGAGAAAAGGGATAAGTAAAATTGATTAAAGGAAAAGTTAATAAAACAGAGACAGAAGCACAAACAGTCATGGCTATAAGAAGAATGATTGTGCTTCTGATAAAGACTACAATCCAGAAACCTGAAGACACATACATGAATAAAAATTAGTACTCAAACAACCATGTAACTGAAAGCAGAGAACAGCCTTACCAGCACTGACTAAAAATTTCACAGAGGGGCCACTGGGGCATTTTGCCATCCAGAGATAAAGATCTTTTTGCTTCCTGCACTGCAATTTAAAAGTAGAAGAGGGTAAGGAAAAACAGCAATCAGAATGAAACAAGGTGACGTGACCCAAAATATGCTCTAAATCATAAGAAAGCTCAATTGAAATCATGTCGTTTGGATGAAATGGAAAAGCCAAAGTCCAACTATGAAATGGAGTAAACCCAATGCAAAATACCCCCTCAATCATCAGATACATCAATTCAATCATCCTGCTTGTATGAAATAGAAAAGCCAGTATTTGTGTTATGCACTGAAATGGGCAAAGGAGAATTCCAGAAACTCACAACCACCATGTGTCTAAAATGACATGAGCAAAACAGAAAGAAAAAATGTTATTTTAATAGCGAAAGCTCACTTAATGCAGTTACTTAACAAGCAAACGATAACATATCTCATTCAACCCTAGTTAAATTTAGTTACAAATGAATAAGTACCTCAAAAAACAAGCAAGAAGAACAGTTCCTGAGTTCAACAAGCTCATTCAAGGTGGAGCCTTTAGTTTCCTTTGATTCAACTTTGTTATCCTTCTTACAATGAGGCAAAAGCGAGACCAAATTCAACATCAAATGCCGGTACCTATACTCATGAAAAAAATATTCAAACCTATCAATACCCATGTAAATATATAAAGCTGCAGTTATCAAGATGATACGTGGTTTCACCTGTAACTTATGCGTCGTGAGCAAGCGACCAAAACCTTCTCTTTGTTTCTAAATATTGGAGAATCATCGTCCTTCACTTCACCCTTTACTTCATTACTGTCTTTCCAACCCAAAAGGGTCCTCTTTGATCTTTCTGGAGCAGTATCATCCTTCTTTGGAGGTGCAACAGCTTCTGGCTCACTATGTTTTCTCTTTTTTCCCATTATTACTTGAAAATCTGACAAACCCAGAAAGCATAATGATGAAAACAAAGAAAAGAAGCAGAAACATCCCTTTAATACTGAAATTTCAAGTAGTGCTGGGAAAGAAGAAATCAGAAAACAAAAATTGACAAACCTGATATCTGAATCTGTTGCTTTCGGACAAGCTATTCGTTTGATTGTTTCAGGGAAAGAAAAAGCTGGAAATTTGCTGCAGAAGAAGGCAGCCGATGGTATCTAACTATGAAGGGGTTTATGATGCGGCTGCCGATACAACTGAACCTTCTTGCCCTTGTTTAACAACGTTACTTTTTTTTTTTGTCACCCCTGTACAGTGCAAAAACAATAAGTCTATGAGCTGTCTTCATTTCAGCCCATGGATATATGGGCTATTATGTTTGATCTGTGGCCCAATTAATTTATTTCTAGTGGGCTGAAAAATGTCTTATTATGGCCCCATTATAATTTTTTTAAAAATCTTTAATATATCTAAGCAAAAATATTAGGTTTAATTATTCAAATAGTCTTATAATTTTATACGAAATTTAGTTTGAAAATACAATTGATTTAAAATTTAGTAAAAATTTTATGTCGTCTTATAATTTTACTTAACTCTAACTAAATTAGTTATGTATTGAATGACTTAATAATAAGTTTGTGTCTTATAAATATCGATGATTAAGATCAAAAATTTTATACAACAATTTGAAAAAGCCTTTATTGTTTAAAAATTTGAAAACTTTCAAAACCTATTAAGTTTGTTTCTATGACAAGAACTTTTATATACAATATTAGAAAGACTAATCTCTAATGTTTTAAATTATAGAAACCTTTTTAAGTTTTGTATACAATTATAGAGATCCACTGAATGATTAAACTAAAAATTTCAAAGAAATTAGTTCAGGAGTTATGTTATGTATGGGTAAATATTCATTTTTTTGTGATATTTAACTTTATTTTATTTTTTTGATTGTATATTTAATTTATATTTAATTTGATCTGTCAAAGTAACATATTTGTAGGCTTGACATTTTTTTTTTAGAAAAAAAAAAAAGAAAAGAAATGTTGAAATATTCATGTATTTATGCATTAAAAATTTCTAAGTATAATAATGGGTTTCTCATTTATAAGCAATTTGATTTTAAGTTTGAAGAGGAGGTTAGACAAACTAAGATCTCTTTGTAAAAGGCATTTGTACCATTTTCTTCTTTTATCAAAGTTTTTTTTTTTTTTTTGTAATTTTTGATCGATTTTGTCAAAATTAGATCTTCTATCAAAATAGCTAATAAAGATTACCATAAAAATGATTACATTCCTGTGATTTTAACATATCTTTTATTTTGGGCTGGAATGTTTGATCTTCATTTCACATAAAACCATCTTGAATCTTCATTTCATGGAACTCCCTAGTTTTAGACTAGAATGCTTTTCAACTGACATTATGGTACCACCCTACTAGGTTATAAATTCACATAAACCATAATGGTAAGGAAGAATCTAATGAAATAATAAACCAAAACAATTGAAAAATAGATTCAAGAAAATCCCAAGTTTAAAAATTAAGACAATCTTGCTAATACTATTGTTTTATTTCTTAGCCAAACAGATTCAAGAAAAATTGAAAATAGATTGAAAGATCTCTCAACCAACACTCTAGAAAGATGACAATAGTCGTATCAGAAACATATCACAATTGCTTCTATCAATACTTCCCCCATGCATGTAAATCTACTTCAAATCAATATCAAGGCAACAATCAAATATACACTAGTACAAAAATTGGATTAAGAGCAAATGTACAAGAATCAATATCTCATGCCTCTCTTCCGTTCATCAATTGTGTGCTTCTCTTGAGAAAGCAAAAATAAAGACAAGGAAAGGCATGAGAGAGAGTAGATTTTTTAAGTTCTGAAATTCAAAAACCACTCACAAGAGGTTTGAATCTTCCATTCTTCAATGTATGAGGAAATTTTGAAAAAGAGAGGTTTCAGATTTTGGAATAGCATATTTTTAATCTTCCATTCTTTCTCTAATTCCTCTCTTGAATGTTTGCACAATTGAAAAATTAAAAAACAAAGGGACAGCTTTGCATTTCAGCAAAGCTAATACTCAATGAGTAACGAAGAACTTCTAGTTAATTAATAGGGTGAGCTCCATGTGTGTATATTAATGCAGTCACCTGTCAGTAAGTACAAAATTTTGCCACTTGTCAATTGCACCTTGATAAGAAATGTGCATGATAGAGAAATCTTTGGGACTTTTCTGGTAGATAAAGTAGAAGTAGATTAAAAGAGATATGGAAAGCACATATCAGAGTCAGTCCCACTAGGAAATAACTAACTGGTTAATCCCTGACTAATTAGTATGCAATCACCAGCTTGGTAGGTGTTTCTCTATAAATATTCTCCGCACCTACTCTTTCGGATTAATAGATACTGACTTAGACATTGGCAGTTTTTTGTTGAGTTGCCCGATGCATGTTCTAAGGCCATTCTCTTATTCTCTTAATGAATACATATCTTCTGACAAAAAAAAAAAAGACTTAGTCATCGGTGTATGCTCAGGTTGCCCCTTTTATGCTCCTTACAAGTCACCCTGATATCCATCTTCAACTTGACAGCAAAAGATACCATACGTGTAAAAGAAACTGTAGTTCTAGGTGATGAATCAGGATATTTTTGCCTTTAGAATCAATTTTGTGGTGCAAGTATTTACGTGTTTAAAGCTAACCAGGACAAGAAAATGGTATTACTATCACCCCTTGGAGCCATCTAATAATAACCTCTAGATTTCATCAACTTTCCTGCAGGAATTAATTTCTGGACTGAATTGTGTTATACTAGGATCTCTGCCTTTTGCACGTTCTGGTAAAGTAAGAAAAAAGTGCAGCAATTTTGAGGACCACTACATGACTAAGAGTACACTCATCAGTCTTCAGTCTTGAGCACTGTGTGTCAATGTGATATATAGAAAGTTGAGCAAGTCATGATGCCCTAACTATGGATAGATAACACAAGCTTAAATTTTGAAGAAACTACAAAATTTTTAGAACTTTTTTCATTACAAATGAATCCTTCTGTGTATCAAACCTGTTTGGCCCTAAGGATTCAATTCATTCACAAATCTTTTTCCATGTAATACCTACCTCCTCATTTTGAAGAACTTTTTCACAATTTTTGTGTATGAGATTATTCTTTGTTTGTAATAGGAGCAATAATTGGCAGATCTTTTTCAAAGACATCTCCATATTTAAAGTGTTATCTGGTGAAGAAGATTCCAAACTCGACAATATCTAAATGGTACTGGTAGAGTATCATTTACTTTGCAGTCATGAAACGTGAACCCACCTTCCTTGTGGTGAAGAGTAACTATACCAGAATAATGGGATTGCAGATAATGACTATTCCAATGCTGCTGAACCATGAAAACCTGGAATTTAAAGTCAAAAAGAGTCTGCTGCAGGATTCTGATGAATTTGGCATCTTGCAAAATGGGCATAAAAGCATTTTCATGCAAGAATATCCCAAAAGTTCACCACTTTTTTTTGGTAAAAAAGTTCACTTCCACGACGACAAAAAGTGCAAGAGAACTTTTCTTTATCACTTTAAATTATTAAACAAGATATTCTCCATTTAGGAAGAGGGCAAAAGATTTTCCTTTTCGTCAAGTGGTGGAGGGTTACCAAATTGATTCTTTTGGAGCTCACATCATGTTGAAGCTACTTGTTTCTGTTCATACTTGTTCTATGACACGAGATATTAGAAGTCTAATCAAACTAAAAAGAAAATTCTAATCAACTTCAAAGAACCTAGAATTTGAAGCATGTGTTTTCATTGTAAAAGATACTAGAAGGGGATAAAATTTTAATAATGTGTTGAGAATCTTTTCAATTGCTAAAGTATTTGGCAGCTTTGCACAGAATAAGATTATCAAATAACCTTTTCTCCACCAAACCAAGCTGAAAACCATCGGGACATTGTGTATAGTTCATCTCACCTAGACCAGATAGTTCTACTCTTTCATTTTCTGTTTGGGAACCCTTTTTCTAGTGGGGGAGCTTTTACCTACAACTGTGACATTCCTTGTACGTCAAGCATAATAAGATATTGCAATTCCAGGTTTCCAAGAGAAGAGAAACTACTGGTCTTATAACACTTTCCTCCTAGCTTGCTGTACGTGCTACCAATGGTGTTCATGATAGAACTGTCACTCAAACTTTTGTCAATAATGATATGTAACACCTAGGTTAGATGAAAAACAAACACAGGGTCTTAATTAAGTTGATATTTTGTAACTCTTTTGTTATATTCTTTCGTTACTTAGAGCTCCCGACTTTAACTAACATGAAGCCATTTGAATCATTCAAGTCTTTCGACTTTGGATGATTTTAAAATTTTCCCAAACCCTAGATAGAAGTGAAAGTTATTTTACATTTGAATATAACATTCAAAAGTGTTGTTGCTTCTAAAGAATAGCGAGGACAATTTTATCATTAAAGTAAAGTGGACTGGTATTGAACAATGATTGGCTTATGCTTCTATGTTTTTCATAAGCATCTCTAATATACTTACGAATAAAAATAGGTATTTTTACTTATGAAAATACATTTGTATTTTTTGTTTTTTTTAAGTCATTTCAAACACTTGAAATTATATAATAGTAGTTTTCTTCTTGCGAAAAGTGCTCCAAGCAGGGGAAAAAAAATTTCCAAACAAACTCTTATTCTAACCGTTACTGCATTATAGAAATTGAGGAAACTATGTACAAAATCTTGGGGTGGAGTTTTTTCTGCCATTTATAATTTAATTTACAGACATATAAAGATTATATATTCACAAACAGCAGTGTTATCCAAAAGGCAATAAACAAATTAATAATTAAAGTATATATCTGATTAATCACTGCAAACTAATTATAGATTATATAAAAAAATACACTATAGCTTTAGCAATAATGCACGAAGAGGTTGTGGCTTTTATTCTTCTTATTGTTTTTCTTCTTCTTCGAAGTCTTGTGGCCTCTTCTGTAGCTGAATTCAGAAGGTGGGAACAATTCCATAGCCAGCTTCTGTCATGAGATTTGTGGAGAACATCTGATCAACTTCTGCTTCTACATCGGTTCTCTTTGCGAATCTGCCTTTGATGCGAGGTCTGGTCTCTGCATAGGCTTTCCTTGAAGCATACCTAATTGTCTTCTCAAATTTTCTTGTCTTCTTTTTCTCCCTGTATCTTAAGACCCTGGCCTTCCTGTCCATTGGTGTAAGTTGGCAAGGCAACTGAAGGGGAGGCCCTGAGAAAAGGTCAATTGTCCCTTTTGAGGGTCTTGGATGGGAAATTGAGACATCACTCATTGTTGCTTCTGGTACAACTCCAACATCCATTGATGAGATGGAAACCTAATGATTTTTATATACACCAAACAAAAAACGAAGAAACAAAATTGATTATGTGCTTGTCATAATAAATAGTATAATTATTCTTTTTTTATATATACTCAGGTATCACTATACTTTTTTTGTATGAGACTAAATTTTATTCAAGATAGAATAGTAACTAATAAATCTCTTACAATAAATATTACAACTCTATAAAGTCACAACTCAAAAGTTGATGATAAAATTCCCATGAATACGCTACCAAATGAAGAAGTATATGACAAAAACATAACCTTTGTAAGGATATTGAATAAATAATAGATCACCTAGCTAAAAGTGTAATGCTATAAAGGAAAAAGCTTTTCATCGTTCCAAATTCAATATGGTACATAGCAAGTACTGTCTCTACTTGTATAGAAAGAATTAGTGAACTATGATCGCGTGTATAATTGGTGCTCCTTTATGAAAATGACCTAAGGAATAAAGTAATTGATTTATGAGTTTTAAGGAAAGGAGGGTGACTGCTTATCCAATTGAAGTAATAAGCTTGATCAAAATTAAATCCCATCTAACATTGTGAAAATTAACATAGTAATTAAATAAGAGACAACAATTCTCTTCTTATTAATATGCAAAATTCTCTTACAGAAGATTCACGAGAACTTTTGCTTTAAAGCATGAAAATTACTTCTTTTGCATAGATTCCTCCCTTTAAAGGAATAAAGTGAAAAGGGTAAAGGGAAGAAAGTGCAGAAAAGTTGGAAACAATCAAAGAAGATACTTTCTCTTCATATGCAAATAAACCAAGCCAAATCCAGGAAACTAAGTATATGAGAAACAAATTAGAAAAGTAAATTGGTTTAGCCTTATCTAGGAATAACTTGTGTAAATCCCTTTTGGGTAGTAATAATTTGCTGATAGAGATAGGTGGCAGAGAAATTGCCAGTTCAAAAGAAGACATCACACGTCAAAGCAATCTCAAAAAGCGCCAATTCAAGCCCACAAGAATAATGGAATTGCATATAATGACTATTCCAATACTGCTGAACCATGAAAACCTGGAATTTAAAGTCAGGAAGAGTCTGCTGCGGGATTCTGATGAATTTGCCATCTTGCAAAATGGCCATAAAGCACTTTCATGCATGAACATCCCAAAATTTTCCCTTTATTTTTGGTAAAATAGATCACTTCCACGACGACAAAAAGTGCAAGATAACTTTTCTTTAGCACTTAAATTATTAAACAAGATATTTTCCATTTAGGAAGAGGGCAAAAGATTTGCCTTTTCGTCAAGTGGTAGAGGGCTACCAAATTGATTCTTTAGGAGCTCACATCATGTTGAAGCTACTTGTTTCTGTTCATACTTGTTCTATGACACGAGATATTAGAAGTCTAATAAAACTAAAAAGACAATAGAAAATTCTAATCAACTTCAAAGAACCTAGAATTTGAAACGTGTTTTAATTGTAAAAGATACTAGAAGGGGATAAAATTTTAATAAAGTGTTGAGAATCTTTTCAATTGCTAAAGTATTTGGCAGCGATTATCAAATAACCTTTTGTCCACCAAACCAAGCTGAAAACCATTGTGATATTGTGTATAGTTCATCTCACCTAGATCAGACAGTTCTACTCTTCTGTTTTCTGTTTAAGAGCTGAAATTGATGCAAATCATGCATAATTTTGAACAATTCAACCAGAAAAGCAAATTCAAAGTTTATGATTATGAAAATTTAGTAATCCCAGAAAAATTATTAAAAAAAAAATCATGGAAACAGAAAAGGGAAGAGCCTTACACTATGACTAATGGAAGCATTGTAACTGTAGGCAGCTTCCATTTTTGAGGGCTCGAAGTCCAAACCCAGCTGAAAATGCTGTGCTTGCTGCTGCTGCACAGGAACCACACTATCACCTCCATAGGTCTTGTGAGGAACACCATAATGCTGTTGCTGCTGATTCTGGTTATACTGATCAGTGAACTGGATATGATCACCACAAGAATTGCAATCCACAAGGTCCAAATACTCATCAACTTCACCATTAAACAAAAACCCATTACACGGATTGTTGCTATTCTTCATAGGATTGAGCAACAACCATGAAGCTGCCTCATCTTCATCCTCCTCGTCCATGGCTTCCTCCTCTTCGCCACCCACCTGTGTTGTTGAGGGCCCATAGAGGCTGCCGGAGATTGGCAGAATTGGGACACGGTGGTGGCGGCTGGCCAGCGGATTTGCCGAGTGGATGTCGGCGTCACAGGTGGCGCAGAGGGAAGCAGCATCAGCTCTGCATAGATATGCTGCCGGGGCACGTTCACACGCCTCACACACCCACACACGCTCATGCCGCGAAGCCACTCGGTTAGCGGCATGAATATGGCCGTCGCAGCTGACACAGAGGTATGCCGAGTCGGCACGGCAGTATACTGTACATGCCGCGGCACGACATGAGTCACAGATATGTGGCCCGTTATTGCAGCCGCCATCACCATCCCCACCACCTTCTTGTTTCAACATGTTCAGTGTATTTCTTAAGGTCGTACAGTGTGTGTGTTTTGGGAGAGGGCGGGAGTTGTGGGAGTAAGTAACAGTGAGTTCAACCAAGTAGTGTGAGGAGAGAATCCAGGGTGCCCACGTGGACACAAACCAGTGGTCTGTAAAAGCTATTGGATTATCTTGTGGTTGGCTATGCTTCTCGGTGGGGCCAGTATTGAATCGTGGGCCCTACATTCCTGCTTTGTCTTTTGGAATAAGCGATAAAGGAAAAAATGTTTCTTTTCAGTTTACACTTTACCCCCAAGGTATTTTTTTTTTATATATATATAAATTCTTGTCAATCAACTAATAAAGTGTTTGGATCACTTTAGATAAAATTTTAAAAAAATTAATAAATATGTTTAGCTCTAAAATATTTTTAATTAAAATTTATACATTCGAAATTTTAAAATTATATTTATTAAGAAAGGTATATCTCATTGTTATATTTATTCTAAATATAATGAATTTTTTTTAAAAATGTATAAGTATATTTAAGTATAAATAAAAAAAAGTAAAAAAAAACTTGTGAGTAAAGGATAATATCATTTACCCAAGAGCCATATTACTATCTATTTTATTATGAGTTCAATTTTTGATTGATTATTATATTTAAATAAAATAATTAATGAAAATATTATGAAATAGACATTGGGCAATAAATATAGATCCTTTTAACGTAGACTATAATTCTAAAGTAAGTACCAAAAATTACAAGCTTGTACACATGCTTATAGGGCTACTCGATTAGCTACAAGACCGGGTGCATTCCTTCAAGGGCAAGGGCGGATCCACGTATACCTTTATGGGGCACTGCCCCCACTAATTTCTTTTTAGCAATATATTATATATTATATATATATGATATGGTAAACATAGGTAGACATACTTGCCCTCATAGCATTTTCTTAATTACACTCAGTTGGCCCGTATTTATATGCCAAAGGCGTCCTTGGGAAGCTCTCGTCTGACATCCTTTAAATATGTTAACATATGTTTGACTCTTGATAGTGTGTATAAAAAATGTGTGCACACTTTATTGGGAGGGGGAGATTACTCCCTTAATTTGAAGGCCATGTATATTACAAGCCTTAACAATTGCTTATAGTAATAATTATTTATATCAAAAAAATAATTTCTATGAAGGATAACTCTAAGAAAATTCTTAGTGAATGTTAAGGTCAATAAGAATTTCCTATAGAATAATTACTTATATCACAAGCCTTGTTACATATATGGCTTGTATACTCAACATCCACTGTAAGAATAATGTTTTTCATGTGGAAAATTGAACTTTCTCATGGATAAATTCCATAAGAAACTTTTCTCATAAACTCCAAAACCAGCCTTAGAGGAAATCTTGTGATAATGTTTGCGATAAATTCATACCATGATTTTCCAAGATAGGTTGCTTGAGTCAATGAATTTGTTCTGCATTCATTTGGAATATAGATTAATTTTGTACCTAAATGATGTGAGGATAATATACACAGTGTAAATAAATAAATAAATTTATCAATTCTTTTTTTTGTTTTTTTATAAATATTCTCCTGTTAAAAACAACCTTATTCAAAGTACTGTATAATACTAAATATAATGCATTTAGTTATGATTAAGAGATTAAAGTAACACTAAATCTTCCAAACTAAGATGACTATTCATGTATTTTTCTAGGTAACTATCTGAAGCAATACAAGATCTCAGCAGGAAATTAAAACTATACATCAACACATCAGCATCCCAATGCTGACTTGTCCCAGCTTATATGCTATGGTTGTCAGAGTCATTGCTGATGTGGAATCAACTGTAGGCTTCAACACACACCCAGCACACAGATGACTCAGAGATAACCCTGGTGGAAATGCTACCATCCAATGCCAATCTGCCACGAATAAGAACTTACTGATCAGGAAGCACCTTAACCACAGAAATGGTGGTCCTTGGCAAGGATGCTGACTCCATCAATTTCTTCTCTTCACATGGCCTCTGTGGGTCAGCAACATAGATCAGTGTTTCATCAATTGCTATTACAACAAAATTGGATGTGCTTTGTTCTTTCATGTCTCCAATCAATTAAAGTGAAATATTCACTTTGTGAGAGAGCAAGGGGACTAATTCAAATTTGCTTTGGTTTCGTGTCAAGATTGTGCTACATATATATGATGCTCTCTATGAAATTTGATGTATTTTGTCTTTTTATGCGGACAAGATAGGAGACGAGTTTATAAGCTGGATGCATCATTAGATGTTTAAATTTAAGCTTAAATGAGTAAGACGGATTTTTGGCCACAACTTTTTGCGTAGATATAGAATTTCGGCTTATCATTGGAGAGCTCTTTCAAAACCCTAAATATCCCAATATGGGTTTCTTAGTTGAACTTGTTTTAGATCACAAAATTCTATCTGGGAACAATCTTTTCAGCCACTTTTCTTTTTTTACTAGTATTTTTTAAGACAAATTTATGTAATTTCCTATTTTTTTAGCTTTCAAGATATCATGCTTACTAGATTTATCTCATTTTTTTAACAATTAGATTAGGAACATAAATATATAATCATCTTGTTGTGTAAATCACACCAATTTTAGGACTGAAATATTAGTTACAATCATTTTTTTTTTCTTTTTTTTACTATATATTGAAAGGATGATGTTAGTGTGATATCTAAAATGTAAATGCACCCTAGGATTATGGTGGAATTCAAACACATTCAAACATCTCAATACAATTCTTGAAATAATTAATGAGGGTACACTTCATATATTTATGAAACATTTAGCATTACTTCCATGAGATCTAGCATACATTTCCTGGGCTAAGTTCTTAAGATAATAAAGGTTAAATTGGAAGATGAAACCCCTACAACTACTACCACTAGTTCTACAATATAAATATCAGATCTAAGTATAACTGATCAAAATGTCACTAAAGTGATAACAATAGAGAAGTTTTAATGTCAAGATTAATTGTTATATCACCTAGTGATTATTTCTGTCAAGAAATGTGTTCAATAATTGAAAACTATATCTGTATAAACATTGATTGAGCCTACCACAGTATTATATCTAAAAAAAGGATATAAACTTTCCAAGATTAATCTAATTTTCAAAATAATTTGCATTGGTTCATATTAAAGAGAGAGAGAGAGACCGTAGCCATTGTGACTCATGTGCCTCTATTTTCGTCATGTACTTTGCACCCTTTTCTTAGCACGGTGCCCTCCTATATAACCAAAAGTTAAAAATGTAAAAATACATTTCCTATACGTTGTTGCTTGATTTGAGTAGCCAAATTATTTACGTCCAAAAATTCATCATCAAAAGAAGGCTTAGGTTTTTTCACATATCTTATTTGACCAATTTCCAGCAAGAAACCTCCATGCATGTTGGGGTAATTTCCATTGCAAGAAACCTCCTAGCCACTCATTTAGTCTTTGTTGGAAGTTAGAAGAGTAGGCTTATCTTCAGATAAAAGAGTGCTTGTAATTTTCAATAGATAAAGGTTGGAGGATGAGGATAAGCACTGAAAATTTGGCATTGCTTAGTAATGAAATCCAGAGATACCGCGTATAGATGTTGACATAAACAATGACACTTTTTGATAAAGATATCTATTGGATATTACACATAAAAAGAGTATAATTTGTGGCTCACAACACAAGTGAAATGCACATTGTCATATACGTGCGGTACAAAGATGCAAAAATATTGTGTATAATAATAAGAAGAAGAATAAGAATAGCCGACAAAAATTAATTTAGTCAATAAGGTTCCATGAGGATGTAGGTTTAAATCTCATTATTTATATGAGAATTTTATTAATAAGTAATTTATAAATCCTTTTAGCATTTTTGAGCTAGGTGATATGGGAATGTGCAGTTTAAAACAATACATGGAAGGGGGAGTGGGTAAAAAAAAATAACACACTCCTCTTTTGAGGCTTACCCTAATCATGTAAGTTTTCCAAAAGTAACTTACCTAAATTTTTTCATGGAAGTCTTTCTGTTGCAAAATACATTTTCTCTTTATAGTAATGTGTGTGCCTCTTCGGTGAACCTAAGTTTGATGAAAAGAAATTAATGAGAACCATTTTAATCTGAATTCTATCCAAATCACAATTTGGATGTGTCATTATCTTAGACTTTGAAATCTTTGATGATAGTGTTGAATTCTGATGGTTGCTAGATTATACCGTGTAAGTTAATACCACACAAATGTACTGAATGCACATTAAAGCTTAACTCCTTGAGATGATGGGAATATACCAACCGTAGAGCCCACTGGGGAACAAGGCTCACATAAACATTTTCTGTTTACAGAGAGGGGGGGAGTGATAGGACTTGGTCACAGGAAGAAACATAGATCTGGTATTGACTTCTTCATTTTTTTGTGTAAGAAAAAGTTTAAATAGAGTCCCAAGAACTCACTTAGAGCATGGTCAGATTATTTATCAACTAGGTTTTTACATTAATAACAAAATTTAAATCTCATGTAAAATATAACTTTGATCTTTATTAACTGAATCAAATTATAGCTAGTATTTATTTTTGCTTATGCTAGTGCTTTTCTGGGCTCTATCATGTAGAGAATTCCCCAAGTACTTATCCAAACTATATAGTAGGTTGGCCAAAGAAAAAAAGTGTGATCCTATAGGTTAGAAAATTTATAAGTATCTAATCAAATAATTATTAGTCCAGATCATTCTAGTAACAATTATGGCAACAACTTTTTAAATGCCAAAATTTTTCAAAAAAGACAATGCTGGTTCATGTATTGACATTGACATCCCCATCTTCAAACATATTGTCAAATGTTAATCTATATAAGTGAGTTGTGTTAAATATTTTAAAAGCCAACATTAAAAATTACTTTGATAAGTGAATATAATTAATATATAGTTATGGGCCAAAAGTAAAAAAAGTAGGAAGCGAGGGTAGTGTTACGAAGGAAATTAGAAAGATAAATAGAAAATTTACTTGTTGAGTTTTTTTTAGGAATCTTGCTTCGATCTGTGTCCCACACATGAAATCAAATTATTTTTTAGATCTTGGTCTATGTTCACAACCCTTTTAAGAAGGAAGAAGAAGAAGAATTGTTCTCTCCGGCTCTCTCTCTTTTCACGTTGGAACAGTATGGAGTTCTAGAGAAACTTACATTGCATCTCAGATATTCATGTATGAAGTGGTAACCCCAAAGTCAGTTAGCAAGCTGACTTAAAACTCTCCTTTTTCTTTTCTTTTTTCATTCCAAAATAAAATAAGTATATATAATAGCCCATTATTGGGAGTACATCCAACAAGTTATCTCGTTTCCTTTTTTCTTTTTGAGAGGTTTGGGGTATGTTTTATCAGGATTTACGGTGTGATTTTGGTGTCATCGTAAAAGTCTTGAAATTATTTGAAATATTATTGGGTATATTTTTTCATTTTGTGCCTCTAATGCATTTTAGAGGAATTACTTATCCTATCCTGCCAAGTTTAGTAAAGACTTAGTCTTCACAAAGTGATGAGATGAACTATAATACGAATACTATTAAGAGAGATGTTTATATTTAATATTGAATCAGTGAACAACATTACCATATTTGTAGGGAAAAAAAATTATCTTAGCAAATAAGGTTTTCAAATCTTTGTAATAACAGTGAAATTACCGAGTGAGTCTTACCCAAAGCCATTCAAACTGGGTAAAAGATAAGGTTGTGTTCACCAATGAATTACTGTATAGCCAAGACAAGTCTAAGTTTCTGTCCATCCAAGAGCAGAGCAACAACGTGATAAGCTGTATCTTCTGCAGACTATATCAGAATGAATGGCCCATGCATCATGTATGTACCTTACTACTATTTTCATTGTATTGCATTATTATATATATATGTCATTCTGAAACCAAGAGAATATTACAAGTATTGTATATGGTGCTCAGTCTGACAGTCTTATGCCGAAAACCAAGTTGGGCTGGAGTGTCAGGTTGCACAAGAGCTTCTTCACTGTTTGTTTAGGGTGAGGACTAGAGTCAGCTAGGGACAGTAAAAGTTTAGTTGTTATTGTTATTATTATTATTTCTCATGGTCTATTTGGTACGGCTAAGTGCTAAAAGTTGAATAGATTTAAACCTTTTTTGACCATCTGCACAGTAGAAGACAATAAGGTGGAAAAATCAAGAATTTTTTAACCCACTTGATGATCACTTTTGCTTTTATTTTTTACCTTCTATACAAAGCAATCTTGACTCAACATATAGACAATAACCATAGGAAATTCATAGCATATTTAAGTTATATAATTCAATATGAGTACTAGTTTTTTTGTACTTGTTCTCTTCCTCTTTGTCCATTTTTCATTGCTAACCGTATTAAATTTTTATTACTTCAATAGGAGGATTTCTTGTAGGTTGGGTCCTAAGACCAACACCCGAAAGCCCTATATGTCAAGGTCCAAGATTGAGGGCCAGTCCAGTGACCATCTACAAATACATCTTGGTGGATTCTTTTAACACACCCATATTTTCTAACCACACACCCCTCCCTTTCACCATTCCTATTCACCTTAAGATCACCCTCGCCCATTCCTTTTGCCCTCTCTCTCTCTTTCTTATTTGTCACCACCTTAATATTGATTGTTAGAGTTCTACGTTAAGATGAGCCTACTTTCCGTTCTCACTTGATCAAAATATTTATTTTAAACAGTTTAGTAATGTTTAATGTATTATTTTATAATTTTAATTAATAAAAAATGGAAAGGACAAGATCTTGAGTTTTGGATTTTGGCCCTAAAGATCGAAGCTTGAGTTTTAAAATCTCAAAAATTAACACTACATATGGACTATGATCGATTAGTTTTTGCAGGTTCTATGTTTAAACCTGGATTTAAAGCCAAAATACTATAAAGAATTACAATGGAAGAAAGAAGAGTTAGGGCTGATTTTTCACAAGATGATGGTCACGGATTGTCAAGTGACTGTAGGATTAATAAAAAAACAAAAAACTGCAAGCTTTGAAACTTTGTTCATTCCCTTAGGAACAGTGATGGTGATTAAAGGGAGCAATGATTAGAAAGAAAAATGTCCTAAAAGATTTCTCATTGTCACTTAATTACGTGTTCATACTTCAAGTTGGGTTAAATTAAGAGTATTTTAAAACTCAACTTATAAAAAAAGAATTGAATTAGTTGAATTTAGAAGAAGACATTGGGATGAGATTTTGTTTGTTCTAATCCTGTTTTAAACCTTTCTTATCTCATCTTTGTCATGTCCCAATTCTGTAAAAAATTATTTCAATACATATCATTATCCAGTATACTATTATCCTATCTCATCTCAATACTTAACATGTAAAATATCGTTATTTTGACTTACTTATTAATTTATTTAAATATATATCAAAATGAGACAACCCTTCCCAATTTGTTTTGTCTCAAACCCTTTAGACTAAGGAGAGACACCAAAACATCTTGACCGATGCCCACTGGTTTAGTTGAGGATAAAAAATATGCTGGCTAGAAAGTTAAACTAGTTATTCAGCAAGTAGATTCCTGATTAGGCTTTGAACCAAACATAAAGGATTAGATCATTGCCCATATAAGCACTTGAAGATTAACTTAAAGATTCAACAAAAAAAACTTCCATTCCACTCAGATCTTTATATCACAAAATTTTCATTTCAGATTATCTTACAACAAATCAGATTCTGTACATCTGACAGAAAACATCAAAGCCCCTTTGAGCTTTGACTGACCTCTATAGTACAACTTATACTCTTCAAACGATTTCTAAGGCAGATTCAACTATCATATGCTTTTCTTTATAAAACTAAAACAAAGTGATGGAAAAGAAAAGGAAACTCTAGACAACTTTCACCTAGGACCTGAAAGTTCCATGGCCTGAACTAGTAATGAAGAGTCATCAGTAAGATCAGAATATCGATCCGAAGAAGAGAACTCATGGGGTTTGCACTTGGTTGATTCAGCTCTTTGAGAAGCTTCCCATCTTTCTGCTAGTCCATCCCCTTCAAGCATGCGTACTACTTCAGACATTTTTGGCCTGTGACCTGGAAGATATTGAGTACATAATAAAGCCACACGAACCATTTCTTCGAGCTCAATCCTGTCATAGTTGCTTTTTAGATCCTTGTCTACAAGCAACTCAAGCTTCTTCTCCTGATGAAGCTTCTTCACCTGAACGACAATACCATAAAGGACTTTAATTTCATAACTAAGCGGACAAGAGTTTAATCCTTCCTGCTCCCATTCTTTTAAACAAATTAGTATGCAGTACATAGTATGGTGGGCTAGTATTTTAACCACGTTTCAAGTTTCAAATCCTTTTTGTGTGCAAGCCAAGATTTGAGCAAAGGGAGCCCCAGATTAAAAAGCCAGGGTCTGCCAAGGCCAAATGTAATTTTACATAAATTTTGGCGGCAGATATATGATAAAGATACATGATAACTACGTATTACTAAAGCAAATGGAAAACTTGGGGGGACCGTGGCACCCCTTGGTCCCCTCTCACACCACCGTTGTGTGCAATAGCTTATTAGACATAAAACTCATCTCTAGAGCTACTGTGAAAGCTTAAGCACTTAGAATAGTGAATTTCTTGACAAAGGGAAAAGGGAATGGCATGAGTAGACAGAAGAACAAGAAGCTTACCCAATCAAGCATGGCTCCCTTTTGGTTAGCTGCTTTTCCAAATTCTAGTGCCCTTTGGCCTGTGATCAATTCAAGGAGAAGAATGCCAAATCCAAAAACATCAGTCTTTTCAGAGGATTGTCCTGTGGAAAGATACTCAGGGGCTATATGCCCTACAGTGCCCCTCACTGCAGTTGTAACGTGTGAATCTTGGTGATCCAATAGCTTCGCCAACCCGAAATCTCCAACTACTGCCTCACAATAGTCATCGAGCAATATGTTGGCAGCTTTCACATCCCTATGAATTATCTTTGGATCACACTGCTCATGAAGGTACAGCAGCCCCCTCGCTGCTCCTAAGGCAATTTGCTTCCTCGTGCCCCAGTCCAAAGCTGGTTTACCTATCAATCACCAAATTGGTATCTAAATCAGACACCAAGGTTAAGTAATTAAAGTTATGAGCATGTTATAACTGTGCTTACCCTTGAGACGCGAAGCAACACTGCCATTAGACATGTATGGGTAAACTAGAAGCCTTTCTGTGGGTGTCATGCAAAATCCATAGAGTCTGAGGAGGTTTCGGTGCACGGCCAAGCTGATCAGTTCAACTTCAGTCTGGA
Source organism: Bauhinia variegata (assembly GCA_022379115.2). Lineage (NCBI taxonomy): Eukaryota > Viridiplantae > Streptophyta > Magnoliopsida > Fabales > Fabaceae > Bauhinia > Bauhinia variegata. Next base: position 17,284,945 of record CM039428.1, on the reverse strand, counting down.
ATTGAATCTCTCCACCAATGGCATTACCATCCTTTAGCCTTTTGACGGCTACAACAGTGCCATCTGAGAGAACTCCTTTGTAGACATTTCCAAAACCACCTTTTCCAAGAATGTTTTTGCTGCAGAAGTTGTGAGTAGCAATTTGGAGTTCTCTGAATTGGAATCTCTTCAAGTTTCCAAGGTAGACCTCTTCATGATGCCGGTCTGAAAAATCCGAAGATTTGACACAAATTTGAGGGATTCTTATACTTGGATCACTTATATTAATTCATGTTGCATAATCAGTAATCAGTTGATATTAGAGAATTACCTTTAACATCAAAAAATGCCTGCTGATTACGCTTATGCCTCCACCACAGAAATATTCCAAAACCAAGAACAATAAGGCAGAGGCATCCTAGGCTCAAGCCAAAGGCAATGGCCATTTTGTGAGTCTTTGGTCTTCTAGAAGGTAGAGCATCTTAGGAAGAAAAGAATTTGACATCAGAATCAACACAAAGACAATTGACAACACACAATATACCAGATTATGATATATGGGGAGTTGAATAAACTGAAACAGATTCAATTTTCAACATAGAAAGATGAATTATGGATATTTATACCTTCTGTATTGTTCAAGTTCATAGACATGGGCATCAGTGTCATCCCATGGCAGTTTGTTTCTTTCTCCGTAGCACATACAAGGGGGTTTCCAACAATGCTGAAACAAAGAATATGTAGAATAAATTAGTACCCTAATAATCTATTCCGCGAGCCCACAACAGTATATATAAGAAGGAGAGATATACTTGTATGATTTGGCCAAAATTCTAGGTACAGGGCCACTTAGATTGTTGAAGGATAAGTCACTGAAATAATGATCCCAGAAGAGAAAAATCATCTTCAGAAAGACAGATAGCTGATTAAAATTGATGTATACGAAACAAAGGAAAAGGTCATGAGAATTACAGAAAAGCAAGTTGTGTCATGTTAGCCAGTGACTCTGGAAATTGCCCAGAAATAGTGTTATTATTGAGCCTCCTGAAATCATTTCAATAATCAATCAGACACCAAAGAATGCCATTTAATGATAATAGAGACAGCTTTTAAGCTCTAAGTCTTAATTCATAAATGCTATGCTTACAGGTATTGGAGGCTTCTCAAGTGGCCCAGAGAGGGAGGGATTTCTCCATTGAAGAAGTTATTAGAGAGATCAAGAGTGCGAAGCTTGGAAAGCTTGCCCAGCTCTGAAGGGAGTGGTCCTGTAATGTTGTTATTCTGAAGCAACCTGAAGTGTAACCCAAAGCTCCAATCTTAGTACCAATATGTTAATAGCAGTACCAGTACCAGTACCAGTAGCAAAAAAAAAAGAACCCTTTTAGAGCCCATTGTTATATGATTACTTACACAATCTGGAGGTTTGTTAGATTTCCTATGCTTGCAGATAGAGTACCAGATAAATTTTGACTGGGAGTGCCCCTGCACCAAGCAAAGCAAGACCGTTTTATCAAACTCTTAAAGCACACTGCAGAATAAGATAATACTGCTGAGAATTGTTCACTATTGTGCTTTCTTTCTCAAATAAGAACTTCAAATAGAAAGATAGAAGAAAGACTCACAGGCCAATGACAAGGTTCTCAGAAGAACAGGTAACCATATTCCAGCTACACGGATCAACAGCATCCCCATCCCAATTTTCTAAAACACCATGAGGATCCACCAGAGATTCTTTTATGCCCATTAAAGCTTGCACTAGAATAAGAGATACCCAGTTCAGAATTCTCCATTTTGAACTGATATGAAGCTAAAATTTTCATCCTCTCAGCAAATTTATGGGGATGAAAGAAGAAGAAATTTTGAACCTTACCTTCAAAGTTTACTCCTTTAGGAGAAAGCAAAGCATTTGTAGAGATCCAAAACCAGAAAAATGCCACAAAACACAGAACAGTTTCTCTTCTCTGTGTCCCCATTCAATTGAAGTATCCAAACCAGAAACAGAAACAGTGGACTCCTTATGGTAACCGATAAGATCAGCTATTGGAACGTTACCACTCCTCAAACGGTTGTTCTCTCTTTGCGGTGATTTTCAAAATAAAAAGAAGAACCCACTTCTGCTTTCCATGCCAGAATCCCATTCATCCAAAATCCTGTGACAGACCCAAGAATAAAAGACAGATTTTTGTTAGCATAAAGGGGACTAGCATGCCTGTCACTGAGTCAGGAAGCTGCAAAGAAAATAATTCATAATGGCTTTTAAGTAATCTTAGAAGAGCATCGTCAAATGAACAATTTGTAGGTAAATTCCAACTCGGGGAGAGAATGGTAATTCACTGGTGTACTAATCATGCACATGCCCGGAAAGAGTTTTTTATATGGCTACCACAGGAGAAAAAGGAACTGGAGCATGAGAGATATCATTAGAATTTATTAATCAACATTATTCACAAACATAGAATAAAACCACAATGCTTTCTCTCTTTTGATGGAAAGAAGCAAAATTTCTCATTTTTTTTAATCCAACAGTGAGTATCTAATTGTCTAGAGATGGGCAATTTTGTTAACTGTCTGTATTTTGTTGAATTTCTCAAAAAGCCTTGACTCATAGAATGGTCAGTTTATGTATGGGAGCTGCGGAGAATCCAACATTCCCTGAGTTTGGCCATTCAGTAAAGTGACAAGGACCTCTTTTTTTTTTTTTCTTCACCAAAGGGATTGAGAATGTGAGAATCTCGAGGAGGAAGAAGGGAGAAAAGGGTCTGAAGCGATTGATGATGGATTTGGTCACCCACTATCAACCTATGTGACCCATGAAGATCTATGTTTGCATTTTTTAATTTAAGGAAAATGTTTTTCTATGTTTATTTTTCTAACATAATATAAATATTTGGTCTCTTTTGTGCTGTAAAATGTTGGGTTTGCTTTTTAGATTCCATAAACCACTATGAGCTAACGACCAGACTTGGCCTCCTTTGGTCTTTCCACATTGCAGACAGTCATTCCCATAAAATTGTTCAAAAAGAGTAAAACTTTGAAAAGCAAAAGCTGCCATTCTCCATCCTCTTTCCATCTCTTTCTCTCACTCTCTAAGACCCACATTGCTTTTTCTAACATAATTTTATGTGTGGTTAATTTGTGATCATGAGCAATTAATACACTCTATCCCCAAAGTTAAGTCCTTTTTAACAGAGGGGCTTGCCAAGACAAGAATCCCTTAACTGTAAGTGGATATAATGAACTAGTTGCTTTTTATTTTGATTCTTGCAGTTGCTGTAAATGAAAACTATAGCCATTATGCCTAAAGAAATGCTAGGCTTACATATCTTGTTGCACACCGTTGTGTATGCACCATATTTTTGTAATTAATAGTAAAATTATAAATAAAAATAAAAATATATAAATAAATGTGCAGTTAACACTATTTTTAAAGTTTAAAAAAAATTCGAGAAGAATATTAGTTAGAAGGAATATTCCCTTCTTTTTTAATTGTGATGTTTACATGTTGGCAATTCTTCTAAAGACACTCTGAATTGAGCAAATATTGTTATCACAAGTATAAACTATAAAGGACATAATCTGTGTTTAACAAAATTCACTTGTATTTCTATTTTATGATTAAGATAGTATATCACACACCTCTTTAATTTGTATTTCAAAACTACACATGCCCTAATTTTAAATTTCTTTTCTTTTGTGTACACCCCAAATAATAATTTCACATCTATTGGTGTAAAATAAATACTTCATCTGTTTAAAATTATACGGTAATATTATTTATTTTACATCCTCAAATGATATAGTTAGGTCGTTCAAAAAATATATTCTTTTTATAGTATTTTTATTTAATATTTTATTTTTTAAGTCAAATGTTTGAGAAATCATCATAACAAGAGTAAGGTCATTTTTTTTAAAAAAAATATTATTAATTACTTATAAAATAAAAAAATAACCTTATATTTTTAAATATAAAATTTTATAAATATGATTTTATGATTTTAAATAGAGTGAGTATTCTATTTAGAAACGAGAACAATAAACAATAAATATTTATTAACAAGTATGACTCAAATATTTGAAATCAAAATCTTTTATCCTAAAACTTACTAAAGTTTCTTTTTCTTTTTTCCAAAATCTAACTAATTTATATTAAGTTGCTGGAGTCTTTTTATTAAGTGGGATTAATTTTAATCCAACAATGAGTAATTATTAAATGATATTTCTACAACATTGAATTTCTGAAATGCTAAATAAATCAATTTTTTAAAAAAACTTTATGATTAAATAATTGTTGAGTGAGTTAATTGAGAAATGGTCCATGAATTCATGTTAGATGTGGTCTTCATAACCTAGGGGCTTGTGGTAGCTTGGCATTAATCCCACAGCACACAAACATAATTACAATGGTTCTATCCCTAGTTTTGCTTAGCATGCATATGGTCCCTGAGCTCAAGTCAGTTAATTAATACAAATAGGACTGGGAATCCTAAAAGGTTCCATAATTCAACCCTTCACCCCCACTACTCTATCTACTATTAATTGCTATCAAAAAAAATAAAAAAAATCAGTCTCTCCCAATTTCAATCATGCAATGCAAGTGGTGATGTTAGTATTATTGGTTTTATATAGATTAATCTTGAGGTATCTCATTTCAGCTAATAGCTTTAGGCTATTTTTTTATAAATGAAGCTAATTCATGTCAAAGAATGAAGTAATATACAATAAATAACTCATAACAAAAATGATTTTAAAATTAGAGACAGAGCTAAAATTTGGATGAGAGTCAATATTAAAAAAAGAAAAAAACACTAAGATTTAGGGTAGTCATATAAATTTTGAGAGGACACATGTAAAATAATTATATAATATTAAAACAAAAATTAACAAATTAAAAAACCTTACCCCTGCCAATCCCTCCTCCCTATGTCTTTATAAAATTTTGAACTCAACCTTTATATGATCTAAAATATCAAGATTTAATCTGCTTCTACTACGGGAACACTTGATTCTCAATGGTTTTATCAATTAAATAATTTGAGATTTTTAAGGATTAACTTGTTAGAATCTTATGAAACTTAAAGACATCCTCCATTGATTCTAGAGAATCTTTGTTATGTCAAAATATATTTATTTTTTATGTATAAATAAAAAATTTTCCTCACTACCAGATGCCTGCGAAGTATGATCCTATAACTATTTAATCTGGGATGTCATGGTATACCTAACATAAGATTAAGTGTTAGACTTAATTTCTTTTTTAGGCATAAAGTATATAAGGCTTAAATGTCAATATGGTAATACTTGATCTTAAATTATCAAATCTGAAGCTTACAGCTGTGATGATCTTGAAAATTAATTGAGTCACCTAATTTTGACACATCAAATGAGTTTAACAAAATTTAAGTATAATAGGGTCAAAGAAAATTGACAAAATTTTGAAAGAATTTGAATTTGTATATAATTATGTGATTTATAAGAAATTAACTAATATCCCAACACATACAAGATTATTCAACTTTTTAAGATATTTACAATCAGAAAGAGATCTAGAAATTAATTACAGAGAAAAAAAAAATTTACATTTAATAAAGGGGCCAAATTTGTACAAAAATCTTACCGTAAAAAGACCTATTAATTTTATATACAAAATTAGAATGAGCCCCCTCTAGTTCAAAATCATTGATAATTTCACCAAAACCATCCGTTTATGTAATAAAGAGCATTATCTATATAGGTATTAATTAATCCAAATTTAAATTTAATGTCAATAATTCAAAATTTTTAATTAAATTAAAATAATATATACCACTTGATCAATTTATTTGGTGGTATTACAATAGCATACTCCTTTAATATATAGAACTATTAGTACATGCTATTTCTACTATAATTTCATTATCTCTTTCATAGTCCTTTTATTGTATGGATCCTTTTATTTCAAACTCTCCATTTTCAGACACAAGTATATACAATATAATTGGTCTAATAATCTTTCAATAAAGTTAAGTTTAATGTTTCAATTAATCTCTATTTTGTCTATATAATCATTTAAAAAGATTCAATATTATCTATCAAACAGTGTAAAATCAACTCTCAATGTTTTTCAAGGAGGAAGAGATGTTCTCTTAGCTTCATAGAATATGCAGAGAGAAGATATGTTAATTGTCCAAATTATGAGTGAGGATAATTTTATTTGACATTAATATAAAGATGGGATTAAGAGAACCCTTGTATTCGAGAAAGAGTAAAAGAATTTCTCATAAAAGAAAATTTTTATAAATATGTTGATTTTACACTCATTGCTGTTTACAAACCACCAGAATTCAAAAAACTTGTTATATAGATATATATTGCTATGATTTAATAGTTTTGAATATAAAATAATCTTTTTTCTTCTTCATGCATGTGAATAAAAAATCGTATCAAAAAATAAGTATTATTAGCAGCTAATATAGTTTTTAAGCTATTAATAAATTTGGTGTAATGGTGAGTGGTCTTATATAATATATATAATTATAATCTACAAGAGATAAAGTTTAAACTTTATTGTCATTATGTAAAAGGAACTATAGTACACATAATAAATGTTAAATTTTAATATTCCTATTAACTCTTAATTAAAGAGGAAAAACAATTATAAATATGGATAAAGAGTTAAGGCCGGTTTAATTCAAACTTCAAATGATTAAGTTTATTTACAAGTTTAAAATATTATCAAATATTAATTATGAATGTTTCTTTCAACAGTAATTTAAACTAGTTTACCATATTAACTTATAAGTTAAAATCTCATCATTAGTAATTTCTTTCAATGAATAACTTATATATATCAGTATAAAAACTTCACCAAAACTTATAGTCTCTGCCTCAGCCTAGACATTTATGTACCAAACAAGGAAGAGATTAGGGCCAACCCTTATTAGTGGAAGGAAATAATGGGATGAATAGGGAAAGGACCCCTTGGCGAGAGGATATATATTGGAAGGTCAATTATGCCGTTAACAGAAGAAGAGAAAAATTGACCCAACATAAGAAAAGAAACAGCGCAGTTTAAATAATACAAAATGACAAAAATATCCATGCATTGAGGACCAAGGTGTCGTGCGAACAGCTAGACTATTATTGTCCTTTCCTCACATCACCTCCGCCACAAGGCAAAGGACTCCCCCAATAAGGGGTAAGTGCTCACTGTTCACTGTTCTCCGCTCTCTCAGGACCATAATCTTAGATCGCGTTTAAGTTAACCCTCCATTTGTCCTTATCCTCTGTCTTTTCTAACCCCTTTGTCTTTCGCTACAGTGATTACTCTATAGTCACCCTACTGTAGGATACCATAACAAGACAAACATTGAACAATCGCCATATGTCCCTCATATTGTTATTCAATGATTTTTACTTTAATTCATTCAACTACAAAGCCACATAAAAAAAAATTGTATTTAATAATGATTCAACTATTTTTTTTTTTTTTAATATTATTTAACTTAAATTAAATTATTAATTAATATAATATTAGATGATTTTATTTTACGAAACAAGCATTTTTATGGCATGAAACCATTATTCCATGTTAAATTTGATTTCATAAAAGAAAGAATGATTCTTATATTGAGAATTAAGATTATTTATTTTATATTGCTGCTTAGAATTAATACTCTTATTTTTTTTGTAATTTATCCCTTTAATTGTGCTTTGTTTTATTTTTAATAAGAGTATTATTGTTCATGCATGAAACGAAATAAGTCATAATTTTCATTTTCACGATGCAAAGAGATAAGGAATCTAAGATGCAGCTGAGAATGTGAAATTCCAATAGCAATAGAATTTACATGCAAATGGGGAAGTAAAGGGGCATTTATCAATAATGAAGCAAACATGGATGTAAGGTGCCTATTTGTATGAAAGGAATGGCTTTTTCCAATCCACATCTCTATCATAGTACCTCTACCTCTATTCTTGACGTCATTTCATCATTCATCAGAGTTTTGCACATTTTGCTTTTACTGCCATATTTATCAGATTTAAGCAGTCATTGTCAAGTCTAAATTCTATATATCTACTTCTTGCTTTTGAGATAAGTGATTTCTAGACTTTGTGCCACTAATTAGTTTCTTTATTTTTTTAATCCACAATTGCCCCGCTTCATATTTGAGATGAGACTATTTAAAAAGATGGGTAATTATTTCTCTTTCTACAGGTGCAATTTCCTATTTTCAAATGAAAAACTTTAGGTACGTAATCAACTTTTATAAAACTTTATGTGCTTAAACCATATGATAAAAATTGAATAGTTCAATCTACAGAGTAAATGCGACAAGGTGTTAGTTAACTAGTAATACACTAATTCTCAAAGTATTTTAAGATAAATCTTGAATTCAAAATAATAAAATCACTCTTTTTAAGAATTTATTAATTATTGTTTCCATCTCAATTAGACTGATTAATGACTTTTTTGTTGGTAAAAATTGATCCATTATTACTCACATCTCAAATAAAAATATCAATATCGTACTCAAAGAACATAAAATTCTAATTATGTAACTAAAAAATACCGTGACAATATCGTACTCAAAGAACATAAAATTCTAATTATGTAACTAAAAAATACCGTGACAAGTGGTTCTACACGTCACTTTTATTTATAATCCCTAAATAAAATTAAGGTGTGCATTCTGTAATTATTTCTTTACTTTTTATCATGGGAGAATTTTATTTTCACCCTATCCCAAACTCATTATAATGGATTAGTTATTGACTAAAAAATTTAATTGCTACAACTTGCACTACTATTTTATCATTTATTAACCATTCATAGTTCTATGAGATAATATTGGAGACAGTTTGTAATACAAAGAATCCCATCTTTCCACCTACTTCAAACAAAGGCTTCATAGATTATTCAGCAGTCTTGTACATGAGATATTCAACTTCAGCCATGGATGAAATGGCAAGAAGCAAAACGTTGGAAGGGCCAAAATAGAAGGAAAGAAGGAGAAAAGGTCTTCTCAGAAAATAACTAGTTATCCTATGATGGGTGATATTGTAGTATAGACTGTAGTGCGTCCGCTGCCACAGGTACAGGGCTGATTTGCAAATATCTGCAGTTAGGTTGGATGTTCTGTATTGTCTTCATGTACCCATCGGCACTGTGTAGCGTCTTATATGGTATCACGTGGTTCAGTACTTGAAAATTTTTCTGTGATAACTAGAAGTGGAAACCATCCAACTCAAGAGTAATTAGTGCTAATCAATCAGATTTTCATCGACCTTTACATGCACCAAATATTACATACTAAGTATAGAAGAGTTTGTTTGAATCCAGAATTAATGTAGTCAATGACTGTACCATGGTAGTTAACAAATCTGAGCTATCTGATCGAGACGTTACAAGAGCACAGTTTAATACCATAATAAACAGTTATTTTTTGGTAAATAATATGTAAGTATCACTATAAGTTGTCATTAACACATTGATATGCCCTAACTTTAAAATAGAGAACTTTTGTAAAGCATAAACTTATTACTAAGTTCATTAATTCATAACTAATTCAGTTTGAACACAAATTTATTGCTAAGGATCACAGGGGTAACAAGACTCTCCTTATTAAGTTTTTAATACAGTTGTATTCTCAAAGCTTAAATCCAAATTTTTTAGTGAAATTAAAACCATCAAAACCAATTGATCTACGTGTTTGGTGATGGGTATGGTGTATTATATACGTAGTTATCTTGTTTTATATTTAAACATAATAATGATATACATGAAGAGAATAATTATGTAGCAATGAGGGACTTTTTGCCATTTTACACCTGGTAATGTAACATGCTTAAAATTTTTTATCTTTTTTTTTGTTGGCACTTTACGACCTTCTGTTCAAAATTTCAATTACTTATTGACTTAAATCACTTGATTAACCTCTTGATAATTTTTTTTCATAAACTATATATTATTATTATTTTTTTTTTTTTACTGAGTAGCCAGAAAAAAAGATACGAACTACTAAGTAATGAACAGAATAATGGTACCATAAATGTGGGATCCATATATGATCAAAATGTTATTTCCAAATAAAATATAAAGTTTAATTTTACTAAGTGCTTCCACGAGACATGGGACATCATTACTTGGTCATTATTACTGAGCTTCTGGACCTCCTTTGGGGATTGAATCGATCATTGAAGCAGTACTTTTTTGACACAAGTATGTCTGTAATTTACAAATATTCTTAATCTAGGGCCACTGAGATCTACCTTCTGTATAAAATATAAATTACTTATCTTCAATTTTCCTATTCTATTAACCTTTTAATAATACACTGTAAGCAATTAATTAAAACCAAGGTGTTGGTTGGCATGATGTTAGACAAGTCGAATCGTGTTTCATGTTACAATATGTCTGGTTTGGTTTAAAGGAGGCTCAGGGAGGAAAATCTCATGTTATTTGGTTTGGTTAGAGTAAAGGGGAGTGGAGGGAGGAAAACTGGGCCTGTTTGATTATATTTCTAAAAATAATTTTCTTTTTTTTGTTTTTGAAAACCAAAAGATTAAAAAAAAATTGTTTGATGTAGTATTTTTTATTGGCTGTTCTAAAAAAATTAAAAACTGAAAAACGAACAACATTTTGATGTTCTATAATTGTTGTTCTCAAGAATAAGTAAAATTACGGAGAACACAAGCTTCACTAATGGCAATATAGTAAATATGATTTTCCCTCTTCAATTTTGTGTGTTCCATTCTACAATCAACACATTTGCTCCGTCAATATGTACTTTTAAGAATAAAATATTCAAACAAGTTTTCTTGTTTTTTATTCTTAAAGAGATGTTCTAAAGAATAATTTTATAAAACTATTCTTAGGAAGAAAAAACACAAAAACAGAATCAAAATATTCATTTTGTTTTTAATTCTTCTCTAACTCCCTCCACTTCAACACAGTGTTTGCATTGAGAGATTTTTGGAGAAGTGGGGAGAGGAAAGATATTTTAAAAATCAATTCATTTAATTAAGAAAGTTGGAGACGAGGGAATGGAATATTTGAGGCAAAAATCCCTCCTCTCTCCTCCTATTCTTTCCCTCCAAACACGGGGGAGTTTTGGAGAGAAGGAAATATAACTTGTGAAATGATTAAATTATTCTTCATATAATTTGTCTCATTTTTTATATATAAGGATATAATATTAAGTTTACTCATCCTTCCCTCTTATTTTACAAATCAAACAGTAAGAGATTCCTTTGTTTCTCACTCCTCAATGATTTTAATTCCTCAATTTAATAGTCATTTTGTAATAAACATGGTTAAAGTACAATCTTGAGCAAAATATATAGGGAATTGGAATGAAAATAGAAATATCGCCCAATGTTTTGCCCTCACTACTGCTGACATCACTTTCTAACAAGAGTAACAGAAACCAGAAGAGAATTTCATTATTTGTGATTCAAGTGTAACTGGATAGGGCAAGTGTGACAAGGGGGAGGGGTTTCTTTGACAAGAAAGTTAAAGTGATTCATATGTCCACAAGATCAAAGACAGTGAAAGAGCTAACATGGGTTGATTGAGGGAACATCTTTGTCCCATTTTCCACTTTTTCTTTTTCCCCCCTACAAAGTTGTCCCATTTCTTTCTTGCTTTGTTAGAATGATGTGTTTTAACATCTTGAAAAGATTCCAAAGGTACTGATCATGATCTACCTAGCCATAAGCCAGCTCCCCTTTATGCCTGTGCATGCACTTCACACACACAATAATTCAATCTCTCTGTGGCTTGCCTTGCATCATATCCCCCCTTTTACTCCATGCTGCATGCTTGGAACCATTATTTCTCTCCCTCCTTATCCATATTTACCTTTTTCTTCTTTTTCCCATCATTGTTTTGGCTCTCTTATCTTCTGAAAAGTAAGCCCTTCAAATATTAAACCCTAGACCATTTAAGGGCTTCTTTTGTAGGTTGTTTTTTCTTTTAAGATTAAGAAGACAATGTAGTTAATGTGGCTTCCCAATCATATTTGCAAGCATTAGTAGACCATGCCATTGTTGCAAAGTCAAAATGTTGATTGTACATATTCATTCTGTGTTCAATCATTTTGTACAAAAAAGCATTCTGCAAGAAGCTGTTCTCTATGGGCAGTTCTATGCTTTCCACCCACATTTCAAACTTGGAAACTTCAATTTCAAGCAACACATTTAAATTGTCACATGATTGAAGCAGTTTGACCTACTCTATTCTCACAACGTGACATGTTTTCACAATTAAATTTTTCTCATGTCTATTAATTGAGAATCGTGGAGCATGTTTGGTTGAGGAAATAAGAAAGGAAAAATGAATGCATTCATAAAGGTATATTTGATATAGTAATTTTCGAATAGGAAAGATCATTCCCTTAAGATCAAATGAGGGAATGCTCATTCCTTCAATCAAAGAATGAAATGCCAGTTTATGTAAAATTTTCATTTCCCCTCTTTAGTTTAATCTCGGCCTCCCCTTACCAAATCATGGCTCCGACTCTAGCCATCATCATGTAAAATGGAACTTACCCCTTTCTAAAATATATCGAAGATAAGAGATTTTACTAGTTGAACTAACTAGATTCTTTCACTTCCAAAGTAGATAAGTAATAAGACACAGCATGGGTATTGTAGGTTAGTGTGACACATCACATTAAATATCAAAGGTCTTGTCAACTAATTAATCACTGCAGAAACAGGACCAAACCCACAAAAGGATGATTGATTAGTTAAATAGGTCTAAATAAAAACCCGACCTGTATCATAGTATGACTCACTCACAGGCTCAGTTCAACATGTGAAGTGCATAATAAGGATTAGAGTTCTTAATTTGTTTCATAGTTTCTTTTTTTTTTTTTTGAAAAAAAAAATTAAGTGAATTATGTTTCGAACTTTCTAGCCAACGCTTAAGACTCAGAAAGTATTTACAGTTTATAAATACGTCTGCAGCGAGATATTTGTTCACAGTTATGGTCCCATGCATATCCTCCTTCCCTTGCAGCTAAAGTGAAACAGACATGAATGCAAGCAACAGCAACTAATCATACACAAGGTGGTAGCATTTTTTGTCACATTATCTGTAAGAATATGACTTGGCTTTTGTTCCTTACCTGCAATTCTGTAAGCTGTTCACAAGATAGACTCAGGGTGTCACTGCAGAAAGCTCCAACAAACACAGGCACTTGCAAAATTTGTGGAAAAACTAAAATTCTTGATGTAACAACTAATAACAATGTTTAGGAATGACAAAAAACAGAATATTAAATGCATATATAATTATTCATAGCTTTCTTTGGTCCTTCTCATCACGTTTTGTTCATCGATGAGTCTCACTCGACCCATTTGGCCACCAAATTGACAACATTGTTATGGCTACTAAAAAGTTTTATGTTCATGCAGTACAAAACAAAATAATTAAATTATATAATATAAAGTTCATTATTTTGTTTTTGAATGTTGCAGTAAAATTGGAATTTTTGAAGAAGCCAAATTATGAAGCAGATGGTGATCAACTAGATTTGTGGCAAAAGAACATAACAATATATATTATCCACTATGTTTTAATAGAGATTGATATCATTGGTTATAAGTGTGCAGAAAGGTTGCAGAGGCCAAGAAAGATTCTTGTTGAATATAAAACACAAAAATTGATTATGAGCTAAATGGGATTAAGAAACCAGACAAAGATCATGCGCATGCTATGCTTATTTCAGAGACAAAATGGAGAAATAAAGTGCATTTTTTGAATTCCCTCCCTCTCTTAGTCCCTCCCTTTATGGCCTTTCTGCTATGCTTTAACAACCACTTTATTACTTGAGAAGTTGTGCAATATGTTTTCAAAGAACAAAAAGCAAATATGCTTTGGTCCCCCCCACCCCACCCCTCAATAGCTTCTCCTTCTCTCCTTGATCTCTTACACCAAATATTTTGAAGGGTTATGGACAATTCCCAAAGTTTAAGCTAGGCCAAGAATGATTTTATATCTAATTAATACACCCACATACAAATTAAAGAAGCTCCGGTGCTAAAATAAGCATTAATTTAACACGTACTTAAGTGTTAGCTATGAGATAATGGTTTAAAAAATCATTTTATATCTTAAAATAAAAACTAAATCATTTTGATATCCAAGTTTGATTATAGTCTAGATTTCAAAACATACTGCTTTTATTTTATAAATTTAAATTTATTGTAATAACTATACAGGATTTAAGTCCATAATTTATAAAATGCCTTAAAATGAACTTAGCTCCAAGCTTCTTGGTATGCTCTGCTTAATTTGATTGGTAGTAATAAAATACACATATTTGTAGGTTAAAGCTCCTTAATAAGTTGTTTTGACTAGATAACTGCCGTCCGGCCGCATTATACCTTGCTTAAGAAACATAAAAGCAAAAAGGGTTCCCTCAAGCAATGTGCTGCGGACAGGGAAATTAATGCTTTCACACGTTACAGATTTCTGTGTTTTATTTGATGCATCTTAGAAACGTTAAAATTTTACCTTATTATCATATGAAAACATGAATTTTTGCTAACTTTATGAGAACAACGAAAAGAGAATATCTTTGCTTTGAAAGAAAGGAAACGAAAAGGAATCTTATTAGAGCAAATTTTAGGTGGTTGCCCTAAAACAAGGAATGAGATTTAGGTGATTGGAAGTTTGGGAATTTTGATTTGGTTTCCTAAATTTACAAGTTCTTTGAACCTCAATATTTTCTAATTGCAATTCTTCTACTTGTATGGCTAAGTTATTTCTTATGTACAGAAACATAAATTAGATAATTAACAAAATCAAATCAACCTTAGAGTTGGCTAAGGATTTGCTAGTTTCTAATTCTGTTCCAAGTAGGCATTAGTTTCATATCTAAAGATTGTAAAAAAAATTTAGGATTAATTTTTATCAATATGTTTTTGTTTTATGAAAAAAATTATTGTTTAAATTATTATTTTTTATAAAAAAAGTACTTTTATAAGTTAAAATTTTTCTTTTTATTTTTAGAAGCAAGCCCGAAAAATATTTCTTTTTTTTTTTTTTAAAAAGCTAATCTAAATATACCTAAGTCAAGAAAAAAAAAACTTAAAAAGAAGGTTCTTTGGTGGGTTTTTTTTTTTTTGGACATGGCCTAACAAGAGCTAATTGGACTATGATATTGGGGACCCATCTACAATACTTGCATAAAATGGGATACTTTGGTGAATTCTTTTGCGTGTGGATAGAAAATATAGGGTGTGCCAAAAGAATTCACCTGGATTGACTCACATGTCCATGCCAACGATGACCATTCAAATGTGCACCAAATAGTCCTAACAGTGTAGGACTTTAAGACAAAATGGTCCTAATAGTATGCAACTACAAGACAAAATCTTATTACATAATTATCTTCTAGATAATTAATTGGGAAATATACAATATCGTTATCACTCATTTATCATTATCTTGCGAGAAAAGATAAGAGAAAAATTGACATAACGGCCTATTAAATTGTATTCCACAAAAACATAAAACATAAATTTGAGTTTTACTATTAATATTGTTAATAAGTAAACTTAATTAAACTTCATTCTAACAATTAAAATAAATAAATAACACTAATTTTTAGTTTTTTTTAGAAATTTTTTTATACTAACTCATTCGCATGGGAAGGGGTTTGAAACCAATATATAAAATATCAAAAGCTTATCTTTTAAACCACTTTTCAAGTAAATAAATAGAGCTACTTGGCGGAATAATTTCACTCACAGTTTCAGTAACCTGGAAAGTGAAAAAGCCTGAGAAAACACCCCCTAAGTTTACACTCTTAGGTCAAATTCACTGCAGCAAAAAGGAAAATAGGAACTTAACCCTGTGGCTGGAAAATGTCAGATACATATTTCTTTTTGGTGGATACCTCAGACGCATATTTCAACGAGCGGGAGGAAAAGAAAATTATCAAAAATAAATTCATCAAAATTACTAGTCAGTAATCACTTAACACTTATGATCTCAGATATAGAAATATGTCACAAAAGAAGGAAAAGACAAGAAAGAGGAAGGGAGAGAGGAATGAAGGATTGAGAGAAGAGGAAAATGATTTTTATTCATTCTGTTTCCTGTACAATTCTGGTTTATAAACAAACCCATCAGAATATGGTAACTAAAATCTGCAGAGTGGCAACAGAATTAACAAATGAAGTAACTGAACAACTGCTAACAGAATACAGGAGTGCTCTAATGCAATGCTCCTCACACTGACGCATCATTAGTGACAAAACAACATGGTACATGTTAAAGACAATTGCAGAGAAGAAAAGTTTAAGAATGTCAGATGTTTCTGTTATTTCTTCTACTGAAAGCTAGGATTTGGATGGATGACAAAAGAATAAATTCTCACCAAAATTTTTGAACAAATGCCATTCCGAGTTTCTTACAGTAAGAGACGCATTCTGATAAGCTTATGCATCCAACTTACCAGAAGAAGCGCCTTCTGTAGACTTCATGGAACAAAAAAGATTCAAGACTTCAGCTCGGTTGCGAATGGAAGTGGACATTTAGAAGGGAAGTTTTGAGCTTCTTCATGCCTTCCACACTTGAAAAAGGCATCAAACATACGGAGAAATACTGACTCAGATGGGAACTTCTTCGAAGTCATCTCTTTGAGAAACAGAATGGCATCGTCACCAGTTCCACTCTTTGATACATGTTCAACAAATGGATCAGCAAAAGGTGGGAACCCATGGCTTCTCATTATACCCAAAATTTTGACAGCATGTGTAAATCCTCCCCGAACCAATAACTTGGTTATCAGCAACTTGTAAGTAGAATGCCTGGGCTTTAACTGATTTTCATGTACAAGTTGACAAAGAAACTTGGATGCGTCTGTTGCCCTGTTCCGTTGGCAATACGCATTCATTAGCAATTCAAAAGCATAGCCAGCAGAAGAAACCACCTCTTTCTCGACCATTGTTTGAAATGAATCAAAAGCTTTATCGAGATTCCCGGCTACACATTGCCCCTCAATTAAAGATACCAAGTCTTGCGATCTGGATAAGACCCAGATGCCCCGATGTTGTCCATAAACTCACTAGCTTCTTCCTTGTTGCCACCAGGACCAAGCCGAAAGGCAATTTTACTTTGTAAATTCCCACTAGCTACAAATCCATCCTCGTCCAATGCTTTCAAAACCTTATTGCAATCTCCAGTCCTACCAACACTGGATAGAGATTTTAGGATGGATTC
Source organism: Bauhinia variegata (assembly GCA_022379115.2). NCBI lineage: Eukaryota > Viridiplantae > Streptophyta > Magnoliopsida > Fabales > Fabaceae > Bauhinia > Bauhinia variegata. The sequence continues at coordinate 17,267,751 of CM039428.1, read as the reverse complement.
AACCATAGGATTTGTCAATGCATTCCCACTTCCTGTAAGAGCCTTCACAACCCTTGAAAATAAACTCATATCTAACTTCTTATCAGCCACAATCTTCCTGAGTAGAAAGGTGCAGCATTGTGGTGAAGGTTTATTTGAACCAGCCATTGCAAACTCATATAAGTCAACAGCGTCCTTCATAATTCTCCTCTTACAAAACCGTCCCAAAACCTTAACAAATGTTTCAACCTCCATTTCATACCCTTTGCTCCTCATCTCATCAGCAACTTTCCAAAATCTATCAATTGTGTCTTCCCTTCCTAACACCCTTGCCATTGCATTATAGGTAGATTCATCATGCTTAAATTGCCCACTTTCCTCCAACCACCTAAAAAATATTAATGCTTTACCTGGTTCTGTACCAAAATTTTCCAAAACCAGCTTAACATTCTCACTCGAAAAGACAACGTTTAAATCCAGAATTTGCTTTTCAACATCATCTCCCCATACGTTATGCCTCACAATTTTCAACATTCTCAGTTGAATTATCCGTGGATCCTGGTGCAAACAAAGATTTCAACTTCCAAACATCATTATCCAATCCACCGTTTTCAAAGCTTTCCAATACCTTGTCACGTACACCTCTTGATACCCCATAACCCTTTTTCTTCATATCTTCAACCAAGTCCCAGAACTCCTTGACTAAACCATTGACACCCAGAATGCCCAACATCAAATTATATGATTTTGAGCTTAGCTTCTCACTGTCACTCTCCAAAACCCAGTTAAAAAACCTCCTTGCAACTAGAATTAAGATGCCCTAAAACCTTCAACACCGTATCATGGTTAACTAAAATATCATTCAAAACTACTTCTTTCTTAATATCATCGAAGTCCATTTGCTTCGAGAATAAATCAACAATAAAGGCATGATCCGGTTCACTCTGCTCAAGTACAGGCTCAGAAACGTAATCACGAGTGATGAGATTTAAAGGGTTTACAAAATCTATGAACCCAGAAAAGGGCGATGAAAGTGTGTCATTGATAGAGCGATGATGGAGAAGTGAAGTGAGAGAGCTAAGTGATTGCAGATTTGGATTGAGATGTACCTGAGACTGCGAGAAGTGCTTAGAAACATGAAGGGCAGAGAGGTTTTGAGAACGAAAAAGAAGAACCCGCCATGGATATCTCATTTCTGCAATCCGGGTTTTGACCCGAAGGTTCAAGGAAACGCAGAAATTAAATCAAGTGAAATGATAGATATAAGAAGGGTTTTACGGGGATTTGGATTTTGACTAAATCGAGAGACGTTACTCTTACCCTACTATCAAATCATCAATGCCATGAGACGGTGACGTTTAAACGAGTGGGCTTTGTCTTCAGCCCAGTGGCTATTTCTCATAGCACACCCCATTTTTTCATGGCACATATCTCATACCAAATTTATTCGCCAAAATACCCCCAACCTAATGGGATTTTTGGATGGTAGTTAGTTCTTTGTTGTCATCTCCATTCGCTCGTGCCCCCAGCCATCCGACGAGACAGCCACTAGGCAGAACCACCACCACGAACAACTAACGCCACCAAACATCCACCGTTGCAGTTAGTTTTTTCTTTTTCTTTTTCTTTTCTCCGCAAGCACACCCTTTGATGTTGTAAACTCTCACTGTTGAAGTCCATGCTTATACATATTTCATAGCTTATGAACTTTAAAATTCATATAAACAAATAACAATCTATTATCATATATGTATTGATTAAATTGTATGGACTTTGAAGTCTATATTAGTTTCTTATATTATATATAGACTTAACAAATTTTAATGCATATTAACTTTAAAATCTAACGTATACATATTTCCTAACATATGAACTTGAAGTTTATATGAACAAATATCAATTCAATTTTATATTTGTGTAGATCAAACTTTATGAACTTTGAAATCTAAGTAAATTATATCGCATAAGGACTTTGAAGTTCATATATACAAATTTCGTATCGCATGTACTTCGAAGTATAGACTTCAAAATTTTCAAAGAATATGAATTTCAAAATCTGTATTATCAAATTTGTCCTTTTCTTCCTCTTGAGGTTTGAAACCATAGTATTTTATAGATTTCAAAGTCTATTTCATCTATGGTCGGATCTAAATGAAAAACTTAATTAAATACACTTCTCCTCTTCAATATTCAAACTTAAACACAATACATAAGCATAGGAAAGACGAAAAGAAATGTCTTTTCGTAATTTCAACCTTCAATCCACACCTTTCATGATCCCCCAATACCTCAATGAAACATGGGGATATGAATTTGAGGTAAAGAGAGGAAGAAGACGAGGTGTGTGTGATGGAATTTTAATCAAGGATGTTTTAATCTTTTTATAACACTTGGGGTATGTGTCAAAAAACATGGGTGAGCCTTGAGAAATGGCCTTGGTCTAAATCGAGCCCACAATTTTCCTTTTTTTTTAAAATTTTTTTTATTCAATTTCGAAAATAAATCTAACGTACGTACAATATATCTAATAATAAAGATTAGTTTCAAGAAATGCGTTATCCTGGAAAAACTACTTTCTCCGAAAAGAAATTAAGTGTCGTAATATCCTAACACTGGTAACGTCTCAAAAGATTTGACTTTTTCTTTAAGAAAAAATGACAATTAAGAAAATGAGTTTTAGCTTCTTTTTTTTTTTTTTATTAAGTTTTTTTTTCCTAAAAAAAACTCTAATTGTTCAAGAGAAAAATTATCGTAAGTACACCCAAAAAAAAAAGAAAAAGTATCATAAGTACTCTATAAAGGTATATTTTAATTTAACTTTTTCTTTTTTTAAAAATAAAACTCTGCTTGTTGAAGAAAAAAACGCATCGTAAGTCACTAATAAAATATCTCCACATTCAAACTCTAATTCTCGTTACTCTTCAGATATCTATATATATCTATATGTCATATCAAACTCCTTCACATCTCAGCTTGAGCAGTCTCCATTCTCTACAAATGGACTCCAAGAACCAAACCGTTCTGTCTTCAGTAACCAGTGAAGATGATTCCAATAGTTGCATAACTTCAACAAAAACAATTCCTTCAAATGTCTTCGACCCTGAAGCAAACGCATCAGTCTTTCTTCATACTGCAGTTGAAGAATTCAATCCTAGCCCTAAACATGAAGAACAAAGTGATGTACATAAATTTCTCAACTCCTTTCCAACTGGGTATAGATTTCGACCTTCGGATGAAGATCTGATTTTCTATTACTTGATGAAGAAAGCTAAGAACGAACAACTGCCACCAAATCTTATTGCAGAAGCAGATGTATACAAGCACAGTCCTGGATATTTAACTGGTATATGTTAACATCAGTTTTTCTTTTTATTTATTTTTTATTTTTTGTCATAGAGCTAGCTCGCGTATGGGAAGAGAGACGGGTGCCAGGTTTGATCCCGGTATGTGAGGGGCTGGGTTTGAGTTCAATGTTCATACCAGTTTTCCCTTATATTCTCTTTTATAATTAATTGTTTTTTGGCATTTTTTTTTTCTTGATCTACAGAAAAATACGAGGAGAATGATTATGGAGTGAAGGAATGGTATTTTTTCACTCCAACCCTAAGAGATAGAAGAGGACAGGGGCCGAATCGACGAGCTGGTGATGGTTATTGGAAGACTACCGGATCTGGTATACCAGTTCATGATGGAAATAACATCGTAGGATTCAAAAGAAAATTGTTTTACTTTGGAGGAAAACCTCCAAGGGGCGTTAAAACGAATTGGATTATGCATGAATATAGACTGAATGAACCTTTTCTAGTCTATCCCAGTGATACCAAGGTAGGTAATGGTAATTTGTATAGTTAGCTTAGTTACATGTAAGCATAACAACATACATCTTGATATACACAGAATGGTGAATTTAATGTTTTGTTGTGTAATGAGCATTCCTTACTTAATAAAAAAGATTTTTTTTTTTTTGCAGCAATTTATACTACTTAAGAGTTCAAGCAACTTTATTGATATACATGCTGATTTTTTTTTTCTTCTTTTTCTTTTGTATATATATATATATATATATATATATTTTTTTTTTTTTTTTAATAGAATGGTCATTTCATTTCAAGCGTCATTCCTAAGAATGAATATTCCAACTGCTTTGTCATTCTTTTTGAACATATCTTTTTTAATTTGCTTCAAACATTTTAACAAGTGATATCTTAGGTTTTTTAAAGCAATTACAATATCAATTAGATACTAACCAATGAAATAGCTTGGAAAACTATTTTATTCTCTATTCTACGGAATAGAATAGTATGTTATATTTCAATTCTTTGATTTCTTCGTGTAGGGATCTAAACCTAAGTTGGCTGGTAAGCTAAATTAGCTTAGCTCGCTAATGGCTCGATAAGCTAGGTTCAGCTCTAATGAGCTAAGTTTAAGCTTTTATAAGTTTGGTTCATTAGCTCGTGAACTAACTCATTTGTATATGTTGCATATGTATTATATCATTCTTTTTGCTCCCTCACATTATCGTTAATTTAAAAAAGGACCTTATGTTTCAAATTAAATAAAATGAATTTTCACATTTTAAGTCCAGAATAAAAGTAAACATTAGTATAGACAAAAAACACTTCAATAAAATCTACTTTTGTTCTTGGCTTGAAATGTGAGGATTCATTTTTGTTTAGTTTAAAATATTAGGTCATTTTTACAATTGGTGATACTGTGAGAGGGTAAAAAAAAGTTTTTTTCTATGCTATATCAATATATTATTAAGTATATAAAATCTTTATTTTTCTCATAGTCCTTGATACTATAGGTACATAAGGCTTTATCTAATTTTATCAAGCATACATGTTTTATAAAGTTATTTTATTAGTATATATTTTGCTTAATTAAATTATCCCTTGAGCTAGCTCGAGCTCATGAACTTTGAACTGAGTTGCTAAGCTTGAGCTCGACTCATTTCCATCCCTACTTCTATGTACTAAATTGTGGCATAAATTCAATGTTGGATTCTACCATCCTGTTGCTTCATAATGTTCTGGAGTTTGTGGATAGTTGAATGAGAAGAGATTCTAATTAATCCGTTGTTTATTAGACAAGTTAAGTATGTAAATTGAGTCACGTTGACATTTTCATGTTTATAGATTGAAGAAGATAATTAGATAACATGATATTATTTCATATAGCTAAAATTGATCAAAGTAATTTGGTCTAATATTGAAAAACAATTCAATATTTTCATCATATTCATGCATGCTATCTACTTAGTATTTAATAAACTAACTTGTTTTCTTTCAACTTTTGTAGTCGTGTGATTGGGTTTTGTATAAGATTTATGAGAAGGGGGACAAAAAGGAATCTCAGAGCAACAATGCAGCTGACGTTGGCAATGTAGGAGAACAGAGTGATGAGTTGCTATAAGCTGCCTTCTCAACCGCATCGTCCGTTCTATCATTGTAGATAGACGTCAATCGTTATAATTTGCAACCTAATTTCCTTAGGCTTTGTTGTCTTTTTTATGTTCCCAATCTTTTTCTTTCATTCTATAGAACAAAATGCTTGATTTTTATGTGTGTAATAGAAGTAAGGAACCAATAAACATTGCATGGCATTTTCATGCAATGGAACGAGTTAATTTTAATTGATAATGAAAAAATATATTTTGCTTTTCTAGCAATGGCACAACAAAATATCAACTTTACCAGTGGTTGTTTGTATGTACCCGCAAGCAATTACCTGTTAACCATCCAATCGGCTTAGCTCGTCTTACCACCTCTGCATAGACTGCAAGTTGTCACTAACCTCTCTGAATCGGTAATCCAAGTTTTTGCAGTTAGAAATAAATATTAGAAAAGTCTGCAATTTTGATCCCTGCTGAAAGCAAACATTATTTTAAAAAATAAGAGCGTGCCGTGGTTGCAAACTGCAACTAACACATTTCTTTTAAAAAGAAAACTATTCAATTCATTTCATATATTGGAGGCAGGACTACTTGCACATATAAACACTTGCTTTCTTCATCATAACAAAAGCTACATAATCAAAACCTTTTTTGTCCAAACAACCATTCATCTACAGAAAACTCCATAAAGATGTGTACTTCACTATATTCTCAAGAATACCTCTTCTGCAAATACATACTTTAGTCAAAAAATTTAATTAATACAATTTAGAACATTGATTTATAATATTTTTTATATTTTGATCAATCACAAAATCATGCAACAAACTATAACACAGAAAATTGTGTCCCTAAATTAGTAGCCAAAACAGGAAGGAAAAGATAATGATCCAGACAGTGAAAAGAATTCCAAATTCCAATCTCCTTCCAACAAATATTCTCAACAAAGAACTCTGCTTGGCAGTCACAGAAAGAATGGATTAGATTAGATGATGATAATAGCAGTAGTAGTAGCAGCAAGTTTTGGTAGTTTCAGACTTGGAACCACTAATGTCATCTAGCTATTAAACTAGACCAACAGTTAAGTTGGTAAGTCCCTCTGGCATGTTTGAACCGCTAATCACATGACAAGCTCATGCTTACCTTCAGAGAAAAAGAGGCCATAGGAAAGATTAATAAACCAACGAAGAAATATGAAGCAAACATTTCGATCCAACGCGCCACCTGCAAAATATTCATCCTGAGTCATTTGAATTATGAAGATATTCTTTTATTGAGACCACGATTAAACTCCATGATATAAAAGAAACTTATAAAAAACTGTAGGCCAATAAACCATACAAAGCAACCACATATGCTCTGTTCAAATGTCTAACATAAGATATTTCAATTAAATCATATATAGATTTTAGGCAAAAGTACTGAAAGATATGGCCTTGCACCAGACCAGATCATATCAATAACTAGACAATAAATTTTACTTCTGACTCAGTACATGAGGAGTTGAAAAGTTCCCCCCCCCCCCCCCCCAAACACATTATCATGCTTTACCAAACACAAGCAATTAGATTCGGTTCAGGGATGTCAAATGAACATAAACTGAAAAAAGCTTAAAATTTCAGATTTTGATGCAAGGGTAACCTTTCCCTCAATATATATTTCACGGGAATAGACCTAAGATAAGTAATTGGTAATTACAGGCACCCAAGTATCCTAGCATCGAAGGTTACAAACTAGAGATACGGTTAACTTACAAATCCTTTAGCAACAACAACAGCCAATACCTGCAGGAATTCTTCCGGCTTAGATTTATGGGAACAAAAAATAAAAAGAAGCCAATTGTTAAAAAACTTAAAAGAATAATGATTCAACAACAAAACCCTCAATAATGCTTGGACAGATAAAAGTTTTTTTAATAAAAATTGATCATAACTTCGATCTTAACACCATGAATCAATATTCTAAAAAAAAAGTGTTTAAGGAGAAGCAGAAATCACAAATAACAAAACAAAAAAGGAAAAGTTCACTAAATTATCAAATGGCACAACAGAGAGAGAATAAAGGTTCATCGAAATAAAAAGAAAATGAAATATAAAGGGAGAAATTTACATGTGATCTTTCCAATGTGATCTTTTTAGATCGGCATTATTCTCATGTTGAAACCCTCCCACTAAGAGGGGCTACTGCTAACCGATTTAGGCGTCCTCAATGATATATACTCAAACCCTCTATGTCAAGAGGAATATAAGCTAAATAAAATATATTAAAAAAAAATAATATGTGTGACTCAATTGATAAGTAAATTGAGTTTAATAATTAAAAAGTTTTATAATTTTTAAAGTTTGAATTTACAAAAAATTACATATCTAAAAAAAAAAATTTTAATCGTTCTTCATCTTTAAATAAGATCTTTAAATCTAAAATTATTTTCATTATTTTTTAATTTTTATTTATTAAAAAATATTTTCCCTTATTTTTCATTTTTTATTGTACATTTTTTTGTTATTTTTAAATGATAAAAAGGCAAAAATAATATAAAAATAGAAGTTGTAAATGCGATAGATGTTATTGTGATAGATAATGCTTCTTTCTAATTGAATCTAATTTCGATGATGAAGAAATATATAAATAGAAATTGTAAATGCGATTAATCCTTATTAATTAATGAATAATCATGAGATCTATAACTCATGCATCTTTCTAAGACAAAACATCATTCACACGGATCCTAAAAAGGAGCTTCAACTATAAATTACGGGGGAAGACTTGACAAAACAAAATTAGAACTCTTAGAAGATCTCTTCTGTGTTGGAAACAGAAAATGCAAATATTACAAAAGGGGAAAGACTTTAGTTATTGTTCATTGCATCCTTGGCAGCATCAGCAGCTCCCTGTGCCTTGTCCTTCATTTGCTGACCACCCTACACATAGTAACAAAATGAACATTATTATTATTGTCCACGAATACAATAACAATAAATTTTATCCTATTAATTTTGATTGATTTACACAATTTTATTAAACTCTATCAAAGACTAAAATTTTAAAAATATTATTAACTCGTATAAATGAATCATGAAATCAATGAGAACCCACTTGTTGAGTGCATGATCCACGCATGTTGTAAATACTATTAATCTAATTCAAAAACCTAAATTAATCTAGAATTCCAGACGACAAATCAAAATATGAACCTCTTCCATGGATTCTTTAGCAGACTGAGCAGAATCGGCAGCCCTGTCCATCAAATTGCTGGTCTTTTCCTGCAATGCACCCCAAAATAATACATCATTATATATAGTTTGTACTATTTTGTTGCACTATAGTTGTGCATGTTAAAATTTGGTACTAAGAGTTTTATTATTTTTATAATTTTACTGAACTCGAATATAAATTAATTAATACTTAATATTATTCTAAATACCAAATGATTTTTACCAATGAAATCTTAATTTCAACTCCACATGTAAAACCTAATCTGATAAATAAAACAGAGATGAAATTAAACACACCTGAGCTTGGCCCTTGGCCTCTCCAGCGTTGTGAGCCTCCTTGGTCTGGGAATCCATCTTCTTTGAATTGATATATCGAAGTGGAAGATCAAGAAGTGTTTGTTTGAGTGTGAGAATATTGAGATGCATATCCCATCTCCACTAAGTTGTATATATAGTGCCCTTAAAGCACTCATTCCATTGCTCTTCAGTTGGTCTAGTCACCCAAATTTTAGCTTGCCATATGTGTGGTACCTTAAAAAGTGCTTTCAAGGACACATGTCCTATATATGATTCTTGAGAGGGGCACGTAAAACGATTGGCCACAAACATGTGAAGAAGAATTCATTCCTATTTTTACAGGTAGAGGTTGTTGTTAATGTGAAGCCTCCCATTGCATAGACAAATTCTAAGTCAAGGCCAATGGATATTGACCATACAAAGACTCTTGCATAATACTCTTGGGTTAAAAAAAAAAAAAAAATCCTTGCCTTTATTGCTATTTTTCTATTTTGTAATTCAAAAATAAATATTCTGACATGAAACTGCATTTAGAATTGTTTTTTTCTTAGATGTCACACATACAACACAATTATTTGTGTGCCCACATAACGGTGGTAGTGAATTTTGTGGCCATAGAAAGCCAAGAAAATATCCTTACAAGTTGGATGGTCAAAATAAAGAAAGACATAAAGAATTATTTATAATTATAAAACATCTATCAAACTTACAGAAAATTTTTATCGAACTACTATTTGATTAGTTGAGCTTTCAATGGATAATAAAAGCAAATTGCGAGAGTCCAAAAAATGAGAATACTAAGATATGTGTGACCACATTAAAAATATAACATAAGAAATGATTGCATATTAAGAGAAATTGAGGTGGCACCCATTGAGGTTGACATAGAGTAATATGACTAAGGTAGCTCCTATTTTTCTTTTCTGAGATTCCAGAGATTAGTGATGATAATCTTTCTTTGAAAAATGTATTTAAACACTATTTACTTACTAACTGAACCATAATAATTAATAAACCCTTCCTGATATAAATGGTATTGTTACATAAAGTCCTTTAATAGTGCCTGACCGTAAATGTTCTCTAGAATAGATCAATGGAATATCATTTAAGAAAAGTGCACAAATGTCCGTATTAGCATGGTTTCATATGAGATTTTGCAGTTTTCTATATTTGTGATTGTAAATGTTCTATGCATTACTCGTGAATCAATTATGTGGCTTTTCTTAGATATCAATGAATGTAAAATTTTATTCAAGATTCTAGTTAACAAAAATTTTCAAGAGAGGGATCAACATATGCTATCACATTATAAGTTACTTAATTTAAATATTCAATAACTCAAAAATTAGTGTTCTTAACCAATTAGAATTGAATAGCGCAGGTAATGACACAAAGAATTAGTGTATTTATTGCGATATATAATGCTTCTTTCTAATTGAATCTGCTATTCAATGATCAAAGACATATATAAATAGAAATTCTAAATGCAATTAATTATTGATTAATGAATAATCCTGAACTATATCTCAGGGATCTTTCTAATACAACATTATTCTCAAGCATCTATAAAGAGCTTCACTATAAAGGGAAGATTGACAAAACGAAGTTAGAACTGTTAGAAGTTCTCTTCTAGTGCTGGAAACAGAAAATGCAAACATTACAAAATGGACATCAATTTAACATAACGCCCAAGAAAACCAAAGAAGCAAGAACAAGAAATCTTAGTGAAACGTGACAGATCTCAGTTCTTGTTGATTGCATCTTTGACAGCATCAGCAGCTCCCTGTGCCTTGGTCTGCATTTGCTGACCACTCTACACACAGTAACAAAATAAACATTACTCAAGTGGATCAACATAACAACAATAAACGTTACCGTGAGGTTTGGCTATATGGATTATACAATACCATTGCTTTATGTTAGAGACTAGGTTTTCATAAATATTATTCATTCGGATGGATGAATCCATGCAATTTATAAAATAAATACAAATTTACTTCTTGAAAGTGATACCTATGCATATTACAAACAGTATTAATCTATTTTAAAGACACAGATTAATGTAGAATTTCAGACAACAAATTAACATTTGAACCTCTTGCATAGATTCTTTAGCAGACTGAGCAGAATCAGCAGCCCTGTCCAACAAGTTGCTGGTTTTTTCCTGCGATGCACCCCAAAAGAATACATCATTTTATATAGTTTGTACCAAAGTTGTATTACACTATAACTACATTAAAATTTAATAGGAAGAGCTTTGTTACTATTGTGGTTGTGCTTGGCTCAAATTCAAATTAATTTGTGCTCAATATAATACCAAATACTAAATGGTTTTGATGAATAAAATAGATATAAAATTGAACACACCTGAGTTTGGCCCTTGGCCTCTCCAGCGTTATATGCCATATTTGTCTGGGAATCCATCTTCTTAATTTGAACTGATATATATATCAAAATGGAAGATCAAGAATTTTTTTTTGTTTGAGAATGAGAATTGAGATGCATATCCCATCTCCACGAAGTTGTATATATAGTGCCCTTAAAGCACTCATTCCATTACTCTTCACTTGGTCAAGTCGCCTTAATTTTGGCCTAGCATATGTGTGGTACCTTAAAAATTGCTCAGAGGGACACATGTCCTATGTATGATTCTTGAGATGGCCATAGCGGTACCTTAAAAATTGCTCTCAGGGGCACATGTCATATGTGTGGTTCCTTAAAAGTTGTGGGAATATCCTCTTACAAATGTATGATAAATCCATGTACAATAGACCCGAAGCAGTCTGACTCTCCTCAAACCCGTCATAGAGGGAGTTTTGTGCACAGGGTGTCCTTTTATCTTTGATAGGGTAGTCTAAAGACTTTATGAGAGTTATCTAGAGGTTCTTGCTCTAGCATTAATGGCTTGGTTTCATCTGGTTAATTCTTACTCCCTTAATGGGCTGATAATTATACTAATAGGTTTTAGGGAAAATGTTTAGAAAAAAAAAAAAAAAACTAGTTATTTCGGCACTGGAATTAGTTTGCAATATGTTTGAACAGCACTGGTTCATACTAAGGGTGGCCAAGCTTATTGATAATTTGATAGGCTATGCCCATTTGCGAGGCTAAATTCCTGCTTTTGTGTACTTAATTATTGACTGGAAATATGAATTTATGAGACTACAAGCTGTATACCTTGTAGACTTTTACACCATTCGTTAGTAGAGGTTGGTAGAAAGTAATATGATTAGGGTTGCAATAACTGCAACAAATAATCTTATTCTATCAAGTAAAAGTTATAATAAAAATTGCACAAAACCATTAAACTTAATCAATAGATTTTTAGTAATATTATTAACTATGAGATTCTATTTTATAATTTGTCATTGAAGCTTGGACAAAGTTTTATGTTTGCTTTTTTTTTTTTTTTTCAGAGATTAGGGATGATAATAATGTTTTGGCATCACGAAGACACCAAAAGAGATATAATCTCAAATCCAATGAATCTTTTTTTAAAAAAAAAAAAAAGAAAAAAAAAAGAAAGGAGATTTTGCAATATTCTACGTTTGTGATTGTAATTGTTCTATATAATTAGCATTACTCATCAATCAATAATGTGGCTTTTCTTAATATTTAATGAATGTAAATTTTTTATTCTACTTTACCAAATTTTTAATAGCTAATGCCCAAGCTCCTGTGGTTAATATAGGGATTAACATATGCTATCCCGTTATTATAATTACTTAATTGAAATATCTCAATAAGTAATGTATTTATTTTCTAACTTCGTGGACCATCAATAAATTAGTGGCACAGGAAATGACACAACTAAAGAAATGATAAATATTATTGCAATAGTCATAAAATGATGCTTCTTTCTCATTGAATAGTATATTAATTCAATGATCAAGATATAGAAATAGAAATTCAAATTCTAAAGGCAATTAATTCATTGATTAATGATAATCATGAGAACTATATCTCAGATCTTTCCAAGACAACATTATTCACAAGCATACTAAAAAGGAGCTTCACTATATAGGAGAAGACTAACAAAACAACTATAGAACTCCTAGAAGTTCTCTTTTGTGAAGGTGCATAACATTACGCCCAAGGAAACCCAGTAAACAAGAACAATAAAACTTAGTGAAACGGGACAGATCTTTAGTTCTTGTTAATTGCATCTTTGACAGCATCAGCAGCTCCCTGTGCCTTGGCCTGTATTTGCTTACCACTCTACACACAGTAACAAAATAAACATTACTGTCGTGGATGACTACAACAACAGTAAGCAGATCTCACTGAGCGAAATCGAATATTAAATCATACAACTTCGTGCTCTGTCAGAGTCTAAAACTTCATAAATGTTATTCACTCTTGTGGATCAATCCATTTTATAAAATAAATGTGAACCCACTTGTTGAATGTGAGATCAATGCATATTAAAAACACTATTAATCTATTTCGAAAACCCAAATTAATGTAGAATATTCAGACGACAAATCAAAATTTGAACCTCTTCCATGAATTCTTTCACAGACTGGGCAGAATCAGCAGCCCTGTCAAAAAAATTGCTGGCCTTTCCTGCAATGCATCCCCAAAAGAATACAACATCATATATAGTTTGTACCAAAGTTGTACTGTGTACACTGTATCTGCTTTAAAACATAGTAGCTAAGAAGAATTTTGTTACTCTTGCATTCCTGTGTAGTTTGAATTTAGATTGATCGATACTAGATGGTTTTCACCAAAGAAATCTTAAGTTCAACTCCTAATGTAAAACCTCTTCATTGATAAATAAGATAGAGATGAAATTAAACTTACCTGAGCTTGGCCTGTGGCCTCTCCAGCGTTGTATGCCTCCTTGGTCTGGGAATCTATCTTCTTTGAATTGAAATATATCAATGTGGAAGATCAAGAATTTTTTTGTTTGAGTATGAGAATATTGAGATGCATGTCCCATCTCCACTAGGTTGTATATATAGTGCCTAAAGCATTCCATTGCCCTAAATTTTAGCCTGCCACGTGCTAATATAGCTTAAAATTTGCTTTAAGCTAGGGATACATGTCCTATATATGATTCTTCAAAGGGGTATCTAGAACTGCTGACCACAAACATGTGAAGAAGAATTCAATACAATTTTTAACAGGTATAGGTTGTTGCTACTGTGGCCTCCACCATTGCTGAGACAAATTCTAAATCAAGTAAACAACAATGGGCATGCAAAGACACTTGCATACTAGGCAGAGATACCCTTTAGTTAAAACCAAAAAAAAAAAAAAAGGAAAGAAAGAAAAGACCCTTGCATATGTTCTATATTTCTTGTTGTTTTTCTATTTTCCAAATAAAATTTAAATAAATTATCTGATATGAAATTATATTTAGAATTGTTTTTTCTTAGATGATTGATCTTGTTGTACTTGTCACATTAACTGATTCAGGAGATAAAGAAAAAATCATATGATGATATAAGTGGCATGTCATTTGTCTAATTTAGGACGTCTTAATGGAAACTTATCTTCCACAGATCAAAAAATTAGAGCTCTATCATTACTACCAGTGGTATATATAATCTCAGAGTAAAAATTATGTTTAACTTTCATTTCTCTCAAAAGCAAAAAGACTTGATTATCTGAAAATTTCATTTATTTTAATGGGTTAATTAAATCATAATCTAAAACTTATTATTAATTACAATTATCATTTCTACATATCTTCACATAGATGAGGATTTTCTAGAGATTTATGTATCAAAATATAAATATGAAGATAAATCAACAGTAGAAATGTCATCGAAAGTATTTTTTAGGAAAAAAAATAAATAAATAACTATACAAATAGGAATGGGCTGAAGGAATTGTGGGTAGACAAATGATAGGACCCGAGTCCTAGTGAGCAATTATTGAATCTGTATTCTCAGTAAAGTTCTTGCTCTTTCTCTGTGCTGTGTTATCTGTTCTCTGATTCAGTAACCGTTCTGCATTGATTCCTTAGTTATCTTTCAATCTATTATCATATTGGGTAGTAGTATAGATTAATAGAAGTTCTTTAGTCTTATGGTTATTTAAATGTGCTAAGTTTGCAGTTTAGATTGCTTTCTTCTTCATTTTTTTTTTTTTTTTGCAGTTGCAATGAATTAATTATAAACATGAAATGCTAAAGAATACTGGAGAATTTGAATCTAAAATCTTCTCATTAACAAAGGAAAAAAAAAAAAAAGAAGATAACAAACAATTGGTTTCACTAGACTTGTGACAGATTATTACATATCAGAAATGAAATGGAATCCTTCATCTTTTTCTATCCCCGAGATAAACTGCAACAGATATCTGCAGTTGAGACATGCAAAAAGGCATTTAGTTTGATTTGTTCATCCCAGTTGCATCCTTGATTGTATCGACAGCTCCTTGTGCCTTAGCCATCATTTGCTGCCCAGCCTACACACAGTTCATCAATAAACACAACAATTACTTATTTAATTTTTATCGCACCTGTTGCATTTAAGTTATTAAACAACATATATAATAATAATAAAGCCTGATTCCACTAAATAAAATCATGTTTTAACCTAAATCAAAGGCTATTAATCAATTTAAAAGATTGAAAAAAAGTTGACAGATTGAAATTACAACCTCTTGCGCGGATTCTTTAGCAGCCTGAGCTGTATTGGTTGCCTTGTCCATCATGGTGTTTGCCTTTTCCTGTAATATACAGAAATAACATACATAATTAAGAAAATTACAGTGACACACACCATATATACGAATAATCAAAATGAAAAATGATCTGTACATAAACTTTGTCACAACACGTAGACCTTATATAACTGAAAGAATCTGAGTTTAGTCTAGTACTGTATAATAAATCTTTTTTTTTTTTTTTTTGGTTATAAATAAACAACTTTGAATGCCCTCTATCATGAGGGATTAATTTATTCATTATAGTCAGAATTTGCTTGCATTCTTAACAAAAGGTGGGTTTAGGGTTATATATCTATATATGGGGTATTAGAGATTTTAACTTACAGAAGAAAAGGGAATCAAAAGTCAAGTGCTTAAACAGTAAAAATTTAGAGGCAGCATTATCATCAAGCCAAACCTCGGTTGATAACAAAAAGGTGACTTTTGGTTTATATATCATATTTAGTAAAATCAAAATTAAGAACAATTAAGTTGTAGCTCCAAACTAGAGTACAATGATTACCAAGAAGATTTACCTGAGTTTGGCCCTGTGCCTGTCCAGCATTGAATGCAGCCTGATTCTGGTTCTGGGAATCCATCTTCTTTAAATTGAAAATGATATAAACTGAAGATGAAGAGAATTGCTTTGATATTTGAGAATTGATGAGTGAGATGCACATCTATTTGGCTGTTGAGATGGATGTATATATAGCTTTTGGAAGCACCACATTTACTCAACACGTGTTTCTCTCTTCAACTACCTAAATTACAATTCAAGCACTTGCCTCCTAAACTTATGCTTTCAACGACACATTTCATGCTATTCTTTAGAAAGGACTTGTTGACTAGAAAGAGTTGTGGAGGAGATTCATTCCTTACCCTCCTAGGTAGGAGGTGGTTGATTTGGCCTTCGTTTTTTTAATTTTGATTTCTTGCTAAATGACACTAATCATGATGTTAATTTAGTTTTTTTAAAATTTTATTTTACCTACAAGTGTCTTTACTCAATGTTAGAGGTGAGATTAATCTTTTTTGAGGATCAAAGTAATTATAATTACATTTCCTTTAATATTATGTGACTTTTTTTAAGTTTAAACTTTTAATGTTGAACTTCCCCTAATTACTAAATTAATTTATTTATCAATTGGCCACAATTTATTACTATAATATTGATTTTATTTAACATGTCTCTTTTACTTTGATTATAATTAACTCTTGATTAGAAGACGAAACCTACGAGCCTTAAGGACAACCTAAATCTCAGTACACTTTGCCAAAAATCTATTTTATTCATTTGACAAGGATGTGACTGCACCAGGATAAGATTTTATCCAAGTGCATATGTAAACCTTATGCCATGACATTAAAATTGGCCACATTTTTATAAAGTAATAGTACAAGATAGATTGTTTAAAACTTTTGACTAATAACACTTACAAATATCACTGCAATGACAGAGAGTTTAGCGCATACGATTAAATAAAAATTTTGTCTTAATTGCACATAGTTTAATGAATGAGATTTATTGTTATTATTAGCATAATTCCTTAGTTATCTTGCAATTGGGCAGTAGTTGTTTTGTAGAAGTCCTGTAATCTTATGATTATTTAAATGTGGTAAGCTGCAGTTGAGATTGCTTTCTTCTTCATTTTTTTTTTTTTTAACAATTTAATGAATTAATTATAAACATGAAATGCTAAAGAATACTGAAGAATTTGAATCCAAATTTGTATTCTAATTAATAAGAAAATTTAAAAATAAAAAAACAACGATTGGTTTCACTAGACAGATTATTACATATCAGAAATGAAATGGAATCATTGATCTTTTTACTATCCCTAAGATGAACTGCAGCAGATATCTGCAGTTGAAACATGCAGCAAGGCATTCAGAACTGGCAAGGGAAACCAACTCCAGTTAGCTTAATGCATCCATTTAGTTTGATTTGTTCATCCCAGTTGCATCCTTGACTGAATCAACAGCTCCTTGTGCCTTAGCCATCATTTGTTGCCCAGCCTACACAAAATTAATAAACACATCAGTGTTGCTTGTTCAATTTTTATTACACCGGTTACATTTAAATTACTAAACAACAACAATAAAGTCTTATTCTATTAAATAAAATCATTGGCTAAATGAAGTCATGTTAACCTCAAATTACACCCTATAAAGCTATAAATTAGTTTGGAAGATTAAAAAAATGTTGATAGTTTGAAATTAGAACCTCTTGCACGGATTCTTTAGCAGCCTGAGCTGTATTGGCAGCCTTGTCCATCATGGTGTTTGCCTTTTCCTGTGATACACAGAAATAACATACATAATTAAGAAAATTACAGTAACACACACACACACCATATATATGAATAATCAAAATGAAAAATGACTTGTACATAGACTTTATTCCAACATGTAGACCTTATATCACTGAAAGAAACTGAGTTTAGTCTAGCACTTTGTAATTCATGTTTATTTATTTACTTTTTTTTATGAATAAACAACTTTGAATCCCCCCATATCACGAGGGATTTATCAGTTATCGTCATCTTCTGTTTGTATTCTTAACAAAAGGTGACTTTTTTTTGTCAAAATATATATGATGTACTTGGATTTTAACATAGAAAGAGAAAAAGAAATTGTACTAGAGTGCTTAAATAACAAAGACTTGTTTGAGAGCGACATTACCACCGTGCTAAACCCATTTGGTAAGAAAAGGTGACTTGTTATATAAATATATATGTACACCTGAGCTACAAACTAGAGTACAGTGATTACTAAGTAGATTTACCTGAGCTTGGCCCTGTCCCTGTCCAGCATTGAATGCAGCCTGATTCTGGTTCTGGGAATCCATCTTCTTTAAATTGAAAATGATATAAACTGAAGATCAAGAGAATTTGCTTTGATATTTCAGAATTGATGAATGAGATGCACATCTATTTGGCTATGAGATGGATGTATATATAGCTTTTGAAAGCACCACATTTACTCAACACGTGTTTCTCTCTTCAACTACCTAAATTACAATTCAAGTACTTGCCTCCTTAACTTATGCTTTCAACGACACATTTCATGCTATTCTTTAGAAAGGACTTGTTGACTAGAAAGAGTTGCGGAGAAGATTCATTCCTTACCCTCCTAGGTAGGAGGTGGTTGATTTCGCCTTCGTTTTTTTAATTTTAATTTCTTGCGAAATGACATTACTTAGGATGTTAATTTAGTTTTTCTCTTTCTCTTTTTTTTTTTTTCTTTTACCGGAGTATATTTTTACTCCGTATTAGATATAGAATCATTACATTTAAAGATTAGAGTAATTATATTTATTGTCTCAATTAATATTTTTTTTGTAAGCTTAAACTCTTTATATAATAAAAATTATTTAATTATTAAGTTCAATTTATTTATTAACCATGCTATATCTTATCATTACTATGTTGATTTTATTTAACATGTCCTTTTGTTACTTTGGCTTTATAACTTTTGATTTGAACACGAAACCTATAAACCTTAAGGACAACCTTAATCTCAGCACACTTAGCAACGGACCATTTACTTTGCAATTGAATTTGGATCTCTAATAAATAGAACCACTTCAACGTTGGAGAACGTAAAAAATGGAGATTCAAAGTTGAGACTCGACATTTTTGGAGAGATTCTTGAAACCAAAATAGATAGTCATCACAGTCATGCTGAATAAGAAACAATAATTTGCCATCTCCATCCGCTTGGCTTTGTATTATTTAGCATATATGCACGTTCAGCATTGTCAATCATTCTTTATCAGAAAGAATAAACTAGCTCCTTGACGTTATAAAACTTGGTTTCAAAACACATAATAATCACATGATTGATTCTTCAGGCCCAACTAGAAGAATTCACAAATAACAAAGTGCTATCAATCAACAATAAAGAAAACTACCCACTTGAGAAACTTTCGGTTTCAAGTCAATATATTCCCTACTTTATTAGATTTCCACTAGATGTTTATCTGTTGCACTTTAAATTCTCAGAATATATGCAAAGTGCCTAACACAGTTTGTCTTGGACATTTGTCCAACCCAACAGAAAGAATCTCTCCAATGCAATCTCCTCACATAATTGCACATTACACATTGCTGTGAATCAACTCTTACGCAATGTTTCCACCGAAAAAAAATTTGCTTTTCCTTTTCTTTTTCCTTTTTTCGTTTTATTATGGTATTTTTAAACTAAGGGTGGTCAAGTGGTGTGAGAGGATTGCCTAGTAATACAAGAGATCAAAAGTTCAAACCTCTTTGTTGTAGGCCAAGAAAACCTTGCTTTTGCACATTAAAGGAGTGTTTGGTAGAATTTTTTTTTTTTTTTTTTGTGAATTCTGAATATTTTAACTCAAGATTTTTTGTTTCATGTGTTTAGCATAATTTAAAAAAAAAAAAAAAATAGAATCCGAGAAACATGTTTTTAAAAATTCTTTTCTAATGTAAATTTCATTAAAAGAATAAGATTCTAATTTCTAAATCTTTGAAGAACAATTTAAAAACATATTTTAAAAATGTAATAATTCATAAATTATAAGATTTATGTTTCCAATAATTTATGAATCCTAAAATTTAAGAATGAATTTGTCTACCGTACAAGGAAAAATTCCCCTTGGACACATTGCACATTCAGGGGAAAAATTCCCGTGAGTTCTTGCTCTAAGATCGAATCTCAGCTAGCCCTTACCACCAAAATCAAAATTCCATGAGGCACAAAATAGTCCAGGCAGACATAACCAGAAGAAAAGAGATACTTATAATATGAATAATATGTATTCGACAATAAAATACAGGTCCAATACCTCCATTATGGAGTGGGCATCTGTTACACACTTGACAAGTCTGAGATAAACCCAGGCAATAATAGAAACTTACGATTGACTAACAAGTCACTAGACCAAACACACCAAAAGATCAAATCCAGCATATATAGAAACATAACCCCAACATTTATTTAAGTAATTAGACTTAACACACCAAAAGATCAAATCCAGAATTAGAATTCTTCTGCTTCCTCGTCCTTCTCATCCTCACTCCAGCAACATTTCATCAGAATAGACCGTGGAGATGGACAGCCTCCAGCTTTAACAAAACTACGGTATCCAACAGAACCACCAGCTCCGAGCACTTCATTGCTCATCTCTCTGCAGTTGTACCCTTCTAAGTTGAGGGGGAATTTGTCAACGAGTGTTTCACCATGCACATCAGTGTGCAAGGCAACGGAAAACTCAACCGGCTGGAAGCACGCTAAAACCCTTTCTACAAGCTCAGTCAGATTGATGTCTTCAAAATCATAGCCCACTGCTTCAAAACTTGCATAACTGAAACCATCTTCTGGGGTGACATGGATAGTGGAAATTGCACTCCCTTCAATTGCATTCATTGAATATCCACATGGATCGAACTCAAAGTCACAGATATCAGACTGAGGAAGAATCTTTCTTATCCCAGAATTTTCAGTCATCAGAGCTGCAGAACATGTATTGCTTTTGAAAAAGACAGATGCCATTTTCGTGTCTAAGCCGGTCATGCACATCTCTAGAGTGTAGGTTGCTTCTGAAGAGCACTGTAGCTCTGCACAAGCAGAGTAGATGTGCCAAATCTGTGACTTATCAGGGTCACCCATCACATATGCTTTGCTGCCTGAACCCAGGCTGCCAAAATAGCTATCGAGAACTGCAACCTCCTCTGAAA
The DNA here is from genome assembly GCA_022379115.2 of Bauhinia variegata. Classification (NCBI taxonomy): domain Eukaryota; kingdom Viridiplantae; phylum Streptophyta; class Magnoliopsida; order Fabales; family Fabaceae; genus Bauhinia; species Bauhinia variegata. The sequence goes on along the minus strand of CM039428.1, from coordinate 17,246,497 downwards.
AACTACGATGAGGGAATGGTTGTACCCCAGGAAAAATGAAGTTTCCTCGAGTGTACCTCACAGATTTCACAGCAAGGGATAGAACATCAGCCAACTTAAGAATGGCTGGGATGGACAGAAGCAGTTTGGTAGTCCCACAAGTTTTGATGATAATCTCGTAAGGATAGACAAATAGGCTAGATTCTGAAAGAACGTAAGAATCAAGATCATCATTCGACAGTGAAGAAACAATGGTGCACTCTGCTGGTTTCAGAATCTCATCCAGCTGGTCTTTACTCAAAGAGCGAAGGCCTAATCCTCTGGGATCAGTAAACATGCCAGGCTCAAAGAAAGATATCTCAAGCCTCTTTTCATAGCCTTCAAATCCAACAGCAGAGCAAGTCAAGGCCATCTTGACCCAAAGAAGCAAAATGTTACCACATACACAGAAAACAAGACAACAAGAGAAGAAACAAGGAGAAGGAGGAGGAGGCGAGTAGATTAATATAGCAGGGTGTAAAATCTAGGGGTTATGAAACAGCCGAACAAATCTCAGGATGGTTTGCGGATGCACTGCACAAGAAAACAAGATGATGGTAAATCAAAGGGCCTTTTAGTGATAATAATCTCTAATCATGAGAAGAAATGGAAAAGGAACTTACGTTGGAGTAAGCAGCAGATCTGAACTTCTTAATTCCACCGTGTGGTCGAACGTCTTCAATGATATAACCAAGAGGAGCTTCGTAGAATAAGGATTTACTACTACTAGACTTCTTCTTCCCACCTTTGGACTCCATCAGCTCATTCAGACCTTCCTGCCAAAACAATGAACCAAAGTCAATGACAGAAAGACTTCATATTTAATTTCCACAAAACTGATCAGTTTCTAATGCAACAAAACTAATTGGTTGAAACAAAGGATAGAATAACGAGATATGAACTGACAAAGAAAGACAAATCCTTGTAAGTTTAGCGAATTAACCTTGTTAGTAACTAGCAGAACTATATACAGCAACAGAAAAGCTTAAACAAGAAATAATCAGTAACTACGGCCTCTTCCTCAAAGAATGCACCACAAAGTAACAGAAGCTATATATCAAAACCAACATGTCATAGGCATGCTATGTATAAGATAATAAACAGTAATCATAAAAATTAAAAAAAAAAAATCCAATATCAAGAAGACTAATATTCTACATGCTCTTCAAAACAAAAACACTTCTATTCTTTTTATGATTGAACTAGTTCTTAACCTCGATTAGAACATGACAACTTGTTGAACAAGTTTCAAAATTGAAGAGGCATCACAACCTGGATTAGCAAAATTTTGATAATTCTATTCTTAGATAAAAGAAGAGATAAAAAAAAAATAAAAATATATGACCAAGAAATATCAGAAATAGTAAGCTTAATACACCACCACAGATGCAGAACTCTACCTCCTCACAATCCAACACCCCCTCCCAGAACAAAACAAAAGAAGAACTCAACCTCCCCACATTCCACAGCACATAAGAGCAGAAGAACAATACAAAAGCTTATGACATTCTTTTTTTTTTTTAAAAAAAAAAATGATTTTCAAATATTTTTAAATAAAAGCCATCCTTAAGTTTCCTTCGAATCATTGACATTGAAAAAAAAAATTCACAAAAAAACCAATAAATATAAAGAAAATCACCCAAAATCCTCCCTTTAATCCTTCCTTCCACTAGAGATGAAGGAATGCTATTAATCAGCTCAATCTTAATCGTCAAGAAAAAAGAGATACTTACAAATGTATACAATTGCAGAACCGATTAAGCTTCTCTGCTATCCCCTTTTCTTAATCAGAAGCAATAATCCAATGTAACCTAAACCAAAACAGAGAAGATGAATCAGCAATGAAGCCGTTTCAGAAGAAGAAAAATTCCACAGTAATCAAACGAAACATAATGGGCTTACAGTGATTCAAACAATAGGAGAACCAGAGAGCGAAATCTGAAGGAAAAATCAAGAAAACCCCAATATCTAGCCTAGAAGTCCAAGAAGAAAACAAATAGCAATTGTGAGAGGCAGGAAATAGCAAAGAATTTGAGCGTTCAAAGAGTTTCTGCGGAGTAGGAATTGTGGTTGCGCGGAGGAGCTCATTATATAGGGTTAAGGAACGTCCTTCAGATGTCGCCACGCGTCGGTATTGAAGTTACCAAAAAACCCTCTCTTTTTACGTGCTCCTCCTTTTTCTCTGCTACGCCCAAAATTTGTGAAAATCACGCATGCGGATAATGTGGAGTTTGGCCAACAAAATCAACGGAATAAATGGGCCTCTATTATTTAGCCATTACCTGAAAGAGAGATTTTGGGAAAATAAGTTTATCTTAGGTACACAAATGTAGAAAGGAAATTACTCTCAAATGTTTTCTTTTATCCTTTTTAAAAAAAAATTAGATGAGTTTTACCAAATTTATTTTATTTAAGGAAAATCTTAAAATTAAAAATTACTTATAAAGATATTTACATACAAATTATATATCCTACTCTGAAATCAAGAAAATCAATTGGAGGCACGAGATTTTTGAGTTTCAAAAATCCTAAAATAAGTAAGTAATTTATTGTTGTTGTTATGGTGTTCGTATTTGTTTAATATGAAAAGAAGATAGATAGGTATGAGGTGGCTCCCTTATTGCTGTCGTGTTTCTCAATTTGCTTTCCACGTCCATATTGCATGGATCTTGGGTCCACAGTCACTTGCTCTTCAAATCCCACAAGGGAACCTCGTGCTATGGATTTGGAAGAATCAGAAAAAGACAAAAATCTTGTATTTGTTGGAAAATCTTAATAAGATTAATATTATTTACTAATATTTCTTGGATTTTCAAAATCTGTAAGATTTATATATTCTAGTGGTGGGGATGCACTAGTAGTATCTATAGATGCAATGATGGTGGGATGCACTAGCACATGAGAGATGAGAAAATGTTAATTTTGATAAAGGGTATTTTAGACTATTCAAGAGTATGGGGTGTGTCACTAGAAAAAAAATAAACGCAGAAAGCCCATCCATCCTACTTTTATAACATAATCATGCTGCCCGAATAGCACCATGCCCAAGTTTCGGAGCACACAACTCAATATTTGGACATTCCTCGTTAACCAAGCCCACTTTTTTGGTTTAGATGAATATACGAAGAAATCCACTTTCTTTCTTTCTCATCTTCATCGTTTACCGGACACCACAGCCACAACACCAGAATTTCCACTTCATTTTGGTCAGTTATCCTTCTCTGCAGCTGGCATATCAGGTAAACTTGCAATACCCTTCTTGTCTCCATGAAATATAATAGCTCTGCCAAAATCTTTTGCTCATATGTCTCCCTTTTATCTCCAAGCTTCAAACTTTTGATTGAAGAATGTAGTTTAGTGGGTACTAGCTGATTTTCTGGGTATATATAGCTCTATTGTCAAATAGGAGGCATGGCTTGTTTATCTGCTACTCACAGTGCTAGTTTATTTTTAACCCAAGATAATAATTTGGGAGATAATATAGCACAAGGTACATATTTTGGGCCACATGGAGGTTTGCGCACCAGCTCATTTCGTTTTCCTTCTCTGGGGTTTAAGCAGTGGACCAAATCTGAACATGGGTTGCTTTGGAACAAGAAGCACGGGTATTCTAATAGGCAAAGTAAAATTACCTTGTTGAGGTTTCCTTATTATTGTAAGTGTCTGGATGGTCTTTCTCATAACAATGAAATTGAGCCACTGATGAATGGAAGTAGAGGAGACAGAGAGACTCAGTTTGGTAAAGGAGAAAGCAATAATGTAAGGAAGAGATTTTCCTTGAGATTGCGTCCGAGGTTGCGGTTATTAGCTATGAGAATGAAAAGGGTTTCAATGAAATCCATATTGAATGTGGTTGGAACTTTTATAAGGAAGAACATTAGAAAAGTGGCATTTTTCACCTCAACGTCTATTGTACTGGGGCTTTGCTTCCTGTTTCTGAAATTAACAGCATTGCCGTCTGCAAAGATTGTTCCATATTCAGACTTGATAAAGAGCCTTCAAAGTGGATCTGTTGCTAAAGTGTTAGTAGAAGAGGGATCTCGACGAATATATTATAATATAGACTCTTCGCTTGTTAAAGAGAATGAGATTTCTGGTAAAGAATCACTAGTAGATGTTGGAACTGATAAAGATATGGATAAAGTTGCAAGTGGAGATACTTCAAGAACTGGACGAATTCCAGTAGTGAATGCACTAAAGAAATTTTCAAGGACTAGAGCTTCCATTCCTGAGTGGCAATATTCTACAAGAAAAATTGATCATGATGAAAAATTTCTTCTTAGTTTAATGAGAGAGAAGGGAGTTACATATAGCTCAGCTCCTCAGTCAGCTTTAATGTCAATGAGGAGTACTTTGATTACTGTGATTACACTGTGGATACCTTTAATTCCATTGATGTGGCTTTTATATCGTCAGCTTTCTTCTGCTAATAGCCCAGCAAAGAAGCGAAAACCTCATAGCCAGACAGCAGGGTTTGATGACGTGGAGGGTGTTGATGCTGCCAAAGCTGAGCTTATAGAGGTAATTATCACCTCCTAGAAGTATGTACTTGTATTTATGTAATTTAGAAGATATTTTGGTTATCTTTCTGTTTTGATTATGAAGTGAAACTTGTTCCTAACATGAGTGTCACTTCTTTTGGGGAAATCTCCTCTGAAACTAGACAAGATTGGAGTGTACAGTTAGGCACTGTTTCGTGACCTATGTACGGGAATGTTAACAATGCTAGGTATAGTGTAGCATATTAATTATAAGGTGAAACTAGGGAAAGAAAGCAGATAATTTCTTTTCCTTGAAATCAGTAATATCTTCTTGCCAGAAATATGACAAACTATGACTCATAAGATTTTACATAGGAACAAAAGTATGCAAACAATTTGTAGCTGAAGTTCATGGCTAAAAGGTTTATTAGTATGATGTATAACAGTAATGTATTAGGAAAAAAAAAAATCTCCTAATATCTTTTAGAATCTCTAGTAATTTTTCACTTGAAATTAAAGGCTGATGGTAGAGTTATTAGCTTGCGAGTTATCGACATGGCAGTATGAAAGAAAAACATAGGAACTCCAAGTACCAGCAGCTAAGAAAGTGCCAGACTACCAGTTAATTGATGGTGCTTACACCTTGTGGCAGTATTTGTCCATAATATTCTAGACTTCTAAATGTTTTAACATCACAATTGAAATTATCAGATAAAAAGATTTATCTAGAAATCATTTCTATTATTTAGATGAAGAAACTTTTGTTATGTTGTTCCTTTGGATCGCATACAGCTCTTTACAATCATACATATTGAGATTTAGGGAGTTCTCCACATTCACATGTTTCATTTTAGTTTCTGACTTTCCTACATTAGCCCATGCCCCCTGCTGTTATGGCATGGTTATATCATTTAGCCTCTGCCCATTCTCAGAGTATAACACTGGGGATATTTGGACTAGTTTGTAAGTTCAAGGACCCTAAATAGTAACCTTTTCTAGTTGATTTGAGCATAAAACCTTTTATATTTCTATATAAAGAAAATGTCTACTCTATTGCAAATGGTACTAAAGTAGATCTACTGTGGTCTCGTGTATTCATTGCGCTGATTTTGCAGAGTAGAAGTCACATCGTTTCTGTCTATTACCTCCCTCAGTTATGGTCCCTATGATTAGAGATCACCATACTTTCTTCTTGCATCAGTACATCAAGGTTGAATTCATAAACCAATCCAAGGATTATTAGGTGAAGTTTTTCTTTGGTTCCACTTTTGGGTTACCAAAACTAGGAGTGGGAACTTCCTTCATGAGCTATTTCTTTCATGATGATAGACCAAACTGTTGCAATAAAGAGCAACCTAGTTGGGCTACCAAAACTAGGAGTGGGAACTTCCTTCATGAGCTATTTCTTTCATGATCATAGACCAAACTGTTGCAATAAAGAGCAACCTAGTTGAGACTTTAGAAGATGAGTTTGCTATACAAGTATCTTAGTTCAACTTTCTTGTCAATGATAACTTCCGAATTTTCCAGCCTGGAAAGCTTCAATCTAAACAGAAAGTGAATGGAAGTCAATTTCTGTTCTGGCATGTGTATGTGAAGTCATATCCAGTTATTCATGCAGTTGAATATGTGTCCTATGTTCAGAGAAAGTGGCTTGTGAGAACAAGAATTAAAACCATTCCAAGGTCTTCTCTCAGCTTAATCTTTAGGTTTAAAATGGTTCTTAGCACCATTTTGGGTAAGTGGTCAGAAGATTGGTCCTTGGTGCTCCTGTTTCTCTTAATCAAATTTAAACAGAGCACAAAGCGAGTTGAGCACATGGTTGTTAGTGCATGCTTTAAGCACAAACGGGTTTCATAAGGCATGTTAGATATAAAAGCCATTCCTACACACTCTCCTAACAATTCATGCTTTTAGTTTGAAATTATTCTGAAGACATTATTACATTTGATTCCAATGTCTTAAGTTACCGAAACCTTTCTTGTTAATAGTCAAGCAACTTTTTTTGTTTCCGTTTATTGACAGTCCCTTATTTGTAGATAGTTTCATGTCTGCAAGGAGATCTTAACTATCAAAAGCTAGGAGCAAAGTTGCCTAGAGGTGTATTGCTGGTGGGGCCTCCTGGAACTGGGAAAACATTACTTGCACGTGCAGTAGCTGGAGAAGCAGGTGTACCCTTTTTCACCGTATCTGCCAGTGAATTCGTAGAACTGTTTGTTGGAAGAGGGGCAGCTAGAATCAGAGATCTCTTCAATACAGCAAGGAAATTCCCTCCCTCGATTATATTCATTGATGAACTTGATGCAGTTGGAGGCAGGCGCGGAAGAAGTTTCAATGATGAACGCGATCAAACGCTAAACCAGGCAATTCATTGTCATATCTTGCATAGCTTCTTTTTTTGTTTTTATGTTTTTTTTGTTTATTGGGAAGTTGTTTAAAAACTTGAACCCATGATTTCTACCCAATTCCCACCCAACACCACCACATATGCTAGAGCTCAGGTGGTCATATTAAGGCCATGGTGACAAACACTGGTTATGACATACTTCTGAATATCTTAGGATTAGTAGAATCTTTCTATTAAAACATTATCAAGTTATCCAGAACATTAGTAGAAGTCCTTCTGGTAGGAAAAAAAGAAAAGAAAAAAAGCCCTTTTATGCAATTTTAAATTGTTTGAATTGGCTTTTGAAAAAATATAGAAGCACCTTAAGAAGCCAAAAAGGTACTTTTAAGAGAAACATGCAGCAGGATGCTTCTAAAGAAGTCGAAGCAGGTTACAATTTTCATGAAAAAATACTTCTAGAAATAAAAAAAGTTACCTTTAGCTTTTGCTTCCACTTTTATACCTCAAAAGTTGTTTTCCCCTTTTCTAGGTGCCTCTTTTCTTTTTTCAGGTAAATAAGAAAAAAAAAACAAATCCACCTTTCATAGCATTCTTTCCAAAAATCTCTAACTTGCCTGATTATTTAATGATCTCATTATATATACTTTATCTATGAACTTCTAGTTTTGATAAGTTACTTGAAATTCAAGAAACTATTTTATTGCTGTGCTCCGGATAGCTATTTTATGCTCTAAGCTGACCTTTCAAGCATTTTCTGTGTATGTAGTTGCTGACAGAAATGGATGGATTCGAATCAGAGATGAGAGTGGTTGTCATTGCAGCAACTAATCGTCCGGAAGCACTGGATCCAGCCTTGTGTCGCCCTGGTCGTTTCTCAAGAAAAGTATATGTAGGAGAACCTGATAAAGAAGGAAGGAGAAAGATCTTGGCTGTACATTTGAGAGGAGTTCCTTTAGAGGAGGACATAAACATTATATGCCATCTAGTTGCTTCTCTCACCCCAGGTTTTGTCGGTGCTGATCTCGCAAACATTGTCAATGAAGCTGCTTTACTGGCTGCTCGTAGAGGTAATAATCGATAATCATTTAGATTCAAGTCACTGTGCTTATCATAATCATAATACACAATCTTCTGCAGATTTGACCTTGATTAAGTGCTGTGACACCTAATTATACATCTCTAGTTTATGGCTGCTTTTCTTCTTTACGAAGCATGAACTCTAACACGGACACCGGACATGACATGTAGACACTAGTTATGTCAAAAATATAGGACATTGGGACACCAATATATATATTATAATATTTTGATATAACACCATGAAAAAGATATAAACAATTATATATTAAGATTAGATGTAAGTAGTTTCCTTTGTTTTTTAAGTTTTATGGTAGTGAAGGATTGCATTTCTAAACCTTAAATTTCTTATGTCATTATTTGCTAAAATTTTGAAGAAAATAAAAATTCAAATAGATGTGTCATGTGTCCTATCTAGTTATTTTATCTATTTTAAAAGTGTTGACTCAGATGTTCGAGTCATTTTAAAGTATTGGCTCAGGTGTGCCGACAAAAGATACTTTTTATCTAACTTGTGTCATTCGAGTGTCGTGTTGGTGTGGACGTTAAAAACACTACTAAAAGAAGGTGTCCGTGCTTCCTTGGCCTTTCATTGCATCCTCACATCAAATTCTGCTATTTCGATACTTTCAAATCGAAAAAATTATCCATGGTAGCAGTAAATGTTATGTGTATTTTGGATTATGCAGGTGGTGAAACTGTGGCAAGGGAGGATATAATGGAAGCGATCGAAAGAGCGAAGTTCGGAATCAATGACAAGCAGTTGAGGCCAAGCACAATAAGCAAGGAGCTGGGAAAACTATTCCCTTGGGTGCCGTCATTGATGGGGAGAAATGACTGGAAACAAGATGATTTGCAGGGACCTTTGGGTTACCAAACCATGAATGGATAGGCTTGTTTGTTGCTTTCGGATTTGGAGGTGCAATGCAATAGCAGCTTCCAAACCGTTGGAGGAGGACTGCAATACAATTGCATCTTGATTCAATGACTAAAAAGCTACTATTACACTAAAGTAATTGTAGTAGATCTAAGTCCATTGCTTTCACTGCTATTAATCCTCATATGCTTTTTAAGAATTTTGTTGTAAGTAGAGAAATTTTGATAATCACAAATGGGAATGAGTTGTATTATTTACCTTTCAAAGTGCAGAAAATATAACAGCTGCACTGATTCACAATTTCAGCTGCTTTAAGCATAAAACAGTCAATATGTACTGAACATGCTGAAAGGATAATACAAGCATCCAAGACTAGTAGCAGCTATCTCAACTTAGTGGGTCTGGTTCGCGATGATATCACCGAGATTGCGTCAGTACAATTTGATTGGATTCCCAAAGAAGGAAATCATGTTGCTCATACTTTGGCAGTGTTTGGTAAAACCTTACATGCTACTCATTGTTGGCTCGGATCACCTCCTCCACCCTTTCTTGTAGATGATTTCAACCTTGATTTCTAATAAAGTGCATATTTTTCATTAAAAAAAGAAACATGCCATTACCATAAAAGATTCACCTACATTTAAATGTGTTCTATAAAAGAGATTAAAAAAATTGTGTTTATAATTTTATATCTTTAAAAAGCCTTAAATAAAAAAAATTGAATTAGAAGCCACTGGTTGTAGTCTAGTATTCTAATGGCAAGGGGACTGATAAATCTTTACTTCAGGTGTTCCTTTAATGCTATGACAAGTCCCAACTTCCCATGCACAATTGTCGTTAAAAACCCTGACTCGTGCTTTTCCCTACCAAAAATTATTCTCTTTATTTTAAAACGTTTTTGTATAAATATTAAAAATTTATTAATTGTATAATATATTGATTATAATATTATTATTTAATTAAAAATAGAAAAAAAACTACACCCTAAAATATTCAACAATCATGGCAGTGACATGAATCCTCGTCAGAGCCTCGATGGAATATCTAAATGTGTTACATCTAAATGAATTATACAAATTGCATGTTGTAGTTAATTAATCATGTATATATATATATATATATATATATATATATATATATATATATATATATAGTTACTGTAATAAATTTAATCCCCTATTAAAAGGATTTACTTTAATTTCAAGATAAAATAAAATATTTTTTTCTGACTGGAAATTTACTTTTCTTCTCTGATCTTGAATTCTCTCAACGTGCATGCACCATCTTCGGATTTGTTGTGGAATAATTGGATATTCCCATTTGGCTTATTCAAAGGGAAGAATAAGGAATCTAGTTTTTCAAAAATGGTTGGCTGAGTGCATAAGTGCAATCAATGGAATCTTCGAGTTGGACTTTTATTTATGTCCATTGAATAAGGTAAATAAATAAAGTTAAATTAGCTGTGTGCATGCTATGCTTACTTTTCCTTTTCGGCTGCAAAGTCACTTTCTAGCTAGATTTCATTTTCCTGCTCCAAGATTCTTGGGAGGGAATCTTGATTTGCTCTCAATGATATTAATGGCACATCCACTAAGAATCTTGAGAGATTATCATCATTATTACCACATATTGTGCTTTGGGTCTATCACAAATCAAACTGCAATTTTTGCCATAGAAATTTTTTATATATAGATGTCTATTTCATGCATAAATTAAGCATAATTCCTCAAAGAATTAACTTTTCTTTTTTAAGTAGATTACATTAATTGGTTGTTAGAATTTTAGAGTTGCTTTTAATGTAATGAATTTATAGATTATTGATTCTATTTCAAATAAGGATTAGTTTTATATTTAAAGAGATTTATTAATTATTAATAAATATTTATTTTAACAAGAAATATAGTTTTCTCACTAATTTTTCTTGCTAAATTGATTTCTTTTAATAGTAATACTTGATTTGCTTGTTTATTATAAGATACTACTTGCAATGTCATTTCACCAACAAAATGATAATTTTCCTTGCCCATCAAACCTAAAGATTTTAAATTATAATTCAATTTACCAATGAGGTTGGCTCAACGAAAATAAGTTGAGCTCTAAAATATTTTTATTCAATAATTTTGAATTTAAAACTTTAAAATTATATTTATTAAAATACATTTATTGTTTAATGTTTTCTATCCTATGCATGTCTTACACTCAAAAAAATATGAAGATACTAGAAAGCAAACCAAAATTTTACAATCTAATTGATTTAAATGATTTTTTTTTAGATGTGGACTGAAATAAAATTTGAAATTTATTTTACAAAAGTTCATCTTAACATATATATTGATATAAATTATAAATTTAAATATTTATTTTTTATACTTTTTCTAGATACTAATTACGTTATATATAGTGCACACCTACTCAACGATATACTTTTAGAAAATTATTATAATTCTTATATTTAACATTACTTAATAGTATTATTCAATTTTTTTTTTTTTTTTTTTTTTTCCAATTCCCTGCTTGGGGAGGCTTATAGACATGTTGGCATGCACTCAACAAATAGACAAAAATAATAGAATTTATGCATGTGCTGCTATCATGGGCATCTCATACTTCATGTTAAATTAAAGTAGAGATAGATTAAACTATGATATCTGAATGGCCGCCCTATATAAGAGAATAAAAAATAAAAATGATATCTGCTAGAGCTTTATATTATTTTCTTAATAATTGGACAGCTGAATTATATTGATATAATATGTAATTTATGTCTTTTCATAATGCAAGTTGTGGAATAAGCAATCATATCCTTCAATTATGCTTTAGTCAAAGTGATTAATTATTCAATTTGAAGGTTTCATGGAAATTTCTAAGCTAAAATTGAAGGTGTGTATAATTAAAAGAATTATAAAAACCAACAAATTAGTGTTAGCATAGTAATAGCAAATACATCCTCAAGGTGTTTCAAACCAAATATTATAAATTTTAAATCTTAAAGTTTTTATTGTTCTCATCTCAAATAGGGTTTAGTCTCGTATTCAAATAATGTGAAATTACTTTGATAAAAAACTAAAAATAAAAGAACCAACAAAGTTAAGCTAAATTGGTTGAGCTTAGTGCTTATATACTAATAGGTTAGATCATTGCAATTGTTCTATTCTTTTACAAGATTAGTTCTACTTCTAGTATTATGAGACTTTTTAAGTGCAAACTATTGATATTTGGTATTATATTCATTATCAACTACTCTAATTCTAGTTATACTGAACCACAAGGGTAACAAAATATGGTGTCTTTGCTATATTTTAATATAATTATATATTCTCAAATGCTCAAATCTAAAACTAATTTATACGTTTGATGGTATATTGTGAAATAAGAATACTCCTAAATAATAGGATAAAAACCTTTTAACCTCTAAATTCAAAGATTACATTGGTCATTAATAAAAATAAACAAATAAATAAGAATTACACTGGAATTTGTCCATGTCTATCCACAAATTAATGAGTCAAAAATCAAAGTCAAGACCTTATTTCATATTCCATCTTATTAATTGAGCAAAGGAAAAAAACCTTTCGTCTACATATAGCTTTCTTGCTCATGTTATCATATCCTTTTAAATATGTGAATACGATTCGAGCTTTACACCACACAAACCAGAATAAGGTTAAGGAAAAGTTCAAACCATGATAAGGAAAAAGATGTCACATCAAAATAACTTCAACCAAATTGGTGGAAAAAGACCATGATTTAGAACTAATCCATATAAAAACAAAGCAAACTTGAATTTGATCATTAGAATGTTGTCATTGTCACAAAAAAAATAAATAAAAATAAACGGCTCATATGATCATATCCAATGTGATTTAATGGTAACCTCAGCCTAAGAAAAAAGTGATTTGACCAGTTTGGCTGCTATTGATAATGACTTTTCATTCTTATGTTCTCTTCTGGGAAGCCAGAAATTCATAAACCATTTTTAACCTTAAACTACAGCTTCTCTACTTAACTTTTTCTAACCCACTTGCTTACCTTTGATGAGAAAAATGTCCAATAAGAGATTTTGGCGTCTAGAGCATCAATAAAAGGTAGTTGCTTAAAGTTTAAGTAATGTTGCTTATGAGTTGTACGGTTTGAATTTTTTTAAAAAATATATTTTTAGTTATTTTTAAAGTCATTTCAAATCACTTTTAATAGTGATTTTGATAAATTTTAATTCAGTTTTGGTCAATTTATTAATGCTTCAAATTACAAGAAATAATTGCATTGTTGGACAATAAAAGAGGAGCCCCACGATTTTAAAATTGATAGAAATTTATTTAATCAATAACTTGAGTTGCATGTTAATATTAAAATGAAAGAGAAGGCCAATTTCACAATGCAAAGTTGCACTGAGACACATACAATTCAAAGTAATAACGATTTTATAGGCTAAATTCGCCAAGATTTTAACATCCATAATATGATAATAATCCTCTAATAATTTTTACAAGCTTGACGAATTATAATGCCTACATAATTAAACTTATTATTAAAACCCTAATTTTATCGCCTCAAAACACTGCAGCAGTTAGCCTCCTGTTCAACTCCTTTCTGCAATAATAGAAAAACAAACATAAGTGTCATGTCAATGTCAAATTTAATAAAAGTAAATTTAAAAAAAGATCAAATTTTGAAAAAATTGAATCAATTGTACCTCATGAGTTGCCTGTCAAATCCTGAAGCAGCCAAGATTCCTCTGTTCTCTTCAGCTCTTCTGAGAAGGTAAGGCATAACAGTTTCCACAGGTCCAAAAGGCATATACTTGCTGACCTGAAACCCTGCATTGCTCAATGCAAAGGATAGTGCTTCCGACATTCCATGTAGCTGAGCAAATTCGAGCTTGTGGTTCACTTTTCCCATTCCCAACTCATATGCTTTTGCCGCAGCCAATTTCCCTGCACACCATTTTTCAATTCAAATCAGATCCATCAAAAAACAAATTCCGGGTTTTCTGTAAAGATAAAAATATTTCTGGGTTTGCCATAGAAACGAAATCATAATTCTGGGTTTTCTGTAAAAGATAAAAATATTACTGGGTTTGCTGTAAAAATATAATCTTTTTTTTTTTTAAATTTACCTGATTCAACATTATGAGTCGCTAGGACAACAGCACCAGGGCCATCGGCAATCTTTTCAAGCAGAAAAGAAGAGCAATCATTGAAGCACTTGTGAGTGGCTTGAATGTTGTCATGAATTGGGGAAGCAAAGCCCAAAGAAGTAGCTAAACTTCTTTCACTTGACATATAAGCCCCTCTCACCAACTTGAACCCCATTGGAATTCCCCTCTCTTCTGCAGCCTTTGTTGCCAGCAAAAGCCTCTCCTTTGCATCCTTCAAGTATGTTTGAATTGTCCCAAACACAATGGGATTATTATCCCTATTGTACAAGATTGCAGAAGAGTAAGTAAAGTAATCAATGGCTGGTTGAACTGAAGTGTGCTCTGCATCAACCATTAGAGGAATGTTGTTCTGTACACATTTCTGGCAAAGCTCTTGCATTCTCTGAATGGCAAGCTCAAACTCATGTTCTTCTTCTGGGGAAAGAGGCTCTGGCCTCTTTCTGGTGTGATACAACGGGCTTGATTCTGAGAAGAGAGGAAGAGTGTCCCGTTTCCATGGCAGATTGAAAGATGGGTCCTTTTGTTGCCATCTTAACAAGTCACTAACTCTCTCTAGCAACCTCATTGGGCAAATTGCAGTGATTTTCACAATCACAAAACTCACCTGTGAAAAAGAAAAATTAGAAATTTACCCATTAAAATGGAGAAATCAACATTTGACTGAGATTGCACTCAAGATTTGTCACCTAACACCCTACACTAAAGAGGATCAACTAGACAACTATCACTAGTACAACCAAGTGACTCACTGACTATTAGGATCTTGTCTGTGTCTCCGCCGTTTCCAGTTGTATCCCATTTTTGGCGGGACCACTGAACGAAGAACAACAAAAGTGGGACCCATTGGAACAAATGGGAAATGGGACCCACTTCTATTTAAGGAGACAGCTACATCCTATAGCTTCCAAATTTTCATGCAGAGAGAAGAACATTCAACACGCGTGAATCTGCCAACTGAAACTTTGATCAACGTGTCAAATCTAACGGTTTACGCTGAACCGTGTGGCAGGAGGTGGATCCAGAAGTACACATGGCATGCTAACAACGCATCCATTTCAGACTATTGAGGAGGAAGAGGTAAAAAAAAAAATTAAGAAAATTAAAATTGAAGCTTACGGAGGATGGCGGAAGCGATCTGCTGACGTCAACGGTGTGGAGGAAGCCGTTGTGGTTTCTGTCACAAGCGTCGTTGTCGTTTGCATCTTCCACCCCATAAACCAACATGCCACGTAAGCCGGCTTGATTTAAAGCCCGGATGCTCTCGCCGGCGGTGACGGCGTCCTCACCGGCGCAGAAATGCTCGTAAAACGTGTGCCTGACGGCGGACAACACGGGTTGCTTGAGCAAATTCACCTCCATCACCTTCGACTTCATGAGCCACATTCCAAAATCGACCACAGGATCCACCGCCGTGGCGTGAAGGACAGCAGAGGAGCGGAGGAGCTTGGAGGTGGCGACGTGGGAGAAGAGCTTCTCAACGTTGTCGAAATTGAGGATGGAGTCGGCGTCGGCGGCGGCTGGGGACGGCGGTTTCTGGTGTGTTGGGTCGGGTTTGTCAAGCAAATAGGGCGGAGCGACGGAGGGGGCGGAGAGAGGGGGGTGGGCTGCGTTGAGAGGCCTAGTGGCGGTGTTGTAGCGGAGGTTCCTGAGGATTCTTGGAGGGATTACACGGGTGGCCATAAAATAGAAGGAAATCGCGGTTGAAGAATCTCTCTTTCGCTCGCTCGCTCCCCTCTCTGTTTTCCCTCTCTGCTCTGTCTCTTTCGCTCTCCTCTCTCTATGCTTAATGCCCAAAGACGCAATATGTCATCTTTGTGAGGCGTGGTGCTTTTTTATAGCCAAAATCGGCGTCAACTTGGGTTAACATTTAACTATTCCAAGTAAAAATTTCAAGTTGGGCAACAACAGGGTGTGATAAGGAACAGAGTAGTCAACAACACTTACACTCTTTTTTTTTTTTCCCCAAAATAAAAAAATAAATAGAAAGAATATTTATTTTAATTTGTTTTGATAAAAGCATTATTAGCTTTTAAAACTAATTATAATTATGATTTTATTTTTTGTTATGACTGAAAGTATTGCTCACCTAACTAGGCAATTAATAATTAGGTAATGTTATTGCTCATTACAACGTGATTTATTTCCAAAATTAGGGAAAGCGTTTATTTTTTGATTTTGCAAGACAACCATGAGGTCAATCTCCTACAATTACGCGCTGGGCACACGCGTGTACTCAAGCGAGGAATTTTTGGGTGGATTAGGATTCGATAACTTAAAGACAAGGCGAGAGTAGATTCCACGTCCATCTAATTACCAAGTCAGTGAGTTTGAAGCTTGGAAACTGTCGTCTCGGTAATGGTGAGGATGATCTCGCTCTTACGTGGATCCACCGCAGATACCAATCTGGAGAGAGACATTGACTCTACGTTGTTGGTAACCGAAGGGGCGTGACTGGGTGATGAGTCACGTCAATTTAAAATTAGAAAAAATTAGTTCAACGGTCTAATTAAAATTTATTAATTTTTTATTCTGAAAAATTAATTTCTTTTTTTTTTTTGTTAAATTTGCTACAAACGAGGAGATTCCATGGGGACAGGATCTTGAACATGAATTGCTGCTGTCCAGGAGATTCTAGAATCTCTGAGCCAGCTGGGTTTTAAAAATAGGATAAGTTTTAAAATTAATCAATTATTTAGTTTGGTATAAAATAGTTTTGAAAAAGTATTTTTAAGTCGGTGCATATATGAAAAAAAAAAAATCAAAATTAAAGTACCGATCAATACAAAATGCAGAAAATGCTGATTTATATCATATGACAAATGCTATAAAGTTTTTTTGGATATAAAAATCTTAAATGAAGAATATGGTCATAATCTAAATGATTAATGTAACTTTAATGTTAAGATTATTCTGATACTTCTAAAAGTATAGAGATACGTTGATACTTAAAAATCATTAATCAAATTAAAACATTTCTTATGAATTGATTTATATGTTGGATAATTTTGTAATTTTTTTATAAGATGAATGACTCAGTGACAGTGAGATATCATAGATTATGTATTTATAATTTTGCACACCACCAAGTAATAAACGGTGTTTATTGAGACACAATTGGTAGAATTGGGTCCCACAAATTATTCAAACTAAACTAACCTGTGAAGAACGATGGATACACATGGTGAAGATAGAACTGGGCCGGGAATAAATTTGGGCTAGTTAAAATGGGCTCAACCCTGGCCCCTTTTGCCAACGCATATTCCGTTTTTCCATACTTACACCCCTGATTATTGAAAAGACAATTTTACCCCTCGTTCATTAAAAACAGCACACACCCCATTATTTTATCTCTTTCAACCACGAATCTTCCGCCATTGAATATGCAAAAAAAAGAAAAGAGAATGAGGTACATTTTGCTGTTTTCTTTTTTCTTTATATTGTTTTATTTATTATATTTGAATTTAAAAAATTAGAGAATAAAATTTAAAATCATATTTTTTACTTTAAATAGATTTTGAACTCCGATTAATGAAAAATTAGACAAAATGGATTTGGAAATCCATTTGCCAAAAGTTAAGGCAAACCAAAACTCCAATTGCTCCATCTCCTTGTGAATGCCCATGCTTTACTTGCTGGGAATGAGAGTGAATAGGATGGAGAATGGGACCCGAGTTTATGTTATAGATAGTCTTGTAGCTATTTTAGCATAGATAATTTTGGGGATATGCTCTAACCAATATGATTTATAAATGTAAATGTAAAAAAATGATATATCTATAGAGAATGTACATTTATTTATTTTCTGATTCTTCTTTATGTCTTTATTGATTGTATATGACGTTAAGAGATTATAACTTGTACCAAGACATATGATCACTAGAACTAAACTAATATAAAATTAAGATATTATGTTGGTCAATACAGACAGTTTTTTCATTTCCAAAATGGCTTTCTCCACTTCAGCATCGTCATTTTTCTTCGGATCCAAGACCAGGCATGTGATCACAGGCCTGATTTAGGGCTTTTTCTACCGGAATGAGGATTCAGATCTAAATCTTTTAAGCGTAGTGATTTAACCATTATTAGTTGATTCAATCCTTTGTTGTTAAATTTCTCTTCCTATCCATTGAGTCATTGACCATAAGAAGAACCAAAACTGAAAAGAAGACTGACTAGTGGACAAAATGGAAAACATAGTCTCTTTTATATATTGATTCAACCATTACATCACAGGAAACACTACAGCAATTACAAAATAGATCCCCGGCAAACCATAGCAGAATTGACACTAAAATTCTTATAACCCTAAGTTAAATTCAATTAATCCCTTTCATTCTCAGAATCAGCTTCATCCCCACAGTTATTCTTCCAGGAGCAGCTGCAGCAACTTCTTCTTTATGTTCTAGCTTCACACCCATGGTTCTTTCAGGAGAAGCATTACCTGATACAACTTCTTCTTTAGGTTCTATTTTAGCATCAGGTTCTATCTTAACAGCCATGGATCTTTGATAGGGACTGGAAACATAATCTTTAGAAGGTTCTTGCTTAACAGCCCTGGATCTTCGCTAGGGACTATATCTGGAACTCGAAAGTATCACCAACAGTGAGTTTTCCACCATCTCCTGTATAGGCAGCAGAGCAACAGGTGAAACTCCTCGTTCTGAAGGGTTCGATTGGCATCATTTTCTGGCTTTTGGCACAAGTGAAATAAGAAAATGTGTATTTTGAAGACCTAAACTATAGTTTTTTTAAATTAATTAATTAATTAATTTTAAGGAAACCCTCGAACCAGTTATTATACGACGTTGGGGGAGGAAAAAGAGTGTTATTTGACACAAAATGGACTTGTATTACAATATTGAATGGGGAGGCACTCACTTTGTACTCAACACATCTATCTACAAGTGTTTTTCTATATTTGGGGATAACTCAATATCATTTTCAATCCCAATTAATACATTATGGTCACTCCTATTTATATTAATATATAGAGAAATCTAGACTTCTAACTTATAAGCATGACCTCTTACTAAATGATATAACTCTTCATAAATAGACACGACCTCTTGATAAGTTATAACTCCAACTCCAAAAGACACAATTTACAAATACTAAAAGACACCACATTAAATTCGGATTATATTCCAACATCTGCCCTTAATTTGAATTTTCTTCTACACTCCAAGTATTGCTTGGAATCTTATAAAGTCTTCATTCTTCAGCGTTGATGTATCATGCTTCACTTCTCTGCTGCCGCAACTTGTGGTTGTGAAGCTATTGGAGGTGTCCTTTCTCTTCGACCCTTTGCAAATCATTCTTCTTTGCTAAACTTCTCTCCTTGATTGCCTTGCTGTTAGCATGCTTACGGTGAGCCATTTTTAAGGCTTCAACAAAACTATGTTTGCTTCTTATGCAAGACGAAATTGACTTATTACCAAGTGGGTGATTCCTATGGACGACAATCTATCCAAATCCATAGCACGATGTGTTTTAACATTGGTCTTCTTCTCACTTAGTGACAACCTTTTGTCATCAGTCTTCTTCTTGAGCATGCATCCGCCTTTGGATCGAACATGCTTTGATGCCACTTTGTTGGGGGAGGAAGAGTAGTGTTATTTGACACAAAAGGACTTGTATTATAATATTTAATGGGGAGACACTCGCTTGAACCCAACCCTGGAGAGGCACTCATTTTGCACTCAATGCATCTATCTTCAAGTGTTTCTCTACACTTAAAGGGATAACTCAATATAACTTCCAATCCCAATTGATATATTTATGGTCACTCATATTTATATTAATATATAGAGAATTCTAGACTTCTAACTTATAGACATGACCTCTCACTAAATAACATAATAAAATAATTATTCTTAAATAAACATGACCTCTTGATAAGTCATAACTCGAAAAGACACAAGTTACAAATACTAAATGACACTACACTAATTCAGATTATATTCCAACACACAAAATGCATATTCTCATGTAAATTTTTGAGTTTTATGTTTCATGTATTTGTATGTCCAAGGTACTAAAACATGGGTGGATAATGAGGTAGCATTGAAGCTATTTTAGCATAGAAAGTTTTGGGGATCATCTAACCATCCTACCATAGAGTAAAAGTAAGAATTTTAGACCTAGACAATATATATTTATTTATTTTCTGTTTCTTCTTTATGTCTTGTTTGATATATGACTGTAGGAGGTTACATTGAACCGATATATACATGTCACTAAAAATAACTAATATAAAAATAATATATCATATTGGTGAATAAAAACTATATGATCCATTCAGCATCGTCATTTTTCTTCACTTTAAACCTAATATTCCGAGAATTATGAGCATACCATTGAGTTTTATTAGGGATTTGCAATGTGGCAGTAAAAACGTCAGTTTCTTTGTCTCAACCCTTTTGATTTGTTAAAAGTTTATAGATAATATATTTTTAATAATACTTGTAGTATTGTTTTTATCTTTATGAATATTTGGATCTGTGAGAGTCAACCCTAGTGATTAGCAGTCCAGAAGGGTTTGAATGTGACCAAACGGTTCGACTGGTTAAATTAGTCGGTCTTATCTGGTTCTCGGTACATTTATATCATTCCAATTCTATTGGACGTCTCATAATAGATAAAAGAAATGTGTGTGCAGGCTAGGTTTTCGACTATTTATTAATTTTTTCGTATAAATAATAATGTTGATACTAAATTTGTAATGTTTGAGAAGTAATTACAAAGTAATTATTGATTTATCATATCTTAACGAACAATTGTAACTGTTGATGATCAAGCTTGCATACAATTAGGTATGAATAATTTGAGCGTTGCATGTTATAATGGACAAAATTGATTTACAATATAAAATCGTAGAACAAAATTGCTGCACTATGTATGAACAATTAAGTTTGTTTGTTAATCCTTAAATTTATCAATATAAAATCCTAAAACTCTTTTCTTTTTTTTTTGACCATGGATGAGTATTTCATTGATATTCCTAGACTTTATTTTAATCAATATTTTATCAAAGTTTTGTCTAAGTTTCGGATGGAAATTCTCAAAATTTGAATATAACCTAGATCGGCAAGCTAGTTCACCATATATGTGCATCAAGGAATAAACTGCTAATCATAGCCAATAGCCAATTTAACATGTTAAACTCCGCCAGATGTTATGGTACAAACATTTGAGGTTTTTTTTTTTTCTCCCCTCAATAAATGGCAAAGTAATTTTTTCGTAGGGGAGTTAAGAAAATGTTAATTTTAGATTATGTCCTGAACTATTTTTTTCTTAGTTTATGCTATCAAAACGCACGGATAATCTATAGATAGTCTTTTAGCTAGTTTAGCATAGATAGTTTTGGGATATGCTCTAACCAATATGATTTATAAATCTTACAAACATACAGTAAAAGTAAAAAATGATATATCTATAGAGAATTTACATTTATTTATTTTCTGATTCCTCACCTCTTTATGTCTTTCTTGTTTGTATACGACGATAAGAGGTTAATTTGAACCAAGACATATCATAAGAACTAATAAAATTAAGATATTATTTTGGTCAACACAGACTATCATTTTGAATTTCAGGGGAGGTTTGCGATGTGGGAGTAGACCCGTGTGTTATGAACAAGAAAATAGTAAAGCTTTTTTCATTTTTACACGAAATGTTTGGGTGAGATGAGCAAATCTTGGCCTTTCCAAGACTAGGCATGTGATCACAAGACCTAATGAGAACTTTTTCTATTGAAAGGGGATTCGAATATAAACCTTTTAAGCGTAGTGATCTAACCTTTATCAACTGATTCAATCCTGAGTTGTTAAATTTCTCTTCTTATCTATTGAGTCATTGACCATAAGAAGAGACAAAACTGAATAAAGACTGACTAGTGGACAAAAAGGAAAACATAGTCTTTTTAATATATTGATTCAACCATTACCTCTCAGGAACACTGAAGTAATTACTAAAAAGATTCCCAGCAAATCATAGTAGAATTCATACTAAAATTCTTTCGGAACCCAAAGTTCAATTCAAGTAATCCTTTTCATTCTCAGTATCAGCTTCATCCCCACTGTTATTCTCCCCAGGAGCAGCAACAGCAACTTCTTCTTAGGTTCAAGTTTGAGATCAGGTTCTAGCTTCACAGTCATGGATCTTTCAGGAGAAGCATTACCTGATACAACTTCCTTGGGTTCTAGCTTAACTGCCATGGATCTTGGATAGGGACTGTCATAAGCAACTAGAAGCAGCAGCAACAGGTGAAACTCCTCGTTCAGAAAGGTTCCATGGAGCAACATCTTCCGGCTTCGGCACTTGGTGGTTGGACATGTCTTCTAGGGTATCTCTAAGGATCTGACCTATTGGGGGTTCTTCTCTCGGGCATTTTGATGGTAGAGCAAGGCCTGGCATGAGGGAAAACCTCCATTACACTCATGGCACCTTAAAGGTGAGGGTGTAACAGGGGGGGAATTGATTGCCTTAATTCTAAAGCTGTGATAGGGGCCATTGCAGGGCATTTTTGAGAGATGAGAGATGGTGATAAACACAGGGCTAGAAGAATGAGAGTTGGGTGAGTGGGGAAGAAAGCCAAGTGAAACCACCTATTTATGTTGTAGAGGAGGGGCCGAGGATTAGAATAAAATATGGATTTAAGGGAAAAATCCATTTGAAATTAATTTACTTTTCTGAATTGTATCTCTATATCACACCCTTTATTTATTGTTAATTGGTATTTTGTTTGACTGAATAAAGAAATGATAAAGTCACATTTTCTGCTTTATGTTTTTTTTTTTTTGATTTCATGTACTATCATTTTTTGATATGTCAAAAATTATAAAATATTATTGCAGGTATATCTAATTATATTAAAATGTATTATTTTATAATTTATTGACCACTCACATAAAAAATGTCACTTGAAACACTTATGTATAAAAGAAATAATTGTAATAACACTATTAATCATCAATTAATGATCGTATTTAAATATATATATGTCATGCATGAATCTTGTTTTTGGTGCTAATTACATCTGCATCTTGGTTCTTTGAATTTCCTGAACAAAAGAATTTCAAAATGTAAAACAAATTTTATATTTCTTCCAGTCTTTTTCATAAAGTATATTCTAAAAGTTTATCGTAGTCTATTTTATAAGATATTTTAAAATTTCAATTAAACATTTATTTATTTTTTCATCATTTTTTTTCAATAAAGACTTTAATTATATATGTTTATTGATTGTTCATTTGACGAGAATAATAAAGTGAGATTAAAATTACAATGTTATAGTATTTTTTTAAAAATAAGAAAATTAATTAATTTTATTGAAATGTGTGATTTGATTAATTATACCTTATAAAAAGAAGCGAGAGGGAGTATATGTATATATTTGTTTTTGATAGAAATATATTCTTTTAAAGTATGTCTCTATCAATATTGAACATCCAATAATTTTGAATTGCCACAAATGTATATATATATTGCCTATTTATTTTCTTTTACTAATTTAACCGTTTGAATGAATGCATATTGCTATTTGACTCTTTGCTATCATTTTTTTTTTTTTTTTGATTTTGTCTGAAAATCAGGGAAGTTAGATTAGATAACTGAAATAGAGTTATAAAGTCTTCGAACAGAAGTCCACTTTACATCTGGGAATAATAGTAAGATTACAAAAGTAGGGACTTCATAAAAAACTATTAGCTCTTCTTCTAACACTAATGCTTTCTTTGTACATCCATCTACAAGTTGATTTCCCTCTTTATGTGTGTGAAGTATCTGCACAAATACAAAATTGGACTCCAAGATTGAGAATCATGAACATTATCCTTTTGCAGGACTGTAACAACTATAAGGGAATCGGATTCTATATTAAAGCTTTTGAATGTTAAGCTTAACAGCTATCTCCAAAATCTCAACAACGGAAAGTAGTACAGAATCAAAACCAATATACCCACTTCCCATTTGTGTCCCTGATCATGCCTCCCATTCTAATTTTTCTTGGATTGGAAATGGCTGACGTATCATAATTTATTTTCAACTTCCCATTGGAGGTTTAGTCCAACTTATCCAATTAAAATTGGATTGGTGGGAAGGTTTCATAGAATTAGCTAAGTGGACAAAGCTGAGACTTTCCTCTTGAAGATTGGAAAGGGGTGCTTTTTCAGTTAAAAACAAAATCACTTGTTTCTTTCTAGTGTAACTGAAGAGGGAGGCCCAAGGAATATTATAAGAAGAAATCTTTGTTTTAAGCTTATCCACAAATTATTACTACGTTGACACTCTTATACTTAACTCTAGCATCTCAAATTTACACTTAATTGTTAAATTAGTTAATATTCATATCATTGATGTATAATTAGAATTAATTACATTTCATATTAATTTTTTTACTTTAAGGTCTAATTTACTTATTATATTGTTATAGAACTTTTATTTTCAAAATTAGATATGCAAAACCTTAGTATATGTTGAGTGAATTTCTGTGTTCAAGTTAAAGATTAGAGTAATAGATCTTTATGAATTTATGAAGTAATGGCATAAGTGTGAATTTCCCAAGGGTAAGGTGGACATTTTTGTGAAGTTAATGAGGGACAATATTGTCATTTGGTCTCATTAATGGTATATATGTAATTTTTAACACTTTTTCCCTCCTCCTCTTGGTGAAATACGGCCATTCCTTTCTATCCACCCTCATTCACGTTTCCCCCTTTTCGTAGTGGTTTAGAAGCTTTCTCCTTCACCCCCATGGCTACTCTCAAGAATGGTGCACTAGGAACTCTTGTAATCAATATAGGATAACTTGAAGACTACTGGTTTGATCCTTAAGATTAATATTATATTTATTTTAAATTTAATGAAAGTTATACTTCTCTATTCTTTGTTTCTCTAAAATTGTATATGAAGATTTTTATGCATAATTTTTGTTTGGGCATGTGGTTTTTCTATGATTGATCACCCTAAAAGTAATTTTCATAGAATAAAACTTGATTTGGTTGGATTGAATTCATATTTCAAGTCTTGAATGCCTAAAACCCTTGTTGTGATTATGGTTGTAGTTGAGTTTGGTTCCATTGACCATATTCTATGCGATTGTGTAGTAGAAATTGCAAGTTAAGTATAGAGATCCTAGCTTAGTAAGAGCTCAACTGGATTAATTAATTAGTCAGGTTAATCTTAAAATTTTAAGATTAATCTAGTTAATTTGTATAACTAGACTTAAATTCTATCTCTAGGTCAGTGATAGAATCACCAGTGTTAGGATAATTCCTAGTTTGGTTGTGCTTTTATCATTGATAAATTTCGGTTTACTTGTTTGTAGTGCTTAGTTACTGTTAATTTTGGTTTAATTACTTTGTTGTTGTGAAATTCCCTTTTGATAGCCTAAAATAATTAAAATCCGTACTAGTTGATTTTTTGTGATATAGCCTGTGTTGAAAAATAAAATTCAAAGTTTTAATTTAGCTGTCACCTATAATAATGACGTTATAGGTGCACGCGTTATGGTACTTTTTGTGAGCATGTCAATTGTTGGGAGGGTATTATCAGCACATTTCCAAAGGCTATGGAAGAGTGCGGGTTGGGTGAGTGGGGAAGAAAGCAAAGTGAAACCACCTTTTTGTGGTGTGGAGGAGGGTTTGAGGCTTAGTATAAAATATGGATTTTGGCGTAAAAATCCATTTGAAATTAATTTACTTTTCTGAATTGTTTCTCTATATGGGGCCTTTCATTGATTATATATAGTTTGGTTTGGAACTATATTTCTAGCATATAAATTGTGTGCCACTGGCAGTGCCGTATGCAAACATTTCCAAAAGAGCAATTTCACTCTCTTGTGACACTTACTGTTCTTGAAGATAGGCGAGTTATTCTCCTTTGGAAATTGTGAATTATACATGCAGATTTAGAGGAGAAAACTCCATCATGCGACGAGTCCAAGAAACACGGTCATTCTTGTTCGAGCCAGGGATGAGAACAGTAGTTTTAATCTTGCTAAAAAGGTCACTGGGAATCGGAAAGAAGTATTTTGAAGATTCCTATTAATTACCTTATTTGTTTACCAAATTTGCTAACAACGAATCCTCCTCACCAATATTCAAAGGCTATATAACTTAGCTTTAGATTGTTCCAGTGTTTAGTCACTTATAACAACAAAAACAAGTCTTCTTGCACTAGATAAGATTGGTAGTCACTTATCATGCCAAAAATTGGCGTGAAGGCCATTCTTTGGGACAATTCTGCTACCTTTGTTAAGAATGTCTTTGCCAACTTTGAGAGCTTTAACATCTGTAGTCTGCAGAAGTATGGCTCCTCAAAGCTAGGGAGGCCTGAAGACTTTCACCCTACATACTAGGTAGTTCTGTGGCTAATTAATCTCCAATGTAACTTAGCAAGCAAAGCTAAATTCCTTACTTTGGATTTTTTTAGGTTATATAAGGTGGCAAGAGAAACGAGGCTAGGTGACTTCATCCCATCCAATAATGTGAATGTTTCTTGAGGTTCTATCATGGCCTCACAGAAAGTTCCTTGTCAAAGTGTAAAGTTCCTCACAGATTGAATTAGGAAGATTGATGCATTGCATATAGAAAGTTGGAATGGGTTTGTTGGCTGCCTGAACAACAGTCTGGCTTGCTGCCATAGAGAGAAGATTATATTGATATATTGGGTCTGATTTTTTTTTTTTTTTTTTCTTTCTTTTTCTGTTAACAGCAATAGCCCCCTTCTCATATATATATATATAGTGCGTTAAATGTTTATATCCTTTTGCTAATTTAACCATTTGAATGAATGCATATAAATTGACTCTTTGCTGTCAATGCAACTGTTTGCTTATGATAGCTACGGGTGCTGTCGCAGCACCAAGGCTAAACGAGATTTCTTTTTTTTTTTTTTTGATTAAATTGGAATATCATAAATAAAAGTTAAATGATACCAAGTCTAGGGAACTTAATTCTCAGAGTCTGCAAACATAAAAGTAGAGATAAAACGGAGCATAACATTTTAAAGTACAGAAGATCTAGATTCAGTTGGAGTCCATTTTTTGCTAGGTCAGCCGCAACTTGATTTCCCTCTCTTCTAGTGTGCTAGATCCTAAACTCGAGCAGTCCCTACATGTTTGATTTGCAAGTATTGACAATGGTACTCCACGGGTGAATATTATCCATGGTCTTATTAAGAAGGGACCGTATAGCAATAGATGAGTCAGATTCAATGATGAACTTATGGATGTTATGAGATAGAGCTAATAAATTGATACCATGCAGAATACTCCATAACTCCCCATGGGTCACGGTAGTGAAGCCAAGCTTACCTTTGTAAATTGCAATCCAATTTCCTTTATCGTCACGGATAACTCTTCCAACACCAATATTCCCTCGATTGGAAGTCGTTGAAGCATCACAATTAACTTTAAACCAACCTGGTGGCGGTTTATTCCATCAAAGAAGCGTGCACGATCTATGCATAGATGGTTTTCTAGGAATAGCAGCGTGAGTAAACTCAGCTGCTAGGGTGAGGCCATTCTGAAAGGTAACATTGCTATCCCTAAGAAAGCCTTTAAATCTAAAGTGGTTCCTGTTAATCCAAATAGTTCAATATATGTAAGAGAAAATGGTAGTTCCAGGAAAACCTAGAGAAACACTGTCCTTATTTTGAAGGGATTAAAGCAACTATCATCTAATTCCAAACTAAAGAATTGCTCTTTACATTTCAATATACCCCACATCTCTTTACTGAAATGGCAATCTAAGGCAATGAAGGATGGATTTCGTTCCTCCATAACAAAGGCAACTAGAGTTATTTAGAATAGTCCTTTTTGTGAGCTTGTCAGCTATTGGGAGGGTATTGTGAGCACATTTCCAAAGGCTATAGAAGAATGAGGGTTGGATGAGTGGGGAAGAAAACCAAGTGAAACTACCTCTTTATGGTGTGGAGGATTTAAGGCTTAGAATAAAATATGGATTTTGACGTAAAAATTCATTGGAAATTAATTTAATTTTCTGAATTGTATCTCTAATGAAACCTTTCATTGATTGTTAATTAATATTCTATTTGACTGAATAAAATGCTGAGTTACATTTTTAATCTTATTTTTGTCTTAATTTCATGTATCATCATCCCTTGTGATATGTCAACCAATTATAAAATATCATTATATAAAAATTTTATGATTTGTTGACCACTCCCTCAAAAGAAGTTGACGTGAAATGCTTTTCTATAAAATAAGTAATTATTGTAATAATAGTATTAATCATTAACTAATGATTAATGATTTTATTGAAAAAAAGAATTTAAACTTGTAAAACTAATTTTATATATGTGTATATATTTGTTTTTATTTTTTGATAGAAATATATTCGTTTAAAGTATGGCCCTAGTAAATTTGAATTGCCACCAATGTATAGATATTGCCTTAAATATTTATTTCCTTTTACTAATTTAACTGTTGGAATGAATGCATATTGCTACGTCTGAGAATAATAGTAAGAATACAAAAAGTAGGGACTTCATCAAAAACTATCAGCTCTTCTTCTAACACTGATCCTTTCTTTGCTAATCCGTTGATTTCCCTCTCCATGTGTGTGATAGATTTGCACTTGAGTCAAGTCTCCTCATAAGTAACCTTCACAAATCCACAATTGGACTCCAAAGATGAGAATAATGAACATTATCCTTTTGCAGGATTTGAACAGGTATTAGGGAATCGGATTCTTTTATAAGCTTTTGAATGTTAAGCTTAACAGCTATTCTCCAACCCTTTGGCTTTGCTCCAAACTCTTCCCTTTAGCTACTGAATCAAATCCAATATTACCAGCGAAGCCCTCACCCATTTTGAGTTTGGATTGGAAATGGTTTATGCATGGAAATTTCAAAGGGTGAGGCCATTACATCTCATGGAATAGAGAACACTATCAGTCAGCCATTACATCTCAGAAACACTAAAGATATTAAAAAATAGATCCCCAGCAGAATTCACACTAAAATCTTATAAACCTAAGTTCAAGTCAATTTATCCCTTTCATTCTCAGAATCAGCTTCATCCCCATTGTTATTCTCCCCGGAAGCAGCAGCAGCAACGTCTTCTTTACGTTCAATTTTGATATCAGGTTCTAGCTTCACATCCATTGATCTTTCAGGAGAAGCATTACCAGATACAACTTCTTCTTTAGGTTCAATTTTAACATAAAGTTCTAGTTTAACTGCCATGGATCTTCGATAGGGACTGGAAACTTCTTCAGCAGGTTCTAGCTTAACAGCCTTGGATCTTCGATAGGGACTGTATCTGAAACTAGAACTAGCAGCAACAGGTGAAACTCCTCGTTCAGAAAGGTTCGATGGAGCATCATCTTCTGGCTTCGGCAACGTTGGTGGTTGGACATGTCTTCTGGGGTATCTCTGAGGATCTGACCTATTGGGGGTTCTTCTCTCGGGCATTTTGATGGTCGAGCAAGGCCTGGCGTGAGGGAAAACCTCCATTACACTCATGGGACCTAAAAGCTGAGCATCTAACAGGGGGAGAATTGATTGCGTTAATTCTAAAGCTGTGATAGGGGCCATTGCAGGGCATCTTTGAGAGACGAGAGATGAGAGAAGGTAATAAACACAAGGCTAAAAGACTGAGAGCTGGGTGAGTGGGGAAGAAAGCCAAATGAAACCACCTATTTATGGTGTCCAGGGGTTGAGGATTAGAATAAAATATGAATTTAAAGTAAAAATTCATTTGAAATTAATTTACTTTTTCAAATTATATCGTTATATTAAACATTTTATTTATTGTTAATTAATATTTTGTTTGATTGATTAAAAACATGTATGAAGTCACATTTTTTATCTTATTTTTTATTTTGATTCTATGTATTATTATTTGTGATATATCAAAAATTATAAAATATTATTGTAAGTATATTAAAATGTATTGAGATGTATTAATTTATAATTTATTAACCACACACAAAAGATCTCAACTTGAAATATGTATGTATAAAAGAAATAATTGTAATAACGCTATTAATCATCAATTAATGATATGTATTTAAATATATCTGCTATGCATGAGTCTTGGTTTTAGTGCTAATTACTGTGCAATTTGGTTTGTTGAATTTATTGAAAAAAAAAAAAATTGTAAACTTAACTTTATATATGTGAATTTTTTTTTTTTGATAAAAAATTATTCTTTTAAAGTATGGCCTATCAATATTAAACTTCCAATAAATTTGAATTGCCACAAATGTATATATATATTGCTTATTTATTTTCTTTTACTAATTTAACCGTTTGAATGAATGCATGACTCTTTGCTGTCAATTTTTTTTTTTGTGAAAATCAGCAAGTTAGGTTAGATAACTGTAATAGAGTTACAAAGTCTTGGAATAGAAGTCCACATTACATCTGAGAATAATAGTAAGATTACAAAAGCAGGGACTTCGTAAAAAACTATTAGCTCTTCTTCTAACACTAATCCTTTCTTTGCTGATCATTTGCAAGTTGATTTCGCTCTTTATGTCTGTGACGAATCTGCACTTGAGTCAGTTTTCTCATGAGTAACGTGAACAAATCCACGTTTGGACTCTAAGGATGAGAATCATGAGCATTATCCTTTTGCAGGACTGTAACAACTATAAGGGAATAGGATTCTATAAAAGGCTTATGAATGTTAAGCTTAACAGCTATCTCCAAAACTCTCCTCTTTAGCTGCTGTATCAAAACCAATATACCTAGCACCCCTGATCATGCCTCCTATTCCAATTTTTCTTGGATTGGAAATGACCGATGCACACAATTTTGTTTCAACCCCCATCTGGAGGTCTAGACCAACTTATCCAATTAAAATTGGATTGATGGGAAGGTTTGATAGAATTAGCTAAGTGGACAAAGCTAAGACTTTCCTCTTGAAGATTGAAAGGGGTGCCTTTGCAGTTGAAAACAAAATCACTTGTGTCTTTCCAGATTTCCCAGCAGGTATAACTGAACAGGAAGCCCAAGAAATATTATAAGAACAAACCTCCCTAGAAGAAATCTTTGCTGCAGTTTAAGCTGATCCACTAATTTTTAGTTACTACGTTGGAATCTCTTAAACAATGAACCATCGTCTCCTCATGGCCAAATCTTCTACAGTTCGGGTTTGGAACTATATTTCTAGCATATAAAATGTGTGCCACTGGCAGTGCCGTATGCAAACATTTCCAAAGGAACAATTTCACTCTTTTATGACCCTTATGACCCTTAATGTTCTAGAAGATATACGAGTTATTCTCCTTTGGAAATTGTTAATTATATATGCAGATTTAGAGGAGAAAACTCCATCTTGCGATCTAGTCCAAGAAACGCAGTCTTTCTTGTTCGAGCCAAGAATGAGAACAGTAGTTTTAATCTTGCTAAGAATGTCACTGGAAATTGGAAAGAAATATTTTGAAGATTCTGATTACCTTAATTTGTCTACCAAATTAGCAAACAACAAATCCTCCTCATCGATATTCAAAGGCTCTATAACTTGGTCTCTGATAGTTCTAGTGTTTAGTCACTTATAACAACAGCAGTAACAACAATAACAATAGATATAAGAGGGTGTTTGGGCTAGATTTTTGATTATTTATTAATTTTGTTGTATATGTAATAATGTTGGAGACTAAATTTGTAATGTTCAAGAAGTAGTTACCAAGCAATTCTTGATTTGTCATATCTTAATGAACAATTTCCAATAGTTAACTATTTGGGTACATATGTAGCTTTCATGCAATTAGGTATGAAACAATTTGAGCGTTGCATGTTATAACTACAAAATTACTTTACATAATAAAATCCTAAACAAAATAGCTGCATTAGGTATGAACAATTAAGTTTGTTGTTAAACCTTAAATTTATGAATATAAAATCCTTGAACTTTTTACCATGGAGAATTGAGGCTATCAAATATTTTATCAAAAAAATTGGCTAAGTTTCGGATGGAAATTCTCAAAATTTGAATATAGCACAGACATGCTTGTTCGCCATATATGTACATCACGGAATAAAATGCCAATCATAGCCACTTTTATTTGGGTAGGGAAATAAGAAAATTAAAGCGAATGTTATCTTAGGCCCAAACTATTTTATTTAGGAGATCCTTGGTTCTTACCAACATACACTAAAAGTAAAAATTGAGATATGTCTAGACGATGTACATTTATATATTTTCTGATTCCTCTTTATGTCTTTCTTGTTTGGTTTACGATGATAAGAGGTTAATTTGAACCAAGACATATCACTAAGAACCAATATAAAATTATGATATTATTTTGGTCAACATAGACTATCATTTCAGTTTCAAAAAGGCTTTCTCCAATTCAGCATGTCATTTTCTTCGGTTTAAACTTTATTTATGAACATATTATTTTGAGTTTCAAGGAAGGTTTGCGATGTCGGAGTGGACCTGTGTGTTGTGAATAAGGAAAGAGCTAAAGTTTTTTTTTTTTTTTACAAGAAATATTTGGGTGAGATGAGCATATCCCGACTATTTCAAGACCAGGCATCCAATTATAAGCCTTAGTGAGAGCTTTATCTATAGAAAGGGGGATTCGAATAAAACCAAAACTGAAAAAAGACTGACCAGTGGACAAAAAGGAAAACAGTCTTTTTATATATTGATTCAACCATTACATCTCAGGAAACACAAAAAGCAATTACAAAATAGATCCGCAGCAAACCATAGCAGAATTCAAACTAAAATTCTGAGAACCCTAAGTTCAATTCAATTAATCTTTTCATTCTCAGAATCAGCTTCGTCCCCACTGTTATTCTCCCCAGGAACAGCAGCGGCAACTTCCTCTTTAGGTTCAATTTTGGCATCAGGTTCTAGCTTCACAGCCATGGATCTTTCAGGAGAAGCATTACCTGACACAACTTCTTCTTTAGGTTCTAGCTTAAGAGCCATGGATCTTGGATTGGGACTGGAAACATCATCTTCGGCCGGTTCTTGCTTAACAGGCCTGGATCTTTGATAGGGACTGTATCTGGAACTAGAAGCAGCAGCAACAGGTGAAACTCCTCGTTCAGAATCTTCCTGCTTCGGCACAGTTGGTGGTTGGACATGTCTTCTGGGGTATCTCTGAGGATCTGACCTATTGGGGGTTCTTCTCTCAGGGGCATTTTGATGGTCAAGCAAGGCCTGGCGCGAGGGAAAGCTTCCATTACACTCATGGCACCTGAAACGTGAGGTTCTAACAGGGGGAGAATTGATTGCGTTAATTCTAAAGCTGTGATAGGGGCCATTGCAGGGCATTTTTGAGAGATGAGAGATGGTAATAAACACAAGGCTGAAAGATTGAGAGCTGGGTGAGTGGGGAAGAAAGCCAAGTGAATCCTCCTATTTATGGTCTTGAGGAGGGGTTGAGGATTAGAATAAAATATGAATTTAACGTAAGAGTTTATTTGAAATTAATTTACTTTTTTTTTTTTTTTGTATTGGGACTTTTTATTTATTGTTAATTAATATTCTGTTTGACTGATTAAAGAAATGTATGAAGTCACATTTTTTTTTTCTTTTATTTTCCGTTTTGATTCCATGCATCATTCTTTGTGATATGTCAAAAAAATTATAAAATATTATTGTAGGTATATTAAATTGTATTAAAATGTATTATTTTATAATTTATTAATCACTTACACAGAAGATTTCAACTTAAAATACCTATGTATAAAAGAAATAATTGTTATAAAACAATTAATTATCAATTAATGATCTGTAATTAAATATATCTACCCTGCATGAGTCTTGTTTTTGATGCTAATTACACGTGCAGATTGGTTTGTTGAATTTAATGAACAAAAGAATTTCAAATTGTAAAACTAACTTTATATGTGTATATTTTTTTTTTTATAGAAATAT
The DNA here is from genome assembly GCA_022379115.2 of Bauhinia variegata. NCBI lineage: Eukaryota > Viridiplantae > Streptophyta > Magnoliopsida > Fabales > Fabaceae > Bauhinia > Bauhinia variegata. The sequence continues at coordinate 17,212,672 of CM039428.1, read as the reverse complement.
ATTCTTTTAAAGTATGGCCCTATCAATATCAAACTTCAATAAATTTGAATTTCCACAAATGTATATATATATTGCCTATTTATTTTCTTTTACTAATTTAACCGTTTGAATTAATGCATATTGCTATTTGACTCTTGCTGTCAATAATTTTTTTTTTTTGGTGAAAATCAGGAAGTTAGATTAGATAACCGAAATAGAATTACAAAGTCTTGAATAGAAGTCCACATTACATCTGAGAATAATAGTAAGATTACGAAAGTAGGTACTTGGTAAAAAACTATTAGCTCTTCTTCTAACACTAATCCTTCCTTTGCCGATCCATCTGCAAGTTGATTTCCCTCTTTATGTGTCTGATGGATCTGCACAAATCCAAAATTGGACTCCAAGGTTGAGAATCATGAGCATTATCCTTTTGCAGGACAGTAACAACTATAAGGGAATCAGATTCTATATTAAGCTGTTGAATGTTAATTAGCTTAACAGCTATCTCTAAAAACTCTCCCCTTTAGTTACTGAATCAAAACCAATATACCCAGCACCCATTGCCATTTGAGTCCCTGATCATGCCTTCTATTCCAATTTTTCTTGGCTTGGAAATGGCCGATGCATCACAATTTAATTTCAACCCTCCATCTGGAGGTTCAGTCCAACTTATCCAATTAAAATTGGATTGGTGGGAAGGTTTGATAGAATTAGCTAAGTGGACAAAGCTAGGACTTTCCTTTTGAAGATTTGGAAAGGGGTGCCTTCGCAGTTGAAAACAAAATCACTTATGTCTTTCCAGATTTCCCAGCAGGTATAACTGAACAGGGAAGCCCAAGGAATATTATAAGAACAAACCTCCCTAAAAGAAATCTTTGCTGCTGTTTAAGCTAATCCCACTAATTTTTAATTACTACGGTGGCAATCTCTTAAACAATGAACCATTGTTTCCTCATGGCCACATGTTCTACAGTTTGGGTTTGGAACTATATTTCTAGCATATAAAATGTGTGCCACTGGCAGTGCCGTATGCAAGCATTTCCAAAGGAACAATTTCACTCTCGTATGACCCTTAATGTTCTTGAAGATAGGCGAGTTATTCTTCTTTGGAAATTGTTAATTATATATGCAGATTTAGAGGAGAAAACTCCATCTTGCGATTGAGTCCAAGAAACAGTCTTTCTTGTTCGAGCCAGGAATAAGAACAGTAGTTTTAATCTTGCTAAGAATGTCACTGGGAATTAGAAAGAAATATTTTGAAGATTCCAATTACCTTAATTTGTCTACCAAATTAGCAAACAACAAATCCTTCTCATCAATATTCAAGGGCCCTATAACTCGGCCTCTGATTGTTTCAGTGTTTAGTCACTTATAACAATAACAACAACAATAAATTTTATCTACTATATAAAATTGGTTACATGTTGAAAATGTCTTTGCCAGCTTTGAGAGCTTTTACACCTGCAGAAGTGTGGCTTCAATGTAACTTGGCGAGCAAAACTAAATTCCTTTGTTTGAATATTTTTAGGTTAAAGGCCGCAAGAGAAACAAGGCTTGGTGACTTTATCCATGCAATGATATGAATCTTTCTTGAGGTTCTATCATGGCCTCACAGAAAGTTCCTATTCAAAGTATATTGTTCCCCATAGATTGAATTAAGAAGATTGATGCACTGCGTATAGAAAGTTGGAATGGGTTTGTTGACTGCCTGAATAACAGTCTATCTTGTTGCGACCTAGAGAGAGGTTATATGAATATATCGGGTGTGAATTTTCTTTTTATTGACAGCAATAGCCCCCTTCTCAATATATATATAGTGCCTTGAATATTTATATCCTTTTATTAATTTTGCCATTTGAATGAATGCATATAAATTGACTCTTTGCTGTCAATGCAACTGTTTGCATATGATATCTAGGGGTGCAGTTGCAGCCCCAAGGCTAAAAAAGTATTTCTTTTATTAAATTGAAATATAAATAAAATTTAAGTGATACAAAGTCTAAAGATCTGAGTTTCCTTGATGCCTACAAACATAAAAAAAAGAAAAAAAATGAGGCATAAGAATAAAGTATAAAAAATCTCGATTCAGTTCGAGTCTTGTTTTAGGGTATTCGCAATATAAATAATTTTAATAAAAGATGGTATCGAAGATAACATAACGAGAGTTTGAAAAGAATTGAACCATCTCATAGCCAAACAATCTACCACTTGATTTCCTTCTCTAAAGATACGCTGAATTTCCCCCCACTTGAATTTCTTCATCTCCGACCTGCAATTAAGATGAATTAAACTCCACGTATGGAAATCATGACAGTCATTTAGCAGACGATGAGTAGCTACAACTGAGTCGGATTATACTTTGAGATATTCAATATTTAGTTCAGCTGCTATCTTAAGGCCTTGTAGAATGCTCCACAATTCCCCTAAGCTAACTGTCCCATTTCCCATGTATCCCAAGAAACGTTTATGCCAGAAACCTGCATGGTCTCTAAGGATCCCACCAAAACCTATATTTCTTGGGTTGCTGTTAGCAGACGCGTCACAATTGAACTTGTACCATCCTAACCCAACAGATTATCATTTTGGTTTCAAAAAGGCTTTCTCCACTTTAGCATGTCATTTTTCTTCGGTTTAAATTTATTTGCCGTTATGAACATATCAATTTGAGTTTCAAGGAAGGTTTGCGACGTAGGAGTGGACCTGTGTGTTGTGAAGAAGGAATCACAAGCCTTAGTGAGAGTTTTTTCTATTGAAAGGGGGATTCAAATATAAATCTTTTAATCTACTGATTTAATCTTTATCAGCTGATTCAATCCTTAGTTGTTAAATTTCTGTTCCTATCCATTGAGTCATTGACCATAAGAAGAACCAAAACTGAAAAAAATGACTAGTGGACAAAAAGAAAAACAGAGTCTTTTTTATATATTGATTAACCATTACATCTTAGGAAACACTAAAGGAATTACAAAATAGATCCCCAGCAAACCATAGCAGAATTCACACTAAAATTCTTATAACCCTAAGTTAAATTCAATTAATCCATTTCATTCACATAATCATCTTCATCCCCATTGTTATTCTCCCTAGGAGCAGCAGCAGCAACTTATTCTTTAGGTTCAATTTTGACACAAGACTCTAGCTTCACAGCCATGGATCTTTCAGGAGAAGCATTACCTGCTACAACTTCTTTAGATTCTAGCTTAACAACCCTTGATCTTTGATAGGGATTGGAAACATCATCCTCAGCAGGTTCTTGCTTAACAGCCCTGGATCTTTGATAGGGACTGTATCTGAAACTAGAAGCAGCAGCAACAGGTGAAACTCCTCGTTCAGAAGGGTTCGATGGAACATCATCTTCCGGCATTGGCACAGTTGGTGGTTGGACATGTCTTCTAGGGTATCTCTGAGGATCTGACCTATTGGGGGTTCTTCTCTTGGGGGCATTTTTTGATGGTCGAGCAAGGCCTGGTGTGAGGGAAAACCTTCATTACCTCATGGCACCTGAAAGTTGAGGGTCTAACGGGGAGAATTGATTGCGTTAATTCTAAAGCTGTGATAGGGGCCATTGCAGGACATTTTTGAGAGATGAGAGATGGTGATAAACACAAGGCTAGAAGAGTGAGAGTTGGGTTGGTGGGGAAGAAAGCCAAGTTATGGTGTGGAGGAGGGGTTTGGGATTAGAAGAAAATATGGATTTAACGTAAAAATCCATTTAAAATTAATTTACTTTTCTGAATTGTATCTCTATATTAAACATTTTATTCATTGTTAATTGATTTTCTATTTCATTGAATAAAAGAAATGTATGAAGTATATTTTTATTTTATTTTATTTTATGATCATTCTTTGTGATATGTTAAAAAATTATAAAATATTATTAAAAATATATTAAATTGTATTAAAAATATTATTTTATAATTTATTAACCACTCACACAAAGGAAGTCAACTTAAAACACCTGTTTAAAAAAAGTAACTATTATCAAAAAAAAAAAAGTAACTGTAGTAACACTATTAATCATCAATTAATGATCCGTATTTAAATATATCTCCATGCATGAGTCTTGTTTTTTGTGCTAATTACACGAGTTTGGTTCATTGAATTTATAACAGAAGAATTTCAAATTGTAAAACTAATTTTATACTCCCTTTGCTCCTTTTATCAGGCACCTTCTAAAAGGTTGCCGTAATCTATTATTTTATATGGCATTTTTTAATTTCAATGAAGTATTTTTTATTTTTTTTTCATTATTTGCTCTTAATAAAGACTCTAACCATTTATATTCATTGGTTGTTTATTTAACTATAATAAAGTGAGGTAAAAATTGGAATGCTATGAAAGTTTTTAAAAAATTAAGAAAATTAATTAATTTTATTGATATGTATAATTTGATTAATTATGCTTTATAATAAAAAACAAGAGAGAGTACATGCATAAGATGGATTCTTTCACGTTGGTACAGCCACTCTTTTAAAAAACATCAAGGGGGGTGATATGAGAAGTATCAGCTGGTATCCTCTGCTTATAAGATGGATAAATCTCAATGTTAGAGTGGTAAATGTGAGTGCAGAAATAAGTAAGAGAAGCAAGACAGTAGATTTAAAGTGGTTCAGTTACTATTTAACCTACATCCACTCTTAAACGAAGGAGAGTTCAATCCACTGTCTCTTCAAATGTTACAAATGCAAATCTGCCAAACACCAGGCAGTATGCTGCAGAAGCAACTAAGTTTTATTAGACACCTCACAACCTTCAATCAACAATATCAGAGGCCTACAAAATACAAAGGAACCTATCTACCTAATACTCAGATAGAAATATTGAGTGCTGGTCTCTCTCTCTATGCCTCTCATGTATGTTCTTCCTTCACTTTTATAGACCTTTGCAAATTTTACCGTTGATCTTCCCGTTGGAAATTAGCTTTGATATCCCTTTGTAACGTTCGGTTGGCAGCTGTTAAGTTGGCATTCTGTTGACCTTTCATTTTTTAAAATTTGTTGCTGATAGTCAAGATATATTCATGGCAGCTTCTCAACAATGTTGAATGTGATGATCTTGAGATGAGTGGTGTAGATAGACAAGTCACTACTGCATAAATTTGTTTCTGTAAGTTAGCTACTTCAAATATAGCTTAAAACTAGTCGACAGCTTCTCAAATACTCATTCTTCATTTTAGCACATAAAAACAATTTCTTTTCTCCTCACATAAAAGAGAATGTGAGGAAAATAAAGTGAAAAAAGGATAGAACAAGTAGCGTGAGAATTAAATCTATATAATGGATAATGCTACAAATATGATTAACTTACTAAAAATGTTTATTTTATAAATTTTTGGTGAATCAAAGAAAGTGAAATATGGAATGAGAATAAATGAGTGAGATAGAAAATGTGTTTTAGTATTTCTCAACTACAAATTATTTGGTAAAATATATGTTTTTTGGTACATGAAATAGATTTGTATTCCATTTATCTCATTTTTTTTTTTTTTGTAGTTTAAAGTTTTTGTACATTAATTAAGAAATCATTAACGAATGCAATGCATTGACTATAAAAACTAATTTAATTTCCTCTGGTTTGTGGTTAAAAGAGAATGAGTAATATATATATATATATATATATATACACTCTAATTGGAAAAATTTTGAGATGGAAGAAATATTTAATTACACGTGTATATCTTTTATTAATTCAAGACTGCATTTAAAACAATAATAAAGAAACGTTTTTGAATTAATTAAACTTATTTGTTACAAACCCGTAAAATTAGATAAGTACTTATTATTTATGTTTATCGGTCATCTATAATTTTTATGAGTAATTTTTTTTGAACAGATCAAAAGAAAAAAAAATGTGTGAGTAGGTTTGAAATAAAATAAGCAAGTATTTAGTAGTCATTATAATTTATTATTTTATGACAGCATTTTTTGTTTTGAGGAACATTGTGACTGCGTTTTTAAAAGGATAATGCGTAACGAATCTCAACCTTATTAATATAGTATTCTGACTTAAAAGTATTAAAAAAATACCAAAAATTATTAAAAAAGGATAAATAAAAATAATCAAACATACAATTCATTTACAACTGTGATATTTTTTTTTTTTTTTGCATTTTAAAAAAATAAAACTCGCAGATTTTCAGAAAATGGCTTCACCTTTTTTTACGCAAGAACCAGAATTTGTGAAGAACTAGAATTACCCAAGAAGTAGGATTTGATTAGTTTATTATCACTCACCCGAATAACTAGCTTGCGTGTCATTCACTGACAGCTGCACCAAGAAATTTACCCAGAACTAGTATTTGAACCGGGATAGGTAATTCTTGAGCCCTTGGATCAAATTATATATTCCACCCACTAATCCAATCTATGACTTACAAGTTTCCACATCAACAATTGCAGTGCACTTAACTACCAGCAATTCAGGTTTGAAAAATCAAATTTGATGTCCATTGAATAACAAAGACTAGTTCGTTTATACTTTAATCTCTTTATCTTCTATTAGCAGTGAAACCTAGCTCTATAACTTGATATATATCCTGTGGAAAACGATAACTCGTGTGTTATCTCTTTGTAATTAATGATGGAGATGTTTTTCCCAAATTCTGGGTTTAGCCTACAAGAAAGGATGGATCAGATTCAGAATTCCTCTGATTCTGCTGCTTCTTCTTCAAATCAATCTTTCAATTCTGTTAATGGCCTTGCATACGCGCTTGAACCGCTAGCTAATGAAGATGAGCAAACTAGGGTACATATTCTCTCTTCCTCATCTTTTGAATCCATGCATGCATGGATAATAATAAACTTGATTATAATTCCCAGATTCTGGTCAGTTCTTGGTTTTCTTTTATTCTTTCTTTATTTCTAGCTGCTTTGAATTTTCTTTTCTTTTTCTAGGCTAAATATCTGGCAGATTTCTTTGAGAGGAATCTAAACGCAGCTCCTCCTGCAACAAATCACCGTAACTCTCAACCTATGATTCAATCAACAGCACAGAACAAAGAGAGAAAGAAGGCTCTGCATGTTCCAATATCTGTGCTTCAAATCGGCAATTATAGGGTAAATACACAGTAAACTTGTAATCACATTAATTAATTTACGTTCTTATTAAACTTTTGTTAATTTAAAGGAAACTTATATTTTTTAGTTTAAGAGGAATTCATTTAAAGGAAACTTATATGTATATATATCTGTGTTATAGAAAGTGTTTGCACATGAAGGACACTTGGTGGCCAAGTGCTATTATGCAAGAGCGAAAGTGATGTGGGAGATATTAGAGGGTAATTTAAAGAAGAAGATTGAATTCAAATGGGAAATTATTTTATCTCTGCAAGCAAAGTTTGGGAAAAATGGGCGAGGAACTCTCATGATTGAGGTACTTAAGTCAATTTTTGATTTCTAGTTCTCCAAGTTAGTCAGGTTTTTGGTTTATACTTTGTATGTATGTGCTTTTTAAGCATTTCTCTTCTGATAATATATGCAGTTAAAGGAGCGCCCTAGTTTTTTCCATGAGATGGATCCAAAGCCACGAAAGCACACCAACTGGGTATCCTCATGGGACTTCACCGGAAATCAAGCTTCAACACATCGGTAATGCTAAATTTTTTCGTTTCTATTTTTTTTTATACATTGATAAAATTAAATTAGGGTTAAAATGGAATTAGGTTGTTCATTTAATCTGGTCAGGGTGTAGGCTGAAATTTTTGGGCCACACAAGTTAAGCCCAAAACTCATTTTCGGCCTAGCTTGAATTTGACTTAGGCTTATATCCAACTCATCAAATTTTAGTACATTGTGACATAAAAATTAGAAGATATTTATCAAAAAGAAAAATATAAGAAAGTATGCCAAGCTTTCTTGGAAAGTAAAGTCATGTTGTTCATATAGAACTGTTCTACCTATTTATCTTAATAGATTGTATTCTATGAACTTTAAACACCGTTTAGAGTATGGACTTGGACCTATACTAGAGTGAGTTTATATATTTATAATGCATATTTGAATTTAGCCCAACATATCTACATAATTTTTTTACAAATTTTCTTTTGGTAAACTAAGAAGATTGGTCACTGGATAGAAACCTTTTAAGAAGCTAGAACTGCTGAGATAGAGGGAGTTGTAGAGGTATTATACCTTTGTTTTAACTTTCTTTAAGTTTCTAATTGAATTATTTAGGGAAACTACTTAAATATTTTTACACTTATACTTTTGTAATATTTATCTGTGTTAAGTGAGAGTTTGATAATATGATGTTGGGTTACTGATAAGTTTTTTTCCTACTCAGGTTACACGTGCTTGAATTTTCTTCAGACTTCCTGGAAGAATTCTACACAAAGCTCATAGAAAGTGATAGCAGATTGAATGAGCTGAGTAAACGACCATGTCCAGCACACTCTTCTCCTTATTTTACTTCTAATGGTTCTGATGTACGTGCTTCTTCCACTCGTGCTCCTTCACCTCACCAATTGGGAAATCACATCAAGTGCCCAACTTCAGGTAATCATTTCCATTCTCCCATCTTCAAGTGGAATTCACACTTGAATCACTTCAAGAAAAGGCGAAATTTTTCATGGAGAAAATCTGTCAGATAGCTAAACTTTACCCTTTTTTTTTTTGTCAGTGCAAGTCTCTCCTCTTCATGGGGCAATCAACAGCCAAAGACTTGAAGATCCTGCCGATCATCTGCTTACAACACTGCCTAATCGTTTTCCTTGTAATGGTCATGGTGCACATGGGTCTCATCCTTATTTTCCTTCTAGTCCCTATGTTGCATTTCCTTCTAATGTTAATATTAATGCACATGGGTCTCAGTCTCATTTTCCTTCTGATGTCCATGATGCATGTGGATACCAGTCTCAGTCTCATCCTCATTTTTCTTCTAATGACAATGATGCGCATGGATCTCAATCTCAATCTCATCCTCATTTTCTTTCTAATGACCATGATGCACATGGATCTCAGTCTCATCCTTATTTTCCTTCTAATGATAATGATGCATATGGATGTCAGTCTCATCCTCATTTTTCTTCTATTGACCATGATGCACATGGATCTCAATCTCATCCTCATTTTCTTTCTAATGACCATGATGCATATGGATCTACGTCTCATCTTCATGATGCACATGGATCTCAGTCTCATCCTTATTTTCCTTCTAATGGTAATGATGCATATGGATCTCAGTCTCATCCTCATTTTTCTTCTAATGACCATGATGCATATGGATCTCTGTCTCATCTTCATGATGCACATGGATCTCAGTCTCATCCTTATTTTCCTTCTAATGGCAATGATGCACATGAATCTCAGTCTAATCCTCATTTTTCTTCCGATGGCAATGATACACATGAATTTCAGTGTCATCCTCATTTTTCTTTTGATGGTCATGTTGCACATGGATCTCAGTCTCATACTCATACTCATTTTCCTTTTGATGGCCAAGATGCACATGGATCTTTGTTGCCTCCTCATTTTTCTTCTAATGGCCATGATGCACATGGATCTCAGTCTCATCTTCATTTTCCTTCTAATGGTAATGAAGCACCAAGATCTCTGACTCATTCTCATTTTCCTTCTAATGGTAATGACGCACATGAGTCTCCTTCTCATCCTCATTATGGGTCTCCTCATCCGCGTTTTGGTTCTAATGGTTATGATGCAAATGGGTCTTTTACTTGCAATCCTGCATGTTTGCAAACAATTCATCAATATAGATATCAAATGCAACCCATGACTCCAGGTAATAGATCATTTCCATTCTTCGTCATCTTCAACTTGAATGATTTGATATTTCTTGCATACAAACAAAATCCAAGAGAAAACTAACATTTACCTTTGCTTGCAGTGCAAGGTATAGACAATACCATCTCTCCTCTTCACGAGGAATTTTTTTTCAACAGCCAAAGACTTAAAGATCCAAATCTCACTGTTTCACGTGATTCTGCAACTTCTTCAGTCAATTCTTTATCAATGGCTGCTTTAGAAGCTATAAGGAATAAAAATGTTATCTGATTTTGACACAAATTCAAAAGTGGAAGTGGAACCTGCTCAGAATGTTTATACAAATAGATGCGAGGCACTTACTAATGCATCACAAGAACAAAAACAGAATCATTATACAAGTGATGCCAATGCCAATTTCCACTCATATGGGCATCTCTCTGGTGAAGGCATATTAATCCACCCACAGAATTTCCAACGGAAACCTTGGGATATATAGTGCTAAAACCTATAGTTTTATCAAGGACCCTTAGAATTTCATTAGCTAAAATTCTTCAACTGAGTTCATCTATAGCGGATTGTTTTTGTTTTATGTTTGCAATTTTTGCACGAGATTTTAGAGGAATATTCATTTTAGATGAACTGAATGCATTATAGTAGATTTTGATTGTATTGGGGACATTATGTACGTCAGTAAACACAGCATATGTTATAGGTTTTTGGGCATTTTCCATGCATGTTAAGTATTTACTATGTATATACACATATATCGGTCTCTGGGGCCAGTTCCTACTCGCCATGGTTTGAGCACACAATAGATTGGCTGTTGGTAGGCAATGGTTTGATGGAAACAGACTAAGCTTTAAGTTCCATATAGTGCGCAATAGTTTAATGGCAACAAGGTACCTTGGAGTTTTCCCTTTTGGGAAGAATTTCTCAAATATTCCTAGTTTATAATAGAGATTAGTCTTATATTTAAAAATATAAGCATACCTCAGTTTAAAACAAGAAAAAAACACCATACCACATATATATATTGCTTGTTTTGGCTGGGTAATTCTCCCAACACAGAAGCAATTTTGATGGTTATACTCTTCTAGTAAAACTAATTTTCTTGCAGCAGAAAATAGCAAGTAATATCATAATATGAGATTTTATAATATGTTAACTTTTTCACATAATTGAACCCTATAATCTAAGGCCAAAAAGTGTCTACAATCTTATCTTAATCCTGTGCTAAGCACAGGTGAGATGTATTTATTTTAGATTCATTTTTATTTAAGTTTTCATGTTAGAAATATGAGCAAAACTCAAAAAAAAAAAAAAAAAGGTTATTCAAAGAATTAAATGCATTTTATTTTATAAAATATGTTTTATTTGCATTTTCTCAAATAGAAGTAGATCACTATTATAAGGCATGCCTTACATTTTTCAGCCAAGTGAATGAGAATTGACAGGAAATTTGGATACATATCTAACACACTCTATTTAGAGAATAAAATTTCACAGAATAAACGTTGTAGATTGGAAAACACAATAATTATTTTTTCATGGTAATATCATGAACTTTTTAAGTTAGCAAAATTAAATTACCACATGAACCAGGAGTATCAACACTGAAAGTACCCAACTCTAAACTGTCTTAAAGAGTTATACCTAGAAAAAATAATAATAAGAAGAAGAAGAAGAAGAACAAATAAATATAATATAAAAAGTAAAAAAGAACATAAAACCACGGAGCCATACCCTGTTGATGAAACTGCGGCTGAGAAGGTAATCATCAAGCTTCTTCAACTCGAATGCGACAGCCATTTTAGCTTCTGGAAATATGCATACGATGGGTTGTAACCGATGAAAATGTTTACAAAAATTCAAAGAAAGATAGGATTATGAACAAAATTTGCAGATAAAAAACTGGAGTTCAATTTACAATAAATGGGTAAATGACAAAGAAGAGGAAACAGTTTAATATCTTGACAAAAATAGTACAGGCTTTGAACCGTTTAGTCATTTGAATGAAGAAAAAGATAACAGTGCAGTTACAGCAGAATATATAAATATGTATGTTGACGAAAAATATAAGGATAGAAGGAAAAAGAGAAGCACAGCAATCCATTTTCAATATAAAAAAACGAAATTTAGATTTCAGAGAGATAAATATAAAAGATGAAAGAGAAAGAAAAAATATGAAAGAATAATATATGATAAATTTAAAAGATAAAATTAATTAGTTGTAAGTATTAGAAATGAAATTGAGAATAATTTTAAAATATAACGTGCTAAAAAAAATAAACGATAAATAGGAGGACTTACTTCTTGTCATTGTCATAGTTGCAGTAATCTGAGAATGATCCTTTAGTCTATGCCAATCTCCTTAAGGTGTAGGTTTACTTCTGAACGATGATATTTAGATAGTTTTCACGTTGGCTAGACTATTCCTTTTATAAAATCGTAAGAGTATCCACTGTTAAGATATGCTATGTAACCAACTTAATTTGACAAGGGAAAAATATTTGATTATTATCACATATCTTAGTGGGCTACTTAAGTTTAGTCGAGATTAGGTTTAACTAATTAAAATATATATTATATTATTATTAATTAAATCAATATCTCAACTCACATGCTAACATAAGGAATTACATTAATAAATCTAAGTTACGAAGAACTAAATTAATTTGAGTTGGCTTTTAATAAAATAAAAATTACCCTTTTTTTACGTTGGAGTGTCTTCCTTAGAAATTGTTGGTGCTGCACATTACGATTCGAGGCAGTTTTCTAAAGCTAAACGCTCTAACTGGTGTCATCTTGTGGAAGACATACATGTTACAGGACAAATTTTGTTTAAGATGAGAGTATGCCGGAGCTAGCTAGTCTATGGGGAAGCAGCCACTCCATTGATGTTATTAGAAATCAAGTCTACATTGGCACTGGGAACTTGTACTCTGCCCCTTCACGTATTATCCAATGCCAACAACGAGAAAACAACATAACCATGTCAGATCCACATCCATATATTGAACCTGAAAATCATTCATTTTGAGTTTATGATGATCAATACATAAGAGATTAATGATCAATACAGACTGTATCTTTTCAGTTCAAAAAGGGCTTTCTCCATTCTGAGTTTTAAGGGAAATTTCTGACATGGGAGTGAAGATGAGGGAAGGCTACTTACAAATTGCCTATGAAAGAAAGATTTCTTGCAACGGAATTCGAACCTAAGCTAGCCTCCTTAGCGAAGTTATTCAATCATTGCTAGTTGAACCAACCGTAATTGGCAATGAGTTGTTACTTAGTTGATAAATTTCTTTTCTATCCATTGACCATAATAAAAACAAAAACTGATAAAAATTGACTAACGGACCAAAAAAGCATAGTCTTTCATATATGTTATCTTGAGAACACTACTCGTCAACCATTACATTCAGGATACACTTCTGCTATGACAAAACAGATTCCCAGCAAACTAGAGCAGAATTCACACTTATTAAACTCTTATAACCTTATCTCTAAGTACAATTCTTCCCTTTCATCCTCGGAATCAGTTTCATTCCCATCGTTATTCTCCCTTGGAGCTTGAACATTAGGGTCCATGCCTGTTCCTTCAGGAGAAGCTTCAACCACAGAGACAGAATTGTTTTCCCTGAAAGCTTCGAGGAGTTTCCTAGTAACTGCTACAACTTCTTCCTCAGCAGGTTCAAGCTTAACGATAGTGAGTGTTCCACTGCCTGCTGGACCGCTGGCAGCAGCAACAGGTGGAACTCCTCGTCCAGAAGGGTTTGATGTAGCATCATTTTCTGCCCTGGGCACAACTGGTTGGACATGTCTTCTACAAAGGATTATCTGAGGCTGATCCGCCCTAGTAGGGACTCTTCTGGGTTCGGTGGCACCATTTTTGCTGTTGAGCAAGGCCTGGCGTGAGGGAAAAACTCTATCACACACATAGCACCAAAAAGGTGAGATCCTAATAGAGGGAGAATTGGTTGCTTGAATTCTGTTGCTGCAATAGCGATTGTAGAGCATTTTTGAGATGAGAAATGGTGATAAACACAAGGCTAGAAGAGTGGTGAGGGTGAGTGAGAAAGAAAGCCAGGTGAACGCACCTATTTATGGTGAGGAGGATTGTTGAAGCTTGGAATAAAATATGGTTTTAATGTAATTATATCCTCTAGATTGTATCTCTATACAAGGCTTCTCATTAATTGTTAATTAATATTCAATTTGACTAATTTAAAGAAATATTTTAAATCACATCTTTTATCTTAATTTTGTGTCTCATTTTATGTTTTATCTTTTTTAATTGGTTAAAAAAAACCATATATATAACGTGGGACACTGAATAGAATACAAAATTGAGATAGAAAATCTCAACTAGAAACGTAAGCAATATCTACGAGTCATCAATGAATTATCAATATTTTTTTTTTTGTACAGATGAGTGATCAATATTTAGATATAACTGACATGCATGAGTCTTGTTTTTGGTTCTAACTTTTGCAGCGCGGTTCTTTGAATTTACTGAACAAAAGAATTTCAAATTATAGTACTTATCTAATTTTTCCCTTAATTGATTGTACTATAAAGAATCAGATTATACTATATGCATGTTTATTGGGTCTGAATGAATTTATTGACAGCCGCAGTCGCAGCCCCAAAGAAAAAAAAACTTAAGCCACTGCTTGAATATGATAGCTAGGGGAGCAGTCGCAGCTCCAATGCTAAAAAACTTAAAGTCTATGTGCGTTTATTTGTGTTAATACAAGTATTAAAACATGTGTGGATAATAGATAGTCATGTAGCTATTTCTCTAATCATTATTATTTATATATTGAGTAAATTCCCAATTTACCCTCCCTAAAAAAACTAATATTATCTCACAGTTAACCCTCACACTACAAACATCATCAAAGTTAGCCCTGCAAGGGCCCTTTTTGGTAGTATGAAAAGTTTAATTTGGTATAATTTTTATAGTATCAATGGTTGGGTTTAAAAAGTTTGAATTATGAGATTTATTTTCTGTCAAAAATATCAAGGGACAAAATATATTTTAATTCTTGGTATAGATCTAACCATATACAATCAAAATGGAAACCGATGTATCAAGACACATTATACATTCATTTATTTTTGATTCTTCACTGTCTTGTTTGGTATGAGTATGAGAGATTAATTTGAACGAAAATATATATCATTATGAACTAAAATTAGAAAGAGAGAGAGAGACTATATTTTGTTTGTTTATACGAAGTATGTATCTTCACTCTCCACTCCAGCGTCGTCATTTTTCTTAGATTAATTAGGTATTTAGAAAATCATGAGCATATCATTTTGAGTTTTAAGGGAGGTTTTCGATGTGGCAATGAAGGTGAGAGGAGGCTATTATAGATTGTCTATTAAAGAAGGATTACTTCCTGTGGAATTCAAAGTTAAGCCTCCCAAGCCAAGTAATTTATATCAATCGTTACCCGCTGAGACAACTCTTGTTAGCAATGAGTTGTTACTAAGTTAATAAATTTCGCTTCGCATCCATTGGACATAATAAGAGTTAAAACTGATAAAAATTGACTAATGGACAATATTATTAGTCAACCATTTCATTCAAGAAACATTTTCGCTATGAAAAAAATAAATAAATAAAAAAAAATCCCAGAAAGACTAGCAGAATTCACAATTATAACCTTATCTCTAAGTACAATTCTTGCCTTTCATCCTCGGAATTAGTTTCATCCCCATTGTTATCCTCCCGGGGAGCTTGAACGTTGGGGTCATGAGTGTGGCCTGCTCCTTCAGGAGAAGATTCACCCACAGAGACACAATTATTTTCCCCAAAAGCTTCAAGGAGTTTTGTAGTACCTGCTACAACTTCTTCTTCAGTAACGATAGTGAGTGTTCCACTGCCCGCTGGAGTCTGGACCCTAGCAGCAGCAACAACAAATGGAACTCCTCGTCCAGAAGGGTTTGATGGAGCATCATTTTCAGGCTTGGACATAACGGGCTGCAAATTCTTCTGCTAAGGTTCCTCTGAGGCTTATCTGCCCTTGTAGGGATTCTTCCGAGCTCAGTGGTGCCATTTTTACGGTCGAGCAAGGCTTGGAGTGAGGGAAAAATTAGATCACACATATTGCACCGTAAGGGTGAGGTCCTAATAGGGGAGAATAGGATCATTGAATTTTGTTGCTGTGATAGTTATTGCAAGGCTTTTTTGAGATGAGAGACGGTGATAAACACAAGGCTAGAAGAGTAGTGAGGGTGAGTGAGGAAGAAAGCCAAGTGAAAGCACCTATTTATGGTGTGGAGGATGGTTGAGGCTTGCAATAAAATATGATTTTAATGTATCTCTATACGAGGCCTCTCATTAATTGTTAATTAATATTCTGTTTGATTAAATTAAAGAAATGCTTGGAGTCACATTTTTTGTCCTAATTTTATGTCCCATTCTATGTTCTATCCTTTCTTATTGGTAAAACAAAAAAGTTATAAATTAATGTTGAAAGTAGTATTATTAACTTATTGAAATATATCAAAAAACGAATACGTAAATTAGACACAAAAGTGAGATGAAAGATCTCAACTTAAAACCTCTAGGTATAAAAGAATATCACTATTAGTCATCAATTAATGTTCAATATTTGAATATATCTTACATGTACGAGTCTTTTTTTTGTATCTAACACTTATAGCCTGGTTGTTTGAATTTACTGAACAAAAGAATTTCAAATTATATATTAATGTATGTATGTACCCTATTAACATTATACTGCTAATAAATTTAACTTACCTCAAATATAGATTGTCTTAATTATTTTCTTCCTTTTACTAATTTAACCATTTGACTGAATGCATATTGCTTTTTCACTCTTCGCAGTCAAGGAATACTGACTTATCCCTTAATTGCTTGTGACCAAAGAAAAAAACTATAAAGATTATATGTATGTATGTTGGGTCTGAATGTATTTTTTGACAGCTAAGAAAAAACTTAGCAACTGCTTGAATATGATAGCTAGGGGTGCAGTAGCAGCCCCCAAGGCTAAGAAAAAATTGTAGTTAGCCCCCTCTGAGAAAAATTGTAGTTTGGTCTCCATTTTCCTACCAATTTGTTACCTAAGAGAAATTGATCCTCTAATATGAAGAAACTTGAGTGATGCTACGTACACATTAATAATTATCACTGTTGTTTATGTTCACATATCATGACATCTTGATAATTGAATCAGATTCTAGTGTAGCAGTCAATCTTTACAAAAGAATGATATTTCTGATTCACTACGATGGAATACTTTGGTTTATGCAGGACGTAATGAGGAAGCTGACTGACACTACGACAAATTAATCATGGCATTAGGGTTCTTTGGCAGCATTTGTAGGTTCAATCGTCACAATGATAAGTTCGGTTGACAGCAGGAGATGAGGGGCCTTGTAGTGCAATTACCTTGGTCTACTGTTTTCTTGTTATATTTGCTGGACAATCTGGACTGATAGGAAGCATGATGCCATCAGCTGAATTCTTTCAAATAGGCAAGCCATTGAGCTCATTGCTTGGAATACTCCCGCTGAAAACCCGTGCAAGCTTAGAAGTGTGATGCTTCGAGGTTATCAAACCCAAAGCATTATTTTGGTGGAGCCATAAGAACTGACAGAGGACACTGGCTTATAGGTTAAGTGGGAACAAATACTGTTAATGAAGGACAACCATATATGGAGCATTAGGAAGGGAATCACCCTGGCTCTAGAGCTCAACATAGAAAATGTCGTCTTCGAGTCAGATTCACAAATAGCAATTACAGTGCTCCAAATACACTAACATCCCTTCTTCTCACCCTTGGAGGTTGCAAATGAGGATATTTAAGCGAGTCATCATACAGCGTGTTAATAGGGAAGGAAACCAACTAGCTGATGCTTTAGCAGACTAGAAGTCACAACACAAGGAAGACCTTGTTGTCTTTAGAACGCTTCCTAATTGTGCCTAGCTATCTTATTTAGATGACTGTAAGGGAACAATGTACTCAAGAGCTGTGTTTTTATGTTTGATTAAATTCCCTCTTTCACCAACAAAAAAAATCTTATTTGGTCTCTCAATTGATACTTTAATTAATTAAATCTCTCACACTTTGAATTTATTAATTTAGTTCATGAATTTTTTTTTTTTTTGGAAGCAATATAGAATTCCTTGAATAGGATTTCTTCTAAGGTCTTATATATGTTTTTTTTTTTTTTTTTTCTTTTTTTATATGAGAGAATCGAATTCCAAACATTTTAAATACTGCTTAAATCTCTCATCACTAAATCACACCTAATGACTTGACCTTATGCATGGCTTTTAAGAACTTAAAACCACTTTAAATCATTATTCAAATCAAATGACATAAAATATTGCTAATTGCCCATATAATAAAACAAAGAGGTAAACAAAAACATAAAAGTATAAATATGGTCCAATATGCATCCACCTTTAACTTGGTGTTATTGGACATAATCAAGGAATGGATCTTTCTCTCTCTTTGTTCCACAGAATTGAAAGAGGCAAATGAAAGTACCTCCTTATGTAAAAAGGAGACCAATTGCTACATCCTCTTCGGTGGTGGATGTGGCAATTCCGAAGTATCGGTTCTATGACTCGTCTCCAAGAGTTGGGTAGAGGCGAAAAGAATAAGCTTTTGCCTTCATGTACAGATTGAACTAATCGTGTTATGAAACTATGCAAATAGAAAGTAATAGATATAGAGAGAAGAGAGAAAAATAGAGAATCAAAGTCTATTATTTATTATAAATAAGGATTAAACATTAAGAATCAAAGTAGAGAATCAATCTGGAAAGCTAATTGTCACTTAATGATTAAACATTTCTTTTGGAAAAGTGCACGTGATGCACTCCCAGTGGCCCAGGTGCTAGAAAATCGGCATGTCATTGACAATAACTTGTGTAGTCATTGTGGTCAAGCAGAAACCATCATCCACTGTTTGCGAGATTGTGAAAATAGTAGAACCGTTTGGAAAGATTTGGCTGTGGAGAGGATTTCTTTTCTACCTCTTTGTTTGTCTGGTTGTTACAATCAATCTCGGATGTTAGAGAATCTTCTCTTAAAATCCCTCGAGTACAATACTTTGTTATGGCTGCTGGAATATTTGGATAGATAGGAACCATAGTAGGTTTAAAAGATTGGTCAAGTCTTTAAAACCAAAACAACCTATCCTTGGAGCAGCTGCAGAATTTTTTCACCTTGGAAATAATTCTGAGCAGAGAAGTGTCAAGGTTGTTCTTGATGTTAGATGGATATTCCTCCTCCTTCAGGACGGACTAAACTTAATTGTGATACATCAGGAAGGCACAACCCTGGTGAGATAGGTTTTGGGAGAGTTTTTAGACTCTTCGGGTAGTTGGATTATGGGATACCAAGGTAATACGGGGTTAGGTTCAGTTAATAAAGGTGAAGTCTCGAGTATATATCAAGGTATCAAGTTGGCTAAGCTTTACAATGTGGAAAGGCTAGTTATAGAATCGGACTCTAAATTGGCTATAAATTTTCTTTCAAATGACTGTGCAGAGACTCATTCATGGAGTACCATTCACTATGATTTAGGTTAGAGATGCAGACATTGCAAGAAGTGATTCTCCAGCATTCCTTTAGAGAAGGCAATCAACTTGCTAATGGCTTGTGTAAATCTGCCTGTTTGGGTCTTCAGAATTCAGTCCTTTTGGATGTGATGCTTTCTTCAGTTAATCTTTTGTGCCTTGCTGATATGACGGGGATTTCAGCCTCAAGATGTTGTAATTTTAACTTCTGAACTCTGTTTGTACTTGAATTTTCTTTAATGCATTCCTTATCTTCTACCAAAAAAAATCTACTATTTATTCACATCGTATAAACGGCGGGAAGTATCCAAATACAAGTAAACAAGTAAATCCTTAAAAAGTATAATTATAACTTTACATAATTACAAAAGATTAAAAAAATATTTGACTCAGCTGATCACACACCCTCCATCTTCAATCTTGCTAAAAGGAAATCACTCCATGTGTCAATGGGCCCAGGCAAGCACCAGTGCACACAATCATTAGGCAGTGGCACATTCTCTTGTGGCCGATGTCCATATCTACTTGGGTGACCATCTGGCCTCAACCACATTGCTTGTGTGATGTCCAGAACCCTAAATTTCTTGCCCTTCTTCTTGCCTTCCTTCTCTGCAATCTTGAACTCCTCCATTTGAATCTTGTGGAACTCGAAATTAATACCCTCTATTTTAGTCTCACTGCTCTTGAATGGCTCAGTCCTCACACAGTTCCCACCTTCATTCCAAGGCCCATTCTCAAAATGTGCTGGTGCAAAAGTCCTAAGAAAAGTTATGCCCTTAAAGTCTTTAAGGCTATTGATGGCTCTAAATGCAGTTTTAAATGCTCGTCTATATCCGTAATACATGGTTAGGTAAGTGAGATCTCTCCTTTCGCTGTCATTGGACCCAATAAGCTTTTGTTTCTCATAGTAAAACAGTATCCTCATGAACCAATGGCCACCATTGAGAATCACATAGGTGAAGTCTTCTATTTGGGTTATCCATTTCTCATCAGCCTCATCAAGGTAGAGGTTGAACATGTAAGGCCTGGTTGGATCTGCTTCTTTCGCTGCGACCAAAAAGGGTGATGTGAATATGGCCATGGTGAAGTTGTAACTTGGGTAATGCCAACGCTTGTATTTTTCATCCGATGTGTATGATACATCTACTGGCCATTCCACCTGAGAAGAAAAAAATAATAAGATTTTTATTCATTAACTGAAGATAATGCTCATAATTCAGAAAGTTCTATAAACAAATTATGGAAATTAACCCATTAGAGAAAATATTTTCTAGATATAGAAAATAGTAATTTTTTATTAGTTGGATACTCATTTTACTAGTTTTACATTAATTACATCAATATAATTAAAATAATTTGCTGTTTAGCAGAGAGTATTTTTAGTTTAGTAATACTAACATCATCCAAATTATTTCACAACATGATTTGTTTTTTACTCAACAAGTAAAATCCTTTTAGCCTCTATTATTAATTATATAGGCCAAATCCTTCTGTTCTTTTTTGGTTGACTCACAAGTATTCCTACACCATATTGGTGGATTAGTCTCATTTAAAGAGTAAATGCTTCTGTTCTTCACAAAGAGAAAAGTTACATATCACATGCCAATGCGAAATTAACAGCTAATACTCAAAATTTGTAAGAGACTTCCCAGAAAAAAGACAGAATAGTCTAACTAATCTCGTTATATAATGTATTAGTTGATACCTTTACAGTTCAATATGATGGTGACTTCTTACTGTATTGATTAAAAATTTTAGAATATCAACTGGAGATCAGATTTATCATATGGAATTCGTAAGGAAAATATATAATCAAATCAAACACTGAATGAAAATGATTTAATTAAATACACTTAGTTTTGCATTAGTTACAGATACAAACAATAACTTTGTCCTATACAAATTGGTTGTAAAATCAGAATCAACTGAAAAAGTCTAACGAAAGTTGGCACCCAATTAATTTTTCCCTTCTTTGAAATATGATCACTTTGTTGGTTTTTAAATCTTATAGTTTCTTGTGTTCATAATGCACATGCAGGGAATCTGAAGAACTACCATCATTGGTGACTAATTATGTCACCTTAGCAGCTTAATGGATGATCATGTCTATAAACTTAACTGAGAAGGATGATCATGTCTATACAATAATTAGAAAAGCCCACTTTTGGCACCATGGAATTTGTTATGTGGTCTGTCCTAAAAGTCTTTATCAAGAAACTGATCTAAATTTTAAATTTTCCTTTCTTGAAAATAAAGCTTCGGAACAAAGTATTTTATGTACGTACTCATAAATGTAAAATGTATCCACTTCAAGTCTTTCTAGCTCTAAAATAAGATGTGAGTGTGTATGTATTGTATATATATATATGCAGGTATTGATATATGCAATTGATTCATATACCATTTTACTTACCACCTAAGCATAACCTAAGGAAATAATAAGACTTCCAGAAAATTAGAAGAGGAAAAGTAGTGAAGTTAGAAGAACGATCTTACCCTTGACAGAAGACAAATCATGGACTGCATCTGATTTCTTGCAACAGAGTCTCCAACAAAAGCCATGGATTTTCCCCTTACAATTTCCAGGAACTGAAAGGGATCAAATATGGGCAGCTCACACCCATTTGGCTTCCACCTCCATTTCAAGAACTCAGTGTCTGGTCTTCCAAATTTCATACAGTTTTGGTACTCATGAATTGCCCAACATGTTGTGTTTGAGTAATATTGAGCCTCTGGATTTGGAACCCATTCCCCAGTGGAAATGTCACACTTCTTCAAATCATCAAATGCAGAAGATTTCTGCTTAGACAGATTGTTCTTGATCTGTGCTGAGGGTAATCTTTTTGACTTCTTCAAATCATCAATTGCAGAAGATGGCCGCTTAGACAGATTGTTCTTGATCTTTGCTGAGGGTAATCCTGTTGACTTCTTCAAATCATCAATTGCAGAAGAAGGCCGCTTAGACAGATTGTTCTTGATCTTTGCTGAGGGTAAGCTCGTTGACTTCTTCAAATCATCAATTGCAGAAGATGGCTGCTTAGACAGATTGTTCTTTATCTCTGCCGAGGGTAAGCTTGTTGACTTATCCAAATCATCAAATCCAGAAGATGTCTGCTTAGACAGATTGTTCTTGATCTCTGCTGAGGGTACTAAGCTTGTTGACTGATTCAAATCATCAGATGCAGAAGATGCCTGCAAATCATCAAATGCAGAAGATGCCTGCAACTTATCAATTACAGAAGATGGCTGCTCAGACAGATTGTTCTTCTGGGATACAGAATAGTTTCCAAAGAAAGGGTTTGATAATCGTGTAACAAAGAATAGAAGTATAGCAAAAGTTGCAAGCAATGTTACTTTGGGGATAATTCTTGATCTTGGGCGTTTTTTCCCAAACAGTTTCTCAGGTATTGGTTTGAACTTCATTTGAGAGGAGAAAGAAAGGGAGAGAGGGGGGAGAAGAAGAAAATGTTAGGTTCCCTTAAGGGACCCAGCTAATTAAAAGAAAAAGAAATAAAATTAAAAAATTAATGGAGGTGAGTAGACAACATTCAATGGCTTACCTTATCATTAGCATATACTTCCATAAAAAGAATGGTGGAAGTTGTTTTCTGCTCCTTATACACATATGCTTTCTTGGGGAGTTTGATTCATTAAGAAGAAACACAAAACCTTTAAGAGAATAAGAGAAAAAGAAAGAGATCGAGAGCCACCATTGTGTGAGGAGTTTGAAAGTTTTTCAAATTAGTTTTAGTTCTACAGTCAAGGTGAGAGTGTTCCGCTAAATAAAGTAAGAAATAATATTGTATTCCGTCCTATTTTTGGGTGAGTAGTTGTAAAACTTTTGTAATCTCATTTATAGCAGAAGATTTAGGATTTTTGTCTCCATTTCTATTTCTACATTTTCAAGTCTCTATCTTAATCACACAATGAGGGGAAAAGGTTTCCTTCCGCACTTCCACATTTCACCTTTTCCCAACTGAAGGACAGATAGAAGGTGAGCACTGAGCAGAACAATAGAGGCAGCTTTGCTCTAATATAGTAAGTGGTTGGAAAAATTTTTCTGTCCAGTTATGATTATTAGTTAACTAGAACCTTTTACTTGAGATTTTCATTTAGAGTGGGTATATAGCAACTTTTTTTTGTAGGAATAGGATGTGATCACCGATATTCTCACTCACATGGAGGTAGAACTAATCCCACTTAAAAGAGTAAAATAACCATTACAAATATCTCATAATTACTAATTTTAATTTATTTACTAATTAAGTCATAATTTGTTAGTTAATAAATTTTACTTTTACCACTACATAGAAAAGCATAAGAAAACATCTCCATCTAAACAACTTATGAGTTGTTGATTATATTTTTTTATAATTTTTTGTATATTCTACGATAGTATATTATTTTTCACTTCTAATTCAACTAATCTTTTGTTTCAATTCAACAATTTCTAATTTTTTTAAAAAATATCACCCCACTACTTATCTATATTTTTAGTTTCTATAAATATAAAAATTGAATGAAAAATAATATATTTTTAATATTAACTCAAGCATTTAAAGAAGATAATAAATATAATTTTGAGATATAAAAGTGTCAAAATCTTATTTAAGAATGTTGTACCATTGCATCAAATTACTTTCTCATTCTTATTTCTTAGTTGTATTCCTTAATAATACTAGATAGTATTGTTAAGTTAATAAAAAATATCTTATATAAATTTTTGATCATTTTAAAAGAGTAACATATGAAATAAGATAGGAGTAACATATGAAATAAGATAGGAAGTGGTAAACTGTTTAAGAATTATACTCAATTACAAACTAGGACTCTATTTGAAAAAGAAATGTAAAATTAATATATGATTGGGTTTGAGATAAAATAAGCAAGTATTTAGTTACTATAATTTACTTATTATTTTATGATGACATTTTAAAAAGATAAAGCGTAACAATCTCAATCCTTCTGAGATGGTGCTATTGATCATCCTAAAAAGATTAAAAAAAAAATACATCTATATATTATTAAAAAATGCAAACAATTCGTATACAGCTGTGACAATTCATTATTTTTTTATTAAAAAATTCAAAACTTGCGGATTTTTTTTAAAAAAAATGGCTTGAAATTATTTTGCGCACGGACGAGAATTTGACAGGAATTAGAATTACACAAGAACTAGAATACGATTACTTACTTAGCACCCCCTGAATAACAAGCTTATGCGGCACACCAAAACCCAGAACTTGTATTATATATGTGTGCATTAACAAGAATTTTAGAATTTCTCAAGTAGTAGAGTTTGATATCCATTGAAAAACAATAACTAGTAGGTATATATATATATATACACATCAACATATGGAAAACAATCACTCTTTGTAATTAAGGATCAACATGAGATTCTCTAATTCTGGGTTTAGCTCAGAAGAATGGCTGTCTTCTACTTCTGGTCAGTCTTTCAACTCTGACCCTCATGAAGATAAAACTGGGGTATTCCTTTTTTTTTTTTCTTTTTTTTTTTTTTTGCTTTTTTGAATCCATGCATGCTAGCAGGATTACGAACATGGTTAATTTCCAGGTTCTGATTAGTTATTGGTTTCTTTTTATTCTTTACTTGCTTCTCGTTTGGAATTTTCCTTCTTTTTTTCCCAGGATATATACATAGCTTCCCATGGAAAAACTTTAAATGATTCTAAGTTTAGTGCAGTAGAAGGGTCCGCTCAGGTTGAGAACCCTTTTGCCTCTGCTTCTGCTTCTTCTTTCACTTGCACTTCTGCTTTTGCCACTGCTTCTGTGGCGCTATATCAATCTTTGATCTCTGGCTTTTCATCATTAAACGACTATTTATGGAGAGCACCAACCCTTGGATTGCGACTCACGAAATCACCATCTCCTGCAACAAATCATAACACTCAACCCATAATTCAATCAGCAGAAGAGTACAGAGAGATAAAGAAGGCTGTGCATATTCCAATATCTGTGCTTGAAATCGGCAAATTTAGGGTAAACATACAGTAGTCAATGCTTGATAATCTACATTAAAATAAAATTGAACGAAGAGTTAACTGTTTACTTTCTGTGATAGGTAATGTCTAAACATGAGGGAAACTTGGTGGCCAGATGCTATTATGAAAAAAGGAAACTGATGTGGGAGATATTAAAAGGTAATTTAAAGAGCAAGATTGAATTCAATTGGGAAGATATTTTGTCTCTGGGAGCAAAAATTGAGCCAAACAAGCCAGGAATTCTCATGATTGAGGTACTTAATTTTTGGTTTCTTGTTCTCCAAGTTAATGTAGGTTTCTGGTATATATGTATGTGTGTTAATAATGTATCCAGTTAAAGGAGCTCCCTAGTTTCTATCATGAGAAAGATCCACAGCCACGAAAACACGCGAATTGGGAACAGTCAGGGGACTTCACTAGAAACCAAGCTTCCACAAATCGGTATGTTAATTTTTCTCATCTTTTTTTTGTAAAGAAGAATTGTTTTCAACGCTGAAGTATAGAATATTGGTAAAATTAATAGGGTTAGTATGGAATTAGGGTTTTTCGTCTAATTAGGTTTGTGAAGGCTGAAACCTTTGGGCTATGAGTTTACTACATATTTAATATTTTTACACTTCACTATTATAATATTTATCTGTTTAATGTGACAGTTTGATGATATTGGATCGCTAATAAATTTTTCTATTCAGGGTACACGTACTTCAATTTTCTCCAGGCTTGTTGGATGCATTTTACCAAAAGCTCATAGAAAGTGAGGACAGATTGAAACAGCTGAGCCAAGGACCATGTCCAACACTGCATCATCCTTATTTTACTTCTAATGCTTATGATGCACATGGCTCTCTCACTTGCCCTCCTGCACCTCTGCCTCCAACTACTTACCAATTGGGAAATCACATACAATCATCAAATTTAGGTAATCATTCCCATTTTTCCATCTTCACTGGAATTCACATTTGAATCATAGCCAATTCTGTAAGGAAAAAAAAAAAAAAAACTAACCTTTACCTTTTCTTTTTTCTTTCTTTCTTTTAAAAAAAAAAAAAAAAACAATCAGTGCAAGTTATGGACAATAGTCTTCCTCTGCTTCGTGGGGTAGTCAACAGCCAAAGAGTTGAAGATCCTGCAACTTTGTTTACAAGACTGCCTGATCCTCATTTTTCTTCTTATGGTTATTATGATGCAAATGGGTCTCTGTCCAATTCTTATCTTCCTACTACTGGTTATGGTGCATGTGGGTCTCTACCTAGTATTCATTTTCCTTCTATTGGTCAGGATGCACGTGGGTCTCAGCTTGATCCACATTTTTCTTTTAATTATTATAATGTACAAGGGTCTCTACCTGATTCTTATTTTCCTTCTAATGGTTATAATGCACATGGGTCGACTTCTACTTACACTCCTACACCTGCGAACAACTCATCAAATTAGAAACCATGTCTTCTACTTATGCTTTCAGACTCTTTGGGAATTTTGTTTCCCAGGACTTGAAGGTTGTAATGTTCTTATTTCTTGTTAATGAATTTCCCTTTTAACCAAAAAAAAGAAAAACTTAGAAATCAAATGCAACCCTCAGCTTCAGGTAATCAATCATTTCCATTTTCCCATCTTCAAGTTGAATTTACAGTTAATTTACTACAAGAAAACACATATTTCTTGCATGCAGACAAAATCCGTGAGAAAACTAACATTTTACCTTTGCTTCCAGTGCAAGTTATGGGCGATATAATCCCTCCTCTTCATGAGGGAATCTACAGAGATCCAAATCTTGTCGTTTCGAGTGATTTTGCAACTTCTTCTAGAGTTGGTTCTATATCACCAAGCGATGTTTCTAAAGCCTTGCGTGATATAATGTCATCTGATTCAGACACAAACTCAAAATGGGGTTAAGCAAAGAAAGGCATGTAGGTCGGGATACTTGGTTCATTTGCTGGTCTATCAATGGAAATGGAAGGCTTTCATATAATTGAGTTCATCCATGTTAGATTGATATTGTTTAATATTTTCATTTTATAGACGAGATTTTAGAGGGATTTGTAAATGAACTGAACTCTTTTCTAGTGACTGTATTCTAATTATATTTTGAAAATTATGGATTAATAGATATTCCTAGTTTTCTAAAATAGAAAAGAAAAAGAAGTTCCAAAAGCAATAAAAATGAAAGCTCTCAATTCACGTCAAGAATGGTCCAAATAAGTAACCAAATATAACAAATATCTTGGGCACACAAAGTGCCCTGAACTTCACATCACCACGGCACTATGCCAAACCCACAAAAATTTTTCAAGACTTGCCCAGAAGTTTCTTCGTGGTTTGTCACATGTTTCAGTATCTATAATCAAGTATATGTACTATATATAATTACCTCTTGCTTTAGGGTCAAGAAACTGAACTCCAAGAAACCTTAAATTCACCTTGGTGGGAGAGATTTCTCGATTATTTCGACTATCCCAAACAGAGATCCTTCGTCTTGGCAGTAGGAATGTGATATTTGCCCTTTAGCTTTGAGTTTGGCCCCTTGGCAGTCTAATCTATAGAACTGGATAGGCCAGCTGGTTGTTATGTTATTATATATACCCATTTTTACATTTTTTATTTTTTATATCTCTCTTACTTTTTATCTTTTTTATTTTTTTTATAATTTTACCCTTACAAATAACTATAAGTATAGAAAAGAGTTTGCATTAACAATTGTCCACCTATCATTAGAAAATACGTGATGCACACTTTTTTTTTTTACATTTCATGTGCACATTTCTTAACCGTTTATTTGTAAAAATAAAATTATAAAAAAAAAAAAGTAAAAAAGATGTAAATATATACGTATATACATGTAACATCTCTTATGAGTTATACTATTTCTTTGTGGTTCAACTGCTTTTTCTCTTCTTTCATCAGTTTGCCATTGGTCCTGTCATATCACTTAGGCATGGCCTTGGGTGTAAAGGATGATATCGAATTCATATTTAAAACCCATATCAGACCTGTTAAAACCATTCCGAGTCCCGATTTTACCTTGATTTGATTAAAATTATACAACTAATTTAAATTAAGTTGCAGAACATGACTGATTAATTGTGGTGTTTAGTGGTCAATGGGCTCCTAATCTCTGAACAAAATAGGGTGGTGGTGCCCAACCCTAGCAATTGTGGTAGCTAGGTATTATCATCCCTAGTGGCTGATGACATTGTCTTCACAAGGGACCTATACATATAAAAGATACTAACGTGCGGGAATAGTAAGGCTATGGCTGCTGATATAAGTGGTAAACATATAGTTGAGCGATGATAGATTGTTTTTATAAACTTTCTCATAATTCACAACTATTTGCCATGTTAATGAATTTCAGTTATACCAAAAAAAAAAAAAAAAGCTTTTAGAGGGATTAATTCAGTTCAAATTCTACCACATTTGGCATAACATAGTTTATGAAATTCATATTTTTTTTATTAACTCATGAGCATTACATTTAAGGTAAGACTTAAGAATTATAGCTATTTCCTCTTAACACGTGCTTTTTAAACTCGAATCCTGACTAATGAAATTTATGTATATTGGTTATTCACTATCAGTCTCACACACACATATAGTCAAGGGTCATTAAATTTATATATAGGTATTTACCGTATTTTGCTGTTGGGCTTGTCTTAAATATTACGGCTGAAATTTCATCTCTTTCCCTTCGTTGTGTAGAAGTGTAGCCACCTATAATCTAAGATTAGGTACAATGGATAAAACATTAATTAATGGAGATTGGAGATCATAGTGACAGCGCCACACCTCAGTTCATATGCTAGTTGTTATTTCAATTTTTTTTTTCAAAATATATCTTTCATATTAATTAATCTATACTTTGTCAAAATTATCTTAATGACTATCTAAGTCGTAATATTAAATTGATTTTGTTAACTGAACATAACAAAAAGCTATCAAACTGCAATTTTATTCATAATTAATCATAACTGTCTATGATTTTTACATAAAAATTGCATTTTGGATTGCAAAAAATCTTATATTAAGATAAACAAATACTAATTTCTTAAATTTAAAATAATATAAAAAATTTAGAAATTTTAGCAACTTAATTATGTATTACCTTTCATCACCAATATAATAAGCTTGTCTAAATTGGCCTTGAAAAAAATACTTTTAAGATGTACAAGCCGAATGTTCAAACAAAAGTTATTTTTTTGTTTTGATATAATACTAATAATAAAAAAAAAAAAAAACACTCTTCTTATTAAAAATGCAGAGATAATTTTGTCATCACAGAGCTTTTGAAATGCCTCTGAACAAAAACTCCTACCAATATGTAACAATATATCTTCTCTTGACTTTGAACTATAAAATCTTCAAAGTTTCTCTTGAACTTTCAAGAGCATCTTAAGTTCCATTCCCATGGCAGCAACTAAATGTAACCTAGACCTGTTTCTTTGTTTGCTACTGTTTTTCTTCCAAGGAATTTCCCTCTGTGCAGGCTTTTATGTATGACACTCCTAAGTTCTCACACTTTCGATTTTATTTACTCTTGAAACTGCTTTACTTTAATATTCGGCCACGTCGCCTTTCTCTTTTCAGAACTTCTGGGATTGAAATTATATATGTACCCTAAATTGCACTAATTTTCAATTGTTTATAGTTACCTTCTCAGGACTGGTTAAACCACGGTGGTGATCTGTTTAACAGAAGGTATGCAAATGAGGAGGTTAAGATCAGCCCAGCAGAAGCTCCAAACCTACGTTTGAAGTGGAAATTCAATGCAGGAAAAGACATAAGTGCAACACCCGCAATCTTTGATGATACCCTTTATTTTCCGAGTTGGAACGGTTACATCTATGCTGTGAAAAAATCAGATGGATCTCTGGTTTGGAAGCAGAATGTGCAACAGTTAACAGGCTTGAATGCATCTGTGCAAATTCTGAATGTGAATGCTACTGTGTCTAGGAACACTCCAACTTTACTTGCTAATGGTGCTCTACTGGTTTATGGAACCTATGGCCCTGCTGTGGTTTATGCTGTTAAAAGAACAACAGGTCAACTTTTCTGGATGACCAAGTTAGATGACCATCCTTCAGCTGTGATCACTATGTCAGGAACTTACTACGACAGGTCAGTGTACAAATTCTTGATACATCACTGTCTTTGTTTTATTATAATTTAAACCAGTTTTTAATCTTATCTTCTGTTACTTACATCCCGCTTAGATTGACTTTGAAAAAGAAATGTTTCTAAGGCAAATAGGCAAAAAAAAAACAATTTCTTTAACTTTCAAAGATATATTTTATAAAATGACTCTGCTTGTGCTTTTTTAAAAAGCATCCTCCCACGTTATTTTTTTTTAAAAAAAAAAAAGCAAGCTAGCTTTTAGATGTATTTTTTTTTTAATAACTAATTTAAACATTTAAAAATTATACAAAAGTGCCATTTTTTTTAATAAAAATGCTTAACAAAGAGGAAAAAAATTCAAATGGGCTCTTACTTAATTTCCCATATTTTTTGTTCAATGAACTAAATTTTACAGGGCTTTCTACATTGGGGTGTCTTCCTTAGAAAATATTGGAAGAACTCAATGCTGCACATTTAGAGGCAGTTTTCTAAAGCTAAACGCTCTAACTGGTGCCATCTTGTGGAAGACATACATGTTACCAGACAATTTTGGGCAGAGAGGAGAATATGCTGGAGCAAGTCTATGGGGAAGCAGCCCCTCTATTGATGTTATAAGAAATCATGTGTATATTGGCACTGGGAACTTGTACTCTGCCCCTTCACATATTATCGAATGCCAACAACGAGAAAATAACAGAACCACGCCAGATCCAGATGCGTGTATTGAGCCTGAAAATCATTCAAATTCACTTCTAGCCCTTGATTTGCGTTCTGGTGAAATCAGATGGTTCCATCAACTAGGGGGCTATGATCTATTCACTTTTGCATGTTTAAGTCTTCCAAACCCTGATTGCCCTCCAGGTCCAAACCTTGATGCTGATTTTTCTGAGGCACCAATGATGCTTACTCTTAAGTTTGTGAATGGAAGCACTAAAGATGTTGTAGTTGCTGGCCAG
This sequence comes from Bauhinia variegata, assembly GCA_022379115.2. NCBI lineage: Eukaryota > Viridiplantae > Streptophyta > Magnoliopsida > Fabales > Fabaceae > Bauhinia > Bauhinia variegata. Next base: position 17,181,331 of record CM039428.1, on the reverse strand, counting down.
AAAAGTGGTGTTATATGGGCATTAGCTCGCGATGGAGGGCACATCATTTGGGCCACGGTAATATACAATCACCCTTTATTAGTATTCTTTTTTGTTAAAAACCATATTTTATATCCGTCAGTATTATTAGACATCAATTAATTCGAATGCAAATAAAATAAAATCATAATAATAACAAAACTTTTTCGTTAATTTTTAATTTAATTACATTCTAAAAACTCAAACTTAAATTTTTGGTCAAGTTAAAACAATACCTCTTCCTAACTAATTTACACACTCTAAGATTTTTTTACTATTCTACTTATGCTCTTCTTATAGTCATTGATTAACCATGCACAAAAAAAATATATAAATGGCTTACCTATGCTAAAGAGATTTGTATATCATGTAAAAAAATCATGTCATCTCACTCGAGCTAAATAATCTATAAAGCAAAGGTTCAAGAATGTCTACCAAAATTTAGGATTGTTGCACCCAAAATGTTGTAAAAACATCATTACACTTAAAATATCTTCCCTATATATATGTAGCAAGCTGGACCTGGCGGCCTTGCAGGAGGAGCATATTGGGGAGCAGCAACTGATGAGCAAAGGGTCTATACCAACATTGCTAATTCTGAACGCAAAACCTTCACTTTAAAACCATCCAATATGACTACAACTGCAGGTGGTTGGGTGGGAATGCAAGCCAACAATGGCAAAATCCTGTGGTCTACAGCCAACCCTAGTAATGCTACAAGTGATGGCCCAGTTAGTGTGGCAAACGGCGTCGTATTTGCTGGGTCTGCAAATAGTAATGGATCAATATATGCCATCAATGCAATGACTGGGAAAATTCTCTGGTCCTATGAGACTGGAGCTACTGTCTTCGGTGGCATTTCAATTAGTGATGGATGCATTTATGTGGGTCATGGATATCGTGTCAATCTGGGAGTTCTATTGAACTATACTGCTGGAACCGATATCTTTGCCTTTTGTATACGCTACTAATGAATAGTTGGGCATTGGAAACGTTGAGACATAATGCCATCGTTTCTGAATAAAATGAATAAGTTTCTATTTGTATTAAAATTGCAATTAGAACAAGAAAAGTGTTATCCATTATTGGATACGATTAATTATCTATATATACTTGTACAATATTGATTACCTATTTTTCTTAACATTGTGACATAGATTAGCGTTATACAAAGCAATTTGAAAAGGTGAGTTGCTTATTTATTTTGTGGGGCAACTTTGAATATTTTAATGGTGAGTTGACGAAATGCATCAACCTAAGTTGAAATGATAAATAATAAAATATTAACATGTAAGATATGTATGGCGTATTTAAAAAATTTTGAAAACTTTTATTTAAGTTTTATAAAATAATTAAAATAATGTAGCATTATGAAATTTAATAAAAAATTATAAGTAATTTAACGAGAATAACACCATTAAATAACTTAAATATAACTGTGTATTAAATATTTCCTAATTCTTTTATATAGTCAACTAGGGTTGATTTAGTTTCCCACCTATCTACTTTCCTGAGCTAAACTTAGGGCAGTAATCACACTTTATATCAATGTCTATTTTTTGCACGATATGCATGCCAAGTCTAATTTTCTTATGATTCAAACCAACTTTAATTTAACGACCAATTACACAAACCAAAACTCCGCGTCTCAAGCCCAAATCAAAGCGTAGTCTAGAGCATATATATGGTGCTCTGCATTAAATGTGTCAACCAGCAGATGAATTTGGATGACTACAAATATATAAGCCTCTGTTATGATTTGCATAGCATCACTTAGAATTCCTACTAATTGAGCTCTCACTTACCTATTCTTTCTTTGATTCCAAAACCAGAAACAGAAAATGAACAACCAATTCCAGGATATCAGCTACCAAGCTGGTGAGGCCAAGGGCCAAGCTCAGGTAAGTTTTAGCAGTCAAACAAAGAACTGTGTATCCTTGCCCTTTTAACGCCATGCATGCATACAAGCATGCTAGAGCCACATTCTTTATTCTACTATTTTGTCTCATTTCATGTCTTAGCTATTTTTTTGATAAATTTTAAAACAACGTTTTAAGATATTATTAAATTTTAAAAAATATATTATTTTATAATTTTTAACCAACAAAAAAAAAGTGAGACAAAGGAATAAAAGCTAAAAAATATCCCTTATACATCTACGTTTGAACTAAAAGAGCCATATTTAAACATTGACAGGAGAAGTTGTAAAGTTTTGAATCGTACTGTAAGTTTTCTGCATCTTCTTTCTCAATTATTCTAACTTTTGTCTTCCTCAAGAGAAGACAAGCAATTTAATGGACCAAGCAAGCAATACTGCTCAATCTGTCGAAGAATCCCGCCAAGAGATTAGACTATTAATTAATTTTAATTTGAACGAAAGGGCAGAGCTAAATCCAGTTGTTATCAGTTACATAACACATTTTATCTGAGACCTAGCATTTGCAGAGCTTGAATTTTGTTGTTTAACTAATGCAGGCTGGTCAGCAATTGAAGGAAAAGGCACAAGAGGCTGCTGATTCCATGAAGAACACAGACAGTTGGGGCCAACAAATGAATCTAGTTTAGAGTTAGCTCCTCACAGTGGCTATCTCCAGCTTTAATTTGCTTATAATTTTTGTCTTAGACATTTTGTTATATTTTGCTATAAACATTTATCCTTTTTTATAACAACCGATCACTGCTCCAATTAAGAAGAGATTTTATCTTTATCCCATTTTCCATTTTCAGGCATTATTTATGAAATATTCATAGCAATTTTCAGAATCATGATCATATGTCAACATGAATTGGCATTTGGTATAATTTTAGCTATATGAAACCTAATTCAATGTTTTACCGAATAAGATTCACTTAAATATTAATATATTAGACTCACTTGAAAAAAAAAATGTTATAGTAGGTTATTAATTAATGTAAAATAGTATATATAAAATATAACTTATAGAATGAAGTGTGTTCTATTAATCAGTTCGAAGCATTTTATTATTATTATTTTTTGATAGGACGAAGCATGTTTTGTTAAACTTATAGTATTTTCTTCTCTCTTTTTTTTTTTTCTTCCCCACTTGAAAAAGTTTATATATGGTTTATATATGGTACCATTTGACTGTGAATCCTAATTAATGTGAAGTTACAAAATTATTTAATTACTAATTAGTAGTTAATTATAACATGGAGGACACACATGTTAATTATCCATAACAAGTTTCTCTTGACATACAAAATTATATGCATGAGTTAACATCTTTTCAAAATTATAACATGGAACCTATTGAAGAAAATTATACTGCCACCAACCATGCCCCTCAAGGCTATCTCTCCCCATTACCAAAAAGCAAGCTCCATACCGGCTTGCCGACATCTTCAAAAGATGGAATCCAAACTGATCTCCAACCAACCCTGTCCCAAGTGTATTTCCCTTTGGGCACCTTGAACTTGTGCTGCTTCCCAAAGTCACATTTTCCACAACTTTAACTTTACTATTTTATGTTTGTTGAAAACAATTATTCCACTCTAACCTATTTGCGCCAGTCTTGGTCATACCGACACCTGACTCAAGCCTTCTAGTATATGATGTCACTGATCTAATGCCACAACTTGTGGGACCTTGCAGCACATATAGATTATCTTGCTTGAGACCCTTCATCGCCACAAAAGCACCTCTCCTAACCTATAAAGCTCCACCTACAACTTGGCATTCATCGCCCAAAGAGTCTAAAACTCCCAATGAGATCAAATTCCTTTTCAAATCTGGGACATGCTGAACACTAGTGAGGATCCCCAAAATTCCATTTTGCAACTGAACCCGTATGAAACTTTCTCCAACAATCTTGCATGATGCACCAATATTGCCCATCAAAACACTCCCCCCATCCTTCTCCACATATGACTCAAACTATTCTCTGTCTCCTCATATGACTCAAACCATTCTTTGTTTGGGCACATATGATAAGAGCATCCAGAGTCAATAACCCACTGATCCAGTTGAACTTGTGAATCGACCATAGAAAGTACTAACTCTTCTTCAGATATGGAGTCTTGTTGTGCCATTACAGCAACTGTATCCCCTTTCATTTCATTGGGATTATCCTTTTTCAAGTGACATGGTTCCTTACAGCAATAACATACACCTTTGAAATTCTTTTTCTTACCATTTTTCTTCTTCCTAAAACTAGAAGCCACCAAACCAACAGCAAGAGAATCTTCCTCACCAAAAGCCTTTTGCCGAAATCGCCTCTCATCAAAACTTGCCCTCACCTCCTCCAATATGATGCTATCTTTCCCAACAATGAGAGAACTCACAAAGTTGTCATAAGGTACGTAGGTAGTGATACTAGCAAGATCATTGCAGCATCCTCATCTTCTATTTTGACATCTATATTGCGTAGATCCAGAATTCAATCCATCCATATGATCGTTTAGGGACGTTCCTTCCCTCATGCGAAGCCCGAACAACCTCCTCTTCAACATCTTATTGCACATTGTTTTTGTCATACTGAGGCTTTCTAACTTCTGCCACAAAGCAGCGGCGATTTCCTCCTTAGCCACTTTACATATTACTTCATGGGGCAAACAAAGTAATATCGTGCCGTACACCTTCTCTGCGTCATGTTTATCTTTTTTACCAGACAACGGAGCTCAGAGTCCTTGTTGGTTCAACAAAGCACGCATCATGATGTGCCATAAGCTAAAATTGTTCTTCCTTGTGAACATGTCAATCTTCACAATTGTTGATGCCATCTTGCTTTAACTAAAGATGGCAGCGGAAACTTAACTAACTGCTCTAATACCAGTTGTTAGGAAAAAACAGTTAAATCAAAATAAAAAACTAAAAAAAAAAAGGACACACAGATGTGGTTCACCCGAAACTTGGGCCACATCCACGGACAGCAATAAATCTCATTATACGGAAGAAATTTACAAGAAGAATACAACCAAGAACTCCCTTGCTCTCGCCCTACAGATGCAAACCTCACTCTTGTGACTCTCGTCTTCTAGTTTGGCTTTTCTCTTTTCTCTAGATTGCACACGAAAGACTCTAGGGTGGGGCTTTATTTATAGCCGAAGAGGTACAATTTAGGAAAACTACAAATTCTTCAAAAATATTATCACAATCTCTAAAGATATCCTTTACAATTAGAAAACCGTAACCAATAAGAAACTTTCTAATTATAGTTTAAAATAATCCTAAATACATATTACGATAATTCCAAATCCTAAGTAGTCCTAAACCCACAAGAAGATCCAAGTTTACCCAAATCCACCAAAAAAAAACTAATCCAATGGAGATACCAAGAGGAGTTAAAACATATCCTCACAGTACACATAGCTTGTTCCTACTGTAAATGATACAAGATATGTCACATCGTTCTATGAATGTATATACAAATTAAATGCTCCATTTTTTTCTTATATCGGCAACTAGCTAGAGTTGATTTAGTTTTCAACCTGTGTACTTTCTTGAGCTAAATTGGGAGCAATAATATTCAGACTTTGCATGTCTATTTTTTGCCCGATCCATAACCATACCAAGTAAAATTTTCTTATAATTCCAACCAAATTTAATTTAACGATCAATTCCACAAGCAAAAGAAAGTCCGAGTCTCATGCCCAAATCAAGGCTTAGTCTATAGCATATGGTGCTAAACAGTACATGTGTCAACCAGCAGATGAGTTTGGCTGACTATAAATAGGTAACCCTATTTTACGATTTGCATAGCATCATTTAGAATTCCTACAGCTGATCGAGCTCACTTAGCTATATCCTTCCTTTGATTCCAAAACCAGAAACTGAAAATGAATAACCAATCCCAGAACATCAGCCACCAAGCTGGCGAAGCTAAGGGCCAGGCTCAGGTAAATTTTAGCAGTCAAGCACATGCAGTATATTTATGCATATTCTTTCATATATGCCTATGTTTCAATCAAAGAACCATATTCCAAAGAAAAAGGCATATGTAAACATTGTAGAAGTGGTAAAATTTTGAACCGGTGCAAGTTTTTGGCTTCTTCCTCGATAAATTGTTCTAATTTGTTGTGTCTCCCCCAGGAGAAAGCAAGCAATTTGATGGACCAGGCCAGCAATGCTGCTCAATCTGCCAAAGAATCCTGCCAAGAGGTTAGACTATTATTTATTAGTTTGAACAGAATGCCAAGGCTAAATCCAGCACTATAATGTGCAGAGCTTCAATTTTGTTGTTTAACTAATGCAGGCAGGTCAGCAATTGATGGAAAAGGCACAAGGGGCTGCTGATTCTATCAAGAACACTGTTGGCGCCAATAAATGAATCTAGTCAAGAGAACTCTGCAAAGTTGCTATCCCCAGTTTTAATTTTCTAATAATTTTTGTTTTATACATTTTGTTCTGTTTTGCGTTGAGCATTTATCCTTTTTGATAACTTCGTAGATCTGATCACTGGATCACTTCTCCAGTCAACATGATAGATTATATCTTTATCCCATTTGCTATTTTCAGGCATTATTTATGAATTATTCATAACAATTATCAGAGCATGCGTCCTGAATTGGGATTTGGCATAACTTTAAATTAATGAAACCTACCAATTAAAGATCACTTATTATATTATTCATTTGTTAAATTCAAACAAGTCGGATACGCATAAACTGAGAGCTCTCATTCATGACATTAAATAGCTCATAAACAAAAATTGATAGTTGAGTTTCACTATATCTTTTGTGAAGCTAACTTCTACATTAATCGCATTGCTAAAGAGGCAACCAAGGATGGTTCCGATTTTATAATTCTGGAACAACCCTTGTAGTGTTTGTCTGCTAAGCTCATAGCTGATCTTTCTAGTATTTTCTTTGTTAGATTGTAGTGTTTTGTTTATTTTTTCTTTCCACACCAAAAAAAAAAAAAATCACTTATATATATACAAAGACGTGTTCAGACACTTTGAGACATTAGACAAAATTATTTAAAGAGTTGCAAAATTATTTATTAGAATTTTATGCTCAAGTAATTTTAAAATTTTACTCTCAACAAATAATATGGTTAATTCATTTAATCTATCCTATATATAACAACGTTAATCATTTAAGATAAGATTTAAACAATTTTAATTTTAAAAAAAATTGACGAAATAAATTGTCAGAAGTATTGCCAATAATAATTTATAGAAAATGCATACATTTGAAAGAACCATACCATCCATCTCTTCTCGCAAGAGGACTTGCGACTTTGAACCACCATATCAGTGCACTAATGGAGAACTTGCGGACATAAACTAAAAGATTTACCATCACAAATAATTATTATTAGAAAGCTCAATTTCTGGAGAGAATGAATGACCACAATATGACAGACCTAAGACTAGAAAAACTAAAGAACCGTGCGAGCCTCGTAGTATGAATAAAATCAACAAAACAACCATAGTTCGTCTTGTAACAGTGAGGTCGAGCATGGAATTGAAAAACGCAGGTTGGGTTTTTGGAAAGAGAATTAAGATTTGTAACATGCATAAAAGGAGTTTAAAATTTGTATGGAGGCATAAGAATAAGAGTTAGATAAACATGTATAATACGAGGAGAAATAACATGAAGAAATTGGAGGAAATCAAATAATAGGGATTATAAATCGTTTTGACTAATTACTTTGGGAAATATTAAACTTTAATTTGGGGCATTTGTTGTTTATCCATATTTAGAGATACGAAGAATTGGTTAAGGATAGATCAGGGTACTATGATTTAATATTGACTATTTGCAAAAGTGAAAGAGAAGAAGCAAGACATGGAATTGGGAGCCATCATGGAGCAAACCTACAATCGTGAGATAAAAAGCCTTTTGCTCTAAAATTAAAGCAAATATTTCATTATTTAACTTTTCAAGCCATACCGTTGAACCTTTTTGTCTTCCATCAGTATCAACAAATTTATAAATCTATTTATAATAAAAAGACTAAACTAGATGGATCTCTGGTTTGTTTGTTGCAATTTTACAGATGAGAGAAAAGAAGTACATGATTATTAATTATGAAAGTATAAATGTAATTTTTCTAAAGAGTATATCAAAAAATAAATAAACAGTGCCTTAAGTAATGCCTCTACTTGGTGAGCAATTTGGACCTATCCACTAATTCAATTTTGCTATTAATATAAAAATGATTAAATTCTTATAATATTGTGAACTAAGTTTGAATTATTATTAAGAAAATACTTATATTTAATATTTGACTACGTCTCAAGTAAAATTACAAGATATTTATGAATTAAAAATTTAAAATAAAATAAATATATAAGAATAAAATAATAACATAATTTTATAAATATATTATAAAATCTGTGAGCATAAGTTTAAACAAAAATAACAGATTCTTTAGGATTTGTATAAAAATTTTAAACTACACATATTTTCAAATGAAAAGAGTATAATAATAGGAGTTACAACTTGTGCACGTAAATAAAGTATTTGTATTGAAACACATACTTAAAAAAAAAAAATTGTGTTACTATTGAGAAATGTTACTTTTTATAATTATTTGTGTACACCCTCTGCATATATCGTGTATTTATTAATTAATTATATAAATAAAAAAATTTAAAAAACGTGTGGTTATTATTACCTTCCTCTCTATTTACATTATTTTTACAACATGTCATTAATTATTAATTTTATTATTTTTTTCTCAAATATTATCTCTACTTAATTACTTTCCAAACTCCGACATTCCAAAGATACATGTTCGGCTTTGAAGTGCGAATCCTGTCGTTTTAGCACAATGGATGTTAGTGCAGAATAAAGTGCAAACTTAAAGCTTTCTTCCTGTTCCAATCAGTCTCCTATGGATCCAGAATAGAGCTCTGGGAAGGTAAAAAAAATTTCCATTCATAAATTCTCCTTCGCATTGCAATTTCCTTTTCATTTCCTTTTGATCCCCAAGATGAAACATTCTTATTATTTGAAATTAATTCCATCGAGATTGTCATAGTTTTATTGCTATTGGTTCTTTAATTTCTTAAGTTTTTGTTCTTAGAGGATATATGGGTTTGTCCAATTTGTGCTGAAAGAAACCCTCTCGCAGTTTCTCCTTCTGGAAGAGACTTAGTTTCCTACTGGGTAACCTCAATTTTCTCTGTCTCTCCCATTATGCCCCTTTGAAAAATGGATTATGGGTGTGAATTGTGGGAGTTGCTGTTGCTTCATCTGGTTTATATTGCCTCCTTTATAGAAATGAATGCTGAGAATTGATCTTACTGTGCATGTTGGTTTAATGTTTTAATGTGAACTTAATCCCCCAACATCAAAAAAAAAAAATCAAACTTTTGATTTAAGCGCTGCTAAAAGGTATTTATCTGTACTGGGTATTGGGTAATATGCTGTTTCTGCAATTTGTAAGGCATCAGAGTGAAGTTGATCGTTATACCAACCTTCACTATTGGCGTGTTAACTCAGCTATTGAATACAGAACGGAAGGAGAAAGGTTAAATACACTATAAAGTCAGAAATATGGGTAATCCAGAGTTGCCAAAGAAAAGAGTGGCATTTGTGCTGATTGATGGGTTGGGTGATGTATCACTGCCAAGGTTTGGATTCAAGACTCCTCTCCAAGCAGCAAAAGTTCCCAACTTGGATGTTATAGCATCCGCTGGATTTAACGGGCTTATGGACCCTGTTGAAGTAGGATTAGCTTGTGGAAGTGACACAGCTCACCTTTCCTTGTTGGGCTATGATCCGAGAGTATATTATCGTGGTCGGGGAGCATTTGAATCCATGGGTGCTGGATTGGCAATGTCTCCTGGAGATATTGCATTTAAGGTTGGCATAGATCCCTGCTTTTGTTTTTACTGGTTTGTTTTGGGGTTTTCTGGTTCATTCTTGAACTTGTATCTTCATATTGGTTTGATGTAATATCTTAGATTAAACACCCACGTATGTTCCTTTCTGTCAGGATGTTGGTGTGGTGAAGAAAGGCTTGTAGCATATATATGCTAATAGTTATTCTATGTTGGAAGTTCTGTCAAATTTCTTGGTGTTTTCTTGCACTTTAGGAGATGATTAATGGAGATGCTAACTTCTTATTGATAAGCTCTGTAGACAGATTCCAACTTAGCTAGTAAGATTTTATAACATAATTGTTAGTATATATCGTTTCGTCTCTACTTCACTAAACATACTAGATGGAACAAGGCCATAAATATTTGACACTTGCATGTAGATGTTTAGATCGCTCTCCTGATCCCCCATCCCCTTCCCAAGAATCTTGAACTTAAACATGGTCAGTTTTGGCACAAGAAATTCTGCCTTTCCTTTTTCATATCTTTCTTTTTTCTCTGTTGCTCTAGAAACTGAGAGGTCAAACTTCATTTCTTTTCCTTGTAATGCATGTGCTTTTCTCGTGAAAATGATGTTGTATGCAATCCTGTTGGCCATTAGAAAAGATAGAAAAATTAAAATACCTAAGATATCATTTTCATGCTAGTTTAAAAACTATCTTTTTTCATATATGGGACTTTAGTTATGTGCTTCTGAAAAGTCTTTATATTCTGACCTTTTTTTGCTTAAGTAGATGCTTTACTGGTTGGTACATTTGTCTTCCTTTTTCTTGTTATTGAACTGACAAAATGTTTTCCTGCAGTCAAATTTTGCAACTCTGGATGAGAAAACTGGAATAGTCACAAGTAGAAGAGCCGACAGACACTTTGAAGAAGAAGGACCCATTTTGTGTGCGGCCCTGGATGGAATGAAACTGCCATCTTTCCCTGAATATGAAGTGAGAGTCAGGTGTAGTTGCCAACGGCTGCTATAACTTTTAAGTGTTTGATTGTTGACATACATAACCATATGGGTAATAATCAGTTTTCCACAAACAGCCTCCTTTGTGTGAAGTAAATTGTCTCACATCAGCAAAAAAATGTTAAACTAAGCTGCAATAATTCTATATGATGGGGAAAGGGGGTGGAGGGACTCTGGTTATTAGCTTAAGTCTATTTTATCTGGTATAGTATTCATTGAACTGTCAAAAATTTGATTATCAAGTTCAATGAATTACTGGATGATTAAAAGCTTAGGAACTCACAAACTGATTTGGCGTTCTTTTCTTCCGCCCATATTCTTCCCATAGGTATGCAACCGAGCATAGATGTGGAGTGGTTGTTAAAGGACCAAATTTGAGTGGAAATATATCAGGAACTGACCCATTAAAGGACAACCGCTTACTTTTGAAAGCTGAAGCCTTAGATGATTCTCATGAAGCTAAGCACACTGCTGCAGTTGTCAATGAGTTGTCCCAGGAAATTACTAAAATTCTGGTTTCTCAGCCTGTGAATGTGAAACGCGTCACAGAAGGGAAGAACATAGCAAATGTGGTTCTTTTAAGAGGTTGTGGTATTCGAATAGAGGTCTGTTCATTTTATCCATAAAGGAATTTACTCATTCATTTCCAACATGTAGTAATCTGTATGTTCTGGGTTTTCTGATTTATTTTCTCTCTTTAAATTTACTGTTGTTTATTATAATATTGTTTACCTACGAAAAGCAGCAAGTTAGATGTTCGGAAAACCTATTTTGCTACTGAGGTGGCCATTCTACTGAGAATACAATTGTGTTTGAATGCATTTGTTATTTGTATATATCAATCTAAAATAATATATCTCAGGTTCCTCCATTTATAAATAAGCATGATTTGTGGCCATGCATGGTAGCTCCCACAAAAATAATCGCTGGCCTGGGCTTGTCACTTGGTATTGATATTCTAGAAGCTCCTGGGGCAACTGGAGACTATCGAACACTACTAACTTCAAAAGCATCAGCAATAGCCAAGGCCCTGTCAGCTCCTTTGAAGTCTTGCCCTCGAGTTTTTGTTCCCGGAGAGGATGAGTATAAAGAAGGCCGATTCGATGGCTATGACTTTGGTTTTCTTCATGTTAAGGTGAAATCTAATGACTTTTTGTTTCTTCCCATTAGTTTTATTTCTAAACATTTCGCATGAAAACCTACAAGTTTATTTAAAATCTCACATTCTATTCATTTGAGAAAGATTTCTGCCATTTTCTGTTTTGACCATGAAAATAATGAAGTAAATGGAGATTGCCAGGTCTAGTATGAGCATCATATACGTGCTAGTAAACAAATGCCTTATGTGCTGCACAATCCACTTGAGATTAAAAATCCTTTAAAATTTACTATTCAACATTCCTACATTATCAATCATATGTCGGGAATTTGGTCACCAATATAAAATGAGAGCAATTAAGTTAGACTAAGATATAATTGGTCTGTTACTTAGGATGTTGCTATGTATTTTTGACCTTTCCTAAGTTGCATTTAGTTATAGACTTCAGCATTATACAATTATATGATAAAATGTGATTTGGTATCGCAGGCAATAGATGATGCAGGTCATGATAAAGCAAGTATTCTCAAATTCAAAGCATTGGAAGCTGTAGATAGAGCTATAGCGCAGCTGGCGAGGCTTCTCTGGGAGGCAGAATCGACCGGAAAATTTGAGTATATCCTCTGTGTCACAGGAGACCACTCGACTCCAGTTGAATATGGTGATCATAGCTTTGAACCAGTTCCATTTGCTTTGTGCTGGTTGAAAGACTTCATAGGTGCAGTTGGTGAGTCCGCCATTAACGAAATTTCTCTCGATCCATTTCCTCTTCCAAGTGTTAAAGCCGGCGAGGACCTAACGGAAGAGTTGAAAATCGAACAAGAGGGAAAAGGTAAATCTTGCCAACCTTACAGTGGTGATTCAGTTTATGAGTTTAATGAGATAGCAGCAGCTAGGGGATGCCTTGGGCGTTTCCCTGGGGGAGAAATGATGGGAATAATAAAGAAACTTATTAACTTAAATGCATGAGGCATCTCCTTTTTCTTTTTACCTGAGAATTCCAACTGAAAATTTTCCTTTGAAGTTTATTACTCTGAAAGCTTGTTGGTGCAAGCCATCCTAGAACAAGTTCTGATCTCAATCCCCTGCTCATAGAGTTTCTCTTATTTTTCTTTGTATGTATTGACTGAAGATCTTTGATTATGTTTCTGAAGAATAATTCTACTTTTGCAATTCTCACTGTTATACGATCTGTTTTGGGTTTATACAGTGGCCCTTTCTAAGGTTGTGAAGGGTTAATTGTATGTACTGTACTGAAACTATATGTAGAACCCACGTATTCGCAAAATAAATAAAAATAATTCATTTCTTAGGCTAGCTTTTGCCACCGAGGGCCATGGTTTCTCTGTTGCCTTCTACTTGGTAGCTTTGCAACAATGGTGTCTCACTATTTGATGATGGGGTCCTCACGCAAATGATGGTATTTCCCTCATTCACTTCTAATTGCCCTTCTTTTCCTTTCCCCCAAAGAACAGCATAAAACCCAATTGACAGAATTATTGCTCCAACAACGCTGCAAATCAACATTTGAGACAAATTAAGCAAATATTAGTATCTGTTGTTTTAACACTTAAATGTTTTTATTCATTAGTATCGGAGATTTCTTAAATTTGAAATCATTAAAATACTTTTATTTATTGTATGAAAGTAGGAGTGATATAGTAACTATAAATAAAAATAATAATTATAAAATAACTACGGAGTCTCATGGATATTTGGTTCCCTGCGAAGATTAGGGACAAAGGAGAATTTTTCCTACATTGTGGGGCGGAGATCGGGAACAAGGGCAAATTCTCTGATTTTGATTCCAACAAGAATCTCACTCCCCACCTTCACCTGCCCCGTTGTCATTCCTAACAATGAAGGGATGAAATGAGTTTTGTACCTGCCAAGATAGAGAGCTTCGCCAAGGAATATAGCACTGCTAGCAGCAGCAATGGCAATGGACAATGGCCTAAAGACTGATACGTAAACAGGTCCTTTTAGACGGATGCAAAATGAGTGAACAAGAACGCTGAAGCCTGAGCTGAAAATTCCCTGCATCGGCAAAAGATCTATCTCATCGTTACAAAACAAGTTACTTAAAGAACATCTTTTATGCAAAAAAATCACTGCTTTCTTACTGCATATATAACGGAGACCATTGTTATATCAGGCCTTAGAATCCAAGCACCCAACTTTGATTCTGCTAGAAAACAAACTGGTCCTGATATGAGAGTCGCACACAAGTTGTACAACATCACCACAATGAGCTCTTCTGGGTATTGTTTCAAAATCTGGGTCTGCAATTCATTGCCACAGATTCAACTTGAGCTTCAAAAAACTTCAGAGATATATATATATATATTGTGATGTTACCTGCACAATGTACCATACTGAAACTAGCATGTACTCAATAGCAAGGAGGGAACCTCCAAGCACCCAATTTGTGTGGGAGGTTGAGCTTAGTTGGGAATTCATTAATGTAGGAGAAGAAGAAGAAGGAGGAGATAAGATTACTGGGCCTTTGAAGAGAACAACTATAAGGGCACCCGATATGGATACTACTGACCCCATGATTTTGGCTTGAGAGATTGAGCTTCTTAAATCTACCGTTTCCATCCTTCATATGCATGAACTCAGAAAATGTCATCATATCCATATTCAATCATCAATCAATCAATTAATGTAAGAAATGAGAGTGTTGTTGATGTTATTATTTGATACATCTCCTTGTTAAAATATACTTATTATTATTAAAATTCCTCTTTTTCTTTCTTTTTTAATTGTTGAATCGAATCTATATATATTGAAGCACAAGGAAAAGGATTGGGCAGCTTACCTGAAAAAGACGGCAAGTATGAAGGTAAACGCCGGCACGAGGTTGCTGGCTGCCGAAGCAACAGTGGGCGAACTGTACCAAAGCCCTCTGTATCCACAAAGCGCAGCAACAACACTGTCTCTCTCAAAACATGAAAAACAAAATTCAAGGTCAAGAATCCCATAAACCATTTTGTTCTTCAAAGAAACAGATTTTCTGAAACTTGTAATTTACTCAATCGCTGCAAGGAGGAAAATTCTGAAGAGCACAGGCAGCTTTGAAGGGAGCCCAGTTGATCTGCATATAAGAAATTAAGAGAAAATAATTAATATTTGTAAATTAAGAAGAAAATTAATTTGGATAAAGAAAGAGAGCACCTGCGGAGGATGAAGGGGAAAGGAAGAAGAAGAAGGAGAGTGGAGGTGAGATATGAATAGGCGATGTAGACATAGTAACTCAATCCTCGATCAGTGGCTGCTTTGAACAGAACTCTTACTCCAACGTTGGTCCACTCTACTGTGATCATTAGAGCAAAGAGAACAACATCCTTGTAAAAATATGCAGACATTATTATCTCTCTCTTCTTCTCTCTCTCTGTCTCTGTCTCTGTCTCTCTTTCTCCTTTCAGGTGCTGCTCACTCTATTTCTCTTTAGGGAAATACTATTTCCACACACAAAGTTTTGTCTCTAAATTTTACACCCAGGTTTTTTTTAGTATACTGCATAGTTGAAAAAAAAATTGTGACTCAAGTTTATAATTATTTTTTAAAAAAATTGATCTCATCAAATTTGTCATTTTAATGATTATTATACCTGCATTATTTATATATATTAGTGAATATTATATTGTAAATGAGGTTAAGGTTAGGCGGCCATGGCTACATTTTGCTCAGTCAGCATGATGTGATTGGTGCTCAGTGGGACCTATAATAAATGATTAGTTTAGAAAATTTGACATCATATGAAATTTATATTTAAAGCCCTATATCTTTTGAAATTAGATAAAAAAAAGTTAAAATTGGTTATGGGTGCCTAAATTAGTTCTATTCTCAATTTCATGCTCTTCCTTGTCTCTGTTTATCTCACTCCTTAATTTTCCTCAGTCAATGCCATCTATATTATATTGGTGTGTGAATTGTGAATTCTTGTTCTTGTGGCACTCTTAAGTAAAAACAGAACTCTAACCCGACTCACTTTGCAAAAACTTTCTTTAAAATATCCAAGAAAATATCAACATCAAATTTTTTTAAGTGGTAGCCTGCCATCCTATATCATATATCTAAACAATTATTTGCAAATAAATATCATATTTGTAGTTGTCATCCTTGTCACCCTCGTCACATAATAAAACAAACTTTCAAATAAATCTGGCAGAGAATTATCTGACTTCTTGAGTGATAATCATCTTCTGAATACCATCTCAGCCATTATGCATCGTTAGTTCATAATAGATTATTTTAATTAAATTAAAAGTTGTGTTTTTGAGTCTTAAAAAATTAAAATTTAATAAAGAGTTTTATTATTTTTTATAATTTTACTCAAATTAAATCTAAAATAATTAATACCTAATACAATATTCAGCATTAAATATTTTTTTAAACATTATGCTAAGATTGGAATCCATGAAAGAACAAGGCCAATGGACACTGCATGCATCTTGACCTTAAAATTAGTACTATTAATTATTAGTTAATTTAGTTTACCCTTCATGTTTCACAACCCAGCCCCACAAAAGATAGTGAAGAAAGGAAAATGTTAAACCTGATTCAATTATCAATTAAATAAAAATTTTCACATTTGAAAAATATAAAAAATCAATCCAAAGGGCCAAGCAAGAAGAATTTCTAAAAATTTAGAATCGACCATTCGATCTGTGTTAATTGTGTAACTTTAATAAATCAAACGTCTTACAATCAATTATACTGTTACAGCTACTACAGAAAATTCAGATGTAAAAGTTTCAGAGTATGAGTCCGAAATGTCCTGTTTCTGCAGAAAGAAGGATGAGAGGAAGTTATAGCTTTACAACCACGAAACCTTCAAATATGACACTAATCAATAATGTAGTGGTCATAACTTAAATATCTCTTTGGGACGATGCAGTGGTCCCTTCTTCTAAGGCTATGAAAACTTAACAATTTTTTTTTAAATATTGAATAAAGACAAAAATAAAAAAGTGCACTAGTCGATATCAATATTTAAATAATTTAATTTTACATAAAAAAAATTGTTTTTTAATATATACAAATTGTTCCAGTTACAAAAGTTTTGAATCCATCCCAGTTGCCTTTTGATGTGACACAACAGAAGTACCAGTGTTGAATTGAATTGGACTCTTTTGATGCCAAAATGCTATCATTTCCTTTCTCATTGGAATATGCCCCTTCTGGGTCATATAAAAGTGGTCCCATCCTTCTAAGGCTGTGAAGGATTAATAATGGTACATGTATCTTTCTTTTCATAAATTCTCTTCGATGATTACCAAAAACATAGCTGTTCCCAAACTATACAGTGCAATCCCCAAAAGAAGAACTATATGGTGCAATCCATATATATAAGTGATTTTGTAGGCTAGCATTTGGCACCAAGGGCTATGGCTTCTCTATTATCTTCCTCTTTGTAGCTTTGCAATAATGGTGTCTCAGTGTTTGATGATGGGGTTCTCGAGCAAATTAAGCCATTATCCTCACTCTGCTCTAATTGCCCTTCTTTTGATTTCCCCCAAAGAACAGCATAAAATCCAATTGACAGTATTACTGCTCCAACAACACTGCAATCAACGTTTGAGACAAAAACATCCTTTAGAGAAAGAATGGCCTGACAAAATATCTTCTGTGCCATGAACTAAATGACTTATTTCAAGATATTTGTTATAACACCCAGATTAGTACTAGGTAGGTTCCAAAGAAATTCACCTAAGTAAATGTTAGAGTATAACATAGCACTCACAGAGATAAATTTAATGTGGCCATAAAATAAAACATTTCAATGTCTAATCTTAATTTAAAAAATATGAGATAAGATAAATTAAGACATAAAATAAGACTAAGACAAATTTTTGCAAAACGAAGAAAAATTGGGAGTGACTAGGACAAGGGGAATCCCTTCCTAATTCCATCTTTGTCTGTCTCAAATGAAGTTCCAACTTTATCATGTATTGGTTAATCTTGAAACACACTTTTTTTTGTCTTTTCCTAATATATGTTAAAAATATAATTAAATTAGCTAAAACAATATGACTTTACACATTTAATAATAGACATAATCAAATGAGACGAGACAATAGTGTTCAAAATAAGATTGAAACAAAATTAGAAGAAATTAGAACTGAAATAAGACAATAAGACTTTAAAAATAGACTAATATAAAATTTTCATCTTGAGTAAAGTTTAGATCAAATTGAGATAGACAAAATCTCATGTGTAAGTCCAAATTAAGCAAAATAGATGTGAGTTGTTCTTAACATTTTTATTTAATATTATAGCCAAAAAGTTACAATGAAGACATAAAATGAGTTATATACCTGCCAAGATGAAGAGCTTCGCCAAGGAATATAACACTGCTAGCAGCAGCAAAGGCAATGGACAAAGGCCTAAAGACTGATACGTACACAGGTCCTTTTAGACGAATGCAGCATGAGTGAACAAGAACACTGAAGCATGTGCTGAAAATTCCCTGCATCAGCAAAAAAAATCCAGTGCTTGCACTCAAGTAATTACTTATACATAAGAACATGTTTTTTTCTTTTCCTTTTTTTAAAACGCAACAAATCATTGCTTTTCTTACCGAATATACAACGGAGACCATTTTTATATCAGGACTTAGAATCCAAGCACGCAACTTTGGTTCTGCCAGAAAACAAACTGGTGCTGATATGAGAGTCCCACACAAGTTGTACAACATCACCACAATGGGCTCTACTGGGTACAATTTCATAATCTGGGCCTGTAATTCATTGCTACAGATTCAAAAACTTTGAGCTTCAAAAAATTTTCAGAATCTGAAAGAAAAAGTTACATTACAGGTAGATTGCGATGTGTATATATATATATATATATGTTACCTGCACAATGTACCATACTGAATACAGAATGTACTGAACAGCAAGAAGGGAGCCTCCCAGTGCCCAGTTTGTCTGGGAGGGTGAGCTTTGCTGGGAATTCATTAATGTAGGAGATTGTGGTGTTGAAGGGGATAAGATTACTGGTCCTTTATAGAGAACAACTATAAGGGCACCTGATATTGATACTATTGAACCCATGATTTTGGCTTGAGTGGTTGAGCTTCTTAAATCTGCCTTCTCCATCCTTCGAAGATATATATATATATATATACACACACACATAAACCCAGAAAACTTTAATTGAAATCAAAGAAGTTTAAGATAAAGTCCAAATTAATGCAGAACTTTTATTAACTTTTTATTGGTTTCTTGATTGGATATTTAAATAAGTTAATCCATCACAATTTAGTGGCATGTGGTGTGGAACAATAAATACTATCTCAATTAAGTAAAATAATATTGGCTAAGATAATATTGCTCATACCATCACATTTTGATTGGTCAAAAATTTAAAAAATAAACACTACAACCAACCAAAATGCAATGTCACATGTTATCCCATATTTCCAAAAAATGGATCACCAATTATGAATTATGTGATGAGACAATTGTTTGATCGATTGTTGATGTGACACTATAGTTTAATTAGACAGTTGTTATTGTGTCACTTAACCAATTATAGGTGATCCAAATTTCACCAACTATGAATTATGTGGTGAGATAATTGTTTGATTGACTGTTGATGTGACACTATAGTTTAATTGAACAGTTGTTATTGTGTCACTCAACCAATTATAGGTGATCCAAATTTCACCAAATATGAATTATGTGATGAGACAATGTTTGATCGACTGTTGATGTGACACTATAATTTAATTGGACAATTGTTATTGTGTCCCTCAACTAACTATAGGTGATCCAAAAATATTTCTTCGTCTACAAGAGAGAAAACATAGTGTTCACTAAATAATTAATATATCAAATTATTTATGATAGCTTTGAATTTAAGGAAAGAGCTTGTACTCTATATAGGCATAATTAGGAAATATATTCTATAAGGAAAATTAAGCTAAAATAGATTTTTTACAGTCGACTGCACCGTGCAGTCGGCTACATGTCGTCCGATCTATTTATTACTGTGCAGTCAATTATTGACTCTGTAATGGTAAATAGATCGAACGGCCTGCAATCGACTGCAAGAAATCCGGGTCCTAGAAGATTCTGTACAATTTTCATCTATATTATGTCATAGGAAAAGGATTGAGCAGCTTACTTGAAAAAGACGGCAAGTATGAAGGTAAACGCCGGTATGAGGTTGCAGGCGGCAGAAGCAACGGTGGGTGAACTGTACTCAAGCCCTCTATATCCACAAAGCGTAGCAACAACACTGTCTCTCTCAAAACATGACAAAAACAAAAATCGAAGTTAAGAATCTCACAAACCATTTTGTTGTTCAAATTCAGGGTTACTATCGTTTACTCAATCGCTCCAAGGATGAAGATTCTGGAGAGCGCAGGCAGCTTTAAAGAAAGCCCAGTTGATCTGCATATATAAATATCAGAAATTAACTAACAGAAAATAATATTTGTAAATTAATTTGGATAAATAAATATGAGGCTGAAAACACAGCACAGCACCTGGGGATGATGAAGGGCAAAGGAAGAAGAAGAAGGAGAGTGGAGATGAGATATGAATAGACGATGAAGACATAGTAACTCAACCCTCTGTCTGTGGCTGCTTTGAAGAGAGTGTTCACTCCAACGTTGGTGCACTCTATTGTAATCATGGCAGCAAAGAGAACAACATCCTTGTAAAAATATTGAGACATTTTTTCTCTTTCTGAGATTCTCTCCCACTCTTGTTCTGTCTCTGTTTCTTTTCTGAATCTCAATTTTCTGAAATAGTGTGTACTTTTTTTCCACGTGCATAGACAATTATCCTTGTAAAAATCATTAATTTTGTAATTTACACTTAAATTTTTTATCCTTTAATATTATTATAAATTAACAAGTCACCCCGGTAAACTCCATTAGGGTTCATTAGCAAAACTTGACATGAAGATATATTTTATAAAAGATTTTAAGTGTAAAACAAAATTAATAAAAAAAAAATATAAGAAATGAAATTGGTAATGAAAAATGAAGTTTTTTTTTTTGTTTGTTAGAAAGTTAAAAAAGGCTAATCAAGTTAAGAAGTTGTATGACTTAAAGTAAAAATATTTCAGATTAATCGTTCTTGTTTCAAAATCTTCAAGTTGTTTCCCTCGGATTTACTAATTACCAGTTCCCTCGTAAACAGTGAATAATCTTATATCCAAACGTGTAAAAATATCTTTGTAAACAAAAATAAGCTCATCAATCCTCAAAGAATAATAATAAAAAAAAATATTTTTAGTTGTTAATCAAATGATGAAACAATTTTATCATTTTAAATATTTTTAATTGACACTCTAAATTTAAATAAAAAAAAATGTCGTACTTTTCCAAAGTTGTCTTTTTCAATGATCGTACCTCCATAATTATTTATAAGTAATTAGAAATATATATATATATATATATATATATATATATATATATATATATATATATATATATATAAGGGCGGCTTGCGGGTTATCTCCGCAAAACTGAAATGAGTTTTGCTCAGTCAGCATGACCTCATTGGTGCTGCCTTAAGGCCTTGAAGCTTTTGAAATTACATGAAAGGTAATTGCTCTCTTCTCCTTCGCTCGGCCGCTTTTCTTTTTACACTTTCCAAAATTTCTTTTAGCACATCCTATTCATTTCAGAACTTCAACTTATTTATGCTTCATTGTTACTGAGCCAGCTCATGCCATTGCCGCCACCGTTAGAGAAGTTCTTCGTTGCAAAGAGACCGGAGCGGCCAAGAGACCAGAGGGAGTCTATGTATATATATCATTTCCTAGGCTAGCTTTTGCCGCCAACGGCCATGGTTTCTCTGTTATCTTCCACTTTGAAGCTTTGCAACAATGGTGTCTCACTACTTGATGATGGGGTTCTCAAGCAAATTATGGCATTTTCCTCACTCAGTTCTATTTGCCCTTCTTTTGCTTTCCCCCAAAGAACAGCATAAAACCCAATTGACAGTATTATTGCTCCAACAACACTGCAAACAACATTTGAGAAAAAAATATCAAAGAAACAGAAAAGAGAATTGCTAACCATTCTTGATTCTCGTGCTCATTTTATTATGTAATCAATGTAATCACCGACATAACAAATTATATATTATTGGATGGTAAGAACTATGCAACAATTGACCTATCTAATGACTTATAATTCATCACATTGACAATTTATACTAACCGTATGATAAAATGACTAACAAAATGCATATATTTAGGTTTCAATGGGATTCACCTACTAATTTTGGTCTAACTATCCTTTAGAGATGGTAAGTAGCATTATACTAAAACCAAATCTCTTACTGTCATTTTATTGTGTAGTCAATGCAATTGCCGATATAATGAATTATAAGTCGTATTGAATAATAAGGGCTGTGTAGCAATTGATTTATCTAATGACCTATAATTTGTCACATTAATAACTGCACTAACCATATGATAAAATGACTACAAAATCTCTATATTGATAGGTTTCGTTGAGATTCACCTACTAATTTTGGTGTAACTCCCTTAGTACGTGAAAGAACACAGTTCCTTCTAAAATGAAAGATTAACAGCATTACATACAAATATGTAATAACATGCTAATTCTTTTTCCTTCTCAAATTAGTTTGGCAATTTTCTTATAAGGTTTTTCATACCATTTCATTCTTTTATTTTAAAAGATATAATGCTCTGTATGTCTTATATATATATATATATAGTATAGGCGGACTCAAATTGTTGAGATTTTTACAACAACACTAAAATCACTAGATCAATCCCATCAAATCCCACCCAAATAAAACATCTAGAATATGAATACGCTATGGCGCTACCTCTAAAAGGTGATATAGCATATACAACACTCAAACATAAACTAACGTGTGTTGTTTTTAATGTTCTCATTCATTAATTGCAGCCCAAATGAGGAACAATGAAGAAATCAAATGAGTCTTAATTTTACCTGCCAAGATAGAGAGCTTCACCAAGGAATATAACAGTACTAGCAGCAGCAATGGCAACGGACAAAGGCTTAAAGACTGATACATACACAGGGCCTTTTAGACGAATGCAACATGAATGAATAAGAATGCCGACGCATGAGTAAAAAATTCCCTGCAACAGCAAAAATCTCAGTTACTTACACCACAAGTTACTTTAACGTAACAACATTTTATTTTTCCCTGTTAAATCATCAGTCTCTTACTGAGTATATAACGGAGACCATTGTTATATCAGGCCTTAGAATCCAGGCACTCAACCTTGGTTCTGCTAGAAAACAAACTGGTGCTGATATGAGAGTTGCACACAAGTTATACAGCATCACCACAATGAGCTCTTCTGGGTACAGTTTCAAAATCTGGGCCTGTTCATTGCCACATATTCAACTTGAGCTTCAAAAAAATATCAGAATCTTTTTTTCTTGTCCTAGATGGATGGGTTATATTAGGATTTATATTGGAATTAGCGTACCTAAGCTTCAACCTAAGACCGATAAAAAAGAAGAAAGAGTCTTAGCCCCACTATGCCATGTGTGAACATCGGACAAGACAAGAAAAACTAGCACGACACAACAAACCAGACCTTGTAAAGAGATATACTTTGTAAACTTGACACTATCTTACAACCTAAAAACTTAAGCTCATAAATGTATGAAATTTTTTTATTTAAATATCTTCTACGAGTCTTTAATCCTACTAATATAAAACTTTACTTATACTTCGGTTTTCATGTGTTATGCTAAAACCAAGTCACTCTTTTCAATAAACAAATTCAGAATTTGGCAGAAAAAGCTACATGTATATTGTGGTGTTACCTGCACAATGTACCATACTGACCATAGAATGTATTCAACGGCAAGAAGGGAGCCTCCCAGTGCCCAGTTTGTTTGTGAGGGTGAGCTTAGCTGGGAATTCTTTAATGCAGGAGATTGTGAAGAAGAAGGGGATAAGATTACTAGTCCTTTGTAGAGAACAACTATAAGTGCACCTGATATTGATACTATTGAACCCACGATTTTGGCTTGAGTGGTTGAGCTTCTTAAATCTGCCTTTTCCATCCTTCAATCATATACATGCACCCAGAAAACTTTAAAGGAATTAAAAGGAGTTTAGATAATAAAGTCCTAATGCAACAACTTGTATTAATTTGTGATTGGTTACTGAATAACATATTTAAATAAACTAACCAAAAAAAAATTAGGGATCACAACAAGATGGAACAAGAATCAAGAAGTATATTCGTCGTCCCATCCTCACAAGAACGGGATGGCAGAGAATTTTTTACAAAATTTAACTACTAATTATATTAAATACAAATAAATAATTAAAAATTATCATTTAAATAAGTAAAAAATTATAAATTTCAATAAATTCATTTAAAATTATAGATATTTATTTTGTTATTTCATATAAAAAGAAATTATTTATCAATTAATTACTAAATTAGTCATACTTAATATACATATTCTACAACAAAGTATTTTAGGCTTGTTTTAGGATGATTTTGAGTTTTATATTCTTTGTTTTCAAATACAAAAAATAAGGGTTCCCAAACTAAAAGAAAAAATAGAACTATTTTTTTAAAAATAATTTATTTTTATTTTTTAAAACAAAAAAACAAATTTAATTTTTAATTTCAAGTTATAAAAATTTAATTTAAAGTTGGTATATCTTATTAGAAAAGAATAAAAGTCTCATAGTCATTTTTTTGAAAATTTAAAATTTAAAATTGACAATTAATCCAAACAAAACAGAAATTAATAAATACTTTGAGAATCTTCATCTTTATCGAAAAATCTCTATGAGTCTCGTCTTGAAGAAAATTGTCATCCTTAAAACCAATATAGTAGCACAGAGATTAAAACAAACAAAATATAAGACAGAATATATAATCTCAACTAAATAAAAATATTCCACACCACTTGTTATGGCACTATGTTTGAAAATATTGCAAACAATCAAAATGCAGAGTTACAAGACACATGTTATCCATATTATTACTCCTTCTAAGAGAGAATTATAGCATAGTGTTAACCAAATAATTAATACATTAAATTATTCCACGTAGCTTTGAATTTAAGGAAAGAGCATACTTTCTAAAAATAAGGAAAATTGAGCTAAGAACAAACAGAAGAGAGAGGATGCTGTATAGTTTTCATCAATTAATTGAAGTCTTAGGAAAAGGACTAGGCAGCTAACCTAAAAACGACAGCAAGTATGAAGGTAAACGCCGGTACGAGGCTGGATGCGGCGGAAGCAACGGTGGGTGAACTGTACTCAAGCCCTCTATATCCACAAAGTGAAGCAACAACGCTGTCTCTCCCGAAACATGGGAGAAACAAGAAAATCAAAATTAAGAATATTCTCACAAAACCATATATAAATTTTTCCGAAAGTTTTATTGTCGTTTACTCAATCGCTCCAAGGAGGAAGATTCTGAAGAGCAGAGACGAGAGGTTTGAAGGCAGCCTAGTGGATCTGCAAGAGAAAATGATAGTTGTAAGTGAAGAAGGAAGCAAAATTAATAAGTTGGGTATGTAAGATTGAAACGGCACCTGGGGATGATAAACGGCAAAGGGAGAAGAAGGAGGAGAGTGGAGATGAGATATGAATAGACGATGTAGACATAGTAACTCAACCCTCGATCGGTGGCTGCTTTGAAGAGAGTGGTGACTCCAACGTTGCTGCACTCTGCTGCGATCATCACAGCAAAGAGAACCACATCCTTGTCATAATATCCTAACATTCTCTCTCTCTCTCTCTCTCTTTCTTTCATGTGCTGCTCTCTCTATTTCTCGGTAGAATCTAAATTTTCTGAAATATAGAGTATACCTTATACCTTTTTGGCCCAAAATATGGAGATCTTGACTATTATGGGTCTCTTTGAAAAATTATTAACCAAAACGGGGTCTCGTTTTAAATTATGATATTGATAAAACGCCCAAATAGGCCTCACAAAATGCCAATATGCTATTTTGGCCTCTTGTCTTTTCTCAAGAAAAAGAAACCAATCAATTTTCATAAATAATTTTGTACCAAAACCTATCTTAGTCAAAATCCCCAAAATATGAGCTTATCTCCAATCAAAGTAAATAATTTTCATAAATAAATTTTGGGTCTACATGAATCTATACAATTTTGACAAAACTTGGAAGATAGTGATTTAATCAAGAGAGGACTGTCAAAATTGTGAAGAGAATTCTGGACAATTTTGACATTTCAATTTTTGTCTCATATATTTTTGAAAATGAAAAATCTAAAATTGTTCTTTAACCATGTGAGTGAATTAAGTTTAAAATTAAGCGTAAGTTTTTTAAATAAAAAGAAGTTAAGTGATAAGTAAAACAAGTATAAGAGAGAATGGTATACTTCCTTCATAGTTTTATTGATCCATTCACCTAATTGGATATGCAAAATGATAATAGAAATATAAAATGAATGAAGATTTGATGTTACATTGTCTCATTTTTATTCTGATTAAAAAATAAAATAATTTATGAAAAAAATATTATTATATTATTGTAAAACAAAATTCTTTCTTTATCTTTAATTTTGTTTTATGATGTAATAATCTATCAAATTACATTATTTTATAAATACTAATCAATCATTGCATCGTAAAATAGTTTGAGGCAAAAGAAAAAAATTATTCTTATTATTGTTTGGGTTTAATAATCCTTTTCATAGTCACAATTTTTTAGGTATTTACATAAATAAAATTGTAAATAAAATAAAAACAAATAAAAAATATATAAGAGATAAAAAAAAATTATAAAAGTAAATATGAACCAACAGTAATCCTCGTAACATTACTCTATTTATAACACCGCAAATCCTATCCATAAAAGAAAAAAGTTATAACACCGCAAAATTTGACTTGTCTTGCACGCGTGAGAGGAATAATGAGAAATGTTCACCATTAGTATATTAGATTGTTGTATCTTAATTAAAATTTTGAATTTTAAACATATAATTATATTAAAATTTAATAAACAAATTTATTTTTTAATTTTATTTAAATTTAAATTAATTTAATTATAATTTTAAAAATTTAATAATAATTTGTATCTATATATATATTAATAATTAAAAAAAGTCTCATAAAATAAAAAGAAAACGTTTTTTTAATTGTTTTTCTTACAATTAAGTCTGAACGGACAAGACAGTTGGAGTAGGAGATTCTAGTAGAAAGGTCAACAAATTTCGCAATCACTGCATCCAACTCTGACTACGAACCGTCGGCCGATTCCGTGATCCCTTACTCTTCTTACTAACCTGTGCTATTAATACTTTTTTGTTGATAATATAAATAGTTAATGTAAATATGTTAAGAAAATATTAATTAAAATAAAATGTTATTGCATTTTGATTAAAATATTTTTATTTAATAAATTATATATAAAATTAATAAATAAAGATAACAAAAATTTTAAAACAAAATAAAAATTCTAAAACATGAAACTGCTAACACGTTTTTATTGATTGATTCAAATTTATTAATTTTTATCAGTTATTTGATTTCTTGACCATATTAACGCATACAATGGTCCTTGCTGTATGACAGAAATTTTGTGTTCTCACTACACCGGCTATTATTTGTTTGGTTGATAGCACTATCAATATCCTTATTCAATTTAAATCTTTGATTAAATTAATAATCAAACCTCGTCCCACTACAAATGACAGAGAAACATCATAAACCTCTACAAGCCCAAGTTTGAGGAACTCACCAGAATGATGGGCACTCACTGCATTTTCTCTGCTAATTCACTCCCCATTTCACCTCGATTCAACTCCAAAGGTAAGATTTTGCTTATCATTTTTTCATGATTTTAGCTTGTTCTGATATAAACACGAGCTATTGTCTAAAATTTGACTTGGTTGACTTTTTTACTCCCTCTTCATCTTCTTAGATTTGTTAGCTGAGAAGCAATGGCCATGGCGTTATGGGTTGAGTACGAGGCCAATGAATGTGAGATTGAGAGCAAGGGCAGGTTTGGAGGGTGATAAATCATTAGAAATCCCACATCAATGGTACAATCTAATTGCAGATCTTCCTGTTAAACCTCCGCCGCCATTGCATCCCAAGACCCATGAACCAGTAAAGCCAGAAGATTTATCTCCTCTTTTTGCTCAAGAGTTGATTAAACAGGAGGTGACCAGTGACAGGTTCATAGATATACCAGATGAGGTTCGTGATGTGTATAGCCTTTGGCGCCCAACCCCTCTTATTAGGTGCGTTTACTTACCCCATGGAGATGATATTTCTGCAGATTTTCTTTCTGTTAAGTGTTATGTGCTCAGAGAAATCTTAGGATTAGAACTCCCATTTCATTTTTTTTCCCTCAAAACACATGTAGTTGTTTCGAGAGTAATCCCTATTGAGATATGGAGATTACCAAACTAAGCACATTTCTCCCAATTGCATAGATCACTAAAGTGGCCGTACCTCTTCCAACAAAGCCTTATCCATACAAATGACTAGAGATCGAATTTATGTCGACATGCTTAAGGGATCCAATTATTTGCTAACTTTGATAGGCTTTGTTGATTGTATTGTTTTAATATATGTATATTTTGGTGTTTTTGCTAATAATTTACCCAAGTTCTAGCAATGGCGTTTTTTTCTCAAAATCTCTCATATATCTGGACCGTATTCAGAGCCAGGAGGCTGGAAAAGCTTCTTGATACACCAGCCAGAATCTACTACAAGTATGAAGGTGTGAGCCCAGCTGGATCACACAAACCCAACTCTGCTGTTCCACAAGCCTGGTATAATGTACAAGAAGGCATCAAGAATGTTGTGACAGAAACAGGGGCTGGACAGTGGGGGAGTGCTTTAGCCTTTGCATGCAGCATATTTGGGCTTGGCTGTGAGGTATCATTTGCTAATCACTAAATTCAGAAAGAACAAATATCAGATTGACCAAATGGATTTGCTCAATCAAAAAAAATAAAATCTCAGTGAGTCTTAATATATACATACTAGTACTTATATTAACTATTTGTCAAAGAAATCTATTACTATATACTCATCTAAACAAATGGATATAGTTTTGTTCTTTGAAAGAAGTCATATGGGGCAATTTATTGCCTATTACCACTACATTGAGCTTGGTTGGATTTATTTTTTTTGTTAGTAGTGCCTTGGTAGGAGAAAAAAATATTTTTGTGTAATTTTTAGTGTTTGGATTAATTTTTGAGAAAAAAGAAAGTAAAAGTACTTTCAAAAATAAAATAAAAAATAAAAATAAAAAATAAACTGCTTCTAATATAAGTATGTAGTGGAATGCTTTTAAAAAAGCAGAAGTAGAAGAAAAAAAATCTCTAGAAGTTAAAAAGTGGTTTTTGATTTCTGACTTTATACCTCAGCACCTTTTTATTTAAAGCTAATTCAAATGGGTCACACTCACATCAGCATCTGTCCTGGCCCCTACAAAAGTTGTGGTGGTTATCCAACTCAATAATTCAAATGGTATCCATAATATAGGTAGAATTGACTACTAGGATGATCCATGCCATATGTTTTAGTGGACCCACATATCTATCAAGAAAAAATAAACATGTTTTAGTTATGGTATAGATACAATTAGCCAAGAATTAGAGTACACAATAATATATATATATTTGTAATGGATCGGTTCAGTTGTTATCGGTTATTTCTATTACCATCCAATAATTGAACCGATTTTTCTCAAAATTTAATTCAATCAATTTGATTAAATAATCGGTTTTAGATAGTTTGGATTAGATTGGTTCGGTATGGTTCGGATCTGAACACCTCTAAATAATATTCTACTGTGCAGGTGTGGCAAGTAGCTGCTTCTTATGATTCGAAACCATATCGAAGATTGATGATGCAAACTTGGGGTGCAAAAGTACACTCATCTCCATCAATGATCACTGAATCAGGTAAGAGGATCCTTCAAGAGGATCCATCAAGCCCAGGGAGTTTAGGAATAGCTATATCAGAAGCTGTAGAGGTTGCAGCTAAAAATGCTGATACCAAGTACTGTTTGGGGAGTGTGCTCAATCATGTTTTGCTTCACCAGACTGTTATTGGAGAAGAGTGTATTAAACAAATGGAAGCTTTGGGGGAAACCCCAGATGTGATTATAGGATGTACTGGTGGAGGATCCAACTTTGCCGGGCTTAGTTTTCCGTTCATTAGAGAGAAGCTCAAGAAGAAAATCAATCCTGTTATTAGAGCAGTTGAACCTACAGCATGTCCTTCATTGACAAAAGGAGTGTACAGATATGATTATGGTGATACAGCAGGGATGACTCCATTGATGAAAATGCACACACTTGGACATGACTTTGTTCCTGATCCAATTCATGCCGGTAAGTCTAGTTGTTATGCTGAGAGAGTTCATGTCTGAGTCCATCTGCATTATGATTGTGCTTATCTGCAGGTGGGTTGCGCTACCATGGCATGGCACCATTACTGTCACATATTTATGAGCTGGGTTTCATGGATGCCATTTCGATTCCACAAACCGAGTGTTTTCATGGTGAGACACTTTCCCCTTCATTAAAATCAATAATAACTTGCCTCTGATCAGTGGTTATCATCTACATTCCCCAAACTTTCATGTATAAACCTTCATGGCGTATGGACATGTATTCATGTACTGCATACTGGAGCAACCTGCAAATCTAGTAACCACATTCTAGATCATGTTATAAGTACAACGTTCATGGTGTGTATATATATATATATATATATATGTTGTTGTGTTTGAGGCCTTTGATTGCCAAAATGATGATCTCAAGTATTCTCCCATACAAAACTGCAGCTGGGAGTGCTTCGACAGTTTCCTAGGTTTGGTAAGATTTGCTTTATCCGAATGTTGGGGTTGAGTATTTCTAACATGCACGTTTGTAAATAGTTCATACCTGGCAATGCTAAGTTGCACCAACTATTTGTTTAGATAAACTTCTCTTCAATACTTTACACGAGAGTAATTGATTCTTGTACTGCATGCTGGAGCAACCTGCAGATCGAGTAATTCTGAACTGGGGACTTTAGAATTATAATCAATCATATGCAACTGTGGGTGGAACAATAAAGGATGAAATTGTTACTTTGTTGCAGGGGCCATACAATTTGCAAGGTCAGAAGGGCTGATACCAGCTCCGGAGCCAACTCATGCCATAGCTGCCACCATTAGAGAAGCTCTTCATTGCAAAGAGACCGGAGAGGCAAAGGTTATTCTGACAGCGATGTGTGGACATGGCCATTTTGACCTGACATCTTATGAGAAGTATTTGCAAGGTAACATGGTTGACCTCGCATTCTCAGATGAGAAAATGAAAGCTGCCCTGGGCAATATTCCTCTTGTGTAAGCTTGAGTTCAGCTCCAAACAAGTACTAAGGAAACCATATGGTGAAACTGAGGAGCACAGAAGAAAAACAAGGAAAGGAACATTTCTCTTTTATTTGAGAGATATTACATATGATTTTATCTTAGAAAAGAGTTGGTACAATGAGGAAAGCTATCACTGTTTTGACAGCCATATTGCTGTGGAGGATTCTACTGTGAGGGATTTAAATAAGAGAGGTTCTTACTTAGTAATGATAAAACTATAGGGTAGGTCTTTGTCATTGTATTAAATTTTGGGTAAGTTTATGTCATTGTCTCTATTAGATGAGACTTGTGAATAATAATCTAGATATGCTATGATTTTATTGTCCTAAATTTTAGTTAAAGAATGAACATCAATTCTTGGGTTGAGGTCCTATCTTCACACCATCACAGGACTTATCTCTCTCTAGTCAGCTTAAATGGAAGAATGTTTGCAAATGTGTGATAAAGTAGTGTGCAACTAATATTATACTTTAGGTTTGATAGCGGCAAAACTAAGCAGTGTTCCTAATTGATAAAACGATGAGAATCTTGTGCTCACATTTAATGCTTAACAGTGTCATAAACAAAATTACCTTTGATGTAAAGATACATGTAGCAAGCCAAAAAAAAATGATTGGAAAGATTGAAATGGCCAAGATCAGAGCACTGCTCTTGTTTTTCTTTGTTTCTACAGTTCGGGTAATATTTGTTTCTTGTCATGTTCAGTACTAGTCAAATGTTGTTTGTTTTGTAAGAAAAAGGGAAAAATCCCAACCAAAGATATCTCAGGTTGTTTTTCTTACATTGTTATTGCTGTCTTTTTTATAGAAACGGAGAGTTCAGATATACTTCTCCTTGAAGTGGCTCCTCAGTTTAGGAATTCAAACACCTGGTGGTGTGAAGACAAAATTGATCAAAACAAGCAGCGTTACACCAACCAAGAACTCTCATATCATTACCACTTTACCGAGAACAGCAAACCAGTGTCTATCCACAATTACAGGGAAGCTTCTCAGAGAGAAGCAAGTAGCAACTCTTCAGCGAAACACACTCATTAATCTATCAAATGTTCTAAAACAACATTTAAAACAAGGATTCATGCCCTCAAATAAAAAAAAAAACAAAGTGACTCAAAGCTACATAAAGAGAAACTCAGTGGTGTAGCTTGATAACACTGGAAACCCTCTCAAAGAATATGGAGCACATGTTTGAGCTAAACATGATGTCTTCCCTCATCCATTGTGGGGCTACTCTTTCAAATGTGCCAAGAGATAGTGCATGGTACAGCAGCTCTGCTTCCTCTTCATCTACTTTGCTTATCCAAGTTAAACTGAAGGAGTAACCTATCATCACCAAAATCAAAGGCTATAATACTAAATAAGAGAAAAAAGAAAAATTCTTAAAACTCCCAAATAAGAATAATTTGATTTGTCCAAAAGTGACACCAAACAAAATAGAAGCCTATATGGGTCATTGTTCTTGAATTTTTCACTGGATTGAGAATATAAGAAGCAGCTTTCCAGGCATTGACTTAAAAAAACTACAGTAAGAGGAAGGGAATGCAAGTCAAATGCTGTTTGACAGCTTTGTTAATTATAAATTACCACTTGATTGATGCAGTGCTGAAATGCTCATTCGTCCTGTTTGAGAATCAGTGGATAATTTCATGCCCAGAACATATTCGAAAAGAGCTTGAATTAGCCGGTTATCAGAAAGTACAGAACCATTTTTCTCAAGAACAACACCTGTGAAAAGCAACGTAGAAGAATAAAATAAGCCAACAAGATGGTTCAGATAGAAAGTAGCATAAATATCAGTTGCCAACACCAACCTGATTGGTCATTAGACTTGGTATGACACTCCAGCTGCTGTTTTACAAGAAAATATCAGCACAAAGAGGCACTTATATTTCTGCAACAGTTATGTGAAATTGGGATCTGCATACAACTACGCTTGCATACAGACACACATATACAAAAACTTATACATGCATATTACAATTTTCAGATGTAAAATCCTCACCTCACCAGACGTAGTCTCCTTCAACAAGTTTTGTGATGACTCTCTCACCACAGAATCATCTTCACTATTTCCACCAAACTCTGATGTAAACTCTGACCTGCCTTGGTTTTCAGGTGAATCAAGCCTACTACGTTTTCTTGTCACTCTTCTGGATGGACTAATGGAGTTAGCCATAAACTGATTGTCTTCAGGTATGTTATCGTTGTTATTCTTGGAATTACCCAAACTTCCTTCCCTATGCAGCTTTCGGAACTTCTCAACCTCTTCAGAAAGAGCTTCATCTGCCAAAAAGTTCAGACTTCTGAATATGAATGAGGAACTGATAAAAATGAGATGGGAAAGGGGAGAAGCACAGGGCAAAAGAGGTAAAGTAGGAAAATCTACAGAGAAAAAGCAACAGTTATATTTCTTGAAGAAGAAAATGAAAGCAAAAAACAAATAGAGAAAGAAAGAAAAGGAAGGAAACTGAAAAGCAAAGAAAGTAAAAATATTTTGCACAGCAGACATTTCAACACATTAAAAAAAGTCTTGTAAGATCTTGTATGATTAGCAAGAGAGTAAATCAAAACCATCTAAAGAATACATATAACAAACATTACTTTAAAGCTTCCCTAATTGATGGGTTTTGCTCTCATGTCTCATTGGCAACAAATTGTTCATAAAGAATCTTCTAGACGATAAAATAGATACTTTCAGAAAGACCATAGACCCCATGATATCTGCTTTCATCCGAGTAATCTATCTAGGCTTCTTTCAGCAGTAGTCCGAAGTCATTATCGAGCTGGCTTGTATCAAGTAGTTCTAGGGTAAAAGGAAACTATCAGGCCAAGTTGCTCTTTAGCAGCAATTTGATTATGAACAATGGATACAGAACCCTACCATTATTCACTTACCATATATATAACCCTTCTAATCCACATTCTGTAATCATCATCCAAGAAACATTGAATGCTAGATTATCAAAACCCATTTTGTGCTGGTTTTATCACTTATAATGGAAAGCAGTTAAGAGTTTCAAGCAACATTATTAACATGATTCACATGTCTTACATTTCTTGCTCTCTTCCATTAAAAGCCTTTGATAATCAGCTATCTGGTCGTCTTTGGCAAGCCTGACACAAAGGAAAGATATTTTGAACTTGGAGTCTTGCACAAAGGATCTACCAGTATATACTAGGAGAAATGCAACAATAAAAGCAAACAGCAAGAAATAACAGCAGGAGAATGAAGCTGAAAAGTGGAAATGCATGCCTAATTGAAGCCACTTCACTCCTCAAGTCATTGATCTGTCCACGCAACTGGTCATTTTCGTTCTTTAAGTGCTCTATCAACTCTTCTGCAGCTGCAATATGGAGATAGACTATCACGTAAACTAGTTCATAGAAGCATCTAATTTTTGCATCCTGGCTAAACTTTAGTGCGCAGGTGTTTTGAGCATAAGGAACCATTTAGATGTTAAAAGACAGAATCAACAGACTCTCACACACACCTCAACTGTTATGGTAAATTAGACACAGCTAAATACGCTTCAGTATCTTGTTTCATGCTTTTAAGATTCATAACCAAAATCTTTCAAGTAGTAAATTTTAGGGGGAGAGGGGGGTGGGGAAGGAACAAGGAAAGACCATGAGCAGACAAAAGTTCTAGTCTAAACAAGAAACAAAGAAATCAAATACAATCCTTATGAAAACCTCCAGAATATGGGTGTATGCATGAGAAGAGGACTGAAAATTATGCACAAATCATAGTCTTTACAAACTTCAAATGAGCAGGAAAATGATGAAAAGCATAAGGAAGATACATACCAGACACAAAATTTGTAAATTTTTCTTCTTGCTCTTTATTTTGCTGGTCAAATTCAGTTATCTTCTTATTCTGAAAGAAGAAAAAAAAAAGTTAAGAATAAAAATTCAACAACGTTCAGCAGATAATTGCAAGTTTATAT
The DNA here is from genome assembly GCA_022379115.2 of Bauhinia variegata. NCBI lineage: Eukaryota > Viridiplantae > Streptophyta > Magnoliopsida > Fabales > Fabaceae > Bauhinia > Bauhinia variegata. The sequence continues at coordinate 17,146,150 of CM039428.1, read as the reverse complement.
TCATAATTCATTCTCAAAACTGAAATAAAAATAAAGGTCCAAATAAGTGTCCATCCAAGAGCATAAAAATGTGAATAACTGAATATTAAATACTTGTAGTTCTCTAAGCATTAATTTTGAGGTTATCAAGTATCACCGGCTAAATTACAAGCATCAAGCAACAAAACAATGTACTTATAAGGAACAAAGAGGAAGAGAAACAGAACCTTGATTTTAGCGTACTTATCATAGAGCTTTGAGTAAAGAGCCTCCAATTCCATTTTATCAAAATTACTGTAGGTAACTGGACTTAGGGTGGACACCGGGAGTACTACAGGTTAGCGTATCACTGTATCAGTACGGTGACAATGACATCTTAAAAGGTAAGTATCAGTGAGGAGTTGCACGTGCAGCTTCCATTTGGTCCTACTAAAAATAACCAACAGCAATTAAATGTAATGAATCCTTCATGAGTTCAAGTGAAGTAACAGTAAGTCATCAACTGAAATTTATATTAGTAATTAACAAAATAGCATCTTTCCAACTAATCCAAGCGATTGAAGAATGGACTGAGTTAGGGCCAGAATTACCCCAAAATTCCATCCAACTCATTGTACTCATCCCACCTTTCATGAGGAAGCGTGTTAATTAAACAACTCACCAGGATAAGATCCTCTAAATCAGCAGCGTCATCTTTGAAATGATAAGATGGATCTACTAATTCAGTCTGTTTCCACTTTAAGTTTTTGGCGTTCAAATGTAACGCATAGATGATCAAACCATGATCATTTTTTTTAATTGATAATGAAGATGATATTCCAAGTGATGACAAAAGAAAAGTTTGAAAACAGAATAAAAACTTCCTAATATCCTTCACCTAACACAATGTTCACAAACACTCTCAAAATTTTCTTTTCCCATCCCACCTTGGAATTCTATTTGTTCCATATCAAATCCACCCATGACTAAACCTCACGCCTCAAAAATGAAATTGAATAGAAAACAACATAAACACACAAATAGCTCAAGTTAAGGAATAAATAACAAACGACATTACAAAAAAAACACACGGTCTCCTCCTGGCATCTCGGAAAAAACCATGTTTTTAAACCGGAAATAAAGATGAATGGGTAAAGGAAATCCCAAACAGGTAAGCCGTAACCTCACATAAAAAAGCAGTTGCTTATAAAATGAGATAACAGGGTCTATGACTGAGGGAAGAAGCTCTCAGAAATGTAAAGATTGCAGTTTGCAAGGGAAAGTGGAGAAAATATGAGAATTGAAACTGACCCATTAGAGTATGGACCTGGAGTAGAGATGGGATTTCAGTATTCAAGCGATATTTTCAAGAAAGATTGAAAATTTTGAGTCTGGAAGTAGAAATGGCCTGAGTAGTTTAGGCTCGGATTTGAAACAGGGCTTTATGCTTCTTTCTTCGGCTAGACGCGGGCTCCCGACCGTGGACTGTAGCTAGCTCTGTTTTAAACCGGAAATAAATAAATTATTGTTATTATTATTATATAGTATTTTATTTGACCATATAGCAAGAAAAATGTTTAATAAAAAATATGAAGATGAGATTACGACGACTCGAATTTGATAATTTAATTTTTTACAAGATTTTTATTTTATAATTGATTGTATTTTTTTTGGTACAAAAAGAAAAGAAAAACAAAGAACAAATTACATACTCAAAAACCAAGTCCCACCACCATCTGCATTGATTTGGAAGGTGGTTTCTACAGGTGGTGTGAGCAACTCCACTCGCCCAGAGGTTGAAATAGCTCCCTTCTTTGCAAGAATATCTGCACAAACATTATCTTCTCTAAGGGTATAAATAACAGAGACATTCCATTCTCGTTCCAAAAGACCCTTGATCTCTCATAAAAAACAAGCATAAACATAGGAAGGAGGTGGGGGTTCCTTTGAACTAAATTGTCTGTAACCCCAGACAATGCTTCTGCAAGGCTTTTGGACCCAATTGCTAGTGTCAGTTCCAATGACCACTTCATAACCCGCTGGACCTAGGTTCCCGAAATTACTGCCATCTATCCACTTGTGTTGTGCTATCATTTCTACTCACATATAACGATGTCCTCCATGCATGTGTCAATGGCTCTCCTAATCCCATGGAGACTCGTGACTTCATTTTTTATGCATTATGAGTTTCTACCCACCAAAGTGTTGTAAAGAATTTGCTCCCATATCTTTCAGCCAGACTTTAATATGTTATTGCTTAAACTTTTTTTTTTTTTTTTAATTTTGCTTTGAAATTTGTTGCTCCATGAATTGAAATGTTAATATTAAACTAACATTTGAACCTAAACAAGCATCAAGACTTCTAAATTCATTTAAAAATTTTTATTGTGGATTACGTGGGAAAGATACAGTTATTAGTTAGGCGACAAAAATATTTGGATTTGAATGTTCTACAATTATCTCTCTGCAGTCAACTAAACGCCAGCGTTTTGAAGTGTGAAATGAAGAACGTGGGTTGGTCAGGTGTGGGCAGTGAAGACTGGTTTCTTACCTTTTGGTCGGGTGTGGTGCATGAGAATAGAACGCAAAACCAAGACGTAAATTGTAAAGTGGTTGAAGGTTCAAAACGCTGACATTTAGTTAACTGCATGATGACTATAGAACATTCAAATCTAAAATATTTTGCCCCATAAAATATGTTTAATATTTTTAAATAATTATTTTATTTTTCAAAATTATAAAAGATAAAATTTTTTAAAGTATTCTTCAAATTGCTTGACAACTTATTATAAAAGATTAAACTTTTTAAAATAAATACTCACCTTATCTTACTCTTACAAAGAGGAAATCACTAAATTGGCAAAGTTTACTACTAGAGAAGGTTTGATCCTTGGCTAAATACTGTAACTTTCAGTAGAGAGTCTTTTTTTTTTTTAATTTCTTTCTTTTATGTATCAAAAAAGTGAAATTTTTGTTGCAAATAATTAATTAAAAACTATTTCCGTGTTAAAATTTACATTTTAAATAATTTCAAAAGAATAAAGTGAATTTTCTTTTTTATTTAAAAATATTTTTTTAAATAAATTCTCCCGTTTTTGTGCGCTCGTCCATTTTCTTCTTGCTTGCCACCAACACCATCGGATCAGTGTTGATTCATGATTCCCCTGTCACGTGACCTGATTTGAATAGGAAGGGGTCACGTGCCATCCCGATTTGAACCGAAACGAGTGCCATTCTAAACCGGAAACCCCCCTTCTCTCTCCCTTCACTCACTCAATCGAACGAGGGAACCAGCCATGGAAGCGATACTCATCGATTCTGTGCAAAAGAGTCTTCGCCATTTTATGTACAGCAACGCAATCTTCATCTGCGAGCGACTCTGTGCTGAGTTTCCTACTGAGGTTTTTTTTTTTTTTAATTTAATTTTGTTTTCTATTTTTAGATTTATTATATATTTTCCTCCTGTGAGACCACACTTTCTTGCTGCGTGTTTGGCTGCTCAGATGCAAGAATATGTTAAGGAAAATTCGTCCTTTGAGCATGAGCATTAGCATGACAAAGTTAAATATTTTTTCCTTCTTCCTCTTATGCTTGTTAGCAAGCTCTGAGATCGATGGTTCTACTTATGAACCTGCTATTTTATTCAAGTGCTTTTTTTCAGTTTTTATAGTGGTGGTTGTTTAGGGATTTGGGTTCCTAATTTTAGTTGGCGGACTATCTTGTGTTGGTAATTCATCACCAACTTACTGGCCCTCTAATAAGATTTAAAAGGGGGTCTTTTGGATGATATTTGGTTCTTTTTGTTGTTATCTTTAGTTCTGTGAAAGTATGAGATGGTAAGTTTCTCTCCTCTAAAACGGGTTTCTTTGCCTATGAGAGCTATTGCTTACTAATTTAGTCAGAAAATATACTAAAGTTTCATGATAATGAAAAATTACTTATTCTTACGTGAAGCTGTTCCTTCAAAGGTTTTAGCTTCAAAAATTATTTAATGAGGTTAAGCAAGGCCTATAAATTATACCATAATTTTAGCTGCACTTGGGGAAATCTTACCTTGGAATGACCGAGAAATTATACAATAATCAAATCCACAAGGAGGATACTATCATCAAACAAAAGGAAAGCCACGTCAATTGAGAAGTTCAAACTTCATATGTCCCAAAAAATTTCAAACTTCCCTCTTGTAATGTATTATAACGAGGGCCAGTCCTAATGTCAGCTTTTAAACATATCTCTCGTAATTTGCTGTGCCTTAGTTACATTTATTAGGATGTGCCTACACATGAATATCTCAGTCTTATTAACTTTTTTAGTTGTTAATTCTTGTTTATAGTATTTGTTTCAGGCCATTTCTTTCTTTTTCTTTTTTTTTTTTTTAACCTGGTGACTACTCAATTTTTGTTTTTTAATATATATTCAGGAAAATTTGCACCTTTTAGCTGGCTGCCACTTGCAAAGTAACCAAGCTTATTCTTCATACCATATCTTAAAGGGTATATTTCTTGTAACCACTTCTCAACCAGTTTTAAAAATTATGTTTACATATGGTTATATGATTTTTTTTTGGTTTCTTCAAGGAAAACAAATGCCTCAATCCCGGTACTTGTTTGCAATGTCATGCTTTCAAATGGATCTTCTAGGCGAAGCTGAAGCAGCTTTATGTCCTGCTAGTGAGCCTAATTCCGAGGTACTAAGCATAATTTAGAATGTATTTTGTATTAAGAATTATTTTCCCAAACTTTTCTCTGGGTAGCAATTATTTGTCATACATGAACTGATTGACTATCATTTTCATCTGTTCTTTTCTTTTGTGTTCTATTTTCAATGGATTATTTTTGGTTTGATTATTCAAATAACATGTCCATTTTGCTTTAAGTTGCTCTTAATATAATTTGTTGGTTCTTTTGCTACAAGAAGAACAATGACATTTTTTCCTTTTAATTTGTAGGTTCCAAATGGGGCAGCTGGTCATTATTTGTTAGGGCTGATTTACAGGTTGCTGATCAATCTTAATTGATTATCATTTTTTTCTGAAAGCTCTATTTTGTGTCATGTGAAAGGAAATGCATCTTTAAATATCAAAGAAGACCAACACAAATTTTATATCTCTCTGCACATGCAAGAAACTAAAGGGAGTGATAGTTATATGGCCCAAGCAAATATTAACAAGTTGAAATGATGTATTTGTTTGGCAGAGTATCTATTTGCCTTTTAAAGCTTGACAACTAGAGAATGCATCCCTGAAATATGCTTTCAAAATGCTTTTCAGGATTTCTTAAATTCATTAAATGTAGAATATACACAGTTGTCAATGTGGGCTGGGATCTAAATGAGATAATGTACATCTTACTTTAACACATGCTTAACTATAAGTTGCAGAAGGCATATTGTTATTTAGGCTTCTCAGTACATTGTAATATTTAATTGCTAAATGGATTGATTGATATTGTTCAAGTATTTTGCATATGCTTCTTTTACAAAATGGTTATAAATAGTCTGAGAGTTTCTCCATTAGTGCATGCCTTTTTTAAAATCTTTTTCTTTGCCACCTTCCCCTCCTTTTGTAATTGACTTTTGATGGTTGATTCCTAATAATGAACATATTGTGCTCTAAATATCTTGATCAGTTATTTGTCCTTTGTGTTGCTGGAACTGATTCTGTTGAATTGTTGTCTTATGTATCTGATTTTACCTTTAGTAGGAACTTAATCTGTGTCATTTAAATATTCATATTGCTTATCTATCTATATTTGTTGTTAATATAACATTTGTTGCACTTATCCTTTTTTTGTTTCTCTTAACCCTTTTTTTGCAGGTACACTGACAGAAGGAAAAGTGCTATAAATCATTTTAAGCAAGCACTCTTAATGGATCCACTAATGTGGGCTGCTTATGAGGAGCTGTGCATATTAGGTAAGTGAGAAGACACTCACCAGATTCTCAACACTCACCATGCATAGATGAGAATGTGAGAGAAGCATAATTTTAGTGTCTTCTTGCTAAATTATCATCAATTAAGATTGGTTGAGTTTATCTTTAGCTTATAAGTGCTTATTTGACATCATAAGGGCTTTCCAAAATAAGATAATAATGCAACTTAAAATATAGATGACATGTCTATTTTGACTGCAGCCAGCGAGACATTGAAAAACTTAATGATAAAGTGGTCTTGGCTGTTGATGGTCTAGCAGTTGATTTCATTCATTTTGCTCTTCTGATTTTCAAGTCAAGTGCATTTATTTATTGATATTCTTGATGACATGATTACATCAATGAAACTATTTGCAAATACTTATGCCTTGACTAGGAATATGTCTAGAATTCTACTGATACTTTCTGGTGGACTTCTGTCTGAAGTGGGTCTCCGAAACATTTTGCTGGAATCTTGATGGCTTTATCTTGGTCATGAACTTGGAGTTAAGATGTTACACTCGGTACATATATGAGTACCGACACACTAATGTACATAGGGGCATGAATAGACATATATGCAATTTAAAAACAAACATATTTTTTATCTTCATTCATCCCAGCAAATGCCTTGTTGTGATTTTGAGGCATAGGATTTTGCTTGCTTTAGATTGTTTCAGTCTGTGTTTGGGAATAAAAATTGCTTACTGTTATTTATTTTTGCTGGATTGATTTTTCTTTCTTTTCTTTTTTTCACTTCGAAGTTTTATGGAAATTGTGTTTATTTCTTTGTACTTGTATTATGCACAACCCTTTTTGATGATGATCATGGCCAATAGGTTTCCAACTCCAAGCAAGCACTTGTTGTCACTGTTGATAAGTTTTAGTTGAGTTTGGAAGTAATTGTTTAAGCTGATGTGAGCTTTGATAGAAAGTTGTTGGTAGAAACTACCACAATAAAGAAGTTTGAAAATTAATTTTCTCTGGTTGAAAGGAAAAGCTTCAGAGTTTCTTCCTTTAATTCACTCCAATGAAGAAGCAATTGCTTTTGCCAAATTTAAAAGTTCTCATATTATTCCATAAAAAGTGGGGAAAAAATTGTAAAACTAGCCTTAGTGTAAGTGAATGGATGTTTCAAATTATTTTATCTGTATCTAATTACTAATAGTATTATTTTCTTTCCTTTATTATGTCATTGTTGTTATCATCACCAATGTGTTTTGTTCATATTTAGGTGCAGCAGAAGAAGCAAGTGCAGTTTTTGGGGAAGCAGCTGCCCTTTGTATACAAAAGCAATACCTAAATTACTTGACCTCCCGAAGCCTACATTCATCAGCTGATGATCGTAATATGGTTGCTACAAGACAGAGTGTTTCGGAAGATGTGAATCCAAGACAACTGAAACATGTGCAAGGCAATAACTTAAAAGATATCCCCGGAAATCATCATGGAGCATCTACGTTGGGAGGAACTGCTAGTCAACCTCTTAACAGCGGTCCTTCTAATGTGTCTTTTTATAATACTCCTTCTCCAATGGCCACACAGGTAATTGCATCTAATTTAATACCATGTGTAGTACTTGTCCAGTTTTCTCATTGAATTTATTAAAAAATTTTGGAAATTAAAACTGCTCGCCAAGTCATTATTTTTCTAATTTGAAAAATTATCAGCTGGCTTATGGCTTCAAAAATATTAGTTAAAAAAAATTAAATTTTATTTATCCAAGATACTCATACAAAATAGGAGATTACATGCTATGAATTCTCAACTAATTTTAAAATTTCGGTTGGGGTTGGGGGGGGGGGGTGTTTGTTGGAAGCATGCATGGATGTGCAAATCTTGACCCTATTAAGAGATCCTTGGTCTATTATATTGGTGCCGTTATGAATGGTTGACATGGTCTCAATTCTCCTCTTTGCAGTTGTCAGCTGTTGCTCCGCCCCCTTTGTGTAGGAATATGCAGCCAAATGGCCCAAATCTTAGCACAAATAATTCTGACAGTTCTCCCAAATCAACAGTGAATTCCACCATACAAGCCCCTCGAAGAAAGTTTGTGGATGAAGGAAAGTTGAGAAAGGTTTAGGACCTTATAGCTATAATTCTTTTCCAGTAATAAATAAATAAATCCATAATGCATGATACAGTTTCTTTTGTATATAGAAATTGCTTTTATAAAATTGAGTGGACTGATAAGTACCATGCCATTTTTATTGTTAGGTGTATCAGAGAAAATGTCAGATTTTATTGTGGTAACTTTATATAGGATATCTAATTTGTTTTACTTCGTCTACTCACTAAATTTCTTTAAGTGTGCCCTAACTTACCTTATACAGTTGCCATCCACTCTACTTTATACAGTCATAGTGCTAGTTCCATAATTTTCTGTATATCCTCCACATGTCTGCTCACCTATAGGTTGTTTTGCTTTTGGGTCCTCGTGGACTTTCACTTTCTGGGTGGCATTATAGTTCCAAATATTGAAATTTGGACATCAACATATAGTTATTTTGTTGAGTAAATTTGGGTTTTGAGCTAATTATAATATGATTGCTGTAATATGCATCCTTGGTTGTGCCTGATTATTTATGAACTACAAGATACTATGGTCTCCCTTTTGTTACCATTTCTTTTGTTTTTCTTTGCAGATTTCTGGGAGATTATTTGCTGATTCTGGCCCCCGACGTAGTACAAGACTCTCTAGCGATGCAAGGGCAAATACAAACACTAGTGCGGCAGTTATATCTGGAAATGGAACTAATAACTCTTCCAAGTACCTTGGAGGATCAAAGCTTAATTCTATGGCATTTCGTTCCATAACTGTTCGTAAGGGACAGTCATACGCCAATGAAAACATTGATGAAGGTGAAAAGTCTCTATATTTATTGTATTTTTGGCATATAGAAACATTTCCATTTTATCTTTGCCAATACTTTTGTTTAGTGCAGTAAAAATTAAATCATTCCTTTGATTGCATATTTGCATATTGGCTTATGATGTTAGACTTATTTGCATATTGCCTCAATATAAGCATTATTAAAAAAACAAAATTTGAATTACTGATACCATTTTGGTTCCTGTTAAGTCAATGTTTTTATATTTCATTTGGTGAGGTCGTGTCTGTGGGTTCCCACCCCAACACTCTGTCTAATATGAGATAATATCACTAGAAATTTTAAAAGTAGCCTGTCTGATTAACCTTTTGTTGAATCAGATAGAGCATAAGTGGAAGGGCATTCCATTACCATGAGTAATTATTGCTTTATATATTTTCTCTATTCAGTTGGTTTTATTAGAATTTCTCTTATTTTACACAACATTGTTTCTTTTTAAATTCTTACATATTTTACTAATACTTATGGATTCTTATTTCTTCATCTTTAGGGATTCGTAATGATGTTTTAGATGATGCTCGTTTAAATATTACATCAACAACTTCTGGTTCATCTCCCTCTGTTGAAGCAAAATCTTGTGAACAAGAAGCTGCAACTGTTCCAGTTGGGGGGCTAGTCATGAGTGGTTCTAAAGTCATAACTGGTACCTCTGAAATATTGAGCCTTCTAAGAGTTCTTGCTGAAGGCTATAGACTTGCTTGCTTGTACAAGTGCCAGGTATTAATTGCTTATATCTTGAAGACACATTACCTTTATTTGTTAATTTATCTAGTCAGTCTAAGTAGAGGAGTGGGAGAGACTTTTGATATCTATTTATTGGTGGTACAGGATGCTCTAGATATCTATCTGAAACTTCCACATAAGCATTACAATACTGGCTGGGTTCTTTCTCAGGTGATTTTGGTGGCTCAGTTTACATTCTCTGGATTTTCATCATAGCATGTTATGTCTGATAATAACTATTCTTGGTGCTTAAGCATTCATTTGCAGATACACTATATTCTGGCTTGTGGTGCTATCATTCGGATCTTCTGTTGGTTGTATCTATAAAAGAAGGATGATTGTTACTTTCTGATACATTTAGATATCTATTTTCTTTTTATTTTCCCACTTGATTTACTCTCTCATTATAGTCAAATTTAGTCTTCAAAAGCTGTCTAAGCTGTGATTTCCCTGGCACTTCTTCAGGTATTCTTTCTGTTAGATCATAAGGTAGTAAGGTTTACAAAATATCATAAAAATTATTGATGCTATATGAATCAGAAGTTTGGACAAAGAATTTAATACACATGAAACACTATTACAATATTGTTGGGAAATCATATTCTTTTCCTGATGAACTTCCTACCATATGGTCAATGGTTATGCCAACATCAGAGCTGTATTCTCTCTTCTTGAAAATAGTGAAATGAAAAAGTTTGAAACAAGCAAGTTAAACCTTTGGTAACCATGCAAACTATATCATTAAAGTTCTACGTATGGATTTGTATATACTATATTTATTATCCCATTAAGTTTAGTTTCATAAGAGCTGACCAAGCCCAAAGCAGAATGTGAAGGAAGTAGGGTGGAAATAGTTTTTTTTTTTTTTTGGGGGGGGGGGGGGGTGTTGAGGTGGAAAGGCAGACTAGTAAATTTGGACACAACATGTTTACTGTAACAGGCTTTATCTTTTCGATTTTTCTCTTGCATGGCTGAAGAACTTGCACTAGAGCATCTTCTACATTTTGTCGCACTTGTGTGTGACATTTGCTGGATGTTATACCTTATTAGTTATGTTCAACCCAATTGTGCATGTGAATCTACCTTCTGTCCCTAACTCTGTTGATCGTTATTGAAGTGGTTTACATCTCAATTTGACCATTTTCTTTACTGGTGTGATTCTGCAGGAATTTGAATTTTTGATATATGCGAGATTGAAAAATCATGTGTGGTTTTGTGACTTTGTAACCTTGCATGTTGTTGTAAAATCTTTACAAAACTTGAATTTGGGCCAAATCCATTAATTCATTCATTGTTGTCATTCAATTTCCATGATATTTTCTCCAATTTCATGTTCTTGAATCTGTAAAGGTTTTTAATTCACTTATTTGTATATGGGGATTGTTTTATTATATAAAAGCTGGTCTCCAATGTAGCATTATGGCTGTTGCGTTAAAGATATTTTTTGGTGCTTCTCACTAATTTTTTTGCTACTTGGATATGTCTGAATGCAGGTTGGGAAAGCGCATTTTGAATTAGTTGATTATTTAGAAGCTGATCAGGCATTTAGCCTTGCTCGTCAGATTACTCCTTATAGTTTAGAAGGGATGGATGTATACTCTACAGTCCTTTATGTGAGTCTACATATGTTTTATCAGAAAGAATATTAATTCTTCTCTATGCTGTTTCTTTTTCTTTCTTTGCTGTGTGTAAGACTATTTTTTTGGTTGACTTAAATAGTAAAATCTCTCATTAGAAGCTTGCCTTCATCAATGACAAGGATACAAGGCTAGTTTGAGGGCTAGTTCCCTTTTTTTTTTCCATCTGAAAATTCATTTTAAAAGCCCATTTCACTTTTCTATTGCCACATTTAAGGAAAATTTGCAGGCTTTTGTTTTGGATAAGAAAAAGAAACTTTATTATTTATCAGAAACATAGGAGGATTACATAGAAAAATGAGAATAAGATATCCTCCTTACGAAGCAACTAGAACATCTTACCTTGAAATTTTGAAAATTGAAATTTATCCTTGAATATGCTTGATACTGCCAGCAACTTACCTGAGAAGAATTTCTCTTTTATTTTTCCCATCTACAGAGTGCAAAGACAAGCAAATTTTGATGGATACCATGATTAACCTTGTATTTATTTAGCTTCATGTTATCACTGCAAGTTTAAATGCTTTCTACTTGATCAAACAATTATTTGGCCAATTCTGCTTCATGCACTGCAAGTTTAAATGCTTTCTACTTGATCAAACAATTATTTGGCCAATTCTGCAGCACTTAAAAGAAGATATGAAGTTAAGTTACCTGGCTCAAGAACTAGTATCAACTGACCGCTTAGCTCCTCAATCTTGGTATGCATGTTTTGCTTTCTTATCATTATTTCATATGCTAAATTTGATTTTCTTTATTTCTTGTCTTGCCTAAATTCATCCACTCTTCATTTTGCCAAAAGGTCATAACTGCATTTCTCTCTCCCTCTGCCAAAAATCCATCATGTTTACAAAGATGTGCATTAATTGTGGGCTATGAAATCAATTTTCCATGAATGAAGGATTTTGTCAGTTTTTTATTTTCTACTTTAATTAGCATATATATATATACACATATGTTTTGCCTATTAGAACTCGAGAGTCAAGATTTTCTTGTTTATTATTTAAATTATAGTCTATTATTGGTTATTTTGCCATAATTTGTGTTATTTATTTATTATTTGTATATCATTTCTATCAAATGCTCTGGCAGGTGTGCCATGGGTAATTGCTACAGCCTGCTGAAAGATCATGAAACTGCACTGAAGAATTTCCAGCGAGCTGTTCAGCTTAATTCCAGATTTGCATATGCCCACACCCTTTGTGGACATGAGTACGGACATGGTCCTTCTGATTTTCATTAATTTGTTGCCCTTGTCTTTAGCAACTTTTTATATGGTCTTGTAATTTGTTGTTTTCTGCAGGTATGTAGCCCTAGAAGATTTTGAAAATGGAACCAAGTGCTACCAAAATGCACTCAAGGTTGATGCAAGACACTACAATGCTTGGTATGGACTTGGAATTGTATATCTTCGGCAAGAAAAGTTTGAGTTCGCGGAACATCATTTTCGGATGGCTTTCCAAATCAATCCATGTTCCTCTGTTATATTGTCTTACCTTGGAACTGCTTTACATGCTTTAAAGGTTAATCTCTCGCAACACTGGTTCTAATATTATGAACTAGAACCGCAATCAATTTGCTAGAGATTCTATTTTCAACATTATGAAATTATGTTTCCTTGATTTGACAGAGAAATGAGGAAGCTTTGGTGATGATGGAGAAGGCTATTTTGGCAGATAAGAAAAACCCTCTTCCCATGTATCATAAAGCCAATATACTGATGAGCTTGGAACGTTTTGATAAAGCTTTGGAAGTCCTAGAGGAGCTTAAAGAGTATGCTCCACGTGAAAGTAGTGTTTATGCTTTGATGGGTAAGATCTATAAGAGGCGTAACATGCATGGGAAAGCAATGCTTCATTTTGGTATTGCTTTGGATTTAAAACCATCTGCAACAGATGCTGCCGCCATTAAGGTGATTGTTTTACAATGTTACTATCCTTCTGCTTTTAAATTTTCCGAACATTGCAATGTATTAATCTTGCTATCTGACAGCTTTAATAACTGTTCATCCATCCTTAGCCTGTTTGGATTGACTTTTTTAAAAAATACTTTTGAGATGCAGAAGCAGAAGTCAAAAATAGCTTTTTTAGAGCATGTTTGGATTGGCTTATAAAAAAAGGAGAAGCCAAAAGGATAAGCATCTCCCTTCTAAAAGAAGTAGGATTTTGGCTCTTGGAGGTGCTTTTCTTTCTACAAAACGCGAATATAAACAGTAAATTTTTATATAAAGTACTTATTTTTCAAATTAAAAGTAAAAGTAAGTTGGCAAAAACTGATCCAAACGGGATTCTTAAAGGCATTTTTTTCATGAAAATTGTGACCTGTGTTTGCTTCTGCTTTTTTAAAAAAGCATTCTACTACATATTTATGCTAAAAGCACATTTTTAGTTTGTAAAGGTGCTTCTGCTTTCACAAATACAAACAATTTAAAAATATTGGAACTTTTAGTTTTTTTTTTTTTTTTTTTTGTGCGTGATTTAAAGCTTCTTTCCCTCTTATAACAGGCTATCATTGAGAAATTGCATGTACCTGATGAATTTGATGACAACTTGAGCTAGAGCTGCTAACATGAGGCAAATGAAAACTTGTCCATAATGAGTTGTTGGCTCTGCTTGTGCTTGTGCTTTCGGCTAATTGTGTACAGAAACAGTGGCAAATGGTTGAGAAGTAGGAGATTGGCGGATCTCTAGAAGTGACTTCAGTTTTGTAGGAGAGATTCACATACGAGTAGAGGATCTCATGTCTAAAATTCAAAGGTACCCAGAAGCTCCCATACTTGTACCAATAGTTGTATCAGGAGACATAGTAGATAATGCACTGTATCTTAAATTTTATCCATTCATTTGTTCATAAATTATAGCTGTACTCTGTCACTCTTTACAAATTGGGAACCAATATGGTAGATGAATGGTCAAATAATAGAACACAGGAGTTTGGGTACTATACAAGAAAGCAGCAAGAGGGGAGGACAGAGCGAGGACGGCTACTGGCTTCTCTTTTTTTACTCAGATGGAAATGAGTTAAGCTGAGCGGAATTAGTTTTTATCAATTTCTCACTATGTCAAGCTCTTGTTGTTCCTTCTTTTGTTCCCATGTGAATTTGCCCTCATATCTTACAGAAACATATCAATCATTTAGCATTTTATACTGTTATTATATTGAGATTAAAATTATGTGTTGTTAAACTATATAAGTGAAAATTAAATATTTAAAATAAAATTTGACATTGTAATAATGTCGTCTTTCAACATTAATATTGGCTTTCATATTTAAGTTTAATTTTATCTCTTCCAAGTTAAACTTTTTAGTTTAACGATTAAAAAAAAAAATCACATATAAATTCTTTAAATAAATTAATACAAAAAAGCTGTGCACATAAGTTAAATAAAAAAGATAATATCACAAGATAAAGTTGAATCTATAAAAGTTTAAAGTGGATTCATTTGATTATTAAGTTAAATTTTAGGCTCAAGTTATTGGGTGAATAATTAGCCGAGTTAGTTCAACAAGAAGAAGAACGTCTATTGCCCCTTCATTGGAAGTGAACTTGACGACATCGTTTTATGTGTGGATAAATATAGGAAAAGAAAATGAAACAAAATTTGCTGTTTCCGACCTGGTCGTCGTCTTCCTGGACCTACACCCTAGCTGGATAGCTTCATTCATCAGTTTCTCTACCCTCAGTGACCGACGAAACTCAACACACTGGCAACGTGTTAATCCTTCGAAGGTAACATCATTCTTTTCCAATTCAGTCTCCTGTATCCTCAGTGTTAAATTGAATTCATTTAAGAGACTCCGCGACCCAGATAGTGAATCATCATGATTTTTGTGAATCAAGAATAATTTTTGTTCTTTCTGCTTTATATTTTCGCTTTTCAGCCTATCCATGACATGAATTTTGACTGGTTTTTTGGTTGATGATTTGCAAATAATTTGAATTTTGCTTGAGGGATTAAGACTGCGATGTTGATAACTTGTTGTAGGGCCTCACTGGCTATGTCTTCAGTTTCAGGTCTCAGGGCAGGTCCGTAAAATGGGAAGTAAAGGTAGGATACCGCCTTCCCATATGAGGCGTCCTCCTCCAGGTCCGGGCCTAATGCATCCTGAGCCATTGGGTCCTGGAATGCGCCCTCCACCTGGTCCATTTCCTCCTTTTGATTTGCTGCCACCCCCAGAAATTATGGAGCAGAAGCTTGCTTCCCAACATGTGGACATGCAGGGCTTGCAACAGAGAACCAGAGGCTTGCTGCTACACATGGTACATTGAGGCAGGAGCTTGCTGGTGCACAGCATGAGTTGCAGATATTGAATGTGCAAATTGGATCCGTAAAGGCTGAAAGAGAACAGCAGATGAAGAGCCTTGTTGATAAGGTTGCCAAAATGGAAACTCAGTTGAAAGCAGCAGAGCCTCTTAAGCTAGAATTACAGCAGGCACGAGCAGAGGCCCATGATTTGGTTACATCTAGGCAAGAGCTTATTACTAAAGCTCAGCAGTTGACCCATCAGAGGGTCCATGCTGATGTGCAGCTGATTCCCGCTCTTATTGCAGAACTTGAGGGTCTCAGACAGGAATATCAACATTGCAGGTAGTCTTTTCCTTTAATTTAAGGAGCATTTCAAAGGCATTTTCAAGTATCAAGTAAATATTTGCTGGTAGGATAAACTGATTTTGGTTCACGCAGACTGCAAGACATGTTCTTTTAAAATTTCAATTTGATCATATAATGCTGAGAACTTGCTATAGAATTCAAGGCCAGGAGAAGGTCCTATAGTTGGAATTCAAATAATATGCCGTAGTAGTTAAGAAATGCTGACCATTTTACATTTGATAGGTGGCTTTGAATATCTTAACTAGACCAGTTTCTATCTCTGGGTGATTTGAGTGTGTCCATTAAATTGCGGGTAACTTTTTGTTGAATCAATTAAGAGTTTTCAGGGGTGAGGCAGAGGGAAATTTTGTATAATTGTGGCTAGCTTTGCATTAGTTGGGTGCATTTTCTAAGAATGGGATGTGCAAAATGACTCTAAAATTCTATACTGCTATTGTATTGTTGAGCTTCTTTGTTTTTAGTCCTTTTCTTTTGGTACCTATGCTAAGTGGATATTTTATCCTACCTCTTTCCTTGTTCTAATAATTCTTTTCTTTTATCCAAAAAAAAGCCTATAATTATTTGAAGTTATTTTTTGGTCATCACATTTTCTGTGGGCACATTTTTGACACTGGTCTTTCTTTATCGAAGTTGTTTTTGAACACTCCTTTTTCTTTATCCCAAAAAGAAAAATTGACTGATTGTTCCATTAGGTGTTTGCTAGAATGGAGTTGAACCCCAACCCCCCCCCCCCCCCCCCCCCCCCCACCCAAAAAAAAAAAAAAAGAAATTGCATCGTTAATGAAGAAAAGGAAGAGAGACTGTTAATTTGGTCTTTTTCCATACACAGGAAAGCGATGAGATGAAATTGTTATTCTAACTATGATCCCTAGCTTTTTATTTGTCAATTTTGACACGTACTTACCAATAATGTATTTATCAAAAGATTGTGAATTTGTTTATTAAGGGAGTATTGACTGGATAAGTTTGGATTATTGTAGAAGATGAATGACAATTGAATAGACTGAATAGGAAAGCTTATATAATGATATTGAGAATACAGGTTGTTTTACATATGGCAAAACGTTTCCTTTAATTCCAAATCTGCCCACTTTACGGGGATAGAAGTGTGTTCTCGTGTGGACCATTCAGTTGATTTCCCCCCATACACTAAAATAGTAATGAGGAGTCTTTTTCTCCTTTATTTTCCTTTCTTTTCCTGCCAGTACATTCTAATTTTTAACTTGCTAGAAATTAGAATAATGTTAATCTACCAGGTAAAGCCCCTGATAATGTGTTGCTTTGATCATGCAGGGCCACTTATGATTATGAGAAAAAGTTATACAATGATCACCTCGAGTCACTTAAAATGATGGAAAAGAACTATCTTTCTATGTCCAGGGAAGTGGAAAAGCTTCGAGCAGAGCTGACAAACAATCCTAATGCTGATAGGAGATCTGGTATTTATCTGCTTATTACTTTTTTATCTGTCATCGCCAGGGTACCATGTCATTTTAAGTTTTTCAATGGTTTATAGATTGATTATAGTATACAATCAAATGTAGGTGGACCTTATGGTGGCACACCTGGAAACATTGAGAATGAGGCTTCTGGTCATCCTGTAGGGCAAAATTCATATGAAGATGGTTATGGCCATGCTCAGGTGTGTGACATCCCATGCTGTGTATTCTTCTTTTTAGTTCTTTTGGGAGTTCAATGTTCTATTCCATTGCCTAATATATGAACATATATGATACTTTTCTGTGTAGCAAATATTTTTGGAATGATTTTTTTTATTTCTTTTGAGCTAATCTGAAGCATTAGAATTATTACACATTTTACTTGAGAACTATTCGTGTCTGATTGCGGGAATTAATGATACTCCCTCCCTCATGGACATGAAGTTTTTATCTGAATAAATATTTAACAGCATTTTCTATTTTGTTCTAGATTCTGGATAGGACAGATTCTATTTGTCTGATTTCTGGAAGATACGGGGGTTTGCTAATCTGTAATTACCATTCTGATAGCACCTCTTGACATAAAACAGAAGCTTTAGTTACTTTGAGACAGAATCCCAAAATCCATGCAAGCACCTTGACAGTTGGTCTTCTGTTGTGTGGTTTGTGCGGTATGTCATGGATATGAAAAATTATGCTTAAAACCCTTGAATGATAGAATGTTGGACAAGGACTGATTGTAAAGTATCATAATTGTCCGATTGCATCTGACCGTTTTACTGAGGTTATACAACTAATGTCACATTGACATATCTTCTGATAAATTGTTCTATGTGCTAATCTTGAAACATTGTGAGAGAAATGTTAAAACTTAAATGTAACTAGAGAAATGGTTGAGACTCTATAACATTAATTAGGCTGATGATAGAGAAGAATTACTAATAAGAAGGTCTACATGTTTGACAGGGAAGGGGTCCCCTCCCTGGTGGTGCTCCTACTACTGCTACTGCTGCTGGAGCTCCTCCACATCTGGGAGCACAAACCGGCCCAGCCTCTGCGAGGCCAGGTTATGATCCGCACACAGGGCCTGCTTACGATGCACTGAGAATGACTGGTTATGATACAGTTAGAGGATATGCTTATGATTCACAGAGAGGAGCCATTTTTGATGCTCAGAGAACTGGTTATGAACCACAGATAGGAGGACCAGGTTATGACCCTCCGAGAGGACCTGGCTATGATCCACAGGCAAGAGGTGCTGGTGGCCCACATGGACATTTCCCTCCAGTGAACAATATGCCTTATGGGTCTGCAACACCACCTTCCGGCAACGAGGCGGCGCCTCGAGGGGGAAACCCCGTTAGGAGATGATGAGCTTGAGATGCCATACTTTTGAGAGTGATGGCTCTCAAGTATTGTGTATCATTTTAATCATCTGGATAGTTGGAAATTCACAGGTTGATCCTTGATAATTGATTTTAGAGGATTTTTTTTTTTTTCCCCTTGCCATGTCAAAGTTCCAGTATCCAGCGTCATGATCTGGCTTTGCCATCTTGGTTCTGCAATGTGCATAATGGACTAGGGAAAAAAAAAATTGGATACACACCCATTGTACTTGTTCTGCATGGGATTGCGGCTTAGGTATTACACTGTCACAACTCAAAAATTAATAATAGTTTTGGTTTGCAGTGTGTACACAGTTTAAAAATTATTTTACTATTCTAAATTTGGAGTAAAATAAGAAAAATGTACATTGAGAGAGTGGCAAGTGTAAAATGCATAATTCTGGTAAAATAACTATATATGGATGAGAAAATTATTTATAGAGAGATAATATTATCTTATGTACATTATTATTTTTAATATCTTTAATATATTGATTTGACTAAATTCAATTTTATGGTTAATAGTTTTGTTTGTGAAAACAAATCAGATTTTCATGTAATATTCAGGTTAATTATAATTTTTTTCTTAAAAAAAATTATTGGCGTTTCTATTTTTATTTTAGATTATAAGTCTTGTCATTTTTCTTAATATTATAATCCCTAATTATTTTCTCAAATAAAGTTTAGTGGTTTGTACCAAAATTTTTTTTAAAAAATCACTCCCAAAACTCTTTTCTAGTTATAAATTGAATTTACTGACACTGCATTGAAGAACGAGGTCAGAAATTATAGAATATTTTTTAAATGTTGGTAAGAGTACTCACTTTTAAGTAGATTTCTCTTTTTTTCCCTTTTAATTGGAAAGTCGATGTCTTTTGTAGTGTATCAAATTATCAATGATGTTATATGATTATTTTGTTCACATAATTGATTATTCTATCTAATTCCAAACACAATAATTATATGTTTGCATAAAATAATAATACTTTAAAATTATTGCTTTAATTATTTCCAATCTTTTTAGATTCTAAAACCTAATTGAAATTAACTCAAATATTTTCTTTGCCCATACAATCATCAATTTCTCCGACAATTAAACCAAATATCACTAAAATTACAATTTAGGAGGTTAAAAAAATAGAGCAATAGAACAGAGGTTGGAAGGAAAGAGAACAACGGAGTGAAAGCATTTGCAATTCCCATTCGATGATTGGAAATGAAGAGCATCAAAAGAAGACGGGAGAGAGAGCTGGACAAGAGGAATAGACAGAAACAGAGAGGAAGAGGAATTTGATTTTGAGATTTAGTGAATGCTAATGGGTGATCCTCTCACTCCTTTCTCTCCTTTATCAATCTCAACCAAGTAAACCCAAAAATCTGTGCCTACAATGCTCTCATTCCTTGCCCAGTTCCTTGATTTCTCTCCAGAGTCCCAATTTTCTCTCCCATTTTATTTATGCTAAGATGCTAAAACATCCTTTCAACTTTGTCCCATTTTGGAAAGTTTACCTTTTGTGCTATTAGATTTCATCAAACTATTGCTTTTATTTATCTTATGTTTGAAGTTAATGGCATGCATGAAAGATGAAATTTTTATATGTTAGATTAAGACTATTATTTGTCACACAAACTTCTGATAGAGTCTAATAATGTTAAATGATCCATATAATTAACCGTAATTAGTAGTGCAAGACTTATGTTGTTGTTAATGACACTCATGTTACTTAAAGATTTCAATGGTGATGTTAGGTTATATATGAGGTTCATCTTATGTGCAAAGAAATCATCTAACTTTATTGTATCGTTAATTTTGTAGGATGGATAGTAAATGAATGTGGTAAATTAATCTAATGATACATGTTATTGAAACAGTTAAAACGTGCTTTGTTGACTCTTGTAATATAGTTCCACAATTGAAAGCTTTATATTTTTATGTAGTACCATATTCTAGTTTTCCTTCGGGCAGAACATGTAGTTTTCACTGGGAAACTCAAATGGATTATGAAGACCTTGTCTGTGCGATGGAGACTTACATAACAACACCATTTTGAGTTTATGATTTATTCTTATAAATTGTAGCAGTCAAGGAGAAAAACTTTGACCTGGTCTCTGCAAAAGATGTCTTTTCAACACATTTTAAAGATTGAGGGTGCAGCCTCTACTGATCAAAAGTATTTTCCCAAACAATCCCATGTGAAATTCCAACTTCAGATGTCTTTTTCCTTGTGGATCAAGAATCACCGTCCAATTATGCTTCCGAGGTATGCCTATCCATTAAATTTTGACTGGTCTATGCTTCTGATTATCTGAATCCTAAAGAAAAAAAGTAGATTGTATTCCACTATGCAGATATCTGAATTATTGAATGGATAGAACAGAATGGTCCAAAGAAAATAAACATGGCCCTCTCTGGCTGTTTGGCTTGGTTTCATGCACCTGACTAATTGAAATTGAGAACTAGTGTGAACACACTGCCATGTGAATGAATAAAATGAGAAAAAGATATTAACACCTATGCTGTAAACTTTGAGCATTTCTTGATTTGAGTTATCTGCTTTGCCTGTGGGGCATTCTTGTTTGTGGTAAACCACTATTCATTGCTGTAACGGATCTATAGAATCTATTACCACTGCACATGATTTGGTATTTAGTTGGCATAAGAGATAGACTGTGGAAGAAAATTTCCAAAAGATGTTGTCTTTTACTTCCCCCAAGTATTCACATCGCACCCCTTATGGTTGCAATTAGCTCCATTGATAAGGGAGAGAACCTCTAGAAATGTCTCGAAGGAAATATTCTTGGCCATGGAGATTGTGTCCAAAACAGATAAAATGAATTTGCAAAGCACTAGACATATTATGTTTACATTGTTTGATTCTAAACAAGGTATCGTGGATAACATGGTTGAACTGTTCATTATTGTCCACATTTGATTGTAAGTTTATCTGCTGTGTATGATTAATGTTTTACCTTCTGGTTGTTTGGTTATCTCAGATGCTGCTGATGTTGTTTGCCAAGGTCCGATGATCTCCTTGTTAGTTGTAATATTTGCCAGATTTGACGATTGCCGGGATCCTCCATTTATTTGCAAGGATCTCCACATGCTTTACCATAATCACTGACATTACTACCATTCATTTTGTCCATTCCAACTACCTAAGTACAAATCCTGTGCCTTGCTTTCTGGGATATGCTTTCACCTGGGATTTCATTTTTATGTCTTTCCCCGTGAAATCAGTTTCTTATTGCATACAACTTGTTATATGATGTAAAGTCAAGCACAAGCTTGGTGCAATGGCATTTTAAAGCTAAGCGGGGGTTTGAATTAGTAATAATTATCGTCCTTAACTAAAGTATTTATCTTAAATTATTCACAATTCATTTGGTTGAATATTCTAGTGATATATAAATTATTTTTTTTTTTTTAAAAAAAGTACTTTTAAGTTAAAATTTAAAAGAAAAATGCATAAAAAAGAAATTTATAAAAAAAGAAAACTGTGTTTGAGATCATATCATTTTTTTTAAAAAAAAAATAAAAAATTCAAAAGGTACAAATGGCGTGCAAGATATGTTCAAAAATTGAAACTCTGCAAGATACATGCACTCCGAGGTTTTTGTCCAATTGATTGTTTTGTAATAATTGATTCTCTCAGCAGCTACACATCGACGAAACGACAGGCATACGACATATTTCTATTTCTGTCACTGCAACGACAGCGTGGTTTAATGACGTTGTTTTGTCATTATCAAATCTGTCAAATAATATATCTTTTTAACTTTAGATAAAAATTTATAAAATATCTTGATGGTATTTTTTCTCCATGTATTTTCATACAAGGCAACGATGTAATCAAGTCACTTATTCTGCTTCAATAATTAAAATTTTGAATAATTTATTTTTTTAGTGTGAATTAGGAATATCCTAATCAACAATTAAAGATTTTTTTTTCAACGATAATAATTTATACGACATCATAATTTCACTCTAAGGTTTTATTCTTTCTTAAACAAAATGTGTTATTTAAATACTTATATATCCTTATAATATTTGAATATGCCATTATATTGAAAAGCAAAAGTAATAAATCCTATAATAACAATGATTTCAAATTTTTCAACTTAACTTTTAGTAAGAAAATGTTAACATCAAATACCTTTGTTTCTCAATTTATATATGTTTAAAGTTAGAGCATGTGATAAATTTAGTGAAAACTTATAGTAAATTTATGTACTATTCGATGATTGGCAATAAGATCCAAATTCCAACGGTGTTCTAGTCGAAATGGCTATAATCTTGTATAGTGATGAATCACAATTTGAATCTCTATTAAAAAAAGTGTTTACATTTACAACTTCGTTAATATTTTGAGCAAAATTACTTATCTTTTATGTAAATTATTTAGTATTCGACATTACATTAAATATCAATTTAATTTGAGCTAAACAAAACTATGACTACCACAAAGGTTTTTTTTACTAAATTTTAATGTTGTTATAATTTCAAAATTTGAAACTGAGATATTTAATTAATTTGATAATAAACATTGCTCATTGTTCTCAAGTCATATCAAGGTGGAACCAAGATTTTTTTTTCTCCAAAGATCACTATTTATGAGAGAAGGCACATTGAATGGTCCAATTTGATTTTTATGCCCTAAAAGGTATATGATTGGTTATGGCTCTAAAGGACTTATTTTGTAAAGGAATCATTCCAATTAGGCAGTTAATTGGACAAAGTTGTGGGTGGTGGGAATGAATTTGGAGTGAGGCTTTTGGAGGAAACTGCCGTTAAGTCTTTTTTGCACTCTAAATCATGCCTTCATTTTCATGTGCCAACAATTATCATTTCAGAAACAACTTTATATGCCTTGTGACCTTGTCCTTCGTTCTCATATACCCTTATCTTCCCACTTTCACATGCACCCAATGGTATTTTCAACTTTATTCCCTCCCTCTCTCTCTCACATATAGCTATCCGCTAAAATAAAATAATTCCTCATACAAGTTTTAACTCCATACTTTAAAATTCTATTATTTAAATTTGAAATATTTCTTATTAAAATAGATTTATAAGTTATAATTTTTTTAATAGAAATTAATTTCTTCATAACTAAAAATTATAAAAAATAAAATTTAAATTTATTACAGTTACTATAATACAATAATAACTTTTTATTCAATAGATGAAATTATAATATATTGTAGTAACTTTATTTAATGACTGAAAAATTATTATTATACTAATAAATCCAAATCCTATAAAAGAACTTTGGAATCTTCCTTCTTAAGATTTATGGGTTATTGTTTTGTTCTTTAATAATAATTAATATTATATGTAAAAAAAAAAATGAAGATATTCGTTTTAATTAGTGTATTTTATTATTTTTTATAACCAAATTTGTGAAAATTAAAATAAGATGAACTACTAAACTAGTTCTTAACGCAACATGTAAGAGATTCCAACAAGGTACACATTGCCTTATTTGATTGAAATCTCTTGAATGCATAATTGGTCCTCACTCCTCATCACAATCCTATGTCAAGCAATTGTAACAAACCATTTTAGCTTTATTGGGAACATTCTTCCAATTATTTCTAGTTGGTACCTTCATTTTCATTCAGAATGAGGAAACCTTCAAGAAAATATGGGAGCTTCATATTTTTCATCAAACATCAACTCAAATAGTGTAATTTTTTTACTTTAAATCCCATTTTTACTATTGATGTACAAAATTTTGACATTCATTATTGCATTTACACAAAGAAGATTAAATTTTAAGATATTTCAAACTAAAATCTCAAGTTTAAAATTTAAAAGTCGTTTTTGCTAAGATGGATTTACAGCTCATTATTGTTTTTGTACTAAACAATAATTAGTTTTATATTTTTGGTATAAATCAAAAATCTTAAATACGATAAAATAAAGAGTAAGACTTATTTTCGTCTTTTCACACAATTTTTAACTTTAAATAAAATATTTATATTTTAAATTTAACAAACCATCACATTACAAAAAACATATACAAAATATTAATCTTCCGTACAAATAAGAAATATCCTCAAAATGTTAACTTTAATATTAATTTCATAGAGTGAGAATTCAATTTGACAAGATAAAAACAAGTTTTACTTAAAAATAAAATAAAATATAACAAGATGGAGTTATGGGATCCTAGCTTAATGCTATGCCATATTCATCACTTTAACTTTAGTTTATTTTGTTGCTTATCCCTTTTTCATACTTATTTGACCTAGGTAGTGACTAGTGACTGGGTTCTTTATCCCTTCAACAAATGGGATTATACCATTCTCTCTTTTGCAGCTTTACCATAGTCTTGTTGTACATCAATTATATATATATATATATGTTCTTATTCTAAGCTGTGCCATAACTCTTTTTTTGTATTCATGTTACCTTCATCAAAATGGTGTTTTGGCATTGATAAGTTATCAATTAGTGGAGTCGACTTTAAGGACAATATGCTATCATGTATTATATTAACCCATTACACAATTTAAATTAAATGAGTCAAAGTAAGTTTAATGCTTTTAATCATTTCAATTATGAAATCATTAAACTTGAATATAAAGAATGCAAACGTTAAAATTATCCACGTTAGGTTTTGTTTTTGAAAAATAATATCATTAGACAGAAATAATTTTTTTTTTTTTTTACTTCATCATGATATGAGAGAATGAGAATTTGATTAAGGTCTCAAACTTTACAAACGATATCTAAATCATATTTATTGTATGTATTTGTGTATAAATTATGAATTATACATAGCTTATTTCAATCAATAATTTCAACTAATTTGTGAAGTATTGGAACTTTATGTATCATACTTTATAGGGTGAGCATAGCATACAAATAAATGGGATAAACATTATCTTTTTAAGAAGTTGTGCTGCATTTACTTCTATATTTTTTTTTTTAACATATACCTAATATTTTGACAATATTGAGTATAAGACTAATTATTATTCAAAATAAGAAGTAATAATAAATATTTTTCAATAAGAATGATATTGATGGTGTCAAATTTAAAATTTTTGACATTAAATACCTCAAGAGTTATCATAATTTTCACTAAGACAACATTTGTCGTTTCATCTTCATCTAATTTGTATAAGCAAAGCCTGGAAATATAATTAACTTCATGCCTTCAAACTACTTACTATTCACATGACAAAGAGCTGAGTTCTTGAATTATACACAACAAACCATCACCATCGCCATCACCACATGCTTCTTGGATGATACATAAGCATGTTGAGAGAAGAAGAGAGAGATTAAAAAAAAAAAAAAAAAGCCATTAAAGGAGAAAACTAATCACTTTTAAGGTACAATATTCATATGAAGAAACAGAACCTTATTAAAGAGAAATCAACACAGAAAGTTGTTGAGAGAAGACAGAATGATTAATTATCAGAAGGCAAAAGATTTGGTCTTGGGAGAATCAGCAATCTTGAGAGTCTCCTCAATGAGTTTTCTTGCTTTCCTGCTTCTTATCTCCACTCTCATGCTCTCAGTCTTCTCCATCTTATCATAAGGCTTCTTCATTTTCAATGACCTCACTTTGGATTTCAGAGTCACCACTAATCTGCCCAGACCCATCATCACCATGCTTGCAGAATCTGCTCAAAAGAGAAAAATCATGAGAAAAATTGAATACCCAGATGGAAAAAATTGAGGGAAAATGAAAAAGGTTGAACCTTTGTGAAGGAAAATTGGTGGGCAATCCCTGGTTTTGGCTATTGAAAGAAAAAAGGGGGGGGGGGGTGTTATGGTATATGTATTGCTTTGCGAGAGAGAGAGAGAGAGAGAAGATCAGTGAAGTGAGGAGAGGAGAAAGTAGAAGGGAGGAATATATGAATGAAGAATTCAAGTGTTGGTTGTGAGTTTGTCAACAGATGAGCATTAAGTGCTTGGAAGGCAGACCACGCATATGGCAAGAGATCAGACCCTCTTAATTATGTATAAAGACAAAAAGTTACGGATTTCAGCTCAATTCTCCAAACTCTTTTGTTTTTTCTTTTAGATACACTTGAGTACGTTAATTAAGTTGTATGTTTTCACTAATTCCTACAAAAAAATCCTACCTTCCTGTGTTTTTATCCTTTTCCTCCTTACTCCCGTACCCCTTCCCGCTCTCTCCTCTCATAACTCCAACACACTCAAAAAATTAAAATGGCAACTAAAGGACAAAAATAATGGTCAAAGCCATCAATTGCAATTTTTTTTATCTACCACTTGTGATTATTTTTTTATTTGTGAACAAGATTTTTTAATAATAAAATTTCTTCCTTTTTTAGATGGGAAATAAAAAAAATTTCTTCTCAACATACAGCCTGATCTATATTTTTTTATTTTTTTAGTGACAAATTTAATTCACAAAAAGAGGTTAAATCAAAATGTAGTTTGAAGAATTTTTTTTAACATTTACTCAATTCAAAACTAAAACTTTTACATTCAATTCCTTTGAAATATTGATATTTAATCACAAATAGAGATGTTATATATATAAACTTTTCTTTGAGAATTGCCTTAACTTTTCAGTTGTAGTTTGAGAAGGAAAAATTAGTAATTTCAAATTAGAGCAATTATATGTTAATAATATAATTCAAAGAATATATTAAAAGAATTTTTTTTTATCTGAATCATGTTTTTTAGTATTATACTTAAGCTATCAAATTAATAAGAACATATATTAAGTGTTGTATTAATTTAATCATTTATAATATTTTTTAGAGATA
This sequence comes from Bauhinia variegata, assembly GCA_022379115.2. Taxonomy (NCBI): domain Eukaryota; kingdom Viridiplantae; phylum Streptophyta; class Magnoliopsida; order Fabales; family Fabaceae; genus Bauhinia; species Bauhinia variegata. Next base: position 17,118,837 of record CM039428.1, on the reverse strand, counting down.
TATCTTAATAAATATTATATTGATTGACTTTATTTTAGTTAAAAAATATATATATTTTTTATCTGCTATTGGTGTTTGTTAAAAGATTTGAAACTTCTACTTTGTTTTCTCATAAAATAACTTCTAAAAAAAAAATATTATTAGCATAAAAAAAATTTGTTAAATAGTAAATTAAAATTATTATAAAGAAACAAAGGAGAAGAAATGATCGAATTTTTTTTTTTTTAAAAGGTAAGGAAAGATAAAAATTAAAATCTTAAAAAAAATTATAAACTGATTTGTAATAAATAAAAATATTATTACAAAAATTTATCTTAACAATTAATAATGACAACAAATTAATTAAATATATAAATTATATTGTAATATATTTTTCATAATTTTAGTGGTTTATTTAAAATAGAATATTTCAATTCATAATGTAACTCAGACATTCAATCCTCCATATTAGTGACAAAAATATAAATCGATAAATCCCTTTAAACATAGACCAAATCCATCGTCATGCTGATGTGGACCATTAAAAAATCTTAGAAGACGTAAAAAGTCAATAAATTGACAGGTAAAACAATTAATTAATAGATATTAAATATTTAATAATTTAATAAAAAAATTGATAAGATTAAAATATTAAAAAATAATATTATTAAAGTGTCTCATTTATAAAGTAAATTTCATATAATGCATTATTGAATTCTTTTACCTCTAATAAATGATATGATTATATGTTATTTTTGTAAGTACTCTCTCATAAAATTAAAAATAAGATTTTCTGTAAGATTTTTTATTCCATAATTATGACTAACGAATATTAAATATAATAAATATAATTTTTAATCAATTATAATATAATAAAACAAAAAAATAAATTAAGAGAAGTTATGCTTGATTAATGATTTCTTAATCCATATTAAAAAATCTTAGAAGACGTGTCCAATGTTATCACATCCTTGGGGAGAAAACGTTGACGAAAAACAATCCAATGAATTATATATTTCTAGCCTAGTATCTTAACACTGATTTAAATGAAGATTATACGTCATTACATTAATTTACATTTCTTACTTCATTCGTACGGTTTGTACTTTTATGCTGTACTTGACTTTTTATATTTGGTCTGAATCAATTAGTACTAGAATTGAATTATAATTACTGTAGTGTGCTTTTCACGTAAATGAAAAATATTAACAATGATAGATGAACCTGCACGTAAAATGTATAATTAAATTTATTTAATGATAAGAAATTCCAAGTAATTTTTATTACATTATTGTTCAACGCAAATTTTTTTCAATAATTCAAATTACATGTTTATAAAATTTTAATTTTTAGACTACTAATGATTTGTTTGACAAAAATAACTGAAAACTATGAAATTGTAGTGTATAATTATAAAGCTAACTAAAAACTATTATACATTGACATAATATTAAGATAAAATATAACTCATTTTATTTATTTATTAAAATTTTAATTTTTTATTTATTATCAGTTAATTAATGAAATAATTAAATACTTATTTACTTATTGTATTAATTATAGAATTAAATAATAAAAACCAAGTTTGTGAGAGAGGAAGAAAATGAGAGGACAAGAGCAAAGGGAGAAAAGGAAGAAAATAAAAGGGGAAAAAGAAATGAGCAACCATGTGAAAAAAGGGAGTAAGGTTAAGTTGTTATAACTAATTGTTAAGTAAATATTGTCGTATATTAAAAAAATTAAGAGTAAAAATAAGAACGAATATTAGTAGCTACTTTCAGAACTAAAACATTGTTTTAGGTAGCATTTTAGAAAGCTAGCTTTTAAATACTACAATCTCCTTTTATTTTTATTTAAAAATAACTATTAGTTTATTAACTAAATCAATAAAATACAATCTCTTACATAATGTACACATTAAACTGAAATTATTGAAAGATTACAATTTTTTTACTTTTTTTTTTTTTTTTTGCTAATTACCGAACATTGAGAATAATTGCTATTGGTATGGTAATTATTCCTTGCGCCATAACTAGTGGGACTAAAAATTTAATGAATGTCACCAAAAAATAAAGTTGAATGAATAGGTCATTTCTTCTGGCACAGCCCATTTTTACTAGACACATACCCATGTGTCCGGACACACCCCTAAAACCTAGACATATGGAGGTGTGTCTAAAGAAGGAGGTGTTCTAGAAGAAATAGTTAATAAATGAGTAGAGTGAGAAGGGTTGAAATGGTTCAATAGCTCCACAACACAAGGGGATTTCTTTTTATGCATCTCTTTCTTTTTAATTCTAAATTTTATATAAATTATATTTTAAAAATTAAAGTTATGAAACAAATAAAATATACACACAAAGTCTGTGGGATGTGAAATAGGAAATCCCCAGAAACCATAGGCTCATACATTTATTTGCTTAGAAGGCCCTTGGCCCAAACCCTACTATATAATGATATTATCTTGTGAATGGGTTTAAAGACAAAAAAATTAAATAAAAAATAAAATTATTTTAAGTAAATGTTATATTTGATAAAGTGACTATCATATTTGTTACAGATTTTATATATAACATGTTAAATCATACAAAACCAAGAAATACTTTCATCATTTCTCATGTAAAGGATATTTGTGACTCTTCTTTCAACCTTTATTTTTCTTTTTCATTTTTTTACTAATCATAAAAAAAAAAAACATATCAAAGAGTTTTTTTTTTTTTTTAAATTTATCAACGGTTTTGATTCTATATCATTGAGCTAAAGGATTAGCTATCAGACAAATTGATATTTATCTTTTTTTTATTGGACAATATTTAATTTATACTTTTTCAAAGACTACGAACTTTTTTCTCCATTTATATTTTTCTGATATATATATTTTTTCATTTCGAATTAAGATAAATTTGAGAAGTAAAGCTAAAAAAGGAAAATCATTCCAAAAAAAAAACACGATTGAGTGGCAGTTGTCGGATATCTGTCGGTCGGGATCGGAACCTTCTTGCGGCATACTTCTGTAATCTTAAATGAAGAAAGGAATCAATAAATAAAACTCTGCAGTCAACTTCATCACTTGGGTCCTTGTAGTTCGGAGCTCTTGTTTGTTTTATTGGCTCTCGTAATTTGTCAAAGCGCAGCACTTTGAGATTTGGATTAGATCTCAGTCAAAGAAGTAGGATTCGTCCTCTTCATCTTACTGTCTGAATTCTCTGAGACAAACTTGTTCCTTTTCCTCACTCCCAGGTACGTACCACGTCGTCCCTGTCTTTCCCATTTCCCTTCTGGGCTTTCTTTTTCTTTCAAAAGACCCATTTGTTGCTTGTTTAGTTTGAGGAATAGGGTTTGGATCTGCTTGCATTGCATTGTCCTCTCCATAATGATGTTAATATTTTGCTATGACACGGGTTCTCGTTGCCTTAGCTTTACCCTTTCCAATTTCTTTGGGAAATGAAATTATTACTGCGAAGTTTCCTTTGAATTATTTGGTTCTGTGAAATGGGTCCTGGCAGTCCCTTCCACTTGTTCTCCTTTGGGGTTAGTAGCTGTGAACTGTCGGTGATTTCCATTTCTTCCCACTTTATGTCTTTATCCACTTGCTCTTGTGCTTTCTGTTTACATCAATGGCAATGCCATGAAATTCAGATGCTCTGACTCAGAGTTTCCAACTTATAGCAAAATAGATATGTTTGCTTATCTCAGATCGTATAAATTATAATTTGTTGTATGTGATTTTGCTGCTTCATTGAAGCTCACATTTATTACTGCTACAATATGAATATCCAGCGTTGCCTTTAGGACTGTCATACCATTATTTTCTATTATTGGCCCATCGTTTGCCAAGAAGTTCTTTTTTTATAGTTATTAGTATGTATTTGATTGGACAGTGATGTTTCCTTTCTAGGAGGAACAGTCAAGCTCCACTTAGAGCTAACGTATTCATGCTTATTAAGTGCTGATGATTTTTCATTTATTACAATATCAACTTTTATGCACTTTTAGGTTCTCAGTCCTCACCTTCTTCCAGAAGATGCTGAGTCAATCCTGAATTATTAAGTTGGTGCTGTTAATCCTAAGGCTTTAGGGTGAACTTTGAACCAGTGAGTGTGGTGAAAATTTTTTGTGTAGGATATTTGATTTGATCAAATAATTGTTGGCTTTTCAAATTTTCATTTTTGAACTTCTTTCTGCTGAAGCCATATTAGAAAGGTATTTCTTTTGCAGTGGCAACAATGACAAAGGGAAAACTACATGGGAACTCAAGAAAGCGTTTGGTCACTACAGTGTTAGTTTTGGTGACTGTTTGTGTTTTCTTTTATATGTATTCTCGGAAAAGTGGCTCTTCTCTTGAATTTGGTAACAAATCTTTGAAACACTTTGGTTGGGGAGGGGATGGAGATGCCAGTGAATCATCTTCCAGAATTGGAGAGGGCGAGGATGACACAATACCAAAGACCATTCCAGTGAGTTATTTCTGAGATGAACAAGTTTTACATTCATCCTTCCCACAAGCCTTAATTGTTACTTTCTTTTGTGAAATGTTGAATTGTTTTTTACTCTTTTATTTACATATTCAAGGTATGTGATGATCGACTCTCTGAGCTAATTCCCTGCCTAGACAGAAACCTCATATACCAGACAAGGTTGAAGCTTGATCTGAATTTGATGGAGCATTATGAGCGGCACTGTCCAATGCCAGAGAGGCGATATAATTGTTTGATTCCTCCTCCCCCACGGTACAAGGTGACTCTCCTGTCTTTGCGTATTGGATGGAACCAAGTAACTTTGTTGGCTTTGGAATTCTTCTATGCTTGAACTTCTAGTTTCTTATGCTTTTGTTCATAAAATAGGTCCCTATCAAGTGGCCTAAAAGCAGAGATCAGGTATGGAAGGTAAACATACCTCATACACACCTTGCAACTGAGAAATCTGATCAGAACTGGATGGTTGTTAGAGGTGAAAAGATCATTTTTCCTGGTGGAGGAACCCACTTCCATTATGGTGCTGATAAATACATTGCATCAATTGCTAATGTAAGCCTGTTACTCAATAACTCAAACATAGAAGTTTCTTTATTACTGAAAGAAATTGGGCGTATGTTAACATATTCATGATATGGAATTACAGATGCTCAGTTTTCCAAACAATAATATAAACCATGGAGGACAAATCCGGACTGTTCTTGATGTTGGCTGTGGAGTTGCAAGCTTTGGAGCATACCTGCTTTCTTCTGATGTAATAGCAATGTCCTTAGCACCGAATGATGTTCACCAAAACCAGATCCAGTTTGCTTTAGAGAGAGGAATTCCAGCATATCTTGGTGTCTTGGGGACAAAAAGACTCCCTTACCCTAGTAGATCTTTTGAATTTGCTCATTGTTCTCGCTGTAGAATCGACTGGCTTCAGAGAGATGGCATCCTTCTCCTTGAACTAGATAGGTTGCTCAGGCCAGGAGGTTATTTTGCCTACTCATCTCCTGAAGCCTATGCTCAGGATGAAGAGGATCGGAGAATATGGAGAGCGATGAGTGCTCTAGTAGAGCGGATGTGTTGGAAAATAGCTGCTAAGAAGAACCAAACTGTTGTATGGATGAAGCCTCTCACAAATGATTGCTACTCAAAAAGAAAGCCTGGTGTTCATCCTCCACTTTGCAGATCCGGTGATGATCCTGATGCAGCCTGGGGAGTTAATATGGAAACTTGCATCACGCCTTACTCTGAACGTGAGTGTTATTTCCCCTACTTCATGAATAATTGGATATGTGCTTTTTGATCAAAGGACCATTGATAAACTGATGAAAAGAATGTCTCAGATTATTTGCCGTTCTAAATAATCTGAATATAGATAACTATGATAAGATAAGCCACTGCTGTCTCAACGCACTGTAAAGTGATATTATTCACTGTTTTAATTTTTCTTTTAAAAAAGAAAAACTTAGATAGGTATTTTTTTCTTGTGATACATTATACATTTCATAATAATATTTGCTCATAGCTTGTGAATAAAATGTTGAAAAAGATAACCATGTATTCTGCCTGTCTATACAGAAATGCACAGAGCAAAAGGAAGTGGTTTGGCTCCTTGGCCTGCTCGTTTGGTTACTCCACCTCCCCGTCTTGCTGATTTCAACTATACTACTGAAATGTTTGAAAAGGACATGGTAATTTAATATCTGTTCTTACTTCTTCTCACCTTTAATATCTTTCAATAAATGAGTTTATTCATCCATCTGAATGAAATTGCAATGAGGTCATCAGGCAATGATAAAATACATAAATTTTTTTTTTTTTTCTTAAAAAAAAAGGGGAAAATGGCCTGTTGGAGACTCGCATGAGCCTACTGAGCTGCAAACGAATGTAACTGGAACCATGCATTACTTTACTAGATTTGGGTGTAAATTAAGTGAATGTCCCCACCCATTAAACTATTGTCTCTTGTGTTTCCTTTCATTCTTTTTACAATGTGCCTTCCACAATGTACCTATACCCTATAGGAAGACAATCTGAATCTCACATTGTATGAACTATTTTGCAAAGCTGTTGAATTTGTGGAAAATTGTTATATTTTAATATTTTGGCTCAAATAAATTCACAGATGCATAATAAACGAGCTGTAAACTGAAGTAGCAATTGTTCTAGAGTGCAGATAAGTTTAGCTAGCGTACTTGGCCGGCTTGTATGATTATCAGTGTTCTCTAGGACTCAAACATGAATAAGAAAATACATATTTGTCAGTGTCTGGAATATGACAAGACTGATTCCGTGCAGGAAACTTGGCAACAACGTGCTGATAATTACTGGACCTTGTTTGGCAATAAAATTAAGCCAGACACAATTAGGAATGTGATGGACATGAATGCAAATTTGGGTTCATTTGCAGCTGCTTTGAAGAACAAAGACGTTTGGGTTATGAATGTGGTGCCACAAAATGGGCCAAACACCCTCAAGATAATCTATGACAGAGGACTGATAGGAACTGTTCACAACTGGTGGGGATTCAAATCTTTGTAGAATAATGATCTTCACTAAATTGCTTGTCAAAATTCCAATTAAATATGCTGCTTTAGTTTTTGAAATAATCCAACCACAAAATTTGAGATATTAACTGAAAGCATTGTCATCATTTTTATTTTCAATTCCATGATAATTTTAGTTTCCTGGGTATCAGGAAGAATTTTGCTTTGGGTTTATTTTGGTTTAAAAAATAAAAGCCCATTCTCTAGTTATGATCCTATCAGTGAATGATCCTGGAAGAAATAATATGATCATAAATAATCCTCTTTCAGATTGTGAACAGAATGCCACCATGGAAGATCTGTTATTAATAATCTTCCTGGGTCACCTGTTGCTAGATTGATATTTGATAGTCACAGAATTTTTTGCCAAGCTTGAACTTTTACTGTATCTAATACTGATAAATTTTTGCTATGAACTTGACAGGTGCGAGGCCTTTTCGACATACCCTCGAACCTACGACTTGCTCCATGCCTGGACTGTCTTTTCAGATATAATCCAGAAAGAATGCAGTCCTGAGGATTTATTGATCGAAATGGATAGAATTCTCAGGCCAAAAGGCTTCATCATTGTCCACGATAACCGGTCTGTGGTGGAATTTATTAAGAAGTACTTGCCAGCATTACACTGGCAAGTTGTGGCCATGTCTGATTCAGATCAAGGTGAGGATCATGCAGTGATTATTATCCAAAAGAAGATGTGGCTAACAAGTCAGAGCATTCGGGATTCAGAATGACAACATATCATGATTAGGGTACTCCTAGTGCTCATTTAAAATCTCAGCAATGCTGGGTGAAAGATGGTCAAGGTGTTGTGTAAGATTGCTTGTAGCTTAAGTCACAAGCTTTTGTTCTTATGTTTCCATTCTCTTGACTCTAGTGGTAAGAGGCCTGACAGATCATTCTAATTATAGCTGTTCCATTCAAATTTATTTCATTGTGATAACTTGAAAAGATTTTGACCCTATCACTCTGATTATGGATAAGTCAGGGGAACCTGAAGGAAACATAATTCATATTAATTCAACAGAAGATTTCCTTATATTAAGGTCTTTTAAGTTTTCCTTTCTAATTCTGTTTTGGAACATTGAAGAGTGACAGTATAGCTTATCATTGCTATATTTTCTTGTGAAAGATCTGCTCTTTTTACTAAGTAGAATGAGTAGCATGCATGTTTTTTTGCAGAGCAGTGTTTTGCTATCATTATTTTTAAATGTGGTAATTTGAATCTAGTCACTCCTAGGTAAATTTTTGTAGTTAAGTACCTAAATGATCCCTAACTATTTCTAGCTTCATTAATTAAATGTGAGGAAATAGTTATCATTTCACGTAAAAATATTCCTTCCATTTTATTTTGATTATTGTTTAAGATTTTAGCACAATAATTAAAAAATATTTGGTTTTGTTTCTAATAACGTAAATCTCTATGACTGCTCAAATAATATTCTTGAAAATTTCATAAAAGATTCTCATGATTTTTTTTTGTAAAAAGATTTTTGAATGTGTGCTTGGAATAAAACTGAACACATTCTTCTTCTTTTTTTTTTTTAATACTTTTAGTATGACTATAAATTTTGTTAAGCGCTTGAAATTCAACGTAGCTATTGTATCTTCATTGCTCATCAACTTCTTTATTCTATATTTTTTTTTTAAGTGCTCTTATATTAATTGGTTTTATTTTATCCTATTAACTTTGATTCCATTCTCCACTTGTATATTTTTCCAAGTGCTTATCCTAATGATATTTCTGGGAAATATACATTACACCCATATTCTGATTACAATTTCACTCTAGCAACATTTTGGTCCATCTTACAACAGCATCACGAACTTGTATCTAGATGAGGTAAATGGTCGTGGTCTACCAAATTGAAAACTTTGGCTGTCATTATCTCAGCTAGGCAATTGTTCAATAGGCCTCTGATATTCTATAGAAGTGGTCAAATTGTTGGGTGCCACAATTGTAAGTAACAACAACTAAAGAAAGTCCCACATCGTGGAATTTAGAAAGCCGAGGTGCTGAGGGTTCCCTTATAAAAAGAAACATCTGCATGCTTAAACTTCACGGAGCCGTGTGGTGTGTGCAGAGCGAACTATTCTTTCGCCTTTTACTAAAGAATACCGTGTGCACGCCACTTTAAGCGGCATACGCTAATTTTTTGAGGGGTTCTTCTTTTTGAAGTCTCCACACCAGTTCTAGTTTAGGAAGACTTCACACCAGTTCTAGTAAGTTTCAAAAATTAACATTGTTTTGATGTAGGCTTTATTTTTCATCTCGCAAATACTTCACATCTAGAAAACATAAGCTTCTATGGGTATATAGATCATCTTTATACAAATGATGGGAAAAGTGAATAGAGAAAACTGGTTTTGTTTCTAATCATGAAAATCTCTCTGACTGCTCAACTATATTCTTTAAATTTCATGATTTTATTTTTTAAAAAGATTATCGAATGTGTGCTTGTAGGAATTTTATATTTACATATTTCTTCTTTTTTCCTTTTTTTTTTTTATTCTTTTAGTATGACCATAAATTTGAACATGGAAGTAAGCAAGCCTTGAGATAATCTCATTACCAAAATTTGGTTGTATTAGTATCTTTTTGTAAAATAGTAACCTATTTTTTTTTTTTTTTTCTTTTTATCTCTGCTTCAGTAAAATTACAAATTAAGTTGTCGTTTTGCAGAATTTTACCATTGAAAAAGGATCAGAAGCTTGAAAATGTATACCATCCTTTTCTTGCAGCAAAAAATATAGCCTTCTCTAAGCTTAAGCTCAAGCAATTAATTGGGAGAACATGTGTGTATAATAGATAAGCTGTCTAATAGTATTTGAAGGATTAATGATAGTCTATTGTAAAGTGAAAGTAGTAAGGAAATGCTTACTATATACCTGTAATTTAATTAGTTTATTTCTCTCTTGGAATGGAGAACACCAGCTAGCTACTTCCTCTCTAGTGAAAACGAAACCTTAACTATTTCACAAGTATTTTTTTTTTCTTTAAATACATTGAATAAATTTGATTAATTTGAGAGGACTAGAAGCATAGGATTTCTTGTATATACCACACTACAAAAGGAAAAGCCAAAAGAATAATGATAAACAACTATAATACTTTTTTCTTTCATTGGATTGTGTGCTGAATGGGGCAAAGCAATGTATACAAAAGATAGTTCATCAAGGAAAACTTCAAAAGATCTTGGACTTGTGAAAAGAAATTCAACGTAGCTATTGTTTCTTCATTGGTCATCAACTTCTTTATTCTAATTTTTTTATGTGCTTCTATATTAATTAGTGTTATTTAATCCTTTAAATTTTAGTCTATTCTCCACTTGCCATATTAATCCAATTAAGATCTGCTGAGTTGAGATTATATTCCCTTGGACAAGCCTAAATTAATCGTTATATTTATAGAGATTCCAATATTCTTTTGTCAATATCTAACAACTCTGAACAAGTTGTGCATAATCAAATGATAGTAGTTTAATTACAACTTGACACCTTAGATTTTTTTATAATATGTATATACAATATAGCACCCATAGATGTTTTTTAGTTGATTCACAACTTTTAGAAATCAAATTAATCTCGTTAGAAGAAAAAAAAAATTATATTTATTTTTTCTTTTAACATATACTTTTCTTCTTAATAAGACTTTTGATATTATTTTTACTGAGCACACATTTTTCTCTTTTCAAAATACTAAAATATAAGCAGCCAGTCAATTAAGTAAGTGCTAATGGACATTCTAAAGCAAAACCGCCTCCATTCTACTCATCCAAAATCTCTCTCAGCTTGAATACAAAGAGGTCTCCTTCATGAAGTTCCAGAGCATTAATGAGCTTCTCAATGGAAAATGCACATCAGTTAACATTCTTAAAAGTGTTTTCCTTCTCTCATTCACTCTTTTTGTTGCTATATTCCTTCTTTCTCTGCCCAGAACCTCACCCTCCTCATTCCCTAAGATAGATATGACTAGTTTTAGAAGCAAAGACATAATAAAGCAGTGTGACCTATTTTCTGGAAAATGGGTTTCTCATCCTCAAGGACCTTATTACAATAAAAACACTTGCTATTGGATACCAGACCAGCAAAACTGCATCAAAAATGGGAGAAATGATACAGACTTCATGAAATGGAGGTGGAAACCAGATAATTGAGAGCTCCCTCTCTTCAATGCAAAGCAGTTCTTGAAGATTGTTAAGGGAAAGTCCATGGCCTTTGTTGGTGACTCTGTGGGAAGAAACCAGATGCAGTCATTGATGTGCCTCTTATCTGTTGTAAGTATCTTTCTCTATCACTTCTCTTGCTCTTATAATTTTGTTCTTTTTTTTCTCAAAAGAGAAAAAATGTCTCTACAACTTAATCGAGCACTCAATATAGCTTACTGATAGACATTATAAATAGAAATATAAGGAAAGAAAATCCACAATGAATCCTTGTATGTTTTTTTTATATCTGATGTACTATTACATTACTACTACTTTCCATTCCCTCTTCCTTTTTATTTCCCCAGCAAAAAGGATAAGGGAGAACACTTCTTGCCTTCTTATCTCAAGTTTGAATATTTTTGGAATTTGTGGAGGAAGTTTTTATGTATAGTAGTTTTTAGTTTAAGACGATTTTTTTTTATAAAAAATGAGCCTTTTTAACTAAATGATTCTTATTAAAATTTCAAGACAACGTATATAGTAGACTTGTGTTTTGTTCATCCTTTTAAGTTTGATGATTTGAATCCCCCCTCTCAAAACCAACAAAGAAAAGGCTAAAGGTGTACCTGGTTTATTCTTTCAGGTAGCTTATCCCAATGATATTTCTGGGAGATATACTTTACACCCATATTCTACAGCGTGGTTCTATGATGATTACAATTTTACTCTAGCAACATTCTGGTCCACCTTTTTGGTAAGAGACAGTGATGCTGACCCAAATGGCCAATCTTACAACAGCATCATGAACCTATATCTAGATGAGGTAGATAGATCATGGGCTGTTCAAATCGAAAATTATGACTATGTTATTATCTCAGCTGGGCAATGGTTCAATAGGCCACAGATATTCTATGAAAGTGGTCAAATTGTTGGTTGCCATAATTGCAATAACAAGAACATAACAGACCTTAAGAACTACTATGGACTAAAGAAGGCACTCCAAACAGCATTTAAAACTCTTAGGGATCTTAAAGGGTATAAAGGGGTCACAATTTTAAGGACATATTCTCCACAACACTTTGAGAATGGGCCATGGAACAACGGAGGGAGTTGTGGAAGGACAAGGCCTTTCACACCAGAAGAAAAGAGGTTAGATGGGTATATATTGGAGGCATATTTGAGTCAAAAGGAGGCATTTGGAGCAGAAGAAAAGGAAGCAAGAAAGAAGGGTTTGAAGTTTTGGTTACTAGATATAAGTGAATTGATGATTCTAAGACCTGATGGGCATCCCAACAAATATGGGCGTTCAAGGGATAAAAACATGACCGTTAATGACTGTGTTCACTGGTGCATGCCAGGCCCTATTGACACATGGAATGAGTTTTTACTCTACCTGATGAAAATGTGATGTCAAAGACTCAAACATACATCTTCCTGTTCAAACTTACAGAGAATTTGCTGAAACATTGAATTCTAATTTTTATTATTCGATTTTTAGTATAAATACCATTATTTGTAATTTGTGAAAATGCCTTATTTGATTAGTGTTTATATACATGTCTGAGTTGGAACAGAAAGTGTTCCACATTGAAAAAATATATAAGATTAGTGTTTAACTTTGGCATCCTCAGACAGCATTTCTTGAGTCCTCAGTTATGTCAGGCAAGTGAACAACAAATCATCCTCAGCAGGCTTCTGAACAGTGCCAGTAAGAAAGCCATTTTTATTTCGAATAGAGATTGCGAGCAGAAAGGACCTTCTCCAGGTTGGATTGTTTGCTGATGTTAACCCCGGAGAAACAACAACGGAGTTATGATTCTCCGACGGATGAATACAAAACGGTGAAGTGGTATCCTTGTGACTTGATTCGCTGTGTGCGAAGCGTGTCTCACCATCTCTGAGGAAATTCTCGTGTCCCCTTGAATTGTTAAAATTTTATATCTAGCATGTGAAACTTTAAAATAGTCTCTTTTGGTCCCTTAAATTAGTATATTTTTTAAATTTTAATCATAAGTTCTGGATCATGTTGCAGTATATGGCTAATTAGATTGGATTTCCGTTAGGAACACTCAATTCAAGTATGAAAATGAATCTGAGGGTTAGTTGTAGAGTGTTATCTGCAACTTTAAAGCATAAATACCAGTGAAATGTTAACGAAAGTAAAATAATCTCTAAATTGTTTTAACTCAAGAATCTTAAATTGAATCTTGCAGCTTTTTTTCTTAATGGATTACAATCTGTGTTGTTATTTATTTTGTTTTATTTATTATTGCACCTGGTTAAAAAATAAAATAATATTACTTTTTTTTTAATATATTTTAACTAATTTGGTATAACAAGATAGTGTATAAATGATATAGGACAATAGTTTTGATTTCATTTTAGAGAATTTGTGAGATTTAAAATATACGGGAATATCAATTTTTTTTTTTTTTAAAAAGGAAGAAAACAATAATTAGGATGTGTTAGGGCTTAGATACCAAGAGTTTATGATGTAATTGTCTATTCAAGTGGCTCCCAATCCCATCTTAACCAGCCGCCAAGGGATACAAATCAAGTTTATAGTCAAATGTTGACCCACAATAAAATTGAAGTGTACATAAATTGACCATAACACTAAGACCACTTTAATGCAACACTTTAAGAAAAGGTCTTATTTTGCCATTTTGGGATTTGTAAAAACCAAAATCAGATCCCAGATCGAGAGAGCATCATGCTTTAAATAATTACAAGAGTTTTTTTTTTTTTTAATTAGGTTCAATGGAAAATTAAATTTAATACTATTTGCAAATTAATTATTTAAATTAATCCGCACTAGTCTTTTTTTTTTTAATTAAAAAGTTTAGATAAATTAATTTTTGAGAATTCACCAAAGTCATATGAGACTTCAATTCAGAGAACATTTAGAAAATTGTGTTTGTTTTGACACCAATAATTTGACATTTTTTCTTTTAACTAAACTTTTAGGTCTCAGATTCTCTACACATTTCCGCATCTAACTTTCCAAGATGATTTCTCACAATGGCTTCAATATTCTAAGAGTTACTGTAAAATTTCTGGAAGACTAGAGTTTTCTATTTTAATTTCAAAACAAGATATCCATGTGATGGTCCGCTAGTCATTAATAGGAGGAAGAAGAAAACCAAACAAAGAAAAGAATCTTGATATATAATATAAGTAAGTTTACTTGTGTGCCTAATTTTTAATTATTGAAAATTGACATGTTGATATAAGAATTTCAAACCCAATGACGTAAAATTCACTCGAGTTACACGCTTGGAAAGAAGTAGCAACATGAATAAACAAACAAGAAAAACTCATCTAGAAATACTTGTCCAAATGAAATGTGTCATATATAAATTTACCTTAATTTTCTCACTTCCAATTTCTCACTTCCTATTCATAAAAATTTCAGTAGTTGTGATATCAAATTCTTAGCTCAAATTTCTCATCCTTGGTGCTTAGAAATTTGAACTATAATATAATTATGTTTATTCTCTTGGAATGGGATAAAACGAACCACTCGCTCTCTAATGAAAATGAAAGTATACCTATTTCATAATAAGACAGCTTTCTCTTTTCTTTCTTTGAATACATTGAATACATATAGAACTTGATGTATAAGATTTACTTTCCCGTTTTATTTATAAAATACTTCTAATTGAATCACACATATTAAAATAATTAGTTGAAATTATTACTTGTCTTGATGTTTATAAATTTTATCAAATAATTCAAAATTACCCTTAATTAAAGTCTTTAAAGAGAAAGAAATAAAAGTATTAGTATTTTAATGGCAATAATGTTGAAGAAAGATATAGAGAATCATGTATTTGAAAATAAATTATGAATACTTTCTATTTCCAAATAATGTGTTTCATGTATAGGACTATAATTTTTTTTTTTAGAATATTTTTTATAGAGAAAATTAGAAAGAGTATTACATATTGAGATTGTTTAAGTTGACCTTTGACAAGATACTTATCATAATGATTTATATTTCTCATTATTCATGAATTTTAAAATTTGATAATAAATATATTTATTAAATACCCCTTTATATATTAGTAGTTATTTATAAAAATAATTTTAAAAATAGAAAAAAGATAAATAAACAGATAGCTTTAATCTATTATTAAAAAAAAAAAGAAACCAGTCCATAGAGAAATTGCTATATACCCATATTTTAAACATTGTTGGAAAATCTCAAGTCAAAGGTTAATCTTACTAATAATCATATCCCAGCTCAACATTTTCCAATCACTTACTATATATTAGAGCAAAGCTGCCTCCATTGTTCTGCGCTCAGTGCTCACCTCTCTCTTTCTCTCGCTCTCTCAAATGAAGTTCAAACCTATATTTGAGCTACTGTTTGGGAAAAATAGCCAAAAACAAATGATCCCAAAAATAACATTATTTGCAGCTTTTGCTATACTTTTATTTTTTATCACACCATTATCTCACCCTTTATTAAGAAACTATTCTTTATCCCTGAAGAACAATCTGCCTAAGCAGCCATCTTCTGCATTTGTCGATTTGAATCAGTCAACAAGCTTGCCCTCAGCACAGATCAAGAAATGTGGAATTTTCACTGGGGAATGGGTTCCAAATCCAGAGGCTCCATATTACATAAACACAACATGTTGGGCAATTCATGAGTACCAAAACTGCATGAAATATGGAAGACCAGACTCTGAATTCATGAAATGGAGGTGGAAGCCAAATGGTTGTGAGTTGCCCATTTTTAATCCCTCTCAATTCCTGGAAATTGTGAGGGGAAAATCCATGGCTTTTGTTGGAGACTCTGTTGGAAGAAATCAGCTGCAGTCCATGATTTGTCTTCTGTCAAGGGTAAGATCATTCTTCTAACCCACTGCTTCTTTTCCTCTTCTAATTTTCTGCAACTCTAGTTATTTCTTAAGGGTCATGCTTAGTTGGTAAGTGAAATGGTATAAGAAATTTTATTTCTGCTTACTTGGGTATGTAAATAAAACGAGGATAAAATTTTTTGTTTGATATTTTATTTCAAATTTTTTTATTTATTGAGAAAATAAACTTGAAAATTTAAATTGGTTTCTTGATAAAAACTTTTGGAATGGATCATTAGCAAAAACGAGGCAAGAGTACCATAAAATTTACCAAAAGCTTCCATGGTGTCAAAAGTGGGCTTTTCTAATTATTGTCTGGACACGATTATCCTTCTCAAATAAGTTTATAGACTGATTTCAACATCAAAATATTGATAAGACCAAGAGAACCTCAGTTTCACCAGCTCCATCTTTAGCATAATATATAGGTGGCCAATTATTTCTAATCTGACTAATCCATCATTTTAGTTTTACTAGAAGTTGGATGTACCTTTTTTTGGTTTTATTTGGGTGATTCGAGAGAATCGAAACTCTTAAAGTTTTATCTAAACTCATTACCACTAAACCAATACTCACCTATGTAATTTAGAGATTACTTTACTTCAAAGTTTGGGTTACTTTACCTATTCCATGCACTATGTAATTTAGAGATTAGGAAAATGATGAAATGGTCCTCCCCATACCCAACTAGGCCATATGAGACTACATCAAGCCAAGTTTTTTATTATAAACTTTCAGCATCTTTTCTTCTTTTTTGAGGTCCCAGAAGAAGCATAGGAATAATAATGTTTAAACAAATTAAATAAATTTGTGCAGAAGAATTCATGAACAGTTTTGTTTTAAAGTTTGTGAATATGATGTCATAGTTTAAAATATTAAAAAATTATATAGAAAGTAATAATGTCCTCATAAAGTGTGACACAATATAATATTCTGCCACTATATAATATATGTAGAATTTAAATTAGGCATGAATATGAAAGGTTTTGAGAGAGAAACTAATTAATTTAGATTTTGCCATATAATATAATTTGTAAAATCTTATATGAATAAAAGTGTTAATATCATTACTTTGATTTTAATTAAAATTTTTAATCAAATAGTTCGTTGTTCAGTGCTACTGAAATATTCTTTAAGATTTATAAATTTTGTTTTCAAATTTAGAGTCATAACCTGAAAACACACCTCACTTCACAAAAGCTGTAAAACTAGCTTATCCATCAAGCTGCTTAAAAGGTGACATAATTAGTCACCAATGATGGTAGTTC
Organism: Bauhinia variegata; assembly: GCA_022379115.2. Classification (NCBI taxonomy): domain Eukaryota; kingdom Viridiplantae; phylum Streptophyta; class Magnoliopsida; order Fabales; family Fabaceae; genus Bauhinia; species Bauhinia variegata. The sequence continues at coordinate 17,101,565 of CM039428.1, read as the reverse complement.
TTTAGATTCCCTGCATGTGTATTATTGACAAAATAAATGATAAGATTGACAAACCAACAAAGTGATCTTATTTCAAAGAAGGGAAAAATTTATACGGTGCCAACCAATTTGCTCCTTGTTTGTATCTATAACCAAGTATATTTAATTAAATCCATTTCATTCATGTTTGATTAATTTGAATATTTGTATATTTTTCTTACGAACCCCATATGATAAATCTGATCTCCAGCTGATACTTTAAATTTTTAATCAACAATTTAAGAAGTCCCCATCATATTGAACTGTTAAGTCAGCAACCTAATGATATTATTTAGACTATTCTGTGTATTCTTCTCTGGGAAGTTCTCTCATAAATGACGAGTATTGGCTGTTTCCTGTGGGCATATGTGATGGAATAATATAATCTTGGGGCCACGACTATTTTACACCATCACATGTTACACCTGGATCTGGTCTCTTTTTTCTTTTAATGGCAAGTTTTATATTATATTACGTTGATTTAGTTGACAATTTAATCTTTTTAAAACTAATATTTGGGTTACATATATTGAAAAAGTTTAAATTTATTAGAATTAAATTAGATAAATTGTATTTTGATGATATAGTGTAAAAGAGGACATAAAACTCAAGTGAACATTAATCTCACATTATATATATAAAGATCACCTAGTGAGAAATTAATCAACCAAAAAATTTTAGAGCGAAGAAAAAGCTTAAATATGTGTCATGCGGGTGGATTAGGATATTCTTCGGCAAACAAACTACAAACACTAGTCTAAACAACAAATTAATTTAATTATACTGATGTAATTAATGTAAAACTAATAAAATAACTACCCAATTATTAAAAAATTACTCTTTTTATAGCTAGAATATATTTGTTCTAATTGGTCAATTTCTTTAATTTGTTTATCAAACTCTATGAATTGTGAGATTTATCTTTAGTTGAATAATTAAAATCTAGTAATTCTTTTTCAGGTGGAATGGCCAGTATCACTGACGCCAGATGAAAAATTCAAGCGTTGGAAGTATCCAAGTTACAACTTCACCATAGCCATATTCACAGTACCCTATTTGATCAAAGCCAAAGAAACAGATCCAACCAAGCCTAACTTGTTCAACCTTTACCTTGATGAGCCTGATGAGAGATGGATAACCCAAATAGAAGACTTTGACTATGTGATTCTCAATGGTGGCCATTGGTTCATGAGGCCACTGTTTTACTATGAGAAACAAAAGCTTGTTGGGTGCACTGGCTGCCGGGGACAAAATCTCACTGACCTAACCATGTATTATGGCTATAGACAAGCATGGAAGACTGTATTTAGAGCAATTAATAGACTAGAAAACTACAAGGGCATAACCTTCCATAGGACTTTAGCGCCAGCACATTTTGAGAATGGGATTTGGAATCAAGGTGGGAATTGTGTGAGGACTAAGCCATTCAAGAGCAGTGAGGCTCCTCAGATGGAGGGTATTAGTTTGGAGTTCTATGAGATTCAATTGGAGGAGTTCAAGATTGCAGAGAAGGAAGCGAAGAAGAAGGGAAGGAAGTTTAGGCTTCTTGATATAACAAAAGCAATGTGGCTGAGGCCAGATGGTCACCCAAGTAGATATGGGCATTGGCCACAAGAGAATGTGTCATTGTATAATGATTGTGTGCATTGGTGCTTGCCTGGGCCCATTGACACATGGAGTGATTTCCTGCTAGAGATGTTGAAGATGGAAGCTGTGAGATCACCAGCTGAAGAGAAGGTTCATTTGGAAGTAAATTAATTACTATAAAATACACATTTCCTTGTTATGGTTTTTTTTTTTGGTTATTCTTGTAATTAATATATTCAAAGACAAAATAAAGGTCATTCTAATAGTTTGTAATATATTTAAGATCAAAATTGATCCATAATATCAATGATGGAAACAGGGACACTGTCTGAAAAGATGGCATTCATGAGATGTACTTTTCTGTTTGATAGTTAGATTTTTTTTTTTTTTTTAACAAGTAAAATGCTATGATTTAGCTCTAAAAAAATTAATAGGAATCCATAGTTTTGGTTCTCTACAGTTATTCTCTATTAGAGGCAATCTGGCTTAAGGCATTGGGTGTACTAGTCGAGAGTTAATACATTGAGTGTGTTTTGAATTGTGTTTTGCTGGATTTAGGATTCGCGAATCTTTAAGGAGGTGCTATGCAAACCAACTGTACGGCGTGGACTTTGGTGGGCAAAGTAAGCCAAGCGGGCACTCTGTACGGCCTGGAAGGGACGACTAGGTGTATTGATACTATACTAGGTGAAGGGTTCTATGTCTTGGAAGCACCTTCGACCATGATGAAGATTTGCCAATGACAGAGGCCCTTTGTGGCACTGATCTATGGGTGCATTTATTGGATCGGTCATTAAGATGATGAATAATGAAGTTTTTATGAAACGAAGGTCTTAAAGAGTAGGGGTGATGGTGCCAAAATGTTGTCACGTAGAAGAAGATGGAGGAGAGAATGCTTACATAGTAACATACTCCCTTATCCTCCCTTATCCATGATTTGGTTCTTTTTGATAGGCAAAGGGTCCCATGAATGGGACAAATTCTTTTGTATCAAATCTTGTATTATAAGGTGGTGTTTGGTTAAATTGTATTATTTTATTATTAATCACTTTTTATAAAATATGGTTTGGTATAAGATTTGAAATAAAAATTTTTTATTTATTCATTCACATGAGAATCACAAAATATATTTTGGTGACCAAATTTGACCATGTTTCTTGTTGGTCAAAAAAGGGTGCAAGTGAAATTAAGAAAGGAAAATATTATGTCTACAATTATTTGTGCATACTTTTTAATTTATAAATTATTATAAGAGTAAAATTTGTAAGAGAAAAATAAGAGAAATATAAAAAAAAAAAAAGTTAAAAATGTATGTGTATGAAACACTACTTAAAAAAAGAAACTAGAGTGGACTAATTTATCTGCTAAACTTTTTTATTATTCTTCTGTTAAATAATAAATAAATAATTTAAATAAATTTAAGAAATATGTTTTATCTAAAAAAAATGAGATGTCGTCAACACAAATCTAGCCCCACATAAAAGGCAAACATTGTGGCAGTGGTCCCAGTGGAGAAAGCCACGGGGTTGAGTGTGTAAGTGGAAAACGAATTACTTGTATTTGGTGGCCCTGGATGGAGTCTTTTGTGGATAGAATGGGTTACTTGTTTAGGGGGACTCTTTCGTATGGTAGCTTTTGTACAAATTAGTCAAAGTGTGTCTTATTGGAAAGGTAAAAGGATTGTGTAAAGCGGTAAAAATAGAATGCATAAAAAGATTAAATGGGAGGTTTTGAGTAGGTCTAATGCTTAATTTAGTAATCTAAACATATCAAGTGTAAAAAAATCATAGAAGAAGATATACATACTTGTTTAACCTAGATTTATTATATTTAAGGTCAAGTTAATAAATTTTATTTTTATGATGGATAATTCTAAACCGGCCCAATTATAAGTGTGTCCTAATGGCCCTAATTATCACATTACAAAAAGAAAAGCAAAAATAATAATAATAATAAGAAATAAATAAATGCATAAGAATTTTGTGGCTATAAGCCAGTGATTTGGGAGATCAAGGGCCTTTTACCCTGTAGTTGGGAAGTCTCCCCGGTGCATAGCTATCGCGAGGGCAACGGGTGTGCAGATGCCTTGGCGAAGCAAGGGGCTATCTCTTCTGAGTTTCGTGTGGAGTTACCATCGCCACCTGGGGAACTAATGCTTCAGATGCATGTGGATGCTATTGGGACGATGTTCCCAAGACCTTATTTCCTTTTGTTGTGTTTTTCTTTCTTCTTTTGTTGTACCAAAAAAAACTGGGATGTAGGATGAGATAGTAGCAAAATTTCATATCTTCAATGAAAATTGGGAGGGGACCAAGACAGAGAAAAAAAATTTGAACAACAATTTATAGAATTGAGATAAGATCAAGACGAAATAAGAAGAGTTTTGGGATGAGACTCAAAGATATTTTGTACCTAACCCTAGGTGGGGGGTTTCTAAGGTGAAATGTTGTTTGATAATTGTTTCAGAAAACCCACAGATCACCTCCCTGCATGGCGATTCATAGGTACATCACATGTTTGCTTTCTTTTCTTTTTGATACGGGTAAGTCTCAAGGCTCAGTTTCTGTTAACAAGGTTCTTACATCAGTAATAGAAGTAAAACCCGTATATTTAGGAAATATAATTTTGATATTTACAAACTAGACCCACCTTATTTGACCTGTGCTTTCCTATATACCAACCATATAGAAAGAAAAATCTACATCTTTTTTACAGAAGGCTCACATATTTTTCTATTCGCAGTAGTAGAAGCATAACGTGTATGTGACGTGACAATTATTAGGAGCTTGAGGCACTTTAAGAATCATCAATATTAAAGAAAGAACATTGTATTCAAAGTATTAAAATATGAGAAACCAGTCAATTGAGAAAGTGTTATATTATATTGCCATTCTAAACAGTGATAGAAATCTTGAGTAAAATAAATGGTTCTAGTATAAACTAATAATCATAACCCAGCATAACATTTTCCAATCACTTACTATATTAGAGCAGAACTGCCTCCATTGCTCTGCTCATCAGTGCTCACCCATCTCCCTCCTCTCTCTCTCTCTCTCTCTCTATATATATATATATATATATATATCTATCTATCTCAAATGAAATTCCAAGCCATGTTTGAGCTTCTCTTTGGGAAAAATAGCCCAAAACAAATGATCCCAAAAGTAACATTGCTTGCAACTTTTGCTATACTCATATTTTTTGTCACATCATTATCTCGTCCTTTATTTGGAAACTCTTCTTTATCCGAGAAGAGCAATCAAGCTCAGCAGCCATCTTCTGCGTTTGACGATTTGAATCAGTCAACAAGCTTGCCCTCAGCAGAGATCAAAAAGTGTGACATTTTCAGTGGGGAATGGGTTCCAAATCCAGATGCTCCATATTACTCAAACACAACATGTTGGGCAATTCATGAGTACCAAAACTGCATGAAATATGGAAGACCAGACTCTGAGTTCATGAAATGGAGGTGGAAGCCAAATGGGTGTGAGCTGCCCATATTTAATCCCTTTCAGTTCCTGGAAATTGTGAGGGGAAAATCCATGGCTTTTGTTGGAGACTCTGTTGCAAGAAATCAGATGCAGTCCATGATTTGTCTTCTGTCAAGGGTAAGATCATCTCCTAAACTCAAAACTGAGCTGTCTTTATTTTTATTTTTTTTATGCAACTTTTTTGTTTCTTTTGAATCATGCTTAGTTGGTAATTAAATTGGTATATATGAATCAATTGCATATGAAGCACTGCATATATTTAGCTTATTTTAGAGATAGACAGACCTTTTACTTTTTATGGGTATGTACTAAAATCTTCCCAAAGCTTCCATGGTGGTGGCATAAGTGGGCTTTTCCCATTATTGCATAGACATTATTATCCTTCTAAGTTAAGTAATTTATAGACTGGTTTCAACATCAAAAAATTGATAATAACTGCAAGAAACCTCAGTTTTAACTCCATCTTTAGAATAATATATATGGGTGGCCAATACCATGATTTCTCTTTCTCGGCTCCAACAAATAGTTAATCATTATAATAATGTTAATTACATAGCCCTTGTTGTGACAAAAACTGCCTAATTATACACTCAGCCATTGGTACAATAATAAAAATTTGTGAATCACATATTACTTCAGAATTTAGTCAATAATGGACTTACTGTCATTTTCTTGTTGCAATTACTTTTTTTTTTTTTTTTTTTTTACATTTAAGTTATCTTTACATTTTTTAGGTAAATTCTCTAATAAAAAAAAGTAATTTCAAAGATCAAAATTTAAATTTTTTTACCTAAAATAAAATGTTTTCAGACTTATTATGCTTCTACTTAGATTGTCACTTCTAGCAATTTAATTTTAATTTCACTACTCTGTCCTTTTAGTTTTACTAGGATTAGGTAAATGACGAAAGTGGTCCTATTCCTATTTGCCTTAACATGGATAGAAAAGAAGCATGCCAAAGAATCGAATCTTTGCCCGGCCTTTGTGCCAAACACATCAAATGCGTCAAACTTGTCCTCCCCATACCCGACTAGGCCACATGAAACTACATCAAGCCAAGTTTTTTATTATAAACTTTTCAGCAACTTTTCTTTTCTGAGGTCCCAGAAAGAAGCACAGAGAATAATAGTGTACACACACAGGTTTGTGCAGATGATTCATGAACAGCTTTGTTTTGAAGTTTTGTGAATTTAATGTTATATTTTAATTTATAAAAATTTTATAGGAAGTAATTCCTCACAATACTTGTGTGACAATATAATCTGCAACTATTGATTTATAAATTCGGTTTTCAAATTTTGATTCACAACCAAAAAAATGTCAAAAAATTAATTATTTCTTATGTTTTTGTGACCCAATATATATAGCAGTGAATATTATATGTAAAAATTTATATATAGCCAAAACACTAAAAAGTAGAGCCACAACTTGAAAACACACCTCAGTTCACAAAAAAGTTATAACATTAGCTTATCCATTAAGCACCTTAAAAGGTGACATAACTAGTTCCCAATGATGGTACTTCTTTAGATTCCATGGATGAGTATTATGCACAAAAGAAATGATATGATTGACAAAACAAAAAAGTTATTATATTTCAAAGAAGGGGATAATAGGGTTCTAACAACTTCCTTTAGTCTTTTCAGTTGATTATGATATTTACAACCAATTTGTGTAGGGCATAGTCCTTGTTTGTATCTGTAATTAATGCAAAACCAAGTCCATCTAATTAATTAAACCAATTTTTATTCAGAGGTTGATTTGAATATTTATTTTTTTGTATGAGTCCAAGATGACAAATCTGATCTCCAGCTAATACTCTTGAAATTTTATAATTAGTACAGTAAGTGGACACCATATGTCATGTTGAACTGTTAAAGCATCAGTCTCACGCATTATATTTTAATGGGATTAGTTAGACTGTTCTGTGTCCTTTTCTGGGAAAGTTCTCTTATAAATTATGAGTATTAGCTGTTTCCTGTGGGCATGTGATATGCAACTTTTCTCTTTGTCAAGAACAGATCAAGATTTGGCTTATATAATAATAGAGGCTAAAAGGATGTTACTTGTTGAGTGCAAAAACAAATCATGTTATGAAATAATTTGAATGGTGTTACTAATAAAATAATATATGTTGAGTCCTCATGATATTAAATAGGTTGTACACATAATATCATCAATTCTATACTTCAATTACAAATCAGAAAAATATAATAATCTAATCTTGGGGCATGATCGAACTATTCTACACCCTCTCATGTCACATCTGGTTACTTCTTTTATGTAATAATCAAAACAAATAAAATAAGATCAAACTAATAAAAAAAAACCTCCATAAAAAATAATAAACGCTGGTTTATACCTAAGAAATTAAAGCTTTAATGGGTCAATTTCCATAAATATATAATTAAATTTCTCTTTTTCTTTCTCTCCATTTTTTCATAATCTTTCAGTTAATTAAAATACTGGTACTCATTTTCAGGCGGAATGGCCAGTAGATGTATCATACACACCAGATGAACATTTCAAGCGTTGGAAGTACCCAAGTTACAACTTCACCATAGCCATATTCACAGTTCCCTATTTGGTCAAAGCCAAAGAAGCAGACCCAAATGGTCCAACCAAGACTGGCTTGTTCAGCCTCTACCTTGATGAGGTTGATGAGAGATGGATAACCCAAATTGAAGACTTCAACTATGTGATCCTCAATGGTGGCCATTGGTTCATGAGGCCAATGATCTTCTATGAGAAGCAAAAGCTAGTTGGGTGCCACTTCTGCCAAATACAAAATCTCACTGACCTAACCATGTATTATGGCTATAGACATGCATTCAGGACTGCATTTAGAGCCATCAATAACTTAAAAAACTATAAGGGCATAACCTTTCTTAGGACTTTTGCACCATCACATTTTGAGAATGGGCTTTGGAATCAAGGTGGGAATTGTGTGAGGACTAAGCCATTCAAGAGCAGTGAGGCCCAAATGGAGGGTATTAGTTTAGAGTACTACATGATTCAATTGGAGGAATTCAAGATTGCACAGAGGGAAGCCAAGAAAAAGGGCAAGAAATTTAGGCTTCTTGACATGACACAAGCTATGTGGTTGAGGCCAGATGGTCACCCAAGTAGATATGGGCATTGGCCACAGGAGAATGTGACTTTGTATAATGATTGTGTGCATTGGTGCTTGCCTGGGCCCATTGACACATGGAGTGATTTCTTGCTAGAGATGTTGAAGATGGAGGGTGTGAGATCAGCTGAAGAGAGGAGGGCTCAGTTGGAAGTAAATTAATTGACAATGAAATACATTTTATTGTTATGTTATTTAATTTAGTCAATTATTCTTATAATATATTTAAATATAAATAAAGGTCATTCTTATCTTATAATTGATTTGGTCATTCTTGTAACATATTTATGACCATAACTTGGTCCATAATGATGGAAATAGACAAGCTAGTGAGAAAATTACATTCATAAGGTGTTTTTTTTTTTTTTTAATTTTTTTTTCCTCTCCTCTTTCGTTGTAGTATCAATGATGGAAACAAAATTAATAAGTAATGGTATTGAAGTTGTCTTGAGGACTTGAGAGTGAGTTACATGTTCACTCGTTAGATTGGCTTTTTTTTTTTTTTTTTTTTTTCAAAAATGCTATTTAAAAATGATACCCATATATATATATATATATAACAGAATTACTAGTTGCCCCTTGTTTTCCTAGAAAAAGGTAAAATAAATGAAACCAATCACCTCCAGTGAAGTTTTTCTTCCAATCCTCATGTTTCGTCATGTTTCTCTCCAATTTAACATCATGAAACATGAAGTCAATAGACAGGGTTGCTCTATCATTGTTTTATGACCTTAGGTTTCCCAAAAGCACTCCTATCCAGTAGCGGGTACATTAATTCTATGATCAATAGGTTGCGTATTAAAGAAGGGTCAAGGGTACATTTATTAACGAAGGGTGCCATGTTCCATCAAAGAAAGCCATTATCAACTAGTTGTCATATATACAATACAACAGGAAATGATAGACAGTCAAAATTTAATTAATTGCTGAAATTATTGTTGAAATGATATAGACATAACTATATATTCTTAATTAATTGCACAGTTTTATTTAACAATCATATTTAATTTGCAGAAAGAGTTTCCACAATTTTTCTGGCTAATCTAACAGCAATTTGTAGAATTTTGTGTTTTAAATATAAAATCATTCTTAAGACAATATATAATAGCTTAAACTTTCATATTAAAGTAGTTCATCACGTAATATTAGAGTTTTTTAATTTTTTTTTAATTTCAGCACAAATATAAATTTGTTGTATTTTGTTGATACTTTAATACTTAAACTTTTTCATAAATTAATTATTGACATTGTGGAGTACTTTGTTGTATATATCACTTCAATTCCAAAATGAGATAGCGAGAATACCACTCGACGTTGCTTTTGTATGAAGTTTCCTATAGTATTATAGGATGCTTTACATGGAAGCATCAAATGAATCATTTAGCCACTTCTGTGAGCTTCAATCCTAATAATTAATGAGAAATCAGAAGTTTCGAAGCGTAACAAAACGTGAAATATTGTAAAGTAATCTGAAAGTACATGTAGGATCAAATAGACTTCACTGCCAAGCCAATCCAAAATGGCTAGAAACGTCTGAAAAGAAGCACGTTGTCCCCACAATCATTCAAAGAGAACTTATCACCATGTGATGAACCAAAGTCTTCACGAACCTAATGATTGCCGTAGAAATTAGTTGAACATAAATAGATAATGATCAAACCCGTGGGTACTCATGCCTCCAATAAACTGCTCATCATCTTAATGTTCTAAATGGCTTTGCATATTAGAGTTACAGAGAAATTGTAAAGACGGCCAAAAAAGAATTGCAGTAATTGGTCAAAATTTCAATCTCAATGCCAGAACATAGGATTTAGCACATGGTGTAGCATATTGATTCTTTCCCCTGCGGAAAAAGGGTAAACTAAGAGCAACTTTAATAGTTGTTCTTATCTCACTTTTTAATTTTTATTTTTATTTTATAAGAGCTAATTCTTGAAAGAACTAACCACTAGAGTATAATGAGAGAACACTTTTATATAAAAACTGCTCTTGTACGAAAACTTGTTCTTATAAAAAAAAGAAAAGAAAAGAAAAGTAGGATCCTATTATAATATTTGTTTTGAATAAATAACTTGTAAAACCCATTTAAAAATTGCATTATTAGAGAGGTAAGTTTTTAAAGTTGTATAAAATAAAATGAGATGATGTGTTAAAAGTGAACCCATACTTAAGAACTCAAGGTTAAGTTCACCACTAAAAAATAGCCTAACATATCTACATTCACAAAAATGTATGGTAATAATGGTAACTGCAACTAACAAATATTCCATTATTGTCACTAGCTAGTCAATTACTTGTGGCTGAAGTGCAAGCTTTGCACACATTGTTACCATCACACAGTCTGAGAAATTAAAGAAAGCAATCCTTTAACCAAAAATGTTTCCTCACAATACGAGAACATAAGTGTAGTAGGTATGCTATCTTGATCTCATGGGTTAGATTGGCATAATAGTGTGCTTTGATAAAATCTTACATTATACTGTTCATCCACTTGACTCAACTTAATTCAAATCTTCAAGAAAAATTTTCTTTCTTGGTCTTAATTATGATAGCAATAGATAGGCCAATAGGACATATCAATACCATAAAGATATTTTCTTCTGTGAACCGGAGAGAAAAACAATCTTCTCTTACAGAGCTCAATAATCTTATTCATGTTATAGTTATACAATATATATACATCTAAACACAACCTATATATCAGCTTGAAAACAAGGATTCTGCTTCAGGGTTTAGCTCCAACATGAAGTTTCAGAGCATTGAGTTTCTCAATGGGAATTGCACATTGGCTAACATTTCTAAACGGGTTTTCCTTGTATCATTTACTCTTTTTGTTACCGTATTCCTTCTTTCTCTACTGAGAGGATCACTACACTCATCTTCCAAGATCAGTGCCAGTACTAGTTTGAGAAGCAATGACACAAAGCAGTGTGACCTATTTTCTGGAAAATGGGTTTCTCATCCTCAAGGACCTTATTACAATACAGAAACTTGCCATTTTATACCAGACCAGCAAAACTGCATCAAGAATGGGAGACCTGATACAGAGTTCATGAATTGGAGGTGGAAACCGGATGAATGTGATCTCCCCCTCTTCAATGCAAAGCAGTTCTTAGAAATTGTTAGGGGAAAGTCCATGGCCTTTGTTGGTGATTCAGTTGGGAGAAATCAGATGCAGTCCTTGCTGTGCCTCTTAGCTGGTGTAAGTATCTTAGTATCATTTTCGTTCCTCTCTAGATTTTTTTCTCTTTCGTTTGCTTAAGTTACGCTGAAGTTAGTGTTTCACAAAGAGGAAAGTACAATTAAGGAAGGCCAAGGCGGGACATTTGGTGTCCCTTTTGACACTCAATTTAACTTGGTCCCGAGGGAGAAAATGAGAGAGATGAGAGTCAAACATTTGAATATATACCTAAAACAATGATGTTTTAGTCCTATTACTTTTCAAGGAATAGAGAATTTACTTAGAATTATCTTTTTCTTTTCTTCTATACAAAAAACTAAGGTCCCTAAAACTTAATTAAATAATTTATAGATACTGCTACTAGTTCACACAAACAAAATTACAATCTTACTAGTTAATTTGGGAAATAGAACAGAAGGGGAATAAAAGTCAAGATGAATCTTACTTGTATATTTTGTATGTTAAGCCTAATGTTGATAAGACTATGTAGATTGACCCAGATAGGGAATTCCCAACTACATATACATTAAACCAAAAGGCTAGAAGTGGTACCTCACATATACAAGTTTATTCTTTCAGGTGGCTTATCCTAATGATATTTCTGGGAGATATACGTTACACCCATATTCGACAGTGCGGTTCTATGCTGATTACAATTTCACTCTAGCAACAGTGTGGTCCACCTTTTTGGTAAGAGCAAGTGATGCTGACCCAGGTGGCCATTCTTACAGCAGCATCATGAAACTATATCTGGATGAGGTAGATAAATCATGGGTTACTCAGATTCAAAATTTTGACTATGTCATTATCTCAGTTGGGCAATGGTTCCTTAGGCCATTAATGTTCTATGAAAGTGGTCAAGTTGTTGGTTGCTATTATTGCAATAACGAAAACATCACAACCCTCACTAACTACTATGGACTAAAGAAGGCATATCAAACAGCATTTAAAACTCTTATGGATCTTAAAGGGTATAAAGGGGTGACAATATTGAGGACATATTCTCCACAACACTTTGAGAATGGGCAATGGAACGATGGAGGGAGTTGTGGAAGGACAAGGCCATTCACTCCAAAAGAAATGAGGTTAGATGGGTACATGTTGGAAGGATATTTGAGTGAAGTGGAGGTATTTAGAGCAGAAGAAAAGGAAGCAAGAAAGAGGGGTTTGCAGTTTTGGTTGATAGATATAAGTGAATTGATGATGCTAAGGCCAGACGGGCATCCTAATAAATATGGGCGTTCAAGAGATAAAAATATGACAGTTAATGACTGTGTTCATTGGTGCATTCCGGGCCCTATTGACACTTGGAATGAGTTTTTGCTCCATATGATGAAAATCGGATATGGGATATCTTTCAATTAAAAATTACAGAGAATTTTCTGAAACATTGAATCCGATTATTTATTGTTATAGACTTTTACATTGTGAATTGTACTGTATATCTTATTTGTGTGTCTATAAATACAAAAACTTGTGAGTATATCTTGATAATTAATGTTGTCCATCCTGCCTAACTTTCTCTAACCTTGTCTAACTATGAATTAGCAAGAAGTGCAAGAGATCTTCTTCTTTCCCAGGGAGAAGCCAAGGTATTTTCCTAGGCTATTTACAGTGGGGATACCCAGCGGAAAGGGTTGATTTTGAAATGTTTGAACTAAGAATCGTAACCAACAACAAAGAAAAAAGAATTGTTGGATGAAACAGTGGTACCATTGCCACAAACATGATTTCCAAAAATAAAAGCAGGATTACTTGTTGTCCATTTGTTTTTCTAGAAAAAGATAAAGTATATCGAAACCAAGTTTCTCCAATCTTCATGTTTCGTCATATTCTTCTCCAAGTTAACATCATGAAACTTGAGGCCAATAGAGCGCAGTTCCTCTATCACAGTTCTATATATAACCCTAGGTTCCCAAAAACTGACACATACGTTGCGTATTAAAATGATCAAGGTAGGGTGCTATATTCCATCAAAGAAAGCTACTTCCAACTAATTCTAGCAGCAATATATAGAACAACAATGGCCTTAAATGTGGATCAATCATGCAAGCTCTCTTGGCAGTCCACTAATTGTACAGTTGGGATAATTTAGGTATCTTTGTATATGGTGTGTTCAAATTTTGACAACAATAGGAAAATTTAATTGCTGAAATTATCGTTGAAATGATGTTGACTTAGAAACTGTTCTTGATTACACAGTTTTATATAACAATCATATTTAAATTCAAGAAAAAAGAAAAAAAAAATTCCTCATTTTTTCTAGCTAAATAGCATTATTCTAATGCAATGATAGATTTTTGTGTGTTAAATATAAAATCATTCTTAAGTTTGTATTTAATTGCTTAAGATTTGTGTTAAATTTGTTCTTCCAATGGAATGAGTCTTTTTTAATTAAAAGATCAAAATTTCAGCGTCAAATGAGTCAATTGTACTTTATTTATACTTTTTGAAACTTAAACTTGTTAGTAAATTGATTCTTGACATGTTGTGGAGTATTTTGTTTGCTTGTCTGTTTATTGATTTATTTACTTTTGTATCTATCACTTTAATTCCAAAACGTGATAGCCGAAACAACACTCAAAGTTGCTTTTCTATGAAGTTCCATAGTATTTATAGCCACCTTTATGAACATAATGCTAATAATGAATGAGAAATCAGATGCTTCATTGTATAACTTAACGTGAAATGTAGAGTTTAATCTGAACAATCTATGTATGATTGAATAAACTTCACTGCCAAGCCATTTCAAGCCAAAATGGCTAGAAATGTTTGAAAAGAAGCACGTTGCCCCCACAATCATTCATGTGAGCTAATCACTATGTGATGACTCAAAAATGTTCATGGTTCTAATGATTGCTCGAGAAATTAGTTGAAATAGACAATGATCAAACTCTTGGGTACTCATGACGACTCCAATGAGCTACTAATTATTTTAATTTCCTCAGTGGTTTGGCATATTATATTGGGACTCTCAATGGCTTTTGCATCTTAACATTACAAGGAAATTACAAGAATTTTCAAAAAATTAAAAAAAAAAAAAGAATTGCAGTTACTGACCAGACAGCGAGATTACGTAGCTATCTGCTAAAAGGGGGAAACTGAGATGTAGGACATCTCCACTTTCACAACAATGTATAGTTAGAAAGGCAACTGCAACTAACAAATATTCCATTAATGTCAATATCTAGTTAATTACTAGTAGCTGAAATGCAAGCTTTGCACAACTTGCCACCATCACACAATCAGATAAATTACAGAAAGCAATCCTTTAACCAAAAAAGTTTCCTGACAATACGAAAAAATAAGTGTAGTAGGTATTCTGTCATAATCCCATGGGGCATAAAACTGCTTATCCTCCTTACTCGATTCAAGTCTTCAAGAAAAGTTATTTTTCTTGGTCTTAATTAAGATAACAATAGATAGTGTTGGATCTAGGGGAGAACTTGTATAATGGAAAAAAGTACTATGGACTCGGCCTGTGAGAAGGCCCACTTTCTGGGCCCTACTTTTTGAGACCTCAATTTACACATTCACAGTTTATCCAACAAATAGACCAATGGGGCATAACAATACCATAAAGATATTTTCCTCTGTGCACCTTAGAGAAAAACAGTCTTCTCTTACAAAGCTCAGTAATTTTATTCAAGTTGTATCTATATATATCAGATTGAAAACAAGGATTCTCCTCCAGAGTTTAGTTCCGTCATGATGTTTCAGATAATTGAGCTTCTTGGAAAATGCGCATCAGTTAACACTTCCAAAAGGGTTTTCCTTCTATCGTTTACTCTTTTTGTTATCATATTCCTTCTTTCTCTGCTCAGAGGCTCAGCCCCCTCATCTCCTAAGATAAGTACCAGTACTAGTTTGAGAAGCAAAGACATACTAAAGCAGTGTGACCTGTTTTCTGGAAAATGGGTTTCTCATCCTCAAGGACCTTATTACAATAAAGAAACTTGCCGTTGGATACCAGACCAGCAAAATTGCATCAAGAATGGGAGACCTGATGCAGAGTTCATGAAATGGAGGTGGAAACCGGATGGATGCGAGCTACCCCTCTTCAATGCAAAGCACTTCTTAGAGATTGTTAGGGGAAAGTCCATGGCCTTTGTCGGTGACTCAGTGGGAAGAAACCAGATGCAATCCTTGCTGTGCCTATTGGCTGGTGTAAGTATCTTAGTATCACTTTTCTAACTCTGTTTTTTTTTTTTTTTTTCTTTGTCAATTGCCTAAGTTAAGCATTTCACAAAGAGAAAAGCACGGTCAAGAGGAGGCCCGAGCCGGAGCCATGGCATCACCTCTGACACTCAGTTAGCTTGGTCTCTAGGAGAAAGTGAAGGAGGGATGACAGTCAAAAATGGGATTGTATAGCTAAAACAAGGATATTCTAATCCTATTACTTTAACAAAAATACTGAAGTTATTAACAATTATCATTTTCTTTCTTTTTTTTTTTTTTAATAAAAAACTAAGTTATCTAAAATTTAATCAAACACTTACAGCTTGTTTACACTTTGTAGATACTGGTACTAGTTGAGATAAACAAATTAAAATCTTACAAGTTCATTTGGAAAATAGAAACAGAAGGTAAAGAAAATTTATGATGAAAAATCGTATGTGTTATTTATTTTTTGCATGTTATTGAAATTGTCAATTTGTTTTTACTTCCACCAATTAAGCCCGAGATAAAACCAATGGTAAAGGGAGATGACCAACGGGTTTCATGTTCCAACCAAGTTTTGATTTTTTTTTTTCTTTAATATTATGTACTTCTTATATATCTAGCTTTACACAATTTATGTAAAACTTATATTTGATCCCCAATTTTTGCTTTTTAAGATCTCGACCCTATCTTTACACAAAATTTGGATTCAGGCATGGATAAAACTATGTAAATTGACCAAGACAGCTACATATCACCAAATGGCTAAAAGTAGTTCCTCATACATATATGGTTTATTCTTTCAGGTGGCCTACCCTAATGATATTTCTGGGACATATACATTACACCCATATTCTACAGTGTGGTACTATGCTGATTACAGTTTCACCCTAGCAACTCTTTGGTCCACCTTCTTGGTAAGAGCCAGTGATATTGACCCAAATAGCCATTCTTACAGCAGCATCATGAACCTATATCTGGATGAGGTAGATAAATCATGGGTTTCTCAGATTGAAAATTTTGACTATGTCATTATCTCAGCTGGGCAATGGTTTCTTAGGCCTAATATATTCTATGAAAGAGGTCAAATTGTTGGTTGCTACAATTGCAATAACAAAGACATCACACCCCTCACAAATTACTATGGACAAAGGAAGGCATTCCAAACTGCATTTAAAACTCTTACTGATCTTAAAGGGTATAAAGGGGTGACAATATTAAGGACATATTCTCCAGAACACTTTGAGAATGGGCAGTGGAATAATGGAGGGAGTTGTGGAAGGACAAGGCCCTTCACTCAAGAAGAAAAGAGGTTAGATGGGTATATATTGGAGATATATTTGACTCAAGTGGAGGCATTTAGATCAGAAGAAAAAGAAGCAAGAAAGAGGGGTTTGGAGTTTTGGTTGCTAGATATAAGTGAATTAATGATGCTAAGGGCTGATGGGCATCCCAACACATATGGGCGTTCAAGGGATAAAAATGTGACAATTAATGACTGTGTTCACTGGTGCATTCCTGGCCCCATTGACACTTGGAATGAGTTTCTGCTCCATATGATGAAAATGGGATATGGGATATCTTCCAATTCAAAATTACGGAGAATTTTTTTGAAACATTGAATTTGATTATTTATTGTTATAGACTTTTACATTGAATTGTACTGTATATCTTATTTGTGTGTCTATAATACAAAAACTTATGAGTCTATCTTTATGATTAATGTTGTCTGTATAGAATTGTAAATTGATGCGGGGTCTTATTTGTTAGCTACCACTTTCCCTAAATGTGTAATAGCAAATTGTATTTAAATCTGTGTCTTAATTTTTCCAGAGTTCTTCTGTATTATATATATTTATATATAGACACTTTCCGCGTCAGCATTGAGAAATTGAGATGAATCATTTATAAACCATTGGGAGATAAAAGCCTCGATTGCTCGTGGTACAAAGAAGGAATGAATAAAGAGATGTTTCAAGGGTTCCAGTTCAAATTTGATGCAGCAGTAGATGAGTAACCTCTCTTTGTTGATCGTATTTTGTTACTAAAAGAAAACCTTCCAATTACTATTAATTGTGCACCATTTTATAAATTGTTCCATTTAAATTCACATCTCTACTTTGTTAGATATAATATAAAAACTATATTTGAGCCTTCTAGTAACTTAAGTTTTTGATGTGAATTAATTGTTGACATGTTAGTAGAATCTCTTTGATCTCATGCTTCACGGTTAAGAAATTGAATCTCCTGTCATCGTTTTCTTTATTAAATTAAAACTTCATCGCATGGTAAGGATGACATCACTTTCTCTATCAAGTTAAAAATTTAGGAAAAGGCTTTTGTGTGCAATAGTGTACTAGAGATAATAATATAAAAATTATTATTAAACTTTCTTCTAATTAACTAAACTTTTAAAATAAATTGGTTATTGACACACATAAAGTTTTCAAGTCAATTAAACCGAAGAGGCAATATATAGATACAGTTAAACCCACCATAATTAAGAGATATTTCATTAAGAAATACCACCTAAGAGCTTCAAATTAAATAAATGGATAGCAGCTATTGAAATTCAGTGGTTTTTATTCTTGTTATACTAAATATGCATCTAAAATATCCAGAATATTGTATTAGCTTGAATACAAAGCTTTCTCCTTCAGAGTGGCTCTATCATGAAGTTTATTATCAATGGAAAATGCATATCAGCTAAAATGCCCAAAAGGGTTTGATCTATCATTCACTGTTTGTTGCCATATTTCTTCTCTCTGTTCTATACTCAGGAGATCACATCCTTCACTTCCTAGTATGCAAACCAGTAGAATCTGAGAAGCAGAAATATTAAGCAACGTGTCGTTTTTTTTTTTTTTTTTTTTCATGGGAAATAGATTTCTCATGCTTTACAATGAAGAAACTTGCCTTTTTATACCACAGCAGCTAAAATGCATCAACAATGGGAGACTTGATACAGAGATCTTGAATTGAAGATGGAAACTAGATGAATCCGAGCTTCCTCTCTTCGTTTCAACGCTGTTCTTGACGATTATCAGGTGAAAATCAATCGCTTTTGTTGGTGAATCAGTGGGGAGAAACCAGATGGAATTCTTGTTGTGCCTCTTAGCTGGTTTAAGTATCTCATTATCACCGTTCTTTCTGTCAGTCCCTTTTTTTTGTTTCAAAAATGGAAATCTCAACCCAAATACAATCCTTTAATATAACACTTTATAGCTTGCTTACTCTTATAGACAATAATGGGTATAAGAGAAAAGTATATATATTTTAACGAAAAAATATTATTCGTCCAGTTTCATATTATTTTAATAAGATATAATTTTTGATTAGTTTAAAAAAGTTATCTTCGATGACTCATTAAAATTTGCAATGTTGTTTCATAGTTTGTGAACTAATTAAAAGGGGGTTTGAATTTTTGAACTCTTAAAAATTATCCAATCTCCTTTTCACTAAACCACTCTTAGGGGCTTAGGTTAAGTGTTTTCTTTGTGTACATTCCTTGGCCCACCTATTTGAAAACCCTAGCTCAACATAGACAATATTGCTCTTCTAATACCATCTCATTTTAGTTACTTTGCCCACCTAAACACCAGTTTAATCATTCCTGCAAATTTGTATCTTGTCTTCTCCTTATCTCGACCATGAGCAGGTTTTATAAATTTTGAAAGCATAATAAAATATAATGAACTCCTAAATAAAGTAAGTTATTTTTAAAGAGGATCATTGCTCATTCAAGTTATAAAGATAAACTATTTAGTTTTAAACATTAACGAAATCCAATCTGGTTCCTCTTATACTAATAGGAAATATTCAAAACACCCTATAGTATTATATGGCTATTTCGTTTATATATGTAGTTATTGTATTTATTTTAAGATTTGATAATTATATATATGACAAAATAATTCTCTGCCATTTGAAATAATTACAAGTCAATAAAATTATAATATAACACTTATAATTATAATTTCATTTATGCAATTATTATTACCCAAATCTTTTATCAATAGAGAACACGTAGTAACTTACTACTACATTGCAAGATTCGAAAAAATATTATAACCACCTTATAAATCTTAATTATTCCCTCAAACAGTATTTGCCTCCTATCAAAATCTTGGTGCTTTCGAGAGAAATGATAGGGTAGGTGGTATTCCTTTTTCATTAACTCAAAGATTTAGACTTGTTAACAGAAATTCAAATAATTGTGTCATCATTGAGCATCAACTTCTTTATTCTATTTTTTTTTTATGTTTTTTATAATGCAAAAAAGATTAGATCCAACCACATTTTAAAGTTTAAAAAGTCAATTATCTATTGGTATTATTTTATCCTTAAACTTCTATTTCATTCTCCGAATGACACCTTCTCCATACTCTGCCAAGACCAAGTCTACATAATTAATCATTTAAGAACATGATAATTGATATAAAAACCAATCACTTGTTACAACTATGTATTAACTGTATATAATTAAATTATTTCTTTATAAATCAAATATTGGTATACTAGATAAAATTTTGCACCATTGATAACAACCCCATAATTAAGCACCGCTTTCCATGCACATGTATAAAGAAATATATAGAGACATTAAGCATGATCACATTGTCTAAGCAAAAAGAAAAACCGAACTTGTTGGCAACTCATATTTTATTTACAAGAATCGAGGGATGGAGCTTCTGTAGGGCAAGAGGGGGCACATGGCCCTCATAGCAATTTTTTTTCTTCTGTAATTTACTTCAAAAAGATTACTTGGCCCTCTAAAAATATTTATGTATCTATTTGACCTCCTCAAGAATTTAATTCAAGCTTCACCAATGTATATACCATTCAATGGTGACCACAAATGCATTAGCTTCTACAGTCCACACTATCAAAGCTTAGTTCCATTGTTTCAAAACATTGAACTTCTCTCAGTGGGATATGCTGAAATTCTCAAAAGGGTATTTCTTCTACCAATTAATTACACTGCTTCTTAGTTCTTACCAAATTCCTTTTCTCTGTAATCATCGGGGAGAAAAACTAGTTGTTGTCATTGCTGTGCCTCTTATCTGGTCTGAATACATTGTTATCACTTTCCATGTTACCTACTTTCCTTTTTTGGGAACTTTACAAGAGAATCTAAACTTTGATAATTGCCTAAATCATTATTCCATCAAAATTTAAATTTACATTTTGGGATTGCTTGATCTAACTTGTTTGCCAAACAGGAGATAAATAGTCCTGATTAACTCAACAGATGCATGTTCGGTACTTTCTCCATTCCTTTTTATTTGTCATTTTAAAAGAAAATTTTTGTTTTTATTGGACTATCGTTTTACAAGTTAAAGGTAACATTAATTGTTATCTTTCTATTTATATTCTTATCACTTTTGATTAATTTCCACAACTTATCAATTATTTTTATCCCCACAATTAAAATCTCCACTCAAACAACATCCCTCCATTAATTTAGCTATGCCCTATTGACTAATCAATCTTGTAAGAGATGAAACTATTCTGTAACCTTGTACCAACTTATCTTAATGACTCAAGCCTCTAGGTGAAATAATTTATTGACAAATGAGATAAATTCCACTAATTCTTTGAGCAAGTTGCGATACTCCAAACATGGTATATCATATATATGCAATAAATATTGGATTTAAGGTTGGTGTTATTTTATCCTTAAAATTTTTATTTCATTTCCTACATGCCATCTTCCAATCAATGCCAATCTGAGGTCATATTCTCCAGCAAAAAATCTACAAAAAATCATTTAAGAAGACTGCATAATTGATGACATGATCAAACGCTTGTCGCCATCTTAACAACTGTGCAAATTGTTCATAATTTAATGATCTTAGTTTAATTACGACTTAGTGAAAATAAGTCAATTTAATATTATTATATAAAAAATAAACTATTGTAGTATATCCCATGGCTGCTTTCCTTTTTCTCTTTCTTTAACTGAACACAATCAACAAGTTGGCCTTTTCTATTCCTCTGCTGGTTTTCTAAATCTGACTAACTAAAGAATAGGGCAACAATCCATAGCGATCGCTTAGAAACAAGCGTAATGACCATTGTTTATGCAAATCAAAAAATATAATCAATTTTTTTTTTCCCCAAAAGTCATTATAGGTGTAGTTTGGTATATGGCAAATACTTCAATAGTTTACAAGAGATCAAGATTCCAATCTTCATCTCATCATGGTCTGAAACAGAATTCAGTAATCAGAACAGTTCATTAATAACCATATATATATATATATATATATATATATATATATATATATATAGTTTCTATTCAAAGCTTGTTCTTTACAACTTGAGTTCCACCATGAAGTTTCAAGCCATTGATCTTCTGAATGGAAGGTCCAGATCAGCTGGAATTCCAAAAAGGGTTCTCCTTGTACCATCTACTCTACTGCTTACCATATTCCTTGTTTCTCTAATTAGCAGAAGCTCAAAGACATTATCTCCCGAGGTAGATACCAGCAACTCACATGCATTGCTTCCTTCGATAGATACCAGCAGCTCAAACAGCACAGAAGAAAAGAGCTGCGATGTGTTTTTGGGAGAATGGGTTTCTTATCCTGGTGGTCCTCGTTACTATGATGAAACTTGCAAATTGCTGTTAGACCAGCAAAACTGCTTCAAGAATGGAAGACCTGATAGAGAGTTCTTGAACTGGAGGTGGAAACCATATGAATGTGACCTTCCACTATTTGATGCAACCCAGTTCTTGAAACTTGTTAGGGGAAAGTCAATGGCCTTTGTTGGGGACTCAGTGGGGAGGAACCACATGTTATCATTGTTGTGCCTCTTATCTACTGTAAGTATTATCAATTTTCTCTCAACCTTTTTCGTTTTTTATCTATGCTTACCAGGATCTCTATTTAAATCTGATGCCTCCGTCACATTCAAACTTTTCAGAGTTCAATACTCAAACCATGGTAACTCGTAAGCATTACAAACTAAATCTGAACCTTCAACTTAAAAATTTAAGCTGTTAGGTGAAAACATAAGAATGATGTTAAATTTAAAACTCTAAGGCTATATGGTAAATGCTCATAAATGATTTTATATTTAACATTAACAATATATGGTGTGCATTCTTTCAGGTGGCTAGTCCTGAGAAACTATCTTCCAGATATGAACCATTGAGCCCATATGCCAAATATGAATCCAGTCAGTGGTTCTATGCTGATTATAATTTTACTCTGGGAATGTTCTTTTCACCCTTTCTGGTCAGAAGCATTCTATCAGACCCCAACGGTTTTTCATGGAATAGCAGAGTGAATGTTTATCTAGATGAGGCAGATGAAGAATGGACCACTCGAATCCAAACTTTTGACCATGTCATTCTCTCAGCTGCACAGTGGTTCTGGAGACAAATGGTTTTCTATGAAAAAGGTCAAGTTGTTGGTTGCTTTGGTTGCAAGAATGAGAACATCACAGACCTTCCAAACACCTATGGATTGAGGAAAGTTTTCCGAACGGCGCTTAGAACTCTTAATGAGCTTAAAGGGTACAATGGGGTGACATTTTTGAGGACATACTCTCCAACACACTTTGAGAATGGGGAATTCAACACAGGAGGGAGTTGTCCAAGGAGAAAGCCTTTTGCCAAGGGAGAAAGGAGACTAGAAGGGTACCCTCTAGAAGCATATCTCACACAAGTAGAGGAATTTAGAACAGCAGAAAAGGAAGGCAGAAAGAAGGGTTTGCAGTTTCGGTTGCTTGAGACAACTGAAGCAATGATGCTAAGGCCTGATGGACATCCCAATCACTATGGCAGAATGAAGAACAAGAATGTAAAAGTTGTTGACTGCGTTCACTGGTGCTGTCCTGGCCCTATTGACACATGGAATGAGTTCTTACTGCATTTCATGAAACTGGGAACTCAAACATCTTCCAGCTGAAAACTCAACGTACAGAGATTCTTTTACCATATTATACTTGATTCTATTTACCACTGAAGATGTTGACAACGGGAAGTAATATATTAGAGAATTTATGTATGCTCGCAAATTCTAAGAAAGGTGAGGATTGAAGGGGCACTCTGCATTGACCCTTGTTCAATTTGTGTGACTTTCCCTCAACTGTTCTCTCAATAATGTTAAACCTTGGGAAACGCAATAAGAAGGAAAAGAAAATAAGCAGGGATTGAACATGAGATAGCCATGAAAGCATTTCAATTTTTATATACATGATAATATTTGATACATAGGTATGGTTATGCAGAGTGGAAAAAATAGTATGTTCAGCTTCTAAGTTATACATAAAATGTATGAAGTATTTCGTCAATGCTTGTCAAAATGATACTTTGATAAATACCACTATGTGTAAAGCTAAGATGTAGAGCACAAATACCGATCTGAGTAGCATAAGCTTCTCCTGGTGTTCATTTCTACTACCAGAATGGTAAGGAAGCCTATCTGACAAAGCAAGTCCTTTATCAGAAGAATTTCTAGTAAAACGATTCCTGGTAGTATTCACCTCTAAATTGTTGCTTTCCACTCGTCTCCACAACCGATTCAATCTTTCCAGTTCCACCTCTTTCACATGAATTTCACTGAGCAGGCCCTCTGCCTGTGCCTGAAACCAAGAGATGGAAACACAGTTTGGTGGACTATTGAAAATGAAATCAGATGAGTTAGAATTAACCATGCAAAAAAAAAAGAAGTACCAAGGAGTAGAGTGTAAATAGAGAATAAGTTACAGAAACGACCTGTTTTGTTGCTAGTTGCTCAATTAGACTGTGAAGTTGTTTATCCAATGTTTTCTCTCTTTGAGCTGCAGAACATGGAATGTTTGTAGACATATCAGTAAGAGACTAGAAGTAATTTCTCAAATATACACTACTACAGAAGCTACACATAAAATGAACAGATATTATATTCTAGTATTCTGCAACTTTTGGTCCTACATAACAATAGTTTGATTTCTTCCAGCAAAGAAATAAATACTAAGAGTAGTGGTTTTGTAAAGGAATAAAATATCTACAATTTTTCTCCAGAAATAGGGAATAAAAATCCACCCAAGCAGATATTTCATGTCCAAGAAACATGATAAGACCATACCACCAGAAATGTAAGATACAAACAGATCAATTAGGCTATGCTTAAAGCTGAAAAACTATCATAAAAATTGAATCCCAGATGTTCATTTCGTAAGAATATAAGTCTTAAAGAGGATATGCAATATAATGTAACTATGAAATGTAGATACTGAAAAGAACCTAAAAGGTTTGTAAAACCTTTAAACACCCCATACTTTGCATCAATAATTTGTCTCCCAAATTCATATTTGGTGTGTAAAATATATTAATAGGCCCCATAGGGAGCAGAGTCCATGCAAACAGAGAGTAAAGATCCAAAAGTCTAGTTTCTTGATGGACCTAAACAGGGACCACATTGCACAAAATGCTAAAAGCGTAGGCCCTGAATTTCTTATATACCGTGTTACACTCTTAAATGTGCCCAGCAAGGGACTAAGGATGTTATAGAGATTTAAAAAATATATACCACTGGAAAGCAAGATAACATCAAAGCAAAGGATGGCCACATAGAACAGAAAACCAAAAAAAAAAAAAAAAATCATGCTTTCAGATTCAGAACATCTAGTGAATATAATTATCCATTATATATACAATGTCCAGACTTGTCACAGGTTGGTGATGAATTGTCCTGCAAAAAAGAGAGATAATAGATGGCAAATTTGCATAAACCGCATGCTAATGATGTAAGACAGATACCTGCGGAAGCATAAACCCGGGTGATACATGACCCCCTCTCTTGATGAAGGAATCCCACTTATAGATATACCCTCCCATAAGGTTGATTAATCTTGACACTTACCCCTTATAAAAGCCAGAATAAACTATAAACTAAATAAAAATATGTATATATATACCTGGGGAAGGCTGCTTAAGTGCATTTTCTTGTACTGTTGCCCATTTCTTCTCCCACTCTTTTACAATATCCTCCATTGAGCTCTGAAAAGAAGAAATGGTCATTTATTTAGTAACAACAGAACTTCAGAATTAAACAACAAATATTGTGGTTATAAATTGAATAATATATAGTTAAAACTGCAATCACACCAGTTCCTTCTTATTATTATCCTACTTGTCCAGAAAAGCAGACTTAGATGCTTCTTTATCTGGTCTAGCTTCAGGCTCCTTGTTGGATTCTTCCTCCCAACCATCAGATCTCCAAGATTGATAAGTTTCTATTGAAGCTTGAAATTGCATATTTTGCAGCTCAGATCTCAGTTTATCCTCAGTTTCATCCATTTCCTGTCATACAAAAAGGAAGAAAAAAAACAATTCAATTGATATAATCAAATTACGAAAAGATACCTCTAAAAAATTCACAAATTTTTCTGAAGAAATTGTGAATCAAATTGATTTTTCCCCCCTCCTTATGACATCTTATTTTAACAATCTCCAATTTGGCCAAAAGTACACTCTTTGTGAGAGAACATGTTGAGATTAATTGAATGTGAGTCCTAACATCTAACTTCCTCTGTAGTAAAACTGCCTCCTGTACTTTTTCATGTAATTTATGCTCACAATTTGATATCGCCTTCTCATATGCAGCATTTTCTTCCTGCAGTGTCTCCTCTCTAAGTTGGGCCTGCCCATCAGAGATGCCACAACATATAAATCAGAGAAAATTAGCATGCTGCCATTTGCTAGAAATTTTGAAAATTTCTCATAAATTACTGAAAATTAGACAGAAGAGATTGATTGTTGCTTGTTTAAATATGTATGTATATATATACGTGTTGTGTATATATACGTGCGTGCGTGCGTGTGTGTGTGTGTGTGTATTATATTATATTATTGAACTAGAAAGCGCAAACGCAATAGCACAAATCCAACAGAATTGCAAATCCATTTGGATAAACGCCTTGGAACCATAAGAATGCAATCGAGATTCAATGATTAGCGTGGATAAAGTCCCTGAATTTGAAGAATCAAAATTGAACCGAAACACCCAGAACAAGCAAAACCCATGAAATTCAAAAACAAACCTGTTAAAGGGTAGTAGAGTGAGCATTCAATTGGAAAGCGAGAGCAGCATTGAAGCACGAGTGTGGGCATGGAGTTGAGGGAGGCTTTGGGAAATGTCAGGAGGAGGGAGTCTCAGCCGTATATCCTTAATCGAACGGCTGAGAGAAGATGCCTTCTGATGCAATTCCTGAAGGTATTTTGGTTGCTCCGGCGAGAATATGATTGGGATATCATATCCGTCGCTTTGCACAGCGCCACCGCCCACGACGTCTGTTGCCCATGCTAGTAAACCAGCCATGTCTCCTCTCTCTCTGTCGTCAATGGTTAAGGCTCGCTGAACACTTAGCTCCTATAGCAGCTAACCATATAACGGTTTTCTTTTTCCTTAATGATACAGTAAGTCGGGACATGGGATCATTGCTAACTGTAGCTTAGTGAATTCTTTTAACACACCCCGTGTTTTCTAATCACGTCTTTAGGTGTGTGAGGCATCGATGTGTGGTCAGAAAATATGGGTGTGCCGAAACAATTGACCATATGAACTATTAGTAGTTGCAAGTTAAGTGGACCAACCCAGTCCTACTTATGCCTGGTGTAGATTTAGCTCTGATTTGGGCCAACAAGCCATCAAGCCAGCTTAAAGTTCATTTTTTTCGAATTTTTTCTGATTTTCTTTCTAATTACGAGTAGGGATGAGTAAAATTTAATTAACCGATCAAAACTAACTGAACTGAAAATAAATTAGTTTAGTCAGTTAGTTATGGTTTTTAAATTTAAAAAATTTAGTTAATGTCGGTCGATTTCGATTTTACATTTTTCCTAATCGATAAAAACCGAATCGACTAACTAAAATATTATAAACTTTAATGTTTTCATATACCATGTTAATTAGTGATTCAGTTATTTTATTGATTGATTAAGTTATTCAAATATTGTTATTTTGATGTATAAAAATAATTATATATTACTAATTTAATATTACTTTAGTCTTGTGTAAATATATTTATTGAATATAGTAGTTTTTTAGTAATGAAATTAAAAAAAAATGTTATTTTTGTTATGTATAGACATTTGTTTATGTTAATTTTGCTTTCTCCAAGCATTTGTGCATATTTTGGAATTAGCTTCCATAAATATCTTTATATATTTTTAGGTTTGTTATTGATATTTTTTTGTTTTACTTATATGATTCTTAGTAAGATATCATACATATTTTTATTATGTATAAATATTTGTTTATGTTAATTTTGCCTTCTCCAAACATTTGTGCATATGTTTAGAACCAAAAGAAGTTAGCTTCCATAAATATCTTTATATATTTTTAAGTTTGTTATTTATGTATTTTGGTTTTACTTATATGATTCTTAGTAAGATATCATATATATTTTAAAAAAAACTTATTTTAACTTATCTAATAGTTACATTCTTAATTTATGATAAAATAATTAAATATATATTTCAAGTAGACACAACACAAAAATATAAACAAACGTTTTTTTTTTTTAAAAAAAAAAATATTACTGTCGGTTAACTATTAACTGATCGAAACTGACCGCTTAATCGACTAAAACTGAACTGTCGGTTTAAAGGTATAGTCAGTCGGTTATCAGTTTGACTAAATTACACAATCGGTTAGTGTCGATCAATTAAAAATATAATCAAAACCGATCATAACTAACCGACGTTCACCCCTAATTTACGAAAAGTTGTTGAATTTTATATAACTTAAACTTTTAACTAGCTTAAAGAAATCTTAGATACAGTTGTACAGAGAAAGTTACTAGCTTATTTAGGTCATTAAGTTAATATAGTTGTTTGAGAAACTAAAAATAAAAAGAGATTATAATATCTAAAAGTTAACTTTCAAAACATTACATGAAATAATGCTTCAATTTTGAAACTTAGCTACCAATTAATTTTTCTTATTTTTATCTTTAATTTTTCATCAAATAACAATATTCATCCCTTACACATTTAGTCTTAACAACTCAATTCATTCTCTCTCTTTTACATAGTATCTCATTTCTTTTTCCTCTACCATTTTCTTCCTCTCCTCCCTTTTGTCTTTCCCCTCATTTTCTTTCTTTCTCACAAACTTAGTTTTTTATTATTTAATTAATAAAATGATAATAAATAAATAATAAAAAGTCAATTATTTAATAAATAAGAAAAATAAAGTATATTTAGTTTTAATATTATATCAACATAATATTATATATCTTTTTTAGTTATTTAACACATTTTAACTAATTATATAATTAGTTTTGTCAAACAATTAAAATTTAATTAATTAACTACACAATTATAAGTTTTTAACTACATCTAATTTCACGGCTTCATATTACAATTTCGCAACCTTCAACTAATAGGAACAAATAAACCCTTAACTCAAGCATTCAAATTTAGTATACTCACATCTCGTATATTGTAAAGTAAAAACCTCACACCATGGGGGACATAATAGTTTTAGGATAATTCCACCTTAAAAAGAAATCTTAATTCCACAACAAACTGCTTTAAACCTAAAGTTCACCCATATTTTACAAATAAAAAAGAAATCACATTGAGATAAACTAATCAATCACAATCATGATATCATAAGGACTCTCACACAATTAGGAAACTCACAATAATTAGGAAACATCTTAATTTACAATTTAAAATATAAATAAATATATTTTAGAATAATTCCAAAAACACAGAAAGCCTATTCCATAAAAATTTGCTGTTAACCTAAAAACACCTGGAATGAGTTCACCCATTATTTACGGATATATTTTTTTAAAAAAAAAAGTTGGGTAAGAACTCTCATATAATTAGGAAACACATAATATACAATTTTAAATATAAATAGATGTGTTTTAGGTAATCCCAAATCACAGAAACCCTAATTCGATGAGAAACTGCTTTTAACCTAAAAGCAGTAGGACTGAGTTCACCTATCAATTGAGAGCAGTGAGAAACAGAGAGACAAAAAAAGAGAGAGTAGGTAAAGGGAGAATAGAGCGAGTCAAAGAGTGCACAAGGTGCCACTGAATAGAGCATTAGCAAGGTATGATTTCTCTATTTCTTCCTCTTTGAATAAAGTATGGAATGTAAGTGTTCAACCTTTTAGTAATCCTTTGCAGTCAATCTGAGAGAGGTCAATATTTAAGGGATTAAATTCCATTGCCTTTTCTTTAAAATAAGCATAAAAGAAATTTGAGATGGTTAGGGATTAACAGTTGCTCTGGAGATAAATCTTTCTTAGTTTCTTTCCT
This sequence comes from Bauhinia variegata, assembly GCA_022379115.2. Lineage (NCBI taxonomy): Eukaryota > Viridiplantae > Streptophyta > Magnoliopsida > Fabales > Fabaceae > Bauhinia > Bauhinia variegata. The sequence continues at coordinate 17,071,720 of CM039428.1, read as the reverse complement.
TTGTGATGATTTATGTATCTGCTTTGAAATTCCACTATCATGTGTGATCTGGTAATGTCTCTTCTATTGTGCTACGATGATAGATAGTGCATTGAACTTTGATTATTTTACTCGTTGCATAATTGCATTTTATATATTTACTGCTATTGTGCCTCAAATCAAATTGTCTCTCATGGAGAGTTAAACGGAATGCGCCTATTGTGACAAATGCATTTACAGGTTATGTGTTGCTGAGATATTTTATTTAATTGGATTTGCCTAATCATACATATATCAACTTTTAAACTTTAAACCTTAACACTAATTCTAAATATTAATCTTAAAATTTTAAATTTTAAAACCTTAAACTTTAAATTTTATACGAAAGAATGAGGATAATATTACAATTAAAAAGTAATTAATGCAATGATCCATTTATTTATTACAATTTTATATTCTCAATGAGACTTGTTAATAGTTATTGTATACCTAAGGCACGCAATAAAAGATTGTATTTTCTATTATTATTGATCCTTCTTCTGTCCATCATTAACTTCTGAATTTTCTTTTCTGTTATGTTCTTCTCTTAATTACTTGAAAAGTAAAACTGCCTTCATCCCATACTTGGCATAAGAATTTCTTTATTGGATTATTGACATTCACATTTAACCCTTGCCCATCCCAAGTTTCCCTTCAACTTCATCCAACACTATTTCTATGTTCCTGACTCCTAGCTTACATCTTCTATTTTAAAATGTGTCCTACAAAATAATAAACTTTAATTTCCTATCTTAATTAAAAAAGTTTATTGGTTAAAAGTAATAAAATAATGGCACATTCTATACTTATAATATTACTATATTATTTTCAAACAATTTTTTTTTATCTGAGAATATGTAACAAATTTTAAAACAAAGGATATTGTCACGTTGAATTTTGAAGGGGTGATGAGATTATATTTATAGAACGTTATTAAATTATTATCGGATAGAAAATCATGTGATAATTTCTTCTTCTTTTTTTTTTTTTTCTGGATTGGTGTGAATGCATAGAATGACTAATAAATCCAATTTTCTTTTCAGAATTCTCCCTGGAAACACAACAAGCACTGAGTATGGCACACCAATGGGCAGATGACCTCTCCCAATTCCCGCAAGCTCAGTACACTGGGCTCCCAAATCCCTTCAAGTTCTTCTCCAGAAACCTCTCAGCTCCATTCCCCACTAACTCCTTCTTCCAAAACTTTGTTCTCAAAAATGGCGATCAGCCGGAGTATATTCACCCATATCTTATTAAATCTTCACGATCCTCGCTTTCTATCTCATACCCATCTCAATTTATCAGCCCTTCTTCTATCTGCCAGGTTTTCAATGCTGATCTTACCATCTCTGCTTTAAGGAAAACAAAGCCAGACTCGGGAAGGCATGTAATCTCTTCATACAGTGATCTCAGCGTTACTCTGGACATTCCTGCTTCCAATCTGCAGTTCTTTCTGGTAAGGGGAAGCCCCTATGTGACTGCCTCTGTAAATGAACCTACCCCACTTTCCATCATCACCATCCATGCTATTCTTTCCTTTTCATTCAATGATTCACTTACTAAGTACACCATTCGGTTCAACAATGGTCAGACATGGCTTATATATTCTTCTTCGCCAATTAATTTTAGTCGCACCTGTTCTGGGATTAATTCTAAAGTATTTTTTGGCATAATACGTGTTGCTGTATTGCCGGATGACAACCTGAATTCTGAGGCAACCCTTGATAGATGTAGTTCTTGTTACCCAGTTTCGGGGGATGCGGTATTTAGGGAACCATTCACCTTGAAATATAATTGGACAAGGACAGGGTGTGGAGATTTGCTAATGTTGGCACATCCCCTTCATCTTAAGCTTCTGTCTAAAAGGGATTCTAATGTTATTGTTTTGGATGATTTCAAGTATAGGAGCATTGATGGCGCTCTTGTTGGTCTTGTTGGAGATTCATGGGCATTGAAATCAAACCCTATTCATGTACCTTTTCATTCAACGAGACCACTGGCAAAAGGATCATCTGGGGAAATTGTCTCATCTCTTCGCAGAGATGTTGAGGGTCTGGATTCCTCTGCAATAACCACCACTTCATCATATAATCATGGGAAATTGATTGCAAGAGCAGCAAGGTTGGCATTGATAGCGAAACAGGTTTTATGTCCGGAAGTGCTTCCAAAAATTGAACAGTTCTTGAAGGAAACTATTGAGGCATGGTTGGATGGAACTCTCGTCGGGAACGGTTTTCTATATGATGGTAAATGGGGAGGTATTGTTACCTCAGATTTGGCTGACGATTTTGTGTTTAGTATTTACCATAATCACCATTCTTATTTGGGATACTTCCTTTATGGAATTGCAGTTCTTGTACATATTAACCCTACATGGGGAAGAATGTATAAGCCTAAAGTTTATGCACGTTTGGGAGATTATATGAACTTGAAGAGAAAACCAAGCTCAATTTATCCCCGGTTAAGGTGTTTTGACTCCTATAAGTTGCATTCTTGGGCTGGAGGGTTAACTGAGCTTGCAAATGGAAGGTATCAACAGAGTTGGAGTGAAGCTGTAAATTCATATTATTCGGCAGCCTTGTTGGGTAATGAGTATGGAGATTCGGGTCTAATGGTCGCTGGAGTGACACTCACCTCATTTGAAATCCGTGCGGCTCAAACTTGGTGCCAAGTGAAATTGAAAAGTAAAGTGTATGGTGAAGATTTTTCAAAAATTAATAGTGCAGTGGGTGTTATGTGGAGTAACAAGAGAGATAGCAGAGTAGAGTTAGGGTTTGTACCTGGCGATTGGAGAGAGTGCAAGCTTAGCAATCAGGTTCTACCTTTATTGCCAATTACTGAAGACTTGTTCTGTAATGTCAGTTATGTCAAAAAACTTGTGAATCGGACAAAGCCTACTTTGCATATGGATAAGTGGAAGGGGTTTGCTTATGCTTTGGAAGCAATTTATGATAAAAAATGTGCATTAGAAAAGACGAGAAGCTTGAAGGAATACGATGAAAGTAACTCGTTAACTAATCTCTTGTGCTGGATTCATACTAGAGGGAGTTAATTAAGAAGAGAAATTTACTACTAAAGAGTGACAATTCTATAACATGATCAGTGCTTGCTGTATATCCATAATTTATAGTGAAGAGACCTGCAAAGTTTCATCTTTGTCTCTTTGGTAATTTCTGCAGCAAATCTTTGCCATTCTTGTCTTTATAATTATTTTTTTTCTTCGGAGGGCTAAGAACAGTTAATGAATTATGAAACCCGCTATTGGAGGCTTAGAGAGAGAGAGGTCAGCCATCCTGTGGCCTGTCAGGATGGATTGTTTACATCCCCATACATACCAAAGTTTGACTTCAGGAATGTAATTACAAAAGTTGAACTTTGGGATTTCTTTTAACATTCTAATTTCTATTCTCATTCCAATTTTTTTTTTTAATTTTCATTTAAAATAATAAAATTATTTATGTGAATAGTTATATTATTTTCTCTTTCACTCATCTCTCGATCTATATTGATGGATTATAAATAATAATTACAGATTATATTTAGAATATTCAATAGCACTTACTTATTATATATAATTCAGTAGCTTAAATATATAAACTTGATAAATTTAAAAAATTTACAACACTATATCACACAATTGTAGATTATATAATTATATGGATTATATATAATACAAAATTTATATATCAATGACATTTAAAAATTGTATATAATCTAAAAATTTAAAATATAAACTTGTAAAATTATAAATTATTTAAAATTTATAACATTACAAAATATCATTATGGACTATTCAATAATCACAAAAGTTTGAGGTAGGAAGAAAGGAAAGAAGATTCAAATAGTCAGAACAGTTCCAAATGGAGTACAATAGAAAAAAAAAAAAAAAAAAAAAAAGATGCACAAAAACTAATGTCTTGTTTTAAAGAAAGGACTAATATGATGGATCTGAATCAACCCAAGTTATTGATTTGGTTTTAAATAGTGGATTAATTTTAATACTTCAATTTTAATTTCAACACCCCCTTCCTCCGAAAGTTCAAGGGGTGTGAATATTGAAATTGGGGGTGCAAAAAATAACCACATCTAAATAGGCTTTTAAACCAACGTAACTCAACCCACAGGGTAGCTGAAAAGCAGAGTTGGCAAGCGAAAAGAGGGGAATGGTAAAAAATGGATAAAAGCATGGTTGCCCAATAAACTGAAGTATATACCTCTTCTTATTCTTAATATTGTGCGGTTTTTTAAAAAGAAAAAAATTAGTTTACTTTATAAGTGATATATTTAAAAAATAAATTTTTTTATATTAATTATTATATATAAAAGAATAATTATTACAAATAAGCTCAATAAACAAGGAAGAGTTATCTTTGGCACAACAGAGTAACACCTCGTCTTTACATCTACCATGAAACATGGAAATTCTATTTAAATAAACAACAAAGGCCAACTCGTCTTTTGGAAGAACATGGCTTCTGAGAGTCTGCATGCAATGGATGAAAGTTTGTTAGTAGTTGAAGATTCTCTTTAAAAGTTTTGACAAATGCAGTGGTCTCGCCACCTTTTTAAAACGAAAATTTTTAAATTTGTGACGCTTAAAATTAACTCTCTGGTCCGTGTGTTTTTACTTATTTCTAATTAGTTGGATATATAGTATAATATGTACATTCTTTTTTATGGAAAAAGATTAAAATGAATTATTTAATTATTGTAATGTATAAGAATAAAATTTAAAATATTTAATTTTTTTATGAAAATTAAATATAAAAGTTATTTTTTTTTAAAACATGTGAATTAATAGACCAAAAGAAATTGTAAGTAAGATAAAATATAAGATAAGATAAGTTATAATTATAATAATAGTGATAGCCTTTTTTTTTTTTCTTCAAAATTAGAGAAACCTTATTTTAGCTGAGTACTCATTTTGTGGGTGTGTGCTGCCATAGTCCACACGAAGAAGCGTTAATTTCCTGTAGAATTGGAGTCTCCAAACTATCATTCAGCTCCTGAAAATGTTCCTTAATTGAGGTTGTAGGTAAAAATCTCATCTTTTTCAGCTTTTGGGTTCTACCTTCTGCTCGTTTTGGCGATCGACTATGCTGCATTTGGCCTATTCTAAAGTGGAGTAAGCGAGTAGCGAAATCTGGGTTGTAATAGTAATGATGTATATTTGATTGTTCTTTTGCTAACTTGGGTTGTTCCATCCAGTGTGAATTTGTGTCCTTTGAGGATTATCAAGTAATGGGTCTTATAAAAATATCATCTTCTGTAATGGGTTTGATGGAATTAGCTTTTAGAATTGGGAATTCTTTGGAGTATTGATTCTTTCGGCACTTTGTTGTTTTAGAGTGAGGATTTGACCTGACCTTGACTTAGATATTTGATCAGGAACGTTTGGCTCCTTTATGCTTGTGGGGAAAGAAAGGAGATTTGATTTCTACGAATTTTGTTTAGTAGTAATGGAGGTGGTTTAGTACATTCTGTGTTTAAGGGAAGATTCCTAATAGTGATGGCTACGGAATCTCCGAATTCTTCCCCTTTTTGCAGTGCCACCAACTTCTGATGGTGGTGTTTCTGCCTCACCACCACCTCCTTCTTCACCTTCACTTATAGATTCTTCTATCACATCTCCACCTCCCAGTTCTTCTCAGCCTAGTCAGACCACTGCTAGCTCTTAGCCTTCATCTCCTTCTGACCATTCAGCTCCTCCAATGGCAGGGCCTGCAGCCCCTCCTCCACTTCCAGCCACACCGCCCCCAACCTCTCCACCGCCATCGCCACCAGATTCTCCACCACCATCGCCACCAGCATCTTCACCACCATCACGTCCGGCATCTACCCCGCCGTCACCTATAACATCACTCCCACCATCAGCTACTGCTGCCCCTCCTCCTAACGAGACTTCACCTTCCCCTCCAGATTTATCCCCACCACCTGCAGTAGCAGGTTCTCCCCCTCCCCAACCCTCGGATGTACCCCCTGCCGCAGTTCCACCTCGCTCTCCCCCTAATTCACAGTCTCCTCCCCCTCCTGCTGATGTCCCAACACCACCATCATCCAGTTCCCCACCTCCACCACAGGGAAAGCCACCGAAAAGTACTCCTTCCCCTCCTACAGTTACTCCTCCTCCATCTAGTTCTCGAGCTCCTCCTTCCACAAATGCTCCACCTCCGGCCAAATTGCCATCATCTCCTCCTTTGGCCCCTTCCACACCTTCGTCCTCTTCACCACCGCCGCTTTCTTCACCTGCTTCTCCAACTAATTCATCTACTACTGGGGGCCCAACTGCATCCCTACCCTCTATTCCAACAGAAAAACCCACTGCTAAATCAACTAATGACAGTGATATGACCACAAATGCCCCATCTGGAGGAGGGTTAAAAAATGAAGGAGTTGTGGCTATTGGCATAATTGTTGGTTTTCTCGTCATCAGCCTTCTTGTTATGGCCATGTGGTTTGTACATAAAAGAAAGAAGGGAAGTAGATCAAGAGTTGACTATACTGGACCGTCTCCATTTTCCTCTTCCCAAAGTTCAGGTATTTCTTCGAACACCAACCCTTGGGAAAATGCATGCCGTTGTCCTTGTATGCTCTTTCCTTTCTAGCAAAAAATATTTGTGATTCAGTTAAATACTAAAGGATATCCTCAATTTGACCTGAACCTGAACTATGGGTTATCTGGTAATGTATAGGATTCTGGTTGCTGGATCTTAAAGTCATCATAACAAATTGTGGTTATATTAGCTTGTTCATTAATCATCATTGCCATTAACCATTTGCTTTTTAAGATGACAATCCTATAGTATGAAGTCATTTTAATTGTTTTTTTAGGAAATCTGTAATTTAATTGTTTTCAGACATTACATTATATCTTGCTATGATCAGGCAAATATGACCAATACTTTTAAGTGGAAATTTTAGTTTAGGTTCTTTATAATTACTTGTAGAAGATACAAACTTATTATTCTGTAATATGACCTAAACTAATCTAGCAGCAGTTTTTGCTCAGCCACTTGTTGTTTTATTTCCTTTTCGTTCTGTGCTTCCCTGCATAGTTAAGCAAATCATTATGTGTATGATTTCGTTTTCTTTATGCCTTAACTTGCATTATTGAAGTTCTATTGCACTCTTTGTGTTTGGTTTTTGATGTCTTTATAATTCATTTTCCCCCAGTAGACTAACTGTTCTTAAAATTAATCTTTTCTTCTAGATAACTTATTCTTAAGGCCACAATCTCCATCTCCCTTTTTGGGTAGGGCCTCTGGCAATGATTATATTTATTCACCATCGGAGCCAGGTGGAGCAGGTAATTCAAGGTCATGGTTCACTTATGAAGAACTCGTCCAAGCAACAAATGGTTTTTCAGCAAATAATCTGTTGGGAGAAGGTGGGTTTGGTTATGTCTACAAAGGTCTACTCGCAGATGGAAGAGAAGTAGCTGTGAAACAACTCAAAGTTGGCAGTGGACAAGGGGAGCGTGAGTTCAGGGCAGAAGTTGAGATAATAAGCAGAGTACATCATCGCCATCTGGTTTCTTTGGTTGGTTACTGTATATCTGAGCATCAAAGATTGCTTGTCTACGATGTTGTTCCCAACAATAACCTGCATTACCATCTCCATGGTAAGATATATGTATATTTTTATCAAATAACAAGTTTGAAAATATGTCAACACAAGTTTACATATAAGAATATTCAATAAGTTTAATATCTTCATGAAGTAAATAATACAAAAAATTATTTATGAAGTTCTTTTATGACGAGCCCTTTTGATTTCACCTACTTTTTATATTTCAGATATGATCATACAGGAAGTTGAAAATTTAATGCTTCATTTATGTTATCATTATTGCTCAATGTTTTGGTAGCATTACATAGTTGTATTCCTTTAATCTATTCTCGTTTAGATTTACATTGGACCTGGATTTTAGAATCCAATGTGGGTTATTGTGGGAGTTCCAGTAAAACTTCTGTTGCCAAGTCATGCTTTAGGTTCAGAGCAGTGCAGTTTCTCATCTGGGTTTTAATATAATGTGTGACCTGTTTATTTTGAAATTTGCAGGTGCAAACAGGCCAGTTTTGGATTGGGCAACCAGAGTCAAGGTTGCTGCTGGTGCAGCTCGAGGAATAGCTTACCTGCATGAAGACTGTAATTTTCTTCATTCTATTTCAATTTTCTATATCGCAGATTGAATGCTTTGAAAATGGTGAACTATGGCATTTTCCATGGTATTATGATTTTTTTTTTCTTTGTGCTTGAAGGATATCCTTTTACAAATATTTTGACTTTGTAAAATGAAGATAATTTTCTTTGAACAAAAGTTCAGAGATCTGAACAAACCTAAGTAAAGTTTTCAAGCAAGAACATAGAATTCTTTGAAAATCATGTGACCACAATCAAGTTGCTAACACTGCATTGTGTTTTAAGGTTGATCTTTCTTTGATTATTTTTTTAATAATGTATATTATTGTAATATCTTCTTTCACTGTATATCCAACCTTCTCAGTCACTTTTTCTATTAATTAATTTTTCAGGTCATCCACGCATTATTCATCGAGACATTAAGTCATCAAACATCCTTCTTGACAACAACTTTGAAGCTAAAGTAAGCCACTTGTATAATCTGAATATAAAATTTTACTTTAATTTGAATGATCTTTCTTGAGAACTGGTTACACTATGAAAATATAACTATCAGTAAATGACTAAATATTTCCAGTATATACAAAGCACATAGCCCGCTCTGCAGCTTTAGCAACAATATATACATATATATAGTTTTTGTTTCTAGTTTTAATATCTTTTTTCCCATTTAACCAACAGGTTTCAGACTTTGGGCTAGCAAAGTTAGCATTGGAATTGGATACAAATACACATGTAACCACACGTGTGATGGGAACCTTTGGGTAGGTAGCTCCTGTGTAGTTAATCATGTTTTATTAAGTGTATACTGATAGAATCCTACAGTTTTACTTTTAGTTTGTAGTCTTTAATCTTTGTTTATCCTTACTGGAACGGGTGTATCACATTTACCATTATCTTATTACCGTCTTATTATTCTGTCAGAGTAGTGATTGCATATCTGTAGTAAAAAAATTGTATAAAAGAAGAAGCTGGGTCAGACCTAGGAGTAGAAAGTTGTGTTACTATGGTCTACTAGTTTTTCCAACCCTTATTGGGAAGCCTTATCAATCATTTAATGTGATTACATTTTGAGATTTAAACTTACATGTTCATATTCCAATCTTGATCTTTGGTCCTTCCATATGGATTTGTATATTCATTTTTTGGGCCAAAGTGGCTTGGTTCAGTTGGTAAAGGGATTCAGTTTAAGGCTCTGCAAGTCTGATCACATGCAAACAAAAATGATTTGGATATGCTGCAGTTATTGCATTGTAAAAGCAACTTCTCAGCCGTTGGATGAAGCTGCAATTGCAATGACAATCTCATCTAACGGCTAAGAAGCTGCTACTGTAGAGAAGTAACTGCAACAAATCCAAATCTAGCGAAAATCTTGCTTGGTGAGCAACCTTATCTGGGAGATCCCTTGGTGCCTAGGGGCTAGTTGTGTAGCCTCTTCTATTGACAAAAAAGGCCTTAAGGTCTCTGGGTGGACCTTTGTTTGGCCCCTTATGGGGACATGCTCTCCATCCTGTTTGTATTTAGAGTAACCTATACTTACTACCATCCTCTGTATCATTTAGCATGTTAATTTATTTCAAGTTTGACATCTAGTGTCTTTTTTAACAAATGAAGTCAAGTTCTGTGTATATATCTGATGGAAAGATTATCTGAATTCCAGGTATATGGCACCGGAATATGCTGCAAGTGGGAAATTGACTGAAAGATCTGATGTTTACTCCTTTGGGGTTGTGCTCTTGGAGCTAATTACAGGTCGGAAACCTGTAGATGATTCTCGGCCAGCCGGCGATGAGAGCCTAGTTGAATGGGTGAGTTGATAGTAAGATTTAACATTGCTTTCTTTTACTTTTTCTTATCTTTTGGTATTTATTAGGGAGATTTAATATATCTCTAGATATCATAGCATAATAACAAATGAAATTGAACCCTTGAATTGTTCATTCTATACATAAGGAAACTTGATTTTTCAGGCTCGACCTCTGTTAGCCAAAGCACTTGACAATGAAAATTTTGAAGTATTGGTTGATCCAAGGCTTGAGGAGAGTTATGATAGAATCGAAATGTTTCGAATGATCGAGGCAGCTGCGGCTTGTGTACGTCATTCTTCTGCAAAACGGCCGCGAATGAGTCAGGTAAGTTTGTTCTCTTAACTTGTAGCATCCAACTCCATCAGGAATTGCTGAGCTATACACATGCATCATTTGCAATAACAACGGAATCACTGAGTGGGAATGGGGTATGGTTACGCCCAGAGATATTCCAACCCATATCGAAACTATAAAATATCAAGTTATTGAAAATAAATTTTTTAATCAATCAAGAGCAGTGTTGTCAATGCAAACATGGCTTGGCATGGCGGTAGGCTTAAATATGATGGTGTTTAGTTGATTTTGTGTTATTATTATCACTGATATTATTGCTGCTATGTTTGTTATTTGGTTTTGATATAGTCAATTTTATAGATTTTTTTTTTTTTAAAAAAAAATCGGCCATGCATTCAAATAATGGCTGCCATGGCCTTTTTGCTCTTGCCACCTTGAACTGCCATTAGCCATTGACAACACTGATCAAGATAGAGAGTGGACCAAGAAATGTGACATAAGATGTTATCTCGGGACTCGGCCACACCCTCCATAGCACTCACTGATATATCTATACCAGGGATGCTAACTGCTAATGCTTGATTCTGCAACATGACTTGGCAGGTTGTGAGGGCTTTAGATTCCTTAGATGAACTTACAGATCTCAACAATGGAATGAAACCAGGCCAAAGTTCAATCTTTGATTCTGCACAGCAAATCCAATCTGCACAAATCAGAATGTTTAGGAGAATGGCTTTTGGCACCCAAGATTGCAGTACAAGTTTCTTCAATGATTCTCACAGTAGCTGGGGAAGTAGAGATAGCGGAAGCCAAAGCATAATTTTCCCCCAAAATAGATCTTCAAGGAGTAGAGAGCAAGAGAATCAAAGCAGTTTCTTACCCCAGAAAAGACCTGATTCTGGATCACGGAATGGATGAGTTGGACACATTTTGATACACATGGTTACCAATTAGAGCATTTCTTGATTTAGAAATTTTAGGCTTTCTGTATATCTCATAACATTTTTTTTTTTTTTTTTTCACACCATTTTTCTTGCTATGCCTCTATGTTCTTTATTGAGGTTATTTGTAATAGTATTGTATTTATCAATGTTATTATATGATGATACCATGATTGTTAATCATATGGGCAGCAAATATGTGTATATATATTAGTTATATGATAGTAAAATTTTATTATTATTATTTATGCTCAAGGTTTTCACACTATTGGCATGAGACTAATATCGCAATAATTTATAAATTTTTCCTACAACACACCTTTTGATATATCTTGGGATGAAGAGAAAAAGAGGAAAACAAACAAAACGAAGAAAAAACTTAGTAACAGTTAAATATTTCTTTTTATCTAATAATTATATACTTAGTCTTCTATTTTTTCTTTCTAAATTTTTTATTTCCTTTATTTTTATAAGTTTCTCCTGCAATTTTTTCTTATTTATCTCCGTTTTCAATTTTTGATTTGATTTTTATATGACTTTTTTTTTATATTAAACATTTATTTATTATTTTAAATTTTAAAGATATTTACCATTTAAAACATAGCCCAAAATAGAAGAATAATTGATAATTCATACAAATAAACGAAATAAACTTTATATATTTTATGTTTTGAAAACGAAATAAAGGAAATAAACATTTTGAAAACCTGTTCAAAAAAAAAGTTAAATTGATGAATTTAAAATTTGTTTTTTTAGTTTCAATTTTTATATATTTTATGTTTTATATTTGTGTAAAATAAAATTTAAAAAAATTAAGGTATTATCCTCATTTCTCGGATTAATCCATTCCCAAGGCCAAGGGGTGCAGCTTCCATTCTGCAGAGGTTAGTCCCACCTTGACTTGTAAAGAAAAAGCCGGGCACCTTCCTGTCCAGGTCTACGACATAAACGCACCGTACGGCGTCGTACGCCTTTGATCTCAAATTGACGGTGTAGTCAGCGAAGCCACACTCTAGGTAGTAGTGTCTAGTCGAAGCAACGAGACGCCATTTCTTATCAGAAGCAACAGCAAAAAGGGTTCTTGGTTCCATTGACAAGAAGAAGAAGCAGAAGGAGCAGATTGCAGAGAAAGTGAAGGAAAATGGGGGAAGAAAGAGAGGATCCGCAGAAGCTGAAGCAGATAGCGGCGGCGGCATACGGCTACGAGAACGATCCAAGATGGGCTGATTACTGGTCCAATGTCCTCATCCCTCCACATATGGCTTCACGCTCCGACGTTGTTGATCACTTCAAGCGCAAGTTCTACCAGCGTTATATTGTATGCACTCCATTCTTAATTATTCATTAAACCCATAATCTAAACACACTTTAGCCTCTCATTCGTTGAATTTTGATTCTTGTGCATGCGTGTTCTTGTTCTAAGAACTGTAAATTATAGTCTTTATCTCGTGGTTATTGATGTTTGCTTTGTAATTATATTGTATGCACTCCCTTCTTAATTATTCATTACACCCATAATTTAAACACACTTTAGCCTCTCATTCGTTGAATTTTGATTCTTGTGCACGTGTGTTCTTTTTCTAAGAACTGTAAATTATAGTCTTGTTCAAGAATTGTAAATGGCAATCGTTGAATCACATTTGGGCTATGTTTTTATTTTGTTCTCCAGTACTTGTCATCTTAGATTAGATATTTTGGGTTGAGATTATTCTTGTTGGCCTTCCTTTCTCCCTGTACAGTCGATTTATTTGAGTGAGTCACGTGCTGTTGGTGCATTTCTACTCTGTTTCTTATTTGCTAAGTCGTATGCTTTTGTTGGTACTTTGGCTAGATTATATATTGTTATTTGGCTAAAGATTGATGGTGAGAATTGATTTAGTTAAATTTTTATTTACTACTCATGGTGCTTCTGATTTACTGCCAATAAATTGAGTAGTTTTTTATATAAATTGGTCAATAATATGTTTCTAAACTGCCTTGTTAGATATTCAGTATCTCATGTTTCCTTCCGCTTCCTGTAGAAGCTTCAGAATGTATATGTCAAGAGAATTAGAGAATTTGTTTCATTATAATTATAGTATTCCCAATTCTCTGATATTGAGCAGGATCCTGATCTTGTGGCAGAACCAATGTCTACTAGCAGTTCATCCCAGCCAGCACGACCATCATCTACGTCAGCATCACCACCACCACGAACAAATGATCAAGCTCGCACAAGAAACATGGGTACATATTCATTTTTGCTAGTCACCATAATATAAGTTTTTATGAAACATATCATACCTCGAAAAGGATATTCATTTGATTATTATGCATTTTAATATATATATTTTCATTTGTGTTAATTTGTTGTTTATCTTAATGATGTAGGATCAACTAATAGAACTTCAGGGACATCTGCAACATCTGGTCCTAATCCAACTCCTTTGCGTCCCACAATTCAATTTTCTATTAATGCTTGGGTATGGTGTTCTGACTGTGTTCTGACTGCTACAACACATGTTCATGCATTTTCTGAAATTTTTCGAAGAAGATTTTCCTTATGTATATGAATGTGCTAATGACCAACCTTTTTCCTTGGCCGGTCTCGCTGTCCATCTGGATCATATCTGTTGATGATGCTTCTATGTAAATCCCCAGGTGTTTGTTGTGGCTGTCCTTGCTGTCATTCCAATTTTACCTAGGAATCTTTCACATAGGGCTTATCGACTTGCTTTTATGGGTACCGCATGCTCTTCTGTCTACTCATTGTACTCACTATATGGGGTAAAATTTCCATTCTAATTTTGAAACTAACATTATCCCTTTAAAGCTTTCATGTACAGCTTTGACACATTATTTTGTGCAATTTCAGAAACCCAGAGCATGGAATTTGCAAGCCTTGCAAGCTTACTTTCAGTCAATAATTGCTACTAAAGATTTTATATACTTCTTATACTGCCTTTCATTTGTTACGTCCCATCTCTGCCTTAAATGTGAGTCATCCTGTTATAGTCTTGCTTGTTCCTTGACTTCCTGCTGAATAGCAGTTCATTTCCCTATGCTGTGTCCTTGTCTTGCCTTTGCATGATTTAACTAATCTTTGTTGCAGCTGCTTTGATTCCCATCTTATGTCGGGTGCTGGAATATGTTGCCAAGTTCCTGAGGCGTAATTTTAGCAGCTCCTCCTTGTACAGGTGAAACTTTAAATGACATTCTTTGATTATTTGGGTGACTGTGCTAGTTTGGATTCACTTAATGAGTGTGATTTAGCATTTTAAAATCTGTACGTTTAGTTAGCACTGGGGATTCTTGGTAGTCAGTTTAGTTTTCTGTTAGTGAAATTCTTATTTTAATCTTCTCTCTTCCTCTTGTGGCTTTTCATAAGAAAAACAGTTGGATATAGTATATATCTTTTTGAAATTTTACAATTTTAGAGGAAAAGGATGCATGAATAAACGGATTTTTGTTAATTCTTTTATTATTTAAATGTGCATTCAAAATAATAGAAATATGAACATTAAAGAACTGTCAGAAGCTATTTTCTTTTCGAAAAGGGAAAATGGGAGAGTGGGCTTGGGTGGGGGCAATTTTTCCTATTCTACTTGCTGGCGACTTCTACGTTTATCTGTACCATAAGATTTTGTGCAAAGAGGCAATATGCTTGGTGAGATGTGTTGTGTCAAACTTGTGGAAGAAAAAGGATTTGGGAGGGAAAAGATGTTCTAGTCTGTTACTTCTTTCTTCTTGCGCCCATTTGCTTCCAAATGCATGTCTCTCTAATGAAATGGAAATACTATTTTGAGGACCAGTAGACAATTCATTAGTGTGCCTGAGACCTTGTGCTATTGATTATTTTTGTTTCTTTTCTATCTGATTGCAAACTTTCTCTATTGGACATGAGTCTACTTTGGTTTTTTATGAGAATCTTCTTTAAGTTGCATTCGAGTAACGTTGCTTTCATTATTAATTTATTTTTTTGGTTGAATAGGAAATACTTGGAAGACCTATGTGTTTGGGTGGATTCAAATAATACGACCCTCAATATACTGACATCACACACTGAGATTGGACTTGGATTCCTTCTGATAATCTCGCTGCTTTCGTCTGTTTCTTAAACTTATCTACTTTTTCTCTTCCATGTTCCCACTGAGATTCATTCCCTGTAGATTCTTTTTATGATCAAGATATTTTTTACTCCATGTATCCCTTATACATCTTAGCTAAATATGCAGGTGGCAGCGCAACATAATACAAACATTTATATACTGGCAGGTTAGTCCTTTATTTGTGAATGTCCATTTATGCTTTGAACCCAAACTGAGTCATGTTATTAGAGCTATTGATTACCTTTGCGACCATGCACCCATGGCTATTTCACTTTGTGCTTGAGAATCTGAGATATCCTTGTACATCATAGCAGTAAATTGTAAACTGACCAAAGATTTTATCCAAGACGCTTTTCGTATGAAAAGCTAGTGTGTACAAGAAAAAACAAATTATAATCTAGAAGCAGTTGAAATTTTTCTCCAAAGACAGAAAGTGGGTAATAAAAAGAAAGAAACAACTGTATGAAGATTATGGTTCTGCTATATTCTGTCTTTCCTGTTTTATTTTATCCTATATTAAGCTTTATCAATTTGCTAAGAAGATTAGCAGAATATGCATTTGCAACAAACCTAAATAAATATACTATATACACTAAAGTATTAGGACAAAATGATCTGTTTTGTTTTTCAAATTCTTTTCTGCAGCTTTTGAAGCTCATGTATCATGCCCCTGTTACTGCTGCTTACCATCAAAGTGTTTGGGCTAAAATCGGGAGGGCTGTTAATCCACTCGTCCACCGCCATGCGCCATTCTTGAATACTCCTATATCTGCAGTCCAAAGATGGTGGTTGAGGTAGAAAGATCGGTTAGGAGGGCTTACAAAGACAAATCATTACACCTTGGATTTTCTGTCTACTTGGATTCCATGTTATTGACCTAGTAGGGATTTTGTTAACACAGAACAAAAGTAGCGTTGGGGTTGAATGATGATATAGATTCTATGAAAAATATCACTTTAGTACAATTTTCTGTAATGTTACAACTCTCCCATTATTCTATTTCCAATTAACAAATTCGGGAAGAAATTTTTAATTGACAAATTTCCAATTAATGGCAATGATCATACTTCTTTTCTTCTCCTTTTGTTGTAGGTAGTACAAGAACAATAAACTTTTAAATCGTGTGTTAGGACAGGAGCCAGACTCAAACTTAGAAGTCTTTGCTTTAACTCCTTGGAAATGGCTATACATACAACCAGAGTATATGAAACTTGGGGAATATTGTTCTGTAAACTGGTTAAATAGAGGTGAAACATTACAATTTTCATCATAACAGATCAAACCCCATGTGTCTCTTTTGGATGCATTATTCACCACTCCCATAATACAATACAGTTTCCCAGGGCAATCATGTGAAGAGGCACCTGAAACCAAAAATGTTAAGATCATCAAAACAAGAACAAAAAAGGACAAGCACAGGTAATTGCAATTAAATAGAAGCACACAAATGTTCTAGTAAGATTTTCTGGAATTGTGAGAGCACCACCACACTGAATCTAGAAGACAGACACAGAAAAAATAAAATATGCACCAAGTAGATAATACAAGGACATCTACTTGAGAGTGACAATTACCACTCGACACTGATACCGTCCTCACAGCACACAAGTATTGAAAATCCTTAAAAGAAAAAAGAAAAAAACAGCTGACTGGTAACAAGATAACTACCTGCATTTGAGATAATAAAACTCAAACAACATAGAAATTGCTTCGATGCCACTTCCTTCAACTAAGTTTGGAAACTACTAAACGCTTCATTTCAGCAATATTTAAAATTATTACCTAATACTATAACTCTGGGAATCAAGCTCAGTCATAACAGAACATTCTCTGGGGTTAGTAGAGATGGAAAACTAAGTAACTGGCCCTGCATGATCCTAGAATTTTCACACTAATTTGATCATTTCAATTGAAAAAATAATAATTAACAAGGAGGTCTGGCCTGAAAATTTGAAGTACAAGCCTAATGCTAAACCAAATTTCAAGTCAGTAAAAAGAATTGAGATGGTTTTCCAGGAAAATATAGTTGTTAATTGTTTTAACAAGAGACAAAACCACACACACACAAGAAAAAAAAAAAAGGTTCTGCAAATCAATTGAACTTGAACAACAACAACAACATTACAACAAGGGATAATCTAGGAGAGTCGTAGAATCAGTAGCAGAGGTGTGGAAAAAAATAAAACCTTTCAGTTGTAGTAGAGCTCGAGGCCCATGCCATCGTGGATCTCGTAATCTTTGAGAGTGATGTGATCCTTGTAGGTGGTATACCATTTTTGGATGCGAATCTTGTCAGCCCTGGTGCCGGTCTGAGCTGCCACCAGCTTCTTCAAGTCACCAATGGTGTCATCGTCATTGCACTTCACCCTCACTTTCTTCCCCAGTCGATCGTTCAATACGACCTCGATCATCTTCGCCAAACACAAAATATCCTAATCCCAAATTCCGGGTTCTTGAGCCAGAAATGGAACCAAATGAATAAAGTAAAGCAAAAAGCAATTAATTGAAACTACCGATAATCGGAAGAGACTCAGCTAAGCAGAAATTGAATTGCCAGAGAGAGAGGACTCACCAGAAACTGCTGGACGCCTGGACTGCTGGTGCCGGAGAACTGATCGCTGCCGAGAGAGGGAGAGAACGAGAGGATGAATTGGGCAAAAGGGGTAGTATTTACTCATAAAATTTATTCTTTTATTTTTTCTTTTGATCTGCATAAAATGGTTATTCTAACAGTATGAAAAATAAAAAAAAATCAAACAATGCAATTCGTTTTTTAATTATTACATCAACTTTCTCTTATTTCTTAGCCTTTTAGAAAATGTTTTGATACACCATTTTTTTTTAAATATTGTTTTTTTTTTTATGGATTTTTGTTAGAATTGAAGTTACTTTTCTAAAATCTGACCAAAAAGGTTACTTTTCTAAAATAATTCTATTTCATTCCATATAAAATAAGACAACAAATTAACAGGTGCTCTGTACAGTTATAGTTATACCACGGCGGCGAATGGTCTTTCGTCCCCTTGTGGATGTTCATCACACCAACAATGAGAGATGGTAAGGTACTCATGCTCTGTTACTCCACACCTCAACCGCTTTTCAAATTTCTTGGCCGTTGCCATGTGGAACTCCAGCATAAGAGAGGCTGTGAACCATGGATATGCCCAGAAAGCCCTTATTCTGTTCCGCCAAATGAAGCGAAATGGCGCAAAACCCGACAATTCCACTTACCCATTTGTGGCGAAAGCCTGTGCCAAACTAGCCCATCTTTTGCAGTCGCAAATCATCCATGCCCACGTTGTAAAATCTTGGTTTCAATCGAATATATTTGTGCAAACCGCAATGGTTGATATGTATATCAAATGTGGTCGACTGGACGATGCATACAATCTATTTGACACAATGCCAGTGAAGGATGTTGCTTCTTGGAATGCGATGCTTCTGGGTTTTGCGCAGTCGGGTTTCCTTGATCGGGTGTTCTGTCTTTTACATCAGATGAGGTTTGCTGGGATTCGTCTTGACTCGGTCACTGTTTTGGCACTGACTCACGCTATATTGCATACTAAAAGTCCGAAATTTTTGACTTGCATACATTCTTTGGGAATTCAAATTGGAATAAACACTGATGTTTCGGTAGCCTCCACTTTGATTGCTGCATATGCCAAATGTGGTGATTTGGGCTCGGCAGAGATGGTATTTAATGAAGTTGACGCTGGTTTGAGGTCTCTTGTGTCCTGGAATTCCATGATTGCAGCATATGCAAAATTCACAAGATGTATTAAGGCTATCCATTGTTACAAACGGATGCTAGATGATGGCTTTTCCCCTGATGTAAGCACCATTCTCAATTTGCTTTCATCTATTGTGCAACCTGAATCATTATTTCAAGGTTTATTGATTCATTCTCATGGAGTCAAGTTGGGCTGTGATTCCGACATTTGTGTGGTAAATACTCTTATCTCTATGTATTCCAAGTGCGGGGATGTTGATTCTGCAAGGTTTCTGTTTGACAGCACGTCTGATAAAACAACTGTTTCATGGACTGTTATGATCAGTGGATATGCTGAGAAAGGACATATGAACGAGGCCTCGGCCTTGTTTAACACAATGGAAACAGCAGGAGAGAAACCGGATTTAGTTACTGTGCTCTCTTTGATTTCAGGTTGTGGGAAAACAGGGCAGCTTGAGCTTGGAAAATGGATTGACAGTTATGCAATTTCTAAGGGATTGAAAGATGAAGTTGTCGTTCAAAATGCACTCATTGACATGTATGCTAAATGCGGAAGTATTGATGAAGCGCGTGAGCTTTTCTATTCCATAGCTGATAGAACTGTTGTCTCCTGGACTACTATGATTACAGCTTTTGCTTTGAGCGGAGATTTTAAAGAAGCTCTGGACCTTTTCTCTAAGATGGTCGACAAGGGAATGAAACCAAACCACATAACCTTTCTAGCAGTTGTTCAAGCTTGTGTGCATGGAGGCTTACTTGAAAAAGGACTGGAATATTTTAATATGATGACTGAAACGTACAGCATTAGCCCTGGCATAGATCATTATTCCTGTTTGGTTGATCTACTTGGTCGCAGAGGAAAACTAAAGGAAGCTTTGGAAATTATTGAAACCATGCCTTTTGAACCTGATGCTGGCATATGGAGCGCTTTGCTTGGTGCCTGCAAACTTCACCATAAGATGGAGATGGGTAAGTATGTGGCCGAGCGGCTCTTTGAAATGAAGCCCCAGGTGGCAGTTCCATATGTGGAGATGGCTAACATATATGCATCAATTGGGAAGTGGGATGAAGTTGCAGCCATAAGAAGAAAGATGAGAGATCTTCAAGTGAGGAAGTCTCCTGGACAAAGCATTGTGCAAGTGAATGGCAAAACTCATATATTTACAGTTGAAGATAGAGATCACGCCGGTGTCAATGTATATGATATGCTGGATAGTTTGACTTTACATTCTAAGCAGCGACAGTTAACTGATTCAGAGGAGAATTTTGCAATGTGAATTGAATAGGAAGGAAGCTATTCATCTTTGGTTAATTGTGATTCACAATAGTGGGTCCCATGGCATCAACGCCAGCAATTAGGCAGCTTGAGTGTCGTCTTCAACAAAACAAGCACCACTGATTATTTTTTTATCATTATTAAATATATAATTCTATTTAATCTAGATTTAAAGTTTTATATTTAATTCCTAAATAAAACAAATGAAGAAATTTTGTTGAAATTAGTAGAGCAAAAATATGATATTTAAAAGTAATTAGATGTGTTGGTATTTAATATTGACCAATAAATAAAAAAAGTGTATTTAATATGGAACAAAATCTTCTCCTCGTGCCGAAGGTTGAGGTTAACATTTCCCTATAAAAAAAAAACCGTATACTGTTATGTGAAGCCATTCTATCTATGGTAACACAAACGAAATATTCCATTTCCCTCCCAAATCAAAATCTCCCATATACTTGCACGCTAACCGAGGAAACCATTTCTCACTGATCGAATCAATCTCGTATTCTATTTCTTACCGCTGCCGGTGATGGCGTCATTGATCGCCACTCACTCCGGCCGGCAACGCATGGCATCGTCGGTTAATTGCGACACAGGACACTTGCTATCGGACCAGCTCATTTATCAAAATGGGGCCGACAACAACCTCCGGCGAGTAGCCGGAGATAATGGCGCGCGGCCTCTCCCAGCTAGGCAGCGGTCTATTAGAGAAGATATTGGTCACGTCGCTTCAGAAACATATTTGATTACACGCCTCGCCTTCACGCTTCTCCGATATCTTGGGTACTTCATTTTCTCAAACTTTGCCTTTGGAACTGTGAATTTTGTTTCGTTCCTGTTATGCCTTGGCAGTGTTTGGAAATTGTGTATGATTTTATCTGGATGTTCTCTTGTTGTGGATTGAGTATTTTCTTTTGTCATTTGCTTGTATGATCAATGATACATAAAATGAATGAATTCAGTTAAATTTTTGGCAGTTTATTCTTGCTTGTAACTTGTGCTATGTCTTACTCTTAATTCCAATTGATACTTTATTCAGGGTAGGTTACCGATGGATGGCGCAATTAATTGCTCTTGGATGTTATGCCATGCTACTTATGCCCGGTTTTCTACAAGGTGCGTGATGTGTGTGATATTTGTGGCTCTTCTCCTTTATTTTAATACCTATCATTGTTAAGTTTTCCCGTTTCCTTTTGTTTTTCCTTCATTATTACATCGGTAATCAGTTAAGTATGCGATATGTTGAAAGGGAATGAAAGGCTGGATAGTCTACAGAATTTTTTTCTTTTTAGAATGGAATGCACCTATATGTTTGCACTGAATAAGTCCTACAATTTACAGCCTGTTCTGTTGTACCCAGGACAACGATGATTTGTTAGAAATTCCATTTTCTTGTCTTGTAAAGTCAATTTGATCATCCAAAGTTAATATAGCCTTTCTATAACTTGAAATTTGAAAACTGAAGAATTGGCTGTTAATTTTATTTTTTTTAAATTTTTTTGTGTGTTTCTCTCATGTTAATTTGTGATCATCAAGGGATTTGGATACTTCAACCATGTAATCTGAGTTGCTGAAAATTGAAATGCTTATACCATAATTCAAATACCATTTTTCCCCTGATTCTGTAAGAGTGCAATGGTCAATTTCTATTCTTGCTTTTGTTCAGGAGGATATCTTATTATCCATCTAGTACTCCTTTGACATAGGATAGCACAGTGGTTAGGCTGAAATCAGCGTCAATTTTTTGGCCGGGGGGGTAATTTTTGTTAGATGATTATATCACTATACATGAAATATTGTGCAAAATTTCTTCGTGAGAATTGTCTGGTGACTTGTGCTACTGAGTCCTCAAGGAAGTCTGTAACCAGATGAATATATTAGCTAATCCACATTTAGTGTCATCTCAAAGGCTAAGTATATTGTGCAATTTACCTAATATGTGTGCAAGAATTCTGCATGACATTTGTCTAGTAAATATCTAATGATGCTTAATGTGCAACTAGAAATAAGAAAGAAAAAAAAAAGAAAAAGAAAAGAAGAGGAGGCAGTTGTACATAAACTTGAAAATAAGATGATCCTTTCTTTATTTACTTACCTTGCATTTTCAGTCTCTTTTCACTTATTCTGATTTGTTTTTTGTAGTGATAGAAAAGTAACTAAACACATTTAGCACCATGGTCTCATTACATATTCCAGTAGGGCAGAATGTGCTAGTATGGTTCACCAAACTAATTTTGTTTTGTTGACCTTAAATTTGTGAATGGTATGGCAGCTTCTGCTTCATGAGATTTAACTGATCTATCTTATATTTTTCAATCCATTCAGTTTATTCCAATGATAACCTTTGACTTTATCTTGTTCAGATTCCTCTACTGATCATTCTTTTTCTTGTTTCTCCTATAGTACTTCCTGCTATTTGTCCTTCAAATCATACGGTGTCTAATCAAACCCAAAATATCTGAGGGAAAGCCTTTTTTATTTTATGGTGTGTGGAGCGGGATTGGATATTTTGATTTATATATATTGTCTCTTAGAATATTATTGTATTCAATAACCTTAGTAGAAGAAAACCTTTTGTTTTTGAACTTTTCTACAGTTGGATATTATTATTTCTTATCAAACCGGGTGAAGCGGAGTATTGTTTATGGAGATCAGCCTAGAAATAGGTAAGTTAAGTTGAGAAAACGGTAGCTTTTTTCCCCCCTTGAATTTTTGAATATCCTACAATGCTCCTGATGTCATGTGTTATGTGTCTGCCATTCTTGTCAAAAATGGCGGTTTTGCAGGTTGGATCTATATCTACCTAGTAATATTCAGAAATCTAAGCCAGTCTTGATATTTGTGACTGGGGGTGCATGGATTATTGGGTGAGTGATTTAAAATATCTGTTAGTTCAAATGATGATTTGATTCAATATTCGTTTACTTGGAATATAAGGTATTCTGTATTTTGTTGGGATGATAAAACTTAAGCTGTTCCATCTCTGCAATAGTGTACCACTCTCCACATGATCAGAAAGGGGTTTTTCTCCAGAAGTTGATACTATTTTCCACATGTTCCAGTTTCAAATGTGGAAGACAAAATTTTAACTTTATTCCAACAAATAATTTTACCATCTAAATCATAATACGAGGACCTCCTATTGTTTAACTGAAATTAACACCCTAAAGTATTTAGTAAGAGCATGATTGGAAATATATAACTGAACTCAAGAATATCAGCAGACAACCTGATTTAACTTGTCATGATTGGTTGTATTTCAATCTCTGCATAGAGTGCTTTTATAATTGGATTTAAACATTCAATTAGAATTCTTAACATAATTTTAGCGAAAGTTTAAACTCTAGATGTTCTTTGATACGGTTCCTTTTTTAATTTAGCTTTTAAAAGTTAGTTTTTTGAATTTCATTTTGATTTAGGTACAAAGCATGGGGCTCCCTTTTAGGGCTACAGTTGGCTGAAAGAGACATTATTGTGGCATGCCTTGATTACAGGTACCTGGTCTCAGTACAAGCAGTGCAAGATTGAGTCTACAATTTACCTTTGGTCAGGTTTGATATATGTTTGAGGTATTCTAATGGACAAATAGGTTGCCTTTTTTATCCTTTTTGTAGGACATTATGTTTACACTAGTCATAACCACAGGGATGTTCCCTCACACTATACCCTTTTTTTACACCCTATTTCTTATTTCAATTTATTTGTTGTATTTGTCATTTAAATCTTGGAAATAGTATAGGTCATTCCTAGAAGAAGCTTGACAATAATTGAAATCAAATTTAGTATTGCTTATCATGTAAAAGTTTGTTGCTCAGCGATTGTGGTCTCTTCTATGTTCTATTGTTTCCTAAGGGTAAAACTGAGATTTAACTTGAAAAACGTATGCTATATTTATCACTTAATATAGCTCCTCCATTTAATTTGAATGCAGAAATTTTCCACAGGGAACCATCAGTGATATGGTAACAGATGCTTCCGAAGGAATTTCCTTTGTTATTAACAATATATCTTATTTTGGAGGAGACCCCAATAGGTGATATACTACTCTATTCTTTCTCTGTAAATCATAATCCTCAAACATTTAATTGCAAAATTAATGTATTTTTGGTTGATAAATTTGTGATAGGATTTATCTAATGGGGCAATCTGCCGGTGCTCATATTTCTTCTTGTACTTTACTGGACCAAGCAATCAAAGAATCTGAGAAAAAGGAGATCATTTCTTGGAGTGTGTCGAAGATAAAAGCATATTTTGGTTTGTCTGGGGGGTAAAATTTTGTGGCTTTATTAGGAATGTGATGGGAATATGCTCAACTTCATATATATATATATATTTATTTATTTATTTATTATATGCATATGTGGACCATATTGTAGCTAATAATCATTATGACATGGATGTGCAAAATCATGGAAATTATATTTACTGATTTTCTGCTTAATAGATGGTTGAAGGCTCATCTATTAACCCGGTTGATTTGTGTGTACAGATACAACTTACTTGATTTAGTTGATCATTTTCACAATCGCGGCCTGTACCGTTCCATTTTTTTAAGGTGCTTGCCAACTAACTTCTCTAGTCATTCATCAGTATGCTTGTCAATTTTGTTAGCTACCAAGTTGCCTTCTCCCAGGCCCACTGCAGGTTTTGTTGTTTCATTGTAACTTTCTGTGTTTCTTGCAGCATAATGGAAGGCGAACAATCATTACATAAATTTTCTCCAGAAGTCAAAATTCTGGAGCCAAGTCTTAAAGATAGCAGTCATCTCTTGCCCCCTATTATTCTTTTTCACGGAACTGCTGATTATTCCATACCAGCAGATTCCAGGTAGTAAATGAGTTTTAAATTTAAAGATCAGTTATATTTTCCTATGATATCGAATGGAAAGTACTAATGATTTGTGATGATATTCTTACAAGCTATATTATTCCTGCTATAAATAAAACCATATGACATTCAGTTCTCATGAAATTATACAAGTTGTGTTAACATGTAAAAATTTCAATGCTATTATTTACTTTGCTATTTTCAGAATTTGCATTGAGATATATCTAGCTTTTGTCCATTACTTTTTGATATCAATAAGTGATTATTTGCAGTAAGCGGTTTGCTGATGCTCTTAAGAGGATGGGACTAAGAACTGAGCTGATTCTGTATGATGGAAAAACGCACACAGATTTATTTCTTCAAGTAAGTGATAAGTGCTGTAGCATTTTGTTCTCATTTTTTGACATTGATAATGCAGACATATAAATGAAAATCTGGGAAATGAACCAATACAGTGAATCATGTAGAACTAGAAATGAATGGACCGGTTACACTGGTAGGCTCAAATACAGACCCTCTCAGCTTGATACAAGTTGAGGTTGTTTATTAGGCTTATTTAGACAGAAGATGTTTATTTTATATATATTGCATAATATGCTTGCGACATCTTTACATGGGATCATACTGGCACAAGTATACTGCTTGATTTCGAGTCGGGATTTGCTTCTGTATGCCTGAATCCTCTATCAAGTTTAGCTTGCTATTATCGTCTTAAACTCTTAAGTTCAAAATTAGATCTTCCACAATAGATTATAATCTTCCTATACCAAGACTTTTCCTTTTCATGAACACCCATTCCCTTTTCCTTTTCTCTGTCCAATTAACTTCTAATTCTTGAACATGCTTTGCAGGACCCCTTCCGAGGTGGTAAAGATGACTTGTTTGACCATATACTTGCCATGGTACATTCTGATGATAATGAAGCTCTTGCAAAGGATGCTGCAGCACCCCCAAGAAGACGGCTTGTTCCAGAGTTCTTATTAAAATTGGCAGGCATGATCAGTCCTTTTTAACCCTCAAGCATGGCAATTCTGAGGCTTCCCTTCAACTGGTAACCTATGCTTGCTTAATATTTGTTTCATATGTATATTCTTAAACTCCTCGTTTATAGGGCTATGTATTTTCACCATATTACTATTGAAGTTCCTTGAGGATACTGTGTTATCCTAGAGTTCTATGTTGTATACCCTGAATATATATGATACAAGTCCTGAAACCTTTGTATCAAGATACCTTTATCAGGTGTCATGGTTATTTATAATGATTCTTGAGAGTTGTTTTTAGTACTATTAGCTTCGGCTTTGGATTCTTAAAAGAAATCCCACAAACTTTGAGGAAGACCCAACACCATTAAACTACAGGCTGTTTGGTATAATGATTATTGATATATTAATTGAACCATGTATTGCTGCTTAGTGCTTATTTCATTGCAAGTTTCAGTGGTTGAAGACTTGAAGCTTGTTCAAATTCTTTTTTTTTTTTAAAAAAAAAAATTCTTTGCCATAGTTAAAAGTAGATATATGCAAGAATTTTAATCTGTAGTCTTGAAAAATTCGAACACGGTACCAAACAACTTTATTGAGAGATTGGTGAGCAATTTAATCAAAATCCCACTGGCAAAGCTTGTTCAATTTCGTTTACTCAAAAGTTAAAAAATTATATTTTTTATATTTATCTCAAAATGTTCTATAATTTATTTTGTTTTTCCAAGTTATGATAAGGACAAATATATTCTTTTTCCGATATATATTGATTGAAAATCCAGTGCATAACTTGAAGTTATTGTGATCCATAATTGGACTAGAATACTCGTCCATGAGAATTAATTTTCCCACTCCCCTAATTAATAATCACGTTCCTCCCGTCAATTTTCTTTTTTTGCTAAATTCTCTCCCTAAATTGAATTTATTGAAGGCTTAAAAAAATTAAGTTTTCATAAAAATTTATTGTAAATTCAACACTATCTTAGCCTATAAAATAAAAAGAAAACATGGCTTGATGATGTTTAGCACTTTCCTAATGTTCTCCTAGTTGGAAAAAACGATATTTATTTTAAGTAGAACAAGGAAGAAGATATAAGTTGGCATATCTATGATAAATCCTAAGGCATATCATACTTCTATTATGTGTATGGAGGAAAATTCTGTGTGCGCGTTAGGTTGCACCCAAAATAAGGAACTGTTTCCAGGATTTGGCCTAAGGCTATCTGGCCTGAATTGAGCCTGCCGTTTTTGCCTATGCAGACCTGACTAAAAAGTCCAATTTTGTTAAAAGAAAAGTTAAATGTACACTCATAATTATAAATTTAATTTTTATTATGTTGCAGAGGTAAAATTATAATAAAAAAATTAAAAGATAAAAAATATAAAAATATACAAAGAAAATAATATAAATATATAAATGTATGTGTAGCACATTTCTTTTGTCAAAGTTTTTTTTTTTTTTTTTTTTATAAAAAAAATCATCTATGAAGTTTGGGGTTTGATTTTTTCATTTTTTTTTTTTTAAAAACCATCGATTCTCTCATAATATATGTATAGATATATCCACCAACTCGTGTAAATTTTAGATTCTACTAGCATTCATTACCAACAAAATATTGGTTTTGAGGAAAAAAGCTAAACTTTAAAGCTTTCATGTCATGTTTGTCTAGTTTTAAACGTTGAAATCATGCTTGATAAGAAAAATTTCCTATTTACAACTTATTACTTTAAATATAAATTATTTTTATATTTAAAAAGTTTGAGGATATCATAGATGTAAACTTAAAAATTCCACCTAGAGTATATCAAATATAAATTCAAGATACGTTCTCTTCAAATTAAATCCATCCAATCCATTTCCAACAAGTCAATGAGGACAATAATTTTGATGTGTGCTTTCAGTTTGCTTCACTCATTTTATATCTTCTATTATAGAGGACAATAATTTCACTTTCTATACAATTTGATCTCAATTTCCCTGCTCTCTCATCATACTTACTATAAATATACAGTATTAAATGTAATTTTTTTTTTTTTAGTTTTAACTACCGATATTTGTGGAATACAAATTAATTGCTAAATTTCTCATATTACAACTAATTCACTTCACGTGATTTATAAATGCAACCTTCTTATTATTATTTATATGCAAAGATGTGAATTCCTTTAGAAAAAAAACAGATGGACATACAGTTACAATAAAATCTTTGATATAATCTATAATGCATTAGCTTAATAGTAGCAAATTAAATTTTAAGGCGAAGATACTAAATTCAAAGTCTTAAAATCTCCCTTATTATGAAGAATTACTAATTATCACTCACATTCTTGTCCCCTATAGGTCGTAGACCCTACGAGTATAAGTGCACTTGAATGCAATATATATATATATAGAGAGAGAGAGAGAGAGAGAGAGAGAGAGAGAGAGAGAGAGAGAGAGAGAGAGAGAGAGAGAGAGAGAGAGAGAGAGAGAGAGAGAGGTTATTGGCAAACGCAAAAGAATGACTTAATCAAACCACAAGAGAAGAACTTTTATTGATTATATAGACTTGATAAGGCAGCTCCTTCGTTACACAAGATCAAAACCAAACACACCTTAAAATGACTCTTTCTATAAAAGCCAACTTGGGCAAGTATTATTTATTATTGCTGTCTAATACACTCCTCTTCTTTCAACAAAATCTCCTCTATATCAAAATAAAAAGAAAAAGAAAAAAGAAACTCCATTCTTTAGCTTGTTTTCTACCTTTCTCTCTCTCTCTCTCTCTCTCTCTCTCTCTCTCTCTCTCTCTCTCTCTCTCTCTCTCTCTCTCTCTATATATATATATATATATATATATATATATAAATAGATAGATAGATAAAATAAATGTGTAAAAATAATAGCGTAGATGAATCACTGCTTAAAAGTATTATATATCAAGTGGGGTCTAAAGTTTAGGTAAATTCAGTTCATTTTATTTGTTTCATATTGTATTGAACTTAAATTGGTAAAGTCTTGTGTGTGGATTTGAACATGAGGCACTAGCAGTTGCTTTATATTTCCAGCTTCTAGTACATTATTTTTCAATATTCTTTACTCCTTCTGTCATTAGCTCTCAAATGAATGAATACCTTTGTTTTTTTAGCTTCTTTTTGATATGAACGGATGAGTACCTTTTTAGAATTATCTGAGTGTCCATTTGAAATCAAGAGTTAGATAAGCATGGATGCATGTAGACAGAAAGATTTATCAGTGTTTTGTGTATCAAAGAACTGGACCCCTAATTACTATTGACAATGCATACTATTCGTAAGAGTGAGAAAGCAAAACGATCCCCTAACAAGTGGACACTAGTAGACAATTAACTGAACGATAAAGCAATATTCAATTCTTATTATGTTTATAGCCAGACATTACCACCACTGTGATCCAATAGATATGCATTGATTGGTGAGTAAGATATTAGGAGATTTAGCACCTATCATGATTTGTCTACAGACACATTGGCTTTGTTTTTCTTTTCTCCACTCCAAAATGCATACTACGTCAACGGGGCAAAATCAATTTAAGAGGAAATCAAAATTAACTAGAAAGCTAATATTTGGGGTAGATAATAATAAATTTTATATTAACATTTTGCAGGGTCTATCAAATACATAGTAACTATAAAATACTAAAGCAAAATTAAAAAAAATTGAGAGATCACCGCACCTTTTGGATCCTCATTGTCGCTGCGCTTGTATTTGAACGAATGTGAAAGAAAACTCCCTAGTATTTGTCCAGACTTTCCTCTGTGTTGTTACCTAGATGGAGATCGGTTGCGTCCAACTCGCAAAAAGTGGGAAGAAAGATTGGTGAGGGTGTGGGAGTGGGTGTTTAATCCAATGCTTGAGTTAAGGATCTCATTTATAAGATTTGCAGATTACAGATAAATATGAGGCTACTCACAAGCAGCAGGACATGAGCACTAACCTTTCAAAACTTTCAGCTTTTCCATGGCAGGTAACCATGGGAGCACTGCCATCGCTGACAAGGAATTATTCACCCCACTGGAGAAGTGGCTGTCCATGACCTGAAATGACTTTAGTAATAAACAGGAAAAATAAACTTTTCGAAGTTGCCTATGGCTTTCACATTTGTGCTTGAGTATCCCTGTAACTCACCTTTCAAACATTGAATAAACTCTCTAATTTTTTATCAGTGCTGTTTATTTCATTTGAAGGATAGAGAATAGTATAGCTTGCCTAGTTGGTTCTATAAGAAGGCAACATATCTGTGCTAATTGTTCCTTGGGTTATGCTATCATTATTTTTACTTATTTAATGGTGTTGGAGTAACAGGTAGCTCTCATATCACGTTGTTTGAGTAAAAAGAATGTCTTAAATCAATTAAAGGATTACAATATTATTGAGAAGGCACTCAACCATGGAGAAGAATTTTTTTTTCACAAACTCATCAGTCTACTAGTGCTTTTTAACACTTGTGGACAACTCCCAACCTCTATCCCATTCTCCAAGTGATACATTCCTTTAAGTAATTCTATTTATATTAATATATAGAGACTTCCTCAACTCAACTTTTAACTCCCTCCTCTAGCTAAACAATATGACTCAATTTGGCTTCACTCACATTTGATATCTTGCTATGATTTCCTCTCTGCCCTCTGATCACAATTTCTTTCCTCCTCCCTCATTAAAAATACAAGGTGTTACATGTAGTTAATTTGTACAATGTAAAAAAGGCAAATATTTGCAATTAATTGATCTGTTTGCTCTCTAACGATGAAGACCATTCTCATCACATTTTTACTTGTACTTTCCTTTCCTCCTTAACTTCTGCACGAATACAAATTCAGAGCGGTAAGAAATAAGAATGCTCTTTCCAATTCCATTGATTTTGATCCACTTTAATTACCCTATTTCACATAAAAGTTTTTATTTAAATCAATTGTTTGAGATCACTATTCAGATTTATAGGCACCTATCATGCTTGAAACTAGTTAATTTAAGATAACTTAAATTCATTTAATTTTTTGAGAGTAGCGATGCTTGGGGAAGATACCAGAGAGCTTAGGGGACAAGAATAGAGAAGAAACAAGAGTTGTTTGCTTTATCTGGTACTGGTGGAGAGGTGTGGTAATTAGGGTTTAGTATGGCGCAACTAGGTTTTCTAGGGTTTACGGTGAAGTTACCCTGATTTTTTGCTAGAGAATATTCTTGTTCACTACAACAGTCCTCGATTCTAGTCTTGATAATTAGAAGATAACAATTGAGTGAAGCTAAGTTAAGCATAAGTCGACAGAGTTAATGATGTGAACCAGGTCGTTCAGAAGTTGTTCATTGATGACTTGCTAATTCAACAAATTCCTAGTACTTTTAGCTTTGGTTTTGAATTGAAACACAAATTCCATGAGCTGTTAGGACCGTCCTAAGACCACTTAGCTTCAACATGTTTGGTATAATAATTCTTGATTATTGCAATAGGAAGATGGGTAGCAGGCTTCTCCGGGAAACTAGGCTGTACTTCAATATCTCATGGAGAGCTTTGGAGCATTTTTCTTGGACTGAAACTTGCTCGCCACCATAACATTAAATTCATAATTGTTGAATCGGATTCTTTAGTAGCTGTCCATACTTTTAAACTCTGTTGAGGAAACTCAGTCCTAGAGCACTCTTGGCCATTTATGCAGGTTAATTATGGAGAAGTTTTCTGATTGCAGGATCCAACATACCAATAGAGAAGGCAATCTAGCAGATGCTTGTGCGAAGTTTGGACATTCTTTAGATGGTTCTATCTTGTATTTTGAGACCATGCCTTCCTTTTTATCTTTATTTATGCTTTCAAACTCTTTGGAACCCAGTTTCCCGGGACTTACAATCTTGTGATGTAGTTCTTTGCTTATTATTTATGCTTTTCCATTTGAATCAAAAAAAAAAAAAAAAAAGAAATTTTGAATTTTGTAACAAATTTGTTGGACGATCTAGTTACTAGTATTGAGTATTCATTGCTTTTGTTGGGTTTGCTTATTATCTAGTGAAATCAAAGCCCAATTCATGTTAATTTTTAAAATTTTTAATATCTCTTACAGCTAGAAAATTATAAAATAAAATAAAACAAAGCAACAAACAATAAGATGTTGCATTGTTAATAGAAAAATTGTGATGAAATGTTAGAACAAGAAACTTGGAAGCTGGAGAATATTGTAAATCTGTGCTAAAGATTATACCGGTAACAATTTGACATCAATAAACTACATTGAGTATTCACCTCATAAATATTAAGGTGAACAAGGAGATGAGAGAAGAGACATACATTACGTAATACAAAAGGGGAAAAAAAAAAGCTGTTATGGCATACAGAGAAGTTGACAAGATAACCAAAATTCAGAATATAATAAAGATCTCAATCCTTCAGATGGAGTTGTTCAGGAGTGAAATATTGGTGTAGGGAATTTGAGTTGGACATGAAAAACGCTTAGTCACTTGATCCATGGTTGGACGAGAATGTGGACTTTCACTTAAGCAAGCTAACGCCATATTTGCAATCAAGATCACCTCCCAGCAATTGGGTTCAAAGGATGAGAAAGCCGTTGATCCAACAAATCCTTTGATGCCAAATTATGATTTGTTGATAAAGACGATGTCAACAAATGAATAATATCTCCTGGATGCTTTCCCATTAGTATCTCCAAGACTAATACTCCAAAGCTATAAACATCACATTTCTCATTCACTTCCATTGTGTAAGCTAGCTTTATAAGAAAAAAAAAAAAAGGCTAACATGCTTTTATACGTGCACACGTATTATAGAAGAAATTCAATTGGACTTATGCTTTTATACTTGCACAGGTATTATAGAAGAAATTCAATTGGACTTATTTAAAGTACTTAGTTGAAGAATGGAAATAATATTTAGTTGAAGTAGTTAGTCTAACCTGGGGCAGAATAACCGATGGTGCCTGCAAATGAGGTCCAATTGGATGAGTTGGCTTTAGAAACTTAGCCATTCCGAAGTCAGAAATGTGAGCCTCACATTCTAAGTCTAAAAAAGAATGTTCTTACTTGATATGTCACGACAAATCATAGGAGGTGAGCATCCATGGTGCATATATGATAAAGCATAAGTCACACCTTTAACAATATTCATCCCTCTATGCCAATCCAATGCAATTGATTGAGTGTCATTGTTGAGTATCTTATCCAGGCTGCCGCCTTCCAAAAATTCATAAACTAAAAATGTGAGCCTTGGATGTGAACAAAACCCATATAGTTTCACAATGTTTCGATGCCTAATTTCAGTCAAGGCTCGAATCTCACTTGTAAATACTTTTAAATTAGGTATTTCACCATCTAGCATTGAGCAAAATTTCTTCACAGCAACAACTAGACCATCGGGTAACCGGGCTTTGTAAATACTAGCACACCCTCCTTCCCCGATGAGATATTTGTTGTTGAATCCCTCAGTGGCTTCAATGAGATTTTCATATGTTCTTTTTCCTTCAAAACCCCATGCAAAGTAAACATTTTGAGATTGTGCTTCGCTATCCTCATTTAGTTTATTTCTTTTGCCACGACGAAGAACATATGCAACTCCCAATACAAACAATACTAGCAGCAATATACCCAGAGTGAGGAGTAGAACTCGTAACATGATTTTGCGGCTCTTTGGATCATAAGAATCACTTTTAACTGTTTGGCAGGCAGTTAAACCAGAGATATTACCACACAAGCCTTTGTTATTCCTAAATATTGCAATTGTAGCATTACGGAAGGATGGAATGTCTGGAAGGGGTCCCTCTAGCTGGTTGTAAGATATATCAATGGAAGTCAAGCTCATCATCTCACAAAAACTAGATGGAATGACACCAGAGAGATTATTATGTGACAAGTTCAATGTTTCCAAGCGTAGAGCTTGCCCAAGTGTAGTCGGTATTATTCCAGTCAACAGGTTGCAACTAAGATCCAAAATTTGAAGAGATTGCAGTAGGCCTAACTCAGAGGGAATGCTTTTCCCCAACAAATTCCTGCTCAAATTCAAGCTCAATAAATGGAGCAAGTTGTCTTGGGATTGAGCCACTCAAGTTGTTAACTGCCAACTCCAAACTATCAAGTTCAACTAATGATCCGATTTCACTGGGAATGTTACCCGAAAATTTATTGTTGCTCAAGGAGAGTTTG
The DNA here is from genome assembly GCA_022379115.2 of Bauhinia variegata. NCBI lineage: Eukaryota > Viridiplantae > Streptophyta > Magnoliopsida > Fabales > Fabaceae > Bauhinia > Bauhinia variegata. The sequence goes on along the minus strand of CM039428.1, from coordinate 17,037,450 downwards.
ATCAACAGCGTCAATTTGCCCAACTCTTTAGGAAGCTGTCCAGAAAGATTATTTGAGGAAAGGTGAAGCACACGTAGTTGGGTTGCTCCAGCTAGTTCGAGTGGTATGCCACCAGATAAGTTGTTGTTGGAGATTTTGAGGCTCGTAAGATTTTGGCATTTCCCCCAATTTGGGGAAAGTTGGCCAAAAAGCTTGTTGTCACTCAAATCAATGTAGTTTAAACTTGGATATACACCAAATGCATGTGTGATATCTCCAGTCAATTGGTTTTCATCCAATCTAACTCTAAAAAGCTTTGCACAATTTTTAAAGCTATTCTGGAATTGGACCGCTAATATAGTTATCACTAGCAATGAAAAGTCGGAGCTTTGTCAAGTTCCCAATATTGAAAGGAATTGATCTAGAAATTTTGTTTCAGTATAAGATCAACTCAGTGAGCTTTGTCAAGTTCCCAATATTAGAAGGAATTGGTCCAGAGAGTTCGTTTTGGCAAAGGCTATATTCAAATCAACCAAGTTTGATATGGAAGAAGGAATTAATCCAGAAAGTCTGTTTTTGAACAAGACCAACAAAGTGAGCTTTATCAAGTTCCCAATACTAGAAGGAATTGATCCAGAAATTTTGTTTTCATAAAGAGCAATTTCATTCAAACTAATCATGTTTCCTATGGAAAATGGAATTGACCCAGAAAGTCTATTTGTGAACAAGTACAATATAGTCAGCTTTGTCAAATTCTCAATACTAGAAGGAATTGGTCCTACTAGATTGTTTTCGTAAAGGATAAGTTCATTCAAATCAATCAAGTTTCCTATGGAAAATGGAATTGATCCAGAAATTCTGTTTGTGAACAAGTACAATATAGTGAGCCTTGTCAAGTTCCCAATACTAGAAGGAATTACATCGGAGAGTTTATTTTCAGAAAGGTCAAGCTCTTTCAAATTGATCAAGTTTCCTATGGAAAATGGAATTGACCCGGGTAATCTCGTTTTGTACCAGTGCAACATAGTGAGCTTTGTCAAGTTCCCAATTGTGGAAGGAATTGGTCCAGAGAGTTTGTTTTTGTAAAGGAAAAGCTCACTCAAATTTATCAAGTTTCCTATGGAAGATGGGACGGATCTAGAAAGTCTATTTTTGAACAAGTACAATCGAGTGAGCTTTGTCAAGTTTCCAATACAAGAAGGAATTGGTCCAGAGAGATTGTTTCTGGAAAGATCAAGGTCATTCAAATTGATCAAGTTTCCTATGGAAAATGGAATGGACCCAGAAAGTCTGGTTGTGTGCCAACGCAACATATTAAGCTTTGTCCAGTTCCCCATATTAGAAGGAATTGATCCAGAGAATTTATTTTTGGAAAGGTCAAGCTCATTCAAATTGATCATGTTTACTATGGAAGATGGGATGGACCCAAAAAGTCTATTTGTGCACAACCTCAATATAGTAAGTTGCGTCAAGTTTCCAAAAATGAATGGAATTGTTCCAGAGAGCTTGTTGTTGGAAAGATTAAGCAGATTCAAACCTACTAAGCATCCTATTTCTTCAGGTATGGAGCCACCGCATAAGTTATTAGATAGGTCCAAGTATAAAATATTGGACAAGTTGCCTATTTGGTGGGGAATGGTTCCAGAAAATAAGTTGTTGCTGATATCCATTTTGTGGAGGTTGGGAAATGACGAAAAGCTGAGACTGTAAAGCATACCTCTTAGTCCGAAATGCTGAAGGATTATGGAGGAGACTGAATTGGACACATCACAAGTAATTCCAACCCAATTGCAAGGACTGGTGCCTGTCCAAGAAGATAGAAGAGCTTGGCTTTGGTTGTCAAGGCTGGCTTTCCACTTTAATAGTGCATTTGCTTCGCTGTTTTCTTCTACACCAGGAGCAAAAGCGAACGAAGCTATTCTCGAAGAACTAGCTTCACGGGGTGAATAGATTATTACAAAGAAAAACAAGGCCGATAATAGAACCTGTGTAGTGGCCTGTTCAAACATGAATACCATGACTTCGATGTATTTTTCAAATCACTTACAAAACCAGACACAAAAAAACTGCAAGTGATATGGGCTCCTATATGAAGATGTTTGAGATATTTATATAGGAGCGATTGCCATATATAATCGGATCCCACACATTAAGCCTTTGCCCCAACTCTACGGCAGTGGGAAAAAGTGAGTATTAATATAGCTAGCCATACAAAGAAAACAAATTAGAAAAAATTGATAGTTTGATTTTAGAAAGGATAGGAAGTGGGTCTAACTGAAAATTAGATGGGCGAGATTATATTTAAATTAATTATTTCCTCTGTTAACAGTATGAGATATTGCTCTGACTGATTTTGTTGTATTGTTATACTTCTTTTATTATATCATGGTGGGGAGTATTTATAGGTCATATAACTATAAGAAGTTTAATTTTAGCAAATTATTTACTTAATAGTGTACTAAAATGAGACTAATAGTGTCTGCCAACAAATGTTGATGTAGTCAGTAAAGATCAAATCACTTCTGTTATTCATGTTGTGTTATTGGAATTAGCTAATATATGTTTTATTTTATCTTTTTATACTGTTTTATTGCAATTATCTATTGTAATTTTTGTTCATTCGCTTAACTTCTTAATAAGATTTTGTTATATGTTTAGTTAACCCTTTATAAATTAGACAGCACTTCGAGAACAAAGGAAATGTGTCAATGTCCAAGCGTATCAAACACTTCATATGGTTTCGAACAAATAGGCACTCACTCGACATGCACTTTTTCTTCTTCTTCTTTTGTTAAAGCAGAAGTCCAATAAAAAATGATACAATCGTGTCCTGTGAATTTGAACTAGTGGTTATTTTGTCATCTCCCAGCTCCTAACTAACACATTTGTTTTTTGGGTACACTTGATACATTATTTTTCAATATTCTTTACTCCTAGCTGTCAAACGAAAGTATTCGTTAGATATAGTGTGAAACTACTTTTGGGTTGGGTGTTTACCTAACAATTATGTTTGCACTTCATGTCTAAAGAATTTTCATGTGTGAAAGTGTTAGATATAATAAGCTTTAGCTTTTCGATAAGATGTTTGTATATGAATGTACATTTGAGTTGTTCAATAAGCTTAGATGTAGATGGAAAGAGTCATTAAAGCACCGGGCCACTAATTACTTTAGACAATGCATACTATTAGTGAGTGGAAAAAGCACCTCGCTAGTTGACAAACTAAACCATAAAGCAATCCTAGCATTAGTTGGTGATTGAAATATTAGGCTTTAGACTCTGATGGGATTTGTCTGTAGTTACGAAACTGGCTTTTGTTTTTCTCACGCATTTTTCCACAATCCATACTGTTCGTACGAATGTGAAAGAAAAACCCCTAGTACACTCCTAGACTTTTCCTCTTCTTGTTATCAAAGACGGAGACTGGTTGGATCCGAGCTTACAAGGAGTAGCTAGATAGATTAAGAGTAGACCTCAAACTTAATACACTTGGGATAAGAGTGTGATTAAGTTAATATTTAATAAATTTTTCAATTCACATTGGTACTTTTAATATTATTTAATTATTTGTGAGATTAAATTTACATCAAGAAAGTTTCTATCGAGATACCGACTTATGACATTTCCATCAAAAAGTTATTATTTGATGTAAAATCAATTTCATAAATACTTAAGTGATGTCAAAAATCTAATAGATATCAACTTGATTATACTCTATCTCATAGATACTAAATTGAACATTTACTAATAGATTAATTAGGGCATGGGTGTTTACTTTGTTGCCTAAATTAATAATCTGGTTTATAAGATTTTCAAATAAATGTGAAGCTACCCGCAAGCAAACTGAACTTTCAAGACTAGCAATTTTTCCATGACAGGCTACTGAGGGAGCATGCCACCGACAAACATTTTCAGGACTTGAAAACAAGTTTAGTTCAGTATATTGAAAATGTTTCCACTATAGATATTTATTAAAATGAGTTGAAAACTGAATACAGACATAATTGTTTTTAGTGTTTTGTCCAAAAAATTGGTAAGAGATAATTTTGTTAATTTTAGATTTTTTATATTTTATTTTCAGAAAAAAAGATTAATATACTGGTTTTGTTAAAGATGATTATTAAGCGCTAAATAAATATAAAAAGTAAAAATAAAATATTAGGCATGCATTAATTAAATATTGAAATATAAGGCAGTTTGCCTATAGTTTCCACAAACAAATATACTGGTTTTGTTTTTCTCACACACTTTTCCTCAATGCTTAGTATTTGTACAAATGTGAAAGAGAAAAACCCTAGTACACATGTAGACATTTCGTCGGTGTAGTTACTGAGATGGAGACCGATTAGGTTCCCACCTGCAAGAAGTAAGTAGATAGAACGGTGAGGGCGTGGGTGCCTACTTGATGTTTATGTTAATAATCTGGTTATACAAGATTTGAAGATAAATCTTGTTATTATTATAATTTTTATGTAGTGCTGTCAGGCTGTAAATTTTTCGTATTCTTGTAACATTTTTATTATTTTACAGAATATAAATAAAAGCATTTTAAATTCATAAAGTTTCAAAAAAGAAACAAAAGATAAGATAAGATTTGGACCGCATCCTTGAAGATTTTGCTTTGGAATATTGTCCACATCTTCCAATAATTTCACTTAGCCCTCTAATATCTCTTAATTTTCTTCCCTATCCCTCATGATACTTACTATAAATACGCGGTGGTGTTACATGTAGTTTATACATGAAACAGGCAAATATCTTCAATTAATTGATCTGTTCACGACTTCCTCTGATCATGAAGTGAATTCTCATCACAATTTTAGTTATAGTTTCCATTCTCCTCCTTTCTTTCTCAACTTCTGCTCGACTACTAACTCATAATGGTGAGAATGCTCCTTTCATTAATTTCTATTGCTTCCCCACACCACCACAACCCCCCGCCCCCCCCAAAACATAAACATCCTTTAATTGGAGGCAATTCTCTTGGTGCATTAAATATTACTATTGATATTTATAGGCATCTTTCATGCTCAAAATTAATTTAAGTTAGTGCTTGGATGGGATAATTTTAAAATTCAGAACAATTTTAGATACATGTAATTGTTTGAGAGCGATGCTTGAGGAAGATATGGGGAAGAAGACTCGAGAAGAAAGAATAGCAGTGGTGCTGGTAGTTGACGGCAGGGGTGTGGGAGGGTGGTTGCGCTGGTTGTAGGAGTGATAGTGAAGGGAGAGGAGAGGTATTAGGGTACGTGGGAAAAGAAAGTGAATTTAACATGCTGCGCATTAAAATTCATTAAAGTTAGAGCAAGTTTTAAAATTTAGAAAATACTTACAAAGATATTATTCACCAGAGAAAATTTTCATGTCTGCAGCAAGATTCAAACTTATATTGGTGTATAACATGGTTCCAGTCTATGGCAATTGGCAGAACCAACCTTTGTTAACATTTGAGAACTATCATTTTAAGTGCATCCCAAAAAAAAAAAAAAAAATTATACTTCACAAATATCTCATCCAAAGACTCTTATATGCAAATTTCCAAAATCCCATATGATTTGAGTTGCATAATAATTGCTGTGTTTTATTTTGCAGGTGATAAATTTGAATATTCTCAAGCCGTTAACCGACCTAGAGAACCAGACCACGGTCGAGGTAATAATTCATAAAAGTTGAAAAGAAAATGTCATGATATTGTAAGTTAAATTAAATGCTTTCCATATTGAATGAGCATAATTTAGTGATATTTACATACTAAATAAGGTGTGGTATTAACAAAACTCTTGGGGACAAGTTTCCCACGTAATATTTCATCTTATCCCATTATGTATCAGAACAATCTATCTTGTAATATTTGGGTTATTTAATGAATTCTCCTTTAACAAAAAAAAAAAAAAAGAAAATAGAAAATTTTAGTGTGAAAATAGTGACGGACCCTATGTTGTATTATAATTCTTTGCTAACTTCTTGGCTTAAAGCTTTCTCAAACATTTGTATTGCCAAGGCAAATTTGTCAAATTATCTTTCACAAAGCAATTCCTCTAAGATCACTCACATATAGCTTCTACCATTGAAAGGTCACTAAATATTGATGAAGAAAGGATTGAAAGAAAGACAAGAAACACACTCTGCATGCACATGCTTCTTAGACTTAAAACATGAACAAAATACATATTCACCCGTGTTAAAATTTTAATTTAATTGTGACCAGTGCACCATGGGATTTGCACTCCCAAGAAGCTTTAAATTAATTGTTTGCCCTATAAATAATACATTACTATAATCTTTGATCTAAGTCAAATCTTGGGAGAATTACAAGAACACGTCTCAATAAATTTAAGGTAGAAATGGGTTGACCAGATCAAAAACAAAAGCAAAAATAAGACAGAACAGAATCTAACTGACTTAGGTTGCTATACGACCTTAGATTGTTCTAAGACCAACTTATGGATTCATTCTCATGACCGCACAAGTTTACAATTTGTGTTTGTACAAACTACCTGAACATTAAAATTAGATGACACGTAATACCTTTCATAATCACTCTTTCGAGCACGAAGGAATTGTATCAAAAATAAAAGGGTTAGTCTATTTTTTTTAAAAAAAAAAGTTTCACTTGTTAAACATTTTATAAAAAATTAATAAATGAAACAAAACAACTAAATTTTTTTGAGCAATTTGATGTTGGAAGGAATGAATCAAAATTGAAAATGTAAAAAATAAAAAAAACAATTGTCAATAAATCAAAGATAAAAATGGTATGTAGTAAAACAATCACATAATCAGGAGGATATAGTTTCTTTTCTTTCTTTTGTTCTTTTCTTAAAGTCAAAGTGAGTTAGAAAGCTATATTAAACCAAATTAGGTGCTGAACTAGTTGCAACCAAAGTCCTTAATTATACTTTTTCGCTAAGTGATCCACCAATCTATCAATCCACATCTTTCTCCATAAATCGTCAATTTCTTGAAAGTTTTCATACAAACTTATCTTCAATAATTCAAATCATGTTTGCTATCGAAGTGTCATCATATTTTGAGGATGACGAAAAACTTTGGTTCGTAAAATAGTAGAAATATACCAACAAAACTTAGCATAATTGACAATTTGGCAAATAGTTATGATGAGAGATATTGATCTTTCAGAGTGTGCATGAAAAAGGCTTTGTTAAAAATTATGTATTAACTTTCATAATTTTTTTTATTTTAGAAGAGATTAATCCCTAACTTTGGATTGGAGAATATTCTTGATACATAACAAAAAAAAAAGTAGAAATATTTAAATTTTGACATAATTATAATTTTATCTAAGTTAATACATAAAATAGATGGTTTAGCTTATCTTTAAATAATTAAATTTTACAAAATATATTTATATTGAAAGATGAGAATGCAAATTTAGGGACTTGAAATCGGGAAATTTATATACAAAATAAAAAAAAATATTACACGGACAAAATCTTAAATTTATCAAAGTCATGTAACTTTTTCATTGCAAAGTCATTGAATTTGTATTTGATCCGAACTCAGTGTCCCTGATGATACGTAAATTAAAGAGTAAACCGGATTATAACGTAAATCAAACCTAAACAATGCAAGAAAATAGATAATTAATTTGCGACGGCTTGCTTTTCTCTTTCATATCTGACCAAATAAGATGTGAAATTACTTATCTCGAAATATATTGATATAGGACAGATTTGTAATATATGGGCTGTCTGTAGAGATTTCTTATTCTAATGGGATATTAGGACGTAGTTATCATATATCTTATCCGCATTAGTTTAAATTGTAACTTATCATATTGTTGTAATAACCTTATCTCAACTTAGCCATGGTCCTAGTATATCTCAACAAAGAAATTATGAAGTAAATATAGAGGAAGCAGAGAGAGGCACGTCAATATTCACTTTTTGTCAACTTTTTTTTTTTTCTTTTTTTTTGGTATTGCATATCAATCAATGTTTTTAAAATGGAACAAGGCATTGAACCCAACAGGTTACTGGTTTATCTAAAGAATTTTATTTTTAAAAAATATGACATATAAAAATAAATTATATATCTTATTGTGAAGACAAATTCTCAAAATGCAATATAAGTTCATGACTCAAAAGTTATTATAATCTGAAAAAGACACTGACTTTATTCTTCTCGCACACTTTTCTACGACACATACTATTCGTACGAGTTTGAAAGAAAAACACTCCCCGTGTCTCTAATCTATGAAGAAGCAAGAATTTTCCTATTATTACTCAACCAAATCTTACCCTAAATTCAAGGTTTTGGTAATGTTTGAGTTGAATAAACTATCCTGTCTACATCATGGTTTCATGGTTTTAGGCCCCCGCAAGAGTCTGGGTAGCTGACAGAAGTTTAAAATGTAGTGACGGTCAAATTTGAATGTAGATAGATAGAGCCATCTGTGTTTCACGTATCAAATAACTTGAGACAATGCATATTATTCTAAGAACGAGAATGGAAAGATAGGTAGAGACTAGCTGACAAAATGAACGATAAAGCAACAACTATTTTCTCTAATTCCTATTCTAATATGTTATGGCGACGGATTTTACCACTATATTGACCACTATATTGATCCAATAGACATGCATTAGTTGGTGGTTGAGATCTTAGGCTTTTACCCATCTTAAGGTTTGTCTACAGTAAAGACACTGGCTTTGTTCTTCTCACACACTTTTCTATGATACATACCTATTCGTACGGGTGTGAAAGAAAAGCACTGCCCCTAAAAAGTGGAGGCTAGCTAGTTGACAAACTTGATGATATAGCTATCCTATGACCTGTTTGCTTTGGTATTTTTTGTTTTTGTTTCTAGTAAAAGAAAAAAAAAAAACTGAAAACTTGCTTGATTCAGTAAATATGAAATGTTTTGATTAAAAAATATATTTTGGAGTTAAATGAAATTTTGAAACAAAAAAAAAAAATTAAAATGACAATTTTATAATTTTATGAACCATTTTTAGGCAAAAAGTGTCTAATAGTTTAATTCATTTAAAATGATTATTAGATGCTAAACGAATATAACAATAATTTTAAATGAGAAATGAAAGTTAATATAGAAAAAAAAAACATATTTTCAAAAACTAAAACATAAAAACATTTCCTAAATCAAACATCACTCTACTTGTAGCCAAAGACTAACTGACATGGCTTTACATATTTGGTTTATCCCCTCATACGGTTTGTTTGTGATATCCTCAAAGAAAGACAGTTGCCTTGTTTTTTACTTTTTCTTCACGCGTTTTTCCACAACACATTAATTGTATGAGTCTGAAAGAAAAAGTTTCCCCTAATTAATATTAATATAATAGATATATTTAAGATATAGTATTAGGCTTTACTCGTATGGGCTTGGGCTGGTCTAAGGGATTAGGCTGGAAATTGGCGACTCAATGGGCTCTGACAATACGTACATCAACCAATGAACATGCCAGTCAACAAGTCTTTCCTATTAAATCATAAACTAAATATATTAGAGAAGAACGTATTGGCTTTTACATCTAAACGGTTGATAGTTAATAATATAAATGAATAAATCTTATTGAAGAAATGAAGTATTTCATGGCCATATATATATATATATATATCAATACTTAATATAAAAGAAGAGTCTCTAATTCTACACAATTCCAATAATTAAAATTAACAATAATCTAATTAAAATTAGCAATTATGTAATTAAAAAACTCCATTTATTTACATAATAATGTGTTATAATATTAGTAACTGTACAATCTACAAGAAATCTCATTCCATTCATTATAAGATACAAAATCAATAATTATGTAATTAAAAGACTCTCTTTATTAACGTAGTAATATTAGTAACTTACAAAATATGGCCAAATCAACAATTATATAATTAAAAGACTCTCTTTATTGACATAATAATGTGCTATAATATTAGTATTGATACAATTTACATAAAAATCTTTTTCTACTCATTATAACATGACATGGCCACTATATTCATCTTTCACACATTTAAATAATATGTTGAAATCTATACATTTAATTGTTCAAATCAAATTTGACTGTTCAGATTCTATACCTATATTTATCTCCTATAAATAACAATATTCGGGATGACATGTTTATTGACTTTTATTATTTCACTACAGGCTTTTACTTCATGAGGATCACTCCTTTTTCTATTTGGACATTCCTGCTCCGTCAATGAAAAAAGAAAACAACCTTATTTTTCTTAGGTATGTCTTTCTTATGACTCAAGATATACAATTTTTTTGATGGTAATTAAATATAAAAAGGTTTGAATTTGTATAGAAATAGCATTTGACATCTCATTGTTAACATACCATATTATTTCATTAATTTGATCTTTTGTTTTCAGTTTCCGTTTATATAGATATGTTGTTACAAAACAATATTCATGGAGACAGGGACTTTAAGGTGATGTGTGTACACGCATAGAGTATTTTTAAAATTATTTCATTTGATCAATTAGAGACAAGTTAACAAGTTATTTTAAACATGTTCTAAAATATAGTTTTTAAATAAGTAATTAACTATTTATTCCAAAATTGATGAGTTCTTGATTGCAGCTAATGTTATTTTCGGTTATAAAAAATTATGTAAAAAGAGTTATGCAATGTAGTGCAGGATATTTAAATCTAGTATATATATATAGAGAGAGATAAAGAGTCCCTAATCCTGCTCAACTAGAATGCCCAAGTCAATAAGCAATTATCTCATAAAAAAGTTACAATGAAATATTAGTTTTCATATGAGTAAAGGTATTCATTGGTGTAATAATGACATGCAATGAAATATTAGTGACTTACTCTAATACCATTTCAGGATCAAATTCAGCCAAATTCATCATGTGAAGACCTTCTTAGCAGTTAAGTTTTACATCAAAGATTTGGGCTTGCTAAAATATTTCTTGGGGATAGAAGTTGCTCGGTCTAAGCAAGAAATTTACCTCTCACATAGAAAGTATAGTCTTGACATTTTAAAGGACTCTTGGACTTTTTGGAAGTAGCCCTACCACTTTTCTCATGGAACAATCTCCACTTCTCTCCAATCAAGGGAAACCTTTTTAACGATCCATCCTCCTACTGAAGTTTAGTAAGTAGACTGATCTATCTTACAATTACTTGGCCAGACATTGTTTACCGTGTAAATATTTTGAGTCAATTCATGCATTAACCACAACAACCACATTTGGATGCAACCAGTCGATTGGTTAGATATTTGAAAACCACACTAGGTCAATGAATTCTTTATATCAAATATTCATCCCCCATTATAACTTCTTATTGTGACTTAGATCATGGGTTTGACAACTGGATATTTCATTAAGCTTGGTGTAAGCCCAATTTCATGGAAGACTAAAAAACAACGTGTGGTTTCTCAATCATCTGAATCCATTTTACAGATGGATGTCTATGTCTATATTCATAGGTCGGCTTGAAAATGGATTCAAAGTATTAACGTAGGGCATACGAGTATTTATTCTATGAAGAAGATCCAGTCATACTTGGTAGATTTCAGTAAGGACGGATTTTTTTTTTTTAATTTTTAAATATGAAGGACTGAATTTCGTTTATCTAGATATTAATTTGATAATTTTTTTTCTTAATTTTGTTTAGTTAAAATCATTTAACTATACTACTTCAGTTTATTTAATATGATTTTTTATGAAGTATTGAATATATATATATCAACAATTTGCCTAAATTATAAGTTCTATTGACCATAAACGAAATGTAAATTCAAAATACAATTTTGTCAATGAAAAGTCTTTGGGGAGCCTAAATTTTAAGTTCTATTGACCATAAATGAAATGTATATTCAAAATACAATTTTGTCAATGAAAAAGTCTTTGGGGATGGTCTCCGCATCTTATGCCTTAATTTGGTTTGACACATTTGATATTCTGTTGGATTGACCAAATTCTTACTTATTAATTATCCTACATCACTAGAGGTGACAACGAGAGAGAATTCATAGGAAATTTGTTATGAGAAAATTTATTACATACTTCGAGAATCCCAGGAAGCAGAAAAGATAATTTTCGTCCCATAATATTCTTGTTCAAAGAAATTGTCATCCCCGTAATTTCACTTTCTTTTCTGTGTCCTCAGATCTCTATTATAAATACACAGTGTTACATGCAGAGTTTATACATGTAAAACGCAAATATTGCACTTAATTGATCCATTCACGATTTCCTTTGATCATGAGGACAATTCTCATCACATTTTTACTCATACTTTCTATTCTCTTCCTCTCCTCAACTTCTGCTCGACCACTAGCTCAAAGAGGTAAGAGTACTCCTTCCAATTCCAATTTAAATTACTTGTTTGTGATTATTATTCAGATTTATATACAGGCCACCTCTCGTGCTTAAATGAACTGAAAAAGATATATTATCTTCTACAATATCTCATCCAAACACACTTTCATATACAAATCGTCAAAATTTTATATGCTTTAGTCGTAAAATAATTTGTTCTGTTGATATTGCAGGAGATGAATATAAATATCCTCAAGGCATTAGCCCGGGAGTGCCTAATGATGATATAGTACCAAGTTATGGTCCAGCATCTATTTAAGGAAAAATTTCAAATAACTTCTCTAAACTTCCAGCAATGTGCATTTTATTTATAAAATTTTTAAAATGTATTTTTCACCCTTTAAAATTTTTAAAATGTATATATCATTTTAAACTTTAATTTCTGTTAAATATTTAATAGAAAAAATTATCTATATCTTATTATTTTTTTCACTTGCTGTTTTCTGTTTATTTATCACAAGAAAGAAGTTAATAGAGAAATAATATAATGTATATAATTTTTTTGTTAAATTTTTAACAAAAGATGTAATTGAGGATAATGTATACATTTTAAAAATTTTAACAAGTTAAATATATATTTTAAAAATTTTAAAAGTAAAATGCACATGATACAAATTATATATATATATATATATATATATATATATATATATATATACATATATATATTTTGAAGTTTCCTCGAATTTTAATAAAAGCCCTCAGTTGGCTTATACAGTAAGCGTGTTCCATTAAAAAGTGTGTTTACTTTCGTGGTTTATGATGTGAAATGAAAGAGCTGCCTCTTTTGTGAAGTCAATATTACCAATAGAAAGATTGTGATTGTTTTGTATTTGTTTTAAACAACAATGTATGACACATCTTCAAGTCATATGAGACAATGAGTTATAAATCAAAGATTCTATTAGTCGTGCTACTATGGCGTCACATATTAATTGGATGACCAAAACAAATGTACTCCATTACTGCTATTTCCCTCTTGTGATCTTTCTCAACGAATAGCACTATTATGTTAGAAAAAAAAAAGGGTGGTCAATAAATGGAAAAAATAGCATTCACTAAAAAATATTGCCAAGGGAAGTTTATCATTTTTATCATTCAAACAGCAATTTCCTCTAATCATAAAGAAGGCCACCCTCATCACATTCTTTGAAAGGTCAGTACCAACTAAATACAGTTGGTGATAAATATTGATGAAGAAAGAATTCAAAGAAATAAAGAAATAATTTTATATTCAACGCAACGTGCATAAGTTTTTTAGATTTAAAATATGAACAAAATACATATTCACTTGTATTGTATACTAAAATTTCAATTTAATTATGAAAGTTAGGATAATAAGATTTGATCTTTTAATCGAGTGCTCAAAGAAATTCTAATACTATGTTAAAAAATTTAAAATAATGAAGTTGTAAAATAAAGATTCAACAATAATTTATTATATAACAGATAGTGATTGATGTAGGGCATTACAAGTTTTTATCCTGTGAAGAAAAACCAGTGAAACTTGGTGGATTAGAAAGTGAAGCGAAGCAGATTAAGATTGTGGAGCGGAAATTGGTAGGGTTTAAACTTAACTATAACCAAAGAATACAAAGTATTTTTGGTACATCTTGTGATTTGGTGAATTAGAGTTTAAATAAATGTAAATCATTAAATGTCATCTTGTGGCTAGGAGCTTAGATAATTTGTAGGTTGTATAACAAAAAAATTAGTGAATTATCAAATGGAACCCTCCCCTCCAGAATGGTTCAAAATTAATTGTGATGCATCTGCATCCAGGTCTTGTGTGAGTATTGGAGGTGTACTTAGAGATAGCAAAGGAAATTGGATTAGTGGTTTCTCTGGTAATATCGGATTCACCACAGTTACAGAAAGAGAATTGTGGAGTTTATGCCATGGAATCAAGGCTTTAATGTTATCAATCTTATAATTGAGTCAGATTTTTTACTTGCTATTAATAGTCTACTTAAAATCTCATCCTTGGAGTACTATCGTTATGTGCAGGTCCACCATGCAGCGGTGCCAAGAGTTTAGGATCTTACACACCTTGAGGGAAGGAAATCAAATCGCAGATGCTCTAATAAATAAAGGATTCTTTATGGACTCTGATCTAGGTTACCTAGCTTTGTCAATCTTGTCATGTTAACTCATGTTTTGGGAACTCACATTTTTCTAATTAATTTGTGCTCTTTCTGTTTAAAATTATAAGATATTATTTTAAAAAAAATTATATTTAAAAATACAAAGTATTTTGTTGATTTTAAAAAATAGTTATTGACATTTTTTTAAAAAATGTCCTTATTTAAAAATTTATTTTGATAATTTTCTATGCATCTAACTCAAGAAATAAAATATTAAATAAAAATATTATAAAAAAAAACATTATTTTTAATTACTTAATTATATTTTTTAAAAAGTATAAAGTAGATAATAATACCTTATAATTTTAAATAGAATGAGTGTTAAGGAAACTAGAGTCCCTAGACTTTGTACTGTTCGTGTGTTTGTTTAAGGAATTTCGAATTACTTAAACAAAAGAGAAATAAAAGACAAAGAAAAGGAGGAAAGTGAAACGCACACGCTACGGAACCATCTCATTCAAAACCTTAAAATTAAGATAGAGATTGCGATAGAGAGCGTGAATTAAGTTAAATAAGTTGAAATACAAGGAAAGACGTAAAGGATGGGGTGGTAGATCTTCGCGCGGAAAGCTAGGAAGAAAATTGGATTATAATTGGACGGACTACAAAGATTTTGTAATTTTGAAAGTTAGTAGTTTGGAGAGAAAAAAATCCTATCTTCTCTTTCTAAAACAATTTCTAATTTCTCATTTTTCTCATAAGTCGTTAACAAGGATATTAATTCGACTGTCCGTGGAAGGGGAGGGTCCCAAAGGTTCGTAGACTACATAGATAAGGGCTCTAAAGTCAAGAAATTACTCATGTCATCCTTTTTTATAAAGTATTTTTAATTGAATCACACAATTTAAAAAATTATTAAAATTAATTAATGTATTGATATTTTAAAAATTTATCATAACTTTTTAATTTTATTTATTTTTAAAATCAAAATTTACATTAATTAAACCTTTAAAATTAAAGGATAAATATAAAAAAAATAATAAGTACTTATAAAACTTTATAAAGGGTTTTATATTATAAGGACCATCAAAAATCTCCACAAAGGAGTCTTATAAATAAGATTGAAAGGAGTAATTCAAAAAAGAAAATGTCATTGGAATTTTGTTAATGCACTAATTTTTATACAAGTAGTTAGCATAGTTATGATATTTATAAAAGAGAATAAAAATGTGCTGTTTTACAAGATATGTCATTCTCTGTCTAATTTTCTTTTTATTAGTTAGAAACTAGTAAAAAATAAATGAGACGGAAAAAAAGGAGTGAGACAGATTTTGTTCCGTAAGAATATTCAATATATCCTTTCTCTTATCAATGAGAAATCAAACATTCTAAAAGATTAAAAGTTACATCATTAATTATTTCTGATTCTTCGTTCAACTAGTCAAAACCTATCTACCATTTCGACCAGTCAAAGAAACAAACCTAACATTTATATTCTGATAGTTGAAACTAATGCCAATTCAGGATTAAAGCATCGTATTCACAACCAAATTGTGTTAATCAGATTTGATGATATAGCCAACATTTTAATATATATTATCTTCTTCACCCCGTAATTAGAATTTTTGTTCAAGCATGAGATGAAGCTTTCTTTTTTAAAATACCAATATATATATATATATATATATGTATATATATATATATATATATATATATATATATATATATATATATATATATATATATATGTATTTTCCTTTATTTTATTTTTGGTGCCATGTTACTCTGGTTTAGGGATATCTATTTTTGAATAAGAAAATTAATAAACAGATATTCCCAATTTTACTTTTCTTCTTAAATCACCTAAACTTGTCACCCCTGACAGGGAACTTAGATTATATCTCCCTTTTGTTTAAAATTTATTTTCATAATAATCCCTGCATTATTCTGTAAGTTAGTAAGCCAACTGTACGGTTGTTTTATCTAGTTTCATCTTTGTGTTGCTAATCAGTTCTGCAATGCAATCCCTAATTCTTCCAAGATTTTATTTTTAGTTAACTTTTTTGTGGTTGAAATTTGGGTTTGGTATCAATGTATGCTGAATGGATTAGTGTACTTGATTGTTTGAACAGTCAAGATACAGCTGATTTTGAAAGGGCTTGTTTCTACCAGCTTATATCATCGAAAGCAATGTTTGAACATTGAGAATGTATTTACCTTAAAATTTGATAGGAAGGGTTTTAATGTCTTGTGATGTTATTCGGCTCATAAATATATTCTAAAGTTACAGTTTATTTTATGACAGACATCATGAGGTTTGATTGAGTTGTATGTTACAAATAAAATAAGGTGTAAAACAAAGGAAGGAAACTAGCTTACACACTTCAAGAAATAAACCGAATAAAGAAACGGTGGCAAGAAAATAGGCACAGCACCACCTTTGCAACACAACTTCCTAAAATCTTGGAAGCATGGTTCTGCAGAACCAGGGACAGCTCCAAAACTTAGAGGGGGGCTGAGAAAAATACCCAAGAAAATAAAGATGGTTATGTTCAATTATAAAAAAAATTTATACCATTGAAATAAGATATAAGATTTATTTTTATATATTTCTGATCGTCTATTTTTATATAATTTGACTTTAAGAATGTATTATACTGACATAATTATTCAATAAATTAAGTTACACCACTCTTATAATTGAATTGTTGGCTTAGCCGTAATATTATATGTTAACAAAGTGTGACATAATTGGTAATCAAATTAAACTCAAAGTTGTAGGGCCTTTACAATTTCAAGGGTTCGAATTTATAAAAAATACATGTCGAGAGAACATATAATAATAATTGTTTCACTCTCTAAATGGGATTAGTCCTATCACCTATATTTTTTATATTAAAAAAAATATTGCAAAGACATTCACTACTGGAGAAATTATAAAATAGTTCTATTAAATAAGGAATTGAAGAATGCCACGATCCTGATGGATGAAATGAAGTGCATCATTCTTTTGTATGTGTACTTTTGTTGAACATATGACATTTTTCTTTTTGTAATATGTATTTTGTTTTAAATTTTGTGACTGAGAAAAGTATGTGTTAAATTTTGTACCCTTATCCAATTTCTTTGGTTCCATTCTTCAAATTTTAATTTGGTCACTATCTATAGTAGCCACGTGTGCGCCAATATTGGAAAACACTTAGCTGCAATCATGTACCCATTTTAACGTAAAACTTGCAGTCTTAGCCATGCATTTTGCATAAAAATAATGCCGAACTTTGGCATTTGATAGGGTTGTAAATGAGCTGGTGAAGCCATATAATACAGAATACTTCTAAATGATACAAGCTTTCGTGCAGACCTTGTCCGTTCTGACCTTTTATATGATACAAGATGTAAATCATTAATTATTTTAAAATTAAAATAAAATAAATTTATTTCCTATATAGTTTGGATATTTTTGATTAACTATGACTTTAGAATTGAAGTATGAGCAACTTCAATCAAAATAACAGAAGAGAAAATTGGAATCTGAAGTTCAAAATTTCTATTTGAAGTCATCAGTTAATATATAGACCAAGTCGTACATGTTATACGTACAGGACAGATGCAAACAATTAAAGATTATATAATACAAAAGACAAAATAGGTATGGCACACAGAGAAGCTTACCACAGGTTAAGCAAAACACAGAATATAAGTATCTCAATCTTTCAGTTGAAGTTGTTCAAGAGTGATCTCCTGGCACTGGTCCAGTGAAGTTGATTTGGGCATGAGTAATTCCTTAGCCACTTGATCCATGGTTGGACGAGAATGTGAACTTTTATTCAAGCAAGCAAACGCTATATCTGCAATCAAGATCACCTCCTCAGCAATTGGGTTCACAGGATGAGGAAGCCTTGGATCTAACAAATCCTTCAATGCTAAATTACAAGTTATTGATAAAGATGATGACAATGAAGAAATGACATCTCCCGGATGCTTCCCCATGAGTATCTCCAAAGTCAGTACTCCAAAGCTAAAAATGTCACATTTCTCGTTCACTTTCATTGTGTAAGCTAGCTCTACATAAAAAAAAAAGAATATAATGAAAATAATTAATACTCTTTCATACTTGCACTAGCATTATAGAATAAATTAAATTGAATTTATTTAAATTATTGTTTGCTAAGACCAGATTTTCTAAAATGAATAAGTTTGAGGTTATCTAGTGTGCAAGTAATATTTATTTTTATTCAATTGAAATAATGTATCTGACCTGGAGCAACATAACCAAAGGTGCCTGCAAATGAGGTCCAGTTGGATGAGTCAGCCTTTAGAAACTTGGCCGTTCCAAAGTCTGAGATGTGAGCCTCATATTCCAAATCTAAAAGAATGTTTTTACTTGATATGTCACGGTGAACTATTGGTGGTGAGCAACCATGGTGCATATATGATAAAGCATTAGACACACCTTTAACAATGTTCACTCGTTTATGCCAATCCAATGCAATTGCTTGTGTCTCATTGTCGAGTATCTTATCCAAGCTGCTTCCTTCAAAGAACTCATAAACTAAAAATGAGAACCTTGAATGTAAACAAAACCCATATAGTTTTACAATGTTTCGATGCCTGACTCCAGTTAAGGCTTGAATCTCACTTGTAAATGCTTTTGAATGGAGAATTTCATCATCTGCAATCGAGTGAAATTTCTTCACAGCAACGACTTGACCATTAGGCAACTGGACTTTGTAAACACTAGCACTCCCTCCTTCCCCAATGAGATATTTGTTGTTGAATTCCTCAGTGGCTTCAATGATATTTTCATATGCAATTTTTCCATCAAAACTCAATAGGGAGAAAACATTTTGACTTTGTGCTTCACTATGCTCATTCATTTTATTTCTTACACCACGACGGAGAACATATGAAACTCCAAATACAAAAAATACAAGCATTAATGCACCCAAAGTAAGGAGTAGAACTAATAACATGATTTTGTGGCTCTTTTCATGCTGAACTGATGGACAGGGCATCAAGCCAGAGACATTACCACATAGGCCTTCATTATTTCTCAATACTGCAGTTGTAGCATTACGCAACGCTGGAATGTCTGGAAGTGGTCCCTCCAAATGATTATATGATATGTCAATGGAAGTCAAACTCGTCATGTCATCAAAACTGGATGGAATGGCACCTGAGAGATTGTTATGTGATAGGTTCAATGTTTCCAAGCGTGGAGTTTGCCCAAGTGCTGCTGGTATTGTTCCAATTAACAAGTTGCAACTAAGATCTAGATTTTCAAGAGATTGCAATTGGCCTAACTCATAGGGAATGCTTTCCTCGAATAAGTTCCTACTCAAATTCAAGTTCCTTAAACGGAGCAACCCTTCAAGTTGTTTTGGGATAGAGCCATTTAAGTTGTTAACTGCCAACTCCAAACGTTCAAGTTTGACTAATGATCCAATTTCAATGGGAATATTACCTGAAAATTTATTGTTGCTCAAAGAGAGTTCAATCAACAATGTCAACTTGCCCAATTCTTTTGGAATCATGCCGGTTAGATGATTTGAGGAAAGAAAAAGTACCTGTAGCTGGGTTGCTTCAGCTAGATTAGGTGGTATGCCACCATATAAGTTGTTGTTGGAGATTTTGAGGCTTGTAAGATTATGGCACTTCCCCCAATTTGGGGAAAGCTTGCCAGAAAGCTTGTTGTCACTCAAATCAATGTAGTATAAACTTGGATATACACCAAATGCATATGTTATATCCCCTGAAAATTGGTTATCGTCCAACCTAACTCTAACAAGATCTGTACAATTTTTCAAGCTACTTGGAATTGGACCACTAAGAGAGTTATTAAAAGCAATTAAGGATCTAAGCCTTCTCAAGTTCCCAATGTTGGAAGGAATTGGTCCAGAAATTGTGTTTGAGTACAAGAAGAACTGAGTGAGCTTTGTCAAGTTCCCAAAAGCAAAAGGAATTGGTCCAGAGAGTTTGTTTTGGCAAAGGCTAAGGATATTCAAATCAACCAAGTTTGATATGGAAGATGGGATTGGTCCAGAAAGTTCATTCATGTACAAAGACAATACAGTGAGCTTTGTCAAGTTTCCAATACTAGAAGGAATTGGACCAAAGAGTTTGTTTTCATGAAGGACAAGTTCATTCAAACTGATCATGTTCCCTATGGAAAATGGAATTGATTCAGAAAGACTATTTGTGAACAAGTACAATGTAGTGAGCTTTGTCAAATTCACAATACTAGAAGGAATTGCACCATGGAGTTTGTTTCCACGAAGGGAAAGTACATTCAAATCAATCAAGTTTCCTATGGAAAATGGAATTGTTCCAAAAAGTTTATTTTTGAACAAGCACAATATAGTGAGGTTTGTTAAGTTTCCAATACTAGAAGGGATTGGACCTGAGAGATTATTTTCGGAAAGGTCAAGCTCATTCAAATTGATCATGTTCCCTATGGAAAATGGAATTGATTCAGAAAGACTATTTGTGTACAAGTACAATGCAGTGAGTTTTGTCAGGTTCCCAATGCTGCAAGGAATTGGAGTAGAGAGTTTGTTTTCGTAAAGGAAAAACTCACTCAAATCTATCATGTTTCCCATTGAAGACGGGATGGATCCAGAGAGTATATTATTAAACAAGTGCAATCGAGTGAGCTTTGTCAAGTTACCAATACTTGAAGGAATTGGTCCTGAGAAATTGTTTTGGGAAAGGTCAAGGTCATTCAAATTAATCAAGTTTCCTATGAAAAATGGAATGGACCCATAAAGTTTGTTTGTATGCCAGTACAATGTAGTGAGCTTTGTCAAATTTCCAATAGTGGAAGGAATTGATCCAAAAAGTTTATTTTCAGAAAGGTCAAGCTCATTCAGATTGATCATGTTTCCTATGGAAGATGGGATGGTTCCAAATAGCATATTTGTGCTCAAGCGCAATATACTAAGCTGTGTCAAGTTTCCAATGGTGAAAGGAATTGCTCCAGAGAGCTTGTTGTTGGAAAGGTTGAGTTGTTCCAAACCTACCAAGTATCCTATTTCTTCAGGTATAGAGCCACTGAATAAGTTATCAGCGAGGTCCAAGTAAAAAATACTTGACAAGTTACCGATATGGTGGGGAATAATTCCATAAAATGAGTTGTTGCTTATATCCATTTTGTGGAGGTTGGGAAAAGATTTAAAGCTGAGACTGTAAAGCATACCTCTTAGTCCAAGGTGCTGAAGGATTATGGAGGAGACAGAATTGGACGCATCACAAGTAATCCCATCCCAATTGCAAGGACTAGTACCTTTCCAAGAAGATAGAAGAGCTTGGCTTTGTTTTTCAAGGCTGGCTTTCCACTTTACTAGTGCATTTGCTTCATTGTTTTCTTCTGCAGCAGGAGCAAAAGCAAAAGAAGCTGCTCTAGAAGAACTATCGGCATGGGGCGTATATATTGTTACAAGGAAAAACAAGGCTGTTAATAGAACCTGCGAAGTGGCCTGTTTAAATATAAAGACCATGGCTTAGATGGATTTTTTGAATCCCAAAAATGAAACACAAACAAGTGCAAGGTGGTATGGGGGGCCTATAAGAAGAATTGGAGAAATTAATATAGATAGAAAGCAGAGCATACAAGTTCAACAGGGAACTTGCTGAGTCGTTGCGGCCATAGAAGGCCACACGTTAGGTCTTGCCCTAACTCTACGGCAGGGGCCAAATTGAATTCTAGTATTTAATACCTCATGGAACCATACAAAGAAAACAAATTAGGAAAATGAAAGTTTGACACCTTCTAGAACGGATAGGAAGTGCGGTGGCAGAGCTTGACCGAAAACGTTGAGGGGCCGAAATATTTAATGTATTTAAGATTTAACGTCCATAATTATTGTCATACATATGTGTGTTTGTGTATGTATATGTATGTTATTGTCATTAATACAATTGTTGGGTACTGAACCAAAGAAAGAAAGAGATTATACTAATTAGCTAGTTTATCAAAATTAGTGAAATTGGGTCTATCTTACTTAGAGAAAATCTGCAACTTCAATTTAATAATTCTTTTGTTAAGATTTTTTGTCTTAATTTTACTTTTATTTAGTTAAAAATATTATAAATGGTCTGAGCCACTTTTCTCCCTTGATAAAATTGTTGTCCAGATATGACTTTACTTCACCAAACATTAAAGATTTTGAATATTGTACCCTTTTTAACACTAGTATAAATTCTCAAAACACTTAAGTAATATAACTCCAAAAATTTAAACAGTATTAGATTAAACAATTATCAATAAGAAAAAAGAGTATGAAATATCATATTTTTGTTTAGTTTCGTCATTCATAGAAATAATATAATTTATGTAACTATAATAAAAACTACCCTTGCATATTCTCTCTAAAGATGATACTATCATAAAACAACTTATAAATAAGTACTTATATAATATTTAATGTAGTTTTCTTAGGCAGCCATTTGTTTATATTTATCAAAAAAAATTGAGGGGCCATGCATATCTAAGATCCGCCACTGAGGAAGTGAGTCTAATTGGGAATTGGCTTTTTTTACTGGACAGTACTTTTATTGGATATATTTGGGTTATTTACCTAAAACACTCAAAAATAACATTACCAAAAATATATTTGCTAAATTAAATTGCCCCATTTATCTGCTATCTACATATAAACAATAGAGTGTGTAAATCCGTCTAACTGAAAGTTAGATAAAAGTGAATATATTTACGTTCCTTCGTGGGTTAACTTTATGAGATGTACGTCATGTGATGTGGTGAATTAGTGTGCATTGCTACTTGCTATGTCATGCGGTATGTGGACAGACTAAGATTCTTCACTTTTTAGGGAGTTCATTCTTTCACATTCTTACGAATAGTATGCATTTGAATTTGAATGAAGTGTTAGATAAGCTTGGATGTATATTGATAAAGCTATGGAAATAAGTGTTTTGCGTATTAATAACTTTAGACAATGCATACTATTCGTAAGAGTGAAAGAAAATCACTCCCCTAACAAGTGGAGACTAGTTTACAAACTTGACAATAAAGTAAAGTATGAATCTTAGTACATTCAATCAATATTAGTTATTTACAAGATTAAAATTATATAAATAAAGATGGAAAGATATAAAAGGAAAAAGAAAGTAAAAGTAAGTATAGATAAAAAAAATGAAGTAAATGGAACTAACAACTTGTATTCTATATATCATCAAGAAACGACATGAAAGGAAGGCAAAACAGTGGGGGAGAGTGAGAGAAAGAAACGGCATGAAAGGACTGAAAAAAAGAGAATGATAGTGTGAAAGGATCAAAGAAAGAGTTAGAGAGAGAGCGAAAACAGAGAAAGAGGAAAAAAAGACAACCTAAACATTTGTGTTTTCTATCATTCGAAACGACACCCTATCTTTGTGTTTTGACTTTATTTTTTTTTCAATTAACTTTAATTATTTTAATTGACAACTCATTAAATAACATTTCACCATAGCATTTAATGACCACGTCAGTGTATTCAGTTAACTAGCCCTATCAGAGGGTAAAGAAAGAGTCAATTTGATACATGTTTTTAAACGTTACAAATTTACTTGAGACAATTGAAAGGTGAGGAACCAAATTGTTTAGACCATAAACGTAAGAAAAAAAAATAGAGTTTTACTGAAAAAACATTTGTATTTTTATATCATTCCCTCCACATTTTTTTTCTCTTTCTACATATTTTTACTTTTTTTCTCTTTTATTTTATTTTATTTTACAGTTTC
Source organism: Bauhinia variegata (assembly GCA_022379115.2). Classification (NCBI taxonomy): domain Eukaryota; kingdom Viridiplantae; phylum Streptophyta; class Magnoliopsida; order Fabales; family Fabaceae; genus Bauhinia; species Bauhinia variegata. The sequence goes on along the minus strand of CM039428.1, from coordinate 17,013,313 downwards.
CTGCAAATCAACTAAAACTAAGGAGTATATAAATAGGTGTGTGTAATCAATTGTAGAAATAGCTTTTCTCTTACAAATAACCATGATACAGTAGACATGCATTAATTGGTGATTTAGACATATAAGGATTTAACTCCTCCATGGGTTTGTATATAGTTTCTACAAATAAGGACATGACTATGCTTTTCTCACGCATTATGGACTTTAATTCATACTCTCAGCTGGCCTCCATTAACTAAAGTATTAAGTGGGGCTACTCTTGGAAAATACGAGGCAATTTGCATTTATTTTTTATCTGACAGAATTACATGGACAAAAATACTTAGAGATATGCAATATATGGGCTGTCTGTATGGATTTCTTAGTCTAATGGGATACGTGATTAAAATACTCTAGATTAAATTAATTCCCCCTATAATTCTCGTCGCCGATTCCAAGTCAATCCGGAGAAAGACTAATTGTGTTAAGCTTTTAACAAGTAACATGAAACTTTGTTGAATGTCTAATCAAGGATAATTATGACCAGATTCACATTTTTTTTTTTTTTTCTGAATAGCTATTATGAAATTAAAATCCAAAAAAGAAACTTCGTTGTTTTCATTGTTTATCATCCTATCTTTATGTCTAGGCAAAAGTTGAAGTATATTCATTTCAATTTATTTGAACATGAGATACTAATAGTTATTTTATCACCTCCGAGAATCTACAATATTATTTTATCTGTTATCCCTCTAGAGATCTTTAGTGCTACTGTTTATTCGCTTTTTGTGCAGGATTGAAGACCATTCTCATCATATTTTTACTTATATTTTCCATTCTCTTCCATTCCTCCTCAACTTTTGCTCGAATACTGACTCAAAATGGTAAGAGTGCTCCTTCCAATTCCTTTGCTTTTGTTCTACTTTGATTCGTTTATTTCACTTTAAAGGGTTTTATTTAAATTAACTGATTAAGATTCCTATGAGATTTCTAGGCACATTTCATGCTCAAAATTAATTTAAGATGTGTTTAAATGAGGTATTTGGTGTTCACAATAATTTAATCAAAATATACATAAAAATATATATATTTCTGCGAATAACTTTATATATATAATAATTGTAAAATAATGGCTCCGTTTGATATTATAATTGCAGGAGACAAATATGAATATTCTCAAGTGACGCCGCTGAAGCCAGGAAACCCTAATAAACCTGCAGTTCCGTGTAAACCCAGTCAACCATACAGGAGCTGTTTACCTGGAAACCCACCCCCAAAATGGAAATGAGGGCCCTACGGCTGTCATTAAATTCCACCTTCCCATGGAAAATAATTAATATTAGCCTTAATAATTAGTTGAGAAAATAAGCTCTTCTACTTTTATAATTACCCAGCAATATTAATGTTGGGATTATTGGAATCTAGCACTATTTCTGTATGGGTTACTATTTGGGTGTATCATGTAATGCATGGTTAGGAAGTTCAAGTTCTTCTGTACAATAAAAGCCCAAGTTGGCTTGATAGGAAGTGTTACTTTTATTTTTGTGGTTTGTGATGCTGTGGAATGAATTAGGAGCTGCCTTATAAATTTATCAATGTAATCAATAAAATTAAGTTCCTTCTGTTGTGTTTTTAATCTTTTGATTGATTCTAATTCGTGATAATGAGTTATGTCAAAGTTTCTATTCTGAAACTACTATGTGGCCACTCGTTTCCTCCTATCAAAGAATATATTTGAGTACATTAGTTAACTATTTTGGTCTCCTCAATATTTCCATACACTCAAGCTGGCCTCCATCAATGTTAGATAAGCATTGATGTAGATAGAAATTAGACAGATTTACAAGTGTTTTGTGCATTAAATTACTGTATCCCCAATTACTGTTGGCAATGCATACTAGTAGACATAGTAGGGTATAAGCTACTATCTCTATTTCCCATTCTAGTATTTTTAGAGATAATTTTATTTTATTTTATTTAGTGTATCAAAATATGTCTTATATAATTTTATAATATTTTATTTAGTGAATCAAAATATGTCTTACGAGGACACTTTATATAGATAGAAGATTTTGTCCTGTATTTTTATAGCCATAGACATACATTAATTAATTAGTGATTGAGATATTTGGCTATAGCACCTCTCAAGGTTTGTTATACTTTCCTCAAATGAAGAGACAGAACTAGGCTTTGTTTTTCTCACGTACAATGCTTTCTATTCAAGGTTTGTCTAATTTTTTCTTTACGTTGTTATCACGTTAGAGATCAGATTGGATATTAACTCCAAGAAGCAGCGAGGCAAATCAGGGTAGATCGTCGACTCCGATGATTAAGTTAATATGGATTATAACATAAGAGGGGGTAAAAAATACCATAACTGGCAGTTGGCATGCTATTTAACAATAAAACTAATAAATCTGTATAAGTTAATTAAATAAAAGTTTATAAATTGAGAAAAAATGAAATATTAATTTCAATCGCGTACGTTTCCATATTTAAAAAATTCATTTTTCATATATAAAAATCTTAACATATATGAGCTATTGGAAGGATTAATCACCATACAACTTTAGATTATTTAATAAATCATGTCACACTACATTGATCAAATATATTAATTTTGATGGCCCAAATCAGGTTTCCTATAAGAACAGTTTTGGGGTTAAAAAAAGAGTGGGGATACTCGTGGAAGTTGGGGGGTACTTGTGAATTGAAAAAAGAGTCAGTATTTTTATACCCTTTGTTGTTACTATGACGCCCTATTTAATCTTCAAAAATAAAACAGAGTATTCACATTAAAAATATGATATAGATTAAATTATCTTCATTGAATTGAAATTAATATATATCTCTCTTAGTAATTAAAGCTTCATCTTTCTTATATTTATTTCCAATCTCACTCTTAAATAATTAAATCTCTTTCTTATTTAGAATTCTGCATAACAAACTCCTTACTATCCATTGAAATTTGATATTTCCTTCGTTTCTTTGCCACGTTGAAACAAGTGTTTAAGATTGAATAAGACCACAAATTGATGAAGTTATGTTAATACAACTTCTAGGTCTCTTGATTGATCTTTGATTAGTTACACGCCAAAGGTTCTCAAAAACAAAAACGTTCACTTCCTTGATATTCACATGAAAATATGAAGAATACTTAGTCAAAGAAATATTCACATTCACATCAGTGTCGAGTATTAAACACCTAAAAAGATCTTTAGTTTAAAACATTTAAAAGTTGTTTATAGAAATTTACTATTCACTCCCAGTATAGTCTCATGTTTAAAAGGGATGAAGACACTTTTAGTGTAAAAAAAAAAAAAATACTCAAATGATAGTGTATCAAATATATATGTCAAAATACATTCTCTCCAAATTAAATTCATCCAATTCTTAAAGTCAATAAGTAAGTCTTCTTCGATGTGGTCTCAAATCATATGTATGTGGTGCAGGAAATAGGGCTCTGATGAGAGGGGCGGCAACGTGCAAGACACCAGTGAATCGGTTTGTCAAAGGCTGTAGCAAGGATGAGTGCAAAACTGATTGCAAGGGAAAATATGGAAGTAATGCAGATGGGCTGTGTAAAGAGACTATACATTGCATTTGTCATTACCCATCTTTATCTTTTAAGCCTTAACCTCTAATTTGTCCCTTTTCGACTACAAACTTGATGTAAAAAGACATCAATGTTTTGTGGTTGATTGACGTTTTCAAATTAATGAAGGGGCATCTCATTATTCAATAAAAAAATCTTTCTTAATTGGATTAAAACTCACTCTTATGTCTTTATTTTTCTTCTAAAAAAATGATTGAGAGAACTAGTCATATAAAAAAAAAAAAAAATTCTCTTTAATTGTGAACGGGCGATTAAAGTAAATACTTGCATCATTATATTTCTTTGATTTCGACAGCAGTTACAGCACCATTTATCAAACTTTTGGTCCTCAATCTTCACCTGTCTAATTCTGCCTTTTGAAATCCTCCAAGTTTGACTGGTTCCTCTTCACTGAATATATATATATATACACACTACATGCACCACCTTATATTTATAGTAAGTATCATGAGGGATAAGGAAGGAAATTTAGAACAGAGGGCAAGGAAAGGAAATGAAATAATTAGAAGATATTAAATGAGTGGAGAAAATTATAGCACATATCAAGATAAGATGCGGACATTCCATCCAAGAAGACTTGCTCGTTGATTAAGCAAGTCTTCCAAGACTGGGTCCAAATCTTATCTCCGTTTGTGCTTTAATTTGAAGGGAATGTATTTTGAATTTATATATGAATATTTTGATACCCTCTGTTGTTACTATGGCACCCTGTTTAATTTTCAGATATAAAACAGAGAATTCACATTAAAAATGTGATATAGGTTAAATTATCTTCATTGAATCAAAATTAATAATTTCTCTCTTAGTAATTAAAGCTCCATCTTTCTTATAATTATTTCCAATCTCACTCTTAAATAATTAAGATCTCTTTCTTATTTAGAATTCTACATAACCAACTTCTTCACTATCCATTGAAATTTGATATTTCATTCGTTTCTTTCACACGTTGAAACTAAGTGTTTCAGATTGAATAAGACCACAAATTGATCAAGTTATGTTAATACAACTTCTAGGTCTTGACTAATCTTTGATTAGTTACACGCCAAAGGTTAGCTTCACTTCCTTGATATTCACATGAAAATATGAAGAAGAATACTTAGGCAAGGAAATATTTAGTCACATTCATATCAGTGTCGAGTATTAATACCTAGAAAGGTCTTTAGTTCAAAACATTTCAATGTTGTTTATAGAAATTTAATATTTACTCCCAATATAGTCTCATACTTAAAGGGGATGAAGATACTTTTAGTGTAAACAAAAAATACTCAAATGAGTGTATCAAATATATATTTCAAAATACATACTCTCCAAATTAAATTCATCCAATTCTTCAAGTCAATGAATAAGTCTTCTACGACGTGGTCTCAAATTAAATTCATCCAATTCTTCAAGTCAATGCGTAAGTCTTCTACGATTTGGCTTCAATCATTTCATGTTTTCCAACAATTTCACTTCTCTCTTAATTTCCTTCCAAATCCCTCATGATACTCACTATAAATACACGGTGTTACATTAGTTTCTACATACAAAACGCAAATCTTTGAAATTAATTGATCTGTTAGCAATTTCCTCTAATCATGAAGACCATTCTCTTCACATTCTTACTTATACTTTCCATCCTCTTCCTTTACTCCTCAACTTCTGCCCGGGTACTAAGTCAAAATGGAGTGCTCTTTCCAATTCCATTGTTTTTTATCCACTTTAATTATTTTATTTCACTCAAAAAACAAACTTCATTTAAATGAAATTATTTGAGATCAATATTGAGATTTATAGGCATAATTTATGCTCATCAAAAAGATAAAAAATTGGTCTGTTTGATATAATTGCAGGAGATAAACTTCACTTGAATCCAGTTGCAACTCCAACTCCAAGTAACTGCTCCTCCTCCTCCTCCTACAATCGTAACTGTCATAAGCATCCTCCAGTTCCAGTTGCAACTCCAATTCCAAGTAACTGCTCCGCCTACAAGCGTAACTGTGGGCATCCACCTTCTGATGAAAAACATTAATAATCAGATGGAAAAGTAAACGCACTATCCAGAAATGTTGTGATTATTGAAATGTTTCATATCTTGCATGGTTAAGATGTTTTAAGTTCGTTTGTAGAATAAAAGCCCTTTGTACTGTGGTTTGTCATGTCGTTAAATGAGTTGGAAGCTGACCAATTTAATCAATAAAAGTTCTTCCCTTGTGTTTTGATTTACTATATATAAATTCTATCAAATATAATTTATGATACAAAATTTTTCAATTAATTCAACGATAGAGTAAATGAATCCCTTCCTAACAAACTATTTCCGTGTTAATTACCATTTGGGAGTATCATGCATGGTTAGGAAGTTCAAGTTTGTTAAATTTAAGAAAAAGTAACCAAAAAAAAAAAATTCAATCAATTAGCTATAGTTATTTCCTCAATAGGAGTTCTTACATTTTGATTTTTTTTTTAAGTGGTTTTCTACCATCTAACCCCATTATAACATCATTTATTGAAGTGATAATTCGACAAACAGCATGTCTATGTGACATATATGTGTGCAGAGTAAAAAAAAAAAAAATAGAAGGCTTGGTTTAAAATACATAAATCTCAAGTTAAAAGAAATTTTTTTTAAAAAAAAATTATTCTCTTAAAAAACTTAGGAAAGTAAAAAATATTGTTATTTATTTGATTAGTAAAATATATATATATATATATATATATATATATATATATATTTACTTACCCTTGTTTTTTAAGAGAATTTCTTTCATTTTTAGTTAATGGGATCATTTTATTCTTTATTAAAAAACATATTATTTGATATCTAGGTTATTTATTTATTTTATTTATTAAGTGCTTATAATTTTTTTAAAGAATTTTATTATTAATTTATATTGATATGACCTAGCCACTCGGTTGAATCAATTAAGCTGATTAGACTTTGAATAAGTCCCCTCCATAGTTACTTATCCAGTTTGATTTTTAAAACACTTGCATAAATGTGATATATGATATATGATCTATTCTCAAAAATGCTTGGCGTTAAAAAGATTTTGGTACTATATTCAAGAATTAATACAATCTAAAAATAAAAATTACAATTCAAAAAATTAAGTTGTGAAGTGAACGATAATTTAAGTTCCAACACATGCATGTCTTGGCCTATATTATTTAAGTGAAGCAGATGAAGATTGAGGAGCAAAAATTTGATGGAGTTTAGACTGTGCTGATGAAACCAAAGAATATAATGATAATACTCTCCACTTGTTGGGGGAGTCCTTTTCTTTCAAGCTAACCTCCAACAATATTAGATAGAAATTAGACAGTTATAAGAGGTGGAGGGAAGGGGGGACTAGCCACCCCGGTCCCACCCCTCCAAGAAAAGTTATTAAATTTGCTTTAATATTTTATAATTATTGTATATTTAGTCACAAAATTTATATAAAATGTATATTTGACCACTTTAAATCTTAATTTTTAAATATTGACTCTTCTTTTCTGTTACGGTGTTTTTATGTATTAAATAACTAGATCCCTAATTATTGTTGGCAATGTATGAACGATAAAGCAAGTAGGGCAGCAGCTACTCTCTCCTCTCCATTCTAGTATTTTTAAGAACAAAATTATCTGTTTTATTTGGTATAAAACATTATTAGTTTGTGATTATTTTAATATACAATTTATAATATAATTTTATAATATTTTGATCAATCACAATTTTATGAAATAAAATTTATGATACGAGATTTTATCCTACATTTTTACAGCCACGGAACATGAATTAAATTAATTAGTGATTGAGATATTTGGCTGTAGTCCCTCTCAAGGTTTGTCTGTTTTTCTCACACACAATGTTTACTATTCAAGATTGAGACCGGCTTGGATATGACCTGTGAGAAGTAGCGAGGCAATTCAAATCAGTGAGGGTGTGATTGACTCCCATGCTAAAATTAATAATTTGGATTATAACATAAGAGGGAGTAAAAATACCATAACTAGCAGTTGGCATACTATTTAACAATAAAAACTAATAAATGTGTATAATTTTATTAAATAAAAATTTATAATTTCAGAAAATAAAAAAAAAATTATTTCAAGCATGTGTTTTTATATTTCAAAAATGCATTTTTCATGTAAAAATTGTTAAAAACATAGAATGATCCATCATAATTGATTGGAAAGATTCTAATTTGATCACTTTTTATGGCGTTAAAATTAATCCAAGAGAAATCTACTTCAGTCATCTTTAAGATATGTATTTTTTGGTCGACTCTTTTTCATATATACTATTCTATGAAGTATTTTTTTTCCCCCACAATGTGTATATATATACATGTGTACTTTGTAAATATAAATTAATTTTCCACGATGGATGATGGATGTGACCCACAACTCATCTCCTTGTTTGGTTCACTCATTTGATATCTTCCATTGCATTGGATGATTTTAGTTCCTCTCTGCCCTTTGATCTCTCTTAATTTCCTCCCGTCTCCCTCATAATACTTACTATAAATACAAGGAGGTACTTTTGTCTAAACATAAGTGCAAAGAGCAAATATCTGCAATTAATTGATCTGTTCACAATTTCCTCAGATCATGAAGACCATTCTCAGCACAATTTTACTAATAGTTTCCATTCTCTTCCTCTCCTCTTCAACTTCTGCTCGACTACTCACACAAAATGGTAAGACCATTGCTTTAATATCTTAAGAAGTATATATCATTTTGAGTTGTAAAATAATTGCTCTGTTTGATATTAATTGCAGGAGATAAATATCAAGTGATGCACAAGGGCGACTCCGCCTTAAAGCCCGTAAAACCTATTGCTTCCGTGTAACCCTTACTCCAGATCATGTGTACTTAAACCAAAACCAGTTCAACGTCCACCGACTCCCTGTAACAAGTACATTCGTGACTGCCCACCTTCTCCCTGAAAACATAATAATAATAAGCCTTTATTAATCAGATGGAAAATTAAACACTACAAATTTTAATTACCTAGCTGTTTACCGAGGGATTCCACACCTTTTGGGTGTAATATTAATCCACGTTTGTAGTGAGAAGCACTAAATAGTAATCATTTCCAGCAACTAAGTTTTCAATATAAGATCTTTGGCTTCCAACGTATATAGACTCAACGTGCTTCTAATTGAGCCCACAAGTATGTACTTTATAAAAGTGTGTTTACTTTTGTGGTTTTTGGTGTTGTGAAATGAAGGAGCTGCCTTACTAAAGTCATATATATATAATGAATAAAAGTTCAGCCATCGTGGTTTGATTAAGTCATTCCCTCTTTTCTTTTCTTTCAATTTAAAGAAAAAGATTGTTGTGACCAATAACCTCTAATGGCACATCTTCAAGTTCTGTAAACAATTCTATTACTACTACAGATATGTACCACTTGTTTCCTTCCTCAACGAATTGCACATCTATGTTTAAAAATAAAAAGAAAAAAAATAATGATTCCACTAAAATAGCAATTTTATTAATTTTATCTCTCACTAAACAATTTTCTCTAATCATAGAGGTCATTCTCATTACATTTTTAATTAAGCTTTAAGTTGGTAATAAATAAATATCGGTGATGAAAGAATAAAACAATACAAGAAAAAAAGAAGAAGAACTAAGAGCATGCAAATTTTGTAGAGCTTAAATTGTTTGGTGAAAATTTAAAAATGGTCTTATATTTAACACTTAATTCTATATACAAAAGTTCTCTATGCTTGAAATGGGCATAAAGTATATATATACGCACTTATATTTAAATCTAAAATTTTAATTTAATTAAGAAAATGAGGGTATAAAAATTTAATTTTTTAACTTTTTATTTAAAGATTTTTTTTTTTTTTTACATATTCAAAGAGGATTCGCGACATTAAGTTAAAAATTAATTATAGATTCAAGAAGAACTTATTATCTAGCGCTTGCATGTCTCTGCCTTTATGCATATATAGGCCAGTTCGAAATGCCTTCAAATAGTGACTAATTTAGGTAATACAAACATTTATTCCTTGAAGAAGAACCATTCAAACTTGGTGGATTTCAGAAAGTGAAGCAGATGAAGATTGTGCGGCGGAAATTAGTTGATAGAATTTAAACGGTGCCGATGAAACCAGAGAATACAATGATGCTATAAATATTCTCATATGACACAACCTTTCTTGCATAATTGAGCACGTTTTCTCACTTTATATGAGAAAGATCCACTTATTCTAAGAGTAAATGTAAAGAATTACTCTTTATCCTAACCCTTTATTTCTATAAAATCTAATGGTTACAATCCATTTATTAAAAACTCACGTGACAAGCACATGTTCTCTTAGTACTCAAAATTTTCTTTTGCCTTTCTTCTTTCTTTTTTATCCTTGGAGATTCACCTTTGCAAATTCTACCGTTTGCCCTCTCTGGCCATGGCTTCCTATAACTCGTCAAAGCCAATTTGTGTGTCCTCTATCATTTCTCATTCTCTCAATTCTTTCAAAACATGAGTAGCAAATCAGCAATCCCTTTAGCCCCAGTATCTGGACTTAAAATTATAGCAAATCTCTGCAGTTTTGGCTTGCATTTATCACTTGGTTGAAGAGAGATATGTGACAAATCAAAAATTTCTTCTTTGGCATTTAATTTGGAAAAAACAGAATGTGATTATATTAAAATAATAATGCTTTGGTGAAGCAGGTGCTATGTGAGAATGACACTACCAAATTATCTAACGATAGAGATTCATGGTAGGACAAGAGCAAAGGATGTGGACAGAATGAAGCGGGAAGAGAGCAGACTGTCAGGGTCCAAGAAAAGGTCGAGTTCAACGAGGGCTCAAGAAAGATAAGAAGAAAGAGGAAGGATTAAAAAAGAAATTTAAGTGATAAGAGAATGGCTTGTCACATCTGTTTTTAATGAATGGATTGTGACTGTTGGATTTTATAGAAATAAAGGGCTAGAATGAAGAGTAATTCTTTAACCTTACTCTTGGAGTAAATATATTCCTCCTTAAATGTATATTAATCTCAATGTAATGAAATTAATCTGAAAATACATTGATTAATATCTCCAAGCTAAATTCATCGGATCCTTCCAAATCAAAATACACATCGAGATAATTAAGATGTGAACCCCATCGTGGAAGACACGGTCATTGACTCAATGCGTGATTTAATTTGGCTTCACTGATCAATTGATACATACTTATAAATGCGGAAAGCAAATAAATATTTGCAATTAAATAATTGATGAGTTCTGTCATCAGTTCACTAAGCAATTTCCTCTAATCATGAAGGCCATATTCATCATATTTTTTCCTATAGTTTCCATTGTCTTCTTTTCCTCCTCAACTACTTCTGCTCGAGTATTAAAACAAATTGGTAAGAGTGCTCCTTCCAAATCCATTGCTTTTGTTCCATTTTAATTTGTTTATTTCAATTACTGATTAAAGCTTTTTCTAATTTTATTGTTTGAGATTACTATTCAGATTTATAGGCATGCATCTATCATGTTCAAAATTGTATGTATGTATCATATGTGTGTGGTGCAGGAAATAGGGCTCTGCTGAGAGGGGCAGCAACGTGCAAGACAGCAGTGAATCGGTTTGTCAAAGGCTGTAGCAAGGATGAGTGCAAAACTGATTGCAAGGGGAAATATGGAAGTAATGCAGATCGGCTGTGTAACGAGACCATACATTGCATTTGTCATTACCCATCTTTATCTTTTATGCCTTAACTCTAATTTGTCCCTTTTCGACTACAAACTTGATGTAAAAAGACATCAATGTTTTGTGGTTGATTGATGTTTTCAAATTAATGAAGGAGCATCTCATTATTCAATAAAAAATCTTTCCTAATTGGATTAAAACTCACTCTTAAGTCTTTATTTTTCTTCTAAATAAAATGATTGAGATAACGAGTCATAGAAAAAAAAAATTTCTCTTTAATCGTGAACACGAGCGATTAAAGTAAATACTTGCATCATTATATTTCTTTGATTTCGACAGCAGTTACAGCACCATTTATCAAACTTCTGGTCCTCAATCTTAACCTGTCTAATTCTGCCTTTTGAAATCCACCAAGTTTGACTGGTTCCTCTTCACAAATATATATATACACACTTGTATGCGCTGCATTAATACTATTTGAAGACATTTCCCCTTTGGTAATTGATGGGTGGTTTGCAATTATTTCAGTCATTTTGATTTTTTAATTGAAATAATTCCATTATTATCTTTAACCAAATGAAAGTTTGTTTGAAGAAATTTATAGTGTAAAAAAAACATAGTTGAAGCAAAAATAAGATCAAAGTTGGAACAGTCAATTACTATTACAGTGCTTGATATCAGATGATTTTAAAAGGAAAAAAAAAAAAAAAAAACTAGAGTCGCCATTTTCATATTCTATTTTATTATTGTCATACTCTCTTTAATGTTTTAATATACGATAAACAAATTAAATTGTCTTCATTCAATATAATTTTTTTATATAAAAATTACCAAATTCTCAAATCTTTTTCTCTTATTAATTATAACTCGAGTTTTCTCTCAACTATCACCAATCTCACTCTTGAAATCTTAATTATTATCAAAATAATTTTACATGACAGACTCTTAACTATCCATTGAAATTTGATATTTTCTAGACTTTATTTAATTTTATATCATTTAAGTCTTAATCACATTGAAACTAAGTGATCTAGATCAATAAGACCACAGAGTGATCAAGTCAAATTAATACATCTTCCATGTCTTTAGCACCGTAGTATACTGGGTGGGGTATGAAAAGACGTAAACCAACTCTTCATGGAACCCGCCAAATGTTTACTCAGCATTTTGACTATTCACATGCCAATGGCTGTCATAACACAAATAAAAAAAATCACTTCATGGAATGTTCAGATCAACATAAGTAGACAATTCGTCAGGAAATTTAAGTATAAGAGTCTTTGTTCATCACAAGATGCTAACACGAAGACTAGTAATAGTAACCATGCTTGTATTTGTTTACTTTTCTTTCTGTTTTCTTGTCTCCAAACAGGATGTGTGCATTTTCCTGGTATTTATCATCAGGTCAACGAGTTAGTCTTCTAAAATGTTGCCCTCTGTCTATCTTGATGTGTGCTCAATTTCTTTTTAACTCCTCCGATCATTTTGCATGCCCTAATTTTTTTTACCACATTCTACAACTCCCTTGCTTCCTATTTATCAGAACGTTAACCATAAATACGTGCATGATTGCAAAATGCTAATTTCATTCACAGAAATGGCAAATTGAATTTCATCTTCAAAGAAAAAAAAAAAGAAAGGAAACACGAATTATTGTTTGTGATACCGGCGGTGGAAAGTACACTAACATTTAAAATTTTATGATTGTATTTATTAAAAAAATTAAAATTTACAAATCAATGTTTTTAAATTTTATATATCACAATTGGATGTTTTTAAGATGACTTTTATGTTTTACTAAGTATTGATTACTATGTATAAATTTTATAAAATTTATGAGTATAATTTAACGTTAGATCTATGAAATTCTATAAAATGTTATTAAAATGAGTAAGTAATATAAGGAATTTTTTCAGACCAAATGGATCTGTTGTTATATATACACACATACATATCTAGCAGCTTGTGTAAATTTGAAAATCCAATGACAGTATATATCAACAAAGTGTTGATTTAGATAAAATTAAGCATGCTAAATTTCAAAATGTTACAATTCGAAAGTGTTGAGTTTAAAATATTTCACATTTATTTATATATACTATTCACTCCCGCATAGTCTTATATTTAAAAAGGAATGAAAATACTTTTGGTGTAAACCAAAAACGACTCAAGTTGTGGTGTATCAAATATATATTTCAAAATACATCCTGTCCAAATTAAATTCGTCCAATTTTTCAAGTCAATGAGTTAGTCTTCCACCATGTGGTCTCATTGCTCTTATCCAAACACCTGCTTTAATTTGTCTTCAATCATTTCATATTTTCCAACAATTTCACTTCCTTTCTCTGCCCTCTGATCTCTCTTAATTTCCTTCCATCTCCCTCATGATACTTACTATAAATACAGTGTTACATGTTGTTTATACATGCAAAACGAAAATCTTTGCAATTAATTGATCTGTTAGCGATTTCCTCTGATCATGAAGACCATTTCTCTTACATTCTTACTTATACTTTCCATACTCTTCCTTTCCTCCTCAACTTCTGCCCGGATGCTAACTCCTAATGGTAAGAGCGCTCCTTCCCAGTTCCATTTTATCCACTTTAATTATTTTATTTCACTCAAAAACTTCATTTAAATTAAAATATTTGAGATTACTATTAAGATTTATAGGCATCCTTTATGCTTCAAATTAATTTAAGCTGTATTTGGATGGGGTAGTTTTAAAATTCAGAACAATTTTAAATACATGTAATTGTTCGATATTGCAATTCTTGGGGAAAATATTAGGGGTTAGGGGAAGAAAACCGGAGAAGAAGGAAGAGCTGTTTAGGTTAGTAGTGGTGCTGCATGCATGGTGGAGGACGGCAGTGGTGTGTGGCGGTGGCCATGGCGCTGGTTGGAAGACCGATGCTTAAGAAAGAAAGTGAATTTAAAATTCACTCTGGAGCCCAGACAATGAGTGTTGACTAACGTGGAGACTCATACTTAAGGGGTAAATAAACAAGTATAAGTTGAAATAGAAAAACAAATCTTATATTGAAAGAGAGACTTGTGAAAACTATATAAGTAGAAAAGACTTGTTAACCTAATGTTTTTGCTAATATGTTGTCTCACAAATCCCGTGTGCAATGTTTCTTTCCGGTATCTAAGTGTCCCCCAGTCCTAACACTTTATTGAGATTTCTATGTATATGCTTTTGAGTTGTAAAATAATTGCACTGTTTGATGTAACTGCAGGAGGTAAACTTCAAGTGAGTCCACCTAGATTCACCAGTCCTACGCGTGACCCAAAACATCCAGTTCCAATTCGAATTCCACCTTCGTGCAACCCCTACACGCGTGCCTGTCATATTCCGCGTCTACCTTCTGATGAAAAACATTAATAATCAGATGGAAAAGTAAACACACTCTACTTTTATAATAATTACTCAGAGATGTTAATGTCTAATCGGTCATTATTGACATGTAACACTATTTTCTTTGCTACCGTTTGGGAGTATCATATCATGCATGGTTAAGAAGTTTTAAGTTCGTTTGTAGAATAAAAGCCCAAGTTGGCTTTAATGAAAGTGTGTTTGTACTGCTAATTTTGTGGTTTGTGATGTCGTTAAATGAGTTGGAAGCTCACCAATATAATCAATAAAAGTTCTTCCCTTGTGTTTTGATTAAGTATTTCTTCTCTTCTCTTTTTTTTTTTTTTTTTTTTTCCTTAAAAAAAAGAAGAAAGGATTGATATTGCCGATGACCTAAATTGGCACATCTTCAAGTCATAGAAAACAATGAGTTATATCAATTACATATATAACTCGTTGTTTTGATTAGTTACACATCAAAGGTTGTGAAAAGGGAAAAAAAAAATCTTTAAATCCTTCCAAATTAAAATTCAAATTAAAACATTAAATTCAATAATTTGTTTAAACATTAAATTCAAATCAAAATTCACCAAATCCTTCCAAATTAAAACACATATCGAAAAGAAGTAGAAGCCAATGTGGAATACTTGCTCCTTGCATTAAAAATGACTTATTCAGTGGGCGAGTCTTCCACGATGGTGTCAACATCTTATCTTGACGTATGCTTTAATTTGGATTCACTCATTTGATATTTTCTATTGTATTGGCAAATAATTTAACTCTCTACCCTCTTATCTCTCTTAATTTCCTTCTGTGTCTTTAGATAGATAATTTTTTTTAGAATTAAATATCATTTTAATTTTTCACAATTAAAAATTTAATTAATTTAATTTTACACATTTTAAAATTTTAGTTATTTAATCGTTTATATTTTAAATTTATTAATTTTATCACTCAAATTTATTAATACCAATGATAATTATGGGTTTACTAACAATTTCAATCTCTAGAAAATGCTAAATGAACCTAATTGATAAGAGATTGTGAAGTGAGAGAGTAATGTAATAAATATGAAGGATTAAAATAATATTTAACTCATTTTTTTTAATGAAAATCATAATCTATTATATTGTATAGTAATAATCTGAATATGAATTGGTAAGACCACTAGGATGATAAAGTTTTCTCTCTACGAATTATAATTTTTTTTCTTGGTTTTATGGAGATTTAAACCTCTAATCTCTACAAAATTACTTAAGCCCCTCCCTCCTTGTGCCTTTCAGGTCAGAACTTACTGGACAAAGAATTTCACTACCTTAGGAAGGTTAGCTACTACCCTCAATCCATGCCAGAAAAAGGGGTGGTAATAAACCATGCATAGTGGCTTATAGTTAAATCATCGTTAAAATGACTTTAAATTATTGTATTTTCAATCCGTATTTGGTGTGTGTGTGTATGTATATATATATATATGTATATATATATTAATCTCAAAATACGTACATGTATCTTGCATTTGGCATATAAATCTTAAAATACATTGACAAATATCTACAAATTAAATTCATCCGATCCTTCCAAATCAAAGGACACATCAAGATAATTAAGATGTGAACCCCATCGTGGAAGACACGCTCATTGACTAAAAAATAACTTAAATTAATGAGCAAGTCTTCCATGATCTACATCTTACTATAAATACACGGTGCTACATGTAGTTTATAGATGCAGAAGACAAATACATATTTACAATTAATTAATTGATCAGTTCTGTCATCATTTCACTAAGCAATTTTCCTCTGATCATGAAGGTCATTCTCATCATGTTTCTTCTTTTAGTTTTCATTGTCTTCCTTTCCTCCTCAACTACTTCTACTCGAGTATTCAAACAAATTGGTAAGAATACTCCTTCCAAATCCATTGCTTTTGTTCCATTTTAATTTGTTTATTTTGATTACTCACTAATTTATTGTTTGATATTACTATTTAGATTTATAAGCTTCTATCATGATCAAAATTAATTTAAATTTTGTTTAAATGAGGTATTTCTAAAATTCAAAATTTAAAGTTTCGAGTGCGATGCTTGGGGAAGATATGGCGGATTTGGGGAGGAAGAATAGAGAAGAAAGAAGAGTTTTTATTAATAGTGGTGCTGCTGGTTCGAGGAGTGATGGCGAAGAAGAGTTAGGGGAGAGTTATGGCTGGTGGGAGAAAGAAGGTGAATTTGAAATATATTAATACTTTAATTAAATTTGACTTAAACTAATTTGTTCTTTTACCAGAAACTACATATATATATATATATAAAAGTAACAAGAAAAAATATAATTAAAAAAGAAGTTGCAAAGTCAACAGGAAAACATATGAAATGACGAAACATGGAAACTTGAAAACCATAAGAATTACAAGTTGATATCTTCTATTACAACTTTCTACTCGTAACAATTTAAAATCTAACTGACTTTGAAAATTCACTTAAATGAAGGAGGAGATGAGAGAAGAGAGTGCCAAGAAAGTTTGGAGAGGAAATGCTGAAATTCTTTAAGAAAAATAGGTTAGACATAAGTAAATGTTATTTGCCTTTCGTAAAGAAAATCATAACTATAATTTAGAGGTAATATTGCAAATTGATAGGAATGATTAAATTGAGATCAGATTAACTTCTAGTATTAAGTGGAATTAGTAATCACATATACAAATAATAAGACAATTAAATAACCATATAAGATTTTTACTAATCCCTAACACATAATGTAAGAACAATTTTTTGTGAACCTAAAGCGGCTTTCTAAAATGCCTAAAGGCAGCAAGACAAAATTTTGTCCGGCCCTTCATATCAAATCTTATCTCATGACAATGAGATTTATCAAAATTTTATAAAACAATATATATTGTCAGTTAGATTAATTTTTTTTTTCTTTTTTATCAATCTCAATACAACGCAACATAGTTTGACACAGGAAATAAATAATTTGAGCCGTATTAGGTCCCAAGGTAGACACAACCCTGTTCTCAAGGGAAGGATGAGGGAAACTTCACTGGAATAGACCCTTCGAACCCTAATAAGGCTTCAGTTCCGCATAAGCCTGGTCAACCCTTCACCAATGTTGACCACCTAAGCCAAGTCCACCTTCTGATTGAAACATATATAAATACTAATTAGCCTTCTTTATATCATGGAAAAATAAACTCCCCACTTTTAGTTACCCAAAAACCTTATCACTAATTCTCACAAAAACAAAGAAATATTATTACTGATGGATAAGAAAAGCCCAAGTTTGCTTCATGGATAGCAACACTATGTATTTATCCGTCCATTTGAGAATTATGTATGTATGTATTTATAGTATGTGTATGGTGCAGGAAATAGGGCTTTTCTGAGAGAGGCAGCAACGTGCAAGACACCAGTGAATCGATTTGTTAAAGGTTGTAGCAAGGATGAGTGTGAAACTGATTGCAAGGGAAAATATGGAAGTAATGCAGATGGGCTGTGTAACGAGACCATGCGTTGCATTTGTCATTACGCATGTTTGTCATTTAAGCCTTAACCTGTAATTGACACTTCATAATTTAATAAAATGAATATAATTTTATTGCCGGCACCGTTTTTATAACAGTGTTTCCAACTGGTCTGTTTTTTTTTGGTACATAAAGGAAAGAAAGAAGAAAGCTAACTCCTAACGAAAGACACAGCTGAAACCTCAGCTAATAAAAACTTGTGATGATCAGGTTAAGCTCCTCTCTAGCGGCAAACTTGGCAAGTTTATCAAGGCAGAAGTTCGACTCGCGGTAGCTGAGCATACAGAGAATATCACATAAAAGGGCACCATCTTGTGGTACCCGACTTTTCCTCCCTTAAGAAGATGGATAAGATCCATGCAATCAACATTAACTTCCAACTTACGACATCCACTCTCCCAAGCCTCAAGGAGGCCAACTCGTAGGGCGTCCAACTCAGCATGGATATTGGTAGCAGTGCCAGTAAACCCCATGAAACACTTGCACCAACATCCTAATCTATCCCGAATAACACCCCCAACCGCAGCTTTCCCCGAGTTGCCCAAAGAGAAGCCATCCGTGTTTAACTTGTAGAAACCTTTAGTAGGAAAATTCCATTGGACCTGTCTCTGAGAGCAATTCTACGAGTGCTATTGATGATAGCTTCTTTGGATAAATCAACCATATTGACTGCTTGACGGATGGTCTATCGGGTTGCTAATTGTCACTCATAAAGACTGCGGCATTGCGGGCTCCCCACAGCCACCGGATAACTGTACAAAAAAGAGAACTTATATCAGGTTGATTTTCAGTTAGGACCCACGCATGCAAATCCATGTTGAAGAGTTCCTACTGGACAAGTTTGGAATGTCGACAATCCCTAAAGCAATGAAGCTCATCCTCCACTGCTCCCTGACATCTCTTGCAAGAAGGCGAGTAGGCGATGTGTCTAGCGTAAACCAGTTCGTCTGCCGGGGTGACATGGCGAAGCAGCTGCCACCCAAGAAGTTTCACTTTCTCAGGAGCAAGAATCTTCCAGAACTTCCTCCAATTGACGTTCCTGGCCCTGAGTTGTCACTGCACAGTAACCACTGATAAGCCGACCTTGGCGTGTAATCTCCACAGCTACTCTTACTCCAGTATCATGAATCCTGCAAAAGTGGAGAAAACAGGAATATGAATACGAGTGATATCTTCGATAATAGAACTAGGTAACCTGTTATGTACTAGCTGTAGGTTCCATCGTCCTCATGCTGAGGTTTCTACTAGATAGATCGATGATAGCAGCGTTCTTGAGCGGACCATAAGAAGTCCAATTATCTTTTCAGAAGTACGTATCCTTGCCACCAATCCTCTTCATAAAGCCCTCTCTGTTCCACGGGATAGCTTTGATGGCTGATTTCCAAACATAAGAAGTAGAAGTTGGGGGACTGTGATCTAGTTTAAGGTCATTCTTGAGATTTGTCCCTCCAAATATTAGCCCAGATCTTGTTCTCGTTGTTAAGTGTTTGCCAAATGTTCTTTCCCAACAGGGAGACATTCATGCGCCTAGCCGATCGGACACAAAGCCCACCTCTCATTTTGGCATTTGTCACAATTCCCCAATTGATCAAATTAAAACCTTTGTTTTCTGATCCTGACCAAATAAAGTTCCTTGTTATCTTGTCAATTTCATCACAAATATTCCTGGGTAGCCACCACACCTGCATATTATAAACTGGAATAGAATTCAAAGTGGTTTTGGCTAAAGTAAGCCGAACCGCTTTATTGAGTAACTTTCCTCTCCAACTGGAAAGTCTCTGCTTGAGTTTAGCAATGATTCCTTGGAAGAGGTGTTTCTTCGATCTCCCTTTGTGAAAATTTATCCCAAGATATCTTTCAAATCATTGGTTAAAATTGCATATGTCCTTGAGTGAATCCTTACTGCCCCAGAAACTTGGGGGTAGCAAGGATGCAAGACTTAGCTAGGTTCACTTTAAACCCAGACCTAGAGTAAAATTCCTCGAGGGTATCAGTCACCACCAGTGCCTGCAAACAAGAAGCTTTCACAAAAAGAGCACATCATCGGCAAATAAAAGGAGAGGGACTTTGGGACCTCCCTTGAGCATCCAAGGGGTTTCCAAATGTTGCTATCAACCTTATGCTTAATAAGCAAAGACAATTTTTCCATGCAAAGAACAAATATATACGGTAACAGAGGGTCTTCCCGTCTCAACCCGCGCTTGGGAACAAAGCTCGGGAGTTTCTCCCCATTCCATAGAATAGAGAAACTGGTGCACGTAACTCATGATGAAATTAATGGTGATGAGAGGGAACCTGAATTCCAGCAAGGTTTCTTCAAGGAAATCCCAGCTGACTTTGTCATAAGCCTTTTACAAATCAATTTTGAAAGCTAGCTCCGTTATTCTTGCTTCTAGTATGTGGAATGTGGTGGATCAACTCTTGCCACTAGAATGTGGTCTTTGGTCCCCCTTTCCAAGAGTAAAGCTACTCTACAGAGTGCTGTTAATGTTGCCAATAAAGCTTTTGGGAATTCAAGTGTGAGTGATATCTCACATCGGATAAATTTAAGAGGGGTAAATGATATATATAATGGAGAGACTTACACACTTAACAGCTTAAGGTTTTAAGTTAGAAGGTGGTGCAAGCCCATGAAGTATATGTTTTCACAGATTTATGTATTGGCTTCTTAGCTTCAACAGAAGCGAGACCCACACACTTCATGGACAAGTTGTGGGATGAGTACTAGATTCACCCAGTGTTAACATCTCAAGGGGGAGATAACTGAAGTAATCGGCAGCCTTGGTCTCAGGCTCTTTCCCATCCGTAGACCAAAGTCCAGTATTATGTTCACCGAAACAACACCTATTCGCCCGAAACAATACCTACCCAAGTGGTCTATGCATATGGGTGTTGTTATCTTTTCTTTTTTTTTTTTACCTGTTCTGAGTACCCTTGGTTTTTTTAAACATATGAATGTGATGTGATACTGCAGGAGATGAACATGAATATTCTCAAGTGAAGCATCAGCGTGTTTTGATATAGATCAAGGGTATCCTAGCTAACATCATAGGACAAATCACTTTTAAAGGTGATCACAAAGTGGGCACAATCTCATGCAACAAAGCTTTGTCTACAACTAGAAATGGAATCTTTATCAACATGCGACTATTTACCAATTATGTTAGATTTTGTTGGTTATATATATATATATACATGCTTACTATGTAATGCTGTTTAAGTATTACAACTTTGGAAGTGCCATTTTGCGAAAGCTGCGCAGTTTACCGGAAAAAGCAAAATGCAGTTTTAAATCCGTCATAGGTGTGTTGTGGAACAGGCTTGGAAAGTAAACTATTTATATAACAACATTTAAAATTTTCTGGTTGTACGTATAGGCAAAAAAAACTAAAATTTACAAATCAATGTTTTTAACATTTTATATATAACAATTAGATATGCTTCTGTATTTCAAAATTCATTTTTCACACAAAATTCATAAGATAAACAGATCAATCATGATTGATTATATTTATGTGTGTGTTTGTTCTAATTTGATCACTTTTTATCGTGCTTTTGTTGAAGTAAATAGTCGATAAACCATCTAAAACTAAGTTTTCTTCTCTTTTTTATTTTATTTTAATATACTATTTTTATGGACATCTAAAACTACTTAGATCATCTTTAAGATAAACTCCGATTACACCAACGATATGCCGAAAAGAACTTCGAAATGACTTAAATCAATGTACAAGTCTTCCACATCTATGTGGTCCACATCTTTATGTGTTTTTATTTGACTCATCTTCCTATAATTTCATTTTCTTTCTCTGCCCTATGATCTCACTTTATTTTCTTCCTTCTCCCTCTTTATTCTAACTATAAATACACGGTGTTGCATGGAGTGTATGCATGCAAAGGTACATATTTGCAATTAATTGCTCTCTTCTGTCTCCACCAAGCAATTTCCTCTGATCATGAAGAAAATTCTCACATTTTTACTTATACTATCCATTCTCTTCCGCTCCTCCTCAGCTTCTGCTCAACTACTAACTCAAAATGGTAAGTGTGCTCCTTCCAATTCCATTGCTTTTGATCTACCTTCATATTTATTTTATTTCACTAAAAAAAATGTTTATCTGAATTATTTCATTGAAATTAGAGCTAAATATCTTTGATCTTGGACATTTAAAATTTTAATCAATTTTGTTACTCACATTTTTAGTTTATTAATTTAGTTCCACATTTTAAGTTCTTTATCATTTTTATCCCTCTAATATCTGTTGGTACTTTAAACCATCACTAAACCTATAAATAACCATGGAAAAAGCTTCTTCATTGAGTCAATATATAATCAATAAAAGTTCTTTCCTTGCGGTTTGATTAAGTCAATCTTTTGTTATCTTTTCTTTGAAAAAAAGAAAAAAGGATTAATGGTAAATCTTCAAGTCATATAAGACAATGAGTAATAAATCAAAGCTTCTATTACTACTATTTACTACTCATTTCCTCCTCAACGAATTGCACACCTATGTTAAAATTAAAAAAAAAAACAAAAAAGGTGCTCTTGGGGAGAAATTGATAACAAGAAAGCATCCACTAAAAGAATTTGATAAACTAATAAGTTGTTGGTTAAGTAAAAAGGAGTTGAGCTTTAATATGTTTTAGACAAAGATACGTTCTAAGCAAAAAGATATTTAGTTTGAAATCTTAGAATCTTATTGTTAAGTGACTTGGAATTCTTGTCTCAACCCGCATGTTGACCAGACCCGAATTATTTGAGGAGCTCGACCCGAAAGGGGATTTTTTTGGAGGTATGTGGTGGAGCCAGAGGTATGGACCTGTTATATTTTTTTAATACTGTTTTCTTGGGTTCAACCCGGTTTTGACCCGATTTCAGGTATACATATGTGAGACTCGAGTTAGGGTGTGTGCCGGGATAAACTGTTGTAAGCAGCTACAAATTTAAGACGAAATAAAACATCTCTCTCTCTCTGTGGATGTAGATTGTATTGATCGAACTATATAAATATCTGCATATTATTGTTTTTCATAATTTTAATTCTGCATTTTTTGCAACACTTATATTTTCTGAGAGGTCACCATTTATCATCTCAAATAGGACTAATTTCATTTACAAATGATGTAATGATACTATGGTGTAAAACAAAAGAAAAATTTGAGAAACATAATGAAGTTAAAGGTAAAATGATTTAATCTTCCAATCATTTGGGTTCAAATATGACGTTAAATTTATGTGAAGGTTGTTCTCCATATAGTATCATCCAAGACTATATACAAGTCAATGAACAAGTTATCAACAACGTGGTACACTTCTCTGACTCTATGTTGATGTGTGCTTAATTTAGCTCCTCTCATTTATCTAACAAAAATATCTTCTCCATATAGTATCATCCAAGACTATATACAAGTCAATGAACAAGTTATCAACAACGTGGTACACATCTCTTACTCTATGTTGATGTGTGCTTAATTTAGCCCCTCTCATTTGATATCTTCTATTTATGAAGACTATGAAGACTGTGGTAGTAGACAATAATTCACTTCCTCTCTCCCTTCCCTCTCTTTTGCTGCCTGCCCCTCTTGAGGTTATAAATATATGGTAGCATTGCAAAAAGAAAAATGAATCAATTCTATCATCACTAGGAAACTTCTTCCAGTCATGAGGGCCATTGTCATCATATTTATAGTTATAGCTTCCATTCTCTTCCTTTCCTCCTCGACTTCAGCTCGAGTACTATTGACTCATAATGGTAAGATTGTTCCTTGCAATTCCATTTCTTCATTTTCATTTCTATTTCTCATTCCCTATCATTCTTTATATATCTTTCTTTATTTTGGGGTTTTGCATCTTAAGTACAGAATTATTTCCATATTTTCACACAATATATTAAAATATTTTTTGATACTTTTTGTGTGGAGTAAGGAGATCAATATTATTGCCGTAATTTATCACAAAATATGGTATTCCAGATAAACAGGATTGAACCACGTTATATAAAAATGGGGCAGTTGCTCCCCCTACCCCATGAAAGATAAAAAGATTCTTATTATATAATACTCATATTATATGTTCGTCCTCTTCGAAACTTATTCAATTATTAAAATGCACCAAAAATTAAAAATATTTATTAAAATTGATGTCCTAAACATGTATTGAGGAAAACTTTAAACAATTATCTATAAAACTGAGTCATTCTCGAATGCTTAGCATTTGTAAACTTTCAACCCCTTATCCAAATTTCTAGTTTTATCTCTACCGATAAAATAAATTTTTATTTAAATTAATTCTTTGAGATTATGTCTTTCATGTTCCAAGTATGTGTGTGTGTGTGTTTACCAAAGTTTCTCCGACTTTGAGAGTATGGTTGAACCGAACTAGTTGCTGTATATGTGATATTGCAGGAGATGAACATGAATATTCTCAAGAGAAGCATCAGGGTAACTTCACCGTGAACCCTGGAAAATGTGACAACCCCTACTCTCGCAATTGCCACAGGCCACTTCCATCTCCACCACCTCCAAATTGTGGCTCCTACGTCCGTAACTGCCATAAACCTCCAAATTAAAAGGCTTATGGGGAAAAGCTCACTCTAGTTACGCAATATTAATCAATAATTAATCTGCAACTCTATATATCGATCTCATATATGAAAATATGCTTATGATGTAGCATTATTTATATGTTACGACTTGGAAGTGCCAACTGTGTCATTGTAAAATCTAGTTTTAAATTATTTTGAAGAATAACTGCCCAAGTTGATAATAATATTTGAGACTAAATTATCTGTGATAGAGCAATTTTTATTGAGTTGTTTATATAGTAAGCTGTGTGAAGTTTCTAAAATTGAAAGGAATTGATCCAGAGAGCTTGTTGTTTTAAAGGTGAAGCTCATTCAAACTTACCAAGTATCCTATTTCTTTAGGTATGGAGCCATTGAAAAAATTACCTGCAAGGTGCAAGTAAGAAATACTGGACAAGTTACCAATTTGGTGGATATTTCCATAAAATAAATTGTTGCTTATATCCATTTCGTGGAATTTGGGAAATCATGAAAAGCTGAGACTGTAAATCGAACCTCTTAGTCCAAAATTGTAAAGGATTATGAAGGAGACAAAATTGGACGAATCACAGGTAATTCCATCCCAGCCGCAAGGACTAGTACATGTCCAAAAAGATAGAAGAGCTAGGCTTTGGTTGTCAAGGCTCTCTTTCCACTTTAATGGTACATTTGCGTCACTGTTTTCTTCTGCAGCAGGAGCAAAAGGAAAGGAATCAGTTCTAGAAGAACAAGCAACAGGAGAATAAATTATTACAAGGAAAAACATGGCCGTTAGTAGAAGCCGCAAAGTGGTCCGTTTAAACATGAAGAACATGACTTAGATGGACTTTTCAAATCACTGATTAAATCAAACACATACTACTGCAAGGTGGTATGGGATGCCTATAAGAAGATTTTAGTGATATTCATATAGGAAGAAAAGTACAAAATACAAGCTCAACAGGGTATTTGTGTGTCGCTGTCATCATCAAAGCCCACACATTAGGTCTTGCCGTAACTCTACGGTAGCTAGTTAAATGAATATTAGTGGATTACGCTTCTCATATAAACCCATAATTAGATAGTATAATTATTAAGAATTTTATTAATAATGGGAAGAGAAAATCATACAAATCTACTTGAGCAAAATATTGCTCCTCTAGGGAAAATAATCTCATTGGCGACCCAAAACTAGTAAAACCAATAATTTCCCTAACCGCTTACCCTCTTACTGATATAACTATAAGAATTTTAAGTTTAGTAAATTATTTGCTTATAATAAACTTAAACTAATAATGCGAAATTCCTGATGTGAATTTCTGATTCCAATGAGATACGTGATTAAAATAATCTGTCATATAGACATAAAGACAACTAAGTATGAAGTCAATATACAGGTGCATATATATATATATATATATATATATATATATATATATATATATATATATATATATACTAAATTATTAAGCAAGATAATGTATATATATATATACATTATCTTGCTTAATAATTTAGTTTGTCTACAATTCTCAACTGTGAGAATATTTCTGTGAAATGTTTTAAGTATGCATTATTGTTTGAGTTTTTAATGGAAAAATTTAGAAATTGAAGATAGTATATTTAACCAAATCTACACACAGGCTTACCTTTGTTTTTCTCACGCAATCTGGTTTGTTTGACATGATAATGTTTGTGCCTATAAAGATATTAGGATGGGAAGTAGGGAGAGTAGCTGTTACCCTGCTTGCTTTATCGATCAGTTTTCCACTTGTCTCCGCTTGTTAGGGGGTGTTGTATTTTCTCACACATAGATTATACCATGATCCACTTGTTAGAGGGAGCCATTCTTTCACACTACAATGAATAATATGCATTGTCTAAGGGGCTTAGGATGAATTGCACAGGTATCGTTTGGATATATAATCTTTAATAGATCTATCTCTTACAATGTATCGCAATATGACTCTCCACTAGTTAGAGGGAGTCATTCTTTCACACTATAATGAATTGTATGCAATTGTCTAAGGGGATTAGACTCTAGTGCATAGATATTGTTGGATATAATTTTAATGGATCTACCACTCACTATGTGGAGCAATATGTGTATAGAATACGACTTTCCACTTGTTAGGCGGAGTTATTCTCTCACGCTATAATAAATGTATGCATTGTCTAATGGGTTTAGAGTGCAATGTGTAGATTTTATTGGTTATAAAGCACAATGTGTGCAGAGTATTCTTTCCAGTTACTAGGGAGAGTTCTTTCAAACCAAAATGAATTATATGCTTTGTCTAATGGCTTTAGGATCAAATGTGTAAATTTTGTTGGGTATAACATGAATGGATCTGCCACTTATCAGTAGGAATGATAATCTTAATGGATATGCCACTTACTATGGCTCAATATGTGCAAACATTATGACTCTCCAATTGTTAGGAGGTGTCCCTTTTTCACACTATAATGAATATTATGCATTGTCTATATGGTTTAGGATCCATTGCATAAATTTTGTTGGACATAATCTTAATGGATCTGCGACTTACTATCTGTCGCAATATGTGTACAACAATGTCTAAACTTGTTAGGAAACTATGACTCCATTTGTTAGGGGAATCTTTAATGGCTCTGCCATTTATCAGTAGGAATAGTTATTTGAATCGTATAAAAGGAAAATTTGTGCACAAAGTCTTGAGTGCAAATTGGTTAATGCCAAATTTCTTTTGAGATACAACAAAGACCCTAGGATGGATTGTAGTTAAGAAAATCAAGACAACAATAATTTTTAAAAAATGATAGTTTTCTGGTATCACGTGTGCACTTGAAGTAATAGCAATAGAATTTGTGAACTCCTCAGATTTTTTTATGCATTAATTGTTTGAATGTTTTAAAGGGCAGCATTTTGTAGACATCTAATGTTGCTTTATGGAATGACGTAATTTTCTATTAAAAGAATACTATTTGGTATAAAGAGATATAATTATTCAATTAAAAATTATAGCATTTCAAAGATATAAAACTTCGTTAACCTACACAATATTTCATCGATAATATTTAATATTTCAAACGGTAGTTGTAACACCTTTTGATTTCATATTCTTCCAAAGAAGTATATCGATATTATAATTTCTTTTTTTTTGTTTTTTTGGTTTAAATGACTAGACAACTTTCTTGGTGACTCTTTACACTGTATCCTTCAAAAATGTATACTTAACTTCCTATATAACTCTTATATATAGGTACCTCAATTTAAAGGATAGAACTTAGAAAAATATCTATTCATTTTCATGAAAATCCTCAATACAAATTCTGATTGCTTAAGAAATCCCATGTTTTAGGTAAAAGAGTGTTTAATTTAAACTTTTACTTAGCGAAACATGGTTTCATTTATATAAAATGATCAGATAGACAAGTTCAATTTGAAATAATTATTCTATTTAAAAAGGTAAGTGTGGCTTATGCATAATATCTCAAATCATTGCATGTTATATTTGTTCGACACATTTAATATGGCTTTGTGTCTAGTATCCTTTTCAAGAGATCTTAGAGAGTCAGCTCATAGACTCAAAGAAGTGACCCCACTCCACTCTTATATATACTGCCATCATAGGCACTCACCAAACAATTGTTTATAGGTATGTTAAAAGCCATATTTATCATCCCCTTGTAAACTCATGGCATAGTATTTTTCAACCTTAGGGTGTACATGTAATGTTAAGTTCTTGTGATCAATCACTCTAATATTGCACTTTTAGACTCGATGCTATTCCATTATGAATTGATTTTCCGCCATTGATTATAGTATATATTATGGGTTTTAAATTAATTGCCTCTTGATGTTTTCAACATCACATCCTTTTTGAGTCCTTTCGTGAAAGGATCCATGATACTTCAAGTCTTGTACAATGAATCACTACAAGAAAAAATCCAAATTAACGACCAACAATTCTATGGTTGAATCCGTTGTTAAAAAACAAGTCACTAGTTTTTAGAGATGTCTCCCTCATTAAATTTAGTAACAAAAGTCAGCAGCAAAAACATCTGACACTAATTTTAGCAAAGAACTCAGCAACAAATAATCTATCGCTAATTCAATGACAAGAGATGGGCACAATATTACTAATTAGCAACATAATATCTGTAGCTAAATCTATTAAATTTTGTAAAATTTGTAAATGCCACAATAAACTTGTAATAACATAATTATCCAAAAACAACAATTTAGACACAGCTAATCAGAAACCACCAATTCACAATATGAGAATTCATTAAACATTGTAAAGAAGTATTGCAAAGTCAATGTTCTAAATATATCCATATGAAGAAATGCAAGTTTGAAAGCAATTCAACATCCTATCCTAAACATTTTGGGAGGCTAATGCTACATCTCATGTAGATGATAATGGTTGTGATTGTTGTATTGCCTTCGAATGCTGCTTGGAGATGGTCATGAATTGTTAGTTCAAGAGTGGCAACTCTTCTCTAGTGCATTCTCTAATGCTTTCTCAAATGTTTGCACATCCCGTAAATCATTCTATTTTTCGTTTCTATCACGTGTGATTGATCTGATATGAAGAAAAATAATAAGAAGCAACAATCTTGGATGCCTTTATTGCGTCTAGTCTAATAAGATGAGGTCCAAATTATCACCACGGCCTAGTATTCATAATTTTGCACATCGATAAACAATCAATTTTAAAGGAAAAATACAAAAGTGAATTTAAAAAGTAAAAAAGGCAAAACACCTTGACACTATAGTCTACTACTATGAAACAACATACCAACGTCGAGAGACAGTCCCATTTGGCAAATACTTCAATAAAAACCATCCGAACTTTCTAATTCCTCGCCTAATGGCTGCCTTCGACCAAGATCAGGACCTACAATAGCAAACCCCTGGCATTGTCAGTTTGAGCTTTTAGCATAACTACCTTATGAAGAGAGAAGTCAGCTATTTCGATTAAGAGATTCGAATATGATCATTTGCAGTTGTGTGTGCATCCTTTTTGGTTTGAAGGTGCAAGATTGAAAGAAGTCATTTGAGATTTTCTATACATATTTTCCATTGACGCAAGAACAGTAAGCAACTATTGTTTTTCACCAAAAACAATAATTAGCTCACTTTCAGTTTTAATACATATTTATGCATTTGTTAACTACATATTATGCCTTGTTAAAGGGATAATTGATATCTAAGCATATATAAACGTCAATGTAAAAGAAGTCTTTCTTTTCAGTTTTCCCCTTATTTGAGTCACTCACTTTTAAGTTTGGTTGGCACTTTAAACAAATTTCTTATTAGCCCTTATATATTTAAACACGGTAATACTAATTGTAGTTTGAGTTTATATAATGCAAAAAACATATTTGAGAGATCATTACCTTTATTTGGTTCTTCTAGTTAACTTGAACGGAATCAACTGAGTTAAAAAATTAAATAATAAGTTTGTGCATCATAAATATTAGTAGTCAAGATGAGAAAAAGAAAAAAAGTTTTGTTAAGCTTTCAGAAACGAATAACTTTGTCGAATCTTCAAATGTGAAGTGTTGTAGATGAATAACACCACTCATTGATCAAGTCAAATTAATACATCTTGTAAGCGTTGGCTAACTTCTTTATAAATCATATATAATATAACGGGAGGCGTATGGAAAGAAGTACATAACACTGAATGGAACCCACTAATGAGCTCTCAGCATCTTGACTCTTTGAATAGTCGCATGCCAATGGTTCTCGTCATTCGTAATATATAGAAGTTAAAGTCTTTAATTTTTGGAAATTCACATCAAAATAAGAAGAATAGAGGAAAGAAACTAAATGCTATGAAAAAGAACTATAATACTGTTTAAAAAAGTTGACTATATTAAAATTTTGTTTCCATGCAGAAACAGGGAAATCAGCACAAACCTAAAAGTAGAGAGAGAGAGAGGAAGTGAAATTACTTTGGTTCACCTGATCTTTCTTTGCAACTTTCTCAGGTTTATTGTCGTAAGAACATAGAGCTTATCCCAAACATTACTCCAGAAAGTAAAGTAGCATATCTCCTAGAATTGTACAAAACCGATGAGCTAGATACACCAAAAATGCTAGAACAATTCCAATTGCCATGCTGAAGTAGAAGCTCCAACAAAAAGTCCATTCATCGTCTTCATTCTTTTCATTTTGATCTCTCAAGTGTTATTCATTTTTTAAAAATAATAATTAATTATTATTCCAATATATCTCTCAACAGCTCTTTATTCCTATCATATATTTTTGTCTCATTTATGAATGCATTTATAGTTTTTAAATAGATTTATTTTAAAATAAATTATTTTACACATATAACAAATTTTAAATTATTAAATTTAAAATTAATAATTTTGATTCACTCAAAGTCACCTTTTAACTTTTTCGTCACAAAGTTAGAGAATTCATAGTGATGCTTGTTGTTTTCGAGGCTTCATTGGATTAGGATGCCAAGTTTGGACCGGGTCCTCGTGCTTCAGTCGAGAATATTCAGATTTATCTCCTGCAATTAATGTCAAACACATCAATTATCTTACAAGTCAAAGCACATAGGACCTGGGTGAATATTTCTAAATAGAATAAATTCTTAGAGTTGTAAAATGAACCTTAATTTTTTATTATTATTGTATGAAATATTACAATATTAAAATATATCTTTATTTACACTAGAAGCTTACAAAAGGTTTATGATACAACATAGAGCAGCATCTCATAGTTGTATGTAGCTAAGTAACCAACACATCTGCAAGAAGCTTAGGAAAGGTCTATGATACTTCAAAAGTCACATTTTCATCCTTCTGTATTTCTGGACAATAGCAGGAAGTTCTTCTTGAACCGGAATAGTGGCAGAATACGCCTTCGTCAATAATCCAATGCCAACTCCACAACCACGTTCTTAGTCAGAATTTCCTCATCAGCTGGGACAAGTCCTTTCCTCATTACAAAGCCTAGGATCTCAGCCAAGTTAATTTCTCTTTGAATAAGCCTTGGAATTATCTCTTAAGATGTGTTTAGCAATGGACGGATCACATGCTAACAGAAACAACTTTGGTTGAGATGCTGGAATATGTACTGTTTGATTCTTTTTCGTCAAAGAATTCATCTCCCGCATATCAAAGATGGCTGACTCTAAGAACCCAGTTGGATTGTGCGGCAGAGAGCATCGATCAGTGAACATTTTGGTTACTGTGGCATGGGAAGATGAACCTTCTTGATTGGCTTTATTGTATGAAATATTACAAGTCTAGAAGCTATACATTTATAGACTAAATAAAGCTTACACTAGAAGCTTATAAAAGGTCTGATACACAATATACAGTAGCCCCTCATAGTAGCATAGCTAAGTAATTAATTATCACATCAGCATATAAAATCTTATATAAATTTCAAATTTACTTTCTTCCCCCACCCCCCATACCTCTCCTCTTTCTCTTCGTCATCTCTCCTACCACCCAGCCACACTGCTGCCATTGACCACACAAGCACCACTACAAATGCAAACAACTTATTCTTCTCCATTCTTCTATAACAATTACATGCAATATTCTAAAATAAAACATTTTTTGAGTGAACTAAACTAATTAAAGTTGATCAAATGGAACGGAGTTGAAAGAAATACTCTTACCATTTCGGGTTAGTATCGAGCAGAAAGTTGAGAAGGAAAGGAAGACGATGGAAACAATAAGTCAAATTGGGAAGAGAATGGCCTTCATGTGAAAATATTTTCCTTTTGCATGTATAAGCTACATGTAACTCAGTGTATTTATAGTAAGTATCATTAGGGAGAAGGAAGTAAATTAAGAGAGGTCAGAGGGCAGAGAGGAAATGAATTTATTGGAAGAGAACAAATGGGTGAAGCAAAATCAACGCACTCAACGTGATAACATGTGAACTCCATCATGGTAGACTTGTCCGTATCTTCCAATGATCGAGAGAAGCCAAAATTATGCCACACATCACCGTGGAACTTCTGTAATTAGTAGGTTCTTTTCGTTTTGTTATTTGTTGGCATGCATTTGCTATTGCATGTAGCCTAAAATAGCAGGTTAAAACTTCATAATTCTTTTTCAATTGTAGAAGGCAAGGCCCATTTGTTTGTCTGTAATAGGATACATAACCTAAAATCCTTCATCAAATTTCTTTTCCTTTCTATTATCTTTTTATTAAGTGATCTAATAGGGATCTTGCATATAAGAAGTCAAGATTACTTAATTGAATTATTATTATTATTCTTATTTACATTATTATGTACCATTTCCTAGGGCACCCCCACTGATGATGAGCTATTCAAACTATTTTAAAGACCTTCACTTATAATGTCTAGATTCGAATTTCATTTCTAGAATTCCTCCTTTGATAGTTGATATATCAGGTTAGTTTGAATTATTCTTTATCTTCTGTTGTAGATATTATAGGATTATTTAATTTGTGATTGCGGTTTTGATCAAGTGTAGCAACAGAACAGCAACTATTATTTAATTTGTCAAGATCTTGTTCTTTATGTGCTTTTTCATTTATTATTCGAGATGTTGTTACTGTTAGATGATTTTATTTTCCTTTGTTTTCCTAACCTATACTCCTGCATTTCCATATAAGCCTTCTTACACCAGATCCAGTCAACATTCTCGCACAATCCTTTTAACTAAATAATCCTTGTATCATAATTTTTTATATTGGGACTGATAGGAGGCTATGGGAGAAGAAATGGGACAAAGTGTGGAACATATATAAAATGTCCCCACCAGATGTACACTTAACCCAAATCCAGTGGAAGTAGTGATTCATATAGCTTAAAACAAATATTTAATTCCATTAGAAATAGAATAGTAAAACTTGATGATATCAGAAGGTGAAGTGAAGCAGATGAAGATTGAGGCGAAGAAATTTCAGTGTTTAAACCGTGATGATGAAACCAAAGAATGTAATCGTATAAGTACTTTCTTCATTGGCGAACACATGTTATCTTTCCTTAGCATAGCTATCATTGAACTATGATAATCTCCACCCCCCCCCCCCCCCAAAAAAAACAAAAAAAAAATTTTGCTTTAAAAAAAGAGATAATCTCTTGTGGCCATGTTCATTGGTCCATATGGCGGCGATGTGTCTCTTTAAACATCAATTCTAAGGGGGGAAATAAGAATAGTTTCTGGCCAATGTCACTATGTGAATATGACATTATAATCTTCATGGATCGCCAAACAGATTAGTATGCATATATCTAAGATTCTCCACTTGTGAAGGGTAGTCCTTTTCTTTGGGTCCACTTATTTGATAAACACTCAACGAGCCTCCGCTAATATCAGGTAAGCTTGGATTCAGATCGAAAGAATTATAAGATTTTTGTTTATAAAGTACTAGCAGACAAACTTACGATAAAGCAAGTAGGGCAGCAGCTATGTCTGTTTCCCACCCCAGTATGTTTATAGCCACAGACATCGCCATACCACCATGGCCCAATAGATGCAGTAATTGGTCATTGAAATATTAGTTCTTGCCCAAAAGACATGCATGGTCAGCACGTAAATTACTAAATTAAGTTATGAAAATATTGGTATAATATTTTTCAACATTTTGGCTTAAAACTTCCTCATACTTTCCCTGCATTGCCAAGAATAACGGAGATTATAAGCAAATGAATAGTTTTCTTTTCTTTTTTTTTTTTTTGGTTCTCTCTCTCTTTTTCTTTCCTTTTTCACCAAAATTCATTCATTAAGTAAATGTGATAGTCTTTTCCAGACCAGACAACGTGACGACTGCTCTAATGCACAATAATTTCAATTCCTCTTTTTTTTTTTTTTTTTTTCTTTTTGCTTGTTCTCAATGTCTACCCCCAGAACTTCTGATATAACACTAATCTCTCCTTTGGAATAGAAGCAGGAATCAACAAAATTCTTCCAATGAGAATAACTCCAAGATTTTGAATCTAAAACCTTCTCCTTGGATGCTAATTTCACTACTACTATCACTCCTTCCCAGCAAAAAAATAATAAATAATGACAATTGAAGTTTATATTTGAAAATGGCATATTTATAATCGTGAAGGCCATTCTCAGCACACTTTTAGTCATAGAATCAATTCTATGAAAGCTCAACGCTAACTATATACTGCTGGTGATAAATCCAGGTGAATAAAGGAGTATCCAACAAAAGAAAAAGAAATGAGGGAAGTGTATACATGCTATAGAAGCTTCTTTTTCAAATGGTTAAATTATTTGGAGAATGATTAAAATTTAATCATTATACACTTAAAACACCCCATATTCAAAAGATTTTTACACTTGAAATACAAAAATATGATGTGCTATTTAAACTTTAATCTAACTAAGAAAGTAGGGGCGAAAGGATTTAATCTCCTAAATGGTTTTTTTAAAGAGGTTCTGTTAAAAAACAATGCAGTCTAAAATTTTAACAAGTGAAAGTTTAAGAATAATTTATCATCTAAAACTTGTGCATGTGTTTGCCTAACTGCATAGACCAGTGGGGAGTGGCTACAAATGGTGACAAATGAAGCTCATACAAGTATTTATTCCATGAAGAATAAACAGTCAAACTTGGTGTTTTATATGAGAAGGTGAAGTGAAGCAGATGAACAGCGAAGAGCGGAAGGATTAAACTGTGGTGATGAAACCAAAGAATTCAGTTATATAAGTATTTACTTTAATGGCAAACAGTCGTCAATTCGCCCTAGCACGCCCATCATTCAATATGATAATCTTCCCTCACCCTAGAAGTTCTGCTAAGAAAAAAAAGAGAGATGACGTCTTGCGTGTAGATTTAGACGTGATCATTGAGATGCTGGGGAATTTATTTTTTAATCTCTTGGCTCCTAGTACCTTATTTTTCAATATTAATTAGTCCTTCTATCATTAGCAAACAATGGATAAGATGTCGGCATATTCTTTTCTTCTTCTTCCTTTTTTTTTGTCTGGTAAAATGTTCATTGGTTCTTTTGGCTATGTGTCGCTTTAAACATCAATTCTATGACGGGAAAAAGATTAATTGCTCGCCAATATTACTATATGAATATGAAACTCTAACCTTCATGGATCGCCAAATAGATTATTATGCATCGTTTAAGATTATCCACTTGTGAAGGGGAGTCATTTTCTTTCGCACTCTTTCGAATTTTATGCTTTGTCTAAGGGGTTAGTTATTTCATATACTCAGCAGGCCCTCCAGTAATTAGATAAGCTTGGATATTGTTAGATATAACATAAAATTATTGATGGATCTTTTCAAGTTTAAGTTTTTGAATTGAAATGATTCTTGATATGATACTAATATCTTAATATCACTGTTATTTAAATTACAATTAGTTACAATTTTAGAATATATTAAGAATGAGTCTGTACTTTGTTTATATTTTAAGACTAGAGAGCATTCATGTGCAATGACGATATTATATTATATACCAATTCAACCTAAAAGTTTAGCTGTTAGGAGAAGATCAAATGTTGGTTTTATTATATAGATATAGATATAGATATTTAGAAAGAATTATAAGAGTTTTTTTGTGCAACAAATAACTGGATCCCTAGAGAATGCATATACTAGTAGACAAAACGGTAAACAGCTACTATACATGTCTTCTTCTGTCCTAGTATATTTATGGCCACACACATTACCATACTACCGTGGTCCAATATATATAGACATGCATTAATTGGTGATTGAAATATTAGGTCTGGCCCCTCTCAAGTTTTGTCTCTAGTTCTCTTAAATAAAGACACTAGCTTTGTTTTTCTCACTCTTCCACAATGTATACTATTCTCACAACTGTGAATGAAAAAGACTCCCCCATTACACAATACATAATGTTCAAGGTTTATCTTTCTATTGTTATCAAGATGGAGACGTGCTCGAGTATGACCTACAAATAGTAGCAAGACAGATCGTGAGGGCGTGAGTGAGTGACCACTCCAATACTGAAAAAGTCCAGTTTATAAGATGAGAGAGGGTAAAACCATACCATAACTAACAATTGACTTGCCATTTATGGCATGGCTCCGAGATCCCAATGGTCATTTTACTCACTTGTGCACTGCTTTATAGAAATGGGCCTTAATCCAATGGGGCTATATACATTAAACCTAGGGGTGACCACGGTGCAGTTTCGAAGGTAACTAGCCAAGTGACAGCTTCTAAGGCAAACTCCTTGACTTGAGCTTGATGGCAATAAGACTGTTTCCGAGCTAACTCATGTATGACGATACATGCAGCTGATGAGAAAATTGGTTTAATGTTCTCTCTCCCTAAATTTGTTAACTGCCCCAGAAAGAGCCCTCATAGCTGTTGCCTTTCCAATCATATTCCAGCAGAACCACCATGTAGCAGATAGACTTGCGTCTGTCTCTGGAATGTGAACAGTGTGTCATGAAGAATAATGGAGATGATATATACCCATAAACCAATATAATAAACGTATAATAAATAAATTAAATAAGAGAAAACAGAAACCCTTGTTAAGATGTGGAAAAACATGGTGTGTAGGAAGATTTTCAAATTGAACATAAACATCTCTTATATAGTTATGCTCTTTAAATAATAGTACCTCTATGAAAAATTCCTATAGAGAGTTAAGATGGTTTTTTAAAAGACACAACGCAAAAAGTCACTTAGTTTGGTTAATTAAACCGAATGACGTAAAAGTCTGTTTGATAAACCTAATTATACAATTAATTGAAATATGTTAAATGAACTTTTATGTAATATTATATTGATATGGCCCATGTTTGAAAAGTTAACACTCATTTTTATTTCGCTGCCATATACCATAGCAATGTTATAGGTGCACATGTTAGGGGGAGTACATAAAATAAATAATAGATGATTAGAATATTTTCCCCTCCACGGTGACTGGCCATAATCTTTAACACTTAGTTCTATCCCTGTTCAACGCCATGACCACGGGAAAATGATGCCATGGCTTCATATTCCACAATCAAAAATCTAGAGACTTCTGTTGATGGTTGCAACTTCTATCTTTCGCAGCAAAACTTCTTGACATATGCTCTTAAAATAGAGTGTTTCCATCATTTTGCGAGCATTTTCTTACTCATAATTATCAAACATACAAAACAAAAAATTAAGCATAAAGTTAAGCTAAAATTAAGCATAAAATGAGGATCAAATATCATAAAGTTGAAACCAAGATTTTACAACGTGGGCATGGATGATTTGCGACTGCAAAAGATGGGCTAGTTTGGCACAGGCTTTCGCCACACAGGGGTAAGTTGAATTGTCGGGTTTTGCGCCACTTCGCTTCATTTGGCGGAACAGAATAAGGGCTTTCTGGGCATATCCATGGTTCGCAGCCTCTCTTATGCTGGAGTTCCACATGGCAACGGCCAATAAATTTGAAAAGGGGTTGAGGTGTGGAGTAACAGAGCATGAGTACCTTACCATCTCTCATTGTTGGTTTGATGAACATCCACAAGGGGACGAAAGACCATTCGCCGCCGTGGTATAACTATACAGAGCAACTGTCAATTTGTTGCGTTATGGAATGAAATAGAATTATTTTAGAAAAGTAACCTTTTTTTATCAGATTTTAGAAAAATAACTTTAATTCTAAAAAAAAAAAATTCCATAAAAAAAAAACAATATTTTCAAAAAAAATGGTGTATCAAAACAGTTTCTAAAAGGCTAAGAAATAAGAGAAAGTTGATGTAATAATTAAAAAATGAATTGCATTGTTTGTTTTATGAATATTTTGATTGGATGCCCATTTAATGAAATATTTCCTAAGGTTGATTTAATATTTATCTATTTGTAATTTATTAAATAAACATTATCCTTTTAGGGCTAGAGTTTGTTGGGCCCAAGAGATGTCCAACTAACTGGGGAATCACATTTGCTTCTGCTGAAGCTAATACACCAAGACATAAACTTATGAAAGGATATACTTTATGGACTTGAC
This sequence comes from Bauhinia variegata, assembly GCA_022379115.2. NCBI lineage: Eukaryota > Viridiplantae > Streptophyta > Magnoliopsida > Fabales > Fabaceae > Bauhinia > Bauhinia variegata. The sequence goes on along the minus strand of CM039428.1, from coordinate 16,974,747 downwards.
ACCACCTTCCAACCCAAAAGTTTAAGCTATTAGGTGTGTGGGTCTTTCTATTATATATATCATTCACATCTCTTTAATTTATCCGATGTGAGACATTACTCACACTTGAATTCCTAACAGGGTTTCACTTTCATTGTGTATATATACCCCCTTAGTGGATGAATAAAATTGGCTCTTTTGGGGGCTTTTTATTTTTCTCTCATCTCAATTCTCTCTACTTTATTCTCTGTGTCTACTTTTTCACAACATGTTATCACCACGAGGCTTTATCCTACCACCATGTTCTGCCACCTTGCGTTAGTCAAGTCTTTTCCATTCATCATCACTTCCTACATTAATCACGAATTCCAGAAGCCATCACAGGTAATATCTCTCATTTAGTTATTTTATTCACTTAACAAAATAGCTTTTATTTTTGATTATTCTGTTGTGCTTCAATAGTTTACAAGTGGCGGGTTCATGTGAACATGAGCACAATGGCCAAGCAATTGTCTTTCTTCTTAAAAGAGATTGTACATATGCGACGTCTTTCTTCTTCTAATTGTTTAATTTTCTTTTTATTGAAAATGTTCAATTTAAACAATTATTTTATAAAGTGTTTTATGGATCTAAAAGATTCATAAGATGAATAAAGTCTATATCTCGTCTTGAAGTATGAGGTAAATTAATTGCTTTATTAAATCACATCCTGAAGTATATGTCTCATCTAGAAGCACGAAGACAATTTATTTTTGAAGTTGTTTGTCAAGCCTCATCCTGAAGTATGAGAAATTTAATTTCTTTTATATGTCTCACCTTGAAGTATGAGAAATTTTGATTTCTCTTAATTTATCTCATCTAGAAGTTTATGAGATTATTCTTTTAATTTGTCTCATCCAGAAGTATGAGATAATTCTTTTTAATTTGTCTCATCCAGAAGTATGAGATTATTCTTTTAGTTTGTCTCATTCATAAGTATGAGATTATTCTTTTAATTTGTCTCATTTAGAAGTATGAGATAAGTTTATTTTGTCTCCTCCAGAAGTATGAGACAATTTTATTTATTTGATACACCCTCATCCAGCAGTATGAGGAATTTTATTATCAACGATTAAACAATTAATTTGATAAAGTGGACCCAAAAGTTATCTATTTAAATATGAAAAAAAAATTTATTATAAACAATTGATTTTTGTGGATCTCGAAGTTATCCACTTATAAAGTAAATCCTAAAGCTATCCATTATTTCATTCAAATATGGAGAATTTATTATGAACGATTAATTTTTTATAAAATGGATTCTGAAGTTATCAATTCAAATAGTATAAAGTGGATCCACTTAATTGATAAAGTTATCCACGCAATTGATATAAAAAATAGTAGATCCTGAAGTTATCTACACTCTTCAAATAGTATAAAATGGATCATGAAGTTATCTATTCAGTTGATAAAATTATCCACACAGTAGATCTTGAAGTTATCTACACTTAAAATAAATCCTAAAATTATCTATACTCAAAAAAAAATAGAATATAATTATGCATATTTTATTTTTCCTTTATTATGCATATCTTTTATTTTCTTTTACCTTTTTATTTTATTTTATTTTCCTTCTCCTTAATGCCGAAAGCATTATTTTTAGTTTCATAATGCCAAAGAAAAATCTATTTTTGGTTTTTCTTTTCCCCTTCTTCTCTTTTTCTTTTTATGGTAATTGTGCCTATTATGATGACTGGTACCACATAAACCCAAAAATTGAAAGCTGCGTGGCCTTGGTGGGAATTGAAAGCATTTCTTTTCCCTTTTGTTACCATGTAGTAAGTCGTAGCAAATTGGTATGAAGTTAGATCAAATTTTCCACTGTTTGGATATGATATGCTATATTAGCTTAACTAATATTTTAAAAGTTTTTTTTTCCACTTTTTTTCCCTTTTTGTTTTCCCCTTCTTTGTTCTTGGGCTTATATGCTTCTGGGATGCACTTATTAATTCAGTTTTGCAGCTTGTGCTACAGCAGATTTAGCCGCACTAATTAATTCCATATACAGCTCACTCGGTAATGATATTGAACAGCACTGCTTATGCATTATTATGCTGCCAAATTATCAAAAGAAATGCATGTTCTTTTGGAAAACTAGTTAGTAGGTGATTTAATATTATGACCCCCAGCTCTCTCAAAATTATGCAAAAACATAATAGGTGACAACATTTATTTTTTATTGGAAATGCTGCCTCATTAAGTTCATTTAGTCAATACATGACAGCTTGACTATTATTGCTTTCGGATGAGAAGCATGAAGGCATGAAGATGATCACTTCCCCTTTGACACGGTCCAATGAATTTATTTATGACATATGAAAAGACTGCTAAGGAGATCATATTAGCTTTTAGGAATATGATGAATCAATAGCTTTCCTTTCTGCATATTTTTGCATTCACTTCAAGGGTTTGTCACAACATTTTTCATATATGTTCTTCATTCATAAATGCTACAGTATTTGTATTTGGGTTTTGCTTCCATCATCAGCATTTTTCTCGTGATGTGTGTTGTATGGTTTTAATTTGTGGCTTATTTGGAACCTATAAAGGTCAATGAATTTTTGGCCCCATGTTGTTTGATTTTATAGATGCATAAACCATTATCTCATAATGATTTTTCTCTATTTCCCGAAGTGAATGGAGAAGCTATCAAGAAATATGAGCATAAATATGGCTATGACTCGGCAAATATAGTATTAGTTATAATACTATAAATACCTCCCACCAGAAGTGAGAGAGTAGTGAAGAAAAAGTGGTAAAGGGTATTCGGAAAACCCTTATTATTTTGATATGAAAAAGCCATTAAGTTTGTATCTGTTGTACATCTAAACATCTTTTAAATATTTTTCAAGTATCAATGAAAGAAAGAGATTAATTGTTGAGACAATTTTGCTCCGATCAAATGATGTTTTTGACTTTGGCCATGATAATGTGACAATTAAATGTTTCAAATTTCTTTTCCTTGAATGTAATGAGACTATACATAAGAAATTATTGTTGTAGTTTGTTTAGTTAATTTACTTTTAATAATTCTAAGTTATTTGCTCTCTTGTTTAAGCTTTATCAATTTCACATATTATATGATTTTACATTTCTATTGTATAAAATATGTTACTACTATATTCAGTAGTACAAAGATGATTGAGAGCTCCTGAAGAGCTGGAGGAATAAAAATGATGATAAAATGCTCTTGAAGAGCTAGTTAATGTTTAGGGTTTACAAGTCAATTTGTACTACATATATGCAATTGAAGCATATGTTGTTGTAAACCAGAAGTTTACAAGTCAAAATAAGTTTATTTTATTTGGCATGATCGGTTGAGTCATCCCGAGTCAATAATGATGCAAAAGTAAATGAAAAAGATCATGTGAACTTTCATTGAAGAGCCAGGAGATTCTTCAATCGAAATGTTTAGTTTCTCATATGCTATTTGTTCCCAAAGAAAATTTATTTGCATTAGCAAAAGTAAGAGTGAATCCCTCGTCTTTTAGATATACACGAGGTGAAAATATTTATGGGCCTGTAGACCTACCAAGTGGATCATTTAGATACTTCTTAATTTTAATCGATGCATCGACTAAATGATCACATATTTGGATAAACTCATAACCTGAAGTTTATGAGATTACTTGTTTAATTGATTGAATTAAGAGTGTAATGCCTTAATTATATCTAGTTGAGCAATACATCTAGTTAATGCTAGCGAATTCACTCTTCAAAGTGACTATTGGAATACATAAAATGGACTTGCAGGGGCCTAAAATTAATTGCAAGACTATTACTTATGAAATCTAAACTTTCAATATTAATTTGGGAACATGTGAATATTTATGTTGTAACATTGATTTGCATCGTGCCAACAAGTTTGAACCCCCTCTTATAATTGGTTTATAGTCAGGAGCTAAATATATCTCATCTATGAATGAATAGTTAATTGCTCCACCACAATATATTAAGATGGGACCTCAATAGAGGTTAAAGCATATGTTGGGTATAAATCTCTATATATTGAATCACTAAAATGATTTTTATTTGTGGCTTGGTAAGTCACTTGTATTTTTAATAAATCATTCATTCCAACATTAAGGGGGAGAGAATAAGCAGTTGGAAAAGGAAAACATTTATAATTAATTATCACCTTGATCCTCATGCAAAGTAAATATGGACTAGAAGTTCATATGATAATTCATTTGTACAAACTGCCAGATACATTGCCTGACTAGTTAAAGTGACTAAAATTATGTGTACCAACTGCTACTGCTCCAATCAAAGTATAATATAAACACACTGGTTCCAAAGATAAAGTCCTCGAAAAGAAAATGAGCTAAGAATAAAAGATAGTCAAATCGAGGATAAAGTAACTTCAGAAGAGTTACTAGAGGTAACTTTAGAAGAGTCCTCATACATAACTAATATTTTAGTTTCAAAGGAAACTCAGGTACTTGAAAGTCATGAAAATAAAGAGATCTCTATTGAATATGATGGAACCAGAATGAAATCAATATTGTTGACAATGTTCACATATAATGTAGCGCGCTATGTGATTGAGGATCATCAGTAAAGATCTACAGAGAAAGAAATGATTGGCCAAAATTGAAAAGATGCAATTGAGGTTCACTTCAAAAGTGAAAAGATTTTGGACTTGTAGTCCAAGCACTAGAAGTGAAAAGCCAGTTATGGATGAATAGGTTTTTGTGTAAGTACAAAAGAAAAATAATACTCAAGGATTTTTGCAAATAACTGGCATTGATTTTGAAGAGATATAATTAATTGTGGTGAATGTAAGTATCTAATGGTACTTATTTATCCTAGCAGTACATAAATAATATTATTTGTGTCTAATGAATATTGTTGTAGTCGACTTATTTAATAATGACATCCCTGAAGGATTTGATTTGCCTAAAACAATTTATACGATCATTTGAGTTAAATTTTATTGAAGGAAATATATATAGAAATAACCCATTTGTCCGCATATTAGTGAATTTATGTCGATGATTTATTATTAGAACTCCTGAAGAGCTTCCAAAGCTATAAATTACTTATAGAGATAACTTGCATTGAAATGCTTATATAGTAGAAGTGCTAAAGTGATTATATATATATATATATATAAATTATATCTATTATGATCGCTAAATGCGAACATACATTCTCTTTAAAACTTGTGAGAATGATAAAGAAACATTTGGTCCTGAAGTACCAAATCTTGGTACAATTTAACTAGTTGTTAATATGACAATTTAGCAAATTTGTTACCATGACATTAACTTCTACAATATTTGAAGAATCTTGTCCAATATTAGAGTTCGTCGACACAAATAACTTGATTTATACGCACTGCACTCTTTTTTCCTTCACTATGATTTTTCCCATTGGGTTTTCATGGTAAGGTTTTTAATGAGGCATCATTTGATTGCGTATACAAAAGAATTGTGTACTCTTTTCCTCACTAGGTTTTTGTCCCATAGGGTTTTTCCTAGTAAGGTTTTTAACGAGGCACGTTCTTTAGTAATGGGCATCCAAGGGGAGAGTGTTATGAATATTTTGATTGGATGCCCATTTAATGGAATATTCCCTAGGGTTGATTCAATATTTATCTATTTGTAATTTATTAAATAAACATTATCCTTTTAGGGCTAGGGTTTCACTTTTATTATGTATATATACCCCCTTAGTGGATGAATGAAGTTGGCTCTTTTGGGGGCTTTTATTTTTCTCTCCTCTCAATTCTCTCTACTTTATTCTCTGTATCTACTTTTTCAACAGTTTGATTTTTTTTTTATTTTTCATACTGTTAGAATAACCATTTTATGCAGATCAAAAGAAAAAATAAAAGAATAAATTTTATGAGTAAATACTACCCCTTTTGCCCAATTCATTCTGTCGTTCTCTCCCTCTCTCGGCAGCGATCAGTTCTCCGGCACCAGCAGTCCAGGCGTCCATCAGTTTCTGGTGAGTCCTCTCTCTCTAGCAATTCAATTCCTGCTTAGCTGAGTCTCTTCCGATTATAGGTAGTTTCAATTAATGGCTTTTTGCTTTACTTTATTCATTTGGTTCCATTTCTGGCTCAAGAACCCGGAATTTGGGGTTAGGATTTTTTGTGTTTGGCGAAGATGATCGAGGTCGTATTGAACGATCGACTGGGGAAGAAAGTGAGGGTTAAGTGCAATGACGATGACACCATTGGTGACTTGAAGAAGCTGGTGGCAGCTCAGACCGGCACCAGGGCTGACAAGATTCGCATCCAAAAATGGTATACCACCTACAAAGATCACATCACTCTCAAAGATTACGAGATCCACGATGGCATGGGCCTCGAGCTCTACTACAACTGAAAGGTTTTATTTTTTTTCCACACCTCTGCTACTGATTCTACGACTCTCCTACATTATCCCTTGTTGTAAACTTGTTATTGTTGTTCAAGTTCAATTGATTTGCAGAACTTTTTTTTTTTTTGTGGTTTTGTCTCTTGTTAAAACAATTAACAACTATATTTTCCTTCAATTCTTTACTGACTTGAAATTTGATTTAGCATTAGCCTTGTACTTCAAATTTTCAGGCCAGACCTCCTGGTTTATTATTATTTTTTCAATTGAAATGATCAAGTTAGTTTGAAAATTCTAGGATCATGTAGGGTCAGTTACTTGTTTTCCATCTCTACTAACCCCAGAGAATGTTCTGTTATGACTGAGCTTGATTCCCAGAGTTATAGTATTAGGTAATAGTTTTAAATATTGCTGAAATGAAGCGTTTAGTAGTTTCCAAACTTAGTTGAAGGAAGTGGCATCGAAGCAATTTTTATGTTGTTTGAGTTAGATAGAATGATCCTCCTTGTATTATCTGCTTGGTGCATATTTTATTTTTTCTGTTTCTATCTTCTAGATTCAATGTGGTGGTGCTCTCACAGTTCCAGAAACACTTACTAGAACATTTGTGTGTTTCTATTTAATTGCAATTACCTGTGCTTGTCCTTTTTTGTTTCTTGTTTGATGATCTTAACATTTTTGGTTTCAGGTGCCTCTTCACATGATTGCCCTGGGAAACTGTATTTTGTTATGGGAGTGGTGAATAATGTACATCCAAAAGAGACACATGGGGTTTGATCTGTTACGATCAGGATTGTAATGTTTCACCTCTATTTAACCAGTTTACAGAACAATATTTCCCAAGTTTCATACACCCTGATTGTATGTATGGCCATTGCCGAGGAGTTAAAGCAAAGACTTAAGTTTGAGTCTGGCTCCTTTCCTTACACACGATTTAAAAGTTTATTGTTCTTGTACTACCTACAACAAGAGGAGAAGAGAAGAAGTATGATCATTGCCATTAATTGGAAATTTGTCAATTAAAAATTTCTTCCCGAATTTGTTAATTGGAAATAGAATAATGGGAGTTGTAACATTACAGAAAATTGTACTAAAGTGATATTTTTCATAGAATCTATATCATTATTCAACCCCAACGCTACTTTTGTTCTGTGTTAACAAAATCCCTACTAGGTCAATAACATGGAATCCAAGCAGACAGAAAATCCAAGGTGGAATGATTTGTCTTTGCAAGCTCTCCTAACCGATCTTTCTACCTCAACCACCATCTTTGGACTGCAGATAGAGGAGTATTCAAGAATGGCGCATGGCGGCGGACGAGTGGATTAACAGCCCTCCCGATTTTAGCACAAACATTTTGATGGTAAGCAGCAGTAACAGGGGCATGATACATGAGCTTCAAAAGCTGCAGAAGAGAATTTGAAAAGCAAAACAGATCATTTTGTCCTAATATTCTAGTATATATAGTATATTTATTTAGGTTTGTTGCAAATGCATATTCTGTTAATCTTCTTAGCAAATTGATAAAGCTTAATATAGGATACAATAAAACAGGAAAGACAGAGAATATAGCAGAACCATACTCTTCATAAAGTTGTTTCTTTCTTTTTCTTACCCATTTTCTGTCTTTGGAGAAAAATTTCAACTGCTTCTAGATTATACTTTGTTTTTTCTTGTACATACTAGCTTTTCATACGAAAAGCGTCTTGGATAAAATCTTTGATCACAGGAGAGAAATTTTCACCTCTGAAAATTTCTCAAATTTATATCGGGTTTACAATTTACCACTATGATGTACAAAGATACCTCAGATTCTCAAGCACAAAGGTGAAATAGCCATGGGTGCATGGTTGCAAAGGTAATCAATAGCTCTAATAATGACTCAGTTTGGGTTCAAAGCATAAACGGACATTCACAAATAAAGGACTAACCTGCCAGTACATAAATGTTTGTATTATGTTGCGCTGCCACCTGCATATATAGCTAAGATGTGTAAGGGATACATGGAGTAAAAAATATCTTGATCATAAAAAGGATCTACAGGGAATGAATCTCAGGCGGAACATGGAAGAGAAAAAGTAGATAGGTTAAGAAACATACGAAAGCAGTGAGATTATCAGAAGGAATCCAAGTCCAATCTCAGAGTGTGATGTCAGTATATTGAGGGTCGTATTATTTGATTCCACCCAAACACATAGGTCTTCCAAGTATTTCCTATTCAACCAAAAAAATAAATTAATAAAGAAAACAACGTTACTCGAATGCAACTTAAGGAAGATTCTCATAATAAACCAAAGTAGACTCTATGTCCAATAGAGAAAGTTTGCAATCAGATAGAAAAGCAACAAAAATAATCAATAGCACAAGGTCTCAGGCACACTATAATGAATTGTCTACTGTTCCTCAAAATAGTATTTCCATTTCATTAGAGACATGCATTTGGAAGCAAATGGGTGCAAGAAGAAAGAAGTAACAGACTAGAACATCTTTTCCCTCCCAAATCCTTTCTTCCATAAGTTTGACACAACACATCTCACCAAGCATATTGCCTCTTTGCACAAAATCTCATGATACAGATAAACATAGAAGTCGCCAGCAAGTAGAATGGGAAAAATTGCCCCCACCGAAGCCCACTCTCCCCTTTTCCCTTTTTGAAAAGAAAATAGCTTCTGGCAGTTTAATCTTCATGATTTCTATTATTTTGAATGCACATTTAAATAATAAAAGAATTAACAAAAATCCATTTATACATGCATCCTTTTTCTCTAAAATTATAAAATTTCAAAAAGATATATACTATCCGAATGTTTTTCTTATGAAAACCCACGAGAGGAATAGAGAAGATTAATATAAGAATTTCACTGACAGAAAACTAAACTGACTACCAAGAATCCCCAGTGCGAACTAAACGTACAGATTTTAAAATACTAAATCACACTCATTAAGTGAATCCAGACTAGCACAGCCACCCAAATAATCAAAGAATGTCACTTAAAGTTTCACCTGTACAAGGAGGAGCTGCTAAAATTACGCCTCAGGAACTTGGCAACATATTCCAGCGCCCGACATAAGATGGGAATCAAAGCAACTGCAACAAAGATTAGTTAAATCATGCAAAGGCAAGACAAGGACACCACATAGGGAAATGAGCTGCTATTCAGCAGGAAGTCAAGGAACAAGCAAGATTATAACAGGATGACTCACATTTAAGGCAAAGATGGGACGTAACGAATGAAAGGCAGTATATGAAGTATATAAAATCTTTAGTAGCAATTATTGACTGAAAGTAAGCTTGCAAGGCTTGCAAATTCCATGCTCTGGGTTTCTGAAATTGCACAAAATGATGTGTCAAAGCTGTACATGAAAGCTTTAAAGGGATAATGTTAGTTTCAAAATTAGAATGGAAATTTTACCCCATATAGTGAGTACAATGAGTAGACAGAAGAGCATGCGGTACCCATAAAAGCAAGTCGATAAGCCCTATGTGAAAGATTCCTAGGTACAATAGGAATGACAGCAAGGACAGCCACAACAAACACCTGGGGATTTACATAGAAGCATCATCAACAGATATGATCCAGATAGACAGCAAGAGCAGCCAAGGAAAAAGGTTGGTCATTAGCACGTTCATGTACAACATAAGGAAAATCTCCTTTGAAAATTTTCAAAAAGTGCATGAATTTATGCTGTAGCAGTCAGAACACCATACCCAAGCATTAACAGAAAATTGAATTGTGGGACGCAAAGGAGTTGGATTAGGACCAGATGTTGCAGATGTCCCTGAAGTTCTATTAGTTGATCCTACATCATTAAGATATATATATTAAAATGCATAATAATCAAATGAATATCCTTTTCAAGGTATGATATGTTTATAATACAGTGACTAGCAAAAATGAATATGTAACAATGTTTCTTGTGCGAGCTTGATCATTTGTTTGTGGCGGTGGTGATGCTGACGTAGATGATGGTCGTACTGGCTGGGATGAACTGCTAGTGGACATTGGTTCTACCACAAGATCAGGATCCTGCTCAATATGAGAGAATTGGGAACACTTTAATTACAATGAAACAAATTCTCTAACCCTCTTGACATAACATTCTAAAGCTTCTACAGGAAGCGGAAGGAAACATGAGATACTGAATATCTAACAAGGCAGTTTACAAACATATTATTGACCATTTATATAACAAACTACTCAATTTATTGGCAGTAAATCAGAGGCACCATGAGTAGTAAAAAAAAAATGACTAAATCAATTCTCACCATCAATCTTTAGCCAAATATCAATACCTAATCTAGCCAAAGTAGCAACAAAAACATACCACTTAGCAAATAAGGAACAGAGTAGAAATGCACCAACAGCACGTGGCTCACTCAAATAAATCGACTGTACAGGGAGAAAGGAAGGCCAAGAAGAATAATCTCGACCCAAAATATCTAATCTAAGATGACAAGTACTGGAGAACAAAATAAAAACATAACCGAAATGTGATTCAACGATTGCCATTTACAATTCTTGAACAAGACTATAATTTACAGTTCTTAGAAAAAGAACACACATGCACAAGAATCAAAATTCAACGAATGAGAGGCTAAAGTGTGTTTAGATTATGGGTTTAATGAATAATTAAGAAGGGAGTGCATTCAATATAATTACAAAGAAAACATCAATAACCACGAGATAAAGACTATAATGTACAGTTCTTAGAACAAGAACACACATGCACAAGAATCAAATTTCAACAAATGAGAGGCTAAGGTGTGTTTAGATTATGGTTTTCATGAATAATTAAGAATGGAGTGCATACAATATAACGCTGGTAGAACTAGCGCTTGAAGTGATCGACAACGTCGGAGCGTGAAGCCATGTGTGGAGGGATAAGGACATTGGACCAGTAATCAGCCCATCATGGATCGTTCTCGTAGCCGCATGCCGCCGCCGATATCTTCTTCAGCTTCTGCGGATCCTCTCTTTCTTCCCCCATTTTCCTTCACTTCCTCTGAAATCTGCTCCTTCTGCTTCTTCTTCTTGTTACTGGAACCAAGAACTCTTCTTGCTGTTGCTTCTGATAAGAAATGGCGTCTCGTTGCTTCGACTAGGCACTACTATGTAGAGTGTGGCTTCGCTGATTACACCGCCAATTTGAGATCAAAGGCGTACGACGCTGTACGGTGCGTTTATGTCGTAGACCTGGACTGGAAGGTGCCCGGCTTTTTCTTTACAAGTCAAGGTTGGACCAACCTTTGCAGAGTCTAATGAAATAAGGTGGCCTCACTAGAGAAGCTTGTGAATGTTCATATTTGTCTCCTGCAATTAATATCAAACAAGTAGTTATTTTACAACTTGATCAAAGCATATATATATATATATATATATATAGGAATTTAGCATTTTGCATGTATACGAGAGTGTTTGGAAGAATAGTTATACAGTGCAATGTGTTGGGTTGTTGTGATTATGGTTTGGATGTCTAATTGTCTAGGCAGTAATGCTGATATTTTGTATCAGAACCGGTAGCTCTCTATTTCTAATTAATGGGGAAAAGGATTGGAACATGCCATTGAAAGACTCTATTGAAAAGGTAGGATGGACAATTGGTCAGATCTAGTATGGATTGTACATGAATAGAAGTTGGAGTCGGTGGCTCTCCTAGGATTCCTAGAGAAGAGGATCAAGTTGGCATTAAGTGTACTTAAAATGAAAATTCTAAAAGCTACTAAATGTGTTTTAGTGGTGAAAGATTTTATTAATGTGTAGAAGATCAAATTATCAATGAAATTGGTTGAAGGAGCTTTCTTACAATTTTGAGTTAGTAGTCGAGCAGAAGTTGAGGAGGAAAGGAAGAGAATGGAAACTATAAGTAAAAATGTGATCAGAATGGTCTTCATGCTTAAAGGAAACTGCGATCAGAACAATTAATTGCAAATATTTGTGTTTTGCATGTATAAACTACATGCACCACCGTGTATTTAAAGAAAGTATCATGAGGGATAAGGAAGGAAATTTAGAACGGAGGGCAGGGAAAGGAAATGAAATAATTAGAAGATATTAAATAAGTGGAAAAAATTATAGCACATATCAAGATAAGATGTGGACATTCCATCAGTCTTATCTTCATTCGTTTGATATCTCCAATAATTCATCACTCCCTTTCTCTACCCTCTAATCTCTCTTAATTTCCTTCCTTCTCCCTCGTGATATTTACTATAAATACACGGTGATACATGTAGTTTATACATGCAAAACGCAATGAATTGATCTGTTCTGTCTTCACCATGCCATTTTCTCCAGTCATGAAGACCATTCTTATCATATTTTTACTTATATTTTCCTTTCTCTTCCATTCCCCCTCAACTTTTGCTCGAATACTGACTCAAAATGGTAAGAGTGCTCCTTCCAATTCCTTTGCTTTTGTTCCACTTTGATTCTTTATTTCACTTTAAAGGGTTTGATTTAAATTAACTGACTAAGATTCCTACGAGATTTCTAGGCACATTGCATGCTCAAAATTAATTTAAGATTTGTTTAAATGAGGTATTTGGTGTTCACAACAATTTAATTAAAATATACATAAAAAAATATATATTACGCTCTACAAATAACTTTATATATATAATAATTGTAAAATAATTGCTCCGTTTGATATTATAATTGCAGGAGACAAATATGAAGACGAAGCTGAACCCAGGAAACCCTAATAAACCTGCAGTTCCGTGTCCACCCAGTCAACCATACAAGAGCTGCTTATCTGGAAAGCCACCCCCAAAAAAGAAATGCAAGCCCTACGAGCGTGGCTGTCATTAAATTCCACCTTCCCATGGAAAATAATTAATATTAGCCTTAATAATTAGTTGAGAAAATAAGCTCTTCTACTTTTATAATAACCCATCAATATTAATGTTGGGATTATTGGAATCTAACACTATTTCTGTGTGGGTTACTATTTGGGTGTATAATGTAATGCATGGTTTGGAAGTTCAAGTTCTCCTGTACAATAAAAGCCCAAGTTGGCTTGATAGGAAGTGTTACTTTTATTTTTTTGGTTTGTGATGCTGTGGAATGGATTAGGAGCTGCCTTATAAATTTATCAATGTAATCAATAAAATTAAGTTCTTCTGTTGTGTTTTTAATCTTTTGATTGATTCCAATTCGTGACAACGAGTTATGTCAAAGTTTCTATTCTGATACTCCTATGTGGCCACTCGTTTCCTCCTATCAAAGAATATATTTGAGTACATTAGTTAACTATTTTAGTCTCCTCAATATTTCCATACACTCAAGCTGGCCTCCATCAATGTTAGATAAGCATTGATGTAGATAGAAATTAGACAGATTTACAAGTGTTTTGTGCATTAAATTACCGTATCCCCAATTACTGTTGGCAATGCATACTGGGAGACATAGTAGGGTATAAGCCACTATCTCTATTTCCCATTCTAGCATTTTTAGAGATAAAATTTTGTATTTTATTTAGTGTATCAAAATATGCCTTATATGATTGTGATTAATCATATATACAATTTTCTAAGATTTTGTAATATTATTTTATAATATTTTTATCAACCACAACCTTACGAGGACACTTTATATAGATAGAACAGAAGATTTTGTCCTGTATTTTTATAGCCATAGACATGCATTAATTAATTAGTGATTGAGATATTTGGCTATAGCACCTCTCAAGGTTTGTTATACTTTCCTCAACTGAAGAGACAGGCCTAGGCTCTGTTTTTCTCACTTGCAATGCTTTCTATTCAAGGTTTGTCTAAGTTTTTCTTTACGTTGTTATCACGTTAGAGGCCAGATTGGATATTACCTCCAAGAAGCAGCGAGGAGGGTGAAAAATACCATAACTGGCAGTTGGCATGCTATGTAACAATAAAAAGATGCATCTTTCATATATAAAAATCTTAACATATATGAGCTATTGGATAGATTAATCACCATACAACTCTGGATTATTTAATAAATCATATCACACTATATTGATCAAACATTAATTTTGATGGCCCAAATCAGGTTTCCTATCAGAACAGTTTTGGGGTTAAAATAAGAGTGGGGATACTCGTGGAAGTTGGGGATACTTGTGAATTGAAAAAAGAGTCAATATTTTTATACCTTTTGTTGTTACTATGACGCCCTATTTAATCTTCAAATATAAAACAGAGTATTCACATTAAAAATATGACTATTAAATTATCTTCATTGAATTGAAATTAATATATATCTCTCTTAGTAATTAAAGCTTCATCTTTTTTATAATTATTGCTAATCTCACTCTTAAATAATTAAATCTCTTTCTTATTTAGAATTCTGCATAACAAAATTTTTACTATCCATTGAAATTTGATATTTCCTTCGTTTCTTTCCCCCGTTGAAACTAAGTGTTTAAGATTGAATAAGACCACAAATTGATGAAGTTATGTTAATACAACTTCTAGGTCTCTTGACTGATCTTTGTTAGTTATACGCCAAAGATTCTCAAAAAAAAAAGTTCACTTCCTTGATATTCACATGAAAATATGAAGAATACTTAGTCAAAGAAGTATTCAGTCACATTCACATCAGTGTCGAGTATTAAACACCTGAAAAGATCTTTAGTTTAAAACATTTAAAAGTTGTTTATGGAAATTTACTATTCACTGTCAGTATAGTCTCATGTTTAAAAGGGATGAAGATACTTTTAGTGTAAAAAGAAGAAAATACTCAAATGATAGTGTATCAAATATATATGTCAAAATACATTCTCTCCAAATTAAATTCATCCAATTCTTCGAGTCAATGAGTAACTCTTCTTCGATGTGGTCTCAAATCATATGTATGTGGTGCAGGAAATAGGGCTCTGATGAGAGAGGCGGCAACGTGCAAGACACCAGTGAATCGGTTTGTCAAAGGCTGTAGCAAGGATGAGTGCAAAATATGGAAGTAATGCAGATGAGCTGTGTAACGAGACCATACATTGCCTTTGTCGTTACCCATCTTTATCTTTTAAGCGCTAACCTCTAATTTGTCCCTTTTCGACTACAAACTTGATGTAAAAAGACATCAATGTTTTGTGGTTGATTGACGTTTTCAAATTAATGAAGGAGCATCTCATTATTCAATAAAATCTTTATTTTTTCTTCTAAATACAAGCGTAACTGTGGGCATCCACTTTCTGATGAAAAACATTAATAATCAGATGGAAAAGTAAACACACAATCCAGAAAATGTTGTGATTATTGAAATGTTTCATATCTTGCATGGTTAAGAAGTTTTAAGTTCGTTTGTAGAATAAAAGCCCTTTGTACTGTGGTTTGTCATGTCGTTAAATGAGTTGGAAGCTGACCAATTTAATCAATAAAAGTTCTTCCCTTGTGTTTTGATTTACTATATATAAATTCTATCAAATATAATTTATGATACAAAATTTTTCAGCTAATTCAACGCTAGAGTAAATGAATCCCTTCCTAACAAACTATTTCCGTGTTAATTACCATTTGGGAGTATCATGCATGGTTAGGAAGTTCAAGTTTGTTAAATTTAAGAAAAAGTAACAAAAAAAAAAAGAAAAGAAAATTCAATCGTTTAGCCATAGTTATTTCCTCAATAGGAGTTCTTACATTTTGATATTTTTTTTTTAAGTGGTTTTCTACCATCTAACCCCATTATAACATCATTTATTCAAGTGATAATTCGACAAACAGCATGTCTATGTGACATATATGTGTGCAGAGTGAAAACAAAATAGAAGGCTTGGTTTAAAATACCTAAATCTCAAGTTAAAAGAATTTTTTTAAAAAAATATTATTCTCTTAAAAAACTTAGGAAAGTAAAAAATATTGTTATTTACTTGATTAGTAATATATATATATATATATATATATATATATATATATATATATATATATATATATATATATATATATATATATATATATATAGATATATTTTACTTACCCTTGTTTCTTAAGAGAATTTCTTTCATTTTTAGTTAATGGGATCATTTTATTCTTTATTAAAAAACATATTATTTGATATCTAGGTTATTTATTTATTTTATTTATTAAGTGCTTATAATTTTTTTAAAGAATTTAATTATTAATTTATATTGATATGACCTAGCCACTCGGTTGAATCCATTAAGCTGATCAGACTTTGAATAAGTCCCCTCCATAGTTACTTATCCAGTTTGATTTTTAAAACACTTGCATAAATGTGATATGCGATATATGGTCTATTCTCAAAAATGCTTGGCGTTAAAAAGATTTTGGTACTATATTCAAAAATTAATACAATTTAAAAATAAAAATTACAATTCAAAAAAATTAAGTTGTGAAGTAAAGGAATAATTTAAGTTCCAACACATGCATGTCTTGGCCTATATTATTTAAGTGAAGAAGATGAAGATTGAGGAGCAAAAAGTTGATGGAGTTTAGACTGTGCTGATGAAACCAAAGAATATAATGATAATACTCTCCACTTGTTGGGGTAGTCCTTTTCTTTCAAGCTAACCTCCAACAATATTAGATAGAAATTAGACAGTTATAAGAGGTGGAGGAAAGGTGGACTAGCCACCGCGGTCCCACCCCTCCAAGAAAAGTTGTTAAATTTGCTTTAATATTTTATAATTATTGTATATTTAGTCACAAAATTTATATAAAATGTATATTTGACCACTTTAAACCTTAATTTTTAAATACTGACTCTTCTTTTCTGTTACAGTGTTTTTATATATTAAATAACTAGATCCCTAATTATTGTTGGCAATGTATGAACGATAAAGCAAGTAGGGCAGCAGCTACTCTCTCCTCTCCATTCTAGTAGTTTTAAGAACAAAATTATCTGTTTTATTTGGTGTAAAACATTATAAGTTGTGATTATTTTAATATACAATTTATAATATTTTGATTAATCACAATTTTATAAAATAAAATTTATGATACGAGATTTTATCCTACATTTTTACAGCGACGGAACATGAATTAAATTAATTAGTGATTGAGATATTTGGCTGTAGTCCCTCTCAAGGTTTGTCTGTTTTTCTCACACACAGTGTTTACTATTCAAGATTGAGACCGGAATGGATGTGACCTGTGAGAAGTAAGGAGGGCAATTCAAGTCAGTGAGGGTGTGATTGACTCCCATGCTAAAATCAATAATTTGGATTATAACATAAGAGGAAGTAAAAATACCATAACTGGCAGTTGGCATGCTATTTAACAATAAAAACTAATAAATGCGTTTAATTTCAGAAAATAAAAAAATTATTTCAAGCATGTGTTTTTATATTTCAAAAATGCATTTTTCATATAAAAATTGTTAAAAACATAGAATGATCCATCATAATTGATTGGAAAGATTCTAATTTGATCACTTTTGATGGCATTAAAATTAATCCAAGAGAAATCTACTTCAGTCATCTTTAAGATATGTATTTTTTGGTCGACGCTTTTTCATATATAATATTTTATGAAGTATTTTTTTTTCCACAATCTCTGTGTGTGTATATATATATATATATATATATATATATATATATATATATATGTATATTGTATATATATAGATGTGTACTATGTAAATTTAAATTAATTTTCCACGATGGATGATGGATGCGACCCGCAACTTATCTCCATGTGTGTTTTAATTTGGTTCACTCATTTGATATCTTCCATTGCCGTGGATGATTTTAGTTCCTCTCTGCCCTCTGATCTCTCTTAATTTCCTTCCATCTCCCTCATAATGCTTACTATAAATACAAGGAGGTACTTTTGTGTAAACAAAAGTGCAAAGAGTAAATATCTGCAATTAATTGATCTGTTCACAATTTCCTCTGATCACGAAGACCATTCTTATCACAATTTTACTTATAGTTTCCATTCTCTTCCTCTCCTCCTCAACTTCTGCTCGACTACTCACACAAAATGGTAAGACCATTGCTTTAATTTCTTAAGAAGTATATATCATTTTGAGTTTTAAAATAATTGCTCTGTTTGATATTAATTGCAGGAGATAAATATCAAGTGATGCACAGACTCCGCCTTAAAGCCGGTAAAACCTATTGCTCCCTCAGTTCCGTATGACCCTTACTCCAGATCATGTGTACTTAGACCAAAACCAGTTCAACGTCCACCGACTCCCTGCAGCATATACGTTCGTGACTGCCCTCCTTCTACCTAAAAACATAATAATAATAATAATAATAATAATAAGCCTTTATTAATCAGATGGAAAATTAAACACTACTTCAAATTTTAATTACCTAGCTTTTTACCGAGGGATTCAACACCTTTTGGGTGTAATATTAATCCACGTTTGCAGTGAGAAGCAGTAAATAGTAATCATTTCCGGCAACTAAGTTTTGAATATAAGATCTTTGGCTTCCCACTGATATAGACTCAACGTGCTTCTAATTGAGTCAACATCTTGTTGGGGAAAGTATGTACTTTATAATTGTGGTTTGTGGCGTTGTGAAATGAAGGAGCTGCCTTACCAAAGTGATATATATATAATGAATAAAAGTTCAACCCTCGTGGTTTGATTAAGTCATTCCCTTTTTTCTTTGCTTTCAATTTAAAGAAAAAGATTAAGTCATGTCAGCACAATAACTTCTGTAAACAATTCTATTACTACTACAGATATGTACCACTTGTTTCCTTCCTCAACGAATTGCACATCTATGTTTAAAAATAAAAAGAAAAAAATAATGATGCCACTAAAATAGCAATTTTATTAATTTTATCTCTCACTAAACAATTTTCTCTAATCATAGAGGTCATTCTCATCACATTTTTAATTAAGCTTTAAGTTGGTAATAAATAAGTATCGGTGATGAAAGAATAAAACAATACAAGGAAAAAAATAGAATTAAGAGCATGGAAATTTTGTAGAGCTTAAATTATTTGGTGAAAATGGTCTTATATTTAACACTTAATTCTATATATAAAAGTTCTTTATGCTTGAAATGGGCACAATATATAGATATATATATATATATATATATATATATATATATATATATATATATATATATATATATATAGCACTTATATTTAAATCTAAAATTTTAATTTAATTAAGAAAACGAGGGTATAAAAATTTAATTTTTTAACTTTTTATTTAAAGAGTTTATATATATATATATATATATATATATATATATATATATACACATATTCAAAGAGGATTCGCGAATTCACGACATTAAGTTAAAAATTAATTATAGATTCAAGAAGAACTTATTATCTAGCGCTTGCATGTCTCTGCCTTTATGCATATATAGGCCAGTTCGAAATGCCTTCAAATAGTGACTAATTTAGGTAATACAAATATTTATTCCTTGAAGAAGAACCATTCAAACTTGGTGGATTTCAGAAAGTGAAGCAGATGAAGATTGTGAGGCGGAAACTAGTTGATAGAATTTAAACGGTGCCGATGAAACCAGAGAATACAATGATGCTATAAATATTCTTATATGGCACAAGCTTTCTTGCATAATTGAGCACGTCTTCTCACTTTATATGAGAAAGATCCACTTATTCTAAGAGTAAATGTAAAGAATTACTCTTTATCCTAACCCTTTATTTCTATAAAATCTAATGGCTACAATCCATTTATTAAAAACTCACGTGACAGGCACATGTTCTCTTACTAAAATTTTTCTTTTGCCATTCTTCTTTCTTTTTTATCTTTGGAGATTCACCTTTGCAAATTCTACCGTTTCCCCTCTCTGGCCATGGCTTCCTATAACTCGTCAAAGCCAATTTGTGTGTCCTCTATCATTTCTCATTCTCTCAATTCTTTCAAAACATGAGTAGCAAATCAGCAATCCCTTTACCCCCAGTATCTGGACTTTAAATTATAGCAAATCTCTTCAGTTTTTGGCTTGCATTTATCACTTGGTTGAAGAGAGATATGTGACAACTCATAAATTTCTTCTTTGGCATCTAATTTGGAAAAAACAGAATATGATTATATTAAAATAATAATGCTTTGGTGAAGCAAGTGCTATGTGAGAATGACATTACCAAATTATCTAACGATAGAGATTCATGGTAGGACAAGAGCAAAGGATGTTGACAGAATGAAGCGGGAAGAGAGCAGACTGTCAGGGTCCAAGAGAAGGTCGAGTTCAACGAGGGTCAAGAAAGATAAGAAGAAAAAGGAAGGATTGAAAAAGAAATTTAAGTGATAAGAGAATGGCTTGTCATATCTGTTTTTAATGAATGGATTGTGACAATTGGATTTTATAGAAATAAAGGGCTAGAATGAAGAGTAATTCTTTAACCTTACTCTTAGAGTAAATATATTCCTCCTTAAATGTATATTAATCTCAATGTAATGAAATTAATCTGAAAATACATTGATTAATATCTCCAAACTAAATTCATCGGATCCTTCCAAATCAAAATACACATCGTGATAATTAAGATGTGAACCCCATCGTGGAAGACACGCTCATTGACTCAATGCGTGCTTTAATTTGGCTTCACTGATCAATTGATATATACTTATACATGCGGAAGGCAAACAAATATTTGCAATTAAATAATTGATGAGTTCTGTCATCAGTTCATTAAGCAATATCCTCTAATCATGAAGGCCATGTTCATCATATTTTTTCTTATAGTTTCCATTGTCTTCCTTTCCTCCTCAACTACTTCTGCTCGACTATTAAAACAAATTGGTAAGAGTGCTCCTTCCAAATCCATTGCTTTTGTTCCATTTTAATTTGTTTATTTCAATTACTGATTAAAGCTTTATCTAATTTTATTGTTTGAGATTACTATTCAGATTTATAGGCATGAATCTATCATGTTCAAAATTGTATGCATGTATCATATGTGTGTGGTGCAGGAAATAGGGCTCTGCTGAGAGGGGCAGCAACGTGCGAGACAGCAGTGAATCGGTTTGTCAAAGGCTGTAGCAAGGATGAGTGCAAAACTGATTGCAAGGGAAAATATGGAAGTAATGCAGATGGGCTGTGTAACGAGACCATACATTGCATTTATCATTAACCATCTTTATCTTTTAAGCCTTAACCTCTAATTTGTCCCTTTTCGACTACAAACTTGATGTAAAAAGACATCAACGTTTTGTGGTTGATTGATGTTTTCAAATTAATAAAGGAGCATCTTATTATTCAATAATAAATCTTTCCTAATTGGATTAAAACTCACTCTTATGTCTTTATTTTTCTTCTAAATAAAATGATTGAGAGAACTAGTCATAGAAAAAAAAAAATCCCTTTAATCGTGAACACGAGCGATTAAAGTAAATACTTGCATCATTATATTTCTTTGATTTCGACAGCAGTTACAGCACCATTTATCAAACTTCTGGTCCTCAATCTTCACCTGTCCAATTCTGCCTTTTGAAATCCACCAAGTTTGACTGGTTCCTCTTCACAAATATATATATATGTATATATATATACTTGTATGCGCTGCATTAAAACTATTAGAAGACATTTTCCCTTCGGTAATTGATGGGTGGTTTGCAATTGTTTCAATCATTTTGATTTTTTAATTGAAATAATTCCTTTTAGATCTTTAACTGAATGAAAATTTGTTTGAAGAACTTTTTATTGTAAAAAAAACAAACATAGTTGAAGCAAAAATAAGATCAAAGTTGGAACAGTCAATTACTATTACAGTGCTTGATATCAGATGATTTTAAAAGAAAAAAAATAAAAATTAGAGTCGCCATTTTCATAAGCTATTTTATTATTGTTATACTCTATTTAATGTTTTAATATAAGATAAACAAATTAAATTGTCATCATTCAATATAATTTTTTTATATAAAAATTACCAGATTCTCAAATCTTTTTCTCTTATTAATTATAACTCCAGTTTTCTTTCAACTATCACCAATCTCACTCTTGAAAAAATTAGTATCTCTTTCTTAATTATTATCAAAATAATTTTACACGACAGACTCTTAACTACCCATTGAAATTTGATCTTTTCTAGACTTTATTTAATTTTATATCATTTAAGTCTTAATCAAATTGCAACTAAGTGATGTAGATCAATAAGACCACAGAGTGATCAAGTCAAATTAATACATCTTCCATGTCTTTAGCACCGTAGTATACTGGGTGGGGTATGAAAAGACGTAAACCAACTCTTCATGGAACCCGCCATATGTTTACTCAGCATTTTGACTAGTCACATGGCAATGGCTGTCATAACAAAAATAAAAAAAACATCACTTCCTGGAATATTCAGATCAACATAAGTAGACAATTCGTCAGGAAATTTAATTATAAGAGTCTTCGTTCATCACAAGATGCCAACACGAAGACTAGTAATAATAACCATGCATGTATTTGTTTACTTTTCTTTCTGTTTTCTTTTCTCCAAACAGGATTTGTGCATTTTCCTGGTATTTATCATCAGGTTAACGAGTAAGTCTTCTAAAATGTTTGCCCTCTGTCTATCTTGATGTGTGCTCAATTTATTTTTAACTCCTCCGATCATTTTGCATGCCCTAATTTTTTTATACCACATTCTACAACTCCCTTGCTTCCTAGTTATCAGAATGTTTACCATAAATACGTGCATGACGGCAAAATGCTAATTGCATTCACAGAAATGGTAAATTGAATTCCGTCTTCAAAGACAAAAAAAAAAAAAAAACACGAATCATTATTTGGGATACCGGCGGTGGAAAGTATACTAACATTTAAAATTTTTTGGTTGTATTTATTAAAAAAATTAAATTTTACAAATAAATGTTTTTAACATTTTATATATCACAATTAGATGTTTTTAAGATGACTTTTAGGTTTTACTAAGTATTGATTACTATATATAAATATTATAAAATTTATGAGTATAATTTAACGTTAGATCTGTGAAATTCTATAAAATGTTATTAAAACGAGTAAGTAATATAAGTAATTTTTTCAGATTAAATGGATCTGTTGTTATATATACACACATACATATCTAGCAGCTTGTGTAAATTTGAAAATCCAATGACAGTATATATCAACTAAGTGTTGATTTAGATAAAATTAAGCATGCTAAATTTCAAAATGTCACAATTCAAAAGTGTTTAGTTTAAAATATTTCACATTTATTTATATAATTTTACTATTCACTCCCGCATAGTCTTATATTTAAAAAAGAATGAAAATACTTTTGGTGTAAACCAAAAATGACTCAAGTTGTGGTGTATCAAATATATATTTCAAAATACATCCTGTCCAAATTAAATTCATCCAATTCTTCAATTCAATGAGTTAGTCTTCCACGATGTGATCTCATTGCTCTTATCCAAACATCTGCTTTAATTTGTCTTCAATCATTTCATATTTTCCAACAATTTCACTTCCTTTCTCTGCCCTCTGATCTCTCTTAATTTCCTTCCATCTCCCTCATGATACTTACTATAAATACAGTGTTACATGTTGTTTATACATGCAAAACGCAAATCTTTGCAAGTAATTGATCTGTTAGCGATTTCCCCTGATCATGAAGACCATTCTCTTCACATTCTTACTTATGCTTTCCATACTCTTCCTTTCCTCCTCAACTTCTGCCCGGACTAGGCTAACTCGTAATGGTAAGAGTGCTCCTTCCCAGTTCCATTTTATCCACTTTAATATTTTATTCACTCAAAAACTTCATTTAAATTAAAATATTTGAGTTTTATAGGCATCCTTTATGCTTAAAATTAATTTAAGCTGTATTTGGATGGGGTAGTTTTAAAATTCAGAACAATTTTAAATACATGTAATGGTTCCATATTGCAATTCTTGGGGAAAATATTAGGGGTTAGGGGAAGAAAACCGGAGAAGAAGGAAGAGCTGTTTAGGTTAGTAGTGGTGCTGCATGCATGGTGGAGGACGGCAATGGTGTGTTGGGGTGGCCACGGTGCTGGTTGGAAGACCGATGCTTAAGAAAGAAAGTGAATTTAAAATTCACTCTGGAGCCCAGACAATGAGTGTTGACTCACGTGGAGACTCATGCTTAAGGGGTAAATAAACAAGTATAAGTTGAAATAGAAAAACAAATCTTATATTGAAAGATAGACTTGTGAAAACTATATAAGTAGAAAAGACTTATTAACCTAATGTTTTTGCTAATATGTTGTCTCACAAATCCCGTGTGCAATGTTCCTCTCCGGTATGTAAGTGTCCCCCAGTCCTAACACTTAATAGAGATTTCTATGTATATGCTTTTGAGTTGTAAAATAATTGCTCTGTTTGATTTAACTGCAGGAGGTAAACTTCAAGTGAGCCCACCTAGTTTCACCAGTCCTACGCGTGACCCAAAACATCCAGTTCCAATTCGAATTCCACCTTCGTGCAACACCTACAAGCGTGAGTGTCATACTCGTCCACCTTCTGATGAAAAACATTAATAAACAGATGGAAAAGTAAACTCACTCTACTTTTATAATAATTACTCAGAGATGTTAATGTCTAATCGGTGATTATTGACATGTAACACTATTTTCTTTGCTACCGTTTGGGAGTATCATATCATGCATGGTTAAGAAGTTTTAAGTTCGTTTGTAGAATAAAAGCCCAAGTTGGCTTTAAAGAAAATGTGTTTGTACTGCTACTTTTATGGTTTGTGATGTCGTTAAATGAGTTGGGAGCTCGCCAATATAATCAATAAAAGTTCTTCCCTTGTGTTTTGATTAAGTATTTCTTCTCTTTTCCTTCTTTTTTTTTTTTCCTTAAAAAGAAAGAAGAAAGGATTGATATTGCCGATGACCTAAATTGGCACATCTTCAAGTCATAGAAAACAATGAGTTATATCGATTACATATATAACTCATTGTTTTGATTATTTACACACCAAAGGTTGTGAAAAGGAAAAAAAAAAGTTTAAATCCTTCCAAATCAAAATTCAAATTAAAATATTAAATTCAATAATTTGTTTAAACATTAAATTCAAATCAAAATTCACCAAATCCTTCCAAATTAAAACACATATCGAAAAGAAGAAGACGCCAATGTGGAACACTTGCTTATTGCATTAAAAATGACTTATTCAGCGGGCAAGTCTTCCACGATGGTGTCAACATCTTATCTTGACGTGTGCTTTAATTTGGATTCATTCATTTGATATTTTCTATTGTATTGGCAAATAATTTAAATCTCTACCCTCTGATCTCTCTTAATTTCCTTCTATCTCTTTAGATAAATAATTTTTTTTAGAGTTAAATATTATTTTGATTTCTTACAATTAGAAGTCTAATTAATTTAATTTTTTATATTTTAAATTTTTTTTTATATTTTAAAATTATCAATTTTGTCTCTCAAATTTATTAATACTAATAGTAATCATGGATCTACTAACAATTTTAATCTATAGAAAATGTCAAATGAACCTAATTAGTAAGAGATTGTAAAGTGAGAGTATTGTAATAAATATAAACTACGAAGGATTAAAATAATATTTAACTTATTTTTTTTTAATGAAAATCACAATCTATCTAACATTATATTGTATAATAATAATCTGAATATGAATTGGTAAGACCACTAGGATGATAAAGTTTTCTCTCAACTAATTATAATTTTTTTCTTGGTTTAAGGTGATTTAAACCTAATCTCTAGAAAATTACTTAAGCCCCTCACCTCGTTGTGCCTTTCAGGACAGTACTTACTGGAGAAAGAATTTCACTACCTTAGGACGGTTATAGCTACTACCCTCGATCCATGCCAGAAAAAGGGTTGGTAATAAACCATGCATAGTGGCTTATAGTTAAATCATCTTTAAAATGACTTTAAATTATTGTATTTCCAATCTGTATTTGGTGTGTGTGTGTGTGTGTATATATATATATATATATATTAATCTCAAAATACGTACATGTATTCTGCATTTGGCATATAAATCTTAAAATACATTGACAAATATCTAGAAAGTAAATTCATCCGATCCTTCCAAATCAAAGTACACATCAAGACAATTAAGATGTGAACCCCATAGTGGAAGACACGCTCATTGACTCAAAAATAACTTAAATTAATAAGCAAGTCTTCCATGATCTACATCTTACTATAAATACACGTGCTACATGTAGTTTATAGATGCAGAAGACAAATACATATTTACAATTAATTAATTGATCAGTTCTGTCATCATTTCACTAAGCAATTTTCCTCTGATCATGAAGGCCATTATCATCATGTTTCTTCTTGTAGTTTTCATTGTCTTCCATTCCTCCTCAACTACTTCTACTCGAGTATCAAAACAAATGGTAAGAATGCTCCTTCCAAATCCATTGCTTTTGTTCCATTTTAATTTGTTTATTTTTGACTACTTACTAATTTATTGTTTGATATTACTACATAGATTTATAGGCTTCCATCATGATCAAAATTAATTTAAATTTTGTTTAAATAAGGTATTTCTAAAATTCAAAATTTAAAGTTTCGAGTGCGATGCTTGGGAAGATATGGCGGATTTGGGGAGGAAGAATAGACAAGAAAGAAGAGTTTTTATTAGTAGTGGTGCTGCTGGTTCGAGGAGTGAAGGCGAAGAAGAGGGAGGGGAGAGTTATGGCGGGTGGGAGAAAGAAGGTGAATTTGAAATATATTAAGACTTTAATTAAATTTGACTTAAACTAATTTGTTCTTTTACCAGAAACTATATATATATATAAAAAAAGTAACAAGAAAAAATATAATTAAAAAAGAAGTTGCAAAGTCAACAGGAAAACATATGAAATGATGAAACATGGAAACTTGAAAACCATGACAATTACAAGTTGATATCTTCTACTACAACTTTCTACTAGTAACAATTTAAAATCTAACTGACTTTGAAAATTCACTTAAATGGAGGAGGAGATGAGAGAAGAGAGTGCCAAGAAAGTTTGGAGGGGAAATGCTGAAGTTCTTTAAGAAAATAGGTAGACATAAGTAAATGTTATTTGCCTTTCGTAAAGAAAATTATAACGATAATTTAGAGGTAATATTGCAAATTGATAGCAATGATTAAATTCAGATCAGATTAAATTCTAGTATTAAGTGGAATTAGTAATCACATATACAAATAATAAGACAATTAAATAACTATACAAGATTTTTACTAATCCCTAACACATAATGTAAGAACAATTTTTTGTGAACCTAAAGCGGCTTTCTCAAATGCCTGAAGGCAGCAAGACAAAATTTTGTCCTGCTCTTCATATCAAATCTTATCTCATGACAATGAGATTTATCAAAATTTTATAAAACAATATATATTGTAAGTTAGATTAATTTTTTTTTTTAAAACAATCTCAATACAACGTAACATAGTTTGACACAGGAAATAAATAATTTGAGCCGTATTAGGTCCCAAGGTAGACAAAACCCTGTTCTCAAGGGAAGGATGAGTGGAATAGACCCTTCGAACCCTAATAAGCCTTCAGTTCCGCGTAAGGCTGGTCAACCCTTCACCAAATGTCGACCACCTAAGCCAAGTCCACCTTCCGATTAAAACATATATAAATACTAATTAGCCTTCTTTATATCATGGAAAAATAAACTCCCCATTTTTAGTTACCCAGAAATCTTATTACTAATTCTCACAAAAACAAAAAGAAATATTATTACTAATGGATAAGAAAAGCCCACGTTTGCTTCATGGATAGTAACACTATATATTTATCCGTCCATTTGAGAATTATGTATGTATGTATTTACCGTATGTGTATGGTGCAGGAAATAGGGCTTTGCTGAGAGAGGCAGCAACGTGCAAGACACCAGTGAATCGATTTGTTAAAGGTTGTAGCAAGGATGAGTGTGAAACTGATTGCAAGGGAAAATATGGAAGTAATGCAGATGGGCTGTGTAACCAGACCATGCATTGCATTTGTCATTACGCATGTTTGTCATTTAAGCCTTAACCTGTAATTAATTTGACCCTTTTCGACTACAAACTGAATGTAAGTGGGGCACTTCATAATTTAATAAAATGAATATAATTTTATTGCCGGCAACGTTTTTACAACAGTGTTTCCAACTGGCCATTTTTTTTTTTTTTTTTTTGGGAAACAAGAAAGCTAACTTCTAAGGAAAGACACAGCTGAAACCTCAGTTAATAAAAGCTTGATGAATCCAAACGGGAGATCCTCCATGATGATGAGGTTAAGCTCCTCTCTAGCGGCAAACTTGGCAAGTTTATCAACGCAGAAGTTCGACTCGCGGTAGCTGAGCATACAGAGAATATCACATAAAAGGGCACCATGCTTGTGGTACCCTACTTTTCCTCCCTTAAGAAGATGGATAAGATCCATGCAATCAGCATTAACTTTCACCTTACGACATCCACTCTCCCAAGCCACAAGGAGGCCAACTCGTACGGCGTCCAACTCAGCATGGATATTGGTAGCACTAAACCCCATGAAACACTTGCACCAACATCATAATCCATCCCGAATAACACCACCAACCGCAGCTTTCCCCGAGTTGCCCAAAGAGAAGCCATCCGTGTTTAACTTGTAGAAACCTTCAGTAGGAAAATTCCATTGGACCTGTCTCTGAGAGCTATGCTACGAGTGCTATTGATGATAACTTCTTTGGATAAATCAACCATATTGACTGCTTGATGGATGGTGTATCGGGGTTGCTAATTGTCACCCTTAAAGACTGCGGCATTGCGGGCTCCCCACAGCCACCGGATAACTGTACAAAGAAGAGAAGAACTTATATCAGGTTGATTGTTAGTTAGCCCCATGCTTGTTAGGACCCAGGCATGCAAATCCATGTTGAAGAATTCCTGCTAGACAAGTTTGGAATGTCGACAATCCCTAAAGCAATGAAGCTCATCCTCCATTGCTCCCTGACATCTCTTGCAAGAAGGCGAGTTGGCGACGTGTCTAGCGTAAACCAGTTTGCCTACCGGGGTGACATGGTGAAGCAGCTGCCACCAGGAAGTTTCACTTTCTCAAGAGCAAGAATCTTCCAGAACTTCCTCCAATTGATGTTCCCTGGCCCTGAGTTGTCACTGCACAGCAACCACTGATAAGCCGCAGCTACTTTTACTCCAGTACCAAGAATCCTGCAAAAGTGGAGAAAACAGGAATATGAATGCGAGTGATATCTTCGATAATAGAACTAGGTAACCTGCTATGTACTAGCTTTAGGTTCCATGTCCCATTGGCGCAAAAATCGTGGACCCCCATGCTGAGGTTTCCACTAGATAGATCGATGACAGCAGCGATCTTCAGCGGACCATGAGAAGTCCAATTATCTTTCCAGAAGTACGTATCCTTGCCATCACCAATCCTCTTCCTAAAGCCCTCTCTGATCTACGGGATAGCTTTGGTGGCCGATTTCCAAACATAAGAAGTAGAAGTTGGGGGACTGTGATCCAGTATAAGGTCATTCCTGAGATATTTGTCCCTCCAAATATTAGCCCAGAGCTTGTTCTCGTTGTTAAGTGTTTGCCAAATGTTCTTTCCCAACAGGGAGATATTCATGCGCCTAGCCGATCGGACACCAAGCCCACCTCTCATTTTGGCATTTCTCACAATTCCCCAATTGATCAAATTAAAACCTTTGTTTTCTGACCCCGACAAAAAAATAAAGTTCCTTGTTATCTTGTCAATTTCATCACAAATATTCCTGGGCAGCCACCACACCTGCATATTATAAACTGGAATAGAATTCAAAGTGGCTTTGGCCAAAGTAAGTCGACCCGCTTTATTGAGTAACTTTCCTCTCCAATTGGGAAGCCTCTGCTTGAGTTTAGCAATGACTCCTTGGAAGAGGTGTTTCTTCGATCTCCCTTTGGGAAACTTTATCCCAAGATATCTTTCAAAGTCATTGGTTAACTGAAAATTGCATATGTCCTTTGAGTCAATTCTTACTGCCCCAGAAACATTGGGGGAAGCAAGGATGCAAGACTTAGGTAGGTTCACTTTAAGCCCAGACCTAGAGTAAAATTCCTCGAGGGTATCAGTCGCCACCTGAACCTGCAAACAAGAAGCTTTCAATAAAAGGGCACATTATCAGCAAATAAAAGGCGAGAGACTTTTGGACCTCCCCTTGAGCATCCAAGGGGTTTCCAAATGTTGCTCTCAACCTTATGCTTAATAAGCAAAAACAATTTTTTCCATGCAAAGAACAAATAAATACGGTAAAAGAGGGTCTCCCCGTCGCAACCAGTGCTTGGGAACAAAGCTCGGGACTTTCTCCCCATTCCACAGAATAGAAAAACTGGTGCAAGAGACGCAACTCATGATGAAATTAACGGTGATGAGTGGGAACCCGAATTCCAGACAGCTAACTCTGCCATAAGCCTTTTGCAAATCAATTTTGAAAGCTAGCTCTCCATGTTTGCTTCTAGATTGAGTAATATGGTGGATCAACTCTTGTGCCACTAGAATGTAGTCTTTGTTCCCTCTTCCAAGAATAAAGCCACTCTACAGAGGGCTGATAATGTTGCCAATAAAGCTTCTTCTTCTATTGACCATGACCTTTGTCATAACTTTATAAACCACATTGCAAAGACTAATCGGTCTGAATTGAGTGATCTTGGTGGGATTGTCTTCCTTGGGTACTAGCGCTATCATGGTTTCAGCAAGGGAAGGATCGAACTTTCCCTGGATGAAGGCATCTCTGACCAGATTATGGAAGTCATCACCCACAATAAGCCAATACTGCTTGTAAAAAATAGGTTGAAAACCATCAAGCCCCGGAGACTTGAAGGAATTCATGCCTGAGAGGGCTGCCTAAACTTCATACTTCCCTAGTGGGGGTGGCGGCATCATCCGGGGAGATAACCTGAGTGCAAGCCATGTTGCTACTGGCGGTATTAATTGGATCCAGGTTACAAAACAGAACCCTGAAGTAATCGGTAGCCTCGGTCTCAGGCTCTTTCCCATCCGTACACCAAAGCCCAGGATTATGTTCGCCCGAAACAAGACCTATCCAACTGGTCTATGCATACATGGTGTTGTTATCTTTTTTTTTCTTTTTCTTTTTTTTTTTTTCTGTTCTTGAGTACCCTTAGTTTTATTAAACATACCAATGTGATGTGATACTGCAGGAGATGAACATGAATATTCTCAAGTGAAGCATCAGCATGTTTTGATATGCATCAAGGGTATCCTAGCTATCAACATAGGACAAATCACTTTTAAAGTAAGGAGGTTACAACGTGGGCACAATCTCATGAAACAAAGCTTGTCTACATCTAGAAATGGAATCTCCATAAACATGCTAAAGAAACTCGACCATCTACCAACATATTTTTGTTGGTTATATATATATGCATGCTTACTATGTAAATTGTAATGCTGTTTTAAGTATTACAACTTTGGAAGTGCGATTGAGCTAAAGCTGCGCAGTTTACCGGAAAAAGCAAAATGCAGTTTTAAATCCATCATAGGTGTGTTGTGAAACAGGCTTGGAAAGTAAACTATTTATATAACAACATTTAAAATTTTATGGTTGTACTTATTGGCAATATATATATATATAAAATAAAATTTACGAATCAATGTTTTTTACATTTTATACATAACAATAAGATGTGCTATATTTCAAAATTCATTTTTTCACACAAATTCATAAGATAAACGGATCAATCACGATTGATTATATATACGTGTGTGTTTATTCTAATTTGATAACTTTTTATCGTGTTTTTGTTGAAGTAAATAGTCGACAAACCATCTAAAACTAAGTTTTTATTTTTATTATTATTATTATGCACATCTAACACTACCTAGATCATCTTTAAGATGACCTCCGATTACACCAACGATATACCGAAAAGAACTTCGAAATGACATAAATCGATGTACAAGTCTTCCACGTCTATGTGGTCCACATCTTTATGTGTTTTTATTTGACTCATCTTCCTATAATTTCGTTTTCTTTCTCTGCCCTCTGATCTCACTTTATTTCCTTCCTTCTCCGTCTTTATTCTAACTATAAATACACGGTGATACAGGAAGTGTATACATGCAAAGGTACATATTTGCAATTAATTGCTCTTTTCCGTCTCCTCCAAGCAATTTCCTCGTATCATGAAGAAAATTCTCACCACATTTTTACTTATACTATCCATTCTCTTCCTCTCCTCCACAGCGTCTGCACAACTACTAACTCAAAATGCTAAGGGTGCTCCTTTCAATTCCACTGCTTTTGATCCACCTTAATATTTAGCTTATTTCACTCTAAAAAAAGGTATATCTGAATTGTTTCATTGAAATTAGAACTAGTTATAATTTTGATACGAGACACTTAAAACTCTAAATAATTTTGTTACTCACATTTTTAGTTTATTAATTTAGTTTTCACACTTTAAATTCTTTATCATTTTTATCCCTTTAATATCTCTTAGCGGTTTAAACCATCACTAAACTTATAAACAACCATTGAAGAAGCTTCTTCATTAAGTCAAATATAATCAATAAAAGTTCTTTCCTTGCGGTTTGATTAAGTCAATCTTTTGTTATCTTTTCTTTTAAAAAAATAAAAAAAAAATTTATTAATGACAAATTTTCAAGTCATATGAGACAATTAGTAATAAATACTATTTGCCGCTCATTTCCTCCTCAACGAATTCCACACCTATGTTAAAATAAAAAAAAAGGCGCTCTTGGGGAGAAATTGATAACGACAAAGCATTCACTAAAAGAATTTGATAAACTAATAAGTTGTTGGATAAGTAGGAAGGAGTTGAGCCTTAATATGTTCTTGACCAAAATACATTCTAAGCAAAAAAATATTTAATTTGAAATCTTAGAATCTTATATTTTCGGAGAAATCACCATTTATCATCTCAAATAGGACTAATTTCGTTTCCAAATGATGTAAAGATACTATGGTGTAAAACAAAAGAAAAATTTGAGAAACATAATGAAGTTAAAGGTCAAAGGATTTAATCTCCTAATCACTTGGGTTCTGATATGATGTTAAATTTATGTGAAGGTTGAAAAATAATTTATTGTCTAATAAAAATATCTTCTCCATATAGTATCATCGAAGACTATGTACAAGTCAATGAACAAGTTATCAACAACGTGGTACACATTTCTGACTCTGTTGATTTGTGCTTAATTTAGCTCCTCTCATTCGATATCTTCTATTTATCAAGAACTGTGGTAATGGACAATAATTCACTTCCTCTCTCCCTTCCCTGTCTCTTGCTTCCTCCCACTCTTCAGGTTATAAATAAATGGTAGCACTGCAAAAAGAAAAATTAATCACTAGGAAACTTCTTCCAGTCATGAAGGCCAGTGTCATCATATTTATGGTTACAGCTTCCATTCTCTTCCTTTCCTCCTGGACTTCAGCTCGAGCACTATTGACTCATAATGGTAAGATTGTTCCTAGCAATTCCATTTCTACATTTTCATTTCTATTTCTCATGCCTTATCATTCTTTATATATCTTTTTTTCTATTTTGGGGTTTTGCATCTTAAGTACAAATTATTTCCATATTTTCACACAATAGCTTAAATTTTTGGATTAAAATATTTTTTATTTTGATACTTTTTGTGTAGAGCAATGAGATCAATCTTATTGCCGTAATTTATCACAAAATATAGTATTCCAGATAAACAGGATGGAACCACGTTATATAAAAATGGGGCAGTTGCTCCCCTACCCCATGATAGATAAAAAAAAATTCTTATTATATAATACTCATATTATATGTTCGCCCTCTTCTAAACTTATTCAATTATTAAAATGCACCAAAAATTAAAAAAATTATTAAAATTGATGTCCTAAACGTGTTAAGGAAGACTTTAAAAAATTATTAATAAAACTGAGTCATTCTCAAATTTGCTTAACATTTGTAAACTTTCAACCCGTTATCCAAAATTTCTACTTTTATCTCTACCGATAAAACAAATTTTTATTTAAATTAATTCTGAGATTATGTCTTTCATGTTCCAAGTGTGTGTGTGTGTTTGCCAAAGTTTCTTCGACTTTGAGCGTATGGTTGAACTAAACTAGTTGCTGTATATATGATATTGAAGGAGATGAACATGAATATTCTCAAGAGAAGCATCAGGGTAACTTCACCGTGAACCCTCGAAAATGCGACTCCTACTCTCGCAGTTGCCACAGACCACATCCACCTCCGCTACCATCTCCAAAGCCTAATTGTGGCTCCTACGCCCGTAACTGCTATAAACCTCCAAATTAAAAGGCTTAAGGGGAAAAACTCATTCTAATTACGTAATATTAATGAATAATAAATCTGCAATTATGTATATCGATCTCATATATAAAAATATGCTTGTGGTGTAGCATTATTTATATGTTACTACTTGGAAGTGCCAACTGTGCCATTGTAAAATCTAGTTTTAAATTATTTTGAAGAATAACTGCCCAAGTTGACTACTTTTAAATTGATAATAATATTTGAAAATAAATTATCTGTGATAGAGCAATTTTTATTGAGTTGTTTATATAGTAAGCTGCGTGAAGTTTCCAAAATTGAAAGGAATTGCTTCAGAGAGCTTGTTTTTGAAAGGTGAAGCTCATTCAAACCTACCAAGTATCCTATTTCTTCAGGTATGGAGCCATTGAAAAAATTAACAGCAAGGTGCAAGTAAGAAATACTGGACTAGTTACCAATTTGGTGGGGGATATTTCCATAAAATAAATTGTTGCTTATATCCATTTCGTGGAGTTTGGGAAATGATGAAAAGCTGAGACTGTAAAGCGTACCTCTTAGTCCAAAATTGTAAAGGATTATGGAGGAGACAAAATTGGACGAATCACAGGTAATTCCGTCCCAGCTGCAAGGACTAGTAACTGTCCAAAAAGATAGAAGAGCTTGGCTTTGGTTGTCAAAGGCTCTCTTTCCATTTTAATAATACATTTACCTCACTGTTTTCTTCTGGAGCAGGAGCAAAAGGAAAGGACGCAGTTCTAGAAGAACTAGCAACAGGAGAATAAATTATTACAAGGAAAAACATGGCCGTTAGTGGAAGCCGCAAAGTGGTCTTTTTAAATATGAAGAACATGGCTTAGATGGACTTTTCAAATCACTGATTAAATCAAACACAAACTACTGCAAGGTGGTATGGAATGCCTATAAGAAGATTTTAGTGATATTCATAAGGGAAGAAAAGTAGAAAATACAAGCTCAACAGGGTATTTGTGCGTCGCTGCCATCATCAAAGCCCACACATTAGGTCTTGCCCTAACTCTACGGTAGCTAGTTAAATAAATATTAGTATATTATGCTTCTCATATAAACCCATAATTAGATAGTATAATTATTAAGAATTTTATTAATAATGGGAAGAGAAAATTATACAAATCTACTTGAGCAAAATATTGCCCCTCTAATGAAAATAATCTCATTGACGACCCTAAACTAATACAACCAATAATTTCCCTAGCCGTTCACCCTCTTACTGATATAACCATAAGAATTTTAAGTTTAGTAAATTAATTGTTTATAATAAACTTAAACTAATGATACAAAATTCCTGATGTGAATTTCTGATTCCAATGAGATACGTGACTAAAATAATCTGTCATATAGACAAAAAGACAACATTAAAAATATGAAGTCAAGACAAGTCAACATGCATATATATATATATATATATATATATATGTCTTGCTTAATAATTTAGCTTGTCTACAATTCTCAACTGTGAGAATATTTCAGTGAAATGTTTTAAGTATGCATTATTGTTTGAGTTTTTAATGGAAAAATTCAGTACTTGAAGATAGTATATTTAACCAAATCTACACACAGCCTTGCCTTTGTTTTTCTCACGCAATCTGGCTTTGTTTGAAATGGTAACGTTTTTGCCTATAAAGACATTAGGATGAGAAGTAGGGAGAGTAGCTGCTACCCTACTTCCTTTATCGATCAGTTTTCCACTTGTCTCCGCTTGTTAGGGAGTGCTGTATTTTCCCACACATAGATTATACCATGATCCACTTGTTAGAGGGAGTCATTCTTTCACACTGTAATGAATAATATGCATTGTCTAAGGGGCTTAGGATGAATTGCACAGGTATCGTTAGGATATAATGTTTAATAGATATATGTCTTACTATGTGTCGCAATATGACTCTCCACTAGTTAGGGGGAGTTATTCTTTCACACTACAATGAATTGTATGCAATTGTCTAAGGGGATTAGGCTCTAGTACATAGATGTTATTGGATATAATTTCAATGGATCTACCACTCACTATGTGGAGCAATATGTGTATAGAATACGACTTTCCACTTGTTAGGCGGAGTTATTCTCTCACGCTGTAATAAATGCATGCATTGTCTAAGGGGTTTAAGATGCAATGTGTAGAGTTATTGGTTATAAAGCACAATGTGTGCAGAGTACGAGTCTCCACTTACTAGGGAGAGTTCTTTCAAACTAAAATGAATTATATGCTTTGTCTAATGGCTTTAGGATCAAATGTGTAAATTTTGTTGGATATAACATGAATGGATCTGCTACTTATCAGCAGGAATGATAATCTTAATGGATATGCCACTTATTATGGCTCAATATGTGCATAGATTTTGACTCCAATTGTTAGGTGTCCATTTTTAACACTATAATGAATAGTATGCATTGTCTATAGGGTTTAGGGTCCATTGCATAAATTTTGTTGGACATAATCTTAATGGATCTGCCACTTACTATCTGTCACAATATGTGTACAACAATGTCTACACTTGTTAGGAAACTATGACTCCATTTGTTAGGGGAGTCTTTAATGGCTCTGCCATTTATCAGTAGGAATTATTATTTGAATTGTATAGGAGGAAAAGCTATGCACAAAGTCTTGAGTGCAAATTGGTTAATGGCAAATTTCTTTTGAGATACAATGAAGACTTAGTATAGATTGTAGTTATGAAAATCAAGACATTAATAATTTTTAAAAAATGGTTTTCTTGTATCACGTGTGCACTCAAATTGATCGCAATAGAATTTGTGAACTTCTCAGATCTTTTTTTGTGCACTAATTGTTTGAATGTTTTAAAGGGCGGCATTTTGTAGACATCTAATGATGTTTTATGAAAAAGATAAATGTTGTTTTATGAAATGACATAATTTTTTATTAAGAAAACATGTTATTTCATAAAGAGATATAATTATTTAATAAAAAATATAGCATTTCAAAAATATAAAAGTTAGTTAACCAATACAATATTTCATTGATAATATTTAATATTTCAAACTGTAGTTGTAACACCTTTTGATTTCATATTCTTCCAGAGAATTAGATCGATATTATAATTTCTTTTGTATTTTTTTTTGGTTTAAATGACTAAGATAACTTTCTTGGTGGCTCGACATTGTATCAGTCAAAATTGTATACTTAACTTCCTATATAACTCTATATATAGGCACCTCAATTTAAAGGACAGAGAAAAATATCTATTCAGTTTCTTGAAAATCCTCAATACAAATTCTTGTTGCTTCAGAAATCTTATGTTTTCGGTAAAGGTGTGTTTAACTTAAACTTTTACTTAGCGAGACATGGTTTCATTTATCAGATAGACAAGTTTAATTTGAACTAATTATTCCATTTAAAAAGGTATGTGTGGCTTATGCAAGATATCTCAAATCATTGCATGTTATATTGTTCGACACATTTAATATGGCTTCGTGTCTAGTATCCTTTTCAAGAGATCTTTGAGAGTCAGCTCATAGGCTCAAAGAAGTGACCCCACTCCACTCTTATATACACTGCCATCATAGGCACTCACCAAACAAATGTTTATAGGTATGTTAAGAGCCATGTTTATCATCCCCTTGTAAACTCATGGCATAGTAACTGAATACTTTTCAACCTTAGGGTGTATATATAATGTTAAGTTCTTGTGATCACTCTAATATTGCACTTTTAGACTCGATGTTATTCAATTGTGAATTGATTTTCCGCCATTGATTATAGTATATATTATGGCGGCTTCAATTGCCCTTTTGATATTTTCAACATCACATCCTTTTTGAGTCCTTTCGTAAAAGGATCCATGATACTTAGTTCAAGTCTTGTACAATGAATCACTACAAGAAAAAAATCCAAATTAGCGACCAACAATTCTATGGTTGAATCTGTGGTTAAGAAACAAGTCGCTAGTTTTTAAGATGTCTCCCTCATTAAATTTAGTACAAAATTCAACAACAAAAACATCCGACACTAATTTAGCTATGAACTTAGAAACAAAGAATCTATCCTAATCCAATGACGAGATGGGCACAATATCGCTAATTAGCGACATAATATCTGTAACTAAATCTACTAAAATTGATATATATAAAATTTGTAAATGCCCAAATAAACTTGTAATAACATAATTATCCAAAGACAACAATTTAGATATGAGAATTCATTAAACATTGTAAAGAAGTATTACAAAGTCAATGTTCTTAATCTATCCATATGAAGAAATATAACTTAAAGTTTGAAAGCAATTCAACATCCTATCCTAAACATCTTGGGAGGCTAATGCTAAATCTTACGTAGATGATGATGGTTGTGATTGTTGTTTTGCCTTCGAATGCTGCTTGGAGATGGGCAAGAATTGTTGGTTCAAGAGTGGCCACTCTTCTCTAATGCGTTCTCTAATGCTTTCTGGAATGTTTGCACATCCCGTGAATCATTCTATATTTCGTTTCTATCACGAGTGATTGATCTGATATGAAGAAAAATAATAAGAAGCAACAATCTTGGATGCCTTTATTGCGTCTAGTCTAGTAAGATCAGGTCCAAATTATCACCACGGCCTAGTATTCATAACTTTGTACATCAATAAACAATCAATTTTAAAGGAAAATTACAAAAATGAATTTAAAAAGAAAAAATAAAAAACAAAAAAGAAGGCAAAATACCTGACACTATAGTCTACTACTACGGAATAACACCAACTTTGAGAGACAGTCCCATTGGGCATATATTTCAATAGAAACCATCCCAACTTTGTAATCTCTCGCCTAATGGCTGCCTTCGACCAAGATCAGGACCTACAATAGCAAGCCCTTTGCATTGTCAGTTTGAGCTTTTCGCATAACTACCTTATGAAGAGAGAATTCTGCTATTTCGAATAAAAGATTTGAATATGATCATTTGCAGTTGTGTGTGCATCCTTTTTGGTTTAAACATGCAAGATTGAAAGAAGTCATTTGAGATTTTCTATACATATTTTCCATTGACGAAAGGACAGTAAGTAACCATTGTTTTTCACCATATTTATGCATTTGTAACTACATCATGTCATGCCTTGTTAAAGGGATAATTGATATCAAAGCATATATAAACGTCAATGTAAAAGAAGTCCTTCTTTTCAGTTTTCCCCTCATTTGACTCACTCACTTTTAAATTTGGTTGGCACTTTAAACAAATTTCTTATTAGCCCTTATATATTTAATACGGTAACATTGATTATATGTTGACTTAGATTTGAGTTTATATAAATTCTGAAAACATTTTTGGGAGAGCATTGTCTTTATTTGGCTCTTTCAGTTAGCTTAAACTAAATCAATTGTAGATTAAGAAACTAAATAATAGATTTGTGACTTATAAATATCAGTGGTCATGACGAAAAAAAGAAAAGCAGTTTTGTTAAGCCTTTGGAAACGAATAACTTTGTCAAATCTTCAAACATGAAATGTCGTAGGTGAATAACACCACACATTGAACAAGTCAAATTAATATATCTTGTAAGCCTTGGCTAACTTCTCTAGAAATCATATATAATATAACGGGGAGGCATATGGAAAGAAGCACATAACACTGCATGGAACCCACTAATGAGTTCTCAGCATCTTAACTCTTTGAATATTCGCATGCCAATGGTTCTCGTAAGTCATAATATATAGAAGTTCAAGTCTTTAATTTTTGGAAATTCAGATCAAAATAAGAAGAATAATAGAGGAAAGAAACTAAATGCTATGAAAAGAACTATAATACTGTTTTAAAAAGTTGACTATCTTAAAATTTTGTTTCCATGCAGAAACAGGGGAATCAGCACAAACCCAAAAGTAGAGAGAGAGGAAGTGATATTACTTTTGTTCACCCGATCTTTCTTTGCAAATTTTTCAGGTTTATTGTCGTAAGAACATAGAGCTTATCCCAAACATTACTCCAGAAAGAAAAGTAGCATATCTCCAAGAAATGTACAAAACCGATGAGCAAGATACCCCAAAAATCGTAGAACAATTCCAATTGCCATGCTGAAGTAGAAGCTCCTACAAAAAGTCCATTCATCGTCTTCATTCTTTTCATTTTGATCTCAAGTGTTATTCATTTTTTTAAATAATAATTAATTATTATTCCTATATATCTCTCAACAGCTCTTTATTCCTATCATATATTTTTATCCCATCTATGAAATGAATTTATAGTTTTTAAGTAGATTTATTTTAAAATAAATTATTTTATACGTGCAACAAAATTTAAATTATTAAATTTAAAATTAATAATTTTGATTCAATCAAAATCACCTTAACTGTTTCTGTCACAAAGTTAGAGAATTCATAGTGATGCTTGCTGTTTTCGAGGCTTCATTGGATTAGGATGCTCTAAGGGGTTCTCGTGCTTCGATTGAGAATATTCAGATTTATCTCCTGCAATTAAGATCAAACACATCAATTATCTTACAAGTCAAAGCATAAAGGACCTGGGTGAGATATTTCTAAATAGAATAAATTCTTGGAGTTGTAAAATGAACCTGAATTTTTTATTATTATTGTATGAAATATTACAATATTAAAATATATCTTTATTAACACTAGAAGCTTACAAAAGGTTTATGATACAACATACAGCAGCATCTCATAGTTGCATATAGCTAATTAACCAACACATCTGCAAAAAGCTTAGAAAAGGTCCATGATACTTCAGAAGTCGCATTTTCATCCTTCTGTATTTC
This sequence comes from Bauhinia variegata, assembly GCA_022379115.2. Classification (NCBI taxonomy): domain Eukaryota; kingdom Viridiplantae; phylum Streptophyta; class Magnoliopsida; order Fabales; family Fabaceae; genus Bauhinia; species Bauhinia variegata. Next base: position 16,933,579 of record CM039428.1, on the reverse strand, counting down.
TGGACAAAAGCAAGAAGTTCTTCTTGAACCGGAATAGTAGCAGAATCCGTCTTCGCCAATCCAATGCCAACTCCACAACCATGTTCCTAGTCAGAATTTCCTCATCAGCTGGGACAAGTCCTTTCCTATTTGCAAAGTCTAGGATCTCAGCCAATTTAATTTCTCTTTGAATAAGCCTTGGAATTATCTCTCAATATGTGTTTGGCAATGGACGGATCACATGCTAACAGAAACAACTTTGGTTGAGATGCTGGAATATGTACTGTTTGATTCTTTTTCGTCAAAGAATTCATCTCCCACATATCAAAGATGGCTGACTCTAAGAACCCAGTTGGATTGTGCGGCAGAGAGCATCGATCAGTGAACATTTTGGTTACTGTGGCATGGGAAGATGAACCTTCTTGATTGGCTTTATTGTATGAAATATTACAAGTCTAGAATCTATACATTTATAGACTAAATAAAGCTTACACTAGAAGCTTATAAAAGGTCTGATACGCAATATATAGCAGCACCTCATAGTAGCATAGCTAAGTAACTAATTATCACATCAGCATATAAAATCTTACATAAATTTCAAATTTACTTTCTTTCCCCCACCCCCCATACCTCTCCTCTTTCTCTTCATCATCTCTCCTACCACCCAGCCAAACTGCTGCAATTGACCACAGAAGCACCACTACGAATGCAAACAACTTATTCTTCTCCATTCTTCTATAACAATTACATGCAATATTCTAAAATAAAACATTTTTTAAGTGAACTAAACTAATTAAAGTTGACCAAATGGAACGGAGTTGAAAGAAATACTCTTACCATTTCGGGTTAGTATCGAGCAGAAAGTTGAGAAGGAAAGGAAGAGGATGGAAACAATAAGTCAAATTGTGATGAGAATAGTCTTCATGTGCAAATATTTTCCTTTTGCATGTATAAGCTAAATGTAACTCAGTGTATTTATAGTAAGTATCATTAGGGAGAAGGAAGGAAATTAAGAGAGGTCAGAGGGCAGAGAGGAAATGAAATTATTGGAAGAGAACAAATGAGTGAAGCAAAATCAACGCACTCAACGTGATAACATGTGAACTCCATCATGGTAGACTTGTCCGTATCTTCCAATGATCGAGAGAAGCCAAAATTATGCCACACATCACCGTGGAACTTCCGTAATTAGTAGGTTCTTTTCGTTTTGTAATTTGTTGGCATGCATTTGCTATTGCATGTAGCCTAAAATAGCAGGTTAAAACTTCATAATTCTTTTTCAATTGTAGAAGGCAAGTCCCATTTGTTTGTCTGTAATAGGCTACATAACCTAAAATCCTTCATCAAATTTCTTTTCCTTTCTGTTCTCTTTTTATTAAGTGATCTAATAGGGATCTAGCGTATAAGAAGTCAAGATTACTTAATTGAATTATTATTATTCTTATTTACATTATTATGTACCATTTCCTGGGGCACCCCCATTGATGATGAGCTATTCAAACTATTTTAAAGACCTTCACTTATGATGTCTAGATTCGAATTTCATTTCTAGAATTCCTCCTTTGATAGTTGATATATCAGGTTAGTTTGAATTATTCTTTATCTTCTGTCGTAGATATTATAGGATTATTTAATTTCTCATTGCGGTATGGATCAAGTGTAGCAACAGAACTGCAACTATTATTTAATTTGTCAAGATCTTGTTCTTTATATGCTTTTTCATTTATTATTCTAGATGTTATTACTGTTAGATGATTTTATTTTCCTTTGTTTTCCTAACCTGATACTCCTGCATTTCCATATAAGCCTTCTTACACCAGATCCAGTCAACATTCTCGCACAATCCTTTTAACTAAATAATCCTTGTATCATTATTTTATATATTGGGATTAATAGGAGGCTATAGGAGAAGAAATGGGACAAAGTGTGGAACATATATAAAATGTCCCCACCAGATGTACACTTAACCCAAATCCAGGGGGCAATGGCTTCAAGTAGTGATTCATATAGCTTAAAACAAATATTTAATTCCATTAGAAATAGAATAGTAAAACTTGATGACATCAGAAGGTGAAGTGAAGCAGATGAAGATTGAGGCGAAGAAATTTCAGTGTTTAAACTGTGATGATGAAACCAAAGAATGTAATGGTACAAGTACTTTCTTCATTGGTGAACACACGTTATCTTTCCTTAGCATAGCTATCATTGAAATATGATAATCTTCCCCCCCCCCCCCCCAAAAAAAAAAAAAAAAAGGTTTTGCTTTAAAAAAAGAGATAATCTCTTGTGGCCATGTTCATTAGTCCATATGGCGGCGATGTGTCTCTTTAAACATCAATTCTAAGAGGGGAAATAGAATAGTTTCTGGCAAATGTCACTATGTGAATATGACATTATAATCTTCATGGATCGCCAAACAGATTAGTATGCATATATCTAAGATTCTCCACTTGTGAAGGGTATTTCTTTGGGTCCACTTATTTGATAAACACTCAACGAGCCTCCGCTAATATCGGATAAGCTTGGATTCAGATAGAAAGAGTTATAAGATTTTTGTTTATAAAGTACTAGTAGACAAACTTACGATAAAGCAAGTAGGGCAGCGGCTATGTCTGTTTCCCACCCCAGTATGTTTATAGCCACAGACATCGCCATACCACCATGGCCCAATAGATGCAGTAATTGGTGATTGAAATATTAGTTCTTGCCCAAATGACATGCATGGTTAGCACGTAAATTACCAAATTAAGTTATTAAAATATTGGTATAATATTTTTCAACATTTTGGCTTAAAACTTCCTCCCTGCATTGCCAAGAATAACGGAGATTATAAGCAAATGAATAGTTATCTTTTTTTTTTTTTTTTTGGTTCTCTCTTTTTCTGTCCTTTTTCAACAAAATTCATTCATTAAGTAACTGTGATAGTGTTTTCCAGACCAGACAACGTTGACGACTGCTTTAATGCACAATAATTTCAATTCCTCTTTTTTTTTTTTTTGCTTGTTCTCAATGTCTACCCCCAGAACTTCTGATATAAGACTAATCTCTCCTTTGGAATAGGAGCAGAAATCAACAAAATTCTCCCAATGAGAATAACTCCAAGATTTTGAATCCAAAACCTTCTCCTTGGATGTTAATTTCACTACTACTATCACTCCTACCCAGCAAAAGAATAATAAATGACGGCAATTAAAGTTTATATTTGAAAATGGCATATTTATAATCGTGAAAGCCATTCTCATCACACTTTTAGTCATAGAATCAATTCTATGAAAGCTCAACGCTGACTATATACTGCTGGTGATAAATCCAGGTGAATAAAGGAGTATACAACAAAAGAAAAAGAAATGAGAGAAGTGTATGCACATGCTATAGAAGCTTCTTTTTCAAATGGTTAAATTATTTGGAGAATGACTAAAATTTAATCATTATACACTTAAAACACCCCACATTCAAAAGATTTTTACACTTGAAATACAAAAATATTATGTACCATTAAAACTTTAATCTAACTAAGAAAGTAGGGGCGAAAGGATTTAATCTCCTAAACGGTTTTTTAAAGAGGTTCTCTTTAAAAACAATGTAGTCTAAAATTTTAACAAGTGAAAGTTTAAGAATAATTTATCATCTAAAACTCGTGCATGTGTTTGCCTAACTGCATAGACCAGTGGGGAGTGACTTCAAACAGTGATAAATGAAGCTCATACAAGTATTTATTCCATGAAGAATAAACAGTCAAACTTGGTGGATATGAGAAGGTGAAGTGAAGCAGATGAACAGCGAAGAGCGGAAGGATTAAACTGTGGTGATGAAACCAAAGAATTCAGTTATATAAGTATTTACTTTAATGGCAAACAGTCGTCATTTCGCCCTAGCACGCCTATCATTCAATATGATAATCTTCCCTCACCCTAGAAGTTTTGCTAAGAAAAAAAGAGAGATGACGTCTTGTGTGTAGATTTAGACGTGATCATTGAGATGCTGGGGAATTTTTTTTTTTAATCTCTTGGCTCCTAGTACCTTATTTTTCAATATTAATTAGTCCTTCTATCATTAGCAAACAATGGATAAGATGTCGGCATATTCTTTTCTACTTCTTCCTTTTTTTTTTTTGTCTGGTAAAATGTTCATTGGTTCTTTTGGCGATGTGTCGCTTTAAACATCAATTCTATGACGGGAAAAAGATTAATTGCTCGCCAATATTACTATATGAATATGAAACTCTAACCTTCATGGATCGCCAAATAGATTATTATGCATCGTTTAAGATTATCCACTTGTGAAGGGGTGTCATTTTCTTTCGCACTCTTTCGAATTTTATGCTTTGTCTAAGGGGTTAGTTATTTCATATACTCAGCTGGCCCTCCAGTAATTAGATAAGCTTGGATATTGTTAGATATAACATAAAATTATTGATGGATCTTTTCAAGTTTAAGTTTTTGAATTGAAATGATTCTTGATATGATATTAATATCCTAATATCACTTTGCTATTTAAATTACAATTAGTTACAATTTTAGAATATATTAAGAATGAGTCTGTACTTTGTTTATATTTTAAGACTAAAGAGCATTCATGTGCAACAGCGATATTATATTATATACCAATTCAACCTAAAAGTTTAGTTGTTAGGAGAAGATCAAATGTTGGTTTTATTATATAGATATAGATATAGATATTTAGAAAGAATTATAAGAGTTTTTTTGTGCAACAAATAACTGGATCCCTAGAGAATGCATATACTAGTAGACAAAACGGTAAACAGCTACTATATATGTCTGCTTCCATCGTAGTATGTTTATGGCCACACACATTACCATACTACCGTGGTCCAATATATATAGACATGCATTAATTGGTGATTGAAATATTAGGTCTGACCCCTCTCAAGTTTTGTCTCTAGTTCTCTTAAATAAAGACACTAGCTTTGTTTTTCTCACTCTCTTCCACAATGTATACTATTCTCACAACTGTGAATGAAAAAGACTCCCCCATTACACAATACATAATTTTCAAGGTTTATCTTTCTATTGTTATCAAGATGGAGACGTGCTCGAGTATGACCTACAAATAGTAGCAAGACAGATCGTGAGGGCGTGAGTGAGTGACCACTCCAATACTTAAAAAGTCCAGTTTAAAAGATGAGAGGGTAAAAACATACCATAACTAACAATTGACTTACCATTTATGGCATGGCTCCGAGAACCCAATGGTCATTTTACTCACTTGTGCACTGCTTTATAGAAATGGACCTTAATCCAATGGGGCTATATACATTAAACCTAGGGGTGACCACAGTGCAGTTTCGAAGGTAACCAGCCAAGTGACAGCTTCTAAGGCAAATTCCTTGACTTGAGCTTGATGGCAATAAGACTGTTTCCGAGCTAACTCATGTATGACGATACATGCAGCTGATGAGAAAATTGGTTTTGCAATGTTCTCTCTCCCTAAATTTGTTAACTGCCCCAGAAAGAGCCCTCATAGCTGTTGCCTTTCCAATCATATTCCAGCCGAACCACCATGTAGCAGATAGACTTGCGTCTGTCTCTGGAATGTGAACATTGTGTCATGAAGAATAATGGAGATGATATATACCCATAAACCAATATAATAAACGTACAATAAATAAATTAAATAAGAGAAAACAGAAATCCTTGTTAAGATGTGGAAAAACATGGTGTGTAGGAAGATTTTCAAATTGAATATAAACATCTCTTAAATAGTTATGCTCTTTAAATAACAGTACCTCTATGAAAAATTCCTATAGAGAGTTAAGATGGTTTTTTAAAACACACAACACAAAAAGTCACTTAGTTTGGTTAATTAAACCGAATGACATAAAAGTAATTATAATACCTTTATAAAAGGTCATTGGTGAAAAGTTATATTAGTTCATGAAAATTTTGTACAATTAAATATTGCAACTCTTCATAGAATATTTAATTTGTTTGTCAAAACTAACTGAAAGCTGCAAATTTGTAGTTGTCAACTATGAAATTGTAGCTAAAAGCTTATAGCTGCATTACTAACTAATTAATTAGAGCTGTTTGACAAACCTAATTATACAATTAATTGAAATATGTTAAATGAACTTTTATGTAATATTATATTGATATGGCCCATGTTTGAAAAGTTAACACTCATTTTTATTTCGCTGCCATCTACCATAGCAATGTTATAGGTGCACATGTTAGGGGGAGTACATAAAATAAATAATAGATGATTAGAATCTTTTCCCCTCCACGGTGACTGGCCATAATCTTTAACACTTAGTTCTATCCCTGTTCAACGCCATGGCTTCATACTCCACAATCAAAAATCTAGAGACTTCTCTTGATGGTTGCAACTTCTATCTTTCGCTGCAAAACTTCTTGACATATGCTCTTAAAATAGAGTGTTTCCATCATTTTGCAAGCATTTTCTTAGTCATAATTATCAAACATACAAAACAAAAAATTAAGCATAAAGTTTAGCTAAAATTAAGCATAAAATGAGGATCAAATATCATAAAAAAAATATAAAGTCTGATTAGTTGATTTTCAAAAGATGAATGCATAAATTTTAAATCTTCATGTATAATTGTTTATATTTTTTTGTCTTTGTATTATATGAAAACTTCTTTTATATATATATATATAGTTGTGTCCAATGTTCTAGATATGTTGCATAGCCCATGTATATATCCATGTTCGACTCTGTATTGTGCCCATACTTAATAGTACATCATATACCAGACAGATGCAAACAAAAAAAATGGGAAAGTTATAGATATGCTCACAGGATAACCAAAATATAGAATATAATTATCTCAATCATTCAGGTTAAATTGCTCATCAGTGATCGTGCGGAATTGATGGAGTAAAATTGATATGGGCACAACTAACTCGTTAGCCACTTCATGCATGGTTGGACGAGAATGTGGATTTTCACTTAGGCAAGCAAACCCTATATGTGCAATCAAGATCACTTCCTTAGCAACTCGGCTAACAGGATGAGAAAGCCGTTGATCCAACAAATCTTTCAATACCAAATTATGATTTATAGATAAAGATGATGTTAATGAAGAAATAAGATCTCCTGGATGCTTTCCCATTAGTATCTCCAAAGCTATAAACATCACATTTCTCATTTACATCCATTGTGTAAGCTAGCTCTACAAAAAAAGAAGAAAGGCTGAAGTAATTTTCTGCTTTTGGCTAGAAAGAATTAGTAATAAAGTGAACGTGTTTTATGCATTTGAGTTAAGCTAATACTCTTTTATAATTGCTCTAGTATCATTGAAGAATTTCAATTAATTAGACTGATTCAAAGTATTTTCACCACACTCTAATTTTCTCAAATAAGTTTGTATTAGGATAATTATCATGGGAGTAACATTATTTTTGGAGAAAAATAAAAAGGAAAAACCTCATTTAAAATTCTCGAATTAAGTCTCACGTTACCAAAAAAAAAAAAGTCAACCTTTAAGGGTCTTTTTTGTTTGTTTTTATTGCAAGTAATCAATTTGACGATTTAAAACATGATTTTTCTTCTTTCTTTTTTTTTTCTTTTGGTTTTCATGAAAAATGTCAACAGACTCTTATTTTCATTTCAGGTCTAACCTGGAGCAGTGTATCCAACAGTACCAGCAAATGAGGTCTAATTGGATGAGTCGGCCCTTAAAAGCTTAGCCGTTCCGAAGTCAGAGATATGAGCCTCATACTCCAAATCTAAAAGAATGTTCTTACTTGATATGTAACGGTGAACTATTGGAGGTGAACAATCATGGTGCATATATGATAAGGCATTAGCCACACCTTTAACAATGTTGACCCTTCTATGCCAATTTAACACAATTGCTTGTCTCTGATTGTTGAGTATCTTATCCAAGCTGCCCCCTTCTAAGAATTCACAAACTAAAAATGAGAATCTTGAATGTGAAAAAAACCCATATAGTTTCATAATGTTTCGATGCCTAATTTCAGTCAGGGCTTGAATCTTACTTTCAAATGCTTTTAAATTGGGCATTTCACCATCTAGCACCGAGTGAAGTTTCTTCACAACAACAACTTTACCATTGGGCAACTGGGCTTTGTAAACACGAGCGGAACTTCCTTCTCCAATGATATATTTGTTGTTGAATTCCTCAGTAGCTTCAATGATATTTTTGTATGCTAATTTTTCTTCAAAACTCCATACGGAGAAAACATTTTGAGTTTGTGCTTCACTACCCTCTTCCGATTTATTTCTTTCACCACGACATAGAAAACATGCTACTCCCACTACAAGAAATACTAGCATTAATAAACCCAAAGTAAGGATTAGAACTAATAACATGATTTTGTGGCTCTTTTTATCATAAGAATCATGCTGAACTAGAGGGCAGGGCATTAAACCAGAGACATTACCACATAATCCTTTATTATTTCTCAATAATGCAATTGTGGCATTACGAAAGGGTGGAATGTCTGGAAATGGTCCCTCTAATTGATTGTATGATTTGTCAATGGTGGTTAGGCTCATCATATCTTCAAAACTAGATGGAATGATACCTGAGAGATTATTGTGTGACAGGTTCAAAGTTTCCAACCGTGGAGCTTGACCAAGTGCTGCCGGTATAGTTCCCGTCAACAAGTTGCCACTGAGATCTAAAATTTGAAGAGATTGCAATCGGCCTAACTCAGAAGGAATGCTTCCTTCAAATAAATTTCTGCTCAAATTCAAGTTCCATAAATGGAGTAACCCTTCAAGTTGTTTTGGGATTGAGCCACTTAAGTTGTTAGCTACCAACTCCAAATTTGCAAGTTCAACTAATGCTCCAAATTCAACAGGAATGTTACCTGTAAATTTGTTATTGCTCAAGGAGAGTTCAATCAGCATTGTCAACTTGCCCAACTCCTTTGGAAGCTTTCCAGTTAGATGATTTGAGGAAAGTTGAAGTACACGTAGCTGGGTTGCTTTACCTAAGTCAGGCGGTATGCCACCAGACAAGTTATTGTTGGAGATTTTGAGACTTGTAAGATTATGGCACTTCCCCCAGTTGGAAGAAAGCTGGCCATAAAGTTTGTTGTCGCTTATATCAACGTAGTCTAAACTTGGATATACACCAAATACATTTGTTACATCTCCAGTCAATTGGTTATCATCAAATCTGACTCTAAAGAGGTTTGTGCAATTTTTCCAGCTACTTGGAATTGTACCACTAAAATAGTTTTTCTCAAGATTTAAGTATTTGAGCTTTCTCAAGTTTCCAATATTTGAAGGAATTGGTCCATAAATAGCGTTTGAGTACACCATCAAACTAGTAAGCTCTGTCAAGTTCCCAATAGAGGAAGGAACTGGTCCAGAGAGTTCGTTTTCATAAAGGGGAAGTTTTTCTAAACCAATCAAGTTTCCTATGGAAAATGGAATTGGACCGGAAAGCCTATTATCGAACAATTGCAATACAGTGAGCTTTGTCAAATTCCCAATGCTAGAAGGAAGTGGTCCAGAGAGTCTATTTGTAGAAAGGTCAAGCTCATTCAAGTTGATTAAGTTTCCTATGGAAAATGGAATAGACCCAAAAAGTTTGGTTTTGTACCAATACAACTTAGTGAGCTTTGTCAAGTTTCCAATAGTGGAAGGAATTGTTCCAGAGAGATTGTTTTCATAAAGAGAAAGCTCACTCAAATCTATCAAGTTTCCTATGGAAGATGAGATGGATCCAGAAAGTGTATTTTCAAACAACTCTAATATAGTAAGTTGTGTCAAGTTTCCAACAATGAAAGGAATTTCTCCAGAAAGATTGTTGATGGAAAGATTAAGGTAATTCAAACCTACCAAGTATCCCATTTCTTCAGGTATGGAGCCACTGAAAAAATTATCAGAGAGGTCCAAGTGAAAAATACTGGACAAGTTACCAATCTGGTGAGGAACAGTTCCATAAAATGAGTTGTTCCATATGTCTATCTTTTGGAGGCTGGGAAATGATGAAAAATTGAGACTGTAAAGCGTACCTCTTAGTCCAAAATTCTCAAGAGTTATGGAGGAGATAGAGTTTGACGCATCACAAGTAATTCCAACCCAACTGCAAGGACTGGTACCTGTCCAAGAAGATAGGAGAGCTTGGCTTTGGTTGTCAAGGCTGGCTTTCCACTTTAATAGTGCATTTGCTTCGCTGTTTTCTTCTGCTGTCGCAGGAGCAAGAGCAAAGGATGCAGTTTTTGAAGAACTAGCAACATGGGGCAGGCAGATAATTACGAGGAAACAAAGGGTCATTAATAGAGCCCGCCAAGGGGCCTGTTCAAACATGAGGAACATGGCTTAAATGGATTTTTCGAATCACTAAGGAAGTCACACAAACAATTGGCAAGTAGGTATGAGGTGCATATACGATGTTAGGGGTATTTATATAGGAAAAAAATAGAAAGTACAAGCTCAACAGGATACGTGAGTTGTTGTCATCATCGGGGTCCACCCATTATCTCTTGTGCTTAACTCTACGGTAGCGGCTAAAAATGAATATTACTACGTAACATTTCATAGTCTTACCAAGAAAACTTACCAGGAAAATGATAGTTTGACACACTTTTTAGAATGCATTGGAAGGGGGTTCTAACTGAAAATTAGATAAGCATAATTATTATATTTAAATTCTTTCTTGTGTTAATCTTATATGAGATATTGCTCTTATTAATTATGCTGTATTTTGATACTTTTCTTTCAGTACATCTTGTGGTGGGGAGCATGGATAGTTTATAGGTCATATAAGAAGTTTTATAAGTATTTGTTTGATAGTTTACTAGACTGAAACTAACAATACATATCAATAAATGTTGATTCAACTAGTAAAAATTAATACATTTCATTTATTAGGCCAAGGTTCAAATATTATTCCGAACAATTTCCTTTTATATGTAATTTGTAAATGTCACTATAACCTACAATAAGTCTGCATATACTCTGTCTTTAAAATATAAGAGCCTTCTCTCAACTTATGTTATTTATTTAGGAACGGATGAAATATATTTTAACATTATTAAATTATTAAAATATTATGTTTTTTAATATTTTTTTTTTCTTTTTTTTTTTTGCATTTGATATTATATTTTAAACTATATCATACTCTTATATCACGGATAAACATATTGAAATATATGGCAGATATTTAATATTTATACATGAATAGATGTTTAATTTTTGTAACATGGGTAAAACAAGCCAATTTCACCTACCACATATTTATCTGTGTGTTGCACAAATTTAAAATTCTACTATTGACTAAAATAATAAGTGGGGCTACACTTGGAGAATTAATGGCAAGTGAGGGATCCCGTTAGTTCACACACAAAGCTGATCACTCTTTTTCCTTTTACAATTTTCTTCCAACATCAACCGTACAAATTTTTAATTCCTTATATTCTTATAAACAATCTAAAACATTTATAATTAGACTACTTGTAATAGCTTGCGTAATCACTCTTTAATAATCAATTTTATTCAAACAAAGTAGGTTTTGAACTAAATTGTAACCAAATTCCTTATTCTTTTTCAATAAGTTACGTAATGATCTATCTATTTCAGTCAATCTATCTGTCTATTTCAATGTATAAAGACAGAATGAATTTTTTCTATAACAGGCCTCTCTATAAAATTGGACGAGTGTATGATACTATTGAGGTCATTATTTGACAACTATATATCCTTAACAAATATATTCTTTGTTTTAAATTTTCATCTTAAAAACTTGTCACGTGTCACCTTAAAAAATTGCAAACAATTGAGCTTCACCCGTCCAAGAGGAAGAGGATTCCAAGTAATAGGAACCACTTCCTTGGATCATATAGGGTTATTCAAATTTATAAGATGAAAGAACTCAGCAGCTGATGCAAGGATTTGATGTTTAGGTTTGAAAAAAAATTAGTAGTACCCTTGAATCTTTTAGGATTTCGATCAAGCCATAGGGCCCAAGATATGTTTTTATATCTAAACTGTCCTCTACATGAAAGTCTTTGTAGGTATGATAAATTTTTAAAGCAGCACAAATCCACTTATATTATGTAAGGTCATAGAAACTCTAACATTATCTCAAAAATCAATTCATCTCAAAAGCTTAAGTTATTAGGAAAAAACTCATGATAAATTTTTAAATCTAATATTATCTACTTTGAAAGTTTGATTGAACTGAACTAACATGAGATGAACATGAAATTCTCCAGACGGGGAAGCATCAGGGTTAACTTCACCGTAAACCCTAGAAAGCATCAGGGTAACGCATATTTCTGTGGTATAACTTGGAACTTTCATTGTGTGAAAAAGCTGCGAATTTTCTGTTTTTTTTTTTAAAAAAAAATTATATCAGCCAAGTCTTAATCACATAGAAACAAAGTGTTGTGGATTAAAAGACCGCAGTTTCATCAAGTCAAGTGAATACATATTCCAAGTTTTTGACCAAGTAAATCAGCACACCAAGCAAGGAACCCACCAATAAATGCTCTCCGTTTTGAAGTCGCACTCCAATGGTTCTCGTAACAGATTAAAGTCTTGACTTTGATTTGGAAAATTCGGATCAAAATAAGGAGAAAAATACTTAGTCAAAAAATTTTAAGTTGAAAAGTTTTCATTCATCGCAGTCCGTCAACACAAGGACTTATGACCATTGTATTTGTTTATTTTTCTGTTTCATTCTCTTTTTCTTTTTACCAAGCCAGATTTTTCCATTTTCCTGGATGTGATAATTTTTTTTTTATTTTTTTAATCTCCTTCACAATATTATACTACATTATGAAATCTTCCCATTTCTTAAGACTATATATAAATGAATGATTACAGACAAAAGGCAAAATTGACTTCTCTCTTGATCAGTTATATTCTCTAACTCTAAATATGAAGTCTAATTTAATTGCGCATTTGCTCATGCTTCTCTTCTCTTCTTTCCTTCGTCAGCTTTTGCTCGAGTTATAAATGGCAAGAGTCGAATCCCAAACTGGTGCTTCATTATATTACCGTTGTTAAGCTGCAATCTCTTTTCTACGTCCATGCTACCTAACCTAGCTCAGTTGAATTATTTTTTAATATAATATTATAGGCTATTTGACCAAACTAGATAAAAAAGAGTAAGCGTGATGCTGTTCATTGTAGTTTTTTTTTCTGAAAAACTGCAAACCAAACATCTCTTGTGTTAGGGCTCTAAGCCATTTGTATTTACAAAAAGAAAAAAGAAAAAGAGAACACATGTTACGCAGTGTCATTTGGTTCAAATTGCTAAAATGTTTTTATATCTATAATGTCCCTTACATGAAAATCTTCATAGGTACGAAGAATGAAAGCAGTACAAACCCACACATATTATGTAAGGTTATAGAAACTTTAACAATATATCAAAAATCAATTCATATCAAAAGCTTAAATTATTAGGAGAAAACTCATAATAAATTTTAAAATTTAATATTATCTACTTTGAAAGTTTGATTGAACCGAACTAACATGAGATGAACATGAAATTCTCCATGTGGGGAAGCATCAAGATAACTGCACCGTAAACCCTAGAAAGCATCAGGGTAACACATATTTCTGCGGTACAACTTGGAACTTTCATTGCGTGAAAGCTGCAAAATTTCTTTTTCCTTTTAAAGAAAAAAACTATATCAGTCAAGTCTTAATCACATAGAAACCAAGTATTGTAGATTAAAAAGACCGCAATTTCATCAAGTCAAGTTAATACATATTCTATGTCTTTGACTAGTAAATAAATTAATACATCATGCATGGAACCCACCAATAAATGCTCAACCTCTTGAAGTAGCACTCCAATGGTCAGCCTCTTGGAAATTAAGATCAGAATTAGGAGAAAAATTAATACTTGGCCAAAAAATTTAAGTTGAAAAGTTTTCATTCATCACAGTACGTCAACACAAAGACTCTTTTCTTTTTCTCCAAGCTAGATTTTTCCATTTTCCTGGATGTATCAATTTTTTTTTTTAATCTCCTTCACAATATTATACTACATTATGAAATCTTCCCTTTTCTTAAGATTATAAATCAATGAATGATTACACACAAAGGGAAAATTAAATTCTCTCTTGATCAGTTATATTATATGACTCTAAATATGAAGTCTAATCTAATTGCACATTTGCTCGAGTTATAAATGACAAAAGTCCAATCTGGTGCTTCATTATATTATGTCTTTTAAGCTGCAATTTCTTTTCTACGACCATGCTACCTTAACTTAGCTTAATTAAATAAATTTTAACATACTATTATGACCTATTTGACCAAGCTAGACGAAAAAATCAATAATGACATATTTAAATTCTAAAATATCAGATTAATTATCATCCCTTAGTTTTAACAATAAATAATACATAGCTAGAAAAAGGTGAGGAGATGACTTACCTAGATATTGGAACTAGATTCTTTCTCTTCTTTAGAGAGCATAGAATAAATGTTTGTTTTGAAGGTATTAAGGACTATACTGCTTGGTGATGCAAAATTGACTTCAGAGGTGGATGCAGTGTGAGGATAGGAAGGGAAATGAATGAAACTAGGCTAAACACAAGATTGGTTTGCATAAAATTTAGTAAACTCAAGCTTTATTCTTTTAATTAACAACTTAATTTTTTTTTTCTCAGCTCAAATTTGACTTACCTCAAAACTCACAAGCTTGGGCTAGCTTACAAGTTGTGCTCAATTGAAAAATAAACATGAATCACAATCATTAACAAAATAAATAAAATAACATAATATTGATATATAAATAGACATAATAAATGAACAATAAAAGTAGTCACAAAATTTTTAGGAGCACAATAAAAATCCAATTAAAAAAAAAAAAAAGAACATGTATTGCTTTGTCAAGATAAAGCATTGTGTACCTATGAAGGACCATATGAGAATAATTATACATCAAGAGAGGATTGTTATAGTATAACTCAACCAAAAAGTTTCTAATTCTAGTCTTAGAAATTCAACTATGGTTAAACTTAGTACGAAGGGTATTGTTGCTCATGTGGTTATAGCCAATTCAAATTCAGATTAATTGGTGTTTAATATAATATTAAATACTAAAGATTTAAAAAAAAAAAATCCAAATATAGTGGAAAACTATGCTTATATAAGCTTACTTTTACGCTCTTTCTTTTTTCTGTTTTTCAGAATCTCTCGTACTTTTACTTTTTCAACATGAAGCGTACAAATTTGTAAATCCTTATATTCTTACAAACTATCTGAACTATTTATAATTAGACTATACGTAATAGCTTGCATAATCACTCTTTAATAATCAATTATATTCAAACAAAGTAGGTGTAAAACTAAATTGTAACCATAGTCCTTATTCTTTTTCAATAAGTTACATAATAATCAATCAATCTACATCTTTGCCCTCAAATCGTCAATTTTTTTCTTTTCAAACAAACTTATCTTCATTAATTCAAATCATGTTTGTTGATTATGCAAGTGTCTTTAAATTTTGAGGTCGACAAAAAACTCCAACTAGTAAAACTGTAGGTACCGTTAAATTCAACATGATTTGAGTTATATAATGCTTAAAATCTGCCCTTACAGATGATGTTATCAGAACCCTTAGAATTTTATCTAATTGAATAGTATATTTTATTAGGAAAAAATTAACTTGACTTCGGTTTATGCAAGGTGTCAAAAGTTTCTTTTTTAAGTTTGCTTCTAGGTATATTTACACCATTTTAGTATGAAACATGTTTGGGATGTAAGTAGTTGGAATAAGTTTCTTCCCACAAATGCTGACTTAAAAATTTCAAATAAAGAATCTTTGGCCAACACTTGTTGGTCTGGTGTCATAAGTTTCTAATACACGCTCTGCTTGTTCAATGTGGCTCCTTTAGGAGAAACGGAATCAGCTTACTTTGATGAGGTTTCAAACTACTCCTTTCACAAGCTAAAAAATGGAAATTGGAAATAGTGAAATTTCAGTAGTTCATTATCAAACAGATGGATGTGGTCAAGAAACATAACGTAGCGCAATGTAAATTGTTTGATGAGAGTGATTCCATTCAGTGGTTTATATTGCATCACATCAACAATTAGAATGAATGAGCCTCTTTCCCAACATAATCAAGGCCATTTGATTATATATATATATATATGAGAAATTTACACATATATACCACCAAAAAAAATTATTACCAACATATACTATTTTTAAAAATATTATCAATATATACTACTTTTTCAAATATCACATTACGCTAATGCGATATTTAAATAATATCGCATCATGGTAATGCGATATTCGAATATCGCATTACCGTACTGAGATATTAGTTAAACAATTAATTAAATTATTTTTTTTATTTTTTACAAATAAAAAATTTATAAAATTTTTCAGACACATATATAACATCCCAAAAATTATCACTAATACATACCACTTCTATAAATTATCATCAATTTTTTTTTAATTTTCAACATGTATCATTTTTTAATTTTTTAAATTAAAGTAAAATAAAATACATTAAAAATGTAGTGTAAAAGAAGAGAACGACATAAAGATATAGTGGTTTATGGATGGAGCTTACTTTCATTTAAAAATAAAAAATAAAAAAGGTAGAGTGTAAAAGAAGAGAAAGACATAAAGATATATATTTTGATTTAAAAAATTAAAAAAATAGAATGTAAAGGACGTGAAACTGACAATGTGATAGATATAAAGATGAATTTTTATTTTTTTATTATTTATTTTAATTTAATTTAAATAAAATAAATAAAAATATAAATTAAAAGAAATAAAGATAAAAATTTTAATCTTTTAATGTATTTTATTTTACTTTAATTTTAAAAAAATTAAAAAATGATACATGTTGAAAATAAAAAAACTGATGATTATAAAAGTGGTATGTATTAATGATAATTTTTGGGATATTGTATATGTGTATAAAAAATTTATAAAAATTTTTTATATTTTATTTGTAAGAAAAATAAAAATAAATAATTTAATTATTTTTTTAACTAATATCACAATATCACATTACCGTAATACAATATTCGTGAATATCGCATTACGGTGATACGATATTATTCAAATATCGCATTATCGTAATGCGATATCTGAAAAAGTAGTATATATTGGTAAATATTTTTAAAAGTGCTATATATTAGTAATAATTTTTTTGTGGTATATATGTGTATATTTCTCTATATTTGTCCACCTCTAGCCTTTTTTTTTGGTTTTATAACTTTTTTCGGAGAAATGCTTGTGAGATATAAAATTATTTTTTAATCTTCAACTAACATTATAATTGTTTTGGATCAATATATTTCTTGACACTTCATTACACAGTAAGGAGATCTGCATTATTACGAAGTGGAAAAATCCAAACAAACAAAGTTCTATTTAAATTAATTAATTAATTGAGATTATGTCTTTCATGTTCCATATAATATGTGTGTGTGTATGTAAACTTTATTATTTACAAAGAAAGTTTGATTGAACTGAACTTACATGAGATGAACATGAAATTCTCCAGGAGAAGCATCAGGGTAACTTCACCGTAAACCCTAGGAAGCATCATGGTAAGACATATTTCTGTGGTACAACTTGGAATTCATTGTGTGAAAGCGGCAAATTTTTGTTTTATTTTTTTGGTTTTCAAGAAAAACTTGTATCAGTCAAGTCTTAATCACATAGAAACAAAGTATTGTGGACTAAAAGACCGAATTTGATCAAGTTAATATATATTATAGTCTTTGACTAGTAAGTAAATTAACACACCAAGCAAGGAACCCACTAATAAATGCTCAACCTTTTGGAGTCTCACTCCAATGGTTCTTGTAACAGATTAAAGTACTAACTTCGATTTGGAAATTCAGATCAAAATAAAGAGAAAATACTTGAAGTCAAAAATTAGAAGCTTTCATTCATCACAGTACGTCAACGCAAAGACTTATGACCATTGTATTTGCTTATTTTTCTTTTTCTTGCTCTTTTCTTTTTCTCCAAGCTAGATTTTTCCATTTTACAGGATGTATCCATTTTTTTTAATCTCCTTCACAATATTGTACTACATTATGAGATCTTCGCTTTTCTTGAGACTATAAATAAATGAATGATTACACACAAAAGTCAAATTGAATTCTCTCTTGATCAGTTATATTCTCTATCTCTAAATGTGAAGTCTAATCTAATTGCATATTTGCTCGAGTTATAACGAGCAAATAGTCCAATCCCAAACTGTGCTTCATTATATTACGTTTTCTCAGTTGCAATTTCTTTTCAACATCCATTGTACCTGAACCTAGCTCAGGTGAATCAATTTTCAACGTAATATTAAAGCCTATCTGACGAAACTAGGTAAAAAAGGTAAGCATACTGTGATTCAGTGTGACTTTTTGAAAAACCCCAAACCAAATTACTCCTATGTTTTTTTTTTTTTGGTTAAAATAGAAATACATTAACGAAAGAGGGGCAGAGCCCATTACACAGTTAAAAAGATGATGTTTTGCAAGGGAATGTAATTCCCTCCAAGTCTTCTAGATATATTAAGTTTACGTCACTGGATATATTGTTCAAAATAACTCATATATTAGGGCTGTTAGACACTTTTATTTACAAAAACAACAAAGAAAAAAACAACGCATGCTATGGCGTGTGAATTGGTTCAAATTGCTAAAATTTCAATATAAAAATCAAACCAAATCACTAAATAAAAATATACAAAAAAATAATAATAACATATTTAAATTCTAAAATATAAGATTAATTATCACCGCTTAGTTTTAACAATATATAATATATAGCTAGAAAAGGTGAGGAGACGACTATGTAAATTCATCAATGACTTACCTAGATTTTGGAAATAGATTCTTTCTCTTCTTTGGAGAGCAAAGAAAATATTTTCGTTTTGAAGTTATATTAAGGATTATATTGTTTGGTGGTGCAATATTGACTTCAAAAGGTGGTTGCAGTCGAGGCTAGGGATTGAAATCAAGATAGGTTAAACTCATGCTCGTAAAATTTAGTAAACTCAAAGTTAGCTCTTTTAATTGATAATTTAATTTTTTTTTTCTCTACTCAAACTAGATGTACTTCAAAATTTACAAACTTAAGCTAATTTATGAGATGAGATTAATTGAAAAATAAATATTAATCACATTATTTAACAAAATAAATAAAATAAGCTTTCATGTTATCAAAAAAGTAAATATTAATATATAAACAGTCATAATAAACAATAAAAGTAGTCACAAAATTTTTAGAAGAATTATTAAAAAAAAAAAAAAAAAGTGTGCTTTGTTAAAATAAACCACTGTGTACCTATCAAGGATCATAAGAGAATAATTATACATCAACAGAAGATTGTTATAGTATAGCTTAACTAAAAATTTCAAATTGTAATTTTTAAAATTCAACTATGGTTAAACTTAGTATGAAGAGTATTGTTTACTTATGTGGTCGTATCTAATTTAAATTTAAATTAATTAGTGTCAAATATAATATAATATACTAATGATTTAAAAATAATTCCTGATGTAGTGGAAAACTATGCTTATTTCCACTTACTTTTACACTTTTTCTTTTTTTTTTTTCCAACATGAACCGTGCAAAATTTTAAATCCTTATATTCTTCCAAGGGAATGCATTAACCCAAAGCAAATACAAGCAGCGTCTAGGAGTACAGATTACAGCATCTAGGGAAACTATTTATAATTAGACTACACGTAATAGCTTGCATAATCACTATTTAATAATCAATTATATTCAAACAAAGTAGACGTCGAACATAATTGTAACCATAGTCCTTATTCTTTTTCAATAAGATACATAATAATCAATCAATCTACATCTTTGCCCACAAATCGTCAATCTTGTGATTTTTTTTTTCAAACAAACTTCAATAATTCAAATCATTTTCTTTTTCTTTTTTTTTTTATTTCCCTTTCCGTCTTATTTCTTTTATTTTTTTTTCTCCTTTCTTCTTTCCTCACTGTTTCTTTTCTTTCTTTTTTCTCCTGTCTTCTTTCCTTATTTCTTTTTCTTTTTTTTCTTTTTCCTTTTCTTTAAAAACAAATATATATATATATATATATATATATATATATATATATATATATATATATATATATATATATATATATATATATATATATATATATATAAAAGATGTAATAAAATAAAATTAAAATTAATTAATTAATTAATTAAATAAAATAAAAAATTTTAAACAAAATATAGTATTTACAGTCCCATCCACCCCACTGCTACTTTGTTAAAGTTCCCCTATGGAACTTTCATGCTTACTTTAGACCTAACCCTAGTCTTTTGTGACTTTGTCTTTAACATTCATTAATTAGTAGTACTCGTTAAACCCTGGATAATTTCAACACATCAACTAGCTCTCCTTAATCATCATATAATTACACATCAACACATCAAAATTGAAATGACATCACCATACATAGATATAAAATGACTGGTAAAGCTTGATACTGAAGTCAATAATTTAGTCTATAAAAGCATCTTCAACGATAAACTACTCAAAATAATTTATGTTTTTTAATTATAAAAATGTCATTGAATTTTGAGGATGACAGAAAAATTAACCATGTAATTTGGTTTATGGTGTTATAAGTTTTTTTATTTGGTTTGCATCTAGGTATTTTCACACTCTTTTGATGTGAGAATATTCAGAATAATAATAATAATAATCAGTTTTTTAACAAATGTGATTTTAAAGTTTAAAAAAAAAAGAATCTTTGGCTTCAAGAGCCTTGGGGCTTAGAACACTTTGTTGGTATGATATCTGGGGGTGGACTTAAAATTCAACCGCCAGAACCAAAACAGTCCGCCTTGAATTGGAACCATTCCAATTGTTTTTCATTTGGTTTGGATTTCAAAATTTTTAAATTGCAACTTGTGGTCAAATTATGAACAACCTGTGGTTCCAAGAACATGAAGTATTTTTTGGAACATCTCAGAATCCAATTATGAGCAAACTCGACAAGAATAATCTGAATTTCATAAGCTAATTAATAGACCAAGCCATACATGATATACGTACAGGACAGACGCAAACAAAGATTGTATAATACAAGGGAAAAGACAAGCATGGGAATTATTTTCAATCTTTCAGGTCGGGTTATTGGGGAGAGTTCTCCTGGAATTGGTCCAGTCAAGGAATCGATCTGGGTATGACGAAGTCCTTAGCCACTTGATCCATGGTTGGACGAGAATGTGGACTTTCATTCAAGCAAGCAAACCATGTATTTGCCATCAAAATCACCTCCTCAGCAATTGGGTTCACAGGGTGACAAAGCCGTGGATCTAACAAATCCTTCAATGCAAAGTTACGAGCTGTTGATAAAGACGATGACAAAGAAGAGATCAGATCTCCCGGATGCTTCCCCATTAGTATCTCCAAGGTTAGTATTCCAAAGCTATAAACATCACATTTCTCATTCACTTCCATTGTATATGCTAGTTCTACAAACAATAAATAAAGAACATGCAATCATATATTTATTTTGCTGCTTAATTCTTTTTTAAAGTAATATATATATATATATATATATATATATATATATATATATATATATATATATATATATATATATATATATGTGCGCGCGTGTGTGTGTGTATATATATATATATGTATGTATATATAATTTAGTTAAAATGCCTGACCTGGAGCAGCATACCCAAAGTGCCTGCAAATGAGGTCCAGTTGGATGAATCAGCTTTTAGAAGTTTCGCCGTTCCAAAGTCAGAGACGTGAGCCTCATATTCTAAATCTAAAAGAATGTTCTTACTTGATATGTCACGATAAACTATAGGAGGTGAGAAATCATGATGCATATATGATAAAGCATTAGCCACACCTTTAATAATTTCCCCCCCCCCCCCCCTTGTACCAATCCAGTGCAATTGCCAGTGTCTCATTGCTGAGTATCTTATCCAAGCTTCCCCTTTCCAAGAACTCATAAACCAAAAATGAGAACCTTGAATGTGAACAAAACCCATATAGTTTCACAATGTTCTGAGACCTAATTTCAGTCAAGGCTTGAATCTCACTGGTAAAAGCTCTTAAATTGGGCATTTAACCATCTTGCAAAGAGTGAAATTTCTTCACAACAACAACTTGACCATCAGCTAACTGTGCTTTGTAAACACTAGCACACCCTCCTTCCCCAATGAGATATTTTTGGTTAAATTCCTCAGTGGCTTCAATGATATTTTCATATGCTCTTTTTCCATCAAAGCTCCATACGGAGAAAACATTTTGAGTTTGTGCTTCGCTAACATCACTTAGTTTGTTTCTTTCACCACAACAAAGAAAATATGTAATTCCTATGCCACACAAAACTAGCATCAACGAACCCAAAGTAAGGAATGGTATCAGTAACATGATTTTGTTGCTCTTTTGATCATTAGAATCATATTGAGCTATTGGACAAGGGATCAAACCCGAGACATTACCGCACAAGCCTTTATTATTTCTCAATACTTCTATTGTAGTATTACGGAAGGCTTGGAATATGTGGAAGTGATCCCTCTAATTGGTTATATGATATATCAATGGAAGTCAAGCTCATCATGTCATTAAAACTTGAAGGAATGACACCTGAGAGATTGTTACGTGACAAGTTCAATGTTTCCAATCGTGGAGCTTGCCCAAGTGTCATTGGTATTGTCCCGTTCAACAAGTTGCCACTGAGATCTAAATTTTGAAGAGATTGCAAATGGCCTAACTCGGAGGGAATACTTTCCTTCAATAAATTTCTACTTAAATTCAAGTTCCTTAAACGGAGCAACCCTTGAAGTTGTTTTGCGATTGAACCACTTAAATTGTTAACTGCCAACTCTAAACTTTCAAGTGCAAGCAAGGACCCAATTTCAATGGGAATGTTACCCGAAAACTTATTGTTGCTCAAGGAGAGTTCGATCAACAGTGTTAACTTACCCAATTCCTTGGGGATCTTTCCAGTTAGACGATTTGAGGAAAGGCGAAGCACATGTAGATGGATTGCTTCAGCTAATTTTGGAGGTATGCTTCCAGATAAGTTGTTGTTGGAGATTTTGAGGCTTGTAAGATTATGGCACTTCCCCCAATTTGTGGAAAGCGGGCCATAAAGTTTATTGTTACTCAAGTCAATGTAGTCTAAACTTGGATATACACCAAATGCATGTCTTATATCTCCTGTTAATTGATTGTCATCCAATCTAACTCTAAAAATGTTTGTCCAATTGTTCAAGCCACTTGGAATTGGACCGCTTAAGTAGTTATTCTGAGCAATAAAATATTTCAACTGTCTCAAGTTGCCAATATTGGAAGGAATCGGTCCAGAAATTGAATTTGAGTACAAGATTAAATAAATGAGCTCTGCCAATTTCCCTATAGTCGAAGGAATTGGTCCACAGAGTTTGTTTTGGCAAAGGCTAAGGATATTCAAATCAACCAAATTTGATATTGAAGATGGGATTGATCCAGAAAGTCTATTTTTGTACAAGCTCAATAAAGTAAGCTTTGTCAAGTTTCCAACACCGGAAGGAATTATTCCAGAGAGTTTGTTTTGAAAAAGAGCAAGTTCTTTCAAATCGATCAAGCTTCCTATAGAAAATGGGATTCATCCAGAAAGTCTATTTCTAACAAGTGCAATATTGTGAGTTTTGTCAAGTTTCCAATACTTGATGGTATTGATCCAGAGAGTTTGTTGTGGGAAAGATCAAGTACCTTCAAATTAACCATGTTTCCTATGGAAAATGGAATGTACCCAGAAAGTCTAGTGGTATACCAGTACAATTTAGTGAGTTTCGTCATGTTCCCAAATGAGGAAGGAATTGGTCCAGAGAGTTTATTTTCATAAAGGAAAAGTTCCCTCAATTCTATCATGTTTCCTATAGAAGACGGAATAGATCCAGAAAGTCTATTTGTAAACAAACTCAATTCAGTAAGCTGTGTCAAATTTCCCATATTGAATGGAAATGCTCCAGAGTTTGTTGTTGGAAAGGTAAACCTTAGTCAAACCTACCAAGCATCCTATTTCTTCAGGAATGGAGCCAGTGAAAAAATTATCAGCAAGGTCCAAGTAAGAAATACTGGACATGTTACCAATTTGGTGGGGAATATTTCCATAAAATGAGTTGTTTCTTACATCAATTTTGCGGAGGTTGGGAAATGATGAAAAGTTGATACTTAAAAGCTTACCTCTTAATCCGAAATTCTGAAGGATTATGGAGGAGACAGAATTGGATACATCACAAGTAATTCCAACCCATTCGCAAGGACTGGTACCTGTCCAAGAAGATAGAAGAGTTTGGCTTTGGTTGTCAAGGCTGTCTTTCCACTTTAATATTGCATTTGCTTCATTGTTTTCTTCTGCAGCAAGAGCAAAAGCAAAGGAACCTGTTTTCGAAAGACTAGCAACATGGGGTGGATTGATTATCACAAGGAAAAGCAAGGCCGTCATCATGAAGACCATGGCTTAGATGGATTTTGGAATCACTAATAAAATCATACACAAACAATTGCAAGGAAGTATGAGATGTATATAAGATATTAGGTTCTTATATAGGGAAAAAAATTAAAATACGATTAAATCATTTCACTTGGTCGGCCAACGTCCAACCATCATTGCAAGCAATCTCTCTTTAATAGGTAATTTTCAAGCACTATTGCAAGTCTTAGCATATTTGTACTTAAAATATGATTTCTTTTCTTCATCCTAAACTTCTTGATATAAAAAAAGTGATAATATGTTATGAGTAGACAAGAAATGCTGGGGGTTATTTCACTGCCTCTCAGCTCCTAGTACTTCATTTTTCAATACAACTCCTTCAACAATAGTGGATGGAGTGGAATGACTAGGGTTGCCGTGGTCCCCGATTTTCCAATTTTTTTTTAATATTATAGTTTTTATGTATCTAACCTCAATTTATGTAAAATTTATATTCAGTCTAACAAATTCTAACCTTTTCAATCACAACCTCCTCATAACCAAATCCTATCTTCTCTCCCTGCTTCTATTATTAGCTAGCCATAAGATGTGGGCATGTTCATTGGTTCTTAGAGTGATGTATGTGGCTTTAAACATCAATTCTATCACAAGAAACTGAGTAGGAGATTCTAATTATCTTATATCCGCTACTTGCTATATGTGGGTGCAATGTGTACAGAATAGCATGCATTGTCTAGGGAGTCCAGTTATTCAATTTACTCAGCTGGTCTACATTGACTAAAGAAACAATTGAGGGGTCCAGTTAGTTAATACATGAAGCAATGATCACACTTTTTCTTTTTACACGACCACACAAAATTTTAAAACCTTGACTTCTAGGAAGATCGAATTCAGCTCAATTTGAGTTGTTAAATGAAAAACTTAAAATTAGTTTTGTATTATATCTAACACGTCTTTATACATAAAAACTCTTTGATTTTAAAGTGTAAAGCAATACATCCTTACCCTATCATATGTTAAAATGTTTCTTACAAATTATTTATAATTAGAAACCACGCAATAACTTTTATAATCACTTTTTCAAGGATGAAGGAATTGTATCAAAATGAAAGAATTAGTATGAACAAGAAAGCAATTATATTCAAACAAGTTAGGTGTTGAACTAAATTGTAACCAAAGTCCTAATTAGGACTTTTTCAATAAGTGCCATAATATTCAACCAGTCCATCAATCTACATCCTTAATTTCCCACAAGTAATCAACCTCGTTAAATGTTTTCACACAAACCTACCTTCAGTAATTCAAATCATGTTTGTTATGTCATTAAATTTTGAGGATGACGAAAACTCAGGCTCGTATAATAGTAGGAATCTTGAAATTCAACATAATTTTATCTATCTACGTACTGTATTTTATAACAGTACAACTAACCACACAATTCGGCTTATGGTGTCATTGATTTGTTTCTATACACTGTCTGCATGTTCAATGGATACTTGAGGAGAAATGGAAACAGATTAGTTTTGATGACATCCTTTTTTCTTTAGCTTATAGAGAAAAAGTTTTATTTCTGCAACAAGAATATGCTCTAGTGAATCATCAAGGGTAGGTTCACCGTAAACCCTAGAAATGTGGTTGTAATGTAACACATATTTCTCTCACTAACAGGCAAATTGCCACAAGAAGTGGTAAAAAGAGTTGCTTTAAGAAACATATACATGAGTATAGATTTGGATTTGCTAGCAAATAAGGTCTTGAGAACATATGGTTCAAAAGAATTGCAAGTAGCAATAATTTATCTTGTCATTACCAAATATATGTAATACTCGATTAAGAAGGATTTGGGGGGGCGTGAATTAATGGTTTGGCCATTAAAGAAAAAAGAAAGCAATACATATTATGTATTAAGTAGTTGCTATTAGCTAGATTGTAGGCTCTGATATCATGAAGAAAAAAAATAAAATGAGAGAATAAAATAACGCCTTTATTTATTTCAATAGCATTACAAGTATATGATTGTGCCAAGGATTCTGTAGTCTTAGCCAATGTATGACAGATTTAAAAAAGTCTCCTAATCATAAAAAATAAAAACAAAAAGTAGTTTCACGTGTGTTAGAGGAGATTTCGAATTTGATGCCCTATCAATTATCAATTTATTCATGATCATGGTGCTTGAAATGAATCTTGTAAAACATTTAGCCATAAGATTTCACCTATTTTAACTAAAAACTCGCAGTTTTAGACATTTCGCATGAAAGTAATGCCGAACTTTGGCATTTGATTGTATTGTAACTGCACTGATGAAACCAAATAATACAAAGTACTAAACCTAGAACATTACTGCTTCTTCTGCTGTAAAGCAAAAATATCAGCTCAATATTAGAGTTCTAAATAGCTCAAGGGAAATTAAGGCATTCTTATAGAAAGACAAGACGCTAGAAAAAAGAAACTAAAAAAAAAAACAAATAATTCCTTATAAAACCCCAACAAAAAAGAAAATAAAATGATCAGGTTAATTGCAGAGGTAAGAAGATACATTCAAGGAAGGGGCGCTCCACAAATTTTTGGGTTTCTTGCATAGGCAGAGAATTTAAAGCTCTGATGTTGAGTACCTACAAAAATTTCTTTAAAATTGTTGTATGACAAGTCCAATGTATCAACGTGATTTAGTTTAGCAAGCTGTGAATTCTGCCAAGTGATTCCAACATTGATACATATATTTAAGTATGAGAGCAAAATTAATATTTAACTTTTGTTTTTTTTTAGATTTTATAATATTTAAGTCTTAATCATAGTGAAACCAAGTGATGTAGAAGAATAAGATCACAAATTGATCAAGTCAAATAAATACACCTGTAAATCTTGGCCAACGGCTCTAGAATATCATATATTATAATGGGTAGGGCATGAAAAGAAGTAAACTAACTACATGGAACCCATGAATGAATGCTCAGCATTTTGACTCTGGCTAGTCACTCGCCAATGGTTTTCATAACAAAAATTGAAATCTTCAGTTTCTGGAAATTCAGATCAAAATAAGAAAAATACTCAGTCAGAAAAATTTAAGTTGAAAAGTATCAATTCATGATTCCTCATACCCCAACCGCAAGACTAATGACCATGCATTTGTTTATTTTCTTTCAATTTTCTCTTTCTCCGAACAACATCTGCGCATTTTCCTGGAAATCTCTCCAATTAGTATTTATCCTATAGTCAATGAGATATTCTTCTAAATAGCTGGCCATCTGTTCTATTCTGATGTGTACTCAATCTATTTTTTTCCTTCTTCACTGATTACTTTGCTTGCTCTAATATTTTATACTACATTCTACAAACTTTCCTTTTCTCAAGGCTATATATACATGAATGATTGGACATGGTATACACAGAAAAGAAAAATTGTTTTCCATCTTCATAGGTTATAGTCTCTAACTCTAATTATGAAGTATATTCCAATTGCATTTTTGCTCTTGGCTTCCCTTCTCTTGTTTCCTTTGTCAACTTATGCTCGAGTTATAAATGGTAAGGGTCCAATTCAAAACTGTTGCTTAGTTATATCATTATTTAATTTTATCTGCAATTTCTTTTCTATAATCAGCGCTGCTACCTTAACCTAGCTCTGGTGATTCCGTGCAAAGATCAGAAATTTCATACAAGTATTCCTAGATTCAAGTCATGCTAGCAACTTCTTGGTGAATGTGAAAAAAGAAAATAAAGAAAATTTTTTAACAGGATTTGTAGGAAGCATCCTATAAATATTCATAACCTTGACTAACAAAGCTCATTTGATCCAGCAGAAGATTGAATCTACTTACTTTCATTGTGTTTCAAGCCCAAATAACTTTCATGGTGTGTGAAATATAAAGTTATTCCAAGACCTTCACCTTAACGAAGCTTTACTTCTATATTTATTTTAAATTGTGCAATAAGTTTTGTTTATCGTTAAGAATTTGTTTAGATAGACTCTTTTTTTTTTTTTTACAAACACTTTTAGAAAGAAAAATGCTTTTGTATCATTTTTAGTGTTTGTATTGGTTTTTTTTAAAAAAAAAAAAAAAAAAACACTTTCCAAAGTCAAAAATTGTTTCTGGCAAAAGTATGTAATAGAATGCTTCTAAGTGAGAAATAAATAGAAGCATGTCACTGTTTCATGGGGAAAAAAAAGGCTAAGAAACTAAAAACTTTGGCTTTTACTTACGATTCTGTACCTTAAAAGCAAATTTTAAATATCAATCCAAACAACTTCTAAATAAACATCCTTGACTCCAAATTAATTGATTGCGATTAGACTGTTTTCTGAATCAGATATGATGATGCACGCAGCTGAAGAGAAAATTGATGTTGGAAAGCTCTCTCCCGCCCCTAAATTTGTTAACAGTCCCAGGAACAGCCCTTATACGTTGCCTTCCTAAGCATAAACCAGCAGCACCACCGTGTAGCAAATATACTCGCGTCTGTCTCTGAACTGTGAAGAGTCTGCCATAGAGAATATTAATGGAGATGATATATATACCAATAAACAAATATAATAAAAAGAAATAAATTAGAAAAATGAGAAAATAAAAATCCTTGTTTAGATGTGGAAAAGCACGGTAATTATCGGGGGATCATTATGCATGTGAAAGATGTTAATTATGGCATGTCTTCATGTGTGTGTGTTAATTAGAGGGAGCTTTGTGTGGAAACCCACAAATAAGTTAGATTCTGTAATTTCCAATAATGTATCGCTCTTTTTGTGTTTCATGTACCAAAGTTTCTTTTATATGGAGCAACATGGAAGTTAATACTACTCTTTTTTGGTGGATACAAGTTAATAATTTTGAGGGCTTTGCTTTGCAATTAATCAATCTGTTGAGGTTATATATAAGTAGGTATTAATGCTATGGTCTATTACAAGGTTAAATTGAGAGAAACTATTTAAAGGAGTAATGAAGGACAAAAATAATGATGATTGAAAAAGATAGCACGGATAAAATAAGGATGGAATAAGACAAGACTTTGATTTCAATGTTTGATTAAAAAAATAAAAAAGAAAGGTTGAATTATTACAAGTCTTGTTGAGGGTTTGGTAAACAAAAGCCATTAAATCTAATTAACCCAACTTAACTTTTTTTTTTTTCTTACAAGTATTTCTAACTCCATGTGAAGATGGAGTTTATCGTACATAAAGAATGAAATAATTGTAATTAACTAACTAGTTATTATATTGAGAAACATTGAAATAGAAATACATATAATAACTGGTATATCACCATAAAATTACAATTTTATTTTTTTTTTATTTTTTTTTTTTTGGTTCTCACTAGTATCCATATCTTTACTTTGAAGGTAAAATTAATTTTATTTAAAAAATGAAACAATTATGTTTTTTTCAATATGTGTTTTCTTATTATAAGTTTAAATTTATTAAATTGCAAAAATCTTTTAATTAATGAAGTTAATTTACTTATTAACTAAAGCACAACATAATGATTATAAAATTACAAATTATCGTGGTTTGAATTCACTTATTAAATATTACACACAAAATTCTTAAACTTTTCCAATTGGTATTACAGATTATATAGTGTAGTTGAGTAGCCTTCTCTGTAGGGCCAAACAATTAGCACCTTAGAGGTAATTTTTTGGGTGCGTCTCTATGTGCTCTCTTGTGAGATCCAAGCATGTCAATATCACTATGATACCAAGATGTTAGACGGAACATAGAACATTGCCGCTTCTTTCACTGTAAACGAAAAATTTCATCTCACTGTCAGAATTCTACGTGATTTAAGAGAAATCAAGGCATTATTAATATAGAGGGAAGTCACGGGGCAATAGAAAAAATAAATAAATAAATAAAGAATTCCTTGAAAAATAACAACTAAAAGGAAAGAGAAGAAAGGAACTAGCTAATAGTAGAGGAAAGAATCTATATGCTAAGAAAAAAGTTGACTGCATTAAAGTTGTGTTTGCATGCTGAAATGAAAACAGGTAAAATCATCCCAAATCAACAAAAATAGAGAGAGATGGAGTGAAATTACCTTTGAGCACCTGAGCTTTCCTTCCAATTTTCTCGTGTTTAAAGTTGTAACAACGTAGAGCTTATCCCAAGCATTACTCCAGAAAGTAAAATAAGCATATCTCCAAGACCTGAACAAAACCAATGAGCCAGAGACACCCCAGAATCCTAGAATAAATCCAATTGCCATGCTGAGGTAGAAGCTCCTACTAAAACTCCATTCATCATCATTCTCATTGTTTCTTTCTTGTTGATCAGTGTCAGGACACATTCGAGGAAGGGGAGCTCCGCAAAGATCTAGGTTTCCTGCATAGGTAGAGGGTTCAAAGCTTTGAAGTTGTGTGCCTGGTGGAATTTTTCCAGACAAATTGTTGTATGATAAGTCCAGTACACCAATACGATCCAGCTTCGCAAGCTCTGATGGAATTCTGCCAGACAAGTGATTCCGAGAAAAATCAAGGAAATCTATTGACCTCAACTGCCCAATGGCTGGAGGGATTTCTCCAGTCAAATTGTTTCTTGAAATGTTTAAGGATATCAATCCAACAAGATTCATAACCTCACTTGGAATTTCCCCAACTAATTCATTGCTTGAGAGATCAATGCTTTTGACCAATCCCAAAGTGCTTTTGTAATCTGCCTCTTTGCCTTTCCATATGATGGATGCACTGTCAATATATTCATTGACACTTGAAATATGGCGGAATTGTTCTAGAAGGAAATAAGAGATAGTTGCATTCAAATTTCCTTGTCTAGTCAAAGCAGTGAGATTTTGAATGCATTTGGGAATGCGTCCAGAGATGGCATTCAAAGAGAGATCCAAGACTTGAAGTTCAGCAAGATGACATAAACTAGATGGCAAGTTTCCATAGAATGAATTGGATCTTAGACTAAGAACAATAAGATTAACAATCTTTTCTCCAATCCAACTGGGTATCACTCCAGATAAATCATTTCCAACCACATCAAGAATCCTCAATTCAGCACAGTTACTTAAGGACCAAGGTATCTCCCCTGTGAATTTATTGTTAGCCAAATGCAGTGCCTTAATTCTGACCAATAAACCCATAGATGTTGGAAGATTTCCAGAGAGCTGATTGTTTGTTAGATCAAGAAGGGATAATGATGGAAGATTCTCCCAACAATCCGGAAGCTCTCCCCTTAACCAATTATTAGAGAGATCCAGAAAAGTTATATACACACCAGACCCAACACATAAAAGAGAGCTTACATCTGAAAATTTATTGTTGGAAAGATCCAACCTTGATGTCATGGATAAAAATGTTGGAACTTGACCTTCAAACATATTTGAGCTCAGATCGATGCCGGGTTTATCAGAATATGATGGTGATAAATCTGCAATCTGACCTCTCAACTGGTTGTGAGAAAGATTCAAGCTTTGTAAATAGGGAGAAAGTCCCCAAAACCATTCAGGAACTGCATCAGAAATCTCAGCACTTGAAATATCCAATGTGTAATAGCCAGTTTGAGTTCTAAGCCATTTGGGAAAATAAGGGCCTAATTTGCAAGACGCTAAAGATATGTATGCAAGCTGGAAAGGAGGCACCCAATTGGCACTTACTTTAAAAACCAACGCATTATATGACAAATCCAAAGCTGTAAGAAAAGAGAGGTTGGAGAAATGAGCTTCAGAGATCACACCTTGCAATGAGTTATATCCAACATTCAACACCTCCAAGTTTGATAATTGTCCAATTCTACCACTTAAAGTGCCATTCAAGTGATTTTGATCAAGACGTAACTCTTTCAATGACGGGAATTGGGAGAAATCTGGCATTGCTCCTGTGATATTATTTGAGCTCAAAGACAAATACTGCAATGATTTCTTTGCACATTTAGGAAACTTGGGAATCAACTCATCTATCTCTACACTCAAATTGTTGTCGTATAGAGACAGTTTACTCAAACTGCATATATCCCACAGGGATTGGGGAATCCCACCTTTAAATTTGTTGCTTCCTAGTTCTAACTGCTTAAGGAAGCCAAAATTTCCAAAGGCATGGGGTATTGGACCACTTAAACTGTTTTCAGAGAGTAGAAGAATAGTAAGGCTATTATTGTAATTCAACAGCCATGGCAATATAGAAGCTGTCAAATTGCTTTTAGAGAGATCAATGATAGAAAGAGTGCTAGAAACGTTAAGAATAGTAGGAAAAGACCCCACATCAGGAAGATGACAATTATTGAGATCCAATAAAGTCAGTTGAAAAAGATTGCTGACTAGCTGCAACCAATTTTTTGCACTGCTAAGGTTAACATCTTGTAATACTAGACTTGTTAAGGACGGAAGGTGAGCTAACCACTCTAAATTTGAACTCAAGAAAGGAGAGCTAAGATCAAGATATAGCAATTGAGAAAGGTTTCCAAGAGGATTTGGAATTGTTCCATTGATGAAATTGGTACTAAGATCAAGATATCTCAACCCAGATAGGTTCATTATTTCAAGAGGAATTTCCCCCCAAAGAACAGCATAGGAGAGATTGAGGTAAGTCAAGTGGGTTAAAGAACCAATGAATTTTGGAATTGGAGTAAAATTGAAGTTATTGTAGCTGAGGTCTAAATGGTTCAAATGATACAATTCAACCAATGATGGACTAATGGTACCTCTCAAACGTTTCCCACCAAGCTTGAGCTCAACCACATGACCAGTTTGATTGCTACAATGGACACCTTCCCATTTGCAGCATTCATTTTGGTTTTGTGCATCATCCCAAGAAGAGAGCTGACCATAGTCAGCTATAAGCTCTTTTTTGATTGCAAGGAGCGCTCGTCTCTCCCTTTCTATGCACTTCACAGGAACATGGCTGGCCAATGTATTGTGTATTGCAATATGCATTAAAAGCACCAAACAGGGACCAAGAACAGTTAGAAATCTTGTATTCATGATGGGCCTGGGGATAAGCTGCAGCTGATTATAAAATGGGTGTGCAATAAAATTGAGTAGGAGATAATCAATCTGAATTCCGTATTTATGGGTGATGAGGACGAGATGTGCTACACATCTATATATCTACACCCATTTTTATACATTTTTTTTCTATATCTTTCTTAATTTTCTATTTATAATTTTATCCATGTAAATAAACTAAAATCAAAGGGTGTACACTGAAACATGCCTAAAGAGGTATGCATACAACTTTCCCCATTGAGGAATTGGAGTCAAAGATGCCGCCTCATTGAAGCCACCGTATAGGGGCGGCCCTTGTGAGGTCACTTGGTCTATTGGACAAGCACAAGTGAGTCAAAGATGCCGCCTCATGGAATCCAGTATGTAAGGGGCCCTTGTGAGGTCACTTGGTATGTTGGCCAAGCACAAGTCACTATGAGTCAGAGATCTGAGTTATAATAATTATTCAAATACCAAAAAGTTTCCTGTACAATACATGGACAGACTTCTTATTTTCAAGGACAGTGCCCGTGACGACAGGCTTTCTTATTGCACACCAATTAATGTTTAAGATTTGTGTAAGAAAACAAAACAAGAAGTGGTCCACATATCACTATTGATGTGTGCTTAATTTATTAATGTCATTCCACCATTCATTTGGCATCTTTCCTTCTCTCCACTTTAAAAATTCTTTCAGAAAGGAATCAAATAAATATGGTCCACCGCGTGACTTACAGAGCACATTATGCTGATGCTACTGCACTACCTTTTTTCTAATGAGTCATGACAGTTAGTTTCCTGTACAATACAAAAACAGACTTCTAAATGATAAAGATAAATTAGGAAGGAAACTTTGATGTTTCTTTCTTATCAAGGAATAAAATAAATGAAAGTACATCCTCATCAGAGAAAAATAAATTGTTTCTTGGTCATATCGTGGTATAATTTTCCTTACTCTTTCCCCCATAATTTAACCCTTGCGCATGGAACCTTCAAGGACAGTCCTTGATACTGAACCTGAAAAGACATCTTACTGCACACGGCATGCCAATCTTGAATCTTGAGTAGGAAAACAAAATCAGAACAACTTGCCTACTTGTCTCCATTGTTGTGTCTTTAGCATGTCAATTCAAAGTTTCCTTCCTTATTAAGGAATAAAATAAATGAAAGTACATCCTCATCAGAGAAAAATAAATTGTTTCTTGGTCATATCGTGGTATAATTTTCCTTACTCTTTCCCCCATAATTTAACCCTTGCGCATGGAACCTTCAAGGACAGTCCTTGATACTGAACCTGAAAAGACATCTTATTGCACACGGCAAGCCAATCTTGAATCTTGAGTAGGAAAACAAAATAAGAAGAACAAGTTGCCTACTTGTCTCCATTGTTGTGTCTTTAGTATGTCAATTGTCATTCCATCACCCATTTTATAATCAGTACTCGTGATACTGAACCTTCAAAGACAGGCTTTCTTAATTATTGCACAGCAATGTTGAAATTTTGAGTAAGAAAACAAAACTCCATCACTCATTTGGCATCTTTCCTGCAGTGTTTGGTTGGGGGGATTTAGAGGGGAGGAAAGGGGTTTTTTACGAAATAGCTTGTTTGGTTCAAACTTTAGAAGGGGAGGGGATGGATTTCTTCACCCCCAAAATTGGAGTCTTAGAGGGGAGAGAAATGTTTGCACACTTTTGACAAAAATATGCATGTGTTTTATCTTTCTTTCTCACTTATAAGATTATGATAGGAAATTTACTCATTCCCTTCCCTTCCCTCCTCTCCACTTACAAACCAAACAAGGAGAGACCCCTCCCCTCCTTTTGAAGCAAACACTGCAAGATCTCTCCACTTCGAAGATTCTTTCAAAAAGGGATAAAATAAATGTGGTTCACCATGTGACTTACATAATACATTATACCGATGCCTACTAAACTATGTTCTTTTTAAAATGTGTTGAAATTGGTGTTGTTGTAAATATTTCAAACAACAAGCCACCCAATGTAAGTCACAACACAATTTTCCGTACAATCCATAAACAGACTTCCACGTAATAAGTTCAACTAGGAAGGAAACATTGGAGTTTCTTTCAGATCAAGGAATAACATAAAAAGTAAATACCTATTTTGGTCCCTCATACTTGAAATTTTAATTAACTTGGTCTTTTATACTTTAAATTTATCAATTTGGCCCCTCATACTTGAAACCCTAATTAATTTTGTCCCTCACAATTCAAAATTCATATCAATTTGGTTAATTGAATCTATCAATATTTTTGAAGTATGAGAGATTAAATTAATAAATTTGACAAGTTTAATTAAAGAACGAAAGTGATAGAAATTTTAAAGTGTGAAAGACAAAATTGATTAGAATTTCAAGTGTGAGAAACTAAATTGAGAAACTTAAAATATGAAAGACCAAATTAATTAAAGTTTTAAGTGTGAGTGACTAAAAATATATATTTACTCCAAAATAAATGCAATTTATCTCATAGCTTGCATAACATATACTATTTACATCCTCATGGGAGAAAAATAAGTTGTTTCTTGTTCATAGTGTGATATAATTGATATAATTTTCCTTACTCTTTCCCCATAATTTAATCCTTGGACATGGAACCTTCATGGAAAGTGCTTGATAATGGCACGCCAATGTTGACAACTTGAGTAAGAAAACGAAATAAGAAGAACAAGTTGTCAACATGTCCCCATTGATGTGTCCTTAGTTTATCATTGTCATTCCATCCCTCATTTGGCATCTTTTATTCTCTCTGTTTACCCTGAGTCTATAAATACATGATGGCCTAGAGTTTGCATGCACAAGGCAAATTGATCTATCAATTCTATCTCAAGTTGTAATATTCTCAAATTATGAAAACCATTCTTGTTGCATTCTTAGGTTTTGCCTCCATCATCCTCTTCTCCTCTACAACTTTTTCTCGAGTGGTGACCTATAATGGTAATTGTGTTACTTCATGTACATTTATATCCTTGATTGGTTTTGCTTGGTTTTTTCTTTTCTCATCATTCTGAACTCTGAATTGATAATGCAGGAGATAAGTATGCCGATACTGAGAAGCGTTTGGATGGGTTTGTTGATTTTGTTCACCCACCTGGAGGTGTTGAATGTGGTGTGAGCCAAACTCAATGCCTTCCCAAACCAACACCAGAACCACCAAACAGTCAATCAGGGCCTGTAAACTCTGGATGTGATCCGAAACACCGTAAATGTCCCAAGCCTAAACCAGCACCCTGCAAGGGGGGTTGCCTACCTCCACATTCCAATTAGACATAATGGTTCTCCTTCGGATAGAAAAATCTCAACTCATCAAACAATATATTGTGTTGAGCAAATTAAAATCTATATTTCAATAATTTAAGGGTTTAGCTTGAAGGTGAGGATGCAATAGGTTTATTCAAGCTAGTTAGGATTCTTATTCCTGGAAATTTTTCCAGCACTAGGTCAATAAGGGTTGTACCTTTAAGACCATCCAGAAAGAGATACCTTCCCATGAAAATCCAAAAGAAAAAAAAAAAAAAAAAAATTGTTTCAATTTCTTGAATTTCCGTAATAAAGCTTTCATCTTGAGTATTTTAGCTACATGTGCCTTATTCTTAGATTCTATGTATTTGTGATGTTAGAAATAACATCAGTTTCCAATTTGCACTAATTATAACCATTGCCATACACAAAAGCAAAAGAGAGGAAGAGATCACTTCAAATCTTCCAAACCTTCTCACCAGTGGCCAATTGATGAATCATCAATCTGCACAGAGCTAAAGTTTTGGAATTGTCTCCTTTGCTGGCCTCATGAGCGACTTTTGAAAGCTTCTTAATTGTGCTGTTGAAGAGCCTGGACACTATTACTCGATCTGATATCGAAGCAATTTCACCAATTTGGACTGTAAATGGAGCAAAACTAAACTAGCTAAATACAATGTGGGGTAAATCTAATCAACTATCTGATATAAATTGATAATAGAGAGAAATTAACTTCTTAAAAATTGAAGGTGTAGCTTGGTGGTTCAACTCCCCATACAATCTGGGCAGCTTCTTCATCCTGGGTTCAAGACCGTCTCATCCTTAAACGGCTGAGCTATAAAAAGGCCTCATTCCCGTCCTACCTATAACCAAAAGAAGAAGAAAAAAAAAAAAAAATCTCACCTCTATTTTTTTCTTTAAATTCTTTAATCTTTACTTTTCTCCCAATCTAAACATATGATTAGACTGTTCTTGCTGACAAAGCCAGAAATTATGCCCAAGAACTTTGTGCCA
This sequence comes from Bauhinia variegata, assembly GCA_022379115.2. Taxonomy (NCBI): domain Eukaryota; kingdom Viridiplantae; phylum Streptophyta; class Magnoliopsida; order Fabales; family Fabaceae; genus Bauhinia; species Bauhinia variegata. The sequence continues at coordinate 16,896,028 of CM039428.1, read as the reverse complement.
ATCTGAAAATATTCTAATCTCAAATTAACCATAACACTAGAAGGAATTTGCCTTGAACCTTTTAGAAATGTTATGAGAAATGGCAACATTAAATAAAAACCGATTGAAAAGATTCAATGTTTAGCCATACCCAAGTGTAGTCCATAGAAAACCTTTTCATCTCATTCTGAATGAGAAGATTTGAACAATAAAACTTCTCAAACATAGCAAATGAATCTCACTAAATACACATGCCAAGCAAAGAAAAGAATATATAGTAGATGTAATTTGTATGCAAAGATAATCAATAAACAGTCCCATGGAAGTTGCAAGAACTATCAAATGCCAAACTTTATGCCAACACTCAAAGAATATTTAGTATATGTAATTGGTACTTGTTGAATGTTGATCTCTATAGACAATACTCTTTCTCATCACTTTATTACTTGTGTGACTTGATACACTTACCAGTAGTCCAACACTGATGGATTCCTATACGCATTTTCACCATCTGAGGACTTAAAGAAATTCTCAGGAAGAAATTAAGAAAATGTTGTATTCCAAGTTGGTGCTTGCCTCTAGACTTCCCAGATAGAGATGGAAGGAAAAGCTAGCCACGCCATTGGTGAATACACTTATGTTTCAGCAATAAAACCAAAATCTGCATTCTTCACTTTGTTGGTTCCTTCAACTGGATCAATTTATTGGTCTGAAAGCTATCCTGCTATTTTTTTTTGTTGCCTTTCCTCATAATCTCTCAGCAAAGGAAAGAAATTGTCTATAACTTCAATGTATCTAAACACTTAATGGTTCATTGAATCAGGAAACCTTTCCTTATTGTTATCAAAGAGTGATCCAAGTCAATTTGTAGTGGATGAGGAATTCTTCTTGCTTTCTTTGCTGCTTCAAGTAAGAGTCCACACTCTAAAGTAATCATATTCAAGGACGATTAAACAGATGGAAAATGACACTTTCCCCTAAACTTTTCAGAAAGCTAATTTTCAGTTAAAGGGATTAGCAACTGAATGGTTCTAAACATCCTTGCATTATATTTCACTTTATTATTTTTTTTTTTTTTTGGGTTGTTAATTAGTGTATTTGATAGCGCTAGCTTTTAACATTGATATACAACGTAGAAATTAGCAACCACTGCAATGTCAGACCGCAAGTAAGCATCATTTCTAAACCCTCATTTTGATATAATAAATTTTTAATACAAGTAAAATACATTTTTCACACTTGAATTATTTTTAAATGTCACTTTAATCTTCAATTTTTATGTCTATTTAATCTTCAAATATTCATATTGCTTGCTGAATTAGTCCTCTGTAGCACTGATTGGGAAGCCAGAGTAATTATTTGAGGACAAAAGGGACATCTAAAAAATAATTCAGGGAATAAAATATCTTCAACTCTTTTTAATAATGAAATGATAAGTTTTAAAGAGTTTATTCATGCCAAAAATTACGGTTGATATTATCAAACTGGCTAAGAACATTGACAATTGTTTTGCCAAAGTAAATAGTTACTTCAGTTCTCCTCTCTTTTGAGTATCGATCCCTTTCTACCTCAGATGACAACCCTCAATATCAATCTCCTTAAGATAAATCTGTTGTCTCACAGCTTAGTGTCTTATTCTCTATCCAATTGGATTTTGATTTATCAGTCATGTACATAGTTATAGAGTTAGAATATTATTTTATAATTTTAAAATTACTCAAAATCAATAGAACATAAAATAAAATAGTAAATGGGACAGTAGATATCTTACCAATCTCCTTGGCATTATATCTTGAAGCATGTGCAGTCCAAAATGAGCATTTAACTTGTTAATTAATCTTCTCAATAAATTTTAGTTCATAAAATAAACAATCCACTCTAATACATGAAATGGTTAAGAGCATCCTTTTTGTAAATTCCTTATCTACTGATTGGACTGACTATATCTAATTTCTTTCGCTACTTAATAGTTCAGAAGCTTGTATCTAGCTCTCAAGCAAAGGACCAAGCTTGTCAGCATCTATACAGGTGATCTTCAACTTTGAAAACTGTGAAGATTATGCGTGCAACGTTTTAACAACTAAAGATTATTCTTTGTAGGCAACGAGAGGGCATTCTTCTGTATATTCTGGACAAAAAAGAAGTTTCAAGCTCAAGATAAAGGCCTTACAAGTTTCATAAACGAGTAAGCTTGAAATCCCTGAGGTTGGATTTGCTATAGTCAGCTACAATGATATGGTGAAACATCAACTGTTAGACGAGATTGCTGCTGTTGGACCAATCAATCCATTCAATAGCAAACATTTCACTATGTTGGTGTATGTATTGGATTGCAGCAAATTCAGATTCCAAATCCCTCTCCTTTATCTTCTAATAATTCTTCATTCTTTATCTCCTTTATCTTCATTCTTGCTTCTATTATATCACTTCACCAAGGATATATTTACCTTAAATCATCATCTGCATGTTATCATCACCAACTCAACGCACCAGCGCTCTCTTCAACTAAAAAAGAAAGCATAGGAAACTTACAGATCTTGAGAAAAAATCTGCAGAGGAAACAATGAAGTTTTAGAGAAGCTGGTTGATACGGGTTTAAGAAAGAGAAAGTAAAAAAGGAAGCTCTCAACCAGAGAGTTTGGGAAGGGACAGAGTTTATTCACAATCAAAATCTATCCTTCCTTTGCGTAATATGAAAACAAGAAGCTACTCGATCTTTCCAAGGTGCAAAGGAGAGTTTGACAATCTTCCACACACTAAGTGATACCTCTTCTAGAGAAAGTAGTATGGTGGAGGATACTTCAAGTGATAAATGAGTTTTCTTGGGGAGGAACAAGTAATTCAATAAAATTATTGGAGTCATTGGAATTGAAGTCAGTGAAAGAGGGGGAAGGTGAATCTATGCAGATTGACTGTAGAAGCACATAATTGAAGTCTTAAAGAGAAGAATCTTATTCTAGAAAACAGATTTTATGTTGTTAAAATATGATATAGTTAGTATAGTTGTTGACATAACATAACATAGGCAGTTGAATAAATTGACTAATGCACAATTTTTACCTTCAAACAGCCAATGTCAAAACAAGCTAGCAACTTCAAGCATGATTTTTTTTTTTTTTTAACTATACCGACTCCAAATTCCTATTTAAGTCATTACTTTGTGTAGTAATTTCTCTCGATGAATAATATGTGCAAAAATGATCTTATGCCACTTCAAAAGCTTTGATTAACATGAAAGGTTAGATAGAAGCATCACTTGCTAATTTACTACAAAAGAGATTAGCTTAGTTAATAATGTATTTTGATGGAAAATATTTAAAAAATCATGTATTTACCTGTCTCAGAAAACATGACGAGCTTCTAAAGAAAGTCATGATCACTGAAATCCCTTCTAGAGCTCAATATGTGTAACACTTTCACCGTTAAAAATTCTAAAAGGATGCTTCAACCACGCATCATGTTAGTTTGTATTTATAATCCTTAGATGAGATGTGAAGATTTTAAACCTAAGGAAATTTGATCAGAGCCAAGAAAAAGGTCAGTCATTGATTATAATAATTTGGACCTTGCAATGGCAGTTAGGACGTCAACATGGTCCCCCCTTCCCCTCTAAAATTAGGGTAGCGGATCACCTTCCAAAATACTATTCTAGATGAGAAAAGCTCTCATTTTTTCTGCATGTTGATTCTAAGTGAGTCAATAGCATGCGATATGTGCTTGATAGCTTGACAATATTTGAGAAAACACAACCTTGGTTGTACCCAAATATATATATTTGGGTATATATATATATATATATATATATATATATAATAAATTGTTTCTTTAAGACATCTAATATCTAATACTACATTAGATGTATCTGACATTTTTGTAACCCTCAAAATTTTTGTTATAACTCTTAGGTCATTTTTTGCAGGTCATTTTTTGCATGTGCAATTATGCATTTACCCTTATCTGAACTAAACCTCTACAACCTTTTCCCCACCCCTAATGCGAGGCTCATCATCCCAAAACCTCCGCTACTTACAATTAACCTTCTCCTTCTCCTTCTCTTCTTTCCTCTTCCTTCTTCAACCACTAAATTTCTTTCAACTTTTCATGATAACCAAACACAAATGTTAACTGCTTTAGTTTCTTTTGCTTTTTCACTTTGATTTTGTGAGAAGCAAAAGTCTTTTTCTCAGTTTTTATGCCCATTCATCTTTTAAGTTTTGCATGCTTTTAGATAATTTGAAATGTTATTTTGTAATATTACAGATGATAAATAATTCATATTCCATAACTTAGCAAGTTTATATTTTAAGTTTATAGATTATATATAATTCATAACTTGTACAAAACATAACTGTTACAGATTATATATAATCCAAAAGCTTATCATATAAACCTACTAAGTTATGGTATATAGATTATTTATCATTTATAAAATTACAAAATAACATTCAAGATTATCTAAATAAGGGAAAGCCTGTAAAATTTAGAAAGAAAACTGCAAAAAATGAATATGTATTAAAATATAAACCGGCATATCCGCAGCAAGAGCATGCCGGACGAGGATGTTGACAAGCTCAAGGCTTGCATTGAATTGGGTTTTGAATTCGAATGTTCCCCCGAGGTGGAACTAGATCAGCATTTATCCGATACTCTTCCTACTCTCGGCCTTTATTTAGCTGTCAACAAGAACTACAACGATTCCCTCCTAGTCTCCAACGTCACAACGTCGTCGTCTTCATCATCCACTGTCTTTGGCTGCGAAACTCCATCTCCCCTGGGTAGTCCCCACACAGCAGAGACTATGACCGATAAGGTGGCAGAGATTGCAAAAAATGCTGGAGAAATAGCGAAGGAGATAGCATTTCTCTATTGGGGGAGTTGAGAAAGCTAGCATAGAGTTTAGTTCAAAAGAAGGACAACTGTGTAATTTCATACCTAAAAAAATAGTCAAAGAGTTATAATAGAAACTTTAGAAGTTACAAAAGAAATCTCCCAAGCAATAAAAAGGAAATGGGGTTTTCTGAAGATGGAGTGAGAAATGGCGTGGGTCATGAAACGAATGGGTCAACCAAGGGGGTTGGAATATAAAAGGAAGGGGTGTTAATAGAAATATCCTACCCCGTTGGTGCCAAGTTTCTTTCCTCGTTTGGGCCCTTTCAGCCTGGGCCGCCTGTTTTACCTGGTAGTCAACGGTCCAAACCTAATATCGAACTGAAATATCTAATAAAACGCCGCCGTTTTTCGGGACTGGCCTCTTCGGGCCTTTTGTTGTTCTTTCCGTTTCCGGTACAAGTTTGACCTCTTGCCACCCATCCCCCAGAATCAGCGAAGGAAATTCTGATAGGGTTCTTGTCCTGTCCCTCAAATTCTCTGATTTCCTGCAAGAGCACGTCGCAGAAACCTGTCACAACTCTTTGCTTCCTCTCGCTTTTTCTCTTCTTCATTCCTTTCAGGTTGGTTTTCTCTGTGTTCTCATGTGCTATGCTATGTTTAATTGCTCCCTCTTGTGATGTGAGCTACTACCCAATACTATTTGAATTACAGTATGATGAAGATTGAGTCATTTTATAATTTGAGAGACATAATGGACTGTATTTGGCCATTACTTGAAATCATTGTGGTAATTAACCCATAGCCTGAGTGTTCTTACATCGAACGGTATCCCTCCTTTGTCCCTCCATGCCTTTTCTTTTTGTGAATTATGTAGTTGGGTTGCTTTAGCAAGTTCTGATGGTATGCCACCAAATAAGTTGTTGTGGGACATTTTGAGACTCGTAAGATTCTGGCACATCCCCCAATTTAAGAAAAGTGTGCCATAAAATTTATTGTAACTCAAATCGATGTAGTCTAAACTTGGATATACACCAAAAACATGTGCTATATCTCCTGTCATTTGGTTTTCATCCAATCTAACTCAAAAGGTTTTCACAATTTTTCAAGCTACTTGGTATTGGACCATTAAGATGGTTATTGACAACAATAAGGAATTTGAGTTTTGTCAAGTTTCCAATACTTGAAGGAATTGGTCCAGAGAGATTATTTTCAGTAAGTTCAAGCACATTCAAATTGATCAAGTTTCCCAAAGAAAAAGGAATTGATCCAGAAAGGCTATTTCCATACAAATACAACTTGATGAGCTTTGTCAAGTTTCCAATGCTAAAAGGATTGGTCCAGAAACTCTGTTTTCGGAAAAGGAGAGCTCATTCAAATCAATGGATTGAACCCAGAAAGTCCATTTCTGTACAAGTACAATAAAGTGAGCTTTGTCAAATTCCCAATACTGGAAGGAATTGGTCCAGGGAGATTGTTTTCATGAATGGAAAGTTCAGTCAAATTGATCTTGTCTCCTATGGAAGATGGGATAGATCCAGAAAGTCTATTTGTGAAAAATTCAAATCAGTAAGCTGTGTAAATTATCCAAAAATGGAAGGAATTGCCCCAGAGAATTTATTGTTGTTAAGCTTATTCAAATCTACCGAGTATCTTATCTCTTCAGGTATGGAGCCGCTGAAAACATTATCAGAGAGGTCCAAGTAAAAAATACTGCACAAGTTACCAATCTGGTGGGGAACAGTTCCATAAAATGAGTTGTTCCTTATATCTATCTTTTGGAGGCTGGGAAATGATGAAAAATTTGAGACTACAAGCGTACCTCCTAGTCCAAAACTCTGAAGAATGATGCAGGAGACAGAATTGGACGCATCACAAGTAATTCCAACCCAGTTGCATGGACTAGTACGTTTTGTCCAAGAAGATAGCTTGGCTTTGATTGTCAAGGCTGGCTTTCCACTTTAATAGCGCATTTGCTTCGCTGTTTTCTTCTGCAGCAGGAGAAAAAGCAAAGGAAGTTGTTCTAGAAGAACCAGAATCATAGGGTGAATAGATAGTAACAAGGAAAGACAAGGTTACTAATAGAACCCGCCAAGTGGCTTGTTCAATCATGAAGAACATGGCTAAGACGGAATTTTCGAATGACTAATAAAATCAAACACAAACAACTGCAATATGAGAAGTTGCTAGAGTTATATATTTATATTTGAACAAGAGTAGAGAATACAAGCTCGATCAATACACTCAGCTACGCTTGCAAATTTTTTTTAATATTGGCAAACGTCCCTCTTGTCCAATTCCAGGCATCAATGTTAATTAATAGAGTAATAACATAAATTGAGGTGAGGTGTAATAAGGGTAAAGAATGTAATCCCCTTGCAACATTTTTTTTAGTCTATTACTGTTTATGCGATTAAGAAAGTACAGCTTGAAAACTGAAATGACATCACCAAACATAGATATAAAATGACTGGTAAAGCAAAGAGCTAACAACCAGATTAGAAGTAGTATTTTGTATCCCAAATCAAAAGACATGTTTATTTGTCGTAATCAATCGAAGAGCTTTAGATTTCATAATTGAAAATTACGCATAGACATTTTTATTGAATTAAATTCAATCACCAACCAGCCTCTTGCGTACAAAGGATCAAGAGCAAATCCCATCATGCACATACATCTGGCTACAATCAGACCCACCCACCTACAAATGATGGGTCGCAAAGTCATATAGATGATAGATTTCATTTTATGACATTGTGGATTGTGGTCCCCATCCATCCCATTGCTACTTTGTTAAAGTTCCCCTATTGAACTTTCATGCTTACTTTAGACCTAACCCTAGTCTTTGTGACTTTGTCTTTAACATTCATTAATTAGTAGTATTCGTTAAACCCTGGGATAATTTCAACACATCAACATCACCCCTATAGCTCTCCTTAATCATCATATAATTACACATCAACACATCAAAATTGAAATGACATCACCATACATAGATATAAAATTAGTGGTAAAGCTCGACACTAAAGTCAATAGTTCAGTCTATAAAAGCATCTTCAACGATAAACTACTCAAAATAATTCATGTTTGTTAATTATACATATGTCATTGAATTTTGAGAATGACAGAAAAATTAACCACGTAATTCGGTTTATGGCATTATAAGTTTTTTAATTTGGGTTGCGTCTAGGTATTTTCACACTCTTTGGGTGTGAGAATGTTCAGAATAACAACAATTAAACAAGTCTCTTTTAACAAATGTGATTTTAAAGTTTTAAAAGAGAAGAATCTTTGTTGGTAAGATATCTAGGGGTGGACTTAAAATTCAACCACCAGAACCAAAACAGTCCGCCTTGAATTAGAACCATTCCAATTGTTTTTCATTTGGTTTGGATTTCAAAATTTTTAAATTGCAACTTGTGGTCAAATTATGAACAACCTGTGGTTCCAAGAACACAGTATTTTTTGGAACATCTCAGAATCCAATTATGAGCAAACTCGACAAGAATAATCTGAATTTCAGAAGCTAATTAATAGACCAAGCCATACATGATATACGTACAGGACAGACGCAAACAAAGATTGTATAATACAAGGGAAAAGACAAGCATGGGAAACCAATAGACAGAATATAAGGATTTCAATCTTTCAGGTCGAGTTGTTCGGGAGAGATCTCCTGGAATTGGTTCAGTCAAGTAATTGATTTGGGTATGACGAAGTCCTTAGCCACTTGATCCATGGTTGGACGAGAATGTGGACTTTCATTCAAGCAAGCAAACGCTATATTTGCCGTCAAAATCACCTCCTCAGCAATTGGGTTCACAGGGTGAGAAAGCCGTGGATCTAACAAATCCTTCAATGCAAAGTTACGAGTTGTTGATAAAGACGATGACAAAGAAGAGATCAGATCTCCCGGATGCTTCCCTATTAGTATCTCCAAGGTTAGCATTCCAAAGCTATAAACATCACATTTCTCATTCACTTCCATTGTATATGCTAGTTCTACAAACAATAAATAAACGAATAAGTAAATAATATGCAATCACATTTATTTTGCTGCTTAATTCTTTTTTATACTTGTAAAAATCTTATAGAATAAATTCAATTGGAGATATAGCATGCAAGTAATATATATATATATATATATATATATATATATATATATATATAATTTAGTTAAAAAAAAAAAAAAGCCTGACCTGGAGCAGCATACCCAAAAGTGCCTGCAAATGAGGTCCAGTTGGATGAATCGGCTTTTAGAAGTTTCGCCGTTCCGAAGTCAGAGATGTGAGCCTCATATTCTAAATCTAAAAGAATGTTTTTACTTGATATGTCACGGTGAACTATTGGAGGTGAGCAATCATGATGCATATATGATAAAGCATTAGCCACACCTTTAATAATTTTCCACCTCTTGTACCAATCCAATGCAATTGCCTGTGTCTCATTGCTGAGTACCTTATCCAAGCTTCCCCTTTCCAAGAACTCATAAACCAAAAATGAGAACCTTGAATGTGAACAAAACCCATATAGTTTCACAATGTTTTGATGCCTAATTTCAGTCAAGGCTTGAATCTCACTGGTAAAAGCTCTTAAATTGGGCATTTCACCATCTTGCAAAGAGTGAAATTTCTTCACAACAACAACTTGACCATCAGCTAACTGAGCTTTGTAAACACTAGCACACCCTCCTTCCCCAATGAGATATTTTTGGTTAAATTCCTCAGTGGCTTCAATGATATTTTCATATGCTCTTTTTCCGTCAAAACTCCATACGGAGAAAACATTTTGAGTTTGTGCTTCGCTAACATCACTTAGTTTGTTTCTTTCACCACAACAAAGAAAATATGCAATTCCTATGCCACATAAAACTAGCATCAACGCACCCAAAGTAAGGAGTACTATCAGTAACATGATTTTGTTGCTCTTTTGATCATTAGAATCATATTGAACTATTGGACAAGGGATCAAACCCGAGACATTACCGCACAAGCCTTTATTATTTCTCAATACTTCTATTGTAGCATTACGGAAGGCTGGAATATGTGGAAGTGATCCCTCTAATTGGTTATATGATATATCAATGGAAGTCAAGCTCATCATGTCATTAAAACTTGAAGGAATGACACCTGAGAGATTGTTATGTGACAAGTTCAATGTTTCCAATCGTGGAGCTTGCCCAAGTGTCATTGGTATTGTCCCATTCAACAAGTTGCCACTGAGATCTAAATTTTGAAGAGATTGCAAATGACCTAACTCAGAGGGAATACTTTCCTTCAATAAATTTCTACTTAAATTCAAGTTCCTTAAACGGAGCAACCCTTGAAGTTGTTTTGAAATTGAGCCACTTAAATTGTTAACTGCCAACTCTAAACTTTCAAGTTCAAGTAAGGACCCAATTTCAATGGGAATGTTACCCGAAAACTTATTGTTGCTCAAGGAGAGTTCAATCAACAGTGTTAACTTTCCCAATTCCTTGGGAATCTTTCCAGTTAGACGATTTGAGGAAAGGCGAAGCACATGTAGATGGATTGCTTCAGCTAGTTTTGGAGGTATACTTCCAGATAAGTTGTTGTTGGAGATTTTGAGGCTTGTAAGATTATGGCACTTCCCCCAATTTGTGGAAAGCTGGCCATAAAGTTTATTGTTACTCAAGTCAATGTAGTCTAAACTTGGATATACACCAAATGCATGTCTTATATTTCCTGTTAATTGATTGTCATCCAATCTAACTCTAAAAATGTTTGTCCAATTGTTCAAGCCACTTGGAATTGGACCGCCTAAGTAGTTATTATGAGCAATAAAATATTTCAACTGTCTCAAGTTGCCAATATTAGAAGGAATCGGTCCAGAAATTGAATTTGAGTACAAGATTAAATATATGAGCTTTGCCAAGTTCCCTATAGTCGAAGGAATTGGTCCAGAGAGTTTGTTTTGGCAAAGGCTAAGGATATTCAAATCAACCAAGTTTGATATTGAAGATGGGATTGATCCAGAAAGTCTATTTTTGTACAAGCTCAGTAAAGTAAGCTTTGTCAAGTTTCCAACACCGGAAGGAATTACTCCAGAGAGTTTGTTTTGAAAAAGAGCAAGTTCTTTCAAATCGATCAAGTTTCCTATAGAAAATGGGATTGATCCAGAAAGTCTATTTCTAAGCAAGTGCAATATTGTGAGTTTTGTCAAGTTTCCAATACTTGATGGTATGGGTCCAGAGAGTTTGTTGTGGGAAAGATCAAGTACATTCAAATTAACCATGTTTCCTATGGAAAATGGAATGTAACCAGAAAGTCTAGTGGTGTACCAGTACAACTTAGTGAGTTTCGTCATGTTCCCAATAGAGGAAGGAATTGGTCCAGAGAGTTTATTTTCATAAAGGAAAAGTTCCCTCAATTCTATCATGTTTCCTATGGAAGATGGGATAGATCCAGAAAGTCTATTTGTACACAAACTCAATTCAGTAAGCTGTGTCAAATTTCCCATATTGAATGGAAATGCTCCGGAGAGTTTGTTGTTGGAAAGGTAAAGCTTATTCAAACCTACCAAGTATCCTATTTCTTCAGGAATGGAGCCAGTGAAAAAATTATCAGCAAGGTCCAAGTAAGAAATACTGGACATGTTACCAATTTGACGGGGAATATTTCCATAAAATGAGTTGTTTCTTACATCAATTTTGCGGAGGTTGGGAAATGATGAAAAGCTGATACTATAAAGCTTACCTCTTAATCCGAAATTCCGAAGGATTATGGAGGAGACAGAATTGGATACATCACAAGTAATTCCAACCCACTTGCAAGGACTGGTACCTGTCCAAGAAGATAGAAGAGCTTGACTTTGGTTGTCAAGGCTGGCTTTCCACTTTAATAGTGCATTTGCTTCATTGTTTTCTTCTGCAGCAGGAGAAAAACCAAAGGAACCTGTTCTCGAAAAACTAGCAATATGGGGTGGATTGATTATCACAAGGAAAAGCAGGGCCGTCATCATGAAGACCATGGCCTAGATGGATTTTGGAATCACTAATAAAATCAAACACAAACAATTGCAAGGAAGTGTGAGATGTATATAAGATGTTAGGTACTTATATAGGGAAAAAAATAAAATACGATTAAATCATTTCACTTGGTCGGCCAACGTCCAACCATCATTGCAAGCAATCTCTCTTTAATAGGTAATTTTCAAGCACTATTGTAAGTCTTAGCATGTTTGTACTTAAAATATGATTTCTTTTCTTCATCCTAAACTTCTTGATAAAAAAAAAAAGAAAGTGATAATATGTTATGAGTAGACAAGAAATGCCGGGGATTATTTCACTACCTCTCAGTTCCTAGTACTTCATTTTTCAATACAACTCCTTCAACAATAGTGGATGGAATGGACTGACTAGGGTTGCCATGGTCCCCAATGTTCCAAATTTTTTTTTTTAATATTATAGTTTTTATGTATCTAACCTCTCAAAATTTATGTAAAATTTATATTTAGTCTAACAAATTCTAACCTTTTTAATCACAACCACCTCTTAACCAAATCCTATCTTCTCTCCCTGCTTCTATTATTAGCTAGCCATAAGATGAAAGCATGTTCATTGGTTCTTAGAGTGATGTATGTGGCTTTAAACATCAATTCTATCACAAGAAACTGAGTACGAAATTCTAATTATCTTTTATCCGCTACTTGCTATATGTGGGTGCAATGTGTACAGAATAGCATGCATTGTCTAGGGTGTCCAGTTATTCAATTTACTCAGCTGGTCTACATTGACTAAAGAAACAATTGAGGGGTCCAGTTAGTTAATACATGAAGCAATGATCACACTTTTTCTTTTTACACGACCACACAAAATTTTAAATCCTTGACTTCTAGGAAGATTGAATTCAGCTCAATTTGAGTTGTTAAAAGAAAAACTTAAAATTAGTTTTATATTATATCTAACACGTCTTTATAGATAAAAATTCTTTGATTTTAAAGTGTAAAGCAATACATCCTTACCCTATCACATGTTAAAATTTTCTTACAAATTATTTATAATTAGAAACCACGCAATAACTTTCATAATCACTTTTTCAAGGATGAAGGAATTGTATCAAAATGAAAGAATTAGTATGAACAAGAAAGCAATTATATTCAAACAAGTTAGGTGTTGAACTAAATTGTAACCAAAGTCCTAATTAGGACTTTTTCAATAAGTGCCATAATATTCAACCAGTTCATCAATCTACATCTTTAATTTCCCACAAGTAATCAACCTCGTTAAATGTTCACACAAACCTACCTTCAGTAATTCAAATCATGTTTGCTATGTCATTGAATTTTGAGGATGACAAAAAACTCAGGCCCGTATAATAGTAGGAATGGCGAAATTCAACATAATTTTATCTATCTACGTACTGTATTTTATAACAGTACAACTAACCACACAATTCGGTTTATGGTGTCATTGATTTGTTTCTATACACTCTCTGCATGTTCAATGGATACTTGAGGAGAAATGGAAACATCTTAACTTTTGATGACATCCTTTTTTCTTTAGCTTATAGAGAGAAGGTTTTATTTCTGCAACAAGAATATGCTCTAGTGAATCATCAAGGGTAGCTTCACCGTAAACCCTAGAAATGTGGTTGTAATGTAACACATATTTCTCTCACTAACAGGCAAATTGCCACAAGAAGTGGTAAAAAGAGTTGCTTTAAGAAACATATACATGAGTCTAGATCTGGATTTGCTAGCAAATAAGGTCTTGAGAACATCTGGTTCAAAAGAATTGCAAGTAGCAATAATTTATCTTGTTATTACCAAATATATGTAATACTCGATTAAGAAGGATTAAGAGGGGGGTTGAATTAATGGTTTGGCCATTAAAGAAAAAAAGAAAGAAATACGTATCAAGTAGTTGCTATTAGCTAGATTGTAGGCTCTGATATCATGAAGAGAAAAATAAAATAAGAGAATAAAATGACGCATTTATTTATCTCAATGGCATTACAAGTATATGAGTGTGCCAAGGATTCTGTAGTCTTAGCCAGTGTAAGACAGATTTAAAAAAGTCTCCTATCATAAAAAATAAAATAAAAAGTAGTTTCACTTGTGTTAGAGGAGATTTCGAACTGAATGCCTTATCAATTTTCAATTTATTCATGATCATGGTGCTTGAAATGAATCTTGTAAAACACTTAGCCATAAGATTTTACTTATTTTAACTAAACTCGCAGTTTTAGACATTTTCCATGAAAGTAATGGCGAACTTTGGCATTTGATAGTGTTGTAACTGCACTGATGAAACCAAATAATACAAAGTACTAAACCTAGAACATTACTGCTTCTTCTGCTGTAAAGCAAAAATTTCAGCTCAATATTAGAGTTCTAAATAACTCAAGGGAAATTAAGGCATTCTTATAGAAAGACAATACGCTAGAAAAAAGAAAAAAAAAAAAAAAACAAATAATTCCTTATAAAACCGGCAACAAAAAAGAAAATAAAATGATCAGGTTAATTGCAGAGGTAAGAAGATACATTCAAGGAAGGGGCGCTCCACAAATTTTTGGGTTTCTTGCATAGGCAGAGAATTTAAAGCTTTGATGTTGAGTAGCTACAAAAATTTCTTTAAACAAATTGTTGTATGACAAGTCCAGTATATCAACGTGATTTAGTTTAGCAAGCTGTGAATTCTGCCAAGTGATTCCAACATTGATAGATATTTTTAAGTATGAGAGCAAAATTGATATTTAACTTTTGATTTTTTGTAACATTTAAGTCTTAATCATAGTGAAACCAAGTGATGCAGAAGAATAAGATCACAAATTGATCAAGTCAAATCAATACACCTGTAAATCTTGGGCAATTGCTCTAGCATATCATATATTATAATGGGTGGGGCATGAAAAGAAGTAAAATAACTTCATGGAACCCATGAATGAATGCTCAGCATTTTGACTCTGGCTAGTCACACGCCAATGGTTTTCATAACAAAAATTGAAATCTTCAGTTTCTGGAAATTCAGATCAAAATAAGAAAAATACTCGGTCAGAAAAATTTAAGTTGAAAAGTATCCATTCATGATTCCTCACACCCCAACCCCAAGACTAATGACCATGCATTTGTTTATTTTCTTTCTATTTTCTCTTTCTCCGAACAACATCTGTGCATTTTCCTGGAAATCTCTCCAATTAGTATTTATCCTATAGTCAATGAGGAATTCTTCTAAATAGCTGGCCATCTGTTCTATTCTGATGTGTACTCAATCTATTTTTTTCTTCTTCACTCGTTACTTTGCTTACTCTAATATTTTATACTACATTCTACAAGCTTTCCTTTTCTCAAGGCTACATATACATGAAGGATTGGACATGGTATACACAGAAAAGGAAAATTGTTTTCCATCTTCATCGGTTATATTCTCTAACTCTAGTTATGAAGTATATTCTAATTGCATTTTTGCTCTTGGCTTCCCTTCTCTTGTTTCCTTTGTCAACTTATGCTCGAGTTATAAATGGTAAGGGTCCAATTCAAAACTGCTGCTTAGTTATATCATTATTTAATTTTATCTGCAATTTCTTTTCTATAATCAGCGCTGCTACCTTAACCTAGCTCTGGTGATTACGTGCAAAGATCAGAGTTTTCATACAAGTATTCCTAGATTCAAGTCATGCTAGCAACTTCATGGTGAATGTGAAAAAAGAAAATAAAGAAAAACTTTTAACAGGGTTTGTAGGAAGCATCCTAGAAATATTCATAACCTTGACTAACAAAGCTCATTTGATCCAGCAAAAGATTGAATCTACTTACTTTCATTGTGTTTCAAGCCCAAATAACTTTCATGGTGTGTGAAATATAAAGTTATTCCAAGACCTTCACCTTAACGAAGCTTTACTTCTATATTTATTTTAAATTGTGCAATAAGTTTTGTTTAAGTAACGTTAAGAATTTGTTTAGATGGACTTTTTTTTTGTTAGAAACACTTCTAGAAAGAAAAAATGCTTTTGTATCATTTTTAGTATTTGCATTGGTTTTTGAAAAAAAAAAACACTTTCCAAAGTCAAAAATTGTTTCAGGCAAAAGTATGTAATAAAATGCTTCTAAGTGAGAAATAAATAGAAGCATGTTACTGTTTCATGGGGAAAAAAAGGCTAAGAAACTAAAAACTTTGGCTTTTACATACGATTCTGTACCTTAAAAGCAAATTTTAAAAATCAATCCCAACAACTTCTGAAGAAACATCCTTGACTTCAACTTAATTGATTGCAATTAGACTGTTTTCTGAATCAGATATGATGATGCATGCAGCTGAAGAGAAAATTGATGTTGGAAAGCTCTCTCCCGCCCCTAAATTTGTTAACAGTCCCAGGAACAGCCCTTATACGTTGCCTTCCTAAGCATAAACCAGCAGCACCACCGGGTAGCAAATATACTCGCGTCTGTCTCTGAACTGTGAAGAGTCTGCCATGGAGAATATTAATGGAGATGATATATATACCAATAAACAAATATAATAAAAAGAAATAAATTAGAAAAATGAGAAAATAAAAATCCTTGTTAAGATGTGGAAAAGCACGTTATTTATCGGGGGATCATAATGCATGTGGAAGATGTTAATTATGGCATGTCTTCATGTGTGTGTGTGTTAATTAGAGGGAGCTTTGTGTGGAAACCCATAAATAAGTTAAATTCTGTAATTTCCAATAATGTGACACTCTTTTTGTGTTTCATGTACCAAAGTTTCTTTTATATGTAGCAACTTGCAAGTTAATAGTGCTTTTTTTTTGGTGGATACAAGTTAATAATTTTGAGGGCTTTGCTTTGCAATTAATCAATTTGTTGAGGTTATATATAAGTAGGTATTAATGCTATGGTCTATTACAAGGCTAAATTGAGAGAAAATATTTAAAGGAGTAATAGAGGACAAAAATAATGATGATTGAAAAAGATAGCACGGACAAAATAAGGATGGAATAAGATAAGACTTTGATTTCGATGTTTGATTTAAAAAAAAATGAAAGGATGAAATAATTGTAATTAACTATGAGTCGGGTTTGGTAAACAAAAGCCATTAAATCTAATTAACCCAACTTAACTTTTTTATCTTACTTACAAGTATTTCTAACTCCATATGAAGATGGAGTTTATCGTATGTAAAGAATGAAATAATTATAATTAACTAACTAGTTATTATATTGAGAAGCATTGAAGTAGAAAATACATATAATAACTAGGATATCACCATAAAATTACAATTTGTTTTTTTTTTTGTTCTCACCAGTATCCATATCTTACATTAAAGGTAAAATGAATTTTATTTGAATAGTGAAATAATTATTTTTTTTAATATGTATTTTTTTATAAGTTTAAATTTATTAAATTACAAAAGTCTCTGAACTCAATTTACTTATTAACTAAAGTATAACATAATAATTATAAAATTACAAGTTATCGTGGTTTGAATTCACTTATTAAATATTATAGACAAAATTCTTAAACTTTTCCAATTAGGATTACAGATTATACAGCGCAGTTGAGTGGCCTTCTCTGTAGGGCCAAACAATTAGCACCTTAGAGGTAATTTTTTAGGTGCGTCTCTATGTGCTCCCTTGTGAGATCCAAGCATGTCAATATCACTATGATACCAAGATGTTAGACAGAACATAGAACATTGCCGCTTCTTTCACTGTAAACGAAAATTTTCATCTCACTGTTAGAAATCTACGTGATTTAAGAGAAATTAAGGCATTATTAATATAGAGGAGACAGAAGTCACGGGACAATAGAAAAAAAATAAAATAAAATAATTCCTTGAAAAATAACAAAGAAAAGGAAAGAGAAAAAAGGAGCTAGGTAATAATAGAGGAAAGAATCTAAATGCTATGAAAAAAGTTCACTGCATTAAAGTTGTGTTTGCATGCTGAAATGTAAACAGGTAAAATCATCCCAAATCAACAAAAAATAGAGAGAGATGGAGTGAAATTACCTTTGTGCACCTGAGCTTTCCTTCCAATTTTCTCATGTTTAAAGTTGTAACAACGTAGAGCTTATCCCAAGCATTACTCCAGAAAGTAAAATAGGCATATCTCCAAGACCTGAACAAAACCAATGAGCCAGAGACACCCCAGAATCCTAGAATAAATCCAATTGCCATGCTGAGGTAGAAGCTCCTACTAAAACTCCATTCATCATCATTCTCATTGTTTCTTTCTTTTTGATCAGTGTCAGGACACATTCTAGGAAGGGGAGCTCCGCAAAGATCTAGGTTTCCTGCATAGGTAGAGGGTTCAAAGCTTTGAAGTTGAGTGCCTAGTGGAATTTTTCCAGACAAATTGTTGTATGATAAGTCCAGTACACCAATACGATCCAGCTTCGCAAGCTCTGATGGAATTCTGCCAGACAAGTGATTCCGAGAAAAATCAAGGAAATCTATTGACCTCAACTGTCCAATGGCTGGAGGGATTTCTCCAGTCAAATTGTTTCTTGAAATGTTTAAGGATATCAATCCAACAAGATTCATAACCTCACTTGGAATTTCCCCAACTAATTCATTGCTTGAGAGATCAATGCTTTTGACCAATCCCAAAGTGCTTTTGTAATCTGCCTCTTTGCCTTTCCATATGATGGATGCACTGTCAATATATTCATTGACACTTGAAATATGGCGGAATTGTTCTAGAAGGAAATAAGAGATAGTTGCATTCAAATTTCCTTGTCTAGTCAAAGCAGTGAGATTTTGAATGCATTTGGGAATGCGTCCAGAGATGGCATTCAAAGAGAGATCCAAGACTTGAAGTTCAGCAAGATGACATAAACTAGATGGCAAGTTTCCATAGAATGAATTGGATCTTAGACTAAGAACAGTAAGTTTAACAAGCTTTTCTCCAATCCAACTGGGTATCACTCCAGATAAATCATTTCCAACCACATCAAGAATCCTCAATTCAGCACAGTTACTTAAGGACCAAGGTATCTCCCCTGTGAATTTATTGTTAGCCAAATGCAGTGCCTTAATTCTGACCAATAAACCCATAGATGTTGGAAGATTTCCAGAGAGCTGATTGTTTGTTAGATCAAGAAGGGATAATGATGGAAGATTCTCCCAACAATCCGGAAGCTCTCCCCTTAACCAATTATTAGAGAGATCCAGAAAAGTTATATACACACCAGACACAACACATAAAAGAGAGCTTACATCTGAAAATTTATTGTTGGAAAGATCCAACCTTGATGTCATGGATAAAAATGTTGGAACTTGACCTTCAAACATATTTGAGCTCAGATCGATGCCGGGTTTATCAGAAGATGGTGGTGATAAATCTGCAATCTGACCTCTCAACTGGTTGTGAGAAAGATTCAAGTTTTGTAAATAGGGAGAAAGTCCCCAAAACCATTCAGGAACTGCATCAGAAATCTCAGCACTTGAAATATCCAATGTGTAATAGCCAGTTTGAGTTCTAAGCCATTTGGGAAAATAAGGGCCTAATTTGCAAGACGCTAAAGATATGTATGCAAGCTGGAAAGGAGGCACCCAATTGGCACTTACTTTAAAAACCAACGCATTATATGACAAATCCAAAGCTGTAAGAAAAGAGAGGTTGGAGAAATGAGCTTCAGAGATCACACCTTGCAATGAGTTATATCCAACATTCAACACCTCCAAGTTTGATAATTGTCCAATTCTACCACTTAAAGTGCCATTCAAGTGATTTTGATCAAGACGTAACTCTTTCAATGACGGGAATTGGGAGAAATCTGGCATTGCTCCTGTGATATTATTTGAGCTCAAAGACAAATACTGCAATGATTTCTTTGCACATTTAGGAAACTTGGGAATCAACTCATCTATCTCTACACTCAAATTGTTGTCGTATAGAGACAGTTGACTCAAACTGCATATATCCCACAGGGATTGGGGAATCCCACCTTTAAATTTGTTGCTTCCTAGTTCTAACTGCTTAAGGAAGCCAAAATTTCCAAAGGCATGGGGTATTGGACCACTTAAACTGTTTTCAGAGAGTAGAAGAATAGTAAGGCTATTATTGTAATTCAACAGCCATGGCAATATAGAAGTTGTCAAATTGCTTTTAGAGAGATCAATGATAGAAAGAGTGCTAGAAACGTTATGAATAGTAGGAAAAGACCCCACATCAGGAAGATGACAATTATTGAGATCCAATAAAGTCAGTTGAAAAAGATTGCTGACTAGCTGCAACCAATTTTTTGCACTGCTAAGGTTAACATCTTGTAATACTAGACTTGTTAAGGACGGAAGGTGAGCTAACCACTCTAAATTTGAACTCAAGAAAGGAGAGCTAAGATCAAGATATAGCAATTGAGAAAGGTTTCCAAGATGATTTGGAATTGTTCCATTGATGAAATTGGTACTAAGATCAAGATATCTCAACCCAGATAGGTTCATTATTTCAAGAGGAATTTCCCCCCAAAGAACAGCATAGGAGAGATTGAGGTAAGTCAAGTGGGTTAAAGAACCAATGAATTTTGGAATTGGAGTAAAATTGAAGTTACTGTAGCTGAGGTCTAAATGGTTCAAATGATACAATTCAACCAATGATGGACTAATGGTACCTCTCAAACGTTTCCCACCAAGCTTGAGCTCAACCACATGACCAGTTTGATTGCTACAATGGACACCTTCCCATTTGCAACATTCATTTTGGTTTTGTGCATCATCCCAAGAAGAGAGCTGACCATAGTCAGCTATAAGCTCTTTTTTGATTGCAAGAAGCGCTCGTCTCTCCCTTTCTATGCACTTCACAGGAACATGGCTGGCCAATGTATTGTGTATTGCAATGTGCATCAAAAGCACCAAACAGGGACCAAGAACAGTTAGAAATCTTGTATCCATGATGGGCCTGGGGATAAGCTGCAGCTGATTATAAAATGGGTGTGCAATAAAAATTGAGGAGGAGATAATCAATCTGAATTCCGTATTTATGGGTGATGAGGACGAGATGTGCTACACATCTATATATCTACACCCATTTTTATACTTTTTTTTCTATATCTTTCTTAATTTTCTATTTATAATTTTATCCATATAAATAAACTAAAATCAAAGGGTGTACACTGAAACATGCCTAAAGAGTATGCATACAACTTTCCCCATTGAGGAATTGGAGTCAAAGATGCCGCCTCATTGAAGCCAGCGTGTAGGGGCGGCCCTTGTGAGGTCACTTGGTCTATTGGACAAGCACAAGTGAGTCAAAGATGCCGCCTCATGGAATCCAGCATGTAAGGGGCCCTTGTGAGGTCACTTGGTATATTGGCCAAGCACAAGTCACTATGAGTCAGAGATCTGAGTTATAATAATTGTTCAAATACCAAAAAGTTTCCTGTACAATACATGGACAGACTTCTTATTTTCAAGGACAGTGCCCGTGACGACAGGCTTTCTTATTGCACACCAATTAATGTTTAAGATTTGTGTAAGAAAACAAAACAAGAAGTGGTCCACATATCACTATTGATGTGTGCTTAATTTATTAATGTCATTCCACCATTCATTTGGCATCTTTCCTTCTCTCCACTTTAAAAATTCTTTCAGAAAGGAATCAAATAAATATGGTCCACCGCGTGACTTACAGAACACATTATGCTGATGCTACTGCACTACCTTTTTTCTAATGAGTCATGACAGTTAGTTTCCTTTACAATACAAAAACAGACTTCTAAATGATAAAGATAAATTAGGAAGGAAACTTTGATGTTTCTTTCTTATCAAGGAATAAAATAAATGAAAGTACATCCTTCAATCTTGAATCTTGAGTAGGAAAACAAAATAAGAACAACTTGCCTACTTGTCTCCATTGTTGTGTCTTTAGTATGTCAATTCAAAGTTTCCTTCCTTATCAAGGAATAAAATAAATGAAAGTACATCCTCATCAGAGAAAAATAAATTGTTTCTTGGTCATATCGTGGTACAATTTTCCTTACTCTTTCCCCCATAATTTAACCCTTGCGCATGGAACCTTCAAGGACAGTCCTTGATACTGAACCTGAAAAGACATCTTATTGCACACGGCAAGCGAATCTTGAATCTTGAGTAGGAAAACAAAATAAGAAGAACAAGTTGCCTACTTGTCTCCATTGTTGTGTCTTTAGTATGTCAATTGTCATTCCATCACCCATTTTATAATCAGTACTCGTGATACTGAACCTTCAAAGACAGGCTTTCTTAATTATTGCACAGCAATGTTGAAATTTTGAGTAAGAAAACAAAACTCCATCACTCATTTGGCATCTTTCCTGCAGTGTTTGGTTGGGGGGATTTGGAGGGGAGGAAAGGGGTTCTTTACGAAATAGCTTGTTTGGTTCAAACTTTAGAAGGTGAGGGGATGGATTTCTTCACCCCCAAAATTGGAGTCTTAGAGGGGAGAGAAATGTTTGCACACTTTTGACAAAAATATGCATGTGTTTTATCTTTCTTTCTCACTTATAAGATTATGATAGGAAATTTACTCATTCCCTTCCCTTCCCTCCTCTCCACTTACAAACCAAACAAGGAGAGACCCCTCCCCTCCTTTTGAAGCAAACACTGCAAGATCTCTCCACTTCGAAGATTCTTTCTAAAAGGGATAAAATAAATGTGGTTCACCATGTGACTTACATAATACATTATACCGATGCCTACTAAACTATGTTCTTTTTAAAATGTGTTGAAATTGGTGTTGTTGTAAATATTTCAAACAACAAACCACCCAATGTAAGTCACAACACAGTTTTCCGTACAATCCATAAACAGACTTCCACGTAATAAGTTCAACTAGGAAGGAAACATTGGAGTTTCTTTCAAATAAGGAATAACATAAAAAGTAAATACCTATTTTGGTCCCTCACACTTGAAATTTTAATTAACTTGGTCTTTTATACTTTAAATTTATTAATTTGACCCCTCATACTTGAAACCCTAATTAATTTTGTCCTTCACAATTCAAAATTCATATCGATTTGGTTCATTGAATCTATCAATATTTTTGAAGTATGAGAGATTAAATTAATAAATTTGACAAGTTTAATTAAAGAACGAAAGTGATAGAAATTTTAAAATGTGAAAAACAAAATTAATTAGAATTTCAAGTGTGAGAAACTAAATTGAGAAACTTAAAGTATGAAAGATCAAAATAATTAAAGTTTTAAGTGTGAGTGACTAAAAATAGATATTTACTCCAAAATAAATGCAATTTATCTCATAGCTTGCATAACATATACTATATTACATCCTCATGGGAGAAAAATAAGTTGTTTCTTGTTCATAGTGTGATATAATTGATATAATTTTCCTTACTCTTTCCCCATAATTTAATCCTTGGACATGGAACCTTCATGGAAAGTGCTTGATAATGGCACGCCAATGTTGACAACTTGAGTAAGAAAACGAAATAAGAAGAACAAGTTGTCAACATGTCCCCATTGATGTGTCCTTAGTTTATCATTGTCATTCCATCCCTCATTTGGCATCTTTTATTCTCTCTGTTTACCCTGAGATTATAAATACATGATGGCCTAGAGTATGCATGCAGAAGGCAAATTGATCAATCAATTCTATCTCAAGTTGTAATATTCTCAAATCATGAAAACCATTCTTGTTGCATTCTTAGTTTTTGCCTCCATCATCTTCTTCTCCTCTACAACTTTTGCTCGAGTGGTGACCTATAATGGTAATTGTGTTACTTCATGTACATTTATATCCTTGATTGGTTTTGCTTGGTTTTTTCTTTTCTCATCATTCTGAACTCTGAATTGATAATGCAGGAGATAAGTATGCCGATACTGAGAAGCGTTTGGATGGGTTTGTTGATTCTGTTCACCCACCTGGAGGTGTTGAATGTGGTGTGAGCCAAACTCAATGCCTTCCCAAACCAACACCAGAACCACCAAACAGTCAATCAGGGCCTGTAAACTCTGGATGTGATCCGAAACACCGTAAATGTCCCAAGCCTAAACCAGCACCCTGCAAGGGGGGTTGCCTACCTCCACATTCCAATTAGACATAATGGTTCTTCTTCGGATAGAAAAATCTCAACTCATCAAACAATATATTGTGTTGAGCAAATTAAAATCTATATTTCAATAATTTAAGGGTTTAGCTTGAAGGTGAGGATGCAATAGGTTTATTCAAGCGAGCTAGGATTCTTATTCCTGGAAATTTTTCCAGCACTAGGTCAATAAGGGTTGTACCTTTAAGACCATCTAGAAAGAGATACGTTCCCATGAAAATCCAAAAAAAAAAATATATTGTTTCAATTTCTTGAATTTGAGTAATAAAGCTTTCATCTTGAGTATTTTAGCTACATGTGCCTTATTCTTAGATTCTATGTATTTGTGATGTTAGAAATAATATCAGTTTCTAATTTGCACTAATTATAACCATTGCCATACACAAAAGCAAAAGAGAGGAAGAGATCACTTAAAATCTTCCAAACCTTCTCACCAGTGGCCAATTGATGAATCATCAATCTGCACAGAGCTAAAGTTTTGGAATTGTCTCCTTTGCTGGCCTCATGAGCGACTTTTGAAAGCTTCTTAATTGTGCTGTTGAAGAGCCTGGACACTATTACTCGATCTGATATTGAAGCAATTTCACCAATTTCGACTGTACATGGAGCAAAACTAAACTAGCTAAATACAATGTGGGGTAAATCTAATCAACTATCTGATATAAATTGATAATAGAGAGAAATTAACTTCCTAAAAATTGAAGGTGTAGCTTGGTGGTTCAACTGCCCATACAATCTGGGCAGCTTCTTCATCCTGGGTTCAAGACCGTCTCATCCTTAAACGGCTGAGCTATAAAAAGGCCTCATTCCCGTCCTACCTATAACCAAAAGAAGAAGAAAAAAAAAAAAATCTCACCTCTATTTTTTTCTTTAAATTCTTTAATCTTTACTTTTCTCCCAATCTAAACATATGATTAGACTGTTCTTGCTGACAAAGCCAGAAATGATGCCCAAGAACTTTGTGCCAATCTGAAAATATTCTAATCTCAAATTAACCATAACACTAGAAGGAATTTGCCTTGAACCTTTTAGAAATGTTATGAGAAATGGCAACATTAAATAAAAACCGATTGAAAAGATTCAATGTTTAGCCATACCCAAGTGTAGTCCATAGAAAACCTTTTCATCTCATTCTGAATGAGAAGATTTGAACAATAAAACTTCTCAAACATAGCAAATGAATCTCACTAAATACACATGCCAAGCAAAGAAAAGAATATATAGTAGATGTAATTAGTATGGAAAGATAATCAATAAACAGTCCCATGGAAGTTGCAAGAACTATCAAATGCCAAACTTTATGCCAACACTCAAAGAATATTTAGTATATGTAATTGGTACTTGTTGAATGTTGATCTCTATAGACAATACTCTTTCTCATCACTTTATCACTTGTGTGACTTGATATACTTGCCAGTAGTCCCACACTGATGGATTCCTATACGCATTTTCACCATCTGAGGACCTAAAGAAATTCTCAGGAAGAAATTCCGAAGATGTTGTATTCCAAGTTGGTGCTTTCCTCTAGACTTCCCAGATAGAGATGGAAGGAAAAGCTAGCCACGCCATTGGTGAATACACTTATGTTTCAGCAATAAAACCAAAATCTGCATTCCTTCAACTGGATAAATTTATTGGTCTGAAAGCTATCCTGCTATATTTTTTTGTTGCCTTTCCTCATAATCTCTCAGCAAAGGAAAGAAATTGTCTATAACTTCAATGTATCTAAACACTTAATGGTTCATTGAATCAGGAAAACTTTCCTTATTGTTATCAAAGAGTGATCCAAGTCAATTTGTAGTGGATGAGGAAATTCTTCTTGCTTTCTTTGCTGCTTCAAGTAAAAAAAGTCCACACTCTAAAGTAATCACATTCAAGGACAATTAAACAGATGGAAAATGAGACTTTCCCCTAAACTTTTCAGAAAGCTAATTTTCAGTTAAAGGGATTAGCAACTGAATGGTTCTAAACATCCTTGCATTATATTTCACTTTATTATTATTTTTATTTTTATTTTTATTTTGGTTGTTAATTAGTGTATTTGATAGCGCTAGCTTTTAACACTGATATACAACGTCGAAATTGGCAACCACTGCAATGTCGGACCACAAGTAAGCATCATTTCTAAACCCTCATTTTGATATAATAAATTTTTAATACAAGTAAAATACATTTTTCACACTTGAATTATTTTTATATGTCACTTTAATCTTTAATTTTTATGTCTATTTAATCTTCAAATATTCATATTGCTTGCTGAATTAGTCCTCTGTAGCACTGATTGGGAAGGCAGAGTAATTATTTGAAGACAAAAGGGACATCTAAAAAATAATTCAGGGAATAAAATATCTTCAACTCTTTTTAATACTGAAATGATAAAATTTTGAAAGAGTTTATTCATGCCAAATATTACGGTTGATATTATCAAACTGGCTAAGAACATTGACAATTGTTTTGCCAAAGTAAATAGTTACTTCAGCTCTCCTCTCTTTTGAGTATCGATCCCTTTCTACCTTAGATGACAACCCTCAATATCAATTTCCTTGAGATAAATCTATTGTCTCATAGCTTAGTGTCTTATTTTTTATCCGATTGGATTTTGAGTTATCATGTATATAGTTATAGAATTAGAATATTATTTTATAATTTTAAAATTATTCAAAATCAATAAAACAGAAAATAAAACAGTAAATGGGGCAGTAGATATCTTACAACGATTCCCTCCAAGTCTCCAACGTCACAACGTCGTCGTCTTCATCATCCACTGTCTTTGGCTGCGAAACTCCATCTCCCTCGGTAGTCCCCACACAGCAGAGACTATGACCGATAAGGTGGCAGAGATTGCAAAAAATGCTGGAGAAATAGCGAAGGAGATAGCATTTCTCTATTGGGGGAGTTGAGAAAGCTAGCAAGAGTTTAGTTCAAAAGAAGGACAACTGTGTAATTTCATACCTAAAAAAATAGTCAAAGAGTTATAATAGAAACTTTAGAAGTTACAAAAGAAATCTCCCAAGCAATAAAAAGGAAATGGGGTTTTCTGAAGATGGAGTGAGAAGTGGCGTGGGTCATGAAAAGAATGGGTCAACTAAGGGGGTTGTAATAGAAAAGGAAGGGGTGTTAATAGAAATATCCTACACCGTTGGTGCCGAGTTTCTTTCCTCGTTTGGGCCCTTTCAGCCTGGGCCGTCTGTTTTACCTGGTAGTCAACGGTCCAAACCTAATATCGAACTGAAATATATAATAAAACGCCGCCGTTTTTCGGGTCTGGCCTCTTCGGGCCTTTTGTTGTTCTTTCCGTTTCCGGTACAAGTTTGACCTCTTGCCACCCATCCCCCAGAATCAGCGAAGGAAATTCTGATAGGGTTCTTGTCCGGTCCCTCAAATTCTCTGATTTCCTGCAAGAGCACGTCGCAGAAACCTGTCACAACTCTTTGCTTCCTCTCGCTTTTTCTCTTCTTCATTCCTTTCAGGTTGGTTTTCTCTGTGTTCTCATGTGCTATGTTTAATTGCTCCCTCTTGTGATGTGAGCTACTACCCAACACTATTTGAATTACAGTATGGTGAAGATTGAGTCATTTTAATTTGAGAGACATAATGGACTGGATTTGGCCATTACTTGAAATCATTGTGGTAATTAACCCATAGCCTGAGTGTTCTTACATCGAACTGTATCCCTCCTTTTTCCCTCCATGCCTTTTCATTTTGTGAATTATGTAGTTTCTTAGTGTTCTGCCCTCTATTCACGCAGTGTTTTCTTGGATTTCATTATTTTTTGGGGAGTAGTCTTTTTTCCCCCTTTTGGTGGATTTTGATTTTGATTTGAAGTGGTGGATTGTTTGTTTTGTCAAAGAGTGTTAACATCTGGTATGACTCTTTTCAAAATCTAGAGGATGGGTAGTGTTGTGTTATCTTGAAGACATTGATAATTCAATTTTCATATTTTGCTTTGAACACTGAATTTAAAGTTGATTTATTATCTCTAGCTCTTGTGAAGTTGGTTGATTGGACTTAATTGTTCGAGATTTGAATTTTAAGTTGTCCTGATGTTAAATATACTAACTAATCTACATTTTCGAAGATGATGGTTCTTTGACCTTTTATGCTTTAATAGTAAGCTGAAAAATGCTTATTTTATAGTTTGTGTAGGTAATTTTTTCTTACAAGGTACTTTACGACATCAGGTTTCTGAGATCTGTTTTAATGCTTTAGTTTCATGGTCTGTCCAATATTTTCTTGTAAAATCTTTCCTGTTAATAATCTTTATATTCTGTCAAGTGTTTGGTGTCACTGCATTATTTTGCTCCTAAATAGTGAGTGTAATCTAGTTCCTTGTAATTTTATTTTTGGCTGGAACCATCTTTGTGTACACTTTTGAAAGTGATTCATTGGTCTTATTTTACTGATATTCATCTTGTGCAGTCAATTACATTATTTTCTTGATGAAGTTAGCATAGAAAAAGGTTCTTAAATCTAACAGACATGGATGATGAGGATTTAAATGGGCGTCTCTCTTTTCGTGACTCTGGTTCTGGAAGTGGAAAGAGCAAACCCCAATATCAGCATAGTGTCATTGATTCTCAACCCTGCAATTCTGAGCATACAGAAGACAAACGGAACAGTGAATTCCTGAAGAAAAAAGGTGACTCTGACCATGAGAACACCCATTGCATATCAGGAGCAGAGCTGAAAAAGGATTTTGTTGACAATGATTCTGATTCGGATATGGAAATTGAAGATATGGATAGTCTATCTGTTCCTTTATGTAGTCACCGTGACTTTCATACTGAGAATAATGTAAAGTCTGCAAATGCTGACCCTCAACCTAGTGATGTTGTGGATAAAGATAAGAACTTGGAAAATGAAAAACTGTGCTTGACTGAGGGTTATGTTCAAACTGAGGATGGTGAATTCTTGCCAGAAATGAGCCTTGGCCAGGACTTAGTAGACAGTCAGTCTACCTTGCAAGTGAATGAGTTCACTGAAACCATTACAGTCACAGAAGAACTAGAAGGGAACAGCTCAAGAGTGCATGCTGAGAGTGGTTGCCCTTCTCTCAGGGATGAAAGTCCTAATAGAAGCCATACAATTAATCAGAGCTGTATCCTTCTATTAAATTTAGCATATTAAGGTTATTTTTCTTATGTATATTTTTCATGCCTGTACTTATTAGTACCTTGTAAACTTGTTAAATCCGCATTATTGAAAACTCTTCAAAGATTTTTCACTCAGAAAACGATATCACATAGCATGCTTACCTATGTGCCTTGTAGAATACTTTTTCTAAAATTTAATTAATATATCTTTATCTTTGGGCAAGTATACCCAAAAGATCCATATAGTTTGATTATATACTTAGTGGACAAAGTTAGATCTTTTGAATGAGGAGTCAAGAAATTTCTCTCCCTTGTTTGATGTGTTTATTCATGATTTGTACATTATGACTGCACTAAATTGGTTCAGCACTGTTCTATGTGAAATGTATTTATTCAGCTTTGCTTTCTTACATTCTTAATTGTTGAAAACTATCTATTTGTTCAGTTTAGATTGCACTTTTTCATACCTGTCTGCATTCACCTTCCTACTTCTAAATTGTTACATGATTATATCCATACCAATTAATATTTTGAAGGAGTTTTATTTGTAGTTATTATGTGATCAATGAAATAATGTTCTCCATAATTTATTGTCCCAGCTATTTCTGGTGTTAAAAGAGCCAGGATTACCGTTGATGAACACCAATCTTCAGTGCATGTTGTCTATAATTCCCTAACAAGGTTGGTGGTGTTACACTTTTCTTTAAGTTCGCAAGAAAGTTATGCAAAATTAAAATGAGATCAGAGTCCATGTATCCATGATGTGGAACAGGAATTGCTAAATGGTTATGTTTCAAATCAGTAATGGTGACTGGTGAGGAAAAAGGAAAAAGAATAAGAGTAATAAGAAAATTTCTTATAGAGTTGCATATGCTGTTTTTTTGTAAGAGTAGGGTGGTGCTGTTAGTTTCATTGCATGACACCTTATTATTTTATTAAACTTTTCCAGAGCTAGTAGACAGAAGCTTGAGGAATTATTACAGCAATGGTCAGAGTGGCATGCTAAACATGTTTCTTTGTCCAAGGTGAGGCAGAATATTTTTCTTTCTTTCCTTTTTTTTTTTTTTTTTTTTTTTTGTGTGTGTGAAGACAATTTTAGGTGAGTTAAGTCCCTAGAGCTGGCTATGGCCAAAGCAAACCTTTTACAAAGTTACTTATAGATTACCCACCAACAAGGTCCACACGTTGGTGCTTGAACCCATGTCCTTATGGGATATGCATTTGGTCCTTACCAACTGGACTAATATTCATTGGCTGGATTTTTTTTCTTTACCTGAATTTAGATTCTAGAAAAAAAGATCCATTTAATAGTGAACCAAGGAATGAATAAAAGTAGAAATATATATTCTCAGGAAAAAAAAAGGGGAAATGGAAAAGAACTATGGATATATTTCAGTAGAAAGTAATATTGAAATAAAGTTGGGATTTGTTTGTGTGATTGTCCTGGTTGGATTCTAACCCAAATGACAATTGCCTTGTTAAAAAATAAAATAAATATTGAAATGAATTTAGTTTTCCTGTTGGCGATATTTGATGCATATTAATCTTCTGGTGTGACAAATATCTATGTTTCACAACAGAACCAAGATGGTCATGGCCTTGCAATTTAATCAGAAGTCACTTTTGGATGTGTGCAAAGGAAGTCTGCTTAACATGAACACCTCATTTAAGGTGGAGGAAAAAGAGAGATTGAGAGAGTGTGTGTGTGTGTGTTATCAGCTGCCCAATCACAGCACGATACATATTAATAGTGCCTGCTGTTTATTATTGCCTTTAGACTTGGCTTCTGCCAAACTCCTGCTAAAAACTGATCTGTTGACAACTTCAGTGATCGTCTGATTGAGGTCAGACTGTAGGATCATTAGAGATGTGGTATATTGCTATGTATTTTAACTGATTAAACTATAATTTAAAGTTGTTATGTCATGTCTGAGCACTTTCTTTGCTGAAGGAATCTGTTCTAATTGTTGTTAGGTTGCACTTATCTCTTCCTAGAGCTTATCAAGGAATTATATATTTCTCACTTTATATTATGTTTGGGTTTTCCAAAAGAATGATGGAAAGAAGTTAACAATGTCTCTCTGTTCAGGATCCTGGTGAAGTGTTGGAATCTGGAGAGGAGACTTTCTTTCCAGCTCTGCATGTTGGCTTGCAAAGTACCTCAGCTGTGGTGAGTTTCCTGAGTTTGCCTATGAACCTCCAAACCTGAATATTGCTAGGATTGTGCTGTCAGTAAACCTTTTCTTTTGTGATAGTTAGGATTGTGGATTTGGACGTGTTGATGTCTTCCCTGGAATCAGGGTTGTACTTGTTCTCCTCAACTGTAATTATGTGTTGTTGGCTGTGATATTACAGTTGCAGTAACCGTTGTAGTGTTCATTATAGACTGATTGTGTTTTTCCATAATTTTTACATCTGTTCTTTATGTCCTTGGCTACACATATGAACTTCTAGTTGACTAAGATCAATTTCTTAAAAAAATGTTTGTTGTTACTTTCTGGTTCATAATGTCTCACATTTGATTAAGTTTATGAGTGCTTGGGGTTTATTTGGTCCGACAACTGCAGAGACGTTAGTGGAAAAGATTGGAATTCTCACTTATATCATTCCAACCATTTTTAAAAATTGAATATATTTGTTGTATTTGTTATCTATATCTGTGAATAGATATGAACATTAGAAGTTTAATTCCTCTTTTAGTGCTTTCAATTGGTATTTATAAGTAGAAGCTTATTATATTTTATAAATATCTATGTGCGTGTGTAGCTATCATTGTACTTTCATAGTTTCGTATAACTTTATATTGTATTGATATAAAATCGTCACTCTATCATTTTTACTGATTTTTTGGCTGTTGATAGTTTTGGGGGGACTTTATGTGTTCTTTGAGTACATTCTTCATTCCATCTTTTGACTTTTCCGTCTTTATGACTTTCTGGTGCCTTTTGCCAAGTGCGTCTTATCTTTATCTATTCTTGAGTGTTTGAAGGTGATTGTGCTAATAATACCTCCAGTTTTAATGGGGATGATATACTATTACCTTAATACGCGCCTTTGCTGTCTTCTTTTGAGATTGTCCATTTTATTGAAAAGAAAGACAAGTTTACTGTTAGCTTTCTAACAAATATATGTATAACATTTTTTCCCTTTACTTTTAAATTGCAGTCATTCTGGATGGACAATTTGACAAGAGAAGAGCAGAATAAGGAATTCATTCCTTTAGATGGTAATTCTGTGCCTCTGTATGATCGTGGATATGCTTTGGGTTTGACATCTGCTGATGGGTCAACAAGTAATGTGGAGGGGTATATACTTTTACTATATAATATTTTAGATGAAACTGTGGGTGCACTTACCTTTCCAATTCTAAATGGGTACCTAGTGACCATACAGACATCAGAAATAATGATATTGACAGTGGATTTTTTATCTTGACCATTGGTTATATTTTGAAAATTTGTTTTTTAATAGAGCTAATCTCACCTAGTAGAATAAGATTTATTGTTGTTGTTGACCATCGGAAATATCCTTAATTCTTAATTTTATCTGTTTCTTGGCAATCCCATGCTGTGATATTGCACTGTATATACATTTTTTTTGTCTTTCTGGATTAGAATTTATAATGCTGCTAATAAGTGTTCCTATTTATTTATGAATCCACTATCTATTTGTGAACAATATATATTATTAGATTCCATCAGAATATTGTGCCTTTTTTCATAATACTTTTTTTTTTCTTTTCTATATATATTTTAGTGGTTTGGAGATTGTTGATACTGCTGCCCGGTGTTTCAATTGTGGTTCCTACAATCATTCTTTGAGAGAATGTCCTAGGCCTCGTGATAATGTTGCTGTCAGTAGTGCCCGTAAGCAACACAAGTCCAAACGAAACCAGAATTCTGCTTCCCGCAACCCTACTCGATATTATCAAAATACACCAGCAGGAAAGTATGATGGTTTGAGGCCAGGAGCTCTTGATGCTGAAACACGCCAACTCTTGGGCTTAGGGGTAAGAACTGTTATTCAAAATACTGTTTGGACTTTGGTTTTAATTGTTAAAACTTAAAATACTTAATAGATAGTTAGGTCCTTATGCATCAACTGCCCTAGTATTACTGTGGTTACTTTGCTGAAAAATGTAAACTGTGATATGCTCCCTCTCATACGTTGCAATATTCATACTTTTTTCCATCCAAATTATTGTCTGGTAGTAGCGCTATAGCTCTCTCAGTAAGTAGGCCAAATACGATATCTGCTACATTTGCCATGTTGCCAGAGGTCTTCAAATAAATATGAGTTGTATGATAAGCAGGCAACACTTATAATTTAAAGTTGAAATGCCATATTGTTTAACAGTGCTGTGCCATGGTTCACATCCTGTCTTCACTTGCATATTTGCTGTCCCCTTGGCCTTCTCTTTTAGTTTATATCATGTCATATCTTTAGCATCTCTTTATTTGAGATTATTACTTTTAAAGCTTTTGGCATCGTTGAATTTCTCATGCATGCGATATTTTCCCCTTGAAATGGTGTGATATCAAGTATAAATTTAAAGTTATGTCGCTTACATTATAGGCTGTAAAGAAGAAGTTTTTTTTTTGGCTTTTGGAAGATAGACAAATAGTATTTATAGCTTCTAATTATACTTGTCGTGTAGTATAACTCTAGGTTGGAGATTTCTGGTGTCATGGGGGAATTCCTTCATTCTCCTATTTTGTGTGGGTTTGTGAAATAAAAAAGTCTGCTAATATGCAGGAGCTCGATCCACCACCTTGGCTTAACAGAATGCGAGAAGTGGGATATCCACCAGGATATTTAGGTAAACTGGATTTCATGGGACTCCATTTTATCTGTTGTTTAAGGTTAATTTTTTATTATTTGGATTTTGATGAACTCTCCTCAATGGAAATCATATGTTTGATTCTAGTACTACAATTATTGTTAACCAAGGAAAAAAATTCGTGGTAAAAATAAGATACTAGAAAAACACTGAAAAGAAAGATCAATAACTATAGGATCCTCATCTTGGTCAATTTTGTAGAACTACCCATGGTAAGCCGATGATAGAAATAATCAAAAAAATAAAATAAAGTTTTCACATACCCATATGGTGGTTATTGGATATTGTAAGGAGCAGTTAGCCATCAGGGTAGTTATAATCCATTATTTCAGCAACATAATTTGTTCTTTTGATATATATATATATATAGACAAACAATTTTTCCTTTCTTTTTTTATCTCTTTCCAGTGTTTTTAACTTGGAAATGCTCATAGCTCTTGTTTTGGAATTTTAGATGTAGATGATGAGCCATCTGGCATTATGATATATGTTGATGGAGAAAGCGCAGAACAGGAGGATGGGGAAATTATTGAAGTAGATTATTCTAAACCAAAAAGGAAAATGACTGTTAAGTTTCCAGGAATAAACGCTCCTATTCCTGAAAATGCTGATGAAATATTGTGGGCTGCTGGACCGTCAAATGCATATCCTTCCAGGAACAGGCTACAGCATAGATTGAATTATTCTACAGATCATGCCAGCAGAGGACACTATCGCGAGCAGAGGATGTCAAGGGATTATAGGGACGATGGTCCTCCAGGGGATTCATATCGCGAGCCAAGGTCAACAAGGGATTATAAGGATGATGGTCCTCCTGGGGATCCATACCATGAGCCAAGGTTGTCCAGGGATTATAGGGATGATGGACCTTCTGGGGATCCATATCGTGAGCCGAGGTTGTCAAGAGTTTATCGGGATGATGGTCCTCCTGGGGACCCATATCGTGAGGAGAGGTTGTCAAGGGATTATAGGGACGATGGTCCTCCAGGGGACCCAGAATATGCTTCATCCAAGTATAGTTTCCATCCCAGGTATGATAGCTATGATTCTAAACATAATCCTCGTGATTCACAATCAGACCGAAGTAGGAGAAGTAGTTTGGATGATGAAGGATACCGAAAATCTCGATCCTTCCATTCTTTGTATTACTCAGATTCCAGATAGGATTCTTTCAACTCATGATCTAGATAAAGGCCGACCGGGAAATCTGGAATCCTGAAAGCCAGAATGAGAGAGACCCAGATCACACATCTCAATTCTAGAGCAGGAGATTAGACGGCCATTGCCATCATGGGGATCATATTGGTAGCCTATGAAGATATCTTTCTGCTAGTTGAACATGGAGATGGTTTAGGTCTGTATAAAATTCTAGGAAGTTAGCCATGATCTGTAAACTAACCAGCAACCTGTGTTGGGGTTTCATCTTGAAGGCTTAAAGTCATCTCAGGGTAATGGATTACCTGTATGTTGTATTATCTGCTGTAGTTCTCCTAGAGTCATTTGTTTCCTATGAGGCCATGGGGGGTTTGACAGTAAGGTTTTCATTCGTCATCATAGAATTGCTTCAGTTCAAAATGGAAATACTAGAATGCGATTGTATTTTGATGGCTTCAGTAATTTGTGAAACTAGAGAGATTCATGATATCTTCTGTAATTTTTTTATTTTATTTTATTTTATTTTTTATTTGCACCTAAATACCCTCAAAGACCTCTGCAGAACATAAGTAACTAATAATTTTGAAGTTTCCAATTCAAGAATTTCCATTGTGATGGTTGTGGACCTCTGGACCTTGTACAATTTTGTTTTTTATGAATTTGTTAGAGGGAATTTTTCAAGTGTGATGTCTTAGGGATGTCAATGATTGGAGACATTAGAGGATTTCCTGTTTAGGGCAATGATTGAAAAAAAAAAAATTCAATAGGGATCGGAGTGGTATGGGGGAAATTTTTTTGACGGAATCGGGAATAGGAACCATCTTATCTTTCCTTTGCCACGCTTATAATGTACTATTATGAAATTAAATCTTTTTTTAATTTTTTTTTATAATCATTGATTATCATTGAGAATGGTATACGGTTTCTTTTTTAAAAGAAAAAATGCTGAAAACTTTAGAAGCCATGGAAACTCGTGTTAAAAGAAACATTTCAACTTTAGTA
Source organism: Bauhinia variegata (assembly GCA_022379115.2). Lineage (NCBI taxonomy): Eukaryota > Viridiplantae > Streptophyta > Magnoliopsida > Fabales > Fabaceae > Bauhinia > Bauhinia variegata. The sequence goes on along the minus strand of CM039428.1, from coordinate 16,860,146 downwards.
TTCCTTTCATTTCAAAATATGTACAAGTAAAATTTATCATAACTAGAATAAATTATGTTAACCATTTTAAAAATAAAATAATTGATATAAGAAAATATAAATAATCTCTTATCAAAAATCATTGACCAAAAAAATAAAAATGTAACAATAATTGTAATAATTTATTCAAAAGTATCCCTAATTTGAGTTCCCTAACTATGATTATAATTATAATTATCTAAGTAAAATGCCTAATGTATTGCTGCTAACGACGGCGTTTAGTGCTTGTTGAGAATCAGATGAACGCGCGGCGTTTAGCTAACCGACTCTTATCTTTCAATTTTTTCTTTTCCTTTTTGGTTTTCTTCCGTAGCAAGAAAGCCCAACACAACAGTCAACGCAAGCGGCAAATAGAACTTTTGTCGTTTTAGTTAACCTTCGGATCCTGAAACCCAGAGTAGAGTTGCCGTGTTTCTCCTATTCTATTACCCGCCCAGTTTGGTGCTATAAAAGGAAATTTACCTACGAATTCCGAAGGGTAAACCAACAGATACAGAGACACACAGAGTGGCCCACCACCTCGGAACGTTTTCGAAGTTCGACAGCGACAATTCAGAAAAAGGCCAAAAAGAACACAGCGTCAGAGAGTTTTTCTGCTAAGATTAGGTCACTTTCGCTGCCGTTTTTCCTTTACCTTGAAACCCTTGTCCTCTTTTTTCCCCCTTTTCTTAGGTTTTTGTTTTCGCAATTGTTTGTTTCGCGCGCTGTCTCCAGCTATCTTCGCGGTTTTACCTTTCGACCGAAAATTTGACTTTGCAGCTTGCAATTTCTTTTTTATTTCCTTTTGGGCGATTGTCTTGATCGAGTTCTGGTTAAACCCTTACGTGTGTCAATTGGGAACTGTTTTTATTATCTTATATTGAATTCGAATGGGGAAAATTGTTTTCTTCTGAAGTTGATTGTGATCTCGGTTTTAGCTCTTGACGGGACAATGCTGGTTGAAGTAATTGAATTATGGGTTTCAGTGTAACAACTTCTGTTGTGAATTGGGTTAAGCGATTTAAATAAACTAAGTTGAGCTGTCAAGGGAGAGAATAAAGTTATAAGAAGAAAAGAAAGAAGCAGATGGTACTCATTTTGACTTGGATTACGTTTTCTTAAGTTCATATGTTATTTTAATTTCAACGGTCTGTTTAATATGATGAGCATATGGAATTGTATTGTTGAAACAGAAGCTGGTGTAGTTAGTTGAGGCCTTTATTGACTTGGAGCAATGCTATTATAAAATAAAGAAAATTTTTGATAATTCAGTGATAGTTCATTGATTAGAAAGAACTCAATAAGTTAAAACAGAATAGGTAGTTATTTTTACTCAACAATTTTGGACTGCATGTAATGAATATGTTTTTCACTGAGATATTAGAGGCATTCCAATCTAATTAGCATATGGCTTTTGGTGTTAATATAGGGGCGATATGAAGAATTTATTACATCATATTTTCTTTTTCAAAGTGGATGACAATGTCACAATATATGTTTATGTCATCTCCTAAAAACTGTTCTTATGCAGGTCTAGTTATGTACCTAACAAGGACTTGACAAGTGGAGCTCCTTCCCTTACTGGGTATAGTCAAATTTTATTCCCATTGTAAGTTAATGATCTCTGTATACATAAAGAATAAATTGTTCCTTGGAAACCAATTTAGACTACACTGAACAAGTTGGAAAGACTTCTCCCTGCCATTTTTGATATATGATTCCTAAAAGTTGAGTATGTCCATCATAGCATTGTAGCATCACCTAACTAGTAACAAACATTACAATCACTAAATCGTCAGTTTGAACTAATTGTCTCTATATCCGAATCTTCATTCCAGATAGGTCTTTAACTGCCATTGATTGCATTTCATGATTTTACACATTTATCATGTTTGGATGGTATCCAGCATAAATATATAATTTCTTGTCCTTTACTGTCTATCTTTCCTGCCTGTGCAGCGCTTGCTAGTTGCAATATCTAAAAATAGTATGGAACTATTGAGAATAGTTTCACTTCAACTAGCACTGAACAATTTTCAATATCATCTTGGTAAAAAAGTAGTCCAAGATTACCTCATAATATCTAACATAAAATACGTGTATAATAATGCTATTCATATGGCTATTTAGTCTTCTTCATATGTGTACAGCAACAATCATTACTAATAGCTATTCTTCTTGGTCTTAGTATGTCTTTGATGTAAAATGAGAAATTTTAACTTCTGATTGTCCAATTTTGTCATTGTTATGAAATCATACCAGGAACTTAGATGTGATCTTGTCTAAATATTGATTATCAACTATTTTTGGATGGCTTGTAATGCCTGCAGAATGAATAATACCTGATGAAGCAGTAAGATGCATGCAAAGGGTTATACACTGGGTTATAGCCGTGGTGATTCACCCAAATATTCTTCATCAAATATCCCAATCCTACCCCTGGTGGGATATTCTGATTTAAGCCATCCATATGTAACAAAACAAGCTGGTTTCTCCACAGACTGGCGCAAGCATCCAGGAGTCAGTTATATTCGCAATTTGACTAGAAATAAAATGTAAGTTATGTTACTTGTTATATGCATGCAATTGTTTTCATTAACCAGCACTTATATGATTTTTATCTCAAAGATAACTGTAAATTTGTGTAGATATGTTGAAATAAATTGTGGGATTGAATTGAGACTAATCAAATTTTACTTCAGTGCTGAAATTCTCAGTACCAGTATTAGTTGTGGGCAAGTGCAGCAGGCATCTGATATTGTGGCTATTCTAGAACATCAGCTCTTTATTGATGCCGCTTCTGAGGTTTGTTTCTGTTTTCCTGATAAAATTAATGGAAAGACCATATATAAGTTGTATGGAATTTGGAGGATTAAAATTAATTGATGATTTCAATAAAATTGTAGGATGAGTATATGAACCAGGAGACATTGGTACAACGATTGCAAACTCAACTGCATCATAAGTTGCTTGGAACAAAAAACAGTCATCAAGTTGATAGCTCTCTGACTGTGCAATCTTCTGGATTATCGAATGATTGTTATGTAAAAAAACCAGGGGTTGCTTTTCAGAACATGGTAGATGCTAGGATCAATTCCACTAATCACTGCACCATGACAGAAAACAGTACTTATAAATATGGCTTTCGAAAAGGGGGCCTATCTCACCCTTTTGTTGCTCATGAGATAGTTTCTGCTGATGAGAGTTCATCAATCACTACATGCACTGATATAGATGGATTTTCTAATTTTGGTGGTTCTGGTGGCTTAAGCAATGTGGAAAGTAGCTCACAATCATTTGGTTCCCATTTTCAGCAGCCACATGTGGATGATGGTACGCAATATTGGTGTTCATGATTTCTTCCTAAGTTTCAATCAGGAAATTTTGGCGTAATTAGTATTGTCTTCCTATACACTTATATTTAATTTTATCTTTTCTGTAATTATTTCTTATTTTTAATAATTATTTTACCCACTGGACTGACTACCTTTGCAGCGGAAATGGATCTGATAAAATATAGAGGTCTTTCGGGCAGTAGCCAGAAAAATAAATCTGTGGCTTTGCAGACTACAGTGGGAAAGTTCTCACAGTCTGAATCTTTAGATTCATTGATCCCTCAACATTCTCTGACTGAAATTTCTGAAGTTTCTAATCATTTTCCAACCATGAGCTCTAGCTGCCATAGTTCACATCTTCAGGATTTACAGCAACATCAACTAAAGAAGTTTGATATTCGACAGAACTATATTCAACAGAACTCCAAGCATTTGAGGCACCTATATCAGCATTGTGATAACACGTTTATGGCCCAGTCAAGATATGAACCTTGCCATCAAAAACTGGGAAAAAAAACATTTAAGCAGGATCAGCTTCTTTCCAGACATTCAAATAGTGATCAACAATTTGCTTTGGGAAGTTCTGCTTTTCTTAATGGTTCAAGTGGATCTCCCAGTGTCAATTCATGTGGTAGTTCCCAAGTTTATGCTGAATACAAGATCTTGATGGCATATTTCCGCTTCAAGAATTTGAACAATCTTCCAGGGAATAATCAAATTTCCTTCATTAGATATCTGCATTCAAAAGTCTGTGCTAATGGGATTTGTGCTTGTGAACAATATTCTTCGCTGGTATTGCATTTTGATAATTGCCAAAGTGATGATTGCCATATGTGCTGGCCTATAAAACTGTTATGTTTCACCGAAAATATTGGGAATGATTTGGAATTTTCAGATAGCATTTCTGCTATAAGAGATTATGGTGAATGCTTTGGTAATTCTGCAGGCATGCTACAACCTACAAAACGACAAAAAATGGAACCTTCTTTTGGTATCTCTGCAGTCAATAATGAAGTTTCTGATCCATTGGCTCCCAAGATGGCTAAATCTCATTCTCTTGAAGGTCTTTCTGAATTGCATCAACAGCCAGAATCTTCTCTCTCCATTTATTCTGAAGTTACAGAAAATAATGTGGAACAATTTACAAGTCCAATGCTAGATTCTGCATGCATTAGTGGGATGCGCAACAGCTTGGTTGATGACACATTTGAACAGACTTTTGAGAGTGAGACTATTCTTTCTGAACATGTAGAAGGGGTTCATACATCAGAGGAGTTACACCCCAAAAGTCTTAATGTGAAAAACGGAAACTTACAGGAAATGGTTAGTGGATTGAATTCCAGTGTGCATCCTCTCCCAAGTGATCCTAGTAATGATATCAAGGAGTTACAAAGCAGAATTGGGTTTGACCAGACCCAGAAAGAAACTACAGAGAAAGAAGCTGATCTAGAGAAAGTGGCAAAGTTCTCAAATCCAAAAAGAAATCGTGTTTCCTTGGCTGAAAGTTTCACATGTGATCAAATAAGGGAACATATTATGAGTCTTCAGCAGCCATTTGGCCAGGCTAGTATACCATTATTGAGTGTTGCCATTAACTTGATTAGTTGGGTTCTACTTTTTATGTTAGTTTCTTTTAGATTTTTCAAATTATCTTTGCATTATTTATTTTTAAACTTCAAATGGCTGTTGCATTAACTGGTTAAAGAATAGAATATAAAGGAGATAAACTTTCTCTTACTTATATTAGCTTCCTACATCACTTCGTTCAGTCCTTGGCTTTCTTATATGCACTTTTTAAAAGAATTTGCACCTATGCCTGTGTGTTTGGTAAATTCCATGTATACATGCATACACATACAACTTAATTACTAGGATATAATATACAACTATTACTAAGCCTTCGCTTAATAGTTAAGCTGTTGGGTTGAAATGGTTTTTGGCATGGTATTAGAGCCTTTTTGACCTAACGGTTAGGAGATCAATTCCATCCATTTTCACTTTGTGAATTAAATCAAAATTTCAGCACATGGTATTGGTGGGCCTATGTTTTGTTTACACTTTAAGCCCAAAGGGCTTTCACGTGTGGGGTGTGTTAGATATAATTTAAAACCATTTCTAGTCTTCACCTAGTAGTTTAATCTTTAGGGTTTAAATGGTTCTTGACATCAACAAGTGCATAAAGCCCTTTCTATCCATGTGGTTTCTTCTCTTCCTGTCAAGGTTACATTCTTGTGTTGTTCTTTTTCAAACATGATGCTGATACCATAAAATCATACCTATAGAGATGCAACTGCGTTTTACTGTGGCAATGTTAATTGTAAAGCACAGTCGACATTAATCATGTTCAAAGTTGGTTGAGAAGCTTTCAGAACTTGCCCCTTGCTTCTCTAAATTTGTGTTTATGGTGTGACTATAATTTTGCGTTGTCTAAAACTTGTTATTGAGTGTTACAAGCTTATACATACTGTTGCTTCTGTGAAACAGAGTACCTCTGGGGGAGAAAGGGGAATTGATGTCAACTCATGCCAACTATGTGCAGACGTTAAGCTTGTATTTGCACCAGTGCCAATCTATTGCTTATGCTGTGGCACTCACATCAAGAGAAATGCACACTATTACTGCCGAAGAGCAGAAGAATTTGATACACAATATTGTTTTTGCACATCTTGCCATAGGGCTTCTCGAGGCGCTTATATAACATTCAATGGGATATCTATTGCCAAGACCATGCTTGAGAGAAAGAGAAATGATGAGTTAATTGAGGAATGGGTGAGTCAAGTCGATATATTTTATGATTGTGCTTTATATTAAGAATTATAAACTAAGAATTTATTATTGTTCTATCCTTTAGTGGGTTCAATGTGATAAATGTGAAAGATGGCAACATCAGATATGTGCACTCTTCAACAACAATAGAGATTTGGAAGGCAATGCTGAGTATGTGTGTCCAAGATGCTGTTTAGAAGAAATTAATAATGGACTTCGAATGCCTTTGCCAGAGTCTGCTACTTTTGGTGCTAAGGACTTGCCAAGGACCTTGCTTAGTAACCATATAGAACAAAGACTTTTCAAGCGTCTCAAGCAAGAGAGAATTGACCGGGCAAATGTGGAAGGAAAGAATGTTGATGAGGTAACATGCAGACTACCGTGTAGTTTGGTTATGATTGTTGCATTGCACGTTTGATGTCTTTAGTATTTACAAGTACTTCTTTACTTTTACCTGTACTGTTAAAATAGTTATCTCTTGCACTAGTATGATATTGTTTTTCTCCTATTCATAGCTGTTTGTCCTTGATCTCTTTTTATCTTTAAAATATGTTTATATGAATTTGAATTACCAGGTTCCACAAGCAGAAAATCTTGCTGTTAGAGTAGTATTATCTGTGGACAAACAGCTGAAAGTGAAGAAGCAGTTTCTGGACATCTTTTGTGAAGAGAACTATCCTGCTGAGTTCCCTTATAGATCAAAAGTAAGTTTAGAGGTTGATCTGTTAACAAACCTACTTCTATTTGATTCTCCATGATTAGACTCTACCAGTGTCATCACTGGTTGTTTCTGTATTTTTGGAAGTGACAGCTTTACTTTCTGCTTCAGGTGATTCTTTTGTTTCAGAAGATTGAAGGAGTAGATGTATGCCTTTTTGCAATGTATGTACAAGAGTTTGGTGCAGAATGTGGCAATCCTAATCAACGTAGTTTGTATATATCATACCTTGATTCTGTAAAGTATTTTAGGCCTCAAAGACAGACTGTGACTGGTGAAGCTCTCCGTACTTTTGTTTACCATCAAATATTGGTGGGTTGTTTACAAATTCCTTTGCTAATTTCTTGCGCCCCTTTTTTGTTCTAAGACTACATTTTACCTAACTTAATATATTGAGTAATTAAACTCTCACACTGATCACTGACTTGCTCCACTCGTTCCTTGTATGTGTTGCTTTTGTCATTCTCAGATTGGATACCTTGATTTTTGCAAGAAACGAGGTTTCACAACTTGCTACATATGGGCCTGTCCTCCTTTGAAGGGAGAAGATTATGTACTATATTGCCATCCTGAGTCACAGAAAACTCCAAAAAATGACAAACTGCGGCAATGGTACCTCACTCTTCCTCTCTCTGTGTGTTTGTGTGTTGGGGCGGGGAAGGGTCACGTGCACCCGTTGCAGTGCACCCACATTTTCACTCACATCATGTGCTTATATATTCATTAGACATATAAACTAGCATAGCTTGGGGACTATCATACTAATAAAGAGTACATCGCTTCTGTATGTATCTCCCTTGCTTTGGGAAACTTAGCCCTGTCTTGTGTAAACAAAGTATATTCTGTGTTCAATTTATACAGGTACCAATCAATGCTAAGAAAGGCTGCCAAAGAAAATATTGTTGTTGGTTTTACTAATATATATGATCGATTCTTTGTTCCTACTGGAAAAACTGACTCCAAGGTCTCAGCCGCTCACTTGCCATATTTTGATGGAGATTACTGGTCCGGTGCTGCTATGGATCTAATCAGGAGGATTGAACAAGGGAATGGAGGAGAATATCAGAAAAAGGTGAAAAAAATCATGACAAAAAGAACTTTAAAGGCCATGGGACATACAAATCCTTCTGAAGGCATTGCCAGGGATATTCTTGTTATGCAAAAGGTGAGTCTACCTTCTCTTCCACCCTTAATCATCTGTTATAGTTATTGAGGGGTGAATCTCTAGATGAAGCATCTTAGAAAGAAAAAGCATTAAAATGTTCTGTGATTAAATGATTTGTGACTGAGAGAATTTGAACTGGTCATCAAATGAGATGCTCAGTGGCTTTCAGTAACAAAATGAAGCATATTTGGTCCAGCAACTAAAACATCTAATGCTAATGTTTTATGTGGAGGTATACTGAAAGTTAAGTTGAGGCTTCAAAGGAAAAGGAAATTAGAGAAATATTCAGGGGGATTAACTTGTGACTTCCCCGATATAAAAAGCTGCATGCTGCTATTTGTTTTTAAAGCATTATTCTCTGTGTTATTTTATTTATGCAGATTTTAACTCATTCCATTTTGTTCCTTTTGGAGGGTGGGCCAGAGTATCGCTGTTAGCAATAGAGCAAGTGAAAGTATATGGGCTTGAGCTTTAGTTTTCAGAGAAGATGATCACTTTCTATGATCAGATGATGGTTTTGGTAATAATTTGGCGGTTAATTCTTATAGGGCTAATTCAATTATCATATGGTCCACGAACTAAGTCTTAGCTTGGCTAGTATTTGAAATGAGGTGTATGGGAAAACGTGTCAAGGCCCTCTAAGAAAGTCTGAAAAATTAATGCTATTTGAGTTTTCAGCTTTTTGGATATGCAGCGCTTTGTGCTGCTTTTCACTGTTAATTATGTTCCATCCTCAACTACTCCCTTAAAGGAGATTACGACCGAAGGTGTTGGAAATTCCCCTTGATTGATCCTCCCATTTTATTCCCCTTGATTGATGAAACCGTTCTTGCCCAATTATTTCAAAATTTCCTCAATAGAAGTCTTGATTCCTCATCGTGAAATATTAAGAAATCCATGATGCTTTGCTTTTCCAACCCAATTAATTGCTGCTGCTAACCTTTCTTCTCTCACTATTCAAAACAAGACTTACATTTACAAATTTTGAAAAATTTTAATTATAAAGTTCTTTTAACTAATCATCAATACAGAATAGAGAATTGATTTTTAGTCTCAAGTTTCAATGAGCAATTAAATTATCAAAATAAAGTTCTGAATTTAGTTCCATTCTCTGAATTTGTTCATGGAGAAAAAGAATTCTCCATGCAACCTAGGAAGACATGTAATCAGGACAGAGAGCCCTACTTTGGATAACAGTCACAGATATTGATGAAAATGTTTGAAAGATTTAGCAATGAAACCTAAGAAGTGAATAATTTACAAAGGCAGCATAACTGACAGAGATCACTGCTGCCGTGATATATTATTCTATTACATACTTCACAATCTTCGAATCTGTATCTGTTCCTGTATGCTGAATTTTTTGTTTGGCTTTCCAGAGTGATAGTAGGACTCTTCCGCATGTTTCCTATTAGTCTTTCCTTTATTATTATGGTACATTTACCCAGCTGAAACATGGTCCACCTGATCTATTGAGATATGTCCATTCATGACTGAATGCGATGTTCTTTTATGAGAGTTCAAAGATTTAAGCTATTTACATCGAGGCTTCATATCTTGAAAGTGTAATCTGATTCTCTTTTATTTTATTTTACCCCTTGTTCCATCAGCTTGGCCAAACTATATTACCTGTCAAGGAAGACTTTATGGTAGTCAACTTGCAGTATGCATGCACAGAATGCCATGAAGTGATACTCTCAGGGAAGCGATGGTTTTGCAGTGAGTGTAAGAATTTTCAGCTGTGTGAAAGGTGATGATGACTTAAATGCATTCATATAACGTTGTTTCTCGCCCCTCCCTTTAATTTATCCTAGCTATGCAAGTAATTTTGCTGGTTTTGCTTCTTCTCATTAGAACCTGGCATTGTTAATGACTGTTATGACAGCTGCTTCTTCACTTTCTAATAGCTCCTGTATGTTTACCTTTAACAACAAGACTAGTAATTGTGATTAAATAAGCCAGTTCTTGTAATTATTAAGGGGAAATTGCTTGGTAGTTAAATTATTGTTGTCAGAATTGTTCCCTGCTTTTCAGTCACCTCTGTACTGCAAGTTGAAACAACCATGTACCTCTTGGTTTCTCTTTCTCTTGATACTCAATGTCTTCTGCATAGCATTATCTACTTTGTTCTTGTTTCATTCCTAGAACTTATTGTAACTTTTGTTCTTTCTTATTAGTGATAAGTAGCATAGGCAACAGGAATAAGAAATAGAATTGCTTATTATCATTATTTGCCTTTTAACATTTCAGATGTCATACGGCTGATATACACACTTCGGCTATTGGGGAGAAGCACACGCTCTGCCAGGTGACTATTTGAACTAAAAGCTAAGTTTAAAAGTTTGGGATGTTAAATATATATTTCATGTAAGATAAAATATATTCTTAATTTTTTTTTTTTTTTCCTTCTAGGTCCTCGTGGATGATATCCCTCTTGATACTAAGGAGGATGATATCATCCTAGATAATGGTCTATTTGAGAATAGGCATAATTTTTTGAGCTTCTGCCAAAAGAGTCATTATCAGTTTGACACACTCCGGCGTGCCAAGCATTCCTCAATCATGATCCTCTATAATCTCAAGAATCCGACACTGCTGCCTGCTGGGAAAATATGTAGCATTTGCTGTCAAGACACAGTGTTTCAACAAAGCTGGCAATGTGAGACCTGCCCACAGTTTACCGTCTGTTCAGCATGCTATAGGGAGAGAGGTGCTTCTTGTCATACACATAGGTTGAGTCAATGTGCTTCAACAGCCCTTTGTGAGACAAGGAACAAAGAGTTAAAGCTAAAGTCGGCACTGGTATGAATATATGACGTATTATAAAGCATATACTAGACTTGGCATCTAATAAGCACACTTGACTGACTGTCCATGTAATGGATTGCGCAGACCCGGAAATTGCTCGAAGTTTTAAAGCATGCCTCTCAATGTCATTCGACCAGAAGTCAACCATGCTCTTATCCGAACTGTCTTCAAATCAAAAAGCTGTTCTGCCATGCCAGTAGGTGTACTGTTCGAGCTGCCGGTGGTTGCCAACACTGTAAGAAGGCATGGTTGGGACTAAGCATGCACTCAAGGAATTGTAGAGATTCAAACTGTCTCATCCCCCGTTGCATGTGTGTTCCTTTCCTAGTTCACTTGTTTTAAGATTGTTGCTAATTCATTAACATAGCCATTCCTTGACTCATTTATGTTGAATTTTGCAGGGATCTGAAAAAGCATGCAGAATGGATAGCAATGCAATCTGAATCTCGGCGAAGAGCTGCAGTTGCAGAATCTGTGAGGGGGAAGCAATAGTGCTTTCTGGGAATTGGTTGATTCCTCTAATGTATATAGAATGGAATTGCCATCAACAGTAGGCCAGTGTGCAGGTTGGAAAATGTCTAGGCAAATGTACAGGGAGAAGCTTGTGGAGATGGAAAAATTTTGAAGTTTTCCATGGATTAAGGTAATAATAGAAATCATTTAGTAATAAAAGAGGGACATGGTTTCAGAAATTTTAAATTTTGCTAACTATGCAGGCAGCAAGGTTCTTAGGTTGTTGGTCTGATAAGGGTATATGTAATTTTGGAACAGTGATATTAGGTTGTTCGTGTGTAGGAATAGTGTGCAAACTCTGCTGTCATAGAAGAGAACAAATTGTCATGACTTACGATGCCCTCCTGATCAGTTACGGGAAAAGGGGATTCTTAATGTTAAAATTCCAATTATTATTTGTTTTACTTTCAACAAATTTTGATACATCATAAAGTTTTTTTTTTTTTTTGGTCTCATTTATTTCTCTTTTTTAGTGGGATGGAACATAAAACACCTTACAAGACAATGGGACATCTTTGGCTGTCAGCATATCATGAGTTTTTCCTTTTCAGCAATAACTTTTCGTTGGGGTAAACAATGGGATAAATACACACACAAAAATCACTTTTTAGGTACAAGTATTTTGATACAATCAATTTCCACAAGGGGCACACCAAAAATTCCAGTCTTTCTAAACTAGGAACTTCTACATAAAACCTAAATTGTCGGGAAATAACAGTGGGCCCCAAAATCCATGACCCTAAGTAAAAGAAGGAAATTCAATCACCCCCACTTGAGTACTTTCCGTGGTTATATGATATCTATGCTCCAATTGTCAATACAAACTACTATCCATCAGGTAACTTGAGCCTAAATTTGTTTGACAAGGCCTTAGAATTACGTAGTTAAAAAGTTCCAAAGCTTCTTGCCTATTGAAACTTCACCAGGATGCTCATATTCTTCATCATCATTCTGATCATCAGTGCCATCAGCAACTTCACCGCGAGATTCACTCATGTACTCAGCATCATTCTCATCCTCAGGACTGTCAGGTTTTCCATTCACCTCCTCACTCAAGGCCATATTATTGGCTACGTTATTCGTTGTATCGCCATAGCCGTCGTGGACCTCGACAATTTTGTCAGACTGCCACAAATTAAAAAAAAAAAAATGCCATTTCAGACCAGATAGAAACCTGGGGATGATTCAAATATGTATGCTCATATGAAGAATGAACTCATGCACGGTGAGAGAAAGGGAATGAAAATGGGAGAAAGGAGAGCTTTTAACATTCCTAATCATCTAACAAAAATCCCAAACTTTCAAGAGTGTAAGAATTAACAAAACAGACAAACAGTACCACAAAATTGATGCGAAATTAGGCTACAAAAATTATGAAAAGTAGGGCATGCATAAAATGCCAGATTAGACTCACCTGTACATTTTGTGTGCTTGCACCATTCTCATTAGTATGACTTCCATCCTCTGTATGTTTTATACGATCCACCTGTCCCTCAATCTTTTTTCTACCACCAGGCAAGGTTCTAGCAGATGCAGCTGGTGCTCCACTACAACAATTTAGCACAACCCACATGTAAATAGAGAAAAATAGCCAACAAAACAATTCATCACTATTAATACATAAATGTAAACTGTTGATCAGGATTAGCAAAAGTATCCATTGAAGCAGTTTTAAACGTCAAGATCAACTTTTTTAAGACCAGTGAGACTACATATATTTGCATCAAAAGTCAAGCCTCAATATTCCATAAGGCCAATACACTAAAAAAGTCCTTACAAGATAAATTAAATAATCACGTAGTTGTAGGCGATCAAGCCTTTTTTTTTTTTTTTCCTTCATTTTCCCATCTTTTCCTTTTAAGCAAACTGGATAAGGTCATATTAGCTCAGGGTAAATAATTTGCTGCTACATAAATCATGAGACAAACTTAAGTACTTACACTTTGGGTCGCCTCAGATTATATCTTGCTTCACCAGCAGTTTGTAAAGAAGGAGCAGCCTTTTGCCGTCTCCTCTTGCATTTCCCAGTTATTTCACTATCAGAATGTCCTTCGGTGGTATCGCCATGCTCACTCGTCGTAATTTGAGAAGTCTGAACATGGTTTCGCTTCCGCACATTTGGCAATCGTTTACTGGGTTGACCCGGACTTTCAGAATTCATATTGGCAGAATCCCCAGCATCCCCATTTGGATACTGAGTCTCACCATCAACAGGTTCATCAAGTATAGCCTTTGCATCTTTGACAGCTGCTTTAATAGTACGTGTACGTGTTATCCTTGACCTTCCTCTTCCCTTGCGATATTTTTGCTGGCCATCCTTCAAATCAGAAGGTTGAGAATATTCCGGAGCTTCTGGTTCTGGTGCCTTACTGTCAATGTTGCTCTGATCATCAGCTGAAGGATCTTGGTCAGCTTCAACATCTCTGAAGTTATTCTCAGATTGGACCCTCCGGACATCAAAAGAATCACTTACAATAGCAAAAGATAGCTCTGCTTCATTTTCATTTTCAGAAATTCTTGGTGAAGTTTCTATTTTAGCATTCTCATTCGATGAAGTAGCCCCATCTCTTAAACTTTTAATATTTTCAGACTCAATCTTTGTCCCTGGGGAGAACCTGAAGATCTTAGTGCACTTCTGCAGCCAAGACATTTTTCCACCAGAACCGGGAGACTGAGAATCAATTGCAGGTGACAAGTTATTCTTTTGGCCCAAAGCCATATTTCTTTCCTGAAGAAAATCATCAGCCAATTTAGGAAGCGAAGGCACCTCTGCATTCTCAATTTTATCTAAGAATTGTAAATCAGACAACACAAATTCAGAGATAATTTCCCCACAGTTCTGGCAATCTCTAAGTTTCTCAACAAACTCAATAAAACGTTGTCTCTCCTCCACAAATTGTAGCCGCTGATCTTTAAACTTCCTATTAAGGTCAACAAGCTCCTCGATGTCCTTCCGCATTTCAAACCGTTGACTTTCAAGATGCTTTTTATCCTCATCAGCTTCTTGTTTCTCCTTTTCTAGTTTTTTCCTTTGAAGTTTCATTTCCTCCATTTCTCTACCAGCTACTTCTCTCAAGTAATTAATATTATCTAATTCCCTCTCTCTTTCTTCTTCAAATGACTTCCTTCTCTCCAGCAAGTCCTTCTCCTTCTGCTCCAGCTGATTCTGAATATCAGCTTCAAGTTCTCTTTTCCGAACCTCAAAATCCAGAAGCATTTGGTTTCTCTCACTTTGAACTTTTTCAGCTAGGTCTGACTTTTCAACCTCCATTTGACTGGCAAATGATTCTTTAGCCAGCTTAAGAGCTTCTAGTTCCCTTTGTACATAATCCTGTGTGGTCCGCTTCTCGTTCTTCAACTTTTCTTCTTCAAATTGTTTTAGTCTAGATATTTCTTCCTTCTGTTCATTAACATCTTTCAGTTCTGTCTCAACAGCTGCTCTTTTTAGATCCAGCTCATCCCATTCTCTTTCAAAAGCCTCTTTTTGCTGCATCAGATCATCAGCTTCCTTCAGAAGCTGCTCTTTCTGGACCCTGTACTGTTCAATTTCATGTTTTAATTCTGACTGCAATCGCACATAGTCTGACCTCTCCACCTCAGTAACTTTAAGCTGATTGGTTTCTTCACGAATCTTGAGAAGTTCTTCTTCATTGGTAGCCCTTATCTTCTCCACTTCAGCCTTAAGACTAAGCAATTTCTCTCTTTCACTCTCATTTTGTCCTTTCTCTTTTTCCAAGTTCTTCTCCTCAGATTTAATTGACTTCTCCCTTTCCTTCAAAGCTTTTGATTTCAATTCTAACTCTTTTTCTTTCTCCTTAAGCTTATCTTTTTTCTTTTCCAATGCCTGCTCACGTTTTCCTAATTTCTCCTCCATGTGATTGATTTCAGCTTCTTTCTTTTCTACATCAACCAATCTATTCTTCAATCCATCTTCAAAAGATTTTCTCTTTTCATCCAGCTCCACCTCAAACTCCTTCTTTTTCACATCAAGAATAGCATTGTGTTCATCAAGAAGCTTCTGAATCTCAGCCTGCAGGAAGCCCAAATGTCCATCCAGAACCCCAAGTTAGAAAAACAACAAATGTGAAATTTAAGTGACCAAAAGTCGCAAAATAGTGAAATAAAATAATTTCAAAAAAAAAAAGAGGAAGAACAAATAAAAGTACTTGGACACACACTAAAAAAGGCAAATGATTAGTCTCCAAAATTTCATAGTAACAAAAATAAAGTTCAATAGCATACATTTTCTCTAGCTATGAGCTTTTCCTCCCATGCTGATAATTCCTTCTCTTTCAAGTCCAAGTTCATTTTCATAGCATCATATTCCTGCAACAGTTAGAGATCCACGCATTAAACATAAAATTACAAGTAACAAAAGTGCTGTTATGCGGTATTACCCAAACAAACAAATAAATAAAATACAGTAGCAACAGTGTCATAGAATCAGAATATTTGCCTTCTCTTTTAGATTTATATCAGCCAGCCTGCTGTTTATATCATCTTCTTTATTTCTCAAGGTTACATGTGCTGCTTCAATGTTCTTCTGTACTTCTTCAAGGCCTTTCTCTTTATCCCTAACTAGTTGGTCATTCTCATTTGCCTTTTGCTCTCTTTCATTGAGAATTTTTTGACCCTTAGCTAGCCTCTCTTCTCCCTCGTGCAGTTTCTTTTCCCATTCTCGCAAGTCCTCCCTCTGCTTAGACAAATTACTCTCATGTGCTTCTCGACTGTCAGAATCAAAAATGATTAGAAAAAGGAGATATGATTTGAACATGTTCAAAAGGTCAACTGATTAAAGAGTTTGACCATTAAAAAAGAGTCAATGGGATAAGGGGTTACTCTGCAATGAAGGATAAACGATCCCTTCGAAGCACAGCTTCCTGAGCCTCCAAGTCATGTGATTTCCTATCAGTTTCTGAATTCTTTCTGCTCAATTCTGCAAGCTTGGCATCAGCAGCACGTAACTTTGCCTCTACTTCCAAAGATTTCTCTTCAACACTAGCAACTAAAGCATTTGCTTCAGCCAATTTTGAATCTGCCGTAAATTTAACCTTTGCATGCTCTGAACGCATTTCTCGCAGAGATTTCTCAAGCTACATAAACAGAATCAAGAATTAGCAAACATTAATTATACTTCAGTGTTATAATAATATTTAAAGCTGAACACTTAATATTTATGTACATATTATCAAGAACAGATGCAAATGTGGATATGTAAAACATAATTTTATACATGAACTTAAATTAAAAGATCTTACATCCAGCACACACTCTTTCTCAACACCCAGGGCCTTCCTCAGATTCTCTTCTCGCTCCTCGACCTCAGAAATAGCAATTAAATGAGCTGCTTTTTCTTGTTCAAGAGCATCCTTCGCTTCTGCAAAGTCTTGACTCAGTTTTTCATACCTGGAGTCCCAATCTTTTTTCTCAATCAAGAGAAGCCCCATGTTGTATTGGTAATCATAAAGCTGCCGAAAAACATAAAATATCAGGTCAAGTCATTCAGAATTAAAAAAAAAAAAATCAACCTGGACAAACTAGAAGACACTTAAAAAACAAATTACAACTATTCATGTGTTTTGCAGAAACACATATATGGTAATGTTGATTAACAAAAGGTTATTACCAAACCATATACCTGTCTTCACTCCCCAACAATAGAAACATAGCAACAAAATTTTGCTTCTCTTAGCATTAATGCCCTCTTAAACCACTCATAAAAAATTCTCAACAGTCAGAAGGACAATCCCAAACCTTCTGGGGAGGAGAAAACACAGGAGACCGGACATTATAAACTCTTAAAAAAATACATAAAATAAAGTCTGCATTAGCTTTAGAGCACAAGAAATACTATTGTCCATATCTAACATTTCAAACATTTTCAGGAAGTAACCATCCTTCAGCAGTTTTAGAATTGCCAGAAGAAAAATAAAATAATAAATGAATTGAGTCCAAAGAAAAATAGACTAATTCATTAATTACACTACCCACAAGTCCACAGTACTCACACAATGTAACACAAATATTAACGGAAAAAAGATTTTTTTTTTTTCAAACTTCACAAGAGGCCAAGTAGGATTACAAACATACTGATACGCGCGCGCACACACACAAAACAAACTCAAAATAGTATAGTGCTTTTCTTCTTCCCAAAAGTTTAGAAGTTCATGGTATCAAAACAAGAGGTAAGTCACTAAAACATTAGAACAATTAAAAACCTCGACATTAAACAATCCAAGCACGAAAGGTAACTAATTAACTGACCTCTTTTTCAATACTGGCAAGTCTCTTAACCAAGAGTTCCTGATCCACGTCTCCCTCACCCGATCCAATCAACATATTACCCCCATTGTTGAGAGCAGAACCGGAGCCAGGTGTCTTGGCTTCGAGAAAAGCCACACTTTTTCCCTCCACAGTAGTTCCATCAGCACCCACGTTGGGGTTCGACCCAGACCCAGTTCTACTTTTGGGTGTGAGAGACCAACCCGACCACTTTTGCGGTGTAAACATCATGAAATTCTCCACACCAAACCCGAAATTGCAGGGTCAAAATTCAACTTCATAAGCACTCCAAAAAAAAAAAAAAAAAAGAAAAAAAAAAACACTATAGAGACAGGGACAGAGCGTGCCACCCCATCCGTCGGAATCGGGAAATAACAGTAATTTAACAGTCCAACCACCCAAACAGAGACTGAAAAATCACAAAATTTACAGTTGCTTCGACGTCGAAGTTCAACTTCTTCCTCCTCGGTCGGAACCCTAGCCCGGACGTAAACGCAGTTTTCAAATTCCGGCGAATTGGAGCTTTCAGGTCCGATAACGTCTCCAATTCAAACGGTCTCTGTTTCTCTCTCTTTCCAGCCAACCTTTGTGTGCTTTTGCGCGGACGGCTCACGTTCCTCTCTTTTTATTTTTTAATCATTTATTTCTGGACCGAGCATAATTTCTACTGCTGAAATTACTTAAAAACCCTTGCATACACCTGTCATTCATGCCTCCAACAAGGGTAGTATTGGGACTGAGAAGGTGGCTTTTGGGTTTGTAACGTGGGTGTTTTGCGAATATTCTTTCTGTTGACTATGTTACCCATAGTGGGTAAAGCGGTTATAGATATGTAGGCTGTGTGAAACGGGGGGTGTTTTTGTAGACTTAAGGAGTAGTTGCATGTTTCCGAGAATGTACTCTTAGCAGGGAATGCCACGGTGTACAAGAGCTGTTTACTTGGAAAGGAGGAGATTGGGCCTTCAAGATAAGCATAACTTTTGAGGAAAATAAATAAATAAATAAATATATATATATATATATATATATATACATACTTGCACATTTTTAATTTTAGTTTATTTATTATAAAAACTATAAAAAAAAATAAGAAAATTGTAAAAAAAATTCATATTCTATGTATACTTAAAAAAATATGAGTAAATTATTTTTTAAAATGAACCTTTAACTTATATAAATTCACAAAATAACGTACTAATAAAATATAATAACATGAATTTAAAATTTTAATATATATATATGAAGAATAAGCATTTATAAATAAATTTAGATAGATATAATATGTTCCTAACTTTTGTCACATTAGGCTTATGTGGCAATGATTGTAGTGCAAAAATTGACAAACACTCTCTCTTTATGAACAAAACTGTGGCTCTTTGCTGTCTTTTTGTTGTTAAAACATGCGAATAAATAATAGTCATGGTACGAATAATTGTAATATTCTGCTTGATTATTATTCAGTGTTAATGGATTGAACCAAAAAAAGGGAAGATTAAAAATCAAATTATCCAAACATGCTTGATAGGCTGACTTGGAAAAGGAATGAGGATGGGAAGCTCACTTTCCATTGTTTGGTTGGTTGGAATGGGTAGAAACACTTTTCCATAGGGAGAGATTTTTCCATAATTTGATGGAAAGCCTTTTCCATACAAAATGGTAAGAATGGGTCTTTCCATAACTTTCCCGTAGAACTCTATTTTGCAAAACCAAGCTTGCTAGCCATTTCACCTCAATCCCCAAAGACATTCAATTTAGTCCATTTGCCACGCTATGTTACGAAGATGGTCTAAAGAATACTACACTACTAGTAAACTTATTATTTAAGAAACCTA
Source organism: Bauhinia variegata (assembly GCA_022379115.2). Lineage (NCBI taxonomy): Eukaryota > Viridiplantae > Streptophyta > Magnoliopsida > Fabales > Fabaceae > Bauhinia > Bauhinia variegata. Next base: position 16,840,709 of record CM039428.1, on the reverse strand, counting down.
GAAAGAAGGAACATGTAATGAAAACAAAATTGTTTTTGATTGCATCCATAATCAATTTGAGATTTTTTTTGTATTTTTTTAACATAGATCGTTGCAATTACATGTTTAACAAACATAACCAGATCCTCTAGTGAATGTTTCGCCTTAGCATGCACATGTTGTTTGGTCTTAAAACCAAGGAGGTCTGATATTGGCATACCAATGATTTAAAAAGCTACAAGGTTCATGTAAACAGCTAAATTCAGCCAACCACATCCTCTAGTCAACCTTGAAGCATCAAAATCATATGCTCCAAGAACTAGAAAGTGATTTTTATTTGTAGCAAGTTCAAATTCAGTGATAGTTTAAAGAAAATGAGGGAAAAAAACCTGATAATGTGGTTTCGTTGAAGCAAACTACTCTTTGATTTCATTGCCTTTCCCAAACAAGCTAATCCAGAGATTATGACCAAGTACAAGTGCCAAAATAACACAGAAAGCACAGACGAGAGAGCTGGACAGCGACAACCATGGCATGCTTAGCTCAATCAGATTGCCTGTTCTATGTTAGTTTTATAACATGAAAAAGACTGATGCCTTTACTATTGTTGTGAAAGTGATTTTAGGGTTGTGAGGTATGTGTCTTGATGGAGCCCCCTTGCCAAGCCTTATGTAGGGCTTGAGGTTTGGGCCCGTGGGCCTGGTCCATAACATAAGCCCCCCAGGTCAGAAGGTCGACGAGTCGAGCTTTCGAACTAGCAAAGTTTGTCTTATCATGCCTATTTAAGTATAATTATCGACAGTGATTTGAGTCGAGAACAATAAGGAGGGAGGAGAAGGGTTAACATTTGCGGTACTTGGTTTGGTTGTCCTTTCTTTATTTTCTTATGTTTGTTCATGAACATTCATTACTATGAATTTATTTGTCATTATTTATTATTTTTATTTAATTTATATTCAACGCTAGGAGAATCTCAATCCCTAAGGATTGAAAGTTTGAAAAGCAAGATCAATGTGGCGGTCTGTTAACTCTGAATTGCAACTTATGACTTGGCTAGGTGATTTCTATTTGTAGAGGTGGTTTGTAAGAAGTTTCAATTGCGAAGAGGTATGCATGATGGTCGAAATTTTGTACGATCCACGAATGCCCGATTTAAGTTTTGACGACTAATCATCTAGCTTGGGTCGGGGCTTTAATGGGCTAGGTACAAGTGTTGTAGGAGCGGGTGGTGCGAGAACAATATCTAACGCGCCCAAAAGTTGGCTTCCTATGACGAATGTGCGGATGTGCTGGGTGTGCGCAAATAATTATGTTTTGTTTAGTGACCCTGCTATGCAAAACCTATGTTCTAAGTGCTACGGAGATTCGTAACTCAATAAAACAAAACGAATTGGTCTTTGGTTATGAGATATTTTCATTAGCGTACAAGAGTGTATGAATATAGGCGATCTCCCACTTTTCTTTGACCTTCAGAAAATAATTGTCAATTACAACAAATTACTTAGTGAAGAATGAGAATTTAGAAAATGGGTTAAGCCCACTTTGGCCGATCTTACCGTCAACAGATCATGGGAAAAAGCTTTGAGTTAATAGTATTGACATGCAAATTGAATAGGCACTCAAATGTTTAGAGAGAATAGTAACAACAATTTAAACTAAAAGATGAGCTCACCCATACACTGTAATCTAGCTTGCACTTGCATTATTTTGTTTGAATTTTTGGTCTCATGGAAATCCGAGCTAATGTTGTTTTGATCTCTTGCATACTAAGGATCGACACATGTAAGTAATAAAGTTTCAAAGTGTCCTCAAGTTGAGGTGTCGTAAGACTTGGTAGTATGTGTCCCCGAGGCGGGGTGTAGCTAGGCTTGAGAAAGCATGTTCCCGAGGCGGGGTGCAATAAAGCTCGATAGAGCGTATCCCCAAGGTGGGGTGTGGCAAAGCTCGATAGAGCGTATCCCGGAGGCGGGGTGTAAAGCGCGATGGAGCATATCCCCGAGACGGGGTGTAGTAAAGCTCGATAGAGCATATCTCGGAGGCGGGATGTAGTAAAGCTCGATAGAGCGTATCCCCGAGGCGGGGTGTCAAGTATTCCTTTATGACGATAGCTCAGTGCTTAGGTTCAAGTGGTATGCTTCCTTGAGCTGCACAGTAATTTCCTGGTACAAAGTAAGTTCTTGGTACAAAATAATATGTAACAAGTAATAGTTGAGAGTTGTAACAAGTAATAGTTGAGATAAGACCTTGTACCAAAGATAATATGTGAGAAATAGTATTTTAATTAATACCTGGTGTGTCGACCACAATCCCCACAAAGATTTCTATGTTTTTTTGCTGCAGAAAAGAGCTTAGTTACTTTAAATGATAAAAATTTCAAACCTGCTTAAGCATAGATTCGAACCAAGGACCTCAGCCTTAGACGCTTCCCTCTGCCAACTGAGCTACAAGTTTGGTCAGTGATAGTTGGGTTAGGAATAAATATTAAAACAAGATCAAACAAGTTAAAAGTTAACATTTGGTCGTGGGAGGACTCGAACCAGGGACCTACGCCTTGGATGCTCCCCTCTACCACCAAGCTACAGGTCGGGTCGTGATATTTGGTGGGAGAATAAATCTTATAAAAAGAATTAAACAAATGCTTTAAATAATAAAATTTACCGACCTCAGGGTGGAATCGAACCAAGGACCTCCAAGCTTGTCATTCGTCTGCTTTGCCAATTGAGCTCGGGTCGGTTTTGATGAAACTTAGATCAGGAATTTATGTTATAGCGAAGATAAATTGATTTAATAAAAATTTCGACCCAAGCGAGGTTCGAACCCCCGACCAAAGGGATTCTAAAACTCCGCATGACCAACTGGGCTAAGGTCGATTTTAATGACATTTAAATCGGGGATAAATATTAATACTGGAGAAAATTGATTTAATAAAAATTCTGGCCCGAGCGGGGTTCGAACCCCCGACCAAAGGGATTCTGGAACGCCGAACGACCAACTAAGCTCGGGTCGGTCTTGATGAAACTTAGGCGGGGATTTAACATTAAAGCAGACATAAATCGATTTAATAAAAATTCCGGCCCGAGCAAGGTTCGAACCCCCGACCAAAGGGATTCTGGAACGCCGACGACCAACTAAGCTCAGGTCGGTCTTGATGAAACTTAGGCGGGGATTTAACATTAAAGCAAACATAAATCGATTTAATAAAAATTCCGGCCCGAGCGAGGTTCGAACCCCCAACCAAAGGGATTCTGGAACGCCGAACGACCAACTAGGCTCGAGTCGGTCTTGATGAGATTAAGTCGAAGACAAATATTAATATTGAACAAAATCACTTTAATAAAAATTTTGACCCAAGCTAGATTCGAACCCCGGACCAAAGGCATTCGGGAATGTCGGACGACCAACTAAGCTCGGGTCGGTCTTGATGAAATTTGAGTCGGCGATAAATACTAATATTTGAGAAAATCACTTTAATAAAAATTCCGACCTAAGCAAAGTTTGAACCCCGACCAAAGGGATTTTGAAACGCTGGACGACCAACTAGGCTTGGGTCGGTCTTGATGAGATTAAGTCGACGACAAATACTAATATTTGAGAAAATCACTTTAATAAAAATTCCGACCCAAGCGAGGTTCGAACCCCCGACCAAAGGGATTCTGGAACGCGGCACGACCAACTAGGCTTGGGTCGGTCTTGATGAGATTAAGTCGACGACAAATACTAATATTTGAGAAAATCACTTTAATAAAAATTCCGACCCAAGCGAGGTTCGAACCCCCGACCAAAGGGATTCTGGAACGCGGCACGACCAACTAGGCTCGGGTCGGTCTTGATGAGATTAAGTCGAAGACAAATATTAATATTGAACAAAATCACTTTAATAAAAATTTCGACCCGAGCTAGATTCGAACCCCGGACCAAAGGCATTCTGGAATGCCAGACGACCAACTAAGCTCGGGTCGGTCTTGATGAAACTTAGATCGAAAATTTATATTATAGAGGAGATAAATCAATTTAATAAAAACATCGACCCGGGCAAGGTTTGAACCCCCGACCTTAGGATGGCGCTCCGCTCTACCAGTTGAGCTAAGGTCGGACTTGATAATATTTGGATCAGAAAATGATATTAAAGTGGAAATAAATAACTTTAATAATAAAATTCTGACCCAAGCAAGGTTCGAACCCCCGACCCCAAAGAAATTGGCACTCCGCCTTGTCGACAGAGCTGAAGTCGGTTTTAGTGTTATGTGGGTTGGGAATATTTGATAAAAACAGTCAACACAAGCACACTTTTAATAAAACTTACCGACCTGGCACAACCACGTGCTTTACAGAGGGGTTATTCTTTTGAGTTGCTTTCTTTGACTTCTGTATTTCCTGCAAATCCGGACAAGGCCAAAGCGAAAATCACTACAGCAACACCCACAGACATAGGAACAACTACTATTGTTCTCCTAGCTCTGCCTTTGTTTCCATCTTGAATCTTATGAGGTGGTGGTTTCCAATGGGAATGACGCCATGGATGATGAAGCTGGGCATGGACGTGTGGTACAGGAACCAACATTTTTCTCTTTTTTACCGAATAAATCTCTATCTAAAGCTTAGAACAACACCCCCATAACGTCGATGGATGCCGTTGGGGCTGCGATTGCGGCTCTAGCTGAGGCTGGTGAGGGATAAAACAAGGCAAGGAGATAGCTAGAGGAGGTGGCGGCTGCGGCTGTGTTGCTCCACGCTCACTGCACCAATGTTGTGAAAGTGATTTTAGGGTTGTGAGGTATGTGTCTTGATGGAGCCCCCTTGCCAAGCCTTATGTAGGGTTTGAGGTCTGGGCCCGTGGGCCTGGTCCATAACAACTATGATGCTTGATCATGGACCTAGCACCTTGGAAAAAAGCCATTTCTAATCAAGATATACATGGTTTTGATAGAGCATAATGATATGTGAATTCATATAGTCGATTTTACTTAATGCGATAAAATTTATTGTTTCTATTGTATAATTAAATTACAAGAGGATACTTGAAAACAGAAGGAATCTCCATGGTTCTGATTCTACAACGTGTCATGTTTTATTGAGTAAATGCTAGTGAAACAAGAAATAAACAGGTGGAGCTGCACTTCCTTTTCATTTATCAGTGCCCAGTCCACCAGGAAATTCTTGGGTGTACTCCTTGAACATTACACAAAGATGTATCAATAAAACAACCTATTTGTATCAATGGAGTATGTGTCTAAGAATTTTCCCATTCACATTGGGTGTCTCCCTAGCTACCAAACATTCAAATTAAATATAAAAGACAAAAATGAATTATTACCACGATGGGTAAGCCAGTGACAACATTCCATGAATTTCGAACGGTCTCATTTCTAGTCCTTATAATGTCAAGTTTCATCGAGAACAATTTTTTCTTTTAATTATATTACAACAGAGGTTTCAATAACCCATCCTGTTAATTACCAAATCTATTTAGAAACAAATATTAATGAGAAAAATAACTTTTAACAAACAGGTCGGTTGCACTTGCTTTCATCTATCTGGCTACCAAAGATGAAAAGTGGAGTAGAGAGAGAAGCAACCCTTTCAGTTGCAACAAAGTATGGAGGAATAGGGAATTGCAAAAACATGGGAAAAGAATCAATGTCCAGCAGCGCCACTAGAATGGCAGAGCGCTAGCGCAGCTCCTTGGTGTGTTATAGCTGTAATTTTAGGGATTTTATTGGGCCTAACTATTTGTAACCCATTTAAATTTCTCTCTCTCTCTCTCTATATATATATTTCCTATTGGGTTGGTATTGCTAGAGTGTGGAAGAGTGTCTAGACACGAGGGTGAGAGGGTGAGAGATTTCATAGCTGCCTGCCTTCTTATTCCATTTGTAACTATTCTATCATAAAGAGTAGAAGATCTGTTGCTTCCCAGTAACGTAACTCAAATTAGGTGAGCCCTTAAATTTGCATGTTTCTTCTGGCTAACAGATTTGCTGATGATGATTAAATATGTGTCGCTCTTCGGTCTAAATCATCACAAGATCAATGTGAACATGATGACTGATGAATGACACACATCTAAACATGATGCTCATAAAAAAATCAGAATCCTTTCTTTTATTTATGCTTTCACTTTTATTCTCACTTACAATTTCCTTTACAGATATTAGGTCATTCTAAAGAGACAACTCCATAGGTATCAAAATGTCCATGTTTGGATATGCTGAAATATTTGCAGCAATTCTTTGCTTGGTGTTCCTTTTCCAACTCCTGTGGAAACTATCCAAAAGAAACCCTCTTTTAACAGAGTGGCCTGTCCTCGGAATGCTACCACCACTTGCATTGAACTTATGGCAGATCTATGAGTTTGCAGCACAAGTTCTAAAACAAAAGGGTTGTACAGGAGAGTTTAGAGGACCTTGGTTTACCAAAATGAACTATTTGGTTACTAATGATCCCATGAACGTTCACCACATGATGAGCAAGAATTTTGGCAACTATGTGAAGGCCCAGAGTTTCGAGATATTTTTGAAGCTTTTGGAGATGGAATTTTCACTGCAGATTCAGAGCTGTGTAAACACCACAGGGCAGTTCTCCATTCAGTGTTTAGAAATAGAAGCTTCGAGGTCTTTCTAGAAAGATTAATTCAGAAGAAGTTAAGAGCAGCTTAATTCCAGTAGTGAATCAGGCACAGAAGCAAGGAATTGAGGTGGATCTTCAAGATGCCTTCAATAGGTTCACCTTTGATAATATTTGCTTCATAGTTTTAGGGTTTGATCCTAATTGCCTTTCCATTCATTTTCCGAAACTTGCTTGTGAGAAGGCTTTCAATATGCTGAGGAGTCCATATTCTACAGACAAACTGAGCCCTCAAGCCTATGGAAGCTTCAAAAATGGATACAAATTGGTGAAGAGAAGAAGATGACACAAGCATGCAAGATTTTTGACCAATTCCTCCATGAATGTATAACATCAAAGAGAAAATAGCTCAAAAGCAAATGTAGTAAAAATGAGATGGAGGAACCACACCTTGACTTGCTCACAACTTTAATGAAGGAAGAAGAAAAAAGGGGCAAGCCATTGATGACAATTTTCTAAGGGACACTGCTTTTAACCTTTTTCTGCAGGGAGAGATACCGTAACATCAGGCCTCACTTGGTTTTTCTGGCTTATGGCAACACACCCTTTGGTGGAAGCAAAGATCCTTCAAGAGATTAAAGAGAATTTTGTTGCCAAAGCCGGTGATTTAATGATTTTAGGTGTGGAAGAGGCGAAAAAGCTAGTTTAGTTGCATTCTGCAATATGTGAAGCTTTGCGCCTTTTTCCACCTATACCTTTTGAGTGCAAACAAGCGATTGAATATGATATACTTCCTAGTGGCCATCCTGTTTATCCCAATGAAAACATATTGATCCCTGTGTATGCAATGGGGAGATCCGAAGAAATATGGAGAAAAAATTGCTTAGAATTCAAGCCAGAGAGATAGATTTCAAACAAAGGAGGTGTAGTTCATGTACCATCTTACAAGTTCACAAGTTTTAATGCTGGACCAAGAACTTATTTGGGTAAAGACTTGTCCTTCATTCAGATGAAGATAGTGGCAAGTGCTATTCTTTGGAATTACTATATTCAAGTTGTGGAAGATCATCCAATTTCTCCAAGCCTTTCCATCGTGCTTTTGATGAAATATGGCCTCAAAGTTAGAATAACCAAAAGAGGGATTTTATATGGAAGAGTGGTATCTCAAGCTGTGAAAGCTAACTATTATGCCATATCTGTATTTGAGCTTACAAAAGTGAGTTTAGAAATAATAAAAAGAACTTGTTGCTGTTGCCAATTTGTCATTGGCTGTATTCTCTATGGCAGCCTCACAACCGCATTATTCATCACCACATAAATATTTGCATACTAATCATCAGTTATTGCTCGTTTTGGATAGAGGTTACTTTCATACTTAAATGATGAAATAATATCGTAAATGTGAAGTTTGAACTAAACAAATATTAACTTAGTTCTTATTCCTCTAATGTTTGAGGCAGAAAATGCTTCCCACCGTGTCTTCTGGTCCACCTCTTTCTTTTTGTTTTCTATGTGCCTTTTAATAGCTTGTACTGGATCTTATTAGTGAGTGCTGAAGTTATTTATGGTGCAAAAAGTAGGATGCAATAGCAGGTAGCTTACTCTGAAAGGGCCTAGTCCTATATTGGCTTCACCACATATTTCATATTTTATGTCTAAGAGTCCACCAATTAACTGTTAGACAAGGAAAGTATATCAAAACGTGCATTTAATGAAAAGAAGGTAATGTAGTGGTCCTTGTATCAGAATGAGAAAAGCTAAATGTACATATATTGTTACACACTCTAAGAGTGTACACGTTTCTTTTTAGTCATGTTGCAAAGATAAAATTATAAACAGAAAATTAAAAGTAATAAAAAATAAAAAAATATAAAAAAAAATAAGTATACATAAACAAATGTATAAATAACACTCCTCTATTAAAATATTTTTTTGCCAACTTTGGTTAAGCAAAACTCTATTTTTAACTTAATTTACATGTTCAGAAATTATTTATATGGATGAGTTTTTTTTTATTGAAAAATTATTTATTTTTGGCAGCGTAGTTGATTGTCAATGTTATTCTATAATCGCGACTCCAAAACACTTGATCACCCATTCATCACCACTTGGATTGGCGACTTTGACAGCAAAGTGGAAAGTAGCCACTTAGTCGCCCATTAGTCACACTAAATCACCATTAAAGGTGGCGATAAGGTGTTTTAGAGTAGCGATTATGGAATCCCATTGTAGATCAAGCCTGTTACCAAAGAAGAAAATAATTTTTTTAGTAAAAAAGGACTCATCCATTTAAATAATTTTGTCTTGAAGATATACACGTAAGTAAAGTTAAAAATATATAGACCCTTTACGTATCAAAAAGCCTTCTTTTGTCCCTTTTAGTAGGTAGTAGCTGGTTTTCTTACTTTTCGTTTTGTACCTTAAAAAATACACTGAAGAAAATCTTGGTTTTTGATATCCTCGTGGCTCCGAATTGTCGGTGCATGTTGATAGATTTTATTTTCAATAATAATGGTAGTTGTTAGGAGGATGTTGATAAAATATATCCCTTTCATCCTCAAAGGCTTTCTATATCTCATTATTATATGATTTTCTGTTACTCTCCTATCTCGAACAATCACTGTTCTGCTATGTTTGTATTTGAGCTTGCAAAAATGAGTTAAAAAAGAATAAGAAGAACTTGTTGCTGTTGTCAATTTGTCATTGTCGATAGTCCTATATTTAAGGAAACTGATTGGAGATATAAACTATAAAGAATATTATTTTATCTAATATGGTTCCTAGCCTAACTTATAAATACTTTGTGATACTCCCTTTAAATCAGGCAATAAAGAAAATTCATATGCCAGAAGAACTCAGTTAATTTCTAAACACTTCTTAGTGCTTTGTGGGTTTTGCAGATCTGCTGCTTGAGGGCCGAAGATATATCATTCTGCTGCCTATTTGTTTCATATTTCTTAATTGATGTCCTTCACAAGTTACAGAATAACACAGAAAGCACAAATGAGAGAGAGCTTGCAGTGACAAACCATGCGATGCTTAAATAGCTTGAGGAGGGTGGCAGATAGAAATTTAGGGTAGTAAAAGAGAGACAGACACAAACAAAAAGTGGGACTCATATGCTATGCTTAACTAGCTAGACTGGGGTAGCATATCCATTTTTATAGGATTCACTTTTTTGTTGTATCTATTTCTCTCTTACTGTTTTAAATTTTTACTGTAGAAATTCATATTCTTAAAGTCCCATTTATGTATATAGACACTCTTGTGCTGTAGAATTAAGCTTTGAATGTTTAATATCTTGATTTCATTTCACATTCTGAGGAAGCAAACAAAACAACCATGGAATGTGTTTCTCCAACTAACCTTGCGCTTGCATTAAAAGAGACCAACTGCAATCATGTAGCCAACGGCCTGCGTTTACACTGCAGATCCAAAAATAGCATGGATATCCATAACAGCTTGTGTGCTGTCCCACTTACAAAAGGCATGTGCATGCAATACCAACAGGAACCAATAACAGATTTATAACAGATTGTGTTTGAAGAAAACTAAGATGTTTTATGCATGTTAATTTCCATATGCAAACAGTCCTGTGACAAACTTCATATAGAGAGCAGCAGTTTTTAAGCTTGATGAAGCAAGAATAAGATGGTTCAGTAGAAGAACCGAATGATGGATATGATAATAGAAAAGAACGTGCATATATACATAACATGAGACAAAGAAATAGATAATTGCAGAAGCTGTTGTCTGTTGAGGATGACAATTTGTAGCTTTAGACTTTTTAAGTAAGACTATTCTTGGTCAGAATGGAAGTACGTAGTATGTAATTAGTAAAACTCCTTCTAAGGGCATTCTTAATGGCCTTAAGGCATAACTTGCTGTTCTAGACCATGTCACTCCCTGATCTATGAGCTTTGATTTATGTCTTTATCTACCTATAAAATTTGGTTGATTATTTGATTTTATATTTAAATAAAATGATCAATCAAAGGCTTAAACAAGAAAATAACAAAATTAATGTGAAACAATAAATATTATCTTTTTCTTAAGTGAATTGAGTTTCGAGAACTCATTAGGGTTAGAATATGCTTCAAAACTCAAAAAACTACTTATAAAAATACTTACAGATTATTCAACAATGTACTTGATATGTCCTTAGATCGATAGTAAAACTCAAATTTATATTCTTATGAAATATGATTCGAGTTCTTACTAACTACACCAATCTTCTTAGTAGTAAGCCAACACTTCGTAGGGTATGTAAACCCAAGATCTTCTAGTCCAAGTGGTTGTGAAAAAAAATGTCCAACCAAACAATAATTGATAACACATGCCTCGATAAGGGACCACATAATTAATTAATTGCTGTCAATACAGATGAAAGCACATTTACTCAAAAAAACAATGTGTCAATGAAGTTTAGTATTTATTGTGTACCTGTGCCTGAATCCAATCATCTAAGATATCTTAGGCCATTCCAAAGAGAAAAAAACTCCATACATTTCAAAATGGCCATGTTTGGATGTCCTGAAATATTGGCAGCAATTCTTTGCTTGGTTTTCCTTTTCCAACTTCTATGGAACCGATCCAAAAGAGACCCTCTTTTAACAGATTGGCCTATCCTTGGAATGCTACCACCACTTGTCTTAAACTTGTGGCAGGTCCATGAGTTTGTAACTCAAGTTCTGAAAAAAAAGGGTGGCACAGGAGAGTTTAGAGGACCTTGGTTTACCAAATTGAACTATTTGGTTACCCTTGATCCCATGAACGTTCACCACATGATGAGCAAGAACTTTGGAAACTATGTGAAGGGCCCGGAGTTTCGCGAGATTTTTGAAGCTTTCGGAGATGGCATTTTCACTGCAGATTCTGAGCAGTGGAAACATAACAGGGCAATGCTCCATTCAGTGTTTAAAAGTAGAAGCTTCGAGATGTTTCTAGAAAGATTAATACAGAAGAAGGTGAGGAGTAACTTAATTCCAGTGGTGAACCATATGCAAAAGCAAGGAACTGTGGTGGATCTTCAAGATGTTTTCAACAGGTTCACCTTTGATAATATTTGCCTCACAATCTTAGGATTTGATCCTAATTGCCTTTCCATTCATTTTACAAAAGTTGCATGTGAAAAGGCTTTTAATGAAGCTGAGGAGTCCATATTCTACAGACAAACTCTGCCTACAAGCCTATGGAAACTTCAGAAATGGATCCAAATTGGTGAAGAGAAGAAGATGACACGTGCATGCAAGATTTTTGACCAATTCCTCCACGAATGTATAGCATCAAAGCGCAAAGAGCTCAACGGAAAATATGGCAAAAATGAGATGGAGGAACATCACCTTGACTTGCTCACAGTTTTAATAAAAGGTGAAGAAGAAAAAGGACAGGTCATTGATGACAAGTTTCTGAGGGATACTGCTTTTAACCTTTTTGTTGCAGGGAGAGATACCATAACTTCTGGCCTCACATGGTTTTTCTGGCTTGTGGTGACACATCCGTTGGTGGAAAGAAAGATCCTTCAAGAGATCGAAGAGAATTTCGCAGCTAAGGAGGGTGACTCAATGATTTTAGGCATGGAAGAGGTGAAAAATCTAATTTATCTACATTGTGCTATATGTGAATCTTTGCGCCTTTTCCCTCCTATACCTTTTGAGCGTAAGCAAGCAATTGAACATGACATGCTTCCTAGTGGCCACCATGTTTATCCTAATGAAAACATATTGATCTCTTTGTATGCAATGGGGAGATCTGAAGAGATATGGGGAAAAGATTGCTTAGAATTCAAGCCAGAGAGATGGATTTCGAAAAAAGGAGGCATTGTTCATGTCCCGTCTTACAAGTTCATAAGTTTTAATGCTGGACCAAGGACTTGTTTGGGAAAAGACTTGTCCTTCGTGCAAATGAAGATAGTAGCAAGTGCCATTCTATGGAATTATTCTATTCAAGTTGTGGAAGATCATCCTATTTCTCCAAGCCTCTCCATTGTGCTTTTGATGAAATATGGCCTCAAAGTTAGAATAACCAAAAGAGGTATTTGATGGGAGATAAGTGGTACCTCAAGTTGTGAAGATTAATTGTTCTGCCGTCATGTCTGTGTTTGAGCTTGTAAAAGTGAGTTAAAAAAAAAGTGAGTTAAAAAAAGAATAAAAAGCACTTGTTGCTGTATTCAATCAATCTTTGTCATTAGTATTGTATTTTCGAATTCAATTAGTCTTTGTCATTAGTATTGTATTTTCTATGGCAATCTCACAATGACATTATCGTCTCAGTATAAATATCAACTTATTATTTTTCTGTTCCAAAGATAGGAGGAGGCAAGATGAAACAAGAATTGCAACCTATAATTCTGAGGAGATTTGAACTAAAGCGAAAAAATTACAATAAACCTTACGGAGACAATAAGCCACAAAATCAAACTAATTACTAGTTTATACTTCTGTTTTAATTTTGAACCTAAATGAAAAAAGTTACGATAAACGTTATAGGAGCAATAACAAACCACTAAACCAAATTTGTTACCATTTCATACTTCTGTTTTGATTAGGATTAGTTCCGTCAGCTAATATCCTAAATGTGAAATAGCTAAATATCAACTTATGTTAGGTAAGAAACTAATCTCCATTCCACGTCTTCTTCTGGTCCACCCCTCTCTCTCTTTTTTTTCAGAGCTTGTGCTAGATACTAACAGTCGGTGGTTATGTTATTTGTGGTGCAAAATGTAGCTAAGATGCATGCACAAAGCATACAGTACTGAAAGGGCCAAGTCGTAATGGCTCCACCACATAATTTGGTATTTAATGCGAAAGAGAGAATCAGAATAACTAAGCTTAAATTAAGTAATAGGTAAACAATGTATATAAAACGCGCATGTTCTTAATCAAAGACTCAATTCAGGCGCTCATGTCTACTTCTCCAAGCTGACTATTGTCGGAGCTTGTAGCAGATTGTTCTTTTATCCGTTTCTGTATATTTTAGTTTTTTTTTTTTTTTTTTTATGGTAACCTAGTGGATTCAAACAGTTGACTGATTTTATTTTATTTTTCCTTTTAATTGATGTGTTGATTTTTTTTTTTTTGGGTACGGTTGATAGATGATAGGCTAAGGATGTTGAGAAAATCTATCCTTTTCATCCTCATATATTTTTATGGCTTTCTCTATCTTATTATTGTGAATTCTTTTATGAAAATATTGGTGGCAGAAGTTTTTATTCCCCACGACATCATTCTTTTAACATTGCAAAACGAAAAAATTAATCTTTATTGTTAAATAATGATTAAGCATAATTAAATTATAATCAGCAAAAAACTTTAATAATCTATGACTACTAAGCTAAAATTAATAGGCATTTCGTTGAAATAGCAATATTTTAAATAAAACTCACTGAGATTATGTTAATAATATAGGATATTGCTAAAACTTATGTTAATTTAAAAGTCTTTTGATGAAAAAAAAATTCAGAATAATAAGAAGCTATCTCATTTTAAAATTAAAATAGATTAAAATTTTAGAAAAAGTTAACACTATTTACAAATTGTTTGTCATAATCTTACAAGCGAACCAATTTGATTTGTCCCAATTGAAATAATCCCATTGGCAACCCTCAATCAATTTTGGAGTTGTAAAACCAATCCACCATGGAACATAAGCTTGCTAGCTAGTCATTCAATTGATCCACAACAGCCTTTGCTTCACAACTATCTGGAGGGACACTCAATTTAGTCCATTCGGCACGCTTTACGAGAACTAAGAGAGCCCCAGTTTGGCAGGCGAGGCCACAGATGAGGCCAAGCCATAAAATCTTTGTCACAAAAGAGATCCACAGATCAATTTCAGATTCTATGTTCTGTAACATAGATGAACTAACATGTTAACCAACGGCAGGGGAAACGGGACGAGGTGTTACGGTGTCTAAGTTTTCATGATTTCTTTAGTATTGTATTACTAACATGTTAACCACGGGCTGAGGGATTTCTTTAGTATTATATGACTAACATATTAACCGGGAGTAGAGGAAATGAGGACGGGATGTCATGGTCTCCAAGTTTTCATGATTTCTTTAGTATTGTAATTCTGTATCTGATTTCTTAAAATTTATCCTTGGCCCCCTCAAATTATAACATTTTAATATCGGCCTCTTTCTTATTCATATATTAGCTCTGTCCCTGATGTTAATAGACATAACAAGATCTTGAGATAAATATTTCACCTTAGCATGTAGTTCAGTCTTGAATCCAAGGATGCATGATATTGGCATAGCAATAAGATAAAAAGATCCAAGGTTCACACATGCAGCTACTTGCTGTATACCCGATCCTCTGGCTGCCCCTGAAGCATCAAAATCATATGCTCTTTAGAAGTAGAGAATGAATTTTAGGAGCAAGTAGTGTTGTTATTAAGCTCAAGATTGAGTTGGACTCAACTTGTAAGAACGAATTAAGCAAATGGCAATAAAATTTACTCTCACCCTTAAATCAGCAAAATGGTTTTTGGAAATAGTAAAATCAGTGAGAAATGAAAACATGTCTCTCACTTAGCCTCCTATTTATGATAAAATCTTTAGAGCAAAAAAGCAATTTTTTAGGAACATTATCAAGCTTAGATAGAATTAGACTAAAATAGTAGAATCTATTAGGGTTAATATCTTTTACACTTTGTTTTATTCTCTATTTTATACCTTCTAAAAATACAACATATTATTTTTTAGCCAAAGAAAAAGATATGAGATAGAATATTAGACTTCGTCCTACTATGGAACTTAAATCAGTGGGCAATTTCTGTAAATAGTGAAATTACAGAAAAGTAAAATCAGGTGACCTAATAGTCATATTCCAAGGGCATAACAGTAATTTCATATTACTGAATCACCCCAGGTTGGGTCATTCCACTGGGTGAATCCGATTAACGTATAAAAAAGAGGCAAATATTCAGTGATAGTCTAAAGAAAAGGAGGAAATTTCACCTGATAAGACACCTTGGACAGAATCAAGTAGCAATGTAACAGCAAGCAAGGGTCTCATTGAAGCAAACTCCTTTTTGATTTCAGTGCTTTTACTAAACAAACTAATCCAGTGATCATGACCAAATACAAGTGCCAAAATAACACACAGTATACAGATGAGAGAGAGCTTCAAACTGACACCCATGGCATGCTTAGCTCTATCAGGGGGGCTGCTCCCAATTCATTTGATACCCTTGTGCTGCAAGAATTAATTGAACTTAATTCACGCTGACACTATTTATTATTAACAAATCTATTTCTAACATTTTTAAGTTAACAAAATTATTATTATATTTCAAATCGTCAACAAATATACTTTTCTGTTAATGTTCATTCTTAAACCCTAATAAAACTTGCCTACATACATTTCACTTTAAGAAGTGACACGTATGTAAGTTCTATTAGGTGTAATTGATGGATATAACATATGGAAGGGTATGTCTTTTAACAATTTTTAAGTGTGAGATTTTGTTAACTCAGAAGTATTAGAATGAATTCATTAAAGGTAGAGATTACGTCAAAAGCAAAAATTTTATTTTTTTCTACATTTTATCTTATTACCTTCCTATTAGTCATAAAAAAAATCTCCAACAAGTATTATTAAATCATTAAAAAAAAAAATTTTGACTAACAAGAAGTGTGAGCCAAAAGAAGTTAACAAGCATAGAATGTGTTTTGCCAACTAACCTTGCTGCTGCGCTAAGACCAACTATGATCATGAAGGCACTGGCTTCTTTGTTTACACTGCAGATACAATTTTATTTGACTTGAATTATAAGAGACTCATTATTAAATGAGATTTTAGAACTAGAATACTCACAGGGAATGCTTTAGAAGCATACCATAGTGCAATCAATGAAGTACTTATTTCAGAGTTTGGCAAGAGACCTACCAAGATGACCAAAGCTTCAAAAGCCCAATACTCCAAACTTGCGAAATATAAACAGATAATGAGATTTCTCAGATGAAATTCTCTTAATCAATGATCAAAACGGGTGTAAGCAAAACATTGATGGAATGGAGATAGAGTCACATACCATATCATTGCTGCAGAAGGCAGAGCTAGTTTCAAATATGTAATGATGTAATGAAATGACTTAACTGAAAATCCCTTCCATGTTTGCTTGAACTTGTTTCCATACTTGACATAAAAGGCCAGCAGTAGCAATGATATCCAATATGAAACAGAAACTGCCAAAGCAGCACCCTTGAATCTGAGGGCTGTTCCATGGACCAAGGCATATGCAATACCAACATGAACCAATAATGGCACCCCCGAGAGCACAACTAATGGTGTTACAACAGATTGTGTTCGAAGAAACCTCAAGATGTTATGCATGTAGCCATACGCAAACAATCCCGGGATAAGAAATTTCATATAGAGAGCAGCTGTTCTTGAAATACCATGAGCTTGATGAAGCAAGACTAGGATGGGTTCAGTGTAGAACCAAATGATGGATATGATGATAGAGAAGAATGTGGATACAATGCAAGAGACTTGTAAATATATTCCTAAACTCTCATATTCTTCTGCACCAAATGCTTGCCCACAGAGTGTCTCCAGTGCTCCACTCTACCCAGCCTGTGGCATGAAAAAGCATGATGTTTGCAACCAGGTATGGGAAAAATGTAGTAGTGTAAAAATTTCCAATGATACTTTGTTTTGAAGACGTGGTTGTAAGTGAAGGCGATATTCAGGCAAAGATATTGAAGAAACAGTTAGATAATTGAAGCCGGCCTCAAAAGTGTTTCCAATCTAGTCATTCTCAAGTATTGATGACATGAAAAAGCCATCTTGGTCTTCACTTTGGACTAATATTGTTATCCCAATATCATCTATTTCTAGCCTAATTGTAAGTGCAAAAAACTGTTTGTGCTATATGTTAGTGTAAGAGAATTACAAGAGGGAAGTAGAAAACTGAATGCCATTTCCATGGTTCCATTTCTAAACTGTATCAAGTTTCATTAGGAACAAATTAATGTTAAAGTGGGGGCCATTTCCATGGAACTTTTCATCGAATGGGTGGGCTGCACCTCGTTTCATCTACCTAGTTACCAGACATCATGGAAAAGAGAAAAGCACAGTGTGAGTTATTACCACAACGGCCAAGCCACTGATAAAGTTCCATGAATTTGCAAGACTAGCACCAGCAAGCTGAAGCTCACCAAGGCGACCAGCGAACATGGCAGAAACTAAAGTGATCAAGTAATAGAATAAACTATTAAGAATAATGGGTAATGCATATAGGATTTGGATCTTTGCCTCATCAAAGTCCAAGACTTTGTTCCAACAGCCATGACCCATTTTTGTTCTCATGTCATTTTGTTGCTCTTCATGACAATTGACCTCTAATACACTAGAGGACTGTAATATCTGAACTTTATTTCCCAACATCTTAATCTTCTACTTGCTCTTTTGCTCCTCTTTACTCACTTCTCTCTGTGATATTATACCTGCAATTGCAAAGTCCTCTAAATTAAGTGTAGATGAAAAAATATATGAAAACTTGCACGTGATGAAAAGAAAATATCTGGGTTTTTGATTACAACTTTGTGCCTCCAAATAGTTTGTCATGTTGATGGATTCTATTTCCAAATTTGAAAGTGGTCATGAGGATGTGAGAAAATCCATCCATCTCAACAAGTGCAATTCCAAGTTTTCAAACTCAACTTTTCCGCTGAAACTATTCGGAGCTCAGCCTACTTTATATCGAGCCAAGATCTTATTGGTCTAGTGTACTATTTTTTAGAACAGA
Organism: Bauhinia variegata; assembly: GCA_022379115.2. Taxonomy (NCBI): domain Eukaryota; kingdom Viridiplantae; phylum Streptophyta; class Magnoliopsida; order Fabales; family Fabaceae; genus Bauhinia; species Bauhinia variegata. The sequence continues at coordinate 16,822,409 of CM039428.1, read as the reverse complement.
AAAACTAAAATACAGAACAAAAATAATCTGATATGATTGTGTATGTCATGAGGAATTGGGTGTTTTATCAGATATTATAGTGACTTAATTTTTTGGAATCTTTACAACAATGGATGCTAAAATTACTAAGTAAGACGATAGGCTCATCAGATATTCTATAAGGAACTGTGTGATTTATCAGATATTTTTTTGAAGCAGAGCATATAAAGAAACAGAGGTGATTGTTATAGCTAAAATTTACCTTCTTTCGGCAAAATTTAGAAACGGGTTCCTCTAACCCAGAATTCCAGTCTTCTGCCGCTTCCTCAACTCAGAGAGATGAGAGAGAGAGAGAGAGAGAGATTTATAGCTAAAATCCATGCAAGAGCATGTGGTTGTTCTTTGTAGTGATGAGCAGTGAGTGTGCAGCACAAAGCAAAAACACTAAACAGCTTGAAGGTTGGTGCGGCGTTACGGTCATCTTTCTATAAGGATAAAATTATAAAAAAGAAATATTAAAAAAAATATAAAAGTATATGTTTTTAGATGTAGATATAATAATACTTTATAATGTAATCCACGAATCATCAACAGATGATGTGCCATATTAGCATTGGTGTGGACAAAGATGGATGAAAACCAAAGTGGCAGTGGGAGAGAAAAAAAATAGATAAAGGTATAAATATAATGGGAAAAAACATTGTTTTATTTTAATTTTTAATTCAACAGTGAATTCATATTTCATAAAAATTTATTAAAAAAGTAATCATGAGAAGTTTTGGAATAAGCAAATCTCTACAATATTTATTTTTTTATTCTTTTTCTATTTATTTATATATGATAATTTTTTCTTTTTTTTTTGGTAATGACTGCAAAAGAACAAGAAGGTAAGAAGAAGACAGAACTACATCCTTAAAAAAAAAAAAACAAGTACTAGACGTGTCATCAACTCTAAACCAGCTGGTGGCTCCTCAAACTTATTTTCTTCTTTTGTTAAAAATTATAAAATAATATTACTTATTTTATATTTTATAAGAAATATAATTAGATAATTAAAAAATATATTTTTTTATAATATTTTCATTTAATATTATACCTAAATTTTATTAAAAAATAATATGATATTTATTTTATCTACAGTAAACTCAATCAGAAGGCAGGCATAATTAGGCCAATCACGTAAAAGAAGTATAACCCTGTTGTGTAAATATGCGTTTCCTCAAGGGAAGAAAGAAGTAAATAATAATATTATTGGCTCGGCCGTACAAGTTGCACCATCCATACAAAAATGGCAGCCAACAGCAGTAGCCGTTGAAAAATCGTCTCTCTCCCCTCCAGCTATCGTTTTCTCTGTGTGCGTTGAAAAAGCGGAAAACAGGCAAATGGCGACTCCTCCGGTGGTGAGATTTCCGATCTTTCTGACTGTGAGAGTGGTAGGAGTCCTCGTTACGTTGCTTCTTCTCACCTGGGCTCTGCATTTCAGAGGAGGACTTGCTCTCGTTTCTGACAACAAAGATCTCATTTTCAATGTAATTTCTCTCCCTTGTCTCCCTTACTTCGATCTTCGTCGTTGTATTTCATTTTTGATGCTATTGAATTTCATAATATGGTAAAAAAATGCAGACTTTGAAAATTCGTAGTGGGTTTTCAGCAAACGCTTGATCGGATTTGCTGGATTCTTGTTTCTGGGTTCTTTGATCTCTGTTTTTTTTTTTTTTTTTTTTGGGTTTTATAAGATTTTCTGTGGGATCCATATTTGTCCTTTTGCCCTAAATGTGCTTGAAGTTTGATGACTTTACTGTTATCATGTCCTCTGTAGGTACATCCAGTGTTAATGGTCATAGGACTCGTTCTAATCAATGGCGAAGGTAATTCTATTTCTTTTCCATTTTACAGTTAACTGGAGATACAATTAGTTACTACTGTATCAAATTTCTGCAGAACTTATTATCGTCATTCTCTGAAGATTGTCTACCACTACTCCATTGTTCTGTAGATTCTTCATTTTTTAATATCCTGGTAAGAGTATTTACAAAAAGGAAGAACGAAGAATATGAATGGTCAAGGAAATGGATATCTCAGAAGATAAGAGAAGGAAAGGAGAAATAAAATTTAAGGGAATAGAGAGATTGGAGTAATTTAAATTAGGTGTCTAAGGCTATATGTATACGTAATGCAACAAATGAAATCAGAAATCGCATATAGCCTTATGAAATTGTTATTTGTCCTGTTGCACTGTTTACATTCTTTGATCAATTCTGAATTCTATTCCTTATTCTTGAGATAGAAGTCCTATTTGATTCCTCTGCCTTGTTGGCCTTTCTAGTCTAATTGAGAAGTTTTTATGAAATTGTTTTGGGTCTTGCCAAGGGATTTGTGATTAACGTGTTTTAACTTTCATTAGAATCTTGTGTAATTTACCGCTGTTATGTGAATTATGCTTCAGCATATACTGATTATCTCCCTACTACCTTAAGGAGCAACTATGCCCTCTTATTTCTTATGCAAATTCTATATCCTTCATTGTTTGAGTGGTCACTCCAGCACGCGAGCCCAACATTGTGTTCCTTAACCCGTTGATTGTCACCTAGGAAAAGGAAAAATGAACCTATTTCCAATTATTTTTACAGAGTGCTTTTAAGTTTTAACCTCCAAAGGCCTTGGACTAGTTTGGTCACCCCTAACCCTGAGCAAGGCTTGGCCTCCATCCTCTCCCACAAAAGGAAAAGTAAAGGCAATGGCAAAATATGGATGAAGACTGGACGTGATGCTTGTTCTGATACACATAATAAGAGACATCATTGGTGGGGTGGTACCTTCAATATGTCCTTACCAGTTTTCTATAAATGTGTACCTTAACTAAGTCAACAGAAATTAGTCTCTGTCCATGCTGTGGTTTTATTACTCAGCCATACTTTGATTATATGTGAGTTATCTTTCCTTTCAATTTAGTACTATACCTAGAATTAGTTGTTTGATATCTTTCTTATGGTATGTCACAGGAATGCTTGCATATAAGACAGTATCAGGAACAAAGAGCTTCAAGAAATTAGTCCATCTTATATTACAGTTTATTTCTTTCATCTTAAGCGTAGTCGGAGTATGGGCAGCATACAAGTTTCACATTGATAAGGGCATTGACAATTTCTACAGTCTGCATTCATGGCTGGGACTTGCTTGTCTTTTCCTATTCTTTATCCAGGTAATTTTATTACACCGGTGACCTTTGATCTTCGCTACTACCGTGTTTTTGAGCTCTGGATTCCATAACTGTATGTATCTCACTTCTTGCTGTAATCTTTCAGTGGGCTGCTGGGTTTGCAACTTACTGGTACCCAGGAGGCTCAAAAAATAGCAGAGTTGGCCTGTTGCCATGGCATGTATTCTTTGGGATCTATATTTATGCCCTGGCTATAGCTACGACTACTACTGGTATTCTGGAAAAGGCTACATTCCTTCAAACCAACAAGGTAATATCGCGCTATTCCATTGAAGCTCTGCTGGTCAATTCAATGGGCATTTTGATTGTTGTTTTAGGTGGCTTTGTTATTCTTGGGTTACTTGCACCTTCAAATGGTAAAGCTGAAGTCATTAGAGGAAATGATTAAATGGATGCTGCTTTATGTTGATGAAAGTGTTAGATTCTGAAACAGTTGAGGTTGATGTATCAAAAACAAGTTAAGATATATACAGGTTTACTTTTATGTTCAATTTGTAAGATTTCTTTTTCCTTTTGGCAATGAATTTATTCTTTAAATGGCAGAGGTTTAAACCTAGAACTACAGTTTTGAAACTCTCACTGGCCACCCGGTTTAATCAGTTGACCTACAAGGCGCAATATCTGCTATCTTAAACCTAAAATTGTATCTCATACTATTGGTTTAATCTTTGGGTACATTTCGTTTACATGATTTTTCTGTTATTTGTTACTCTTTCTAAGATAAAATCAACTGCCTGTGCGTTGCACATAACATGGCACCGCTTACCAAGTTATCAAACTCAAACTTTATTGATAGCTGATATGCCTTTTAGAAAGGGACGAATTGTGGATTATTCCATGTCATGCAGCTCAAGTTATGAACCTAAAACTTTTCCCATCCACGCAAGAATTCCAGTGCTTTTTTTTTTTTTTTTCTCTCTCTCCCTACGAAAGAGGGTGTTTCGTCTACCCATCAAAACAGCAAAAATATTGTCAAGACAGTTATCTTATAAGACAATATTTGAGATAAAACAAGAAATAAAAAATGTTATCTCGTCAAAATATTTAATTTTTAATATCTCAAATTTTTAATAGTAATTTCAATCCTAATTGATGCTAATATTGGGGTGGTGATTACATTACTTCCCACTAAAGTGCTACAACTCTCTCCAGAATTAGTGTTTTGGGATAAAATTACCTCTTAAACTTTTATCATTGCAAAGGTCCCAAAGAAACTTTTTTAATCATTGCACTGGCAGGGATAGGACAAAGATTCTGCCTATCTTGTCCCATCCCAAAGTTTTGCGGTAGAAATCCCGTCTCAATCTTGCTTCCGTCCCATTTTAGTTTTATAAAATCTTATCATAATCTCATTTCAAACACTACTGTTTAGTCCATCCAATATTAAATGTAACATTATTTTAGTTTCTTTTATTTTTTTAAATATATACCGATATGGGATTAGACTAAACCTATAAATTGCATCTTTAGTATAAGAAGGAGACGAGAAGCAAGATTTTTTTCCCTAGTTCTAATTCTATTTCAATTTCCATTCAAGACACAATTTTATTCTAATCCTATCCAACATCCCAGTTTGTCCTGAGTTGTCCCACCCTTTCTATTAATATATATATTACAAACACGATATAAGAAAAAAAGGCAAAAAAGAAAATCTGAACAAAGATTTTGATACGGCTCAACTGCCTGCTATTTTGGTATTTAACCCACACAATGAGTGTCTCTTAAATATGGACACTTATCTAACATTTATCATCGGATAGTACAAATAAAATTAATGGTCACAGAAGGTACTTGCTTTTGGAAGAATAAAGAATGCAACAGTAACATAGAAAGCATTCAAATTCACTGATACGGTGGCAACATACCTGAAAAAGCATCACAAGTACAAAACTGTCTCAAGCAATTCTTTTCCATGGTTTCAAGTTTTGTAGACTGAAGAATTCATGATTTACAAGATCCCCAATGAGGGTCATCTTCAACATGCTACATCAAAATTGTGACTGGATGATTGTCCAAAATTCAGAGAACATTTGAACAAAAACAAAAACAAAACAAAAAACAACTGTTACAAGTGAGAATGCATGGCAAGATTGCCCGGAGAGGCGAAAATCCGCACTCTTCACTGGGACAGGTGAATACAGAGAAAAGTCTAATTTCAGACAACAAAAGAAGGCTCTTACATTATTCCAAGAAGGTAAAACAATACAAAAAGATGCATCAAAACAAAGTTCTAAACTTTTTATTGTTGCTAAGATGGTATATAGGGAGGGATCCTGCTTGCAGACAAAATTGAGATGATCCACATTTGCATCGTTTATATCCATAACTGTTCTCTCCTGTACTCTCTTACAATTACAGGCACACTTGTGGGAGGAACCTGCAGAAAAGAAATTGTTAAACCAATTGATTTCGGGATTTGACATTATAAATCATTGCAATCAGTGTAAATGAAAATAGAAAACAAAGGGTTTGCCAACTTAACAACATAGAAGTTAGCATATATTTTACCATTGGGATTTGGGGATGGACAACTTTATTGTCATGAATTGGTTGATTTCTTGTCTTTCACTATTTCAATTTTCCTCTCTCTTATAAAACAATTATAAGAGTATTTCTTTGGTCGTTTTTGTCTGTTTGTCTCTCCCTTAACCTTTCTTTTTTTCTTTTTTTTTTTTTGGGGAGGAGGGGGGGGGGGGGGGGGGTTGGGTTTAGGGTTTAGCCTCCTTGAGGCTCATCTTCCTAAAACTGCATAACTCTACAAAAGAAGACCACAAAAAATCCCTCTAACCGGACACCTAGCAAACTATGAGGTGCCAGGATCAATTGTGCTCTACATGCATCTTCTTTTAGCACCAGTCAGATAAGTCCACTTTGAATTCCATAACTTACCATGCCATAATCTGTGACAATCATTGACACATAATCTGAAGGTGTTGCATCATAACTGCCATCAATTCAGAACTATCATGTCAGCGTGGAAAAATGACAATACTGGTTTGGTGGTGTATTTCATCAACTAAAATGCTTACATCAGATTCAGAAGTTGCAGGTTTTCAGTATTTGCCCAACCATCCAAGTAGTTAACATCCTCTCTTCCGGGAAGCTTTGAAATGACTTCTGGATCACCTACAAGAACATGAATAGAAACTTCAGACTTCTAAAGAACACAAGGGAAAATCCCATAAGCAAATTGTGAATACAACCCCCTACCATCTGCTATCACCATATGCACATACCTAGTTCATTAGAGCATATAGAATCAAGCTGCACCCTTTCATGAAATTTATAAGCCTCGCAACACACTATGACAGGCACACGGAATGCATGAGCAACCATTGCAACACATGCAGTGCCAACTCTTGAATAAACAGTTCCATTAGACAACACTGATGAAGCACCCAGGAAAACTCGAGTAACTTCATGCATTATGTAGGAAACAGCATTTATATGAGTATAAGTACAGCTAAGACCTTTCTCCACCAGCCTACGAAGTAAAAGTCGCCCTTTTAGGTGTGGACGAGAGTCAACTACCACAACACGGAACTGTTTTCCTAGCTCATGTGCATGTAACAGCGTCATTTCAACTGCTGATGATGATCCATAAGTAAGAAGAACATCACCATCTCTTATTTTTGTGACTGCATGCTTGACTATTACCTTGTTCGCAATTATTATCTTCTCATTTATAAAACGGTCAATGTCTGACTGAAGTAAAGTTTTTGCTTCTGACTCAGACAGAGTCAACGGTAACTTGGCAATTCGACTCTTCAGAAATCTAATTGCATTTCCCATGCTGATTGAAAGAGGTCTACACTCGATAAGAAATGAAACGTAATTACTTATTTTTGCAGTAAGGTCTCTTGCAAGAGTCTTCTCAGGTGGAACACTGTAGTCTTTGATGGCCTGTTGAAATGCTTTAAGCATCGCAACGCAACGATCATTACCACCAGATACATCTCCAGACAGATACTGCAATCCTACCTGACAACCACCATAAAAGGCCACTGAAATTAGAGGAATAATATGCCTTGACATTTCATTCACAAAATATTCTTATAGGCCCTAAATTCACCATATTTATTACAGTTAATGTCTCTGTCATCAGGAAATACAAATTATGATACAATAATCAAGTTTCGAATGCAAAATCTACTCGATTACCATTATAGCTAATCAGAAAATTATACACACAAGCATCATTTCATCATACATTGTGCAACATTAAATGTCACACTGCATAAAGACTATATCCAGGTTGATTAAACCTTTGAACACAGCAACAAGGGGTTCCAGGATTTGGAATATGGCCCAGAAAGAAGAAGAGCAGTAGTGAACATGCATAAGAAAGATTTGGAATAAAGGTCTAGATAATCTCATTATCCATAATAAGGAAAAAAAAAAATTATGAGTGGCGTCAGATAATCAGATTATTTATCACAAATATTACATACTTGCATGATGAAAACCTGTAACAGCATAATAGCAATAAATTATAATGTAACTAACATAATTATTTCCAGATTTTGGAAATTAAGTTCTCAAAAATATACTATTTTGAGGCCACTGCATTTTGATAGAGCCCATGAACTGATTGTACAAATGCTGGACCCATATGGTCACAGAGCCAAGCATAGGAGGGGCAGGACACTTGGACATCAATGGGCAGAGGAGGTTATTATTGAAGGCATTAACCAACTTAAGGAGGAGCCAAGGAGGCACATGAGAAGGAGGGTAGAGTGGAAATTTTGGGTTGATTCAGCTTGGGGCTTGGGACCTATAGCTCTGGAAGCTGGGAGGTATTGTGCTCATGATTCTTACCATTTCTGAATACTGGTTTCCAGTATTTTGTGTTTATGATAGCTGCACCATTGTTGTGAGTGTTTAGTTCAGTTTACTGAGTACCGGGTCCCATCACCTTAAAGGTTGCCATAATGGTTCTCATATTGGATTCCAAGAGTTCCACTGCCTAGTGGATTTGATTTTCCTTTAAGAAAGGCTTTCTCACACCTCTATCACCTTTCTTCTTTACATAATTCCCCTATCCAAATTTTAATCAGTTGGATTGAGACACTTAATAGGAATATAGAGCTAATACTAATGACAAGTTGCAGGTTCTAGACCATATAAAGCTGGGTGCACCCCTTTTCTCTGGATCAATTCAGACTAAATAAGTTGATGTTTTGACAGGGAAAAAGAGACTTAAAATTTTACGGCAAATAGGACTATTTATATTTCAATAGGTAAGGGGAATATAGGATTAATATTAATGGCATGCTGCAGGTTTGTAGACCAAATAGGGCTGGATCCAGCCTTCTGTATTAAATAGTTTGCGGTTTTGGCAGGGAAAAGAGACTTACAATTGAGGTGAGTACAAGATTTATGCTGTAATTTGGTGCATTTGTTAGAGCACAGTTCACAGATTTTTTTTTTTTTGCACCAGGAGTTGATTTGAAATAACATTAAGCATATGGCTTCTGTTTGGCATAATGCCCAAGAGAGTTTCCCTTTCAGTTCAGACATGCAGAGTACTTCTTTCTTATTTGTCTTGATAGACTTTCTCTTTCATTATATATATATATATGTGTGTGTGTGTGTGTGTGTGTATGTATTTATACACATATAATATAAATACCTTGTAAACAGCAGGATGCATGGGATCAAGTTGGAAAAACTTTGCCTCAAGATCTGGAAGCTGACTCCCATGTTCATACTGTGGCAAATGTCTGAACAACTCAACTCGGTTTCTAGCTTCAGTTTGTTTTACCACAGCACGGCGTTTAGCTTTCTCCACTCGGCTCTTATCATCATATTGCATGCGTGGTTGAGGAACATCTTTCTTTCTGTCCTTTTCCAATGTACGGTCACTTCCCTTCTTCTCGGAACCTGCAACTGAAGCAGTATCAACCTTTTGTGGAGGCTTTGCAGCTTTAGCTTGTTTTGCATTGCCCACAACAACTGTTCCAGACACCTTGTTTCCTTCAGCTAAAAATATATTCAAAAGCCACATTAATTAGTAGGGTCATGGTCAGTCATGCAGAAGACTACTCACCAGAGCCCAAAAGAAATTACTCTTTTAGGTTTATGACACTTCATTAAAGAAAAAAGAAAATTATGTCCATCACAGGTATTAAAATGAAACCAGATCAGTTGCAGGCATGACTGAATAATTAGTCTACAAACAATATAAAAACAGTAAGAGCACTTCAAAGTAGATAGTCACGATACAGATAGACAAACCAATAGAACACACTACTACAAACCTCTAGCATCAGCCTTCGCAGCTCGTTGAGCTTCTTGAAGAGCACGTCTTTCAGCTTTTGTTGTTTTCTCTTTCTGTGGTTTCGAACTTGTTGGTTGTCTTTCAGCTTTTACCTCCACTGCTGATCCACCTCCTTTATCTGCTTTTTCTTTTTCTGAAAGAGATTGAAGAAGAGAAGGGTTAAAAATGCTTCAATTCCTAAATCATGTCACATCAAGAAATGCACAAGACTCCACCACAAACATGGAGGCTGGAGCGAACAAATTTTTCTTGTGGTGATAAACATAACACTAGGATGTAACTGACAAGAAGCTAAATAGATTGGTTTAACAATGATTAATAGTAATTCCAACTGGCCAAACAATGTCGAAGTCAAAAACACAAAAAGGAAAGCCATCTAGAAATTAACATAATGTGACAAAAGATATATGCAATAAAAAACACGCCATTACAAATTTTAGAAAATATTATTCTCTTGGCATATTGACTGCAGAAACTATCACAAAGACCAGACTATCCAATAGAAAATTAGAAAGAAAATGTTCATTCAGTATGAATTGAAAACCACAAATCATCAGAGTTCAGATGGCTATATTGGCTGGCTGTAATTTTAAACCAAGACAAAATTTTGAGTCACTTGAAAAGCACAGATGCTTGTATGAAGTAACCAGTAGCCAAGGCATATAACTGGTACCCCCATTCAGCAAGCAGCATGTTGTACCACAAGACTAAGAGATAAGATTTATTAGAGTTCATGGATTAATGTGCAGAAGAGAATTATTCGACTTTACCCTGTTTTGACTTATAAGAAGCAATCCCATAGAAATTGCAATAACTAAGGATGAAAAGGCAAAGAGCAATGTTAAGGAAGCAATCAGGGCAAAGGTACAACAAAACCAATGTATCAACTAGAAGTGGTGGGACTAAAATATGCATAGCTTAATGCAGAGTTAAGGAAGGTATTAATTGTAGATGATGAACATCTCTTTGATTCAGCCAGATGTAAAACAAAGCTCTTGTCAAATCTCCAGCACTTTCGAATAGCACAAATTTAAAGGATCTATCCTCTACGATCACTGCCAAGATTTTGAATGTATCATATTTATGAAGTCAGTAAATTTGAGGGATGTACAAAACAGCAATTTTGTTAGCATTTTCTTTTTAACTGAAAAAGGTAGTTAGTATAGAACATAATCTTTAGTAGCTTTCTTTCAATACCCAGAAACCTTTCACATAAGAGCCGCAGTGGGCTTGCTTAAACTTGCGGCAGTTAAAAAGCGTGCAATCCACGATTAAACAATGTTAACACGCCAAAATCTTGAATAGAGTCAGCTATATGAACTGAAAGTCGTTACTGTCTTGTACTGATGTACATGTCTCCTCTTTTGCCATTTTGCTGAGGCTACACTTCCCTGCCCCTCTTATTAATCATATCTTTGTTTGGATAGAGATGCACTCTTAGAAGAAGGGTTCCTTTGATTAAAGAAAAAGTGCGTTTGGATGAACTTCTCTACTTTTGAAAGCACCCAATTTAGGGCTTCTACAGCTTTTGCTTCTAAACGCTCCTCCATCCAAATTCTAACTTTATAAGAATATAAATTGATTCTTACATTTTCTTAGTGTCTAAACGAAGTTCAAATTCGTTGCTTATCTACCATTTACCAATCTAAACCACTTCAAAGCAAGCTATAGATAGTGCATGAGATTGAAATCAACAAAGAAACAGGTAAGATGTAAAGAGTTCAAGCTAACCCGGAATCCCAAGGGGCACATTCACCACTGATACGGTCGTCAATTCACTCGCTGGAACACGACTAGCTTTTATAGCTGTCAGGTCAAACCCGCCGCGAGGAAACGAAGATGCCACCTTCCCAACATTGCCCCTGCCCCCACGACCAGATGATCGCGCGCCATCAAAGAAGTCTCCTTCACCAACAACCATCTTGCTCGAATAAGAAGACGGTGACATTGACGGCGTTGGCGACATAGGAGCTGGGAAGAAATCCGAGTTGTTATAGCTGCTAGCAGCAATGGATTCACCCCCGAGAGGGGAAGCCGCCGGGTATGCACTCGGGCGGGTATGCTGAAGTAAATTGTCCGAAGAATGCCGCGGCGGCGGGATCATCACCGGTGAAAGCGAGTTGCCGGTGGGCGAACCAGCAACAGGAGGCGAAGAAGAGGAAGCGAAAATTGGTTCGGGTGGACCCGACTGGGACCGTTCGGGAGGAGCACCAGGAGCAAAGAATCCAACTTGGCGTACCTTCGGGTCAATTACAGCTCGTGAAGCTCGGCGAGATTCCATGGCGGAGCTTTAGGGTTGGTGGCGGAGCTGCTACCGTTGGGATGGTAAGGAAAATGGGTATTGGTATCTGTGCATGTCTGTTTGGCTGGAAGGAAAAATTTAAAAGGGTTATGCAGCCGATGCAAACAAAGGGGATTTCTAGGGAAAATTGGGATTTTGGATTGTGGGAGAGAGAGAGTGATAAGTGGGATCGCGCGCAATTCTATATGGAAATGGTGGAGAGTGTGTGTGAAGAGAGTGGAAAACAGAGCTGCGCAGCCGAAGAGAATAAAAAATGGAGAAGATGCTTGTCGTTTCCTACTTTCCTTTCTAGTTAAGAAATTTTAGAAAGCAAATCCAGTTGCATTGCATTTATTTTAATATTCATTTATTTTTTTTAAATAAAAAAGAAGAGTTGATGGTAATGCCTATACATAAATTTTAATGCACACCTATGTATAAATTAATACATTATGTAAAAATAAAATTTTAAAAATTATGTAAAAGAAAACTACGTATGAATTAAATGAGTAATATTAATTAATGGGAGAAAATCAATTATAATCCATTTAAGATTTAAATACGAGTACTTTTAAATATTAGAAGTTTTAAATTAACTTGTGTCTAATATTAAATTTTTAGGCACAGTTTTAACAATGACATTAATCTTGAAACTGGACCAAACTTAATTTCTTGCGCCCATTGTCATCCCCATAATAGATATATGCACAGAAGTACAAGACAATATATCTGAAATAGGTAGTCTAGTTCATTAATCATATCTAAAAGCATGATGCTATGTATCTTTTAAATATAGGTGGTTCGGTTGACTCAACGAATAATGAAATTAGTCCTTATTCCTGCCTTATAAGCCATGACAAGTATGTTTGAATGCGGATACTATTTGGATTGTAAGCTGTACCGAGTTTTTCTTTTTCTTTTTTCCTTACCTTTTAGCCTGACATGCTACTTTTACCAATATATATTACAGATAATGCATGGGTCCCAACCAAACACTAATGCTGATGAGAAGAGAAAATGGGGAGAAGAAAACACAGACATTCAGTAATACTCTTATTATATCTCTCTTTATTTACCATGAGTAATTTTAGAAAGAGAAAACACAGACAAAATGAAGTAAATTTTTTCTACAAAATCTCTCTACTTTTCAATGAGCCCTCCTGTCATTTTCTTTCCCTATCCAACAACAACAAAGTAAAATCAACTGCTCTATCAAAATTCATATTTTCCAAAATATATTTTCTCTCCCTATTCAAACAAGTGCATGTTTTCTTCCTAGTTTTCTCTCCCCCCATCCAAACACAAAGGATGCACTCGTGGTACAGGTAAAGCCTGCAACAAAGTTTGACAAGCATGCAAACATCATTGGACCATGTTTCTGATTTCTTGTCCACAACAGTGTTCCTATTGTCATCATCTTTCAACATAAAAGGCAATCCTTGGTTGCCGGATGCAACAGCAGATACTCAAATGGACAAAATACAACTAAAAATCGCACAAGAATAAGAAAACCAAACCAGATAAAACATAATGTAATTATACTGTGACTGAAACAGTGATAAATCATTAATTGGTCCTAAAATCCATGAACAAAGCATGCCAGTGGCCGGAAAGTCTATTACACGAAACTTGGGCAGACGGGCCCCTTTGATAGACCAAGGCGCACTTCCATCCCATGATGCAGGTCCAGTGGCCGGAAGGTTTCTGATTCGCGGGGATCTGCAGCCAACATCAGGGAAATTGAATCAGAGGGAGAGAAAGAGTATAAGGCCATCTTTAGTGGGAGATCCTTAAACACCTTATTATTAGCAACTTTCTCTCATTTAGTATTACCATTAGAGATGGTGTGAGGAAGAGATTCTTATATGAACCCATTGCTTATATAAACAATGTTCTTAAATGGGCCCACACATAGAAAAAGGAAAACTAAAAAACCAAGAAGAGAAAGACACATAAAGATTGATGTAAAGTTTTTGTGGGTCCATTTAGTGAAGATCTTAAAAATTGCACCACAAGAGGAAAAAATGTTTAAGTTGTGCAAAAATAAAAATAAAAAAAAAACAATGTATCATAACGGGACTTACAAAAATATAATAGAAAATAAAATTAAGCAATTTTAATGAGGTGAACCATTAAAGATACTAGAACAACAAGGATGAGACAGATTATATTCTTCATCACTTGACAATTATATTGACTTTTTTTTTTTTTGCCATGAATCCTCTGATCGTGACTGGAGGAGGTTGTATCTAGACTTAAAAATAGCATGGCAAGCTCAAGTATCACAAATGGATACAAAATATGCACTATCTTCCAGAATAATAAAATTATAATGCTAACAAAGCTTCAACCAACAGTACGAATATTGAAAAGCAATTCATAGTAACAACATTGATTCTACAATAAAGCTTAGAAATTTTAGTATTTATGCAAATTTGTAAGTGAAAGAAAAAGAGCATCATGAGAGTGTCACGTCCAACTATAGAAAATCTTTAAGAGAAACCCACTACTAATAGGGTGCAAGCTAAATGTCAAACAATCATGGTTGTACTATGTCATCATTTTGAAATATCATAGTAGATCAAATTGTTTCAAGATAACAGAGTAACTGCCCCCACAAGAGATGTGGGAATTTCAATAGGTGAATAAACAATGCCAAAAAGAAAAGACAGACACAAATCATATCATTACCATTTAGGTAATCATCAAAACCAAAGTCATCCAACTTTCCTGTATAAGCCTCCAATCCCAGCATTGAAGATGGAATTGCCCCCGGAGGTCTTTGGAATCTACAAGGAACAGAACATCATTCATCCTCAGTGAGTAAGTAAAGCAGGCCCAAGAAACAAATATCACAGGAGTGAGTACGGCCTGAGGAAAAGATCAACTAGGCAAATAGAAAATAGCTTAGCCTGATAGACATAAGAGAATCAAAAATAATATCCTAAGTGTTAGAAATAACGTTTGAATGGTACAAGAATATCTGGAGTACTACTTAATTGCAAGGGGAAAAAAAAGAACAGAGAAAATCCACATAGACCTGGTGGGTATTATATTATCATTTTAGAATATAATCTTCAAAATGAGCATAGTCCCCATGCAACTAATTTAATATATTATGTGTTTCCATTTATACCAGTGATATCTTTCCACTCTGAATAATATTACTTATAAAGGATCACGATGCAATCAGAATCAGAATGAAACATGTATCCAGACATCATATTCCTTACAAAATAGGCAACATAGTCCTTTTCTAAAAGGAAGATAATAGAAAGGAATATGTGGCACACAAACAGCTGCAATTCTCAGCATTTCATCATACCTCTGGACAACATTAAATGAAGGCAGTAGTCAACACCCAATCCCTTACCAGGAAAAAGCCAACAAAAGACCTCATGTTACTCTTTAGGTTTTTATTGGTCACCATTCAAGCAAAGTATTAATGGATATCTCGATAAAAATTAAGGGTGCCTTTTTTGCATGGAGAATGATGATTACTTCAAGAAAAAACATTAATTCTGGTCAAGTAGATCTGAGCTCCAACCAGACAAGAGTGATGCAATCACCCTCCAACAGAATATCCACTACAGCTACTGAATAGGATGCAGGGTTACACACTATCATACAGACAGGAGATAGATCTACTGATACATAGCACACTAGTGTCTATAAGAAAAGAAATTAAGAGTTGTCTGTTCCCCTGAATATCCATTACAGAAACCTCCTTAATATAACCAAGAGCCAACACCCATAATGAGACAACGAAGACAACTCACTTCATAATAAAATGCAATCCGCTGAGAATTTTTTATATGATTTAAACCACATCTCCCAACATCTAGGAAACATAACCCAGGAAAATTACCGAAGAGAGGTTAAAACAATCTTACTGCCACACATAGGGCATTCAACAATAGTAAAATACACCGAAGGATGATGTACCATTATGTTACTTATGTATCTTTAGGGAAATTTGTCAACAGAATTCCCGAACATCCAACCATGAAACCACATGAGTTGAGTCCAGGGCACAACTTTTATGAGTTTCATTCACATTTTAATAGTGATATTATCCTACATCCCTTGGTTATGTTTGTGCCTTTGGTTCAAATTCATGCTTAGTTCATGAAATAGCCGGAGCAGGTGGCACCATAATGTTTGCAGTAACTTTTTTGATCGACTGAAATTATATGTGAAACATCAGTAAAAAAGGATTTCACTATACATACTTAACAAGATTTTGAAACATTACTAACATAAACAAAGCCCTAATTTATGAAGAAAACATGCTTCAATATCATTATCAATCAATCGTTTCTAAGTTTTAGAGAAAAAAAAATCCTATCGCATGGAGACTATTAATTAAGAGAACAGCACAAATCATATACCTAGACAGTATTTGCCTGTCAAGGTCCATCTTCAGTGGAAAAGCAGTTCCATATAAGTTGACCATGACATTCCTCTTCATCCTTTCCTCCATCATCATTGCCTAAAAATGACAGAGAAGAAAATAAATTACAGAGTAAACAAGGACATAGGGAGACGAAGACAGCACTCGGAAGTGAACATTAATTGATTAAGTCATTTAAGGTTACTGTACTTCTTTCATGTTGACAAACATATTTTAGAGATAATGACATTGGCTTACACCTTATTACTTCACACTAATGACTTTAGTTTAGTATCAAGGTTAGTGGCTTGTGTATCTACTGTCAATTGATGTAGCTCCACATCTAATATTCTGATCAAAAAATTTACTTTTCCAAAGAGTGGTCAGTGAAATCTAAAAAGAGCTTGTGTTATACATTTTTCGGTGAAAAATTTTATACAATTCAAGCAAAATAAAAATTTTAAATTTTCAATCAACAGAAAAAAAAAAAAAAAAAAAGTACAGCATTTAGCAATAGAAATACATGAACTTATATCACAATCATTACTTCCCTTCAATGAAAGGTAACCCTAAACTAAATGCCCAAATTAAATTAAGTTATGCCCAGTTGTTACAATTTCCCCAGAAAGATCGTTACTTCAAATTCCAAACAGGAAAACGAGAAGAGAAAACTAGAGAAAGTGACTACCGATTGCTGGGAAGATTCTAGAGGATGAGATCCAACGATATCGCTCTTGACACCATGGAGACCGAAGCGAAGCGCGTCGTTTTGGACGCCCCCGATTTGGTGTGCTATTGTCTTTGACGCGTCTTCCATGTTCTTCCTCTTCAGGCTTTTTCCCTGTTCTTCAGTTTCTACAACTTCTGCATCAAGCAAAGAATCGAGAGAGTGAAATGCAGAATGTGACCTGCGAGGCTTTATAGAGAGGATGATGAACTGATACGACGTCGTCGACCTTTCTTGCTCAATTCACTAACACTCATGGGTCGGGTAGAGATATGGGCTCATTAGACTTTTAGCCCAAAAGTTTGTCGGCGTGGGAGTGTAAGGTAGAGCCCAATCACATGGGGCCCAGAAACGAGTTTGCATTGCCTTGTATGAGGTTTGACTAATTAAGAAAATATATAAAATTGAAAATTCTGATTAATTTCTTGATTCTAATTTAAGTATATAAAATTTAAATTTTTGATGGGTTACTTGATCCTATATCTAAATAACCAATCAAAGCTTTTTGGGGAAGAAAGAAAAGAAGATGTTATTTATTTTTCTCCATTTTTTCCTATTTTAATGCCCCTTCCCTTTTTATAAATAAAACAAAGATACAAATAACCAAATAACATAATTTAGAACCAATAATAATGTATTAATTCTCTTCCTATCAAAAAAAAAAAATTATGTATTAGTTTTTTTATGGTGAGAAGCTTGGATAATATTTGAAATATTTAGAGTTTAATTCTCCAATAACAAAAAATAATATATTAATTCATTGACAATAAAATACATGCAAAGAGTCAAGTGTTCAAACATTCTTATTATCGTATAACAAAAAAAAAATCCAACACAATATAAGTATTCATAAAATTAGGTTAAAGAATTTATATTTGACTTAAATTGTAATTTGTCCACATATATACATCCCTAAGTAAAGGTTGTTAGTAAGCCATTCTATATAAGAGTTTGTGATTTTTTTTATTTTTTTTTTAGGACTTTAGTTTAGAAGGAGGAGTTCCGTGATTGTATTAGTCTTATAATGTTTTTTTATATAATCTATTCTGCAACTTTTTGTGGACCCAACACTTTTATGATTTTGAGGACGATATCATGTAAATTGTTTATGTCTCTAATTACCTTCGGTGGCTCATTTTATTTATCTTACTTAACAAAATACGCCTCCACCTAACAAGTCCTTTAGTACAATAACTAGCTTTATTTTTCTCAACACAGTCAAGGATTGAAAACACAATTATTCTTAAATTTTCACAACCTTAAAAGAGTTAATGGAAAAAATAAATAGAAAAAGAAGAGAAAGGAGAATATTTTCCTTTGATGGAAATGCCTTGTAAAAAGAGATATTGCTTAAAGATATTCATGTATCACTGTCCACGCCCCTGCTTAATTGTCTAACTCACGAGTTTAAGTTTTCTAGGCAACTCCTACCAATAAACTATTCATAGTTCTGCAATCTTGAAGGACATGATGCAACAACATGCTTCCAATTAATTGGACATCATGAATGGTGGGGTGATAGACCTCGCAATGAGGTGAAGACTGGTACAGTAGGGAAAGCATCGCAGCGGGGTGGTGTTGGATGCGACCAAGGAGGTTCTGCTTGTGCAAACACAACCCAAGCATCAGAACTTGGTAGCGAACCTGCCACTGGAACAGAAGCGGATAGCATTGTATTGCCGGGTCTAACAGCTGAGCAGTGGCACGCTCTAGCGAACATGATGAACGTCCCCGGCAAAATTACAGGTATGCGCCCCAGAGAACCTTGGATAATAGATACTAGAGTGTCCCAACACATGACAGGAAACCTCAAAAATATACAGAACTTGCAAGATGTCCGAGTATGTCCAGTAGGACTCCCCAATGAGGAACATAGAGAATTAGTGAAAGAAGGAACAGTAATGCTGGAAGGAGGCTTGCAACTCAACCATGTTCTTTATGTTCCGAAATTAAAATGCAATTTAATTTCTGTGTCCCAACTCATTGATGAAATACATTGCATCGTGCAATTCACTAAAACCATGTGTGTTATGCAGGATAGCATTTCGAGAACTTTGATTGGTGCGGGAGAACGAAGGGATTGACTTACTTTTTTAGAGGGATTAGAGAGGCAAAGGCTTGCAAAGTTAAAGGAGTGAATGAGATAGAATTGTGGCACAAGAGATTGGACATCCATCTTCAAGGTTATGGTTCAGTAAATAAGGCTTATGATGTATTTTTAGAGCCAAACAAACAAGGGAAAGATTTCCATTAAGTGATTACAAGGCTAGTTGTGCATCTGAATTAGTTCATTATGACTTGTGGGGTCTTTATAAAACTCCATCGACTTGTGGTGCATTTTATTTCTTAACTATTGTTGATGATTTTTCCAGAGCTGTTTAGATTTATTTATTAGCTGATAAAAGGGAAGTTGCTCAAACGTGATGAATATCTTCACCTTGGTTGAAAGGCAATTCGATAAGTGAGTGAAAATATTTTGAAGTGATTACGGTACTGAATTTATTTGTGTGAAACATTATTTCTTCACACATGGAATAGTGTTTTAGACATTTTGTACTAGTACATCATAACAAATCGGGAGAGTAGAGTGAAAACATCGACATATCTTGAATGTAGCTAGAGCACTACGCTTTCAACGCCATCTTCCTATTGAATACTGGCGAGAATGTGTCTTGACAGCGAGATATATGATCAATCGCACACCCAATAGCATTTTAGGTCGAAAGACCCCTTACGAATTGTTTCATGGCTGGGTCCCTTCATTAGCACATTTGAAAGTATTTGGT
Source organism: Bauhinia variegata (assembly GCA_022379115.2). Classification (NCBI taxonomy): domain Eukaryota; kingdom Viridiplantae; phylum Streptophyta; class Magnoliopsida; order Fabales; family Fabaceae; genus Bauhinia; species Bauhinia variegata. Next base: position 16,802,743 of record CM039428.1, on the reverse strand, counting down.
TCACTATGTTATGCTTATAATTTAGGGCGGAGAGGAGATAAGTTTGGACGTGTAAGTCCTAAGTGTGTTTTCTTAGGATACCCATATGGTAAAAAGGGCTGGAAATTGCTTGATTTAGAAACTAATGAGATTTTTTTATCTCGGGATGTTGAATTTTCTGAACAAGAATATCCTTTCGAGACACAAACAGGGAATGACGTGCGACATGTTCCTATAATGGGTTGTGATGAATTATGCAGCAATGACAATGAGCCAAATCTAGCAGTAGTAAAAGAGAACCTTGTAGACGACCGGTGGGCCACCATTCAGCAGCACCCACCAAGGATAGATCATCCAATGCCTCGGAAAGACCTTCCCCAGAGGTTCCTGAAATTCCACAGTGGCGAGTGACCATTCAGAAAAGATTGGACATGGCCATAGAACCAAACGGCCATCGAATCGTTTGCATGATTACGTTCCCAACACTGGCCCATCCACACGTTTGCCTATCACTAAAGTTTCCTCAGGTACTCCCTATCCTCTTACACACTGCGAATTCTCATCATTTTTGTATGGAACATTGTGTATTTCTTACAACACTTAGTCAGGTCAAGGAACCAGCCAACTTTACTGAAGCAATGCGTGATCCTTGTTGGCGAGTAGTGATGCGTGAAGAGATTCAGGCTCTTGAAAATAATAAAACCTGGATTACTACACATCTTCCTCCAAGAAAGAAAGCATTGGGTTGTAAGTGGGTGTATAAGGCAAAGCAAAAGTCAGATGGAAGTGTAGAGCGATTTAAAGCACAATTAGCTATCCTTAGCAATCACCAAGTCGAAAATGTCGATTATACTAAGACATTTGCTACTGTCGCTAAGATGGTGACAGTGCAGGTTGTGTTGGCAGTAGCTGCAGCACGACGTAGAGAGCATCACCAAATGGATGTACACAATGTATTTTTACATGGAGACTTGCATGAAGAAGTCTACATGAAGCTACCTCTGGGATTTCGAGTTTCCAAAACTGACATGGTGTGTGAACTCAAGAAATCTCTTTATAGACTCAAGCAAGCCTCACAGTGTTGGTTCGCCAAGCTCTCTGCTGCTTTGAAGACATATGGGTTCACTCAGTCTCTTTCTGACTACTTATTGTTTGTGTTGAAGAAGGCAGATTGCTACTTGGTGGTTTTAATTTATGTCGACGATTAAATTATCTCTGAGAACAACTCTCAAGCTATTTGCAAATTTAAATCTTACTTGAATACATGCTCTCATATGAAGGATCTAGGTTCATGAAGCGCTTCCTTGGCGTGGAAGTTGCTAGATCACCTAATGGGATTTTTCTTTGTCAGAGAAAGGTATGCTATGGACATTATTGGTGAGACCGGGCTCATGGGGGCCAAGCCTGTTGTTACACCGCTGGAACAGAACCACAAACTGGCCTTAGTAGAAAGACCTTCTCTAGTAGATCTAAAGCGTTATAGGCGATTGGTGGGCAGACATATTTACTATGTTTTACTAGAGCGGAATTATTTTACTCTCTGCATGTGTTATCACAGTTTATGCAACAACCCAAACAAGAGCACTGGGAAGCTGCTTTGAGAGTTTTACGTTATCTGAAAGGAACCCAGGCCAAGGTATTTTTCTTCCACGAGATACCAAGTTGCAGCTACATGGATGGTGAGATTCCGATTGGGCAAGCTGCCCTTTAACTTGTAGATCTTTAACGGCTGGTTTGTCAGTCTTGGATGTTCCCCAATTTCTTGGAAAACCAAGAAGCAACATTCTGTTTCCAGATCGTCTGCTGAAGCCGAATACCGGTCTATGTCTACTCTTACTTGTGAATTTAAATGGTTAAAGAATCTTCTTTCTATCCTCGGCGTGATGCATCCACAGCCCATTCCAATGTACTGTGACAGCCAAGCAGCATTATATATTGCCAAAAACCCGATCTTTCATGAACAAACAAAGCATATAGAGGTGGACTATTATTTTTCGTGATGAAGTCTTACGAGGCCTTATTCGACCATCTTATGTTCCCAATCAAACACAATTGACTTACATATTTACCAAAGCACTTGGACACTCTCAGTTTACTTCCTTAATGCGCAAGTTGGGCCTCCATCCTTTGCACGCACCAACTTGAGGAGGGGTAATAAGATACATGTGTATATTTATGGCATGTGTATATCATGTGGTGCATTATGTGTTATAGTCGGAGTGCTGTTGTTGTGCTGTTATAACAAACTCACCAACGTAGAGTTACGTATGGCTGCATTGGATAAGCATGAGTTTGAGATAACGTTAGAACCTAGGTCGAAGTGATCTGCTTGTAGTTCGGTAGTTCAGAAGTTGAGTCTTTCTAGGAATTTGTTGTTATGAGTTGTGTATATATAACCACCGAATAAGCCATGAAAGACACGGTGAAATTTTCCTCCATAAATTTTTAGATATAGCTAGCTTAGTCGCTTCAAGAAGTAAAACCAACCAAACGCATGTGTTGTACACCTTCTTTCTCTTTTTTTTTTTTTTTTTTTTTTGTCTTTGGCAACTAGAGAACACAAACTTATTAATAGGTTTCTCGACTACAACTAATCCGACTTGAAATAATTGAAAGACTTAAATAGAATAGAACTTTCTAAAGGTTTTTTTCTCATTACCACTAAAACCCATGTTAAACATATGTAATCTCATATCATTTCCTAAGCCCTAATAGCAAGCAAATCAAGGCTAAAAAGATAATTAAAAAGAATGTTAGTCATGCTTCGGAGGATAAAGAGTCCATTCCAAGGGCATAGTTGTCTCATATATATATATATATATATATATATATATATGCTCTCAAATTTTATGTGAAATTTACGTTCGACTACTTCTTGGTTTTTAATGTTGACCCCGCTTACCCAAGTCTTGATCCACAACTACCATTATTGCAACACCAAATGGTGTCGGCTAGCTTGTTTTTAGGGTTTGTGGGTTATGTATTCCGACTAGAATCTTTACTTAAGTAACATATTAAAGTTTCAATTGAACCAATTTTCCTCTCAATAAGCTTAATTAAGGTTGCATTTGGTTAATTAGTAACTCAGAAAGGTTTATATTTAACTTCTAATGTTTGGAATATTTATGTTGTTTCATCATGGTACCATGTTCATTTTTCCCCTTTCTAAAAAGTTCATATCTCATGTTGCATTTAAGTACTCACCTCAACTCTGAACAAAATTATTTAGGATTTATTTGGGAGTTTGACAGGGAAAAGAAAAGAGAAAAGGAAATGGAAGACTAGACAACGAGGAAAGAAAGGATTTTCTTCTTCTTGTTTAGATATGTATAAGAAAAATGACACCCAATATACATTGTGGGTAACAACAAAGAATTTGTATTAATAATGTGTGGTTTGATTAGTAAATAAATTGAGTTCTTGAAAAACATATACAATGTTAAAAGTTTAAAATTTTGAAAAATTAAATGTTGATAAAAAAGATAACTTTAATTGTTTTACTTCTTAAACAAGATTGTTTTTGCATACATATGGGAAAAAGAGACAAATAATTTTTTAATTTTATTCAAACATATATATAATTTTTTAATTTTATTGAGTTCTTCTTCCTTTTTCCTTATTTTTTCTCACATTCCAATCACTCTGCTAAAGAAACCGGTAAGCCATATTTGGCGACAAGCTTCTTGAAGCAGTATTCACACCATATTAAAGTACAATGGAAATTATTGATATGTAGGGTTATGGCCAGCAAACAGTTTCCCATAGTAAAAAGACATTGATAGAATTGTTAGTCTCTTTGTAGACACAAAACTTCTAGCATCTTTTGTTTTTTTCGATCAGTGACTACAAAATAAGAAAAAAAAAATACAGAAAGTGAATGATAGTTAAATAAATTAATTATAATCCAACTTGCAATGATCTAATTATGATTAAACTTTGTAATGGATATGTCACTTTCCCTCTCGATCTCTTTGGTTAAATCTTCCCCGTGATATCTAATCACGTTTCTATATATAGCTTTTTACGTGTAGAACATTTCAATGGGTGTTATGTTCAGAACAATATATGCAGTTTCGTGTTTTGGACCCAAAGTTATTAGTCAGATATATATCTAATCTAATCTCTCTTAAAATATGTGATGTGTTATATCAACATCAGTTTTCAGTTATGCATGTGTTTAAAGATAAATTTTAGTATACCTAGAAAGGAGTTATATAATAACGTACGTGACTAAATGTTAACAGATAATTAAAGTTGTGTCAGTCTGGTGATGATTATCTAAGGTAGTTTTCTTTTCAACTGATTTTGGGTATGTAGGAGAGTGCAAGAATTCCTCAATTAAGCATAATATGTAATTCTTTTTCAACGTCTCTTTGTATGAAGCACTTATTTTTAACATCTTTTATACTTAGTATAAAATAGAAAATGATCGATAAGTGTGTGCATCAATTGTCATGTTGTTTTAATTTAACCAAATTTTTTGGGTTTAAATTATAAAAATATAATTATGTTAGAATCTATTAAAAAATATTTTGTTATTTTTTTTGATTTTGTCTAAATTAATTAATACTTATTATAATATTGAAGTGTTTAATAATTTGTAAAAAAAAGTGTAAAAGAGAAAAAACAAAGTTTGCTTAAGTCTAATCTGCCAAATTAGTTAATTTAATTATATTTATTTTACAAACTATTAGATATTCCACACTACATTTAATGTATATATATATTATTCTTTATTTTGTTCAATCATCCCAAAAGAAGAATATAATATTAACGAAATAGACCTATACTAGTTTGTTTTTGAAATACCTACCATGTGCCTAAAACAAAAGAAAGACATATTCTAACTGTATCATTATCATTAATTGCTCTGGGTTCCATGTAGTATGACTATGAATGCAATCATCATCAATTCATCCCAATTAATGTTCATGGCCGTCGGAAATTACTAAATCCTGCAAGTAAATATCTGTATCAGTATGCTGTAGATAAGTTGCATATATGCATATATATACCATTTTAAGTTATTTACATGTTATTATTTTTTGGTTGGGATCTTTTGCTGGGATTGATCATGTTTTAAATTTGATGTTATTATAAATATTTTTAAAAAATTTGAGTGGTTTTCAATATAACTTAGAGCATTTAATCCTATACAAAATGAAAAATAAAAAGAAAGATGCAAGAAAATTTTTTAAAAAATAAGTTACAAACTAGATTATTAATACAATTTTTGAATTATTTTTTTCTTCTTGAAAATCATTAATATATGCAACAACGTCAGTTCATACTTCATAGGTTAATAATTGGTCAAAGTAGTTAAGTTGGCATGCAGTCAATAAGAAACAGCTGGGGCTATATATCATAGAAGTGATCATTTGCATGTGTATCTTTAACTTGACAAGATAACTGCAGAATCTAACCTAATTCCTGCTCTTTCTGATATTCAATGAAAGCAGGTTGAGAGATTCGTAAAATAAATTAAGAACAAAATCGTACTATTTCCCCATTGAGTTGGATCGAGTAGCACACTAGCACTTCACTGAAATCACCTAGTCTCAAATTTTAACAGAAAATAAAATGTCACTCAAATTTGACTCTTATCAATTATCTTATTCAACACTTTTGATTCTGCTGACACTTGCAAAAATTGCTTCTTATTTCAACTTGTGAAAAGATTTATTAGTAAGTTCAATTTAATTTGTATTTTATCGGTTGTTAGAAAATTATTTAAGTGTATATGAATATATAGTATTATTTCATTTTGTGTTAAGTTGCTCAAATTGATCTTGAAATAATGATATCTATGCACAAACTTATTTGTCATAAAATTTTTAAACATTTCATTTTGTAGTAAAATTAAAATCCAATTGAATTTATCAAACTTTAAATTGTACAAAACTGTGATTTTGAGATACCAAAAAGAAATATCCACTTTTGATGTCTATAAGTGGCTTTGGGATATCAAAAAGTGGACATTTCTTTTGGAAAATATTCAGATTTGAAATTGATCGACCCCATAAAAATTTGGATTTGAAATTCACATAAAAAATTAAAATGGAAATAATTGTTGTTACATTGATATCAGATATGTATATACATATTTAGGTTTAATTTGATTCACCTAGTTAAATTCAAATAAAAATTAATCAAATTTTATACAGTGTCTTAAAACTATGCAAGAAGATTACTCTGACAAAAAGACACATCCGTGAACAAGCTGCTAGGATATGATAGGCATATTATAACATAGAAATGTTAAATCAACAACTACTTTTTTGTTTTTTTACACTATGCATCATATTTTAATCTATGCTTTGGATCCATTCATACAAACAATGATAAAAGTTGCTATAGGCTCAACATTCTGCATAAGAAAGATTTCTTCTTATTTAAAAATTTGTTTCAAGTTGCTAAACATACGTCGGGCTTGTGGTAGGATAAAAGGGAGACAGAAAGATAGCTGGAGATAGAGATGGATCATGAATGTCTCTTTTTTTATTGAACAGAAAATAAGAAACAGATAACCTATATATGTAATCAAATCCTGGCAATTATAGGGCATCATGTGAATATTCTTTAGAATAACTACATAGAACACAGCACCATGGTAATTAATGAGCAAAAAAATTTTCTTTTTTAATTTCAATCAAACATTTGTAGTGAGTTTGAAACTTTATTTATTTAAAAAAATATTAATTATTATTTATTATATCAAATATAGATTGGTTTCGTAATTAAAGAGGAAAGATTCGTTTCATCCACATTTTAGTTTTATGCAAACACACTAATTAGTTTGGATTATTTTTTTTTTGTAAATAGAAGAACAAGTAACATGAAATAAGAGTTGTAACTCACAATTTTACAAAAATTCAAAAACAGATGAAAAAATTTTAAAAGCTTTTGAAGAATGTAATTAACTATTAAAATAAACCACACTTCTCGATGAATTTGGATTTGATTTAAGAAGTATGAGGTAGCTGTATTATATATAATATAGTATGCACTGCCTTTAGCATTTCTCGTTGAAATGCATGCAAAGCAACTCAAAATAACACTAATAATAAAAAAAATAATTAGACCTTAATTGGCTACATGGGTAAGCCACACAGCTATGCTAGATTTACGTACCATACAAATAGTTCTAAAGTTAATTACTTGATTGTAGCTATATAAAATAGCCTCAACATTCTGCATAACAAGCATTTTTTAAAAATTTATTTCTTTCATAATCTGCTAAAACGCATCAGAACTCAGAAGACTTTGGTCGGATACAAGAGAGACAGAAAGATAGCTGGAGATTGAGATGGGTCATCAACATATATATACATAATAATATATATATATATATATATATATATCTTCCATTTCCATATACCAATGATGTTGCTATGGTCTATTCACCGTACTGCTTCATATTTTTCTTAAGGACTTAGTAGTCAGAGAGCTCATTTATGAACAAGATTTTCACATAATATAATAATGGATTTTCCCTTATCTTTGCAGAAAAAGCCTATTATTTTATTTTTCTGCATATAGAGAAATCGTACAACACTGCTTCTTCTGCTGCACATATATCTGTATATATCTGCATGCCATGCAGTTTTTTTTCTCTCTCTTTTCTTTCTTTCTTTCTGAAACTGAAAACCCTCAAACCAAATCATCAAAGTGTTGCAGTCAGAGAGACGCAGTCACTTTTCTTTTTCTTTTTTTTTTACCCTTTCTGCTGCAGAAGCCTATGTAAGTAGCTTACCTGCTTTTTCTCAGTGCAGACAAAAACCAACAACATGCAGTAATCGAGCACTTGAATAGTATTATTATGATATAGCAAAGCCAAAAATCCTTTGTGATTTCTGTTATTGCATTCCATTCCCTTTCTCTTTCTTTCCCTTTCTTTGTCTCTTTCACTCTCTCAAGCTCTTCACTCCTCTCTTTCAAGCACAGAAGTTTATAACTACTTACTCTCAGCAGCTCCCTCTCTTTCTTTGGCCATGTTTATCACTGTAAGGTTTAATTCTCTCATTCATGTAATTACTATATTGTTCTTTCTTTCTCTCTTTATCTTTTCTTTTTTACTGGTAGTCTGGGTTCTCTGGGTATTTCTCTATTGTCAACTTTAATTCCCTTCATGTATATATTCTTTAAAATACTGTTTTCACTGTTTGGTGCATGCTACTATTCCATTTGGGATTGCATTCCGATTCTTTCACTGTCATTTTACTGTTTTTAAAAAAAGAAGCAAAATCTTGTACTTGGTGGTCATGATTTTCTTATCATCTGAAACCCTTTTCACCTCTTCTTCAGTAAAAATCTTTCAACATAGAATTGAATAAAAGAGGAAAAAGAAACCCTTTAGACCTATTTTGAAACTGAATGAGTTCACCCAAAATAGTTGTGATCTTGGAGAAAATGGTAAAATAAATGAAAAAGTTAATGAATGGAATATAGCTAGGAAGATCTTGATTCTTTTGAAAGTTGTATTTTCACTGTCTGTGTGAGTGTTTCCAGGGGAATTTGTCAACCTGAATTATTTTCCTGGTTTCATGTAAAATGTCTTAAAAGTTGAAGACTGGTTAGTTTTTTCACTGTTTCGTCTTGCATGCTACTATTCCATTCGGGGTGCATCCCATTTCCACTGTCATTTTCCTATTTTCATACAGAGGAAGCAAAGTAAAGTTGCTTGTCCTTTTGTACACATGGCTCCTTATTTTCATCATCTGAGAGCCCTTTGACCTCTTTAGCAAAATATTAAATGAAAAGGACCAAAAAGTTCTTTTAAAACATGAAAAAAGAAAACCCCATTGACCCATCTGAAACTTAGCAAAGTTCAGCCAGGACTTCATTTTACGAATGAGGAATGGGAAAGAAATCAGCAAGAGAAAGAGGAAAAAGCAAGCCATGGAATATAGGGAAGATCTGGGTTCTTTTGCAAAAACTAGAATTGGCTAATTCTGGAGTATGGTACTACAGTGGTATGCGAGTGGTTTAACTTCGTTATTAATAGGGAATCTTTGTCTTACTTGCTGCTGCTCCGAATTCATATCTTCTCTTCTGTTAACTTTTCAGTGTGAATTAGATCATACCGACTTTTTTATAAAAGAAGGAGCAGACAATGAGTAAGCGAGAGCCATGTAAAAAGGTCATCTGCCATCTGGGTCAGCAATCATTACCTTTTTATTTTCTATATAATATAATGAATCCTTTTGATTAAAATTTTCTCTTAGAAGATGAATATGCTTGTGTTTTCTGTTTCTTATTGAGTATTACTTTTTACCCTTTACTTGTTTAATTTGGTAAATATTAGATATTCCAATGGTTACAAATCTTGGGGCGCTGGTGAGTTGCAGCAGCAATGAATGGGAACTGACTTCATCCAGGTAAAGCCTTCTATTCCTTCCACAGCATGCTTGCTGTGATGACTATATATATATATATATATATATATATGTTTGCTTTATATAGAACCTTAATTTATATATACTGCCAAAATAAAAAAGCTAGCTTAAGAGCTATAATTAATCCTCTTCTTTAGTCATTTAATTTAGACTCAAATAGCTCTAAGATCTCTGGTCTCTCTCTCTCTCTCTTAGATATTGGCATGAACCTATAACTTTATAGCTCTTTCATTCTCTGTAAAGCTTGTAGGCTCTATCTTAAATAGAAGTACAAGTAAAAGATGAGGGAATTGGGTAGTATGCAAAATATCAAAGGTTTAAACTTTCTTATTTTTATCTAACTAAAAGAAAAATAGAACTACAAAACGTAGCTTTGTCCTACTAGATCTTCTCTTTTCTCTGGATATTCAAATGGCTGAAGTAGAACCTTGTATACTCTACCAGAAATAGAACTTAGAAACTCTATTTAATTTACACCTACTCTTCTATTATCGTTTAGACTTAAAATAGTTCTTGCCTTTAAGCTTTGTTCAAATGGCCCTTCCACTCTATCAGATCGAGAATGAAAAATAAATTTAAATAAATATTACATGTAGAAAAAGGTATCAACCACAGTTTGAACAAGTAAGAAAGAATTAGAAAGTGTTAAAAATGAAAAAAAGAAAAAAGTATCAAACCAACAAAAAGAACGGGCTGTATTTGTCCACGATGTATTAGTTCCAAATCAATCATAACCGTGTTTTGATTGGCCCCTACACAGAAAAGTTTTATGCTATCAGCTTTTGTTGGCCAATACCCAATTTCAAACGGATAGGAAGAATGTTCATTTTTGTCCAGAAACCTGGCCCGCCATTATTAGAGAAAAAGGTGCTAATCCATGTCACACTGTCTAGTCATCTAAACATGATTTATTAAGCTAGAAAGGCAATCAACAGGGTTATCCACTAACTGATATGCAGAAAGACTTGTATGTTTTTCCCACCATTTTCCTTAAATTGCCCCACATTTTGTAACATCTGCTAAAAATTTAGTTGTGAGTGATTTTTGAGTCAGATTCCAACCATCAAAAAACATTGGGGTTTGATGAATTGATTAGTGTATTATATTATCAGTTCAGTATTTCATATTGTATTATGTTAGTTGTTTGTATAATAAAAAATTAGTCTTAAATTTTCTTTAATAACTTAAAATTTTAGATTAAACTTTATTTTAATATAGTATTAGAGTTTTTATAATAAGGATCAAATTTGTCAACCGCCACTTAATTAATTTAATTATAAATTTTAGCATATTTCAAGTCTATAAATTTTTAGTGTGTGAAGACATATTAAATATAATATAAAATTTTTGCTAAATTTTTTTAATAATTTAAACTTTTAAATTAAATTAATTTTTGAAGTAAGTGTTTTGTATTTCTTGACTTAAAAATCTCTTTCTGTAGTTTTTTTTTTTTTTTTTCTCATAAAAAGACACATTAACGATTATGTAGAATTGTAATCTTGAGATTAAGATGTAACTGTTACATCAAGGTCTCAAATAGCAATAGGATTGACCCAAAACAAAATAGAAGGGCACTAGGAGAAAAAGACAATGGTAATAATGAGCATTTTGCATCATCTGCGATATGGACCACAGTCATGAGGGTTCAAGAGCAATCCACACACCCAATTAAATGTCTCATCCATATAGTACATGTCTTGCAATGATTAAGATACCGATGCGAAAACTTTCTTCATGGTTAAATTCAATGTCCCTTTCCATGATTAGAAATTTAATTAGTGTGACACCATAGCTTTTTGAATATTTGACAGCAGTACAGAGCTGAGAAGCTGCTGTGCTAGCTATTATTAATTAATTGTACATGTACATTTTCATGCTGTCAAAGTTGGTAGCAGACTGAGATATCGACTGTCAAGTAGAGAGAGAGAGTGAGAGAGATAAAGAAAAAGAAATTTCTACTGTTTTGATTTCTTATTTCATTTTGATGAGATTAATTAGCTGAAAGTCTTTATTTTTGGTCTCATTATTCCCGTTTAACTCCATGATAATTACTTATGGTACCCATGATTATATACGAAGGAAGATAAATATATGAAGGTTTGTGAGCCATAATATTTTATATTATGGGACATATCAAACTCAAATTATATCATTAAAATATATATATGCTTTTGTATTTTGTGTTGTAGTTTTTTTTTTTTATTAAAAAACTTAGAGAAGAGTCAGGGTTAGCCAGTTTGCTAGTCCCATCTCTAATACATCCAATAAAACAACAGGGCATTGTTTCTTATTAGGGATTTGGGAGGAAGAAAGTTATGACAGTCATTTTTAAATGGAATAAAAATGAGTTAGATAATTTAAAAAAAAAAATTCAATGAAAGATATGATAGAAAATTTTAAAATTTTCATTTTATTTTTTAAAAGAATTTTACTAACTATTCTTTTCCTTTTCTTTATTTCTCTTTCAACAAGACAAAAGTCCAAAGACATATCCCAGTCATTTCTCTCCTCTTCTTTCTCTTAAAATCAATTCCATTATTCTTTCATCCCCTCTTATAAACGAAAAAAGCCTTGTGAGGTACCATTAAAAACACAGCTAAGTTTTTCCACTAACTCCTGTATTTGCTTAACACAGTATGAGGTTTTCATAATCAAGAAATCTAAGGGGGTGTTTGGTTAGCCAAAATCCATAAAATTACTTCTCTTATGCCAAACTACCACTAACAGTTACCCAAAGGAGCCCTGACTCAGAACCTTCATTTTCTCTCTCAGCACTGTGTTGCTTATAGTAATCATTTTTCTTCTCTCTGACTCAAAAAATTATGCATCCAATATTGGTACAATACTTAATTACACTTATACATTAAAGAGTCCCTTATGATTTAAAGATTATTATTGGGCTTTGATTCAAAACTCATACATAGTCAAGTTGCTGAGCCAAGAGCAAGTATATATCAATGACTGCTAGCATTCTAAGTGGTTTCAAAATTTAAATGCAAAAAAACTTAAAAATATTGGTTTGAAGTCTCGGTTTTAATTTCTCTTTTCATTTTCCCATTAAAATTGAAAACACAGAACAATGATACTCTCTCCTTTCCCAGTAAAACTAATTCGCTTGCTTCTTGTAAGTGTTCTTAACCATTGGAATATCATTGATGTAAATCTATAATTTCAACAAGTTTTTTAACCTTATTCAGAATTGATAAAGGTGGACATGAAACAAGATTTTGTCTATTTTAATTTTGTCCCACGTCTCACTTTATCTTACGTCAAGTGCCTTAAGTTGAGACAGAACACTGTTATAGCATGAAGCTTTTCACTCTTAGGAAGTAAGAACAGCAAGATCTTGCGTTCTATAATTGTTTCCCCTCTTTTCCTCTGTTCTATATATATAATTTTTTTTTTTTATTATTATTATGGTAAAATCATTGAAAATGATATTTTTGACGGATGATGGGGTTAGGTGAGATGCAACACTGTGTTTTCTTGTGGAAATGGCAAGGAATATCTATTTGTCCCTGATTAACGTACGGTTATTGATAGGAGTAGTTGATGGAATCATGGCGCTGGCGCTTGCCCTAGTACTATTCCTACATGCCTCTGTTAATCATAGTCACTTTAAGGATTCTGATATAAGATTCTGCAAGCTACGTTTGGTACCAGATACAAGACTGAAATAATTATAATTATAATTATCATATATAAAATTGAGAACACCATTATAATTAAGCAGCAATATCTACACTTTTATCCTTTGATTTGAATCTTGAATCTATATGAACATAGATGGTCTTAAGTCTTCCACTACTGCTTCAATCAATAGGCAGCTCTCAATGTAACAAGCCAAGGAAAAAATCCCTAAAATAATGTGGAGTGGCAAGGGAACTTATGATATACAAATTGTTTGATTAAAAATTAACCATTCTTGAGTTTTTATCTGATAACTTAAATTTTCGGATGTGTTGGTTTCTTGACACAAGTAAGAGTAGGCTGTCCCATCTTCTAGTATAGATTATCTTTAAGCTAGTTTTGTTAAATCAAATCTCCAATTACTAGAATTGTGATATCCCACTATTCAATGAACTCCAGCTTAATGGATCATAAAAATATTTCTCAAGCCTTCTTTAAGCCTTTCCTCAAGGGGCCTCTCTTTCCTGCATGCCCTCTAAAAGGAAGTTTGCCCTATAGATATTCAAATTTAGCATCCAGATGTCCAACTTGTAGGGTTCTTTCTACTAGCATCATTCTAGCAATACTGTAACCAGAATCTGCTTGTTTGAAGTTGTTATTATTATTATTATTTTATCATAAAGATGAAGATACAACTTTGAGAAATACAGGTGAAAATAAAGATAGAAATTAGAAAGTAAAAAAATTATCACAAAGATTTTTGAGACCATTTTCTGAGAGAAGGGAAAAAACCTGTAAATTGACGAAAATTTTTGTTAAATTTCTTCCTTAACATAAATCTTAAGATCATTAATGTTATGCACATATTAATATTGCAGCTCATCACAAAAATAGTAGCATAGCTTATTTAGAATTAGAATTATCTATAATACAAAAATAGGATAAGAATAAACTTACCCACCCTCTTCGTTACAGCAATTCCAATTTTCTTCATGCCCTTTTGATTAAGCAAATTGCTAGTTCTATATAATAGCACACCAACTTGTAGGATGATAATTTTAGATTTTATTTTTTTGGGTTTACATTAAGGTATTGTCATACCTGTTGGGTGTAAGATGAATCTTTTTTGAACAATAGCAGTGGCTGATAAATCTCATCTAATTTTAATTTTAAGGATTGCTCTAAAAAAACTTTTACTGAGTACGTAGTCAAGTTTTATTGTGCCTTATAAAATAGGTAAATAGTAAATCATGTCACAGTCTGTAGTGCTCGGAATGGTTTCTTTTTTAATATGGAATCTTACTGTAGGTAAATAGAAGTACATTTCACTAGTACATGTTTTATTCTTTCACATGAATGGCTGCCAAGAGTGTACGGTGAATAATTTTGGGATTTATAACTTATGATATCATTGTTATAAAATATATGTTTATCTTGTCTGAATGAAACATTGCTTATTTTCTGAATGATGGATTTTATTTCAAATTGTTGGAAAAGTTTCTGTTGGAAACATTAAAATTCTTCTGCATGGTAAGGTATTTCTGTTATGAAATATTTCTCATGAAAGTCTAATATAAATTGTGAAACACACAACTAAATTATCCTAACCTTGATAGTATCGGATATATAAAAGAATTGGATACTATTGAAACCCTTACCGCTCTTAATTGAATAGATGAAGAGTCATAAAGAGAAGTGAAATTGGCTTGATGGTTGTTGCCGCCTTAGTAAAAGCATTGTTAACTTTCTTAATTGTATTCTATACCTCTAGGACCCAAGTTGTAATCTTTGGAAATATCCCACTCCCCAGACAAGAAAATAAAGTCTTTTGAGGTATTGTTGAACATACGGATCACTTCTCCATGATCATGATGTTGATCTTCATAACCTTTTGAAAAAAAATACATAATATGTAACATTTGAATGAATTTCTAGTTTAAGTTGGTAAAGCATTAGATATAGATGTTTGCAAAACGACAGCATGATTTTGTGAACAAAACTGAAGTGTTAAACTATATAGTATGGCAAACTTTCTTCCTTGAGGGTTTCTAGCAAAAACTTTGTTAAGTTATAGAGCAAAAACCAAACAAATTCAGAACATAGAATACTGCTTTAAGCATTACACATATTGAAGATCACAATTGGGTACTCATACAAACATACCCTCCCTCTCTTTTCATAAAGGGCCAATTATTGTTGCTCTTCCTTTTGCCTTGTTAGCAATGTTTACTTACCACCTTTTATTTTTCTTTATTTTCGTTTTTATTGTTTCCTTCTCAGTTTATATGGATTCATCTATTTGTCCTTAATTTTCCAATAAAAAGATAAGAGAAAATTTGATGTCAAAATATCAAATGATTGGTTGTCCTCATTTTTTAAATTTAATGCAATATTGAATCAACTGTATTTCAAATAACATGATATGTTATATACTTTGTACGCAAACCCTTCAACTCTCAAATTTGTATCTCTGTAAGAAATATTAGAGCAATATGGCTAAGATAAAGGCAAGAAAATACATGAATCCCCTTTAAATTTGCCTTCAATTAAAATTAGACTCTGAATTTTTCATCCTATATGCTAACTATAAGAGGTAGACATCTAAACATGAGTGGTATCTAGTAAGAATTGCAATTTTAAATAATTCCCTAACCCTTCTACTACAAGGAAATTGGAAAAATGAAACAGAGAATTCCAAAATTTTGTATTTGTTTCTCTGAAATCTGTACTCATATTGCTATAGGTTCCAAAAGACATGACTCCACACTGATTCAATGGTTCCAATAACTTAGCATCAACAGAGCATAAAAAACTATTTCACATCTTAAAACATACACAAAATTATGCAGCTTCCTGGGTCAAGATCCAGAACTTAGCTTTGTAAACCTAGCTCAAGTACTCCCTAGTCATACTTTTAAAAGGTATATAATTTTACTTAAAACCACATAAAACCGGTATGTACAGTTAGGGATAGAAACTAAAATACTCAGGAATTCAGAGGAAAAGAGCTTAAAGGCTATAGAGAGCAAATGCAACATTTCAACCGAACTTCTCGGAGATATAGTCTTTTAAAGAAAATAATTAGAAGTTCTCAAAAGCAACATATCAGTTCTTCTGAAGTCATCAGAGTTTCTTTTAATGAACAATACAAAATAGAAATATAGATTGATGCAAACAAGGGGAAAAGAAGTTGGAACAGAATACACTGATCGAAATGTACTCCTTTCTAATGGACAAGAGCTATACTATATGGACTACATAAGAGAGATAATATCACAAGTAAGCTATCACAATGAATCATTCACAATCATCAAAAACATTAAAAACTTGGAAGCATAGGAATTACATCATATGCTCAAATAAATCATTAAGCTTGAAGGAAGCAGTGTTTAAAATACTCATATATATATTAGAAAGAAATACCTGTAAGCATTCATATACTTAATTACTAATCCTAGAGCTGAATTTTTACTAGTACTTGAATCAGTCTATGCATTTTGGAAACTAAAATCTGCCACCAACCGCCTGATTATAACGTATATATTACACGATCAAGTTAACTTCAAAGCGAAACAACAAGAATCAGAAGCTTTCAACATGACACAACCATAGGAATTGAACAGCTCTGGGTGAGAATTAGACAAATCAAACCATCTAATGACAGATGCATAAAGATCAATACCAGTGAATTACCCTAGGATTGACACACTTTAATGAAGTCAAACTTTTTTTTCCCCAAGTTCCACTAAAGAGCCTTATTAGCAAATTACCCTAGGATAACACACTATTTTTTGGACAGTATATGCTATGAAGTTAATCTGTTTTGTTTTTCTTCAAAATTTTATTGTTGTTGGTTCCTACTTTTCCATGTTTGAGTTTCATGCAGATGTAGGATTGTCTCTTGCTTGCATAACTTCAAAATATGATTTCCTTACAGCTGATCAATGCTGTAAATCTGCAAATGCTCAACAACTCTAGATCAAAGTTCTTGATTTTTCTTCTGAACTATCCTTTTGCAATGTTTCCTTGGTGTCTTACCTGGTTGAAATGTTTCCTACCATGGAATATTACTGAAATTAAGCAATTATAGAAATAACAAAAGCGGCTATAGAGGGATAGTTTTAGATAGAAGTTGGCACTTATACAATGTCAACCAAACTTCAAATATTGGACATAAATAATACACGCAGCAGCTACCTTTTATGCCAACTGTCATTCCATTGGCTGATCAGCAAGAATCAGTACAAAACATTTATAGAAAAGGGAATATAGGACGCAAAAGTTACTGCTAGAGAGCACAGAAAGATGCCCTTGATGATTCCTTGGCAAAGCACATAAGAGAATTCATTCTGACCCAGATTGATAACATAACCCAAAATCTGTAAAAACATTATTGTAAACGTTGCTGATTGGTGCACTCCTCCCAAGGCTTTCCAAAGATCTGAAGCTCTGCAAATTGAGAACTCAAAACTCTAAATACCCTTTTAAATTTCAGATGATTTTTGAGAGAGAAAGAGCACTTAAGTTAGGAAAATTACCCGTAGATAGGTTCATGCTGGCAAATGCACAAAAGCTAGAGCGTCCAATGGCACTGTTAGTATCCCAATTTTGAGCCAAATTGTGAAATGGGTGTGATTCATTTTGGTCAGTCCATGGTTCTTTAGGGATCACAAGGCTTTGTTGATGAGGAGAAGAATTCATAGATGGCTTCAACTTCCTCTTGATCACAATAGATTCTTCAATAACATTGAAGTTGTCTCTTTGTGCTTCACTGGTTACTGGGTGAGGTTGGATCAACCTGGGAGATTTTGCAGAAGCTTCTGCTGCAGTTTGAATAATGGGAGACTTCAATTGGTGAAGAATTTGATGATTTTCTGCAGCAGAGCATCTTTTCTTCAACTCTTGCACTCTCCCAGTGCTAGTGGTAGTACACATCTTGTAACTTGTCCTTTCCCTGGCTCTTGCCCTTGCTTTTTCCCTCGACTCCTTCTTTGCACTTACACGAACAGCTTCAAGTTGATCCTTCTGTGCCCTTTTCAGCTTCTTCTCTTTAGCAGCTGCATCATCAAAACCCGTCAATGACTTTCCATTGGAATCATCATTCCCTTGTAGGTTTGGCACAATATCCATGTCGTTGATCCCTGAAACCACTTCATCAGAAGAGGAAGAGAAGCTTTTGGCACTGCCATCGCCACCGCCACCCGCGCTTGAGCTATTCTTGCTCCGAGCTAGCTCTTTAATTGCTTTCTTCGACTTGGTGAAGAGCCAGTCGAGCGTGTTGCTCGCTTTGTCAAACCCTAGCATGTCTTGAAGATCAAAGAACTTCCTGGCGATCTCGATGGACAATCTCACTCTCCGATCCCTCAAACCCTGTGATGTGTAAATTTTGCTGTGTCTATCTTTCTTTGGTGCTTTCTTGTTGGCCAGAAAATGGGGAAAGAAGGGAATATCATCTCCCTTGCCGATTCCATTAGCATAGTCTGCAGCAACAGCAGCCAAATTGTTAACCTCTTCTGGGATTGGAGCATTATTTGAGGCTATGAAGGGAATAGCTGAAAGTGGGTCATGAAGAATTAGAATGTTTTCAGCAGAAGCAGCTGCATTTTCATGGGATAGAAAAGGAAGATGAGAAGGAAAAGAAGAAGAAGAAGAAGAGGGGAAGCAAGGGAAAGGGTTGGAGCTATAAGTGGAGGAAAACATCTGCAGAGGGCTTGGGGTTAATTCTTTTCCTTCCAAAAACCCTAGCTTCTGTGAAAAACGGACCACAAAGAGAGAAGATACCGATAGAGAGAGGTAACTGATAATCTTCGCCCCTGAATAATAATGAGAAGAAGAAGTAGCTATAGCTCCATTAAGGCTCCTCTCCTACCCTTTTATATAAACTCTTCTTCTTCTACTGAAGCTTCACATCCCTTATGTTGAGGGCACTAGTACTATTTGTACTAGTAGAGATACTAAACAAATCCCAAAAAACAGTAGTTAGAGAGACAGATGAGGGGATTTTCGTTTCGGCCAATCAAGTAGCTGGCTGGTGTTTGGTTATGTTAATAATAGTCATTATTCTTTCTTCATTATGTAAATCACACATCACCATTGCTATCTGCTTGACTAGGTACATTGACACTAAAAAAAAACTGGTAGACAGAGAGATGGGAACAGAACATATATGTACGGAGTAATATGATTTCTCTTTATCGCCGAGAGTATCTTTAGTCAATAGTTAAAAAATAATCTTTTTACTAAAAAAGTGAGATTACTAAGATAGACAAATCTTTTCTCATAAAGTATTTTTCATTAACACGACTAAAAGAAAATATTTTTAATTAAGAATCTATCGGAACAAGTCATATGCTAATTATGTCAGGTTTTATTGATTTAGTTTTTTTTTTAAATATTTACATGCATATTAATTATGCCCACCTTCATAATGTTTTACACAGACACAACTAATAAACTTAATAAAAAAAGTTAAGAGGATAGAATCTCACTAACTTCAAGCAAAAGATGAAAAATCAAATTAACAAAATTCAAATTGTACTTATGTTATGTGTACGAGTATATTATAATAAATTTAACCTAGGTATATATATGGATACATATAATAAATGATTTGTTACAGTATGAACTACGACAAGACATACATAATTTGTGGGTGTGTGCCACGGAGCGAGGAAGCAGCATAAGCAGGGCACGGACTGACGCGAAATCTTATCATTCAACCTCTTATCCCGTTATTTCCCAGAACAAGAAAGAAAACAGAGAGAAGAGAGAGAGAGAGGGAGGGAGAGTTGTGTGTGGATAGGGTTAGGGTTTGGGCAGGGAATTTGAAGGAATTGAGATTGGTGCTTCTGAGTGGGGTTAGTTTCGGAATTTACCTTTATGGGTACGTTATGTGTATAGTGAAGGTTGCTTAATTGGTTAATACGGTGATGTCAAGGGGAGTCATGTTTTGCAGCCACAGAAAAGTGTAAAACAGAGGATTATGGGATGGGGTCAGAAAAGGGTTTTCATTTTTCGTCCAAAGGTCTTCAACTTTATTAACTGTAGGCTGTACAAACCGTAAAAGTTAGGGGTTTAGACTGGCAAGACATTAGTATAATAAAAGCATATTCAACTTTAAAACATTTTAAGTTAAAAAGGTTGAATTTAAAAATTCAAAATCACCATTGGTTCAGACAGTTTGAGTGTTAAATTTGCAGTACATTAGTTTAGTAAAAATAGATGTAGCCTTAAAAGTGTATGGGCTAAAGGGTTTTAAGTTTAAAATTTTCATTTTTTATAAAAAAGTATTAGTATTTATTAGTTAAAAAATTGCTATGAATATATTTATAATTTTATATTTAATTTAATTTATTTTTTTATATTTATAATTTTATTTTTATGATATAATTAAAACAATATACACAAAAGTATATGTTTACAAATGTGCAATTAATATTTTTCTGGTAGTTATTACTTTTGTTTTCAACAAAAGATTAATCTTATTTTGTGTCAGGGTATACAGGGTGAAAAAGAGAAATGTTAGAAAGGGTTAGGTTGGAGGGTGTAACAGATCTTTTCTAGTTCTTCTCTCTTTCTTCTGGCTGTTTAAATACTGTATATAATTACCAACTCTGCAGAAAAGACAAAGTAGTAATTACAAAAATATTAGTGTTCTTTTTTACTGGCCCCTATATCAGTGTCATTTTCAATCCGAAAATCTCATTCATTTCTGACATCAATTACTCTCCTGCAAACTCACTGGGATTCTCTCTCTCTCTCTCTGTCTGTGGTCTTCTTTTAGGGACCAGTGAATGAATGAGATAGCACCTTTCTCTTTCTTCATGAGATCGTGAAACTTTAGTTACTCGAACCAAAATCTGACTTAGATTCTTATTAGTAAATTTTTTTTCAACATTCTGGGTTTGAAGTTACCCTTTTCATTCCACACAAAGAACTTAATTTATTGGTGTATCTTCAGCTAGCAGACATCAATTGGGTTTTTTGGTAAGATACCAATTGAGCTTAAGAGGGTTTTGTTTTTGTTAATGGTTTCCAGTTTTCCTTTTGGTTAAAACTTAAAACCCAGCTCTTAGTTAATCGAATGATTAAAGGACAAACATAGCACTTTACTATGTTGTTACGCTTTACCTAATTAAAAGATTGAAAAAGGGGCTGTAACTGTCAGTGTTCCTCACTTTTTTCTTTTCTGTTTCTAGTAATAACAATACAGGACCACACTAGAGCTGGCAACGTAAAAGATGCGATTTGATCCGTTCGACTAGTTCGGCAAAATTTACACCGTATGTTCTAACATAGGGCTTCATGTAACTAACTACTCATAGAACTTAATTTTTTTTTTTTGTAAATAGAGGGATTTCAACGTTATCATTAAACACGTATATCAATTAATATTAAATTATTTTAATTTATTTAAATATTAATTTAAATTTTAAAAATTAATTATATTAAAATTCAATAAAAATTTATTATTACTTTCATAATTTTATTTAGTTTAAACCGAATTTTATACTTGAAAAAAAATAAAAAACAAATTTCAACCTATATTTAAAGAAAAAAGCATCCAAACTCAAATTCAAAATTAATGAGAGTAAGAGTCTCAAGCTTTTAGAGTGTACTACTGTACCAACCTCATCTATCTCTAGAGCACTTAATTTGTCACCTTGTTAGTTAGTAACATATTTCATTTGGATTAGGGGGTTATAAGAGCCATGAGTGATAGCTTCAGTGGTTAACATTTAAGATTGGGAAATTTCTTAAAACCCAAGTGCAGATCCTGGTGTCCTAACTATTGATGATATAGTGTTATTAGCAATTCAGATATTTAGTCTTAATTCTCACATGAGATTTTAGAAAGATATGTAAATTAATGTCTATCATAAATATTAATATCCTATCTAACACACAATTTAGGGTGAGATTCAGGCAAATAAATTACAATTTTTAGTTAAAATATCCTATCATAAGTTTGAAGTTTGGTTGAGATTAGTCCAAGCGTTTGTTTCTAAAAATAATATATATAACATTTTACAAAAAAAAGTGCATTTTCAAATATATCTAGATTTTTCAAATTTAGTTAAATATGATTTTAAAAGTTTTAAATAGCGGTGCTAGCTATTAAGCTTTTCAATAATTATTCGAGATTTTTAACCACAAATTACATTGATAATTTACCATAGGTTATTCTATCTTAATTAAAATTATTTAATTTAAATTTTAAAAATATAATTATATTTTTATTAATTTTATAATTTTATTCGATTCAAATCAAATTAATTTATATATAACCAGATACCTTGGACCCATGAGAGTTGTGATAGTTCCTCACTTTTTCTATTCTGTTTCTAGGAATAATAATACAGGACCACATTAGAGCTGCCAGAATAATTGCATAAAATATGCGATTTGAGCGGTTGGGCTAGTTCTGAAAAATTTACACGGTGGTGTGTTCTGCGAAGTTTCTCAAGCTCTAGTAACTTAATTTATTTTTTTTTGGGTTGTGGTAGGTAGAGGGGCAGATAGAGATTTCATCGTATATATGAGAAAAAAGAAGCAGACTCGAACTCGAACTTGAGATTAATGAGATTAAGAGCTTCAAGTTCTTCATGTGTATTACTACATTAACTTTTCGTTTCTCTTCGAAGAATTTAATTTGCCATCTTGTTAATCAGTAATAATTCATTTGGATTTGGGGGTTATAAGAGCTGAGGATAAAATCTTCTTCTCGTGCCCAACAGGACAAGTTTTGAAATAGAAGATTTTATTCCTAAGAGTGCTGAGTGATAGCATAAATGGTTATATGGTTAACATTTAAGATTGGGAAAGTTCTTAAAAGGCAAATGCAGATCCTGGTGCTCTTAGAATTGATGATAGTATTATTAGCAATTTAGATATATACTAATTCTCATATGTATAGGAGCTCTTAGAAAGGTATATAAGTAAAATAATTTGTATCATAAATACAAATATACTATCTCACACACAAAAATTTAGGGTGAAATTCAGCCAAATAAAGTACAATATGTTGACATATATATGTATGCATAAATGTACATGTGAGCAAAGCCTTTTTTTTTGTTTGATAATCTATATCCATATGCATCCAATATCCATATACAATACAAGAAAAGCCACTCAGCTCTTTCTAACTTGCATTGCCAATATTCATATCCATATACAATCAATATGTTGACACGTGTTAAGTTTTATTTCTCCCTAATATGTTCAATAGCCATCTCACTATTGTTTATAATAGTTTGTTCTTTTATTTTCATTTGGGGTTCGCTTTTTATGTGCTCAAAGAGAAATTCAATAACTAAGGGGAGAATACATTATATGAAGCCATGCAGGTTGAGACAAAACAACTGAATGCATATGTATCTTGCTTCCACTTTAGAGAGCCCATCAGCAACACTGTTCCTAGAAGCACCAGTCTTCTTTTCATCATTTGTTGGCCTTCCAATTGAAAGATATAATATTTACCAGAACAGAGAACAGACAGGTACTTTTTCTTCTCCATTTTGTTTATTATTTTTTTCTTATGGCTTTGATATATATATATATATATATATCAAGCAGCAGATTCTATATTTTAATATTAAAATATATATCTTTTCCATTGGCATATTTATTGTAACAAAAAAATGTCAATTATATACTTTGATTAATTGTTGGTAACTTCAATCTCCATATTAGTCCTCCCTAGCATTAAAATCTGATCAATTAACCACATAAAAAAGAAAAATTGATCAATTAACAAACTTATTTTGTGGTAGGGTAATTCTTCGAGGATCCAAGTATCATAAAAAATAAATCAAAGACTCCCATAAAAAAATAAGGACTATTCTATAAGAAAAAGAACTGATATGTAAGGTGATATTTGAGAGATAGTTATTTCAAAGACGAAAAAACTATATATATATATATATATATATATATATATATAGTTCAAAGAAGATTATGGTTAGTCAAGGTCAAAGATTAAGATATTATTTTATTAATTCCCGTGAAAAATATCATTTTATTAATTAAACGCTTCCAAGTAAAACAAGAAACATGGTTGTTTTTTTAAAAAATAAAATAAAAAGAAACATGATTTATATATATAGTTTAATCATAGATTTCGACTGTGGTGCACCTTTTTTTTTTTAAAAAAAAAAAAAAACATTATTTGAACTATAACGCAACTTTAATGTTTTGCGAAATGTTAAATAGTTGAAAGTACTAATCCAGAAGGCTTGTGAAGTTTGTGATAATCTTGTAATCTTTTAAACTTTAATGTTTCTGTAATAAGTCGAGAGAAATTCAATAAAATTGTGATGAATATTGAAAACTAATTTCAGTTTAATTTATTTTATAAATTGAAAATCAGTATACTAAGTTGCTTGACATTTCTGGTCTGGATTCAATTTGCATCTAAAATAAGAATGAATTGAGTCATTGTAAATTGGAGAAAAAAAAATCTATAATTGATTGAGAGAAAGTAATCCAAATGGGCAGGTCATTTTGATAATTAAAGTTACTTTTAGAAGTAGACATTTCATAATATGAAAATCAACTTGAATTGAAACCTTTACCCAACACTAAATGCCTTGGACTTGACCACATGTTCCCAATTAAATTGACACACACTTTACAATATATATATATCAAACAAATTGAACTCATTCTTCATAAATGATCAGGGTTTCAACATCTTTTTCCAAACTTTTTTTTTTTCTGAACAAATTATTGTATCTAAATTTCTTGATTAATTTTTTTGTCACCAATATTATTAAAAAATTTCAAACAGAAATATCAAACCTCTACTTTTTGTGTTACACATATGTGTCTATGTATGTACTTTGGCAGCAATTGCACTTTCTCAATCGAATTTTCAATGATTAATCGATTAGCAGTATGTTATGAATGGACTTACTCCTAAACAATATGCACTCAATAATTATTTACCCTGTATTATTTAAATCTGAGTTTATAACAGTATACGTATATAAAAGTATTATTTAAATCTGCTAATAGTAGAAATATACGTATATAACAGTATAAAAATAAAAATAAAAACTTCAAAAATACGTTTTATTTATTTGTTTTAGTAAATTTTTTGGATTTTATTAAAATTATTTTTTTGGGAGGAACTTTTATAATTTTACTAAACAATATTATGTACAACTATTGAGAGGGAAAATGACAATACATGATAATGATTTTTCAATAAAAAATACATAATTGTTTGTTGAATTTGAAATACATAAGAAAAATACGAATTTATAAATCTAAAATTCACATATCTAACAATATTATATATTTATATGATCCTTTTTTATGTTACATATGTTAACTATACTAAGATTGGCAATCATATCAAAACATGGAAGATTGTGGTGTAATCATTGTGTAAAACTTTTTTATGTTTATTCATATATACTATAAAGAATAACTTAAGTAATTTAAATTTTTTAAATTTATTTTTGTGAGGGTTTATTCAGATTTTATGTTTTTTCTTAACTAGGAAATTAACTAACCTATGTATTTGTTTGTAATATATATTTAAATTTAACTTATTCCCAAAGAAACTAGTGGTGCATTTGCCATTTTCTTACTGTTTAAAGCTAAAACATATCTAAAATATATTTGATATAACATGATCTACTTTGGCATTTCAGGTTTCTTAGAACCCTAGATATTTATATTATGGTGTTTGGTGTGTGCTATTATATGATATAGCACTGCACTCAAGATTCTAGTATTCTACCAAGCAATCAATGCTAGGGAAAAGATGGAACCCTAGACCTGAGTTTGGGAATTTTATATTCTTGAGTGAGAGGCAACCCATAAATTAAGTTAGAAAGAGAAAGTATGGGCTAAGTTTAATTAAATATATGGGCATTTGAACATGTGCATCAGCAAGGTTAGATCACTTCAAATAGTACTGTACCAAACAGGGGATATTAAATATGCATCCATTTATGTATTCACCACAAATTTATTTTTTTTTTTTTTAAAAAATCTAACTAATATCAATATATCTTATGCCCCATGCATTTGAGACGTGAGAAAATCGAAGATATTGATCAATATGCCAAACACATCTAAACTCAGGATGGCCATGATATGTCTAATTTTAAGTAATTATAGTATTTGATGTATACCAGATGGCTTGTTGTGAGTTCTGTGATTGACTTTAAAGTTGTAGCCAAAATTACTAAAAATAATACAACTTGGTATTATGAATGACTTACTCTTTGTTTTTCTCCAAATAAGAAAAAAAACTTTTATGCAGTAAACATTTTAATTGTTTTAGAAAAATATATAATTATTTTAAAGAAAGGTAATTGTTTAATCGGGCAGCTTATATATATTAGGTATCCACCTATGAAAATAACCCTTAAATCACTGAAAATGTTACATGTTTTAAAATTGTACAATAAAAAAATCTTATTATACTTTATTGGTTCAGAATTCTTGTCCTATAAACAAATAGCTAATATATAGTCCATAGATGGGTAGTAGCTAATAATTTAACCTTACAATTTAATAGCAATTTTTTGACATTAATTTTTTCTGCTTCAATTTTATGTATAACTGGATCAGATACATAGTCAACTCATGTAAATTGTCCAAATTAACCCTTTATCATCAAAATACATCTTGACATTTCACCTGTTCCGATAATATGTTTGTCCAAAAGTATTACTTGTCCAAAATCATACAATATTAATTACTAAATGTACTGTTTAAAGTACTGTCTGTCCAAAATATCTATGCCACTGGCAAGCCTCCTCCCACCACATGAAGGAAAATGACATTCAGAAACAAGAATATTTAATTGAAAGGGATGGAATGAATGCGAGTGATCCTTATCATGTCAAAATAGTAGCAAGCTGTCCAAATCTAAAAAAATTTCTGAGGTTAGGGCATCATTGAATGATCTAGAATAATGCAACTCTACCTTGTTGGTCCCTTGGCCTTCAAGAAAAAATTGTGCTGATCAAATGTAATCATAAACTATTTAGTGCGTAATTTAATTATCACTTATTTTCTAGCAATATCATTGAGAAGTACATGGTTAGTTTAACTAAATAAAGAATCTAAGATTAGGTTTGATTCTCATTATTAGCAATGCTTTGTTGATAGATAATTTGTAGGTATGTAATAGGTTTAGTTGAATCTTAATAATAAATAATAAATTATTAGCAATGCTTTTTTTTTTTTTTAGAATGCTTGAAATTAGGTTAGTTAGTGTTTAATGTGATTTTAGATAGCAATTCTTTTTAAGCTCATATTATCTCACTTGTGGTTTTTAAAGATTGTCTTTTCTATGATGAAAACTTGGCCTTTTGATCAATTAAACATTATCTTTCAATTTATTTTCTTCACTGCTTGAATATGAGATTGCAATATATCCTTAATTGGCACTTTATTATTAGTTGTTAAATAGCATTAAATTTAATAAGAATATTTCAAGAAGTGATATTTGTTCATCTAATATTTTCTAAATAGATTTACTGTTAAAAAAAGTAGAATATCTAGCTTAGATTTAGGCTATGTTTAACAAAAATAATTGATAAATTATTCAAACGCTAAAATATTAATTTTTAGTTAAAATTTATTAAAGCTAACTAATAAATGTAAAATAATATAAAAGCACATGTTCACATGATTTTTATATAAATTTTATTTGTATTTTGAATAAAAAATATATTTTTAGGTTTTTAGTTAATTTTGAATTTTCATTATTTTTGTTTAAAGATA
This sequence comes from Bauhinia variegata, assembly GCA_022379115.2. Taxonomy (NCBI): domain Eukaryota; kingdom Viridiplantae; phylum Streptophyta; class Magnoliopsida; order Fabales; family Fabaceae; genus Bauhinia; species Bauhinia variegata. The sequence goes on along the minus strand of CM039428.1, from coordinate 16,774,988 downwards.
AAATAATTCACTAAAAATTAAAATAAATTATGTAAAAAGTGTAATATTGAGGGTAAATAGTGTATAGTGTAGATAGTATTAAAAGAACTTTTTTGAAAATATTGAGAATAAAAATAAAAAATAATAAACTATAACATCATACACTACTTAGAAAAAGTCATAAACTAATAAAATAAGTTCATTAATCAAATACATCTATTTTAGCCAAACAAACTTATAAACTAGCTAAATAATACACCATAAACTATAAATTAGTTGAAATGGCTAACTAAACACACTCTTACTCTTAGTAAGTTTTGACTCCATTAATCTATCTATGGGGAGGTCTGGGGAGGGAGGAGCTTTGATATTGAAAAGTTGTGTGTCCTCATTTTTTTTAATAGTCATTAGGAAGATAATTACATCAACTCATCTTTAAATTATTTTCACATTAAAAGGAAAAAAAGATTACATTGAAATAATTTTGCTTCCTTCACTTGCCTTTATTTTTCTGAAGGACTAGTTTTTACACGTATCAACATCTGATATCTTAGTTACTTTATTTAAATATCTAATTAAGTATTCAATTAGAATTTTATGATTGAATAAATCAATCACATTAAAGTAATACTAAAAAATCTGAGACAACATATATTATCTTTTTTTATAATGGGTGTTACATAAAAATCCAATATTTGTAGTCAAGGTGAATCACTATTAGAACCCTTCCTTTACAGTCCCCATAAAATGTCTTGGACTGATCAATTTATTAAGCTTTTTCTAGACTTGTTGCATATGGTTACAAAAGGTAAAATGCACGCTTTGCTGTCCTAAACTTGCATATATGTACAAAGAGTAAAAGATCATACACATAGATAGCTCCTTTTCGTGATAAGAAGTGGACCTAAAGTTGTGTGAGTCAGATGATGGATGCTAGTGGCAACCATCCTAGATGACAAACTAGGTAAGAGGGGTCACTTTCTAGGGACAATTTCATTCTATCATGTGGAAAAGATTAAATTTTTGATGTTGAAAACACTGCCAAACACAGCCTTGTCCCACAAAGGGTCATGATTCATGATTCTCTAACGACAAAGGCTTAAAAGCGACCTAAGTCCCTTTTGGATATCAATGATGAGAACAAGTGCATAATTAGACTTGAGCTAGCATCTGTATAACACACAGGCCAAATTATAGGAGCAGAGTTTGCTGCATTACATGTGAAATGGTTATGGCTTTACTTGGATATTTAACTCTTTGAGAGGTCCTTATTATATGAGGAACCTCTCAACAATCTGGTCGCTTATATCTTAGATCATTTTCCTCTAAACCCCACCTAATCAAACCCCATAAATACACATAGTCACGTGTATAGAAAATTATTTCAATTATCAAGAGATAAAATAAGGTGTTTGTATTGTTTCACACGCTTATTTACTAACATTTGTCAAGAATTTTTGAGCCCTTACACAATGGTAAGAAGATTTGAACTCTTTACTTCTTGTATACTACCCTACGTCTTTGTTGTTAGATCACATTTAATGACTTCTATAATCCCAAAATTTCATTTATGTTCTAAGAGAGTGTATTGAAATAATTGTATATTTAATTTGTGAGAACATATAAGACAATCTTTCATGCTTGAACCATAAACAAAATATAGACTTTCATTTTAACATAGGCTTCAAGTTATTGGGCGAACCATTTTAACTAAAGGCCTAGGCTATTATAGTGAATGCTTAGAATTTTATATCTAAGACTTAGAGGGGATAACATCTATGCTTCTAAAATTTGGGATGGCAATAGAGCGGATTTGGGGCACTCCAGTCCCAGCCCTGAAGTAAAAAGGTTTAAGCCTATCTCCAAACTCTGCTCTTGATGGGTCTTTATTAAATTTTTTATTCTTATCCCTTTAATTATTCATTGTCCGGAAATTCGCCCATTAACCCAAAAAATCTAATAAAAATTTGACACACTTAAATATTATAAATTAATATAATTAACAGAATTGACAAGATAACGAAAATATCTCATAAAAAAACTATTAAAAAAAAAACTCAAACAATAATATCATAATCTTAAACAACAAGAATTATATAAATCTCAAACAACATTAGGGTAATACATTTCTCTTCTTCATCACCGGTGGCTAAGGGAAGAAGGGAGTGAGAAAGAGGGTTAGTGTCACTATTGACAAATATGGAAGAGAGTGAGATTTGCGAATTAAGGTAAGGAGTAAGGCTAGAGGTTGAAATTTTTAAATACTAATGTTTTATTTTTAATTTATTATGTAATATATATGTAGTATAAATTATATAATTTATTTTTATATATGAAAATATAATATACCGGTATGGGTATGGGGCGGGGTAAGTATTTTTATACCCATCCCCAGACCTAACTCCGTAAAATTGCCCATTAAAATTTCCGTACCCAATTTTTTTGCCTCATTCTCAAGCTTGAGTGTAAAAATGACAAGGTCCTGTTGGGTCTAGGACAAATTGTCATCCCTAGTCTCAAATTGTATATCATATTCTGTTTCATTATGTTAATTGTTCAAAAAATATAAATATTAAGTTATTAAAAATATTTTTATACATTTGATCAATCAAAAAAGTAGAATAAGATGTAGAACAAAAATAATGGATAACAGATTTTAATCTATCTCAATGTCTTGCAATCATAATTTCATTCCAAATTATATAGTGCTAAGTTTTAGAAGTTTAACATTAAGATTTTTTTCCTTCACACTTTCACTTAAATATATAAAACCATCTAAATTTAACTACATGGTTTAATGTACGATTAATAAACCTAGATACACGGTTTCTGTATAATTTATATATGTTACATCTCTAGAATAGGTATGCAAACATTAGAGTGATGCAACATTTGAACTTAACAGGGTTGTTTAAGCATTATAACATGAATCTAGACTTCCAACTAAACCTTTTCTGTGTGATTTAGATTTTCTTCACTATTACACCTAAGTGTAATTAAGGATCACTTAGCATTAGAGTGATATGATTTGTATGACTTGCCACACAATTGATTGCTTCACATTATGTGTCAATCATATGCTTTCATACTTTTTATCCTTTTTAATTTCAAGTTCTTAAACATAGCAGGAGAATTAACTCAAATAAATATATAATATCATCATTTTCTAAAAAGAGTAATGTGTGTATGTATGCATGAAATAATAGCAGTTTGACTTGTTTGATGATATCATATAGTTTTCTTTCCCATTACAAATGAGTAATTAGATAAACCTTTTCTATCAATTAAGAACCAAACCCAATCACTATCCCTATAGTCAAAGCATTGTGCTATGTTTTGTTTGGTATAACTTAAAATGGCTTTTGGTGCCACATAATGATATTAGTGTCATTCATGAACCACGATACATTGCAATAGCAACCTATTCAATATCAGGTCCTTTTTCGTGAGGCTGTAATATTCTTTTGATTGGTGTTGTTTTATGGCTTTATATGCTCAATTCTAAACTATATATGAAAACAAGGGTTAGTGTTACAAAGGTAAATCAGAGAAACCTGAAACAAAATCATATTTTCCTTCTTTATTTTTTTTAAAAATTACCTAACATTTGATACCACGTTAAGCATTGACTAATTTAAATTCGATTCAGACACTACATTTTCCTCCTTTTACTTGTCTATAGACTATAATTATAGTTATATATTATATATATAACCTAAAACAAGCTCTTTCCTAGTTGTCTCTATTCTTCCCTCGTATACATGTATTTCTATTTGTTTGTGTTTACCCTTTAGCCACTACTCACTAGTGATCAGCTGCTTTCTATTCTTGAAGTTATTCATTGTCATTAAGCTTGATTTTGAGCTCTAATTTCAAAACCCCCAACTACTTGTCGCTTGGTTTCTCATTAACTGTTAGGTTTATATCTTTTCTGTCATGTTTGTCTCTTCATCTAGAGCTTTCCCGTCTTGTGCTATTTTAATGCATTCTCCAAATTTACAATTTTGCCATAGATTTATTTAGTAATTATACATTTAGAGTCCTAAATTCTTTTAATTATCTATATTGTATGTCATTTAATCTCGCCCCATTTACCCAAATCTTGACGCTGCCACTGCTTTTGCAATGGTTTTCTAAGGAGATTTTTGTGATAAAGAAAACTGTATGTTGAAATAAAGAAGATTCATATAATAATCTTTCAGTTGTCTTTGGTCAGTAGCTTTTTCCTCTTCAGAAGTATGTTACTCCTTTGTAACTAGTATAGTTAAACCCTTTTTTTCCCAAATATCATTAACACCCATTTCTCTCTTTGGAAAATTGCTTTTCCTGGTCTTTGCATCAGAAATAAGCTACTGACTCTTTGGAAAATATCTTTAAACAATATAAAGATGAAATCCTTTTAGGAGCTGTAAGGCATGTCCAAACTAAAATCTTTCCCTTGTTTATGTCTAAATTTTGCTCAAATTATAATGCATTCCATTGTTTGATTTTGCTGAAACCAATGACTGCACATGGGTTACTCCATTTTCTTTCATTCAGAATACGAGTTTGAGTAAAAATGTCAAACAAACATCATTGTTAATATTGCTATTTGTAAATCAAGCTCATGGGAATGGAACCATTGAGAATGTTCATGGATGGTTGAATGTGAAACCTCTGAAGCTTGAATGGCTGAAAAATTCTAAGTTATGTGCCGGATTGAGAAGTCTGAAGGGGGGGAAAAAAAAAAAAGAAGCAAACAAATGTAGATCTTGATGAAACAATTAATTCGGATCCTCTATAGATAGTCTAAGGTTCCTTGAATGAGGAGAGAAATAAAGTTGGAAATGAGTCTACGACATCATATATGCATTATACTTGCTAAAGAATCACCATTTCTTCTATAATTGTTTTGGAGGACTTTGTTATAGCGTATATTACTCCCTCTTTTTTCACACATCTTTCTCTTTTATTAGCACATGTTGGGTTACTTTTGAATTTGAATGTATGTTTTTTTCTTAATAAAAATACGGAGAACTTCTAGTTAAATATAATTATGAATGGCATCCAGCTTGCAATTATTATGTTTAGCTATATTTATAAGCCATTCCCCCCCATTTTGGCTATGCTAAATCACACCCTTCAATCTTACAAAAAAAGGTAAAGGAATAACTTCACTTATCAAAATCTAATTAGCTAGTCAAGTAAATTACAAAATTATGAATGGAACATACATGATTTATGACTAGAAACTTAATTTCTCCACTTCTATAAAATCACACTTTAACCTTATGTTGCTGCCAAATTTATCTGGAAATCATTTCTATCAAAACAAATGAAGACAACAAAATCTTTCTCATTCAAAGGTTTGAAATCCATCAAGGACATTTTGCTGGTATAAAACATGTATACATACATACAAAGACAAAGTGCAGAATTATCATGAATTTGGTTCTGTATATGCATCCCTCAATTGAATACCTTGTCCAACTTTCCCTGAAATCCTTGTGTACCTTTTATATGGTTGAAAGAACAGTGGAATGGGTAAGAGGTCAGGTCCATTTAACACATCAATTCTTACGCATGGGAAAATGTTCCGCAATAATAGCAAAAGGCATGTTGGTAAAGCGTCTTTCAGCTTTATCCCTCCTCTATATGTAAAAGCATATGTTAGAAAACTTTAGTGATGCAAGATATTGTACAATCTCTTGTTGCAGTTTGCCCACTTGTACATAACAGTAATGGTTTAAATGGATCTTGATTTTCTGTAATTAATTGCACTGTAATTGTAATTTCATTTAACGACTATCAACAACTACTGTAGAGTATCCAAATTCACTTTGAAGGTAGGGTTTGGAGAGAAGGGGAAAAACTTTTTTAAGTCATCTCACTTTGCTCAAAAAAAATTGGAAGGAAGGGAAGAGAAATTTTTGTCTATCCACTCTTAAAGTTGAGGGTTTTTGAGGTAAAAGGATATAATTGTGAAATAACTATAGTGTCCTTTATTTTTTTTGCCTCCCTTTATCATTTATAAAATTATAATAAATTTATCCTTCCTATCCCTTCACAAACCAAACATTGGGAGGCTCCTGCCCCCATTAAAATCTCTTCTCCTCAGTCCCCTCCTCTCCATCAAAATTCCTCCTCCCCTATCCCTTACTTTGAACCAAAGTGCTTTGGTACTTATTCATGACTTGCAATTCATGTTTTCTACATCATCAAAATAGTATTCTTTCTCCGATAGTATTGGCAAACATTGAGGAGAAAAGAAATGATGAGTTTCTATTCTAGCCAGCCTTACTTCAATAGCATTACGTCAATTTTGTGCTTTTTTTGTTGGAAACTAGAAAAAGAAACCCATATTATAATATTGTACAAGCAAACGCATGTAGTAATTGACAAGTTTTTTCTCACATTTTATTGCCACAATTGAACTTGAATGTGATGGGTCAAGAAAACCCCACTTGCTGTGGCTTTTTATTTCACAGAGTAGTAATTGGAACCCTAGACAAATAAAGCAAACATGGTATACGATCATGATATGAATTTTTTATACTATAAACCCAATTTAGATTTATATCATACACACGTTCATACTAACTCTATAATCACTTAGTTAATACACAGTTTGATTGGTTAGACTTTGAAAGGCTTTTGCATCTGTAAGATTTTAGTTTCACCAACAATTTAGTATCAACATTTCAGAAATTTTCTTCAGGTTCTTTGCTTGTCCCAGTTTTCTGGCTGTGCTTGTGGATGTATTTGTTCCCACAGAATAGGTTTTTTTTTTTTTTTTTCTTCTAATTTATTTGCTCAGAAAGAAAACACAAGAAAATCAATCAATCAAAAATAAAAGTAAGTGACAGACAGAGACAGAGAATCAATGTGCCGAAGCACAAGCACAAAGCTGATAAGCAGGACAACCCCTTGATAAGTAGAGACAAAACACAACTGGCCAATAAATCCGAGCACAGTATTAAAAGAGCTGCAACTCTTAGATGCACAGGCTTAAACAATTATATATAATTGGAGAAGACTCGCATACCTAATAGCATAAGTTTTGGGTTAAAAGATAGCATTAGGCTCTCAAGTATGTTTTTTCACAAGTTTGATTCATACTACAGTGCTTTTTCCTATGCCCCTCATATGCCATGCAAATATATTCAAGTTGCTGTATTTTTATTTGGGTAACACCGTCAAAGTTTTTTGGAGATTAGGGATGACAACTTTCTCTTATTAAGCGGGGATGTGATGAGGATTCCTCTTTGGGACGGGGATATACTCAAAGAAATTCTTTTAGCACACCCCATAACCTCTAACTACACCCCCATCCCTCCTCACTCCTTCAGGCCTCAACTGTATTATATGGGTGTGGTTAGAAAATATGGGTGTGCTAAAAATTTCCTTTATCCTCAAAGCCCATTATCATTTAGGCCCAGTTCTTTTAGGGCTCAAGGCCCATTTTGAACTTAATGAGAAATCCCAATGGAAGAACTAAAACGTTCCAATGTTCTTTCCCATATCAGAAAATCTATGCAGTTGGCTGTGGAAGATGCTCAATTGTAGGAGGAGTCAAAAGCATATCATGACATCATTTTCTCTTATTGGCCAGTGAATACAGACTGTCGGCAAATGAAATGGCTTTATTTATTTGATCATAGGAATATCAATATGGCTAGAGGAGCAAGAGTAACATAGGCGTAATGAACATATAGTTTTTTGGTTCCTTTGTTTTATTTTTCTAGATGCTCAACATGTTTAGCAGAATGAACATAAGTTTTATTTGGATCAAAGTTCATTTGTCTGTATTAGGCAAAGACATTCAAAGAGAGAAATTTACAAATAAATTCCTAGATGACACTCCAAATGTGTATATATATATATATATATAACAACTATCTCATATCCAACACTATATAAATTCTAAGTAATTTAGATCTAAGTTGAACAGAAATATAAAAAGCTACAAATATTAAATCTTAACAAAGATACATTTTCAAAATTTAAATTCAAAACTTAGTTTTGAGGAGTTTCTTTTTATTCCCGCATTTTTTTTCCATCAATACCCATTTATTTTTTATTATTTTTTTTTTTTATATATATCATACTTTTACTTCATTTACCCTTAAGAAATATTTATTTTCTGGTTTTCATTTCTGAGAAGAAAAACATATATGACAACGACGATAAAGCTATAATATCTTAATATTTTAAGATTAAATTTATTTTTTTTAAAATGAATTAATATTAAAAAAAAAAAAATTTCTACCATTAATGATCATTACAAACCAAATTCTAAATTTCCTTAAATTATTCTTATCTTTTAAATCGACTTGAAAATAGCTGAATCATTCGAATTGGTTAGTTGAGCGATTTTAAGAATCTGACAGCCTAGATGATGAAAATGAAGTGAGAAGCTTTCAAGGGTCCATATAGTAGACAAATGGCTAGGGTTGGGACCCATTTGTGAATGGGTTGGAGCCAGCCATTTTTATATTGGAAAAGTCAAAGACACACTTAGACAGACATGTTATAGACTGATATGGACGATGATGGGAAAATAATAAGAGCTCTGTTATATTTATATATCTATTTTTATTTTTATTTTACAATTTTAATCATTTAACATTATTAAAAAGTTAAGATGTAAATATGGACGTAAGAAATGGGACGTGCAAGACTGCAAGTGGACTTTCCAAAGGATAATGTGAACCTGTGAGAGGCTTGTGGGCTGAGGGTGCACGTGGACAAGATTAAGCTGACATTTTGACCAGTCTAACTTTTTACCTGTTGGTGTCTGATCATTGGGCCCAAGAGAATTTAAGACTTGGGTGTTCACACTTATCTGGTACTTTTTTGTAATTATTCTACTTAAAATTCAAATTTATGCTTGTTCATAAAGAATAAATTGAATCAATTAAAATACAAAAGCAATATCAATAAAACTGTTAGCTTCACAACACATTCAAATTAATATCAAAATAGCCTTGGTGCAAATTTTTTAAAAAAATATTGCATACCAAAATGTATGAAAATATAAAACACAAGCATTACTTTTTTTTTTCTTTTTCTTTTTTTAAATTTACAAACATGGGTTTAAAACCAATTTTTGATTCATCATCTTTTAATTTAGACATATCCAAAATTGACCCAATGAATACAATACTCTCACAAATACATTATAATACCTAAAAAGAATGCATAGATTATATTAAAAAGTGTCTTTACTTTGCATTAGAGTAATCTCACACTCTTTGATATAAAAGTTGTTTAAAATATAAGTAATAATCAATAAATCTTTCATAATAAATATAATTTTAAAATTTAAAATTTAAAATATCTTAAAATTAATTAATTATTACTGAAAGATGTCTTTTTCCTTGCCCATCTTTTCAAAGTAACTGGTTTACCCTCTTTCACTCTTTTTTCTTTGTCGTTTGGGATAAATAAAAGGTTAAAAGGCCTAAAGCAAACATTGAGAAAACAGTGTTTGAATCTGACCCTTCTGATGATTTAATCACACACTGCGTGCACGCGTGGGAAAGGGCTTGTTTTGTTGCCATAAAATTTTGTGAGTCTCTTTCTTGTATATATTGGCACATGCTATGTGACAAATATAAGCAAAGAAACATGAAAGGAATCGCAATAAACAAAACTAGATATTCAATTTTCAATACAAGCAAAAGAGAAACCTGTATCTAACAATTGACAATTGTGCACCCACTAGGTGAACAAAATAGAACAAGCATATGAGATGTTGATTTTGATTTTGAGGTTTGATAATTTTCTATGGTCAAATATACTACAATTTTAGCACTAAATTTGAAAAGAAAACTAAATATTATTTTATTTACACTAAAGTTAATGGGACTAATAACTCGATTTCAAGTTTTTAAATTATTAATCTTTTAATTTAAAAGATTTTAAGATATAATTTATTATTATTGAGCTAATATCTTATTTTCTTTTAATTTTATTAAAAGAGAAACTATAAAGGGAGAAAAGAAAAATATCTTCCCAAATAAGTGGTGCATGTGTTAGTTCTTCTTTAATATTATCTGCTAATTAGCACGTACTAAATATCATGCCTTTATGTTCATATTTAGCATGAGAAGAATATATATGAGAAAAAACTAGATGAGAATAAGGTCAATAATTGATTTTTCTTTCTCATTGTAAAGAACTGCATAGAGGAAATTTTTTTTTTTTTTAATTGTGTGAAGGGCAAGAGATTTCTTTAATAAGTCCTCTTATGAGATGGTTTTTGTTGTTTAGTGAAGCAAATAGAATGATAATAACCTAGATCATTTGCAAAAAATAAAATAAGAAATCCTTCTAATTAAGGAATATTAATTGAAAATCAATTGATTGAATTACTTGAGAATCATGGCCAAAGAGAAAATTGCATTTGAACTATTCTATAATGTTTTGTGGTTGAAATTAAGAAACAAAAAAACCAAAAAAAAAAAAAAAAGGCTCAGGAATCAACAACCTAATTATGTCATTATGTTTCTAATTACAATTATATATATATATATATACACACACGCGCGCGCGCCATTAATTAACCATGGCAATAATTGGTTTTGATCTTTATATATAGAGTGCTCATGGCAAGAGTAACCAAGAAGTTGATTAATGACGTATATACCATGCATCACCTATTTCATTGAAATGAAACCTGCTAAAAGGATTTTCGGACCTAAGAAAAAGTTGAGCAAGTAATGAGAATACATAGGCCAGAAGAAAAGACACAGAGAAAGTAAACAAAATAGCAAGGAAAACATGTCTATGAAACTTGAAAAGGAAAAAGGAAAAAATAAAAATAAAAAATGTCATATCATTGGCTACACACATGTGATCCCCAAGCTTTTTTCAAAATACAATACTGATTCGTTTTAAAGTACAACCAAAGTAAAGTTTTATACACCCTTAAACATAAAAGTATTTTAAGTTTAAAGTATAAATAAAACACGTCTTGATTTATAACATGTGCCGGTAAAGATGGGAGTAATTTTATTCTCACAATAACTTTTGAGTTGAAAAACTAAAGCAACAAAGAGCCTAATTTGATTCCTTTCGTTAGGAATATATGGTTGTTATGTAAACTTGGTTACTTTTGCTTTGACTTTAGCTCACTCAGAACATTCTCCTCCAGCTAATTAGGAGATAACTTTACATCTTACCTGGAACATCATCTCTTCTATCTTTTTTTTCTCCATTATACTTTGACTAGTTAAATCAATACAAAAAGAAAAGAATATATATGATTCAATTTACCAAATTGATTTACGAAATTTTGTGTGAATAAGATTTTTAAAGATTTGATTTCTAATTGAACTCAAGGTATTGTATAATCTATATAACTGCTCTTATTTAGTGTGAAAATTTTTGTTGTTGTTGATTTATCAAACTTAGTGATTATTCCTTAAATACATAATTAAATTGGTTATGGTTGCTGAACAACATCCAAACAATGTTCAACTGGCAAAACAAGTAGAATTAATAGGAAGGGAAAAGACTGCAGTAATTGCACCAAGACCAGGTTTCACTAGTTGCAGTGTAAGAAAAAGAGTCGAAGCAACACTTTAATTAATCTATCAATTATCATTTTCAGCAGTAGAGTGGAGACTAAAGATTTCACTATAAAATCTTATTTTGCATATAAAGAGAACAGATTCTTGAGCAATCTTCTTGTATAAAAGAAAATTATCTTATCTTTAACACTACTTTCTCTTGCTATTTACATATGGAGAGGAAAACAGAAAAAAATGTAGAACCCCTTTGCATTCTTCACCTTGAATCCTCGCCACCACCGGAGCTGAGCTGCGATTGGACCAAAGAAAACTGGATTCAGAAACAACTTGGAATGATCAATCATGCCAGCAGAGAAGCATAACTACACATCTTCTGATTATGTATAATCTTCCTTTCTGCTGTCTAAGGTACCCTCCAAGCCTTCTGCATGATAACTTCTTCTTTGAAGAAGTTCTTATGGATTCACTGCCCATTTTGTAATTATCTGAAATCTAGCTAACCTTTTTCTTGCTTGGCCTTTGGACAAACCCAGAAGCACACGGTCACACGCACAGAGACTCAGAGGACAGAAGACACAGACACAGCGTATGTCTTGAAGCAATGTTTGAAATGGGGATAGGTAAGGGCTTCTTATATAGAGAGTCAAAGGTGTGGTTCACGGGAGCACATTTTTTATCCCGCTGGCGTGATCACTGTGTGTCACTACTTCTAAAGAGTTAATATTCATTAAGTAATTAGTTTATCTGTTAATTAATAGATTTTTTTTATCAATTAATTATGTTATTGACTCATAAAAATAGTAACACGTCAACTTAGCTCCTCTGCCGAGCATATTTTATTGCTCGTATGCTTCTTAGTTGATAAAGCAAATGAATGACATAAATTAATTTAATAGATATATTTTGATTGATGTTGTTTTTGAGTGTTTTAAATAAATAACCTAAATATGCTTAATAGAAGCCTTATATATATAAGAAAAAAAAAAAAAGCTAATTTCCATAACACATAATAGTCTGCATTAATAAGAGTAAATACATATTTTGGTCCCTCATACTTAAAACTCTTATCAATTTGATCCCTTATTCTTTTAAGTTTATCAATTTAGTCCCTCACATTTCAAGTTTATCAATTTAGTCTCTCACACTTAAAATCCTAATCAATTTAATTTCAATTTAAAAACTTGTAAAATTTATCAATTTAATCTCTCACACTTCAAAAATATTGATAAATTTTAAGTGATGAAATTGATAAAAATTTGAAGTGTGAAGGACTAAATTGATAAATTTGAAATGTGAGGGACGAAATTGATTAGGGTTTCAAATATAAAGAACCAAATTAATAAACTTAAAATACGAAAGATCAAATTGATAAGAGTTTTAAGTGTAAGAGACTAAAATATGTATTTACTCTATTAATAACACAACACACACACACGAGGTCTTGTGTGGTCCATGGGTCCAAAACAAAATATCCCTAGGGCCCCAGTTCAGATTCCATTCTCCATTTTCTCTCTCTCACTCCCTCTATATCTCTGCATCAACATTTATGTAGCTTCAACCACCAAGATAATTGGTCGGCCATTGGAGTAAACCTAAACGATAATAATGTTTAAGATAGCATACCAACAAAGAAAGCGCCAAAGTTAGCTCTTAGATATTTGAGCTGCCAGGGTTTCGTGACCATGTTATAAGAACCTTATAATTAGGCAAAGAAACCATGCTGAAGTTTCCTGTCATGTTTTTTTGACTAAGAGCTACCATTATTTAGTACTCTATGTCAGTCTTTTCTGGATGAAAATTTCCTCTTCAAAGTTAAAATTATTAGTTCTATTGGTTAATTGCCAATACTAGAGACAGGCAATTGTTTTAACACTTGCAATGAGTTTAGGCTAAACGATAAAACCCATGTTCACACTCTTATCTAGAGTGCACACGTGAAAAGGTACGAAGTTGTGAAAGTTTAAAGTGTAGTTAAGTAAGATTTGGTTGAGTTGACATTATCTCCTACTTTATAGTTTCAATATTTAAGTTTGATCCCACTCTTATCCTCTCCAAGTTAAAATTTTTAGATTCCCTCAATTCTTATATATATTTATTCTTTTATTGATAGAAAAAATCTATTGGTTATTGTTCTTATCTCTAGAGATAGAACTATATTTTAAATATTAAGAGTAGTTATTCTTAAAGAAAATAGTTTTTAGTATGTAATGGACTTGTTTCCTTCTAAATTTCTATATTATCTTTGCTTAATTGCCCTTGTTAAACTTTGCTCCTATCCAAATTTTAATACAATTTTGATTTGTCTTAAATAAAGATTAATCTAATACTTTTGAAAATGAAGGTAATGTTAACTTAAACAATCTTTCTTTCTATTATCATTTTTTCATTTTCTGTTCTTGTAAATCTAAGATACTTCATAGTATGGGTTGATTAAAAAACAACCAAATGGAAAAGTAATGCTACTTAAAATTTTAGTAGAGGCTTATAAACTCTCTATGCATGTTTGGTAATGTGACAGCTCTCTTAGAATCATCAAATTTGGTGGGTTGCTAAGCAAATCAATCCTATAAGAAATTAGTTTTATGCTACTAAGTGGTAAACATGTGAAATAGTGTAAAATGAAAGAGTAAAAGTAGCAGAATTCAACATATATAAATTGCTCTCGGCTGGTCTAGTGTTAAAGTTCCTATGCTTGTAGGCTCCTGCAGAGAGTTGGAATTTTGCCCAATTTCTATAATGTAATCACTAGATAGTCCCAAAATTGTAATGGCATAATAATAGTCAAAGATGGGCATGCGATTTCTATAATGGTGTATGAAGACAAAATGCCCTGGAAAAGATTATCTTTAAGGACAATAGAGATTGCTGCAGACATAGTTAGGTCAGTGTGGTTAACCTTATTTTATGGCCAAGGAGAAAGTGAAATGGTAAACATACCACTCAACCTTCACAAATAACATAGATAAGTCCCAGTTATATTTGAATCATTTTTTTTTATCCGAGTTAAATTTGAATAATTTAGAGGGAAGTTTTAACCAGGTTTAATTGCCACAAGATCATAACATATAGTTTCATTTTCAGAAAATAAAAAAAAAAAAACTTAGTTTATTAAGATATAAATGCATATAGAATGAGATTCTCCAAAAAAATTTGAATTTCTATGGAGTATCATTGCTGGTTATAATAACCAAATCATATCGAAGTCTAGACAAAATTATAAGTAAAACTCTAATTATGGCAGTTTTGCCAAAAAAAATTTAAAAAAATAATCATATTTTAAAATTCTTAAAGTGAACCTCCATTCTACAAAATTCTATTAAAATTGACTTTTTTAGAATTTTTTTATTTAATGAAAAGTTTAATTTGTAAAATTTTTACAGTTTAATAGGCCTATTCAATTAATTAAGAAGTTTCGTAATTTTGTTTTAACAAAAATGTCAGGAAACAAAATAAAGTTTTATTTTAAAATTATGGGTTATGTTAACCTCATTAATATATCATTTTCCTAAAATTATATATCATTCTTGACAAAAACAAATTGAGAATTCATCTTGTTATTGTTGCCTTGAATCACCTCATTCAATGTTAAGGACAACGGGTGGACTAACAGAGTATAAGTGAAATTATTACTATTATTTTAGACTTTGCATTAATTTGAAGCCCTAAGAGTTACAACATTAATTACCAGACGAGGTTGAAGCTTGAAACACACAAAAGAAATTGCAGTAGAATCTGCAATTACTGTAGATGACTCCTTCAATCCCGACAAATTGTTCAAATCTATAAACTCATCTTAAATTTTAATGCAAAGCATAATCCCACATGTTTGTCTCGTGCTCCACCCATATCACATTTAGGATTGACACCTTCCATTTATCTGTTTTAATTTCTTTCATAGCCAGGAAAAAAACTTTTTAATTAATTAGGTTATTTATAATATTATTTTAGCACTAAAATTTGGATCCTACTATTATATTACATAATTCTTATTCAATTCATTTGAACTTCGTATTTAATTTAAAGCTTCTAACTTGAACCAGTTTATTTTTAATAAATAAAATTTTAGAGAGACGAAATCAACTGAAAGTGGGGTTGAAAGAACATATTCGAAAATATTAAGAACAGGTCCAAAATTACATATAAAAATTTAATTATGAAATGAGTATTTATACGTAAAAGACTAACAAAGTTTTGAAAGAGGAGTGGCTGAGGCCTCACTTACCCTTCCCTCCATTCATCCTTAAGCATATCACAAGCTTTAAAAAGTATTTACAAATAATACTTATAGATTATTACCTATCAAAGAAGGACAACTTATGATAAGATCCAAACCAAAGCCTTAATAGTAAAGCAACTTAATTATTGTTAATTGAACCAAACATGTTCCATGATCTTATAAGAATTAAGGTATGTATATATATATCATTACTTCTTTTTCTTATGATATTAAAAGAAAATTTCAACAAATGGGACTTAGTTTAATAATTAGCAAAAAAATTTTATTCTAAATCTTTCTAGAATTACGTTGAATTTTGTAAAATTCTCACTCTTCTTATTACTTATTATAAATAATTTTTTTTAAAAAAAATCTCATTGTCTAATTCATTAACCCTACCCTACTCAAATCTATCATACTATATCAATGGGCATGCCATCATTATCTGATGAATCTCATGAAGAAACTTATGGTAAATCCTCCATGAGTCTAAAGCATATATAGACATATCTTTGTGGACATATTTTGCTACCAACTAAACCAAAGCCAATATCATAACTCTCTTGACTTAAGGAGAGGCCATATGTGTTAAATAAGTTGAATAATCTCAGACTAGTTATCATTTTGGGTTTTGGCCAAGATTTTTAAATGTGATTTCTTAATGTTAAATGGGGTCCACAATTCTATTCATTAATCCTAATCCAAGAACTTTGGGAGAGAAATTTAAAACAGGGTTTTATTTTTATTTTTTTTAAAAAAGGTGAGACATGAGAATTTAAACAAATCTCAAAGTGTTTTGAAATCAAATTTGTCTGAACCATGTTTCTTTGTGGTTCTCAAGTAAACAATACTTAATGGGAAAACAAAAAGCTGTACTGCACTAAGAAGACATATCCGCACGTGATAAGCTCGTGAGGGACATGGTCACTGCTCGTCATACTGTAGACAAATCCTAGATTTCTTGCTTCTTGTTCTCCACTTTGGTCTTTTGTCCATTTCATGCTTTATTTTTTAATTATTTTAATTTAATGTTATTTTCTTCAACTCTGAATTTTTTTTAAGATAATGAATAAAAAATTAGAAAAATCTTTGTCTTGGTTTAATCAAAGATTATGCTTTGTCTAAGTACATTCTATTATGTACGGTTCAGTGTACTTAGTTACCTTGATTACAAACAACAAAATGGCAATAGGAACAAGAATTTGGTTGCTGCTGGGAGCCAAATCTTCTTCGAATTCTTTCTTAGATCCATAAACAAGATTCTTTTTTTATTTGTGTAATTTTTTTTTGTGTTGACAACATCGATGATAGGTTACAATAACTATAAAATCCCATGGTGGGGATGGGACGCTTGTGGGTGGATGCTTTGGGAAGAAAAGTTTGAAAATGGAGATAAAATTAGGGGTAAAAATAGATTGTGTCCGATTGATTTTTTTATATTTGGTCAATGAAATCGATTTAATTGATTGATCAATTGATGAAAATACTCATCAAATTAAGCTGAGTATATAGACATGTCAATTTAATTCATTTTGATTGATTTTTTTTGGATGGCCACCCAACAACAAAATCGAATAAATTTTCAAAAAATCTCGTCTAATTGATTCATTAGATAATCGGTTTTAGTTAATTCAGATTAAATTGATTCAGGATAGAGCGTGTGACTAGAAAAATGGGGTGTGCCAAAAGAAATGGCCGAGCATACGCAAACATAATGGGTTTAAGTTCATCGAGTATTACCCATGTTTCACAATAAGGGCCTAGCTAGACTGGGCCTGATATAATCCTGCTCCTATGTATTACTTAAACCTTAACACACCTACCCCTAAACACTAGTTTCAAAATGTTTGGTCCGACTAAAACCCTTACATTAATTAATAACAGTAGTACGTATAGCAATAATTTATATACATACACCCTAAACTAATCTTCAATTTTTGGCAAATATGATTACTTGTGATTGTAATGTATACAAAAATAAAAATAGTTAATTTCTACTAGCTACCATCAGTTGCTAGGGAATGCCAAGTGTTAGCAGTGAAATTACCTTGGGAGACTCAATATTGTGGTATGGTTTTGACATGGTGTTTGACTTTCTTTTTTTTTTTAAAAAAAAAATATCTATAAGTATTTTTGCTGTATATTTAAAGTACAATTAACTTTGTTTGAAGAGTAAAGTAATTAGAATATTTCCTCTACCAATATGTACTTGTTGAATCCTCCTTTTAAATATAGTTTCTTTGCCAACTGAGATATATACTTTAGTTTTTCTAATGGCCATAGAAAAAGTGAGAGAAACTACCCTAGAAAATAAAACAAAAACAAGATCAAATTCATGGTGTAGAATATAAAGAAAGAGAGGATGAATGATCCTATAGAAAATTGAACTAGAGCAAGTATGAGATGGTTCCTTCAATTATGTCTTTATGTGATCAGAATATCAAGGGATCGACAAGCGGCAGGCACTACACCCTGATATTAAAGTGATGAGCACAAGGCTCTTAGACAAAGTAGGAATGGTATTATGTTAGCTAGAATCTGTCGACAGCAAGTCGAGCCATTTATGCATTGTCTTTACGTGCTTAGGCATCCGAAGCAACATCCATTGCTGTTGCTATATATGTCTAAGCTAATCCTAATCTACATCACAAAAAACTAGCCCTTATTTTTCTAGGAAACATGTCTGGTTCTAATAGTAAGTTATCCATTTTTTTGCCTTCATTTGTTGTCTCGTTTTATGTACTATATATTATTCCCTCCTTTTGAATATTTGTTGAAGAAGTATAAAATAATATATAATTTTAAAGTTATTAATAATTGCAACACATTTATAGAAAGATGGGATCGAAATTGGAACATGAGAGTGAAATACCATTATTAATCCATCATTAAACATATTTAGTTTGTGTAGAATAAATTTTAGTGTCCTATGTATAGGCCCATTCCCTTCACATGGGAATCTTGTTTCTCCCATTATGTTAAGAAATTCTTCTTTCAAAGGTTTGGATGAAATTGCTACTAAACCCTAAACTGTAATTTTTTTTTTTTTTAATTTGAGCTTTAAGATGTATATGATCTCTTAAACTTACTTTCTTTCCATCATTTTCATTCTTTTGCTTGATGAATCAAACTAAATAATAGATTTTCATACTCCATTACTCCATTCCAACTAAAATCTATTCTTGCGTACCAAACATGCTCAAAGATTTCTCTCATACTATCTCAGGTCTTCCATCGCGGCAAACTGATTGGTTTGATAGCCAATCTTCTGTATTTGTTGTCAATGATCATAAACTTTAACTAGTATAATTTTCTTTTCCTTTTCTTTCTATATATAGGGTTATGAATCACGGGAGGATAGCTATGTAGCAACCGTAGCGAATTATTAAAAGGGCGGCCTTGCATCTTTGCTGACCATTGTAGTAACTTGTACTGCTCATTGAATGAGAGTGCAGTTGGTGGAGAATGTGCACTTTTGTAAATATGATTGTCGAAACATCTGTGGAAGGCCAAATGGGATATGCAAAAGGCCTTGTTTTATAGATAAACATTGCTCTAAACAGTGTAGGGAAAAGGAGAATGCATTGAGGGGGAATTGTGCAGACTTTATATGTGAATGCCTATACAATTACAATTAGCAAGTGAAACTTTTGACAACAACTACTATATATAGTAATTTTTTGTGTTCGCAAAGTTAAGCTGTTATTGCTAGCTAGAATTGATTCTGCATTATGTTGCAGAAACAAATGAATAATTTCAACAGAAACACCAGTAGTATCAATCCAACTTTAGTTGTTAATTGTTAGATGGGTGGAATATTAATATTCTTATAGCAAAAGTATTGTAAACCATTTTTCTTTGCATTTTTTTCCCAAATTGTTTGTAGTTAAAAATTGATGTAATTAATACAATCATTAATATGATATACTATGGGATATTGATAACCCATCAAAGTGACACTATGTATCATCCAATAGTTCATATTATTTAACATTGGTGACTGCATGCATTAATTTTAACTACAAGGAATTTTATTCCTTTTTACTATTATCAACTTTTTCTTTATTTCTTTACCTGTTAATAAAACTTTTTCTTCATTTCAATACTAGTTAGAAAGACTAAATTAATTTCTTTTTAAATTGAAAATATTAAGAGAAATTACAATTCGATATAGAAATATAAAAATTAAGAGAGATTTATAGTTTAATTATGATATTTATACTTTTTACCTACGAAAATTTCTATTTTATATAAATATTATAAAACTAATTTCATTTTAAAAATAGAACAATTATAATTATTTTTCTATTTACGTGTGCTTCTCCATGAGTTTTAACCTTTAATATCATATAAGTCCCTCAACTTCTAATTTAATTTGTTTACTAATTAAAATGCATCTTATTGATATTTTTATCAATTATTACTCATATATGATGTTACTATTGATTAAATTCCAATTACTTATCAATGACATGAATTTCATAATCAAACTCAATTTACTATATATAGACATACATTAAAGAAATTGATTTGGAACAGATGATGAGCATATAATCTAATTACTAACTAATAGAATAAGTTGTAGGATGATGTTGATCAATTTGGAGGAGATATATATGTTGTAAATCGGCAGTCACCACCATCATGAATTAATGAATACAAAACAAGGACATGAGACAAGTATAGGAGTGGTTGCCAGAATATTCTCAGCGGCAAGTGGAGCCATTTTGCAATGTCTTTACATTCTTATGTATCCAAGCAACGCCTTTACTCTTGCTATATATATGCCCAAGTAATCTTCACCTACATCACCAATAAATAGCCTTTACTTTCTAGCAAACATGGCTGCTTCTGTTTGTAAGTTGTTCATCCTCATTGCCCTCATTTGCTTTACCCTTCTTTCCCCTACCAACGGTAAGTCTTCTCATCTCTCTTTCTCTCTGATGTAGAAGTTTAACCCTTTGCTAGTAAGCCACAATCTATATATTATCTTCTTTGTTGATGATCTCTATTTTTTATATATTTATTTATGATGATCATAGTCCTTAACGGGTAATATATTCTCAATTTTGATTCACAAAATTGGGTTGGAAACAAGAAACGAGAACTAAAAGATCATAAAATAATCATGAATTATAATGTTATGTTTTATCTCACAAAAGGGACTTAAAGAAATCAACAAAAGAGGATCCATTTCATTATTTTTTTTTTACATCATATTAACACTATTGAATAAATGGGATGTAAATGAAGAATATTGACTTAAAGAAATCAACAAAAGAGGATCCATTTCATTTATTTTTTTTAAATCATATTAACACTATTGAATAAATGGGATGTAAATGAAGAATATTATATGACTATATGAGAAGATGAAAAGACTTTGTTTTGATCAGCGGATTTATCAAGGGAACAAGCGGGCTACACCATCACAAGGTTCGTTAACCATTAACCATCGTTAATACAACGAGGATATGAGAATACTAGTAAGAAGTGCTAGCTAGAATAATCTCAGTACCAAGACGAGGATTTTGGCAATGTTTTTACATTTATACATGTAAACTGTTGCATCCAAGTTGGGACCGTCAGAGAAGGGATGGTTAAGGGAAGCACCGGAGTTAGAGCTAGACCCGGAGCTGGCTCTCCGACGGCCTCTTTTGACACAAGTTAGTAAAATCAATGGGAAATATAGTTGGGAAGAATAGAATGAGATAAAATGAGACCATTACCAAATAAGAGTTTTATATTGATAGTGGGATTGCATAGTTAAGGGTATTTACAACTAGGCAGTACTTGTAGCCAAAGTTATATATTGCCAAGTTATCAATAGCAACACAAACCAACACCTTAACTCTGGCTATATCTAGCTATGCCAAAGCAAGTCTTCACATACATCACCCAATAATAGCCTTCATTTCTAGGAAACATGGCTGCTTTTATATGAAATTTTTTCTTCTTCGTTACCTTCATCTGTTTTACTTATGTTTGAGCCCAATACGTTTTGCATACTATCTCAGGCACTGGCCAATCCATAGTCTATTAGCGTGATAGTCCATCTTCATATCTCTATCTTCTCCCTTTATTTGCAATGATCATAGTCATTAATAACTAGTAACATATATTTCTTTCGTTCTTTCTTTTTATTTTTCTTTAGTTCCCAGTTAAAGGAGAAAAGCTATGTTCCAATCTTAGTGAAACCTACAGAGGGGGCTGTTTTGTCAAAGACGGATGTGTTAAACAGTGCAAAGAGCAAGAGGGTGCCGTTGATGGAAAGTGTCAGATTTTCAAATGTGTTTGTTTATATCACTGTCAAAACAACTGTGGGAGGCCAAGTGGAATATGGAAAGGACCTTGTTTCATAGACAAACACTGCTCTAAACAGTGCAGACAGAAAGAGAATGCATTGAGGGGAGAATGTGAAGATTTTCAATGCATGTGCCGCTACAATTGTAGTTAGCACGCAGGCAAAACTCTCCGTTATAAATTGTTATAGCAACGTTTTGTTCTTGAAATAGAATAATATCTTTTGCTTTATACATAATCTTAATTTTTTTTTTTGTCTCTTTTTGATTCTAATGGATCAAAAATTAATTTTAATACTTGTAGCATAATTTTTTGATAAATTAAAATGGAGTGAAATAAAAAATAAGATATAAAATAATTAAGATAGAAAATATTATCTCTCTTAAAATAAAGTTGTAATTACTAAATAACAATGGGTTAGTATCAACCCGAGAGGATCACTCCCTATACATTTCGTTTGTCGGCATCACGAATATTGTTTTAATAACATACTTTGTTATAGTTGTTATTTAATGTCTAATGTGTTTAATTGGTTATTATCAAATTTGATAAAGAGTTTTATCGTTTATATAATATTATTGGATTTAGATTTGAATTAATTGATATGCAATTGATATCTTAATTAGATGATTTTTTAAAACTTTAAAAAATAATATATATTATTTTATCTCTAACTTGAGTGTATTATTATTTCATTTCTAGCATCCCAAGCTAGTTTCCATTATGTATAAGGTCTTCGTAGCATCTGATGGTGCAATGCAACTTCGACCATAAATGCTATTAAATAAGCAAGTGAAAGTGTGAATTGAAGTGGAGAGAAGTTACACGTTGGAAAAAGTAATTTTGTATTTCTTTTGAGTGAACAACAAAATTAAGGAGTTCTGCGGAGAAAAAGAGAGGAATGAAGGGAGCTATGGATGTGCTTGATTTTTTTATTAGGCGTATTTTAGTTGTTCATATTCATTTGTTGTTCAACACATTACTCAATATATTTCTTTTGAGTGAATTTGTGTCTTTCATCTATTATCTAACATATAATTAACAGAGTGAGCTCAACAAAGAAGTAGAGTTTGGTGATGGATCACCTGGGTTGAAAGAAGGAAGTGAGAGCGTGAACAATTAATCTTTAATCAGTAGGGTCATTTTAGTAATTTGACTTAAAAAATAGTGGAGTGTGAAAATTAAAAGATAAAATCTATTATTCTAAAACTCTTCATTAGCCATAAAAATAATAAAATCATATGTATTCAATACTTATACAAATATTTTAATAGTTTCATGATAAAAAAGAACTTTAAAATAGACTACAAAAATAAATTTAAATATTAAGTAAAAGTAAAAATTAACATTGAAGAGAAATAAAAATGTGAGATAACTTGTGGTACTTATTTAAGATATTTTTAAAAGTTATACCATTAGAGGAGAAGTAATTTAAATAATGTAAAGTGAAATTAAGTGATGTATCACAATGAGATCTATAAAAAAATTATAAAAAGATAGATTAAGCTACAAAAGCAAGTGTTTAATGGCCTAAGAATCGGCTTGTTTACTTTAATGACACAATTCATATGACATGGTATATTTATAAATTGTCATGACGTGAAGAACTGAAATTTCTCACATTATATTTTCATATCACTTTCTTTTTTTCTTTTTGCGAGAGAAAATTAAGTGAATTGACTCTAAAGAGTTTATTAGATGAGAGCAAACCTCAAAATTGAGAATGCAGAGAGATATTTTAATTGTAATGAAAAAAGAGTTTAAGAGTTTATTTGAATTGGTTTTTTAAAAATGAATATCCAGAAAAGAAGAAGACATAAAAGTTTAAAGAATAAACATATTTTACTTACATTTAAAAAATATAATTTTAACTTTAAGAGATGTTACCCCTCTCTATTTAAAAAAAAAAAAATCAATGCAAATAATAATTTTTTTAATAAAATTTTTCTTTTTCAAATTTAAAAAACTAGATGCAAAATCCAATTAGTAAAATTAGGTTCTTTATCATGTGTCAAACTCCATCCATTAAACTTGTTTAAATTGATTTTTATTAATCTAATTATACTTTTTTTTTTTAGCAATAAAACAGCTTATAAAAAAATTCACCATTGAAATTTTTACATATTCAACTCGAACTCGCATTTCATTCTTATTCAATTAGCAGACCAACTTTTACTCAAGTTTGTATAAGCCTTTCATTTTATCATTAAATACACGTGTTGGGTTACTCAAACGTTTCTTACCCAAACCCAGAAAGTAGAACCATCATATTTTCCACGTAGCAATTGTCTTTATTAGACCGTCCTCAGTCCACTGCTCCTTTGGTGGTCATTGGCGAATTGACTGGACCATTCCCAATTTCTAAGTAGTCCACTGTATCATAATTGTTACATTCAATTGTTAAATAAGATTATAATCATGCAATTACCGCTTATAATTATATAATTATTGTATTTATACCGCAACTATGATATAATGACTATAATTAATCCTTTTTTTTTTTTTTTTCTCTCTCTCAACTTTCCCATTCACCGTCCACTCACAAAGCCATTAAACCCCACGCAGAACTTTTCCCCACCTCTAGAAAAACACCATTTTCCTTTTCCCCACACCACTCTTTCTTGCAACAGTCCTCCACTTTCTTTCCATCCAAACAGACTTGTGAGCAATCAGCAAGTGAGCAGAACAATGGCTGGCTCAAGCTCTTTTCTGAGAACCATTTCTTATTTCTCTGCGAAACCCACAATCCCAAGATCATTTATTTCAACTCCCAAATCAATTTTCCCCTTCAGTTCATCAAACCCATCTCTCTCTAAATCTCTCAAGCTAAGCACTGGCTTTTCAGTGCCCAAGAAATCTTTCTCCTGCAGAAGCGAAGCACGATCATCAGATTCTGGTACTTATAATTTTTCAGTTTCTTCTACTCATTTGGGGATTTTGATTGATTCCGTGCTGACCCTTTTGATTTTTCTGTTTGATTCTGAAGCCAAAGTTCAAGAACTGTGTGTGTATGAGATCAATGAAAGAGATCGTGGAAGCCCTGCTTATCTTCGATTGAGCCAGAAAAGTGTCAATTCCCTCGGCGATTTAGTCCCGTTGAGCAACAAGGCAAGTTTATATTCTGTTCTTTACTTTTTTAAAGTTGCTTTTCCAAAAGCTATTTTCTTTTTAATTTTTTATTTGATTAATAAATATCTTCTTTTTTTAAAAAAAAATTAAAATTATTAATTATTTAACTTTTTTCTTTTTCAATACTGTACTCAAATATTAATTTTGGTTGGTGGGAAATTACAGTTATACACTGGGTGCCTGCAAAAACGCGTGGGCATTACAGCGGGTCTCTGCGTTTTGATAGAGCACAAGCCGGATAGGAAAGGGGATCGTTACGAGGCGATCTACAGCTTCTACTACGGTCACATAGCGGTGCAGGGATCGTACCTCACATACGAGGACACGTAGACTGGTGGATCTGGAATCTTCGAGGGGGTGTACGGTGAGGTTAAGCTGCAGCAGATCGTGTTCCCCTTCAAGCTCTTCTACACATTTTATCTCAAGGGCATCAAGGACTTGCCTCAAGAGTTGCTTGGAATACCTGCACAGCCTAACCCAGCAGTTGAGCCCCACCCAGATGCTAAAGCTTGTGAGCCCCATGCTGTTATTCCAGGGTTCACTAACTGAGTGATCATGAGAGGTTTTCTTGTCTTTTTCTTTTGGCTTTAGCTTTTGTTTTGCTAGCAATAAGAGATAATTGAAGTTGGGTTTTGTAATGGTGGTGATGGGAGTTTTATGCGAAAAGGATGTTTCAATTATTTTTTAACTTCACTTGTTTTTTAACATTTTAAGTATCCTTACTAAGAATATTGTTAAGTTAACTGATGAACTAAATTAGATTGCCACTAAATAAGTTAGTTTAAGTAGAAAGAATGTTACAACTTACAATGAAGCATACTAAATCTTAAGTTTTTGTAGAAATAAAAGATAAGAGCATTTGGATTGCCTCTGGTATTGAGAAAGATAGGGAGAGTTGTCCCTTCTACTTCAAAATTGGAGCTTGTAGGCACGAGGGATCTTTGATCAAGACTTCATATCAAACTATATTTGTCTGATATATAACTCTTGGTGTCGACTCCTAAGTCAATTCGTTAATTAAAGAAAAATTCAAGAGTACACTTTAAAGTCTCTTTCATCTCATATTTCTCTCACTTTGTGTTTGTCTCTACAATATTGCTATCTATATATCGTGTTTATTCCAACTTTTTAATTGGTATTCCTATTGGAATTCTATGAAGCTAAGCAAGTACAAAGATATTAAAAGCTTGAACGTTTGTGCTGGATAACCTCGTCTTGTACAAAGTTAGTGCTTCTATTTGTTTATTTTGTTTCACATACTATTGCTGATGAAGGGGAACGATGGATTGGATCAAAGACAATTGATTCTATGAAAAATGAAAATGAGAGAGCCTGTCAATACTATGAGAGTACGTAGATTTATTTGATCATGCCGCATATAAGCATAGCAGATTCTTGTTAGAAGTATTTGTGACAGAAAGATCAAACGGCAGGCACTACCCCAAAACACAGCAAAGATCTGAGACAACTATGAATGGTAACAAGACCCAGAATATCATCATCTGCAGAGGGACATGTACGGATCTCCATTGCTTTTGCATGCACAACTGCGTTTAATAAGCATACTGATCTAGACTTCGAATCACTGCAACGACGACTGTGTTCACAAAAATAAAGCTGATAATGCTACAATCGTTGTAGAAATAAATAAGTGAACAATTTCAGCCAAGACACCAAAAGTACTGATGCAGCTTTAGTGGGTGTAATATTTATGCTTGTAATTAAAGTATTACTATAGTTTGGTGCAAAGACTTAAAAAGCAGGAATGGGAGAAGGAATTTATTACTCATGTTTTCTTCATGTTAGCTTTAGTCAAGATAGGACTTAAGGGTGCCACTTAAAATGGTGTCCTCTGAAGGGGACACACCTCACATCTGAGCCAAAAATCATCATTTAACAAAGTTTTGGGGTAAACAAACACAACACACTTTTATACGAGCCCCATAAAGATACCGAAAACACAAATATATAAATAGAACAAGGTAAGAAATAGGAAATTGTATTCGTAGTGAGCATAGTTTTACAATAAGGGTGTCACTAAAATGGTGCCTCTGTGAAGGATATGCTCCACACACGGTCTGTGCATAGGACGTGTCCCTTCACAATGGCGCTAGTTTAAGTGGTGCCCTTGAGCCTTATCCAGACTAGATTGATGAAGTCTATTTGAGATTGGTGGCACCATGGAATAGAATGTGGATTGTTTCAATAATCCTTTATAAGGGAATTATGTATGATTAATTCCCCCTTGGGAGGAAAGGAATATAATTTATTATTGGTGGTTATAATTCGAACTAATTCACTTAAATCAAATCAACTCTAAGGAATTGGTCTAGTGAAATAAGATAGCATTTTGCTTCTAATAGCTAGGCCATAGGTTTGAACCTCTAGTTTTCCTCTTTAAGAGAGATAAATATAAATATTTTATAAGTATTTTTTGAGTTCAAAAGTTTTCTCTATTTTAGACTAAGATACCATCTCTACACTTTAAAATTTTATGTATCAAAACCAAATCACTTAAGTATGAAAATGATCTAATTACTTTTAGTTTGATTTGGAGATTTCAAAATTTCAAAACCATAGCATGTGGTTTGATCTTTCCAAAAGCCACAAAAATCAAACTAAACTGCATATATATATTCCAGGCTAGTCCAATTTAGTAAGTTTTTATAGGAATGTTAACTTTCTTTTTTGTTAAAAAAAAAATCTATTAATATCTGACATTATATTTAGTACAGGTTAATTTAAATTTAAAATAATAAAATTATAATGATAACAAGTTTGTAATTAAATTTTAATGTAATTACATTCATAAAACTCAAATTTAAAATCGTTGATTAGGTTATAAAAATTAACTCAAAACATTTTTATTTTTATCAATTATTAATTATAAAGCGCTTTACCATAATAAACATATTCATGAGCCAACCTTCAATTTTTTGGCAAACATAGCTCGTTGTAGTTGTGAATCATTTCCACCTTCATCCACTTTTCTCTAACTTGCCCTTCTCGCTTCCTCCTCTAATGGGTACTTACTATTTAAATGATATAAACGTTTGCAAAGAAAAAGATTATTTGACCTTGAAATATATTTTAAACTGGCAGTAGGTAGTAGCTTAAATGAGTTGGCCTTATCTGTTTATTATTTAAGCTTGTTTCATTGCTGATGAAGGGAGAATAAAAGATTGGATCAAACACAATTCCATGGAAATGAAAATGAAAATGAAAGAATCTGTCAATACTAAGAAAGTAGATTTGAAGGGAAATTCATGCCTCATTTATGCATTGTAGATTCTTGTTATTGTTTGTAGTATTTGTGTGACAGAAAGGTGAAAGGGCAGCTGCTACACCAAGACACGAATATGAAGTAAGAAACATAGCAAAGATCTGAGACAACTAGAAATGGTAGTGAGAACCCAGAATATCTTCATACACAGGTTGAGCGTTTTCACATCGTCCTTACATTCTTAACTATCCAAAGCTACATACATGCTCTCGCTATATATGCCTTAACTAATCTTCACCTACATCACCATAACATTTCCTATAATTCCATCTAGCAAACATGGCTGCATTTGTATCTAAGTTCTCCATCGTCGTTGCCTTCATCCGCTTTACCTATGGTTGGTCCTTTCTTCTCTCTCTATCTCTCTTGATGTAAAGTTTCGAACCTAAGACTTTTTCTATGCTATCTTGTCAATTAGGCTCTTGCCATTGACCTATTTTGTCAATATCCCTCTAGTCTGTTGGGAATTTAAGTGGTAAAGTTTACAAGTACGGAATCAAGGACTTGAATGAAAAGCAACTTTTGTTACACACTCAAATTACAATTACACATAAATCCACTTTGAATTTTCTCATGTCACTCACAGCACACTCTTCACTTACACACATTACAACACTAGCTATATACTAGGTGCCTAACACATTACTCTTTACTCCAAGGAGCTCACTTCTTTCCTTAACAAGCAAGTGCCCGGCACTTGCATATATCGAAGTGTCCAATAAGTGCTCTGCACTTAAGGACGTTAGGTGCCCAACACCTAATCACTACCTCACACTCATGAGCTCCTGCTACACTCACACGCATCACATATTTTTATGATGCTTAAGTGAGTTAAGTCAGTTCTAAGTACATACACTCAAAGGTTCTAGAGTTTTCTCCATTGGCGGCAGTCAT
This sequence comes from Bauhinia variegata, assembly GCA_022379115.2. NCBI lineage: Eukaryota > Viridiplantae > Streptophyta > Magnoliopsida > Fabales > Fabaceae > Bauhinia > Bauhinia variegata. The sequence goes on along the minus strand of CM039428.1, from coordinate 16,745,668 downwards.
GGTCACGGTGATCTCTAGAAATTTACCTTAGCTTTTCTTCTAGTTCTAGTAACTGCACCTCTAACACCTTCCCAAAATATCAGTTCTAACTCCTTTGTGTAGAGAGCCAAATAATTATTGATATTTTAATATAGTTGTTGATTGCATGACTCCAAATAAACTATTAAATGAATCATATAATAGACTGATGTAACTTTATGTGAGTCATATTATTCAACAACTTACTTAGAGTCACGTCAATATTTATCTAAAAAAACCATGAAGGTGCAATTGATGGAAATGTTACTGTGAATTTGACTCTCAAACAAACTGTCCGAGGCCAAGTGGAATATGGAGAGGCCGTGGTTCATAGACACGGTTCTTTTAAGGCCTTTTTCCTAGCAGGGATTATTATTATCAACCTCTTCCTTTATTTCATCTGTTTGATAGATGACCTTAATTATTTTAGTTAGAAGTATTGAGCAAGTGAGAATTTGAATCTCAACCTTGAGAAAATTTAAAATCTAGTTATGAGGAGTGAATTTATATCAATTATCACAACTTTAATATGAATTCCACGATCAAATTCATTATATAATATATTAGCAAGGTGTAGCTCCAAGAGTAAGCAGACTGAATTCAAAATTAAGTCACCTCTACAATAATAGGGGTTTGAATTGATAAAAAAAAAATTACATTTTAACAAGGGAGATAAGTTTAATTTGTTTTGCTCTGCAAACAAAATTAGTTTTAGTGTTCTACCTTTAAAGTGAGATAGAAATACTTGTGGGAAAAATTAAAAAAAAAAATACTGTATAATATACAAAATGAAAGAATGTGTCAATTAACAGAATGATGTTTTATAATATATAAAAATTACTGTATAACACGTGTTAATTGACAGAATGTGTTGTAGGATGATGTTTGGATTTGGATCACATTAGATATATGTTCATCAGAAGAGGGATCAATTTCTACATTTCTTTTGCTCACTTCATGGTTATACTATGTTACAATTTTTTCTTGATCTGTCGCTAGCATCTCTCAGCTAGCTCCAAAAGAATATTCTTTAATCTTTATATATATCCCCAATTCCTATTAACTATGATAAAAAAAAAAAAAAAAAAAAGTTTGTAGTTATTCGTGTGGTATACATATTAGATAACCTCGTCGTCCACGTGGTCCTGCAGAAGGATAGATTGGATCCAACACAATTCTATGAAAAATGATAATGAGAGAATCTCTCAATACTAAAAGAGTTGATTTGAAGTGAAATTCTTGCCGCCTTTATGCATTGGTAGAATACTCTTGTATTTTTGTGACAGAAAGGTTAAACGGCAGCCGCTGCACCAAGACACGAATATAAAGTAAGAAACACGGGAAAGATCTGAGACAACTATGAAAGCTGTTGGATACAAATGGGCCAACATCATTTTAAATTCAAAACCTTAAAATATAGAGTCATTTATCACTTATACATCTCTCATAAATCTTATATTCTTTCAATGTAAGATTTAACTCACACTTGTATATCTGTAAATTATTGTTGAATTATCGGCAAAAACACGAAAGTGCAATTGATGGATATTGCAACTTAGATTGGAAATGTTATTGTGAATTTGACTGTCAAATAAACTGTCCGAGGCCAAGTGGATTATATGGAAACGGCCTTGTGCTTCATAGACACGGTTCTCTTTTGCCTTTTCCTATACTTTTTAGGAAGAATTGTTACCTCTTCCTTTATTTCCTTTAGAAGCAAGAAGCCAACTCGTGATACAACGTATAAATGGGTCAAAATTTTAAAACATTGAGTTAATGAGGTCTTTATCACTCATATTTCTCACAAGTCTTAGATTCTTCTAATGTTGAACCTTTTTTTTATTTCAACTCTTCAAACTCACACTTGTATATCTAGCAGCTTCTATTTTATTTTGTTTGAGTTTGAATTATTGGGTAGCCTTCCTTTCATTTCAAAGTAATTGCTAATGAAGGGAGGAGGATAGACTGGATCAAACACAATTCTACGAAAAATGATAATGAGAGAATCTCTCAATAGTGAAAGAGTTGATTTGAAGTGAAATTCTTGCCGCATCTATGCATCAGTAGAATATTCTTGTTGTATTTTTTTGTGAGAGAAAGGTCAAACGGCAGCCGCTACACCAATATACGAATATATAAAATAAGAAGCACAACAATGATCTGAGACAAGGAGTGGCCGGTTGCCAGATCAAATCATCCTGGCTGGCGCATATGTGTTTTCACAACAAAGCCACACCCATGCTTTCGCTATATATGTATATGCCTTAACTAATCTTCGCTTACATCACCATATAACATATCCTAGATTTCTATCAAACATGGCTGCATTTGTATGTAAGCTCTCCATCTTCATTACCTTCATCTGCTTTACCTATGGTTTGTACTCTCTCTCTCTATGGAGTTTTGAATCTAGGACTTTTTCTATGTTATATATCGTATTAAAGTAGTGTTATGTGTATACTTTTTTTTTTATATTTTTTTTCTTTTTGTATGTCTTTTATTTTTTTATTTATAATTTTAATCTTATAAACAACTACAAAATAAAATGTGTACAAAGAGGTATGCATTAATAGATATGCATACAACATTTCCATCTTATTAGGCTCTTGTCACTGACCTATTGAACATGGTTTACCTCTAGTCAAAATCCCTGCAGTCGTTTATGTAGTTTCATGTGAACCATACTATCTAACAATTTATGTAGAGCCAGGTCAATGTTCAAGAAATTTTGATGGCAAGAAATCCCAATCCTAATATATTGAATTCATAGTTACTCTTCATTATTTCCTCCATTATTTTGACATTTATTACAGCCATTAGCGAGTCATCTCTTTTGTTTTATTCTCTAATTCTATCCATCTATATATGCAGGGTTGCGATTGATGAGAGCAGAGGTAAAGCTATGTCCAAACAATAGTGAACAATTTCAAGATCTTTGTGTCTATAACCTTTACTGTTCAATTTTCTGCCAAAACCACGAAGGTGCAATGGGTGGATATTGTGACTTTTTGAAATGTTATTGCCAATTTGACTGTCAAACCAACTGTCCGAGGTCAAGTGGAATATGGAGAGGGCCTTGCTTCATAGATAAACACTGTTCTGTACAATGTAGGGAGAAGGAGAATGCTAACAGGGGGAGATGTGAAAATTACCGATGTGTATGCAAACACGACTTCGTTCAGTGAGCAAAACCCTAGACTTTCAATTACTAGTGCAAGTTTGTGTTCCCAAAAATAAAGCTGTTATTACCACAATTGCTATTTGCCACTTCTTGTTGTAGAAACAATTGAACAATTTCAACGGAGACAACAACAGTTCTTATGCAGCTTTAGTTGCTGTAATATTTATGCTTACAGTGAAAGTATTCCAAACAGTTTTTTTCTTTTTCTTTTTCTTTTTTTTTCCCTATACTTGGAAGCAGGTTATCAACCTCTTCCTTTTAATTTCTTTTTCACTATGTAATGGGACAGGATAATTGCTTCAGCAATCCTTTCGCCCTCTCGGATATATATATATATATATATAACCAATAATCCTAAATCGTAAACTATATATAAACCTAAATCCTAACAACTCAAACCGTAGCTCTTAAAACACTAAAAATAAACCCTACAGTCCTATAAAACTAATCGATAGATCATATATGGTAAACTCTGAAACGATAATTTTAATTTTAAATAAATGTTTTTAGTTTTTAGGATTGGTATTTAGGAGGTAAGATTTAGAGATTTTAATGTTATGGTTTAGGGTTTAGATTTCTTGATTTATGATTTAAATTTAGGAATTTTAAGGTTTAGGTTTATGTTTTTAGAATTTTAGGATTTATGGTTTATAGTTTTGGGGTTTGATTTTAATAAATGTTTTCTAATTTTTTGGGGATTTTTTTATTGTAAAAAAAAAATTGTAAGTTAAGTCTTAAAAATTCATCCTAACAAGTCTGGTATAGAAATCACTTACAGATATGCTTACAAATTACTTACCACTAAAGTTTTCACTTGCATCAATAATTTGATTCTTGTGGGATGTGGTTCTTATGCTTATAAAATGGATCATCTTTAGGTATTCTTTTAATTGTTTATGTTTACTCTCCCATTTGTCAAAATTTAGATCATATTAAACAAAACTATTCTAAGCAATCCATGTTCCTTTTCATGTTATAACAAACAAAATTTCAACAAACGAAATTCCCTTCTTTCTAATTCACTCATCCATTCCGTCTTCAAAATTCTTTGCCAGACATCTCACATCTACATACCCTCTTGATATGAATTGTGTGCTCACAACCAAAATGATTTTAGCTTGTATAAAGAAAAGAAAAAAAAAAAAAAATACTATGCGCGAAGAATTTTGTGTTATGAAAATAATGTGAGATTTTATAATTTTGTCTCATCTAACCATTGGATTTGATTTCTGATGGCATTGTAGCAGATTCTTTTATATAGCTATATAGATTTGAAGGGACATTCAAGTCGCATTATGCCTTGGAAGAATCTTGTTACTAGAATTTGTGTGACAGAAAGGACAAAGCCACAGCCGCTACACCAAGATACGAATATGTAAAATAAGAAACACAACAAAGATCTGAGACAACTAGGAGCTGTGATAGCCAGAAAATCCAGCTGTATGTTGAGGTTTTCTGAATGTCATTACATTCTTAAGTATCCAAAGCTACACCCATGCTCTTGCTTTATAAGCCTAAGCTAATCTTCACCTACATCACCAAAACATATATATCGAATCATAGTTTCTGGCAAACATGGCTGCTTTTGTTTGTAAGCTGTCCATATTCATTGCCTTCATTTGCTTTACCTGTGGTTGGTCCTCTCTTCACTCTTGATCTTATTAGGCCCTGCCATTGACCCATAATCTATTAGATTCATAATTGTTTTTCTTTATATGTTCCCAAAAAAAAAAAACCCTTTTATTCATCCTCTACACTTCTATCTTAATTAATTTCATCCTTATACTTCATCTTTATATATTTTATTTCTCATACTTCAAATACTTTTATCAAATTCACCCTTCCTTTGAGTTTTGTCAATAACCTTTAACAAGAACTTATAGGGTCCGTTTGATTTGTTAAAAAATAAGGGACTGGACAGTACAAAATTTTTTGTCCCTTGTTTGATTTTGTAAAAGACCACAGTATTGAACAAAAACTTGTCCATGGTATTGGACAAATCCTTAAATTTTTATTACTCACCAAACCATGGAACAAGGATTTGTCCAGAGTACTGGACAAAAATTTTAATATTGTTATCTCTCAAACCATCTTACAATTCTCTACACCTTAGCTCATCAAATCAATGGCGGTAAGTCCTAACAATGGTTATCAACCGGAGAGGTATTCACTTCGATCGGTAACTGGTAAGGTACCGACAATGGTCAGCGACCTACAACGCTTTTTTAAATTTTATATTTTTATAAATTATTTTAATTGTTATAAATATTAAAATTGTATTATATATTTTAAAAAAAATAATAACATAAATTATTACGGTTAGACAAAAATGATATAAAATTTTTTGTCTAGTACATTAAATAACAAACAATGAACAGTACAAAAAGTTGTACTGTACTATTTTATTTGTACTGTCCAGTATTGGTATGAAACGCACCCATAGCATTGTTAAGGGTTAATTTGATAAGAATTTTGAACGTACATGACAAAATTATTATTAATAATAGTAGTTAGTTTGGAGAGTGAAAGAAGGATTTTTTTCTTATTCCTCTGTTAATTTCTTGACAATGATTATAGCTAGTTATTAACTAGTCATCTCTCCTTGTCTATCTTTTTTCTCCTTTGTCTATATATGCAGTGTCACCAGTGATGAGCAGATACAAGATATGTTCAAACCCTAGCGAACTGTTTAAAGGACTTTGTTTGAATAACGCTAATTGTAATTCCATCTGCCAAACCGGAGAAGGTGCAATTGATGGACTTTGTGGCTATGCTTTAAGATGTTTTTGTAATTTTGACTGTCAAAAGAGTTGTTTGCGGCCAAGTGGAATATGGAAAGGAACTTGCCTCATAGAAGAACACTGTTCTGTACAATGTAGGGAGAAGGAGAATGCTTACAGAGGGCAATGTTGGGATCTTAAATGTCAATGCAAATACGACTGCCCTTAACAAGCAAAACTCTGGAATAATTTTAAACAAAATCTATTTTTGCAGATAATCTATTTTTTATTACTTCGTACTATTATTAATTTCAAAAAGATTTTCACGTATTAAATTAAATAAAATAAATTCTCCAATTTTAAACAATAACAAAAATAAACTATATCTATATAATTAGGGTCACTTATTAATGTTTCAACCTTAATTTGGATGCAAATACGACTGTGTTTAACAAGTAAAACTCTTGAAGCCTCACATTGGTAGTTCCAATTAAGTTTTCATTGTCTAAGATCAACAAAACAATAGAATATATATATATATATAATGCCACTGATCATGGAATCACACCTGAGACAACTAGGAGGGCGGCTAGAATATTCTGAGCCTCATGTTGAACATTTTCTCAATGTCTTTACATTCTTAAGTATCCAAAGCAACACTCTTTCTCTTGCTATATATACCTAAGCTAATCTTCACCATGAATGCATTCATCACCAAATATATCCTTTAATTTCTAGCAAACATGGCTACTTCTGTTTGTAAGTCGTCATTCTTCGTTACTTTTATCTGCTTTACTTAGGTTTGGTCCTCTCTTGTCTCTCTTTATTTCTCTTTTGGCATGGAGTTTTGAAGTCAAGACTTTTGGATATACTATCTTATTAGGCTCTTCTAATTAATTACTCATAATCTATTGGCTTCAGAGCCAATCTTCTCTATTTCTTCTATTTGTTGACAATGATCATAGTCATCAACTAGTCATCTCTTTCGTCGTGTCCAAATGATGCTAGGACCTTCAAAGAAGAGTACGATCAGAGAAGGCATTGCAGCTGGAGCTCCAGTAATTTCTCCAACATTTCAAGTTAGTGAAGCATAGAGATATAGTAGAGTTGAGGAGACAGAGAAGAGGAGGCTCGAGCTTGGAAGAAGGGATCAAAAACTAGGGTTTTGTTGTGGTGAACAGAATTTTGTCTTTTTTTTTTTTTTATGAAGTTAAATATTATTTTGTTCCTTCCCACATTTCAAATTATTATTAAATACTTAGTTTCTCATACTTCTAAATATCTATCAATTTTATTATTCATATTTTAAATTTATCAATTTTATTTTTTAAATTTATTAAGCGACAATTTAAACTTTTGATAAATACTAAAAAAATTGATTTGGTAAAAATTTTAAAATGTGAGTACCTAATTTAAAAAAAAAAAAAACTAAATGCAAAGCATTAATTGAATAATAATTTAAAATATAAATGACTAAGATAATATTTTATGCAATAATAATATTTCTTTTTCTCTTTCTTTTCTTTTCCCCCCTCTTCTGTCTATGTATCCAGAGTGATGCAATAAGTGAAAAAGCTAAGTGGAAACCCTAGTGAACTGTATCATGGACCTTGATGGTTTTGACAATTGTCGAAGGTGCACCTGAAGGACATTGTGCCATTAATTTCAAATGTTATTCTGATTATGATCGTCAAAAGGATTGTATGAGGCCAAGTGGAATATGTAAAGGGTCTTGCTTCATAGATAAACACTGCTCTAAGCATGATTACAGGGGGAGATATGACCTCTTCGAATGCCAATGCAAATACCAATGAAGCAAAACTATAGACTACAATCACTATCAATGACAAATTAGAGCACATTTATTATTTATCTTATATACTTGTTTAACTTTTAAATATCTATTTACATATTCATTTTATGTATTTGTTTTTATTTTAAAATTTTATATACCCTTCTTGCTTGGTTAATTTTCACTCCTCTCACTTAAATTTCCTGGTTTTGTCCCTGATTGTATAGGGTATCTCTATAACACACCCTAAATAAATACACTTATATACTTCATAATGTCTGTTTTTGGTATATACATTGACAAGAATCACATAAGAACACAAAGAAGGACTGTAGAACCCGAAGACAATCTATACTCTGCTCAAGTGCATGTTCTTACTTGTTTTCGCTTTTCTCGGTTGCTTGAATGGGCTGCCTTGCCTTGCGTTGAGACATTAAATCAGCACATGAGTAGTCCATTCACAAATAGCAATAAATAAATCATAATTCTATTTGATTACATGTTAATCTAGTGACATTTCTTTTAGATTAAAATGTTAGGTTTGATATCCCAAGTTCTATTTTTACCATAAACATTCTCCTCTAAAGCTAGTAAAATGGGCTAATCCAATGGAGCCAATCTAGTTTTAGTTTTACCGGATAAAATGCAAGTTTAAGTAGAAAAAATGAGGCTTCAAAAAAATTCAGGTATTTTATTGATAAAACTAAATATATACCCAGTCAATTTTTTTGCAATTTTTTTTTTTTAAATTTCAAACCACTCATTTATGTTCTAAATCTTTCTAAACAATAGTTCATTGGCCCCAATCTTCTCTTAAAATAATTATTCGTGACATATCAAATGTTTTGCACTCTTGTATAACAAAAAAAAAAAAAAATCATCTTCTAAGGTAAGCTCCAAGATTTTGAATTGGGAACTTTGGCTTGAATTTTTGTTGAACAATTTTTTTTTTTGATCAAAACATTAAACAATTTTTTGGACTCTTATAATATTGCAATTTACCATATTAAAATGCTAAAATGTACACCATCAAAAGAAGGAAAGTAAATAATCCACTTTGAAAGCTATTATTGACATCAGATTCCTTTTTTCTTTTTTAATTTTTGATTTTGATTCTGTTTTCAACTTATCAGATTCCAGTTTCGATGCACTTCACTTCCAAGTTGTAACGAGTAATGACTATGACTATTTAAAATTAAAATACTGTTCTTGGATCTTCCGATACCAAAACCAAACCAATTTTCCACAAGCAACAAGGCAATGTCCCTTATCACCTCGTCTTTCCCCTCTTTCAAATTTCTTTTCTAACACCTATTGCAGTTGATGGTTTCTAGCTCTAATGGTTCATGTCCAAGCTTCCAAGCTCACCCTCCCCAACCCTTCTCTCTCTTCTCCTCACATAACCTCCATTCTCTTTGAATCCAATTCTCTCTCCCTTGCCCTCATGCACTCTGACTCTTCCTTCTCTCTCTACCCTTCCTTTTCTCCTATTTCCTCTTCTCTCCCTTCCCCACAAATGCAAATCCCCTCTCCTTCTTCCTCCTCCACCTTTCTTCTGCTACAGAGCTCCAACCCTGATTCTACTTCTCGGGTTCTGTTCGTTGTGTCTGGCCCACATAGAGCTGGGTCAGAGGTTCTTCTGCGGTTTTATATATTGCAGAAAAGCAAGCTTTTTGCGAGAGCCCAAGTTGTTTGCACCCAGAAAGACCTTCGATTTGAACAGAAATTGGGGGTTTTGGTCAATGTTAAACATGGGGTTTCGATTAAGCTTGCTGGGTCGATCAACTACTTCGCCATGCACTCGGTTTCGAGCTCAAAAATCTGGGTTTTTGCAGTGAAGATGGAAGCTGATGACGAAGGTGACGATAGTGTGATAGTGAAATTGATGAGGTGTGCTGTGATTGAGTGTGAAAAACCCGTTTGGTCTGTCAGCATTTCCTTCGGGTTCTTGCTTTTAGGGGAAGAAAATGGAGTTAGGGTTTTCAGCCTCAGGCGGCTTGTGAAAGGGCGAGTTAAGAAAGTTAAGAATTCGAAGATAGAGGGTCGAGGATTGCCACTGCCCAATGGTGTGATTGCTAATGATTCTGGAAAACATGCAGTTAGAGTTCGAGGAGGAAAACAATATGGTGTTGAAGGGATTTCAGAGGTGATTTGCAATGTTGATGTGGAGGGGAAAGTTGAAAAACATCTCTCTGGTAAATATACGTTGAATTATATAATATTTTGAGCAAATTTCAATTTAGCACCTGAAATTTCTTTTGTCTTCATTTGGTGGAATTGTGCTTGTCACTGATGGGTCAGGGACGGTTTTGTTCTTTTATACTGTAATCTTATTCCTGGAAATACACAAGTAAATGTCCTATTCTATGTTTTGAATCTATGCCAACTGGTATATGAGCTACAGCTTATATGGAGGTCCTTGATGTTAGTCAATTTCATGTGCATTACCATTCTTGTCAGTTTTGTAGTTGAATTCGTTATTCTTGAAGCTTAGCTATATGAGTTCAAACTTAAAGATTGTCTTTTCCATAGTTTAGATTGCTATCTGTTATGTGGTGTTTAAGTGAGCATGAAACTTATCTAGTCTCAGTGGATTGAGGAGAGGAAAGGATACATAAATCTTTCAGTTTGTTGCCAGACAAGGGGCTCTTTTTGGAATTATACCCTTTGTGCAAGGAACAGATATTTGCTAATTTTCAAATATAAAAATCTCATTATTGTTAGTTTAGGTAATGTATATAAATTTGGATATTTTGGATGTCAGTCACTATTGTTGGGTAGTATTGAAGATCTCTTTGGACTGGTTCTAGTTTTACTTGTTATGAATAGAGTAGAAGAGGAGACTGGGTTTTTCCAGGATTATGTTGAAAACAAATATAGTGGAACTCACTAGGAAAATGGCCAGATGATATTTAATATTGTTCAGTTATGTCCTATGCTTAAGGGCGAGAGGTGGTCCAATTTGTTTTAAGCTAGGAGTTCATCACCAAACTCAATACTCTATCTACTTGAAGCTGAAGCTAACTTCGTTCATCATTGAATAAATGCCAAGCGATGGGCCAGATATTGCCTCTGCACTCATTATTTTCATCTTGGTTTGCATGTATTTATCTATCTATCTATCTTATGCGAACTTACAGTAATTTTGCTACTCATTCACCATTACTGTTAAGAGTTTTAGCATCCACACCTTATTTCTCTATAAACTACTTTCTTCAAGCAAAGAAATCCGAAGTGTAAAATTGTTTATCATTATCAAATTTCCTTAATGGAAAAAGAGAATGTGGATCAACTTCAAATACATATTTTATATGCACTACTTAATCAGGAAAAATGAAAGGTCTACTATGCGAAAATGACTGTTAATCAAACTCTGTTAATCTTTAGCCTGCCACAAATTTCAGCAAGCCAGTTACCCATTGTTAAGTCACTTACTCTACTCTTCTAAACTGGTGTAGATCTAGAACAATCAAGGACATACTCTGTATTGATGAAGATATGTTAGTTCCACCTACTTACCAATATTGCATAAATGAATCTTTGGCTCAACCAACTTCATGTGGTATAAATCTGTATATTGCTTTCAAGTTTATATAATTTTGCCAGTGCATATGTTTAGTTAGCCCTAATTGCCTCGATTAGTTAATTCTGTAGAAGGCAATCATTTTAAGTGTACCCAATAATCTCATATCGTATGTCCTTTATAAGACAATGAGGTTCTACTTCCAATCCAAACAATTCATCAAGATCACATGAGACGCAAGCAAGGCAGGTCTCTCTTACAACTTATCAAGTGATGGAGAAAATGCATTAAAAACTTTGAAGGAACTAAGTAAACCTCATATGAGCTGAAGTATAGAGATAGACACAATAAATCAATCACAACAACCAGCCTATCCCACTAAGTAAGGTTGGCTACATGAATTGCATAATGCCATTGGACTAGAACACTATAAATCAATTATGGTAGAATAATTGTGAGGAAAAATACCACTTATCCATAAATGAAAGAATAATAAGCAGGCGTAAGAGCTTACTTCTCAGTCTTAGACTCTCAAAAGCAAGCTCATTTTTTTTTTTTATAATTATGCTTCAAGTCGTGAAATGCATGTTGTCTCTGCATCTTATATTTTTATTAGCCCCAGGAATCCTTTGTTGACCCCACTCTTTGATAAGTCTCTTTCCTAAACAGACCCTGTTTTTTGAGAACCTTGATCCATTCCTTTCTTTACAAGGAAATTATTATATTTCTCCATGTAGATCTTCCAAACAAAAAGAATACGCTGAAATATGATCCATGAACAACCAAGATGTGTCAAATTTCAAACAGGAATTTCTGTGTTAGGCAACGTGTAAATTCAGTAATTAATCAGTTTTCTGTAATTGATTAACAACTCCTTTGTTCTTTGTCCAAATTTTGATTTATCAAGAAATGTCTTTGGCATTGAGGTATGGTTAATTTACTACCAATGCTCAAGCAGATTTAAAGCTTAGCAATCCAGTAGGAATTCCTAATGTGTTTTTCATACAGGGGATCTTAATTGATTGATTTCTTACATTCTATTACCATCTCTGACTCGTAGTTACTGCAATTTAATGGTGGATGCTAACATATTGTGAGCCTAAATATACCAGAATGTGCTGTTTTGTTATCTACTATCAGTGTCAGTTGTAAAAAAATCTTACATGCCACCACTAATTGTTATAATTTTATTTTTTATTTTTTTGCATGGTGTTTCTGCTAACATTGTTTTCTAGGTATTTCTCTTGGACCAGGATATGGTGCAATGCAAGGTGCCGTCCTTTGTTTAATCCTATAAGGATGCCTCTGGATGGTAAATAACTGAATATTAAGAATAGACATTTGCTTAGGACTCATGTATTTTCTGTCTAACAAATGGAATCCTCTAGCTTGCAGAATGGTGTCAACCTTTACTATCTCTCAATAGTTTGTTACTCGGTAGATGTACAGGGATCTCATAATCTGATTGTTTGTTTCTATATTCATGTGGAAGTTGTTTCCATGATTTGTTAGTTTGCATCTAATCTTTGTGTTTTGACTTGCAGTGAAGCCAACACATGTTAGATTTAGACAAGATGACAAGGATGGAGGTGCATGTTTTGTGGTAATGAAGAGAATCAATGTTGAAACCAAATCAATGAGGAAGGTATTGACATCTGTAAAAGCTATTTCCATCCAGGCCCTGTCCCAGAGGATGTTTCTGATCTTGGACTCGGCTGGAGATTTGCACTTACTATGCTTGTCCAGTTCTGGCATAGGATCAGATATTGTTGGTCACATAAGGCAGTTGCCTCACATAATACAAGTACAAAACCTGGCTGTGCTTCCTGATTCCTCTAAGAGTATGCATCTCTTTCTTTGTTTATTTTGTTACTTTACAATTTGATCTCTTTTAGTTTATCTTATTATTTAATTCATGCATGCCTTCCTTGTGTTAGCATCTGGGCAGTGGGGACCCAAATGCATTAGAACCCTTCCATCAGTTGTGACGTTGATACTTATTTCTGTTGTCCAAAACTCGTGTTAAAGATATAATGTACTTTTGAACAACTGCATCCATTCTTTCAATACTTAAAAAATATAACAATATTCAGACATAGGAGCATGACTGCAGTTCCCATGCTTCATTTTTTCTTTCATTTCCAATGTGCATAATTGGTTGAAATTTACAAAATTACTGCTGAAAAATTGTTATACTGGATCAATTATACTTTACAACAGATTACTGCTCCATAAAATTCCATATTTTGATGTTTTGTCTATCTAATTTGTTGACATTATGTGGTTTTGATCCCCATTGTCATATAAATACATGTACAATGTCTGACTGGCTAGATTGTTATTGTGAATATGTTACTGTGGCCGGGGGGGGGGGTGTGTTTAGAATAGGTGAGGTGTTGTAGTTTGGTAGATCTTCTACTAGTAACACTTGCTTATTCAAACTGATATGAGATCTTCTCTTTTTTTTTTAAATTTTTAATTTTTTATTCTTTGGGTTATTATTAGATCTCATATACTTGAGAAGATGTATATTTACTTAAGATGTGGGACCTTTATCTTCCACCTTTGCATAAAATGATGTCGTCTTGATGCACGTCATTGCTCTGTCACCTTCAAAATTAGTCATCCCACTCATTTTAATTTTAAAATCTGGCAAAGAAATAAATATAAACAAAACAGAACAAGAAAAAACGCATGAGAATAATGACATAGAGCCTCTTTCATCACATAGATCCAAAGGGAATCCACCACCTCCACTCTTCATCCCATCTCAGCCATTACCTCCTCCAATTTGATGGTTCAACCATAAGAAGCTCTTTACTTTGTTTCTTTTCTTCAATTGCTTTTTTGTCCTCTCCTTCTTTAAAAATAACTTTCTAAGTGTTTTTATTTGAATGAAGTGGTTATCTGTTACTGGTGCAGCTATTCTGCAATTGTTTGCTTATTTTCCTCATCTCATTTGTTTGGAAACTGGCATGTGGGGCATGTTAGATATAATACCATTATTGGGCCTTGACCTAACAGCTTGTGCTTTTGGGCTGAATCAATTCTTGACATGTACCATCTTGTTACTCTCCTCAACTAAATGACTGTAACAAACTTACTGCAGAATCCCAGACCGTCTGGATATCAGATGGCTATCAATCAGTGCACATGTTGGCCACAATGGATACTGACTATGCTTTAAATGCACCTGATGGAAGTGATGGTGATGAGAAGCTACTGCCTCTCCAAGGTTTTCTCACTTCATAAAATAATATTGGTTAAGTTTGTTGAGTTAGAAAACAAGCATACTTTCTTCTAGATTAGCTCATCAATATCTCTCGTTCACAGAGCTTAATCATTTTATTTCATATCTAGGGGTGAGCATTGGTCTGTTTTGCCTCTTCACCAAGCTGACCGATCTAAACTGAAGCTATCAAATTACTCCACCGAAACCAACCGAACAATTCAGTTTGTTGGTTTACTAATTTTTGCTCAGCCCTATTCATATATTTTGTATTGATTAGTATATGAGAATTCATGAGTCATGACTTGAAAAAAGCATGACTTTTTTGTTTTCTTATTTCCCTTCCTATAATTAGATAGGTGATTACCACTTTTTTATATTTCTCCTCCAATATGAATTAGGGATTCTTGAGCATGTTTGATGGGTTTCTATCTCTTTGTAGTAACTTCTGCTTTCTTTTTCAGTTATTGAAGTTCTTTTCTCCAGTGAAAAGATCCAAGATGTAATTTCTCTAGCTTCAAATGCTATACTGATTCTTGGACAAGGTGATGCTTGCTTTCCTGCTTCTGAGAGGTCCTAGAATTCTAAAGAAACCGAGAATATTTCTCATTCACCTTCTGTCCTTCATATATCACATATCATAAAATAATGAGTAAAACCCCCTTTTTGCCCCCTCATGTTATTCCCAATCTTAAATTAAACTCTAACATTTCAAACTTGACAAATTGAATCCTCACATTGTAAAAATCATATC
Source organism: Bauhinia variegata (assembly GCA_022379115.2). NCBI lineage: Eukaryota > Viridiplantae > Streptophyta > Magnoliopsida > Fabales > Fabaceae > Bauhinia > Bauhinia variegata. The sequence goes on along the minus strand of CM039428.1, from coordinate 16,730,451 downwards.
AAAGTCAATCTTTTGAGAGTCTTTTTTGTTTGTACGAAAATTTAAATTTGATATAAGATTTTATAATGTGAGAGTTCAATTTGTCAAGTTTGAAACCTAAGGGTTTAATTTAAGATTAGCAATAGCATGAGGGGGCAAAAAAGGGTTTTAGTCTAAAAAGGAAAAAGTTATCACTAGTTCTAGTGGCATGTTAAAGTAAACGCAAAGTTCCCCTGATAATCTTTTGTAATATCAGAAATTTGAAGAATATTTTGCTTGGGATATGTGGTCTAAGCAGATTTGCAAATTTGACATGGAGTTTTTTGCATGTATATTCTTTATTCTATATTTTTGCTGCAGGTAGCTTATATGCATATGCAATTTCCTGAAGCGGCTCAAATATTTTTATCTTTTTCAGTGGTAAGCAGTAGCCTCAAAATCTGTCACCTGTAATTCTTATTTGAATCAAAGTTTTGATGCAAGGTGCTTTCGCAGGAAATCACTATTCCTGGCTCTTTGGCAATCTAATGCCTACATATATGAGTTCTGGGGATAAATGGTATCTTACATAGTAAGTTATTTTAAAATCTGGTAAAATTCAATTTCTGTCCAAAAATAATCAAAATATTATTTATATAGCCTTGAATTTCACTTGTTATCTTGGATTCTTTTTTTGTTTATTTTTATTAACTTTGTTGCCTGTAACTAATTCATTGAGTCAGGAGCTCTTGTTGCCTTGCGTAGTATTGCATCTTCAAGATACCCAGGCTGTTCAAGGTTTGTGAATTTTTCACATAGCTGGGACCTCCTTTATTTATAAAAAAAAATCCATTTTTTTAGGATGTGTTTGTGTGGGAAAAGTAGAATCTTAAACTAGGAAGCACGTACACATGAACCAACGCATTAAAATGGATAGGATTCCTGGATATAACACCTCTATTTATTTTTTTAAATTTTTTTTCAAATTTTTAGCAAATAATTACATAAAAATTGTAAGGTTTGGAAATATAATCTTTCGCAGCCATAAAACTTAAAAAACAAAAGAAATTGCATACATCTAATCTTAATATATAATTGTTTATATCTTTTTTGTGATGTTATATCAAAATATTATAATATATATAGCAGTTTTCCTGTATCTACGTCGGTGTCATGTTTGTGTTCAGTTTCCGTGTGCTTCGTAGACATTAAATTTTGTTCTCACTTTCATTGTGAAGTTTTAAGCATGCTTCAAATTTAAGTTTTTGACCATAGAAATTTAGTGGATGGTTCTAAGGTCATGCAAAGATGTCACTAATGCCTTTTTTTTTTTTTTTAGAATGGCAGGATTGAGGAACCAGTTAATACCAGTGAAGTTCTGAATTCTGGAGCTCAGAATCTTTCAATATCTGAAAGCCAAACCCTGCTCCTGTTAAGGGTACCCTGCAGGATTAGGACTACATGCCTCAAATTTTACAATGGCTGAGTTAACCTGTTTTGTGGTCATCTATTTGGAGGTTGGCTCAATTATTGGTCATCCACCATAGAACTAAGCTAGTTTTTGACAGAAAAAATCAACATCTCGGGTTAGCTGGGTTGCTTTGGTGTCTTGTGTATGAAACTGCAAATTTCCTGATTATCTTTATGTCCCTGGTTGTATTTAAAAGATACCTAGTGAACTTAATATTTATCTGTATGGCATATTAATGTAATTATTTCATGTTAATTGACTCTGAAAGTCTGTTCAGTAAATTGTTTTGTTTTTTTTCTTAATCTATGAGTATTTCTATTTTATATTGGAAGCGAGATTAATTTTATTTGAAAACAAAGAGTAATTAAAATTACTTCATTTCTTAATATATATTTTTTTGTGAGCTCGAATCACTGTTCAATAAATTGTGATTATGGTCATTGTGAGCTTAGACTTTGTGAGTACTCTTTGGTTGAGGCATGTATCAGTCATAACTGCAAATAATGGATTTCCCCCTTTTCAGTTCTTGTACTCTGAACTGCTTTCTTCTGTTTAGAAGGGAATGTAATTGAATTGGAGCAATACAATATGCTTAAACTTTATACACAAACTGCACAGTTGACAAAACTTCAGTTTCCAGAGAGATCATAGGGTGGAGAATGAGAAGAGAAATGGCATTTTAACCTCAATTGAGCTTGAAGAGAAAATTTAAGCAGAGTTTAGTTAAATCTATATGCTGTATATTTCAAACGTTGTGCAAAACCACTATCTTGGGATGAAATGGATAGGAGGAAAGAATGGAGGGTAAGAATGAGACTAAGAATTAACATGGATGGGTAGATATGCTGATGTATGACATTGTATGCTCCCTACTTTCTCTACTTTTGATTTACGACCCTTTTTTATTTGAGGTTAATTCTTATAAAAAAATTAAATAGTGTATAGTAAATTTTTATGAATAATTTTAAAGTTTTGAATTTAAGATTTTTTATGTAAAAAACACCGAAAGTTAGCATGTTTTTTAATTGGTTATCTCTTCTTTATCCAGTACTACATCTTTTAAACTCTCAGTTCAAATGTACAAAGTTTGGAGTCATGCTGAAGTACAGGAGCAGCATAAATTAGCTCTCAACCATGAATTGCAGTTGTCTTTCTTAGCTGTAAACTCTGAAAATTCAGTAAAATACAATATAAGACAAGCGAAATGGTTAGTGGAAATGCTGGATAAAAGATACGGGGAATACTAGTTGCACGTTTATTTTATTTATTTTAATTATGTTACAGATGTAAAATTATATATATATATATATATATATATATAAAATTATATGAAATTATATAAATATAAAAATGAATGTAAAATTATTAGTGCAGTGAATGTACTTTCAAAAGATTTTTTTAAAAAAAAATAAAATAAATTAAATGAAGTGAGTGGGTCCCAGTTGCTGACAACTCAGAAACCTCATTATCTTGATACTTACCTTGCATACACATCAGACAAAACTGACGGCTATGATGCGGTCCATGGTGGGTCCCACATGCTTCCATAATGTGAGGACCCCAAGCTCACTCACTTTCAAAGAAAATGTGACGTGCACATGCACAGCCAGCCACACAGACATTCATTCATTCTTCTTACTCACACTATTCATTCCTGCCATCCATTGAAAACAACCCAACAACAGAGTCATCACGTTGGGTTTTAACTATTTATCTCATCTTGAAGAACTATGTTCTCAACTGAACTAGACTAATAACCATATGGTTGCTCCCATTGGCCGTTCACCACATGTTATCATTGATAAAAGTAACTCAAATTTGGAAAAGTGAAAACAATCTCTGTTGTCATTGTTTTCTTCATCATAAAATAGGGAAAGATCATTTTAATTTTTGGAGTATACAATGAAAGTCACTTATGAGTTTTTAGATTCTTTTTATCACTTAATTACTTTAAAGTTAAGTGAAGTAAAATGATTACTTTTTTTATCATTACAAACTATGTGTACTTAATATTTTATTGGGTATAGATTAATTTGATTCAAACTATACAAGATTACAAATATAGTTAAAAAAAATTATCAAGTTTTTATTATTAGTTTGAGTTATTGAGAAATACTCTTTTTATTTACTTTCTTAAACTTTAAAGGATCGAAAAGATTCTTATTGCATTTTTTAAATGACTTAGATGGTTTTTCATCAACAAAGTGTTGGCTTAGCATCCCTTCAGGAACATTTAATAAAAATAAAATAATGTGTTAGTTTAGTAATTAGATGCTAAATCTCAAAGTATTGTAAATCAAAAATTATAAATTTAAGATTTTAAAATTGCACTTATTAAAAAATATTTATTAGATATGTCTTTGTCCTAAATTAGTTTAGAACCCAAAGAACTGAGAGTAACTTTGCAACCAAAATGGTCTTTCATTCTTCTTAAGTGGTATAAATTAATCGTATTAGTTACACTTTACAAATTCGTTCTATTCCGAACTCTCAATGAAAAGAATATTTTTCAGTTTTACCCTACCCATAAAAGTGAGGTGGAATAGCAACCAATATATTTGTTGGTTCTTTTTTGAGAAAAAACTACAAGGGTGACCCATCAATGCAAACATCTTTCTGTGGGCAATTACCACAAATGCTATACCAAATGGTGACTCACTAATTGTATGGTCATGTTTATTGGATTCACTCGGCCAGTTATATGATTCATGCTATCCAGATAACCAATTACTGCAGATTTTTAACTGAACCTGTAACAAAAGGGAACTTGAATTGAAGGCAATGTATTTGTGTAAGTAATTCATAGGAATAACATTGTTATTTCCAATTCTCTTTTATCTTTCATTATAAATATAAATGAACATTTGATAGAATTGAATCTCAGGGTTAAAGATCAAATTCCTTGCTACTACTTTGTTAATTAAATTGCAATTAATTATAATTTTAGTACATGATAAGAAAAGACTCATGCTTTATTAACAGTTAACTTAAAATTCTTGATATCAGTAAGAGAGTTTTAAAGCAATTTTATATTTGTGAGACAGACATTTTGAGAGAAAATTTTATTTCTACTGTCTTGCATCTGTGTAGACTGTAATTCTTACAGTGAGATCTACAGCTACCCAACCAAACTAGGCATATATGGTGTTTCTTGTATGTTGTGTGAGGCTTTTATTTATTTATTGCTTTACTTGATGATTTCATAAGACATTGAATTCAAACCTTTTGAACATTATATGGTTGCACAGAGACATGTTATCTCTATGAAATAAGAAAGAATGGCGAGTGTTGTTGAATTGTATTTAATTCCCACATTTCAGTAGAGCTTGACTCACAAATTAACTTCATCCCTTAAATTGTTGGTGGTGTATAATCACAAAATATACTCTATAAAATGGAATATGCTTGGTAGCCAGAACTATTATCGGAATGATCTGGACTTATAACACTCTTAGATAAACGTGTAGTCCCTACCATTTTGTCTAATCTAACATCACCTTGAATCCTTACAAGATTTTGACAATTTTTTCTTCCCTTATGTAGGTTTATTAAAAAAGAGAAATGGTGAAGAGAGAAAAATATTGCTATTTATCCTTTAAGTACAATCATATCACATAGCATTTGGATTTTTTTAGATATTTTACCCTTGAATATTATTTTTACTTTGTATTAGAAGTAAGACTGATCTCTTTATAAAGTGGAACAATTATAACTATTTTTTTCTATTAACATGTATTTTCTCCTAAGTTTGTTTGAACCTTTGATATTGCAAAAATATTTTTCATTATACATAAATAAGCTCAATTTATTTATCAACTTAGTCATACATTATCGTTTGATAGTGTTTGTACTTATCCATTTCAGATTGATGATTCAAATTGTTATATGTAAAGTAAGTAAAAATCACTTCTCATTAATAAAAAGGAAAATCATTCTCAAGTTGTAAAACTGAAGAGAAAACATATATAGTTAAGTGCAAAAGAAAAATTAGGGTTTCAATTAATTAAGTGCTTGCCGCATGAGAGAGAGAAAATGACTAAAATACCTCTTAATACTATGTCGTTAATTATTCTATCTAGTTTTAAACATGATAACCACATAGTACTGAGGGATTCTATAGTTATTTCATCCAACGTGGCAGGCATCTACTTGAAAATCCTAATTTATTCAGTACTCAAATGTCCTTTTTCCTTTATTTTGAAACTTAAGAATTATTTTCCTTAAATGAAATATCCAACCAGTTTCCCATGATACACTTGTCAGATCAAAATTTTGCCTAGTAGTTCAGAATGGGAGGAAATACAACAGTTAACTGGGTCCAGTACAATGAATTCATATTGAATTCTCCCAACAAAACAAAACAAAACAGAAAAAGAAAAAGAAACCAAAAGAAAGAAACAAAAGAGAAACATTATAGATAAAGATAATTGAACCTTGCCATTTACAAGGAGATGCAGAAAAAGTGAAACACTAAATTTTTTTAAGACAGACACCTCCTCCTTAGAGAAAATACAGGTATCAGGCGTGCCTGCAGCTGGTTCTGTATTAAATTGAAAAAGTGCCACACTATTCCAACTGTATCCTCAGCCTTTGAGGCCTCTCTTTTGTTCATGCCTCTACCTAAACCCACTTTTTAAAAACCTGTGCTTTGAGCACACAACACTTCAAATTCAAACTTTGGTTAATTGCTATACTCATCCATGGCCTCCACCATGGAAGCACCTTCTTATAGTTCCAAGAGAAGAGATGAGCCTGAATTCAATTTGAAAGAATGGGAAATAAGAGCAAGAATCAGCCGTGAACACACGCATTCCAGAAGGTATTCAGCATCTTATATCAGAAGTATTAGAGAAGACACAAGGTCTTTCAGATCAAACATGACAATTTCTAGTACTGCTTCTTCTCCTGGATACTCTTTAAAAGGTAGGTACCCACTTTTCCCATTTCACTAATTGAATTCTTTCTTGTTTTTCAAGCTTTAAAATTTTGCCAATTTTCTTGCAGATGAAATTGACCCATCAACCTATTCCTTCACTACTGCTCTTAAAGGTAAGAAAAATTGGAGCACAATGGAAATTGAGATGGTGGGTATGAAATTTTTTTTTGTAAACTTTATTTTTCTCAGTATAATTGAATGGTGTTTTCTCTCTATGGTGCAGCATTGCAAGCAAGATCAGGGTATAATAGTTGGGAATGCTTATCTCCAGATGGGTTTGCTTTAAATTCAAAGTGGAACGAAGCAGAGAAATATATATGCAATCCACTTTCAGGAGAAGTGCCAATGGAGTGTCTATCCGCAAAAACTCTAAGTGGTAGATCATTTAGAAACTTGACAAATAGAATTGCCATGTCTGCTCCTCTTGTTTTTTCTTCAAGATATTCTCAAACAAAGCTATCATCAGCATTTACACAAGAAGATTTTAATCTTCAATCTCCAATTTCAGGTTCATACACTTGGCCATTGTTTTTCTCTTCTACTATTCCTTTCACTTGCAGCCATGGGAAAGTTCAAGTTTACTTCACAATTTTACTATGTTTTTATTTTTATTTTTATTTTTACACAGAAGAGAAAAAGGAGGGGTTGACTAGAGATGTGGGTACTCAAAGTACACCAGCTTGTCTTAGTTCAAGCAGTCTTAGCCCTGCTTCAACTCCACCCATCAAAGAGAGATCAATAGAGAGTGATGCAGACTCACCTAGTTCAAATACAAAAACAAAATCAGAGGAGGAAAAGGTATGCTCTTGATTTTATTTTCTTTATATAAATGTGTTTTTGGGAATATTCTTACATATATTTTAGGTTTAGGTTTCCTTTCCCTTTATTTTGTTTTGTTTTTTTAAATTTGGAAAAAAAAAAAAAAGTACTCGAAATTTTCAGAGTTTTTTGAAGCATGAGTCCACCATTTTGTGAAAGAGATACTTCTATATAAATGCCATTAATGGAAGAGAAAATTCGACAGTGATGATGCATAAAGAAACAAACTGCTTATTAATTGAGCAGAAAAAGTTTTCGGATATACCTAAGATCCTTTTGTTTCTAATTGATCTCATTCATAGGCCTAGAGTGGGATTCCCAAGATATGAGAATCAAATCTAGGGAGGACCTGAATTCTCTACTTAAAAAAAATAACAGTTCCCACACTCAAACACACATTTCATTACAATCATAAAATTTGTGTCTATTATATAATTAGGTTGTACCCTTCCAAAGTGGGGGCACCAAGACATTCCGTTGGTGCCAGTGCTTCATGTGTGCACATGTAAGCAGCCCCCCCCCCCCCCTCTCTCTCTCTGTAGTTTTGGTCCGTTAATGCACAAGTAGCTGATTTCTGCACAAAACAGTTGCATTTGTCTATGGTTTTTGGGAACAATTTTCTGGTCAAAAGATAATTGTCATCTAATATCCCCAAAATCCAATGATACAATCAATTTTCTCCATAGTTGCAACACAAGTTGATGAGTAATTCCAAAAGCATATCCTCAGTTTAACCTACTTTTTGAATGATATAAACATGAATATGTTCTTTTTCTTTTCAACTTTACGCTTCCCCTTGACTCTTGTAAAGCCACTAGAGATTCTTGAGTCCAAGTGCATCATTTTCTTCATTAAGGATGCATAATGGAATTCCTATTCACTGCCATGTTACCATTAATTACTTCATTTGGTGAACTTCACTTGAGTTTTAGGATAAAGACTGAATCGTACCATAATCCTTCACATTTCTTCTACATTATAGCATATACGAAATGCTTGTTTGATATCAAATATTTATAATATATCTTTTAGCATGACCTAGAAAAGTGGTGGCAAATGTTAACTTGTATCATTAGCGATGTGGGGGGGACCATGAAAAGATTTTTCTTCTGTTCTTTCTCTCTTTCCTTTTTTTTTTTTTTAATTTTTTTGGTCCATGGTATCATAAAAAAAGTACTTTCAATTTTAAGTTGTTATCTATTCTATATTTATTCCATATTTATAAGTTTATCATTTACTTTTTTACATTTTTTAAAGAAATTAGGCTCATACTTAAAATACTTAAAAATACAATTATTGAATTTGATGTAATAAAAAATTAAGAAAATCGATGTAAACTCTTAAATAATACATTATATTAATGATTACATTAACTGCATTAATATTAAATTTTCTGCAACAATGTTTTAAGTATAAAAAGAAAATAATTTGAATCTTTTCTAGGAATGAAATTCCACTAGAAGTACCCTTCATTTTCAACTACATCAAATCATTGCTAAACCTATTCCCTTGAAAAATGAGCAAGAATTTGATCGATGTTGATTAAGTTGTCCTGACTTCAACGACTTTTAGTCTCTTGATCACAAACACGTTAATTATTCCAAGGCACGTCATTGATGCGATGAGAGTACAAATTTGCAGGTGGAAGTGAGAGATAAAGAAAGAGATGAGGCAGAAAAAGAAAGTGAAGGGGCAAAGGAAAAGGATTGCATGAACCAAGAGGTGCAACTTTGCAGGCAAAGGCAAGTAGGTGGGTGCTTTTCATGGATGAGGAAGAAAAGGCAGAGAGAGAAGGAAAGAGTGAGAAAGAATAATAATATCTTTTTTACTCATTTTAGTGGTTGCTGAAGAAAAAGAAGAGGCTGAAAATGGACAAGCCTCTTTCTCACTTTCTTTCTTTCTTCAGCCATTTTTGCAGGCAGACTGAGCAAAATAAATTGTTCTGAAAATGGGAAATGTGAGAACAATTATTGATAAAGATAGGGATGGGATTAGGTGTATATGGTTATTTATGGTGGTGGTGGCCATTGTGTAATGTGATGTTACGTTTTGTTCTTCTCTTCTTGTGGTGAAAATTGGCTGACAGCTGCTTTGGATTCATGTGCATGGTTTTTCCTAGTGCATTCTGAATGGAAAGAATCTCATCCACCACCTGGACACAAATTCACCGCAATTTGAATAAACCCATAGTCATTATGACAGCTGAGATGCAATGTGACTATATGAAAAATGATTGTGATCATTGTTCAATCTATATCAACAATTTATAATATGTTATATTATTCAGTACCGTAATTTTAATCTCAATTTATCCGGGTGCCTCTATTAGTACAAGAAGACATTTTTCTTTATGATCTACGTATTCCATTTCAATGAATGCCGTTGCAAACAAGAATGTAATTAAACTAAACTATATGTTACAAACTTACCCGTCAGTGCTTGAAGAATTTGTTTGAGCGTGGGATAGTTCATAAGATACAATATGTTATTTTTCTTTCTTGTGTGTTATCCTCAACGATCTTCATTTCATATTAAAGATGAAATTAATTTTATTTGTATAGTAAAAAAATTTCATTTATCTCTTTTAACAATACATATTTTATTATAAATTTAAATTTTTAACATTACAAAAATCTCTTAACCACTACACTTTGACGGTAGAAGTTACAATGTTTTGCAATTTGTATTGATGACATGTTTTGAAGTAAAATGGACCCAACTAATCTTTTTTTGTACAACTTGAACCTTACATGCTATTTGGTAATGTATATACATTATTTCACTATTCAATAGTGTTACTCCAACCATTTTTTTTTTTTTATTATAGTTAAGAGAAGAGGATATCAAGAATTTTAACTTAGAAGGGAAGAAAGGGATTGAATTGAGGTCCCGAAGCCAGCAAAGACCTATTGAGAGACGACTTTCCACCACACCAAACCCCTCTCTGCAACCAAATATGTTATTCACCTGAACTATCAAGTCTAGTAAAATTTGAACACAGTAATGCATATATTACATCGTAGAACAATTATTATTAAAAAATTAGTTAATACACTCTTCATATTTCTTACACACTCCACAACTTAGACTTTATTTAGTTTTATTTCAAATATGCCCTCTACCCTTCATCGACGCACTCCCCCATCCTCCTGTGAAGCAATGACAAGCACTCTTCTTGTGAAACAATCACACACTCTACTTCCCTTTCTTCTTCACCGGCAGCGACTCCATAGCTCTCGAGACTAGCTTCTTTGTCCTTCACACTTACACACTCCCCTTCTCTTCCCTTCCCTTCCCTTTGTCCAATCGATCAAGACACTCCCCTGAATTTGTGAGGATATATGTTGAATTCTTTTGCTAGATCTATAAAATTATGATTCTTACGTGGATTTGAGCAACCATAATTATCTATACAGAATTAGGATTTCTAGGAGATTTGGATTATCCTAAACTGTAATTAATGGGTTTCTTAATAATTGTGAGTTATCTTAATATGTAATTAGAAGAATCCGGGGACCTAAATTGTAATTTTGGGGCCGTTATTAAAGCCATACTCGTAAGGATTCGATGATTCCATATCACATCTGACCGGCAGAACAGTGTAGTATTTGCTCTACGAAACTATAAAGTGACTATTTATCTTAATATTTGTTGCATATAAAATTTGAAAAAATAAATAAATAAATAAATAACATGCTCCAAAGAGACCTCTCTTTTTTAACAGCTTTTCCATTTCTTTACATCTATGTCAAAATTTACAATTAAATACAAGAATTCTTCACCTTTTGAATCTTATATTTTTGCAAATTTCAAAGGCCCTGTCACTGTACCTTGTAATCAGCTAAAACAAAATATCAAGGTCGTACAAAGTTGTCATGCACTAGATGAAGAAGGTGCACTGGGGTTTGTGTTGGAAATAAGTCGAACCTCATATAGATCTTCGTCATTCTTACCTGCACCAAATTATCAGTATATCAGAATATTTTGGTAAGAGGAAACCTCTCGTTCTTGGCAGAGCCCCGACACCTATATTGGGACAAAGACCCAACTTACAAAGTAAACCCAGGTGTAAAATCCCAGCCCGCAAAGGACTTATACTATGTAAGTAGGCACCTAGGGAGCATATTTAACCTAAATTGAAGGGAAGGCACTAGCCAGCAAGATTTGATCCTATTAATCAAACAACACCAAGAACATGCTCAACCACTAAGCTAAATGCCCATGGGCTATATCAGGATATGTTTACTCATAACTCATTCTGTGGGTTTCAGACCATAAACATTTACATATAACTGGAACTTCAAAACTTACCAACTTCAGCTGTAATTCCTGGTCCAAAGAAAGAAGCAAATTTTTCCTACACATATTGACAGAGATTGAACACCAGTTAGCACCTAGATCTTGCTACTAAAACATCAATGGAGCTTGAAAGTGAAGTAAGCAAGAGCAATGTGCCTACAAAAGGTTAATGCTTTTCATCTGGTTTGAGGAAACAAACAAATAGAATTATAACACAACTGACCTGTTATTGTTTCAGAAACAAACGCCACATAAAAATTATCTTGACCCCTTTTTATATTATTTTACATTGCGATCCTGTTTGGGAACACTGGAATAAGCTGAATGGAATTTTCTCTTGTCCATTAATACTTTTGTGGTTTTGGTTTTGGGGGAAGAAAGAGCTCTCTGTTTCCATGGTTTATGAATTTTTTTAAGAGTTCTATGGTTTTCAGACAAAGTTCTTGGCATAACAACTTTGTGAGAAAGTGTTGGGTCCTTTGTTGGGCATGCAGAGATTGATAACTTTGGTTCATTTGCCTGTTTTAGGAGAACATCTCATATTCTGATTCTGCAATTTTCTCTCTTCTCGATTAATATTTTTATTCCAAAAATATTGCTAGGGAAATCTAGTTTCTAGCACTGGTAATCCAAAGGTGAAAGGACACAAGGATAACTGATTGCATTTTACAATCCCATTATCTTCATGAACAAGTCAGAAAAACTGAGCGTAAGAATTGAGTTGTTATGAGTAAATGCTACGCTAGAGCAAAATTGCGTACCTGTCTCTTTTCAAAATCTGACAACTGTAGAGCTTTGGCTTCAAAAATCAAGACCAAGCAGTATCTACCATCTGGTGTGACCTAAGACACGGTAGCATCAAACAAAGCATACTTAATTAGGTAATGGCCATTGATTCCGATGAAAAATAGATTCTTTTAGAACATAGATTTTAATGGCCATGAATCATACTTAACTAAGTTCCTATTTCTGTTTACCATTTGCACCATGAGGCAATTGCTTCAAAAGCTTTTCAAGACCCCATTTGTATGGAATAACATCTTTGGCATAAAATAAAAAGAAAATATTGACATAGACTTCATTAATTGAAAGGAATATTAGGCTTCATGAGCAGAACAGAGTAGGGAATAAAAGCAGATTAATGAATAAAGCCAAGCATGCATACCTCTTCACGAATCATTTGTAGGACAGGTCCATTCCTCCTTGGTATCCCTCCGCCCTGAAAAGTAAAGTAGATCAAACAATGTTGGAACAGAAGGAAACATAATGGCTCATGAGATTACTATGGAGTATGCAATAAGATCAATGGAGCATGGAAAGTAATACTAAGATTTCCATGTATTATATGTGGTCTATACATGTTACCAGTAAAAAAAATTAAACGGCTATCTCTCCTTTCTTTTTCTTCTTCTACCACCCCTTTATCTTATTTCTTCCTTTCTTTCTATCTTTCTCTCCCTTGCCACATCTGCTTTTCGCCTACTGAACTTTGTCTTGCATCAACTGCCTATTGAAAGCTATCATGCCAAATATCACGTATGCAAAGGCTAAACCAATTTTTGATATCTAATTGCAACTGTAGTCTGCTTTCACTCATCTTTTCTGCTCTTGTGTTTTTCCTTGCTTTCTTTTTCCTTCAGATTAAATAGACAAAGATAAGGGAAAATCAGATTCTCTGAATGCCGATGTAGTATTCTTAGTGACTCAACTATCCAACAAATGGCAAATGAATATGCTTCCTGAAGAATCAAATTGAACATCCAACAAAATCATATTTCGTTCCCCCTCCAACAAAATGTCAAAAGCTTGCCTGGCTTCAAGTGTTACTGAGGGTTCCACTTTAAATTTGTGTTGCAAAATAAAGAAGAGGATGTTCAAATGTTATATACACAATAAAAAGATTATGTACGCAAAAGATAGTGCAGTAGTTCAATAACATACTAGACCATACTGGAATATCCGTTGCAATGCCTCATCCAAATGCTGTTCATCCCCATAGCGATATCTTGTAACATCACTCCTCACCTACAAAAGCACAAAAATGTCCTTTCACGCCATGTTTTTTTAAGCCCATGTAGATTACAGTATGCAGGCAGTGAGTGTATGAAGTCTTGCATCAAGTGATAATAGAAGGAAATTGTTACATGATTAACTTTTACTTTTAGTAAAAACATGACAGAAGTCATAGTCCTTTTGTACATGAATATAGACTACAATGCAATTACAAAGTCAATTTATGATAGTAACCCAAATTGGTTTGGAAATCATGGACGGACTCCATGTTGAACGCTTAAAATGACTGTTTCCTTAGATTACATAATATAGCTTCACTATCCACAAATGTATAAATGTTTAATCAAGAAACTTTACCTCTAACAGAAGCATCAAGAAAACAAATTCAAACAACAGTAACTCCATCAATAGTAATCATTAATCTTAAAACAGGCAATTCAGCTGTGTATCTTCATTTCATCTTTTGGATGTTGTTTTCCATCAAACATCAGAAAATCCAGTTTAGAAAAAGCATTAAATCCAGTATCTTGTCCAATTTAATGAACTTAAATGGTTCCCTTTGTAAACAAAGAAGACAACTTAGGCCACGTTTGTGAGAAAAAACTATCCAGTTTCTTAAAAATATTCCAATAACTAAAAATGAAAAGAAATCCTCGTAAAATCATTTATAGTATGACAAATGAATTTATACAATGAGATTACCTGTTTAAGAATTGGAGTTGCATATGTTTCCCTCAAATTTTGAGCATCTGAATACGTCACACATGGTACTGGCCTGAGCTCTGCATACTGTGAAAAAGACATTGCAAAGATTATAAAATTATAATATGAAGTAAACAAAGAGTAGCTTTCTGGAACTGCACAAGCATCCATTAAAGATAATTAAGTTAAAATTTAGTATCAGAAGTCGTAAAATCTTTCCTCTGCACAAAATCTCAGATGTCCAGACTAAAATTTCCCCAGTTTTTTTCTTAACTTCTTACAAAAAGAAGTTACCGATAATAAGCATTAATCAGAAATCCAAGATGTGAAATAAAAATAGGATAAAATACAAACATATCGAGTTATATTTTTCCAACTTTGGATCTATATTTCAGAGTCAGTACTAAAAATTTAGAGTATTCTATAAAAGTCAAACATTTTCAGGAAAGCATGTTCACATGACACTTGGCAAATTCAATAGGGATCAAGTTAAGGTAAGTATTGTTTACATTTGTTAGAATATTGTAATTAGTACAGCTTACATCTAGGATTGTAAAAAGATAAATGGTCGGTAGAGAGATTGCATGCAATAAAATTACCAATAAAAAGGAATAGTCGAAATTAGGTTCCAGGATACTATACCAATGGACATAATTAATAAAGGATAAAACATGTAGCAGTCTCATGAACATTCGGAAGGCCAACTGCCAAAATGATTATTTTACTCAATGTGGTGAAGAATCTAATATTATAACTCTTCAGCACATCATTATAAACGTCTTTCACCTTCCACCAAAAAAAAAAAAAAACACTTCACCTTGAGTGCCATGCCTATAATTGCAAGAGGGAACCCATATGTTAACATCAAAGCCGACCATTCAGATCCAGGGAGAATATTAAAATAGGCCCCAAAACCATACCTGTATATTTCAAAAAGAACAATATCAGAAACAGAAAGACTTGATATTATCCAGTAGTAGCACCAAATGAAGGAGAAACAAACTTACGACAAGAGTGAGATTCCAACACCCAAACCAATCACACCAAAGGAAACCTGCACTTATTACACAAGGTCATGTGATTATTGATCCTATAAATAAATGGTTCAACAAATTAGTTATAAAACCTCATGCAGAGAGGGCCAGGCCAATCATTAGTAAGATGCATCTGGATCAGGAAGATTCACATGAACCAAGACATGCAATTGTACATAACAGTCCCTCAAAGAATAGGAGAATAGTATAGACAAATCAACCATCCTTCACCATATTTATTTCTATATAATTTTCTAGCACATAACCTCAGGCTGCAAGCTTTGTTAATGAGAGAGACAAGAGAACTAGCAGCAAGCATATCCTGAATTGATGTACAGATATAACATTACCAAGCTTAGGAAACAAATTTCCTTCAAATTACATAATTTGAGATTCTTAAAAACAAGAACGAGTAGCAAAAATTAATATATATATATATATATATAGCAGAAGATTGGCCTAAGAAAGTAAACTCATTCATGCTATTTGAAATGCTCCAAAAGGCCCATTTCTCCCCTTTGCTCGCAGAGTAAAATTGGTCTCAAGAAATTGCATATAATCCTTCTATATAGTAAAAAATAATAAGATAATGCAATTTAATCTTGTGTTAATAAGCCCCTATTAATTGCAGTCCTAGTGTTACATCTCCCTTAACTTGCCTGGATGAATAATTTATACATTGGCAACACTTTCTCATCTCGCAGATTGTATCCTCCCCTATTCTATGCATTCTTTCATTAATCTTACTTATTAGTACTCTCATGGCTGTTCATACTAGTTTTTAAAAGCCTACAGGGAAAAAAAAAAATATATATATATATATATATATATATATATATAACTTCCATGCATATTAAATTGCTGGGTGACAAGTAATAGACTAAATACAATGAAACTGTAAACAAATTTAGGAAATAAACCAAATCAAAATATAATTCTCTAAATGGGTTTTGTTAAATTATTACAATTGCAACCTTCCAATTTTTATACCATCTTAATAATACATCAGTGTGCTAAGTCATTTAATGCTAAGAACGAGCTCCGATAGTCTATTAATTTAAAAACAAAAAAGGGGGGGGGGGGGGGTTCTCAGTAATCAGCGAAACACAATTAAGCAAAGCAGAGAGAACCTTAGCAAGAGTGAATCCCTCATCCTCAACAATAATACTCTTGGTAGCATCAACGGGTGCAGATTGGGTGCTATCAGCAGCTTTGGGAGTGAAAACGACCTTTGAGACCTGGCGTTTGGGGAAAATTTTGGCATTGGATTCAAAGGGGAAGAAATTGGTAGAACCGGGTCGCGACACATTTTTGCTTGGGTGACCGCGAATTGAATAATGGTTGCAGATGACCAAGTGTCGGGGAGAAAGTGCTGCGGTGATTGGCATTGCTTCGTACAGAGTGGTTTCCTTGTGTGAGAGCTGAGAAGGGAAGAGAGGAAAGGAAGTGACTTTAGTCTCAGCAAAAATTGTTCGTTGCTCTCAACCGCCAAAATTTATATTACGTGTCTTCCGGTTTATCTCTAACTCTTTTTTTTTTTTTTTTTTCTGTCTAAGGCTTTGATAATATATGCAATTTTTCTTTTTTCTTTTTATCTTTTACGCTCAAATTTAAGTCCATTATATTTAGAAAGGATTAACATCTTTCCCATAATGTATTTCACAACAATTTATCATGCATTCTTATAGGTTTAAAAAAATAAATACTTATCTCATCAAAAAAATAAATACTATTAAAAATAAATATAACAACTAATCAAAATACATGCATGGCAAAGGTAAAGAAATGGGAGAGCAAAGGTTGCTATGGACTTCTTGAATTTTATTTAAAAAAAAAATTATATAGTTATTATACATCTAATATCCGAAATTTGATATAAAATTTATTTTTAGCCTCTAAATTCATAATTCATAATTAATTATATTGCAATCGTTGATGTAAGCATTTATTAGCTATTTAATAGGATATACCGTCCACTAATAAACTGATCTAAGGGTTGACAGATAGATTGCCACATCCAGTCTAAGCAATCCAGATTCATAATTCTGCTGACAGCAAGTGCTGGAAAAAGAGGAAAATGCAGGAAAAGCGAAGCAACAACACTATGCAGTTGCAGTGATTTACAATGCTTCTGGTTTCTCAAGTCAGTAACATCAAAATAACACTCATCATATATGCTGATTCACTCAATTTTTTGTACTAGATCCTTATCTTCCCATTAAAAAGAAAAAATCCCATGATTTATCTGTTACAAGCAAGGCTCTTGTACGTAGAGAAGCATCAAATTATGAGTTCAAAGAGCTAACATTTCTTGGAAGAGAAGAAAGAATTAGGTGTCAGCTGGTGGTGGTCAAACAGCATCCTCAGTTGCCTCCCTTGTTCTTCAACTTGTAAGTGTAATTTTCTCTGAATCTGGAGCAGGAAAGTGAATTAAAGTAAATTCTGGCAAAAACTACAAGTCATGAGGGGAAAAAAATGGATAGCAAGGATGAACCTCTAGTTGTTCATGAAGGCGCCTCTGAACATCTAATTGCAGATGAAGTGCCTCTATGTTGTGCAAGCCACTGCAATTCAAAAGCATTGAATTCAATAGATTAGAGTAATAGCAAGACCCTTTCCATATTCAACTTGGCCTCATACAATGAATTTAGATTTGCAGCCATCCGTTAGTAAATTTGAGCCGTTTGATCATCATTTAAAGGTTTGGGTTGAGCTACGTCATAAAGGTGTGTTGCTGCTATTAAATTGTATGAGTATGGCGTGGCTTAATTTGAGCTCTTGGATTTGTCAATCATAATGGCAATAACATTTTCATTTATCATTACAATGTCCATAAATTGCACCTTCTCTTTGTTTGCAGATGAATGGACAAATATACCTAAGGAAACAAGGTCCTTTAAATTGTTCGGTAGGGTTAGCTTCACCTCTGCTCTCAATCTCATCACTCCTAACCATTCATATATATATATATATATAAGAAAATAAAAGAAAATAAAAAAAAGAAAGAGATCATCACTAGTTAATGACTATAATCATTGTCAACAAATGGAGGAAATAAAGAAGAACAATTTATGAATCCAATACATTAGGACCAGGATTCTGCAGTCAAAATCTCTATAAAGGTTAACATGGCTTTATGTGAGTGTGCGTTGTAAAATCCATCTAAAAGCTCATATGGAGCCACGTCATTAATTACAAAGATTTTGACTATAGATAATTTGTGTACAATTGATTATAGGTCAACAAGAGCCTAATAAGGTAGCATGAACAAAAAAAGTAAAGCTTGGAAAAGCTAAAGGACATAAAGTTAATCCTCACTTCAAGCATTTGTTGAACCATATACAATAGTCATTTTCCCCAAGCATTTCTTTTACTTCTACAAAATTACATCTAGGTATATTGTCTAGATTAAAATGATGGTTGCCTTAATTAAATTCAATTATTTTCACTTTCAGGTCAAATTCAAATTCGATAATGGTGTAATTTGATACTTGTCATGGCCAGAAATAAGTGTTAGAAGATAACATAGAAAGCAAGGAAAGAACAATATCATGGAGCAGAATACAAAGAAAGAGAGAGAGAGAGAGAGGAACAAACTACAATATGATCCTTTAGAAAAATTGAAACAAAGAAACTCTTAGAATTAGGATACCTTGAATTGTCTTAGACTCTCAAGGGACTAAGTGGCAAGCCGCTATACCATGACATATATATGGTTATGAAATAATGGAAACAACAGGAAACAAAAACAAGTAGGAGTGACAACCATTCATATATATTATATCCTCATCTTCAAGTTAATTGAGCCATTTTTGTGGTGTCTTTATATTGTATCTCTAAAGCAGCACCTTCACTCTTGCTATATATGCCAAAGCTAATCTTGATCACTTACATCAACAAAGAATAACATTTAATTTCAAGGAAACATACATGGCCACTTCGACTTGGAAGTTGTCCATCTTCATTGCCCTCGTATGTTTTACCCTTATTCTTTTCCTCACCAATTGGACAGGGTAAGTCCTCTCTTTCAAATAATTAATCTTCTTTAATTAGAATAAGCACATTGCAACAGAAGGCCTGAGAACTCAGCGTAAAAAAATCCCATATGGCCAATGTTGGGTAATAAGGGCATTGAAAAGGGAGTTTGCATGTCTTAGCAAGTCTTGAACATTCCTTAGATCAATTGTGAGCAGATCTTCCACTTCTTCTGTGGTTTTCCAATTGTACCACTTGAAGTAAGGTCTGATAAGTTGATTTTATTTCATTTATATTAGGTATTTTTAGCTTAATGGTTTGATTTTTTTCCCTTGAGAATTTTTAGCATTTATTTGGGTTTTTTCCTTGGCTTAGAAGAAAGACAATATACCAATTTTTGGAGGAAAAAAAACACTACAGAGTCGAAGACAAAATTACCCAAGTTCGCAGCAATGAGGGCACCATGCCCTCAATATCCTGCCGCCTAGCCGGGGGCTGAAAGAAGTCATTATTTGCATGAGAGATAAGGATTCAGTACATATTTTATATTATATTCAACATAACTCTAAACACAAAAATTCTTTGGACTTTAAGTGTAAAACTAGCACATATCTCTATTATTATGTCAAAAACTAATTCAACTTAAAAATTTAAATTGTTAAAAGGAAAACCATAACATGTTTTATATTATATCTAATTAGATTAGTGTAGTTCACCTAAGAGAATATTCTAGGTTAGTAACTAATTATGATCTTTTTTGCTAGACTTTTGGAGGAGCTAGAAAGGAATTAGGGTTATCAATTTGAGGAATAAACCTAGGTTAAGGAAATAGAGAATTCAATACTGATACGTGAAGGTGAAATTGAAACCCTAGATAGGGTTTTATCCATTTGATTTAAATCATTAATTATGTTTATTACCATTTAATTTCCATACTCTTGTTTAGATTTGTGCTTTCTTATAATTGTTCAAATTAAGTTAGGATTGATTTAATTTAGGCGAATGATATCTTCAATCTTCAAGGGAACGATACTGTACTCATGTTATGTTACTTGTAAAACAATGGTATTGCACAAAATTTCTCACGATAAGGTTCTTCTAATTGCCTTCTCTTTTAATTCGTTATGACTTAAATCTATGCTATTGCCATTAATTTGTTATTTTCTCATTTGCAGTGTGAACTAGGTATTGACTAGAGTGATGGTTACCTCCGATTCTTTTCATGTCAAATTCGAATGTGACATGGCGTTTGATAAATTTGATGCTCACAGAGACAAACTAAAGTAGGAATTAACGCAAGAACAGGATAATGGAGCAGGGTATACTACGAAAGAGGACAAATTTGAGACTAGGAATTCTCCATCTCATTTGAAAAGAATCATGCTTAATTTTCATCTCATTCGAAAGGAACCATGTGTTTCCGTCTCATCCCAGGCTGATCTATATGCTCTAATACCAGTTGTTGCAACTGCATGAATAAGTTTGCAAGAGAATATATTTGTGAACTTAACACTACATGCATGGCACTACTTGTACTATATATATTGGTGAGACTCTTTTTTCATTCCAACTCAACACATATTTATTTAACAATATGATCCCATGAAAATTGAAACAAAGCAAGTGTGAGAATGATGGTTCCTTGAAGTGTCTTAGGTTATCTCCAAGTGAAGTAGCTTTAAAGAGTTGCTTAATTCAATATTAGTGAGTTGCATTCTTGTTAAGCAATTTATATTTTTCACGTTATCACGAGTTGCTTGTAGAAGCAACTCCAAAAGGAAAAATGCTATAGCTATACTTATGTGTATATTTTTTTTTTTACACTATGTGACATGATTATTTACAGAGGTTAAATCATAAAAAATAAAATGCCAAAAAATAGTGTAAAAGTGAATGTATAAGACATAAAATCTATTGTCACACTATATCACATATTATGTCTCAAGATTCTTTCTTGCCCAATAAAGAACCTTAAAATATACTATGAAACATAGTTTGGGTTAGGACAATAGATTTTCTCTCGGTGTACACTTACTTACAGCACCACTCCTCCAATAGTGAGTTGCTTAATGTGTTTTGTGAGCCATGTTTTAAGACTATTGAAGTGAAGGTTGTGGGTCCATTTAAAAATTTTGTGGCATTGAATTGAAGTTGTTTAAGTTACATAAAGTAGTAAAAATAATGTAGCATTGTATGGCTTAATAAAAATAATTAAAAAAATATAAATACAACTCCATCCAAACCAGATGACAACCTGATCTACACCATGATACTGATATTTATATTGACAAAGAGTGAAGACAAAAGAATATCCTCAACATCAAGTTGATCTGATCTTATAGATCAAGCCTTTACATTCTTAAGTATATTCATAGTAAAAATATCTTGGCTCTTGATGTATATATATATGCCTAAGCAGCTAAGCGAATCTTCACCTACATAAAGTCATCAACAAGAAAATAGCATTTCATCTGAAGGAAACATGACTGCTTATGTTTATAAGTTTTCCATCTTCGTTGCCTTCATTTGCTTCACACTTCTTTCCCTCACCAATGGTAAGTGCTCTCTTCTTTCTTTGACCTGGATCGGAGTTTTTATACCTAGACTTTTTGCATATCATCTCCTTGTTGTAAGATACTAAAATTAGGCAATCAACATATAGATTAAATTTTAAGATCAAATTGGTTATTGATATGGTATCAAAATCTTCTTATTGTAAGATACTAAAGATTTGTTTGGATTGACTTTTCAAAAAACAAAAAAATTAAAAATACAAAAATAGAAACAAAAGTTAAAAATAACTTTTTTGAATCCTAAAACTTTTTCTTTCATGAAAATTATGACTTGTTTCTGCTTTTGCTTTTTTAAAAAAACATTTCATTATACTTTTGTCAAAAGTATAATTTTGACTTCTAAAATTATTTTTGCTTTTTAAAAAAAAAAAATCAATCCAAATAATCTCAAATTACACAAAGGTGCATTTTTTTTCTTGCCAAAAAGAATTCTGGCAAGAGAGAGAAAAAAAAAAAAGAAAAAAAAAATCCAAACAAGCTTTGAATCCTTCTACCCCCACTTTCTTAATCAAATTAAAATTCTAATATATGGAATTATTAATAGGCTTATGTTTCGTTTATATTTCAAACTTAAATGCCTTTTGCATTCAAGTATACATGTACTAGATATAAAACTATTTATAAACCTTCACTTAACAACTTAAGTTTTTATGTTGATTTGATAATCAACACCACTAACCCATAATCTATTATATTGATAAGAATTGATCTTCTTTGATTTTTTTCTACTTGTTGACGATATGATATATATAGGGTTACGAATTTTGGCCGATGATGAGGGGCCAATACTATGTCAACGTCCAAGCGGAACATGGAAAGGAGCATGTAACTTATTCGGCGAAGCATGCAATCGGCAGTGCAAAGCACGAGAAGGTGCATATGAAGGATTTTGTGTTGCTTTCAAGTGTCTATGCGGCTTTATTTGTTAAATATTGCAATTAAAAAAGCAAAACTCTGGGCTGCAATCTCTACAGCAACTGTTAACTATATAAATTCAGCTGTTATCGTTTCTGCGTCATGTATAAATAAACAATAGCCAATGGAAGTGGAAACACCAATATATAATACCAAAGCAACATTAGTTGTCAATTGTTATGTGGATGTTAAAAAATATTTTATATATATAATATATAAAAGAAGTATTGCAAAAGAGTTCTTGTTAGCCTTTTTCCTCTACATGGTATTAGGGTTTACAGTTTATCAACCTTTTTTTAAACTTTTTTTTTAGCGGAAAGATAGATCAAATTCTCTGATTGGATTTGAACACCAAATAAAAAAATGCCAAAGTCTTGACTATAAAGAATTACATCATTATACCAAATTCACTTCTCTTTTAAATTGAAAATATTGAAAGTGAAACTTTGAACATGGAATCTCTAAAAAAAATCCTATTTTTCTTCTTTAATGTTCGCTAATATGTGTAAAGCATGTTGCAGTTTGTCATCTTCTCATTTGGCGGTGTCAACAAGGATGAGTTCCATAAAGGATTCACCACGATATAATCTACAAACAAATTTAAGCTCCTCCATGCATTATTTTATTTCATGTTTTTCATGTATTTTAATTAATTTTCTTGGGCAAAAGGATCACAATGAAAAGGGTTAGAGTCTACAAATTGTTGGAGAGGCATGGCATTAAAATTGGAATTGTAATTGACTATAACCTCTGTGAGAAGCCTCGGCTAGTTATGTGGCTATATATATGCCAGAAAGTGCAAGGTATTTGAGTCCCATCTTGTGGGCTAGTTGGAATACCCTAAAATTAGGGTATTCCGCATCTCACTCTATAAAGATGCACTATCCTCCCTAAATGTACTTTTCTCATTTCATGACAACTGCACAAATTCATCTCAGGCCAACCACAACGCATCAATTAAGAGCAAGTAAATTATGAAGACAATGATCGAAGCAATGTATTTACTATTAACATTTGAAGTAGGAGAAAGCATGACCCTATTTGAGAAAGGAAATTCCCCCAAAATAGACCCATAAATACCTTGTAGAGAAGCCACGAAGAGCAAACCCATATTAAGATGGGTTGCAGCAATGGTTGAGGAACAGAGTAAATAGAAGTAGAGATGCTGAGGTATAATAGACGTGGGGAATAACCAAAATAAGATGAGTAACAAGAATCTATGGTAAATTGGGCACTTAGAATTAGGAAGATTAAGGTTTCAATGAGATTCTTTGACAAAAAGAGAATGTATGAGGAGAGAAAGGGAGAGAAGGAGAAGAGAAAACACAGCTCAAAGGTCTTCGCTGTGAGCGGGAAGGGTTTTGCAGTGATTAAGGAGCAGAAAGGGTCTTTGTAGGAAGGATTTTGCTGTGGCTGTCTTTTTTTTTTTTTTTAATATGAGATATGTCATATGTATATTCTTTATTTATACTCACTTTTACTTTTATCTTTTTTATTAACAGTTTTATCTTTAGTGAAATACTTACAATGAACTGTAAAAATATGGGGGTGCAATTGGTTTTTCCCTTTTAACATTTGCTTTGTCATTGAATGAAAGCTGACATAGGCGGGGTGGACAAGAGGTGTGCAAATATTGACGTGGATAAAACTTTCTCTTCAATTTTTTATAACACATCATGGCCAATGCAGAAAATGGTTAACGTGCGGCTGAGGATATTCTGGCAACCTCTCTTAGTTGTCTCATGTCCTCGTTGTGTTTTTATATCTTATTTCCGTATCTTGGTATGGCGGCTGCCTCCTGTCCTTCTGTCATACAAATGCCAGTAACAAGAATCTGCCAATGCATAAATTCGGCAAGTATTTCTCTTCGCTTCTGTTTCTTAGTACGACACTCTCATGTTTTAATTTTATATAAAATTGCGTTTTTGATTTCAAGCTTAAAATTCATAAGCCATCATATGTCTCTAAACTCAAATAACGCTAAAAAAAAATATTTAATTAGATTCAAATTTATTCTCTTAAGATATAGATTGGCTTCTTGTCAATTAAACTAACTTTTATAAATAAAAGTTTTTAATTATTGTATGTAAACCTTTTTTTAAGTATTAGACTTGTTCCCTTATTTCATTTGAGTCTCTCTTGGACTTTTAATTGATTTTTGAATTCATAACTGGCAATACTCTCTCCTCCATGAGATGATCATACAAATATATAATGAATTGAAAAAACCAAGGATGAGCAAGAGTGACGGCAAAAGAATATCGAATTTGTTCTTTTAAGATATAGATTGGGTTCTTGTCAATTAAACCAACTTTTATGAATAAAAATTTTTAATTATTGTATGTAAACCTTTTTTTAAGTATTAGACTTGTTCCCTTATTTCATTTGAGTCTCTCTTCGACTTTTAATTGATTTTTGAATTCATAACTGGCGAGAGCATCTCCTCCATGAGATGATCATACAAATATATAATGAATTGAAAAAACCAAGGATGAGCAGGAGCGACGGCAAAAGAATATCCCCAACATCAAGTTGTAGATGAAGCCCTTGCATTGTTCAGTATCTACAGTAACACCTTAGCTCTTGCTATACAAGCATAAGCTAATCTCACCTTCATCAACCAAAAAAAATAGCATTCAATTTCAAGGAAACATGGCTGATTCTGTTTATAAGTTGCCCATTTTCATCGCCTTCATTTGTTTTACACTTCTTTCCCTCACCAATGGTAACTCCTCTCTTTCTTCTTTGAGTTAAGAGTTATGGTCTTGAGCCTTTCTGCATATTATCTTACATCTTCGTCACTTGTTTGACAAAATCATTTCTAAACATTCACTCTAATAATTTTTTTCGGCATGATAAATTGAAATTTATCTTAATATGATATAAGAGTTGCTTTGTCTTAATAATTAAGAGACCAAATTTTCCTATTCTGACTTTTACAGCATAAAGTAGATTTTTACTAAATATAAAACTGTTCATGGGCATTTACATAACAATTTACCATTTTGAATTAAATCAATTCTTAACACTATTAACCATAATCTATATTAGGTTGATATATAATTGATCTTCTATGTCTTATCTATTTGTTGGCATGATCATAGTCATTAATTAGTAGAAACTTTCTTCTTCTTCTTTTTTCCTTTTTACTCCAATATATGTAGGGATACGAATTATGGACGATGATGATGGACCAAATCTGTGTGACCGTGATAGTGCAACATGGCACGGGACTTGTAACATATTCGGCGCTGGCTGTTATTATCAGTGCAAACAACGAGAGGGCGCATACGAAGGATATTGTTATCTTTTCCATTGTCTTTGCTCCTTTATCTGTTAAATTCTACCATAGATTATTTGCTGTTCAAATTGACTAAAGAAAGAAAAATAAGACACAATTAAAAAAAAAAAAAAAAGACATATATCAAAATCTCACTTTCATATAAGTCTAGTTTTTTAATTGTGTTTATCTCTCTCTTACTTGAGACAATTTGAATTGCAAAGAATCCATCCTCTTTAACAATTAATAAAGCAGATCTGTACTGCAATCTCTACAACAACTATTAGATATGTTAATGAAATGAAGTTGTTAAAGTTTCTACATCACGTTGTAGAAACAACATCCAATGTGTGTGGAAACATTGATATATAAAGAGTATGAATTTTTCTCATAAATTTAGTCGAAGCTTATTTTCTCTCT
This sequence comes from Bauhinia variegata, assembly GCA_022379115.2. Taxonomy (NCBI): domain Eukaryota; kingdom Viridiplantae; phylum Streptophyta; class Magnoliopsida; order Fabales; family Fabaceae; genus Bauhinia; species Bauhinia variegata. The sequence continues at coordinate 16,704,056 of CM039428.1, read as the reverse complement.
CTTCCCTTTGTGTTTTTCTTACTCCAAAGTCAAGATCCATTTCACAGTATGTAGTAGCAGTGAAACATTAGTTGTTAATTGTTACACATGAAAGTGTTGCAAAACAGTTCTTGTTAGCCTTTTTCCTTTACATGGCAGAAGGGTTTACAATAACCAACCTTTCTACTTTAATTTCTTTTAGAAAAATAATATACAGTTAATTTTTTCAATTGAAAATATTAACAGTGAAACTTTGAATATGGAATCTCAACTTCACAAAAGCATATAGTTTAATTATAATAAGTTAGACATTAAATAATTCTAAGGTCATTTTTAAAACTAGTGAGTTCCATATTTGAATTGAGAATTGCAACCCAAAGAGGGAGAAAAAAAAAAAGCCAACATCTATATAAATTAACAATTATATGTAGGATGATGTGTTTGGATTTGGATCATATGATATGTTCAACCTAATTAAGAGGGGTCACTCCCTGCATTTTCATTTGTATAAAATTGATATATAACTATAACTATTATCATTAAATGAATATGTCCACTCATCTGAGTTAATCCACAAGATGCCAATAGGCACTGCTTGATATTCCAGAAACTTAATTTGTGATTACCACATTGCCAAAAGAATGGTAACCTAACAACGGTTCATACTTCTATAAACAAAAAGATTGATAACCAAGCTTTTGAGTACAGCCATCAATGGCAGAAACCAATCCCCTTAATTATATTTATATCCCCAGCTTCCTGCTTCACTGAGGAAAAAACACAAGTTACTCGACTTAAAGTTTCTCATATCAACTCTAACTTGACCAGGGAAAAAAGATAAAATTATTGGTATGGAAGAAAAGATGATCAAAGCATGAATCTTCACTGCAAAGCTCTTGGCCAAAGATGGCAGTACTAACCTTATAAAAACTACAGATCGGCTTCACTGCTCTCCTTTGGAAGAGTCCAAGCAACATTTTTAAGTTTAGGTCTTTTAATCCTGCAACTACTGAAAGTAAGACAATCAATTTAACATGTCAATGATTGATTTCGGATAGATTAACTTAATCCCAGAAGGCAATAGCATTAGAAAGCGATAAAGAATAGATTTCAAAATTGATTATCAAAAACCAGGCCTTTTGGCGTCCATCGACAAAATATGAAGCACATATAGATTCCAAGATCACTCGAACAAAAGTTTAAACCCATAAGAACCATTTAATTTGACTATGATAACTTTGCTCACCATGAGGAAATGTAATCCTCAATCTCCTGTTTCTGTTCGGCACCATAAGTGAACCATTTTTCATCAGCTGTAGCTGCTTCCAAACTTTTGATATCTGCACAAAAAAAAATGCTTGAGTCCAAACTATAATGGAATTATCAGTTATCACAATCTTCAACGTTTTGCATTTTAAGAATTACCTTGCAACAAAACAGTATCTTCAGCAGTATAAGATTTTAATTTCCAAAACGCATGACCGTTGGCATCCACAAACATAGGCTCAATTCTAACAGCATCCGATCTTTCCTTGTCTGTAAAATCATTAGCAAAAAAAGCCAATATATAACTAAATATAATCTGTTAAAACATAGAAGGAAACCTTTGTTCATGCATTTGTAGATTCACCATATCAAGGGCCAATTTAACTGTTACCAAAATAATAATAAAAAATAAGAAATGCATACTTCTAAATAGGATTAGGCAAATTTGAAACTAATTATTAATTTAGATCAACTAACTACAGCTTTAAGCTTATGAAAAATAATTGAAGATGAACAGAAACTTATTCAAGGCCATAAGATGGTTCCATAAACCCATCTGGAAAAAAAAAATGCAAATCACTAAATCAACATGCAAGCATTTCTATTTTTGACTTTCGAAATGAAAAAACCTCAACCCTTAAATACTGCAACATACTTTTCGGAACCATGCCCTTCAACTCAAGCATCTCAGCATAAGCATGCTCAGCATCACTTCTTATCTTTGAAATAAGAGCTTCATGTTCCGAAACTGAAAGAGGAACTCCATTATTTGAAATAATAGCTTTAGCCACTTCATCTTGCAATTTCTGCTTAAGACCCTTCTCCTGTAGATAAAATGCCCTCCGAATTACAAAGGGAACATAAATGAAGCACTAATTCCAGAACTAAAGCATGTCCCAAATTATAGTTACCTTTTCCTTAGCTGCAGCGACCTTTAATTTTGCTTCTTTTGCCCTTTCAGTAAAACTTGAATTTTGATCATCAATGTAAATTCTCAATTTTCTGAATAAGATAGAGCAGTAGTTTATAATCATATAAACTATAGATTAAGACTAAAATACCATAGAAAGCCAACAAAATATAGATGGGAGATAACTAAAGAAAATAAAGTTATCTGAAGTATTAGGTCTTCTCTCAGTTCTAATCACTTACTCTGTGCCCAAAGCTTCGTCACAAAGAAAATTCAATACCACAAGCTTTTTTGATAAATCCAACTTACAATATCCATCAAAGCCTTCATCAACACAACCTAATTCCAATTTTCCGGTGATTAACTCCCACAGAGCTTTCAACCAAAAGTTCTCTCCATCACTTGGATCTGAGGATAGAGCCCTACACCAACCCGATCCATAATATCAAAGTTTCATCCATGTATACAGAAAACAAAGCAAAACAAAATCCTAGAAGCATTAGAACCCATACACATCTTCTGATTCACTTAGTATCAGAGTCAGCAATTTAATATGGAACTGAATGACAAAGGTGTTTTGTCTTCGGGGCATATTTTGTTGACGGATTAAATTTCGCAGTACAGCTTCAGCATCTCCTTTCCTCGTGTCAAAAACCTGATGAAAAGCCAGCAAAGAAATGTGAAAACTGCTGATAGAGCAAGCAACTATAAATTGGTGCAGCGCAGCTAACATGTAAAACAAGAATCAAATCAACTGCTGTGGCAATGTTCTCATATATTCAGAATTTCATGTAATTGAAAATTTTTAGATATAATACAAGGGAATAATGTCCAACTTGCCAATAAAGCATTCAATTAAATGCATCAGATAAGAATATGAATAAGATAGTTTCAGTTTTTTAGAAGATCATCCACCAAAAATATGTTTGAAATTTGACTACCAAATTGAAAGACATTAATTATTGTATGTTATTCCAATTCAGTATAATGATTATAGCATTAATAGGATTTGAAAACATTTTATTTATATCAATTGGACAATTACCTAGTGCCTCAGGGAAAAGGCAAATTACAACTGATCAAACAAAGAATAAGAGAAAACAACCAAATACTTCTACAGCCTAAAATTGCCAAACATCTCAACATTTGACAGGGAGAAACTCAATAGCCATACCTTTCCAAAAACTCTGCAAAACTCCAAGAACTGCATCACACGCCCAACATCTTCAGGCAGGAGCTCAATGCCAGATATATCTGTTAACATAGTGCCCTTGGGCAAATCAGGGGTTTTTTCAGACTCTATGACTGTCTGAACCTGGAAACCAGCATTATCAACATTTACTACTCGTGTGCCTCTAGATTCTTCAGAATTACGTCCATTCGCTTCTTTCTTTGCATCTTTTTCAATGGTAACACCCTTTGAAGCCTTCATCTCAGAAACATTTGCTTTCAAATCTATGTAAATCATGTCATCATTTCTATTCACTTTCGTTTCCTTTGCAGAGACTTCAACACAAATTTGAAGGCCATCATTTGCATTTCCTATTCTTTCCTCTTTTGGAACTTGATTACAAACTTTAGGTCTTTTCAGGCTCCTGTTTTGGCAAACATCATCAACTCTGTTGCCGTTACATATTTCCTTTAATCCTTCCCGCTTTCTATTATTAGATTCATTCTTAGAATCACGCACTCTCTTTTTTGGAGAGCCAATGCTTTGACTACTATTTCCATCTAAAGAATTTTCCTTCCCGTGATTCTCTGATGGAAGAACAAGTTCCTGAAAGAAGTAAGGATTAGAAACATCAACCAAAATCTCAATCCATGACTTGGAACTCTGGATAAAATTTACCTGCCAGAACTACTGTTAAACATTGCCTAAAGTAACTGGTATTTTACTATTTTAGGTAAACTCAGCAACCCAGATTATCAAGACCAACCAAGTGCTCCTGACTAGCTAGCAGCCTAGCATTGGTAACCAAAAAAAATCTACCTAGCATATACAGAACCCTATCAGCCTATGCTAGGGAAGCTGGTGAAAGGTATAGGAAGATATTAATGTACCCTGTCTGAAGTAGCTGCCTTTTTTGGAGAAACAATATTTTTAATCTTTTCCAATCCTAAATCAGGACCATTCAAGTCAATCATTGCTGATACACAGGAAAATCCATTAGCCTTCGCTGTGAGTGTTAATTGACCAGTCGGCTGGTAACCTCTCTTCTTCCTATAAATCAAATTCTGTCAGAATCACCAACAGGAGAACCATGCAGATCAAAATAACATAACTCAAATCGTCAAAAAGCTTACATGCAAAAACTGCAATTACAAATGCCTTTGCACTTAGGACAAATCCAATCTTTCAATTTGTCCATTTCTTCCGCTTTCTCGCCATATCTAATAAACACAAAGCGAATTGTTCAGCTGGGAAGAACATATATAATATTATAATCTTGAAATTTAACAAACTACAAGAATTCTGAATAATACAGCCTATGTAAAAGACTTTTACCTGTTCAAAAGGCATTTGTGACAGAACTTAATGGTACAAATCTTGCCTCCTTCTTTCAGATTCTTACATGAAGCTGTAAAATCCCTAGTTTTTTGACGGCACTTCAACATGCAATTGAAAAAAAAAAAAAAATGAATTTTATGAAAATGAAGACGCAGAATTACATAGGTGGAATAGTAAACTACAGAGTTCAGTAAACGTTTACAGCTTTTTTCCATCATTTTGTCCTTCCACGATTTACATTAGATTCTTTACCCAGAACAATCGACCACCCATCATTTTTTTTTCCTTATTTCTGTCGAATTCTTTCCATTGATTTCCCACAATTTATCACTCCAATGAGGTAAGATCGGGAAGAGGGGGGTAAGAAAACAGGCATTAGATACTAAAAATTAAAAAATAAAAAGAAAATTCACCTGGTGACATGTTTTGCCGTTTTCCGAATCATAGATTCGATTTCCGATCACTCGAACTCCAGGTTCCTTAGTACGTTTTCCCTTTGGCTCTTCCTCAGCAACCACACTCCCCTTCTTCGCTTTCTTGCTCTTCTTCTCTACTTGCGCAGAGACCTTCGTCTTGATGGGGGAGCTTGAAAGAACAACCACCATTTCCTTCTGAAACAAAACAAAGCTCTCTGACAGTGAGCTAGAGACAGATTGATATGGTGGTGAGTGCGAATGTTAATACATCGATTCTTTGCCAAATGATACAAAGATACCCAAGTTCGATTTTATGCTTTCCATCGATTTCCCACAATTTAACAAGCTCGAATAAGTTGAAACAAAGAAGAAAACCAAATGGGCACTAGAAATTCAACAAAAAAAAAAAAACACACACACACATACTTGGCCAGAAGTTTTCCCGTTTTCAGATTCAGAGCTCTTAGAAAGCTTTCCCTTCCTTGCTTTCTTAACAGTCTCACTCCCTTTTTCCACTTGGGTCCTGTCCTTCTGTCTCTGAACAACCGCCATTGGTTCCTGTAAGAAAGGAAATGCTCTCCGATCTCTCCGGGTCTAAAAGTGAAAAGGTGAGCTAGAGAGAATTTTGGGGGTCAGGTGGGGGATGAGTGTGAATTTTTATGATGTTTGAAAATTTTCCCAGTTCCCTCCTCTAAATCTGATTGTGGCGGGAGAATTGAAGGAAAATTTGGGACCCAATCTGCAGTTTGATACCCCGGTTTAAGAATTTGAGACGATGCTTGAATCTCCTTTTAATAAATATATAGGGCAAGTGACTTTCACTTCTTACATTTCCTGCATTAATGATTAATACTGTATTACAAAAAAAAAAAGTGTTAATTTTGATTATTTTTATTAAGAAGATATTTTAGTTATTTTATAATCACATAATAAATTTAATTTAATATTTATAAAATATTTATACATAATAATTATAATTATTTAACTTAAAATGTGTTTTAATACTAGATTCTTCCTTCTTAACAAATATATATTGTATTCAAATTCTTTGAATTATGTAAGGGAAAGAAACTGTCATAATTATTCATAATTTTCCCTTATATTTATAAAATTTTCTCTAATAAGTTAATATTATTTGAGAGAACCTAATTTATCAGTTTTTTATTTCAAAATAAATGACAAAAAATCTGTTATTTAAGGAATTAATAAACACACATTCACGCACTCTTATAAAATTTTCAAACTGAAGAGATGTCTCAGTTATTCCCTTTAAATTATGACATGCATATGAAAAGTCATCACACCTTTCTAAATAATATAACACAAAAAATTACTAAAATTGTGTTGATTTACAAAAATCTCATGTAATTAAAAGTTGTAACTCTTTGTTTTATGATTAATAATCATTGGCAAAAAGTTGTTAGTTGATACACTTCTTCATTTGAAAAGACATATCTATTCAAAGTCGGTTTGGCACACTTGATAAGATAAGAAACTTAGATAAAAGTATAATATAATAAAAGTTTAATAAGTTTTATTTTATTTAATATTTGATGCGCACTAAATAATTTTTTAGATAAATTTTGTTATTATATTATATATTTGAAGTGGACAAAACAATAAGAATAGAATATCTTATATTTGATTTATATTCGGTGACAACAGAGGTGGTTGCTTGGCAAGGTGAGGGTAATAGTGACATGGTAGTGGTTTTGCTAGTCAATGATAGTGGTATCTTTGTTAGGTGAGGATGGTAGCAATAGTCGTGGTGGCTTTGCTAAGTGAGGATGATAGCAATAAAGACAGTGAGTTAGAGATAAAGAAAGTTGAGTGAGTGAAGGATGAAGTGAGAAGAATTTTTTTTTTATTATATCATATTCTCTTTAAAATCAACTCTTTATTGAGATAAAATTTTAATTGTAAAAGTAAAATAAGATAATTCTATCATATCTTATTGGCTCACCAAATTAAATATCTATTAAATTTTATAAGAGATATTTTCACTAATATAATCTAATCTCAAACTTTTTAAATACTATCAAAATCTCTTATCATTAATTCACACTCAGTGGCTTATTGAACTTTCTCTTTAACATATGTCTTAGAGTAAGTATACTTTTTAATACTTGATAGGTGGGTTGACATCAACTGAATATCTATTCAAATTTTACCATGTCATTTTTTATATTTGACAAGGATTTATAAAATTATTTGAAATGAATTTCCGTTGATTACTCTATCAATCTTTACGAGAAATCCCAAACCTTCTCCTCCATCGAGCTTTGCTTTCTGTGCTCTCTCAAATTTTTGCTTTCAATAAATTAATTTTTCCACCCTTTTTCTAATGGAATCCGATTTTATGTTCCAAATTACCAATCAATACCCCACCTTCTTAAATAATCAATTTACCATATCGATCGTTGTCCCGAGCTATAGAAACCAATAGGAGCAGAGGCACCCAGAAAGCAAAATGGCAACCTATTCCAAAATAAGACACAGAATGGGCTCGTTGGCAACGATCCACGGCAAGCTTCTCTGTTTTCTCCTTAGGATCTCCTTGATGATACTCAACATGATTGCAGTGGACCCAAATCACACTTATGCTAAACCAGATCAAAAGAAAAAGGTGCACATCTATCTCTAGTGTCAAAACCATGAAACCTAACTCTATTTCACATTTATATTATAATATATTGGAAGCAAAACTTCAAATGTAGCCACTAATGGTAGAAACCTAACCCTACTCCACCATAACATACTTTTTGGAACCATGCCCTTTGACACAAGGATCTCATCTCGAACTTCCTTTCAGTTATCTCTTCTATCTTTGAAATAAGAGCTTGGTGCCAAAAAATTGAATGTGTCATCATTTTCTCTCCCAAGAATCTCAAGTTTCTTCTCGTTCTGCATTTACTGTTTTATCTTTGGACAAAAGATGAACCGAACTAGATTAAAGGCATAGAAACTACATCAATGCTCCATCTAAAAATAATGAATACTATTAAAAAAACACAAGGATTGCTTCCTCGTTGAACTCCAACGTATGTTATATATAAAACCTATATTAATTTTTTGTTAACAGTCTATGTTTTTGAATTAAATTAATTATTGATATGATATTATAATTTTTATTATCTTATGATCAAGATATAAATGGGGATTTTGAACTCTAAAAAAACTCCATAGAAAGAAAATAAATAAAGAAAATCTTTGATGAAGGAAATCAATGGGAATAACTTCTAGCCAAGGTATATCATGTTGGTTTGAATAAATTGATCATTATATACAAAAACATGAAAATCTCCTCTAAAATATTGGTTATGAATAATAATGAGCTCTAATATTCTATCATTCCTTAGTGTAATTTAAAAGAGAAATCACTATTCAATTAAACATTATTCATCAACAAACCCTAAATCAACTTGGATTTAGATTGTAAATAACATGAAGAACTAAAAATTCCACTCAGTGATACGTAAGTTTGATCATTTAAAGTGTATAGAACATTTTCACCAGCACAACTATGAAGAATTAATTCAATAAGTGTATTGATTTACCACTTATCTAGTAAATCGGATGCATTTACAAATCCAAATTGTTGTATTCATTCAATCAAAAATAGGAGACTTATTATATCAATCAAAAGAAATGTCAATAGAATCAGAAAACAACAAACACAGGAGAAGAAAATATATACAAATGAAACATAAATTCTCATAATTTATTCATGAATCATATTTCAATAACCTTAACTAGAAATAATGAGTCAGCCAATTGTGGCTTCAGAAAGTATAAATTGGGAATGAAAATTCAACACCAAGTATAAATTGGAAATGAAAATGCAATAAGAAGAGTAGTGTTATGTGTACACTGACTTTTTACACTTATTTTTTTTTATATCTTTTTTATTTTTTCTGTTTATAGTTTCACTTCCCCAATCAATTACAAAATATAGGGTGTATACTGCACCTTGTGTTTCCAAATGCAGAATAGAATGTATCTATGTAATTGTTCCTTAATAAAAAGAGCTTTGATACCCATGTAATTATACTTAACTTGAACCAAATTAATCAATATTTAATATAATGTTAGATACGATTAGTTTGTATATAAAAAAAATAACCACTATTTTAGAGGGGTGGAAGGGAAGAGAAAATTAAGATAATTTCCTAAAAGATTTATTTTTTGAAATAGAGATAAGATAATTTGATTGCTCCAAATTTGAATATTTTGTATAAGGCTTTGTGTAACTTCTTTCAGTGTGAGCAAGCCTTGTTTACTTTGGTCTTCTGTCAAAGTTTTATGAACATCTTGTCTTGTCATAAGATGTGGACGTAGCTTCTTGACTTTAGTTTTCTTCCTGATCTGTATGAGAATCTCGTGATAAGGTGCAGTCACGCTTAACACTAGAATCTTGTAGAGAATGATCCATACTTGAAGTTCGAATATCTCTCAAAATCTTCATCGTTAACCCAATCTTTATTTCAGAAAATAAGAATTTCCACCTAAAATTCAAGTAAGAGACTGATTCAAAACATTTAAATATGTAATAAACTCAAAACGGGGGAAATAAATATTAAAAACATGTGGAAATTCAGACTTACTAAAATTCCCACACCAAACTTGTTCTCAAGCAAATTGAATCCATTTCATAGTACAAACTGTATTTACCCTAAAATATCTTACTAGTCTAACAAGTTTTTATTGTAATCCAATGACATAAACCTCAACATCCTCTCCTTGGTTTCATTCAAATGTTAGGCTGATTTAATATGAAATAAAACACTCAAATCACAAAGAAAATAATCATAAGGCTTGCTACTGTATCATACCCTCACACCACTAGCTATGACTTCACAACAAAATCAAAGGTTCTTTAATAGTATTGTAATGGCTAAAGCTAAGGCTATGAAAGGAAAGTATAGGCTAAAAGTGATATGACTATAAATATATATTATGAAATTTTGATATAATACTATAACAAAATATATAAACAATTATATGTCAAAATTCAAGATTTTTCAAAACAACTTATAAAGCAATGTAGCGAAAAAGGAGAAACAATTTGCAAAAGTTCATATTTTTCTATGTTAACGAGCCACACACACATACAAGGATGGGACATATGTTTATAGAAATAGGGGTAGTCACCTTAAGAAAAATTAAGTTTCTTAGTAATGTACTATTCACCTTATGCAATTGTCATCAGTTCAATTTTTTTGGTTCTGTCCTTGCACACACAAAAAAAAAAAAGAAAAGAAAAGAGGTAGCATTTTACATTGAGAGCACAAGGATTCACCTAAGGTTGTGTGATTCTTGGTTGTGGAGGATTAAGTTTTTCAAAGTTACCCTTTTCTTTTAAGTTTTATGATTTTAAGGGTTTATTTAGCAAAATTAGCCAAAAGTTGTGAGATTATAACATATAACTATGAGATATATCTAAAAACTTATAACTGTGTCATTAATTGATTAAATTAGAATTGTTTAGCAAAATTAACTTTATAATTAGCTGAAATATGTTAAATGATTCTAAAAGGATATATATAATATTATATTGACATAATATTTTTTATTTGTATATTGATATAATATTAAGATTAAATATAATTTATTTTATTTTATTTAATAAATAATTGATTTTTATATTATTTGTTACTAATTAATTAATTAATTAAATAAATAAAAGTTTGTGAGAGAGTTAGAAAATGAGGGGAGAAGAGAAAAGAGAGAAGATGAAGAAAATGAAAGAGGAAAAAAGGATTGATGGGCCACGTAAAAGAGAGTGTGTGAAGTTGAGATGTCATAATTAATTATGTGAGAGGTAAATATTATCATTTGTTAAAAATTAAGAGTAAAAATGATAATAAATTAGAGGTAGTTAGCTCTTAAAGTTAAAACGTTACTTGAGGTAGTGTTTTAAAAGCTAGCTTTTAGATGTTACAATTTCTCTTTACTAGTTTATTGACAAAATTAATAAAACACAATTTCTTAAATAAGATAGTAGCTCAATTTGTTAAATAGTACCTAAATTAAAAAAATTTATCCTTTATTATTATTATTTTTTAAAGTTGTATGACCATACATAATTGTGTTTCTAAACTTGAAAATTTTAACATAATTTTTTGGCTACAAAATATTAAAAGAAATTAGACAGAAGTGTCTTATACACGGCATGAGAGGTTTCCTACGTACATTGGATATGTGTGATATCAGTGCCAGTGATGAAAATACATGTCAGCCACTCTAACACTACTAAATCAAGAGATATGAGTGCTTTATAATGCATAATCTTTGGAAGAAACAAAATATTCATCTATTAGTTCAAGAGATTAGGGGTTGTGTTGCGAGTAAGTTTTAAATGATTCAATTAGAAACAACTGAAACTGCATTTGCTGACATCAATTTCCAACCATTCAACAATTGTCCTTCTCTTCTGCATTCACTCCAATCTCATTCAACACAAAATGAAACATAGACATGAATGAAATAATATAGTAGGTATAAGAAATTTTTACCCGATATAGTAGTTGTAGAAGCTGCTTCTACAATCATCGCAGTTAGACTTACCTGCTTCTTTCACAATATTACAGGTAGCTGCAGCATCTTTGATTTTCTGATGGCACTTGAACATGAAACCAAAACAATATACAAATGAAGATGCAGACATATATATATATATATATATATATATATATATATATTGATTTAAAGTAGATTCATATAAACCTATGAAGAAACTTATTCTACCACTTCTTTTTTCAGATTCTTTTTTTTTCTTTCCTCTGATTACCCAGTTATGATGATATCATTCGAAGAAGGTAATTTAAAGAAGAAAATAAGAAATTCAATGAGAAAAACCTACCTGTAGACAAATTTGGCTGTTTCCTACAACTTGATTTGCGTTTTGCCCCTTTTCGCCAACCTCACTCCTCTGCACTGCTATTCTGGGTGGGTGAGCTTGAATAACCAAGCCCCATGGAATTTGGCAAAGAAAGCAGAAACCTTGAAGTTATTTCACGAACAAATATCTTTTACAAACACATGCTAGCTGGTGAGGTTTTTTCGCCTGACATGTAATCCATTTACAGAACTAGCTCATCCATTTACAAACACATTCTATCTGAATTCATTTACCACTTAGTAATAAGAAGATATGTAGGATTTTATTCGAAAGAAGATAATAGAGACAAACGGTATAGAAATCCTTCAAGGAGATGAATGTGTACTATGTACATTGAACAATAATGATCTGTATTCAATTTTTAATAAAATTCATCTCAGTTTTAAATTTAAGAAATTAAAGGCATTAATGTTAAAATTAAAACATATATATAAACAAGTCAGTTCCTATGCTAATGAGCTGAACTTATAAAAGTTCAAATTCAATTTATTTAATAAACGAGTTAAAATTATTAGTTCAAACTCAACTCATTAACTTATGAGTTAAACTTATTAAAACATTAATGAGCTAAGCTATAACTTAACTCATGAGCCAGCTTGGTTTATTTCTATCCTTACTTCTAACCACTTGTATAAATACTCTTTTGAATAAACAAAGCACTCTTATTCTAAAGACTTTAATTATATTTTTCTCTTAATGTTCTCTCTTCTCTCTATTTTCACAACATATGTTTAATTTAAAATAATAAAAAAAATCAACAACTTACCTTGAAAACCAACTAACCAACTACGTGTGCATAAAAGAGCTTGGACTGCTTTATCATGCAAGGTGCTTTTATATTTGTTCATAATTTGGGAGCAATCCTAAAAGTAGATTCTCATGCTGTACGAGTTATTGGAATGCTTAATACATCACAAGCCATTCTTGTAGTATTGCCATACATATTACTTCTTTCCTTCCAATAACCTAAGACATCAAAACTATCAAATGATGGAAGCCTTAGCTCCTCCAAATAAAGATCAAAGTTAGGATTTCCTGGCATTGTTAGGTGTTTTTCAGATAAGAAGGGATAGGATGATCATAAATATCAACACAGTTTGTAAAGAATTGAAATTGTATCAACCAGTTTATATTGAAAAGTTACTCACCAACCGAGCTACCCCACTTGACTTTCTGACATTATTAGTTGCTTCAAGTTTTTCAAATTCTTCAAATGCCTACCAAATAACCAAATGAACTAAGACCATCTCTAGTCATGAATCTTATAAAAGTTTTATATAGCATTATTTATATTATTTTTGTGAGTTAATATATATATATATATATATATATATATATATATATATTTTTTTTTTTAATTTTATACAACTTAAATAACTTTTTTTTTCTACTCATACTACTCTTAAAATTTTTTAAATGAGTCTTACAAACTATTTATTTCTTCTCATAAACTTTCTCTTTCTTTTACAAAAAGTACAAGAAAAGCCCTCTTTTTGTGTGTGCATTGGTAATTAAGTAAGCAACTCTCTTCCCTCTCTTTCCTCCACGTCATATCACTCTAATAATAAATTTTTTTGTGCAACGTTGCACAAAATCTATAAAACCCTCAAATGACACCGCTAGAGATGCTTTAAGAGTTATATATACACATAAAAGAATGATAATGAAAATAAGTTTTAAAATTTTAAAATTAACTTACATCCGTATATGATGTGAACATCTTTTCCTTTTATCCTCCAAGAGGACCTTGTAAAAGACTTTCATTGTAACACACACTTTAGACTTGATGCAGCACCATCTTTGACATACTCATCACAAAGTCCAATACAAATTCGCCTTGACTCCTTCCAACTTCTCTTCAAAGTTACATGGATCAAGTCTAGAATATGTAAACCTCAAGAAATTAAGCTTCTTGGTTGGATTAAGAATAACTATAAATCCAGGATCCACACAATACTTACTCCAATAATTGTCAAACTTTTCTTTATGAGCCATGCTTTGAATCAACAAATCTTCATTTCTCAAATTAGATATCAAAAGACATTGTATCCTCCAAATTTCCACAAAAATACAGATTTGATTTAAGGTAAGAGGATCCGGATATTAAGTTGATAATCCTATGAAATGGCTTTAAGAATTCATACACTTTTCCCCCTCTTATCCACTCATCACTTGATGGACACCATTTATAACTTCTATCACACAAACCTAAGCTTTGAAAGGCATGACATACTTGATTGAACTCTCAAGCATTATTACATAAGTGAAATTCTATTTAGTAACACAATTTAATTTCAACTCAATTGATGAATCAATTCCATCAATTCATTTAAAATTTATTATCATAAATTATATTCATAATTTATCTATAAATCTCTATTAACTAAAAAATAATAAAATAATATATATTCAATACTTACAATAATATTTTAATTGTTAAATTTTGGAGACACACTTAGAGATGTTACCACAAATATAAATAAAGCATACAACTGTATTTCAATGCCTCTTGAAAATTAGAAATGCCGCCTGATGTCCTGAGACGGTGCGTTTTAGTTTGTCTGAGATGAAGATACCAACACCTGTAACTGTCGCACCAAAGCCACGTAGCCTTTCCCTTTCATCAACCTCTAGGAAACAGAAGCTGAACCACCTCCTCCTCTGTATCTCTACCTTTACTCTTCAGCTACAACTAAACCTTTCCTTTTTCTGTTGTTCACTTTTCATCTTCTCCTCTATTTTTCTGTTTACTGGAAGAAGCTTGAGTTTGAGGGCGAAAATGGAAGTTGGAAGAAGAGGCAAGGGCCTAATGGGTCCTCTCTTAGCAGCAAATTTAGTTGTCTATCTCATTATCCTAGGACTAGCTGGATGGTCTCTCGACAAGTACATTGATGGTGAACAAAATCATCCTCGTATGTTCTTCATCATCTAATGGGCCTAATTATCTTTTTTTCTCTGTTACTTCATATTTGTGCTCTGGTTTTTCTTTTTTCTTAATTTTGTGAAATGATAATTTTCAGATTTGGGAGGAAACCCATCGACAAGCTTCATGTTAATATTTGGTTTGTTGAGTGGGACGATTGGAGCATTGTCTGTGATTTATGGATTAGTGCATCTTAGGGCATGGCGAGCTGATACTCTTTCTGCTGCTGCTTCTTTGGCTGTTATTTCCTGCGCACTTACAGCTCTCACCTTTGGGTAATTTCCTTCTTGGCACGTTTGGATGCAGAAACAGAAATATTTAAAAGCACTTTTTTTAACTTTTGTGTTTTCTCATGAAACATTAACCAGCTTTTGCTTTTTTATAAGCATTCAAAAATGTAGAAGCAGAAACTGAAGTTAAAGTCAATTTTCTTGACTTATAGTTAAGTGATCTCATAAACATTGACTAGCTTTTCCTTTTGTTTTCTCTATAAACACTCATGCACATGCTTTAAAAAAAGTAATATAAAAGCAAATCAAACACTGAAAAAAGTGCTTCTAGTAGGAAAAAAAAATCCAATTGGGGTATGAAAAGCTTGTTTTCCCACTTTGGAAATAAACCCATGATTTTTCTTTCAATTTTGACAAGCAAGCATATCCTGAAGTTGGATGTTTGCATTGCAGTCTTGTGATCAAGGAGATGAGCTTGGGAGGTCATAGAGGGAAACGTTTGGTAAGAACCCTAGTCGTTTATGCTTGCTTGTGTAAAGTTCTGCATAAAAAGAATGATTAAGAGGTGATAGACCAATAACACCAGCCATCCTTGCGACTCTTTCTTTCATTTGCAGCAAACGCTGGAAGCCTTTATCATTATTTCAATGCTTAGCCAATTCCTCTATGTGGGGCTGGCATGTTCAGTAGCAGATATGGACCCAGCTACAACAGTTAGGCACAGAAAGACTATAATACCAGAAATGCTTGCGGATGTCAACTGCTATATGAAAGGAAATTGGGATTGTTTTGTAAGTCTCATTTGTTGTATTGTACAAGGAAATTACCATGTTTTCTGAGTTGAGAACAACATGAAATGCTCTTGGGCAAGTTTGAAAATAGGTTTTCAGCAACTTTTGTTCTTGATTAAAAAGGAAAAATTTTCAACTCAAGAGCTTCTTATTCCCATGTTTGAAATTTGAAAACCTATGGGCATTTCTCATATTACTTAGCATTTAGTGTTACTTTGTTATTCTATGAGATATGGAAGCTAAAAGGGTAAGTATTCTTTTCTAAGCAAAGACCCCCACAAGAGCACTTTACACATAAGTGACTTGAAACTTGTTTGGATTAACTTCTGAAAAATAAGTAGAAGTAAAAGTTGAAAAGAGAAGTATCTCTTTACTTGCTTTTAAAAATATAAAATTTTAGTTTTTAGAAGTGTTTTATTTTTTTTTTTTTTATAAAAAGCCAATTTAAATAGTAAATTTTTATATAAAATATTTCATTTTTAAAATTAAAAATAAAAGCAAGTTGATAAAAGTCAATCTAAAAATGATGAATGAGATTTCACATAAATTTCTAACAAGGACAAATTGGCACTCAATTTATAATCATGTTAAAGTAAGTACCTTCAATTGCCCTTGTATAATGTGCAGACAAATTTATTATACTGAAGAGAAGGTTTTCTGGGCATTAGAAGCAAGTTTTTAATCAGTCTTTAGATTGATCTACTTTCCATTCTACGAGTGCCAGAGTATGGCGGCCACCACAAGCAACTAGTTTTGCTATCCAATGTCCCTCAGCTTCACTGCCACCTTGATTGCGTGGAGGAGGGAGAATGTTTAAGGGTACCTCCATTGGCTGACCAGTAGTAACTTTCCTCCCATATCCAAGACGCCCATGGTCACCACGACCAAACTGCCATACGCCATAAACATTTTTGAATTTTATAAGCAAATATTTGTTTGTTAAGGTTGCCATAACTTTGGAGATCCAGATTTACATAACAGAAGAAAACAAAGGCTACTGATATATATGGTTTGAAATGCTTACAGAAAACATGCGCCCATCTCGGGTTAATGCAACTGAATGAGTGCCTCCACATGACACCTGCAAACGAATCAAAACAGACTGAGCAGCCCTATGAGGTCAAATTACTTGTTTTTTCTCAAGGAATCATTTATTTGACACTTCACTTTTGGTGCCTTTGTTCAATGTTAAAAGGGTCCAACTAACATGATGCCCAAATGGGTTAAATTAATTAATCTGGAAAAAAGGCTAAAAGCTGAAATTGTTACTGTTGCCTAGTCATGATGTTAAATGCCTCAGACTTCAATTAACCCAATTAATTGCTTTACATGTAGTCAATACATGGATGGTACCTGGACAATATCTTCGCCGGCTAAAAGCTGAACCCTTTGGGGCACCATTTTACTGCTCTTGTCATTATCACCAAATCCAAGCCTCCCATGTTCGCCCCTTCCCCAGCCATACACCTGCAGTAAGGGCACACACCATTGGCTAAACATGGTCATCACAAAAATCATAAATCTAATAAGCTTCTTTTGCTCTTCTGCATTTTCTGATTCCTTGCATATGTCAAGCTCTGGCTATGCAACCGAATTATCTGTCCTAAGCATACTGTTCATGACTAAATTTCTGGCAACAATGTCTTCTCCAATAGTCATCAGAAAAATTTCAACTCAGAAACTAAACATTTGACATCATAGTTGCCTAGCTAAATTGAAACCACCAGCTTTAAAGATCAATTATATTCAGCACTTCCAATATTTCAATCCCTTTTTTTCTGGAAAATAACCCCACTTTCCAAGTTAGAAAGAGATTGAACTTATGTTTCTACCAGCATTAACTTCATATCATTAGCTGTAGACAGAACATTGAGGAGAACCCCAAAAGAAGCCTTCAATCATGTCCTGAACCAGTTCAATCTTTTTACATATTTAACCTGTTTTCTTTTTTATTTCTGCTTCAGAATAATTAAGTTGTAAGTAAGAACTGTATAATTAAAATTAGGACTTACTATAAATCAAGACAGGAAGAAATAACAGAGTTCAAACTATATAGGGCGACTAAATGACGAATGTCAAGGCTGTATAATATTCATAGGAAAGTTGGGGTAAGCAAGCACAGAAGATCACAATCCATACACAACCATCTGGAAAATATGTACTCTAGTTCAAACAATTACTGTGATATCAACAAGATATCAAAAATGAAAAACTAAAATCTTTTCTCAAATTTTGGCTCACCATGCATTCAAGACATCACCAGAAATCTCAGGAATGCTCATTCTCAGCTGAAATTTTAGTTTCCGAAAATCTCAATCTCAGTCAAGATACATTTTTTACTCAAGATTCATAATACATATCATTTACAGCTATCTCGGCTATTTTCAGGGAGAACTAGAAAGGGGAAAAAAAATTAACTTCAAACATCTATGAAAGAGAAACAAAAAAATAAAGAGATTCTAAAAACTTTTTAAGTATGTTTCTGGATATTAAAAACATTAAGCATAAAAATTCCAGAAAAACAGAAACATGGATCACCTCTCCTTCATCTGTCAGCGCAGTAGAATGCCATCCACCAGCAGCAATATCTACCTGAAGTTGCACACAGATTAAGAAAACAAATTAAAAAAGCTCTGATATATGAACTAAAAATAAAGTCCATATTACGTTGTATCATCATAATGACTTCCACTTTTTAAATTACTCCAACTGAATTCAAAGGCAAGGCATAAGTCATAACCAGTTAAAACATAGTTATATAACATCTCCTCTCTCTGTCCAAAAAAAAAAAAAAAGAACAAAACAAAACTGAACTACATTGCACACAGCAGCTAATTTGAGTTTTCAGGTCAAAAAGAACCAATTGGACTAAATTTGCATAGACGACTCCCTTTTGAGATTATCTATCAACATGGATTCCTATATATAGGCTGTTTAATTTTCTGAGCACACATTTGTGACTTATCATTAAGAAGTATTAAACAATTTAAAAAGAGTTCAATCTCAAAATATATATAATATCTATTTTAAAAAGGCTTTTTAACTATTCATCTCTAAGTTCAGGTGTCTAGTTGCAGAAGCCAGGTTCATAGATTTGATATTGAAAAATCAAGTTATTAGAAAAAGAAAAGTAGGTAATTTAAATTTACTCCTCATTGTACATGCACATCATAATGTTGATACATTTCTACATTTGGATGCACAAATTTGTTTTACCAGGTTTATGGTGAGAAACATCATACTGCCTTTGAGATTTGAAAAGGAACCATACATCATAAAGTAACCAAAAGAGCCAGTCCATGCAAAATTTGTGCAGGTAAAGCACAAAATCTTAACTAAATTATTTGTATGCCTATTAACTTCACCTACAACTTAAACCTAGCCTTCAGAAGCTATAATCAGTTTGTACCATGAAAAAACATGATTTTTATCAGCTAACACATGGTAACAGTGAAAGACAAATAGAAATAAACAAAGAAGATTTTGGAGTAAAACACAAACCAGAGTAAGTCCAGAAAGCCCTTGAACAGGAATAGGCTGTGATCTTGGCTGGGTATCCCCTGTTCCAAGTTGTCCATATTCATTATTACCCCATGCCCATAAAGTTCCATTCTCTTGAAGAGCCAAATTATGAAATGCCCCTACTGCAATGAGTCTCACACTTTCTAGGCCTTGTACCCGAACAGGAACGGAAATCTGTTTTCTGTAAGATGAAAAAAAACCTCAAAGTTAGCAAGCTAGATAAAAGTCATAAAACTATTTAATTACATAATTTACAGACAACATCTGATTATGTGAAGTAAATTCAAACTTAGCAATTGTGTTAATTAGTAAAGAATCAGATGAAGAAAAAATATAACTAGATCAAGCATAACTAAAGTTTACATGTCACCAGGAGGCCAAGGTTGACCCCATGACCAAACATGCCCTTCACGTGTAAGTACCACTGAGTGAGTTCCTCCTGCAGCAACCTGCAACTCAAGCAATTAGAAAAGAAGACATACTAATGTTTGATTAATGTATTCATACATATAGATGAGAAGTAGAAACTAAATGAATAAGTTCCCGTGCAAAACTCTCACAAAGAATCAAGGTAAGCCCATAAACCATTTGTACATTGCTATTGGTGGAGTGCACATCATGCTCTGTAAACTTCACAAAGTCCTTCATCTTAAGGTATATAAAGAAAGGTTGATTAAAAATATGATAAATTTCAAAACCTTCTTTTTTATATAAGCAAAACCCACTTTTAGCTTGTCAAACTTGGCCACAGAAAGGATCAATAAATACAAAAGCTTGCAAAAGAAATAACTGTTTGCCTACCCATCAGAAGCTGTAATGTTACCTTTATTTTTAAAAATAAAGTTTGTTTTATTGGGTAAGAAATAAGCAACTTAAACATCCAAACACTAAAACACTGTTAAACCATGTAAGCTAGAAATTTGCATAGGTCATATAGGAATATCAGAAATTATGGACAAAGTAAAGCAATGCACATTACAAAAGACTGGCTCAAACAAAAAGAAGACAAATTCTTTGAGCATTCAGCATTGGAATCATAAGTTACCTGGCGAACAACAAGTTTAGGGGCACAACGCTGGGGAATCACTATATCTCTTCTCAAAGGCCTACCAGTGTCATCCTTCCTTTCAGGTTCTTCTCCACACTGCCCATATTCATTTCCACCTGACACCAATGATATTGATATTCATGGAAGCTGTTCTTGATTCTTGAATAGAGAAACAAACACAAAAAGAAAAAGAGAAATTACTTTTCTCCATTCTTCAAATTTTTTTTTCGAAACTTTCAGATATTTTGGCATATCAAGTCAATGGTGTAAGAGTAAATTCAATAAAGGAGGGAAGTGAAGTTATTCACTAAACCTTTGTGCTCCAAAATGTGCCATGTGTATAACCAATACGACCAACTTATTATCAATATTCACGGATTATCAAATTTAGCATCCAACTTATTCTCAATATCAGAGAAAAATATATATGCAGGTATAGCTGACATTATTAAGTACCCCAAGCATAAGCTCTGCCTTGATCATCAACAGCCAGACAGTGCCACCCACCAATTGCTGCCTATCATAGAAAACCCAGAAATTAATCATATCCAAATATATATATATATATATATATATATATATATATATATATATATATAATAAAATAAAAATCTCCATCCAGATATTAAAACATAGTTATGCTAAAGAACAATACCTGAACAATTTTAACATTGGCAAGTGCTTTAACCTGACTTGGAATGTTTTCAGTTTTGGTTTCGGGTGGGTGTCCAAGTGTTCCTCTTTGGTTCCAACCCCATGTAAACAGCTACACCAAATACATTATAGACAGATTCAGCAAACTAAACTCAAACCTCATATAACAAATTCTCAGAAATGAATACTAAAAACCAATAAAGGCTTGTGCGTAAACCAAATAAATTTATTCGTAATCTATCAAAAAAATATAACCTTTATCAAGAAAATGTGAAAAATAAATAAATAAATAAAGACAGTGAGGTTAAAAAAACACCTTGCCATCTTCGCAAATAGCTAGAGAATTTCGACTACCGGCGACTACTGAGCGAACACTGCAGGATTCGAGAGCTTTGATGGGGAAGACCCATTCTTTTTCTTCATTGTTCCCGATTCCTAATTGCCCATCTTCTCCAGAGCCCCTGAAAATTAGGAACACAACACAATTGTCACTATCGTCTTGTGGGATAAGCAGCAAAAAGTTCACACATACAGTAGAAGATGGTGCAGACCAAGTAACAACAGCGGTATTGGAAGCCATGGAAACGCAAGGTCTATAGTAGATACTTGAAGCTGAGCAGAGAGTATTCTGTAGGTGTGTTTGTAAATGTGAAGACTCGTGCTGAAGCCGCTTTTGTTAGTGCGCGAGCTGTGCTGAAAGCGAATCCACAATGTGTCAGGTGTAAAAGCGAGACGCAAGTAGGAGTAAATTTATTTATCATTGAAACGGCGTCGTCTGCCATTTATTCATTTACTTATTTAGTTATTTATTTAAATAAATTACTCTGATTTTTCTTCAAGGTTTCTTATCAAATAAATAAATAATTACACAAATTCATCAAATTTTAACATAAAATAAAGAAAATATAATGACTTGCATATATTTCCAGAAAAGCTATGCTACAAAACAAATTCTACTTTAGTGGATATTAACTGTAGAGTGTGTTTAATATGATTTACTTCTATTAAAATTAGATTCTTTAAGATGTTATTCCAACAATTTTTTCCTTTCTTTTCATCATACCAAACGCATCATTATTCATCAAAGTAATCTTTCATATGCATGAATATTTTTTCTTTTTTAATCTTTTGGAGACAATATAACAGAGAATAACTCTATCAAAACCTCCAAGATAAAATAATAAGTGCTCAACCACTAAGGTGATTTATTGGGAAGATATGCATATAAATTTCCTAAAATCATAAATGTAAGATCAATGTGATTTATTGGGAACAAATAAAAAAAAATGAATTTATTGGGAACAAATAAAAAAAAAAATGAATTTATTGGAACCAAGGTGATTTACTCTAATTACATTTACACACCAATATTTATTATTTAACACTACCTAACTTGTTCTCTTATATTAAAGCATTATGTCTAAAAACTAGCACAATGCGAAATAATCATTAAGCTGTAGATCAATTAGCACATAGTTATTCACTAACTTTATCTAAGATCTCAAATTTGAATCCTAAAAATATAACTGTGTTAAAATACATATAAAAAACTTTATCTCACTTGTAATCTTACCCAATTCAAATTAAATTAGTCTGTGCCTATATAGTTAACATCAATTTATAGTTATTAAAACTGTCTAAAAGAAAGCAGATATAAATAAAAAGCACAGCTCTGATAGATTTTTATCAAATCATTTATTGCACAACATTACACTGGAAATGAACCCAAAACTCTTTCATACCATAAGCATCCTAGTTCACAATCAAAGAGTTGTTTGAAAAGAAAGCTTCTGCATATTACTTCAGCATAAGCATGAGGATGGTTTAAAAAGGAAAGCCATCAACTGTTGAAACTAAAATACATACATTGAACATAAACCTTCACACATTTTCGTCAGCAAGTAGTAGATATCATGATCATTTGTTTTTTCCCCCAATATATCCAACTTGCCATCAACAACAAATGAGATAGGGAACTCCATTACGTGAAATAAGGATCACCAAGATCACCATGCTTGGTAAGAAAGGGTCCCGTGTCATATGAAACTTCAAGATATACAAAAACAGAAGTTGAAATCCTAGTTATCCAGCAAACAGAGAAAAAAAAATCAAATCTTAGTTTGGCATCTCGGTTCTTTCGCGGAAAATCTCAACTCCCAAGTAATCAACTGGACCCTGAACCGCAACATGAGGCTTTCCAACCTTCACGCGAACAGCTGATATCTGGTGGTGGTTTGTCATAGTAGTAGTTGTAATTTGTTCAGCCACTGACTCCAGAAGATTGTGAGGTGGACCCTCGAGAACTTCTTTCACTATACTGCAAAAACCAGTACTTTTTCTCATAATCAATCATGTATTAATCATGCAACCATTCCTAATTTATTTTTAGGAGAGTATCTCTAATAGCTTATGCATTTGGACATGTTTTAAGAGCTCTACCTAAGACACGCAAAAAAAACCACAAAAATCAGAAATGAAATTGTTACAATACAGCAGTGAAACTAGATTCTGCAATTCCTAATTTACTTTTACCAAGAGCATTACTAATAGCTTATCCATTTGGACATGTTTTAAGAGTTCTACCAAAAATTGGCAAATATAACTATGAAATCAGAAATACGCTATTGGAATTACAGCAGTAAAACTATAATCTACAATTCATCATTCACTTTTGCAAAGAGTATCACTAATAGCTTATGTATTTGAACATGATTTAGGAGTTCTACATAAGGCATGCAAATAAAACCACAAAAATCAAAAACAAAATATTGGAATTGCTTCATTAACGGTAGAATCTACCTCTAGAAGGCATGTTAAGAAAATATTAATGGCGTAGTTGGTTTCTTGCTCACCGATATATAGAGGTGTAACTAACTGTATCTGACATGAGATCAGATTTACCAGCTGCTCGAAGATCCATCCAAGCATCTACATCAACCAAAAATTTCTGGCCTAACTTCCTTTCTTCGGGTTTTACCCCATGAAATCCATGGAATGTCAATCCCCTCAGGATGAGTTTGTCTCCCTTCAACAGTGCACCACTTTCCATTATTGCTGTTGGTAAGCATGTCATTAGCACAGGTTGTATTAGTAAATGCCTACACTAAGCATCAAACCACAACTGCACAGGTATGGCATAGTCATACTTATCAAATTATAATTTCTATATGAAATATGGCTATAAAAAAAGGAACCCTTGAGCCAGTCCAGTCCATCTCTACACGGGCTAGAGGCTAAAACGAATCAGCTTACTTTTTAAGGATTTTTTTTTTTTTTTTCTTTCAAAATAACAGGTTTGCAACCAGACTAGAACAAGAGTTTACATTCAAAACAGCGAGATAATAACAATTAAGAAATTAAACCAGTAACAGTTTATTGCATTTCTAACAGTTTTTGTTGCTTAAATAAGCACGTTTTGATTCTTCTATGCCATTCATGAAATACTTGAAAATCATATTTTAAAGATAAGCTATTAGCCTAAAAAAGATTACTCATAAGTGAATTAGCAAAGCAAGATTCTCGAACACAATTTATCACTGATTTCACTTACAAATCAGGCATTAAAAATAAAATAATTGAGCTAGTACAGTACAGGTTGAGAATGGAGGCTCTGAGCTGACGGTAGGTGACTGAGTTTGAGTGTGAGAGCAGCGAGAGGAGAGTAGCTTGTAGTAGAGGAAAGTGAGAATATTTGGCCTAGATAGCCAGATCGACAGCCACTGCGCAATAGTCTGAAATCGTCAAAGCAAGACAGCGACTTCAATAGTGTGAAGGGCCACGATCTTGCCGGCAGTGGCTATGTCAGTGAGGGGAGGCCGGCGGCGACAGGGTCGAGGGAGGAGAGAGTGAGATAGGAGGTGCGTCCGTTGGCGTATGCTACTTTGTCCGTTAATGCGGACGAGAGATATGGAGACACAGTCACTGAGTGAATGAAAAGAATTTTGGAAGACATATTAGGGATTAAAATCTAAGAAATAGATAAATGTGTGGGCCAACTGGGCTAGAATTCAAATAGAAATTGACCCAACAACTAATGGATTCTTTTGGCACTCCCCATAATTTCTAATTACACTCCCTCGTAAGACGATGAAAACAGCACAAGCACTCCTAACACGACGTGACTCATGAGGCATTGGAAGGGGACAACAAACACCGTGTTCCGTCACCGTCAACACCGTCCTTAATCTCCGCCGTTAGAAGCGGGTCCCACCAAGACATCACTCTTTGATACCATGATCTATCATTCATGCGTATTGGGAGATGGGAGTTTAAAAAAAGTTAAAAGTTGTAGAATTGACGGTCAACGCCAGCTTGGCAGAAAAACAAACTCCCACGGAATCTCCGCCACCCAACACCTGTCACGCTCTCATTGGACCTTTTTTCTCTCCTTCTCTAAGTGCACCTCCTCCTCTTCTTTCAGCATCCGGGTTCGCATTCTCGCACAGAACCTAATCACAAAGGTACCCGATTCTCATCTTTGTTCAATTTCATCGATTCCTGTGGTAGCGATTAGGTTAGATCTCTTTGATCATTTTCATTTTTCTGTGAGATCTGGATTTATATTTTGTTTTGGTACTTCAATTTCCTTTTGAATTTGTCTGTGAGCGGTTATGTTAATTTTATTTTTTTTCAATTTCTGTTCTTGTGATTTCGCGTGTTGATTTGGATTAGTTATGGTGTGATAATTTTTAATACGGAGTTGTTTGGTTGCTTGGAAAATTTGAGCCAGGGATCGGAAAAAAAAAGGATTAATTTGTTATTGTTTTAGTTTTTTGATTCGTGTTTCTGTGGAAAGTCAAAGGAAGTGACTTTTGATAACTGTGCGTAGTAGCTTTTCACTATTGTTCCTGATTAATTTTTTTGTATAAATTTTCTTCTGCTTGCAGAATTAAGTTATAAATTATATAGCAAAGATGGCATCAGCTGATTCTTCGCGTGAAGAGAATGTTTACCTGGCCAAGTTGGCCGAGCAGGCGGAACGTTATGAGGAGATGGTTGAGTTCATGGAGAAAGTTGCCAAGACGGTGGATGTTGAGGAGTTGACAGTAGAGGAGAGGAATCTCCTTTCTGTGGCTTACAAGAATGTGATTGGAGCTAGGAGGGCTTCATGGAGGATTATCTCATCCATTGAACAGAAGGAGGAGACCAGGGGTAATGAAGAACATGTTGCCACTATTAAGGAGTACAGAGGCAAGATTGAAGCTGAACTCAGCAAGATCTGTGATGGGATTTTGAACCTTCTTGAATCCCATCTCGTTCCCTCTGCCTCATCTGCTGAATCTAAAGTGTTTTACCTCAAGATGAAGGGTGATTATCACAGGTACCTGGCTGAGTTTAGGACAGGAACAGAGAGGAAGGAAGCTGCTGAGAGCACTTTATTGGCTTACAAGTCTGCTCAGGTATGCATTCAGTGTGACATGTAGAATTTTGTGTGGCAACATCTATGGTTGTGGTTGCTTTCATTTTACAATATCAGTTACTGAGCTCGAGGAAAATTGTTTCGTGATCCAGGACATTGCTCTTGCCGACCTGGCTCCTACTCACCCAATAAGGCTGGGTCTTGCGCTCAACTTTTCTGTGTTTTATTATGAAATCCTTAACTCACCAGATCGTGCTTGCAATCTTGCAAAACAGGTGACATTTCTTGCTATTATAATTTATATTTCATTAGAAATCTAAATGTTGATGTCTTCTTGGTTTCTATGCATTGGTAATTTGGTAGCGTGTCTAAGTATTTTTATGCATTGGTTTTAGATAAAAATTTTCTTGTCTAGTTTTATATCAAGCATCACTAGAATATATCTGGCACAGCTATTATATTTTGCACTTAGTCAGTAGTTGAAGACAATGAGTTCCAAATTGTTACTTTGCAAATACCAGTGGTGGTATAATCAATCTCAGTAATTTGTGTTTTGGAAAACTGTAGTGGTTTATTTATGGGATTTAATTGAAAGCTTTTACATCTTTTTTCTTAAGTTCCTTTTAACCATGTAAGGGGCTTCAATGAATTGGGTACATTCTCACTTACCCAAGGGGAATAATTTGAGAAGGTTAATGTATCGTTTATCATGAAAGAAGAGTAATGTATCATGTATTTTGTTTCACAAAAAAAAAAAAAAAGGAAGCAAGGTTAATGTATGATGTAATTCACGTGTACTCAAATCTCGTGATAAAGGATATAATCTATATGTGCAATTGGATAACTATAGTTGTTTGGTCCAGGCTTATTTGTATTCTTATACATTTGTGCTGATGATGTTTTCTTTTAATCTCCACCAGGCATTCGATGAGGCTATTTCTGAGCTTGACACTTTGGGTGAAGAGTCATACAAGGACAGCACATTGATCATGCAACTTCTCCGAGACAATCTCACTTTGTGGACTTCTGATATAACGGTCTCTCTCTTTCCAACTCTCTCTCTTTGGTTGTGCATATACTTTGTACTTCAACCTGTGCCTGCATTTACATGTACGGTTTGGGAAAGGATGCATGCATGAATGTTGTCCAATCATAAATATTGTAGTCTATCCATGGAACCTGTTGTTTTCTATGGTATTACTTTCTCTGAACTGGAAACTGACAAAATAGACTAAGAACATTGTTGTCCATCATGGAACAAGTCTTTTTCAACACCTCTACTTTGTCTGATCTGAAAAATGACAAAATAAACTAAAAACATGTTAGTAACTTTACCATTTCAAGTGTCAAGCTTGTTCTGTATAACTTGTTTGGATGTGTGGTTTTATTTGGTATAATAATCCTATTGTTTGGATCATCTTTTATCAAAGGGTTCACTGGGATTCATGGTGCTTTGAGCGTTTTTAACTGAAACAATAAAACCTAGCCCTAATGTTCCCCAAAAAATGCCGCCGATAATTTATTAGATTTTCTTGCTGAAGGTGTAATGTTCATATGCTGTCTAATGTCACTGGTACCATTCTTTAACAGTTCAAGTTGATAGTTAAATAGCTGGCCTGGTTGTGATGATTTTTACCGCTGAAGTTATACAAATTGCCCTTACCAGCTTATTTTTGTGATTTCAGGATGAGACTGGAGATGAAATCAAAGAAACATCGAAGCAACAGCCAGGCGAGGGTCAGCAGTAATGTGTTCATTCATAGGTTATGTATTCTGTACTTTTACCTTGGAGAGACCCTTTAATATAGATGCCAATGTGGTTGATTACCAAAGCAGGATTCCTATTAGTCAAGATCTCAAGTGCTGGTTGAGCTTGGGAATCACAATGTTTCAGTGAATCGTGAATGTATTTCATTATTGACTAGAAGAATATCGCTTGGGTGGTCGAGTGATTTACTATTTTTAGATTGTAGTTAAAACCTTGAATTAGTGCATGATGTTGCTTTTCTGAAATTCTTTTTGGTATGAAACTCCATGTTTGGTCGTCCAAACAAACTTATCAAATCAAATTTTTTTTGGCATACCCACAAGGCATACCATAATATGAGTATAACAAATGGGATAAAAGATGAGTCCCTCAAGACTAGTACATTCAAGCAAGAGCCTGTATAAATCTTGCACGCAACCCTATATAAACCAAACTCGGTATGCCATCACTCACATCTAAAGCAAAAGGGAAAGAATATGTGAATATCTATTGATTTACACCCTGTATTACCTTTCCAATTTTGTACTTATTTGCAAGTTTAAAAATTATAAATACAAAAAATAAAAGATTTAAAAATATCTATAAAAAATCGAAGCAAAATGGTGAACAATTTTTTGTCAAAACATGGGATCGTTATAATTAATCATTAATTTCTCCATGAATTAAGTTAAATGAGAAAAATTCTTTTGTTTCTCAATATTTTTTTAAAATAAATTATATTCTTAAATTAAACTCTCATATTTTAAAAACATACCAATTTGAACTTTTATACACTCACATTTTAAAAAGCATACCAATTTAAACATTTTATACAGATAAAAAAAATCCTAGAAAATTAGTTTAATTTAAAAATTAAAAACGTGACTCTTTTTTGCTGCTTTGGTTAAAGTGTTTTGGTTTTTTGATATAAGAATTTAATTTGAGAATTTAAAACGTAAAGTTTGTTTACTTTGTTGCTTTGGCAAAAGTACTTTAGTTCTGGGAAAATATCCAGGAATAGAAAAGGGTTTCTGTTAAACCAAATTTATTCAAAATTTCAAAGAAAATTAGAACAACGGGTGAGACAAAGATCAATATGGTGAGATTAAGATCAATATGGAGAGAAAGATCATATATATAACCATAACTACTGTAAAAAAATTACTTCACGTTGCGGGGCAACAAGACAAAGACAAGGGGGAAGGAAAACAAAAACGACTCAGTTCCATAGAAGATGAAAAGGTGGTATGGTAGTCTCAAGAGAACACCGCTGTCTGGTACAACATTAGACAAAATAAATTCATGGCACACTCATAGGAAAAGAGAATCTTCATGTCAATAAAACCTAACTCGGCTTCCTCATATTACGTCCAGCACGAATTACTTCATCCACCAATAGCAACTGAGATGCTATAACAGGCCTGTTTAGCATGGACACAGCATGTCAACAACTAAATATGAAGATAATAGCCCTTCCAAATTAAATTTGAAATCCTTTAGATTGATTTTGAAAAAAGTGCTTTTGAGGTGAAAAAGTATAAAAGAAGCTAAAAACAGCATTTTATCTTATGGAGGTGCTTTTTTCATAAACAGTTATATGCTTCTGCACATGGCAGCTGTTGTTAACTTTTCCCCCCTTTCCTAATGACAATGCTATAATCCAGGTCCAAAACAAACAAGGAATGTTCTAACATACACTGAGTTTATGATTTGGCGCTTCACAGAGTAGTTGTCAAAAATACCCTCCATTTGAGGATCTAATGGTTCTCCTGTGTGTTGGTTCAGTCCCACAATATTCCCTCTGTCATGCTCTCCCTGAAAAATCATTCACCAAGTATAATGCAATGCCAATCTGCCTTCAATATTCTATCAGCATATTCCATAAAAAACATATGGGGAGTGAAAACAAGCATAACTTCAAGAGCATACCGTAAGAGCAATGATAACATCTTGAGTGTCAAGGCCAGAGTTCTCAGCCAGAGTCTTGGGCACCACAAGAAGTGCATCAGCAAAGGCCTCAACCCCCAGTTGCGCACGCTGTTTTGAGATATCGAAGCTTTAGGAAAGGTAGTCAATAGCTAAAAATCAATATAAATTTGAAGAGATAAGAATCTGGATTACCCCTTGAACCGTTTTCTTAACTTCATTCACTAGGTATTGTCTAGCAGCAACTTCAAAAGCACCAGCACCCTGAACACAGGCAAGGATATGTAACTTAAGTCAATCACAAGCACAACACATGGTGCAAGCTATAGATCGGCATGGGAGGCTACACATGGTGAAAATTTTTGACAAAAGAAAATCATTAGACTTACCAAGATAATAGATTCATCTTCTATGGTATTCTTGACTGCCCTCAAACCATCACGAACGGCATCCTTAATCTGAGCAATTGTGTGGTCATTAGGACCTGTGCCATTACAACAGCATAGCAATTACCTCATTTTAAATCTTAGATCCATCAATGGCAATGAACTGACACGTTCAGCAAGAAAAGTATCTACTTCGGTAATTTCTGTAGCTAAAATTATAAGGTACCTTTAATTAAGATCGTACAAGAATAAGGGTTCTTCACATTCTCAACAAATGTATATTTCTCTTCACCAAGGACATGCTCATACACCAATCCTGCCCAACCAAGACATTCAGGAGTCAAATCATCTACAGAATTTACAGCCTCCCCTCCGCAGGCCAAAACCAATCTTTCCATGTTTCTCCTCTTTGCTCTTCGAAGGGCAATTATCTAACAGGAAAAAGAGAGAGAGGTATCAGTAGATCGAGCCCAGGATGAAGAACAATAAAACAGAATACATTAGCAATATGCAACCAGTGCCACAACAATCCAACAGATAAACTATTTTCTTATAGTAACATCTACTCTTAAATCAGGTAGGACACAGATAACTTAAAAAGCCTCTGGGCATATCAGGTTATCCATATATATTCACACTAAAGTTTAAACCCAGATTGGAGACTCTTGATATCAACCAGAAATTACATCATAAGAATTTCTCAAAATCTAATCATTCAATTTTGAATACAAGGACATCAGAAGTTGATTTTGTTAAATATCAGGACTCAGGAAGCCTTTGTGCACATGCAGGCTTCCCTTTTTGCTCCACTAAATATTCATGCGGGCAATAATTAATCTGTTGGAGATTTTATGATATCACATGAGTATGCCATACCACATTGAGATGGCAAGCACGCGTAACTTTAATGTTTTACTAGATGTAAAATATAAATTATGTTACTTTCTCAAACCTGGGAAACAAATGACTTGTGCACATGTTATTCACAGATTTGGCTATTCTCATGCGATATGGCATACCAAATAAATGGCAAAAGTATCTAAGAAGCCTCTTTAAATAGCTTAAAGTATGTTTGGCTAGAATGAATTGTGTCTTATATATATATAAATCGGATAGTGTATTAAACTTGAGCAATGAATAAGGACAGGAATAGTCAAGGAAGATGATAAATTAATGAAAATCAGCGAGACAGGTGAAGAAGGAAGGATGGAAGTAGAGCTGAGACGAGATAGAATCTGAAACAAAAATCAAATAAAAATAACCATAAGAGGGTAAAAATATTTAAATTTTAAAAGTGAGATTGAGTGTGAAAAATGAGGCTTTATTAATGTATTTTAAGGTATTTAGTATGTTACTTACCATGGAGATAATGAATATAGCGAGCAATGAGTTCATAACAAAAAAAGAGAAGTATCGGTTCAAAGGAACTGTATTGTATTATTTTTTATTTCTTTTATCCTTTGCCTAGTGGAGTGAAAGAAGGAACTGGCGAGAGAAATAGGAAGATGGAAGTTATTAGAGTATGAGAATTGTGTTTGGGATTGGGTAGTTATTGTGGAGCAGTTCCATCAGTTTAGAGGTGAGATAAAATTTCTATTTTCAATATTCTTATTCTCAAAGCATTTCATCATTCAAGGAGAAAGACCAAAAAGATGCTTTATATAGTAGTATAAATGATAAAACAAACTCAACAATTTCCCATTTTCTTTTCTCTTTTTATTTTTTATTTTTTCATGGAACCATCCACGTGATCTGACCCCCATTCCTGCATCATCCCCAATATCTTGAGTTGATAGTCCAGCATACTTTTCAGAGAAGATAAAGTAACCAGTTACATGCTCAAGAAACATCTAACTTTAAAACTGAACATATTAACATGGAATATGCAAAGAATGATCATATCCTGAAAGTAAATTTATTATACAAAACAGTTGCCAAATTTTCTTCACTACATTAGCAATGTAAGAAGGAATATTTTCTGAACAAAAATGGAAGACATAATGGTATGTGACTTACCCCTGCCCTTGCAAGCAGGTCCAGTGACGGGGGATCAATTCCTTTTTGATTGATGACAACAAAATTGCTATCATTACCAGAACAAACCTGTGTAAAGTAACATGATTAACAATATAAGGAAATATGAGAAGATCAGTAAGACAAAATCAATAAAATAATGCTAAATTATAAGAATCATAAATTACAACTATTACAAAGTAACAATCATAATACAAGCAAATCTATTTTACCTTATTTTTCAGTTCAATAATTTTTTTAACTTTTTCATCAACCTGACGCCTTTCAGCTGCAACCATAGCCTCTCTCTGTTCAGCATTTGAGTAGAAAAAGCCTGCATTTATTTCACTGATAGGGAAAAGCATTAACTTCACGCTGTTATAGCTCAAAGACCAAACCCAAGAGAACCAGCTAGATCAAATAGATCTCACAGAAACAAAGAAAAAATCTTACAATGGATAGTTGGATACAAAGAATAAATAGTAGTATATCATCTTGATATTGTATTTACCTTTTGTCATACTCCAAAGACACATTGCACGTCAAGATATAGCAATTCTCTGCACGTCGTTTCATATCAGGGTGCCTAGAACCATGATCAAGGACAAGACCCTCAACCTAGAATAAAACCATAGGTGAACTGAATAAGTGCAAGACAATAAATATTTGGCACATGCGGTATGCTACAGGTTTAAAAAAAAAAAAAAATGAAATGCACCATGGTCAACTAAAGGTTCTTGCATATACAACAAAGATGAAGAATGAATAAAGGATATACACTAATTAGTGGAAGTGGGAAATGAAGGGATTGCAAAGATTTGATTTTTCACTTGGTGATTGGTAGAGAAGTTGGAAATGAACCTAGGTTGCACCCAAAAAAGAAAGAGAGCCTGGATGAAAACTACTTTCATCCTTCTTGTATCGTAGGAGTGGAAG
Organism: Bauhinia variegata; assembly: GCA_022379115.2. Lineage (NCBI taxonomy): Eukaryota > Viridiplantae > Streptophyta > Magnoliopsida > Fabales > Fabaceae > Bauhinia > Bauhinia variegata. The sequence continues at coordinate 16,670,540 of CM039428.1, read as the reverse complement.
TGGAGAGGGGTGGACCAAATAATTATCTCCTATTTGTTGACAATATTTCTAAGACAAAAATAGACACAATAAAGGGAAATTAATAACAATCTCAAATGTGTCCATGCAATCTGGCACTCGGGAAACCCAACCAGTAAATCAGTTGCTATACTTATAACATACCAAGCGTGTATCTACATCAAACTTGTGCCGCATATGCATGATCTCCACCATAAACAGATCAATTGCTTCCTCAGGCTTTCGAATGCACAAAACCTATAACAACACATCCAAAGATTCAGCTCAACTGATTCAACTGAACAAATGAAAGAAGACAAATCAAGGTTTCATTTTCATTAGGGTTCAAAATAAATATCAACATCCCCAAGCACACTCACCGCATTAACAACTACATCAGTCAATTGATCTGCTAACGACTCATATAGCTGTAAAGAAATAAAATAAAATAAAAATATATAATTAGCATATCATGGTGACAGAAAACTAAGAGGAGCGGTTATTGTTAGTTATTCCAATGTGTGGTCAACTGTCAAGTAAAATAAAAACAAAAGAAATATACCTTTGTCCTTAGTGTTGTTCTTGCAACCATCCTGAGAATCTCTTTGTCAGGCTCATCACCAATTACCACAGGAGTCTTAAACTTTTCAAGGAATTGTAGAGTTGCTCTTTTTGCAATCTCAAATCCATCAACCAATACACGTGGATGCATCCCTTAAAAATAAGAAAAAAATGGAACCAAGATGTTTATCAGCTATTCTTTCAAAGTTGGAATATTCAAATAATTCTTCCGATACCTCAGGCTGGCAGATGGAGGGGGATGAGGACAGACAACTAAAAAGAAAGCTGAATTAACTGTCAAATATCTTGTTGAAAAATGATAGCTACCATCTTTTTAAAATGAGAAAAGGTGTCAATTGTTATTTGTTTTGATGCTCAAGAGATTTTCAATACCAAAAACAAAATTTGAGAATTATTACAGCATCTATCATTCAACTTTACCTAAATTTTCTGAAGAAAACAGCAACTAACCGTATCATAATACAGTTGACTAAATTATGAATACATCTCTTTCGCACACAATACGCCCAATACTTGGACACTTGGAATACTTTATCTTTTCTTTTCTTTTCTTTTTTTAATAATCCTTATATTCTTCCCTGTAGGAAGACAAATTGCACCCACTGTAAAGTCTAAACAGCAACCAGGACTTCAAATTTTATAATCTCTAAAAATTCATCATAAATTGATGGGACACAAAATATATTGCCTGGAACACAAGAAAACATATGCGAGAAACAACTCAACCCTATATTGACACTACAAGCAACAACTAACCTTCGTCTATGTACCGCTCAGATTGTTTCATAAGTTCACCAATGAAGATCACAGTAGAAGTTGTGCCATCTCCACTTATGTCATCTTGCGCAACAGCAGTCCTAGCAATCATAATTGCTGTTGGGTTTTGGATTTGCTGTAGTCATAAATCAAACAATATGATGAATATTCCAAAGAATTCAAAATTGTGCAAATTTTAGCAGACAGCAAGAATTTAAAATTTAGCAGCTTTGGCATGCTTATTAGAGGTCAAAATAGGGTGGAATAGGGTGTAACTAATCCTTTTCTTTTGGAAATTCTCAGGACTTGTTCTGAAAAAGGACAACTTTCACTCTTTTCCAATGTTTAGACCTGTGCCAATAACAACTGTGGCCAGCAGTCCTCAAACTTTACGATTACATTATTACATAGTCTCAACTGTCGAGGAAAATCCAAAAACCCAGGTCCTTCATTCCAGCCCAAATAAAAAAAAATTAATCTTGTCTGGTAATTAATAAGAAGTCTCGTATTTAATCAAAAGGAATGGCTCAAATTCAAACTCGAAGCTCTATTCAAATATTCAAAACTACCACTCTCTGAAGCTCCATGTGCTCCAATAATGAACAGAGTCACAAGATACATAACGCTAAACAAAATTATTTAACAACTTCATACACAACTATATGAAGTAACCCAGTTTTTCTTACACCTTTTCATTTGAAACCGACAAAAAGTTTGAGCATACAGTATATTTCATCATCCCCTTATTGATAGATGGAACCAATGAAAGATTGGAGTGAATCAACTGAAAAAAAAAAAAAAAAATCAAACTAAATGAAATACCTACCATTTCTTTCAAGAGAGTATTCCCATCCTTAGTGAGCTTAATATCACCAGCCCCACCAACAAGCCTGACTCAAAATAAAAAACACGCAGACACAGAGTGAGTAATAGAACAAGCAGAAGAGAGGGGAAAAAAAAAAGGTATCAGAGAGAAGCAACACATCCGTAAATGGAAGCTTACATTTTGATGGTGCCCTTGGGACCGAGGTTTGTTTTAAGGACATCTTGCAAGCCCTTGGCGGCATTGATGTTCATGTGCAATGCCGCCGATTTGTTCAGAACTTCGGCATTAGGGTTCAGAACTCGCAGGGACATGTTTCCAGCACAGACCAAGTAACAGAGAGAGTGAAAGAAAACAGGGGAGTTGAAAGAGAAGCAACGCAGTGAAAAAGCTTGAAGCCCTCTGAAAGTTGGGACCTTGGAGAGAACTGAAAAGGGCGGGTTTAGGGGCTTTCTGGAATAATTGCTCCGTCTAGCGGTATAGTGAACGGCACGCTAATGTTTTGCGTTTAGTGGAAATTCACAAATATGTACCGTCGTTTCAATAACCCTAATCTCTTTTTTTTTTTTTTTTTTAAATAAGCAATAACCCTAATCCTTTTGTGGAAAGTTGAAAACTTTTTCAGAAAAAGAAAATTCACTGTAGTTTGAAAAGTTATTTATTTAAATCTAGTATTGCAGATTTGGATTTACGGCTATTTATAAATTCAATTTTGCATATTGAAAATTACTAATTAAGTAGTTGAGTTCAAATTTACTAATCATATATATTTATTACTCAATATTTCATGAAATCTAAAGATTGTATAAGTTCTTCAATTACCAATACCATAAGCTGCGTCCAAATTATATTAGCATAACAGAGTTTAGCTCGTTTAGCAAAACAATAACTTCTGAAAGTTATTTTTGGTTTAAATCATGGTTTTGAAAAATTGAAAGTATAGGATTGGTCGAATTGTAAATTAGCCCTAATTCTGATATGATACAATCGAATTGAATCTGAAGCAATTGGCTTATTATGAATAAGTGATAAGTGATAAAATAAACCATTGGTAGCTTATTTTAACACTATACTAAAAAGTTGACAAATTAACAAAATATAATCCAATTAATAAAAATTGAATTGTTTCACTTACGAAGTTTAAATTCAAATCTATTTACCAGTCATCCTTTTTTATGAACAATTTATAAGTATCACTCTAGGTCCTGTTTGGGTAAATTCAATGGCATTGAAACAGTGCATAAATCCTGTTTGGGCAGAACCTGAAATTTTAGTGACATGCCTGAGAGCAAGAACTTCCAATTTCAATCCCAAACAAAGCCATATTAAATAGATAAGTGTGAAAATTACATGACATGGACAAAGTGTGAATTGGTAATACTATGCCAGATTTGGAATTTAAATGAAGAAACTAATTCAGCCATAAGTGTAGTGTAGCAATTGTATTTCTCAACGTGTTACATCTTTACACATTCTATTGAGAAAGGGCTCTTCCTCCACAGAGATATGTAGATAAGTATATTCCTGTCCTCTTTGTCTTTCTTTGCGCTTGTTATGTCCATAACTTCAAATTTTCCTTCCTCAAGTTCCTGTTAGAAACACAAGGATTGAATAAAATTGGCTCTTATTAGCTATGTGCACTGCCCAAGAGCAACATCATGATTGAGAAAACGAAGCGCATTCAAAATCATCAACATGCCTTTCAATATACTAGAGAATTGCTGCCTTATAGTCCTATCCAGCTTAAATCTAGATCAGTCAGTATCGAATACCAGATGGTTTTTACCAAAAGTATACTATAGCATAATAATTCCATTTATTTCTTTATGGGGGAAGGAGACATAGTTTGGCAATTGGTAATCAAAATAAAAGGGTGATAAATTTTACTAGTTTCTTGGTGTCAAGTCATGGCAGAACAGTAAACCTTATAGACGCTACACAAGCAAAATATTTTTCAGTCAACACAGCATTACAAACCAAAAAAAAAAATACTTACCATAATTTTGGTGCACCTTTGAGAAATTGTAAATGGCTTTTATTAAGGAACCGTATCTCATGGAGTTCAATGATCCCATATGTCTGAAACATATTGGCCATGAGTTATTCAAAGGGGAAAAAAGTGAAACACATGCAGCAAAGAAGTTTTTCTTAGTATCCGCATACAAACTATGCAATATATAAATGTGCATTTTGACATTTAGGTTTGGTGGTTTTTCAACGGTTACTTGAATAATAACATATTACTTACGACCCTTATGATACATCTTCATTACAAATAAACCTGTAAAATTTTGTCCAAGTAAAGATAGATTATAAATAACAACAACCTAAATTTTATGTCCAAGTCCAATTTGAATCATACACTTATTGCCAAACAATATATGTTTTTAAATTAAAAAACAACACTAAACATTGGATTGAAGTATCCTAGGTATAATTGCACTTCCCAAGTATCATCCAGTTAATCTAAGCAGTGATACAAATTGATAGCATGGCACAGGCCCTCTGCATAGATCATGTCATAAGAGAGAAAAAGAACTTACACAATCTCTGTGTACCGAATTCTCCAAGTAGGAAAACCAAGGTGGCACCTCACAGGTCCATAAACCAATAAAAGATCAGGCTCAGGTCCTCTGCTGCCTGACAATTGAACAAGATAGTTATTAATTGGCTAAGCGCTAATTTGCACAAGGGTGCCAACTCCATACACCACTAGAAGGTCTAGAAGGAAAACAGACCAATATTTTGCAGTGCCTCGGTCAAGTGAGGTTCTTCTAGTCCTCCAACCACGCTATGTTGTTTCATGTTGTCCATGAAAATCAAGTTAGCTGCTTTGGTTATGGCCTCCTTCCCATCCGTGTAAGAAGCAAATTCCAAAGACGTGTTATCTGGATCATGGAGTGTGTCAGTTTCATTGGATTCCTGCACAAGGTTTGAGCTAGGTCAGATCATATAAGTGATTAAATAGCAGTTCTCATTGGAGGCTTGACAATGATTGCCACTCACTGACTCATCCAATTTAAATCTTCTATAAATTAAATTAAATTTGAGATACGAGTTTCTCAGATAATAAGTCAATGGACACATAGGTGTACTTTTATATCCACATCAATAATATTTTAAAATGATGCATTTATGAATGCTGTATGAGAGTTGTCATTATCAAACTTCCACAGATCAGAAAGAAATTGGAAACCAGACAAATTGTATTTTATAAATCTCTGATGTAAAACCAATCCAATTTAATCTAGGGGAAGTCATCTACCAAGATTTAAATAAAGGTAGGTGTATTCTCCTAATCCCTACATCCTTGCACAAAACAAAGTCCAACTCCCACAATATGATAGAATTGGTGAATTTCTGAATTAGATGATTAAGATAGAAAGAGTATAAGATGCACTAAATGCAAGTGAATTCATAAACTATTGAATTGAAATTTATCAGTATAACGTTATGAAAGAATGTATATGATACCTTAAAGATATTTGCATTCTTCAATTTCTGCAGTATGGCATCCTTAGACTTCTTCAAGACCCCTGGAAATAAGGGTTGAAGAAGGAAAAAAAAAAAAAATCATTATATGGTAACAATAAAAAAATAAAATAAAATTAGGATTACTGATTCTCCAACTCATTTATACCATCCATATCATAGAGGCATACATTCTTTACACCAATAGTATTCAGCCACTGCAAAAGCTCAACAACTTTTGAAATCTGATGAGCATCTTCACTTTCTATCACCACAGCAAGGTACTTAAGCTTCCCCAAATGAAGAGACTTATATCTCTTTAATACTCCACCCGAGATGAGACAGCTTTCAAACATATTACCCATGGCTTTTGTGAAGTACCATATACTGATAACAATATGTAGAAGGTGCCATAGTAGTTGAAGCCCACAATTACCAACTTGTACAAGCCTTGAAACATACAGTGAACATTTAAATTTTAGATTTAAAGGAAAAGCATGGATTTAGCTGCACAGACAAATCAGTTTTATAGCATGTCATTGCATTTTCATATTACCTGGACATTATTCTTCAGACTCATCACATTAACAATATGGATCAAAATTTAAACGTGAGAAGCACCTGACATACTTAATACCATATTTCTTGAATCAGCAAGACATGGTTGGCACCAGGCCTTCCATTATATGACCTTGTTACAAGTACATAATTTATCAAAAACAGGAGGATGACATGGAAGCAGCTTACAAATTTTCAGGATAACATCGAAAAGAAATACAAAGATAATATGACTAAACCAAAAGTTCCTTATAAGGCTAAACTGCAATATCAAGTGATTTATAACACCTAGAAACATACTTCACCATTTCAAATTTAATTAGCTAATAGCCAAGATATAATACCTTAATTTTACCATGCTTTGACAAGGAAATCTTCCTTGCAAAAAGTATTTGGAAGTATGTGTTTCTACAAGAGTTATTTCCTTGCTGCCACTCCTCCTTTTTCTGCTTCTGCTTCTGAAAATGGTAAGGAGATGTTAGGTGGTCCCCATTAAAGGAATTTAAGAAATCTAAGTTCAACATAAAGAGATTTTCTGTGAAAATTCATAGAGTCCTCTGCGGTTTGGAATTTCTTTGTTTGCCTAGCAAAATTGATAATTTTACACTAAAGGATGGTGGAAATAGAAAGGAAGAAATCAAATATCAACAAAATTATTCTCAGAAGTAACAATCATACTAAGAGAACGGGTAGCCTTCTGATAGAAAGGGCACCGAAGTATTTACAGAGTATAAATCCCATCAAATATTTTCATGAAATTTACAGGTTCATGATTGAATTAGGTCAGAACTGACACATATAGAAATTCCAAATGGGATTTGAGATAATCAAGTGCACAAGAGAAAAATCAAACGATTTGAATTTCGGGGCTATCAAACTGTAAGACACTGAATAGCCCACAAGGAACAAACATTGGAAGGCGAAAAAAAAAAAAAAAAAATTCACCAGCGGCAAAAGTTGTAAACATGATCAAAGGTAACGTAAGAGTTGAAATTGGAATGATTTAACAACTAATGATATAAGATATGATGAAATTTCTGCTTTTGTGAAGCAAAAGCAATATGAATCCAAATTAAGCCTCTGTGAATGTCTTTATCCTTTTCACCCAAAACCCAATACATGTGGAAGATAAGACACAGCAAAAACTTCCCAGAATCAACCAACAGAGGAGCAATCGAAGAACATGGCTGTCACAATTAAATGGCCCCAATCATTCAAACCAAGTCAACATGAAATCATTAAAACGAGAGTCACAAGATTCATACACCACATAAACGCGTGAGTAAAATCACCAAGAATTCCCACATTCCCTTTCATTCTTTTCTAACCAAAGTAATAGAGCAGTGAAAGTATAAATAAATCCCAAATCACAACTGCACAGCAGCAGAACATGAAACGAGCTTCAAACCAGAATGGAATCATGAAACAGAGGCAAAATGAATGCAACAACCATGAAATCCAGTGAAATAAATGCATCTAAATTGACACAAACCTGTAGTAATGACTCACAAACAGATTCTAGACTATCAGAACTACAGACATACCCGTATTAGTAATCAAACTAAGAACCAGAGTGAGCAAACTCAATGAGAGACCAATGAATCATGATTTCCAGTTTTTCTTCAAGCCAATGAAAAATAAATTTCACCAGGGACTTTATATGGTTCAAACAAAGATTTCATCAAACAATTCACGGTAAAACCACTCAACCCCATAACAAATAACCAGAATATCAAACGCAGAGAACTCAATTATTGCCAACACTTCATGAAATCAAATACCCGTTTGGAATCCTCCATCTCAGTTTCACAGACTGCCAAATCACTCACCAATAACTATATGCATCCGAAACATGGAAGTAGAGACAAGAATTTCAAAACCATGGGTATCTCACAATTCAGATTACAGAGATAGAAAATCAGTACCTGAATTTGAGCACCTTCAATCCACAAATTTTACAGAGCTCTGCGAAAACTCAAAAGCTTCACTCCAATTTCTACAACCACAGTTGGCAAACCCGGGTACCTCAGAGTAGAATCGAAGCTGAAAACCCCAGAAGCTATTCCTATTGCGTTTTCTCTCTTACTCTATCCTTCGATCTCTCGATTTTTCCTTGTTTTGCTCTCTGTCGTTGTTCTCTTCCGCTCTTTCTTTTATCTCCCTCAACCCCAAGAATATCTATTACTCTCTATATTTCCTTCCCTTCGATTCCTCTCGCTCTCTCTGCCCTTTCAATCTGCTTGTGTTCTCACTCTCCCACTATCACTTTCCAGCCTTTCTCTATTTCTTTCACTTCCACTCCCCCCAAATCCGCGTCGCTCTCAGCCACCTCCCTCTGCTGTCCTTTCCTTTCACGCCTTTGCCTCCTGTTCGCTGCTCCACCTCCACTGCTGTCCTTTGTTTTCCCTTCTTTTCCTTTTTCTTTTCTCCTTCGTTCCCCTCTGTGCGCTCCTCTTTTCTTTTCATGCTCACGCTCTGTCCTTTTTCTTTTCTTCTTTCTTTTTTTTTTTTTTTTGAAAAAGCATATATATAAAAGAAAATTAGATTAAATAAAATAAAAATAATAAAATAAAATAAAAATCTGGACAAACAAATTAGAGCAGACAGTGAGAAAAAATAGAGTAGCAATCGAAAAACATGCAGTCAACAAACCCAGTTGAAGCTCGTCGATGTTACCCGAAGAAAAAAGATACCGGAGAGTAGTGAGAAGAAGAGTGTCGACGTTAAGTGAGCGTCTCAGCATTGGGAAGTAACTTTTCTATTCATCGAGACGGCAACAGACAAGGAAAGGAGGATGGAAGCGGGATTGTACGTTTAGAAAGCTTCTCCTGCTATTGCTTATAATCACTCTTCTGCATCTTTTACTTGTTCATTTAGCAATTTTGTTCGTAATATAGAAATATGAATCTCAAAATTATAAAATTTAAACACATATTTTCAATTATGTGATTAATTGTTGTGACATGCATGTTGGTTATAGAAAATCGAAGGGAGATAAAATAAAGATTTAAAAGCCTAATATGTTTCATAGTGTGGATTAATGAGGTAGCAATATTATATTTAGCGACAAAGGGTATTTTCATTATCAATAACCATAAAATTCACTTATGTAAAAAAAAAAAAAAAATTGAATCACTAATTTAGACATTATGACAAACTCATAATTATTAAAATGTAAATAAAATCTTATATACTCTTTTGAAAATGAAATTAATTCTTATTTAATAAAAAAATAATTCTAATAAATCTTTTCAACAAAGGTAACTACAAAATATAAACATCTTTGATTTAGAACTACATTTGTATTAATTTTGCTTCTGAGAAGCCTTAGTTGTTGGTTATGCAAGAACATTATATGACATGATTATGTGGTTATACATTAGAGAACATGAAGTTCCGTTTTTGTTTGCTTTTCCTTTTACTTACGTTCCAAAAAAATTGGAATATGTGCAACAACCTTTAGAAGCTCCGTGTTCGCCCTAATGCTGCTTGGAAAGTTTGCAATTGAAATGAATTTCTTCATGTTTGGTTGATCATGTTCAGAACATCGGTTACATCTAAATCATTTGATAGAATGTATGAGGTACACATATGATGAATGATAAATAACTCAAATCAAAATATGCTGATTATGTTCATGATAAGAACATGAGCAACTTCAAATCCATATGCAATGACAGCATCAAAGTTTTATCATAAAAATTTGAGTAATGTTATATGTATAACTCTTTGTGCACACTCATTTTTTATATTTATTTTTTCATTTTTGCACATTTCTTACTTTTATCTCTCAGTGCACATAAACATGTCCATAAATAAGTGTGCAATTTCTATTTCCCTAAAAATTTAGGACTGAAAAACCAAAGAGACTTGATTCTGACAATTCAGAATCCACAGTGGCTGAGACACCGAATTCATTGTTGATTTATCTCACAAATTTACAAGCTTGACTGGGAAATCAAGAACCACATCTCAAATTCAATGACCTATCCTAACAGTTCTATACAATGAACAAACAAGCACGTCAATCTAAAAGGACAAGCAAACCAGACTCCGAGTTACTAGCCTGTGATAATCATAAATAGTTAATAGAGTTGGCCAGACATTTAAAAAAAATAAAAATTCTTCACTTTCATAAAATTTGATTAAATATCAGACAGAAAGCAATAAGCAAGAGCTGAACTTAAACAACTTCCACTAACACAGAGATAGAGAGAGGCAGGGAGGGAGAAAAGGGAGAGGCAAATAGGGAATATGTCAAATTCTAGAATGAAATTATCAACTGTCAGCCAAAAGACAGTTAAAGCAAAATTCTCTAACGCTTTGGTAAACTGACTATTCTCTGAAGGTAAAATGAATTAAAATGCCATGCAAAGGCAAAGTTCAACAAACCTTGGAGTAATTTTAAACAGAACTTTCATCAACAAACCTTGGAGTAATTTTAAACAGAACTTTCATTAATAAAGCCTTCCTTGCGGCCTTCAAAGCCAGGCCGTGGCTGCCGCAAAAGCTTTTTCTCTCTCTTTTCAATTTTGCGCATTTTCTTCTGACGAATCTTCTCAGCTATATTTTCTGACCTTTTTTGTTGTTTCCCTGCTTTCATTTGATTTGTGGTCTCAATTCTCTCCTTCCATTTCCCTGCATTTTTCTGGCGCCTCTTATTCTCCTTCTGTATGCTTTTCTGTAGAAGTTTTGGATCATCATGCACCTTGATTCCTGCTGCCCTATTCATTGCTGTTGTCCATGAATGCTTCTTTGCAATCGCTTCACCCTTCTCAGGATCTTTCTTTGCTTCTTCTAGTTTCTTTGCCCTTTCAAGCTCCTTACTCTTTGAAAACTTTTTCTTTTTCTTCCCTTGCCTGTCCTCATTATCAAGTTTGATATGACCAAACACGAGATCTTTTGAAGCCTCAGAAGCATCTTTCGTCACTTTCCCAGCTGACTCGCCTGGTGCAGGTTTACTTTCTTCACTTCCATTGTCTCTCTTACGTTTCTTATTCTGAATTCCTCTCTTAACATTTCTGTCATCTCTCTTCTTTGGATTATCTGAATTTCCACAGTTTCTACTAGCCCTAAACTCTTCAATTTTGCGATGAAGCCTTTGACGAAGTTCTTCATATGTCACAGATTGATCATTTTCTTCTAGACCGGGGCCAATGGTTTCATTACCCCTTTGTCATCGTCATCACTCTCATTCAAATTTTCTTTTCCCACTTTTTGCTTCAGTAGGTCAAGTGTTGTTGCACCAGACTTATCTGGGTCCAAACGATCTCTTCGACTTTTCTTAATATTTTCCTTTGTTTCCTTCTTCGCAGCAGCTTTCTCAGCCTTGCTGAGACCCTGAAACCAAGGTTTCTCTGTATCATCAACTGGTAGATAGAATCTGGCAGGGATGAGTTCAATTAACTTGTCAAAGAAAAGGGCATGCTGATGAATGATAGACTTCAAATCTTCAGGAGCAGCAGTCTCTGCGATGGACTTTTGCTTTTTCTTCTTCATCTGCAAGGTTGCAAAGAGAAAAACGAGTTTGAATCAGTATATAATTTAGTTGCATAACAGCTTCTTCACTCAAATATCACTTCTAGAACTGCAACTGCAAGAAGGGATTAAAGAAAACAAATAGCAAGCAAGTGACAAGTTTTTTTCTCTATTAATTTTACTTAAAAGTATAAGATACAGTCAATAAATCCTCGCCTCTATCACCTTTCTTCCTTTTCCCAAGTTCTCCATCCATTGTTTCTCGAAACTTTCATTGTTTTAGAAATTTGAATAGAAATTTCTTTGTTCGAAGCTCTTTTGGTTTTGCTAAACTCTTTTTACCTGCCCTCCAACATAGACAAAAGGTTTGGAATATGATACTCCTTGTAAGGGGTACAGATAATTTCAATTATCAATTGTTCTTGTAGTATACAACTGGTGGTATCAAATAGCAGGCCATAGGATTCAAGTAGTTGGAAAAGTAAGGATTTTTTTCAGACTGACAATAAGGATGCTGCAATATAGACCCACCCAGATAACAACAGTATTCCTTGATCCAACGAGACCAAATAATGATAAATAACAAAACCAGATCCAACCAAAATATCTAAGCAACATATTGAATCAACCAAAATACCTACGTACAGAATAATCAACCAAAATCACCAAAAGAGAAGAAAAATTTACAGAGGAATAAATCAGAATCAAAGAATAAACCATAATCATACAAAGATGTCACACACAGAATCCCTGAGTTTTGTGTCCACAAATGCATAGCTGAGAGCAAAGAATCATGAGATATATGAAGCATGAAGTAAAAATCAAAAGGGACTATTGATGGAGAGCCTAGAAGTGCAAATTTAGCTGCTTCTCTCCCTATTTCTCATGGGTGAGAGTTTGCAACAGGGTAAATTGGCAAAATCATAAATGAATATGGAAGAATGGGGGAGACCCATGATACAATCTCCACCGTTTGCAGCTGTAGCTTGCAGGCTTCCTAGTGTTTGAAACGATTGGAATGCATAGAAATTATACATTTTCGACGGATTGGCAGAACATGGTGGAATTCTAACCAGTGCTCAAATCAAGACACCATTTTTCAGATTATCTCAATTTATTTCCGTGTTTTTCCAGGAATCAAATTTATACTACTAAAGGTTTCTATCCATTAATCAAACTTCAAATTCATAAAAAATGGACAAAAGGAATCATGACGTGATAAAAAGATTCAATCAGGAGTCTAAATCGCTAGAATCATCAACTTGGGATTTGAAGACCAAAATTGCAAAACAATGAAATTTGGGGGGGGGGGGGGGGAAAGAGCTTACCTTTCAGTAGAGGGCGTTAATAGAATAGAGAAGAAATCCTGTTGATCAAGTCTGCGTTGTTCCGAGTTTCGGATTCACTGGTCGAGAGAGTTTGGGGCGGCGAGTTTAGAAATAGAGGGCTCTGAGAACGATTAAGCTTTGGTTTTGGCTAGTTTGAGGCGGGCCTAGGGTTAGCGATGTACTGCGGCATCGTTGTGGCGCAGTGAACAAAAGTTTTGTTTTTTGGAAAGTATTGAGGCTTATTAAATTTTTGAAAAGGTTGGTGGTGATTATTTTTATTTAATTTTTTATACGATATTATTTTAATTTATTAATTCGAAAATTTTCATATATTTCTCAAAATAGAAATATTGTCAAATTTAATTAGTAAATAATTATTCTATTTTTGTTTTAAGTGGGTAAGACCCTAGAGAAAAATAAAATACCAGCCTAATAATAAATAAATATTAGGGACAAAAAATAAAACTACAATTAGTTAAATTTATTTGATTTAAAATACAATAGAAGTAACATATTAATTTTTTTTGTCAACTTAGGTTGATTTAGCTGATAAAATTTGAAATATTTTATTTTTAAGGAATAAATCTGAATTTCATTGTTAGCTCTGAAGGGTGATGTAGCTTAACAATCCCAAATGATGAGTGTAGCATCTCTACACTCTCTAAGGGTGATGTGGCTTAACAGTCCCATTCAGATGCGTTAATTTTCTAATTTCACTTGTAACTTAGCAATATTTAACTTAATTCATAGTTATTTCTTTTTATAAAAAAATTAGTGTAATTTCAATAGTGGATCAAAAATTAAAACTTTTTTCATTTGTATAAAATATTTTAGTCTCAGAAGGTTTGATTTTTCTATGCTTCTCACAGAACATATAATTATTTTAAAATTTAATAATAATAAAAAAATGTATTAAATTTTTTATTATACCATTCTTACATTAAAATAAGAAAACATGTCAAATTCTATATTTTGTCATTCTTATATTAAAACAAACACGGTTTCGTGGGGCAGTCATATAATAAATAATATAACTTAGATTAATCACTGTTTCATAGGATAAGGTTTGAAACAGAAATTCTGTCCCAATGCTATTTACACAATTCTTTTGTGTAAAAACAGTTGTAAACAATGATATACTCTTTGTAAAAAGTAGAACTTTAGACGCAACAAGGAAGAGACTTGGCACAGTGACACCTCCTCTTACTTAAAAAGGTTGGTCCTTTCACCTTACTGCGATAAGGTCTATGCTCCATTAGCACACTTAGACTGTTGTCCAAAAATGAAAATGTAATTCTCATGAGAGCAGAAACAAGTCTTTTTCTTTGGGGTCAAAGTCAAATGGAAAGCTAGAACCCACCATAGTGATATTCAACCTTTCCCCCCTTTCACTTCTGTGGCTGTCATTTCCCTATTGCTGCACAAATGAATGGAGATGGTCAAAAAGGAGGAGAAGAAAGAAGAGAATAAATTAAAGAATAAAGATAGCAACCCTTTCTTTGGCAGGCTCCCATGGATTTGAGGTTTGGAAGAATCTTGACTTTACTGACATGAAAATTCTGTGAGGGGCAACAGCACCCATAGTGATAACTCAGTGCAGTGGATCATGAACTTGCAGGATGTTAAAAATTCTGGTATAAAATCTTTTACATGGGACCTACTGAATATTGAAGCCTTTTCAAATCAGGCTTGTTTTAGTCTTGTGCTAAAACAATCACCCAAACATTAGTAGTAAATTAGATTAGCTGAATTTATGTTTTTAAAATACACAGCATATGTTAGCAAAGGACACAAGTCAAAAAATGAAATGTTACCAAAGGACACGTCTCAATAAATGGAGAGGGTGCTCATATTAGAAAAGAAATCTTTCATATGGGACATGTTTGAAAAGCCCCATATTCTTTTAATGTATAGATAGATTAATGTATGATAGATAAAACAATTATCCAAAAGAGCCTTAATATTTAAAATAGATTAGTTTTGAACCTGTGTTTTTAAAAAATACAGTTCATGTTAGCAAAAAACGCATGTCAACAAGTGAAATGTTATCAAAGGATACATGCTAATAAACGAGGAGGTGCTCGTGTTAGAAAACCCCCCATTCTTTAATGTATAGATGATTTTCTTTTATAGCTCACCAATAGAAATGCATTGTTTGAATCTAGGGATAACTTGTAACTTTGTAGTTAAGTCGCTGGTAGCTAATACCATCCCCTTCACCAAAAAAAAGAATCTGTCATTTTCTTGCTCCATTCCTTCTTTTTTTATGTATTTCTTGTGTTAGCCGTCTTCCATTGTTTCCTTTTAGGGACCAATGTTTCCAGAAACAATGGTCCTTATTCTTCCCTAAAAGGAAATATGGAGGATATAAAGACCATTGTTTCATGACCTTCCAGAAAGTCCAAGGGGCAATGTATATGGCCAAGTGCATAGGAAGTAAACCAGTAACTTGGCAAAGGGAATTGTTTCATTTCCAGATAAGAATTTTTTACTAAACTCTACTGTT
The DNA here is from genome assembly GCA_022379115.2 of Bauhinia variegata. Taxonomy (NCBI): domain Eukaryota; kingdom Viridiplantae; phylum Streptophyta; class Magnoliopsida; order Fabales; family Fabaceae; genus Bauhinia; species Bauhinia variegata. The sequence goes on along the minus strand of CM039428.1, from coordinate 16,655,041 downwards.
GAGCACTCGTTTCTCTTTCAATAAGCTGGCATATATGCAAAACCATATCAGAACTTCTTGGTAGTCTAGGTGGGATTTGCTTAAGGATGTAGAATCCTTATCCTTGCTGATTGCTCAGAGCACTTAAATTTTTTAACTCAATATGTTAATCAATTGATTCATTTCCATGAAATATTATTTAGAAACAGAGAAAGTAACAAAAGGAATATGAGGGACGGCAACTTTATATAGTCGTCAGCAGTTGAAAACCAAGAGAGGGTGAACTGTTGAAAGGTTGAAGAAAGGTTCATGTGCAAGTACAAAGAACAAATCCAACCCAAATTTATTCACATAAGCTTGATCTCTCTTCCTCACTTAACAAGTTAGGGGTGTGAAAAGAAAAAAATGATCATAGAGAACTAGGAAGCATTTTATGAAGAGATATGGAATATTCAAAGGATAAAGTTGACTGGTCATGCATGTACTTCGAATTAGAGGAATATCTTTTTTCAATCTATGCATTCAGGTAAATAGCTTGTGTCTTTATCAACTTCTGACATAAAACCACTAGCCTAAACTTGTGGGGTTTGGACAACTGGCTAATCTACATTGTTCCACTAACTCGCAAATGGTTGGTATCCTATAATTGTTTTCCCAATTGATGTCGTCAGAGAAATCAGATAAGAAAAAAGAAAATACTAAATGGGAGTCTAGTGGGAGGATATGATATGACTAAGAGTGCTTACCATTAGGCGAAAAGTTTAAGCTATTAGCAAGGACATAACTCTTGATATATAACACCCTGCATCAGACACGGGCCATTCCCTAAACCCTATTTAAGCTATTGGGCATGGGTGCCACCAGGTTAAACTCGACCCACATGCCCAGCACCTTCGCCACCCATTCGCTAGCCAAGAAGCAGCGTATGCTAACTTTCCTGTTTTACTTCACTGTGTGAATTCAGAAATAGAAACAGATAAGACATGCCTATATTTCCTCCTTATATATAGAAGAAGTCTCACAATTTATATGTAGGATCATATGATTCTTTGGCATCTAAAGCTAGTAGCAGCACCACAAATTGCAGGACATGCTTATTAAGAAAGTAACTTGTGACGTGCTGCATTCTTATCCATCAGGTAAGAATAAGTCTTATCATGAAGGCTCGCTCACTCAATCAGATTCCTCTCTCTATTCATTTCAAACTGAATTTCCAGTATGCATTAAGAGTACGGCTTATTTAATCGATGGAATAACTTCAGTAATAGGAAAAGAGTCTGGATTCTGAATATAATATAAATAAACAAGAGGGTTTAGGTATTAAGATTTTCCAACCTCATCAGTAGATTCTTCATGACAGTCGGCATATACTGAATGAGCCTGGCCACTTGTCCCATAGAAGTGTAGGGGGAATGGTCCTTGCAACTTGAAGCTTTCTCAGTGGCCTAGTTTTTATTCTCTATAAAAGGAGCATGGCAAGAGCACCCAGTTAGACATACATCAGAAAAACAACTTCCATATATTCCAGTTAGAGAGAGTCAGAAGAATGGCTGCAATTTCACTTAGGCATAACCCATATGCAAACAATGCTTACCAGCAGCAAGGGGTCATCATAGAAGAAATTGCAGGCCTCATTAGAGTTCACAGAGGTGGACATGTTGAAAGGCCTCCAATTGTGCCACAAGTCTCCTGCACAATTGCAGCAGAACAGGGTATAACTGCCAGGGATGTTATAATCAACAAAGAGATCAATTTATGGGCACGTGTATATGTGCTAACTAGCTGTCAAGGCAAGCTTCCTCTTCTTGTTTACTTCCATGGTGGTGGGTTTTGTGTTGGCTCTGCTGCTTGGAGCTGCTACCATGAATTCCTGACCAATCTTGCTTCTAAAGTAAACTGTGTGATTATCTCCTTGAACTACCATTTAGCGCCTGAAAACCGTCTTCCAGCTGCCTATGATGACGGATTCAACACCCTCATGTGGGTAAAACATGAAGCTCTAAATGGTTCCAGTGGGCAAAATTGGTGGTTGAGTCAATGCAACCTATCTAGCCTGTTTCTGGTTGGTGATAGTGCAGGGGCCAACATCGCCTTCAACGTGGTCACACGCATTACATCAAACACCTCATATGCACCCACAATTCTAAATCCATTATCTCTCAAGGGACTCATTCTGATCCAGCCATTCTTTGGAGGAGAAGAAAGAACAATCTCTGAGAAGCACTCCAAACAACCACCCGATTCAGCACTAACTGTATCAGCTTCAGACACATATTGGCGCTTAGCCCTTCCACTTGGGGCTACCCGTGACCACCAATATTGCAACCCACAAGCATATGGCATGGCCAAGTTGAAAGATTTGAACTTTCCAGCCATTATGGTATGTGTTTCAGAAAAAGACATATTGAAAGACAGGAACTTGGAGTTCTCAAACACTTTGGCTAAAGCAGGGAAAAGGGTTGAGACAGTTATGTACAGAGGTGTAGGCCATGCATTCCAGGTTCTGCAAAATTGTCAACTTTCCCAACAAAGGACAGAAATGATATCTCATATCAAGACATTCCTCAACCAATAAAAACTTTACTGTGTAACTTATATATTGCTCTATTTTTCTATCATAGTTTGATCTTCAACTGGAAAAAGATAGTCACTGTTACAGAAGGTAGTACCTATATTCTCCTTGCATGGTCTGTGCAGATGTCTAGTAGCTTATGTGTAAAATTTATATCTTAGAGGATAGGCATTTAAGTAATTGTCACATGTGATGTAAGGCTGTTTCAAATTACAAGGTTTTAGAAATATATATTATTTTTTCTTATATTTACCTTTTTATAATTATTCGCTATTTTTAATTATAAAATTTTGATTAATGTAAAATTTAATTTTTAAATAAGAGCAAAGTTAAAATGTTATGATAATTTTTTAAATATTAATATATTAACTAATTTTAATAAAAATTTTAAACTGATTAGATTAAAAGGAATTTATAAAAAGAACTAAAGGATTATAACTTTTTCTTTATCTTAACAAAATTCATCATCATCGTAACTTTAAAAGTGGACTTTCAATTCTAATTTGATAACCATCTTCATAGTCTAACCACATGTTAGGCAAGAAAACTCGTGAATTAATGTATATCATCACTTTCCCAAAGTCTTATTTTTCATTTGAATTCATTCATGGGTATTTTTTTTTTTTGGTAAATCATTCATGGACATTTTTGAAAAATTTAAATTGAAACTTTTGCTCTTCTCCCTCTATCTTCAATTAAACTGCAGAAGATCAATTTCAAAAGAAGGGTCGAACAAAAGATGTAGTACCTTGCTAATATTAGTCGACTATTCTACATGTATTTTGAAAATTCCTTTTTTTTTTTTTTTTGGTGTAAAATCATGTGAAAGGTGTATATAGATTATTTAAACTACAAAAATAATTGGTTCTTACAAAATTTGAGTAGGTCTAGTTGAACTAAAATAATACTAAGTATCAAGTGTACAAGAAAGTTATGATAACCAAGATTAATGGCCGATTATATTCCTTACTCGTAGAACAAATAGCTTCCAAGAGTTAGAAACTTGATAATTCAAACAAACAACCCAAATAAGGAAGATCTTGCATGCATGATAAAAGAAACGTCAAGCCACGAGAATGGATGATGCATCTTTGTGATGTCTTAGATTAATAATTTGACAATACGACACCGTTGCTTGTAATAATAATAATAATAATAACCAAGTGTTCTACCATTCAATTGACAAATGCCTATTCTTCATGCTGTTCAGCAAGTGATTCTAGTTTCTCACTATTGTCTTCACTTTCTACCGTACTATCACCTTTCCCTTTCTTCTGTTCAGCAAGTGATTCTAGTTTCTCACCTTTATCTTCACTTTCTACTGGGCTATCACCATTCCCTTTCTGCTGTTCAGCAAGTGATTCTAGTTTCTCACTATTTTCTGGACTTTCACTGTTCCCTTTCTGCTGGCTATCACTCTTGTTTTCACTTATGTTGTTCTGTCTATCATCTTTGTCAGATTTGCTGCACTGTTCTGTATTTTCGGATTCGGAAGAAGATTGTTTAGGTTCCAGAGGATCTGATAACTCTCTTTTCTGACAATCTGCTACTAAATCCTCCTCACATGATGCTTTAGCTCCTTCATCAGTTTGATGATCACAAGCAGATGGTTCATTGCCTGTAATAGGTGATGCTACCTCTTCTTGAATCCCAGGACTTTGCAGTATTCCCTCCTCCTCTTGGTGCTCTTTATCATGCAACTCTTTAGGATCATCGTCATGTTTGATGTCATGTTCGTTTGTCTTTGATCCGTCAAATGACAGCTGACTCTGTGGAGACATCTCTGCACCAGTGATGTGAGATTCGGTTTCCTCTTCAATAGCATCCAGATTTGCTTCATCGCTGGGCACTTTTCCACTGTTGAGGGGATTGGACAGAGAAGATTCTTGAGATTCGTCATACTTAGAAGTACCTTCCATATCTGACAAGTTTTCAGCCACACTAGGATCTTTGACAGCATTCTCTCCATCTGGTTCATCTACAGCCTCATTTGTAGAGATGGGAAAAGATTGAAAGGTATCCCAATCATCTTCATCGACATCTTCCTCTTCTTCTTCAGGGCTATTCTCATCGGTCTGTGTTGTGGTTGCTGATGGTGCAGAATATCTCTCGACGCTTCCTCCTGCTGGCTTTGGTAATTTGATATCCAAAACTGGTATCTTTAATTCTGCTGGATTGTTATCATTTGTTACAGAAGCTCGGATCACCCCCTGAAAGTACACACCACGTGGTTGCATAATCACAATAAGCAACCGGAGTTCTATTAGCATGAAGTTAAACTATATCCTCGGAAATAAAGAGGAATATGCAATCTCTTATAATGTAATCTCCATCAATCCTTGCTAGATGATAAAATGGAGAAAGGTATCAAGGGTTATTTGTAACTACAAGTACCTACTAAGCTTAAAGGGAAGTTTTATCGATCCACTATATAGCTAGTTATGTCCAATAGAAATGAATGTTGACTTTGAAAGGACAAAAACATAAAATGGGCATAGCAGAAACAAGAATGTTAAAATGGATGTGTGGTTGAATGAGGAGGATAAGATATGAAATGATTGCATATGATGAAAAATTGGCATTGTACCTATTGAGGAGAAGAGGACAAAAAATCAATTAAGATGGTTTGTACATGTGGATAGGAGGCTGCGAGAAGTACCAATGAAGAGAGTTGATCATATGATTTTTTGCCCAGTGACTGAGGGAGGCCAAAAAGGACTTGGTGTAAATTATAAAAAGGGACATTATGGTAAATAATATTTTTCTTAAAATCTAGTTTTTGATAGAGCCCAATAACGTTATGCAATCTATGTAGCCAACCTTAATTAGCAGGATAAAATTTATTATTGTTGTGTAATCTCCATCAGTCTTTGATAGTATACAAATGAATCACCAAGGGGTATGCTAATTAAACAAAATAAAACTTGATTACCAATCCATATAAAATACATCATGGTAACTAGAAAGTACCTGAAGTTGCTGGCGGTGTGAAGGAGGCATTGATACTAAAACATCCCTGAAATGAGCTGCTGAGGAAGGAATTTGAGCAAGACGAGAAACAAGCTTAATAGCTGTGCTTCTTAAATCAGTGTCTTCCTGTTATTTGTGCATGTTTGAAAAGAATGTATTAAAGTAAGAAGACATAAATCCAGATTTAGAAATACCCGGTGACCGGTCATTATATAATACCTTGGAGACTCCACCTTCTGTTGACAAAAATATCTTAACAATGGCCTCCAGAAGTAGGTTCATGAAACCTTTTTGGATGTCATTACCTCTTGACAGGGTTTGCAACAATACCATGAGACTCAAGCACTCACTCGTAATGGTTACAGAATCTCTAGTTATAGGATTCTGCCATCGATAGAAAAGGAAGATAGATGTAAATATTGACTATGCAAAAATGAAATAATAAAAATATGAAATATAGCTAAAATATCAAGATAGAGTAAATGTTGACTGTACCTTCAACATTTTCTGGATCAAGGTAAAAATATCAGCAATAAGCTCCCCAGCAAGAAACATTGAGAAGGAATTATCTTCTATATTTGTGCCCCTTTGCACCAAGCCTTTTAGAACTTGCAAACCAATTACTTTAACCTGTCAAGAAGAAGCTTCTGTCAGTAGTAGCTCTTTTTGGGTAATAACAATGAAATGAATTTTCCTGCATATGTTCATATACCTGCAAATTTGAATCAGTAAGTACAGTTTGGAAGCATCTAATGCAATAACTCAGTATGCTAAAATAAATAGAGTTGCTTTCTTTGCAATCTTCAACAGAGTCAAATTCAAGAGCCAGTTTGGCAATCCATATAATTTGTTCAAGAGAAAAAGCAAGCTTCTTTTGCATTAGTTTGCGTTGATCGATACTTTTAACATCCTGAAGACGAAATCCCTCAATGCAATCCTTAGCTAGAGTAGCAACTACACTTAGCCAGGTTCCAAACATTTCTCTTGAAGCAACAACACTATCTTCCAGCTTAGACTCACCTGCAACACAAAATTGAGAAGAAATTTATTAGAGGCAACGGCTTAAATAGTTATGATGATTCCTCACTTCTAAGGTAGCTTAATTCCTGTTTAAGAATCTGGAGTCTTTCAAGACTTAAATTTGTTCTCTCCACAGAAATATCTTTAATAAAATTAGCTTATGAAAAAGTATTTTCATGAAGGAATTCAAGATTCCTTGACAACAAAGCACCTGAATAGATTAAGAGCAGAAAAGATGCGGAAATAATGAAAAACATAAACAGCTCACAAACAAACGAGGATTACAAGGGAAAAAAAAAATGTTGAAGACGAACCAAACCAATTCCAACTAATAAACCTCACCATTGATGACTCTCTTAAATAAAGGGCTTGTGCCCTTGATCATGTCAATTACTTCTGACAAGGAAACCTCAGATGACGCCTCTCTTATGCACTTATAGCCAACTAAAAGAAGAGCCAAAACCAATGATTTTGATTGCTTCTGCATCTGAAGCAACCACAATATCAGAAAAAATATGAAAAAAAAAAGTTCAAAATTAAATACACTTTGAAGACTCATTGAAATTCTGGATACTGCATAAACACTTCCATCTCAACGAAAATTGTCAAAAATATGGCTCGGATAAAGTAAACCATACAGAAACCTTGATCTCGGCACGGTTCATAAGTGCCTTTATTGTGCTACACAGTGTATAAACGGAATTTTCCTCCCACATTGCATGACCCGATGAAACCGTATCAGTACTGGACAACAAGAAATATCAAAACTATTTAGCAAAGAATGCATTTCATGAAAGCAGTAAATCAAGTAATCAAAAGTATGGTAAAATCTTCAAAGTAAATTAGGTGTACCTCTGAAAAACTTTAAAGAGGTAATGTAAACAATGTTCCATCATTAGATATGAAAATTTTTCAATATTGAAAAATTCTTGGGGGCAATTCTGCACAACCTGATGAAAAATAAAAGAAAAAGAAAAAAGAGATTTGAAAAGCTTAGCATGTGTTAAAAAAAAATAAAACTGCAGCAGCGTATAGCTTATTATTACATTAACATGCTACCCAGAAATTAAATCTGCTTTATCAGGAATTGAGAAATTTGAAGTGTTAGCATAAAGTTAGCTCATAATAGAGACCGAATATTATACAATGTCAAAGGATCCTGAAAATTTCTACAAATTTTTCTAAAATCTACCTGTGATAAAACGGATATTGCAAGACTATTCCATGCATTATTCGTGAATGTGGAATATGAAAGAATCTGCATCAATTAAACATTAAAAAGGTAAGAATTTCACTCATGAAAATTCCATTGAATTTGTATTTAACCATGAGGATAGGAATTATCACGAGTGAAGACTAGCTAGAATAATAAATTGATGTCCTTTTATCATTCAAGTATAAATAAGTAAAAAAGTTAAATGTCATTTTGGGCAATTTGTTATCTTAATAAGATCTAATAGAGAGAATTCGAGCTACTTCAAAAATTTCACCATTGTCTTGGCGATGATTGTCACAGAAAAGCCTGTATGAAATAAAATCTGGCTGTTGTATTCTAATTCAGTTCCACCACAACAATAATTGATTCTTAAATTAGAAGAAATTAGATTAATAATGGATCAACACCTGGAGTAATTCTTCACAAATTTCCATAGTAAGTAATCCCTCCCTAAAAAATGCTTCAGTTGAGAGAAACTGAAACACTAGCAATGCAATTTCACATAGCTTCAAGCCTGAGGAATCCACTTGATCAGTAGGTGACTCCCCGTCATATTTATCTTTAACATAAGCCAGATGTATAATTGGTCTGGAAGGGGCAGGATGTTGTGACTGAAAAAGGCAAAGAAGAGAAAAACCCCACATGAACTGGAAATCTTCCCAGTTAAATTCAACCATCCTATATCCAGATGTTGAGCCATTTTTTGGAGTGTCTCCAAATGAGGCTTTGGGGAACTCATGCCCTTCAAGATTTATAGGAACTGCATCAAGTGCAAGTGCTTGCAAAATTACTGGCCAAGATTCTTCCAAGCACGGCTGCAACTTTGAAAGAACAGTAGGTGATTGAAGTCCATCAAGGAACAAATTCCACTGCAAGAATGAATAAATAAAATGAGAAGGAAACTATGAAGATATCAGCAGTTTTGTATGATCCAAAATTCATCTCCATGATGGGAAAAAAAAAAAAAAACTGCAGTTTCAGGAAAATCTAGTCAGTTCTATACTCATGGTTACCTTCCTCTTGGTACTCAAGCACAAACATAAATAGCTATAATCCTTCAATGTATGGATCCAGTACTTCCCTAGAATACTTGAACTCTTTTGGAACAATGGTAATAGTGCCAGGTACTCATCTGGAACTCCATCTTGGTGCCTCCTCATTAATGCATACGTATAACATTTGAGAGAAGCATGAGCAGCCAGAAGTCTTACTTTGATCTAAAACATCATTTCAAATAAAGACAACAGCTAGATATTAGACTAACTGAAACAAAATGAACTAAAAAGAGGAAATGTTCTGACACTAACATTTTACATGAACGAGTTCATAGAGGTTTAAGCCTACATACCTTACTTGTGGCCCATTCCGCGAATGAAGGATAATAAATGTCATCAAACTCATTCAGTGGGCGTGAAATTAATGAAAATATGCGCTTGACTACTGCTTGATCACCACTAATTATTCCACTTGTCAGCATCTGAGGATTTCCATATATTATTATGTTAAATCATGTATTCAAATCAAGCCCGTGATAAGAAAGAAAAGGAGAGTAAAATGAGCTCTGTGACTTTAGACCTTTGTAGCCAAGTGTAAGCCTGCCTCCAATAAACTAGGACTAGAAGTTGTGTCCAAGGTAGTGCGAATTGCAGATACTAGCTGGGCCTACGTTTAGAACAGCTGCGGTTAATTTAAGTGATCAAAGAATCTCAGAATTGCCATTTGACCATAAACATCAAGCATTAGTCTCAACGTAGTCTTTACAAAAACATTTAGGTATGTGAGTAAATGAAAGTGACCTTTAGTTGACATGAAAAATGGCAAGCTTTCGTGCTGTCATGTATACAATAGTGAGAAAACACATCCTGTAAAATACCTGATACTGTTCCAGTAGAAGATGTCCAGGAAGCTCAGGGTCAGCTACTTTTTCAAACTGTAATTCCAAAATTATATATAAGAATAAACTAACAAGAGAGTGTAGTTGAGAGATACTAAGTACAACTACACAAATTTAAGGAGAGAGCAATAACTGATAAATATTTTCCAGCATGAACTCCATTAATAATTGGATATAACCGATCAAGCTCTTAAAACACTTGATCCAACAGATATGTGCCCGTCCAATTCTTTAAATTTTTTAGTTCTTATCTCTTCAACAAGAATTTCTTCTTTAATCAGAAAGAATAAAAGGAATAGATGATTGTTTATTAAAATAAACATTTGTAGAAACTCTAAGGATAATATTTAGATTTAGTTGTTATTTTTTCTTTTCAGTTTTATTAGGACTCTTAGACTTATACTACTATTAAGACTCTTAGACTTATAGACTTTTACTTCTAGTAGGACTATTAGACTTATATATTGGGTGTAAGTTTCTTTGATTGAATAAGAATAATTTTTCAGTTATTCTACATGGTATCAGAGACCTACTCTGAGCCCTAATCCTCTTCTTCTGTCCGTAGTCCTCTTCCTGGACTACTCTTCACCATGCCTAAACACGGCCTGGCTTCACACTCACACTCATCCTCCTCGGGAGTCATATCCACACCCGAGGCTCATCACTTTGCTCCTTCTATTCCCGATACATCTCACCTTGTCACAAACCACAAACTCCATGGCCATAATTTCCTTCAATGGTCACAATCAGTCTTCATGTACATCTGCGGCAGGGGAAGGATGGACATCTCACAGGCGAAACCATTGCTCCTGAAATAACAGACCCCAAATACCGATCCTGGAAAACAGATGATCACTTGGTTATGTCATGGCTAATCAATTCCATGACCACAGAAGTTGGAGAGAATTTTCTGCTTCATCATACAGCCAAGGACATCTGGGAAGCTGCTCGAGAAACATATTCCAGCACAGAGAACACCTCAGAGCTCCTTGAAATTGAAACTAGGTTATATGACCTAAAACAAGGAGATCTGAGTGTTACTCAATACTTCAATGCTCTCACACGTTGTTGGCTGCAATTAGATCTGTATGAAATTCACCCATGGAAGTGTGCAGAGGACTCCAAACTCCATAAACAAATTGTTGAGCAGAAGCAGACCATCCGATTCCTCCTTGGCCTCAACAAAGATCTAGATGAGGTCAGGGGGAGGATCATGGGAATTAAACCTTTACCTACCACCCGGGAAGCATTTGCAGAGGTCCGGAGAGAGGAGAGCAGAAAGAAACTAATGATGACAGACACTGCCATCAATCATACAGTTGAAGATTCAGCCTTATACACTCAGAATAACAAAGCTGGGAAAGGACACCCATGGTGTGACCATTGTAAAAAGCCTGGGCATGTAAAGACAACTTGCTGGAAGTTACATGGTAAGCCTGCAGATTGGAAACCAGCTAGAAATCGTGCAAATGCTGCTGTCAAAACAGACACCAGTATAGAGGAAAGCCCATTCACCAAAGAACAGATTGACGCACTGCAGAAAATGCTGGGAAAAATCACCAATCCTGGACAAACTACTGCAGAACAACCCACCAGCCTTTTTGCCCATCAAGGTACTCAAACCCATGCTCTTTTTGTCCACACTAATCAATCACAACCATGGATAATTGACTCAGGGGCCTCAAACCATATGACTGGAAACTGCAGCTATCTCACAAATTTCCAGCCTTACTCTAGTCACTCTGGTGTCAAAATTGCTGATGGATCCGTTTCCCCAGTGGCAGGAATTGGATCAGTCCAGTTAACAAAGGATTTTCACCTATCTCATGTTCTTTATGTTCCTAAATTAAACTGCAATTTACTTTCCATTAGTCAACTCACCCGAGACCTCAAGTGTGTTATTAAATTCCATTCAAATCTTTGTGTTTTTCAGGCAGTGGATTCGAGGAAGGTGATTGGCAGTGCTGAAATTCATGAAGGCCTATACTTGCTCAAGGAAGTGAATCTCCCAAGTATACAAACTCACCAATCTATGTTAATTTCCAATTCTGCTTTAAATTCAAATTCTGTTTCAGTTGAGAGTCAAGTCCTATTATGGCATTTTCGCCTTGGTCATCCAAATTTTGCTTATGTTGAGAAATTGTTTCCTCATTTGTTCATCAATAAAAAATCTAATTCTTACCAGTGTGAGATTTGTCAATTAGCAAAACACACTAGGCATGTCTATTCAAGCCTACAATACAAACCTTCACAACCTTTTTCTGTAATTCATAGTGACATTTGGGGACCCTCACGTGTAAAAAACATAAATGGAGCACGATGGTTTGTGACATTCATAGATGACCATACACGAACCACCTAGACCTTCCTTATGAAAGAAAAATCTGAAACAGCCACTATTTTTCAATCCTTTCATACCATGATCTCTACTCAGTTCCAAAGCCCTATTCAGGTTCTAAAAACTGACAATGCTAAGGACTACTTCAATTCCACCCTTGGCCCATATTTATTAAAAAATGGTATCATTCATATAAGTTCTTGTGTCGACACTCCACATCAAAATGGAGTGGCTGAAAGGAAAAATAGACATTTACTTGAGGTAGCCCGTGCCATCATGTTTACAAATCATGTTCCTAAAATTTTTTGGGGGGAAGCCATACTTACAGCCACTTATCTCATAAATAGGATGCCTAGTCGTACTCTTAAATTTCAAACTCCTCGACATGTCCTCACCACTGCATACCCACACATTCACTCTTTTACTTCAGACCTACCTCTTAAAATTTTTGGTTGCTCCTCCTTTGTTCATATCCATCAAAATCACCGTAGCAAACTTGATCCCAAATCCCTCAAATGCATTTTCATTGGTTATTCATCTCATAAAAAGGGCTATAAGTGTTATTCTCCTCTCACTAGAAAAATTTATAACTCCATGGATGTCACCTTCTTTGAGAATCAGCCTTACTTTCCCAAATCTGACATTCAGGGGGAGAATCCTAGGGAATATCAGATTTGGAATCTCCTTCAAGACACTCAAACCAGTCTCACTCCACACCAGTCAATCCCGTTTTCCACACCTGAACCAGAACACCCTACTATTGAAACAGCCCCAGTTTCAACACCTGAAACAGAACACATAACAGAAACAGAACCCATAGTAGCACCACCAGAAACAGAACTCCGTGTCTATAGAAGAAGAAAACCAACCGAGCAAGTAGAGGAAACTGAGAAAAATCAGCACTTCCAATCACAAGAATCAAATCCTACTGCATCCGATGATCATACTGGTATGGATTTCTCCTCTTATGACACTGTGATTCCAATAATTGATGATTTAAATTTACCTATTGCCCAGAGGAAAGGTGTTCGTGGGTGTACAGAACATCCCATTGAGAAATATGTAGCATATGGGAAATTATCACATCCCTACAAGTCCTTTGTCACTAACTTGGATAGCGTGAAGATACCTAACTCTATTCAAGAGGCCCTTATGAGTCCAGCATGGAAAAAGGCAGTTGAAGAAGAGATTCGGGCTTTGGAAAATAACAACACATGGACTCTTACTAAATTACCTCCAGGTAAGAATCCAGTGGGATGTAAATGGATATTCACTGTCAAATACAAAGCTGATGGGAGTATAGAAAGATACAAGGCCAGACTTGTAGCAAGGGGGTTCACTCAATCGTATGGAATTGACTACCAAGAGACCTTTGCACCCGTGGCCAAACTCAACACTGTTAGGGTGCTGCTTTCCCTTGCAGTAAATCAAGATTGGCCATTATACCAACTTGATGTCAAAAATGCCTTCTTAAATGGAGATCTTGAAGAGGAAGTCTACATGACCATACCGCCTGGACTAGAAAACAAGGCAAACCACAAATCAGTTTGCAAATTGAAGAAATCATTGTATGGTTTGAAGCAGTCCCCCCGTGCATGGTTTGGCAGGTTTTCTAAAACTGTTAAGGATAAGGGATATAAGCAGTGCCAGGCTGATCATACACTATTTGTTAAAAGTGTATCTGAAGGTAAGATGGCTGCTCTCATAGTCTATGTAGATGACATAATTTTAACAGGAAATGATTCAGAGGAGATTTCCAACTTGAAAAAATTACTAGCAGCAGAATTTGAGATCAAGGATCTCGGGACACTAAGGTATTTCCTAGGCATGGAGGTGGCTCGGTCAAAGGAAGGGATTGTTATATCCCAACGAAAATACATTCTAGACTTATTGAGTGAAACAGGTTTACTTGGATGTAAACCTGCCAACACACCAATGGATCCTACCAAGAAATTAAACAGAAATCTAGACAGCAGTCCAGTTGACAAAGGAAGGTATCAAAGACTAGTTGGAAAACTCATTTATCTATCACATACCAGACCTGATATTGCTTACTCAGTTAGTGCAGTAAGTCAACACATGAACAACCCAACGGAGGACCATTTGGAAGCAGTGAACCGAATCCTGAGGTACTTGAAGATGACTCCTGGACATGGTCTGTTATTTAGGAAATGCGAAAAACGGGAAGTAGAAATATACACTGATGCTAGTTGGGCAGAAGGAACAGATAGAAGATCAACTTCTGGCTACTGCTCCTATGTTTGGGGCAATCTTGTTACTTGGAGAAGCAAAAAGCAGGCTGTGGTCTCACGGAGTAGTGCAGAATCAGAATACCGGGCACTTGCACTTGGAATATGTGAAGGGATGTGGCTGCAAAGGTTATTAAAGGAACTTAATGTTGAAGTACAAGACCCAGTCAAGATGTTTAGTGACAGTCAAGCAGCTATCAGCATAGCCAAAAATCCTGTTCACCATGATAGAACAAAACACATTGAGATTGATCGACACTTTATCTCAGAGAAAGTCAACACTGGAATTATTCAGCTTAGCTATATTCCAACCAAACAACAGATTGCTGATGTCCTCACTAAGGCCCTTCCAAGGGATAGCTTTGACAAATTGAACTCCAAGCTTGGCTTGCATAACATATACAACCCAGCTTGAGGGGGAGTGTAGAAACTCTAAGGATAATATTTAGATTTAGTTGTTATTTTTTCTTTTCAGTTTTATTAGGACTCTTAGACTTATACTACTATTAGGACTCTTAGACTTATAGACTTTTACTTCTAGTAGGACTATTAGACTTATATATTGGGTGTAAGTTTCTTTGATTGAATAAGAATAATTTTTCAGTTATTCTACAACATTAGTCATACTGATTCTAATTATTCTTTTAAGAAGGTATACATTTCTTGCCGGGAGTACATGGGCTTACAAGCAAGGTGGGTTTATTAACACTAGAAAGGAACTACTCTTCAACGTTTTGAATCCAGAAACATTGCCTGAAGCAATTTATTTATCAGAAGGGGTGCTAGCTTCATGCCTGTTGCAGTTTTTTAAGGTTAAAATGTACTTTTGATATCAATAATAAACTTTTGTGTTTGGGAAAACTCTAACAAGTGTTTTACTCAATTTTAAAGATAAAAAAGCAATACAGAAAAATTTCACAAATAGCCTCACTTCTTTCCCAAACAGTAACAAGCTTCTCATGCACTAGATCCATCACTTAACAGGAACTGGACTAAATGCTCAAAAAGAGAGGCAATGAAGACAAAAAAATATTAGAGAAAATAAAAACTGAAAACCAATAAAAAAAGGAATGCAAATGGAAAGTGCTAATTTTTCTTCTAATTAGCTCGGAGAGGTTTTGGAAGAAGACCTTATTTCAGACCAAAAATGTTACAGCATTAAGATTAAAGAGAAAAAAAAAAATTATCCATGCATAGAACAAAGATTACCTTGTCTACTATGGTACCAAGAAGACCCACACCAACTGGTTGCATATTCTCAAATTGAATTGTGCTTATCTGATGCAGCATAAGTTATAACGGGGAACAAGATTCAGCTTTAAAATGTATCTGATACTCATCAAAACTAATAAAACTATACGTTCATGGCTTATTGAATTGTTAATTTCCTCAAATTAAAATGCTTAAGCTAAGAAGGAACAAAAGTAACCATGTAAAATATTCTTATAAGAAATTATGAAGTACCTGATAAGCAAGAGATATTAACTCCTGTAAGTGGAGGACAAGCCAATCACCAGAGCCCCGCCCATTTGCATTCTGTTTCCTTGCCAAAACGAGGTCAAAATGTGCAGGATTTTTCCCTACAGCTTCAGGTAGATGGCCCAAACATCTGTAACGTAAGAATTACATAATTAACAAACTACTGTATGACCAAAAGAAAAAAAAAAGAAAAAAAGTAAAGAGTAACAATACAAGTGGATGTAACTTCACTATAAATCAAGGGTGGTCTATGCAATTTACTTCAAACCAAAACCATGCAACTAATATTACCCTATATATATATATATATATATATATATATATATATATATATATTCAATAAACCACTACATACTCTGCAGCAAAAAGTCTGGTCCGATATCTGAGGTGTTTCTCTCTGTTTGCAGCAACGGATGCTTGAAACTTGTAACCGGGCATCTCATTGGAGCTAGAAACCATATTTTCACCATCGTCAAAATTTAACCTTGTATCAGCATCTGAGTTGTCATTTGCTGCATTTTTGTTATTCTCAACACTCAATGAAGTAGCAAGGACCTGAGAAATCCCACAAAACCAACATTTGAATTTTTAAGGATAAATAATGAAATATGTAAATCTTTTTTTCTCCCCCTAATTTTTTTCATTCAAAGCATCTTGTCCGCAATTTGAGTAATTGAAAAACAAGAGATTTGTTTAATTTCATAAAACCTAGGAGCAGCATAATTAAACAAACAGAAACCCTACATCAAGTCATATCACTTCCACAGTTTAGAAAATGGAAAAATAGAGAGAAACAAATAAAATATGCAAAGAGTATATAAACTCTGAGAATATTCTCCAGATACAAGTAAATGCCTGACTAAAGCCAACTGCAACAGCAGTTCAAAAATTCCATTTAAACATTATCATTTACCCTCAGGTATCATTCTGGACTCTGGAGAACTTCATTCAGGTGAATTTGAAGGAAGAAAAAACCGACAAAGAACCTCTCCTACCAGGTTAATCTATTAATCAGGGTCTAAGAAGGTTGCCAGAACTGTAGCATGCCTCCTCAGGTGAAAGCTCACTGGGATTGCAGTTGCAACATGGACAAAGTATATATCTATAACTACCTGATACAGAAAATATATGCAACTTTCGATAGGAAAAAATTTTTTAGACAGGATACAATCAGGACCAAGCCCAACTCCTTGGTCAGCCAGGCTCTGATACCTTGTCAAAGAATCAATTGATCTGAAACCTTATGCCATCAAGAAAGAACAAAAACCAACAAACTTGACCACAAAGTATGACAATTAACATGGGGTTCACTACCTATATGATAATGCTATCAATGTATAAAGGTTATAGTATGTCAGACAAAAACCAGAATGATCAACCATCTTATAATTCATTCAAGACTCAGACACTACTATACACATATGCTGTGAACATCGAGGCAGGTTTCAACCTTTGGACCTTTTTAAACCTTGCTGGTTCCCAATCTTCTCTCTCTCAAAATAAAATGATACTTTGGCTTTAGTGTTATTCATTTATTGTAACAACATCATATCATGTCTTCATGCGTTCAGTTTCTTGAAAGCATGCATCAGAAGGAGAATAAACCTGCATTTCAAAAGAGACAAAGAGCATACCACTTTGCGACATACTGATATCCAATGAGACGGAGAGGATGAGCATGATGCATAGAGTAATCGCTTAATTGTTGTTCGAACTAAGTTTCCAATTCTGTATGAATAAAGGAGATAAAGCAGCGAGAATCAAAGCAATTTAAAAGCTGAGAATGAATGGTTGGTCATGGCCAATTTTTTAATGACATAAAATATTATTGATAATGAACAAGAACGTTACACATCAGTCAAGAAGGAAGGGAAACGATATATCTCAAGAAACAGTAGAACAATTCTCAAGTCCTATATAGAAACAGGCCATGATAATATTTTACTTGAAGGTCAAACATTAACAAATTATAGGAACTAGAAAGCTCTAGTATTCCCCAAAACACCGAGAAGTTCAATCCACAGAAATCTAGTAGTTGATTAATGTTCTTCTACCCCACATATACGAAGCAGACAGATGCATAAAAGAATTCAAAAGAATTATAAAGGAGAAAGAAAAAGGTGTTCCAGATTAAAAGAGTCGATTATCAAAAAGGAAATAAATTTTTTGCCAACATACTCAGAATCAGTTTCCTCATCCAGCATGTAGAACAAATTATCTTCAATTTGTTCAGCAACAATGGAAGCCTGTAAAGATAATATCAACTGTCAGCAGAAAGGTCTGATATGATTTTTTCTTCATAAAATAAGAAATCTTTTAAGAGATAGTATAAATACACAGCAGAAGAGCTAAATACAAAGACCAGATAGGTTAGATTTTCTAAATTGGAGACCATAATAAGATGAGTAACACACCTGATCTTTTTCAATGAGATGCCTTAGTGTGGAGACAGCCAGATGTCTTAAAGTTGGCTGGATATAAATAGGAGAAGAAAAAGAAAAACAAACTATCATTGAAAAAGTAAAGTGAATAGTATACCGTAGAAAGAAAAATATAAAGGAAATTAACCTGTCTTGATGCCAATGTAGAGAGAAGAGTTTGCACATGGGAGTGCACGGAAACAGCTTGTGGGGCAAAAAGAACAAGTTGTTGTGTAAAGCGCGCACTTCTGCAATAGAAAAAGAAAGACTCCCCATAATTTGCAATAAACATAAATTTTTTGCTGAAGAAATACTCCCATAACCGAAGACTGGGAGATCATGTGAAAAGCTAAATAACAGTATCAATTAAGATGAAGAAGGAATACTAGAACATATGAAGGAATTATAGAACATACTCCAGCATTGTTGCAGTTTCTTGCCAGCAACTAATCTCTGCAACAGCAGACTGGAAATAGAAAATACTCATTAAAGAATAGGAATAAATTCAATACTCAATAAACGTAGAAACAAGCAGAAAAGTTCACAAGCCTAGAATAACCAATAAATTCAAAAAGTATCCTACTGTACCAAAGATTTCAAAAGGTGCTGCATTTCAAGAAGTGTAAAATGTAAAACACACCTTGCAGCGTGAGAAAAAGATGCTGCCTGGGGCAAGCTCGGGACCAAGAACAGCAACAATGGCATTTATAAGACGGCCAACTCCCTGCTGAATGTCCACTAATCCACTATCATCAGATAACAGAATGTCCATGGCAAGGCCTAGGGTTGCCTGTGAAATATTTTTCATAAAAGAAAATCATGTACAGATCTTAGATATAAAAAGAAATGACTATTTGCACCATAGATATGGGTATACTAGCTTACTTTGAGAAGGGGGTGGGGAAAGACAGCTAGCTGTTTTTATTTTCCTTTTTTGGTTTTACAAAAAATAGATGATATAGAAATTGATCTTCATACGAGCAGGATACAGAATTGGAGAAAATCTATGTGAGGCTAACCCCTCAAAGCTCTATTTATATAGGAAAGATAACAATTACATGGCCTAATTACAAGTAATTACAGGACTAATTATAGGCCTAATTTCCTAATTGTATACATGATTCTAGCTATCTAATTATGTTGTATAACTACACTTAATTTCAATTCAACACCCTCTCTCAGGTTGGAGCATATATATCATATGCACCAAGCTTGTTACAAATGCAATCAATTTGAGGGACCATAAGAGAATTAGAAAAGATATCAAGAAGTTGATCACTTGAATTGACAAATTGAGTAGCAATGTCTTCTGTGAGGATTTTTTCTCCGATGAAGTGAGTCAATCTCAATGTGTCTTGTTCTTTCATGAAACATTGGATTAGAGGCTAGCTAAGGTTATGTTAGGACCAAACCAGCTTTAGTACCATATAAAACTGGGGAAAAATTGTGTGAGGTTAGCCCCTTATAGCTCTATTTATACAGGAAAGACAAAAATTACATGGGTCTATTTACAAGTAATTATAGGAATCATTATAGGCCTCATTTCCTAATTATAAACATGATTCTAGCCATCTAATAATTCCATATAACTATGCTTAATTACAATTCAATACAGGAAGCAACACCTACCAAGACTGGCTTGTATACTACAAGGGAGGTATATACGTTGAAAAAACATTGAATCAAAACTCTCAGTAATTTAATTACTAAATCATTAAAATTACATAATAGAACTATAAACCTCTATGCATCAGCTCTCCATGATTCAGAAGACTGACCATGCAAATTTTGTTTGAAATTTCAGCACAGCTCTCTTCCACAATACATGATAAAATAAGCTGTCCAGACCTTTAGACTTTATTTTTCTTAGCAATGTATGCATTGTTCATGTACCATAATAAAGAGTTTGTGTTGTGCAGGGACATAATTACTATACTGGTTAATCGGGATGAAAAGGACAATGAAGGATGATCAAATGAACCACTTGAATCAATCAAGTAATATCTCAAGCACTAAAACTCAAGTTGCTCCTTAGTATGCATGCCACAAGAAATTAGAGAAGACTGGCAGTGAATATATGGTCACCCTATCAGCTAGATTTTTGTGACATAAATCCAGAAACGTACTGATCACTAGATGCTGGCACCTGAAGAAGGAATACCTGGACTTGAGAAACATAGGACAGGCCAGCAGCTTCAATAGTTAAAAGAAGCCCATGCATAGACCATATCTGCAGATTAGCTACTGAACTTTTTGCCAGTGTGGAGATAGAACTCACTGTTGCTGGCACTAAAATTGACAATGCCATCCCTCCTACACTGCAGTCAAGATAGATAGATACATACAGAAAAAGACAAAGCAATAGTATTTTAGTTCTGATGTATAGTGCCTGTTAAAAGATAAAAGGCAGCAATAATATATGCACAAGAATAATACACTAAGTTCACATTACTGATCCAGTGATCACAAAAACCATTTTATTCCCCTCATCTTGAAACCAACATGGATTTCAGTAGTCCAAAGAAATGAACCACTTGTGGGCAGGAGCACTTATTTTGCAATGGAACTGTGGTAAAATTGTAAACCTTCCTCTTTCCCACAAATTGTTTGCATTATCCTCCATTTCATTTTGTAACAACATAACTAGAGGGGCAATCATTTTACATCCAATATTGGGTACTCCTTTAAAAAAAAAAAAAAAAAAAAAATGTTGAATATAGGAAATAGTAAACTTCATTTTTAATAAATAAAAAGGCTCAACAGAATAATGATAATCATTTCACTTCTCACATTCTGCACCTTTCGTTGTATGAAAAGAAATAATCCTTTTTAAGATTACTACTAAACATAAGAAAGGTTATCTACTTGTTCTTATGATGACTATGAAGATGACCACAACTATATATATCTGTGTGCATTTTGGGACAACTATAATCTTGCAGATAACTCCAAACCATTATGTTTTGTCACCATTACTACTACCAATTCTTTTCCTGGAGAAATTTTATTTTGTTGTTGTTCATCTGAGCTTAATTTTTTTTGGTAGAACATCTGAACTTACTCTTATCCCTAAAACCATTGCAGACTTTTGTTAAATCTTTTATTTTACTTTCTGGTTTGGTCAGAATTGCCTTTATGTTCTTATTTTATACAATTTCCTCAACCATGTAATAATAAATCTATAAAAAGTGCTGATTCTGTAATTGAACTATTCTATGAGTAACTTTTGGCTATTGATGCAAGACAATTTCCAAGATGTTCATATATTAAACAAAGAAGTTTTACCAGTGGAGTATTAATTTTTAAGCAAACCCTAAAATCAACACTTGTTTCTATTCTAGGTCCCTTATACATAATTTCTCTAGCTGTGAAACTTCAGGATTTCAACCATTGATCATCTGTCTTGTAAACACAAATTATGTGGGAAAAAAAACATACAAAAAACAACTCAAACAATGTGGCACCTATGGGATTGGGGGAGAAAAGAATATATCTGGGAAAAAAAAGGATAATTAAAAAAAAAAGAAAAAAAGAAAAAAGAAATCAAGTAAACTTGCAAAACATAACTGGCCTTTATAATAAATAACCTGCGATGAATGCAGCCAAGTGCAAAAGCAATAGACCCAGCGTAATTAGAATCTGTTGCTCCCTTTAGATCGCCTAATAGTGATCTAGTCTGCTCAGCACCATCAATGGTGAAAAAGACAATTAGAACAGAATACTAAATAGCATGTTAGAAGCAGTATTAAACCATACACGGATATATCTCAACCCTCCTAACTTAATATAAAAGGAGTAGGAGATTACTTATCAAATATTACAAGTACAACTCAACTATAATTCTAGGGATAAAATGTAGCTTAATGTTAGACAAACACTTACCATTCTTGCAGTGAAGACATCATTTCCAAGACGAGCTAAAATTCCAAGACCCTCTGATGCTGCTCTACGTTGGGATGCACAAATGTCCCCCTCCGCCAAAATACTCTTCCATTCAAATTTGACAAACATTTAAATTGAAATATAGACAATAAAGAGAAAAATAAGAGTTATATGGCTGAATTGACAATTTAAAAACATATTCAAAGATTTGCTACCTGAAAAATAGATTGTGCCAAAGCCAAAATCTCTTGCCCTAATGTTTGCAGCCGTAAAGAAAGCAAAGCCTATGAAAAGAACAGAAGTCATTTTATAAATAACATGCAGAAGCAATTTGTAAATAATAATAACTGAAAGATTATGAGCACCTTGAAGCCTGCAAGTAATCCCACGCAAATATTGGTGACACTTGCTGCATGCCAGTGCTGTTTTTTCCCAGTTTTCAGACACTGCTCAATAATTCCAAGAAGGGACAACATACCACCACTATCCTGAGATATAAAATACCAATTCATGTCAAAATTGTTTTGTCCTACACAAGAAAATGCTAAGATTAAGTCTTCACTCTGATTCACTACCTGAGAAGCAAACATTATCCCAAAGAACAGAAGCATCTGGTTCACCAAAGTCTTGCTTATCGTCTCAGGCTTCAAGATTGAAATTAGCTTATTAGTTTATCAGTGAAAAAGAAAGCCCTCCAAGATTGTGCAAGGTAAGACTAAATCTGAACTGAATTTGATCAACAAACATGCATGCAGTTTTAACACCTAAAAAGAGAAATTTTAGCTTCCTTGGGTGTAAAGTTAAAAGTTCTAAACAACAATAATACTTAAAATTTCTGCCCACTGAGGGCTATGAAGGAAAGGTAAGAGGTTCTCACCCATTTCATTGGACAAAATATGATACATTACAGAACCATTTGAAGCAGGAGCATCCAGTACCTTTCTGTTAACTTTAGTTGCCTTTTATTTTAGGAGAATCTTTTCAAATTATTTAAGTAGTCATGTGACTAGCATGTCAATTTTTAAATTGTCTGGAAGACTTGTAGCAAATATTAGATTGGACCAGGTTTAATGCTAGAATCAGAAACCCTAGTATAAATAGCCTAAGAGCTACTGTAAACAGCAGTTTTCAGAGTTTATTTCAACTAAGGTATCTATGTATTAAAACCCCGATTCTCTATTCCTAACTTTATATCTCCCCTCAAATCCCTAATTCTGTCAACTAATGTTTTCATGTATGCACTGCGCAGGAATGTGTATTTATTATGAAGATCAAAAACCATAAATTTGGCTTACATAAGAAAAATAACCATCAGTTAAGAAGAAATGTTACCTGGGGAAAGCCAGAAAGTTCAGTCTCCCATATACATGGCATAAGGCCATCTTTTCCACCTTGAAAGGCCCGAAGCTCATCTTCAAACCAATCCCTTTTCACGCATAGCACAGGTAAGACAAGCCAAACTTAGAAACAAGAGAGCAGATAAAGGAGGGGCTTGGGAAGAGAAAGACTAAGCCAGTAACCTAAATATAAATAGATTAAATTAATCCCCTGAAGGTTAAGTGAAATCAAGAGGACCTTTTGTTTTCAAAATAACAAAAAACTCCAAATATAGCTTTCTGAATAAAATTAACTTCCTCTCAGTTGAATGACTGTTTATATAGGATAAAAGTTCTAAGATAACTTATGACATTGATGCATATGGTTTCCATAGTGCCTCTGATTGTAAATAGAATAGCATTTATATACTTTGAATAAAAATAGGTGACACTAAGTAAATGTACTTCTCTGTTGCTTCAAAGGATGGCTCTTTTGCTTTGTAAACATGGGAGATCCCTAAAATTTCACTTAACCTCAAAGGGGTCCTTCTAGTCTACACAAACAAACATCAATAGAAAGCATAATGTAAAATTACAGAAAAGACAGGTAAAGACCTTCCAGGAACCCACGGACCCAACCATGCATCTCTCTTGTCTAGCAGCAACCTCAGGCATGAACTCTCTTCACATCCTGAAGCATACCTTATTCAAACAAGCATTGCAGATACTCAAATTACAAAAATGAGAATAAAAAGTTTATAAATTGTAAGACACAAGAAGCAAAAGCGTCAGTAAAAATTATTTAACTTTCCTAGAACCATTTTATTTTGAAGAATAAAGTTGATGCCTCCGTTTAGCAGAATTTCTCTTTTGTCATTTATAAAGTTTTATAATTCACTCAGTGTTAGGATCATATTTCAGTTTTTGTAAATTGGAATTCCCTCTGCATCAGAATTTTAAGAAGTCATTTCAAATTTTCCATTTCCTTGTAAAAGTGATCATTGTAAGTATTTAGGAGGAATAATTTTAATATACAAGGTGCATACAAGATATGCATCCACCAATTTTGGTTAAGAAAAGGCAAAAGATAAAAGAAACTAAATTAAAAAAAAAAAAAAAAATTCCAAGCTTTTAATAGAAAGAGACAAGACAAAGATGAAAGATATTTTATGAATTAGTCCCACAAAAGACTGGCTCGGATTATCTTTTTAAGTTTAGGAGAAACATTTTCTGGAAAAAGCTAACTTTTTGGCCAAGGTTATCTCTCGAATATCTGGTTCTTCTGCCGCTCTGTTTTAGGAAGAAAAATCAAGCAAGAAGGGCAACAAATACAAGCTACACAGCTTCCATGTAGTAAAGAGGAAGAAGAAAGCCCAACCAGAGATCATTCTTAAAGCAGAAGAAGCAGCTTTTCTGAGTTCTTACATTATGATACAGTGTGGAAGTTGTGACACAGGATTTTTGCCATTCCCAGAGAGCTTCGCTTTACCTTCTAAGATGGAAATTTGTCTTTTATCGCTCATTTTCATGGTTTTGCAAGAATAAGGAAAATAAGGCTTTTACAATCAGAAATCGCATACACACACAGTGATTTACAATGACTTGATGTTTTCCATCATTTACTCTAACTTGTTCAGCCCTGGGTTCTGAAAAGGCAAAAGTACTTTCGCAGTTACAAAAATACTTTGGACCTCTTTCACATTTTAGACCAAAACGACATGCACTTTTGAGTAACCACAGCACCCGAGAGCCCGGGGGGGGGGGGGGGGGGGGGGGGTGTTGGGTGTGGAGAAGCAGAAAAATGGGGCTGCTCCTAGAGTTGCAATAGCATTTCCAGATCAAGCATTATGACCAAATTTTCAATAATAAAAGTTTTAGGAACTTTTGTTGCTCAATTCTCTCTACTAGCCATATTTCATTATTTTCAAAATTGTACAGTCGAAAGCCCTTTTACAAGCACCACCACACACTCTTCTTTGTTAAAACAAGCAATCAAGTAAGAAATCAAACCTTGTAGTTATAATATCGTCATATAATGAAGATTTTACATCTAGGATGGCATATTATTATGAGAATATATGAAGCTATTACACTATAAAAGGGGAAAGGAGAAAAAATAATTGCATTGGCCTTGTACTATATTTTCTCAAAATACACCAAGAAACTGCCAATTGGGAACTACAAATAGGCTTCTATTATTCACATAGAAAAGAAAAATCGGGCATCTATTTCAGTGCGGTGCATGCACCACTTGGAATTCAAAATCAGATCAAAATAGTAAATAATATTCTTATGCAAAATAGATACTACCTGAATGGAGTTGTACATAGTTGAATGATCTGGTGATGTTCATTTTTATATGATAATGGATCAGGAAGAGATTGGTAAGCGATTAATGTTCTGATGATGAAAACATCCACAAAAGGCCTTACATTTGGCAGCTCCTTGGCCCTAAGTGCAGATATATATGATAATCCCCTGCTTTCAACATATTCCAGAAATTACTACCTAATGCTGAATGGAAGTTACATCCATAAATTAAATAGATAAGATACTAACAGGAACAAGGAAATAGACTGCACAATCAAGCATACCTACTGAGGTATAAAAGAACAGGTTGAAGTAGTACTCCATTATTCACAACATCAGGAGCTATAAAACATCTTATAAATGCTGTCAGTGCATCAACGGCAGAAGACCACACTCTACAAACGCAAAACCAGATAAAATGAATGACAACCGAATATTTTTATATCATTTGCTCAACAAAGACCACTATTGACAAAATAAAAGTACAATGATCCAACAACCAGTCAACCAGTGTGTTATATAAACTTTGGAATTTCAATATTCAATGCTGTTAGCAAAAGATGATGATGATAATAATAATAATTCTAGTAAATATTTCTTCTCGTTTCTAACTTGGGAACTGTTTGAAAGGAAAAAAAAAAAAAAAATTAAGTACTGAAAATGACCAATGGAATTTAAGCTTTAAAATTCCAAATGTTGAAATCTACAAATTAGAAGCAAATTAGTTGCTTGTTGAGATTTATATAAAGAAATAAATTGAAATTTTCATATAGACAACAATCAAAAATAAGAACTTAGGTCTTTTTAAAATTCTATAGATACATAGGAAGTGTTTTGTGTTCTTTTGTCACAAATATTGTAGACCACCATAGTGCCATGGCTGTGGCGGCCACAATTCCTGAAATAGTGGAATCCACCACAAAACGCCATAAAAGAGATGGTGAATGGCATTTCAGTTAAAAACCATTGCACCATACCACCATGGCTGCCATTTGACAACACCGCTACTCTACAATATACTTATTTCAAATAAATAGCTAAGAGAAAAAATTATTGTTTGGTTCCAAAAGTTTAAGGAAAAGAGCACATGGTGCTAAACAACATGATCTTCCAATTCAGTTTTCCAAAACTGCATGAAAAATCTAAAATATCCCTTAGTGCTATACAGTTTTACTGCAAACATAAAACGTATGTTAAGGGATAAAGGTTTCATCTCTCATCCTTTATTTCACTTCTTATTGAAATAAGAAAAAGAAATTATTATAAACTTTCAAGTTTGAACAAACCAAAAGTAGGATCATGCTGAAAATTAATCTTGTTATGATAATGACACATAAAACTACCTAGATCTTGACATTATTCTAGAATGGTTCCAGATCTGTAGACAGCAGAATAATCTTTACATGACAAAAATAAAGTGAGGATATTAGTCTCAAGAATTTGACTATTCTAGACTGGAAGTTACTCAGCACTCTTACTATCTAATGAACACAACAATTTTGTAACACAGAAAAACAGGATCATAATAAGCATTAGGATGAATATTGTAACACTTCAGAGGTACTCACTGTATCCTTGACATAAGGTCTTCAGTTTGCTTAACTTCTTTTTCTGGATTTTCACTAAATACGGTTGCCCATAAGGAAAGGACATCAAAGACCTCATCTTCTAGCTCCTGCAGATATGAAAGAAATCCATAAAATGTGAAAATTTCCTAAAACTTAAACAGTGGTACTTGAGAGCAATGAAATTGTTGGAGTTCCATTCTTTCTATCCATACAACATATTCAATGTTAAGCAAAGATCTTTTACAAAAGGCTGAAAAGAGATTTCTTATAAAAACAACATACCTGCTTAGTTTATAATGAAAATATTGCAATCTTCTATGACATGTATTTTTATCATTAAGCACATAAAGATAAGCGAGGAGCTGTACAAGATGAAAATCTCACATATAAATGTTTAGAAAAATTGCAGGATCTAGTCACAGACTAAGCCGCCAGAAGTAAATTTGAGTTCCATAATGCCAAATCTCTAAGAACATGCAAAGGAATTTCTTATTATAAGATTTCAAGAGGATTGATTCTGAGAATTGCTGCAGAGCATGGAGAAGGGCACAACTAGATTTTCCTGTGAATTATAACAGTATTGATGTTACCTCTTTGCTTTCTTTTTTTATTTTCTCTGTTACAATCTTGTGTTAAAAGTTGACAAAATCGATTAATGTGGTTTGGATATATGCATAGGAGGCCATTGGAGGCACTGATGAGGAAAGTTGGTCTTATGATCTTTAGTCTTCTGAAAAGGTGCAAAAGGAGACTTAAAAGGACACTTAGGGATGTCGTAAGAAGGAATTTCACAGTTAATAGTATTTTAGAAAGATTTTGTGATAGAGTACAATGGTGTCATGCAATCCATGTAGCCAATCTCATCTAATGGGATAAGGCTGCTTGTTTTTTGTTACAATCTCATGTAGGTTGTCTTATCCTCAGTATAAACAAATTTTTGTTTTTTAACCAGTAATAAAATATCTTCTCTTAAAAAAAATCCCTTGATTTACTTCTAATTTTTCTATTTTGGTATGTAAAATAAGTTATTGCTTATAAAAAATTACAGTCCAGTGATGAATTTTTACCTCTTTTGGTAAAGATGCCAACAAAGATGATAAAAGCAACCACCCAGCTTCTTTTTCAACTGTGGCTGCCACAGGATTACGGCTATTTTCAATCAGCATTTTCTTTGAAACTTGAAGCACTGATTTGGGCAACCTGCTCATTGCATATTGACAAACAAATCAAATAAATACAACATTTCATATATAACCAAGTTTTCCTTTGTTATCTTGTGTGAAGATTAGTGAAACTCAGCATGCAAATAAACAACAGGAATGCCATCACAGTGATATGCATCGACCAAGTAGATCTATTCATGTGAAGAAGTAGGCTTAAAGATCATATCATGTATCATTACTGGAACACTTACAATATCCTTCCATGGGAGACAACAACGTGTGGCACAGAACAAATAAGATACATGGGATTTCAGTTAATGAACTACACCTACTTAATCCAAATCAAGGAAATCTATCTTCGAAATAATTGCATATATAGTGACTGAAGACAACAAATCATCTATATTGGCTGTGGTATTAAACCAAATTCATAATAAAATCTGGATTGTATAACACATCTAACATTACATACGAAAGTATAAAATCAAAAGGGCGGAATATTTCCAATTAGTTAAAAAAAAAATGAAACCATCCACTATAAGCAACACAACAACATGGGGTAGACAAGTTACCTAGTTGGGTAACCAAGAGGCAATTTTTGTGAAATAGACACTAAAGCTGCCAAGACAGCAGCCTGCCCATGCATAGAATCAAGCTCAAACTGCAAACTACTTCCCTGAAAGAACAAATTAAAGCCAATTAATGAAGTGGAATTTTATAGTAGAGCTACTTGATGGAGGCTTTTCTTTTTGATAATATCAAGACTCAATTAAAAGCTTTGCTAATAAATTGACAAATTAAATCAACTGCCATTTTTTTCATATTGAAGTTCCCTTTTTCCCACTTAGACATAAGACCTTACTGATGGGATAAAACATAAATGGGTGATGGTATAGGATAGATAAACCTTCTGATAAGCTTTATCTCATCATGTGCTTGTTGGTGGATTCTATAAGACTGGATATGATTCAAATGTCAGCTTGACCAAGATGGACCTTATATAAAAAAACAACAACCCTTTTCTAACCCTGGGATCTTCCCAAATTATACCTTTACAATGCCAGAGTTATGACAAAATATAAAACATAAAAATGATTTTTCATGGGCATGTTACACATAGGCCACGCCACATAAGCCTTAGTCTCCTGAAATTTGTGTGACGTGTTCAAACAACCACATTTTTTTATTGAAAATATAATTGTATTAAAACCAATACAACACTCAGAGACACATAAAGATGAAGGCAAAGAATACAGGAGATGGGTAGAAAAGAAAACATGACAAAATAGAACATAAAAAGAAAATGATAAATTTTCAAACAAACACTGCTGTACATAGTTCTATATGACGAGGGATTTAAACTTCATAGTCTAAGCATATCAAGACAGGAATGCAACATAACTTATACTAAAACTTAATTTCAGTTTACCTTTTCAAAAGATACATTCTCTCTTAAAGCATTTAGCGTTGTCACCCCATATGAAATTAATCCACCGACACAAGTTGGATCAACTTCAGCCAAAGCACGTACAGTCAAAGCAGCCTCAATCCGTACCTAACCATGTAGTTCCAAAAGATATTAGAAAAGACATAAAACAAAACATCATTATAAGAATACTGCTGAGTGGCGCCATGCGAGCACAGAAAAACATGAACTAGAGTATAATACCAAACTCCTTCATCTATACTCTATTTGGTAAAAAAGAATTTTAAGAACAAAAAGAGTACACAGAATAAGAACCACTAGCTCTCCAGAGACAATAAATTAAAATAGCTCAAAAGAAAAGAGCCCTCCAATCTCTCCACAGGTAGACCCAATCATACCCAGTAATTACTAGTACTGAAAATGTAAACCCCAACTATTTGGTTGAAGTCATCCAACCTTTTTTTACCCATTCATCCTAGCAACAGCTTTTTCAATTTTTACTGCCATCCTGCAGTGTCACATGCTCTATAGATCAATGCATGACAACTCATTGAACTCAACTTTCTGGAATGATTCTAAGTTTTACTAAGGTCAAATAATTTAGGATAACAGGTAAAAAAAAATTAACTTGAAAAAAGAAATGGAATTAAATTTCCAAGATCTACAAAAGGAAAATATGTAGACCACAAGGAATAACAGGAAAAGACTTTGTTTTCTCTTTTTCTATTATTCCCAAGTTAGTTGAGTCAATAGCCATGCTTCCCTTCCCATTTTCATTAAAGAAATTATATTAGAAAGCTGCATCACCTATCCCATTGTACCCTAACAGGGAACAAGTATAAACCCCAACAAGAACAAGAATGGAGAATGATGAATTCTACCAGTTCTTTGTTTAAACAACAAAAAATAATGAACTTACTAGCTTTGAAGAATGAGACACTGCAGCAACTACAGTGTTGTCAAGAACTTCCTTAAATTCAAGAGGAACCTGCAAACAAACAAATCAAAACACCATTGTACTGAGTTCCTCTATACACGCACATATAACTGTTTCATTAAAGTTCTTTTCCTCTGGAAATAAAAACATCACATTTAAAATATGTTTGCCGATAGAAACATATACAGTTCTCCCTTCCCTTACCTCTCCCAGTGTTTTAAGAGTATATGACAATGTACGTAATGCAACAACTTTCACGGAAGGACCAGTTTCAGACTGAAGCTGCAAGTCACCAAAAAGAAAAGTGGAAAAGATTTTATATGAATCATTAACGTAGCATTTAAGCTGAATATATAAAACCAGAGGGAATTGTGTTTTTTAATAGAAGAAGAAATTCAATGGAAAGATAAAAGGGGTACAAGAGCAGAAGACAAAGAGATATCCTCATTAAACAAAAGTAATAGAGTAAAAAAAAAAAAAAAAGATAAAGATAAAGAGGGAAAACATCAAAACTGTAAGGCTCTCCAATCTCTCTGCGAGAAGGGTACAATCCTATCCCAACAAATCTAAGAACAAATATTTTCTCCTTGACATTCCAAGCATTTTACTCTAACCAAACACCAAAGAGTAGCATGCATAGTACACTATAAGGCTCTTCAATTTCTTTCACCCAAAAACATGAAATCTAATCAAAAGGATCTCATCTATACTTCAAGGAAGATTCAATGAACACACCAAAAAGCCCATTGGATGTTGTTGCTGGGCAATACAAAGAAAAGATAAACAACAAATGAAAGGGTTTCCCTCATGGATTTGCAAAGGAATTGGAGAGTTTTTGTGAGCTGATGTAGTTTCTAGTGTTTTCTGATTTGGAGGACTTCTTGCCCTTCTTCCTTGTACTCTTCTTCACTTTTTGAATAAATTCTTTATCTGTTGAAATAAAGAAAGGTTGGGAGGGCAGCAGGACATAAATTATTCTAGAGTAGATTTACACATCAAATGCATACTAGGAGAGGAAGCTTCATTTTGCCTATGAATATGCGTCAAATCATTAATATCAATCCTGCTGAGTACCACTTTTCAGATGAAGGACCCATTACCCTTGGAGCTTTGGAAACAAAAAAGGAGTTTGTCGAGGAGGAAAGCAACTCTATTCAAAGAGCAGGTACGGAAGTGGAATTACAATAATACACACCAGTAGAAACAAGAATCAGAGCACTCATATCCAGATTAAAGGTCATGCTCAATTTTAACCTAGCTGAGCTTGCCCCAGTGCATGCTCAGCTCATCTTTGCTCACTTCCACAGCTACTCCAAGCTAACCAAGTGATATCTTCTACTCTCATCTACTCTGGACCAAAGAAAATCCTTCATAATTTTTTGATTCTTTCCAACTTTTGAACAATCCCCACAGGGATTTGGGAAAGGAACAGATAGTAAATTAGGGATGCTAGATGAGGAAGCCTGAATAAGGGTGATTCAACCATCAAACACTTGAGAAAAAATTAATGGACAACTAATGATTTAATTTAACATCAGCGTACCTGCGTTCCTAAGAAAACCAAAAAGCTCCTTTGAGTAGGTTCTGTCATCTGATCTGTTATACCAACACGAAGGATATAAAGAACACACGCCTGCGGTAAGCCATATGACACACTTGTAAGCAACTTTACTAGGGAGAAATCATAAAATCCTCAACATAACATAGTAGTAAACAAACATGTCAACCAATCAGCAATTTCAGAAAGAAGCTGACTTTCAATGACCATATAGGTCAGCTCAGCACGCTTAACCAACAAAGCTTCAAATGGAAAATCACATTAACAGGAGAACTATGATCCAAGATTCAATTGAATTCAATTAGGATGATGTCCTGACCCTGCCTCCTTGTCAAAATATTTTCTTTAAATTAACTAGTATCTATCCATCCATCCATAAATATATACACATGTAGAATAACTGAAAAATTATTCTTATTCAATCAAAGAAACTTACACCCAATATATAAGTCTAATAGTCCTACTAGAAGTAAAAGTCTATAAGTCTAAGAGTCCTAATAGTAGTATAAGTCTAAGAGTCCTAATAAAACTGGAAAGAAAAAAATAACAACTAAATCTAAATATTATCCTTAGAGTTTCTACACTCCCCCTCAAGCTGGGTTGTATATGTTATACAAGCCAAGCTTGGAGTTCAATTTGTCAAAGCTGTCCCTTGGAAGGGCCTTAGTGAGGACATCAGCAATCTGTTGTTTGGTTGGAATATAGCTAAGCTGAATAATTCCAGTGTTGACTTTCTCTGAGATAAAGTGTCGATCAATCTCAATGTGTTTTGTTCTATCATGGTGAACAGGATTTTTGGCTATGCTGATAGCTGCTTGACTGTCACTAAACATCTTGACTGGGTCTTGTACTTCAACATTAAGTTCCTTTAATAACCTTTGCAGCCACATCCCTTCACATATTCCAAGTGCAAGTGCCCGGTATTCTGATTCTGCACTACTCCGTGAGACCACAACCTGCTTTTTGCTTCTCCAAGTAACAAGATTGCCCCAAACATAGGAGCAGTAGCCAGAAGTTGATCTTCTATCTGTTCCTTCTGCCCAACTAGCATCAGTGTATATTTCTACTTCCCGTTTTTCGCATTTCCTAAATAACAGACCATGTCCAGGAGTCATCTTCAAGTACCTCAGGATTCGGTTCACTGCTTCCAAATGGTCCTCCGTTGGGTTGTTCATGTGTTGACTTACTGCACTAACTGAGTAAGCAATATCAGGTCTGGTATGTGATAGATAAATGAGTTTTCCAACTAGTCTTTGATACCTTCCTTTGTCAACCGGACTACTGTCTAGATTTCTGTTTAATTTCTTGGTAGGATCCATTGGTGTGTTGGCAGGTTTACATCCAAGTAAACCTGTTTCACTCAATAAGTCTAGAATGTATTTTCGTTGGGATATAACAATCCCTTCCTTTGACCGAGCCACCTCCATGCCTAGGAAATACCTTAGTGTCCCGAGATCCTTGATCTCAAATTCTGCTGCTAGTAATTTTTTCAAGTTGGAAATCTCCTCTGAATCATTTCCTGTTAAAATTATGTCATCTACATAGACTATGAGAGCAGCCATCTTACCTTCAGATACACTTTTAACAAATAGTGTATGATCAGCCTGGCACTGCTTATATCCATTATCCTTAACAGTTTTAGAAAACCTACCAAACCATGCACGGGGGGACTGCTTCAAACCATACAATGATTTCTTCAATTTGCAAACTGATTTGTGGTTTGCCTTGTTTTCTAGTCCAGGCGGTATGGTCATGTAGACTTCCTCTTCAAGATCTCCATTTAAGAAGGCATTTTTGACATCAAGTTGGTATAATGGCCAATCTTGATTTACTGCAAGGGAAAGCAGCACCCTAACAATGTTGAGTTTGGCCACGGGTGCAAAGGTTTCTTGGTAGTCAATTCCATACGATTGAGTGAACCCCCTTGCTACAAGTCTGGCCTTGTATCTTTCTATACTCCCATCAGCTTTGTATTTGACAGTGAATATCCATTTACATCCCACTGGATTCTTACCTGGAGGTAATTTAGTAAGAGTCCATGTGTTGTTATTTTCCAAAGCCCGAATCTCTTCTTCAACTGCCTTTTTCCATGCTGGACTCATAAGGGCCTCTTGAATAGAGTTAGGTATCTTCACACTATCCAAGTTAGTGACAAAGGACTTGTAGGGATGTGATAATTTCCCATATGCTACATATTTCTCAATGGGATGTTCTGTACACCCACGAACACCTTTCCTCTGGGCAATAGGTAAATTTAAATCATCAATTATTGGAATCACAGTGTCATAAGAGGAGAAATCCATACCAGTATGATCATCGGATGCAGTAGGATTTGATTCTTGCGATTGGAAGTGCTGATTTTTCTCAGTTTCCTCTACTTGCTCGGTTGGTTTTCTTCTTCTATAGACACGGAGTTCTGTTTCTGGTGGTGCTACTATGGGTTCTGTTTCTGTTATGTGTTCTGTTTCAGGTGTTGAAACTGGGGCTGTTTCAATAGTAGGGTGTTTTGGTTCAGGTGTGGAAAACGGGATTGACTGGTGTGGAGTGAGACTGGTTTGAGTGTCTTGAAGGAGATCCCAAATCTGATATTCCCTAGGATTCTCCCCCTGAATGTCAGATTTGGGAAAGTAAGGCTGATTCTCAAAGAAGGTGACATCCATGGAGTTATAAAGTTTTCTAGTGAGAGGAGAATAACACTTATAGCCCTTTTTATGAGATGAATAACCAATGAAAATGCATTTGAGGGATTTGGGATCAAGTTTGCTACGGTGATTTTGATGGATATGAACAAAGGAGGAGCAGCCAAAAATTTTGAGAGGTAGGTCTGAAGTAAAAGAGTGAATGTGTGGGTATGCAGTGGTGAGGACATGTCGAGGAGTTTGAAATTTAAGAGTACGACTAGGCATCCTATTTATGAGATAAGTGGCTGTAAGTATGGCTTCCCCCCAAAAAATTTTAGGAACATGATTTGTAAACATGATGGCACGGGCTACCTCAAGTAAATGTCTATTTTTCCTTTCAGCCACTCCATTTTGATGTGGAGTGTCGACACAAGAACTTATATGAATGATACCATTTTTTGATAAATATGAGCCAAGGGTGGAATTGAAGTAGTCCTTAGCATTGTCAGTTTTTAGAACCCGAATAGGACTTTGGAACTGAGTAGAGATCATGGTATGAAAGGTTTGAAAAATAGTGGTTGTTTCAGATTTTTCTTTCATAAGGAAGGTCCAGGTGGTTCGTGTATGGTCATCTATGAATGTCACAAACCATCGTGCTCCATTTATGTTTTTTACACGTGAGGGTCCCCAAATGTCACTATGAATTACAGAAAAAGGTTGTGAAGGTTTGTATTGTAGGCTTGAATAGACATGCCTAGTGTGTTTTGCTAATTGACAAATCTCACACAGGTAAGAATTAGATTTTTTATTGATGAACAAATGAGGAAACAATTTCTCAACATAAGCAAAATTTGGATGACCAAGGCGAAAATGCCATAATAGGACTTGACTCTCAACTGAAACAGAATTTGAATTTAAAGCAGAATTGGAAATTAACATAGATTGGTGAGTTTGTATACTTGGGAGATTCACTTCCTTGAGCAAGTATAGGCCTTCATGAATTTCAGCACTGCCAATCACCTTCCTCGAATCCACTGCCTGAAAAACACAAAGATTTGAATGGAATTTAATAACACAATTGAGGTCTCGGGTGAGTTGACTAATGGAAAGTAAATTGCAGTTTAATTTAGGAACATAAAGAACATGAGATAGGTGAAAATCCTTTGTTAACTGGACTGATCCAATTCCTGCCACTGGGGAAACGGATCCATCAGCAATTTTGACACCAGAGTGACTAGAGTAAGGCTGGAAATTTGTGAGATAGCTGCAGTTTCCAGTCATATGGTTTGAGGCCCCTAAGTCAATTATCCATGGTTGTGATTGATTAGTGTGGACAAAAAGAGCATGGGTTTGAGTACCTTGATGGGCAAAAAGGCTGGTGGGTTGTTCTACAGTAGTTTGTCCAGGATTGGTGATTTTTCCAAGCATTTTCTGCAGTACGTCAATCTGTTCTTTGGTGAATGGGCTTTCCTCTATACTGGTGTCTGTTTTGACAGCAGCATTTGCACGATTTCTAGCTGGTTTCCAATCTGCAGGCTTACCATGTAACTTCCAGCAAGTTGTCTTTACATGCCCAGGCTTTTTACAATGGTCACACCATGGGCGTCCTTTCCCAGCTTTGTTATTCTGAGTGTATAAGGCTGAATCTTCAACTGTATGATTGATGGCAGTGTCTGTCATCATTAGTTTCTTTCTGCTCTCCTCTCTCCGGACCTCTGCAAATGCTTCCCGGGTGGTAGGTAAAGGTTTAATTCCCATGATCCTCCCCCTGACCTCATCTAGATCTTTGTTGAGGCCAAGGAGGAATCGGATGGTCTGCTTCTGCTCAACAATTTGTTTATGGAGTTTGGAGTCCTCTGCACACTTCCATGGGTGAATTTCATACAGATCTAATTGCAGCCAACAACGTGTGAGAGCATTGAAGTATTGAGTAACACTCAGATCTCCTTGTTTTAGGTCATATAACCTAGTTTCAATTTCAAGGAGCTCTGAGGTGTTCTCTGTGCTGGAATATGTTTCTCGAGCAGCTTCCCAGATGTCCTTGGCTGTATGATGAAGCAGAAAATTCTCTCCAACTTCTGTGGTCATGGAATTGATCAGCCATGACATAACCAAGTGATCATCTGTTTTCCAGGATCGGTATTTGGGGTCTGTTATTTCAGGAGCAATGGTTTCGCCTGTGAGATGTCCATCCTTCCCCCTGCCGCAGATGTACATGAAGACTGATTGTGACCATTGAAGGAAATTATGGCCATGGAGTTTGTGGTTTGTGACAAGGTGAGATGTATCGGGAATAGAAGGAGCAAAGTGATGAGCCTCGGGTGTGGATATGACTCCCGAGGAGGATGAGTGTGAGTGTGAAGCCAGGCCGTGTTTAGGCATGGTGAAGAGTAGTCCAGGAAGAGGACTACGGACAGAAGAAGAGGATTAGGGCTCAGAGTAGGTCTCTGATACCATGTAGAATAACTGAAAAATTATTCTTATTCAATCAAAGAAACTTACACCCAATATATAAGTCTAATAGTCCTACTAGAAGTAAAAGTCTATAAGTCTAAGAGTCCTAATAGTAGTATAAGTCTAAGAGTCCTAATAAAACTGGAAAGAAAAAAATAACAACTAAATCTAAATATTATCCTTAGAGTTTCTACAACACATATATATATTCAAGATCTATCTTGTAGTTTAATTAGATTTAGATTTTTCTACCATTAAACAATAAAAGAAGTGAAGAACATATTTAAAATTGCAAACTAACAAAAAGAAGAAAAGCAAATACCAGTGCATGGGCATCAACAGTAGCATCAGCACCTAGCATTTCCATAACTTGCAATGCATAGTTTTGAAGCTCACTATCTGGATGCAGATATTTTAAACGAATAGCCTGCAAAAGGGAGAATTTAAATGAGAAAGGAGAACACAACTAATAGAAGTAATATTTCAGTTCTTGAATAACTGTCCTGCGGACCAACCAAAAAAAAAAAGTTAAAAAAATATTAATAAAGAGAAGAATTACAGAGCTAGTGGTCAAGAATCCCTCCTAAAAGGTAAAATAAAAATAAAAATTAAAGGAAAAACAAACTAAATCAAAGAGCAAGATACATTAACTCAAAAGAGCTTTCAAACCTGACATATGCCCACCAAAGAAGCCACAGGGACAACCTATCAAATAAATTTTGTAAAGATAAAAATCTAAAGCTAAATGATCTAGCATCGTGTTCCAACTAAGTACACTAAACCCTAGAAAGAATTGTGCAGTTCCAAATGGCCTTATACTTCATAATAGTCCCAAGACCTAAACCTACTGCTCATCCAGGACCAAACAGAGAGAAGTAAAAAAGGAAAAAAAAAAAAAGCTGCTTACATCAAAAGGCGAGGTTCCTTCACAATGTAGAAAAAATGTTACTGCTAGTTGCTTTTGATAAGAGGGGAAAACTATAAAAACTAAGGACAAGAAATACGGGTACAAATATCAAGATGAAGTCAACATTTCAAGTTTTCCTTTATTGCAAAAGTAGAATTTATTAAATGGAGAAAATGAAACATCGGTAAACTAAGGGGGGCATTATTTGTTAAGAAATTCTTAGAAAGAGGAAGAAAAAGATACAAGCAAAAGGTATAAGCTATCCTCCAATTGAAAAGGCACAAAACATTTTGAAAGTAAGAAAACAAAGTACGTCAGATGCTCAAGACTGTCAGTAGATTCAGCTAAAAAGATAAAGCTCTCCATTTGCTCTGCAAATCTAACAGGCCATTGCAACAGCCCTATCCCATAAAAGATTTAGGGACAAATGGACAACGCATTGATTTTGACAATATAATTGTCCTGATCCAACCAAATAAGCAGAAGAATAGTGTATACAATATATTCTTCCATAGATTTTTGGCCTCCTTACTCCAGCCAAATCCTACAAAATTAATCAAAAGAAAGTGGTCCATGTTCAGTGGACATACCCAAGCGATTACCAAAAATGCCGAATATAGTGTCCCACAAATAAAGTGGCTGCTGGGAACTTTAAACATAAATGGGCAGCAGTTTTCAAACTAGAGGTACGCATAATGACCATATTAGGATGTAGGAACCCGACCAGGCTCAATAAGCTGAACATAGGCCCAAACCACACCCAGGACCACAATACAGAATAATTAATGTCCTACCCCTAGACTCAACTATAAATTATCAATAAAACTACAATTACCTTTGCAATAAATGTTCATTGTGTTTGTTAGGAATCTTGATGATTGAAGGACTATTTTGTAATAAATGTTCTTCCAAGGACTAATCAGTGTGAATTTTTCAAGGATGCATATGTCAACTTACTCTATATTTAACTTGTTAGAATTAACATTGTTGAGTATCATTGTCCAAATTAAGAACTTGACTTTATAGGAAATCTTAACTTTCCAAAGACCTCTTACAAAGATTTTTTTTTTTTCCTCTCTATGTAAGGGAAACATAAGAAAATAACCAGAGGAGTACAAAGTCTCTTGACTGAATTGGGAAATAAATTGATAGAATCATGCAAGAGTAGAAAGAATTCTAACTCATAGGTTCTTTCTTGTTCAGATATTGAAAAGGGGGGAGGGAGATATATTCCAGGGGACAGTGGAGTCATGAATATTGTAAAAGTTCTGTGAGGGAAAAATTATGAGCAGACACGAGATGAAATAAGGAAGGACCTTTAGAAAGAGAGCATGTCCTACCCAGAGACCCTCCCAAAATCTAAAGGAGGTATATCCCCTACAAAAATGAATCTCAAGACTCCAGGTACTTCAGTGAGCTGTAGTGATTTTAAATTGTTATCCCTCCCATTCTAGGGCAATCTATAGATTCTATAATTCCGATTAGTTATTCAGTACCAAATGGAAATTTTTTCTATGTGGAGGTAAATGCTATAGCCACTCTACCAACCAAATGAATGTTTTCTCACAATAACTTGCTAAGACCCAAACCACCCCCCTACTTCAACCTACAACAAATATTTCAACCAAACAGATGGTCCCTTATCTATTATTCTCCCACACTGTCCAAAGAAAATCCCTCATAATCTCCTGAACCTTCTTCACAATTACATCAAGGATTTGAGAAAGAGAAAGATAATAAAAAGGGATGCTGGACGAGAAAGCCTGGATAAGAGTAATATAACCACCAATAAACAAAAAAGGATGCACCTTTCCAATTGCCAAAGATCTTGGAAATCTTCAAAACCACAAGGACCTAAAAAGAAACAGCCATAGGATTACCACCTAGAGGAACTCCCAAAGAAGAAACCAACCAGGCAACCACTGCAACATCTGACAACCAGCAAACTAATCTAAAGAGGTATATCATATTAATACAAGCCAAACCACTATTTACCAAATTAATTCTTACACCAGAAATTATCTCAAAATTACTGGAATGAAGAATGACCAATGCTACAAGAAAAACAGGAAGAAAATAGGCTTCTACAAATGTGGTTCAGCAGGCAGCTGCTATATTGTCAAATAGATAGCAGAATATTATTTGGTATAAAAATAGTTACTAGTTCTCTCACCTTTTCTTTGTAATCATTTTTACTGTCTCCTAAAAATATTCCTTTAGAAAATAAATAAACAAATAGAGCAGTAAACAGCAAATATAATTTATGCTAACAATTGTATCAACAAGAAAGGGAAGGAGAGACAAAGAGAAGAAACTATGAAAGAAGAGCCCGGATTGACCTGTAAAAAGAACAACCAAGATAGTGTTAACCCAACACGCACATTCCTGGACTGCGCTCCACTTGCTGAAATACAATTTGAGAAAAGTCATAGGATGCCATGAATAATGTGAAGCAATAGAAGAAAATTGAAAATTTGTAGTTTATCCCAAATGAAAAACCCAACTATGAATTTCATCCTTGACTACGAAAGAAAACAGAAGAGAAAACATATTTTCTTCTGTTCGGATAAGAGGTAAAAACAGGGAGGAAAGAAAACTAAGGGGGAAAACAAGCATGGAGCCCACTGTGGTTAATCTGAAGAAATAATGTATTTCTCATTGTATCTACTACACTGTACAGTGTATGAATATATACACTTAAGAAAGAAAACTGAAAAGCTAGAATCAAGGGATCAGTTATCCCTGATATTCAAATTTAAATTTAAACTATCCTATCTCCTATTTTTCCTCTATGAACCGGTCAGCTTGTTATTCTACACTCCCCCTCAAGCTGACCAATAGATGTTTAGCATTCCAAACTTGGAGCCAAGTTCTTCAAATTTATTTTTGAATAAGGCTTTAGTGAGTATGTCTGTCACCTGAAATCTTGAAGGAACGTGTTTCAGGTTGATGATCCCTGTTTCAAGTTTTTCATTTATAAAGTGCCTATCAATCTCGACATGCTTTGTCCTATCATGGTGAACTGGGTCTTTTGCCATAGCGATAGCTGATAGATTATCACATAGGACATTTATGGGACCTGGTTGAATAATACTTAGATCTGTCAAGAGTCTTTTCAACCAAATACCTTCACTTATCCCATTAGATAGTGACCTGAATTCTGCCTCAGCACTGCTGCATGCCACAACTAGCTGCTTTTTGCTTCTCCATGTCACAATATTACCCCAAACGTAACTGCAGTAGCCGGATGTTGATTTTTTCTGTAGGTGATCCTGCCCAGTCAGCATCAGTGTATATGTCAATGTTTCTGCTTTCATTTTTCTTGAAGAATAATCCTTTCCCCAGGTCTTTCTTAAGGAACTTGAGGATTCTGTATACTACATGTAGGTGTTGAGTTTGTGGATTACTTAGAAACCTGCTTATTATACTTACAGCAAAGCATATGTCTGGCCGAGTGTGGGTAAGGTAGAGGAGTTTCCCCACTAACCGCTGATGTCTCCCTTGATCAACTGAAGTTCCTTTTGGGTCATATATCAGTTTGATGTTTGGATCCATAGGCGTGTCCATAGGCTTGCAACCAAGCAAACCGGTTTCCTTAAGGAGGTCTAGGATGTATTTCCTTTGTGAAGTGGTTATTCGCTGTTGTGATCTAGCCACTTCCATTCCTAGGAAATATCTTAGTGGTCCCATATCTTTGATTTCAAATTCTGCAGCCAGTAGTTTCTTTACTTTGGTAATTTCTTCTATCCAATTACCTGTAAGAACTATGTCATCAACATACACAATGAGCACTGAGATTTTTCCAGCCATGTGTTTGGTGAATAAAGTATGATCCGCATGTCCTTGGTGATATCCATCATGCTTGAGAACCTTAGTGAATCTATGAAACCACGCCCTGGGAGACTGTTTTAGTCCATACAAGGACTTCCTTAATCTGCACACTTTTCCGGAGTGTGATTTTCCTTCAAAACCTGGAGGAATGGACATGTACACCTCTTCCTTCAATTCGCCATTTAGGAATGCATTCTTGACATCCAATTGTAGTAGAGGCCAATTCTAGTTTACTGCAATAGAAATGATTACCCGAATGGTGTTCAATTTTGCTACAGGAGAGAAAGTCTCTTGATAATCTATCCCATAAGCTTGAGTATAGCCTTTGGCAACTAACCGAGCTTTGTATCTATCTATCCTTCCATCAGCTGTCTGTTTTATCGTAAAATCCACCTGCACTCTACACTTTTCTTTCCTGGCGGTAGATCAGTAATTTCCCATGTCTTGTTCTTTTCTAGAGCTCGTATTTCTGATATGATGGCCTCTCTCCAATTCGGATCTTTGAGAGCTTCATAGACAGATTGTGGAATTGGAATCTTGTCTATGGTGGAGGTAAATGCTCAGCATTTGGATGATAGGTTGGAGTATGACATGTGATTCTGTATGGGATGCTGTGTGCAGCTTCGTTTTCCTTTTCTATGAGCAATTGGCCAGTTTTAATCAGGTGGTTCCTCTATATTTTCCATGCTAGCTGTAGGGGGAGTAACAGAATTATTACCTTGTTCAGGAATAATAGGATCCGGGCAGATTCTTGGATGTGTGAAGCTGTACTCCTTTTTGTTCTTCTGGAATATACAAGTGGGTGAGTTGTAGAGTTGTTTGGGTCATTGTTAATCTGTTCTGGGTGAATGGGAGAGGAAGTTGAGGTTTCGGGGTTGTGTGATAAATCAGGTAGATCATGAGTTGGATGAATTTCCCAAACTGTTGATTCCAAGGATGTGTTCTCCCCTTGAAGCACAGTTTTGGTAAAGAAAGGAAGATGTTCTATAAAAGTAACATCCATGGAGTGATAGAATTTTTTGGTAGCTGGACAGTAACATTTATAACCTTTTTTGTTGGATGAGTAGCCAAGAAAAATGCATTTAAGGGCACGGGCATCGAGTTTACCACGTTGGTGTGAGTGTAGGTGAACGTAGGAAGTACAGCCGAAGGTTTTAAGGGGTATATTAGAGACTAGGTGAGAATGAGGGTATTGTTGGAGGAAGGTGTCAATAGGTGTTTGGAAATGAAGAATTCTGGATGGTAACCGATTGATGAGATAGGTGGCAGTTAAGAGAGCTTCCCCCCAGAACTGTTTGGGAACATTTGAGTGAAGGAGTATGGAACGGGTGACCTCTAGAAGATGGCGGTTCTTGCGTTCAGCTACACCATTTTGTTGAGGTGTATCAACACAGGAACTTTGATGTATGATGCTGTGGGTTTAGAGGTATGAGTCAAGGGATTGGTTGAAAAAATCACGAGCATTATCTGTCTTAAGGATTCTGATTTGGGCTTGAAATTGTGTTTGAACAAGTTTATGGAAGTTTTGGAAAATTTGGGATGTTTCGGATTTATTTTTCATGAGAAAGGT
Source organism: Bauhinia variegata (assembly GCA_022379115.2). Classification (NCBI taxonomy): domain Eukaryota; kingdom Viridiplantae; phylum Streptophyta; class Magnoliopsida; order Fabales; family Fabaceae; genus Bauhinia; species Bauhinia variegata. The sequence continues at coordinate 16,611,361 of CM039428.1, read as the reverse complement.
CCAACTTAATCTAGTGTGGTCATCAACTAGGAGAAGAAACCAGCGGGCACCAGTAACATTTGGGATTTTTGTGGGTCCCCAAATGTCTCCATGTAAAAGGGAGAAAGGAGAAGAAGGCTGATAGGGAGTAGGTTTGAATTGAGTGCGTGTGTTTGGCAAATTGACATGTATCACAATGAAGTAAGTGAATATTTGTTTTATTGAATAGGGAAGGAAATAACACTTTGAGATACATATAATTTGGATGTCCTAATCTAGAATGCCATAAATGGATAGTTTCAGCAGTGCTGGAATTTGGAAGTGATGTCTAAGTAGTGTGACATTGATGAGTTAGGAGTTGTTTGAGGAGATACAGGCCTGTGGAAGAGTCCAGTTCAGCACATCCAGTCATCTTCCCGGAGCCCATTTCCTGAAAAATACATTGATGATCAAACTTAATTTGCCATTTCAAATGTTGATGAAGCTTGCGGACAAATATTAAATTGCAGTGAAGATGGGGAACAAATAAGACATGAGTGAGCTGAATGGTGGGTGAGATCACAATTTTACCATAACCATCAACTTTGGCACACTTGCCATTAGCAATGCGGACACTAGCCAGATTTGGATGTGAGTGGAATTGAGAGAACAAAGAGATGTCACCTATCATGTGATCGGAGGCGCCAAAATCAACTATCCAAGTAGGTGGGTTTGCGGAAGCATTCAAAGCAAGTGACAGGTTGTTTTTGCCAGAACTATTGAGAAGTTGTTTGAGCATCTCAATCTGGTCATTCGTAAATGGGGCTGTAGTGGTGACAGCATGGCTCTGTTTTTTCGGACAGAGATCTGGGCTTCCAGTCAGATGGTTTTCCATGGAGTTTCCAGCATTTTTCTTTGAGGTGGCCTGGTTTTTGGCAATGGTCACACCAAGGTCTAGGCTTCCTTGGTCTACCATCCCCTGAGGTGTTCGGATAACTTCGAGTGGCCAGGGCAATAGGTTCAGGTTCCTTGGCAGATTGGTCGGTGGTGAGCCCAAGCATGACCTTGCGGCGACTTTCTTCTCTGCACACTTCAGAAAACACTTCTCGCAGGATTGGTAAGGGTTTGTTACCAAGGATTCTTCCCCGAACATCATCAAGAGAAGGATGAAGTCCCATGAGAAATTTAAAAATTCGTCGAGTTTCCAGAATGTGTTTGTATTGAAGGTGATCTTCAGGGCATTTCCAGGTGTGAGTATCAAATAAATCCAGTTGCTACCAGTACCTTGAGAGGTTGGTGTAATAGGCCGTGACTGTGGATTCACCTTGTTGGAGGTTTTGAAGAAGAGTTTCAATGTGGAAGAGTTCAGCAGTATTGTCTCTACTGGAATATGTATCTTGGGCTGCTTCCCAGATTTCTGCAACAGTGGTGTATAATAAGAAATTTTCTCCAATGTCTGGGTTCATGGAATTGATGAGCCATGACATGAGAAGATGATTTTCAGTCTTCCAGGATCGGAATGAGGGGTCTGCTGGGTCAGGTTGTGGAATAAGGCCAAGGAGATATTCTTCTCTTCCTCGGCCACTGACATAGAGAAGGACAGATTGCGACCACTGAAGGTAATTACTACCATTCAGTCGGTGATTGGTGATGGTGTGGAAGGGAGGCTCAGTGGAGCTGGCAGGGACAGCAAGGGTGTTTGCTTCACGTGCCATAGAGGCTGGAATAACTGCCTTGGAAAAGAGATAAAGATCGCCTGGGAGATTTGGCGGATGGCCGCCGGAACTGGCCGAGGTGATTGGTGGAGGGCAGCCGGAAATGGCTTCAAAAGGGAATTTACAGAGCGCGGAAGTGGTCCGGCTCTGATACCATGTGGTTAATCTGAAGAAATAATGTATTTCTCATTGTATCTACTACACTGTACAGTGTATATATACACTTAGGAAAGAAAACTAAAATGCTAGAATCAAGGGATCAGTTATCCCTGATATTCAAATTTAAATTTAAACTATCCTATCTCCTATTTTTCCTCTATGAACCAGTCAGCTTGTTATTCTACACCCACATAAAAGTTTTCTCTCCAAATATTGATAGATTTTGGAGAGAAAACTTGCCCCACATTCTCCCAACTTTTTGATTACAAAATAATAGCAGGTCACACATAATAATAGTGAGTATTATTGTCATACAAAATTAGTTACTTTTCTTTCCTTTCTATTTACCCCATTCATCCAAACACATTTGAGAGAAAACTTTTTCTCTTCTCTCCATTTTCTCTACCTCCATTTTCTTTCCTCTCATTTTCTCTCCTCATCCAAACAAAGCATAAAAGTATAAAGATATCATCTATTAGAAAATAAGACTAAAAGCATAGTGAATTGCATAATAATCAAATCACAAAAAAATAAATAAATAAATAATTTAAAGAACAAGATGACAACCTCAAGGTACAGGTTATGAACTTTTCCAGCAAAAAGAAAAAAGATCATGAACTAAGAGATCTTCTGAGAAATTAAGTTCCCTTAGACAATCAAATTTATCAATAAAGCCCTATTGGTGGGGCTTAATCCTTTTTTCCACCATGTCTTGCTAAGTTGTAATGCTCTCACATTAGCCATCTTAGAACTCACTTGCAACCTATCACCAGATACCCAGTGCCCTAGTAGAAAGACCCAGAATTCAAGTGACGTTTCTTATATAAAGGTAATGATTCATAGTCTTCATGAAGAAAGGCAATAATCAAAATAGCAATATGGTTCATTCCTACCATATTGGAAGTTGGCATGCAAAAATCTAGTGACCCAATTAAATAATATACCTTTTCTGAAGGCCAAGACTAAATGCTTCTGCAATCCACCTTCTAGTTTTATTGCAGGAGGGGAAGGACCCTTTCCCCTCGGTTGAACCTAATAAGATTCACAAAAAAGGATGTAAGATGTTCATGGATCAAGAAAAAAAAAGACAAAACCAATAGATAGAAACCTGTGCCTCCGGATTCATTCCAAGAGCAAGCAATGAACCCAAAGCTTCTGAAAAGGAATCCCGAACAGATGAAACTGGATCCTCAAGGGCCTATCAGAAGCAGGAAAGATGAAGAATACATGATTTTGAACTCAACCAGTCAGCATATTTATAAATGATAAAATTGAGAGAAAACCCTGCCTTCACACAATAAGAAGCTGAATTTTCAAATTCTGCCATCCCTAAACCTGGACCTCCAATGTTGGCAAATGCCTTCAGACATCTTGCAGCAGCTATTCTCACAGAAAATGACTTATCCCCTGTGGCAGATCTCATGATGAGACGGAATGCCTCTGTATATGCTGATGAGAAGCCACTGCCACAGGAGCCCTCCAAAGCGTTCTGAAGCATATGTAATGCCTCACGTCTCACAAACTCCTGAAATTTCAGGGGCATAACATATTAAAAAGGAACAGGGCTAACTATATGAGACAGTTGTCTGTTTAAAGAATTTGTCAATCACGTATAAAGAATCATTTGGCCAGCAAAACCATGCCCACAACCAAGTGTCTCCACAAAAGGAAACAACTTCCTCCACACATTCCCATCAGAGGGCAGTGTAAGAACAGGTGGCTGAGTATCAGGACTATTACAGCACATAAAGCAAATATCCATGTAAAGAAAACCAAGGTGAGAGGGATTAGAAGTCCAGCAAGGCATTAGTACTGTTAGATATAAAACTTATCTCTTCTAACAACTTAAGCTTTTGGGATAAATTGGTTCTTGATATGGTATCAAAACCTCTATGACCTCACAATCAAGGGTTCAAATCCCCCCGTCAATAGTTTCTTAACAAATTATAATAAATATAATTTCGGCACATGGTACAGGTAGGCCTGTGCTACTTTCACATTTCAAGCCCAAAAGGCTTGTGTGTGTGGGCGTTAGATATAAAACCTATCATAAACCTTCTCCTAACAGCTTAAGCTTTTGGGATGAATTGGTTCTTAATAAGTACTAATCTTATTTTAGGTCATTGACCAACATATGCTTTCACTTTGAGGGAGACTAAGGACTATTCTGTAACAAAAGAAAATGTGTACTCATAAATCACAAAGAACGTCAAAATAATAAATTTCTCTGCCATTTGCTCATATCACTTCATTTACTTGAATTTACTTTTTGTAAATTAAACATACCAATATACAAGCTGAAAGAAAGTACCTCATTAAATTTCAAAAGTTTTGTTGCTATGATTGTGGTTTCAAGTAAACCAGAAGTAATTCTTCTCCCAAAGTGCTTATACAATTCTCCCAAGCACTGTGCAGCACCTACAAATAATATTCAAAAAAACAGTGAAGGCACAAGAAAAGTGTCAGGGTGAGCACACCACAAAGACTTTTGATTCTCCTTACTCCTATCCAATCCTAAGAATATGATTAATAAAAACTATTCCATATTCAGAGGATGTGCCCTAGAGTCACCAAAATTTTGGTCGCTGTACCACCTAATCCAAAAGTTCAACTGGTCCACATGCCAAACTTAAAGAGAAATTCCATCCCATTGCTTACAATTAAACATGGCTAACTGATATTGTAGCTATGTTCCTGGCTGATGAAGGCAATCAAATCATCCAGGTTTATATAACATGGCCTACATTTTTATTTTATTTTTTTAACATTAATAGGTTGAAAACCATGTGTTAATAGAGTATTTAAAGCATCAGACAAGATGAATTTAAAACAAAGTAAGACCCTAAAAATCCCACCCAAAAAAAAAAATCTAATGCTCCATCAGACAGTGGAATTGGAATTAGAAGTAAGAATTCTAATTTCACAAGAATAAAAATTTTAATACTTAAAGATATAGAATTTTTGCTTCTAACTGAAAGGCAGTAGTATTTGTTATTTTACCGATGGGTTTTAATCTTTCAGAGAGAGAGAGAGAATAATAAGCTACAGGGAAAAATGAGGCAGAAGAATTAAATAAGAGAACATAGAAAGAGAAAAATAAGAGAGAGAATCTAGACATAAAAAATAATAATAATAATAATAATAACTAAATAAGAGAAAACCTAGAGATAAAATTAGTGCAGGAAGCTTTAGAGAGAAAGATAAGAGAAACAAAGGATAACGTTAGTAGGGAGACTGGTGATTACAGGTTTGACTTTGAACATGATTCTCTGTAGAAAATCAAGCCCAACGGGCTGTGTAGATAAGGCTGTGAAAATAGGATTTATTAGAGATAATCATGTAGGAGATTGAGGATAATTAATCACTCAATCAAGTCAAATCCCTTAATTTTAGGGATTTCTTTGTTGTACCTCGTAGTATATATTTACTACTCATCTCAATAATATTTTTAAGAATTTCCAGAAAACTACATGGTATCAAAGCCAACCCTAGGCTCTGACCTATCCACCCTATCCTCTCCCCTTGACGCCGCTGAAATACAGCAACCCTAGTCGGCCGATTCCGACCAAAACTCCACTACCGGAGGCTTAACCTCCAATCCCATTTTTCCCTCAACTCCAGCCACAACTCTTGAAAATACTGTGGCTTCTATCACTCCTGACAAACTCAATGGCCGAAACTACCTCCAATGGTCCTAATCAGTCCTATTGTTCGTTAATGGCAGAGGACGTGAGGACCATCTCCTTGGCACAATCCATCCACGAGCATCAACCGAGCCCACTTACAAAACGTGGAAGGCAGAAAACAATATGGTCATGTCATGGCTCATCAACTCCATGACCACTGATATTGGAGAAAATTTTCTCCTATATCACACTGCTCATGAGATATGGGAAGCAGCTCTGGAAACCTACTCCAGCAGGGACAATACCGCAGAAGTGTTCCACATTGAAAGCCTCCTCCATGACCTCCAGCAAGGTACCAATTCTGTTACCCATTACTACACAACCCTCTCCAAATACTGGCAGCAGTTAGACCTGTTCGAAACACACTCTTGGAGATGCCAAGAAGATAATTCTCGATACAAGCAGATTGTTGAAACCAAGAGAATTTTTAAGTTCCTCATGGGACTTAATAAATCTCTAGATGAAGTAAGGGGCAGAATTTTGGGCTCGAAACCATTACCAAGCCTTCTGGAAGTGTTCTCTGCAGTTCGTAGGGAAGAGAGCAAGCGGAAGGTCATGCTGGGGACACCAGAACCAACTCCTTTGCTGGAAAGTCCAACTTTATCCGCTGCATCCAACGAAGCTGAAAATACTATGCCTACTGCTCTTGCTACCTGAGGCACTCCTCAACACCAGGGAGATGGCAAACCTCGGAGAAATCGCCCCTGGTGTGATCACTGCTAGAAACCAGGGCATCTAAAAGACTCCTGCTGGAAACTGCATGGTAAACCAGCAGACTGGAAGCCCAAAACCAACCCTGAACGTCACAGCTATGCTGCCATAGCTGGTGGGAATCCATTCACTCCAGACCAGCTTCAGCTACTCCAACAACTCATCAGTAAAGCTGGCAACCGAATTCCTCCTTGGCCCTTCATGCTTCTCAAAATCCACAATCTTGGATCATTGATTCCGGGGCCTCTGACCATATGACAGGTAATAGAACTCTATTTTCTTCTTTTGTGCACTGTCCCAATTTTGCCATTGTTCGCATAGCGGATGGTTCTCACAAGACAGCCATGGGACATGGCACTATCACAATTTCTCCACATTTTAACTTAACACCTATGCTATTGGTTCCTACTTTGGATTGTAATCTAGTATCTGTCCGGAAACTTAACCAAAATCTACACTGTGAAACTAAGTTTAGGGGCGATTTCTGTGTTTTCAAGGACAGGGACTCGGGGAAGATGATTGGCAGTGCTGAATATGATTCTGCCTGCTGCCTTTACATCCTCAAATCCAGCTCCACGCCATCCAGCCATCTCTCTCAAGGCCACTCTATCCAGACCAGCTTTCCTTCTCAGCCAAGCAATGAAGAAAATATTTTACTTTGGCATAACCGGTTAGGACATCCGAATTTTTTGTACCTCAAACGGCTGTTTCCAGCCTTATTTAATAAAGTCAATTTTCGCTCCATACAGTACCACTTGTCAATTATCTAAACATGCTAAATCCCATTACCCTCCTTTATGTTATAAACAATCTAAACATTTTTCCCTCATCCATGGTGACATATGGGGACCCAATAAAATTAAAACTTTGACTGGTGCCCGATGGTTTCTTCTATTAGTTGATGACCACACTAGAATTAGTTAGAATTTTCTAATGAAGAACAAATCGGAAACCACTCAAAATTTCCAAAATTTCCACAAAATGGTTCAAACACAATTTCAAGCTACTATCCAAGTTTTTAAAACTGACAATGCCCGTGATTTTTTCAATGATTCCCTTGGGTCCTATCTTCAAAATAATGGTATTGTTCACCAAAGTTCATGCGTTGACACACCACAGCAAAATGGTGTTGCCGAACGCAAGAACAGGCACCTCCTTGAAGTCACCCGATCTCTTCTTCTTTCCTCTAACACTCCAAAACATTTTTGGGGCGATGCCCTCCTCACAGCCACCTACCTTATCAACCGTATGCCTTCTCGGGTCCTCAAATTTCACACTCCTATACAAATTCTCCTCAATACATACCCTAGCACTCACCTTATCTCCCAAATTCCCCTTAAAATTTTTGGGTGCACTGTTTTTGTACACATTCAACCCCACCAACGAGACAAACTTGATGCCTGAGCCCACAAATGTATCTTCCTTGGTTACTCTCCCAACCAAAAAACCTATAAGTGTTACTGTCCTTCAACTAAAAAATTGTATCATTCTATGGATGTTACATTTTTTTAAAACACACCATTTTTTCCCAGTTCTGTGATTCAGGGGGAGAATAATCCTGTTCTTGTTATGGAATCACAGAACTGGACAGAACCAACACTAAATAACCTTCCCACGTGCCCAATACCTGTCCTAGAACCAGCAAACACTCCATTCCCGCATTATCCCCACTCTCCAGCCGATTATACCAGCCCAGAACCAGCATCCCAGCCACCTAAATCTCCAAATAAATCCCCTGACCTTCTGGTGTATTCTCGGTGGAAAAGGCAGAATCAAATTCAACCAATCCAAACATCAACACCAGGTCTAGCAAGTCCTGAACAGACATAAGAGCATTCCCAAACTGACCCTGGTAGTTCAACAGTGGAAAATACAGGTAAAGAAAGTGATTTAGACTAGCCTATTGCACTAAGGAAAGGGGTAAGGCAGTGTACTCAACACCCCATACAAAACTGCCTGTCATATTCCAAGCTATCACCTGAATACCGAGCATGTACAGCTGCCATAGACCAGATTCACATTCCAAAAGATGTGGAGGAAGCCTTACAGGACCCTAAATGGAGAGAACAACTTTGGCAGAAATTGAGGCACTAGAAAAAAATCAGACTTGGGAGATTACCGACTTGCCTCCAAAGAAGAAGACAGTGGGCTGTAAGTAGGTATTTACTGTAAAACAGAGAGAAGATGGCAGCATTGAAAGATTCAAAGCCCGGTTGGTAGCAAAGGGGTACACTCAATCTTATGGTATTGACTACCAAGAAACCTTCTCCCTGGTTGCAAAACTGAATACAATTAGGGTGATCATATCCATTGCTGCCAACCTGGACTGGCCTTTACTACAAATGGATGTCAAGAATGCTTTTCTGAATGGAAACCTACAAGAAGAGGTCTACATGGATGCACCACCCGGGTTCGAACATAAACTGCCTCAAGGGAAAGTGTGCAAACTGAGAAAGTCACTCTATGGGCTGAAGCAATCTCCTCGAGCTTCGTTTGATAGATTTACCAAAGTATTGAAAAATGATGGCTATACACAAGGACAGGCGGATCATACTCTCTTCATCAAACAAGCAGAAGGAAAAATTGCCCTATTAGTGGTCTACGTGGATGATATTGTCCTAACCGGGGATTGGGAGAAAGAAATCAACAGAGTTAAGAAATTGCTGGCTATAGAATTTTAAGTCAAAGATTTGGGCCATTTACGGTATTTCCTAGGCATGGAGGTTGCTAGATCAAACCTAGGGATAACAGTTTCACAAAGGAAATATGTGCTGGATCTTCTCCGTGAGACTGGTATGCTAGGGTGTAAGCCAATAAACATTCCTATGGACCCAAATACTAAGCTCACATACAGTGCAGAAGGGAAGTCAGCAGAACAAGTAAGATATCAGAGACTAGTAGGAAAACTGCTCTACCTAACTCACACTCGACCTGATATCAGCTTTGTTGTGAGTGTGGTAAGTAGATTTCTTAGCAAGCCTCAAGAACAGCACCTCAATGTTGTACACAGAATTCTGAGATATCTAAAAAGTGATCCAGGAAAGGGGTTATTCTTCAAAAAGAATACAAGCAGGCAGGTTGAAATCTACACGGATGCAGATTGGGTAGGCTCTCCTGAAGACAGAAAATCTACTTCTGGGTATTGCAGCTATGTGTGGGGTAACTTGGTGACATGGAGAAGTAAAAAACAACATGTGGTAGCTCGCAGCAGTGCAGAGGCAGAGTTTAGATCCTTAGCGAATGGGATCTGTGAAGGAGTTTGGCTTAACCGATTGCTGTCTGACCTAAGGATTAAAAGTACGGATCCTATAGACATCCTATGTGACAACCAATCTGCCATAGCAATTGCCAAGAACCCCGTCCACCATGACAGAACCAAACATGTGGAGATTGACAGACATTTCATCAATGAAAAGGTGGAAAATGGCAGCATAAATTTGTAATACATTCCTTCAAAGAATCAAGGGGCAGACATACTTACTAAGGCACTACATAAGCCTAGCTTTGAGGAATTGAGTTCTAGATTTGGAATGATAAATATTTACCGTTAGGCTAGAGGGGGAGTGTAGAAAATCAAGCCCAACGGGCTGTGTAGATAAGGCTGTGAAAATAGGATTTATTAGAGATAATCATGTAGGAGATTGAGGATAATTAATCACTCAATCAAGGAAATCAAATCCCTTAATTTTAGGGATTTCTCGGTTGTACCTTGTAGTATATATTTACTACTCATCTCAATAATATTTTTAAGACTTTCCAGAAAACTACATTCTCAGATATAGTTTGAGAAATTCTAAACAGAGAGCCATGTAATAATCATGAATTACAACTCTTTGGAACTTAAAGAAGAGCTAAATCTTTCACTCCTCCTCACCAAATCAACCGGGAGGAACCACACAAAGAAGCTTAAAATTTCCAAGGATAAGAAGAACAAAACAAAAAGGAAACAAGAAGTCCTAGCTTGACTTGAAAGAGTCTTCCAATCCCTCCACAAATCCAACGAAAAAAAAAAAACAACAACAATCAAACAAACAAAGAACATCTCCAACATGCTAGTTGACAAATGCCAAACATAACACCCTTGATGAGTTTCAACTCCTGAGAGGAGATTGCTTATGATGAAAAGATCACATACACTGGCCAATCAGCATAAAAATGTCCCAAGATTAGAAATTCCTCTTAATAAAGACGATCATCAGATTTTCCATCAAGATAAAACTAAAATGTACACATCTTGCAATTTTCAAGTCATGCTCCAAAGAATAATAATTCCCTTGCAATGTTTTTGAATTTCAAACTTTAAGTAATTAATTTCCCATCAAGATAAAACTAAAATGAACACATCTTGAAATTTGCAAGTAATGCTCCAAAGAATAATAGTTCCCTTGCAAATTGCAATGTTTTCAAATTTCAAACTTATAAACTTTGAGTTATTAATATGAAAAGAATTGGGGCATTCCCCAATAACTGAATAGCATATATAAGGTATAGACATGTACGCATACTACAATTCCTTAAAATATAGTTTCTTCTTTTGTCAACAATATGTGCACACTACATACATTGGGAGCTATCTTGTTCCCTCTAGCTATATATATAATATATAGCTGCAAGTTGTAAGACCAAGGCAAGAATCAGCACCAAGGCAATAGAGAAGAAAGTCATGATACAAAAGTTAATTTTCCTTTATATAATCTTGTATATCTGCCAGAGGATAAATCATCATAATACAACACTTCAGAATCTATCTAAAAGTTCTAGAATTCTTCAGTTTAGACAAACCAGCGACTCTATGAGGTTCACTCTTCTTCCCATCAGAAAGAAACCCCTGAAGACTGCTTGCTCTAGAGTATATTGATATCCCATCTCCCTTGGATATAATCTTTGCCATTGCTACGGATGCCAAGTGACGTACAGGCCGTCGTGCACCAATAACCAGAAGGGAATATAGTGCATCCTCACATCTCCTTTGCCACAACAAAATGGAGTCCTGGAATTATATATTTCCATGTCAAACATCAAAAGGAAATGACATAGAAGTGTCAACTTTCGAAAGTTCTGCCATCAAAACAATTGCTTATGTATGAGTTTCTTTTAAGAACATGAACACCGAAAGTGTGAATTCAAATGATGAAGATTGAACCTCTCAATTATACCAGTACTTTATAAAGCTTCAAAATGAGCGTCATCTCAAAAAGTATTAAGAGAGAGAGAGCTCTTTTTATGTTGCTAATTCAATACTTCAGAAAACTGAAACCGTAAATACTAAAGGCACCTAGATTATCTATAGAAATGAGAATTTGCACAACCAGTCCAAACACGCTAAATCTCAGAATCATCAGGAAAACAAGCTGGAGCAGCATTATACGGTATGAACTGTCTATCTATTTTGATGCAACCAAATATAATTTATTCTGAAACTATATCTACTGCATATCTTCACATAAAATATTTAAAATACAGTCTTGGAGAAACCCGAACATAGTGAAACACAAGGCATCTAATAAATGGATTCTAAATCAAATGCCATAATTTTCTTCCTAGCCAGCACATTACAACCTTAAAAGCTTAAAAACTAAGAATTGTACAACAACAAAAATCATTAAACTTAAATCCCGACACTGTCCTTGTTTAAGACAATCATAGGATCCAATGACACATGAAGTAACGGAATTCAGAATCATCAGTGATCCATGTTAGAGTGGTGGAAAGTTGAAAGTGAGTAGGATTGGCACTACCTTAGTCTCTTCGTCAATGGCTGAAGTCAGATCAGATAGGAGATCGAAGCAGAGTAGTGGCTCTGGAGGTTGTTGTGCCGCAGAGGCAACTATGGATTCCAATTGTGCAACCAGCACGCCGAACCGCGAGAGCGGCACGTTATCTGTCAGGATAGTCTTCGCCATTGATGCAGCCATTGCTAGAAAGGGAGAGAGGTAGCAGATAAAATGGCGAAGAGGTTGATCAAGCCATTTCGGTGCTGCTTGGAGGAATAAAGAAAGGAAGCTGCAAATTCGGGGATGGAAATGGGCGGGCTTATAATTCAGTTCGACCCGAAAATCCGACAAAAATATCCAAGGCTACTCCCGTTTATACAACAAAGTATTTAAAAGTTTAATTATACTAACAGTCTAGAGAAAATGTTAAGAAAAATTATAATTTAATACGTGAAAAATTCGTTCTTTATAAATTATTTTGTAATTTTTTATAGTTTAAAATATTAAAATAAATATTTATAATTTATAAATTTTTATTTATTAATAAAAATATTTTATAAATATTTATATAATTTAAATATTTTTTAATAAAATTTAAATTATAGAAAATTTAAAAAAAAAATTGTGAAATTATAATCACTAATAATAAAATTAATTGATAAAGTTAGAAAATTAACTTGTAAATATTTATAAATTATATTATCAAATTTTAAATGTTTTAAATTATATTTAAATTCTATTTTTAATTATAAATCTGAAAATTATTTGACATTCATATTCTCTCTTGTTGATTACTTCTCTCTTAAAATCTTATCATTATTTTGGGGAGTCGTTTTACTCTTTTTTTTTTTTTTAAAACACTCTTCCATAGTGATGAAATGACTAATATACTCTTTGTTAAAAAAAAAACTCCCCTATTATCAGCAAATGGATCCTCGGTCCTACTCCCGCCTTTGCATAGTGTCTCATTTTCCTTGATCAATGTAACTCAGGTGTTAAAAATAAATATTTTTAGTTTTACAATTTGATGTTGAAAAATGGAAAAAAAAAAATTAAAATTAACTTTGATCAGATCATCATGCGAAAAAATGACAGAATTATAGTCAATGAATTTATAAATCCAAGATATAAAGGCACACGGATGTAACCAAGAAACTCGAATCATTGGATCTATAGATCTAAAGGCCTTGTACTCGAAAGCACAGGCTTTTAACATGTGGGTTTGTGACTGTCGGGTTTTCGAAGGAAAATCTCTGGTGATTGATGAGCCTACGGACCAGTTCTTCCTCCCCTGGTCGTATTGGAATCTGAGCATACTCTGAGGCTGAAGATAGAACCTCCAGTAAGCCCTTCAATTTTTATTTTGAAGTGATGCGACCATACCAAGATTGAGAGGAGAAATGTCCATGTCATCTTCAATAGCAACACGCTTGCCTCTAAATTACTCAATGTATTTTCCACAAGTTCTGAGAGGTGATCATAAAGATGCCTGTGACTAACTCCTTGTAAATTGTAATAGTTGAGATTTTGGGGGAGCCTTCTGTACATGAATGTCCAAGTGAGGTAATCAACTGCATCTTGCTTGTTCTCAATAATTCCAGCAACAACTTCTGCTTTCATGTTGTCATGTAAGAAGTGACGAAGATGCCTTTTCAACAGGGAATGCTTCATTTAACAACTCCTTGCGAGGTGCATGACACATTAGACAATGAGACATACCCAAAACTTACGCGGTCAAAAAACTAGTTCAGTTGGAATACACACGTGTAGGAGTGACGGTAAATTATGATGAAGTAAAATATGAATTGTCAATTGTGTACTTCAAAATGAAAGCACAGGCCATTACTTAGTTATGAATAATTTTTTTACAAGTCACTGTCATAGAACCATTTCAAGGTTCTGGATTACAAAGGCCAAAGGAAAATTATAGTAGAAATTTACAAACTGCAGACTGCAGCCAAGCACCACAACAAACCACTGGACAATTACAATATAGTTAAATGTAAAGATATGTCACAGTGATGATTGAGTCATGGTCCAAATTACATCATACAAAAGCATCAACTGTAGGTGAAATTGAATCTTGACCAAGAAGACTTTCAAAGACATCACGCCATCACCAATGTCATATTTAATACCCCGAGAAAAATACAATACATATCTTACTTTAGCTGAAAAAACCAAATAACCTCAGACCTATTTTAGCATGAAGTCAAAAAAATGAGCTTGAAGCAAACTAATTTGTCCAAAATATATGACAAGGGTTATAACTAAATAATTAGATACATAAATATCATAGTCCACATTAGAATTTAGAGATTGCACAAATGCAAAGGGATAGGTCATAGGAGAGCTTTCTGGTATTAATAATCTAGTTTGTTTTTAGCTACGTTCATGTTTGGTTTTTCTCAAGGAAGGAATTCTTATCCTCCTACATTGTATTTCCTCATTCCATCTAATAGAATTTATTATCCAAAAGAAAAATAAAATTCAAGACCATTTACCTGTGAAACAAATTCAAATTAAAAGTGGCGAACATCTTTCCCACAGCTTGATCTGGTCAAAGGAAGATTCTTTACCTGCATGATCAGATTAAATAAATTGAGAGGGGAGGGGGGAAGAGACAATGCATACATCAGTAGTAGTTAAATAACCTATTGAAAATAAAATAGACAGTGAGTCCCAAAACACATCTTGGCTAATGGAAAAACAAATAAGCATTTGCTAATAAATCATATAAATTCAATATTGATAGAAGTGTCAATTAGGTTGGAACTAAAATATCTCACCTTTTTTCATCATTTTACCAGACCTCTAGCTAGCATTTCATTAAGAAGCTTCTCTGCAATAACATTGTCTTTCTTATCTAGCAGAGCTCGAATAATTATTTTAAAAGTTACAGCATCAGGGGGGCATCCGTTGTCTTCCATTTCTAAAAACAAGGCCATAGCTTCATCAATGAAGCCCTCCTTACAAAGCCCATTAATCATAGCAGTATATATCTGGACATCAAGAGGAAATCCTTCATTTAAAATATGCTGAAAAATATGCCGTGCAGCATTCAGCCTTCCATATTTGCACAAACCATCAATAAGTATAGTGTAAGCACATATGTCAGGCTGAATTCCTAGGTCCAAAATTGTCTGAAATAATGTAATCGCTTTGTCAAGATGCTGATTTTTGCACAAAAAATCCAACAAGGCAGAATAAGTGACAATATTAGGGGGTTGGTTCCTATCCTGCATCTCCCCAACAAGTTCCCACGCAAAAGAGGTTCTCCCAGATTTGCACAACCCGTCAATAAGAGAGGTGTAAGTTATAGTATCAGGAACTAAATTTCTGAAATGCATTTCTCTAAACAGAACAATGGCTTCATCTACCCTTTTAATCTTAAAATACCCATTGATCAAGGAAGTATAACTTATAACATCAGGGACCAAATCTCTTTCAAGTATCCTGTTGAATACCTTTTTAGCCTCGTTTACATATCCATCTTCGCATAGGCCATTAATGACAGTGTTGTAAATTTCTACATTAGGCTTAACCACTTGTCCCTCCAACTTTCGTAACAATTCAATTGCAGCACTTGTTCTTCCTATTTTACACAGCTCACTGCTGAAGGTACAATAGGTAACTTCATCGAACTGAAAACCTTGTGCTACTAAGAAGTCATGAAGTTCCAATGCGATATCAACCTGACCATTAATACACAGCCCCTTGATTAGAGTGGTCAAAGTTATAATAGAGGGTTCATAACCAGTCTTGAAAATCTTCCCTAACACTGAGAAAGCAAAAGCCATCTGACCCAAATGGCAGTAACAATTGATCAACATGCTCAAACTAATTAAGGAAGGCTTGATTCCACTCAACTCCATTTTCGTACAAAGAGAAATAGCAGTGGGGTAATTTTTCATCTTCACAACTGCACCTAAAACTTTGCCAAATTCCACAATATTTGGTGGGGGAAGCATATCCAGCATGGTATTGAATGAAGCTACAGCATCATCAATTTTATCAAATCCAGAAAATTCCCCAGCATCTGGTGATTGAGATTGAGTAAATAGTCTCACACGCTCAGAAAACGGAAAACAAAGGAATAAGCTAGATTTTGCGAGAACATTGGGAGGAAATTTGAAGATGGCATACTTCGTAGTGAACATGTACGTTTCAGAAGATTGCCTGTGATAGACCAAATGCTTCTTTATACTCTGCAGGAAGCTTTCTTCGCTGTTCCTTCTGCAATCTAAGTTAAGATTAGCAGGGCTTCTATGTCGGCTATGTAACTTGATTGGTGAAACAGAAAGAAACCTCGTCCTATACCATAATAAGGTGAGGTAGGCAAAGACTTGCAGAGACTGCGGTGCACGGTAGTATTAAATGACTGTGGGTAAAAAAAAATTGAAAAAAAAAAAAAAATTGATATCATAGCCTCTGCTTTTCCTAAACAAATTGAAGCAAAACCCGGTAACCCAGGAAGAGAAAGTTGAAGTGAGAAGATATTTGAAGCAGAGTGAAGGTGATAAACGGAAAAAGAAAAGGAAAAGAGTTGCAGAAAACCTACGGAGGTGAGCGATACAGAGAGCTGGACGCCGGAAATGAGCCAAGAACTAGCAGTCCACGAGTTGTTTGGTGCTTGCTGTAGAGGATGGTTTTTCCGAACTCGGGACGATCGGACGGTTTAGAAGGGTTGAGAGAGTTTAATTAATTAAATACCGTTTTATTTTTATTTTTATTTGTTTTTTAATCAGACTTTTCTTTTAGAACCATAACTCAGTCGGTGGATCAACTGAACTCAGCAAGTGCTTACACTTAAATGAAACGGTGTGGTTTAGTCCGTAGCTTGGTTGTTAGATGGATACCTGAAAACGGTGTCGTATTATTCCCTGGAGGAATGGAATAAGCTACGATCGTTTTCCCAGCATTTCATTCCTCGATTTCAAGCATTGTCGGATTATTTTCCTCGAGAAATCTGGTTGGAGATTCTGTACAGGCAGAACCCCAAGTCTCTGGTGAAATGCACCTCTGTCTGCACACAATGGAAGTCCCTCATCACGATTCCTTCATCTCCGACTACAATAGTCGCCAAACCAGCAATGGCAACCGGCGTCTCCTTCTTCGGCTATTCAATGAATCGGAAAGTAAATTCACTCAGCCTTTCTCCCTGTGTGTGGTTGCTGGGAAATTTGATTTGCACGAGACTTTTGAATACCTTTCGAGGATCGGTTCGCGAATATGTTTCTCCAGGTGGCTGGCACTAGCAATGGGCTGGTATGTCTCGCTGATTATAGGGGATATTATGGTTGCGTGTGTGGAACCCCCGTATTAGGAAATACGTGGTAACTCCTACACCTGAGGAAATTTTCCGTCCCGTTTTTCATAATCATCCATGCTGTCTGGGTTTTGGTTTTGATTCTAAAATCAAGAACTTTAAAGTTGTCATGCTCATCCCCTATCCTGCTAAAGCTGGGTTTTACTCTTTAGCTAGTGGTAGCTGGAAAAGAATCCATGGTGAAGATCCTCTATTTGATTTTTGTCGTGAAAGATATGCTGGTCCTGTAAACAGTATGTATTTGAATGGTGTACTACATTGGGTTGTCTCGCAGAGAGAAACTTCTTGCAACTATATATTGACATTTGATGTGGCTGAAGAGACATTTGGTGAATTGATGTTGCCAAAGAGTTTGAATGAACCAAAATATCCGGTATCATTTTTGGGAGGAGGGTATTCACTTGCTGTGGTTGAAAGTGACCCTCAATCATTTTCTGAACAGTCGTTCAATATATGGGTTATGAAAGAATATGGTGTTGTGGATTCATGGACCAAGGTGTTCAGTTGTGTGTCTGAATCACCTGGAACTGGTATGAACTCAAACCGGGCATTAGGCATTAGGGAGAGCGGGGAGATGATACTGCGAAACCAAAGTGGTGAGTTACTTTCAGCAGATCCAGAGACTAGAAAAGAAAAGAAGCTGGGCATTAAGGGATACTGCTTTGCTTTTATTGATCATCATGTTGAGAGTTTATACTTGCTTGACAGAAAAACTGATGTTCTATCCTACTGACAAGTGTTCAACAAAGGGAAGTGGAGCCAAGGTGCATAGTCCATGACAAGATTCATATGGTGGGCAAAACACTCCAAGTTCTTCCCAGCATCGGCAGTTCTTGTTTATCACTTTCTCTGCTCTCAGTCTCACAATGAGTTTTCTTTACTTATTTATTTATTTTTCTGGTTACATAGGAGCGCATAACGATGGGAATGAGTTTCCTTTATTTGTTCTTGTTCTTTTCAGTTAAAAGAGCTTTTGTATTCTCATAATTCCAAGCTCAGCACAGGACAGTTCAGCTTCACAAATGAATTTCCTTTATTTTGAACCAAGTCCCTGAAGTTTTTCTCCCTTCAAAATGGGGTCCTCCAAGTTTGGATTTATTTTAGTCGAGTCTCTGCTGTCACCTCCAGTTATGACACTGTCAATGTAGTGATAATATGGCTAATGGCTTACTTATATAGCCATGGATCCTTACTTTTGACAATTAACCATTCAGAAGTTAGATGCTTCTTAGGTTCTTTATATTGATTCCTGGTATTAAGGATGTAGCAGTTGCACGTTCTGTGATGTGATATGAAATGTTGCAGTTAATACTAAGATGTTTGAGGAACATTTCGTAATTTTTTTTTAAGACACACACACAAGAGATATGACTTAACTAGAAATTGACTAAAACTAAAATACTTGCAACATATTTGCTTCCCCCTTTCCACCAAAAACTTGACTAAGAAGTAATCATTTCCTATATCAATCAAATTGATAATCCCCGCAAGTGCCCAAATTTGTTTAAGTTTCCACTCCAAGAATTGGTAACTAACTTTCTTACCCGGAAGCTTGATAATTATGGACTTCTTCCATGGTCTGCAAATTCTTTCATCTTCTTCTGAAAAAGTCACTACTAGTCCAGATTTATTTGCAGCATTGGCATTCAAGTTAGCAGACTCTCCATCACTACGCTCTCCGTTGTCCCATAAGTCATCTTCCTTCGTGTCATACCCTACAGTCCCATCCTTATCTGAATTACATCCTTCGCCACCTAGATTTATCCAAAAAACAATCTTAAATAGATATATATAGAGTTAATCAAAAAAACTGAGTCAAATATCTTCTTTTCAAATTTAAAATCTTAATCAATCAATTTCATTAATTAGATTTATCAATTTGATTATTCTTTTTATTTTTTTATTAATTTTATTTACACATCTCAAATTTATAATTTTATCTTTCAAATTTCCTATGTTTATTTATAGATCTAGTGAGTGGTTTAAACTTTTAAATATATTAAAAGAAGAAAAATTATAGAATTTTAAAGTGTGATTGAGAAAATTAATCACATCTTTTATGAATTAAAAATTATTGCATAAATATTTTTTTTTAATTATTGAAAATATAGCAGTTCCAATGTTTACTTCTTCCTCAAGTTTCGCTTCTCTTCACTCAATCTCTCCTTTCCGTTTTCCCTTTTCCCTAATTCTGATTTCAGTCTACAAAAGAATCCTGAATCCCTAGTTCCTGCACTTCTCGAAGCAATGTCGGATTATCTTCCTCAAGAACTCTGGTTGGAGATTCTGTACTGGCTGACCCCCAAGTCTCTGGTGATATGCACATCTGTCTGCAAACAATGGAAGTCACTCATCACCGATCCTTCCTTCATCTCTGAACACGGTAGTCGCCAAACCAACAATGACAACCAGCGTCTCCTTGTCCGGCTATGCCGTAAATCAGGAAGTAATTTCATTGAGTCTTTCTCTCTGCGTTTGGATGATGAGAAACTCGATTTGCTCTCTCCTTTTGAGTTCCCTTTCCAGGAATTGTTCGCAAATAGGTGTTCCAAGGTGGTTGGCATTTGCAATGGGCTGGTATGTCTCGCTGATTGTAGGGGGCATCATGGTTGCGATTTGGTTCTGTGGAACCCCAGTATTCGGAAATACGTGGTTATTCCTACACCTGATAAAACTTTCAATCGACTGGGTTTTGGTTTTGATTCCAAAAATAATGACTTTAAAATTGTGATACTCAGCAGGGCCAAAGGTCCTACTAGAGTTGGGGTTTACTCTTTTACTCAAGGTTACTGGAAAATATACCATGTTGAATCTCCTCTATTTAATCTTTGTTGGATGAGCTATGATACTCCTCTATTTAATCCCCTTTGGGACTTTGACATGAGCAGTGTGTTTTTGAATGGTGTGCTTCATTGGGTTGTCTGGCACACATGCTACTTTATATTGACATTTGATGTGGCTGAGGAGACATTTGGTGAATTGATGCTGCCAAAGAGTTTGAGTGAAACCAAGTATGCAAAATCATCTGTGATATCTGTTTTGGGAGGAGGGCCGTCGCTTGTTACGGTTGAAAGTAGTGTTCCTTTATCTTCTAAACAATGGTTCAATATTTGGGTTATGAATGAATATGGTGATGTGGGGTCATGGACTAAGGTGTTCAGTTATGAGTCTGGTATTGCCATTGGAATTAATTGCAACTTATCAAGACCCTTGTGCTTTAGGAATTGTGGGGAGGTGTTGCTTCAAAACCCAAGTGGAGAGATAATTGCAACAGATCCAGTGACGGAAAAAGAAAAAAGTCTTGGAATTAAGGGAGATGGCTTTGCTTTTGCTGGTTATCAGGTTGAGAGTTTGGTTTTACTTGACAAAAAGACCAATGTTCTTTCTTATTGATTAGTGTTCAACAAAGGAAGTAGAGGCAAGATGAATTTTTCATGACAGTCTGACTTAAAATCAGTTTGAACCTTTCTTTTTCACTTATGGGAGCTACTCAGAAAATTTCATTGATTTATTTCGCAAGTTAACTTTTAGTTGTGGAAAACAGGTCGGATAGACACTAGATATCTAATGTCTAGTTTATGATGATCTCTTATCATAGTTAATTTTCTAATATTCTACGATGACTCCTATGGTGGGCAAAATTTCTGATGTTTGATAATGAATATTCCCTACCTTTGTGCGGATTTGATTTATAAAATCTCGCTTCTTCTGTCCTGGCTTGTGCAATCTAAACCAATTGGAAGCCAAGAAAAGGGAGGACGTTTCTGTTGATTTGTGAATGGTTTACCCGTGTCTACTTTGTAATTCTCTTCTATTCATTTCTTAGATTGGTGCAAACTATGAAATAAATATCTAGGATTGGCATTGGGCACATTGCAGTGTTCTTTGCATGATTTTTCGTATACTTGATAATTGATTCAAGTAAACATGTTCGTTTTAAGTTTTAATTTAACTTTTTTTATATAAATTATTTTTATTTTTGCTAAGTTAATTAATTAAGTTTCCGTTCAAATTAAGTAAATTTAAAAAAAAAAAAGACAAACGAGCTTGGGTGAGAGGTGTACACTCTAATACCAAAGTCAATAACTTCCATAGGTAAACAAGGTAAAGAGGCAGATAAACAGTAGATAAAATGAGAAAATGATGCTTGAAGGTGAAATGCACTTGGCATTTTTAAGGATGGAGATCATGGATATAGTTGTAAGTCTTCATGATTGCAGGGTTATTTTGGTCTTCTTACTTGACATGACTAATGGGTTAAATCCTGAGATAGGCTAGAGGGCCAGTCCTTGGGTCAAGTTAGGTAACCCCGATGGGTTGAAGCGGTAAAATGAATCATGCACATTTAACAACTTTAATTGTAACAAGGCAAGCAGTATAAAATCGAAATTAAATTTCTTATGTGTTGCGAAAGCAGTTTGAGTTTTTATCATAACATTCCCCTGCCATGAATTTGATGTTGATATTTGATAAAACTAGGCTAGGAAATTGGTTGGGGTAGTTCTTGGTCCATCTCCACTTGCAGATATGTGTTGTCCCAACATTCTATGCTTATGCAACCATTTCTTTGAGAATGAATATTCTTGTCTTCTCTTACTGCAAAACTGTTTAAGTTCGTTGCTTAGTGTTAATCATCAAAGAGTGCTGAATTGATTGTTGATATACACCATATATAATCTCTCCAAGTCCTCATTTTGCGCCATCCTTTCCCTCTTCTTCCCAGCATGGGCAGTATATTATTTCTCACTTTCTATGCTTTCACTCACATTCCAAGAGTTTCTCTTTTCTATACTCATGATTTTAGATAAAAGACCTTTTGTATTCTCATTATTCCAAGCTCAGCTTAGTTCACAGCCCCATATGAAGTAAAGGTAAAAGACCTTTCGTACTCATTTTTTTCTTGTGGATTTTGCTGATGGCTCCTTCCCTCTTTGAGCTCGAGACTATATGGATGCAAGAAAGGATGCATTTTTTGGATGCCTCTGACCAAAACGTATCATTTGGGCTTTTACCCATTGATGTCACAACTACACACCCTATTAGAGTTGCTACTTAAAGGGTGAGACAGAAAATACACATAAAAGTAAGATAGAAGATGTGACTCCACCTATCAGACCAAGCTCAATTTGCCAGCTTCCACCGTAATTTAATGGATGACTCTTTTGATGTGTAGTCTATAACTTTGGGTCTGAGCAACTTTGGTTATAATTCGTTAGATATTTTTCAAAGTGACAAATGCGTTAGATATTTTTCATAGACTTGACTAGTTGCTAAATCTTTGAAGAATTGAAATCTGAATGAGTGTATTTTTCCAACTCGAAGTTTTTATCCGTTTCCGTTTCCTCTTTGGTGTCTGTTAAGTTTTGACAAAATCAAAGACGATGCGGGTCTTTTCCATGTTACGATAGCTTTCCTTGTATTTTCCTTGTTTGTACGTATTTGACCTCTTTCTCTCTCTCAGATCCCTCTTGATCAGTGAGTGGGCAGTGGGCTGGTAAAGTTACAAAACTATGGTCAATAGTTTTATTTTTTCACTTCACTTCTAAGTCTTCGTCTCCAGAGAACGAAGAGTAAAGCAATGGAAGAAGGACTAGTTGACTGGTCTGATCTTCCCCCAGAACTGTGGCCCAAGATCGGCAAATGTCTGCGAAATCGCATCGACGTTCTCCGATTTCGCAGTGTCTGTAAGTTATGGCGATCATCTCTCCCTCCAACGAATCCAAATTCTCCATCTTTCCCTCTGCAAATCCCTTATCCCCTTTCTTCCTCTGTTAGTTCTAACCTCATAGAAGCCACTTTCTATCGAATTGAACCATCCCCACCTCATGAAACCCCTTCCTCCTCTTCCTCTTCTTCTTCTTCTTCCCCCAAAGGGTGGCTGATTAAGGTCCAAAGCTCTCCCTCCATGCGTTTGCTGCATCCACTCTCCAATCGTCAGCTCATGAACCCATCTCCAAATTCCCCAAATTTGTGGAACTTACTGAACTATCGGGTCATTGAATTGCACAAATCATACACCCTTCAAAAATTTTCACATCTTGCAGGTGCTGTGAATAAAGTTGTCTTTTTTCCAAGTTCTTCATCGTGGGTTGCTGACATAGAGGATTCTGTGGCTTGCTGCATCTATTTAGAAGGTAAATTGGGATTCATGAAATATGGGGATGAGAATTGGACACTTGTGGATGATAAGAATTCCTATTATGATGATATTATTATGTATAAGGGTCAGATTTATGTCACAGATAGATGGGGAACTATTTCTTGGCTTGATATTTCTTCCTTGAAGTTGCTACAGTTTACACCTCCCTTGTGTGGATTTGGTAATAAGAAGCATCTGGTAGAGTCATGTGGGAACCTTTATGTTGTTGACAGATATTATGAGAGGGAACTACCAAGAAACCGAAGGCGAAATTACCACCTTCACCTTGATCAGTATGCTGTGGTGGAGGATTTCAAAGTTTATAAATTGGATGAAGATTGGGGAACTTGGGTAGATGTGAAGAATTTGGGAGACAGGGTGTTTGTTTTGGCTAGTGATTGTAGCTTCTCTGTTTCTGCTAAGGAATTTTATGGGTTTAAAGGGAATTGCATTTTCTTCACTGATTTTTTTGATGTTCGAGTTTACAACTTGAATGATCAAAGCATTGTTCCTTTTGAAGCTGATCCAAGCAGTCCACAGTTGTTCTGGCCACCCCCACCATGGCTGAGAGTCTGAGAAAAGCATAGCCAGATTCAGGTTAAATATTGGGTTCAGTTGTATAGTATTTGCCAATCATGATTTGCCTATGATATGATATGTGCTTTCAATTAAGGTCAAAATTGCTTGTTTCTTGATTTGATGATTGGAATGATGATTATGTGTAAGATGAGTTATGAAACGTACAAGCTTCTCTTTGGGTTGTAATATTACCATTAATGTTACTTTGACACTGTAAATTTATATGGTTGACATCATCTGCATGTGTGTGCCACTCTTAAGTTAAGTTTGTTGAAATAAGTTAATTTGAATTTAAGTTTATATATATATATATATAATATATTATTAAAGAGAGTTTCACTCTTATTTAAGTCTTCTCATTAGATCAAATTAAATTAATTATGAAATAAAAAAATTTAATAATAGGTTGGTGTCTCATAACTTATTATTATATAGTGTACTTTAATGTTATGCTTGCATAAATGACTCAAAGGAAGAAGGGATGGAATGGAATGGGACAAAATTTGTTATTTCACTCTATATCTTATTATATTTTGATTGGACAATCATATATATAGTGGTAGAATTAAAATATTATTTTATGTCTTAACACATAGGATAAGACGCTAATGGGAATGGGATAAGACACCAGCTAATTGAAACAAGCAAAAAGTTACATTGTCATTCCCTTGTTTAGAAGGTTTTAATGGGATTGATACGAAGAAAGTTTTAACATTCCTGAGAAAGTAAAGTGCGAAATTTCTTCTACCAGATAAAGTTAGAAGTAATTGAATACAACATCTTATTAATTAAGACTTTGCAAATTACTACTAAATAGGTTCTTTTCAAATTTTGGAGTATAAAGAATATATATTATAAATTAACTTTATTTTCTTTTGTTTCACTTCAACTATCAAAAATTGAAACAAGTTATCCTCCAACATGTCTTTTTTTTTAAAAAATAAAATAAAATTAAGGGTGAGTTTGGCATATCATATAAATTGGATTATATGCTATTATTCAATACAATTTACTTTTATATGATATTTAATATACATGGATAATATTATGGTCAACTCTAATCAATTTCACTTAATACGACTTATTACTATATTAACAATCATGTGTTCTTTGATTATGCCTAATTGTATTATTAAAAAATAAAATATAATAAAAAAAATTAAAATAAAACTGTCATTGACTAGTGTTATTGGAAATTTTTAGATAAAAGCATTATCATTTTTAGTGTCTCACTCCTTTAATCGATTAAAAAAATATTGAAAGTTATAAATATAATCAAGCAATATGAAAGAATGAAATACTAAAATTTAAGATAAAAAACTGTAAAAAAAAAAATATAATTACATGATACAAAATTTATTTTTGTTGAAAATATTAATTTTTATACCATATGAATCAATGTTACACTAAAACATTATACGTTATTAAATTTTTATCAGAAGTTGTGCCAAACGGGAAAACATCTAAACAAAACAAGGGGAAAAACTCTCCCTCAATCTCTTCTCTTCTCTTCTCATTTCTAGTCCATCCCTTTCATACTTCCAAACATAAAATAAATGAATTTGAGTGGTTGAGAATTTTTTTTTTATTTATTATAAGGAATGATGTAAAATTTTAGTATATGTGAGTAATATAACTCTTGATATATATAACATGAAGTATGTTAGAAGGAACAATATAGCAATTTTGGTGATGATATTTATGATTAGACTTTCAAAATATTCATGTGAATTAGATATGTAAAAATCTCTTCTATTTCATTAAATAAAGGCATTTTTGTAATTTCAAGAAAAGGAAGGGGTTAGAATAAAAAAGTGTGGGTGTTAAAAGAAATGCCCGTCTGGTCATGGTTACCTTCATCAAAACTATGCGTTTTGACTATAATTTTCCCACCGTCGTCTTCCTTTTCCTATGCTGAATCCTCTTCGTCCTGCACTTAAACCTCCGAGATCCGCCTCACGCCAAGCTCATACTTTGTCCAACCATGCTGCCAATCCATTAATTCCTCTGTAGTTTCGTTTTGGTTGATTGTTGATGATGGAGAAGGGGAAGAAGGTGAAGCAGAAGAAAGCCAAGGAAACTGTTGTTGATGATGGCTATGGGGATTGTTGGTCGTGGATAGTTGAGAAGGGAACTATAGTTACATTTGTTACGATAGCTTTGTTTGCAATGCTGGTTCGGGTGGCTGTGTCGTACCATCCTTACTCTGGTGCTGGAAATCCTCCAAAATTTGGAGACTTTGAGGCACAGAGGCATTGGATGGAGATTACCCTTAATCTCCCAATCAAAGAATGGTACCGCAATAGCACAGGCAATGATCTTAGCTACTGGGGACTCGATTACCCGCCTCTAACTGCCTACCAGAGTTTCATTCACGGTCTGTTTCTCAGATTCTTCCACCCTGACTCGGTTTCGCTCTTCACTTCCAGAGGTCACGAGTCCTATCTTGGGTGGGCATCTAACTCGGTTCTCATAAATTCTTTTCAACTGCTATAGTTTCTTAAATTCTTAATTTGTTGATGGGCATTGTACCCATGTCTTTTTATTTTGTTAAATGTGACTCCTATTGTTATAATTCTGAAAATCCTTAATATTTTTATGTGACTTTTTACCTTTTTTGTGTGTGTAATTTTGACTATCCTGTGCAGAAAATTGCTTATGAGGTGGACAGTTTTATCTTCTGATGCCCTCATATTCTTCCCAGCTGTTTTATACTTCGTTATTGTTTATTACAATCAACCTTCCGGTAACCGTAGAAGTGACATACCATGGCACATCGCCATTATTCTGCTAAATCCATGTTTGATCATAATTGATCATGGTCATTTTCAGGTATTGAAAAAGCGAAGAACTTTTTCTTTTAACCATCCATATTTCTTGGTCACAGGTTTGGTAGTTTCTTCGTTTGAAATGCCTTGTTTATTGTATTTCAGTACAACTGCATCAGCTTGGGTCTTACTATAGGAGCTGTTGCTGCTATCCTCTCAGGCAAAGATCTTGTTGCCTCTGTTCTGTATTGTTTGGCTATAAATCATAAGCAGGTTAGTTTTGTTGAGATATTTCGTTTACTTGTCTGCTGGATGATTCATTCATGTATTTGTCGTTTCTGAAGTCAGAACACTCAGAAGCAAAACTTTGGCAGTAAAGTTGGAAAATCAATTGGATCTAAAGCAACTTGCAGCTAAAAATTTGGTCTATGACATAAAAAAAAGTTGGATGATAAATTGGTTTTGGGATTGTATAATCTGTTCCTTTTTCTTTTTCAATTCTAATTTTCAGTTAGTGTGTGATATACTTCTTAGTCTACAGTATATACTTGCTTGAATAAGATAAGATCTGTATACCTTTTACAAAACCAAGCTTATTTGTCAGTTTAGTATTACCCTGCAGATTTCATTGAGTCAGAGATAATTAATTCTATTGGTTGTAAAGTAAGGCCCTAAGGTGGTAGAACCACCGTATAAAGTTTCCCAGAAAATAACAAAAATGTGATAATGATACAAGGCAGACAACTAAGGATTAAGGGCCTTGTTTATTGCACTTGAAGCTACCTGTATCTGTAATATTCTCTTTTTCTGTTCTTTGGGGAAGGGTTAACCATTGATTTCCAATTTCTTGTAGATGAGTGCCTATTTTGCACCTGCTTTTTTCAGCTATCTATTGGGTAAATGCCTGAGGCGCAAACGTCCACTTGTTGAGGTGTCAAAACTGGGTCTGGTAGTTATAGGGACCTTTGCAGCTGTGTGGTGGCCGTATATATATTCAGTGGATTCCATTTTGGAGGTAAGTGTGATGTGATTGGCTACTAAAAAAGGCACTTTTGTTTTTACTCTGGCTTTATTGATTTTGAATTCTTATTCTTATTTGGAAGCTAGTAGTGTTACTACTTGCTGTTCAGTTTCTTTTGGACAGAGAGAGTTTGTCATTTATTGCCTTCATTCTATAAAATTTCTTATGCTAATGTGGAAATAAATTGACCCATTTTTCTTTGATAAAATATACATGGGGCTTCTACTTTCTTCCCATGTTATTAATGTGAGTTCTTACATGAAAACTGGCTCGGGCTGCTAAATACTCAATCAACCCATTCCGTGAAAACTAAACACTTGTTCAAAGCCTGCTGCAACTTGATATTCTATTATTGGAAAAGCTTGATGATGAAGACTTATAATTTTCTTTAATTGTTAATAATTAAACACTTTAGTTATTACTACTAGTTTTAGTTCCTTGACCGTGTGCTCAACAGACTAATTGCATGTTTTTGAGAGTAGTCCAATAGTTAGTCAAAAATTATTGAAAGAGTAATTTAAGTGCCAGGTCTTTTCAGGGACAAATAATTATCTAATTAAAGGGTTCTTTTTATTTAGTTTCCAAAGCAATAATGAAGTGTTTTAACTCCTCATGTTCTTAAGTTTAGTGCCAAAATAACTCATGTCCTCAAGAGTGTCAAGAGTGTCATGGAGATCTGTTAATGAGCAGGTTCTCTCTCTCCCCCTCTCTTCCTCTAAAACATTCTTTGGAATATTAAGTTTAAAGTAGCAAATATATAGATGTATGTGTTAAAAATGTCATCAGGTGATGGCTAAAAGATTATTTTTATCAATCTTTTGCATGCTTCTTCATGTGAAAGCTATGTAGGCTTGAAGTTGAAGGATGGAGAAAGCATGCACCTATGACTGCCTTAGTGTTATAGTTCAGTGTATTTGACATTAAAGGCTAAACTCTGAGTAACTTAGCAAAATAATACTATGTGTTACAATACTATGGACAGGCACGATTTGAATTAAAACTTAGCCTGGTAGAAGAAAGTCCAAAAACTGCTTTTTAGTATCCTAAACATGTTATAGTTACAGTGGCTTGATTAGGAGAGGATAGCTTCAATAGGTTTTGAACAAGACATGTTCATTTTAGTGATGTTTATATGCTCAATTTCTTGTTTAATATAACAGCATATTTAGAAAGTCACTGAAGTATACATGTTCTACTGACTTAAAAGTGTTAGAGGAAGAGTAGTGTTCCACACACAAAATGACTTGCATTACATTATCTAATGGGGAGGTATTCATTGACTTATCTATCTACACGTGTTTCTCTACACTTGGAGATAACTCTTAACATTACTTACAATTCCCGATTGACATATTCCTTGATACTCCTATTTATACTACTATAGAGAGACTCTTGTTTCACTAACTTATTACATGACTCCATAATTTCTCAATAATTATTTTAAACCATACAAATTCAAAAATTCCTATACATGTAGTTATTCCTTTCTTCTAATTGGACATAATTCCTTATTGAAGTGTTCTAAAACCATAAGAGTTACAAACTCTAAAAGGCATAAGTTACAAATACCAAAAGACATCATGTTAAAATCAGATTTCTGTTCCAACAAGAAGGACAAGTGTTCCTTATACACGTAGATAAAAGGATGGAAAAAGAAATTTAAGAGTTTAATCCTTCTATATAAGAAGGAAAACCAGTAATTTCTTCGCCACCAACCACCTAAGACTACAGAATGTTCTTGTAAATTATGACCAATAACCAAGTATGTCCTTGAGCAGATCCTACATTAGTCCATGCTCAATGGACAAAATTTACTCCATGGTTAACGGGTTGATCATCCCCAAGATTTTAAGTAATTGTTTCCAAGTTCTATATTCATAAATGATTAGTTTTCTTAAAATATTTATTAAATTTAGGGTTTCCAAGTTCTATGACCTAATATCAGGTATTAGAAGTGTGATGTCTGTGAAAGCAATAGAAGAAACTAGGTGGTGGAAATGACAGATGTAGGATTATATGAACTAAACCTGAATCAGTAGGTCGGCAAATCCAGTTATAAAATAGAGATGGCTCCTTTCTTAGCAAAATTCTTGTTATGTTTTACAGCAAGAACCTTAGTTATTTGCTTGTGGCTCTTGCAACAGGTTCTTTCTCGTCTTGCTCCTTTTGAAAGGGGAATATATGAAGATTATGTAGCCAACTTTTGGTGTACCTCTTCAGTTCTCATCAAGTGGAAGAGATTGTTAACAACACAGTCACTGAAGTTTCTCAGCTTGACAGCTACAATTTTAACTTGCCTCCCTTCTATGATTCAACAAATAAAGTCTCCTAGTAATCGAGGTTTCCTTTATGGGCTGCTGAATAGTTCATTCTCATTTTACTTGTTTTCTTTCCAAGGTTTGTAGTAATTCTTCTCTCTCCACCTTGCATATTGTTATAATTATGAGTTATCTTTATTCTTTCATCTTATGAATAATTATTGTTTTCCTTATGGTGGTCCTGCAGTGCATGAGAAGTCCATTTTGCTTCCACTTCTGCCTGCAAGCCTGTTGGCTGTGGAGGAACCTTTTCTTTTCAGGTGGTTCATGCAATTTGCCATGCTCTCCATGTTTCCTCTTATTTATCGTGATGAACTGGTCCTTGCCTATGTGTCTTTGCTTGCTCTCTTTATGTTTATTTTCTATGCACCTGGCCAACACAAAATTAGAGAGAGTAATTGCTTTACAGGCATACCAATTATGTATCTGCCTATATTATGTTTTTCCTTTATTCTTCACGTTGTTTACTTGATCATGTGTCCTCCTGAGAAGTATCCTTTCCTTTTTGAAGCAGTGATTATGCTTCTATGCTTCTGTCAGTTCATTCTTGTTACTATTTGTACCAATTTAAAGCAGTGGGCATTAAACAAACTTATTAAATTTGAAGAAATGAAAAAGAAGCTCATCTGACATTTGTTTTAAGATTCTACTGTTGGTAACGTTTGTTATGTATATTATATATAGCTTTTTGTCATATCTTGTGGATGTAGAGGTGGTATTTCTTTTATGCATATTAACGATTTTTATGATAACAAAGGTGCTGGCGGTGCTCTTACCGCAGTCTTTATATGGGGGGAGATGAGAGAAAAGATTGTACTGCAATTTGTGGTGTTTGGAGTAACACTTTTGAACAATATCTGATTGTAGAGAATCCATGTGAAAGAACAGATTTTAAAATAAAATTCCTTTGCTCTAATTGTTGACCATCTTTCTGAGATGCTTTTGTATTAGTTTATACAGGATGAATTTGGAGGTTGGCATGTTTTTCCTTTTATGTTGGTTTCTTGATCTTTCCTCTTGTGGGTTGCAGCATTTTCTCTTGTCTGGTTCTTAAGTGTTTCAAATTTCTTGGTGCTATAAAATACCACTGGAAGTAATTATTCCTGGAATGGTACTTAGGCTAAGCATGTAGATTTAGGAATGCCGTGACAAATAGGCAATCTGAGGCTGACAGATTCTTCCGAGTCATTTACCTCTTTGTGCAACCTTGGAACTCATCATAACGACATAATTACACCATATACAAGTCTCATGTAACTTGTTTTCATTGCAAATACTGGCTGAATTACATCCCATATTTTTACACCTGTAACCAACCTTGGTAGCTTGTCTGGATGGGGTCATAGAAATTGGAAAGAAAGAAGAGAAAAGAAACGGGAGGGGATGTCAGTTTAGATCTTATGTTCAATTCTTGCATTCTCCTTTCCTTCTTTTTTTCTGTTCTTCATGGGGATTTTTCCCATCTTGCCACATCTAAGCCACTTCAGCTCCATGTAGTCCTATCATAGTAAGACACACGAGTGCTTCCACCTTTATGCAGCTGTCCTGTCGGGCAAGAACATTTCTTTTTTCGTGTCTTGGAACTTTGGCTTAACACCATTCTTTATCAAGTCAAACTAGGTGCAAGTATTGTTAGGTGGATGTGGATTCCTGCAGTCACAACTAACACATGGTCATTGTTAGTTGTTGATGTGACGTAACGTGAATGGTTGATGTATATGGTGTATTGTACTACATCAGTGATTACAATACATTATGGATTGTTGTGGCTAAACTGTGTAAACATTGTTAGTGTATATTAAAGATCTACATACAGCTTTCTCTATATTGGAAGGTTCCAACCTTGATGTCAGTGGGCAAGCCCTTTTGAATTTATGAGTTTGAACATAAGGTTGGTGTAGTTGTCAGAAGTTTGTGAGAGATTCGTTAGAGGTCCTTGCCACTATTTAACTTTCGTCCTAAGTGGGCTAACCTTTGCTTGCTTGGAAGACAAGCATTCGCAATACATTTTATTCAACTGATAGGCTGAACTTGTTATCATCTACAATCATGATCACATTCAACAATCTTTCTTTGGGTAATGAGAATATAATTGTGTTAAAAGTATAATAGAGAGAATTTTGTTACTTTTATAGTTTTACTTGACTTAAATTTATATTAGTGTTAAATTTGATATAAGATATTAAATAGTTAAAAAAATAATAAGTTAATTCTTATGGGAAAAGTGATGGAAACAATATTTTTGTGACTAAAACATAAGGGTCGTTTTTTTAAGGCATACACTATGTTTTCTTTTCTCGACACACTTCATACCAAATTTATTCTCAAAATACCCGTCTAATGAAATCCGTAGGGGACCCCTGACATGAGCGTAGGATAAAAGAAAATAAATGTCCTTTCATCATTTTAAGCCTTCAATCCACACCTTTTGTGCTCACCCGATGGCCCGACAAAACGTGTGGAATGTGAATGTAAGTTAGAAAGAGAAAGATGAGAGAGAGAGAGGGAGAGGATGAGGTGTGTGTGATAAATTTTTTATCAAAGGTATTTTAGTCTTTTCATAACACTTCGAGTGTGTGTGTGTCGGGAAAACATAGAGTGTGCCTTAAGAAATGGCCAAAAGTTATTTGCAAACATCATATGCCGCACACATAAAAACCCAAACAATACAAGCTTACCTGTATTATGTGTTGATTGTGAAATTACATATTAAAAATCAGTTCAATTTAAAAGTTAAGTTGTTATAAGAGTTTCAAACATTTCTATATTTTCGTATGTAACATAAAATCAAAATTCAAAATGCATCATTGTATAGAGTGGAATAAACAGTGTAACAGCAAATATTATCCCTAGCGGACACGCACGTATATTAAATATGTTGGTTCATACAATTGAGATACATGCAAGCAGCACACAAAACATATGTTGGTTTACTCATGCATTCAAACAAGTACGTATATAAGTCCATCCCAATTCATTGTACAGTCGCAATCCAAGGAGACCGCCCTCTAGTAAACTTGAGTATTTCCTACCCATTTTAATTCAATTAAATCTTGTTCTTTCCTAAATTTATATGCTCATGTGACATGAATAGCAAAAAGCAGACACAGGTGACAAGCTCATTTCTTGACCCATCGTTCATTCTCAACTTAAAATCTAAAAGGAAATGAATAGTACGGGATTGTCTTGTCTCAGGTTAAGGGATTCGAGACATAATAAATTGAGACATAAGATTAGTTTAAGACAAAATTTTGTATTTTATCTTAGTCTTATCTTAAATGTTGTCTCTTCACATCTTTTATATATTAAAAAAATATATAAAAAATTAATTAAAATAACATCATTTTATATATTTATTATTGAAACTAATTGTTTTTCTTTTTTTTTTTTTTGGTATCTTAAATACAGTTCAGAATAAAACTAAGACATGACCTTAAGAAAGATATAATCATCGACAAAGTTAAAATTTAAGTAAGAGAGAAGTTGAGATTAAAATATTAAGAATATGTAAGGAGTTTAATATAAATTTTACATAAATAAATTTAGAGAGGTAAAAGTTTTATAATTATATAATACTAAAAAAATTTGAAAATTTGGGAGACGCAGGTGACCTCTGACATAATACCAATCAAATAAAGGGTCTTTGTCCGATGACAAAGAAGTTGATATTACATTAAAAGGATTCTCACGTTCTTATAGCACTTTATGTCCTTCCCTCTAAAATGATGTAGAAAAGGTAAAATTCCAAAGGAAAAAAAAATACCAAGAAAAAACGTAGGGCCAATATTCCTAGGAATTCTTTGCTTTATCTCCCATCTTCACATCTCAGCCAGACAAGCATCTATACTGTAATCTGGTGATGTTAGCCAGGATCGAACCTGTCTTATAGTTTGTTCTCCATTCCCTTGGCTTTTGTGGTGTTATGGACCAGGCCCACGGGGCCCAAGGGCCCAGACCTCAATCACCTACATAAGGCTTGGCAGGAGGGAGAGTTTAAGCATCTCTCACACACATATACCTCACAACCCTAAAATCACTTTCACAACATTGGTGCGGTGAGCGTGGACGGCAGCCGCCACCTCCTCTGGCTAGCTAGCTCACCATTTTCTTTGCTACCATTTTCTACTTTTTTGCGTTTCTCTGTCAATCTATCATATGGATGCTTTCAATACTACCTCTCATTATGTGTTCTGGGTTATTCCGAAGACTGCATCTTTCGAATTTTTGGCTGAAAGCTTACCTGATGCAGAGAAAATGCAAGTGTGAGTGCTGGTGAATCTGAATCAGACCATGTAAACAACGTCGCGATCCAAAAAGAAAAGATTCAATTTTTACAGTTGGTGCCCCAGTTTCCAATAATATGGTGATCGACAAAGGGAAGGAAAAATCCCAAGAAATCTGACCCAGCACCAAATTTGACTTTGCCATTAAGTTGAAGTTTCTTTTTCAAGTGTTTTAATCTCTGTTCCTCCCACTGAGCATCGTCGCGCAGATCATAGCTCCGTTGGCATAACAGAGTGCCCCCATGAGGTTGGTTAGTTTTATTGTTTGAAGCGTGTTTTTGTTCAAGTATAATTTCTCCCATTAAGCATCAACAAGCCGACTCGGAGCTCAGTTGGTTGAGCGAAGTTCTAATATCCTTAGGTCAGAGGTTCGAATCTGACTCGGATTGGTATTTTTTATTAGTATTTTATTTATATTATAATATAAATTCTTCACCTAAGTGTCAACTAAACCAACTTTAGCTTAGTTAGTCGTCCAGCATTTTAGAATCCCTTTGGTCGGGGGTTCGAACCTCGCTCGGGCTGAAATTTTTATTAAAGTGATTTATGTTTGCTTTAATGTTAAATCCCCGCCTAAGTTTCATTAAAACCGGCCTGAGCCCAGTTGGTCTTGCGGCGTTCCAGAATCCCTTTGGTCGAGGGTTCGAACCTTGCTCGGGTCGGAATTTTTATTAAATCAATTTATGTCTGCTTTAATATTAAATTCCCGCTTAAGTTTCATCAAGACCGACCCGAGCTTAGTTGGTCATGCGGCCTTCCAGAATGCCTTTGGTCGGGGGTTCAAACCTTGCTCAGGCCGGAATTTTTATTAAATCGATTTATGTCTGCTTTAATATTAAATTCCCACTTAAGTTTCATCAAAACTGGCCCGAGCCCTGTTGGTCGTGCGGAGTTCCAGAATTCCTTTGGTCGGGGGTTCGAACCTTGCTCGGGCCGGAATTTTTTATTAAAGTGATTTATGTCTGCTTTAATGTTAAATCCCCGCCTAAGTTTCATCAAAACTGCCTGAGCTCAGTTGGTCGTGCCGCGTTCCAGAATCCCTTTGGTCGGGGGTTCGAACCTCGCTCGGGCCAGAATTTTTATTAAATAAATTTTCTCCAGTATTAATATTTATCCCCGGTTTAAATGTCATCAAAATCGACCTTAGCCCAGTTGGTCGTGCGGAGTTTTAGAATCCCTTTGGTCGGGGGTTCGAACCTCGCTCGGGTCGAAATTTTTATTAAATCAATTTATCTCCGCTATAACATAAATTCCTGATCTAAGTTTCATCAAAATCGACCCGAGCTCGATTGGCAAAGCAGACGGATGGCAAGACCCACTCCTATTGGCTCATTCGTTAGCCCGGGCTACGCTCCGATTCGAAGCTTTGCTACAAATCGGGGTATACGCTCTATCAGCTTTTACTTGTTACACCCCCCACCTCGGAAGCATACGCTTTAAGCTCTAGCACTTGGCAATACCATCAAGCCTAGTTACAACCCCCACTCGGGGATACGCTCCGGCTCTGCTACACATACGCTCTATCAAGCTTTGCTACACCCCACCTCGGGGATACGCTCTATCGAGCTTTATTGCACCCCGCCTCGGGAACATGCTTTCTTAAGCCTGGCTACACCCCGACTCGGGGACATGTACTACCAAGTCTTACGACACCTCAACTTGAGGACACTTTGAAACTTTATTACTTACACGTGTCGATCCTTAGTATGTAAGAGATCAAAATAACGTTAGCACGGATTTCCATGAGACCAAAAATTCAAACAAAATAATGCAAGTGCAAGCTAGATTAAAGTGTACGGGTGAGCTCATCTTTTAGTTTAAATTGTTGTTATTATTCTCTCTGAACATTTAAGCGCCTATTCAATTTGCGTGTCAATACTATTAACTCAAAGCTTTTTCCCATGATCCGTTGACGGTAAGATCGGCCGAAGTGGGCTTAACCCATTTTCTAAATTCTCGTTCTTCACTAAATAATTTGTTGTAATTGACAATTATTTTTCACTAAGTAATTTGTTGTAATTGACAATTATTTTCTGAAGGTCAAAGAAAAGTGGGAGATCGCCTATATTCATATACTCTTGTACGTTAATGAAAATATCTCATAACCAAAGAGCAATTCGTTTTGTTTTATTGAGTTACGAATCTCGGTAGCGCTTGGAACATAGGTTTTGCATGGCAGGGTCACTAAACAAACCACAATTATTTGTGCACACCCAGCACATCCGCACATTCGTCATGGGAAGCCAACTTGTGAGCGCATTAGATATTGTTCTCGCACCACCCGCTCCTACAACACCTGTACCTAGCCCATTAAAGCCCCGACCCAAGCTAGATGATTAGTCGTCAAAACTTAGATCGGGCATTCGTGGATCGTACAAAATTTCGACCATCATGCATACCTCTTCACAATTGAAGCTTCTTACAAACCACCTCTACAAATAGAAATCACCTAGCCAAGTCATAAGTTGCAATTCAGAGTTAACAGACCGCCACATTGATCTTGCTTTTCAAACTTTCAATCTTGGGGATTGAGATTCTCCCAGCGTTGAATATAAAATAAATAAAAATAATAAATAATGACAAATAAATTCATAAATAATAGTAATGAATGTTCATGAACAAACATAAGAAAATAAAGAAAGGACAACCAAACCAAGTGCCGCAAATGTTAACCCTTCTCTTCCCTCCTTATTGTTCTCGACTCAAATCACTATCAATAATTATACTTAAATAGGCATGATAAGATAAACTTTTCTAGTTCGAAAGCTCGAGTCGTCGACCTTCTGACCTGGGGGGCTTATGTTATGGACCAGGCCCACGGGGCCCAAGGGCCCAGACCTCAATCACCTACATAAGGCTTGACAGGAGGGAGAGCTTAAGCATCTCTCACACACATATACCTCACAACCCTAAAATCACTTTCACAACATGTGGCATTCTGCCCTTGTTAAGGACACCCCCAACAAAAATAAATAAATAAAGGAATCTGTCTCTGACCCCTTTTTTTCCATACTAAGTCAATAATAACTCCCTTTTATGCCATGTGAAAATTTGGATTCTAATCATTGATACTTTTGATTCTCTAAGCCCTTTCCGCCAAGGATGACATTTTCAGATAAAGCTTGTTTTCACATAGTATACTCCCCTAATTCCATCCTTTTAGAAACTTTCTTAGTGTTCATATTTGATATAATCACGCACCGTCGTACTAATCTTCGCTGTTGGATTATTATTTAGGGCATGCGTTTTGAATTCTTTGGAGAATCACAGAACATATCCAAAGCCAAAAGTGAGTTTGGATTCTTGGACTGGATTCTGATTACCCTTTACATCATATATATGATTATCAAAGTTTGATGACTTCTTAATCAAGGGCTTATGCTGTTAATCTTTCGGTTGGGTTTGATTAGGATTCTTAATCCACTTAGGTGTATGGGCCTAGCTTTATAGAATAGAAGACTTTACATGCATTGAAAAGCAGTTCAAATTTGATGAGCTCTTTATTATCACCTTAATCCTTTGGTTGCTTTATTATACGAATGAGGGGATCTTTAAAAGTTAACTCTCATTTTTGTGTGCTCAAACTTAAGATTTTATTAAGGCTTTAATAAAACTAACAAAGCCTGATATAATTAACAGATAATAAAGTCTCTTAAGCTTGAGACAATGGTATAAAAAATACTTTATTAAAAGAGTTTACAATTTTTTGTAATCTTGTTGCTTTGAAAGGGAATATTTTTCAATTGTTGATTAAGAATACCTTTGGTGTATAAAAAAAGAAAAGCAAAAGTTTAATAGCAAAGATGTTTGAACCTTTAACTTCTAATGTATTATAGAATCCCTTCACCACCAATATTAGACCATCTAGCAACTTTGAAAAGTTGAAGTTCTATTCTACATTTTCTTATAATAGTTATTCTCACAACTCTAGGCTTGATATTCTCCAATTAAAGATCCTAATCTTTCTTAAAGTAATTATAATATATGATATCAAGATGTTCTTTTTTCGCTTTTGTTCCAGATTATATGAATCTAATACAAACGATATTGGCTGGTTTAATGATCACTTAGTTTGTTCTTCTTGCTCAATATGTGAGTCTAAATTTCACCACAGGTTAGATTGTGAGGGTTATGGTGATACCGAATGTGAAATGATTCATATTATTATAAAAGAAAGGTTATGCATTTAATACTGCAATTTGTTTATTAATTGATTACTTTAGTTTATTTTTCTTTTCAATGTTTGAGTTTAAGTTTAGAATGTGAAATAAATGTTAATTCATATTATATATTAAAGTTATAAATTAATCTAATGTCTTCGTTCCCTATTTATATATATATTTTTATCCATAAAACTGAGTCTAAAATATTTTTTGGGTGTCTTATCACAAAATGTAAGAAGTAACAACAAACATTCTCATAAATGTCATCTAATATGTAGAGATTTCGATAATTTATACTGAGAATAATTAGAGATTTAAATTTATATACCATCATTCTACCAAATGGCTTGCAGAAAATGATATTGAGATCATTCTTAAAAGTTGTGAGTTGTATATTTAAATTCAAAATTACAACCAAAGTTGTTGTGACTTTGACTTTAGACTAAGCCAACAACCTACAAAGACGATCATGGGCAAAGACATCTAGAGCTTTACCCCTAATTGATGCTCAAGTTAGTGTTGTTATTAGAAAGTAAGCTTATTATTTTTTTTAACAAAAAAAATAATAATTTGTCAAGAATTTTAACTTGAAAGAGGCATAGATAAATTTGAATTCAAAGTATGAAAATAAAGAACTTTAATTTTTAAGAATTACATCATTGTATCATATGTCCTTTTCTAATCTTATTTAAAGTGAGAGGCTTACCAATGTTAAAGATTTTATGTATATGATGAGGTTATTCAAGTCATTTAACTGTAATAAGTGTAACTATATAATATCAAAAGTAACATATACCACAACATGTGCACTTGAGCGAAGGGCAAGAAAGTACTGGACAGCATCTTGCACGTGTTAAATTAATGTGGTATAGTCTTAAAGTTGCAAGAGGACTCGAATAATTTATACATACATTTCCAAACAATATGTAGCATGCATAAATTAACCAAACCTTTCTTTTGGCATAAAGAACAATTCAACCAACGACTGTGCTCTCTTTTTCTGTTGATTAAGGGGTCAGTGAATCACAAATTGTTAAAGGCATCTAAGACTAAAGGTCTCCAAAGGTCCTTCCCCCGCCCTCTCGAGAAGTAGTCTTTTGGCGGAAAGCTATGGCTAAGCAAGAAACACATTTTACTATGCACTGCATTTGGTTGATTTACACTTTAGAATTTCAA
This sequence comes from Bauhinia variegata, assembly GCA_022379115.2. NCBI lineage: Eukaryota > Viridiplantae > Streptophyta > Magnoliopsida > Fabales > Fabaceae > Bauhinia > Bauhinia variegata. The sequence goes on along the minus strand of CM039428.1, from coordinate 16,571,642 downwards.
ACCAAATGAATATAATTGTACTAAAATTTAATAAAAAGAACTGTTTCATTTTAATGATCTTATTTAATTTGAATTGAAATAGTCGATACTCAATATAGTACCGGATAACATTAATTTGCACCCAAAGAATTCAAACAGAATTCCAATAGATTAAATATTTTGTTTTTCTATGCTATTCTTCGTTCCAAGAGTATAACATCCAAAATTGTCAAAGATACTATACTTAACTAACCATCTAGTTATTTAATTACTTTTGGAATCATTCCTGTCCTCTTGAGAGCTTTTTCTTTAGCCAAATTCTTTTTTCATGCATAGAATCACAAATTTTCAAAAACATAAATTTTGAGATTTATGAATCATAAAATTATTTAAAATATATTTTGTTAATTTAAAATATTTATATAAAATATGTTAAAAGATATTTTTATAAGATGTGGAACTAAAATTTTATGATCCTTATGAAATTTTTTTTATAAGAAACTTCTTTAAATCTTTGAAGATTTGAATTCAAAAGCTTTAATTTGAAATATCTTGAGCAACTAGCTTCCACTAAATTGATAATTTGTTGGTAAATCACACAACTGAAGAACCTCCCAATTTTACAAGTGACACATGGTCAAATCCTTAAATGACTTTATTTATAACCAAACAACTATAATTGAGATTAACTACAAACTCCTTAAGAAATTAATATATCCTAAAGAATTATACACAATTATGAAACTAATAGTCATTAAAAAACTTTTTGATTTATTGTAGGTGAATCTCTTCAAATACGATTTAAGGGAATTTCAAATATACAATGAAATATTACTTGATATATTTTAAATATATCTTGAACCACATAGAACCCTAATTATATAAGAAAACAACATTTACCTGGTCAAAAAATGATAGTGAGAGCTGCATAGAGAACAAGCTGGTTTTTCCTTCTTGTGTCACAGCACACAGAGACGCCAACCAAAACTTGAGATTATGCACTAGAGGAGGGTTGAATGAAAGAATTTGGTATAACAATTCTATACGTATTGCAGGAGATCCATAGCATGTATTAAAGAAATAGGGAGTTTAGAATTACCTGTTACCAGAGTGGATTCCATATAATCAGGAAAAACCGTTCCTAGTAGTTCTGATCTCTTGCTATAATACAGGGAGTCACACGTGTTACTTAATTGGTAGTAGCACTTGTATTTATAACAAAGATGAGGAGCTCTCCATGACAATTCTAATGGGCTACTGGGTTAACCTACCCATCAACAGTTAACCCAATATCATAACTCAGTCTCAAGAAGCCCAATATACGTGTGAAGCCCAATAGAAATAAATGTGGGCTTGGGCCTCTACTGCCATACTCATATAATTGATATAATATTAGATCTAGGTTTTATACAAAATTGATTAATGTTAGTCTATAGTTTTACATTGAAAACTTACCCTCCCAACAAGAGTATAAAATATTGGGAAATGAAGAACATGTTATTGGAATAGAAGTCTTGACGTCGAACACCTTTTCTATTTCATAGTAGAAAACGTTATCAAATATGACTAACTTGAAAACTTTTTATGAGAAAAACTCAGTACTTAACCACGAAGATGTGATGTTATGAAATTAAAAAAGATTTATATTAGTTACTCCCTAACTAATATTTAACAATTTTTTTTTCTAAAACTAACATAAAAAAAAAAGATTCAACAACATCTTTAAAATATCTTCAAAAGATCTTCTTTATTTAAAATAAAAAATATTAATTAATAAATTTATTTTAACAAATATGACTCTAAAATTTTAAATCATAACCTTTAATTTAAAATATTTTAAGTTTTAACTTGCTTACCATTGAATCAATAATTAACTTGTTAATATGTTCTCTTATTTTTCGTTGATGTAAACGTGATAAAAAGCAAAATTAAAAGCAAGGTATTTTGCTTTTTTATTTTGGTCACTCTAAACAGGATTGGGAAAGTCAGAAAGAACACAGCTTTAAGAGAGGCTGGACTGCCATATATAATAGATGGAGTCCCTGTATTCACAATTGATGGGACGGCAAAAAATCCTCACTTAATAAGACAAAGAAACTCAACCTATAAGAGTTTCATAGGCTTTTATCATAAAATAGAAGTTTACATGCCAAGAACTAAACTTTGAATGATGATTGAAATTTGAGTGTTATATAAAAATAGATATTGGGAGTAAAATAGTTGCAGGCTAGAGGGTTGTTGAGTTGTAAAGGCATGGGAAAAGGAACATGCATGCAGAATCAGCAGAACAGGGCAATGGTCTGCCAGATTCAATTAGAAATTCTGGCCAATTCAGAAAGCCATTACATCTCTAGCACTTGCAATTGTCTGATAGACCTTTCGGAGGTCATAAATGCATCGCCAATCAAGTTTGCACTTTCTTAATAACATGTTGAGTGAAATCTTCAAATTAGTTTACATATAATACAACTTTATGCCAAAAAAGAAAAAAATTTAGTTCAGCAGAAAATAAATTAAATATTAAAGCATTTTAAGTTAAAAATTATAAATTTAAAATCTTAAAATCGATTCTATTAAAAAAATTTGATATTTATTACTTCCTACGATACTGAATTAAAATTAATTCTATAAAAAAAAAATTGCTAATAGAACTTTATTTCTCAAAGAGTCAGAACCCTTTGTTTCTTTATCTTAAAAGTCAGAATATGAATACTCATCTGTTTCTGAGTTCTGACTAGAGAAATGTGTATAAATTTAAAGGCTCTGGTAAGTATTTTCTTTCTGACAAGTGGAGTGAATGTAAATGGACCCACCTTTGTAAGAAGATTTCACCTCTACTAATTTACATGCATACAAGAAATTCACCTAAACTTTTTCTGCATTGATCAAATTGTTTAAACCTCTTAATTTGTGCATAGCCATACATGATTTCTTCGTAAGTGATACATTCTTATTTTGGTTTTAACCAGTAATGTTTATAGGATACAAACTTATAAATAAGTTCATCAACCCATAACTAATCCTGTTTAAATTAACTGAGAATTTAAATGAGTTAAAGCTCTCTCAAGTTTTCTACATACATTTAGACTTAAACCCAAATTAATATACATAAGCAATTCTAACTTCTTATTACTAACTATGAAGAAAGCCTATTTGAGGTAGGTGCATACATTCTAGCATAACTTATTAAATTTAAGTGAAATTACTTGTAATATTTTTGTATTTTTTAATTAATTAAACTCAATCAAGAACTGCACGTGCAAGCAGTATGTATTGTCAGTGTAATTAGCTTCCAAGTTGCATTATTGAATGTGCATTATTGAGTGCACTCTTCTTTAGAGAGAAGGCCAGCTATCTCTGTCACCTTTGATTAGGGAGAGGTGAATGCATGCAGTGCAGACCAGCAACAACCCCTGCCTCATATGCTGGCTGATGCTAGCTGCTGTTAAGTGGTATAGCTATCTCTCATTGGGTGCAATGAACGGTTCAGCACTTTTCTATGTTATATAGCATGAGTTGCCCATAACCTTTTACTAAAAAGAATTTCAAATTTCCACTTTGCTAGATCTAATTGTAGTTCATTTATGTGCCATATATGGATCCAGCTTGAGCTCTCTCTACCGTCTTTCTACTAGGCAATAAATGAAGAGCCTAAGTTTAATCAAGAGATATGTGTTGATTGATGTGATGAACAACAGATGAAAATGAATAGTTAAAATATACTCAATAAAATCCTAACCTAATAAGAAAGCCAAACTCGCCATATATCTAACTAGTGTTTGACTGTGTTAACATGATTTCCACAATGTATCCGTTGAAGGGACGTGAAAACTAGTCAAATTATCATACTATGTTATACTAGAAGTTCAGTTTACTGCACTAACTAATTTGAAAGTTCACTATCCATTTTATAGATTATGCTTGCGTTGAGGATTGTCACTCATCAAAGGTAGCAGATGAACTTGGCCGGTCAAAGCTTTCGGTTTGAAATTATGGAATAACCCTTGTTAGATGGTTGTTGACCCCAAAAGCATTCTCCATTCTCAAACTCTTTGGCCAAATGATTCTCAAGATTTCTAGCTCGAATTGTACGAGATTAATTGATTTGGACTTCTCTTCAAGAGTAGCAATTTCATCTATCATGAAATCAATCCTTACAGTACTCTAGAATTCTGATTTTGTTCCTTAAAACCAACCAACCAATCTACGCCGGCAATCCTTATTAAAGAGGTTTTGTAGCTTTTGGGAAAATTTTAAGGATGTCCTTCATATTAATGTACTCCATTCTTGTTAACCTTTAGGTGGTCTTATTATTAGGAATGTTTTAACATTTTTAATCAATAAATACAAGATAAAAATTTTAGATTTTGTTATACTTCAAGGGTATTTTATAGTCACATGTAAATCTATTTTAATGTATGAAGATTATCAAATTGAATATAACTCTCCTAACAAAGATAAAGATTTTATTTTTGATGCAACAGTTAAAAAAAAAAAATCATCCTCAAAGATTTAACATGCTTTAGAATGAAATGAATTAGCATAACTTTCACACTTGAGAAGATGGTATCAATAACCAATTAGATGTAGAAACTTAAATTGTTAAAGTTATTTTCAATTGTGTAAGTCTAAAATAAAAATATATTTAATGATGCAACTCTCGTTAAGTTAATTATACTTTTTTAATTATTTTTTATAAAACACTGTAATATCATATCAATTTTTTTAAAGCCCCATAATATCATATCTTTTTTTTTTTACTATTTTATGTAATTTCAACAACTTTTTACCCTAATAATATAATTTTATAAATTTTTTTGAATCAACTTTACAAACTTACCCTACATCTTTATATTTTATTGCTTATCTTTTTTTTTTTTATTGATTTTATTTATTATTTATCTTTTAAAGTAAAATAAAGTAAAATATTAAAAGATGATCTGAAAAATAATTTACATAACTCACTTTTGGAATTGCTTATGCAAGTAATGATGTGAATATGGTGAGGTTCACTCTAATGGTACAATTTTCTATTTTCAAGTTGCTTAATTGTCTCTCGTTAGAGATGGTCTAGATGAAGGCTTTTGATCATTATACCAAATTCCACCTCAAATGTTTATTAAAAACTTCAATATTTCCCATGATTACAAATATATAAGTGTAACTTCACTTTTTTGGGTTAAGACAAGACTAAAAAGATTAATCAAGTACTCTGACCCAAGGATTGAGAAAACAAAGCCCTAGGAATTGCAATAAGACATAGAACTTTAGTTATAGGGTTAGGCCATTATATAATATATCTTAGGTTTTGTGTCTTTTAAGGGGTTTAATTTACGCTTTGGGCTTCTCTTCACTATCTTCTCCCTACTCTTTCATGTTTCAAGCACATTAGGGTTCCTTTCATTTGATTTCTTAAGTCTACCCCCCCCCCCCCTTTTTTTTTTTTTGATTGTGTAAGTCTATATTCCTTAGAGCTCTTGTTTTGGTTTTTTCTGAAAGAGTTTTTAATTATAAACCTTTTTCAAAGATCGAAATTTTCAAATGACCCATTTTCTTGAATTTTGTTTTTATTTTTATTTTTCTAGCTAGTCATATATATGAGATTGGTTGATATCTTCTATTATATTTTGTGTCTCATTCTCTATCTTATCTTTCATGATTAATCAAATATTATAAATAATATTTTTAAAAATGTAATAATATTTAAAATATTATTTTATAATTTTTAAATAAATCATAGTGAGTTAGACAAGAAATGAAACAAAAAAATGGGACCATTTAAATTCAAATTAAAAAAATAAATATTTATTTTAAGAGAATACATTTAAATTTGAACAAAAAATCTAAATTAATTTATTACTTGGTCAGTAAATTATTTAATATTTACCCCAAATAATATTGTTACTACTTGGTCATAGAACATTTTTTGAATTTTTTTTATATAATAACATTGGGATTGCACAATATTAAAGTATTTATTGGATTACTAAACCATATACCAAATCAAAATCAATTATTTTAATGAGAATAAAAAACAATTATTAAATTTGATGATACACAATCTATCTAGTAATTAATTAATTGTAATACTTTTTTCCAATATCTTGCTTTTGTCAGTTTGATTTTTTAATTCTTTCTTTTTTGGTAATATATTTAATTCATTATTGCAATTTACTATTTAATTCATTCGTTATAAGCTATATATTGTGCTAAACTATATTCTAGTTGGAGCTACTGTACAACATCTTCGGTATATATTTTATCCCATTCTCTTTCTTATTCATTTTTTATTAGTTAAAAATAAAACAATAAATTATTGAAAATAAATTTTACAACCAATAAAAAAGAGCAAGAAATAAAATAAGGAAAAAGAAATTATCCACTATTAAAGTGGAGGAAGAATGGTGTGAGAAATACTATCACTTTTATCATTTTGACATATTGAATCTAAATAATTTGTCCTATTATCTACAAACAATAACAAATAATCTGCTAGACATCTATTCATGATGGTATAGCAGTGCCCAAAGGAAAAAAAAAAAATGTAACAAAAAAGGTCCACTCAATAACAATAAGTTGAATCTCAAGACAATAATAGCCAATAATCTTACACATAATTTAAATAATAAAATTATGTTTGTTCAGAGAAATTTTATTAATTATTATTTTTTAATTATTTTTATTTTAAATAAAAATAAGTCTCATGTCTAAAAGATAATGAATGTAGAATATTGTTAGAGTAAATCAAGAAAATTGTAGAGGAACTCGAACCATGAAGCAAAAATAGTGTAAGCATTCTTGTAAGTTCAATTCCAGAACCCACTAGCATTGAGATTGATCTCAGTACTACTTATATGTTTGGTAAATTTAACTTTATTTATCTAATTAGCCGAACTCATTTTTTTTTTCTTAAAAAAAAATATCATGTTAGCAAACGACACCGCTAATAAATAAAGAAGGACTCATATTTAAAAAGTTAATTTATTTTTTTATGATCTATATATTCCAAGAACAAGACTTGCAACTTATTCCCTTTAATAATTTTTTTTTAAAAAAAAAGATTTTTATTGATTTGATTATTAAATCATGTTATATTGTGACATTAATTATTCATGTCAAAATTTATATAAATTTAAAATTCTTAAGTATTTAAAATAAGATGAAGATTTTCATTATAATTAAAAATTTTAATTATTTAAAATAAGCTTACTTGATAGAGTATGAATCAATTTTAAAATTTTATAAAAATTTATAAACATGATCTATCACATGAGAACTTATATATAATTTAATAGTTGGATTAAAAAATTCATATTTTATAAGAAGTTATAGAATATGGTAATTGAGACAAGACTTTCTTTTGTAATAAGCGGATTGCTCCTCATACAATCTTACACACAAAATTGACCCTAATGATTTTTACCTTAGTATATTTTATATTGCACACTTTCCTGAAACTCACCTGTATTAGACTGTTTTTTTTTTTTTAAAAAAAAAATAGAGTATTTTTTCATTCTTTGAGTAGAAGACTAATATTTATCTAAGTTTATTGGGACAAGAAGTAATAATCCATTTTAATAAGTGTATCTCTAAAGTTTTAAGTCACTTAAAATGCTTTCAACTCAATTTGCTTCGCACTTTATTGGTTTTGCTATTAAATTTGCATGAATTTCAAACATGTATAGCTGATTAAGTTTAGATAGAGAGAGAATAAATTTGAAAATGCATATTCATTAAAATTTAATAGAGAGAGGTTTGATACTTTTGTGATTTTATCTAACATAAATTAAATTAATTGATGCTTAATATAATGAAAAATGATTTATGTCAAAAAAATAGTATGAAATAATTTACATGGCAGATAGACACGTTATGGATAGATTATATCATAAATTTGAATCTGATTATGGTACTTTTTTAGTTAAATAAAGGTGTGACTCATAAATAAAACAACAAAATCCAAATTAATACTGTAGTTAAAACTTGGGATGGGGGACGTAGTTTTTACCTTTCATCCCCTTTTGCCCTACCCTAGTGTCTCACAGTCTTTGGATTTTGTACGTGGTCATTTTTTTTTTTTTTTGTAATAAAAAATATATGGTTATTTTAATGTGCATACTGTAATTAGTAATTACTTTCTTCTTTTAAAGTGATATGATCCGTTGAATTTTGCCAATAGGACACTGAACCCAATAGCGGTTATTAAAGATAATTGTGTCAAGCCCATTTCCCATCGTGTCCGTTTCAGTTCAAGCGCATATATTCAGATACAGTTAATTATGTCATTTAGCCAAATTTAGGCTCGCACGTGTCTCACAAATATTAGTTGGTGAATAATCTATAAATATATTTGTAAATATTTATAAATGCTTTTTAGTTATTAAAATTTACTTTATTCTTAATGAGTTATTTATATCTAATTAAATTTACCTGAACTTTTTTGTTAAAAAAAAAATGTCATTTAAACTTTGGCAAAATGTTTTAAGTATTTGTAGTTTAAATTATGCTAACTATCTTAGTGTAATTTTTTAATAAAAATTTAAGTGAGTTGAGTTTCGAGATTTATTAAAGAGTGTTTAACTTTTTTATTGAATTAAGTTTGTGTCAATACGTTTCAACTCTTTATATAAAATAATATTATCTAACATATATTTTTTAAAAAATTTATTTAAGTCATTTATTTACTATGAAAAAAATGGAGAGAGTTGAATAGACAATTTGAATCCCACAAAACACTTGTAAATTTTTTTACAGAAATTCTTACGGGATGTGTAAAATTTGTTGGGAGGAGTAACTTTTTATTGAAAAAAAATCACCCTTTTTACAAAATTTATATAAATAAATGATTTTGATTTGTTGCCTAAATTATGGCCATTGAAACAGCCTAGAGGGGTATAATGGGTGGAGATTAGGGTCCGTTTGATTTGCTAAAAAACAAGAGATTGGACAGTATAAATTTTTTTTATCCCTTGTTTGATTTGTAAAAGACCACAGTACTGGACAAAAACTTGTCCATGGTACTGGACAAATCCTTGAATTTTTGTTACTCATCAAACCATGGGACAAGGATTTGTCCAGAGTACTGGACAAAAATTTTAACATTGTTATCTCTTAAACCATCTTACAAGTCTCTATATCTTGGCTCATCAAATCAATAACGGTAAGTCTTAACAACGATTATCAACCGGTGAGGTATTCACAACGATAGGTGACTAGCAAGGTACCGACAATTATCAGTGACCGACAACGCTTTTTTAAATTTTATATTTTTATAAATTACTTTAATTGTTATAAATATTAAAATTGTATTATATATTTTTTAAAAAATAATAATATAAAGTATTACTATAAATTAGACAAAAATGATATAAAATTTTTTGTCCAATACGTTAAACAACAAATAATGGACAGTACAAAAAATTGTCCTGTACCTTGACTCTTTGTGCACTGTGCTGTTTTACTTGTGCATTGGTATCAAAAGCACCCCTAGTCTCTATAAATATTCCATCACCTTGACAAGCCACACACCATTCTCACACCTCTTTCAGTAACCTCCACACTACCAGTTACTCTTCCAAAGATCAAACAAACAATACTCAATCATCAGCTATCTGCTGCTGCAGTAGTAACCACCATGGCTATGGTGGTGATCACAACTACCCTTTTGGCCATACTCGTTTCTCTGCTGTTCAGAATCGCCTATGCCACCCTCTCATGCTACTGGCTCACCCCGTCACGCATCAAGAAGACGATGGAGAACCAAGGCGTTCGCGGCCCCAAACCGCGCTTCCTCACCGGAAACATCCTCGACATGTCGTCCATGATTTCCCGAACAACCTCTGACGACATGAAAACCATCACCCACGACATTGTCGGCCGTCTTCTGCCGCATTACGTCGCCTGGTCCTCCCAGTACGGTGAGAAATCCCATTCGAATCCGATATGAAATTCCCATTATCCAATTAATCAAATAAGTCACAATGTTTTCTGCTTGTTGGTTATTTAGGGAAGAGATTTCTGTTCTGGAACGGGACAGAGCCAAGGATGTGTTTGGCAGAAACCGAATTGATAAAGGAGTTTCTGTCAAAGTACAGTACTGTGTCTGGGAAATCATGGCAGCAGCAACAAGGATCAAAGCATTTTATTGGGCTTGGATTGTTGATGGCTAATGGGGAAAATTGGTACCATCAGCGTCACATCGTAGCCCCTGCATTCATGGGAGACAGGCTTAAGGTATAGATACCTTTTTTCGCTTTTTTTTTTTTTCTGTTTTTAGCAGAAAAATTCTTGAATGGTTGGGGGTTAAAACGGGTACAAATGGTTGGTTTTAATTTATAGGGTTATGCTGGATATATGGTTGGATGCACTAAGGAGATGCTCCAATCACTGCAAAATGCGTTTGAAAAGGGCCAAACAGAGTTGGAGATAGGTGAATACATGACTAGACTCACTGCTGATATTATCTCTAGAACTGAGTTTGGGACAAGTTATGAGAAGGGAAAGAAGATATTCCATCTCCTCACCGTCTTGCAGAGCCGTTGTGCTGAAGCCAGCCGCCATCTCTGCTTCCCCGGTAGCCGGTAAGTGATTTCGTGCATTTTTCCTTTTGGTTACACACAAGAAAGAAGTTTAGTACCCTTGATTTCTCCTTACTATCTAATCGTCTCACCACTTGATTCCACCTAGTGTCTTGATTTCACGCATTTTTTCGTAGTTTAGAAGAGATTATGTAGGTTTAAGGAAACAAATCATTTCTTTGTTCAAATTTTATAAATCATGTGTATTTTTTGTTGATGGGAAAGGTTTAAGTGAGATTCCTTTGGTGGGAGCAATTAATTGAGATTTTGATGGACACATTCTCATTTCTTTATTCCATCATTTTCAACTTAGTTTTTGTGGGTCTTTGATAAAAAATGAATTGGCAATTACTTTAATGGTTCCTCATCATGTCTTCTATTTTTTATACAGATAGACTGTGAAATGTAATTTTTCTTTTCTTATGTAATAGGTTTTTTCCAAGTAAATATAACAGAGAAATCAAGTCTCTGAAGATGGAGGTGGAGAGGCTGTTGACAGAGATAATACAAAGCAGGAGAGATTGTGTGGAGATAGGTAGAAGCAGTTCATATGGGGATGATTTGCTGGGCATGCTGTTAAATGAGATGCAGAAGAAGAGAGGGAATGGCTTCAGCTTAAATCTGCAGCTGATTATGGATGAATGCAAAACATTCTTCTTTGCTGGCCATGAAACCACAGCTCTCTTGCTCACTTGGACAGTTATGTTATTGGCCAGCAATCCATCTTGGCAAGAGAAAGTGAGAGCTGAGGTCAAAGAGGTCTGCAGTGAAGGAATCCCCACAATAGATCAACTATCAAAGCTCACTGTGGTAAGCACCAAACTGGTTTTTTCGTTTGACTGCTAGTCAATCCAAACATTGCCATAAAAAGGGAATTTTACATGAAATTTTTGTTTATTCTTTTTATTACGGTATGAAAATTTAGTTTCAAATAAAGTCTAATAATGTTATACAATTTTTTTAACCAAGCTCACTAATAGAATAAGGTTTATTATTGTTGTTGTTTCTTAATTATATATTGGGTCATGATTGAATGTTTTAAAAAACTTGTGTGAAATAGTTTTTTGCTTCATTCAATTGGGGAAGGGAAAAAAAAAGTAAGTAGAAGGGGTCATTTGCATACTTAAGGAACTAAAAGGGGTGTGATTATAATAATAAAAACTTGAGGGGATTGCTTTGTAAATGCATCAAAGCTGAAAGAACATTCTTGCATTTTAACCTTTTTCTTTCTTAACTTCCCCCCTGTGTGAAAAGGTCCATCTTCACTCTGCATTTCTTTAAAAAAAGAAAAAAATGTTGGTCAAATTAGCTTGAGAGGTGTTGACACTCTAGGTTTATACTTGTGTGTGAACCTTATTTTATTTCTGGTTAATTTAGATAGCTAGGAGGTTATTCAAGAAGGAAAAGTTAACAAAATTTGACCATGACATCTAACTATTATTTATGTGTAGCCTCAAAATCAATTAAATTAAACTTTTAAGTTAATAGTTTTAAGGCTTTTTAAGTTAAAGTTTTTATTCAAAATATTAAAATTTTTCTTGTAAAAAGCGATTTATAATTTATTCATCTCCGCTTCTAATAAGGGATTCTTATGTCCAAAATGTGTGAGAATATATTCATAATGCGAAAGGAAAAAAAAATAAGTTTAAATGTTATTTTATAAGCAAAAGATGCTATTAGAAGTGTATAGATAACATATTTCACCTAGCATATGCTTTTTTTCCAGTCTAATTTTACTTTTTAGAGACTTTCTAGCCAAAAGAAAATTACTCTAGAAAAAGGGGGGGAGGCTGCTTGTGCTCTAGCCTTTTAGGGAGAGGGGGAAAGGGACAATAAGTAAACTATTTGTGGGAATTGAAAAAGAAAATTTGATACTAAGTTTACTAGTTAGTTTTGTAGGTAAAGCTTAAGAGAATAGAGACTAGGTTTATAGTTATGAACTCAATTCACAGAAAAGGACAGTTTAGGAATATTTTAGTGCGGCAAAGGGATATATGTATTAAAATGGGCTCAATATCTTCTCTTCACTCGTGCACTGATTGTTGGTGCTAAGCCAAAGACTATTTTAAAATGGTTATCATTGTTTATTTGAGTGTCCAGCACCTCAAAAGCTAAAATCTAATCACCCAATCCACGAGGTTTTGTATTCTTTTTGGGAGGGAAAACCAAAGGGGAAACCAGTGGACCCTATGCTACTCAATTACATGGTTTATGGCTCTTAAGCTAGCAAGGAAATCCCATTAATTTATTTTTTTTTTAGTGAACTCATTGCTTATTATACTTTTAAAACTATTGATTTGGCAAAAGATATGGTCAAAGGATTGCCATTTTCTTAAAGTATATATTATCACTGCATAAAGAAATTGTAGTGGTTGAGTTCAGTGAAAAAGAGTTAGTTTTTGGCAAAATAAGAGATCATAATTTAAATCTATTATAGGAAATAAAAAAAATAAAGAATAAAGAATTGTAGTGGCATAATTTGTATGTCAGATAATTTACTTTTCTATTTTATTTTTTTATTTATTAACATGTAAACTATATTGTCTGATTTTTTTTAAGCTATTATATGTTTAAGCACATTTGAATTATTCAATTAACTTAAGAGTTATTATTTGATTTTTATAGTTGCATATGGTAATAAATGAGTCAATGAGGCTCTATCCTCCTGCAACTATCCTCCCTAGAATGGTGTTTGAAGATATTGTGCTAGGTGATCTTCACATCCCTAAAGGCTTATCAATTTGGATTCCTGTGCTAGCTATTCACCACAGTGAAAAATTATGGGGCAAAGATGCAAATGAGTTCAATCCAGAGAGGTTTGCTTCAAAGTCATTCATTACAGGCCGTTTCATGCCATTTGCTTCTGGCCCTAGAAATTGTGTTGGGCAAGCATTTGCTATGATGGAAGCTAAAACCATATTAGCAATGTTAATCTCTAAGTTTAGCTTTGCCATATCGGAGAATTATCGTCATGCGCCCGTCGTTGTCCTCACAATTAAGCCTAAATATGGAGTTCAAGTTTGCTTTAAGCCCTTGGAGCCATGAGAATACTTCATATCTAGGTTTAAGAGTTGAGAAGTTTTTCATTGATGGAGTGGAGTTCTAATCTTCTTGAAGATAAGCATGTGCTAAGAAGATTTTTGTAATGATTTGATTTTTTGTTTCAACTTTTATAATGAAGAGATAGAGATGAAATCATGATTATGAGGATTAGGATACATCAAAAGAAATGAATAAAACAATATAGATAATTATCTCTTTGATGCACATCCCACCGTTTCAAAAATGAGTTATTTTAATTAATAAAGTGTTAGTTTAATAACAGTAAATTGAACTTCTGAATGTTTTTAGCCAAATATCTAGAATATGAAATTTTAGAGTCAATCTTATAATAAGAGATTTATAAATTATTGTTCCTGTTTTGAATTGAGATTAATTTTACACTAAAAAGATATGAATTGGCATCAAGTTTAGTTCATAAGAGATAAAAGAAGTTGGAGGGTACTGTTTAGATAAGCTTCAAACTATAAACAGATTAAAAATTACCAAAGGACAATGTGATGGGTAAAAAGGCTTCTTTAGCTAGCCTCGATGCTTCACAACACACTTTTGAATATGTTTTTTATTCTTGAATTCTGTATCTGTATATTATAACTTATATCTACCTCTCTGAATAGGTGTCATTAATTAACAAAGTGCTATCTGCTTTTTCTTTTTTTAATTTCTATAATGAAAATGAAGCCAACTTGCTTATGACAGGGTCAATATCTCCATTTTGGAGCGTTAAAGGTTGATTTCTCAGCCACCTTATCATCTGGTTCCACCAGTCCTCGATTCTGCTTCTTCCACTACTATGATTTTAACATTTTTTTATTGCAACCATCATTTTTTTATTTCTCCTTTGACACTATATTTAACTTCTAATACAAAGAAAATTCAATTGTGTAATATAAACTTTTTTTATACTTTGATATATATTTTTACGTCTTTTTAATCATATTAGATTTTGATCTATGCATTTCGCAAAACACGTGTGAGTTAAACTGAGTTAAATTTGATTTAATCATGGCAAAATTTAAGTAATTTAACAACGCTTCTTATGATTTATCTAAATAAACTTACTAATTGTAAAGTAAAAATTTTGTAACAATTTCTGTGATTTCTCCAAGCCTTTTAAATATATATAAAAGCAAGAACATTTGTAGAATTTGATGGGACAATAAAATCTTAAAAAAAAAAATCTAAGTTTCTTCTATACTTATCAGTTCAAATAATGAAAAATGTAATTTTTTTTTCTCTAATATAATTTTAATTGATTTAACATGTATGTCTAGAGAAATAAGCACTTAAGAAATTATAACATACTCTATTTATTGTTAACAATGTCAAAACATTTTAAAAAATGTTATAACAATATTTAAAAATTTTATAATATTTAAAAATGTAAAAATAATAATTTAATGTGAGCTAAAAATTTTCCAATGCACACTATGGTTGAAGAGAATATCCTTCTCTACTAGCTTTATTAATCTTAGGAAAATGTTAGTGCATATTCTTTTTTACACCTTTGGTATTTTAATTGTTTAAACAGAAAATTAATTACTAAAGATACAAAAAGAAAAATAAGATATAAATATAGATACACACTTATAAATTTATGCATTGCACCGCTCTTAATCTTATTTTTAAGTAGGGTCCTCCCAGGCCACATTTGGCCATATCAGAGCCTTTGTTCTCACTGTTCTTTTAGAAGATTCCTTCTACTTTATAGCACCAAAGGAATTATCTACTTGGATGTGTCCTCAGACCACACCAAGGAGTAGTTTAGAATAAAGAGTTAGTTTTCCCTTCTAATTAAAAAATGACATCTCATGTGAATCATCGAAGAAGCCAGAAATGGTTTAAGAGGAAAGACAAATAAAACTCTCATCACAAACATAAAAATTCTCAACTCAAAAATTAAATACATACATTAATCCAAGTAAAGCACAGTGTTTCTTTATGTTTATAATTCTTGAATATATAGTAGATTTTATATAAAATGTTTTCACAATTTTTCTGTCAATATAAGTGATTATAAAATCAACAAGAAAATCATCTTCCATGTCATTTAAAGAATTTAAATACTCAGATAGAAAAAATTTAAATACTAACTAACAATAAACCAATAACTAATTCATGAATGTTGAATACATTTTTAGCAATGAAGTCTTTGTTTTGGCATTGAGGGGTGAGTGCCTACCAATACAACAATGGTTTCACTCCTTATTTTATTTTTTATCTCACTCTTTTAATTAATTAAAAACTTTATAAAATAATATTTAATTTTTATTAATATATTAAAAAAATTTAACCATTTAAAAGAAAATGAGACAAAAAGATAATCTCCACGGGGGACAATTTATGCCCTTGGCTCCCCCTTCCATTGTTGATTTCCACAATACTATTTATAGGAATGTTATTATACTAATTTTTTATAAGAATGTTGGTGAGCAAAAACATTTGTGGGAAAGTTGGGCAGCAATGACAAACAACATAGGGGAGCTGGGACGGTGGTGGATGGCAAAGGGTTGTGGTTGGTGGTGGCATGTTGAGCTGAGTATTGGTGAAGGGGATTTAACTTCTTTGTTGAGCTATATCTGTTGTTCTTATATTAAGCAGAAAATGAATAATTACGATTTATTTTTATATACATCATTACACATCAAACATCTCAAAATGAATCGTGATTAATTATCTACTATTTAACACAAAGACAACAGAAGAAGCTCGACAGAAAAACCTGATCTGTGGGAAAGTGCTGGCATTTTGGACATATCACAAAGGAAAATGTTCTCATGTCCATGGAAATTCAATCTTCCCTCAAAAGAATGATTTTTGTGGAAATGTAAGAAGAATTTCAATCTTGGAAACTCCATTTAGGGGGATGTTTGGAAGAGTTTATAGACACCTTATTTAAACTTATCTTATTATATAAGCATTTTAGTTAAAAATGTCTGAAAATATCTTTCAAATATTACATTTGTAGTTAAATTCACACTCCCATGTGAAAACATTCTTTCTACCAGTTAATCTCAAGAGTTGATTCAATTGAAAGCGAAGAATTGTTATACTTCTAACATGCATTATACACGATAATTTTTGGGCTTGGAAGATGGATAAATGATAAACTCACTTATCCGTTATGTTAAATTTCACGTGAACATAGCACATACATACTTGTATTTATTAATTAAAACTTAATTGGGAAAGTGAGAACAAAAGATTCAATTTTCTATCTGCTCAAACAACGTGACTTTGTAACCACATGAAAAAATGAACTCAATCTAAAAATTTGTAAGTGTTTGTCTGGTTTGCTTTTAGTTGTTTCTTGTTTTCATTTATGGTGAAAATTAAAACAAGACTTGACAATAACTTTGGTTCAATAAATAAGAAATATTTTCACTAAAAACATTTCTTAAAATGCACTAAAACCTAAAAAGAAAACAAAGTTGTATTTGTTTTGAAAATAATCTTATTGACTTTTTTTTTAATGAGAAATGACTAATGATTTAATAAAAGTCATTAAAGGTAATTGTCCTTATTGAATAGATATAAAAACAAGTAAAAATAAAAGTGAGAACATAAAAAACTCAATAAACTTGTTTACGAAATAAAAATCTAAAAAAAAAAAAAACACATTTTAATAAATAAAAATAAAAATATGAAAACATTTTCTAATCCAAACTGCCCTCAAGTTATTAAGTGAAAACTGAGAATAACTTTATATCTAATAATTAAAACATCGGGAAATATTTTATATGTTGGTTGAAGATGTCATAAACCGAACACATTTTTTGGATTTTTTTTTTTAGTTACATGATAGAATTGAGCAACAAATATTTTACATATTATTTCAACCTCTTACACTATATTACACCTAGTAGCCTAAACACATTTTACATAATTGTATCCAATTGTAGTTTTTTTTCTTTCATAAAAAATATTTCTAGAAGTTGGTTTTATTTTGTTAAAAAAAAAATCAGAGTAAATTCACATGCTAATCATGCATTATCATTTAAAATGCACACTAAATTCAATAAGAGAAAATTTTTGGACTAATCAATAAGAAATAATTTTATTGCATAAAATTAATAAATAATATACAATTTTAATGGAGTGAATTTTGTAATCAATTTATAAGACCACAAATAAAATAAGTTAAGGCGGTTTGACATTTTGAGCCAAAATCATTTAGATTGAATCTGCATTGATTTTGACACTTCAGATTTGCTAATGTAAAATATAGCTCCAAATCATTTGGATTGAATCTGCATTGATTTCGACACTTGAGATTTGCTAATGTAAAATATAGTTCCAAATTATATTCTTTTTTGAGTAAATCATCATTGGGTATTTAGTAAATTTAATATTAATTAATCTAATTCGAGTTAAATAAAAATATAAGAGCAACAAAGCTTTCTCTAATAAATTTTAGTACAACTTCATTTTTAAAGCTCAAATCCAAGACCTCTAATCTAGAATAACATTGCTAATTGATTTACAAGTTTGGTGGTCAAGTCATATTCTCACATATAACTAATTTTTTTATATCAACAAACTATTGACTCGAATAAAAAGTTGAGTTTAAAACCTTATGGCCTTGTTGGAACAGGTTGTATACCACTTACTTTAGTCTTAAATAAAGATTAGTTCTAAGTAAATTTATAAACATGTATCAAATACTTAAAAAATTCTGATCTATATAACATGGATGAACAAGATTATAATATAACGTAATTCAACGATGAGATTAATATTTAAGAGAGTAAGTATTCAACTCTTAATTTTGGAGTAATGAGATTATTCCTTTTATATATATATATATGTGTGTGTGTGTGTGTGTGTGTGTCTGAGTAATTACTATCTTTTCTTTAATAAATTTAACAAAGCCAACCAATATTTGAATGTGGGAGGAGGGGATTACACTCTTAAAATCCCTCTCTATGAGATTTAGTCTTATTATATATGAAAGTTGATTTTACAATTTCTAAACAAAAATAAAAATTGCCTTTCTTATAAAAGCATGCAATTTATCTTTTTTACTATTTGTATAATTGATGTATCTTTTACCAAGAACTAATTTAACCCAATAACTTACATTGATTGGTAAAAGCTCATAATATTTTACATTTAACTTGCCCATACAATACATGGAAACACTTCCAAGATTCATGTGTAGGAAAAAAAAACAACTATATGACACTTTATTCTTCATGTGAAAATTTTATATTAATTGAAAATATTGGAAAAAAGAATTTGGTATCTTCAAACTAAATCAAAGAGACTATGATATCTAGTGATTCAACTTAAAAATTTAAGTTATTAAATAAAGAAAAAAACTTAAAAAAGAAAAAGACAAATTAGTTATGATATTCTTATATGAATCTACATTGGCAACAGTCATATTATCAGCCAGCTTGACTAGTAAGATCTGAATCAAATTTGGTGAAAGGGAATTAGGATTTTTTTTTTTCTAACATGCAATGGAAATATGTCAAATAATTCATTTAATGTATCATGAAACAATTGAAATATTTTATCATCTTTATAACAAAGAAAGAGATTATCTAAATCTTGTATGTCCATTATTAGTATTGTCAAATCCTAAATAAAGGGATCCATTGTGTATACCTTTTTGATGTAAAGGAAGAAAAATCAAGTCAAAAAGGATAACATAGAACTAACAGCAGACTCCACCATCCGAGAGGGCCTGCCGACGAAAAAAAAAAAAAAGAATTGATATTTTCTGGCCAATAAATCAGTGTTTCCACATATTAGTTTTCTTAGAGAATAAAGCATTTAAACTCCAGCCATTAATGGTGTTTGTTATTCAATTTAGATATTATTGATACTGAGTTGAGAGTAGGTCTGGTTCGACTTGAAAATTTAAATTAGGTGGAACATTTTGAGGACGCTCAGCTGTTTCAATTAGTGATCCGATTTACTCAAACGTGTAAAATGTTTAGGGTAAGAAATATATGCACCTTTTAAAATGACTTAATATTAACAGACAATACCTTATACTCCGAAATGGATTCACTCTCCAACTTGTTATATTCCATTTAAGTCATCCAATTAACTCCAACTAAATTAGTTGTTAATTAAGATTTGATAATAAGTTTCGTGCCATCAATATTATGTTGGTGTCTATTATGTTCTGGTCATATTCGTACATAAGTCATTTATCAATCTGAATCATAATAGGAAAAGTAAATAAAAAAGACAAAAAATATTTAATAAGCAACCCAAATTTAAAAATGACCATTATGTTGATGGTGAAAAAATGAATAAATCTAAATCTCTAGTATTGTATGTAATATTATTTTAAAGTTTTTTATCAATTAAAAAAATAAAATAGAAAATGAGATAAGCATAACAGAAAATTTCCACCATTCTAATTGAAAGGCCTTCAACTTTTAAGTAATTTATAAAAAATTTCTTAAAAGTATTTTTCATAGTACCATTATATACTAAGAAATTATATATATATATTTGCAGTAGTCTGAGATATCAATTCAAGAGCAGATAAGCGTCCTCAAGTTTCTTTTGACAATGGTTTTTGTTTTGTCATTTGGGACGGGAGTAAGCACAACTAGCTTATATAATATATATGAATTAATTCGGCTCGTATATATAACTTTATTAATTATATAATATATATGAATGAGAAGTTTAATATATATAAACTAATATTATGTTTTTACATTAATAAAGTTTTACATTCTATAAAATTAAGAATTAAAAAGTTTGTTCTCATTAATTTATCTAATTAAAATCTAATAGACAATTAGGAATGGTAAAGATTAAAAATAAACGGTTAAATTATCTATGACTCAACTTTCAACGTAACTTCTTTTTTTTTTTTCAAAATAGAATTACTGCAAACATAAAAAAAATAAATAAATAAGAAATAAGACTTTGATGACTCTAAAGATTTCAAATAATTGTGGGTACATTTTTTATTTTACGTTTTTATCTAAAGTAATTATGATATTATATATTTGTTTCATCTAAGATAGAATTTAATCATATTTTATAATTTTATATGATTTTGATCTAGTTTTAAGTTACGTGAGATTTTTTTTATCTTCATATAGTTATGATCTTATATTTTTTTTAATCAAGCTTAACTCATAAGCTAGTTCGAACTCAAGTTTTTAAATAAGCCGAACTTGAACTAAGAAAATTAACTTACTAAATGAGCTAAACTTGAACTCAATAAATTTTACACGAGTTAAACCTAAAGTCAACTCAACTCTTTCATCCTTATTTGTCATAAGTGGTTGACAAATGTAAGTTACTTAAATTTCTCATTTCTCTCATCATTAACTTCGAGGAAAGAAGAAGAAACAAACTAAAAAACTCCTCTATCACATTTATCATGCAAATCTTGTTGGAATATTTGTAGATTTACATAAACCAAACTTATTCTAAAACTCAAACTTCGTTTTATGTTGGTTATGAATATTTTAATAAGTTCCAATATTAGTGATTTTTATTTTTTGTTTTTGATCTTAAACTTATGTTTAGTGAGCTTAATGAATGAGTTAATTGTTAATGGATAGATAAGCCCATAAGAGTTAGACAAGTAGCGGTCATTAGTCTATGCCTATTTATATGTGTTGTTGCCCCATTAATGGAACACGGTGAAAAGATATTAGGTAATGAGAGCAATTTTCTCTTAGGCATAGTTTATGCGCTCTCTTTTCATATCATATTATTGTTCTATTGTGATCTTAAACAGCAATTATGGATACCATTCCGCCTCCAAGTAATTCTAAACTCTACTCATATATGTATATACATGCTATAGGATGATGTACAAATCATGAACTGAATTTTGCATAGATTCCTTCAATTGGTTCAAAGCTTATGGTAAACTGTTCTATGATTGTATAAGCGTTAAAATTAAATTTACCCCATAACATCAATGAGATTTTATGTTCTTTTACACATATTATCATGAATTTTTGACTCATAATTCCGTCTTAATTATGAATCTCTTATATAATCACATGTTTAGCTCATGGGTATGTTAGAGTTTGGATTAAAATTCATATTTTATTGTTAAGTAACTGAAGAAACCCACATGAATTTTTGTGGAATTTTGCAAAATTCTTCAAGAACCCTATTTTTAAAACTTCATAAATACTCCCAATATGTTGAATAGTTTATCAAATTGACATGGGGCTTTTGTTAGATGGAGGATTTGGAGTAGGAATGGATCTACAATTTTCTTGGGTTTGAAGAGCCCCGGATTTTGAATATAAAGTGATGATTAATTGATAAGAATGCCATGGGGTTTTGTTAGATGGGGAATTTAAAGTATAAATAATGCTTTCTCCCATTAAATCACGTAAAAATTAAGTTTACTTGGATGAAATTTGAGTCTTCAATTTTGGTCATTCTAAGTGGGTTGACTATTGATAGATAAGTCAAGCCTATTAAGATTCTACAAGAAGAGATCCCTAATCTTTGTATATATTATATATATTTCTTTAAGCAACTAAGAGTGCGTTTGATATACAGTACAAAATAGTACAAGCAAAACAGCAAAGCACAAGTAGCTAAGTTACAGGATAACTTCTAGTCTTGTTTACTGTTTGTTAGTTAATGCACAGGATAAAAAATTTTATACTGTTTACTATTTGATTAACATAAATATTGGACAAAATAACGTGAAATTTACTATAATACTCTCTGTGTTATACAATATTTTTTATTTTAAAGAAAAAAGGTGTTGGACAAGATCTTGACATATCAAAAATTCTTATTTTTGAATTTTACAAAATTGGAATTGTAAAAGTAAAAAAAAAAAAAACTAATCCAGATATTTTATAGGTTCATTTTGCACAATAAAAAAAAAAATTGACTCTGAATTTTTAAAATCTGATACTCTAAAAATCATTAAATTCTGGAAGAAAGGTTTGTTTTACATTTTCGGAACTATAATCATTAAAATCTAGTACTGTGGGTCTTTTTTATTATTTTGTCGGGAAAAAAAATATTAGTGTGTAAATAGTGAGAGAAGCTTTAAGTGATTTTACTTGTTGGAAGGCCTGACTTGTTGAAAGGCCTGGATAGAGAAGGTAAGGTTAAATTTGTCTTTTTAATTTTTAGTACTGTGGACAAAATTTTTGTTTCCTGGTTTTTTGAGAGACAAAAAATAGAAGATTTGTCCAGTACCTCTGAATGTTTTTGTCTAGTACTATTGTCTTTTTTAAAATCAAACAGAGTACAAAATTTTTTGTCCAGTCTAATCTATCATTTTAAAGCGAATCAAACGAACCCTAAGAGACTTGAGTTTTCACAAAAGTTTTCAGCTTCCTTTCCATACTGTCATGCAACTTGGAACTCATGAACTTACCCACACATACTTAGCATACTAATGATGTTTAGCACTTCCATGTGCTAAACGAATCGGTCTAAACACTTATTTTAATGACTATGATGATGTCAACTAAGCAGTTTAACAAATTGAGGAAATAAAAATTAGCGTGTAGTAATCATTTCTCATCCACTTTCACTCTATTAAAAGTAATATCAAATATAAAACTTCTTGTGTGCTTGCAGATAGATAAATAATAGATATTATATCTTATCATATAATGATTAGATGTAAACCTTTTTATTCTCTTCTTTTGTCAGCTTTGCACAATTGCACCGATGGCTTTTCAGTGACTCAAAACAACATCTTAGTTAATTAACAAAGCGCAACAGAGTGGTAGGTAATTGTGTTATTCAAGTATATATTAACATGGATTTGATATTTAATAGTATATATAGAGAAGAGAAATGACAATCGGGTGAGATAGAAAATATAATCCTCGTCCCTAATTCTTGTCGGAGAATTTTTCTCCATTTCTATCCCCGCCCATAACATAAAAAAAAAAAAAAAAAAAATTCCTAAAAAGAATAAAGTTGTAAAAAAATTTAAAAAATATTTTTATATAAAAATTAATATTTTAATTAAATAAATTTAATTTAATACAAAATTATTTATAAAATTACAGAATACTTCTATTATATATATATATATATATATATATATATATATATATATATATATATATATATATATATATATATATATTTTTTAAAATTAAAAATATTTTAATATTTTTTATATTCAGCCATCCCACGAGAAGGGGGGTACTCCCCTGTCTTCGTTCTCCAAAAAAAATTCTTCATTTTCATTTTGAATAAAAAATCTCCATTGAGTCCTCTCCAACTAAGAAAATTGATATTTTTAATTAAAAATAATTATATCCACTTTAATAATTTTTTTACTTCAAAAGAATTAGTACGTGATTATTGAATCTTTTATATGATTTATGGTCACACTATTGAATTTTACTTTAAGATTAATTTTTATTTAGAAGTGAAATAAGAATTAACCATATTACCATAACTATTTTAAAATTCTTTTGTTTTTATTTGGCACGTATATTTATCATAATTTAAAATTCAAATGTAACTAATTATATATCATTAAAAATTTAATCCAATGATTCAAATTAACAACTGCAAATCACACCTAGAATTTCTTTTTTATTGTAAAAAATAATTTAACTTAAAGGAATATGCTATTAGGTAAAAGTTGAAAAGTAATATTATATCTAAAGTATTTTTTGCTTGAAACATAAAAAAACATACTTAATGCTCAAATATTAATTTAATTACTCATTCACATACTAAAATTTTTTGGTTTTGAAGTATAGACATACATGTATATCCAAACCTAATTATACTAGGATTCACTAAATTTTCACAACACACCAAAACTTCAATCTAACAGTGTACAGTGTTATGTGTAAACCAGTATATATGCATTGTAATATATCTATATATATATATATAGAGAGAGAGAGAGAGAGAGAGAGAGCTGTCAAAGATACGTGCTTATAACGAGCTTAGGGTTATTTTTTAATCACATGATGATAATCCTCTACTTCTATATATTTATATTGGATTATCTAATGCAATTTTATATGATCAAATTGTTGTTAGCTATCAAATCATGCGCCACCTTTATTATGAACCCCACCACACTCTCTTCCCTACCACTCTCATTGCCAACCTCAACAAAGTTGCAAAATATAAAATGTAATCTTCTGCACTGACCAACAAGTGCCTCACAGTTCAAAAGCAGCAAAAAGGAAGAAAAATAATCCACATGCTAAAATTGATTCTTCTCAGAGAAATGCAAATCGATTTTCAGATCAAACTTTCTGTCCTTTTCTCAATTGCATGCTCATTTCATTAAGTGGATGACCATTATTGTTCAATCAAAGCTTCGTTCTTCCACTATGTTTATTTGTAGTCCCTACCTTAGACATGCTTTGATTTAGAATATTGGAAGAGAACTATAACTTGGTTTTATGCTTCGTATAGTATCAAAAAAAATATTTTTTATGTAATGATGCTATCTGACTTTATTTTGACTTCTTTCACATATTGAATGAATTTTGGCATGATTCTTGAGTGTATAGATTAGCATTCGCTATATGGTAAAGGTCAATTCCTCGTTCAACAAGTGTGATTGGTAAAGACACGTATTATGTTGTCATTTAGTGTGGTTTCTACCTAGTTAGGAGCCAGATCTATCCGGTTTCTTCTCTTTTTTATAAAAAAAAAAAAAACATATTTTATCAATTTTAACGTAAATATATTCTCATGATTTAAATATCTGACCATTAGGATATTCCTTATCAGTTTATATACACATACGATAGTTCAATAAATTTAGATTTAAGCTAAGTAAAATTATATCAGTAAAGTTTTATTACTAAGTTTTACTATAACTAAATTCTTAAGGTTTAATCCTATGATATCTAGTTATGTTAAAACACTCCCTATTAATTGATCTACACATTAGATAATAATTAAATTAATTTTTAATATTATATATATAAAACACGTCACTCTTTAAACTTAAAAAGTCTTTGCATAAAGTAGTTATTTAGATATAAAACTAATCATAAATACCCAGCTATTAAGGTATTTGGTTGAATCAGTTATTCAATATGGGTTGAATTAGTTTTTGCAATCAGATGTATTTTAAAAAGTAAAGTATACTTTTACAACCACTAAGGAGAAAATCAATAGATATATACATATATGCTTGCATAAAATTCCAAAAATGTCAATATGATCAATTTATGATCAGTCATTTTGGACTTTTATTACTTTAATTCAAAAAAGCTGTTTGTGTGTAAGTGTGTACAAGGTTTGCATCTAGCAATGTGCTTGCATCATTGAGGCTTATCTGCTAATCGAGGACAAAATTAACTTTTAGGCCAAAACAGAAATTAGAGTTAAAAAATTCATAACTAAATTTATTGACCAACAAACACAGTCCCATTATTGACAATAAACGTACAACACAATTTGATAAAGCATAATTCAGTTGGATTTTCAGCCGTAGCTAGTGTCCACAACAATATCAATTTCTAAATGATGTGAAAACTAAGCACTGAAGCTTTCATATCTAATGAAATGAAAATTGAATACAGCCTCTATTAGCACATGACTTTAGATATTAATTCATCAGTGATAATGCACTTCCCACATGATTAGGAGATAAGTCAAAAGTTTGAAAGAAAGAAATGACAACGAAAATATACAAATCTAGGTGTTTAATATCTTCTTTGACTGATGCTAGAGAAGATCCCAGGATAATCTCACCAGCCAATACCCTAGACTTGAGAGATTACGATGTAAAAGGGTCTAGATTTTCTTTGGATTTGGGCATGATTAGGGCATTACTTGAGATTAGGGTTGGCAAATCACTAAACTTATCTACATTGATATCCATTATTAAGTATGACGCATGAATAGGTCAAGCTAACTCTTACGAGAACGATACTCAGCATGCTTTATACGACGCCAACAATTTAAAAGGAATTACGTGGGCCACAGATACAAACTCTAATGATTGAAGATTGAATATTTGATACAAATGTACATGTGTGCGTATTTGTTGCTACCAAGCTGCAAAACTGAGTTGGTGGTGATCTGCAAAGAGCAAAGAAGCCAGACTAATCTGATGGGGCGGATTTAGGGCTCACTTCAATAAAGCTGGGGTATTTGATAAAAATAGTAAGTAGTACAAGAGTAAAAACATAGTTACAAGACATTTTTAAGAGAGTTTTACTTTTATTCAGATTATTCAATTAGTTCAAACTAATTATTTGTGAGTCGAGAGACTTAATAATAAATTTGTATCTTATAAATACTAATAATTAAAAAAAATACTTATATAAATAGATGGTTGGATATTTATAAGGGGCCATAATCCTTTATCTCACAAACTTTATCCTATGAACAAGGATTATATGGGTTTGGAACAAAGAATAAGAGATAAGATTGAACAGTGATTAATCAATGCCCATAGAACAAGGTTTGAAATAGGGTTGGAAATAGAAATTTATCTCATTTATAAAAGTACTTGGTGGCATATTGATATTTTCACGGTGCTATTGGGGATAGGTTGGTCATTACATCCTAGAAGGATTGAGTGGACCGAATCAAGTAGAAAACGGGTATTGAGTTGGAGGCCCAATTATAACAATATTATAATATTTGAGCTTTACTAGATCCACTAAGAATCAAACTTTGGTAACATTAAACGACAAAAATCTCGTGATTAGAGTACTCCTAATTATATGTATTCAAAGCTCATAAAATCATTGAGTAAGTAAAATTTATATGAAATTTTAGTTTGATTAGAAGTCTCAAATTAAAACACTAAGAATATAATTGTTTTAAGATTTAATTAAAAAAAATTTGTTATCTTAATACTAATTTATATAAGTCAATATTTAATATAGTATTCAATATTTAATGATTTTTATCAAAGAAAACATAAACTTGTTGGGTTTGTGAGCATCATTTCTGACTAAGATTAGTGTGAATTAATTGAGTAATTTATTGATGAAGTTTAAATGAGAAAAAAAATAGTTGGGTTGGTCAACTTGTGGATTGAGTGGCATGTAGCTACAAAAATGTTTCAATTTTGAATTCTATCGATAATTCTTCGTTGATAACCATTCACTTTTAAACTTTAGCAACAAATGAATCTACTGCCATGTACCTCTATTCCTAATTTCTGATTTTCTATAGCTTTATCAGCAACCAAACGAACTGAGATCGAGTTTCTTTCGGATTTATCACATGCATATATGTATTAGCAATGACATTTTTTTGTCACTAAATGAAAAGTATTACTTAAATTATAACTTAACATCACTGTTGCTCATTTAAACACTGAATTTCTTAAAAGGGTACTGAACTCAGGATAGAATACCTAATAATAATTAGAATGTGTTGACAAATGATAATTATCAGCTCAGTGAAAGTAGGTAAGCCAGCCTCAAAACTTTCCACAACAAATTAAAATTCTAAGTTCAAAATTTTAAAATCATGTTAATTGAAAAAAATTTATCGTCAAGAAACTCAAGCTATAAAATTTGAACTTTGGTTATATATAAGTCACATGTATGACAAGTTGCTCGTTTTGTTGACCTAATCGATAATAGAATGAATGTACATTTTAAAAAAAAAAAAAAGAAGTCATAGCACTGTTCTAATCACGGAGGAAGAGTACTAAGTACTATCAGCATCTCATGTGTTTCATTTGTTGGTTATGAAGAAAAATCTGCTTAGCTAAAGGCTAGCACAAGTGACTTAGAAATGTAAAAACCAAATTTTTGCATGTTCCATATCTATATTAAGTATAATTAATATAATTGTCAAATTGAAATCTATGTAAACTGTCAAAATATATGTTCATGGGTGCAATAGTTAGAGTAAGAAAAGGGTAGCCTTCAAGATACAGAACATGAGTTTCGACCTCCTCTTTTTCGATCACCTACCTTGTCTCCTTTTTATTTTTGGTTCAGTAGAAGCTACACAACAAAAATACCCTCCTATGATCTAATTTCATTGGGTTCTAGAATGATTTTACATCTAACACTTGTATTTCAAAAGCAATTTAGGAATTAAATGTAGACAAAACAGAAGTTCATTATATCATATACTGAACTTTCATTTTAATAGAGAAAGTGGTTACAAAAAGATCTACTTGTTTAACCATTTGGTCATAAAGGTTTTGATACCACATCAAAAACTCATCACTTAAAAGTTTAAATGATTAAGTCAAGGTTCAAAAATATTTTAATATTTAACAATGTTTAATTTCTTCAGTGAATGCTCAAAACTAGTTTCATATTTAACAATTTGAACAATTCGATCCACTATAAAAATATCTAACACTCAACCATCAAGTTATCCCTTAAAATTAGTCATATTATCTTCAATAAAGTTTTTAACTCACTGATCTAGGGTTAATCTAGATGTAACCATTGACTTTGGTAAAACAACAGTGAATCCAAATTGTTCCACCATCAGCAATATTCATCATCAATTAAGACCAATTGTGCTTTAGGGTGAGGGTGGCTGAGTGCAGTTTGACAACTCGGTTACGGCCGACAGTGTCTAAGAACTTTTTAATCCAAAATTGATTTGAAATTGTTCAACATAGGAAAAAAGATTTGTGTAATCTCTTTATTCACATGTCTACGTATAGAGACACACCCTTTAAAACCACTTCGATCTCTATTCTTATGCATTTTTTGATACCACATCAAAAACTCATCACTTAAAAGTTTAAATGATTAAGTAAAGGTTCAAAAATATTTTAATATTTAACAATGTTTAATTTCTTCGGTGAATGCTCAAAACTAGTTTCATATCTAACAATTTGAACAATTCGATCCACTATAAAAATATCTAACACTCAACCATCAAGTTATCCCTTAAAATTAGTCATATTATCTTCAATAAAGTTTTTAACTCACTGATCTAGGGTTAATCTAGATGTAACTATTGACTTTGGTAAAACAACAGTGAATCCAAATTGTTCCACCATCACCAATATTCATCATCAATTAAGACCAATTGTGCTTTAGGGTGAGGGTGGCTGAGTGCAGTTTCACAACTCGGTTACGGCCGACAGTGTCTAAGAACTTTTTAATCCAAAATTGATTTGAAATTGTTCAACATAGGAAAAAAGATTTGTGTAATCTCTTTATTAACATGTCTACGTATAGAGACACACCCTATAGCACCACTTCGATCTCTATTCCTATGCATTTTGTGGCTACCAATCTCTCCACTTCTCATGGCAAATTTGATCATATTGTGCTTCATTATCATTCTCAAGACTTTCACTCTCAAAATTGACTTTGAGAAATGCTGGAGTAGCCATATCATCGTGTTTTATGGTCCTAGAAAAGAAGTTGTAATTATGCTGCGGGTCTAGTTAAAACAACAAAATATATCATTATATTAGGGTGGTTCTAAATATAAAGCAGTTCATCTTGGGAATTTGAACTTCAATAGCCAGGATTAAATACTTTTACATCAAGGATGATTAATATTGTCACGTGGAAGACTAACAAGGTGTAGGAAGAGCAGATGTGTGGCAACGGTGACATGAGTAAAGGCTCTAATTTCCTTATCTTTTAAGTTTATGCGCGGTTCTTTCTGGATATGCTTAAAGCAATTATTTAAAAAGTTAAGTATCTTTGTCCTCTTTTATAACAAAAAATATATATTAGTTTAAAAATAATATAATGATTTTTAAAGCATTTCAAATCAAATGTCCTGAATATAAAACAATTTAAAACTTTGTGGTAACTAATATTAAGAGAGATCTATTAGTTACTGTTTTCGTCTCAAACTAATATCAATCTTATAATTGAAACACACAAGAACACCTGTAATGTAAATCCACAAGAAGGTTTTTCAAATCAAATCCTGTTGTTTTTTTTCTTTTCTTTTCTTTTCTTTTTTCTACTACACACACGCACACATACATGCTATAATTATATAGTGTATCCTGCCTTAAAGCTACAATAATCTATTTAATTCCTAAATTTTGTATATACCAAAAGAAATGAAATCAATATTTTAGGTTACATAATAGCTTTCAACAGCATATAATATATGGCTCACCTGATAAAAGGGGCCTTGACAAGACAAGCACAAAACGTAGAAGATTATGATCCTTGAGGTTGGCATAATAATTGCAGTGCGAATTTTGAAAGGGAGCTCGTGGGGAAAGCACTTGCAACTCTTTCTAAATGTGGGTGAGAATTTTCTGTACTTTTAAGCTTAAATTGGATAGTGCTTCTTGAAAGCAATATTCCATTCTATAAGATAAGTAGGCACTATATTTTAGCCCACTCATCAATTACACTACTAATATTTAAATTTAAAATATCACATATATTTTTGAAAATCTAAAGTGTTTATATATGTGTATGAAGAAAACAGAATATGAGGTTCAAATCATTCAAGTATCTCGTTAATTCTCAATAACTAATTTATCTAGAAAGTCAAATAAGTTATTATGTTTTATATATAGTGAGACATTTTGGTAGTATAATACTATTAATTTTTTAGGACTATTATAATACTATTAAATTGAGGTTAAGGATTTAAACCTTTATGTTTTTATGGACCAAAAAATTTAAAAAAAAAAAAATGTAAACGAGAATGAGAAAATAAAAAAAAATTAATACATAATAAATCTAGGTATAATTTTTTTTTTACATCAAAGAATTGAACCTCAAATATCTTAAATATTACTTAGACTCCTCACTGCTAAATCACACATAATGGCTTATCTAGGCATAATTTAACCAATAATGTGTTGACTCAATTGTAACAAGTTATTTCCTAAAAATATGACATTTCACATCAAAAGTCTTAAGTTTAAAATTTTAAAATTATTCTTGTTAAAAATATTTATCAATTAATACTTCCATTAAACCACAACTAGTAATTTAACTTTCATTTCAAGTTGGAATAATGGGAATCAAATTTTTGTTCTTTTCACAATGTTAATCAAATTTAAAATCTCAACCTTACTAGAGATTATTTGTGTTTAAAGGGAGGGTTGCTAACCAAATATTCTTATGTAAATAGAATTTGATCTCCAATCTTCATTCCACAAGCATAAACAGTATGTGGTGTTAAATGCACAATTGGTTGAAAGAAATCAACCCGTATCAGATCCCATTAGAAATTAGGTGCTGTACTTCATGTTAGTTTTGGTTTCTAGCTAATATCCACCTTGCAATTAACCTAAGTCATAAATGTGCTCTCACTTTTTTTTATTGGCTAGACCATATATTGGTTGACACGAATGCAGCATTTTGTGTAATGCACCTGTGTAAAGGCATATTCAAAAAAATAGATTATGATAGCAAACTGCAAACTTAAACCTATCTTTTTCCTGTTGTATATGATTTTAGCCAGTGCTACAAACCCCGTTTCACTCTTTTCTTTTAAGATTTGGAAGATTTCATCTTTATTGATTTGTGTGTTTATTCAATTTTTCCCCTTTTTGTTTCAAAGATGCACATATTTTGGGGACAATATTACAACATTGAGTTGAAAAATTCAATTTTAATAAATTAATACAACACATAGTATTATTGTATAGTTTCTTTTACCAATCACAATTGTATGGACACTACGAGAAAAAAAGAATATTATTTTATTTAAGGATGAGATGGGAGTAAATATAAAAAAAAATTCTTTTGTATCATCCCTTTTGTATGGTGATGTTTTGTATACTAGTTTACTGCTCAAGTGTTAGCCATGGGGCAGCATAATTTTAGGAATCAGGTAAGTTTCTTATGTTTATGCATCTTAATTTGGTATTTATTTTGAATGAAATGAAATATCCAACATTACGTGTGGCAAAAATAACCTTTTTATTTTTTTTTCCTCCTTGCAAACAGTTAGTTTAGGAATCTATTGAAAATTTGGTTTCTCTCAAAGTTTTTGAATCTTCATATATGTCAAAATTATGTTTTAAGTTTATAGGCAAGCAATATCATAAACCCTAATTTTAAAGTCAACATCCAACAGAAAATCTCTGAAATTCAGGAAAGCAAAAGTTGGGTTGCTTCTGATAGTTGGAGCACTACAACTATGAGAGTGATGCTACTTGTGGTGAGTGCTGGATAGATTTTATTGAATTGACAATACACTTGATCACCCAACATTTGCTTGCTAGTGTCAATCCCAATAACCCTTTTAAGGATAAAATGGAAAAGCAAGCAAAATAGATAAGTCTTTATACAGAACAATAAAATCTAGCATAGTTGATAGTTAAGTTCTTTAAGTATGTTAACAGAGTTTTGACTTTTAATAGTGTAAATGAAGAAGGCTTTGTTGAAAGAGATTATATATATTTTAGTGATTTTTTCATTTAAAAAAATAACCTTTAAATATCGGTTAAGAAATATTTTTAGTGAATTTTTTTTTTTTAAAAAAAAAAAAGAAGACAAATGTTTATATAGTGAGTGAGGCAGACAACAAATTGTCCTACAGTGAACAGAGCTTAGCACCATTTTGTTTCAAGTGGACAAGTGGATCATAAAGCACTTCACTGTTAATATGAGAAAGAAATCTACAATAAGTGAGGCAAATATCAAGTTGTCTACTACTACAAGATTTGGCCCTTTTCTTTTTTTCAAGCATTGACTTTGATGGGTCATTGGCATTTGTTGTAATATATTATCAAAGACCGTTTGTATCTCTAAGTACCAAATCAAAACGTGTTTATGGTCAATGAAATGACACCAACCTTCGGCAAAGTTCTATACTTCTTATGGGGTATCAAGTTATTGTTGTAAAAAATCAAAACTCTATGAGCATGATCTGCATTGTTTGTTCTTTCTTTCTTCTTTTGATATGTTTTTACTTAATCAAGTTAAACTTTTCATGTTTCTACAACCTTTCATGGAAAAGAAAACTTCACATATGGAAACACGAGGCCTAACTCGAATCTAGCTTCCAATATAATCCAACTCATATCCATCCCAATCTAGTTTAGCTTATTAATGGTAAAATTATCAGCATAACCCTAAAGACTGCTATGAACAGTATAACTATTAAATAGGTAAGCCAGATTGTCCTAACCAGACTTACATTTGTCAAAATTTTGTCAACTATCTTAACTCTCAACTTGGTAGCAACAAAAATATAAGTTGCCAAATTTAAATAAGAAGTAGTTAGAAAAATTTTGACAAATGTAATTGATATTATTATAACATAAATGTAGTCGGATAAAACAATTTGATAGGAACTTTTATCCGGAGATGCATACTATATATCCAACATTGGTTTAGTAGTAATTCTGGCAATAATTCTACCCAAACAAAGGTGATTCTAGCAATTAAATTCTAATTATTTAGCATTTTCTATTAACTTAAAAGTAACTAGAATTGATTCACGAGACCAACTTGTGTTGATTTAGCTAGTAGTGAAGGCATAAATTTGAACGGGAATAAAAATATGTTGAACTAATTCATTAATTAAACTAGCTCAGATTATTAATGACTTAATAAGTTCAACTTATGAATAAACTTGAACCTAAATTAATATTGGCTTATTCATTAAATAAATCAAACTCAAATTTTTATACATTCAGCTTATTATCTCATAAGCTAACTCACTTAATTATATATTATATATATGATTGAACATAAGAAACATATTCGTTTGGTAAAACATTTTGGGCATTTTATTTTTGTTCTTTTATAACGTTTTTAGAGATTTTATGACTATTTTACTATTTCTTGTTACTTATAGTCTATTGTTAAAAGTAACTTTTGACCTTTTGTTTTGGATTAGTGTTTACTTTTTAATAGTTTAGAATGTTATTTTGTCTATTTTGCTAAATAAATATAATTTTAGATTGTGTTTGCTCAATTCATCGAGTTTATTTAGTTCATATGAGCCTAAATCACTTAAGTTGATTTGTTAAATGAGTTTAGTTCGCAAATTCAGAATAAGCTAAACTTTAGCTAAGAAAATTAGATTGTAGGTTAAATAACTTAAGATTGAGCTCATTAAATTTTACATGAGTCAAGCTTAAGCTTAACCTATCTCAACTCAATTAAGCTCATTTCCATGGTTAGGTTTGAATTCCATTACTAATAATTTGTACATGGTATGCAATATGTACGTACCAGGGCAAACCTTATTAAGAAATATCATATTTCCATGACCTAATTTGATGGCGAAACTTTTTCTTATCTTGCCAAACAAAATTCACTTACCAACTATTCATCTTATTCACTCCAACGAAAGAAAAAAAAAATCATCATACTCATTTTTTGTTGAGACATGAAATCACATTCATCATTAAACTACTTTTTCTTTTTCTTTTTTCGGTACACGTATAACTAATTTTTCAAGATTTTTTAATATTTTTCTTGTAAAAAGAAGCCCAATTTTCTTCATTTTCTTAGAAATATTTTGGGTAAAAATCATTTTGCAAGAAATCTTGTCATAATTGAGTATAATTTTTAAGAAACAAATACGTGGTTGAAAGGTATGCAATGTGTAAATGGGCTACAATGTGCCAAAATGGAGGCCAATTCTTTTTATACATACAATGTGGAAAAAGAAGTAGCCCAAAATTGGCCCAATTACTTGAACAAGTGATGTTTTTGAATTCCATGATCTTCTATTCTTTCTAGCAGTTCCTTACATAGGTGGCCAGTAAATTTATCTTTTAACATGAAGGGTATCATGACATATTTTGTATAAAAGACTATCCCTATTTGAGACGATAAGTGGTGAATAGTAAATTCCTCTCAACAAGTGTCGCTCTAAAGGTTTTAAACTCAGTGATTTTTGACCTAAAACACTTGGGGCTTGTCTTTTTTTTTTACTGAGTCAACACTTGGTTATTATGCAAAACACTCTGATGAACAGATGAGGATCTCTTGTACATTAGCCCAATTACAAGGCCCAAAGCACAAGCAAAGGCCCAGATGAATCATGAATGCCAACTGTGTTTAGAGACACCGAGATAATCTTGGAGTGTTGCTCTTACAATAGAAACCTGAACATTAGACAGAATTGGCAACCAGTCTAGTTGCAAATTCAGATTATCAGACTCAAGTTAAAATAAAACAGAAGGCTCGTTTGAGTTCATGAGAAAAAAATCCGAAATGTTTCTCTAAATTTTCTAATCGGCCTTCTACCTACAAATTTATTAGTTCAATTTTTTCCATGTAAACAAAGAAAATATATTTTATTATAATATTCTCCCCAAAATATATATGCAATTAATTTCTTTTAAGTATAAATTAATCTATCAATCTCTCCCAAAATCTCTACCATTTTGTCCTTTGTGATCTACATGAACTCAGCGTTCCACGCTCAATTAGAAAGTTTGAAAGGATCCTAATCTTTAGCACTAAATTGCAATTTGACAAAATTTTAAATTAAAAAAAAAAAAGAAGAGAATACCATAAACCATCAAAATTTTGCAATAAAACTTTATTTCAAAAATTTCTTATAATAATTTTTTTTTTATTTTAACAAAAATATCAAAACACAAGACAATAGAATTTAACTCTAAAATTTAAAACCACAATGCAGCCACTTTTATTAGTCAGTCTTTCCAAAGGATTAAAGTACAAAAATGATATCGTATCATATTTCCTAACACTGATTTTGGTACTCTTATTAATATTTTCAAAAATGTACCTTGTCCTCTGTAAATCAACAATTTTTGTACAGCACCGCATTCACATAAAAACCAAAAAAAAAAAAAAATAGACGGTCATGATCTGATCATCTCTACTGAAACACAGAAAGCCGATTAAGTCAAAACTGAACTAAAACTAGAGCCGAGCCATTTCTCAAGCCGAGTATTCAAGCCCCAGCTCCATTTGCATGTGCTAATCTCAGCCGCCACGCCACAACCAAAATCCTTCAATTAAATCCTCCTCTTCTTCACCGGAACCACGTGATGAGCACGTGGCGTCGACTGGAACCCCAGTGTCAGTTCGAGTGCAACATCGCCACTGTCCTCGGTTCGGTTGCTCGGCTTTGCTACGGATTCCGGTTCGTCTCGGAAGAGCATCGAAGTCTCCGGTTCAGTGGTTTCAACCGAGATCATGCTCTCGCTTTCTTTGCTCTCTTTGCTCTCACCCTCCACCGCGTTCGGCGCCTCCGACTGGTGACTCAACGACGAGTCATGACTCACTGACCGGTTCACCACTTCTTCGGTGGCGGTCCAGATTGGACTCGGCTCACGCGGCGAGTCCTCCTCAACACTCCCCAACCCGGTCGCCGTCGCATCCTTGTTAGCTTTCGGCTTGGCGACGGCACGCTTCCTCCGCGACCGAGTCTTAGCTCGTTTAGGATCGGTAGACGCGGCAGAGTTCTCGTCCTTCGACACGTGGCGAATGTCGTACGCCTTCAGCGGTGGACCCCGCCCATTCGCGGCAGCTTCCGAAGTGATCGGTGTGATCGGCGCGCCCTTCAACACCGCCTCCACGGCGGATTGGCAGAGCTGCCAACTCCCCGACCACAACAACCCGACCGATCCATAAATTGGGTTCACTATCCGCCCGCATGCCTCATACAACAAAGAACGAAAAATCGCTGCAACAAAAAAAAAAAAAAAACCCAAACAAATCAATAAAACTTTCCGTTTGTTTCTCGGGAAAATAAAATGCCGAAATTCCAAAGCCCAAAATCAAGGATAATGATAATTACAAGAAAAACCAACCTGGGCGAAGATGTTCGGGACCAGAGTTGATGAGATTCATAAGCCCAGCGCGGCCATAGAACTTAGCAAGAAACACAGTAGCATTTGCTTGAGATTCCGGGCTTTTGAGCCACTGCAAACAGGGTCTTATGCTACAATTCTCACTGCAACCCTTTCGCAGAACCCGGCATCCATTACAGCTCATCCGCATTTTCTTCAAGCTTGAGAAAGAATTCGAGTGAAGAATAAGTAAAGAGTGATTTCCAATTCAGGGAAAGCAGAAGAGAGTGAAGAAAGATTGTGACTTTCTAACTCTACATGAGCTATATATTTGCTCGAGGTTTGCTGGGCTGCTGGATTTTTCAGGCCGTGGGAGAAACGCAGTTGTTTTTAAAACAAAACAAACAATGGTTTTCCACATTCAAGGAGGTGGGGGCAATTAACCCACTCTCAAATTCAGCGCGTGGAGTCAAGTCCCAATCATGGGAACTCGCATAGTTTTCCCATTGGGGCGTTAGCTCAGCCGACGTGGAAACGTAAACAAAAGGCCCAGTTGTAAAGTTCCAAATCACCCTTCTGATAACTCTGATGCATGGCTGTGTCGACCATTTCTGGGTCCCGAATGGCCCCCTGACATGCCCCAAATTACGGAATCTGCCACGGAAGGAGTGAAAAAATCGAGGTTAAGATCGTAATTCGAGTGAGGAAAGATAAATAGCAGAGGTGGCACGGTACATGCAGATGGGTACAAAATTTAAGAAGGGAAGAATGAGGCGCGTGTCAAGCACGACCTGGTGTCAGAGTGCGGTCGAATCGCCACATATTATGGAATAAGAATCCACTCGTTTTTTATTTTTTTTTTAAAAAAAAAGCTCCTGGTTTTCGGGAAATCGTGTTTGGATATAGAAAGTGGTTTTAGGAGAAAACCGGAGACCGGTTTCCGGGTTTGGTCTTATGACTGTGGGCGCGGTTTGAAGATAGAAAGCAAAGTGCAAGCCAATGGTTTTGGGAGGGTTTTGTGTACCTGTGATTTATTTTCAATTAATTGATGCTTATCCTATAAGCCAACAGCACACCCAACTTGGAATTCTTTAGTCCAATCTAAAGCTTAATTGCATTAAAATGGTAGCTCTTGTTTGAAACAAACTTTGAATACACGTGTTTTCCCATTCAGTAGTAACTTTGTTGCCAAGAAGATTACTTGTATAGATTTAACGGTAACAAAGTATTATCTTTTTCAATGAGAAATTGTATAAATAATTCTATAAAATTTATACAAATTACTATCTTGCTTTTTTAATCTATGTAATTATGTTTTGATTACAAAGTATTTAACACTTATAATAAATTGAATTATTAATTTAAGTATCAGAACGAAGTAAAACCTTTTCATGTCTTTCTTATTGTTTTGCTAGTTGAATCCAACCCGATTCAAAGCTCCGTAACAGCAAACAATGTAATGTGGTAAAATAATAATAACAATAGTAATAATAAACAACTTAATTAAAGAATGTATCATTAGTCCTCTTATTTGACTAAGTATCAGCTGTCTTTGGTTTTGTACTCTAGCCCATACTAGGGTTTTGAGGGGTGAATCAGTGCCACATCTTCAGCCAGCAACATGGTTGACCAAGAGAGCTACCTATATACCATATGTTTGGTATTAATTTATTATAACTTGTAAAGTTCTAATGGGTGTCCCTTGGGCAGAGGAAATTGAAATCAATGTGTCTATTGATCGGTGATGCTTTAGAATAATGCGAAATAAATGTGCAGCCGCCAAGAGTTTTGGAGGAAAGAGATGGAAGAAGAGAAGAAGAAGTTTTGCAGCAAAAACATGGGATGGAATCCTGGAATTGCTACCTGAATTTGACTTTCTAAAGAATTTTGCATACTGATTCCTTCGACGTCCTTGTAAACATTGTAGGTGTCCAACCTTATCAAAATAAAGAATATAAGTACTTGAAATTCTTTGGTAATCAAGTTTTCTTCTATTAAATCAGCACATTGGTTTTCTTTTTATGAAAAATAACATACGAATAAAACAATGTTCTCTAACATATATAATTTGTTTTAAATTGCTTTTGATATGTTAGTGATTGAAATCAGCCTCTATGCATAGCAGATCTTAAATCCCAAACATTAATGAACATCATAGTTGTAAATATTAATATCTTGAAATGATCATAATTAAGATTTATGAATAACAACTCTTTCAAGTTGATGATGATTGCCTTGTACTAAATTTGAGTACACTTATTGTAATGATCACGAGTGGGATATACTAGTATTCCCACCAATATTAATTTTGCATATGAATTTTCATATTCATTTTGATTTTAAATTTATGTTCAATAAAAATAAAGAAACGTTTGCTTGTAAAAAAAATTGTAACAAGTAAAATATGAATATATATATATATATATAAGATGTGTTGGTGAGAATCTACGGTACTGCATAAATATATCATATCTTTTTTTTTTATTTGCATAAATACATCATATCAACACACTAATACGACAATTATC
The DNA here is from genome assembly GCA_022379115.2 of Bauhinia variegata. Lineage (NCBI taxonomy): Eukaryota > Viridiplantae > Streptophyta > Magnoliopsida > Fabales > Fabaceae > Bauhinia > Bauhinia variegata. The sequence continues at coordinate 16,531,923 of CM039428.1, read as the reverse complement.
TATTATCTATTATCCATACATAATTTTTTAAAATTTTGATTAGATAAAGAATATAATTTATCTCATTATTTGCTTGTTTTCATATATGATATAACATAACTCATGCATACGTAATATTCATATTTCTTTGGATATAGAATATTGTGTATCTTATTTTTAAATAAAATTCTTAAAAATATTTGACTTATATCACATGTTAATTAATTTTTATGAGGACAACATACCACATAACCACTGAAAATATCTAAAAACCTCAAAAGAAAAATAGCAATAACATCCTTCAAAATTTGTTGGTTTTGAGTTTTGGGTTGTAAAAATAATAATAATTATTATTATTATTATTATTTAGTAGAAAGAGGGGAGGGACAAGTGGACGGTGGATGTCAAATATGGAGGCCATGCAAAAGCGTCCAAAAGATGAGGGCATGCAGGATCTGAGTACGGCTCGTGGCACGCACTCTCTGAATTTCCGTCGCGTCAGTATGACTTCGATTTCATTTAGTCGCCACGACTTAACATAAACGACACCTCCGCACACATATACGACAACTCTTACACTTTTGTCTAGAACCTCTGCTCCTGGTTTTCGGGAACCCAACTACACACACTGCAATCCGTTGGCACAGTTCGAAATTCTAATTTTTTCGTACTAAGAATTTTATCATATATTTTATGCATGAGATTAATTTTAATACGAAATTAAACTAACAACGGAAAATTATTTTATAAAAAAATAAATTATTTTTATTGAGAAAAATTTATTTATTGATATTTTTAATAAATATTATTTTATAATAAAAGTGTTTAGATACTATTGGTGTGAAATAAAAAAAAAAAACTAATCAATTTTCAAAGATTATACATTATTTACATGCTTCATTCAAACTTTTTATTATGTGTAATACTAAAAAAATTATATTTTTTATTTACATTCAATTTTTTTACACATAAGTATGTATACTTTTTAAATATAAAATTTATATATTTCTATCTACAATAAAAGTAATGATTGATGATCACTCCGAGAATCTAAATGTTTTGGGTATTCATTAAGGTCCTTCGTCTTTACCATTCTCCTCCACTTTAATTTTTTTTTTTTTTTTTTACCCTTATAACTTCAACCCCCTTCCCATTTCACTCTAGAGTCCTACAAAACTATTTTGCACTCTAAACAGTTTTACATAGTCATTTTGTACTTCAAACAGTTTTACAAAGCTGTTTTGTACTCTAGAGTAATCAATACCATATGCATCACTTGGCCTTGCACTCCAAAAAGCTTTTATCTTTCATTTTCAAGATTGCAGCTATCATGAATGGCCTTGTTGTTGTTGGGATTGTTATGGGTTTCGTTCTTCTTCGAATTGAAGCATCTCTAGAAAAGGCTGGTTAAGAATTTCAACAAACTTTAGTTGATTAATATGTATATCTTTTGTCAAAGATTGTATCTTTCTTAAATTTTGATTTAACGTGGAACTAAATTGTTTCTAAGTCATTCAACTGAATGAATTTTTATTTGGATAGAAAAAAAATTATACACAATACTATTTAGCTTTTGAAATAAAAACTAAGTGGGATGTATATTAGGCTCATTTGTTGGCATCAATCTACTACGGAGATGAAAACATAGCCTTTTGGAGGACTTAAAATTACCATTTTACAATTTTGCTAAAAGTATGTTCTCTGAATAAGAAAATAATTCTCAATTAACCAATGAAGTTAATAGTAAGAAATTCTTAATACCATTTAGCAGTTTCATTGACATGCTTTAATTTCTCAAAGTTGGGAACGAAAAAACAATTTTTATGTAGCTACAAGTAAAACACCTGAAAGTCATTTTTCTACTCCTTGGGAGAACACATCATGTTAACACATCATTAATATAATTCCATTCCCATAAAAGGAATAGTAAAAAAAGGAAGCCATAAACTTAAACATGAGATCAAAGAAAACCAAGTGATGCATATGGTATTGATCACTCTAGAGCATAAAATAGCTTTATAGGGCTGTTTGGAGCACAAAACGGTTGTGTATGGCTGTTTGAAATGCGAAACGACTCACTCTAGAGTGAAATGAGAGGGGGGCTAAAGTTATAAGGGTAAAATAGAAAATTTGAAAACAAAAATTTAAAGAGAGGAAGAATGGTAAAGATAGAGGGCCTTAATCACTTCCCAAATTTTCTTATAAACATCAATAATGATACTTCCTAAAGTTCTGTTCTGATAGATTACATGAGTTTAAGTTTTTAATATTTTAAAAATTAAAATCAGTTTATAGTTTTATAATTTTAATCTTATAGTTTGTAATTTAAAAAAATATTATGAGTTTAAGTTTTTATGTGAATTTGAAAAATATTTTTAATGGATGGTGAAAGGTGGGCTAGTGTGACTAATTCTTTACAACTAAAATCTAAAATCAAAAACTATTTTTATTTTAAAATTAACTAAAACAAAACTTGCAACAGCTTTATCAAACATGTTTTATATTAAAATTTACATTAAAAAACTAAAAATTAAAAACTTAAAACTACTCCAAACAAGCCTTAAAATATGAGATAGCAACGCAAAAAAAAAAAAAAAAAAAAAAGGTGAAAATTGATGGAACCCATTTGCTAAAAAGCAAGGTTAGAAAACCACTTATACCTAACTTGCATTGATTATTTTAATTAAAGATTGTATAGAGAGCCATCTTGGTGCATGCATTTAATTGTCCCAAAATATTATTTTAGTGATTCTAGTTTGCATGTCTAAACACAAAATAGTGTTCATGGATGATGATGTTTGGTACACATAAATATATATATATATATCTCAATGTCCTATCCAATATATATATATATATAGTAAAAAGTTTAGTGAAGAATTATTTAACCCTATCATTTTCAGAGGGCACAATTATGGAGGATATATAGAGCTTTTCATTTGCTTATTCCAAATGTCAGCTCTTGCACAGACTTGAAAATGTTAAATTATTGATACAAGTTGTTATCCTAATGATGAAGGTAGGAACAAATTTTAAAGACAAAGAGCACACCACACATAAAATATTTAACAATTTCATACATATAATTTTAAATTTTCATGATGTCATTTACTATAATAATAATAATTATAATTAAAAAAAAAAACTAAAAGCTATGAGAATATTAAACTAGTCTCATTAATCTATGAACAATTTATTTTTAATTATTTGATAACGTGAATGCTGTATGTTAACAGTAATAAAACATTGGGCGGTTGCAGTCTCACAGATTCTTTCAATCTAACCGAAATAATTAATTAACCGACGACCAAGAATTTGGAGAGTAAAGCTAAACTAAGCTATTTTCCAATTTGGAATACATTATTTTGGTCATGAGCTTGACTTCTTATGGCTATATTCAAATTGTCTTATTGAATTTATGCCATCCCTTTCTTTTTCAAGTTATTATACAGTGTTTCTTGCACATTCTCGAGGCAATCATAAGAAATAAGAAAATAATTAATATTAGTTCAAAATTTCTATGTTCCTTTTATTATACCTTAGTTTTGCTGTTCCTAGGTTTTCTTGTCACTTCTGAATCTTAGATCGATCCTCAATTAATAACTTGAAGAAATTAATTAAAGCATTTCGAGGAAATTGTTGACCTAGCTAGCTAGTTGTACAATATTATTTGAAGAATATATTATTTTAGAAGGATAGAATAAATGACATTAAGACTTATAAGAACATGACCATCAATATTTTTTCTGATAAAAAAATCCGTCAATATTCAAATTATTTTTAAATTGATCACACATTTATACATTAATAGGTTTGATCATTCACTAAAAATGTAAAAGTCCTTTCTTATCTAAATTTTTTTACACGAAACTAACTTTTATTTAAAATAAGAATTATAACCACTCGATAAAAAATTTTATTTTATATATATCTTTAGTGTAATTTTTTGTGTACATTTGCTCTTTAGTCAATTATCAAAATATTTATGTACAAATAATTCTGAAGTCTTTTAAGGTTCACTATTTATTCCATTAAAATTTTGAGTAGGGGTGGCCGCGGTAGCATATCTGAGAAAAATTGTAAATTAAATTATTCAATAATTTGTAGTGTAATTTAATTTTAATTTTTAAAATAAAAATTAAACCAAATCAAAATATTTAATTACAATTTCATTTAATTAATTTGAATGATTTGTGAAGTTGGTAAATAATTTAATAAATAAAAAAATCTTACAATTATCTAAATCCCAAAGTGATAGTAAAATAATAATTTAAATCAAAATAATTCATTATATAAAAGTCATAGTATCTATATAAAACATTAAAATGAATATATGTAAATTACATTTCAAAAATAATAATCATTATATAGTATAAAAATAATAGACAAATAAAATCGCAATATATCTATAAAGTACTTTAACATTTGAGCTTAGTTTTATTTAGTTGTTGGTATTAGGGTTAAAGATTTAATAAAGAAAGTTATTTTGATTAATGAATCTTTTGTGTTTTCTTTAATTTAATATGTAATTATGTGCATAAAATTATATATATAAATTTAAAAATACATACATATATATATAGTGCAGTTTGGTTTTTGAATATTTTAAAAAAGTTAAATTGCAAACTGAACCGTAAATTACAATTTAAAATTTTAAAAATTTAAATTAAATTAAATATAATCGAATTGATTTAGATTTAATGTACTTCAAGAGAGATTTGAATGGATAGATTGGAAACATGACCCCCTACACATAAGCGTGCTGTATGAACAGTATGCAAGACTTAATTTTTCAAATCCATAGTACATGACAGCTACAATGAACATGACAAGTGATTAAAGATAAAGAGATAAAGACGAAAGTTTACTATGCCTTTGAAAGGTTGGTTTGTGAATTATAGGAATCCAGTGCTTGCTGGAGATAACAACAACCAATTGGAAAGTCAAAAAAATTATCTAGATAGAAATTGACCACTTTCTCAGAATCTGAAAGTTACATTATCTTATTATAATGCAATAGTAACATTCTAGAGAAGACATTTCTTCCATTTCACACACTATTTCATATTTCTCTTATTAATAAGAAAATGATAAAATGATATACTTTAAATGATTATAATATTACTTTATTATTTTTAACCAATAAAAATAATATGAAAAAAATAGATAAAATGTGAATAGAAGATATTAACCCTTAGTGTGTCTTTGGCAGCTTGAGCTTAAACTTTACAATATTTTGCTAATTACAAAATAGTATAGTTTTTAAAAAATAAATTAAATAAATCATTTTTAAATTAGATAGTTAATTACATATAAATACCTAATAATTTCTTGAAAATTGACGACTATCTGAAAGGTATATTATATATATATAGCTCTCAAATAACTAACGTCAATTTCTTCTAGAGAGACAATTTCAAACTTAGATTCCCAAAGATAAACATTGTAATAAAGGATAAGATATTAGAGATGAAAGGTGAAATAAACAAAGGAAAAAATAGAGACAAGATAAGGATGAGAAGAGAGAAAGATGGGCTAAGTTATAAGAAAACACGACAAGCAAGAAAAAGAAAGTTGAATAGTTGTCGCAGTTTAGAAATTGGAAAACCCACCACACCACAGCTCCAGGTTTCTGGGAAAGCAGTATTCAGAATCAATTCAGCTCTATCAAACACAGTGGGCGCTCATCTATTGTCTATTTAGTTTTCTAGAATATGGTAACGTGAAAAACGGATACAGGTTTAGGTTTCCTTGTGCTTGGGTCTAAAGGAAAGGTCGAGAAAGTCATGTATCTTATTCTCAAAAGAAGTCGCATATATATTCATGTTACAATCTTAAAAGAATCTTTGAAAGATTATACTTACGATACATGTTCTTTAAGTAACGAGATATGTGTAGATACATGTTTTCTTAACTAACAAGATATATGTAGATAAATACAAATATTTACATGATTATCTATTGGTAACCTAATTATCCATTGATACTTGCAGGAATATCTCCTAATACTCCCCCTCAAGTTGGAGCATGCTAGTTTTGAATGCCCAACTTGCGAAGCAAAAAATCAAGTTGTTGTCTTCCAAGGGCCTTCGTTAGGATGTTGGCAAGCTATTTGATGTGTACTTTACCTTAGAAGTTTGGAAAGATACATTTTATCCCTTAAACTTTCTAAACGTATATTTTAACACTAAACTTAACAGACCCATTACATTTTTAACGGAACCAAGTCATTTGACTGGCATACGATGGATTTAAATTAACAAAAGTTATAAAATTATATATAAAAAAAAAAGGATATAATTGAAATACTTGTTTAGGAATAATTATTTGCAATTCTTATCCACCAATTTGTAGGTGAAATAAGTTGCTGATTGACTCAACAATTTGGTACCTATTAATACAATCAAGGGTAATGTAAATAAGGCAGAAAATCATCTTCTTTGAAAGTTGAGGAACTTGATAGTAAAGACAAACACAAATGTGAAGAGGACAACTCATGCCACATGAACTGCAGCAACTGCTAGAAGAAAGTCATAGTGATAACCCAAGATTTGTTTGAGGAAATCCTTTAATGCTGTGTTTGCAGCTCTTGGTGTCAGTAATTCTGCATTTTTGAAAAATATTTTTGTAAGTTAACATAGTTTCAAATTTTATTCAAAAAAAAAAAAATCATTTGCAAATGAAAGAATCTTAACAAATAATGCCCGCCTTCAATTTGAGTAATCACAAGAATAATAATGCTTCATTAATTTCCAACAACAATAAGTTAATGGAAACAAAGTGCATATAAAAGAGATAAAATAATCGATCCCATAGATTGACAAAATAAAGGTAAAGACAAAAAAATAACTTAAAACTATTAGAACCCTATTTAAAATTTTAATAAAACAATATAGATGAATTTAAGAGTGTAGAATTATACACAAGACCAATTGTATTTTAGAATTTGTTTAAGTACTCTTGCAAAAAGAAACTTGTTTTCCAATAAAATATTGTCAATATTATGATGTTGATAGTTGTTTTGTCATTCAAGTATATCTATAAAGCTTCTTCTTCTTCTTCTTTTTTTTTTTCATATTTTGTCTTTTTCTTTGTAGCAAATGTCAACATAAATTGATATGATTAGATGTAGATAGTTATAGGAGATAGATAATTATTTTTGAAAGAAAGTTGGTCCATTTAGTTGGTAACAATGAAAGTTAAATAATATAAGGATTCTGGTTTGAATTTTACTATCAATATAAATATTTCGTTAGTAAGTACTAGTTTTTTAAATATATTTTTTTTAAGAAAAGTCTCAAATTTAATTTATTTAATTTTTTTAAAGTAATTATTTGCAAACAAACACACATGTATATATTTATTGGGTTGATTTAAGGTTCTTCCCCCCAAGGCTTATTCTTAGAGCTATTATGGGTCAACAGAGGCTAGCAGTTTGGTTGGGAGAATCTTAGGTCTCAATCCTTGTCTTGCGATGGCTTATCTAAATATTTTTAGAATCAATTTTAAACAATAATAGAGATTATTTCACAATTCTTTTAATTTTAATCTTAACATTATCTAGTTATGAAATATTTTATTATTTTTAACTATAATTTTAAATTAAAACACAAAATTTGAGTCATAAAATGATAATATATATATTTTTCTTTTACAGTTTCATTTCCCGAAAACAAGAAGGAGTTGGTAGGGAAAGAATAAGGACACGTGGATGAAAAATGAGAGAAGTTTGGAAAAGTGCCATTCATGCAGGCGAGAAGAGTGTTGAAAAACGAGAGCCAAATTCAGTTGAACTAGACTTGTCGGAATGTGACTGTCACCTCCTGATTTTTGGGAAATAATTATTTTATTTTAATTAATTAATTTAATTTCCAAACACCTAATACCTGTTTTGGAAAACCGCTGACTGGTTTCGGGTTGTAGTTCAGTCCTATGTGCGGATTGGGATTATTATTAAGTCTTAAGTGGGCCCCACGCATAGCATTATCAATGTTTTCTTTAATATTAATTATTAAGCTCGATTAGTGATCATTATTATTTGTTTAGAATATATAAGCTCGTAATCTAAGAAAGGGGGTGTAGTAGTTTATTTATTCTAATAGTTTAAGGTTATGCTGTGCTTGGTTCCAAACACGAACACCCTGGGTGATGGATCCAAAAAAGCAATGACTAACTCAACTGCATATTCAATTCAAACCTTATCCTAACTTTATCGATAGACTTGAAGTGTTAAATTTTGTAAACAATCATAAATTTTTGTTATTGTGTGAAATGGAATTGATTGAATAGATCCAACAAGGTCAAATGGTTTTCATTTTCTCTTTTCTTTCATAGTATCTTTTATTTTTATAAGCCCAATTAATTAAATGGGAGGAAATATTTATTTATTTATTATAACGAATGGGAGGAAATATTATCACATTATAGAGCTAGAAACAAAAGCTTATAAAAGAAGATTGTAGATTCTTGCAGTGTAAATGGAACCTAATGGCTTGTATGTATACAAAATAAAAATTATAGAATTGGAATGAAATTATTAGATAGATATATATGTATGAATTAAAAAATATATCTTTTAAAAAATATTGCAGTAGATAATATATTTAATTTATTGTTAATTAATATACATTATCATCAAGGCAACATCACATCATTGCAGTAGGTACGATGTTTAATTTATAGTGAGATTCTTCTAAAAGCTCTCTAGTGTATGAAAATATATTATTGTTCACTCAGTGCATAAAGTTCTGTATTGAGAGTAGATGAAATGTAAAATGCAAAATGTACTATTAATGTTAGACAAAAGTGGATGATCAGTTAATTGATTATCATTTTTTCCACTTTTCATAACTCTTCATAAATCGGCTGCAATGGCATATATGAACTATAGTGTTAATATATGTATTTTTCATTTATACAAATTGGCTGCAATTGCATAAAAAGTCTATGTAGAAAGTTTGACTAAACTATTTATATATATATGATCAACATTCACATGACCAAATCTATTTCTCAAACGGACCCTAGATTAGGATACTTACACGTTTTTAATTTGAAAGGAATTTTTCTTTGAATTTTATTTAGTTTAGGGCTGTTGTGTGGTTCAGGTTCATTCCCCCTAATGTTTATTCCCTGAGCTAATCAATTTGCAGAATGAACTAAAAGTATTCAGCGCGCGCCCATTGTTTAGGCACCTTGACTGAACCATAAACCAATACCTAATTGTGAATGGACCTAATTGTTAATGGAATTATACTATACTATTCATAATATATTTTCTTTTATTCATTAGTTAAGTTGTTAGTGATGCATGGGTCATTGATTGTTTGTTTAGAATATTAATGGTAATCTAGAAGGTGCAATTTGCATTAGTCCATAAAATTAGCAATTTTATTTATTTTTTTAACATGCTGCGTGATTATTTGTTTTATTTTTAATAAAGAATATTATTATTTTTTAAAAACTAATTATGATTTTATTTTATATTAGTTTTGTATATTAAACAATGGAATGATTTAGAAATGCATTCTACTCAATGAACTATTAAACTATTCAATGAACCATCCCATTCCTATTTCATAGTCTCAATATTCTAATTTCAAAATTTTCATTACGTATATCAAACGAACCATAAAGATCATTTGCTTGAAACTTCACATTCCAAGAAAATTATTTTTAGTCAACTTTCTTATAAAAACATTGCCTCCACAAGAAAGTAGGAATATTAATATTATGTTCCATTGGGACATAGGAATCTTAGTCAAGTATTTGTCACAACCCTAGTACTGGCAGCTGGCTGCGATGACATTATTCCTGATAATATAGGAAAACACATTCCCAAGAATGAAAATAATAAATTACATACACTCTACCAATCACCCTTTAGGTTAGAATAAGGTAGAAAATACAATGGATAAAGTCATTTCAATGAGAAATAATGTTATTCCCAGCACTATAAACATTTACCATTATCAATTGGGAGTTTTATGACCCAAAAAATTAATAACAAAAGGGTTTAGTTTACCAAATTGATAATTAGTTGTAAGAGTAACATTTATCTCACAGCTTGTCTTAGCTTCAGATTCTTCACTTGCCATTTGTTTTGTAATAGAATAATCTGTTTTAAACCAAACCAAGTGATTCTCAAGGCTTATAGATTCCATGTCAAATCCACACTTGTAGCCAAATTACAAAAATAATTAATCATCTGTTTCAAATCCAATTCTTAAAAAAGTAATTTTGTGAATGTTTTCTTCAAGAAAAATAACTGTCGTGATTATATATATATATATGGAAAGGTATTGCGTGTTTTAATTAGCTTTCCCCATAGTACCAGTGCTTCCAAGGGTTGTAAGCATGTCTTCTGGGCTAGATCTTGTATACTTTTTATAAATTACCATGGCATTCCTTGTTGGTGTTGTTGGAAGGTTACTTTCTGTGGCTCTAGTGGTTTGAAGTGGATTTCCATTCGTTGGCCAAGGAAGTCTCATTTCCAGATGAGGCTAGCCCAAAAGAGGTTCTCCAGTTGTGTGTGATTTCTTTTCACACCACTTTTTTTTGACTTTTACACCCCTTACCTCATGATCCAAAAATGGGCTGAGAAAATAAATCGTCCTAGCTGTCTCTTCTTATCGTTTGCTGCACTGCTGTTCCACACTTTCAATCTCTAACAGGTTATCCTCTCACTCCCATCCAAAGATTTAGACTCAGTTATATCACACGATTCATCTTACGGAGATCTGTCATTTGAACTTTTGATTGTTATTCATACACAGAATCTGGAGATTAACAATGTCCCATCTAACACAGCCTCTTGAAGAGGTTTGGAAATTGACTAGGAAAATCAATAAAACTCATTCCCTCTAAACTTTGTAATCTATCTGAACTAGGTTTTCCTTTCCCTGTGAACAATGAATTTTGTCCAATATCGTTAGAATGAGCAATGGCATCTTCATTTTGGTTACTTTGAGTCAATTCAATTGTATTTACAAATTTGAGTGACCTTTTAAGATGTTTCACTAGTGAATAGTGAGTTCATTCTTGGATTTGACGGTGGATGTGAGGAAAGAAGAAACCAGAAAGAAAACACAGAATCTCACTATCAAATTTCTGAATGGATATCTATGTAGAACAAATATTTTCCTGACACAGGCTTAAAAGTACCAATTTCTTTTGAAGTTGAAAGAAACATAGTGTTGTTTGATTGTTTTCTAGAAAAGAAGAGTGAGCGAAATAATAAAGAGTTGTTAAGAGAAGCTTTATCGCCAATTTTAGCGGGTTTCAATTGGTTTGGTAAAGTGGTAGTGTTAAGAAGGGTGAATGGTTTGTGGTTGCATAATTTGGATAAGGGAGGAAGATAGATTTAAGAGATGATGAGGCCGGAAACTCAACAACCTTATAATAAAAGATTCATAGAGGAAAAAAGAGTAGTGACTATAGGAAGAAGTTTATCTCTTGATATTTTCTTCATCATTATGTATCTTCTACTAGCACCCGATGGAACCTTTATATATACATTTTTTTTTTCTTTCGGATAGAACTAGAATATCTAGATTTTCATTGAGTCTGATTCCATTAAAACCTTAGCTTTTTTTTTTTTTCCTCTCACTCCTTCTTGCATGGAGAGAGGGATGGGTTACTGAAACTACTGTCTAGAAAATGAGAAATATCCTCACAAGCAGCCAAAAGTTACAGCTCAGCTCAGCTCAAGAACAAAGAGAAATGGTGCCCTTTTCAAAGAAAGTGTAATCAGAGAGTTAGCAGAAAATACAAAGGGAGATCAACAGCTTGTACATGCATGTTGTACATAACTGAGAAATTTAAACCATTAATTGTCCATAATATGAGAGAAACTGCTTCTCAATTCTGAACATGTACTGCAAAATCTTAGCTTTTTTTTTTTTTTTTTTCCTCTCTCTCCTTCTTGCATGGAGAGAGGGATGGGTTACTGAAACTACTGTCTAGAAAATGAGAAATATCCTCACTAGCAGCCAAAAGTTACAGCTCAGCTCAGCTCAAGAACAAAGAGAAATGGTGCCCTTTTCAAAGAAAGAGTAATCAGAGAGTTAGCAGAAAATACAAAGGGAGATCAACAGCTCGTACATGCATGTTGTACATAACTGAGAAATTTAAACCATTAATTGTCCATAATATGAGAGAAACTGCTTCTCAATTCTGAACTTGTACTGCAAAATCTGTTCTCCCCCTTTCTCTGGGCATCGATTTTTCTCACATGTTTTGTCAGACTTTAAAGGATATTATAATGATAAGAAATGAGAAATCCATGATTATTGAGCAATGTATTTTAAGATAAGGCTATTGTATGGTGTGCTAAGGTCCATTAACTTACTTAAGGGCATAACAGAATGTGATAGCTTGTGGGCATTTCCAACACATACATGCTTGTCCATTAACCACCCAAGCATGATAAGGTTTCCCATTTCCACATAGATGCAGTTATTTATTTATTTATTTCTTAGTTTATACTTTGGCATTCCCATACTTTTATGAATAAGATTAATTTCTATTTAAAATTAAATAAATCCTTTCTTGTAAGGTTAATGATTGTTTTAGAAGGAAAAGGCACAAATCTAAGAGTAAGTATGAACCACTAAATTAGGGTGATGCCCTTGCATAGGTGAAGAAGAGAAATTCACATTCTCAACAACCATACAAAAGAGATAAGAGACTGTCAGATGAAAAAGGTTATATATTCTGATTTTTTTTCTTTTGAAAAAATTATACTTTTTACCTTAACTTCACTAAAGAGTCGCATTTTTGTTATCTTTTACTCTTTACTCGTAGAGAAATTTTTTTTTTTTTTTTTATGTTTTAAAATTTAATTAATTTGGTCAATCAAATTTTAAAATTTTTATTAATTTTATTTTTTATAATTCAAATTTATTAATTTTATTTTTACACTTTAAAATATTTATTAATTATGTTTTTTAAAATTTTTAATATCAACAATTATTTATAGGTTTAATAGTGTTTTAAATTATAAAAATGTTGAAAGAATGAAATTAATACGAATTTTAAAATATAAAAAATTAAATTAATTAATATTATCAAAAAAATATTTACTTTTACTCCTACCATTATATTTTACCATAGAAAAGAGACAAAGGGTAATTAACTTGACCCATACGATACATGATATATCTGAAGAGAAGGGATCACAAATTCTGAGAGGCCAATATGGATTGAAAGCAAACGACTGAATAAAAATATCAACTTAACCACAATCACACATCACACGTTCGCCTTCTCTATGAGAAGATAAGATTAAGGAGCACTGCCACGTGGCATGCCACAATGGTGCCTAACGATAAGGTTAGCATTCAAAAACTTCCATCCTCATGTGGCTATTATGCTGCGATGTCATCACTTGCCTTATCCAACGGTCAATTTTTGGCAAAAACCAAACCCCTCATTATCACACCATTGGATTAGAAATATGGAAATCAAAACATTATATATAGCATATTTTGAGTTGAAGGTCTGCAGCAGCAGAACTAGAACTTCCTTAGTAATATAGAAACTAAGTAATTTAGGTGAAAGAGAAAATGGCCACCTCCATGTTCTCCTCCGCCGCCGTCACCACCGTCAGCCGCCCCACCCCGGCACAAGCTAACATGGTGGCTCCATTCACCGGACTCAAGTCCCTCGCCGGATTCCCCACCAGAAAGGTCTACACTGACATCACCTCCCTTGCCAACAATGGTGGAAGAGTTTCAAACTTTTTGGTAAGCTTCTGAAAAACAGACGTAATTACTCTTTCCCTTTCTTTTCATACACACAAGGAACACTGAAACAGCAGCTTCAAACCTCATAATTACAGTTAACTAAAACCCAAAGAGCCATTATTAGCAAATGTTAACAATTTTTTACCCTAATTGCTCATCTCTGTTTATATGTATGTGTATATATATACTAGGTGTGGCCCACAGAAAACAAGAGGAAGTTCGAGACCCTTTCTTACCTCCCACCTCTTACACAAGAGCAATTGCTCAAGGAAATAGAGTACCTTTTGAGGAACAAATGGGTTCCTTGCTTGGAATTCGAGTTGAAGGTGATCAATATCTTTATCATTAATAACTTGAAGCTTGTTCTTTTTACTACTTTGGATTCAATACGTACAAGGATTTAGATTTACTGCAGTAAAAAAATAATAAGTTGTTACAGTTGTTGACATAACTTAACGGAACTTCAAATAAATTGATTTTTACATAACTTTACATTACTCAATGACTCGTGTAACATGTCGATAACTACACTTAATTGGTTGGATGAATTGATTGTTACTGCACTTAACATGTTAGCAACTGTTGAATAAATTAATTGTTACATAACTTTACATTAATCAATGCCTTACCGTGTAACATATCAGCAACTGTACTTACTCTATTATTTTCAACTTAAAGAAATCTGGTTTCAATATTAGGCCGTATTCTTTTTCGTATCATGTTCAACTTGTTTGATCTTAATTGGTTTTGGTTTATGAAGAGTGATATGTTTGTTTGTTTGTTTGCACGTTTAGGACGCATTTGTGCACCGTGCGAACAACAGGTCCCCAGGTTACTATGATGGACGCTTCTGGACAATGTGGAAGCTGCCCATGTTTGGCTGCACTGATGCTAGTCAGGTGTACGCTGAGCTTCAGGAGGCCATTAGGCTGCAACCTGATGCCTTCATCAGAATCATTGGATTCGACAACGTTCGCCAAGTGCAGTGCATCAGTTTCATTGCCTACAAGCCACCAAGCTTCAAGGATGACTAAATATGTATATCTCCTTAATTTGTTGGGGTTGGTTTCCTTAAATTTGTAAGCGGGCATTGTAAGAACCTTTTATTTAAGCCCCATTTGTTCGTTTTCTTTTCTTTTGCTCTTTTGAGACATTATCCTCTGTTTTTGTTCTGTTCACGGATTTCCAATGGAAATGAATGGATGAGAACTAAGAACTAATGAACCATTGTGTGTATTTTGGTATATAGTATGTTGTTTGGATTTGTCACTAAATTGTGGTATATGTGAAAACAAAAGTTCTTATTATGCTATAAGGGCATTCTTTTTCTTTTTATGAAAATTTTGCTACCATTGCGGAAGTTAACCAAATATATTGAGAGGGACAAATTTTTGAGTGTACCATACATCTCTAAAAGTCACATATATCTATAAAAATTTTCTTTCAGCTCTGTATGCTCCATCAAAGCTCCAACCCTATCATCACAAATTAGAACATTGATTACACTTTATTGTGGCTATACTACAAATGTTTAGGGCTACGAATTAAATTATTTGTTTTATTTCTTGTCTCTTTTTTTTAATTAATTAAAATTATAAAATAATATTATAAGTATTATATAATACGGAGATACTTCAATTGGAAGCAAAACACAATTTTGGGTCAATTCTTGCAACTAATCACTTCAACCTAGGGTCTTGTCGCCAACAAGTTACTCAACTTATAAAATCAAAGAGTTCTTAGTATTCATAACGAACAATGATGAGATTGCAGCTTTTGGTGCCCCTTAGTGCACTACTGTTTCTACGTCCAATTTGTAAGATTCAATTAACTGCCACAGTATCAGCAAAAGAATAAGAAACTTCCGTTTTGAAGCCAGAAGAATAGTTGCGAAATGGACACCAATGTTTTAGAGTACTAGAACTCATGGTCAAACGATTGTTTGTATCTTTGTGGAGATTAAGGTGGACAGATTGAATGGACAAGTGCAGTTTAGTCTTCATGCACTTGATTATACCTTGGAAATGGTTCCATGGATCCAAATCCAACACAAACCCAAGAACAAATGGACTTGGTCAACTTTTCACAATCTTAATTACCATATTGTTGGAGGTTTCTATATTTAAATGGGAAATTTTTGCTGTAATTGATTTTTTTTTTATAGATTATTGAAGCCAGTTTAATATTTTATCATAGATTAGCAGGTGATAAATCATTTAGGGGCCCCATAGTTGTAACAGATAACTTTTCCCAACGGCTTTCAAGTAGCATTAAAGCCTAGAATTGGACCTTCAGAAAGCAACATTTGTGGACGCGAAGATATTAAGATAAAGAAAAAGATAAGAAGTTTCACTTCCTTTGCTACCAATACCACATTATACAAGTTAGTAGCTTGACATAGATATATAAGGTCAGTGTTAAGTCTGGAACTAAGCTAAGCGATAGCCCAATCCTGTATAGTATTGATGTAACCCTATTGAACCTTATGAACAGAGAGGCAATTTTACAATTATAGGCATCTCATTCTCACTTTCACTATCTACCACTAACACAGTGTTTGGTTGGAGGGATAGAAAGGAAAGTTTGAGTTAAAAAAACTCCTTCCTTCCCCTCCTATTCTTCTTCTTCTCCTCCGTAAGTGAGGGGATTTGGAGAGATTCTATAAAATTATTGTGTTATTTTTTATATTTTGTATCTCTTTTTTATATTTTTTTATTTATAAAATTATAATAATAAATTTATCATTCTCTTCTCCTCCTCTCCTCTCATTTTTCTTCATTTTACAAACTAAACAAAAGGAGGTCTTTCTCTTCCATTAAAATCAGTCCATCCCCTCCCCTCTCCACTGTTGAACCAAACAGACCATATCATTCTGTCAAACCTTCTATTGACTTTAACATCAAAGTAACGTAAAGTGCCACAATAGCTCGCTTTTCCTTCCTTTCTTACTCTTTTACTAGTCTTCTAACCCAACTCTTCTCATGGTAGGAACAGTTGATAAAATCTACATTTCAAGAAAGAAAATACACTTGAAAAAAAAAAAAAAAAACAAATTAAAGGAAAACAAAAAAAAAAACACAAAAACAAAAAGAAGAGAAGATATAGCTTGTCATCTTAAATTCTAGAAAAAAAGTTTAAAGTATCTCATATGGTGCATCTTTTTTTTTTTTGACACGACTATTTTCTTCTAATTCGTGTCAAAAATTATTGTACTGAGGGATTCTATTGTGTTGGTAGCCTTAAATTTTCTTCCGTATAATGGATAAAGAAAATACGAAGCTGCTTTTTTGAGATGATGACATGTCAACTGTGCGGTGTATATACATACACACTGAGTCAGGCTATCGTCATCATCAACTAACACAACAGTGAAAAAAAAAAATTTGTCATTCTCATAGCATACTTGAGGTTGAAGGACCATGTTCAATGATATGATTCCTTTGGTTCTTTCTTTTTTGCGTTTTCCACCTGGCATTTGGAATTTGTGTAATAAATGTTTTTCTACCGTATGAGTTCATAGATGTCATTAATTTAAGCCCCTCTTACACCTTAATTTTCTTACCTTCTATAATTGGTTATTAAGGTAAGAATTGATCCTAGCAAGTTAGTATTCAAGTCATCGTGTAAGACTAGATAAAATAAAATAAAAAAATCACTCTCATATTTAAGTTAATATTAAATAATTTAGTAATAATAATAAATACTAAATTAAAATATCTATAGCCGACTGAATGATGAAGTATTTATAAAAGTTATTTGAGATAGATTGGTAAATAAATGATTATTTGACATAAAGTGGGATGGGTGGCCAATTAAGCCAACATCCCATTAAATGATTATTATTTACTTGAATAGCTTTCCTAAACGTGAAAAACTTTCCCTCAAAATTTTAGAGTGTTTGGTCAAATTTAAAGAGGATAGCGACTATGTTCAAGGACTCAATTCACTTTGCACCAAAGAGATAAGGAATGCTGCTTCATTTGTTTAGAAAGCTTTGAATTGGGTCGACAGATAACTATGTTGTCTCCAAACAGACATGTAATGCATTATCACTGTGCTGGGAAAGTTTTTGGTACCACAAATAACCCTAACTGCCCCAATTGTAGACAGAAGATAACTTACCGTCAACCTTTTAACTTATAAGTTTAAGTGTTGGTGAAGTGTTTAATAAGTTTGCTCTGCATTAGTTGAGGTCTGTAACTTACAGCATTTGTATATATTCTCAGTTGTAATTGCTTATCAGAATCAGCTTGTCATCACGAATTGGAGTCAATATCAAAATTTAATTTATATGAATGGTTTGATTCTATTCAAGTAAACAAGACATGGAATAGTCATTGGCATGGTTCTATAAACTAGAAATGAGTATTCCTACATTGAGAGTTGGGATTGCTTGTTACATGCTCCGTTGAATCATCACATTTTATTTTTTCTTCTTCTAATACCTTCTTTAATTATAAGTTATTTTAATTTTAATATTAGATGTTATTGACTCTTATCCAATTAGACAATTATGATTATTTAATTAAGTATGTGAAATATTGAAATGACTTCTTACAAAGTTATTTTATTTTATTTCATAAACTACCGAATTATAGAATAGAATAAGCATTTAATTCTTAATCTTATTTCAGTTGTAATTCAGATTCTATGATTTTTTAATCTATATATACCAAAACAACCATAAGTCAAGAAAGTTTTCTCCCAAGAAACAACCACAACCTCACAGCTAATGCTCTATTTTGTGCCTCAACTTCTAGGCATGGCAGATTTTTAGCAAAGACAAAACTAAATACTGCATTAATTTTAGGAGGGAAAAGTGCTACGTACTTAGCTCACATGTAAAGCCAAATGAGGGAACGTCTTCCACAGCTATCTTTTACAGGGATGGCATTTTCTTAGAAATGTAAGTTCCACGTTTGTTTCTGTATACTTTTATTTTGTAGTTATTTAAAAAAAAGAAGTGAGATAAACAGGCATACATATAGTATGAATCTATTTTCCTATTCATCATGACTTCCATTGTCTTATTCCAAAAACTTTTATTTGATCATTTTATTTAAATATAAAACAAGTATAAATTTTATTTTCTAAGCTTCGTGAGAAGAAATAAGATATGATATCAGACTCTTATATTTCAATACAAAATATACTTGTTATCTCACTGTATACGAGAGGTTACCCTACCAATGCTGCATAACACAAAATACATGCTTCACCCTCCTTTTAGCACCACACCAAAATGCCTTTTTAAATGAATATATAACACAAGTTTCTGAAGGTGGAAGGACACTTTAATCACGGTTTCTTTTTGCAATTCATTTAATTATCAAGAAGAAGAACTTCTTGAAAATCAAAGAAGCAGAAGACGACAACTTATGGTAGTTTTTTTTTTTTGGTGAAAATCAATCCTAGCGTTGAAAATAACACTTGAAGACGAACATACAATAACAACAAAAGAGTTACTTCGTCAGCAAAAATTAAATTTATTCAAATCCTTCCATTTGAGCATCGATTGCAAAACAGAAACTGCAAACTCCAAAGTCCAATAAACTCCACTGCTTCGATCAAGCTGAACCGCCATGGCTGGTTCATGGTCTGAAATCTGAATAGAAATATAGCCAAAAGAGAAAGAAATTGGCAACAGATTAACTAAACAACACTGGATTGATTAGATTCAAACAGAAACGCTTTGTTACACTTAGGGGAGTCACTTACTCCAACTATACTCAGAGCTGAAATTAAAATTTAGCCATGGAGAAATCTAGAAAACCCCATGGAAATGGGTTGCTTGCAGAAAAAAGTAAAAGACATGAACACAAACAAAATATCATAAGTTAATGTAATTCTTCTCTTGGGAATAAGCTAGGGCATGTTTGGTGATTAATTAATTTTTGGTATCATCATCTTCAAGGACCCAAAGGCTTTCCTCCCAATCTTGAGCAAGGGGAGCTTCATGTGATTCAAGATCCCAATTGTAAGAAGCATCACTGTTCACAGTGACCAAGTGGTATGAATATGAATATCCATACACCCAATCAGCTTCCCACTCTCTCCAGATCATGTCATCTTCAAAATGCCAATTTCCCCAGCCTGCCAAATCCAACCCATTCAATATTCCCTCCACGGCCGCGAGATCCTCCGCCCAGAGCAAATCCATGAAGCCATCTTCAAAATTCTCTCCACCACCACCATTAAAGGCATTGCCATTTTCATCATCACCCATTGGGGTTTCCTCCTCTTTTCTCTTTAGCTCTTCCAACAGATTCTCCATTGAAACTTCTTCTACCTCAACCTCCAACACTTGATCTCTTGTTTCGACCTTTTGTTCTTGCCCCAGGAGATCAACAATGCCCTCTATCTTCTCCATCTCTTTCTCATCAACATTCTTCTCCTCTATCCTTCTCATCAACGCGTTGCAAAAAATGCAGTGGGGGTATGATTTTCGTGATTTGCTGGTGCTCTCATTTGGCAGCCATCCACAGAACTCAGAAACTCCATAGTGGTAAAACAGGCTACTCCCTCTGGTCCTCTTCATTTTCAGAGAGAGATTCAAGAAAGAAGACTGAAAGAATAATGATGCTATGAGACTCAAGAGTAGAGAAGACTAGCTAGGTGTCTGAATATATAGAAAGATTGCGTAAGAGTTCTGTTTTAGTTTCATTTAGGGTTCTTCTGTTTTTGCCTATTAATTTCTCGGGAAAGGAAATGTAGATAATACATTTTGATCTAAATTTGGTGCAAATCAATTTATTTGATACAGTTATTTGACATAACACGACATTAACCTTTAAATGAAAATTAATAAGAACACAATTTTATATCATCTTACGTCATATGTCACGGTGACAACAATAAATGCACTAATTTTTTACTAAGACAAATCTAGTTTCAATACATTTATATGTTGCTTGATGGTGGTTTAATGATGTATTTGAGAATTGGTTGGATTTGATGAGCGAGAAGATACATATATATTGTGAGAGGAGAAACTGAAATTGGGAGAAAAGGGAAAATGCAAAGGAAGAAATGAAGGGAGAAAAGGAAGAAGAAACGCGAGAAAGACAGGGGCAAGAGAGCGTTAAATTTTGCGTTATTGATACGTGTACATGCATGCAAGAGGGGAGAGGTGGACGTAGACAAGAAGCATGGGGCCTACTAACCGATTGGTGTGAGAGAGCTGTGTTTAATGGGACAAAATGCTTTGTTTAATACTATGTTTTAAATCTCGTTCTATGGATTTGTAATTGATTAAAAAAAATTAGTATATGTAATTTATTGTATTAAGAAAAATTTAATTCACTTCGCATGTATTAATTGACATTGTTTGGGGCTTTTTCACCCGTTGCATGCACCAAGAACCGCGTCCTCTTCCTTCTCTTTTTCTAATGAGTTCGGGTGATGCCAACAAGTGTTTGGATGCAAGTGTAGTAAAAGTAAGGTAACATCACTTGCATCAATGAAGGTTTAAATTGATACTTGTTTATCAAAAGAGGAGGAAATCCTCTGCGGTCCAGATATCACTACAAATGCTGTAATTTCACTCATTAGATCAAAATTCAACTATTAACATTTTGTCATACGTCAGTATTTTTGTCTAATGGCAAGAAATGAGCTTTTCTGTCTTTATTTCAATGTAACGCTAATACAATGAGACATTGATGGTTGAATTTTGACTCAATAGATGAAGTTTACTTGACTGTATCAAATGTAATGATTCTAAACTATACAAAATCCAACTCCAATAGAAACTGCTTTAGTGAGGTTAAAACCTTATAAAATTAGAGCACGTTGCAAGTTTAAGAAAAATTGAACTTTAACTTTTACAAGCAACATATTTCGATATTTACAAGTTCAGTTAACTTTGTTGGCATAAATATGTGAAGTTAGTTATGTATCGTAGAAAGAAATCAAGCTTCAAATCATATATCAACAGTTTGATAAATAATAAATTTTTTATGAAAAACATAGTTTTCATAATGTTTAGTCCAGAGGAATAGAAACACTTGAATATAAGTAATAAAGAGTTAGGACTGCTTAAGTACGTGACTTGAGCTTAAATTTATATATATGCAAAAAAACGTTTTTGGTAAAATTCTATTCATGTTTAGGTCTTTCAATTAGTTATACCGGTAGTCAAGACCAAAACTATAATTTAAAAAAAAATGATGACACAATAACCAATTCAAAACTAAGTAATACACGAATTAATTGTTTAATTTCATACAAATTCAAATAATATGAAGCTCTAAAACTAATTTAACTTAAATGGTTTGTTGGTATCTATAATCTATAATGAAAATGGGCCTATTCCCAAATAGCCCGTATATTCGGCCCACCTCACATCTAGCTTGGTCCTCACTCACTCAGAATTCCCTCGGCCATTTATTTTCTCACCCCTTTTTCTTCTTTTTACATCCCACCCTATTACTACAAAAAAATGGGTGTGAAAAGAAATCGTCACGCTAGTTAAAATGAAAAACTAACCATATAGTTTTAATGTGAGAATGAATAATATTTTTCAAAAATGCATGTCATATATAGTGTACTAGCTTTTGGACCGGTATTACCCACAGCAAATTTGGATACGATTTGATAAGAGTAATACCACTTAAGGGAATCGTTGGATTTTATATCAATAGTGGTTTCTTATATATATATATATATATATATATATATATCAAGGTAGAGAAGTCACAATCTTGTCAAGCGTTTCTTGTAAACTAACGTATCGAAAATCACTCTCCATCCTTAATGGACCTTTCATCAACAACCCCAGAGATCCCAATATTTCTTAAGAAAGGGGAAAACAAAGTAACTTCATAGTGACGAAGTTTTGATAATGGTGACCAAAATAAAAAGTTTTGACCTAGTCAAAACATGTTAATTTAAACCTTACAATCAGAAAGAATTCAAGAGTAGCAATGAACAAAAATTACTTGTAAACCTAAAAAATGCTTGGATACCCTGAATTTAAATAATAAAAAAATGTTATTCAAAATTAGTCTTAAAGTACCCAAATAAATCTCATTTAGATTCCTAGGAAGAAACGCAAAAGCATTCTAATTCTAGAGCAACATGGTATTCAGAATTATAAGGATCTTGTGAGGATGAGATGGGACTCAAAAGTGTAATAATAGTTCATGAACTTTGGATCTATCCCATTTCATGCTCCATTTTTTCAGATGACTTCCAATCCAAACAATCGCATGTGAGCATCACCAATACATAGCATGGTGCAAAATCTGTTATATGATCTCTAAGATGAGATACTTTAGATAAATTACCTTATTTGGTTGATTGTTTGAAAGGGAGAGAAAGTTAGGGACAAACAACTGCCCCTAATTTTTCATCACTTCTTTTGGGAATTTGCAAAATTATTATATTATTTTTTTTACTTATAATTATAATAATAAATTTATTCTTACATTCTCCTCCTCTCCCCACTTCTCTTTTAACAAACCAAGCTCCCCACTTCTCTTTTAACAAACCAAACAAGAGAAGTCCTCTCTATTAAAATCCCTCTCCATTGAACCAAACACTACCTAAGGATAGGTACCCCACACCGAATACAATACTTTGAAAATCATAAATCAAGAATAGAACTTACAAATCACAATTATTTAAAGAAAACTGAGCTTCATCATTGGGCATAAAAAGAACATACTCTGGAATTTTACCAATAAAACATTTACATGAATTATGAGCAATTCTATACACGACTTTAGATGGTGATCATCTAAAAAATTCAACAGACACTTTAAGATCAAACTGCCTTAGCCTTATATTACACAAGAACATGCTCTTTGCACAAGGTTTGCTCCTTTGCTGCTCCCTCAAGCTAATCACAAAAAGATATCAGCAATGAGATGATCACCAGACAAAAACACTTCATATATACATTACCAACGGAATTTCTTAACTCTCCAAGATATGCAAAAATCTCTCTAGCTAACTCAGTGGCTCTATTAGTGCTGGCTTTTAGCTCCTTGTATATACAATTCCTCTGGATGGAGTTCAAGCGAAGGCAGGGATGCTGGAATTCTGGCGATCCCTGTTGAGACAATCGAATCCCTCTACTCTAACTGCTGCTGGTTTAAGTCCAAATTTCATTCTAACGCATCCTCCCTTTCGCGAAGCTGAAGATGGAGATGATAAACCTGATGGGGATGAAATTGCGGATATCGGGGCAATCTTTTCATTGCCAAATCGAGCATCTTGGATCACGGGGTTTGCTGCCCGAGCTGGAGGAGATCCACAAAAATATGGAGGTGATGAAGCTACCTGATTCCCATAGTGTTCATCCCCGTAACTCTCCTATGGAGTTCAATATACAAATCAATATACCAGACTTGAGAGTACAAGGATATCCATAGAAGCAAAAACTCAGGTAAGACAATTCCGACAAGATTGAACAATCCCTATTAACTTTGGAAATACTATAAACCCTAGAACAATCTAAAGAAAAATTGATTATCCGAAAAAAGCTCCTTTGGTACAAGATCAAAAGCATGGTAAGCATCACAATATCAAAAACACTAATTTACTAGACAATGCATATCAACAATAACATTCTCAATGCAACAAACATGAATCAAACTAGGGATAGAAAAGAAGTATGCATTACTAGAAGCCCAAAATGTGTGAAAATTTTATATACAACTTGATTCAAATATAAAGTAATCAATTTGGAATAAGGGTCACAACTTACTTTCATAAGAATAAGGTCCAGTAGCTCTGCCCCAGCTTTTGAATCAGATCCCTCAGCTTGTTGACTGATAAAAATGTCCACAAATCAGTTCAGATATTCAAAGAAGCTTCTAAACACCAATAATGTTCTGATTGTTATCTGAAGGGGGAAAAATTGAGTAGAACTAGGAGTTACCTCAGATGGAATCTTAAGGGCCGCGCCGGCACATTAGATAGAATCCCAACATGGCGTGGCTTAGGGCAAATGACAGAGTCCTGATAAACGGAGCCTCTCATCTCTTCACGGGAAGAGAAGGCGTTCTGCTGAAGATTATAGCAATTCATCTGGAAACTCGTGTTGTTCAACAGAAGAACGCCTACACAGAAAAAGAATAACCATTATGAAATGTCATAAAGCATAAGTACGCGTGAAACTTGGCTTTAATTACAGAACTTCCTTATTTTCACATAAGAATGAAATGTTATTCTTATAATTGCACCTACCCAGCTTTAATTTATTAACAAATCCATCTAAGCTAACAAATCTAATGAACAAATTAAGGGGGAAAAAGAAACTTCAAGAAAAATTCCTTCAGGCTCCAACCCATTTCTCACCAAGTCACCTAATTTCCAGTTTTCCCAGAAACCAAACAAAAGGATAACGCCACTAGAAGAAATCAAAAGCAGATCTGAGGTAAAACCTTAGAAAAAGGTGAAAAACTCTCCTATTCAAGAAATCTGAACTAAAATCACTGCGGTCTGTTGCACCCAAAAACAAAATTCCAGAAGGGTTTTTATAGGTTTTCAATTGGAAACAAAAAGTCAAGGCGAAAACACTGGAACAAGTAAGATAGAACAAGAGAACAGCTAATAATTGAACAGATCTGTCGTAATAAGAGAGAGTTTCCATTTCAGAACGAATCCATAACCTAAAATTAGAAGATCAGATCTGTAATGGAGAAAAAAGAGACCGCGCATACGTAGAGAGAGAAAGAGAGAGGTACCTCAAGCTCAAGGGATCCAACAACGGAGCGGGGAGCCACCAGCGACGAGAAGAAAGAGGAGAGGGGGCTGATTCCAATATATAGTGAAAAAATTAAAATATTTTTTAAGGTTAGATATCTTGTTTGATTTTCTTCTCCTTAAATTAAGCAAATAATTACGTCAATTTCAAGGGATTGAATTGTCAAAATCAAAATGAAATGGAATAAATTTAACAGAGACTGAGAAAACGTGGTTTAATTAGTAAGCTTAATTTTCTTATCAACGAGATTAGAAAAAACTAAGGTTCCAATATGTTTGGATTGAGAGAAAAGTTAGGAGAAAAAATTAGGGTAAAAAAATTTTTAAACCACTTATTTTAATTTGGTTTGTAGTATAAATAATTTTTTATCCACTAAAATCAAACTGAATTGCATATTTAATATATATGTTATATAGATTTTAAAATTTTATATATTTATTACTTATTTATTATAATTAAGATTATATTATTTATGTAAAACTTAGTTAAACAACAACTAATATATAAATATGACACGTGACATAATTAAGAATATATATATTATGACATGAGTATGTTAATCTATTATTAATAATGTAAATAAGATGAGTGTATTTAGGGTTTTTCTGTTCTTAATGTTTAATTTTTTAGAGACTAAAAATCAAGACACAAATTTGAAAAGAAGTTGTAAACAATTTGAAAGTGTTTAATAAAAGTATTCTTCATGTGAGTTAATATATTAATTTTTTAAACTTTTTTATTGAGTCATTAAATCAATTATTTAAAAAAATTAAAATTTCAAACCAAATTACATTTTTTTATTGAATTATTAAATGGCTCAAACTGAATTAAACTAAATCGTAATTTAAAGATTTGATTTGATTTGGTTATTTTCCAAAAATTTTAAATCCCAAAGCAAATGTGCTCACCCCTATTTCATGTAAATTAAGAATAAAAAAAGTCTTTGTGTTAAAAACTATTTTCAAATAAAAATTGAAGGTACAACGAAGTATTTCTCCATGCATCATGTGATAAATTTCTTTACATACTTAGTTGGGAATTTAACACTGCTCTTAACCAAAAAAGAACTTCAAAAAACTGTTATTATTACCATTTGTCATTATATTATTTAGTCAGTCATTACTTCAAATTTATAGATTTGATATAATTTGAATTTATCAAAATATTAAAATAACTAGTCACTATATTGGGTTTTGGCGAATAAAAGTTTAGGATAATAGAAGATTACTCTATTTCATAGTCAAGATGTATTAAGTCTTAAAAAGCTTATAAATGGTACATAAAAAAAAGTTAATTATTAAGCGTGTAAATTAATTAGTACAAGTTATTTAAGTTTAATTAGAGGTTTTAAATTTAAATTATAATAATATAATTACATTAAAACTTGGTAGAGATAATTTTATTATCTTTGTGATCTTATTTTACTCATTAAATTAGTGGATGTTCAATATAATATTAAATACTAATAATTTATATATATATATATATATATATATATATATATATATATATATATATATATATATATATATATATATATATATAAAAGGATTGCACGATACATGAAATATGAATCCAGATTAAAAAGAAGAGTGAATTTTGAGTCAAGCTTGACCATTAAAAAAAAGTGAGATAAGTTAGTTGGGAGTTGTAGTGTTTTTTTTATTGTACTCATTAGTTATAATTTATGATTTTTTTTATTAATTTATAATGTTATTTATGAAAAAAAAATTAACAAATTATTCTTTTGTCCTTTGAGAAGTTTAATCATTTATATAAAATTATAATAGTAAATATTTTTTTGAATCTTTTTTAGAATTATTTGGAATTCATAATTAGTCAATAGTTAGTCATAAGAAAGAAAGGAGTTAAGAAGTGTGATTTATGACTAAATTTAAAACTTTCTTTAGTATAATGTATTCATAATTTCATTCCTCTTCCTTTTGATCTTTCATAGTTTATTCTCAAATTTTTTTACCTTTTAAATATAAAATAAATCTTTAATTTCAAAAGAGAGGAACCATAAACAAAACTCTCCTAACATAAATAATTCTAAAGATTTCATTATATATTAATTTCATAGGGTTATAAAACAAGAAAATCAAAATGAACATTCCACTTTCTATTTTCATTTCTATTTCATAATTTTTATTTCCTATACACATTGGTAATATTACAATTTTTTTTTTTTTTGTGAGGTATACAACAAATTAACAACGTCATTTTCTTTTCTTTTAAATAGATATCACAACAAAGAAAAATAAAAAGATATCATATTCTCCTCGTCAAAAAATTAAAATTATATATCATATGATATTCCAATAAAAGCAACATCATATATTATATTTAAAATCTATAATAATTAGAAACTTGAATAGGCCTTTAAAAAATTTAGTGGCATGTGACTTTTGAAGGGCAGGGAGACCCGATAGCATAAAGTGGTACGCTTTGTGCACGTAGAGTCAGATGATTGTATTTTTAGCATCTAATCTATCTTTGACCGTTGACCACGATTTTGCGTCAAGCTGGCTTCCATCTCACTCTCTGACTTTTGCGCCAAAATTAATCGTAAGATTCTCTCCACGCGCGTAATTTGCGCTGAGGATAAGTCGCGTGCCATCGAACTCGCTGCTCCCATCATCATAGATCTGAAACGTGTACTAGATCTTATCTAAGCGTTGAGATTTGGACACGTATCGTATTTTGATGCTCTGGAATCCCACTTGCTTCTGACAACATAATAAAGGGAGCACGTGCTCCTCGTTGATGTCGTCGAAGCTGTCTTTTAACATAGGACACGTGACGGACAAACAGAGATTCACAATAGGGGTATTTGATTTGTTATTCGTACCGTGTAGGGAATTTTTCCATGTGTTCACCTTTTTTTACAAAAAAAAAAAAAGAAAAATCATATATTTTATAAATATAGTTTTTTTATTTAACAGCGAAAAAATTAAACCACTATTACGAAAAAACTCTATGATCTAGAATCAATATTTGTAATGTATACTCAGATAAAAAAAAAAAAAAAAGAATTTATAATGTATGCCTGTGTGATGCATTAGTCTGATAAATTTGTTAAAATTTAAGATACAAATGAGAAAGAATTTGGCCCACATCCAACAAAAATATTTTAAATTAACATGGGGAATTGATTTTTGCACCACAAAATTAGTACCATCACCCTTTTTATACTTGTGGAAATATATTTCCGATAGAGATAAAGTGGTGCAGATATTAATCTGAGGCTGTGCAAAAATTAACCCCATAAGAGGATATATATGTACGTATGGAGGTAGGCCAAGAAGCCCATTTTGAGAGAATGCAGACAAGAGAAAATGGACACTATCTCACATTCAATCCAAGGGCCACATTGCCCATTTGCTAGTTGGTGGGTTATACGAGAGACAAAGTTATAGAGCAAAACAAGATAGCCCCTGCACCACACATTTTATGGAAAAGTGCTTGTTGCACGATCGATATGTGTACGTATCTTCTTTACACTTTTGGGTCCGTATGATTTATTAAAAAATATATATAATATAAATTTTTTTATTTTTATTTGATTTTTTAAAAAATTTAAGTATTAAACAAATTTTTAAGATTTTGTTACTCATTAAATCATTATATAAAGATTTATTTAAATTATTTGACAAAAAATTTTAATTATATTATCTCTTAAATCACCTTATATTTTTTTATACCTTAATTTATTAAATCAATAACAACAAGTCTTAACAACGGTTGGTAACTAGCAAGGTATTAGCAACGGTCGACGACCGACGAGGTACCGACAACGACCAACTACTCATAGTCAATGACCCCTTTTTAATTTTTATAAATTATTTTAATTATGATAAAATATCAAAATCTTGTTATATATTTTTTTAAAAATAATGTAACAGAGTGTATTATACCATAAATTTTACACAAATAAAATATAATTTTTATGTCTAATACATTGAGCAACAAACAAAGAATAATACAAAAAATTATATTATAACTTAACTCTTTATGTTGTACTATTTTGCTTATATTGTCTAATATTTCATTTCAAATCCACTACTTGTTTTGGAATGATTGTAGAGGAAAAACAATACGAGACATGCTATAAATACACTCATAATTCTAGTCATATTTTGTACACATTTTTCTTTTGCATCTCTCTTACTTTTTTTTTTTTGTTTTTTGGTTTATAGTTTTATTCTTGTAATCATTGGGTATAAGAAAAAGATATACACAAGTGTGTATATCAAACATTTCTTAAAGAACAAACAGAAAAGTGGGAAAAATAAAAAGTAAAAGATCCAAAAAATATGTAAAAAATGAATATGTATAAATGAATGTGCATGTAAGGCTAGTGCAAGGAACTCCCATTGTGTTCTTCCAACTTCGGAAGATGCTCTATTTTATTTATTTTTAAAAGACGCTGCTCAATGTTTAGGGCATGGAGATGAATAAACTAGAATATTTTATAGTGTATTGTGTGATTTTTCTTTTTTATTTTTTTACACTTAGATATCTCAACAACTTTTTGGTAAAAATTATTTTTTATTTGAGATAAAAAAAAGTAATAAGCAGTAGTCCCTTTCAACACGTGGGACTTTAATGTTTTGAACTAAAGACTTTGGATACAATGGCTTGAGACTATCTTACTTGATATTGAATTAATATCTTGTTAGTATTGTGTCAACATTTTAAATTACATATGGTAAAATTAGATGGATGAATACAATTAAATATAATTTTTTTCTCCAATTTTCACCCTTAATTTTCTTTTCCTTTACTTTTCTCTCAATCAAACACAATGTAAAGTTGAGTGGTTGTTCATCCCTTTATATTAAAATGTTTGGCCTATCTAACAATACGATAGCATGTGTCATCATATGGGCTTCTGTCATGCTATGCCCACTTAATTTCCACAATCTCTAAGGTTGCAATGTTTGGGAAAATCAAAAGGGTAAAATTTAGTTTTGAGAAAAGAAGTGACAACCTGCGATCCCAAGAAAGCTCACTTCACTGCGTCCTCTTTGTTTCCTTCTTCAAATCAAGAAAACAAAGCCAGCAGCATGCTTAGGGAAAAGGTTGAGGACCAAAGATAACCTATTCAAAAATGGAAACTTGCACTAAGTGCCTTTATTTGTACACCCATGAAGGCTTTTCCAAAGGGTAATACCTAGCTACTCCATATCATCTTGGTTTAGACCTTTAGAGTTTAGACATTTAGACACTATAGTAATTTCAAGAGGAAAACTTCACATTTGCTAGCATATTCATTACGTCAGTGCATTGGTAAGAAAGAGGTAATCTTTTTCCTCTTCTGTCTGTTTAAGCTCTGAAACTTTAATCTTGTATACCTTGTAATCTTGCATGGTTATAAAAGCATGCTTCAAGCTGGTGAAACTGGTAAAGCTGACAGAGAGCATACCATGTGCATGTCCATGCATGCTGTTCAAGGAACCATCTCACTTTAAAGCTTAAGTTGAGAATTGATTTTTGACATAGTATTAAAATCTCTTTGACTTTATAGTTAGAGATTAAAATCTTTATGCTAACACTATTTTAATTAACTATTGTGTTTAAATCGTGTTAAATATAACATAAAAACTATTTGGGGAACTTCTGCCAACAAAATAAGTTTTTAGTTGAAGTAATTCTTAAAACATGGAATATTAGAATATACAGAGAATTCACATGTTCTCTCCACTCATTTTTTCCCTTTAATTTCCCTCACTCTCGTTTTAACAGAAGACTCATGCTTTCATATGTAGACAGAGATGTATACCTAATTCCAATATGCTTTCACATGTCTTTCTTTATTATAAGAACCTTCTAGTTTGGCCACCGTGTATATATATCTCTTATGACCTCTCATCTTAGCCGTCTACCACTCAAACCATTCTTCCTCCCACTCATAATAGTGTATAAACGATTGACCAGCATGGTAGGTAGTTTAAGGTGATAGAACACCCCCCCCCCCCCCATGAAACCCCTTCTCCCTCTCTTAGATTCTCTGTTGATATTTGCAAACTAAGAACGTTGTTTTTGATGTAT
Source organism: Bauhinia variegata (assembly GCA_022379115.2). NCBI lineage: Eukaryota > Viridiplantae > Streptophyta > Magnoliopsida > Fabales > Fabaceae > Bauhinia > Bauhinia variegata. The sequence continues at coordinate 16,500,432 of CM039428.1, read as the reverse complement.
TTCTAGGCCTAGCATCTAAGTAATTCATCCTTATACCTGTTATGTAAAATAGATGCCGAGGCATTTTGAAGCTTTATCTAAGCCTAATTGCTTGAATAGGTTATGTACATGTCTTTGGTGGTGCTTGGATTTATAATGATGACTGTGAGATCTGTTCATGTGATTCTTGTCATGATGGAGGCTAGTTAGAGTGAAATTCATTCATATGGATAGAGTATGAACTATGAACATCTCTTTAATGTGCTTCGTGCTTTCCTTCTAGGTTTCAACACTTCAAGTCTCCCTTTTTTCATGAAGGTCGTGCTTCTCCTGGAACCTTTATAAAAGGGAACTGGCAGACTTTGTACTTTAGTTGCCCTATAGGTTCCCCATGGTTCCTATACTTGACAATCTTTCTTCCATTATTTGGCTTGGACTCCTTTTGGCCAAAATTTAGTGATTCCCTTTCTTCTTTTTGACCATTAAAGGTGTCAAATATTTTCCTTGGACTGTGGTAGTCCATGGGGATTGACAAGTAAAGTGTAGGTATTGTCGGCCATACATGGCCGTTTTTCTCAATATTTTTGTTATGTAATTTTTGATTTTGAAGACTAGAAGCCAACGTCTTTCTGAATTGTGAGGTTGCAAATCCTTTTCTCTCTATGTGTGATTAAGATAACTATTTAGATGTAGAAAATAAAAATAAAGACACATAAGTTTTATGTGGAAAACCCTTAATAAACGAAGGAAGTGAACCATGGGATCTTAGATCCAAAATTTTCTACTATGATTATAGGATTACATAGGTATTCTTCTTCTCCAATACAACTTTAGAGGGTCTCACAATGCTTCACCCACTGAGGATAAATCACAAGAATTTTCTCATATCCAATATGATGGATTACTCTTACTTTTATGGTGAAACTCATTTTAGCTTGAAAAACACTAAAACTCTTTACTTAAAGTGGCTCTCACTATTTCTGTCCTTATCTTGGAGGAACTCTTTTTGCAGGAAGTGTGCCTCGTGTGGCCACAGAGGCTGGGAAGAGACACTTGTTTATTGCACTAGATGTCAGATCTATGCACAGCATCGATAATTTTAAAATGCTTTTGAAATATAATGATTTTTTCACTTTATAGAATTTCCATTTCAACTTTCTTTTCCAGGTACTGTTTAGATCGATTGCCTGTTATTAAAACTAAGGATGTTACTTGGTTTTGTGAGGATTGTGAACCAAAACCAGCAAAGCTATTATCTTCTGCTGACAAATCTAAATATCCTCTTCTACTGGTAATGAGTTACTCGGCATGTTCAGCAAAAGTTGACCTAGTTTAGGCCAAGTTAGAATTAAAGAAATGTCTAAAAAGAGTGAAGGAATTAAAGCAAGTGTTGGGACTAAAGAAGCATAAGAGTGATCATTCTTCTCTTTGCAGTGAGAATTGTGAAGGAAGAATCAGAAGATAACTCTATGGAAGAGGATGGATTACTTCAAATAGATTGTGCTATTTCTGACGAGTCTAACTCAATTCAAGCACAAGTAACTACGGTGATGATTTAACCGTCATGCAATTAGATAGTTATGCTTGCACACATTCTTATTGATGAGCACAGATTATTTGTAGTCTTAAATTGATCGAAGTAAGAGAGATATACATAATAAAAAGCGAGACGCATGTCAAGATTAATATCCAAATATTTCTAACTCATAAGCACACAAAATCTTTATCAATATGAGTGAAATTAATTATAATATACATGTTTCCCTCAAAGATTTTTTCAAGATCATTGGATAATCTAACATGTGATTTTAACCAGTTTTTGTGCACCACGAGAGCTTCCCAATCTGTTAAAGACTGCAATATAAGATAAGAAAACTTCAAGAGAAGAGATATATAATAATAGAAGGTAGGAAAATGATCAAGCATAAAGCTTAATAGAGTAACGATCGTACTGGCCAAGTCAAGCATAGAGATTAGTAGGGATATATGTAAGGAAACCCAGAAAAGAAATGGTCAGTTGATAAGTGGAAAGATGAGAGAAAACAAGGTGATAAGTAGTAATAATTGGATGCAAAAATCCCTAACCAAGCTCTATGTTCAATCATTAAAAGGTTAAGTCCCATACTGGGAGCTCTTCTTGTGGTTCTGCATATGTTGCTCTTAAACTCAAAGATTTGGTTGGTTCATATGGTGCATGTGTAAGGAAAATTATTAATGGGGCCGGCATGGTGGGGTGTGCTCAACGAAGGAGCTAGTACAATTCCATGTCCTTATGGAGTCTCCGATTTTTTCCTCCTCAAAAAAGCATGTTTTGCAATATTACATTACGCGTGGTTCTATGTTATGGCATTGCTTTTGGCTCATGGCATATGAGATGAAAAGGGCAACAACAAAATAAAGTATTTATTCGGTGATTTATTTATTTTTGTTGGTTTACATTTATTGTATTTTCACACCTTTTGTATATGATATTAATTCTTGTTCAGAATGAGTTGGAATAAAGAATAATTCTTATAACAAATATAACTTCAAAATTTTAAATTCATAATATTTAACCTAAAATATTTTAAGATTTACCCTACTTTTTATTAATTCATTACTTTGGCAGTGATGTTTTGAATTGGAACCATGTATCATGCGCTTCCTTGTCAACCTATCGATATGTCTTTAATTAATACATAGAGATTAGAAAATAGGAAAAGAATGCGTTAATTCTTGGAATGTAACTTTAGTTAATTCAACATTAACCTAGATTCATCTAAAGTTCAAAGTTAGATAATCTAAATCTGAAGATACTTTGGGTGCAAAACAAAGAAAAAATAAAAGATATTGTGCTAGGTTAATATTCAGATTAATAGAATTTCTATTACCATATATAGATTGCCACAATCAGATGAATTTGAAACCAGACATATTTAGATAAAATGTGGTAAATAGTTTCAAAACCCTCCCCCACTTTAGTCAAAAATCCCTTTCCCGCAGCCCCAGATTTTTCTTCCGCTTACATAGCTACCAATTCATGCAGGTATATGTGTATTGTTCACTGCGGTGTCACTTGTCAATAAGTCTTCTTCCTCTTCCCAAAAATATGGTATAGAAATTAATATCTACTTGCATTATTGCACCTCACAGATCTACAAATATATATATTGCCACTTTTTATTCTTTAACAATATTAATCTAGATTCTGTAAACTGCAAAGTAGGTTCAATTCAACTTCTTTTTTTTTGGGTATAATTCAAATTGCATAAGCCACTAGAAATATTTTGATAGTGAGGACTGAGGAACTTGGACAGTTTTTAAGAGATTAATGGTTCAAACCTCCTTTCATTTGTAACAAAAAAAAAACAACCGAATTTCATGCTACTCTTATATCACAATTTGTAAGTAGTGGACCAAGGTTTCTATCATGCTATTTTGTACCCTAACGTGGAAAAGCAACCTTCAAGTACAAGAGGACAAGGAAATGGCATCTTTTAATACAAGATTTTTCTTACATTCTAACCCATTATATACTTTTGAAAACTTGACTAATTAGGCTTAGAACAAAAACAAGACATGAAATGTTTAGAGAAATGCTTCTATAAACTCAAATATGTATCAAATGTGTCTTATAAAGTATAAGCCTCGTTAATATTAGTAAGATAAAATTTAAGGTGAGAGGAAATTATCACATTCAAAGGTCAAAAGACAATGAATACAAAAAATTCACTATGCAAAGAAAAAAATTGAACCACACGGAGATCTCTTGCTCTGGGCCAAGATCATTAGCATGAAGAAATTTCTAATTTTTCATTTAATTATATATTGCACAAAGAAGCACACCTAATCTTTGTCCATACAAAAGAAACTATTATGATATATATACATGCTTGTGGTGGGTACCACCGGAGAGGGTCCACAGCGAGATATTATCCCTTGAGGTTGGGCGAGGTTGGTCTCGAACCCAAGACCTAAGGGTTTTGTTTCATGTTATGTGGACCTAAGGGTTTTGTTCTACGTTGTGTAGACTTTTTTAGTAATAATAATAATTGAAACGAAGTTTGAAGCCTAAAATCCCAACATTGGATATATCAAGATTCTCCAAGTTCTTCCAAGTTTGAAGCCATAAATCTTAGAATCAACGAATTGGAAGATAAGCCTAACCACTTCAATTTTGTAAGTTTCATTAAACGGGATTCTTTCATCAAACTATTAAAAGAATTCCATTGGAGGTACAATTCCTCTAATTGAGTTGGCAAGTCTCCACTCAAGTCATTTTCGGAAAGATCTAAAATCTTTCATATTTGAACATATAAGGGCAAAGACGAATGCATGTATGAGGATATACACAACATAAAATAATTTTCCACAATTATGTGTGTCATCTAACAAAATAAACGTCATGGCATCCATGCGCCAGTTACAACAATAGGAGAGAAAGCATAGGGCAAGAAAAATTTTAGGTTTAACGTATTCTTTGGGTCTTGATGTATCATAAATTAAAAGAATTTGAATAAGAATAAACTTTTTGAAACTTTTGCATAAACCTTCCTTACGTGGGATAATATTATATTTGCCCACTTTAATAGCTATTATGTATTGTATAAATAAGGTGAAGTCTGGTGGCCGTCAATAATTGAAACAGTATGAAGATTAATGATTAACTTGACAATTTTTTTTTTTTTATATATATACACACATATATTATAGGTAAAATGATTAAAAATATAAAACCGATCGGAAAAATGATTAAAAATAAAAATAATTACAAAAAGAAAAAAGTTAAAAAAGAAGGATTTTTTTTTTTTTGTTATATTAGAGAATGGAACTCCAAATCTTTTAAATGTCAATCAAACTCATGTTTACTAGTTCATATTTAGTGGCTTCTGTTGCCACATTGTTGAGATTTTAAGAGATAATTGAGACTTAAAAGATAAAAAAAAAAAAATAAATAAATCAAAGAGAAAAAGTCAATATAAGGAAGCTGAAGAGACAAAGATATTGTCCCATAAGCTAAAATTTCTGAAGGGAAGTTACATAATAGTAAGTAATGTAAATACCAAAGGTCATTAGAGCCACTTTTGCAGCTGCAGCAACTTTCAATGTTATAAAAATCTCAACTCTCAATAGATAGAAAATAAGCTGAGTTCGCTTTCTCTCTTTTTCTATCTCTTTGCTACAGTTGTGTAGTTCCCCGCAGAACCAAACAAATTGGCGCTCAGCAACAAGCATTCGGCTGGTGGCAGAAAATAGGCCACATCCAACAAAAGAACAAGATATATGTACAAGGCCATTTCTTTTCTCATCCCCTCTTTTTCTCACCCCTGCCTCAACAATGAGAGGTGTAAAAAGAAATTAGAGAAAGGAAATAGTTATTTATCAAACTGACAAACACAATTTTTATTTTCATTCTTTATCATTTTGTTAAATATGTTTAAAAAGAAAGTTTTATTCTCATTCTTTATCATCTTTTGAAACATGCTAAAAAAATTTTAATCTTATTTTTTATCATCTTGTTAAACACGTTTCAAAGAATTTTAATTCATATTTTTTATCATCTTATCAAACATGCTTTAAAGAATTTTTATTTTCATTTTTTATTATCTTGTTCAACACGTTTTAAGGAATTTTTATTCTCATTCTTTGTCTTCTTGTTCAACAAGTTTCAAGAAAATTTTATTCTCATTTTTTATCATTTTGTTAAACACGCTTCAAGGATTTTTTATTTTCACTCTTTGTTCTTTAATCTTATAAAACATGCATTAAGAAATTTGTATTCTCATTCTTTATCATCTGGTCAAATACACTTCAAAGAATTTTAATTCTCATTCTTTATCATTTAATCAAGCATACTTCAAGAAATTTTTATTCTCGTTCTTTATCACCTTGTCAATTTAAATACACTTCAAGCAATTTTTATTTTCTTTCTCTAATATGGACCAAACAACTTTCATGAGAGATCACCTCTCTCTTTCCCTTTCCTTTCGTTGAATTTCTTTGTACCAAATCTCGCTCTACATTTCCATGTCTTTCTTCTTCATCTTCATCTACAACAAAGCCAGTGCTTTCAACCAGTCTATGTCGAGTTCATTGCCTTGAGAAAAACTAGAGCTTTACAACCTCATTTTTTCAAGGCACACCTTTTTTTTTTTTTTTATGTAATGCCTATAAAATAATTAAATCAAAATTATTTTTCCCTTTTGAATTTTATCATGGAAATCTTTTGCTTGATTTTATTTTAATAATTTAATTAAAATTCTTGTGGATTATTTTTTTATAAAATTTTTAATTTATGTGATAACTCTTTCATTAGAAATTCTCTTGTGTCTTTGCATTTCTCACTAAATGGCTTCCACAAGAAATGATTCTGTCGAACTTCCCTCTTGAATTTTCTCATGAAAATCTTTTTCCGATGGAGGTTTTCTCTCAAGAACTTTTTAATCTTCTTTTACCATATAAGTTAATTAATTGAGCTTTTTAAGTGTGAATTCTATAAATAGATTGGAGATAAATGAAAAGTAAGTTTAATAGGAGAAGAGTTCGTTAACTTACTCTATTTTCTTTTCAACCAATTATTATTCAGTTTTCAAGTTTATTTTTTGTATCAAACAATGAAATAATTGTATTTCATGAGTTACCAAACTGGCCATAAGATTTAAACTTTGGCTATTTCCTTTGGTACAAAAATGAAGCTCTAGAAAGGCAAATACCTATTATACTAGCCAAGTACAAATGACTTAACTAAGACCAAAGGAAGACTGCAACTCTTTTTTTTTTTTTTTTAATTATCAGGAAGACTACAACTCTTGAATACACACCTGTTACATAATAGGGAAAAAAAAATGTTTGCACAGCTTTTTGTACATGTTATTTGTATACTTTTTTTTATTTTAGTTTATTTATAATAATAAAATTATAAAAAATAAGAAAAATATAAAAAATGTAAAAAATAATTATAAATATATAAATATGGATATAACATATTACGTTAAATAAACAAAATCAAACTTTAACAAAAAAAATAACTAAATTAAAATATCCGAGCTCATCAAAAAAATATCCAACTACATTTTTTATTACTTTCTCATACACTTTGTTTTTAATAGTATTTTTAACTTTTTATTATTTTTTTTTTAAAATTTATTTCTAACACATTAAAAATATACAATGTCAGTCAAGTCAAAAAAATAAAAAATACACGTCAGAATCAGCTTCCGCGACCGACACAATCTAGAAGCTATGAATATATAAAACGGCATCAAATAGGATCCGTACACGTTTCTCGTTTTCTATCGTCAGCGGTTCAAGTGACCACTCCGTCACCATCTTCTCTTTGTCGTTCTTCCTTACTGAAAGTCCAAGTAATACCAATACGATACCCAGTCGAAAGCTGTGACTTGCATTACTTTATAAAAACAAGTTAAATTTTCTAAGCAGGAATCGTATTCATAGCCCACCTCGCATGATACTCGTTCGACTTTCATTTCGTAGTAAAAAACAAAGCAATTTTTTTTGTTAAATTTTACTGAGATTTTCAACTGAAATTTTGGCCCACCCAGATCAGGTTGCTATTGAATTTTCCAAACTCCTCGGGCACTCTCTCATTTTTAATTTATTAATGGTTAAACCCACAAAGCTTTACAGATGCCACTCTCTGGATGGTTACTCTAAAGAAAAGCAGATGAATGGTTTTGCTTTTCCTTTTTAGATTCTGTTTGCACATTCAGCGCTAGCATTTCTGTGCCCCAAACAATGAAAAGTTTGCTTCTTTTTATTTATTTTTAATTTTTTTTTTTCTGGGCGTGTAAGTTTACTCGGTTCTGGTTTCTGGGTATTAAGCTGAATCCAAGAGTTTGAAGTAGTGTAGAACTCAGAGCTGGAGTTGTTTCCGATAAAAGAGTAAGAGAAGGAAAGAAGTAAGGGCATCTACCATGAGATTACCAGGAGTTGACGATGAATTGCAGAAGATTTTAGATGCCTATATGGATGAAGCTCCCGCCAGAAGGCGCGCTCGTGAGGCCTTCAAGGATATCCAGCTTGGAATTGACCATATACTGTTTAAGGTGTGGTTTTGTAATGTTCTGTTTTTGATTTGTTCCTGTTTGCGGAATTCACGAATCAAATCACTTAGTTTATTTTTCATAATTTATTTGATTTAATATTTATTCTATTTGTCACTCGGAATATGGACTTTGCCTTCTACTAGATTTTTCATGTATGCTTCTATTCTCAGAAAATTAATTGGTACAGTAAATGTTAGTTGAAACTTTATTGGGGTTGAAGATTGACCTTGAGACTGCAAGTCATTAAGCCGCAGTGGCCTTCAATGACAACTGACATATTAGCATATTGAGAGAGTGAGAGACCCCCACATAAATGGCCTATGACTGCTAAAAAATCTATACGAATCCTTGTTAGAAGGAACGCCCACATTTTGTACCCAATAGTACCTCAAACACGATTGTCTTTAATTAGAGTGTACCCATGGCTTACCAAAAAAAAAAAAAAATCTATGGAAAATGTTCTCGACAAACACATTTGAGTGCATTGCTGAGGTGTATATTTTGTCTTGAACTTAGGGTTCTTTTTATTTCTTTTCCTTGTCTACTTGAGTCTGGTAATCTAGTACCCTGCTTACTCTCTCTGCTCCATACAAAAAAAATTATATACAAGAATCAACCAATTTTCCTGACAGTTTCCTCATCCTAACTTTTGTTATTGTTACTTTTCTGAAGTGCTAAAATGGTTTCTGTTTGTAAGTTTTACTTTCTTGAAGTGTAGTGTTAATTTCTTTTATGTTTCGCTATGTGCAGACTCCATGTGAAGAACTGAAAATGAATGAGGTAAGAATCCTAGACCAAAATAGCTTTTAGAAAATTGAGTCATGCTTCTGCTAAGGTGTTACCCTTTGAGATGGAGCTTAGCTTATTGCTGTGAATCCTTATTGCTATCAGTCTATCATCTTGACATTGACCTGCTTGCTACATGATATATTTCTTTCATCCTGATGTGTGTGACGACTGATGATTATCTGGGTGCTTTGAAATAGTCATACGAGGTGAACTCCAGGGGTATAGAAATATTCACTAAAAGTTGGCTTCCGCGGACATCTGGGCCCAAAGCAGCAGTGTTTTACTGTCATGGTTATGGAGACACTTGCACTTTTTTCTTTGAAGGCATGTAGCCGGTATTAAGAGCTGTCAGCTACAAGTGACTAGATTCGGTTTAATTGTGGATTACAAACTTAATCATATCATGAAATGGTTTGCAGGAATAGCTAGAAAGCTTGCATCATCTGGATATGGAGTTTTTGCCATGGATTATCCAGGATTTGGTCTCTCACAAGGTCTCCATTGCTATATTCCCAGTTTTGACAGACTTGTTGATGATGTCATTGAGCATTATTCCAAAGTCAAAGGTACTTGAACTGTTAGCCTTATCATGAAGCTCAAATACTAACAAATGTGATGACTTAGCATTAAGCTTTTTTGATGGAAGGGCAACAAAATCTTTCTCCAGCATGGACAGTGACATTGTGTCATGGTGTTATGCATGCAGTAGACATAGAGTTAAGGAATCTAATGCTGATGAATTTCTCCTTCTGTTCACTTTAACTCTCCTCAGCTTTCCTTCTGGAATTAGTTATATATGAAGGGATGCCTCATAATGTGAAGTTTCATGGAGAGTATTATAAAAATGAGAAGTGAACTATGATTTATGTCATGCTGCAGGTCTTTTGCAGGGGGGAAATCAGGACTAGAAAATTAAAGGGACCAAAATAAAAATTTTGAGCGCAAATGGCAATAAAATTTTGAGGGTCCTATCATTTATTTTTTTTAGTTGAAGTATTAACTTAGAAACTAGAGGAACGTTTGAAGTTACAACTTTTATGGGTACAGCAGGTTGCATCGTGGGAAAGGGAGGGAGAGGTAGAGGGGGTTGAGGAATGTAGTTCTGTCCATGTTCTTCGGTTGCTAAATAGTTGTTTTATAATGTAAGGCAACTTCAACTATAACCCTTGCGATTTAGTATATATGTGGATCTAAATTCATTTAACCTATTTTCGATGCTGCTTAAATGCTGGCATTGCAAGGACTTGAGACACCAACAAGGAACATTTTGAGCTTTATGTAAAAAATTTCATCAAGCTGAAGTTTTTAATTTCATTATCGTTGATCGGCAGAAGCTTCTGTTAGTCCCACTTTAAGCAGTTTCTAATGTAGATCCATTGAGAAGAATTCCTGTAAATAGAATTGCCTGGAATTCTTAACGGATTCTTTTCATAATCATTAGAGGATTTTTGAATTGTGCTTCTGTTAAATAAAATATTTGAGCTCTCTTTTCACAAATGTCATTATGAATATAAAGTTTTAACTTCGAAGATTGATGTATAGACTAATTTCCATGGATGTCACAAATGTCATGCAAAGAGTCTTGGTTTGTTTTATGGCAGCAAACCCAGAATTCCATTCTCTTCCAAGCTTCCTCTTTGGACAGTCTATGGGTGGAGCTGTTGCTCTAAAGATACATCTGAAACAACCTAAGGAATGGGATGGTGCAGTTCTCGTTGCACCGATGTGTAAAGTATAATTCCTAATACTCAAGATTAACTTAGGCATTCTGATGGTTTTTCTTTGTATCTTCTTTTGACCAGAAGCACTGTGCAGATTGCAGATGACATGGTTCCTCCATGGTTAGTCACCCAGATCCTGATTGGTGTAGCTAGAATTTTTCCAAAGAAGAAGCTAGTTCCACAAAAGGATTTGGCTGAGGCAGCATTCAGAGAGAAGAAGAAGAGAGAACAGGTTGGAATTGTGGCATCTTTGCTTCTGTCTCTGCTTTCAACTTCATTTCTGTCATTTAGTTTCGGGACTTTACTTATTCATTAATATGTTTGTTGATAAGTTGTTGACCATTTCATCATTTCTCTGTACAGACAGCCTATAATGTTATTGCTTACAAGGATAGACCGCGTTTACAGACTGCTGTACAAATGCTTCATACTACTCAAGAAATCGAGTGGCGATTGGAAGAGGTGTGTTGATCCTCTGACTTGTCTACTTTGCGCGGATAAATACCTGTATAAGCTGATCTTGGGGAGTTTTTACTAATAATAGACGTAGAATCTTATGGTTTCTGTTTCCAGTTTATTCAGTCTTCATGGTTTTTGTTAGAAGTTATCTCATAAGCTGATCTTGGGGTGTTCACAAATTGATTTAAACTGCATCGAAACTGACTTAATCAATTAGGGGCAGTTTGAATCAGTTCTAAATGTACCTAAACCGTCGATTTGGTTTGAAAAAAATTTCAAACTGCCCCAAACCGACTCCAACCACTCCCCAAATTGCCTCCAAACCATCGAAAAAAATAAATTTACAAATTTTAACAAACTGACAGTTTCAAATTATCTTAAATCCGAAACTGACAACAAAATCTTAACTTGTAATTTTTTTCAAATCGACCAACTTGGTTTGATGTTGTTTGGAGGTAAAACCACACCAAACTGATCTGTTGTAGACTCCTATTAAGGCAGATTGTTGGCACTGAATGCTGCAAAGATAGACCATCTAATAATTTAGAAGTTTCACTTTGGATTGCATAAAATTTTGATGGTAAATATAATGGCTTTTTTGAATTCTTGTTTAAGACTGAAAATCCCACTTTTTTAGTCCAATTATGTCCTTGTGAGAACTATAAAATTTCTTGTTTTCATATGTAAATGTGTGTTCACAGGTCTCTCTTCCATTGTTAATCCTTCATGGGGAGGCTGATACGGTAACAGATCCTTCTGTGAGCAAGGCCTTGTATGAGAAAGCAAGAAGTTCAGACAAGAAGCTTAAGCTTTATAAGGATGCTTACCATTCTCTCCTTGAGGGTGAGCCTGATGAGATGATAATCCAAGTTTTCACAGACATTGTTTCCTGGCTCGATGAGGACAGTTCAAAACATTCTTCTTCCTCTTAATGATGATCACTTTTCTTTCTATCTCGTTGTAAAAAGAAGAATATTCAAGGAAAATAAAAACGAATGCTGTTTTGAGCTTGTGTTTGTTCCTAACAATCTTTCTGAGTGATCAAATTTTCTATTCTATTGGTATGGATTGAGATATTTCATCATGGTAATTCGTCAAATATATATATTAATAAATTGATAAAAACAATACTATGGTAATTCTTTAAATAAAAATTGAATTTTAAATTCTATAGAGGGATTCTAAAAATAAATTTCCAAGAAAACATTATAACAGTATGGGTGATATATATTTTATATTTAAAGTTAAAAATGAAGAAAATTTAATATAATTTGTAAATAATAAAATTATTTAAACATGTTAACAACATTTTAATTCGTAACAATAATATAAAAAATATATTGTTGAAAGAAATATATATATTTAATTAATTTTATGTCTCAAAAAGATATACATTAAAAAAAATAAACGTGTGTATATAAATAAGTATACTTATAATATTTTTTATAAAATAATTAATATGACATATATCATAAAATGAACGATTTTCGTAATATTCAATTTTTTTTATTGGGTAAAAATATTCAATATTTTTTTTTTCAAAGAAAAAATTAGTCATTTAGTATTTACCATACCAAAACCAAACCTCAGCCTAACAACAACAGATCTATCTGTCAATCCAATAGGAACTTGAATCCATTAGACTCGGAAGGAGACAAACTATGTGCAAGTGGGAGATGAACGTTCCCTTGCTAATTTTCGCTAACTTTTCAGTGCTTTTACTCATCTTCCATACATGTCCAACTCTTCGAGTTAGCGGGCAATTGCCCTCTTTTCTCCTTTTGCCTCTCATTCGCTGCTGCGTTTTCTCGGTGGGGAATTTTGTTACTGTTTTCGGGTTTGCATTATTATATTTATGAAGCTGCCATTGTTGTTGAATCTGTTATTCGGTGTTCTTGTTTGGCGTCAATCATGGCCTTCTCTATTTGCTTTTGCCATTCTCCTCTGGCATTCAAGGTACGATTTTTACTTCTGTGCTTCAAGTTTATCTCTAGCTTTTTGTGAATTCATTGCCACCTTCGAGATTCTATGGACTTCAGTTTACTCTTTAAGTCAGGGATTTTAGTTTGAACTCAGTTTTTTTTTGCTTGAATCTATAAAATTTATACTTGTTCTGCTTGGGTTTCTAACTGAAAATCGTAATCTGGCACAGATTTGAGAGAGTAAGATATTATATTGTAATGGGCATTTGTGCATTTTCTGCTTTTCAAATTTGATAGGTCCAAGATGGGAACTTTTGGCATTTTGAGTATGTAATTGGAGTCATGACGGTATAGTGATTTAAAATGGAGCTATGCATTACAAAAGTTGTTTGTCTGTATTTAAGCTGTTTTACTATTGGGAAGTTCAAAACTTTGCATTTGATCTGATATGGCAACTATGGGCATTTCAGATAAAACCTGCATATGGAACTGAATTGCTGTTACGTTCACGGAATGATTGGCACAACCTGGTTCCAATGAGAAAAAGTTAAATTAAAATGGAAAAGAAGAAATTATTCTTGCTGTTTACTTATTTCTTAGGTATACATAACATGTTTTATGCTTTTGTGCTAAAGAAATTTGTTTACAATCAAGATTCTTATTCTTATAGTTTGATCACTTGGGGCAGACTATAAAACCTTGTGATACAGTTGGAAAGGGACCAAAGCTTTCTTTCCCTATCAGAAGTAATGGTGCTCCGCTTTGTAACCAACGCATTGTGAGAAGTAGAGTCAACTTGAGCAGAGATTGGAGTTTCATAGGAGGTTCAAGGGTTATTCTAAAACCAAAAGTTGCAAGATTTGTTCATGGTCGAAAAAGCAGCCCAGTATATGCTTTATGTAATCCTTTATATGCTATATTTGCTATTTTGGAAATTCAGTTTTATGATAATTAAGATTCATGCATCTCGTGGCAGTTCAAGCCAACTTAAGCAGAGTTTGTGGGATTTTGGTTTTGAATATAGATACTGTTATTTTATGCTTCCTTACTTTCTACAATAGAAGTTGAATTCTGTTGTAAGGCCACTCAAATGAGTTACTTTCACTGGTCTACTTTCTATTTAGCCCATTAACTTTGTCCCTAGATTCCCATATACATTTCTTGAGGTGGGATAATTCATTGCATCATTCTTGTGAGTATCTTGGTTAAATTTGTGCCTTGATTCTACAAGAATGGCGATACCGAGTTAAGATACTTTGATGTTCCATTGCATGTAGGGAGTTATGGGGAAGAGTTTATTGATCAAAGTTTACTTGTTTATATCTAAATTTCCTTCAGTTATCCTATTTGGGTGTACAAAAATCTCATTTAAGTTGAGCTTTGCTTATTTGATTTAGAAAGTAATGGGAACAAGTGTTTTGAGATAGCAAAGTTCTATTGGGCGATTATCATAACCTCTCTTCCCTTTGTATTAAGCTTACTGGAGATTCTTTCTTTCTGTTTAACTGAGACTATTCCTTATATTCATATCTCTTACTACACGTTGCAGGGTTTGCAGGCTCTCAACTTGCTAGCAGTGTCTTTACATTCGGAACAATAGCCATTCTACCATTTTACACACTCATGGTTCTAGCTCCAAAATCTGAGCTAGTATGTTTCATACCATTTTTTGGGATTTTTATTATTGCAATCCATCTTCTAATTAAGGGTAAAATCCTTTTTTGCGCCCCTCATTATTGTTAATCGTAAATAAAACTCTCACGTTTCAAACTTAACAAATTGAACCTCCACATTATAAAAATTATGTCAAAGTCAACCTTTTGTGTAGACCAAAATGACCCTCAAAAGGTTGACTTTGATATGATTTTTGTAGTGAGAAGGTTCAATTTGACAAATTTGAAATGTGAGGGTCTTTTTTGAAAGGGCAAAAAGGGATTTTACCCTTTTGGTTAATGACAATCTGTTATCTCATATCTGAATAATTTCTGATAGTTCTTTATATTTTATGCAGATATACATGTCTGCTTTGTTTTATTTTGTTCATCTGATATTCTTAGAATTTTTTAAGTTTCCATAGTACTGGATTGTTGATTTAGTGTATTCTGATATTTTATCTTCCTGCTGATTCCATGTGAATCATTGAGTTTTGTTTCCATGTTCGTAGACCTGATTCACTTTCCTAAATGCAAAATTCAGACTAAAAAGTCAATGCAAAGTAGTCTACCATATGTTGTGCTTGGCGTTCTATATGCATATCTATTGTACCTTTCTTGGACCCCTGAGACAATGCGACTGATTTTTGCAAGTAAATACTGGCTACCAGAGGTGTGCATTCATCTGGGATTTGGATACTCTAACATTGTAGTGGGAAAGTTATGGACATTGGGAAATCTGGACCGTTGATTTTAAGTTCAATGATCTAGATTTTGCCTCATATGTAAATTCATCCTACACACATGGCAAAATCTAGACTATTGAATTTAAAATCAATGGCCCGGATTCATCCATTGTCGCTCTAACTTTCCCCCCACAATGTTAGAAGATCCAAATCTGTGTTTCTGTCAATAGAATTTAAGTTTTCCCTTCAAAAGTTAATTGTCACTAACTGTGTGTTTTTGCTGTATGCTTGATACAGTTGACAAGTATAGGAAGAATGTTCTCCAATGAAATGACTTTAGCCTCTGCCTGGATTCACTTACTGGTTGTAGATCTTTTTGCTGCAAGGTCCTGCAAATTTCTTTTCTTTTTCTCTACTCCTTATTTCTTCCAAGACAAAAGCTTCTATCCTACTTTCCGTCCAAAAACTGTCTCATAGGTTTATGATTGGTCTAAAAATAATAAAATAATACTTTAAAGTGGGACAAAATTAAATTAATAAAACTTTTTGAATCATTGGATTTGGGACAAGAAGCAGGATGGAAGATTTTGTCTTGTTTCTCCTTTGCTCAAACATTATCTAGAAATGCTTTATTAATGTATTGTAATATGGTCATGATTCCAGGCATGTTTTTCATGATGGACTGGAGAATGAAATTGAGACTCGGCATTCAGTTTCTCTTTGCTTGTTCTTTTGTCCCATTGGGATTCTTACTCATATCATCACCAAAGCAATAGCCAAACCTACGAGACAAACTGACCATGCTCATAGAGGGCACTGATTTGTGCAGAGGACCAAAAATGGATTTCATTGAAAGTTGAAGAACTTCAAGAATTCAAGTTTGAGTTAAAAGAGATATTCATAAATGCATTAGAAGTTTTTCTTTTTCATCAAAATGTTGCATGATTAGTTGTTTGTGAGTTTTTTCTATCTCAAGTGTATCTATAATCAACTCAACTGAATGAGTAGTGCTTCTTCCTTCAAGAACTAAGCAGTGTTTGGTAATCAAATAATTTCCACTAAAATGAGTAGCCAGAATATATTTGGGTTTGTATCGAATGTTTCAGAGATTTTACAGGACCGTGAATAATCAGAGGATAGAAAATATTGGCTCTCTTAAACTACAACTGAGCACAATTGATACAAGGGACTGCAAGACTAATGATCCTGTACAAAGCACAAACAATGAACTCGTAGGTTAAATGTGAAGTTCAATTTCCAAGAGATCAGATATTCAGATCAATCAAGAATCAACCTCTGCACTGAAAGACCCTGCAAGTGCTGGATAACACATCTTCGTGAAAGGGTGTAAAATAACCACCTTTTCTGAAACGGTGCCACAAAATGGAAAAGCTGGTGACATGGTATTAATCAGTATAGCATGAGGCTTCTGGAGTTCATTCTGCTTTTGGAGTGCCCAAACTGCCTACAAAAGAAATAAACAGCTTATGATGCTTCTAAAGGGAAAATGGGTAATTTATTAATTTATCTAAAGTTCAACTTCTATATTTCAATATTCCATTGCAAATCTGCACAAAAGCTGCTTTGACATTCTCTTTCAGAATATTTGTTAGCACTTTCCACAATCCTTGCATGGCTTGATAAGAGTAAGTAGCTTTCAAGTCATAGAACTATATTGTTGTGCATAACTCAAAAGTACGTAAGGGTGCTGGAAGAAAACAAGTGATCACAAAGAGGGCGTGTATCGGTTCAGTTGGTGCTTTGTTCGGTTTGAAAAAAAAAAAAATTACAAACTAAAATTTTGTTGTCAGTTTGAGATTTAGGAGGGTTTGGTGTGATTTAGAGACAGTTTATGTTGATTTATTAAATTTTGTAAATTTCTTTTTTTGGGTGGTTTAGAGGCAGTTTTAGTCAATTTGGGAAAATTTGAAAATAAAAATTTGTGATACATATGCATGGTTGGTTTAGTTCAGTTTGAAATTTCAAACCGACAAACCAAACCAAATGACGGTTTGAATATTTTTGGAACCAATTCAAGCCGCCCTTAGTCGGTTTTGGTCAGTTTCAATACAGTTTGGTTCGATGTGGTATGGGTTTAAGGTCAGTTTGTGAACACCCCTATTACAATAACTTCCCTTAAAAGCATAAAGGTAGTATTGCCTGTAGTTAAATTCCTAAATTTAGGCCTATAAAGGAGACATCTCTCCAGTAATTGGTTAAATTCATATAAATAAGGTAATCATCAATGCGCATATCTAAGCTGGTTCGTGTTATTTGAGTTCCTTCTTTCATAATTCAGTTCCACTCTTGCCAAAAGTTAACCCTGAAACTACTACCCAAACAGCATCATCTTCCCCTTCAAATTAATACTCAATTTTAACCTAAACATCTACAAGAAAAGGTTATTTACATAGAACGGAAAAAACAAGAAGCAGAGACAAAAAATCCTCCTAAGAGTATGTTACAAAGAAAATTTAAGAAAAGTTTAGCAACAGACATCAAAACATCAAAGCATTTCAATCTCTGATATCAACTGAAGGAAAGTCCTATGAAAACATCATTTACAGAACACCATCAGGCCACATAAAGCTTCAGAAAGAAACATATAGACACACCAAATACACAATTAAACAGCTAGGGAAGAGAGATCAGATATTGGCAACAAACACTTAAAGGAATAAATAAACATACTTCAAGTAGGTAGTGAAGACATCTGAATTTGTTCTCCTAATTCTCCATTTGATAAACCCGAACTTGGGAGAGTGTCTTTTTTACTGCGCTCCAAAGCAGTTGCTTCATATATCCCTACATAGTTTCATTAAACTGATAATGAGCATTTGAGACTAACCAAAACAAAAATACAAGTAAAGAAACAGAATAGTATTATCCAGAAATAATAATTACTTCTTTCTTATGTAACACCTATGAAAAGAAGTAATAAACAAGCATTCAGTCCCAAGTATTCAACATTCTATGCATGAAAATCTAAAATTTATAATGAAGAAAAAGCATGGTTTATCAATAAGTTATTCAGCTCCAATCCACAAAAAATGAAAAATAGTGATGATATTTACTAGTAAAAATAATAAGAGAAACATACCAAAACCTAAAATTAAGCAGCAAACTGTGAAGCCTAGAATAGAAAAATCCATCTTGTACACCATCTCCATAACAATGATGCATGCACCAGCCACCATTAAATGCCTCGGTGAGGAGAAAACCATGTGCAACCTACAATAGAAACAAGACTTTCAATGAGTTTCAGAGTGCATGCCCTTAGATCATCAAATCCCATGTGTTAAATTTTCTAAACCTGACTATGACCAGTTCGTAAGCAAATTTCTTTCGTGAGTGCAGAGTCAGACAAAAATCTGGTAACAATTTATCCATATGGGACTTAATTTCATAAAACCCACAAAAAGTATCCATTCAATTAGAAAGAAGAGAATGATACCAGAGGAAGACAAGTAGTATAATGCAGTACATTATCTGATAATCCAATGAGCATAGAAAAACAATTAACATGCAAATGTTCCATCCTTTAACTCAGAAAATCATCCATTAGGAAAGACTATCATGACATACCGCTCTTCTGCAATACTGTCAACATAGAATATCACAATATTTCCAAAGAGAATAGTGCTCAAGAAGGGCCAAGTAGAGAATGGCAACTTTCCGCTGGTGCTAGGAGGTGATCCCTGAAGGGCTCCATTGGGGGGTAGGGATTATAGAAATTGTCAATCAAGCTGGAACCACAAAATAGTACTAGTAGCATTCAACAAAGACATAAAGCTATACGAAGCAGAATTATAAAACTCACTATGATCATATCCCACATGGCAATAGGAAACATAAAACATGTTGCAGAAGCAATAGTTAAAGCATGAAGTCGCCTTTTAAGTTGATTCTGCAAACACAAGATGTTCAGTCAGAAATGAGAACATGTGCAAAGCAACTTACATGAAAGAAAAATAGTATCTGCAATTTTCGTTCTATAACCTTTAGTGATACACGCCTTGCGATCACCCTCCTCAGCGCTGATAAGATTCCAGCAAAGATGGGAACTAACATTACCTTTAATCCAAAAATTTGTTCAGTCTGAGCCTCAGACTCATCTCTATCTTCCCATGGTAAATTCCAGTTAAGTTTACAAGAATTATAGAGAAGTTATTTATATAAATAAATACATATAAGACTTGAAAAAGGAGTTAAAAGGAAGAATAAAAAAGAAAAAGACATTTGCATGACAAACTAAGTCTGAATGAGTGAGGATATAGAATGGAGAATATGTTGCCGTAGCCCACCCTTCAGATAACAGGTAAAAAGATGCCAGCATTGCAATTAGACCACCTATCTGGTTCACAATAAGAAATGATCAGAAAATAGATTAATTTATCCTTCATAGACATTGATCACAACCAGCAGGGTTCCCTTTGATATTCAAATATATGACTACAACAATCTTCTAGATACAATTAGGTAGGAAATATATATGTGGATTTATTACTTTTATTTATTTCCTTTTTGATCATAGATGAAATATTAACAAAAGAGACATTTATATACACAACCAACATGCCATGCAGGCTTGAAATTTAAAAGAGATAGAAAGTGGAGAATCTTCATCAGGCAATGTAAAATAATTCACAAAAAGCAAGAAAAAAAAAAAGCAACTTCTGAAGAGGCTGATCAATACGAAAAAAGTAATGAGGAGATTTGAACAAGTAAGCTAACTCTTATAAGATTAGTAGTTGACTGGTGTAGAGGGGATAGCATTATTTATTTATATAAATATAAAATATATGCTACAAACTGAACCATCTGAAAATGATACCTTTTTCCACAGGTGGCTTCTAGAACCATACAACACTGCTGACAGTACTCCGAGGACAGCACCAGAATACTCAGCCAATATAGCTCTAAATAGAACAAAAACTATTCAGTGAATAAGGCAAACAGAAAAGAAAATCTAGGCTGGGAGTGTCAATCAAGAAAAACACAAATTTTATTCTTTTGATAAAAGAGTACTAAGATAGGAAGAGTACAAGAAAAAGGGAGGATAAGCTATCCTCCATAAAGCAAAAACAAAAAAATAAAATACAACATCAACAACAAGCCTTATCCCTAAACACAAAACCAAAAAAAAAAAAAAAAGATCAAATTATAAAATACTGCAGCAAGGATAGAACAAGTATCAATATAAAAGGACTTGCCAATTTCCTTTCATATCCATTAAAGAAACACCCTTACAAAAGCCATGAGCTGAGCACCAAAGAGAAGCCAAAAAGAAACCTTGTCCCATAACTGCTCTGAATCCAGTTCCTCTTCCTTAAAAATACAAGCATTCTTTTCCAACCAAAGATATAAAAGAACTGCATAATGCCATAAGGTTCTACCCTCCTTACTCCTTCCAAAACCTCTTAAACTTATCAGCAAGGACTGATTCAAATTTGAGAGGCATAGCCAACATTATTCAAAAATGCCAAAACAAGTTACTCCAAATCTAAATGGCTGCCATACAATGTAAGAACAAATGGGCAGAAGTTTACAACACACGTCGGAGGAAGAGTTCTATGTGGCCTGTGAACTGACAGCCTGTCATTAGTATTAATCCTATTAAGCACCAATGTCCAAATAACAGACTTGAACTAAGAAAGAGCTTTCAGTTTCTATATTGTCTTATTAATTAAGAAGAAAATTTGGCACCAATCTATTGTACTGAATATTATCAGGATAAAAGCTATCTAATGATAATAGATTACTGCAATTGTGGAACAGAAAAATGCTATCAGGGCTCCAAAAGTCTGAGTTTCTGCTACAGCAACACAAGACCCCAAGCATTTGTAGATAATATTAATAATTTAGACCTTAACAGTAACACGTAGTTATCACAATATCCATTGTTTCACAATGTGTTCTAATAATATATTTATGTTTTCAAGGAAAAAAAAAAATTCATGAGTATTTCTTTTCTTCAACACTTTAGTTTACATATGCAGCAATATCCAATCAGTTGGTACCAAGACCAATGAAAACTTGTCCTTTCAGCAATTAATTTCCCCTGGAAATTGTCAACGAATCTGTAAACCATGTCCTACAAGCATGATCCTTTTCACAAATTGGAAAATTTTATCCAGAAGCCATGGCTACGCTTCAGTAAATAAATGAATATCCTATAAACTGAAATACATGACTTTGGATTACAACATTGCAAACAATAAATAAAATGAGAAGAATTTGAAATTGTAAATAATGCACTAAAAAAAAAAAACTTGAATTCTCATCAACTATATAAAAACCAACCTCACTGGTCCACATGATTTCAGTCCCTTTCCCCAAAAGATCAGATACAATGCTGTTATAGCACCATTTATCATTGTAGGCACAACCTGAAAAGTAACTGGCACTAGTTAAGCAACTTCCATAATGCCTTTTCAATTTTATCTGCACAGAAAGACAAAGAAAGTTGATGTACCTGTGTATTAGAAAGCGGCCTGCCCTTCCAAGGCTTTTGTACAAGCAAAAACACAATGGATGCTGGAGCCAGGCAAGCAAACAGGAAGAGAATAACTGAAGCTCCAGTCTGGGATAAGTATCTATACATGGAGTATATTGACCATATCCTCATGAAATTTGCAACAATATGGATTATCTGCAAGGGCGTTTGCCTATAAAGGGAATATTTCATCAGCATTATAAGGAAAAACCGACTAAAACTTACAATACATTCCCATTCTTCAAACAATATATATATATATATATATATATATATATATATATATAGCATTGCATCTAGCTTAGAAGACTACTAATTTGTATGGCATGATAGGGTAGAAGGCTAGTAAACTAATACATATAATAGGGTAGATGAGGATTTCACTGAACAAAATATGTGACTAACTGACTGCAACCAGTATTTCAAACAACTAAAACATGATAACTTCAGCTCAATGAAACCAATCAATATGCAAAATAGCAAAAGCATTTCCCGCCAAAATTGCAATAAAACAGGAGTAGTTTGTATGTGCCAATGCACCAAAATGAAGAAAGGCCCTCTATCATAGCCAGTCATAATTGAAACTCAGCCAATCAGATGAATTGGCATCAGAAATTTGATTAATTATTTACTATTTTTCGAAAATTTTCCTTCTATTTTCTTAATTATCCAAGCTCTAAAAATAAGAATATCGCCCATCATAAAATAACGACACCCAGAATTTATTATATGATTTGGCTTGCCCTGGAGTCTCCGAGAAACCAAACCCAGCTTCAAAAATGGGGTTTTTCTCATTTTTCACGCAAAGAAAGAAAGTGGGTTTACCTGAAATGTGGAGGAGTTCCTCGATCCTCTGAAACTTGTTTAGGGGACATCATTTTAAGAACCACTTGAAATGGTGCCGATCTATATGACTAGTATGTAATGCACAAGTTGAATGAAGAAGTTTGGATTCAAATTCAACGAGCTCAATCGATCTATATGACTATAGGCGCAGTATGTAATGGACAAGTTGAATGAAGAAGTTTGGATTCAAATTGAACGAGCTCAATCACAAATTCAACCATTCGGGAGCAGAAGCATACCTTGATAAGGTTGAATCGTAAGTAACAGAGTTCAGAAATCTACACCTTCAGCTTCAGTAGCGTTAGGGGGAAGACTAAGCCTTAGCCCATATAAATATGTGGGCCTACGTGGATATTGATGGCCCATTACAGGGCCCAGATGCCTCGGTGATCTTTTATTTATTTAATTTAAGCTCTGCATGTTATAATCAATTTTTTAATTTTGGTAATTATAAAATTTAAATAAATTAAATCTTGAGTTGAAACTCTAAAGAGTGTTGACAAAAATATTCATAGATTACAAAGCTTGCTACAATTCAATTCTTTTAAAGCTTAAGTTATAGTCAAGAGAAGTAAAAATTTTATATACTCATTTTTGTTTATATAAATGAACTAAAATTTAGTGGATATACTTAAGTAATTTATAATTTTATAGCTTATTAGTAACTACGTAGAATTAAAATTTAACTAATCCACTATAATTTAATACAAATTGAGAAATCAAAGATAATTTAAATGAAAATACAAGAGAGGATAATTAAAAGTATATATTCTGTCTTAATTTTCTTTTATACATGCATAACCAAGTTTTTAATTTGGAGGAAGTAGATTGGGGCTTAAAAATCTTAAATTTAAAATATTTAAGTCAAGAAAATCAAGTATGATTACCCAAACGAATAAAACTGACATAAGCAAACGTTGACTCCATTACAGAACAAGGAATTGGAGGGAAGCTCCCTACTGTGATCGTCGCGCCGTTGCAGCTTTCGTCCCCTCCCTTCTATTTCTTCTCCGGTTCCCGCTTATTGCTTTGTTCTCTGTTTCTTCCTTCAAACAAAGCAATGTTGAGCCGTTTTCCTCTTGAAATTTTGGAGTATATTCTGCACAAACTATCCCTCAAAACCCTAGTTTTATGCACCTCTGTCTGTAAACAATGGAAGTCCATCATCGCCGACCCTGTCTTCATCTCCAACCATATTGGACACACTTGCCTACTTCGACAATGGCGTAAAATAGGTGAAGAGTTTCAATTTCAGGAATCTTACTCCTTGCTTTTGGATAATAACCGATTCGATTTGGTCACAACATTTGAATATCCACTCAGTGATCGTTGCAATCACCCTACATTTTCTCAGCTGGTTGGCACTTGCAATGGGCTCGTATGTCTTTACAATCTTGGCTTGGATTTTATTATTTGGAATCCTACTATCAGGAAATATTTCCTGCTTCCTGTGCGTCGTCTAGCAAATTTGAGTTACTATGGGTTTGGTTTTGATTCTAGAAACAATGACTTCA
Organism: Bauhinia variegata; assembly: GCA_022379115.2. Taxonomy (NCBI): domain Eukaryota; kingdom Viridiplantae; phylum Streptophyta; class Magnoliopsida; order Fabales; family Fabaceae; genus Bauhinia; species Bauhinia variegata. Next base: position 16,476,323 of record CM039428.1, on the reverse strand, counting down.
AAGTAGTCGGGCTTGCTGGTAATCCGGGCTATGAAGTTGCGGTTTTCTCTTTGGCTACACGATGCTGGAAAATTTTCACTGGTAGCAGAATTCCTTCATTTATGCTTAAAGAGTTGTTGTTTGAAAAGGGAAATTCGATGTTTAAGGATGGTTTACTACATTGGGCTGTGATGACGAATAAAACCCATGAAAATTTTGTATTGACATTTGATTTGGCTGAAGAGACATTTGGAGAAATAATGTTGCCAGAGTGTCTAAGGGCAAGAGAAAACATCGTATCTGTTTTGGGAGGAGGGAATTTGCTCACTGTGATTCATAGCGCTTCTTCAGCTTACACTATGTATAAAGAGGATTTCCATATCTGGATTATGAAAGAATATGGCATTGTGGAGTCATGGACTAAGGTATATACTGGATTTGCAAGGAAACTGTCAAAACCATTAGGGTTTAGCAAGAGAGGGGAGGTGCTGCTACATTGCCAGAGAACTGGAAAGATAATTGCAGTAGATGAAGGGAAAAAACCGAGAAAGGACGTTGAAATTATTGTAAACGGAGAATATGCTTCTTTGAGTTATCATATTGAGAGTTTATTTTTACTTGACAAAAGCACTCGTGATGGTGATATTATATCTTACTGATAACTGTGCAGAACAACAGGGATCTCAATTGATGACAAGCTCGAGTAGACATTGTTGGATTGATTGTTCTTCACTTATGGGAGCTCCTCGGCTTGTTTCTTGAAATGCTTTTACAAGTTAGGTACTTTCATTTAGTATAGGTACAATTAATTCCCAGTCTGTGCACTCTTTTCTTGGTAGAAATGATTTTGTCCTAAGCTGTATTATTTTTAACTTTTTTTTTTTTTTTTGGTACAAATGTTTTTAACTTTTTACCCAACAGTTTAGATTTATGTTTGTTTCTTGTATATCTTGCTTAATATTCAAGTATCTTGTAATATATCATGATCTTCTTCCTTGGTAGATGGATAAATTATTGTGATGTTTGATAATGTGAAGTCCCTAACTGGAATTTCAAAATCTTGTGCTATACCTTTGGCCTCATGGTTTGTGCAGTCTTGGCCAACTCAAGGATCAACTGGATTGTGTTCACAAGCAAGGGTTATTTTCGGTTAGCATTTTATGAATGTGGTATATCCTAGTTTTTTTCTCCCCTTTTGGCATTTGGGATAGCATGGTATTTTTTGCATGGCTTTTTGGTGCTACTATTTATTTTCAATGTGTTCCTACTTTGGTCTGTGTTTAGCTGTTTTATTTCTAATATGGTCTATTCCTACTTGTTGGCAGGACTATGTTCACTGCTTGTCGTCCCAAATAGGAATTAGTCTCGCCTTGCATGTAAACAAAAACAACATGGCCTATTCCTCGTTTATGCATTTTGTGCTTTAAGCATATCTGATCTGGTCTAACTTACGATCATGCTGTGCTGAAAACTGAAAAGAATTTGAAGTTCATATATGCTGTGAGATGACTTGCACTTTATATAATACCATTCCCCTCCCATGGTAAATTTGTCTTCTAGCAATGCATGACTTGCATCAAGGCAAGTATATAGGTTTCACACCTATATTATGAATTTATATATGGGAAGTAGTAAATTATTTGTACTCATTTGTTGGAGTTTACCTATATCCGTATACGTAGTTAATTTTTTTATCCTCAATGTCAATGAGGATACTATAATGATTGAACACTCAGTATTCTATCAATATGTGTCCAATTGTATTCGAATATAGGGTGGGATTGAATATCTTACCGTATAGCCCCTGAGATACTCTAAGAGCAAATATTTAGTTGGCTTTTTTTAGCTCAAAAATTATCAGAACAATCAAACCACAAAGTGACAAGAGAACAGACCCACAGAAACAGCCAGGCACTACAGATACATGCATAGGGGGCAGACCTTTAAGAAGAAAGCCATACCCCTCCCTCAAAGCCTTACATATCCAAGCAGCATGATCATGAGCAAGGACATTACAGCTTCTGTTTTGTCATATGTGTCTCTATGGAGTCCACATCTCATGTCTCACTTCATTTTCTACTCCATTGGTCAGAAAATTTATTCTCAATAACTAGATAATACTTGTAGCATTATTTTATAGTTTATTGACAAACTAAAAGGGACTGAGATAGGAAATGGAACAAGGAGTGAAACAGAAAATGTGTATCCATCCCTATGTGATTGCTTAATAATCCTAGTCGATATTTCGCAAAATTTTTGGCTTTCAATAAACTTGTGATGTTTAGTAGTTAACTATAGAATCTTTCTCGATTGATCAACTCTGACACTTTAGTCGTGCTTTTCCTCGCACCAAATTTGCAGCACAGTTGGCTTATTTGGAATTTGGATAACTGGCTTGAATCCAAGAAATGCCACTTGGTATATAGTTCAGACTTAAGATAATAGAGTATGTGCACCATAATTGATAGTGTTTGAAGTTACAAGGCGAATTAATTAGTGAGTATGTCGGGTAATTATTTAATTTGTTCATTTTTATAATGAAGTCATATGAAAGTGTATGTCATTTACATCGAAGAAGTACATGCCAAGCGATGAATTGTCATTTCCTTTGTACATTTCTATTCCTTGATCCTCTTCTCTTCTCTTGGATGGTAAACTTTGCATCTCGTTTTAACCAATGATAACATATATTATGTTAAACAGAAGCCATGTGTTGGTATTCTGGCAAGTATATTGGGTCACAGAAGTAATAAGTGATGAGTAAAAGAATATTGTCCTTTATTACACTTAAGTCCTCTTCCTTTATAAAGGAAAATAAGATGTTTAGGAATAGTGTACTACAATTGGTTGTCATGAGGAATAAACCCAGTGAAAATTTTATATTGACATTTGATTTGGTGGAAGAGATATTTGGAGAAATGATGTTACCACAGAGTTTGAGAGCAAAAGATAACACTGTATCTCTTTTGGGAGGGGGAATTTCTCACTGTGATTCATAGTATTTCTACTGCTTTCACTATGCATAAAGAGAATTTCGATCTCTTGGTTATGTAAGAATATGGCATTGTGGAGTCATGGACTAAGGTGTATACTGGAATTGCAAGGAACCCGTCAAGGCCATTAGGGTTTAGCAAGAGAGGGGAGGTGTTGCTACATAGGCAGAGAACTGGAAAGTTAACTGCAGTAGATGAAGGGAAAAAACAAGAACCTTGGAATTACGGTAAACAGAGGATATGCTTATTTGAGTTATCATACTGAGTTTATTTTTACTTGACAAAAGCACTGATGTTGGTGGTGTTATATCGTAGTGACAACTGTGCAAAACAAGAGGGATCTCAATTGATGACAAACTTGAGTAGACATAGTTGGATTGTTTGTTCTTCACTTATGGGAGGTCCTCAGCTTGGTGTTTTTTTTTTTTTGTGTGTGTAGTATAGAGACAATTACTGCCTAGTCTATGCGCTTTCTTTCTTGGAACGAATTGCTTTGTCATGGTTTCTTACGTATATCTTGGTTAATATCCAATAGAATGTTACATATCCACAAGGATGGATTACATTTGTAAATGGATGATTTATTGTGATGTTTGATAATTTAAAGTCCCTAAGTTTCAAAATCTTGTCATAGCCAACATAAGCATTAACTAGATTGTGTCCACAACGATGTGATTGTGGTATAACCCAGTTCTTTTTGCATTTGACACAGCATGGTGTTCCTTGAATGGCTTTTTGGTTTAGTTACTATTTGTTTTCAAATGTGTGTAGCTGTTTTACTTCAAATAAGGCCTATTCCTACTTGAAATACATCCACGAACATAGTTAATTCTTTATCCTCAATGAGGATACTCTAATGCCAGTTGTATTAGAATACAAGGCAGGATTGAAAGTCTTACTGTGTAGCCTTTCGAGTAGTTTCCTTTTTATTTTTTTTTTTACTAGGCCGCTTAACTAATGAGTAAGCCAGGTAATTATTCAATTTGTGTATTATTATAATGAAGTCATATGAAATGAAAGTGTCATTTGCATCGTATAAGTGCATGACAAGCTATGAATGGTAATTTCCTTCATACTCTTCTCTTCTCTTGGATGGTAAATTGGTAATTTGCTTTCAACATAGTACATTAAATAGAAGCGACGTAAATTCTTTGGATATTATTTCACACATGTTACACCTCATATATGATTGATTTAGTGATCTCCCCAAGCATTCTTCCAACTTGGAAATTTAATTCTTGTGTATTTAATTATGATAATGTAGGTAACAATTATCATAAAATAGAGACTAAAAAAAAAAATTGGCAAACCCCAATAAGGGTAATTCTTTTGGCATACCCTATAAATTCTAACCACATCTCTTCTTCACACAGGAAGGGGTGTGCAGTTAGAAATTATATGATGTGCTAAAAGAATACCCAATATATATATATATATATATATATATATATATATATACCAATAATGGAATGGAATAGTGGATAGACATTGTATAGGATAATTGATTTGGTCTTTCTTTTCTGTTTTTAACTAATCATATTTGTAAAGTATAAATTTATTATTAGATTTATCAAATTCTCAATTCATTTTATTTTTAAATGAGATAGAACTTTTTTTTAAAAAAAAAATTGTATATATATATAAATTTGAATTAATATATTTAAACAACTTAAACTCCTTACTACTAAGACCACCTCCTGTCAGTGTATTTAGGTATACACATTTCGAATAGTACATACAATTGGAAAAATCCATTATGAATTCAGAATTTTATGGTTAAGTCTTGTCAATTTTTTAAATTTTTTAGAAAATTTCTTTGCGAAACTTTAACATTTCTATTACTCGCAAATGTTCGGATTTTGTTATGATAGGTATTTTACTAGTCCCATAATTGTTTGGATGCTGAGAAAGTGATAGAAATAATAGAGCTGTCTGGATTCAGAGGAAATGAAGGAAAGTGAAAGAAATTTATCCCTAATAGTAATTGATGCCAAGAAAATAGTACTTGTTTAAACAGACGTTAAGGAGAAGAAAAATTGAAGAAAAGATAATGGCTAAAGGAAAATGAAACAAACCAATGGAGAAATTACCAAGGAAAGAGTAGAAGAACAATTGTTGCCAATGCCGGCTGCTTAGCACACCATCTTCCTAACTTAGCCACCAAGGAAAAGAGTTGGAAAATGTGAGGGAAGGATGAAGAGGGACAACGGAAAATCAGGGGAGGGAAGGATAAATTAATTACCTAGTGGAATAAAGAGTTGCCGCTGCTGTCTCTACCACCATCGTCGCCATTATCGGCTAGCTCAGTTGCCAGGAGGGAGTAGAGGGAAATGTGAGAAAGGATGGATGGTAAAAATAGGGAAGAAGAAGAGAGTTTAGTATGTTTCTATATATAAGTTAAATTTTTGAGAAAAACTCTATTTATCTTTTATACTATCATTAATTTTTAAAAAAAGATTTAAATTAGATAAAATAAATCTTTATATTTTAAATTAAAAATAAAAATAGATCTTAAAATGTGAGGGTTTATTTTGTTTAATTTGAAATGTAAATTTTTTTAAAAAAATTAACTATAGTGTAAGATAATAAAAAAGCTATTTTTTTTCTAAATTTTTATTCTGGAACTGGTTGTAAGACTTGCTAACTGCCTAGTTCATGAACTTTCTTATGTGTCAAGATATTGTGGTTGCCTTTGTTGCATTGTACTTTCTAGACAAAAGTTTATGGTGATTTCTTATCGTAGTTAATGTTCAAGTTATTTCTCTTGACTTGTATGGTAGACAAATTTAGCTATGTAATTTGATATTATGAAGTCCCTACCCCTCCATGAATTGAAGTTAAAGAAGAAGTGAAGTTAACTTAATGGTTGTTGTCTCACCCTTTCTTACAAATTTTGCAAGTTTTCTTATCTGTATTTAAAAATTCTTATATGTATTTAAATCCTCTCCTTTTAACCATGGCAAAAAGAAAAAAGAAAAATTTCAAATTCTTGCTTGTTATACTAATCATCTTGTGCCTCATGCATGGCTTGTGCAGTCATAGCCAACAGAGGCAGCAGCTGAATTGTGTCCAAGAAACAGGTGCCCCACAATTTCAGCTGACAAATGAAGCTTTCCTGAACCTGATGAAAATTATTTCAGCACAAGAGATATGAGCAAGAACCCAAGTAAGGATGACGTTTTAATTTGTTAATGGTTTAAGAGTAGTTGACCTCTGAAGTTGTTGGTGTTTCCTTACATGTCTTTTTGGTATAATTGATTCACTTTTTGCTAATGTTATAATTGCTATTAATTTGTTTGATCTGTTGAATATGCGATTTTGGTAGGAGTGCTGTTTTGCCTGCATGGCCTATTTGTCATTTTGTGCATGCAGAAACTTTGTATGATCTGCTCCAATTCATTGTAAAAAACAAGGCATAGATTATAAAAAGAATCTAAAGTTCATATATGTTGTGAGATTTATCACTTTCACTTTATTTATCACATACCCCTATCATAGCAAAATTTTATCTTCTACTAACTAACTTGCATGCCTTTCAATTAGCGAGGAAAATTAAATTAGTGAAAAAATTAATGAGAAATAAGTATTATTTAGCAACGAATATTCTTCATTGCTAAATGATCATTTTTCTAGTAGTATATATGAACTCTTAGAATTTTTGTTAAGAATTAAATTAACAATTTTTGTATCTCATAATGTTTGATTTCTAAGAAACTTCCAATATTATCAACAATGTGTTAATATTCTAAGTTTTAAAAAAATATATTAATACCAACTATTTCAAGTCAAAAATACTAAGTTTAAAATTTTTGAGTTACGTGTTGAGAAAATTTTACTGCTTTATATCCTAAATAAGAGTTACTATAATACTTAAAGAGTGTAATGATACTCTGAGTGTAAATAAAAAAAAAAAAATCTTCTAATATTTCACAGTTAAATATACAATTACTTGGGATATCATGTGATGGATTGTATCATTGAAAGCATTTGAAGTTACATGGCCAATTAGCAAATAGAGCCAATGATGTACTTGTTTTGTTATTTTTCATAATGAAACCCTTTGAAAGGGTATATCATTTGCATTGAAGAAGGGTGTGAGAAACCATTGATATTTCCTTCGTATTTTTCTATTGTTAGATACTCTTCTCTTAGACTTTGAACTTAATACATTGACACAAACCATGTTTCAATTTATTTATTTTTCGTCATAAATAGATATATATATAAAAAACTATAAACTTCAAATATATGTGCAACCTCTACGTACCCATTTTAAGAGATTCCCATAACAATTATACTAATTAACTTGTTCTTTTTTAAAAAAAAAAAAAATTCTTTATTTTGTAAGTGGGTTCATGTATGTCAAAGTTGAATTATCGTTTGTCATTTAATTATAAACTTAAACGTATGTGCCAAACTCATTGGACCATTTTGTCAAGTGAGTTACATGTGGGGCTTTTACGTAAATATGTATGATTTGCATGAAAGAGAGAAGCACGTTAAGCCCTTCTCCTCTACAGCATATATGATAATTATAAGAGAAACGATGACTGTAAGATAGCTAAAGTGATTTTAAGCGAATCATTTACATTATAGGTTTGCAAAATTTACAGAGAAAGTTGAAAACTAATACAGTAAATGACACTTTTATGAAGAGAAGATCCCAAAGCAACGGTCGAAAATGACCCTTGCTAGGGTTCCTCAAAATGCAAAGTTGGAGTTAAAAGGGTCATGCCCTGCTGAGTTGTAGATATCTGTACTCCATTTTGTCGGTTCATAGAACATGCATGTCTCCCTCTCATGTCGTATTTCATGTGAAGCTGTCCCCTGTAAAGCAAATAATTATTTATTATCACTCACTATTCTATAAGAAACAACATAACACAAATATTCTTTTTAGAGTTGTAAAATTTTACGTCTTCAATTTCTTTTTTAATCGTAAAAGAAATAATGGTATTTATATAGGATTATTGCTCTCCGGAAAGTTAGTCCCGTACCAGAAAGATGTGAGAATACCGATTGTAAGGAAAAGCTTAATGTTATTTATATATACCAAGGAAAAAGAAAAGCAATCTATTAAATGGGTATAACTCAAGCTTTAGGAGCAAGAAGTAACACACCTGCACTTCCATGGCTGTGTTAATCTCCAAGTTCCTATAAGGAGAAGATGCAACCGCGAGCTCCATAGAGAGAAACTGATTTGAGGAATTAAGTGCAAAGACAATTATTGTTATTAATATAAAAAGAAGAAGAAGCTTCATTGCTTCAATTTAATTGCAGTATTGCACTAAATCTAATTCAGCTATATCCTCACAAAAATTACATACCTCAACTTGATGCTGCAAGGAACAGATATAATTGATTATTTCATCCAACATCACTGACATGCCCTTTCCCTGTGCAATGTCAATTTAATGTTGTTAAGTTTAATAACTGATAATAATTAAAATCCCTAGGTAAAGAAAAAAGTTGTACCTCATGGCATCCAGGAACAAGCTCTTTCAAATACCTCAATTTATTATTGATTTTTTCTCTTCTGACCTGAGGAAAAATTAAAATTTATATTACTTATAATTTATCATGCATTCTGTATATATACTGCTGCAGCACATGCAGTCAAAAAGCTATGCATAATGAAAGAAAAGTGGAAATAGTACCCTTTCTGCTAAATTGTGCCCATCTGTTGCTTGTCCCCTTCTTGCTCTAACATTAACAACTCCATTATTAGGTTTTTCTTCTCTCTTTCCTGCCCTCCTTTTCCCCTTTCCTACCTTCTGAAAAAGATCAAAATCAAAACATATTAATTACTGTAAATTGATATGAAGATGGAAAAAAATGAAAATAAAAATAAAAATTAGGGCTTTGCATGCACGTGGGGTTTCATATATCTATCCAATAATTACTGTAAATAAAACCTTTTCTGCTTTGCATGGTGATTCATGCACCAGTTTCTGCCTCTTGCTTTCGTTAGAGCAATCCGAAGCCGAGGTACAGACAAGATTATGACCCAAGTCCTCGTGTTGTCTTGCTGTGGCGGCCACTGCAAGCTCGAGTTGTTTTCCACTGAGAAATCGTTGTTGCTGAAACCAAAATCTGATAAAAAGCCATAAAGATTGGGAAACTCTTCAAACTCTTGGTCTGTTATGTCCATGTCCATGTTCATATCTAAAGGAATAATAAGGCAGAATGAATTACCCTAACAATTTGGAAATGATTATATAATAGCAGTTGTCCGGTATATACAACTGAGAATTGAGAATGCATTATATAGACTTAGTTCGAGTCTTCTAGACCTAGTTAGAGTACTCGCTTTATTCTTTTTGATCAATTTATTGTGTAATAATGTTTTTGAGAGTAAAATTGGAGTCTTCTAGACCTAGTTTTATTAGTTTTTCTCTTTATTCCTTGGAGACTAAGTAATTATTAATCTGAAAAAATAATTTAAGCAGCATCTTTGCCTAAGTGGGAACTTCATTTTCTGAAAATGAATAATGCTGAAGATAAGTACATAAACATCCAATCTCGTGGACCGAAAGAGGATTAGAAATCAATTGGTTACTTTATTCTACTTTCTCTTTTATTTCTCCTTTTCTCGTGCTGCTTTGTAGTTAATATTGGAGAATGATTATTGCAATGAGTATTTAGAAGAATCAAAAGAACGTTAATGCATAGTATTGAAAATGCAGATAATGAAAGTGTACAGTGATTTTTTATCTTCATTGATGATCTTGTCCAAAAATGGAGGTCAAACAATTGCCACTTGTCAAAGACAAGTGTGAATTGCTTGGTTGATGAATCTTTTTGCACATGGTTCATTAGGGTAACGAGGTTTGAACATTGAACTTAAAAGCAGTTTCAAAATGGTAAACTAGCTAGAAACTTTCATTGCTAACCACATCTAGCAGATTCCTGTAACACGTTTCAGAGACTGAGATGACTGCTTGAACAGCTTGAAAGAAATGTGTCTTAGGACTAAAGTCCATTTCTGTGAAAAGTTTTGTGCAATATATGAACGATAGAGTGCCATTTGTTTCTAAATGAAAGGATCAATAAACACATGAAGAAAGTTTTGGATTTGCAACAGTAATGAAATCAATAACTTTCGGACGACTTGTCAATTGAACTAGCTTTAGTTTGCGTTTTGGGAATTGACCAAAGAATCAAACGAAAATAATGAGAATTATGTAGGGCAACAAAAGAGAAAAAGCTCAATTTTTTGGTGACATGATGGAATATGTATTCAACTTGTCACTAATAGGTGAGTTGTCATACATTCTCTGATCATAACTAAGAACTATATGATTAACCTCGATAATTTTATTCTCACTTTCTTCTCCTCTTCCCTCTCTTCAATTCATTGCACCCTCTTAAAAATAAAGAGTTGAGGTTCAAACCTTGGACTACTCAAAATTTAATAATCACTTCTTTCCTAAAGCTAAATTTTTTATATGTATATACACGTAAATTTGGGCTATATATTAACTCAATTTTAGAGTCGGGCGAAGCACTGAAACTTATAAACTTATAGCTTGAATATACAATTGGTTCCAGATGGATCAACCCAAAATTCAATTTTTGAACTTCTTATGAATTTATAGTTAGAGAAAAAGAATATAAAAAACCTCTAAACTTGGTGTGATGTGTATTTTATTTTTTAAAATTTTTTAAAAAATGAATAAAATGTGCATTTAACCCTTTTAATTTTTTAAAATTCGCACATCATCCCATAAACACTTCTGTTACAAATTTAATGAAAAAAATCATATGCATCTCACTATTTCTATATTGATCTCTTTCCTATGACATATAAATAAAAATAATGAATAAAAAAAATATCGATGAGATACAAATGATTTTTTTTATTAAATTTTTAATAAAACTTCAAATTTAGAGGATAACGTGTATATTTTAAAAGTTTTAAAAGTTAAAATGTGTATCTCACAAAGTTTAGGATTTTTTAATCCTTTCCCTTATAAATAATAGAGAGTTTAAGAAAATTTTAAAAGAAAAAAGAAAATAAACTTTTTTTGAGACCGGCCAGCCGGTGGCCGACTTGCACTAAGCAGAGCCAAGCTGATGAGCCACCACGTTGATTAGACAAAAGAACTCTGGCATTATGTATTTCTTGTAACTATATATGCTTCAGCCAAACACAAATTGTTTACATACCCCAAATACTGATAAAAGACTTTAGGTTTTATTAAAAGTAAAAAAATAAAAAACGATAAAGAAGAACAAGAAAGAAAGTAGCAATGAAAGTTATGAAACAACCAAAAACAGAAAGACAGATTGTACCCATTGAACATGTTTGAAAAATAAATAAATAAATAAATAAAATCACTTGAAAAACCAAAAATTTCTTACATTGCACTTGAGAATGGGCTTCTTCCCAGACTCTCCTGTATGAAGATCAAGCTTGCCCTTCATCAAATGGCTCAAAATTTTGGTATAATGATGAACCAGTTTTTTGAACTTTAAACCTCGAGGACTTTTGTTGTTGCCCTTCTCTTCTTCATTGAAGAGTTGGCATAGTGAATTAATTTTCTCCTTCAGCCATTTTTTTTTTGGTCTCCATTGATCAAGTGGTTCATGCTTTTATGGCCATTCTCTCCTTTTAGAGTTAACCTTCAATATTACAATCTATTGCTTCATATTTGCTTTGCTTAGATTAGGTTCGCCAACCCACCCTTTTCTGTCCTTGTTACAAAGGAGCCATATATATATATATATATGCTAGTACACAGTAGAAATAGAACATTTAACTATGATTTCTACAACGAGAAGAAATGTCGTTTGGCAACTTATTGCTTCAAGCATGTTTGATTTCCTGGTAATTGCTCCTTAGGATCCTCATGAGCAAGAAGCCATGAAGAAGGTGATAAAAAAGTGAGCTACAAAGAGATCTATGCAAGTTTAGCTGTTAGAGTCTAAAGGGTATTTATAGCCCAAAGCACATTCAACTTTGCAGGGATATTTAGAGGAAACAAATTTGGGAAAATGATTGAGGCAGATAGGTCACAATAAATAATATTTATTAGAGAAAAGTGCAATTCATGTTCATGCATTTAAACATGACAGTAATTGCTTGGTCTTAATGAAAATAAAACAAGGGTATTTAAAAGGAATTAATGTATGTTTATGTGTTTTGAGTGTATAATGTTGATACCTTCCTTTAAAAAGAGCATGAATGGTTCATCCATTTCACCCATGTGAATAGATATTCTCTGCTGTCTTCCTGAAAATCCTTTCCAGCTTTTAATGCAGCTTTTGTTCCCAAAATGGTTGCCACAGTCACTCCACTATGCTTTATATATAAAACAGATGATGCAACATGGGAGACATTTAGCCCAAAAGAGTTGGCAAAACCATGTCTCAAAGGAACCTTTGTAATTAACAGGATCAATATGCACAAGTAATTATGGAAAAGCTAACAGTAAAGCATATGCAAAAGGGTAGGACCTGATGATAGAGATCCCAATGCTTGTTTCCAACCTTTGTCAAGATTCGATGCAAGGAATCCGTGCCTAGGTTGAACACAACCGAAAGGATCCACCACTACTCTTTTGCCCTAAGTTGAATGCAGGTTCTGATACCACTTATTAGCACCGAGCTGGGTCACTGGGAGAAACACTTGTGCATACGCATTGGACTTGTGAGAGACACACTTGTGGGCATGGCATCACCTTTAACTCAAAATATTATACGGGCGAGTCTCTTATAGTTCTCTTCAACTTGAGACTTCCACAACTCAATACAATTGAAGACCTTGTGATAAACCAATAGCCTTGTGGACTCTCCCATAGAATATAAGATTATTGGATCAACAGAACCCTAATTTTTTAATCAAAACAATAAAAAGAGACACTGAATACGGAGGCAGGGGTCAATTAATGGATTTACTATAATGGAGATAATGTGATCTTTTAATCTTATTGATATCTTTTATTCATCTAAAGAAGGGCTCTTATCGATACTCTCTCAATCATGATTGGGGTAAATTATGATATAGCCATGTGTATATATCATCACCTCTGTTGCTTTTTTTACCAGAATCTCATGAATCATTGTCTTAGTAAATTAAGTAAGCATTTGTCCATCCATGAACTTTTGCCCTGTTAAAATGGTGCTACTTTCTTGTTTGGCAAGTAAGAGATGCGGAAGAAATACTGGAGGTTGAGGGATAACATTCCTGCCAGCTTCTCTTCTCAAGAATTCGAGGGCAGCCTCATACAAAGGAAGTGGTTCAGGCATTTTGTGTACTCCAATCCAAGGACATTCCTATATTATTTATTATATAAGTCTTCTTCCTTTTTTTCCATCCTTCATTTTATTTGAAATAAGAAAGAATACAATCAAAAGAAAGGGAAAAAGGTGTTTCTTAACAAAGGAAAAAAAAAAAAGAAAGTTATTATCTATAATACATCTCAATCTTTCTTTTTAACACACGCTTTTAAAAACGAGATGGAGACGCAAGCTTTTTAATACTATGAACTCAAACGTTTTGAAGAAAAAGATGAACTTTATTCTAAGATATAAAAATATTACAATCTTACTGAATGGTTTTCTCATTTTCATATATTATACATGGGGTAATTCAAGTAGTTGAACATTAAAAAGCATAACAATGAAGTAAAGCTCTCCAATCCTTCTATATTTGTCTTTGAAATAGAGAACTAGTAACTAGTTAAGTAGATCTAAAGTAAATTATGTGATCTTAGACAACCAATTACTACCTTCGATGAAATGCGAAACCGTGTGCAGGTGAAGGGAATTTTCATGTAAGGCGGCTTATTAAGTTGCTTGATTCATTCACAAAAGCGTTATCGTTTGCCAATGCTGAGTGTCTGCCACATCATGCGGTGTTGTTATCATGTCAATTAAATGGAAAATTCTTTGTACACTATTTGTTGGTATAAACCTTTACATATATTGTAGTTATTTATAGATGTAAAATTATAAATATAAAAAATAAAATACATAAAATAAAAAATAGGTATATACAATAATACAAATAAGTAAACGCATATACTTTTTTGGCAAGGTAGTCTAGTCAGTTGGCCTAGCTAGGCCATTTAGGTCAAATTCATATATGGGTCCAACCCAAAATTTTTGGGGCTCGTAGAATGGAGGCCCAACTCATATTTGTTCAAGACCACCATTTTACCATGAAAAATAAAAATTAGTTACAATTTCACACAAAAAAAATGTAAATGTAAATTTGTATTTTATATTTTTGTCCTATTTATGTTTAAAGCTTTTGGTTAAAAAAAATCATTTAAAATTTTAATTATTTACCTTATTTTATATTTAAAACCAATAAAAATTTTTGAGACATGTTATCCCTTGAGAAAACAGTGCTGATAAGTGGTAAAAAACTGTCTCTAGCAGCGATAAGGTTGTATTGTAGCTGAATTACACTCACGAGCTCACAAAACCAAAGCAGAGATTTTGAAGGCTAATTCTTCTGCAATGGCTGCTCTTCTTTCTCCCTTTCACTTCCACACCCAATCCCTTAATCGAACAACCATTTCCTCTCCGAGGATTACCACAAAGGCCCTAGCCGTCCTCGGCAGATCCAACCAAATGCAGGTTCCCTACGACCTCAAGCAGGGCCAATCTCGTATTTTCCATAAGCTTCCCTCTGGTTTAAGCATGGAGGTTATTCTGCAAAAGGGCAATGCTGTAGACAAGGAGCTAGAAACGAGGAAAGACACCAATTTTGAATACCCACCTTTAGTTTTTGTTCATGGAAGCTACCATGCTGCTTGGTGCTGGGCTGAGCACTGGCTTCCTTTCTTTTCAGCTCGTGGGTACGATTGCTATGCTATTAGCTTGTTAGGACAGGTTGATTCTCTATCTCTCTTATGGTTTATTACAAGCTCAATTAAACTGATAGGTTTTGTATTTGTTAAAGAAAGAAAAATAGTGGGTAACTGATGGTAGTAGATTTGTACTTTTAATGCCAATGTGAAGACTGCAATAGTGATCTTGGTAGCAGCCATGTCAATTCAAAGCATTTTTTGGTGATTTGGTTATATATTCCATTCTTGAATGTTTAGCTTAGTAGTTGACTTATTGATCCTTAAGTTGAAATCTTTAGGTTCTAGTGAAACTTGTGCATATCTATACAAACAAAATGTTCTGGTACTATTGCAGTATGATTTCCTGCAATTCCCACTATTCGACCATAATTTAAGTCCCTTCCTACATGATTCTGTAATGTTGTGTATTGTTGGCCTGGATGCAGCCTCAACGTCATTACGCGTTCATTTTAGATTGAGGAAGTGGTGCTATTTGACCAAACACGTTTTGTTGAGTCAAGTGAAATGTTACATATTTGTTCTTTGTAGAATATTTGTTAAGTTTAAATGCAACTCTTTTCTTTCAAAGATAAGTTACTCAACATAATTGAGACCTTAAAGGAATTTCGAAACCTGAAAGTGGACAAGGAGCCTTAATGGCTTATTTAGTAACTTATTGACTGGTTAGACTCTCCACTAAGTATATCAAAATAAGTAAGGAGGAGATTAGGAGCTGGTCTTTCTTTCTTTCTTTCTTTCTTTTTTTTTTCTCATACCTAGATCTAGTTGGGGTTATACGGAGTTGTAATTGTGATATATTACATGGTTAAAGAGTCTTGCAAAATTGGAGTGAATGAATCTGGAATGTGTTGTAAGATGACATTCTACAGCATTTTGTATGAAGAATTTGATAAAACTATTTGTACATTTAACAATTATGCCTTAATAAGAGATACAGAATCTCTTGGTCGAAAGATTTCCTTTCCTATTGACAGTTTGCAGTAATTGTTGTCAATTCCTTATCAAATTCTACCTGCTTTCTTGTTTATTTTGATTAATATGAATTCTATACCATCATCATGGTCTGTTTCTTCTAGACAATCAAATTGCTACTGCAAAACCAGAAATTTATCTTCATTTCTAAAGAGACAGTAATTATATACTCTTTCTTAAAATTTCAAAAAATTCACTAATTATCTGCTATCTTTTCTGGCATATATTCTACATGGTCAGGGTGAAAGTGATGCACCTTCTGGTTCAGTGTCCGGTACACTTCAGGTATTATAGCTATCCCTCTACTAGTTAACTTTTATATACCTCTGAAGTGAGATTTCAATTTGGATGATGCTCTATAATTTCCATTTTGCTCCAAACACTGCAGTAGACACATGCAAGAGATGTTGCAGACTTCATCCACCAAGAAATCAGATCTCCACCTGTATTGCTTGGACATTCATTTGGGGGGCTTATTATCCAGTATTATATTGCCAATTTAGGAAGTGACCAACATTCAGGTACCTTATGCTTCTAGCTTATTCATACATGTTTGTTGAGGTGGTTAAAGAAGTAAATTCTAGATTTGAGATAGACAATGGATTGAAATTCTGTATGCCAGAAGCATATTCAGATTCTTCCAAAATTATCAGTAAGCATTATGCTGAATGAGGCCTAAAACTGAAACTCTCTCCTTTTAAATACAATCTGGAAGCTTTATATTTTGACACGGTCTAATCTTAAGTGTTTATGTCATTGAAAGAAGACTCTTGATGATTATGAGTTACTGATTTCACATGTAATTAAGCCTCAGGACTGAGATTTTGAGGCATTATCTGGCCCTGGAAACTCCAAATAAAGGAATTTTCTATATATCCCCAATTATAGAGATCTCTTGTGTGATCTTTAAATGCCTTTTTTTTCCCTTCTTATCCCTTTTATGCTCCCATCATATAGGTGCTTCATCGATATTGTAAACCTACATTTTCCTGTTTAGCTTCTTTGTTTACTGGCCCTTTTTTTCTAATTCTGGTTGTGCTGATTACAGAAATGGAGAATTTTTACCCAAAGCTAAGAGGAGCTGTGCTTGTCTGTTCAGTGCCGCCTTCTGGTAATAGGTGACTAACTAAACTCTGTCATGTTTTATGATCTTTTTGATGTGACTAATTAAACCCCATCATTCATTATATTCTTCAGTGGGTTAGTCTGGCGATATCTCTTTACCAAGCCAATTGCTGCCATTAAGGTATTTAACTGATTTTTCTGAGGAATATGATTTTTTTTTTTTTCTTTTCCTTTTTTATTTTTGTATTTTTGTCCTTATATATATATTCAAAACCTGGCAGGTGACACGAAGCTTGGCAGCGAAAGCTTTTCAAAACAATATTTCTCTTTGTAGGGAGACATTCTTCTCTGCCAAAATGGAGGACCATATTGTTAAAAGGTTTGTTTTCCTGATGTCATTCTCCCATGAGCTTTTGTGTTTTTCTGAAAATTAAAGATGATGTTGGATGATTTATTGTAGACCCCAATTAGATTTCATATATTATTCACATCTTGACCCAGCAAAATTCACCGATTGAAAGGAACTATCATGATTTACCTGTAACCAGACCTTAAGAAAATGGGTTTGGGGAAAAAAGGAAGAAGGTGTCAGAAACTGTGCTTAACATGGAACCTTGGTAGAATATTGAGAGTTAACTGCAAAGTTTGTGACTTTGTTTTAATAGGAACACTTTAATTTACTGTCACTGTGATTCTATTTGGAGCAAATTAACAGATTTACAGTGAAAGGAAACTTGTCGTTAGAGGATACCCAGAAACATGGAAATGATAAATTCATGTTGAACTTTATTTTTATAGTTAAATATCCTATGGTTCTGCTTCATAGAATATGGATGTATATGCTTGAGCTTTTCTCATGTACCTTAATAGTAGCCTGTGTCAATTCAACACTCACCAACATGAAAGATGGCTTCTTCCCTTATTTCAGATATCAAGAGCTTATGAAAGAAAGTTCAAGGTTACCATTGTTTGATTTAAGAAAACTGAATGCATCACTTCCAGTTCCTTCAGTGCCAAACCTTCCTTTTGAAGTTCTTGTCTTGGGCGCAAAGGATGACTTCATTGTGGTAAGCTCTATGTCTTATATACATGATTAAGTAACTAAGTGCTTATTTCCTCTAATCATATATATTCCAAACTACTTTGCTATTGTTGATTTGTTGCCAATTATCTTAATATGTACTAACATTTCTATGATCATTAGTTTAAGCTCCTTTTGTGAAGCAGTTTTGTTTTCCTCTCTTTTGGTTATAGGATGCTGAGGGTCTCAATGAAACAGCAAGGTTTTATGGGGTGACACCATTGTGTGTTGAAGGTGTTGCCCATGACATGATGTTGGACATTTCATGGGAGAAAGGTGCAGATGTTATCCTTTCATGGCTAAATGGTTTGGAGAGGTAAAGGAGCATGAAACTACTATGTTCATCATTTTTGTTGGAAGTACATGCTTAGGGCTTGTTTAATTTGTTCATTACAAAGGCAGTAGCCAGTAGATAAGTTGTAATTGAATTTGGAATTCTCGTTGTCGACACCAGTTGAGTGATGTAATCAACTACAGATAATCTAAGTCGTATTATAATGTAAAATTCAAGATTGAGGTCAACAAAAATTGTCTCAGTTAGTAAGGACCAAAATAATATTCTATCATATTTCACAAAAATGCCAATTCAAGTTTCATTGCCAATGCAGTAACTATATGTACTTTTGGAAGTGTTCTCTTAGTTTTGATATCGACCATAGTTCTAACAAGTTTTTGAGACTCAGTTCACATAATTTTTTATTTTCCCAAAAAAAAAAAAAAGTGAATGAAATAACAAAATTTTGAAATTTAAATCCTCTCTTGAATATTTTTTACATGCTACACTGCTTTATTTTAAAAATTGGTCAAAGGTACTCAAATTCTTCATTATTCACTCATTAGAATTACTTAAAAATCCTCAAACCCAAATAATACAAATAACGAAAATTTTTCTTTAATGCCCTCGTTAAATTATAAAATCATGTAAATTTCTAGAGATAAATGGATAGTAAGTTACAAAGTTTATTAGGATACATGATTTGATAACAAAAACAGGGATCCATGATTAGGCATAGAGGAATTATAATCTCAAATTTTTCAGTAAGAAATTGTTGAATAACACTTCAACTCTTTTTTTAACTCAGAAAAGCCAAAAATGATCAAATAAAATGAGGACATGTATTTCCCAAATAAAGATACGAGGATTTTATGATAAACAAAAAAAAAAAAATCTAAGGTAGTTTTTATATATATATATAGCTCTTTTTGATAGTTTTTTAAACAAACTTGAAGACTCTTAATTTAACTTTGTCATATCGTTTTATTTTTTATTTTTTTTATTATAAAAATCTTTTAACAACTAAACTTAATTGCATATCTTCCTATGTCATTTTACATACTAGTGAGTTGTTTTCACGAGGTATCAAAAGTACTTTTCATAAATAAAAAGTATTTAAAAAAACCTAAACTATAATATATAAATAAGGAAACCTATCAAATAAAAAAAAGAGAGTAAATGACTAAAAATCTCCACCGTCCAAAATTAGGGCTACGATTTGTTCGTCATATATAAGCGATCTATCCCGCCTCCTTCCTCCTCTGTCCCCCTAACTGAAGCTGAAGCTCGGGTTTTGTAACTTCTCGACGCAGCTGCGTTGCAACACTTTGGGTTCACCATTTGGTACGTGTTCTTCAGTCATCGTCACGACCCTTCTCTCTTCTTTTATGATGTCTTCTCACCGAGTTTATTTGGTATATGGGATCCAACACGAAATTGAGGTTAAATTTCTCTTTGAAGTTGTGTAATGAGAGAATCGGATTTGTTATTTTCTCTTTCCCTTCATTGGGTTTTTGGGTATACCGAAAAGGAGCCTTTTTTTGTTATTGGAAGTTCTGGTTTCAATGTTAATGCACTCTTGGACTTGCTCGTAGTTGTTTTCTGATGGGATTATTTTGCTTCTAGAATTTGTTGGGATTCATCTTGTACTCCTTATTCACTAGTTTGATTTTGTCTGGTTGATGAATGATTTATTTTTCATGTGATTGTAGATGAAGTCTCTGTGTGGAAATTAAGAGATAGATTGACTGTTGTCACTTAATGGAATACAATGTCAAGCTGATTTATCTCCTTATATAAACCTGGGAAGAGTCTTTCCAAGTTCTTTTTTTTTTATGATAATTGTATCCTTATTAAAAAGGAGATTTCATCAGTATTTTCATCTCTTACTAATTGAGAGCTAAAAGAACCATTTAATTTTCTGGTGAATTATATGCAAGAGACTAAACATGAGTATACATTAGTGAAAGTATTGGCATTGCTAGTTTCTTTGTGTTTGTTTCTATATGCTAAATTTATGTGCTTTTTCCTTGCTATGAGCTTTAGCAACTACTGGTATGAATGCTTTTTTCACTAACTTGTAACAGTGTTTTGGAAGTTAGTCAATTTGATTGCTGTAGTTTACAACCATAGAATTGTTTCCTGTGTAATACATTGTGATTTTGTTTCCTTCAATATGGTGCAGATTGACCAAAATGTACACTTCGAAGAAGAAAATCCACAAGGATAATGATGTTGAGCCAACTGAATTTGAGGAGACAGTTGCACAGGTTAATATCGTTTCCGTTTCTGAATAATAATGAGTTTTGTGATCTCTTTCAACTGACCATATTTAAAACTTTCCATTGATGCCTATGCAGTACCTGTTTGACTTGGAGAACACTAACCAGGAACTCAAAAGTGACTTGAAGGATCTTTACATCAATCAAGCTGTGTAAGAAATAAGAATGTTCCTACAGATGTTGTGTGTGACTAAGGTTGTAATTTTTGGCTTAATTTTTTACCTATTAGGATGAGAACTCTTTTGTTGCAGTCAGATGGATGTTTCTGGAAACCGCAAGGCTGTAGTTATCTATGTTCCCTTCAGATTGAGGAAGGCATTCCGCAAAATTCATCTTCGACTTGTCAGAGAGCTGGAGAAGAAATTCAGTGGCAAGGTTGATGCCTATTGACCATATTTGCTTTCATTAACCTTGTTATCTAAGCAAAGTGCTGTTTTATTTATATGTAAAGCTAGCAACTTGAAGGCTCCATTTGATCACCAAATGGTATTAACTGAATATCCTATTAAATGACAGGATGTTGTCTTGATTGCCACAAGAAGAATCGTGCGGCCACCAAAGAAGGGCTCTGCTGTCCAGAGACCCCGAACCCGAACATTAACTGCTGTTCATGATGCCATTCTTGAGGATGTTGTTCACCCTGCTGAGATTGTTGGCAAACGCGTCCGATACCGTGTTGATGGGTCAAAAATCATTAAGGTAAGCTGCAACCTACGAATCTGATGTTACTCTAGATTTGATTGTTGTTATTTTCTAAGTTTCTGTATTTTTTGTTAATCTATCAATTGTCAGGTGTTCTTGGACCCTAAGGAGCGCAACAACACTGAATACAAGTTGGAGACCTTCTCTGGAGTTTACAGGAAAATCACCGGGAAAGATGTAGTATTTGAGTATCCAATCACAGAAGCTTAAAGTAGTTCTTGTTTGGAGTCTGTATCTTAGTGCAGCAATTTTCTCTTGGAACATCACAAATTATGTTTTATTTCAAAATTTTGATTTCTGGGATTTTGTTTAATGCTTGTTTACCTAGGTAATATTAAGACTATTAGAGAGTATATTTTCTACGAGCTCAAGGCTAGAGTTTGCCTGATGCAGATCTATGTTTGTTTCCATTGTAATCTTTTTGGGTGAAATCTTATGCCTATTTGCTTGTGCTTCTCATGTCAGGTGTTATAGGCAATCTAGTTTTTACCAAAAGTGAAAGTCCATCCAAAATTCGGTATATATTATCACTTATCGACTGGATTTGGTGGGAATTTTAATTAATTTGTATAAAGTTAATTACTTGATTTGGTGAAAGGTTTAAATAACTTCTAAAGTTAAAATTTTCTGAGAAGAATTGGATAAAAATAAGTATTTTCAGATTGGACGCATGATGTTGTTACAGTATCACTTTTTTAGTTATAGTGGTTGTTAGCCAGTCGCTGTCCATGGCTACGAAGGTTTTGCCTTATTTTATCGGTGTGGGATCCAGCAATGTAATACCCAGGTTTCAAAGTGCTTTCAACAGTGATACACCAATAAGGGAAACAACACTTCAGGCTTGATGGTTTTGATGGGTTAATTTATTCCTTCGTATAAATGCCCTACTTTGGCTTCTAAAACGAGGATGATGGGACCTTGTAAATGAAAGAGTTACTGAATTTTGGGACTTCAATTAGATGGAACAATAGGTTCAATGCAATTTCTAAGCTATTTTCGTAATTTACTATGAATAAGAATAGTCAAGATAAAAATGAATTTGATCAATTTGCTACAATCTTAACAAAAGCACTTTTTTAATAAAGAATAAAAATGAATACATCCTTTTTTTATTGATAAATAATGAAAATGAATACATCCTTATTGACTCTTACTCTTAACGTACATCTTATAAAATAGAAAATGAATTGAAGAGGACTACACCACATACCCACTTCTCACTCAGTATACCTGCTATGATCCCATTTCTTTTGTACACCAAAACCTCACTGCTGCTATTACATATAACACAGAATGGCATTATTTTTAACTAATAAAGGCATTAGACAACCTTAATCAGACATCTAAAGAATAATTTCTAAATTTTATTGAGCTTGAAAAAATTTACTGTTAACGCCTGTCCTATACAGATGCAACTCGGATGCACTAGTGACACTAATCTCAGTATTAGCTGCTGCAAAAAGAACATCTCCTTCAGTGACTACCTGTCCTTTGGGTGATCCTGGATTCATGGTTCCTTCGCCGGCTGTGACCAAAAAGATGGAAGGACCTGGGATTGCGGGAAACACCACTGTTTCCCCTCGAGGAAGAATGCAGCAATCAACCTCAAACTCATCAAATGGTGGGAGGTACCTAGTTACGTATGGATTTAGACGAACGCCTCGCAGGATCTCGGGAGAACCCTGCAATAGAAATAGAGATAGAAGAAGAAATGGCATCAAATACTGAGAACCACATAAGCTTGCCATCAAACAGAACCAGATGATATTCAAATGAGTATATGCATTAGTCCATGATTTAGTCAATACTGCATGAACTAAGTATCATTACTGATTTTTTTATCAGATTGTTGTGATGAAATTGAAATGGAAACTATATTTGTGCCAGAGAAATTACGTGGAATGAGTTCCCAAAAGAATAACTGATCTTCCCCTTCTTTCAGTTCATACCATCTGTCCGTTCCCCAGAAACTTCCATTTCCAATTTGAATTATCTAACGAAACACAAAAAACTCGAGTTTCACCTTATTATCTCTACCAAGCTGAATTAGATTAACTGACAAGTTCTTGCCAACATTTGTATCCAATACGGTTGAGTCCCACGAGAACACTTAAAATATCTGACTGAGAAGCAACAATGATAGCCTTATATATCATTTACCTGTTTGTATGTGAGCATTGAACAGAGAGTCTGAACATCTCGGTATTTCGGAGTAAGGCCTGCTCGAACAACATTGTCTGAAGTTGCCATGCACTCCACACACTCACCAGATATATATGCATGTGGTTCATTTGCCCCGAGATACAGGGCTTCACCCGGATTGAGTTTCACATGGTTAAGGAAAAAGGCTGATATGACGCCAACGTCAGCTGGGTATTGCTTTTCTAACAGCAGCACCAGCTGCTCCTTACTAGTCAACTGCCTAACCTGATGCAATAAAAGAGAAAAACATGGTATCAATTAAGCGCGCTGATAATAAGTATACATGATATCACCTGACTCTATCAACAGACTGAACAACATACATTTACTTCAACAAAGATTAGCTATAATGTTCAAACAACTACATGGGAGGCATAAAACTCACAGGAAGAAATTTGCACATAAGTTAAAATTTTTATAATAAATAGGGCAAGTTGTCAACCAACCCGGCTTTCGGTATGCAGACGATTTTTCAATCTGTCTATTACTTCAGTTACTTTATCCTTACTAGCTGACATGAGTTGGGTGAAAACTGCCCGCAAAACAGGTTTCACTGTCTCTTCACCATCCTTGTCATTGATCCTTAAGACCAGGTTTGCACCTTCAGTCCCAACCAGTTCGACAATCTCAGGAACAGCATGAATCACAGCCTTAAGCTCCTGAATAGAAACACAGAAAGTTGAGCCAGGTGAATAATAACATACAAATGAATTTGACTGGTCAGTGAAGTCTTTTCATCTGCTATAAACAAGCTTTAGTCCCGCCAAAGGGCACAGAAAAAATAAAATTAAACGGAAGAAGAAAACTAATAATCTGCAACATAAATTATGTAAAATAGTTCACTGTTCATACTTCGCTTGCATGAAAATTTAAAAGATAGCTGCAATTAGACAGAAAGGACCAAAGAAAAGCAGCAGAAGGTACCTAAGTTGCTGGCTATTATACCAATTTGTACATACAAATCATGCAGTGGCAGATATGCTGACCAACCAACAGACAGTAACACAGAAGCATCATGAATAAAACCCCACCACCGAACCAAGATGGTCAAAAACCACAAACACAAGCAATCAAAATAGTGTGGCAGCCCCACAGACAGATCTACAATTTGAAAGTGGCAAACTTCCACTATCCAAGGTTAGCTCTCTTCATTTGATCTTTTCATATGATGTTTTAACTTCATTGCGTGGTTGACCATCATTGGTATCATACTTTCTTCTTTAATCAAACAGCAACTTGTTAATAGCAGGACATGTAACTGGCACTTGCATGAGAAGTTGAGAGAAAAGATTAGTCCAATCAGAGTCATTATGAAATTATACCAGCAAGGTAGGCTGTTCTTATCCAATCACCTCAAGTGCATAAACCCAATTAAAATAAACTAGACTGGTTAATATATTGATTTCTCAATTATTGAATCACAAACTTTAAACAGCAAATCGCCATCATTAACAATGCCGTGGAGAAAAACAATTAAAGATGATCCAACTTAGAATCTTATTACAAGGCTCAATTGTTTCAACATGAATAAAAAATAGTTCATGAAACTGTTTAAAATTCCCTTGTGATAAATTAACCTTAATTCCCATATCATACACTTATATAATATTTTCTTGAAAAATTAAAAAATCTGCAGGATACAATACCTCAAGACTGATAAATCCGCAAAGAGCCTCAAACTCTGTAATTGCCAGAGCCATCTCAGGTTTGTGATTTCCATCCTTATAAACATCAGGCTGCAACTTATGCAAAGTCCTGGCCAACTCCTTATCTGGGTGAGCCTGTATAGATAACGCTTTTGCCACTGAAAGTACCTATAACACAACAAAAACAATAAGCACAGAATTCAAACAGTGCCCAAAATTCCCTTTCTTAACTCACGGGAAAATTTCACATCTCCACATACAGTGAATTGAGAGGATCATACCTTCAACAAGAAAGGGAGATCACAACCCCACTTTTCCAAAACCTTTTCGCCAAGCACATTAGGATTTTTCGACAACCATGACTTAAGGGTCACAGTTTCTGAGCCAACCAAGACGCCATTTTCGCCGCTTGAGACCAAATACGACGGCCCGGAATCATGGGTACCCATCCAAAGCTCCGCATACGGCTTCTCGGGTTCAAATTGGGACCCAGAATTCAGAGCAAAGAGCCTAGCAACTTGGGAGTCTCGACCAGGTCGACCCCAATCATAGTTCTTCACGGAGCATTTGAGCCTCTGAAGCTTCCCTGACTTCATTGCAAGCCCAGTATCCTCCATGGATTGCATCAGAGAATGGAAAATTCTAAAGCAGAGAAATTTGAGGGAAGTGAAGGGAATTTGAATGTGGGTCTATACTGGGCATCGCTAAAGCTTGCTTCTTTTTAAAGCCTTGGAACGGTATCACCAAAGAGAGGGAAACTTTGTGCGCTAAAGGGAGAAAGCGACGAGTGCAGACGACGTTAGAAAGAGAAGGACACAGTGAGCGTATGACTCTTCTGCAGCTTCTCTTCTCTTATCTATAAAGTCATTAACTTTTTTCTCAGATTTCTCGAATAACACGAAATTTCCCACAGAGAAAAAGTCCAATTTGCTAACACCAAAAATAAATAAATAAATAAATAAGAGAAATAATTTATGATTCAACTTAATTTTGTATTTTTGTACAATTCATCAATTTCTTCGTAGGAATTGATTTGATTTATTTTGATATTTTGATTTTGATGTTTGACTTTATTTTTTTTGTTAAAATACATGTTGACTTGACTAGACCAACTCAAAATTTTCTTAAAATGTTATTATGTTATTTGAAGTAGGAATTTTTATTTTAAAATTGTATTAAATAAATTTTCTAGTAAAACAAGTCAATATATATATATATACAAGAGAATTTTCAATTAGAGGAGAGAAAATCCCAGATCCGATTCCTTGCAAAAGAGATTAATATATGTAGAATATCTAAATAAAGTGCACTAAAATAATTAATAAAAATATATTCATGCATTAGCTAATCTCATGAGTATCAACTAAAGGTTGGGCTTGCCAACAAAAATTGATTTGGTAGGCAAATACAAAACTCATATCCTAAAAAAATATTGGTTTGATTTTTATTTTTATATAAAATATTTTGTTGATAAATAATATATAAATGCTTTTTAATTTTATAAATTTTTGAAATTTAATTCACTTAAATTTTTATATAAAAAAACTAAGGGTGGAGTTCACTTAGCATATGGAATGGTCATTTTATTCCAAAAATAAGCATTTTTATTTTAGTAACAAAAAAAAAAATAGATATAGAAAAACTATTTCATACCAAACCTATGTATATTTATCACTAACTATATAAATTGTTGATAAATTTTAGTCTAATTTATTCAAAGATCTTTGCTTTTAGTTTAAATCAATGTGTATTGGATATTAATTGTTTGCACCAATAAAGAAATAAAAATTATTATTATCAATTTAAAAAAAAATATTAATTTTGTCATCTTGAGCAATAAGGTTGTTCAGTTTATAGTTAATACTCTTTAAAATTAGTATTTTATTTTTAATAATAATTTTAATAAAAAATAGTACAAAATTATAGAATAAAATAATCATCACTTTTATTTTTATTTCTCTTAACACAAAAAACTATTAGTAAATTTTTTAATGTATATATAAAAATGACTTTAACTTTTTAATTTGTCAGCAATATTTATATTTAGTTATAATGATTGATAAATAAATAATAAATAACACAAGATGGGAAATAACTTTATGTTTGGGAAACTGAATCCGATTCCCGAAAAGGTTCGTTAAGAAAGCGGCAACGAGACAGCCACGTCTGATGATGACGGCACGTGAATTGGATTTATCGCGAGAAAAAAGACAAAAGCACCGCTCTCGGATTTCTCGCGAGGCAAAATTAGAGAAACAAACAAAGTGCGAAAGCGCTAACGTCGAAGACACGACGTCGTTACAAGGAAGGAAATGGCTGAAATCAGTCGGCGGTGCTGAACACAATTCAGGAATGAGAGTCATATTGTAGGCCCCACAAACCGAACCTTCATAATGAAAATTTCCCATACGTTTTTCATTTATAGAATATGAAATTCTAGATTTCTAGAAATTTAAATCATTGAATAAAGTCAAATTAGACGACGCCGTTTGTAACTGATGAAGAGAATATGACACGTAATCACATCGGGAAAGAGTGACATAGAATTCACCGTCAATGAAAGCCTGAAAAGCTGGGGTCGGTGGGGTTCATCAGACGTCACGGAATTCTCATTTTTTCTGGAGATTTTTAAGTAACTTGGATCACAAGAGTTTCTTTTGTTTTTGTTTTGCCTCGTTTTTATGTTTTATTTTTTTTACTTTTTTATTGGTTAAAAATAATTTATAAATACTATTCAATTATTAAATATATTTTCTTGTTACCAATTAAAGAGGATGAGATTAAAAAATAAAAAATAGACTAAATGTAGTATATAAAATGTCCTTTATGAAATTTCAAAGAAAGAAAATATCCTTAATGCATGATGATATATGGGTCAAGATCTTGAACTCTCGTATAATTTGTTAAATACAAAAAAAGAACAAAAGTAGAGTTACTTAATTTTAGTGGAGTTGGCAAGGAAAGAGAAAATTATATTCCTAGCCATTGATTTGATTAAGTAACATGAATCACATGATACTTACTTCTGAGAAAATGTTGATCAATTTTCTATTTTCACCGACGAACTCACTTGGCATCATGTTGGCCACTTATCCTTTTTGTGTGTATTAGATTTTGCATCCTTTTCATTGAATTTGAATTAATAGATCATTCATCAGAGCAACAATTAATTTTAGAGTATGATGCTTAGGATAAGGTTAGGGTAAGGGTTATATACTATGCCAATGACATATATCTACTTCGAATTAATTAAAGTGATGCTAACATTTGGCTAGGCTGATTGAGGGGGAAAGTTGCGTATTTAATTTAATGATTTAATCTCTTGAGGGGTATTTGAGATGAGCATGGAATAAAGAGGTAAACAATAATTAAGGAAGTATCTTTTTCTTTGTCCACTAATTCACTTGTGTTATGGGAAAAATAGCACCATTAGCTTCAACTGGCATTGTTCTGGATGGCTTTCTTTCTACAACTCGTCCTAGTTGCTGCTGCCAATTGGCTCCTCGCAACTTTCAAAAGACAATAAAAATTGGTTTCTGTGGCCATTAGAATTTTGCCCATAATCAGCGTGAGATGACTGATTTACCCTCATAATCAGCGTGCAGCTAAATATATCTTGACCCGATCGAATTATTTCTTAGCTAGATAAGCCCCTTTAAGGGCATGCATAAATTTAAATTACAAAATGTAATTATTTTGGTCTAGTAAAAACTATACAACAAGAATATTAATATGTCTTTTCTTATAATCTAGTGGCCAGAGATTTCAATACAAGATTCTCACGATGAAATGGATCTTCTTATCAATGGTCGAGCTGAAAAAAGCTAATATTGAGACGTGAAATTTCATCATGAGTTTACAATATTCAACAATTGATGGATAACATCGAAGGAAAATAGTCGTAATTGAATGTCACTTTCTTGTTGCTCCTTTCGATGTTAAAGCAGAAGCTTTGATCCTATCCTATCCTCTATTCATCTTGCTTTTTTTGTTTTGTTTTTTTCCAATAAATTTCCTCATGAAACTTCTAACTTATAATAGATACAAAAATCTACCATATAAATTCAGTAAAGATGGAAATTTCCTCCTTGGAATCTTTCATAGTGACAATGGTAGTTTCTTACTACCAACTTCTACTCAACACTGCTTAAGTTTTTATGTTAAATTAATTTTTATTTTTGGTGGGATAATTTTTAATAGTTTTTACTTTTTACTAAATTGAATTTTTAACCCTCAACTTTTTCATTCAAATTATAATTTTACCGTTTACTCTGTTCACACTTCATATCTATAAAGCTTTTACATGGTATGTTAGATAAAAATTTATCCTTAAATGTGATCACCTAATAAACTTAAGTTGTTAGCTAGGTTGAAGTAAGCTTATGTTATTCTCGCAGATGTCTTTCTGTTTGTGAATTCTAGCAAGTATATTAGGTTGTAAAAGTATTATAGAATGAGAAAAGTATCATCTTCAGGAATTTGCAAATCAAGTATTAATTTCGTTCTCCAATTACTATTTGGACTAAATATAAAAAGAGAAAATAATGAAAATAAAATAAACAACTTAAGAAAGAAAACAATGAGAAAGGTTTGGGTTCGGGATTTCACCTCAAGCAATGCATATGAATATGAGAATTTCATTATACAATCACTTACCTAATTCTTTATTAGTTAAGACCTAATATCTTGGTGAATTTATCTTCTATCCCTAAATAATTATCCAATCTCTTGGTTTAATTCAGTTAGATAAAGACATTAAGTTTCGAAGAATTATTAATTGACAAAATGATTTGCGTTTATTTATTTTTAGTTTTTGCTCAAATTATAGCAATTAATCTAAAAAATAATTTTATAAAATCACGTCTTTGTTAGAATTATAGACAGTAAGGCAAATATATAGATGATCAAGCTACAATAAACATTAAGAACATAACTAATTGCTTATAGAATTAAATAAGTAAATTGCATAACTCAAAACTTAATCCATCTACATAAAATCCCTAAACTACATCCTTGCTCTAATGGAAGAGTTAGCAAAACATAATAAAAATAGAGTAACAAGGAGAAAATGAGAAAAAAGAGAGTCTCAATAATTGAAGTTGTAGTACTGGCTCATCTTCTTTCTTTCTCCAAGCCTCCTTGACTAAGACTTAAATTCTCTACTAACAATTGTCTTAACAATTCTCTAACCCTCCGTTTAACCTAATTTTAAAAGAAGTATTTATAATTAAGAAAAACTCTTGTAAAACTAGGAAATTTAATAAAATTAGAAACCTTAATTACATAAAAATAAGAAAGTTTAGTGAATTAAGAAATTTAATTACATCAAGAAAACTTAAGACTCAAAATATCTTCATCAATTGCAATGTGGCTTTCAAAAATCTGAAAAATGATTCTTTAACTATAAAAGATAAGAAATCAACTTAAATTGAAGTGAAATATCTAATAAAGGAGTTAAAAGTACAAAAAAAAAAAGTATTACAAAATATAGATATAAAATTCGATTATCACTTTCTTAATGCAAAATGTTATGTTGGAGAAACAAAACAGTAAAAGAAAAAGAAAGAAGAAAAAGATAATAGTGAAGAAATTTGCAACTACGTATAGAAGAATAAAATTGACCATTTGTTCTTATTGTAGCTTGTTGAATGAAATCAACTTAGCTAGTTCTCTCTTTATTGATGCAAAGTATAGAATAGAGATAAATAATATTGAACAAAAGTTTCATTATCATTATCAAAATTCTGTAATTTTAATTTTGACTTTTAACTGCAATAACTGGAATGCAAATAAAATAGCAAAGAGTGTCAAACCACACAAACACACACACACACACACATATATATATATATACCGTTATTATTGAATGCAATGCGGATTATATATAATTATGTATATTTCTTTACACGACTATTATTGTCCTCATCATGTTTTAAACTTAAGTATTCATGGATTTCATTCTAAATCCTTATTAATTTTGATAAAATAATTCTGATAAAAAATGAAACATATTTGTAGCTAAATTAATTTGATGGGCCTCTGTTTGCCCCTCCTGGGATTTTAGGCATAGCTACTAAAGGGTTATTTTAATATTAATATTTCAACAGATACCGTGGGAAAAGTTCAGTAAAGAGTGCTATTTTCTCATTAAACTTATCATACAATATTAATTTGAAAAGATGAGTGAGATGAGCAAAATTATAGTAATTATATTAATTTAACAAATAAAATATGCTATGTATTTTAATAGAGGGTTTGTATTGATAGATTGCTAAGTGACACCGGACCGATTAAAAAAAATCAATTAAGCCCATTGGGCCTAAGACCCCATACCGTAAAAGGATCCATATTTGGTAAGACTCACCCTTTTATAGCAACAAAATGTACTACACTAATAAGAGTTAGCCGATGTTGGACTCCTTCAACTAGGACAATCATGACATCTATCATTTTATCTTTCATTGAATTTGTTATTAGTTTCTTATTATTAAAGGTTGTGTTGTTATTTGATATACAATGTTAAAACAGTAATTACATCCAAACTACTTTAAATTGTTCTATACATAGGTTGAAAGTGTATCATGTGTTAAAAGTAATTTGTTGGTGGGTCAACAAGGACTCACTCTCTTAAATGGTCCTACCTGTGTATGCTAAGTGGATGGAGATTGAGTCGGAAATGCTTTCTCAGGTTGGGAACATATTGCTCTCTCTCTCCGGGATGGAGGTTGGTCAACAAATTTCTCTCAAACCTAGATTTTCTGCAGTCGAATTCTTTACAGTCGATTGTAGGCTGTTCGATCTATTTACTATTACATAGTCAACAATTGACTGCACAGTAATAAGTATATCGGACGACCTGCAGTCAACTGCATGGTACAGTCGACTGCAGGAAATCTAAATTTTCAAGATGAGAATTTTCTGGTAAAATCTGTTTGATCCTATTATGGTGTTGTGGGCTGCCTTTTATAGTTCTGTGACCCTTTAGGTCTCTTCCGTACACGTAGGAGAGGTGCAAGTTGGTTTTGGGCCTTGGACCCTTTTAGGCTCAATCTTATATTCTTGAAAGTACAATTCATATGAATTAGTGACTTATATCATAATTAATTTAAAAAAGATAATATTAATTTTTTTTTAAATTTATTCCATTACATTCAATTATTTTTAACTTTCAAATAATTGAAAATAAATTATTGCATTTAATTGATATGTTAATATTGGCGTTCAATTGATGTGCTCGAAATTGCAAATAAGCTCTATGTATTTCATACTTTCATTCAGTACTTATTGTCAACCTTATCTTTATTGTATGAAATTTCTTCAATTTGATAGAAAAAGAGTTAACAGCTTACATTTAATTAAGAATTACTATTCCATGTACAGTATAAATTGTGACAGAGAAGCCAAAACCTATCAAGGAGGGGATAGGGGTTGGTTGGAATTGACAACGAGGTTAGGCTGGCCGCTAACCCAAAGTCATATTCATTTTAATTGGAATTGAGTCCTATGACGAGAGATGGACCACGCCATTGATGCATCAAACCCAAACTTTGGTCCAAATTTGTGCTCATTTGGTCCAAAACTATTGCCTTCCGTCGTCACTTAGTTTCTTTCATATCTGTTACAATATCGTCGTGTGGTCTCATCATCTATTAATAAGAACGGCTATCACCTAAAAAATTCGAAGAACGAAGTTAGCATAATAATTATCACTCTTTACAAAGGAAAATATGAGTTGCACACTTATAAATATACATTTATTTGTATATTTTATTTATTTTAATTATGTTATAAAAATAAAATTATAAATAAAAAATATAAAAAATAAATGTAGAATTATAGGTGTGTTCATATCAGATCTGAGCTTTTGCAAATCTAACTGCACAAGGACCATAATCACAAAAGAGAACGAATCAGAGAGTTTGGATGGATGATCAGCTAGTGCTAGCGTTAGTGCCCGTTTGTGCCGCACTTCTAAATGAATAATGAATAATAAGTACTGAAAATTAAAATGAATGACAAATGGGTAGTTGTACTTTGGTTAGATGAATAATAAGTACTGTGCCATGTGATTATGTGATGCTCAAAGTTTATTTATTAATTAATTTATTTGAGATCAAATTTTATGTTCTATTAACATGAATCATTAAGTATTTCACTTATGTTAATTGGTTAAAATTTATTAATAAATTAGTCAAAAACTAGTTTTGCGATAAATATCAATTAATAAATTAATTTTAACCAATTATAGAACAATATCTGAGAATAGGATTTTGTCTTCTTGAGGGGATCAAATTATCTGTCACATTAGCATGAATTGCTAAGTGTCTCGCTCATGTTAATTGATTAATATTTATTAGTAATTTGGTTAAAAACGAATTTAGTGATAAATATACTAAGACAAAATCTTTTATTCCATATTATGTCCAACTCTTATCTTATAGTTTTGTGATTAGTCAAAATTTATTTATTACTAAATTATTTTTTACAAATTTATTAATAAATATTAATGAATTAATATGAGTAAGATATCTAGTATTTGGTATTAGTAGGATAGTATATTAATAAATATTGACAAATTAATATGAGTGAAATATCTAGTATTTGGTGTGAGTAGGGCTGAGAATTTGATACCATCACTTAAATGCATCCCACCAAAGGCACAATTTAATTCGGATATAAGATTCACCAAATTGGAGTAGCCAATTCACAACTCTGGCATTTCAAGTCCTCTCGAGTGGGACACTGAAAATTGAAGAAAGTCAAGAATGAGTAACATGCAGGCAATGGAGAACGAGCAAGCCAAAATTCGCCTCATGAGAAGTAACGTTGAAAGCAAGGATCCATCGGCTAAGGTATATCTTCTTTTGTTATATTCCTACGTTTTCCTTTTTCTTGTTATGCTGTAGCCTATTTGTAATTTTCCTTCTGGTTGCAGGAAGCTGATGATGCAATGATTAGAAGATTCTTGCGAGCTTGTAATTTAGATGTTGAGAAAGCTTCGGCAAAGTTCCTCAAGTACTTGAAATGGAGACGTTCATTTGTTCCAAATGGTTCTATATCTGAATCGGAGATTGCTAACGAGCTTGCACAGCAAAAGTTGTTCATGCAAGGATTCAATAAGAAAGGGCAACCCATATCAGTTAGCTTTGGTGCCAAACATTTTCAAAACAAAAATGATCCTGACGAGTTCAAACGTATGCTTTTACTTAAGGATCATGAAATATGCTATGAATGAAATTAGAATTCCATTCTTGGATCTTTTTGTATGAAATCCTTATATGACTGCATAGAATTTTTTTGGAAGATGGTAAACTTTGGCTGCATAGAAATTTGTTTCATCTCACAAACAATTTTTTAGCCTCTTTCCTGTTCTAAATATCAATAACAAGCAGTTCCTTTTTGTATGCAGGACTTATGGTCTATTCTTATGATAAACTATGTGCAAGGTAATGCCTTCACCTTTCCATCCCAACATTCGTGTTTTCTTCACTTGAATCAAACACATGCATGTGATGTTGAAGCTACAGTAACAGTAAAAACTGCAAATTGAGTATGCAGTAGTTAATAACATACCACTGTATGTGCCAGGACCCCACCAGGACAAGAAAAGTTTGTTCTCATATCCGATCTTAAAGGATGGAAATATGCAAACAGTGACTTACGCGGACACATAAGTAGTCTAACCATATTGCAGGTATAGTTTCCATTCTTTGTCTATGCCCTGACATGGTAGAAGACAACTCCATAAGCATATTGTTCAGATATCATATATCTCAAATGTTAATACAGTCAAGTGAGTTTATGCAAATGATCCTCTGTGCATGAACACATATTGCATATAGGACAAAATTCTCTATCCCACTTTGTCCAAACACCTATTCCATGACTTTGATTGGATGTCAATATATAATAAAATAATCTTACAAGTTGTATTAGTTAAATTTTTTAATCAATCAAATGACCATAAATAAAATTTGAGACAAGATTTGTTCCCGTCACATAATATTAGAAACTTGATACTTTCAGAAATTGTAGTAGTTTTTTATATTTCTTTATTTATTAATTTTTTTTTTTGTTGTTGCAGGATTACTACCCAGGAAGATTAGGGAAATGTTATGTTGTCAATGCTCCTTACTTGTTTATGACAGTATGGAAAAGTATTTCACCTTTCCTTGATGAAAAAACCAAGAAGAAGGTAACACTTGGAGTTTGTAAAAGCAAACACACTCATTGTTTAGGACGAGATCAACACTGTTTTTTTTTTTTTTTTAAATTTAATTTAATTAGTTTTTTTCATTTCCGGGCAGATAATATTTGTGGATAACAAGAAGCTGAAATCAACACTGCTGGAGAAGATAGACGAGAGTCAACTCCCAGAGATATATGGAGGTCAGCTGCCTTTGGTCCCAATCCAGGACAGCTAGTTCAGTAACCACATGCCAAATAAGAAGAGATCGTTAAACAATAAAGTTCTATGAGCTTTTCTTCCCAAGTTATCTAGTCTTCAATTATGTCTGCTTAAAATTTCTACGATTGAATAATATATAGTTCCCAGTGTTGTGTTAGATGTTATAATGAAGGATTTGAGGTAATACTAAATAATCAGCTAAAAGCTATTTCAGCAGATTCAATTTGTATACTCATGGCAAAGCAGTTTGGATTGAAGGCATCAAATGTTGCAACTAAGAATATTGTATACTTTGTTTACCAATAATCTTTACAAGAGCACAAACCACCTTCAAATAGGTGAAAATGGATACAGTTTGAAGCTTTGGGAATGTAATAACCTTAAAAACTTAGTAGAGAGAGTTTTATTACTCTAACAATCTTACTTAACTCAAATTTAAATTAATTGATAGTTAATGTGATATTTGATAATGAATGGTTAAAAAAAATATGCTATTAAGAAGAGTAGAAAATTTTACTTGAAAAATCAGGATGAAAATATCAACTTTCCTTATGTAGTATATATAATAAAGTTGTATGTATGTTTCTAGTCAAGCAACATTTTCTTTGGAATTGTGCACATAATTCTCTTCCAGTCAAGCAAGTGCTTCATCACAAGAATATCCTTCCCAGCTCAACATGTCCTAGATGTGGGCAGTTTGAATCCATCCTCCATAGTCTGTGGGATTGTCAGACAAGTAGGGAAGCTTGGATCAAGCTCAAACTTCCACAAATTTTTTTCGAATTAGACCTAGAGGATTGGATCTATTCCTCCATCTCCAACGACACTCTGGTTACACTCAATGTGCCATTGTCTTCCATTTTCAGCTTCATGTGCTTTATGGAAAGATAGAAATAGCACTCTGTTTTGTAACCCAAACACCACATGGCAAGAACCTCATGTTAAAGCCACTGCTCTAGCTAGCCGGTTCTACCAATGGCTTATGGACAAAAATGTTCAACACAGTGCTCGTTAATAGGAACCCACCGCCTTATAATTGGTTCAAGCTTAACTGCGATGCTTCAGGCTGGTGGGTTCAAGGATACAACGGGAATTTGGGACACAACACAGTCAATTATGGGGAAATTTGGAGTATTCGCATGGGGATCAAGCTAGCCCTAACCCTTAAACTTGAACATGTTTTAGTTGAATCTCACTCGCTTATTGCTATCAATGCTTTGACATGCTCTAACCCACAACCTTTCATCCATGAAAAACATTGGTTGATGTTTGCAGGGAGTGGATGAAGCAGTTTAGTTGCTGCTTGTTACAGCACACATTCCGCGAAGGAAACCAAGTGGCCGGGCCTTCTCTTCCAGAAGACCTAGTTATCTATCCTACTATGCCTAGGGATGTTAATTTATGCATTCTAGCTGACTGTTTGGGGACAAGTTTCCTTCATAATGTTATCTGATATGTATCCGAACAAATTATCTTGTAGCTTTTGGGTTTTCTAATGAATTCCCTGTTAATCAAAAAAACAAAATTCCTTCACCACTACTGGAGGAATAAGTCTAGATAGAGTACGAAAACATAAATTTCATAAAAAATCCCTGTCAGCTTGTATAAACCTGACCAAAATGAAAATTGATAACTAACATGATCCCATGTTCATTCCAGATGTTTTTGATGAGGATATGGGAGTAGATGCTATGGTCGAGCAACCCAACAGGAGAAGTTCTTGAATTTACCGAAAGGACCACTGACTAAGAGTTAGAAGTGCAAGTTGGAGCTACAAAGTGTTGGAGAGAGCGAAGAAGTCTCCAAGAAAAGTTTGGTTATCATGTTGGATGTTCTGGAAGCTCGAAACTTACGAGGAGGAGTTGTTTTTGCTTGTCCAACGCTCAACATCGGCCACTAGTGCTTAGCAGTGGCATAGGAAGAGAAGCAGTGCATTCTAGACACCTAACGATCAGTGCCAGGTGCCCAGTGCTCAGTGCTAGGGTGGTAGAAAGTGTAGCTCTGTGCTAGAGGCCAACGCTTAGTGCTAAGTACACTGATTAAAAGATTTTTTAGTTTTTTTGTTCTCCTACTTTAATTAGTTTTCCCATCTTAAGTTTGATAATTGTAATTTGACTTAAATCCTTAGATAATATATAGGATTTATTTCTAGCCATTGGATCTTTAAATAGGGTTTTCATTAGTTGTGTTTTCATGTTTAAGGATATGTTATATGACCTTGCATAGTTTTGGCCTATTAGTGGTACTGATTTGGCATGTTGTTATTTTAAAAAAAAGTTAATTTTTATTAAAAAGAGACCCATATGCATAAATAATAAACCCACTTAAGCACATAATCTTGAAACTAAACCACTGAATATCAAAAGGCCAAGATTTTGATTATGTTGCTTCACTGGTTATGCCATTGCATGTAGATGGGAATTGGATGGTGATGTGGCCATGCCGCCATGGAGTGGCATAGGAATTGGATGCTATGTTCTGTCCTCTCCCCTGTATATAATGTGGATTAGGATTTATTTTTTGCAGATAAGCATGGATCCATCTGGACTAGATGTTCAAGAATCAGGAAATCGTTTTTCTACCCTTAAATTACTGCTTATAGCTTCTTTATATATATATATATATATATATATATATATATATATATATATATATATATATATATATCTGCATAATTTTGCAATTATAATATATATGACATTGACTTAAAAGGCTGAAGTGGTTATTTATCTTTCTTTAAGGTTGAAAAGGGTTTTAAGACTGTATAATAGAATTTGAAATTACTTAAAAGGTTTTTTTCTCTCCTCTTATGAGATTTGATTTTTCTGTTGATCTTTTTCTATTGTCTCTTTGTTAAATAGTAAATGAAAGGCCTAAATTCACTCAAGAGGTGTGTAATGGGTGACGAGTTAGACAAATTAAAAATCAATGGCTAGATACCCTTAATAAAAAAGCTAAACATCTTTTTATGAAGATGAAAATTCTTTTATTAGTCAACAGCATATAATTACTTTATATTAAATATTTGATAAGCTTCCTTATATTATTTTATGATAATTGCAAATCACAAACTACCTGTGATTAGTGGAGAACCGAATCTAATCTTAAGATTGCACACATTTTTATTTTTTTTTGTTATTTTTAATGGTGGTGGACAAGGGATTTCATCTACTTGTGAGTATTAAAGTAAGTGCTATAATCCCTATAAAAAGCCTCTGAACCTTGTTCAATTTGTCACAAGGCAGTGATATGAAAATCAAAGATGTTGGCAGATATGAATGGAGAGAGAAGTTTCCAAGTTCTTTCAAAGGTTTCCAATATTGTGTATGCAGTATTGGAGACCTTTGAAAAGACTTCGAGCTTTTGGAGAAACTTGAGAGATTACTTTTGGCTATAATAAGTAAGTGATAAAATCATTTTCTAATTCTTGAAATTTTGTTTCAACTTTGAAGTTCAAGTATTTTCATTGAAACGATGTTTTATGAAACGTAGATTCTTTTAACAGCTTATTTGGTAAGTGTGTACAATTTTTGAACAGATAAGAAATAGATGGTTCACACACTATTCATGCACATTGAGTCACGTCTTGTGTATTTGAATAACGCCTGCAGCCTGCTACTTCTTTTCTGAAATTGGTTTGGGTTTGTTCCTACGCTATGGTGTTCCCACATGCAAAGGGAACTCTCTCCTAAACAATGTGAGGAAGGAGCCAAAGGTGGCTAAAACTTTTCTGAAAGGGTTGCTGAAGGCTTTACTCGTGTTTGAGACCCTGAATCCTCAGGGAAGCTGAAACCAATAGAGTGAAAGTGGATATTTGAAGGTGTGCCTTGATCCTCACATAATAGACACGGAGGCCTCTGTGCCCTAGGCTCCTAGCTAGCGTTAATTCTGATATATATATATATATATATATATATATATATAGGTAGTGTTCTTTTTAATCTCTGACTTAACCATTGGAGTCGCGTGCTTGGAGCCATGTGGCTGCGGCTACCTTTACAGTGTTTTTCTCTTCTTATTGCAGGTCCTAGAAGAACTGGTTCATGACAGTTTGGATGCTCAGTTAATTCTATCAATATATTTTACAACAACCGTTATTCCATTATGTAAAGTGAACTATATAGATTGCATGATGTTATTGTACTTTATCAGAAATTATATTTTTTAAAACATTATTTTTATAATTTTTTTAAGTGTCCTTTTAGATTTCTCTCAGCATCTTTTTATAGAGTTAAATATTATAAGATTAACTTTTTTCACCAGAGCTTTTTGCAGTCTTCTCCGCAAATGTTCAAATCATCTTAACCAATTTTCTATCATCTTTTCCTCAATAAGTGTTATTCCAATATCTCT
This sequence comes from Bauhinia variegata, assembly GCA_022379115.2. Taxonomy (NCBI): domain Eukaryota; kingdom Viridiplantae; phylum Streptophyta; class Magnoliopsida; order Fabales; family Fabaceae; genus Bauhinia; species Bauhinia variegata. The sequence goes on along the minus strand of CM039428.1, from coordinate 16,436,544 downwards.
TCTTATGAAATCATTTCCTATCCTATTATTTCTTGTTCGGCTACGTATTCATCTTAACATTCTCATTTGTACTACTCTTACTTTGTGCTCTTGTTGTCTTTTTAAAGCCCAGCATTCAATTTGATAAAGCATAGTTGATCCAATGGCAATATGATCAAACTTCACTTCTAAGTTTGATAAATATTTTATGGTTACAAATAACTCAAAACCTTTCTCCATTTTAACCATCTAGTTTGTATTTTATGTGTAACATACTCATCAATTTCCACTTTGTAAAATTGAAATACTTGAACTTAGAAACTCGTAGTATAATATGTTATCTAATTTTTACTTTGTGGGAGAAAATTTAACTCCCTCTCTCCGAGGCATTATCTTTAGTTTGAATTGAATAGGAGATTATGATTGAAAAAGATGTTTTTTTTTTTTTTATTTAATAAAATTTTTTGACCATAGATAATTTCATTCAAGATGTCGCCTTTGTGTAGAGCATCCTGCTAGGCCCACTTCAATGCCAAATGACTAGCTTGTTCTTAAATGAGATTCCTCCGAATTACAAGCTTGTCCTTGATGATTCTTCTATAAATATCCAATCATTCATTCAAGTATGCATCTGGGGACTTTGGACTATTACTGCTATTATACTGATCTAGATATGGGAACGACTCATTAAATCGTCCCATTCTAATATGTCTTTTTCCTCTCTTGACTTTTTGTAGGTTGTATACTCGAACTCGGTTCTCAATTTGATAGCAACAAGACATCTCACTTAGTTGCAATAACTGTAAATCAATCCAGTAGGACTCGTGGATACAAAGATGAGAGAGACACATCAATCAATTATCGGTATAGCAAGTACTTGAATTTCAAAATTTCAAGTGGTCAAAGCTAACTACTGAGATACAAATTCTAATTGTTCTTAGTAATTTGTTATAGGGTTACTGTCGGTTTGAACCTTAAATACAGTGATATAAGATTCCTTGTAAACCTAATACAGTCTCCTTTATGTAAGCATATACAGTCAATGATTAATTGATTTTGGATTTCTTCCAAACCATTGTTTACATATCAAGAACACTGCTTGGCAAGTAGGCAAACTAATTACTATAATGATGAATTAAACTACTCAAGCACCTCAATGGCCTTGTGGATAGTAGTGTAGGAGGATCTCAAATTTTTCTTTGCTTTACGAAGCATCTACAAGATAAAAACAGCCATGTAAATTAATCATGATTTAACCATTTGATACTTATTCTATCTACATAGCTGATCTTATTTAGTGGGACAAGACTTGTTATTATTGTTGTTATTAACCATTTGGTACTCAGATGAGAAATTAAAATTGCCATTTCCACCAGGAAAGAAAAGGTGAAGCTCCTCCCTCTGTAACACATAACTGAAGGGGGAGATCAGCTCAATTTTCTTAGCCTTTGGACAGCCTGAGTGCAAGAAATTGTGAATTTAGAATATAATTATATATACTATATTAGAAATACACAGATATGAAATCTGATCTAACTCGCATGCGATATACAAGCTCTGCTGATCATGGACTAGAATGTATTGTGCATGTGCAACAAGCACCTCAAGAATAATTTAATTTCCAGGGTCGAAGCCCCCAAAGAGAAATTCATAATGAATATTCACCTGAAGGTAGGGGAGCAAGAGAATAGTCCCCTACCAATGAAAAAGAAACCCAGTAACTTCTACTATTTAACTTCATACACGGAGAACATTGTCATTCTATTCTGCATGTCAGATATAAAATAGCAGAATTTACTTAAGACTGAATCGATTTTTGACATGTTATTAGAGTTACTTTGACCTCTTGGTCAAAATGGTATGAATAGGTCTATGTTATTTCACATTTTAAGTTTACAGAGTTTTTGTGTTCGGGCATATTAGATATAATATAATATTATTCTTGAATTTTCTCTTAAAAAATAAAACTAAAAATTATTTCGATTGTATCATTATGCTATACATTTAAAATAATTTATTTGAAGAGCAGCTTTAACAGTGCTGGATTCTGAAAATATAGGAATGAAAATATAGGAATTAAAACTGTACTATTTTGATGAATATATATATTTGTAGACTAATCTTAAGTCAACTAATTTTCATTCTAGATGTAGTTACAACAATCAAAATTTACATTCCAAAGATAGTAAGAAGCAAAAAATAAAGAGATTTTTTTTTTTAAAATTTGGATTTAAGTGGAAATCATTAAAGCAAACGTGGAAATCTAAAAAGCAATAAGTACAGATTTGTTTTTGACCTACAAGTATCCTTACCAAACATCACAGGTAAGATTAATTTTATTTAGAAAATGATATCTATAATATTGTAGAGGTGTCTACACGAATTTCTAGCACTATTATAGAAGCCCCTTGACTGTTTAGTTTAATTTGCTTACTAGTCACCTTACCAAAAAAACAAATGTGTAGAAAGTAGTGCTGCAAAATTGCATTAGCGCTGATTATGCAACATCTTTGCCCCCGAATACTTGTAGCAAGTAGCATAATTTCAATAACATGTGTGCTCTAAGGTTGTGTTAATAACTTATTCAATTCAAAAGCTTAAATTATTAAGTCGGTGATAACTCATAAATAATTTTATGTTATATGGATTAATATTGCACCACTATACTTAAGTGTGCAAAATATCTTTCTATTATCTGAAACAAGGAATATTTTTTGCGATATATTTGAAATAAGAATTACGTGTGGTTCTTGCGGCACATGCTGCATTATTTTCTTTGTGCACAGCTTAGCTTATAATGGGTGACGAAGAATACATATAGATTGTTTCTGGAATAAACATTTCCAGAATCACAGATGAAAACATCAGGAATAATACAAAAAGGAAAATGATCGAATATCATAAAGAGGTGAAGTTCGATCATTTCCAAAAAGTAAGCACACAAAACAAGATGCTGCCATGCACTTGTCGCAAAATCAACAACTAGAAATGGCACGATGATGAATCCACCAGAAAGTTAAGACCGAACAATGCAAACACTGATCACATGACCAATCAAAGAAATTGGAGAAATCTTGAGTGATTTAATTAAATAAAGATCTTGAAATATATCAATTACTGCATAGCTTTTTAATCCTTTTGCAACAATTCAGAATCTCCTTTGAAATACCAAACAATTTATAGTTAACTAATACTAAGAGCCTGCTTGGTGTTTTTTTTTTTTCCTACTAAAAATGGTTTTGGTAGAAGAAAAATAGTACTTTTATGTAATTTAGATTAGCTTTCGAAAAAGAACGCAGAAGTACAACCAAAAGCCATAATATTTGCTCTTTTCAAAATATGTGGGGAAAAAAGAAGTTTTTGAATAAACAGAATCAGAATTGAGTTAATATTCATAAAAATAAACACCTTTAAAAGTTTTAAAAAATTATTTTTAATTTGTGTGTTTCAAAAAATACCATTTTTATATGAACAAAATTCAGTCCAAACATGCTCTAAAATAATTTTTAAGATTTATGTGTTTTATGTTCAAATTCAAACTAGAAGCTAACACAAAAACAAAGATACCATCCATGCGCACCCCTCTCCACTTTAAAGGATCTAATTCTATTTCTTATTAATGGTTAGAAAATGCAATCTTATCACACATTAATGAGCGAATCAAACCCTATACACGCATTCACACACACAAACACTAGAAAATACTACTTTGTTGGTCATCAGAATATGTCGTTCATGCATATATAGGCATTCTGACTTGGAGTTGTAGGTGTGTGGATGGGATATGAATGGGAAAGGCCTTTAGTATCCCTCAGAGGCTTCCGCTACTCCATGTTATCAACTCATGTTTAGAAACATGGAGAAGGGGAAGCACTGTGGGATCCACTGAAGGCTTTGTTCTTGTCTTTGCTTGTGTCATAGACTCAAATGTTCAATTAATTGCTTATGCAATTAACTAATCTGGGTAATCAAGCAAGTTACTGAGTATGACATAGAGAGAGGTAAGGCTTAAATATTTGAGCTTTGTTATTAGGATTTTAATTTAGAAAATTACTCAGTTTTCTTCCCTTTGTATCCCCAATCACCAAACATATGATAAAGGTGTACCCTGTGTGTTTTTAAAATTTGTAGCTAATTAGGAGAAAATGTTTATAATATATCTGGGTGATTGATTTTGTTCTTTTTTTTTTCAGGTGAGTGACCATTTTTGTTAAATTCTTCCCCTCATTTGGTTTAAGGAAGGAATTCTTATTTATATATAAAAAAAGAAATCATTTATTATTTTTTTAGTGTGAAAAACCATTTCTTATTTTTAATTTCAGAAGTAGGATTCTACTTTTTTCAATTTTAATTTTGGAAGAAAAATGTTCTCTTCTAGATAAAGGTTGTTCTCTATTTTCATTTGTGATGACATTGATTGAGATAGCTCTTTAATCACATGATATTTTCTGCAATTCACATTCACCAACACTCACTTCCATTCCTCTTTGATGCAGAATGGAGGAATAATTAGTAATTAGGGGTTTTGCTCCATCGATTTATTCCATTTCCCCATAAACTCTATGCGTTTTGCTCATCTCATTCATGAGTTGCATGCCAATATTCAATCTAAACTTGCATTATGTACTGATGATCATAAGCTTGCTGCTAATGTGCATGGTAGGAGTCAGAGTTTTAATGTTGATACCTATATCGTAGTCAGATTCCACCTGAAGAGTACCCTAGCTAGAAACTCTTTTCATAAATTGCATGTTAAAGCCACTAATATATTTCATATTTTGTAGAAGCTTGGGACTGATGCATACTTACTTAATTTGCCTTTCGATACATTAGCCATGTTTTGAATTTGGAGGAATTGTTTCCTTATCGAGATACTTTTGAGTCGTCTTTATTGTCTCTACAGGTCTCCTTCCCCTTCAGGTACCTCCCGTTTTGACAGCTCGACAACAGTCCCCTGCTCAGATCTATGCTAAGCTTGATGATGAGTTTGTTGGCTATTTTACCCTCTTTCGTTGCTATTTTGTAAAGTGGAAGAATCGCCCATCGTCTATTGTCTTCCCTGCTCAGATCTATGTTTATGTAATTATACACCCTATTTTTTTTTTTTTTTTGGGCTGTCGTTGCCTAGATATCTTTACTGTTAATAGGGCCTTTTAATGATTATTTAATTGAAACCCTTGTTTATTTCCTTATATTCTTTGTTTCTCTTGCCGTTTGACGTCACTAGTTTTTTCTTATCCAATTCTTAATAGTTGACAACCAAAAAAGTTAATCAACAGTTAACTAGGCTAAAATATTCTATATATTCTTAGAGTTAAAATTCCATCTCCCGCATGTCTTATGTGCTCTCTCTTTGTTAGTTGAAACGGCCATAAACCAACTGTATCAAACTACTTTAAACTGCTCTTAACCTCAAACCATCAACATAATGTTGGCTTATGATTTTGTGAAACCACAAAGGTCAGTTCGATGCATGTTTAGGTCAAATAATACCAAATCAAAACCGACTTACACCTCTACCCTAACCCCCACTCCAATTGCCTCACTTTCTTGCTTCTTGGAGGTCGTTCTCGTCCTAGCTCATGGCCTGGCAGAAACATCAATTATAATTATCGTCTTGAATGAGCACAAGATCGGTCATTAAACATGTAAGGAACAATTCACAATTTAGTGGTTCAATAGGGTGAGGTTGGTTTTTGTTTTTAAAGAAAATTATATATTTTTTACAAAAAACATAAAAATATCAAAATGTATATACATCTCTAATAAATTATTGGGAATATAACTGCTTAAAACTTGAAAGGAAGAGTTTTGTTATTCTTGTAATTTTATTCAGATTGAATCAGATTAGTTGTGAGTTAAAGGATATAATAATAAATTTGTGTTTTACAAACATTGGTAGTCAAAACAAAACAAAAAAGTTTCTAATAAATTATAAAATATCAAAAAAAATTTAAATAAAATGCATAATAACTAAAATAATTCAATAAATTTAAGAGAATGAAAAATGATATAACAAGTCAAACATAACATAAAACATCATTAATTTTTAAAAAGTGTATGATTTTTTTTGTTTTAATTTATTAGATTCTTTCTAAAGTATTTTAGTTTTTTATCAGAAAAATATAAAAATGAAAATAGAAAATTAAAAAAGAGAAAGAAAACCGGTTCTACTCGTTGAATCATGATCGGTTCAACCAGTTCAAGACCCGTTCATGACCCGCTTTTTAATCATCTGTTTTCGTATGTTGGTTGGACAGATTTAAGGATTGGTTGACAGTTTGACAGGTCAAACCAGCTGGTCCAATCTAGTTCTTGAACATTGGAAGACAGCATTGTAGAAGATGATTCCCCAAATGGTTTACAAGTTGGTAAATTGCTTGAGGTGTAGAAAGTCTGTAACTACATGTTAGAAGGCCTGAAAAGGTGAAAACATTCTTCACTAAACACCAAGTATATATAAAGGGACACTAGATATGTTGGTAAATATTCTTTTGGCCTGAACTGCCATTATATGAGATTGAGAATGGATCATTATCTAATGTTTACGGAATCAAAGGCTTTAGCAAAGAGCATGTCAATCTGGATACCATTCTCTTAGCTTTCTCAAAATTCACAAAAAGAATAATATCTTCTTTGCACGACTCTCTCCTCATGGTTAACTAATGGTCAATTATATAAGATGTGGCAGTTGGTAACAAAGAGCCACAAAGAATATGTACGTTGAAGAAAATATAAGAGTTATTAATCAATGTCCAAAATGTAACATCACCTTTTGCCATGTACAATACATGCAAATCTAAGCCAATAACTGCGTGGATTCTAAGGTCAAGGGAATATGGAGTTATAGAAAATGATTAATTACTAATTTCATAAAATTTGAGAACATTTAACTATATAGATATATATGCAGACATGTAATTACTTAGTAACATCTCCTGATTTGATTTTAATTTGGTAGAAATGAAGATTTGGATATTTAGACATAAAAAAGAATATTTAAAGACATAAACTTGCTGCATGATGTGAATTATGCACCATTGGAACTACATGCTAGATATTCTTTGGGTCTAAACTTAATTTTATTAATATCTAATATTGAGAATGAAACATTACCTAATTTTCCACGAGGGAATCAAAGCCTTGGGGGGGGGGGGGTGTAATGTAAGGTTAAACTGGATACCATTCTTTAAGCTTTCCCAAAAGTCTTTCATAAAATGTTATAATTTTGTGCCTCCTTGTCCTATGGTTTACAAATGGTCAGCTATCCTACTATGAGAAGTGGCGATCAGCAACAAATAGTTGGGTGTCAATTCATTCTAAAAACTTCGGAATTTTTGGTGAATGTTTACTAATGTTTTTATATTTAAAAATACGTATCGTATAAGGCTATTATCACCAATGTGGTTACCACAATTGTAATTCTAGGTAGTGGTGGATGAACACATTAGTGTCGGGAAAGGTAATCTTTTTGTCCCTATAAAAAAAATTGGAAGCCAATATGCATATTCACAATATTTACTTTCGGCAAAAATATTTATGTTGTATTTTTCTTGCCCTCGCTAGTTAAAATTTCTGAATTTGTCATTGCTCATGAAACTTCAGATATCACTAAAGATTTAGAAGCTGCCCCCACATAGATCAAATCCCCACCACTCCTTTTATGTGAGTTTTGTCCCATTAAGTGTTTTTTAGTGTGTTAGGAATGTAAAAAAAATTTAAGAGGAAATCAAATTAAATCTTCTATATTTCATATAGTTGTTTTATCGCTTTCCTTCTGTGAAATTATTTATAGTTCATATTTTGCCCCCATTAGTTAGAATTTTTGGATTGATCAAATTTTCTGTTGTCACATACAATCGAAATACAAAGAATAAAACTCTAGTAAATATTATTGTTGTACCAATATGGTTTACAGTTGCTAACACTCTGTCTTGAGGAGATTCTCACTTCTCAGAAGCTAAAATAGGCATATATTCTATATATATTAGATAAATTCTAATGTTGCTATAATCAGACATGTGATAACAGTAGGCTTTCCTTATTTGCTTTCTTTTTTGGTTGTTTCGCAAAAGAAGATTCTGAACATTTGATCTCTTAGAAAAGCTCTTGAATACAAAAGGACGTGGTTTTGAGATATATTCTCTCACAATATACAAAAAGTTATGCATTATATTCCTCCTTTATCACCCTTTGATATGTGAAATATTATTCTTAATTAGAAAATTAACCTAACAAGTACGGGAGCATATTGTCTGCATTTTTGCCTTTGGCTTGCTTGGAGGATAGTGTAAATTATGCATCATTGGAACTACCATATATTCGAAAATAATAAAGGAAATACTACCAATCTATATCAAGGGAATCAAAGCTTGTGGACTTCATTGCTTTTACTTTCCTCCCCTTATATATACCTCTTCATTTTTCTAATAGAATTCATTACTCATGCAAGAGATGAATAATCAATTTTTTATTTTTTATTCTTTTATTATGGGTGGACACAGACGAGAAGGGATATAATTTTATTAATTGGTTTCAGCCTTAACCCGAAAGACACTTTGTCTCTTTCTCTTCCCATCTCTCGGCTGTATGAGAATTAACAAGACGGGATAAGCTGTTCTGACCATAATTTTTCCAAAGTCACAAATTTGCCTTAAAAAAGTGGATTATGTATTGTTCTGTGAGGTTTGTCATCTAATTTCAAGCTGCAATTGTGCTTGCTTTATGTGACATTGATCTTGGGGCAATCCTTTGTTGCACTTGCAGATGAAATATAACACATTAAAAAAAAAAAGAAAAAAGAAGAGAAAGTTATACAATAGTTTTTAGTCAGTTTATCATATTTACAAAAGATCGAGAAAATTAAATTGAGCTCTATACATAAAGGCGAAATAGTAGATGTTTTAACGTGGATAACAGAGATAATATATAGCAGCATAATCGCACTAGCTGGCTCAACCATGAGACTTGGCTAAATTGGCTACACAACCTTCAATTTCAGAATTAGGGCTTAAATTTTACAATTTTCTTTAACGAAACATATCATTTTTCTTAACCAAAAATAAGTTTCAGAAACTCATCTAGCTAGTTGTTGATCATTTGGGTATGACACATAAAGTCGACGACTACATTAGTGATTAATTTCTTTATGGACCAACAGTGATTAATTTGCTGGCTTTCATTGATAAAAACATGGGAAGGTTGACCATAATTACATGGCTAATGTTAGGACTCAACTCTAGGGCAAGGATATATGTAAGATAATGCATGAAGTAAAAAATATAATCTCATTAACCCTTTTTTGTTTCTTTGTTTCTGAACAATCAAAGGTCCCCACTTCCAAGCTAGATCCATGATTAGTGGGTGCATTTCAATAATTTCTGCAGTATGTAGCGGGAATAAGGACTTTAAGGAGAAGTATTTTCACAACAATAGTACTTCAAAATTGTTCTCTCAAAATAAATCTCCATAAAAAGTCTCACAATATATATATATATATATATATATATATTCACAATAAATAGCATCTTCAATTCATACCCCAAAAAAAAAAGAAAAAAGAAAACATTTTTAATTATTTGCAGACTCAAAAATACATCAGATTTGATAGAGTTGATCAATGATGATGTGTAATGTAAAGTTTGCCCTAAGAGTCCAAAAATGAATTCCCTAATTAAACTTAATAGCTTGAGCTGATTCAATTATAACTCTGATTTAATCTGTCCCTCTCCAATATAGTTGCTTCTGTTCATTTCTAATCGTTAATTTTGCTAAATAATATAAGATAAACAGGGGAATGATCCTGCTTAGTAATGTCGAAAAAGAAATAAAATTAAATACATGCATAGTAATAACTATTATTTTCTGCATGCTACTGAGAATGACCGAGAAGAGAGAATATATAATACCGTATCAATTTGCAAGGAAGAATATTTAAAAGAAATGAAGTTTGGCCACGGGAGAAAGTCAAAAGCAACCACAATTTGGCACTCCCTATCCAAGCACTAGCAAGACCATGAAAGAATATTTATAATACATGCATTACAATTATTCTTGATCGTCAAAGAGAATTTTCGTAGGTGCAATTAACTAAATCCAATTGACACAAAAAAATAAATTCAAGTGGGTGTCATCAGAATCTATAATCCATGTATATAAAAGGATAAGGGTAATGGGCTTGTTTAAGCAGTTGGTTAGACAAACAGATTTAATTTATGGAGCCTATCAGCCTATGCATGAGTTTTCAAAGGGAAGAAGCCTTTAGTAACCCTCAAAGGCTTCCACTACTCCATGTTATGATCGGATTAATACCTGAAATTAACATGCAGAAGTGGAGGTCAAGGGGGTTGCACTGAAGGAATTCTTCTTGTCTTTAGCTCAATTGCTCATTCAATTCATTTGGTGATAAAGTGAGTAGAACCCACAAATAGTTTCACACTTCTAATTATTCTGTCTTTTGTTTCTGAATTGCAGAATTGGTAAGCAAATGGGGTAAGTGAGGATAGATCCTGAGCTGAGCTAATTCAATTGCTCTAATAATTTGGTTGTGAGCTATGGCTATGACATTTAACTTACAAATCTTGTCTACTCCATCATCTATTTCTTTTAACAATTTTATAGATGTTACCTTTAATTGATTTCTTAGTACAAATAGATTTGAAGAGGACAGAATAGTCCTTAATATTATTATTGTTGCACCAATATGGTTTACAGTTGCTTACAGTCTGTCTTAAAGAGATTGCCACTTTTCAGAAGCTAAATAGGCATATATGCTTCACTATATATATTATATTGATTCTAATATTGATATAATTAGACATGTGACTAACAAAAGGCTTTCCTTATTTGCTTTTATTTTAGTTGTTTCGCAAAAGAAGATTCTGAACATTTGATCTCTTAGAAAAGCTCTTGACTACAGAAGGACGTGGTTTGGAGATCTATTCTCTCACAATATAGAAAAAGTTATACATTATATTCGTCCTTAATCACCCTTTGATATGTGAAATATTATTATTAATGAGCACATTAACCATACAAGTTTAGAAACATTGGCTGCGTTGTTGGCCTTTGGCTTGCTTGGACGACAATGTGAATTATGCACCATTGGAACAACCATATATTCGTAAAAATAAAGGAAATATAATCTATATCCAGGGAATCAAAGCTTGTGGACTTCAAAAGATGAATAATCAATTTTGATTTTCCTATACTTATATTAGGAGTGGGCATGAGTCGAAAAAGAACAGGATTTTATTTATCTCAATCTTATTTTAAAAGACACTGCCTCATTCTAGTCAATTTTCAATTATACAAGGACAGACCAGCACATGACAAGCTGTCCTGGCCATAATTTTTTTTTGAAATCACAATTGCTTCATGCGACATTCATCTTCGGGCTAATCCTTTGCTGCACTTGTAGATGAAATATAACAAAGAAAAAGCAAAGAACTAAACGTAAACATAATTTTTTGTCAGTTTGTCATATTTACAATATACCAAGAGAAAAACTAAATTGAGCTCAATACACAAGCGAAATATTAGAGCTTTTAACGTGGATAGCACAGATAACGGCAGCACAATTAATAGCACAGATAATGGCAGCACAATTAATCACACCAGCAGGCTCAGCCATGAGACTTGACTAAAATGGCTACACAACCTTCAATTTCTGAAAATTAAGGCATAAATTTTAGATTTTTCTATAAAGAAACATATGATTGTTCTCAATCCAACAAATAAGTTTCAGAAACTAATCTAGCTAGTTTTTCATCATTTGGGTATGATACGTAAATTCAACTTCTACATTATATTCTAGAGTGATTAATTTTATCCATGACAAACAGTGATTAATTGCTGGCTTTCATTTATAAAATCTCATTAACCCCTTTTTGTTTCTTAGTTTGTGAACAATTAAAGATCCCCACTTCCAAGCTGGATCCATAATTGGTGGGTTTCAAGAATTTCTACAGAACAATGGCTTTAAAGAAAAAGTATTTTCGCAATAATAGCACTTCAAAATTGTTCTCTCAAAGTAAATCCCTATAAAAAGTCTTAATTGTATATTTTTCACAAAATTATAGCATTTTTATTTATATGATGGCACAAAAATACATTTGATTTGGTAGCCACGGTTGATCAAGAAATGAAATTTGTGAATGTAATATATAGTTTTCCCTAGGAGTCGAAAAATGAATTCTCTGGTACTTAAACTAAATTAGCTTGAGCCTTGAGCTGATTCAATTAGAACTCTGATTTAATCAATCGCTCTCCATTAGAGTTGCTGCTGTTCATTTATAATCCTTATTTTTGCTAAATAATTTATGATAAATAGGGGAACAATCCTGCTTATGCTTAGCAATGTCGAAAAAGAAACAACATTGTATACATGCTTAGCAATAATGATTATTTTCTGCGTGCGGTTGGGAATTACTGAGAAGAGATAATATATAGTACCATATCCAATCACGATGAAGAATATTATAAAGAAATGAAGTTTGGCCACAGGAAAAAGTCAAAAGCAAGCACAATTTGGCTTCATGTGTGCACTCCTCATCCAATAATATTTAGCTGATTTGTATTCGTGATACGTGCATTACAATTATTCGTGATCGACAAAGAGAATTTTCGTAGGTGCAACTAATTAAACACAATAATACAAAAATAAATAAATAAATTCAAGTGGGACATCAGAATCTATAATCCATGATGAATATATAGGACAAGGGTACGTAGCTTGTTTAAGTAGTTGGCAAGGGAAAGAGATTTGCTTTATTGAGCCTATCTGCCTATGGATGAGTTTTGAACAGGAAGAAGCCTTTAGTAACCCTCAAAGGCTTCCACTATTCCATGTTATGATCGGATTAATACCTGAAATTAACATGCAGAAGTGGAAGTCAAGAGGGTTGCACTGAATGCTTTCTTCTTGTGTTTAGCTCAATTGCTCATTCAATCCATTTGGTAAGCCAGTGATTAGAACCCACAAATATGTTTCACACTCCTAATTATTCTGCCTTTTGTTTCTGAATTGCAGAATTGGTAAGCAAAATGGTGGTTGTGACCTACGGCAATGACATTTAACTAACAAATCCTGTCTACTCCATCATCTATTTCTTCTATCAATTTAATTTATAGATGTTTACCATTGATTGCTTAGTACAAATAGATCTGAAGAGGACAGAATAGTTCTTAATATCTTATGGAGTATTTATTTTGGTTCCTCACACCTAAATCATAGTCAATTTTATCCTTGAAACTCTAGACTTATTAATTTAGTCTCATACTTGAAAATCCTTATATATTTTATTCCTATAGCATTTTTCAACGTTTTTAACCGCCACTAAATTCATAAATAATTATCAGTTTTGATAAGTTTGAGGGACAACATTCATATGTTTGAAATGTAAATTAAGGAAATTATTAAGTATTGAAGTATAAAGACTAAAATAATAAATTTAAAGTATCAGGGATAAAATTAATATAGGTCTCAAGTATTGAGGAATCAAAATAAGGTTTCCCTTTATCTTTTTCTGTTTGGCCAAAGCAAATTATTCACTACTTTGAAACTTTTTATATGCATTTACATCTCTTATGGAAAACAGAAAGAAAATTAGAAGTTGAACAAGGATAATATTAAGAAATAAACTACGTACAACTAGCAAGCAAGGCAGAGCAGCAGTGATGGCATGGAGGATGAACTTGTTCCTATACATGCAAATCCTTTAGCTGCAGTGCTGCAAACCATTGCAAGCTTGTAGAAATGTTTACATTTTATTTGATAAAATCGCACAAACTTCTATGTAACAACTCAAACGGAGTACACAGTGCATATGATTAATATTCTCTGAATTTAGTTACTGGACTAGTTAAAGTTTTTATTTTTGGATGATATCTTAACCCTTTGGTTATGAGACTAATCCACAGGAATAATATCAAACTAGCGAAAATGCTATTCATTCGAAAGGGTATAACATAGAATCAAGGAGGAGTCGTAAAAGAGCAATTGAGACACTTCATTTCAATTCACATAACTCTCACACTTCTCAATGAAACTTGATCCACTTAATTGTAATATTACGGGTATCTAATTGATATTAGCCAAATTTAATCATTTTAATATGGAAGCAATTTTATAGCAGAATTTTTTTTTTTTTAGTGACTTTGGGTTTCCAAACAAAAAAGGAATTTATAGAATTCTTGGTAACTTCTTTTTAGGTAAGCAATTGTAACAATGATTGCTCACCCTGCTAAACTCTGTCAAGTGTCAAATGTTCTGGTATGTTGAGCTCTAATTTACTGCACAATATTGCAGCTATTGAAGAAGGAAACGGACAAGGTTGTTTATAATATTGAAATATCATATCCATACAAAAATTTAGGTCTTTGTTTAAAGCAAATTTCTAATTAAAGTATTTTAAATGAATGGTGAACTGTTTTTTTTTTTTTTTTTTTCTAAAAAGCAGTGTCTCTAATATTTGAAGCACAATTCGAAGTTAAAAAGAGAAGGTCTTCTTCAAAAGTAACAAGACAGCATGGATAAAAATGGCACCATAACATTTGCAGCAATTCTCTTAGCAATAGTGTTTATCAAACTTCTTCCCACTTACTTTCTCAACTTGAAAAGATTAAGAAACGTGATATATGCTATACCAAATGCGAGAATGATATCAGTGAAACAATTGGATTTCCATGGGGGAAGACAGAACAAAAGAAGGGGGCTACTTCAGAGAAAGTCAGGTTATGGTTAAAACATTTATTTGGATGTTTAGATGAGTGCCATAGCAAACCATTCTGACTTGAAAGTGGGGCAAACCTCTAAGTTTCTTATTTTTTTTTAAAAATATTTAACTGTTTTATTATGTGAATTATTATATATATAGAAGGTTTGCTCAAAAGGAATTATAAAAATTAGAATGGTGCAAGATGACACTATTGTACCTAATTCCGTGATGGTACAGTACACATTTGCTTACCAACTGGGTTAAGGCAACTTGTAACGTTTCAAAGAGTCACAACAGGAAAATATTCTTCACTATAGTCTATAAATCTAGTTTAGTTATATTCAGCTATGTGGTTAATATAGCACTTATTCCTTGTTTTATTTGTCACAAATGACGATTCTGAGCATTTAATCTCTTAAATAGGCTGTTGAGTTTAGAAGGACGTGGTTTGAAGATATATTCTCTAAACATACAAAAACTAATGGATCATATTTCTTGATTATGTTGAATAATAATATAAAAATAGTCATCTTCTTCAAATAATTTAAGTTTTTAGGTTAGGTTAATTATTCACGTAGTATCAAAATTTTCATGATCTTAGGATCAGAGAAGCAAATCTCCTATTACCACTTTCTCAGTTAAATTGTAATCAATTATAATTTCAACATACAATAAAAGGTGGGCTTATTTTGATTTCCCCTAAGTTTTTAAGTTAAATTAGTTTTTAATAGATGAAAAAAAGTAAAAACACATGATCACAATCACATGAAGGTGGTTACATAGGAAAGCACGTGACTGTCACGTGTCTGTTTGGTACACCAAGCAAATCTCTTTGTTCCGTTCTCCACTAACTGATTGAAGCTTAACAGTGATGCCACAACCACTTAGGGAATATGGGCCTCACTATAGTAAATAAGGGTGAACTTTGGAATATCAGTCGGGGCCATCCCTAACAGTTAGCCTTAATGTTCATAATTTCATTATTGAATCAGGTTCACCTTTTGCTGTCATCTTGTTGCAACAGCAATGTTTACTGAAGACTCATCTTTGAAAAATGTATGCAGGTTACTGAGCTGTTGATTGTTTAGCTAAGGGAGGTACTATTATTAGAGAAGACCCAGTTATCTTTCATTATGTACCAGACTATGGTCTATTTCAGTTTATGTAGACGCTGAGGAGAACTTTGTTTCCCAGATTTTGTGCTGCTCAATATATAGTTTCTTTGCAAATTCCAGTTCTATCCAAGAAAAAGTATAATTCTTAATGAGCATATATATGGGGTGTAAGGTAATAGTAATTACGACAAGCAGTAGCTGCAAAATTAGCCATTGGCTTCCTCAGAAGACATGTTTTTTTTTTTTTTTTGGGTCATAGAGAGTAAGGTATTTCACATGTTTTAACGCGGCCATAGAAGAATTCGCGAATCTGAGATAAGAAAACTAACAACACTATTATTAAGGTGTAATAACTATTAAGTCAAGCATTACTCTTTCTCTTTCTCGGGAGACAAATTGAGTTATGCATCATCAGAACTGCCATACGTTCGTGTGAACACTAAATGAGATGCCATATATTATTCAAGGAGCAAAGGAATCAAAGCCTATGGAAAGCAGAATGTCAAAGTTGATGCCATTTGTTGACACCCAAATCTTTTCTGGGCAATGATAATCTTAATATGCACTTCATGGCATTTTTATATACTCTATTATCTTAATCAGTGATCTTCCTTTATTTTTTATACTTACATAAAGTAAGGTCATAGGCTATGATTTCTCTGATAATTGTGACCAATCCTTTATAGAACAGGCCTCTCGCAGAAGCCTAATTTATACATTTAAAAAGGCTCAAAAATTAAATACAGTACTATATAGAATGTTAGCATTACCCTTGTACAACATGTCATAGGTTTTAACGAAAAACTTATAATGATGCTTATAAATTACATATAAAAAAAAAAAAATTACTTACAGTGATATTCACAATACTTCTACTGAAAATATTGATAATATGCAATGGGGGGGGGGGGGGGTGCTTCCAAATTTCATGGGGCAAGAAAAAAATCTTTACATTTACTAATTAAAAAAAATTAATTTTTACCTTGTCCAACACTGATATATGTACAGCTACACTACATGTAGATTACTCACTTACCCTTAATTCATATGAAGTTCTCTGTCTAGGTTCATGTACACGTTTAAAGTTATATGTTATTAAGCCTATCTTCAATAATGCAACTTTTGTTAGGTTGCATATACTTATTTTAATTATTTTTTAGTAGGCCACACAAATGTATATTTCAATTTTTATCTCAGAACCCACGTTTTCGAGTCCTCATATAGATATTATAAACCTAAATTTGACAAACTGCACGAATCATCGGTTCTATACCAGTGCTGTTAGAATCATTATCTACTTGCCTAATTTTCCAGATTCGGTTCTCCATTATTCTAAAAAGGACTTTGTTATTTGTTTTTATGATAAAGGAAATTAATCACTTTAGAATAATATAATGTAGTGGTTGACTTTATTATATGTCACATAAATTGATTTACAACTAGTGTAGATGAATTACTTTTTGGTTTTTACATTGTGATTATATAATCTAAGATTGTTTGAGATTAGAGTTCAGAAAGAGGCCTATATATATATATATATATATATATATATATATATATATATATATATATAATATTCCAATTATTATTTACGACAAATGGCATTAACTTTACCGTTCTTCATTCTAGTGGCTTTGATTCCCAATATTACTATGAATATTTGGTACTTCCAATGGCGCATTAAGTCACATGACTTATATATTGTCCTCCTAGTGAGCCATGGTCAATTTTGCAGCCAATGCTAGTAGATATGTTTAGAAAATACAAGGCATTATACTTCACATGTCAAATGGTGGATAAGGATTTTTTTTTGGTTATAGATAGAATGGAGATGCTAAACTTTTTAAAATTATTTCAAATGTATAGCTTCAAACTCAGAAAAATGAAAAAGCTAGTGTTTTTATTATAGAGGGTCGCTACTGTGATAGATCTGCTCCTATGTGGTTAAGGAATTTGATCTATTACTTTTTGTACATAGTGAGAGAATATATCTCCAAGCCACGTCCTTGCACCTATGAAAGTTCCCTTAGCCGATCATGAATAATTTGTAATGCATGTATGAGAATTACAAAACAGCTTAATATTCTTTCAAGGTCTATCTACTGATTAAATGGGGACTGCTCGGTGCCAAAATGTGGCTGCTTTTAAGATTATTGCTTTTGACTTCTTCCGATGGCCAAAACTTCATTTCTTTGTAGTATTCTTCATGTTAGATATGGTTTTATTTGAACCAATATGGCTACTTATGGTTAAATATAATATATTCTGTCTCCATTTGTAATTGCCAACTGTATACAGAAAATGATCATTATTACTAAGCATGCATAAAGTTCAGAGCTACCACTTTATGCACAATTTGGTTTTATTTGACATGTGGAGTATCAAACCCAACACATAAAGAATGAGAACTTTTATAACTCATAAAATTGGTTATTCCAACTAAAAATTAATGAATTGTGGCAGATTAGAGTCTGCCTTTAAAGTGTCTATATCAGGGCTCTTGGCCGATTGCTTAGACATGAGATATGAATGGAGAAAGCTTTCAGCACCCCTCAAAGGCTTCCAAAACCCCATGTTGTAATTCAAATAATGAACCAGAAATATGGAGCCGTGGAGGCCGTTAGGGTTCACTGAAAGTGGCGTAATTTCTCTTTTGTCTTTGATTATAAAATGTGGTATGCGTTAATCTTTCTTCTGTGAAAGGTTTGAGCCTCTGAAACTAGAGGGACAGTGAAGATTAGGGTTTATCTGAGGTCTGATTCCCTCTCAAATTCAAGGTTACTGTTATGCCTTTTGCTTTCAAGATGTATGAAAAGGGCTCTGGATGACTGGTACGGATAGTGCATACATTTGTTTTTTCTTTTTCTTTTTATTTGAATCATCTTAGAAAATCATTTAGAAAGGCAAATGGATGTATTGCTTTCTTGATTATGCAGCATCATCTTACTGTTCTACTATTCTTGTTGGCAATACCATCTGGATTATGAGCTGATTATAAAAATTAGGGTCTTTGTGAAGCCCTTATATCTAAACCCTTTCTAATATAGTCTACTTCTAAAAACGGAACTAGATAATTAGTTCATCATGTATGTTCTTATAATCTAAAATATATTATTTAATCATAATATAAAATCTTAATCACTAATGTATCGATTAATTAAAAAAAATTTGTCTCTCATGAATGTTAGTAAGATAGATATCTCAAGCACAGATTTCTATGGTAGGTTTTGCCTCTGATAAAATTCGTAACATTTCATTCAGAAGAGCAAATACGATGGAACTTCAACACAGTCATTACATGGAGTTATGTTGATTAACTTATTACTAGAAAGCATGCTTTAAACTAGTATTCACAAAAAAAAGATTTTATTCTACCAAAAACATAAAAAAAAGATTCAATTTATATTAGTATCTATGTCCTTTGTAACAACTTAATATTTGAAGAATTGGAAATTTCATATTACTACTTATCTAATTAGCGAAGTCCATAAATAAAAAGAGAGAAAGAGAGAAAGAGAGAAAATCTTATTGGGAAATGAAAGTTAATGGTTCAAAAATAGCTATTCCTTATCAAGTGTATGTGATGTTAGTATAAACTATATCTTTTCTTTTATGATTATGTGAAGATATGAAGGTTCAAATGTATCCTTAACTTAAGAAAAACTAATCAGATTCTCCAACATTAGACTACTCGTAATGGCTTAGAATATTTTTTCTAATGACAAATGAAAGAGCTTAATCAGAAAAGTTTAATGGCATCATATAATGTTCATTCAAATGAGAAAGCAAATGGCGTGGATTTTAAAAAACTTTTATGTAGCCATAATTTTACGAAATGTTCTCCATACATTTGTAACGAGAACGATAACTTCCTTCTAAAGAAAGAGTTAACATTATAGTTTAAGTCTTGGCATACATACATATAACGTCGTCGTCATCGCCATCCTGATCTAGAGTCCAATATCCTCAGATCACCCCATAAAATTAAATTATATTAACTGTAAGAAAGAAAACGTAGATTGATACAAACAACGAGAAGAAATGGTTTAAAAAAATGCTCTAATACTTTTATATTTCAAAATCAAATCTAATTCTTTAACTTATTTTTTTTTTAAAACAAAACACTGATCAACAAGCTTTTTAGGACCAAGTAGTGTGTAACTCATCAATTTAGAAAGTGGATAAGTATTCTCTTCATGAGGATTAGCAGTCTTCTTGAACATCAAGGTTCTAAAAGTATATTGCAACTCTGCACTAGTGATTCCTTGCGTGTGTTCATCAAATGATGCCTTTTGATGTGAAATTATGGCAGATATGATGACAAATCATCCCTTCTGCTATGTTACCATTAAAATAACCAGTAAAATCATGAAACTAGCTATAATATATATTGCTCTACCTTCTCTTAAAAATTCACTTATCAGGGTATCGGTTTGTTAAACAACTTGTACTAAAGGTCGTTCTAAGAAATTATGGATTTTAACTTTTATGGAAAAATAATTCTGATAGAACCTTGAAACTTTAAAAAAGCAATAGTTTTTTTTTTTTTTTTTTTTTTTTTTAAATTACTCTAAAACATCTAAAGGAAGAAATATTATATTCTTATTTAAGTGTGATTAGTACATACATCCCCCTCAAAGTTAATTAAGTAAACAATCTTATTTAGGAACAAATCTTGATGTATTTAGTAGAAAGTTAAGTCCCTCAAACATATTAACAAAAATTCTATATCTAATTATGTCTGAAAAAATATTTTGTTAAAAAAAAAATTACACTTACTTCAACTTAAAATGGATAAATCTTTGACTATTTGGTTAGTGATATCATTGGTGGATTAAAAAAAATAAGCCAACTTATCCAATTGGGGAAGTAAACCAGAAAGACAAAAGAAGAAGAAGAAGAAGAAGGAAAAACTATTCCTACTTACCCTTCAAGGTATAAATATAATAAAGTCTCGTTTATTTGTTACCATCAAAATATAAATGATTTAGACCTATTATTCATCACCCTTAAATATATATATATATATATATATATATATATATATATATATATATATATATGCGGTTCATACCTTTTTATTTAATCCAAAAGTCAGATCTTAATACTATATAAATTATAGAGAAGTTCTCCTGACTAAATAGTAGTACTCGAATTTTAGTAATAAATACAGAGAAAAATCGGTTTAATATAGTTGCCTAAGATATTCATCTTAATTAACATCTTTTAAGGGAAATTATTCCTATGCTTTCCCCACTTTTGAGCCAAAAAAGTAATGTAACGCCAAAAGGAATGTTTCCCTGCAATTTGCAAATATAAGATATATTAGAGGCTTTCAACAGGTTATTGGCCGTTGCCATTAATTTACTTAAAAGGACAAATCAATAATTTAAGTCATTTGACATTCTAAATTCCAACACAGTGATACTAGCATCCATCAAGGTCCTCTTATTAATAAAAGCATCAGACATTACTTTTGTGTTTTGTTTAAGCTTTTTGCGTCTTGACCCTTACATAGACGAATAAGTCATCTATAATTGATTAACAGCATATATTCTTGGAAGAATTTCACTTTTCTGCTTTCTCTGAAATTGTTTTTCTTTGCATGCATGTATTTCTTTCAGAGATAAAAGTACAGTACGAAAAATAGAAATATATTTTATGAGAAGAGCAAATTGTTGAATATAATATAAAAAATTTATTGAGTATTTTTTTAATAGTTTAAACTTTTTGAGATGAAATAAATTGTCACACAGAGCCAGAATTTGAGCGAGTGATTGGGATTAAAAAACAAATAATAAATTGTAATTAAAGGGAAGTCTGAGAAGTAAAATTACAAACTTGTAAGACCCTACCACCCTCAAGTCCCCTCCTTTCGCTTTTGAGCTAACTTATATTTATTTATTTAATTATCATTATTATTATTATTTCACTCAATTTTTTGATAAAATTTAATTCACCTTACATTTGAGTCTAAAATTTCTTAAAATTATGTTGTAAGTAGTGAATGTATTTATTCTTCTTTCTTTACTTTTCTTCTATATGTAATGAGATCATCTTCAACGACTGCCATGGCTTTAGTAGTAGGGATTCTTTAATTTTATTTCGTAATACCAATACATTGCCTTAATTTGCAATACGTATTGTTATTTATAATCCTATTCTCATAATCATTCAATCGTCATTATTGCCCCAATCAAATGGACTATTAGGGTTATCGTTAGAAGCCACAAGTTTTAAAAAAAATTTCCCAAGTGTTTCACTAACATTGTTTAACTGAGTAGTATAGAATGCATATCGTTGACACAGACACACATATACAAAAGAAACAAACAGAAGATAGGGGAAGGGGGAGAGAAGTAATGGCCAAAAAAGCTGTTAGAGGCAAATGCTTTACTTCGATGATGGTTGTGACCATTTTCATTGTAACTCATGAGTTTCCAAGGCATCTCTCTGAATTTTCCTTTGGCTTGCAATTTCCCTTCTCATCTAGCTCTTCCTCTCGTGCCAGTGAAAACCCTTATCCTCCTCATGGTTCAGGTATCACTGGTAATTATCACAGCTCTAAGAGGGCTCCAACTGCTCTAGAAGCAAGACATAAGGAGTGCAAACAGGAATGTGGAAGGGAATGTGCAAAGAGAGGACTTGAGGAAGGGTCAATTTGCATATATGTCTGCTTATGCTTTGTGCTTTGGGGCATGTATGAGAGGGCACTAAATGAATGGCATGAACTGTGTTACTTGGGGGATCTTTCTTTTGAATAATGCTATCCCCAGTCTAGTTAGCTTTATGTACTAGTGCAGACCAGCAAAAAATTAAGTAGTAGATGCAGTTTCTGAGCTCAGAATTTGCCAATTATTATTTATAGTAGTACAATGATCGTAGTTGCATGCAAATAGCATCTTTTCTTTCGAACAAAAGAGAAAGTATTATCAATATCTATACCTTTGTTTTAGTTTTAGCTTTGGATATGCAATAGATCATATTTTATGACCCAAAGCTTATGATTATTCAAGAAAATAAAATTTTAAAATTTCAACTAGTTATATGTAAATATGAGTTGAAGTTTTGCGTTAAAAGAATCAAAAAGTTATGAGAGATAGATAAATGCAGAAAACCCATTTGGATTTAGATCGTAGTGTTGAATCCACAATTATATTGTCACATAAGTTAATTCTTTTTTTTTTTTTTGTCATAAATAGATGAGAATACAAATTTTTTAATACTAATTCAAGTGTTTAAAGAGTTATAAACTACAAACTCTAAGAAAGATCTATCACAATCAAGAAATCCTAAAATCCTAATTTCACAAAGAAATCGCATAAATTTACCCAAATCCACATTTGAATCAATTATTTAATTTTAGATTTAAATAAAGTAATCAATAAAAATTTTCCATATAAAAAAGGAAGATAGGATATAGACAGAAGATATTATCTTGCTATAGAAAGCACGAGTATTTACTGAACCTTATTAGCTTTAATTAGTGTATTGGTATCCCATTTTCTCAAACTTTTCCTGGAAATTGTTGTTACCCCCTTCTCTTTCAAAAGTGAAAATAATGCCAACACCTTTCAAGACTGTCATTTGATAGAACAAAGTAGCCAAGGTTTTTGAGCTCACCGTAAAGCTCCCATCAACCAGAGGCCTAATATTTCCTCATTAGCTAATGATAGCAAATTAAGGTGCAAAAACTATGCCACAAATAGAAAGCAGATTCCACTTGAAGCTTGTAGTACTTGTAAAGAAGAACTATTTTTAAGGCCTTAATAGAAACTATTTTTAGCATAATTAATGAGCTCAGTTAATGAAAATGGAGTGTATTGTAAATTAAATTAAAAAAAAAATGTAAAGTCTAAATAACCCTCCTCAACTTTTGGTGATGTACACTTTATTACCAAAAGTTTTAAAGTGTACATTAAATCTTTATGAACTTTTAAAATGTGCATTTTAATACTAAACATTAACGACAGTTAAAAATTAAACAAAAAATAGCATGAGTTACATGTGCCTCACTTAAACCCTTAAAGTAGTAAAATATAAGAATTTAATAAGAATAAAATTGGAAAAATCCCATTATTTTCTTCCAACCACCGTACGACAGAGTTGAGAGATGGAGCCCAGAAGGAGCATTTTGCGTTTTGGCGTATGCAAACAATGAGCAGGAGCGCAAACACAAGCCATCAAATTATATAATAGCTGATATCCACCCTCTATTGGAATTGATCCACTAGAAGTCTAGAAGTTCTCAATCATCTCCTAAACGGACATGAATCCTGAAACCAAAACACTATAGCTCATCTCCTAAAGAGAATATTTGACGGTGGAACTGATGAGAAAAAACAGAAAAAAAAACTTTCATGAATTTGCTGTGTCAGATGGATGAAATGCATCCTAGTACTCATTCCGTCCCATTTCTACATATATTTGAGTTGGGCAAACATAACCCTCCAATGCATGGTGTCTACACGCTGCAACAAGATGTGTTGAGAACCTTGAATCCTGTATTGAGGGCAAACTTAGAAGCAAGACTCAAAAACAAGTACAAAACTAGCACTTCAAAGGAGCAGAATCACATTCATTTGGTAAGGTGCTGCTCCAGACACCATTCTAATGATGTGGTGACTCTAAACTTGATGCTACTAGGGCTTCACGAAGCAGATTCGGTTCCCAGAAGGAATTCCATCTACCGTCAAAAAGAGCAGCAACTTTTCCAAATTTTTCCTTTTTAATTTTTATATTTTAGTACTTTAGAAGTTTAAGTGTATCACATGCAATTCATGTATCATTTTCTATTAGATTTTTAACTGTACTTAGTATTTGGGGGTGAAATATATATTTTAAAATTTTAAGGAGATAAAATGTACGTTTTAAAACTTTTAAAAATAAAGTGCTCATAGAGGATTATTTAGACTTTCCCTAAAAAAAAAACAACAAATTCTGCAGGGAATCACGTTATGAAGAAAAATTCAACTGGAATATCACAAACTTCTCCCTAAGGTGAGGACATAATATATATACATTCTTCATTTCATAATTACATTGAGAAACAAGTGGTTCTGATACTACTTTGTTAGAGGAGGAATTCTTTTACTTAAATCTCTCTTATAGCACTGCATTTGCACTAACCTCAAAAGGACATCTATTGCACTCAACTCGACAATTTATCCACAAGTATTTTCTGTACTTAGGGAGAACTCACAAACCTCAATTCCTTTCCTAAATGATACATTCCTTAGGTACTCTTTTTTATCTTATTACTTAGAGACTTTTAGATTACTAACTTATTTTAATAGTCATATAAATTTTATAACTCACACAAATTTTAAAACCCTCAGCCCACTACACATAGTAATATCGTCTGAGTATATGCCTCAAATCATAATAAAGGGTTATATAAGTTACAAAAATAATAAAAAAAATATAGCAACTCCTAAAGATAACTATGAACATAGATAATTTCAAATCACATTTACTTCCGACACATTCTTTTTGCACATTTAGTGACTAATTTTATATTATTTGAATTTTTTTTCCTTTCTCAGATGGAGAAGTCTACGCTATGAAGGTTGATTTCAGTGACATGTAGGGATTGAGGACTTGACGAAGATTCATATATGACATTGATGTATATTACAATTTTCTTAGGTTTACAATTACAATAGTGAAGTGCTATATTTTCTAATTTTCTTACTGCTTTGTCAATCGCTTTCAATCTTTTGATATTTGTTGCTTTATCATAAAAATTTCAAAGCTTGCCAATACCAGCATGCAATTATATGTCCATTGGACATCATTCTTTTGTATGATTTTTATTTTTTTTTTCCATTAGATGGAGAGAATTAGATATTTTTTAATTCGAAATATGGGGATATGGACATTCAAACATAAGATTTCAGACATTTTCAAAAGAACCATGAAAATCATTCTTGTGATTATATTAAATTGTATATAAAGATCTCTTTTTAATTTATTTGTATGAGATTGTTATAAAGTCTCACATTGATTCAACATCTTAATGTGAAATAGTACTTAAAGTTCAAGAGACTCCCCAACTAATAGAGATTAAACTTTTGGTTGAGCTCTGCTTTTGAGCTTGAATATGAACTTTAATGCTTTCATCAAAAGCTTATGCGACACAGAAGAGGGATAACCCTTTCTTGATAAGGTTGAGAGTATAACCAAACAAATAAGGGAAAAGGCTACCCAAGCCTTTATAAGGTTAGAGTGGAGCCATCCAATTAATGGGGAAGATCCCCTTGTACCTAAAATAGTCTAGAGTGGAGCCGACTGTCCAAAAAGAAAGATGGCTACCCAGTATTGAGAAGAGTCTAGAGTGTGGAGCCCTCAATAAAAAGCAGATGGTTGTCTCAAAGGCTAGGCAATGTTATGAAGTGCCACATCGGTTTTAAATAGTAATGTGAAATTAATATTCAAGTCCAGGAGGCTCTTCTACATGATAAGTTAGTATTTTGGTTTGAACTCTACTCGTATTGCATTGTCACATAAATTTTCCCCAAAACTACTATGAAGATATTCTTTTGAGATAAATTCCAATTTAGCGTTTAGACCACCTTTTTTTTTATATATATATATTTCTCCCTTTGTGGATCCATCATGGTGTACAGCTTGATTGACAACTAGTAAGCACTAATTGAAGGATAGCTTTCTGCTAAATCAACACCTGATTTAGTCCTTCAATCCCAAACCAGCCTTCCTATGGCACAATGTTTTTATATTGCACTTTAACCTTATCCTTGTAACGATTCGAATCCCAACCATGCTAATATAGTGTGCACAAAACTTTACCAGCTTCTTTAATCATGTAAGAAACTTGCAATAGAAGTTAAGAACCTTTAATTGTGTTATTACTTTTCTTCAGTTCTTGTTTACATATTCGAATCAGCGATCTGGCACAAAATAGATTTGAATCTTTATACAACCATATCTTCTTGCACTAGCAGATTCCTAATCATATTACTAGGTACTCTATTTAAATAGTTTTAGTTGGAAAGCTACACATCAAAACCATTATGCATTACTGCTTAGTTGAAGTTAAAGTCAACCTCATTGTTTGCAAAATAAAGTGAAAAGACAGATTAGAACTTAGAAATAATAAAGTCAACCTCATTGCTGGTTGCCTCATTGATGATGAACAGAAGTTACCTTTCCATCTAATAGCCATTATTGAAACCTACAACACTCCTGAAATTATTGTACTCTAGTTGCAGTAGTTCTAAACATGTATGATCTAGTGCTAAGAGATTAGTGTTAAGAACAAGTTCAACCTGCAATATTTTGTTTTTGGATGAAAGTCTAAGAATTTTGAATTTAATTGTCTAATTTATTAATCAACAAGACTTAAATATTAAATCAAGAACTAATTCAACACAAAAGCTTAAGTTATTAAATCAATATCCAAGAATAATTTAGTGGTACTCTTATCAAAAACAGCATAACAAGTGGCATAATTTGGTGTCTTAGGCATTTGCATCTTGACTCTTATAAGGTAGAATAAGCCACCCATTCCAGATAAACAACTAGAATATATTCTGGGAAGATCGTTTCTCCTCTCACTTCTCATCTTGATTTGGGAAGCTGTACTCATTTATTCTTATTAATTTTTATTTTTCTTCTAAACTTCAAATCTTGGTCGTTATACAAATTCTTCTCCATATTGCTTTCATGTACGAACTCTCCTAAATTTCGTGGAATAATTTCACCTTATCATGATAAAAAGTTTTGGTATGGATTATGGACTAAAGATTCTATTTGTTTCTGAGAACAAGTACCAACAATCCCTATATAAGCCAGATTATAGAGCTTGAATAAATTCATAGAAGGCATAGCGAGATGGAAATTAACCTTGTCTCACTGAAGAACCCCACAAGTTCCCTCGAAGGCTTCCAATATTCACTAAGTATAAACATATTAGGTACAAGCTTGAATGTTGGAAGCTTTCGGCGGAAATTGAAGTCTTACTTCTGGATATCAGCTAGTCATTTTCTTACACAATTCCTTTTGATAAACCGAATAAAGGAAGCAAGATCTATGCTAATTGCTTCGGAAATGCTTTTACTCAAATGCATGTGGATTGTGAGGAAAAGAGTAATCTATGTACGAACGCATATACTTTCCAAGGTGAAATTCATGCATGACTTAAACAAGAGTAAAGACAGAGAAAAACGGAAATCAAGAAGTTTGAAGAACTCTCCAAGCTCCCTCAAGTGCTTCCAATGTTCAAGAATAATCTATGGGCTATAACATTGGAAGACTTGGGGGAGATTGAAGGCTTGCTTCTGGTTCTCAACTATTTGATCAAAATGGTTATGTTCAAACCAAATTAACCATCTCATGCCTCATGAGAAGGATCTTTTAGTGGACATTCGAATGCTGCAGGGATATCGGATTGCAATAATAGTCTTTTCTTTTGACTTCTATGCTTCAGCAGCTAAATTAATTAAGTCTAAGCTTAAGTCAGATTTTCTGCTTGGCTGGAATGTGGCGCAGTGAAAATTATTTCTTGTGGATATGTTCTGAGAAGACCAACGTTTGTTTTATTTTTATTATTTCTCATGAAAATGTTTCTATGTCTAAAGTTTATTATTGTTATTGCGAGAATGTCACACCAACGAATATTCAAACATAATAATTTCCATGAAAAATAATAAAAATAAATAAATATTGGTGTTCTCGTAGAACTGTAAAGTTTGATGGATCAATGAAGTATGATAAATGTATAAAATATTTTCATTGAAATTTAGAACTATAACAGTAATCCAAAAGGAATTTCAGCCATTAGAGAACCAACCGTTGAAAGTTTGGAATTCCAACTAAAATTCGAACAAAGAAAATCAAAGGAAAATTCTAAGATAGAATATGGTTATGAAAACAGAATACCTATAGGGATGAATATAGAGGGGGCAGACATCAGGCCTTCTCCCCCGTCCTTCAAAACTTTGTTAAGTTTTAAGTGTAAATTTTTTTTTTTTTTGGTATGTATAATTTTTTTTTTTTTATATATATAATCAGACTTGACCAATCTTATTTTTGTATAGCAAAAAAGTAACCATCCACAATAATATCATTTTTGTTCCTCAACTTACAAAGTAAGGCACTGCACATGAGAAAAACTCTGCAAACATTACAGTAATAAAAATAGATATTTGAGTATCACATGTAAAGAACAAACTTTGTCAACTATATATAACAATATAAAAACTTTTGACCACTATGCTGTCATGAATGTGTGTGTGTGTAAAGAAGAATATGGAAAACAATTTATTCCTGATAGGATTCAACTCAAGAGAAAACAATTTATTCATTCCAATTTCTTGTTAATTAATCCAAAATTAATTCAGCAATATAGGTGTTCCAGTGTTTTATTTTGTTGCTACTCTGTGAACCTAGGAAACTAATTAAAGAATCCCAATCACCTATCAAATTCTTTTTGGATGAAACATTCTTCAAATAAAAATCATGAAAAATGTGTTTACAAGGATTCTATTTAACACACACACACACACACACATATATATATATACACGAAACGAAGAATCTAAATTTGGGATTCAAGAAAATATCCATCTACGAAATGTTAGATGATCAAAATCTTCGTTATCCCATCCAAGCAATCCATTTGACATACATAGGAGGGTTTAAAACCCACTGTGTAATTTAAAGCTCAAGAAGAATTCTTGGAATCATATATGTCTTTTGATAGGTCACCCATTGCTTTGTCTATAATTACCTCAAGATATTTTTTGGGTAAAGATTATAAAGCTATCTCCAATGAGGACATTATAGAGAATTTCATAGTTTGTACAACTCTAAAAAAGAGTTGCAACAATTGAAATGTAACTTATAAGAATTCATGTTAGCACGTGAGTTATACTTAAAAGCAACTCGGAAAGGGTTTCATAATTTATTAGCTGAGCCAAGATCATTAATTATAGTTCATTTTTTATTTTCATTGTTAACCATTTTCAACATGCACAATTAATTTTGTAAAGATACATCATTAGAGTGAAAAGTAATGATAATTGCATAAAATAATAAAATATGAGTAACACTGTAGGCCTATTAAAATAATGTAACCCAACAAGACTTGCACCACGAGAGATAGCTTAATGTTATTAAATGGTTCTGTTAATATAGAAAAAGGAAATGGGAGGAGGAGATAGTTCATCCATTTGACTCATGTATAGAATCTTTATGATAAAGATAAAATATTATTACTAAACAAAATCAGAAATAATTTAAAATGACAAAATATTTCCTTGTTTTTTGACATAACTTTACCAATGCATCTAGTTCTAAAAGATCCTCCAATGCATCTTCCCTCAACTTTCTGTTTATCTTTCCAATTCAATCAATATTTAAAATCTCGTCATTAATTAGAATGAAAAGTGGAAAATCCAATTGGTAAAAATATTAATGAGAGTATTAACTAAGGAAAATATTACTCCATTCATCTGAATTTGAATGTCACTTAAGGTTTTATAGCACAAGGATTCAGGAAGATAATACATGGTTTAATGAGTTGTATAGTTTTATTAAATTGTCTTTATTAATAAATTTGTTTGCTATTATTTTAAGTATTTAAAAGTCAAGCGTTAAATAGTTGTTATAGGTAAAAATGAAAAAAAAAAAATTAATGATGTATTTGTACTGTAAAACTACAGTTAAAATAGGATAAAATTTTTGTTTAAGGGGAAATTAAAATGAGACGGAGCAAATAATAAGTGATATTAATTAGGTAAAAGAGAAAGCATAATTTTTAATAAAACATAATCCTGTTCATTATGCTTTTTCAGTGCTATGGGCACACAGGTTAGATAAAGTAATCTTTTATGTCCTTCTAGACACATTCAAAGAAGGATTTGTAATCCATAGATTCATAGTTAGGAGTAAGTTTGAAACAAATGTGGCCCTTATTCAAATGTGGCCCTCATTCAAATTGTGCCTATATATAATGTCCCAAAACTCCATTGAAACGCCAATCTAAAACACAGAGTGACATCACAATATTCCGTTAAGCAGATAAAGAAGAAATCTTGAAGGAAACAAGAAAATGGGTCCTAAGAAAGTTGTAGCTGCAGCAATGTTAGTCGCTATCATCGTCATGTTTGCATGTGACGTCGAATTTGGAGAAGCATCCAGAGCTATGAACCCCCATTTGCTTGATGAACCTAACCTTGATGCTTGTACCAAATGCAGGATGGCTTGCGCCGTATTGCCGGGCTGCGACGCCGGCACACAATGCAGCAAGGTCTGTCATCCTGCTAGGGCAGTCAATGGGGGGAAAAGCACAAAGGATGTTAAACCTCTGAATTGAACTGTAATAATCCTTTGCAATGGGGTTTACAAATGCCCTTTAATAATAAATATTGCATAACTAATATTTTTCTAATTAATCTGTCTCACTTCTCTTGCTCTTTCTCTTTTAATTGTCTCAACATTTTAGTAATTTATTTTGCCCATCTCTGTTTAGATATGTTTTACTCTTCAATATTATATTCATCATTGTCTCAAAATAAAATTAAAAAAAATGAGATAGGATGGGGTAATTGATTTATTTGTAATTTGATTCATTTAAATAAATTCAAAAGAAATTAACTAATTAACCATTTATAATTCAAAATTTCAGCCATTGACACGGTCTTTTCTCTCCTTAACCTGTCAAGTTTACTTTCCAATTTATTACCCAGTTCTACACATCAACAATTTTCAAAGGGAGTGACTAATATGATTTTTTTTTTTTTTTTGTGGGGACTAATTTGATTTTTTTAAGGTGGAATACTTTGATCTATCTTAAGATGACTATTTTCATTTCAAAAATTCTAAGATGTGGCAAAACAATATGTCAAATCTTGCTTGCATGCAAAATATATGTTTAATGGAATATTTTTTTTTTTTTTTTATCAATAGATCCATAGAGCAAAATTTTTTAATTGGAGACATTCAAACACAAGTTTAAAAACTTCACAGAAGAAACCTGAACATAATTGATTCTTGTGATTAACTTGAATATAGAGATGTTTTTTAATTTGTTTATACGAGACACCGCATGAAAAGGGAGAAAAAAAAATCAGGTTTCCTTTACAAATCTGTTAGGAGTTTGTTAGTTTCATCGAAATTTAGAACTCCAACAGTAACTCAAATGGAATTTCAGCCATTAAAGAAATAAGACATTGAAATTTTGAAATTTCAACTAAAATTCTAATGAAAATAATTTCAATGGAAAATTGAGAGGACTTATATGTTTTGGTTCAGTGATGTTAATAACGTTTCTTCAATTAGTACCAAGATTGCAAAGAATTTTATGGGCATAAATCACTAAAAATGAATGTTGAACGCTTACTTCTTAAGGGAAAAAAAAAAAAAAGAAACAATTAAGATTGGATGCAATTGGCATCCTTTGTGAAAGGTTAGACAGGACTAAAAAGACGAAAAACTTCTTTTTATCAAATATTATTATTGTTATATTTTCACAGCTTAAATCTAAATTTTTTAATTAAATTAAAACAACTTAATGCCAATTGATCATCTTATTATATTTCTTTGTTCTCATGAAAGAATTTAAGTTGTGAGAAAATTTCTCACAGTTTATATATGTGTGAAACTTCAGTGCCTAATATGTTTTCTTACAGTTCATAAAACAAAAAAAAATCTACATGTCCTAAGTTCTATGACAATATATAATCCAAAATTTTGGGCTTTCAACTTTAAAATATATTTAACTGTGTGAGTCATCGTCTTGAATGTAATTGATTATTATAAATAATTTATATTATTGACATTGATCTTGAATTTTTTAATATAAGAGAATCGAAGTTCAAATTCAAACCCCTTATCACAAGCCCACACCAGTTGCTTGCATTGATCTTGATTTTGAAATAAGGTATCCTTTATCAACAGTTATAAATAAATAAATATTCTAATGTTAGAAACAACCTAACACAATATTCCATTAAAAAATATTGTAAAATAATAAAGTGTTGTGAAATACCAATACCAAAAATAAAATTGTAAAATATTCTTACCATTTTCAATTTGGAATTTTAACACCGATATTTTAAAAGCATGAACCTATAAAAACACAATGCATCTTTAGAATCAATGTCAAAAGTTAAAAAAAAAATAAAAAATGGAAGGGGGTTTATTGAGATTATATATATATATATATATATATATATGTGTGTGTGTGTGTGTGTGTGTGTGTGTGTGTGTGTGTATCATTCATCTTTAGAATCTTTATGAATATTAAGACGTAAATTCCAAAAAATAATATTGTGCGTAATATATTTTCTTTGTTTTTGAGAAAACTTTAGAATACTAACTCCTCCTAAGCACAACGCATCTAGCCTTAGTCAACATTTTATCTATTTTTTCCTTCTCTGAAGATATATCCTTAGCTCATCAATATTTCAAATCTCCTTTTCGAATAAAATTAATAAAAAAGAAAAAGAAGAAGAAAAAGAAAAATATAATCTCATTAACCCTTTTTTGTTTCTTTGTTTCTGAACAATCGAAGGTCCCCACTTCCAAGCTAGATCCATGATTAGTGGGTGCATTTCAATAATTTCTGCAGTATGTAGCGAGAACAAGGACTTTAAGGAGAAGTATTTTCACAACAATAGCACTTCAAAATTGTTATCTCGAAATAAATCTCCATAAAAAGTCTCACAATATATATATATATTTTCACAATAAATAGCATCTTCAATTCATACACAAAAAAAAAAAAATAGAAAACATTTTTTAATTATTTGCGGACTCAAAAATACATCAGATTTGGTACAGTTGATCAATGGTGATGTGTAATGTAAAGTTTGCCCTAAGAGTCCAAAAATGAATTCCCTAATTAAACTAAATAGATTGAGCTGATTCAATTATAACTCTGATTTAATCTGTCCCTCTCCAATATAGTTGCTTCTGTTCATTTCTAATCGTTAATTTTGCTAAATAATATAAGATAAATAGGGGAACGATCCTGCTTAGTAATGTCGAAAAAGAAATAATATTAAATACATGCATAGTAATAACTATTATTTTCTGCATGCTACTGAGAATGACTGAGAAGAGAGAATATATAATACCATATCAATTTGCAAGGAAGAATATTTAAAAGAAATGAAGTTTGGCCACGGGAGAAAGTCAAAAGCAACCACAATTTGGCACTCCCCATCCAAGCACTAGCAAGACCATGAAAGAATATTTGTAATACATGCATTACAATTATTCTTGATCGTCAAAGTGAATTTTCGTAGGTGCAATTAACTAAATCCAATTGATACAAGAAAATAAATTCAGGTGGGTGTCATCAGAATCTATAATCCATGTATATAAAAGGATAAGGGTAATGGGCTTGTTTAAGCAGTTGGTTAGACAAACAGATTTAATTTATGGAGCTTATCAGCCTATGCATGAGTTTTCAAAGGGAAGAAGCCTTTAGTAACCCTCAAAGGCTTCCACTACTCCATGTTATGATCGGATTAATACCTGAAATTAACATGCAGAAGTGGAAGTCAAGGGGTTTGCACTGAAGGCATTCTTCTTGTCTTTAGCTCAATTGCTCATTCAATTCATTTGGTGATAAAGTGAGTAGAACCCACATATGTTTCACACTTCTAATTATTCTGTCTTTTGTTTCTGAATTGCAGAATTGGTAAGCAAATGGGGTAAGTGAGGATAGATCCGGAGCTCAGCTAATTCAGTTGCTCTAATAATTTGGTTGTGAGCTATGGCTATGACATTTAACTTACAAATCTTGTCTACTCCATCATCTATTTCTTTTAACAATTTTATAGATGTTACCTTTAGTTGAATGCTTAGTACAAATAGATTTGAAGAGGACAGAACAGTCCTTGATATTATTATTGTTGCACCAATATGGTTTACAGTTGCTTACAGTCTGTCTTAAAGAGATTGCCACTTTTCAGAAGCTAAAATAGGCATATATGCTTCACTATATATATTATATTGATTCTAATATTGATATAATTAGACAAGCGATTAACAAATGGCTTTCCTTATTTGCTTTTATTTTAGTTGTTTCGCAAAAGAAGATTCTGAACATTTGATCTCTTAGAAAAGCTCTTGACTACAGAAGGACGTGGTTTGGAGATCTATTCTCTCACAATATAGAAAAAGTTATACATTATATTCGTCCTTAATCACCCTTTGATATGTGAAATATTATTATTAATGAGCATATTAACCTTACAAGTGCGGAAACATTGGCTGCGTTGTTGGCCTTTGGCTTGCTTGGACGACAATGTGAATTATGCACCATTGGAACAACCATATATTCGTAAACAATAAAGGAAATATAATCTATATCCAGGGAATCAAAGCTTGTGGACTTCAAAAGAAGAATAATCAATTTCGATTTTCCTATACTTATATTAGGAGTGGGCATGAGTCAAAAAAGAACAGGATTTTATTTATCTCAATCTTACTTTAGAAGACACTGCCTCATTCTAGTCAATTTTCAATTATACAAGGACAGACCAGCACATGACAAGCTGTCCTGGCCATAATTTTTTTTTCAAATTACAATTGCTTCATGTGACATTCATCTTCGGGCTAATCCTTTGCTGCACTTGTAGATGAAATATAACAAAGAAAAAGCAAAGAACTAAACGTAAACATAGTTTTTTGTCAGTTTGTCATATTTACAATATACCAAGAGAAAAACTAAATTGAGCTCAATACACAAGCGAAATATTAGAGCTTTTAACGTGGATAGCACAGATAATGGCAGCACAATTAATCGCACAGCAGGCTCAGCCATGAGACTTGACTAAAATGGCTACACAACCTTCAATTTCTGAAAATTAGGGCATAAATTTTGGATTTTTCTATAAAGAAACATATGATTGTTCTCAATCCAACAAATAAGTTTCAGAAACTCATCTAGCTAGTTTTTCATCATTTGGGTATGATACGTAAATTCAACTTCTACATTATATTCTAGAGTGATTAATTTTATCCATGACAAACAGTGATTAATTGCTGGCTTTCATTTATAAAATCTCATTAACCCCTTTTTGTTTCTTAGTTTGTGAACAATTAAAGGTCCCCACTTCCAAGCTGGATCCATAATTGGTGCGTTTCAAGAATTTCTACAGAACAATGGCTTTAAAGAAAAAGTACTTTCGCAATAATAGCACTTCAAAATTGTTCTCTCAAAGTAAATCCCTATAAAAAGTCTTAATTGTATATTTTTCACAAAATTATAGCATTTTTATTTATATGATGGCACAAAAATACATTTGATTTGGTAGCCACGGTTGATCAAGAAATGAAATTTGTGAATGTAATATATAGTTTTCCCTAGGAGTCCAAAAATGAATTCTCTGGTACTTAAACTAAATTAGCTTGAGCCTTGAGCTGATTCAATTAGAACTCTGATTTAATCAATCGCTCTCCATTAGAGTTGCTGCTGTTCATTTATAATCCTTATTTTTGCTAAATAATTTATGATAAATAGGGGAACAATCCTGCTTATGCTTAGCAATGTCGAAAAAGAAACAACATTGTATACATGCTTAGCAATAATGATTATTTTCTGCGTGCGATTGGGAATTACTGAGAAGAGATAATATATAGTACCATATCCAATCACGATGAAGAATATTATAAAGAAATGAAGTTTGGCCACAGGAAAAAGTCAAAAGCAAGCACAATTTGGCTTCATGTGTTCACTCCTCGTCCAATAATATTTAGCTGATTTGTATTCGTGATACGTGCATTACAATTATTCGTGATCGACAAAGAGAATTTTCGTAGGTGCAACTAATTAAACACAATAATACAAAAATAAATAAATAAATTCAAGTGGGGCATCAGAATCTATAATCCATGATGAATATATAGGACAAGGGTACGTAGCTTGTTTAAGTAGTTGGCAAGGGAAAGAGATTTGCTTTATTGAGCCTATCTGCCTATGGATGAGTTTTGAAAAGGAAGAAGCCTTTAGTAACCCTCAAAGGCTTCCACTATTCCATGTTATGATCGGATTAATACCTGAAATTAACATGCAGAAGTGGAAGTCAAGAGGGTTGCACTGAATGCTTTCTTCTTGTGTTTAGCTCAATTGCTCATTCAATCCATTTGGTAAGCCAGCGATTAGAACCCACAAATATGTTTCACACTCCTAATTATTCTGCCTTTTGTTTCTGAATTGCAGAATTGGTAAGCAAAATGGTGGTTGTGACCTACGGCAATGACATTTAACTAACAAATCCTGTCTACTCCATCATCTATTTCTTCTATCAATTTAATTTATAGATGTTTACCATTGATTGCTTAGTACAAATAGATCTGAAGAGGACAGAATAGTTCTTAATATCTTATGGAGTATTTATTTTGGTTCCTCACACCTGAAATCATAGTCAATTTTATCCTTGAAACTCTAGACTTATTAATTTAGTCTCACACTTGAAAATCCTCATATATTTTATTCCTATAGCATTTTTCAATGTTTTTAACCGCCACTAAATTCATAAATAATTATTAGTTTTGATAAGCTTGAGGGATAACATTCATATGTTTGAAATGTAAATTAAAGAAATTATTAAGTATTAAAGTGTAAAGACTAAAATAATAAATTTAAAGTATCAGGGATAAAATTAATATAGGTCTCAAGTGTTGAGGAATCAAAATAAGGTTTCCCTTTATCTTTTTCTGTTTGGCCAAAGCAAATTATTCACTACTTTGAAACTTTTTAT
Source organism: Bauhinia variegata (assembly GCA_022379115.2). NCBI lineage: Eukaryota > Viridiplantae > Streptophyta > Magnoliopsida > Fabales > Fabaceae > Bauhinia > Bauhinia variegata. Next base: position 16,398,996 of record CM039428.1, on the reverse strand, counting down.
ATGCATTTACATCTCTTATGGAAAACAGAAAGAAAATTAGAAGTTGAACAAGGATAATATTAAGAAATAAACTACGTACAACTAGCAAGCAAGGCTTGGAGGATGAACTTGTTCCTATACATGCAAATCCTTTAGCTGCAGTGCTGCACACCAGTGCAAGCTTGTAGAAATGTTTACACTTTATTTGATAAAATCGCACAAACTTCTATTTAACAAGTCAAACGGAGTACACAGTGCATATGATTAATATTCTCTGAATTTAGTTACTGGACTAGTTAAAGTTTTTATTTTTGGATGATATCTTAACCCTTTGGTTATGACTAAACCATGTCCAGGAATAATATCAAACTAGTGAAAATGCTATTCAGTCAAAAGGGTTATAACATAGAATCAAGGAGGAGTCCTAAAAGAGCAACTGAGACTCTTCATTTCAATTCACATAACTCTCACACTTCTCAATGAAACTTGGGCCACTTAATTGTAATATTACGGGTATCTAATTGATATTAGCCAAATTTAATCATTTTAATATGGAAGCAATTTTATAGCAGCATTTTTTTTAGTGACTTTGGGTTTCAAAAAAAAAAGTCATACATAGAATTCTTGGTAACTTCTTGTTAGATAAGTCATTGTAACAATGATTGCTCACCCTGCTAAACTATGTCAAGTGTCAAATGCTCTGGTATGTTGAGCTCTAATTTACTGCACAATATTGCAGCTATTGAAGAAGGAAACGGACAAGGCTGTTTATAATATTGAAATATCATATCCATAAAAAAATTTAGGTCTTTGTTTAAAGCAAATTTCTAATTAAAGTATTCTAAATGAATGGTGAACTGTTTTTTTTTTTGTGAAAGCAGTGTCTCTAATATTTGAAGCACAATTCGAAGCTAAAAAGGGAAGGTCTTCTTCAAAAGTAACAAGACAACATGGATAAAAAGGGCACCATAACATTTGCAGCAATTCTCATAGCAGTAGTGTTTATCAAACTTCTTCTTCCCAGGTACTTTGTCAACTTGAAAAGATTAAGAAACGTCATATATATTATACCAAATGTGAGAATGATATCAGTGAAACAATTGGATTTCCATGGGGGAAGACAGAACAAAAGAAGGGGGCTACTTCAGAGAAAGTCAGGTTATGGTTAAAACATTTATTTGTATGTTTAGATGAGTGCCATAGCAAACCATTCTGACTTGAAAGTGGGGTAAACCTCTAAGTTTATTTTTTTTCTTTAAATATTTAACTATTTTATTATGTGAATTATTATATATATAAAAGGTTTGCACAAAAGGAATGATAGAAATTAGAATGGTGCAAGATAACACTACTGTACCTAATTCCGTGATGGTACAGTACACATTTGCTTACCAACTGGGTTAAGGCAACTATCTAACGTTTCAAAAAGTCACAACAGGAAAATATTCTTCACTATAGTCTATAAATCTAGTTTAGTTATATTCAGCTATGTGGTTAATATAGCACTTATTCCTTGTTTTATTTGTCACAAATGACGATTCTGAGCATCTAATCTCTTAAATGGGCTGTTGAGTTTAGAAGGACGTGGTTTGAAGATATATTCTCTAAACATACAAAAACTAATGGATCATATTTCTTGATTATGTTGAATAATAATATAAAAGTAGTCATATTCTTCAAATAACTTAAGTTTTTAGGTTGGGTTAATTATTCACGTGGTATCAAAAATTTTATGATCTTAGGATCAGAGAAGCAGATCCTGTTATTACCACTTTCTCAATTAAATTGTAATCAATTACAATTTCAACATACAATAAAAGGTGGGTTTATTTTGCTTATTATATATTGTCCTCCTAGTGAGCCATGGTCAATTTTGCAGCCAATGCTAGTACATATGCTTAGAAAATACAAGGCATTATACTTCACATGTCAAACGGTGGATAAGAATTTTTTATTTTTTTTTGTTATAGATAGAATGGAGATGCTAAACTTTTTAAAATTAATTTCAAATGTATAGCTTCAAACTCAGAAAAAATGAAAAAGCTAGTATTTTTATTATAGAGGGTCGCTACTGTGATAGATCTGCTCCTACTGTGATAGAATGGCGTGGATTTTAAAAAACTTTTATGTAGCCATAATTTTACGAAATGTTCTCCATACATTTGTAACGAGAAGGATAACTTCCTTCTAAAGAAAGAGTTAACAGTATAGTTTAAGTCTTGGCATACATACATATATCGTCGTGTCATCGCCATCCTGATCTAGGGTCCAATATCCTCAGATCACCCCATAAAATTAAATTCTATTAACTATAAGAAAGAAAACGTAGATTGATATGAGCAACGAGAAGAAATGGTTTGAGCTAGTAACAATTTTTTTTTTTTTTTAAAAATGCTCTAATACTTTTATATTTCAAAATCAAATCTAATTTTTTAACTTATTTTTTTTTTTAAAAAAAAAAACACTGATCAACAAGCTTTTTAGGACCAAGTAGTGTGTAACTCATCAATTTAGAAAGTGGATAAGTATTCTCTTCATGAGGATTAGCAGTCTTCTGAACATCAAGGTTCTAAAAGTATATTGCAATTCTGCACTAGTGATTCCTTGCGTGTGTTCATCAAATGATGCCTTTTGATGTGAAATTATGGCAGATATGATGACAAATAGTCCCTTCTGCTAAGTTACCATTAAAATAACCAGAAAAATGATGAAACTAGCTATAATATATATTGCTCTACCTTCTCTTAAAAATTCATTTATCAGGGTATCGGTTTGTTAAACAACTTGTAGTTAATTGGTACTAAAGGTCGTTCTCAGAAATTATGGATTTTAACTTTTATGGAAAAATAATTTTGATAGAACCTTGAAACTTTAAAAAAGCAATAGGTTTTTTTTTTTTTTTTAAAAAAAAAATTACTCTAAAACAGCTAAAAGAAGAAATATTATATTCTTATTTAAGTGTGATTAGTACATATATCCCACTCAAAGTTAATTAAGTAAATAATCTTATTTAGAAACAAATCTTGATGTATTTAGTAGAAAGTTAAGTCCCTCAAACATATTAACAAAAATTCAACATCTAATTATGTCTATGAAAAAATATTTTGTTAAAAAAAAATTATACTTACTTCAACTTAAAATGGATAAATCTTTGACTATTTGGTTAGTGATATAATTGGTGGATTAAAAAAAATTAGCCAACTTATCCAATTGGGGAAGTAAACCAGAAAGACAAAAAAAGAAAAAAAGAAGAAGAAGAAGAAAAAACTATCCCTACTTACCCTTCTAGGTATAAATATAATAAAGTCTCTTTTATTTGTTACCATCAAAATATAAATGATTTAGACCTATTATTCATCACCCTTAAATATATATATATATATACGGTTCATACCTTTTTATTTAATCCAAAAGTCAGATCTTAATACTATATAAATTATAGAACCGTTCTCCTGACTAAATAGTAGTACCCGAATTTTAGTAATAAAACAGAGAAAAATCGGTTTAATATAGTTGCCTAAGATATTCATCTTAATTAACATCTTTTAAGGGAAATTATTCCTATGCTTTCCCCACTTTTGAGCCAAAAAAGTAACGTAACGCCAAAAGGAATGTTTCCCTGCAATTTGCAAATATAAGATATAATAGAGGCTTTCAACAGGTTATTGGCCGTTGCCATTAATTTACTTAAAAGGAAAAATCAATAATTTAAGTCATTTGACATTCTAAATTCCAACACAGTGATACTAGCATCCATCAAGGTCCTCTTATTAATAAAAGCATCAGACATTACTTTTGTGTTTTGTTTAAGCTTTTTGCGTCTTGACCCTTACATAGACGAATAAGTCATCTATAATTGATTAACAGCATATATTCTTGGAAGAATTTCACTTTTCTGCTTTCTCTGAAATTGTTTTTCTTTTCATGCATGTATTTCTTTCGGAGAGAAAAGTACAGTAAGAAAAATAGAAATATATTTTATGAGAAGAGCAAATTGTTGAATATAATATAAAAAATTTATTGAGTATCTTTTTAGTAGTTTAAACTTTTTGGGATGAAATAAAATGTCACACAGAGCCAGAATTTGAGCAAGTGAGTGATTGGGATTTAAAAACAAATAATATATTGTAATTAAAGAAAAGTTTGAGAAGTAAAATTACAAACTTGTAAGACCCTAACACCCTCAAGTCCCCTCCTTTCGCCTTTGAGCTAACTTATATTTATTTATCTAATTATCATTATTATTATTATTATTTCACTCAATTTTTTGATAAAATTTAATTCACCTTACATTTGAGTCTAAAATTTCTTAAAATTATGTTGTAAGTAGTGAATGTATTTATTCTTCTTTCTTTACTTTTCTTCTATATGTAATGAGATCATCTTCAACGACTGCCATGGCTTTAGTAGTAGGGATTCTTTAATTTTATTTCGTAATACCAATACGTTGCCTTAATTTGCAATACGTATTGTTATTTATAATCCTATTCTCATAATCATTCAATCGTCATTATTGCCCCAATCAAATGGACTATTAGGGTTATCATTAGAAGCCACAAGTTTTATAAAAATTTCCCAAGTGTTTCACTAACATTGTTTAACTGAGTAGTATAGAATGCTTATCGTTGATACAGACACACGTATGCAAAAGAAACAAACGGAAGAGAGGGGAAGGGGGAGAGAAGTAATGGCCAAAAAAGCTGTTAGAGGCAAATGCTTTACTTCGATGATGCTTGTGACCATTTTCATTGTAACTCATGAGTTTCCAAGGAATCTCTCTGAATTTTCCTTTGGCTTGCAATTTGGCTTCTCATCTAGCTCTTCCGCTAGTGCCAGTGAAAACCCTTATCCTCCTCATGGTTCAGGTATCACTGGTAATTATCACAGCTCTAAGAGCGCTCCAACTGCTCTAGAAGCAAGACATAAGGTGTGCAAACAGGAATGTGGAAGGGAATGTGCAAAGACAGGACTTGAAGAAGGGTCAATTTGCATATATGTCTGCTTATGCTTTGTGCTTTGGGGCAAGTATGAGAGGGCACTAAATGAATGGCATGAACTGTGTTACTTGGGGGATCTTTCTTTTGAATAATGCTATCCCCAGTCTAGTTAGCTTTATGTACTAGTGCAGATCAGAAAAAAATTAAGTAGTAGATGCAGTTTCTGAGCTCAGAATTTGCCAATTATTATTTATAGTAGTACAATGATTGTAGTTGCATGCAAATAGCATCTTTTCTTTCGAACAAAAGAGAAAGTATTATCAATATCTATACCTTTGGTTTAGTTTGAGCTTTGGATATGCAATAGATCACATTTTATGACCCAAAGCTTATGATTATTTAAGAAAATAAAATTTAAAAATTTCAACTAGCTATATGTAAATGTGAGTTGAAGTTTTGCGTTAAAAGAATCAAAAAGTTATGAGAGATAGATAAATGCAGAAAACCCATTTGGATTTAGATCGTAGTGTTGAATCCACAATTATGTTGTCACATAAGTTAATTCTCTTTTTTTCTTTTGTCATAAATAGACGAGAATACGAATTTTTAATACTAATTCAAGTTTTGAAGAATTATAAACTAAAAACTCTAAGAAAGATCTATCACAATCAAGAAATCCTAAAATCCTAATTTCACAAAGAAATCGCATAAATTTACCCAAATCCACATTTGAATCAGTTATTTAATTTTAGATTTAAATAAAGTAATCAATAAAAAGTTTCCATATAAAAAAGGAAGATAGGGTATAGACAGAAGATATTATCTTGCTATAGAAAGCATGAGTATTTACTGAACCTTATTAGCTTTAATTAGTGTATTGGTATACCATTTTCTCAAACTTTTCCTGGAAATTGTTGTTACCCCCTTCTCTTTCAAAAGTGAAAATAATGCCAACACCTTTCAAAACTGTCATTTGATAGAGCAAAGTAGCCAAGGTTTTTGAGCTCACCGTAAAGCTCCCATCAACCAGAGGCCTAATATTTTCTCATTAGCTAATGATAGCAAATTAAGGTGCAAAAACTATGCCACAAATAGAAAGCAGATTCCACTTGAAGCTTGTAGTACTTGTAAAGAAGCACTATTTTTAAGGCCTTAATAGAAACTATTTTTAGCATAATTAATGAGCTCAGTTAATGAAAATGGAGTGCATTGTAAATTAAATTAAAAAAAATATGTAAAGTCTAAATAACCCTCCTCAACTTTTGGTGATGTACACTTTATTACCAAAAGTTTTAAAGTGTAAATTAAATCTTTATGAACTTTTAAAATGTGGATTTTAATACTAAACATTAACGACAGTTAAAAATTAAACAAAAAATAGCAAGAGTTACATGTGACTCACTTAAACCCTTAAAGTAGTAAAATATAAGAATTGAATAAGAATAAAATTGGAAAAATCCCATTATTTTCTTCCAACCACCGTACGACAGAGTTGAGAGATGCAGCCCAGAAGGAGCATTTTGCGTTTTGGCGTATGCAAACAATGAGCAGGAGCGCAAACACAAGCCATCAAATTATATAATAGCTGATATCCACCCTTTATTGGAATTGATCCACTAGAACTCTAGAAGTTCTCAATCATCTCCTAAACGGACATGAATCCTGAAACCAAAACACTATAGCTCATCTCCTAAAGATAATATTTGACGGTGGAACTGATGAGAAAAAACAGAAAAAAAAAACTTTTATGAATTTGCTGTGTCAGATGGATGAAATGCATCCTAGTACTCATTCCGTCCCATTTCTACATATATTAGAGTTGGGCAAACATAACCCTCCAATGCATGGTAACTACGCTGCAACAAGATGTGTTGAGAACCTTGAATCCTGTATTGTAGGCAAACTTAGAAGCAAGACTGAAAAACAAGTACAAAACTAGCACTTCAAAGGAGCAGAATCAGATTCATTTGGTAAGGTGCTGCTCCAGACACCATTCTAATGATGTGGTGACTCTAAACTTGATGCTACTAGGGCTTCATGAAGCAGATTCGGTTCCCAGAAGGAATTCCATCTACCGTCAAAAAGAGCAGCAACTTTTCCAAATTTTTCCTTTTTAATTTTTATATTTTAGTACTTTAGAAGTTTAAGTGTATCACATGCAATTCATGTATCATTTTCTATTAGATTTTTAACGGTACTTAGTATTTGGGGGTGAAATATATATTTTAAAATTTTAAAGAGATAAAATGTACGTTTTAAAACTTTTAAAAATAAAGTGCACATGGAGGAGTATTTGGACTTTCCCTAAAAAAAACAACAAATTCTGCAGGGAATCACGTTATGAAGAAAAATTCAACTGGAATATCACAAACTTCTCCCTAAGGTGAGGACATAATATATATTCATTCTTCATTTCATAATTACATTGAGAAACAAGTGGTTCTGATACTACTTTGTTAGAGGAGGAATTCTTTTACTTAAATCTCTCTTATAGCACTCCATTTGCACTAACCTCAAAAGGACATCTATTGCACTCAACTCGACAATTTATCCACAAGTATTTTCTGTACTTAGGGAGAACTCTCAACCTCAATTCCTTTCCTAAATGATACATTCCTTAGGTACTCTTTTTTATCTTATTACTTTGAGACTTTTAGATTACTAACTTATTTTAATAGTCATACAAATTTTATAACTCACACAAATTTTAAAACCCTCAGCCCACTACACATAGTAATATCGTCTGAGTATATGCCTCAAATCATAATAAAGGGTTATATAAGTTACAAAAATAAAAAAATAAAATAAAATATAGCAACTCCTAAAGATAACTATGAACATAGATAATTTCAAATCACATTTACTTCCAACACATTCTTTTTGCACATTTAGTGACTGATTTTATATTATTTGAATTTTTTTTCCTTTCCTAGATGGAGAAGTCTACGCTATGAAGGTTGATTTCAGTGACATGTAGGGATTGAGGACTTGACGAAGATTCATATATGACATTGATGTATATTACAATTTTCTTAGGTTTACAATTACAGTAGTGAAGTGCTATATTTTCTAATTTTCTTACTGCTTTGTCAACCGCTTTCAATCTTTTGATATTTGTTGCTTTATCATAAAAATTTCAAAGCTTGCCACTACTAGCATGCAATTATATGTCCATTGGACATCATTCTTTTGTATGTTTTTTATTCTTTTTTCCATTAGATGGAGAGAATTAGATATTTTTTAATTCGAAATATGGGGATATGGACATTCAAACATAAGATTTCAGACATTTTCAAAAGAACCATGAAAATCATTCTTGTGATTATATTAAATTGTATATAAAGATCTCTTTTTAATTTATTTGTATGAGATTGTTATAAAGTCTCACATTGATTCAACATCTTAATGTGAAATAGTACTTAAAGTTCAAGAGACTCCCCAACTAATAGAGATTAAACTTTTGGTTGAGCTCTGCTTTTTAGCTTGAATATGAACTTTAATGCTTTCATCAAAAGCTTATGCGACACAGAAGACGGATAACCCTTTTCTTGATAAGGTTGAGAGTATAACCAAACAAATAAGGGAAAAGGCTACCCAAGCCTTTATAAGGTTAGAGTGGAGCCATCCAATTAATGGGGAAGATCCCCTTGTACCTAAAATAGTCTAGAGTGGAGCCGACTGTCCAAAAAGAAAGATGGCTGCCCAGTATTGAGAAGAGTCTAGAGTGTGGAGCCCTCAATAAAAAGCAGATGGTTGTCTTAAAGGCTAGGCAATGTTATGAAGTGCCACATCGGTTTTACATAGTAATGTGAAATTAATATTCAAGTCCAGGAGGCTCTTCTACATGATAAGTTAGTATTTTGGGTTGAACTCTACTCGTATTGCATTGTCACATAAATTCTCCCCAAAACTACTATGAAGATATTCTTTTGAGATAAATTCCAATTTAGCGTTTAGACCACCTTTTTTTTTTTATATATATATTTCTCCCTTTGTGGATCCATCATGGTGTACAGCTTGATTGACAACTAGTAAGCACTAATTGAAGGATAGCTTTTTGCAAAATCAACACCTGATTTAATCCTTCAATCCCAAACCAGCCTTCCTATGGCACAATGTTTTCATATTGCACTTTAACCTTATCCTTGTAACGATTCGAATCCCAACCATGCAAATATAGTGTGCACAAATCTTTACCAGCTTCTTTAATCATGTAAGAAACTTGCAATAGAAGTTAAGAACCTTTAATTGTATTATTACTTATCTTCAGTTCTTGTTTACATATTCGAATCAGCGATCTGGGACAAAATAGATTTGAATCTTCATACAACCATATCTTCTTGCACTAGCAGATTCCTAATCATATTACTAGGTACTCTATTTAAATAGTTTTAGTTGGAAAGCTACACATCAAAACCATTATGCATTACTGCTTAGTTGAAGTTAAAGTCAACCTCATTGTTTGCAAAATAAAGTCAAAAGACAGGTTAGAACTTAGAAATAATAAAGTCAACCTCATTGCTGGTTGCCTCATTGATGATGAACAGAAGTTACCTTTCCATCTAATAGCCATTATTGAAACCTACAACACTCCTGAAATTATTGTACTCTAGTTGCAGTAGTTCTAAACATGTATGATCTAGTGCTAAGAGATTAGTGTTAAGAACAAGTTCAACCTGCAATATTTTGTTTTTAGTCTAAGAATTGTGAATTTAATTGTCTAATTTATTAATCAACAAGACTTAAATATTAAATCAAGAACTAATTCAACACAAAAGCTTAAGTTATTAAATCAATATCCAAGAATAATTTAGTAGTACTCTTATCAAAAACAGCATAACATGTGGCATAATTTGGTGTCTTAGGCATTTGCATCTTGACTCTTAGAAGGTAGAATAAGCCACCCATTCCAGATAAACAACTAGAATATATTCTGGGAAGATCGTGTCTCCTCTCACTTCTCATCTTGATTTGGGAAGCTGTACTCGTTTATTCTTATTAATTTTTATTTTTCTTCTAAACTTCAAATCTTGGTCGTTATACAAATTCTTCTCCATATTGCTTTCATGTACGAACTCTCCAAAATTTCGTGGAATAATTTCACCTTATCATGATAAAAAGTTTTGGTATGGATTATGGACCCAAGATTCTATCTGTTTCTGAGAACAAGTACCAAGAATCCCTATATAAGCCAGATTATAGAGCTTGAATAATTTCATAGAAGGCATAGCGATATGGAAATTAACCTTGTCTCACTGAAGAACCCCACAAGTTCCCTCGAAGGCTTCCAATATTCAATAAGTATAAACATATTAGGTACAAGCTTGAATGTTGGAAGCTTTTCGGCGGAACTTGAAGGCTTACTTCTGGATATCAGCTAGTCATTTTCTTACACAATTCCTTTTGATAAACAGAATAAAGGAAGCAAGATCTATGCTAATTGCTTCGGAAATGCTTTTACGCAAATGCATGTGGATTGTGAGGAAAAGAGTAATCTATGTACGAATGCATATACTTTCCAAGGTGAAATTCATGCATGACTTAAACAAGAGTAAAGGCAGAGAAAAACGGAAATCAAGAAGTTTGAAGAACTCTCCAAGCTCCCTCAAGCGCTTCCAATGTTCAAGAATAATCTATGGGCTATAACATTGGAAGACTTGGGGGAGCTTGAAGGCTTGCTTCTGGTTCTCAACTATTTGATCAAAATGGTTATGTTCAAACCAAATTAACCATCTCATGCCTCATGAGAAGGATATTTTAGTGGACATTCGAATGCTGCAGGGATATCGGATTGCAATAATAGTCTTTTCTTTTGACTTCTATGCTTCAGCAGCTAAATTATTTAAGTCTAAGCTTAAGTCAGATTTTCTGCTTGGCTGGAATGTGGCGCAGTGAAAATTATTTATTGTGGATATGTTCTGAGAAGACCAAAGTTTATTTTATTTTGATTATTTCTCGTGAAATTGTTTCTATGTCTAAAGTTTATTATTGTTATTGCAAGAATGTCACACCAACGAATATTCAAACATAATAATTTCCATAAAAATAAAAAAAAATATTTGTGTTCTCGTAGAACTGTAAAGTTTGATGGATCAATGAAGTATGATAAATGGATAAAATATTTTCATTGAAATTTAGAACTATAACAGTAATCCAAAAGGAATTTCAGCCATTAGAGAACCAACCGTTGAAAGTTTGGAATTCCAACTAAAATTCGAATAAAGAAAATCAAAGGAAAATTCCAAGTTAGAATATGGTTATGAAAACAGAATACCTATAGGGATGAATATAGAGGGGGCAGACATCAGGCCTTCTCCCCCCTCCTTCAAAACTTTGTTAAATTTTAAGTGTAATTTTTTTTTTTTTATGTATGTATATATATATATATATATATATATATATATATATATATATATATATATATATATATATATATATATATAATCAGACTTGACCAGTCTTATTTTTGTATAGCAAAAAAGTAACCACCCATAATAATATCATTTTTGTTCCTCACCTTACAAAGTAAGGCACTGCACATGAGAAAAACTCTGCAAACATTACAGTAATAAAAATAGATATTTGAGTATCACATGTAAAGAACAAACTTGGTCTACTATATATGACAACATAAAAACTATTGACCACTATGCTGTCATGAATGTGTGTGTGTAAAGAAGAATATGGAAAACAATTTATTCCTAATAGGATTCAAAAACAATTTATTCATTCCAATTTCTTGTTAATTAATCCAAAATTAATTCAGCAATATAGGTGTTCCAGTGTTTTCTTCTGTTGCTATTCTGTGAACCTAGGAAACTAATTAAAGAATCCCAATCACCGATGAAATTCTTTTTGGATTAAACATTCTTCAAATAAAAATCATGAAAAATGTGTTTACAAGGATTCTATTTAACACACATACACACACACACATATATATACACACATGAAACGAAGAATCTAAATTTGGGATTCAAGAAAAAATCCATCTACCAAATGTTAGATGATCAAAATCTTCGTTATCCCATCCAAGTAATCCATTTGACATACATAGGAGGGTTTAAAACCCACTGTGTAATTTAAAGCTCAAGAAGAATTCTTTGAATCATATATGTCTTTTGATAGTTCACCCATTGCTTTGTCTATAATTACCTCAAGATATTTTTTGGGTAAAGATTATAAAGCTATCTCCAATGAGGATATTATAGAGAATTTTATAGTTTGTACAACTTTAAAAAGGAGTTGCAACAATTGAAATGTAACTTATGAGGATTCATGTTAGCACGTGAGTTATACTTGAAAGCAACTTGGAAAGGGGTTTTATAATTTATTAGCTGAGCCAAGGTCATTAATTATAGTTAATTTTTTATTTTCATTGTTAACCATTTTCAACATGCAAAATTAATTTTGTAAAGATATATCATTAAAGTGAAAAGTAATGACAATTGCATAAAATAATGAAAGATGATGTAATACAGTAGGCCTATTAAAATAAAGTAATGTAACCCAATAAGACTTGCACCATGAGAGATAGCTTAATGTTATTAAATGGTTATGTTAATATAGAAAAATGAAATGGGAGGAGGAGATAGTTCATCCATTTGACTCATGTATAGAATCTTTATGACAAAGATAAAAAATTATTACTAAAGAAAATCAGAAATAATTTAAAATGACAAAATATGTCCTTTGTTTTTTGACATAACTTTACCAATGCATCTTCCCTCAACTTTTTGTTTATCTTTCCAATGCAATCAATATTTAGAATCTCCTCATTAATTAGAATGAAAAGTGGAAAATCCAATTGGTAAAAATATTAATGTGAGTATTAACTAAGGAAAATATTACTCCATTCGTCTGAATTTGAATGTCATTTAAGGTTTTATAGCACAAGGATTCAGGAAGATAATACATAGTTTAATGAGTTGTATAGTTTTATTAAATTGTCTTTATTAATAATTTTTTTTTGCTATTATTTTAAGTATTTAAAAGTCTAGCGTTAAATAGTTGTTATAGGTAAAAATGAAAAAAAATTAATAATGTATTTGCATTGTAAAACTACAGTTAAAATAGGATAAATTTTTTGTTTATGGGACAATTAAAATGAGACGGAGCAAATAATAAGTGATATTAATTAGGTAAAAGAGAAAGCATAATTTTTAATAAAACATAATCCTGTTCATTATGCTTTTTCAGTGCTATGGGCACACAGGTTAGATAAAGTAATCTTTTATGTCCTTCTAGACATATTCAAACAAGGATTTGTAATCCATAGATTCATAGTTAGGAGTAAGTTTGAAACAAATGTGGCCCTTATTCAAATTGTACCTATATATAATGTCCCAAAACTCCATTGAAACGCCATTCTAAAACACAGTGACATCACAATATTCGGTTAAGCAGATAAAGAAGAAATCTTGAAGGAAACAAGAAAATGGGTCCTAAGAAAGTTGTAGCTGCAGCAATGTTAGTCGCTATCATCGTCATGTTTGCATGTGACGTCGAATTTGGAGAAGCATCCAGAGCTATGAACCCCCATTTGCTTGATGAACCTAACCTTGATGCTTGTACCAAATGCAGGATGGCTTGCACCGTATTGCCGGGCTGCGACGCCGGCACACAATGCAGCAACGTCTGTCATCCTGCTAGGGCAGTCAACGGGAGAAAAAGCACAAATGATGTCAAACCTCTGAATTGAACTGTAATAATCCTTTGCAATGGGGTTTACAAATGCCCTTTAATAATAAATATTGCATAACTAATATTTTTCTAATTAATCTGTCTCACTTCGCTTGCTCTTTCTCTTTTAATTGTCTCAACACTTAAGTAATTTATTTTGCCCATCTCTGCTTAGATATGTTTTACTCTTCAATATTATATTTATCATTGTCTCAAAATAAAATAAAAAAATTGAGATAAGATGGGGTAATTGATTTATTCGTAATTTGATTCATGTTAAATAAATTCAAAAGAAATTAACTAATTAGCCATTTATAATTTTAAAATTTCAGCCATTGACAGGGTCCTTTCTCTCCTTAACCTGTCAAGTTTACTTTCCAATTTATTACCCAGTTCTACACATAAACAATTTTCAAAGGGAGTGCCTAATATGATTTTTTTTTTTTTTTGTGGCGATTAATTTGATCTATCTTAAGATGACTATTTTCATTTCAAAAATTCTAAGATGTGGCAAAACAATATGTCAAATCTTGCTTGCATGCAAAATATATGTTTAATGGAATATTTTTTTATTTTTGTATCAATAGATCCATAGAGCAAAATTTTTTAATTGGAAACATTCAAACACAAGTTTAAAAACTTCACAGAAGAAACCTGAACATAATTGATTCTTGTGATTAACTTGAATATAGAGATGTTTTTTAATTTGTTTATACGAGACACCGCATGAAAGGGAGAAAAAAAAAATCAGGTTTCCTGTGCAAATCTGTTAGAAGTTTGTTAGTTTCATGGAAATTTAGAACTCCAACAGTAACTCAAATGGAATTTAAGCCATTAAAGAAATAACACATTGAAAATTTGAAATTTCAACCAAAATTCTAATGAAAATAGTTTCAATGGAAATGGAAAATTGAGAGGACTTATATGTTTTGGTTCAGTGATGTTAAAACGTTTCTACAATTAGTACCAAGATTGCAAAGAATTTTATGTGAATAAATAAGTAAAAATGAATCAATTAAGATTGGACACAATTGGCATCCCTTGTGAAAGGCTAGACAGGACTAAAAAGTTAACAAACTTCTTTTTATCAAATATTGTTATATTTTCACAGCTTAAATCTAAAATTTTTAGTTAAATTAAAATAATTTATGCATATTTATCATCTTACTACCGTATTTCTTAGTTCTCATGGAAGAATTTAAGTTGTGAGAAAATTTCTCACAGTTTTTATGTGTGAAACTTCAGTGCCTAATATCTCTTTCTTACAGTTCAAAAAAAAAAAAAAAAAAACTACAATTCCTAAGTTCTATGACAATATATAATCCAAAATTTTGGGCTTTCAACTTTAAAATATATTTAACTGTGTGAATCATCGTTTTGAATATAACTGAGTATTCTAATTTATACTATTGACATTGTTCTTGATTTTTTTAATATAAGAGAATCGAAGTTCAAATTCAAACCCCTTATCACAAGCCCACACCAGTTGCTTGTATTGATCTTGATTTTGAAATAAGGTATCCTTTATCAACAGTTATAAATAAATAAATATTCTAATGTTAGAAACAACCTAACATAATATTCCATTAAAAAATATTTTAAAATAATAAAGAGTTGTGAAATACAAATCCCAGAAAATAAAATTGTAAAATATTCTTACCATTTTCATTTTGGTATTTTAACGCCGATATTTTAAAAGCATGAACCTATAAAAACACAATGCATCTTTAAAATCAATGTCAAAAGTTAAAAAAATAAAATAAAAATGGAAGGGGGTTTATTATATATATATATATATATATATATATATATCATTCATCTTTAGAATCTTTATGAATATTAAGACGTAAATTCCAAAAATAATATTGTGTGATAATATATTTTCTTTGTTTTTGAGAAAACTTTAGAATACTAACTCCTAAACACAATGCATCTAGCCTTAGTCAACATTTTTTCTAGTAAATATTTCAAATCTCCTTTTCTAGTAAAATTAATTAAAAAAAAGAAAAGAAAACATACTATAAAAAAACCTATAAAAACCAGGAATTAGAATCAATTAAAATTCAAAACTGTTCATTCTTGATTGAGTCAATTTTGACTAGAATGACTACATTGAATCTGAACTCAGATTTATTATCTATATTAAATTCATAGCTAGGAGTAAATTTGAAACAAATGTGGGCCTTATTCATATTGTGCATATATATAATGTCCCGAAACTCCATTGAAACGCGAAGCACTAACAGAGAGTGGCATCACAATGTTCGGTTAAGCAGAGAAACAAAGAAGAAATCTTGAAGGAAACAAGAAAATGGGTCCTAACAAAGTTATAGCTGCAGCTATGTTAGTTGTCATGATGGTCATGTTTTAATTAGCAGAAGTCAAATAAAGATATGAATGATTTAAATTATTGATAAGGATAAAAATATAGATAGAATGGTTTGTTTGTGATTGTCGAGAAGGTTCACTAAGGCCTGTACTTGCCCACTCGTCAATCCAACAAGCCCATATGCGTTGCTTATTGCGCCAGTTGCATCTGGCCCATATGTGCCCACTGCTACTACATTGGTGCAAATCACGCCTCGACTTGGGTTTGGAGTGCCAACTGGTGCTAGTGCACTCCATCCATAGCCTTGTCTACTGTCAGCTGCTTTGGAGTTGAGATCCAATAGAGAAGGGACCGGTTTTCTAACATCGCCTCCTTGATCTCCCATCTCTGCTCTTTTAGCCTCCCTTGAGCCCGAAGACTTCTATCTATATTTTATTCTTAGCAATAATTTAAATCATCTATATCTTTATTTGACTTTCAACCTTATCATAACTATTATTTACGATATTCTGCTTGTTATGTTTGCATCTGACGTCGAGTTTTGAGAAGCATCGAGAGCTGTGAAGTCTCATGCAGCAGATGGTGTCAAAGCTGTAAAGCCACTTGATGATTGTGAGCAATGCATGGATGCATGTTTTAAAGTGCCGATCTGAGTGCCCTGTACGTGGTGCAAAGACGAATGTCCAGTAATACAATGTCAAGCGCTGCCTACAGGGAAAAAACTTTAAGGGCAACATAGCAGATGGTATCAAAGCTCTGATCTGAACTGTAATAATCCTTTGGAATGGTGTCTACAAATACCCTTTAATAATAAATGAATAATTAATATTTTGCTATTTAATTTGTCTCTCTTCTCTTCCTCTTTGTCTTTAGTTCTTTCGTGAAAGAATTCTTCCTTCTGCCATAACTTTTCTTTTATCTCTTATTTGTGTACTGTTTGCGGCTTATAATAGCCTTTATAGTTTCTACCACTTGCTGTAACAAAATTTAAACACAGATAATTTCTTTACTTGTTTAAATATGATATGGCTTCATACTCCACAGTGCATATGCATTGATCCCAATTAATTTTCCACAGGCATACTTCATTGGAAGCATTTTGCTTGAAGCACCGGTGAAACACCCTTCCACCCTTTGAGCCTAAATTTGTTCTAAATGAATAGTATTTTGTGATTCCAAAGTACATTCCCATTTTTTTTATTTCAACAAAAAGATCAATACAAATTAAGATCTTTGTCTCAAAACTCATCCATCTCAGAGGCGGCTTATACGTTAGGCAAGTGAAATTGTTTAGGCCCAAAGAAAACCTCTTAAAAATTAGGCACCTTATTTTTTCTTATCTTTTTTTAGTGGTAATTACTTTATAAATTTTAATTTGACTTTTTATTATTAGATTATATATTAATTATCTTTCCTAATTTTAAGAGATTTTTATTTCTTAAACATGTTCTCTGCTAGACTCTTCCTCCTATTTTAACGTTTCTTTTTTCCTTATCTAGGATTTAACGTTCCTCTTCTTTTACTATTATGCTTTAACATTTTTTCTCCTTTTGTTTTTTTTTTCCCTCCATATCACTCCAAGCCTTATGCATTGCGCTTGGAAGCCTCCAAAAATCTTCTCATTCTTAACAGTTTAGTGGTAGTCCAAATATCTTTTTGTTGATATAGTTGTGGTCTCCTCCTTATTTAAAATCATATTTATAACCAAATTACCTAAAATGTTCTCGTGGAACCATTGAAGAGTATTTTGTGTTTCCAATGTACTTTCCCCCTTTTTATAATATCAACAAAAGGGTCAACAAAAATTAAGATCTTTATCCCCAAAACTCGTCCATGTACAAATGAGACACAGATAGTCTTAACAATTTTATATCACTGAGGTATTAGTTAAAAAGGGGAAAAAAATTTGTAAACTTCTAAAAGACTTCTTTCATCTCTCACATAAAATAGCTCATTTGATCATTCAAAGAATTTTCAAGAGTTTGAAATTATATAATGATTCTTTTTTCTTTTTTTTTTTCCTTTTCCTGAAAATATGCCCACATCATATTAAAGATAGTACTAATCTCATTTGGAGAATAGAATAAGTTCATAATAATGTTTATTTCTTTATTATACAATGTTAGCTAGATAAGATGGTTTCAATTATGTAATATTTGATGGATCAATTAAGTATGATAAATATATCACATATATTGACTGTTTTTATCTTAGAGATAATGGGATAACTAATCATGGAAATCACGACTGTAAACAGGGATAGGATAAATGTTTTCTGTATTTTGTTATTGAACTAACACTTTATCATAAGAATTTTTGAAAGCTTGCCTGCATGCAAAATATATGTTTAATGGATGTCTTTTTGTCTTCTTTTTTTTTTTTTATCAATAGATCCGTAGAGCTAATTTTTTTTAATTGGAGACATTCAAACTTCATAGAAGAAACCTGAACATCATTAATTCTTGTGACTAACTTGAATATAGAGATGTGTTTTAATTTGTTGATATGAGACACCTCATACAAATCTGTTAGAATTTTGCTAGTTTCGTTGAATTTAGAACTCCAACAGTGATACGAATGGAATTTCAGCCATTAGAGAAACAACACATTGAAAATTTGAAGTTCCATAAAAAATTCGAATAAAAATTGTTTCAATGAAAAATTGAGAGGACTTCTAAGCTTAGGGGGAGACTGGTCAAGAGTTAACCGAATATCTTGTATGCTTTGGTTCAATGATGTATTGATGTTAATAACGTTTCCACACTTAGTTCCAAGATTACTAAGATTTTTATGCAAATAAATCCCAAATATGAATATGAAACATATTTAAAAAAAAAAAACATTTAAGATTGGCACTCCTTGTAAATTAATTCCGTTGAAAGGCCATATTTCAGTTGGTGCCAATTCAAATCACTCAAATAAGTTAAGTGCAAATTAGGGCTATCTGGTGACCAAAAAATAAGTGGTATTTTAAGCAGTTGTTTTCAAAAGTTAGTATTTTGGTAATTAATTTTTTATATTTTTTTTATCATTTTAGCCAAATTTTCTAACTGGTATATTTCTTTGTTCTCATGGAAGAATTTAAATTGCAAGAAAATTTCTCGCAGTTTTGATATGTGTGAAACTTCGATGCCTAATAAGTTTTCTAACAGTTGAAAAATCGTAAAAAAAACAAAAAAAAAAGAAAAATCTGCTACACCTACATATGTTTTGTGAAAATATATAATCCAAAATTTTGGGCTTCCGGGTTTAAAATATATTTAACTGTGGAGTCATCACATTTAACATAATTGAGTATTATCAATAATCAATAATTTATACTATTGACTCTGATCTTGACTTTTCTTAATATAAGAGAATCGAATTTCAAATGGAAGCCCCCTTATCACAAGCCCACACTCAATTGCTTGCATTGATCTTGATTTTGAATTAAATAACGCAAGGTTTATCAACTGTTATAAATAAATATTCTAATAAAACAAACATTCTAATTTGATATTCCATTAAAAAATATTCTAACTTAATAAAGAGTTGCGAATTACCAATACCAAAAATATAAAGTTGTAAAATATTCTTATCATTTTTATTTTGTTATTTTACCACTAGTATTTTAATGGCACTAGAGTTAGCTAAAAGAAATAAATAGAGCAAAGCTCTCCCAAAGACCTTTCCACCAAACATAAGAACTCAAACACAGGTTAACATACTTATGTGGACCTATCTCTTTACTACTAGAACTAATGTACTTGAAAGCAATTCCAAAAAGAAGTTTCATAATTTATTAGGTTGGCTAGGATCATTCATTATAACTAATTTTTTTCTATTAACCACTTTTTCAACATACATAATTAATTTTGTAAAACTGTATCATTGAATTGATTGCATAGAATAATAAAAAATGATGTAGCATTATGAGGCTTATTAAAAAATTATTAAAATAAAACTATGCAACCGAACCTGAGTTTCACCTTTAAAGATAATCTAATCTTATTAAATGGTACTTTTAATATAGAAAAAGGAAATGGGAGGAGGGGATAGTTGATCCATTTGACTCATGTACAGAA
Source organism: Bauhinia variegata (assembly GCA_022379115.2). Lineage (NCBI taxonomy): Eukaryota > Viridiplantae > Streptophyta > Magnoliopsida > Fabales > Fabaceae > Bauhinia > Bauhinia variegata. The sequence goes on along the minus strand of CM039428.1, from coordinate 16,379,005 downwards.
TCTTTATGATAAAGATAAAATAATATTACTAAACAAAATCAGAAATAATTTAAAATGACAATATATTTCCTTGTTTTTGTTTTTTTAGTGGACATTCGAATGCTGCAGGGATATCGGATTGCAATAATAGTCTTTTCTTTTGACTTCTATGCTTCAGCAGCTAAATTATTCAAGTCTAAGCTTAAGTCAGATTTTCTGCTTGGCTGGAATGTGGCGCAGTGAAAATTATTACTTGTGGATATGTTCTGAGAAGACCAACGATTGTTTTATTTTTATTATTTCTCCTGAAAATGTTTCCATGTCTAAAGTTTATTATTGTTATTGCAAGAATGTCACACCAACGAATATTCAAACATAATAATTTCCATGAAAAATAATAAAAATAAATAAATATTGGTGTTCTCGTAGAACTGTAAAGTTTGATGGATCAATGAAGTATGATAAATGGATAAAATATTTTCATTGAAATTTAGAGCTATAACAGTAATCCAAAAGGAATTTCAGCCATTAGAGAACCAACCGTTGAAAGTTTGGAATTCCAACTAAAATTCGAATAAAGAAAATCAAAGGAAAATTCCAAGTTAGAATATGGTTATGAAAATAGAACACCTATAGGGATGAATATAGAGGGGGCAGACATCAGGCCTTCTCCTTCCTCCTTCAAAACTTTGTTAAATTTTAAGTGTAATTTTTTTTTTATGTATAATTATTTTTTTATATAGATAATTAGACTTGACCAGTCTTATTTTTGTATAGCCAAAAAGTAACCACCTACAATAATATCATTTTTGTTCCTCACCTTACAAAGTAAGGCACTGCACATGAGAAAAACTCTGCAAACATTACAGTAATAAAAATAGATATATGAGTATCACATGTAAAGAACAAACTTTGTCAACTATATGTGACGACATAAAAACTATTGACCACTGTGCTGTCATGAATGTGTGTGTGTAAAGAAGAATATGGAAAACAATTTATTCCTGATAGGATTCAATTCAAGAGAAAACAATTTATTCCTGATAGGATTCAATTCAAGAGAAAACAATTTATTCATTCCAATTTCTTGTTAATTAATCCAAAATTAATTCAACAATATAGGTGTTCAGTGTTTTATTTTGTTGCTATTCTGTGAACCTAGGAAACTAATTAAAGAATCCCAATCACCTATGAAATTCTTTTTACATGAAACATTCTTCAAATAAAAATCATGAAAAATGTGTTTACAAGGATTCTATTTAACACACACACATATATATACATGAAACGAAGAATCTAAATTTGGGATTCAAGAAAAAATCCATCTACCAAATGTTAGATGATCAAAATCTTCGTTATCCCATCCAAGTAATCCATTTGACATACATAGGAGGGTTTAAAACCCACTGTGTAATTTAAAGCTCAAGAAGAATTCTTTGAATCATATATGTCTTTTGATAGTTCACCCATTGTTTTGTCTATAACTACCTCAAGATATTTTTTGGGTAAAGATTATAAAGCTATCTCCAATGAGGATATTATAGAGAATTTCATAGTTTGCACAACTCTAAAAAGGAGCTGCAACAATTGAAATGTAACTTATAAGAATTCATGTTAGCACGGGAGTTATACTTAAAAGCAACTCGGAAAGGGGTTTCATAATTTATTAGCTGAGCCAAGATCATTAATTATAGTTAATTTTTTATTTTCATTGTTAACCATTTTCAACATGCACAATTAATTTTGTAAAGATACATCATTAGAGTGAAAAGTAATGACAATTGCATAAAATAATAAAAAATGTGTAACACTGTAGGCCTATTAAAATAATGTAACCCAACAAGACTTGCACCATGAGAGATAGCTTAATGTTATTAAATGGTTCTGTTAATATAGAAAAAGCAAATGGGAGGAGGAGATAGTTCATCCATTTGACTCATGTATAGAATCTTTATGATAAAGATAAAAATTATTACTAAACAAAATCAGAAATAATTTAAAATGACAAAATATTTCCTTGTTTTTTGACATAACTTTACCAATCCATCTAGCTCTAAAAGATCCTCTAACGCATCTTCCCTCAACTTTTTGTTTATCTTTCCAATTCAATCAATATTTAAAATCTCCACATTAATTAGAATGAAAAGTGGAAAATCCAATTGGTAAAAATATTAATGAGAGTATTAACTAAGGAAAATATTAATCCATTCGTCTGAATTTGAATGTCATTTAAGGTTTTATAGCACAAGGATTCAGGAAGATAATACATGGTTTAATAAGTTGTATAGTTTTATTAAATTGTCTTTATTAATAATTTTTTTTTGCTATTATTTTAAGTATTTAAAAGTCAAGCGTTAAATAGTTGTTATAGGTAAAAATGAAAAAAAATAAATTAATGATGTATTTGTACTGTAAAACTACAGTTAAAATAGGATAAAAGTTTTGTTCAAGGGGCAATTAAAATGAGACGGAGCAAATAATAAGTGATATTAATTAGATAAAAGAGAAAGCAGAATTTTTAATAAAACATAATCCTGTTCATTATGCTTGTTCAGTGCTATGGGCACACAGGTTAGATAAAGTAATCTTTTATGTCCTTCTAGACACATCCAAACGAGGATTTGTAATCCATAGATTCATAGTTAGGAGTAAGTTTGAAACAAATGTGGCCCTCATTCAAATTGTGCCGATATATAATGTCCCAAAACTCCATTGAAACGCCAATCTAAACCACAGTGACATCACAATATTCGGTTAAGCAGATAAAGAAGAAATCTTGAAGGAAACAAGAAAAAGGGTCCTAAGAAAGTTGTAGCTGCAGCAATGTTAGTCGCTATCATCGTCATGTTTGCATGTGACGTCGAATTTGGAGAAGCATCCAGAGCTATGAACCCCCATTTGCTTGATGAACCTAACCTTGATCCTTGTACCAAATGCAGGATGGCTTGCGCTGTATTGCCGGGCTGCGACACCGGCACACAATGCAGCAACGTCTGTCATCCTGCTAGGGCAGTCAATGGGGGAAAAAGCACAAAGGATGTCAAACCTCTGAATTGAACTGTAATAATCCTTTGCAATGGGGTTTACAAATGCCCTTTAATAATAAATATTGCATAACTAATATTTTTCTAATTAATCTGTCGCACTTCTCTTGCTCTTTCTCTTTTAATTGTCTCAACATTTTAGTAATTTATTTTGCCCATCTCTGTTTAGATATGTTTTACTCTTCAATATTATATTTATCATTGTCTCAAAAAAAAATTAAACAAAAATGAGATAGGATGGGGTATTTGATTTATTTGTAATTTGATTCATGTTAAATAAATTCAAAAGAAATTAACTAATTAACCATTTATTATTCAAAGTTTCAGCCATTGACACGGTCTTTTCTCTCCTTAACCTGTCAAGTTTACTTTCCAATTTATTACCCAGTTCCACACATCAACAATTTTCAAAGGGAGTGACTAATATGATTTTTTTTTTTTTTTGTGGCGACTAATTTGATTTTTTTTTTAAGGTGGAGTACTTTGATCTATCTTAAGATTACTATTTTCATTTCAAAAATTCTAAGATATGGCAAAACAATATGTCAAATCTTGCTTGCATGCAAAATATATGTTTAATGGAATATTTTTTATTTTTTTATCAATAGATCCATTGAGCAAAATTTTTTTAATTGGAGACATTCAAACACAAGTTTAAAAACTTCACAGAAGAAACCTTAACATAATTGATTCTTGTGATTAACTTGAATATAGAGATTTTTTTAATTTGTTTATCCGCATGAAAGGGAGAAAAAAAAAATCAGGTTTCCTGTACAAATCTGTTAGGAGTTTGTTAGTTTCATCGAAATTTAGAACTCGAACAGTAACTCAAATGGAATTTCAGCAATTAAAGAAATAACACATTGAAATTTTGAAATTTCAACCAAAATTCTAATGAAAATAGTTTCAATGGAAAATTGAGAGGAGTTATATGTTTTGGTTCAGTGATGTTAATAACGTTTCTTCAATTAGTACCAAGATTGCAAAGAATTTTATGGGAATAAATCACTAAAAATGAATGTTGAACGCTTACTTCTTAAGGGGAAAAAAAAAAGAAGAATCAATTAAGATTGGATGCAATTGGCATCCCTTGTGAAAGGTTAGACAGAACTTAAAAGACGATAAACTTCTTTTTATCAAATATTATTATTGTTATATTTTCACATCTTAAATCTAAATTTTTTAATTAAATTAAAACAACTTATGTCAATTGATCATCTTATTATATTTCTTAGTTCTCATGAAAGAATTTAAGTTGTGACAAAATTTCTGACAGTTTATATATGTGTGAAACTTCAGTGCCCAATATGTTTTCTTACAGTTCAAAAAAAAAAAAAAAAAATCTACATGTCCTAAGTTCTATGACAATATATAATCCAAAATTTTGGGCTTTCAACTTTAAAATATATTTAACTGTGTGAGTCATCGTCTTGAATGTAACTAAGTATTATAAATAATTTATACTATTGACATTGATCTTGAATTTATTAATATAAGAGAATCGAAGTTCAAATTCAAACCCCTTATCACAAGCCCACACCAGTTGCTTGCATTGATCTTGATTTTGAAATAAGGTATCCTTTATCAACAGTTATAAAATAAATAAATATTCTAATGTTAGAAACAACCTAACATAATACTCCATTAAAAAATATTTTAAAATAATAAAGAGTTGTGAAATACCAATACCAAAAAATAAAATTGTAAAATATTCTTACCATTTTCATTTTGGTATTTTAACACCGATATTTTAAAAGCATGAACCTATAAAAACACAATGCATCTTTAAAACCAATGTCAAAAGTTAAAAAAATAAAATAAAAATGGAAGGGGGTTTATTATATATATATATATATATATATATCATTCATCTTTAGAATCTTTATGAATATTAAGACGTAAATTCCAAAAATAATATTGTGTGATAATATATTTTCTTTGTTTTTGAGAAAACTTTAGAATACTAACTCCTAAACACAATGCATCTAGCCTTAGTCAACATTTTTTCTAGTAAATATTTCAAATCTCCTTTTCTAGTAAAATTAATTAAAAAAAAAAAGAAAACATACTATAAAAAAACCTATAAAAACAAGGAATTAGAATCAATACAAATTCAAAACTGTTCATTCTTGATTGAGTCAATTTTGACTAGAATGACTACATTGAATCTGAACTCAGATTTATTATCTATATTAAATTCATAGCTAGGAGTAAATTTGAAACAAATGTGGCCCTTATTCATATTGTGCATGTATATAATGTCCCGAAACTCCATTGAAACGCGAAGCACTAACAGAGAGTGGCATCACAATATTCGGTTAAGCAAAGAAACAAAGAAGAAATCTTGAATGAAACAAGAAAATGGGTCCTAACAAAGCTATAGCTGCAGCAATGTTAGTTGTCATGATGGTCATGTTTTAATAGATAGAATATCGTAAAATAGTTACGATAAGGTTGAAAGTCAAATAAAAATATGAATGATTTAAATTATTGATAAGGATAAAATGGTTTGTTTGTGATTGTCGAGAAGGTCCACTAAGGCCTGTACTTGCCCACTCTTCAATCCAGCAAGCCCATATGCGTTACTTATTGTGCCAGTGGCATCTGGCCCATATGTGTCCACTGCTACTACATTGGTGCAAATCATTCCTCAACATAGTGTTGGAGTGCCACCTGGTGCTAGTGCACTCCATCCATAGCCTTGTCTATGGTCAGCTGCTTTGGAGTTGAGATCCATTGCATAAAATAACGAAAGATAATGTAATACAGTAGGCCTATTAAAATAAAGTAATGTAACCCAACAAGACTTGCACCACGAGAGATAGCTTAATGTTATTAAATGGTTCTGTTAATATAGAAAAATGAAATGGGCGGAGGAGATAGTTCATCCATTTGACTCATGTATAGAATCTTTATGATAAAGATAAAATATTATTACTAAACAAAATCAGAAATAATTTAAAATGACAAAATATTTCCTTGTTTTTTGACATAACTTTACCAATCCATCTAGTTCTAAAAGATCCTCCAATGCATCTTCCCTCAACTTTTTGTTTATCTTTCCAATTCAATCAATATTTAGAATCTCCTCATTAATTAGAATGAAAAGTGGAAAATCCAATTGGTAAAAATATTAATGAGAGTATTAGCTAAGGAAAATATTACTCCATTCGTCTGAATTTGAATGTCATTTAAGGTTTTATAGCACAAGGATTCAGGAAGATAATACATGGTTTAATGAGTTGTATAGTTTTATTAAACTGTCTTTATTAATAAAAAAATTTTGTTATTGTTTTAAGTATTTAAAAGTCAAGCGTTAAATAGTTGTTATAGGCATGAAAAAAAATTAAAATAATAACGATGTATTTGTACTGTAAAACTACAGTTAAAATAGGATAAAATTTTTGTTTAAGGGGCAATTAAAATGAGACGGAGAAAATAATAAATGATATTAATTAGGTAAAAGGTAAAGCATAATTTTTAATAAAACATAATCCTGTTCATTATGCTTTTTCAGTGCTATGGGCACACAGGTTAGATAAAGTAATCTTTTATGTCCTTCGAGACACATTCAAACAAGGATTTGTAATCCATAGATTCATAGTTAGGAGTAAGTTTGAAACAAATGTGGCCCTTATTCAAATTGTGCCTATATATAATGTCCCAAAACTCCATTGAAACGCCAATCTAAAACACAGTGACATCACAATATTCGGTTAAGCAGATAAAGAAGAAATCTTGAAGGAAACAAGAAGATGGGTCCTAAGAAAGTTGTAGCTGCAGCAATGTTAGTCGCTATCATCGTCATGTTTGCATGTGACGTCAAATTTGGAGAAGCATCCAGAGCTATGAACCCCCATTTGCTTGATGAACCTAATCTTGATGCTTGTACCAAATGCAGGATGGCTTGCACCGTATTGCCGGGCTGCGACACCGGCACACAATGCAGCAACGTCTGTCATCCTGCTAGGGCAGTCAATGGGGGAAAAAGCACAAATGATGTCAAACCTCTGAATTGAACTGTAATAATCCTTTGCAATGGGGTTTACAAATGCCCTTTAATTATAAATATTGCGTAGCTAATATTTTTCTAATTAATCTGTCTCACTTCTCTTGCTCTTTCTCTTTTAATTGTCTCAGCATTTAAGTAATTTATTTTTCCCATCAATGCTTAGATATGTTTTACTCTTCAATATTATATTTATCATTGTCTCAAAATAAAATAAAAAAATTGAGATAAGATGGGGTAATTGATTTATTCGTAATTTGATTCATGTTAAATAAATTCAAAAGAAATTAACTAATTAGCCATTTATAATTTTAAAATTTCAGCCATTGACACGGTCCTTTCTCTCCTTAACCTGTCAAGTTTACTTTCCAATTTATTACACAGTTCTACACATCAACAATTTTCAAAGGGAGTGACTAATATGATTTTTTTTTTTTGTGGGGACTAATTTGATTTTGTAAGGTGGAATACTTTGATCTATCTTAAGATGACTATTTTCATTTCAAAAATTCTAAGATGTGGCAAAACAATATGTCAAATCTTGCTTGCATGCAAAATATATGTTTAATGGAATATTTTTTTATTTTTTAATCAATAGATCCATAGAGCAAAATTTTTTAATTGGAGACATTCACACACAAGTTTAAAAACTTCACAGAAGAAACCTGAACATAATTGATTCTTGTGATTAACTTGAATATTGAGATGTTTTTTAATTTGTTTATACAAGACACCGCATGAAAGGGAGAAAAAAAAAATCAGGTTTCCTGTACAAATCTGTTAGGAGTTTGTTAGTTTCATCGAAATTTAGAACTCGAACAGTAACTCAAATGGAATTTAAGCCATTAAAGAAATAACACATTGAAATTTTGAAATTTCAACCAAAATTCTAATGAAAATAGTTTCAATGGAAATGGAAAATTGAGAGGACTTATATGTTTTGGTTCAGTGATGTTAATAACGTTTCTTCAATTAGTACCAAGATTGCAAAGAATTTTATGGGAATAAATCAGTATAAATGAATGTTGAACGCTTACTTCTTAAAGGAAAAAAAAAAAAAAAACGGATCAATTAAGATTGGACACAATTGGCATCCCTTGTGAAAGGCTAGACAGGACTAAAAAGGCAACAAACTTCTTTTTATCAAATATTGTTGTTATATTTTCACAGCTTAAATTTAAAATTTTTAGTTTAATTAAAATAATTTATGCATATTTATCATCTTACTACCATATTTCTTAGTTCTCATGGAAGAATTTAAGTTGTGAGAAAATTTCTCACAGTTTTTATGTGTGAAACTTCAGTGCCCAATATGTTTTTCTTACAGTTCAAAAAAAAAATAATCTACATGTCCTAAGTTCTATGACAATATATAATCCAAAATTTTGGGCTTTCAACTTTAAAATATATTTAACTGTGTGAGTCATCGTCTTGAATGTAACTGAGTATTATAAATAATTTATACAATTGACATTGATCTTGAATTTTTTAATATAAGAGAATCGAAGTTCAAATTCAAACCCCTTATCACAAGCCCACACCAGTTGCTTGTATTGATCTTGATTTTGAAATAAGGTATCCTTTATCAACAGTTATAAATAAATAAATATTCTAATGTTAGAAACAGAAAATAATATTCCATTAAAAATATTTTAAAATAATAAAGAGTTGTGAAATACCAATACCAGAAAATAAAATTGTAAAGTATTCTTACCATTTTCATTTTGGTATTTTAACACCGATATTTTAAAAGCATGAACCTATAAAAACACAATGCATCTTTAGAATCAATGTCAAAAGTTAAAAAAAAAATAAAATAAAATTGAAGGGGTTATATATATATATATATATATATATATATATATATATCATTCATCTTTAGAATCTTTATGAATATTAAGACGTAAATTCCAAAAATAATATTGTGTGATAATATATTTTCTTTGTTTTTGAGAAAACTTTAGAATACTAACTCCTAAACACAATGCATCTAGCCTTAGTCAACATTTTTTCTGTTTTTTCCTTCTCAAGATATATCCTTAGCTCATCAATATTTCAAATCTCCTTTTCTAGTAAAATTAATTGAAAAAAAAAACAAGGAAAACATACTATAAAAAAACCTATAAAAACAAGGAATTAGAATCAATACAAATTCAAAACTGTTCATTCTTGATTGAGTCAATTTTGACTAGAATGACTACATTGAATCTGAACTCAGATTTATTATCTATATTAAATTCATAGCTGGGAGTAAATTTGAAACAAATGTGGCCCTTATTCATATTGTGCCTATATATAATGTCCCGAAACTCCATTGAAACGCCAAGCACTAACAGAGAGTGGCATCACAATATTCGGTTAAGCTGAGAAAGAAAGAAGAAATCTTGAAGGAAACAAGAAAATGGGTCCTAACAAAGTTATTGCTGCAGCAATGTTAGTTGCTATGATGGTCATATTTGCTTCTGACGTCGAGTTTTGAGAAGCATCGAGAGCTGTGAAGTCTCATGCAGCAGATGGTGTCAAAGCTGTAAAGCCACTTGGTGATTGTGAGCAATGCATGGATGCATGTTTCAAAGTGCCGATCTGCGTCCCCTGTACGTGGTGCAAAGATGAATGTCCAGGAATACAATGTCAAGCGCTGCCTACAGGGAAAAAACATTAAGGGCAACATAGCAGATGGTGTCAAAGCTCTGATCTGAACTGTAATAATCCTTTGGAATGGTGTCAACAAATACCCTTTAATAATAAATGAATAATTAATATTTTGCCACAAATACCCTTTGAGCCAAAATTTGTTCTAAATGAATACTATTTTGTGATGCCAAAGTACATTCCCATTTTTTTATTTCAACAAAAAGATCAATACAAATTAAGATCCTTATCTCAAAACTCATCCATCTCAGAGGCAGCTTATCCGTTAGGCAAGTGAAATTGTTGAGGCCCAAAGAAAACCTCTTAAAAATTAGGCACCTTATTTTTTCTTATCTTTTTTTAGTGGTAATTACTTTATAAATTTTAATTTGACTTTTTATTATTAGATTATATATTAATTATCTTTCCTAATTTTAAAAGATTTTTATTTCTTAAACATGTTCTCTGCTAGTAGGGGTGGGCAAAATCTGAACCAATCTGCTTAAACCACCCTAACCGGGTGGGGTAATTGATTTATTTGTAATTTGATTCATGTTAAATAAATTCAAAAGAAATGAACTAATTAACCATTTATAATTTTAAAATTTCAGCCATTGACACGGTCCTTTCTCTCAACCTGTCAAGTTTACTTTCCAATTTATTACCCAGTTCTACACATCAACAATTTTCAAAGGGAAGGTAAGGTTAAACTAGATACCATTCTCTAAGCTTTCCCAAAATTCTTTCATAAAATGTTATAATTTTGTGCCTCCTTGTCCTATGGTTTACAAATGGTCAGCTATCCTACTATGAGAAGTGGCGATCAGCAACAAATAGTTGGGTGTCAATTTATTCTAAAAACTTTGGATTTTTTGGTGTATGTTTACTAATGTTTTTATATTTAAAAGTACGTATCGTATAAGGCTATTATCACCAATGTGGTTACCACAATTGTAATTCTAGGTAGTGGTGGATGAACACATTAGTGTCGGGAAAGGTAATCTTTTTGTCCCTATAAAAAAAATTGGAAGCCATTATGCATATTCACAATATTTACTTTTGGCAAAAATATTTATGGTGTATTTTTCTTGCCCTCGCTAGTTAAAATTTCTGAATTTGTCTTTGCTCATGAAACTTCAGATATCACTAAAGATTTAGAAGCTGCCCCCACATAGATCAAATCCCCACCACTCCTTTTATGTGAGTTTTTTCCCATTAAGAATTTTTTTAGTGTGTTAGAAATGTAAAAAAAATTTAACAGGAAATCAAATTAAATATTCTATATTTCATATAGTTGTTTTATCGCTTTCCTTCTGTGAAATTATTTATAGTTCATATTTTGCCCCCATCAGTTAAAATTTTTGGATTGATCAAATTTTCTGTTGTCACATACAATCGAAATACAAAGAATAAAACTCTAGTAAATATTATTGTTGTACCAATATGGTTTACAGTTGCTAACACTCAGTCTTGAGGAGATTCTCACTTCTCAGAAGCTAAAATAGGCATATATTCTATATATATTATATAAATTCTAGTGTTGCTATAATCAGACATGTGATAAAGTAGGCTTTCCTTATTTGCTTTCTTTTTTTGTTGTTTCGCAAAAGAAGATTCTGAACATTTGATCTCTTAGAAAAGCTCTTGAACACAGAAGGACGTGGTTTTGAGATGTATTCTCTCACAATATACAAAAAGTTATACATTATGTTCCTCCTTTATCACCCTTTGATATGTGAAATATTATTCTTAATGAGCAAATTAACCTAACAAGTACGGAAGCATATTGTCTGCATTTTTGCCTTTGGCTTGCTTGGAGGATAATGTAAATTATGCATCATTGGAACTACCATATATTCGAAAATAATAAAGGAAATACTACCAATCTATATCAAGGGAATCAAAGCTTGTGGACTTCATTGCTTTTACTTTCCTCCCCTTTATATACTTTTTCATTTTTCTAATAGAATTCATTACTCATGCAAGAGATGAATAATCAATTTTTTATTTTTTATTCTCTTATTAAGGGTGGATATAATTTTATTAATTGGTTTCAGCCTTTACCCGAAAGACACTTTGTCTCTTTCTCTTCCCATCTGTCGGCTGTATGAGAATGAACAAGACGGGACAAGCTGTTCTGACCATCATTTTTCCAAAGTCACAAATTTGACTTAAAAAAGTGGATTATATATTGTTCTGTGAGGTTTCTCATCTAATTTCAAGCTGTAATTGTGCTTGCTTTATGTGACATTGATCTTCGGGCCAATCCTTTGTTGCACTTGCAGATGAAATATAACACATTTAAAAATAAAAAAGAAAAAAGAACAGAATTATAGTTATACAATAGTTTTTGGTCAGTTTATCATATTTACAAAAGATCGAGAAAATTAAATTGAGCTTTATACATAAAGGCGAAATATTAGATGTTTTAACGTGGATAACAGATAAAATATATAGCAGCATAATCGCACTAGCTGGCTCAACCATGAGACTTGGCTAAATTGGCTACACAACCTTCAATTTAAGAATTAGGGCTTAAATTTTACATTTTTCTATAACGAAACATATCATTTTTCTTAACCAAAAATAAGTTTCAGAAACTCATCTAGCAAGTTGTTGATCATTCGGGTATGACACATAAAGTCAACGACTACATTATTGATTAATTTCTGTATGGACCAACAGTGATTAATTGCTGGCTTTCATTGATAAAAGCATGGGAAGGTTGACCATAATTACATGGCTAATATTAGGACTCAACTCTAGGGCGAGGATATATATAATGCATGAAGTAAAAAATATAATCTCATTAACCCTTTTTTGTTTCTTTGTTTCTGAACAATCAAAGGTCCCCACTTCCAAGCTAGATCCATGATTAGTGGGTGCATTTCAATAATTTCTGCAGTATGTAGCGAGAATAAGGACTTTAAGAAGAAGTATTTTCACAACAATAGCACTTCAAAATTGTTCTCTCAAAATAAATCTACTTAAAAAGTCTCACAGTATATATATATTTTTTCACAATAAATAGCATCTTCAATTCATACCCCAAAAAAAAAAATAGAAAACATTTTTTAATTATTTGCGGACTCAAAAATACATCAGATTTGGTACAGTTGATCAATGGTGAAGTGTAATGTAAAGTTTGCCCTAAGAGTCCAAAAATGAATTCCCTAGTTAAACTAAATAGATGGAGCTGATTCAATTATAACTCTGATTTAATCTGTCCCTCTCCAATATAGTTGCTTCTGTTCCTTTCTAATCGATAATTTTGCTAAATAATATAAGATAAATAGGGGAACGATCCTGCTTAGTAATGTCGAAAAAGAAATAATATTAAATACATGCATCGTAATAACTATTATTTTCTGCATGCTACTGAGAATGACTGAGTAGAGAGAATATATAATACCATATCAATTTGCAAGGAAGAATATTTAAAAGAAATGAAGTTTGGCCACGGGAGAAAGTCAAAAGCAACCACAATTTGGCACTCCCTATCCAAGCACTAGCAAGACCATGAAAGAATATTTGTAATACATGCATTACAATTATTACTGATCGTCAAAGTGAATTTTCGTAGGTGCAATTAACTAAATCCAATTGATACAAAAAAAAAATTCAAGTGGGTGTCATCAGAATCTATAATTCATGTATATAAAAGGATAAGGGTAATGGGCTTGTTTAAGCAGTTGGTTAGACAAACAGATTTAATTTATGGAGCCTATCAGCCTATGCATGAGTTTTCAAAGGGAAGAAGCCTTTAGTAACCCTCAAAGCCTTCCACTACTCCATGTTATGATCGGATTAATACCTGAAATTAACATGCAGAAGTGGAAGTCAAGGGGGTTGCACTGAAGGCATTCTTCTTGTCTTTAGCTCAATTGCTCATTCAATTCATTTGGTGATAAAGTGAGTAGAACCCACAAATAGTTTCACACTTCTAATTATTCTGTCTTTTATTTCTGAATTGCAGAATTGGTAAGCAAATGGGGTAAGTGAGGATAGATCCTGAGTTGAGCTAATTCAGTCTCTCTAATAATTTGGTTGTGAGCTATGGCTATGACATTTAACTTACAAATCTTGTCTACTTCATCATCTATTTCTTTTAACAATTTTATAGATGTTACCTTTAATTGATTTCTTAGTACATGATAAACACTTTTTAGTGTTTATCTGTATACTCTTATACCTACTTCTAGCATTTTTAACTTGCATTTAATTGTTCAATTAGCATATATCTTTATCATTGAGGTCAATTGGAATTTATTATATTTCATATTAATTTTCTCACTTTAAGGTCCAATTTTACTTGCTATGGATTTTTTAATTTCAGGAATAGACCTCGGGAGGCCTTGAGATTTATGTACAAGCTTAGGATTGGGGCAATGATTTTCATTAATTCACGAAGCAAGGGCACAAGGATAATTTCTCAATTCAAAGAGGGCGAAATAGGCTTTTGACAATATAAGGAGTGACATTTTTGTAATTATTGAAATTAGGGCTTCATTAATGGCAAACTTGTAATTATTGCCATCTTAGACATAAGCAAATTCGGCCAGCCCCTATTCCAGACGCAATTCACTTTCTCCTTCACATTTTTCTTCACTTCTCTCCCTCTCCCATGGTAGCCTCCATGAAAATGGAAGGCTAGGCTCGTCTGTGGTCAATCTGGGATAACTGGAAGACTGTCGGTTTCATTCTTTTAACAATTTTATAGATGTTACCTTCAATTGATTGCTTAGTACAAATAGATTTGAAGAGGACAGAATAGTCCTTAATATTATTATTGTTGCACCAATATGGTTTACAGTTGCTTACAGTGTGTCTTAAAGAGATTGCCACTTTTCAGAAGCTAAAATAGGCATATATGCTTCACTATATATATTATATTGATTCTAATATTGATATAATTAGACATGTGATTAACAAAGGGCTTTCCTTATTTGCTTTTATTTTAGTTGTTTCGCAAAAGAAGATTCTGAACATTTGATCTCTTAGAAAAGCTCTTGAGGACAAAAGGACGTGGTTTGGAGATCTATTCTCTCACAATATAGAAAAAGTTATACATTATATTCGTCCTTAATCACCCTTTGATATGTGAAATATTATTATTAATGAGCATATTAACCTTACAAGTACGGAAACATTGGCTGCGTTGTTGGCCTTTGGCTTGCTTGGACGACAATGTGAATTATGCACCATTGGAACAACCATATATTCGTAAAAATAAAGGAAATATAATCTATATCCAGGGAATCAAAGCTTGTGGACTTCAAAAGATGAATAATCAATTTTGATTTTCCTATACTTATATTAGGAGTGGGCATCAGTCAAAAAAGAACAGGATTTTATTTATCTCAAGCACAGATTTCTATAGTAGGTTTTGCCTCTGATAAAATTCGTAACATTTCATTCAGAAGAGCAAATACGATGGAACTTAATCTTCAACACAATCATTACATGGAGTTATGTTAATTAACTTATTACTAGAAAGCATGCTTTAAACTAGTATTCACAAAAAAAAAGATTCTATTCTACCAAAAATACAAAAAAAAAAAAAAGATTCTATTTACATTAGTATCTATGTCCTTTGTAACAACTTAATATTTGATGAATTGGAAATTTCATATACTACTTATCTAATTAGCAAAGTCCATAAATAAAAAGAGAGAAAGAGAGAAAACCTTATTGGGAAATGAAAGTTAATGGTTCAAAAATAGCTATTCCTTATCAAGTGTATGTGATGTTAATATAAACTATATCTTTTCTTTTATGATTATATGAAGATATGAAGGTTCAAATGTATCCTTAACTTAACAAAAACTAATCAGATTCTCCGACATTAGACCACTCGTAATGGCTTAGAATATTTTTTCTAATGACAAATGAAAGAGCTTAATCACAAAAGTTTAATTGCATCATATAATGTTCATTCAAATGAAAAAGCAAATGGCGTGGATTTTAAAAAACTTTTATGTAGCCATAATTTTACGAAATGTTCTCCATACATTTGTAACGAGAACGATAACTTCCTTCAAAAGAAAGAGTTAAAAGTATAGTTTAAGTTTTGGCATACATACATATATTGTCGTCGTCATCGCCATCCTGATCTAGAGTCCAATATCCTCAGATCACCCCATAAAATTAAATTCTATTAACTATAAGAAAGAAAACGTAGATTGACATGAGCAACGAGAAGAAATGGTTTAAGCTAGTAAAACAATTGATTTTTTTTTTAAATGCTCTAATACTTTTATATTTCAAAATCAAATCTAATTCTTTAACTTTTTTTTTTTTTTTTTTAAAACAAAAACACTGATCAACAAGCTTTTTATGACCAAGTAGTGTGTAACTCATCAATTTAGAAAGTGGATAAGTATTCTCTTCACGAGGATTAGCAGTCTTCTCGAACATCAAGGTTCTAAAAGTATTTTGCAACTCTGCACTGGTGATTCCTTGCTTGTGTTCATCAAATGATGCCTTTTGATGTGAAATTATGGCAGATATGATGACAAATAGTCCCTTCTGCTAAGTTACCATTAAAATAACCAGCAAAATCATGAAACTAGCTATAATATATATTGCTTTACCTTCTCTTAAAAATTCATTTATCAGAGTATCGGTTTGTTAAACAACTTGTAGTTAATTGGTACCAAAGGTCGTTAGAAATTATGGATTTTAACTTTTATGTTTGAATATAGAGTCATAACCAAAAGTAGAAAAAAAAAAATTCCTTGAAAGTATAAAAATCGTCACTAAAAGGGGAAAAAAAATAATGTCACTTAAAATTTTATGAGATTTAAATAAGCTTCCACACAAATTAAAATAATAAAATCCTTTATATGAATAATTTTTCATTTTTTATCTGATATATTTCGAAACAGAATATTTACTTCAATCAAAAAAGGTGTAAAGAAATCTCATGGATTCACACCAGTTATTAGGGTCTAAAGAAAAGGAAAGACAATTTGATCTCGATGAACGAGCTACTTTGGATGAGTGAGGTTTTTTTTTTTTTAATTTATTATTTTGTTTCTTGGTGAAAGGAGGAATTCATTAAAACAGGTTGAGGATAAGGAATTCATTAAAACAACGAGGTTTAGAATGTAGTGCCCCTCCTCAAACAGGGATAAGTAAAGGGTAAGGTTCTGCATCCTTCTTAACCCATCAAGATACCAACTTTGACCACAATAGTGATCACTTGCATATTCAATAATGCCTTTTGATTAGAATTATTATTCCCTCTGTCTCATTAGTATAACAAATTGACTTTAACCTTATTTAATATCTTTTTAATTTTCGTTTAGTACATAGTATTAATATAATTAAGAGAGAAAATAAGTAAACATCTTTGACAAATATAGATATATATGGAAAAATAATTTTGATAGAACCTTGAAACTTTAAAAAAGCAATATTTTTTTTGTTTTAAAAAAAATTACTCTAAAACAGCTAAAAGAAGAAATATTATATTCTTATTTAAGTGTGATTAGTACATATACCCCCCCCCTCAAAGTTAATTAAGTAAATAATCTTATTTAGAAACAAATCTTGATGTATTTAGTAGAAAGTTAAGTCCCTCAAACATATTAACAAACATTCCATATCTAATCATGTGTATGAAAAAATATTTTGTTAAAAACAATTATACTTACTTCAACTTAAAATGGATAAATCTTTGACTATTTGGTTAGTGATATCATTGGTGGATTAAAAAAAAAAAAAGCCAACTTATCCAATTGGGGAAGTAAACCAGAAAGACCCAAAAAAAAAAAAAGAAAAAAAAGAAGAAAAAACTATCCCTACTTACCCTTCGAGGTATAAATATAATAAAGTCTCTTTTATTTGTTACCATCAAAATATAAATGATTTAGACCTATTATTCATCACCCTTAAATATATATATATAGAGGGTTCATACCTTTTTATTTAATCCAAAAGTCAGATCTTAATACTATATAAATTATAGAGACGTTCTCCTGGCTAAATAGTAGTACTCGAATTTTAGTAATAAATACATAGAAAAATCGGTTTAATATAGCTGCCTAAGATATTCATCTTAATTAACATGTTTTAAGGGAAATTATTCCTATGCTTTCCCCATTTTTGAGCCAAAAAAGTGTAACGCCGAAAGGAATGTTTCCCTGCAATTTGCAAATATAAGATATATTAGAGGCTTTCAACAGGTTGTTGGCCAAAGGACAAATCAATAATTTAAGTCATTTGACATTCTAAATTCCAACACAGTGATACTAGCATCCATCTAGGTCCTCTTATTAATAAAAGCATCAGACATTACTTTTGTGTTTTGTTTAATCTTTTTGGGTCTTGACCCTTACATAGACGAATATGTCATCTATAATTGATTAACAGCATATATTCTTGGAAGAATTTCACTTTTCTGCTTTCTCTGGAATTGTTTTTCTTTGCATGCATGTATTTCTTTCAGAGAGAAAAGTACAGTACGAAAAATAGAAATATATTTTATGAGAAGAGAAAATTGTTGAATATAATATAAAAAATTTATTGAATATTTTTGTTAATAGTTTAAACTTCTTGGGATGAAATAAATTGTCACACAGCCAGAATTTGAGCAAGTGAGTGATTGGGATTAAAAAACAAATCATATATTGTAATTAAAGAAAAGTTTGAGAAGTAAAATTGCAAACTTGTAAGACCCTAACACCCTCAAGTCCCGTCCTTTCGCCTTTGAGCTAACTTATATTTATTTATTTAATTGTCATTACTATTATTATTTCACTCTATTTTTTGATAAAATTTAATTCACCTTACATTTGAGTCTAAAATTTGTTAAAATTATGTTGTAAGTAGTGAATGTATTCATTCTTCTTTCTTTACTTTTCTTCTATATGTAATGAGATCTTCTTCAACGACTGCCATGGCTTTAGTAGTAGGGATTCTTTAATTTTATTTCGTAATACCAATACGTTGCCTTAATTTGCAATACGTATTGTTATTTATAATCCTATTCTCATAATCATTCAATCGTCATTATTGCCCCAATCAAATGGACTATTAGGGTTATCATTAGAAGCCACAAGTTTTATAAAAAATTTCCCCAGCGTTTCACTAACATTGTTTAACTGAGTAGTATGGGATGCTTATTGTTGACACAGACACACATATACAAAAGAAACAAACAGAAGAGAGGGGAAGGGGGAGAGAAGTAATGGCCAAAAAAGCTGTTAGAGGCAAATGCTTTGCTTCGATGATGGTTGTGACCATTTTCATTGTAACTCATGAGTTTCCAAGGAATCTCTCTGAATTTTCCTTTGGCTTGCAATTTCCCTTCTCATCTAGCTCTTCCGCTCGTGCCAGTGAAAACCCTTATCCTCCTCATGGTTCAGGTGTCACTGGTAATTATCACAGCTCGAAGAGGGCTCCAACTACTTTTGAAAGCAAGACATAAGGAGTGCAAACAGGAATGTGGAAGGGAATGTGCAAAGAGAGGACTTGAAGAAGGGTCAATTTTCATATATGTCTGCTTATGCTTTGTGCTTTGGGGCATGTATGAGAGGGCACTAAATGAATGGCATGAACTGGATACTTGGAGTATCTTTTGAAAAATGCTATTCCCATTCTAGTTAGTTTTATGTACAAGTGCAGACAAGAAAAAAATTAGTAGATGCAGTTTCTGCGCTCAAAATTTGCCAATTATTATTTATAGTAGTACAATGATCGTAGTTGCATGCAAACCGCATCTTTTCTTTCTAACAAAAGAGAGAATATTACCAATATCTATACCTTTGTTTTAGTTTCAGGTTGTGATATGCAATGGATCACATTTTATGACCCAAAACTTATGATTATTCAAGAAAATAAAAATTTAAACATTTCAACTAGTTATATGAAAATGTGAGTTCAAGTTTTGCGTTAAAAGAATCAAAAAGTTATGAGAGATAGATAAATGCAGAAAACCCATTTGGATTTAGATCTTAGTGTTGAATCCACAATTATGTTGTCACACAAGTCAATTCCTTTTTTTTTTTTAAATAAAATATAATCGTAAATTTTTTAATATTAATTTAATTATTTCGAGAGTTATAAACTACGAATTCCAAGAAAGATCTATCACAATCAAAAAATCCTAAAATCCTAATTTTACAAAGAAATCGCATAAATTTACCCAAATCCACATTTGAATCAATTATTTAATTTTAGATTTAAATAAAGTGAATAATAAAAAGTTTCCATATAAAAAAGGAAGATAGGTTATAGACAGGATATTATCTTGCTATAGAAACATGAGTATTTACAGAACCTTATTAGCTTTAATTAGTGTATTGGTATCCCATTTTCTCAAACTTTTCCTGGAAATTGTTGTTACCCACTTCTCTTTCAAAAGTGAAAATAATGCCAACACCCTTCAAAACTGTCATTTGATAAAAGAAAGTAGCCAAGGCTTTTGAGCTCACCGTAAAGCTCCCATCAACCAGAGGCCTAATATTTTCTCATTAGCTAATGATAGCAAATTAAGGTGCAAAAACTATGCCACAAAGAGAAAGCAGATTCCACTTGAAGCTTGTAGTACTTGTAAAGAAGCACTATTTTTTAAGGCCTTAATAGAAACTATTTTTAGCATAATTAATGAGCTCAGTTAATGAAAATGGAGTGTATTGTAAATTAAATTAAAAAAATGTAAAGTCAAAATAACCCTCCTCAACTTTTGGTGATGTACACTTTATTTCCAAAAGTTTTAAAGTGTGCATTAAACTTTTATGAACTTTTAAAATGTGCATTTTAATATTAAACATTAACGATAGTTAAAAATTAAACAAAAAATAGCACATGAGTTGCATATGACTCACTTAAACCCTTAAAGTAGTAAAATATAAGAATTGAACAAGGATAAAATTGGAAAAATCCCATTATTTTCTTCCAACCACCGTACGACAGAGTTGAGAGATGGAGCCCAGAAGGAGCATTTTGCGTTTTGGCGTTTGCAAACAATGAGCACGAGCGCAAGCACAAGCCATCAAATTATATAATAGCTGACATCCACCCTCTATTGGAATTGATCCACTAGAAGTCTTGAAGTTCTCAATCATCTCCTAAACGGACATGAATCCTTAAACCGAAACACTATAGCTCATCTCCTAAAGAGAATATTTGACGGTGGAACTGATGAGAAAAAACCAGAAAAAAACTTTTATGAATTTGCTGTGTCAGATGGATGAAATGCATCCTAGTACTCATTCCGTCCCATTTCTACATATATTTGAGTTGTGCAAACATAACCCTCCAATGCTTGGTGTCTACGCTGCAACTAGATGTGTTGAGAACCTTGAATCCTGTATTGTAGGCAAACTAGCACTTCAAAGGAGTAGAATAACATTCATTTGGTAAGGTGCTGTTCCAGACACCATTCTAATGATGTGGTGACTCTAAACTTGTTGCTACTAGGGCTTCATGAAGCAGATTCGGTTCCCCGAAGGAATTCCATCTACCGTCAAAAAGAGCAGCAACAACTTTTCCAAATTTTTCCTTTTTAATTTTTATATTTTAATACTTTAGAAGTTTAAGTGTATCACATGCAATTCATGTATCATTTTCTATTAGATTTTTAACTGTACTTAGTATTTGGGGGTGAAATATATAATTAAAATTTTAAGGAGATAAAATGTACGTTTTAAAACTTTTAAAGATAAAGTGCACGTCGAGGATTATTTAGACTTTCCCTAAAAAAAACAACAAATTCTGCAGGGAATCACGTTATGAAGAAAAATTCAACTGGAATATCACAAACTTCTCCCTAAGGTGAGGACATAATATATATACATTCTTCATTTCATAATTACATTGAGAAACAAGTGGTTCTGATACTACTTTGTTAGAGGAGGAATTCTTTTACTTAAATCTCTCTTATAGCACTCCATTTGCACTAACCTCAAAAGGACATCTATTGCACTCAACTCGACAATCTATCAACAAGTATTTTCTGTACTTAGGGAGAACTCACAACCTCAATTCCTTTCCTAAATGATACATTCCTTAGGTACTCTTTTTTATCTTATTACTTAGAGACTTTTAGATTACTAACTTATTTTAATAGTCATACAAATTTTATAACTCACAAATTTTAAAACCCTCAGCCCACTACACATAGTAATATCGTCTGAGTATATGCCTCAAATCATAATAAAGGGTTATATAAGTTACAAAAATAAAATAAATAAATAAAATATAGCAACTCCTAAAGATAACTATGAACATAGATAATTTCGAATCACATTTACTTCCAACACATTCTTTTTGCACATTTAGTGACTAATTTTATATTATTTGAATTTTTTTTCCTTTCCCAGATGGAGAAGTCTACGCTATGAAGGTTGATTTCAGTGACATGTAGGGATTGAGGACTTGACGAAGATTCATATATGACATCGATGTATATTACAATTTTCTTAGGTTTACAATTACAGTAGTGAAGTGCTATATTTTCTAATTTTCTTACTGCTTTGTACACCGCTTTCAATCTTTTGATATTTGTTGCTTTATCATAAAAATTTCTAAGCTTGCCAGTACCAGCATGCAATTATATGTCCATTGGACATCATTCTTTTGTATGTTTTTTAATTCTTTTTTCCATTAGATGGAGAGAATTAGATATTTTTTAATTTGAAATATGGGGATATGGACATTCAAACATAAGATTTCAGACATTTTCAAAAGAACCATGAAAATCATTCTTGTGATTATATTAAATTGTATATAAAGATTTTTTTAATTTATTTGTATGAGATTGTTATAAAGTCTCACATTGATTCAACATCTTAATGTAAAATAGTACTTAAGGTTCAAGAGACTCCCCAACTAATAGAGATTAAACTTTTGGTTGAGCTCTGCTTTTGAGCTTGAATATGAACTTTAATGCTTTCATCAAAAGCTTATGCGACACAGAAGAGGGATAACCCTTTCTTGATAAGGTTGAGAGTATAACCAAACAAGTAAGGGAAAAGGCTACCCAAGCCTTTATAAGGTTAGGGTGGAGCCATCCAATTAATGGGGAAGATCCCCTTGTACCTAAAATAGTCTAGAGTGGAGCCGACTGTCCAAAAAGAAAGATGGCTACCCAGTATTGAGAAGAGTCTAGAGTGTGGAGCCCTCAATAAAAAGCAGATGGTTGTCTCAAAGGCTAGGTAATGTTATGAAGTGCCACATCGGTTTTACATAGTAATGTGAAATTAATATTCAAGTCCAGGAGGCTCTTCTACATGATAAGTTAGTATTTTGGGTTGAACTCTACTCGTATTCTTTTGAGATAAATTCCAATTTAGCGTTTAGACCACTTTTTTTTTTTTTTTTCTCCCTTTGTGGATCCATCATGGTGTACAGCTTGATTGACAACTAAGCACTAATTGAAGGATAGCTTTCTGCAAAATCAACACCTGATTTAATCCTTCAATCTCAAACCAGCCTTCCTATGGCACAATGTTTTTATATTGCACTTTAACCTTATCCTTGTAACGATTCGAATCCCCACCATGCTAATATAGTGTGCACAAAACTTTACCAGCTTCTTTAATCATGTAAGAAACTTGCAATAGAAGTTAAGAACCTTTAATTTTATTATTACTTATCTTCAGTTCTTGTTTACATATTCGAATCAGCGATCTGGCACAAAATAGATTTGAATCTTCATACAACCATATCTTCTTGCACTAGCAGATTCCTAATCATATTACTAAGTACTCTATTTAAATAGTTTTAGTTGGAAAGCTAGACATCAAAACCATTATGCATTACTGCTTAGTTGAAGTTAAAGTCAACCTCATTGTTTGCAAAATAAAGTCAAAAGACAGATTAGAACTTAGAAATAATAAAGTCAACCTCATTGCTGGTTGCCTCATTGATGATGAACAGAAGTTACCTTTCCATCTAATAGCCATTATTGAAACCTACAACACTCCTGAAATTATTGTGCTCTAGTTGCAATAGTTCTAAACATGTATGATCTAGTGCTAAGAGATTAGTGTTAAGAACAAGTTCAACCTGCAATATTTTGTTTTTGGATGAAAGTCTTAAGAATTGTGAATTTAATTGTCTAATTTCTTAATCAACAAGACTTAAATACTAAATCAAGAACTAATTCAACACAAAAGCTTAAGTTATTAAATCAATATCCAAGAATAATTTAGTGGTACTCTTATCAAAAACAGCATAACAAGTGGCATAATTTGGTGTCTTAGGCATTTGCATCTTGACTCTTAGAAGGTAGTATAAGCCACCCATTCCAGATAAACAACTAGAATATATTCTGGGAAGATCGTTTCTCCTCTCACTTCTCATCTTGATTTGGGAAGCTGTACTCGTTTATTCTTATTAATTTTTATTTTTCTTCTAAACTTCAAATCTTGGTCGTTATACAAATTCTTCTCCATATTGCTTTCATGTACGAACTCTCCTAAATTTCGTGGAATAATTTCACCTTATCGTGATAAAAAGTTTTGGTATGGATTATGGACCCAAGATTCTATCTGTTTCTGAGAACAAGTACCAAGAATCCCTATATAAGCCAGATTATAGAGCTTGAATAATTTCATAGAATGCATAGCGAGATGGAAATTAACCTTGTCTCACTGAAGAACCCCACAAGTTCCCTCGAAGGCTTCCAATATTCAATAAGTATAAACATATTAGGTACAAGCTTGAATGTTGGAAGCTTTCGGCGGAACTTGAAGGCTTACTTCTGGATATCAGCTAGTCATTTTCTTACACAATTCCTTTTGATAAACAGAATAAAGGAAGCAAGATCTATGCTAATTGCTTCGGAAATGCTTTTACGCAAATGCATGTGGATTGTGAGGAAAAGAGTAATCTACGTACGAATGCATATACTTTTCAAGGTGAAATTCATGCATGACTTAAACAAGAGTAAAGGCACAGAAAAACGGAAATCAAGAAGTTTGAAGAACTCTCCAAGCTCCCTCAAGTGCTTCCAATGTTCAAGAATAATCTATGGGCTATAACATTGGAAGACTTGGGGGAGCTTGAAGGCTTGCTTCTGGTTCTCAACTATTTGATCAAAATGGTTATGTTCAAACCAAATTAACCATCTCATGCCTCATGAGAAGGATATTTTAGTGGACATTCGAATGCTGCAGGGCTATCGGATTGCAATAATAGTCTTTTCTTTTGACTTCTATGCTTCAGCAGCTAAATTATTTAAGTCTAAGCTTAAGTCAAATTTTCTGCTTGGCTGGAATGTGCCGCAGTGAAAATTATTTATTGTGGATATGTTCTGAGAAGACCAACGATTGTTTTATTTTTATTATTTCTCATGAAAATGTTTCTATGTCTAAAGTTTATTATTGTTATTGCAAGAATGTCACACCAACGAATATTCAAACATAATAATTTCCATGAAAAATAAATAAATATTGGTGTTCTCGTAGAACTGTAAAGTTTGATGGATCAATGAAGTATGATAAATGGAAAAAATATTTTCATTGAAATTTAGAACTATAACAGTAATCCAAACGGAATTTCAGCCAT
The DNA here is from genome assembly GCA_022379115.2 of Bauhinia variegata. Taxonomy (NCBI): domain Eukaryota; kingdom Viridiplantae; phylum Streptophyta; class Magnoliopsida; order Fabales; family Fabaceae; genus Bauhinia; species Bauhinia variegata. Next base: position 16,353,823 of record CM039428.1, on the reverse strand, counting down.
TAGAGAACCAACCGTTGAAAGTTTGGAATTCCAACTAAAATTCGAATAAAGAAAATCAAAGGAAAATTCCAAGTTAGAATATGGTTATGAAAACAGAATACCTATAGGGATGAATATAGAGGGGGCAGACATCAGGCCTTCTCCCCCCTCCTTCAAAACGTTGTTAAATTGTAAGTGTAATTTATATATATATATATATATATATAATCAGACTTGACCAGTCTTATTTTTGTATAGCAAAAAAGTAACCACCCACAATAATATCATTTTTGTTCCTCACCTTACAAAGGAAGGCACTGCACATGAGAAAAACTCTGCAAACATTACAGTAATAAAAATAGATATTTGAGTATCACATGTAAAGAACAAACTCTGTCAACTATATATGACAACATAAAAACTATTGACCACTATGCTGTCATGAATGTGTGTGTGTAAAGAAGAATATGGAAAACAATTTATTCCTGATAGGATTCAACTCAAGAGAAAACAATTTATTCATTCCAATTTCTTGTTAATTAATTCAAAATTAATTCAGCAATATAGGTGTTCCAGTGTTTTATTTTGTTGCTATTCTGTGAACCTAGGAAACTAATTAAGGAATCCCAATCACCTATGAAATTCTTTTTGGATGAAACATTCTTCAAATAAAAATCATGAAAAATGTGTTTACACGGATTCTATTTAACATACATATATATACACATGAAACGAAGAATCTAAATTTGGGATTCAAGAAAAAATCCATCTACCAAATGTTAGATGATCAAAATCTTCGTTATCCCATCCAAGTAATCCATTTGACATACATAGGAGGGTTTAAAACCCACTGTGTAATTTAAAGCTCAAGAAGAATTCTTTGAATCATATATGTCTTTTGATAGTTCACCCATTGCTCTGTCTATAACTACCTCAAGATATTTTTTGGGTAAAGATTATAAAGCTATCTCCAATGAGGATATTATAGAGAATTTCATAGTTTGTACAACTCTAAAAAGGAGTTGCAACAATTGAAATGTAACTTATAAGGATTCATGTTAGCATGTGCGTTGTACTTGAAAGCAACTCAGAAAGGGTTTTCATAATTTATTAGCTGAGCCAAGATCATTAATTATCGTTAATTTTTTATTTTCATTGTTAACCATTTTCAACATGCACAATTAATTTTGTAAAGATATATCATTAAAGTGAAAAGTAATGACAATTGCATAAAATAACGAAAGATAATGTAATACAGTAAAATAAAGTAATGTAACCCAACAAGACTTGCACCACGAGAGATAGCTTAATGTTATTAAATGGTTCTGTTAATATAGAAAAATGAAATGGGAGGAGGAGATAGTTCATCCATTTGACTCATGTATAGAATCTTTATGATAAAGATAAAATATTATTACTAAACAAAATCAGAAATAATTTAAAATGACAGAATATTTCCTTGTTTTTTGACAACTTTACCAATCCATCTAGTTCTAAAAGATCCTCCAATGCATCTTCCCTCAACTTTTTGTTTATCTTTCCAATTCAATCAATATTTAGAATCTCCTCATTAATTAGAATGAAAAGTGGAAAATCCAATTGGTCAAATTATTAATGTGAGTATTAACTAAGGAAAATATTATTCCATTCGTCTGAATTTGAATGTCATTTAAGGTTTTATAGCACAAGGATTCAGGAAGATAATACATGGTTTAATGAGTTGTATAGTTTTGTTAAATTGTCTTTATTAATAAATTTTTTTTTGCTATTATTTTAAGTACTTAAAAGTCTAGCGTTAAATAGTTGTTATAGGTAAAAATGAAAAAAAAAAAAAAAAGAATTTAGGATGTATTTGTATTGTAAAACTACAGTTAAAATAGGATAAAATTTTTGTTTAAGGGACAATTAAAATGAGATGGAGCAAATAATAAGTGATATTAATTAGGTAAAAGAGAAAGCATAATTTTTAATAAAACATAATCCTGTTCATTATGCTTTTTCAGTGCTATGGGCACACAGGTTAGATAAAGTAATCTATGTCCTTCTAGACACATTCAAAGAAGGATTTGTAATCCATAGATTCATAGTTAGGAGTAAGTTTGAAAAAAATGTGGCCCTTATTCAAATGTGGCCCTCATTGAAATTGTGCCTATATATAATGTCCCGAAACTCCATTGAAACGCCAGTCTAAAACACAGTGACATCACAATATTCGGTTAAGCAGATAAAGAAGAAATCTTGAAGGAAACAAGAAAATGGGTCCTATATATATATATATCATTCATCTTTAGAATCTTTATGAATATTAAGACGGAAATTCCAAAAATAATATTGTGTGATAATATATTTTCTTTGTTTTTGAGAAAACTTTAGAATACTAACTCCTAAACACAATGCAACGAGCCTTAGTCAACATTTTTTTCTTATTTTTCCTTCTCTGAAGATATATCCTTAGCTCATCAATATTTCAAATCTCCTTTTCTAGTAAAATTAATTAAAAAAAACAAGGAAAACATACTATAAAAAAACCTATAAAAACAAGGAATTAGAATCAATGCAAATTCAAAACTGTTCATTCTTGATTGAGTCAATTTTGACTAGAATGACTACATTGAATCTGAACTCAGATTTATTATCTATATTAAATTCATTGCTAGGAGTAAATTTGAAACAAATGTGGCCCTTATTCATATTGTGCATATATATAATGTCCGAAACTCCATTGAAACGCCAAGCACTAACAAAGAGTGGCATCACAATATTCGGTTAAGCAGAGAAACAAAGAAGAAATCTTGAATGAAACAAGAAAATGGGTCCTAACAAAGTTATAGCTGCAGCAATGTTAGTTGTCATGATGGTCATGTTTTAATAAGCAGAAGCCAAATAAGGATATGAATGATTTAAATTATTGATAAGGATAAAATATAGATAGAATGGTTTGTTTGTGATTGCCGAGAAGGTCCACTAAGGCCTGTACTCGCCCACTCGTCAATCCAACAAGCCCATATGCATTGCTTATTGCGCCAGTTGCATCTGGCCCATATGTGTCCACTGCTACTACATTGGTGCAAATCACGCCTCGACTTGGTGTTGGAGTGCCACCTAGTGCTAGTGCACTCCATCCATAGCCTTGTCTACGGTCAGCTGCTTTGGAGTTTAGATCCAACAGAGAAGGGACCGGTTTTCCAACGATGCCTCCTTGATCTCCCATCTCTGCTTCTTTAGCCTCCCTTGAGCCCGAAGACTTTTGTCTATATTTTATCCTTATCAATAATTTAAATCATCCATATCTTTATTTGACTTTCAACCTTATCGTAACTACTACTTTACAATATTCTGCTTATTATGTTTGCATCTGACGTCGAGTTTGGAGAAGCATCGAGAGCTGTGAAGTCTTATGCAGCAGATGGTGTCAAAGCTGTAAAGTGACTTGATGATTGTGAGCAATGCATGGATGCATGTTTTAAAGTGCCGATCTGCGTCCCCTGTACGTGGTGCAAAGACGAATGTCCAGGAATACAATGTAAAGCGCTGCCTACAGGGAAAAAACATTAAGGGCAACATAGAAGATGGTGTCAAAGCTCTGATCTGAACAGTAATAATCCTTTGGAATGGTGTCTACAAATACCCTTTAATAATAAATGAATTATTAATATGTTGCTATTTAATTTGTCTCTCTTCTCTTCCTCTTTGTCTTTAGTTCTTTCGTGAAAGAATTCTTCCTTCTGTCATAACTTTTCTTTTATCTCTTATTTGTGTACTGTTTGCGGCTTATAATAGCCTTTATAGTTTCTACCACTTGCTGTAACAAAATTTAAACACAGATAATTTTTTTACTTGTTTAAATATGCTATGGCTTCATACGCCACAGTGCACATGCATTGATCCCAATTTTTTTTCTTAATTTTCCACAGGCATACTTCATTGGAAGCATTTTGCTTGAAGCACCGGTGAAACACCCTTCCACCCTTTGAGACTAAATTTGTTCTAAATGAATAGTATTTTGTGATTCCAAAGTACATTCCTATTTTTTTTTATTTCAACAAAAAGATCAACACAAATTAAGATCTTTATCCCAAAACTCATCCATCTCAGAGGCGGCTTATACGTTAGGCAAGTGAAATTGTTGAGGCCCAAAGAAAACCTCTTAAAAATTAGGCACCTTATTTTTTCTTATCTTTTTTTAGTGGCAATTACTTTATAAATTTTAATTTGACTTTTTATTATTAGATTATATATTAATTATCTTTCCCAATTTTAAAAGATTTTTATTTCTTAAACATGTTCTCTGCTAGACTCTTCCTCCTATTTTAACGTTTCTTTTTTCCTTATCTAGGATTTAACGTTCCTCTTCTTTTTCTATTATGCCTTAACATTTTTTCTCCTTTTTTTCCCCCTCAATATCACTCCAAGCCTTATGCATTGCGCTTGGAAGCCTCTAAAAATCTTCTCATTCGTAACAGTTTAGTGGTAGTCCAAATATCTTTTTGTTGATATAGTTGTGGTCTCCTCCTTATTTAAAATCATATTTATAACCAAATTACCTAAAATGTTCTCGTGGAACCATTGAAGAGTATTTTGTGTTTCCAATGTACTTTCCCCCTTTTTATAATATCAACAAAAGGATCAACACAAATTAAGATCTTTATCCCCAAAACTCGTCCATGTACAAATGAGACACAGATAGTCTTAACAATTTTATATCACTGAGTTATTAGTTAAAAAGGGGAAATTTTTTTTGGTAAACTTCTAAAAGACTTCTTTCATCTCTCACATAAAATAGCTCATTTGATCATTCAAAGAATTTTCAAGAGTTTGAAATTATATAATGATTCTTTTTTTTTTTCTTTTCCTGAAAATATGCCCACATCATATTAAAGATAGTACTAATCTCATTTGGAGAATAGAATAAGTTCATGTTTATTTCTTTATTATACAATGTTAGCTAGATAAGATCGTTTCAATTATATAATATTTGATGGATCAATTAAGTATGATAAATATGTCACATATATTGACTGTTTTTATCTTAGAGATAATGGGATAACTAATCATGGAAATCACGACTATAAACAGGGATAGGATAAATGTTTTCTGTATTTTGTTATTAAACTAATACTTTATCATAAGAATTTTCGAAAGCTTGCCTGCCTGCATGCAAAATATATGTTTAATGGATTGCTTTTTGTCTCTTTTTTTTATCAATAGAACCGTAGAGCTAATTTTTTTTAATTGGAGACATTCAAACGTCATAGAAGAAACCTGAACATCATTAATTCTTGTGACTAACTTGAATAGAGAGATGTGTTTTAATTTGTTGATATGAGACACCTCACACAAATCTGTTAGAATTTTGCTAGTTTCGTTGAATTTAGAACTCCAACAGTGATACGAATGGAATTTCAGCCATTAGAGAAACAACACATTGAAAATTTAAAGTTCCATAAAAAATTCGAATAAAAATTTTTTCAATGAAAAATACTTATAGGCTTAGGGGGAGACTGGTCAAGAGTTAACTGAATATCTTGTATGCTTTGGTTCAATGATGTATTGATGTTAATAACGTTTCAACACTTAGTTCCAAGATTCCTAAGATTTTTATACATATAAATCCCAAAAATGAATATGAAACATATTTTTTTAAAAAAAAATCATTTAAGATTGGCACTCCTTCTAAATTAATTCTGTTGAAAGGCCATATTTCAGTTGGTGCCAATTCAAATCACTCCCTTAAGTTAAGTGCAAATTAGGGCTATCTGGTGACCAAAAAATAAGTGGTATTTTAAATATTGTTTTCAAAAGTTAGTATTTTGGTAATTAATTTTTTATATTTTTTTTTATCATTTTAGCCAAATTTTCTAACTGGTATATTTCTTTGTTCTCATGGAAGAATTTAAATTGCAAGAAAATTTACGCAGTTTTGATATGTGTGAAACTTCGATGCCTAATAAGTTTTTCTAACAGTTGAAAATTATTAAAAAAAAAAAAATTCTGCTAGACCTACATATGTTTTGTGAAAATATATAATCCAAAATTTTGGGCTTTCAGGTTTAAAATATATTTAACTGTAGGAGTCATCACATATAACATAATTGAGTATTATCAATGATCAATAATTTATACTATTGACTCTGATCTTGACTTTTTTTAATATAAGAGAATCCAATTTCAAATGGAAGCCCCCTCATCACAAGCCCACACTTAATTGCTTGCATTGATCTTGATTTTGAATTAAATAACGCAAGGTTTATCAACTGTTATAAATAAATATTCTAACAAAACAAACAATCTAATTTGATATTCCATTAAAAAATATTCTAACTTAAAAAATAGTTGCGAATTACCAATACCAAAAAAATAAAGTTGTAAAATATTCTTATCATTTTTATTTTGATATTTTACCATTAGTATTTTAATGGCACTAGAGTTAACTAAAAGAAATAAATAGAGCAAAGCTCTCCCAAATATCTTCCCACCAAACATAAGAACTCAAACACAGGTTAACATACTTATGTGGACCTATCTCTTTACTACTAGAACTAAAGCACTTGAAAGCAATCCCAAAAAGAGGTTTCATAATTTATTGGGTTGGCTAGGATCATTCATTACAATTAATTTTTTTCTATTGACAACTCTTTTCAACATATGTAATTAATTTTGTAAAGCTGTATCATTGAAGTGAAAAGTAATGATGATTGCATAGAATAGTAAAAAATGATGTAGCATTATGAGGCTTATTAAAAAATTATTAAAATATAACTATGCAACCCAACCTGAGGTTCACCTTTAAAGATAATCTAATCTTATTAAATGGTGCTTTTAATATAGAAAAAGGAAATGGGAGGAGGGGATAGTTGATCCATTTGACTCATGTACAGAATCTTTATGATAAAGATAAAATAATATTACTAAACAAAATCAGAACTAATTTAAAATGACAATATATTTCCTTTTTTTTTTTTTTTAGTGGACATTCGAATGCTGCAGGGATATTGGATTGCAATAATAGTCTTTTCTTTTGACTTCTATGCTTCAGCAGCTAAATTATTTAAGTCTAAGCTTAAGTCAAATTTTCTGCTTGGCTGGAATGTGCCGCAGTGAAAATTATTTATTGTGGATATGTTCTGAGAAGAACAACGATTGTTTTATTTTTATTATTTCTCATGAAAATGTTTCTATGTCTAAAGTTTATTATTGTTATTGCAAGAATGTCACACCAACGAATATTCAAACATAATAATTTCCATGAAAAATAAATAAATATTGGTGTTCTCGTAGAACTGTAAAGTTTGATGGATCAATGAAGTATGATAAATGGAAAAAATATTTTCATTTAAATTTAGAACTATAACAGTAATCCAAAAGGAATTTCAGCCATTAGAGAACCAACCGTTGAAAGTTTGAAATTCCAACTAAAATTCGAATAAAGAAAATCAAAGGAAAATTCCAAGTTAGAATATGGTTATGAAAACAGAATACCTATAGGGATGAATATGGAGGGGGCAGACATCAGGCCTTCTCCCCCCTCCTTCAAAACTTTGTTAAATTTTAAGTGTAATTATTTTTTTTTGTATGTATAATTATTTTTTTATATAGATAATCAGACTTGACCAGTCTTATTTTTGTATAGCCAAAAAGTAACCACCCACAATAATATCATTTTTGTTCCTCACCTTACCAAGTAAGGCACTGCACATGAGAAAAACTCTGCAAACATTACAGTAATAAAAATAGATATATGAGTATCACATGTACAGAACAAACTTTGTTAACTATATGTGACAACATAAAAACTATTGACCACTATGCTGTCATTAATGTGTGTGTGTAAAGAAGAATATGGAAAACAATTTATTCCTGATAGGATTCAACTCAAGAGAAAACAATTTATTCATTCCAATTTCTTGTTAATTAATCCAAAATTAATTCAGCAATATGGGTGTTCCAGTGTTTTCTTTTGTTGCTATTCTGTGAACCTAGGAAACTAATTATAGAATCCCAATCACCAATGAAATTCTTTTTGGATGAAACATTCTTCAAATAAAAATCATGAAAAATGTGTTTACAAGGATTCTATTTAACACACATATACACATGAAATGAAGAATCTAAATTTGGGATTCAAGAAAAAATCCATCTACCAAATGTTAGATGATCAAAATCTTCGTTATCCCATCCAAGTAATCCATTTGACATACATAGGAGGGTTTAAAACCCACTGTGTAATTTAAAGCTCAAGAAGAATTCTTTGAATCATATATGTCTTTTGATAGTTCACCCATTGCTTTGTCTATAACTACCTCAAGATATTTTTTGGGTAAAGATTATAAAGCTATCTCCAATGAGGATATTATAGAGAATTTCATAGTTTGTACAACTCTAAAAAGGAGTTGCAACAATTGAAATGTAACTTATAAGGATTCATGTTAGCTTGTGAGTTGTACTTGAAAGCAACTCGGAAAGGGATTTCATAATTTATTAGCTGAGCCAAGATCATTAATTATCGTTAATTTTTTATTTTCATTGTTAACCATTTTCAACATGCACAATTAATTTTGTAAAGATATATCATTAAAGTGAAAAGTAATGTCAATTGCATAAAATAACGAAAGATGATGTAATACAGTAGGCCTATTAAAATAAAGTAGTGTAACCCAACAAGACTTGCACCATGAGAGATAGCTTAATGTTATTAAATGGTTCTGTTAATATAGAAAAATGAAATGGGAGGAGGAGATAGTTCATCCATTTGACTCATGTATAGAATCTTTATGATAAAGATAAAATATTATTACTAAACAAAATCAGAAATAATTTAAAATGACAGAATATTTCCTTGTTTTTTGACATAACTTTACCAATCCATCTAGTTCTAAAAGATCCTCCAATGCATCTTCCCTCAACTTTTTGTTTATCTTTCCAATTCAATCAATATTTAGAATCTCCTCATTAATTAGAATGAAAAGTGGAAAATCCAATTGGTAAAAATATTGATGTGAGTATTAACTAAGGAAAATATTACTCCATTCGTCTGAATTTGAGTGTCATTTAAGGTTTTATAGCACAAGGATTCAGGAAGATAGTACATAGTTTAATGATTTGTATAGTTTTATTAAATTGTCTTTATTAATAAATTTTTGTTGCTATTATTTTAAGTGTTTAAAAGTCAAGCGTTAAATAATTGTTATTGGTAAAAATGAAAAAAAAAATTAATGATGTATTTGTATTGTAAAACTACAGTTAAAATAGGATTAAATTTTTTTTTAAGGGACAATTAAAATGAGACGGAGCAAACAATAAGTGATATTAATTAGGTAAAAGAGAAAGCATGCTTTTTAATAAAACATAATCCTGTTCATTATGCTTTTTCAGTGCTATGGGCACACAGGTTAGATAAAGTAATCTTTTATGTCCTTCTAGACACATTCAAAGAAGGATTTGTAATCCATAGATTCATAGTTAGGAGTAAGTTTGAAACAAATGTGGCCCTCATTGAAATTGTGCCCATATATAGTGTCCCAAAACTCCATTCAAACGCCAATCTAAAACACAGAGTGACATCACAATATTCGGCTATGCAGATAAAGAAGAAATATTGAAGGAAACAAGAAAATGGGTCCTAAGAAGTTGTAGCTGCAGCAATGTTAGTCGCTATCATCGTCATGTTTGCATGTGACGTCGAATTTGGAGAAGCATCCAGAGCTATGAACCCCCATTTGCTTGATGAACCTAACCTTGATCCTTGTACCAAATGCAGGATGGCTTGTGCAGTATTGCCGGGCTGCGACGCCGGCACACAATGCAGCAACGTCTGTCATCCTGCTAGGGCAGTCAATGGGGGAAAAAGCACAAAGGATGTCAAACCTCTGAATTGAACTGTAATAATCCTTTGCAATGGGGTTTACAAATGCCCTTTAGTAATAAATATTGCATAACTAGTATTTTTCTAATTGATCTGTCTCACTTCTCTTGCTCTTTCTCTTTTCATTGTCTCAACATTTTAGTAATTTATTTTGCCCATCTCTGTTTAGATATGTTTTACTCTTCAATATTATATTTATCATTGTCTTAAAATAAAATTTAAAAAAAAATGAGAGAGGATGGGTTCATTGATTTATTTGTAATTTGATTCATGTTAAATAAATTCAAAAAAAATTAACTAATTAACCATTTATAATTTTAAAATTTCAGCCATTGACACGGTCTTTTCTCTCCTTAACCTGTGAAGTTTACTTTCGAATTTATTAGCCAGTTCTACACATCAACAATTTTCAAAGGGAGTGACTAATATAATTTTTTTTTTTTTTGTGGCGACTAATTTGATTTTTTTTAAGGTGGAATACTTTGATCTATCTTAAGATGACTATTTTCATTTCAAAAATTCTAAGATGTGGCAAAACAATATGTCAAATCTTGCTTGCATGCAAAATATATGTTTAATGGAATATTTTTTATTTTTTTATCAATAGATCCATAGAGCAAAATTTTTGAATTGGAGACATTCAAACACAAGTTTAAAAACTTCACAGAAGAAACCTGAACATAATTGATTCTTGTGATTAACTTGAATATAGAGATGTTTTTTAATTTGTTTATACGAGACACCGCATGAAAGGGAGAAAAAAAAAAATCAGGTTTCCTGCACAAATCTGTTAGAAGTTTGTTTGTTTCATCGAAATTTAGAACTCCAACAGTAACTCAAATGGAATTTCAGCCATTAAAGAAATAACACATTGAAATTTTGAAATTTGAACTAAAATTCTAATGAAAATAGTTTCAATGGAAAATTGAGAGGACTTATATGTTGTGGTTCAGTGATGTTAATAACGTTTCTACAATTAGTACCAAGATTGCAAAGAATTTTATGGGAATAAATCACTAAAAATGAATGTTGAACGCTTACTTCTTAAGAAAGAAAAAAAAAAAGAAAAAAGAATCAATTACGATTGGACGCAAATGGCATCCCTTGTGAAAGGTCAGAGAGGACTAAAAATGCGACAAACTTTTGTTTTATTAAATATTATTGTTGTTATTTTTTCACAGCTTAAATCTAAATTTTTTAGTTAAATTAAGACAACTTATGCCAATTGATCATCTTACTACCATATTTCTTAGTTCTCATGGAAGAATTTAAGTTGTGAGAAAATTTCTCACAGTTTTTATATGTGTGAAACTTCAGTGCCTAAATATGTTTTTCTTACAGTTCAAAAAAAACAAAAATCTACATGTCCTAAGTTCTATGACAATATATAATTCAAAATTTTGGGCTTTCAATTTTAAAATATATTTAACTGTGTGAGCCATCGTCTTGAATGTAACTGAGTATTATTAATAATTTATACTATTGACATTGATCTTGAATTTTTTAATATAAGAGAATCGAAGTTCAAATTCAAACCCATATCACAAGCCCACACCAGTTGCTTGCATTGATCTTGATTTTGAAATAAGGTATCATTCATCAACAGTTATAAATAAATAAATATTCTAATGTTAGAAACAACCTAACATAATATTCCATTAAAAAATATTTTAAAATAATAAAGAGTTGTGAAATACCAATACCAAAAAATAAAATTGTAAAATATTCTTACCATTTTCATTTTGGTATTTTAACACCGATATTTTAAAAGCATGAACCTATAAAAACACAATGCATCTTTAGAATCAATGTCAAAAGTTAAAAAAAAAATAAAAAAAATGGAAGGGGGTTTGTTGATATATATATATACATATATATATATATATATATATATATATATATATATATATATATATATATATATATATATATATCATTCATCTTTAGAATCTTTATGAATATTGAGACGTAAATTCCAAAAATAATATTGTGTCATAATATATTTTCTCTGTTTTTGAGAAACTTTAGAATACTAGCCCTCAACACAATGCATCTAGCCTTAGTCAAAATTTTATCTATTTTTTCCTTCTCTGAAGATATATCCTTAGCTCATCAATACTTCAAATCTCCTTTTCTAGTAAAATTAATAAAAAAAAAAGAAGGAAAACATACTATAAAAAAAACCTATAAAACAAGGAATTAACATGTTTACATTCTTCTAGATAATCATTAATATGATTTGCACACTTATGAATATACATTTATGTGTATATTTTATTTATTTTAATTATGTTATAAAAATAAAATTAGAAATAAAAAATAAATGTAGAATTATAGGTGTGTTCATATCAGATCTGAGCTTTTGCAAATCTAACTGCACAAGGACCATAATCACAAAAAGAGAACGAATCAGAGAGTTTGGATGGATGATCAGCTAGTGCTACCATTAGTGCCCGTTTGTGCCGCACTTCTTAATGAATAATAAGTACTGAAAATTAAAATGAATGACAAATGGGTAGTTGTACTTTGGTTAGATGAATAATAAGTACTGTGCCATGTGATTATGTGATGGTAAACGTTTATTTATTAATTAATTTATTTGAGATTAAATTTTATGTTCTATTAGCATGAATCATTAAGTATTTCACTTATGTTAATTGGTTAAAATTTATTAATAAATTAATCAAAAACCAGTTTAGTGATAAATATCAATTAATAAATTAATTTTAACCAATTATAGAACAATATCTGAGACATAGGATTTTGTCTTCTTAAGGAGATCAAATTAGCTGTCACATTAGCATGAATTGCTAAGTGTCTCGCTCATGTTAATTGATCAATATTTATTAGTAAATTGGTTAAAAACTAATTTAGCGATAAATATACTAAGACAAAATCTTTTATTTCATATTGTGTCAAACTCTTATCTTGTAGTTTGTGATTAGTCAAAATTTATTTATTAATTAATTTTATTTATTACTAAATTATTTTTTACACATTTATTAATAAATATTAATGAATTAATATGAGTAAGATATCTAGTATTTGGTATTAGTAGTATAGTATATTAATAAATATTGACAAATTAATATGAGTGAAATATCTAGTATTTGGTGTCAGTAGAGCAGAGAATTTGATACCATCACTTAAATGCATCCCACCAAAGGCACAGTTTAATTCGGATATAAGATTCACAAAATTGGAGTAGCCAATTCACAACTCTGGCATTTCAAGTCCTCTTGAGTGGGACACTGAAAATTGAAGAAAGTCAAGAATGAGTAACATGCAGGCAATGGAGAACGAGCAAGCCAAAATTCGCCTCATGAGAAGTAACGTTGAAAGCAAGGATCCATCGGCTAAGGTATATCTTCTTTTGTTATATTCCTACGTTTTCCTTTTCTTATTATGCTGTAGCCTATTTGTAATTTTCCTTCCGGTTGCAGGAAGCTGATGATGCAATGATTAGAAGATTCTTTCGAGCTTGTAATTTAGACGTTGAGAAAACTTCGGCAAAGTTCCTCAAGTACTTGAAATGGAGACGTTCATTTGTTCCAAATGGTTCTAGATCTGAATCGGAGATTGCTAACGAGCTTGCACAGCAAAAGTTGTTCATGCAAGGATTCAATAAGAAAGGGCAACCCATAGGAGTTAACTTTGGTGCCAAACATTTTCAAAACAAAAATGATCCTGACGAGTTCAAACGTATGCTTTTACTTAAGGATCATGAAATATGCTATGAATGAAATCAGAATTCCATTCTTGGATCTTTTTGTATGAAATCCTTATATGACTGCATAGAATTTTTTTGGAAGATGGTAAACTTTGGCTGCATAGAAATTTGTTTCATCTCACAAACAAGTTTTTAGCCTCCTTCCTTTCCTAAATATCAATAACAAGCAGTTCCTTTTTGTATGCAGGACTTATGGTCTATTCTTATGATAAACTATGTGCAAGGTAATGCCTTCACCTTTCCATCCCAACATTCGTGTTTTCTTCACTCGAATCAAACACATGCATGTGATGTTGAAGCTACAGTAACAGTAAAAACTGCAAATTGAGTATACAGTAGTTAATAACATACCACTGTATGTGCCAGGATCCCACTAGGACAAGAAAAGTTTGTTCTCATATCCGATCTTAAAGGATGGAAATATGAAAACAGTGACTTACGCGGACACATAAGTACTCTAAACATATTGCAGGTATAGTTTCCATTCTTTGTCTATGCCCTGACATGGTAGAAGACAACTCCATAAGCATATTGTTCAGATATCATATATCTCAAATGTTAATACAGTCAAGTGAGTTTATGCATATGATCCTCTGTGCATGAACACATATTGCATATAGGACAAAATTTTCTATCCTACTTTGTCCAAACACCTATTCCATGACTATGATTGGATGTCAATATATAATAAAATAATCTTACAAGTTATATTAGTTAAATATTTTAATCAATCAAATGACCATGGATAAAATTTGAAATAAAAGATTTTTTCCCATCGCATAAAATTAGAAAGTTGATACTTTCAGAAATTGTAGTAGTTTTTTATATTTCTTTATTTATTATTTTTTTGTTGCTGCAGGATTACTACCCAGGAAGATTAGGGAAATGTTATGTTGTCAATGCTCCTTACTTGTTTTATGACAGCATGGAAAAGTATTTCCCCTTTCCTTGATGAAAAAACCAAGAAGAAGGTAACACCTGGGAGTTTGTAACAGTAAACACACTCATTGTTTGGGACGAGATCAACACTGATTTTTTATTTTTTTAATTTAGTTTAATTATTTTTTTTTCATTTCCGGGCAGGTGATATTTGTGGATAACAAGAAGCTGAAATCAACACTGCTGGAGAAGATAGACGAGAGTCAACTCCCAGAGATATATGGAGGTCAGCTGCCTTCGGTCCCAATCCAGGACAGCTAGTTCAGTAACGACATGCCAAATAAGAAGAGATCTTTAAACAATAAAGTTCTATGAGCGTTTCTTCCCAAGTTATCTAGTCTTCAATTATGTCTGCTTAAAATTTCTACCATTGAATAATATATAGTTCCCAGTGTTGTATTAGATGTTATAATGAAGGATTTGAGGTAATACTAAATAATCAGCTAAAAGCTATTTCAGTAGATTCAATTTGTATACTCACGGCAAAACAGTTTGGATTGAAGGCATCAAATGTTGCAACTAAGAATATTGTATACTTTGTTTACCAATAATCTTTACAAGAGCACAAACCACCTTCAAATAGGTGAAAATGGATACAGTTTGAAGCTTTGGGAATGTAATAACCTTAAAAACTTAGTAGAGAGAGTTTTATTACTCTAACAATCTTACTTAACTCAAATTTAAATTAATTGATAGTGAATGTGATATTTGATAATGAATGGTTAAAACAAAAAATGCTATTAAGACGAATAGAAAATTTTACTTGAAAAATCAGGATGAAAATATCAACTTTCCTCATGTATTATATATAATAAAGTTGTATGTATGTTTCTAGTCAAGCAACATTTTCTTTGGAATTGTGCACATAATTCTCTTCCAGTCAAGCAAGTGCTTCATCACAAGAATATCCTTCCCAGCTCAACATGTCCTAGATGTGGGCAGTTTGAATCGATCCTCCATAGTCTGTGGGATTGTCAGACAAGTAGGGAAGCTTGGATCAAGCTCAAACTTCCACAAATTTTTTTCGAATAAGACCTAGAGGATTGGATCTATTCCTCCATCTCCAACGACACTCTGGTTACACTCAATGTGCCATTGTCTTCCATTTTCAGCTTCATGTGCTGGGTCTTATGGAAAGATAGAAATAGCACTCTGTTTTGTAACCCAAACACCACATGGCAAGAAACTCATGTTAAAGCCACTGCTCTAGCTAGGGGGTTCTACCAATGGCTTATGGACAAAAATGTTCAACACAATCCTCGTTAATAGGAACCCACCGCCTTATAATTGGTTCAAGCTTAACTGCGATGCTTCAGGCTGGTGGGTTCAAGGATACAACGGGAATTTGGGACACAACACAGTTAATTATGGGGAAATTTGGAGTATTCGCATAAGGATCAAGCTAGCCCTAACCCTTAAACTTGAACATGTTTTAGTTGAATCTCACTCACTTATTGCTATCAATGCTTTGACATGCTCTAACCCACAACCTTTCATCCTTGAAAAACATTGGTTGATGTTTGCAGGGAGTAGATGAAGCAGTTTAGTTGCTGCTTGTTACAGCACACATGCCGCGAAGGAAACCAAGTGGCCGGGCCTTCTCTTCCAGAAGACCTAGTTATCTATCCTACTATGCTAGGGATGTTAATTTATGCATTCTAGCTGACTGTTTGGGGATAAGTTTCCTTCATAATGTTTCTTCTTATGTTATCTAATATGTATCCGAACAAATTATCTTGTAGCTTTTGGGTTTTCTAATGAATTCCCTGTTAATCAAAAAAAAATTCCTTCACCACTACTGGAGGAATAAGTCTAGATAGAGTATGAAAACATATATTTCATAAAAAATCCCTGTCAGCTTGTATAAACCTGACCAAAATGAAAATTGATAACTAACATGATCCCATATTCATTCCAGATGTTTTTGATGAGGAGATGGGAGTAGATCTATGGTCGAGCAACCCAACATGGAGAAGTTCTTGAATTTACCGAAAGGACCATTGACTAAGAGTTAGAAGTGCAAGTTGGAGCTATAAAGTGTTGGAGAGAGCGAGGAAGTCTCCAAGAAAAGTTTGGTTATCATGTTGGAGGTTCTGGAAGCTCGAAACTTACGGGGAGGAGTTGTTTTTGCTTGTCCAACGGTCAACATCGGCCACTAGTGCTTAGCAGTGGCATAGGAAGAGAAGCAGTACATTCTAGACACCTAACGATCAGTGCCAGGTGCCCAGTGCTCAGTGCTAGGGTGGTAGAAAGTGTAGCTCTGTGCTAAGAGGCCAACGCTTAGTGCTAAGTACACTGATTAAAAGATTTTTTAGTTTTTTTGTTCTCCTACTTTAATTAGTTTTCCCATCTTAAGTTTGATAATTGTAATTTGACTTAAATCCTTAGATAATATATAGGATTTATTTCTAGCCATTGGATCTTTAAATAGGGTTTTCATTAGTTGTGTTTTCATGTTTAAGGATATGTTATATGACCTTGCACAGTTTTGGCCTATTAGTGGTACTGATTTGGCATGTTGTTATTTTTAAAAAAAAGTTAATTTTTATTAAAAAGAGACCCATATGCATAAACAATAAACCTACTCAAGCACATAATCTTGAAACTAAACCACTGAATATCAAAAGGCCAAGATTTTGATTACGTTGCTTCACTGGTTATGTCATTGCATGTAGATGGGAATTGGATGGTGATGTGGCCATGCCGCCAGTGAGTGGCATAGGAATTGGATGCTATGTTCTGTCCTCTCCCCTGTATATAATGTGGATTAGGATTTATTTTTTTGCAGATAAGCATGGATCGATCTGGACTTGATGTTCAAGAATCAGGAAATGGTTTTTCTACCCTTAAATTACTGCTTATAGCTTCTTTTATATATATATATATATATATATATGTCTGCATAATTTTGCAATTATAATATATATGACATTGACTTAAAGGCTGAAGTGGTTATTTATCTTTCTTTTAGGTTGAAAAGGGTTTTAAGACTGTATAATAGAATTTGGAATTACTTAAAAGGTTTTTCTCTCCTCTTATGAGATTTGATTCTTCTGTTGAACTTTTTCTATCGTCTCTTTGTTAAATAGTAAATGAAAAGCCTAAATTCAATCAAGAGGTGTTTAATGGGTGATGAGTTAGACAATAATTAAAAATCAATGGCTGAGATACGCTTAATAAAAAAGCTAAACATCTTTTTATGAAGATGAAAATTCGTTTATTAGTCAACAGCATATAATTGCTTTATATAAATATTTGATAAGCTTCCTTATATTATTTTATGATAATTGCAAATCACAAACTACTTGTGATTAGTGGAGAACCGAATCTATCTAAAGATTGAAGCACACATTTTTTATTTTTTTTGTTATTTTTAATGGTGGTGGACAAGGGATCTCATCTACTTGTGAGTATTAAAGTAAGTGCTATAATCCCTATATAAAGCCTCTGAACCTTGTTCAATTTGTCACAAGGCAGTGATATGAAAATCAAAGATGTTGGCAGATATGAATGGAGAGAGAAGTTTCCAAGTTCTTCCAAAGGTTTCCAATATTGTGTATGCAGTATTTGAGACCTTTGAAAAGACTTAGAGCTTTTGGAGAAACTTGAGAGATTGCTTTTGGCTATAATAAGTAAGTGATAAAATCATTTTCTAATTCTTGAAATTTTGTTTCAACTTTGAAGTTCAAGTATTTTCGTTGAAACGATGTTTTATTAAACGTAGATTCTTTTAACAGCTTATTTGGTAAGTGTGTACAATTTTTGAACAGATAAGAAATAGATGGCTCACACACTATTCATGCACATTAAGTCACGTCTTGTGTATTTGAATAACGCCTGGCAGCCTGGTACTTCTTTTCTGAAATTGGTTTGGGTTTGTTCCTACGCAATGGTGTTCCCACATGCAAAGGGAACTCTCTCCTAAACAATGTGAGGAAGGAGCCAAAGGTGGCTAAAACTTCTCTGCCCATTTTTATTGATGAATTGCATTTTTATACAAAAATAGAATAACAAAATACCCAACAGAAATTCAAATTCTAAATAATAGATAAAACAACTTATCTCCTATTTATCCTAATTCCTAATCTTTCTCCCTGAACTTTAGGTGCTGCTTTCATTTGGTGGGATGGTTCAACCTAATGCTTGTGTGAGAATACATAGTCTTGGGCCCACGAAGGTGTTCTGAGGGAGCGTTTGGGCCTGCCAACTGGGTTACCCGTGTCTGGTGGTGCAACATATTGTGCAAGAACACCTAGTTCTACATTTTAAAACTAGTGAAATAAAGGAATAAATATATATATCTCAAGAATCAGGCTTGCAATTTTTGTTGTTTGCTGCTGCTACTTGATAGGATTGTTTTTTTGATAGAAAAAATGTTTTGGGCAAGAAGATTATCTTATTTGAAGATTAGGACATGTCACGTATCTTAATAAGAGCTTGTAGTTATTAAGTATGGACTCCCACATGAATATCGGGTACGATACTGACACAAACACAAATATATTGGCTATGTCAAAAATATAGAACATCAGGACACTGTTATATATATTATATATAATATTTTAATATAATATAATGACAAAAGATCTAAACAAAAATATTTTGATATAATATTTTTATATTTTTAGGTAAGTAGATTTTTTGTCTTTATGACTATAGAAGACTATGTTTCTAAACCTTAAAAGTATCTTATTTAGGTGTTCAAACAATGTTAAGATATTGGCTCGAGTGTCCAAGCCATTTTAAGGTATAAGCCGATAAAAAATATTTTTTTAATTGAATATCATTTGAGAAGTGTTTGACACGTGTCGTATGAGTATTACGTTTGTGTCAGTGTTATATGCTAGATATTCTAACACTTCTAAATCAAGAGGTGTCCGTATTTCCTAGACTTATTATAATATTTTCATATTAACTAAATTGCTTGTAGTAAGATTTGAACATAAGCCTTACGTGTAGCAATTTGATCCACATATATGTTGAATTGGAGTTTTCAAGATATATTTTTTGTTTCTCCTAATTTCCCCTGTTGTCTGTCTTGTACGTTTTGCTGAGTAGCAATGCTAATATTTCTGAGTCGCTGATACGTACTGACATAATAATTACTCGCAGAAATCTGTCCTCTGACCGGGAAGATTCACTTCAAGACAATGGTGAAAGTTGAAGTTCTGTATACATGCTTTGCAGACAGTTGTGCTGTGATGTTAAATTTGTTTTAGGGTGTGAGCTACATGTACTGTAACTGCGTAGTTGGAAGATAATTCTTGTTCTTGGTGGTTGAAGCTTACAATTTTTATGTTAATTTCGTTACAATTTGCTGTCAGATTCGGTGCATTTGTAAATGAAAACAAGCTTTAAGTGTGGACAGCCACAATAATCTTACTACTTTCTACAAGCAATTTTTATTGTTGAGCACTCGTAGAAGGTTGTTCTAGTGTAGTGAGCGGTTTTAATTTTTTGAGTTTTAAAAATATAATTGTACTAAAATTCGATAAGAATAGTTTTTATCATTATCGTGCTCATACTTAAATTTAGATTGATTAGGACTTAATATATTATTTAATATATTGGATGATTTTCCAAAAAGAAAAAAAGAAAAAAGCAATTTCCTACTCTACAGGATTTAAAGGATAAAATCTAGCAAACAACCTTTTACTTCCTCTCTTTTCTGGGTAGAATCCCTGAAACAACTTTTTTTTTGGATGGAAACCATATTTACTTATCAGGGATGTATCAATGACTTAGCCTTGAGTGGAACAAGGGTTTCAGGAAATTCCAGTGCTTCTGTGACTCTACTGAGGCTATCTCGCTACTTAGAGACCTCCCTCCCAAGCTTCATAAGTATGCAGCAATCATCGTGAATATCTGAGAGCTTGTGGCAAGGGATTGGGAAGTTACAAAACAAAAAAAATTTACAGCATTTTCTTTGGCCAATATATATATGTAGTAAACAAGATATATACCAAAGAAGATAATTAATGGCAATGAAATTAGCATGTGCATGCTGCTAGAGAACTTAGAACATTTATCACTTCTAAAAGGATTGCTCACGTTAAGTTTAACTCCCAAATGCAACTTTTCTCAAGTTAGCAGTTTGAATGTGCCAATGCAATTTTCTGATCACTTTTTTTTTTTTTTTTGATATGGTAATTTCTGATGACTATATAGCTAAAATTTATCCACTTAAAATTACTAATTAGAAAGGAGAAAATATCAAATATGACACAATTCGAATAATAAAACAATTGAAGTATCCTTTTGAACAGTTTGAGAAAATCCAAGAAATAATTAAAGATAGAAACTGCATAAAACTTTTCCCTGAAAATACGTGTCTTAAGAAATAAATAAAAAAAATGAGTTTGATGTTTTATAATATTAAGTGAATTTTGTTACTGCCGTACAAATTATTGATAATTAGAAGAAAAATTATTCTTTGTCCTTTAGAATGAAATACTTTAGCTAGTTTGATTCGCATGTTTTGCATGCTTTATTCTCAGCCATTGAAAATGAATCACTGAGAGAATAGTTGACCTTAAGCAATGGTAGCTGGCAAATTGACATGATTTCATTTGTTCCCTAACACCATATTCATAGTTTTGGTGAAAAATTAATGTAAGGTGAAAAAGGAGGAAAAGAATATTATAGAGGGGAAATTCAGGGAACTGAAAACTAAACACTCAAAACCAACAAATTTAAAGTAAGCACAAGTTGTGCCATTTGAAAAACTAGTCACTCATACTGATCATTGCATTATATATACTCAAGATCATGTATGATTGCAGTTTAGTGGAGCTTCAGTCATACCTCTTATTCATTGTTTTCATCACTTACAAAAAACAAATTAATCGGTGTTTATGTTAGATTTCTTTACGAATATAGTTGTCCATTCGGGTCTACAAAGTCATCTCCTTTGCAATGAAATACTTTCCATTTGGCAAAATATATAAAATTGTGGGGGCAAATATTATGCCGCCATACCTATAAACATAGATATGTCCCTGATACTTAGAAAAAAATAGTTAATTTCATCTATTATTTTATGGGGTTAACCCCAAATAATGATTTTTTTTTTGGTTTATATCTAAGATATTTTTATATCTTTTTATCTATGAGACTAATCTCTATTTGAATAAGAACAGTTAAATCTCTTTAAACAAGAATAACTCAAAGGTTTTAAAGTTCGATATTAAAATTTTTCACCTTATAATGCTACATGCATTTCCAAAATCACATGAAAAATGAAACCACTTTTTGAACGAAATACAAATTAAACTTTGGCCTAATTTTATCAAACCTGAGGGAAGATAAGTAGATTAATCCATTTGAAGTTTTAAACTATGAAACTAAGCTGCTTCATTTTCTACACAAGCTTCTATTTCACTCAAGCATTTTGGAATAGAACATATATGTGTTGGAACTTGGAAGAAAGCGAGTCTCCACCTTGAAGGAATTGGGCTTAGTTGTCATTAAAAAATGGGCAGGTTGTTTCAAGGCATAAAGTGATTGATCTTAAATTTGGGAATCAAACCTAAAAACACAAGCCTAAAGGTATTTGTTACAAAGAATCAATCTCTAAAAAAATGGGGGAATCTGACCCCTAAACACAGAATTTTCAATTCTGTAGGTCATGCAACTATTTCAACAAATAGTGTCTCATCTGCCTAGTATATATAGGAGTTCATCTTACTGGTATAGATGTAACTAAGAAACTATGAAATTTCATACATAGAGAAAGCTTTTAGAGACCCTCAAAGGCTTCCACCGGTCCAAGTTCTAATTAAAATAATGTGGAGAAACTTGGATTGGTGGGGGCCTGAAAGGGTTGCTGAAGGCTTTACTCTTGTGTTTGAGACTCTGAATCCTCAGTGAAGCTGAAACCAATAGAGTGAAAGTGGATATTTGAAGGTATGCCTTGATCCTCACATAATAGACACGGAGGCCTCTGTGCCCTAGGCTCCTAGCTAGGGTTAATTCTGTATATATATATATATATATATATATATATATATATATATAAGGTAGTGTTCTTTTTAATCTCCGACTTAACCATTGGAGTCGCGTGCTTGGAGCCATGTGGCTCCGGCTAACTTTACAGTGTTTTTCTCTTCTTATTGCAGGTCCTAGAAGAACCGGTTCACGACAGTTTGATGCTCAGTTAATTCTATCAATATATTTTACAACAACCGTTGTTCCATTATGTAAAGTGGACTATATAAATTGCATGATGATATTGTACTTTATCAAAAATAATATTTTTTAAAATATTGTTAACTGTGAAATTATTTTTATAACTTTTTCAAGTGTCCTTTTAAGTTTCTCTCAGCATCTTTTTATAAAATTAAATATTATAAGATTAACTTTTCTTACCGGAGCTTTTTGTAGTCTTCTCTGCAAATGTTCAAATTATCTTAACCGATTTTCTATCATTTTTTCCTCAATAAGTGTCATTCCAATATATTTTCTTATGAAATCATTTCATATCCTATTATTTCTTGTTCAGCTATGTATCCATCGTAGCATTCTCATTTGTACTACTTCTACTTTGTGCTCTTGTTGTCTTTTTAAAGCCCAGCATTTAGTTTGATAAGGCATAGTTGATCGAATAGCAATACGATAAAACTTCACTTCTAAGTTTGGTAAATATTTTATGGTCACAAATAACTTAAAAAACCTTTCTCCATTTTAACTATCTAGTTTGTATCTTATGTGTAACATACTCATCAATTTCCACTTTGTAAAATTAAAAATACTTGAACTTAGAAACTCTTGTTATCCAATTTTTACTTTGTGGGAGAAAATTTAACTCCCTCTCTCCGAGGCATTATCTTTAGTTTGAATTGAATAGGAGATTATGATTGAAAAAGATGTTTTTTGTTTTTTTTAATAAAAATTTTTGACCATAGATAATTTCATTCAAGATGTCGCCTTTGTGTAGAGCATCCAGCTAGGCCCACTTCCATGCCAAATGACCAGCTTGTTCTTAAATGAGATTCATCAGAATTACAAGCTTGTCCTTGATAATTCTTCTATAAATACCCAATCATTCATTCAAGTATGCATCTGGGGACTTTGGACTATTACTGCTATTATACTGATCTAGGTATGGGAACGACTCCTTAAATCGTCCCATTCTAATATGTCTTTTTTCTCTCTTGACTTTTTGTAGGTTGTATACTTGACTCGGTTCTCAATTTGATAGCAACATTAGTTGCAATAACTGTAAATCAATCCAATGGGACTCGTGGATACAAAGATGAGAGAGACACATCACTCAATTATCGGTATAGCAAGTACTTGAATTTCAAATATTCAAGTGGTCAAAGCTAACTACTGAGATACAAATTCTAATTGTTGTTAGCAATTTGTTATAGGGTTACTGTCGGTTTGAACCTTAAATACAGTGAGTGATATAAGATTCCTTGTAAACCTAATACAGTCTCCTTTATGTAAGCATATACATTCAATGATTGATTGATTTTGGATTTCTTCCAAATCCATTGTTTACATATCAAGAACACTGCTTGGTAAGTAGGCAAACTAATTACTATAATGATGAATTAAACTACTCAAGCACCTCAAGGGCCTTGTGGATAGTAGTGTAGGAGGATCTCAAATTTTTCTTTGCTTTACGTAGCATCTACAAGATAAAAACAGCCATATAAATTAATCATGATTTAACCATTTGATACTTATTCTATCCACATAGCTGATTTTATTTAGTGGGATAAGACTTGTTGTTATTATTGTTGTTCAACATTTGGTGATCAGATAGGAAATTAAAATTGCCATTTCCACCAGGCAGGAAAAGGTGAAGCTCCTCCCTGTGTAACACAGAACTGAAGGGGAGATCAGCTCAATTTTCTTAGTCTTTGGACAGCCTGAGTGCAAGAAATTGTGAATTTAGAATATAATTATATATACTATATTAGAGCAGAAAATACACAGATATGAAATCTGATTTAACTCGTATGCGATATACAAGCTCTGCTGATCATGGACTAGAATGTATTGTGCATGTGCAACAAGCACCTCAAGAATAATTTAATTTTCCAGGTCGAAGCCCCCTAAGAGAAATTCATAATGAATATTCACCTGAAAGTAGAGGAGCAAGAGAATAGTCCCCTACCAATGAAAAAGAAACCCGGTAACTTCTACTATTTAACTTCATACACGGAGAACATTGTCATTCTATTCTGCATGTTAGATATAATATAGCAGAAATTTGAATTCATTTTTGATATGTTATTAGAGTTACTTTGACCTCATGGTCAAAATGGTATGAATAGGTCTATGTTACTTCATATTTTAAGTTTAAAAAGTTTTTGTGTTAAGGGCATATTAGATATAATATAATATTATTCTTGAATTTTTTCTTAAAAATAAAAAAAATAAAATTATTTCAATTGTATCATTATGTTATAAATTTAAAATAATTTTATTTGAAGAGCAGCTTTAACAATATGGATTCTGAAAATATAGGAATTAAAACTGCATTATTTTGATGAATATATATTTGTAAACTAGTCTTAAGTCAACTAATTTTCATTCTAGATGTAGTTACAGCAATCAAAATTTACATTCCAAAGATAGTATGAAGCAAAAAATAAAGAGATTTTTTTTTTTTAATTTGGATTTAAGTGGAAATCATTAAAGCAAACGTGGAAATCTAAAAAGCAGTAAGTATAGATTTGTTTTTGACCTACCAGTATCCTTACCAAACATCACAGGTAAGATTAATTTTATTTAGAAAATGATACCTATAATATTGCAGAGGTGTCAACAAGAATTACTAGCACTATTATAGAAGCCCCTTGACTGTTTAGTTTAATTTGCTTACTAGTCACCTTACCAAAAAAACAAATGTGTAGAAAGTAGTGCTGCAAAATTTCATTAGCACCGATTATGCAACATCTTTGCCCGAATGCTTGTAGCAGGTAGCATAATTTCAATAACATGTGTGCTCAAAGGTTGTGTCGATAACATATTCAATTCAAAAACTTAAATTATTAGGTAGGTGATAACTCATAAATAATTTTATATTATATAGATTAATATTGCGCCGCTATACTTAAGTGTGCAAAATATCTTTCTATTATCTGAAACAAGGAATATTTTTCGCGATATATTTGAAATAAAAATTACGTGTGGTTCTTGCGGCACATGCTGCATTTTTTTCTTTGTGCACAGCTTAGCTTATAATGGGTGATGAAGAATACATATAGATTGTTTCTGGAATAAACATTTCCAGAATCACAGACGAAAACATTAGGAATAATACAATAAGGAAAATGATCGGATATCATAAAGAGGTGAAGTTCAATCATTTCCAAAAAGTAAGCACACAAAACAAGATGCTGCCATGCACTTGTCGCAAAATCAACAACTAGAAATGGCACGATGATGAATCCACCAGAAAGTTAAGACCTAACAATGCAAACACTGATCACATGACCAATCAAAGAAATTGGAGAAATCTTGAGTGATTTAATTAAATAAAGATCTTGAAATATATCAATTACTGCATAGCTTTTTATCTCACAATTGGGATTTAACATATCCTTTTGCAACAATTCAGAATTTCCTTTGAAATACCAAACAATTTATAGTTAACTAATACTAAGAGCCTGCTTGGTGTTTTTTTTTTTTCCTACTAAAAATGGTTTTGGTAGAAGAAAAATAGTTCTTTTATGTAATTTAGATTAGCTTTTGAAAAAGAACGCAGAAGTACAACCAAAAGCCATAATATTTGCTCTTTTCAAAATATGTGGGGAAAAAAGAAGTTTTTGAAATAACAGAAGCAGAATTGAGTTAATATTCATAAAAATAAACACCTTTAAAAGTTTTAAAAAAATTATTTTTAATTTGTGTGTTTCAAAAAATACCATTTTTATATGAACAAAATTCAGTCCAAACATGCTCTAAAATAATTTTTAAGATTTATGTGTTTTATGTTCAAATTCAAAATAGAAGCTAACACAAAAACAAAGATACCACCATTTAAAGGATCTAATTCTATTTCTTATTAATGGTTAGAAAATGCAATCTTATCACACATTAATGAGCGAATCAAACCCTATACACGCATTCACACACACAAACACTAGAAAGTACTACTTTGTTGGTCATCAGAATATGTCGTTCATGCATATATAGGCATTCTGGCTTGGAGTTGTAGGTGTGTGGATGGGATATGAATGGGAAAGGCCTTTAGTATCCCTCAGAGGCTTCCGCTACTCCATGTTATCAACTCATGTTTAGAAACATGGAGAAGGGGAAGCACTGTGGGATCCACTGAAGGCTTTGTTCTTGTCTTTGCTTGTGTCATAGACTCAAATGTTCAATTAATTGCTTATGCAATTAACTAATCTGGGTAATCAAGCAAGTTACTGAGTATGACATAGAGAGAGGTAAGGCTTAAATACTTGAGCTTTGTTATTAGGATTTTAATTTAGAAAATTACTCAGTTTTCTTCCCTTTGTATCCTCATTCACCAAACATATGATAAAGGTGTACCCTGTGTGTTTTTAAAATTTGTAGCTAATTAGGGGAAAATGTTTATAATATATCTGGGTGATTGATTTTGTTTTTTTTAGTGGTTTTTTTTTTTTTCAAGGTGAGTGACCATTTTTGTTAAATTCTTCCCCTCATTTGGTTTAAGGAAGGAATTCTTATTTAGACAAAAAAAAAAAGAAGAAAGCATTTATTATTTTTTGATGTGAAAAACCATTTCTTATTTTTAATTTCAGAAGCAGGATTCTACTTTTTTCAATTTTAATTTTGGAAGAAAAATGTTCTCTTCTAGATAAAGGTTGTTCTCCATTTTCATTTGTGATGACATTGATTGAGAAAGCTCCTTAATCACATGATATTTTCTGCAATTCACATTCACCAACACTCACTTCCATTCCTCTTTGATGCAGAATGGAGGAATAATTAGTAATTAGGGGTTTTGCTCCATTGATTTATTCCATTTCCCCATAAACTCTATGCGTTTTGCTCATCTCATTCATGAGTTGCATGCCAATATTCAATCTAAACTTGCATTATGTACTGATGATCATAAGCTTGCTACTAATGTGCATGGTAGGGGTCAGAGTTTTAATGTTGATACCTATATCGTAGTCAGATTCCACCTGAAGAGTACCCTAGCTAGAAACTCTTTCCATAAATTGCATGTTAAAGCCACTAATATATTTCATATTTTGTAGAAGCTTGGGACTGATGCATACTTACTTAATTTTCCTTTCGATACATTAGCCATGTTTTGAATTTGGAGGAATGTTTCCTTATCGAGATGCTTTTGAGCCGTCTTTATTCTCTCTACAGGTCTCCTTCCCCTTCAGGTACCTCCCTTTTAGACAGCTCGACAACAGTCCGCTGCTCAGATCTATGCTAAGCTTGATGATGAGTTTGTTGGCTATTTTACCCTCTTTCGTTGCTATTTTGTAAAGTGGAAGAATCGCCCATCGTCTATTGTCTTCCCTGCTCAGATCTATGTTTATGTAATTATACACCCTTTATTTTTTTTTTTGGGCTGTCGTTGGCTAGATATCTTTACTGTTAATTAGAGCCTTTTAATGATTATTTAATTGAAACCCTTGTTTATTTCCTTATATTCTTTGTTTCTCTTGCCGTTTGACGTCACTAGTTTTTTCTTATCCAATTCTTAATAGTTGACAACCAGAAAAGTCAATCAACAGTTAACTAGGCTAAAATATTCTATATATTCTTAGAGTTAAAATTCCATCTCCCGCATGTCTTATGTGCTCTCTCTTTGTTAGTTGAAACGGCCATAAACCAACTGTATCAAACTACTTTAAACTGCTCTTAACCTCAAGCCATCAACATAATGTTGGCTTATGATTTTGTGAAACCACAAAGGTCAGTTCGATGCATGTTTAGGTCAAATAATACCAAATCAAAACCGACTTACAACTCTACCCTAACCCCCAATCCAATTGCCTTACTTTCTTGCTTCTTCGAGGTCGTTCTCGTCCTAGCTCATGGCCTGGCAGAAACATCAAGTATAATTATCGTCTTGAATGAGAACTAGATCGGTCATTAAACATGTAAGGAACAATTCACAATTTAGTGGTTCAATAGCGTGAGGTTGATTTTTGTTTTTAAAGAAAATTATATATATTTTATAAAAAACATAAAAATATCAAAATTTATATACATCTCTAATAAATTATTGGGAATATAATTGCTTAAAACTTGAAAGGAAGAGTTTTGTTATTATTGTAGTTTTATCCAGATTGAATCAGATTAGTTGTGAGTTAAATGACATAATAATAAATTTGTATTCTACAAACATTGGTGATCAAGACAAAAAAAAATTTTAATAAATTATAAAATATCAAAAAAAATTTAAATAAAATGCATAATAACTAAAATTATTCAATCAATTTAAGAGAATAAAAAATGATATAACAAGTCAAACATAACATAAAACATCATTAATTTTTAAAAAGTGTATGATTTTTTTGTTTTAATTTATTAGATTCTTTCCAAAGTATTTTAGTTTTTTTATCAGAAAAATATAAAAATGAAAATAGAAAATTAAAAAAGAGAAAGAAAACCGGTTCTACTCGTTGAATCATGATCGGTTCAACCAGTTCAAGACCCGCTTTTTAATCATCGGTTTTCGTATGTTGGTTGGACATGTTTAACGATTGGTTGACAGTTTGACAGGTCAAACCAGCTGGTCCAATCTAGTTCTTGAACATTGGAAGACAGCATTGTAGAAGATGATTCCCGAAATGGTTTACAAGTTGGTAAATTGCTTGAGGTGTAGAAAGACTGTCACTACATTTTAGAAGGCCTGAAAAGGTGAAAACATTCTTCACTAAACACCTAGTATATATGAAGGGACACTAGATATGTTGGTAAATATTCTTTTGGCCTGAACTGCCATTATATGAGATTAATGTTTACGGAATCAAAGGCTTTAGCAAAGAGAATGTCAATCTGGATACCATTCTCTTAGCTTTCTCAAAAGTCACAAAGAGAATAATATCTTCTTTGCACGACTCTCTCCTCATGGTTAACTAATGGTCAATTATATGAGATGTGGCAGTTGGTAACAAAGAGCCACAAAGAATATGTACGTTGAAGAAAATATAAGAGTTATTAATCAATGTCCAAAATGTAACATCACCTCTTGCCATGTACAACACATGCAAATCTAAGCCAATAACTGCGTGGATTCTAAGGTCAAGGGAATATGGAGTTATAGAAAATGATTAATTACTAATTTCATAAAATTTGAGAACATTTAACTATATAGATATATATGCAGACATGTAATTAATTAGTAACATCTTCTGATTTGATTTTAATTTGGTAGAAATGAAGATTTGGATATTTAGACATAAAAAGAATATTTAAAGACATAAACTTGCTGCGTGATGTGAATTATGCACCATTGGAACTACATGCTAGATATTCTTTGGGTCTAAACTTAATTTTATTAATATCTAATATTGAGAATGAAACATTACCTAATTTTCCAGGAGGGAATCAAAGCCTTAGGGGGGGGGGGTAAAGTTAAACTGGATACCATTCTTTAAGCTTTCCCAAAAAGTCTTTCATAAAATGTTATAATTTTGTGCCTCCTTGTCCTATGGTTTACAAATGGTCAGCTATCCTACTATGAGAAGTGGCGATCAGCAACAAATAGTTGGGTTTCAATTCATTCTAAAAACTTCGGAATTTTTGGTGGATGTTTACTAATGTTTTTATATTTAAAAATACGTATCGTATAAGGCTATTATCACCAATGTGGTTACCACAATTGTAATTCTAGGTAGTGGTGGATGAACAAATTAGTGTCGGCAGGTAATCTTTTTGTCCCTATAAAAAAAATTGGAAGCCATTATGCATATTCACAGTATTTACTTTTGGCAAAAATATTTATGGTGTATTTTTCTTGCCCTCGCTAGTTAAAATTTCTGAATTTGTCATTGCTCATGAAACTTCAGATATCACTAGAGATTTAGAAGCTGCCCCCACATAGATCAAATCCCCACCACTCCTTTTATGTGAGTTTTGTCCCATTGTGTTTTTTAGTGTGTTAGAAATGTAAAAAAAAAATTAAGAGAAAATCAAATTAAATCTTCTATATTTCATATAGTTGTTTTATCGCTTTCCTTCTGTGAAATTATTTATAGTTCACATTTTGCCCCCATTAATTAAAATTTTTGGATTGATCAAATTTTCTGTTGTCACATTCAATCGAAATACAAAGAATAAAACTCTAGTAAATATTATTGTTGTACCAATATGGTTTACAGTTGCTAACACTCTGTCTTGCGGAGATTCTCACTTCTCAGAAGCTAAAATAGGCATATATTCTCTCTCTCTCTCTCTCTCTCTCTCTCTATATATATATATATATATATTATAAATTCTAATGTTGCTATAATCAGACATGTGATAACAGTAGGCTTTCCTTATTTGCTTTCTTTTTTGGTTGTTTCGCAAAAGAAGATTCTGAACATTTGATCTCTTAGAAAAGCACTTGCATACAGAAGGACGTGGTTTTGAGATATATTCTCTCACAATATACAAAAAGTTATACATTATATTCCTCCTTTATCACCCTTTGATATGTGAAATATTATTCTTAATGAGCAAATTAACCTAACAAGTACGGAAGCATATTGTCTGCATTTTTGCCTTTGGCTTGCTTGGAGGATAATGTAAATTATGCATCATTGGAACTACCATATATTCGAAAATAATAAAGGAAATACTACCAATCTATATCAAGGGAATCAAAGCTTGTGGACTTCATTGCTTTTACTTTCCTCCCCTTTATATACTTTTTCATTTTTCTAATAGAATTCATTACTCATGCAAGAGATGAATAATCAATTTTTTTTTTTATTCTTTTATTAAGGATGGACACGAGATGAGAAGGGATATAATTTTATTAATTGGTTTCAGCCTTAACCCGAAAGACACTTTGTCTTTTTCTCTTCCCATCTCTCGGCTGTATGAGAATGAACAAGACGGGACAAGCTGTTCTGACCATATTTTTTCCAAAGTCACAAATTTGCCTTAAAAAATGTGGATTATGCATTGTTCTGTGAGGTTTGTCATCTAATTTCAAGCTGTAATTGTGCTTGCTTTATGTGACATTGATCTTCGGGCCAATCCTTTGTTGCACTTGCAGATGAAATATAACACATTAAAAAAAAAAAAAAAAGAAGAGAATTATAGTTATACAATAGTTTTTAGTCAGTTTATAATATTTACAAAAGATCGAAAAAATTAAATTGAGCTCTATACATAAAGGCGAAATATTAGATGTTTTAACGTGGATAACATAGATAATATATAGCAGCATAATCGCACTAGCTGGCTCAACCATGAGACTTGGCTAAATTGGCTACAAAACCTTCAATTTCAGAATTAAGGCTTAAATTTTACATTTTTCTATAACGAAGGATATCATTTTTCTTAACCAAAACTAAGTTTCAGAAACTCATCTAGCAAGTTGTTGATCATTTGGGTATGACACATAAAGTCAACGACTACATTAGTGATTAATTTCTTTATGGACCAACAGTGATTAATTGCTGGCTTTCATTGATAAAACCATGGAAGGTTGACCATAATTACATGGCTAATGTTAGGACTCAACTCTAGGGTAAGGATATATATAAGATAATGTATGAAGTAAAAAATATAATCTCGTTAACCCTTTTATGTTTCTTTGTTTCTGAACAATCAAAGGTCCCCACTTCCAAGCTAGATCCATGATTAGTGGGTGCATTTCAATAATTTCTGCAGTATGTAGCGAGAATAAGGACTTTAAGGAGAAGTATTTTCACAATAGCACTTCAAAATTGTTCTCTCAAAATAATTCTCCATAAAAAGTCTCACAGTATATATATATTTTTTCACAATAAATAGCATCTTCAATTCATAACCAAAAAAAAAAAAAAAAATAGAAAACATTTTTTAATTATTTGTGGACTCAAAAATAC
The DNA here is from genome assembly GCA_022379115.2 of Bauhinia variegata. Classification (NCBI taxonomy): domain Eukaryota; kingdom Viridiplantae; phylum Streptophyta; class Magnoliopsida; order Fabales; family Fabaceae; genus Bauhinia; species Bauhinia variegata. The sequence continues at coordinate 16,321,317 of CM039428.1, read as the reverse complement.
ATCAGATTTGGTACAGTTGATCAATGGTGATGTGTAATGTAAAGTTTGCCCTAAGAGTCCAAAAATGAATTCCCTAATTAAACTAAATAGCTTGAGCTGATTCAATTATAACTCTGATTTAATCTGTCCCTCTCCAATATAGTTGCTTATGTTCATTTCTAATCGTTAATTTTGCTAAATAATATAAGATAAATAGGGGAACGATCCTGCTTAGTAATGTCGAAAAAGAAATAATATTAAATACATGCATAGTAATAACTATTATTTTCTGCATGCTACTGAGAATGACTGAGAAGAGAGAATATATAATGCCATATCAATTTGCAAGGAAGAATATTTAAAAGAAATGAAGTTTGGCCACAGGTGAAAGTCAAAAGCAACCACAATGTGGCACTCCCTATCCAAGCACTAGAAAGACCACGAAAGAATATTTGTAATACATGCATTACAATTATTCTTGATCGTCAAAGAGAATATTCGTAGGTGCAATTAACTAAATCCAATTGATACAAACAAATAAATTAAAGTGGGTGTCATCAGAATCTATAATCCATGTATATAAAAGGATAAGGGTAATGGGCTTGTTTAAGCAGTTGGTTAGACAAACAGATTTAATTTATGGAGCCTATCAGCCTATGCATGGGTTTTCAAAGGGAAGAAGCCTTTAGTAACCCTCAAAGGCTTCCACTACTCCATGTTATGATCGGATTAATACCTGAAATTAACATGCAGAAGTGGAAGTCAAGGGGGTTGAACTGAAGGCATTCTTCTTGTCTTTAGCTCAATTGCTCATTCAATTCATTTGGTGATAAAGTGAGTAGAACCCACAAATAGTTTCACACTTCTAATTATTCTGTCTTTTGTTTCTGAATTGCAGAATTGGTAAGCAAATGGGGTAGGTGAGGATAGATCCTGAGCTGAGCTAATTCAGTTGCTCTAATAGTTTGGTTGTGAGCTATGGCTATGACATTTAACTTACAAATCTTGTCTACTCCATCATCTATTTCTTTTAGCAATTTTATAGATGTTACCTTTAATTGATTGCTTAGTGCAAATAGATTTGAAGAGGACAGAATAGGCCTTAATATTATTATTGTTCCACCAATATGGTTTACAATTGCTTACAGTCTGTCTTAAAGAGATTGCCACTTTTCAGAAGCTAAAATAGGCATATATGCTTCACTATATATATTATTTTGATTCTAATATTGATATAATTAGACATGTGATTAATAAAAGGCTTTCCTTATTTGCTTTTATTTTAGTTGTTTCGCAAAAGAAGATTCTGAAAATTTGATCTCTTAGAAAAGCTCTTGACTACAGAAGGACGTGGTTTGGAGATCTATTCTCTCACAATATAGAAAAAGTTATACATTATATTCGTCCTTAATCACCCTTTGATATGTGAAATATTATTATTAATGAGCATATTAACCTTACAAGTACGGAAACATTGGCTGCGTTGTTGGCCTTTGGCTTGCTTGGACGACAATGTGAATTATGCACCATTGGAACAACCATATATTCGTAAACAATAAAGGAAATATAATCTATATCCAGGGAATCAAAGCTTGTGGACTTCAAAAGATAAATAATCAATTTTGATTTTCCTATACTTATATTAGGAGTGGGCATGAGTCGAAAAGGAATAGGATTTTATTTATCTCAATCTTTCTTTAAAAGACACTGCCTCATTCTAGTCAATTTTCAATTATACAAGGACAGAACAGCATATGTCAAGCTGTCCTGGCCATAATTTTTTTTGAAATCACAATTGCTTCATGTGACATTCATCTTCGGGCTAATCTTTTGCTGCACTTGTAGATGAAATATAACAAAGAAAAAGCAAAGAACTAAACGTAAACATAGTTTTTTGTCAGTTTGTCATATTTACAATATACCAAGAGAAAAACTAAATTGAGCTCAATACACAAGAGAAATATTAGAGCTTTTAACGTGGATAGCACAGATAATGGCAGCACAATTAATCGCACCAGCAGGCTCAGCGATGAGACTTGACTAAAATGGCTACACAACCTTCAATTTCTGAAAATTAGGGCTTAAATTTTGGATTTTTCTATAAAGAAATATATGATTGTTCTCAATCCAACAAATAAGTTCCAGAAACTCACCTAGCTAGTTTTTCATCATTTGGGTATGATACGTAAATTCAACTTCTACATTGTATTCTAGAGTGATTAATTTTCTCCATGACAAACAGTGATTAATTGCTGGCTTTCATTTATAAAATCTCATTAACCCCTTTTTGTTTCTTAGTTTGTGAACAATTAAAGATCCCCACTTCCAAGCTGAATCCATAATTGGTGCGTTTCAAGAATTTCTACAGAACAATGGCTTTAAAGAAAAAGTATTTTCACAATAATAGCACTCCAAAATTGTTCTCTCAAAGTAAATCCCTATAAAAAGTCTTAGTTGTATATTTTTCACAAAATTATAGCATTTTTATTTATATGATGGCACATTATACATTTGATTTGGTAGCCATGGTTGATCAGGAAATGAAATTTGTGAAAGTAATATATAGTTTTCCCTAGGAGTCCAAAAATGAATTCTCTGGTACTTAAACTAAATTAGCTTGAGCCTTGAGCTGATTCAATTAGAACTCTGATTTAATCAATCGCTCTCCATTAGAGTTGCTGCTGTTCATTTATAATCCTTATTTTTGCTAAATATTTTATGATAAATAGGGGAACAATCCTGCTTATGCTTAGCAATGTCGAAAAAGAAACAACATTGTATACATGCTTAGCAATAATGATTATTTTCTGCGTGCTGTTGGGAATTACTGAGAAGAGATAATATATAGTACCATATCCAATCACGATGAAGAATATTATAAAGAAATGAAATTTGGCCACAGGAAAAAAGTCAAAAGCAAGCACAATTTGGCTTCATTTGTGTACTCCTCATCCAATAATATTTAGCTGATTTGTATTCGTGATACGTGCATTACAATTATTCGTGATCGACAAAGAGAATTTTTGTAGGTGCAACTAATTAAACACAATAATACAAAAAAATAAATAAAAATAAATGAATGGTGAACTGTTTTCTGAAAGCAGTGTCTCTAATATTTGAAGCACAATTCGAAGTTAAAAAGGGAAGGTCTTCTTCAAAAGTAACAAGACAGCATGGATAAAAATGGCACCATAACATTTGCAGCAATTCTCATATCAATAGTGTTTATCAAACTTCTTCTTCCCAGGTACTTTCTCAACTTGAAAAGATTAAGAAACGTGATATATGCTATAACAAATGTGAGAATGATATCAGTGAAACAATTGGATCTCCATGGGGAAGACAGAAAAAAAGAAGAGGGCTACTTCGGAGAAAGTCAGGTTATGGTTAAAACATTTATTTGGATGTTTAGATGAGTGCCATAGCAAACCATTCTGACTTGAAAGTGGGGTAAACCTCTAAGTTTGTTTTTCTTTTTTAAATATTTAACTTTTTTATTATGTGAATTATTATATATATAAAAGGTTTTCACAAAAGGAATGATAGAAATTAGAATGGTGCATGATAACACTACTGTACCTAATTCCGTGATGGTACAGTACACATTTGCTTACCAACAGGGTTAAGGCAACTATCTAACGTTTCAAAAAGTCACAACAGGAAAATATTCTTCACTATAGTCTATAAGTTATATTCAGCTATGTGGTTAATATAGAACTTATTCCTTGTTTTATTTGTCACAAATGACGATTCTGAGCATTTAATCTCTTAAATAGGCTGTTGAGTTTAGAAGGACGTGGTTTGAAGATATATTCTCTAAACATACAAAAACCAATGAATCATATTTCTTGATTATGTTGAATAATAATATAAAAATAGTCGTATTCTTCAAATAACTTAAGTTTTTAGGTTGGGTTAATTATTCACATGGTATCAAAATTTTTATGATCTTAGGATCAGAGAAGCAAATCCTCTTATTACCACTTTCTCAATTAAATTGTAATCAATTACAATTTCAACATACAATAAAAGGTGGGTTTATTTTGCTTTCCATAAATTTTTAAGTTAAATTGGTTTTTAATAGATGAAAAAAAGTAAAAACACATGAATCATGATCACAATCACATGAAGGTGGTTACATAGGAAAGCACGTGACTGTCAAATGTCTGTTTGTTACACCAATCAAATCTCTTTGTTCCGTTCTCCACTAACTGGTTGAAGCTTAACAGTGATGCCACAACCACTTAGGGAATATGGGCCTCACTATTGTAAATAAGGGTGAACTTTGGAATATCAGTCCGGGGCCATCCCTAGCAGTTAGCCTTAATGTTCATAATTTCATTATTGAATCAGGTTCACCTTTTGCTGTCAACTTGTTGCAACAGCAATGTTTAATGAAGACTCATCTTTTAAAAATGTATGCAGGTTACTAAGCTGTTGATTGTTTAGCTAAGGGAGGTATTATTATTTACAACAAATGGCATTAACTTTACCGTTCTTCATTCTAGTGGCTTTGATTCCCAATATTACTATGAATATTTGGTAGTTCCAATGGCGCATTAAGTCACGTGACTTATATATTATCCTCCTAGTGAGCCATGGTCAATTTTGCAGCCAATGCTAGTAGATATGCTTAGAAAATACAAGGCATTATACTTCACATGTCAAATGGTGGATAAGGATCTTTTTTCTTTTTTCTTTTTTTTTGTTATAGATAGAATGGAGATGCTAAACTTTTTAAAATTAATTTCAAATGTATAGCTTCAAACTCAGAAAAAATGAAAAAGCTAGTATTTTTATTATAGAGGGTCGCTACTGTGATAGATCTGCTCCTATGTGGTTAAGGAATATGATCTATTACTTTTTGTACATAGTGAGAGAATATATCTCCAAGCCACGTCCTTGCACCTACGAAAGCTCCCTTAGCCGATCATGAATAATATGTAATGCATGTGTGAGAATTACAAAACAGCTTAATATTCTTTCAAGGTCTATCTACTGATTAAATGGGGACTGCACCGTGCTAAAATGGGGCTGCTTTTAAGATTATTGCTTTTGACTTCTTCCGATGGCCAAAACTTCATTTCTTTGTAGTATTCTTCATGTTAGATATGGTTTTATTTGAACCAATATGGCTACTTATGGTTAAATATAATATATTCTGTCTCCATTTGTAATTGCCAACTGTATACAGAAAATGATCATTATTACTAAGCATGCATAAAGTCCAGAGCTACCACTTTATGCACAATTTGGTTTTATTTGACATGTGGCGTATCAAACCCAACACATAAAGAATGAGAACTTTTATAACTCATAAAGTTGGTTATTCCAACTAAAAATTAATGAATTGTAGCAGGTTAGAGTCTGCCTTTAAAGTGTCTATATAAGGGCTCTTGGCTGATTGCTTAGGCATGAGATATGAATGGAGAAAGCTTTCAGCTACCCTCAAAGGCTTCCACAACCCCATGTTGTAATTCAAATAATGAACCAGAAATATGGAGCCGTGGAGGCCTTTAGGGTTCACTGAAAGTGGCGTAATTTCTCTTTTGTCTTTGATTATAAAATGTGGTGTGCGTTAATCTTTCTTCTGTGAAAGGTTAGAGCCTCTGAAACTAGAGGGACAGTGAAGATTAGGGTTTATCTGAGGTATGATTTCCTCTCAAATTCAAGGTTACTGTTTATGTCTTTTGCTTTGAAGGTGTATGAAAAGGATTCTGGATGACTGGTACGGATGGCGCATACATTTGTTGTTTCTTTTTCTTTTTATTTGAATCATCTTAGAAAATCATTTAGAAAGACAAATGGATGTAGTGGTTGCTTTCTTGATTATGCAGCATCATCTTACTCTTCCACTATTCTTGTTGGCACTACCATCTGGCTTATGTGCTGATTATAAAAATTAGGGTCGTTGTCAAGCCCTTATATCTAAACCCTTTCTAATATAGTCTACTTCTAAAAACGGAACAAGATAATTAGTTCATCATGTATGTTCTTATAATCTAAAATTATATTATTTAATCATAATTTAAAATATTAATCACTAACGTATCGATTAATTAAAAAAAAAAATTGTCTTTCATGAAAGTTAGTAAGATAGATATCTCAAGCACAGATTTCTATAGTAGGTTTTGCCTCTGATAAAATTCGTAACATTTCATTCAGAAGAGCAAATACAATGGAACTTAATCTTCAACACAATCATTACATGGAGTTATGTTAATTAACTTATTACTAGAAAGCATGCTTTAAGCTAGTATTCACAAAAAATAGACTCTATTCTACCAAAAACACACACACAAAAAAAAAAAAAAAAGAAGATAGATTCAATTTATATTAGTATCTATGTCCTTTGTAACAACTTAATATTTGATGAAATGGAAATTTCATATACTACTCATCTAATTAGCGAACTCCATAAATAAAAAGAGAGAAAGAAAATCTTATTGGGAAATGAAATTAATGGTTCAAAAATAGCTATTCCTTATCAAGTGTATGTGATGTTAGTATAAACTATCTCTTTTCTTTTATGATTATATGAAGATATGAAGGTTCGAATGTATCCTTAACTTAACAAAAACTAATCAGATTCTCCGACATTAGACTACTCGTAATGGCTTAGAATATTTTTTCTAATGACAAATGAAAGAGCCTAATCACAAAAGTTTAATCGCATCATGTAATGTTCATTCAAATGAGAAAGCAAATGGCGTGCATTTTAAAAAACTTTTATGTAGCCATAATTTTACGAAATGTTCTCCATACATTTGTAACGAGAACGATAACTTCCTTCTAAAGAAAGAGTTAACAGTATAGTTTAAGTCTTGGCATACATAAATATATCGTCGTCGACATCGCCATCCTGATCTAGAGTCCAATATCCTCAGATCACCCCATAAAATTAAATTCTATTAACTATAAGAAAGAAAACGTAGATTGATATGAGCAACGAGAAGAAATGGTTTAAGCTAGTAACACAATATTTTTTTTTTAAAAAAAATGCTCTAATACTTTTATATTTCAAAATCAAATCTAATTCTTTAACTTTTTTTTTAAAAAAAAAAAAAAACACTGATCAACAAGCTCTTTAGGACCAAGTAGTGTGTAACTCATCAATTTAGAAAGTGGATAAGTGTTCTCTTCATGAGGATTAGCAGTCTTCTCGAACATCAAGGTTCTAAAAGTATCTTGCAACTCTGCACTAGTGATTCCTTGCTTGTGTTCATCAAATGATGCCTTTTGATTTGAAATTATGGCAGATATGATGACAAATAGTCCCTTCTGCTAAGTTACCATTAAAATAACCAGCAAAATGATGAAACTAGCTATAATATATATTGCTCTATCTTCTCTTAAAATTTCATTTATCAGGGTATCAGTTTGTTAAACAACTTGTAGTTAATTGGTACTAAAGGTCGTTCTCAGAAATTATGGATTTTAACTTTTATGGAAAAATAATTTTGATAGAACCTTGAAACTTTAAAAAAAGCAATAGTTTTTTTTTTTTAAAAAAAAAAAAAAGATTACTCTAAAACAGCTAAAAGAAGAAATATTATATTCTTATTTAAGTGTGATTAGTACATATATCCCCCTCAAAGTTAATTAAGTAAATAATCTTATTTAGAAACAAATCTTGATGTATTTAGTAGAAAGTTAAGTCCCTCAAACATATTAACAAAAATTCTACATCTAATTATGTCTATGAAAAAATATTTTGTTAAAAAAATTATACTTACTTCAACTTAAAATGGATAAATCTTTGACTAGTGATATCATTGGTGGATTAAAAAAAATAAGCCAACTTGTCCAACTGGGGAAGTAAACCAGAAAGACAAAAAAAAAAAAAAAAAAAGAAGTAGAAGAAAAAACTATCCCTACTTACCCTTTAAGGTATAAATATAATAAAGTCTCTTTTATTTGTTACCATCAAAATATAAATGATTTAGACCTATTATTCATCACACTTAAATATATATATATATACGGTTCATACCTTTTTATTTAATCCAAAAGTCAGATCTTAATACTATATAAATTATAGAGACGTTCTCCTGACTAAATAGTAGTACTCGAATTTTAGTAATAAATACATAGAAAAATCGGTTTAATATAGCTGCCTAAGATATTCATCTTAATTAATATGTTTTAAGGGAAATTATTCCTATGCTTTCCCCACTTTTGAGCCAAAAAAGTAATGTAACGCCAAAAGGAATGTTTCCCTGCAATTTGCAAATGTAAGATATATTAGACTCTTTCAACAGGTTATTGGCCGTTGCCATTAATTTACTTAAAAGGACAAATCAATAATTTAAGTCATTTAACATTCTAAATTCCAACACAGTGATACTAGCATCCATCAATGTCCTCTTATTAATAAAAGCATCAGACATTACTTTTCGGTTTTGTTTAAGCTTTTTGGGTCTTGACCCTTACATAGACGAATAAGTCATCTATAATTGATTAATAGCATATATTCTTGGAAGAATTTCATTTTTCTGCTTTCTCTGAAATTGTTTTTCTTTGCATGCATGTATTTCTTTCAGAGAGAAAAGTACAGTACGAAAAATAGAAATATATTTTATGAGAAGAGCAAATTGTTGAATATAATATAAAAAATTTATTGAGTATTTTTTTAGTAGTTTAAACTTTTTGGGATGAAATAAATTGTCACACAGACCCAGAATTTGAGCAAGTGAGTGACTGGGATTATAAAACAAATAATATAATGTAATTAAAGAAAAGTTTGAGAAGTAAAATTACAAACTTGTAAGACCCTAACACCCTCAAGTCCCCTCCTTTCGCCTTTGAGCTAACTTATATTTATTTATTTAATTATCATTACTATTATTATTTCACTCAAATTTTTGATAAAATTTAATTCATCTTACATTTGAGTCTAAAATTTCTTAAAATTATGTTGTAAGTAGTGAATGTATTCATTCTTCTTTCTTTACTTTTCTTCTATATGTAATGAGATCATCTTCAACGACTGCCATGGCTTTAGTAGTAGGGATTCTTTAATTTTATTTCGTAATACCAATACATTGCCTTAATTTGCAATACGTATTGTTATTTATAATCCTATTCTTACAATCATTCAATCGTCATTATTGCCCCAGTCAAATGGACTATTAGGGTTATCATTAGAAGCCACAAGTTTTATAAAAATTTTCCCAAGCGTTTCACTAACATTGTTTAACTGAGTAGTATGGGATGCTTATTGTTGACACAGACACACATATACAAAAGAAACAAACAGAAGAGAGGGGAAGGGGGAGAGAAGTAATGGCCAAAAAAGCTGTCAGAGGCAAATGCTTTGCTTCGATGATGGTTGTGACCATTTTCATTGTAACTTATGAGTTTCCAAGGAATCTCTCTGAATTTTCCTTCGGCTTTCAATTTCCCTTCTCATCTAGCTCTTCCGCTCGTCCCAGTGAAAACCCTTATCCTCCTCATGGTTCAGGTGTCACTGGTAATTATCACAGCTCGAAGTAGGGCTCCAACTACTCCTGAAGCAAGACATAAGGAGTGCAAACAGGAATGTGGAAGGGAATGTGCAAAGAGAGGACTTGAAGAAGGGTCAATTTGCATATATGTCTGCTTATGCTTTGTGCTTTGGGGCATGTATGAGAGGGCACTAAATGAATGGCATGAAGATCTTTTGAATAATGCTATCCCCATTCTAGTTAGTTTTATGTACCAGTGCAGACAAGAAAAAATTTAGTAGATGCAGTTTCTGAGCTCAAAATTTGCCAGTTATTATTTGTAGTAGTACAATGATCGTAGTTGCATGCAAACAGCATCTTTTCGTTCGAACAAAAGAGAAAATATTACCAATATCTATACCTTTGTTTTAGTTTCAGCTTTGGATATGCAATAGATCACATTTTATGACCCAAAACTTATGATTATTTAAGAAAATAAAAATTTAAACATTTCAACTAGTTATATGAAAATGTGAGTTGAAGTTTTGCGTTAAAAGAATCAAAAAGTTATGAGAGATAGATAAATGCAGAAAACCCATTTGGATTTAGATCTTAGTGTTGAATCCACAATTATATTGTCACACAAGTCAATTCTTTTTTCTTTTTTTTACAAATAAAACAGAGACGTAATTTTTTTAATATTAATTTAATTATTTCGAGAGTTATAAACTACGAATTCTAAGAAAGATCTATCACAATCAAGAAATCTTAAAATCCTAATTTTACAAAGAAATCGCATAAATTTACCCAAATCCACATTTGAATCAATTATTTAATTTTAGATTTAAATAAAGTGATTAATAAAAAAGTTTCCATATAAAAAAGGAAGATTGGGTATAGACAGAGGATATCATCTTGCTATAGAAAACATGAGTATTTACTGAACCTTATTAGCTTTAACTAGTGTATTGGTATCCCATTTTCTCAAACTTTTCCTGGAAATTGTTGTTACCCCCTTCTCTTTCAAAAGTGAAAATAATGTCAACACCTTTCAAAACTGTCATTTGATAGAAGAAAGTAGCCAAGGCTTTTGAGCTCGCCGTAAAGCTCCCATCAACCAGAGGCCTAATATTTTCTCCTTAGCTAATGATAGCAAATTAAAGTGCAAAAACTATGCCACAAATAGAAAGCAGATTCCACTTGAAGCTTGTAGTACTTGTAAAGAAGCACTATTTTTTAAGGCCTTACTAGAAACTATTTTTAGCATAATTAATGAGCTCAGTTAATGAAAATGGAGTGTATTGTAAATTAGATTAAAAAAAAGTAAAGTCTAAATAACCCTCCTCAACTTTTGGTGATGTACACTTAATTACCAAAAGTTTTAAAGTGTGCATTAAACTTTTATGAACTTTTAAAATGTGCATTTTAAAATTAAACATTAACGACAGTTAAAAATTAAACAAAAAATAGCACGAGTTGCATATGACTCACTTAAACCCTTATAAGGATAAAATTGGAAAAATCCCATTATTTTCTTCCAACCACCGTACGACAGAGTTGAGAGATGGAGCCCAGAAGGAGCATTTTGCGTTTTGGCGTTTGCAAACAATGAGCACGAGCGCAAGCACAAGCCATCAAATTATATAATAGCTGACATCCACCCTCTATTGGAATTGATCCATGAGAAGTCTAGAAGTTCTCAAATCATCTCCTAAACGGACATGAATCCTTAAACCGAAACACTATAGCTCATCTCCTAAAGAGAATATTTGACGGTGGAACTGATGAGAAAAAACCAGGAAAAAACTTTTATGAATTTGCTGTGTCAGATGGATGAAATGCATCGTAGTACTCATTCCGTCCCATTTCTACATATATTTGAGTTGTGCAAACATAACCCTCCAATGCTTGGTGTCCACGCTGCAACAAGATGTGTTGAGAACCTTGAATCCTGTATTGTAGGCAAACTTAGAAGCAAGACTTAAAAACAAGCACAAAACTAGCGCTTCAAAGAAGCAGAATCACATTCATTTGGTAAGGTGCTGCTCCAGACACCATTCTAATGATGTGGTGACTCTAAACTTGATGCTACTAGGGCTTCATGAAGCAGATTCGGTTCCCAGAAGGAATTCCATCTACCGTCAAAAAGAGCAGCAAAAACTTTTCCAAATTTTTCCTTTTTAATTTTTACATTTTAATACTTTAGAAGTTTAAGTGTATCACATGCAATTCATGTATCATTTTCTATTAGATTTTTAACTGTACTTAGTAGTTGGGGTGAAATATATATTTTAAAATTTTAAGGAGATAAAATGTACGTTTTAAAACTTTTAAAGATAAAGTGTACATCGAGGATTATTTAGACTTTCCCTAAAAAAACAACAAATTCTGCAGGGAATCAGGTTATGAAGAAAAATTCAACTGGAATATCACAAACTTCTCCCTAAGGTGAGGACATAATATATATACATTCTTCATTTCATAATTGCATTGAGAAACAAGTGGTTCTGATACTACTTTGTTAGAGGAGGAATTCTTTTACTTAAATCTCTCTTATAGCACTCCATTTGCACTAACCTCAAAAGGACATCTAAGCACTCAACTCGACAATTTATCTACAAGTATTTTCTGTACTTAGGGAGAACTCACAACCTCAATTCCTTTCCTAAATGATACATTCCTTAGGTACTCTTTTTTATCTTATTTCTTAGAAACTTTTAGATTACTAACTTATTTTAATAGTCATACAAATTTTATAACTCACAAATTTTAAAAACCTCAGCCCACTAAACATAGTAATATCGTCTGAGTATATGCCTCAAATCATAATAAAGGGTTATATAAGTTACAAAAATAAAAAAAAATAAAAAATATAGCAACTCCTAAAGATAACTATGAACATAGATAATTTCAAATCACATTTACTTCCATTTAGTGACTAATTTTATATTATTTGAATTTTTTTTTTCTTTTCCCAGATGGAGAAGTCTACGCTATGACGGTTGATTTCAGTGACATGTAGGGATTGAGGACTTGACGAAGATTCATATATGACATCGATGTATATTACAATTTTCTTAGGTTTACAATTACAGTAGTGAAGTGCTATATTTTCTAATTTTCTTACTGCTTTGTCAACCGCTTTCAATCTTTTGATATTTGTTGCTTTATCATAAAAATTTCAAAGCTTGCCACTGCCAGCATGCAATTATATGTCCATTGGACATCATTCTTTTGTATGTTTTTTAATTCTTTTTTCCATTAGATGGAGAGAATTAGATATTTTTAATTCGAAATATGGGGATATGGACATTCAAACATAAGATTTCAGACATTTTCAAAAGAACCATGAAAATCATTCTTGTGATTATATTAAATTGTATATAAAGATCTCTTTTTAATTTATTTGTATGAGACTGTTATAAAGTCTCACATTGATTCAACATCTTAAATAGTACTTAAAGTTCAAGAGACTCCCCAACTAATAGAGATTAAACTTATGGTTGAGCTCTGCTTTTGAGCTTGAATATGAACTTTAATGCTTTCATCAAAAGCTTATGAGACACAGAAGAGGGATAACCCTTTCTTGATAAGGTTGAGAGCATAACCAAACAAATAAGGGAAAAGGCTACCCAAGCCTTTATAAGGTTAGAGTGGAGCCATCCAATTAATGGGGAAGATTCCTTGTACCTAAAATAATCTAGAGTGGAGCCGACTGTCCAAAAAGAAAGATGGCTACCCAGTATTGAGAAGAGTCTAGAGTGTGGAGCCCTCAATAAAAAGCAGATGGTTGTCTCAAAGGCTAGGCAATGTTATGAAGTGCCACATGGGTTTTACATAGTACTGTGAAATTAATATTCAAGTCCAGGAGGCTCTTCTACATGATAAGTTAGTATTTTGGGTTGAACTCTACTCGTATTGCATTGTCACATAAATTTTCTCCAAACCTACTATGAAGATATTCTTTTGAGATAAATTCCAATTTAGCGTTTAGACCATTTTTTTTTTCTCCCTTTGTGGATCCATCATGGTGTACAGCTTGATTGACAACTAGTAAGCACTAATTGAAGGATAGCTTTCTGCAAAATCAACACCTGATTTAATCCTTCAATCCCAAACCAGCCTTCCTATGGCACAATGTTTTTATATTGCACTTTAGCCTTATCCTTGTAACGATTCGAATCCCAACCAGGCTAATATAGTGTGCACAAAACTTTACCAGCTTCTTTAATCATGTAAGAAACTTGCAATAGAAGTTAAGAACCTTTAATTGCATTATTACTTATCTTCAGTTCTTGTTTACATATTCGAATCAGCGATCTGGCAGAAAATAGATTTGAATCTTCATACAACCATATCTTCTTGCATTAGCAGATTCCTAATCATATTACTAAGTACTCTATTTAAATAGTTTTAGTTGGAAAGCTACACATCAAAACCATTATGCATTACTGCTTAGTTGAAGTTAAAGTCAACCTCATTGTTTGCAAAATAAAGTCAAAAGACAGATTTGAACTTAGAAATAATAAAGTCAACCTCATTGCTGGTTGGCTCATTGATGATGAACAGAAGTTACCTTTCCATCTAATGGCCATTATTGAAACCTACAACACTCCTGAAATTATTGTGCTCTAGTTGCAATAGTTCTAAACGTGTATGATCTAGTGCTAAGAGATTAGTGTTAAGAACAAGTTCAACCTGCAATATTTTGTTTTTGGATGAAAGTCTAAGAATTGTGAATTTAATTGTCTAATTTCTTAGTCAACAAGACTTAAATACTGAATCAAGAACTAATTCAACACAAAAGCTTAAGTTATTAAATCAATATCCAAGAATAATTTAGTGGTACTCTTATCAAAAACAGCATAACAAGTGGCATAATTTGGTGTCTTAGGCATTTGCATCTTGACTCTTAGAAGGTAGAATAAGCCACCCATTCCAGATAAACAACTAGAATATATTCTGGGAAGATCGTTTCTCCTCTCACTTCTCATCTTGATTTGGGAAGCTGTACTCATTTATTCTTATTAATTTTTATTTTTCTTCTAAACTTCAAATCTTGGTCGTTATACAAATTCTTCTCCATATTGCTTTCATGTACGAACTCTCCTAAATTTGGTGGAATAATTTCACCTTATCATGATAAAAAGTTTTGGTATGGATTATGGACCCAAGATTCTATCTGTTTCTGAGAACAAGTACCAAAAATCCCTATATAAGCCAGATTATAGAGCTTGAATAATTTCATAGAAGGCATAGCGAGATGGAAATTAACTTGTCTCACTGAAGAACCCCACAAGTTCCCTCGAAGGCTTCCAATATTCAATAAGTATAAACATATTAGGTACAAGCTTGAATGTTGGAAGCTTTCGGCGGAACTTGAAGGCTTACTTCTGGATATCAGCTAGTCATTTTCTTACACAATTCCTTTTGATAAACAGAATAAAGGAAGCAAGATCTATGCTAATTGCTTCGGAAATGCTTTTACGCAAATGCATGTGGATTGTGAGGAAAAGAGTAATCTATGTGCGAATGTATATACTTTCCAAGGTGAAATTCATGCATGACTTAAACAAGAGTAAAGGCAGAGAAAAACGGAAATCAAGAAGTTTGAAGAACTCTCCAAGCTCCCTCAAGTGCTTCCAATGTTCAAGAATAATCTATGGGCTATAACATTGGAAGACTTGGGGGGAGCTTGAAGGCTTGCTTCTGGTTCTTGATAAACACCTTTTAGTGTCTATCTTTACACTCTTATACTTAACTCTTGTATCCCAACCTTGAACTTAATTGATAAATTAGTTAATATTTATTTCATTGAGGTTTAATTGCAACTAATTGTATTTCATATTAATTTTCTCACTTTAAGATCCAATTCACTTGTTATGAAATGTCTATTTTCAGGACTGGACCTGGGCAACCTCAATGTGAGTTGGGTGAGCTGCTTGTTCTAGCTTAGAACAATGAAAGCATAATCACATTCATGAAGTCATATGGGATGGCACACTTGTAATTTTGCCATCTTTTCCCCCATTTTCGGCTTCCCCTGGCAGTCTGAAATCCCATGCCCGAACCTCCCTTTCTCTCTCTAGTTTTAGGGCTTCCTCCTCCTTCTCTCTACAATCTTCCATGAAAATGGAAGCTTAAACCTCTTGTAATCAACCTAGGGAGCTTGAAGACCACCGGGTGACTCTTGAAACTTGACTATTGTATCATTTTGGTATTTTAATTCAATGATTATTGTGCTGGAAATCTGATTTGTGGCTGCTTGATTTCTTGCTCCATTTCTCTAATTTCTTGCCATAATCTTGATGGGTTATTCATGTTTTATGGTAGGTTATTGGTTGTGATGATTTTGGATGGGTTATTCTTGGATTATCTCAGGTATTTGGGGCTGTTAACCTTGCTGTCATATTAAACTCGAATTTGGTTGAGTGGGTTTTGGTTTTTAAGCTATTAGAACCTATTTCTTGCATGGGCTATTATTTTGGAATAGGGCTAGTGCTATTGGCCATATGCTAGTGATAATCTACTAGAAAACCTAGGGGTTGTTCATGGGTTATTGAATAATCTCAGCTCAATCTTAATTAATTGAATTAAAATATAATCTTATGTTAAGGATAGAGTCATGGTTAGGTTGGATAATCCCTAGGTTGGTTACATTCACGCCATAGTTAATTTCGGTTTTAATTTCTTTTAGTGTTTATTTACCCTTTTTTGTGATTTTTAATTAACTTGTGTTGTAAACCGCCCCCCCCCCCCCCTTTTGTAACCTGGGTGAACTAAGACTTGTACTAGTGATTCTCTGAGAACACAACCCTTGGTTGAAAACTCAAACTCAAATTTAAATTGGCCGCCTCCTATAGTAGTGAAGCTATAGGCGCGTGCATAAGTTCTCAACTATTTGATCAAAATGGTTATGTTCAAACCAAATTAACCATCTCATGCCTCATGAGAAGGATATTTTAGTCGACATTCGAATGCTGCAGGGATATCGGATTGCAATAATAGTCTTTTGTTTTGACTTCTATGGTTCAGCAGCTAAATTATTTAAGTCTAAGCTTAAGTCAGATTTTCTGCTTGGCTGGAATGTGGCGCAGTGAAAATTATTTCTTGTGGATATATTCTGAGAAGACCAACGTTTATTTTATTTTGATTATTTCTTGTGAAATTTTTTCTATGCCTAAAGTTTATTATTGTTATTGCAAGAATGTCACACCAACGAATATTCAAACATAATAATTTCCATGAAATATAATAAAAATAAATATATATTTGTGTTCTCGTAGAACTGTAAAGTTTGATGGATCAATGAAGTATGATAAATGGATAAAATACTTTCATTGAAATTTAGAACTATAACAGTAATCCAAAAGGAATTTCAGCCATTAGAGAAGCAACCGTTAAAAGTTTGGAATTCCAACTAAAATTCGAATAAAGAAAATCAAAGGAAAATTCCAAGTTAGAATATGGTTATGAAAACAGAATACCTATAGGGGATGAATATAGAGGGGGCAGACATCAGGCCTTCTCCCCCCTCCTTCAAAACTTTGTTAAATTTTAAGTGTAAATTTTTATTTTTTTTATGTATAATTTTTTTATATATATATAATCAGACTTGACCAGTCTTACTTTTGTATAGCAAAAACGTAACCACCCACAATATCATTTCTGTTCCTCACCTTACAAAAGGCACTGCACATGAGAAAAACTCTGCAAACATTACAGTAATAAAAATAGATATTTGAGTATCACATGTAAAGAACAAACTTTGTCAACTATATATGATAACATAAAAACTATTGACCACTATGCTGTCATGAATGTGTGTGTAAAGAAGAATATGGAAAACAATTTATTCCTGATAGGATTCAACTCAAGAGAAAACAATTTATTCATTCCAATTTCTTGTTAATTAATCCAAAATTAATTCAGCAGTATAGGTGTCCCGGTGTTTTATTTTGTTGCTATTCTGTGAACCTAGGAAACTAATTAAAGAATCCCAATCACCTATGAAATTATCTTTGGATGAAACAATCTTCAAATAAAATTCATGAAAAATGTGTTTACAAGGATTCTATTTAACACACACACACATATATATACATGAAACGAAGAATCTAAATTTGGAATTCAAGAAAAAATCCATCTACCAAATGTTAGATGATCAAAATCTTCGTTATCCCACCCAATACATAGGAGGGTTTAAAACCCACTGTGTAATTTAAAGCTCAAGAAGAATTCTTTGAATCATATATGTCTTTTGATAGTTCACCCATTGCTTTGTCTATAACTGCCTCAAGATATTTTTGGGGTAAAGATTATAAAGTTATCTCAAATGAGGATATTATAGAGACTTTCATAGTTTGTACAACTCTAAAAAGGAGTTGCAACAATTGAAATATCACTTATAAGGATTCATGTTAGCACATTAGTTATACTTGACAGCAACTTGAAAAGGGTTTCATAATTTATTAGCTAAGCAAAGATCATTAATTATAGTTAATTTTTTTATTTTCATTGTTAACCATTTTCAACATGCACAATTAATTTTGTAAAGATGTATCATTAGAGTGAAAAGTAATGACAATTGCATAAAATAATAAAAGATGAGTAACACTGTGGACCTATTAAAATAATGTAACCCAACAAGACTTGCACTATGAGAGATATCTTAATGTTATTAAATGGTTCTGTTAATATAGAAAAAGGAAATGGGAGGAGGAGATAGTTCATCCATTTGACTCATGTATAGAATCTTTATGATAAAGATAAAATATTATTAATAAACAAAATCAGAAATAATTTAAAATGACAAAATATTTCCTTGTTTTTTGACATAACTTTACCAATCCATCTAGTTCTAAAAGATCCTCCAATGCATCTTCCCTCAACTTTTTGTTTATCTTTCCAATTCAATCAATATTTAAAATCTCCTCACTAATTAGAATGAAAAGTGGAAAATCCAATTGGTAAAAATATTTATGAGAGTATTAACTAAGGAAAATATTACTCCATTCATGTGAATTTGAATGTCATTTAAGGTTTCATAGCACAAGGATTCAGGAAGATAATACATGGTTTAATGAGCTGTATAGTTTTATTAAATTGTCTTTATTAATAAAATTTTTTTGCTATTATTTTAAGTATTTAAAAGTCAAGCGTTAAATAGTTTTTATAGGTAAAAATGAAAAAAAAAATTAATGATGTATTTGTACTGTAAAACTACAGTTAAAATAGGATAAAAAAAAATTTTAAGGGGCAATTAAAATGAGACGGGGCAAATAATAAGTGATATTAATTAGGTAAAAGAGAAAGCATAATTTTTAATAAAACATAATCCTGTTCATTATGCTTTTTCAGTGCTATGGGCAGAGAGGTTAGATAAAGTAATCCTTGATGTCCTTCTAGACACATTCAAACAAGGATTTGTAATCCATAGATTCATAGTTAGGAGTAAGTTTGAAACAAATGTGGCCCTTATTCAAATGTGGCCCTCATTCAAATTGTGCCTATATATAATGTCCCAAAACTCCATTGAAACGCCAATCTAAAACACAGTGACATCACAATATTCGGTTAAGCAGATAAAGAAGAAATCTTGAAGGAAACAAGAAAATGGGTCCTAAGAAAGTTGTAGCTGCAGCAATGTTAGTCGCTATCATCGTCATGTTTGCATGTGACGTCGAATTTGGAGAAGCATCCAGAGCTATGAACCCCCATTTGCTTGATGAACCTAACCTTGATGCTTGTACCAAATGCAGGATGGCTTGCGCCGTATTGCCGGGCTGCGACGCCGGCACACAATGCAGCAACGTCTGTCATCCGGCTAGGGCAGTCAATGGGGGGAAAAGCACAAGGGATGTTAAACCTCTGAATTGAACTGTAATAATCCTTTGCAATGGGGTTTACAAATGCCCTTTAATAATAAATATTGCATAAATAATATTTTTCTAATTAATCTGTCTCACTTCTCTTGCTCTTTCTCTTTTAATTGTCTCAACATTTTAGTAATTTATTTTGCCCATCTCTGTTTAGATATGTTTTACTCTTCAATATTATATTTATCATTGTCTCAAAATAAAATTAAAAAAAAAATGAGATAGGATGGGGTAATTGATTTATTTGTAATTTGATTCATGTTAAATAAATTCAAAGGAAATTAACTAATTAACCAGTTATGATTTTAAAATTTCAGCCATTGACACGGTCCTTGCTCTCCTTAACCTGTCAAGTTTACTTTCCAATTTATTACCCAGTTCTACACATCAACAATTTTCAAAGGGAGTGACTAATATGATTTTTTTTTTTTTTTTGTGGTGACTAATTTGATTTTTTTAAGGTGGAATACTTTGATCTATCTTAAGATGACTATTTTCATTTCAAAAATTCTAAGATGTGGCAAAACAATATTTCAAATCTTGCTTGTATGCAAAATATATGTTTAATGGAATATTTTTATTTTTTTATCAGTAGATCCATAGAGCAAAATTTTTTAATTGGAGACATTCAAACACAAGTTTAAAAACTTCACAGAAGAAACCTGAACATAATTGATTCTTGTGATTAACTTGAATATAGAGATGTTTTTTAATTTGTTTATACGAGACACCGCATGAAAGGGAGAAAAAAAAAAATCGGCTTTCCTGTACAAATCTGTTAGAAGTTTGTTAGTTTCATCGAAATTTAGAACTCCAACAGTAACTCAAATGGAATTTCAGCCATTAAAGAAATAACACATTGAAATTTTGAAATTTCAACCTAAAATTCTAATGAAAATAGTTTCAATGGAAAATTGAGAGGACTTATATGTTTTGGATCAGTGATGTTAATAACGTTTCTTCAATTAGTACCAAGATTGCATGGAATTTTGTGGGAATAAATCACTAAAAATGAATGTTGAACACTTACTTCTTAAGGGAAAAAAAAAAAAAAGAATCAATTAAGATTGGATGCAATTGGCATCCCTTGTGAATGGTTAGACAGGAGTAAAAAGAAGATAAACTTCTCTTTATCAAATATTATTGTTGTTATATTTTCACAGCTTAAATCTAAAATTTTTAATTAAATTAAAACAACTTATGCCAATTGATCATCTTATTATATTTCTTAGTTCCCATGAAAGAATTGAAGTTGTGAGAAAATTTCTCACAGTTTATATACGTGTGAAACTTCAGGGCCTAATATGTTTTCTCACAGTTAAAAAAAAAAATAAAAAAAAATCTACATGTCCTAAGTTCTATGACAATATATAATCCAAAATTTTGGGCTTTCAACTTTAAAATATATTTAACTGTGTGATTCATCGTCTTGAATGTAACTGAGTATTATAAATAATTTATACTATTGACATTGATCTTGAATTTTTTAATATAAGAGAATCGAAGTTCAAATTCAAACCCTTTATCACAAGCCCACACCAGTTGCTTGCATTGATCTTGATTTTGAAATAAGGTATCCTTCATCAACAGTTATAAATAAATAAATATTCTAATGTTAGAAACAACCTAACATAATATTCCATTAAAAAATATTTTAAAATAATAAAGAGTTGTGAAATACCAATACCAAAAAATAAAATTGTAAAATATTCTTACCATTTTCATTTTGGTATTTTAACATCGATATTTTAAAAGCATGAACCTATAAAAACACAATGCATCTTTAGAATCAATGTCAAAAGTAAAAAAAAAATAAAAATGAAGGGGGTTTATATATATATATATCATTCATCTTTGGAATCTTTATGAATATTAAGACGTAAATTCCAAAAATAATATTGTGTGTTAATATATTTTCTTTGTTTTTGAGAAAACTTTAGAATAATAACTCCTAAACACAATTCATCTAGCCTTAGTCAACATTTTATCTATTTTTTCCTTCTCTGAACATATATCCTTAGCTCATCAATATTTCAAATCTCCTTTTCTAGTAAAATTAATAAAAAAAAAAAACAGGAAAACATACTATAAAAAAACCTATAAAAGCAAGGAATTAGAATCAATACAAATTCAAAACTGTTCATTCTTGATTGAGTCAATTTTGACTAGAATGACTACATTGAATCTGAACTCAGATTTATTATCTATATTAAATTCATAGCCCGGAGTAAGTTTGAAACAAATGTGGCCCTTATTCATATTGTGCCTATATGTAATGTCCCGAAACTCCATTGAAACGCCAAGCACTAACAGAGAGTGGCATCACAATATTCGGTTAAGGAGAGAAACAAAGAAGAAATCTTGAAGGAAACAAGTAAATGGGTCCTAACAAAGCTATAGCTGCAGCAATGTTAGTTGCTATGATGATCATGTTTGCATCTGACGTCGAGTTTGGAGAAGCATCGAGAGCTGTGAAGTCTCATGCAGCAGATGGTGTCAAAGCTGTAAAGCCACTTGATGATTGTGAGCAATGCATGGATGCATGTTTTAAAGTGCCGATCTGCGTCCCCTGTACGTGGTGCAAAGACGAATGTCCAGGAATACTATGTCAAGCGCTGCCTACAGGGGAAAAACATTAAGGGCAACATAGCAGATTGTGTCAAAGCTCTGATCTGAACTGTAATAATCCTTTGGAATGGTGTCTACAAACATCCTTTAATAATAAATGAATAATTAATATTTTTCTATTTAATTTGTCTCTCTTCTCTTCCTCTTTGTCTTTAGTTCTTTCGTGAAAGAATTCTTCCTTCTGTCATAACTTTTCTTTTATCTCTTTTTTCTGTACCGTTTGCGGCTTATAAGAGCCTTTATAGTTTCTACCACTTGCTGTAACAAAATTTCAACACAGATAATTATTTTACTTGCTTTAATATGCTATGGCTTCATACGCCACAGTGCATATGCATTGATCCCAATTTTTTTCTTAATTTTGCACAGGCATACTTCATTGGAAGCAATTTGCTTGAAGCACTGGTGAAACACCCTTCCACCCAATGAATAGTATTTTGTGATTCCAAAGTACATTCCCATTTTTTTTATTTCAACAAAAAGATCAATACAAATTAAGATCTTTATCTCAAAACTCATCCATCTCAGAGGCGGCTTATACGTTAGGCAAGTGAAATTGTTGAGGCCCAAAGAAAACCTCTTAAAAATTAGGCACCTTACTTTTTCTTATCTTTTTTTAGTGGTAATTACTTTATAAATTTTAATTTGACTTTTTATTATTAGATTATATATTAATTATCTTTCCTAATTTTAAAAGATTTTTATTTCTTAAACATGTTCTCTGCTAGACTCTTCCTCCTATTTTAACGTTTCTTCTTTCTTATCTAGGATTTAACGTTCCTCTTCTTTTTCTATTATGCTTTAACATTTTTTCTCCTTTTTTTTTTCCCCTCAATATCACTCCAAGCCTTATGCATTGCGCTTGGAAGCCTCCAAAAATCTTCTCATTCTTAACAGTTTTGTGGTAGTCAAAATATCTTTTTGTTTATATAGTTGTGGTCTCCTCCTTATTTAAAATCATATTTATAACCAAATTACCTAAAATGCTCTCGTGGAACCATTGTAGAGTATTTTGTGTTTCCAATGTACTTTCCCCCTTTTTATAATATCAACAAAATGATCAACACAAATTAAGATCTTTATGCCCAAAACTCATCCATGTACAAATGAGACACAACAGTCTTAACAATTTTATATCACTGAGGTGTTAGTTACAAGGGAAAAAAAAATTGGTGAACTTCTAAAAGAATTCTCTCATCTCTCACATAAAATAACTCATTTGATCATTCAAAGAATTTTCAAGAGTTTGAAATTATAGTATTTTTTTTTTCCTTTACCTGAAAATATGACCACATCATATTAGAGATAGTACTAATCTCATGAATAAGTTCATAATAATGTTTATTTCTTTATTATACAATGTTAGCTAGATAAGATGGTTTCAATTATGTAATATTTGATGGATCGATTAAGTATGATAAATATATCACATATATTGACTGTTTTTATCTTAGAGATAATGGGATAACTAATCATGGAAATCACGACTATAAACAGGGATAGGATAAATGTTTTCTGTATTTTGTTATTAAACTAATACTTTATCATAAGAATTTTCGAAAGCTTGCCTGCATGCAAAATATATGTTTAATGGATTTCTTTTTGTCTTTTTTTTTTTTTATCAATAGATCCGTAGAGCTAATTTTTTTTAATTGGAGACATTCAAACTTCATAGAAGAAACCTGAACATCATTAATTCATGTGACTAACTTGAATATAGATATGTGTTTTAATTTGTTGATATGAGACACCTCATACAAATCTGTTAGAATTTTGCTAGTTTCGTTGAATTTAGAACTCCAACAGTGATACGAATGGAATTTCAGCCATTAGAGAAACAACACATTGAAAATTTGAAGTTCCATAAAAAATTCGAATAAAAATTGTTTCAATGAAAATTTGAGAGGACTTCTAGGCTTAGGGGGAGACTGGTCAAGAGTTAACCGAATATCTTGTATGCTTTGGTTCAATGATGTATTGAAGTTAATAACGTTTCCACACTTAGTTCCAAGATTACTAAGATTTTTATACAAATAAATCCCAAAAATGAATATGAAACATATTTAAAAAAAAAAATCATTTAAGATTGGCACTCTTTGTAAATTAATTCCGTTGAAAGGCCATATTTCAGTTGGTGCCAATTCAAATCACTCCCTTAAGTTAAGTGCAAATTAGGGCTATCTGGTGACCAAAAAATAAGTGGTATTTTAGGCAATTGTTTTCAAAAGTTAGTATTTTGGTAATTAATTTTTTATATTTTTTATCATTTTAGCCAAATTTTCTAACTGGTATATTTCTTTGTTCTCATGGAAGAATTTAAATTGCAAGAAAATTTCTCCCAGTTTTGATATGTGTGAAACTTCGATGCCTAATAAGTTTTTTAACAGTTGAAAATTCGTAAAAAAAAAAAAATTCTGCTAGACCTACAAATGTTTTGTGAAAATATATAATCCAAAATTTTGGGCTTTCAGGTTTAAAATATATTTAACTGTAGGAGTCATCACATATAACATAATTGAGTATTATCAATAATCAATAATTTATACTATTGACTCTGATCTTGAAAGAATCCAATTTCAAATGGAAGCCCCTTATCACAAGCCCACACTTAATTGCTTGCTTGATCTTGATTTTGAATTAAATAACGCAAGGTTTATCAACTGTTATAAATAAATATTCTAATAAAACAAACAATCTAATTTGATATTCCATTAAAAAATATTCTAACTTAATAAAGAGTTGCGAATTACCAATACCAAAATAATAAAGTTGTAAAATATTCTTATCATTTTTATTTTGATATTTTACCACTAGTATTTTAATGGCACTAGAGTTAACTAAAAGAAATAAATAAAGCAAAGCTCTCCCAAAGACCTTTCCACCAAACTTACGAACTCAAACACAGATTAACATACTTATGTGAACCTATTTCTTTACTACTAGAACTAATACAATTGATAGCAATCCCAAAATAAGGTTTCATAATTTATTAGGTTGGCTAAGATCATTCATTACAATTAATTTTTTTCTATTGACAACTCTTTTCAACATACATAATTAATTTTGTAAAGCTGTATCATTGAAATGAAAATAACGATGATTGCATAGAATAATAAAAAATGATGTAGCATTATGAGGCTTATTCAAAAATTATTAAAATAAAACTATGCAACCCAACCTGAGTTTCACCTTTAAAGATAATCTAATCTTATTAAATGGTACTTTTAATATAGAAAAAGGAAATGGGAGGAGGGGATAGTTGATCCATTTGACTCATGTACAGATTCTTTATGATAAAGATAAAATAATATTACTAAACAAAATCAGAAATAATTTAAAATGACAATATATTTCCTTTTTTTTTTTTTAGTGGACATTCGAATGCTGCAGGGATATCGGATTGCAATAATAGTCTTTTCTTTTGACTTCTATGCTTCAGCAGCTAAATTATTTAAGTCTAAGCTTAAGTCAGCTTTTCTGCTTGGCTGGAATGCGGCGCAGTGAAAATTATTTTTTGTGTATATGTTCTGAGAAGACCAACGTTTTATTTTATTTTTATTATTTCTCATGAAAATTTTTCTACGTCTAAAGTTTCTTATTGTTATTGCAAGAATGTCACACAACGAATATTCAAACATAATATTGTCCATGAAAAATAATAAAAATAAATAAATTTGGTGTTCTCGTAGAACTGTAAAGTTTGATGGAAATGGATAAAATATTTTCATTGAAATTTAGAACTATAACAGTAATCCAAAAGGAATTTCAGCCATTAGAGAACCAACCGTTGAAAGTTTGGAATTCCAACTAAAATTCGAACAAAGAAAATCAAAGGAAAATTCCAAGTTAGAATATGGTTATGAAAACAGAATACCTATAGGGATGAATATAGAGGGGGCAGACATTAGGCCTTCTCCCCCGTCCTTCAAAACTTTGTTAAATTTTAAGTGTAAATTTTTTTTTTTGTATGTATAATTATTTTTTTATATAGATAATCAGACTTGACCAGTCTTATTTTTGTATAGCCAAAAAGTAACCACCTACAAGAATATCATTTTTGTTCCTCACCTTACAAAGTAAGGCACTGCACATGAGAAAATCTCTTCAAACATTACAGTAATAAAAATAGATATATGAGCATCACATGTAAAGAACAAACTTTGTCAACAATATATGACAACATAAAAACTATTGACCACTATGCTGTCATGAATGTATGTGTGCAAAGAAGAATATGGAAAACAATTAATTCCTGATATATACACATGAAATTAATCCAATTTCAAGAGAAAACAATTTATTCATTCCAATTTCTTGTTAATTAATCCAAAATTAATTCAGCAATATAGGTGTTCTAGTG
The DNA here is from genome assembly GCA_022379115.2 of Bauhinia variegata. Lineage (NCBI taxonomy): Eukaryota > Viridiplantae > Streptophyta > Magnoliopsida > Fabales > Fabaceae > Bauhinia > Bauhinia variegata. The sequence goes on along the minus strand of CM039428.1, from coordinate 16,295,047 downwards.
TTTTATTTTGTTGCTATTCTGTGAACCTAGGAAACTAATTAAAGAATCCCAATCACCTATGAAATTCTCTTTGGATGAAACATTCTTCAAATAAAATTCATGAAAAACGTGTTTACAGGGATTCTATTTAACACATAAACACACACATATATATACATGAAACGAAGAATCTAAATTTGGAATTCAAGAAAAAATCCATCTACCAAATGTTAGATGATCAAAATCTTCGTTATCCCACCCAATACATAGGAGGGTTTAAAACCCACTGTGTAATTTAAAGCTCAAGAAGAATTCTTTGAATCATATATGTCTTTTTATAGTTCACCCATTGCTTTGTCTATAACTACCTCAAGATATTTTTGGGGTAAAGATTATAAAGTTATCTCCAATGAGGATATTATAGAGAATTTCATAGTTTGTACAACTCTAAAAAGGAGTTGCAACAATTGAAATATCACTTATAAGGATTCATGTTAGCACGAGTTATACTTGAAAAGAGGTTTCATAATTTATTAGCTGAGCATAGATCATTAATTATAGTTAATTTTTTCTTTTCATTGTTAACCATTTTAAACATGCACAATTAATTTTGTAAAGATATATTATTAAAGTGAAAAGTAATGACAATTGTATAAAATAATGAAAGATGATGTAATACTGTAGGCCTATTAAAATAAAGTAATGTAACCCAACAAGACTTGCACCATGAGAGATAGCTTAATGTTATTAAATGGTTCTGTTAATATAGAAAAAGGAAATGGGAGGAGGAGATAGTTCATCCATTTGACTCATGTATAGAATCTTTATGATAAAGATAAAATATTATTAATAAACAAAATCAGAAATAATTTAAAATGACAAAATATTTCCTGGTTTTTGACATAACTTTACCAATCCATCTAGTTCTAAAAGATCCTCCAATGCATCTTCCCTCAACTTTTTCTTTATCTTTCCAATTCAATCAATATTTAAAATCTCCTCATTAATTAGAATGAAAAATAGAAAATCCAATTGGTAAATATATTAATGAGAGTACTAACTAAGGAAAATATTACTACATTCGTCTGAATTTGAATGTAATTTAAGGTTTTATAGCACAAGGATTCAGGAACATAATACATAGTTTAATTAGTTGTATAGTTTTATTAAATTGTCTTTATTAATAAAAAAAATTTTGCTATTATTTTAAGTATTTAAAAGTCCAGCGTTAAATATTTGTTATAGGTAAAAATGAAAATAATAATAATAATAATGATGTATTTGTACTGTAAAACTACAGTTAAAATAGGATAAAATTTTTGTTTAAGGGGCAATTAAAATGAGACGGAGCAAATAATAAGTGATATTAATTAGGTAAAAGATAAAGCCTAATTTTTAATAAAACATAATCCTGTTCATTATGCTTTTTCAGTGCTATGGGCACACAGGTTGGATAAAGTAATCTTTTATGTCCTTCTAGACACATTCAAACAAGGATTTGTAATCCATAGATTCATAGTTAGGATTAAGTTTGAAACAAATGTGGCCCTTATTCAAATGTGGCCCTCATTCAAATTGTGCCTATATATAATGTCCCAAAACTCCATTGAAACGCCAATCTAAAACACAGTGACATCACAATATTCGGTTAAGCAGATAAAGAAGAAATCTTGAAGGAAACAAGAAAATGGGTCCTAAGAAAGTTGTAGCTGCCGCAATGTTAGTCGCTATCATAGTCATGTTTGCATGTGATGTCGAATTTGGAGAAGCATCCAGAGCTATGAACCCCCATTTGCTTGATGAACCTAACCTTGATGCTTGTACCAAATGCAGGATGGCTTGCACCATATTGCCGGGCTGCAATGCCGGCACACAATGCAGCAACGTCTGTCATCCGGCTAGGGCAGTCAATGGGGGAAAAAGCACAAATGATGTCAAACCTCTGAATTGAACTGTAATAATCCTTTGCAATGGGGTTTACAAATGCCCTTTAATAATAAATATTGCATAACTAATATTTTTCTAATTAATCTGTCTCACTTCTCTTGCTGTTTCTCTTTTAATTGTCTCAACATTTAAGTAATTTATTTTGCCCATCTCTGCTTAGATATGTTTACTCTTCAATACTATATTTATCATTGTCTCAAAATAAAATAAAAGAATTGAGATAGGATGGGGTAATTGATTTATTTGTAATTTGATTCATGTTAAATAAATTCAAAAGAAATTAACTAATTAACCATTTATAATTTTAAAATTTCAGCGATTGACACAATCCTTTCTCTCCTTAACCTGTCAAGTTTACTTTCCAACTTATTATCCAGTTCTACACATCAACAATTTTCAAAGGGAATGGCTAATATGATTTTTTTTTTTTTTTGTGTGGTGACTAATTTGATTTTTTTATGGTGGAATACTTTGATCTATCTTAAGATGACTATTTTAATTTCAAAAATTCTAAGATGTGGCAAAACAATATTTCAAATCTTGCTTGCATGCAAAATATATGTTTAATGGAATATTTTTTATTTTTTGTCAATAGATCCATAGAGCAAAATTTTTTAATTGGAGACATTCAAACACAAGTTTAAAAACTTCACAGAAGAAACCTGAACATAATTGATTCTTGTGATTAACTTGAATATAGAGATGTTTTTTAATTTGTTTATACGAGACACCGCATGAAAGGGAGAAAAAACAAATCAGGTTTCCTGTACAAATCTGTTAGAAGTTTGTTAGTTTCATCGAAATTTAGAACTCCAACAGTAACTCAAATGGAATTTCAGCCATTAAAGAAATAACACATTGAAATTTCAACTAAAATTCTAATGAAAATACTTTCAATGGAAAATTGAGAGGACTTATATATTTTGGTTCACTGAAGTTAATAACGTTTCTTTAATTAGTACCAAGATTACAAAGAATTTTATGGGAATAAATCACTAAAAATGAATGTTGAACGCTTACTTCTTAATGGAAAAAAAAAAAAAAAAGAATCAATTAAGATTGGACGCAATTGGCATCCCTTGTGAAAGGTTAGACAGAACTAAAAAGACGATAAACTTCTTTTTAATGTTATATTTTCACAGCTTAAATCTAAAATTTTTAATTAAATTAAAATAACTTATGCCAATTGATCATCTTACTACCATATTTCTTAGTTCTCATGAAAGAATTTAAGTTGTGAGAAAATTTCTCACAGTTTATTTATGTGTGAAACTTCAGTGCCTAATATGTTTTCTTACAGTTCAAAAAAAAAAAATCTACATGTCCTACTTTCTATGAAAATATATAATCCAAAATTTTGGGCTTTCAACTATAAAATATATTTAACTGTGTGAGTCATCGTCTTGAATATAACTGAGTATTATAAATAATTTATACAATTGACATTGATCTTGAATTTATTAATATAAGAGATTCGAAGTTCAAATTCAAACCCCTTATCACAAGCCCACACCAGTTGCTTGCAATAATCTTGATTTTGAAATAAGGTATCCTTCATCAACAGTTATAAATAAATAAATATTCTAATGTTAGAAACAACCTAACATAATATTCCATTAAAAAATATTTTAAAATAATAAAGAGTTGTGAAATACCAATACCAAAAAATAAAATTGTAAAATATTCTTACCATTTTCATTTTGGTATTTTAACATCGATATTTTAAAAGCATGAAACCTATAAAAACACAATGCATCTTTAGAATCAATGTCAAAAGTTAAAAAAATAAAAAATAAAAATGGAAGGGGGTTTATTGATATATATATATATATATATCATTCATCTTTAGAATCCTTATGAATATGAAGACGTAAATTCCAAAAATAATATTGTGTGATAATATACTTTATTTGTTTTTGAGAAAACTTTAGAATACTAACTCCTAAACACAATGCATCTAGCCTTAGTCAACATTTTTTCTATTTTTTCCTTCTCTGAAGATATATCCTTTGCCCATCAATATTTCAAATCTCCTTTTCTAGTAAAATTAATAAAAAAAAAAAAGAAGGAAAACACACTATAAAAAAACCTATAAAAACAAGGAATTAGAATCAATACAAATTCAAAACTCTTCATTCTTCATTGAGTCAATTTTGACTAGAATGACTACATTAAATCTGAACTCAGATTTATTATCTATATTAAATTCATGGCTAGGAGTAAATTTGAAACAAATGTGGCCCTTATTCATATTGTGCATGTATATTGTGTCCCGAAACTCCATTGAAACGCCAAGCACTAACAGAGAGTGGCATCACAATATTCGGTTAAGCAAACAAACAAAGAAGAAATCTTGAAGGAAACAAGAAAATGGGTCCTAACAAAGCTATAGCTGAAGCAATGTTAGTTGTCATGATGGTCATGTTTTAATAGGCAGAATATCGTAAAGTAATTACGATAAGGTTGCAAGTCAAATAAAGATATGGATGATTTAAATTATTGATAATGATAAAATATAAACATAATGGTTTGTTTGTGATTGTTGAGAAGGTCCACTAAGGCCTGTACTTGCCCACTCGTCAATCCAGCAAGCTCACTTGCATTGCTTATTGCGCTAGTTGCATCTGGCCCATATGTGTCCGCTGCTACTACATTGGTGCAAATCACGCCTCGACTTGGTGTTGGAGTGCCACCTGGTGCTAGTGCACTCCATCCATAGCCTTGTCTACGGTCAGCTGCTTTGGAGTTGAGATCCATTGCATAAAATAATGAAAGATGATGTAATACTGTAGGCCTATTAAAATAAAGTAACGTAACCGAACAAGACTTGCACCATGAGAGATAGCTTAATGTTATTAGATGGTTCTGTTAATATAGAAAAAGGAAATGGGAGGAGGAGATAGTTCATTCATTTGACTCATGTATAGAATCTTTATCAGAAAGATAAAATATTATTACTAAACAAAATCAGAAATAATTTAAAATGACAAAATATTTCCTTGTTTTTTGACATAACTTTACCAAACCATCTAGTTCTAAAAGATCCTCCAATGCATCTTCCCTCAACTTTTTGTTTATCTTTCCAATTCAATCAATATTTAGAATCTCCTCATTAATTAGAATGAAAAGTTGAAAATCCAATTGGTAAAAATATTAATGAGTATTAACAAAGGAAAATATTACTCTATTCGTCTGAATTTGAATGTCATTTAAGGTTTTATAGCACAAGGATTCAGGAAGATAATACATAGTTTAATGAGTTGTAGAGTTTTATTAAATTGTCTTTATTAATATATTTTTTTTGCTATTATTTTAAGTATTTAAAAGTCCAGCGTTAAATAGTTGTTATAGGTAAAAATGAAAAAACAATAATTAACGATGTATTTGTATTGTAAAACTACAGTTAAAATAGGATAAAATTTTTGTTTAAGGGACAATTAAAATGAGACGGAGCAAATAATAAGTGATATTAATTAGGTAAAAGAGAAAGCATAATTTTTAATAAAACATAATCCTGTTCATTATGCTTTTTCAGTGCTATGGGCACACAGGTTAGATAAAGGAATCTTTTATGTCCTTCTAGACACATTCAAACAAGGATTTGTAATCCATAGATTCTTAGTTAGGAGTAAGTTTGAAACAAATGTGGCCCTCATTCAAATTGTGCCTATATATAATGTCCCAAAACTCCATTGAAACGCCAATCTAAAACACAGAGTGACATCACAATATTCCGTTAAGCAGATAAAGAAGAAATCTTGAAGGAAACAAGAAAATGGGTCCTAAGAAAGTTGTAGCTGCAGCAATGTTAGTCGCTATCATCGTCATGTTTGCATGTGACGTCGAATTTGGAGAAGCATCCAGAGCTATGAACCCCCATTTGCTTGATGAACCTAACCTTGATCCTTGTACCAAATGCAGGATGGCTTGCGCCGTATTGCCGGGCTGCGACGCCGGCACACAATGCAGCAAGGTCTGTCATCCTGCTAGGGCAGTCAATGGGGGGAAAAGCACAAGGGATGTTAAACCTCTGAATTGAACTGTAATAATCCTTTGCAATGGGGTTTACAAATGCCCTTTAATAATAAATATTGCATAACTAATATTTTTCTAATTAATCTGTCTCACTTCTCTTGCTCTTTCTCTTTTAATTGTCCCAACATTTTAGTAATTTATTTTGCCCATCTCTTTTTAGATATGTTTTACTCTTCAATATTATATTTATCATTGTCTCAAAATAAAATTAAAAAAAAAATGAGATAGGATGGGGTAATTGATTTATTTGTAATTTGATTCATGTTAAATAAATTCAAAAGAAATTAACTAATTAACCATTTATAATTTAAAATTTCAGCCACTGACACGGTCCTTCCTCTCCTTAACCTGTCAAGTTTACTTTCCAATTTATTATCCAGTTCTACACATCAACAATTTTCAAAGGGAATGACTAATATGATTTTTTTTTTTTTTGTGTGGTGACTAATTTGATTTTTTTACGGTGGAGTACTTTGATCTATCTTAAGATGACTATTTTCATTTCAAAAATTCTAAGATGTGGCAAAACAATATTTCAAATCTTGCTTGCATGCAAAATATATGTTTAATGGAATTTTTTTTTTTTTTATCAATAGATCCATAGAGCAAAGTTTTTTAATTGGAGACATTCAAACACATGTTTAAAAACTTCACAGAAGAAACCTGAACATAATTGATTCTTGTGATTAACTTGAATATAGAGATGTTTTTTAATTTGTTTATACGAGACACCGCATGAAAGGGAGAAAAAAAAAATCAGGTTTCCTGCACAAATCTGTTAGAAGTTTGTTCGTTCCATTGAAATTTAGAATTCCAACAGTAACTCATGGAATTTCGTTGAAATTTTGAAATTTCAACTAAAATTCTAATGAAAAAAGTTTCAATGGAAAATTGAGAGGACTTATTTTTTATTATCTTTTTTTAGTGGTAATTACTTTATAAATTTTAATTTGACTTTTTATTATTAGATTATATATTAATTATCTTTCCTAATTTTAAAAGATTTTTATTTCTTAAACATGTTCTCTGCTAGACTCTTCCTCCTATTTTAACGTTTCTTTTTTCCTTATCTAGGATTTAACGTTCCTCTTCTTTTTCTATTATGCTTTTACATTTTTTCTCCTTTTTTTTTTCCTGAATATCACTCCAAGCCTTATGCATTGCGCTTGGAAGCCTCCAAAAATCTTCTCATTCTTAACAGTTTTGTGGTAGTCCAAATATCTTTTTGTTGATATAGTTGTGGTATCCTCCTTATTTAAAATCAAATTTTATAATCAAATTACCTAAAATGTTCTCGTGGAACCATTGAAGAGTATTTTGTGTTTCCAATGTACTTTCCCCCTTTTTATAATATCAACAAAAGGATCAACACAAATTAAGATCTTTATCCCCAAAACTCATCCATGTACAAATGAGACACAACAGTCTTAACAATTTTATATCACTGAGGTATTAGTTACAAGGGAAAAAAAAAATTGGTGAACTTCTAAAAGACTTCTTTCATCTCTCACATAAAATAACTCATTTGATCATTCAAAGAATTTTCAAGAGTTTGAAATTATAGTATTTTTTTTTTTTTCCTTTACCTGAAAATATGACCACATCATATTTGAGATAGTACTACTCTCATGAATAAGTTCATAATAATGTTTATTTCTTTATTATACAACGTTAGCTAGATAAGATGGTTTCAATTATTTAATATTTGATGGATCAATTAAGTATGATAAATATATCACATATATTGACTGTTTTTATTTTAGAGATAATGGGATAACTAATCATGGAAATCACGACTATAAACAGGGATAGGATAAATGTTTTCTGTATTTTCGAAAGCTTGCCTGCATGCAAAATATATGTTTAATGGATTTCTTTTTGCCTTTTTTTTTTATCAATAGATTCGTAGAGCTAATTTTTTTTAATTGGAGACATTCAAACTTCATAGAAAAAACAAGAACATCATTAATTCTTGTGATTAACTTGAATATAGCGATGTGTTTATATTTGTTGATATGAGACACCTCTTACAAATCTGTTAGAATTTTGCTAGTTTCGTTGAATTTAGAACTCCAACAGTGATACGAATGGAATTCCAGCCATTAGAGAAACAACACATTGAAAATTTGAAGTTCCATAAAAAAATCGAATAAAAATTGTTTCAATGAAAATTTGAGAGGACTTCTAGGCTTAGGGGGAGACTGGTCAAGAGTTAACCGAATATCTTGTATGCTTTGGTTCAATGATGTATTGATGTTAATAACGTTTCTACACTTAGTTCCAAGATTACTAAGATTTTTATACAAATAAATCCCAAAAATGAATATGAAACATATTTAAAAAAAAAAAATCATTTAAGATTGGCACTCCTTGTAAATTAATTCCGTTGAAAGGCCATATTTCAGTTGGTGCCAATTCAAATCACTCCCTTAAGTTAAGTGCAAATTAGGGCTATCTGGTGACCAAAAAATAAGTGGTATGTTAAGCAATTGTTTTCAAAAGTTAGTATTTTGGTAATTAATTTTTTACATTTTTTATCAGTTTAGCCAAATTTTCTAACTGGTATATTTCTTTGTTCTCATGGAAGAATTTAAATTGCAAGAAAATTTCTCGCAGTTTTGATATGTGTGAAACTTCGATGCCTAATAAGTTTTTCTAACAGTTGAAAATTCGTAAAAAATAAAATAAAATAAAATAAAAAATTCTGCTAGACCTACATATGTTTTGTGAAATATATAATCCAAAATTTTGGGCTTTCAGGTTTAAAATATATTTAACTGTAGGAGTCATCACATATAACATAATTGAGTATTATCAATAATCAATAATTTATACTATTGACTCTGATCTTGACTTTTTTTAATATAAGAGAATCCAATTTCAAATGGAAGCCCCCTTATCACAAGCCCACACTTAATTGCTTGCATTGATCTTGATTTTGAATTAAATAACGCACGGTTTATCAACTGTTATAAATAAATATTCTAATAAAACAAACAATCTAATTTGATATTCAATTAAAAAATATTCTAACTATTAAGAGTTGCGAATTACCAATACCAAAAAAATAAAGTTATAAAATATTCTTATCATTTTTATTTTGATATTTTACCACTAGTATTTTAATGGCACTAGAGTTAACTAAAAGAAATAAATAGAGCAAAGCTCTCCCAAAAACCTTTCCACCAAACATAAGAACTCAAACACTGGTTAACATACTTATGTGGACCTATCTCTTTACTACTAGAACTAATGCATTTGAAAGCAATCCCAAAAAGAGGTTTCATAATTTATTAGGTTGGCTAGGATCATTCATTACAATTAATTTTTTTCTATTGACAACTCTTTTCAACATACATAATTAATTTTGTAAAGCTGTATCATTGAAGTGAAAAGTAACGATGATTGTATAGAATAATAAAAAATGATGTAGCATTATGAGGCTTATTAAAAAATTATTAAAATAAAACTATGCAACCCAACCCGAGTTTTACCTTTAAAATAATCTAATCTTATTAAATGGTACTTTTAATGTAGAAAAAGGAAATGGGAGGAGGGGATAGTTGATCCATTTGACTCATGTACAGAATCTTTATGATAAAGATAAAATAATATTACTAAACAAAATCAGAAATAATTTAAAATGACAACATATTTCCTTTTTTCTTTTTTTTTTTAAGTGGACATTCGAATGCTGCAGGGATATTGGATTGCAATAATAGTCTTTTCTTTTGACTTCAATGCTTCAGCAGATAAATTATTTAAGTCTAAGCTTAAGTCAGATTTTCTGCTTGGCTGGAATGTGGCGCAGTGAAAATTATTTCTTGTGGATATGCTCTGAGAAGACCAACGTTTGTTTTATTTTTATTATTTCTCATGAAAATAATAAATTTTATTGGTGTTCTCGTAGAACTGTAAAGTTTGATGGATCAATGAAGTATGATAAATGGATAAAATATTTTCATTGAAATTTAGAACTATAACAGTAATCCAAAAGGAATTTCAGCCATTGGAGAGCCAACCGTTGAAAGTTTGGAATTCCAACTAAAATTCGAATAAAGAAAATCAAAGGAAAATTCCAAGTTAGAATATGGTTATGAAAACAGAATACCTATAGGGATGAATATAGAGGGGGCAGACATCAGGCCTTCTCCCCCCTCCTTCAAAACTTTGTTAAATTTTAAGTGTAATTTTTTTTTTTTTTGTATGTATAATTTTTTTTTTTATATAGATAATCAGACTTGACCAGTCTTATTTTTGTATAGCCAAAAAGTAACCACCTACAATAATATCATTTTTGTTCCTCACCTTACAAAGTAAGGCACTGCACATGAGAAAAACTCTGCAAACATTACAGTAGTAAAAATAGATATGTGAGTATCACGTGTAAAGAACAAACTTTGTCAACTATATATGACAACATAAAAACTATTGACCACTATGCTGTCATGAATGTATATGTGAAAACAAGAACATGGAAAACAATTTATTCCTGATAGGATTCAACTCAAGAGAAAACAATTTATTCATTCCAATTTCTTGTTAATTAATCCAAAATTAATTCAGCAATATAGGTGTTCCAGCTTTTTATTTTGTTGCTATTCTGTGAACCTAGGAAACTAACTAAAGAATCCCAATCACCTATGAAATTCTTTTTGCATGAAACATTCTTCAAATAAAAATCATGAAAAATGTGTTTACAAGGATTCTATTTAACACACACACACACATATATATACATGAAACGAAGAATCTAAATTTGGGATTCAAGAAAAAATCCATCTACCAAATGTTAGATGATCAAAATCTTCGTTATCCCATCCAAGTAATCAATTTGACATACATTGGAGGGTTTAAAACCCACTGGGTAATTTAAAGCTCAAGAAGAATTCGTTGAATCATATATGTCTTTTGATAGTTCACCCATTGCTTTGTCTATAACTACCTCAAGATATTTTTTGGGTACAGATCATAAAGTTATCTCCAATGAGGATATTATAGAGAATTTCATAGTTTGTACAACTCTAAAGGAGTTGCAACAATTGAAATATCACTCATAAGGATTCATGTTAGCACATGAGTTATACTTGAAAGCAACTTGAAAAGGGGTTTCATAATTTATTAGCTAAGCCAAGATCATTAATTATAGTTAATTTTTTATTTTCATTGTTAACCATTTTCAACATGCACAATTAATTTTGTAAAGATGCATCATTAGAGTGAAAAGTAATGACAATTGCATAAAATAATAAAAGATAATGTAACATGTAGGCCTATTAAAATAATGTAACCTAACAAGAATTGCACCATGAGAGATAGCTTAATGTTATTAAATGGTTCCGTTAACATAGAAAAAGGAAATTGGAGGAGGAGATAGTTCATCCATTTGACTCATGTATAGAATCTTTATGATAAAGAGAAAATATTCTTACTAAACAAAATCAGAAATAATTTAAAATGACAAAATATTTCCTTGTTTTTTGACATAACTTTACCAATCCATCTGGTTCTAAAAGAGCCTCCAATGCATCTTCTCTCAACCTTTTGTTTATCTTTCCAATTCAATCAATATTTACAATCTCCTCATTAATTAGAATGAAAAGTGGAAAATCCAATTGGTAAAAATATTAATGAGTGTTAACTAAGGAAAATATTACTCCATTCGTCTGAATTTGAATGTCATTTAAGGTTTTATAGCACAAGGATTCAGGAACATAATACATAGTTTAATGAGTTGTAAAGTTTTATTAAATTGTCTTTATTAATAAATTTTTCTTGCTATTATTTTGAGTATTTAAAAATCCAGCGTTAAATAGTTGTTATAGGTAAAAATGAAAAAACAATAATTAACGATGTATTTGTATTGTAAAACTACAGTTAAAATAGGATAAAAATTTTGTTTAAGGGACAATTAAAATGAGACGGACCAAATAATAAGTGATATTAATTAGGCAAAAGAGAAAGCATAATTTTTAATAAAACATAATCCTGTTCATTATGCTTTTTCGGAGCTATGGGCACACAGGTTAGATAAAGTAATATTTTTTGTCCTTCCAGACACATTCAAACAAGGATTTTTAATCCATAGATTCATAGTTAGGAGTAAGTTTGAAACAAATGTGGCCCTCATTTAAATTGTGCCTATATATAATGTCCCAAAACTCCATTGAAACGCCAATCTAAAACACAGAGTGACATCACAATATTCGGTTAAGCAGACAAAGAAGAAATCTTGGAGGAAACAAGAAAATGGGTCCTAAGAAAGTTGTAGCTGCAGCAATGTTAGTCGCTATCATCGTCACGTTTGCATGTGACGTCGAATTTGGAGAAGCATCCAGAGCTATGAACCCCCATTTGCTTGATGAACCTAACCTTGATCCTTGTACCAAATGCAGGATGGCTTGTGTCGTATTGCCGGGCTGCGACGCCAGCACACAATGCAGCAACGTCTGTCATCCGGCTAGGGCAGTCAATGGGGGACAAAGCACAAATGATGTCAAACCTCTGAATTGAACTGTAATAATCCTTTGCAATGGGGTTTACAAATGCCCTTTAATAATAAATATTTCATAACTAATATTTTTCTAATTAATCTGTCTCACTTCTCTTGCTCTCTCTCTTTTAATTGTCTCAACATTTAAGTACTTTATTTTGCCCATCTCTGCTTAGATATGTTTTACTCTTCAATATTATATTTATCATTGTCTCAAAATAAAAAATAAAAAAAAAATTGAGATAAGATGGGGTAATTGATTTATTTGTAATTTGATTCATGTTAAATAAATTCAAAAGAAATTGACTAATTAGCCATTTATAATTTTAAAATTTCAGCCATTGACACGGTCCTTTCTCTCCTTAACCTGTCAAGTTTACTTTCCAATTTATTACCCAGTTCTACACATCAACAATTTTCAAAGGGAATGACTAATATGATTTTATTTTTTTTTGTGGCGACTAATTTGATTTTTTTAAGGTGGAGTACTTTGATCTATCTTAAGATGACTATTTTAATTTCAAAAATTCTAAGATGTGGCAAAACAATACTTCAAATCTTGCTTGCATGCAAAATATATGTTTAATGGAATTTTTTTATTTTTTTATCAATAGATCCATAGAGCAAAATTTTTTAATAGGAGACATTCAAACACAAGTTTAAAAACTTCACAGAAGAAACCTGAACATAATTGATTCTTGTGATTAACTTGAATATAGAGATGTTTTTTAATTTGTTTATACGAGACACCGCATGAAAGGGAGAAAAAACAAATCAGGTTTCCTGTACAAATCTGTTAGAAGTTTGTTAGTTTCATCGAAATTTAGAACTCCAACAGTAACTCAAATGGAATTTCAGCAATTAAAGAAATAACACATTGAAATTTTGAAATTTCAACCTAAAATTTTAATGAAAAAAGTTTCAATGGAAAATTGAGAGGACTTATATGTTTTGGTTCACTGATGTTAATAACGTTTTTTTAATTAGTACCAAGATTGCAAAGAATTTTATGGGAATAAATCACTAAAAATGAATATTGAACGCTTACTTCCTAACGGAAAAAAAAAAAAAAAAAAAAAAAAAAAAAAAAAAATAGTCAATTAAGATTGGACGCAATTGGCATCCCTTGTGAAAGGTAAGACAGAACTAAAAAGACAATAAACCTTTTTTTATCAAATATTATTGTTGTTATATTTTCACAGCTTAAATCTAAAATTTTTAATTAAATTAAAATAACTTATGCCAATTGATCATCTTACTACCATATTTCTTAGTTCTCATGAAAGAATTTAAGTTGTGAGAAAATTTCTCACAGTTTATTTATGTGTGAAACTTCAGTGCCTAATATGTTTTCTTACAGTTCAAAAAAAAAAAATCTACATGTCCTACTTTCTATGAAAATATATAATCCAAAATTTTGGGCTTTCAACTATAAAATATATTTAACTGTGTGAGTCATCGTCTTGAATATAACTGAGTATTATAAATAATTTATACAATTGACATTGATCTTGAATTTATTAATATAAGAGATTCGAAGTTCAAATTCAAACCCCTTATCACAAGCCCACACCAGTTGCTTGCAATAATCTTGATTTTGAAATAAGGTATCCTTCATCAACAGTTATAAATAAATAAATATTCTAATGTTAGAAACAACCTAACATAATATTCCATTAAAAAATATTTTAAAATAATAAAGAGTTGTGAAATACCATTCATCTTTAGAATCTTTATGAATATTAAGACGTAAATTCCAAAAATAATATTGTGTGATAATATACTTTCTTTGTTTTTGAGAAAACTTTAGAATACTAACTCCTAAACACAATGCATCTAGGAGTAAATTTGAAACAAATGTGGCCCTTATTCATATTGTGCATGTATATAATGTCCCGAAACTCCTTTGAAACGCCAAGCACTAACAGAGAGTGGCATCACAATATTCGGTTAAGCAAACAAACAAAGAAGAAATCTTGAAGGAAACAAGAAAATGGGTCCTAACAAAGCTATAGCTGCAGCAATGTTAGTTGTCAAGATGGTCATGTTTTAATAGGCAGAATATCGTAAAGTAATTATGATAAGGTTGCAAGTCAAATAAAGACATGGATAATTTAAATTATTGATAAGGATAAAATATAGATAGAATGGTTTGTTTGTGATTGTCGAGAAGGTCCACTAAGGCCTTTACTTGCCCACTCGTCAAACCAGCAAGCTCATTTGCGTTGCTTATTGCGCTAGTTGCGTTTGGCCCATATGTGTCCACTGCTACTACATTGGTGCAAATCACGCCTCGACTTGGTGTTGGAGTGCCACCTGGTGCTAGTGCACTCCATCCATAGCCTTGTCTACGGTCAGCTGCTTTGGAGTTGAGATCCATTGCATAAAATAATGAAAGATGATGTAATACTGTAGGCCTATTAAAATAAAGTAACGTAACCGAACAAGACTTGCACCATGAGAGATAGCTTAATGTTATTAGATGGTTCTGTTAATATAGAAAAAGGAAATGGAAGGAGGAGATAGTTCATTCATTTGACTCATGTATAGAATCTTTATCAGAAAGATAAAATATTATTACTAAACAAAATCAGAAATAATTTAAAATGACAAAATATTTCCTTGTTTTTTGACATAACTTTACCAATCCATCTAGTTCTAAAAGATCCTCCAATGCATCTTCCCTCAACTTTTTATTTATCTTTCCAATTCAATCAATATTTAGAATCCCCTCATTAATTAGAATTAAAAGTGGAAAATCCAATTGGTAAAATATTAATGAGAGTATTAACTAAGGAAAATATTACACCATTCGTCTGAATTTGAATGTCATTTAAGGTTTTATAGCACAAGGATTCAGGAAGATAATACATAGTTCAATGAGTTGTATAGTTTTATTAATAAAAAAAATTTGCTATTATTTTAAGTATTTGAAGTCCAGCGTTAAATAGTTGTTATAGGTAAAAATGAAAAAACAATAATTAACGATGTATTTGTATTGTAAAACTACAGTCAAAATAGGATAAAATTTTTGTTTAAGGGACAATTAAAATGAGACGGAGCAAATAATAAGTGATATTAATTAGGCAAAAGAGAAAGCATAATTTTTAATAAAACATAATCCTGTTCATTATGCTTTTTCAATGCTATGGGCACACAGGTTAGATAAAGTAATCTTTTATGTCCTTCAAACAAGGATTTGTAATCCATAGATTCATAGTTAGGAGTAAGTTTGAAACAAATGTGACCCTTATTCAAATGTGGCCCTCATTCAAATTGTGCCTATATATAATGTCCCAAAACTCCATTGAAACGCCAATCTAAAATACAGAGTGACATCACAATATTCGGTTAAGCTGATAAAGAAGAAATCTTGAAGGAAACAAGAAAATGGGTCCTAAGAAAGTTGTAGCTGCAGCAATGTTAGTCGCTATCATCGTCATGTTTGCATGTGACGTCGAATTTGGAGAAGCATCCAGAGCTATGAACCCCCATTTGCTTGATGAACCTAACCTTGATGCTTGTGCCAAATGCAGGATGGCTTGCGTCGTATTGCCGGGCTGCGACGCCAGCACACAATGCAGCAACGTCTGTCATCCGGCTAGGGCAGTCAATGGGGGACAAAGCACAAATGATGTCAAACCTCTGAATTGAACTGTAATAATCCTTTGCAATGGGGTTTACAAATGCCCTTTAATAATAAATATTGCATAACTAATATTTTTCTAATTAATCTGTCTCACTTCTCTTGCTCTTTCTCTTTTAATTGTCTCAACATATAAGTACTTTATTTTGCCCATCTCTGCTTAGATATGTTTTACTCTTCAATATTATATTTATCATTGTCTCAAAATAAAATAAAAAAAATTGAGATAAGATGGGGTAATTGATTTATTTGTAATTTGATTCATGTTAAATAAATTCAAAAGAAATTAACTAATTAGCCATTTATAATTTTAAACTTTCAGCCATTGACACGGTCCTCTCTCTCCTTAACCTGTCAAGTTTACTTTCCAATTTATTACCCAGTTCTACACATCAACAATTTTCAAACGGAGTGACTTATATGATTTTTTTTTTTTTTGTGGCGACTAATTTGATTTTTTTTAAGGTGGAGTACTTTGATCTATCTTAAGATGACTATTTTCATTTCAAAAATTCTAAGATGTGGCAAATCAATATTTCAAATCTTGCTTGCATGCAAAATATATGTTTTATGGAATATTTTTTTTATTTTTTTATCAGTATATCCATAGAGCAAAATTTTTTAATTGGAGACATTCAAACACAAGTTTAAAAACTTCACAGAAGAAACCTGAACTTAATTGATTCCTGTGATTAACTTGAATGTAGAGATGTTTTTTAATTTGTTTATATGAGACACCGCATGAAAGGGAGAAAAAAAAATCACGTTTCCTGTACAAATCTGTTAGAAGTTTGTTAGTTTAATCGAAATTTAGAACTCCAACAGTAACTCAAATGGAATTTCAGCAATTAAAGAAATAACACATTGAAATTTTGAAATTTCAACCTAAAATGTTAATGAAAATAGTTTCAATGGAAAATTGAGAGGACTTATATGTTTTGGTTCACTGATGTTAATAACGTTTCTTTAATTAGTACCAAGATTGCAAAGAATTTTATGGGAACAAATCACTAAAAATGAATGTTGAACGCTTACTTCTTAAGGGGAAAAAAAAAAGAGAAGAATCAATTAAGATTGGACGCAATTGGCATCCCTTGTGAAAGGTAAGACAGAACTAAAAAGATAATAAACTTTTTTTTATCAAATATTATTGTTGTTATATTTTCACAGCTTAAATCTAAAATTTTTAATTAAATTAAAACAACTTATGCCAATTGATTATCTTACTACCATATTTCTTAGTTCTCATGAAAGAACTTATGTTGTGAGAAAATTTCTCACAGTTTATATATGTGTGAAACTTCAGTGCCTAATATGTTTTCTTACAGTTCAAAAAAAAAAAAAATCAAAATCTACATGTCCTAAGTTCTATGACAATATATAATCCAAAATTTTGGGTTTTCAACTTTAAAATATATTTAACTGTGTGAGTAATCGTCTTGAATGTAACTGAGTATTATAAATAATTTATACTATTGACATTGATCTTGAATTTATTAATATAAGAGAATCGCAGTTCAAATTCAAACCCCTTATCACAAGCCCACACCAGTTGCTTGCATTGATCTTGATTTT
Source organism: Bauhinia variegata (assembly GCA_022379115.2). NCBI lineage: Eukaryota > Viridiplantae > Streptophyta > Magnoliopsida > Fabales > Fabaceae > Bauhinia > Bauhinia variegata. The sequence goes on along the minus strand of CM039428.1, from coordinate 16,277,372 downwards.
GAAATAAGGTATCCTTCATCAACAGTTATAAATAAATAAATATTCTAATGTTAGAAACAACCTAACATAATATTCCATTAAAAAATATTTTAAAATAATAAAGAGTTGTGAAATACCATTCATCTTTAGAATCTTTATGAATATTGAGACGTAAATTCTAAAAATAATATTGTGTGGTAATATACTTTCTTTATTTTTGAGAAAACTTTAGAATACTAACTCCTAAACACAATGCATCTAGCCTTAGTCAACATTTTTTCTATTTTTTCCTTCTCTGAAGATATATCCTTTGCTCATCAATATTTCAAATCTCCTTTTCTAGTAAAATTAATATAAAAAAAAAAGGAAAATATACTATAAAAAAACCTATAAAAACAAGGAATTAGAATCAATACAAATTCAAAACTGTTCATTCTTGATTGAGTCAATTTTGACTAGAATGACTACATTGAATCTGAACTCAGATTTATTATCTATATTAAATTCATAGCTAGGAGTAAATTTGAAACAAATGTGGCCCTTATTCATATTGTGCATGTATACAATGTCCCGAAACTCCATTGAAAAGCCAAGCACTAACAGAGAGTGGCATCACAATATTCGGTTAAGCAAAGAAAAAAAGAAGAAATCTTGAAGGAAACAAGAAAATGGGTCCTAACAAAGCTATAGCTGCAGCAATGTTACTTGTTAAGATGGTCATGTTTTAATAGGCAGAATATTGTAAAGTAATTACGATAAGGTTGCAAGGCAAATAAAGACATGGATGATTTAAATTATTGATAAGGATAAAATACAGATAGAATGGTTTGTTTGTGATTGTCGAGAAGGTCCACTAAGAAGTTGTCCACTCGTCAATCCAGCAAGTTCATTTGCGTTGCTTATTGCGCTAGTTGCATCTGGCCCATATGTGTCCACTGCTACTACATTGGTGCAAATCACGCCTCGACTTGGTGTTGGAGTGCCACCTGGTGCTAGTGCACTCCATCCATAGCCTTGTCTACAGTCAGCTGCTTTGGAGTTGAGATCCATTGCATAAAATAATGAAAGATGATGTAATATTGTAGGCCTATTAAAATAAAGTAATGTAACCCAACAAGACTTGCACCATGACAAAATATTTCCTTGTTTTTTGACATAACTTTACCAATCCATCTAGTTCTAAAAGATCCTCCAATGCATCTTCCCTCCACTTTTTATTTATCTTTCCAATTCAATCAATATTTAGAACATTAATTAGAATTAAAAGTGGAAAATCCAATTCGTAAAATATTAATGAGAGAATTAACTAAGGAAAATATTACTCCATTCGTCTGAATTTGAATGTCATTTAAGGTTTTATAGCACAAGGATTCAGGAAGATAATACATAGTTTAATGAGTTGTATAGTTTTATTAATAAAAAAAATTTGCTATTATTTTTGGTATTTAAAAGTCCAGCGTTAAATAGTTGTTATAGGTAAAAATGAAAAAACAATAATTAACGATGTATTTGTATTGTAAAACTACAGTTAAAATAGGATAAAATTTTTGTTTAAGGGACAATTAAAATGAGACGGAGCAAATAATAAGTGATATTAATTAGGCAAAAGAGAAAGCATAATTTTTAATAAAACATAATCCTGTTCATTATGCTTTTTCAGTGCTATGGGCACACAGGTTAGATAAAGTAATCTTTTATGTCCTTCTAGACATATTCAAACAAGGATTTGTAATCCATAGATTCATAGTTAGGAGTAAGTTTGAAACAAATGTGGCCCTTATTCAAATGTGGCCCTCATTCAAATTGTGCCTATATATAATGTCCCAAAACTCCATTGAAACGCCAATCTAAAACACAGAGTGACATCACAATATTCGGTTAAGCTGATAAAGAAGAAATCTTAAGGAAACAAGAAAATGGGTCCTAAGAAAGTTGTAGCTGCAGCAATGTTAGTCGCTATCATCGTCATGTTTGCATGTGACGTCGAATTTGGAGAAGCATCCAGAGCTATGAACCCCCATTTGCTTGATGAACCTAACCTTGATGCTTGTACCAAATGCAGGATGGCTTGCGTCGTATTGCCGGGCTGCGACGCCGGCACACAATGCAGCAACGTCTGTCATCCGGCTAGGGCAGTCAATGGGGGACAAAGCACAAATGATGTCAAACCTCTGAATTGAACTGTAATAATCCTTTGCAATGGGGTTTACAAATGCCCTTTAATAATAAATATTGCATAACTAATATTTTTCTAATTAATCTGTCTCACTTCTCTTGCTCTTTCTCTTTTAATTGTCTCAACATATAAGTACTTTATTTTGCCCATCTCTGCTTAGATATGTTTTACTCTTCAATATTATATTTATCATTGTCTCAAAATAAAATAAAAAAAATTGAGATAAGATGGGGTAATTGATTTATTTGTAATTTGATTCATGTTAAATAAATTCAAAAGAAATTAACTAATTAGCCATTTATAATTTTAAAATTTCAGCCATTGACACGGTCCTTTCTCTCCTTAACCTGTCAAGTTTACTTTCCAATTTATTACCCAGTTCTACACATCAACAATTTTCAAACGGAGTGACTTACATGATTTTTATTTTTTTTTTGTGGCGACTAATTTGATTTTTTTAAGGTGGAGTACTTTGATCTATCTTAAGATGACTAATTTCATTTCAAAAATTCTAAGATGTGGCAAAACAATATTTCAAATCTTGCTTGCAATTAAAATATATGTTTTATGGAATATTTTTTTTATCAGTATATCCATAGAGCAAAATTTTTTAATTGGAGACATTCAAACACAAGTTTAAAAACTTCACAGAAGAAACCTGAACATAATTGATTCTTGTGATTAACTTGAATATAGAGATGTTTTTTAATGTCCCGAAACTCCATTGAAACGCCAAGCATTAACAGAGAGTGGCATCACAATATTCGGTTAAGCAGAGAAAGAAAGAAGAAATCTTGAAGGAAACAAGAAAATGGGTCCTAACAAAGTTATAGCTGCAGCAATGTTAGTTGCTATGATGGTCATGTTTGCATCTGACGTCGAGTTTGGAGAAGCATCGAGAGCTGTGAAGTCTCATGCAGCAGATGGTGTCAAAGCTGTAAAGCCACTTGATGATTGTGAGCAATGCATGGATGCATGTTTTAAAGTGCCGATCTGCGTCCCCTGTACTTGGTGCAAAGACGAATGTCCAGGAATACAATGTCAAGCCCTGCCTACAGGGGAAAAACATTAAGGGCAACATAGCAGATGGTGTCAAAGTCTGATCTGAACTGTAATAATCCTTGGGAATGGTGTCTACAAATACCCTTTAATAATAAATGAATAATTAATATTTTGCTATTTAATTTGTCTCCCTTCTCTTCCTCTTTGTCTTTAGTTCTTTCGTGAAAGAATTCTTCCTTCTGTCATAACTTTTCTTTTATCTCTTTTTTGTGTACCGTTTGCGGCTTATAATAGCCTTTATAGTTTCTACCACTTGCCGTAACAAAATTTAAACACAGATAATTTTTTTACTTGTTTAAATATGCTATGGCTTCATACGCCACAGTGCATATGCATTTATCCCAATTTTTTTCTTAATTTTCCACAGGCATACGTCATTGGAAGCAATTTGCTTGAAGCACTGGTGAAACACCCTTCCACCCTTTGAGCCTAAATTTGTTCTAAATGAATAGTATTTTGTGATTCCAAGGTACATTCCCATTTTTTTTATTTCAACAAAAGGATCGATACAAATTAAGATCTTTATCTCAAAACTCATCCATCTCAGAGGCAGCTTATCCGTTAGGCAAGTGACATTGTTGAGGCCCAAAGAAAGCCTCTTAAAAATTAGGCACCTTATTTTTTCTTATCTTTTTTTAGTGGTAATTACTTTATAAATTTTAATTTGACTTTTTATTATTAGATTATATATTAATTATCTTTCCTAATTTTAAAAGATTTTTATTTCTTAAACATGTTCTCTGCTAGACTCTTCCTCCTATTTTAACGTTTTTTTTTTCCTTATCTAGGATTTAACGTTCCTCTTCTTTTTCTATTATGCTTTAACATTTTTTCTCCCTTTTTTTTTTTCCTCAATATCACTCCAAGCCTTATGCATTGCGCTTGGAAGCCTCCAAAAATCTTCTCATTCTTAACAGTTTTGTGGTAGTCCAAATATCTTTTTGTTGATATAGTTGTGGTCTCCTCCTTATTTAAAATCATATTTATAACCAAATTACCTAAAATGTTCTCGTGGAACCATTGAAGAGTATTTTGTGTTTCCAATGTACTTTCCCCCTTTTTATAATATCAACAAAAGGATCAACACAAATTAAGATCTTTATCCCCAAAACTCATCCATGTACAAATGAGACACAACAGTCTTAACAATTTTATATCACTGAGGTATTAGTTACAAGGGAAAAAAAAATTGGTGAACTTCTAAAAGACTTCTTTCATCTCTCACATAAAATAACTCATTTGATCATTCAAAGAATTTTCAAGAGTTTGAAATTATAGTATTGTTTTTTTCCTTTACCTGAAAATATGACCACATCATATTAGAGATAGTACTAATCTCATGAATAAGTTCATAATGTTTATTTCTTTATTATACAATGTTAGCTAGATAAGATGGTTTCAATTATGTAATATTTGATGGATCAATTAAGTATGATAAATATATCACATATATTGACTGTTTTTATCTTAGAGGTAATGGGATAACTAATCATGGAAATCACGACTATAAACAGGGATAGGATAAATGTTTTCTGTATTTTGTTATTAACCTAATACTTTATCATAAGAATTTTCGAAAGCTTGCCTGCTTTGGTTCTAATTAATTTGTCTCACTTCTCTTGCTCTTTTTTCTTTTAATTGTCTCAACATTTTATTTATTTATTTTGCCCATCTCTGTTTAGATATGTTTTAATCTTCAATATTATATTTATCATAATTGAGTATTATCAATAATCAATAATTTATACTATTGATACCGATTTTTATTTTTTTGTTAATATAAGAGAATCCAATTTCAAATGGAAGCCCCTTATTACAAGCCCTCACCTAGTTGCTTGCATTGATCTTGATTTTGAATTAAATAAGGCATGGTTTATCAACGGCCATAAATAAATATTCCAGTAAAACAAACAATCTAGTATTCCATTAAAAAATATTATAACTTAATAGAATTGTGAAATACCAATACCAAAAAATTAAGTCGTAAAATATTCATACCATTGTTTTTTAGTATTTTATTATGGTATTCAAAGAGTACAAATTTATTACTAAGGTTCAAAATCTATAAATTTTTCGGTTCGAAATAACTAAAGAATACAAGCAGGGATAGATTTATCCTAAAGACATTTTTCTCATACATATGAATTTGAACATAAATCAATATACTTAAATACACCTAACTTTTTATCTCTAAAACCAATGCACCCTTGTTCATTCTTACATTTTTTATGGCAATATTCTCACCGTTTTGACAACCCAAATCCTTATGAAATATTCTTTTATGATTTGAGTTCTCAAAATAAGTGGATCACTCTAGATATAAATCGCAAGAAAATAACCCTTTTTTGTACAAAGAAATTTTAGTGCTAGAAGACGTGTTACCCTAATCCAAGGTAGGACAAACCCATTTTTAGGACCCGTTTGGTACACCTTATAGAATAAAAGGTTTAGATATGAGTATGATATGATAAGAGTTTTATAAGCTTTATCCTATTTAGTATTTGATGCGCAGTAGATAATTTTTTAAATAAGTTTTGTTATTATATCATATATTTAAACTAGACAAAACAATAAGAGTAGGATATCATATATTTGGTTTATAAGTGGTGGTAGGTGCTGTGGTTATTTTGTTAGGTGAGGGTAATAATGACCATGGTGGTAGCTTTGCTAGTGAGGGTGGAGGTGACTTCATTAAGGGTGGTGGCAACGATAGTAGTGGCTTTGTTAGGTGAGTGTGGCAACAATGTTAGCAGTGGCTTTGTTAGGTGAAGGTGACAGCAATAGTGACAATGGCTTTGTTAAGTGAATGTGGCAGCAGCGGCGGTGAGGGTGGTTGCGACAATAGTGGTGGCTTTGCTAGGTAAAAAAGGCAACAGCGTTGTTGGTTTTGCTAGGTTAGGTGGTGGCAGTAAGAACAATGTGTTAGAGACAAAGAAAGTTGGGTGGGTGAGGGATGAAGGAGGAAGAATTTTTCTTATCCTATCATATTCATTTTTAATTTAACTGCCATCTCTTGATAAAATTTTAACTATAAAAATAAGATAGGATAAGGTAGTTCAATACTATCCTATTAACTCACTAGAATAAGATAACTTATTCTATCCTATCTCTTATCAAATACACCGAACAGCCCTTAGAGGATGAAAAATCGTCGTTATTGAATCCTATTACTAATCCATCTAACATGCATGATTGAAAATCAAAATCACCATGTAATTTCAAACATAAAGAAGGTTCCTGAATTAAATGAGGCTTGTAATAGTGTATACCTGTTGTTTTAACCGTAACTAAAGTAATCATATGAAAATTTTCCCTTGATCCCTTCAAATTTGTATAATATTAGACTTTGGGATAAAGATATTAAATTTTGTTAATCAATGTCAAAAGTAAATAAAAAGAAAATGGATGGGGATTAGTTTTTATATATATATATTATGACTTCCAAACCAAACGTGTGCCTTTCCCTAATATCCTCCAATGTATCTAGCCTTAGTCAACATTTTATCTATTTTTCCTTCTCTGAAGATATATCCTTTGCTATTAATATTTCAAATCTCCTCATCAAGTAAATTTAAAAAAAAAAAAAAAAAAACATAACATAAAAAACCTATAAAAAAAAAAAAAAAGAATTAAAATCTTCCCATTCTTCTAGATACATTGGTTTTGTAAAATGCAATGTAAATTCAAAATTATTGATTTTGATTGAGTCAAATTTTGACTACATTGAATCTAAACTCACATTTATAATCCATATAGATTGATAGTTAGGAGTAAGTTTAAAACAAATCTAGCTTTATTCATATTGTGCCTATATATTGTCTCAAAACACCGTTAAAATTACAAGCAGAGAGTGACAACATCAAATTTGGTTAAGCAGAGAAAGAAGAAATCTTGAAGGAAAGAAGAAAATGGGTCCTAACAAAGTTATAGCTGCAGCAATGATAGTCAGTATGATTGTCATGCTGGCATCTGTGGTGGAGGTTGGAGAAGCATCGAGAGCTGTGAAGTCTGATTTCCTTGTTGAAACTAATTCTGATTGTTTAGAATGCACAAAGGCTTGTGGCATATTGCCGGGATGCGACTGGTATACAAATTGTGGACGTATCTGTCAACAGCCGCCTGTGGCAGATGGTATCAAAGCTGTGAAGCCACTTGATGATTGTGAGAAATGCACGGTTGCATGCTACGTAGTGCCCAACTGCGACCCCTGTACGATGTGCAAAAACGAATGCCCAAACAGCAAATGTCCAGCCCCGCCTAAAGGGAGAAAGCATTAAGGCCAACACAGCAAATGGTGTCAAAGCTCATATTCAACTGTAATAATCCTTTCGAATGGGGTTTGCAAATACCCTTTAATAATAAACATTTTGCTAATTAATTTGTCTCTCTTTTCTTCCTCTTTCGCTTTAGTACTTGAGTAAAATAATTCTTCCTTCTTTCATAGCTTTTTCTTTTCTCTCTTTTTTGTATATTCATTGCTGCTGATAATAGCCTTCTTAGTTAATTTTCTACCTCTTGCTGTAACAAATTTTAAACTCAGATCATTTTTTTTTTCTTTAAATGTTTCATTATGCTATGCCTTCAAACGCTACATTGCATAAGCATTTATCCCAAAAGATTTTTTTTTTTTTTTTAATTTTCCACAGGTATACTTCATTGGAAGCAATCTGCTTGAAGCACTAGTCAAGCACACAATGTTAGTGCCCCTTCCACCTGCTGATTCTAAATTTGTCCAAAAATAATTGAAGAGTATTTTATGATTCCAAAATATTTTCCCTTTTTTCTTTTTTCAATAAAAGGATAAATAATTAAGATCTTTATCCCCAAAATTCATCCATGTATAAATTAGATGCAGACGGTCTAAAATTTTATAACACTGAGGTATTAGTTACAGGAAAAAAAAAGAAGGTGAACATCTAAAAGACACTTCATCTCTCACCTAAAATAGCCTCATTTCATCATTCAAAGAATTTTTATTAGTTTGAAATTACACAGTGATTTTTTTTCTGCTTTACCAGATAATACTAATTTTATTTAGAAAATAGTGCAAGTACATAGTTATGGTTTTTCCTTATTATATAATGTAAGAGAAGATGGGATATTATCCTATCTTAAGATTGATTATGTAATATTTGATGGATAAATTAATTACGACAATATATTACATATACTGTCTGTTTTTATCGTAGAGGCAATGGAAGAACTCATCATGGAAATCCCGATTATAAACAGAGATAGGATAAATGTTTTCTAGATACATTGGTTTTGTAGAATGCAACGCAGATTCAAACTGTTATTCTTGATTGAGTCAAATTTTGACTATAATGACTACAAATCTGAACTCAGATTTATAATTTATATAGATTCAGGGAAAGGAACAAGTTTGAAACTAATCTGGCCTTGTGCCTATATATATTGTCTCAAAACTCCAATGAAACACCAAACACAAACACAGAATGACAACGTCACATTGGCTTAAGCAAAAGAAAGAAAAAGAAAGAAAGTTGTAGCAGCAATGTTAGCAACGAACATTGCTGCTACAACTTTATTAAAAGAAACAAGAAACAAGAAAATGGGTCGAAGGAAGAATTATTTCAAGAAAGAATTAAAGAGGAAGAGGAAGAGAAGAGAAACAAATTAATTAGCGAAAATATTTCTTATGCAATATTTATTCCTGAAGGGTATTTGTAAACCCCATCGCAAAGGATTATTACAGTTCAGTTCAGAGCTTTGACACCATCTGCTACGTTGTCTTTAATGCTTTTTCCTTTTAGGCGGCCTGGACAGACGTTTTGGCACTGTTTTTCGACATTGCAGCCTGGCAACATGATTGTGCATTTGTTAAAATCAAGTCCTTCAAGGAAATGAGACTTCACAGCTAAGGAAATCTAAACACGACGGTCGCAGCTACTAACATTGCTGCTTCAACTTTGTTAGGGCCTACTTTCTTGTTTCCTTCAGGAAAAAGATTTGAATCTCTGTGGATTATAAGGTCAGATTTGTTTCAAAATTTGACTCAATCAAAAATAATCAACAATTTGAATCTGCATTGCATTCTACAAAACCAATGTATCTAGAAGAATATAAAGATTTTATTTCCTTTTTGAAGGCCTTCTTTTCTGTTAAGTTTTCCATCTTTTTAAATTTTAACTGATAAAGAGATTTAAAAAAAAAAAAAAATTCCAATCCCAGTCATGTCTTAATGGGTCTATCACCATTATTTTTCACACCCATTTCACACATTTATAGATGATGAAGTCAGAATTCGACAGGTAAAAACAAAAAAATCAAAATCATTTTCTCAATATACAGTGTGAATGAATGAGATCAAGATTCAAAAATACCTCAACTGAATTGCAATTCTTTTACATTAAGAAATCAATCTCGGCCAATAATCAAATATATGTGTCTGCAAATTTCCTATACGGAAACTATTACAAATGCAGCAACCCAGAAATGGCTGCAAAGAATGAGGCCATAGGAGTAAAATGGATAGAGCAAACTCCCATGAAAAAATTCACCAGCATCAAGAATCAGTATACAAAGAGCATCAAAATACCAACGACCAAAGCTCTTCGAGTTACCGAAACAATTTGAATACAATTTTCTCAACCTGAAAACATGCAGTGAAGGAGATTTAAGCTAATATAGAAATTAAGAGAATGTAGGTGAATTTTTACATTACAAAATCCATGAATCAGAAAGCAAATAGTAATATAGTAGTTCTTTCTTCTGAAGCATTAACTACTAGTGCACAGAGATTCTACGAACTGCAAATTATGCAAAATAAAACAAACCTTAAGCTATTAGATTGGATGGTTTTCTTCATAGTGTTCAGGGATTAATGTTGGGGCCCCGTTTGGTTCGCCAATTAATTTAGTATAAATAAGTGTTACATGCATTTTATAAATATACAAGTCCTTCTTTGACTTGTAACTTTTATAAGGTCCTTTGTGGCATTCAAATATGCGACATAATACACAGAATGAACTGCATATATGTTTACCTCATGATAATATGACAAGTCCAAGGTACATAGATCCACAAAGAAACGCAAATGATATCATTCCCCTGCAAGAGTTAAGAAAATATAAATATTAGGTTATGTTCAGTCTATCCCTCGTGATATATGTAGAAAGCACAACCAAAAAGTTTTTGGCTTAAAGCATGTTTGAATTGGCTTTAGCCAACCTACTTCTGCTTTTAGTTTGAAAAGAAAGCACTTTATACAAAAATTCGCTATTTAGATTGGCTTTCTATAGAAGGAGAAGCACCTCCAGAAGTCAAAATCCCACCTTTATTAGAAACAGGTGAGAGACGCTTCTCCTTTTAATTTTTTACTTCTACTTCTCCTTTTGGCTTCTCCTTTTTTAGAAGTCAATCTAAAAACAGGCCCTTAGTATGCTGAGTCCTAAGGCATTCTTGGCTAAAGATTTGAATCTTGAAAACACCCCTATTAGAAGGGGTTTACCACTTACTGCTACCATCCTAGATAAGAATTAGTCTTGCAACAAAAGTGTGTGGGAATACCCTGAATAAGCCAAAATATATAGAAAGCACATTCTTATTTTTTATGTCAGTAATTTGATAGTGACAAATCTATATTTTCTGTTAAAATATAATGGAATTTAATGGTTATGAATAAAAATGTATCAGGATATAATAATTCTTCCTCATTTCAATATTCATGAAAATTACTACTGAAATAATTCAACTGTAAACAGAAAACAAAGAAGCTGAGTGACAAAATCCAAAACTACGGGGCAGCAAAATGAAAACCTAGATAATATTTTGTAATAAAAAAGTTCACTCTGATAAAATTTGCATCTTTCAGCCAAACAAATAAAGAAAGAAAGAAACTCGTCTTCTGCTTGTGCATTTAACTGCTTTTCCATATCAAAAAGCTCACCAAATAACTCCCCATGCAACCCCATTACAGGGGCAGGGACAAACTTCTGCAAATTTCTCAGCATCGCTAGAGTGGACTCTTCGAGATATTAGATCATCATATATATCTATGCCAGATGATGTTAAATCATATAACATTAGGAATATCAAGAGATTTGTAACTGATGAGTAAATGAAAAAACTAGAAAAAGGCAAAGAAAGTATACCATAAACAGAAAACAAACTGTTCATTACACCTGAAATTAAGAAAATCATAATCAGTTACTTTTTTTCACAAGCGATAAAGCTAGTATCAACCAGAAGCAAATTCAAATTCTTTACTGTAAAGATAAGAGAGGACAAGAACATACCAATGAAGAGAATGACATAGCGAAGAATTCGCACTGTTGTTTTCTCTTGTAGAAGCCAAATTATGGCAATGAAAAGAATAAATCCTGGCATTTATTGGTAAAGAATAATGTGAGAACTTTTGTGAATATCTTTCTTCCTTTATTTTTTTTATTTTGATACGATTACCCACCAATGCAGAGCCCTCGGAGTGTCCACTTTTTGAACAGAACATGTAGCAAGATGCAGAAAAGAAGGAAAAAGTCAAGCCACAAAGAGCATACTATAATAGATTTTGAAATATGGTAGCATTTCAGCATCTATACCGTCTTACATTCTTAGCAATGAATAGCACAACAATCAGCGCAACAATAAAACAACCTGCAGCTATCCTTGCAGTGAGGAGATTTGTGGAAGCAAGTATCAAAGCCATTCCCCAAAATGATGAACCAAGATCTAGATGCAGAACCAATCACAGAAACTGTAAATGTAACTCACATGAAGTTCATATCAAATTCAAATCAAATACACAGAAAGGTTAGTATATGTCTTTTCCAGGTATAGAAAACCTATGTTTCAAGTTTACATCAGTTGCTAACACTTCGCGTTTCAAAAGACAACACTAGAAAATTCATGCCTTTCGTTTCCACAGATAGCAAAAAGAAAAACATTTCCAGCCATATCATTGATTATATATGTTACAAATATCCAAGTAATTTGGCATGAAACATGAATTAATTCGTTTTAACAAAATTGAGAGGTTAAAGTGTATTACATCCTGCGGGCAAGATGACCCAGTATATACCACCACGAGTTTGTGTCAAGCCACCTTCATTTGCATGAACCTGGATCCCCTCCACCTGTTGGCATTAGACTAAGTCCGATTCAGCATGCAGAAGACAAAGAAAACACAATGAAGAAGCATGAAGCAGAATGAAAGTTCTCAAATTCCACAATCTTAAGAATAAAAATCCTGAGATCCTTCCTCTAGTGCAAATATGCAGACATTAATCTATGGCTGAATATGGTAGTAACCATTCAGAATACAAGTTGCCATCATCGAAGCCATGTAGCATTGATCTATCGTGGATTAGGAATTCAGGCAAAACATACTTGATATGAACAAGCAAACTAAATATCATGGGTGGAGAAATGAAACGTCTTAACTGAATACAATTGTAAAAACAAAAGATGATGTTCAAAGTATCAAAAGCTTTAATGTTAGGTAAGGTGCTCTGCGCAAGAAATCAATTAACCAAATCTAGAGAAGCAAAGAGAGCGAAATGACTAGTATTCCAATATCCAGAAATTAAGTGACAGGGATAACAATATGCGCTCCTTTAGTGATTGCAAGAAATGGTTAGCCCCCAAAAAATGGGAAAGAGAAGACAAATAAAATTTCACAGCATTAACTGATCGTCATGGAATACAACTGGGATGTTTTCTTCCTTCGTATTGTCCATTTTTGAGTTCATAAAATTTACCATGAACCTGAGGCTTAACATATAAATATAAGTATGGATAATAAGGAGAATAACAATTTACATACTGTAGATATTTAAGTTAACCCTTCTGGTCCTGAGGCGTCAAAATTTGATGTTTGCCTCAAATTGAGTATTTCTTTGTGAAAGTCAAAAAGATTAAATACTCACTTTCTCCAACGGCTCTTTTCCAAAATCAAAAAATGCTTCACTCCTAGATCCTAATTAACACAAACTCCATTTAAAATTTCACCTCTACAAGTAGAAGACACTTTAACTAATTACTGTGTGTCAATGCTTCTAATGTATCCATCAAAGTGAAAAGACGATTACTTTCAGCACAAGAGAAATTTAACTTTGCAAAGGAATCAGGTTGCAGAGTATTCTTGCAGATAAAATAGCCTTGAACTCATAAATCATAAAGAAAACTCACAAATTCAGGGATATTCTCTACTTGTATCACCAAAGAAAAATAAAATTCTGCTTCAATGTTTACCTGACCACAAGTGAGTTTGCAAGCAATTGCATGACTTGCTTCATGCAGAAACACAGTTATGAGCTTAAAAGGTGTAAGTAGCACAGTCCTCCATAGCTATAACCATCATAACAAAGCATTTTGATTAAAAGAACAGTTGAACAATGAACAGACGGAAAAGACAGCAACACCTAGTAATGCCAGATAAATTGCAGGAAACTTTTCCATTTTAATCAGTAGACTTTAAATATGCTGAAACATATTTATCAAAATTAAACTTACGATTTCTCTTTGAAGACGTATATTGCCAAGTCAACAATATTAGTAAGCTTATACAACCACGCCATGCAGTATTCCTTTTGACTATTTCATCCCATACGCTAATTTAGACCCAGTAGATATAGCAGCAAATTTGCACAACTAAATGAAGTACAAATCAAACACAAAAGAAATAGCATATTTTCCGTGTTTCAGGGTGGTTCTCTTAAAGAAACTTTTTCTCATAGCAAATCTGGAATTTTCTTGGCAAACAAACAGCTAGCAACTAGCAAGTTTCACATGGAAACAGCATTTAAAGTATTCCATACTGAATATTGCGATTCACAACCTATTCTTCATTAATCAAAAATTTGAGAGTATTGTTATCTCAGTAAAAATTATCTAACTTTTCAATTGAATTCAACTGTAGAGGTAGTATACTCAGGCTCAATTTATGTAACCATCCAAGTCGAACCAACTCAACCGTGGTTTTTCATTTACAGCCTCACTACCTCCAAACCATTCTAATTAATAATAGAAGGAGTAGCTTCATGAATTATTTCCCTTTTTATCATTTGAATAATCAAATGCATCATTTTGAATTTAAAAGAAACAGAAGTTATAAATCCCAAATTGGGTCTCTTTCCATGTCTCGAAAACCATATACAAAAATTGGGTTTATTGGTTTCTTTCAGAGAGAGAGAATAGAGAAAGAAGTAAAAAATTTCATACCGCGAGGATCACGACGGTGAAGGCACCAACACAGGCAAGGAACACGACCTGATCGTGGTCACAACAGTTCTTGAGCTCCCAATTCGGCATTGCTGCTTCTGCTTCAGCTTGAGTTAATCAAAGCTATTAATGAGCAAAACTTAAACTCAAAATTTTGGTGTTCGATTAAAGAAGCGTTTGATGGCTAGGAAAGCGATGTAAAGTTTGTACGAAGAGAATTTCAAATTTAAAATAGAAACAGAGGGTGAGACGAAGCTTCGGTTGTTAAACTGCACAGCCCGAAAAGTCCACGAGGTCAATGGCTTGATGGGCCAATGGCGTGTCTAGGAAACACGTTCCTCAGTTTTCTCGTTCCTGTAAATATTGTATTACATAGAGCCAGTCATTATTAGCCATAGAAGCAAACAGACCCGAAAGATCCTTGTCCGTGTCTTGAGGCGGCGCCGTTTAATTCTCGGTTCTTCGCAATTTCTCTCTTCTTCAGTTTATTAGAAGTTACGTATCGTATTGTTTCCCTCCTCAAAATCCAACTTTACATTATTATTTTTTTTATCATAGATATTAGAGGAACAGGAATTCTACAAATTTCAACTTTACAGTATATTGGCCAATAAAAAAAATTATATTATGTTAGAGTCACATGTTATATCACTAAATTTATTATCTTATATAATATTTTGTATATTGTTCAACATAATATATTGGTATATATATAAAAAGAAGTGTGATAGCATAATTAGTTTATATTTTTTCAATTAATAATGAGATAAAAAAATGAAATATCAAATTTTGATCTACCTATTAAAGTTTGTTATTTTCAATGTTGAACAAGTACAAGTCTTATGCTTAAATGGAAATTCACCTTTACTTTGATGCATTCAAGGTGCATTTGGCACATCTTATGAGACCAAACTGTATAATATTATCTAATACGATTCATCTTTATATAATGTTTAATATGTATATTGTATTAGATAATCTTAGACGGTTAATTTTAGTCAATTCTACTTAATACGACTTATTATTGTATTAATAATTTGAGTTCCCTTGTCTTGATTAAGTATAATTGTATTATTAAAAATAAATTTATGTTTTAATCCTTGTAACTTTTATAAATAAAATATATTAAAAAAAATTAACTAAAGTTGTGGTTGATTTGTATTTTTGAAAATTCTTATATAAAAGCATTATCTCTTAATGTCTTATTCCTTAAATTGATTAAAAATAAATGTAATCGGTAATTTTACAAGAACGAAAAAATACTAAAATTCAAAATAAAAAAATTATAAAAGATAAAACTCTATGATTTAAATTTATTTTTATAAAAAGATTAATTTATAAATATAGAATTGTTATAGTAAAATTACATCAAACCATGTATAATATTAAATTTTTATCAAACCTTATCTTATCACATATTTATACTATTAAACTTTATCTTATACTATGAGGCTTTATTCTAGTCTAATTCGTTGTGCCAGATGCACTCTTAATTCAAAAAGTTAAATTGATATATAAAATTCAAAAAATATTTTATATCTAGTATACTCGGTGCATGAATGTAAGGGCCAAATAAAAAAAAAAAAAAAAGGAATTGAGTTTGGAGAGAAACAAGATTTTAGTATATTAAGCAAAATATTAATATTGACCCACACATTATTAATTATTAATAATGTTTAAAGTTCAGTTCAATGAAAAAATAAATATTATAATCTAACCAAAGTAAAAATGACTAATAAAAATTTAACTATGATTAGTTTTATATACAATACTATCTCTAAAATAATAAGTCTTTTTTTTTTTTGAATTTTGTTTGCACTAAGGTAATTCAATCGAAAGCCAAATATTATATATCCAACCAAAGTAAAAATAACTAATAATAATTTAACTATGATTAGCTTTATATATAATATTATCTCTATAACAATATTTTTTTTTTTTTTTGTATCAAGAGTAATTCAACTAATAGTCAAAAATTAATCTTTTTCAAATTAGACTCTATAATATTAAGTTTTCAACCCATATCTCTGTCATGAAATATTTCAGTACCCCACTATTGGATTATCTCCTTGGAATGCATCTATGCTTGTTACTTTCCACATGTGAGAGACAAATTTTCTGAGAATTTGAAGCTACTGTTTTCTTGTCTATAGACTAACTTGATGTTGTTTATTGGGTCTTTGGCCCATGAAGCCAGGTTGAAACTTGGGGATTTCTTTTGTAACCCCCAAACTATTTTTCATGTAAAATTATGCATTTGCCCTTTATCTAATAAAAATTCCTTTGCTCCATTTTTTCACCTTGTCCACAATTGCTTATCGAGATAAAATGGTTCTCACCCATTAGAATAACTATACGATAATCTATAAGTATATAAATTTATATATATCTATACAAGTCAAAATCTATTTTATATATTATATTATAAAAATAATATAATCTATAAATTTAAAATATTACCACTATGAATTATATGATAATTTATAAATATATAAATTTATATATGTCTATAAAAATCAAAACCAAAACTGAACGGGTTGAGTGTAGATGGATGAAGTGTAGAGTTAGAGGAAACCTCTGGGTGAGGTAGAGAGAGAGTGAAAGGCCGTGTGTGGGGTAGGGAGAGATAGAGCTTGGGGGTTTGGGGTGAAAGGAAGGCTCATGGGTTTTAGTTTTTAAGGGGGTAAATATGTTATTTTGTTTGTCAAAGGAATGGTTAAGGGGTGAGAATAGAAATTGCATGGGTGATAAAAGTAATCCTTGCAACCATTAAAGGATTTAAGAATGCTTACGTTTCTATGATCTTCAATTAGGGAAAAGGAAACGAACCACTCATGAAAAAAATTAAAAAAAAAAAAACAAAAGTTAAGCAAGATGCATCTACTACCTTTGTCACATTACCTTGTATCACACATATGGTAGCATTTACTTGGTTTAATCCTCTTAAAATTATTGTTATGTCAACATTCAGTTAAACTCAAAGTACCACTAAGTTTGTTAATCAACTGGTAACGAGGTTATTATAGCTTAATCAAAAATCTTGTATTTAATTTTTGAGAATGTAATTATACTAAAATTTAATAAGAAAAATTTTATAATTTTTGTGATCTTGTTCGGTTCGAACCAGATTAATTAATACCCAATATGATTTAACTCAAAGGTTTAATTATTAGATGAAATTCCAAAAGGAAGCTACTTAAGTATAGCATGGTGATGAGAAGCTTAGGAGATCAAATGTTCAAACTTTTATGTCTTTATATAGAATAAAAACTTACGAATAATTTTACATCTACAGACTTGAAGAAATATTCGGTAAAGGTTTGTAAATATTGTTTTATCATATCAAAAATATAATGATAAAAAATAATATCTGACAATGTACACATAAAAAATACACTAGTATTAATAATAGTATGTAATGAACATTTCTTACGTGTGTGTTAAGAAAGATTAACTTTTGTTTAAGTTGTAAAAGTAGGGAAAAAAAATGAGAGAAAAATATGCTGGCCTCGTGAACTTTGTCTTTCCTTTTATCTTCTCATTTTCTATTCATTTACAAGGTCTAAAGTTCGTTTTTCACCTATTTTTCTCTCTTAAAAATATGAAAGTCGTATATGTTATATATTAACCAAAACCAAACGGGGTGACCAATTTCATATGGATGAAATTAATTTTAAGAGACTCTATTGATATATAGATATATTGAAGAAACAAAATTAATAATGACAATTTTGTAAAGATTGAAATGATATTTTATTTACCTAAAGGCATATTTTAACTAATAGAAATTATTTTAATTTAATTAAAAGTCTTATATTTAAGCTTTAAAAATATAATTATATTAAAATTCAATTATACTCAGTTCAAACTAAATAATTAATAGGTGATAAATAAAGTTTTATTATTTTTATAATTTTATTTAATTTGAACTAAATTAGTCAATTTTTAATGAATTTACTTTTCATAATACATTTTGCAATAGAAGATCCACCTGAACCTTTTCACATTCAATTAAATTGTAATTAAGTATCTTATAAAAAAATTGTAATGTAATAAATTAGTACATGTATACTATAATTTACAAATTTTTATGCATTTAGTTTAATTGCGAGTTCTTATTTTTCTGGTGTGTATATATATATATAGTTTGGTAACCATCAAAAAACCGTACTATGCTGTCGAGACTATGACCCCATATTTGAATGTATTTTTCATTAAAGAAGCTAACCCTTTCCTTATCCATATGGCCATATGTCCTAGACAGCAAACTTTAGATGCCTTACACTATTACACTACAGGACCTAATTCATGTACTCCTGTTCCCCAATGAGCCCCAGTTGCCTCTCATGCCTTACGTGTAAGGCACTATACCATTCTAGCAAACATCACACTCTTTGTTACCCACCCCTTGGCCGTTGTGACCTTGTCCCTATATACCTTTGCATTGAATGAGTATCAAGCTCATCGCCAACATGTTGTAACTAGGGACCCACATTTACTTCCCAATTATGATTTTTTTTTTGTTATATAAAAGCTTAAAGTGCTAAGAAATGAGGAGGGGAGGTTCTATTCAACTAATTCATGGACACAGAGATTTCCTTGACTAGAGATGTCTATCAAGTAAGATTGTTGATGGTTATAAAGGGTTCAAATTCAACGCTTTAAATCAACTAACCCAAATTCATGTTGGCAAATCGAAAAGCTCTTTTGTTGAGTATAGATCAGAAATTCACTTTGCTAAAGAAAAAGTACAAGACGCACAGCAGTAAAATTCTCACCTATAATTGTAAAACCTCACCCCAGGGAGCTCTCAAGACTCTCTTTCATACTCTCTAGGTTTTGTCACTCCTTTAGGTTTAGAATACATCACAGCAGATTCAGTTTTCTGATAGGTTTACCTGCTGTTTTTTTGTTAAATAATAAATGTAGAGTTCAAATTCTTTTAAGGTGTATGCTAAATGATATGCTAAGCAGCAAATAAATATTAAAATGCTGTTTACACGTTGCATAAAAACCCTAAAATACGCTAAAAACTCATGAGTTGTCACTACGCCAAGTGTCGAGGCACTCTGACTCGACACGAAGTGACATGGCTCTCCGAGAGTCATGCAGAAAGCTCTTTTGTCTCGTCCCAAGTGCTGCAACTCTCCAAAATTCACACAGAAGAGGATTTAAACCACATATGTCCTCGTATATATCTTTAATGTTATGTTAATTATGGATCAAAATGACATTGGAGAGTTTAGTGCCTTTCTTTAACGCCATTGATAATAGAGTTAGAATTTTTAACTAGAAAGATTTGACTAGCAACATGAGTAATAGTTTTTTCAAAATTAGAAAGTTTCTCCTATCAAGTAGTATATAAAATTGATGTCACAAAAATATTGTACTTTAATTAAAAAAAAAAAAGACATACACTAAGTATTATTTAATTAAGTTTAGACGTTGAGTCTGCAAAAGAGGCTCAAGTCCTAAAGAAAAAATTAGAATTATGAATAGGTGGCCATGAAATAACTAGAATATCTCTCATACTATGTGATTATTTATAATTATAAGGAGAGGAGAAGATAAAGTTCTACCAAAAGAATTAACTCTTAGAGGATCTATTCAACTAATTCATGGACACAGAGATTTCCTTGACTAGAGATGTCTATCGAGTAAGATTATCGTATAAAAAATGATATTAATTTGTATAGTATATGATTATCATATTTAAACATAAAAAATAGTCGCATAGTATTACATAATTTGAACTCCAACTTTTTTTAACACTTGAATATCTTTTTTCTTACTTTTTGTAACTTAGAGATAATTTTCTCTTAATTAAAACTTTAACATGATTTTTTTTTTTTTTTTACATAAAAGCGAAAAGCACTAGAATAAGAGAGAGAAAAATATCTATAATAGAAATAAAATAAAATCTGAGATATTAAATCCAACGCTTTGAAAGTGTCGCTGAACCAAGAAATCATTGGGTTTAACATGATAGGTTTAATGAATTAATGCACTAATTAACTCATGAAGTGTATTTTAAATTTTAACAAATAAAAGATTTACATAACTACTAAAAAACAGGCTTTTCCATTCCTTAAATTATAAGTTTTTTTTTTTTGGTTTCTGATACAAGACCAGACAATCAAAATGGTATCAGAAGGGATCACATTCACAGGGGCCAAGATTTTGCTTGGCCACCACCTTTGATACTGCATTATTGTGTGTGACAGTAACAAAACTAGCACCACAAGCATATGTAAAAGAGATGATGAGACAGTGAAAAGTTCTGAAGATGTGGTGCTCTTGTGTATTATTGGTCCACCTGGATTGTGCCACAAGATTTCTAAATGTCATTAGTTGTCCTACTTTCTGATTTTGATCACATGGCAAGTGGGGAACCAAAACATTTATGACTTCAGTTTTCAAAGTGGTGTGAGAGTTGACAAGCATATGTAAGGTACCTTGTTTGGGTTCTCACCTAAGGGACCCTACCACAGATGGGCCATTGACCCTTGAAGAAGGGATAGGGGATAAGGTGGATTTAGAAGGAACACCTTTTAGCATATAAAGAAGGGAAAGAGAGAGTGATTTATCTCAATTTATGAACATAAATTTCGTCTTGTTTTAGAAACTAATAGCTGAAATACCAAAAGAATAAATTTGAGTAAAAGTGTAAAACTCCCTCTCTTTTTTTCCCTTAAGTTTCAAATTTCTTGAACTCTTATATTATAAAAGCTCTACTAATTTAAGTTTTATCATACTGACAAAAAGACTCTTAGAGAGTAAATTTTAGTAGGATTTTGTAATGTGAATATTTAATTTAAAAATTTTTAAAATATGGAGAGTTTTAAAAAAATTGACAAAAATATTGAAAGACGAAAAAGAATTTTACTCAAAAAAATTAAGATCATATTAGTTATATATATCAAACTAAGCCTTATCATACAGAAAAAAAAAAAAAAAAAAAAAAAAAAAAAAAAAAAAAACTTAGAGGGTACGACTTTATCATTTGAATGTTTAATTTAAAAATTTTAAAATGTGAGGAGATTTTTTTAAAAAAAAAAACTTTGACAAAAATATCAAAACGCAAAAAGAATTTTACTCAAAAAATTAAAATCATATGGGTTATGTATACACCAAATGTTAATTATTAAACAGCTAGAACTTGATGGTGGAAACTAGATTGGTGTAATTGTAAAGGATATACATATTTTGTCCCACAATTGTATAACATAATGTGTCACAATTAATTTCTTGACGAAGCAACCTTTTTATGACACATTTTGATACACATTATAAGATAAAAGATGTCTGAACAATATAAGACTATTTGGTGCCTTTTTGTTTGAACCTAAGTGGTGAAAATTTATTAAATGAACTTTAGTTGACCGATACTATGGGTATTCTAAAATTTGTAAATTTGATCATATCCGTAATTGTGTTAAATTTGATAAAAAGAATTTTGTTGTTTTTGTGTTTTTATTTAATATAAATATATATATATATATATATATATATATATATATATATATATATATATATATATATATATATATATATATATATATTTCAATCTAAACTTGAAGTCAAGAGTATATATATATTAAAAATTATATGGCTTTATACATTATTTTGGTTTGTGGAATTTACTAGCTTGTATATTTTCGCTTGTTATATGAATTCAAAATAGAAATATTTTAAATTGAGTTTAACCAGAAATATATGAATAATTAAAAGCTGAAAAAACGGCTAAGAGCCATAATGTCACATCTAGCTATCCAATTATATTGATAAAGACTTTTGAACCAAGCAATTGGGAGATAATTCTAGTAGGTTCTTGATTTTCTAATGTTATTTATGAACATTAACACTACAATGAGACTAATTATTATCTGCCTTTCTTTTAGTTTCGAGTAAAGGACTTTCTGAAATGAAATTGCACTATTATAAAAAAAAAAAAGAAGAAAACTAGTACTAGCACAATTACACTAATAATTTTATGAATACGTTTTAGTTAGTAATAACAATTGATTTACCTTTCACCCAAAAAATAATTATTTATACTTTCTTTTATCTATGAGTATTTCACTTAATATTAAAAAAAAAATTAATTTCATTAAAAAATAAAAAATTTCAAATTTTGATATTATAAAAATTCTAAATTGCTAAGCTCAATTTACTTATTCAACTTCACCATGTTATTATTTGTATTGTTTTCTAACCCAATAAAACCATCTTGAGTATTCAAAGATGAACATGTGTATTTACAAATAAACTTTTTGGAAAATGAATTATAAAGTTATTAAACCTGAAACCACATATTTTATAGCCATAACTAAAGATATTGCCTCTAATTCATTTTCCTTAAATTCTTCTCATTTGCTCAATTGCGATTTCTGATGGTACATTTAAAAATTAAATTATTAGTTTTTGGTGAACAATTGTAGTATTATTTGGTAACTACAATTTTAATCCCTTGAGTAATTGTTAATTTTCAGCAAAGATTTTGATGGTTAAACTATTATTCTTAAAAAATGATTATATAAGTCCTATAAAAAATTGATTATATAAGATTAAATATCTTTTATCTAACTAACTATTTATTATTACAAGATATATTTAAGTTAATATTATAAATATAATTAATTATTTAGATGATTTATGCCATTTATTTTATACAACCCAAATATTTGTTAAGTAAAATAAAAAAAAAAAATACAGATTGCATATCAAATAAATAAACAAACGCCATATCATTATAATTATCAAATTTTAATTTATTATTTTGTGATGGGAATTACTTGTTTTTACATATTGAATAACTAACCACGGATGTTGTTATTAATGGTAAGGAATTAAAATTAATTAAGTATATTAACTTAAGTTTAAGTTTGTATATATGTAAAAAATATTTTTAAGAGAATTCTATTTTTTATTAGATCTTTTAGTTAACTTGTTTGAACAAAATTAATTGTAAATTGAAGAACACGATAATAAATTTGTGCTCCATAAATACACATAATCAAGATAAAAAAAAATATTATTGAATAACTAGAATTTCTTGTTGCACCTAATTCCTCAAAATACTATCATCCTTATAGCCTTTCTTTCAAATGAAAAAATAAAAACTTACTGAGCAAAACTGTATTGACACTTGCAGCCATGACTACTAATAGTTATAAACAATTTCATGTTTCTAGAAAACTAATTACAAAGATTCACCTCATCATACAAAAGGATTGATGTCTATCATTATCTAAAAATTGTTTGCAAGTGGCTTTCACAATATTATAAATCAACTCTATATAATGCAGACATTTTTGGGATTTGGGATAACGTTATTGATTAGTGGTTGTTTAAGCTTTGTCCACAATAAACATGAGGATCATATATTCCCCATCATCAAGACATGGAAGTATACTAAAATGGGGGAAGTTACACAGTTTTATCTTGAGATCTGATGAAATTACATATGCATCTCTGTTTTTTCTTTTAACCAAAGATACCTCCTTTAAGTCATCTCAAAACTAACAATAAAATAAGAGAAATCTCTGTACATTCATAAAACTCAAGAAAATTCAATATAATTCCCTGTAAACTAATGTTATTTTGGCCTAACATATATATATGTATGAGCTTGCAATCCTTTTTCTTTTTATGCTAGATAGAAGTTTTTAAGATGTATTGGAAGAGGTTATATAAAGTTATTAGGGATATGCCACAAATTGCATAGTAAAAAAAATAACTAAAATTGAGGTTCAAATTGTTGGGTCTTGTAAGTATATGGACCGATATCTTTTTATGGTAAGAGAGTGTGTACGATAAGAGATAAGTAATACCTTCATTCAAAATACCTTAAAATAATTAAACTTGAGTTTATATATACATATATATATATATATATATATATATATACACTTTTTTTTTTTCTTACTCTCCACCAACGTAGACCTTCTTTTGTTCTCTTCTATTTCGAACACAAACCAAAATCTCAAATGCAAAGTGGTTCAATTCTTACTTGTTGAATTAAGATTTGAATCTATACCTTTAAAACCTAAAACATGTCGAGACTTTGTATCTGCCAATACCTTATTAGTTGGCATGCAATCTTTTCAAAGTGTCTTTATTCTGATTTAGATGATCCTCTAATTTGCATATAATTGCATTCTCTTTCGGCAAATAAGTGTTTACGTTTTAATTTCTTTTCTTCTTTTGTTTGGTTATACTTTAATTTTAGTTGTTACGTCGTTGTCTAGTAGTCTTCTCTTTATCTAATTTTTATTGCATTTATCAGGGAAAAAAAACTATGAATGATTGGCTTTATATCCACATCTTTTAATATAATTAAATATCAAACAATGACAAAACTCCGCCAGGTTCGATTGCTTCATGGACCTCTTCATTTTTAAACTAACAATTGACAAATCAAATAAATGAATGAAGACTAAGTTGCATGAATTTAATCTCTGTTCGATAAGATTCTATGAATATCCTTTCTGTTTCAGAATCATACATAAATCTCTTTTCAGCCAAAAATTTTTGCATAAAAAAAATGATAATAAGCTACTTTTTTTAATAAATCTTGTAAATTTTTCAGATTTTAATTAAACATCAACCTAACCTAAACCCCTCTTTTCATTTTTTTTTTTTTAAGAGCCAATGCACTACTCATGAAATATCATATTTATTGTAAACTTTGAAGCATTAAAGTTATACATAGCTTTGTCTACTTTTTCTATGAATTCGAAGTGGGCTTGGGTCTTTACAAAATCAACCACCGAGATTATAACCTTAACTTTGATGATTAAATCATCCACATCTTCTCTAGTTCTTCTTGAGTCCTTGCAAAATCAAGAGCTACTAGATGATTCTCTAACATCATTGTTAGATTTTGCATTTTTCTTAGCTTTTTTTAATTCTCCAAACACATTCTCACACTGGTAGAGATATCACACAAAGTATCTTCTTTCACAACTAACAAATACACTGAAATAGAGGCCGTTTTGTTTGTAATAACCACATTCTAAGATATTTTACCTTTACACCCAACAAATAAATAGCGGTTAAGCTCAAAAGAAAAAAAAAAACTTTGAAAGAGATAAGTCCCTTTAATAGAGACATCATTGTCAAAGACATGACAATAAGCCAACGTTGAAGGAAGAAGTGATGGAGTTATGGGGAGAAAACAACGTTGAAGGAGAAGTGATGGAGTTTACATAGTGATACCAAGTATATAACTCTCAACGAAGATAATATTACCAAGGTTTGAAACTAATTTATAAAAAATAAATTTTAAAAATTACAAGGCAGAAATTCAAAAATTACAAAGGGATAAAAGAAGAGAAGTTTCGTTGCATACAATTGTTATCTATAATTATTATTGCACAATGATTCTACTTTTAACTATTATCTAAAATCTTCCATATTTTCTCTTATAGATAAGTTATTTTTGAATCACTTTCTAATATCTTCTATTCTTTTTATAAATAGCAATTTTCTCTTAACTGAGTTTTAAAATTTTCCGTCTTTTTTAAAATAGTGTTCAGGTAACTTTACACGATAAAAATGCACTGTTATAATATATATATATATATATATAGACTCGCAAATTATTAAAAAGGTGTGTATTTTCATTAATTGCAAGAGAAGAATTGTATAAACAAAATTTCTTCCTTGGGGATTTTCAAGTAGTAATAAATAACGACAAGTTTAATTGATCCTAACGCAAACTGTGGTTGACGAATTTGATTGAAGAAGCCAGTGGTCCTGCATGCTCTGGGATTTTGCATCACCAACATCCAATCCTTCCACTGTCTCTTCTAACTTGATTACCACTAACTAATCACAATTATGGAAGCAAAAGGAGTCGCAGTTATGAACAGTACTTCCTTCTGCTTATTTGACCGATGTGACATGGTGCATAATTAGCCACGTAATATTTTATTATTCATTGAATTTGGTAAAGACACGTCAATGAATTAGTGCCATAATCGGAAATTTATCTCTGGAAAAACCCTTTCTAACTCCCTAATACTTTTAAAAAGAAAAATACTTCACAATTTAAATTCTTAAATTCAACTTTCATACTACAAAAATTATAGTAAATTAAATATTGTATATAGATTAAAAAAAAAAAAAAACCTTTGAGGGTGACCCAAGCAATTGAATTTTTTCTACTAGACATGTCACCCGCGGACTACAGAAAAGATCTGCAAATTTTCTGAATATTCTAAATAACCGCTATAGGAAGAGGAAAGATTGAGCTCCAAAAAGTTGAGTACTAGAAAGAACAGAAGAAATCAGTTGGGATCTTCCTGCGTAACTCAATAAGATATAAAATTATTTCTGCCTTCAGTTAACTTTTACGGTGTGTTAGTTTAAATATGATAGTAATAAAGATATTTGATTTTCTAACTTTTTAGATATTATTTAAATCCTTTATTATTAAATTGTATCGAATGATTTTAATAAACTAAAATTTCGAAACATGATATAAAGGAGTTTTCTAGTTTGTCTATGCTTCAAGGATGAAGGGCTGGCTTTCACATCCCCATCCTCTTATATCCCAGCTAAACATAAAATGAAAGAAAATATTTGTAAAGAAGTTAAAAGTTAAAAGACAAGCAAATGTTACAAGTTATAATACCAATTGCAAATACATAAAATTCAATGCCAATACACACTTACTAATAAAATCTCTTCTTTTTTTCTCATGTACAAATATATTTTATTAGAAACAATCATAGGTGAGACATTATCAGATAATAAATGTAAGTATTTATTTTAATAAAAATTTGATTTTCGATTTATCATGTTTCTAACAATTAACTTGTTAAATAACAATAATAAAAATATATCTCTTAATGCAAAATCATTCAATATGCAAAACATCAATAATCTCAAGAAAACAATAATAAAATTATGTTTAATCTTTAACAGAGTGTAGCTAGAATCTACTTAACTTGTATTTTGTAGTCTATTTATTGTTTGGAATGTTTGTCAATATGTTAGTCACTTTCCTTATATAACAAAGTTGATAGTTTCTTTGTACACGACAACGAGAAGATTCAAAAAATATTCAATTTCGTAGATCCTCTAATATATCATCTAATCTAAATTTCTCAATACTAAATTTAGTCGGCCAATTTCACTTTCCTTATACTGTATTTTTGTATGCACAATTGGTGCAACTAATTGAAAGTGGACAAACTGACATCTCATTTTGAGAATGTTCTTTTATCACTCTAATATTGATACTTATGTTATCACAAATAATGCAAAACAAGTCATTTAAAGTCAGGTTGACAAAATTAGCTGAAAGTTGTAGGATTATAGTATGTAACTGTAAAACTAGCTGAGAGTTATGAGATGTGAATGAAAGCTTACAACTGGGTAGCTAACTGATTAAATTAGACTTATTTAGTATAATATTATGTCAATATAAATGAATAAAATGAATTATGTTTAATCTTAATATTATGTTAATATAATATTATATATCTTTTTTAATCATTAAGTATCTAATTTTTTCAAATAACTTTATTTTAATTAACTAACTATACAGTTATAAGCTTTCAGTTAACTTTATAGTTACAAGCTACAATCTTGCAGTTTTTAACTAATTTTGTCAAACAAACTCCAAATAGCATTCTCTATTACACGCTAGAATCTACAAGGTTAATGAAAAATCAGCTTAATTTTGTCAAAATCATTCTCTATTCTCACTCAACTTTTTCAGTTTTTCAACTATGCTTTGGTCCAAAAAACAAAGTTCAACTATTTAACTTTGACTTCGCTAAACTGAAAATTTGCCAACTATTTAAATGTTTAGCTCACCTTAAATGACTCAACTTTTCAAAATTCTACCAAAATCAAGAGTTAATATTTTTGGGTTGTCAAAAATTTAGGGTTAAAAAAAACAATCACGTTACAAATTTAGGTATATCACTAGCCTTGACAAAGATACTTATTAATTGCCTACTATAAAAGAGATTACTAGTATAATTTAAAACTTTAAGTCTTACAAATAAAATAACTCAAATTTCTAATTATATTTAACTTAATTTCTTCACTTATTACATGTCATGTCAAATTATTTATATAACATTAGAAGAGAAACTAACTACAATTAATTTATTCCTCAAATAATATTAATCTTATATATGATGTAGAGGTCAACAAAAAAAAATCATCCATGCAATATATAATATAAGATTTTTTCTATAATATATAATATTATAAGATTTTGTATATTCTAAAATTGTCTAAACCAAGATTATCGATTTTTTACTAGACATGCAAAAATCAAATACTACCATCCTTACACGTCACTGGAAACATGCCATCATGTTTTGCGATAGCGGCAGCAGATTAAACTCTCTCTCTCCATTTTTCTTCTTGCAATTATTTATTTATTTATTTTTTACAAATTCCATCGAAGCCGGCATTTTTAGGTGCTCAACTCTAGTTTAAGGTCTCTCGGCACGTCGCTTTTTTCTCTCTGCCGCTTGAACAACCAGAGCAAACCCATCTCTATTGACTCGGTCCTTCAATCTTCTCCGTCCAATTTAGTCACATTCTCTGAATCTTCGATTTTCTCGGAAACCCAGATGCCATTTTCTTTCGGATTCTTCTGCTAGCCTCTTTTTCTCACCTTGGACCACTTTGAAAGTTGTTTATGATTTTCAACTGTCAGAACTCAGAGTTGAATGCAAGCTTCAAAAATTCAAACCCCATTTGTGGGTTTTCCTTTTCGACTTCTGAAACTCCTTTTATTTTAGTCTTCGTTAGGTTTGAAGCTATTAAATAGTTCACTAACTATTTACCCACCATTAAAATCCCCTGTTTTTCTCTCTTATATATTTGTCATCCAGAATCCATTTTCCTGTTAGTTGAGATTTCTGGGGTTGAGTGAATTTATAGCTTTCTTAGCTCTTGAATGAATGGCTTGTGAAATTCTCTCAGAAAATTGTGGGGTTCCCATGAGTCCCAGAATTTCATTCTCACATGATTTTTCACAATTAGATGTGATACCGGTTGAGCAACAGTCTTTCCGATCAAATTCATCTGGGTTGAATTCAAGCATGGATTTTGATTTCTGTGTTCGCGAAAGCTTTGAGCAGGAATCATCTTCTGCAGATGAGCTTTTCTCAGATGGGAGACTTCTTCCCATTGAAATGAAGAAGAAGAAGAAGAAGAATGCTCCTCTGAAGCAAAAGGATCGATCAGCACCTCAGCCCCCATTACCACCCCAACATGCTGTTCGTGAGAATGCCTTAATCAACAAAAACACGAAGAAAGAAATCACCAAAGAGAGCAAGTTGGTCAATGAGGAAACATACGACAAGCAGAGTTCAAAGTCCTTTTGGCGCTTCAGGAGAAGCAGCAGTTGTGGGAGTGGATACGGAAGGAGCTTATGCCCTTTACCCCTTCTTTCTCGAAGCAATTCAACAGGGTCTACTCCAAGTGTGAAGCGTGTGCCACTATCAAAAGAGGGTCCAAACATTAAGCAAAGCTCCCAGAAACATGGTTCCTCAAGATCTTCCAACACTTACAACACAAACAGTTATCAAAAGCCTCCATTGAAGAAGAGTCATAGATCTTATTATGGTAATGGTGTTCAAGTCAATCCTATTTTAAATGTTCCTTCTGCAAATCTATTTGGGTTTGGTTCAATCTTCTCTAACAATAGAGATAAAACCAAGAAGAAGTAATTTACCATATGGGTTTTACCGTTTTAGTTCAATTTCTCTGATCTGCAAACCGATGAAATCTATGTTTTTACTGTGTACTTTCCTGGCCTTAATTTTTACCACACGATCAAGGAAAAAAAAATTAGGTGTAGCCATAATTCTTGAAAGGTGAAGTGTTTGCATCAAGAAGACAAAGTGATTTCAAAAGATGGGAGTGAAGGTGATGGATACAAAAAAGGAGATAAAATGCAGGCACATGGTAAGGGGCACAAAATGACAGGTAACTGTTGCTTTCATGGCTGGCCCTTGCCTGTTTCTTTGTTCCTCTGCTTCTTCTTATTTGGTCAGACAATGTGTAAATACATTCATTTTGAATTTTTCTTTCCTTTTTTTTTTCTCTCATTTCTTCTGTCTTTGCTCTGTGTAAACAAGAGAGTAATACAGAGAAGTTGATTGTACAACTGTGTGTGAGAAGTGCTTGACATGTTTATTGTTTCGGTTGTTATTGTCTTTGCATGGATTGATTAATAAAAAGGCTGTCTCTTTTTTGGTAAGAATCTAATCTCTTCATTGGATCATTGGAATTTCTTAACTCCAACTCTAAATTTGATAGCAGATATGCATGATTTAATCAGTAAGTAGCTGTAATTATTGTAATGTAGAGATTTAATGGTTAAATTATTAGCTCCAGAAAGATCATTGATGTAATGAAAAAGAAGCATGGTTGTACTGTGTATGAACTTGGTCTGGGTTTGAGTCAATTTCTACCAAGTTGAGGTAGGGACTGGATGAAGTATGATTATTATTATTTTTGTTTTCTTGTTTAACCTTATATTTACCTATAGATAAATATCTAGAGAACTTGAATTAATAAGATATTGCTTTGTGGAAGTAAATTGTGCCACAAGGTAAAGTTTCTAAGTTCGAAATATTGGAATCTATTATAATCTAGTTAGACAGAATGTGACTATGATTTAGTAGATTAGGCTAAAATAGATGAGGGATCAAGAATGTCATATACTCTCTATTTCTTGTTACGAGATTTTTTTAACTGGATTATAATGTTCAAAAAAATAATTAAAAATAATTAATTTATTAATTTTTAAAAAAAATTACAATATTTTAAATTTATTCTTATTTAATATCAAACTATAATTGGTTATTATAATAGTGTATTGATTTTTTACATTAATCAAAATATAATAATTAAAAAAGAATCATATTCTAAAACTTTGATTAGGTTTGTAGTTGTTAAATTGTATACATATAAAGAAAGAAGAATGGAAGCATAATTTCTTAATTGGACATGGTCAAGAATGGTTACCATGTTTCACCTAACTTTAGAGCACCTTTCTTAACGGTCAAACAAAGCAAAAAAGAAAAAAACCAAGATGCAGGACTAACTTTAGAGAGGGAGAAAAGAAGAAAGTGTCAACAGCCAAAACTTTCTTGCCAAAAAGTATATATATATAAGATTATACATAAGAATCAAACCCACACCTTCTAAGCACTCCAACTATATATATATATATATATATATATATATATATATTTTTTTTTTTTTTTCTTTTCAGGTCCATCAACTCTTAGCCTGATTGTAACAAATACTAATAAAAAGAAAACTTCTTTTTATATTTCACATTATTACTAATTTTAAAAAAATTAAGAATTATCATAGTTTAAATTCGATAAAATTATAAAAGATTATCACGATTTAAATTAAATAAAATATACTCTCATTTGCGATAATTTATTTTGTTAAATTTAAAACATAAAAATTTTTTTTTTTAAATTAAAAACAGTGTATAGAAAAAAAAATATTTTTTCTTCGAAAGCCATTTAATTCTAATCGCACAAAAATGATTAGACCTACCATTGTCTAAAATTCCAATAGCTGGATTGTTGGTCAAACGCAAGTTTTCTGAAATGTTGTGGGCGGAATGTGTATGCTGTTGCATGATAAGTTGGTAATGAATTCCAATTGGAGGCTACTGTTTGTATCATTTGAAAGAAACGGGAGCAGCCTATTTATCTTAATCCAATTTCTTCAGGCAAATAACTCATATATATTATTAACCCATATTGAATTTTTTATTAAATTTTTTTAAAAACATCTCTTAAACTGTGTGATTTATACTTTCTTTTTAAAATTTTAAAAACATGTATTTAATCTGTTTAAGTTTTTAAAATATACATATTATTTTTAAATTTAGTTTTTATTAAATATTTAATTAAAAATAACATTTACATTGCATTCTTTTTTATTAATTTTTTTGTAACAAATAAATAGAAATAATAAGTAAAAAAAAAGAAATTAATGAGATATATGTAATATTTTATATTAATTTTTAATAAAAATTAAAATTTAAAGTTAATGTGTAAATTTTAAAAATTTAAAGGATTATTTTTTAAAATCATTTTTATTACACTTTGAATATTCTTGTAGCAAAGTGCGATACAAAGTTTAGGAGAATTTTTTTAAAAAAGTTTGCCCTTTTTTTTTGTACTTTTTGGGCCTAAATGGGCCCTGAGAAGAAGGTGGCCATTTATATGGGATTTCTTTTATTACCTTTAAAAGTTCTATTTTAATCTTCAAGCTTTTCTAAGTAGCATAACCGCCCCATTTAAAACCTTTTTCCCTTCCTCTCAACTTGAACTTTTGTAGGCTCACATATTATTGAATAATCCGTAATAATTTTTGTAATATTGTGAATTATAAACAATCTATAATTTAACAAATTTATATTTTAAACTTTTAGATAATATATAATTTGTAAGTATCATTGATATATAAATTTTGGATTATATATAATTTATAATTGTTGCATAATCTATAATGGTGTTTGTAGTATCGTGGATTATTTAAATTTATCAAATTTGTGTTTTAAACTTATAAATTATATACAATTTGTAAGTATCATTGAATATCTTAGATAAAATCTGTAATTGTTATTTACAATCCATAATACTATAAATTGGGGATGAAAGGAAGAAAAATGGATATAAAGGTTCATGAAACAATTTTATCATTTTTAATGAAAATGAAAAAAGTATAGAGCGAGAATAAAAATTATGGGGTGATAAAAGAAATCCCCCGCTTACATGGGTAAAATGCCCATTTCTTTACTCACACCTTTTTTTTTTTTTCTCATTTCACACCCGCCACCCATTTTTGTTAGGGGTGTTAAAAGATATCCTCTTCCAAAACTTATGGAACTGCCATGAATTTCAACGATGCTTTTATCTAAATTTGGCTACGAATGTCATAGTTGCACTCTCTCATGAGTTGTATATTTCAGTAACACTCTATCTCTTATCTTTTCCATCTCACATTCCCTCTAATCATGAAACCCTCATTTTTTTGTTGCACAAAATTGTGCACTCGCTGTGCACCTCCTATTAGAGTTGCCCTTAAGGGTTAAAGATTGATTGTGCTTCATCACCATAGTTATGATGGGCTTGTAGGACATAATCTTTTCCTTTAGCACCATCATTATTATATTTAGCTACATTAAAATTATTTTTCAGGTGCTTATTCTCAACAACTTTATCCTATGAATTTTTACATGTTAATTTATGGGGGTGAAGAGAATGAGTGTTGATAATGGGAGATGTTCTATGGTAGTAAAAAGCCGAAAAAGTATAAGACTAAGAAGACAAACTGTTGTTGGGACAAACCACACTGAGCTGTGCAGTAAAACGACAAAAAAGTAGTTGGTCAACTGCACTAAACATTAATCGATAATGTTGATACTAGTTAGGCCTTTTAATGCCTCATGTGACTATAGTTCCCTCCTTCACATTCATCTACTTTCCATTGCTGCATCTGAGGTAAATTGATTGTCATGGTATACCAAAGTTCATTAAATTAAATATTAAAAAGAATAAATATAAAATAAAAACTTAGTGAATTCAAAAATAACATATATTTTTAAAATTTAATTATACCTATTTTTGTTTTGTCCATACAACTAGCAAAGAAGGGGAAAATAGTTAAACACGTGACATGTCCAAGCAAAAGTCTTTTCACTTCCACACCAATTTTACTTCTTACGATTGATTCTCGTCAGCAGAGCGAGTGTATCCACGCGACCACTGGCAGCGACTAGGCTTTTATGCGTCGACATTTGAAAGTCGAAAAGTTTCACACTCTAGCAGCATAAAATAGCAGAGCGACGTAAACTCAACGTTAGCGGACAAAGTACTCTGATTCCGCACCGTGTCTAAAATTTTGTCCATATTGTCTCCCAGAGGCAGAGCCTCTAAACTTTTTAATTAAAAATTATTTACAAGTTTGTAATTAGGTTATTATTTATATTATATATTTATTAATCTATTTATAATATTTTTTTTTATAAAATGTCACGAGTAAATTACATTTTTTATAGCAATTTATTGTTAAATAATATTTAAATTGTTTTCAATACTTATAAGAGACTCTAACTAATTAGTGAGAAGCCTCTACTCACTAGTTTTTTTTCCTCATTTTTTAAGATAAATTTTTCAATAATTTTTACTTTGGCTCAACTAAAATTAATCTGATAAAGAATACTCTTGACAAATAATAACAATTAGATAATTTAAAAATGTATTCTTATATGTTTTTTTAAGGATATTTTTTATGCAGTTTCAGGCAAGTAACATGAATAAAGTCAAAAACTTCACTAAAAAAGATTTTCCTTTTCTATTTTTTAAGCTATTATTAATTATTAATTCCTGCTTTCGTGTTGACCAATGCTTCGATGCGCGTGGGTGTCCGTTTTGTCTTTTTAGCTAATCCTGCGCACACTGTCCTCTTCTACTACAAACACGCGCCTTCTTAGCAGAGACTCCACAAATACTAGCCTCTATCAAAAGCAGAGCAGGAGACAAAGCTTTGCTCTACTGATACTTGCAGATCCTCGAGCTTCAATTTTGGTTTTGCAAAACGGGTCGTTTCTAATGATTCCCAAAGTGCATTCTTCCACGCTATTTTTTTCTTTTCTGGCAGTGCTTTTCGTGCTTCTGATTTGGTAATTATCATCATCATCGTCATCATCAGCAACGTTGGCTCTGCAGCTTTCTTCGTACAGGAGCGCTTGGGTCTTTGCTCGTGTAAATGAACTGTAGAAAGAGAAAAATCGTGTCTTTGTAACTCTGTTATTTCTCTGCGCTCTGGTGGGTCCATCGTCGTTTTACAGCTCAAAGGTTGTTGCTTTTAGCTTCAGGCAGTTGTGCGTAACTCAGGGATTTGCAGGGTGTGGGGATGTCTTGTCCGCGTGACATTATTGTACCTAATTTCCATTTGCGAATTCGTAGATTAGGTTGTCGAAGTTCGGGAAATGGCTATAGGTTAGGAAAAGAAAAGATGAGCTTGAGCTAATTTGGGTGAAAGTGTGAGTTTCTTGTGTGCGACGTATATTTTTTGCATTTGGAAGAAAGGCTCGGAAATGGATTTTCGTCTATGGCTGTCAGCAATGTAGAGCTAGCCTTGTACTGTTGTGAGATTTGAGAACTTTAGAGGAGAATCCATCATCAAGCAAGTTGAGATTTTGATTTCTTCTGGGTTATTGTTTTGAGGGAGTGCAGCAGAAATGAGTGATACTACGGGGAAGACGTCTTCTTGTTTGGCAATAACTGAGAAGAAGACGCAGAGACCCAGTGGTTGCGTTGGCATTTTCTTTCAGCTCTTTGATTGGAACCGGAGACTTGCCAAGAAGAAGCTATTCTCCAAGAAGCTTCTTCCTGCAGGTTTGTCTTGTCTCCGTCTCTTTCTTCTTCTCTCTCTAGAGATGCCTCCTGGTTAGTGGGAAGTGATAATTTCTTTTTAATATCTTTGTTACTGAATGTATCAGCTCGTGCGAACCATGCTTCTAAGAAGTTCAAAGGGGAAGAAAAAATGCCTAATTCCAAGCTCCACTTGGTAAGTCTATAGTTATCAGTTCTGATTGTTTCTTTTTGTTTCGTTTTTCTTAGATGTTTAACAATTTTGCTTTCTGGGTTGTATCGGAATCATAGATCGCTAATGAAAATAGTGGAGGTTTCCCAAGTTCCAAAAAAGGTGGGAATCGTAGTGTAGATGTAGTGCAAAAGCATGATATGCGAGTTCCGAGTTTGGTAGCAAGGTTGATGGGTCTAGAGTCTCTTCCAGATGCACAGCGAGATAAGTTTAAGAAAGCTTCGCTTTCTGATCCTTGTGGTAATGTGGGGAAGGAGTCTCTGGATACCCATTGTGAGTCAGATCGGCAACAAGGTGTAAACTTCGAAATGGGGGTTGCAAAGAATGATTCAAGACCTCAAAAGCTTCAGAAAACTGGGAGTTATGACAGAAGGGCAGTGACTAGATTTGGAGCTGAGGCCTTGCAGATTAAGAGTGTTCTGTCACGAGCAAGAAAACACCATAACCATCATAACCCTCAAAAGCTTGTTTCTCCTTTGAAGAGTCCTAGAATTGCTTCTGGAAAGTACGTGTCTCGAAGCTCGAGGTTAATTGGAGCAGCTACTAAGATTTTGGAGCCTGGGCTGCAAGCCACAAGCAGAGCCAAGAGTGCCCTTACATATTCAGGTTCCATGTATCCCCCTAATGATGATATTGTGGAAGCAGGATTGGGAACTAATTCAGCAGATCTACAAAATCAATCTGGTTATGATTCCATTACAGCCAAGCCTTTGATGGGGCAAACTTCTTGCAAAAGTTGTGGTAATTTGCTTGATGTTGGCAAATGCAGGCCAAATGTTGACAGCGAGCCGGCTGTTCTGTTACCTGTTAATTCTGATGTGATCACTGCCCCTTCTATGGTTTCAGTGCAGAGGAAGGCTAGGCCAGTCATGGCCTCTCATGAAGAAGGAAGAGATGTTCTTCCGCAAAGTCAGGAACATGTCATACCTCTTATTGCTGAAGTGGGAAGAAGTAATAACCAGTGGTCTAATGAACCCACTAGAAGAACAATGCCTTTGCCTCGTGAATGTCTTGCTCCATGGAATTCATCACACCAACCTTGTAGAACCTTAGAAGATGACACTTGTTCTGTCGGCTTCAAGCACAACGCTCAAACACAAGATCAGGTGAAAGTCAGTGATAGAATTTTACCTGGATCAAGAGTAAGGAATCAGCAAGTGAAAAGAGTATCATCAGCTACAAACACTGTTAGTGGGACCAAAGACTTTGTTGCTTTGAATAGAACTCTTAGTGGTCGAACCAGGATGAGGGCACCCACCAAGTTGGATAATTCCAAGTTTGACTTAGAGAGGAAGCCTTGTACCAGACAGGATGATTCCTTGTCTCGAGTAAGGACATTGGAAAGGAAAAGGAGGACCCCGAACATGACACAAGTTGAAACTGCAGATTCTCTCTGTTCAACTACAGCAAGGCAGAGAAATATTCGTTCTGATGCACAGGGTGGTAAGAGGAAGGAACAAAATGCCTGCTCGACCACCAGTACCAATATCAAAAGTAAACGAGGTGGACAGGGAAAAATAGAGAAAATTAATGATTATAAGGTCAATGATGTAGTTTCGTTTGCATTTAATTCCCCCTTGAAGCATAAGAGTGGAATCCACACAGAAAATGTAGAGAAAAGCAATGGTAGGGAGACAAAGACATATTTTCAGAAACCTTTACCCTTGACAGGAGATGCTTTGGGTGCCTTCCTAGAACAGAAATTGAAGGAGTTGACCTCCCAAGAAGATGAGGAATTGGCTACAGGTGCTCCTCCTAAGAGAACAATTGCCATGATTCTTCAAGAGCTAATTACTGCACTAAGTGCAGAGCATCTGACCTGTCATGATGGTCAAACGGTCAATGCCAGTATTGGATTCCATGTAAGTATTCTCTTTCTGTTGTTAGATTGCAGTTTAGAGTCTTCTCTGATCACATCATGTTTGTGTGATCACTTATCAGTTATTGTTTTTATTTACTTAACGAGTTTCATTGAGTCAAAATAATATTGCCATCAAACACATATTTCGATTGCGCCACATGATATATTGCTGATAGTTTACAATAGATAGCATGATATACATCTATATGGTATCATCTCCTAGTATCAAACTTATATTTGACATGACTTGTACAATTGTTGATTATCTGTGACACAGCCACCTAATAATATGCCAAATATTGAAGTATGATGTGCTAAAAACATCAATCTTGGTCTTATAGACCACCTTGCACCTGTTTAAGTCAAAATCGTTGGTTGATTTGTTAGATCAATCGCTTATAGTCTGTCTAAAATGGGATGTGATAGCAAAGGTCAACCACTCTGGGGAAGATCTCATTAGAGGAACCATTGTTCATTGATGTTCACTTAGCATCTGGTACCACTTCTTGGTGCATGTACAAGGGAAATCAGTTTTCATTTTGTTCTTTACTGGTGAAGCAAACTACTTTCATCTTCAGTTGATAATTGCATAGGTGGTGCACTTAGACCCAACACATGGATGTGTACATGCCAATGATTAGCTTTGATAGGTGTGTGCAGTATGGTTGTATGGCTGAATTTCTGTCTATCTTTCACTCCATTTTTGTGATATGTTGTGTCATTTCTGTATCACAAATCTGTCTTGTCTTTTGTCCCAATGTAAAGCAATCTATAATTTAAGTTCCAAATTTCTGTCTTGTGGCAAGTGGCAAGGTGCATTGGCCCATAATATAACTGACCTTATCTTTTGTCTCTACTTGTCAGGATGGGGCGGAAAAAGAAAGGTTAGAGGGAGTGTCTTCCGATGATAATCATTTTAGTCCTGGATGTGTGCTGGAAGCTTCTTTTTCTTCTAGCAGTCTGGATGAAAGCTCAGGTAAAATGGGACATAGAAAATTCTCATTCTGAGTTTTCGTCTGTCTAAAGATTTGAACCATCCATTTTTTGTGTCAAGTCCAATTATTAACGATATTTCTAATGCTCAATTTTGTTTCCCCCTTTCCAGGGCAAGGATTCCATCCCGACTGTATGAATTGCTGCTATGATCAACAGCAGCAGCTGGAACCAGATGCTGAGCTTTTAGATTCTGCAACATCATATAACGAAGGGAAAAGGATAGGTGGTGAATCATTGACTTGCCTCGTTGACAATGTTTCTGGGATACTACAAAGTTTAAGTTTTTCTAGAGTAAGATTAACAAGAAGCAAGCTTAACTATGTGAAAGATGTTATCTTGGATGCTGAATTGTTGCTTGGAGATGCCACCATACGTGGCGAGGACGGAGTGCCTCATCTGTTTGTTTCTTGGTTTCTCCTTGATGAACTGGACACTCTTGCCGATAATGCTACGTGTTTGGATTTGATTGGTGTTGCGGATTTAGAGGGCTCTAAGGAGGGAAGCCTACTTAAGGGGTTTCTCTTCGATTGTGTTATAGAATATCTAGAAGCAAATTGTTGTCGATATTCTAACTGTGGATTCAGGGCATGGACAAAGCTACCTTTGTGCATGAAAGCTGATATGTTGATTCAAGAGGTTAAGAGAGAGATTAAGAAGTGGGCATGCATAACTGGTATGAACCGTGATGATATGATAGAATTGGAAATGAGCCGCTCCTTGGGGAAATGGACAGATTTTGATATTGAAGCATTTGAGGCTGGTGTTGAAATTGATGGGTTCATACTTGAAGTTTTGCTTGATGAAGTTGTTGTAGACCTGGTAGATTGGAAGCAAGACTTCAGTTGAAATTTTTGGATGGCTATGTCCACAGTTAAGGTTTATCCTTTTTTCTTTTCCTTTTTGTATAAATGGGGATGATGGTTTCTCCAATGGCGCCCCTTGGATTCTTTATATGAGTGGACATGGTGTCCCATGTTGTTGTGTGAGACACAGATGATGGGACAGGAAACTGGAGACGATTGTAGGACAGTAGATGTCTCCTTTGTTTTGTTGTATGCAATTGTCCAAAATAGTGAACCGAAGCCAGATTGATCATAAGATAAGCCTATTCCATTTCAGCATTGTAATGTTTTTTGTCCTGTCTCTTCTTTTTCTCTCCCTAAACTAGAATAAGTGATTGCATGTATGCTAAGTTTCTAAGTATAGTAAATTCTTGTTCTTTTAATTGTAGTTAATGATGTCTTAAAATACTCCTATAAAACCTTATTTAAACATAGCAGGATAAGAAATAATCTGCTAAAATACAAAATTAAAGAAAGGGATCTTTATGCAAGTCTTTGCTGTCTGCAGACATACTCCTATTTTACTTTATTTCGTTCATAGAACACACATCGTTCCAAAGCATAAACAAGCTCCTCTTAATGACAGAGGATTATCAAAACAAAATATCTCCTATATTGTGTTGTAGTGGTGATGATCAACAGATCAAACCTTAGATAAATCGTGGTACAGAATCTAATTCTAACATCCTTAACAAATCCGAATAGAAAGAATGACCAAAAACAAGGAAAAATGAAACCCAACATTCCCCAAGCGTCAAAGCAGTAAAAAACCAAGCTTTATTCAGAACTGTCTGTATCCAAAACCAGTCTTTGACCTCACTCTGCCATTCCTTCCTCCTCTGTTTTCACCATTAATGGCATTTGCAGTAGCCGAAGTCAAGCTTTTCAATTCATCAATACTAGCATAGCTCTTCCTCGCCATCAAAATCCCACCACCTCTTTTCTCCCCTGCACTCGCCGACTTGCTCCCTCTCGAATTCGACGAAACCCCATTAGATTTCGACAAAGATTTCGCCGGTGGCGTCATCTCCATCATCGTCGGCAACGTATTTAGAGGCTTCCGATTCTCTTTCCTTAAAGCTGCAGAGAAATCCGGCACCGATTGAGCAAGAACCGAGGTCGAACCTTTTCGTGCAGAAACCGAACAAGTCTGAAACTTTACCTGTTTTCTTGGTGGGGTAAGTTTGGGTTCTACTTCCACACGTTCTTCTTCTTGTTCATCCAGTTGCCTCATTCGAAGCTTTCTCTCTCGCAATTCAGCGTATGCTTGGTATCTGGGTCCTCTCTCCATGGCGAAACTTTCTGTCGTGGTGAACTTCAGAGGAAAAGGGTCAGTAGAGTAGGAATTGCAATTGAGAATGAGAGGAATGGGGTCGAGGGCATGGAAGAGAGAGTGAAGAGTGGGGTTTAGATGATGGGTTTGTT
Source organism: Bauhinia variegata (assembly GCA_022379115.2). Taxonomy (NCBI): domain Eukaryota; kingdom Viridiplantae; phylum Streptophyta; class Magnoliopsida; order Fabales; family Fabaceae; genus Bauhinia; species Bauhinia variegata. The sequence goes on along the minus strand of CM039428.1, from coordinate 16,236,226 downwards.
GCAGAGAGACGTTGATCTCTGCCATTGTTGTGTCTGTGTTTTGTTGCAGAGCTTTGAGAGATCAATAGTTGTCGTTTTGCTTATTCTTCTTCATGGGTTTTCTCTTTTCAGAGATTCAGAACATAAAGATCTGATTTTGCAACGGTCTACTAAATCTGGTGGGAGTGGCAGACAGAGAGAGAGAAAAGAAAAACCCTTTTTTCTCACCTTCACGTTGCAACGTTCCAAAAGAAAGAGGTCAAAATAAACACAAATGGAAAAAAGGGAGGGAGGGGTCCCACTAGGAGAATCTAAGAAGCCCCTGAGTAACATGACTTCATTGGATTCTATATAATTAAAAGCTGTTGCTAACGCCCAGGACCAATGTACTTGTTTTAAGATCCCCTAATGGCTTATGTTAGAATTTAGTAAAAATGGTGCATTGCTTTTGGTGGAACAAATAGGAGAGTATTAGAAAGATCCACTAAATCAGCTGAGAGACTGTAAAAACAAAGCCAAAAAGGGGGTCTTAGTTTTAAAGATTTGCCAGCCTTTACTCTAGCTCTCATTGCTAAAAGTTGTTGGAGATTAGCCAATGATTATGGCTCACTGTTCTGTTGGTTGTATAAAGGGAAATATTTCCCTAATTCTTCATTTATGCTAGCCAACCCAAAAGGAGGTGTATCTTCGGCCTAGAGGAGCCTTATGGAAGGAAAGTCAATCGAATCTGGATTTCCTGCAGTTGACTCTAGATTTTCTGCAATCGACTGCACTGTGTAGTCGACTGTTGGCCGTCCGATCTACTTGAAGCTTGAACGGCTTGCAGTTGACTGCACTGTGTTGCAGATAATCCATTTCCAAGTCAATCATAGAGAAACAAAGAATGTGGAGACCAAGCAAGAACTCAATGCTCTCTTTGAATGATGATCCTTGGTTGCCTACCTCTTATCCTTTCAAACCAAGGCCCTAGAACAACTTCTCATCCCAATGGTTTTGGATATCCCAACTCAGGTCAAATGATAAATCCCACTGGAATGAAGCTGCAATTAAGGATGCTATTCACGAGGATGATGTGGAGGCCATACTGAATATTATCATTAAAGATGAAGCGGACATGCCTGTTTGGCATGATAACAATTCGTGGTCATATCTGGTTGTGGCAGGATGTGGGGAAGCACTTAAACAGATATTACCCAACCACACTGAAGCTCCTGGTGGTCATGGAGCTATTTGGAAGGGGATTTGGTAGATCAAGGTCCTTAGCAAGCTTAGAATATTTCTACAGAAAGCACTGCACAATGCAATTCCAACCAATGTCGCTATTTTTGCTAGAACTCGTAGAGGTGATGCATGTTGCCAAGAATGCTCAAGTATAGAAGAAACTCCCCTTTATACTCTAGCTTTGTGCCCAGCAGCCAAAGAAATCTGGTCTGCTTCGAATTTTAATATGAGAGCTGATAGTCTGGGTGCTGATACCTTCCGGGACTGGTGGATTTGCTTATGGAGGAAAATTAAAACTGATTCAGAGAGGAAGGAGTTACTGTCACCAGCTCTGTTCATGATTTGGAGAATCTGGAAAAGGAGGAATGATGTAATCTTCAACAATACTAACTGGAGCTGCACAGAGGTTATTAGAAAAGCATAATCTGATAGGGATGAATTCTTAGTTTCTATATAAACCCTGTTCTTGTCTTTTTGACAAGTGTCTTGTATAGGAACAGTCTCATTTTTCTTAGTGCTCTTTTGATTCTTTTTGGAAAACCCCAACTTTCTTTTGTACAAGAGTTGCCTGATTGTTGTGGTAAGGCCACTCTCTTATTCACTTGATGATATTCAATGAATAGCTACTTTTGATACATATGTTAAGACTTAATAGTGCCAACGATAGCCACGCTTCCATTAGAAGAAGGGAAGAAAATAAACAAGTTTAATATGTGATTATCATAAACAAATATAATACTTGTATTCCACGATATGGTGGTAATTAGCTTGGCTTGTTATTGAAGTTGTTCATCAAACAATTCCTTTCGAAAAAAAAAAAAATTAATCACTTGAAAAACAAAAACTAACACAAGCTTTTGGATGTCAGCTAATCAATAGCTGTTGCTAGACATCAAGATGCCGATACCAGAAAAAAACAAAATAAATAAAGATAAGTACGAGAGGCATATATATATATATATATATATATATATATATATATCTATATATATGTAGAGAAGTGAGGTTATCTCAAATGATTAAGAGTCCCTCTCTAGTACTAAAACTAGCATTCTCGTCGTTTTGGGTTCGAACCTGATTGCTCCCCAATACTCATAAAGTGTGTCCCTGCTCTTATCTAAAATAAAAGATAAAAAAAAAAATGACACAAGAAGTAGTAGACAATGTGTGACAATAGATATTATTCCTAATGATTTTAAGTTTAAGGTGGGTTATCTGAAATATCCTCGAGAGCTGCTACAACTATTTTCCAACGTTTGCATCTAATAAAATATTGAAAACAGTACCCTTGCTCTTGCTATATATATATATATATATATACACACCTAAGTAATCATCACATTAAACTCTAACAAGACCCTAGAATCCTAGCCAACTATGGCTACCTGTGTTTCTAAATTCTCCATCTTCATTGCCTTCCTTTGGCTTCTCCATCTTTACGTCAACGGTTAATCTCTCTTTTGTCTACATTTCAAGGGAGGATAATAACTACGCACTATCATCATTCTTGGTTCAAATGTTTGTGCCTCTACAACTGTAGTTAAATATTAATGATAACTCTATGAAAATAGTTATTTTAGCTCTTTTCACTTAGAATTTGTGAGTCTTTATAGCAATTTCAGTAGTATTTCTAGTATTTTGAGTCCTTTTTGACTAGTTAGCGTAGTTAATAGATGTTTGGAATGTTTCATTGTCTTTTGAAGAGACTTGGCACTGATTGAGGGCTTTTTTGTAGCTTATTGCAGGCAAAACACATTTCTGGAAGCCTTGACACTCAACATTGGGACTCAACGCTCAGTTTTGAAAGCGAAAAGAGGGACTACTCTCGGGAAGGTTGACACGTAGCGCTAGAACCCAACACTCAGCGTCAACATGGCCCAAAAATTGAGCAGTTTTACACTCTCAAGCCAATGCTCAGCACTGGTGCCACATTGGACCGACTGACTTCTGATGAGGTTTTGGGTCTATTCTTTGATATAAAAGACTGAAACTTAATTTTAGGTATTTGGGGGTACAAAGACGAAGGGAGAAGCACTTTGCAGAAGGATTTTGCAAGATTAATTGAAGAATTCTTGATTTTCACCATAGAGAAGCTTTCTTCTTTCTTATTCTTCATTTAGAACAGCATTTACATTCAGTTTTACTATGTTTTCTGATTTGAACGTGATTTGCTAATCCTCCTGCTAGGGGAGGGATGTAATCTAAGGTTCTTTCACTTATGGATTGAATGATTCGTGCATAGTCAATTTCATTTCAATCTCTATGAGTAATTAATTCTTTTCTTACCTCTTTCTATAGATTATCTATAATTCATACATGGATATGGTTTTGTAGAAATATTTTTAGGATTAATTGTTACGATTTGTGAAAAGTTAGAGATAAGTCAGCAGAGTCTTTCTTAGGGATGTACATTGGTTCGGTTTGTTGTGATATGGACTCTAAACTGCATGAATCGACTTAGTCGGTTTATAATTTTAATTTTTGTTTTGGTTTAGAGGCGGTTTAAAACTGCAGGCCTATGAAAATTTATAATTTTTTTTTTGGTGGTTTGGGGCAGTTTTGAGTCAGTTTATGGATGGTTTGATGTAGTTTTGAGTCCACTTAGGGGCGGCTTGAAAATAAAAAATTGTGTTATATATAAATAGTTAGTTTGGTTTGAAGTGGTTTAAATTTTTTTAAAATTGAACTGAATTAATGGTTTGAGTATATTTGAAACTAATTAAACTGCTCTCTCAATTTGATTGGTTTGATGCAATTTAGGTTGGTTTGTGAATACCGTAGTTTTCATTACATCTCTATTTTAACGGAGAATCATAATCAGCCAGTTTCATCTCATTTTCTTTTCTTAATTTCTATATGTGCAGGAAAAGCAGATCAATCATGTTCAAATCCTAGTGAAACATGGAAAGTGCCTTGTTTTCGATACGATCATTGTTTTAAACAGTGCGTGGAAAAGGAGGGTGCACTAGCAGGACACTGTATTCTGCTTGAATGTTGGTGCGAATTCAGCTGTGTAAATCTTTGTGCAAAGCCTAGCGGAATCTGGAGGGGGGCTTGTTTCAAGAATGCTCATTGTTCGAAACAACGCAGAGAGAAGGAGAATGCCTTCAGAGGTCATGTAGTGGATTCCATTGTTGGTGCCAATACAACTGTATTTAACTAGTGAAACTCCTATATTTCTCCCACTTAGTTTACTCAATATTAAGCTTCAGTTCCAAAAATTGCTGTCATGTAGTTTTTGTTCTACAGATTGATCAAATTAATAAATGAGATGGATCTGTGTATTTTAATAACATATCCTCTTCTATGAATAAAATTGACACCATAACCATTAATATATTTGTTGGTATGTTTATCTAACTGCCCTCCAATGAAGGCGGCACATTCCATTTATAGCCTATTGGGTGTAGTGTTGTTGTGTATTGGGATGGGCTACATGAGGACCAATCAAAAAGTCTATGCTTAAATTCTTACAATAGAGGTTAATCTTGAGAAATAAATTGCGCGTAACCCATTTAAAAAGTAGAGATATTAGGCCTATATTTGAGGGATGGGCTGCATATAGCCCCTTTAGGCAGTGAGGAAATCAGGTCCATATCAATATTCAATGAAAATCGAAACCATTAACATATCCTTTCATGGTGTAAGCAAAATATAATTGTAGAAAAATGGCTTGACATATTTCATTCATGTATTGCGTTTAAATACAAGTGTTAGACTAAACAACTTGAAGTTAAGCTGTACTAAGATCGTCTTCAAAACTTGTGCATGGGTTCCATGTTCAAATTCAGAGCAGCCAATTGTACCAAAAAACTTTAAGTGCTTAAACCTATGAAATAAACTAGAAGATGTATTTCATAATATACGACATCTCTAATTCCCTAGCTACAAGACATAACAAATTTAGCAAATGTAGGTAGAATATGTCGAATTATGTAAATTTTTGTGTGTTCCATTATTTATTTGGTGGTGTTGAGCAATTGTTAAAACAAAATTGCCTATGAATTACTTTGGTTTATGACAGATTTGTGATTGATTTTTGGCGATTGATGGCGTTGGATGCAACAATAACCAACTATGGAATTAAACATTTTGCAAGGGTTTTCTTCCTTGGGCCACTAATGGTGACTAATTTACTTCTGGTCTCTAAAACAAACTTTTCTTGGAATGATTTAAGAGATAAAAAAAAATTGGTCTATTAGGGTTCCTTCTGCCATTTGAATTAGAACCAAACCCTTGTCATATGCATTGCAATCTATCACTTGGTGATTTTGAAATTATGAAAACCTCTCTTGATAAAACCAGCATATGCAACAGGCAGATACAAAAGAAAAGAAGAGAACAAGAAGAAGAGAACGGGAGCAGCGTTTAAGTTCAAGATCCATAGTTCAACTCCAACTCTGGATAAAACCACCAATTACACTTCACTCATATTCTATATATCTTTTACCTTCAGCCACAAGATATGCCCCCTTAGAAAATTTATCATCACCTGCATTCCCTTCCTCTTGTTCTTCAATGGTTAATCTCTCCTTACAACTCAGAAATTGTTCAAGCTTGCAAGATGGGAAGGGCCGTGTTTTCACATCGATCATTGTAAAAAACAGTGCATGAAGAAGGAGGCTGAACTGGGAGGACACTCTCATTTCTTTGAATGTTTGTGTGAATTCAGCCGTGTAAATCTTTGTGCAAAGGCTAGCGGAACATGGAGGGGTCTCATTTCAATGGTTCTCGTTGCTCTGGAAGATGCATAGAGAAGGAGAATTTATTGAGAGACATTCCCCTTATATGAATAAAATTTGTCACCATAAGCATTAATATCAACCACTCGCCATGGTTTTTGGGCCAACCACTAACCGAAAGGAGCCGTTACTGCTCTAGTCCCAAGCTGATAGGTACGTGGGTCTTTTTCACTTATATAACCTTCACAAGTCATTAATCCTACTAATGTGAAACTTCTCTCTTACTTGAGCTTGGTGTGTTCTTCTAACAGTAAACAAATAGTTAAACTAACTCTTGATAGGTCTACTTCTATGAAAATGGGGTGAGGCTACCTCTTGGAGTGGCGCTCTTAAAGTTCTCATGAAAAGGACACTAGACACAATTTCATAATAACTATGTCAGTTAAATATGATACAATGGTCTGAAATTCCATGCGTAAGATATACATACCTTTTCAAATTGAATAATTGGTTAAAGGTTTGTCTAACATATTATTTCAGATGGATGGATCCATGTCTTACTAAGTAAAGATTCAAGACTTGTCCATCTTTACCAAAAACATCAAATTTCCAAAGTAATAAAAATTTGTTTTCATTTTAAAAATGGTGGGAGATTGTAAGAAGATTTTTAAAATGAAGAGAAACATTTCTTCAGGACTCATGCATGTCCTTTAATTTAAGGGCACATATATGAAAAATCATGTAAGAAGTTATTATACATTTTTAAAGAATACACAACAAAAGCCATGAGGTTGGTTGTGTAGGTCAAAACACATAAAGGTGGTTATAATACCTTTATGAAAAGTTGTTAGTTACAGGTTGTGTTTTGTTTTATGAAAATCCTAAGTAATTAGAAGTTGTAACTCTTTATGAAATGATTAATAGCCATTAACAAAAAGTTGTATTGGTTGATAAGCTTTTTTTCCTTTGAAAGGTTGCATTTCTCTTTATTGAAGAGATATATGTGTCTCCTTTATGGAGAGTTATGACTAATAAAGAATCATGCATGCTAGAAGAATATATCTCTTCATAAAATAACACAACTTATTTTATTGAAGAGTTATGTTCACTTATAAAGTACCACTTTGTGTTTATAAATAGACAATTCCAACCAAAATTCTAATAGTTTTTAGAGATAAGTTTTGGACTTGACAAATAAATTTAAGAAGTGCTCACAAAGTCACTTATCTTTATCTTGAGTATACACAAGATAAAAAGCAAACTAAAACTTTATAAAAACTATTGTTGTCTTAGCTTGAATTTAAGAAGTACAAACTATACTTAAGAGTTTTCATTGTATCATAAAGGAGATTTACTATTAAACTTAATTTACACAAAATGTTTAGAATTGACGAGGGTTAATCGAGTTTAAAAAGAAAACGTTGTCTTATATACAACTTTTGTTTTCCTCTTCACTTCTACAATTCAAAGAGTTATTTTCACCACCAAACTTTACACCTGTTGTCTAACAGCCTAGCCCCTTCAACGACCCTATTGGGTTCATTGCATTATCTATGATTTAACAATATAATAATGGTAGCCATTCATGTTCGTAGGCAAGCAACTGTTAAAGTAGAATGTTTTTATTGGTATCTGCGGCCGGCAGTATTATTTATCAAATAATGGAACAAAACAAGGTTGCATGTACAAGAGACGAGCACGAATGATACTTTCAAAATCCTCACAGGTGAATAGATTTATTTTTCCAATGTCTATACGACTTCAACAGTATAATATGTTAATGATGATCAACAAGTATAATACTTGTATTCTATGGTGAGCTTAGCTTTCATCTGAAGTAGTTATTTCTAAGGATTAACTGCTTCCGAGTGAAACAAGGAACTTCTTTTTTTTTTTAAAAAAAAATGATAAATAAATAAACAACAGATTGGCATGAAATGTTCAAAGAAAAGAAGATATACATATACCTCTTTGTTTATATTTATATTTATTTTTTTTTACATTTTTTTAAAAAATATTTATTATTATTTTTTATAATTTTACTTTTACAAATAAGTAATATAGATTATTAAGTGTTGCCAACAAATATGCAAATGATAATTTCCAATAATTAAAAAAAAAAAAAGTTTTTGCATGTTAGCTGATAGCATTTCATAGACATAAAAAATTCCCATAATAGAAAAGAAAAGAAGTCCAATAATAAGTAAGAAAGGGGGATAAATGTATTATTGAGAGTAAATATAATTTGCATTTTTATTTTTCGGATGACTTTGGTCCTTGGAGGACTTGATCTGGTGTTGCAAAAAGTTTGTGTATTTGGTGTAGTTGTTTATGTAGTAAGATATGCAATGTTAGATGGATTGTATTATCTATACCTCAATACCATTCAATAATCTATGTCGTACTATATTAGTTATTACATAGTTATTACATTAATTGCACTTTTTTTTTTTCCACCAAATCCATATTTTTTAAGAAAAAAAAATCATAAGGTTTTATGTTTTTGTGAAGTTTGCATTGTTCATGTTTTAAGACACTTAAATAAGAAATTATTCCATTTAAGAGGAATTATTACGTTGTAGAAGAATCTCAAGAGATACCTTAAATTTATAGAGATGCCTTAAATTTTAAAATATGTGATTAATGAGCCTAAAATTTATGTAATAATATAAAAAGGAGTCTCAAAGAATTAATATACCAATTAGAATTGAGATCGATAGTTCTTCCCCCACTAGACAAAACCCTTGTAAATTGATGGATTGATGGATTGAGTGTGAATGAATATTTTTTCTTAAGTAAGTAAAAATGAGCACCTTCTTGATTAGATATTAAAAGATACTCGAGTAAAATGCATTCCTCTTTCAACATGGGAGAAAATTAATTTGTTATCTTAATTTGCTGTTTCCTCTCAACATCGGTGAAAAAAAATTATAAATAGTATTATACAAGAAGTGATTCTACTCATTTAAACCAATTAAATAAGTAAGACATAGAATAATATATTATATAGGATAATAAATTTAGTCCCTTCCAACATATATGTGGAACATCCTCAACAACTAACGGCCATTTTTTCAATGTCTAGAGTTTTATTAAATACAGTGGTAAGTGGTGTTATATGCACAATTATTTATTTTTATATTTTTTATTTTTTATTTTTTATTTATATAATCAATTATAAAATATAAAATATATAAATGAGTGTGTGCATAACATACGTGCAAATAACATTTCTATGTTAAATATTGAAAAAGGTCCTCAGCGAGCAACTCCTAGGAGGCGTAGGTGGAAGATCCTCGACAGCAGCTATGACAAATTTTCCAGCGTCTACAACTGATTAAATTAATTATTGAAAAATTCCCTTCCCTAGCTGTATATTATATTATAGAATACCATATATATATATATATATATATATATATATATATATATATTTCAATGAGGCTTACGTGGAAGATCCTGTACAGCAGCTACGACAAATTTTCCAGCGTCTATAACTGATTAAATTAATTATTGAAAAAATTCCCTTCCCTAGCTGTATATTATATATATACACACATACATATACCCAAGATAATCTTCATCACCTTAAGCACCAAATAAGAGCCTATAATCTCCTCCAGCCAACTATGGCTCCCTCTGTTTCTAAACCCTCCATGGCCGGTTTTATTGCCTTCCTTTGGCTTCTCCTTCTCCTTCCCATCGTTAATGGTTAGTCTCTCTTTCATCTCTATTTTAATGCAGGATCATAAAAAAAACCACTTTCATCTCATTTTTCTTTTCTTGGTTTCTATATGTGCAGGAAAGATAGATCCATGTGTATTTCGTAGTGAATCATGGGCAGAGACGCCTTGTCTTGTCACCAAAGATTGTAATGATAACTGCATGGCGGAGGGTGCAGTCAGCGGACACTGCCATTTCCTTAGTTGTTTGTGCCAATTTAACTGTGTAAATCTTTGTGCAAAGCTTAGTGGAACCTGGAAAGGGCCCTGTGTCAGTACTGCTCTGTGCTCTGAACAATGCAGAAAGAAGGAGAATACATTGAGAGGTGGTTGCAGTGGATCCCGTTGTTGGTGCCAATACCACTGCACTTAACTAGTGAAACTCCTACATATCTCCCCAAAATTATGCTCCAGTTCCAAAAATTGCTGTTATTTAGCTTATTGTTCTACAGATTGTACGAATTAATCAATGAAATGGATCTTTATTTTAATGACATTCCCCTTCTATGTGTAAAATTTGACACCATAAGCATTTGATATATTCAGCCAAAACTGAACCCAAAATGATTTGTTTGATACTCGTTAATTTAGTCTGTATATTGTTATATTGATGAAATATAAATATTTTAGTTAAAAATGATAAGTGTTTGGGAGAGCTTATAAAAATAACTTAGTCCATTTAAGCTTATTTTCATAAGCTTCTTGGAGAAGCTTGTGGGAGTTTATGAAAATGAACTTATATAGAGTTCTCGTGAGTGATTACTGTTATGATAGAAATATCTTTGTAATAAATTTTAAGATCAAACACTTTTAATTTTATGGTAAAAATACTTTTATAATAAGCCCTAAGATCAAAACTTATAATATTATGACAAAAATACCTTTATAATTAGCCACTAAAACTAAGTCTTTATAATCTTATGACAAAAGTATCATTATAATAAACCCTAAGATCAAATCTCAAAATCCTAAATCTCATAAGCTTAATCATAAATCCTAGACTTTTATGAGCCCTAAGTACTTATTTATGTCTTTTTTTAGTAATTTTAACTATTATAAGTGCTTGTGTAGTTATGTATCCAAACACCATATAATAATTTATAAGCCCTTTTAAAGTTTTAAAGTGACAAATAAGATTATTGAACCAAGTTTTTTAAAACTTATAACATAGGCTCTTATCGTAGAAGCTCATAATTAAGTTGTTTATCAAAATGAGGCTTAAAAGTATAAATTAGGTTTATTAACAAATAGTTAAACTATGAAATATCATGAAAAATAATTATAAGGACAACATGTGAATTTGAAATTAGAAGTTTCTCATTATTTTCTTTTTTTATCTTGTAAGAACAAAATTACACTCTACAGAAAGCCATAGCAGCCCTATCAACTACTAGTTCAAGGTTGAGCTGGCTTGAGAGATTCGAGATCTTCCTTAACATGAGTCCTTTTTGTTGGAATATCATGACAAATCCAAGTATACATCAATGAAGTTTCAAATTGGTAGGATTTAAGACCTGTGGAAAATATATAAATATAAAAGACTCATAAATTTTAGAGTTTAAATTTTTAAATAGAAATATAGTGAGCGATTCTCTTTGGCTAGTTTATATGCACACTGATTTAGATGATTGAGTCTATTCTTAAATTTTTACTTAATAATATAAACTTTTTAGTTGGATTAGTTTGTCACCGTCGCCTTGTACTTGCAAAATTATGATTATATCTATAATAAGAAATGAAAATGACTTGGTTCCTTCCATTATCTATGCTTTGGTAATGCGGATTCAACTTCCTGAATCGAGCGGCAGTCAGTCAATTTTTTGACTGTTATTATCTGCTGCAGGCAGTGTTATTTATACATAAAATAATGGAAAAAAAAACAAAAACAAGGTTGCACAAGAGACAAGCAAGAAACGTACTTGGGAAAATCCTCACAAGTGAGTACATTTATTTTTCCAATGTTCCAAGGCTATATATCCTTTCTATAGATATTGCAGCAAATATGGATACTACTATTATCTGCATTGTCTATTAACTACAATGAGAGGATTGCATAATATCCTAGAGATTTAGATTTGAACCTCTTAACCATCATGTAATTAAAAAAAAAAAAAGAAGCTTCTAGTAGCTGAAAGGAAGAAAATAAACAAATATAATATGTGATGAACATCAACAAGTGTAATACGTGTATTCCATGGGATGATGGCATGCGTAGTTTTCTTGTAACTGAATTTATTCTTTTGAATGATAATTCTATTCCAAATCAAACAAGGAACTCCCCTTTTGAATATACATATGTGTATATAGAGGTTGACATGAAAGAAAATAAAGGCACAAGCTTTTGGGTGTTAGCTGATAGTGATAGCTTTTGGCTTTTGCTAGACATCAAGATGTCCATATCAGAAAAAGAAACAAAAGTACCAAGGACAAATAGGAGCGGAGGCATATTTGTAGATGATCCTCAGTCAGCAACTTCAAGGAGGCTTGCGTGGAAGATCTTCGATAGCAACTATGACCATTTTTCCAATATATGCAGCTTATTAGGTTATTATACACAAAAAAACTTTAGTTGAAATTATATTTAATTATAATTTGTTAAAAAAATATTAGTGAGAATTTAAATTCTTGACCATGAAGTTATAGAGGTTCTAATATCATATTAAAAATTGATTTATGCCAAAAATTTAAGTTATTAAAAAAAATACAATATAAGCTTTATATTTAACACTTATAAAACAGTTCCCCTTGCCCTAGCTTTATAAATAACATATATATCTAAGCTAATCGTCCCCTTAAGCACCAAATAAGAGCCTATAACCTCTCACCAACTATGGTTACCTATGTTGTTTCTAAATCCTCCAGCTTCATTGCCTTCCTTTGTCTTCTCCTTCTTCGTTCCGACGTTAATGGTTAGTCTCTCTTTCATGTCTATTTTAATGGTGGATCATAATATTTAATCAGCAAGTTTCATCTCATTTAATTTTCTTAATTTCAGTATGTGCAGGAGAAATAGATCTATGTATAAATCCTAGCGAAACATGGAAAGGACTTTGTTTTCACACCGATCATTGTCATGCACAGTGCATGGAGAAGGAGGGTGCATTGGCAGGACACTATCATTACCTTGAATGTTATTGCGAGTTCAGCTGTGTAAATTTTGTGCAAAGCTTAGTGGATTATGGAAAGGGCTTTGTTTCAATAGTGCTCATTGCTCTCAACAATGCAGAGAGAAGGAGAATTCACTGAGAGGTGCTTGTGGTGGATTCAATTGTTGGTGCGAGTACAACTGTATTTAACTAGTGAAACCCCTATATCTTTCCCACTTAGTTTTCTAAAATTTATGTTCCAGTTCCAAAAATTGCTGTTATTTAGTTTTTGTTCTCCAGATTGTGCAAATTAATAATTAATATAATGGATCTGTATTTGACTCCATAAGAATTAATATATTCAGCCAAAACTGAAACCAAAATAATTAGACTAATACTCATTTTACAGTAATGAAATATGGAATCAGAGAAATTTGACTTGCACAGTTCAATGATAAAATTTAGTTACCAAAAGTATAAATTAAGTTTGACAACAAATTGTTGAACTATGAATTATCTTGGAAAAAGAATTAAAAGTGAATCTGGGAAATTTTTCCAACATGCGAACTTGAAGAACTCATTATTTCAAAATTTGTCTAATAATTGTTAGATTTATCTTCATGTTGTTAGATGGTAAGAGCATATCCAACCATGTAACTCTTGAGTTAGAAATGTTTGTTTTTTTAATAATTTTTATATGGGCTGCATGCTACTCCATTTTCTTTTATTTTATGCAATTTAATCAATTTTTTCTGCAAAAATAAATTCTAAAAAACAATTAGTCTGATAATCATTGATTCAGTCTGTATATTGTTACATTGACGAAATATGAAATAGAAAAATTTGACTTCAACTCTTCTATGACAATTTTGTTACCAGATGTATAAGTTATGCTTAATAACAAATAGTTAAACTAAGAGATATCTTAGAAAATAATTATGTGGACTTGAAAATTTGCTCATTATTTATTTATTTATTTTGATAAGGCTGAACTAACTCGGGAGATTCGGGATCTTCGTTAACATGGAGCCTTCTTTTGCAGCATATTTTGCTAGCTTATTTGCACACTTGTTCTACTAACTATATATCCAGTCTCTTTGGAGCAGAGCAATGACTGTCACCAGTCAAGATACCAAGATGATGAAAGGAGAAATTAGATTTAGAGATGCTAATATTTTCCTAATTCCCATTTAGCATTTACCATGATGTAACAAACAACATCAAATTCCCCATGAATATTAGTAGTATGTCCTTAGAATTTAAATTTCAACATGAATATTAATAGTATGCCCTTAAAATTTAAATTTTCACATGAATATTATTAGTATGCCCTTAGAATTAAATTTTTTTTTATTTTATTTACAGTATTCCCACCTCAAAATTTGGGCATGGAGCCCCTTCGACATATGGCTCTTTCATCTCAAAATTGGCGTACATGCTCCTAACTAACCCATCCCCATCCCCCACCTTCAAAACAATTTGGAAAACTCACTGCCAGAGTAGGGTTCGCATTTTCCTTTGGAAGTGCTTACATGCATGGCTCCATATCTGTCAAGCAAGTTCTTCATGACAGAAATATCATTCAATCTAAGGACTGTGCCATTTGTAGCCAACCCGAAACTATACTCCATTGATTGTCTAAGGGACTGCCCAATAAACTGTCCTGACAAACCTTGAGAACTCGTTATCACACTCTCTTAAAGGTGGGATACCAAACCAATTTGGGGTACCTTGGTTGACAGTATTTGCTTATGGATGCTGGACCCTATGGAAAGACATAAATGAGTATATTTTTAAAGGGTCTCAAATCTGTAGCAATGCCTCTCTCAAGAAGATACTAGTCATAGCCACTGAGTTTTACCATCTCTCTAGCTGCACCTCTAAAAAAATTGCTTTAAACTCGGGAACATTAGTTGGTCCCCACCACCATCTAATTGGATGAAATTAAACAGTGATGCATATGGGAAAACAAACCCAGGTAATATCAGTTTTGGTGGAGCACTAAGGGACGACAAAGGGTTCTGGGCCTTGGGATACTCTTGAAATATTGGAAAAACAACAGTAAACACGGGGGAAATTTGGAGGATCTAGAAAGTGATTCAATTAGCTCTACAGAGGAACATAAAAAATTCTAATCGTAGAATCCGACTCTGAGATAGCGATTAATGCCTTGTTATCTGAGAATACATATACTCATGCATGTTGTTCCATTGATGTGTGCAGGAGAGAAATGAAGAAGTTTGATCAAGTGAGCCTTTAACACATTTAGAGAGAAGGAAACCGTTTGGCAGACTGCCAGGTAGCTGTGGGTCATCACATTGGATGAAGACCTAGTTATCTTTAATAGCATACCCATAGTTACCAAATTTATCATTTTTCTCACGAATTGCGAATCAATTCACACGTAATTCATTTTGATTGACGTTCTTAATTCGCTAAAACAAGCCAATCAAAGATAAATAAAATAATGATTCATTAGTTCACATATTTCTTCAATCTATGTCAATCATATGTAGAGTTCTGCTCATATTGATACTAAGATTTTTATTTTCCTAAAATGTTATCACTAAAAAAAAATAAATAAATAAATGAAGAGAATGATAAAGGAAAGGAGTAAGAGCTACGTAAATATTATAAGATAACACGATTTAATATATTTTCAAGCATACCAATATCTTAGCGTACCAAAAATAACTACTCTCAAGTAAATTTTATTTTTAATTTTAAGTCACAAATCGCATACCCATTCTTGTCCCAGAGTACCGAAACAAATCATAAATTTGATAACTATGAGCATACCTAATGTGTATTAATCTATTATCTGGATGACATAAGGGGAATTGTATTTCCCAGACCTTCTAAGTACCTCATACAAGGTTAAACTTGCTTGTATGAACTTTTTGTTTCGGTTTGGTGAATTCCATCTTTAACCACCCCCCCCCCCCAAAAAAAAAAAAAAAAAAATTCCTGCTTCATCTCTAATGAGGCCATCCACACCTGCTCTACCTAGGTTACCTAACAAATTACCATCTGTTTATTCGTGGTTGAAGTATCCCTGCTACCTCACCAAAAACAACTCCCTGGTACTACAACAACCAAAACTTAATGTCTGCCAATTGAGAGATTTATCTCCGAGGTGTTAAACATAATAAAGTTGTTAGTTTTTATTATCATAATTATTGTCCCAGTTAAAATTGTGGTGTATCCCGTCTATCAGACACGATATAAATTGATTCTTTGACTTTTATTTAACAACTTGAATTTTTTTTTTTAATTAGTTGTTGACACCTCTCCCAAGAAATGACTTGTACTTACAAAATTCAGATTTTGACTATAACAAGAAATAAAACCATTGGCGATCACATACAACTAGATTGATTATACATTTTCTTTCTTGTGTACTTGGCTCTTGGTGTTAATGAAATAGACTTGGTTCCTTCTATTTTCTGTGAAATGGTAATACAAATTCAAGTTCATTAGGCGAGCGACAGTCAAGGTCAAATGTTTTGACTGTTATTATCTGCTGCTGGCATTGTTATTTAGACATAAAATAATGGAACAAAACAAGCTAGATTGCACAAGAGACAAGCAGAAAACATATTTGGAAAATCCTCTCAAGTAAATATATTTACTTTTCCAATGTCTATATGTATGACTTATAAAAATCCAAAGAAAGGAAGAAAATAAGAGAAGCATATGCATTGTAGTGACAACTTTTTAGAGTAAAGCATCTAGCTTTCTCGCCTTTCCGATTTCAAGCCTATCGCCTCCCCTATGACAAAGAAAAACAAAAGAAAGGAAGAAAATAAACAAGTATCCTATGTGTTGATCATCAGCAAGTATAATACTTGTATCCCATAAGATGGTAATCTGCTTAATTTGCTTGTAAGTGAATTTGTTCATTTGAAGGATAACACTTTTCCAAATCAAACAAGGAACTGCCTTTTGGGAAAATGAGTAAATAATAAACATGTTGGCATGAAATCTAGAAGTATTTAAAAAAAATAAAAAGAAAAGAAAGCTTGAACCAGAGTTAATATTTGTCATTTTCTTTCTCTTAAACTTGAATCTGAGTTAAAACTTGAGTTTATGAGCTCTATCTTTGATGGCAGACCTCACACCCTGTAAAAAGGTATTTGCTATATCACTGTTAAAAAAAAAAAAAAAAAGAACCCTCTCTGTACCTTCGAAGCTTCCTATAAAGAAAATTATGTTCGTTTGTTTCCTCACAGAGAGTAGTAAAGTAAAAAATTGTTGGGCCAGTAGTAATCAATCACGTAATTTCGCTAGGCTACTTGCTCCCTTAATATGCCATCTTGCTTCTGTATTGCATCCATTTTCTTCTTTTCTATTTACTTCGTGTATTGCACTACAAACAGCAAAAGATCAGAATCAATGGGTTGAACTTGGAGGTTTTTGTACGGGTGTATACCAATATTCTTAAAAAATTTTACCAACATATATCAAATTTAAAACTATTTATCAATATATACCATTTGTGACAAAAGTCGTATTGACGTAGTGTGACTTCTGTCTCGTATTGGCATAGTATGAGAACCCTGATACTAAGTATAAATATGTACTTTCAAACTCAATTTAGGACTTTTGCTCACAAAGAAGACAAGAAGGGGTTTTAAGAAAGGCAACGATGGAAGCTTCAACTAATTTTTTCTACTTCTCCCCCTCTTTTGTGATGATTGACTGTTACTTTGTGGTGTTTCTCTTTTCAGTTATGGACTTGTTTTTTTTTTTTTTTTTAAGGCTATGATGTATTGGATGCTTTTATTTAATTCAATTTCTTTTGTCGATTAAGTGCAATTTATCTGATCATCATAATTTTCTTTTTTTTTTGCTTGATTACCAAATAAAATATTAGTGGTTTTAATAATTCGAAAATGAAGTAATTAATCTACGTCACTCGAAAAAAGAACATCTATGTTATTGTTTAGTGGAATCCATACATTTTATTAGTATTTTTTTTTTTTATTAGTATACGTGAGACATGAACTTATTATTAGTTCTTGATCACGAATATCTTATTAGTATTATAATTATTATAAATCACATAAAGATATAATTAGATTAACAATTATAAATAAGTTAGTTTAACCTTGAGAAGGGCTATTTGCCAAATTCAAGATTATCTAGGTACCAATTGAAAGAATAAAACTGGATTAATGAAAACTGATTGTCCAATACAGACAGTAATTGAAGTTAATTAATTAGAAACTGTAAAGTCACTTGATCATGAATTTATCTTTATTTGCAATTTTTTTTTTTTTTGGTAGGATGCAATATTTACTATTTTTAATTATTGTTCTTTTTTCGTTGAATATTAGCTCACGGAAAAACATATGTAAAAAAAAAATAATCATAATTATTTTTTATGTTTAAACGAGATTAAACTCACTTCTAATATAAATATTAGAGAGAAATACTCATCAATACAACCAAAAATTCAATATCAATTACACAAATAGTATTTTAGATTATAATATTCTGATAAATAATAGCATATTTTGTACAACAACTACATAATATTGCGCATACGTCCACTTACCCTATATTTTTAATTATATATTTCACACATCAACTTTTAGAATTTTTTAACATGATTTTCCAATCTTATTAATATTATCCTTAAATTTAATTACTAAAAATTTTACGTCAATTTTGTACTTTATATTATAAGGAGATGACTAATTTTGGCATTCTTCCTTAGCATATTACCACAATACTTTTACCAAATAATGATTGAAAGACTTTCATCAAAAGAAAAATCGATTGAAAAACAATTCGAATTTTGTAACTGTGCTTTTTGTTTTCTTTCAAAAAAAAAAATGAAATAAAAAGCAATAAAGATTGAATTAAGAAAATTTACATCATTCCAATAAAAAAAAATTGAAAAGAAAAGAAAATTTACATTGACATAAAGACTTCTGAAACTAAAACATGCCTGAGTCAAAAATTTCAACTGGAATTATAGACTCAGATGCAAATCCAAACCAAAGCCTTGGTCGCTACCACCATCGCCACCGCCAAAGCTATTGATTATCGGTGTTGGCCGGGCTCCGATATCAGGTAAAGCCGTCACAGCTGACCCTCCATAACCTCCAGTGGCATAGACTCGCCTACCTGGCGCTGCAAAGGCCCCTGAATGATATGCTCCAAAAGCTGGGGAGGTACTTCCGCATAGCCATGAAGATGACTGCCGTGGTGGTGGCGGTGCTCCGGCAAAGAGGCGCGGTGGCTGTGAGAACCCTGATATGAGCGGGTTTGGCATATGTGAAGCAGCAAAGCAATGAGCAGCTTGCATTTGAGCACGCTTTAGGAGCTGTCTTTCTTTCTTATGTGCGTTTTGGTGTCCACCAAGTGCTTGTGAATTAGCAAACTCCCGGCCACAATACTGGCACTCATATTTCCGGGCTTCGCCGGAGTTCAAAGGCTCCGATTCCGGTGACCCGGATGGGGATTTATTTGAGTCTGCATCGCTGTGATCTTCAGGAACATTGTGAATGTTAATGCCAAAGAGCTTCAGAGATTGGGTGGTGGTAGGGTTAGGTTTTGCATGGTAATGATCAATATCAGCCATGAGGGAGTGAGAAAGAGAGGAATAAAAAACAGCTCAGAGGAAATTCAGATATTGGGATTTGGAAAGATGCACCAAATTTGTGATTAATGGTGTGCATGTGTGAGCTAGAAAAGGTACTTAAATATATTTCATAAAGAAGAAAAGTACATGGTTACTTGGAGGAAATCATAATCATTTATGGAAGAGAAAGAAGAAAGTGGGTAGCTATAGGCGGAGAAAGCAAATCAGATGGGTAGATAACACAGAAGAAGAAAACGAACGCAGTTATAAATAATGATTTCTAGTACTTTGTACCCATCATAGATGGAACGTGGGAGAGAGAGAGAGAGAGAGAGTGAAACTACAGTTAATATGATAATCCACATTACCTAAGTCACAATTTTTAAATTTTATGTTGTCAAATGAGCAATATTTTTCTTTGTAAAGGTGATTATTCAACTACAAGATTCCTTTCTCTTATTATGGTAAGAGCAATATTAAATCATTAGCTAGTAGTTGAATATGTCCTTGGCCTCATTGTATCTTAGGATCAAATCGTACTGTTGGCTAACGTCTTATTCTCACACTAAGTTAAACATGCTCTCTAAATACTCACTTACTTGGTATAAATCCCTTCCAAGCTTGAGTTTATATAATGGTCAGGCCTTCACACCAACGTGAGTGATCTCCTCCAAGAATCAAAGTTTCCGTCATCCAAATATTAAATCATTAACTATACATAATTGGATATATCCAACATAAAGTAAAATCCCATTTAAGTTTTTTATTA
The DNA here is from genome assembly GCA_022379115.2 of Bauhinia variegata. Classification (NCBI taxonomy): domain Eukaryota; kingdom Viridiplantae; phylum Streptophyta; class Magnoliopsida; order Fabales; family Fabaceae; genus Bauhinia; species Bauhinia variegata. Next base: position 16,216,175 of record CM039428.1, on the reverse strand, counting down.
TGAAGCTCAGCATTTGTCACACTTCTAAAATTAATAATGTAGTATATAATATAATATAAACTATATTATGGATATTATAGATCCACCAATGGAATTTAATTGAGAATCTAGAGCATATCACAAAAGAGGATTTAATATTATATGATTCATCTTTAATGTTTATTAAATTATTAGGTGATGAGTCAAGAAAATGTAGTTCAAGAGAGCCACAAGCTTCCCATAAACTAAACAGTTACTCACTGAGGATGGTTTACACAAAACAAACAAAAGGGTACGATATACCCTTATTTTGGTAATCTTAAACTTGTTAGATTAATTTTTTTTGGTTGTATCTTAGAGTATTTCTACCTCATATTAAAACTCATATTAAAAGTGAGCCTAATCTTATTTAGGAATAGAGAGTAATTATAATTACTTTCTCTCCCAACACGTATTTTTTTATAGGCTCAAACCCCTAATATTACAAACGATTCTTCAACTACTGAACTCAGTCTGCTTACTAATTGAGTTACACCTTGTTGGCGTTAGATTAATTTTCAAAACCTTGTGCTTCACCGAAGTTAGCTTGGATCACAGACAAGGGTTATTAATTTAATGATGGGACATCATTAGGTTAATGAAAAACATGTTATCTGGAGTAGGGTTAATTTTCATAATCAAACACAGAGAAAAGAGATTGCTGTACGGGTCCACCATGACATATGGTGCATGGTGGATTATCTTGAGCCTCTATGCGTGATTGACGTTGAGTTAGTCATTGATAATTAGGACAAAATCTATTAGAATCTTACTAACTTCCACCTATCTGTTGGTTCATTGTATGAAGAAAGTATCAGCTTTCCAACATGCTTAATAAGATTTGTGTGTATGTGTGCGTGTGAAATGCTTCATAAAATAAAACCAAGTATGAATCTATTTATTGAATAACATCTTTGTAAAATTATTTTTATAAATTAAAAAAAAAAAGAATAAAAGAAGGAATGGGACAAACTATTAAACAGAAGATATTATAACTCTATTTATATGCCCATTAGAAGAACATGACACCTTTGTGCTAGCGTTGGTGTAAAATGCTATTAAGGGTTAACTCAAATGGTTTGAGCTTATCTTATGTTGGTAGGTATTAACTAATTGTCATCTGCTTTCACGTTATTATTTTTTTTTTAAATCATCTAGTATCAGGTATTATGTTAAGAACTAATAAATCTATTTTAAAATTAGATAAAACTATAAAAATAACAAAACCTTTTCTATAAAATTTTAATGTATTTGTATTATTAAAATTTAAATTCAAATTTTTTAATTAAACTATAACAACTCATATTAACTAATTTATGCACTTGATAATTTCTTTTGCGAACTTGCCTATTTCCTAAATCTTTTTGTGACAAAAGGACTCTGGTGTAAAATTATTAAATTGTTGGATAACTACTTTTAGGATGAACTTCTCAAAAAATAAAAATTGCGACTTCGAAATGAAAATTTCTCTTGATGAAGATCATATTCATAAGTTTCATATTATCTGAAATTTAGTTGCGTTCTACTAGCATAACTCAAAATTAACACAAGATAAATATATTCAAATTTAAAAAAAGAAATTGGTAGGCAAGAGATCAACACGATAATAATCACTTATATTAAATCATTGAATTCAATACTAAACTGATCGTTAATCCAAATATGACAATAAATAAAAGAGTGTCTCCTCTCTCATTTCTAAACGGAATTAGTCATACATGCTATAAAAGCAACTAATCTATATCTGCAAAATAAAATAAAATATAATAGTTCATTATGTAAAGTTTAAGCCACAGTACTAATTAAATTCATATTATGTGTGCTATTCTATCTCCATTATTTGTTAACTTTTTCTTTGGTCTTGTTCCTTTTAATTTCTCTTCACCTAATTACTAACAAGAAGTCTCATTCATAAGATTACTATTGTTCCTAATCCCAGTTGGACTCAACTCACTTGACCTACACTTGGTCATAATGAAGAAAACCACAGCCATCAATTATCCTAGAAAAGCCTTTGATAATGATGTTTTCTGGTGAAAAATCTGATATAATTTGTTGGTTGCCTAACTTGTCTCTCCTGCCTGTCAATTTAGTCTGTACATAGTACACACATCTTGATGGAAGTGTCAAATTTGCAAAATTAGGACAGACCACAATGATTAATGAAACTTGTAAAAAGCTTCACATGCATATATATATATAGTCTTTTCAATCAAATCAAACATATTAAAAAATTATTAAAATTAATTTTTTAATGAGAATTATAATATTTTAAATTTATTTTTATTTAAAATGAAACTCTTAACTTAGAAAGTGTTAACAGTTATGAAGGGTAAATATAAAAAATATAAATACATCTAAAATTTTGGTCTCATGTTAAAAATCATAAAAAAAAAAAAATTAAGAATTATGTTGTAAATAGGACGAAAGAAATAATTCATACTAAGAGATCATGAGATAATGAGTAAAAGACTAGTTTATCTTTTGTTCCTAGCTATAATATTCTCACCGACTTTTCCTTACCCATGCATGGGATTGTCAACCTTATGGGCAAAGCTTAGGCCACTAGGTCCCAGATTACTTAGATATAGTTCAGTAATTTCAAGTAAAAAGAGTGTTAGGTGGGGAAAAATTGTTCAAAAGCACATGTCAATGATGGCATGTAGTATACTCATGAGAACTCATGTGAAAGGAATATAATTCTCTCACTCTATCTCTATCTCTATCTTTATGTCTCAAAGATTGAATATCATAATCATAAATCTCCTTTCTAACTTGTGATGCTTATTGGAAAATATGTTATTGGCATGAAAAACATTTCTTATGGTCATTTTTTTCCCTTAAATTGAATAATAATACGAATAGATCCTCAAGTCATTGTCCTTTTTTTCTTCTTATTATTATATCTTAACTCCTTTATAGATTGCCCAAATCGCCAAGCTTACCCTACTAGGTTATGCTTGCCGACGAAAATCTATACGATAGATTCAACTTCTTTAATGAAAGTATACTCACATGTCATACCTAATCTAAAGTTACATATAATATGACAGAGTCTTTCATTAAACAAAATTTATTATTCTCACTATATTAGTGCCTGTTATGCATCGTAAAACTTCTTCTGCCTTTGTCCTATTTTATCTCGAAACTTGACTTTATACACAAAACGTCTTTAGTTTAAAGTATATGTTATGTGAGGATTATGCTAATCTAGTATGTATATCAGTTTTAACAAGCAGTTTTTTTTTTTTTTTTTATGTGATCAACTATACCATAGTTTTAACCGAAGAATAAGTCATAAGATGGTGTTATTTTTGTTGAAAGTAAATGTAATTTGAAATCATTTGAATATTTTTAGAGTTATAAGTTTTATGTCATTTAGAGTTTGTAATTTACTATGTTTTAGGACATTTTAATAAGAAGTTATTTTTAGTTAGGATATATTACTACAGATATAAATTAAATACAAAATTTAGAATGTGAGTTATGAATTTGTATGTCTAGCTAAATAGTTAGTAAGTCTAAAAGTTTTTATGTTATAGTATAAATTAAAGTGTCAAAAAATGTATTGTGATTGAGATTGACAATTCTTCCCCAAGTATAAAAAAATAATTGTAGATTGATGTGTTGAGTGTAAAAAAAACGCATGAGCAATAGTTAAGGAAAAGCTACTTACACATTTAGATATGTACACTTCAGTGTATATCTCTTATTTTTAATTATATTGAGTAAAACTGTAAAAAAAATAAAAATAAAAGAGATATAAAAAAATATAAAAATAATAGTGCATAAGTGGATGTAGATATATTACCACTCTTATTATAATTCAAGAGATGTGAGTGATCAGTACATTTTTCTTCTTCCAACAATTCTTAGTACGTCTCTACATATACTGGACAGTCCATTATGCAAAGCCTAGATTGTGCTGTATAACTTCTAGATTGGAAGCATATATAGTTATACATAAATGTCTATAGAAAAAGGTTCATCTGGGATGTAGACAATTCTTGATTTTTCAACTAAGTTAAAATCGTGAAATAATATTAGGATGAATATAATCGGAACCAAATCAAACTACACTAAAACTAAATCAATTTGCATGCTATTTAATTTGGTTTGTATTGAAAAAATTTTAAACCATCTTTTATGATTTGATTTGTGATTTTCGAATCAAATTACATATTTAATATATATATGTGTATATTATAAATTTTTATACATATATTACTTATTTATTATAATTAAAAATATATTACTTATGCAAGTTAAGTGACTACTAATATTAAAGACAACACATAATATAATTAAAAATATGTTATGATATCAGTATGATATTTCTTTTTATTTATTTATCTTTTTGTTAGTTTATTATGGTCTATCAATAACGTGAGTATGATAGTTGTATTTTGAAGCTACCTATTGAAGGAACAAAAATTCAAGGACTAAAAGGGCTGGGTGTTTGGATGCTGGTGGGGTTTCTGCTCTTGGGGAATCCTTTTGGCACACCATATATTTTTTAACCACACACCTTACATGATACAAATAGGGTTAGGATTGTGTGGTTAGAAATTATGGGGTGTGTCAAAAGAATTCCACATATTTCAAACTTTGCCAATCCTGGGCTGTAAAATGCAACAACCCGAAATTGTAGATCTAAAATACAAATTTAAATAAATAAGAAAATATGTTAGGGGTGTCAAAAGAAACCTCCATTAAAAATACAAAGCTTGCCTAACATCATGTAAATGAATGCCCGTAAACTTTCGAGCATTACCAACTTGGAAAATGAATCAAAAGGAACAAGAAATTTACTTTGACAGGAAATTTATATTTATATCATAAAGTTGTTATTGAGTGACTCTCAATTCTAGAACAAAGAGTTTTACACCAAGATGGTGTGTGAAAAATGCATAAAATTTAAAGTAAAAATAAAAAATTTTGAAAGATAAAATTTTACATAATGTATGTAAAGTAGTATAACAGATGATATTTTAATTCAAGTTAATTTTTTTTTTTAGATAGGAAATTCAAGTTTTAAATTTCGAACCTTTAGATTATATTTTAAGTATATTTTAATTTTAACAATGTTACATGTAAATTTTTTAGAGTGAAAAAATAGAAACATATTAAAAATAAATAAATAATGAGATACATGATATATTTTAGTAAAACCTTGTATGGAATGATATTGATGCTGATTGATATAATCATAAAGATAAAATATTCTTTAATATTTATTTAATTTTTATTAACTGAGTAAATAGTGTGAGATATTTTACTGTTTAATTGGCGGTAGTTTCAGACCAGTACACGTCAGTTAACGAGAAGTGTCACCCGCCAGCAGAAGCTGCAGAACCCACTGTAGCCCACGTGCAATTGCGTCATCTCCAACGCAAACTAAAATCTAATCCAAAACATCTTACGTAATAATCTTCCCAAAGAAAATTCTTTTTTTAATTTTCTTTCAAGAAATAAAACGATGAAAAAAGAGAAATTCGAGAAAAAGAAGCTTCCTAGATATAAAAATTCTCTATTGAAAATAAATAATTAAACTCTGCACCAACGAACACTATGTTGTTGGTCTCATTCAGTAGCGGTCCTTTCGAAGTTGCCACTGTCTCTTCGCCCTGAAATTGCCACCAACAAATCCAGTATAGAAGAAGAGCTCACCCTCAGAAAACTAGAAGAAATTAAGAATCTTCTGTCATTTCAGTGAGAATCCTGAGCTCATCGCTTTCTGGTTTCTTCTGTTACTCGTAAATTATTAACCTTTATACGGTAATTACTCTAACATAGCATTTTCTGTCACGGTTAATTTTATTTGATCATCGGATTATAGCACAGCATTGTCCTAAATCTTAATTTCATTCTACGGTTACTGCTTTTGCATTAATTTCTTGCTATAATTCTCCCTGGGTCTCTCTCATCTAGTCTCTGTTACTACAGTCTTTGAAATTATTATTTTTTTACCTTTTTAATTTTTTAAAAAAAAAATTTTGGGTAAAAATTAAGTCTTTGACTTTCTTGGTATTGGAATTTTCCATCAGAAAATATGCAGACGTCAAGTTTTGGCATTACGGGGAGCATCCTTTGCTCTGGGGTTCAAAACCGAAGGGGGGTCTTGCGGGGTTTCGCCGAGTCAGGAACTGCGAGTGCTGTGAGACCCAGAGGCGTCTGCATGTCCAATAGGACCAACTGCTTTGGTCTGAGGCTTGGTTCGATTCCTATGGAAACCGAGCTAACCAGTTCAAGAGTGGGCATTGGTGGCATTTTTGGTTCCTCGGCTAAGCCCAGATCAATCAAGGCTCAGGCTTCTGGTTTGTGTGCTTCTGCTTTCTAAATGTTTATTTATTTCCTGAAAATTTCCTCCTTTTTTTCTGAAATTTGCGATTATAATCATTAGAGAGGTAAATCTCTCTTTATTCATATGTATTGATCATGTTTTTTGTTTGCTTGATGGCCTCTGCAAGGTTGCTTATCATATGCATTTGTGTTTTAATCTGTGTGCATGTTGACTCAGATGGTAAAATTTGATTGGAAATTTGGCATATTAGGAATTTCCTTAGTGGGTATATCTCTTTGCTTTATAATTTTTTTTTTTAAGGAAAGTGCATATAATATTTACTGAAGTAGTGACACTGTAATCATGGTTGAATATCATGTTTATATATGAATTGAAACTGTCATCATGGTAGAAATTTGCCAAAAATACTTCTTTTCAGGAACTTTCGGTAGCCTCTATGGTATTCTAAGTATTATTCCATTACAATTGTATTGTCTTCCTTAATGGATCTTAATATCATCACTGTGATCTGTATTCCATAAGTTTGATCTTGCCATTCATAATGCTGGTTGTGCAATTGCGGATACATTGATTTGGGTGTTGGTAATTTCCTGTACAGCTCTGTATCTGGAGAGTCTCTGAGCTTTAGCAAGTTTCTGTTATGTGTATTTATGTTCTCTTACAATCTGCAATTGAAATTGAGTTGCAGATGGAGATGTTGAGAATCTCATCCCCTCGAAACCTCAAGGAAAATCTTCTGGAAATGTTTTACCATACGTCGGCGTTGCTTGCCTTGGAGCTATTTTGTTTGGTTACCATCTTGGGTATGGATATTCTCTACATTTTAGAACTCAAGCTTTCGACTTGTAGTGCAACAAAACATTTTGTTTATCTTGTTCTGTAAGAAATATGAATAACCAGAGGCCCTCCTATGTGTTAAGTTATAGGCTGTTAGACATGTATTGGAGTTTTCTGATGAATTATCTTTGTTACAATTTCAACAAATGGCACCTTATATGCGGGAAAGCTCTCACTATGATCTGTTTGGTGTAGAGTGGTAAATGGTGCTCTTGAGTACCTTGCAAAGGATCTTGGAATCACTGAAAATACTGTAATACAAGGTACATGCCTTTTTCTTTGATTTTTCATATTTTATTACTTTAGGTATAAAGTGATTTTAAAATTTTGATTGATTTTATAGGCAAATAAAATTTTGGATGCATTAGAAATATTCTTTTCTCTTCTTTCACTCCTAATATTTATATTTTTCATTTGCTTCAGGAAAATTTCCTGCATACATTTAATCTCCAAAGAACACTTTTGTGTTGTCTCTCACCTTTATATCCATTTTTATATCACTGCAACAGTACCCTTTTAGTAGGAAGCTTAAACAAAATTGTTCACTGTGTTTTGCATTCTTGTAAAATTTGTGTAATTTGTTATGTCTTACTTCTGGTTCTCAAATCCAGTTCCTTTCGAATAAGCTCGATCAATTGTTCTTCCGTGATTTTCATGAGTGTAAAATCTTTGAATAGGATGGATTGTCAGCACACTACTTGCTGGTGCCACGGTTGGTTCATTTACTGGTGGAGCATTGGCTGACAAATTTGGCAGGACTAGGACTTTTCAGTTAGATGCAATTCCACTAACTGTTGGAGCATTTCTTTGGTATGTCAATTGTGCTTGAGTACAAGGTTTAGTCTTTTATATATTTATGATTATAAAAAGTAAAAACTCATGCTTTAAACTGTGATGTGTTTATAGTGCTACGGCCCAGAGTGTTCAGACAATGATCATTGGCCGCTTGCTTGCTGGTATAGGAATTGGTGTTACATCCGCTATTGTGCCACTATACATCTCTGAGGTAGTGCCTTTAAATTGTTTGAACTTTTATGCCCGTATTTACTCTTCTATACTGACCATCTGGTGACTCCTTTGAAATGGGCAGATTTCACCAACCGAAATTCGTGGTGCACTTGGATCTGTTAATCAACTTTTTATATGTATTGGGATTCTTGTAGCACTAGTGGCTGGGTTGCCTCTGGCAGCAAATCCTTTATGGTATTCAATTTGCTTCTTCTATTACTATTATTCAAAAGACGGTGACAATATATGTTGTTTCCTGAATGATAGATAAATGCTTTCCCAAAGCTGCTAGAAGAAAACTCTGCAAAGAATTTGCGGAATGAATCTATCAATCTTTAGAGCATGTCTCAAAATGAAGTGATCTTAAACTTCTTATTGTAAAATGGAAATCAATCATTTTCTAATTGTTAATCATCTAATAATTATTTTTTTGAATGAAGAAAATAATCTTCCCATCATTATTGACAATCCTGAAATAAATATTAGCAGAATTAGGGCATTGTCAACTTATATCTAACATAAAATGTAGTTCTGAATCTAGAATTTAGATTTTCAAGAAGAACTAGCACATGATATTTAAAAAGTTATATTTTTTCTTACATTTCTTTGGTCTATATTTGAGGTTGATGGCTTCTGGATTGTCTTAGACACTTGACGCTTTGGAAATGTATGTTTACTTAAGTTTTATTCTTCCATGTTCAAAATTCTTCCTTTAATTTTACCAGGTGGAGGACAATGTTTGGAATTGCAATGGTTCCATCTGTTCTGTTGGCACTAGGAATGGCAATTTCTCCAGAGAGTCCAAGATGGCTGTTTCAGGTGTTCTTGCATTCTGTGGTGTCTTTTGTTATTGATAAGTGGAGAAATCTGTTCACTGAAAAACTTGCCACTTCAACACCAATCGGTTAAATTTTTGTCAAAATTCCTTTTACAAATACGCATAACTTCACTGTTGATTTCTTTTCGGTCTTTGATTGGACTGAATTTGTCTCGTCACGGTCACTATTGTGTGAGCTTTTAACCCAATAGGACATTGTATAAAACCTATATGCAATCTTTAATGTATTTCCAATCAGAATTCTATGCAATAACTTTCTTAGAGCTTTAATGCTTTTGCCAAAATTTCTGAAAACAAAATTACATTTATTATTTACAGCAAGGAAAAATCTCTGAGGCTGAAAAGTCCATTAAAACTTTGTATGGAAAAGAAAGAGTTGGTGTGGTTATGAATGACTTAAGAACTTCAAGTCAAGGTTCATCTGAACCTGAAGCAGGGTGGTTTGATCTTTTTAGCAGCCGATATTGGAAAGGTATTTGTCAATGGTTTAGTATCATCGATCAACTATCTTCTTCGTTTACCTAAGTTAATGAATGCTTCTGAAGCACTTGTGAAATATATTGTATTGCAGTTGTCAGTGTTGGGGCAGCACTCTTCTTGTTTCAGCAGATGGCCGGAATAAATGCCGTGGTATATTATTCGACTTCTGTTTTCCGCAGTGCTGGAATCACTTCTGATGTTGCAGCAAGTGCCCTTGTCGGTGCAGCTAATGTCTTTGGTTAGTATTATTGAATCTAAAAACTGTTTATCTGTCATTACGCATACAGGTGATCTTTTCGGTGACTGAATTGTTCGATTCCATTGCAGGCACAGCTGTTGCCTCCTCGTTGATGGACAAACAAGGAAGGAAAAGTCTTCTCATGACGAGCTTTAGTGGAATGGTAGTAGTTATTTCCAGCATACTTAATCTATTTAATCAATTCTATGTAAAACTTATGTACAAATTCAATTTAAAGTACTCAAAATTACATAATATCCTGCTCACTTTCAAAACTGCTGGCTAGATGCCTTGGTAGTTTACTTATGCTTGTTCTGATAATCTTCAGAGGTTGACAGCTACCTGATTTTGATATTGTTGAATAAAGTTCCTGTTTTCCATATGTCTAACACTGTTAGTTTTTTACGGTCTTATAACCAACAACTTCTGTTGTCCCAGGCCGCTTCAATGTTACTTCTTTCTCTGTCTTTCACTTGGAAGGTCCTGGCGCCATATTCTGGCACCCTTGCTGTCCTTGGGACTGTTCTGTAAGTTATTTATTTTGTGAAATAGCACTTTTTTTGCCCCAATTGCGGAAACGCTTTAAACTGCAACTTCTAGTTACTTTTTTGCATTTTCTATCAATTTCTGTTGACTCACTGATCTATGAATTATAAACAGTTATGTCTTGTCCTTCTCTCTTGGTGCTGGTCCTGTGCCTGCGCTGCTTCTGCCGGAGATATTTGCTTCAAGAATCAGAGCAAAAGCTGTTTCTTTGTCATTAGGCATGCATTGGGTGAGTGACTTCACTTTGAGATCTCATATTACCTGCAACTTATCTTAGTTTACAATAGTTCTGGGAGAGCTAAAATAATTTATAATCACTTCCAAGTAGTAATAGCCCAAAAAAAGAAACCATACACACATAGAAGCATCTGTAGTAGCTCAAGTACTTGCTTTTTTCATAAGCATGTGGGATGCTTTTTAAAAAAATGGAAGCAAGTCATTATTCATGAAAAATAAAAATAAAAACACCTTAAGAAACCAATTATAAAAAAAAGCTGCTTTTGGTTTTGGCTTCTGCTTATGTACTTCAAAAGCACTTTGTATAAATCTCACTAAGAGCCTATGTCAACCTGCTTATGCTTTTAATTTGAAAAGGAAGCACTTTTGTTTGAATTGGCTTTTTGTAAAAGAAGAAGCACCTCCAAAAATCAAAATTCTGCTTTTTCTAGAAGCAAGTAGGGGATGCTTCCCCTTTTAACTTTTACTTCTACATCTCTTTTTGGCTTTTCTTTTTTTAAAAGTCAATCCAAATGGGCTCTAAACAATGCTTCCTATCTACATCCCTGCTATGTGAAATCAGGATGGGAATTATATGTATACATATATTTTCAATACGCTGCATCTGTTTTTATTGATGAACTAATATATACTTAACAATGAAACTGATTTGTGTTTTATGTTATCAGATCTCTAACTTTGTAATCGGCCTCTACTTCCTGAGTGTTGTAAACAAGTTCGGTATCAGCTCTGTATACCTAGGTTTTGCTGGCGTCTGTCTCCTCGCTGTCTTGTACATAGCCGGTAATGTTGTCGAAACAAAGGGTAGATCATTGGAAGAAATAGAGCGAGCTCTTAGCCCTGCAGTATAAATGCTCGTGGTCACAATCTAGATGCTGCTCAAGGACTTCCTACCGAGAGGCTGGCTAACTTGTTTATTTGTTGCTGTTAGGCGCAAATATTGGAACAATATCATTGTGAACTTTGGTAAAGCTTCTGTTTTTGGCTCCCATATTTTACAGTTTTTTGTCAACTTCTTATATTGGCAGATCGAATAACTAGGATGTCCTACCCTAAATTTGAGAATTGTATCAATGTTCTCTTTGTTTATATCAAGCTTCCTTTTAGCATAGTAAAAGCATCATAATATGATATTTGGAACAATATAAGCTTTACAACTTAGATTAGATTATCAAAAAACAGTGTTAATAGAAGTTGCACCACTTCAATGATCCTTGTCTCAAAAAAAATCAATAAAATTTTCGAGTATGCGCATGTCATACTCAATGTTTTGAATATACATAGAATTGAACTCTACTTAAAAAACATAACAATAGTCATTGTCCAGTCCAAGAGTAAGCATGCTTGATTAGTATTCCCTCTAGTACAACATGTGCAGCGCAACATTTGCAATGCCTCCAGCTTTGTCCTCCAAAAAGCCATTTTCAGAGAGAGAAGACTTCTGAGACAAGTGATGGATTCCTCGTCCCAATTCCTACATGTTGGATTTCCTTTCCCACCTCTCCTTGGTGTCAAGCCTGCCAATGTAAAGACAGATCAATTAAAATTGTAAAGCAGTCACAAGAAACATTTGGGAAGCCTCATGGGTCTCAAGAGAGAACACTTAAACATAAAATATTCTACAATGATGATGCATGCTGCTAATATGTACTTCTGATTCTAAGTAAATAAGCAAAGAAACTGTTGCTAACTAGGGACTTTTAATTGAGATTAAGTTATACCCCCAATACAACTTCTGGCGCTTGTTTGATGCTAAATGCACAGATGAATCATCTAGCACTAAGCAAGATTTGTTTCTGCTATCAAAGCCTTCTTGATTTGAGAGACTCAAATCTTTGTGGTCAACACTTTTATTTTCAGCTCCAGAGTCCTCGACTTTGAGATTATTGTGCTGGGATTTGTTGGTCTCATCTGCAAAGACACAAAATCAAGACACACAATGGAGACCTCTTTTTTGTGGTAGAATAACAATAAAACCAACTATTAAAAAAACACACACAAAAGAACCTTTACGTTTCGTTTTAGCCTTCGATTTTGACTTTACTTGTAAGCGCCTTTTGTGCAGTTCCTATCACATTCAAATTTCAAAACAAAATCACTGGAGGAAGAGAAACATGAACGTATATCAGGATAGGATAGATTCAAATTTGACAAGTAAAGCTACAAATAATAACATGAAAGATAAAGATGTCCGAACATAACAAGTTGAGTTGTCCGACTGTTATACCAAGATCTTTGAAAAGGTTAATCTCCTGGTACAATATTATCCACATATGCGCTCAGACATACTAAATCTCGTCACCAACCCATCACGGACTTATACTTGGGATACCAAAAATAAAATGAAAAAACAGTTTCACACTCCCAGTGACCCTGTAAGATCAAGTGCTTCATTTTGTTTGCACCATGGCTATTAAAGTAAGAAGCCTATTCAAATATGCCTGCTCAAAGAAACTCCACAGGTATGGCAATCTTCCTAATTATTTGATGGCAGATGCAACTTAGGATTTAACTGACATTGATCATACATATAATGGTTTTTGCCCTTCCCCTCATTGCAAGTGCTTATAGTTTATGTTCTGCCCTGTAGTAGCACTAGATCATGGTGTGAAAGGGACAAATACTAACCAGGAGAAATTGAAGAATATGAACTGAATTAGTTTGTTTAGCTGTTTTATTTTGATATTGACGTGCATTTGTATCTGTTAAAAGATTAGCATTTCACTAGTTGTATAGATAGGTGTAAGATAAGCAAAATGAACAGAATTTTACTTTCAGTAAAAATGTTCATTTCTTCTTTCTTTCTGGGCCGTTGCAGAATAATGGTTTATTGCTCTGAGGTTTTCGCCCACACTAATTATCCACGTATAAATTCCTAAAACTATGAGGAGAAAGTTCAGTAGCCCTAAGAGATGCTTTCAATAAGATCATAGAACTTGACACCCCAGACTAAAATTATTGACATAACAGATGATACTGAACTTTGTCAATAATACCTTATATAAGACTTCTAAATAGTAGATGATACTGTTAACTCTAACTAGCTCCACCAATTATATGATCAGTAGAGCGTGCTCCCAGTCAAAGAGACTGGCCTCTTTACTTTCCCTTCCCTACTTCGATTGATTGCAAAAGTGCCCAATTAAAAAAGAACGATATTAGGTTCCATGCTCATAAAACCTTATCCATTGCAACCTTATTGAAGCGCCCGAAGTTTCGTTTTTTCAAATACTGGAAACTTTCAAACACCGATTATTCTGATACCCATATCTCCAAACATAGAAAAGAAAAACGGGTTTCCATATTTCACAGAATCATTCACGAAAAGCTGAAAATAATGGAATTATCAGCGAAATAGAAGATGGAGATTTATGAAGGATGGTAAAAAGTACCCGGACTTTGGCGAGCTGCTCCTTTGTGACTCCTTTGGTGTTGAAATTGGGCTGCAGACATGGTGTTGAGGCAATTGCTGCTTCCCTTCTCCGGTCCTCTTCTTTCTTTTCCATGGTTCGGTTTCGATCTTCGTTCCATGAACTTCATTATTGCATAACAAAATCTGTTAAGCGGCGTCGTTTTGAGACTAATACACCTTTTCATTAACAAATTTATAAAGTATATAATATAATATAATTATATAAGAGTTAAATATTGAGACAAAATCAATTGTCTCAAAATTATTTTAATTAATCTTAAAATTATAAAATAATATTTTAATACCAATCAATATATATTGAAAAAGTATGAAATAGTTAATTTTATCTCTTAAATAATATTTTGATTTTGAAACTACAACTAATTTTTGTTGTTGACGCCTCAAGTTTATCAATCTAAATATGTATTGTATCATGTTAGCTAAAACTAGTTGGCATTTAATTGTAATTGCATGCTGTTTAGGAAATTTGTCCTACTTCCAATTGAAGTGAAGATACTTAGTGATAAAGATGCAATAAATTTAAATTTATAGGATTTTAAGTTCTGAGAAAGTTTATATTTTCTTTAAATCTGAGTATTTTCATAGAGGATTTTAAAAAGTTAAAAGATTCATTTTCATACTATCACAAAGAATAAGTGTTATTATTTACTATTTCTCATCTTATAAAAAGACTAGTCTTATATTTAAAGAGTGTGCTTAATTACAGAAAACAAATAAATAAATAAAATATTACAATAAAAAGTTTAAAATTCTCTCATCTTCCAAAATAATGATCGGTGGGTGAACGCTTTGGAATAGCATTTCAGCCCTATTTTTTCTTTGTTGTCTTTACATACAAGTATTTTTGTATCCTTTTGAGCCCCAACCTAATCTATCCTACTCAAAGTCTAATCTATGCTCAGAGACATGGAGCAATAAACTATAAATTTCTCAAGTTTTAAACTCACCCCTTTTCCCTTCTATCTTGTTAGAGATGCTTGGGAAGTTTCCATATATATAATTTACTTGTCATTCAAGCCGTTATGAACCATTTTACTAGCTTTTGAACCCAACAAGTTACTACTAAATAGTCAAAAAGGTACGTTGAACCTTCCCAGAAAAGGTAATAATAAGATGAATTCAAGAGCTCAATTGTTAAATGGTCAATTGACTCACTCATAATTTTTTGGCTTTGGTGTACTAGAAGTTATCCTTATCCTCTCTCACAATCCAATATCTCCCATTGTCTCAATACAGTCATTAAACATATGTTGGACCTTTCAATAAAATATTCAATGCTCAATCGTCATACACAATATATTTGAACAAGTTTTTAGAATATTTGAAGCTAATGTGATGCTTGATTATTGGGAATTACATAAAAACAAAGGGGAAAGAATAGGAACCACACATCTAACAACATATTTTAGTTCTTTTAACTACGATTCTAGATTAAAAATCAGCAATATTATTACTATTTTGGTAATAAAAAGTTTAGGTATATTAAATCTTCAAACTCACCTAAACTTGCTTGAAGGCGGAAAGAGTACTTACATAAATATTTATAAATTTTTACTAATAAAATTATCATATTAATAACAGGACTCCAACTTATATTTTTTGAAATATAAATTTTATTTTTGTCAATTTAACCAACATTTATTAGCTTACGAGTAACATTATTATTTTTTAATAAAATTTTTTACATGAATTGTATCCAACAACAAAATTTTCACATAAAAAATGAAACTTAAACACAATATAAACTCTATTTTTACTAACTGAACCAACTTTTATTAGGATATTAGCAACATTATCTTTACCGGAATAAACTTTCACATGAACTATTACACCAGCCTGCTACCTTGAAAAAATACCATGATTCAAAACGGAAAACTAGAGGCATGCAAGTTGCTGGTGGAAGCTTACACATTCAGTTACTTGTGCAATATATATTTTTAAAATATATAGTTGAAGCTTATATATTCATTTACTAACCTAGATATTAGGGAATTTTCCATCAGGGTTTAGTTGTTAGTGACCTAAATACACCTTTAATTCAAGGGCTATCACATGGTTCATCGTTGACATCAATTAATTTTCCCTTGTTTGACCTAACTATACCTTCATTTCCAAGGAATGCTACCACAGAATGAGAAAATTGTGAAGCTTTTAATTTGATATAATATACTATAAGCTATTCAACATTAGGGTGAATGCGTGAGACAGTTAAATTCTGAAATTAAAAATTAATTTAAGAATAGCATAAGATTAAATATCGAATTAAATAACTCTTTCTTTACAATTATAACCGTAATTAGAGGAGCTACCACATGGCAAACTTGTCATGGACTCAGTTTTCTTAAGAACTTAAATTCACGCAATACTTCACTGGCCCTTCTTGCCCTTGTGAATCAATAATGGAACCCAGCAAGGAAAAAATAACGTGAATAAACACAAGTTTGAGTACATTGAGTATATTGATCAGTTACCCAGATTCTTGGTAGTGTAGTGTTATGGAATGAATTAATGTCATCTATGTTTTACAATAGAAGCTTTTACGTGATTGGTTTCTTCTTCTCTTTGGCAAAACGATAAAAAAGTTATTTCGAGATTAAATATATTGTATCGTATAATGTCTTATATATTATCTCACATAATAAATTGAACCAAAAAATATTAAAAAAATATGACAATTGATATTAAATTTTTAACCTATCTTAGGGAGTAAAACATGAAATAGGATAAGAAAATAATAAAGCAGATTTTAATCATGTTATTCCAGCTCCAAGGCAGAGCACAGTGCAATTAGTAAATGATGGCTAATGATGAAAGATCACTCTAATAGAATTGGTTTAACCGACCAAAAACAAATATACTTCATTTATGAGGCGCTAATTCAAATCTCACTTCTGTAAGCATTTTGTTTGATGAGTAAATGGTAAATACTATTATAAACTCTAACTAAAATCTGTAACATTTTCTTGTTTTAGAATAGAGAAGTTTTCTCTTGCGTCAAACTTTAATTCTAACAAAAGAAATAAAGAATCACCAACTGATTCAAACTAAAAATCTTTTGTTCAATTCAACTCCAATCTAACAATTGTTGAGTCAATCCATGCTTGGAGAGATTTTTTAATTACGTGAAGAATGTGAATGCGTTAGCGTTACGTCTCTCTCCATATATATATATATATATATATATGCTAGCAAAAGAAAATGTTTGAAGTGATACTTTTACTTCAATTAAGGTTCAAGAAGTTCAAAGGAAAAACTAGACAAAGTCTAACACTTCAATTCAAAGTGTTAGAACTGGCTTTTTTTTTTTTTCACAATTTAAATTAGGAATCTCCATCAGCTCTCTCTACCATTTGGTTTTGCAGTAAACTATTGGTTAGTATGATGGAGAATAAATCATCTCAATGGACTCCCAAGCCATTCATTGCTCAATCACGTGTGAACTTAAACCGTTTCTATCATTTGGTGTTCCTGCTAGTTGGTATCTCACTAGGAATAGTAGCAACTTTATACTTCAGAGCTTTCTCTTTCAACTTTGAGGCATTTCTCTATCCTGCAACTGAATCTATGTCATTGACATCAAAACCACCATCTCTGCTGCCATCACTGCCGCCGTCCCTGCCACCATCGCCACCACCATCTCTGCTGCCGTCACAGTCCCCTTTACTGCCGCCGTTTGAGCCACCACCATTTCTGCCGCCATTGCAGCCACGATCTCTGCCTCCATCACAATCCCCACCTCTGCCACCATCAGAATCCCCGTCTCTGCCGCCTTCTCCACCACCGTTGCTGCCACCACAACCACCATTAGTAGTATCATCTTCTGAGAATTTAACGTCTAACTCTACCCGCACTACGTTCATGATATCCCTCATGCACAATATGACCGACGAGGAGTTGTTACTGAAAGCATCTAGGGTTCCACCAGTTCAAGATGTCACTAACATGAGTCATCCTAAAGTTGCTTTCATGTTCTTGGCAAGAGGAGAATTGCCATTAGGACCCTTGTGGGAGAAGTTTTTCAAAGGACGTGAAGGCTTTTACTCTATCTATTTGCATCAAGATCCTTCTTTCAATGAAACGGTGCCTGAAGATTCTGTATTTTATGGGAAAAAAATCCCTAGCCAGGTTTGCTACTTTATCTTAGATTCTTATAAACCAGTTTGAGTAAAATATTTAGAGTAATTAGATAAGAGTAAAACTTATTTTGATTTCTTGCTATTCAAAATTTCTATTAATTTTTTTAATTATTGAAAAATTAAAAATAAAATTTATAACTGAGCTAGCCTGATAGCCCAATGACTCAAAATAAGTTTGGTTGAACCTGTCCGATGACTTATCGACCTTAAGAAATTATCAAGGCCGGGCGCCATTTTGATAGTTTGAAAAAATGGGGCTGATCTAAATATTTTTCCCAAGTCAAGCCGGGAAGGGCTTATGGCACTCCTTGTCTGCATATTGTAAAGAGTTATGTTACATGTATATACTTGTTTGTGTACATAAATTATATTTTATTTTTTTATCTTTTTTATTTTTTCCTTTATAATTTTACACATTTCAGTGGATATATAAAGGATGTATCCTAATGAATATAGGAATAACATTTTCCTATTCTAAATAGAACACAAGCCACCACCTCAGGCAGTAGACCTAAACATCATTGTCTTTACCATGAAGCAAATAACCATGCATCAAGCTCATAAATCTTTCTCTTTATTGCAGCCAGTTTTGTGGGGCACTTCTTCTATGATAGATGCTGAAAGAAGGCTTCTAGCAAATGCACTCTTAGACCCATGCAACCAACGTTTTGTTCTCCTCTCCGAGTCATGCATCCCAGTATTCAACTTCACAACCATATACAACTACCTCATAAACTCAAACCTGAGCTTCACCGCCATTTTCGACGATCCCGGCCGGGCAGGTAGAGGAAGATACAACCCCAAAATGTGGCCTATAATCAACATAACAGATTGGAGAAAAGGGTCACAATGGTTTGAAGTTAACAGAGAACTCGCCCTAGACATTGTATCAGACACCAAATATTACCCTATATTTAAGCAGTTCTGTCTTCCACCATGTTACAATGATGAGCATTATATTCCAACGCTTGTGCATATGAAGCACAGTGAATTGAATTCTAATCGTAGCCTCACTTGGGTGGATTGGTCAAGAGGTGGTCCTCATCCAAGAAAGTTTGGGTGGATTGATGTTAAACCTGAGCTTATAAATTACATTAAGTTCGGATCAGAGTGTGTTTATAATGGAAACACTACAAATGTTTGTTTCCTTTTTGCTAGAAAGTTTTTGCCAAATACTTTGAGGCCATTGTTGCGAGTAGCACCTTGGTTACTTGGTATTTGATCCTTAAATTTGCTAGGGTTCACATTGTGGTGCTTTTGTAATTGTAGATTCACTAAGTTTCCTCACATATATGAGATTAATTATCTACCAATTCTTTTGCTAATCTGTGGATTTCTATCACTTTATACAAGAGCAATAATATTGAAAAGATTGTTTTTTCTTATCATATATATTTTTTCACTACATGTTTTTTAATATTTTAATATATTAATATATATAAGGTAAAAAATAAATTGACAGATGCTCGTGTTAAACTAAATTACTTAGTATTTAATATAATCGTAAAAAGATAAATTGATAAACAAAAAAGTCAACTCAAATAGAGAGATAACAGAAAATGAATAGTCATAATTTTCTTTTAATAAGGTGAAATTTTGATTGTTATAATATATCGTTAGAAAGTTCTTTTAATTTAGGTGAACTTATGTGATTTTTTTATTTTGTTTAGATGCTCATTAGGGTTAGGAATCACGGCTGTTTGAAGCTTCATATTATAGATATTTTCAATCAATTCAGAATAAAAATTATAGATAACCACTCATCACGGCCTCAAAACCAAATTATATATGGCCACAATTTTTGAAGTTCAATCCCACTGTCATAGTTCCCCCCCTTCAGTTGTTTCTACATTCGTTACTAGTCATAATTAAGAACCCACGTCTTGAATTTACCACCTATAACATGTCAACAATCCAGATTATTTAACATATATCCTATCTTTTTCTTTTCTTGTCAGAAAGCAACACGGCTTGGACCTTAATCAAAGGAAAAATGGGTTGTATACCCTGGGCCTAGGTATATAAGGTGAGTGCATTCTTTTCACACACCTCATTTCTCTTTTCACACTCCTCTACCTTTATGAAATTTCCAAAATACCCCTCCTCATCAAAACTTAAGTTCTTTTCTTTTGGACAATCTTCTTGGTCCTTAATTTCTTTGTGAATAATGACGACTGCAAATTGAAGAGCCGTTGAGAGGAGGGAAAGTAGATAACAGAGAAATTTGGTTGTCCTTTAGAGAAAGAGGGTATCTTAGCATGCATAGGAAGAAAACCAGTTTGCTTATTTGCTGCTTGCTTTGCTTTGCTACCATCTCAAGTGCTTCTCTTGAGGACAATTCATGAATCCCTTCATCAATGATATTTCTTCCTTCGTTATCTGTTTGGCCTAGTTTTTTTCTTATAGTTACGTAAGAAAATCAACCTCAAGTTTTCTATTTCTAAATATTACTAAAGTACCTTATCATTAGCTCATACTTAATAACTTTCTTTAGCTTAAGTTGGAGACAAAAAGTTTTAAATAATAATAATAAGAAGAAGAAGAAGAAGAAGAAGATTATTTGTGCACAAAAATTTTCTTAACCAACTTAAAACCAATTAATTGCCAAATATTAGATAATTTACACTAAAGATTATAATTCTATTCAACATTAATTACATGTTTCTAACAGTAAAATGGTTAGAAAAACCATTTTATTTAAAGAGCTACCAAATTATGGAACGAAATCACTCCTATTCTTATTCTGATTTCATAATTTTCATTTCAAATATTAAACAAGCCATTAGTACAATTAAGACAACTCAATATAATCTAACTGATAAAGATTTATATAATTTGTAGAACAAAAGTTCATCTGACAGTGTCAAGACATTAATTAATCACTAATGAATATTAGTCCAAATAAAATGGGGTTTGTGGAGACTTAAAACTGTGGGTGACCAACAGGTTCAGCATTCCTCACCCATTGGTTAAAAAAATGGCATTGCCTTTAAATAAAATAAGCAGCTGAATTGAAGAAGAATGCAGACACTTAATAATATTTATTTATACTAGCTACCTGCCATTTAATAATATTTATTTTTTCTGTCATAGTAAATCATTTGTAATAAACTATTACATGATTGTGTAAAATATAATTATATATAAATTAACATAAAATCAAATACAAAGTGTTAGATAAATTAAGTGTTTGTATCTGAAGTTGCAATCTCTAAATGTTATAAATGCTATAATTTCAACGAACCTCGTTTTATTTATACCTTGTTAATATTTGCTTAAATTTACATAATTTAGAGTGATGTATTTATACTCATTTTTCTACAGTCACTTTTTTCATGTACATTAATAAGTGTAAATATAATTTTTTTTATATATATTTTTTACTAGAAACATGTTATTTACATATCTATTCATATATATTCACTTTTTCACTTTTTTTTTTTATGTATGTTTTATTTATTTGTTTACAATTTTTTTTTATTTTTTTGTTATTAAGAATTTCAATTTAAAAATTTTTTAAAAAAATTGAACCTAGGGTGACGTTAACATTAGACGAAAGTCCACTTCAGAATATTCTTATTTCTTACAACATAAGTTAAAAAATGAAATGAATATTTGTGGTGCAATGTAACTATGATTTCCCTTTGAAGTATATTCGTAGCGCAGCACCACTCATCAAATGTAACTATGATGTCATCGTGATTTCCGTTGCGTTTTTTAAATCACTATAAATTCACTTCTTTTATGATTTTTATGAAGGAATCTTTTAAATACATTGCATTGCTTTCCGTTCTAGCCCACAGAAACACCGTCTTCGTCTTTACTCCTGTCTGTCTCTCTTTCTCGCATCTTCGCTTCGTTCTCAGGTAGTTGGTGGGCTATTCCATGGAAGACCCAATTGCTTATCAGCCACTCTTCGTCGAAGACACCGACTTTTACAATCGCATTCTGCTGGGAAGCCTCTTGCCGCAGTGGCTGTGGGCCCCACTCCCGCGCTTTTGTCAGACATGGCTGAGGAACTACATTGGAGGACTCCTGCTTTACTTCGTTTCTGGATTCTTGTGGTGCTTCTATATTTATTACTGGAAGCGAAATGTTTATGTACCCAAAGGTGAAATGTTTGATTTTTATATTGTTTATCTTTTCAGTTTTCACCTTTTTCATCAATGGTGGCCTTTGGGAATTTTTTTCTATTGTTTATTTTGCATGTTTAGCTTTGATAAATGGTGGGTTATCGTTACTTTCTTAGTTCTTAATATTGTTCTCTGCACTCTTTTGGTTTGATCTTCTGGGTCATTGAATTTAAGAATTTGTCTTTGTATCTGATTTTGATTATCCGATGGTTTTGATTATTTCGTGATTTTTTTTTTTTTTCTTTTCTTTTCAGTGAAATTTATCAATATAACAATGTTTTCTGTAATAATATTCTTTTCTAGTTCATGATACTAATAACATTTGGTTCATATCTTGGATCTGTATTAGAACTTCTCTTACCATGCTGGACTATTTGGTCAAATATGGGTGAATAATTTTAATTATGCTTTCTTATGTTTGATTGATGTTGTGTGTGATCTCGTTTTGCAATATAAACCAAAACACAGAGTAGTTCCTGTTTTTTACTTGGTTTTTCCTTAGAAATTCTTTGACATTTATTCCAGGTGTGATTATATAGTAAATACTGATTTCAACCTGCAGTTATTCAGTTCAGGTATTTTATTGCGATTGTATAAGATGGATTTTTCATTCTCTTGAAACCAATACATTAGAGAGCATCAAGGAACTAATAAGGTAGTCGTGTCCCTGTTAGAGCAAAAGAAAAATAATAAAACTAAACATGAATGATGCGTGTGACTGTGAATATGATTTACTGTCCTGCTGAGGTTCTGTTTCGTTATATTAGATTTCTCAATGTCTGGTTTTAGAGTTTTTATATAAGTCGCGGCATTACCTTCATTGGTCAAATGATCACTTTTCCTTCATGGAATCTTAAAGAGTTTTTATTACATTCCAATAAAGTCTTCTCATGCTGCAAAACTTTTCTTCCGTGGTGATTCACCTTATTCCTGTATTGGCTTGTTGGAATGTGATATTAGTTTACCCCTTACCATGGCGTAAAATCATGTTACTTTGTCTAGCATGAAGTAATCGGTTTCTAGGATTACTGCTGTTAATATATATATATATATATGGTGAATTGTTGTGTTGATCTGTTGAAATCTTCTCTTGCAGATACCATTCCCACTCGTAAAGCCATGTTCTTGCAAATAGTTGTTGCAATGAAAGCCATGCCTTGGTACTGTCTTCTTCCAACTCTTTCAGAGTACATAACGGAACATGGCTGGACTAGATGTTATCCGAGATTGAATGATGTTGGTTTGCTTGCCTACCTTGTGTATCTTGGGATATATTTAGCTTTTGTAGAGTTTGGTATTTATTGGATGCACAGGGAGTTGCATGACATAAAGCCTCTTTACAAATATCTCCATGCTACCCATCATATCTACAACAAACAGAACACTCTCTCCCCATTTGCTGGTGAGTACATGATCTATTCCACTCAATTTTCATCGCCATGCCATTATTTTTCTGGATGCGTGTCTTTACCTTCATGATGAACTTAAATTGTTAATATAATTCTATTGATTGAATTATATCTTAAAAAGAAGCTTAATATCTGTTGTGTGTGTTATTTACTAATATATGCAGCTGCTGCAATTAATCATACTAATGTTGAAAGGAAGATTTAGAGCCTTTTGGGGATGGACTCAATCTGTGGTCTTGAAGCAAAAACAATAATTCTAAACCTTGAATTATGAAAACTATAGGACCAAGGGGTTTATTTATTAATGTTAAAGTTTCCCTTCTTGCTTTTTCTAGAAGCTATTTTAAGCTGGTGCTACTTGTCTGACTTACTCCTCTAATTCTTTTATTCTTCCTATTTCCATATTCTATAGTTTTCACCTAGAGTGAAGGAATGAGCATGCAGTAAACTTGATTATGAAGCTAAAGTGCAAGATTTGGAAGTCCTTCCCAATTTCTTGCTACGTTCTATGATTTTCTTTTCTCTTAGCGACTTCAAATTTGCTGGAATATGAAGAAATAAATACTAGTCAGATAGGCTTCACCCACAACCTAAAATGTAGTAAATCTTTATGTTTGTTAGCATTCTTTGGCATCACATTTTCTTCTTCTCTTTTGACAAAGAAGTTTGATGTGCATATTTAGAAACAGGGTTAATAAGCTTTTGAAAATTCTTTGCCTTTCTGTATTTATTTAATATGTTATAACCTTAATAGTAATTCTACGTAAATCTAAGGAAATAGAAATAAATGCAGTCATGCATATTTATAGCTCCTATCACAAATCCTCTATCTTGTATCTAATACATTTTCACTAAGAAACCCTGGATATAGAAGAGAGACCTTCTGAATGAGGGGAGTGGAAACGAAGGAAAGCACAAACAGAATTAGAGAATAATTCTGGAGTTAGACCTATATATGTACATTCTTAGGAATTAGACCTGTAAAGTTTATGCCTTCCCTTTATGACTTACTTCCTGATATCCAATTTTATGTTGTTTCATTTCCTGTTGTGAGCAACCAATTAGTTATATGAACATCTTACTTTCCTAGTTTAGACATGGGTTGCAGTGTATTGGCCTTTATTATACATAATGAAAGAACTCTGAAATCAAGATGCTAATTTTTCCATGCTGGGCCATCAGATGCTAAATCAGCTGAGGTTTTTCTTTTCCTCTGCAGACAAAATCTGGTTCATTTCCCTTGTGTCATCTTCAATTTTGACACACAAATTAAACTCCATGGAACTTAGACTTATTATCCTGTTTCCTCTTTAGTTAGAAAGGGAATATTTAGTAAATTTGCTTTTATAGTCACCTCAAACAAGTTATTAAAATGTTG
Organism: Bauhinia variegata; assembly: GCA_022379115.2. NCBI lineage: Eukaryota > Viridiplantae > Streptophyta > Magnoliopsida > Fabales > Fabaceae > Bauhinia > Bauhinia variegata. The sequence continues at coordinate 16,191,180 of CM039428.1, read as the reverse complement.
ATTCCATATAATCATCAATATTGGACAAGCTAGTTTGATTGCCAATGCCCTCTCCCTCTAGAGCTTTCTTGTGTTTTCTTTTGCCTAACTGAATTAACTTCTATATACTGAGACGGAACCAATGCAGAAGCATCTTGTTATAGGTCTACTGCATATTGTGAACCATTCTATCTCCAAATTTAAGAAACAGCATATTGGTCTATTCTGATATCAGATGTTAGCGGTTCTCTCTAAGGTCCATATCATTCTGACTGTCTTTCTCATACATGTCAGGTTTGGCATTTCACCCGCTTGATGGGATACTTCAGGCAATACCCCATAGCATTGCTCTATTTATCATCCCAACTCATTTCACTACACATTTAGCTCTTCTCTTCATTGAGGGTGTTTGGACAACAAATATTCATGATTGCATTCATGGCAACCTGTGGCCTGTAATGGGAGCCGGCTACCACACCATTCATCATACCACGTACCGTCATAACTACGGCCATTTCACCATATGGATGGACTGGATGTTTGGAACCCTCCGCGACCCGACGATGGATGAAGGTAAGCTGAATTGAGCACCTGCAATTGGCTTAGATAGCCTTTGATGGTTATCCTTTTTTATAGTTGCTTGTAAATCTTCTAAGTTGTTAGAAGGAGATTGTTAGAATTTAGACAGAGAGGGTGGGGGGCTGTAGCTGGTTGCTTCTATGGTTTTATTACCATCTCAATATAATAAGCTTTACCCCCTTCACAAGTAGTGCTAGCTTCATAAACTTGGATTCATAAACTCCTTCAATATTTATAATGTACTTTTTAAAAATTTATTTACTTTTCTTCTTTAAGATTTTGCATAGCTTACTCCACTTAGCTCTGTTATGTTTGTATTTGACTGAATCATGATGGGAGCAGTGACAATTCCAAGCAGGAACCACTTGTTTGAAATCTTTAATGAAATCTATAAACGACAGTGTGGCAGTGGAAAAAGTGCTTTCAATGTCGTAACCCCGCAAGCAAGACCCCAAATTTTCCAACGCAGTCTTACGTTGCTAGTTGCCAAAGTAGTCCTAACTTTCCAACAAAGAAATATGCTTCTTGTACGACATTGTGTGAGCATATTAAAACTGTCACTTTTTAGAAAAAGCTAGTGCAATAGTGCTACTTCAACATAGATATGCCTCTTCTATGGGTTAAGCTATGAGTTTGGAGTGAATCTTATTTTATTTTATTTTTTAAAATTATCAATATTTAACGTATTAAATATTAAACTAATTTGTTCAACTCGAGTGCATATCAATATTTAACTAATTTATTGAAATTGAAGTATATATAAATGACATTTCTTGAATGTCTGATAGAGTGTTATGATTTGGACTCATAATTTTAATATTTAATATAGAATTCGGGTTTTTTTTTAGATTTTCATTAATAAAATGTAGAGTTAATTAAGAAATAAAATTATAACGTGTACTTGTACTAATCTCATTAAAACAAGTTAAATTCTCATTCATTTTGAAAACAAGTAAAGCATAAAAATACAGTTGTCGCTAACAATTTGTTTTTTTGGTACATCAAAATAATAAAAATTTAAATTACAAGTTCGGGTGTTGGTCACTAGCAACCCATGCCATTGAGCATGTGGGTGAGCTTCGGTCTTGTGTTCTAATTGCCTTGTTACGAAAGAAATAATAATGTTGTAAAAATTACTTCTTTGAATTTAAATTTGATTTAAGCAAAGTATTTAATATTTAATAAAGATAAAACTACAAAAAAAAGCACTACATCAGACATTTATAAATCCACATCAATGAAATGTTCTTAATTAATCCATTATCTTTTTTTTCCTTCAATTTTCTAATGATTAATTACTTCACTCAATTTTCTTTAACAAAAGTTCTTTAACTTGATAAATCTCAAACCAATAAAGTGATAAACTGCACAGCCCGTGAACAAGTGAAGTTGGGCCTTGGTGGGTTCTTTTTGCACATTTGTATAATTTAACAACGAATTTTTAATAAAATTTAAATTATAAAAATTCTTAAAGTTTGTATGAAACTAATAATATAGAATCAAGTAATGCATTTCAATTATAATGATTAATTTATAAATATTTATAAATTATATCAATGAATTTTAATATTTTTAAATTCCAGATTATAAGAACTATTAGTATCATTAAAAAAAAAAAAAAAAATCCCATAATCTCATTCATATTGTAAGCACTCAATTTTAGACAGCTTTTGGCTTTCGCTTATCCTATATGTTTGGATATAGCGCAATCTTTTCAGCATTTCTACTTCTACACCTCAAAACACAAACAAATGGAAGTAAAAGGGCAAAGCGCATAACATAGTCATAGATTGAGACGATAATAAACTGAAAGCTACGAACTTGCTAACACCATCAGGCAATCACCATCCACCTATGCCCGCAACCATGCTCTTCTCTCTTGTTCCTCATGTCTCTGCTAATCTTCAGATTACATATTTGCCCAACAAATCTACATTTTCTTCCATTACCAACTCATCCTCCTTGGTCCCTGATCCTCCCAAAAGCTTCAAGCAAAATCACGCTTCCAACTCTCTCTCGATTGCCTCCACAACCAACCCCAATATTGGAGTTTCATCTGATCCCAAATCCCATTCTGATGCAACCATCAAAATGCCCACAGCTCCATGGATGATGGGTCGTCTTCTTCTCCAACCCCAGCAAGTTCTTGACTTGTCTAACCCCAACGCCGACAAGAGCTTCAGTAAGGATGAGGCTGAACGTGAACGTTCTAATAAGGCATTGACTAAGAAAGAAAGTGGGGTGAGAGGGAAGAAGGCTATGAAGAAAATTGTTGAAAGCGTTCAAAAGCTTCAAAAGGGGCAGGATTCAACGGAAACTCACATGGGTCGTGGGAAATTTGAATTTGGGGATTGTTGGGGACCACTGAGGGAAGAACAGGAATATAGAAATCAAGAGAAAATGCCATGGGTGCAGGATGATAGGATTGTTTTCAGGAGGATGAAAAAGAAGGTAGTGACTGCTGCAGATTTAACACTTGACAAGGTGGTGCTCTGGAGGCTCAGGAATGAAGCTGCAAGATTGAGAAGATGGACAAAGGTTAAGAAAGCTGGTGTTACTCAAGATGTTGTTCAAGAGATTAAACGCACTTGGAAGAGAAATGAGCTTGCTATGGTGAAATTTGACGTCCCTTTATGCCGGAATATGGATAGAGCTCGGGAAATTGTTGAGGTTAGGCTCATCATTGATGTCTTCTGTTTGTTTTCTCAGATAATCCACTGATGGTTATTGAAATAGGATACTGTAGTCTGCCATGTCTGGATGTAAAAATGGATATGCTACTTGTTGTACATTATCTTGAAACGGCTGTGGAAATGGGCAATCTGAGACCATTTTAGCAGTTGAATTCCCAGTCTGACCATTTAGCGCCAACTTATTTACATCATGAACACATGTTGTGCATAGATTGCAATAATTCATTTATCTTTTTGTGGTAAAATTTTGAAGTTTGAATTGGTTCAGTAAATTTTTCTATCTTTGAAAGCCGAGTGTTTGAACACAAATGATTTTAGCCACTTTGCATATAGATATTGAATATGGAGAACTGATGTGGTCCAGTTTGACTAATTCCAGATGTGTTACTGTTATATAAACCAGATATTCTTCATTATATTTTATCATAGTTTAAGTCTCTAAAAGTTATCATATTGCTTTGACATATAGGTCTTTACTTCTTTTTTTTATACCCCACTTTTTTTATATGTTTATTGTTATCATTTTATGACGTCTGATGGTTGCTTTAGTTTTCATTTCCTATCTAATAGACAAAGACCGGAGGCTTGGTTGTTTGGAGTAAGAAAGATATTCTTGTTGTTTACCGAGGATGCAACTCTCAGTTGACCTCTGAAGCTTCTCCTTTTCACAATCAGAAAGCACCTTCTAATGAAATAAATCAGTTGGAGGCTGAAACCGGGGATGATATCTCCTCCTATAAATCCAATGGAAGTAGTAAGACTGAAATGTTGAGCTGGGAACCAGGGCATGATGATTCTGTAGCAGCTGACACCCATTATAAAGAATATATGAATTGTCAACCAGTGCATGGATCGTTGTATGAGAGGGAAGCTGATAGATTGTTGGATGGCTTAGGACCTCGTTTCATTGATTGGTGGATGCATAAGCCACTCCCAGTAGATGGTGACTTACTTCCAGAAGTGGTTCCTGGATTTAAACTTCCATTTAGGCTTTCTCCACCTCATGATGGAGCAAAGCTGACAGACACTGAGCTAGCATACTTGAGGAAACTTGCAAAACTTTTGCCAACCCATTTTGTTCTAGGTACCCTCCTACTTGATGTAATCTTTAAATTTTCATTCTTTTCTCCAAAAGACTAAGATATATATATATTGCCTGAGAAATTAACAAATTTGTTCAATATATGAAAAATATTTATGAGTGAAAACTCTCTTTTGTCTGTTTTAGTTTTCTTCTGGGCTGTTACTTCAATAGCTATCCAGAGATTTCAGTAATTGCTTCCTGAACATACCATACTTCGAATGTCTCTTTATTCAACCTCATTACTGGGAAGAAAGCTCTTGTAGCAAAATGCCTGTTAGGTTTTATTAAAACTATAAGTTGGAATTCATGGAGGAAACTACTACTTCTTCCAATAATAATGTGATCAGTCCAGAGTTGTTCTTAAACCGGAAATAAGCAATAGAACCCTTGGTTATACGACATGCACAACAAAAACGGTACAATGTGCATGTTGTTGAATTGAAATCTGTGTGTGTGTTTCTTCTGTATATGCGCATATCTTTTGCAGTTAATTATAAAACATGGTAAAATATCTATTAGATATAGCTAACAGCATATTTATAGTGTAGCACATGGACATCATAAAGCACTCTAATCAGCTAAAATATCATATACCTTATACACAAACTTGCCTTAGTACTTAGACATCGTGAAACACTCTCTCTTATGAGATATCCTTGCTTCCAAACAATATTAATGATCAATCTAATTAATATTTCGATAAAATGAAAAATCATGATTTGTTTACAAGTTGATCTAACATGCAGCACATTTATTACAACATCTTTCTTGCATATAGGTGTTGATACAATGTTAATTGAATTACCTTCATTGTTTTATTAAATTAAGGGAGAAACAGAAGAGTTCAGGGTTTGGCTGCTGCTATCTTAAAATTGTGGGAGAAGAGTCTTATAGCCAAAATTGCAGTGAAGTATGGTGTTCCAAATACTCACAATGAAACAATGGCCAATGAGCTCAAGGCAAGTTTGATAGAAAGTTTACATTAGAATGTATATGACTTGTGATTATGGTGACCTTCACTTTATAATCTTCCTGCTTCTCACGTACACTTGTACAGCAACAATGGTTACAAAATTTCCATTATGAATGATTGGGGAACAATTTATCATGCATGAAAGTCAAGCTAAACTTGTTTGTTGCAGCAACCATAACTTTTCCTTTATGTTGCTTGTGCGTATGCGCCAAGTTTTGGTTATGGTTATATATGTAGAATCAAGTGCTATAACTTTGATATCCACAATGCAGAGTCTCACAGGAGGAGTTCTGTTGCTGCGTAACAAGTATTTTATAATACTCTATAGGGGCAAAGACTTCCTTCCAGGAAGAGTTGCAACTTTGATAGAAAACAGAGAGGTGGAGCTTAGAAGTTTTCAACTTCAAGAAGAAGTTGCACGGTTGACAGCAACTGAAGCCTTTCCTGTAATTGATGAACCATCAGAAAACACTAGTACTAGTGGAACTTTAACAGAGTTCAAGGAAATCCAAAGAATGCTTAGGGACAACGAAATGGTCAAACCAGAATATAAAGTTGAACTTGAAGCAGAAAAAGAAAGACTGAAGAAGGAACTGAGAAAGGAAATGCGCAAGGCTTTCATTGTAAGACTTTTTTTTTTTTGATCTTTTTTCCCCCCTTTTTGTCTTTGTTATATACAGATATTTTAGAATATTATTCTTACTGACTCTACAGCTTAAGAAGAAGAAAGAAAGATCAGCCAGGGAATTATCGAAGTTAAATGCTGCATGGACACCTGCTGAACAAGATGCAGACCTGGAAATAATGACAGAGGAGGAGAGAGAATGTTTCCGGAAGATAGGACTGAAGATGAATAGTTGCTTAGTTTTAGGTAAATAAATTCTACTTCTCTAATTATCAGTTGGATTTGTGGGATCTCTTCTTGCTCAATAAAATGTTGTCCCTTGGAAAATGAAGTTATTCTGGAAGCTGATTGCTTCTGTAACATTCATCTTTTCATCATTCTTTTTGGTAATGGCTTCTATTCCGTTTTTCCTGGGTTCAGCCTTTTTTCTTTCTGGATTTTATAACTTTATGGTCATAGCTTTTTCTTCTTTCCTTGTTGATTGAGATGGTATAATCTGTGTCTACTTCGCTTGTGCTCCCTCGATGCATTTCAATGAAGGAAAAGAAAAAGGAAATTTCATTTCAAAATGACTACTGTTGTAAATAATCCTCATAGATGCTGTTATCTAATATTATAGTTACTCAATGAAGTCTTTAGTTATTGATAAAACCTCAATTATTTTCCAGTTCTTAGAACTTCTGTGATACAATGATTTCAGGCAGACGTGGAATCTTCAGTGGTGTTGTGGAAGGCCTGCATCAGCACTGGAAGCACAGAGAAGTAGTGAAGGTCATTACAATGCAGAGAGCATTCAAACAGGTCATTTATACAGCAAAATTGCTCGAGGCAGAGAGTGGTGGAATCTTAGTTTCAATTGATAAGCTTAAAGAAGGTCATGCTATAATTATCTACCGTGGCAAAAACTATAGACGACCTTCCAAACAGGCAGCTAAAAATCTACTAACAAAAAGAGAAGCTTTGAGTAGATCTCTTGAAATGCAGAGAATTGGAGTAAGTTATTGCTTGATTTTTCTTCCAGCATTCTCCATTAATATATTTTCCGTTGATTTAATTATCTTCTCATTTTGGGACTAATTTGTTTCTTGTTGTTTCAGTCACTGAAGTTTTTTGCAAATCAGAAACAGCAGAAAATCTCAGATTTGAAACAAAAATTAGTAAGTTTCTGTAACATTTTGATCCCAGCAATTTTTGCTTGAAATTAGTTATTAATATATGAAGAAAATCATCAACTCATATATGCAGAAGACCACTTCCAATATCGTACTTTGATTTCAACCACTGCTTAACCAGCATTCTTTTGAATTTTTTCAGGCAGACCTGCAGCAGGGAATAGAAATTGAGCAGACAAAGATTGACAATTAATAAATGATTGGTTAATATGTGTCTTATCCTGCAGTTGCTGTTACTTGTCTGCTTACTGAAGGGAGCAAGAAAAGACATGAGAAATTATACAAGTTGCAGCCACCAACGCATTTTGCTAGTAAGTTTTCCCACTCTACAAGTATCTTTGAACAGGCTATTTCCCTTTTAGAGAATTCTCTTACACATTCTTTGGCATTAGGAATTGAAAGTATCAAAGGTGATTTCTATTTTACCATGTTCTTGTGTTAATGATGGCATTATTGTGGAATGTATAATAACTAGTAGTTCTTTTCCCTTGCACCCTTAAACCAAACATGAAACAACAAATTTTATCCTACTAAATGAGGTTGGTTACATAGATTGCATGACATTATTATACTTATCAGAAATTAGATTTTTTAAAATATTATTAATTGCGAGATCTTTTTTATGACCTTCCCAAGTGTCTTTTTAGATCTCCCTCTACTTTTTTCACAAGATTAAAGACCATAAGATAAACTTTCTTCATAAGTGCCTCTAACAGCCTTCTTTGCATATGTCCGAACCATTTTAATCGATTTTCTGTCATTTTCTCCTCAATAGATTCCACCCCAATATCTGCAACATAAAAATTGACAATTTTTCTTTCATCCTCGCTACTTGCATCTCTCTTTTAATCTTCAAACTTGCATCTTGTTTATCTACTGATTAGTGTTTTGCTGGGTTTCCAACACGTCCTGCCTAAGCTCTATACTTGACTTGGCTGGTAGAATCATTACTCTATTAGGATCTATGCTTGATCGTTTTCCTACCTTTTAATTATCCATTGAATCCCTTCTCTTGACGTTTTTTAATCTTATTGCAGCTTGGCATCCTCTTCCAATTGAAAATCTTCCAACCAAATTTAAGCACTTGGTTCCATTCCCAGATCAATCCTGATTTTCACTTGATTATTCTAGAACCACAAGGGATTGGCCTAGGAGTCAAGGTGAGCATTCCTTGCGTGGCCAACTGTTGCTACTATCATGAAAAACTTGGAATCGCAATGCCGCATGGAAACATGGAAGAAGAGTAGGACACAGTACGGGACACCAAATAGACCTTGGAATCCCAGTGCTGCACGGAAGCATGGAGGAAGAATAGGACAGTTGATTCACATTAGTTGTATGCATATAAAATTTTGAGGGAAAAACTATTTTTAAGAGCAAAACAGCAAATAGAGAGAATTATTTTCAAGCAAGAATCTTTAATAACATTTCTAACTTTTTGTGTAAAAATAAAATAAAAACATCTCGAGCACGTTCAGACATAAAAGCCACAATTAAATAAAAATTTCCTAATATAAAAGAATTCATTTTCTAACTTTTTTTTTTTTAATAAAAAAATTCCTTCTAATTGTGCCTTTTATTGCAACGGATTAAATTGGTCAAAATTCAGAACCAAGAACTTAAGATAGAATTTCCATATTTTGATTGGTAAAAGTACTTTTTTAAAATTTGCAATACAACGTATATTCACATAAATTGCTATAATGGAAATCTAGTTCTTTTCAAATGTGCATCAAATGAATATATATATTTATATATATAATTTGGTACAAAAATTATAAAAAGGCCATAAAATGAACGTCAAATTTCATTAAAAAAAAATAATTTGGTTCTGTCATTTCGTTTTACTGAAACCAGCCACTTAGAGAGGTCTCAGATCGTTCAGACATATCAGAATCTGAAGCCTGCAGATTAATCAACCGATGTCGGTAATTTAATATAATCGATCGATCATCATTGACCTCTGAGCAGTTACCAGAGCCAGAAAATTTAAAGTTTCAAAACGAAGATCAATAATCTTGAAACTAGCACCACAAATTAATCATTAATATTAGAGTGTTACAATAAAAACCTTCGTTTCCTCATGTTGAAATTTCAGAAGAAGGACCTTTTTGTGTCATTATTGTGAAAACTCTATTTACCCATAAATCAGCCATATATAATAATTGAAAAGAAAAGAAGTAAAGTAAAGAAAAGTGATATTCAGATAAACCAAATAACTGTTGTCTAAGTGAAAAGCAATTTTAGGCCAAGTAGACACTCCTTCAATTTTTTTTTTTTAGAATTTTCTTTTGGCTCTTTAATTAATTTATTTTTGTATTTGTCCATAGCTCTAAGGTGATTTACCCGTTGAGAACTTTCGCATGACATTTAACAGAAGTAACTCTGTTACTTTTCATCATGAATAGAGATTAATCTCATGTTCAAATGGCTTGAGTATACCTGCGTGTAATAAAAAAGGATAACCAAAATTGTAGGTGAGAGGAATGGGAGTAAAGAAAGTGAAGAGAAAACCCTACATTCGGGCACCACGGTGGAAAAGAGGTTCTTGTCATTAACTCAATCGCTCCAAGGAGGAAAATTCTGAAGAGCAAAGGCACCATTGTAGAGAACCTAGTCGAGCTGCATAAATGCATATACATGATACATCTAAGAAATGAATAGAAAGTATTTGTAAAGAATATATATATATATATATCTTACAGCAGATAGAAGCTCATTATCTCAATCTCTTTTTCTGTCTGTTTCTGTCACTTTAATGTGCTAGCTGCTGGGTCACCGTTTTAGACTAGATATGCATGAGAGATGATGTTGGAAAAGTCCCTTGAAGATGAGTATTGGAGTTGGAGAAGAACGGTTGAAAGAATGCGCTAGAACTAGAGTTAAGGTAGTTGAAAAGAATAAGCTGATTCAGGAAGCTTTTATACGTTGTGGATTCTATGGTTATGATTGAGGATTCATTTGGATAAGTTTACCTTGTTGACCAAGTTATGTGTTGCCCAAGTTATTAGCAACAATTTGGGCAGAGGCTGCAACCTTGCTTGGACCGAAACCAGCACACCATTTTAGACCAATGATTGACACCTTGTAGGAAGATTCCTTTCTTTTGGCACACCTCATTTTTCTACTCACACACCCCATGCCTTGGAATGACAAATCTACCCTCTGGATTTTACAATTTACATGGACCCAAGAAAATAACTATTCCAGAAGAGTATTTTAATCTGTTTTGTGATTTTTTTTTTTTTATCAATTCATTTTTGAATTTCACATAGAATTTGATGGAATGCCACACAAGAAAAGCCTTTAGGAAATTCTAATGGTAATTTCAACAGACAAACGTTTGGATACCATTGGAATGATTTTTTACTTTTGTTTAAAAAGGAAAGTAATATCACTTGAAAATTCCAATGGAATTTTCCTTGAAACTTTTTTTTTAAAAAAAAGAAGAAGATAATAATTCATTTTAAAATCCCAACAGAATATACTGTTAAAATTTGCCACTGAAATTTTGTTACGAATGTTTTCCCCAAACTATTGTTATTGCGTTGTAATTTATTATTATTATTATTATTATTATTTGTTTAAGTGAACGTTGGACGCAATAGCAGATTAATACATTGATCATATTAGGCATCAAATAGTCAGTTATTTATTCTTGCATCTCTTTCTTCGATTCACTTTCTTTGCTCGAAACACTTTAGTATTAATTTGTTCAGCAATAGATTAATAATCAAAATTAGCTTTATCTGTGTTTCAAGTGATGTTATTTTTAAGTGGTTTAAGTAAATGATTTATATGTCTTTCTTGTAAATCTAAATTTTTCTTAGCAAATAAGCTAATTTTCTAGACACACCCCTAATCTTTAGTTAGTTGAAATAAAATCTTTATTTTAAATTTTGTCTTATAATTTGTCTCAAGATTTTCTATAGCCAAAATCCTATTAAAAAATTATTGTTGCAAGGCACTGAATACATATTATTTCATGGCCAATTGGAAGCTTTGAGACAAGCTATAGAATACAATTTGGAATAAGAGATTCTATCCCTAGCTAAATAGGATTAAAATTTGTGTTTCTACTCTCTTGTCACATTTTCTATCTCATTCTCAATAATTGATTAAGAAAAAATAAACTAATGCTTTAATCAATTCATTGTAGTGAGACATGTATAAAATATTTTACCAAACAACAAATTTTGTCTCTTCCTCGTTACTCAACTATGCCATCAAAAAATTTCTTGGTCACCCTCACCCTTGCTGTCTCTTACTTTGGAACCACTTCCCCTCTGTGTTTCATGTCTTCTGAAAATGGCTTCCCAATTTCCTCAAACTTTCCCGGACATTTTGATTGTCCATTAAATGGGGTTGCTCATAGACATGCCTATCCCTTGTTGGGAAATTGGAGTCCAAATTCTTCTTATTGTACAATTGGCGTGGGTTTCCAGTTCCTTCTACATTTACTGTGCTGGATATGGTAATTTTGTAAGCTATAGGAGAAGCAGTGCAAGATGTATTTGAAGTGAAATGGACGTTGGGTATTGAAGAATGTGATGAGTGTCTGCAATCTCAGGGAGTTTTTAGTTATGGTTATTACTTAAATAAAACAACTTTCTGCTGCAAAGGTTCAAATTCAGGGTCAAGAACTTGTCCTCCCAAACCAGATGCAGATGCCAAAGCGTCTCAAGGTATGTCTATGATACAGAAGTAAGTTGCAAGAGCAATTTTCATCCTTTTACTTTTATGAGCAAGTAACTTATTGAATTTGCAGATTGATCCTCTAATTCTGAATCATAGAAGTGTTTGTTAAAATACAGACAACGATTTCTCTTTATTGATCATAAGTCTAACAGCTTGGCAACATACTTCTTTATGGAATTTTATATTAAACCCAAAATGCAAATTAATCTTGAGTCTGTAGGTGGAAAGTGGGAAAGGACATTTAACATTGACCTAGCAATGATGGCGACTGCCTCACATCATCAGAAAAATAAATAAATAGGTAAATTAAAATAAAACATGTACTCATTGAACTGTGAAGATTAATTCTTACCCACAAACCCTTGACTTAATGAGGATTAATTCTTATTAAAAGATGTGTCATTAGACTTAACACCTATTACTATGTGCAGTACAACAGTATAGGTACAACTCAACAAGATGTGGTCTTAGAATAGACAATGCAAATCATAGAGTAGAACCAAGCTCATGGCCATTAAATTTCCTAGAAACTTCGTATTGTGAAAATTTCAACGTTGCTTCTTTCTTAATGTACAGTTTCAAACCATGATTTAGGTAATTGGAAAGATGGGAAAGATTTCACATTTGAGATATAATAGTCTATTCTATGGTTTCATTAGTCTCATCTTCTTTTTCCTCTCTACTCCATTCTGCCTATCTCTTATCTCTTTCCAAGAATGAAACCTCTGCTTCTCCCATCATCTTCTCTTTTCTTGCTTTCATTTGTTGTATTCGTCTCCATCACTGCTCCCTGTTCCCTTTGTGCTGATGATGAAGGGTTTACCAGTTGCAATAAGACTGCTAGTTGTGGAAACATAAGCAACATCAAGTACCCCTTCTGGGGATTAGGCAGAGAAAACTACTGCAGCCAGTCTGCAATATTAGAGGTGACATGCGAAAGCGATATTCCAAAGTTGAATATCAGCTCTGTAAAATACAGGATTCTTGATTGGGATCAGAAAAATCTGAGAGTTGCTAGGGACGATTTTTGGGAGACTTTTTGTCCAAGTGATTACAAAAACTCCACCTTTGATGTCCCTATGTTCAAATATATTGACGGGCTTCAAAACTTGACGCTATTCTATCAATGCACTAATGATTTTGTTCGTAACTATATGCTTCCTTTACAATCGTGTCCTGGGACAACCACACAATTCAGTTACTCGGCCGTGACTCTGAATTTTAGCGCTTTTGGATATTGCAATTATGTTACTGTTATTCCAATTAATGGATCCCAAGTCCAGGCTGTGATGAGCGGTCAAATCCAGAGTGCAATAAGGTCTGGTTTCGGATTGGAATGGGTCTTAGAAAATGAAGAATGTAACCGTTGCAGTAACTCTGGTGGGGAGTGTGGGAATTATAATGGAGGATTCGGCTGTTTCTGCAGAGATGGGCTTCATCTAAGTTCTTGTTCAGAAGGGGTAGGGATAGTGTTTGAATCAGGTATGTTACTTATTACTTTCTTGGAGTCCCCTGTTTATTTTAGTTAGTTTCTAATTTTAGTTTAAGAGTAAGATTTAGTTTAATAATTGCCACCTCCCTTGCATGGCTCTTCTTCAGTTTTTTTATCCAAAATTATTCTCACTGCCCTAATACCTATGGCCAGAAAAAAAAAAAAAAAATGATACATCTTTTGTTGAACTTGAATCAAGTTCATGAGTCATGCCATGAATAAAATATTTAATAAAAAAATCCCCATTGTTTGTTGACTTACGGGTTAAATATTCAGAAATTAGGAAGCACGGGACATCTCTTTATTTAGAGGTGTTAGTGTCCAATACGTTTTTGATATCAACATTGACACTGACACGATATCTGTACGACACATGTTAAAATATTTTTTGGATGACTCTAGTACTTGAGTTGACATCTTAAAATAGCTTAAACACTTAAGTTGATACTTTAAGATGGTTTGAATACTTAAATAAAATATTTTTGTATAATTTTTATTTTTTTTCAAAATTTTAGCCAAAAAATTACCTAAAAATTTTAAGGTTTAAAAATATAGTCCTCTATAACCATAAAAATAAAGGAATTTATTTATAAAAAAATAAAATATTATAACAATATTTTTGTTTAAATTTTTGTCATAATATTATATTAAAATATTAAATATAATATATATAACGATGACCTGATTTTTTATATTTTTAATATAATCAATATTGTTTTATATTTTTAACATAATCAATATCCCTATATTTGCGTTTGTGTCTTCTTTTGTTTTCATGTTAAAGTCCTGCTTCATAATTGAGAAAATTTCAACCTGAACCACTCTTTTATATCAATCCCACCTATAGGTTTGTTCCTTTCCTCTAGACCTTTCACATTTATGCTGTCCAAACTTGATCAAGTCCTTGATTGTGACTTCTCTTCAGGTAAACAACATATCAAATGTAAAGTATTACATGTACCAATTCTTTTGGCACCATATATATGCAGAACAGAAACACAATCACCTAGTTATTATCACAATAGCCAACCGCTATTAGAAAACCATTAAGATCCCAGGAACTGGTTTTTAAACATTGCTGTTATTTTAATAGGTTAAAACGTGTTTCAGCAGTCACCTCTTTGACTTAATCTAATCATAAGTAAATATATTTAGGGTTGTGAAGTTAAAATGGTTAGACTATAAAATTTTGCCCAAGGTAGGCACAGTTGTTTGACTAAGAGAGCAGAAGAGCACCAACCTGTCTTACATTCTCTGAAAGTTCATGGAACTAGGAAACCTAATTAAATTTGTAATTTTTCATTGACCTGCCAATGCTTACGTTCTAGTAGAGACATAATATGCCTCCAAGGCGATTTTTCTTTTCTTGATGGCTGATAGGAAGCTAGTCAAATCCAATTTCTATCAACTCCTTTTCATCTTAAGTTTGTCTATTTTGTGGCCATCCAGCATTTAAGCTAGAATGCAGCAGCGAAGTAGCAGAAATCACCATTAGATCAGAGAGTTATAGAGTTCTTGCTAGCAGTGACTACTGGAAATCATAGAAACAACACCATCGGAGGTGCTAAACTCCAAACACTTAGTCAAGTTGTACTTTTTGTCATTGTTCCCATTTACTGATTAAAATGGTTGGCCATATAGTTGGATTCTAGACTTCCAAACAAAGCAAGAGAAGGAGGTTGAAGCCCAGTTTTTGTCCTCTGTTGGCTTGTGATTGGATAGACTTGGAAGCGATACAGTTCCTATTGATAATTGACTTCTCAGATATCTAGAAATTTTCATATTACCATTCAGCGATTTGCTTGGTGAATAATTTATATGCTATATGAATATGATTGAGGTTGTGGTGTAGTGCTATCCCATTTGAAAGGGAGATAGTTTAGCAATCATGTTTTGTATTTATGGCTTTTAGTGCCCCATTAATAACCTCTGATTAATTTGATGTTCTCATTGAAGGTTCTCTGAAGATAAATCGAAGGTTTATCATTGCTATTGGTAAGGATTATGGCAATTTTTCCTGTAATTTGAATTGGATAAACATCTTCCACATATGTTCATAATCATTTTGAGTTGTAAGCATTCTTTGCATGTTGACAGGTTTATCCAGCGGTGGAATTGCGATTATAATCATTGCTGTGATCATTTGTTATCGCAAGAAACGTTTCAGAAAGACCGATAAGAAGAAAGGAACATTTCATGATCACAATGTTGAGAAATTTATGCAAAGTTATGGCTCTTTGGCACCAAGGAGGTACAGCTATTCAGAAGTGAAAAAGATGACAAACTTGTTTGCAAATAAATTAGGGCAAGGGGGATATGGCATTGTGTACAAAGCAAGACTACCTCCGGATGATCATCTCGTGGCAGTAAAACTTCTAAGTGAATCTCAAGGTGATGGAGAAGAATTTATGAATGAAGTCGTGAGTATCAGTAGAACATCACATGTCAACATAGTCTCTCTTTTGGGATATTGTTATGAACGGGATAGAAGAGCACTCATCTATGAACATGCCTAATGGTTCATTAGACAAATTCATTTATAAAAGACCCTCTCCTAATGCAATCTGCAATTTGGAGTGGATGACACTCTACCAAATTGGAATTGGTATTGCTAGAGGACTGGAATATCTGCATCGTGGATGTAAAACAAAAATTCTTCATCTTGATATTAAACCACAAAATATTCTTTTAGATGAAGATTTTTGTCCAAAAATTTCAGATTTTGGTCTAGCTAAAATTTGCCAAAAGAAAGAAAGCATTGTATCTTTAATTGGCACAAGAGGGACTGCAGGTTTTATTGCACCAGAAGTATTTAGTCGAACTTTTGGTAGGGTTTCTCACAAATCTGATGTTTATAGTTATAGCATGCTAGTGCTGGAAATGGTTGGAGGAAAAAAGAATTTCGAAAATGGAGCATCACATACAAGTGGAGTATATTTTCCAGATTGGATTTATAAAGACCTTGAGCAAGGCAATGTTCTTAGCAGAAATATGTCCATCACAGATGAGGAAAATGAGCTTGTGAGGAAGATGATTTTGGTGAGTCTGTGGTGCATTCAAACAAAACCTTCAGATAGGCCATCAATGGGTAAAGTAGTAGAGATGTTAGAAGGACCCCTTGACTCATTGCCATTTCCACCAAAGCCATTCTTATATTCTCCTCCAAGGTCACCTATACAGAATTCAGATGGATATTTCACCAATATGGAGGACATAAACTCAAGAAGCACTCAAAAGGATGGTTCTCTTGAACAGTCCAGAGATTTTAATTTATGAGAAGATGGGATTTGTTACATAACTGTCACTCATAGTTAAATCAAAAATCCCATGCATTCTGTCGAATAAAAAAGACTTAAATATTTTATTTTCTGTCATGTACTTTAGTTCTTGATTTAATTTCAATTACTTTGACTCTCTTATTTGAGAATTAAAGTAGTTTTTTTAATCAGGACCAAAATACAAATTTTTTAATAATAGTTTAATATTAAATACTTTAATTTACTTATTTGAGAATTAAAGTATATTTTTTGTTATAAATAAAATTAAAATATGAGTTTTTAATAATAACTCAAGCACATGGAGAATAACCAACAACCTGAATTTGTTCTGAAGTATGAAAATTAAAGTGCTTTAATCCTTTGGTTCAATGCAATACTAGTGTTGAGGTGCCAAATCTTCTAAGTGAGGCTATTAAAGTTTTAATGTAAAGTGCCCATTGAATGTGTGGTAAAGAGAAGTACTATTTAATACTTGGTTGGACCGACATTATTTCATATTGCCCAGAAATTATACAACATTATATAGAAAAAGAACAATAATACAATTTTTTATGCTACTATTTACACACAACTTATTTTAGATAACACTAAAACCATCTAATTAGTAACATTTTATAATTAAATAGAATTGAAACCTATGATGATTTTGTATTAAATCAATAATCCAAATGCAAAGTGCAAGTAGATTTTTTCACAAGTAACTTAAAAAGAAAAAGATCATAATGGTTTGATCAAGATCAAGCTGTTGATTTTACAAAACATACAGATGTACAGTTTCCTTAATGATTAACATGCATACAACTGAATTACCCCAAGAACAAGAAAGAAAAAAAAATACTCAAAATTCACACTCAGTATTTCATTTAGAATGGTATCATTACCCGGACAAGTGGAAATTAGAATACCTGCTTTGTGGATACTGGCAGATATAATTTATTCCAGATGCAGTTTCTGTAAGTAATTACCAAACTAGGCCCCGTTTTCTCCTAATCCTATCAACATGGTCAGTACTCATTCTAGATTTTTCTGGTTTATTTGACTTTTTTGACTTCTCGAGACGACTATCTAAACTGTTTCTAGAAGCTTCTGGAAGATCTGCACTCAATTGAGTTTTAGATGTAGCATCTGAAGTTCCACTTTCAGATTCTTTGCTAGCTTTGACTTCAGTCTCAGTTTCTACTGTATCCTTTTTAGTACCATTTGCAGCTGCTTTAGATTTCCCAATTGTCTGTACAAATTTCTTTAGATGTTTAATGAATTCTGGGTATAGCTCTAGATTACAGTGTCCACCACCACTTACCCACAAAGGTTCATACTTTACCTTGCAAAGCTCCCAAAGTTGCTTTCCATGGGAAATATCCACAACTTCATCTGATGTTCCCTGGCCATACAAAAGCATAAATTGGGTGATTGAATTAGGAACTGTATGGAAGATCTTATGAAAATAGGTTATGACCATTTCAAAAGCCCATTTGACTTATTTTCCAAGAAGCTTATGAGAGTTTATGAAATGAGTTTATGCAGTGTTCTCATGACTAATTCTTCTTATGACAAAAATACTCTTATAATAAACTTCAACTCAAACCCTAAATCTTATAATCTCAATCGTAAACCCTAAACACTTGAACCATAGGCCTTAAACGAGCTATAAATACTTATTTATGTCATTTTCAGTAATTTTAACTATTATAAGTGCTTGTGTACTGATACATCCAAACACTATGTAATACTATATAAGTCTTTTCAAAGTGTGCATCCAAATGCAAATAAGCTTGTTGAATTAAGAGCTTTTTGAGGCTTATGACAAAAGTTCTTATGTGATAAGCTCTCATGATATAAGCACTTAATTAAGCTGTTTACCCAAACAGGGCCTTAGTTGATGGCTGAAAATAAAATAGCTTGAATCAGCAACTAAACTGTGATGCGTAATTACTTGCCCCGCAAGAAAGAGAAAGCGTCACTTACATGTATAACCAAAACAGGACAGCTCACAGAACCAATTTTATCAATATTCTGGATAGAAAGATAAATTTATGTAAGTTCCAATCCAAAAATACAGGGACTACAAGTGAATAACATAACAAGAAATTGAAAACATATACATATGTATATATATATATATATATATACCTTGTAAATATCAAACCAGAATGTTCGTTTGACAGGATACAGCACTCTCAGTCCAGACAAAATTGGACTATGTAAAACAACACCTCTTAATTCTGACAGACGCGAAGCAAGATCAAGTGTTGGACCACTACCAACAGATTGGCCATACAATATCAACTGATCATCCTTCACCCCATACTGTTCTTTGAGAGAATTATATGCAGCTTCAATATCTGCGTATGTATTATATTCAGTCGGCTGTTTCAACAGACAAAAAGACGAGTGTTCAGCTACATAGAACAATGTTACTCTATACATGTCAAATAGTATATTATAAGTAGTTCAATATTGCGATAAGCAACTAAAATCAATACTTAAATCGCTAGAGTTGTCAAGCACTTGAGAATTGATATGCAGGATAATTTTATATGCCAATCTGGAAAGATAATATCAAGTTTGAATTATAAATCTAAAACCGTGAAAGTTATCATGTGAGGATTTTGAGTTGGTTTCTGGTCTTATCAATCTTGGAAAAAGTGATCTGGCTGGGATTAACATTTCCTTTTGTGTAATTGATTCTTTGGCTAGGTTGGCTGGCTGTGCAGTGCTGCAGTGGTCTCTTGCTTATCTTGGTCTTCCTCTAGGAAGTAATCCTTCCGCTGTTTCGTTTCGGAGGATTACCAAAACTCTTTATGATTAGAACGGTGCACTTTAAAGGATTTGTGTCAATTTGATTCAGGCTTCCTTTTCCATTATCCCTCTCTACTATCTCTCATTGTTTAGATTCATGTCAGGGTAGGTGATAAGATTGAGAAGATTCTGAGGAAATTTCTCTGGTCAGGGACTAGGAGTAATAAGAGCAATCACTGTTAGTTGGGAGGATTCTAGTCAGGCTAGAATGATCAGGGTTTGGGTCCTGACAATTTGGTTTCTAAGAACATTGCCGTAGTGGTAAGTGGGCATTGGCACAGGGTGACGAAAAGCAAATGTGGCGATCACCAAAAGGAAAGAGACCCTAGAGCTACAGACAAGTTTTCACATCACTTATGCTAGTCCAAGAACATTACTCCTCTTTATTATCAAGAATATATAAACTGTTCATCACCAGAAAAAGTAAGCATGCAGTCCCCAGTCAATTTAATGATGAATTACATTTCTATCAAATATTTTTTTTAGAATTCAAGATGTCAAGTTATTTTGAATGAATACCAACATATTATTTTTAAATTATGTTCATGTTTTCCCTATGTAAAACAGAAAAGCACAAAAGAAACGACAAAACAGAAGATTTATAAAGAAAGGTAAATAACAGATGAGTGCTTTGAGTCATATTCTTATGCAATATAGCCCATTCATTCTATACAAGAAGGGTAAAAGAAAAATTTTGAACAAAAGGTCATTGAGAATTAATTACTGATGACTAACATTGTCAAACTAAGTAAAATAGATAACACTCCCCAGACTCACTAAAATAGAGAACAAAATCAGTGCATGGGTTTAGGCTTTTAGGCTAGAGGTTCTAAAATGTGGTATCCTAAGATGCTCAAATTGGAATGGAATATATAAATAGACAAAGAATTAGATAAACTTTAACTACTTCATCAAAGAACAATCATATAAACAAAGTTGTAATCGATAAAATTCAGATATAAGAGTCAAAGTTCAAAGTAGAGCATGATTAAGGTAATAAAGATTCTTGTTCAAAACCAAAAAGGATGTCACAGCCCTAATATTCATCACAAAATGAGAAAAACAACCCTAGGCAGCCCATAATTCATAAAAGAAACACAAAACAGCCCTTCATAAACAGAATCATTACTTCAATAGTTGTCATCACTTTCATTTCCTCCTCCTTCATTGGATTTATATCCTTCAACATCTTCTGTCTGATCTGAAACAGCCTCATCTTCTTAAATAAAGGCAACTTGTGAGACTTTTCAACACTTTATCTATCTGTAGCTTCATTTCTAACTTCTTTGGCTTATACTATTTTTCCTATTTGGCTGTGTTGAAGCCAACAACTATCTGTCTCGTGGGGGACAAGGTCACAAAGGCAACGAGTTTGACTACACTGAATGAGATACTTAGGATAGCAAATCTAGTTCAATTGCCTTTCTGAATTCTGGGCAAGGTGGCAGTGGCCACCCTTAAGGGATGGTGATAAACATGAAAGTAGCTACTAGTAGATCAGAAGGAAGCACTTTATTGTAGCCTAGGTATTCTTTTAGCAAGCTATTCACAGGAATGAAGGTAGATCCAAGTAAATAGATTCCTTAGTTTCTGACAGATTGAAAAGGACTTTTGAACTGTTGAAAAGACAAATTTCACACTTCTGTTAGAAGCTTCAATATTGAGATCAGCTCAACAATGAAATTCAACTTTATAAGAAAGGGTAAAGCATCCAAAATTTTCTTTTCCCCTGTAAAATCTTTTTCATGATTAAATCATGTAAATCTCCTTCGTTTTGTATAACATCAAGGATTCAAGATTGTTCTTTTACCATTTACTACCAAATGTTCCACTGAAACTAAAATATTTAATCATCCATTTGAGAAACTTGGCATCTTAAAGGGATTTCCCCTAAAACAGTACTCAAACCACGTATTTGATGGAACACCCAAACATAAACTGACTACTACAAGATGGATTCTTTCAAAATCTTTCTAGCAAAATTAACTCTTCCCAAAATAAAAGACCTAATAGAAATCTCAAACACACATTAATTTATTTTATTTTTTTTAAAAAAAAGGTAATCCCACTAAAACTGCAAACATTCCCACAAGAACAGAATATATTACATGACACGTAGGTAGTCAAAATGGAAAAAAGATGAGGAAGGTCTCGTCTAGTTGCTTTTAGCAATTACGGTAAGACGAACTGATGAAGAAAAGAAGAAAAACAAAGAAAATAAGAGAAAGAAAGCTATAATCATAAGTAAGCTCAGTAAGTAACGACTAACAAAATGATTATGATTGATGCAAACACTGATCAACATGCAGATACTGATAACTGATCATAATTTTTCCTAAAAAAAAAAAAAAGATTTTCTTTCCATTATTTGAAATATTTAGAAAGCTTAGCATCAAACCTTTCCTGTGGACTGTCCATAGCCAGAATAGTCATAACTGCACAAAGAAAATATAAAGAACAATTATTACACAAATCCACAGAAGAAAGAAATCAATAACTTAGCACTAACAGAGCTTTTGAACAGCATCAAAAAACCTGACATGCATATGTTAATGAATTGGAATGGTGTGAAAAACACATTGAGGAATAACAAGAAACAAGACTGAAATATTATTACAAGTTATGCTATGCTTACACCACCAGTCTAGAAAAGAATAGACACCTATATAGACACAAAAGAAACAAATATGCATTGCAAGAAAGCATATAATATTCATGCTTCCATTAAGTTCTATTACGTCAACACAATCATGCTTCACGAGGGCAGTGATGAGAACAACAATTATGTAAGTTATCACTAATATGAATCAACATGATATTATGTAAGAATAGATGAGTACGTTCTACATTGTCTCACTTCAATGGACATCAAATAAAATGAAGAATGCCACACAATCAGACATGGTGCAAATAGAATGAACTTATGACAAACCTCATCACATGTCTTTTTGTTTAATTTCCAAGCGGTCATCACACAACACGATAAATTAATTTGCATATAATTTATGATATTTGGTGCAAGTAGCAATAGTGTTGGTAATCACCATATTTACCATAATAGTTCACCATGCATGATGCATTTTTACATATAAGCATATTCATGAGCTCATCTATTTTACCAACCAAAATCACTTAAAACTCGAGATTTAATGATGACATCTAAAATCAGCATCAAATTTTGCTAGCATGTGTTGGAATAGTCTCCCTGTACATAGTTTTACACACAACAAAAACACAAAATATGGAAATGCAGCAAAGAAGTCTTGTCTGTAAACGACTTTAACAAGGAAAAACACTTTCAGTTTACTAATTATACAATATTAGGCCACATATTAAGCTCTTGAAGAGAGAGAAAGTAGCTGAAACTATCTGTTGATGTTATTATATGTAACTGAATTGCCTTGTGAATATCTAGAAGTAGTTGTTTCAGAATACAAGTTCATTGCAAACTGCATTTCCCACAAACTTAACATAGACACTAAAGCTGCAAAATATCAGAGATATAAAACCAAAATTTGTCTTTAAAGAGACAAGAGTTTTTGAATATAGTATTATCTTTAAATGATAACTTTCATTGAATCAGATATTGACACTTTCCCCTGTCTACTTTTTTTGTTTACTTCTTTTCTAGGGCAGGGGAAAAAAACAAAGATATGTTGTCATATGTATGCCAATGTGAACAACTAATCTTCCATGGTCATATAAACATGTTAAACAATTTATTTCAAATGGTGTAACACCACATTTAACACCCTCTTAAAATTTCGGGAACCTCTAAAGGAAAACATAGCTGCGCTTGTGCTGCTCTTCTGTTGCCTACTGCTATTACTGAAGCTACTCTAAGATGTTAGCAATTCTTAAGCAATCAACAGTTATTCCAAGTCTTAAATCCCTCACCAACAAAGTTTTCATAGAATTGTTGATTACTGAGCTAGCATCTACTTCCCACATCTCCCATTTCATAAACCAAAGAGAAGAGAAATTCATAGGATTCATTAGAAGTCACAGGGAACACAATAAGAATTCAAATGAAGATAGACTAGAATATACAATAAGCAGTGTATCATCCCTAGCAAATAAGGATACCTCAAGACAGTTTTAGCCACCTAGCACATTACTATGCTAACATATCTAGACATGAGTAAAGACAAAACATGGTTACTGAACAGTCCGAACTTCCAGCATGGTTTCAAAATGTTCATGTCAATATAGACAAAGCCAAATCTTAAATCGGTCAAGAATTGGTTCTATTACAATCAAACACTAAGAAAAGAGTTGAGAAAAAGGAAAAGGGTAAAAGCTTCGATAATCAAATTTCTTGTCACTGTAGCTGTACCCAGATAAAGGCAAGCACTATACTCCTTCAGTCCAATGCCACAGTTACGGATATTTTAATAATCGTTTGTCCAAAGATCTCGAGCACCTCCGTGGATGTACTCTCCCAATAGCACTACAAACAGTCCCACCTTAATTAAAGACCAAAAGTCCTCCAAATACCATTTCCAACACAACACCATCTTTAAGCCCTTAATTAGAAAGTAATTAACTAATAAACAAATAGAGCACCACTTAGTTTTAAGACCATAGATAACTAGTACATGCAACACCAGTAAATATTAAGCAATCTAAGAATATTCCAGGACAAGTGACTAAGCTCAAAACTCAATCTTCAACCGAAAAGGAAAAAATCCCAGATGGCAGCAGATGAGAAAGTACCCCATAACATTTAGGCGAAGCCTATTGCTCAATTCGACGAAGAGCTCAAACATCTGACCCAAATCAGCAGCATTTCCATGTGAGTACAGCATAGTACCATTGGCCTTGTGGTGCTTGACGTAGACAGCTACAATTTCGTTTCCTCTCCGAGTCCGCAGCTTAAGCACATCAACGTTATCCTTTCTGGGAACCTCAGGAATTAACAATTGACCACCTCTTGCTTCGTCGGCGATGACAGTGTAGGAAGGTGGGTTAGGCGGAAAAAAAGCAAACTTTGCGGCGATCGACGACGTGACTCCGCCCATATCTGATCCCTCTCATCCAAAGCCCCGGATTCATAAAGACACAACTTTTACACAGTGCTGGTCACTTCAGCAGCAAAAAACTCAGGCCCAGAAAAAAAAACAAAAAAAAATCAGAGATATAGCACAAGATATGGGAGATATGGAGGCCCAGGAGAACAGGGCGGCGCGTGGGTGCTGCTGGGACGGTGGGTGTCCAGATATATCAACTTTTAAACGTTGAAGACTCAGATTTCAATTGTAGATAGATAAACAGAGAGAGAGAGAGAGAGAGACCATTCAATGTGTAATTGTCCCCTGACGGCGACTTTATAGGATAGCGTACACTGCAAAAAGGACGTATATTTTCACCTACGGATACTGAAAAGATACTGAAAATACAGAGACGGTTAAAAGTGCAAAGGTTCAGTTTTTTCTTTTCTTTTCTTTTTTTCCTAGGGAGCATGAAGGAGAGTTTGGTGATGAGACAGTGGCGGAAAATGGTGGGACCCACGACCGAGACGGTAGAGAAGTAGCCTCATGATAAGGATTGGTGTGGGACCAGGTAGCGTTGGTGACGTGGACATTAAAAAGGTGACGTGTCGTCTTAAAAAAGATAGAGAAAAGTATACGGAGAGTGCATGTGAGATGTTTGTGTTGAGTTTAGTGGAAATGTGGGGGCAAAGTCCCATGTGTGAGTGTTGAAAGGCTCTGAGTTTTACGCAACTGCCACGCGCCTGAATCTCTGTGGGAGATGCCGAGAAAATATGGGAAAGGAAATCAAGATCCTCTTTTTTTCTTTTTTTAAGAAAATGAATTTTTTTCATCAAAGTTATTTCGAAAAGTATTTTTAAAAAATGCTTAATTAATGTTTTAACACCACTTTATCTTGAAACAACAATTTTATTTATTTAAAGGAAAAAAGATATCTAGCAATTTGACATTTTGAGGTTTTAATTTTATCTTACTTGGCTCTAATCAAAAAAAAATATTATCTTACTTGGCAGCTAAGTCTTTTTTTTTTCCCAAAATGTAAATCTAAGAATTTTTAAGATTAAAATATTATTCATAATTTTTAAAAAATCAAATAAATCTCTTACTTATATATCATTTTTAAATATAGTAGAATAGATCACTCACTGCGTAACTAAAGATTTATATTTTTTGGCAAATTTTAATATTTTGATGTTTTATTTCAAACATTACATAAAATAAAACACTTATTTAATTTTAAGAATTTTTTAAAAATAAAAATAATATTTATTTAATTTTTTAACTAATATCTAACACAATTAACAAATAACTAAATTATTGAGAAAGACCCTCAATACAACCTAAGGATTTTAAGAAATTTTTCCCACCTTGCTTTTCTAAAAGAAAGAAAAAAGACAACTAGAATTCGACATTTGAGTTTCCAGGTTGACAAGCACATATTATTTGTTTTCTCAGAAAGCAAAAGCTAAGTTCTTTTTTGTTTAAGTAAAAGTTAAGAGATCATAAATTACAAAAAATAAAATTGAAGTTTCATATATAAAAACATAAATATTATTATTTTTTATGCGATTCTAAATTCCGACAAGGTATCATAAATCTTGAAAAGGACTTGAACGCACTACTGAAAAATCAGAGATGATTTGATAAGGCACAAATATCTAAATCTCCAACAGATAAGGTATGCATATGCATATACGAGGATGTAAGCTGTGTTTGGTGTTTATTAGTGTTGCTACTCTTTTAGCACTGTACGATTTCTTCCTTATTAGGAATTAAGAATCTTCCAATAAAGCCGTAGATACTGCCCCAACATCTAATATAATCAGCTTGACATCTAATAAAAGCGAGCTGGACTGTTATTATTTCTTTGATGGTTAATTTACATTACTTTGAGCTTGAATTTGGGAATTAGCTCATTAATCCTAATTCATATCATCAAGGGTCGGAATCTAGTCTCTAGATTGAGTTCATTCATCTGCTTTGGGTGTGCCAATAATATCAATAAAGGGATTTATTATCAAATAGAGTTCATCTTTACCTACTTTACTTGGTGTCACACTCACGAGATGACAAGCCAATTAAAGGGGCTAGAAGAAAGTCCATAGTTTTTTGTTGGGAGATTTGACACTCTTAGGATATGTATGATTCACTTTAAAATGATATATTAGAATGAATAAAATATTTTGTATTTTGTTTAATTTAAAAAAAAATAATAGTACTAGATAAAAATATTTTGAGATATTGGATAAAGTTTTTTTTTTTTATCCTTTAAAAATTTAGGGACAAAAATTTTGTCGACAGTACAAAAATTTAAAAAGATAAATTTAACCTCACCTTCTCTATTTAAGCCTTTCAACACGTCAGACTTTACAACGAATAAAATCAATTAAAGCCTCTTTCACTATTTACACACCAATATTATTTTTTCTTACAAAATGACAAAAAAAGACTCATAGTACTAGATTTTAATGATTATAGTTCCGAAAATACAAAACAAACTTTTTTCCAAAATTTAATGATTTTCAGAGTATCAAATTTTAAAATTTTAGAATTGAATTTTTTTTCTTATTGTGCAAAAGAACCTATGCAATATCTGGATTAGTTTTTTTTTTCTTTTACAATTCTAATTTTGTAAAATCTAAAAATAAAAATTTTTTATATGTCAAAATTTTGTCTAATATCTTTTTTTTTTTAAAATAACAAATATTGTATAACATGGTATTATAGTAAATTTTACATTATTTTGTCTAGTATTTATATTAATCAAACAGTAAATAGTATAAAAAATTTTGTCATGTGCATTAACTAACAAACAATAAATATTATTAAAAGTTGTCATTTAACTTAGCTACTTGTGTTATACTATTTTGCTTTATATTGTTCTGTATTGTGTATTAAACGCACCTTAATGTGTTTACCTTAAAAAAAATTATGTTCTTTATTTATATATATATATATATATATATTAAAATAATCTCTTATTGTTTTGTCAAACATAGCTATATAACTTTGTTCACTTAGCAAAATTATATTATATTTCAAGTCACTCTTTTTGTTTTAACATTAAACATATATAAAATGGATTAATTCCATAAGACAAAAAATAAATGTTAATCATACTTGATAACAAAGTAATGTAAGAATTATTAATAACTCCCTTCTAGTTAGTTAATAAAATTAGTGTATTTGTTAAACACATGATCTAGAAAGTATGTATTTGTATTATATTTGTATCAAAGTAGTATCTGATATTTACAAGTTTTAATAAAAAAAAATACGAGTCCCGTGCCTGCCCCTTTGAATTCGTCCCTATCAATGTAACCACCTCCTTTGTTTTTTAATGGACTAATTAAAACAAGAAGCTTTAGCGTTTAAGATAAGATAAAAAGTTTTGGGATTTACACGTGAGTTTAGGATTTATCTTCACACACAAGGTGTGTGTCTAAAAAAGGGGTGTGCCAAAAGAAATAACCCAACCAATTCCTATAACTAAAACCTACGCATGGGGTGTATCTTTAGTCGGAGTAATATTACAAAAATGAATTATTAAAATACTATTTTGGAAGTCAAGCTCATAAAAATCAAATCGTTTCATTTTAAAAATTTAGCTTGAAATTTCTTTATAAATGATCTCCTTTTAAGTAAACAATTTATAAATATCATTATAAAATTTTATCAAGACCTAGGCTATATTTTAATTTAGCTCCTCCTCATGTTAAATTTTATAATAGGAAAAAAAAAATACTATTATTATATGTGTTTGTTAAGAATTATGATCATTAAAGAAACATTTTTTTTTTTTTTACGTTCTTTGAAAAGTTCATTTATGAAAATCTAAATCTTTCAACAACTAAATATCAGTTTACTCAAAATACAAATATTGCCTAATAAACTCGACTGACCCTAAAATCAAAATGACAAGTCGCTGACGTTTTTCTCCATGTTCAAAATCTACCTTTTTCCTCTCTCTCTCTCTCTCTCTCTGTAAACAACTAGCCCATAAACATGGGCAGAAATCTAGCAGAGTCACTAATACTGCCGTTATATCAGTCAACCCATCGATTCTAAGTTTGAACATGCTTGTATGTACAAATAGAAAAGTTGCATATTTTATTCAATACGGCTGAGAAAATTCTAAACAAGTTCACACACCTTTACTTAAAACATCACATGAGCCACAAGCATTACCGCTCAATTCGGTTTTGTACTAGTTTACAACCTTCGAGTTTCAGAACCAATATGTATAAACAGCTTCCAAGATGGAACACCCAGGTTTCTGATTCCGATGATGATGTCTCTGAATCCACAGAAAAGACCAGTACTGTTCCATCAGAATTCCTCTGTCAAGCTGTGTTTGCAGGAGGTGATGATCCTCTAAACTCTACCCCTTCTTCTCTTCTGATATCCATGTCTGTTGCTTTGAGCCACATAGACATGGTTATTGAGGTCGTTCTTAGGACTTGAGAGTTTCATGTTTGAACCCAGGATTCATAAGCAAACATGGTTGTTTTGCAGATAGTTTCAGGGCAATTGAAGCTGCATATGGAAGAGTGGATGGTGTGGTCAGAACTGCCACTGGGTATTGTGGAGGTACACTCAAGAAACCCACCTACAGAGAGGTAAAAAAAAAAAAAATTACAATTTTTAAATCCAAACTGAAAAAAAAAAAAAAAAATTTATTCAATAGAAATTTTTGTTTAGTTTTTTTTAAAAAAAAAATTATGTCAAGTTCTCAGGTTTGTGAGGGAAGAACTGGTCATACAGAAGCTGTAAAAGTCATCTATGATAAGAGAAAAATCTCCTACAAATCTCTCTGTGATCTATTCTGGGAAACCCATGATCCCACTAGAAAGGAATACCTTGTTAGTAACTACTATTTCTTAAGTTAATTTTAATTTTAATTTTCCCTATAACTTTCTTATTATATTTCATTATTGTTATGAGAGATTGATTGAAATCAATTTTATTTCAGAATTTTGGAATAGATACCCACTTGAGATCTGCCATATTCTACTGCAGTGAAGCAGAAAGGAAGGAAGCACAAGAGTCAAAGATCAGAAGGCAGATGAAGATCAATAAGAGGATTGTGACAAAATTGATACCATTATTTGATAATGAATTTTTCATGGCAGAGAATCAGCATCAGAAGTATTATTTGCAGCAAAAGTGCAGGCTTTGTGAATGTTTATGTCTAAGAAGTACAGAACAATTTGTGGAGTCAGAGATTACTTGCAAACTCAACAGGTACATAATTATGGGCCAATAAATGTTGACTTAGCTATTATATAATATTGAGGTACAGTACCATTATATAATATTGGTAAATGGTCAATGATGAAACTACTGAATAAATCTATCACAAAAGTAAACCCTTTGATTGTGGTGGCCTAATTAAATTTCTAGTTCTTTGTCTCATTGAGTGAAATTGCATGTACATCATCTTTTATTGATTTTTAACAATTAATTATGACTTTGGTTTTTTAATTGACTATTGGGTTAAGGTTAAGGGTAGGATCATCGTTATGTTTTAGGAATGTCAATTTGAGTGTACTAAAGAAGTTATAGTATATAAGGAAAAAAATCTTATATTTAAAACTTTAGAGTCGTTATTGTTAAAATAATTTATTAGTTATTAATCTTGTCTCGAATAGAGATCATTCTCATAATCAAAAAGTGGAAAAATACCTTAAGAAATGTAGTTGGTTATGTATACAATTAGACACAATTTTTTTGACTGTGAAGTTGAGTAGGGGGTGGCATTACTGAATTTTTTGTACTAATATAGTTGTCTAGAACTACTTATAATTAATAGGATCATTAGCCAAAGCTTACCAGACCCAATACCCCCAGGGAGGTTTAAAATTTTTGATAGCTATTCAACATTTTATGGGTTGACATTTAGGTTACTAATGGCTTGTAATTATTATTTAATTTAATAGAGAAAGTGCCAATTGAATTTAAAAATGGTGAAAGGTTTAAGTAGTATTTAAAAAGTTTGAAATTCGATTCTCTCAATATAATAAAAAACAAAATTTTAGCTGTTCTTATCGTTGGAATTTTCAGTTGATTAAAAAATCAACATTTTCTTGCAATAAGGAACTTATTTATCATCGAACTCTATACTTTTTTCAGCATTTTGGCCTTGGAAGGAGGGCTTATTGTTGATGAGCTTAGTGCATTGTTGAAAGCCTACAACATGTCAAAGCAAATCAAAGTGGCTTTGCAAGAATTGACCGAAGAATTGAGTGAAAATGCAAAAGGAAACACTCAAATGCTCTAAGAAACAAGTTTAAGCAGCAAATCCTAATGGTTCTTGCTGGTTTTAGAGTGTTACTAGTGCAGATTCTCATGAGCAGTAGTGTAACGTATGCATGCGAAAATCGAAAAGCCGCAAATCCCAATAACATGGAACATGGAGCATGTTTGTGGCAAGATTTATTTATAATGCTTTCTCTGAGCACAAGCGTGTTGGGTCATGTGTTGGAAAGCTACTACAATCCGGTTGGTGCAAATCAACTTTTTTTTTTGAAGTTACTGGTTTATTTTACTGTAGTTTGTCTCTTGGTGGTCCGCTGGTTAAACAATTAAATAAAATCTAGTTAATGGTTATTAATTTATTTGAGATCAAATGCAAAGCAACTATCTCGTTACTATATGTACAATGAAGATAAAACACATATTGATCTTTTTGTTGTTAAAAAAACTCTATCTCCCTAGGGTTAAGTGGGAGGAATGATAGTAGTGTATCTCCATATAATACTTTATACTTTAATTGATGATTCCATTGTGTGTCAACAAGCTGCAGTATATAGAAGATTCTGTCAACTAAGAGCGTTCTCAGATATCTCATGAAGTTTATCATAAATAATTGAATACTTTTTCATTATTTTGTGTCTAATGTAATACCCAATACTAAATAAAATAAAATAAAATAACTTGAATACTTCTCAGGAGGCAATCTCACTTCTTAATCATCTATTTGAGCTTATATCTTCTATCTTGAATCTAATTAGCTCTCTTTGTCATCAAAGGAGGATGTTATATTGCTAGATCATTCACAAATGCTAAATAGGATATCGTATTAATTTGGCTTCAGAGTTTTCCTTGAAGAGATTCACATATGTTCCATTATCTACAAGATCACTTAGGGACATATTTTATGACAAAACATTGAGGCCACTTTTGAAAGAACAAAAAGAAAAACTAAAAACAAAATAATTTGAGCCACATAGCATATGCAAATCCTATGTTTCATTCTCGTTCTTGGATGAAAATTTAATGACCTTAGATTATTATTTTGACAGTTGTTTCTCCTATCTTACACTATCCAAAATAAAAATAAAAATATTACACTATACTAGTTTGGTCGCTAAGCTCACAATTAGCAACTGTATTGCTCCTAGTTGCAAAGTATTGAGTTATGATAACAATGAAAACTATCCAATAGCATATGATTAAAGGACCACGTCTTATCCCTTTGAAGCCCCATTATATTGGTAAATGGTCAATGATGTATCTTACTGTATAAATCTATCACAAAAGTTAACCCTTTGATTGTGGTTGCCTAATTAAATTTCTAGTTCTTTGTCTCATTGAACTTACATGCACATCACCTTCTATTGATTTTTAACCATTAATATGGATTTTAGTTTCTTAATTTAATAAAGGGTTAAGGATAGGATCACCATTCATGACTATTGTTATTTCCATGATTAAGGTTATAAGAAGGTTAATTTATATTTACTAAAGAAGTTAATGTATGAAAGTCAAAGATTTTGAGTTTAAAATTATAGAGTCATCTTTGTTAAAAGTTATTTATTAACTATTGATCTTATCTCAAATCGATTTCACTTTCACGGTTAAAACACGCGAGAATACCTTAAAAAATATTGTAACCGTCTATATATACAATTAGAGACAATTTCTGTTGTTCTTCTTGTTGGAATTTCCAGTTGAACAATCAAGATTTTCTTGTAATAATTACAAACTTATCTACCATCTATCTCTACCCTATTTTGCAGCATTTTGGCCTTGGAAGGAAGGCTTATTTTTTATGAGCTTAGTTCATTTTTGAAAACCAACAGCATGTCAAAGCAAATCAAAGTGGCTTTGCAAGAATTGAGGGAACATGCAAAAGGAAACACTCAAACGTTCTAAGAAACAAGTTTAAGCTACAAACCCTAATAATGGTTCCTGCTGGTTTTGGAGTTACTAATGCAGATTCTCGTGAGCAGTAGTGTAACGTATGCATGCGAAAATCCCAATAACATAGAACATGGAGCATGTTTAATGAAAGATTTTTGTATAATGCTTTCTCTTAGCACAAGCGTATTGGATCATGTGTTGAAAAGCTACTGCAATCTGGTTGGTGCAAATCAATCTTTTTTGAAGTTGCTGGTTTATTTTATTGTAGTTTGTCTCTTGGTGGTCGGCTGGTAAAACAATTAAATGAAATTTAAGTTAATGGTTACTCTCTCTAGTTTTAAATATAAAGTAGATTTAACTAATTCATGTATATTAAAAAAAATCTTTTATGCTTAGTTTTCACAAAAAAAAAAAATCATATATTCTTAATTATCTTTATTTATTATAATAATTAAATAACTTATTTTAATATCTTTCTATCAATCAAAAATAATTAAGACACCATATTGTACATTTTCTATACTATAATGTATATTCTCTATACTCCAATGTACCTATTCCTCATATACAACAATTAATACAAAAGAGCATATATGAAAATTTAATCATTCTTTTAATACATCGCCTTATAAATTAGACTATTTTTTTTCTTTCTAAAAGTCACTATATATTTAGGATCGGAGGAAGTATTAATTCATTTGAGATCAAATGCAATGCAACTACCGCATTCCTATATGTACAATAAAGATAAAACACACATATTGATCTTTTTGTTATTAAAAGAACTCTATCTCCCTACGGTTAAGTGAGAAGAATGAAATTAGTGTACCTCCATATATCACTTGATACTTTGATTGATGATTCCATTCTGTGTCAACAAGCTGCAGTATATAGAAGATTCTCTCAACTAGTTGTCTTAATTTTTGCATGTTCCTTGAGCAACTCATCGAGGGTATTAGGAGTATTTTCAAATATCTCACGAAGTTGATGATAAATACTTCTAATGTAATATTAGATATTAGATGGGCTTTTTTTTTTTAACAAAAAAAAAAACTTGAATACTTCTTGAGAGGTAATCTCACTTTTTAATCATCTACTTAAGTTTATATCTTCTATCTTGAATCTAATTAGTGCTCTCTGTCATCAAAGGAGGATGTTATATTGCTAGATCATTCACAGATGCTAAATAGGCCATCGTATTAATTTGGCTTCAGAGTTTTCCTTGAAGAGATTCACATGCGTTCCATTATCTACAAGATCACTTATAGGGACATATTTTATGACAAAACATTAATTGAGGCCACTTTTGAATAAAAGAAAAAACAAAATTACTGGAGCTACATAGCGTATGCAAATCCTATGTTTCATTTTTGGATGAAAATTTAATGACTGTAGATTTTTATTTTGACAGTTGTTTCTCCTTTCTTACACTATCATTTTTTTTTTTTAAAAAAAAAACGTTACAGGGCGGCTGGTTTGGTCTCTAAGCTCACAATTAACAAATGTATTTCTCCTAGTCTCAAAATTGTGAGTTATATAATTATGTTAAAAATTATCAATCACTAAATTAATATATGATTTGACTTCTTTACTGAGTTGAGCTAAGTTTTTATTGAATATATTTTAATTATTCACTTAAAATACTTAAAAATAATATTATCTAAGACATATATAATAAATTAATTTAAATTATTCATTTGTTATTGAATAAAAGAACAACTGAGTGAGCCTAACAAAAAAACTAAATTTGTTAATGTGCTACATATATACGATTCTCCATTCTTCATGTATCTCCTCTCAAACATAATCTTAATTTAAATCATCCAAAACATTTAGTTCACTTTTAGGTTAAAAGTAACTTTTTGCACATGCCAAAAATCTCATCCAATCATATTACAAATCTTGGATCAAAATATTGCTACAAATTAAATGCAAAGACTACAAGAATAGCCTTACATTAATTGTAGGATCCTCCCAATAGCATATGATTAAAGGACGATGTCTTATCCCTTTGAAGCCCCACTTTTGAGACCTTGCCTTGTAATTTACGAGTCCATAAGAGCCAAGAAAGCCATAGAAGAAAATCATTTCATATCGAAGCCAAAGCATTCTTCTTTCTTATATATAAATAGTATTGGAATACAAAACCAATATATTTCTTCCGCCGAAAGAGATATCCATACACGGGTGTCTGTTTTCTTTGTCAAAGTCCAAAATCTATTCATGAGATCTCATTTTCAACTACACCTCTGTCATGATTTGGTGCATGTGATAATTTTGCAAGTCTCTACACACTTCTGTTGGTAAATTAATTGTGAACTTTCACGTATATAATTGACTAGCATTAGGCTTAGCCGATAACATATAATATCATTAGCATGAAGATTTTTTATACCAATTAGGGTAATATTCTCATACCTTTAGGTTTAATGAAATTAATCTCTGTTTAAAAAGAGAGTATATAATAACCAATAGCTTTCTCCGCACAAGAGCAACTTTAAAATTTCTTATTCTTTGTAAGAATTCAATTAGTGCGCTTAATTAATTGTGTATATCATATGCTCATTTGGAGTTAAGATATTTTGGTACCAAAGATTTTAGATTTAAATATAAAACCTATCACCATTCTTGAAAATGATTTTAGTATCACTTCATAGGCCATTTCATACATGTTGAATTCAAACTTCATTCAAAATATTAGTAAATCCAAGTTATATTATCTATCATCTTTTTCTTTACACATAACGATATGAATTCTTAAGTGTTAAACTTTTAAATGCCTTGCCACTATATCACACTAAACTGCTTACAATATTTATATTTGAGAATTAAACATCTAAAAGATGTCGTTTCAATTCCAGCTCTCCATCAAGAAACAATCATATAGATATGAAAGTAGTGGTTTGGTAAGAACAAAGAGGAGCTGGTATTTAGTCAATCAATGAAACAAGCCCAAGTATCCTATTGCAATGAATTACGTCAAAGAATTAGTTAAAAAGCAATTAAAAGTTGTAACAACCAGAATAGAAAGATAAAAAGCCAAAAAGTAATTAAAGGTTGCTACACAGTTGTAGTAATCAATTAGGCTAAAATTTTGGATAGACTGGGATCTGGGTCCTCCAACGATGACTTTAATTAAGCACTTTTAAGTAAAGCATTATATGGTGATGACCCTGTGAATCCCATTAACAATTGGCTTAAAATATAGCGTACACGGTAACACTTAAAATATTCTTCAGATATCAGAAAGGTATATATATGGCACAGGGTAACACAACACATGCAACCCAGCCACCAAACATGTGCTTTTGTTGTAGCAGTTGTAATTAATTTTAAGGATGAATAGTTCCATTTGAAACTACAAAATTGACCTAGCTGTTATATATTTTAGTAACTCAAAATTTTTTCATATTAATTAAGCCTCTTACTACTATATTATAATATGTACACAATAACTAAAGGATCAACTAGGGGCAGAGGAGAGGGTAGGACTACCTCGGGAGGTCACGGACCATGGTCCCTTATGTTATCAATATTATTTTAGTATTATACATTTGGCTCCTCAAAATTTATGTAAAATTTATATTTAATCATTCTAATTTTAACATTTTAATCTCAGTCCTCTTTTATTTAAACTCCTAATTCACCACTAGAATCAACAATAGTTATAAAGAGAAGTAGAGTTTGGTATAGTTTTAACCAACCCCCTCCCCAACAAACAAGTTCTCTTACTACTTTCTCACCAAGTACAAATCCCTCTAGGATCTCAAGTTGCAATTATGCCCCTGCTACCTACAGACCAAAATAAAAAAGGTTATATGAATTTACTTATTGCACATATGTGAACGTAAATGTTGTGTATATGTTGCATCACTGAATAAATACTCAAGTTCCTAGCTAATCCATGTTCAATTAAATCTTGGTCGCGTCAAATTTATATACAGTTCAAGAGCACCTGCATGCATTTGTCAATTTGCTGTTGTTGTAACTAGGCCAGAAGAGGAGATTTCCCCTAATCCTTACACCTCACCTATCAAAAAAGAATTCAACATCAAAGCCTAGACTTCATAAAAGTTCAAACCAAACAGTATTCCATCTTCTAGTCTGTTTTTATGGGGGTTATGTCCTCTAGGGCAATGCAAAACGAAGTTCAACTTAAGCCCAGTTGCTTTTATACTGATACTAGTAATGGATGCGAAAAATTATGCTTTCTACAAATCAATCTCTCTTGGATTTTTTCTGTTTGATCAAGGTTTGACAAATAATAATTGTTGTAGATACAAATTTAGAAATTAAATTACTGTTTTGTTCCAAAAGTTTGAAGAAAAGACAATTTGGGTACTTTGAATAGCTGTAGCTAGCTCAACGAAGCGTGCTCTCGATCATAATGCTATCCTCCTCTCCCTTGGAGGATTTGAATCCCCTCAATGCAAATGCAATCACTATTTGCCAACAGGTACAAAAAAAAAAAAAAAAAACCAAAGTATTTTAGTTCTAAGATTTAGGAATGCCAATCTTGTTCTTATTATACCACTTTCTTAAAAAAATTTCTTCTTATTCTTATACTTTATTTAATATGGAAATAAGGGCAATCACCCAAGAAAAAGTTTGTTGATATGATATATGGGACTTTTCCAAATTCCCATAAGACAGGCCGAGTCAATTTGATCCTTAATCAGACTTAGAGAAACCTCATATATAGCCAGAATAGGAACAAATTGGTAGAACATTATGAGTATAGAACTATAATCCTAGCATAGACACTAAACAAAACATTTTCTTTTAGGCAATTCATGATTGTCATTTTCTTTAGGCTACCGATATCCTTGTCTCTATGCAGCAACATAGAGCATAACGAATAATGTAATTTAAAAACGAACACAATGATAGTAAGCATGCCTATTCTATTCATACCCCTCTTTAAGCATTTTCAATTGCCCAAAATCTCTCTATCTTCCATTGTTGCTCCCAAGCATCATGATTTTAAGAAGCCCCCGAATTAATTAACTAATATAAAAAATTACCCTAAAGTAGTCCCAATATGGAAGCCATGTTGTGTAGAGAATCGAGTTTCGTACATGGGACCTACCATATAAAGGAGGTGAAGACGTGTACAAGTACAAAGAATTTTCATATTGGTTAAGTCACATAATTAGAAGACATGTCTGAGTAGGAACACATGATGGAATCTGCAATAGAGACAGACTTTTAGGAAAGCTTTTTAAGACCTCCCTTTGTTTCTCTGTCTTATCTTTGTCCTTGTGATCTATGGCATATCCTAAGACATGACCCCACTCATAAAAACTAAACAAAAATAAATTAATTAATAATGTTACTTGTGTTTGTGCAATTAAAATAATCTTAAGTAAACTTGAAAATTATGAAGTATTAAACTGTTGCTACGAGTATTTTTAATTTTTTTTTTTCTATACTACTTCAAGTATTGCATTATTACTAACATACAACCAAACTAGCCAATTTGACTGTTTAATTCTAGAAATAAATATTAAATTGTTCGAGTAACTCTATTGGAACATTCCTGCGAAAGAATTGGTCAAGACTAGATCAAACTCGAGTTGATTCAGTCAATTCCTAGTGCAATATTTTTTTCAAAAGGAATTAATTTTTTTTTAAAAAAAAATTTGAAGCATTGATTAAGATTATGCATTGAATTTGACATAAGAAAAAACTAGGGTAAAAAGAGACTCTCATTTTAAAAGACAAGTAAAATATTTTGGTAAGAATTTATGGTGATTACAGTGATATTTATAAATTATATATTAAATGAAAATCATTACCAACAAAATTCAACTATAATATTACAAACTTCTAACAAAATATAGTTCAAACTTAAAACCTTATCAAGAGTGTCTTCAATACTAGCATTGGAAGTAAAACCATCTACAATTTTAAAGTTTACTAATTCATTCAGTGTTGGTTAATGTGTATGATAAATAATTTTTTGATATTTAAAAATTATTTTTATTCTAAACAAATCAATTTACAAACAAATGGGGGAGCATTTTATTCCCAAAAGTCCCAAACCAAATGCCAAAACCGTTAGATCAATATATTATATTATAATATAATGTACAAAAAATTCCAAATCCAAAAACTAAATAAAACGTCGTCGTCGCTGAGAAGTGGGCACATGCATACGAAACACCTCACGTTCCTCACCCGTTTCCGTCTTACAGGCAATGCGGTCCTTAATTAGCACCTACGTCAGCATAAACCACCACCGCGCACGTTAGCACTCAGCTCCGAAACGGCGGAGAAATACGAAAACTGCAAATTTTATTAATTTCCACTCCGCAACCTCACCGAAATATTATATATTTTCCAAAAATAAAAATAATAAATAAACAGAAGAAAAATTTTCCGGAATTTAATAATCCATACAGTTTTTCATAGTGGCGAGTCTACTCCGGGATTGTAACAAGCACCGGCCGCCAAGCTCTTCTGAGAAATCTATAACGGAACACCGAAGAAACCGGTCTCAACGCGGCGGATCCACCCCGCCGGAAAGTCGAACCAGCTCGGAATCTACCAGG
Source organism: Bauhinia variegata (assembly GCA_022379115.2). NCBI lineage: Eukaryota > Viridiplantae > Streptophyta > Magnoliopsida > Fabales > Fabaceae > Bauhinia > Bauhinia variegata. The sequence goes on along the minus strand of CM039428.1, from coordinate 16,152,118 downwards.
ACTGGCCACCGTCGGCGAGAGCCCTTCCTGTTCCTGTCTTTCCACTTTCTCATCTTCAAGCGGCGAAGACACAAACAAATCCTTCAATTTCCGCCTGACTCTGGCCTCCTTGTGGTCAGTTTCCGGAGGATCCTCAACGGCGATGTCATCGGATTCATCACGGCGGTGGAATCTGCGGCGTTCGGGGCGGTTGAGGAACATCCGGAGCGTTTTCCTGCGGCGGAGGTGGAAGACGGGACTGGCAGTGGGGCTCTGAGTCTGGCTTCCAGCAACAGCACATTGAGTGGCTAAAAGCTTGAATTTGTGAAGAGTAGCCATTACATTAGCTGAGAAAAAGGAATCTGAATCAATCGCTTTCGCTTTTGAGAGGGAATGGATTGCTTGTTAGAGAGAGAAAGAGAGATCTGAGGCCATTTGGATTCGATCTTTGAGTGGCTTTTTCAGTGTGGTTACGGTTTGGTGAGTGCGTGAGAGAGACGAAGGTGAAAAGAGCATTGGAGGCATACGGACAGGTTTATCTTTAACGGGGAAGGGGAATATAAATAAAAGCTGCCTTTCATTTTGCTGAGTTCAATACACGTGGCAATTGGCTGGTGGTTTGGAACTTTACGTTTCTAACCCGGAAAACGAGTCCGGTCCAAATGAGTAAAAGGTTGACATAACCGTCGGTTGAGGTTCGAGTCACTTTTATTTTATTTTATTTTTTCTAATCATTCCACTTAATTAAAAGAGATTGGTTAAGTGAAGATTTATATATACTGTAATTACTTTAATATAGTCAGTTATTAAATTAAGATGTAATTATGTTACAGTCTTTACACAATAACTAAAAAATTACTATTGTATTACATTAATTAAAACACATCCAAACCTGTTTATATATAGTGTCATAAAAAACATTATATATATTATGTTATTATTTTTATAAAGTATGTTTTGACCTTTTATTTTACCATATTCAAAGGGATAATTATTGTGATATTGAGCAACAGCTTTTTCTTCCAGTTATTTCCATCCCCGATTCCCCATATACATCCTCATGCCCCATCCCTGCGCCTCATCTACCCATACAGTTAAGTTAACACAATTCACTAATTTAATCCATCAATCATGATTTCTAATTGAAATTTATAAATAACCTTCAAACAACTATGTAAGCCTCTAAGAATAAGTATTATGCCATCATAGACTTTTTTACCCTATCTGTCATGTCCACGGAACAACGTCCTTTTCTCTCAAAGTGTATTATACTTTTTTGAATAACTTTTTATTTGTCAAAAATAATATTATAAATATTTAAAATATCCATAAATTTTTTTAATTAATAAAAAACTTTACAACAAAATACGAGATATTTTTTTAATTATTAATATTTATAAAATACAAATTTATTAACACATAATTAATTTAATTCAAAATAATTAGTTAATTCAATGTCTACGTTAGAACATGTATTGGAGCCCCATCAATTATAGGTTAAATCTCCATCTCTTCTTTTGTGTGGTTTAGTTTCATTTATTCTTATTGACCAAAGGTGAAATGTCCAAAACACTCTGGCTTTTATGAACAAAGCTTCCTCTCCATTAAACCTTTCTCGAATGTCTATGTTACTTCTCTCTTTGGATTTGGTTGTTGGGGATTTAACTAGAGTATTTATAGTGCACGCTTGGTCCTTCATATCTGTGAAATTTGAATTTGTTTAAGAACTTCAAATTGTTAAGCCTTATTAAAACATCTCTTTGATTTGTTAGAAAACTAAAACTATCCCATGCATGAAACATCATTTTAGAATTTAGAATCTTAACTAAAGAGATTTCTAGAGGAAGTACTTTAAAAAAACAAGTTACTTTCATTATCATACAAGGTAAACATAAGTTCTCATGCCTTTAACAACATATTTAGTTAGGGAAATTATATAAATTAACAAATATGTACACTGCTGAAGCATTCACCTACAAGATCTCCTAAGAGTTCAAAATTTCCACGGAAAATTGTAATTTTCCCACGAAAAATTGTGGGAAAATACCAGTTCTTACATGCATCTCGGCACATGTTGAAATTACACTCTTCTTCTATACATCTGTCTGCTGCAGAGAAAACAAGGGAACCTCAGCAGTTGCTACAGTAACAAAACTCTATCAATCATGCAATTTCTCTCTAGAAATCCAAAAATAATTGAAACAGTAACAAAAATTCTAAGTTTTAAATACATATAAAGGTACAGGAATGAGTATATTTACAACATATATATGTATTAACTTATTTGGTTTGCAAGTGGAGGAGAGGGGAGAGAATAAGTAAATTTACTATTATAACTTTATAAGTGGAAAAACAAGATAAAATGCGAGAGTATTTTTTGTGAAAAAATAACAAATGTATCTCTCCCTTCCAAAACCCTCCAATTTTGGAGGTGAAGAAATAGAGGGGAAGAGAGGAAAAATAGGGATTAAAATCCCTTCCCTCCCCTTTTATATTTTGAAGCAAATAAGGGAAAACGCCAAGAATCCTTCTCCTCCCCTCCAAATCCAAATACTCCTCCAATTAATACAACAAAAAAAAAAGGTGTGAAACAGAAGAGATTAGAAGCTTATGAAATTTGGACTTATATTGATACAAGCCAGAAAACTGATACAATTTCTATCTAATCTAAGTTTTGAACAAAGGAAAAGGTAATCCTTAGAATTTATGACGAATTAGAGGCAGTAGAGAAGCTCACCCAGTTATCAGCAACTGAATCACGTGAAAATGGGGGAGAAACATTTTTCAAAGGGATAACTTCATCTTCCCTAATATCCACTAGTTTTGCATCTTGTTGACCAAACCATTCATTCTGAATTTCTTTCAAGACTGCAAGAACCTCACTCATAGGGGGTCTCATTTCTCTCTCCTGCTGCAAACACCTAAAGGCAAGCTCTGCAACTGATGTTATCATGCGCCTTACAGCGGGGTCTCTTTCGAATCCAAGAGATGTATCAACCAACTCCTCCAATTTATGGTTCTGAATTTTACAGACAGCCATGTTAGCTAAATTTATATCAAGGCGAGTCCTTTGGATGTCCACAGCTTCTAATGATGATATAAGTTCAATTAAGACAACACCAAAGCTATAAACATCGCTTTTATCAGTGAGTTTGTAGTACTGATAATACTCAGGGTCAACATAACCGGGCGTTCCTTGTGGAGCAGTTGAAACATGGGTGACATCACTGGGTAACAACTTTGAGAGACCGAAATCAGCAACCTTAACGCGAAAATCATTGTCTAGGAGAATGTTGTTGGTTTTAACGTCGCGGTGTATGACATCTGAGGCATGGAGATAGGCCAATCCCTGAGCTGTTTCTACAGCAATGTTCAATCGTATTGACCAAGGAAGCATAGCAGATTTTGATTTTTTACCATGGACATGATCAGCCACTGTACCATTAGGGATGTATTCATAAACCAGGAGGAGTTCTCGGCTATGTCTTGAGGTGCATCCATAGAGTGCCACTAAGTTCTCATGGCGTATTTTTGCTAGGATCTGAACTTCATTCATGAACTGCTGAACACGTTTAAAATTGCTTTCATGGAGGCGTTTTACTGCAACGACACGTCCATCTTTGAGCTTGCCTGGCCAGAAATCAGAATGTTGTTTAAAAACATAGATAACCAAACATTCAATGGTTTATTCAATAAGAACTGGCATAGATACACAAGGAATTCAATGATCTTCTTACCGTAGTAAACTGTGCCAAATCCTCCATCACCAAGTTCCTTAGAAGAGTTAAAATTGTCAGTAGCTTCTTCCAGTTCAGCATAAGGAAACACCTGAACTCCATAGTAGAAGCTCTTCGGCATTGGCTCAACATCAGATGATGAATAAGAAGGGAAACTTTTAGACGTATTAGTTGTAGAGGTAGTGCCGCCTCCGCTTGATGGAGGCACAAACAGCTCATTACTTTTGGACTCTTCAGTAATTCTTTTCCTTCGTCGTAAGACACCGCAAAGCAAACATCCCAGAAGAATGGCTACAAAGGCTGCAACTCCTACAGAAATGCCTGAAGAGAAATCAAGAAAATGGCAGAAGGTTTAGTTGAAAATCCATGATCGTTAAAACTTGTTCCATACAATAATAGAATTGGGAGTTACCTATTACTTTGTGGTTAGATCCTTTTCCTGCAACATGCAGAATAATGGAAATGTCAAAACAGTGAAGCATATATGCAAAAACCAAGGAAGGAAAAAACAACAATCAGCTAATAGTCATTTCCAGATGCAAATAGGAAACTAAGAATACCAGCCTCTGTTTCTACCTAAGCTTCCAATCATCGAAGCAATGAAGTTCTCAATGACTATATGAAACTTCAGCATAAAAAATAATGAACCTAAAAGCCAGTAAGTAATCCAGCCATTCAAACTACCATTTATGACAACAATAAAAACCTAACTTCGCTTGCCCAGTAAAGTTCAGAGATTTCCAAACCAAATTGTCTTTGTGATTATTACTCCACTTTCCATGAACATGCCAATAAATTAACTGCATGTTTGGTACACTGAATAGTATTTCCAATACAAGCTCTATCCCATATAATCACTAAAATTAGTCAAAAGTGAAGCTAGCACCTGGCTCTGGACACAATTTATCACCACAAATGCATATGGGTATCCCAAAATCAGAATCAAATCCACATTGACCCCCGGAACTGAGACATTTCGCGCACTCATATCATAAGGATTAATGTAATTCACATTTAAAACCCTTCTTCAAAACCTCATAAGCAATGAGCGATTCCGCACAAGACAAGTAACTTCGGTTTCAATAATTGGCACCTGAATACTAATATGGCATTCAACCAAATCAAGAATCGGGTCTCTCGGAATGAGTTCAATGAAAGAATAAGAATCGGTTCGGGTCCCATTACACTTACAATAAAATCGATTATCGGACGTGGGCAGATTAGAGAAGTGGCAAAGCAAACATACATCAAGTTCAGAACCTCGGTACCAGAACTGAAGTTAAAGATGGTGAGATCGTAGCTGGAGTTGACGAACTCGAGGTTGCAGGTTTCACCTCACCCAAAAGGTCAAATCGGGCAAAGGTGAGAACTATTTCCTCCGGGTCGAGTTGAAGGACCCGGTAACTAAACGACTAATGTCCAAATCCGGCGAGTCACTGCGACAGCTCAGGCAGAACTGGGGCGGGTCGCAGTAGGAGGGGCGGTCTCCGCCAGTGAAGGGGTAGGAAATGCTGAGGAGAGTTCCGCAGCTGGAAGAGTTGAGGCACCCAGAGAACGTGGCACTCGGTGACAACGACGTCGTATGGTGGAAAGAAGAGAAGATGAGAATGAGAAGGGAAAGCATAGCTGTGGATTGAGAAGAAGAAGACTGAGGAGGCGTGGTTTGGTTTGAGAAGGGCGGGTAGTTTAAGATGAGAAAGACATCTGTTTTTTTTTTTTGAGTAATAATAGTCAAAAAAAAAAAAAATTGAAAAAAATCCAACCTTGCGATAGCAAATAAATTCCCCTGAACTTGGGTTATAACCACAACCAGAGTTTTGACAGTCATGACACACTATTGTTTGCATTCCACTCCAGTTGGAATTCACTACTCAGAGCAACCTTCAGATTTTCCATTTGTCTATATATATATTACTTCAGCTTGTGACTCCAAAATAGGAAAAATCACCTCGGATTTGCAGGTTCCAAATATTAGCTTAACGAAAATGAATTAAACTGAAGTGGGAAACCCACCATGAAGAGAAAATGGAGAAGGGCAATCATAGTAGATAGGAAGTTTTTATAATCTGAAGTGTAATCAAACAGAGAACAATCTATGGTGTTGTATCTAAGGTAGGTGGGGCAAGTGTTATTCATCAGTTACTGCTGACAAGATTGAGATTATGAGAAGTGTCACTGACTTCAAGAACTCTATAACTCTCTGATCTGATGGTGATTTCTGCTACTTGAGAACTGGATTAGATACTGGATGGTCACAAATATATTCTGATCTATGAGATCCCTGGAAAGGGTAGCTCAGATTATGGAGATTTGCTTAAAAAGAGGAGCTGCAGTTTGAATACTGCTCATCATTGCTACAGAGGACATTAGAACTTGACTTAAGAACATGATTATGATCAAGAATGTGAGAAAGATGCTTGGATGAAGAAGAAACATCTTTAGGAAAAAAGAGAGATAAATAGTTGGATTTAATTTAAGTGAAAAACCGATAAACGGAAGATGTTGAATTTAACTAGCTTCCTATCACCCATCAAGAAAAGAAAACTTGTCTGGTTAAGGTGTTTAGGGTTATATTATTTCAAGGATAAGCTTCTACTAGATTGTAAGCATTAACAGGTCAATGAGAAATTACAAATTTAGGCTCCCATTGTCCATGAACAGATGAACTTTCAGAGAGAGAGAGCACCAAATTTCGAGTGCATTATCTTTGTCGGAAAAGAATATTACCTAACCTTGATAGACACTCAGATCGGGGAATACAGGATAGGCTAGTGCTATATGATCTTGGTCAAACAACTGACCGTACCTTGGGCAAAATTTTTTAGTCTAACTTTACAGCCACTAAATATTTTTACCTGAGTAAAGTCAAAAGAGGTGACTGTCGAAACAAGTTTCAACTTTAAAACCCTAATCCTGGGATCTTAAAGGTTATCTAATACCTCTTCTCATGATAACTAGGCGATGGTGTTTCTCTGCCTAAAAATTGATACATAGAGGACTTACATTTGATGTAATTAATTAATTAATGTTTACTTGAAGAATAGTCACAATCAAGAACTCGATCAAGTTTGGACCATGCAAAAGTGTGAAAGGTCTGGCGGAGAGGTGAGGCCAAACATAGGTGGGATTGAAATTAAGGATTTTATGAAATACTGCGAATACATGGCATGATTCATGAGCTTGATTCTAGTTTAACAAATGATATGCGCCTTCTTATTATGCCTTGTTTGGGAAGTAATTCTAATAACTGATTTCTAAAATTAGAACCTAACTAAAATAAACAGGGGACTCTAAGAAAGTAACATACCTGGTTTAATCACTTTTCCATCTGGACAAGAACTTAGATGAAGCCCATCTCTGCAGAAACAGGCGAATCCTCCATTATAATTTCCACACTCCCCACCAGAGTTACTGCAACTGTTACACTCTTCATTGTCTAAGACCCATTCCAATCCGAAACCAGACCTTATTGCACTCTCGATTTGACCGCTCATCACAGCCTGGACTTGGGATCCATTAATTGGAATAACAACAACATAATTGCAATATCCAAAAGCACTAAAATTCAGAGTCACGGCTGAGTATCTGAATTGTGTGGTTGTCCCAGGGCACAGTAGGAAAGGAAGCGTATTGATTTGAAAAAAATGATCATTGCATTGATAGAATAACGTCAAGTTTTGAAGCCCGTCAATATATTTGAAGATAGGGACATCAAAGGTGGAGTTTTTGTAATCACTTGGGCAAAAAGTCTCCCAAAAATCGTCCCTAGCAACTGTGAGATTTTTCTGATCCCAATCAAGAATCCTGTATTTTACTGAGCTGATAGTCAGCTTCGGAATATCGCTTTCGCATGTCACCTCTAATATTTCCGACTGGCCGCAGTAGTTTTCTCTGCCTAATCCCCAGAAGGGGTACTTGATGTTGCTTATGCTTCCGCAACTAGCAGTCTTATTGCAATTGGTAAACCGTTCATCATCAGCACAGAGGGAACAGGGAACATTGATAGAGACGAATACAACAAACGAAAGCGAGAAAAGAGAAGATGATGGGAGAAGCAGAGGTTTCATTCTTGGAAAGAGGTAAGAGCTGGGCAGAACGGAGTAGAGAGGAAAAAGAAGATGAGAATAATGAAACCAGAGAATAGACTATTATATCTGCAAATGAGAAATCTTTCCTATCTTTCATCCCAATCTAAGTCATGGTGTGAAACTGTGTATTCAAAAAAAGGGAACTTTATAATTCCCACAATACGAAGACTGGGAAATTTAATGGCCAGCTTAAATACGCAATATTGAATAGATGGCATCATTAGCTTGGCTCTCTAGTCCTAGGTTTCGCGTCGTACCCGCAAGTCCAGCTTATTTAATTTCAAAGAAACTAAAATGTTAGCCTTCCAGAAGCTAGACATGTCAATCGGAAATGGACTGCTCAGAAATATATACATATAAGATATGGTATACTTGTAAATCTATATCTATTTCTACATTTCTTTTTTTGTTTTTGACTTTTTTTATATATATGAAACTAAAAGAATACAATAAATGAAGGACAAATCTCAGCATGAGGAGCACGAAGAAGAATATTTTATTTTCAAAGTCGTATAACTTGTGTAACAAAGTGGACTATCCATCAATAAATGAAGGGATTCGTTTTGTAGGTTTGTGAAGAATAATCTGTTTCTTTCATGTGAAGAATATTGAAAGAGTCAAACTTTGGAAAACGAAAGTAAAATGGGGCCTACAGGAAAAGATGAACAGAAGAAGGAAAAATAAATAATAGAATTAACATTCCAAAGCACCTGGAATGATTACAAAATAACTAAAATAATCAATGGGATGGATAGACAGTGAAAAATAAGATGATTATGGTCTGAATTCCTTTCAATCAAAATCTATGCTATTAGGATGCAACTAAGGTGGCTTGGGAAGAATGTGATTGAATTAATAATTTTTTTTGTTAAATATTGTAAAAAATAAATAATAAAAGAACTAGTTCTATGTTTTTTTTTTTTTTAGCAAGTTGTTAATTCATACTCTTACGTGGGACTTTAAGTGTGAAAAGTAGACAAAGCAATTTCCTCTGACGAATGCGTAAATGACCTTATGACACATTCAATTAGTGACCTGGGAATTGGGTGAAGAACCAGCCCGGCGTGGCTCTATTAGACCATTCCTCTAAAGGAAACGATGTCAAAGACTAAATCCTTTTATTAGACCCAACTCTTATTAGTTTTAAAACATTACTTTTAATGTAGGGAGATTTTGCTAGAAGAAGAATAATCAACAGCAGAACTATAGTGCCTACAAAGAGCCGTTATCTTATTCAGATTAACCTGAAAGCAACAAGCCGTCTACTTCAAAAGGATGCCTTGAGTAATCACAACCACACAACGCAGTAAAGGCAGATGAAAGTCAAGCAATGCTGGTTATCCCACATTTTTTGGGAGTTAGGATAGTCATAAGTGGTTGTTTTTATATAGACAATTGAAAGTAGCTAGAGATATTTTTCTTATGAAAGAAATAATTCCACCTAATCAGACAAGTATACTCCCATTGAAATATTCTTGACACCCTACAACTAGTTCTCCTTTTCCTTTTTCAATTAAGAAAATGGCATCAAGTATCCCAAAGGCTTATATGTACTAGGTGTCATTCTCTCACTGTAGAGACCATGGTTCCTCCAAGAAATAGAAAGGGCAATGTGACCTTGGAATATTTCGAGGGTACCCTACCAAGGACCAATTGACAAAGAACAAAACCAACATATGTATACTATGAATTTAACTAGATCATAAAAGCACTATATATCCTTCGGATCAGAGGACCAATCAGCAAATTAAACAAGTCACTTACTCATAAAATAATAAATGAAAATTGCTGTTGCCACTTATAACAGTCGTAGAGATACCTTGAGGTGCTTTGGCATCTGCATCACAAACTCTTGACCCTGAATCTGAACCTTTGCAGTAGCAAGTTGGTTTATTCAAGTCATAAACATAACCACAAACTCCACCAGATTGCAGACACTCGTTACATTCTTTAGCACCCACTGTCCATTTCACTTCAAATCCATCTTTCACTGCCTCTCCTATTGCTTGCAAATTTGCCAAATCTGCCACTGTAAATGTAGAAGGAACTGGAACAACCACACTATATTTACAAAACCCACCAATTGGAACCCAAGCCCCCAACAAGGGATAGGCATGTGTATCAGCAACCCCATTTACTGGACAATCAAAAAGTCCCAGAATTTTCCAAGGAAATCCAACGTTACAACCATAGAACAGAGTAAGATTTTGATAGCCAGACAAATAATCAAACAGGTTATGATCAATAACATCAGTGTTAGTGTTCAGAAATTGTGATGGGCATAGTCCTTTCGAGTACTCAGCTCTTGCAATTTTCAAAGTATTTTTTTCTGGGTGAACTTCCTTTACAAGGTAGCTGATGTTCTTGATGGTTATGTAGGTCAAATTTCCAGTGCACTTGAGATACAAGTCAGGGTAGCCACACCCTTCTGGACGGCCATCTCCCCAGAAAGGAAAACCCACATTCCTCAAATCTCCGCAGCTGAATTGATTGGCACAACTTGAAAAATAATCAAAAGTATGCACAGAGGAAATCACATTAAGTAAAATAAAGAGTATTATCATGTATGAAAGAGGCATTGAAGGGAAGGAGGAAGGGTCAGGAAAATGGGAAGCCATTTTCAGAAGAGATGAAACAGAGGGAAAGAAAAGCAGAGATTGCTACAACTAAGGATTAAGGAAGTATTCAAAGGAAGAAAATGGTTACAAAGGAGACGAAAAGCATTACCAGGAAAAATTTGGATGGCGTAGTTGACTATTCAGAGAATCCTATGGATTATAGTAAGTGCCACGAAGGTTACTAAGAATATGGGATTCATTTTATTTTATGAGAAAGATGAGCCTTTCTGTTCAACTTAAGTTCATTACCCAAATTTAGTCTATTGACTACAAATCAAATATATTTGTTTCTATTCAATGCCTAAGTCTTGCATCGTTTAATTCTTCTTCCTTTTGTAGTTTAGTGAAAATTTCGTGGTGACTTGATATACAAGTAAATGCTTTCTTTTCCTAGTCAAAATATAGATTTTGAAGAAATGATTTAAGTGTAGTCATTGTACTATATAGTTAGTTTGGTAGCCATTAAATTTTTATACAATTATATTAATTAATTATGTAATTGTAGATGAATTTAACAGTTAGTACAATCAAATGCACGTAATCAGGTATAAATTTTGGAGGCTATTATCCACCCACAGGGCCACATTCCCTTAAAAGATTGACACATATAGGCTCTTTCCATAGCACCACAAAACTAAAGTAATTAGACTAACCTAGGTCTACAAGGCTTGAAGCTGCTTTATTGACTTGATCTCTAAAACAGACTACATATATTAATTGCCAGTGCCAATTTGGACTGCAAATAAATTCTAAGCGTAAAGAATCTTGCATCAAATTTATACATTAGCGCCTCATTCAAAGTGCTTGGCTTTGCCATTAAAGGTTGGTGACCATGGGTCCTTTGTATTTTACTGCAGCTACCTAGCATGGACCTCTTCCTATCCTGTCTCTAACATAAGGTAGCTGCAATTAAATGCAGAGGATCCATTTCAACGGTTGGTTTAATCAATAAGTACCGGAGATGGAGATTACATAGACAAGAGTCTAAGTCTAATTATTAAGTATTTTTTGAAGTTTTGAAATATGTGTTAATCCCAATAAATTTTTGGGATTTAATTTATGAAAAATTTTATTTGTAAAAAAGAAAAATGGTTGGCTTTAGTGATATAATTGATTTTCGTAGTAGACATCGTCATCAAGGATGAATACTTTGACGTAGGAAGCCACCAAAGAAAAAAGTAATTTTTTGTAAATTTACGTTTTTCAAGAAATAAGAATTAAATTAAGTAGAACTTTGTTAAAAACATATATATATATATATATATATATATATATATATATATATATATAGCTTATATAAGTTAATATATTTAATTAGACCTAACCTCTTATTATTCTTGTCGTTAAGACCAACGCTCATTGAAAGTCAAAAGAGTTACTTTCACGTAATAAAATACTTAAACAGGGCAATATAGGAAGATCAATCTGAAATTACATTATACTAAAATCTCATGACGTGTTGTTATTGATATGGGCTGGGCTTATCTTTCAAAGCATATGATTGGGCTTAATGAGTGTGCAAAGGTCCTTTCTAAAGTTTGCATAAGGGAATGAAATCTTCATCTCCGGCTTTGACAATTTTTTTTTTTTTTTCTTTGTCCATATAAAAGTTTAAGCAAGTTAGAATTTGAAAAGCTACAAGGGTTGTAGCATGATTCAAAGTGCAAACAGCGCTTACAGATGTATATACTTAAAAGAATATCCATTAACTACATCAGTTTTGTTAGTTTAATAATTTTTTTTATTTATGAGTATCCTTATTTCATATTAAAAGTAAAATTAATCTTGTTCAAAGAGAAAAAAAAAAAGTAATTATAATTATTTTTCTTTTTAATATGTGTTCTCTTATGAACTCAAACCTTTAATATTACAAAAACTTTCAAATTACAAAATTTAATTTATTTACCAATTAAAAAATGAAGGATTAGAATTAGGAGTAAGTCTTGTCACTTACTCTTATGGGGTGTTTGGTAGAAGATATTGTTTTTGAGTAGTTTGTTAAGTAAGTTTATTGCTATGTTTGGTTATTCAATAAGTTTTTTTTTTAATAATATGAGTAATTTTCTTAATAAAATAATAATAATTTTGTCATAAATTATACTTATTTTATAAGTTTTCTAGTAAAATTTGGATACTCACTTATTAGGTTGAGAATTTAAAAAATTAAAATCTTTTGTATATTTAATTTCTCAATAAACTTCAAATGCCTAATAAATTTTTTTGATAACTTTTAACAAATATAGGTATTTAGAGGGTTTCCTAAAAATTAGAAAAAGTCCCTTGTACCAAACTCATTTCTAGGTGATCCCTCAGCCCGTTTATTAATTAAATACGGAAGAGTAAAATGACAAAATTTTAAGCCACTAAACGTGGACATCCTTGCCATAATGTCATCAAAAATATTAAAAGAAAAGTTTAAGGTTTAATACATTAGAAAATACCAGAAGTTTTAAAGTTGTCTCCTAATGTGAAAGGACCAAAATAATTCTCAATATCATGTATTTTTCAATATATATTCGAATATAATAAACTATTCCAAACAAAATAGTCATATGTTTTATACATGCATGCTAACCACATATCTTTTGAGAATTAATTTTGCCAATTTTTTTTTTTTGGGTTAGATTGTTTTTGTCATTTTACTAACTTGAAATAAATACTTTCTAAAAATAATTGCCTTCTCAAATATTAAAAATTGGAAATAATTCTCCCAATAAAAATGAGTAAATTAACTTTGACCCCTTGAAAGATTTTCCAAAAGCAAATTTAACCCTTATCTTTTACATTTTCTCGATAAAATCTTTAAAGTGTTTAAAATGTTGAGTAAATATCTAATTTAGTATGTATGAGATGAGGATATCATCAAGTTAGTATTTATTAGGTTTTTATCATTACATTAGTTTTTTTAACATCAATTGAATACATATGAAATTAATTTTACATCAAATAAAGACTTTTTGATAGAAATGTTATCAAGCTTGTATGTTAATAGAGATTTCATTAATGTAAATTCAATTTTATAAGTACTTAAGTGAAATCAAAGATATTAATATGATGTCACAAATTTAATAAAGACTAACTTAAAAACACATTCATCTCACAAGTACTAAATTAGGTATTTACTTCAAAATGTTTCATTACAAGACTAGTTGTGTAGTGAATAGCTGCTAAAAATTTAGCTTAAATAAAGAAAACAAATTGAGAAATTTGGAATTGATAAGACTTTTCAATGTGTTATATATAAAATAGATACTTCATGGTAGAAATATCAAATTAAAAACTTACTAAGAGTTAGAAGAGTGAAATACTTTGAATATATTCAATAATTTAGTAGAACAATTTGTACATAAACAACTGAATTAATTTTTTTTTTTTTTATAAAATCAAGAACTAAAAAATTATAATTTTTCAATTTTTTTAATCATATCTCTTTCACATCCTTCTTTTTTCCAATTATGATAAAATATTCTGAGAGCATATCCAACTATGTAATTCTCTTGAGTTGCTTGGTTTATTTATTTATTTATTTTAAATAGGTGGCAATCTTTATGCGGTTGGATTCAGAGAGAACTGTACATGAAAATCGTTTTCATTAGCACCAAGGAAACATAAAGGTAACTGAAATCAAGAGGGACCCATGACTCAAGATTCATGTGAGTCCCACAACAAAGCAAACCTAACTTTGCAACAAACATTGATTGATTTCATAGGCCATTAATTAACAGAAGAAAGAAGAAAAAAAAAAAGTTGAAATCATGAACTAAAATCATTGACAAGGCCATGTATCTTTCTGTCCAAAACTTCTGAACAAATCTGCCCCATGGTGTGGTAGAAAGACAAGAGATCTGACAACTGATCTACAGACATTTTTCCCATAACATTTCTTGCCAGTTTTTCTCTTTCCTCATTCAGCTTCAATCTGTCAATGTAGGATTTTGAATTCCTAACTGTTGCTCCCATTTGCTTTAACCTATTTTCTTGCTGCATACTCAAGGCTGTATTTGACTGCAAAATGATATACAAATCAATAAGTAAAGAAAGAAGGATGAAAGCCAGGGGAGAAAACTGCTTATACAAATTTTATATATTCAACTAATGCAGAAACAAGATAATACTGTTTCCACGAATTGTTTTTTGCATAATTTTATAAATAAACATATCTTCAACCAGATTTTTTCCTTTTTGGGTTTATATCAAGAGTATTGTCATATCCTTTAGTTACGGAACTAATTCTCTTTTTTGAGATGAAGTGCAGAATAATTTCTTTTAACAAGTTCAACTTTAAGATTTCAAACTAAGATTTTTAATTTAAAATGTCTTAAGACTCAACTTATTTTTTATTAAAACCAGAAAATTTTTGAGTAGAGCCACCTACTTCTATATGAATGGAAACATCTAGATTTGGTTGAAATAAATGCATTTAACCCACTTTCAATACTCATGGTGATTCATCCTTGTTGAGTTGGAAAAATTCGAATAATATGGAAAACAAGGAAGACAAGTTTGAATTGTATTCAATGTGAGAAAACTATTAAACTGTTCATCATGAATATGAATGTCTAGTACTACCTCAAGGAATGCTGCTCCTGCTTCAAGTTCTGACTCTTTGGATGGATTCAACTCACTTCCATAAGTATAGATATTTTTAGCAAGTGAGAAACTCCTCATTATGATTTTCCTCTTGTTCTCCATTTCCTTATTAAGCTGTATAGGCTTTTGCACAGAAGTTGCAGTATTCAGTTTCTTCTGATAAGCAATCACTGCCTTAGTGAATTCCTGCCAAGTTTGAATGCAACCCAAAATTTCCAAATGCATTAAGAATAAAATACTTCAAAAGAATCATACAGAAAAGAAAGAAAAAAACAAATTAAACACAAGAATAAATCTATTAACAAACCTTATAAGCCATTGGGCATCCTGGGTAATCAAATTCATCTGAATCTTGCTTTCTCATTCTCTCAGGGTGAAACTGCAAACCCATAATGAACTTCCCCTCTTCAGGATTATAAGCATCTGGGTCATAGAACCCTTCAATCAATCCATCAGGAGAAAAAGCCATTGGAACAAAACGTTGAGCCAATCTCTTAACCCCTTGGTGGTGATAGCTATTAACAGATATCTCTAACTTTTCTTCATCCAAAGAATCTTTAAACCAATGATGCAAAGGAGTGTTTTCAACCACTTTCACATTATGCCTATGACCATCATAATCGTCATAGTTAATGTGCATCACTCTTTGTCTTTCTGGGATTTTTCTTGACACTTCTTTCTCTATGTCCTGGTAAAGGGTGCCTCCACATGCAACGTTTAGAACCTGTGAGCCTCTGCAGATTCCCAAATAGGGAATGTTTCTTTCAAGGCAAAGCTTGGCTAGGCTTAACTCTATTGAATCTTTCTCTTTGTCAATGGCGGTGTCGCTAGTGTGAAGTCTCCTTATTTCTTCTAATTCTTCCTGTGAAAGCCCTGAGGCTTCTGCTGCTTCGTACCATGAAGGATCAATGTCTTCTCCTTCGCAGAGAAGAACGCCATGGATTGGCTCAAAGCTATGCAGCAACAGGTGAACCCCGGAAACTCGAGGAACAATAACTGGCACGGCTCCATAGCCTACTATAAGATCAAGGTGGTATTCCCCTACAATTCAACAAAAGAAAAAGAAATTTTCTTATGATGGTTTGAATCCATGCACAAAGTGCGGAGTCAAAATCTCTACACGAGAGCATGCAAGGATTAATCTATTCATCTAACAACTCATGTAGCCACATCAACAGTTGCATATATTTTGACAACAGAAAATCTAGATCCATGACTGTTAAAAGAACAAAACAGAAGAACAAAAAGATGAAACTTACCCACAAAATCTACGAACTTGTTCTTGCGAACGCTGCGTCTAGACACGATTAGAACGCGAGGGAGAATGACAGAGAGATCAGAAGACATTGTGATTATGGTTTCGAAACTGGTTAATTATTCTGAGTGTTATCTCAGGGATGGGAATGGTGAAAAGGGTTTTCTCGAGCTAAGCTTGTTGTGTTTCCATGGTTGCTTTGCTGTTATTTATAGGCAGAAAGAGGATAGAGAAGACAGATACGATTTATAAGTAACAGCTAAAATGGATCTAGAGAGAGAAACAGAGAAGCGCACCCAGAGAGAGAAAGGAGTAATAAAAATTAACAGGGTCCTTGCGCCGCGTATGTTCCAGAGTTTCAAGGATTATCGTTTACTCGTTGAATGACTTAAATTAGGGTTCCTTGCACTAATTGAATTCATTGGATAATTGGATATATCATTTTATTAAAAAATTGAATTTATTATTTTATTTGATGAGATACATTCACCTGTATTTTATTGGGGCTGGTGGGATTTGTTAGAATACTTTGCTATCAATTTTGTATAGAACTACTAATTTATATTGATGTTAATCCTATAAATTTGTGTCTCTTTCGGCTAACATTAATACATATGGAATATATCCTATATACTCCTATCAAATAAAATTAATTGAGAAGATGATTTTGGATACGTATGGTGCAAGATGGCCAAAACAATGGTCCACTCAAACCAAACATTGACTCAATAAAAATATCTTAATTTTAAGAGTATTTCTAATCAAATATTTTAAGTTTAAAATTTAAAAGTTATATATACATATATATATTTTTATATAAATTACCTTTTATTGTTCTCATCTCTCGTATAAACAAAAGTGGTTCACTTGAAAAATATATATCTAAAAAAATAGTTGAGTTTAAATGAATAGATATTATCAATTTATTTGTTATATTAATTAATCACATACTAACGATATTGTAGTAACTTAGAGAATAAATGAAGTAAATGACCTTTTTGGGTTATGAACAAAAAAAAAACCTTTTGGGTCTTTTTCCCGAATTAATTTTAGTAATTAACTTTTACATGAATTATTTATTTAAATTTCCTTTGGTGTAAAAGAAGAGTTTTTTTTTTTTTTTTTTTTCAATTTCAGACAAGCATCATCATTTAGAATGAGAATCAAGGGAAAGCCACTGAGGGTTTGATTTTTTTCATGTATAAATAAATTAAGTGAAAAAAATCATCTATTTAATGGAGTATTGAATAATAATATTCTCTCATCTTAGATCTTTTGTTGTTTTGGAAAAAAAAATTTAACTCAAAATAATTGCATTTGTAAAATTTTAATGCTTTTTTAAAAAGTTATTTTTTTTATATCTACTCTTATTTAATTAAATATAATTTATTCATTTTCTCTTTATATAAAAGCAATTAAATAAAAATATTGTAATTAATATACTATACTAATTAATAATTTTTAATCTGTTTACAATAACTTCAAAAAATAAAAGAACAAAAGATTTGTTACGAAGAGAGTAACATTCAGTGAGAACATTTCATGCATGACTATATGTGTTTAGTGATGATCACGTAAGGCTACTTGGAAAATAGGTAAAAGCTTTGGAGTTAATTATGGTGCATGAAATTGAGGTGAGAACAATGGATTGGTATTGACAGAAATAGAGTAGGGGTTGACGGTTCCATTTGGTGGAGCACTTATCCACATTGATGTTTGGCCAAATTTGTCTCCTAAGTCAAAGGAAAGGAACCTTTATTTAGGGTTATATTTATTAGCATTTGAGAACGTGCCTTCTCTCCATTTTAAGAGCTGGAATCTAAGTTGAAATATTCCTCTAGCTGTGTCACTGCCTACGCAATATCTTCATCAGGTTAGTTGGGGCAATTACAACTATTACAAGTGGTTAATTATTATAGTTTATGATTTTCCCCAATTAACTTTTTTTTTTTTTTTATAAACATTAGAGCAGGAAAAATTTCATAAATTTTAAGATGGTTTTGGAAAAATTTGATCTTCATAAAAGAGCTAGTAAAAACTTTGTTAACAAAATAATAATTATTAAACCAAATCTCACTTCTTTTTCTTGATGGGATATGAGACTTTATATTTTAAATAAAGTAATTAATTTAAACCTTATATGGCATAGTGATAAGTGGAATAGGACGTGAGATAAACGTGTAAGTTCATTGAAATCATCTTCAAGTCAATGATTTTAACTAATATTGAAATATGATATACATTAATCTACCCTCTTTCAATATAGAAATTTTTTTGATAGATCATGATATTTTATTTTTAATTCTTATTAATTATAGTTTCATTTCTTTTTTGGGTATGCACTAAGAATCTTCCAGCCAATCAGACAAAAAAAATAAAATAAAATAAATTCCAGCCAATATGGATAATTTAGTTTACATGATCATTAGATATTAAATAAGGTGTGACAATATAAGTGAAATATGAAATATTATATTTATATAAATATCTGTCAAGATAAAGAGTAATTATGGTTATTTTTTTTAATATATGTTTTTTTTATAAGTTCAAATAATTGATATTATAAAAGTCATTTAATTATTAAACTTAATATATTTACTAATTGAGTCATACTTCATTGGTATATTGATACCACTATATTTATTAATTGAGTCACACCTTATTAGTAAATTTATATCACTAAACTCGATTTATTTACTAATTGAGTCATACTTTATTGATATATTTATCCTATATTTAAAAGACACTAATGGTTAAGGATTGGATATTTTGTGATAGGGTTTTTGAAGGAAAACAAAAAGGCTAATACTTATGTTGCCTACAATTAATTAACCCAAAAAGATAAGTATGAACAAAAAAATTTGGTGGATAAATTTCTTCCTTTTTTTTGGATGCAAATCATTTTTTATATAATTTGGTGAATATAATTAACATTGCTTTTTAATATTTACATAATATAAATTCATGAGAATAACACTCTATTACATATATATCACATTATATATTGTTTCACATCTTTTAAATATATATATATACATATATATATATATATATATATATATATATATATATATATATATATATATATATATATATATATATATATACATATAGAGAGAGAGAGAGAGAGAGAGAGAGTGGGTGTGTGGATGTGTGAATAACTATAATTTTGGACACTATTTTCATATTAAGTGCAGAATTAATAATCTCTCAATCTAGCTATTATTAACATGAACAGAAAGAAAATAAAGGAACTTGCCAAAGAAATTAAGAAAGAAAATAAAAGAAAAACATAAAGTTATTGACTTCTTTCTTGTTCTCTATTTTTGGGAGACAAAAGCAAGTGTTGAGTCCAACTATATTTGTCTCGTGATGTTATTTATTTATAAGACATCATCCAAGGAAGGTATGATCTAGGACTATACCCATGTGGGCATCCAATGTATCCATTGGTTATTCATATGTACTTAACAATAACCAATACTTTTTATATGGTTAATGCTTTATTGTTGTTAGAATAATATAAAATCACAATTTATTTTATTGATATAGGCATTGAAGTATTCACATACTATCAGATATTAGGTATAAGATTAATTTTTCTTTTTATGAAATAAAAAAGTAATCAAAAAATTCCTTTGCAACTTCAAGATTTTTAATTGAAACGTATTATAACTTAGTTTTCTTTTACTAATTTAATTTCTTATTAGTAATACTTTATAACTATTTTAAGGTGTGATCTTGTCACTATATTTCATTTAACAATCACGTACGGTTAATCTTAATAATATTTTCCGATTAAATAACATTATTCTTGTTTGATTAGTAAAATCTAATAGAACTATTTATTTGTTGTTTATAGTGTATTCAATCAATCTAAGAACATGGAAAAGTTTTCGAAAAGACATGATATAAAGAAGCACTACCAAACAAAACCTAGTTGGGTAATTAACACTCCCAAACAAATTAAGCAAATAATTGTCTATAGAAGGTTTACTTGGGAGAGTGCTTACTTCAGGAAGGTCTCAACTATGGAGCCAGATATTGTAGCGGTGGGCAACGTGGAGCACAACATCATGCAGAAATTGCCATGCATGATGAAATGAATTGAAAAACGAAACAAAAAGAAAGCAAATGCAGCAATATTAATTGTTGGAGAAAGTGCCATGGAGTCGGTTTGGAAGAGGCTTTATTTGGGATGGAATCTTGGCAGCTTCAAGAACATGAAGAGTTAACACTCTTGACAAGTAAAGAAACAACTTTTTTGAGTGAACAAGAGATAAATGTGAACTTGTGCTATTTTTATTATTTTTTTATTTATATGAAAGATATACAATGAGGTTTTGTAGTATAAGATTTAATTTGAGAAGTTTAAAATATAATGATTCTTTTTGGTTTTAACAAGAGTGTTAAGGGATAAAAACAACGTTTTCTCTTATTTTAATAACTTGATAATATATGTAACATTATTTTATGATTGTTCATAAATCAGTGAGAGAAAAAATAAGATAAAAATGAGACAAAAAAATACATATATCCATGATAAGACTTCTAATAATTGAATGCCTAAATTATATGCAAAGGATCATACATTTTTTTGGAATGTCTAGGCTAATCATATGGTTTAACCCATACTTACTGAAATAGTACAAGAACATGTGTTGCATGAAATTTATGCAAGAATTTCTTGAATAGGCTTCTGACACAGCTCTTAGAGCAAGTCTAGTGGGGTTGTATAGGTAAAATAGAAGAGAGAGATGATGAGTTGGAAGAGAGAGGGGATGAGGTGGAGGAGAGAGAAAAAAAGAGAGTTGTAAGTATAAGTGCCATGTTTTATACTGTTAATGGGACCCATAACATTTTTTTTTTGTATTTTTTTAAAAAAAATATAAGATTTTATAAGGTAAAATAGATAGTTGTGGGACCCATTTAAAATTTTTTTTAGAGTTGTATGAGTAGAGAAAAAATTATATAAATTGTATAAAGTGATGTGTCATTGTAGAACCCATTAAAATAATATAAATAATTAAGATATAAAACTCTGATAAATACCATGACTAAAGATGGTTTTAGTAAATAAACTCGTTCTCTTCATGTTTCATGCCGAGCTTAGCTAAAAGGTCTGCACAAAAACTGTATTCACGTACCACATGACAAATTTCCACCGTCCAGTTACGACTCTCAAATAATTAGGGTTTGAAAACGTTGAACTCGTTGTATTAACCTTCTTCGCCATCTGGCTAAGGTCCTTACGTTGACTTTATTGTGCAAAGGACGACCAATTTTCTAGAATATGCCGACCGCGAATTATATAAAGTGATAGAGAAAAGCAAAATGTACACTCACTTAATACACACTTCTAATTATAATTATAAAAATAAGAAAAATATTTAAAAAATACATATAAAAAGTAAGTGTATAAAAATAAGTATACATATATATATATATATATATATATATATATATATATATATATTATTTTTTTATTTATAATTTCACCATATACACAAGAGTGTAAATATACAAGAATTTCTTGAATAGGCTTCTGACACAGCTCTTAGAGCAAGTCTAGTGGGGGTTGTATAGGTAAAATAGAAGAGAGAGATGATGAGTTGGAAGAGAGAGGGGATGAGGTGGAGGAGAGAGAAAAAAAGAGAGTTGTAAGTATAAGTGCCATGTTTTATACTGTTCATGGGACCCATAACACTTTTTTTTGTATTTTTTAAAAAAAATATAAGGTTTTATAAGGTAAAATAGATAGTTGTGGGACTCATTTAAAATTTTTTTTAGAGTTGTATGAGTAAAGAAAAAATTATATAAGTTGTATAAAGTGATGTGTCATTGTAAGACCTATTAAAATAATATAAATAATTAAAATATAAAACTCTAATAAATACCATAGCTAAAGATGGTTTTAGTAAATAAACTCGTTCTCTTCATGTTTCATGCCGAGCTTAGCTAAAAGGTCTGCACAAAAACTGTATTCACGTACCACATGACAAATTTCCACCGTCCAGTTACGACTCTCAAATAATTAGGGTTTGAAAACGTTGAACTCGTTGTATTAACCTTCTTCGCCATCTGGCTAAGGTCCTTACGTTGACTTTATTGTGCAAAGGACGACCAATTTTCTAGAATATGCCGACCGCGAATTATATAAAGAGATAGAGAAAAGCAAAATGTACACTCACTTAATACACACTTCTAATTATAATTATAAAAATAAGAAAAATATTTAAAAAATACATATAAAAAGTGAGTGTATAAAAATAAGTATACATATATATATATATATATATTTTTTTATTTATAATTTTACCATATATACAAGAGTGTAAATATACAAATAGCATTTTCCTTATGCTTCGCATTATGAAGGGTTTTCTTTTCATGGAATTTAACACAAAATTTCAACACTATTTGAATTTTGTTGGAATTTTTTCGTTGAAAAAGAAATTAGCTAATAATGAGTGCGTGCAAAAAGGTGATGATATCTATTAAAAGTGTATTTTCATAATTATGAGCGACTGGACCCTTACTAGAACCTTTAAGCCTTTGGTAAGGGACGTAGATTTCAACTCTTGATAATCCTTCAATGACTCCCAAAGTGTCGGAAACCCTGCAAGAGCATGTCATTTGTAACCAAAATGAAAAGATTATTTTTGTTTGGTTTCTTCAATTTCTGCATCCCCTCTGTAGAAGTTGAGACTCAAAAATTTGATAAGCAACTGTAATTTAAAGAGAAAAATATATTTTTACCCTTTATATTATTCGAAATTCTAAAAAATAAATTTTATATTTTAAGTTGAAAATAAAAATAAATTTTATTAAAAAAAATTTATATAAAAGATTTACTTTTGTTTTTAATTTAAAATTTAAAATAATTTTTAATTTAAAAAATAATTTTTTTCAAAAAATTAACAATGATATAAAAGATAAAAATAATTCTTCTCTAATTTAAATAAGCTACCGTTTTCTATAAATGGCTGCCACAACAGTCATCTTTTAACATTATACCAAGAGTGCAGCCGTTCCTTATTTGTAAAAGTAACTTAAAGATATCAGCGTTCGTGTTGCTTTTACCCTACCTATCCTTGATCTTCGTCATGTTGTGAAAGGAATAAGAGTATCTACTCATTCATCCATTCATTGAAAAGAATTAAGTTGAATCTGAAAAGGGTAAAAAATTTTAGTTTATGTTAATACTAATTTTCGACTCTTGACTAGGAAAACTAAAGAATGCAAGCAAGGAGATACTAAGACATGAAACATTAGAGTTTGGAACATTAAGCTTACTCCGATTTCATTTTTCCTCCATAATGCACTGTTTCTAACAGATCATTTTCTCAAATTACATAGCCTTGCAGATCGTCTAACTGGAGCACGAACACAATTCACTTTAATTTCTTTTGATGCAATAGGCACAGGAGTACGAACACACTTCACTTTAATTTCTTTTGATGCAATAGGCAATGGAGTACGAACACACTTCACCTTAATTTCTTTTGATGCAATAGGCATTGTTTTCTGACTCCTTTTAGAAATGCTTCTTGTTACTCTCCTACAGGAGTCACCAACGTCCTCTAAAGGTTTCTTCTCTCCAACGCTCTTCTTCTCTTCCGTTGTGGAAATTGGAGTTCTACATCCGCTTACAGAATGCTCTCCACAAGGGGTTGTAGAATTTCTATTCATCACTGTCTGACAACCACTTTTATCTCGTCTTGTATTTGTAACACTCAAGACACCATTTTCAACATTGTGCACCTGGTTATCCTTTGGCTGAGATCCCTTGAGGGTTCTGACATCCTCTTTATGAATGCAGTCTGTAGTCTTCACAGCATTGTTATGTTCTATAGTATCAGTTGGTTCAGATTGCTGAGAAACATTTCCCTGGCGTTTCCTCGGATCATTGCAGATTTCATTTTCACCATTGTGCATCTGGTTCTCCTCTGGCTGAGTTCTTTTGAGTATTTTGTTATCCTCTTTAGGAATGCATTCTGTAGTGTTCATGGTATTGTTGCGTTCCATAGTATCAATTAATTCAGAGACCTCAGAAACATTTCCCTGCCATTTCACTAGATCATTGCAGATGTTACTGGGTAGCCAGCAATAAGTTAGGTCTCCATCTATGGAAAATGCTGCCTGTTTCTGGGAACACGTATTTGAGTCACCAAATCCGTTAGCCACATTGGTATGTTCTCCAAAACCCTTGGCTGTATACTCTTCCCAGTTGTGTGGGAATCCAAACAGGAAATCGTCACATATCTGTAAAGAGTTGAATCATCTCATAAGAAACTTGGGAAAACTAACCTGAAAACATTGAGCATGTAGCCATTTCTAAGTTCAAATTTTAATAATCACCACATGGATCAATCTCAAAGATATTTAACCTAAGAAGTTGGGGAGGAGAGTAGAGTGGGTTGGGGGAACAGATGTTTCATACCAATAAAACAATCATGTAAGAGAGCTCTTCCAATTCAAGACTAATGAGGCATAGGATCATATATAGAGGGCAAGCCTTATTCTAAGTCCTAACCAACTTCAACTTGTATCAGGATATCATATCCATAATGATGCAGTAAAGCTAAAGGTTTGAATCTTTTGAAGAAAACAACGCCAAATCTGTAAGAAAATCAATATACCTCTAATGGGAAGCCATTCTGATATGTACGAGACCTATTTATGAAACCACTGAGGACAACTGTAATGCCGTCTTTTGTCTCAAGGACGTTGGTCTCATGTCTCTTTGTAATCACTGTTGAGCAGAATACTCTTTCTCCCAGCGTCCTGTATTAGGAAAGGAAAGCAGAAATTTTGTTAAGAAAGAAGACTACAAAACAGTTAAAAGTGACTGAGAAACGGTCAAGATAGATTCATAAATGTCAATGAAGTAAATAGCCGTACCATCTTTCAGAACACGAGCAAAGGAAAAAATTCATCTTCATTTCATCCATTTTACAAGAATAAAAGTAAACATGACCAAAAATGTTGCAGTAATATGTTTCAGAAACCAGTATTCGTTGCAACTAACTTCTATAACCAATTATCCTTGCATTTCAATTTGTAATTGTTATATTTTGTTTGACAGGTTTCTTTTGTTGCTCTTTTTTTCCCCTTTTTGCAGAAAATCTTAGGATTTTAAGCATACAACCAGTATGCAACAATAAGTTGAAGCGCAGCAATTACACAACAGATTTCAGAAAGCAGTGTACTAAGATATGGCATGGCATCTGCGCAATTTCCCTAATCCCTACAGAACAAGCACATAAGTTTACTAAGAAAAATGTAGTACTATGCTTTCCTTAATATTATTGTGCAATTAATTTTTATTTATTTTCTATATTTTTGTTTTGGTTAATGTCCATGATATGATGAAAGATTTCTCCCAAGCTGTCATATCTTTGAAGCCATAAATCCTACCCACACAATGATAGAACCCTGTTTTCTAGCCTTATCATTTATGTTGAAACATTAAAATCCACCCTTGGTTCCTGGAAGTCACCTGACTCGTCTTTAATCGTAATAGTTTCCATGAACTATGATATAAGATGAGTGAAATAAAATATCTTACTCAGTGGAAGCAACACCCCCAACAGCTAATCCCTCTGCTTGAGCCTTCACCAACCACCAATCGTGCAAGAATATCTGAAAAAGGAACACGCTACCATCATCTGAAGAACAAAAATGCTTAATGGTAGACTACTTAAGGGGAAATATATTGGGCCATACAGATTTCAAACGTGAGGAGGAGAGAGCCTTGGTTTTGGATGCTGGCGTTACAGGCAACTGGGTTCTCAAGTCTGAGTCTCTATCTAGTTCAGGTTTTTTAGGCGAAACAGTAGCAGAATTCAAAATTTTCCTCTTTGCCACCATTCTGAAGCAAGACAGGAAAGAAGAAATTCAAGTACAAATAATAGCTTCACAGAAAGAAAATGATTTCCACGAAAGCCTTATAAACCTTCGGTTAGGATTGGTATCATGTTAAACTAAAGGGGTGAAAACTGAAAATTAATTAAGGATACAGTACTTTAATATTGTAAATTCATGTTAGATTATTATTTTTAAAAAAGGAAAATTTTAACCACAAAAATTAAACAAAGACAGAAAAGCAATATTCAATGACTAACCAAGTAAATATTGCATGTACTCGTTACACAGATCTGTTTTGCAAATTAACTTAAGAATGACATATAATGACAAATGGCCACCAGATTGTTGCAAGCCATGAGGGGATAAATAAACAATTGATTAAGAACATTTCAACTGATTGGTGAGTGTAATTATGTTGGACACCTTGCAATCAAAGATTGTGAAAGGAAAATACTTAAAACTGGAATAACGACAAACAGGTAATATGTCAAGCCACACATTTCAAATTTAAGATATTCACAGCTAAAGTGAGACATAAACTGCCATATTTCAGATTACTCCAAAGAGAAGTAAATTGACTTTAGATTAGACAGGTATGCGACTATGAGTTAAAATCTTATTAAGAGCTATCAAACAATCATTGCAAAGTCATCACTTTGAAGACTTTAAGCAAGCATTCTACAAAATAATTTAATCAGAAAATTATAATGCCTACAAAGTATAATTACTTCAACAATTAAAGGTCAACTTATTCTTCAATCAGAGAACAAAGAAATCATGGAGGGCAAGCTACAGCAACGCTATTTAGTGTGTATATTTATAATGCCATGTTTATTTTAATGTAGGCACTAGGCAGACAGCTCACAGGTTAAAATTAGGGACACAAACAAGAATTTCAAGATGCAATTCAACGAACTTCCAAGATAACATTCTCTTTAGCCTACCAATTTTAATCTCTTTAGCCTATGCTTGATTGGTCATTCTAATATTTACATAATATGCAAGAACAGTTCAAGGAAAGTGCAGAGCTCCCCAGAATCATATTTTGTTTCGGGCTGATCACCAAAAAGATGAAGGATTCCACATGATTTATGGTGTGTATGCTTATCCACTCTATGCTGCTCAATGTAAATTTCAATCATCTTCAATAATTTCACTTATTTTTTAAGTCCTCATGACAAATGCATTTTCTACTAGATCCTAGTTCTTTCAAGCAATCAAGTATTAGTATCATAAAGAAACAAATATTTCATCATGCCATTGTCCATAATCCAATAAACCAAAGAGAACTTGTGTTTTTCCCTTTGTGAAACTAGTCTATGCAAGCCATAGTTTCATATGATTAAAGTAAAAGAGTTTTGTAAAGCTCCAATAAATCCTGTAATTCTACTTCTGTTTTCTTAATGTCACTTGTATCAAAACGTTATAACATCATGATATGTGTAAAGCTTCATAAAATTTAATCAAATGAACTTAAATATTCACTGTGATATAAGACATCAGTAAAAATATCAAACAAATAGGACAAATGTTTTCCTTTCAACCAAAAAATATTAATTTCCCCAAAGTACATTATAGTCTCCGTAAAGTAGCCTAGCCTTCTCAGTGTCTATGATTCAATCCAAAAATCGAAAGCCAAATTATAAAAGGTTTCTATTCAAGAATGGAATAGAAAAAACGAGCCTGGGCATTATTCCTTTTAACACGTAAGACTGTAGTAAGAAGTCCTGCCAAGGGTGCAAATCCCCATTTAAAAGGTAAGTTCAGTGAACAAAGAAAGCATCAACGTCCAACATTGCATTATAAAGTATGGTCCTCATCTAAAACTTCAAAGGGAAGAGCCCTTAGACTTCAGGAAACATTAACAGATACTATAAAGATATTTTGAAAAAATTTAACCACGCATTAAATGGGAATAAGTAGATTTACCTGACAGAGGTAATATTCACAGAATCTGGTGTACTTTGCCAAAGGCGAAAGCTATGTCCCCCACTTTTACACTAACAGAACCTTATGAAAGAGAAATACCGAAGCATTCAGACTAAATAAAAGAGAAAATTTGAACACAATTTCTTCAACACGTGGATTTCAATATTAAAACAGTCACCCAAGGTTTCAACTTTCAAACATGAAAATACAAAAAATAACTTTTCCGAATCAAATCCTTTGCATTAACAAGAATCTCAATTAGATTATTGACGGCTAGAAGTTAGCTTTAGTTGTACCAAATTAAGATCTTCATGTAAAAGAATAACATATAATCTGAGGCTGAGCTAAGAAAGAGCTGACATGCTCATTATAAACATAACCCGAAATTGTACCAAAAATGCAACAGAAATCTAACCTCATGATTTTTTTATTTCTCTATGTTTCATAATTGGTCTATGCTCCTTGCAAACTCATTAATATTTGAATTAAAGGAGAGAAAGGTTTACCCAGAAGTAAGGAGCGAGGAGATTACACATACACTGAATCTGAAACTTGAATTCCCCTTTCTCGCTCGGCTCCCTTCTTCCCTGCTTAGGGTTCTCTGTAACTCTATTCCTCTTGCTCTGGCGCTCTACCGTCCCTTCTTTCTCTATCGTTTCTCTTTCTCTACAATTTTGGTTCTACCCGCTCTTCTATCTCCCGCTCCCGCCCTAGTTCTTCTCTTCCCGTGGTTTTATAATTTAAATTATTTAAACGGAAGAAAAAACAAATCGTGAAAAGGGCCAGTACCCTCTGGGCTGAATAGGAGGAGTTGGGCCTTCGGTTGATTGATTTGTTGTTAGATATTGCTAAATACACTCCCTATTTTTATACACTCTCACCCATTGTTTTTACCTAATTACTCGTCAAATCACAATTCTAAACTTAGCCAAGTTTGGAACTATAATTTTTTTACAATTTCGGACTTAGCCTAAGTACGGAACGCTACCCTTTTATAGTTTTATACTTGGCTAAATTCAAATTATAGAAAATGGGGTGAGGGTGAGAGAAGCAATTTTTTGCTTAATGGGGTGAAGGGTAGTTTGGAAATTTAAAAAAGAGACGGAGCTGTATATTAATAAAAAACAAGGTCAGTTTCCACCAGAGTTAATTAAATTACTCTTTTGTCCCTCAAATTATAAAAAATTTAATCACACTCCAATCTTCATACTTAATCACATAACATCCTAATAAAGTAAAAGTTAATCAAATATTTTTTTTTTATAAAATAGACCCAATTTTATAAATAATTTTAAAGGAGACTCATTTTTATAAATAACATTGAATAATAATCCATTTTAGTCAAAGACCCCCTATTTGGACTATTGTAGAATAAGATCCCCTTTTCGGCTCTAACATATATGGTCCAAGTCTCTCTCTTACATTTCAACTCTAATTAACTTATGATGTTTTTAAAATTATGTTTATATTTTTATTCATGTATGTTAGAGTTGATAAATAGATAAATTGATGTATCACATTAAGTAATAATGCATCGTTATTTGTGTTAAAATAACACTTTATGTTCTATTATTCTTATTATTAATTTGTAAGTTTTAAAATTTATCCAAATGCATTTCTCTCATTCTCTTTCTTTATTTTTCTCTCTCTTGTTTTTCTTCTTTCTTTCTCTGCCTCTCACGTTGTGCTATCTTTCAATTTACTCCTTTTTGAATGAGAATCTATCTCTATATAAATTTTATAAGAGTGAATATTTTGGACTAACTTTTTTTTAATACAAGCTAATTTTTTTTTTTAAAAATATTTATATCAAAATGAGTGAATACTGAAGTGTTAAAGAAAGACAATTTTACTAATCCCCACTTGGCCACAAGTTAATTATATTAGTTGGTAAAATGAAAAAGATAAAAAGAAAATAAAAGAAATGCATTTGAATCTCACCTTCCCGGCTCTCTCCTTCTAGGAGGGAAAAAAAAAATTGGAAGTAAACGAATTTATATGTATATATATATATAAATTTAAACTCGAGTTAATATATTTAAATAAAATTATATGATATTTTTCAAACAAATATCATCTACCGTTAAAAATTACAAAAATACAATTATGTTTCTATACCATTGAAAAATTTCCTATTGAATGATTTCTCTATAAAATTACCTTTCTATATATTGTAATGGTACTAAGCAAGAATGCGCATAATTCAGATAAAATAATAATACATATAATAACCTTTTTTTACTTATAATTCACTAAAAATATATGAGATGGGAAAACATGTAAATACTCCATCACTCAATTATTGTTGAAAAATAAACTATGACAACACAAAATATAAATGAAATTCTAGAGTTCTATGACACAAACATCTTATGTAGACCAAAACGAGTTCCATGTCTGGATAAAAGTTAAAATAAGTAATATTGTTGTTGCTAGGAGGGTAATAATAGTCCATGGTGATCTAAAATGAGTATAATAAGCTTAGGAAATCCAGATACCGAGTCTCTTCTTATGATACTTCTCCATCTTACTTTTGATTCTAGAATATAGAAGTTGGTTTTGCACTAAGCCAGGGCCCATGGCATTGAAGAGTTCAGACACTTCTCTATCGCTCCCTAAGGAGTTTTGGAGTACACCAACCTCCCTAAGCTCCTTGACATCCTCTGGATGATCAATGAGCATGTCAAGTAACTTTACATACGAACTAATCTCGAACCTATTTAAAAAACCTGGGCACATCTCGTATGTTACCAAGTTCAGCAAAATAGGAACCGATGAAACATTTAGTATGAGTGGAGGAAGGTACAATTTTCCTTCAAAGAAGAATGAGCTACATGTGATCATATTAAGGTTAGCATTCTCTTGTCTTTTTATTCGGATAGCAGCAGCTTTAAGTTCTTGTGTGGTCCTATACGTTGTTTGCTCCTGTGAAAATAAGCCATTATGACATATGAAACTAAAACTCAACCATTTAAAGTTAATTACATACATTACTAAATCTTATTTTGTCAAAGAACTGAACTCCAAAGTTAAGGTTATTAAGCGAAAATCTATGAATTATTTTATAGTTAATCTTTATCAATACTTTATGTGGGGATAATATGTGTTGCTTTACTTCTATCTCATTTATTATCTTATAACATTCTCATTAATTAAGAAATTTTAAAGTGATACTTACAAGCACTTTTAAATTATTAAAAGTAAATTCTTGTCTAATAAAAACACAATAAGAAGATAAATGAAACAAGAATTGAGACTGTAGGTGTGATTCTCGTTATTTTTAAATATTCAAAATGGATAGAAAGGAATGTAAAGCTATTTTAATGGATAAGGTATCCTCTGTTCGACGGGTAGAGATTTCACTATGCTTACATACCTCGTTCAAGAAGAGGAAACCCATATATACATATTCGGGAGGGGTTCATGTCTTCATTTTCTATTTCCTGCTCATCTGTCTCGTCTGACTCGTCGTTGATACCACAACTCAATATGACTGTGCGAAGATAATCAAGGAGATGAATTGGAGATCTCGACTCATTTTTAATTTTATTTGAAGCGCTGGTTCTTTGAAACAAGGGCTATTTCTGGAACCTAAGGCTGTGAACATATTATGCAACATACAAAAGATGCGCATAAATATCTTCAACTTCATCTCATCATCAACCAGCAACTTGAGCACTTCGTATGGAAATAGACTAGAGTAGCTTAACATTGAGTTCAGCTGGTGCAAATAGAATAGCTTTTTCCAAGATTTGAATGACCGAACATCCATCCACGAACAACAAAAATGCCAGTTCCTCATCGTTGTAGCAGTCATTCGCAATCCCAATCTTGTCCCACGAGAACAATTCCCTTCAAGTATATTTTCAAACATCAAAATCATTTTTCAATCTCTAGCTTAATATGGTGAGAAATTGACAAATGATCAATTTGATTCAAAACCTTAACCGTAGCCACACATGTGAAAATTCTTTGAACTAGAAATATGAACAAAATACATGCTCACTTATACAATCACAACTGTCCTACTATTAAGTTAAAATTCTCTTAGGGTCTATTTGATATAAATATTGGACAGTACAAGTAAAACAGTACAGTACAAGGAGTTGAGATACAGTATAACTTTTTGTACTGTTTACTATTTGTTACTCAATGTACTGGACAAAAAATTTTATATCATTTGTATCTAATTTATGGTAATACTTTGTATTACATTGTTTTCTAAAAATATATAATAAGATTTTGATATTTATAACAATAAAGTAATCTATAAAAATATAAAATTTAAAAAAGAGTCGCTGGTCGCTGGCCGTTGCCGATACCTTGCTGGTACCTCATCGGTCGCCTGCCATTATTGGGACATGTCGTCATTGATTTAATGAGTCAATGTATAAATGATTATAGGGTGATTTGAGAGATAATAATGTTAATATTTTTGTCCAGTACTCTTGTCCTATGGTTTAGTAAGTAACAAGATTTTAAAGATTTGTCCTATACCATGGACAAACTTTTGTTCAGTACCTAAGTTTTTTAAGAAATCAAACATGAGACAAAAATTTTTGTGCTATCCTGTCACTTATTTTTTAATAAATCAAACGGACCCTTAGACTATGTCAATGATCAGCTCAATCGAAAATACTTAAGCAAACATATATTAGTAATTTGACAATTCTGAATCATTCAAAAAGTACCTTAGCATGACGATGTTATCGAGAACTCTTTTGTGTAAAACTTCGGGATCTTGTTTGCTTTGTACAGCATACATTCCTGTCCACATACGCTTGTACTGCTCTCCTTGCTTGAGGTTGGGATCACCGTGATGGATGGGACCAATTGTATGAATTTTGGCCTGTAGTACTTGGCATGTTTGTCTCCTTCTCGTAAATGAGGTGGAACTATTTGTATTTTAGACTTTGAAATTTTATACTCTCTCAATATATTCTTCCTTGCATTTCCTAGAATTGAATATATACTTCCAGGTTCCTTTTCAAGAACGGAATACATTCTTTCAGAATATGATCGCAATTCATTAGCAGAGGTCATATTAGGTTGCATGCTTGAGAACACTTCGTTGAAGAGAAAGGGATAGATGAAGGGAGATGTAGGGAGTTTTCAGAACGGGAGAGAGAAACTAGGTTTCTGGGGTATTGGGCTAAGTTGAATTTGTAGTTCTTCAGCATGATCTTCAAGAGCAATGCAAATTTATTGCAGACTCAAAAGGTATTTTAATATGATTATTTGTTAAACTTATTATAAATTATAGTACGACCTTCAATTTTCTTTTTCTTTTAATGTAAAACTTAATTTTCAATGATGGATATAATTAATAACAACTCCTGTTTGGTTGTTAAAAGAGAATTTATCCATTTTCAACCCTTTTATTGTTGGCCTTCTTCGTTCAAACAACTAACTCAAGCTGACCCATTTAGATAATAGGTTGGAAAATGACTAAAGAAATAATTAAAGAATTCATGATGTAGTATACTTATTATAATTATACTAGCTAGCTAGCCGTCGATTAAGTTAGTATTATTCTAAGAGAGGACTCAGAAAGGAAGCGAGTGTACTATTTTATTCTTAGGGGAAGCATTCTGACCCTTTCAAGGTCGTTAGGATAATTAATTATGTATTCAAAATAACATTTGAAGACTCTTGAGGTCATACTTTGATCAAGCACTTTCCTTCCATGAAGACTCTTCCTTCACTTCTCAATTTGGAAAGGCAATTAAAGGGTAACCGAGTTAGATGTAGTGGGTGTTTTTATTTTCTTTTCATCAAACCAATTGTGCTATCCATGAGGACTATTGACCTTTTGGCTCTAGGACTATTTCATTTTCAAAATAAAAGTAAAAATGAATAAATACCTTCTGTTACTAAGATTTTGAACGCAAAATCTTGAACATTGAAATGTTTTGAAGCTCAACATAATTCTATTGAATTGACACCTTATTAATGTAATTTTAAATTTTAACTACACTTACTTTGCAAGTTAACTTTTCTTAATGGGGTGCTTAAATTTTAGGAGAACCATAACCAAATATAATATAAGCATAATAAAACAAAATTAGATTCAACCAACAAAGAAGTGTAATTCAATTAATAAGTAAATTGAGTTTAGTAGTTAATGGGCTTCTATATTAAAGGTTTAAATACACGTGTTAAGAGGATAAATAATTATAATTGTTTCATTCTTCAAACAAGATTAGTCTTAACTAAATGTGAATCTGAAATAAAAATATTGTAGGTCAAAAATAAAATTCAATCATATTACATTATTTATAGTGACTCAGAAATATCTCTTTTAAATTATTTTAACTTTTTTTTTTTGTTATATGCTGACAGAAAATTTAAAATTATTAATATATCCTACAAATTATTTAAAATCTTTTCTCATTAAGCAACATTCTTTTCTTTTCTTTTTTTCCGCTGGATATGGAATTTTTACATTGCAATATATATTTACACCACAAGTACCTAAACTAAGATTTAATATTGAATTCTAGAAGCTTCCTCATGCCCTAAGATTAAACACTCCCTTTAGTTCTTATTAGAAGGCAGTTTATAAAAAAAAATTTATAGTTTTTTTTATAAATTATTTTACATTTTTTAAGAAGCATTTATTTAGTTTTGAGTAATGTTATATCCTCCTAAGTAGGAGGATTTGTAAGTATTGAATGAAAGAAATAATGTATTCAATTCTTTCTTCATTTGATAAGTAAGAGGATTTGTATGAAGATGTTATAAGAGGATTTAGAATTATGCTTTAATTTTTTTTTGCTTTTTTCCCTTATTAATAACTACTCATCCTTATTTAATGTTATTCATTACCAAGAAGTATTAAAACATTCTTTCACACTTGACAGGACAAACTAATAGAAAAGTGCTAAACTTTTGGAGTCTTCTACATTTACTTCAATACTACCAACTAAGTTTAATGACAATAAATATTATGGATAAAATTGAAAATTTATATATATAAAAAAAAAATAACTATGTTCTTATAAGCATAATTCGATCAAACATTTCTTATATTATATAAGGACAACAGGGGTGCATAACTAATTAAGCTATTTTCGAAATCCACTCTGATCTACATACAGTGACTTCGAAATATGACTGATATATAAAGTTTTTTCATTAAATTTATTAAATTATACTTGAACATTTTCAGGTACTGATTGAATGTTTTTGCACTCTTGTTCAATTCACAGTCAGGCAAATCCTGCTATGAAAATGTTTCTTGCACATTATTAATACTCTTAAGTTTTATATTTGTTTTAAACAGATAAAACCTTAAATTAATCCAATTTACTTCTAATAACGTTATTGGTGTAGTGTGAATTTATTAGTGTGAACATAACTTTGGTCGTTGCGTGTATCCTTAAAAAAAAACAGAAAGAAAAGAATTCCTCTGGAAGATGTGGAGTTTATATTATCAAATTGGATTTGAACTTGACATGCCATACCTTCTGGAAATTTAGAATTTTATTCAACAACTAATCGAGCAGGACAAAAAGATATTAAACAAACAAGTTTTTTTGATTGCTCAATTGTAGAAGGCTAAACCAGCCAGTATATATATGAGAATTTTCTGTGTCATCTATGTAAACCTAGTCAAAACTATATTAAATAGTTTTTACTATAAATTTTCTATTAATATTATTTTTTGCACCTAGTGTTTATGATGTTTGCGCATGGAAGTTAAATACCTCAATCTTGGAGAGTGATAGGTTAGTTTGGTCTTCATGGTTAAAACACTAGTTAATTTATTGATTTAATTTCTTATATTTTAAAATTATTAATTTTATTTCTTAAACTTATTAATACTAATAATTATTTATAAATTTACTTAAATTTAAACATTTAAAAATTAAATGAATAGATATTTTAAAATATGAATGATGAAGTTAATAAATTAAAAATTAATTATTGTGTAAAACCGTACAAAAAATAACAAAATTCCCCAACTTTTATTCCACTAATAGATCTCACAAACAAAACACAATATAAAACATGAATGCGCTGTGATTGGAAGAAACCCCATCACAAGTTTACTCTCAAATCAGATTCTTCTTCTGCAAACTCTTGCTCCCATATAAAGTCTCCCAGGTCTGCAAAAATACCCTTTGCTTGGTGCACAGTGCCTATCCTCTGAGCAAATACACAACCCTTCCAAAGCACACCCATCTTTAAGCATTGTTACACCATTTTTCAGTCCAAGCACTTGGTCTGTCCACTCATTGGAGAAAATCCCTTGTGGATCGTACACTTGTTTCACACTCAGAAACTTAACTGCATTATGATACTTGTTGATTACTCCCTTAAAAGCCAAGTTCCTGTTCTTGCCCCAATGAGGTAACCCTCCGTATTTGAACAACCCCATTTGCTCAATTTCTTCATAAATGTCTTCAAATAATCTGGGCTCCATTGGGTCTCTGCTTCTGTAGTAGACGAAGTCAAAGTCTATTGAATCCTCTGTTTTTCCAAGGTAGGCACTTGAAGCCTTAATATAGCGCAAGAGGATTCCCCCGTTGAGGTCAATGCCACATAAAGATTGAGGTTCTAAAGCAACCAGTTTTTGCACATCTTTAATAAACTTCTTTACTACTGATAAGCCAATGCTAAATGCTGTTTCGTAGAAGAAAAGGCCTTTGATTCTGGGGTCCCAAGAACACACTGTCTTTAATGCATCTTGTGGACTGTCTAGGCATGATCCTGATGACTGCATGCGATGGCTAAATCCAATTACTGGGTACCCAGTAAACAGTGTTCCTGTTATTATTAGCAATAAAAGTTTGAACATTTTGGTCTTGAAATTAAGCTGAAGATGATAACTGTAATGCTCGAAAGGTGGTTGTTAGAATGCGTAAAAGAATTTAGTACCATTGTTTGTCAACCCATAAGCAGCAGCCACCATGGTCTCAGTCGCTGAGATTGCACTTAGGCACTTCCCAGTAGCATTCCTTGTGACTTCTTGAATTTCCTCTGTTGCAAGAAAGCAAAGAAAAGCCCTCAATTAGGTTGTTCAGTCACGTCCTTAAAAGATTCAAAATTTAACAAAATAATCTTTAAATTAAAAGTAAAATTCTTTTGCGTTTCACGCACTTAAACTTTAATTAATTTAATATTTTATATTTTTATTAATTTAATTTTTTATATTTTAAATTTATTAATTTAATTATTTATACTTTACTTTAAAATTAATAATACTAACAATTAACAATTATTCATAAGATTAGTAAAAGTTCAAATCATCAAAAAAATACTAAAAAACAAAATTAATATAAAATTTAAAGTATAAAAAATTAAATTAATAAACTTTAAGTGTGAAAAATCAAATATTAGAGTCTTACTTTTAAATTAACACACATTTATATCAAAATGGTGTTTTAAATTATTTATAATTTAACAAAAGTAACTATTTTGTTATGGATATAAATGGAACTTAGATTGGCTTTGGTGTCTTTTGCTTTGTTGCAGGAAGCTAACCTGTGGTTCTAGTTGCGGCTATTGTGGCCGACGGTGTGGACCGAGAAGGGATGTAATCGTAGAGGCCATTGCCGGACGTGTTTGTGGGTACACGGAGATCAATTCTATACATTGCCTTAAGTTGACTTGGGAACCAAGTTATATCACCAAATTCGTGTTGCTGCCCAAAAGATAGCACTTGATCTACCAAATCAGAATCATTTTTGGTCACATAGGTAATAGATCGCTTGAAGAGGGCTTCCAATTTCAGGGTAACCTGCAGAGTTCAATAACAAGCACAGCAATTAGAATATTAAAATTGCTTCGTATCAAGCCAAATTATAGCTGGGAAAACCCAATTTTACATTCCTTTTTATACACCTCATTACACATATTTTGTTTTTAATTTATTTGGATAAGTAAAATTGTACAAAAATTAATAATAGAGATACAGATAAAAAAAATGAAATATAAATCATGTTCTTACCACTAATGTGACCAAAATATTTTAATTTAAACCGTTTATTTCACTTAGTCTACCAGCATTAATAAATGTCATATGCAAATATAAAAGGAATATGAGCAAATCTATTTCTGTGTGGGGGTGATGCTTCTGTCCACACCACAACTTCCAAACACGTGAACACCGTTCATGTTTATTGACTAGTTCAAGGTCTTCAATCGGTATTGAAGAAGATAGATGCATATAAATATAAAATTCATTGTGATGGTTGACGGTGGGGGCAACTAGGCCTCATTCCAATGCCTAAATCAATGATGAGTCCTAAAGAGTAAAAGCAATGCCCAAAAGTTCGTAATGGAGTGGGTGTTAGAGGTATTTATAGGGGTGACTAGTGGCATAGAATATGATTTTTTAGATTTTCTATAAGTATGCCAGAAGAGATTTAGGTTTGGGATCATTTTGGACCTACACATAACAATGACATTTTCAACCAACAAATTAAGGTTCATTTTCTCCATCTTGATAGATTGAAAAAAATATATAGCACTCTACTTCTTAAATTACCTCTTTCAAGCTTCAAATGGGCATTACTATATTAGAAAATAGAAGAGACACAAAGCCATATATATATATATATATGTACCTGTGAAATAACACCAAGAACACCAAGTGAAACCTTAGCAGCACTTAGATCTTCATCAAATTCACTAAGGTTCCTAACCTTAGCATACCCTTCTTTGGGTCCTGCCGGAGTCACAATTCTAATCCCCACCACCCGTTCATGAACTGCACCTCCGGTTCCCCACAAGGAGCTCCCATGAGCCCCTGTCCCCAAAAGGCCACCGATGGTTAAGCCCCACCAATACGTCGTACAAGGCAAGGCCAATCCAAACCTTGCAGCCTCGTCGATCAGATCCCTCAGCAACACACCACTCTCCACCGTCATCGTTCTCGCTTCCACATCAATCTTCAATATAGTGTTGAGATATTTAGTGCTAATGAGCACACCATCTCGGCCATCAGGGCACACCAGCTTGGGAATGCTGTGGGAGAATCGAGTGGCAACTTTCACTTTGCTCTTGTTTCTTGCTGCTGAAGCAACCATTGAAACAAGCTCTTCTTCTGTGGATGGGTATAAAACCTTGGCTGCTTTGCATGTGGTTCTATCTGGGAATATGGCATAGGAGTTTGTGATCGTGCAGTTTGTGTTATTTGAAGAGCATTCAATGGGATCATCTGGTGGAGTTGAAAGCACTCCATAGACGAAGGTGAAGACAAGAATGAATTTCAACAAATTCTGGTTCATCCCCATTTTTGATCTTTACCCAGCTGGAAGTTTGTAGATTTATAGAGGAATCAAACTTAGAATTTGTATTATATCAAGTTTATTATAATGAGGAGATTACCAACTTGGGAGTTTAAAAAATGTGATAAAGTTACTCAGTCATGTTACAGATATAAACATTCCCTTGAAATTTTGGATATGCACTTTGACAATGTATGCTTAAATCAACTGAATTGTTCAACATAGGAAATATGCACTTTGACAATGTAAGCCAAGTCATAGCCGAAGTTATTAAAAAATAATGTAGCAGACCCTGTCTTGTTTTAATTATTCTAATTAATATTAATTCAAACTTTGACTTTAATGTCTAGTGTGTATATATATATATATATATATATATATATATATATATATATATGCTGTGTACCAAATCTGGTAAACATTATAGCTATATAATACACTCTATTGTTCTTTGTGGCTGTATAAATTTATGAATCAGAAGGTTTTGATTTAATTAATTGTGCTTTTTTCCTTCTTAATAAAAAGGACCTAGAAGGAAAAATAATGATTGTATAAAAAGAAGAACTTGAATGTTTAGGACAGTACTGTTAAATTAAATTTTATATGCTGGATTCATTTGTATAGTCGTTGATTGAATACTGAATAGACCTGCTTTGACATTTTTTCTTTTCATTAATTATTTTTGGTGAAAACTAGAATTCTAGCTCGCAAATAGAATTGTCAAATTGGGCTCCATCGGGCTAGCCCATTAACCCAAATTTAGGCTGGGCTTCACCCTATAAAAGCTTATTTTTTCTTTTCACACCTTTCCCTTTATTTTTCCGATCTAGTAAATCCGGAGGTATATTCTTATATTCTTCTAGACGTAGTCAAGTCCAGAAACGTTTTCTAATGCACTTCGAAAATTATAGTCTTGAAGTGTCTTCTACGTAAATTATGCAGTGCAAAAAAAAAAAAAAAAATTATAAGGGTAATTATATAAAAACATAAATCCAAAAAATGGGTAGAGATGTAGAAAGGGGAAAAGAGTGTGAAAAGAAATCCCAATTATGTCTTCCCATCTGTTCTATATTTAATATTTAATTAAATGGTCATCAAGTTAGGTTTGGTCGGAGCTTTTTTATCTTTTCTTTTCTTTCCGTCAACCAAGTTGTTACCCTTTTAACTTTAAAATTTTAAATCTTTTCCGTTTATACTTAAATGCCTTTTTTTAAAGAAAAAATAAAATCACATATGTTAATATAAGTTTAAATTTATATGTATATAAAAAATATTTTTTTAAAAAAATTATTTATGTTTAAGTTTTCTTGTTAATTTAAGTTAGATTAATTATAAGATCTTTAAGAAATTATTTTATATTTATAAAATAAAAGATATTTATGTAAGTTATAATTATATTATGACCAACAAAGTAGATATAGTAATATTTTTGGTTTGCACTAGAAATATTTTTTTTGGTTGATAACTAAAAACTAATTACATTGTCATGGATCGAATTCTTATTAACACATTTAAAAATTTTAATTATCTACTAATTATATCAAATTTTATTAATTTTTTAAGAAACAGATGATGCCTAAAACCTTTTGAAACTCCTAAAACAAAATAAATGACTCCTTAAATGTGGTTCTATTTTCTATTTCACTCCTTATCTCTTAATTCATGTCTTATATTTTTTTCAATTGATTAAAAAGATCATAGAATAAAACTATAAGTACTGAAATTGCATTATTTTATAAATGTTTAAATCAATAAAAAAAAGTTATAAAATAAGAAATATAATAGAAAATTAAAAAAAAAAAAAAGACCCTACTTCAACTATTACTTCTTATCCCCTCTAGACTTCATTGTGAACATTTGCAGCCACTGAGAGCGTTTTTGCACTGTTGTACTTTTGTAAAGAAAAGGTCATATTGCTAGTGGGTGGCGTGCTAGGGCAGTAAACCGTGTTGACCGTCAACGCTACCAACCCAATCACAGATGACATCAGACGACCTGTCCCTTTCATTCTTGTCATCCATTCACACACATACAAATCCTGTGCACTCATAAAATACAACTTTAGTGAGGTTTGTTAGCATCTGCGGTGCTATTCTCCTCTTTTATTCTCTATTTTATTTTTGTATGATTAGTCTTAATTTTTAATATAATTTAACTAATTTATATGAGATATAGTATAAAATAATAAAAAATAATAATAAAATGAGTTTTATAATTAAAGAGTGATGACATAAAAGAGATAAAATAATGTGAATTTTATTAGTAAAGAATGTTGTATAAAAGAAAATGGTCCAAAAATAATAGACTTACACCTTATACTACAAAGAGATAAAGAAAGAGAGAAAAACACTAAAACAAAAAGAACCAGAGAGAATTTAAAAAAATATATATAATTATTTGTGAGAATTATTATTGAGGGTGTATAAATAAAAAACTTATTTAAATTATATAAAATAAAAAAATTATACATAATAGTAAAGCTTATAAAAATATAATAAAAAAAATTAAATTATACAATTTATGAGAGTTCCATAAGTAAAGATCTCGGTAAAACATTAACCTTTGTTCAAGTCTTGGCATATCTTAACTATTATTTTTGTTATCTCATCCCTAAAGGCAAAATTTAGTTAAAAATATCATTTAATTAGTGCCCTTAACCGACTGGTGCTCTTTTCTTCTTCAATAAATTTCTCATCATTTATTGGACCAGTTCTAATAGTAATTCTTTTTGGATTCCATGAATACCAACCTTTGACTCTTATAATAATAATAAAAAAAAAAGCAAATAAACAAAGAAATTATATATGCGCTCCACATGACATACCTTCTGGAAATTTAGAATTTTATTCAACAGCTAAGCATTACAAAAATATATTAACAAACATATAAGGGATTAAATAAAAGTTATTGATTGGTCCAATCTAGAAGAGTAAACGAGAGAACAAGTCTAGGGGAATTTTCTCTGTGTCGTCTTATGTAAAACTAGTCAATTTTAAATAATATTATACCGTTACAGCTGCCGTGAATAATCATGCATATATTTCAATATTATTATTGGGTACCTTTTTCTAATAATATGCGTAGGAAAAGTTACTTTTCTTATGTGCCATTTTTATCATAATTAATTTTCTTTACACACCACCTGAATTGTCTTATTTTTGTTATATGTAACTTGTAAATGGTTATCTGTTAAGTTTTCAAAAGTATTGCTTTTCAAAAATTAGAGTTAGAAGAATTAATTATATTCTTTAATTGAAATAAATTTATTATATGAATCTAAGTTTTGTGTTAGCTTTTATATCTTAAGTTTAATTTCTTTTCTAACCTATACTAAATATATAAATTGAAGTTTTATTAACGTGGCTTGCTTTTTCAATATTCCAAATTAGGCCAACTGTCTAAAGAATAAAATCATTAAGTTTTTATTTATTATTATTATCTTTAGTTATTTAATTAAATCAATTCTTCATAGTAATTAAACTATGTATATATGAGAAGGCAAATCCCACAAGCAAATGTGCTCAGGC
This sequence comes from Bauhinia variegata, assembly GCA_022379115.2. Taxonomy (NCBI): domain Eukaryota; kingdom Viridiplantae; phylum Streptophyta; class Magnoliopsida; order Fabales; family Fabaceae; genus Bauhinia; species Bauhinia variegata. The sequence goes on along the minus strand of CM039428.1, from coordinate 16,109,288 downwards.
CAACTCAAATCACAAGGACCAGCATCTTTCCCTTTACTCAATGTGAAACCAAACTCCTCCACCTAGCCAAATAATCAACGTTGCCAGCTATCAATTATAAAACCCCAACACAAACCCCATTAAATATCCTAACCCAAAACAAACAGAGCAAACCAGATCCAGAGTCCAGAAAACCACTCAGAACATCTCTCTTCTCTCTCCCATATTCAATTGGGAAGCAGCAAAATGGCTCGCCGCGCCATGTTTACCCCATTGATGGTTGCTCTGCTGTTCATGGGGGCCGCCGCCGGCTTCGCGGCGGCACAGACAAATAGCACCAGTGATTGTGGTTCGAAGCTCGTCGCTTGTGCCGACTACTTAAAATCGACGAATCCCCCGGCTTCTTGCTGCGATCCTTTGAAGGAAACCGTGGAAACGCAGCTCACATGCCTCTGCAATCTCTATAGCACTCCCAATTTGCTTCAGTCTTTGGGCGTCAATGTTACAGATGCTCTTCAACTCAGTCGTCGTTGTGGGATCACAAGTGATCTCAGCAGCTGCAACGGTACTTTTAATTGTTATTGGACTGTTTGTGATGTATTGAATTCTGGATTTGTGTTCTTTTTTGTGGATTTTGATCTTGCTGGTTTGATTTTGATTATTTTGTTTTTTTTTAAAAAACTGGTTAGTTCGATTAAATTTGGAAGAGATGATAGGAATGCGAATGTTTGCGATTATAAGGCTGTCATCCATCTTCAAACGTTTCTCTCTGTCTTGTCCCATGATTCGTCGAACGTTTAATGAGTTTTGTTCTTTTAGTCTTAACAAATCGATAAACGAGATAAAAAGGGCAGTTGAAGATTGATGACAGCCTTTTGATCAACTGTAGAAGAATTAAATGTGAAAAACCCAAGTCCAAATGATAGAATAGTTAGGAACAGAAACCCAATACGACGAGAAAATTCGGTGTGGGAGGTGAGTCTGTTTGACCAGATCCCTGAAAAGAGGAACCCGAAAGTTAGGTGAAACGACCTCAACCTATTGCGTCGCGTGTTGAACGATTAAATAAAATAAAAATCCCCTTTCTACCCTTGCTAAGAAGAATCCTGACATTACCTGAGCGATTTTTTAAGAGCTAAAATAAATTATCTTTTAGGCTAACTCCAAATCATACAAGTTTGTTAGGTGACCGCATGATTTTATTTTAATTTTTTTAATAGATTTTATAATGGTATATCATTTTTATTATGTTTTTACTTTGTTGAAACAATTTTACAAATTTTTATACATGTTGAAGAGGTTATTAATGAAAAAAAAATAACTATAATTAACACTTAACAAATTATAGAACTTTTTTTAAGTTACTTTTAAAAATAACTTATTTATTGACATAAATCTTTATAAGATAGTTGCGATATATTTTTTTGAATTGTATAAATTATGTAATTTTATGATATATTTTTATTAGAGATAGGTTAGTTTGTTACATACTGTCTGAGATAGCCAATAGTGGGCAAAATACCTAAAAAAGAAAAAAAAATTATTTTGTTTTTTACTATTGCCAAATAGTTATACATTTATTATAATGAGTTGTTTTATATAATATTTTATTTATTATAATTTATTCAAATGAGTAGAGTTATTTATTAAATAATATTATTTTACTCTTTTTATTAAGTTAAGAAGACTTGTACGATGCTTTCGAGGGATACCCAATGATTAAAATAATTTATTTATGTACTGACGTCGATTGAGTCCTTTTTTGTAAGCTGATCGATAATGATAGAAATATAGTAGGAAAAAAACTTTCATCATTGTTTTCATTGTGAAATTTTCAGGTACCGCCTCTTCTCCGTCATCACAGCCACCGCCGCCACCAGGTAAATAAATCTATTCAATTTTATTTTGTTTTGATACATAATTATAAAAAAAATAATAAATTTTGAATTTTTAAGAACTTCTCATAAGTTGTGATAAATTGTCTAATTTAATTTTCCATTTGCAGCATCAGGTGGTGATAATGGATCAGCTGGCAGAGTAGGAGTAGGATTCACTGGACTCTCTTTCCTACTCTTGTCTTGGGCTTCTATGCTGTTGAATTAGCAGTTTACACTTGGGAGACTTGTACTTGCCATTAATAATTCCTGTGTATTCTAGATATATAGATTGCTTAGGCTGCTATTTCATTGCTTCTACTTTCTTTTTTCCTGTCTATTCATTCCAGTGGAAACATTATTTTAGGGGTAATATATCCTTTTTTTGTCACTATTTAATTCATCATAAACCTATCTGTGTGCTGTGTTAATAACGTGGTTTAATTAATAAATAAATTGTATTTAACAGTTATTTTTTTTAATATTTAAATCTATAAAAAAAAAAAAACATAACGAAGTCTTTATGTAAAATGAGAATATTTGTACGCCTAAAAATAAATAAATCTATTTGTAATCAATTTAAAAGTATACTTTCTCCAAGGGAAATCAATTATACTTTTAAATTCTTTTATTTTCTTTCTCCAAAGTCATTGACCAGAGCACCTTGGTCAGTTTTAAAATGACTTTCAATGTATTTTTGACATTAGCTATAATTTTAAATATCGAATTCATAAGTTCTCAGTATCATTAAGCTGAGGGATGCTATGTGTTTTTGCTGCCACGCAGTGGATCAATTTGTACAATCTAATTATATGGTTGGAATGGGACTAATTATATTTTTCTATAAATTTAGTATAAGGTCATGTTTTAACACATATCGTATAAATTATATGGGTCTCAAGATTTACAAAGCCACGAAATATGTTAAAAGAGTTGGCCTTTGTAAGAAAACTAGCTATGAATATTGTATTGTACTAGTTTTCTGCTTAAGTTCTCCACTCTGTTTTAATAACATTGCTATTATTATCCTTTTTAAAAGGATTACCAAACATTTAGATTAATTGACATAAGAATATTTAGTTTTAACTAAATGTTTTAAGTTTAAGTTTTGGAAATACAGTTGTATAAATATTTAGTAAAAAAATTTTGATGCTATTATAATTTTGTTTGGATCAACTTTTTTTTTTTTAGTTGCAAGCAAGGTATTCTTTAACTGACAACTAAAAATTAATATTTTGAGGTATTGAGATCATCAAAGTGAGCACACTTCTCTTAACAAAACATTTTTCATACACATAGCTAAATATCAGATTAAATTAATTAGTATTTGATATAATGATAAAGTGAAATATAAAAGGAAAGATTGATCAAAATATGAAATAGTCATGTATGAACGTCCCAAACTGTGCCCTTCGCATTGACACTCATACTCAAGCTATGTAGCATGCTCCGTTGCTCACGAGATTCAACTACAGAGAATGAAAAACTTCAAAAAAATAATTAAGATGTCTGAGCCCGGGCTCGAACCGGGGACCTCTAGTGTGTGAGACTAGCGTGATAACCAACTACACCACCCAGACAATCGACATTTAACAAATAAAAGCACTATTCAAAATCTAAACTTGCTTCTATACTCTACTTTTTATTTTCTCTCCGTTCTATAAAGAATAAGAGAGGCCATTGATACGGCCCTTGTACATATTCTAACACTGCTCAAGCTCAACATATTATTATACATATCATTAATCATTGTTCAAGTTAAGATCACTCTTGAACAACAATATTATTTCACTGCACCTTTTGGTCATAGTCTAGTTCATATTTATAACTTTGAATACACCTTTTCATTGGTGCCTGCAAGTAATATAAGGTAATTTTAGAGTCAGACTAACAATTTGGAATGGCAACTTGACATTTAGTGGCAACTGTTTTGGCTCCAGGAGAGTTCACATACTGCCTGAGGTTAGGGTTCTTGAGGTACCCACAGAGGCATGTCTTCTGCCCCCTCAGTGTCTGGCAACAATCGTTAGACGGTGGAGTGTTGGAAGTGACTGCGCCAAGGCATGGACTCAGCTCCTGAGGGTTGCAATTTGCAGCCTGAACCATCAGCTGTGGTGGCTCCAAGAGCAGCACCGACACCGCAATCACTGCACACAAAGCAACAGCAGAGATCTTCTTCATCTCGAATCCTATGAGCTTCTGTGATTTCTGTCTATTTACTTTGGGGTTTGGTTTGATGGTTTAGTGAGAAGTGCGAGTTCTATTGGCGGAAGTAATTGCAGCAAGGTCCCACATAGATGCTCTGTGAAACATTAGTCTTCATTCAAATCTCATATTTTAATGAAACAAACTCCTTCTACCCCACACATAATACATAGATAAATATCTCTGACAATTAAACATTTTTAATTTAAATTTTGAGTCTTCAAAAGTTATCTAAATCGAATCCTCTGTTCACTTTTGTTACAGCCACTAACGATTTTCGTCTGCGTGACATATTAAGTAGTGATGTGACTGTTAATGGGTGACGTGGCACATCAACTCCAAAACGGCGTCGTTTCACTAAGCTTCAGCAAATGCCAAATGACGTCGTCTCCTTCAACAAGCTTCAACAAATGCCCTAACCCACTACACAGTTCTTTGACACCCCACCACATCGTCTCCTTCTTCCTCCATAGCCAGACATACCCAGACATTAGCACCACCATGATTTTAGGTGTGAGTTTAGAAGAAGTTCATTTTTTAATGGTTAGGGTTTAAGTATTCGTGAGGATTTGGATATTTGTTTTTGATGATTCATATAAATGGAAGAAAAAGAAAATTCTGGTTTTGGCCTCACCGTGAAATGAAAACGAGACCCCAGAAAAAGCTACCACGTAACTCCCAAGAAATGAAAATGCCGGGCACACAACAAAGGCATTGGCCTACCTAGACAATGTCGTTGCAGGTTGAAGGTGAGTGCCCTAACCCTTATTGAAACGAGAATGATGGCTGTGTTTGGAGTTGTTTTGGCCACATCAGCTGAGTCCCATTGGTCACGTCACCCATTAACGGTCACATCACCACTTAAGGTGTCACATAGACAAAAATCGTTAGTGAGCTATAACCGAAGTGACCGAAGGGTTCGATTTGAGTAACTTTTGAAGACTAAAAGTTTAAATTAGGAATGTCTAATTGTTATGGGATATTTATCTATGTGTTATGTGTGGGAGGGGGTAAAATGGGTTTTTCTCCATTTTAATTGACAATATCTCTTGTTTGATACGCTATTTCATACATTATATTAGTATAGTAAAGTAAATTGGTTAAGGAATATTAGAAAGTGAGATAGCAATGTCAGTTTATAAAATTTTAATCAATCATAAAAAATAAATCAAAATATGAGATAAGGAAGCAGAATATCTGATCCATCCTAACTAAGGCTAAAATATCAAGAAAATATAGGAAAAAAGTTCTCCATTAGTTACTTTTTATATGAAATTTAAGATTGTTGCAAACAGATTAAGAAACATAATTAACATAACGTAATTATTTTTAATTCTCTTAATATATTTTTAATTTATTTTAAATGAGAACAAAAATAATTAATAAATTATAGAAATTAATTAAAAATGGGAAGAATATAATTAAAAAAATAATGACTAATGTTATTTTAAACATGTAAAATCAGATAGATAAATATTAATAAAAAATTTCTTTCAAAGCAATAAATAAAAAATAATAAAGTAAGTAAATTTTTATTCAAAATAATTATTAAAATATACTATTATTTTTGTTATCTCACCCCTAAACGCAAATTTAGTTAAAAATATCATTTAAATTGGGACCCGTAACGTACTGGTGCTCTTCTCTTCTCCAATAAATTTCTCATCATTTATTGGACCAGTTCTAATAGTAATTGTTTTTGGATTGCATGAATACCAACCTTTGACTCTTATAATAATAATAATAATAAAAAAGCAAATAAATAAAGAAATTATATATGCGCTCCACATGACATACCTTCTGGAAATTTAGAATTTTATTCAACAGCTAAGCATAACAAAAATATATTAACAAACATATAAGAGATCAAATAAAAAGTTATTGATTGGTCCAATCTAGAAGAGTAAACGAGAGAACAAGTCTGGGGGAATTTTCTTTGTGTCGTCTTATGTAAACCTAGTCAATTTTATATTAATATTATACCATTCCAGCTGCAGTCGGCTTAAAAAATTGAAGTTGGAAGCTGCTATGAATATTCATGCATATATTTCAATATTATTATTGGGTACCTTTTTCTAATAATATGCGTAGGAAAAGTTACTTTTCTTATGTGCCATTTTTATCATAATTAATTTTCTTTACACACCACCTGAATTGTCTTATTTTTGTTACATGTAACTTGTAAATGGTTATCTGTTAAGTTTTCAAAAGGATTGCTTTTCAAAAATTAGAGTTAGAAGAATTAATTATATTCTTAGATTAAAATAAATTTATTATGTGAATTGAAGTTTTGTTAACGTCATCTTCTAATACTTGTATTAACTTTTATATCTCAAGTTTAATTTTCTTCCTAACCTCTACTAATTTTTTTTTAATATTCCAAATTAGATCAACTGTTTAAAAAATAAAATTATTTTAAAGTTTTTATTTATTATTATCTTTAATTATTTAATCAAATCAATTCTTCCTACTGATTAAACTACAAATCCCACAATGTAAACTCAAACTCAATGTGATACTAAATATAGGTGATTTATTAAAAAAATATATGCTGAGTTATATTTTTAAATAATTGTTTTTGTTAAAACTTTGAACAAAACTAGAAAAAGAAAATAGATAGAACGAAAAATGAAATAGTCCTATGTGCCCGCCCAAAAGTGCCCTTCGCATTGACACTCATACTCAAAGCTACATAAAATGCTTGGTTGCTCATGAGATCCAACTACAGAGAATTGAAAAACTTTAAAATTATGATTATGATGTCTGAGCCCGGGTTCGAACCGGGGACCTCTAGTGTGTGAGACTAGCGTGATAACCAACTACACCACCCAGACATCACGCCCACATTTATTATATAATTTTACTTAGAGAATATCTAACACTTGTTTATATTGAACAGAAAAAATAAGAGAAATATAAGATACAAATCTATTCATCATAAACCATCATATCTATATATCAAATTAAATACACTAGAGTAAACTAACCCAATCTAGGACAAGAAGAACCCAGAAAGCATCCTTTCAAGTTCAACATATTATTATACATATCACTAATCATTGTTCAAGTTAAGATCACTCTTGAACAACAATATTATTTCGCTACACCTTTTGGTCATAGTCTAGTTCATATTTATAACTTTGAATACACCTTTTCATTGGTGCCTGCCAAGTAATATAAGGTAATTTTATAATCAAACTAACAATTTGGGATGGCAACTTGACATTTAGTGGCTACCCTTTTGGCTCCAGGAGAGTTCACATACTGCCTGAGGCTAGGGTTCTTGAGGTACCCACAGAGGCATGTCTTCTGCTCCCTCAGTTTCTGGCAACAAGTTTGGGACGGTGGAGTGTTGGAAGTGATTGCGCCAAGGCATGGACTCAGCTCCAGAGGGCTGCAATTAACAGCCTCAACCATCAGCTGTGGTGGCTCCAAGAGCAGCACCGACACCGCAATCACTGCACACAAAGCAACAGCAGAGATCTTCTTCATCTTGAATCCTATGAGCTTCTGTCTATTTGCTTTGGGGTTTATATAAGTGGAGAGAGTGGGTTTGGTTTGATGGTTTAGTGATAAGTGCGAGTTGCGAGTTCGATTGGTGGAAGTAAGTGCAGCAAGGTCCCACGTCGGGTTGGGGCGTTGGAGAGAAATTATTGTGCATTGACGGAATCTGGTACTACTGCACTATCGTGGTAAGTGCCCCATTAATCACTTCAAGTCCACAATTGGCCCGTTTACTTTTCTAAGAAAGACAAGTTATGTTAAAGCACTGGTGTCAAAATTTGAACCATACACAAGATCGAGGAAAAGATTCTCACTGTGCCACAAAATCTTTACTGATCAAACAAATGTACCAAGTTGTTCATTTAAAATTTTTTAATTATGCATATCATTTACTGGAGCCCGGAGCATACCTTATAACAAACCATGGAAGCAACAGGGAAGTTAATCTACCAATAAGGAATAATGAAATATTGCTCTAGTTAGAGGCGATTCAGTCAACTTTTGACATTTTATACTCATATGTATAAGAACAATAAGGAAATGATTTTATGCCAATTATATAATACAATATATTTTAATAAAGGTTAATTCAAGGTTTAAAACTTTATTCATAAATACATACATTTGAGGAAATAATAAAGCGATGTAGTTCTTAATGGTTGCTTCACTTAAATGAGATAAAACCCTGTGTGTTAATTACAATCTCAAGCAATATGAGAGAATTAAAAGCACCTAGGTTTATCTGCTTAATAATAATATTTTAATATAATATAATTATAATACATATACAATATATATATAAGCAAGTAAGTTCACAAGTTAACGAAAATTTATTAAAACTTAAGTTAAAGCTGATATAATAAACAAGTTAAAATTTTAAATACAAACTTAACTCATTAATTTATGAATAAGTTTATTAAGTCATTAATAAGTTGATTTAGTTTAATTAATGAGTTGAATCAATCTATTTTTCTCCTTATATGCCAGCTCCTAAAAAAGAAAAGTTAACATTTACAAAAAAAATAATTTTAATTAAATTTAAATTTATAATTACAAAATAAAATAAAATATAATTATTATTGACCAGTAATTAAGGAATATGCACATATATTCCATTTTCTATCCTTCTTTAACCTTTAAAAATATCCTACTTGAAAATTTGAGACATTCTTGCTTTCCTTTTCTCTTATATAGGTCATTTTTATTGATTAGTATCCTAATTTATTCCACCGAATTGAAAAAGGAACTTTAATAATTTATGAAGTTAAACTAGCGCAAATAATGATGGTCTATAACTTTGCTATTGGATGGAAAGAAAGATACTCAATCTGTCCGATTTGATATTCCAAATCTAGTCTTTTGACCAATTAAGAGCTTTGTATAATAAGTTTGAGACATTAAATGATTTGTCTCGAAAGATATATATATATATATATATATAAACTCATATAATAATATATATATATATAATATTATATATATTAATAATTTACATCTTAACTTTACCGTTCTCGTAAATACGAATGAACATATATGGAATACTTATTAAAAAAAATTATAATTTATCATTTTATATTACACAACTTTTTAAATCAAAATTTTTCAAATAGACTTACTATTTTATCTCACATTCAATTATAATTTAATAAATTAATTATAATTAAAAATGTTACCCTATTTAATAATTATTAATGTACACATTTTTTGTAAATTATATTCTAATAATTGTAACATATATAAAATAAATTATTTTTGAAGATAGGCTTAGATCTGATTCAGCTTAATTGCCCACGTGAATTGAACTTGATTGGATACATCAATGTATCATTATGCAGGCGCGTTGCAACATTATTTGTCTTTTATTAATTAGCAGGACCCACCGCTTACTGCGTCTTGTGATTGATAACAGTCAACTAATTAAGATAGGTTAGCTTTGCTTCATTAATCCAGAGAAAGAGATGTTTAGTTTGAGTTGAAAAAAAAACATATAACATAGTATAATTTTTTTTTTATAAATCTTAAAATTTTGTTACTCAATAGACTATGGAATAAATATTTATTGATAATATTAAACAAAAATTTTAACTATACTATCACTTAAATTATTTTACAATCCTTTATATTTTGACTTATTGAATTATTTGTCACAAATTTCAACAATGATTGGCGACTAACAACTTTTCTTAATTTTTATATTTTTTTTTATAAAATACTTTAATTATTATAAAATATCAAAACTTGTTATATGTTTTTTTTTAAATAATGTAATATGGGTATTATTATAAATTTAACACAAATAATATAATTTTTTTAATTTATTGAATAAAAAATAATAAAATTACAAAATTATAACTAATTATTTATTTAAACACTTTTTCTTGTTCAGTTCCCAATGTATTCTAGAATATATTTTCATTAGAAACATTTATTATTTATTAAATTACAAATATACGTATCAAGAAAAAAAAAAAAAACATATTTCCAAGCTTTATAAGCAAACAAGCCCCAAGTTTTCAACTCATTAATATTATGTACAAGTACCAGCTAGTACGTGACTCATAAAGTAATAAGGCCCTTCTTTTAACTTGTTTAATTGATATTGTACAGAGTTTTATATTGAAGCTGAATCAAAAACTAGTCTAATTATAATTAACTTGGGTTTTGATTTTTAACAAGAAAAATTAAGTTTAAATATTGTCACCAAAAATGTAAATTTGGAGATAAGGTATCCTGAAAATTACTGAAAAAATCAAACTAGTAATCATTATCATTTAGTGGCTTCAATAATGAACTAGTTGCTAAAGAAAACAGCTTCAACAGAATCTATCATCAAACCAAACAAGGACTTTATAAAATATTTCTTTACATAATGTCCAGTGACTGCTTCGCATGTTTGACGCGTAAATGAAATGTGCATCACTTTGTTCCTTTGTTTTCTTTAGGTAACTGTTGTCTATATTGACTAACATGTGGGAAAAAGAGACTTTGTTAGCACCACAAGCATTTGTTTTGCCGTAAATGTTGGAGCAAGAAAGAAAGTCATTTTGCAATTTTCTTTTCCAAGCCAAGTAGCTTTCTTCTTCTTTTGAGTGCTGGTTTTCTACACGCAGAAAACAAAATAAAAGGGGAAGATTAGACGTTAACCAAGTTCATTCTCTGGGGTCTAACCAGGAAATTTACAAATCTTTGTTACAATTTTCTTCCCAAGAGACACGTTGATGATTGAATTCACATGGTATTAGAAGATCAAGTTATTTTTAGGACGTAGGTCAGTCTTGTTTAATTTTTAGTTTCTGATATAATGCCTTCTTTTATTTTAATCACATAATGTTATATCAAAATCTCCAATGTACAACTATTGAGAAATGATTGATTTATTCTCAAAAACTTTTTATAAATGGTAGTTCATTATACAAGTAAATATGTTTTGACTCGTAGAGTTTTTACCACTTATGATAAATTAGATTAGTAACTTAAATATCGAAATAAATTTAGAGACTTTTTATAAATAGTAACTTATTTATATATGCAAGTACATTTTGACCCCTAAATTTTTTATCATTTATGATAAATCAGATCATTGACTTAAATATCAAAATGAGCCTAAATTGGTTCATGGATTTACCTTGCTTCCTCACTTTTTTGTTGCTCGAACCTCACAGTGAGCAACACATGATGAGATGCGCTTGTTCCTTGATCCTGATTAATTTGTGGCCTTTGAGGAAGATCCTTTGCATATGTAGATTCTAGAGCTTGATATTACAATAATATTGAGACTAGGACTTACGTCAAATATAAACACTTTTAAATGAAGGAACATTCCGCCATGAAAGAACTTAGGCAAGCCCAAAAATCTTAGATATTGCAAGAATGTGTACCAAACACAAATAAACAAAACACTCTGGTTTGTTGCATTGGGGTCGTAACCAAAAAGACCAGTTGCGTGCTCTTGGGGCTTTAAATTGTAATTTCCTTTTCATAGCCTTAGGAAGAGGCTATCCTCCGTGGCATTCCATCAGCCATTTTCATTTCACTATGTTGGAATCTATGGACTTTATTTGCCCTTCCTCAGAAGGTCTAGAATAAAGGCCTCATATATAATGCCTCACACTTGATTAATTCAGTGAATCTATAGGTTGGTCTATCGTTATCAGCTTTTGGTGGCAATAAGTGATGTTATGTGGATCATTTTTGGGGTTGCTCAGAGTAGACATTTTTCTATAAGACGGTGGTATTGTGGTACATTGGGAATAAGTTCTGCTATTGTTATTTTCTTCTCATATCATATCAATATATCTTTTTGTTGATTTGCTTCTGTTTTATTTTCTTTGAAATGCAGTGGTCTGTCTTTTAGGAAATGAGGTCATAAAATTGTTATGTACTCAGAGAGTATAATGATCTTATACATATATAGGATTTATATACAAATGTAAGATCCACAATTGTGTCCTATATAATTTTGAGTTTGTGAAGAGTATTACGCTTGAAATAAGCAACCTCTTGCATAGTTGAAATTACCCAAGAATCTCTCTGGTAAATGTATGGTTCAAACAGAAAGCTGCTTCTTAAGGAAAGATGATTAATTATTGAAGTGTCCAAATTGGCGCAGCTTGAAGATATGCAGAAAAGTGGAGGAATACCCTCTAACAAACTGCATTATGTTAATTCTTTCAAAGTGGAGGAATACCGAATTAGCCGTGCTCAGTTTGGTCTTGCGTATAAAATGGTTTACATAAAAAATGTGGAGGCATACCTTCTTATCTTTTGTTATTACACTTTTATGAGCAGTCTGAATACAATAATTTTCTAAGTCATTTCTATATGGCCTCCACCATTTTCTTATAGAAAATCACAATATAAAGGAAGATATCTGGTATGAAACACATTTTAGGTTTTCTGGTTGTGAGCCTCTCTCGAGTAACAAAACTGGCGTTACTTCTGTACATTTCCTAACTGGGTTGCTTAATCATTTCTGATAAACCCACTTACCAGCTACTGTTTTGATTTCTAAAGTTCCCTGTTATTCACCAAAAATCACTTCCTTCAAATTAAAGATCTCTTATTTTGCTTTTTCTGTCGCTTTAGGACTGCTTTCACGGTGGACTTTCTTTTCCTTTTCCCTTTGAAGTGACAGATTCTTAGTTCTGTTCTTCTTAACCATAAAAGAAAGGAGTTGTCTAAACTGGATTCAAAAGCCTTCTTGTGAAGTGTAGGATTGAATTCCATGGGGACTGGGACGAGAATAAATTTCCTGACGGGGATTAGTGTCAGGGACTATGTTCCCTGCCCTGCCTTGCCTCATTGCCATTTCTATTCCAACGAGGGTGAGTGAATCTTTATGTTGAATTGAACTGGAAATGTATAAGCTAGCTAGAGTGATAGTTATACCAGGCATCTCTTTTTCCTAATAATTTCATATAGATTCCTAAAGCCATTGGAGTAACTTTCAAACAAATGATGGATGCAAACTTGACAACTAGGCAGATTTCACTCTTTTACATATAAAGGACATGGACCTGATAATTTATTAAATAAGAAGTACACAATTAAACTTAAATCAAGACAACCATTTATCTCCCCATTATATCTATTGTTTGAAATATCAAAGCCTATCCTACGTATTTATTCTGTACGTAAACTTAGAGGGGAGGATATTTCATTCCATTCCATGGCCGATTGAGGTGATTTTTATAAATTGCCTACCAAACCAAGCCTACTTGGAATGGAATTTAAACCTAGGCTGCCTTAAATGAAAAATAATTCAATCCTTCAAGCAACATTTAGATACATAAATTATATGAGAGAAAGGATCCTTATCCTCACAATATTGAATATAAGCAAATGATATATATATATATATATATATATACACCAGTATTATTTCTCTCCTACAAATTTTCACAAACTATACAATGTTTTAAATTTGTTTTTCATCCAACTTAAACATCTACCAGGTTGTCTGTATTGTTTTTTCCTGTGGAACATTGGTTCTCGCTTTTACGAATAATACATCGAAGACTACTTGCATGATAATATAAAAAATAGGGGCAATATTTCCAACTTGCTACCGAAGGCCATGGTATCTCATCATCAGCCTTGGAAATATGATAAGATTAGCAATATATCCCTCAGATATTTATACTCTCCCAGCAATTCAGTCATTTTCATGACTGGAATTTTGTGAAAGTATAAGTATACTAAAGTCAAAAACATTTTTCCAGAAACTAGTTTTACTGATACAATGTGTATGAGTGGTCTGAAATTTTCTTTCTCCTAAGTTATTTTGAAAGCATGTACAGATTTGTAACTTGCAGAGTAAAGGAGTATGTATTAGCAATTAACTTTAATATAGTTTGCACGAATTTACATATGCAAAACAACATAAAAAAAAAATCTCTATCATGTTGTCTGAGAACTTTCTCAGACGGTTCTTTAATGGAATAGAACTCATTTAAAAACTACTAATGAAACTCCTCTTTGACGGAATAGAACTGCTTAAAAAACTACTAATGAAATCCTAAGAATGGAAATTTATGTACTCTTACAATTAATAAAGTTGACACTTCTTATATATACTGTATCATTTCTTTCATTGACAGTAAATTTATTCTAAAATCTAATGAAGAAGGTTTTTTAATTTATCATATAGATAGCTATCTTTAAAGAACTTTACCAAATGCTTAAATTCCATGACAGTAAATATGACAAGTACAAACCACTCACCAAAAGAAAATATAATCGAACTCAACCTTTCAGTCACTGATACGGAAAAGATTCGTTGTCCTGAGCAACCAAAAGCAAAGTAATCAAGTTTCATATAAAAAGTCATGGACAAGGTAGAATCCTTGGCAAGTTCCAACAGCCAAAAGATATGTGACTTACGCAGAAAAGAAAAAAGGCAGAAACAGAATCTTTGTACGGACACAACTAGCCAGCTAGAATTATGGAATGTTGTCAAGGGCAAAAGTAGTAATTCTGCATTGAGAAAAGGGAAATGATAATTGCACACCTAGTTATAAAGATAAAATTGTAAATAAAGGAGTATATAAAAAAAAAAAGAGATGTAGAAAGAAAAAAAAAAGAGATAGGAAAAAGTGTATAAAAATATAAATGTGTAGTATATCTCTTGAGAAAAATAGAAAGGCTTTCTTTGAAGATATACTCTAAACTTGGCCAAGTTAATATTCAATTTGTCTTTTCACAAAATCAGAATATGCAAAATGTTTTTGGGTGTTACTTAAAACACTCCATGTTAAGAGAAGTGTTTGTTTAAAGTAAACGTGGATGATGGGGAGTGGGTAAGAAAAGTGGAGGAGTGCTTGTAGGTATGTAACTTTCAACACATGATTTGTGGATCTTTCCAATGGATCTATTATTGGTTCTAGTGTGCTTGAAGATACTGATTCTTCCACATGCAAGGGTAGCTGTTCTTTTCCTTGGTCCTGCTCTATTATGTGGTTCCTAAGGAGATATATAGTTAACATTATATATTTGACAAGGTTTTCATGTAATCTGGATTCACTGTAGTCAATTTTTAATGTTGTCACTGTGATGGGAGCCATTTGAGGGATCAGTACGTGTAGTTCTACCTTCTATAATGAATTTGGATTCTTTTTGGTTTTTCCTCTCTCTTTTATACTTCCCACCCTACCACCACCCTCCACTTCATCCTATAAAAGGAGAAAGCATGGTCACCTCTCTGCACATATCATCACTTCTGTGGGGACTCTTATTCTATTGACTCCCTTCGTAGTTGTTTTCCTCTTTGTTTTGTTCTTTAGACCGTTCCTTATAGTAATATGTCAGGACAAAAACTTAGTACTCAATGTCCTTGTCTAGTTCATGGACCGCTAAGGACAATGAAGACTTTGAATGGCTCTAGCTGTTTATGACAAGGACAGTCCTGGACGTTGGAACAATATTGCCAAGCCTGTTGGTGGTAAAACTCCAGAGGAAGTGAAGAGGCACTACGAGCTCCTCGTGCAGGACCTTAGCTTATTGAGTCAGATCATGTGCCTTCTCCCGAGTACAAGTAACCAAAGAGGTACGATTGCATTAAACTTTTTTTTTAGTTTCAAGCTTTCAAGTTCTCTCACGTTGGTTAACAATGCAATGTCCAAATTTTAGGTCTACATTGACTCAAAACATTACACTTGTCAAAAAGAATTTATCATCCTTTGTCCTCTGTTCTTAGTAGAATTAGTCTTACATCAAAATGTGTATAAAGAAAGCAGTCTATTGACGATGCCTCTGTTTTGGTAATTGCACTTATAAGGCCTTAATTGGTCTGGCTATTGGGCACCATTGGTCAATATAGGGTAATTTCACATATAAATTGAGTGTGGCTTTTCTTCTGTCTTGCTGTGTCGATTTTGTTGAATAATAATTAAAACAAAACTGCTATTATATATCTCGATGAGAAGGTTGAAATTGCACTTGTTGTCTGTGTGTACTAACCATGCAATTATACTTCCCTCAACTCTTTTTTGCAGTCTCATCAAGCACGGCTCCATTAAATCGGAGATTAACAATATTGAAAAGCAATAAGGAGGTTCATCTTCCTGAAATGAATTAGGATTTTCTATCATTGTGGTAGGAAAGTTAGAGTGACAGTGAATAAATTTGAACTGTTAATTTTAAATTTCTTGCTAATTTTAGAAACTTATACAAATTCCAAAACTTGTAAAACTCCCTCTAAGTAGAAATAACTCTATATTCATATAGGTTATGCAAGTTACAAATCAAATGACACCACCCTAAATTCAGACTGTTATCCAACAACTTGATGACATGGTGTTGGTCAACAGAACTACTGTTTGGATATGCATAAAATTATCCTTACTATTTTAATTGTCCTTCGGATTATTTCACAAGAGTGATTGCTCTTAGCCTCTGATATGCTCGGACTACATGAAAAATGAATTATATTGTTGATATCTTGTATGCTATGACATTCATGCATTGGGTCAGTGTGGTCTTGACATGGCCTGCTTGTTGTGTCTTCGGTGTTAGATTGTCTTCCTGGCTGCACGCAACCAGCTTACTGTTCTTATCCCCATTAGATTTTAGGAAAGGTTTTCACCTAGCTCGTTGTTCTTATTCCACGTTCTTCATGTTATTCTGTTAATATCTCATAAATGAGAAGTTATGATTTGCTGATATATCCCTACTCCTTTCAACAGATGGAGCCTTAATTTATTAAAAAAGAAAAGCAATTTTAATCAGTTTTGGAGTATCACTTTTATCTTTGGTTTTGTTTATTCCAAATCTGTGAGTTTTTGTAGAGTTAGTCATTGAATCACATTTCCTCTTGAAGTGCACATAAATGTCTAATGGGATGTCAACATTGTCAACTCTTGTAATAAAGGCCTTATTCTCAAGAGACAATTTTGCATTAGTAATTATGTTATGTGCACTTTCATTCCCTTAGGTAATTGAGAGATCAACATTGTTAACCTGCTCCATGCCTTCACTTGTAGAACCTGGACTTAGCTCCAGTTCCAATGATGGAGTAGCTTGAGGAGCTTTTTGCCTTGTTGAATAAATCTTGATTGGTCCATTAGGTTGATGCGATCCTCGATTTATGTGACATTACGAAGGGACTTAAATAAATCTATTCGTCATATGAACCAACATATATATCAAATTAAACTAGAATAAAGTAACCCACTCAAGGACAAGGAACTAATAAAACTAAGAAACCATCCTCACAAGTTCAATATATCATCATACATATAGTAATAATCATTGCTCAAGTTAAACTCAGTCTTGAACTATAGTATTATTTCATTATTAACCATTCATATAAGATAGTTGCAGAATCAATCTAACAATTTGGGATGGCAACTTGACAAGCAGCAGCAACCTCTTTTGCTCTAGTAGCGTTCACATATTGCCCAATGCTAGGGTTTTTGAGGTACCCACAGAAGCATGGCTGTTGCTCCTTCAACTTCTGGCAACAAGTGTCAGAGGGTGTAGCGTTGGAAGTGAATGCGCCACGGCATGAACTCAGCTCATATGCGTCGCAATTCACAGCCTCAACCCTCATCACTGGTGCCTCCAAAAGAAGCACCAACACCACCACCATCACTGCACACAAGGCCACAGCAGAGATCTTCTTCATCTTGAATCCTATGAGCTTCTATGACTTTAGTCTAATTGCTTCTGAGTAATGTGAATGCGAAGTGATGCCTTAGGGGTTTATATATAAGTGGGGAGAGTAGGTTAGGTTTGGTGGTTAGTGAGAACTGCTAGAGATCTTTTGGTGAAAGTAATTGCACCAAGGTCCCACGCCGGTTTTTGCCGTTGGAGAGCAGTTACTGCTGCTGCGCTATTGTTGTAGGTCGAGTTGTGCTATCCGTAGGACTGTTTTTGTACGCTATTTTTTTAAAAATATTTTTTCTTTTTATCTCTTTTATTTTTAATATAATTTTACGTAATTATAAAATTCAAAGTATATGAAAAAATATATAAGAGTGGGTGTACACATTATTTCCATCGTAGGTACACCATTATTCACTTCAAGTACTTTTCTCGGAAGGAGAAGTTATGTTAATAGGAAAATGCTGGGTTTAGTCTCTAAACGTACATTCCCGCACACCACTTCTTTAAAGTAGAAGTGATAAAGGTGTTAGAGATGCAAAAAGAAAAAAAAAAATGTAAAAAATTAATATATACAAAAAAGAATGTGTATGTAACATTTATGTTAAATTAATGAGGAATTTTGAACCATACAGATGATAGAGGAAAAAAAAGATATTGTGAGTGCTTATATACTGTTCTTACATGACGTGCACAGTGCTTATTTATTTTATAGTGCTTGACACATTTAGATATTTAAGAATGTTAGAGTAGTTTCCATAAAAATATGTTAACACTGTTATTATATTGGTGTATATTGTGGCGATAACATTGATTCTAGGACCTTTCTTTTGTAGAGGTTTAGATTATATTTTGAGCACTTCCTTTTATAGACCATTCATATTAGTATTCTTACATTTTTTTTTTTTTTAAATTTCACTAAGCGAATATCTCTACTTGATATTAAAAGTATATAATTAATTTTGTTTGAAAAATAATACAATTACCTTGTCTCTCCTAATTTGTATTTATGTAGGTTCAAAATCTTAATATTATAAATTTTTTTCAAATATTGAACTCAATTTATTTATCAATAACCCACACCATATTAGAATTATTTTAATGGAGAGACTAATTTATTACCATTTGAATCTAAGAGAAACCTTCGCAATCACCAATTTATGAGAAACCATTTTACAATATAAATCTAAGAAGAACTAAAATGATATTTTAGTCCCAGATGTTGGCAGAGAGGATTCAAGAGAATTCAAACCTAATTCTCACAAATTTAAACATTTGTATAATTATATTTATATAATCTTACAAACATATTAAGCACCCTTTTTGCGTATAATTTCTTTCATTGAGCCGGGTTTCGTTAAACTCATAAGTTATTAACTAATCATAAAGATATGTATCAAAATAATGTTGTTTTACATATTTTGTATTGTGAGAGAACTGAGATAGGACAAGATATTAGTTTTGGGATAGAATTGAAGCGACATCAAAACAACACTTTAAAAAATCAACACAGGATGCGATTGAACAAAGGGGTTTTTCGAGACAAGATTATTTGTCTAAAACCACCTTAAAATGTGCAAATTTAATGTTATATCTAGAGTGTCACTTAAATCCTCGGTACAGTTTCTTTTAAATCTGTGAGCTTTTGTAGAACTAGTCATCGAAGCACATTTTATGCTATAGTCATGCACTCCTTTTTGTTTTGTTTTTTGTTTTTCTTTTTCAGTCCATTTGAACCGCATCTGATTAGTACTATCAGTATAACTTTTACTGATGTGCCTTGTTCTGGAGGTACACTTGCTTAAGTGATGCACTGGATAGAGATAAGGATAAAGAAGCAAATGCAATGGAACAGTATTGATGTATTGAAGACACTAAAATTCCGTTGTATCTGGTATCCAATGCATTCTTCTTACTTAGTGCATTTTAGGAAGAGAAACCGTTTTTTATTAAAAAAAAATTGCAAAAATTTAAACTATCTTGGAATTGCATTTTTAAAATTTATTTATATTTATAAGAGGGATAAGTGGAGACACTCTGATCCTCACCATACATCTTAGTTAAATCCAACGATTGGTAACTTTTCATTAATATATCATGTAACTCCCAAGTGACTTTCTAAACCAAAATCTCTCATATATCTTTTTTATTATTTTACGTTTCTACCAGTCCCCGTTGCAACCTTCGTCCCCAGCCATTCAAGCTCCACCACTTGACTGCAGGAGGGTTCAAGATGGCACAATAGAAAAGGAACACTGCTGCAAGACGACATGCATCCAGTGAGGTTTTTTATTTCTTATCTCTCGAGACAAGATGTTCTTGCAAGCAAGCATTTTGAATTAGCTCTTCACGCAATTAAATCCGAGCTCTCATCTCTGCAATTATTGCTTTCTTTTGTACAGAAGTAAAAGCATCAAATTTGTTTAGGAGTGGAAAACCAAAGCAATTGGTTCTGGAAACAAACTACATACCCCTAACGTAAATGCTACTAATAAATCTCTGGGAATGAAAGAAATAAAAGCACTCAATTTTTTGCCCTAACGTGATAGACGAGAGAAGAAATAAAATTACTCACTAGATGCCTGTCTTGCAGCAGTGTTCCTTTCCTATTGTGCCTCTTGCAGTCAAGTGGTGGAGCTTGAACGGCATGAGAGGAAGGCAGCAACGGGGACTGGTATAAATGCAAAATAGGAAAAATGGTATATAAGAGATTTTGATTTAGAAGGTCATGTGGGAGTGACATGATATTTTAATGAAAAGATATCAATGTTAGATTCAACTAAGATGAATGGTGAGGATGGGGAGTAAGTGTCTCCAGTTAGTAAGTAGATTCCTCCTCTTTTATATATATAGTTTGTACCGAAGTAAATTAAGGATTTGAACATAAGATCCTTGGCTTGGAAAGCTTTGGAATTTAATCTACTGTCACTAAGCCAATAAAAGCTTCAGCACAAGGAAAAAATAAAATAAAAAGAGTTTGAGGCACGTGAAAAAGAGAAAACAAATAAGAGGTGGTGCTATTAAGCCAATTTTCAAGTTCAACAACGCCACTTTGAATGGTGATATTTCAGCTCACGCTGAGTTGGCACAAACAACAGTGTCCTTATTTTAGTAAATAGTTTAAATTTTTGTAATATTTTTATGGTAAAAATACCAAGAGACAGAAAGAACATGATGTCAGTGGGGGGGGGGGGGGGGGGAGTTCGTGAATACCTTAAAAGAAAATGCGTTAGAGCTTATTCACTTGACATTCCAATTTCTAAGGGACAATTTTAACAATGGAGCAGCTTGAGGAGCTATTTGCCTTCTTAAATAAACCGAGATTGGTTCATTAGTTGATGCAATCCTTGATATGTGTCACATTAAGGAGGGATTCAAATAAATCTATTTATCATATGAACCATCAGATTTAATAAACTAGAATAAATCAACTCACTCAAGAATGAGAACTAATAAGAACTCAGAAACCATCCGTAAAGTTCAATATATTATCATACATATCACTAATCATTCTTCAAGTTAAACTCACTCTGGAACAACAATATTATTTCATTACATGTTTTTATTTTTGGTTACATGCGAAAATTGAACACAAACTTAGAGGCTCAGTATTATTCCATTACTAATAACCATTCAAATCTATAACTTCCAATACACCTTTTCATTGGCGCCTGCAAATAATGTAAGATAGTTGCAGAATCAATCTAACATTTTGGGATGGCAATTTGACAAGCATTAGCCAGCCTTTTTGCTTCAGAAGACTTCGCATATTCCCTATAGTTAGGGTTTTTGAGATATCCACAATAGCATGACTTTTGCTGCTTCAACTTTTGGCAGCAAGTTTTGGTGGGTGAAGTGTTGGAAGTGACTGCACTAATGCATGGACCCAGCTCATCTGGGTTGCAATTCTCAGCTTCAACCATCATCTTTGGCGCCTCCAAAAGAAGCACTGACACCACCATCATAGCACACAAGGTCACACCAGAGATCTTCATCTTGATCCTATGAGCTTCTTTGATTTCAGTTTAACTATTTCTATGAGTAATGTGGTTGGGCAGTGATGCCTTAGGGGTTTATATAAGTGAGGAGAGTAGGTTAGGTTTGGTGTTTAGTGAGAACTGCGAGAGATCCATTGGTGGAAGTAATTGAACCAAGGTTCCAAGCCGGCTTTTGCCGTTGGAGGGCAGTTAATGGTTTAGGGCTGTTGCGCTATAGTTGTACGTGCCCCATTAATCACTTCAGGTCCACAGTTGGCACATATACTTTTCTCAGAAGGAGATTAAAATGGAAAATACGAAGTATATACTTGTTGAGGCATACCCTTTTTGTGTTTTGAAATTATTTGTTAGAATAAAATTATAAATAAAAATAAATAAAAAGTAAGAGAAATATATATATTTATATAAAATGTGGTATATATAAATAAGTGTATATTAAAGTGGCAAATCGAGTACTTGATTGGCTTAGCTAGCTCGTCTTGGGCCAAGGCTATGGTTGGCCCTACCTTATGAAAATATCAAGTTAGCCTAGCTTAATTAATACACATACCTATAACTTCGCAACTATAGTTGGTAACTAAATAAAAAATCTGAGTTAAACTTTTTAATGAGTCGTATTTAAATGAATTAACTAATACATATTTTAATTTGTTATCTAAGTTGTAAAGTGAGTGTTTTTAACAATAAAGTAATTAAAATGTTAGGAAACAGTACGTAAACACAACAAAAATAATAAAAGTGAAATTAATTAGTAACAAAACGAAACTAATTTAAGGACTTTCTAACATTCAGTGACTCTATTCTCCACTTAATATTGCATGTTAGTTCAGTTAGTGTAAATTAAACTAAGATTATCTAATAGCCCATGAATAAGCTCTTGGTTTTTTCACTATAACACCATCTAGCATTGGCTAACAGATAGAAAATAATCATATTGCAAACAATTACTCATGAGTGAAATAGGTATTTAATGAGCTTAAAACCTAAAACCCCATAATCCCTTTAGGATTCAATAACACATAAATCCTAACCACTTCAAATTTAAGCAATAATCAAGGAATTAATAACCTATTCAAAATTATTACAACCATAAATCTACCATAAAACAATGATAACTCATCTAGAATATGGCAAGAAACATTAAGGAAAGAAGCATTAACATATCACGAAATTGGAATGAAAGCACAAATATTCATTGAAATAAAATCTCAAATGATATAATAAACTAGTTTCAAGAGTCACTCGTAACAAGCTTCTATTTCATTTCCATGGAGGCTTACAATAGGAAGAGAGGGAGCTCTAAACCCCTAAGATAAGTGAAAACAAAATTGAAGAATGATGGAGGGAGAGGGCTAGCCGAAAATGAAAAAAGAGGGAGCTGAAAATTTGGCTCCAAAATATCATAAAGGAGAGAAACTAAATTAACCTACGTGTTTCATTAAATATTGTTAAGTTCTAAGCATGCCTTTGAAGTTGGGTAATTTACACTTATGCCTTTGCTCTAACTGCTTGAATTTTAGTCCAAACAATGTAGTTCACCATGAAGGTCGCCTATGCAAATCCAACAGTTTTGAAAATAAAAGATTCATAACAAATAAATTAGATTATAAAATGAGAAAATTAATATAAAATGAGAAAATTAATATAAAATACAACTAATTCCAATTAGGTCTAAATGAAATAAATATTGGTTAAAGTGGTCAGTTAAACACGAATTTATGAACGAAAGTGTTTGTCAATAATTAAATTTAAAATCTTTTAAGTTTATAAATTAAAAAATGATATAAATATAACTAATATTTACCACTAAGGAATATGCATATATCCCATTTTTTATCCTTATCCCTGTAAAATTATCCCACTTGAAAATGTGAGACATTCTTTTTTTCTTTTCTCTTATGTACTTTCCATTGACGAGTATGTTCTAATCCTACTTAATTCCAGCGAAAGGAAGAGGAACTATAATAATTCATGAAGCTAAACTTTCGAAATTAATAATAACCTAGCTATAACTTTGCATTTGGATGGATGTGATGGCCGATGGGTTGTCTTCTCAATGTTTTCGTTTAGAAATTCACTTGCACAGTGTCTATATAGAAAATTAGAACAAAATAATATGAAATATATTAATTATTCCCCCACTGGAATCAAAAGAAAATTAAAGAAAGCTAAGTTCTCAGATCAAAGAACTCAATTATTTAATAATTGATGCAAGAAAGTTCTTGCTGGGCCAGGTGAATTGAGCTTAATTTAATTCAACTGGTATCAGAAAGAAAGAGTGGGAGATATATTAAGAATTAGGTCAGTCTTACTGTATAGTTCTTAATGTAATGTACTTTTTTTTCCACATAATATTATATCTAGGCCTCTGGTTTAAAATTGATGTAAAATGACTAATTTATTCTTAGGAACTTTTTAAAATAGCAGTTCATGTACATATGTATCCGTTTTAACCCAAGATTTTTTTGTCATTTGTGGTAATCATATAGCTGACTTGAAGCATTGAAGTGGGCCTAAATTGCCCCACTAGATTTGCCTTGATTCCTTGCTCTGGCCAAACCCCACTATAGCAGCACAATGAAATGAACTTCTTCCTTTAATTCTTCTTGTTGCCTTGAAAGGACCTCTCCAAATGTAGATTCTGGGGGTTGAGAAATAATATTGAAACTAAGTGATCATATCAAATCTAACGACTTGAAAGTGAAGGAACATTAATTCCACCATGAAAGGACATATGCTAGCTATATTCTAAGAATGTGAACCTTAAAGAAACAAATAAATAATTTTACGAGTTTCTGTGTGCATCCTACGAATAAAATTAACTTTTTGTGTTTAGATATTGTACGAAATATTGTGATAATTCCTAAAAATGTCTTGGGTTTGTGGCATTGGACTCATAACCTAATATACCAGTTGCCTGCTCTTTGGGCCTTAGACTGTAATTTCCTCTTCATGGCCTCAGGAAGAGTCTCTCTTGTCAAAAAAAATCTTGTCAAAAACTAAAAACTAGTTCAACTCAATCTTGTATTAGGAGAATCCAACACATTCTCACGTATAAATTTTTTTTAGATTTAAAGTGTGAAATAGTATAGATCCTTAGTAGGGGGATACAACCACTTGATCACAAGGTGCTTTAATATTATACTAAGAACTAATTTAACTTAAAAACTTAAGCTAGTAATTGAAGGTTTATGACCGATTTTATATTATATTCAACATGTCTACTATACCATTCAATCAACCCTTTTCTTCCCTGTGTAGGAGTATCACCTTTCTTCCCTTTCCTTCTCACTGAAAAATAAAACAAACGAATAAAGGGAGAGATTGATATCATCAGCAAAGAAAATAACGATAGCAGAACCTATTCCCAATGTACCACATTGTCACCCACTTGCATAAAAAGTTCTACTCTAACCAACCACCAAAATCGCCAAAAATTAATAAACCACGCAACAATACATATAGCCACCAAAACTGATAACAAGTGGACCAACCTATAGATTCAATGAAGTTAAAGTATGAGGCACAACGAGGTTTTTATGCTAGACCTTTCGTGGAAGGGAAATAAAGTCTGCAGTTTCCAACAGAGTTAACAAATGTGATGTATTATGGACCATTAGATGGATTAGTTGTTGCATATCTTTGCAACAACCATTTGAATAAGATAAGATTTACAGGATTCACACAAAATATAAGATCCATTCGAGTTCTACATAATTTTGTGTTGGTGAGAGTATTACTCTTGAAATACGCAAAGAACTTCTTGTATATTTAAAGTACCCAAGAATCTCTCCTAGCTAGTTGGTAAAACTATGGTTTAATTTTCTTTTGGCAAGATGATATTTGAAATGTCCAAAACATTTGTCCAGTTTGGAGCTATGCAGAAAGTGGAGGAATACCCTAAAACAAATTACATAATGTAATTTTTTTCAACTAGATGGAATTCAGGTGTCTTATATTTGCTCCGCTGTTTTTATTATCTGTTTTTTGCAGAGTTCTAAATTTTTTGCTTGCCTATTACTGCACTTTCATAAGCAGGTTGAAACAATAAAAAGAATAAAAAGAACTATCTTGTTGAAACACATATTAGGTTATGGTTATGGGCCTCTCAAGTAACCAAAGTAGCGTTTCCTTTTGCACAATTCCTAACAGGGATGCTTAATGATCACAGATAAAATAAAGGCTTTTTTTTTTTACCAAAAATCATAACAATAAAAGTATTCACTTGAAGGGCGCCACCGTAGATGCAAAAAGCTCTATTTAGTGAGTTTGCCAAGAGGCTTAGCTGCAATAATCAAAGGGACGCTGCAAATAAAAGGTGTGAACTGTGAAAGCAAACATCATGGACACTTCAAATTTATTTGTCATCTGCACTTTAGAGGAGTCTTATTGATACATCCCAGATATCTTCATAATATATAAAAGGGTGCGAAAGAAAAAAAGGGTACACAAGAAAGAAAGTTTGAGCTTTGGTAAATTTTCTGAAAGGACCAAATTCAAACTCTTTTGAGATGGTAATTTGGCAAACAGTAGCACTCTTTGTTGATTTAAATTTATCAATTATACATATCTTTTACAACCAAACATTCCTAACAATCATGGAAGCAACAAGATCGGTAGTCTACCAATAAGGAATAAAGAAATGATAAGTTATGGGTGATTCAGTGAATTCTTGACCTTTATGCTTCTATGTGTAAGAAAAATATATTATAATACACTTAAACATAGTTTTATGTATATATAAATTTAAATTTTGATATAACTCCGTTTCAAAAAATCTAAACAATTATATATTAAAATTAAAAATTTACACATTCGTATTTTCAAAATAATTTATCATGCTTTATATGTTTTCCTATAAATATGTGCTTCATATTTTATATCTACAAGCTCTTTGTCCCCTTACAAAAGGAATATTCAAAAACGATATGCGGGTCTGCCCCTGTAATATCACACTTCTCGTTAATTTTCTTTTTTGTTAATTTAATAGCACTTGTAGTATAATTTATAATTTTTTGATTATTTTTTACTAATCAAAAAATAGGCGAGACAAAAGGTAAGACCAGATATGCAATAGAAGAAGTTAGACGGGAGAAAAAGAGGGTTGCACAGAAGCCATCAATATGATCTTTGCACCTATTGATCTAAAATTATATTAATAAATATAATGAGAGAAAAAAAAGAGAAAAAAGGGAGTGCACATAATAATATGCAAATTATTTATCATAAGAAATATATATCAAATTAAACTAGAATATATTAACCCACTCAAGGACAAGAACAAATAAGAACTCAGAAACCAGCCTTATAAGTTCAATATGTCATTACATATATCACGAATCATTGTTCAAGTTATAATCATTCTTGAACAACAAATTTATTCCATCACTATAACCAGTCCTATGTATAACTTCGAATGTGTCTGCAAGTGATATTATGTGGTAATTGCATATGCAGGTAAACTCGATCTAACATTTTGGGATGGCTACTTGACAAGCAGTAGCAACCCTTTTGGTTCCAGGAGAGTTCACATATTGCTTGAGGCTAGGGTTTTTGAGGTAAGCGCAAAAGCATGGCTTTTGCTGCCTCAACTTCTGGCAACAAGTCTTGGAGGGTGGAGTGTTTGAAGCGACTGCACCAAGGCATGGACTCACCTCGAGAGGACTGCAATTCACAGCCTCAACCATCATCTGTGGTGCTTCCAAGAGAAGCACTGATACCACCATCGTTGCACACACAGCCACACCAGAGATCTTCATCTTGATCCTATGAGCTTCTGTGATTTCAGACTATTGGCCTCTAAGAATGGTAGTGATGCCTTCAAAGTGAGGGTGTGGAGTAGTTTATATAAGAGGAGGAAGCGGGCTTGGTTTGGTGGTTACTGAGAAATGAGAGATCCATCGGTGGAAGTAATTCCACCAAGGCCCCACAGCAGTTGAACCCTTTATGAGTTTCCTAACTTTGTGCAATAAAAGGTAGAAAAGAAGAAAGGATAGAGTCTGATTCTTACTGCATATAAAGTTAGGAAAATCAAAAGATCTATTTTAGTGCTACTGCATTGTTATGTCTAACTGCCCCATTAATCACTCCTGAGTCCGCAATTGACACGTATACTTCTCTCAGAAAAAGATGTTGGAAGTAGTGTGAAATTTTGAACCATATGGAGGAAAATATATTGTAAGTGCTTATTGTTTCTGACCAAACATTTGCTACATCATAATTGTGTTTTATCTTTTGTTATTAGTCAAAAAAAATCATAAAAGAATATTCAGAAGTATTATGAAATTGTTGAAGATTTATTATTTTACAATTTCTTATCAATGATAAATAATCTTATAGAGAATGAGATAATAATAGGATTCTACTCACTGTTTTTATATGATATTCACAGTTCTTATTTTATTTTATAGTGCTTGGCACGTATTTAGATATATATTTAAAAATGTTAGTGTAGTTATTATATATATTTTTGCATATTGTGTTGATAAGATTCATTCAAGGATCTTTCTTTTATAGTGATTAGTTTTTTATTTTCAATCTGATACAGTGATTCATATAAATTATATTATTATTGTTCACCAAGACAAAATATTTGTTTATTATTAGGGTGATCCTATAGAGGTATGGATTTTTTTTTTATATGATAGTTTAGATTTGTTATTATGAAAAAAAAAATTATATTTAAAAATAAATAGCTTAGACCCTTCATCTGATAAAGTAATAAGTTATATATCTTTCCTAGATATATATCACGTTCTCCAGCATGTGTGAAACCTTTATATTGTTACTATTTAAAATATTGGAGACTCTATGATACTACATATACATAGATATTGCCATATTATACTAATATAGTAAATATCTATCATAAAGACATATTTTTTCTATTTTACTGAAACCAGCTGAAAGTAATTTATTTTATTTACTCAAACAAATATAAAATTAAGCTACTATGAATAGCTTAGTAGGGAGAGATTTAAATAATTTTCAGGAGTTTAAGGTCATTAGAAAAGAACAAACATAAAAGTTGTTTGATTGAAAATTGTCAATTATACATATCATTTATAAACCGAACATATACCTAATAAGGATTGAAGAAATGATAATTTATGGGGTGATTCACTGAACTTTTGACCTTTATGCATAAGAAAAAATAAGGAAGTGATTTTTTCAAATTATATGATATAATGATTAAAGTGTGAATGTTGACTTAAAAGGTAAAGTTAAATTTACTTAAATTTAAATACTTTCGAGTGCATAATTTATAAAATAATATAAATATAACTAAATTTAACAGTAAGGAATATGCAGTTATATATCCATTTTGCATCCTTCTTTCCCCTATAAAATACCCCAATTGAAAATGCGAGACATTTTTTCTTTCCTTTTATCTAAAATATGTCCTTTTAATTGGCTCCCATGACATATAGTATTATAAAGGAAAATGTTAAGTGATACTTCATGTTTTATAAATATTATTATAAATAAAAAATAAGAGAAATAAAAAAATAAATATATTCAATATAATTAAGTGTAAATTCATTAATATTTTATGTTTTATAAATATTATTATAAATTAAAAATAAAAATAAAAAAATGTAAAAAATAAATATATACATCACAAATAAATAAGTGTAATCATAATTTTTATGAAAAGATAAGAGAAACTATAACTTTGCTTTTGGATGGATGTGATGAGTTGAATAGTCTACTACTTATTGTTTTCCTTTAGAAATTATCAGAACTTAATCACATGAAATATATCAATTATTCTCCCAATGGAATCAGAAAGAAGAATAAAGAAAGATCGTCTCAGATCAGACGACTGAATTTTTCAATAGTCAATAATTGATGGAAGAAAATCCTTGGCCAGGTGACTTGAGCTTAATTGGATGTTTGAATGTATCATTAGGCCGGGCACCGGTGTTGCAACACATACTTGTCTCTTAATACGCAGAACCCACTACTTGATTGCATCTTGTGACTAACAATAAAGTTGGCTTTGTTTCAATCCACAGAATAATAGACCCCAGTAGGACTGATCTTAAGTTTTATATGATTATGAAATTAAACTAATAATGATAATTAATGTTCAAAATTAGCATATATATATATATAGAGGTTCTTTTTTCTTTTTATTTTTCTTAAATATCTCTTGTTAAATACGATATGTTTTGATACGTTGGTCCAACATTAAATATGAACAAATCATTTAATTATGAGCACTCAAAATATGATTTTTCAAGTCATAATATCCATGTCTTTTCAGACATCACATGCGTTACTAACCAGTACGTGACTAATAAGTAATAAGGAATTTTTTAGTTTGATTTTTTGTTACAAGTAAGAATCAAACCCTAAATATTATAAGCGTCTCTCCCTATTTTTATCTTTCAATACTATAGAAACTATTTTTATATGTTATAATTTAAAAAAAAAAAAAAATTCAACAGAATCTGTCATCAAACCTAACAACGACTAAGTTTCCTCTCCATAATGTCAACATCAAATTGCTTCTTTTACATGTTTGACCCGTAAATGAAATGTGTATCGCTTTGTTCCTTGTGTTCTTCAGATGAATGTCTTCTTTTATTGACTGTTTTCTGGGAAAGAGACTTTGTAGTTACACTTGGTGGGTAGAACAAGCTTTTGATGTGCCGTAAATGTTGGATCAAAGAAGAAATTTTTTTGCAATTTTCTGCCCAAGAGACTCTTCGGTGATTGAATTCAAATTGTATTACAAGATCGAGTGGGATATATTCCGAATCAGGTCAGTTTTATTGTGTATTTTCGGATGTAGTGTTCATCTTTCTTTAATCTCATAATGTTATATGAAAGTGACTGCACTAATGCACCGACAGATTCTGTTGAAGTTATTTATTTATTTTTTTTATAGAGAAATGCTGGCACATCATTGTGCGTGTACACCCTTCCCTCCACCTCCACGTCAACTTAAATTGCTGACAAAGCAAAAATTTTTTTTAAAAAAAGAAAATCCAGTCCTTCCCTAACTTCAGAAAAATTCCCATCCCATTGTGCCTCAAGAACGATTCTTGCCTTCTTGTTGTTTGGTTCTCTTTCACATGTGATTAAGTTCTGATAATTTCTAAAGGAAAACAATACGTAGTAGACTATTCAACTCATCACATCCATCCAAAAGCAAAGTTATAGGTTTTATATATTAATTGCAAAAGTTTAACTTCCTAACTTATTATAGTTTCTCTTATCTTTTCATAAAAATTATGATTAATTTTCGTTGTATGTACACTTATTTATTTGTGATGTATATATTTATATTTTTACATTTTTTATTTATATTTTTAATTTATAATAATATTTATAAAACATAAAATATTAATGACTATCATTATATGTATACTTGTATATATATATATATATATATATATATATATTTTATCTCTCTTATTTTTTATTTATAATAATATTTATAAAACATGAACTATCAATGATTATACACTTAAAATTTTCCTTTATAATACTATATGTCATGGGAGCCAATTAAAAGGACATATTTTAGATAAAAGGAAATAAAAAGTGTCTCGCATTTTCAAGTGGGGTATTTTATAGGGGAAAGAAGGATGCAAAATGGATATATAACTGCATATTCCTTACTGTTAAATTTAGTTATATTTATATTATTTTATAAATTTTGCACTCGAAAATATTTAAATTTAAGTAAATTGAACTTTACCTTTTGAGTCAACATTCACACTTTAATCATTATATCATATAATTTGAAAAAATCACTTCCTTATTTTTTCTTATGCATAAAGGTCAAAAGTTCAGTGAATCACCCCATAAATTATCATTTCTTCAATCCTTATTAGGTATATGTTCGGTTTATAAATGATATGTATAATTGACAATTTTCAATCCAACAACTTTTATGTTTGTTCTTTTCTAATGACCTTAAACTCCTGAAAATTATTTAAATCTCTCCCTACTAAGCTATTCATAATAGCTTAATTTTATATTTGTTTGAGTAAATAAAATAAATTACTTTCAGCTGGTTACAGTAAAATATAAAAATTATGTCTTTATGATAGATATTTACTATATTAGTATAATATGGCAATATCTATGTATATGTAGTATCATAGAGTCTCCAATATTTTATATAGTAACAATATAAAGGTTTCACACATACTGAAGAATGTGATATATAGCTAGGAAAGATATATAACTTATTACTTTCAGAAGAAGGGTCTAAGCTATTTATTTTTAAATATCAAATTTTTTTTTTCATAATAACAATTCTAAACTACCATATAAAAAAAAAAAAAAAATCGATACCTCTATAGGATCACCCTAATAATAAACAAATATTTTGTCTTGGTGAAGAATAATAATAATAATATAATTTATATGAATCACTGTATCAGATGAAAAAAAAAAAAAACCCTAATCACTATAAAAGAAAGATCCTTGAATGAATCTTATCAACACAATATGCAAAAATATATATAATAACTACATTAACATTTTTAAATATATATCTAAATACGTGCCAAGCACTATAAAATAAAATAAGAACTGTGAACATCATATAAAAACAGTGAGTAGACATCCTATTATTACCTCATTCTCTATAAGATTATTTATCATTGATAAGAAATTGTAAAATAATAAATCTTCCACAATTTCATAATACTTCTGAATATTCTTTAATGATTTTTTTTGACTAATAACAAAAGATAAAACACAATTATGATGTCGCAAATGTTTGGTCAGAAACAATAAGCACTTACAATATATTTTCCTCCATATGGTTCAAAATTTCACACTACTTCCAACATCTTTTTCTGAGAGAAGTATATGTGTCAATTGCGGACTCAGGAGTGATTAATGGGGCAGTTAGACATAACAATGCAGTAGCACTAAAATAGATCTTTTGATTTTCCTAACTTTATATGCAGTAAGAATCGGACTCTATCCTTTCTTCTTTTCTACCTTTTATTGCACAAAGTTAGGAAACTCAAAGGGTTCAACTGATGTGGGGCCTTGGTGGAATTACTTCCACCGATGGATCTCTCAATTCTCAGTAACCACCAAACCAAGCCCGCTCCCTCCTCTTATATAAACTACTCCACACCCTCACTTTTAAGGCATCACTACCTTTCTTAGAGGCAAATAGTCTGAAATCACAGAAGCTCATAGGATCAAGATGAAGATCTCTGGTGTGGCTGTGTGTGCAATGATGGTGGTATCAGTGCTTCTCTTGGAAGCACCACAGATGATGGTTGAGGCTGTGAATTGCAGTCCTCTCGAGGTGAGTCCATGCCTTGGTGCAGTCGCTTCAAACACTCCACCCTCCAAGACTTGTTGCCAGAAGTTGAGGCAGCAAAAGCCATGCTTTTGCACTTACCTCAAAAACCCTAGCCTCAAGCAATATGTGAACTCTCCTGGAGCCAAAAGGGTTGCTACTGCTTGTCAAGTAGCCATCCCAAAATGTTAGATCGAGTTTACTTGCATATGCAATTACCACATAATATCACTTGCAGACGCATTCGAAGTTATACATAGGACTGGTTATAGTGATGGAATAAATTTGTTGTTCAAGAGTGATTATAACTTGAACAATGATTCGTGATATATGTAATGACATATTGAACTTATAAGGCTGGTTTCTGAGTTCTTATTTGTTCTTGTCCTTGAGTGGGTTAATATATTCTAGTTTAATTTGATATATATTTCTTATGATAAATAGATTTGCATATTATTATGTGCACTCCCTTTTTCTCTTCTTTTTTTCTCTCGTATTATATTTATTAATATAATTTTAGATCAATAGGTGCAAAGATCATATTGATGGCTTCTGTGCAACCCTCTTTTTCTCCCGACTAACTTCTTCTATTGCATATCCGGTCGCACCTTTTGTCTCGCCTATTTTTTGATTAGTAAAAAATAATCAAAAAATTATAAATTATACTACAAGTATTATTAAATTAACTAAAAAGAAAATTAATGAGAAGTGTGATATTACAGGGGCAGACCCGCATATCGTTTTTGAATATTTCTTTTGTAAGGGGACAAAGAGCTTGTAGATATAAAATATGAAGCACATATTTATAGGAAAACATATAAAGCATGATAAATTATTTTGAAAATACGAATGTGTCAATTTTTAATTTTAATATATAATTGTTTAGATTTTTTGTAACGGAGTTATATCAAAATTTAAATTTATATGTACATAAAACTATGTTTAAGTGTATTACAATATATTTTTCTTACACATAGAAGCATAAAGGTCAAGAATTCACTGAATCACCCATAACTTATCATTTCTTTATTCCTTATTGGTAGACTACCGATCTTGTTGCTTCCATGATTGTTAGGAATGTTTGGTTGTAAAAGATATGTATAATTGATAAATTTAAATCAACAAAGAGTGCTACTGTTTTCCAAATTACCATCTCAAAAGGGTTTGAATTTGGTCCTTTCAGAAAATTTACCAAAGCTCAAACTTTCTTTCTTGTGTACCCTTTTTTTCTTTCGCACCCTTTTATATATTATGAAGATATCTGGGATGTATCAATAAGACTCCTCTAAAGTGCAGATGACAAATAAATATGAAGTGTGCATGATGTTTGCTTTCACAGTTCACACCTTTTATTTGCAGCGTCCCTTTGATTATTGCAGCTAAGCCTCTTGGCAAACTCACTAAATAGAGCTTTTTGCATCTACGGTGGGGCCCTTCAAGTGAATACTTTTATTGTTATGATTTTTGGTAAAAAAAAAAGCCTTTATTTTATCTGTGATCATTAAGCATCCCTGTTAGGAATTGTACAAAAGGAAACGCTACTTTGGTTACTTGAGAGGCCCATAACCATAACCTAAAATGTGTTTCAACAAGATAGTTCTTTTTATTCTTTTTATTGTTTCAACCTGCTTATGAAAGTGCAGTAATAGGCAAGCAAAAAATTTAGAACTCTGCAAAAAACAGATAATAAAAACAGCGGAGCAAATATAAGACACCTGAATTCCATCTAGTTGAAAAAAATTACATTATGCAATTTGTTTTAGGGTATTCCTCCACTTTCTGCATAGCTCCAAACTGGACAAATGTTTTGGACATTTCAAATATCATCTTGCCAAAAGAAAATTAAACCATAGTTTTACCAACTAGCTAGGAGAGATTCTTGGGTACTTTAGATATACAAGAAGTTCTTTGCGTATTTCAAGAGTAATACTCTCACCAACACAAACTTATGTGGGACTTGAATGGATCTTATATTTTTGTGTGAATCCTGTAAATCTTATCTTACTCGAATGGATGTTGCAAAGATATGCAACAACTAATCCATCTAATGGTCCATAATACATCGCATTTGCTAACTCTGTTGGAATCTGCAGACTTTCTTTCCCTTCCTCGAAAGGTCTAGCATAAAAACCTCGTTGTGCCTCATACTTTAACTTCATTGAATCTATAGGTTGGTCCACTTGTAATCAGTTTTGGTGGCTATATGTATTGTTACGTGGTTTATTAATTTTTGGAGATTTTGGTGGTTGCTTAGAGTAGAAATTTTTATGCAAGTGGGTGACAATGTGGTACATTGGGAATAGGTTCTGTATCGTTATTTTCTTTGCTGATGATATCAATCTCTCCCTTTATTCGTTTGTTTTATTTTTCAGTGAGAAGGAAAGGAAAGAAAGGGGATACTCCTACACAGGGAAGAAAAGGGTTGATTGAATAGCATAGTAGACACGTTGAATATAATATAAAAGCTGTCATAAACCTTCAATTAATAGCTTAAGTTTTTAAGTTAAATTAATTCTTAATATAATATTGGAGCACCTAGTGGTCTTATCTCCTTACTAAGCATCTATATTGTTTCACACTTTAAATCTGAAGAATTTTTATATGGGAGAATGTGATGGATTCTCCTAATAGGAGATTGAGTTGAACTAGTTTTTAGTTTTTGACAAGAGAGACTCTTCCTGAGGCCATGAAGAGGAAATTACAATCTAAGGCCCAAAGAGCAGGTAACTGGTATATTAGGTTATGAGTCCAATGCCACAAACCCAAGACATTTTTAGGAATTATCACAATATTTCGTAAAATATCTAAACACAAAAAGTTGATTTTATTCGTAGGATGCACACAGAAACTCGTAAAATTATTTATTTGTTTCTGTAAGGTTCACATTCTTAGAATATAGCTAGCATATGTCCTTTCGTGGTGGAATCAATGTTCCTTCACTTTCAAGTCGTTAGATTTGATATGATCACTTAGTTTCAATATTATTTCTCAACCCCAGAATCTACATTTGGAGAGGACCTTTCAAGGCAATAAGAAGAATTAAAGGAAGAAGTTCATTTCATTGTGTACTACAGTGGGTTTTGGCCAGAGCAAGGAATCAAGGCAAATCTAGTGGGCAGTTTAGGCCCACTTCAATGCTTCAAGTCAGCTATATGATTACCACAAATGAAAAAAAATCTTGGGTTAAAACGGATACATATGTACATGAACTGCTATTTTAAAAAGTTCCTAAGAATAAATTAGTCATTTTACATCAATTTTAAACCAGAGGCCTGGATATAATGTTATGTGGAAAAAAAGTACATTACATTAAGAACTATACAGTAAGACTGACCTAATTCTTAATATATCTCCCACTCTTTCTTTCTGATACCAGTTGAATTAAATTAAGCTCAATTCACCAGGCCCAGCAAGAACTTTTTTGCATCAATTATTGAATAATTGAGTTGTCTGATCTGAGAACTTAGCTTTCTTTAATTTTCTTTTGATTCCAGTGGGGGAATAATTAATATTTTTCATATTATTTTGCTCTAATTCTCTATATATACAGTGTGCAAGTGAATTTCTAAAGGAAAACATTGAGAAGACAACCCATAGGCCATCACATCCATCCAAATGCAAAGTTATAGCTAGATTATTATTAATTTCAAAAGTTTAGCTTCATGAATTATTATAGTTCCTCTTCCTTTCGCTGGAATTAATTAGGATTAGAATATACTAGTCAATGGAAAGTACATAAGAGAAAAGAAAAAAAAAAATGTCTCACATTTTCAAGTGGGATAATTTTACAGGGATAAGGATAAAAAATGGGATATATGCATATTCCTTAGTGGTAAATATTAGTTATATTTATATCATTTTTTAATTTATAAACTTAAAAGATTTTAAATTTAATTATTGACAAACACTTTCGTTCATAAATTCGTGTCTAACTGACCACTCTAACCAATATTTATTTCATTTAGACCTAATTAGAGTTAGTTGTATTTTATATTAATTTTTTTTATTTTATAGTCTAATAATTTATTTGTTATGAGTCTTTTATTTTCAAAACTGTTGGATTTGCATAGGCGACCTTCGTGCAAGTTAGGTGAACTACATTGTTTGGGCTAAAATTCAAGCAATTAGAGCAAAGGCATAAATATAAATTACCCAACTTCAAAGGCATGCTTAGAACTTAACAATGTTTAATGAAACACATAGTTGTAGTTTAATTTAGTTTCTCTCCTTTATGATATTTTGGAGCCAAATTTTCAGCTCCCTCTTTTTTCATTTTCGGCTAGCCCTCTCCCTCCATCATTCTTCAATTTTGTTTTCACTTATCTTAGGGGTTTAGAGCTCCCTCTCTTCCTATTGTAAGCCTCCATGGAAATGAAATAGAAGCTTGTAATCGGCCTAAGGAAAGCTAGAAAATATAAAAGTAACTCTTGAAACTAGTTTATTATATTATTTGAGATTTTATTTCAACGAATATTTGTGCTTTCATTCCAATTTCGTGATATGTCAATACTTCTTTCCTTAATGTTCTTGCCATATTCTAGATGAGTTATCGTTGTTTTATGGTAGATTTATGATTGTAATAATTTTGAATAGGTTATTAATTCTTTGATTATTACTTAAATTTGAAGTGGTTAGGATTTATGTGTTATTGAATCCTACAGGGATTATGTGGGTTTAAAGTTTTAAGCTCATTAAACACCTATTTCACTCATGAGTAATTGTTTGCAATAAGATTACTTTCTATCTATTAGCCAATGCTAGATGGTGTTATAGTGAAAAAACCAAGAGCTTATCCATGGGCTATTAGATAATCTTAGTTTAATTTACACTAACTGAACTAACATGCAATATTAAGTGGAGAATAGAGTCACTGAATGTTAGAAAGTCCTTAAATTAGTTTCGTTTTGTTACTAATTAATTTCACTTTTATTATATTGTTGTGTTTAGGTACTGTTTCCTTTACTTTATTGTTAATAACACTCTTTACAACCTGGATAACAAATTAAAATATCTATTAGTTGATTCATTTAAATAAGACTCATTTTAAAAAGTTTAACTCAAATTTTTTATTTAATTACCAATTATAGTTGCAACGTTATAGGTATATGTACTAATTAAGCCAGGCTAACTTGATATTTTCGTGAGGTTGGGCCAACCAAACCCTAAAATACCCTTGGCCCAAGACGAGCTAGCTAAGCCAATCAACTCGAATTACCACTTTAATATATACTTATTTATATATACCACATTTTATATAAATATATATATTTCTCTTACTTTTTATTTATTTTTATTCGTAATTTCATCCTAACAAATAATTTCAAAACACAAAAAGGGTATATACTTCGTATTTTTCATTTTAATCTCTTTCTGAGAAAAGTATATGTGCCAACTGTGGACCTGAAGTGATTAATGGGGCACGTACAACTATAGTGCAACAGCCCTAAACCATTAACTGCCCTCCAACGGCAAAAGCCGGCGTGGGACCTTGGTTCAATTACTTCCACCAATGGATCTCTCGCAGTTCTCACTAACCACCAAACCTAACCTACTCTCCTCACTTATATAAACCCCTAAGGCATCACTGCCCAACCACATTACTCATAGAAATAGTTAAACTGAAATCAAAGAAGCTCATATGATCAAGATGAAGATCTATGGTGTGACCTTGTGTGCTATGATGGTGGTGTCGGTGCTTCTTTTGGAGGCACCAAAGATGATGGTTGAAGCTGAGAATTGCAACCCAGATGAGCTGGGTCCATGCATTAGTGCAGTCACTTCCAACACTTCACCCACCAAAACTTGCTGCCAGAAGTTGAAGCAGCAAAAGTCATGCTATTGTGGATATCTCAAAAACCCTAACTATAGGGAATATGCGAAGTCTTCTGAAGCAAAAAGGCTGGCTAATGCTTGTCAAATTGCCATCCCAAAATGTTAGATTGATTCTGCAACTATCTTACATTATTTGCAGGCACCAATGAAAAGGTGTATTGGAAGTTATAGATTTGAATGGTTATTAGTAATGGAATAATACTGTAAGCCTCTAAGTTTGTGTTCAATTTTCGCATGTAACCAAATATAAAAACATGTAATGAAATAATATTGTTGTTCAAGAGTGAGTTTAACATGAAGAATGATTAGGGATATGTATGATAATATATTGAACTTTACGGATGGTTTCCGAGTTCTTATTAGTTCTCGTTCTTGAGTGAGTTAATTTATTCTAGTTTATTAAATCTGATGGTTCATATGATAAATAGATTTATTTGAATCCCTCCTTAATGTGACACATGTCAAGGATTGCATCAACTAATGAACCAATCTCGGTTTATTTAAGAAGGCAAATAGCTCCTCAAGCTGCTCCATTGTTAAAATTGTCCCTTAGAAATTAGAATGTCAAGTGAATAAGCTCTAAGGCATTTTCTTATAAGGTATTCACGAACTTTCACCCCTCTCTGACATCATGTTCTTTCTGTCTCTTGGTATTTTTACCATAAAAAGATTACAAAAATTTAAACTATTTACTAAAATAAGGATACTGTTGTTTGTGCCAACTCAGCATGAGCTGAAATATCACCATTAAAAGTGGCGT
Source organism: Bauhinia variegata (assembly GCA_022379115.2). NCBI lineage: Eukaryota > Viridiplantae > Streptophyta > Magnoliopsida > Fabales > Fabaceae > Bauhinia > Bauhinia variegata. Next base: position 16,069,751 of record CM039428.1, on the reverse strand, counting down.
TGTTGAACTTGAAAATTGGCTTAATAGCGCCACCTCTTATTTGTTTTCTCTTTTTCACGTGCCTCAAACTCTTTTTTTTTTTTTTTTCTTGTGCTGAAGCTTTTATTGGCTTAGTGACAGTAGATTAAATTCCAAAGCTTTCCAAGCCAAGGGTCTTATGTTCAAATCCTTAATTTACTTCGGTACAAACTATATATATATATAAAAGAGGAGGAATCTACTTACTAAGTGGAGACACTTACTCACCATCCTCACCATTCATCTTAGTTGAATCTAACATTGATATCTTTTCATTAAAATACCATGTCACTCCCACATGACCTTCTAAATCAACATCTCTCATATACCATTTTTCCTATTTTGCATTTATACCAGTCCCCGTTGCTGCCTTCCTCTCATGCCGTTCAAGCTCTACCACTTGACTGCAAAAGGCACAATAGGAAAGGAACACTGCTGCAAGACGACAGGCATCTAGTGAGTAATTTTATTTCTTCTCTCGTCTATCACGTTAGGGCAAAAAATTGAGTGCTTTTATTTCTTTCATTCCCAGGCATTTATTAGTAGCATTTAAGTTAGGGGTCCGTAGTTTGTTTCCAGAACCAATTGCTTTGGTTTGGAAAGCTTTGGATGCCAGTATGTTTGCTTCTCTATTATTGTCTTTTTTGTTGTTCGGTGATATTTTATTTCCTGCTTACATTCCTTCTCTTTTGAGACCAATGGATTTATTGCTAAGTTGGGATTTGATTTGTCTATGGGATTTTGGTTTGATTTATCTAAGCCAATGGCTTTCCCCGATGAATTGATGATTTTTTTTTTTTTTTCAATCTATATTAGGAGTGTTTTGGTGTCTAATAATATTGTAATTTTTTGTGGTAGTAGATGCTCATGCGTATGTCAACATTTGAGTTATAGCACTACCCATAGAATAATTGTTGAAATATTTCCTCTTATGTGAAATCAATTCTTTTGTTGTAGAGCTTGTTGATTGATTATTCATTTAGTAGTTAAATTTATAAAGCTATACAAAAAAGGAACCACAAAAATAAGAAAGAGAAAATAATTGTTATTTGTGGAATAATTGTTAGTCAAGGCTATTGTATAGTCAGTAACTTCAAGTGGAATAACTATTATTTGTGACTACTAGCAACATGGTTTTACAGAACACCTATAAGTTTGAGCATAGATAACCTTAAGAAATCAAGGTAGAAGAATACAATTCTCAACTAAAAATTAGAATCATGGTTATACATTGTATATGATATTCTGTATTGGGATTTAGAGGTCAACTTTTTTGCAATTCAATGCATTATTTTATTTGTTTTGTTTTTGGTAAATAATTTGTGTGTATTATTAGGATGCTATTCCTTTGTCTCATACTCTTAAAAATTTCTTTTGTTGTACTTAAAATCCTTATAGATATGGGGAAATGTCATGAAAATCCTGTGAGACGAGAGGCAATGAATTATTCGAACCTGGGGTATATTGACAGGTGTTGATGTTTGTCGGTTGTTGAAGGGAAATAATAGTATTGAGGTTCTATCATTGGCTTGCTTTGTTATTCATTACTTCAAACTCTTCTCTTCTCCATCAATGCCAATTTTAGTAGCTTGATTCTCCTTGATGATTTTGAAATAACCTATTTCAACCGACCAAAGCACAAATTGTTGGACTAGTTCTTCAATATTGTTGTGGTTTTGAAGGAACAAATTAAGGTAATAAAATTGGTGGAGGGGGAAGTCAAGTTCTTGGAGAAACTAGTTCTCTTTGGTATTAACATGCAACGCATGAAGGCTTATGATAATGGTAATTCAGCAATATATGTACTTGCAATTTGAAGACTATAATCACAAAAAATTACTTCACAAATAAAGGAAAAAAAAAATTAGGGACACATGGTTACTGTTTATAATTTAGTAGTTTCGTAATAATTTTGTTTTTCCTCCGTTTGTAATCTATAGACAACATTTGTAACTTACAGCTTGTAATTATATATCTCTATTTTTAACATATGGTTTGTAACTTCAAATATCATTTGTAACAAGTCAATAAAGTCAAATTTCAAATAGAATGATATTATACCCATTCTAATTTAATAAATTTCATGCTTTATGATGTAAGGAGAATGATGTTTATACATCAGTAGGTTTAAGTTTGTAATCGTATGAACTAGAGATTGTAGCTTAGTGATTCTCTGTTTATAAAACGTAGTTTAAATAGTTGGACATCATTTATACAAGCCAATAGAACTAAATTTAATGCTTACACTCAACCATAAAATTATTCAGAAATGTTAAGTTTAAGTCAATAGATTAAACTCCATATTTTTCTATTTGTGAGGGATCTGTGGCTTCTCTCTCTCTGCCTTTTCTACCTATGGGACACTTTGTCATTTTTTTTTTCTCCCATGAGCATCTAATTAAGACAGAAAGACTCGGATTAAAAATTATACGCGCATATCAACTTGTGTTGAACTAAATCTACGTTTGGTCTCTTCTGATTGAGGGAGCGAAAAAAAAAAACATGTCAGACTTATAAACGTAATATACATAACACCATTTAAGTAAATATAAAATTATTTATGAATGAATCATACATGTTTAAGTCATTTTAACCTCTTGGATGAGGGGGGGCACAAGCATGATCGAAAGAGACCAAATATATTTAGTTCATAAAAGAGAAATAACAAGCTTTAGAAAGCAAAAAAATCACCAACCTTTTACGGGCCTGTTTTTCTGAAGTGCTTTCTTAGTCTAACCATATTACTATGTAAATTTAAATAAGTGATGTATCGTTTATCCGTCGCTCACCTATTACAGCACACAGCCAATAAATTAACCTTTTTGTGTTTAGATATTGTAAGAAATATTCTGAGAATACCTAAAAATTTCTAGGGTTTGTGGCATTAGGCCCATAACCTAATAAACCAGTTGCATGCCCCAAGGTGCCTTAAAATTTCTTCATGGCCTTAGGAAGAGGTTATCCTCTTCGGCATTCCATCAACTCTGATGGAATCTATGAACTTTATTTACCCTTCCCCGCAAGGTCTGGCATATAGGCCTCGTTGTGCCTCATACTTAGTACATATAGCTTGGTCCATCGTTATCAGTTTTCGGTGGCAATAAGTGATGTTGCGTGGCTCAATTTGGGTGATTTTCAAGGTAGAAATTTTTCTGTAAGTGGGTGGTAGTGTGGTACATGGGAATGGGATCTGATATTGATATATTCTTAGCTGATATCAGTCTCTCTTGATTCGTTTGTTTGATTTTCTTTGTACTGTGGTCTGTCTTTTGGGAAATAAAAGTGGATCCTAAAACTCCCTCCTAGATATGAGCTTGGCTTTATGTGAGAGTGAATAGGTATAGGTATACTTTCTAAAATTGTTGTTAATTTACTCACACATAATAATCTTATACACATTAGGATATACGGGATTTATATAAAAATGTAATATCCACATATGTCCTACCTGATTTTGTGTTTCTGAGGGTATTACTCTTGAAATACGCAAGAACTTCCTGTATACTTGAAGTACCTAAGAATCTCTCCTGGTAAATGTACGGTGGTTCAATCAGACTGCTAGGCAAGGTTTTTTTTTTTGCCACAGATTGGCAGGGGTTGATATATATAAAAATTTGGACGTACTGCATGAGGGGATTAGAACACATGAGGAATCTCGCAGTCTTTGTGAGAGGAGCTATAACTACTAAATCAATCTCACTCCTCTTCTTAAGGTAAGATAATTGTTGAAATGTCCAAAAGATTTGTCCAGCTTGGAGTTATATATGCGGAAAAGTGGAAGAATACATCTCTAACAAACTGCATTATGTAAATTCTTTCAATTAGATATATAGAATTAAGATGTCTTAAACTTGCTCTACTGATTTTACTATCTATTCTTTCAAGAGTCTACAGTAATTTCCCAAGTCATTTCCTATATGGCCTCCACCATTTTCATAAAGAAAATCACAGTAAAATGAATTTATCCGGTATGAAACAGATTTTAGGTTATCTGGTTATGAGCCTCTCAAGTAACCATAGTAGCATTTTCTGTATACATTTCCTAACAGGATTGCTTAATTATTTCAGATAAACCCACTTAGTACGTATTGTTTTGATTTCTCAAAGTTCCCTGTATATATATATATATATATATATATATATATATATATATAACTACTGTCCTATACTTTGTGTCAAATTTCATTTTATTATTTTTTATTGATTAACATATTATAAAATAATATTACAAGAATATAAATTATTAAAAATAAATTTGTTTAACCAATAAGGAGGGAATGGGACAGGAATATGATACAAAGGGTGGGATAAAGAATATTCACCAAAAATCCTTTTGAAAGCTCACTTTTTATGCTTTTGCTTTCATTTTATGGCCGCCTTCATTGGTGGACTCTATTCCTTTTCCCTTCAATTATAAAGTGAGATTCCTAGTTCCGTACTCCATAACCATGAAGAAAGGAGTGGTCTTCAAAAGCCTCAAGTAATGGTCAAGTCTACAATACTTATCCATAAATGGATATTGATAATTGCTGAATTATTGCCTTTTATCATGATGTGCAATACACCTCACAGATTAGTCACCGTTAATTGGTTTCAGTCAGTAGTTTCTTTCTAACAAATGATGGATGCAACTTGACAACTAGGCAAGATTCACTTTTAAAATGAAATACAAATACCTGAAAATGTTTGGAGATCCATTCAATAAGAATTATACAAAAACTCAGACTAGCTAGACCATTTATCTATGCACTAAATTGAGATTTACCCATCATATATGTACTGTTTCAAATATTAGAGTTTGGTGCCTACAAGAATTGGTAAGCAAAGTAAAGAGAGCTTATCTCATTCCAATGTTAGGACATGTTGCAGATCTCAATGAGAGCTTATAGTGGAACTCACAAATTGTTTACCTTATAGTTGGATGCATAAATAAATTTATATTTTATTAGAGATAGACTCTTATCATCACATCATTGTGTATAAATAATGATATGAAAACCAATTTTATTCTACAATTCTTTTTTTGGTTTGCACTAGGATATTCTTTGATGATAACCAGAGAATAATACCTTTGAGGCGGAAATATCATTGAAGTAGATATTGCTTCTCCCAACACAACCTTCTCCATACAAACTTCTCGCAACATGCTTAAACGAGCAAGCTATCTACCAATTATGCCAAGTTTTATTGGTATCCTACAAATTTTCACAAACTAAACAATATTAGAAATTTGTCTTTGTCCAACTTAAATATCTGATACACCGCGTTGTCCATTTACAACTAAGTATATACTTACATGATATAGGAACAAATAGGGGCAATATGTCAAGTTGCTACCAAAAGCCATGGTACCTCACCACCAGCCTTGGAAATATGATAATATTAGCAATATTCCTCAGATATTTAGACTCTTATAGCTATTCAGTCATTTTCATGGCTGAAATTTTATGAAAGTATAATTATGATAAAATTAAAATTAAAAACATACTTTTCCAGATACTAGTTTTACTGATAAAATGTATGAGAAGTTTAGAAATTTCTGTGTTAAGTAATTTGGAAAGCACATGCTCATTTGCAACTCGGAGTACAAGGAGTACAAGCAGATAAATTTTAATATTTTAGTCAAAGATGCTGTGTGACCAACCTTCTGTAGTTGCATGCAATACTAGGATTAGTTCAGTTTATTTACATTTTTAGGAAATCTAGAGAAAAAAAAAAAACAAAATATGCCCACGCTACGCAAGTAGAATTTTATGTGGTTCAACCAACTGGGCTATGTGTATTGTTGAATATTCACAGTAGTAGTCACTTATATATGCAAGGCAACAGAAAAGAAAACTGTCTTTCAAGCTCCTTCTTTTCATAATGGTTCTTGTACAAAATAGATCTGCTTTAGACACTACTAATGAGACCCTAGAAATGAGGCTTTATATATGAGCCCATATAATAAAATGCTCCCCAAAATGCCCTAAGAAAACTTGGTTTCAAAGTGCAAAAAGAGAATGCAAGCCACATCCTCACAAATTAAAACCGTTCTAGGATTTTGTACAATTGTCTTTGTATATTGATCAGTCAGAATTATGTAGACGTTTTATGCCCTTTTTGCTTAATGTTTTGTCAACAATTTGGTTTTGATTTGCTTTGGATTGATATTTTGCAGCTTATATATCATGGAGCTGTGTGGAGATGGATTTCAAGCATTTTTTATGTGATTTGTAGAGAAGGAGAGCTTCATGGACAAATTGGAGGAATTTCAAAGCCAATCTGAGGTGTTTTGGAGTGAAGTTTTTCAGAGTTTTTGGCAGGCTTACTATGTGTTGCAACATATTTACCTCTACGTTTGAGAAACAACATTCAAGAAACTCCAGTTCATACAAGCTTTCTGTGTGTAGTGACACATTTTGTTTTCCGCAGCAAAATATTGTAATCCTCGCTGTGTGCCGCAAGTCATGACACATAAGCTGTTTTCTACTGAGCCGACTTTGCTTAGCCTTCCCTTAGGTCATTACCCTAGGTATAAATATAATATTTTGAGATTGTTTTGGCACTTTTTAATTACATGTTTGAGAGGTAAGAGAAGAGATTTGGGAAGAGAGCTTCAAACCTAAGTTTTTATTCTTCTCTTCTCGTGTTGTTTCGTTATCATTTAATTTTATGACGTTTTCTTTTTCAATCATGTTTTAAAGATGCAGCTAGATTTTTTATTAATTAATTTAATTTCAATTTTTATTAACTAGGTTTTATTTCTCTATGATTCAATATTCTATCACTATAACTAATTAGTAAAAAAATTTACGAATTTTTATAACTTAAGAAGAAAATAGATAACTTAAATAATGGGAAATAATTTCACAATATAACTTACAATATGGATATTTTGAGAACTTGTAGAACCATGAAAGGAATTCATAAAATTATATATAACAACTTTGATTACTATAATTGATATAGATATATGATTGGATTAATAATTAAACTTAGGTAAATTTAATGTTCAAAGGGGCTTATAATAAATTAAGAATGGCCTAATTGGCAATTGTTATGATTAAACTGAATTAAAAGAGATTAGATAATCTAATACTAATAGTTGAGATGAAATCAAAAACCTTGCTTTTGATTATTGAGATTTCCCTTTTAATTTGTGTTTGCTTTCTTTCATGTTTTTACTTTGCATTTCCTCTCATTTACTTTCAATTGTCAAAATAATACTTTAATTATAGTAATCCAGTAGTTGATTACATAGTTCTAATGGAAAAATATATATATCTAGAATATTTATTCGCTACATAATAATATCCATTTATACTTATTTTGGTAGTACTTAATTTTCACACAACATATGTACTCTTACAATTAATAAAATTGACAACTTTTTCCATATACTGTACCATTTCTTTCATTGAGCTGCTGTTTGAACGGGAAGGTTCCGTTAAACTTACATTACAAGTCATTAAAAGATACCTATCTTTTAAGAACTTTACCAAAATGCTTAAATTCCATGACAGTAAATATGACAAGTACTAACCACTCACCAAAAGTAAATATAATCGAACTTAAACTTTTAGTCGCTGATATGGGAAAGATTCGTTGTCCTGAGTTATCAAAAGCAAACTCTAGTTTCATATAAAACGTATTGGACAAGATAGGATCCTTGGCAAGTTCCAACAGAAAGAAAGAATGTAAAATCCGTCAAGTTCATTCTAAAAACTTAACTTATTAAGAGAAGACTTATAAATGATTTTATATCATATCAACAGAATTGTTGCACGGACACGGCATGGACACGGATACAACTGGTCAGATAGAGTGATGGAATGGTTATCAGGACTAAAGTAGTACTTTCTGCATACACAAAAAGACAAAGTTTGAAGATATTTTCTATAATCTTAGCAAAGTTAATATTCATATTCTCTTTTCACAAAATCAGAAGGCACAAAAAGTTTTATGCACAGCAAATATATGAACAACCAAGAATATATATAACGTAAAGTTGTGTAAGATTCTTAGACCGTTCTCTCATAGGACTATGCCGTAGTACTACTTTACTTTCAAAATATGATTTGCGTATCTTTTCATTTGATGTATTATTGGTTCCAACATGCATGTTTGAAGATACTGATTCTCCCACATGCATGGCTGAACTTTTCCTTGGTCCTGCTCTATTATGTGGTTCCTAAGAAGACAAATAATTAAAATTCTAAGTCACACGACAAGATTTTTATATACTCCAGATTCACTCATGCAGTCAACTTTTAAAATAGACACCACAATCTTTGATGCGGTACAATAGGATCCATCGGATTGATTGCATAGTTATGCACTGTTCGATTCATCTAATGGCTTTCATTAAGCTACATGGTCGGTTGATTGTGTCAAATATTAACCACGGTGAAATGGGATTCAGTTTTATGCCCCCACCCACCCTACCTCAAACCTACTTCTGCCTATAAAATGAGAAAGCATTGCCACCTCTCTGCACATATCAGCTCTTCTGTGAAGTCTCTCATTCTATTGACTCCCTTCATATATAGCTACTTTCCTATTTGTTTTTCTTTCTTAGACCATTCCTTATTGTGATTCTCAAGCCCTAAACTTAGTATTAAATGTCTTCATCGAATTCATGGACCGCTAAGGACGATAAAGCCTTTGAAACTGCTCTGGCCATCTATGACAAGGATTCTCCTCAACGTTGGCAGGATATTGCCAAGGCTGTTGGTGGTAAAACTGTGGAGGAAGTGAAAAGGCGCTACCAACTCCTCGTGGACGACCTTAAGCTTATCGAGTCAGATCAAGTGCCTTCTCCCGACTACAAGTAACCAAAGAGGTACTATATATATATTGGTAGTTCTAAGTTCCCACATGTTGATAACAATGCAATATTCAAATATGAAATCTATATATTCATTATGCTTCTTTTGAGGTCAAGTCACAAGTGTAATTAGGTCAGGTCCGGAGTAGTTAGGGCTTGAGGTTTGACCTACAAGAGAGTACACACGGCTAGGTAGGTAAAATTCAGAGTGCTAATGAAGGTTGATCGAGTCAGTAAAAATATGAGCAGTATTGATCTAGTTAATAAAGATCTGAGCTATATTAAAGAAAGAAGTAGATCTAAATCTTGCCACTGATGGATGTGAGGATTTTGTTATTCAGAATAATTTATAATTATTTTTGTAAGCATTTTCTTAGTTTTAAAGTTTATTATAGCCTTTAGTAAGTTCTAAGATTGAACTTACCCAAACTTTCTTTCTCCAAAAGAAAAAGTCCCAAAACTCTGATCATCAAGTTAGTCAAGAACATGCTAAGGAGTGAGCAGTAAATGGACTGTAGGAAGTGAGAAAAAAATGTTCCCTCTCACCTAAATTGATCCATGTTTATAGATGCTAGGGGTGAGCAAAATTCAATTAACTGACCGAACCAAAAACAAATTGGTTTAATCGGTCGGTTAGTATCGGTTTAGTTGGTCGGTTACGGTTTTAAAATTTGAAAAAAATTGGTTAATTTCGGTCGGTTTCGGTTTTGTATTTTTCCTAATTGATGAAAACCGAACCAACCGACTAAAACATTTTAAACTTTAATGTTTTCATATACCATATTAATTAGTTATTTAATTATTTTATTGATTGATTAAATCACTCAAATACTGTGTCATCTTGATGTATAAAAATAATTATATATTGTTAATTTGATATGTACTTTAGTTTTATGTAAATATATTTATTGAAAATAATAATTTTTAGTAAAGAAATTAAAAAATGTTACTTTTGTTATGTATAGACATTTATTTATGTTAATTTTGTCTTCTCCTAACATTTGTGCATATGTTTGGAACAAAAAGAAGTTAGCTTCTATAAATATCTTTATATATTTTTAGGTTTATTATTTATGTATTTTTGTTTTTACTTATATGATTCTTAGTAAGATGTTATAAATACTTTTAAAAAAATAACTTATCTAATAGTCACATTCTTAATTTACGGTAAAACAATTAAATATATATTTCAAGTAGATACAGCACTAAAATAGAAACAAAAGTTTTTTTTTAAAACAAAAAAAATTGTTAAAGTTGATTAACTATTAACCGACCGAAATCGACCGCTTAACCGACTAAAACCGAATCGTCAGTTTTAAGATATAGTCGGTCGGTTATCGGTTTGACAAAATTACATAATCGGTTAGTATCGATCGGTTAAAAATATAGTCAAAACTAACCGTAACCGACCGACACTCACCCCTAGTAGATGCATGGATGAGGTTATTTTGGTAACTTCACATAATACCAGGCCTTAATGGGTCTGGCTATTGGGCCATATTGGGTATTTTGACATAAAAATTGGATTTTGGTTTTTCTTCCATCTGTCTTCCTATGCAGATTGTAGAATACAAATTGAAAAGCTGTAATTCTTGACAAGGTTGAAATTGCACTTGTTCTCTACATTTGCTAGCCATGCAATTAAAAATTATACTTCCCTCAACTCATTTTTGCAGCCTCTTCAAGCTCAGCTCCGATTATAGCATCAACAGAAATAAAGAGATTAATCGTCATGAAGCTTATCCTGACGAACGTGGTGTCTATATGTTAATGTGCAACAGTAGTGTACCAGTATTGGTCATAAGAATCATGTAGCCCATCCATGATTCCATGTTGTGTACTTTAATTTTATGTCGTTAATTTCTCACAGAAAATCATGTTGTTAGTGTAGAAATGATATATACATGATTGTGATTACTTTTTATTTTAATCACCCATGTTTGTAGATCATAAATTTATTATTAAATTTTTCAACTCATAATTAATCTTCTTCAAATTAATTGAAAGATTCAAATGGTCCTAACCTCCAAATTGAAATCCCACCAAAAGTAACACGAGATGATTTCCCTTTTTTAACACTATATAATTCAATAAAACAAGCATGTTTTGAATCCCATTTGGATATTCCATATTTCCTAAATTCCTAGAAACATCGTATGAAAAAAAAAATCAATGAAAGTTGTACGAAGTAATTTCCTGATACTACGGCTATAGTCCTTCCATGTAGAAAAGATACATTGCCAATCAATATATTCATACAATTCATTTAACCCACAGTTATTTTTGTATAACATTTCCAAATGTGATATTAAATTCTAGGAAATAGGTTTTTCAAATATCAATATTTATTTAAAAGAATTTCTACCCACATAAAAAAAAAAATCATGAAAAAAAAAAGAAGAAATGAAGAAAGCTAAATTAAGTTGATACAAAAAAAGCCCTATAAATTAGAGAAAAAAAAAGAAGTTGCAATCATCTAGGAGACGCCACAAATAAGATGTGTGAACTTTTTTCTTCTTTTTCAGTTTTTCGTGTATTTTTTTATAAACAATCTTATTCGATGTACTATTGATATTAATTGTGAATGTTTCTTTTAATAAGAATTCAATCTTTGCTTTACCACATTATAAGAAATTAACCTCTTCTATTGGATTTGACCTCTATTCATTAAAAGGTGTGAACTGTGAAAACAAACATCATTCGCACTTCATATTTATGTGTCTTCTGCACTTTAGAGTGAGTCAATTTTTTGTACATCCCAGCAGGGACAAATGCAGAGGGAACAAGGATACACAAGAACGAAATGTTAGAGCTTTGGAAAATTTTCTGAAAGGAGTAAATCCAAACCCTAACATATATCTTGACTTCCAATTAGATAGACATAAGAGCTTACCATGCGAATCTTAAACAACATTCCATTTTCTTGACTCTAAGAAATGGCTTCTTCACCTTCCTCCTTTTACGTACTTTACTAACTACATAGATTACACAACAACATTAAACTATATTAAAAGTGAAATATTTTATTAATTATAATATCTTTTTTTATTATTTCTCCTAGTGTCTTTTTTTTTTATGTCTCACAATATTAAAATCTATGCGATCAACTCTTCTAAATAGTATTGCTAATGGTTTTTCATTATACATGACAAAACCATCTTAAATAATTTTTATTGTCATCTCTTCAACATGAGCCACACTAATTTATCCTCTTATGCAATCATTTCATATTTTATTTTTTCTTATGTGACCATGTATCCATCTTTTGTTTTTGCAACCCTCACTTTTTGCTCATTCATTCAAAGCCCAGCATTCCCTCATATAAAGCACCATTAGTTAAATAGTAATATGATAAAATTTTTCTTTTAGCTCATCATACATGTCTTGTATAGCTTGCATATACACACGCAAGCCCCTTTCTTTTCCAACCCAACGCCTACCACAGCACTTCCCTCAAAATTCGATCATAAACATTTTATTGAAGCTAATAAAAATCATATGTAACTGAATCTTTCTCTTTACTCTAACACCTCCTAAATCAAAATTGTTTCTTATCAATTTTAGTCTTGCCTCTTCAAATCCATTTAAATTGACTTTTAAAAAATAAGTCAAAAAAAAAGTAAAAGGAAAAGTTAAAAGAAAAATAAGAAATTATTATATTTGAATTAACTAATAAAAAAATTATTAAGAAGAGTATTCAGATACATAAATATATAAATATTTTTAATATATTGAAATAACAATAATTAAAAAAAAATTATAATTTAAAATTAGTCAAAATGATTTTTATTTTTCTTTTTTTTCAAAAACATCTCTTCACTTTTCTTTTTTAAAAAAATAATTTATACATATATTTTTTAATTTACAAAAAAATTAATTTAAACACTAACAAAATTGAATAAAAATAATTTTCAAATTAAAAAGAGAAATACTTTCTCAAAAACAAACTAGTCAAAACGAGCTCTTAATGCTCAATTATTTTTTTCCAATAATTTGCACAATGCTAAATATCTCATTGGTTTTTATATATAGGAACCAAATTACTCTTATTTCACTTATCTAACATTTTCTTAAATCATATAACCTCATTAAATATCTTAATGAGCCAAAAAAAAAAAAAAAACCCTATTCTCCTAAACATTCCCAAAATATTTCCAAACTTCAACGAGGACACCACCAAGGCCAATTCCCATTTATCCATCCTCTTAAAAGCTAACCTAGAGCAATAATAATAATAATAATTCATAGCAATCAAAAAAGGACCGGCTAAGTTGTTCAATAGTGTTCTCAAACCTAATTCATTTTTGCCAACTAGAAAAAGAAAAATGATAATAATAATAATGTTCAATAGAAGTTACAGCTTAACCGTTTCTTTCCATCCTCTCCTCGCCCTTTGTCCCACTTATACATAATATGACCCAATAAATCATATGTAGCAAAATTTAAAAAAAAAAAAAATCAGCGCCATAAAATTTCATCTCCTATCACAGACGAAACACTATTAAAGAATAAAAAAATTGTTTGCTTTCAGATTTTCTTTTTCCATACTAGGGAAACATCGTCAATCTGTACCTGAGTTATGTAAGACTTGAGCTGAAAACTACAATGCAGAAACACTTATTGGCTTTGGCCATGCGTTTCATCAAGGGTCCTTCCTTTACCCCGGAGCATCTCACTGAAATTTCCCATCATAATACGCCTCAATCTAGTGTCCTCTGCTGGTGGAGGTGTGGCAGCATTTGAGGATACGACCTCTGGCGCCGTCGGCAGCGGCTCTGAACCATCTTTCTTTCCCAGCAATCCACCCTCACCAAAGAAGCTGGTCACCGTCGAGGGAATCCCAAGGTGGGCACCCATCACCTTACTTATAGTATCAAAAGTTCCACTTGACCTTTCCCTCGTGATAATTTCAAGGGCTTCTTTGTGTGCTGGATCAAGTGCATCCTGATCTTTTAATAGGTTCTGTATAGCAGGCAGGAACAAGTCACGGACACTATTTGCAGGGATATCTGTAAGAAGTGGTACTCAGAAATTAAACATTCTTGAAAAGATAATAGAAGAAAGAAAGACATTAAAAATCAGCATGTGAAGTCTACACTTGAATTTCAAACTTCTAAACTAAAACTTGATGCATAATTACGTTGTAATTCTAGCTTCTTGGAGAACTGGTTAGTTCATAGAATTGAGAATAAAACCAATTTTTAATCAAAACGAGAAGATTATGAAGGAGTTACAACAAATTTGATTTACATATGAAATATAAGAAGTTGGGAGGGTAAAAGGAAAGTTCGGCAGTTGAATAACTACTACGTTTTCTGAAGCAAACTGCATATAATAACAGAATCACAATTAGAAAATGATGTTTAATTGATTGACTGGCCAAGAAAAAAACATTGATCAAATTAAGAGAAAGATAGTATCCATCTGCAGACCATGATACTACGATGAAACCTTGTTTTAAAAGACCAAACCTGTAGCATCCAGAGCCCGGATTGCCTCACAAAATGCATTGGCTTTCTCACGCCGCAATAAATCACTTGCAGAGGTGGGCACAGAAGTGAGTTGGAAAATCTTGGACAAGAGATGTGCTATATTGTTAAAGAAACAAATTTTAAGAGCTAAACCTTGAAAAACAAACGAAGTTGTAAATACGAAAATGAGACACCATCAGGCTTCAACAAATTCAGAACATTAACCCATTAGGAATTTTTATTTTTCCAAACAATGTCAAGTTTAAGGATATAATCTCGAAATGTCTCTGTTGTATGTGGTGCTGCAACCACTAGTGCACGAATAACAGCAATTGTAGCTTCATGGGATCCATCTTCAAGGAAAGCGTCCATTTGAACACGTATCTTATCTACGATCTGGAAGATAGGTTATTTGATTAGGAAATTGAAAGGCAGAACTTCATTAATACTATAATTTCAACAGTATTGGGACACAGATACCATCTCATTTTTGAAGTATTGGGCCACAGCACCAAATGCTTCTATACTAGCATATTTCACATTCAGATTTTGGTCAGATCCAAGAGTAACTAGGGCAGGCAAAACATGAGTTGAAGCAACTTTTGCATCAATATATGGCACCTAATAATGAAAACAGCTTTATTATCGTGTGGTTTTCTTCAGATGTGCTGCATTATATAAAAAGCTCGAGATTGAAACAGCAAAGTCAAAAAAAATAATCATCAAGAAAATATATGGTGATATACAAACCAAATGAATTGGACAGCATCAATAATCTCATTATAGTGCTTGGTTGGCTGATTCTCCTTGTCAGTGTCTTCTAGTAGCAGCTTCCTCAAGTACTCTGTTAGTTCTTGCTTTTTGCTAGGAGCACCCAAAACACCAGCTAATAGAAGCGGTAGGACACACATAGTAGAGAGCCTCTCAGCAAGTGCAGACCTTGGCCTCAAACCTGCAAGTTAACAGTCAATTATAAAGGAGTGATGTGGAATTATCACTGAATATATGTTTTAAAAATCAATACCTCTAATTCTTGAATGGATGGCACTCGGGAAAAAATTCAAATCAGCATCATCCCCAACAGCTACTAAAAATACAGGCTGCAAGATGTGTGTCAAATAGGAGTCACCAAACTCACCAGAAACAGCTAACAGAAACTGCATTAAGAAAAACAAGAACAGCAAAATCTCAAATTGCTGTACTCCTGATCATAGAGAGGAAAAGAAGAACCTTAAAAAGTAGACAAGGTTACCTTTGAAATTTGGCTTCGTAAGTGATCTTCTTTGTGCGGCAATAAGCAGGCCAGCTCAATCAAATTAGGAAAGCATTCAACATGCATCCATTCAAATGAAGCCCATTCAATACCACCTCTAGCAAAAATAGAATTAATTAATGATCAATAGCAGTTTAGACAGTTCTGTAAGTGTCAAACAGAAATTGTGTATGCATACTTATGCATATGTATGGACAGTGAGCTCTAGAAGCACAAGACCTAATTGCCACCCTTCTCCTTAAGGGGTGAAGCGTGTGCCACTAAGAACCCAATCGTCCGCGGCATCAATGCTAATAAAATGTTCAAATGGTATTATTTCACCATTGAAGCTTCTTCCCTAGCTTACCTAGCATATGATTCCAGCAAAGAGATAGATAACACAGTTTGTGTAGTTTCTGCAGGGGAAGAAAAGGGGCATGTCTCAATTACTTTTTGGTGCAGAGAAGAAAGCAATTCCACCAACATTCTCAATAAAACATCTATATTCCAGCGTTCTCTTTCACCCAAGACACGGAGATGTGACTCTATAGACCCTTCAACCCCAGAAACAGGTGGACAATGCTGCAATGTTTGTGGAAAACAATTAAAAAGGGGAAAATATTTGCAAAGAAAGATGAATTTTCCAGTCACAAGCAAGAAGAATCAGTTATGAAAGAGAAAAAATACCTGAGCAGAACTCAAAATGTGAGAAAGTAAAACCCCTAGAACGTGATCCAATTTGTTCCCCCACTTTATAACTGCAGGAACTAATTCCTTGAGAGTAACTTCCACCACCAATCCTGAGGGATCACAGACCAATTGGAACATCATCTCCTCCACCTATCAACAAACAAAACAAGCATTGGAGTAACCCCTCGTCTTTACTTTTTTCTCCTAAAAGTTATCATATTATAGCATCGGTAAAAGGCTCCATTCCCTAGACCATGTCTCATCAACCCGCTCTAGAGCTTACATTGTAGCCAATTCTCTCAAGTCAGAAATCATCTCCATGATTGCCTTGAAGCATATATAGTGAGGCTGACCTTGAAATATTTGTCCATGTTTGGAAAAAGTGGAAGCAGCATAGCCAGATTTCGAGCTGCAGCCTCTCGAACAACCATTGCAGAATCTTCTATTAGTTGCTGCACAATAGACAGGATAAGAGAGTCGCGGATCTCAGGCCGTACAAATTCTGCAAGCTCTCCACAAGATTGAGCAACCAGAAGCCTGCGCTCCTCGTACATGTGATTTATCTAAAATATCCATCACAACACTTAACTGAATAGCTGCAGTTAAAGTAGAATGACACAGAGTTGACTGAAAATGGAAGCAAGAACTTACTTGTTCCCAGCATTGAGGAAGCAATTCTGTTTCTGTTCTCATCTCTCCAACATTCTTTGCAAGGCTGACACAGGCCTGAGTGATGACAAGATATTCAATGTTCCATTGAGAACCGTCTTTGAACAATGAAGAAAACAATAAAACTTACATCCATTATTATTTTTCTTTGTTGTTCATCAGGCCGTTTGATCAAATTAAACAATGTATGGGTCAATGAATCTCGGGTGCTGCTATCTGGATGGCGCTCAATTGCACACATTATTAGGGGAAGGAGCTCCTGCAGTCAAATAATACTACTACAGCACACATAGAAAGTTTTACATGTGGATATGAAATAAGTGGTGAGTAACAAACCTCACGATGGTTGATCAAAACATAAGGAACAATCTTGGGCAAAGCATCAGCAAGTATCTGAATCGTTCCTAATCCCTGTCAAAGTATAAACATTGAAAAAAATTATTTATTTTATTATACAGAAAGCAGATAAATCTATTTAAACAGAGTCGTATTACTCCAGGTTTTTGTTTTCTTTCAGTGGGCAAAGAAAGCAGGGGAAGGGTCTTTCTCACTGCTCTTCAAAATTTTACATATGTTCCTGGCAATGAAGACCAGCAAGAACACCAGTAGCTCATCATTTTTGACATAAGAACAAGCCTCAACCACATGTCCCGATCATTCAGTTTCAACAAACTCAAAAGTAAACAAATACAATCAAGAAGGCAATGATGTATGAGTATTTCCTAAAGCAAGAATAGAAGGGACTTACTGTCTTCTCAGATGCTGCGTCATTTTGACCATCTGATTGTAGAAGTAGTCCACTATTCTCTACATGCATCCTACTATTCTGTCTGACAACAGCACTGCCATTTTCAAAAACATTATTTGCATTTGCAGGAGTAGATAACTCGTGCTTTGCTTCCTCATGTTTATCTGGGGATTCATTATTAGTTTGTACAGTCAGCAAAGCACCGTCATCATTAGGTACAACACCCAATACCACATCAGGTGGACAAGAGGTTACTCCTTTGTCCTCATGTATCTCAATCACTTTGTCTTCTGTTTGTGTGGTTTCATTTTCAGAACTAAAAAATTTTCCACTTTCAGGAGCGCTTACATTATTTTCCTTCAATGGTTCAATTTCCATCTTCAATTTCTTTATTTTTTCCTTGTACTTTTCCAAAGACTCAGATTGTACATCATCAAAATCACTAAATGAGAAATTATTTCCGGAACTAGACCTGTGAATACGCAATTTCAGTGAAGTGATCTCAGCTCTGCAACTATTTAGCTCAGTTCTTTGGTTCTCCAAGGACTGCTTCAAAACTTGCACCTGAAATTTATAATTAGCATGTTATACCTTTTACTAAATCAATATTGTTTAGCAGCATCTTTTAGAAGTAAGATGGAACTACCAGGTTCTCTTTGTCCTTAAGATCTTTCTGCAGAGACTCCAAGGATTTAGTTAGTACAGTTATTTGACCATCGACCAAATCTTTGCTCTTCTGCAAGCTCTCCTTTTCATGATTCAACCTCTGGTTTTCTTTAAGTAATGTTTTGTTTTCTTGAATCAGGGCAATTTTTTCCTGCTTATCATTTGTATTGTATTCAGCATAGTAATCAATATCAGAGAGGACTAGTTTAGACAACATTATTTATTTAAATATTCAAATTCCTAATAAATATAAAATCAAGCAATCATTCACAAGGGTAATCTCTTGAATTTGTTTGTTTAGGAGCTTGGCTCTGTGGACAAGAGAATATCCTTGTAGTTGTGTATTGTGTGTTGTAATCCTGTGTTTTCATTGATAAAAATACTGCTGTAAAGAGTAGCCAAACATGCAAACACATAGAAACAATGAGTCTAAAAACTATCATAACACATCACACAAGCACATAGAAAGAAACCTTTCTGAGGTCTTCTAACCAGTACCAGTTAAATACTATCAGCCCTATTAAGTAACCCAGACCAAATAAAAGCCCTAAATATAGTTTAATGAAAAACAGACATGGTTCTTGAACCAAAGAGGCAGGTTAGCATTAGTGGGAGGTGGCAGATCTTCTTAAAGTGGATTGAAAGCATCAGAAGAATGCTTCGAGTCCTTCTGAAGGGTGATTTCTCCTCTCATTTTCTAAGAGAAAGCTACTCAAACTTCATGTGGATGTTTTCCATTATTCAATAGACCAAAACCAGAAAATGGGAAATTAATGTCCTATTCCATTATGTATCACTTCAATAAAATAATGGATCCCATGTATCTAGTCAACTATTCATTAACTTACACAATACTGTCTGAGCTCATAAACAGTGTGCTAGAGGCTGTATAGGATATTTAAAGCTTCCAAAAGCAGAGACAGTAATAAGAGAATCGACTAAGAGAGGGAATATATTTCACAAGAAGACCTAGCACCATAAAAAACAAATCACAAGTGCATGCCCACTTCACCCAAACTTGATTTACTCCTCTTTGAGCCACCATTATATGTACAATAAAAATTTAGAAATTCAAATTATAATGAAGCCTTACAACTGTCACATCAGGCCAATAGTTGATTGGTTAGAAAAGGCATTTCAGCATTATGCAAAGAACTCAGAAACCAGAATGAAGAATAGAGAAAAACACTAGATATACTATATATAAGATGGCACAAAACTGCAGAAGGAACAGATCAGAGATGCAGAAGACCTTTAGATATAAAAGCAAAAGAGGGGCAGAATGTGTTGAAGGCTTTGTATTGATTTTTTTTTTCTTTGGGGTAAACTCTTTGTTGTGATTCTTGTCAAAGATATGGTGGTGCAAGGATGAAGCAAGATAATCAAAGATTTGATCTTGGGATCAACCATAAACAAATTAAATCAGAAGTTCCATATAAAATAAAGCAAGATTCACTAGTCAGATATAGACTTGATTTTATCAATAAAAAGAATCATAAAAAACAAATAGCCACTATATGTATACTGCTTATAAGAATATATCTGATATTTAAATAGAGAATTCTACATTAATTGGTACAATTGGATATTGCATTATAACGATCAAATACCAAGATGGGAGGTTTCAAACTTTCAATCATTAATTTCCAAATATGAAATAAGTGTACACAGCCAAAACCATGTCTGAAATAGTTCAAAAGTATGAATTAGGGTCAAACTGTGGTTTTTTTTTTTTTTTTAATTATTATTATTAGTCTAAATAGTTGAGCATGCTCAATTTTAATCACCAACTAAAACAGAGAAAGTAAAAATAGCATAGTGGAGGAAAAATTCACAAGCAGAACCTACGGATAAAAATACAAGAAATACAAAACCCACAAATCATATGAGATGGAGAAGCCAAATGAGGCTTGGACATCAATTCCCATATTAGAGAGAAGTATGAAGATTTAATGGCATCTATTTAGATAATATGCAGCAAGCAACATGCCAATGCCATGAGTTAAGGAATCACCTCAGCAGCTTCTGAAGTTGATGAAAGATACTGATAATAGTAATGACGCAAGGCATCTGGTACACAGGCAGGTGTATTCTGCCAAACATCCAAATTCTGGTCTGTAACCTACGGGAGAATTTAGTCAGAACAAAGATAACATTACATACCAGATGTAGTATCTGGATTGTTTCCTCATTTGTTATACAAACACAGGAATTACAATGATAGCTAACTACAGCCTTTGATGCAGAATATGTTAGACTGTATCAGAACTATGAATACCAATATAGCAATACTTACCTCTTCATAAAATGTCATTGCAGTAAGACGGTAACCTGCTAAAAGTAAGTATTCCTTCACTGCACAGTTAATATCTCGACGCTCAGCATCCTTCAAAGGGCCCAAATCAATGAAGGAAGAATTTCTTTTCTGTTGTTGAAATTGTTGGCCAAGGCCATCATCGAAAGAAATATCTCTGCTTGATTCTGTGGCTTTATCCAAATGAAAGTATGTTAAGAATTACATAAGGAGGTATTAGAGGCAGATAGAGAAGTTAACCCTAAAGTCTGTTGGCCTTTGACAATGGCTGTCAATAATGAGAAACAACTAAACAAAAGCTTTTTTTCTGAAAAACTGACACAGCATGGCAAGATAGAAACTGATACCCATAATTAGAGAAATGATGCATAGATGCAAATGTCTTGCCACAAAATGGAAAGAAATTTTAAAAACTAAAGATCTTCTATATAATCATATATAATTATGTAATAACTGTATGATACTGAATGCTAAATAGAGATCATATAAAATGGAAATAGACAGAGGCAAATGTATTATAAATATATGAGAATACCATTTACTTTATTTAGACATTCTGTCTTCTTCTGCAATTCACTTGTTAGTTTTAAGATATCTTCTTGAGCCAAACGCAATTCATAATCACTAATAGCTAACTTCTCTTCTGCTGCTTCTTTCTCTTCCAGCAAACTTTGAGGATCTGCCACTGCTTTGCAAGAATGAAAACAAAGGAAAATCTCACCAACTGGTTCTGGGTTCATAATTCAAAAGGAAACCCAGGTAGAGACAGGAAATCACAAAACAGTGTGCAAAAGTAGCATAATATAACTAAATAGGGAGAGCTCAAAATGAATGATATTTACTTTTTCCACCAAAAAAAAACAAATACAATCACATCTAAATCCTTGCTTAAGCTTATATTAAGAACACCATAATTAAATATTTGAAGACTTTGTCCTAACTTTTCTGATTCTTTGACTTTGCTATTTGCTTTCACAAATTTTTCTATCAAGGGCTGGGTTTGCTATTTGCTTTCAATATAAAATAGGCTAAGTCCTTAGTCTCCATATACATTCCTATTAGACCAATCATAAATATGGAGAGTTCTTAGTTTAAAAAAATAAAATAAAATAATAGAATTTAACTTCTCTTCATATGAGATTAATACCACAACTCCCACAGTGAAAATAATTACTAAATTTTTACCGCAGCATGAAGTACAACAGAATAATTAGTTAAGATTTCATATTGATATTAGGAGGGAAGCTATTTGGGTACTTGTTTGAACATGATCCAGCAGAACCCTCAAGATAAACACCATGTAAAGAAACTTCCATCCAATAAGCCTATCTTGAAGCTATCTAGGGCAAACATATGAAGAAAATACAACAACTGCAAGGACCTATTTAGCTAGTTTATATGCTGACAGTACAACTGCAAGTCATTTCATTAATACAACTTTCTCTTTCTTCGTGCTAAGAAAGCATAATGCTAATTACCAAAGATATTCACTCTTCACTACAATGTTAGAGCAGCTCTAAGGTTCTTCTTCACAATACCCTGTCAAATTTTCAGTGTTGAGTATTTACTCGGTGGAGATGGGGAATTCCTGATATCTAACTAATCAGTGAGACCATGAAGAATTATAACTTCAATTGTACATGTCCTCATTTTCTCAAAAACCAAATAGAACATTAAAACCTCAAAGTTCATTTCTAGACATCACAAGCAACCAAATGGAATCAACTGACCAAAACGTCTTAGTGACATGAATGGATTTGGATGAAGCATATTGAGTAACACTATCCTACAGACATACAGGGAAAACATACGTTTAAATTACTTCAATGGACTGTGGACATATTCAACAAGTTTACTGTGGTCAGTTCAACTGCATCTCACTCAGATTTAAACAATTTTCTCCAGTTTAACGATACTGGCTAACAAAGAAATCAACACTCTGAATGGCTAGAAATTCTTATTCTTATAGTACATTATAGAGCAGTCAAATGACACTCCTTCACTAGGACTTTCTAATTTTAAGCGCTGACTCGATTGAAAATTTAGAATTTCTGGTATTTGACCACAATAGAGGTCTACAACAGACATTATTAGCCATCCTCCATCAAAAGTCAAACAGAGCATCAAGAACTCCAAGTCCTTCTAACAAGCAATCAAACAGTCTATCAGCACACGATTCAACTTATTCCAACATCGCAATCAAAGTATTGCTATACTAAAGCTGACCCTTCAAAATTCCAGCTAGAAATAAGTTCAAAACTTAGAGACAATCAAATTCCAAAGCACACAAATTTTAAATCTAATAACCACATTATGAAGTGCCCAAAAATCCATCAAAAATGGGATAAACCTCGGAGAGAGTTAAGACGAGAGATCACATCAGGAGGGAAACGCGAGGCATCGGAGAAGAACTGCTTGAGGCGAATAGCCTGGTCATCTCGGCCATCATCGAGAAGCTCGTGAAGAAGCTCAAATGCTGTGAGCAAGTAGTTCTCCTCCAAGAGGAAGTTCACCACGCAATTGCACAGCGAAGACCTCTCCACATCCATCGTCCACCCTCTCTTCCAAATCCTCAGATCAAAATCCTTAATCTTCTCTGTGCCTCTGATTCAAAGGCCATTCAAGAAGAAGAGAAAGGACAAGAAGGAGCTTTGACTCGGATCTGTGTACGTATCACCATGCAATTGGAAATACATAGCATGTATCTGGGAGAAGCCGGCATCTCACATGGTTTACTTTCGGGGGTCGGTCCGGTTCAGTTTTTTACCATTGTCTCTCAAATTTCAATTACACGCTAATAAGTTGTTGGCCGTTGGATAAATCTTAACGGCGTATTTTTCTTTTGGGTGGTTTAACAAAGAGGTTGGAATTGGATATTTGTCCCCAGTCTCACCATTTGTGGAGCATGAGGATTCATGTATCAATTTCTCCAAGGATAAAAGCAAGTCACTTATTTGAATTATAATCTTACGATTTAACTGCTCAATTCAACTGATTAATTAGTTATCAATCATAACGAAATGACTTCAATTCAATCGAATTTAGTTAACCTAATGATAATCAATATCTAATTTGACTTAATTAATCCAATCATATCATTTTTAAAATTTTAAATTCTTTTCACTATTGAACCTTTGACTTGACAAACTAGTGAGTTTAATGGATTCCCTGGCATCCAAACTCAGCAGCCTAATTTTTTCACAGCAAAATTGAAGATGCACGTGCACCTCTTAAATATGACAAAATGTTACTTGTAAAGTTGAATATCTTTGAGATCAATGGAGCTAACTGTAATGCAAAATCTCGGACAAATCTTTTTTTTTTTCATCAAATCATATTGTTGTAGATTGTTTGGGATATGATTTCTTTAATAAACCCAAAATTCTCCCCTGAAAATCCATGGTTCAATCCAAATAATACCTGTAACCTTTTAATCATTTTCTTTTTTTGGCTAGAATTCTGGGATCTTTAAGCAGTCTTTGAACCCATTTATTCCGTATTCAATTGTACTCCATGGAAGCCAACAAGGGTCATTAAGTTTCACCACTATTGAGTCTCTAATGGAGAAAACTCAAAGTGAAAAGAACTAAGAGTACAGTAGCATCCCTTATATGGGATCATTAAGTTTCCCCACGATTTAATTATTCAAAGTTTCCATCTTTGAAGTATAAATAGTAAACATTATTGTTCAAATAGCTCTTTAATCCTTCAAGGCTTGTGTGGTTGAGTCAATAATATAAAATCCGTTGTTTGTAAAATGGCACAAGAGTCTCCATTTATAGGGCCACAAGAAGAGAATTTCAACTGGAATAATATTTTTATTTGCAAATGCTACAGTCCAAGCAGAAAATAATGAACTACCATAATTGATCATATTTGATTTTGGGGCTGTGAAAAAAACTCCTTTGCATTATGAGCCACCTCTGCCTCCAATATTGCTTCCAAGACTATGTCAGATCCTTTCACTTCAGCTGCCAACAGAACCAAATGTTGTTTCAGATGTCAGTCCAGAACAAACAGGAGGACTCTCAATGGTTTGAATGAAGAGTCCTTCATATCAGACAAGACAAGAATGGGTTAATATAGACAGCTATGACTGGTTACATGTGTTACATACAACAGATTTCCTTAAAATAAATGGAATTTACGCTTGTTGACATGAAGTAAATAATGATTTCTATTGTTCACAATAGCATGCCAAATGTACCTGGAAATAAAAAAGTAAAATCTCTTTTAGCCCCTCACACTATCATCATTTTTAAATAAAATCCGTAAGTTTTAAACTAAATAAATTGAACCTTCACATCATAAATACTATATCGAAGTTAACTTTCCGTATAAACAAAAAGGACCTTCAAAAGTTGGCTTTAATATGATTTTTAGTGTGAGGGTTCAATTTAACGATTTATTTAAGATTAACGATTGTTAAGGGGATAAAAAGAAATTTTACTCGAAATAAAAATATAAAATACAAATGAAACTCAGTAACAAACATTTACTTCTGGATAATCAAACACAATTCCAAGTAAATGAGACATGCAGATTGACAAAATCACATTGGAAATTCTTTCTCTCTGTTTGTGTGTGTTCAATGTCTGTGATGAAAGTAACAGAGATACATATTTAAGCGTATAGTACAGATGGATTGGAAGTCCTCATGCATAGCAATTTATATATAATGCACAAGCTGTAAAAGTAGAAAAGTCAGCCAAAAGGTATTATAACACAGCACAAAAATTAGGTTTACAACAGCTAATAAACTGCTTAAATGATCTTTACCCCCACGCTTTGGTAGGAGTCCTGTGTCTTCAGCACATACTGGTAAGACCTTGAGTTGTGATTCATCATTCCCCTCTAATTCAGTACTACTTGCTGATAGACCATTCTTTATGGCAGGGGACTCTGCCAATTTGGCATAAGTAGTTGCTTGGCTATGCATGTTGGATGAATGTGAGTCTGGCAATACAGAATCCTAGAAATAATGATAGACATATGAGATATGAGCATACACAGGTAAACCTCAAAAAGCATGTAATTATCTTAAGCTGCAAATGCAGCCAATAAACCTTTGCAACAGCAGGTACCGAGTTTTCCTCTCCACCAGTGTTTTCTGGCTTCCTAATGTCTGAATTAAGAATAGATTACACAGTTGTAAGTCAGACTCAGTAAAAGTAGAAACTTAGGATAATTAACTATCTTCACCAGAAGAGTCTGTATAAATTAGATTACCACTTATGTTAGAAGGATGATCGGGATTATCCACAAGCCTCCGAGCCAAAGGGCCAGGATTTATCATTGATATACTTCGGATTTCATGACGAATAGCATCTAGTTGAGCCATTGCATCTTGCAGCTCTTTGTGAACCTGAAAAGGCAAAGTAGGTGAACAAAACAGAACTTAATGTTCACTAATCGTGAGCGTTGAAGTGAACAATTACTCTCCTTTCATGGAACATAAACAAATGACCAACTTTTCACCTTTTTATGAGAAATCATCATTCAATAGTTCCATTTCAAACTGAAATAAAATACACTTGAGATTCTAGGTTAGGAGATTGTCTTCTTTTTTCAAACTAAAAATGTAACCCCTAATCCTGAAATTCCAGGATCTTTAGGTCAAACTACATTTTTTTTTTAATTATAAATTTTCCCAACTATTTTCTCAGCAACCAAAAAGAAGACTCTTACAGTTCCTATATTATGATAACTTAAAGTAAATCTAAATAAGAACCAAATGAAATTAATCAACATCATAATACATTTGAGAAAAGCAAGTACCTCGCGTGCTTGAGATTTCTGCAGAACAGTTTCAAACTGACCACGAGTGAGTTGCACATACCCAATAGCTCGGCCGGCTAACCTCCCTGCTGTTTTGGCTATGATAGGTAAATCCTTTGGCCCTATCACAACCATTTTCTGCCATAAACAATCTGAATTCCAACTCGAACAATTAAATTTGCTATGTAATAGAAACTAAGGTGTTACCTATAAGAGCAGCAGTGGCACCAAGCAATAGAAAGATTTCACCATATGAAAGTCCCAGCATTTGTTACTGTCGTGTCTGTTTCTAATATTGGTGTTGTGACTCCAAATAGAAGGAACTAGTAATTCAAGAGATTCTGTAATGTAAAAGATAGCGATCCGTGATCTTAAGGCTTCTTATTCGGCAATCTTCAGCAAACATGCAACCAGATCCTTAAGAAAAATTGGGACTTTTCCAGTTGCTGTATAAAATAATTTACACAATCAATCAGGGATATCACTTATTCTATTTGTACTGGAATTACCATATGTTCGGTTATAACAAAGAGGGGTTCTTCGTGAGCAAGAACCACTAATCATAGGGAGGCAATACTAAACAGAACTAGAGCTAAAGACTCGCATCAAAGTTCAATTACTGCAGCATGCAAATATCAAAATAACTAACAAAAGCTAGTAGATTATTTTCAGAGATGGCAAAATTCTTACAAATTCCCAACTTCGTACTCAATATATCCGATCCAAATGTCACAGAATCCCGAAGTACTCATGACAAATCAAAAACCCCTGAATTCCCAATATCCCAAACCATCATAATAATTAATTTCCCACCATCAATGTTACCAAAGGCGCTCTGCCAGAAAATCATTAAAACGTAAAGTTTGATAAGAGAATAAGGGGATCTGATTTTAATCCATCAACAACTATGCACATGATTCTAGTCTTTCTTCATAGTGGTTCTCAATGTCACGTGTTAAACCCCAAACGGCAATACAGTGAAATGGGTTCCAGTAAATGTTTACCAAGAAAACTGAGCTATCATGCGGAATTGGTTGAGATTGAAGCAATGAAGGGCGGTTATCTGTGCTAATCGCCGATTAGCTTTCTGAGACTATTTTTGATTGCCTCCTTGCGAGCTTTCACGCGTTCCTGTTGGGGTGCTATGTTAACAAATGAAAGATAGGCTCCAGCAGTGAAAAATGAAACGCCGGAAACGAAGAAAACGCCGGTAACGGCTAGTTGTCTAGGAGTTGGGGGGTACGACCATAGAACCATGAGGGGTGAATCGGATTCACTGCACGATGCGATTTACGACAGTAATCGTCGTTCTTTTTGTTTTCTTTTTTATTGTGGATAATCAGGCTTGGTTTCCTAAATGAGAAAATACGTCATTTCTCAACACACTCCCCAGTTTTTCTCTACACACCCCAACATGTCCTGATTCTTCTTACACTGCATGTTGATCAGAAGCCCATAATTCAGTAGTGGTGAGGCCTAGTGTCATAAAACCATATGTTGTAAAAGATTTTACCCTTTTATCAAGGATTTTTTTTTTTTATATAGCACAATATTCTCAAATCTTTGTGAGTGAGACAAATTCAGCTTCAAACGGTACAATAATTGGCCTATCTCTTTTAATAAGTACATGATTTTTAGTTAAAAATACTTTAAAACTTAGTTTATTCTCACTAAACCAACATTTATTAATACCAAGAGTATAATATTTATATATTTTTAAAAAATTCTCATAAAATTCTTAACATCTAAATCATTAATAATAACACTACGATTAAAAAAGTTATACGGTTGATTTAAAGATAATTATACAACCACTTGAGTTATTATTTGGAGTGAAAATTATTAGAAAAATTAACTAAAAGCCTTTAAATTTGCGCATTATAAACACAACTATATTGTCAACACAACTAACCTAAAACTTTGGTAGGAATCATTTTATTACTTTTATAGTTTTATTAATTTTAAATTTAAATTAGTAGGTTCAAAATGTGGATATAATATTTGATGCTAGACAATTGAAAAAAAATGTAAAAATGAGTTGAAAAAAATTATTGAAAAAAAATTCTTTTTATCTCAAAGTATGATTACTGATTTAAAAAAAAAATTACATTTTAAATTAAATAAAATAAATTTTACATTGAGGATAAAAATAAATTTTTTATATAAATAAAAATGTATAAAATTTTAATTTATTCTGTTTAAAATAGTAAGTTTTTTTAAATTAGTAATAATGGGTAAGGGCAAAAATATTTTTTTTCTCTAAATTATTTTCATTCTGCGACACAAGCAGCTTGTCCCTATCTTCAGGATGAATAAAGTCAGACTCAAAGTATTGGGTGGTTCAGCATTTGAAGACGTGGCAGATGCTCCGCCGACAGATTTGTTGCATGAGAAAAAGAGGATACTTATTTACGGCCAACGCAACCGATTAATGAAAGCTAAATCGCATCACAAACGTTCTTGTCTCAGGGCGTGGCAACCTTCCGTACACGTACGATTTTATAGTTATTTTGTACAAATAAAATAATAACAAAAATTAAAATATATATATATATATATAAAAAATTATAAACAAAAATAATTTTAGTATTATAGGTGTACTTATAATATATTTCAAAATCTTTTTTCTTAAAAGATGGCATCGTATGAATTTTTATTTTTATTTTATGTTTTGAGTAATATATTTTGGTAAAAGTGAGAGTGGGTTGACACAATGAAATATTTTTATATTTTTTGATTAAATTCAATTTTATTCTCAAATATTTAAATTAGTATAAAAATTTACATTTTTAACATATATATATATATATATATATATATATATATATATATATATATATATATATATATATATATAACATAATTAGATCTCAAATTGTATATATAAAAAATGTTTTGTTAAAAAAAATTATATTCATTTTAATAATTTCTTTACATAAAAAGTGATTAGTCTATCAATTTTTTTTCCTATCAATAAACTTTGTCAAGAAAGATTAATGTCTCAAGTTGGAATTTCAATTCTTACATACTTATAATTTAAAATTTTGGTTTTATCAAATGTACTAAAACTAACTAACGACAATACCCGCGGTGAAACTCTCAAAGCAAAGTAGAGCCCAAACCAACACATATAAAATTAGCCATTTTAATCAACACAATCTCTTATTTTAAGGACACAAACAAACATATTTTCTAGTAATTTCCTAACAAAGGTTTCCACATGAGATTGTAATCCTCATTCTCTCGTGTCCTGGTTCAAAACTTTAGAGAAAATTATTATTTTTTATTATAAAGTCTGCAAAAAAGACTCATCAATTCCTTATATATATATAACAAGTTTTAACGAAATTTTATAACGGATAATAATTTTAAAAAATGAAAAGAAAAGGCTCATATTTTGATAATTGGTGGCACAAAATTTTCAAATTTTAGGATATATAGTTCCAAAGCCAATTCCAAAACAGACAGAAAAGGAAAACGAAAAGCGCCGTGGTCCAAGAAAAATACTTAAGAACAAAACAACACATTTTCAAGAGCTGGAAGAGGAATAATGAGACAGGTAGCGATGCGTCCAATATCAGCCAGTCGTCGGGACTCTCTCCCTTTAGCTCTTCTATGCTATCTCCTCTTCCTTTTCTGTCCATTTCTGCTTAGAATTCACAACCAGCACCTCACTTCATTTTCAAACCAGCCACATAGAAGGAAAACGCACGCAAATTCAACAGCAGTACCCGGTAACGCATTTGCAGCCACGTTTTCCATTTTGCTTCATTTTTCATTTTTCCTTGTTTTTCTGCACTGCTTACCTGGGTATCAGAAATAAACCTTCAATTTGGGATTTTTTTTTTTTTTTCTTGAGCAGGTTGAATATGGAGTCGGAGTTGAATAGCAGAAGAAGGGTTGGCTCGGTTAAAGCTGCTGTCAATTTGTATGGGGATAGGATTGCTGATGTTGTAAGTCCTTCTCTGAAGAAAACCCAGATGGATTTTTCAGTGGTATGTTCATATTTCGTAGCATTAGAGAAGAATCCATCTTTGGAATTTTCAGTCATAATTTGCATGTTTGGATTAGCTTCTTCAAAATCTGATTTTGGAATAATCATTTTCATGTTTGGATACGTTATCCAAAAAGAAGTTTTGTGAAAATCAATTTTGTGTGGATGAAGTTGAGAGAATCACTTTTTGAGTGTCTAATTGCTATAACGTTTGTTAGATATTTCTACTTGTTAGTGTTGGTTGAATAGTAGAGGACTGTTCGGTAGTAAAACAAATATGGGAATGATTGTAAAATCCACCCCACGACAGTGAATATGGACTGTCTTTCCTGTCCATGATTTCATGCTTTTCTATGGCACAATTGATTCCAAACATAATGTCAAGGGCATATTATCCGGTGACCTACAAAGAGAAGAGCATGGCCAAGGAGAGGCAAGAGCCTGAGCTCCGGTGCCTCTTCTTAAGCTCAAGTCAGTGGGAAAATGACTTAATAAGACTTAGAGGGGAAGGTAGAGATATACTATAAACAAGGGTATTGTTGTCTTTTTACTGTAATCATGCTAGTGTTTTTACCTAGCAGTGTCACATGCATATACATGCTTTTTCTTAAGTGTAATTAATTTTCGACTTGTAGAATTTACACTAGCTGAAACCAGCATGCACAATAACTATCTGCCTTTGTCCACTGTTTATTCCACTATTTGCATTTGTTGGATAATCTGGGTTGTGGTTGTGTCACAGGGTTCTCCGAAACCTTCAAGAGCTAGAGAACTTCACAAAGCACAGAGCGAGATAGGCCGGTACAAAGAGAGAAGATGGGTTGCAGAATCTGCAAAATCCCAAGCAGAATCTGAGCTTTCTAGTGCAAAGAAGACAGCGAAGGAACTTTCTTCAATGATTGAGAAATCCAGCTTCAATGCTAAGACACAGATGAGAGACATGGAAGCTATAAATAAGTCAGGGAAGTACCAAGAGCGGAGACTAATTATAAAGAAGAATGAGAATTATGACTATGCACATGTGATGAAAGAATTGGAATTTGTGAAACAGGAATTGTCCAAGCTTAAGCTTGATGTGGCTGCTATTTTGGAAGAGAAGAGGCGTGCCGAGAAGGAAATTGAAGCATCAACCTCCAAAATGTTGTCTTGTGCTGGAACTGCTGAAGTGCTTAGAAAAGAGATTGAGGAAGCTGAGGAAGAACAGGTTCTTGTCGAGTTGGCGAGGATTGAGGCTTTGAAAGAATTGAGAGATGTTGAAGCTAAGAGAGAAGAGGAAGCAGTTGAATTTTCATTTGAATTGGAAAGCACAAGGGAAAAGTTGAAAGAGGCCATTGAAGAGATAGAAACGTCAAAGGAGCTTGAGATGAAATTAGCTTTGACAATGTCTGATATTGATCTCTTGCAGAATGAGTTGAACTTAGTTAAGGAAATGGAGACAAGGGTCCAAAGAAACGAAAGCATGAAGCACGTGGAAGAAGGGCAGGAAGCAGAAGCCTCTCATACGTTACAGTCTGTGACAGAAGAATTGGAAGCAGCTAAAAAGGAATTAGCTCTTGTAAGAGAAGAAGGTTTTCAATTCATGGCCTCTATGGATGTGATAAGAAATGAGCTGAAGCATGTCACTGCCGAGACGAACCGCTTGAAGAAGGAGGAATCCAAAGTGGAATCAACAATTGGACATCTCAATTCAAAACTTTTGAGAGCAAAATCTAAGTTAGAAGCTGTATCTGCAGCTGAGGAGAAGGCCAAATCCATAGCCACTAATTTATCACATACCCTTAATAAGTTGAAGGCAGATACTGAAGCAGCAAAGAAAGACAAGGATACTATTGGTGAAGAGATTGCAACCATCAAGGCTGAGACTCAGAAAACTGAGTTCGAGATTGACATGAGCGAGGAAAGATTACAAGATACCCTGCAAGAGCTAGAAGCAGCGAAAACTTCTGAAGCATTGGCCTTAGAGAAGCTGAAAACTCTTACAGAGAACACCATGAAAGACCGAGCTTTATCCATGCAACACAGTTCTAAGATTACTATTTCAAAATTTGAATATGAGTATTTGACTAATCATGCAGCTGTGGCCAAAGAAATTGCTGACAAAAAAGTTGCAGCGGCTCAGGCATGGATTGAAGCCATTAAGGCCAGCGAGAAGGAAATACTGATAAAGACTAAAATAGCACAGAGAGAAATCCAGGAGACAAGAATGGAGCAAGCGGTGGAGGCTTATACCAAAGAGAAGCTGCTTCAAAATAGAGTTAATGGGGAAGAGTTGGAGCATTGGCCAAGAAAACGCGAGAGGAAGTCATTGGTGAAATTGCAGCGAACTGTGTCAAGAAAAAGCATGAAATCCAATGGCGTTCTCACTCCTTCAGCCGCAGGGCGAGTGAAGTTCCAGAAGTCAGCTTCACCGGCTGCTCGGAATGTCAGTCCTTTCCCTATTAAGAAGAAAAAGAAGGTGATCCTGAGTTTAGCCAAGATTTTTAAAGGCAAGTTAAACAAGAATGAAACTGCTTAAAAGTGAGGCAAACATGTCATTTTCTTTTAATAAAAGAAGCAAACATGTCATTCTCTCTTTCTGTGTCTCTGAGGTCCTTTTTTTCTTGCTTTTGATTTGGTGGTGAAGTTTCAGAAGTTTTAAGAGGGTTGATAAAAATTGTAAGAAAAACAGTGGTGGGTATATATATATATATATATATATATATAGAACCACCGATATCCACGAAATACAAGGTCTTCCAAAGATTTTTTTTTTTTTTTCTTAACTTTAACTCGAATTAATAAACTTTAAGTCAACCTAATTTCTTACCACGAGGACCGATTATTGTGATGAGTATATTATAATAACGCATGGGAGGAATTGTTGGTTTTATTGGTGTTGGCTTTGAAAAAAATGGCCATCGTGATTTGGAAGTGTTATGATTGAAATATCCTATAATTATTATTACAAAATATGATGATTTATTTATCAATTTTTTGATTAATTTGTTAGAGATTATAATAATTAAAAGACTACTTTGTAATATTTTTTTTAAGAAATTAATTCGTGAAATTTTAATTGTTTGAAAATCTTAATTCTGCTATATGAGTTGTCTTTAGTTCTTTGTCAAGTTAGTTATTTAGAAATTTAATATTTCATTCTTTATTCAATCAAAACCAAGAATAGAAAATAAAATAACAAATTTTATTTCATTTATGAGGTATATTGTACCATTATAGAATATTCAATGGATAGATAACATATATATAAATTGTAAAATTTGTTCAAGAAAATATAATAAATTAATTTTATATCTAATAAAATATATGGTACACGTTAAATGGGAGTTTTGTTCAAATCAATAGACATAAAAAGAGTATAAGACAGATTAAAAAAAAATATATATATATATATACAGTATAACACAAATATTAAGTATAACAAGCAATTAATAACTTAAGTGTTTCCATCACATATCTATGTGGTACTTTTATTTCTAGTTCAAGACATGGTTATATCTTTATCATTTAGATATTCATAATCCATAAAATTTGCCACGCACACTCGACCGTTTAAACAACTGAATTAAACATTTATATTATAAGAATTTATT
The DNA here is from genome assembly GCA_022379115.2 of Bauhinia variegata. Classification (NCBI taxonomy): domain Eukaryota; kingdom Viridiplantae; phylum Streptophyta; class Magnoliopsida; order Fabales; family Fabaceae; genus Bauhinia; species Bauhinia variegata. The sequence continues at coordinate 16,035,752 of CM039428.1, read as the reverse complement.
ACGTAGGAATTTCTATTATAATGGTCAACACTCTCATCACCATTCATTGGAAGGTCAGATATCAAAAAGAACATTGGCACAAAAATACATCAAAGGACAATTACAAGACAACAAAAATATATCAAAGCTGTATCAAAAACCAATACAAGAAACAGAAAAGAAAATTGTGTTATCACAGAACTTCTACCAAAACTGTATCTTCCAGCAAACAGCATCAATGCTACTGTGATGTTTCTGTCCTCAACTTGTGGTTATCAATATTCAACTACACAAAATCCTCCGATAACATGGTTGCTCTAGCTGTCATGGATTGGTATTGAGAAGGCAAAGAGGGTGGTGGAGGCTGAGATTTGTATATCTGGACACGAGCAAGGTAGTCGTCAGGATCATTCCCTTGCTTAGCAGAATCGCTGCAGGCGATAGCAAGCGATGGAGGATGCTGATATGCAGAAAGAAGATCTGCTTCGTGTTGCTGAGTTCCATTGTTGGTTACATGAACGTTAGACATTGCTGCATTGGATGTATGTGTATGGTAGTTCTGAGAGAGAATATCAGGAGGCAATGCAGACTTCACTGGCTCCTCGAAATTGTGAACTAGATGCCACGAAGCTTGGCTGGAAGCAGTTGCAGTGTCAGTAACGCCAAATTGCGAAGGCAAATTGTTCGGTGGCCTCTGCGGGATTGGTACGAGGTATATTGGGTATGGTTGATGAGGATGATGAACCAGAAGCTGCAATGGCTGCTGTGGCCGGTATGTCTGCGGGTAATAAGGTAACGACGACAGATCAGTTGGATTATGAGGTATAAAGTGTGCTCCACCAGCTTGTACAAACTGCACGGGTTGCCTCTGCATTTGGTTCAATTGTGAAAATGAAGCATACCCCGTGTTCATATTCGTGTTATTCACTATGATCCCCGAGGAAATGTTTGGAACCACAGTTTCCAATTCAACAGATTCAGCATTAAGTTTAGTCTCCAATGGAGAAGCATGGACAGCAGGATCTTGGTACACTATTTTCTGGTGGTGGGAAAGAATATTTGAAGCAGTGTTCTCACTGAAAAGAAAAGAAAACAACCAGTTACCATATAAGTCCATAAATGGTTGCGTTATGAATTCTTCAGCTGCTACACTAAAAATAACTGCGAAGCATTGTGATTTTCATTAATACAGCTAATGAAGTTTGCATTGAAGTGACAGTGCTACTAGTTTTCTGAGAGGGTTTTGAAGCATCCCTAGCAAAGCTGCTACATCAAATAGACTAAACTACAATTACTTAGACCAGAAGAAAAGCTAAAATCACTAATTTCTTCACTCCAGTCCAACACTATTTTCTTCAGGTTTTCAGCAACATAATATATATTACTAAAGCAGCAGGGTTCATAATACTGCTGGGAAAAAACACCTACTAAAGCAGAATAATTTGTCATTACAGTGATTTTCACTGGTATTACTATATTAATTTGGGTTGATTGATAAACAATTTGAAATTGAAGCTTGCCTAGCAAACCAGCTATATCACAGAGATGACTAAGACTACTAAAATCAAGAAAAGCCCACTTTGAATGTGTTGCTTCATCCCAGTTCATGAAGAAGAAGAAGCATAGCAATATTTGAGTGTACCTTGGAACTGTATCAGCAGGGGTCAATTTCACCTTAGCATCCTGCGAATTGACCTCGTTATCCTCACCCTGACACCTCAAAGGAGGCAAATTGCTCAGCGAAGCCGAAGAAGAAGTCGACCCAAAAGATGAACTCGTCTCCAGAACCATCGATTCAGGCCCAGAAGAGAGAAAGCTGTGAGCTTCAACACCGGAACCAGCCTCGCCGTCAAAACCCATCAAGCAATGGCGCCCCTTTTGCATAACCTTAACCCCCTTAAGCGCATCGGAGAACCAAGTCTCAGATTTCGGATGCCGAATGAGGCACAATCCCGAATCGGGCTTGGAGGGGAAGAGGAATACTCGAATGCGGGAAGCAACAGGGAAAGGGGAACACGAGAGGCGTTGGTGCTCCTCAATGAGGATTTGGAAATCGTCATCGGAAGTGACGGATATGAGAGAGCAAAGGTCCAAACGAGGAAGCTGGTACTTGATAATGAAGGAGAAGTTGATAGAGAGAGTAGAAGAGAGGTGGGCAACAAAAGAGGAAAGACTGGTTACAGTTCGGGGGTCAATTGCGACGATACGGGTTTCACCGCCGACGTAGCAGAGAGACTTTGAGCCAGGACGAGGTACTATGTGGCCGCCGTAGCTACACATGAGCCGGAGCTTGCCGCCGTTGCCGGCGGCGGAACGCGGTGATATTCGCGATGGTTCCATCGAATGTAAGAAAGCAAAAATTCGAGGCTTGCTTTACTAAGACGTTAGCTTATGTAGTTAAGGAATAAAAATTGGAAAGTGGGCGCGGAATGGGCAAAGCAGGTGGGCCATAGCAGAACGGCGAGCTCAGGAACGGTAGGGGATGATTAGTCTGACAGGGATTGAGCAAGTGTTACGTCAGCTTGCAGATTCAGGATAAGAATACGTGTATATAATATACAACTGCCACGTAGGTTTATGACGTCAGAATGCGAAAAAAGTGTGTTTATCCGTACACAATCATTATTCCATAATCCAACTTAATTCAAAATTAAATCTGACCCTATAATATCTGTGAGCTGCTAAAAAGCAATTTGTTCCATCATTATATATTTATGTTAATTATAAATTTGTATACCTTATCAATGATCCTCATCCCTCTATTTTCTTTTTCTTTTTCTGTTATTTTTATTATTTGATTTGATCTTATTTTCTCATACAAGTGGGTTTAAAAAAAGCACTTGCTAATTAAAATATTATTCTCGAAAAAATAAATAAATGATTAAAACACCCATTGATACTATAAAATTATTTTTGTATGAAATATAGTTATTGGTGTAGATTTAAATGGTCACACAAACACTCAAACCCAGGCCCAACAGCAGGCCTTAACCTCAAAAGTAATATTTGGGCCAGGCCCATAAAAATACGAATGGACTTGGCCCAAAATAACACAGACAGGCTTTACTCGATCAATCCTAACGCATGAACAACCTAAAAAAGCCATATAAATAACGTCAACATTAGACCAGAACGACATCTTGTACACACTACCAAACAGTTATCATGCACAATATATATGATCAAGTTTTTAGCAAATAATTATCATATCTAAATAAAATAACTATAAAGTATAAGGATTAACTACTTTTTTAAAAAGGATTTGCTTTAATACATTATTTACTTAATGATTAATCAATTATGATAAGTTCAATTATAAAAAAACTAATTATTTACTTAGTACATTATTTTTAAGTATGATTTTGTTTAATGCATTGTTGCTTTAATACATTGATATGTTTTCTTTCTTTTTTCGACAAGTATGTTTCGATATGTTTAGTTAATAATTAATCAATTATGATAGATCAATTATAAAAACACTAATTATATTTTGATAAGTTTTCGAATTTTTTTTATAATAGTAGTAATTATTATTATTATTATTATTATTCATTTTGTGAATTATATTCAAAATTAATTTCAAATATTAAACTTCTAAATAGTTACCTTTATAATCTAATAAAATATCAAAGGGTTACATAAAAATGTCAATATCAAAAGGTAATGAAGACTGTACCAAAAAACATATATGTATTTTTTTTAAAAAAATTAATACATATTTAAATAATTTGTATGCTATTTTCTTTTTAAATTAGTTTTCTATTTCATTTGTTTTCAGTGATTACCTGTAATATATAATTTATTAAATCAATATTATGAAGCCAATGAAATTATAAAATTATCACTCATAATTTCTTAGATAATCAAAATAATTTTTATTTTGAGTTTTAGTACATTTTGAAAAAAATTAAATTAAACTTTTTATGAGTAAATTAAACATATTATTATTCTTATTTTTATTTTTATCGAAAATAGAAAGAGAAATCAACTAAAGTGAACGAGCCCCAAAAGTTTTCAAATAATCTTTCAGTTAAGAAAAAAAAAAAATTGTTCAAATAATCTTGTCCAAAAACACAATAATTTTTCAAAATCATTTGGAAAATATTCGAATGAAAAACAGAAATGGGAAATCATCTGTGTCTTCTTTAGTTCTTTCCTCTAGTTCAACTCTGAAGCGGCGGCATTTACTAATTTAAAACTGTGAATTGCTTCCTTCAATAGCAGATAGATTCAAACTGGTATCTTGCGAGCGCACCGCGTGGGCCCATCGGAATCCCATTCCTTCCACTTCGTTGTCAACTCTATCGCGAAGAATAGTGGCCTCAGGTACTAGTGGGGCTTTTGCGTTTTGGATGTCTAAGTTTCGACCTTTTTCTTATTAGCACCACAAATTTACTGCACATATCCCATTGTTATTCTCCTGTGGGTGTCGAATTTTTGCAGAAAAAAATTTTCACTTTGTAGTTCTTTTCTGGGTAGTATTTACTACCCTATGAGCTTACCATTGCTTTGATTTCTTCTATGGTTTCCGTTGGTTCATACCAATGGCTTGGTGGGATTTAAGATCGCTCTCTTTTTTTCAAAGGATTAGGAATCATTTTCAGGTTAGTGGGATGTGTTTGCTTCTGCTTTTGAACTTTGCTGTGGATAATTGTGCTTAGTTTTGCTGGTCTGCAATTGGGTATGCGTTTCTTATGGTAGACAATGCTGGGGGTGTAGTAGCAAGGCGATTGCTTTAAGATTAGTGACTGTGATGCTATTGTCATTTTCGTTGTAAACCCAATATATATCCAAACTGAAGTATGTTGAAACTCAAGAGAATCCTCAAATTTCACCTTCAGGAAGTACTAATAAGATTAGTATGAAGAACCACATATTGAATGATGATTAAGATTGCAGGTTAATATTTTGCAGTGATTTTGTTGCTTCTCCTGAATCCTAAATTTAATTGGTCTTTGAATGTGTTTACAGTTTGTGTACTTGTGACGGATGTATGATTTGCATATGTACTTAGAGGTGGTGGAAATCATACCAATTTATTCTGTTGTAAACAGAATACCAGGGTTTTGATTTCCTTCTGGGCTTACACAGGTCTAGCAAGGCATCTAATGGATATTTATGCTGCTTTGCCATATTTTTCTCTGTGTGTATAATTTGTCTGGTACCACAGAAAGGCTAAGACTTTTTAAGAAAAAAGAAGCACATTAGGGCTTCTCATGACATTTGACCTCGAAATTACTTTCTTCGGGGTTACCTAGGATGTATCAACAAGGGGGCTGGGGATCTCCGCAGGGACTGGTGGTCGCTTTTCATCCATTAATTTTCCATTGATAGACAGGAAGAATGAACAGGTATAAGATATAGCTAAAATATATATAATTATATATTGATTGAACATAGGACATGTTTTAGGGTTGGCAATTACAATGATGATTCTGTAGTCTGAAAATAAACTTGGCTCTAGAAGTCTAAAAGGAATAATCATCATGGCCAAATTTGTAAACAGGGTAACGATCATTTGAGAATATGTTTGATCTTTCTTAGCAGTCAGTTTGAATTTCCTGATTAACAACTACCAGAAACACCCAATTTAGTTTGCATTATTCTGTGATCTCAGTTCACCGCCTTCAATCTTCTTTGTGAAAAATAGCATTTTGTTAATGCAACATTTTATTGTTATTTCAAGTTCATGTAGCAATACCACTGATGCAGTCCTAAGCAGTTGCTGTTTCTTACTGCTAGAAATAAAAATGATCTTTACGATATTGATTTGTATATAGTGATTAGGGAAAAGAAGAAAACTTACAGGTATTTTGTTTAACCTTTTCATGAAACTAACCATCGGATGTAGGAAAAAAAAAAAGAACTAGCAGATAAAAGTCATTTAATCTTGTTTCTGCTTGCAGATTATGTTGTAGCTTTATATGTAGTTTTACATACTCTATTAATTCTTCTTACACGAGTCCTGTGATGCGGTAATTTTTTTGTCCATGATGGCTATATAATTGGGGTTTACCAGCTTCTTCTTTATATTGCTTTCTAAAATAATGTATTAAGATACTGAAATTACTACTCCATTGTGTTAGTTGCTGTTTTGCCACATTGTCTAAGCTTTCTGCTATTGAGCTTTTATTTAAGTAATCTTTCAGCTGCTTATTCAATTTTATTGGGGAAAGCATTCCTCATTTGGCTCTTGTCTTTTCTTGTTGAACCCGCTCACTCCTATTCTGGATTCTCCTGTTTTCTGGAAAGATGCTAATTCATATCATGTTCATAGAATATATCTACTAGTCAATTTATCTATCCTTGTATATGAAGATGTACAGCAACGTAAAATGTCCCTACAGAATTTCCCTTTTAGTATTGGCGATATCTTATTTCAATTTATCTCTGTCGTTGTCTATGAGAAGGATTGAATATTTCCATTTCTAATTACTCCAATACTTCTTGTGTTTTGTGCTCTTGCAGTTCAGGATGAGAGAAGTCCAGCTTGGTTCCCACACTGTGAAATCTCATGGATATTCAGTTGCAAGAACGCACATGCATGATTGGCTTATACTTATGCTCCTTGTGTTGATAGAGATTATCCTATACATAATCCATCCTTTCTCTCGCTTTGTTGGGAAGGATATGATGACTGATCTCAGATATCCCCTCAAGAGTAATACAGTTCCTGTTTGGGCTGTTCCTGTAAGTTTCCTGCACTAGATATCACTTGTGAAAATATATTGCTCTGCAGTAACTATACTAACAAGGATTTGGCTTTTACATTTATGTTTTGGCTAGATGTATGCAGTTTTATTGCCTATAGTTGTCTTTCTTGTTGTCTATTTCCGAAGAAGAGATGTCTACGATCTTCATCATGCTGTACTAGGTAATAATTTGTGAATGTTCCTTATTAATAAATAATCTTTTGGTGCAATTAACTAAAATGATATAGTTAGAATGAGTGACAAAAAGTTGATTGCTGGCGCAGGTCTCTTGTTCTCTATTTTAGTAACGGCAGTAATTACTGATGCAATAAAAAATGCAGTAGGTCGACCACGACCAGACTTCTTCTGGCGTTGTTTTCCAGATGGAAAGGATGTATGTTTTCCGTTAATCTTAGTCTTCAACTCTTGTTCCCGTGATAATTTTCTCCTTCATTGCAGACCAATTTGCATTATCATCTGTGCTTATTATTGACAACTGCAATATTTAACGATGAACTGCTTCTTGTTAGGTCTATGATCAACTGGGAAATGTCATATGCCACGGTGAGAAGAAGGTTATAAAGGAAGGACACAAGAGTTTCCCAAGTGGCCACACTTCATGTATGTACCATTTATTCAATCTGCCCGTTTTGTACAGATGTTGACAAAGGGATAACATCTGTTATCACACTTCCTGTTCATGAATATCATTTTTCCTCATATGATGTTTTCGTCAAATAATTTCAACATATGTGCAGGGTCCTTTGCGGGTCTGGGATTCTTATCATTGTACTTGTCAGGAAAAATAAAAGCATTTGACAGTGCTGGCCATGTTGCAAAACTTTGCCTTGTTTTTCTCCCTCTTCTTTTTGCATCCCTTGTTGGGATATCTCGAGTCGACGACTACTGGCACCACTGGGAGGACGTTTTTGCCGGAGGTCTTATAGGTTTGTCCTTAATATGTCATGTCATCTGGTTAATTGATCGCTTAGAATTGTGGTTTCTGCTTCATTTGACTCACTATTCAAAGTTCTCCTTCCAGGGCTCGTAGTGGCGGCATTTTGCTATTTACAGTTTTTTCCTCCTCCTTATCATCCTCAAGGTATGCTTCTACACAGATTTTATTAGCTGCTCTGCTGAGAATTGGTATATTTTTGCATGCCCATCTATGCCATGACCAGGTTCTGTGTGCTGTTCACATTCATGCATCTTTCTTGAAGTGGTTTGGTGTGGTAGTAAAAGGCTCAGATAATGTCTAGGAAATCGAGACAAAATTCTTTGTCCTACATCTTGTCCCAAACCATAATAAGTGGTCAAAAAATTTAGTTAATGCGATTTGCAATATTATTTTATTATATTTTAACCAATCACTGACACATAAAACAGGGTTTAAGACATAGTGTGAAATAGAAGATTTTGTCTAATGAGTTTAAAGGTTTTTCTGCTATCAATGTAACTGAAATGACAAAATCAACCCTAATCTGGGAAACGTGCATCGAGTGTTTAGTGTTTGATTTTTCAATGCCACATATACTTCTATGCAGGATGGGGACCTTATGCGTACTTCAGGTCACTGGAAGACTCGCCTGATAGTACGCAAGCAAATAATGGTCAAGATAGTTCCAATGTTCAGTCAGCAGAGGGTCAGGTTGAGAACCAGGAGGGGCAAAACTGTCATGGGTGCATTGGGTTATCTTTGGCTCGCAATCGCAGTTCGGCATCTGATGACATTGAATCTGGTAGAAAATAAGTTAGTACGTATCAGTTGATCTAGGTCTTTGTAAATTGATTTTCAGCTCACATTCTAGACTTTGATCCACTTTAGAATGCTATCTGGAGATTCTTTTTTTGGGGCAGCCCTAAGTTGAGGTAGTAAATTTTGTTGGTTACCTGCAAAGGCTAATGGCAAGCTCAATAAAATAATTAAGTAATGGAGGGTTGTATTTGAAAATGTTTTAATTTTGAGGTCTTATTTGAAATGTTTTGAGAGATATATCTATTTTTTAAAAAATTTGAGAAATAAAAGCAATATTTTACTTTATACCCTTGAAATTGCTCTCTCGGATAATCAGGGCTATAAAATTTCAAAGTGGTAGACTAATACTACCTGCCCCAACAATGTCAAACCCTAGTCTGCTGGTAAGTAAAGAAGGCATCACCAACCAGAGTCTAATTTAGGGATGCTAATTTCTCAATTGGGCGGAGACTTGATAAGGATAAGGAAGATTTATTTTTAAGAAAAATTTGAGAATAAGAACAAAAATTATATATAAAAATTTTGTTAAAATTTTTAAATTAATAAAGTTATTAAAAGTATCTTCAATTTTAAAATACAATATATATAAGTTGGAGTATTTTTATATTTTTATAAATTAGTTTGTATTAAATTTATTTAATTAAATATTAATTTTATATAAAAAATTTTAATTAAAAATTTCTTTACCTAACTCAGGCGCACCCCATTCTCATTCCTAATTCTAATTCCATCAAAAGTCCTCCATTAATTAATATTTATTCTTTACGTTTGTCATTTTATCTTATCTTAGAGTCTTTCGCTTCCTCGTGCGTCATTTCTTGTCGGGAGGAATCTCTTACTCTCCCTTATTCACACTTTATAGGTAGAAAAATCAACTAGTTTATTTACATGGAAAATACAAATTATTTTATAGGATTTAACTTTCTTCTAAAAAATTTTGCTGTTGAATCCATCAACTTTAGAAATTTACTCATTCTCACCTTCTGTTACTTCAACTGTTGATTATTCACACAAGGAAAACAAAAAAGTCTTTAGAATTTCTTTTCTATACATCTTTTGAATTTTTCTTTTTTTCAAATATGGTACAACAAACGGTTAATTTCTTTAAATAAATACAGCCCAAAGTATTGACTTAGGAATGACCTTTGGCTTATACTCCCTCCGTTTCCAAATTTTAATTCTTGTAGAGAATTATTTTTATTCTAAAATTTTCCTATTTTAGATTTTCAATATATGTTAAATTTTTTTTTTTACATATATCCTTATTTAACTCATATATCTACTATTTAATTATACCTTAAATTAATTAAAGATAATTAATTGACTATTTAATAGGTTGCCTTGTCTCTCTCTTACATTCTCAATATTCATTAAAGAAATAAAAAGGCATGTACAACTCCACTCAACTATGAATAAAGCTTGGAGAGTTAAATAAATATAGAAAATTGTCATATATTAAATGAATTAGTAAGAAGAATTAATGAGTGGATTAAATGAGATAGATAAATTAAATAAGAATATTACCATCATTGTAATCTACTAATTAATAAAATTTTAATTTATGTACAAAAATTTTAAACAATTAAAATTTGAGAATGGAAAGAGTAATACATAAAAATTCAACCTATGTTTTTTTATTAAACCAACAAGGGTGGACCAAGTCTATAATTTTCCTAATTAGTATTACATAGTTATTATGTATTTAATCCTTAAAAAATATATTTAAAGATCTTAACTTTTTAAACTCGACTTCTTTTTTATTACTTGTCCTAGCTTAACTCTTAGAACCAACACCTTATTGGTACGAATATTTGGAATGTCAAAAAATATGATTAAACATATACCCTGAGCAGGAGGTGATTTCTGGATTGCATTGTTGGTGTGAAAAAAATTTCAACAGAAGTGTAATTCAAAATCAACAAAATATATCTATGCATATGTTGAAAAAATTGTATTCTTTGGGTCCAAAACTTACACTTTCAATTAATGATATTGATGGCCTTTTCATTTGACCAACCAAAAGTTAGAATTCAATTAGGATTACTTTTCCTATGGCTTATTTATTGAGTTTTAACTAAGTCTAACTTAAGAAAAGTCATAGACAGTGATTGATGGAGGCCATCTCTACTCAATGTTAATTCAGTTTTAGTGTACAATATTCTTCTACAGAATATTTTGATGTGGTGGATGCTGGCTATTCATATCCTATATGGTAGATGCCAACAACTTTCACCATCTATAACATGTATTGTTTTTTTTGCCCCCTTAAAATATAATGTTTGAAATGTATTGCAAAATTAACTTCTTTCTACGTGATCAACTATCTTTTTTCACCTTTCTATTATTTCTTATTGTTTTGATGCTTAATACATATAAAGATATGTCAATGTGATAACTTTGTTTAATGTATATTTATAAATATTTTGCAAGTACTTTTTGAATCTTGAGACCAATATTAATTCTGATAAGTTTTTAAAACTTAACTCATATAATTTTTTTTTTTTAAAAAAACTTATAAGTATATAACCTAAAAATAAAATATTACATTTTAAATGTTTAAAACTAAAATTTTCAATAAATTTTCTCTTCTTGTTTTTTCACCACATTTCAATCCTCTGAGATCTCATATTGCAATTCATGACAGCTTGCCCCTCCTATCTACACACCAATTTTCTTTAGTTGTTTTTTTTTTTTTTCATCTTTAGTGAAAAGGAAAATGAGAATTAAAAACATAATTGGTTCAGTAATAGAAACTGAAAAAACATTTCTCAAAATGATAGCGGTAATTTTTATAATTTTATTAGCTTTTTTTAAGAGAAATGATTAGGATTTCAATAAAATTTATTAAAGGTAATTGTTGCATATTGATGAATATCAAAACAAGTGGAGATAAAAATAAAAAAGAAAACATATAAATTTAATAGAAAAATTTTCAAAAAAAAAAATGAAAATAATTTATAAACAAAACATGCCCATAAAATTCCATTTAACTACACATTTGAATGAAAACTTTTTCTTTGTTCAACTAGAATTAATTTCGTGGAAAAATTGTTTCGACTAGTTCTAAATTTTCAATAACGACCTATATATTTTAATATGTGAAAGTTACAATAACTATTTCATAGCAGTTTATGACTCATATATGCTGCATATATTACAATATTTGTCACCAACCTTCAAAGCATGGATAAATAAAATAAGGCGGCTTGTAATTAAAGCAAATCAATACAAAAGAAATATGGCTCATCGGCATTATGATTTTGAATGCAACTTTTATTTGACATGAAGTCATGTGACTATTATTGACCAATTTAATAAGATATAAACTTAGTACACCTTACTATCCTTCCTAGTAATTTAAGTTCCATGATGTCAAACTTCTAGATGAATGTGACTATTATTTGGTCATTTATCATTTTTTTTAAAGTTTTCTCTTTTCCTTTCCCTAACCTTGAAGCTTCTATACACTTGCTAACAAATTATTTTGTGTTTCACACATAAGTTCAAGGCTATCTAATTCAGATTCAAGAATATAAATATCAAGAAGATTACTAACAGGTGTTGTCTGGTGGAAATAAAGCTTAGTTGTAAGCTATTTTAGGTTAGACTTCAAAACTTTGAAGTCAATTTACTTCTCTAGTTAAACCACACGTATTTGTTTATACAAATTTAAATCAAATGAAATAGGGTTGAAGTCATAAGCGGGTCCACTACTTTCCATATCAAAAAATAATTTTGGTTGAAATTTCAAGTAAAGTTTATGGGTATAGATTAATCTCCATATGTTAAATGAGGGCAATAAAGAGTTTTGAATTCTCTATGTTTAAGATGGGACAACTTAATCCTTTGCTGGATTAAAACTTTTAGTGTAAAGAAAGGAATTTTCAATAGATAATGTTGAAAGCAACACACGGGTGGTGAATATGTGGACACCAATATTTGTGGTCAAACCAACCGGCTTTGTTGACATTTTATTCAAAAGCAAATCCCATTATTTCTGACCTCTTGCGATTTTCAAGTTTCACGTCCTTTTCCTTTTCCCATTAGACTGTATCAGTATCAGGTGTATTATATTGTACCGTACAATTAACTATCAATTATTGGATCTGTTTACAATTACATAATCAATATTATTGTATGGAAATCTAACGGTTGACAAATTAATTGCACAACGAGTAATTGCACCTGATCAATTTCTCCTTTGACGATAAGCTTACAAAGCTTTAGCTTCACAATTTCAGACTCTCTTATAAAGCAAACCAATCCTCTTTCTCTTTCTCTCAAGGTCTCTTATATCAACTCGAAACCTTTCTAGCTTTCTCTCTCTCAACTCTCAAGCAAATGGAAACGGAGACGCTGATTCCTAAGCCCACCTACGGAGGCATAAAGAGGTACTTGCGGCAGCGGCAGTACCAGCGGCTCGACGGCAGCGGCACCGATAGAAAGAAGACTAAGATCATACGGTTGAGAGGGAGTCCACGTAGGTATTGGAGGATCAAGCCGATTGCAAAGCTGCGTTGGGTGGTTAAGTCACCACTGAAGGTGTGGGCAAAGCTAAGGAATGCTTATGTTGACTTTATGTTGAGGTTAGCTGGAAACGAAGATCCCTTCTTTGGAGGAAAAAGGATTCCAAAGGCTCGTCAAATGTCTAAGGTTTATTCTGGTGATGCATTTGAAGCTAGGCTCATATATGAGATTTCCAAGGTCTTGGTTGCTTCTCGTGAATTGAATTCCATGCAAACCTAATTCTTTCTTTCTTTTAGTTTCTGGCTTTTTCTTTTTTTTTTTTCTTTTTGTTGCTCTCTTGAACATGTTGAGGGATGATCAATATAAGTCAGTTATTTAATTGTATCTATTGTGAAAAACAAGTTACTATTCTCCTTCTTCTGCCAGCATATTCAAAATTATTACTTCAGACTAATAAAGTATTGAATCAGTAAAAGCAAAATAACCAAGTTTAAAACTTAGAAAAAACCTCTATTAAGAAGATTTTCCTCGTTATTGTTGGTGTCCCAAACATGTTGTTTCATGCTTGAAAGGTATGAAAATACTTTAGATGTGTAAATAAACAAATAATTTTTTTACATCTTTTTAAATGTGGAGTATTCACTTTTTGGCCATCGATGCAGAATGCGTAATTAGGCTCAGATTCAGCCCCATTTTCTAGCGAATTATTGATGGGTAATTTTTTGCAAGTCTCCCTTTTTAAGTTGTTTTTTGGTTGAAATGAAGAAGAGCGATCAGATCTGTTTTCTTGCTTGCTGGATATTTAATATTAGAGATGCAAAAGCTCATAAGAGATGAGCATCTCCAGCATGTGAAACTGGTACATATTGGGACGAGAAGATTCCCTCACAGCTCATCACATAGGTATTCTGGCTCTTGCTTTGGATCTAATCATCTTCTCCAATTTATTTTTTTTTATTGGATAAAACTTTTGTTAAATCATTAACTTAAAACACTTAAAAATAACATCACATAGAATTAATTTACACTATTCATTTGTTACTTAACCGACACAATAAATAAATAATAATGAGTGTGCAATTATAACCTTGAGAAAAGGTTAAGGAAAAGTCTCTAATGGGAGGGTCTCATATGGGGATCCTCTAGCACGTGGCGTACTTAATTTAGAACATCTTCACTCAAGTTTGAGTCTTAATCCAATTCATGTATTGTAGTTACCACACATTTCTCTTTTTTAATTTAGGGTGGGAATCCCATGTTTCCTACAAGATTATTTAACATTTACACATAGATTCCTAACAAAATCCTCTTCACATGTGAGCATTCACAACTCTCCTTGCCTTGATGGAGCCTTGTCACGTGCTTCATGTTGGAGAAGCTTATCCCTATTCTCCTTATTTCTTTAATCAACTTTCCTAATTTATAGGTTTTCACTTGGGTAATTATACAAAATTATTACAGAGGATAATTCTATTTACACTGAGGTAATTCCAGAAGGAATAATTTTAGTCAATTAACAACGCATTAAGATGTTAGTGATGATGCAACATCTGGTTGTCTACTTTATATAGTTTCTTTGATGAAAGATCTCCCAACAGCACCAGTGGTCTAGTGGTAGAATAGTACCCTGCCACGGTACAGACCCGGGTTCGATTCCCGGCTGGTGCATCTTATTCGGAAAGAGCTATGATGAGAGTTGAGCACTACCCCGATGGTAGGGATCCATCGACCGTCCGATTTGGAGATGAAAAGTGTGCTTCTGAGCTCTTTATTTTTGTGTGATAAAGTCACACATGGTCACTTTGGGTAACCTTGCTTAATCAATTGCTCACTAGTCATTATCTACTTCTTATATTTTTAGGGTATGTAAGCTGACTGCACTATGATAATAGATAAGAACTATTATTAATTTACCTTTGATCGACGGATGAGAGATTTAAGCATAGCATAGTTTTCAATTGTGATTTTTGTTTGCAATAATATATTTAAAGTGCATTCGCTTCTCAGCGTCAATTTTATCGTTATGGTAATTATGTCTTTCCCACAATTATACCTAATAATATGGAAATAAGCAATAAGAAACTAATATATATATATATCACTAATCACAAAATTTCGTATATTAGTCATCCTTTTAAAATTATAAAATATTATTTTCTACTTTACACTCTTAAGGAATATAATTAGATATTTTAAAAAGAATATATTTTTTTCATAGTATTTTTATTTAATATTTTATCTCTTAAGTCAAATACATGAAAAATTATCAAAATAAATTTAAATAAGAGTATTTTTAAAAATAAATGTCATTAACTACTCTTTAAAATTTTAAAAATACTTTACTCTATCTATTTAAAATTATAAGATATTATTTAAAAAGTCTCATGTTTAAAAATAAAAAGCATTTTCTTGATATTAGAAAATAATTAATGATATTTTTTTAAAAAAATATTCTTATTTAAAGTTTTATTTTGATAATTTCTTGAACGTTTAATTCAAAAAGACAAAATATTAAATAATTCATAAAAAAATTTATTTTTTAAACTATTTAACTGTATTTTTTAAATATATAAAATAGGTAATAATGTGTTATAATTTTAAATAAATATAAATTTTTTTAAATAATGTCGAATAATCTTTAAAATTGTTCTCTTAACAATATTAGATTTTCCCATGTCACACTATTAAGTTTTCTTGCAAAAGGTAATGGTTCAAACTTCCAAATTGTTGTTTGACAGAATTTAATCCGGTAGAAACTTTAACCGAACAACTAAATCGTCATAGTGTTGACTTGTCGATAAAGTGGATCGTATTTGTTATTCTATTTTCGATAATTTAATGATGTTTATAATATTATTTTATAATTTTTTATTAATAAAAATGTAATAAGACTATAAAATGGGATAGAAAGTGAAACAAAATATTATTTAGATTAGTGGTATTGTACCAATAAACAGAAGGGGCACAATGAGCATTGAGTTTAAGAATGGTGACCATATTTAATTTCCAATAGTACTTCAAACATGATTACCTCTATGGTGCCTTGGAATTAAACTTTGGTGCTGTAAATTTTTTTTATTAATGATATGGACCAAATCCATCATATGGGTTTCACGTGACATGAAGGCTAAGCTCAAAAGGCCAAAGGCCCAACGGCACATTTATATTCCCATTAGACTGGTAAAAAGATTTTTAAAATCAAAATATTATAAAAGAAGACTCCATTAATGAAAAAATACATGATCATCTAAAAACTCTAATTCTTTACTTGCTTTGATTTTTCCTATTTTACCCGGATTCTTTGTGCTAACTTGAGCGTCAGAATACTACTCAACCAATCCTTTTTTTCTCGTTTTTGCAGGCCTAAAGTGACTTAGAGTAGACTCATCCGACCCCAATCAAGACCCAGACATATTAACCGTGTTGACCGACCGACAATTAATACATTCTTAAATTCATATCCTTTTCTTCCCGTCAGGCCTAAAGTGACCTAGAGTAGACTCATTCGACCCCAATTAAGACCTAGACACATTAACCGTGTTGACTTACCGACAATTAATATATTCTTAAATTCATATTTATTTTCTCAGCATTCATTTATTAGAGTAGTATCTGATATTCAACACCCTCATTCAATTGGCAATAAAATCTAGAACTGCATTTGGAGAAGGATTAAATGGACCAGCTTTCCAAAGTAGTATTTAGATCCAAAGTAAGTGACTGAGCAATCTATCAGCTTGAGGTGGAGAAGGATCTTATATCTCAGATACGCAATGGATTCTAACAAGATCTCTCAGGCAAAGGAAGAGGTAATCAGATTACTGCAATCTCCAATTACATTTTTTGTTCCCCATTTTTTTTTTTTCACCCACGAATCCATATATCTGAATGCAGATTTTTTTTTTTAAATAAATTATTTTCCCCATTTCCCTCATTGACCATACATTTTTTGAAAAACTTCAACACCTGTTTGACCCCAAATCTCTCAACCGCTTTATGGATTTTGCTTCTTGCTTCTTGGTTCCTTTTTCCCTTTTCCCTTTCTATTGAACCAAAAAGTTGATTTCTTTGGCTTTGAGTGTTTTCTGGTATTTGCAGGAGCAGGCTGTGCAACAATTCTGGCAACAGCAAATGCTTGATATTGATAACAATGAAGGTTCAATCTTTCACAAAAAAAAATCAGATGATTTAGATACCCATTTGATTTGATGTTTGAGTTTAGGTTTATTTAAATCAATCATATATATTAATTCTAATCAACTACTCAATTCCATGGTGGCTTTCCTTTCTATTATTTGTTTTGACAGTGCCTAATAACCATCCCCAGTTGCCTTTGGCCGAAATAAAGAAGATGATCAGAGCTGATAGGGAATTCAAGGTTTGCAACTCTATTTTTTGTTTATTACAACATTAATATATATATATATATATATATATATATATATATATATATATATATATATATATATATATATATATATATATATATATATATTTTAATGCTGTGTGATTAATTTGTATAGCTTTGATTTCTTGCTCATATGGTCTATAAAATGAAGATTTCATTTCATGCTCAATTTTATGGAATATATATTCTTATATATGTTCAGTAGAAAAAGAAAAGAATAAGGGTATTCATATCCCATGCTCTGTTGATTTAGCACTGTATCATTTTTTCGTTCTCAACTTATTATTGTTTTTTAAATCAAATATGATCCGATTTTATATTAGTTGTGTGTACTAAATAAAGGAATGGCTTGAAAAGTGATTCCATTCCATGAGCTTGTAAGATTATAGAATAATCATTACATTTCACTCCTATTCCTATTCTCTTTCTAATTTTATGATTTTCATTTTATGCATCAAAGAAACATTAATTAAAATTTATCTTGACTTTTCCTAATCAAATTAAAAAGTATTATGGTTAGGCTTGCTTGACCGAAAGAATTCGTTAGCCGTTTGATAAAAAATTATTTACTTATTAAATTATCACGGGTCACTTCTATAAATATTCCTTACATTAACTCTTCTTATTAAACCAATTATTGCTAACTTAAGCGTTACAAGTAACCCTAACCGTTCAACATCGACCATTGACCTAACATTATTATTTCAATTAAGTTCTATTTAATAACATTATTTAATATAGAGCAATGCTGTTTATATAGAGATTTTCGGTCTAAAAAACTATATACTATTGTCAAAATTGAAAGTCAAACACCAAATTATTTCAATATGTTTTTGTTGCTGTATCACATATATTTACCTAAATGTGTTTGATCAAATGAATGTATGCAGATAAGTGCTGAACTACCAATAGTGTTAGGAAAAGCTTGTGAGATTTTTATAAAGGAGCTGGCACTTAGGACTTGGATGTGCACTGAAGAGAGCAAGAGAAGAACAATGCACATTTGTGACATGGCAAGAGCCGTTGAGCGCAGTGATTTCCTTGATTTCCTACGTGGAGTTATCCCCACCGACGATCACCATATCAGTGTTCATGGTCAAGAAGACAAGGTGATCTCTCCTTTAATTTCACTCTTTTCCTTAATTAACTTCCCTTTCTGCCAAATATATTTGGTTTCAATTATGAATATTCAATTTCAAGTTGCTTAATGGAAATATGAATTTTTGTGAATAAATGAAAATGTTAACATTAAATTGCTAGGATAAAATAATGCATATCTAGATTTCCTAAAATAAATATTATGAAAAAAGTACGTTCAACTAGATATTTATTTGATTTAGATCTTTTAAAGGGAATATTATTTTATTTTTGACAAGAAAAATATTTTGTGGAGGATCCAAATCGTTTTTGTTTAGTTTTTAGTATGCTATAATCTTCATTTTCTTTCTTATTGAACATGCTTATGGGGAATCATAACTAAATTTGAGATGTAAAGAATTTTTCCTATCCAAAAATTTGAGATTAACTAATGTGGTTTGATCTTATTTTTGGTCACTGACATTTTCAACGTAAGTTATTGAAATTTACTGTATATTGTCAGGAAGATATTGCTGAAAAATCTGCAGAAGGAGCTCAATCGTATCCTGCTGGTTTTAAGGATCCCACCATGGAAAACATGGGCAGTGGAAGTGGCAATTCGAGTGTGGAGTAAACTAATATTTTACCAGGCTCTAGAACTTGATCTTTTTCATTTCTCTGTCTCCTTTCGAGATAATTACTCTTTGTTAATGGCGAAACTAGAAATAATTTAGTCTAGAGCCAAATTATAAAATGATGAATCTTAAATATTTCTCTTATTGATAATTTCCTTATGTTAATTTAGATGTGTTTGCTAAGCTACACCCCCAAAGAGAGCCCTCCTCGATTTCGAGGAGAGGGCATTTAGTGGGAAATTAGCAGAATTTAGTATCATTGCAAAGTTTCGAAAAATTAAATCATAGGATACATTTCATAATAAAAAAATTAATTTTTTTGTCAAAACTAGAATGTGATATATTTTCCTATATTATGTAATACCAATATAATCCTAAATCCAAAGTTAAATTTGAAGTATTACGTAGAGGCAATTTTGAGCTGATTTTGGTAGCTAATCATGAGTAAATTTTGGAAAATAAGTAGGGAAAGTGCTTTCGATTTCAACTCATAAGTGTTGCTGATGATTACAATTCTCAGCACATAATTAAGTCCACCACTTTGATAATTTGACTGCAATAAGAAAACCATAGGAATAAAAACAAATTCTCACTTCTTACCAAATAAAATCTGACTTGTCTAATCTGGGAAAACTGTTCTGTGACACAAATCCTGCTTTTTGAATTGAAGACATACAAGAATGCGAATGGTTTATTTGAGAAGAACCTTCGAGTGATGAACACAAACAAAAGCTGAGCATAAGTTCAATCAAAAATATTGACTGGTGTAATTAGGGGTTTCTTAGAGAAGAAAGCTTCTAAATTCCCTGCCACAAGTTTAACATTATCCATAAGAGATTCTGAAGTAAAGGCTGCAGAATGTGGTGATAGCACCACATTATCCAATGCAAAGAGCTCTTTAGGAACATGAGGTTCATTCTTAAACACATCCAAACCAGCACCTCCAACTTTCCCTTCAATCAAGCACTTCACCAATTCTTTTTCATCTATATGAGACCCTCTCCCAACGTTGACAATAATCCCTCTTTCTCCAAGTGCCAACATAACTTCTCTGTTGATTATGTGATGGGTTTGCTTATTCAGTGCACAGCAAACAACAAGTGCATCGCTTGTAGCTGCAAGGTCCAGAACACTGGAGTAAAAGGGGTATGGAACCAGAGGCTTTTTATTCCTAGAGTGGTATAATATGATGCAACCAAAGGCCTCAAGCCTCTTTGCAACTTCCTACCTATGCTTCCCAATCCAACAAGCCCAACTCGCTTGGCTCCTAGCTGAAAGTTGAGACATCTTTAGCTTCATATTTATCATCAGTATGCAACTAAGACAATTGGAATTGATGATTCACACCTTAGATCCGAGAGGAAAGTACCAGGAACCAGCTGGCCTAAGTGTTGTTCTCATGTATCGATCAGCAGCAGAAAGTTTCCTTGTAACATCAATCAACAAACCAACTGCAACATCGGCTACATCCTCAGAGAACACGGTTCCAGCATTGGCAACCTGCACCCCTCTGCGGCGGCACTCCAGCAAATCTATGTGGTCGATTCCGGTGCTGTTGGTGACAATCAGACTCAGTGATGGGAGAAGTTGGAGGATATCAGCAGTGACGTCCGGATAGGCTCCAAGACTGAGCAATGCTGGAAAAGATGATGGTTCATAGTGATGAGCAGTGAGGAATTGATGAAGAGGGAGAGGTGAAGCACTTGCACTTATGAAATGGAACTTGTGGGAATACTGAGCTTCGAGCATTGCGGAGAATGTCGTAGAGCCAAGAACAAGCACTTGCCAGAGATCATGGGATTGTTTATGGTAATGCTCTTCCGCCATTGATGAATTAACTGAAGTTCTTAGAAAGAGAAACTGTGAAGGGATAAGAAAATGCTAATCAATATGAATGGTTGAGTTAGGATTGACTCATGTTTAAGCATAAACATGAGTTGGAAGTACTTTCTTCTCTACCTGCTGCAATTAATTTCTGCAAGCATATTTTGTTTGTTTCTTCTTCTTTTTTGGGTCCCTCTTTGTTTCTGAGCTTAGTTTGTACAGACTGTGAAGTTTGGTAATTTTCTTTAAAAAAAAAATTAAAATTTGTAATTTCATAATAGCTGAATTGCAATTTTAAGAAAAAAATGAGTGACAAGTATCGACCATAGAAAAAGGAAACATGGCTCAACGTAAGACCAGCGTGAGGCAGCACCCTAGAATCAATATAATCATTATAAGATTAATCAATGCTTACGTAACACACTTCTTTCTTATACACATTGAAATCCATTTTTCATTTACTTGGATGACACATGTAATTTTTTTTTTTTTTTTTTGAAATTGGTGTTATGTGCCTGCAATGCATAGAAACACTCCCTAATTATTATAATAGTCGATATCAATTTAAGTTGAAAATTAAAATAAGGAAAACGGCAGAAAGTTGAAGATGTTTACTACATTATAATTGAGTACACACAAATAGATAATTCTATGAACTGAATATGTTCAGCTCAGTCATAGACAAGCCTACTTGTCTGATGGTTCACCAATGCAAGCACCCAAGATGGATTGAGAATTGGGAGATCAAACGTTTTTACAAATAAATAACAGATGAAACTCAGTAACATAAACAATAACTCAGCAATTCAGATCCAGCAGATATAAACAGCAGAGCAGAAATTAAAGAGGCAGGGGAAGTTAACAGAGATAAAACGAGACCAGGAATTTATACAGGTACAGCTCCAATCCAAGCCTATGCATGCCCTCTTGCTCATTTGCCATGAAAGATCTTTTACAGCGCATATAAAGCAAGTGTTGTCTTTAGAGAGGTGGGGGTTTATAAACAACGCTTCAATAATCTATTGTAGGTTCATATACAACACTTCGAACAGAACCTTTGTCTATTGTGAGGTCAAAAAATTAAGTTACTATATAATTATTTTGCCATTCCGCGCACACTGAAGAGAGCAAGAGTAGAACAGTGCATGATTGTGAGATTACAAGAGCCATTCAGTGCAGTGATGTCTTCGATTTTCTACGAAAATTTGTCCCTATTGGTCATCACCATTGCTCTGTTCATGCTCAAGGTGACAAGTTCTCTCCCTTATTGTTATTCTTCTCCTTAACATTTATTTGTTTCAATTATAATCATTGAACTACATGTTGCTTGGAAATATGAGTTTTTGTGAATGAAAATGTTGACATCAAACTTTTTAAGGGTTTGCTGTAAGGATTAAATCCTCTAAATATTAAGACAAAAGTACATTTAACTAGATATTTATTTGATCTAGATCCTCTAAATGGAAGATTATTTTTAGAGGATCCATTTAGAGGATCTAAATCCTTTATCATATATATACCATTCAGTATCTTTTCATCTTCATTTTCTTTCTTATTAAACATGCTTATGGGGAATCATAACTAAATTTGAGATCTTTAGACTTTTCCCTTTCCAAAAATTTGAGATGAACTAATGTGATTTGATCTTATTTGAGATCATTGGCTTTTCGAAATAAATGATTGAACTTTACTGCATATTGTCAGGAAGATATTGCTGAAAAATCTGCAGAAGGGGCTCAATCTTATCCTGCCGGGTTGTGTGGAACCTACCATGGAAAACATGGGCAGCGTCTGTGGCAATTTGAGTATTAAGTATATTAATATTTTACTAGGCTCTGGAACTTGATCTTTTTCATTCATCTTCTTTTGAGATAACTACTCTATGTTAGTGACGAATCAAGAAACAATATTTCAATCTAGGGTCAAATTATAAGTGTGAGGACTATCAAATATTTTTTGTTGATAATTTTCTTGTGTTAATTTAGATATGTTTGCTAAGCTAAACTTCCCTAAGAGAGGTGTAATGCTTGAAAAGAGGAAGGTTCATAGTGATGAGCAGTGAGGAATTGATGAAGAGGGAGAGGTAAACCACTTGCACTTATGAAATGGAACTTGTACTTTCATAATTACTATGTTGTAATTTTAAATATTCTCAATTGACAAAACATCATAGAATTTGGAGAAACGGAAATCCCTTTTTCTCAAATTTTATATATCTCCTCTTCTACTCCTAAAATAAATAAAAAGAAAAAAAGATCATGGAATTCCCAATCATTGCAAGGTAGCCTTACTTATAGAAATTCATTTTATTTATGTACTCAATTTAGAAAAGCGAGTTTCTATGTTTCTTAAAAAAAATTTAAATAAAAAATATATATTATATAGACTTTTCTTTTAACCTAATTTTGAACTAAGTCCGACATTTTTTTGTTTGATCTTTTAATTTTTTTTTTCACGGGACCCTAATCACAAGACTATCAACTTTTTGCAGAATTTGAACTAACAAGAAAAAGCATACATAATCTATAACTTTTGCCGTACTTGCTATTTACAGGGACGATGATGAAAGGACACGACAGTGATATCGAAGACTTAAATCTTAGGCCTTCCCTAAACTGATACAATGATTGTAATATAAATTATACTGTTAAAAAAATGTGAAAGAGAGAGAATAGAGAAGGTTCTTAAAATAAAGGGAATGGGTCTGAACTTACACTATAGGAGTGAAAATATTAATAATAAATAAATATATATAATAACTTGTGAGGCTTTTTTAGTGTAATTTTTTAGAGTTGTGAGTAAAAAAAAAAATTAAATTACATAAAATAAAAAAAATTATGTGTCATAATGTGACTCAAAAAAATAAATAATTAGCCAATGCAACTCACAATGGTTGTCATCTTTATCCATGAGATTTAGAGGTGTAGCTTATTTTGGTTATTTATATTATTTTAGTGGTTTATATTATGAAAAATAATTTTATCTTTATTTCTATCACTATTAAAAAAATTTAAATAAATCTCACAAATGTAACAAAAAGTAATAATAATAAATATATACACAAAGACCAACCAAATTAATAAAATAATTTGTGAAGTGAGAGTGAGCCCATTTTAACTCCCCAAAATCAGGTATCTTGGAGAGGATACCCAAAATTGTGTAGAAATGTCATATAATCTCTCTCTAGCGGTGATACCATGTCTTAAAACAATGGGTAAGATACATACGTTATACTTGCTGTATATATGGTGATACCATTTAATGGTGGAGGGATATTAAGAGTATTTTAAATTTTAGATACTCACTTTTAGTTGGTATCACCATTGAAGCAATATATACATGGATATCTTAATGTAAGATTCATCTAAAAAAACTTTTTAGAGTTATACCACTAAAAGAAATACTTAAATGGTGTAAAATAAGATAAATATATATATATATATATAGAGAGAGAGAGAGAGAGAGAGAGAGAGATTTAAAGAACACTCACCAGTATCACTATTAAAAATGCTGTCCCACATTGTCAATGTGGGGTAAAAAAAAAACAGAACAAATGTACAACAAAGCAAGTGTGACTTTTTAAGGATATGTCGTGTGTTGTAGAAGTTTGAGTGAATTAATATAATTATATTAATTTTATTTTTAGGATGACATGTGATTAGTTAATATTAATAAAATAATATTATAAATTACATAATTATATTTCACAAAAGCATGAAAAATAAGATTTAAGATAGTGTACGAGAGATAAGATTTTGTTTCAATTATGACCAACCCTCCAGCCATCTCCAATAGCATCAATTTAAATTGAAAATTGAAATAAGGAAAATGGTTGTCACGTTCTAATTCTGGTTTCTCAGGGATTTGTTGAATCAATGTTGTCGTTTGGAGGATTCACGTTCTTATCTACCAGCTGCAATTATATTTCTGCAAGCATACTTTGTTGTTTCTTCTTTTATCATTCTTGTTTGGTTTACTTTTCAACTTTGCACAGTCGGCTAAATTGGTAAATTCATAAGAAAATCTATAACTATGTGCATGTAATAAGACAAAGAGCAGGGACGGATTCAGAAGTTGAGTAAAAGGAGGGCTGACCTCAATATATAATTTCATGAGGAGAGATATAATATAAAATAAGGGACCATGTAAAAAGTTTAATTAATTTATAAATATTATCCAAAATTATTACTAAATCAATTGAGTTGTAGTAATTATATGTGTTTTTGGAGAAGTTTAATTGGCTTTTTCAAGAAGAGTTAAATCTCAAAAATCAATTAAGTTATAGTAATTACATGTATTTTAAGAGAAATTTAATAAACTTTTTCATAGAGAATTAAATCTCATAAATCAATTGATTTGTAGCAATTACATGTATTTTGGAAGAAGATTAATGGACTTTTTCACGAAGAATTGAATTACAAGTTTCCAAATTTAAGTCTAAATAAAAAATTATAAAAAATAAATTTCATTTGTGAACTTAGATTTATAATTGTACAAACTTTCCATGTCAACAGTAAAAAATTATAATACTTCCACGTTCACAATTAACTTGAAAACATATTTACCAATCCATCTTTCCATGGCTAAACTATCCTTTGGAATCATTCCGGTGAAATTATTCAAACATTTGAGAATTTCCTAGATAGATTGTTCAATGAAAGGTCCAAGAATTGAAGGCTTGTTAAATGATAAAGATCCAATGATATGCTTTTAGAGAAGTGGTTGATTCTCAAGCTTAATATCCTCAAATGTTTGAATGCATTTCCTATCCAATATTATTCTTGAGAATCTATTTTCTCTCACATGTAACATTATCAACTTTGTGCAATTCATCAACGACAAAAGTAAGCTCGCACTGAATTTATTATTTCATAAAACCAATATTTAAATTTAACAAGAGATCTCATGTATCTTATATAGTTAGGATTTTTTTTTAACAAATTGTTATTACTCATTTCTTAAGTAATATTAATAATTTAAAATTATTTTAATAATTAAGAAGTTGCACAAATGAATAATTATTTGAAAGATCTAATATGATCAGTCTTTCTAAAAAAATATTAGAACATGCAAATATACTAGATAATGAAAACTTATTTTTGAACAGTTCAACAAATGCTGCACTTCGTAAAAATAGTGAAATTGACACTTCAAATATTATTTAAAGCCAAATTTGTTTAGAAATATGAATAATACCACTTCGAAGAAAAAATTCCAATTTGGTAAGTATTACTCCCATGAGATTATTTGCATTGATTTCAAGATATTGCAATAGCAATGTACAAAAGTATCTTTGTAAATTTGATTCACTCCAATACCTCATCCAATATTTATAATTGGGTATAAGAAATAAAATGAGAAACCAAATCAGCAAAAGTTCTGACAAGTTATATCGTTAATAGTCATGACAAGCAAATTTTCCAACTAACCTGTCATGCATACCAACATGTCTGTATTAATACATTGTTTACTGAGCGAGAGAGATTTATAAATATGAAATTATTCAAAGGTGCTCATGCAAAAATCTAACATCATGCAACTTAAAGATACTGATTTCTATAACCCTTTCATGAGCATGACCACAGTAAATTGCAAAATAAAAAGTCGAAGAAATTTAGATATGAATTACATGATGGAGATGTTTATAATAAAAAGTTCACGTTGATAAGTAGAGTTTGATTTAGTGGTTGTTATTATTTTAACAAGGGTCTTGTTAATTTTTTTTTACCTGAGTTTAAATCCTCCTATGACTATAGGTTGAAGTTCTTACATATATACCCCCTTCTCACTATGGCAAAAAAGAAAAATAATAATAAGAAGTTCAAATTTCCCTACTTTTTTTTCACGTTTCTCTTAAATTATTTTTTAACATTATAGTGATCGAAACAATACTTAAAAAAAAAAAAAAAAACTTAAATAATGAACATCAAAACAACAAAGCACGCTAACACAAAACTATTTTAGATTAATCAAAAATTTTGAGTTGAAGTCTTAACGATACTATACTAGTAGTTTGCAAAAAAAAAAAAAAAAATCTATTTGGGATAAGTAATAAGATGTAAACCTCTTTTAACAAAAAATAAAATTTCTTTATTTCAAATTCCAAACCTTTAGTTTGGAAGGTCTTGAAACTTAGTCTACTTAAATTAATTCAACATATTGTTAGTAATAGAAATCACTAGTTACCAAGCATTTTTCCATTATATATAAATATTTGACAATAAAGTCATTACATACACATATAAATTTGACATCATTTAATCACATTTAGTTGTTGCCAACAAAGTACTAGTAGAGTGAAAGAGGCGAATATGAGTTTTAAGGTGTTCCAAGTATCAAAAGTTTTGATCGAAACTTTAGAAACACTCTTGTTAAAAGAAATTGCTCTTATCTTGAATAAGATTGTCTTGTACTCAAAGAGTGTGAAGATACTTTTTTTATAAACTGACAAAAGAAAAAAATCAATGTAGTTCCTAGCCGAAGAAAATGATATTCTTTGAGGGATGAAAAATAATATTTCAAAGCATAGACAGCGTCATGTTTTAGACTAGATGAAATAAGGGAAGACAGTCCGAGTATCAGCTGGGTTACTTTAGGTAGAAAGCAAAGCAATAAGCTTATAACTTATTCATGGATAAGTAATAACTTTTAACGCTCACAACTAAAATTTTACAAGAGATTCAATTAAATACGTGACACAAATTGTTCTTTGTTGTATGTGCTCATGTTCATTAATATTTATCCGTCTTTATTTTGAAAAAGGCATTTATACTACTACATATACTGGTATATAGTATGGTAAGGGGATTTGTCCCCATACGTGTTTCTTTTTTCTTTTTTTTTTTTTTTGTTTGGCTATAATTTGAATTAGTTACAAAAGAAAATCGAACTCTAAGCTTCTCTGGCTCCTCATCATCAACCCACAAATAAAAGATCATCTCCATACATTTATCCCCTGCCAAACACACCTAATATATAGGGATATACATTTTTTTTTTAATATCGGAGATATACATATTTTATTTCTTAGGCTCAATCGATTTTACGAGAATTTTATTGATTTTTAGTTTCTAACTTATCACGTGATTAGTGGAGTTAGATAAGCTTTTATTTAACATTTGGGCAGACTTCTGTTGAGAGGATAATAGTGAGTCAACACATTATTGTTGAAAGGTTAATCTGACCTCAAAAACAAGAATTGCTTTTATACATATTTTTTAATCGTAATTGCCTTTACGTATTTAACATTATAGATATATACGTTTATACACAAAATAGGGGAAAAGAAAAATAAGCGTGCTGTTATGAACAAATAATAATAATAACAACAAGAAGGGTGTTTCTAGTTTGAGTCTGTGTCATGCGGCCATGAAACATGTAAGCTCTTAGCAGTTTAATAACAGTGATTGTTTGTGGAAAACAGTTAAACGTTGTACAAGCTGTTGAGGAAGCATTTATTTTGGTTAGTACTAAAATCTTCAACACTACCAGGAGTTCACTAATAAGTATATATGCCTTATAGCAGCACCAAACTCAACTGCTTCATATTATAATATAACATGTATAACTCACTAATCTTGCTGTGAAATCAGTCAGCATAAAAGGGAATCCTTTGTAATATGGATTACTAATTATTTTTACTACAAATAGAGTAATATGTTACACGAGAAACGAATTGTTTGTAGTTAATTGTATTGCAATTGATGATGTAAACGATCAATGAGCCATTAGATGGATTGGTGGGTTGCATGATATATGTGCTTATCTCCACTTAGGCATTGTGTACTTCTTTGCCTACCTTTGCCACTCCTAATTTGTCTGAAATAGATAATTTCTGGAGATTGTCTTATACTCTGATCCATTTGCTGTCAGAATAGGTGTTGCAATAGAAAACAACTATTGTACAAGCCACATAAAGAATGTGGACCACAGAGTAAGTGAAACTGTGGCAAAGGCATAAGTTGCTAGCATGATAACTGAGCATTCACCCTCACCAGCTTCGAATAACTGAGGAAATGTACCTGGCAGATTCATAAACATGTTCTCAACCATAGCCCTATAGTAAGAAATGCTTCAAAAAATTTCTGCCTTGAAGTGTTGTAAATGGAAACAGTGACAAGTTTTGTTGAAAGAAGTTCTTTTCCTATTGTCTAATCTATGCAATATAACTGTGACTTATCACACCATGACTCATGCTTGGTTCTTTTTCAATTCCATTGAAAGATGGAATTGGTTTGCCATATTAATATACTAAATGAAACTTTACAAGTGTAATCCTCAGGTTGAAGTATCTTAATCAACTTACTGATGGCTACTGCAGGTGGAAGGGCAAATTGAAGCAACAAAGCAAACTGATGTGCTGCCCCTTTAACAATGCCTATACCTAAGATTGGCAACGCAATATTTCTAACCACAATGATTCCAACAATTGACCCAAGCCACATGCCTGAGCCTTTTAAACCTGAAAATAAATTCAGTATCTACCATTAAACTCATCTTTGATTCCAAGTGTATACATAATTAATGAACTCAAGACAACATTGAAAAACAAGTTAGAAAATTCATGTGTGATTATTACCCTTAAGAAGGTTGGCCCCAACTAATAAAGTCATTACTGGAATGGCTGCATCTCTGCGAACCAGGAAAAGATAATATATATGTGACATCTTTCAATTGACAAAATCAAAGTCCATCAAATCATCAAGATATCAAAGGCTACTCACCCAACCATGGATGCAGAGTCTTGAACCACATGGAGAGGAGCATTATCTCCAACGAATGCCTTTCGAAATGGAGGAGTTATACCAATTAATAATCCAATGACCTGAATATCAAAAAGGGAAAAAAAAAAGTATCCTTGTGAGGAATGAATAATGAAATTTCAGCACAAATAAGCCACCCTGATAAGATATTAAGGGAATACAGTCTCCTTCCTTTCCAGCTGTCATATCAGACCACTATGAATCAAGAAAAAGAGGCTGGCTTTAAGATTATGTTGCCACTTGATTGCTGATGCCAGCTTTAAGAGAATAATTAAATTCTTGGATGTTGCATATTAAAGGTTTGCTATATGCTTTATAAATGGAGATTCCATCATAATTTGTACAAGTGGGATTTGGTTCAACTTTCACATCAGCAGTCACATTGAGGAATCTCTTGGTAATTACCAGTAACTTGTATCCTCATTCTAGAGATTATACCCTTTCCTTCAAACTATATTATCAATGAAGCACTTAGCAGACGAGAGATTGGCATACCGTTCCAATTGTTGAAGGCGTTAGCACTGCCTTCAGATTGAGCTTTTCTGCAAATGTTCTTAAATGTTTCATAATCTTTTCCTTTTTTGCTACCTGTGAAATATGAAAATAAAAATTAATACAATTTGTATTTAATTTTTTATCTAAAATATTAGGCCTATTAAATGTTGATTCTTCAACCAATCAGGTGTGGCTCAATTGATAAATAGACTTAAACTCAATAGTTGGGGGCTTATGTAATGTCAGGGTTCAAGCTTATAAGAAAACACATATTGGGAGGAAAAGTAACCTTAATTATTCTATGTTCCCACATAAGATTAATCTCACTTTTAATGTGAGGGAAAGATATTTGTAGATAAAATAAAATAAAAATGTTGATTCTCGGTAGTAAAAAATGGAAACTCAATAATATTATTCTTAGGCATGTAAAAATTGCACTTTAATCCTTATTTGCTTTCGCCTACATGAAAAAATATTTGTCCATTAGCCATCGGTCGTGATAACTTACGGAACTACAAATGTCTTCAAATTTGATGGTAGTATCTTATGCTAATAATGGTGTCACAGCTTGAAAATTAAGCATTTCCATCCCATCCAAAGGGAAGAAGAATACATGCAATGCACAAATGTGTAATTAATGTCAATAGAAATGTATTAGAACATATAACAACCTCTTCTTTTCCATCTGAAATTGTATATTCGACATCAAGTTGATGTGCGCGATCATTATTCTGATTCTTGTCCCCTGCAATGACTAATAGTCCTATAGAGCATTTTGAAATCTCTTCAGGATCTGATTTTGGTGCAGAAGGGGAATTTTCTGTGGAGTTATCAACTTTGTCTATATTGGAACCCTTGCATGAATAAATGCGTACCAGATTGTATGTGTAAGTCCATACATAGATAGTTCCAATCAGGATGCAGAATCAGAAAGTGAATTTTTTTTTTTTTTTTTAATGATTCAGAAATCTCAAAGTTATTCTCACTATGATGAATATATTTGCATGAAATTGCCTTCAGTGGAAGTGTCATACCCAACAGACAGAGAAGCGTATGCCATTGCATTTTTGTAGCAAACATCAACAGCTCCAAACAGATTGCTGCTTTCTTTACACACTGCTGGAACTATGACAAGGGCCAAGATGCCTAGATTTCCTGTTTAGCGTTGACATCAAAACTCAAAATAGTCATTCAGAGAACTTCTGTTGCTTTGGCATTGATTTAACTTAAGGGCGTTTGAAAGACAGATCCTTTCTTTTTTTCATTCCTGGGAATCATGATTTTTGGGAATGAAGATTCTCGAGAATGTTATAAGATTGCTAAATGGACAATGTAAAAGTTGTAAGTGAACATGCCTGAAGAGCAGCACCCTAACACAAGACCTTGGAGCTTATCAGGAGTTTTAGTTATCTTAATAAGTAACCATCCAAGAGCTGTCCCAATGATAAATGTGAGAAGTGCATTTAAGGGCATGAACCATCTGCAGAATTCATGTTAGTGTATTCACTGAACCAGATAATGAGAAGGCCATAAGGAAATAATAATAATAATAATAATAATGAAAGGATGATATTTTGAGGAAAAAAAAAAAGTGAGAAAGAAACATACAACATAAGCATGCTCTTAAATGTTACTGTGTCAGCCAGGCTGCTAGAGACAAGTGCAGGAGTGAAGACAAAAAATACCATCTGCTAAAAAATAAGGTCCTTTGATTAGTTGTAAGTCAGCATATGTTCTAGTATTTCTTTTGTTCTTTAATGGGCAATAAATATGACATTTTAAGCTAATATATTAGTTGTTTATGCTAAATTCTTTGACATATACCGCAAGACAATTAACTATATTCAGTCCATTTTATCTCTTCAAAATAATCACATTTATTGAAAAAGAAAAAAATAAAAAGCAATCAGAATTTTTTTTTTTCATTTATTCTTAAATTTCATGGTAATGAAAGTCATATTCATATTATTTAAGAAAGCTTATCTAATGAATCCTATTAAATCATATTAGAGTATGCACCATGAAATTCAAGAAAATAAGTATACAGAAAACTAGAGATATATCAGAATAAAGTTTTTTTTATAACAAGTAACAAAGAAAAAATACCAATTAAATACTGTAAACTTTTGGAGCACCATAAAAATTTAAACGAAGCACAAAAAGAACATAATGAAACTTACGATATTCAAGTATTTCCTAGCATCCTCCCCTAGTATATGAAAGCGTTCCACTGCAAGAAAAGAGCCAGCACCAGTAATCAAGAGTAATTTTAGAACTGGCATTAATGCAGTAATGAAGAGCTCCATGAAATGAATCTTGTCTTCTGCCTCTTTAATGATGAAAACCAGCTCTTCTTCTTCTACACTGCCACAATTGAAATTGCATCGATCATCAAACTCTTGACACTGTCAAACAAAGATTTCATATAGAACTTTTCAAGAATTGTTCATAAGCATTTTCACTTGTGACTATGTATTTGTAGAGAAGTTGGCCGTCTCACTTAAAATTCATACATGTTCACAGATATTTTGAGCTAAGAAAGACAGAAAGAAGAAATGCTTTTAGCTAGAAAATGAAGAAGAAATCAACATACATAAAATGCAAGAACCTGATGTTCAATGTTGTATTTGGAGAAGTGATGGACTGCACTTGCACTTAGGTTATATCACTAAATATATGAAGAGTATCTTGGGTTAGTGGAGCCTCCAGGTTGCACGGAGACCGGGAGGGTATCCAAATTGGAGTGAGATGGGGATGGGAAGCAGTAAATTCCCAAAATCAGAAAAACAGGTACGGTTAGAAAGCGGTCCCAAAAAAATTTAAAATATATAAAAAAATTGACAATAACAAGTTAGAGTACTCAAGTACTAAAAATACAAAATAAAAATAAGTTTAAGCCATTACAATTTACAAATCATAAATCGATGTCTAAATGAGGATATACTGTACATTCAGATAGAGTACCTGTGCTTCCTAGGTGGAGCGTGTAAGCAAGAGCATATATCATGAAACAAAAATGCATGAGGAATTCAAATTGAATACAAATACATCCTTTTCTGTAGAAGATATAGAGACGTCCAAAAACCAAAATGTTTATGTATGCAGTTTTGTACTATTTAATTTGAGATGATTTCACTAGCACTGTGATTATCAAAGCTACTCAATCATATCATTGAACAGATGGATAAAAAATTCGGTAGAGAATTTCACTAAAACAAAATATTATTATAATGACTTAACTATTCTCAAAATCTGTTCATTAGCTCACTGAAGTGCTCTCTGCAAGTTGTTGCATCCCCTTCATTGAACCAAAGATCGAAGTTATGTAAATAGCTTCCAAGCTTCATGAAATCATTAGATGAACACATGAACAAAAACTAATTAAACACAAACAGAACTAAAAACTAGGCAAGCATCAAAAGGCCATAATCCCCTCAGGTGGATCAACTAAGAAATGCACACCTTCGTCAACCTCCAAGGCATAATTTGCTAGCCAGTCAGTGCAATGGTTGACATCTCTCTTTGTGTGAACAACTCGAACCAGCCAGTCTCTTTTGAATTACTATATATCATTAGATGTATCAGTCATTGTTAGAGTCTAAGGTGTTACATCCCAAAATTGAGTACACATCCAAAAATTTACTCATAAGGATTTTAGAGATTGCCACCCTCTAACACCAGTGTTAGTTCCAACATAAGGTAAGGGTGATCGACAAAATTAAGAAAAATAGCTATAATCCATCCTAATAGTAGAAAGAGATGTTTGAGAACTCTATGAAATAATTATTATGATCCTTATTTGAGTTAGATTGGCTTGTTTTGAGACATTTTATTCTCAATTCTAGTAATTTTGAAGTAGATTTAGATATGGTTAGGTAGACTTTAGGTAATTTTTCATTATTTCATAGTGTTTTGAAGCATTTAATTTGTGTTTGTCTTTGGTTAGATTGTAGGTAGGAGGAACAGCTCAATGTCTAGTGCCCAACACTCAAGAAGATGAAAACCTGATTTGGCGCAGGTACCTCAACGCCAAGTATTGAGATAGGGAAGTGACTCAGAGTTTCAGTAAACCAGCGCCATTGAATGGAGATCGTATGTAATTTTATGCATTTTTAGTTTGAAAGTACAGCTGATTTTCTCCATTTTATTTTTTCTTTCTAACAATAGACAGTAAATTTTTTCTTTTTTATTTTTATAATTCGGGATATATAGGGAATAAAGAATCCAAGATATTTCAATCAATTCCATTAATTTAAACTCTAATCAAATGTATGGATGTCTCATTTTGAAGACAAATACATGTGTTTTGGATTTTCTCATTTTTCTCTCCTTCAAGAAAGAAAAAAAAGACCCTCTAATCAAGTTAAAAGATGAAGATGATTAATCAATATCAAATCCTTTTTCGTTCTTGGCTTGTATATATAAATTTCTTTACAGATATATGGACACAAATAAAGTCTTTGCAGACTAAAGAATCTTTTTGGAAGAAAATTCCAAAATCAACTTGGGAAGTTTTCTGCAGTAAGCTACTCTAATACGCGTTGATCCAACCTAAAGCATTGAACCAAATACGTAGAATCCAGTTTTTCCACAGGTGCTTCCAAGAGTTGTCGGGAGGAGATTGTATGACAAATACTCATCATTAAAATCATAAAATTAAAGTACGCCCCTTTTTTTTTCAGATTTTCTCATTCTTCTCCCCTTCAAGATAGAAAAAATTAGTGCCCTCTAGACAAGTTGGAAGCTAAAGTTCACTATCTTGTACTTACACATGTACAAGGCAATGGGATAATAGCATGATCTTAGTTTCTACAAAATTTCAGTACTCTACCTTTTAAAAGTTTTCATATATCTATTGGGATAACATCATCTATCCCATAATTAATATCACATTTTGTTCTATGTTATAATTTTATTGGACAAGGAACTTATTTTTAATAAATGTAGCATTTTTTATTTTCTTTTGACCAATAAAATGACAATGGAATGGGGTATGGTACTAATTTCGAGATAACCAACTCTAGCATCTGCAGTGTTGATATCATAATATAATTTCATATTGCCAGTGATCAGTTTATAAAACATAGACCTTGTAATGCTTAATCAATAGCTCTTAAAGTTTTGTTTTACATATCACTCGAGTCATAAATCAAAGTTGCGTCGTGTTTCTGGTTTTTCTTATGCTTTCCCTTCGAGATGGCACTGAGAACTCATTAGTTAAGTTAAAAAGTAACGGTGATTAGTCATAATTCATGAGTAATACTATGGTTGATCTTTTCCCCAGTGAGATTCCTGCAATCCTCAAATACTTTAGCTTAGTTTTCTATTCGTTGTATCAAAATCTAGTGAAATATTTAAGTGCAATCAAATTGACGTTCTAAGCAAGGATAGAAGGGGTTAACAAAGAATTTACAACAATGAGGAATTGGCTTTTTCTAATAGAAGAGACAAACTCACAAAGAAAATAAGGCAAAGACGAAAATAAAGACACTAACGATAACAATGAAAACATGGACACACCCGCCGTGTCAACTAGGCATTTTGATGCCAACAGATGTGATATACAGTCCTGATCTCCACAATGTAGATTGTGACAACAAAGATTAAATGAAATATAGCAAGATAAAAAAGAAAAAAGAAGAACAGTCCAAAACAAATGACAAGAAGGCTAACAGCCAAGCTACCAACAATATATCATTAATCATATAACATGTATCCTAAATCCATGAAACAAATTAACTCTCTTAGAAAAGGAATCAACCAACACTTTAGATCACCAATTCCGTAAGAACCTCGCTTGAGGCACGAATGTGAATCTTCCTGAAACTTTAGATCACCAATTCCAATCTGGTAAATAGATAGAACTCCCTTAAGAATTGATTAATTGGCCAAAAAATTGAACTTACAATGTTCATGAATCTCGGCAAATGCATAAGCAAAACATAATAAAAACCTTAATTTTAATCTAATAGCTATTGTTAAACCCTAAGGTCTAATGACTAATAAACAGTCAACGCTAAAATGGAATTGGCAAGCTAATTAAAAGTAGGATCTTACCCAAAAAAAAAAAATTTGGTTTGGCCAATTTTCAAACCAACAATAAGCTATTTGGGACGGTTTGAGACATGGTTAAGAAAATAAGGATGCCTATTTCTAACCAAACAGGGATGTGTAATCACAAAAATACTATCATCTTCACAATAACAATATTAAGTCTAAATTATATTACTTGTTTTAAAACCATTTAGTATGAAAATAACGTTATATTTTCTGGAACAATAGTTTTTTTTTTCTAATCAATCAAATATAACTCATGAAATACGAAGGCTCATGGAGGATGCGTAGTTGTGTTGTGTACTTATGTTAGGGCTTGACCCTTGATTCACCATGATTCCCATCCAATGTCATTGTAGACTTTTTAATCTTGATACATTCCTTTATATAATTTTCTGAAACCGCTAGTTTGAGAAAAATTGAAACCAACAATTTGAAACCGTAGACAGTTTAAGACAATTCCTGTGCGATTTAATTTGGTTTTGGCAGTTTGGTGTGGTTGATAGCAATTTGTAAACACCTCTAAGTACAACCCTTTTTATTTACCCGAACTTAGGGTCAAGCATGAGAACTATAGCAGAAGTTGCATGCATGTATATACGGTGGAGATAAAATATGGATATAACCAGTAATTATGAATAATACATCCACGAGGCCACAGAAACAGTCACCTTAATTATCAGACAAATAAAATTATTCCGTTCATTGATTGGTTTGTATATATATATATATACATACAAAAGGACTTTATTATGATAAAGTTTGTGTGATCAAACCTTCCAACGTTGCTATCAAAATTTTCTAGAATATCTAGAAAGAAAAAAAAATAAAAAAATAAAGAATACTTAGAAAAATTTGTAGACTTTTAAGCAAATAGATCAATGTCTATTTCATACATAGAAGCCGTGTTCTATTGTCCTGATGAGTATTTTGAAGAAAGAGTGATATTTCAATGGGTACTTAACACTGTTATACATAAAATAGCAACTTAATCATAACGAAAGGCCCCAGTTCACTTTGTTTAACAGGATATATAAAACAAAACTTTATTACGAGTTACTACCAGAAAAAAGGAAAACTATATTAGGAGTTACTGATTAAGCATTAAAATGTCTCTAGATATTATAAATTAATCGCTGGCATTATGAAATTATATTATGGCACAGTAAACGCTCACAATAGAGTTGATTGAAATACTAAGTTGGATTCTTTTTTTATTATTACTTTATGTATCCTTATTTTTAAAAAATAAAAATTAAATTTCACTTGAAGGGAGGAAAAATGAGAAAATCCAAAAGAAAGGGCTGGCTTTAATTATTTATGACATGAGTGATAGGTCATAAAGTTGATCCCTTTAATTCAAGAATAAAGCATTGATCCAAAGACATGAACTCCAATTCTTCTGAAGTTGCCATCAGAAAGTTGGTGGCTTAGAAAATTGGGAGCAAAAAACAAAGAAGACTGAAAAATTTCTGGATATCAGTTTAAGCAATTAAGTCTTGTTCTAACCATAAGAATGAATTACTGATTGAGTAAGATTCAAAAGCTTAACCATATAATCAACCATGTTTGTAGAATTTTTTTTTTTTATCATAGATAAAATGGAGATGCAAATTCTTAAAACTAATTAGCTTAAACGTTTGAGGAAAAAGTCAAATTTGATTTCGAGGTATAATTAATTACATTTAGAGAATAGTTAGTATTAAATCCAAGTGGTTTTGGATATGAATGACTGGAGGGGAAAAAAAGAGAAAAGCTTCTAGTTGGCACCCATCCAAGCATAATATCAGTAAATGTCACCACCACAATGAACTTGGTCACTTCTTTGAGGTTATGCTTCTATAATAGATGTTTGGGCCTTTATTTTCATTTACTTTTGATCAATTAATAGTGTTCTTTCTTTAATTTTTTCTTGAAGAATGAATAATATCATCCAAAAGTTTATTCTTCTATGTCTTTTCTGGCTATTCATTTTTAGTCTAAATCATTTTGAAATTAAAAAAAAAAAAAATCAGCGAATTTAAAAGTGGAGTTTTAGTTGAAGAACACAGTATATGGTTATGTGTGTAATAAATATTCTGCTTAATTTTCTGTTATTTTTTTATCTTTGTGTGAAGAATCCAATTCTGTCTACTCATTTTTTATAATAAAAGTTTGACTAATTTAAGAAATTTTGGAGGTCTAGGGCAAGAAAGGAAGAAATCATCTGGCATATACTTAGAAGTTGGAGCTTGAAGAGTTTTTTTTTTGCTACTGTTGGATGAGTTATTATTTTCAATTATTTGGGCTTTTTAATGTGTAATTGTAGAGGTGGATTGAATTGCATTGGTTTTTAATATTTGGTCAACCAAATTGATCTAAGTAGTTAATGAAAAAACTTATCTGATTATATAGACATTAACTAAACCAGTCTAATCTATATTAATTGGTTTTGGCTTTAAAAAAAATTAGAAAAAAGAAATAGTGTAGCTGAAAATAATAATAGTTGACTCATTCTTATTTCATAATTTAAAAACATAAATCTAACTAAACTTAATACAATATTGTGCTTTATTCTTAAAAAAAAAAATAACAAGATAATAATAATAAATCCAACTAAAATTCAACACGTTTTAGTAGTATCATTTTTATGAAGTTGATTTGATTTAGTTTTGATGGATTTTCTTATATGGTCATCTAACAGTTAAACTGAACTAATCAATTTTTTTTTAAAAAAATATCATCCAATTAATCTAATTAAATAATTTGTTTTGATTGATTTCATCTTTGAACTGAATTGGTTTGGTTAGTTTGGGCTTAGTTTAGTTAGGATTTGAACACTCTTATTTAATTGTAGTTGGATTTTTTTATTTCAAAATTTATCTTTCTGGACTTTGGGAGATTCTTTTTACACACCTCATTTTTCTTTTCATACACCCCTTTTTATTATTCACAAGAAACCCTTCAACATCCCTCTCTCTTTCCTATTTCTCACACCCTAAAACAAAGTTGACACGAATGTTCAAGTTCAAGACATTTAGCCTAAAGATTTGGTGTACTTAGAGCCAAGACATTATTAACAAAATATATGTAAATATGTATAAATACTAATATTCTATCTCTAGTAAAAATAAGTATATAGGAAGTTTAGTCTGGTGCCTCCCTTGTATATATGGGCTAGATAGGGAGTATGGTTTTTGCCCTCACTGCAAGGAATAAGAGAATTGTGAGTATGGAGTTACGAAATAAGAAAAAAGATCTGGTAAAATATATATAAAATATGAAAAATTCCCACAAGGACAAGGAAGGTGATTCCTATTTTCGTTAAATCTCCGCTAGATCACAACTTAATAAGAAAAAATTATTATTCTTATTATTAATGTGCACAAAGAAAAATATCACATAAAAATTAATAAAGTGATGAACTAACATATCTCGTGCTTACACATCGATGTGAGACCCAATATCTAATGTGTATATATATATATACATGACCATATTATAATATATCATGAGATAATCACACTCAATATACACAACACAACATAATACATACTTCTAGTTTACGAGTTCAAATTTAAGTAACTTTATGGTAAAAAAAGTTATTTAGTTTTCAATGAATTTAAAACATTGATTTAAATTTAATAGTTTATATTTTATCGTATGTTTAAGATAATTTCTTTTTTAAAAGTGTGAAAAAAATTAAATTATTCAATTTAAAATCAATCACTTAAATTCGCCAAAAATTAATAATTTTCTTTATCACAAAGCCATTAAATCCAAATTCTTAGTTGACTCTATACACTGCCATCTTCTTTATCCCACTTTATATTATATGCTATTTAACAAAACAAAAAAGAGCAGCTGTTGGTTTATATACCTTTATATAAAACCGAGGTCCCTTTACAACTAGAGTTAAATTAAAGCACTAAAAAACAGAAATAAATAAATAGACAAACAAATAATTCATGTTCCCTCTAAAATTTCTTCCAATCATAAATTTTCTTGTTTTAAAAAAATAATTATTTTAATTTCTTACACTTGGAATCATAATTAATTTATTCTTTCACATTTTAAACATATCAATTTAGTTCCTCACACTTTAAGTTTATCAATTTGACTCTTCACAGTTTAAATTTTTTTATCAATTTCATCACTTAAACTTATCAATACCGATAATTATTTTTAAATTTAATAGTAGCTTAAATTGTTGAGAAATGTTAAAAAGATAAAATTAATGTGAATTTTGAAGTGTGAGACTAATTTTATTAGAATTTTAATTATAAAATATCAAAATAAGTATTTATTCAAAAAATAATATTATTAATTTAAGGTGATTGCTCCGATGTCGAGATGTTTACCCTTTTTTATGTGGTTCAATAATCAACTGTCACAGCTGAGATTATAGGCCCCATTAGCGTATTTAACGGTAGCACTCATACTTAAATACACATTATCGATGGTTAATGGAGTCCCCAATCACACAAATATTCACAACTTATTCATCCATATCACAGCATTGTAATTATTCATCTATTCCAAAAAATTACCTTAACTTAATAAGATTTCTTTCAAAATCATCTAACTTATCTTGTATAACATTTTCTTTATCATAAATAGAACACAAATACAAGTTTTTCAATACAAACTCAAATATATAAAGAGAGAGAAATATAAAATATCAAAACTTAATTTATAAAAAATGCACTACTACATCAAACTATTTTCTCTCTTATATGATTTACAAAAAGGATGTTCGGACAAATATTCATTCTAACCATAGTTAAAACAACGGTTTGATAGCATATCTTCTAAGTAATATCCTTGTCATGTATCCAATCTTTTCGAGTGATCTTTTAAGACTTAGAATTAAATATTGAAGTATCCACTGTTAATTAAGTGAACTAGAATTTTAAATTTGTGCAATTATGCTATGTATTATATTTTATCTATGAGCTTGTATATGTATTTTAATAAGTACACATATGTCACAATACTAAATTTGTCAAAAAAAAAAAAATTAAAAGAATATACAAAAGAAGTGTGTAAATTTCAACTTTGTAGAAATACAAAAAATAAAGTTCAATTTAAGTTAGGAATTCAAACTTTAAATTTTATTAAATAATGTGCAATAAAAAATATGTTGAAGATATTTCTTCAGGTACTGTTGGAAAATTTTTATTTTTATTTTTTAAAAATAGACAGACTTCTCTAGAACGAGAAAAGAATCTTACTGTGCTGTAAGTGACAAAAGGAAGAATTATTAAAAGGCATTAGCTGATGTGTGCATTCCTCGATTCGTTATAAAGTGGTTGATTCCCGGTTCTTCTATATTCAAAGACTCGTTTTACACACGCAACAAAAGCATCTGTTCCTTATTCTGCTTCCATATGAATTAGTGGACTTCTACGGTTCTACCCCCACTTATGCCTCAAAATTACAACATTGACACTGGCTGATTATGCTATATAAGAGCAGCGAGGCGTCCTACCCTCTGTATGAGAGCAAGGGTTGGTAACTTAAGTTGAATGGTAGCTTCGGTGTAGAGCGGGGAATGGGAGATTGGAGCTACCAGAAGTTGTGGGAATGGGCGGTTTGGGAAGAAAGAAAATGAGATAGAAAATATGTATCTCTTCTTCTTTTGTTCAATATTCCCAAAGTCGCCCATTCCGATGATTTCTGGCGGTTCTTCCCTTTCCCTTTGCTTCTATAACCACCGCGTCCGACGGATTTACAGTCTTGCTCGGTTTCCCCGGACATATAAGGTTCATTATTTTTTAAATTTTTTTGTGAAATTAATTGAATTTATTGGTCATTTTCTATTTAATTCTTGTTTTTAATGAATTTAGATCTTTGAGTTATTTTTGTTAATATCATTGCGACTATTTTTACTTCCATCTGATCGATTTGTTTTATGCTTTGCGTTGTGTCATTGCTGTTTCCGCAGGAAGAATGAGAGAGAAAATTAAAAATAAGATTAGAGACTTTTATTTATTTATTTTTTTAGGAGAGAGAGTATGGTTTTGGACTTTAACTGGCGGGCTATAGGAGAATTTATTAAGCTCTCTTCAACAATTAATTCTCTTTGAGTTGTGTATATTTATATTAGTTATTTTGTATTAAATCATATAATTTTAAAAAATTATATAAAAAAAATTTAAGAAATTTTACCATTAGAACTTTATAGACATAATTCATATAATAAATTGTACAACTTATTTTTTAAGTTTCTACGATTGTGCTAACATAAAATTTAAATTTTATGAGTTGTATTTTAATGATTACAATTTATTATTTTAAATTGTATGATATAAGTAATTTTTTATACAATCTTCCTTAGAGATATCCTTATTCTTATTATTATTACTATTATATAGCATATTGCTTTGTGTAATTGCTATTATATATACTAAATTTTGAATACCTATGGTACGGCACCGACATGAACCATAAATGAAAAATCCATTACTTTGGGATGAATAATTAATTATAAATTATTTATTTAATAAAACACATTTAAAATCCGCATGCTATTCTATATATATACATGTATGAGTTCTTTATTTATTTATTTATTTTGTTTAAAAGGTTTAGATAAATTTAAAATTAAGAATTTATTCAAATTATCAAAATTTTTATATTGACAATAAGACTTAAATTCACGTACTCATAAACTATAGTTTCAGATTTTTCCTAACTAAATTAACATTTGTTCACTATGCACAATAGTTTTATTTGCTGAGCAATTGTTACACAAAGTTTATTATAGTTGCTGCTTACTTAATTATTCATACCATTCTAACACTTAATTAATGATTTCACAACTAAAGCTCCCAATTAATTAAGTTTTGTGAGACTTATTTAATGAATATTTAATTGTTGCATAGAGTTACATAAACTAAGTAAAGAGAATTGAATTGGCATGCTAAGGCTCATATAATACAACTTGGCAGTGACCAGTGGCGATTTGGCATTTCGTCATCCAAAAAATTGATTTTTATTAAAAAGAGATCCATATTGCTTTGTGTTAAACCCACTAATATCAAAAACCCTATAAGAAAGACAAAGCTAAGAAATGTTGATGAAGGTCGACAAAGAAGCAATCAGTTCGCATCGGAGAAGATGATGATTCTTGCACATCAATTCACATCCAGGGCCCTATCACTAGTTAGCACCCAAAAGCTTAAAACCCTACCACCAATTTGCTGAAGAAGCTCCATGATGAATGAGCTCACAGATTCACTGTTCTACTGGGGAAAATTATTCTTCTAAGAAATTGAACTTTACGGAATATGAATTGCTAAGCAACTGAAATTTCTATTCCATTGTGCCTATAAAACATACTTTTTAATGAAATATGTTTCTTTTTCTTAATTCCTAACCCCAATTCCCTTTTGCCAAACAGGCTATGATGGTTGTTATACTAGAATTGCAGTGATTATCACCATTGACGATGGGATTGTTATAAACATTGTTAAATTTAAGTAGGGTTTGTTGGACATACAAAGGGTACAAGTGGTTAGTTGAAGTTTTGCATTAAAATAATACCTTAAGTGCCGTTTGGTGCACTAGATAAAAAAAGATAGAATAAAATAAATTATTATATTTTATTTTTATTTTTATTTTTAGTTAAATAAGTCAATAAGATAAGATGTGATTATTTTATTATTTATTCTATTTTATTCTCATAGTTAAAATTATATTATGAGAAGGAATTAGGTTAGAGAAAAATGAGATAGGATAAGAAATATTCATCTCACATCACCTTCACTCACCCAACTTTTTTGGTCTCCAACTCTCCACCATCATTGCCATTGCCACCACCACACCATCAAAACCACCCTCATTCACCGCCACCACTACCACCACCACTCTCACTTGTTGTATTGTAATTTATAATATATCTTGTCATTATCAAGTTTACTTCAAATGTATAATAAGATAACATAATGCTATCTAAAAGATTATTTGGTGCATATCAAATATTAAATAAAATAAGAGCTCATCAGACTTTTATCGCATCTTACTCTTATCCATCTTTATCCTATCTTGGACATCACTTTGTTTGGTGTATCAAATAAAAGAGATAGAACATGATAAGATACCTTATCATTATTTTTTTTATTTTTAGTTTTATGAGTTAATAAGATATGATATAACTATTTTATTCTACTTTTACAATTAAAATTTTATCTTAAAAGGAGAGTGAAGTTAAAAGAGAATAGAATATAATAAGAAAAAAATTTCTCACCTTACCCTACACTCACCTAGCTTTCTTTGTTTCTAACTTACCATCATTGTTGCTGCCATCCACACCTAGCAAAGCTACCATTGTCGCCGCCGCCACCACCTTCATCTAGCAAAGCTACTATCACTACTGCTACCACCACCATCACCCCCTCACCCGATATAGCCACGAACATTACCATTGTCGACACTACCACACCACCATCACTATTGCATCGCTTCTCACTCAATAGAGATACTAGAATTATTTCAATTGTAAAGATATTTATTATTTAAATACAATTTATATTATATCATGTTATTATTTGGTTACTTCAAATATATGATTTAATAACAAAATTTATCTAAAAGTTTATCTAATGCGTATCAAACACTGAATAAGATAAAAATTTATCAAACTCTTATTATATTTTATTTTTATCCCTGTCCTATCTTGATTACCATATAGGCCCTAAGATTTTAGATTGGTACGTGCCATCAATCCATAAGTATAAGTATAAAATATCTATTTATCAAATGCCTTAAAATTTTGAATTATTATGTAATGTCGGCCAACAAGTATATTTTCTAACAAGTTTATCATGC
This sequence comes from Bauhinia variegata, assembly GCA_022379115.2. NCBI lineage: Eukaryota > Viridiplantae > Streptophyta > Magnoliopsida > Fabales > Fabaceae > Bauhinia > Bauhinia variegata. The sequence goes on along the minus strand of CM039428.1, from coordinate 15,990,792 downwards.
GGTGCTTCCACTCTTGCCAACAGGTCTTCTTGATTTAAAATTTGTCCAAATTATAATAACTTAAATATTCACACTTAACTACGTATATTTGGTAGGTAGAAATCTGATTCGATTCCATACTATATTTCATAAAATAGGTATTCTTATGTTTGGTGGCAAAAAAATGGAGTAGTTATTCAATTCCAAGTTTGATTCTGAATAATTAATAATTGGCGCGATTGCTCATTTTATGGTATATTTCATATGATTAATACTTTGGATTAGCACTTCAATTTTTTTTTTTTTAAATATACATTCATTAATTATATATTGTTTCGTCTTTTAAAAGAGATAATATTATCTTCCAAACTAATTAAGATTACATTTTATGACCTATCAAATTATGCAATGAAATAATTATTTTATTTCTATTCCTATTTTCATTTTGATTTCAAGATTTTTATTTTTTATGTCAAACAGTTAAAGTAGGCCAACCTTGATGAATTAGCCTATTTTAGCCTGCAATAAAAATGGCCTTAGCAATAGAATTACTATCTCAAATGGGATAAGATCTTTGGTCTTAAAAATGTGTCTTATATGTCTTATTCCAAAACTTTTTATTAATCAAAATAATAATATTAAAAGTGTTTAATGTATATTATTCATTATTTTTATTAATAAATACTTTGAAATAAAATATAAGATTGGATAAAAAATAAGTTTAATTATGTTTTTAATTTCTACAATTTCACTTATAATTTAAAAAAAATTATAATTTAAAATATTAAAAATTAGTCCTTATAATTTATAAATCAGTCTTTGTAATCCAACTTTGTTAGTTAATTTTATATTATTAGTTTTTATAGTTTTACACAAAATTTAAAATAATTTATATAGTTTAAATTTTATTAAAAATTCATTCTTAAATTATATAAATATTTATAAAATAATTTTTGTTAACATTTATAAACTACAAGGACTATCAATAAAGGTTGAGTCTAGTGAAAAGAGTTAATTTCTCACAATACGATAAATTTCGAATTAAATTTATGTTGAGAGAGATACTTATATTTAGTGTCTAACTGTACTTCGAATAAAATTATTTTTGATTAAAAGATATTTATAAAAATAAAAAAATTATAAAAATTAATTTTTAACATTTTAAGTAGAATTTTTTAAATTTTGTTTGAAATTATAAAAGATAAAAATATAATTAAAAAAATATTTGAGACATTTAAGACAAACACAAGGTAACTGATATCGAATAAGAATCCAGCCAATTTGATTCAGTTCGAATTAACTTGTGACCCGTTTGAATTTCGGTCGGTTAGCCGGGTTGGTTTTTTTCCCCCGTTAAAAACCGAAGGACCCGCATCCGCAATTCCTAGGCTCCTTCTCTCCACGCCTTCTGTCTCTCTTCTCGTTGTCTCTCGGTCTCCTTCTCCTACGCCTCCTTCCTCCTCGCTTTCTGTTCTTCAACGTAGCTCTCTCACAAATCAATAGCCCCAAATCCCCAAATCATCGTTCTCTGCTTTTCAATGTTGCCAATGTGGTTCGAGTCGCACTTTTCTTCTAAAGCTCATGAATGAAGACCATAGTTTCCTAAAGAGCTTTTGGGCACAGAACGAGCTGGCTTTCAAACGTTTATAAAGTTACAATCTTGTGGGCTTTGGGTACTCTTTGATGTTCTCAGTTGCTGTCTCTATTTCATCTCTATTTTTAGAATATTAATTTAATTCGCAATACAATTCTGATAATTTGTGGTTTCCACACTGCCTCTTCATATAAAGCGCTTAACTTGATGCTGCAATCTAGTATTTTTTTATTTTTTATTTTTTGAGTGAGAGATTAGTTTGGAGTTTCGAGCTTTAAATTAAATAAAAATTAATCGTTCTAAAACATTGCTGGCTAAGTAAAATTATTGTAGTTTTTATCTTTATTAGTCATATAGCATCGTCCTGTATGTGATTTTTATGATGTTTTTGGCTAGAGTTCTCTGTTTCTCTTATTTCCTCTTAGTTTATCTTTGCCTACGTACCTTGAAAACAATTAGTTTGTTAGATACAAAGCCATTTTTTGGTCTTCTCCTAATGCTTTTATGTTGGAATGGGTTTTGACTAAGTGACTACTAGTTAATATTATCGTTATCAATTCAACACTTTTGTGCTTTGCTCCAAAAGTTAGAATCCATTTTCAGATTAATTGATTGCATACATCTTAAAATTTGACCCAAACACTCAAAAGATTTCGTTTATAAATCATTATATTTCAAATTGAATGATTAATTTGTTCTAAATAAGTGTTCCAGACACAATGTTATGATAGTTAATATAAATATGTATGATAAGTCTTTTTATTCCCCTTTTAATCTTGTGTAAGTTCATAGAGTATCACAAAGAATGGGATTTCCAAATGCTTCTGGGGATTTGTCATCGGAAATGGAGGTTGATGCCTTTAGACGCCTCTTTCCACTCCAATTTCATGAACGTCATCTTGCTGAATCCATACGGCCTGATGGCAGACCTTTTGGTAGAGCTAGAGATACGAGTATAGCTCTTGGTAAGTTGATCATTTCGTTTATTTATAGTCTGCAAAATCTTTGTCTTCTGCATTAGAAGTGTTTAATTCTTATTTTGAACAATACTGAGGTGCTGAACTATTTTTCACTAGGGGCTGTAGCATCTGCTAATGGGTCAGCTCTTGTAAAGATTGGATCAACTGTTAGTCATCCTCCTTGTTTATATTTATCACCAGTGTCTTTGTATATTGGGTTCTAAACTTTACTACTGGATACTTTTCAATCAATTCATTTTTTTTTTCCCCTTGCACAGACGATGTTGGCTGCCATAAAAATGGAAGTTATGACTCCCTTGTTGGAGTCACCTGATGAGGGCTGTATAGGTTTACCATCACTAGCTTCACGACCTGTGAATTATGTGTTTTTTTTTTTTTTTTCCTTTTTGTGTATGAAATTTAACATGCCAATCTTTGTTATTTCAGCTATTGATTTCCACATGCCTCCGATTTGCTCACCAATTGTCAGGCCTGGTAGGCCGGCTGAGGCAGCACCGGTTGTGTCAAAACAGTTGTCTGACACTATTGCAAGGCAAGTCTTTGGTCTGTTATTGTTGTCAAAAAGCTCTACAATTAATTGTGATTTTCTGGTCTCACTTTTATGGGTTCCATATTTCTTGTGATACAAGAATGACAAAAAAAGGTTCCTTGATCGTCCGTCTAGGGGTAAAAAAGAAAAAAGGAACGAAAAAGGAATGTTTTTACTGTTGGCTCTAAGATGTTACAGAAATATTGTTTCAGTACTTTGAACCTCATTTTATTTTCTCTCATGCATGGCTTATGTACTTGTTGCAAAATTTTCTCATCTGATGTGCATAAACATAACTGGCCTTGCCTGCCCGTTTAGCACCGTCATCTCATGTTATTTTGTTATCATGCAAAAATATCATTATGAACTAGAATGTAGGACATTCCCTGTTTACAAAAATCTGCTATTTGTAAATCAAAGATGTAATTTTACTATTTTAGGTAGTACACACACTGGAGGTTGTTATCTAGCCATATTTTTGGAACTGTTATCTTCACACTTAAGAATATGGATGAAAGACAAATGACTATAAAATCGAGTTGGACTTACCCTTTGTTATCGCTGTTTGTAAAAGAATTCTTCTGCTCTCATGTTTGCAAAGTCTCTTGATATTTGAGACGTGCTCATTATCTTCTCAACTAGTATTGTTTGTTTGTAGAATGAGAATACTTTAATTTGTCAGACTGTATTAATTGCACCTAGGCCTGTCAACTATAGTTTGCTACAAATATTTAGTCCGTTTGTGCTGACCTTGTAATTGTAATTTTCTTGTCTCTCTTGTAAACTTTTTTTTTTTTTTTTTTTCCCACTGATGCCCTCCCCCAGCGTGAGTTTTGTCCCGCTATTTCTTTGTCTTTATTTTGTCGAGGATTGATCATTGGTTATAACCTTCATGATGATCAAGAACTGGCAGTTCTCTTTGATCTCCCAAATTGGATTCTTTACTACATTTATTCATAAAGCTGTGCTGCAAGTATTTATTTGTTTACTTTTTGCAGTTCTGGAATGATTGATTTGAAAGAATTGTCCTTGGTCAGTGGAAAAGCTGCGTGGATGGCTTATCTGGTAGGCTTTTACTTTGAATGCATTCATCGATTATATGAAGAATGAAGGCCCAAAAGAAAAAAAAAAAAAAAAATAAAAGCGAAGAATTCTTAGTTTTTCTGATTTTGATCTGAAGTATCCTATCTTGGCTTGCTTAGTGTGTTGTTATATCTCTCTATGGAATGACATAAGCCTGTTGTCTTTAATCTGCAGGATATCTACTGTTTAAATGCTGATGGTGCTCTCTTTGATACTGCTTTACTTTCAGCAGTTGCTGCCTTATCTCATTGTAAGTTGTGCTTCTTCTCTGTTATTCCATCATATTGCGAACCTTCTATAAGTTAGATCTTTCTTGCCCAGAATGCACTGAAAATTCATATGCCCATGCTGGTCGTTTCTTAGCACAATATATAAGATATAAAGATATATATTGTAGTTTTGACAAGGAGACACCATTTTGAAGATCTAAGAATATTTAATTTTGACCATTTAATTTTGAGAGATTATTTTGAAGTTTTCTTCTGTAAGTTTTACTCTTCAAGCTATGCTTTGATCTATGTTCCTTTTTAGTCAAATGATATCGACCAACATATCCACAAGCTACTACCTGTAGGCACCGCAAAGTGCATGAAGATTAAATTTCATGTTGATTGGGAATTGATGAATCATTGTTGAAATTTTCATTTTGAAGTGCTAATTCCATGTTGTTGTACCATTAATTTTTTTATTTTTATTTTTAATTATTATTATTATGGAATACTCTATTCTTGGCAGTGCAAATTCCTGCGGTTTCCTTGAACGATGATGGAAAAGTAGTACTCATGTCTGAGGAAGATGGAGAAATGGTGGCAAAGGAGCCAGTTAATAAGGAGAAGAGAAAACTTACATTAAAAAGCATTCCATTCTCATTAACATGCTTACTTCACAAGAATTACATCTTAGCAGACCCTACTGCAGAAGAGGAATCTGTCATGGAAACCCTTGTGACTATAGTTTTGGATTCATCTAGTCAGCTCATATCACTCTACAAGCCTGGTGGATCAGTTCTTGCCTATACTTCAGCTATCCAGGTTAGTTTGCATTTTTCTTTGAGAAACTAAATAATATACAAGAAGGATGAACTGGCCATTATGCTTGATCTTTTCATCAACAAGCTGTAAACTCAAGCATAATATCTACTAGTTGGAAAGAGGAAACTGTTAAAGAGTATTAATGAGGTGTTTGCTACAAGGGAAGTTTTTCTAATTCCTAGGAAATTCACTAGAGAAATGAGTTACCTATGTTTTTTAGAAGTTATCAAAAAACTCTATTAGGTATATGAAGTTTGCTTGGAAAGTAAAATATGAATTTTTTGGATTCATAACTTAATAGATGGGTATCTAAACTTCATTGAGAAACTTCATAAAGTAAATGTAATTTATAACAAAATTACCCACATTACTAGGAACTTAGTTAATAACCAAACACAGCAATAAACTCTACTAGTCATCACTTACCCAGCAAACTACTTAAAACCATCCTTTAACCAAAGGCCCCATAAGTATTATGTATTTATCAGTCTGGATCAACATAGTTTGCAGGCTATGTTTTTTTAGTGGAAAGAAAGAAATCAAAAAAGGGTTTCCAACTTTCCAATTTTTAATTCATAGATCGGCTTTCTCATCCATTCTTTCATTCCAAACACAAAACAAAAAATCCTAAATGATGATTCCTGGGATTCAAAAAAGATTCTGTCTAACAAACACCCTTTAAGTGTTCATTCAAGACTGAAATTGTGTCAAAGCGGTTTGATAATTTAGTGGAGATTTCATTCTTGCACAACATACGTTTTATTTACTGATATTTGATGGAAAAGAAATTATACAGATAGAAGTTAACCATGGTTTGGTCGCTGTGGTTTCAGGATTGTGTTGCATTGACCAGGCAAAGAGTAAAGGAACTACAGAGTGTCTTAGATGAAGCAAATTCTGCTATGGAGGTTGAGTAGAATTCGAAATTTACTTTCAGTGGGTTTAATGGTTAAATGTGTTTCTTAATTATAACTGTACATTTCTTAGACTTGAGAATATTTTTTATAAGAGTATTTTCAGCAATGAATATGTTTTTTTGGATGAATGGCAATGGATTTTGTTACTAGAGGAGAATGACTTTTTGTTCCACATTCAAAGATTAGTGTTTGTGTTTGTGTTTAATGGATATGTATTATGCATCGGATAACGTAATTTTCTCGTAAGAGTCCATAGCTTGAACTACAAATGCCTCATTTGGCATATGGAAATGGAAGTTAGAATGAGACATTGAGATCATGTATTATGTACATCCCCAATTGTAGCCCTTAGAACATGCGAAGTGAAATTCCCTACTTGGTTTAACTTTGAGTGTAGTAATAAAAGAAAAATTCTTATTTCACATTTTATGATTGCACAACAAATGGATTCAACTTTCAGCATGATGCTTCATGATATTATTTTGATGGTATTCTATGTTGCAAATATCAGTTAGAGGATCCTTAGGTCATTCACAATTTTGATTATCGATTCGATTGACAAGCTAGAAAACTGGATTGGAATTTGCACGCTCAACAACTCCAGATAGGGCTGTTCCAACGCCAAGTTAGATGTTCGAGACCAACTAAGACAAGCTATTATTGGGCCGGGTTGGCCCGAGTCCTTGTCTAGCTCCAATGGATCTTCTACTAAGAGAAGGTAGGACAGAACCAGGGTGGGGTTCTTTTTCTACACCCAACTAAAATTTTCATACATCTCAAATTTATTGAATTATTCAAATTACCTTTCTTATTAAAACAAATTTTATACACCATAGTTCAAAACAAACAGCTTATAAATTTTGATGATACGTAACAAAAATTAACCAATGTTACGGATTACGAAAATGTATAATATCATATCATCTCGTGATTTTCAGTTTACTTATTTTATATTTAGATTATAATTTTTATTAAATATATTATAAATCTAAATTAAGTAATTATTTATATTATAATAAAAATATATGTTTAAAACATGTAAATTGTTCAGTAATAACTATGAACTTGTGTCATGAATAAAAATTTATGGAGAAATTTACATTTTTATATATTTTTCACACCTAAGTTCAAAAAGTAGTGGAAAACAATCCACTCAAGCTAACCAAAAAAAAAAAAAAGAAATCCTCGTTCAAAATGTCAAATGATCATAGGATGAAAAAAAAAAATAAAACTCTTATCTCAAACAATTCAAAAATTTTAAAAGTTTATGTTAAAATTGTCAGTAATTACTAATACTATAAAGAGAGAAATAAGTGATTTCCGCCACCCACAAAATTTTCGAGAATGAGGTTTGATAGTGCATGGTGGTTTCGGTGGCAAACGGTTGTTTCCGCTCTCTTTGCTCCTCCCCGCTAGTTAATGGGATTTTGAGAGTGTGAATTCTACACTATAAGGACAGTTTGGAAATTAACAAAATTTCGGGTGTCTGAAAAATTTAGTTAAGTGAAGAAAAATAATCCCCAACTAGGGTTATGTTCTTGGGCCTACTCCGGTCCTGAAAAGGTTCATTATTCTTTAAAATATTTTTTTATTATTCACATAAATAATAAAATATCTATAAATTCGTAAACAATAAAAATCAATTATAAATTTAAAAATTAAAATAATTTTTATGCCAATTTGGGATGGGCTAGCTCATTCTCGGCCCAAATTGGTTTAAGCCATAATTTCTAGGGCACTGTCCAAACTTAAGTTAAATGAGTTTAACAATTATGTTATAAGAGAAATTGAATGAATTTGCTATATTATTTATCAAGAGTAAACTATAATTTATTTAATTATAAAAATTTGATAAATAATTTTATAGTTTAGAAAATAAAAATAATATAATATTTAATAAGTTATATTGCAATATGCTCATATAATTATTATTTTTTTTTTTTGGTAAGGTCCTCCCATGGAAGAGCATTATCATGGAGGTGGAGGAACAAGTCAAAAGTGAGGATATGGTGGCAGATGTATAGCTGAAAAGTAAAGAATACCAATGAATAGTTAAGTGATTTTAGAGAAAAGTGAGTGGAATAAAGCAAACCCAATCAAAGTCAAAGTGATGCTGCCAAAACCATCTTTGAAAAATTCTCCAATCTTTCGAATTTCTATTCCCCATTCAATCAGCACCTCCTACGCGCTTCTTTTGTTTACTCTGGTCTTTCAAAACAAATCTGCAGAAAAAAAAAATTATTTTCTCTGTTAAATTTAACCACGTTTACTACTATATTTGTCCATGAATTTTGATATTTGGTTTAAGAAAATATTTATGTGGGTAAAATCTTTACAATAAATCATGTTTATGGCAATTTATCAACAAACATTTGAGGAAGAGTTTTAGCTTAGTTAAGGTTAGTTTTCTCACCCCTCATCCTATTCGAATTCTCTCTATTTCAAATATTATTGCTATTAATCTACGAGAAAAAAAGCTCTACAAATCTAATACTTACAATTAAACTGGTATAATAATTTTTTAAATATCCTCATGTTATGTAGCAATGTCCAAAAGCAGAAATAAGCATGATGTTTTTATAAGATACTATTTCCTAGGATAAAATCTTTTCTTTTATTCAAATTTAATTAAAAAAATTGTCATTTTTATAATCATATTTAAATTAAATTAAATTAATTAATACTTAACATAGTATATAGTGTATAAATGTAGTTCATAAAAGAAATGAAAGAGAAGATTCTGTTCTTTGCTACTCATGGAAGAATCAAGAAGGAAAAGAAAAAGGTAAACATATATAAATTAAGCATAACTGTGTGGTGAGAGCATTGCGATGCACGCACTAAAGTTGTAGAAAGTACATATGCTAGTTATTGGGATTCCCTGCCCAATTGGGCAATGCACAATCTTCTCTTCACAAAAGCTGTTCTCCAAAATAGGATAATTCCAGGTATTAGCTGCCATGTTAATGGCTGACAGAGAAGGATATTTAATTCTAAACCAATCATGGCCAGCTGTATACATGATTCCCCACTTTCTAACGTTCCTTACAAGACAAAGCTCAATAAAATTCAAATAATGATATGAGAGAAAATTTGTTGTGTTTCGTTTTGGAAAATATTCAATTTCTAAGGAACATTTCAACACATACACAACAAATCAATCTCTGTAATGTACAGTCAATGGTCAAAATGAAATGAAAGGTATCCTGACCTATAAAAAGATAAGAAGTGAAATAAATAATTTTAATTTATTTAAGAGTTACTTTTATTGTTGGAGACAAGAAGAGAAAATCTCCTATTCCATGCTGTGCCACATCCTATTTTATTATTCCTTTTTAATTGGTCAAAAAACTATTTTCAATAATTTGATAATTCATGTAACATTATTGTTGATTAATAAGAAGAGAATAAGACATGATATGATTTCAAGTTTGGAACAAATAATTAGATCTAAATATACTATGATTATTGCAGTGCAAGACTTTTCAATTGTTAAATGAGATTGACATTATATATTTCATGATAGTTGCAATCTCATCCAATTATTAAAAAATTACTGTTATACTACAATTTTAAGATATATAAATGGTCACGGAGAGAATTAGAGAACACTCTTTTACTACTCAACTCTGACAAAGAATTTTTTAACGTCTTTGTGGATAGATTTCTTTTGCCTCTCTTTCCTGAACTAAAATACTTAAAATATGCCAAAAAGAATATAAATTATTTATTAAAATTTTGTAGTTTAGGAATTATTTAAAAAAATATTGCAATATTTTTGTAAATGACTTTCAACAGTAGTATTGCTTTCAACACTAATTAAACAATAAACATTAGTCATATTAATTTAACAAAACAAATAATACAAAACCAAAAAAATATCATAATAAAAAGAACCAAAAAATAGTTCTAAAATCTCTAAACACATTATAAAATAACACAAGAAATCAAATAAAATCTTATCTGCCTACGATATTAAGAATTACGACAGAAATGAAAATGTCTAAGTCAATCTACTAAATAATATATTAATATAACATTAATAATGATATAATGCATGTGTAACATAATATAATATAAAATTAATATATATATATATATTAGTAAGCTGAATTTATGAAAATTGAAACTTTGACTCATTTAATAAATGATCTAAACTTGTTAATTCAGCTTAACTTTAATTGTTTATTGGGCTTAAAATAACCTATCCCACTTCCATGTCCCATTTCACATTAGAAAAATATAAAATAATAACATTATCTTATTATTTTATTTTTTCTTTGGACTAATCATGAACGAAACTATTTACAAGACATTTTATGGACAACTAATTTAATTTTAAATTACATGATTAAGCAAGCTAATTTAACTCTTAATTCAACTTAATTTATTTATATCTTTACTCATTTCTACGTGGAAAGGTGACTCCCCTTTCCCACCTTAATGGGAATCCCGCTGGGCTCTTGTGAAACGAAGCATTTTGCCGACCCTATTTAGGACTAATCGTCCTAAACCATTTAATAATCTTTTGACTTGTTCCATAACATTGCTTGCGATGAATGAATTGTATTTCCTACACGTTGATTACCGTCGTTGATATGTTAAACAAAGCTAGAAGATTTACTAGAATATGAGAAAGAAAAAAGGATACAGTATTCCCTGCTCCCTTCTCTCTCTTTTTATTTATCTTCTTCCATTAACTTTTCCTTCGTCTTTTCAATTTTCAAACAAACCCTAACCATTAACGATCTATGCAAGTTGATGGGCTAAATTCAGTGACATCGAAATCTTCAAATTGGAAAAAGGTGATATAGGCCGAACGGTGAGAAATAGACAGATAATGCGACAAAACATAAAGAATATATTATATGAATAAAGCTATGGGGTGGAGACGGGTGGAAGAAAGGACTCACCGCCCCATGTGTATTTGTGTGGTTAGATTTTATAAAAGAAAATGGGGATGAGGTTTTAGTGGTGGGGGATTCTTCCCTCTTTGCATGCTTCTCCATGACCGCACAATCTCACTCTGTCTTTATGGATATTAGCATTACACACTTAGATGGCCAAACTAATGTGGGCATGGTGTTTCCTTCACTCATGCTACTGTCTTTGTTGAATTTACATTTAGATATTTGAGTCTGACAAGATTTGGGCTTGTCTTATTATTACTTTACACATTACTTGCATCCATTTTTTTGTTCTATCAATAGGCACTTATTAAACATTTAAATTCACTGTAATCAAAGATATTATAGTAAATGACGAGATAGAGTATGAGCTATTGGATATACAATTATTATCCACTAATTTTTATTACACCACAATACAATAATTGCTAGTTTATTTGAATCTATGTCCTCGATTTAGTGGTGAGAAATTTGGACTCTGCTTGATGACACAAGTTTGAGGCTATGAAATCTGTTGATAAGACTTCTCACGCCAATCGTGTCTCCTTGTTCTATTTTTACTTTTCAAAACCGCCAAACATCTACATGGATTCACTATATTTGGAGTTCATATACTGGTATACCTCTATGATGAGTTTACTTTAGGAACTTAATCGCCACGCCAAAGGACTAAACATTACGTGGATATTAATAGAATCCACGCTTAATTACGCAAGGTAGACGATTCTAGTAACCTTGAGGACCACTTGTTACACATGACTTATGTTTAAACCCTATACATGTATATCTGATGTCATTATCTTTGTTTTCTTTTCTTGGCTCTTAACTGATTAAAGGGAAAAGGAAATTATGACATGTAACTTGTTCATTAACTTAGTAGCTAATATATGCTGCCTTTAATCTTATTCCTCGAATCTAGTTAGTGAAAGTTCAAGTAAGTAGGCAAGCTTTTCTGTGCCTAGAGGACTCACTAAAAGTCATTCCGCTAACCTTTCATTTAATTAATTCGCCGAGAATTTTTCCAAAGTATAAAAGTCGATTGAAGTGGACTATAAGCTTATAATGCTTTTTTACCTTGGACAATAATGGCAATGAGAGTAAACAGAAGTTTGATTCCCGAATGTTACATCATGCATTATATTCTGGCGTCTACGTAACTTGCAGAGGGGTAATTGGATAGTACTGTAGAACCGAATTTCTTCATTGCAGTTATAGTTTGAAGTGCTCAAAGATACTACCACTTACTTAATACTATAAGATTTCTGGCTGAAAAGTTTTCAATGTAATTTCCAATCAATGTGGTAATATGATAAGAATATACCATATCATTTTAAAAGAAATTATTCTTTTAGCATGTCTTCCAATAAGTTCATTACAAAAAGGATAACACTCCAATATATCTTGCATTTTTCTTTATGGATATTAGGAAAGACGACTCTTTTGTGTATTTGGAGATTTCTACACCATATCTAGTAAAGAAAAAGGTAGGTCCCATTGGTAAAATTTACATATCAAAATCTTCTATCTCCACATTCTTGATTAATTAAAATTTCAACCCTTATGCGTTTATATCAAAATCTTCTATCTCCCTATGGTGTGGTACACTCAAAAGTACGTAAGAATCTGGATTTCTCATCAACAAAAGGCTTAAAGCTCATTTACCAAATACAATGGAATCACATACCCTATTAGCATGACATTGAGTTGTCTAGCTTGTAGTGGGAAAGTCAAGGTGGGCACGGCCCTTCCATACACAACTTAAGTGAAAAGGACAAACCTAAGGGCAGGCATTGAGCATTAATTTTCCCTATAAATAGAGTCCTTAGGGTCTCCTCTACCTTATCAACACAGCTCCAACTTTTCCCTAGTAGCACATGAACTTATGGTCCCTCTTCCTTCTCTTTCCCTCTTACCTATATCTATCATTAGATTCATGTACATTTTCAACCTTTAAGTTTGCAAGCTTGAAGCTGCTGAAGTTGGTGATGTGAGGAAGCATTTATTGTCTTCCCTTTTGGTTTTACCTTCTCTCTAATGCATCTGACGTTAACTTCTCTTGAGGAGGAGGCATTGGTTATGTTGTTGACAGAAGATAGAGAGCACAGATGATGAAATGTATGAAATGGCATCTCACTCCTTTGTGCTCTCTATTCTTCTGTCATCACCCTTCAGCCTCTACTCCCACATAAAAATATGTTTTTATTTAGTTCACTTGATTTACTAATATGCTACTTATAGGGTATGCCTTTTAGACAGATAATGAGATAGCATTGCTTCTTATGCTTTTGGTGTAGTATATTAGTTCAGCTTCTTATGTCTTTACCCAATAAGAAAAATCAATATTATTTTTGTTTTTTAAGAAAATTTTTCTGTAAAAATCTTCTTTTCCATCTAACCAAACAAACCAAAAGAAATTTTCTAACATTTCGAGGCATGTAGTTTGCCCTTTTCTAACATCTGAGCCCCGTGGGTAAGTCTCTTCCAATGGGAAAGAGAAGAAAGGAAAGATACCTAAATGCATGGGGGCGCAAGACTGGTGTTACCTTGGTCACCAAGTTGTCGTGAGAGGATTATAAAGAATGTTTGGCATCCAATCTATTGTGGAAACGGACAACTCAAGCATATTTTCCCTTTTCTTTTGCTTTAGTGTTTTTGTTGTTTTATATTTAGTGTTTAATTGAGTCACTCATGCATATCTATATTAATTGCTGGTGTTGGAATCAGTTTGGGGTGTTTAGCTGTTCGAAAAGAGTGATTTGAGCCAAAAGAAGTGTCTAGGCAAATTGTAGGCAGCATTTGATGTAAAACAAATGTAAAGAAAGCAAGAAAAACCACAAGATACTCTTCTAAATTAATTACTCCTCTGAAAAATAACTTAGACACTTTGAATGAAACTCATATTATTCGATTGTATAAAAGGTTTTGAATGATTATAAAAGATTATTTATAGACAAAGTAACCAAATAACTCAACTAGAGAAATACTACTAATCCAGTACTTGAAAAAGAAAACAAAAAACGTACCGAACATGAAATAAAAACTCGACGATAAAATACAAGCTTGATATATCAGAAAACCCTAAGTAAAATCTTAATAAAAACCCTCATATAGTCAAGCCCATTTTACATTAGCATTCCAATCTCATCATTATGACATATTGAAAATTGTTAGATATATTATAAAATTATTGATGGGTCTTCTCTTAACTTAAATTTTTAAAATGACTTGATTCTTGACATAGTATTAGAATCTCTCACATAATAATGGTGAGTTTGTGCTTTATTTACTAGTGTTGTTCATCACTATGATGCTTGTGAGCAATCCAGCTGAGAGTGTCATTTGTTTTACTGATTTGAGCATTGGGGACAATGCTAATCTTAAAATTAGGGGAAAGGGAGTCACTTAGTTGCGGTTTTTATTTTAGCTGCCCGGGTTTTAATTTAGGGGAAGGGAATTCTTTTGTCATTATTGCACACCAGTTTTTAGCTACTAGTAATCCTTTTTATTTTCACTAGGTCACTTAGCCAATCTAGGGATGTTTTCCAATGGAGAGAGGTGGAAGATTCAAGTGTAGTAGCATGATTAACACCAACAAGAAATTTGAGAGCTTCACATACTGATGTGGGAAGCAGGGGAGGTCTGCAACCACTAATATCCTGTGCCACAGTGGAATGGAGCATAAAATGAATCCATTATACATGAGCTCGGGCTAGATGAGAAGAAGAGAGATATGGATGGTGGAGGGGATTGAGTTGATTTTGTGTGGATTAGACGAAAGGGTGGCTGTGACTTAGATTCTTCCTTACTGTACCAAAAGAGGTAAAAAACTAGTAGAAAGAAAAGATAATGAAATTAAGTTTGGGGGAGTCAAATTTTAAAAGAAATTAAGTTTTGGTCTGAACTATTGTAATGGAGATTGTGCCAAAACAGAAAATCTTTATATGTTGCCTTTACTTCACCTGGGCGTGGTTTGTTTATGTCCTTGTTTTGACTATCTGAGTTTGCATATTTTGATCTAATTGTCTGGTAATGGATGTCTCTTGGGTTACAATTTTCACACACACAAGGGTCTTAGAGTACTATGGTGTCATTTGAGTTGAGTCATTGGGTTGGCATTGCACTTTGAGACGCTCTAAACTCTAATGTTGCAAATTATTTTGGATTCTTTGAGGCTTGTTGTAGGGTTAGAAAATTCTTTGTGTCTTATCTTTTGGACTTATAATTTATTTTCTTTTAGATTTCTCAGGGATGAGTAAAATGACAAGTTTGAGGGGAGTTTGACATGTTAATATATGAATCTTTAAATTTCTTTGGGCACAATTTTTTCCTAGTTGGAAAATCTTGTTATGTGTGAGCCTTTTTTTTTTTTGGTGCTATATTGGATAGTGGTGTGCATGAGACCGAAGTTTAATCTGTAGGCTATATTTTGTCAGTGATTTTATATTCTTGGAATTTATGATATGTGCTTCGCTGTTCCTGTTCTAAATTCTCTGCTCTGATTGCATGTTTATCTAAAATCTGGTTGCTCAAATTATCCGTAAGAAATAATGAAAATCATTACTATTTTCTCACAAGTACTTCTCCCGGTTCATTTTTGTATTCCATGAGAATGTTTTGCTCACATAAATTGTTCACGAGTATCTCTAATTCCTATAGAGGCTTTTCCCACGGAAGCTTTTCCACGAGAGTTTCTATCAGAAGAGAAAATTCTCTTGGAATTTTTTTCAATTTCTGAAGGAAAATGAGAAAATCATCTTTGTTGTATTGTAATTTTTTTTTTTCATTATTTATAGATTTCTACTTTATTTTCCTTTTCCTATAAGACAGTTTTGTTTTGCCAACTATCCCTTCCTTTTGCCTTAGTTATTTTTGTTTATTCTTAAGTAAGAAAAAGCTTCTCCACTATGAAGTTACTACTAGCCTGTGCACCCCGTGAAATTCAACGGTTATTTTTATTTTTTTTTAAAATAAGTGTCAATAAAAAAGGAAAGAATCGCTGACATTATAAATACAAATAGTGTATCATGAAACTTTTTCATGACCACTGATATTATTATTACTACATTGATTTCAAATCATAAGGAGAAAACCTAGAGTGTTCTCCTTTAGACTAGGATTATAGATTATAGACTAAGGTTAGTTAAAGAAAAGGCGATTGCTATGGTACTCTTCTTCGAAGAAAAATACAAGATACAGTGTTATTTTAAAATATCTTTTATTTATATTTTTTCTGAACTTTTGTTTTGCTCCTTTTAATAGTTAACATTTATAAAATAATATTATAAGTATTATTAAATTATTAAAAATAAAAATATAGGATAAACAAATAAAATAAGGTGTGTGAAATAAAAAATACTTTCATCACCCTTGTTAAGGGGTTTAAGTTGCGGTGTTTTGAAATTGGTGTAATTGTAAAGTTATTAAAAACGAGTCAGCTGGTGTGACAAAACAATATAGTTAAATTCTCTATTGGTTATAGAATCGGACGGACATTGCACTGTATAACTAGATTGAAACTCATCGTTTAGGTAACTCCCTACTAGAGAGAACCTTTTCCAATATCTAAAAGATTTAGCACAGTTCAGTTTAAGCATTTCTGCACTCTATATGCAACGTGGCTACCGTAGACTGCTCCTATATTAAATGCCCACCAATGTTAGGCATCTTATAATGCACTCCTAAATTGACGTTGAACTTGAATAAACAAGCTTCATTTGAGCGTGAATTATCTATACATCTTGCATGTTTCTCTATCCATCTTTCACTTCATATCTTTGGTCTTATTCTTCATCTTATACCAAGTAATTTTCTTTGTAAATTCTTTTTTTCTCTGCATAATTACTATCTTTCAATACTGTCATTTTGATCATTTTCCATAAAGGAATCCTACTTGAGAAGGTAAGTTTCCTCATATGCTGTTCTCTTCTTAGATTACTCTTTTATTTTATAATTGTTAGAACAACTATTTTCTATGTCGGTCATGCCATTGTTTTCTGGCCCTCTTATTTATTTATTTATTGATGTTTAAGCGTAAATTTGTTTAAGTTCTTGGGGGCGAATTATTGAGCCAAAAATTTCCATAAAACTTCATGTGAATCACTTTTCTTTTTGTCTGTTGGCTGAGTTGTCAATCTAAAACAGATATTGACATATTGCAGATGATGGAATCTGATATGGCCACGCCTTACTTTTCCAACCCAACTAATGTTGCTGCAACGAAAGTTAGTGATAACTTTCAGTAACCTATTTTATTTTAGTTTAGGTTTTTACCATTTCTCTTTTTCTTTGGTACATATTTCCTTTCTTACTTTTTTTTTTTTTTTTTTGGCTGAATCAGCCATAGCTCTATCATTAAACTCATACATCAAGTGGTTAGAGGAAATGTTTGACCCGGACAGGTTACCAATTTAGTGGTTTATTGGTTCAGTAGACTCATAACTCTATATAATATGAGTTCAATTAAATATATAATAAAATGTATATATAATATAGTTTTAAAATATAAATAATATATAAATTTAAGAAACTATTATTATAAGTGATAATCTAAGAAAATTAAAATGGTTTAAATATATTAAGTTAATATTAGATTTTTTTTAATAATTCAAGCATATTATCAAATTTTATATGTTTTATTTTATATACTAAAAGTGACTTAATTGTTCATGTTGATATTTTTATAAATTAATTCAAGATGATATGTCTTGCTTTTATTTTGTGTTATTTTATATATTTGTTTATATATGATAAAGTAGTATAATTAATTTCGTTATAATTAAAAAGAAGAGGAAATTATTATTATTTATTAGATATTATTTAAGTAAAAAATATATTTATATGATAACGAAGTAATAAAATGATTTTAGTAGTTAGAGTGGAGTGTAACTAGTTTAAGGTTCCTCGTTTGAATATGTATCTCTTCACTATAACCATCCGAGTTATGGTTTATTCCGATGCAGATGCAACTAGGTTTTTTAAAATAAGGTGGAGAAAAGAAATATAATTCCTACTGAAATTGATACAAGATGTCTTTTACTCAGGGTCTATTTGATTTACCAAAAAAACAAAGGATAACATAACACAAAATTTTTGTCCCTTTTTTGATTAATTAAAGAACTAAAGTATTGGACAAATATTTAAAATCTTGTTACTCACTAAACTATGAGACAAGTATTTGTCTAAAGTTCTGGATAAAATTTTTAACATTGTTATCTTTTAAGTTACTCTACAATTTTTTATATCTTGGTTTATTAAATCAATAATGATAAGTTCCAACAAAGACCGGTGACTGATGAGTATTGACAACGGTTGGCAACTAACAAGGTACCAGTAACAACCAATAATTGGCAATTAGTAACCCCTTTTCAATTTTTATATTTTATAAATTACTTTAATTGTTATAATATATCAAAATCTTGTTATGTTATTTTAGAAATCAATGTAATACAAAGTATATACTATCGTAAATTTAACATAAATGGTATAAATTTTTTCGTCCAATACATTAGGCAACAAACAATAAATAATATAAAAAGTTATACTGTAACTCAATTCTTTATGTTATGTTATATTATTTTATTTTATTTGTATTGTCTAGTATTATATATCTAACGCATCTTAAATGTTTACAAAAGATGTCTATTTATAGGTGAAATTGTCAAACACTCAAACTGATAAAATACTACTAGTCTATTACAGGAATAAGATATTAAAACAAAAGCACAATAAAAGGACTCAACTTTAGAGAGTCAAAGGTAGGTAATGATCCAAAAGAGCAGCATGCAACATGTAACATCCTCTAATTGAGCGACATGTAAGGTTACATGTGCACCATCCATACTTATATGCATGTTCAAAGCATCCCCTAATTGAATCTTTTGGATTGAATGACTTATATGTATGTTGTTATATTAGTCATATTTACAACGTCATGTGAGCAAGCATATGTGCATGTTTGTGACAAGTAGAAATTGAATACTTTGTATGAACATGTGTAATTAGAATTATGTTATTTCATTCATAAGGACCAAATTGAACAAGATTTTTGATAAGTGGTTGCACATTCATAAATAACCAAAAGTAAGAAATAACTAGTTGAAATGGAATGAGGGGAACTCAACTAAGTTAATGGCACTAAAAGGATCTAGTCCAAATTGAACCAAGATGGCAGCAGCCCACTCCCCTATAGTCCACGCCACTCACCTTGCACAAGTCACCAAAGTTGGCTTTGAGTTAGTCAAAGTGTCAACCAATGAAATAGTGACACTAGTCAAGGCTTGTATGTATACTTTTGTTGATATTTATGCATGCAATAAATGAAGAAAAATTTAGAGAATTCCAGACCAAGGGAAGTCGGCAACTTGGGGCTGAAGGAGGGGAGAAAGAAAAGAAATAAAAGGGAGAGAAGAAGAGCTAGGCGTGTAAGAGAAGGAGAAAAAGAAAAGAGGAAAAAACTTGTGTGTGTGAAGCCTTTGTGTTGTTGCCACGCCAACCACTTGAATCAACCATTTAAATAGCATCAAAAGAGAAGGGGAAGCTGTCATAGAGACCCTAGAAGATAAACCCTAGAGCTGTACAAGAAAGAATTGAAGATAAAAGGTAGTTAGTTTAATTCAAGCATAGGTTATGGTGTACTTGTATGCTGAAAATTCTGCATTCTTGCTATTATTATTTCTTGTCATTTGTGTATTGGAATTTAATGTTATCTTGTGTATTTGACTGGATACTGGATTGCTGTTTTTATGGTGGTTTAATGCCACATATATTTGCCTTGGATGGAAGTATGCAAATTCACAAAAGGTTATGGGAAGAGTATGAAGAAAGTAGTGTAATCTTGTGTTAGGGGTGTGTCAAAAATGAAAACAAAGGTGGCATCTATGGACATAATGAATGATGACTGCCTCATGTGGGTGATTAGTGCCAAAAGGGCGCACTAAACAGACTTCACCTTATGAACAAGCAGTGGTGCCAAAAGGGAGCACCAAACCATGTATGTTGTCCATAAAGACCCCTATACTTGGTTATGCCTCTTTCTTTGTAATTTCTTTAGATTACTTTTAGTTTATGTCATCTTTGAACCTTGTTTGAATGGACTAACTACTGAGAACTATTGGTTTCTCATATTATTAGTGTTAGTGATTTTATACAGGTGAAGAATCAAAAGAGATAAATCAAGACTAGTTTATGCTGCTGGCTGTTTTCTCTGTTAATTAATAGTGACCTTATGAAATAAATGTTTGAGATTTATGTGATGTAATTTGAAGCATATCTAGAACACTTTGTAATGGATATTTAGTCCATGTATATTATGTACTCATTGAACTCATAGAGATGACAAATATAGACTAGTGCACCTTGTGTTGAGACTTTGTTTTTCTGGCCAGCTTGAAATAGTGAATTACTAGTACCTTCAAACCACGAGATAATTACATAAAATTATTTTTCCAAGCTCACAAAACACTATATTTCATCCATGCAAAATTTTAGGATTTTGACTTAGCCAATTAATGCAGAAAATTCTTCAAAGTTACACCTCAAGATTTTTACCGGTAAATAGGATAGTTCACAAACTTTGTTTAATTGACCCACCAAGCCATCGGAATTTTTATGAAATTTTTACCACATATTCTAGACACCTTGAATTTGTATTCTGGAGCTTTTCATGATTTTTAGACATTTATACACCACATTTCCATATTTCACAAAAATAGGATAACAAACTGTCTAAAACAATAAACTGTCCAATTGAGGTTTAAACCTTTAATTAGTAATTTCCTTATGAAATAAAGTTAAATGAAAAATGTTTTTTGTAAGTATAAGAATTAAAATAAGGTGTTACATAACACACAAGAAACATTATTGGCAATTATGGAGTTGCAAACACTTGGTGCCGCTCCATCTTCACAAGATGTTTGGGAGAGACAGTGGGAGAGACAGCATGGAAGAATCAGCATATACATCTTTCAAGATGACTTATCTCTTATCTGCCGGCCCTAAAACATGAAACACTGATTTGGGAGCCCTAAAAGTCCTAGAAATGCATAAACAATTGTAGACAACATAGGATGGTGAAGTGGGCCTTTGTATGGCATTAAATTCTCCAAATGGAAAACAAATCTAACAATCAAATTACCAATCTATTCAAATAAACATGTATTAGACCCAATAAGTGTTAAGAAAATGCAAAGGTCCAATAAAAGGCCCAATAATATAGCCTGGAATGGAGAAAGATCCAAAAGCTCTAGCACGCAACATATGAAAGAGAGGTTGAGGGTGATAGTCAAGAATGGTATACACTATAACATAGTCACCCAAATGAAGGTATGCATGGCATATTAGTAGTAAGTGCATAATTATCACTGCTTAATGCGAATGTGAATCTAATGTTAGCATGCAAATGAATAACACAAGTAGTAAAGGTGCAACAAAATCTGAGGGTCAAAAAGAAACTGATAAAGGTCCCAGGTTAAAAGGTTGATTAGGGACAATTCTATGAACTTGCAAAAGCGCTGGGTGGATGTCAAAAGGCAAGTGTGATAAGGAAAGCTATAAATAGGTAAAGGTATTAGGTCAACAAGTTGTTATGGGGAAAATCCATGAGTATGCGAGGAAGTGATGTCAAAAAGCTGACTAAGAGAAAATTCATAGACAATATCCAATAGTTTCTTACAAGCAAACTCTACAAATCTAGGATTACTATGGATCAAGCTTTAGTTAGTATGAACTACTAAGCACTTGCGTAAGAAAGGATGAAAATGACCCATACTACAAGTAACAGCTTCAATGAAAACTAACAGAAATGGGCCCAAGAAGGGACACACTATTGATTGTAATCCTCGTAAAAGAACTAAGAACACTAGTTAATCCTAAGGGGATCATGAAACACGTATACAAATCATAATGAGCTTTAATGTTGGGCTTCCATTTTTCTATAGACCTAAACACAATCTACTGATAATGACAATGCAAGCCAAGCTCATAAAACCAACTCGAACAAATGATTAAATACATCATACCAATACTTTTGGAGATGAAAAAAGTTATAATGAAAAGTTACTGGATCATTGGCTCGACCAACATATGTGCACAAAGACTTATCTTTCCTAGTGGTGAATAATGTAGGGAGAAACTATAACAAGATTCAATTTTATTATACTGAGAATCTATGTTGCCAACTCGATTAGATAACTTATTGATATTGACCACGGTAGCAGAGGGGATTACTGATTGGGTCTAATGCCAAATTGATGTAAAACATGGAGGTGAAAAGAAAAGAAAAAACCGCAAAGTACTCTTTGAAAATAACCTAAAGTATTTTTTTAGGGCAGTGTATTCTCTTGATTTTAGTTCAAATTCTCTTATAGAAAGTTCATAAAAAAGTTCCTAATATTTATAGAAGATGCCTATTCACAAGCAAAATAACCAAATACTCAAACTAATGAAATACTACTATTCTAGTATTGGAATAAGATATCCTAATATCAAACATAATAGCCCAACATAAAATAAAAGTTCAATAATAAAAGAAGCCCTAATAAAAAACCATAATAGAAGCTCTAATATTTCACTACTCACCTTACATCAAGAAAACAATGAAACATTAATATCATTGTGTTGCACGAACTCCTATTTACAATCAATTTCAGAGAATCACTTGTAAACATATTCCATTTAGATGGATTGGCATCACTTCTTTAATATTTTACAATATCAGAAGTTTGATGTTTGAAATAGTTCTAAAGCTTTAACAGCAGACGGTTCATAGTAATCCTCTTTGCCAACCATTCAAAGAAAGTAAAGATTATAGAGAAAATAGATTTTGTCTGTTTGCATAGATAGTGACCTGGAAACAAATTGTTATGATCTAACGCTCTAAAATATCATAGTTTTTTTTTTTTTTGGCATAACATATTCATGATTAAAGTTGTCTGATTATATATGTAAAAAAAAAGAAAGAAAGAAGACAGGTGAGACAAGAAAA
Organism: Bauhinia variegata; assembly: GCA_022379115.2. NCBI lineage: Eukaryota > Viridiplantae > Streptophyta > Magnoliopsida > Fabales > Fabaceae > Bauhinia > Bauhinia variegata. The sequence goes on along the minus strand of CM039428.1, from coordinate 15,967,792 downwards.
AGGTAGCCACAGAGAAGAACCTGTTGTGGAGAAAAGTATCAGAGTAATTGAAAAGAACAGTTCACGAGGAGGGTTGACGATGGCAAGCCTTTTGTTAGGTGCTGACGAAAACATGGGTCAATACATGTTTTAAGTTTTGAAGCTTACAAATCCCAAGTACTGATACTATATACTATTCCCATTATTTCTTCAATTGTTTCATTCTTAATGCAGTTAATCAAGCACTGGCAACACTAGCTTTCTTTGGGGTTGGAGTAAACTTGGTTTTGTTTCTCACTAGAGTTCTTGATGAAGACACTGCCCATGCAGCTAATAGCACTAGCAAGTGGACGGGAACTGTTTACTTGTTCTCACTAATTGGAGCATTTCTAAGTGATTCTTATTGGGTTTGTTACATAACATGCACGATTTTTGAGCTCATCTTTGTTTTGGTAATATATCACTATTTCTTTTTGGATAATAATGATAATATTTTAGCTAACAGAAATCTGTAATTGCTAAATTTCTAATGTTACATTCTCTATGTTTATAGGGATTAGGTCTCTTGCCATTGTCTTCTTGGCTTTTCTTGATCAAACCGGTTGGCTTTTCTTGGCTTTTGTCCCCTTTATTTTGCCCTCAATTTAGGATCCCTCTTCTCTGAAACTATACTGGTGCAATATGAGGATAAAGGAATGTGGACCATGGGATTTTTAGTGTCACTTGCGTCTGCTGTTATAGCCTTATTGTCATATTTGTCAGGAACTCCGTGGTATCGGTATGTGAAACCTAGTGGCTATCCCGTGATAAGACCTGCTCAGGTATTTGTGGCTTCTTGCAGGAAGTGGAAAGTTGTTAGGTCAAGTGAAGATCAACTTTATGAAGTAGAAGGTCCAGAATCAGCATTGAAAGGGAGGATGAAGATTCTACAAAGTAATGATCTTGGGTAGTGTGAAGTTTGTTACAAATCACACCAAGATTGTTTGACCATTTTGATGAAACAAAATGATATAAGTAGTTATGTAATTTTAAAATCAAAAGACTATGTTGAACTAACTGATCCCAAAAGTTCAACCTGTTAGGTAAAGGTTCAGCATTGTATCTAACAAAGACTAGAATTAGAATCAATGAAGAATAATATGCTTGTCATATTCACTATATAAATATATATTATGAAACTAATTTTTATTTATTGGTGCTGGCAGGTTTTTGAATAAGGCAGCAATGGTTACAGAGAATGATATGATTGGTCCAAAGAATCCATGGAGGCTTTGCACAATCACTCAAGTTGAGGAAGCCAAATGCGTGTTAAGAATGATACCCATTTGGCTATGCACGATAATTTACTCAGTTGTGTTTACTCAAATGGATTCTCTTTTTGTGAAGCAAGGGGATGTGATGAACTCTTACATCGACAAATTTCTCTGGCCAGCAGCTAGTATGTCTGCATTTGATATCTGTAGTGTCCTCCTCTGCACTGAACTTTATCACCAAATTCTTGTTCCTTTGGCTGGAAGGACTAACACAGCTTCAAAGTATGGAAACGGGACTAATAATTGGAATGTTAGCAATGATTGCAGCTGGTGCCACAGAAGTGGAAAGGCTCAGACTGTTGAATTCCCTAGGTTTATTATATTTCCATCTTCTGGTTGGTGCTTCAGAAGTTTTCATGTATGTTGGTCAACTAGAGTTTTTCAATGGGCAAGCTCCAGAAGGCATTACAAGTTTTGGGATCTCACTTTGCATGGCTTCAATATCTGTTGGAAACTATATAAATAGTATGCTGGTGAACATTGTCATGGGTATTACAACAAGAGGAAGCTATCCAGGGTGGATTCCAAATCACTTGAACAATGGTCACGTGGATAGGTTTTTCTTCCCAATTGCAGTTCTCACTGCTGTTGACTTTTGCATTTACCTGTCATGAACTAGGTGGTACAAGAGCATAAATGTTGTTGAAGATAGTGAGATGGAAAGCCTAAAAGATGATGAAAGATTTAATAAAATTTGAGAGTTTCTAATTACGAAACTCAAGTGTGTTAAAAAAATTTGAGAGTTCCCAATTATGCAACCCAAGTGTGTTTGAGCATTTCATTGTCTTCTTTGTTCAATAAGGCCTTCAAGGATATGAGCAAAGCGTGAGCTCCTCAATTACTATGTCAATTAGCTTCTAAACTATAAATATAATTTTTTAGACTTAAGTGTGTTCAATTTAGATTTTGACTGACATACAGAATCAGGTTGGTCTAGCAAATAATTTTCAAGATTCCTATGGGATCTTTCACGGCTGAATTTGCATTTCCAAATTTGCATTAACTTTTTACAAGAAAAAGAACAAAAATAAAACAGAAGTTTTTAATTTCAATTCATTGGGAGCATATGCAAAATGAAAAATGCAAAAAAAAGAAAAAAGAAAAAGAAAGTTATCACAAGAACTAATATTGACGTCAATGACTAACTTAGACACAATCTTTTTCAACAATAGTTTTGTCACAACATATGAGTGAAGTGTAAAATTAGAATACCCATCAATTATTTAAAAATTAAAGTACAATAAGATACTCCTTTTTATTTTTTAAATTATTAGTAAAACAAACATTTCGAGAACTTAAAAGACACTGCTCTATAAAACACTTCTTACATCAATTCTTCAACTAATATAAAAACAATTATTATAAAAAGTAAACACTTTCTACATCGGCTGACAAACCAATGTTAAAAGTGCAAAATTTTAACCCAAATCTTAACCGATGTAAAAAGTCTACATCTTTTTAATAATAATATCAAAAAAGTGAAATAAAGAATGAATTTAAAGAATGAATACAATGTGAATTGAAAGAATGAATTGTCTTTCATTATAAAAAAAATCCATCCGATTTATTAAAAAAACTAAAATTAAATCTCTAAAATAAAAAAAAATATATCATGAAATAAATCAGTTATTTAACTAATTCAGTGAGTGCAACCAAGATTTGGGTGAGTCCTAAAAATGATATATCTTTTTAGGTTGCAGCTTCAAGTTCAAGGCTTCAGCTGATTTTTTGACCTTTTCTTTGAGAAGATCTTCGTAGCATTTTGAGCACAGGTTCTGGTTTGTATCAGACTCATAGAGCCATGACCATAGGCTTGCTGATGCTTCTGTTTTATAACCTGACAAACATAAGGGAAAAAATACTAAATATTATAAATTTTTGTATAAGTAGATCAAATCATGTACACACAGTTTATTGCATACATAGATCAAATTGACATCTCCAATTGTCAGTCTAGTTTATTGCATACATATGCTGATTGATGGAAACGGATGCCGGCCTTGGGTGATTTGGTGGACGAACCAACCAAGCACTCTAAAGAATGAACAATGACGCCTCAGATCTTGGAGATGTCAATTTTGGGGGAAGTTCTGCTTTCAGTAACGTTCCCTAACTAGAATGACACCTTCTAGAGAAAGCTTCTGTGACTATGGTGGAAAAGGTGGTGGTCTGGTGTCTGTACTGGGATGAGAGCTGAATTTGGCAGAGTGACAGTGCTAGCTTAGGATAATGATATTATTCTAAAAACTTGTGTATTCATTAAAAAGAATCTTTAGTTTTATCTCTACATTTGAGAAATATAACTGGATTGATAATTAAGACCAAGATGCATGGTTTGACCTCAGAGGAGTCAATTGGCGAATTTATGATTACAGGATTAAGAATTGAAGCAATTAAATTGAGTTAATGAGAATTAATTATTAAACATAGATAGTTATGATGAAATCAAAACCCTAAAGCTTTTATTTCTTGTTTGGATTGATTTTATTCTGTTAGAAGCACTTTTGGTAAGAGATAAAAGTACTTTTATATAATTTTTAATGTTTAAATTGATTTTTTTTAAAAAAAAAAATGCAGAAGTATTTATAGAAAAAAAGGAGTTTCCTTTGGAAAAAATATATCATAAGATGCTTATGCTTCTAAAAAAACAGAGAAACGTATAATAATTTATTCTTTTAATTCGTGTATTATTTTCTTTCTTGCATTTATAATATTTTCTATCACTTTTTTATTACTCAAATAATATTTTAGATTATAGAATTTAAGCACATGTCTACGACAATTTTAGGAACTCTGCCGACTACATTAGGTGTGTCCTCTTAGGATGTGTTTCCAATTACATATTTCACATATCATTTCACAAACGTTAAAGATAGAGATCATTCCCCTATTTACTGGAATATAGAAAAGAAAAATATACACTATTCCCTACTCTCTTCTCTTGTTTTTTCTTTTTATTTGTTTTCTTCGATCAACTTCTCCATTTTCTTTTCAATTTTCAAACATATCCTAAGCAATCAATGTTCAGTTAACCATCTATGAAAATTGATGGGCTAAATTCAATTGCATCAAAATCTTCAAAAAGAAAAGGGTGATTGATGCGCAACCTATAGCGTCGCTATTATAGGTTGAAGTCAAATTAAAACTTCCAAGTTTAAGTTTCTAACTAAGGTCGTATTCTTAGAGAATCACTAGTACAGGTTTCAGTCAATTAACCGAAATTGGGGGAAGAGGGGTTTCTAGCAATTCAACAGTGAATAATTGCTATAAATAGTAAAATAGGATGATGGAAATATAATAAACCTAGGGAACTATCAGATAACGGTGATTCTATCCTCAATCTAAAGATAAATTTAACTCTAATTATGCTAATTAACTAGATTAACCCCAAAATCTCAATATTAACCTAACTAATTAATTAATTTAGTTGAACTCTTACTAAGCCGGTATCCCTGCACTTAGTTTAACAATTCCTACTACACAATCGCATAAATTATGGTTGTTGGAACCAAATCTAACCCTAACTAACATTGCAACAAAAGATTAGAGCATCCAAGACTTAAATTCTAAATTTTTATCCAACCAAATCAAGTTCTACTCCGTGAAAATTACTCCTAGGATGATCAGGCCTAGAAATCCCAAAAATCTATCAAGCAATCATGCATAAAAATTATCATACACAATCACGGAGAAAGAAATAGGGAGTACAGAAGCATAATTATAATTAAATTCAAAACAAACATAATACAAATCTCAAGAATCAAATCGACAGTCTTCAACTCATCTCAGATTGACTACAGATATGCCTGGTAGAAGGAGAAAATGAAGCAAACAAAGGAAGAAGATGAAAACGGCGGCTAGGAATGGTGAAAGAGAAGGTTTGGCGTAATTTCCCCAGGTCTAGTGCCAAAAAATTACAAGTTTGCCATTAATGAAGCCTAAATTATATAATTGCCATTAATGAGGCCCAAATTACAAAAAAGCCCCTCCTTATATTGCCAAAAGCCTATGTCGCCCTTCTTGAGTTGAGAAAATATCCTTTGTGCCCTTGTGCTCTTGCTTCATGAATTAAGGAAAATTATTACTCCAATCCCAAGCTTAGACAAAAATCTCAACAAGTTATGATGCCTTCTAAGTCTAGTCCTGAAATTAAAAATCCCTAACAAATAAAAATAGATGCTAATGATATACAATAAATTTCAATCAAGCCTTAATGATAAAAATAGATGCTAATTAAACAATTAGATGTAAGTTTGAAATGTTATAAGTAAGTATAAGAGTACATAAATAAATACTAAAAAGTATTTATCAATGATAGAGGCCGAACGGTGAGCTAGAAATAGATTCACAAAGACAGGTGGAGGGAAGAGCACTCACCGCCCCATGAATATTTCTGGGGTTAGATTATATAAGAGAATATGTTGATGAATTGGGATAAGGTTTTAGTGGTGGGGGAATTCTTCCCAATGCTTCTTTGCAACTTGCATACAATATTCTCTCTGTACGTGTCTTTATGGATATTACACACTCATTAGAGTATACTAGATGGTCAAACGAATGTGGCCATGGTTTTTCAGTTGTGCTCATGCCATTGTCTTTGTTTCATCTGACAATTACATTTTAAATTGAGTCTGACGACAAGATTTGGGCAAATCCTACTATTACTTTAAAGATTACTTGCATTGATTTTATTTTATATATCCAATCATAGACACTTTGTTTGTTGTTGGATTCTTTGCAATTAAGTTATTAATATGTCATAATATGAACACTTTCATCAATTCATTCAAACAGTTTCATTACATTAGCGAATGTTATTATTGTGTCTTTTTTTTTTTTCCAGAGAATCTGCATCCCATTTATTGTAAAATATTTGGACTCTATGTTACATGATTCAAGTTAGAGGTGATGAAAATATGTTGATATAACGTCTCATGGAAATTAATTGAATCCAAGCTTAATTTAAGAAAGATAGACGATTCTAGAAACTCTTGAACAAACCCTTGAGGAATACTTCTTGTATTATACACTCTTACCAATTTTAAATATAAAACGGAATTAACTAATTCATATATATTTTTAAAAAATTTATGTTTAATATTTAAAAAATACTATATTTTTAATTTTATTCTCATTTATTACAATAATTAAATAATTTATTTTAATTTTTCGCTACCAATAAAAAATAATAAAAACATTATATTACATATTTTCTATACTATATTACATATTTCCCTATATTCTGTATTCTTCATATTTCATTGTGTTTATTCTCTATATATAATAATTATTATAAAATGATAAACGTAAAATTTTTTATATTTCCAACACATTATTTTATAAATTAAACTATTTTTTTTTCCCTAAAAGCCACCTTTAATCCGAAGGGAGTATATCTAATGTCATTATTTGAATGATTTTGGGGAAAAAAGCAATTATGGCGTGTAACATGGTCAAAAATATTGTAACTTATGCTGACTTTTCTCTTATTCCTCGAAGCTAGTTAGTGAATTGCAGCACCGTGAGAGAACTTTAAGAACTTAGACAGGCTTCTCCGTGCCAAGAGAACTAAAAGCCATTAGTTCCTCTGACCTTTCATTAATTTCGCTGAGAATTTTTCTAAACCTTGAAATTAATGTGAAGTGGACTATGAGCTTATAATGCTTTTTTGCCTTTTGCCAACGAAGGCAATGAGTGAAGAAAAAATTGATTCCCGAATGTTACATCATGCATAATCAATAACAGTTATACACTTTGAAGTGCTCAAAGATTCTGCCACTTAATACATAATAGTATTATATTTTTAAGAAAAAAATATTATTTTTATTTTGATACTATTCATAATTAATAAATTTATTTACAATATCTTAATATGATAAAATTGTTACTTATATTTAAAATTATTAACAAATATATTCTTTAGTCAATGTTTATTTTTAAACTTTAATAAAATTTGTTTGTGTTACGTCAATCATTATGACATAATAACAAGTTTTGTTAGGTATAGCTGGTAATCATAACAGAAAAAGTTAAAATGATAATTTTATTAATTTAAAAATATTTGGATAAATTTATTAATAGTAAATAATTTAAATAAAAAATAATATTTTTTCTAATAAATATTTCTGACTAAAAAGTTTTATAATATAATTTTCAATCAAATAATGTGGTAATATGTAAAGAATATACCATATTATTTAAAATGAAAATTATTCTTTTAGGATGTCTTGCAATGCGCTCATTCCAAAAAGGATAACATTATAATATATTTAGCACTTATACAACTTTATGGAGTGTTATACACCATATCTAAACAGGTAGGTTCCATTAGTAAAATCTAAATATCAAATCTTTCAACCATAATTACACTAAAATTTTAACACAAAACATGAGTGAGTTTGTAATTTGTTCACATTTTAAGCCTAAATTTTTTTTATGTGTAAAAACATATTGACCATCGTATAAAAATAAAAATTATTCTTATATCTTTACCACATAAGTTAAACTTTTAGGATAAATTACTTTTCCACATAAATTACATTATTATTTCTCAATCTATGGTGTAGTACACCAAGAGTACGTTTTCTCATCAGCAATGACCTTAAAGATGATTTTCAAGGCACATTTTGGAATCACATACCCAATTAGCTAGCATGACATTGAGGTGTCTAACTTGTAGTGGGAAGGTAAATGTGATACTAGTGGTAAGTGTGAACGCAATAAAGTCAAGGTGGGCACGGCTTCTTCATATACATCTTATGGGACAAGGAACAAACCCAAGGGTAGGCATTGAGCCTCATTTTTTTTCTATAAATAGGCCTTATGTCTCTTACCTTATCAACAACTCCAAGTCTACTCCTTCATCCCTAAGCACATGAGCTCATGGTCTATCTTCCTTCTCTTCCCCCTCTTACCCATTTCTACCATCAGATTCATATACATTTTCACCCTTGAAGATTGTAAACTTGAATCTACTGAACTTGGTGATGTGAAGAAGCATCTGTGGTCTACAAAAAACCGATTCAACCCAAACTTAATTTGTTAGGAGAAGGCCCAAGATATATTTTATTTCTAACATGGTCTTTCCTTTTGGTTTATCTTCTCTCCAGTTCATCTGATGTTAATTTCTCTTGTGGAGGAGGCGTTGGTGATGTTGTTGACAGAAGATAGAGGGCACAGATGATGAAATGCTTGCAATAACATCTCACTCCTTTGTGCTCTTTATCTTCTGTCATCACCCTTTAGCCTCTACTCCTGTATATATGAAAACATGTATTTGCTTAATTCACTGCCATTTACAAGCATGTTACTTATTTATGAGATAGCATTACTTGTTTATGCTTTTAGTGTAGTATATTAGTGCAGCTTCTATTCTCTTTTCCGAACAAGAAATGTCAAGATTTTCATTTTTCTTAAGAAAAACTTTTCTATAAAATATTTGTTCTAATTTCCACCAAGCAAACAAGCCCAAAAGAAATTTCCTAACTTTCTGATGCATATAGCTAGTTTGCCCTCTTTCTACGTTCTGGATGTTTAGAGAAATTATGCTCTCAATACTGCTTTAATCTTTGGAATCTAAAACCAAGAAGCAATAAGCTCAAGAATGCTTGCTTGAAGTGATGGTGGGGTATTCCATCTCTTGCATGTGAAGTCAAATGAGGATCTGATACCATATTAAAAAGCCCAAGATCGATTTTATAGTATGTCCAAAAGACATAGCCCTACTTTTTTTTTTTTTTTTCAAGTGTGGACAAAGCATATTGTTTTATAACATTATACATGCAGTGTAATTGAATCATTTCGAAGTGTCTTTTATTTTCAAGCTTTGATTTCATATTCCTGTACGTTTTCCTTTGTTTAATTTTATATTTCATTGTTACTAGATGTGCATGAGCCGGAACTTTATTAAACTAAAGAAATTTTGAAGTGGATCCTAACACTTCTAAGTCACATCCTAGATAAAACTTATTTGTTGGCCTTCGCATAACAATTTTAAATTGTTCGATTGAATGAGTTCTTATCATAATATTAGAGATGGAGTTTTTGTATGTTTTTTCTCAATTAAAATGAAAATAAATAGTATTGTTGGGCCTATGATTCATTTACACTTTTAATTCAAAAGATATATATATATATATATATATATATATATATATATATATATATATATATATATATATATATATATATATATATATATATATATATATATATTTTGTGCAAGAATGTGTTAGATATTAAGACATTCTTAAACATGAACTTTTTTTATTTTTTATATTTTTTCATGCCTCATAAACATAATCTTTTTAACTTGAATCACACTGCATCGCTTGGATGTACTAATATCTTCTTCTTTTTTTTTTTTTGGGGAGGGGGGGGGGGAATAACAACAAAGAAAGGGAAAAAAAAAGAAAAAGAAAAGAAATACGACTCCACCAGCATCGGCTCGTAACTGGCGCAAAAGATCCCTGTTTGTCTCCAAATGAAACCCAAGGCACACTCATAGAAGCTTCCTTTCTTAGCCATTATGTCAGCGTAAGCATTAACTTCTCGAAGGGTTTGGAGGGGGGGGGGGGGGGGGAGAGAAGAATAACAACAAAGAAAGGGAAAAAAAAAGAAAAAGAAAAGAAATACGACTCCACCAGCATCGGCTCGTAACTGGCGCAAAAGATCCCTGTTTGTCTCCAAATGAAACCCAAGGCACACTCATAGAAGCTTCCTTTCTTAGCCATTATGTCAGCGCAAGCATTAACTTCTCGAAGGGTTTGGTAAACTGTCACCTCCCAATCCTTAGCTAGCATATCAGCCACATCCCAAAGAATGTAAGCATACTTATGAAAAGGAGGGAGGGGTGTTTTCAGCAACTTAACCTCCATAGAATCAGTATAGCAATGAATACCACGAGCATTCATATCCTTGACAAAACGAAGCCCATGAAGAAGACCCATCAACTCCGTATGAAGGTTGTTAGAATCACCAATGGAGCTAACCACGTTAGGCATCTATGCACCTTTTCAATGTTGAATTTAAAATCAACCTTAGTAACTCTGCCTCTGAAGAAAACTTCTTCTTTTTAGTTCTTGGAACTCTTGTAGAAGCGTAGAGTCTTGACTTAGCAAGATTAGCCTGCAACGCAGCTGCTCTGCTGAATCTATCAGGGACCTCCTTAACCAAGAGAGCTTGTGAATTTTTGGCCCTGATAAACAGAAGAATATCATCTTTAAATAACAAATGGGAAATATATAGGTGGCCCTCCCTTAAAAACCCTATCAGCTTCCATTTGTTATTCCTAACCTCTTTAGAAATGGTGAGGGTGCGTACTTCCATACAAAGCACAAACATATAAGTAGAGAGAGGGTCCCTTGTCTTATTCCCTTATTAAGGGAGAAACTGGGGAGGATTTTACCTTTCCAAATCAAGTAACACAACAAAGAGGATGTCACACAATGTATAATTAAGGCAACTGTGATTTTGGAAAACTAAATTCTTGGAGACAATTTCTCAAAAAATGTCAATCAACATTATCACTAAGCATTCTCTAGATAAATTTTAAAAGCCAAATCCCCAGCCTTCGTTGATTTATTAACAACATGAATTATTTCCCGTAAGATAATAGTATTGTATGTAGTGTCTCTCCCAAGCAAGAAGGTACTCTGGAGAGGTTCAATAGAGTCACATTCTATTAACAAGAACTTCGGTGATAATTTTGTAAACAACATTACACAAACTTATTGGGTGAAACCCTTCAAAGGTACTTGGATTGTCCACTTTAGGGACTAGACTAGTAATAAAGTCTCGGCAAGACTTGAATCAAAATAGCCAATAGCAAAAGCATCAAGAACCAATCGCCAGATATCACGCCCCAACCACATTCCAACGTGGCTTGAAAGAGATAGCCTACAACCCATCTTGTTCTAGGGCTTTATATGGCTACATTGAGTATCTTCTAATGAAATTTACAACTCTTTTCTTTTTTCCCATTCATAATATTACTGTCCATTTTTGACTACCCAATTTACAATTGAAATAATATATCTTAGTAATTCATTGGACACAACCAGATATAAATGTCCAATTTTAAGGTTTTTTCTTTTCCTTAGATAAAAGCTTCAAAAAATTGAAGTGCAGAAACTTTTAAAAAATAATATTTTAAATTACAAATATATGACAAAAAATAAAATATGTTTTGTTTTTTGCTAAAGATAAAATTTATGGCATTGACAAATTATATATTACAAGGCACCCGAATATATAAGTTCTACAATTGTTCATATTGCAAGAGAAATTTATGTAGTTTTTTAATATAAATCACGGATATTTAACACTATATTAAGTATAGACTAATTTGATTTGAGTTAGGTAAAATCACATCAAATTGCCCCAAGGTAGGTGTGAGGTTCAACGGTAGAGGAAAGAGTTACAGAGAAGGCTCTGTGAGTTATGGAAAGATTAGCAAAACTGTCATAGTTTTGCAAGGGGAATTTGGTACTACGGCGTCTAATGACAGAATTTGAAAGTGCAGGTATAGGGTGCACATAATTATTTAGATATGCAGGGGGTTTGGAAGTCCTATTGCTCTTTCTAGTATGAAGTATATCAAATAAATGAGATTGATCACCTTTTGGTTGATTGTCTGCTGGATTTGAAGAGTTAGAAGGAGGGCTATACAATATATAGTTTGTTGCCTTTGGTGCCTATTGGATGACCTAAGAATTTACAAGCCTTAGCTCTACTGTGAAACTTCCTTCGACTAGGAATTAGGTCGGCAGCAAAGGCAAGACACCCAAAGGTTTCGGACAATGTCTATGGAATGAAAAAATCTGTCATTATGAATTCTGCGCCGTTATCTTTTCTAATCTGTTTGATGGAGTGATTAAACTGAGTTTCTACAAAATTGGAAAAATTTTGGGCAATTTCAGATGTCCGAGCTTTAGATTTCATGAGAAAGGCCTAAGTGACTCTTGTGAAATCATCTACTATGGTCAGAAAAAAAAAAGAAGAAAAGATTGCCAATAATTGTCATCTTGTTGTGAGTGTGGTCCCCAAGTATCTAAATGTAGAAGTTCAAAAGGTTTTATAGTGTTAGGTATATGATCTGGAAAGGGTAATCTTTTCTGTCTAGCAAGTGGACATATAAAGCAGGGATCAGCAGATGAATTTGGACAAGATATAGAATCAATTTGTAAGATTTTATTGATGGGGGCATGGCCCAGCCTTAGATGCCAAATTGTAAGATTTTTATATGAAGTTTGACAAGTAGATCTATAGGAGCCTATATTATTTTGTACAATGGAATTGTTGACAGAAATACAATGAGTATTTTTTGAAGAAAAAGAAACATCAGATACAAGAGAGTTCTGTTGAAGAAGTCAAAATGGCCCAGCAGAGCTGAATAGAACATTGACGTTTGGAGAATTGAAGAATATATTTACCAGTTTGTAACAGCTTACTGAGATCAAATTGTGAGTAAAAGAGGGAACTAGTAAGACATTATGCTGAACTAAGTGAGGGCAAACAGTGTCGTTGCCAATGTGTGTGATTGGTGCTTTAAACCCATTTGGTAAGTGCACAAAAGACTGAGCAATGGGATGACAAGAATCAAGCAAATCAATAGAAGAAGCAATATGATTTGTTGTCCCAGTATCCAGTCATTAATTACTGAATAATTTGATTCGAATTAAGTAAAATTATAAAAAAAAATTTAATGCAGCTGTATTCTTAAAACTCAAACTAAATTCTTTGGTTCAGCTAGCACATATTAATTTACATATTTGGTGGAAGAAATTTATAAATAATTTATTTAGATTTTGTTTAAGAAATATATTGTAAACATATTAATCTGAGTCATTCAACTAAAATGCTCAATACATGTGTTGAGATAATCTGAGCCATTTATCTTATGCTTAACAAAAGAGCTATTAAATTAAGTAGTGCTATGTGCATGCTAACATAGAAAAAGCTATTAAAGTATTGAGCATATATTATTTTATAATTTTTAACAAATAATGGACTGTGAAATAGGATTTGACATACTAAAGTGAGTGTCCATCCGAATGCAAGGAGGTGTGCATGATCATATGTTTACACAACATTTCCCATACATAAATACCTTAAAAGAGAAAACCTATTGAACACTCTTTTACTCACACTTGAATGCACACCTCTTACTTTCAGTTCAGTTGCAATGTACAATTTTAAATAGAAAAGTACTCTTTTCATTTTATAATATGTGTTGTTTTAGAATTTTTATTTTGTTTCAAAATATATATTATTTTAGAGTTTCAAAGTTTTATCAAGTTTTTTTTTTTTTTTTTTATTTTATGTCCTCATTTAATAATTTAAAGAAAATTGATGGTGTTAAGAGATTAAATAAGAATAATCACAGCAAATTAAGATTAATTTTAAATGTATTAATGATTTCTTGATATTTTTGCATATTATAAAATAGATAAAATAGAAATGGTAAAAGAGAGATGAAAAATATATATATATGAGTGTAAATTATATATATATATATATATACACACACACACACACACAAAAGGACAGGGTTCAAACCCTTTCACATGTTTTTCATTTTACGAATTTTCAAATACAGCATATTCTTTTTTTTACTAAGGTACAATTAATTCCCTCTCTCTAGGCCACTTACATTCAATTCTAAGTACTAATTTCCTTTTGAATTCTATTACATAAAGACATGGATAGTAAGTTTTTTTGTTTGTTTGTTAGGTAATAAGTCTTCTCTAGAGTTTATAGTAAGTTTTTAAGATTCATAATTAGAGTTTAGAGTTTATATTTAAGTTTTAGAGTTTATAGTTAAGTTTTAGGGTTTACACTTCACAATTCGTGTTTAGAGTTCGCAATTAATGTTTAGAGTTCATAATTAGTGTTTGGGGTTCACATTTAAGATGTAGGGTTTAGTGTTCATGTTAAAAGTTAAGATTCATATTTAAATTTTAGGGTTTATAATTAAAATTTATTATTTTTAAAATTTAAAATTTAAAAATTTAAAAATAATTAAAGAGAGAATAAAAACACGTTAATAGAAGTATTATATGAGTATTAATTAAAAAATATTAATGAAATGTATTAATTAAATAGGAGACATAATATTAATTATTCACAGTTTCCTATAGAATATATCCCCTATTTATTATTCTTATCCTGTTCCCTTCGAGCATAGGTTAGAACCCTTCGTTTTACTTTTTCTTTTATTTTATTTGAAGGCAATTTATGCCTTCTTATTTTCTCATATATATCTCTTACATGTGATTTTTTTTTTTTAATATATATCTCTACGGAATATAACAGCCCTTTGACCACTAATTATGGCTAGTTAAATCAATTAATTAGTTTTGATGCATAATAAAAGACACTAATTAAGCCCATAAATGCAAACCAATTAACAACATAGACGTTGGACATTATTATTATATTAGTAAATATTATTCTCTCCATTCCATGATATATACTCTATCTATTTCAAAATAATTATTTTTTAAGAAGAAAATTTTGTTTTATTAAATTATTCATGTATAATTCCAATGCAACATTAATTATTTTTTTCTCATATTTACCCTCAACATTTAATTAATATTCTATGTTTTTCTCTCTCCCGCCCACTTACTATTCTCTTTTTCTTTAAAAAAAAAAAAAAACTAAATAAGGACAATTTAGTAAAACCCCATCATCTATTAACTCATTTATTAAATTTCTTAATTCTTATGGAAAACTTTAAAGGACAATTATTTTAAAAGGGAGAGAGTATATTGTTTAATATTATTGCAGAATGATTAAAAAATCATAAATTCATCTAAAATTTACTACAATTACCTTAAATTGTTCTTATTTAATTTCTTCATTAATTATTCCATCAACATTTTATATTTTATTAAATGAGGAAAAAAAAATTAACAAAGCTTTAAAATTTAAAAAAACACATTTTAAAAAAAATTAAAACAACACATATTATATATTATAGAATGTAAGGAATAACCGTTCTATAAAAGAATAAAATAAGATCTAGCGTTACAATTTTCAAACGAATCATATTTTGAATCTGTTCAAAGAAATAACTCTAAGTTTATTTTATTAATAAAATAGTAGTATATATACTAGTGTGCAGACTTGTGTAAAATGTACCAGGCCATCTCCAACGTTATTGCCCAGTTAGCACTGAGAAATGGCAATGACCAACATGAAAGCAATTCTGTGTTTCCTTCTCATTGTCACTGTTATCTCACCTGTAACACAGGCTGCAAGCAGGATTTCAAGTCAAGCTCCTCCTGGTAGCATCAACCACATCTATGGAACTACGGCTGTCGATGCTCATTGTATGTAGCATATAACATCAATTTTGTTTAGCTTTATTTTTTATGATAATGATATTTCATCCTTAAGAGCTTAGTCAAGTTATGTTTTCAAAATGAAAATATTGCTTTCTGTTTATTTTCTCATTTATGTTAAGGAAAACTATACTTTGAATCACTGAAATGTTTTTTTTTTTTCTTTTTTAATATAATAAATCAATATTTGATACCTTTTCATTTTCAGATTGAAGGTCTATTTTGTATCTATATTTAGAATAATTCAATCTAATTATATATTAATTAATAACTGTTGGTTAACCTTCTATCTGCATGTTATTTTTTTTATACAATTTCTTTCTCTTCTTTTTCTTTGAGCTATCCTTGTAATTAATTAGTTTAATCCTAATGCAGTATGTGATGGGTCATGTGCTCCCAACGATTGCTGCCTGTGCGTCTATGTCAACTTGAAGCCTCTATGTAATCAATGCTGTGTAATTCGGTAGCAGAGCCTCGAGCTGACTCTTCTATGAATGAAATAAAACATTTGTAATCTTGTGAGATGCAATGCATCTTAATAGAACTATTCTTCACCAAATTAAATAATGCATCTTTGTTCTCCAAAAGAAATTAATTTCCTTACTATCTGATGCGTGTAGTTTGCCCTTTTTGATATTCAGCAGAAGCTGTGCCATAATCCCTTTACATATTTTTAGGGACAGAAGTGAGATGAGTTTAGCCAAACTAAGTAAAACTCAAACTCAACTGAAATTAAATTTAGTGCGCTCTAGATTAACTCGTTCAAGTTGCAAGTTGATTTTCCAAGCTTAAGCTTGGTTCTCTCAAAACTCATAAATTCAAGCTAACTTGCACTCAATTAACAAAATTAATACTAATAAAAAGTTAAATGGTAATTACATTCATTTTATAAAATAATCAAAATAGCATTCAAATAATTATCAATAAAATAAATCATGAAACGCTATATTTTCCTATGTTCTCTTTACTGAAATTAGTTAAAGTCTTGTGTGTCTGCAACCTCAATTATTAGGAGAGAAATGAAAGGATCTAAATCTATAACTTCATATAAAATAATATAATAACATGAAGAAGATACTTAGTGGTATGTATTAATGAGATAAAAGTTTTGGCTCCTAACAATGAAATCAATTTATTGTCTCACTGAAACGGACCACTGAGTATTTTACTAATTCTAATAAGTGAATTTATATAAATTAATTTGTTTATTTACATATAAATTAGTTTCTTGACTAAGTACTAATTGTTTTTTTTTTTTTTTTTAACCAATAGGCTTGATTAGGACATCTGGTGACCTGTATCAATGTGATAACAAATTTGGTTCCTTACATTAAAATCAAAATTGTCGTTCCACTAATACATATTACTAAGTTTCCTACTTATTCGAATTGGCTAATGTCTATCAATTAATTTTTATTAACCCATAAATAAAATTTTTTTGACCAATTAATTATTTTGTTCTGACCGATGAACCTGAATGTGTACTAATTAGGCGTTGAACATTCTGAGTTTTTTTTTTTTTTTTTTTGCTTATAAACTCGACTATGAACATTATTATTATATAAATACTACCTATTTATTGGTTAGAATAAAATAAGGATGGATAAAATAAAAATGTTGGATATGAGTAGAATATTTTAAGAATATGATAAATTCTTATTATATTTAGTATTTAATGTATACTAAATAATTTTTTAAACTAAATAATTAATAATATGATATGAATTATATTTAAATAACAAAATTAACCTTACAATAGAATTTTTATTTTTTTTACTATTTAATGAATATTAACCATGTTCTAAATTGTAAAATAATTATATATTCCGGCGCTCACGTGTGTATAAAAACAAGTTTAATAAAAAAAATAATTTTAATTACAAATAAAGAAGTCAAGATTATGATGATACTTGGTTTGAATTTCCACACAAGGAAATCAGTATCTTCATTTTACGAAGCACCACAATTTGCAACTTTGTGCCAATAATTGACTATAAACAATTGGGAGGTGTGGTGGTGACCAAGAACAATTATGGCGTCTCTACTAAGCAAGAGAGAGGGAGCAATGGTGATGCTAGTGTTGGGCAACCGTGGTATTCATGGCTTTGTTTGTTGGGTAAGTGGTGGTGGTGGTAGTATCAATGGTGTAGTAGTGTCTTTGTTAGGCAAGAGATAGGTGATTGTGGTGGTGTGGGGTGGTAAAGGCGGCAGCAGCGATGGTGGTGCAGTGACGACAATGTAGTGGTGTCACTGTTGGACAAGAAATGAGTGATTGTGCTGTGGGGGTGGTAGTGTTGGTGGTAGTGTTACATGGCAATGGGAAGTTTAAGACAAAAAGTTGGGGTGAGGGTGGAGTAGGAAGAATCGTTTTTATCTTATCATATCTTCTTTGAACTCAACTTCTTCTTAAGATAAAGTTTTAACTGTTAGAATAAAATATGATAGACTCACCAAACTAAAGATAAAAATATGAAAAGATATCTTATTTTCAGTTATTAAATAAAATAGTAGTATAATACTAGTGTGCAGACTTTTGTGAAATGTACCAAGCCATCTCCAACGTTATTGCACCTAGATAACACCTTGTCCTTCCCCCTTCTGCTGTGAAAAATGGCAATGACCAACATGAAAATAATTCTATGTTTCCTGCTCCTTATTATCACTGTTATCTCTCCTGTAACACAGGCTGCAAGCAGGATTTCAAGTCATGCTACTTCTGGTAGCATCAACCACATATATGGAACTACGGTTGTCGATCCTCAAGGTATGTAGTATATATCATCTATATTTTGTTTAGCTTTATTTTGCATCATAATTCATCCATAAGTGGTTAGTCAATTTATGCTTTCAATTTATCATCAAGCAATTATCTCAAAGCAAACTATATTTTGAATCACGGATAAGTTTTTATTTTTTGCTTTTAAATATATTAAATCAATATTGATACTTTTGTTTAATTTTTTATCCTCTAATCAATTTGAATTCTTAGCTTCGTATTTTTCATGTGTATTTTCTTTTGTTCAACTATTTGTCTCTATCTGCATGTTGTCTTTTATACTATTTCTTTCTACTGTTTTTCCTTGAGAAATCCTTGTAATTTTGTTTACTCCTAATGCAGCTGTATGCAATGGACAATGTGATTCCCATAGATGCTGCTTGTGCGTCTATGTCCACTTGGAGCCTCTATGTGATCAATGCTGTGATAATTAGATAGCAGAGCCTTCTAAGAATGAAATAAAACATTTGTAATCTTGTGAGATGCAATGCATCTTAACAGAACTTTTCTTGGCCAAAATTAGTATTTCTCCCATGTAATGCATAGGTTTATGAATTAAAAGTACATATAAATGGAAATAAATTTTATGATAACAACTTTTATAATTATCAATTCTAATACATGCATTAAATTTCTCATCAAATATGTATGTGGATCATTTTTATTTATTTATTTATTTTTTTTGAGTAGGAATGTCCAATGAAACCTTGACAACTCCTCTAATAATAATAAAAAAAAAAAGCTACACTATTGATTACCCTAACTCTATCTAATTGTTTAGTATTTTATAAATAGCTCAAAAAGAATACACAACCAAAAAATTATAAAGAGATAAAAGCAAAAAACAAAGAAATACAATTGATTCAGAAGAATACTAAGTGTACTTGGTAAAATGAGCTGCTAGCTTATTTGAAATATCGTGTTTTATTGATTTAATAATCTAGTAATGTTCTTTAGTAAACTAAAAATAGAGAAAGATTATAGTTTTTGAAATGCTACTTAAAGTAGGATTTCATTCTAAAAACTAACTATCAATAATTTATTTTTCATTTTTATTCTTGAGTTTTTTAACAAATTACAAATTTTATCCTAACACAATTAATCCTAACAACTCATCCTTTTCTCTTAGTCTCTTTTTTTTTTTTTTTCTTTCTCCTTCCTTTTCTCTTCTCCCTTTATTTTCATCTTCTCTCACAAACTTGGTTTTTTTTTTTATTTTAATTATTTAATTAATAGATTCACAATAAATAATTATTTAATTAATAATAAGTAAAATGCGATATCTAATATTATGTGAATATAATATTATATATCTTTCTTAGTCATTTAACACATTTCAACTAGTTATATAGTGAGTTTTGTCATACAACTATAATTCAATTAGCTAGCTAAACAATTATAAGTTTTTAGCTACATCTAACAACTTTTAACTAGCTTTGCAACTATACATTACAATCTCACAACTTCCGGTTAGTTTCGCTATACAAACCCATAGTCACCCATCACCGCATCATATTATTTCTCTCATACACTTATAATTAGGTAAAATCAAACAAAAGGTGGATCATATATAAGTGAAGCCTACTTCCTTTAAATGTTGTGAGAGTAATATCTGGATATATCAGAAACTTAAAAGAGAATTGAATCCCAAAATTCTAAATATTATCCAAATCTCTCTTCACTAACTTACACATAATGACTTAATCACTCCATAATTTACTTCAAATAAAAAAATAATTCAGAATAAAGATAAAATACCAACAAAACCTACCAAGTTCAAACATCATATATTTAATATGGTGATATAGGGTTAGGGTTCTTATCCTGATCTTGCCACCTTCCTTATCATTCATTTCTCCATCAAGCTTCACCTTTTTCCAGTGATATATTGAACAATTGGCCAAAATCTCAATAGATCAGACTTGGCCATTGGAGGATCAAGGATCAGATGAAATTATGCAAATTTCTCTTAAAATTAATTATTTTCAAAGTTAATATTGGATAGGTATATATAAATAGAACGTCAAATTGTTGCACTTTTGTGTACAATTGGGAGTTAATAAACCATCTGAATGCGATATGGAATATTACGCATCTATATTATAGATAAATATGGGAAAAATAATAAAGAATTGTTGCTTTGAGGAGGTCTACTCTATGTGCTGCTACAAATATATAGTGCATCTGTAGGAATTTAAGAAGTGTAGAGTATGGTTTAATTGTGCAATCTTGGTTCCAGATCAAAGAAAAAAAAATTGACATGTGCAATAGGTTATGACATTTGATTCTCTTTTTCCTAAACATGGCAGTGGTAGCAACAGTTATCAAAACTCTATTTTTTAACTGAACACATAGGAAAACTTTCTAAGGATGAATATTAGTTATTCACCTTGCATGGAATATACTAGATAATATCTTTTGTTTTATATCTAGTCTCATTCTCTTTTTTAATTGATTGAAAAAACTATAAAAATAATGTCACATATATTATTAAGTTAGTAAAAATAATTTTTATGACTAATGAAAAAGAAGTAGGACAAGGCGTAGAATGGAAAATGTTCTCCAAATATACTGGTAGGCAAAAAGTTTTTTTGAAAGAACATATTCAATTTTACTAGAAGAATTGCACAATGACATAGCATTTATCCATTTTCATTCGTTATAATTAGAAATGATGATTATGACCCAATTAAAAAAGTTTGGAACTATAAGGACTCTAAATATGACGGAAAAATGCTACAATAGACTTGATTAAGTTTGAGTAAAATTATATGGAATTGTAATATATTTAAACTTTTTATTTTTAATCAATATGCATACATGCAATTTCTAGCATGTTTGTTATAAATAAGAACCATTGTCTATAACGTGGTCTTACAAAATGATTATATATGAAATGAACCAAAATATTATTTTATTATTACTATTTTTATTATGTGGTTTTTATTCAAGTGAATGTAAAATTAATATAATTAATTAGTTTAATTTTTATACCATGAATGGATGAATAAAGTAATTCTATTCTTTCAATTAATGCTACTAAAACTTCCAGTTTTCATTGTCCATTCCTCTAAAGTTTCAGGAAAAAAAAAAAAAAAAAGCAGAATAAGAAGAAGCTTCTTTCGTTTTCATGAAATTAAAGATAAAGATAAATAAATAAAATATTATTTTTATGTGGAATATTTGTAATTTTAGAAGAATTTTTTTATATTTTTCTGATCCACTCGGTGAACCAGTAACCATTTTGGATCAATGTCTTATCCAATTTTTAAAACATTGTTCTATACCCACTCCTCTCATTAGTTTTGTGCCACATACTTTATATTATTTCTTAATTTTATTCCTTACACTTGAACTTTTTTTTTTTATCAAATTTTCCATTTCATCAAGCTACATCAATGACCCTTTTTTTTTACCTATATTGTTAATTTATGATATTACAAATGGTGAATTTGATAAGGTTTTTAATTGTGAGAGATGAAGTTGATAAAAATGAAGTGTGAAAGGTAAAATTAATAAAAGTAACATATGAAAAATGAAATTGATAAGGATAGTGGGTGTAGAGGAAAAAAAAAATGAGTTTTTCTTTTTGCGTGAGTTTGTTATACGAAATTAGTGGTCACCCACAAAGAGAGTTTGTTATATGAAATTAGTATGTTTAAGCTTACATTAAATTTTGCGTGAGGGCCTTCGAATAATTTCACGTTTGTACATTTGATCTTACTTGAAAAACATTGTGTTATTTATGTGCATGTTGATAGACATGACTAGTTAGTTGGGAAATTTACTTATAATGTTTTTATACTATAACATGGCTTTTGATTTTGCATTGTTATGTTTCTGTCCAAACCCAAATATAAGATGAGATACTGGGGTAAATCAAATTTTATAATAGCCTTTGTTAATCTTGAATCTACAACCATATGTCAAAGTGGCCCATACAGGTCTTGAACTTACTATGTTAGTGTTATTAGCACATTGCTCTAACCAATTAAGATTATAGATGATCACTTATTAAATACTTAAAAGAATCTATGTCTGATTAGATACTGTAGAACAGAATTTCACCATAAAAATTACATTTTGAAATACTTAGAGATCACCAATTTTCGTAATATTATTTTTCTGATTATTTTTTTGGCTGAAAAGTTTTACAATGTAATTTCCAATGAATATATTCATATGATAACGATATGATATATTCATTTTAATGAAAATAATTCTTTTAGCATGTTTAGTAATGAGCTCATTCCTAAAAGATATCACTGAAACATATCTAAGATTTATCTTTATGAATATTATAAAAGGCAAATCTTTGTTTATGTAGAGAGCTTTACACCATATCTATTACAGAAAAAGTAGGTTCCAGTGGTAAATTCTACCTATTAAATCCTTCAATTGCCACATTCTCAATTAAATTGAATTTTCAACATATGGCATGAGTGCATTTTTTTTTTTTTTTTTATACTTTTAAGTTCTAAAGCCTTTTGTGGGTGATGCCACATTGACCATAAAATAATAATAAAAACACTTATTGTTTTCTCACTCTATGGTGTGGTAGACCAAGAGTACATAAGAATATGGATTTCTCGTAAGCAAAAGGCTTAAAACTCATATTGGAATCACACGCCCAATTTGCATGACATTGAGGTGTCTAACTTGCAAAGTTAAATATAATACTGGTGATAAATGTGAATGCAATAAAGCGAAGGTGGATAGAGATTCTTATATAACTTATGGGAGAAGGAACAAACTTTTAACTCTTTTAGGCTAGGCTCTCTCTTGCCTTATCAACGGCTCCTAATTTACCATTTCTTCCCTAAGCACGTGAACTTATGGTGTCTCTTACTTCTTTCTCCCCTCTTCCACATTAATTTCTATCATATTAGATTCATCTACGTTTTCACCCTTCAAGCATATTGCAAGGTTGACACTGTTGAAATCGGTGATGTGAAGATAGAGAGCGTTGGCATTGCTCCTAATATACGTTTTCTTCTCCAATTCATCTATGTTAATTTCTATAGAGTAGGAGGCGTTGGCATTGCTATTGACAGAAGATAGAGAGCACAGATGATGAAATGCATGAAATAGCATCTCACTCCTTTGTTCTCTCTATTATTCTGTCATCACCCATCAGCCTCTACTCTCATATGAAATTATGTTTTTGTTTAATCCACCATCATTTACCAACATTTCATTCATAGGCCATATAACAGATGATGACGTGGGATACCATTTCTTGTTTATCCCTTTAGTGTAGTATAATAGCGCAGCTTTCAATTCTTTTTACCCAACAAGAAAAATTGATATATTCATTTTTTAAGAAAAATTTCTATAAAATTTTATTTTCAATCGAAATAAACAAATTGCTTTCTGAGACAAGTACAATTAGTCCATGGAAGTTTGCAGAAATTAATTGCTTTCACTTCAGACTGTTTTAACTTTAGTAGTTAAATAAAATCAAAAGAAGAACACAATAAGCTGGACATATTCTCGCTTCAGAGGCTCTCTGAGAAGGAAAAGAATGGCATTAGGTAAACACGTGGGGATAATTTTGTATGGGACGAGTTTCGACGGTCCCGGTCTGGATTTGAAATATGGACAAAACACATTGTCTATAAAATTGTACATGTGTAATAGAATCATTTCACAGTTTTATGTATATATATTGGTTTGAAGCTTTGCACTATGCCAAAAAAAAAAGAAAAAGTTTAACAGTGATTAAATCTTATTTTTGATCGTCATTATATAAATTATATTATTTTGACCATAATCACATAATTCAACTGCTATTTATGTTTTAGTCCTTACGTATAATTATAGACAACAGTTTATTGTTTTAACCTTTATCTCAAATATATTTTTTGTATTTTAAACAATGGTTATAAAAGGAACCCTGCCTATGATTATATGTTTTTTAAAAAAATTAAGAATTTATTATATTTTACAATCATCTACATTATGAGCCAAAAATATATAGAATAACAAAAGTTCATCAAATTTATCTGAGTATACAGAATAGATACATCATAATTAAAGAAATACATAGAGAAATTTTAATTTTCTTTCTCCTAAAAAATCAAAAGGTGTTGTATTTGCTGTGAACTTTAAAATGCTATAATTGTACATAACTTTATCTACTCTTTCCATGAAATTAGAGAGAGCTTCAAAGTTCTCAGCATTTGGGCTAGTGGTGCTCCGGTCTTTATAAAATCAACCACCGAGATTATGATATTGACTTTGATGACCAGATCATCTACATCTTCTTCTACCCTTGCAAAATCAAGAGTCATTATATAATTCTCTAATCTTATTGTTAGATTTATCGAATCTGAATCTCCCAAAAGACACTATTATTTCCACATTGAAGTGTTGGGGAGAGGTAGATTATAGCTTATTGAGTTCAATAAGCAAGTAGAACCATTTGGTAAATCAAAAATAAAGGAAGACTAGCTTTTGAAAGCTAGCTATTAGAAAACTACTTAAAGTAGCATTGTGTTTTGGAACTTAACTGTTAATAATTCAATCTTATTTTTACCCTTAACTTTTCTTAACAAATAACAATATTTATTTCTCATACAATTAACCTGGCTCACTCTCCTATTTTGCTGCCCCTCATTATTTTTTCCTCAGCAATTTTTTTTCCTCTCCTCCATTTCATCTTCTCCTCTCATTCTATTTAATTATTTAATTTAATTAATTGATGATAAATAAATAAAAAATAATTAATTTTTTGATAATGAATTAAAAATTAAATAAGTTATATTTAATCCTAATATTATATCAATATAATATTATATGTCCTTTTAAGTTATTTAATACATTTTAGTTAGTTGTATAACTAATTTTGCCAAACAACTCTAATTCGTTCAATTAACTATATAGTTATAATCAGCTAGCTTCAGAGCTATCAGATATAAGGTCTTTTTGCCAAAACTAATTGAAAGCTACAAGATTGTAACTTGTATCTATGAAACTAACTAAAAATTTATAACTGTATATTAATTGATTGAATTAGAGTTGTTTCGGAAAGCTGACTTGACAACTAACTAAAATATGTTAAATGACTAAAAAAGATATATTATATTATATTAACGTAATATTAAGATTAAATATAAATTATTTTACTTATTTATTAAATAATTTATTTTTATTATTAGTTAATTAATTAAATAATTATTTATTTATTATGATCCTATTAATTAAATAATAATAAAACCAAGTTTGTGAGAGAAGAAGAAAACGAGGGAGAAGAGAAAATGGAGAAGAAAAAAAGATAGAAGAAAAAGAAACAAGGGGCCAAGTGAAAGAGAGAGATTGAGCTTAAGTTATTAGGATTAATTGTTGGAGGGTAAAATTTGTAATTTATTAAAAACTTAAAAGTAAAAACAAGAAACAAATTATTAGTAATTAGTTTTTTAGAATGAAATATTACTTCAAATAGTATTTTAAAAGCTATAACCTCTTTTTAGTTTTGGTTTACCAAACAGTTCTACTAATTTATTGATCAAGTTAACAAAACATAATCCCCTAAATAAACTAGTAATTTCTTTTGCCGAACACCCACATAACCTCACAACTATCAACTAATTTTACCAAAAAAGACATAATCTACTAATTAGAGCATGTTTGGAAGTATATAAAGTTCCTTTTAAGGTATAAAATAAATGCCAAAAATTGCTTATTTGGCTTTTAAAAATGTTTTAATCACAAAAGATATGACTTATTTATCCATATTTCTAAAATTTTGATTTTTAAATTTACTTTTATTTTTTCAAAAAAAAATCAATTGAAACATTCAAAACTGGTATAAAAGTGTTTAAAAGCATTTTTGAAAAACAAAATCCAAATTAATTCTAAGGTTACACGTGTTAGCAGGGGTAAATAAGTCATTTACTAAATAAATGCGTAGAAATGGGCATAAGCACGTAGAATTTGACACTACTGACGCGTGTGCAAGTCTTTTTCAACTACCAATCCAAATCTTCCAACCACAAGTCCATCGTTTTACCTAAAACCAAAGTTTGAAGAGCCGTAAGTCATACGACAACCTCTACAATAAGCTTCCCTTATGCTCTATATAAATCCACCAAACTCTAACCAAAACCGTCTTCCCTACCAGTGCTTGCGTCATTTGGGAGAAGCTAGCATGAGTTACCACAGGCATCCTCCACCACCAGGGCCACCAGGTCCGCCGCCACCGGATCCTTTTGCTCCTCCACCGCCAGGACCACCACCACCACCACCTTTTCTTCACCATCGACCACCGCCGCCTCCTGATCCCTTTGCACCTCCACCACCACCCCCAGGACCACCAGGCCCGTCACATCCGTTTCTGCATCATCCGCCACCTCCACCAGGTCCAGGTGGCCCACCACCACAATTTATCTACTATAAGCCGCCTCCTGGGCCTCCTGGCCCTCCGCCACCACCAGGACCGCCTTATCCTCCACCGCCACCTTATTAGTATGATTAATGTATAAATTATTGTATTTACAGTTTGTAGTCTTGAAAAATATATATTTACAATATGTAAGGTTGGCAAAATATATATTTACATCTTTGTCCATGCTTATTTGTAAAATAGTCGAACTTCAGTGCTCAATAAAATTTTAATTTGGTAAAAATATTGCAGCATTATATTTATTATCCACTAGCTTCAATTTTCATTTGATATCTCATTTCTTCCTTATGTCAGTTTATTTATTTATTTTATTTATGAAGTTTCTTTCATGTACATATATGGATAGAGTGCTAACATACCCTTCTAAATGTTGAATATAATGTTGGAGAGTATGTATTAACCAAACGACCCAGAGGACCGCATAGATAGCTTTTAATGTATTTTCTTTTTAATTTTTTTATGGGAACTATTTTTTAGATTGTATACCTTAATTTGCTTTTAATTTAGTAACTAAACCTTTAAAACATGTGAGCTTTAATTTTAGGCCCCCAAAACAAAAATGGCCATTTTATTAAAGAAAATCTACAATATAATTGCAAATCTAATAGGATTAATTAATTTAGGGTTGACAATCTTGAACTTGGATGGGCCCTTGAGAATACTGACCTCAATAAAGGTGGGGAATTAATTTTCCTACTCTAGTCTCAGTTCCCTTACCTTTTTTTTTTTTAAAGGAAAATTACTAAAATAACTTCAATTTTTAAGTTAAATTTTACACCTTTTCACTTTCCTTTAACCCTTATTGCAGCCTCTCACTCCCTCTTCCAACTTAAATAGTCTTATGGAATTTGATTCCATTAAAATGAACTTCAACTTACGAAAATTCAATTTCCTTAAGATCATAACATAAATTTATAAAAATTTATTTTTCAAATAGTCTAGTAGAAATTCAATATCGTTAAAATGAACTTCAATGTGCAAAAAATTTATTTTCCTTAAGTTTAGAACTTAAGTTTGCGAAAGTTTAATTATTGAATATTCTTGTAAAAAATTCAATTTCTATTACAAGTGAACTTTAATATGTAAAAATTCACTGTAAGCTCACAACATAATTTTGCAGAAATCTATTTTTTGAATATTCTTGTGAAAATTCAATTTTTGTTAAAATCAACTTCAATTTGTCGAAATTCAATTTTCATAAGTTTACAACATAAATTAATAGAAATTCAATTTTTGAAGGGTCATGTAAAAAATTAATTTTTGTTAAAATCAACTTCAATATACGAAAATTCAATTTTGATAAGTCCACGACAAGAACTCAAATTCCAAAAATTCTTGGAAGTTCAACTTAGTAAATTCACAATATTTTTTTAATTTAAATTTATGTAAAAATGATTTTTTGAGGAAAGAATTGAGGGGAGTGTGGATATTAATTAGGGGAGTGGGAAAATCAATTCCCTAAAGGTGGGCCTCACCCTGGCCGAAAGTGCATGCAGTCTCGTGAAATTTATTTTTTCTTTTTTATTAGAAAACTCAATATTCAAAAGTGAGAATATAAGACTTTAAAGTAAAAAGTATCCATCATTAATAATCAAATGAATGAATAAGTAAATAATAATGTTATCTTAATAGCGTACCCGTTATTAGTTATCACGAAAATATAATTTTACATGAGAATTGTCATACAATTATGCATATTTATATTGTTTAGGAATAATAGTTTAACAGAGGTGGTTTGATACAATGTTGTAAACTCGTAAAGTTAAAAGGATATGTTATTCTTGTATTTGGATTTCAAATTCAGCCTCTCTACCTATATAAAAAATAATAAATGAATAATTTAATTGACCATAGGACAACTTAATTATATTTAAACATAAGGTGATGGTTTTCATTCAACTTGAAATAGAATAACTATATATCTTATGCTTGCTTTTATTATCAAAAATAAGAATACTCTTTTCATAGTGATTGCGAGAAGTGATGATGAAAATAAGAGGGTCCCCTCTAATAATTTATATGAGTTACCTTTTAACTTCAAACTAATCCATTATAGGCTTGAATTGCATCATAGAATATTCTCTCTCTAGCAAGGAATGCCTGCAACAAAACATAACAAATTTAGCAAAGCTGATAGTACAACAAAATATGTAAACACTATCCTGAATAACCATACTCTGTCTCACAAAGGAGCTAAGGAGAGTTTTAAGTCCCATTTTTCTATTCCAAGTATTAAACGCTTAATATTTACCAGTTTTTTTGGAAATGGAAACCATAATGCAAGATCAAAGAATAGAAGTAATAATTAAGTACCTGTTTCTCCCAATTTGTGAATGCTGTCATGAAACCAAGTATAATTGCTTGTACACTAGCCCCTGTCAGAGTTCCAATCCAAAGGCCTTTCCCCCTTAAATGTAAAACAAAAGCCAACAAGACAGACACTGGAGTTCCCACACCATAATATGCTCCAAGATTTATACAAGCACCAATTTTTTGCCATCCACTGCCTCTAACAATCCCTGATTCAAACATGTCAGCTGAGAGTTAATTATAACATTCTAAAGACAATGGAATAAGAACTTGTTTGGAAGTGTTATTTTATTGCCATAAGCACTTTTGATTAAAAAAAGCACTTATGTACAATGTTTGAGTAATTAAATTGACTTTTAAAAAGATCGAAGAATCTTTGAAAACTTAAAAAACTTATGTTTCTGCAAACAACTACAGGTGTGTATTTTAAAACAAAAATAAGAATCGATCACTTTTCATAAAAAAAATATTTTTAAAAAGTTCAAAAAAATTATTTTAGCCAATGTTTTTGTACTCTAAAAGTATTTTTTTTTTTAAAAAAAAAAAGAAAAGAAAAGGAAAGCCAATCAACTATTAAGAATCTTGTAGTTTGTAAAGTTTGCTAGAGAGTCTTCTACTTTTCATTTTGCACCTCAAAAAAAATGAAGGAATGAAAGTCTTACCACAAAGGATTACTAGCACAGAATCCACACCAACAGAGAGACAAAGTAGAGGAATAATATCTGCAACATAATCCACAACTTCCTTCTCGTCACTAAATGCATATCCAAGTGTATGACGGAAGCAAAACATAGCAGAGCAAACAACAATGGCTTCTGTGATTCCAATAACTACAACAGCATGAACAGCACCCCGTGCTGCTTGTGGCCGTCCAGCTCCTAGTTCGTTTGAAACCCTAGTGCTGCAAAATGGCAGAGAAGGGTTATAACATGTACTCTAAAAACATATAGAAAGGTTATTAAGAGCCTGGATACAGGCATGCGACACAGGTACGGCAGGATGCCGACACAGTGCCACCACAATTTTATAAAAGTTTAGGACACGATGAGAGTTTACCTAGCTGCAGCACCAATTCCATAAGGAATGTTGAAGTGCATTGCCAACATGTTATAGCTGTTCAAAGTCAACATAAGTGAGTGAAAGGATTGAGTATTCTGATAAGATTTTGCCATTTTTTAGTGAGAAAAACGCACCAGATAGCCAGGACTGAAGTTTCTAGCGTTGGATTAGGCAAAAGCCCCGCAAGTATTACCAAAAGCTCAAACGACCACCATTCCAAACTACAATTTTTTAAAGGAAACACGTTAGGAAAAGATCAATAGACTATTTCAGCTTGTTTGGTAGTGGGTAATGGAAGGAAAATGAGGCTTAGGTAGTCTTCATGTTCTATTAGTTCTTGTATAAAATCCAACTGCTATGTTTGCAAGGTTCAACGGTGGAGAGGGGAGGAATTTTAATGAAGAGAATAGGTCTTCTCTTGTTTGGTTTGTAAAAAGTGAGAAAGAGAAGAGAGAGTAAGAATAAATTTATTATTATAATCTTATAAATGGAAAAAATAAAAAAGAGATACATGATATTAATATATAAAGGATAATATAATAATTTTACAAAATCTCTCTAATTTTAGGAGGAGGAAAGATGCCGTGGAAAAATAAGATATTTTTGCCCTTTCCCTCCCCATAAATTCCCTCAAACCAAAAACTTAGGGTTCAGTGGACCTCACTGTTACTACTTGGCTTTGACAACACAACTAGGGCCACAAGCACTATCAAATAAAAAAATTGCCCTCGACACAAATAAAATACATAATCGTTGTTATGTCTCATGTTAAAGTCCCTCTACTCTCATTTTCTAAAAGCTAAGCTTCCCACCAGCTTCACTAACTAACTTGAGCATCCTTTCTGAGCACTTTTATTCCCTAATATAGGTCCCAATCTGCTCGATTGGACGCAAAACTCATTATCAATAACAACTGGGATATAGCATAGTTTACCTTTGTTGAAAAGGAGCATTGGAAAAAAAAGAAAAAAATTAAATAAACAAATGATCTTACCAAACCATTAGGGCAGAAGGGATAGCAAGGCAGAAAAACTCCTTTATGTGCAACAAAGCATCGGTGCTGAAGACGATGGAAGTTCTCTTACAAGCCTGAGAATACTTCATATAAACCACGAGCAATATGACATTCAACCAATATGAAATCCCAATGGCTAAGGCTGCTCCATTTTCTTTCAATCTTAATTGAAAAACTAGAGCCCAACATGTAGGTATGTGTAAAACCAGTACTACAGTAGAGCTTATAACCATGGGAAAGATCAAACTCTGGGTCTGAAAGTAGCGAACCAGAGCTTGAAGAACAGCATAGCCAAATAGTGCAAAAATTAGCCAAATGCAGTATTTTCCGGCTACTATTGAAATTGATGGATCTTGACCAAATAGAACTAGGATTTGGTCCATGAATAGATATAGAAGAGATATTGGAATACAAACTAATGTTAGAGAGATTATTGCACACAAAGAATAATTGCCAACTTTATGAAATTGTTCTGCTCCGAATGTTTGCCCACAGTGTTTCCAATGCACCAGACATTCCTAGCTGCATTATTGCATTTCAGGTTCAGTTAATCACATGTATAATCAATAATAATCTTAGTAAGTCTAGTTTTGAAAAAGAAATACAGACTCTGAATTTAGATGTAGTGGATTGATTGATAAAACTCATTCATCATAATTACATAATTACCCTTAATTATAATGAAATAACCAAAATGTCCTCATCACATATATGTTTTCTTTTTCCTTCCCCAAATAAGCTTCCTCATAATAATGGTATTTACTTAAGCGCCAGAGCTGACACCGGATGCCCGGATCTCTAGCTCTGGCACGCGTCTCTTTCTTTTCTTGGTTTTGGCTCATTCAAGATAAAACAATACTCATATTCTATAAAATTTTATTTGAAGGTAAGAGTGATAAATTTTACCTCTTCTATAAGTAGGCTTAAAGGTTCTTGTCCTAATTATACCCATTTGTTCAAGAACACTTATTAATAAACAGACATAATGGTTTTTGTCCTACTATAATTCAAGAAGCTTTTAGAACAAATACTTAGTATCACATGAACTAATTCCAACTACTTTTGGATGGTATTACAGCTCTAGACAATTGTTGTTTTGGACCAATTTGCAAGAATAGATTTCCTTTTTCGTTTTTCAGCTAATCAAATATGGAACTAAGGTTCTTGGGCTATCCCCTCTTTGCTCATTTCCTACAGTCCTTCTTGAAGAGTAACAAACAACCAACTACGTTATAAGGGAATAAAGAGCAAGAACTACAAGCTCAGCCCATACTCTGGATAACTAATAAACCATGTAAACAACTTTGAATCTATAATTTAAGTTGGAAATTTCAAATCAAAAAGTAGATAGTTGTTGGAAAACCTTACAATGACACTGAAGCCAGTAACATTGGCAAAAGAGGTGCCAAGAGCAACTCCAGAGAGGGAGAGTTCACCTCCAAGATGCCCCACCATCATCAGAGACACAAATTGCAGAAGGTACTGAGCCAGCGTCACAGCCACCATTGGTGCTGCCGTGAAACTCACCTGCTTCAGCTGTTCAAAGAAGCCACCATCCTCTGATACCACCCCAAAAGTTTCACTGCACCTTTTGGGAAGCAAGGTCTCCTCCATTTTTAATTTCTCCTTGAACTTTCAGAGCCTAAAGTGAACTTGAGAAAGTTAAAGCAAGCTCAGACCAGTGGCTT
Organism: Bauhinia variegata; assembly: GCA_022379115.2. Taxonomy (NCBI): domain Eukaryota; kingdom Viridiplantae; phylum Streptophyta; class Magnoliopsida; order Fabales; family Fabaceae; genus Bauhinia; species Bauhinia variegata. The sequence goes on along the minus strand of CM039428.1, from coordinate 15,934,900 downwards.
CATAGTTTTAGTACACGACATACGCATATAAAAAAGTTATGGTTAGGTGAATGGAGAAGAAATGATTTGGTGGAGACGACAAAAAAAAAACAAAGAAAGGAGCAGATACTGCATTAGAGAGTGAATTGATTTAAAACACAAAAGTCGAGATGCATCTTATCATTTCAATTTTTTTTTTTGGGTTCGATAGATGCATGTGCGTTCTTCTGTGCCATTAATTATACATTAAGGCGAAATGACATATGACGAGTAGTACATATTAATTTTTTTTTTTCTTGAGCTCAACTGCCCCTATTTCATTGAGTAGATATGAAATGATTGGCCTTAGAGATTTGCTATTAATAAGTCAGTTTATTAAGGGCATACATTTTTACTTTTTTTTTTTTTCTTTTTTGTTTGCTATTTTTCAGAGAATTAGGTCATTGACTTGAACATTTAAGTGAACACAGTTCATCTTATTTTGTTTATTTTGCTCTTGTATAGATCGAACCCAACTCAACTCTCAGCTCTTGAAAGCTGCATTATCCAAAAGATGTAATTTTCTTTTTTTCCTTGCGAGGCTATCTAGATCTAGGTGTTGTTAAACTCAGAAAGTAAGAAGCTATTAGTCACGCTAAAATCAAAGGCGCACACCACATGTGATGTACTAGTGTAGATTCTTACAGTCTTCAGTTTAAGTCATTAAATACAGAGTTTGCGTTTTGTTAGAAATAGAAATAGAAGGGATGTTGAAATTTATATTGAAAATATCAGAACCAGTGAACCACCTTATAGATAACTGCATAAAAAAGGGAGTTCGAGCTTTCTGTTTTATCGAAGAACCCAGCGCGTTGACTTTATGGTCAGGTAATTAAAAGCTATTTAAGGCAAGCTGGCCCCTGTTCCAACTTCTGGAGACCAACAAAATATGAAATTCCTGGGGATGAGGGAGAGTTACTACGCTGCTCTCATTCACCAATGATAGGAAACTATTTCTTTTCTTCACGGATCAAATCTTTTAATTAGAAAAAATTAGTATTTGCTAAGCTAAAAGGTGGCTTAATTTCATAACTTTATATTTTATTTTATTTAAGTCAATCATAGAGAAGCTATCCAACATCATGTAGTTCATCGTCTTAAGATGACTTTTATGAAGTATTCAATACAAATATATATATATATATATATATATATATATATATATATATATATATATATATATATATATATATCAAGCCTCTTATATTAACAGGGACGACCAACCTATGTAGTCCAATTAGGGGCAGTCCCACTCCCCTTCCAGAAAAAAAAAAAAAAAGAAAAAGAAAAAGAAAACACCCCAACTTACACACAAGGAAGTCCTAATTAAGTACACACATTATATTATATATAATATTATTTAAATTCATTAATCTTGCTAAAAGAAGTTCTAATCAAAGCCAAAAGCTATAATATTCTTATTACTAACTAACCACTCTACCGCGTAAATGTCAGCAAGATTTAGTCAAAAGAATGGGAGAATTTACTATTGTCCCCTCTCTTCTATTATAGATTTTTTGTTGGACAGTCTTCATGCATCCACATTTAAAGTGCTAATATATTTCATAGTTTCCAACATCTCCAAAATTTGATTATAAAAGCCAAATTTTACAAGTGCCCATTAAAGATATCATATCTTCCTTTTACCCATTAAAGACGATGAACATGAAATGCAGCACTTCTGCACTTTCATTGATCTTGTTTATTGCCTCTTTACAAGTGCCCATTAAAGATATCATATCTTCCTTTTGCCCATTAAAGACGATGAACATGAAATGCAGCACTTCTGCACTTTCATTGATCTTGTTTATTGCCTCTTTACAAGTGCCCATTAAAGATATCATATCTTCCTTTTGCCCATTAAAGACGATGACCATGAAATGCAGCACTTCTGCACTTTCATTGATCTTGTTTATTGCCTCTTTCATGTTAGGTTATAAATGCAGGCCATTCCTCAAACAAGAGCAACCGACACCCCAATTCGATTGTTTAAAACTGGTCTTTGTTTGGCCTAATTCCTTCTGCAATATTGTTCGTTATGCACAGTAAAAGACTTTAACTTGAGTTAAATACTATTTTGGTATTGTTATGGTTGAAACTTTGACCTAATCAATTTGATCATTCATATTTTAAAATTCTTATCACTTTCATCCCTTTATTATTTTTTATAAGTTTTAACTACTTTTAAATTCATAAATAAGCACCAATAATAATAAGTTTAAATATTAAAATTGATAAGTTTAAAATGTAAAAATAAAATTGATATAAATTTTGAAATTTGAGAGACTATAAATTAATAAACATTAAATATGAATGACCTAATTGATTAAGATTTTAAATATGAAGATTAAAATGATATTTAATTCTTTAATATTTTTACCCACAAAACCTTTTAGATTTACAACCAAAAAGGAGTAAAGTTCAATGGTGGAGAATCATGATATATGAGTAATATTTAAGTGCCTTTACTCAAACATTTTGTTGCTATTAAATAAAGAATCTTCCTTAACAATTTGTATGAAGTTATGTATTATAAGGAGTTGCAAATTTATAACCCTAATCGTATGGAATGAATTGCTCTTCGTTATTTAGTTTCTATTGTACCTGATCCGAAAAACTATATGACGACATATGGAATGCGGTTAACAAACGCTTAAGAAACTGGCCTGATGTAAAATACAACACACGACGAACCAGAAATGGAGACGAGTATCAACTGTTCGAAATTCACTTATGATATAAATTTGAAAAAGTTGGTGAAAGTGACAACTAGTTAAGACCGATTGTGATGGTGTTGTACGTTGTGATGGAGAAGATGTCTATTATCCAAATACTTACAAAACTGCATTCCCATATGTTCGATCGTAAGTTTATTTTCCCTAGCTAATTTTGTATATTGTCCGCTTTGTTTGTTCATTTGGTTTACTGTCAAATGTATTCTAATACTTTTTTGGGTGTGAAACTAATCATTGTTCAACATGTAAAGAGTACTTGGTAAATCTGTTTTAACATGCATGGTTATAATTTTAAAATTAGGACATTTTGCCCACATACGGTTAGATATAATATAAAATATATCATAAGTAATTTCTTCTAATAATTTAAGCAGTTAGATTGAACTAATTCTTGACATAATATCAGAATCTCTATAATCTTATAATCAAAAAATTGAATCCCCCACCAATACTTTATCTTAAACCTTTTAAGTTAAACTAGTTCTTAACAAATACTCTAGTAGACTCAATGAACACTTTGTTGGTCTTTTTTCTCTTTCTCATACAAGTAATGTGACAAATACATATTTTTGAGATTATCTTTGCTAAGGCACATAAATCATATAGTTATATGAGAGGTTGAGAGGTGGATAGCTCCTAAGAGTTGAGAGTTTCAAAATTATGCTCACTGAGATCAACTAAGTAAGATACAATGTTGATTTATTAAGGTATTAGTAAATTATGACCCTTGAGAAATACAAGATGACCAATGGTCAGCGAAAGACAAATTTAAAAACATGACTTTAAGAGGGTTGCTAACATGAAAATCTTTTTCCTTTTTACCCAGTCACCCACCAAAGATTACTTGTATTAATTTATGTGACTTGACCATGGTCTAATTTCTTCTTTTAAAAATAATATTGAAGTCGTAACCATAAGGTCTTCATAAAAAATCCCTTGAGTTATCGTTAGTGCTAGATACTATAAAACCAGCTCGTATCTTTCATGTAGAATACATTTATCAGTAACAACCCAGTTGCCTAACTACCCAGATGCTCTGCTCAGATGATTCTTTATTCATATATTGATTATGTGAACGCTAGCTAGGTGATGGCATATCGTGCATGTGTTCTTTGCAATGACCAATTGTTTTTTGAATAATATTAATTTGTAAACTATAAAGTGGAAAAACTATAAACTAAATGCTATAAAGATTATAAAAATGCAAGTTGGCTCTCAATTTATTGAAAAGATCTGGTCCAATATATAATTTCTTTTTGATTAGACAATATATAATATTTTGCCTCAATTATATAATTTATTGTAAAATGGCAACAACTTTTTTTTAGTTACATGATCATAAAGTTTAAAAACTTTGAAACCATGACATTTTGAATATTATCTAAACTTTTCACCACTGCATCACGCGTACTAACCAAGGCCATATGTCACAGGCCGGCCTAGAGGACCTGGTACACGCGGCTAACTTTACGCAACTGGTAGTCGTTTCTGGCCAAAAAAAAAAAAAAATCCTTTCACCAACATTTCATGTGCAATGAATTAGTGAATAGTCTAAATGATTAGACAATTGCTTTGCAATTTGCAGTGAGTATTTGATTTGCTTAATACTCTTCAAATTAAAAAAATATATATTCTTAATGTAGTTATTGTTGTTAGTAAAGTATTACCTTATTGCTTATACCCAACTTTTAATAATGTTTTCTCTACCAACTTTCTTAAGTCTTTGATTACCTCTCCCTCTTTCATCTTGATTTTTATTTCATCTAATTATTAAAATATATCAAAATATTACAATCTAGCATTTCATAGATGACTTGCATATAAAATATTATTCACAATACTTATAACAGTTGCTACTACTAAGAGATATATTGAATATATTCACTTTATTATCTATTGAGAGGGAAATGTTAGAATTGTTTAATTATAAAACTTTAATTAATAATTTGGCATATGAAAATACTAAAGAAAAATATGAGAATTATTGATTTACATTATACTAAATTTCTCAAATAATTTTTTTTAAAGATCAAACATTTGTTAATTTAATTTCAAGTTTATATATATGCAAAAATGTCTTTACGAGAATTTTATTTTCGTTTAGGTCATCCATTTAGCTCGAGTTATATCAGTTATTGTTTGAGAGATCTAATAATATATTCATTAGTATATATCGGTTGTTAAGAAGCAAAACCCTAAAGACCAAACATTTCTGGATGAGGCCTTACTAGTAACCCTCTAACGTGAGGCCCTGTTTGGCACACCATATCAAATCTAGTAAGACAAGGCCTGATAGAATAAGACCTAATAATAATTTGATATCATATAATATTTGATGTAATATTGTAAAAAAATTAATCTTTGTATTATAGAATTTTATCTTTCACAATTTTTTATCATAAATTTCAATATTTTCTTTTTCTATCACATCAGTAAATAGATTTATAGCTTTTTGATATTTATTTATTTTAATTGATACAAAATTGTAACATATTAATCAATAATAATTCTGATTTATTCCTGTAAAAAAACAAACTCTGATTTTATTTTTATTTATTATATTTTATCTTTAAAAGTTACAAAAGATAAAAAAAAAGTTTTAATAATATAATCATACTTAATGAGTGCAAGAGAGATTGTATTACTAATACGACGATAAGACGAAAAGTTAAATTATTAGAGTTAATTATATAAAATTATTCAATATAATATATACAACAAATATAATAAAGATAAATTATATTAGATAAATTTATAAAATTCGGCCTTATACAATGTGACACACGCACTCTAAGCGTCAACAAGGTTTTGTCAAACAATAGGAGAATTTTATATTGTCCGCTCGCCGCTACTAGATTGTTTATTAGATAGTCTCATTCACATTTGAAGTGCCAATATCACCCTTATCCGTGGCAAGAATTCACATAGCTGCCCTTCTCCAAAGTTTTGTTATAAAAGCCAAGGGGAGAAGCAGCAATCTTCATACACACAATATCTTGTGATGATGAACATGAAATGCAAATCATGTGCACTCCTGTTTCTTGCTCTGTTGGTGTTACGTTGCACATGGGGGTTATTCCATAAGAAAGAGCTGTCCAACTCCCAATTCGATTATCTCAAATTGGTCTTCGTTTGGCCTAATTCCTTTGGCAATGTTCAGAATGAAGGAAAATGCACACCACCTGTGCCCCAAAGTGAGTTTACTTTGCATGGCCTCTGGCCGGAGAAAGACACTGGAGAACTCGAAAATTGTTCCAAGATGGAGATGCCAGACCAAATAGTAATTCAATTGATTAATTTTTAGTTATGTCGTGTATATATGCAGTTTATGCACACTTTTTTTTATATATATATATTTTCTCTTTCGATATCTCAATTTTTTTTTTATCACTTTTTTCTTTTATGTTTACAAGTTTTATCCAAATAAACAACTAGAAAACATAAAATATATATAACTGATGTGCAACTAGTATTTCTCGTTAATTTTGTGTTATCTTCATGATGTTATTATAATCTTACCCACGCTTTGTATGGAATATGTGATGTCGCTTGATGAGTTGAAAAGCAGACTGGTTAAAATTTGGCCAGCTCTTCGAGCAATGAATTGGGAGGAAAGCAAGGACTTCTACAAGAAGGAATGGAACAAGCATGGGACATGCTCTGAATCAAAATTCGGACCAAAAGAATACCTTGAAACCGCCCTGAATCTTGCAAGTAGATATAATCTGTATAGTGTATTGAAAAACAATAAAGGTGAGTTTAACTTATAAAAACATGCATGTGTGTACACTGCTGCAGAAACTTTTAGTTACGATCAAAAGTAATACTCTAGATGTTAGATCTAAAACTCTTCATTTTTTTTATGCTTCCTTTATTGAATTGAAACCACATAGGGGTAGAGTCCACTGGTGAAGAACTATGAGGGCATGGATTCTCTGTAGTTCAAATTAACTGCAGCAGAAGAGAGATAGACACAATTTGAACAATAGTTAATTTGGATTTCAAAGGATTCATTTCAAAATTTTATGGTATATGAGTAATATTTCTGCTGCAATTGTCTAAATTATATACAAATGATTCTTTGTTAACCACAACACTTAAGTGATTTTACTTAAATGTTTCATTGTCAAAGATAAAATCTCTTAAACCATTTATCACACTTGTATCTTATTTCTTATTTTATTGGATTTTGATTGGATAGTCACGTCTATAACTGTATAATTAAAATATTATTTTATATTTCAAGATTAATCTATATATTAAGGAGTTGAAAATTTGTAACCCAAGGGATCATATACCTTGTCTGATTTTGCAATTGAAATGATCAAATTGCTCTTCCTTAATTAGATCCTAGTATTATACCTGATCCAACAACGCTGTATCCCTTGGAAAAAAATAAAGAATGCGGTTTACAATGGCGTAAAGAAGTGGCCCGATCTTAAATGCAACAAAAAACCGGGACAACACGGAGACGAGAATCAACTCTACGAAATTCATTTGTGTTTATGAATTTAAAAACGTTGGTGGAGTTGAAAAGCTAGTCAGACTCGATTGCTATGGTGATGTGCGTTGCGGAGGAGAAAGAGAAGCCTATTATCCAAATATAGACAAAACCACACTCTCACATGTTCCATCGTAAGTTTATTTTTTCATACTATTTTTAAATATTAATGACCTCTTCCTTTATTCTTTTGGTTTATCTCAAAGAATTTTGATACCTTTTTTAGTATGGGATTAATCTCTGTTCTCCATGGGGCTACTACGTGGTAAAGCTTTTCTAATTAACAAGAGCAACACTGATAATTAGTAGTCAAACTTAGAATTTTTGGCATTGAAGAGTAGTTAACTTGTGGCTTCCTATGAGCAAACCCACTTTGTTGGAACTTTTTAATCTTTCTCTTATGCATGTGACAAATATATACTTGAGATCATTTTTGTTTGGTTAGACAAATCTTTGAGAGGTGAATAACTACTAAAAGTTGAGTGTTTTTTACCAAAAGGTTAATTAGGTTTAGTAGAAGGATTATTTCTTCACAAAGTAGTAAATCATGATTCCAATTTTTATTGAGAAAATTATCCATATTTAACACTTCACCATTTCTCAAATAGAATTGCCCTCTAATAAAAAATACTTTTAAAAAATAAATAAAACATATTGAGTGTTTCAAAAAAAATGTATACAGAACGCTGCAATGTCGAATTGTTGGTATTTTATGAAAATTGAAAAATACAAGATAACCAATGGTCGGCGAAAGACAAATTTTAAAACTTGACTTTTGATTTAGAGTGCTCACAAGAAATCTCTTCTTTTTTTCTTTTTTTTTTTCTTTGTGTCACCCAGCTAAGATTACCTGTATTAATTTGTCTTATCATGATTTTATATGTAATTTCTTCTCTTAAAAATAATTTATTTCTTAATTTCTGGAAGAAAGAACTCGTCTCAGAACTTGAGGATAAAGCAGAGTTGTAAGGAATACGTCCACACCTCCAAACAATCTGATGACCTAACTATATTTGCATGGTTTAGTATGGATTAGATTTTTATTTTGTTTTTTGAAATTTTGGTTTGACCAAACTACACTACAAATTATTGAGTAGTTTGGTTTTAATTTTTTTTTTTTTTTTCAAAAACTGCATCCAACCACACTACGTTCACCTTTTTAAATATCTCAGTTAATCTTATAGTTCTCTTTTTTTTGTTTCCATCTGTCATAGGTAATTTGGGAAGGGCAATATTCCAATGTTTTCAACGAGGTCCGAGGGTATTCCAGATTTAGGGTTCTCTCTTCTTGGTCAGCAAGTGGTGTGTCTATTTCATGGAGCTATAAATAAAGCCTCCAATTTTAATGTTTCAAGGATGAGTTTGCTATTACATTGATTTGTGTGACTAAGTAAATTTCTTTTCTGTTGTGCGGTTTGCTTTATTTTCCCATCAAACCCTTAATGATAAACACTACTCTATCATACAGATCTCACGTTCAAAATTTAAAGACAGATAAAATAAGATTACAGTCTCTTATCTATTTTGTGATCTAAAGAAAGATAGTATAGATAAAATTGTATAGTAAATTCATTTTCCTTTCATAATTTAAAGACAAAAATTAAAAAAACTAGAAAACGAAATAAAACACCTTGAATTTTTTCATTATAAAATAATCATGTAAATCAGGTCTATATCAAATTAACATATAATAATTAAACAGTTTATTCACGATCTAGAAGTTATACTTGCCCTCATAGGTCTGATTAAATTGCCAATTCCATGGGACAACATCATTAAATTGTATCCATCTCCCATTACTAGTAGTCACTTGGAATGACAAGCTTTGCCCTACCAAATTAGCCCCAGTCAGCCAATTCTGTCCCCAGTTTTTGGTCATCCGAATCCAACCAGTCTTAGAACCTTTGATATTAACATTCTTAACATCACCAGCATCAGCAACATTATACACTAATACAAGTAACCACCAAGGGTTCCCAGTAATCTGAAACTTAATCCCTCCGGATTTGACACAGGCAATTCGCCGGTATCGAACCGGGATGATCCCAGCTTTTGGTATGGCAATCTTGGCAAACATGGGCATGGACAAATCGAAGTGCTTCTGTGGAGGGTTACACCAACTGTTGGCAACATTGTAATTAGGAGGGCAAAAGTTGGTTGCTGTCACTTTGATTGTGCCTCCGTTGGGGATGCACCATTGGGGATCATTCACGCACATGATCTCAAAACAAGCACCACAAGTGTATCCATCGTTGAAGAGAGCCGTGCTTAGTGCTGTGGTTTCAAGGCCATACCCCTGCTCGAAGAGATTTCCATATCCACAAGCCCCCTCTGCATGCCATAGGCAAAAATTTTGAAATTAAATCTTAACAAGTATAAAATTATTCAATAAGATACAATTTTATAAAGAAATAATTTTTCTTAAATCAAAAAACATATCAAGAGATCGGCCATTAAACAATAAATATATATGGATCAGCTAAATTTAGAATTCACTTGAAAGTAACAATGATAATATCCCGGCTGAGACTGGCCAGGTTCACATTTTTGGCTCAGTCCACTACCAACTACAATCAAACCAGATTTCTTACGGTTTTTACCATCTAATGGATTACTACGTAACTTTGCACAATTTAATAACTCATAATATACACTGTTTTTAACTAAAGGAGAAATCCAGGTCCCAACCAACACCAACCTATGGAGTACTAGAAACAAAAAATCAGAAAACCTAGATCCATGGATGAGCCTCTATAAAAGTTAGAAAACCAGGCCATAGACACGAATCCTTGTTTGCTTAGACAGAGATTGATATGTTATACTTACGCATGGTTTCTCGACCTGACATGCCACCATAGAAGGTTGCATGAGCATCATACCAAGTACCATCAATATCTGCCATGGCTGGGATAGAGAAAGCCATGAACAACACTAAAGCAATCAAAGAGTGAGAGGTAGCCATGGTTAATTAAGAGGATAAAGTAAAATTAACGAATGGTTGAATTGTGAAAAACTGAATAAAAGAGTGGTATTTATAGGCGTTTATTGGTTTAATCCGCCATTATTACGAGTACCGGATACAAGGATATGGTTTAATTCTAAAGAGAAATTTTCATATAAAAAAAAAAATCTAAATAGAAAATAGGCAACTCATCATTATTTATAGGAACCAATGGGAAATGGTTGACCAAGAGCTTTGTTTCCTTTATATGATTAATGGTATTATATTCAATTTATCAGTTACACTAATTATATATAATCATTTAATTCTGAAAAAAATTATCGACTATTGATACTTTTAAATTAAATTAATATAATCAATGCAAAGATATTGAAATAATTTCTTGCGTTTCAATTTTGGCAATGTGGAAAATTTTAAATTATTTAAATTCCATTCACACAATCAGTTGGTTTTATTTAGAAAGGAAATAATTGAAAATACAATGCTTTCAGCCTTTATAGATCATTTTTTGCTTTGACTGATTCTAGAGATAATAACTTTTTAAATTTGATTCTAGAGATGAATTTTGAACTAAATTAAATGATTGTAGTAAAAATGAAGCTAATATAGAAATTAATTATTAATTAATATCTAATTAAAGAAATTGCAGTGGAAAATAAAATTCATATTGGGTTTCCTTCTCAATTATCAACGGTCTTATCAGTTTTAGCTATATGGTTATAACCGTATAGCTAAAAACAGTTTTTCTTGTAGTATATAAGCTCATCCAAAATATCCAATAAAGTTAATGATATGTCTGAAGGGAGATTAAGAGGAAACAAGAAGATAATACGCAATTTTCTTACCAAAAAAGACAGAAGAAGATGATGCAACAATTTTAGTGTATAACTTAGCTATCATACCCAAAATTAAATTTTATTTTCTTAAGTTACCCTTCTTATCCCTATTCCTATCAAATATGCCCTTTATATATGACTTTTTTTTATGGTCCTTTATATATGAGTTTTAGTGTTAATACTTGTGGATAATCTGAATCTTATTTGAGCTACAATTTACATAATTTCATGGCAGTTGGAAGATTTTAGGGCCATAAATTAATTACGCGTCTCCTTCAGTTACATATGTAAATGTTTTTTTAAAAGGTAGCCTTTCTTTTGTTCTCTTTGATAAAAAAAGGAAAAATTGAATATGGATAAACGAAGTAAAGAATTTTGAGAATAAATACGAAGATAATCTTCATTCTTGATAATTATAATAGATATTAGACGCGTATTATTTGTAGTTTTTTTTTTTTTTTGGTCACTTTCTTTCTTTCCATGTATTACAATTTTATTTTATTTTTGGCATACTCCTTATAGTTTATTTGATCCTAGTTTAGATAGACGACTTATTGAAACTTTATTATCTTTGCATAAAATTGTGTTCGAATAAACTTATGTCGTACAGCTAACAACCATTATTTCGCTTATTTCATAAATATATTTTAGATTAATTTAGAATTTCGAAGGAAAAACCTTACAAAAGCCATAGTAGTTCACCAGTTGTTTGTTTTAAATAATTTTTGAGACAACTATTCTCAAATGATACTGAAGGTTTTGCTAAAAACCAATGGCCAATATCTTCACACCAAGTATGTTTTCACATTCTTTAAATAAGACTAATTAACCTGTCTTGGACAGGAGTAGTAAGTAATTGGTAAATCACTATAAACAAAAACAAAAAAAAAAATGATGACTCCATAGCTTTGAGCTCATAGTATTTGGCTTAAAATACTTTAAGGCTTAGGTTGCTTACACTAAACTAATATTTATTTATTTATTGGGTAATGTTGAATCTCCTTTACTTTTCTAGTGTTAGAATCACACATTTCCAATTATATATCCAAATATAAAATAAATTAATTTTAAATGAACTTATTTTATGAAAAACTTCTTTTGCGAGGGAATGGTCTAGATCAAATCTCCCCATTTGACTCTTTCCCATTACTCTCAATCTTAATCCAAGATACCATTTTGGGTAAACTAGTTGTTTCATATATTTTTGTGTTAGACCAACAAATATGACATTTATTAAATAAATCTTGTTTAATTCTCTTATTCTCTTACCTCATGCAAGCAATGCTCGCAAAATAAAATTGATGTTATACAAAGAAGGTATGGTGGTGTCTATATTTTCTTTCAATTAACTTGACGCACATTTATTCACAAATAAAAAGAACATTGCATACGTTTATTAGTATTGTATAATTAAAGTACTTAATATTATATGATTAGGTTTACAAGAATTTCTAGTAGTAATGGATTTCATGACTAAAAATCTTGAATTAACAAACAATGATGATTCATTTGGCAAGCATCAAATAGCTTCATTTCTAAATTTCTAACGTTTTAGTTCGAATCTTACTGAACATTTTTCCTAGGGAATTTATAAATAATATTGTGAGCTCTTGTTAAAACTTATGTCATGCCATTGGCTTAAATTAATTAATTTAGAATATTATGTTGAACGGGAATTTCTTCTTTATAATTTATTAAAAGAATTTCATATGTCTCAAATGTATGCTAATTCATTACATTCGTCCGTTGAAATAAAATGCTAGATCAGCATCAATAATTATAATGATTTTGATCTGACTCGAGTATCAAACTAAACTCAAAATCCCCCAATCTATATCTTGTTCTTTGCTTTGTGCAAACCAAACCTAACTCATCTCTTTGTTCGGTAGCAACATATAACATCCTTATTTTCCATATATATATATATATTAGACGCTAATAAATACATCTTTTTAGTAATGACAAATGAGTATAAGTACAATTAACTAGTATAGGATACTAGGGTAGCTTTTACTTGAACAAGAAATATTACCCTCTGTCTGATCGCCCATGCATTCGCCATCCACATTATTTGCCTTGAGCTTATCGAAGTTATCTGGCAGGCGTTAATTGCATAACTTGAAGATTAAGCTTCTTCCTAGTAAGTGACAAGCTCGTTTCCAAAGCCATTTTGTACGAATCTAGCTAGTGTTGATTTATACAAGCCGGCCAGAAGAAAATGAGAGTCTTCCAACAAGATTAACTTTGATAACACTAACACCCATGTCCTGTAAGATTAAAATCTGTTATTATATTTTCATATCTCATTTTTATCTCATCTCATGTGATTGATTAAAAAATATAAATTAATGTTGTTGTCAAACTTTTCCATGTTTTTGGTTAATCTATTGTAATGAGACACTATAAAAAACATTGTATGTAATAACAGATTTTGCCATGTCTTCTCTTGTCTTTCCACTATTTATACATATACACACACACATCAGTTCCAGTTACCAACAATTCAAGCACAGAGTTTCTATTTCTCTTTAATTTGCAAACATGGAGAAGACCAAGTTGGGATTCTTTCTTGGTCTCATTATCATGGTTAGTGTCTTTTCCACTTCCAAGACACAGGAATATCCAGAAGAGAGCAGCTTATCCACTTATATTGTTCATGTTAAAAAGCCAGAAAGTGTGGCTTCTCTTCAATCAGAGGAATTGCATGGGTGGTACCAGTCATTTTTGCCAGGCAGCACGCAAGCTTTGAACAATCACCAGCGCATGGTTTTCTCATATCGAAACGTGGTTTCTGGATTTGCTGCAAAATTGACCCCAGAAGAAGCAAGAGTTCTGCAAGAGAAGGATGAGATCTTGTCAGCTCGCCCAGAAAGGACAGTTTCTCTACACACAACTCGTACTCCAACTTTCTTGGGGTTGCAACAGGGAAAGGGATTGTGGGAAAAATCCAACTTGGGCAAAGGAATCATAATTGGAATCGTGGACACTGGCATATACCCTTTGCATCCTTCATTTTCTGATGAAGGAATGGACCCTCCACCGGAGAAATGGAAAGGCTTCTGTGAATTTACTGGGAAGAGGACATGTAACAACAAGCTCATTGGTGCAAGAAACATAGTAAAGACAGCGGGTCTAGAGCCTCCATTCGAAGAACCTTTTTTTATCCATGGATCCCACACATCAGCGGAAGCCGCAGGAAGAATTGTAAGGAATGCTAGTGTTCTTGGTGAAGCCATGGGCACAGCAGTTGGCATGGCACCAGAAGCTCACATAGCCATGTACAAAGTGTGCAACAGTAGATTCAACTGCTCCGAAAGTGCGATATTAGCTGCCATGGACATTGCCATTGAAGATGGTGTGGATGTGCTTTCTCTATCTTTGGGTTCGCACTCCCTTCCTTTCTATGAAGACTCACTCGCAGTGGGAGCATTTGCTGCAGTTCAGAAGGGTATTTTTGTCAGTTGCTCAGCTGGTAACGCTGGTCCTAACTACACCACTCTCTCCAATGAGGCCCCATGGATACTCACAGTTGGGGCAAGCACCATTGATAGAAACATCAAAGCAACGGCCATGCTTGGGAATGGAGCGGTTTATGATGGGCAATCGCTATTTCAACCAAATGACTTTTCTTCTACATTAACACCACTTGTCTATCCAGGTGCGTATGAATTTAGAATGGAAGGCACAAATCTTAGCCCTTCCTTTAAAATTCTTTTAAATTTTATATGTAACGTATTCACAAACCGGCCAAATCGCATCAGACCCACCAGACTAAATTGAATTGCACCAAAGTCGACCAAAATCAATTAAGACCGGTTTGATTCGACTCTAAATATGTTCAAACAGGACCGACCATGCATATGCATAACAAATTTTCATTTTGAAAATGCCCCAAATCCCTTTCAAATCACCAATTTTATTTTTTTTTTCAAATTTCAATATACTAGAAGTTTCAAACCACTCTAAATCCCAAATTAACAACAAAATTTCAGTTTGTAATTTTCTTTTCTAAACAAAACCAACCTAAAGCTTTATTTATACGCAAAACTATTTTGATAATTAGATTTGGCTCTTATTTTCTGGAGTATTTTCTTTTGATCTCATTTAATTGATTTCTCAATCTATCCCTGTAGGTGCAAATGGCAGCCAGTCCTCTGTCTTCTGTGGCCCAGGATCCTTAGAGAACCTTGATGTCAAGGGAAAGGTGGTGTTGTGCGACCTAGGAAACATAAACATTACAGGAGTTATAAGAGAGGTAGAAGTGAAAAAGAATGGCGGTGTTGGCATCATCCTTGTGAACCAACAAAGTGCTGGCTTTAGCACTTTCTCTACTCCTCATATTGTTCCCACGGCCCATTTGAGCTATGCAGCTGGTTTGGCTATCAAAGATTATATAAAATCAACCTCTAATCCAACAGCAACAATCTTGTTCAAAGGAACTGTGATTGGAGATTCAAATGCCCCTTCAGTTGTTTTCTTTTCTTCAAGAGGTCCAAGCAAGGCAAGCCCTGGAATTTTAAAACCAGACATAACAGGACCTGGTGTGAACATTTTGGCGGCATGGCCAGTATCTATAGACAACAAAATACCACAATTTAACGTTATTTCAGGTACCTCAATGTCTTGCCCTCACCTCAGTGGCATTGCTGCTTTGCTCAAAAATTCACACCCAGATTGGTCCCCGGCTGCCATCAAATCTGCAATCATGACTACAGCTGATGTTGTGAATCACGGAGGTCAACCCATATTAGATCAAAAGCTTCTACCAGCTGATATCTTTGCCACAGGCGCAGGGCATGTTAATCCAGAGAAAGCAAATGATCCCGGGCTTGTCTTCGACA
This sequence comes from Bauhinia variegata, assembly GCA_022379115.2. Taxonomy (NCBI): domain Eukaryota; kingdom Viridiplantae; phylum Streptophyta; class Magnoliopsida; order Fabales; family Fabaceae; genus Bauhinia; species Bauhinia variegata. The sequence goes on along the minus strand of CM039428.1, from coordinate 15,919,007 downwards.
TCGAACCAGATGATTACATTTCTTATTTGTGCGGTTTGGGTTACAATGATACCCAAGTTTCAATCGTTGTGCAGAAACCAGTTACATGCTCTCAAATTAAAAGCATACCAGAAGCACAGCTAAATTATCCTTCAATTTCTATTGAATTGGGATCCACTTCATTGTCATACACAAGAACAGTGACAAATGTTGGACCTGCCAATTCAACGTACACCGCAAAACTAGATGTGCCTTTGGCAACTGGTATGAGTGTGAACCCAGCTCAATTAACATTCACAGAGGTGAAGCAGAAGGCTACATTCTCACTTGAGTTTATTCCACAAATGAAAGAAAATAGAGGCAATCATACATTTACACAAGGTTCCCTCACATGGGTATCAGACAAACACACTGTTAGAATGCCTGTAGCAATCATTTTCAAGTGATAATTAGTTTAATTTTGAACATAAAGATGGAGATTAATGCTGCATGCATGAACAATGAATTCAAAGGATAACGAAGGAGCATATGTGATGTAATTTCAATTAAAACTTTTTTACGGTTTAGTATTGTATTATGTCATTTGAAATAATACTTTTCTTGGTTCTTTATTGAAAAATATTCAGGATATTATTTCTGGTATTGGTTATAATTAACAAAAGCAATTTATTAATTATTGTTGCCAATAAAATAATATACATTTTGTTGGCATGTCAAGTTAATTTGCCTAAAATTCTAGTTTCAAACAAATGAATGTTTTCAGGAGAAACTTGATAAAATGCATTCCGCCATAGCTTGCAAATTAAAGTGTAAATGTGAACTTCCACCAAAAAGTGTGAATCCACATCTTTTTGTCATACTATTTGTCTTATTTGAAGCAATTTATAAGAAAACATAACATGAATAGGCAACAGAATGACGTACCTCTAGCCATAGCTACGAAGCAAACCCGTAAAACTCAAAAACACTAAGAAAAGTGATACGGTTCTTTTAGCCTATGACTTAACCTTATGCATGATCTAGATGAAATATCCCAAGCTAGTTATAGGGTACTCTGGGGACCCTACTACATCGAATATCTCTTACAATTTACTGCTTCCATCATGGAGATTGATTGTATATTCCATAACCACTAGATACCTTACAAGGTAACCCAAAAACAGGTATTTCCATGACTAGTGCTTAATATCTCCATAATCACGAGTCCTTAAAATTTAGAGTTTAAAGTTTAGATTTTTATGGTTAAGTTGTATAATTGTATACAACTTGTTTATATTATAGGGAAATTTTTTTTAAAAAAAAAATAAGAGCTAGTCAGAAGTTGTTACAATTTGAGTTCTGAGGAATGTTATATTATTACAGTGCGAGTTGTCAAAAATCTGGTGTGTATATATATATATAGGTAAATTTTTTAACCGATTTAGTACATGTTGGTAAAGTTTTGTTTAGAATGGTCCGAACAAAACTCGACTAATCCTCTGTAGTTTTTCTTTTCCTACCTCAAAGACTCACTCAAAGAGAGCTTTTCTTAGTCTTCATATCTAAAAGAACAAATTTGTTAAGAATGACGTCGTATGTACATTTATTTTTATACATTTACAATTTACATTTCATTTCTTTTTTACATCTTTCACTTTTTATCTTTATTATATTTTATTTATAGTTTTATCACTGAAAAAACTAGAACATGTTAAATATGTAAATAGATTTACGCCAATAGATATACACATAACGCTTTCCATCCATTAAAGTCATATCTCAATTATACTGAACTTTCTTTTCTTACCTCCCACATCAATTGAGCCCACCATGATGAGCTCTTGTCCATGGAAGTCACTGTCTTAATTTGACCACTCAAAAACGCTCAATGAGATGAGTTCTCATAATTTCAAAGCATTCACATATGGCCATCCAAATGAGTATTTATAGTCCTTATCAGTTCATTTCATCCAACAGCCACATTAAGGTTATGTTTGGTTGTGTAGAATGAAACTGAGTGGGAATGAAAAGAAAAAAAATGAAATAATAAATGGTTTCATACTGAAAGAATCATTCTTTATACTTTAGCATTTCTTACATCTTCCATTGGTGATATCCAGTAAGAAACGATTGCGTAAAGTCAAGCAATATCCTTAATTAAGATGCAGAGTGTTGGAGATGACCTAACTAAAGACAATTGTAGGGATGACTAATTGTAGCAGCATAGGTCAGTGAATCGAGATGAAATTTATTATCCTACTTAATGTCTTATTTTTTATTTTATTAATTTTAATATTATTAAATAATATTTTAACTTTATAATTATATATATAATTAATTAAATATAATCAAATGAGACATCAAATTAAATAACAAATTTTGTTCTAGTCGAATCTTATCTTGATTTTCCATGGAATCTTATCTTGAATAGAGCGCATATTTGCAGGGAAATAACTGGAGTGTACAGCTGAAAAAGGGAGGGACAGAATTGGCAAGAAGTATAAAAATGGAGAATTAATGTAGAGAGGTCAAGATCTTTGAAAGTAGCATCTCACCTTCTCTCTCTAAGAGTTCTTGTCCAGAAAAGTCATTGATATTTAAAATAAGAAGATCATTTCCAATGGAGAAGTAAGATTTTTTGAATAGGGAAATAAAAAATGAGGGAAAGAAAGATTTAAAAAAAAATAATTAAAAGGCGATTAATGCGTTCGTGTAGGTAATTTGTCCCCATGTCCATGGTTAGACCTAGCTAAAACTGTGGCTAATGCATTGCATTTGGCCACGGTTCATAAATATCAACAAATTTCTCCTTTAGCAACAGATCTAACAACTGTGGCTGATTTTTCGTGGATGCATGAAGCTGCTTTTTCTTTTTTAATTTAATTATCTTAAGATTATTGGAGTTCTGGTTGTTAAAAGTTGGACTGGTTTTCAGAGAAATCGTTGAATTACCAATTCACTGGTTTAACCATCGAGTTACATACTAAATATAAAAAATTTTAAAAATATTTAAAAATAAACATATATATTACATGAAAATATTTTGAAAATTTGTAGTTCAGCTTGGTTGATTAGCCAAGTCAACTGATTCAACTGGATTAACTCGCTAGATTAAATGGGTCATTTCCATTTCACCAGAGTCGCATGTGAAAGAGAGACACTATATTTATATTTATTTTTGTACATACACTTTTTTCACATTTATTTATTTATTTTATATATAATTTTATCTTTACAATATAACTAAACAAAATAAGGTATACATTAAAGTATATCATTTAATAATTGTGCAAATAGGTTTTCTCCATATAAAATTGGTCCAAACGCGCAAACCAAACCAGTTTTAGGTCTATCTCCAAGCTTAATCCACTGAACTGATCAAATCAGTCAGATATTTTGAAAACAATGGTTATTATTGCTGGATTCAACAATTTTTACAAAGAATGCATACGGATAATGGAAGTAAGGATTGAGAGGGTAAGCATTAATGTCCCAATATTTATCTATAATAAAAAATTAAGTCATTGTGATATATTATGATTTCATTTTGTGTCTGAGTGGCTTGGTAAGTGTTATTTTGGACTGTAAAAGATAAAACAAAAACTCAAACACGCTTTTTTTTATGCCACAAGTCGCATAAATATTTTTGGAAATCGAACTTTTGTTAATATTCTCAAGGGATCAACTATCTACAATTTTACAATTGTTTCAGATTTGTTGGTAGCTATTCTCTTCACACTTGCCAAATAGCTCTACCTCCAAAAATAATATATTGAAAACTAGTTTATTTTAACATAAATTTTTGGAGGTAGAGCTATTTGGCAAGTGTGAAGAGAACTGGAGATTTATAAGTAACCTTGTTAGAAAGCATAAATTTTGAGAAGGGAAAGAAATAGGAGATTTATAATATATATAGACAATTTTATAACTACTTAAAATATTAATATAATTAATATTCTATAAATAATATTAACGTAAGAAAATAAGTTTATAGCTAAAACAATTTTCTCTAATTTATATGTAAGAGCGAGTCAGCGACAGAAATTATGGATATTACTAACATTTTCAGAGAAAGATTGAAGAAGCTCATTGTCATTACATTTAAAACTGTATACGTTTAATAGTACACTTGCAGTGAAAGATTGACGAACATAGCCAATAGATATTATTAGCAACAAAGTCCAGAAATTTTAGATTGGCTAACTTCACTACTTTCGGTAGAAAAAACCATTAATTTGATTGAAAATATGAGACAGACTTCTTAACATTTCCTATACGTTGAAAGGATTTGGGAGAGAAATTGTGATTGTGGAAATGAAATGAAAATACTCGCATCTAAAATTTTAGAAAGAAATAAATTAAAATGTAATTTCAAAATTTTAATGATAATGTATGGTAAATTTATCAGTTTTACTTTTAAAACCCCCACTTTGAGGACACATAAAAATGGATTTGGGAAGGATACGGGGAATTATGAAAAATTCCTCAAAATCTCACCCTTCTAAACTAGTGTTCTAAACAAAGGGAGGATTTAGGATATACTTTCTCTATCCCTTTCTTTCTCTCCCAAAGCATAGCATACTTCCCAATATAGCCAAGTGTTGTGTGAATGAGTAGTAATTTTAGTTATGGAAATGTAAAAGTAGAAGTTAAAAGTAATTTTTTTAAAAAGTATTTATTTTGAATAATTAACAATTGATTTTTAATTTTTCTAGAAAGCATCTCCACCCCATATGATTCTGAAATAAAAAATAGTTATTTTTAATTATGGATACACTTCTAAAAAAATCAAATTATTTAAAAGTTACATAAAATAATATTTTTCTTTGTTACACATGTAAGAGGGACAAACAAGTTATCTCACAAATAAATGCGCATAAATGAGGACATAGAATTAGGTACCCAAAGAAAAAATGAGGACGTAGAAATTGACACCATTGACGCGTGTGCAAGTCTTCTTCAACTACCAATCCAAATCTTCGCAGCATAAGTCCATCATATAACCCAAAACCAATGGAGGAAGACCCTGTGTCAAATGACAAAGTCTGCAGTAAACTTCCCCTGTGCCCTCTGATATAAACATTTGAGTTTGAATTATTTTTTTTTAAGTCAATACAAAAGATCTCAAGCTTTTGACATAAAGAATGGAGAAGTAAAAATATATAAGCTTGCCAAAAGAAATAAGGAAAAGAAATCAAGAGATTTAGACTTAATAAGATGTATAATGGATGAAGAAAGACTAGTTTTTGTTACTTCTAAGGATATCAAAGAAAGCTGAGAGAATTATTTTTATAAGCTTTCTAATGATGGACAAGGAAGGACTAATAATTTGGAAGAATAAAAATTTAAGAGGAGGAACATAATTTGGCATACTATCACATGATTCGAGTTGAGAAGGTAAAAGAAGCTCTTAAAAGAATAGATAATGAAAAGTTGTTGGCCCCTAATGGTGTTTTTATTGAAGTTTGGAAATGTTTGGGAGAACAACATATCATTTGTCTCAGTAAGTTATTTAATGAGATTATGAACTCTAAGAAAATGCCATATGAGTGGAAGAGGAATATTTTGGTGTCTACATATAAAAACAAAGGAGATATCCAAAAATATACAAACTATTGGGGGGATAAAATGTATGAGCCACACTATCAAATTATGAGAAAATGTGATTGAGTACAAATTAAGAGATGAAACTAGGATTAAAGCGAATTAATTTGGATTTATGTCAGGAAGGTCTACAATAGAGGCTATTTATCTTCTACAAGGTTTGATGAAAATGTACCGAAGTAAAGAAAGAGACTTGCATATGGATTTTATTGACTTGGAAAAAAAAACCTATAATTGAGTATCAAGAGAAGTGCATTGGAAGACTTTGAAAAATAAAGGTGTTCATGTGGCATGTATCTGGGCTATACAAGATATGTATAAAGGGTAACTATAAATGTGAGAACTATGGAGGTGAAACAAAGGATTTTCCTATAAGGATAGAGCTATATTAGGGCTCAACCTTGAGCCTTTACTTGTTTAATCTACTCTTGGATGTTCTCATTAGGGACATATATACAAGAGATTATCTTTAATGCATGTTATTTGTGAATGCCAAAGTTTGAAATCAAAGGCAGGTGTTAATTCTAAACTAGAGTTTTGGAGAAAAACATTGGAATCAAATTGTTTTTGCTTGAGTAGGAATAAGAGTATATGCATTGAAAGTTTAGAAAGAAGAAAATGGAAAATGATCTAAGGTAAAAACTAGAAGACATGTTATACCACAAGTTTCTAAATTTAAGTATATGGATTCAATATTGTGAGCAAGAATGAATCTGGATATTTGGGTTTATGGCTCGAGAGAAATTGTGCAAGAGGATTTTCATTAATTGATAAATTACGTCAGTTTAGAGGTATATATAGAAACTAACAGCAACTAATAGAAGATAACAGAAGCATTAACAGAACTAACAGAAGTTGACTATCTGTACAAGACCTAACTGATTTACAACTAATTTGTACAAGGTCCATTGGCTAGACCCAGCATAGTCCAACAAATATTACAAAGTGATGGAGAAATTAAACAGAATGTTATACATAGAATACAGGCTGTATGGTTAAAATGGAGAAAGACTTTTGGAATTATTTGTAATTGCAAAGTACCTAGAGTTTTATCAAATTACTATTCCACTAGCTATGCTTTTATGGTAGTGAATATTAGGCTTTGAAGGGACAACAAGAGCACAAAGTGAGGTAGCAAAAATGAGAATGTTAATATGGACATATGGCTACATAAGAAATGATAAAATATGAAAAAATCACATAAGAAGAGATATTATGGTGTCACCTATTAAGGAGAAGATGACATGAAATTGATTAAGGTAGTTTAGACAAAAGACCACTAAAAGCACTAGTGAAGAGAATTGAGCATACGGTTTTTAGCTCCATGAAATGGTGTAAAGGAAGACCTAAAAGAACAATGGGAGGAAGTTATAAAAAAAAAAAGGATCTCACATTTAATAATATCCTGAAAAATCTTATTCATGATAAAGCACATTAACGTAATATAATCTATATAGTCAACCTAACTTAATAGAATAAAACTAATTATCTAATCCTAATAGTCTCTAACCCCTTGTTCAAAGAATAGGAAAAATTTAATGCTGTCCCTTTCCATTATTAGATTGTTTATAAGATAGATGTCATATATTCACATTTGATGTGCCAATATTACCTCTCCAAAAATTGGTTATAAAAGCCGAGTAGGAGAATCAGAAATCTTTACACATATCATATCTTGCATTTGCCCCTTAAAGATGATGAACATGAAATGCAACTCTTGCGCATTTTCACTGCTCATTTTTCTTGATTTTTTGTTGTTGGGTTACAAAGGGAAGCCAGTCCATGAGAAAAATCTGCCCAACTGCAAATTCGACTATTTCAAATTGGCCTACGAGTGGCCTAATTCCTTTTGCAGTGTTCCTAATGCAAATTGCGCTAAACAGCTCGATTATTTTACTTTGCATGGCCTCTGGCCAAACAATAAAGATGCATCAACTCCCCCGAAGTGTCTGTCCGATGAGATGACACATCACATATTAATTTTATTTATTTATTTTATGTTTTAGTTCATGATCTTCTTATATTCTTACCCATGCTTGTATATAATCTGTGATGTAGCTTGATGATGAAATTCTCAGACGCCGTCTAATTAATATTTGGACAAATCTTCGAGAAGAGAATTGGAATCGAGGCAAGTCGTTTTACAAGTATGAATGGGAGAAGCATGGAAGATGCTCTGGACTCAAACCAAAAGTATACATCGAAACTGCCCTGAATCTCACAGAACGCTATAATCTGTCTGATATATTGGTGAAGTATAAAAATGGTGAGTTAACAGCTGATAAACACATGCATGTGTTAACTCTACACTGTGTTAGTTCAAGGGTTATTTCAACTTGAGTCTTGATAATTTTGATAAATAAATAATTTTTGATTACCCTAAATATTTCTTTTAGGTAGTTCTTTTTTTTTTTTAATTGCTCAGAAAAATACCTTTGACTCTTTGTATATTTTTGTTTTTGCCACTGACACTTTTTGGAATGCATGCCATTATGCCTTTTGTCTCTAATATGCCTCTGTTTAAAGTATGGCATGTTTCCTGAATGGTACAACTATTTTGAAATATATTGCCGTGGACCATAATTCCTTGTGTTTGGAGATATTGAATATGCAGGTCAAATCTGCAGAAATAGGAAAAGCAAAGTTTGTCTTCTTGTGTGTGTCATTTTATGATATGCACCTTTTGCCTTGGAAGTTTCACTTTGTCAGCAGTCTTGGCCCTTCAAATACAAGAGAATGGAAAGACTTGTGAGCTCTTGTCATTGCATCTACCCAAAGCTTCCTTACTCATGCAAACCTGCGAACCAAGCATAAAAGGTGAAGACATGCGTGAGTCACAATAGTCACTTGCTATGAGTCCTTATTTGAAGGCTTTTATCATAAACAAGAATCAAGCTTAGCAGGATATGCTTCAACAGTAATATTTTGGAGACTCTATAAAAGGAGAAGGAGAGCCACACATAAGGTCAAGAAAAAGAAAATAGAGAAATATCAAGATTCATTGCTCTCAATATTCTTCTCTTCACTTCGTGCACCATATTCTTACTTGGCAAACTTTTGAGTGCATAAACACATTGGCAAATCTGTTGAGTTTAGCAACATATTACGTTCCTCATTCAAATTTCTTCTGAAATTCTGTTAAGGCACTATTGCCTTATTTGTAACCCTGTGAGAGAGAGTGACATAGTCCTTTGTGACATAGTCTTATTAGTAAAAGGTTGTTGGTGCTCCCGTAAAACCAAGCTTAAGCCTTAAGCTGTATATCGAGAAGCTGTAAGAGGTGCTGGGATCCTATAAACCAGATTCTTAGTGAAGATAAATCTCTCAACTGAGTTTGAGGGGAGTGGATGTAGGTTTAAGTTGAAACCGAACCACTATAAATCACCGTGCACATTTTCTTCCCTTATTCTCTTTACTTAAAGCACTCTTTATCTTTCATTATTATTGATTGACTTACTGCAGTTAATTGCTTTATCATTTTCTATAAGCTGTACTCGAAACCAAGCTTAAGTTGATATAACCAAGCTTATCGCTTTAAGCTTGAATTTGTTAACAAACTTTTGCGAAAATTTTAAAAGTCCTATTCACCCCCCTTTAGGACATTTCTCTTGCACTTTCACACTGATGCATAGATCTTTGACAACACTCAAAAGTAATACTCTGATGAGATGTTAGGTTTAAAATTGTTCACGGGTCTTTTACCTTAAATAAGGTTAAGAGATGACTTTATTTTTTTCCCTAATACTTTCTTTATCTTTATTTAAAAAGTAAATATCAATTTTAGTCCCTCACTTAAAATCTTAATCAATTTGGTCCCTCATACTTTAAATGTATCAATTTAATCCATGTACTTGAAACCCTAATAAATTTTATCATTTACACTTTAAACTTATCAATTTACTTATTCACATTTCAAAATTTTTATTAATTTTGTCTTTTAAACTTGTCAAATCTATCAATTTAACTTATCATACTTCAAAAATATTAATAAGTTTAAGAAACAAAATTTATAAGAATTTTGAAGCATTAATTAAGTTTTTAAACATGAGAAACTAACTTAATAAACTTGAAGTATAAATAACCAAAATAAATATTTACTCTTATTTTAAAATGAAATTTTAACATAAGGTATTAATGGATCTGTGCATTTTCCATGAATCAAACACAAAGGGCTTTTACGTGCCAACGCGTATTAGAGTTAAACCATTCTTGAGTCTTCTTGTATAAGTTATTTAACACGAGGTACAAGAAAGTGTATGTGCTTTGTTCATTATTCAAGCATAAAGGGCTTTTATCGTTTTTACATGTAAGGACGTGTTAAATTAAAATCATTCACAATCATTTGTCTTAGAACTTAATTTTATGTTAAATTATACAACAGACGGAGTCGATTCCATTGGTGGAGAATATAGGTAACTATACTGAAATGTTGTGTTATTAAAATACACAGAATCTCTTAACTTTGATATATTTTGTGTGATGTTATGTGTAATTGAAATGAGTTGCTATTCGTTGTTCAGAATCTATTAAACCTCATCCAACACAACAATATAGCACGGACGCCATATGGACAGCAATTCGCCAAGGCGTAAGAAAGCGGCCTCATGTGTACTGCAACAATCGAACAACCATAAATGGAGACGTCCGGTATCAACTGTTCGAAATTCATTTGTGCTACGATAAAAGTCTAACTTTGATCGATTGCCACACGCGTAGAAAGGTGTTTAATTGTTTAGAAGGGAAACCAGTCTATTTTCCAAATATATCCAAAACTGCACTCTTAGATGTTCCAATGTAAGCTTTTTTTTTTTAATTGTCCTCTATGTTTTTTCTTTTTTCTTTTTAGTTTATTCATGGTATTTCAATATTTATTTAATTTTGAGTATTTGACTAATCCTTATTTAATAAAAAAAATGATACTATACAAATCTATCTCAACAAGATAATAATTTCAAGATTTAAACTCATGACTTTTAGGGACACTTTGATTTTGTTGAGTCAACACCCTTGTTAGTCTTTCTTTATTCTTTCTCTCCCTCGTACACGTGAGAAACATATTTCAAAATTATGGTCTCTGTCTCCATTAAGAATGATTTTTTTTTTTTTCCCAATTCGTCTGCTTAAGATTAGTTGTATTAATTTGAGTGACTTTACCTTAATTGTGTCTAAATTCTTATTTTAAAAACAATTTATTTGTTTATTATTTCAGGGATCAGAAAGTACTAGCGTCAAAACTTGACGATTCAGCAGAGCTGTACAGAAATCAGCCCACAATTCCACGCAATCTGAAGACCATATATAATAAATAATCTTGCCATGCCATGACGTGTTGCTATATATTGTCGTGATTAGTTTCTTGATTATGAAATAAAATGCTTGGAGAATTTGTTTGAATGTTTATGAGATTTTCTTTTTCTTGATGAATAAAATTTTAGAGCAAAAGGAAATTCTCTCGTTTCACGGTTAAGGCATACCACAGTTTTAGTGAGGGTTTAACTTCATAGTAGTACTTACATATCACCTGTTGAAGAGGGACTACTCACGATAGGTTTCAAAAGCAGTTCAACCTTGCATATTGATATTATATTTTAATAGTAAGAATTTGACATCAATAACAAATTTGAGAATTCATTTCAAATAAATACAAAGACGAAGGAGAGTAAGAGAGAAGAGATAATTAGAGGAATTATATATTTTATCTTAGTGGCATGGATGTATTATTCTATCTAATTAGTCAATAGTCCAACTGATTTGTCCAAAATTAATTAATTAATTAATAGATTTTAATTAATCAAAAACAGTAACATGCATAATGGTCTACACCGAGATAAAGGATGTGGTCCCATAATCAAAAAACTCGGAAAAGCTTACTTTTTTTTGGTACAAATAATTAGAAAATAGTGAATGTTATTTGCTTTGATTTAAAAAATTACAGCACTAACTTAGATGTAAAATTAATAACTCCAAAAATTAAGCATTGTAGTCACATTTGTAATTAACAATTAATTGAATAATTATCTAAAAATTTCATTAGTTTCTAATGCATACACTATTGATATTAGATATGTTTTGGAGGCCCTAGGCAACCACCATGGTTGACTAAGGACTCTCCATCTCAAGTTAGAAGAATTCAACCCAAATTGAAAACCAGTTTTGTATGGGAGAAAGCCTCTTACACTTCAGTAACGATTTAACATTATTTGTATAACTGACATGAGAAACATAACGTAGCTTCAAAATGGAATCACCAAGCAGCTTTTTCTTCATATTTCATTAAAGAGAAAATGTTCAATCTTAACCTCGAGAGAATAGCTCAATCGAAAAGATTAGTCTCTCACTTATTACTTGTGAAACCCACGAGATACTTGTATTTTGGCTTGCTTCATGTGAGAAATAAAAACCCATTTCTAATAAGTTGAAAAGAACTAGAGGCTTCTTTTGAAAATAAAATCATTTTACGCCTTTCAAATATATAGACAAAAGTGATTTCTTATTTAAGGCAATTTTCAACCTTGATTAGCTAGTATCATTAAATCAATCGCAAACTAATGCTATTTTCAACCATAACGAATAATGAGTTTAACAAGCTGTTGAATAATGAAGAGAGAAGTTCAAGTAATTTTTCATCAAAAACTCAATGCTAATTTTATAATGCAGATCTCACGTTCAAAATTCATAGATAAAATAATAATTATAGTCTAATAATTCTTTTTGTTTTCACAATTTAAAGACAAATAATATCTTAAAAACAAAAAAAAATCACTGGAAGATTGTCACTATAAAATTAACCATGAAACTCTCTCTCTCTATTTTATATATATATATATATATATATATATATATATACATATATGTATATGTATATATATATATATATATATATATATATGTATATACATATATGTATATGTATATATATATATACATATATGTATATACATATATGTATATGTATATATATATATACATATATGTATATACATATATGTATATACATATATATATATATGTATATTAACATGACAAACAAATTGATACATTAATTTCTAAAGATTATACTTGCCCTGATAGGTCTGTTTAAATTGCCAATTCCATGGGACAACATCATCAAATTGTATCCATCTTCCGTCACTGGTAGTCACATGGAATGACAAGCTTTGCCCTACCAAATTAGCGCCAGTTTGCCAATTCATTCCCCAGTTTCTTGTCATCTGAAGCCAGCCAGTCTTAGAACCTTTGATCTTAACATCATAAACATCACCAGCATTACCAACATTATACACCAATACAAGTAACCAATAAGGGTTCCCAGCAAGCTGAAACTTAACCCCTCCAGATTTGACACAGGCAATTCGCCGATAACGGACCGGGATGATCCCAGCTTTGTATATAGCAATCTTGGTGAACATGGACATGGACAAATCGAAGTGCTTCTGTGGAGGGTTACACCAACTACCGTCAACATAGTTGGGAGGGCAATAGTTGGTTGCTGTCACTTTGATTGTGCCTGCGTTGGGGATGCACCATTGGGGATCATTCACGCACATGATCTCAAAGCAAGCACCACAGGTGAGTCCATTGTTGAAGAGAGCCATGCTTAGTGCTGCGGTCTTAAGGCCATACCCCTGCTGAAAGAGATCTCCATATCCACAAGCCCCCTCTACATGCCACAGCCAAAAAATTTTAAAATTAAATCTTAGTAAGTATAATATGATTAATGAGAATACAATTTTTACAACAAATTATTTTCTTAAATTAAAAAATATACTAAGAGATGTGTACCTAGAAAAAAAAATATACAGATCCACATCAGACTCATCAAACACAATTAAAGTTAAAAATAAAAATTGTAACAGCCCGGTTGAGTAAGGCCAGGTTGCCATTTTTGGGTCAGCTCACCACCAACTACAACAAAATCAGATTTCTTACAATGAATCTTAGTATAATTGTTGACATGACATGCCATAAGCCATAGGATAAATTGACATTTGTATAGTTCTATATCATCCAATGACTTATAGTGCAACCGTTTTGTGACCAGATGAAATCTAGGTCGCAACCACTAACCTATCTAGTACTAGAACATAACTGAAAAACCCTAGATCCATGGATGAGAGCCTCCATAAAAAAATTAAAAAAATTAAAAACTAGAATCCTTGTTTGCTTACACAGATCTAGAGAGAGGGAGAGATCATACTTACGCATGGTTGCTCCACCTGACATGTCACCATAGAAGGTTGCATGGGCATTATACCAAGTGCCATTAACCTCTGCCATGGCTTGAACAGAGAAAGCCATGAATAACACTAAAGCAGTCAGATAGTGAGAGGTAGCCATGGCTAAGGGAATAAAGAAAGATTACGGAACGGTTGAATCGTGTAAACTGAATAAAAGAATGGTATTTGTAGGCCTTTAATGGGTTTAATCCACCATTATTATGAATAAATACCAGGTAGAATAATACGGTTTAATTCTAAATAGAAAATAGACAAATCATTGATTGAGGGGAATCAATTGGATTGAGAGCTTTGTTTCCTTTATATAATTAATCGTATTATTTTCAATTCTTCGGTTGCACTAATTATATATACAAGATTTACTTCTAACAAATTATTGACTGTTGATTCTTTTAGATACATAATAATCAATGGAAATCAAGATATTGAAATGATTTGCGTTCATTTTTGCAATGTGGTAAAATTTATATTATTTAAAGTCCATTCGTATTATGATCAATTGGTTTGTTTAGAAAGAAAATAGTTGAGGTTATGAGAAAGGAAATCATTGAAAATACATATCGCCAGTCCATTCATATTTTCCATGGCGATTGAAAGATTTGGGGCCATAAATTAATGGCCCCTATTGTGGCTTGTTCAGTTATAATTATACGTGAAATTTTTTTGTTTAGAAGGTATATATCCTTTCTTTTGTTCTCCTTGTTAAAAAAAATAAATAAATAAAGAATATGCATAATTAAAGAATATAGTTTTGAGAAGAAAAAGGTGAAAATAAACTTGATAACTGTAATAGATAGTATTACTTTTCTGTGTACATCTTACGGTTTATTTAAGCCTAATTTAGATGCACAATAACTACTGACTTATTGGAATTTATATCTTATCATTGCAGAAAATTGTGTTTAAATACATAATTAAGCTCATGTAAACGTCTTACTACTATCTAAAGTATTATTTTTGGCTTATTTTATAAAGTTATATTTTGGAGTTTCTAAGGAAAAGCCCTATAAAAGCCAAACTAATTTAACATGTTTTTGTTTTAAAAAAAAAAAAGATTTTAAGATAAAAAATATCATCAAATGATAGTGAAAGCTTTGCTAAAAACCAATCCAATCTCTTATTTTGGTTTAAAATTAAGGTATTTACATCTTTTCAAGTATAGGTTTAATCAATCTCTATTTAAAATTGAAACAATAGCTAGTAAATCTCTCCAAAAAAAATAAATGTGACACTCCAAGCTTTCGAAATCTGGACCTTTAATCTAAAACATAATGAATAATAGAAATGGTCAAACATGAAAAATGAATTTCAAAATGGATTAGATGCAAGACTACCATGGATTAATTTGCTACAAGACATTGAAAATGAATTTAGTCCAATTAGTAAATAAAGTTTGAGAAGTAAGAGTGGCCATAATCCAAACCAATCCACCTAAACCACTCTGACCAAACTAGATCATATTAAATATGAACCAATTCATTACATTTGGTTTGGTTTTGATCTCAAAAATTCTAAACCACAACTTACAATTCAGTTTGCAATTTGGCCTCTTCTAAATCCACAAAAAACCAAATCACAACCCATATATATATTTTAAAAAAATTTACACATATAATTATATGTATATTAATTTTTATACACATAATTACATATGAAATGGAAGAAAACATAAAAGATTATTTAACCAAAATGATTTTCTTTACCAAATCTATAACCCTAACACCAACAATTAAAGAAAACTAATCATAAGTGTTAAAATACTTGACATAGATATAATGTGATTTTTTTTATCTATTATATAATAAATTACTATTTTTGAAATGTGATTTAGATATGTTGATTTTGATGCTTTGTAGATATATATATATATATATATATATATATATATATATAGATAGATAGATAGATAGATAGATAGATAGATAGATAGATAGATAGATAGATAGATATTAGTAAGTTTTATATAATAAACTATTATTTTATTATCGTTTTGTGGCTTTAATGATTTCACAAATCGCTCAAATTGAGCGAATCCAACTGCAATTGAGTGGTTTGGTTTGGTTTTCATTTTAAAAATTCAAACCAAAATGCACTCAAATTATTGAATAGTTTGATTTGCAATTTTGCCAAAATCCACACCAAACTGCACTAAATATCAGCAAACTGAAGTACTTCTCTGAGTCCATTTGCTCGATAGTTAGAGAATGAATACTACAAAATGTGAGTTCAGCAGCAATAATTAGAGTGAAAACTACAAGATATTGATCCGACTTAAGCCCTAGAGAGTTTAAAATGCCGCAACCAATTTGTCTTGGACCAAATAGGACTCTTAACTGGATATATCAACATATTATTCTTAATTTTCACATATTAATATTCTAGCTGCTAGTAATTGCCAAGTCACAGTTTGGTAATGACAATGAGTAGAAGTACAAATAACGTGAAAAACAATGCTAACTTTGACTTGAACAAGACAAATTCCCCTCTACATTATCGTCCATGTATTTATAATCCAAACTATCGCCTTGAGGTTATCAAACTTATCAATCAAGTGTTAAATACATAACTTGAATATATGTTCAGTTTCTACATATTTCGTGACAAGCTTGTTTCCAAAGCCATTTTGTACTAATCTAGAACTGGTGATACATGCCGGCCGGCAAAATTGCGAGTCTTCCAATAAGCTATTATCTTTGTTAACACGAACACACATGTCTCTTTCGCTCGACTATATATATATATATATATACCTACATGCTTTCAGTTCTCAAGTACAAGCTATTCAAGCACAAGCAGTTTTCTATTTCTTTTGCAAACATGGAGAAGACCAATTTGAGATTTTTTCTTGGTCTCATTTTCTTAGTTAATGTCTTTTCCACTTCCAAGACACAAGAATTCCCAGAAGAGAGCAGCTTATCCACTTACATTGTTCATGTTAAAAAGCCAGAGAGTGTGGCTTCTCTTCAATCGGAAGAATTGCATGGGTGGTACCAGTCATTATTGCCAGGCACCACAGAAGCCATGGACAATAATCAGCAGCGCATGGTTTTCTCATATCGAAACGTGGCTTCTGGATTTGCTGCAAAATTGACACCAGAAGAAGCAAGAGTTCTGCAAGAGAAGGATGAGATCTTGTCAGCTCGGCCCGAAAGAACAGTTTCTCTACACACAACTCATACTCCAACTTTCTTGGGGTTGAAACAAGGAAAGGGTTTGTGGGAAAAATCCAACTTGGGCAAAGGCATCATAATTGGAGTTGTGGACACTGGGATATACCCTTTCCACCCTTCATTTTCTGATGAAGGAATGGACCCTCCACCAGCAAAATGGAAAGGCTTCTGTGAATTTACTGGGAAAAGAACATGTAACAACAAGCTCATTGGTGCTAGAAACTTAGTAAAGGCAGCGGGTCTAGAGCCTCCATTTGAAGATTTTCCTCATGGAAGCCATACGTCAGCCGAAGCTGCGGGAAGAATTGTAAAGAATGCTAGTGTTTTGGGCCAAGCCATGGGCACAGCAGTTGGCATGGCACCAGATGCTTACATAGCCATGTACAAAGTGTGCGGTCAGAGAGTGAACTGCTCCGAAAGTGCAATGTTAGCTGCAATGGACATTGCAATTGAAGATGGTGTGGATGTGCTTTCTCTGTCTCTTGGTTTAGGCTCTCTTCCTTTCTATGAAGACCCGATTGCCGTGGGAGCATTTGCTGCAATTCAGAAGGGAATTTTTGTTAGTTGCTCAGCTGGTAATAGTGGTCCTAACTACACTACACTATCCAATGAGGCCCCATGGATACTCACCGTTGGTGCAAGCACAATTGATAGAAACATCAAAGCAACGGCTATGCTTGGTAATGGAGCGGTTTATGATGGACAAACACTATCTCAACCAAAAGACTTGGCTTCTACACTAGCACCGTTAGTCTACCCAGGTACGAAACTAGTGGAACAGGCAGAAATCTTGGTCCCCCTCCTTCATTTTTTTTTTTAAAAAATTTCTATTTTCCTTTTAACCCTTTCACCAAAACCAAGAACTATCATATTTTAAACCTCTCAATTAAAACCTCACATTAAAGATTCTTGAAGGATTAACTTTGATAGGATTTTTGTAATATGAGAATTCTTTTTAATTTTGGCTTAATTATAAATTTTTTTAATAATTATACTTAGCCCCTTCTTTTTAATATTTTCTTTTGACTCATTTATTGAATTTCTGAATCCATCTTTATAGGTGCCAATGGTTACCAGTCTACTGCCTTCTGTGCCCCGGGATCCTTAACCAACCTTGATGTCACGGGAAAAGTGGTGTTGTGTGAGTTAGGAAGCTTAAACATTACAGGACGTGAAAGAGAGGAGGAAGTTAAAAAGAATGGAGGTGTTGCCGTCATCTTTGCGAACCATCAAAATGCTGGCTTTAGCACTTTCTCAACTCCTCATATTATTCCCACTGTCCATTTAAGCTATGCAGCTGGTTTAGCAATCAAAGATTACATAAAATCAACCCCTAATCCAACAGCCACAATCTTGTTCAAAGGAACTGTGATTGGAGATTCAATTGCCCCTTCAATTGTTTTCTTTTCTTCAAGAGGTCCAAGCGAGGCAAGCCCTGGGATCTTAAAACCAGACATAACTGGACCTGGTGCGAACATTTTGGCAGCATGGCCAGTATCTATAGACGACAAGTTACCACAATTTAACGTTATTTCAGGTACTTCAATGTCTTGTCCTCACCTCAGTGGCATTGCTGCTTTGCTCAAAAGTTCACACCCAAATTGGTCCCCGGCTGCCATCAAATCAGCAATCATGACAACTGCTGATGTTGTGAATCATGGAGGCCAGCCCATATTGGATCAAAGGCTTCTACCAGCTGATATTTTTGCCACAGGTGCAGGGCATGTTAATCCAGAAAAAGCAAACGATCCTGGGCTTGTTTTTGACATTGAACCGAATGATTACATTTCTTATTTGTGTGGTTTGGGTTACAATGATACACAAGTTTCAATTGTTGCTCAAAAAACAGTGAGATGCTCTCAAGTTAAAAGCATAGCAGAAGCGCAGCTGAATTATCCTTCAATTTCTGTTGAGCTGGGATCCAATTCAAAGTATTACACAAGAACAGTGACAAATGTTGGACCTGCCCGTTCAACTTACACTGCGAAGCTTGATGTGCCTTTGGCAACTGGTATGAGTGTGAATCCAGCTCAGATAACATTCACATCAGTGAAGCAGACGGCAACATTCTCACTTGAGTTTATCCCAGAAATTAAAGAAAATAGAGGCAATCATACGTTTGCTCAGGGTTCCCTCACATGGGTATCAAACAAACACTCTGTTAGAATGCCTATAGCTATCATTTTCAAGTGAGAGTTTGTTCGATTTGGGACATGAATTTGGAGCTTGATACTGCATGAATAAGGAGTATAATGTTTGGGAAGGAGCTTATGTAATATCTCTATAATGAGATAATTTCAATTAAAACTTATTTAGGGTGTAGTAGGTATTATGTCATTTGTTGATCTTTAAAAGGTAAATTTTCTTGATGCCTTTAGAAATAATACTTTTCCTTGGTTATTTATTTCTGGATATCAATTTGAGAATTGGTTATAACTAATTAAAATTATTCACTAATTAGTGTTGTCACTAAAATGATATATTATGTGATGTCATGTTAAGTTTGGTTGAAACTATAGTTTCAAATGAAAAGTTAAATATTATTTTGGTATCTCACACTTGAAATACTAATTATAATTTAGTCCTTACATTTTAAGTTCATTAATTTGGTCTCTTAAATTTTGAAAGCTTTATCAATTTGGTTCTTTTAGCATTTCTTGGAAAGCTTAAACCATAAGTAAAGCTATAAATAATTGTTAGTATTGATGAGTTTCAAAGATGAAATTGATAATTTTAAAGTATGAGAGACTAAATTAATAATGATTTTAAAATATGAAAAATTAAATTGATTAAAATTTTAAATACAGACGACTAAAACAATATTTAACTCTTTAAACAAATGAATGCTTTAGGATAAACTTAACAAAATAAAGTCCATCATAGCTTGCAAAGTTCACGTCTTCTATTTTATTCCATGTTACTCTCATTTGATTGGTTAAAAATTATAAAATAATGGTTTAAATATAAAAGTACGTATAATTAATTTGGGTAAATTTAAACTGTATCCCAATCTATTTTCATAGATTCAAATCTAAATGTCTCATATCGTCTTAGCTTAAAGGGTTTAAGAGGGATAAATTAGGACAAGAGATAGAACTATGATGAAATTTTGTGTCTCAAATAAAAATCATGATAGAATCAAACCAAGAAAAAAAATAAATAAATAAACCTTGTCCCTTCCCAAATATTGTCATGTCTCCGTCTTGTCTTCTTATCCAAAAGATGTTCTTATTTTGTCTCATCCCATCATGTATATATTTAATAAAAATTAAATAAGTTAAAACGATAATGATGTTTTTAGGATGAAACCAAGATAACACCTTATGACTTAGGGCAAGACAAGTGAGTTTATAGACAACACTGACTAGATGGAGCAAAATTTTGTTTTATCATATCTCGTGCCTACTCCTTGTTGGAATCCTTACTTCCAACTTCTTTTTAAGTGAATTCATGCCATTACATTCCATTTTTAACACCTTTAGTTAGCAAAGATGAGCCAATAGAGTATCTAGATGGGGCTATCTAAGCAATTTTATGTTAAGTCAACTGCCCATTTATTATATCTCTTCCTCAAATTGAAACAAACTTTTAAACCCACCTCAATTTGTTTCTCTCACAGGAATCATTCCAGTGATTGCAACACAAAATGTAGATATAATGGGAATGTCCATTCTACAATTCCATGCTAATAAGCTGAAATTTAGATTGTGAGCAGGGACTTGATCTATTCTAGCTTGTTGTGAAATGCTTGTATTGTTTGGTAAGTCTAAGTGAGAAGAAATTTGTTATTTCATTTAATGTTTTATTCTTTGTCTCACTGATTTTGATTGGACACACATAATTAACCAATCAAAATACAATAAAATAATAAATGAGACACTAAATGAAATAGCAGATTTTGTCCTAATAAATTAAGAATTTTTATTAGTTGTAACTAATATGAAAAATAGTGCCCCTGAATAATTTTAAATGAATAACCAAGAAAAAGATTTTTTTTAAAAAAAAAAGATTGACATCTTGCTAATTTAAATTTTATAGATAAACTAATTGAATAAGAATGAACAATTACAAAGTTTAAATTGAAATATCTCATCACATATCAGGTATGCTCATCCCCAGACATTTGCCTTCTTTATTCATGCAGCATCACGCTCCCACTTCATGTCCCAAATTGACTAATTATCACTTGAAAATGATAGCTATAGGCATTCTAACAGAGTGTTTGTCTGATACCCATGTGAGAGAACCCTGAGCAAATGTATGATTGCCTCTATTTTCTTTAATTTCTGGGATAAATTCAAGTGAGAATGTAGCCTTCTGCTTCACCTCTGTGAATGTTATCTGAGCTGGGTTCACACTCATACCGGTTGCCAAAGGCACATCAAGCTTAGCAATGTAAGTTGCATTTGCAGGTCCAACATTTGTCACTGTTCTGGTGTAATACTTTGAAGTGGATCCCAGTTCAACAGAAATTGAAGGATAATTTAGCTGCGCTTCTGATATGCTTTTAACTTGAGAGCATCTCACTGTCCTTTGCACAACAATTGAAACTTGTGAATCACTGTAATCCAAACCACACAAATAAGAAATGTAATCGTTGACTTCGATATCATAAACAAGCCCAGGATCGTTTGCTTTTGCTGGATTAACATGCCCAGCGCCTGTGGCAAAAATATCAGCTGGTAGAAGCCTTTCATCCAATATGGGTTGTCCACTAAGATTCACAACATCAGCTGCAGTCATGATTGCAGATTTGATGGCAGCTGGGGACCAATCTGGGTGAGCATTTTTTAGGAGAGCAGCAATGCCACTGAGGTGAGGACAAGACATTGAGGTACCTGAAACAATGTCAAATGGTGGTGTTTTGTTGTCTATAGAAACTGGCCATGCCGCTAGAATGTTCAACCCAGGTCCAGTAATGTCTGGTTTTAGAATTCCCGGGCTTGCTATGCTTGGACCTCTTGATGAAAAATAAACCATTGATGGGGCTAGTGAATCTCCAATGATAGTTCCTTTGAACAGGATAGTTGCTGTTGGATTCGAGGTTGATTTTATATAATCCTTGATCGCCCATCCAGCTGCATAGCTCAAATGAACTGCTGGAAGTACATGAGGTTCAGAAAAAGTACTAAACCCAGCACTCTCTAAGTTCACAAGGATCATGGCTAGACCACCGTTATCTTTTACTTCTTGCCCTCTTTCAAGCCTTGAAAAGTTTCTATTTCCTAGCTCACACAACACCATTTTTCCCTTGACATCAATGTTCTTTAAGGATCCTGGGATACAGAAGGCAGAGGACTGGTTGCCATTGGAACCTGGATAGACAAGTGGTGCTAATGTAGAAGAAAACTCATTTGGTTGGAATAGGGATTGGCCATCATAAACTGCTCCGTTTCCAAGCTTAACCGTTGCTCTAATGTTTCTGTCAATAGTGCTTGCACCAACAGTGAGTATCCATGGAGCCTCATTGGAGAGAGTACTGTAATCAGGACCAGCGTTAGCGGCTGAGCAACTGACAAAAATTCCCTTCTGAATTGCAGAAAATGCTCCCACTGCAATTGGGTCTTCATAGAAAGGAAGAGAGCCTAAACCAAGAGACAGAGAAAGCACATCCACACCATCTTCAATAGCAACGTCCATTGCAGCTAATATTGCACTTTCGGGGCAACCATCATCTTTGCTGCACACCTTATACATGGCTATGTGAGCATCTGGCGCCATGCCAATTGCTGTGCCCATGGCATTACCGTAAACACTAGCATTCTTTACACCTCTTCCGGCTGCTTCAGCAGATGTATGGGTTCCGTGAGGAAAATCTTCGAATGGAGGTTGTTGAATTGCTGTCTTGACTAAGTTTCTAGCACCAATAAGCTTGTTGTTGCATGTTCTTTTTCCAGTAAATTCACATACGCCTTTCCATTTTTCCGGTGGAGGGTCCATTCCTTCATCAGAAAATGAAGGGTGGAAAGGGTATATCCCAGTGTCCACAACTCCAATTATGATCCCTTTGCCCATGTTGGAATTTTCCCAAAATCCCTTTCCCTTTTGCAACCCCAAGAATGCTGGTGAATGAGTTGTGTGCAATGAAAGCATCCTTTCTGGCCGAGCTGACAAAATCTCATCCTTCTCTTGCAAAGCTTTTGCTTCTTCTGCTGTCATTTTTGCAGCAAACCCAGCAACAACATTTCGGTACGAGAAAACCATGCGCTGCTGATTGTTCAAAGTTTCTGTGCTGGCTGGTAAAAATGACCGGTACCACCCATGCAATTCTTCAGTTTGAAGAGAAGCCACACTTTCTGACTTTTTAACATGAACAATGTAAGTGGATAAGCTGCTTTCTTCTGGGAATTCCTGTGTCTTGGAAGTGGAAAAGATACTAATCATGAAAAAGAGACCAAGAAAGAATCCCAACTTGGTCTTCTCCATGTTTGCAGAAGAAAGTGAAAATTGATTTGTGCTTGGACTGCTAGTACTTGGAATTGCATGCATGTATATATAATGTAGAGAAAAGAAACGGAATTGGTGTCGTTTTCAATAAAGACAATAGCTTCTTAGCAGACTCGCATTTTTGCCGGCTCTGGACGGCACTTCACTACTAGATTATCATTATAGTACAAATGGCATTGGACACCAGCTTGTGACAAAATATCAAGAAACAGAATATTGGAACCAACTATTAACATGATCCTTGTAATAGTCTGATTTGGTCTACAATTTACGTTCTGATCAAACTTGATGGTCAGTTTCCTTCACTTATACACTAGGTAAGTGGCTAACCACCTACCCAGACTGGGAGGAAGGTGTTAACCAACAAGATTCGAAACTCTTATAGTATAAAGACATACTCAACTACTAAATTAAATGTTTTCACTTAGCTCATGATTCCATAATTTATTCACTTATTTCTTACAATGATACAAAGGGAGCACGATAACTTCTCATTTTGTGTTATAAATCAAACATACTTCAATATAGATTCTTGAAAAACATTTTTATAATACATAGTTTCATCTCTATAAAATATGTGTTTCTCGAAGTTCCCAAGTCTTGGCATTATAGTGGCGGCTTTCACATTATAACAAAATACTTATTATATTATTTGTAAACTGCTCCCCTCATCAAATAATCACATCTGGAGTCATTCATGTTTACACAGCAAGCATTATATTTAAATGTTCATAGTTTATCAACTATCATCTTTACATCTTAACTCTTAATTTTAATATAATTTAAATTGATAAATGGTGCAAATTTAAATATAACACTCACTGATATAAATATCAGTGAATCATTTTGCCAAATAAAAAACACTGATATACTGGCTTTCATTTATGCAACCCATTTTTCACAAGGTATCAAATAATTGTAGAAATAATATTTCATCAACGGTGTCCATAAAATTTGTGCAATCAAAGGCTAAGTTAATGTCAATTTTAATATTTTTATTTTAAAGTTTATTCTATGCAATCCACTTTCATTTTGTTTTAGTTATATCCTTTTCTTACTCGACATTCAAACAATGGAACGTTTCCCTTTTTTAGTTCCCTCCTTCCCTTTGCCTAACGTTGAATTTAAGTCACAGGGTTAAATGATTTCTCCGGGACATGCCTACACTGCTCTAACAAAAAAATAAATAAATAATGGCCTGTATATAAGTTTTGGGATGTTTTTTTAACACGCTTTTCTTTGTTGTTCTTTTTCACACACCCAACCAAAAGATGCTGGATGCTGAGAGTGAAAACAGAAGAGGTGGGGATGTGAAAAGGGAAAATGACGAAAGAAATGGCCTATAAGTTTGAGATACTTCTCACACTTGACTCTGTTCACCTCCACCCAGGAGCTTTTTCAGCAATGGCCATCAGACTCAATGTGATAATGCAGCACTCGGTTACCCACTGTGCCATTGCCTATTTCTGTCAAGTCTCCTGCTTGTGCTTCTACACTTCACAGTCTCAGTCTCAATTTCTTGTTCTTAATGGCAGCACTGTATCTGAGAGGGAAGATATCCGGCTTGCCCAGTAGAGGTCGCATATTGGTTGACACCCTTGACTCATAAAGGTAGGATTTTTTCTGTTGTTGCTTTGGAATCTCATTCCTGGTCTCATTAGTTTCTGAGAAAATGATGGAAAATATTACTGTTTTTCTTTTCTACCAGTCTTTTTGTTTGAGATAGTGTCAGAATCTTCTACTGTTGCAATTGATTGAAATCAATTTTTTTTTTTTTTAAACTGGACTCCCAACTATGCAATGTTAATCCCCGTCCCGAATTACGCCTAATACCATACTTGGTTACTGTGCTGGAGCTTCTAAAGATTAGCTTTTTTCTGCTATTGCTTTATGAATTACATTATGTGACTACTGACTAAGTGAGTGCAGAGAAATTATGGAATAAAGTGTGTTAAGGACTATCTTAGGAAATGCATTGCTCACTCTTGTTGCTTTTGTATATAAAAAGTTCTGTTTCTATAAGAATAGTCAGGACAGTGACAGTGAACTATGCCCACCTCTAGATATACCTGTAAATAAGGGCCGGTTTCAAGATGTATAAGTGTATCTTCACCTTCATTAATGATTAGTAGGGCGAGCAATAATTTGGGTGGCAACATCAATTAGTTGCATCTAATATGAGAAAAAAAAAAGCCCTGGAATAAGTTTCAATGAAAAAAAAAAAAAAAAAATATATATATATATATATATATATATATATATAAATATTTTTCATGACATCTTAAAAATTTGAATTAACTTGGGAATGTCTCAACAAATTAATTGAAATTTAAATTATTATAGATATTGAATAAAAATGAACTCAGACAAAGTTTTGATTGAGATTAGCAGATTAAAGAAAGACATATCACATAAGCTCATTCAGAGAGATTCGACTCTTTTATTCAAGCCGCATGTCCATAATTGAACAAATTATCACTTGAAAATGATAGCTATAGGCATTCTAACAGAATGTTTGTCAGAAACCCATGTGAGGGAACCCTGAGCAAATGTATGATTGCCTCTATTTTCTTTAATTTGTGGGTTAAACTCCAGTGAGAATGTAGCCTTCTGCTTCACTGCTGTGAATGTTATCTGAGTTGGGTTCACGCTCATACCAGTTGCCAAAGGCACATCAAATTTTGCAATATAAGTTGAATTGGCAGGTCCAACATTTGTCACTGTTCTTGTGTAATACTTTGAAGTGGATCCAAGTTCAACAGAAATTGAAGGATAATTCAGCTGCGCTTCTGCTATGCTTTTGACTTGAGAGCATCTCACTGTCCTTTGCACAACAATTGAAACTTGTGTATCATTGTAACCCAAACCACACAAATAAGAAATATAATCATTTGGTTCGATATCAAAAACAAGCCCAGGTTCTTTTGCTTTCTCTGGATTAACATGCCCTGCACCTGTGGCAAAAATATCAGCTGGTAGGAGCCTTTCATCCAATATGGGCTTGCCTCCATGATTCACGATATCAGCTGTAGTCATTATTGCAGATTTGATGGCAGCAGGTGACCAATCTGGGTGAGCATTTTTAAGCAGAGCAGCAATGCCACTAAGGTGAGGGCAAGACATTGAGGTACCTGAAACAACCATAAATTGTGGTATTTTGTTGTCTATAGATACTGGCCATGCCGCTAGAATGTTCATACCAGGTCCAGTAATGTCTGGTTTTAAAATTCCAGGGCTTTCTTTGCTTGGACCCCTTGAAGAAAAATGAACAATTGAAGGGGCAAGTGTATCTCCGATCACAGTTCCCTTGAACAAGATTGTTGCTGTTGGATTAGAGGTTGAATTTATATAATCCTTAATCGCCAACCCAGCAGCATAGCTCAAATGGACAGCAGGCAGAACATGAGGGTCAGAGGAAGTACTGAAGCCAGCACTCTGTCGGTTCACAAGGATCATGGCTAAACCACCGTTATCTTTCACTTCTTGCCCTCTTTCAAGCCTTGAAAAGTTTCCATATCCTAGCTCACACAACACCACCTTTCCCTTGACATCAATGTTCTTTAAGGATGCTGGGATACAGGAGGCAGAGGACTGGTTGCCATTGGAACCTGGATAGACAAGTGGTGCTAATGTAGAAGAAAACTCATTTGGTTGGAATAGGGATTGGCCATCATAAACTGCTCCGTTTCCAAGCTTAGCCGTTGCTCTAATGTTTCTGTCAATAGTGCTTGCACCAACAGTGAGTATCCATGGAGCCTCATTGGAGAGAGTAGTATAGTTAGGACCAGCGTTAGCGGCTGAGCAACTGACAAAAATTCCCTTCTGAATTGCAGAAAATGCTCCCACTGCAATTGGATCTTCATAGAAAGGAAGAGAGCCTAAACCAAGAGACAGAGAAAGCACATCCACACCATCTTCAATAGCAATGTCCATTGCAGCTAATATTGCACTTTCGGGGCAATCAGAGTTGTTGCACACTTTGTACATGGCTATGTGAGCAAGTGGTGCCATGCCCACTGCCGTGCCCATGGCATTGCCAAATACACTAGCATTTTCTACTATTCTTCCAGCGGCTTCAGCAGATGTGTGGCTTCCGTGATGGAGATCTTCGAATGGAGGCTGTTGAATCGCTGTCTTTACTAAGTTTCTAGCACCAATGAGCTTATTGTTACATGTTGTTTTCCCTGTAAATTCACAGAAGCCTTTCCATTTTGCTGGAGGAGGGTCCATTCCTTCATCTGAAAATGAAGGGTGGAAAGGATATATCCCAGTGTCCACAACTCCAATTATGATTCCTTTGCCCAAGTTGGACGTTTCCCACAACCCCTTTCCCTGTCTCAGCCCCAAGAATGTTGGACTTTGAGTTGTGTGTAAAGAAGCTACCCTTTCTGGTCGAGCTGACAAAATCTCATCCTTCTCTTGCAGAGCATTTGCTTCTTCTGCTGTCAATTTTGCAGCAAATCCAGAAACCACGTTTTGATATGAGAAAACCATTCGCTGCTGGTTTTCCAAAGTTTCTGTTGTGCTTGGCAAAAGTGATTGGTACCACCCATGCAATTCTTCTGATTGAAGAGAAGCCACATCTTCTGGCTTTTTGACATGAACGATGTAAGTGGATAAGCTGCTCTCTTCTGGGAACTCGTGTTTTTGAAGTGGAAATATCAGCAAACATGATAATGAGACCAAGAAAGAATCCTAACTTGGTCTTTTCCATGTTTACAGAAGAATGAGATTATTGCTTTGCTCTTAATTGGATTGTAGTATTTTTAGAATTGCGTGCATGTATATATAGTTGAGATAAAAGAAAAGCCACGGGTGTTAAAATTTAATAATGATAATAGCTTGTGGGAGGACTTGCAGTTTTTCTGGCCCTGGACGGCATATCTTTAATAGATTATAAGAGAAAGGATTTGTGAACGAAGTGCCTTCTAGATAACTTCACTAATTTAGTTAAGTTCAAGGCAATAATTTTGTTTGCATGGACATTGACGATTAGTTAGGGGGAAACTGTTGTTCTAATCAAAGCTGGCCTACCATCCTACATTGTTTGTATTTCTATTTGCTTGTCATTACTTATAATGACAGCTAGAATGTTAAAATGATAGTATAATTAGATAGCTGATATTTAAAGATTTAAGCCTGTAATTATTTTTATTATTAAGCTGGCTGTTTAATGTATTTTAAATCATTGTTGATCACCATCCCTCTTTATAATAAGATATATCTCTATTCTCTCTATCTTTTTCCAAGAACATAGTTTTTTTGCTATTTATTTTTGAATATTTATGATGGTTTTCTCAATTGTTGTTTAATTCTTAGAACTGTAACAACCAAGCTAATTTCTTAGTAGAAAGTCATTTAGAAGTTTATATTTGTGTCCAAAAATTTTAATTTTTGTTTCAAAAAACAAATTGAAGAACATTATTTTAACTTTTCTTTTACTGTATTTTTTCTCTTAAAGAGGACCAAAAAATGATATAACAAAATAAAATTTAAATTGACTTGTGCTAGGTACTAGTAATAGTATGGTGATGGTGGTACAGTACTTGTCTGAAAGAAGCAAAATTGGGTTTTCTCTACATTTTGTGATATGTCAATACATATGTTATGTCATCAAAGTTGAGATAGTTTCTCCAATAGAAATCATCACTTGAAAATTATAGCTACGGGCATTCTAAGAGAATGTCTATTATATATTCATGTGAGGGAACCCTGAGCAAACTTATGATTACCTCTGTTACCTTTGATTTCTTGGAAATACTCAACTGAGAATGTAGCTGTATGGTTCACCTCTGTGAATGTTAACAGAGAAAGGTTTACACTCATACCAACTCCCTAAGGCAGCTCAAGTTTCACATTATAAACTGCTTTGGCAGGTCCAACATTTGTTAGAGTTCTTGTGTACAACTGTGAAGAAGACCCCAGATGAACAGAAATTGAGGTGAGGACAAGACATTGAAGTACCAGACAGAACACTAAGTTGCTGTATTTTGTTGTCTATAGATACTGGCCATGCCAGGTCCAGTTATGTCTGGTTTCAAATAATATTAGTATTAACGGTTGAGGTCACAAATCACTTGATCACGCCTATATAGATGAGATAATATATGATATTAACGGTTCATCTATCAGTCAAATATTACTACAAAAGTTGTATATATAGCTAGTTTCAAACTTCAAACCAATCCATTATGACCTTGAAATGCACCCTCTTCAAATATTCTTTCCCTTGCCAAGGACGCCTGCAACAAAATATAACAAATAATGTCAAGCTACTACTTCCACAACAAATATACATCTTCAGCAAGATTAAGATGCTTTTAGCTTTTTACACCAAAAGTATCTCTATTTTGCGTGTAAAACTATTTTGTGATTAAGACGAAAGTCTTAAGAGAAAGCTTTAAAGTTTAAATTTAAAATTTTTAATTTAATATGTCATGAGACTTAACATTTTTATTGGAAGAAAATTTATTATTCCAATTTAGTATATCATTTATTATGATTAATCAAAAGATTTATAAAATAATATTATATAATGAGTGAGATAGAACATAATACACCAAATGAAATTGCAGATTTACACCTTTTGCACTAACTAAATCCTTGTTGATTTGTTCTTAGTATTAAAATTTGACCAACTTTGAGGAGAGAAAATTTGTGAGAGTTAAAGCATAGAAAAAAGAACCTGTTTCTCCCAGTTTGTAAATGCCGTTATAAAAGCAAGTACAATTGTTTGTAAAGTAGAGCCTGTTAGTATTCCAATCCATAGTCCTTTCCCCCTTAAATGCAGAACAAATCCCAACAATAGAGCCACTGGGATTCCTACAACATAATATGCTCCAAGATTGACATAGGCTCCTACGTTCTGCCACCCACTGCCTCTGGCAACACCTGTTTTAATCAACACAGCTTAGATCAATTTACCACTTTCAAGACCATTGCTCTTATAAATCTAGGGGCAATACATCAAAAAAACTTAGGCCATAAAAACAAAACTATAGAGCTAATCCCACCATTCCAAATTAACTATCATTTTGGAAAGAAAAAAAAAAAATCAATTTATTTGTCCTTCTTTCCAACACCTGTTTTAAATTTTGTTCTTCAACTTTATCCTTTACAATTAATTAGTGTTAATCCTTATCAGCCACCTCAGCTAACCATCCATTAATGAAATTAACTAGTTCCAAAGTTTATAGCAAAAATAATTTTGTAAAATAACATTGTTTATGTAGTTATTTATTACATCCCGTAATCCTTATGCTAAAACCTTAAAAGACAAATTATTTAAAATGGAGAGAGTATTATTTTTTGTGAAAAGAAAAATAGAAAACTAGGGCAGTGTCCTCTGAAATTGTTAATAATCTAATAGTTAAAACAATGGATTACTCTAATATGACGACTCCTTCGTTTAATCATAAGGAGTAGAGGGTTTGGATATTATAGATTATATTCCCATATATAATGTACTCCCCCTACTTTCTTCCATATATAAAAAACCAAACCAGACCAAATCGGCTAATTAGACTGGTTTAGCTAAGAACCGAGTTTGACCTGTGAAAAAATTAGACAAGTTTTAAAATCAGATTGAACCACATAACATATATTGCTTAGCTTTCTCTCTAATTTATAGTTTCACTACATTCTCATTGGATAAGAAATTATAAAATAATATTCTAAAAAGTGAGAAGACAATGTGATAGCAAATAGGATAGTACTTAATTTGGAAAGATTTAAACCATGACTCCTAAGCAAGAATGTTTGATGTAGTTAGTTTTTTGTGTGTAATAATGCTAAACATTCCCTTCTCACAACGTGTGCAAAATCAATATACCTAGACTTCAATGTTAATGCTTAAAGAAAGGTGAATAACTTACCAGAGAGAACTCCTAGTAAACTATCCACACTAACAGAGAGACAGAGCAGAGGAACAATGTTTGCGACATAGTCCACAACTTCCTTCTCATTGCTAAATGCATATCCTAAAATATAACGGCACGAAAACAGTGCAGAGCTAACAACAATTGCTTCTGAGAATGCGAGAACCATAACAGCTCGAACTGCATTTTGTGCAGCTTGTGCTTCACCTGCTCCTAATTCATTCGAAACCCGAGTGCTACAAAACAACATAGGATTGTCTTTCAGTATGTTTACAACGAACACACTTTCTTGGTATGCAAGTAACAACTGGACGTAAATGCATGTGTATGTGCACCTCCAAATATTCTATCACATATCCTGTATCTTATCTGTCTCAAAGCTTTTGATTGGTCAAGAAAATAATAGTTAAAATTCTGATTAGCCACTTAATTTTATGTTTAATAGAGTGACTAATCATAAGGGCCAAGAAATGAGACAAAGTGTTAAACGATATGTTATCTCCGTTTATGTGAGCTTGAGTGAGCGTGCACAAGAGAAAGCATACCTTGCAGCAGCACCAACCCCATAAGGAACGAAATAGTGTAATGTACAAGTGTTAAGACTGCAGAAAAGTTACAAAGAAATCAAGAGAGATTAGAGAACTTTTCTTGGGTAAGTTTCTTTAACAATTTCTAGGAAAGAAAAATACCAGATGGAAAGAACTGAAGTTTCAAGCTGCGGATTTGGTAAAAGCCCACCAAGTATTACCAGTAGCTCAAATGACCACCATTCAAAACTACATCCACCAAAGAGAAGCATGTCATGCAAAAGGGAACACATGTAAAGAATAGAGTAACCACCATTTACTCATGTTGTAGCTTCTGACAAATCATGCTATTCAAACCAGCATATGAAATATATCATATTCCATTACAGAATTCAAGATTGTTATGGTTAGTAATGATAATACATAATCATTGAACATACATGAGATATCATAAAAAGATATATGATTAAATCAAACTGTCAAATATTCCAAGATAACAGAGTAAGAGGGATTCAATCTCTTGGCTATTCGAACAAAGAAATTACGATACCATGTTAGAAAAACTAAATCAACTTGAAACTCGAGTTGTTAAAGTGAAGACCGAGAAATGATTTTTATCTAATACCGTTACAACGCGAAAATGTCAATGTACTAATGCAAAACTAAACTTACCAAACCATCAGTGCAGAAGGAATAGCTAAGCGGAAGAACTCTTTAATGGTAGATAAAGAACTTCTCCCCAACACTATCTGCGTTTTCTCACACGCTGGAGCATGCTTCATGTAAATTGCAAGCACTATCACATTCAACCAATATGAAATCCCAATGGCTATGGCTGCTCCACCATTTCCTAACCCCAGTTTGAACACCAGCGCCCAGCAAATAGGTATGTGCAGAACTAGTGCCAAAGCTGAGCTCCATAGCATTGGAAAGATCAAACTCTGAGTCTGGAAATAGCGAATAAATGCTTGAAGAACAGCATAGCCAAACAGTGAAGGAATAAGCCAAATGCAGTAATTGCCAGCCACTAGTGAAATTGAAGGGTCTTGGCCAAAAAGAACTAGTATTTTGTCCATGAATAGCCATATGAGAGATATTGGGAAACAAGCTGAAATGAGAGAGATCATTGCACAGAAAGTGTAGCTTCCAAGCTTGTGAAATTGCTCAGCTCCAAAGGTTTGGCCACATAGAGTCTCCAATGCACCTGCCATTCCCATCTGCATTGCATTTTATGTTATCTTAGTTAAAAATCATTTAGATAGACTCAAAAGAAGTTTTTGTTTTGATAATATGTAAAAGTAATATAATAATTTCCATCAGATTCAGATGCAGAATACTAAGTGAAAGATTAAGAATAAAAGTTTGGTGGACTCAGATTCTTGATAGTAAAAAAAAAAAAAAAGTATTCAATGCATTTATTAATATGGCAAATGTAAACTGTTAGAGAAGCTTATTGGCCAATAAACAGATGTACTTATTGGACAATAATCCTTTGTTGTTTACATGATCAATAGTAATACTAACGAAATGATCACTAGTCATAGAAAAGGTTAATTAATTGTAAAAGGAGGATAAAAGTGTTTAATTAAACTCTATAATAATTTTTAAAATATTTTTTTCTAAAAACCAGACAATAAATATTTTTTTTTTCTCTAAATATAATTGATTCAACTCAAAAAGGTGAATTAATTGTAAAGGTTTAGAATATTAGAATTAAATTATAGTTTCTTTACAAGTATTAGCTCTTTAATCAACAACCTATAAGTATCATGCCTTGAAGCCTATAGCATATCATGGCCTACCCTTTAGTCTCCCCTCGTTTTAAACTTTAATTAAAATATTACACAACTTACACTTTTAATAATAAGAAGAAGAAGAATCAAAGCGGAATATGTCTATTGTGAAATACCAGACACTTATCCTATCCCTACCAAGTGGCTGCAGTGTGGTTTGGGGTGTATTTTGGTAAAAAATTATTTAATAAATAAAAAATTTAGCAATTATCAAAATCACAAAACAATAACAAAATATAATTTAAAAAATAACTTAGCATACAAAAGTCTCAAATATTTAAGTATATTTATACGAAGTATCATAATCAACATATTCAAATTATATTTTAAAAATAGTAGTTCATTATATTTTTAAAAATATTAGACAAAGAAAGTTATATTATATCTATATCAAGCATTTTAACACTTATTATTTAATTTTCTTTAATTGTTGACGTTAGGGTTATACATTTAGTGAAAAAAAAAATATTTTGGTTTCTAAATCTTCTAAGTTTTCTTCTTTTCATATGTAACTAGCCTGTAACCCATGTGTGCAAAGCACAAGATTAAACTGAATTTAAAGTTTTTAAAAAAAAAAAAGTGTCAATCAACAATAAAAAAACGCAGTTGATTGTAATTAAGTGACGTGTTAAAAAGCTAGGAGGTCACCAAAATTAATAATACTATATTGATTATGCGTATAAAAATTAATATATATGTGTAAAAATTAAATAATAATAACGAAAATGCCACCCATTTTACCCTTGTACAAGGCAAAGTCAATCCGCCGCGGCTGGTCTCCGCTGGCGATATTGATTATGGCAATTGATAGATCATGACCTGGTCCCCCCACCCACGCCCGATGTCAGTAAAGTGGAATTATTTCTAGCAGGTTTCAATCTTTCCAGACAAGATAGACACGACGGAGGAAATCGTTTCTCTATTTTTATTCATGATTTTTATTTATCTGTTAAAAATAAATTAATAAAAAATAATAAGATGAAAATATTTGTATTGAATTTTTAATAAAAATTAGACTATAAAAAATTATATATATTTATATTTTAATATATATATATATATATATATATATATATATATATATATATATATATATATATATATTAAAACTTTAAAAGAATTAAAGTAAACATTTTAAAAATTAAAAATAAAACACACATTATATAAAATTTAAAGTTAATAACTCTAAAATTACTGTGACTTAAATATTTTTATTTGAATTTAAATTTATATATAAATAAAAATTGTTTTTATTTAAATTTTTTAAATAAATCAAATTAAATTAGTTGTATATCAAACAACGTAATAAAAAATGAAAAAAAAATTCCTATATATTCATGACTTGAGTCTTTGAACATTAATTTTACATTATTTTATTCAAACAAATAAATAATCTTTCTTTTACCAAAAGAAAAGGTAAATGCTAGAACTTTGACAGGTGGCACGATCACGGAACATGGATAACGACGTAGCGTCATCGTTGTCTGTGGCCACTCGAAAATGGTTATTTTGCGACAACAGATTAGATATACACACCTTCAATTCCCTGTAGACCAATAATGCAGCTACATTCACTTCACATCCACATTTTTAAGATTTGTATGTTCTTTTCTAGTTCAAGTCTTATACTCTTGTTTAACTATTTTTATTTTATTAAAAATTAAAAATAATATTATAAATATTTAAATTATTAAGAGTAAAATTTTAATCAATAAAAAGGGGTAATACAGAGTAGTTCGGAGCAAAACAGAAAGTATGAATTCTCTAAATAGAAATTCTAGAACAAATAAAATTATTGGAGATTTTATGAAGATTGGATGGTCATTATTAGAACAAATAAAATAAAAATATTAAGTAAGTTTATTTATCCAAAAATTATTCTAGTAATCTCACATCAGTATCTCAAATAGCAAAATTCCACTAAAGTATCAGTTTTTTTCTGAAATGAAACTAATTTAAATTTTCTGGAATATTTTAAATTTTCATAAAAAAAATTCTCACAATAATCACTCTGTTGAGACAAAATGTGTATGGAGAGCGTCCCCATCCTCAATTTTAGGCTCCGATGTTTGGGCCGAACGCAGAATCCCCACGGATCCCCTCCCGAATGTGGGAAATTAGCGTCCCTAAATACTTGTGCTAAACCCCAAAGGCAAAGAAACAGAGAAAAAATAGAAGGGAAGAGAAACATTACAAGAACGCTGAAGCCGGTGACATCTGCAAAAGAGGTAGCAAGAGCAACACCAGAAAGAGAAAGCTGGTCGAGATGCCCCACCATCATCAGCGACACAACCTGCAGAAGGAACTGAGACACCGTCACCGCCACCATTGGCACCGCCATGAAGCTCACCGTCTTCAGCTGCTCCACGAATGAACCACCACCACTCTGCGATGATACCACCCTATCATTGTTGGCGATTTCAGTGTTCTTCTTGGGCAACAGAGTCTCCTCCATCTTCCTCTTTGAGACAAACTTCGGGGAAGGACAAGAGAGAAAGAGATATGGTCAAGAAATAACAAGTGCTTCTGGTATGTGTGCTCATATATACCTAACACTTTTTTTTTGGAGGGGTGGTATGTATGGATGGAGATGGAAATACCTTGTAAGTACACCCTAACTTAACCTTTACTTGCCAACTCAACTAGTTTACATTAATTTTTAAGGGGAACGAGAGGTGAGAAGATTAAGATGAGCCACATGCTTTAAAGTTTCTTTTGTTTTTTTACCACTCATTGATAAGGGAAAAGCTATTTACAGATCTAAATTTCTACACTTAAATTGTATATTTATTATTTCGATTATAGTACATGAATAAAATTATAAAAAAAATAAACCCATATATATATATATATATATATATATATATAACACCACACCACTCTATTGATAATAGCAGCCTATTGTGCGCATGTGAGCCAAATTTTGGGGAACGAGAAGAGAAAAATGCACAAGAACTGAGGACCACATGTGGTTTGCTCATATTTACTAAGTTCCCTTGGAGGGGTACTGGGAAGTTAGTACAGTAGGTACAAACGAAACGACAATGCCAAGATGAAAACGACAAGAGTGAATATAAAGATGAGTCACGTGATTTTAAGGTTCTTTGCCTTTTGAATAGATGTTTCGAAATTTGAGTCATGGCGTGTAGAAAAGATTGCAATTTCAAATGATATTGTTAGTTTGTGGAAGGCCTTCATAGAAAGGACAGATTTCTGTTAAAAGACAATACAACAACAAATAGATACACTAACCTATGACCAAAGAAGCAAGGAGACCTCCACTTCCAACAACATTCATAGCTTCAAAGCAAAGGTCCTTGGAAAGTGACCTTAACTAAGTAATCCATTGGAATTTCTATTCCATTCAGAGGAATTGAGAATGGTAAAAAAAAAAAAAAATTATAATAAAAAGTATAATGTGTTAAATTGTGATTAAAAATTATATAGTGTGAGACTCATTGATAAGAAATATATATAAGCAAAATAAAATTATAAGATAAAATAATATTATAAAATAAAAATATCTTGGGATTTGGTTATTAATTTATCCAAAAGCTTAATATATCATGATTGTGAAGTTAAAAAGTAATAATAAAATCAATTTAATTTAAATTATTAAAAGAAAACTTAATAATATTTTTTTATATTATATCTAATAATGAGACACTAGAGAACTTGTTGATGTGATGATCTCTATTTGATGTATTATAATGTGTTAATTTAGGAATTACATTAACAATACAAAAGACATTTGTGTCTCACAAGGTGAAGATTAGATGAGTCACGTGCTTTAAAATTCTTTTTGGACCGCTCTCTGATAATACTACTCTATCTCCATCTCTCTCTCTGGCCTGTCAGACCTTTGATAACATTTGGTGGAGGATTGAGGCAAATTTTCGGAACGAGGAGAGGCGTGCTTGTGGTGGGTTTGCTCATAATATTTAGACGTACGATATGAGTATATTTATAAGTATATATTTATTTTTACACATTTTTTTATATTTATATTTATATTTTTTAAACAGTTTTATCTTGTATTATACTTAAAAAAGTGAGTGTACATTTTGGATATAAAACTTTAGATATGAAAATGGTTTTTCCCTAATATTTACTACGTTATCTTTGAAGGGTATTATGGGTAGGTGATAGGTAGGAACAAAACGACAATGCCAAAATCAGAATGACAAGTGTGTGGATAAAGATGAGTCACGTGTTTAAGGTTCATCTCCTATATTGGATGGTTAAAAATTTGAGGGATTTTTTTTATTATTATGAGTTTTGGTACAAAATTATTTACTTAAAATGAGTTTAGTTCAAAACTATTTATAAAAATAAGTCTATTTTTGATATCACGTGACTAATGTATAAGAAAAGACAAACAGAGGATCCATGTCCAGATTCTGAATATCCGAGTTACATTGATACCCATTGGTACAAATGCAGTCAGAAAATCACACTCACACATATATATATACAAAGAAAACTGATCATTATCTTTAAACATAATTAGCACTCTCCATTCTCCATCAAAAGGGCACTCTACTCACCCAAAAACACAAACTCAAACTCTCCCTCTTCATCTCTTATCTTAGTTTCCTTGGGATTTTTTTACAAAACTGAGGTAATTTTTGAAACTGTTTCCCTAAATTGGTTTGATTTCACATCACATACGTAAATGGGTCTCATTTTATTAAAAAAAAAAAAAAACTAATTTTTTTTAGCCAATTCGCCATGGAAAATAGAGAATCTGCCATACAAAACCATTGATTGCAAATTCACGAGTCTCCGTGGCAAATTCTCCGCCCTCAATGGCAAATTGACTGAAAAATGAGATTTTATTAATTAAAAGAGACCCATTTACGTAAAATGTTTGAAACCAAACCCATATAGGTAAATAACTTCTAAAATCACCACAAGTCAAAAATCCACTTCCATGCCAGATAACTACCTCATCATAAAATTGAAAAAGTAAAACCAAAAATACTCTAACACATGATGGAAAGCATACAGTTAGTACTTTATCTATTTAATCTTCTACTATCCAAATACCTCTTGGCTCATACTAATCCATTATGAGCTTTAATAGACTTGTCTACTATTCTCTGCCTTGCTTTGGTTGCCTGCAATGACCACAAGATACAATCTTTCAGACTGGCTATTATAAATAATGATCTAGAAATTTTATGCAGTGAAATACAGCAGAAGTAAAACGAACCTCTTTCTGCCAATCTTTGCGTGCTGTTATAACAGCAAGTAAAATTGCTTGTGAAAGAGAGCCTGTTAGTGTTCCCATCCAGAGTCCCTTAGCATTAAAATGAAGACCAAAACCCAATATGATAGCCATGGGAGTCCCCACAAGATAATATGCTCCGAGGTTGACATAAGCCCCGGTTTGCTGATATCCACTGCCTCGCGCAATCCCTGGTACAAGCAACAAAGTCATGGCTTCCTCATTTTGCTTAAATTTATTGATTCACTGCCGAATTGTGCTTCATTTGAAATAGTCAGTTTTGAAGTGAAGGATAGAGATGGACTCAGAAGAAAGAAACTGACCAGAAAGTATTCCTACTAAACTATCTGCACTAACACACAGACAAAGAAGGGGAACCATATCTGCAACATAATCCACAACTTCCTTGTCATTGCTATAAGCATATCCCAAGATGTTTAGGCAGAAAACAAAAACACTGCTAAGGATGGCAGCCTCTGCAATTCCAAGAATCATGACTACACGAAGAGCAGTTCGAGCTGCACATAGCACAAGTATTTTATCCATGAATATCCAGAGGAGAAATATTGGGAAACAAACCAAAATCAGAGTGATTAGTGCACAGCAAGTGTAGTTTCCAAGCTTTCTAAATTCCTGAGCTCCATAGGTTTGGCCACATAAAGTTTCCAATGCCCCAGCCATTCCTAGCTGCATGACACTTTCAATCAAGAAAATGGAAGGCACAAGATCTGTTTAGAAGCAAATAAAGACTATCCCCAAGTCAACAGCTCTTGAAAGTGAAAAAAATGTCTTAAAACACTGAAGACGCCGTGAAGTTTACAGAAACAATTTTGAACTACTGAGCAGCATGTAATCTAAAGAAACGGCCAATCCTGTAAATATAACTGTAATTTATGATAAAAAGGTCATGATATCAAACCGACATAGAAGATTGGCAGCCGCTTTCTCCCCGAGTAAGCTTAAGCATAAGAATAATGCTACCAACACAATTCTTGCATTTATGATTGCACACAACTATACAAGTGGCTCTACAGAAGTTTAATAGGGGAAAAAAAAGGTTTTACCTGAGACCACCTTTACAATTTTGAATGCAAGAGCTGTGTTACTAGCATTATTCATAACCAGATTGGATAACGTCTATATTGAAGAACTCTGTCTGCTCTCCAAAAGGAATGTTATCTTTAATAGAGGCACACAGTCTTCAACATCATCCGCAGTATAATCACAGAGTCACTTCCACCTTTTAACTGCAACTTACAAAACTTTTGTTTCTTCCTTTTATTTGCTTATGAAATCCTAAGCCTAAGCCCTCTTGTGAATTGGCTTCCAAGCACATGATTTATGCCTCTGTTACATCCTTTTTTCACAACCCATCATAAAATGAGCCCCAAAACAAAGTATAACAGTTAAGCATCTAAAAATGGTCGCCCATTACAGAAGCTTTCTTATTTTTCCCATGAACCCATGAAACAAGAGGCTAGCTGGGAATATAATCAGAAAGATGCTTGGTTACCAGTTTTACCAATTTATTAGACCGAAAAATTATGCAAATACAATAAATAAATAAATAAAAAAAACGGCTTTTTGCTCCATGTAAATCCATTAGACACTGTTTAATTAGTGAAATTTCAACAAGGGGGAAGTGTGTGAAGAGCTAAAATGGGTGTATAGGATTAAGAGCAGGGAAGGAGGGAGAAGGGTTTACAAGGACGCTGAAGCCAGTAACTTCGGTAAAAGAGGAGGCAATGGCAACGCTGGAGAAGGAGAGTTTCCCAACATGTCCGACCATCATCAAGGACACAACTTGCAGAAGGTAAAGCGACACTGTCACGGCCACCATTGGAACTGCCATGGAGCTCACCGTCTTGAGCTCTTGGAACAATGAACTCTCTGACGCCACCGTGTTGTCTTCTTCACTCTTTGCTAGCAATGGTGCTGCTTCTTCCTTTCCCATCTTTCTATGATTGGCAAGG
This sequence comes from Bauhinia variegata, assembly GCA_022379115.2. Classification (NCBI taxonomy): domain Eukaryota; kingdom Viridiplantae; phylum Streptophyta; class Magnoliopsida; order Fabales; family Fabaceae; genus Bauhinia; species Bauhinia variegata. Next base: position 15,878,191 of record CM039428.1, on the reverse strand, counting down.
TTGTTCAATCATCCAATAAGTGTGAAGGTTGGGGGAATTTATGGGAAGAGAAGCCTTGATCAATTAAATAGACTGCCAATAATCAATGGAGTACTCTTAAGAGTGTAAAATAATACTGTGAAACTAATTATTTCCTTATTCAAAAACCATGTATATTCCATGAGTGAGAAATTATTTGAGATAATTTAAAAATTAACCAGCACCTTCTTTGCTCTCAAGTATGGTCGGATTTAACATCTAAGGTTTTATTCTTACAATGGATGCTCTCCTCTTTTCTCCAATGCATTATCTTTTTTTTTTAATATTTAAAATTAAAAGAAGTGTCACTAAGTAAATGTTAATTTTAACTTTTTAATTTAAAATTTTAATTAATTTAATATTTTTATTATAAGTTAATTAAAATTTTAAGTACGTAAATATAATAATATTTACTAAAAAAGAATTGGGTTAAAAGAATAAAAACAATCAAGTAATTGACAAACTGACAAAATCAATAAAATAGAACTAACTTTGAGAGGGCATAGTACGATATTTAACTTTTTGGGGAAGATGTCAAATCATGATCCCATTCCGTCCATGTCTCTTTTTCTTAATTTTTTTTTTTTTAAAAAAAAAAAAGTCATGCACTTGGTTAAGTTGAAACCAGATTATTTTTTATCAAAAAATCATTACTGTTCAAATAAGAAAAAGTGGAAATACAACCTGCATATTTATTGGGTACATCTCTTAGTGTATATTTTTTATTATATTATAAGAATAAAATTATAAGAAAATAAAAAATAAAAATAAATATAGATGAAGAGTTATATTTATATTACCTCTCAAGAAAAAGTATTATTAGTGGAGTTAAATGATGTGATATCGGCTATATATTATTTTAAAAATAAAGTTATTCTCACATTTAAATTTCTCTGTATTTTATTTATTTTAATTATATTATAAAGATAAAAGTATATAAAAATAAAAGTAATAAAAATATAAAAAATAAGTATACAAGAGTGAATGTTGATATAACAACTTTGAAGAAAGTACTTAACACATTCTTTCATTTTTTTAATGTACTCCCTTAATTATGTTTAAAAAATAAATACATACTTTCTGTATTGAAGAATGTCTAATACTGTCCAACTCTCATTGTTTTAACAATTTATGTCACCTCATTTTATTAAATTGCATTGATAATATTAATTTTAAAAAAATTATTTGTACATTTTTTCATACTAAACTATCTGAATCGTAATAAACCGAACTGAAACCGAGAAAAACCAAATCATCATAATCTTAGATGACTTCAAAATTTTTTAAATAAATGGTTCGATTCAATTTAGTGATTTCAAAAAAATCAAAATGCTAACCCAATTGATAATAATTAATATATTAATTTTTACATATTATAAATTTTAATTAAAAAAACACAGAATGAAGTCAATTGAATTGATAACATCCTTTAACTTTATTTCTTATTCTTCATCTTCCAAGAAATAATGTTACTTGTGTACTAAATGTTGTAACATTTAGTGTTCTTATTGGTTAGTCTTTATAATGTTTGAATTTGACCTGTATATTTAATTTTGGTGTTTTATGTATTCTTTATTTGATTTTTTTGTGAATTTTTTAGTAGATTTTTTAAAACAAATATTTACTTTTAATTGAGTATATTTATATTATGTCAGTTTTTGTTTACTCAAATCGTCACAAATTAATGATTTCAAACCCTTTTTCACATTGCATTAAACTATCTTAAAACGTCTCAACTCTTAAACTGCCAAAGCAATATCAGTTTATATTTTTCTCAAACTGTCTATAGTAATTCAATGTATATTTTGTTCAAATAGCATCAAACTAAACCGCTTACCCTAACTCATGTGAGTATTCACTTTTTTAATTGTATTATATGGGTCGAATTGTAAATAAAATATAAAAATAAGTACAGTAACATTCTAATTTTGATTGAATTAAAGTTTTTTAAAGAAATTGTAAACTATAAATTAAAAGAGGGCTGTCAATTAGGCCTTGATAAACTTAAGTAGAGTGGGATTAGACCCAACCCAGAGCTTGGTCAGATCAACTGGAAATTCAACTTTCAGCTTTTTATGTATTTATAATTTTTTTTAGCCTTTTGTAAATAGTAAAATTTTTATGAAAAATATATTTTTTTAGATTCTACTGACTCATTGGCTCTTGTATGTTTGAGAGTAAATACATAATTTAATACTTGTAAGATAGAAGTGATATCAAGTTAGTATTTATAAGATTTTTGACATCATATTAATTATTTTGATATCATTTAAGTATTTGTGAGATTAATTTACATAAAATACAGACTTTTTTTACGAAAATGTCATCAAATTGGCACATTATCATAACTTTTTTTATGTAAATAAATCTTATAAATACTTAAATAATGTTAAAAGTATTAATTGATGTCAAAAATTTAATAGATACAAACTTAATAACACTCACATCTCACAAGTACTAAATTGAGTTTTTATTCTATAATTGAGGTATGCGCCTAGGTCACCACTTTAATAACTTAGAAATAATTTGCATAAGTTGGAGCCAAAAATACCCTTGTCCAATTTTAGGTTGGGCAAACCTCAAGTTTGATTAAAGAGCTGGCTTGAGTAAGGAAAAAAAATTGTTTCTCTCCAATTATGTTTCAAATCTTGTATGAATTGTTTTATGATGTAGCAATTAATCAAATTATATTAAAATAATATAACTTGACTAATTTCTACTTAATAAGACATAGTTTGAACAGGATAAGAGATATAAGAACTTGAGTTAAGTAGTATTTGGTGCACGAATAATTTTTAGCACATTACTAATAATGTGATGTCTGGGATTGCTCCATTTCCACGTTTGGTTGCCAGTTTAACATTCTTAATAACTCTCTATTAGTCTGTCCTCATTCTTGCTTTTACATCCATACGGACACGCAGAATCATACACATGAGATGTGTTATATGTATATTTATTTATTTATATATATTTTTATATTTTTTATTTATAATTTTATTTGTATCAATAAACCAAAATTAATGAATATAAACATTGGGTATACAACTAGCTTTTTCCATTACGCACAGCAAGGTTCGCAGCACCACAATTCTCACTTCACTCTTTCATTGACAAACAAGTGCCAACACCTCTCTCCTATCACTCACTCTCTTATTATTAAGGGAAAAAACTAGTTGTATGCTCTGTTTTATACACTTGATTTTAGTTTATTTATAAAAATAAAATTATAAATAAAAAATAAAATAAATGTTTAGGAAAAAAAAAAGTATAAATGAATGAACGCAGATGTAGCACATCTCACACTTAATTAGGTGCCCTGTACGAGAAGCTACACACATCACATGTTTTTATTTGTTAATGCTGGTTACATGCAACTTCATATTTGTGGTAGACATTGCTTTTAGAATTGTCTATTCTTCAGCATTAAAATACACTTTTAGATTTGTGGTATATATTGCTTTTTAGAATTTTCTTTATTCTTCAACATTAAAATACACGGCAACCCGTTATCTATTTTATATTATAGTTCCTTCTACTAATGTCTGAATAATGAGAGAGAATATTTATTGATTTTCAACAAGGATTGGATGAGAAATAAATGGAATTGGGTCTGTTTCTTTCCATTAATTCTCCTTGCTAAAAAGTTTTCCAAATTATATGATGATTTTTTGAACAACTCAAGCTAACTGGTTATCAGAAAATGGAAGATATTGTATGGCTTCTCTACTAGTGTTCTGATGCTGGTTTCACTTGAAGATACATATATGATGCAAATTAAACGACAAGATTGCAAAGCCAAACTAATTTATACAGAGTAACTCTTTAGGGTTTCTAACTTTGTATTGTTCTGGATGATTAAAAATAACACGCCGAAGATACTCCAGGGCAGAGAAGAACTGAGACGTCGTTTCACTTGTCATATCTTGTAAACGACATACAGATAAGAGAAAAGGAAAAAATCTGCCCACTAAAAGTGATGGTTAAACCACCAAATCATTGTACTGTAACAGAGAAAATATTGGTGTCACATCTGATTCATCTTATCTTGATCTTGCCTCATAGATAAGACCTTAGCGATATTGTTAACCCGTGTAATAGCAAGAATTTAATTAAAAATTTCAAAAAAAAAACTTGGTGAACAAAAAATGTTATAGGGATTTGATTAAAAATTAGGGAGAATTTTTTTTTTTCCTCCTTTGCACTCACTATATTTTTATTAATTTCATACATCGTAACTCATTTTTATTAATTTTATTTTTCACACTCTATCTCTATCAATTTCGTTTTTTACAATTGTAACTTTTATCAAATCAACTCTTGACATTACATATAATCAGAAAACATGACACATCACCAAATTTTGTTAAGAGTCATTAATAGAGTCCTGTGAGAAGGTAGATTTGATAAAAAATTTAAGTACCAGAGATGAAATTAACAAGAGTAATGCAAGAAAAAGATTTTTTCCAAAATTAGGTTAAAAATGTAGGAACCAGCAGCATGTTTTAACCATCTAATTAATTAAACTTAAATGAATCATATTATTATGCAAGAAAAAAATCTATCAAATTCTTGCTAGAACAAGGAGTTGTAGGATGAAATAAAGTGACAGCAAGGGCCATATATTTATACAAGCATAATTATAATTCCACATAATTATATTTAGAGTTTTTGACGATAATTCTAATAGCAAAATTCTGTTGAAAACGAATCCTTCTTTCAAGTTTCCTATGGAATTAAAGGTGCCACTATATCTCTAGGGTTTCTCCAGTGTTTGATCACCTCCCATGGTGTGGGTTAAGCACCATTGCATATTTTGAAGCAGCAACAAGTTTCAGTAGTGGTGGTCACAACTATTGACGCCCAAGTTTCATCAGAGGGACCCTACGGCAGTGATTATTTCTGGAAATGGTGGTCATAACATGGACATTAATTAGTCCATGGCATTCAAGTATGTTAATTTTTTATTGATTGGTCAATTAGGTTGGTCCTTCTGACAGTCTTTGAAAGGCATTTAATATGAGAGAAGAGCCTCAGAACTAGTGTATATCTTGATTTCATTTTATGAGGAATGTGTTACCAAATATAACCCAACAAAAACAGGTAATATTCTAATTTAGCTCACAAATAATTGAACGCATACATCGACATTTGAGGAAGACAGTTGCCAAGCTGGACCACTGGAATATGACCATGTAAACTGTGGAGTTTACAAAGGATGTGTATAACTTATCATTATTGGATAGGAAGGATCAGAATTCAATGGATGAAAAACCTAAACGAAACTAAAGCGTATGAGAAAGAAAGAAAAAGGAGGAAACGAAAAATTGGTGAGGGGAAAAGGATATTAAGGGTAAGTTGGTGCTTAATTGAATGTTTCGTGTTTACTAGGCCTTGCGTGTGAGTTGACTATTGATAAGGATTTGAATCTTTGATAGTTATTGTCTAACAGTAATAATTTTTCAGCTGTTAGATGAAATTATAATAACAGTGGCGTTTCATCCAATGACTAAGAGGTTATTATTACTAGGTAGTAACTGAAAGGGATCCAAATCCTTATTGGTAAGTAGGATAAGTCCATGAAGGTTACACAAGGAGAAATCTCTAGTCTTTGCTTGCATATTCTGTTGCCTGTATAAATCTCTAGTCTTTGTAGAGAGCAGTTTACTCTCCTAAGTACAATTTATGTACTCTCTGCTCATATCAAATTATTGTGGCAATACAATCTTTAACAAGGATGGAATCTACTATATCTTCAGGTAATTCTAAAATTCTACTTCTATATACATACATGCCGTAGAATCATCTACAAATCGAGTATTAGATTGTGTAATGACAAATTTAGGTAGCAGAATAAATCTGTTTTCCCTCATTGATCAAATCGGTATAGCCCTTTATACACGTACAAGAGCCCTAGTTTCATAAGAGTCTTGTTTACATAAAAATTACAACGGATTCTCCTAAACTGCCTCTTCGTAATTGTCATGATTAAGTGGGTTTGTTTTTCTACGCCATGCATATCACTTAGCCTTACATTTCGGGTATCAGTTACCAATGGGCACTCCACTGTCTTGTTATGTAATTTTCCTAATTTGCCACTATTGAAGAGGCAGGATCAGAACTCAAAGGGAGAAAAGCTTAAATGAAACTAGAAAAGTAAGAGAAAGAAAGAAAAAGAAGGAAAAGCAAATTGGTGAGGGGACAAGGATATTAAGGGTAAGTTGGTCCTTAATCGAATATGTTGTGTGACAAGCTCTAAAGGCCCATAACGCCATATTCGAATCATAGATAGTTAATGAGAAAAGATAGGGTTAACAGGATAAGGGACAAGGCGGACTGAATAGGGACAAGGGGGACTGAATAGATTGCTGATATGAAGGATGAGAAAAAGTAGATATTGAAAGGAGGGGTTAAGTGGGATTTGGGAGGACAATTAATTGCCACCTCCTCTACTTATTATGTGGCTCCATGCCTGCTCATAGATTAAGCATGCATGGTTAATATGTTTTTTGTCGTAAAAGATCATAATGGACTCAACTACTCATTGTGTCAAACTTATATCATAGATGTGATCAATGATTCAATATTGTCAATGTTTATAATTGGTGAAGTTCATTTAGTTAGTCTTGGTAATGTTTAACGTAAAATCATTAGTGGATCTTGACCTTGTTGATTGAAAAGTAAGTTGGAATGGAAAAACAAAAAATCCTATGTTAGAAAGATAAGAAATATCTGATAGATATAAAAATGAAAAAGACTAGTTAACCTAACATGTTAAGATTTCAAGTTGAAAGAAATGTCAGACCTATTAATTTATTCTTTCATAGGCTGATTCAGGCAATGCTTCTTCCCAGTCTTCAGAGGGTTTTAATTTGTATTGGTTTTTGATATAAGTATTAGATCTTCTTGATTAAATAGGTAGTTAGGAAATTGAATTGTTTTGCTTCCATTGTCTTAGATTGAAACTTTAATACATGATAAATGTAGGTTTATGCTTTTGCATACAAGGGTATCTTAGATAACTCAAAGGTAAATAGTGCTTCGTATTTTTCTATAGTTTACTTTGCACTATTTTTTTAGGCTGTAGTAAAAATTATATTACAAGTTTTCTCAAACAACAACGAAAGACTGATTTCTTTCAAAACAAGAAAACTAATAAAATGGATACACCAACAAAGCTTCTTCCATATATGTACATAGTCAAATATTAAACTTTTGTCAATGTGCTTAACAGCATAAGGGACTTCACTATCGACTAAACGTGTGAAACTTTGATTATAAATCTTAATAGACGATAACATATAGTTGTCCAATCCCATGTCATCTTGTCTTTCATATATAAATGTTAATGGTCCAATCATTATTATCACACACTAAGACTATTCGTCACCCATTAAAATAACGTGGACGTTAACATCAACATCAATGAGAAAAGGTGGCACAATAAGTTCAAAAATATATGTAGACTTTTCAAGATCAAGAGATGAACCATCACAGACCAAGTCAACAGATATTTGAACCACAACTTCATTGTTGTTCTCAAGCCATAATAAACGGAAATATACGAATATAATAAAAAAAATAGAGTGAAATATTAATACGGCACTGGAATAAAGTATGGATATCTTGTCTTACTCAAGACAATTTATATATCACAATCCATAATGTATGTCCTACTGCATTTATGAATCCTGAGCATCTAACATAAAATGGGGGCAACTATACAAATTTCAACATCAGATTCAAATTGGAGCTACTAAATTACTCTCATTGATGCATATATATATATATATATATATATATATGAAAGTTATATTTGGACCATTAACATTTATATAAGCTCTATCTCTAGTCCACTTTAGTCCCCAGAGAGATTAAGAGAAAAAGGAATACAATAACCTTCTAGGTCCACCTTCATCCATGCGATATAGCTTCAATATATGGTTAGATTCAAGATTAGAAGAGAGAGCTAGGAGAGTTGGAAGAGGCAAAACTTCGAAAAAGTCAATCTAGAAAGGATGATATTTAGCTAACTTGAAATGGACCATAGATGCACCAGACCAATACTTAATTATAAATTAATGGTGCAGCCCATATGTTGCTTTATTTGGAAAAATTTTAGATGTTTTTTCGATGATATGCTGCTTTTTCTTCTAGATGATAATAATAATAATGATTTTACTTTTGATTTTTTTTTTCTTTTCAAAGATATAATGACAAAAGAAAATTTTTTCTCTCATATTATCATTAATTTAAAAAATATGTATTTTAAATTAAATAAATTAAAATATTCACATTTTAAGTTAAAAATATAAATAATTCTTTTACAAATAAAAAAATATTTTAATAAATTTATTTTTATTCTTAATTTAAAATATAAATATTTATTTTAACTAGTTTAAAATAGGAATTTTTAAAAAAAATTGATAATAATAGGAGAAAAAAATTTCCTCTAACCATGAAGCTACTGTTGATGATTTTTCTTCTAAAATATTTCCCAACTCTACTCGGGAACAAGGAAGCATGGAGCACTTATAGCCTAAACCAGATTAAAAAGTACACGTACTTAAGGTTGCTGCTCGTATTGAGAGATTATTTTTTGAGTGTACATCCACACCACATTTTGTGTCCAACAGCTGTATCTAGTTTATATTTCTGATCTTTTCGTACAGAGATTGGACAATTAAATGTCAACATAGATATGCAATCAAGTGTGCTGTCAATCTATTATATTTGTTGAGGTGTGCAATCAAGCCTTTAATGCTTCGTTTGGTACACCGAATAAAAATTATGGATTTGAGGTGGGGTTTAAGAATTGAAATGGAATATAGTATTAGGTATCTTGTTCTATTGTTATATAGGAATAATTTAAATAGAATCATAATTAAATTAATTTAAGAGACAATAATACTCTTACCAAAAATAAAACAAAGTTACCTCTTTTTTCATAAAATGAAGAGGGTAATTTCCTAATCAAGACGGCCATGGTTACCATCAGATTTGCGATCTCCTCAAGGGGCCTCTCCATACACCCATGGGCGGATCTACATTAATAACAGTGGGGCAATTGCCCCCCAAAATTGACAGAAAGGGAGCAAAATTTTTATATATAAATATTATATATATATATATATATATATACACAAAAAGATTTAGAAATAATTCTTTTTTCTTCTTAATACTATTATTAATTTAAAAAAGATTCTTACTGTTTTAAATTAGATAAAATAATTTTTTATATTTTAAATTTAGAATAAAAGTGATCATTCTGTACAAATAAAAAACACTTTAATCAAACCAATACCGAAGAACTAAATCCAAATTAAGGAACCAAAGTGAATTGACACAAATCAAGTTATTGATGAAGGGATAAAATCCCAAAAAAAAGAAAATTGCAACAACTTTAATTTTATTTTTTTTACCGAAATACTGCAGTCTTAAAATAATTTTTCAATATATTGTAGTTTTCGCCATGCTATAGACCTAAAAAGAGAATCTTAACTTGGCACTTTTGACCAAATTTCACGTCTAAGGAGCATCAATGGAAATGGTGCCTATGAAATTTCAAATACATTGATAATACAATCCAAATAGTGTCCCTGTGAACATTTTGCACTCGTTAGCACTATTTTGATTGGCGCCCTCATGTCAGCTCAAGAAAACTGTAATATTTTAAGAAATAGTTTAAAATTATAGTATTTGATAAATAAATAACATCTTTATTTAAAATACAAGTATTGAATTAATTTGAGTTATTTATCTTATATCCAGTGGATACTCAACATAGATGTTGCTTAAGCCACAGCATCACCAATCCCTTCAACAACCTTTTTCTCTATGTTTTCTTCCTCATTCAATGTATCACTAAGTGATCTCCCTCTAGTCTCCGGCAATAATATTCCAAAGACGCCACTAAACCCCATTAACAACCCAAAAACTCCATAACTTAGAAACTTATGCCCTCTGCCGGCGGCCACCAGTATCGGACCAAACGTGCCACCAAACACCACCGCTTGCCTTGCCATTGATATTGCCGAGTTGCGGACACATGTAGGGAACAACTCCGTCGTGTATATGAGGTAGATATCAAACGCTGTGCAACCACTAAAGAAGGAAACCAACTCAAACCAAATTTGCATCTTCGTCCATGGCTTCCTCTCCATGATTGACAAAACACTACAAATGCCACTTAGAAAAGTGAAGATCAAAAGTGCACTTCTCCTATTCAACTTGTCTATGAGGAGTAAGGTGAGAATAGATGATGGTAACTCAGCTAAGGCATTAAATGTGACACTCAAGTACAAATTGAAAGACAAGTTTCCAAGACCAAGTGGCATACCATAGTAGATCAATCCAATGCCTATACCCATTGCCATAATTGCCAATAGCCTCCTTGACGACCATTTCTTTTGCATCAATATCTTAAGTGCTGAGTACAAATCCACGTTCCAATTCTCTTCCTTGTATGATGACAAGCTAGATATGACCAAATTCAAGCTACTTTGATTAACTGATGTGATGCTTTTCAAAGTTTCCACAGCTTCTTCCTTCTTTCCTTGCAACAAGAGCCATCTTGGAGACTCACGAACAAAGAAATGAACCAAAAACGAGTATAAAATGGTTGGCAAAGATATCCACATGTAGAGGTTTCTCCATGAAGAATCTCTGTTTGTGTAAGCTATGGCTGGTAGGGACAGAAATCCTAGGGTGAAACAGAAGAATCCGATGACACCCACTTGGCCGCGCCGCCGTTTTCCGACGAGCTCGGTTGTTAGCACAAGAGATGAAGTCCCAATGGTTGCTCTAACAAACCCACAAAGGAATTTGAGAGCTGAATAGATCCAAACATTTGGAGAGAACATGGCAAGGAAGGAAGAGAAGCCCATGAGAAGGCATGAGCCGAAGAGCATGTTCTTGCGACCGAGTGAGGAGTCGGCGAGTGTGGCCATGACAAAGCCACCAAGTAAGCAACCCATTAAGAATGAAGAAGCTGGGAGACCATTGATGAAGGAGCTTGAACACTCCAAGGACCATTCGGAGATTATGAAGGTGTGTTTGGGGTGGTCCCATGCCCATGAGCTCTTGGGGAGATTGCACATGGTGGAGCCAGAGGTGGCGGCTGAGTTGCATGACTCGCCGTCAGCGAGGTGGGTGCAGTGCCACGGTGGCTCGGCGTCGGTGAAAATGCTGATGAAGGTTTGTTGAGCATCGAAGGCCCAAGCAAAGGAGACTAGAAGGACTTGGAGGAATTGGGACAAGTTGAAATTGCCTATGCAGTGTTCGATGGTCGAGCTGAGAGAAGGGTGGTGTTCGTGGAGAGGTGGTTCTGAGTCGGTGGAGTGGGGTTGGGAGAGAAGGGGGGTTGAATTTGAATCAGCCATTTTAATAAGTAAATGGCTATAAAATGAATCGAGCTCGAGGCAATTGTAATTGAGTTCAGGATAAGTGTGCTGAGGCATTACATCGAGTGAAGTTATATGCAGAGTATGCTTCTTTGTTGAGCTGGATTGGTGTTGGACATCTATCTCACGTTCAGCAAATACACTGTATAATAATTGATTTTTTTATTTGTATTTATTTATCTGAATCATCTATCTATTAGCTGGATCCAGCTACATGCATACTTATTTTTATATATTTTTATTTTTTTATCCCTTTTATTTTTTATTTACAAATTTACTACTAAAATAACTCACATCTAGAGTTATGTATCAAGTATTTTTCTTATATTATATAGTATTGTAACTATATTATAATTTCACATATTTTTAACACGAGAATAATCAATGGAAATTAAATCTTGACTATAACAAATACAAAACCGGAACGCAATTATAGTTTTACATCACATCAATGAGATTCAGCCATATATTGATAAACACAAAGACAAACTGAGGAGCTTGAATCCAAGTAAAAAAAATGGAGAAATGACAACCTAAATTTTACAACTAATGCTTTCAAAATGTTTTTTGAAGCTAATCTGTTCTTCAATGCAGCTCCATGAAAATACAGACAGTTTAAATCTCCACAAAAAAAAAAAATAAATAAATAAATAATTGTGTGATGTGTATATTACCCTCAATGGAGGATGTGTAAGATCGATATTCTTTAAAAAAATTTAAAGAGCAGAAGATCGAAAATCTTATAATATAATAGTAAAAGGTTTTAATTTTATAGCTAGTGGTAGTAAATTTTGTATGGAAACTACTAATTGTATGATATTATAATATCCATTTAAAGCATAATCATACAATATTGGTAATCCTGATTTAGTGTCAGCTTCATTCATGTATCCTTTTAAAGCTTTTTTTTTTTTCTTAGTTATAGAATAATAATATAAAATAGTAATAATAATAACAATAATAATAATAATGGCCTTGTAACTCCTTCCTTCAATTCTTTTTTTTTTCTTTATATTAACTTTTCATATCATTTCTTTCTACTTCCAAATAAGACAATTGAATTCATAGACACACCCGTAAAGGATTAATTTTTAAAACCCAAGTTTGCTCAGCCCATGTTTTTCCTTGTATAATAATGAATTGTGAGAAAATTGAAATAACATGTGCAAGTAAATGTCTCTATAATAAGAATCAACACATAATTGAGTTTTTTGGTTTATTCGATTATCCTTGTAGCCTTTAAATTTGAGATGAATTTAGGATTGCAGCAATAATGGGTGAATCCATCTAAAACATATATGGCACCGCATATGTCACATCTCCAGAATTTTACATTTTTTGAGCTTGCGTTATATTGTGTAAAACTAGTATAATTGAATCAATAATGTTTGTTGACTCAATTGTAACATGTTAAATTTTATGATATTTTAATTCGAACATTTTGAGTTTAAAATTTTAAAATCTTAGTATTACTACTCCCCTCCTAAACAAGCCCCAATCCAAATTATTTTTGAGCTACGTGGCTTAGCTCAACTATGCTTAGAGCCAATGGGTTAATCCCACATAGAAAAATATTTATTTTTCATAAATATTTTACTATTTACAATAAAAAAAATAAAGTCATAAAAAGTTCGAAATTGAATTTCACTGATGTAGAACCAAACAGGTATCCGAGTTGAATAAGGTCTGATGCAACTCCAAAATTATGTTAATTAGGGTTAAATTGACAGCCAATTTTAAATTGGGAAAAGTCTAAAATTTTAGAATTTGTATGATATACATTTTACTTCCAAAGTTTTGAAAATCTACATTCAATCTCCTCAAAATTCTAAAAAATGCACATTTTCCCCAGAGTTAGTGAGTGTCGTGTAGTTAATCCAAATTAATATAGAAAAGAAAGATGAACTGAAAATAGGGGACAAGGGAGCTGAGTAGATTGGTGTTATGAAGGATGAGAAGAGTAGACAATGAAAGGATGGAATTAGTGGTAGTTGGGAGGAAAATATATTGCCACCAATACTTATTATGTGGCTAATATTTTTTAAGCATGGTTAATATTTTTTCTTTTATAATTAATGATTATAGTGGATCAATGATATGCTTATAGATGTGATCAATAATGTCAATGTTTATAATTGGTGAAGTTTATTTTAGTTACAATCTTGGTAATGTTTGATGTGAAAGCATTATTTTAGTTACAATCGATTTTTAACATATAATCCAGAGGTAAATAGTGTTGTGTCTTTTGCTATTGTTTACTTTGCACTATTTTCTTAGGCCCACGATAGAGAACTATATCACAAGTTTCTCCCAACCAACAATTATAGACTAATCTATTGTGAGGTGAGGAGATCACTAAAATAAGAATAACTTCTCTTAACAAAACATTTTAATATATATATGGCCAAACACGAAATCCCTATCAACATTCTTAAGAAAAAATTATCTACTATATCGAGCATTGTTGATAAACCCTAAATAAACTTCCTCTCATCATGCAACAAGCTTAAGTGGTTCTATCCCCCATAAATTATGCAGACTTTTGAAGACAAAGAGACGAACCTTCACACACCAAGTCAACATATAAAGAAATCGGAACCACAACTTCATTGTCATTGTCGTTCTCAAGTCAACATATGTTCTAGTGCATTTATCTTTGAATATCAGTTGTGAATTCTTAGCGTCTAATATATATTTGGTACGGGAAACTCATACAACTTTCAATATCAGATTCAAATTTGAGCTACTAAATCGCTATCATTAATGCAGCTCTAATTGTTTACGTGTTTTTATATATATATATATATATATATATATATATATATATATACTTGTTACCATAAAGTTAAAACCATAAATAACCATTTTTTTTTACATCTAGAGTGTCCATGTACTTAAAGGGTGTGAACCACCAAGCGTAAATCAACTAATATAGAGTTATTCTAATTTAATTAAAAATTTTAAATTCAAACCCTAAAAATGTAATTACGTTAAAATTTAGTAAAAATTATTTTGTTACCTTTATAGGCTTACCTAGCTCAAACCGAACTAGTTATGAATTAAGAGACCTAATAATAAGTTTGTACCTCATAAATATCAATTAATCATGATGAAAAAAAAAAAAAAGATGTAAAATTAATTTTATTTGGTATAAAGAAATATAAATAATAATTTTTTTTTTAACAAAAACAACTTCATAGTTCAAACTTTTAACCTTTCCGGGGTTAGTTTATTTTTCATAGAGCCCATACCTTATTGGTATAAACAATTGATTATACTCCTACTTTTGAGGTATGAGTAAGTTAATTAGAACAATATATATAAGGTCAATCAATAAACAAAACCAAATGTAAACTCCACCTCTTGTCCATCTTGTCCTCACAAAGAGAAAGAGAAAAGGAAGAAAAATCACCTTCTAGGTCCACCTTGATCCGTGCCTATATAGCTTCAATATATGGTCAAATTCAATCTAGAAAGGATGATAATGGTACCCGTTTATATTTGGCTAAATTGAAATGGACCACAGATGCACCACAGAACAATACTTATAAATTAACTTGATGGTGAAGCCCATATTTTGCTTTATATTGAAATAGAGATAGAATGATATTTTTCGATGCTGCTGCTTATTCTTTTAGAAGATAATAATAAATATCTACTTTTGATACTTTTTCTTGTATAATATTTTCCCAACTCTACTCGGGAACAAGCAAGCATGGAGCATTGTAGCCTAAACCAGATTAAAAAATTAAGAGTTCACGTGAGGATTCTGCTCTTTTAGAGAGATTATTTTTTGAGTGTAGACGCGCACCACTTTTCTGCGTCTAACAGCAGTCTCTAGTTTATGATTTCTTGTCTTTTTTTCCTAGAGAGATTGAACAATTAGATGTCAAGACAGAAGAAGATAGATACCATGCAATCTAGTGCTGTCAATATATCATATTTGTTGAGGTGTGCAATCAAACCTTAATGCAAGAAAAAATTTAATGCTTCGTTTGGCACACCAAATTAAAAATTATGAAATTGAAGTGGGAATAGAAATGTGGTGAATAGAATAACTAATACATTTCATATATAATTTGGTAGCTTATTCCATTGTTATATAGAAATAATGTAAAATAGAATCGTGATTAGTTTAAGAGATAATAATACCCATATGAAAAATAATACAGAGTTATCGCTTTTTCTTAATTAAAGTGAAGAGGGTAGACTGGGGGAAAAATTGAAGTGTTATAATTCATAAAGCATGAAACAAGCAATCCAACCTTATGGTAGGTGTAATCAGGCTTGAAATAAATGGCCAGTTCATTTTTCTTTTATTACCAAACATAGGAATATGTGCTTTTATAGCTTATTTCAATTGATTTTTTTTTTAAAAGTGCTTTTACAAAAAAAAAATACTTTTATATAATTTTAAGTGTTTAAATTGATTTTTAGAGAAAAAAAGCAGAAGCAATTTTAAAAATTAAAATACCTATTTTTATAAAAGTATGTCAAAAATATTTTTTCTAAAAAATTAGATATAGAAATATTTATGTCACTATTTATAAATAAAACACTTCAAAATGTCAAAAAAAAAAGTTATTTTTTATTGCTAATTTTACTTTTATACATTAAAAATATTTTTTAAAGCAAATTATTATATATCGAAAGATGCTCTTAGATTACTGGTTTAAGAATATTGTTGAGTATTTAATTATTACCTTCCCAGATAGTAAATGAATGATGGAATCTACCATCTACCCATATTGCCCTCATTATTAGAAGGTTGCCATTTGTGCTGTGTATCTAACGCTGGATTGTATTGATGTGATATGGAAAGATTGACAACACATAATTAATTCATACAAAAATGTTATTGTTATGGTGATTGTGATGAAAAGATATTGAAAAATGTTATTTTAACATATATATATATATATATATATATATATATATATATACGTAAAATTATAAATAAAATTAAAAATATAAAAAAAATATGTAAAAAGTGTTTATGCATAAATAAATATGCAATCACACTATAATTGAGTGGATTTGGCTTAGGTGTTGGGCAAAAAATAAGATAGAAGGACAAAACAACACATACATGAGTTCACATGGTTCACTCAAATGGAGTAATGTCTTCAGTTAGTGACTGAACTTCGCACTTAAAGTATTGTATAGATGCAAGGAACGATAAAAAAAAAAAGACAAAGAAAAATCCTCTCTTTTAGGTACAAAATTCTCGAAGAACATTTACAAAAACCTTAGTAAGTGAGGCTTTATATATATTGTGACGTTATACAAAACTCTCTTTTGGGGGCTTTGCCCTTGAACCCCTTGACCACAAAAGGCTTGCAATGGTAGACTAGAATACAATGTGAAGACTTCACATGCTTGCCTCTACCTTGAATTCTGCTCGAGGGTTTCTATTCCCAATTTAAAACTCTACTCCTTTGAGATTCTAACTTATGGCTTTATAGAATCAGATTACCAAATATTTGAATACTTTTTCCTCCTTTTGGCCCATAAGCATAAGCAAAAGAGTTGTTGATTCTATTCTTCTACCACAATTTCCACATTGATTGTTTAAAAATTATGTAATTCTTTTTATATACACTCTTCGGACTCTCATTGTAATATGTATGCTATTAGATGAGGGTAGATAATATAAAACCATTTTCGTCTTCATATTACAAGATCTTTAGGTTGAATTGGTCTTTCATCGAGTAATCAAAAGATTGATCCTTATTGTTCCATTTTTTAATTAAGTTAAAAATGTTAATATAAGATAATGTATAAATAAACTTATGCTTTATCCACATATAATAAGAAATATAAAATATGATGTGGTATCTTAAGCTTTTAGATTAAACTATAAGATGAGGCATAGCTCCGAAATCTTTAGTACATCTCTACCTATTTATATACACAATGTTAAACTTAAGTAACCACAATACACACTACTAACTCCATGCGATCAAGCATCACATGCTAATTATCCATGATTGGACTCTGGTCCAATATTTGATTCCGAAGACGCATGATCAAATATTCTCTCCCTCGCCAAATTTGCCTGCAAAATGAAACATAACCAAGTTCATACACCAAGTTAACGTAGGAAATGTTGAGTGAAAGTGGAGAAAGTGTGAATATTATAAGAACATTTTGGATCACAAATTAACCTGTTTCTTCCAGTTTGTGAGAGCAGTGACTATAGAAAGAAATATTGATTGCACAATGGAGCCTGCGACTATCCCAATCCAGAGGCCCTTGGCTCTGAAATGTGCAAGAAAGCCAAGCACTGCAGCAACAGGAATTCCAACCAGATAGAATGCTCCAAGATTGACGTAGGCTCCAACATGCTGCCATCCACTTCCTCTAGCAACTCCTGATGCAAAAAATATGTTACATTTTCAAAAAGTTGAGAATTTTATTTATCGACCACTCAGTCAAAAAGACCCTATATCACATCAACGAAATATTTAACTTAAAATCTTAATTATTAAATAAAAGTTTAAGAATGATTATATTTAACACCAATGTTAAGCAGAGAAGACTAACCTGAAAGAACTGCTTGCAAGCTGTCCATAAAAACTGAAAGACATATTAGAGGGGTCATAACAGCCACATACTTGACAACTTGCCTCTCGTTGCTATAAGCATAGCCCAAGACATGGCGGCAGCTGAACAGCGTTGCACTTACAATCACAGCTTCTATGACTGCAAGCAACATGGCAGCCAACACAGCCACTCTAGCAGCTTGTGGATTGCCACCTCCTAATTCATTCGAAACTCTTGTGCTGCATCTCACATAAATAAAATTGCTAATTAATGTTAATTTATTGGCTGTGTTTTCATAAGAATAAATTTTTTTGTCTTATATCCTATCTTGTGAATTTTTGACACGCCCTATATTTTTTATGAGTATACTAAAATAATAAAATTTGTAGTATTATTTTATTATTTGTTAATTAATTTAAAACTTATTAAACAATGTTTGGTACAGGAAATAAGACAAAATATTTACATAAAATGAGTTAGGTTTTATGAGTTTGCTAGAGTCAACATAGGCATTTAGGCTCAAAACTCACCCACTACTTTTAAAGAGATATTTACATATTATTCACTAAGCTCTTATGTTAGCATTTGATTAAATCAATTCTTGACATATTATATTATTTTAATAGTGTAACGTATATACTCTCACCCATATATAAGCCATACACAAAATTAATGTCAATGTCATTATGTTCTCAAGTAAGCAACAGACCTTGCAGCGGCCCCAAATCCATATGGTATGGTGAAGTGCAATGTCGAGATTGTAAGGCTGATCATAGAAGAAAAAAAAATGAGAAAAAATTAGAAGAAATGTGTACTCATTAAATTTCAAATAATTGCATGTAGGTGTTAAAACGAAGGAATACCATATAGATAGAACTGATGTCTCCAACTTTGGATTTGGGAAAAGTCCAGAGAGCAATACAAGCAACTCACATGCCCACCATTTAAGACTGTATGGCAAAATAAAATAAATGTCTACATTATTAGTCGGAATTTTATGTGAAAATTATTACATGTTAAATTATTTTTTATTTAATAGCATTAATTACGGGAAATTTAGATGAAGTTTTAACCTTAATCTTAGTATCTAATCCTCAAATATCATATATTTTATAATTTAATTATTTATTCTAGTCGAAATGAAATGGATTATACTAATTGTAATTGGAATTAATGGATTGAGTGTATATATATTTGCAAACAATGTAATTTAATCATATAAAAAATTTAATTATCATCTACATCTTCAAAATAAAATCTCATTTTCGATAAATATTTGTTAATTAAACAAATGAAAATTGTTGAGGCAAGCCCCAAGGTATTGTCCACTAGGTGGGCAAGGTTAGTCTTGAACCCAAGCTTAGAGGTTTTGTTCTCTCAAGTAGTAAGAAGCGTCCTTAACTCACTTGGCTGAGTCACAGGGAACAAAACCCTTAAATCTTGGGTTCGAGGCCAACCTCGCCCAACCTTAAGGGACAATACCTCGCTGTTGGGATTCCTCAACAAAAATAATATAATAATTATATATAATACTCCTTTTTAACTTCTCACTTGTACGAACTTTTCTTCACATCTATTTTATGTATCCTGTTTTCTACCATCTCCTTATTATTTTTTTTTTTTTCCAATTTTATGTGTGAAGTATTAAATAAAGGAATGTCCAGGTTCATCTTCAAATAAACAATTATATGAAAATTTATTCAAATTTATAAAACCTAAACCAAATTCTTATAGAGAAGAATGGCAAAGATGAATTACCAAACCATGACTGCAGATGGAACACCAAAGCGAAAGAACTCTCCTATCCCAACCAAAGCCTGCTTTGAAAATGCAATACGAGTTTTCTCACAAGCAACTGAAAACTTCACATAGAACCCTAACAGCACCACATTCAACCAAGTGCATAAGCTGAAGGAAAGTGCAGCACCAACATGTCCAAACCCTAATTTAAACACTAGGGTCCAACAGGTTGCTATGTGAAAACACAAAACCATGGAAGAGTTTAGCATCATTGGGAAAATTAAACTCTGAGTCTGAAAATATCTTGTCAGTGGTTTGAGAATTGCAGCACCAAACAGAGCAGGGATTAGCAAAATCGAAAATTTTCGAGCTTCCATCGAGATTGAAGGGTCTTGGCCAAAGAGTAGTAAGATTTTGTCCATGAAAATCCATAGAACAGATATTGGAGCACAAACTAAAGTAAGGGAGATTATGGCGCTGTAAGTATAGGTTCCAAATTTTTGGTATTGTTCTGCTCCATAAGCTTGCCCACATAGAGTTTCCAATCCACCAGCCATTCCTGACTGCTTGAGATTCAAGTAATGAATGAGTACAGCTCAGGTCAAAGTAAGTTTAATGGATTGTAAGTAGATATCAATTTGGGCCAGGTTCGATGCTAGCCAGCTTGGCCCATTTTTATGGATGGTCTAGGCCCTGTACCTGGCAGTATAAAAGAATTTGGGCCTGGCCCAAATTTGCTGGTCCAGCCCTAATTCGAATTTTCAATTTATGAATTTATAATTAATTTTTAATCTTCTTTGTAAATGAATATGATATAATGAAGAATACTTGCAAAAAGACAACAAAGAAGAAGTTTCAACGTGATAGAACAGCAAAATAAACATTAGGTGTGATGTAGATCAGCACTCACCTGAATCACGTTTATGGGCTCAAAGCCAAGCAGGCCCAAAAGCTCACATCTTATTGATTTCACATAAAGAAAATAAACTTTTAAAGAAAAAACAAGAAGCTCATTTTCCACAACTCGGAAGAGTGACTCCGGCTTTCTATCTCAGATTCCAGACACGAGTGATAGACACCCAACCGACTAACGATTCGAACCCCAAAAACCTAGAGACCTAAACCAACACCTTGTTGACCAACCAACAAGGTGAAACACAAAATGTTGTTTGAATGGAAATTGCTAGTTTATTATTATTATTTGTATCTTATATATAAGAATATTAAATTAGATCTATGAAAAAGGAAAAAAGAAAAGGGGCAGGAGAGGAAGAAGAAGAAAGCATAGAGAGAAAACAGAAGAAAGAATACAATTTATTTTAAATTTTCCAAAACCAAAAAATTGTCCGGAGCTAAGTTGACTCAGCCACATCACGAGGAGACACTTGAACGCTAAATATGGAAAGATATGTTTGGTTTCTTAGACATGGAAAGTGTTTAATATTAAGGGATATTATAGCTATTGAACACCCAATAGAGTTGCAATAATTTTGTAAAAAAGTAGGCTATACCTGGGGATAAACCTATCATATCCCTATTCTATATATATAATAAACATAAACACACATGAATCTGTGACATAACATTATATTTCCAAAACAAACAATAACTTATATGCAGAAGATAGAGGACTCATGAAATCAACTATTCGTAAGAACAAGAATTTGACACAGTAGTATAACCTTAAAATTAACGCCTATTTTCTCATCAATCAAAGGTTTAAACCTAAGTATGCCCTCAGTTGAAATCCTTATATTTCCCGTTTACCTAAGACAAAATAAAACAAAAAAATATATATCTTTGTGTAGCACTCAAAAGGAGAGATGGTAAAGAGACTGAATAAGTTACCAGAACACTGAAGCCAGTTACATTGGTGAGAGAAGTGGCAATGGCAACGCTAGAGAGGGAGAGTTGGCCAAGATGACCAACCATTATCACTGATACAACTTGAACAAGATACTGTAAAATAGTCACCACCACCATCGGCGCCGCGATGGCACCTTCCTTCTTCAGTTCCTCAGTTAGGGCACTCTTGCTTATCTTCCATCCCCTCTTCTCGTTATCACCTTCTTCAATGGCTAACCCTTCTCCCATTTTTGTTTTTATTCCTCTCACTTACCACTCTTATGTCTCACTCATATTTATAGACAAGCTTCTCTTCCATACCCTGCTTTGCCCATTTCCCCTGCATGTACCTAAATTTGTCTTATTTTATAAACGTTCAGGAATCAAATTGACATTTGGCTTTATCTTACATAGGAGTATTATAAACATTTTTTTGTTTTTGTTTTTTATCTCAGAAGTTAAAATGAAAAAAAAATAAAATAAAATATCTGAAAAATGAAAATTGGATAACTCAGATGCCTTGGAATTTAAAATATCTGAAATTTGCCATGAAGTTGATGATGTGAATTAATTTTGAAAAAAAAAATGAAGGCTTCAATTATATGAGAAAAAGAAATATAGGAATTCAATTGATAATTTTGTAGAAAATAGAGATCTAGAGCGGTGAGGCATTATAATAAAAGGCTAAACTTTAAAAATATAAATATAGATCTCATATCAAATATATATAGATGCATGAATAAACACGCTTAAATATTTCATAGATAAATTTGATCAATTCGAATATTTAATTAAAATATATTTCTACCAAAAGAGAATTCAAAATATTGTATTGAAATATTCTATTTGAAAGTCATTATTTAAAACCATATATCATTGAATCCAGCTTTGAGTTGCTTGATTTCATGTTGTGATACCAAAGCAAAATTAATATTTTAAACCAAAAGATGGACTGGTGATTGGCTAGTTTTAAGTTGTCTGCTTTCACGTTGTGTGTATGATAGAGAAGCCAGATATTTTTATATTTTAAAATTTTCAATTTATTCATTCCATACTCAATAGAGCATACAGAATTGTGGAGAGTCCCAATTGAAGCAAAATTTTCACATTTTGTGAAAAAAGGCTTTTTAAAAGTGTTTGGTCGAACTTGATTTAACCTATTGGTTTTTAGATTATCCCAACTTAATGGGGAGTTGACAGGTTTTTTAACAAGTTCAAATGCATATTCAATACGATGATGTACATTAGATTGGTTGCTAATTTAACTCATTGAGTGGTGACTAAGTGCTTTTCTTCTGCGATTTCATGCGCCATAAATAAATTTTTTTTTTTTTTTTTTAAAGGAAGACCATTCCATTTATAAAAATAATTTTTGACTCAAATAAAAATAAAACTTTTTTAAAGATATTTATATATATATATATATAGAGAGAGAGAGAGAGAGAGAGAGAGAGAGAGAGAGAGAGAGAGAGAGTTTGAATACAGCTCAACATATTTAAATGGTTGCAATTAAAAAAAAATAACATCTTCTTCGTCTCTTCTAAACTTGTTGAGTGTCCTTTATATAAACATAGTAAATTTTGTGAGCTATTGAGTGTAATTGAATCTTTAAATTTAAAGAAGTTTATTCCTTTTATATCTCTATTATTGTATAATGACTTATTTCTCTTATTATTTACAATAACTCAATTTAAAGAACATATCAAGTTGATAGACATCGAGATGATTTCATATCGCCTGATTTGTTGGTACGATATCTCTGTAATTAAAAAAAAATAAAAAATATTATATGATGTATGAAAAGATTATATTTGAAACAAGATCAGAGAATAATTCATTAAAATATTGAAAATAAATCGACTTGCCACGTTATTAGATGATATGATATGATATGCAGCTGCACCTGCACCTGCACGCATGCTGATCATGTTCAAGTATTCTAATGGAAAGACAAAATTGCAGCTCATCAGCAGCAGCTTGTCCAGGTCTGCTCATCGGATATTTTTGTTGATATGAATAAAATTAATAATTTTGATCTTAAAAGATTCTCTATCCTAATTTAAATAACTATTTTAGGTCTATTTTTATCTTAATCAATGATATTTGTAAAATAAAAATTTATTATCAAATTTTTTAACTTACAATTAATTTAACTCAAATTAACTAATAAATTTAAATAAAAATAAAATTTTCTCAAAAATTTGTGAACATATAGAATACTACATTTAATACTATATAATATAATTTTTGGGTGTTCTTGATGTAAACGTGACTAAAAAATGACAAAAAGAAAAACTGACACCAACCAGCATTGCTTAGTTAGATGAGATCGATATTATAAATTGTATAATATTATTATGCTTAATTAAAAAAAAGTATATATAAAACATTAGGATAATTCATAAAAAAAAAAAAACTATTTTATAAAATATTAGGATAATTCTAGCATACAAAAGGTATATATATATATATATACTATCCATAAATGTTGGTCTATTTGCTCAAGGATCGAATCATTTCTTTTGCAAGAAAGCTAGGTCAAGTCCCACTTCTAAAAGTGAGGACATTATTTATGAATAATTTATAAATATTTTTGTCCAATCATCACAGATATCTTGAATATTATTCACGTTGCTCACTTTTAACCTACTCGTTGAATGAATCACATGCTTTGATTGTTTTAAGAGTAATCATTAGGAAAAATAAAAGAATTACCCATATTCGACTTGTTTCCTTTTCTTTACAATGGGAAAAGCGATTTAAACATGATAAGTGGGGCAGAGGGGAAAGAAAGTAAACATGAAATTTACACACTCGACCATTAAAAAAATGAATTTAATTTAATTTTTCAGTTAGCTTTCACTTCAATCACTGTTTCATTTTAGTATCTAGTTTGTTAGTTTTATTTATTATAATTAATTTAAATGAGTAAAATTATTTATTAAATAATATTATTTTATAATATTTAATTTCATTTCTTAAAAATATTTTAATACTTTTTTTGTGGATGAAATAATTGAGGGAGAATGTTAACATTAATTATAGATTGTATATAGTTAAGATCTCATAAATTAAGTTACAGGTTATTAATCCTTAAAACTATGAGATTAAATTCCCTAATTAGTCTCTCTTATAGAATTCATATTTATTCTCTTCACACCACATCAATGTGGTACATTCAGTGATGAGTACATTTTCATGAAACAGCCAAAGTTTCTGCATAGGATTTACTGCGAGGGCCAATATGAAATCCTGTGACCATGAATAAATCAACCTAGCAACCTGATATTAATAACCAGTAAGTATCTTACCAGTATAGGTTAACTTCCAAAATTAAACAAGGTATCGAATGATATATCACGTAGTAGATTCATAAGCATAATCTTCCAGTTTGGTTTAGCTTTTAGTACCTTCCATATAGCTTTTCATGGCCCAAAATAGATTTTGAGAATGCATATTTGTTCTTTGTCAACCACGTCACTTTCATCATTCTCAAAGCAATCTGTACTATTAGAAGATTCAGAAACATGCTTTTCATTCATGGCAAAATAGATTCTTGGATGTTCTTTTGTGAAAACCTTTGTTGTCCCCAATTTAAAATAATATCTAAATTCACTCGTGTCTTTATTGGCCATTTGACACCTGAAAGTGATTTTTAAAAATATTCTAAACCCAAAGGTGAGTTACTATTGATGAAGAATACAAACTAGTAGATTGAATGGCTAACTAGAAGTATCTAATGCATTAATGCTATCAGAATTGGAGAACTATCTAAAATAAAATCTGCAGAATTAGAAAGTTTTGTACATTCAAATTCAGCAAGACTTCAATTAGGGTTATATACCTGTCCCACAAATCAATCATCAGGAAGTACCAGCAAGCAGCTATCAGATGTTCCATTGATCTCTGCTATATTAAAAGATGAATCTACCCCACAATTTTATGTCCATTGAGCCGTTGCTTCCACCATGCATAATGAAAATAAAAGCAAAAGTATTAAAAGTGAATCATTACCAGTTAGAAAAGCTAAACTTGATGGAGAAAAACAAAACCTTGTGGATAAAAATCCATTTGCCTCATTTGAGAATGGAACAGACATTTCCATTGTGTTCTGACTTGTAAAGTTTTATATGACTTGTAATCCAAATTTCTTCCTTATCTTTGGGCTGACTCACAGAATTCACAGCGGTTAGGTAACTTGAATCATTATACTAAAACTAAAGTTAAAATACAATATAATAAAATTTTAATGACTGCAGATGAATCACACAAAGATCAGTTAGCACATAGATGCGTGCCCACTCTACACACTACACAGTCTAGCTCATTCCTTGACCTAAGAAACTCAGAAGAAAGTGGATTTTAACTATGAGAATGAAGTATGTTATTTTACCCCAGAGGCCCAAGGTATTCTTAATTCCCGTCACTCCGATGTGGATGCACAGATGGCTGTAACGAAGGTAAGTTACTGTAGGTATATCATCCAAGGAAAGAATCTTCCTATCAGGTTAGTCCTAGCATTTGTATAACGGGGGATTCACCAGTCCATACTGCAACATGTGATGTCAAGTTACTTCTTTTAAGGGAAAATGGCTACATGAAGAAAGATCTTAATTGCCAATTTGCCAATTGATACTAGAGTTAAATCTGCTTGATTATTCTCAAGAGTCTTGATTCATCCATGCAAGGAGACTTGAATATATCCAGCAATAATAAGAGTAATAACAAAAGAATAAGAAAAACAACAACAGTAATAATAATAATACTTTTTCTGAAGAGTGACAGAGGTTCAAAATTTAAATGGCAGAAGCTTGATGCATCTCAAGTCATCAGTAGTTCAGTGGAAAAGTCTCTGGAAATTATAAATGCCAAGCCCTGCAATGGAATTTTTCTCAAGAAGAGCAGCAATAAAATTTTGTCTCGAATAATTTCCAAGAAACAACCTAACAATGACAAACACCTAAATGTGATTATAGCTTGTTGAAACCAAATGGGTATGCAAAAGTTGTCAGAGCTTTTCTTTGAGAACAGTTTCAAAAAAATATATATATATAAAAGTTGTCAGAAGATAATACAGATGTCCTCAGTTGATACTCTGCAGTTTTCATATACTATTTTCTGTTAACACCCTTCCAAAAAAGAACAAAAAGACAAGGAAAAAATGGTCCTATACTAAACATAGAGAGAAAAGCAATTAAAATCTGCAGCTAATTAAAAGCAAGGAACCGACAACAATGATCAGAAACTTACCCACCAAAGGCTTCAAGATACTTCTGTCTTGCATCCCAAAAATTCCCTATAACGGGTGTCGATCATCCAACGCTGAGAGGTACTTTTCTGCTTTATTCCCTTCTCCATTGATGAAAATAAAGTTGCCAAAAATAATTAACAATGAAAAGATCCTTGTTTCTTGCTCCAATCTTCAACAGTTACTTTTGCCCATATTTATCAGACAATATTGAAATCGTTCTTTAATATTAAGAAAATAATTGACAGTATAATGGCATATGGGCTTAGACAAAGTGGATGCTGGCAAAAAGCATACAACAGAAAACACCAACAACGTACTTGCAAAGTGCCCCTTGAGCTTTTCTTCATCAATAAACTGAAGTATTAAGTAAATTAGTTATCAATGTACAGCAATTAACGTAGAAATTAATAAGAAAAAAAAAGGAAGGAAAAGGCAAACATCACTGTACAGATGAAGACTCTTGAGGAGAATAAATTCTCCTCAAGAGACTAAAGAATCAAAACTAGGAGATGCTTATACGTATTTTAGTTGATATCCGCCTCGGTAACAACATCCATGAATGGAAAAGTGAGAAATTGGATGAACGGTTAGGGTTTAAGTAGTGGACCAGTATCTGGAAACACAAGGAAAATTCAGTAGGAAACATAACAGGAACACATTGAATTTGGGGGGCCATACTTTTGCTCATGATTTCTGCATCATCCATCAGTCTGCAGAGTGGAAAAGAATCGAGCAGAAACAACCAAGTCCCCTCTCTCATCCAAGTACTCACTCAGCACAGTGACAGTTGGTATGGGGAAAAGCAGTTTATTTCTACATAACCAATCACGACCATCAACATCAATATTATAGTAAATTTACAATAGTTAGGTGACTGTTCTTGAGAGAAAGAATCACTTTAGTACAAAATGGAGAAGAAATTTCTACTATTACAGAACACGAGACATCGGAACTGAATTGCATATCCCCCACCATCAAACTCCCCACCTGGAATTTGCAACAACTTGTCCCCCTAGGTCTCCCTGGTATCCTCCATCAGATTAAGGTGCAAAATCTCAAGAATACGATGACATCATTTATAACAAAGAACACTAAGTCAACTGAAAACGAAGTCACCTATAGATTTGTGATAATAAAACAGGAAAAATCAGTAAGGGGCATAGTAATTCCCGGTCGGAGGTCCCATTCCATTGACTGGGGGCATTCCATAAGGCATCATAGGAGGCATAGGACCCCCAGCATAGTATCCAGCAGGGTAAGTACCAGCGATTTTGTTAAGGCTAGATTGACCTTGCATCCCATCCCTCCCATACTGCTGCCACAGCACCTGCTCCTGCACAAGCAACTGCTGCTTCTTCTCCATTTCAGCCATTTGCACATACGATGGTGGTGGAATGGCTAATGATGCAGCAAATGGGTCCTGATTAACTGGTTGTAAAGATCCATCTGGGGCAGGGAGAGCTAAAACAGGTGTTGTGCCCTTTGCTGGTCCTGGCAATGCCACACTACTTGCACTACCTCCACTCAATTGGCCAGTGCTGACATGCTGCCTGACTATTCCTTGATCATACATGCCATTTAACAATAACGGATCAAACCCACCACCCAAAGCTTGCTTCTGCCTGGATAAATTGCTAGCAGTTTCCACTAATGCCAATTCCCAATCGGCTTTCCCAGGTTCTGCTGCTGGGGTTTGCCAAGCTGAAGTCACTTCAGGTTGTCCATTTGATGGGAATGCTTCCCATGATCCATTTGCATTATTAGCTGGCGCACCAGCAAACAGTGCCAAAGCGAATTTATTACCCTGATCGTCTGCAGTGACTGTATCATCTCTCAGATTCACCAAGTCTTCAGTAAATTGTTGCTGGGGCTTAGGCTCTGGTTCAGGCGGAGGAGGAGGTGGTGGTGTATAATTCTCAGGGGGAGGCAGTGCCTTTATTTCATTCATATCTGGTACTGGCTCCTCCTCATTAACCACAGGTGGAGTTTCCTCCCTCCTCTCTGGACTTTTTGGTCTCTTTGCCCTATCTCTCACAAACTCCTCCAGTGTCTCCAGTAACTTACTAGTAATCCTCTGAACTTCTGGGTACTCAGATGATCTGGCCACACCAGTATCCTTGCACCAATTGTAGAAAGCAACAAGCTCATCAATCTGCTTAGCTGCACTGGCATAAGCATCAAATGCCTTAACACAATCGGGGTATTCCATATCAAAGAACTTGTCAAGTAACACAGCCAAAGCCTCACAGATATCAGCATACAACTGGAAACTCTCCTTGACAACAGGATACAAGGCAATCAAAATCATCCTGCTATTCTTCGCCAACCCAGTAGGCCGACAAGCCAAGAAACGATCCAACAACCTCTGCAGATGAGCCATCTTGCCAAAAAGTCTCTCAGGCTTCATTTCCCTCAAAGGAGTCACAGTCACAATCCTTTTCTCCTCTCTACCATCCCGACCCACGGTTTCAGTCATATCACCAAAAGATCTGGTTCTTCTCATTCCACTTCCATACGAACCATACCCACCATCAACCCTGAATTCTGATCCATACTCATACTCGTACGACCTGGGTGGAGGCGACCTAAAATTATCCCTGCCCCCAAATCTATCATCCCCAGCACCAGCACCGGAACCAGAGCCACCAACGCTACCACTCTTCCTATCGAACAGCACCAAATCAAGTCGTTGATCCAGATACATAGCATATGTCCTAACAAAAGCAGAATGATCCCATGAGCTGGAGTGAGCTTCATCCCTGAAATCAGACATGTTGAGAAGCCTCGTTCCCCTTCTAGTAGCATGCAAGATCTCATCCTGAAACAAAGGCGGGCCCTCATTCATTAACCTGTGCACAAGCACCAGTGCCTTCAGCGCCACAATCCAATCTCTCGTCTTCCCCAAACGCTTCGACACAGCAGAAACACTAGCATTAACATAACCTCGCGAGTACGACATTAAATTCAGGATCTCCCGAACGTACTTCTCGCCCGCCGGATCATCGTCGTGACTTGTCGCCTTCACGATCGCAACCTCCAACTCCGGTGCCATATTACCAGCCACCTTCGCTATCCCAATACTGGTTTGGTCCTTCACCGCCCCAATAGCCTTGCGAATCGTGCTTGGCGCCATGGCTGAACCTGATTCACCACCCTCCCACAGTTGCTGCTATAGTCTCCCTCGCCGATCTATTGCCGATCTCAAAGCTATAAAATCGTTATAACAGAGTTGCTTTTTCAGAGTTCATCCTCATCATCACTGAATTAAGATTCCATTTTTTCCAAAACTAGAAAGTAGCCATAAATCCCCGGAGCTTACCGTTATTGTTAGATTCTAGATCTCCTCGAGCACTGGTCAACAACCACCACCGGAGCACACAATGCGGGAATGGACTATGGCGGCTCCGATTAGTTCGCTTTGTAGACTCTTTGTCGGAGAAGGGCAACCAAGGAAAATGAAAAGCTCGGCTTTTAAAATCATCGAGTGGAGTAGTTCCACGTGGCAGTACAGGCGCCGTTTGATCCCAGATCCGAGGAGTATGAGGCTACGGCTACCGGAACAGAAAGTGACACCGCGGGAGGAGGTTGTGATTAGTTTATTACAATACAATTCGTACGGTCGACGGTGATGTGGACAATTTTTCTATTTTTTTCATCTGATTGTATACAATTTTTCTTAGGGCGTAACTAAAAGTCACTCCCCATTTTTTTGATTGTAGACAAATTTTTTTACGGCGTAACCGAAGGCACTCCCTTTAGAGTATTTGTGATTTAAAACAATATTTGAGAGGTACATGTACTCTCTTTTTTCTTATTCAAAAAAGTTATTTTTTTAAAAATGAAAATAAAATTTTTAATATTAATTTAAACGTTTTAAAAAATTAAATTTAATCTTAAAAATATTAAAGTCGAAGGCTTATTTTCGAAATTACATCAATGCGGTGGATTACTCTTGTAGTATCATTAGATATAATATGATTTAATTCTTCTTTTTAACAAATTGAGCACACATTTCTATATCGCGTTGTTTTGTATTAACAAAAAAAAAAAAAAAACTGTTCATTATACTATTGTACATTATATGATTTAATTATTTTTTAAAGATTTTAACAACATCGTCAAAATTTATAAGACCCCAAAACTCACCTAAATAATGGGTTGATGTGTTAAGTATAACTACACGAAAGTGGACATGGATTTCAGTTGATAGTTAAATATCATCAAACTCAGCATACTTTTTGGTATCAAACCTCTATCACATAATTAAAGAATTTAATTATTTATTATTGGTGTCTACTTTTGTTAATTATCTTTAATTAATTATAACAAATAACACTCCGCCTATAAGAATGGAACAAAATTAATTATGTATATAATTATAAAATTTAAATATTAATTTATAATTTTAGAATTAATAAAACATTAAGCGAGATGATTGGTTATATTTATAAAAATTAAAAATGATGCAACAATACTTTCAAGAAAGGAATTTAAAAATTCATATTTAATTTAGTTTTTTTATTATTTGATATTTTAATCTGTGCTTGACGGGTGTTAACAGGTGGAGCTTGATGGTGCCACCGTTAGCGGGTGCCACCTTGGGGTCCTGCTGAATTGGACGGTAGATGAAGTTGTTAAATTAGGCAGCGTAATACGTCGGTGAGAAGTACGCCGGAAAGAGGAAGTAGTTTAACGCTTTCAGTAACGGATACTTCATATTTTTGGAAAGCATCTAAATACCTTTTATGGCAATTTGCTCCCCTCCCTCCTTATTTACTAAGATTACTATATTTTGCCAAGTATAATTGGGGGAATATAAGACCTATAAGCAAATGATTCTTTGGGCATTCAACATTTTTTAAGAGTAGGAGCTATTGCCCAAAGCAAAAGAAAACTATGAGTAGGGTATTGACATTATGGCAAGAATCTAGATTTATAGTATTTTCTTTTTGTCATAAATAAGACAGAAATGCAAATATTTTCTCGTATTACTAGTGAAATGTAAATGAAAAATTGTTTTGTTAACAAAAGAGGTGTTGCTCAAACAATAAAAAAACTTGGGTCCTAAGTCAATTTGATGGGTGAACCAACAAAACACTCTACGGAACGCATCAACGATGCCTCAAATGTATTGAATTGTCATTCCCGTGAGAAAGGTTTTTCCCTTATAAGCATTTTGTGACAATAGACAATAACCTCTTGACAAAAGCCTTTGTGACACTATTAAAAAATGACTGTAGTGCTTCTATGATATTGTTAAAGGTTACTGCTTTTATGAGACTACTAAATGTTATTGAAGCGTTTCCTTTGAACAATGCTAAAGCTGTAAGAATGCTTATGTGATGTTGTAAAAGGTTATAGAAATGCTTTTAGAAGTGTTTATAGACATAGGAAATGCTTGAATTCATAAGATATTAGAGAATGGCTAATTTATGGTGTAACTTGGGTTAGGTCAATAATAATTCTTCTATTAAGAAAAATGGTGTTTGTGTTAGAGATTTAAGACTATGATGATGGGTGGTAATTCATGGTGGTAGTAGTGATAAAAGAAGAAGAAGAATATGATAATGATGGTGATGAGAAAGAACTTGAACTCTCGAAAATAGAGTTGCAGCTATCTTGTGTACTCTCTAGTAGCAGAAGTGAACAATGGAGTTAATGAAAGTTGATAATAGCAGCTAAAGAGAGAAGAAAAAGATGGAGAAAAGAGAAAAAGTGAGCTCTTAAAATGACAGAGCTTCAACATCATGGAAGAGGTCTTGAAAATGGAGATAAAATGATGGCTAGGGTTTTTGAGGGAGGTTAAAGTGCATAGTGCCCACATGCTAACAAATAGGAAAATATCTACTGTAATAGCATATAATATTTTGACATTGTGCGTGAGTTAACAGATAATATCTGCAAAAAAAATAAAATAATAATCAGTGTCTATAAAAAAAAAAAAAAGATAAAAAGGATAATAATAATTAGTGTAGCTTTTAGAAGGGTCATTTACCACCTTCTGCTTACTTTATAACGAGTGTTGATTAAGTCCTTCAACTTTACTATTTTAAGCTAATTTATATTTAAAAAATTAGATTAGCAAATTTTTGTATTTATAATTGTTAATTTATTTAAAAATTCATAAATTATTACATCGATAGCTACAATTACAATGCAAGGTGGGAACATTTTTTTTTCTACTTTAAAATTAGGTTTAAAATAGAATGAATATTTGCTTTTTTAAATATCAAATATAGGAGTGTTCAATCTATCAAATAAAACATAGAATAAAACAATGTGTTACGTCCTCTCTGATGGACATTTTTGGTTGCATGTCAATATGAGATGACATGTTAATATAAATCATGATGGAAGTTTCTATCGTAAAAAATTGAAAAATGTGAAATCGCATTTTCATTTAACAGACATGAAGTTTTCTGGTTTCTTGCTTCTTGAGTATAATTTACTCCATTCAATTATAATTTATGGGACTTATGTCAATTGTTAGTTTGTATATTCATGTCATTTCTTACTTCTTTATATTTTGTTAAATTAAGACTACTAATAAAGATGAGTATAGGTCAAGTTTAGGTTATAGTTAACCCAACAAATCTTACTTAAATACTTTTTTTTCCTTAACTCGTACTAACTGGTTAAATGATAAATTTGGCGAGTCACGCAAACTCAAGTTATTGGTCAACTTTAGTCGGATAGAATGAATTTATCAAATGCTTTAATTTAGTTGAATTAGGGTAAATTTAAGTATTTATGAAAAGAATAAGAAGTAAAATTAATTTTAAAACAATGTAATATCAGACTAAAAAACTTGAAAAGTTGAGTATTGATAAATTAAAAAGTTTCTATTCATTAGTGATAGTTACAAACTAAATTTTATGCTTCCTTAAACTGTTTTTAACCATTTAACTCAACTTTGACCAACACAAAACTACCCAAATCTAGAATTTATGATTTATAGTTTTAAAAGTGCATTATTTTAAGGTTTTAAGTTTAATAATTTTAATAAAGCTAACGTTAATAAAATATAACACAAACTGAGAAAAAAATACGTTATCACATAACCTAACCCTTGGGGCGATGCTAGATAGCTGATGTCGCGAGGGTCCCACCAAATTGCTTCTTGGGGGACATGAGCTATTTAGCAAATATATCGTAACCCGATTAACGAGGGTCTCAACAATTGACGCATTGAAATTTTCAATTTTCTTTAATTGGGTAACGTCATTTGGAAAAATAGCAAGGTTGACCGACTTGTTGTCGTAAGAGTATTAATATTTTATATTTTATTTTTTTGATAGGATAAGACATTATTTAACTCAATTGACCTTTACTTTGATTTTCTGATTGTGTCGTAAGGTGAAAAGTCTCTGGAAGCTTCTCCACCCACGACCCCTATTTTGATAAAATTAGTTTGTTGTTCTAAATCCACGTCATTGTGGTCACAAAGTCCCAAATTGCTATTAGTGTGGTCAAAATATAAACTGTTAATAAAATGATGTATTTGTCAATATAATATATTTAATGGTTTATATCACATCAATCAATAAAATTATATCAATAATTAGATATTTTAATTTTATCAAATCTTAATACTCATGAAAATATCCTAAAAGCACTTTCAAAACATAAATGCAGTATGATCTGCGTGGATACTCAACTCAAGAATTAGAATGCAAAGCTTGTCAAACTAAAAGAAAAATCTCATATGAGATTTGTAATGGACAGAATAAAAAAGAAGATTGATAAGAGTGCAAATGATATCCAAACCAAACAATCATTGATATAGGTGGTTACCATCAGCTTCTTGTGTCCATTGCTCTCAACTCATTTATCAACATCTGAAAGCTAAGATGAGAGGACCCACCTTTCTGCACACTAACATGAGTCATTCTTGAAATCTCATCCGTTGATCTCACAAAATCTTCTCTCTTCTCCTCCATTAGATCCCTATCTTCCATAGGTCACTCACACATCTTCTTGTTACTTGTTGATCAGCCACCAATGGCCAACAAATCTTAGGAACTCTCTCATAAATGCTCTCCAATGCTGAGTTCCATCTACAATGGGCTAAAAACCCACCTATTGATGGGAGGGCCAGGACCTCCTCTTGTGGAGCCCAGCCCACCATACATCCCCTTTCTTTTGGGCCAATTCTCTACGCACACTCTATGTCTCTACGAATTTCGAAATTTGTAAGTTAAAAATGAACACACAATCTTAATTTAAAGATCGGTGTGGTTTATAAGGTATACAGGGAAAAAAAAATGAGGTATATATTAAGAGATCACCTTCCTTTTTATCTTTTCAAGCTCACTTAGAATTTGGGCCCGTTCCAGGCCCATTACATCACCTTCCTGTTTGATCAAATCGGGCCTCACTACCCACAAGGAGGGCAAGCTACTGTTCACAAGCCCATGCCAAAAATCAAAAAGGCGATTTCTCTTTGCACGCCGCATTTTTCTAATTCCACACCCCATGTATTTTAAGACATCAACTTCTGAAGTGTAAATTATATAAAAGGCTATATGTTAACACATCCCATGTAACAATTGAAATTTTAGAATGTATGAGATGTACCAACAGAAATTTTGAAATGTATAAAAAGAAAACCCTGTGACAAAGCCCAACCAAACTTCTAAAGCTAACATAAACCACAGATCTAGTTCTCATAAACTTCAGACAAACCTTCAACAGTTCTGGTTCTCATAATTTATGAGATTTTAAGCATGTTTATCACCGTAAAATTCTCTGATTCATTTCATTACATGTGTCAAATTTTATGTCAAAAGTTCTAATTAGTCAAATTATGTTAGAAGTTACATTAATTTTTTACACTAATCACCATCCTTTGCACAAAGATTTGACCCCATTAGTGGGAGAGGAGATTCTGTCTAACAGAAAAAAAAAAAAAAAAAAAAAAAAAATTATTATTTTGAATATTTTCAGATATATAATAATATATTAATTTTACCTATCATTGAACTTTTGAAAGATTAAAAATACTAAAAAAAATAAAAATGGGTGAAACCTGAATTCAGATGCATCTCAATTCTCAATTGCAAATCCTATACAAATAATTTACATTCAGACTCATTTGCCTGAAGACTGAGGCCAAACACTGATCTTCTCCTTCTCATACTTGATATACAAAGTCGAAACCGCAGCCACGAAATAAATCTGAATCAAAACAATGGCGGGTGTGTGATAATTGATTACCCCCTTCCCCGTCGCCAGCTCCACCAGCAACAGCGCCGTCAAGCCCAGAATCGCGATTCGTCCATTTATGCGTTCGCTATAAGCGCTGAACCCGAAATCCACCTTCAAACCACCCGATACTGGCTCTTTCAGGGGCACCGGCGGCAGGTAGACACCGGACCCTGACCCGGACCCGGACTTGAGCGCTCCCTTCTTGGACTTTCGGATCTCCGCTTTCTTCCCTATTCCGCTCCGGTTACGGAGCCGGAACTCGTTCATGCGCTTGTCGAAGTCGTCGTCGTCGCCGGAAGGGGGTTCGGGTTCGGTTGAGTCTGGATCTGACGGAGGTGTTTCGGGTTCGGTGGCTCGGGTTGTGAAGGAGAGAAGGCGTCTGGGGAATTGGGGTTTGGTGGGTGAAGAAGACGAAGATGAAAGTGGGAACCGCAGAGATGATGATGGAAGAAGGGACGCCATTTTCGACTTGCTTGTTTTTCTTCTCGCCTGTGTGTTTTGGATAACTGACTAGCTCCTTTCATTTTGTTTTTTTTTGCGTAAAATATTAAATATTAAATAATTATTTTTTATTATTTATTGTGAATGATGCATCGAATTTTGAACAAACGTGGATTAAAGTTGTCCACAACATCTGGGACCCACTTTCCTGCCTTTGTTTTCTGGTATGAGATATATTTTTAGAAACAAAAACAATAATAAATAATAAAATTGTTACTATTTTTAGAAAACCTCTGCGACAGCATACAAGAAAATCATAGACATTTTCTTAAGCTTAAACAGAGAATGACAGATAAAAATCAGCAGAACTCTTACGCAAAAACAGAATCAGCCCCTCTTGAGTTCCATAAGAGGCCATTCAGTTTCCCTGCTAATATACAAAAATTGTACACAAACCTACTAGAATGTCTTGATATTCATTTCTGTCCTATAATGTTAAACCTTCATATCATGTAGAAAGATTATTGATACTTGAAATCTGTGGAGATTCTGTGCAATAGGTAAACCAGAAACTTGAGGCTGGCTTGATTAAAAGGGAAGATTGCAGGAGTATATAAATTTTATGTTTTATTGAAAAGGCAAATGATGTGGAAGCGTTGCGTTGGACTAAATCTAAATCAGTTCTTGTGTTGTAGCCTCCCACTTTCAGCACCAGCATAAGGATCAATGATGACGTTTATAACGGCCGGTTTTCGCGCAGAGAAGGTTTCTGAAAGAGCAGACTTGAGTTCTTGAGGTGTCCCAACAAGATAGCCTTTTCCCCCAAAAGCTTCAATCAAAGCATGGTATCCTGCATTTGGGACAAAAGAAGTTGGGGCAGGATCATCTTTGAAAGGTCCATCTACCTCTTCCGGGCTTCTCCGGTCGCCACCATATACGCCGCCATTGTTGAAGACAATCACAACAACAGGCAACTGGTACCGAACCAATGTCTGGAATAAAAAAAAAAAAACAAGCACTCAGAAATGCAACCATATATGAACATATCAATCTACAAATGCCTATAGTATTTGTACTTTTTCTTTCGGATAGAAATTTATCTAGGGTTATCAATCATTTCTAAAGTTAAACTGCAAAATAAATAGCTTTCGGCCCTTCAAGGATTTGAATCAAAAGTTCTTTAGACAAGACAAATCTATTGAATCAATTAAAATCCATAAATAACTCCATTATTAAATAATAGACACCGGCTTGAGATACAATCTTCATCTGGGAAAAGCAAGGCCCAGATAGACAGATTAATTAACATGCCTCCAATAAAGAACAAGAGAGGTTCGAAGGGCACATGTGCAGACCAGGTAGCTATGTTCTCCGTTACAGAACCTCAGACCTCAAGCAGAGACAGATATCCCAGGATGAAGGTACAGAAACAATAAGAACATACTCATTAACTTCAAAATCAAACTAATTAACTATAAGTTTGACTAGTAAGCTGATGGAAAATTAATAGGAGATATAGTTTATAGGGAACAGATGGACAATAATGCAGTTTTTTTTTTGTCTATTTAGGTCATGCAGGAGTTTCAATGTTTACTTGAATTCAGTCACTGACTCACTCTACTTTGTTTTCTTGTTTCTTTTTAGTTTTTACTTTGTTAGCAGCATCTGTGGACCATAAATTTCTTATACTTATATAAAAATGAATATAAAAAACCGAAGCAAATGGAAAGTTCAAGCCTACCATGTCTCAAAATAATGTACCAACTAAGTATAACCCCAATGTAGCACACATTTGCCCACATCCCCATCCCCATATCTGTACAACGAATAGAACATACTACATTTCTGGTAACTATGATCTGCTCTAATTGTTCTTAAACAAGAAAAGAAGACCAATTTTTCAAAAATATTTTCTAGAGATAAAAAAGATTAATAGCAGTATTTCTAATCAAAGGTAACAGTCCCGCAATATCTTATTACGTTCATTGCATAGGCCAGCCATAAAATGAAGAATCTATAATTGATGCACCCACAGTAATAAAAGCTAAAGTTATCTCACCAGAAATAAAGAAATGGAAATTGAATAACCGGGAAGAGAAAGAACAAGAAGTTAAGCACTACATGACAGCAAATTTGACAGTGGAATTGCTAGCAACATGCAAAGGAAACTCCTATCTGTATGGCATCGTAGCAATTGCATGGTTTGTAAATGGCTAAGTGCTAACATGAAAGCAAAATAAATTTACTGAAGGAATATCCAATGATAGTAAAAACATTTAAACATTTTATCTTTAAAAATGTCTCACTAATATAGAGCAGTAAAATTTCTGGCAGCTCGTGTAATTCATGAGTATAGAATTGAAGTCAAAGAACAAACAAGTTGAAAACGATGATATGATGATATACTCTCTAAGTTCAACCACCAGATTATCCAAATACCAAAGCTGAGACTCATCTAAATCTTTTCCCTTGACATAATAGTTCGCCTACCACTGGCAAATCTATAACCTATGGAAGAATTTTAACCATTATTATCCATGAAGGAAAAAGTATGTCACCATCAACTAGACTTCAGACAAATACCCCCAAATAAAATGGATAAAGAAGCAAAACGAAGTTTAGAATTTATAACAGAAAATGTTGACGATAAATTCAAAGGCAAGTTTTGATTATACCTCAACTTCAATTGCACTGAACCCAAATCCAGAATCCCCTTCAACTGCAACTACAAGTCGATCTGGAGAAGCTACTGAAGCTGCAATGCAGTATCCCAGACCGACCCCCATCGTCCCCCATGTCCCTGCATCTAACCTGGTCCTTGGCTCCGTCTGAATCAACACAGACCTACCCACATCCATTGTGTTTGCACCCTCTGAAACCACAATTGGAGCAGGGCTACCATATGCTAAAATGGCATCCCTTATGATTCTCATTGGTGTCAAAAAATTGAAGGGCACAATTTCCTTCGCTAACTGAACCTCCATCTTTGACACATTCTCCTTAGCCTTATTGGAAATAGCTTCAACCCATGGGTGAGACTTCCCCAAACAGAAAGGGTCATCTTTAATCTCTCTATTTATGATTTCCAAAACCTCTTTAGCATCTCCAACCAAACCCAGATGCGGTTTTCTGAGCTCAATTTCTTCCTCACTTACATCAACCAAGATAAACTTGACATCCTTGGACCACTTTGGCGGCTCCCCAAAATGCAGCAACCAATTCAACCTTGCCCCAACTACAAGTGCAACATCGCATTTACCAATGACCAGAGACCTAGCTGCAGTTGCTGCTAGCTCATGAGAATCGGGTAAAAGCCCTTTCCCCATTGGAGTAGGTAGAAATGGAATTCCAGTACTCTCGACAAGTTTCCTCAAGGCACCTTCGGCTCGAGCATATGCTGCTCCTTTTCCAAACACAATCAAAGGCCTCTCAGCATGTTTAAGCAGCGAAACTGCTTCCTCGATCTTCGAACTTTGAACTCTCGGGATTTCTTCTCTCCTCCTTTCCTTCTCCGCCTCAAGCAGCAGCTTCTCAGCCTCAGACTCAGTAACCTTCTGGTGTAGCACATCGGAAGGAAGATCCAGATAGCACCCTCCGGGTCGACCCGAAATGGCCCGATCAAGAACTTGAGCAACACAACTGGGGATTTCCCTTATATCCTTAGCCTTAACGGATAACTTGGAAAAGGGTCTCACGGCTTCAATCTGATCAAGCTCTTGAAAATCGCCACGACCGAAATCCTTCTGGTCACAGGAGCCAGAGATCATGATCACTGGCCAAGCATTAGCCATAGCGTTGGAAAGACCAGCGAGTCCATGAACACAGCCAGGACCCGAGACTGTGAGAAGAACTCCGGGCCTGCCGGTGAGGTATCCGTAGGCGGAGGCGGCGTACCCAGCCGACTGCTCATTGTGAAAAGCGAAAAATCGAACACCCAGAGAAACAGCGCGGGTCGCAAGCGAGGTTACTGGTATACCCACAACGCCAAACATATGCAAGACGCCGAATTTAGCGAGGGCCTTGGCCGCGAGCACGTTGCCATCGATCAGTTGTTCCCCCATTGACGCAGAGCTCAAACTTGCTCTGATGGTGAGTGAGGTGTAAAGAGAAGAATGAATATTTGGGCGTGGGTTTCCGAGTCATCGGGTTGGGAATTTATAGTTAGAGCATGATTCAACGCAATGACGAATACGTCCTTAAAAGTAAAATGAAATTACGCTACTTTCAAAGGATCGAACTGGGGTAACAAGGTATCGTCCGGGTAAGGTGATGGCTTTGATCGTGTGAAATGACAATTTAGGGCTTGGATGAAGCGAAATTGTTTTGTGATTTTAGTGACGTGTCGAACTAGGTATGGATCAGGTTGGACCTAAAATGCTTCTAACAACTACGACACGTGAGCCTTTTAGAGGAAGACAGGTCAGATCTGGTTAGCATAATGAACCGGCTGTTGACGAATGTTTGAAATTAAATGTAATGCTAAAATAAGGTGATTTATTTTATTATTTTTATTTGAATGTGGGATTCGTTTATTGAATTTAGTTTCATAGGAGTATTTTGGAAAATTGAGTTATTCAATTTGTGCGAAAATAATTAGCTTTAATCTTGGTCTCATATTTAGGTTGAGTATATATAATGACCAACCATCTAACTCTTTCACTCTGATCCATCTTCATCATCCAACATCTTCAGTTTAGTTCATCTGTACTTTGTTAATGTTCTTGTCTCAGAGAATCAGCAGCATTAGCCCTTATGGGAGCTACAGAATTATATGTAATTTCATATTATCAATTCACAGACTTCTTTTATGGCTTATTACTATGAAGAGCAGAGGCTGTCAAGGTTTTCTCAGTGCAATGCATTGCATCCTCTTAGTGGTCCTTAAATTTCTAATTAGTAAATATTCGACTCTTATTGGCATTCACAAAATTATTTCAAAGATAATGACAGGGACATCTCCTGAGGAAGATCATGATCTGAGCCAACAGTGTTTAGGATAATTTTTTTAGAAATTAAAATCACCTAAAAAAGATGCCACATGGACAGAAACTAAACCATTACAATTGAAATCAAATTGATTCAAAGTCTTACTATAAATCCAAATATTTTCTTCTTTTGCCCCTGAAATTTGTTTCTTGTATAAATAAGCGAATAAAATTTTATCTAAATATTTTCTAGTCTCCAACACCAAAATTAGTCAATTGTTGTTACAACTATGCAGTTATAGCCCTTTCCTTTGGATTACCGGCTGAGATATTTGACATGTTCATAATTTTTCAATGGCAATCAGTGAAGACATTGCTCCATGGTCAATGCCACTTTTAACCTGCCCAAACAAGAGGCAGAGGTGAAATTGCAACCATGCTTACAGCAAAAACTGAAACATCAAAAAGGAAAATAGGTCCCATGTAAAAAACTGATTCACAATCTTTGCCAATAGTATAGAGCAAAAATGAATTGAAAAACAACTAAAATGATTAAAATTCAAAAAATCTCACATCTAGAAAAGATTTAGGGCACAGTGATCTGGTAACTGAAATTGTGGGTTGCAACAATCAAAACAAAATTGAATGCACCGCAGAGATCCAGTAACAGAAACTGGGTTTTGAAAATCTGAAGCAAATTTGAGCTGTTTAAATAATCACATTCCAAAACATCTCATTAACACTATTGAGAAGAGAAGTTGAACTCAAGGTGACATTCCCACTGATGTTATCTTGACACACTTTAAAGAGGGTCCAAAATGGAATGGTCAGTATACCTGCAAAATTTCAGGAATCCTGCACATCTGAGGATTCATGATCACGTGAAACAAGTCGGTCTTCTACATTTCCGTCACTCTCAGGCGGGTGCTCAGGTGGAGGGGGTTGGTCACCACTTTCATCATTCTCTGGATGAAAATTAATGGGGAACTTTGTCACCCTGGGTTTATCAGATAAAATGTTCCTTTGAACCCGATCGATTATAACCTTTGGAGGAGGTTCCTCTCTTAGCTGCTCATCATCATAATCATTGTTGACATAGTACCCCACTCTGATGAATTCCTGACCCAGATAAGAGCATGTCAACAGGAGCACTGTGACACCAATAATATCTTCTTCGCGTATCTTTGATGGGTCTGGTGGGTCTGCCTACTAAATGTCAAAAGAGAAGATAAAGATTGATTCTACATGCAATCAGACTATGAAAGATCTACAGGACAAAATAGTATGGGTAAAACTTGCCTGTAATACAAAGCGATAGTTTCCCACATTGACAGGGCCAACAAGAACGCTCTCTAACAATTGGTCATATGTCTCATCTTCAGCAGATCCAACATATATAAGCTTCCATTCCAAATCTGTACTCAGATGAGAAAAAATAATCTCATATCAGAACTGGGTGCAACAGACAACATGATGATAAAAAAGAGCGTAAAGCGTGATAACAGGAAAAGCTAGCAAATGGTAGACAAACCAGCATTAAAAAAAAAAATGTATCGTTTCCCGAGATTTGGAGAAACAGTAAATAAATGGTTTGAAGATAGACTGAAAGCAAGCTAGTTCAGCATCAGATATCCAAATATAAGATTGAAAGGCAAATGGATATTGCACAACCATTTAGATAGGCAACTTTTGGCTGGTAACCCTACCTTTGGATTGCTCAAGATGACTTAAGCTCATACACTTCATTGATCACAAATACTCAGACAGGATTAAACTTGTGTAAGATAGTAGTGTAAAATCATATTAAAGTTGCACCAACTAGTTAAATGAACAGAAAGATAAAACCATTTTTTTCATTATCAAGTTTTTCTCATTGAAAAAAGATTCAAATGTAAACAGACAACACAACACAGCAGGTATTCCAACAATTCCTGGCTTCTGCATTCGGTTTATATATGTTCTATTCAATAAAATCGATTTATAGTGCATCTCAATCCTTCTTTCCATTGTTTATCTTTCAAAATAACAATTGTCTCTCTATAATGGTAAACCATAATCTGATCAATATTCATTCAAGTAGAACGGAAACTTAAGGCTTAAATGAATTTATATGAAAAAGTAAGGAACTCAATAAAAGCATCATAAAGTGCATAGCTTCATGATTGTTGATCAAGAGTGGAAAAGCTAAGTTGTACGCTTGAAGATGCAAACAGGAAATAAAGGAAAATCAATTGGGTAAAAAAGTAAGAAAGACAATCACCAGAGCGAGAAATTTTAAATGGTAAGGTCCATAAAGTAATTACAGAAGAAATGAATATGTCAAACCAAAGGGATACAAAATCTTTCAAAAAAGATTAATTATGTCAGAAAAGCTGAACATGAGTTAACAACAAAATCAGTCAAGAATTCAAATTTGCCAGAAACATAAGGTTTCAAGGATCAAAATTTCATAACAATACATATGAGGAGACTGTATGAATAACAATTCTTACAACAAGAATTAACTAAGCAAGATGCATAGAAATACCATTCCCTTCCTTTTATCATCGATGAAATACAATGTATACAAATAACAAAAAGGAAAACATCTTCCATATCACTCAAGAATTATAAATATCAAGGCATGACAAATTGAGTTGTTGTAACCCAACCACACCTAAAAGCTTGTTAAGCTCACAAGTCTACCCCAAGGAACGCATCCTCCGCCAGATAATCTCTGTGACTTTAACAGGCTCGGATGCTGATGCTGGTCAGCTCCTAACAAGGACAGCAGATCTTTGATGGATCTATCCAGAGCATATGCAACATGCAGGGTTCAAAAACCAACTACAATTCCCCAACCACTGAATCCAATTGGCTCTCTACATTGATTGAGCCAAATGGATTATGCACTGCCAAAAGAGGCAGTAATGATATGGAGAATCAATTCGTTGTTAGGTATGTAAGTGTTTGCATAATTAGTTGGTTTAAAACATCATAGCATTCTAGACAGTACCAATTTACCAAAGGTGAAATTTTGGGAATATAAAAATTTAATCAGCTACAACCATTATCCTTTCTCTAAACTAACAAAAATTGGGCAACATCACATCTCAAAACCCATTATGTTGATACCCTTGAGAAACAACTTAAAGGATTAA
Organism: Bauhinia variegata; assembly: GCA_022379115.2. Taxonomy (NCBI): domain Eukaryota; kingdom Viridiplantae; phylum Streptophyta; class Magnoliopsida; order Fabales; family Fabaceae; genus Bauhinia; species Bauhinia variegata. The sequence continues at coordinate 15,833,676 of CM039428.1, read as the reverse complement.
CGAACAGCAAATCTATCAGATTCATTTATGCGAGGGGACATACTGACAAAGAATGAAAAAAATAAAAATCCCTAGTTAATGATACATTAAACAAATCACAAAGTCCAAAATTTTCCATTCGAGCAAGTAAGACATGTTAGTATTTTATTATATTGACCCGTCATTTTGAAAACCCATTGACTATGAATTTCATAACCGCAAGACTATGAATTTCCTAAAAGAACAAGAAAAGTGAAACCCTAATTCCATTTTTCAGAGCTAGGTCGTTAAAAAAAAAAAAAAAAACTATTAGTACATCTTCCAGGGTATCTTTTACAAAGTACCCATTTACTTATGTATTCCAACAACTTCTCTGAAGACATTCAAACAAACGAAATTCATCAAAATTCAAAAAGTAGAACTAACCCTAACCCAAACTTCCTGGTGACCCAAAAAAAAAAATGTCACTTGAAAATTTACGCAACAAATGAAGGAAAAGTTGAGAGACAAAATTGATTACCGTCTTTGAGAGGAGTCAAACATTCATAGGAAATCTCGAACTGAAAAGGTGTCAAAAACGAAGCTGGGTTGTCAAGAACCGTCACGTTGGTGATGTTCACGGCACTCATTGCATCAAATCAGAAACATGATATCGTGTGGGTTCAAGCACAATCCTATGGAAATCGTAGCTTCTAGAACCTTCATACAGCTGAGGAAATCCTCGAAGAGACTAAGGATTTTATAGAGAAAAATCAAGAGAAAGAACACAGAGCGAGAGAGGGATTTGTTGGGTTTTGCTTTGGTTTACTTGAAACGAAGCGAAATGGAAACTTGAAGAGTGGGTAAAATACCCGCATCCAACAGATGTTGACCGGGGATAGCCGGTAACTTGGCGGGAGTTTGAAATCTCGTTCTCGCGCGGAGAGGGAACGCTTCTTTCTTTTGGCTCCAAAGTCCAAAATGTTTGATAAAATGTTATTAAAAAAATCTAGTAATATTAAAATTAAAAGTGTAAAAATAGAGTGCACTGCTAATAGCAATAGTACTTTTTTTAAAAAAAATTTATTTATAATTTTATTTTTATAAGACTCTTTTTATAAAATAAAACATAAGTGAATACTATGATTTATTTTTTTTAAAAATAATTTTATGAGTCATTTTTGTTAATGATTTTATAACTTGATTGGTACATGAAATGACAATTCCATCTCAAGCGTTATGGATCCATGCACACCTGCCAATTTGAAGGTTTGTGTTTGAGAAACATGAAGTTATAACTTTTCATTGGTAACAAGATGAAAACTTTGATGATGAGGTCATAGTGTGAATAAAGCTTATATCGATCCTTACCTTGTGTTCCAAATGACGTTGAATTCGGCGATTGAGCTTGGCGTCTTTGATGCCATGGCCAAACAAGGTGAAGGCGCCAAGCTTTCGGCGAAGGACATTGCAGCTAAGCTTTGCAGCAAGAATCCAGAAGCACCCGCAATGCTGGATCGTATCCTTAGGCTTCTGGCAAGTCACTCTGTGGTTTATTGCTCTGTTGCTAAGGATAATCAAGTAGAGATGCTCTACAGTCTCACCCCTATGGCCTCTCAATATTTTGTCACTGATGCCCATGGTGTATCATTTGGGGCCGTGATGAACTTAATTCATGACAATGACAGTCTTCTTGGAAAGCTGGTTAGCTTCATTACTATTTTGATTATATTATGCTGGAGAAAATCTTGTATCTGCTTATTAGGTGTTTGTCAGAATGACTCAAAAGATTGCTTGTTGTTTTGCGATTGTTTTGATATGATGAATGATTTGAATTGGGTTCAGCAGCGGAGGAAGGAGACTAATAGGGGCCACGGTCTCCCCCAGATTATTATTATTTTCTAATTTTATATGATTATTGCATATTCAGTCTTTATAATTTATATTTAGTTATTTTAAATATTAATTTTTTAATTTCAGTATCTTCTTATTCAAATCTTGATTCTTGATTCTGTTCTTAATTTAGTTATAGGTTTATATTGAAAGGAACAGTTATGGAAGGAGGGATACCATTCAACAGGTTCATGGCATGCATGCCTTTGAGTATCCAAGCTTGGAACTAAGGTTCAATGAAGTTTTCAACAAAGCCGTGTTCAGTTTCACCAATATAATTATGATGAAGATTCTTGAAACATACAAGGTTTTGAGAATGTGAATAAATTGGTGGATGTAGGTGGTGGTGTTGGGGTCAGTCTTCACTTGATCACTTCCAAATACCCTCATATTCAGGGTATTAATTTTGACTTGTCTTATGCCATATAGCATACCCCTTCCTATCTTGCTATGATTTTAACACTTGTTTGAAACAAGTTCTTATTATTGTACTTACTTTTTAATATGTTTTAATAACACTATGTAACATAAAAAAAAAAAAAACTGTATAACATAAAAAATAACAATTAAAAAAAGTCTCTTGTAATGAGTAAGCAACTCTAAAATATGGTAGCTTAAAATTTATCATGATCTTAACACAAGTTTGAAGCAAGTTCTTAGCTTTCAATATGCTCACCTTTCCAAAAGTTGTCAACTTTTTTCTTGATGTTATAGGGATTGAACATGTGGGAGGAGATATGTTTAAAAGTGTTCCTCAAGGAGATGCCATATTTACGAAGGTGGGTATGATTTAGTTGTTGTAGGCATTTTCACCTAAACTTCTTCTCTTGATGTGATTATGGCTATCAAACCCAATTTTGCAGTGGATCTCTTCATGATTGGAGTGATGAATACTGTTTACAACTGTAGAAGAATTGCTATGATGCTATTCCTGAGGATGGGAGGGTGATTGTTGTGGACTTCAATCAAGCTGATTTGTTAATGATGACTCAACACATAGTAGGGAAAGAGGGAACCAAACAAAAATTCTTGGAATTGGCAACAACTGCTGGATTTGTTGATGTCAAATTTGTTAGCCATATATGTGGCACATGGGTTATGGAGTTCTTCAAGTAGATTCATCTTCGTCCTTCTGTGTCTTTGTACGAATACAACATTTGATTTTGTATCAGAAAGTACAAACTCCAATAATTTCAATGGTGTACCATGAACATTTACTGCCAATTTCATAAATACAAATAAAGCCTTTTGTTTTAATATTCTCATCTTTTAACAATCAACAGAAAGCTCAATATTATATAATCTATGTAGTTGATTTTATCTTGTATGATAAGATTTATTATTGTTTTAATTACAAAACTAACAAAGATCAGATCAGTTGAGCCCCGCAATGGCACTACACCAGCTACAGCCAATTTACTCACTACACATTGTCTTCAACTTTATCCCACTCTTTCCTTCAGCAAACCGAATTGTTTTCACCAGTAAGTTCAGAAAACTAGATTGCAATGCAGAGTTAAAAATGGACACACAAATCTTGAAATTCATGTAATTTATAGAATGTGTATTAAAAAAAATGAACTGCATGTCAAAATATCACTCTACAATGACACTAAGTAACTAGTATTTAACAAAGCTCCTTACAAACAAACTTGTAGATAAATTCTATTTTAAACTTTAAAAGATTTTTCTAGTTTTGTTTTTGTTGATAACTGTAAGGTTAGACCGGACCATAATTTTCATCTTAAAAATTGGTTTCTATAATTTACAAATTAATTATTATTATCAAACTCTATCAATTGACTCTATATTATTGTTTATTATAATTTCACTTAAGGTACTTAAACTTGGTTAAACATTCATTCTTAAATTATATAAATATTTATAAAGTAATCCTTATTGATAAATAAAACGATTATAAACTATAAAGACAAATTTTCAATATAAACTTTGAAAATTTACAAGAGCATAACTTTTTAAAATTGTGTAAAATGAAAACCATTAATATAAATTAAACCTAACTTTAAATATAAAGTAGATTTGAAATTTGTGGTTTTACTAACTCAAATTAAATCAATTAATGCCTAATGTGTTGAATATCAAACAATTTTTGCCCAAAAAAACCTTCAAACTTAATTTTTTATGGGTGAGGCTCATTGAAAGATAGAGGCCATTACTAAAGTCACTCCCCTGATGGGAGTGCGTGTTAAAATAACACAAATGGGAGTGTTTAAGAAAAGTTGCATATCTATTCTTACGATTTTCCATCCACTGTACATTTAAAAAGAAAATAATCAATAATCAATCTTGTGCAGTCACATCCATCTTCCTAGTCTGAGAATGAAACATATCAGCTATATCAGAAGCCGTGCTACATTCTTCTGGGTTTCTATCAGACCTGGTGCAAATAAATCTAGGGAATCTGATTGAGATGCCACGAGATGGATGCACTAACCCAATTGCAGCATGATGAACTGGGGACACGGTAAAGTCCGCCCCTCTTATTTCCCAAACAACTAAAGGAGAAAACCACATGTCTGGCTCCTCGGCTGTTCGATAATATGGTGGCTTTCTAGGCAAGATTTTGTCTCCAGAAAAGAATTCTTTCATCTACAGCTCAATATCAATTTTCCAGTCACACGATGAAGTAAGAAAAAGCACTTCAAAAAGGGAAAAGAAAGTCACAAAAAGCACTCTATGTAACAATTCAATTTCCTGCAATTCAATTGAATACGATAGCCAGAGCTTGTTTGGATTAGTTTTTGCCAGCTTATTTTTGTTTTTAATTTGAAAAAAAAAATACTTTATACACAGATTCACTGTTTAATTTGACTTTTATTTAAAAGAAATAACACCTTTAGAGTGAGGGAATGCTTGTTTTTTTTTTTTAAGTCAATCGAAATGGACTATAAGTTTTTTTTTTTCCCTCGTCTTATCATTTACTTGGGAAAGTCATCCTTCATGGTCCAAAATTCTCGAGGGCAGTTTCCATTAAAATGAATGACTACTAACCTATACAAGTCATACATAAAGGTTAATCACTTTATAAAATATTTTAGAGGAAGTAACAGAGAGATAACTTCTTACATATTTTAAGGAGTAAAATTTCAGAGACGGAGCAAAGAAATTAAACATTATATATAAATAGACGCTTGAAAAGGAAGATTGTATGGAGTTTTATACATAAAGTTGGGAGGAATAGCCACTTTGCCACAAGCTCTGGTCCAGCAATATTGTTAACAAGCACAGAATTTCTTTAGATAAAAGTTAACATGACCACATGGCATTTTCATTTTCAGTTTAGAATAAGAAAGAAAAAGCATTTAGAGATAAATCAACGCCATTTTTTACCTCTATGTAAAAGGAATCGGAGAACCCAGACATCACACGACACACACTTTGATACTCCTCAGTTTCAGGATTGTAACATGCCATAAGAAATGGACTATACCTGCAAAATTAATAGAATTAGCTCAAATAGAGTATGGGAAAAGCACTGTACTGTAATTTTCAAAACCTAACATGAATCAATTGTGAAACACATTGCCATCCGCAACTTCATTTCCTTTTTCATTCGATGCATTTTAACAGTTTTTGAGAGGCCACAAGAGAGAAATAATCAGAAATATAACAAAACTTCATGGCCTCACTAGAAAACAAAAGTCTAGTAACAACTCCAGAGCAGTAAATTTCTTGGTGTAGTCATGCTCATTCTTGTTGACCAGAATCATTCAGAAATTCTTCAACCAATACAAAATATTATTTAAAGCAATTCAAGCACACTGGTGGAAATTCTGTTTTGATTTCATCTTTCAAAATTTCAGTGTTATATTGGTGAGAACCCGCTTGTACTTTTGTTTTTAATGATGTATAGTTGTTCAAATTATATTTATTTCCTTTTCCACACTGGTCTTAATTTTTCCTTGAATGACATGGCCTCTATAATGTTAGATGAAATACTCATGCAAAGTTATAATGCAGTGTCCTGAACAGATTAAGATAAACAGGGCCATTATGGAACATGATAAATTACCATCCAGCTTTCCTTCCATTTCCATGCCAAGCACCGATTGGTACTAAATCAAGAGAATCATTTAAACCTTCCACATAATCTCGCTTGACCTACAAATGAAACCACCTTAGAACCATATTAAATGCAATTACTTGTGCTAGTGTGTGCATGCATACAAAGTGACCATAGTCCAGTAGCACAAAGAACCTTTAACCATGTGTCAGCACGCTTTGATGGAGAATACCCAGCAACATCTAAAGATTTTACCATGATTCCTTCACAAGATGAGCGGATCGCATCTTCCAGGAAACTCTTTATCTTTGTTAATGTGGGTTCAGATGTTAGGCTCGCATCATCTGCTTCTATCTACATATAAATAGCTTATAAAACTCCGACCACAAAGATGAATTCCACTAAGAACTAGTAATCTGAAATTGAAGTACTTACAGTAATTTCCTTAGCATATTCAAAGTAGCCAGGCTTTTCATCATAGAAGAGATCCTTCAGGTCTGTTATTTTTTTCCCAAGACAGGAAAAAATATTAAAATTACAGTAAATGAGTTAAGAGTACAATTATAACTTGCCTAGAAATGCAGAGAAGTCATAATCTAATAGGATGGCTGAGATGCATACACTTTCGTCTTAGGCGGAGTGGCAAACCCAAAAGCCTGCAATTACTTATTAGAATAGGTCAATGTATTTAATGGAAAAACCAGCACAATCTGAGTGTACAAGCCCTGGTGAGATGATATTAAATAAATCACTACTGCCCATAGAGAAATGCTTTCCTTCTGACGTTAGACACAAAATGGCTGATCGTCAATGATGTACCACACTATTATGACTAATAAGTGGAAGACAGAGCAAGTTCAAGAGTTCACTGAAAACAGAAAGGCATTTACTCCACCCGTGCTACTGTTGCAATAACAGTGTATTGCTACAATAGACTGAATGACATTTTCCCAACTTTGTAATTTCCTTTCTGGAATCTATTCAGTCCTTATCTTCCAAAGCAAGTTTAGCTGTTCAGTTTTCCTAGTTCTGCTAGATTGTTAACTTCATTAGTATTAGAAGGTTTGAGAATACTATAAACTATAAACTTTACAAGTTTATTGCTTGCAATTCAGTTTTTCCAGCATCAATACAGTGTCTCTTATTTGTTTTTTCCTTCTTTCGGATGAACCCAGAGAGATCTAGCTTTTCATTTAATTTCTACTGCTTCATTATCTTATCTAGCAATTTAAGAAAATTAATAATCTACATAAACTTAAAAATGACAAAAAGCTCATGAAAATTACTGTTCTCTGTTGGCAAACATGATATCAAAGACAAACACGCAAATGTCCACCTGCATCAACATTAGATAATAAGATATCAGGAAAAATAATCTCCATCAGCAATCACCATGGTAATAAGATAAATTCATTAAAGGCATTGGTGTAGCATTTTGGATATCTCGTGCTACATATTTGCAAATTCTATTTTAACAGTGAATGATGTAGAACCATCAGGATAACAGGAAAATCAATCAACATTTAAATAATTCAACAAAGCAAAGAACAAGAACCTTCTCAGTTAATTTGCATTATAACTGCATTTTCACATCTCATAGTTAATTTCCCAATAACCATCACCGGATTTCTTGAAAAACTTAAGATAAATTGATTTTCACATCACATATAGTATGTTCTGAAATTTGAATTTGAAATTCAACAATTTTCCTTCACTAGAGAACTGAGCTAATACGCTAGACAAGTAAAAATTCCAATGCTAAAACTGTCAAATAAAACCAAATTTAACACCAAAAAACTCAACCCCATCTAGACAATAATTGGTGTAAATTACATGATGGCGAACTACATAAATTTTCTATTTGACTTTGGATTCATACATTTTAATTTGAAGAGTTATACTACTAATAGGACTATGATTACTTTCTATTGGGTCTAAAAATAACTGCTACTTTAAGAGATTTTACAGTTATTGTCATCCACTTTTATAATACAATTAGAGAGAGCATTTTAGTCTTTGTTCTGCAAATGTGGTTAAAGTTTTGCATCTTTCAGTTTAGATGTCCATCATTGTGATTCGTCTAAAAGGCATTTAGCAATATCTTTTAGATGATATCAAGGCTTATGAGAACATTAATAAACTTATACCTTTGTTCTATTTAAAAGAGAAGAAAAATCAATACCTACTTTCCAACAAACAATTAGAACTTCCAGCATTTTAATTTAGGAATAATAATATCATATCATCCTTGGTAAGTTCCATCTAAAGGTTTAGGACTGTAACCATCTATGCTTTTGATGTTTCTTTTTATCAATGCAAAATTGAAACCTTGATGCTATCCATGGTTATTAAGGAGTCTTTGCTTCCTCTCCCACGTGAAGATAGTTCCTGGAAAGACATAAGTCTTCCGCACTTCCTATCAACACCAACAATCTGAAATGAGCAACAACCAATCAGAATGAATAACAAGACTAGCTAAAAACAACAAATAAAATATATACTAGAAAACAGCAGAAAGGATTTCATACTTCTGCATCCAGTATGAAAGTTACTGCAGCAGGCTTGCATGATTCTTTAATTATGTCAATCAGATCAGGAAATCTAGATGTAGTTTCATCTCCATTTCTTGAAAAAACTCGAATAGATCCATCTTCTAATTTGTGAATTTGGGCTCGCTGGCCATCATACCTGGAATTACACTTAATTTAACAAGTGATTAAAAAAGGCAGTGCAGTTTATCAATGTAGAAGAGATGTAAAGGCCCTAAATAACATTTCCTAATTTAAAATTCTCAACTTTGAAGAAGAAGACGTGAGCAAAATTTCAAATTGATTTTTTCTGTACTTCCATAAAGATGTATTCCTATAAACTCAGATAGAAAACATATAAATTGTACATAAAACTCAGATTATAAAATCATTACGGGCTGAACCGAAATGAATAAGGATTCTTTAAACTTGCTTCATTTGAATCATTTCAGCCTATAATATAGGTAGGTAATAATAATACTGAGATTATTATAACTCATCAATTACCAGCACTGTAAGTTTACTAGATATCATCAAATATGCAAGAGGAAACTAGTGAAATACTCAAAAGATAAGATGAGTAGATTATAAATATCTACAAACATAACAATATATCAGAATTAACTCACAGTAGTGTTACCTTCCAAAATATGCATTTTTTTTTTTAAATTAAAATTCAATTAGTAATAGCAAAACATCTACTTGAAGAATAGGACATACTTGTACTCACAAGTGAATGCTTTCCTTTCAAAAAGCTTCAGCGCCTGGGTAATGCCATTGGTGATCCTACCAAGGAAGGGGGAAAAGACTTAATTGGTATTCTTCCTAGAATGAAATATAAAACTAAAGACTGAAATAAAGTCAACATATACAAAAGTTCATACTTTGCCAGCATAGGTTTTATAGGTATTCCTGGAACCATTGACAGATGTGATGCAGAAAAATTGATGCCATCCTCCATGACAGATGGGACTAATAGATCCTGCACAAAGTAAATTCCATTGTACATATGTGTATCATGCTGAAACAGTTATATTATTACTCACCTATTGTAGAGAAATATGTATGCAAAACAAATGATCAAGAAAAAACTGAACACTATAACAACTCTATATCAGCAAAATACTAGTAGCATTTTAACACATTCACATTCTAACATAACCAACTCCGCAGCTTTTTCTTATCCTATGAAGTGAAAAGATCAGACTGGGCATGGCTGAGCGCTGCCAATGTGGGCAAGGCATTGGTCTCCTTTGCCCATTCATTCCTCTAGTTCTTCTCTAGAACCCTGTAGATATGTTCTTGGATTCTACATCACATAAAACAAATAACCACAAGCAAGCCACATTCTCAACAAAATCCCCTCCCCCTTATGACCTACAATCAAAAAATTGTTATGAAGTTGTTGAGCTCAAGAATCCTCAATACCACAAATATGCCCCAATCAAATATCCATACATTAGTAAGAAGTGAATACTGTATACAATTATTTTTTATATGATCTACTTTGGCATTATTCCTGCTGATGTAAGCCTTCGATGTCTCACCTTCAACAACCTTTAGAAACATTAACACGTCACTTTTTTCTTTTTTTTTTTGGTGGGGGGGAGGAGGTTCAACAGAAGGAAATAAGAAGGAGACAACATGAATTAAGTAACATACTGCAGGATGAATCAATTCAAATATTCAATACTTACCAAACTAGGGAGTATGTTATATGCTTCAACAACTGTTGCGGAGAGAGCCTAGAAAGAAGACAGAAAAATAATAACCAACAAAAAGAAATAAAAGAAAACCAAAAATTGATATTCTGAATTTAGCAATAAATTTCTGATAATTTTAAGTGATGCACGATATCTAAGGTTTTAAATAAAAATAATGGCAAGCCGCTGCCCACAAAAATTAATCTCAACTACATCACTCCACAACAGAGACCAATGAGTATCCTCTAAAACCTTTTACTAGTGACTCATATCAATGCGTAATCAACTTCTCACCATGTATCATAATTAACATTATTTGCCTTAATTTGCATGTCCTGCTCAACATAAATCTACAACTGATAAGAAATTTGGCAGCTAGTAATGCCTTCTCTTTTTTTCTTTTCTTTTATTTTTTTTTGGGGGGGAAGAGAGGGGGGGGGGGGGGTTGAAAGAAAAATGTACAAAGAAAGGAAAGAGTACAAGATGAAAAGAAGATAAGCAATCTCAGAAAAATACATTAAGAGAGAACACTGAATAAAGTAAAAAAAAAAAAATCAATGTAAAAATCTCTCAAATCTTGTCATGTAATGTAAGTGAAAGAAACATCCTTATATTGACCACCAGCTGTTTACCCAAGAGAAGCTAGGAAAACAATCTTGTCTGATAACAGTTTCAGATCCTAAACTCTTCATTTAAAAACAAAAGCATTTCTTTACAGACAAATACACGAAAAAACCACATAGATAAAACAGCGCTTCCTCCTCCCAAAAACTTTAAAATAATCAACAAGTACTGCTTCAGATAAATAAGATTATAAATATAATTAATCTTTTACAGTAATCAAATTCCAATGTTCTCTCTTCATTCTCATCTTTTCTATCATTCTTAACTCCACTTCTCTTCTCTCTGTCTCTGTCTTTGATATCTCTCTTTGATAATAACTCCACTTCTCTATTAACCACAAGGTTACAACAGTTTCTTTAATTAATTTTACTACCATAGAAGTTTCATTTAAAGGTATGAAAAGCCAATTAAGGATCTCAACTCCAATTTCTACCAAGGATGTTAGGCTCTCTAACATTGTCAGAAAAATGATTATACAGACTCTACAAAACAACATTAACTTGGGATGACAATAAGGAAAATATTATTGAGACATAAACGTCCAGACAAATGAAATCAGAGATTTGGACCTGAAGCTTCTCCTTCAGCTTTTCTGCAGTTCCTTCTTGGTGCAATGTAAGGCAGGAATTCATAACAACAGCTTGAGCCAACGCAGGCAGAACAGTTCTAATCATTGCTCCAATCCGCAAATTCCGGACCTACACAAGAAGCTAAATTAAAAAAAAAAAAAACCGAACAGTTTTTCAAAGAGAAAACAAAAATTTATGAACACAGTTAGAGGAACATATAGCTACCATAATATAATTCTTAGAACAGTTAATACAATAAAGTAGCATCTAAAGCAGAAGACCCTTCAGTCTAGCTCAACTGAGGATTTACATAATCACATATAGTGATACCAGTGTCTGGGACTTAGTTGCATCAGGAAATGCAAGTCCAAAAAATTTAGTGCTCATCTGCTTTGGCCAGTTCCAGTTTTCATTTCCAATGAAAATGGAAGACCCAAAATGAGTTTGGTTCATTAGAAAATATTTCCATTGAAAATGTTTGAAAATATTTCTTAAAATACACTAGAAACTGAAAAATCCAAAAAGATGTTTTTTCACCATTTTCACCCAATTGACTGGTGGTGTTTTTGCAATTATATTATTTTTTTTTCTCTCTTTTTTTTTCTTCTTCTAATGCTTCTCCTTTCCTACTACCAAAATTAAAATGCTTCTCCTCTCTTCATCCCTCCTGCACCACTCTCCTTTCTTGTTCTCATCTATGCTATGGGAGGAGGGAGCTGGCCAATAAACTTGAGATAGCAAATGGGAGGATGTGGAAGAAGCAGATCCAACAGAGTTGTTAAACATCCCACTTTCCATCAAGCTATCCCAAATCAGTATTCAAGCCAGAGCTCCATTCGGAAGCCCACAACCCAAACCAGAAACCATAGGAGATCCCAAAAAGAAAACTCCAAGATACCTCCACTTTCTGCTATTGGCAAAGATTTGATTCTGTTCTACAGAGAATTTGAAGAGCCCACAACCAACAACATGAAGAACAAAAACAGTGGAGAGAAGTAAGGACGTGTTTGAATGTGGTTTTGAGTGAGCAGATGGAATAGAAAAAAAGGAATCAGAGAAAGAAGACAGGGCAAGAGACACTGTTCAATTTGGGGAAAAAAATTGCAATGAAGTACTTGTTTCCAATGAAGACAGAAGGTAGTGGATTGGATTTGATGAACGTGGCCAGCAAAATTGTTGTAATGGTTGTCACTTTTCATTTACTCTAATGGATTTGGGTTTGATTTGTAGTTGATTTGAATTGTTGAGAAGAAGAAAAAAAGGAGGAAGACTATAAATTTTTCTTTTTCTTAAGAAAGGCATAAAATGCAATTCTTTTTATTTAATGGGTAAAATCTGGGTCATTTGTTGACAGTGAAGAGGAAAAAGAGAAGTAAAGGAGTTGCAGGAGTTGTTAAAATGAGAATGGAAATAGAAATTTAAACAAACATACGTTAAAAAGATGAAAATGAAAACACATTTCAAGAAATGAAAATAGGAAATGAAAGCACGGACACATTTCCTAAACCAAACAGGCCCAAATCTTCTTTATCCAGTCTTTTGCACTTGACATATGGTTTGGCACGCATTCAAGAGTGGTAGAATGTGTTAGAACTACTGAAACTATTGATTCTCAACTTGAAAGTTGGGCAATAGATATATAACACCTCTAAGTGCACGGTCTAATTCTTGATTCAAATATTGGCATCTTTTCTAGGCAGATTGATTGAAAAGGATAAGTCCTCTTTAGAAGAAGCAGCAAAAGAAAACATTTGAAAATTAATATAATAATAATAACAATATAAACCAGCTTCAAATTTCTCTTTTTAATACAAACCAAGGAGACTCCCCTAAACAAATGTCTTCCAACTGCAAAACACCAAAGAGAGAACACAAAAAATGCATTTGTTCAAAGTACTTTTAATGCAAATGCGTAGTATATGCATAATTGCCATGCTAGTAATATCACATTCTTTTTCGTTTCTTTGCAAATTCAGAACAAAATCTCAATCATTATTTAGAAAAAGGTTGTTAAAACTGTTCTAAAATCCAAAAGATCTGAGATTTACCAAGGTCCGAACAAGAAATTTTATTTCCTTCTCACGGCAAGAACACATGAGATTTACAATAATGCTTTTCTTCCGAGAAGTGCTTCCACTGCCTGTTTGTACACTGATGAGCACTGTATAAGAACACTGAATAAAACTAAAATTTCTCATATTCTTAGAGATAGAGGAAAATACTCAAATTAATGGGAAAGAGAATAATAGATATGATAATTGAAATGGTTATACAACAATTAGTCTTCACATGATAGAAACAATACTCAATCCAAAAGGGGGCAGGGGTTTAAGACAAATAGAATTTCATAGATATCGAAATGCTCAAAAAGGAAGACAAATTTGCAAAATAACCCAAAAAAAAAAAAAGAAAATGCTTAAACTGAAATTTTATAATAGTTTTATTCCCAAAAGTATCTGTGTTCTTTCAAGATATGGAGTTTTGTCAAAAAACTTAGCCCAAAACATGGTGTAAAAACATTTTAGAAAGCACTACCTTGAATAATTCCAAACCTTTGAAGAAAAGTTTTCTTTCCATTACTAGTTTTGGAGTTTTTTTGAACCAAGGATCCATCTTCATAGTTTTTGACAAAGTGAAAGCCTAATCCATAAAAGATGAAGGAAATCTCTTCTTCTTTTTTTTTTTTGTAGTACAATTAGAAAATGAAAAATCTAATGGTTTGGACAAGTGGATATATTATAGAAGAGGAAAAAGAATCCACAAGATATTCACTTTACAACTTTTTAAGAAAAGACTCCACCACTTTCCAGGAAAGCACACAACACGAAGAAACACCAGATAATAGATGTCCAAAATCTACCATACAAGCACACAATGTGAACATAAATGAAACATGCAAAAAAGATCTTTCAATTTTATACAAATAAGAAGCAAGAAAGGAAACATGATGGCAGTCTTTTCAGTATTCATGTTAAGGAAATCTGGGATTTGTGCAAAATGGAAAGAGTTTGGTTACAGAAAATTAAGGTCATGCATGGAGTGTATAGTTATATATGTGATGTCCTAGATATAATTTTTTTCACAAGTTTAATCACTAAGTATTTGTCATATAAGAGTCCTAGTCCTGGTGGTGATTCAAAACTTTAAGTAATAGGTTGCTTTGTGACAAAGCAAATTCAAAATTGATAGCTCACAACAGAAGCTTTGGTTAAGCTTTAACAATGGATGATTGCAACACAATATTTCACAAAATACCAAATGAGGAATACATAGAAACCAGATGCATATCACATTTATCAGCTAGGCTTATGCATTACACCTGCCATATGTCCGTCATTGATTAGTCACCAACAAACCACTAATAACTTCAGGAAACAACAATTAAGTAGAGATCCACATGCCTTGCAATGACATGGTTAAAATGAGAAAAAAAAAAAAAAAAAAGGGACTGATTTTTCATACCTGATCTTTTGAAGTGCAGAGAAAACATCCTTAATTAGAAGTGGTGTTGGTGGAGCAAGTAGTCTCTGTGTTTGTCGACACTCTTGAGCAACATCACCTTTAATAGCAGGAGACTATTTCACGGCTATTCAATATTTCAGAGTCTCACAGAACGACAGGAACAAAAAAGCAAAACAGCCAAAAACTATGAGAACAGTCGTCTAACCAAGATCACCAAATTTGTTGTACATCTCCCTTATTTTTGATCTATTTGTCCCACATGCTTCTTCCATTGCTGCACTAACCAAACTTCCACCAATATTTAACTCCTACATCAATGGTATGACACATATGAGAAGTTTCTTAATGTATCACTACCCTATGCTCGGAAAATATGCTGCTTTTAAAGAAAAGTATGCTATTAACAGCAGAAAAGAGCTTAATATAGGGCTCTGTTACAATAACTACTGGGTTACTGCAGTGCATTCCTTAAAATCAAAACTCAAAGTAACATAATATTCACACAAAGAAATAGAATAAAACAAGAATATCAATTATTACAATCACAAAACAAAGAGGAAGCAGAAGAGGAGAAAGTATTGCCAAAACAAAACAAGGGAAAGTAAAATGGTTTATATTAATTCACAGGCACACGGGAGCAACAAAGAAGAGATAAAATTCCATGCATAAACGATTATAACAATTTTTATTTTTTTTTAAAAAAAAAAAAGGAAATCTGAATCTAGGTTTGCAGGTTTCTAAAATATGGTAGCAAAGGGGACAGGATCAAGATTTTGAGTTTTCCAAACTACTCAAGTTGAAGTTTCATTCTCATTTAATCCCATGCGGTTGTCTTAATCTAATGGATAATGGATTGCTCAAAGTAGAAGTTCAGATGAGTGGAAAATAATTATGATGGCTTAAAACAAGCCTACCATATTTTCATGATCTGCAGCAAGCTTGTTGGTGCACAGATACACAGCAGGCAGTACATCAGCTGGAGACAAGGCCAACAAACTGCAAGATAGAAATGTTGAACCAGATAATGTTCCTCAATCAGCCAATCACCAAAAAAAAGGAAAAAATAGTTACATTATTCTGATAGATTAATAACAAAGAATTGCAAAAAGAAGGAATAAGATCAGTATCAGAGAAACCTTCTGAACATATTGCATAACATAGAAGTAGCTTTTATCTTCCCTTTCTCATCCTCAAGCAAAGTGAATGTTCGTGCAAGATGTAAATATGGAGCAGGCTGCCCATCTCTCCAACATGCTGGTCATTTATCCCAGTTTTATGCATATTTCACAAGGCAATTCAGGAATATAAAGAATAGAAAAGTAAGAAGTGACATCTTTAATCTGAAGAATGTCTTCTGAATAAATAAATCTAGGGGGAAAAACAAAATAGAACAGATAAACACAAACCATGCTCTTTGGGGTTGTATTTTTCAGGTGGTAAAGATACAAGAGTTGTGTCCACATTTTCTCTTAACACTTTCCGCACAGAAATATCAGGCATAACTTTCAATTCAGGTGACACACGTTTTTCTTGTGAAAGGATGTCCATGCTGCATTCAGCTTGAACTGGTCTTTCATTGGCACCAAGATCAGTAGAACAAGAGTAATATATATCCAATGCCTTATTGATATCTCCTCTGGTCTTCTCAATTGTAGTGACAGCATATTCTTTTAAGGATTCATTCCCATTTATTATCTGCATAAACTGATCAATCTCATCCTTGTATAATTTTTTAACATCAGACGTCAAAGATTCTTCAAGTGTATGGCTTTGATCAATCTCATCCTTGTATAATTTTTTAACATCAGACATCAAAGATTCTTCAACTGTATAGCTTTGATCAAGATTTGATCTGGAGTTACCAGATTGAGTACCACTAGGCAATATTTTACTGAAGAATCTTGTTATTGTGGATTGCTTTGATCCACTTGATTCAGATTTTGCATTGACTTTTATTTTCTTGTTTGATTTACTTCCACTTCTTCTCCTTCTTTTTGAAGGAGAAATGCTACTTGCTACACAATGCCGAAGGTTAGGTAACTTAGAGTCTTGACTTGGAGAAATGCCAATACTTTTGTGAGCAACTCTACTGTTTGTAACAGGGAATGGTTGTGAAGGTGAATCAGTGTCACTTAATGGGCTGCAGTTGGATGTAGGAAAATAAGTTTGATGAGAAGGTAATTGCTCATGAAACTCAGCCTCATGTTCACAGAAAAAAGAAACAGCATCAACAACATTGGTGCCTGCTTTGCTGATCAGATCTAACTTTTGGCTTTGAGTCACCCATGCAGGCAACCATCCACTAAGTTCTTCAACAATTTTCTCTTTCTCTTCTTTGTTAAGGAAAGTAGGATCTTGTGAGACAGACTCTCTGAGAGAAGACAAATCTGAAGGAAGATTGGAATTATTATTTCTATCATCCTCTACATTAGATGACTTCATTTCTGTCTCCACTTTCTGCACTGCCTTCAGAGAATCATGGCCATTCTTTTTAACGTTGTAACCCACTTCAGCAGATCCTCGAAGAAAACCCTTCAAAAATTTCTGCTTGTTGGCCATTTCATCAACTAATCCAGCAAAATGTTTTTTCATTTTGGTAGCATGTTTACTATCTGTTTTCTCAACATCTAAACCCACAGTAGGAACCACCTGTTTTGGTTTCAAAAACTTTACATAATACCTGAGCTCATCATAGTTTGAATGCTCACTATATGGTACAAGATGGATCTGAAATGAATCCTTGGACCTCACACTAAATCTATTGCGCTTCACTTCATAAGTCCATCCAGTTGGAACAAAGCCTACAACCCTAGTGTACCCTCGTTCCACCATAATCTCCTCCATTCTAACAAAATTAGGTCTAAAGTATGGCCATGTCTCACCCAACACATTCCACCCAACAACATGAATATTAGTTTCAGAATCATCCCCTGTAAAAGTGCCACTTTCACCATACCCAAGAGCCCGCAAAACCTCCATTTTTCTAGCATCAACATGTACTTTACGTTTAAACCTATTTGCAAGTTCTAACAGAATCTTCTCTTTTCCAATAACATAAGTAGCAACAAGAAACAAAACATCCCTCAATGAATCATCATATTCACCTTCAACTCTCTCTACAATATCAATAATATAATCAACAGACTCTTTTTGGGAAGGAAATACAAACTTAGGATGACAATAGGTGGTGTCCAGAAACACAGCATCCGCACCCACAAATGCACCGAGTAGAGGTTCAGCTGTCATCCATTTAGAAAACCGAAAATCACCAGTGTGAACATACCTTTCAAATTTTCCATCAACAACCGGAATTTTGAATAAGAACTGCACTGCACCAGGGCAATGATTGGCATCAACCAGTGCAACTTCACACCCATCAATTTCAATGGGCTTACAAAGAGGTAAAGGAAACACAAACTGAGAGGGTATCTTGAGTACTTTAACGAGAAGCCGAGAAGTAGTCTGTGAGCAAAAGACAATGCCTTTGGCCCAACTGGGGTTAAGCCCAGTGTAGTGATCAGAGTGGAAGTGGGAAAGGAAGTAGGAGACAGAGAAATCGCCCGCATGGCGGAATGCATCCACCACGAAACGGGTCTTCGGGATTAGCTTCGATTGGGGAAAATTTGATGGAACAGGGGAAAGTGACAATGACGATGGCGAGGCTTGGAGGGATTGCTGGGACAAGGAATTATTCGCAGAGTGGAACAGGTCACTGGAGCTTAGGGTTAGGGTTTTGGGCGTTACAGAAGGAATGGAATCCATGGATGAAGCTTGAGTACTCGGAAGTTAAGGTGCGAGACGAATCATCTTGCTTTGGCTGAAAGGTGATATTGGAGGGAACGAACGGCTTCTGGGTTTCGAGTTTGGAGATTCTCAGTCCTAAGAGCACCAGGAGATTTTACATGGCGGTGGCGCCAAAGAAACCTTTCTGTAGCGGTTTTTTTTAAAAAAATAAAAGGTAAAATTCTAATTTTTAATCGAATTTACTTTTTATGCACTCTAAAAAAAGTAAGGAATTTGGTTTATTTGAAAGAAATTTGATAAAAAAAAACTGAATAACTGTTAATAGAATATGTTGAAATAAAATGGTCAATTTTATTACCCTTTTTGAAATTTGTAATGATGGATAAAATATTGTTAAAATAAAAACGATTTTCTATTTCTATGGCCGTATTATTGGCTTAAATAATATATAGTTGAGAAGCTACAAAAGTATAATACGAGAATTTTGAGTGACAAATAGAATGTTGAGATTTGGAATTTTGTTGCAATTATGTAAAAAAAAAATTTATATATATATATGGTATTAATTTTTGTATTCATTTCAAAATTTTATTAATAGGACAATTTATATACAATTATTTTTTTATTTATGGAAAGAAATATGTTGTCATATAACATAAAAAATCACTAAGTATATGTATAAAAAAAAAAAAAAAAAGTTGTTTAGAATAACGGAATTAGTTAATACTTAACCGGTAATTTGTTAAAAAAAGAAAAGAAGAGCATATCGTATAAAATATCCATCACCAGCGCACATAATTTTTGCCACATTCGCCTTTAACTTTTGTGAAGTAGTGTGGGATCAAATGATCGATTACTGTTATGAATCATGATAGTATTGAGATTTTGAAAATTGTGGAGTATACCTGACACCATTTCTGCAGAAAATATGAGCATTTTCAAAAAAGAGAGAGATACGTAAGGTGTTCAAATGTCTACTCATAGAATGGGAATGGGAGTAGCAATAGAAATAGAATGACTGTGTCATTTCATAGTTTAGGGACTCAGAATGAAATGGCTTTGAAGTCATTCAATTGTTTGGTAAACAATTAATATGAAACAAAATCATTTACTACTTTATTAAAGAGTTTTAAAGCATGGAGCTAAAGAGCGTAAATTGGTTAAAAAAACAAAATAAAGATAATAATAAAAATGCTGATTCTATGAAGCATGAATGAGAAATCCTTCCTCTCAAGGTTGGAATGCACATTCTTGGTTTTATGGAATCAAGCTTAGAATGAAATGGCTATTTCATGCCTTGTTTTTTGGATACCAAACATAGAATACTCATTCTATAAAATACAGTATGGAATGGAATTGCCATTCTATATACCAAACAAGTCATAAGAATTGTAATATAGCAAATTCCGGCTACTTATTAACATATTCATGTCTGCAGCACAAGAAGCAAAGAATGCTATCTAAAACACATTTAGCATAAACTTGCTTTATTCCATAAATCTTGTCCAAGACATGAAAATTTTTACTAAGCCAGCAGTTCAAAAAAAATTGTAATATCAACATTCTCTTAATTTCCAGAAGCTGTAAATCCTTACAAAAAATCACCTAGAAGTGTACTTTATTGACGAGTTTTGTATTATAACCCTTCTTTGCCTTGACATGAAGTTCTAAGAGAAAGATCATTTCTGTCTTCTGTTTGCCATGGACTGCTCAGCAAGATACCTGTTGTCAAAATGAACAGTTAAATATCTGAGTGTCAAAACAGAAAAGTTGTTTTGATCAATGTATTAGATGGAAACATTATCATCAGAATTCCAATCATTATTGAAAGAACAACGGAATGATGTAAAGGATAAACAAAAATCGGAAGTTTCAGATGGTCCCAAATGGCTCAACAAGGATCTCACATAGCCCATGAATGATTAAGTAAATCATATTCAGCATCCATACCTCGGAAATAATGGAGAGAAAGGAGCACAAGACAAATTTGACCACGCAGGCCAGGGACAACAAAGTGGTTATCTAGCCAGACCGCTATGTTAAAAGGTGCAACCAAGAATGCCTAAGATTGTTTATGAAGATTGCAAGTCATGTAGCTATACTAGTATCAAAACAACTCCCATTCTAATTTGAATTTTATCTTTTAAGAGAATACCGAACTCTTATCAATTACCTTCTATATCAATGCTTAAAATAGGAATTTTTGCAAGAACATAGAAAATTTAAGTCTTGTTCAGTGCTGATTTGGTATGAAGAACATATGATATCTAGTTCCATTATGATTATATTACAAAAGCTTGGGTAATTTACTTACTTTCCTGTGTAGAAGCCAGCAGAATACCAAGCATAGAAAAGATCAGTAAGGTCCGTTTCTGAGTCAGCACATTGATCCGGATCAGAATGTTTTCTCTCAATCTCTGAATTCCATGGAGAAAAAATTATGTTGAGTATCATATACATCTAAGCATGCCTAGATAGCACAAACATAAAAACTACAAAACAAAACTGGAATGGCTGGGTTGGAGTGCAACATTTGGGTTCTTATTGCTAAACAACTAAAACAAGCGAGAAGTAATACAGCAACAGAACTAGGAACATCCAGCAGAACTAAGACAGCTAACACCGTACTTTGTAGTTCATTAAAGTATAAATGAGGCCTTCCTACGGAAACTCCATTTGAAATAGAATTTAAGTCTTTCTCATCAATTTAAGAAATAGAAAAGAGCAATATCCAACAAAAGCATCAAGGAAACCTCAAAGGCTTAAATAATAGAAAAATATTAGAAAACTCAGATGAAGTTCGAGGGACTTGACATCTGTTTACAAGGTCATTTAATGCAAAGTTGCTAACAATAGCAAATTCTAACATTTCACTCAATTACAAAAGAAAGGGAAGATCATAAGAGCCCACATATTTGACACTTTTCTTTAAACCATTTTGTTCCCTTGCTACAACAAAATGGCCCAAGAGGATTAATCTTAAGGAGATACAATTACAACAAGAGAACCCAGTAAATACACTTGATATCAGAAACAAGGATGGACCACGTCATCAAGTCATTAAATCAATTTACAGAAAATAAGATATTCATGCAACTGCCTACTATTGGGTTGCTAAAGTTACCTCCTTTCATATTAGAATCACCAGAAATGCTTGTTCTAATGGCAGACATTGCTATTTCTGCTGCTCCCATTGCTGTCTTGAGGATTTTGTTATCTTGATCTACCTTTTCAGGACAGGTCGGAATAGAATCATCATTACAAGTTTTACCTACATGTGTTCCATCCAGAGAACGACCAGCAACTGATCACATGGAGTCAATGGACACAAAAAGAAACACAGGCAACATGAATAGAGTACATTTGGATGAGAAAGTAGGAAAGCAGGGTTTGAATACTGTAGCAAATTAAAATATGACGCACCAAAATAAGAAGCATCGGTTGGATATTGATAATTCCAGTTACCATAATGATTAAGTTGCTCCAAAACTTTTTGCCTTTCCTCCACAAGCTCATTGCACCGGATGAGTAACTGAGTATAATCATCTGCAACGTGTCCATCAAGATAACCACTTTGTACATCTGGTGTACCTTGTATGTTCTGATTGCTTGTTGTATCCAAGCAAGGTTGGCCAGCATGTGGATCAGTTAATAGAACATTGTCTTTCCCATCAGTATCCCTGTGTCTATAAGCAGAAACGAGATGGTGAAAGATATAGAAATAAGGAATGCCCAAATGATTAATAGTAATGCAGGGTTTGACTTAGTTGTATTCTACCTTCTTCTCTCAGGATTTTCAAATTCATTATTAGAGTTTATATCTTCCGGTGCTTCCAATTTCTCTCTATGCTCTGCCTCAGTACATTGATCCAGCTCAGACCATTTTCTCTCATTCTCTGAATTCCAATGAGAAACAATTATGTTGAGTGTCATATACATCTAAACATGCCTAGATAGTACAAACATAAAACTACAAAACACAACTGGAAAGGCTGGGTTGGAGTCCAGCATTTGTGTTCTTATTACCAAACAACTAAAACAAGGGAGAAGTTAATACAGCAACAGAACTATTGAACATCCAACAGAACTAAGAAAGCTAACACCATACTTTTAGCTCATTAAAGTATAAATGAGGCCATGCTATGGAAACTCCATTTGAGATAGAATTTAAGTCTTTCTCATCAATTTAAGAAATAGAGAAGATCAATATCCAACAAAAGCATCAAGGAAAAGTCAAAGGCTAAAATAAAATATTAGAAAACTCAGATGGAGGTCGAAGGACTTGACATCTGTTTACAAGGTCATTTAATGTGAAGTTGCTAACAATAACAAATTCTAACATTTGACTCAATTAACAAAAGAAAGGGAAGATCATAAGAGCCCACATATTTGGCACTTTTCTTTAAACCATTTTGTTCCCTTGGAACAACAAAATGGCCCAAGAGGATTAATCTTAAGAAGATGCAATTACAAGAAGAGAACCCAGTAAAAACACATGATATAAGAAACAAGGATAGACCATGCCATTAAGTCATTTAATCAATTTACAGAAAATAAGATATTCATGCAACTGCCTACTATTGGGTAGCTATAGTTACCTCCTTTCATATAAGAATCACCAGAAACGCTTGTTCTAATGGCAGAAATTGCCCTTTCTGTTGCTCCCCTTGCTGTCTTGAGGATTTTGTTATCTTGATCTAACTTTTCAAGACAGGCTGGAATAGAATCATCATTGCAAGTTCTACCAACACATGTTCCATCCAGATAAGAACTAGAAACTGATCACATGGAGCCAGTGGACATGGAAAGAAACATGGGCAACATGAATAGAGTACATTTGGATGAGAAAGTATGAAACCAGGGGTTGAATACTGTTATGAATTAAAATATGACGCACCAAAATTAAAAGCATCGGCTGGATAATTCGAAACACCATGACGCTTAAGTTCCTCCAAAAGTTGTTGCCTTTCCTTCAGAAGCTCATAGCACTGGAAGAGTGACCGAGCATAACCATATGCAGCTTGTCCATCAAGATTACCACTTTGTACATCTGGTGTACTTTGTATGTTCTGATTGCTTGTTGTATCCAAGCATGGTTGGCCAGCATGTTGATCTACAGGATGGTTTACTTCCAAAGATGAAATGTTACTAGTCTCTCCAGAATCAGGTGCATCAGTTAATAGATCATAGTCTTTCCCATCAGTATCACTGTGTTTATAAGCAGAAATGAGATTGCGAAAGATATAGAACATAAAGAATGCCCAAATGATTAATAAGTAATCCGAGTTTGACCCAGTTGTATTCTACCTTCTTCTCTCAGGATTTTCAAATTGATTATTAGAGTTTATATCTTTTGGTGCTTCCAATTTCTCTCTGTGCTCTGCCTCAGCAGCTGAGTGATCTTTGTTTTTGTTGCTATCTATTACCTGTAGAAGGGTAAAACAAGTGAGAAGTGTATGACATTTAAATTTTGAAATAACGTGTAACCAAATAACATAAATGGTATGCAGCTGAGGTTGCAAGCTAACCAAGCAAGCATTACTAGCAGTAAAAAACAAGGCACCATGCAGTTCATTAGAATCCCGAGAAACACATATATTCTTGTACAGAATATTATCCTTCAATGAGAGACAAATTTCAGCAGTAGTCCTCACTCCCTCAATTCAAAAACCTATTTTTTCCCTTTTTCCTTTTAGATTAATACAATGGAAAAAACAGGTCCAGGAGAGTTTGTGAGTGATTAATGTGCCATAATCTCTGTTAATTAGTTTAAAGCAAGTTCATAATCTGTCGATTAACAACTTCAGTTTTGATACACTTGTTTATAAAATAAGGCACAACAGTTTCTCTATCATGCCACACGTTCTGACTCTTCATAATACATGCAATAAATTATAAATTACACCTCTTATTGCATGCAACACGTTCTCAATTTACTGCTTCCAGTTATAACACAAACCACTCTATCTACTGCCTTGAAAAGTGCAAATCACACTGTTTACTGCATCCCCCCATTATTTTGTAAAACACGCATCCTGACTTTGAGACAAGCAACTTCAACTAGCTTCTTCAAAAATCAATTATTCCATCTTCATCTCCACAAAAAATCAATTCTTGGAGAAGCGTCCCAACTAAGTCTTATCTTACCACTAACTGGTACAAATAAGCCAAGTTGAAGTTAACAGACTTCAGAAACATTAACAAGGTTCTACAAAATACTGATAAAGCCCAAAGCACCAAAACATTAAAAAAAAAAAAAAGTTTTGAAGCCCAGAATTCTATGTCCTTTACCAACCGAGCAAAGTAATCAGATTATACAGAAAACCACTACTAATCGAATTCAAAAGCTAGGACCATTGACTCTGGCTAAAGGAATTGAAAAAAGAAATCATTTTGAATAAGGGGTTTCAAACATGCATCTTTTGACGCTTGAAACATTAACGAGGGAAAATACAGATAAATCCAAAAGAATCAAAACTCAAACAAGATTGTGAACCCCAGGATTCTACTACCGTTACCAACCAAGCAAAGTGGTGAGATTATACAGGAACGACTACTAATTGAATCCAAAGCGTAGGACCGCTAATTCTGGCGAAAAGGAATTAAAGAAAAATCAACATGAATCTTTTAATGCTCGAAACGTTAACAAGAATCAAGAAACAATACAGATTGTGAAGCCCAGAATTCTACTACGTTTACCAACGGAGAGAAGTAGTGATATCATACAGGAAACCACGATTAAGTGCATCCAAAAGATAGATCCATTGATTCTGGCGAAAGGAATTGATAAAAAGAATTCGTTCTGGATAATGTGATTGAAATATGAATCTTATAATGCTCAAAGAAGAAAGATTGTGAGGGAAAGAAACCTTGCAGCTAGGGGAAGGTAGATAGTAGTCCCTGAGAAGAGCAGAATAGTCCCAGAGATCGCTTTCTCTCTGCATTGTTTCCTGCACTTGAGAGAGAGTTCAGCTCAGGCACATCAAAAACGCTAAACCCTCCCTTCGGTTAAACCCTTTTTATAGTTTGTTTGTCGGTTATTTTATTTACTAAAATATTATTTTAGTGCCTCGGGTTGTATCAGTTTTTTTTAAAAAATTAATTATTATAAAATAATCAATTTTAGATATAAAATAATTTTTTTATTATAATATTATTATATTTATGTAATGTGATTTTTAATTTTTACAGGTAAATATTTTTAAATGATAAAAATATTTATTAACTTAACTGAGTTAACTTAATAGTTCACCCTTTTAAAATTTTTAAATTTTTCTCGGCCTAAATTCTAGAATTTTTAGTTTTCTTCCTATGTTTTATAGAGAGAAGTTTAGACCTCAAATATATTTTTGTAGTTGTGCCTTCGTCATGATGAAAGAGAGATCTTCTCTGCTATTTTAAAGCTACAAATAAAGAGACTCACAAGTAGACTCATAAATACTGTTAAAGTTTCCCTTTCAATTTCTTCGCTTCATCTGCATTAATGTTTTATCTTTTCCTAATAAAATTGATTGGAAATAGTAAGCCTCGTGCTAAAGAACATTAGTAGTTTCCTTGGTAAATTGTTCCATCCACTTACAGTACTCCATAAAAGCTTTTCGTAAGATTACCTAAGGATAACTTTTTATTAGATTAAATCAAAAAATAAACTAAAATTTGAATAAGTGATAACTACTGCCCAATACGAGAATAAACACTAATGGAAGCATAACTTAACAATAGACAAGTGGGGGAAGGGAAAACTTGCCATTGGCTGGGAAAGGAGATCAATTGATGTGCTTGCCTTGTCCACACAAATTTCACTCTCGTTGCTTGCTTCCTTGGGTTCGCAGATTTCACCAACAAAGGCCGAGTAACTCTAGATTGGCCATAGTCTTATTTCATTTTATGCCATATCTAAACGTGGCTTTGTGAAGTTTTGGAATGGAGAAAAAAATTAAAAACTCTTTATTTATTTTTTTTTCGTTACCTCAACTACTCTAGTTAGTATTTTATTATTTAAAAAATCTATGTAAAAATAAAAAGTAAGTTATATTACTATAAACTTTAACGGTGTTATAATGAAATAATTATTTTATAATCATTTTATATTTAAGAGATATTATTTTATAATAATTAATTTTAAAAAAATTAGTTTGTAATAACTTAAATTTAAGAAAGATTAAAATAATATTATAGTCTTTTATTTATTTTTTTATAGTTAAGTTCCAATTATCAATTAATCAATATACTCAAAAGGCTAAAGCTAAAAAATAATTATTCTATCAAAAAAGAAAAATTACTTACGCCTATTTAGCTGTTTATTTATTTAGTTAATACTAGTTCTAAAACTATGTTACGCATGGGGCGCGTATCAATACATGTGTGTGGACAAGCATTAGATTAGGATTTACTCATATTAGCATTCCAAAATGACCATAATGTTGACCTTACATATTCTGCTAAGGGAATAATTGTTACAGTAAGCTTGTTGTAGATCCAATTGCAAATGTGGTATAAGTCAAGCAAGCTTAAATTAGTATATGCAACATTGTGTTGGCAGCATATGAATATAAATGGGTTGATTCCTTCTGCAGGTGTAAAGGGAATAATAGATGAACAGTTGGTAGACTATAGATAGACAATAGGGTGAATGGATTTCCAGGGAGCCTAGCATTCCAAAAGACCAGGTCATCACAATGGATGATAAAGTTATTAGTTGTTTCTTTTATAAGTTTTGATTAATTACAAATGCAGTAATGAATGCAATAATAAGCTGTTTAATGTTACCTTGTAATTTAGTTTATGAGTTCACACTCTCTCCTAAAAACTTAACACGTGTATATGTTAACATAAACTTTTTAATAACTACTCTGGTAGGGAATAATCAGTAACACTAACATTTTTTAATATTATAAATGATATAAATTGATATAATTTACTTATGAAATATTTTGAAATTCAATAAATCACAGACAAAACAGATTGCAAATTGAAAAATTATTGTCAAGACTTATAGAGGAGGAGAGGAATGCAACATGCTAAAATTGCATGCATCTGGCCTGATTTGAGCTACAACATGTATATTATCAACTTTCCTCTAGTAGTTGCCATACTGAGAGTCATCTTCACTTTCCCTATAAGGGAAATCCAGTAGAGAAGTTAAAATAATAATGAACCGAAAAATGAAAATGTTGTTTGGATAAGGAGAAAACCCATTTCAGATTACTCCAGATTGGATTGAAAAATGAAGAAAAGTTCATACCTTGCACATGCTATGAGATGCATCAGAATTTCAAAGAGGAGGAAGGTGCAGTTGAAAGCAAGCCCCACTATGGGAGATTCATGTGAAGTACACTGTACATTCTCCTCTCTTTTTTCAAGTAAAGTACTCCATGTGAAGCATATTGATTAGATAAGCTGTCCAACTTCCAATAAGCTCATAGAAAACTTGATGCAGGACCCTTGATGGCATACCCAGTTTGGAGAAAAAAAAAAAAGAAAAGAAAAAATTAAGTGTGAGCACTGAGCAGCAGTTGTGCTACCTATAACTGAGTGCAAAATTGGTCATTGTTGATGGATTAAAAATTAAAATGGTAAAAAGGGAAACACTGAGTTTGCAGCTTTGAAAATGAATAATTAGTTTAGTGTACAAATCCCTCATCAAGTACAGCTGAACTAAGGATCCCAAATAAGAAATTCACAAATTTCAGGTTGCAAGATATCAGAACTGAGAATGAAATTTAAAGAATGATATTCCCTGGGGTGCTACAGATAGAACACCTCGTAAGGAAAAGAAACAACTTCATTCTCTCACAGTGACTGTCCAGAGAACTTAGAAGGAGAAACAATGCCCAATTTTCTTTTATATGATTCTCTCAGTCTATTTTGTTTGATGAAAAATTCACTTTCAATTACTTAATTTAAAAGGAAATAAGGCATTTGTGAATTATTAAAAAGAATAAGAGTTTTTATCACGTTAAAATGTAAAAATGGGAGAGATTCGTACAAACTATAATCTCCAAATCATATAGTCATATTAAAGCAATCATTTACATTCTCATTTTTTTTTAATTATCTCTCATGTTTTATTTCAATTAATCAAAAATTTATTTTTAATAACTTAATAATATTTTATAATTTTTTATCAATTAAAAAAATAAAAGAACTCCCAACTCATCCAAACTTTTAATTATTGACAACAAAAGAAAAATGAGACCAATCAAAAACTTTGAGCCTTTGAGGGTGCAATAGGAGATTCATCTTGAATCCAAATTAACAATTAATCTCCAATGAATAAGTGATACAAAAATGAAATTTTATAAATTAAATAAAAGAACTAATGGTCCAACTCCAACAATCTTCTGCTATTAGTATTAATTTACGTACAACTCAAATAATAGAGAAACACCAAAAATGATGATGACCCACAATCACATGAAAGATAAGAAATTAATTCCAAGGCTTCAGATGGTTCCAAAATTCCCCTTTCCAAGCTCAAAAACAAAGAGATCCAAGTCATAGGCAAAAGAATGAAATGACCAAACTACCCTTTCATCTTGAACACACCGGCTCTTCTACTATAGTCTCCAGCAAGGGCTTCTTCGACCTATGCATGGACAACCTGTGCATGAACTCTGATATTGAGAAATCTTCAATATCATCCAAATTCAACCTTGGTTTTGATTCAATTTGTGCAGCCATATTTTCTTGCCAATTTTCTCTCATTTTCTCTTCCACATCATTTTCTGGCAAAATTCTCACCTTTCCCTTGGAAACCCTTTTGCCTGAAGCATTTATCGTGATCAGCAACGCACCCATATCATCTGCTGTCACCACAGAGTTCAGTCTCTTCATGGGAAACAAGACATAAACCCTGCCCAACTCGAGTTCTTCGTCGGCGTTTAGCGCAGAAAATCTCTGGCCGGTTCGCAAAGATCTTGTGTTCACCACAAAGAAATTTGGCATGTCTAGCATGAGCTCTGCGGCCTTAACGGCTTCTTGGAGTTGCCGGATTTCGCCGGTCGGAAAAATGACTCTGATGGCCTTGGAGGGCTTGCTTCCCTGAGTTGAAAGTGTGCAAGAAATGTAGTTTCCCATGTTTGGTTGAAGAGAATTTGAAAAAGAAAAGCTTGGAAAATTGATGAAGTGTGTGACTATTTGTTGTGGAAGGTAAAGAGGAGAGGCTTCTTGTAGAAGAGATGGAAGAAGAATGGGACTTAGTCTGATGGAGAAGTTACTTGGAGTATAGAGTTGGTTTGGGGTTACGAAGTTGCAAGCTTGCTTATTTATAAGGGTAACCTGGGCATGTGAATAAGTCTAATAGGAAATTTCAGAGATGAGAAAAATTCAATGAGGGCAGTTAGTTGTACTTAGTAAGAGGTTGACAATTTAATATTGTAGAGTCTGCGTTGGGAATAAAAGAAGCACCCAAAGGGAAATGTCATGCGTATTAGTGTAAATTTTATTAATGTAGTTATTTGTAAAAGATTTTGTTAAAAAAACTTTGATTTAATTTAGAAGTTTAATTTTTTTAAAAAAAGTTTATAATTGATTTTATATTATAAAGTAAACCTCTAATTTAATATTTTTAAAATGAGAATATTATTAAGTTGACATTTATTAAATTTTTTGACATTATATTAATATTTTTTATATTACTTAAATGTACATAAAAAAAATTATTAAAGTACTAACATAGTGGCATCTCCATCTAAAAAGTACTTATTTAATGTATATTCAATCACATAAATATTTAATAATATCAAAAAAACTAACGTGATGTCAAAAATATAATAATTATTCAATTAATTACACCTCTACTATTTCATATATACTAAATTGGAGACTCACTCTATATTATGGCATCCAGCCTCTTTAAAATTAAAAAAATAAATTTATCACCTTACCTTTGAGGACTCTCTTATAAATACCTAATCATTCACTCACATATACATCATTTGATCCTAAACTATTATTGCTCTTACTAGATTGTTAATTTGACTTAGATATTGGAATATCATCTTATATTTTTTTTATAGTTCCAACTTAACTCAATTCACAGCTCAACATATAAATTGTGTTGCCATAGTTTATATATAAATTGTACAAATTTGAAATATGAGACTGGTTAAATTTATATTTTATCACACAATAAATTCAAGAAATATGTTATGATTAAATTTTGTGATTAATGATATTATTATTGTTTTTCTTAAGGTATTTTACATAAAATATGGTAGCAATTAAGGAAAAGGATTACATCATAAGAAAAAAAAAACCTTGAATTTGACTTTTGATTTTTAAACAGATGTCTCATTAAACCCACATATTATTTGTGGTTCACTGAACTCATATTAGACAATAGTAATATGATATCAACACATATAATAATACTTAAGCACATGACACACAACAAATTGAAGTTTCATGCTTAAATCCTTATTCCCATACATAAGCTACATATAAAATTTATTTATCTAAGTATAAAAAATATCTTCAAAAATAAATTATTTACAAAATTTAATTTAAAAATTATAAATAAACAATTTATGTATAATTTAGTAGTCACAAGCTGATGACATGTGGCTAAGCTCTAGTTCTAAATACGCGCGGCACCCACACTTCATAGAATTTTCTTACTAAGCAATTATTTGGTTACAGGTGGTTGGTTTATGACTTCAATAAGGGTCCCACGCATTTTTTTTGTGCCAGTCATATAATTATTAATATTTGGTGGCTTCAGCACAAAATAAGGAACTTTTTTTATTTAAAATTTTGACCCATTTAGTATGGAGTTGATTGCATGTGAACTCACATAATTGGGTCAATTGACCTGTATGGAAACCGCATTTGCGGTGACATTATTATCATATTATTATACTCCTTCCATCTCAATTTTTTTTACTATTTTAAAGATTATTTGAATTTGAAAATAAATAAATTTTTAAATTTTTAACGTTTTATAGAAAATTATTTTTTATATTTATCTTTATTTAATTAAATATAACTTATTTATTTTTCCCTTAATAATTTATAACTTAAGAGATAATTAATATATTACACTAATTAATAATTTCTTAATCTATCTCACACAACTTAAAGAGTAAATACTTTTTTTAAAAGAAGCTAATGAAAAGGCGGTGATGATGTCGTTTAGCTTATGATGATATCATGATTCACAAGTAGCTTACTCATCATTATGTGCACACGCAGCTTCTCCTTCTCCACTTTCAACAATATAAAATGTATTACACTTGATTGTGCCGGTATTAGGTTATATTTCATTTTAAGATGTTTGGTATCCTATATAATTATTATTTAATTCTAAAGTATGAAGGTTTCAAAATTATATCTTTATAGGTTACTCCATTGTGTCAACCCACTTTCTCTTTTGATAATAAAGATTAGGACACATAAGGTAATGCTCATCACATCTTATCTGCATGGTGTATTCATATGAATTATAATCAATCTCAAATACACTTAAACTTCTTAAAATTGTCCTTCAACCAAAGATACACCCAGTTTTTTTAACCGTTTTAGACATGTCTGTTTACTACAATCTAGCAGCTGAAAAGACAATTTATTAGCCAGCTTTCCAAGATAGAAATGAGGAAAAGATCAAGTCAACAAAAATATAAAACAAAAGATGTTTGGGTATCCTATGTAATTATTATTTTTGATAGTAGTATTACATAGCTAACAATATAAATATATTTCTACTAAGTATATAAATTTTAATTAATTTAAGCTTATTCTAGTTTTATTAGAGATTTTAAGTTCAAAACTTAAACAATAAATTACGATAAAATTTGATAAAGAATCTCACCTCAACAAAACAAATAAAAGCTCAAACCTACACAATCCTATCTAATTCTCTTGTAAAAAAGTCATAGGTTTAACTTTATTTTTTGATTAAGATAGAAATGCAAACTTTTCACTATTACCTCAAACGTATAAAAAGAGAGGGTATGAAAATGCCAAAACTATATCTGCATGGTTCCTCTTTTGATGATAAAGATTAGGACACATAAGGTAATACTCATCACATCTTATCTGCATGGTGTATTCATATGAATTATAATCAATCTCAAATACACTTAAAACTTTTTAAAATTGTCTTTCAACCAAAGATACACCTAGTTTTTTTTTTTTAACTGTTTTAGACATGTCTGTTTACTACACTCTAGCAGCTGATTAGCCAGCTTTCCAAGATAGAAATGAGGAAAAGATTAAGTCAACAAAAATATAAAACAAAATTTTGCAATCTCAGAAGCTATACTATAAGCTTCTCTTGCTTGGATTTTGCAGAAGTTTGACTGAAGTGTGTTGGAGAAGAGATTGATACAATGGCACTCTAACAGAAACAATTGAATTTCTCCATTGTGCAGTAAAAATTTCAACAGAAACCTGTTCCTCAGTGCTTATCTGGATGAACAAATAGAAGATATACAATTAAAAGTGAAGCCCAGTAAATCATCAAATAGAAAGCAGAAGTCTTTGATACAAACCTGAAGCCCAGTAAGTTTTCTCCATATATGGACAACAATGCCTGAAATTAGACAGCCTGAGCAACAGGTTCAGATGCATCTTCTTGTCTGCAAATTGTGAATGGTTAGTATGAAAAAAAGAATAAGTCATTGTCATTGTAAAACCAAGGAACTTCCTTGACATTGATTACATATGGAGACATTCACCCCCTAC
The DNA here is from genome assembly GCA_022379115.2 of Bauhinia variegata. Classification (NCBI taxonomy): domain Eukaryota; kingdom Viridiplantae; phylum Streptophyta; class Magnoliopsida; order Fabales; family Fabaceae; genus Bauhinia; species Bauhinia variegata. Next base: position 15,800,486 of record CM039428.1, on the reverse strand, counting down.
ATAGGAAAGAGAATATTTATGTTTATATACCGCAAATCAATTTTTGGCACGGGAAAAGCTACTTGCACACTCAAACTTACACACCCAAGTTGTACTCCACTTTTTCCATTATATTGTAGTAAATAGAAAAGTATATTCAGAAAGAAAAAGGAGGTAAAAAAAGTGGGTGTACACATGTAGATGTACACATAGCACCACTCTTTTGGCTCTTTTACCATAACATTTTTTTTTTTTTAACTGTACTGCTAATGCAGGAAAGAAAAAGAACGGCGATGCTGAAAATGGTATGTGTTTTACCTTTGAATTCCTTCACCAACCTCCATTCTGAAAAAGCTACCAACCTTAACAGATGAGCCCACTTCTTTAGATAGGTTATCTAGCACTGTCTGCACGGTGATACGAGAAATACTAGATGGTAAGTGTGCAACATCCATGCATGGAAATTCCTTACAAATTACAAAATAAACTAAACTGTTAAGAATATCCACACACGTATTCAAGAAGTATACATTTTATTTTACCCATTAGTTTGTAATTCTAGTTAAAAGTGGCACATTTTGAAGCCATATCGTGAAACTTTACATCTGACAAGTAGTCCACAAATCAAGAGACATGTTTCTCTGGCACTGTACATAAAACACCTAGGTCACTTTCATTTGCTGTTGTGCGACCAAAACACGCTTGAAATCCTTTCTAAAGTTTAATTAATCTTGTTGGCTATGTTTGGTAGAGTTCTATATTGCAAAATCTACTGGCAGCAGCCTCTCAGCAACAAATACAGGTTTCTCATTTCTTATTCCTGATTTTCTTCTTCCTTTTCTTATGGCCTCCACCACCACCAGCTTCTTCATCTTTAGTCAGATCCGTTCTTTCCCTTCGAAGTTTCTTAGTTTTGTATGAGCGCTCCATTTCTGATATTTTGATTATTTTCCCTCTCCCATTTTTTACCCCCTTATGCTTGGTTACTGGAGATGAGTAACACTACTGCTACTAATGTTAAAGCATTAGAGTTTCCCATCAGAAGTTACCACTTAATAGGAATATCAAAGCCTATCTCTAGTTACCTCAATAAGAAGCACATGGTTTAAGCTAACAAGGTACAGGATTAACTCAGAAAAGCTTATTTCCTCCCCTCTCTTCAACTTCAGTTATTGTAAAATGAAACCCTGGAGGGCAGGTACTCTTTCCTATCACATCACAAGAGCCCAAGTTCCCTTAATTATCGTTACGCCTTTTTTAGACAAACCCAATATCTTTAAATTGCATCAACTTATAACCCCCATGTGATCCAAACTCCTACTATCAGAAAACCCTAATCTTCCTTCACTCTTGTATTTCTAGTAATCAAATTCCCAAATTCCATGTTTCAAATGTGAACACATTCAAATGAAAATGTAATGTCAAATATGGTTGCCCATAAGTTGATAAAGCAGATGTACTGTCATTTGATGTATCCTACATCAACCATAGTACTGACAACTTAGATATGATTGATAAGTGTAACATTAGCAAGAATTCTAAATGCTAGAGAAACATGCAACATCCTAATACTGAAAGTTAACATTACCCCAGATTTTTCTGATTGCCTTTGTTTCTGCTGGGCTGTGAACCAGGTTAGAAGTTGTAGGCTATGATGGGTCTGAGCTGGAAGCATGTATAGAGTATGACAAGAGAGGTCAGGCGAAGGAATCACTCTGATGCCTGAGTCAGCTAGGGATATGGTAGCAATAATGAGTTTTGAGAGGGGAGAAGAGAGAGTCTATACCTATGTGAAATTGGGGTGTATTTATAGGGATTGACCAGTGGTACATTGGTAAATAAGTTATCATTGTTGGTGAATGATAGCATTTTGGGAAAAAGTGGATGTTGGGGGAGAGATAAGCCGGTTGGCCATTTTGGGCCAAGGTCCATGTATAATAACACTTCCCCACAACCCCAAAAACAGTAAGCAAGTAACCTGCTCAAGCCATAGAGAAGTTTGATCACAAACTCTACGCAAGCGGTAAAGCTAACAAGTTCTTGTATTTTTCACCCAAAAACAATTTGTCCACCATGGGCGTACAGGTTGGTTTCTATTGGGAAGGGCAAACAAGCGAAGCTCCGTTCTTTTTTTTGGCTTTCATTATCCACTATTTGGCAGTAATACTGGGTCTACCATAAATAAGAAGAGATAGGCTGGTATGGGTGGTTTACACCCAAGTTGTCATAGGCAGATAGCCTATCTCTAAATCTCGAGCCAGTGGAGCCCCAGCAATCACCTCAGAAGACATTTCTTTCATCATAAATACGGCCTTATAGAATTAGAACACATTTATAGCAAGAAAGATATGAATTCTTTTGAAATTTTATTCTGGGAAGACACAGTCTTTTATTATTTCTCTTTCTCCTACAATTATCATTATCTTTTCCTATATTATGTTTATTCGGGTTTCAAAAACAGAGCACATTCTTTGAAATTTTAATTAGGAGAGGCAAAGTTGGAAGGATGGAAAAAATAAATCCCTGGATCTAACGACATTATTTCCTCTATACAGTAATAGGTAAGAGTGATAGAGTTTACTCTGCTAGATGCTTGTGCAATGCTTTTCTTTCCTTGTGCAGTCATTATCATTGCACTTTCAATTTTCTCATAATTAAACTAATTCAATTGAGAGAAACCTTATATACCTTTATGTTTATTGAATCATTCATGATAAATTTTTGCTCCATAAGAACAACTTCCTCAAAGTACTTGCGTAGACGTCCTTCAACCATTTTCTCTATGGCCATTTGAGGCTTCCCAGAGGCTTCAGCCTGAAACATTAAAAGCACAACACAATATAAAGAATATAAGTTGTTGAACATATAACATGAGGTAAAGAAAGTGACACTTCGGCAAAGGAACTACAAGAATTTAGATATCGAATAGTATATAAGTATTAAGCAGATTGCATCTGAAGGAGCATACCATTAACAGCATTTGCTAAGGAATTTTTCATCAATTCTGAACATTTCTAAGTGTTTAGTCAAATTTGGGTTGTCAAACAAGTTCAAAGAGTAATTTATAGAAGTCTTAGGTTTTGGCACTTTGCTGAGTTACAAAACTGCCCCACAGTTTCTTCTGAAAAGGGGCTCAGCAGCCTAGATTGTAATGATGCTTGCATGGATCACTTTGGCTTCTCCTCAACCGTCCATCCTTCAGCATTATACAAGTGGTATGTTATCTAATGAGTTGGTGTCCATGTTTCCTTCCCTCTCTAGCTTCAGTAATTAGAACCATAGTACATTAATCATGGCTCTAATTTGTTAGTCATCCATTAGACTAGACCAACTAACGGACGGATAAAATCCTGATTAATTAAGGCAAGCTAGTCCAAACAGTGTTCCTAAAACAAAAACCTAAATTGTAATCATAGCATAGGGAGAAAATTGACTGATGTTCAAAGCCCAGTAATACAGACATAGCAGAGACTTTTTTATGCAGGATCATCAGTCCCACATCAACTAGGTGTAAGAGACAGAACTCCAATATATGAGTGGAGGCTCTCCCTTCTTATCAACCTGGCAATTAGGAGTGGGTTCTCCTCCATCAGAGTTGAATAAGTAAGAACATTAAAAGGTCTGTTCAGGTGGGCTGGGTATGATAGATGCTTGTAAACCCCAAAAGATATAAAATTAAAATTGTTTTCAAAATCAAAACAGAATGGAGCCAATGTTACCCCAAAAAATACCTGAGACTTAAGAATTTCACGCTCATTTGCCAAGGCATCAGAAGAAACAAGTTCCTTAGTTAAGAATAATGGTTTTGCTGCTACCACATGCATGGCCAATTCTGATCCAACACGCTGAAGAGCATCTGCTTGTGTTTTACCACCATCTACTTCAAGAGACAAGATTCCAGCTATACGACCCAAACCTGAAAATTCATAAGGACAAGTAAATTAGGACCTTGTTGGCTCAAGTCAAGAATTGATAACTTGGCAGAAAATTTTGTCATAGAAAATGAGTCTAACTTCATTGCATGATCTTTATGTGAGTGTACCTTCACATGTAGCAGTGGCGGGCATGCTCACAGGTGATTAAATAAATTAAATGAATCAGCTCAGTACAATCCATTTACCTGGTTGAGGACTGGTGTGGAGATATGTAGATATGACACCTTGGGTTGTAGATATCACAATACCTCTTCTTAATCTTACATTCTCCCCCATCATTGCAGCCACTTCAGTGATAGCATTTTGAATTGTTGTTTCTCCATTGATCTTAGGATGATCAAGATTCAATTTCATGTCCTAGTGAAATTAAGTAATTTAAACATAAATGTTCAACAAATTCATCTCAACACGAAGAGAAAGACCAAAAGTAAAAATGTGACCTTACTATATGACTATTAAAAGATAAAGGCTCGAGAGTTAAAATATTAGAGAAATTGAATTTTCATCAATTATGTTCACTATCAATGTTATGTAAATCAATCAAACTAAACAAACGAATATGATTAATATCTAAAGGTAAATCTGTTCAGAAGTGTACAATAGTCAACACCAAGCTAGTCATGGACATGTTAATCACTAAAATAATTTCTGAGACACAAGTACTCAGAATAAGAGAGTATTTCAAGATTAGATGCACCGAATGAGGAAGAAGTCATTCATTAACGATAGAAATACAATTTGTGGGGAAGGAGATGAGAAAGAGTGTTTTTACCTCGAAAGATTCAGGTGTAAGATGAAAGGGCCCAGGAACCTGCTGGGAAGAGTTCTCAACCAGCAAAGCTTGCTTTGCCAAAGACAATGCCTAAAAGAAAATAACAACTAAGTAAGGCTATGTAATTTCATCAACGTGTTAATTTCATATAGGCCTTGCATAGAATAATATATATTCAGTAAAATGAGAAAAAAAAATAAAAAATAATGTCAATTGAAATTCAAAAAAACAGCCATATGATTAAGAAAATGGGCACAAATGAGGAATAAAAAGAAAATAAAGCTAGCAAAGAAATAGCTAATGCGAGCACATTACACAGAAACAGAAGATAGCAAAACTCACCAAGAGTTGAAAAATCTCGTTCCTTGCAACGAAGTCAGTCTCACAATTGAGTTCGATGACTGCAGCCTTGCTCTCGTTTTGGGCCAGAGCCAGTGAACCTTCTGCCGCAGTTCTAGATGACTTTTTTGAAGCCAAAACCTTTCCCCTCTTCCTCAATTCCTTCTGCGCCAGCTCTGCATTTTTACACTATAACTTATTAGAATTCATAAACTGCAAATTTGCCAACAACCTATTAAAAATAGCCAAAGGCAACACAAAGCTAAGTTCAAAAAATGAAAAATTTTGAAGAAAAAAAGAAGTGGGTTCTCTACCAATGTCCCAATTGGAATCCATGAGAGCAGCTTTAACGTCTTTTATAGGAGCACTGGTTCTTTCCCTCAATTGCTTGATCAGATTCACTTGGTCTGAAGCAGAAGCACTGAATCTTCTTAGGAAAATTCCAAGACCAAATTGTGGAGTTTCTTTCCACAAAGAAGAATCCCATGAAGCTCTTCTGCAGGTTGAACTAGAATTCTGACGCCCAGAAAAACCACAAAGCTTAATGGAAAGACGTTTTGCAGCTCCATGAAAAGCCATAGTAATCGAAACAACCTACACTCTCCAAGCTATAAGAGCGTTAACCGAGACTGAAAGCTGATTACAACAGAATACGAAAATGTTCAAGACAAAATAACTATAATCCAAAAATTTTCCCCGTTTTCTCAGACGAGAAAAATGAAGGTGATATGTAGAAAATGATTTTAGCAGTAAATTTATAAACATGTGGAGAACAATGAAGAAAATGAAGGTTAAGTTACTGAGAAAGGAAGTGAACTGACCTGGAACTGAACCAATGAAGTAAGCGAGAGGCGCTGGCAGCAGTAGTGCGAGGAGAGGAAGATCGGAAGAGAAGACAATTGCATGCCCAAACGAAATGGGCCCGACTCACCCGAGGATCCAAGGGGCCGGGATCACCTTCGATCCCACCCAGATAAGGTAATAAGCTACGGTATTCTTTTGCAACTCCCATTTTAACTTTTCCAACACCCAAAAATTTCTTAATTCCTAAAATATCCCTCCTTGACTTGTTAGTCAGATTTTGCACACCGTATTCCCGTAGTTTCACCGGCCGAAAAACAGGAGGAAATCTAAAACAACCGAATTACATCGTAGACCACTGCACGCAACTGCATCTCATCGCCGGAAATCTTTTTGGCCTCAGAAAATCACTATTTTCTTTCTCTTCAATGTTGATAATCACCTTAAATTATAGTCTAAACTTCTCATTCACAAATTTTTTTATTGAAAATGAGATTATTTTTTACACCTATAGTCATTTAGGGTTTTGAGCATGATTTGTTATTATTTTAGTTTGGGTGACATGTTTTTTTTTTTTATCATTTTTCAAGTCTTGACTGACAAAAAGTAAGTAAAATTTGTAATATAAACTTATAATTATTACAAATTTTTAAATTTTGTAATTATAGCTAAATAATTTATAAATTTTCAAATTCTATAATTATAATTAAAGAATTTGCACATTCTGAACGCATACAACTAAATTTTCAAATTCCATAGTTATAACATAAAAAACTCAAATGATGTGGACATACCAATAAATAAAGATATTCATAAAGATGTAAAAAGATTAAATATTTAAAACTTTATCGTAATTTTTTAATATTGTGTGTTTATTTATATTAATTTATGACTCAATATATAAGCAGGATATTTTAGCCCTAAAAGATGTGGAAGGAAGGGTGGACTATAATTATGTATCTACCATGAAACAGATAGTGATTTAAATATTAGTTTCTTAAGCATACTTGCATGGAACATAGTGTGTTGACATAATATTTCATTTGATTTGCAAATATTTGACCCTTATACCTGTTTTTAGATGTCACAATGTGAAAAGATATAATTCTTGAAATAATTCAAGTAACTTACTACTCAATATACTTGTATAATTCAAGTAAATTTGTTACTATAATATACTTACATAATATTTAAATTTATTGATATCATATTATTACAGATTTTCAAATCTGTGATTACATGATTGATGTAGTAACATTTGATACTCTTATCGACTTAGTATTAATGTTGATGAATAATTTTGCACTTGATTAGGTTGCGTTAAAGTTGAGTAATGCCTATATAGATTTATTTGACCCATACCTTAGATAAATTAAAAATATATAAAACGTAAATTAAATATTTTACCTTATAAAAGAGATAAATGTTTATATTATGGATGAGTAAATTTTTATCTTTATTTGATGATAATTTTTTATGTATTTTTTCTGATAGCTTATTATCTTTAGTAGTCTAAGAGAAATTTTTTCATTTTATTTATCTCAATTAAAAATCTATGATATATATTTTTATTTTAATATTTCATTCTACAACTAATTTGATTTATTCAACACATTATTTTTTTTTTTTCAATTGTATGTATATTTCTTTGTGAAAAGAAATTGTATTGACTCGTTGACTCAACCTAAACATCCTCGCAAATTTCGAGTTTCGTTTGTAAAACTTTCTCTTAAACTCAACCCAATGCAACCTTTTTTTTTTTTTAATTTTTTTTTTTGTATAGATTAAGTAAGAAAATGCGCTCAACTCTGCCCAACAGAACCTATAGACATTCCTAATATCCATTGTCAGATCCCTCGTAGAGTAGCACAAAGAATAATGGGATGAATATGATCCTATTCCACATGGGCATGTTGAGCTACACGTGTTGTCTCTGAGCAAATGCAATTGGATGTACACAACTTTTGGCTATAATTAAGTCTGAAATAAATATAAACATAAAAATAATAGTCTTTATATTAAATAGATAATATGAAATCTATGAAATACGTTACGAAAAATTGAAACTCCATATTATATAACTACATTAAATAGAAATATGTGATGTGTCCACAACAATATTCACGAATTTTCATTCTCTGTAATTTGTTTTCGCATGATATAATTTCATTGTCGATTTTTAAAATTTATAATTATATCATTTTGTTAAGTTATTCTAGACATAATTTAGGATCTTCATAAATAATCCAAAATTTGAAAAAAAAAAAAAATTACCGGCCACAATACCTCACTAAAAGCTTGCAAAATCATCGCAAGCAAATTGAAATTACAAACCAAAATTGAAATCATAATAACAACTCTAAAAAATACAAAAGCCTTAAACTTTACTTGAGAAATACAATCACACAAATAAATTATTTTAAATTTTGAAACCAAAACAAAAAATAAAAATAAAAAGAGGGTAGACAATCAACCAAACAATCAAACTAACCTAAAAGAAATAAAAGGAATCAAAGAAAGTTCGAAATCCTCCTCCTAGATGATTGCTAAGGGTGCAAAATCAAAGCATAAATTTGTCAACTAGGGTTCAATGAGCGTTTGCTTAGAATATCTTTCCATCTCTGTCTCTCTCAGTTTTGCTAGATTTTAGTTTATTCAGAATCATCACAACAGTAGTCAAAATCAAAAGCAAATTACAGAGCTAAGCAGTCGGATCCAAAAATGTTATAGCAAGATAAAACATATTACAATCTTAACACATATAATAATTACTTGATCACATAAAACAACATATATAATCTTCAAGACATAAAACATAAAAAAGTCTTAAACAATACATTCACAACATAAATTATTACTATGAATCATTACAGCACCTCAAAAATGGACAAATCAAAGGTGAAGTTAAAGTATGTTATTACTATGAATCCCGTATTATTTTGTTTCTTTAAAGCTTGAGAGAATCTCCTGTCCTATACTTTATGCTATAGCCTATCCTATCATCTTCTAATTGGTCAACATAAATTATTAATAAATCATGCAGCACTATTTTATTAGATATTGATCAATAAAAAGAGGATGAGACAAAGTATGACATCGTGTGAGATAAAATATTTTCTCCAAAATCTCCTATAGGCTTTATAAAACCATCAGTTTCTTCATCCAAGTTATTAAAGCATAACAGAGCTTGCAGCTCACCTCTACACCTGCCAAACATACAACTCCTATTCCTTGCAGTTTATAAAGATGGTTTTGCGACTCCAATGTCCAACAAGCTCTATAAAAAGGAAAAAAATATATATATTATAACATTTGAGTCAATCATGGTGAGTGAGATACCATATGGGACAAAAAATGAGACATTATTTACTCCCGTTAAATACACCTCTACAAAAAAATAGGCAAGGAAACCACAGAGACTTAGGTTTCAGCTGACATCGTCGAATCTCTCCTTTTGCCAATGGGGGAAAAAAAACTAACCAAAGAAGTGCACATACTATAAAATCCCAAGGAAGTAATTTCTACGCACACCAAACGCAATTAAGTCAGCATCATCATTCAACTTTTGGACGAGGGGAATACCAACATATAATTCAAACTCAGCAACTAGTGCCAATGCAGATTCAAAAGAGAAAAAAATAGTCTATTCAATACATACTTAAAAGAGATATTTTATTTAGTTACAAACCAACCCCAAATTCATTCGGAATTATTGTATATTAGGAATACCTCCTTTTATGCTATATGAATGCTAAAAATGATCCAAATTCAGCAACTTGTGCATTCAAGATTTAACCTCACAAAAGGAAAGGAGAAAAAAGCTCATTAAATGCACACTTGAGGGATACTTATTCAGTTAATGGCTGAACCAAAAATCATTTGGCATCAATGTACCTCTTTTATACATCAGGAATGCATCCCAATTGGAATTATCGTACCTTTTACATGTGACTAAATATTCAATTGGTATCATTATACTTTTAGCACAATAGGAATGCCTACAAAAGCTCCAACTTTGTAGTAAGAAAACTAACCAATAAAGTGCAAACAATATTTATATATGCAAATGTAACGAAAGAATTCAGTGAGCAACATTTTACTGCTTGTACAATCAGAACGCCAACCATATTAAAAGCTTAGAAATAAGATCCATCACAAGTATACAAAATTCATCTTAGAAAACGGAAAGCCCATGCAATGCATGAAAAGATTCACTCAAGAGACATTTTATTCAGTTAAATAGCTGCATCATTGCACCTCTTTTGCACAATAGGAATGCCTTTGGAATAGTTGACCCAAAATTCATTTGGCATCATTGTACCACTTTTATACATAGGAATGCCATTTAATTATCCAGAAGAACATACACATTCTGGATGGGTTTTCTAGATAGTAAAACATGTGAGTTAGACATTCTATTGGCATAATTATACTTCTCTTATACAATATGAATGCAAATCAATTATCTAAATTCATCACCTATTGCCAACAAAATTCATCCGTATTAACTTCAATGCCATTTTAAACATTTAGGCAGCTAACTTAAACAAATTTGGAATCCCAACAAACATATAAAAACATCATCTAGTACCATTACAATTATTCAAATTCACCATGACAAAAAAAGAAAAAAAGCACCAAACTCTCACATTCTATTCAATTTAAAAGCTCACCCATAATTCATTTGGCATCATTGTACATTATGTGTTTTATTTATAAAATAAGTAAATATTTTAAGCTATGAAATGCTCATATTTGAAAGCAAATAATTTTCACATGCTCCAAATACAGCCAAAAAATTGAAGTGGCACCATTGTACCTTTCTTGTACAATAGGAATGCCAACAAATAGAAACTCAGCAACAAGGGAAAATAAGAGTTATCAAATGTCACCTTTCCAAAAGAATAGCCTATGCAATGCACGAAAAAAAACCCAAAATTCATTTGGCACCATCATACCTATTATGTATGATGGGAACGCCATCTAATTTACAGTAAAAAGAAAGGACTTCTCTCATAAAACATTCTTTCTTTCATTCAAAATCTCAACAAAAACAAAAAAATTTGGAATCATTGTACCTCTTTTGTACAATAGGAATTCCATCAATAATACAAACATAATATCTTGTACCATTACAAGTATTGAAATTCACTTCCACAAAAAAGTTACACCAAACTCTCTCACATTTTATTCAAATTAAAAGCATCAGGTGAAATTAATTTGTCATCATTGTACCTTCTTTTAGCAATAGGAATGCCATCAAAAACTCAGAAACAAGGGGGGCATCACAAGCATTCAATATTCAACTCCACAAAAGTATAGCCTAACCAATGCATGAAGAACAAACCCAAATTTCATTTGGCACCATCATACCTATTATGTATGATAGGAATGCCATCTAATTTACAGTAAAAAGAAAGGACTTCTCTCATAAAATATTCTTTCTTTCATTCTAGATTTCAACAACAACAAAAAAATTTGGAATCATTGTACCTCTTTTATACAATAGGAATTCCAACAATAATACAAACAAAGTACCTTGTACCATTACAAGTATTGAAATTCACTGCCACAAAGAAGTTGCACCAAACTCTCACATTTTATTCAAATTAAAAGCATCAGAGGAAATTAATTTGTTATTATTGTTCCTTTTTTTTTTTTTTTTTGCAACAGGATTGCCATCAAAAACTCAGCAACAAGGGGGGCATCACAAGCATTCAATATTCACGTCCACAAAAGAATAGCCTATGCAATGCATGAAAAACAAACCCAAAATTCATTTGACACCACCATACCTATTACGCATGATAGGAATATCATCTAATTTACAGTAAAAAGGCTTCTCTCATAGAACATTCTTTCTTTCATTCTAGATCTGAACAACAAAAAAATTTGGAATCATTGTACCTCTTTTGTACAATAGGAATTCCAACAATAATACAAACACAGTACCTTGTACCATTACAAATATTGAAATTCACTTCCACAAAAAAGTTGACCAAACTCTCTCACTTTTTATTCAAATTAAAAGCATCAGGGGAAATTAATTTGTCATCATTGTACCTTTTTTTTTGCAATAGGCATGCCACCAAAAACTCAGCAACAAGGGGACATCACAAGCATTCAATATTCACCTCCACAAAAGAATAGCCTATGCAACGCACGAAAAACAAACCCAAAATTCATTTGGCACCATCATAACTATTATGTATGATAGGAATGCCATCTAATTTACAGTAAAAAGAAAGGACTTCTCTCATAATATATTCTTTCTTTCATTCAAGATCTCAACAAAAACAAAAAAATTTGGAATCATTGCACCTCTTTTGTACAATAGGAATTCCAACAATAATACAAAAACAGTACCTTGTACCATTACAAGTATTGAAATCCACTTCCACAAAGAAGTGGCACCAAACTCTCACATTTTATTCAAATTAAAAGCATTAGGGGAAATTAATTTGTCGTCATTGGACCTTTTTTTTGCAATAGAAATGCCATCAAAAACTCAGCAACAAAGGGGGAATCACAAGCATTCAATATTCACGTCCACAAAAGTATAGCCTATGCAATGCATGAAAAACAAACCCAAAATTCATTTGGCACCATCATACCTATTATGTATGATAAGAATGCCATCTAATTTACAGTAAAAAGAAAGGACTTCTCTCATAAAACATTCTTTCTTTCATTCAAGATCTCAAGAACAACCAATAAAAAGGACTCATGTAAAAATAGAAGTTGATAGTATTATCAATCCATATGACTTTTTGAAATGTAATGACTACAAGGGTTACTGATGAAAATGACTCAAAAAAAAGAGAACTGAAACTCTAGCAAATAATAAAAACTCATCAACAAGGGCCACCACAATTCACACGTAATCAAAATAAATTTGTTAGCCTAAGCAATGCATGCAAACATTCACTTACAAAAAAGAAAAAAGTTTATTCACCTAGCCCTTTTCCTTTAACTGAGTATAACTGCTATTTTCTGCTTCACTTCTATAAAAGTCATAATTGGGTTTTCTTTTGATATTTGAATTTGGAATTCTGCTATGTCTGTTTGATGTTTTCTTTTGAAAGTCTCATCTTTGAGTTCAAACAAACAAAAAACTAAGCTATAGGCTTATGCCCCAAAATAGACTCCAATAATTCACTCAAACACCCTCTTCCACAACATTTCCATCCTAATACAATTAGAATATCCTATTGCCCATGGTCTAAGGCTTGTCTATAAGATAACACAACATGTGCAAACCAGGTCAATTACATATAGAAAATAGTAATATATCTACATTAATCACATACCAGTAAAACTTTCTTCCTTTGTCTACCAATAAAGAATTACTTGTGGTTCAAAATGCAAAGGGATTATGCCATATCCAGCACAAGTGCATTCTGCAATCGTAAGAATATTATTGAGTATATGAAGAATCTAGTCAACTATACCTTCCTTGCTTCTTGACATTGTTTCTTTCTATCACCACTCTCACTTTTTTCAGCATCATCTCATCGTCCTAAATCAGCATACATATTGTATAACAACACATAAGGAGCTGAGCTTTCTGGTTCAAGTCTGATCAAAGCTTGAGTTGCTACTTGGGCCAATTCTACATTATTATGCGCTCTACAAGCACCTAGTAGTGCACCCCAGTACCCACACACCCTTATCAGGTACAATTGACATGTTATGTATCAAATTTGTAGCTTCCTAAACCTGCCCGTGCCTACCCACAATGTCCACAAGGGAGCCATAGTGTTTAACCCGTGGCTCAATGCCATAGTCACTAATCATGGAATTGAATTGCGTCCTACCTTCTTCAACTTGCCCTGCATGGGCGCATGCATTCAAAACTGATATAAGTGCTATATAAGTAGGGTGCACTTTAAGGCACTTCATCACTTTGAAGTGTTCTAGAGCCTATAACACACAGCCATGAGATGCATAGCCTCCAATCATTGCATTCCACGAGATTACATCTTTGCACAGCTTTATTTCATCAAATACAATGCGTGCATCAATTATGGCCTCACTCTTGAATGCATAGTAACGAGAGAATTATTTATTGGAACATCAGGAAGAACAGATTTTGTAACGAGCTGACGAATCTACTTACCAAGGTAAAGATCCACAAACCAAGTACACACACTGAGGGCCGAAGATAGCGTGTCTATCTGGTCTATCCCCTTGCAATTGCATCTGAGAGAAGATCTTAATGCACCCTTATAATCTTCGTTTTTCTCATACCCGGCTATTATTTAGTTCAAAGAGATCAGATTTTTCAGAGATGCGTTTGAATTTGCACATCTCAAAACCATGTTGGCAATGAAGCGCAAAGTCTTGGTCCAACCAATAGGTAACCATAATCTGAATCAGTACACCAATTACTTCATCAAACATATTTTTAATCAGAAACTACCACTTCCTGTTTCTGTAAAATAGCGATTTCAGCAAATTAATTTAATCATCACATTTGGCAACGGCAACAACAGAAACAAAGAAAAAGACACCTTTATATTTAGAGACGTCTAGAACTTATTTTACCCCAGAATTGAAAATATCATCTTTCCGCACATCTGTTTATCTAACCACTGGCAATGAAACTAAGCAATTCTCAAACAAATTCCAAAATCCAAAACCCAGTAAAATAAGAAAACTTGTTATTCGCCTTGCCAATTATCGTCAACTAACAAGAAAGGGAGAAAACAACTAACCGAATAGCATACTTTGTTTCGATCTGTTCCCACCAGCTAAAAATAGTGTTTTCGACTTCCGATGATTGCAATGCCCCCAGTCCATGGAGAGACATTCTCAACCTCGGCTATTTCAGGAAAAGAATTGGTAGTTTTGGTTTCAAGACTAGGAATTGCTTTCCTTTATATTGGCAAGGTTTGGCGGTTTGATAAAGTCGGCAGTTCTTTTTTGCCCGTTGGCAACTTGGCGTGAAACTTACGCTGCAAATATTATTTTAATGTTTTATTTTTAATTTTTAATAATATAAATAAGAGTTAATTTATTTGAAAAAAGAAATTAAAAATAAAAGCTTTTCAAGCTTTATGTGCTTAAAAAAATCGCTTAACTTAAAATAAAATTTCTTTTAAATAAATGTTTAATTTTTAGGTAAATTCTTAGCTTTCTTATATATATATATATATATATATATATATATATATATTACAATGTTTGTTTTGTAAAAATCCTTCCTTTTGATGGGTCTAATTTGTTTTTAAAAGAATTTTTTTGATTAATGAAAAATATACTTCTTAAATTTTATATTTAAACACAAATTTCTTGATTTTTTTAAAAACTAATTTTTCAATAAAAATAAATTTCTTTGTAAATATTAAAAACATTTCTCAATCTAAATACACTGTTCCAGTGATTTTTTTTAAACAGTTAATTCTAGGGAAGAAAAAAAACTAAAAGTTTCACCTATGGATAAGTGTGGGAAGATTCTTTTTCAACTCCTCTTTATAACTTTTCCAATAGCCCAAATTTTTTAAATACCTATACTACCCCTTTTTTAGAATACATTTCATATACTGTTCTAAGTTCTAACACAACCAGAGGTGGTTGAAAGAAAGGGAGGCCGAAACCATTACTGTCCATTGCACACTGCCATGCACCTCACACCTCATCGCTTAAAAATTGCTCCTTTCTCTCTCTGCAATGTTGGTAATTGCTAGGAAATATTCTCCAAACTCAAAATTCATTATTTTTGTTGAAAATGAGCTTGTTTTTCATACCTTATGATCATTTAATGTTTTGAACCAAAATATGTTGTTGTTTTAATTTGGATTGATTGTTTTCTACCATTTTAGGCTTATAGGTGTGCAAGAATAAGTAAAAATTCAAGTAGTCCACATGTTTTTCATTACTCTTGCAATTACAATATATCAGATGAAATAAATATACCTGTGAACGGGAATTTTTATGAAGATGTAAAAAGATATGATCTCTTCTAGCATTGTTGATTTGCTTCCTGTATGCTTGTGGATCTATTTCTTAAGCTCTTGTGTTCAAAATATGCCACACTTCTTCCTTCATCTAATTCTCATATAGGTTAAAAGCGATTTACGACAAGGTGAAAATTCTCATTGTTTTAATTTGATGATTTTAACTTATTTCATGTTCTTTAGGAATGTACATCTACTTGGTTTTTAGTGTTCTTTTACGTGTGTTAAGCTTCTTTCGTGCATGTGGCACTACACTGGTTATATAAGCAAAACTTATATTCTTTGGTTATCTATATTTTATATACATGATTAAATCTGGTTATGAATTTTGGAAATCTGTATTATAAGTTCATTTCTAGTTATAGATTATCAAACTTCGTAATTGTAATTAACTCTTTTTAGTTATGGAATTTAGAAATCTGTAATTATAATTTTTCACACTACAAAATTAGAAAAAAAAAAAAAAAGGATTGCACACAGTTCAACTCAGTAATTACAAAACTTGATAATTTTAATTGACTATGATAATAATACTTGTTGATGGGATCTACTGGAATAGGATTTGGTTCGGCCATATCGGCATGCTGAGTTGCATGTTGTCTAAATATTAAATAGATAATATGACAACTAAGAAATACATTACGAAAAATGAAACTTCTTAATAGATAACAACAATATTACGGATTTTCAGAATCCATAATGTGGATTCATATTGATTATGAAATTTTATTCTCCTTAGTTTGTTTTCTCGTAAGATAAGTTTACTGTTGCAAGTTTTGAAAATTTATAATTATATCTCTTTAATCAATTATTCTACCTTAAAGATTTAGTATCTTTATAAATAATCCTATTTATAATTACGGATTTTGATAATCGGAAGGCAAAAAAATTCACCAACAACAATACCACACTAAAGAAATCATCGCAGCCAAATCGAAAGTGCAACCAAACCGTAATCACAATAAAAACTTACGAGAAATACACAACTTTAAACTCTATGTGAGAAATATAATCACACAAATCAATTCTTCTTAATTTTGACACCAAAACAGAAACACCAATTAAAAAGAGAGAAGAAAATACCAAATAATCAAAATAGCTTGAAAGAAATCAGAGGAATGAAAGAAAATATGAGTTAGAAATTGCAATGTCCGAAACAATCTTTTCTGTCGAGTGTAAAAACTTAAAAGTGAAACAAATGTTGAAGTCAAAGCCGATGAGTAGAGTATTGTTGGCGTTGTTGTCCACAAAAACCTTCCTAGCTGACAGGAATGACAATGGGGTTTGTGAAATCCTCCTCCCTCCTCCTGTTTCCTCCTCTCCCCTTCTGTTGAACCAAACACTACATTAGGAAGCAACTCATTGTGCGGACATTGTGTCTGTATACCCACTTAGCCTCTTTCAAATATACAACATGGGTGGGATTTTGCAATTAATTACTATATTGTCTTTCATATTATATATCTTTACTTTTTTTTCACTTATAGAATTACAATAGCAAATTTACTCTTACTTTTCCCTCCTCTCCTCTTCTTTCTCTTCCTTTTACAAACCAAACAAAGAAACATCCTTCCCCTCCAATTTAATGAACCAAATAAGGCGATTTATCGAAAATTCCTAAAACCAAAGTACTATATTTATGAAAGAGATACATTATATATACACCTATAATTTTACACACATTTTTATACAATTTTTTCTTTTTTGCATTTTCCTAATTTTTAATTATCTCTTTTAGTTTTTTGTTTATAATTTTACCTTTGTACATAAGCTAAAACTTAAGAGGTGTACACTAACAATTGTATGAAGCATTTGCCTTTATGAAATATGGTTGATAAGAGGTCTTGACAATCAACATTCATTTCCAGGTACTTAATCCGCGGTTGCCAAGCTAGAGTGAGGCCACAATGAAGAGAGTCGAATAGAGCTTGGTATATGAATGTAGGCGGTATGCCCCAATAACCTTGTATAACTGCTTATCCATCTCCTTACATTCCATATTAATTCTCTATACCAAATAGTAGAACGACTTGAAAAGCCATTTCATTCCAAGAGCTATAGATGAAATAGTCATTCCACTCCAAATAGTAGAATGTTGGTTTTGATGAAAGAAACAAATTCCAAGAAAAGAGAATATCCTCTTTGATAATTTTTTTTCTCTTACACTTATTTGCTCTTGACAAGGAAAAAAAATTTTCTTTCATATGCTGGTAGCTTGTGTCTGTACGGATGAATGAAGATTCTGCCAATTTTTTCATGAACTCTCTCAAAAGCCTTGTCCACAATCTCATGCCCTACGTGTTGCTTCACAAGTCCTTCCCATCCTGCTCTCATGATCATAATAGTTGTTTCCACATCTTGCTCTATAGCATGTGTGCTTGGACGAACTATTTCTTCCATTTTCTCAATCAACATCTTCAGCTCTTCTGATGTGGGTGTGTATAGAGGCACGTTGAAAGAACCCACCAGCTCAGCATTGACCAAACTCTTCATTCACATATTAAAACAATGTTACCTTTAATTTGTATCTTGTAAAACTTCAATATGCGTGCAGTTAATTATCATTTACTTAAGGAGTATGGTTAGGTTTGTGGTATATATTTATATACACTGCCCCTACAAGGTCCCTTGTAGTTTTCTTCTTATTTGCGTTTGAATCCTCCCAAAACTGCAGTTTTAAAATCTTACTTAAACCCGCTCTCCCTCCTACCTACGGCAAGAAATAAAGAGTATCATTGACCTTAGTGGCCACATCCAAAAGAGCATCTCCCAAACAATCTGCAATAGCTGAGAATTTGGTCTTAACATCTGGAGGTGGGCATGGAATGATCGAAAGCCATGAGACCTCTTGGAAAAAGCTCTAATGCTCTGGCATTCAGGAAACTCTCAAATCTGTGCAAATTGTGTTGAAAAATCCCTTGCAGCTTCCTTGGGAACATTTGCAAAGTAATTTTCTCTTTATTATATGCAGGTGAGTGTTCGTCCAGTACCTCTTTGGGTAAGTGCATAAGATGAGTGAACAAACCCAAGCGTTGACTTAGGGAACAAGCGACCGTGAAAAGAACCGGCAATACACAGTATTGCTTTTCTATTAGGAGGGACTTGAAATGTGTGTAAAAACACATCAAATTCAAGCCAGCTGAATCATATCCAAGTGATTGCAATTTGAGATTTACCCAATGGCGATTATACTTTGAACAGTGAAGAATGTATTAGGTCCAATTGAACAACCCAAATGTGCTATGCTAAAAATATTTGAGGAGTGATAGGCAAGAGTTTCTAGATCAAGCTTGTCAAGGATGGCTTCCTTGATCATGTTTTTGGCCAGATCAGCTTCATTTCTCTGCAAAAAACAGTGGCATGAACTGATAATTTCACATGATGACAAAACATTGAGAAAGCAAGCTCTGAAACTGGGATGAGTATTGAGAATAATGTTGTTTGTACCTGCAAGGAGGAATATTGGGTATAGTGACATTCACCATCTCCACTATTTATGGGAAATGCTTCATAAGAATCAGTGCCCCTTTTGTTTTCCAATATCGTTGTGATTCAAGGAAAGGGTTCAAGCTTAAATTAAAAAACCTATAATAATTATTTTCAAGATAATAGCATCATGATCTACCTTTAAAAAACTCAAAATTCAAGATTCAAAGGGAAGAAAAGATGCAAGATAACATATACAAACGCAAACTACACTAACTGGTCAAACAACCAAATTTAGCGTCTAGAGTTGTTAGTTTAAACTCTTTTTCTGCATATGATTGACTTTTCATTAAGAATACATAAGTGCGTTTTGGTCATAACAAAGGACTAATTCAGAGGTCAAATTAATCAATTTATTTTGGAGCTCCAAACATATTAATTTGCAAAATATATAATTGATGTAAAATCATACAATAGTTTAAGTGAACGATAGAGGAGATTAGTGATACATATGATATTTAAATTTGATTTCATTTCAGTAACTGGTACTCTCATAATGAAATGGTCTTCTCAAAATCTATCTTTTAAAGAAAAGACAAAAATTCAAACACTAAACATTTTGCTAATTATTTAGATGCTTCACCTCTAAACCACATGACTTCATCAAATTATATATATATATATATATATATATATATATATATATATCTCCAAAAATTATCATATTAATATCAAAGCATAAAGTATTAGATAGTAAAAATGCATATCCCTCAACGGTATAATTAAGTTATGCTGTCAAAGAAATAAAAATAATAATAGTTGTTATTTTTGTCACACAATATTAAACAATTCTTTTTATTATAAGAGTGATATATCATTTTAATAGGACTAAATTTGTTGTCTTAGGTAATGTCTTATATAATGTTTTATAAATTATAATTGGTCAAAAAATATAAAATAGTTGGACAATATATTATTTTATATTTTTTTGATTAACCATAAGAAGTGAAATATGGAATGAGACATGAGAATGAAAGAATTTTAATTTTGAAACATGAGAAGTGGTTATTGTTGAGTTGAAAATTGACAAACAGATAAGTGAGAAATTTGATAGATGTGGTGAATACTATGCAAATAGATGAGACGGGGAGAAATTCTAAATCATTTGCTAGGTTTTTATAGGATTGTAGTATGGAGGCACAATGTACCATGATAGACACTTCTCGGCAAAATGAACTTGCTGAAAGGCATAATGGTAATCTCGTGGATATATATGATGAGATCCATTGATAAGTCATTCTATCTTACTTCATTTCTACGAGGAGATGCATTGAAAATTGTAGTTGACGTTTTGAACTAAGTGCCTAACAAGTCTGTTCCCAAGGGAGATTTCTTTTGTAACCCCTAAAATATCTATCATAACCAATCCCCATGTCATTTATTTTGCATATGAAATTGCACGTCCCTCATTTTGACCTAAACCCCTACTATCTTTCTTCCACCCCCGATTGAAAAATTAGGCTACGGATTATGCATAAAGAAACTTGACCTTGAAACTGTCAGTATTGGCTATTTCATTGGGCTGAGAGATTCTAGATTCTATTATCTTTCTCATTCTACAAGAATCGTTAAGTTTAATCATACAATTTATATTGGGGATGAGCTAGATGGTAAGAGTCAAGAACATCGCATCACACTATATATTTTAGAGGAATACATCACTATTCTAATAACTATCATCCTAACTTTTAGTGAGAGGATATCATGATAGTGAAATTGGGATAATAGGATTGAGTATCCACCTAAGAATGAGACTGAAAACCCACTTGAGACTTTTGAAGTCCTAGAGGCTCCAAATGGCAATATAGAACAAATTCTAGCATCTGAGATAGTTCCTTTAAGGAGATATGAGAAGACTCCTATTTACCTGTAAGAGCATGATTATGATATTGGTAAATAATCTATTCTTGTTACTATTTAGTCAGCAATTTCTTGCTCTAGTCATTCTTAATTAGAGGATGGATGCCATCAAGGATAAGATGTCTTCTATGAGAAAAAATGATGTTTAGGCTCTAGTTGTTGTCTATTAGTTGCAAGACTATTGAGTGCAAATGGGTGTTTGAAACTAAACATGAAGCTAAAAATCAAATTGAAAGATATAAGGCTAGACTTGTTATGAATAGGTGGTATAGCGAAAAGGAGAGTGCGAATTACAATGAGACTTTCTCTCTAATCTCGACTAAAGACTCCTTTTGGTTTGGAGCTTCATTAGATGGGTGTCAAAACTGTCTTCTTGAAAAGAGACTTGTTTGAAAATGGGTACTTGAACCAACCAAATGGTTTCACAAAGAAGGGGAAAGAAAACTTGGTGTTTAAACTAAATTGGTTCATCTATGGCTTACATTAGGATCCTAGGCAGTGGAATTTGAAATTTAATTAGATAGCTAGTTTTCCTGGTTTCACGGAGAATGTTTTTAACCAGTGTATTTACTTGAGAAATAATGGTAATGAGTTCATCATACTTATCTTCTTGCCAGCAATAACAAGCTGTCATGACCCTAACCCTAAGCGGTGATCAGTGCATGGGTTAAGTTAACAATACATCTCTTAGTTGGGAAGTCTAACAATTATCACAATATATATACTTATCTGATTTAATCAAACGACTATACTTCTCATATTTTTATGAAAACTTGACAAAGTCTGCACTGCAATGTTAACATTCCCAAAAATATCAACTCCCGTCAATTTATAAATCATAAATAGAAGTTCCAAATAAACAAAATAAACTATATAATGTAAAGAAAAGATCAATTGACTCAAAATAAATTCGACATCAAACTTCCCTGTAGCTGCAAAATGAATTAGAAATCAAAATAATATATAAGGGCCACCATGTTGGTAGACCCACCAAAAGAATGACAGTATTGGATCAATTTTGAACTACCAGCAGTCTGTTACTCAACTGCATGGGAATCTAGATGGAAATAAATAAAGGAAAAGGGGTAAGTCGCACAGACTTGTATAGACATAATAACCACGAGGGCCAAACAAATATATATGACATTGCTGAAGGATTTTCTTTTTTCAAAAAGTGAAAATTAATACAAAAGTATTTAATACAATCAACCAAAAAAAAAAATGCTCATAGAATTCATTGACTTGCAAACTACCAACATGAGAATAATAACATTTTATTTGTATACATTCATAAATTTTTAAAAGCCATAAACACACATAATATGATAAATTATATGCCAAGCTGTAAGAAGTATCAAATTGGAAACTAATAACATGCGGTAGGTCACACATGAGAGAATTAAATTTGAGGTGGCTATATCTTATTTGTGGCTTTCTTAAGGGCAGCTCCATTTAACAAATAACCCTCTCCTTAATCGAATTATATCCATTATATCACGTCATGCCATCAAGGGTGCCTTCATCTCGCTAATAACCCTCTACCATCAATGTTTAATTTTCATATTTTACTAGATATGAACTATATATCAGTATGAGAATGATGTTAATATTAATAGACAAAGGAAAATTGTTATATTAGTTGGTACAAAGAGAGTTCAGGATGAGAGGAGATATTCAAAAATTAAGGCATGGCTATCATGGGAGGACTGCTCCTACTGGGATTTAAACGTAGCCTTTACAATCAAACTCATCAGATCTTTACCCGTTAAACCATGAGATACCAAAGCTTATATATAATTTTACCAGGCATTTGGAGACATAAAGAATTTAATTCACCAAGGCAAATAAGTAGCTTGTACATATATTACAAGTCCATGAAAGCGATGAAATCTTTTTTCAGCAAGAACTGATACCAACAATGCAAACCCTTTGTATAAAAAAAAATAAAAATAGCAAACCCTAGATAATATTAATTTGTTCAATGCTTTCTATGCTTGAGAGTGACAAATAACTCCTGGTGCTCACGAGACTTTGAATCCAACAAATGAAAAGTCTCAGCTAGTTTCATTCTGAAGTGTTCAAAAAACTCATCTGTATCCTCTTCTCCAAATTGTTCCTTGAAGAGTCCCTCCAAGGCTGCTCTGGTTGTCCTAACAACCAATTCAACAGAAGGGTTTAAGTAACTCATGTGCTTGGTCATTGTGCCCATTCTTTCAATGCTAAATTTCCCATTTTTCCTTATAAATTCTGCAAATTCTTTTGATGATGGAAAGTAGAGAGGAAGATAAAAGGATTCTACATTCTCCTGACTAATAGATCCCTGCATTCAATAATATGTAAAATTGGAAAAATCACTTCTAAATTTTCATTTTTAATGCATTATATGTGCTTAAAACTGAACTTCACATTAAACATATGCAAAATGACATGATTGTTAAAATCATATTAGATAACTATTTCAATTTATTTGGGAAACTAATAAACCAATTTAATTTCCATAAATTTAAGTAAAAAAGTTGTGATAAAATAATTTTTTTTTTGTCCACCTTAGAGAATTAGAAAAACAGCTCTTGCCATGTGGTTATCATATGTCTATATTTAGACATAATAACTATTTAGTAAATAGAAAAATCACATATTTTTTACTCAATAACCATATATATATATATATATATATATATATATATAAACATTAAGCCCATAACTTGAATTTTTTTTTGGTCATCTTGAAAGTTTTCCTCAAATTATATACTTTGATCAACAAATATAAATAGAATGTCTTTAACTTTATCTTACAAAAAATTTCATTTAAAACTAGAAAATGCATAGATTTATAAAGAAAATCACATAAAGGAGATATCATAATGCTTATAAGTTCTTGAAAAGAGGTTGTTATATATATATATATATATATATATATATATATATATATCTTTTCCATATGCTAATTAATGCATGGTTTATGCAATACTACTTTCTCTTTGAGAGACATACCAGCTTCACCATTTCATAAAGGCAAGATTCAATAATACCATATATCATAGCTCGAGCATTCTCTAACAGATTGGACTCATTTGGTTGATTAGGCAACACAATCACCATCAACCCTCCATCTACAAGCTCTTCTGCTCTAGCATTCAGAAAGGACTCCATGTCGTTCTTGAATTGAGCAGAATATGCTTTATGCAATTCTTCACTTGCGTTCATATAGTGAACTTTATTTTTATCCCATGCAGGTGATTTACAATCTAGTACTTGTTCTGGAACTCGGGACATCCAGTGCAGTGCATAAGAACAATGCACAAAATGGAGACTCGACTTGGGAAACAAGCGATGATAGAACGATCCTGGCACTCCGGCAGCATAGTATTTATGTGGTGGAGGAAGGGATCTGAAGAGAGTGTTGAAGTCATTGCTGGAATGGTCATTGAATAGAACTTGGAATTCTAGTGATAGACGGTTTTGGATTTTGGATAGGTACTTATTCTCTATGGCTTCTATGATATTTTGCACAGCCACAAAAGTGTTTTGTCCCACAGAGCAGCCCAAATCTGCTATGGCAAAGATTTTGGTGCCACTGAGACAAGTAGTTTCAATATCAAGGTTACCCTCAATGGGTTCATTGATGAGATCTTTTGATTCTTCTATGACCGTTCTCTGCAAATAGAGGGAAAGATAAGCCCCAAGGAAAAATTTCCTTCCTTCTAACGTGTATATATGTATTTAATTTCCATAAATTCTTTAATTTACAAAATTTCAAGCAACTAAAGCAACCCTTTTTCTTTTGATTCCAAAGGTATTAATATGGTGAAAGGGAGTGCGAGCCTTTTAGGCTAAAAGGGTGAACAAAATGCATATGCTCAGACATCTTTTGCTAACATTTAATTTAACTATGAGAAACGGGGCAATAGAGATCAAACTCTTGACCATTTTAACCAAAGTGGTTTCATAATATATATATATATATATATATGCAAAAAATCATTTAACCGATTCAATAAGTTATTAAGAAAGAGACTAAATAATAAGAGAATATAAGAGAAGTGGTAATATATCTCCAAGAATATATCTCATTGTTAAGTCAAAAAAACTCTAATCTCCTAACAAAAATTAATTTAACTAAAAAATTTAAGTTGTTAAGTGAAACAATATAAATAATTTTATATTTTATCCAATACAAAGTTTAAAGTCTAAACTGAATGGATGTGTTAATTTAGTAATCTATATTTGTATGTATGCTGATATGATTAGCTATTAGAATAACAAAGGTTGTGTTGGATATAACTACATTTGGCTGCTTGAATATTATTTTTTTATGCTTTATCAGGTACTTTGGATAAGAAAAGGTAATGCCTTTTAAGTTATAATAAGCACTGCCTTGTGTCACTGCTGAGTTACTAGTCTTGGACATCATGTGATATGTCCGGAAAAAGAAAATCGAATTGCATAACTGCGGTTATAAAGCAACAGTGGCAAAAATTTCCTGGTTAACCATGGCTAAACCATAGCCACGGTCATTTAGAACCATTGCTAAACCAACACCTAACTATGGTTGCAAATGACCATAGTTAAACTACGGCTTACACTGGGTTTGTATAACTGTCCTTAAACTATGGGAGTAAATATGTTGTCTTATTTTTTTGTCTCATATAATGCCTCATTCACTATAATTAGCTCAAATGAGACTATTTATTTAATAATATTATTTTATAGTATTTACATTGTGAATAGAACATCATATAGGATAATAAATTTATTCCCCTAAGCCATAGCTTAACAGTTATGCATGGAAATGACAACATTGCGGGGTTGAGAGTATGGTTTCTGTCCCTAACTCCATTAGAGAATTTTTCTTGTTCCTGTCCTCGGGATCTGTCTCTGCAGGTCCTTACAAGAAAATTTTATAAAGTATTCCTATGTAAAAGGTCATATTTCAATTACTCCTAGTATTTGGTTTGGTATTGCTATTGCAGATGACTTCGGAAATTATGATGACATAATATCATCAGAATATTTTTGCTTCTCATTTGGGGCAATTAGCAATCATTAAATAAATCAAATTCAATTGGTTTGAGAAATTACAAAAGTACTAACGTTTACATTTATAGTTTATAGTTTATTCACAGTAAAGGATATTTTAATAAATTTATCAAAATTTCTCCGATATTAATTTTCTCTTGGATGGATAGCTCCTCAAATTTCTAACGAAAAAATTTCCCCTATATCCCCCACCTTGTAGAATTTTTTTTTTCGTCAGTTCTCACCTAACTAAAAGAAACTGCCCTCCTAGTTAAACATAACCGTGGCTATGCCATAACCATGTCTACAGGTGGTATACCTATGGTTGAAAACCGTCTTAACCACGGTTACAGCCGTGCTTGTGACCACTAAATAACTGTGGTTAAATCTCTTTTTTATGTAGCCAGGCAAAATTTGATGAACCAAACAAGGGTTATTACCTAAACTACCATGACAAAGATTTTAAAAATGTTGTTATGTGACATACAATATGTCTTCTCTTTTCTTTGTATGCCTTTCTCATTAAACTTGATTCATAGATGTGGTCCGTGACGAGATGATATAACACACAAATTAATCTCACCTGGTAACTGGAGTTCTTAGTGTAGCTGCGAGGGCCATCTCCACCATTCATGGTATATGATTTTGGTATATGCATTCCCTCAACTTCCATTTGCTTGTTGGACATAGGATCAAATTCTTCGTAACATGATGATGATGATGTATATATATATACACACACACATATGTATGGTCTCTTCATGTTAAACAATACTTTTCTGGAATTTTATATTATAATTAGTGATACATCAAACATTTAAAACTGGTAGAGTTAAATATTATTTTTATTTTGTTATTGACATTTGAAACTTTAATTAATTCTATTTATGATATTTTAAATTTTTAATTAATTTTGTTATTTTAACATTTTTATTAGTAGTTAAAACCATAAATAAAATTAATCTGAAGAGATAAAATTAGACCATAGTGGCTACAAGGTTTTCAATCTCAAACAAATTAGGATCCTGTTTTGTGATGCCGGCACCAATTATTCCATATTCAAAAGATACTAGCACAAAGAGGGAAAAAGAAGAAGAAGAAGCTATATTCCATCAAGTGTTATTTTAATTAATCTGAAGAAGCTATATTCCATCAAGTGTTATTTTAATTAATTTTTCTGTCCATATTCAAAAGATACAAGCAGAAAGAAAAAAACCTGGCCAGATGCAGCCTGCTTAATTAAGAAAGCTATATACCATCAAGTGTTATTTTAATTAATCTTTCTGTCCATGCCATGTTAACATTTTACAGGCGATGTAAGTTATTAAACAAACAACTGCACTTTGTTTTGGGTTTGGTGGCAGATTCTTTTATTTTTGGAATTAGAATTTTTAATGTTTAAAAAATTATTAACAACCCACCTCAGAAATAACTCATTTTCCTTCATGCTCTCTGTGACACATGTGCATATGGCCAAGTGGGTTTATGTGGTAAAATAAATTACTTTTTACTATGATAGATAACTAATCACGTGTAGCTAATTAACTATTGTATATTAATTATTTTTTTATTAAGGATATCTTTTAGTTGATAGTCAAAAAACAATTCCTTTCAAGGAACATAAATTATTAAAGTTGACATACTTTTTTGAACAAAGTTTTTTTTTTTTATATGTATAGTTATAAAATAAAATTTTATTAATATGCTTAAGAGACTTAATTATCGGCTAATTATGTTAAACTTTGTTGGGATATATCAATTGTTTTATCATCGCCAATTGTTATAACAATACTGACATAACCACTTAATTATAGGGAAGTGTTGTATTTGTGACGTAGAATATAATTATTAAATGGCCCCTAATAAAATAATGGATACAAGATATATACGTGGTTTTCTTAAAGTTTATGTTCACTGGCAAAGACGGCAAATAGTTTTTTGCTTTCTGCTTTAACGAATAGAGTAAAAAAAGAGGCTGAGTACAATCAAAAGAGCATAGTGTAACCAAAATACAATTAAATAGTACAAATAAATAAAACCCAACCCCACATACCTTATTATTTCCCACCAATGTATACAGTCATACTCAATACTAGAAGCTTAATTACTAAAACAGATGTAAGTGTAATACTTCTAATTCAAGGCACTACAACAATCACTAGTATTTAATCAAAGTGTTTTAAGTGTAATAAACTAAAATAAGATTTTATTCTTAATTTTAAATGTTCACACAAAAGTATTTTTCTTATTTTTTATATTTATAATTTTACTTATACAAACTAACTAAAGCTGAAGTGCACAATTAGCATTTCTCTTATAAAATATCTGAATCTGTACACCTAAAATATTATTTTACTCAAGGTAGAACATTAGTGGGTGGATAGAACATATGACGTTTATGGTGTATTTTATATAGAGTTCTATTATATGTATATCTGTTTGCATTTCACTTCTTTCTTTTTTTTAATTTTTTTAATTTATCTTTGTATATAACTATAATGCAAGGGTATGAAAATAAGGTATACATTAATAAATATACATTTACCATTTTTCTTTCATAAAGAAATGTTAAGTGACTCAATTCATTCCTTTTAACTCTTCTGGGGTAGGACAACAAGATAATTGCTAAACGTTGCTTGAGATGACACAACATTTGAGGCAAAATAATAATTAGGTAAGATACCAAAGCTAATTCCATTATTTATATTTACTTTTGGCTTACATTGAGATATCTTTATGCCTTTGGGGGTATACATGAGACCAAGTTTTGTAAACGACAAAAACAAAAACTGATAAATTCTCTTTTAAAAAGGATGATACCAAGCATTTTGGGACACATTTTAATACACTAAAGACAGATAAGCAGCTGCAGGTATTTAATAAGGAAAGCAAATTTGTTGTTTCATATAGTTTTACTCATTATAATTGATTCGAATGCTATAAATAATATGACAGCAAATTTGTTTTAGGGGTAAAAACTCTATTATAAAAACTCAGCAACCCATCATATATTTGTTCAATTCGTCTTACACTTGAGAATGAAAAGTAAGTCCTCGTGCTCATGAAACTTTGACTCAAACAAATGATAATTCTCTGTTAGTTTCAGAGTGGTAGCGTTCAATGAGCTTATGATCTGTAGCCTCTTCACCAAATTTTTCTTTGAGCAGCAGTCCACCCGAGGTTGTTATCATTGCCCCAACTAGAAATTCAACAGAAGGGTTAATGTAATTCATCAGCTTACTCAATACACCCATTCTTTCAATGCTAAAATTCCCATTTTTATCTATTAATGCCTCAAATTCCATTGATGTTGAGAAGTGTTGAGGGACATAGAAGGAATCTACTTTCTCTTGACTAATCAATCCCTGAAAATTTACAATTAAAAAAAAAAAGACACTTACAATTTTTCATTTTTGATTCAGCATACTTAAAATTGAACATGTACAAAATAATATTTATTTGAAAATATTAGTTAACTACATTTCACTTTATTTGGATACCCAAAAATTTCTCTTAAATTTTAGTAATGAATTGCAATTGCAATGCAAGTTGAGAGAAAAGAAAATTTGTTCTATCTGAATTACAAGCTTAAAACTTGATCTGGTTATATATATATATATATATATATATATATATATATATGTATGTATGTATGTATGTATGTATGTATGTATGTATGTATGTATGTATGTATGTATGTATGTATGTATGTATCGTTAATATTTTGACATAACAATCACGTACTAACGACATGATCATATACATTATCCAAGAAAACGACATATAAAAACACACATTAATTAACCCCATAACTCAGTTTTTTTGGTCATTCTGAGGATGCACAAATCGCAGGTTCTTTTCCCTCAAATTCTAACACTTCTGTGTCTTTTCCCTAAATTTATAATTGGGTAAGCAGATAAAAGTGGAACATCTAGCACTTACAAGTTTTAATGTTCCAACACAAATTGAATTTCTAACTAAAAACTTATCAAGAAAATCTCGTACTGGAGATGCTTTAATGCTTAAGTCTAAGTAACTCTTGAAAAGAGATTGCTATATCATTAGAGAAAATATTTTTTTTTTCTATGCAATGATGTTTTTTGAAATACTAATTTCTTCTTAAGACATACAAGGTTCACCATTTCAGAAAGGGAAGATTCAAGAAAACGAAATGACACAGCTTGAGCAGTCTGACAGAATGGCATGATTTGGCAAACCAAACATCAAAATCAAACCCTCCAGTCATAAGCTCTTCTGCCCTAGAATTAAGAAAGGACTCCATGCCATTCTTGAACTGAGCCGCATATGCCTCAAATAATTTCGGACTAGCAGTAACGCAGCGAACATTATTTTTATCCCAGGCAGTGAATAAGAACAATGCACAAAATGGAGACTTGACTTCGGAAACAAGCGATGATAGAACTTGGAATTCCAGTGATAGAGTATTTTGGTTTTTGGACAAGTATTCATTTTCTATGGTTTCTATGATATTCTGCACAGCGATAAAAGTATTTTGTCCCACGGATCAGCCCAAATCTGCTAGCCCTTTGGTTTGGAGCCACTGAGTCATGTAGTTTCAATATGAAAGTTGTCTTTAATAATGGCTTCTTTGATGAGATCTTTGATGCTTCTATTAATCTTCTCTGCAAGTAAAGGGACAGATAAGCTCCAATCAGGAAAAGTTTACTTCTTTCTAACTTGTATGTATTTGAATCCAATGAAATCACTGACTGCATATGCATAGGGTGAAATATCTAACATAGACAAAATGTACCTGGTGACTAGAGTTCTTAATGTAGCTATGAGAGCCATCTTCACTAATTATAGGAAACGAAGCAGGTACTGAATTGATCCCCTTAACTTCCATTTGCTTTGAATTGTATAGGATCAAATTCTTTGTGCCTCTCAAGAGGACTTCTCCGTCAATGAGATGATTATATATGACTGGCATGGACTATTAAGTAATCAGTCCTATTAATTAGTCAATATTTATTAATTTAATGATAAATGAATAAATTAATCAATAAACTTTAACTAATTACATCAGATAAGGTGTGGGACCGAAAGCGAGATTAGGGGTGAGTAAAATCCGAACCAATCTGCTTAAACCTCCCAAACCGATCCGAACTGTATAGAAACCGATCCGATCCGATTAACTAACGGTTTAGATTGGATTACAAAATTATCAATCCAATTATAGTGGTTCGGTTTTCTGATTTTAATGTTTAAAATCCGAACTAATCCGAACCACCCGAAAATTATATTATATATATATATATGATTTAAATATATTAAATATAACTAAACTTTTTATATATTTATGAAATAGTTTATTATAAATATAAATTTATATTAATAAATATAAAAACTATTAAACAACAAACATTTAACTCGCGTTTTTCCTTTTCGAAATCGAAATCCCTAACTTGCTTTCCCTTTCTCTTCCTCGCTATTGTTTGCTAGTCGCTGCTTGTCACTAGTTACTGGTCTCTGCATATCTTATTACTACTCTAATACTATTATTTTATATTTTAATTATTAACTAATTTATTGTATTGATTTTGATGCTTAAATTAGAAATATCATCTACTACCACTCAAAAAGCAAAAACTTGAAGCTAACTAATGAAGTTTAGAAGAAAAAAAGGAAGAAAATGAATATAAGTGGTATGTTATGCTTATTTATTACTTAGATAAAAATTGTAATTTGTTTAAATTTGTTATGATGACTTTGACTTTATATTTGTGAATGTGTTTTTTTCGTAATATTATTCACAAACCGATTAAACCGACCGAACCGAACCGCATTTGAGTGGATTGGTTTAGTTTGGATTTTTTAAAAAAATTTGAGAAATCCAAACCAAACCGAACCAAAAATTATTTTACGGTTTGGGTTGAATTTTTTTTTAAATCCAAACCAAACCGCCCAATGTCCAACCCTAAGTGAGATTACAAATATATATATATATATATATATATATATATATATATATATATATATATATATATATATACTATCTATCTATGCATGACCTCTTCATGTCAAATGACTCGTCTAGAATTTTATTTTAATTAGTTTAATAGTAAGACTTATCAGCATGAAAACCTACAGTAAAAGTCTTGGGCAAAATGCAGAGAATATGCTTGCCAATTGGTATAAAATATCCAGACAATACTGACCACTTATGGATTTTGTATATTTACTCAATTATTAAACTTCCAACCTGACTTGTATAAAATATTCAACACTATAGTGATTACATAGGGAAAGTATCGTGCATAAAATTATAGGGAAGTCTTGTACACAATGTGGTCCAATATTAAATGGTTGAAACCAATTAAACCATTACAAAGCCCTTAACTTGTCAACCGTAATCCGAGAAGCATTAACCGCATTAGACTTGTAGTGCTTAAAACCTAACAATTCTGGACACAGTTTATGTGTTTATTTGAGTTTAAAGTTTATGTTCACAGATGGGGACTGTAATTAAAGAGTTTACACTGTAAAAAATAATAGATAAATAAATAAACTAGAGTTATTTTTTAGTGGTCATTGATCTCAACCAATCATTTTGGCTCAAAAAGAGCTACATTTAAAGACATAATCAAATGATATAATGCAACGCAAATTATTAGATAAATAACTGATATATTGTATACTTCATTATTTAATAAGTAACTGCTACATTTAACGGTTTATATTAACTAAGTGAACGCAAAAATATTTGTTCAATTCTTTCTACGCTTTAGAATGACAAATAAATCCTCGTGTTCACGAATCTTGGACTCAAATAAATGGAAATTTTCAGCTACTTTCATTGCGTAGCGCTCATAAAGCTGATCTGTAGCCTCATCTCCAAATTGTTCTTTGAATAGAACATCCATGGCTGCTCTCACTGTCCCAACTGCCATTTCAATAGAAAGGGCAATGTTACTCATGCGCTTGTTTAATACACCCATTCTTTCAATGCTAAAGTTCCCATTTTGCATTATCAACGCCTCAAATTCCTCTGATGTTGGGTAGTAGTGAGGGATATAGAAGGAATTTACTTTCTCTTGACTAATATATTCCTGTAATCAACAATTTTTTATGAGCTTCACATTAAGCATATATAAAATCATAACGGTTAAAAGGAAAAAATAAAATTAGATAACTATATATATTTGATTTACTTTATTTGGAAAAAGTACAAAAACCAGTATTAAATTTTAGTAAAAAGTAGTGCAACACAATAATTGAAAGAAAATAATCTTTCGTAAGTCCACGTTATAAAATTATAAAACTAACTCTAAGGTTATATGGTTTTAAATTATGATATGATAGCCACATACTGAATTTTCAAGGTGTACAAATTAACCCCAAGGTCCTTTCTCCTGAAATTCTAGGATCTTTTAATCTCTTTTCCTTAATTATATATTTTGATCAATATATGTAAATAAAATGTCTTGATTTTAATCTCCCAAAATTAACATATTACATTTGTAACTATATAAATGCACAAATTTCTAAAGAAATCGCATAATGGAGAAGTTATAATCGTTAATTTTTGTTAATTCTTGAGAAGAGATAGCCATATTATTATTAGAGTAAGTTATCCTTTTTATTTTTCTGTATACTAATGACTTTTGAAATACTAATCATACCTGCTTCACCATTTCAGCAAGGCAAGATTCAAAAAAACCAAATGACATAGCTGGAGCAATCTCTGATAGAATGGACTTGTTTGGTACACCAGGCATCACAATCACCATCAATCCACCAATCGCAAGCTCTTCTGCCCTAGCATTCAGAAAGGACTCCATACCATTGTTGAATTGAGCAGAATAAGCATCATGTAATTCTCCACTTGCGTTCAAATAGTGAATGTTATTTTTATCCCATGTAGATGGTTTCCTATCTAACACTTGTTTTGGAACTTGGGGCATCCAGTGCAGTGCATAAGAACAATGGACAAAATGGATACTTGACTTAGGAAACAAGCCATGATAGAAAGATCCCGGTACTCCGGCAGCATAATATTTATGTGATGGAGGAAGGGATCTGAAGAGAGTATTGAAGTCATTGCTGGAATGGTCATTGAATAGAACTTGGAATTCCAGAGATTGTGAGTTTTGGCTGTTGGACAGGTACTTATTCTTTATGGCTTCTATGACATTTTGAACAGCAACAAAAGTATTTTGTCCCACAGAGCAGCCCAAATCCGCTATGCCAATGGTGCCACTGAGACAAGTCGTTTCAATATCAAGGTTTACTTCAATGGCTTCATTGATGAGATCTTTTGAAGCTTCAATTAATCTTCCCTGCAAAGTACAGGGAAAGATAAGCACCAAGGAATAATTTCCTTCTTTCTAAAATTTATATATGAATTTGAATCCCATAAATTCTTTTGCATTCTAGCTATTCTATGTACAAAGAACCCAACTTCTTCTTATTATTATTACTACAAGGAATTAAGACAATCCTGAAAGGGAGGCAGGGATCAAACACCATAAAAGCTTAAGTCTTCAGAAGGCCTAAGAATAGTTTTAATTAATTGAATAAGGAGATCATTGGTGGATTTAAGTTTTTGAGTGAATGAGCTAGTTCTCTTGTCTAGCTAGCCAAAATTTGATGAACAAAAGAAGGACTATTCACAAATAATCCAGGAAAAGATAAAACTAAAGGGTATTGTATAATACATACAATTTCTCTTTTCTTCGACCTTAATTAGTTCGAGATCTGAATATAATTCTCTTAAACTTGATTCATAGATGTGATCCATGAGATTCATGATATAAAACACTGACTGCATATGCATATCGGGTGATATATCATGGACAAACGGTACCTGGTGACTTGAATTCTTAGAGTAGCTATGAGGGCTTTCCCCACCAATCATAGGATATGAAGCAGGTACTGAATCGATCCTTTCTAATTCCATTTGCTTTGAGTTGTATAGAAGCAAATTCTTTCTGCTTCACCAGAAGAATTCTAGTTCAATGGGATGATTGTAATAATTAAGACATCAGCAAGGAAACCTACGTTATATATATATATATAATTTCTAAGAGAAAGTTGTTTTACCAATGTCCATGGTCGGCAAAAGGCATAAAGGTAAAGAGGAAAACCAAAGCATATATATTTTAGAAGTTTGTTTTATTTTCCCTAACTTGGCCAAAAGCAACAAGACAAGGATATTATACTCCTAATTAAATAAAACATATCGAAGTCCTCGACACTATGTCATTGCCGTTCTTGCTTTTTGGCGTGACACTTGAAGAAAATGAGCACCTCAAAATGTGCAAGTGGCACTGCTAGTGGAAGAATTTTAAATAAAATATTTAAAGGATGAATGAAAAGGTAATAAAGAAATTAGTAATTAAGAGAAAATTCAAACAAATACATGCCTCATTTCTTAAGTTTCGCATGTAGATGTTTCATTGCTAAAAATCATCAATTATTGTATTGGTGTGAATTTTTCAGCAATCTCTCAATATAAAAAATTATAATCAGTGAGGAAATCATTTTTCATCTTACTGTAAAGCCTTGTTGTAATAAATTCCATAGCTGAAAAAGCCGACTTTATGACTGTTGATATCGAAAGAGTCAAGACAAGCCACAGTGATTTGTCAATCAAAGCATAAAAATGAGATTTTTCAATCTTTACAAACTTTTGACAAAATTCATCAATAGTGGATAAGTTGCTCCATGGTTTGCATAGTAGGTTGTTGATCAATATTTTGAATACCAGTCCCCAAATTTGAAGTTACATTTTGTTTGCATTAGGCATAGATTGCGTTTCTTCATCATTTCTTTATTTCTTCTTAAAAAATGAGTTAATAATTTTTTCTTAAATATTTTTTAACCCTTAAAGCAAAATGCATATTAACATACCACGTAAATCAATAGCAAAAGGAGTCCTAAAAAATAAATTACGTAGCAAAATAACAACCCAAAAAATAATTCCAAACACTACAAACATTCTGTATATCTAATGTCTATTTAGGTTTGCGCATATTTTTATAATCAGTTTGGACATAAATTACCTTTATTCTAAGGATTATAACAATCCATTGCAAAACTAAATTAACATGAGTCGAAGGAGTTCAACACAAGCTGGGGTAGGTATATTGGCGCAAAAGAACACTATTATTTGTTTTTTTATAATTTTTTCTTGAAACTTTAAACCTAATCCAATTTATATCAATTTTGCTAGTGTTAAATTAACTCACTGAGGTCATTCTGATTTTAAAGTGCTGTGCGTCACATAGAAATTCTATATAATTTTTGTCCCTTGAATATGATTTCAGAAGTTTATTTAGTTCTCTTTATAAAATAAGGGCTGTTGGCAATATGTTAACAGCTTTTTCCCCATCGAATTGTTAATCCTTTTGAAGCTAGTCTCATCCCTTGCTCTGATCACAACTTACTCCACATTCTTAAATTTTCTGCTGTTTTCTCACTTTGAGTGATGAATTTTCCATTTTGCTTGCAGCAACTTAAGCTTCAACATGATATTAGAGCATCTTTGAGTATGCAATCATGAGATTAATTGGGCCAAAAAAGAAAAGTATAGTTTATTTTTCATAAATTTTCTTTGAACTTCTAACCGCAACCAATCTATCTATTTCGCTAGTGTTAAACTATTTTGATTCACATTGGCCACTCAGATTTCAGAGAGCTTTGTAAAATTGCAATGTCTTCAAAAATAGTAGTTTTAAAGGGGGATAACATAGTAATGCTCTATAATTTATATCCCATGAATATGATTTCAGAATATTCTCTTGGCAATTATTTTGCAATTTTTCCCAAATCAATTTTTTTTCTACAAAAAGCAACGAAGTTGCAAGTTTTTCATGAATTTCAAAGCTCTAAGTTGTCCACATTACACTCTATCACATATCACAATACAATTCCGTATTTAACTCCCCCCTTGTATGGAATTGTTAACTCATTTGGAGCTAGACACATTCATCTCTCTCTCTCCATTTGTTCCACATTCTACATGTCTTCTTTCCATTTTTTTTTTTTGAAAACCATCTGGCATTTGATACAATATTAGATACTAACTAATTTAATTTGAGTTAAATAAAACCATAAGTACAGTTCTTTTTTTCATTTAATTTGTATGATGGATTTGCCAAAATAGAATTCTGCGGAGGATGGATGTTAGACATTCATAAAACATGTCCTTGATCAGTTCCATTAAAAGATTGATTATCCTTCTTCAGTTTCTTAATCAAAACAAGTTAACTTCATCACATGAAATGTGTGAATTTGTACTGTGTCTTGACCTAACAGCTAATTAAACCTTTTAGGTTGAGTCAACTAAAAGCGCCGATATCAATGAAGCAATATAACAAAATTGCAAGTGGCCGGTTCTGAGTTTAAAAAATTCATTAAAATATAATCCATGCATCCAATGAGTTATTTTCCTGGGTTGCCATCGGACACATAATTGGTCAAAAATATTAGTTTAAGGGAACGCTAGATTAGGTGATATTCTAACTTGTTCATTATTCTGAAAGCTTTCCCTCTTGTTTCACATTATGAGAGGATTTTCAAAATGAAAAGATGGCGCACCGGAAGAGTCTAAGCATAGAAGAGCTGGTATTATGGATTCCATTTCAATTAAGAATAGAATATTAACATCATTAAGTATAGCATTACCATCTCAGATCTAAATTTGCTACAATCACAAATCCTTGCATTCCTCTGTAGTTATCGAATTTGAGCCATTCCTCCTTTATTTGACAGCTCATTTTCCTACACTTCATCTTTGCATTTTAAAAAATGATATAAGACACGTTGGAATATGAGCCATTAGATAAAAACCAAACAGTCCATGTATGTTGAAGGATTTATGATTGTAGCAAATCCGAATTTGGTTATCTCTTGCCCTTACTCTCATAAACCGACACAAATTCCAGCAATAGCCTCTGACTGTATTCTTGGCCAACAAACTATGTTGAACCATTGAAATCCTTGAACCCACGATATTGATTGAGGTAAAATAATTGTTCCATCATATCCAAAAGTTCCATAGTTTCTACTTTTACCTAGCATGTGCGGGCACAAATATTTAATTACTCCAAGATATTGCAAGTTGATATAACCGATGAAATTAAACTTTATTAATCAGTTACATTAACTAAGAAAACCCTGAAAATATTTGTTCAATCCTTTCTATTCTTTAGAATGACAAATAAATCCTCAAGCTCACGAAACTTTGATTCAAATAAACGGAAATTTTCTGTTAGTTTCACTGTGTAGCGCTCATAAAGCTGATCTATAGCCTTATCTCCAAACTTTTCCTTGAATAGTGCCTCCGTGACTGCTCTCACCGTCCCAACAGCCCATTCAACAGAAGGGCAAATGAAACCCATGTGCCTGTTCAACACAATCATTCTTTCAATGCTGAAATTCCCATTTTTCTTTATCAGTGCCTCAAGTTCTTCTGATGTTGGGTAGTAGTGAGGGATATAGAAGGAATCTACTTCCTCTTGACTGATAAGTTCCTGCAATCAACAACATTAAAAATTGGCACACCAGTTTCAAAGTTTAAGCAGATATAAGATTCCAACTTTGTAAAAAAAAAAAAAATTTACTAATTATTAATTATTAATTAACTTCGGAAAATAGATTGTCAAATTAATTATTTGAATATGTATTTTTTTCTTATATGTACTAATGGTTTTTGAAATACTAATTTATTCTTAAGACATACCAGCTTCACCATTTCAGAAAGGCAAGACTCATTAAAACCATATGACATTGCTTGAAGAGTCTTTGAAGGAATGAACTTCTTTGGTACACTAGGCACCACAATCACTATCAATCCTCCAACCACAAGCTCTTCTGCCCTAGCATTCAGAAAGGACTCCATGTCATTCTTGTATTGAGCAGAATATGCCTCATGTAATTCCTCACTAGCATTCATATAGTGAATATTATTTTTATCCCATGAAGGTGATTTACTGTCTAACACTTGTTTTGGAACTTGGGACATCCATTGAAGTGCATAAGAACAATGCACAAAATGGAGGCTTGACTTAGGAAACAAGCGATGATAGAATGATCCGGGCACACCGGCAGCATAATATTTACGTGATGGAGTAAGGGATGTGAAGAGAGTGTTGAAGTCATTGCTGGAATGGTCATTGAATAAAACTTGGAATTCCAGAGATTGTGGGTTTTGGTTGTTGGACATGTGCTTATTTTCTATGGATTCTATGATATTTTGCACAGCCACAAGAGTATTTTGTCCCACGGAGCAGCCCAAATCTGCTATGCCAATGGTTTTGGTGCCACTGAGACAAATTGTTTCAATATCAAAGTTATCTTCAATGGCTTCATTGATGAGATCTTTTGATGCTTCAATTAATATTCTCTGCGAGTAGCGAGAATTAGAGAAAGATTAGCACCAAGAAAAAATTCCCTTCTTTAGAAAATGTATATCTGTACTGATTCCCATAAAATCTTTAGCAGCACTTTTAGCCATTGTCTGTACAAAGGAACCCAACTTTACTGCTATTGTTATTGTTGTTGTTGTTTCTAAAACAAAGGAATCAATGCTAGTGCTGAAAGGAAAGCAGGGATCCTATGCATAATCCTCAAGCAAAACCCTTATAGGCTTAAAGGGTAGACAAAGCACATGCCAGCTCACATATCTTTTGCTGATATTTTGTTTAATTATGAGAAATAGGGTGCAGCCGAGATTGAACTCCAAACCATTTGATCAGAGTTACTTTCTAATATCTCAAGTAACATGGTGCCCAGAAAGCTTAATTCATTAGAAGGCCTATGAAGTTTCAGTCTAACCAATGTGGTAGTATATCTCCAAGGATATATACCCTGATAAGTGAACTCTCCCCCCTAAAGATCCAAAGTTCTAAGCCTAAATTGAATCGGAAGAGAAGTCGGTGGATTTTAGTTGAGTGTATAAAGCTAACTCTCTTGTCTAGCTTGCCAAAATTTGATGAACAAAAGAAGGATTATCGACGAATAACCAAGGATCTTTTTTTTTTTTTTTTTAAAAAAAAGGGTATTGTGTAATACAAACAGTTTCTCTTTTCTTTGTGTTTGATTCTGAATATCATTCTCATTAAATTTTTTCGCAGATGTGATCAATGAAATTAAGGATACAAAACACTGACAGCATATGCATATAGGGTGATATACCATAGACAGAATATACCTGGTGACTTGAATTCTTAGTGTAGCTATGAGGGCTTTCTCCACTAATCATAGGAAACGATGCTGCCACTGAATCGATCCCCTCAAATTCCATTTGCTCTGTATTGTATAAAGTCAAATTCTTTCTTCTTTACAAGAAGAATTCTAGTTCAATGGGAAGAATTCTAAGAAAGTTGATTCACCTTTCACCAATGTCAACTGTCGGCAAAAGGCATAAAGGTAGAGAATATGCTTGCAAATTGTTTTATAATATCCACCCAATACTGACTTATACGAGTTTGTATATTTACTCAATTATTGAACTTCTACCTCATTTGTATAAAATATTCTATAATATTTATATCTGGAAAGTGCACGTACTAATGTGGTCCAAATATTATTAAATGATATTAATAAAATAATGGACACCAGCAACTTGGGTTAGGCTGTATTTGTTGCAATTCTACTAGTCTGTGGTACACTGGTAGTTAAATACATCTGGGTGCACTAGGGGACATTTGCTTTGGATTGCAAATAATGAAATTACTTGTGCCTCACAACAATAGTTCGAGTTCAATGTGATAAATATGTATGCTTTCCTATATATATATTCGCAAGGAGGTTTAAACTCCTAACCAAAGAATCAACGACTCAAGGGGCACAACGGGGCCTTGGCTCCCTCTCCTTCATTGTTTTCTTCAAACTTTTGCATGTAAAATTTTTTGATAATGAATGTTAGGTATGCAGAGACCAAAAAAGATTATATTTAGAGAAAAATATTTTTATGTTTTTGTTGAGTCTAGTAGGTGTATGGATCTGATCCATCTTCGTGGTGAAAATGTCCATAACAATATATATATAATAAAGGAGGAGTAGCACCTTTGTACCAAATACTTACAAATAAACTTAGGCTTCCATTCTCTTTATATACACTTTTCTTTTTTTTCCCTTCTATTTCCAATACTCCCCCTCAAGTTTTAACTCTCATCTTCATTCATCGCTCGACTTGTATTTATTTTTCTTGGCTATAATCTAAGAGGCCCCTTTTTTTTTTTTTTTTCCTTAATCTTGGACTTTTTGCTTTCTTAGATTATCATTGGGCTTTTAAGCTTTGTGGACTCTGTTATTACTTGTTGGGTTTTGAAGATGCATGGGCTCGATCTACTTTTATAGTGCGAAAATATTAGTCTAAATTGTTGTACAATAAAAAGAGTAGCACTTTGTTCAAAATGCATTAACACAATTGGATTTGAGCTCTCTTCCTTGAACACTCTCTTTTTTATTCTTACCACTGTGGATGTGAGACTTTTTTCCTTTTCTCTTTTTATTTCCAACAATGAGACTTAATTGTCTTATTTCTTTGAGTATTTCTTATGATTCTTTTAAATTGATTCTAGATTTGTCTTTGCTTCTAATGTAATCGCTTACCATTAAACTACACTTTATGGCTTTATATGATAATCTTATTCATATCTAATAGCTCGTCTACAATTTTGTAGACACGAATGTAGAGAGAGTTAAGAGAACAACGCATAAACATATATTAAACATATATTAAAGTTCAGATATATGATTTCTAAGAAAGTTGATTCACCAATGTCAATGGTCGCAAATGCAGAGAATATGCTTGCCAACTGTTTTATATATATATATATATATATATATATATATATATATGTGTGTGTGTGTGTGTGTATGATATCCTTGCAATATTTTCTCTTAAAAGCGTATTTCATAGCTTATTTTAAAACTCTCTATTAATCAAAAATAAAATGAAATGATGCACATGCGACGTAATATGGTCCAAATTTAATTATTAAATGTTCATAAAAATATTAACATTAAATGGTACAAACAAAATAATGGACACAAATTTTTGTAGTTCAGTTTGAAGTTTGTGCAGACGAAGAGTTTCCACTGTAAGAAATACAATACAGAGAAATGTCTTGAATAAAATCCAAACCTGAACTCCAAATACATTAAAAATAGCTCTATTTTTCAGAGACCTACTCAAATGCTCTATATACACTAACTTAATTCTAATCCAAAGCAGAAAATATTGAGAAAAAAAAATACATAGCAATTATTTGGCACATTCTTTATTTTATATACTATTTTATAAAGAAATTGACATACTTTCTTGTATATGGATTCCAGAAAACTTATGGGCATAAATAACATTTATATCAAGGATCATTACAAATTTATTGCAAAACTGAACCTGAGTCAAATGAGTTAAATACGAGCTAAGGTAGATAAGTTGGTACAAAAGAGAAAAGTGTTATTTATTTTTCATAGGTCACTCTGATTTCGGAGAGTTTGCAACTTGTTCAAAATTTAATAAAGTATTTTTAAAGGGGGAATGGCATAGTAATTCTCTATATTTTTTTGATGGGAAGTGATACTCTATAATTTTATCCACTTGAATATGATTTCATAATGAGTTCTAATTATAAAATAAGGGCTGCTGGAAAATTTTCTAACAATTTTTCCCATCTCAAATTAAAAAAAGAAACATTATGCAATTTCAAGAGCAAGAGTTAATAAAAAGCACGTTACAATTTCAATATCCAAGATCCGACTTGTCCATGAATTTCAAGGATTCGGTTTGTTAATTGAGTTAATCATCTACTGATTATCCAAACCAATATCATTTCTACTTAATCCTTTAGTGATAAATTTAATCACCCAATTTTTTTTTTTTTTAATATAGGTCATTTATCTGTTGATAAATAATCAACAGAGAAAAGGTCAATGAACTCCTCATGTCAAAATATTTCAAGCTCTAAGCTGTCCATATTAATTACACTCTCACATATCAAAATATAACGAACTCCTCATACCTTATTCCCCCTTTTATGGAATTGTTAATTTATTTGGAGCAAGTCTCATCCCTTTCTCTAACTCATTTGCTCCCCATTCTAAAAATTGTCTTCTCATTTTGAATGGTGGATCTTCCAAATAGAAATTCCTCTTACAAAGGAGGACGGTGGATGTTAGGCATAAAACTTATTCTACAGTCTTCACCTAATACTTAAGTTTTGAAATGATAATTACTAAGCAGCTTTGATTGCATGGTCAGTGAGATTAAATTTGCCACGCTCTCTTTCTTAATCATATTAGGCACAAAAAGTTCTTGAACTTGTAGTTTGTCTAGATCTAACAAGTAAACCTTTATGTTGACTCAGTTCCCGAAAGCAAGTATTAGTAAAATAGCTCTATATGCCTCACATATAGGGCTTGGGATCTGTCTAGTAATAGAGGGAAAACTGGTATTTAATTTAGTGGTCAATGAGCTCGAACAGGCATTATGGCTCTTAAAAAGGCTGCAAATCTACAGATGAGGAGATGCATAATTCTTATAACATTGTTATTTAATGTTAAATAAGTCAGAAAACAGAAACATCTACACCAAACAGAATGCAGTATTGTTCATTTTACAAAGATTTATTTTTAACCTAAACAAATGGAGGCCTCACGAACTGGTAGCTTGAATCTGTAAAGATGGAGGCTTCTGGCAGTTTATTTTGAAAAAGAAAAATAATGAGCTTCAATGCTGGCTCAATGATCAATTTAAAAGGAAAGTATCAGAATTGGGAAAGTGCTGAATTGATGCATTTTAAGAATTAAAGTGCCTGATTGAAAGAATTTTTGGCATAGCTATATTCACCATCTCCCCCATTCGTGGGGAAATTGTATATGCTTTCCACCTTTGTTATCCATGGGAAATTCGCTGCAAAAGTAA
This sequence comes from Bauhinia variegata, assembly GCA_022379115.2. Lineage (NCBI taxonomy): Eukaryota > Viridiplantae > Streptophyta > Magnoliopsida > Fabales > Fabaceae > Bauhinia > Bauhinia variegata. The sequence continues at coordinate 15,756,437 of CM039428.1, read as the reverse complement.
ACACGAGTGGAAGTTGTAAAACACAGGCTATGGAACATGAATTAAGCAAAAAATGAATATAATTTCCTGTAATTTTTTTCTTCAAACTTTTGACTTGCCCTAATTTATGTCAATTTTGTTAGTGAAAAATTGTTTTGGCTCGCATCAGGTCATTCTCACATTAGTCCACACAACATTAGACTGATATCCTCCACATAACACTCTCAAAACTACAATACAAATTTTTGATTTGGATGGAATTAATTATTAATTTGTTTAGAGCTAGTCTGATCCCTTACTGGGACTATTACTCTTGGGTGAATTTGTATAATGTCAGAGAATCTTTAATCAAGTACATATGGGTGGCTTTTTTGTCCTAACCTTATAGGTAAAAAGTTTTTTGATTAGACTAATTCTAGATATATGGTGGGCCTGAAAACCCTATAAATAGGTAAAGCTTTAGTAATGCGGGCTCACCTTTTCGTCAAGAAGCCTTCTCAATATCAGATTTTCCTCTTATATTTATATATTACATATGTTCTCTAATGCATTATTTGTTCTTTACACCAAGGAAAAAAAAAAAAAAGGAGAAACAAGAAAAGAAAAGAAGAAATACAATTAAAATTCAATTTTGAGGACATAAACAAAAGAAGGGTATATATATATATTCTCTTAAACAAACTTCATCTTGACAACAACAAAAAGTTCCTTGAGGTGATCGTAGCTTGAGTCCTTCCAGATAGAGGATTCCTCCATTTTATTTTGAAATTGCTCAAATACTTCATCCACTATGTCACCACCAAAATGTTGCCTCACAAGTCTTTCCCATCCAGCCCTCATATGTAAAAAATTAGCATTGATGTTAATCACAGCCTGTGGCCAAACAATCGGTTCCATTATCTCAATGCTGAAGTTCCCATTTGTCTCAATCAATAACTTCACCTCTTCTGTTGTTGGAAAGTATAATGGCATGTTGAAAGAATTTACCAATTCATCACTAATTTTGCCCTAGATTAATAAAAAGAAAAATACTCTGATTAACGCCAAACGTGATTCAAATACATAACTTTAGGATTTCATCAATCAACAATATATAATGAATGAAAGCTTTGAGAAGGTCATTATCAAGTACCTTACTGGCCAAATCCATAAGAATATCTCCCAATACATCAATGCTAGCTGCTGTTGTATTCTTAGAATTCAAGGGCATGCAAGGAATGAGAAGAGCCACCAGACCGCCTGGAACAAGCTCCACTGCTCGGGAATTCAGGAAGCATGCCATGTCTTCGGCAAACTGTGCGGAATAGGCTAGCGCAACTTCCTTTGGTGCAGTGGTAAAGTAAATTTTCCCTTTGTTAAATGCACGAGAATCTTTGTCGAGTATTTCTTTAGGCACCCTTGAAAGCCATTGAAGCGCATAAGATGAATGGACGAAATGAAGAGAAGATTTAGGGAACAAGCGACCATGGAAAGAGCCTGGAACACCAGCTGCATAGTATTTCTTTTCAACAGGGAAGGACTTGAAAAGCGTGTTGAAATCATTACTAACATGATCATTGAAAAACACATTAAATTCAAACTTATCAAAATCATATCCACTGGACTGGAATTTTAGATAGATGAATTCTATTATGTTTTCAACCACAAAGAATGTATTAGGTCCTATTGAACATCCCAAGTCTGCTATGTTCAAAGCATGTGAAGAATCCAAATGAAGAGTTCCTATATCAAAATGGTCAAGAATGGCCTTCTTGAGGATTTGTTTGGCCAGATTAATTCCCTTAAACTGCAAAAGAAAACAGAAAAGAAAATAAAAAAGAGATATAATGACGGTAATGTTCAATTTATAAGAAAAATATCAGAATTTGGCAGGAAAGTGCTGAAATTAGATTAAGAGTTAAAGAAGTACCTGACCAAAGGAATTTTTGCATAGCTATATTCATTACCTCCACTATTCATGGGAAATTCTTCATATTCTTGCTTGCTTCTCTTACTTTCCATCTCTTTGCTATCTCTTGAACTAATAACACTTGGGCTATGACAGTTATAAACTTTGCAATCATCAAACACTTGATCCTATCTAATAATACCCCATAGTTAAGCATAAATATTCCAAAACAGAAAAACTACATAAGCAAAAAACATCTGCTAACCGGCCTGATTTATTTTAAAACTCAGGACTATGTATACTCTGCTAATTTAATTAATCCTGCCGTTCATGCCATGTTAATTGCATTTTGTTGACTAAACGGAATTTTAAATTTGGAGCTGGTCTCAATCCCTTTCTTTTCTCTGACCATTTGCTCTACATTTTACAAATCTTCTCCTCCTGTGTTCAGGAAAATTGTCGGAAATACAATATAAAAAGGAACGTCGCAAAAGCAAAATTATTGTAGCAGAAAGTGGTCATAAAAGCAAAGAAGAGCCTAGAAAAAATCCCTAACAAATAATAGAAAAAAGTCTACAAAAATGAAAAGTATTATTTATTTTTTTTCATAATTTATTATTCAAAATTTTGACCCAATCTAATTTATATAAAATTTTATACCCTGAATATAATTTCAGATGTTAATTCTCTCTCAGTTCTCATTACAAAGTTAGTGCTATGGCTATATTCTTAACAATTTTTTCCATCTAATATTGAAAAAAAAAAAAAAGTACAATTTGAAGATCCAAAATCCAATTTGTCCATGAATTTAACAAATTCTAGGCTGTCAACAGTACACTTTCACATAATGGCAATACAAATTCTCTATCTTCAATGCAACTATATTCATCATCTCCACTATTCATTGGAAATTCCTCATATTCTTGCTTGCTTCTCTTGGTTTCCATCTCTTTGCTAACTCTTTAACTAATAATACTTAGGCAATAACAGTTAAACTTTGCAATCATCAAACAATTGATCCTATCTAATAATACCCCATAGTTAAGCATAAATATTCCCAAAAAGAAAGAATACAAACGCAAAAAACATCTGCTAACCGGCCTAATTAATTTAAAAAATCAGGACCATGTATACTGTACTAATTTCATTAGTCCTGCCGTTCATGCCATGTTAATTGCATTTTGTTGACTAAACGGAATTTTAAATTTGGAGCTGGTCTTAATCCCTTTCTTTTCTCTGACCATTTGCTCTACATTTTACAGATCGTCTCCTCCTGTGTTCAGCAAAACTGTTGGAAATACAATATATAAGGTTATAAAAATTCCTTCTCTAATTGAAATTCCTTATGATAAGGTTATAAAGATAAATTTACCCTTTACCTTCCTTTCGCTCCACTTTTTTTTTTTTTTTGGTTGTCAAAAGGTATGTATTCATTTCTATCATTGATTGATGGAGATCTCCCAAAGCAATAAACTGAATTACAAAAGGAGACTATTCCTATATAAGACAATGGTCTAACCTCTAATCTTGTTTAAGTTGTAACCAAGAACTCTTGATGATCTTCTTCTGCTTTCTTGATGACTTCTGTGCTGAACTAGCTCACTTCATCGAATACATTATCGTTTCTTCTTTTCCATATTCTCCACAGGGTTAATAGAGTTAGGTAAATCAGGTTACAACTGTTGGGGGCCATTTTCAGTTTCAACAAAACCTGTTTCCACCACTCCCAGAAAGATGTTGCTGCTATTATATCTGCTCTCAAGTTGTTTAGTTCCAAATCAGACTTCTCTTGCAAGTGGGCATTGGCCAAGGGTGTGAATTGTTGTTTCCTCCACTGATTTACGCCATTTGCAGTAGGGGGATACATGCTGGATTCTTTTGGCAATACTTGCATTAGTTGGGATTGCTTCATGGAGTGCCCTCCACAAGAATATGTTAAGCTTGCTGGGAGCTTTAATTCCCCAAATACAATTCCAGATTTTCTCTCTATTACTGGTCGCTTCTACGGGCATTTGAAGGCCTATTTAACTGCTTCTTTGTACTCAAGTGACACTAGATAGTCTGGGAATTTATTTCATGCCAAATGATCACATCATCTTCCTTGTCTGCGCTCATCTACAGGATCAACTGAGCATCCTCACCTGAGACAGCTTCCCTAACTGCTTCTTCTTCATTCCATGTGTCCAGAACAAAAGTTTCTCAATTAAGATACTCATGTCCAGCGAGAGCAGGCTTCTACTTTCGGTCCCGAGATGAAAGGGAAGGTTCTCGGGAGCCAAGGATCTTCGAGAATTTTGATCTGAGATCTCGTCCTACTAGCAATCTGCTATGCTTGTCTCTTAATGTTCTTCCTTCCATTCAGCTACGCCAAGCCCATGAAGGACTACCCTTGCGCTCTGCTTGCATGAAATCAGAATAAGGAAAGTATTTTCCTTTAAAAATGGGGGAAAATAGAGTATTTTCCCCTTTAGCCAGTCTCCAACTATTCTTTCCCAACAATAAAGGCATGAAAATCCTTAAAACCCAACTCTTCTTGCTTCTTGTATCTCCACATGATTCCCCAGTTGATCCAGTGGATCTTGCGACTACTTTCCTACATACTCTACCAAAATTGTTTGACCAGTTTACTTAGCTCCTCACAAAGACTCAAGGGTAATTTGAAGCAACCATTGTGTACACTGGCAGAACCGTAGCAACAGCTTTAATCAAGACTTCTTTACCTCCCAGTGATAGTACATTAAGTTTCTAGTAGCTCAACCTCTTCACAACCCTGTCTTCAACGTAAGCAAAGGTCTCTTGTTTAGACTTGTTGACTACCGAGAGTAGACCCAAGTACTTGTACCCCAATGTGCTGAATGCCAACCTCATTAGCTAGTCTTTCTCGAGTCTTATTTGGAGTATTTTCACTGAAAATACTAAAGACTTGGAGAGATTGATTTTCTGTCCGCTTGCTCTCTCATAACCCTACAACTCTAGACTTCATTCGCACCAACTTTGGCAAAAGTAAGGAGTAATCAGCGAAAAGGAGATGGTTAATGGGTGGACACCTTCCAATCTTGATGCCTGGGATGGATCCATTCTTCTAAGCGTTATCCAGAAGGAATGAGAGACCTTCTGCACATAACAAAAAAAGGTAAGGAGAGAAGGGGTCCCCTTGACAGAGCCCCCTTGCTAGGCTAAAATACCAATGTGATTCACCATTAATAACAACAGAGAAAGTGGTAGAAGTAATACACGCCATCACCCATTGAATCCATCTACAGTTGAACCCCAGTTTCTCCATAATGAATTGCAAGAAAGGCCATTTTACCCTATCATATGCCTTACTCATGTCAAGCTTAGCAGCCAGCTGCCAACAATTTCCTTGCTTTCTGTTCTTGATGTGATGCATAATTTCGCGGCCAATAAAGGTGTTGTTTGAGATCAACCTCCCTTTCACAAAAGCTTATTGGTGCTTGCTAACAATCCTTGACATTTGGTTTTGGAGTCTGCTAGTTAGTATTTCGGAAATGAATTTGTAGAAGACAGTGCACAGACTAATTGGTCTCACATCCCCCCTGCTTCTAAAATCTTCTATCTTTGGAATGAGAACTAACTCTGTGATTCAAGCTTTTCAAAAGCCTACTTGAATGGAAAAGTTCTTGATTGCTTTGCAGACATCTTTACCTATAATCTCCCAGTAGCTTCTATAAAAGAGACTAGTAAATCCATCACTTCCCGGGGCACTGTTAGGATGATGGAAAAAACCGCCTTCTTGATCTCATCATCACTAACTGGTCTTGTTAATGTGGAGTTGTTAGCTAGAGAGATTCTTTTTCCAATGCTAGAGAAGAGGACCTCCATGTTACTCGGCCTGGAAGAACCTAATTGTTGTACTTGCTATCTCATCTGGTTTTGTCACAAGTTCTCCATTGTTATTGATCAGTTTGGATATTTTGTTTCTTCTTCTTCTCAGGTTAGTCTAGATGTGAAAAAATCTGGTGTTCTTGTCTCTGAATTTAAGCCACTTCACCCTGCGGTAGCGACAAAGGATCCCGATTCTATTAAAATTCCTCCACTCCTTTGACATGATCTTAAGGTTGCCCTGTGTTTCATGAATCACAACATCTCTATGTCTCAAATGAGGCATGGAAAAAGTGTAACAAAATCTTCTATTGTGCTTCATGTTGCAAATTCCATCCAATAGATTCGGAAATAGCTAATGTGGTGAAAATAACAATATTTTAATAAATAATTTTTAAATTACGTTATTTTAATAAGTACTTTATATTTTTATATTTTTTTTTCAGATATTTTAGCCCTCTTACACGTGGTATCCACCTCACCGCTCGAAACCTATTCTCGTTAAAGCTGCTCTATGAAAGCTGCAGACCTACAGTTGAGGGGATGCATAATCTTTCACGGATTATGTTTCCATTTGTAGAACATCATGAAAACTCCAAATTATATAATTATTCCTATCTAATTAATAAGCTAAGTGTTTTAATTACTTTAGTATTATTAAGGTGGATAGACACTTAGTAATGCAGGCTCATCTTCTGGTCAAAAAGCCATCTCGCTGCAATAATTCTCTGCAAATAAATTGAAGAAATCCATATAGAATTCTATTTTGAGGACATAAACAAGATCAAAGAGAAATGAAGTAATAATTTCAATAACATTTTGTTGCCCTATTTTTTTTAAAAAAAAACTTAAACCAATTTTCTCTTGACAACAACAAAAAGGTCCTTCGGGGGCTCGTAGCTTGTGTCTGTTACGAGGGAGGACTCAGCCAGTTTATTCTGAAATTGAACAAAAACCTCATCTGCTATATCACCACCAAAATGTTCTCTCAAAATTCCTTCCCACGCAGCTCTGGCGTGCAAAACAGCAGTATTGAGGCTCAACCGTTGGCTGAACTTTGGGTTCCATTTTCTCTATGCTATAATTCTCGTTAGTTTCAATCAACAACTTCAACTCTTCTAGTGTCGGAAAGTAAAAAGGCATGTTGAAAGAATTCACCAGCTCATCACTGATAATGCCCTTCATTAATTTTTTTTTTTTTTAAAAAAAAAACTGGTCAAATTAATGCCAAATGTGAAAACGTATTCTTTTTAATTAGAGTCAACCATTGCCAAAAAAAAAAAAATGAATGAAATACTCAAGGTCATTATCAAGTACCTTACAAGCCATACCCAGAAGAATATCTTCCAACATATCAAGAGCAGCTGCCAATTTATTCTTACAATTCAAGGGTCTGCAAGGAATAAGAAGAGCCATGAGACCTCCTGGCACAAGCTCTAATGCTCTGAAATTTAGGAACCATGCCAAGTCTTGTGCGAATTGCGCAGAATAGGCCTGTGCAACTTCCTTTGGAGCATTGGTAATGTAAATTTTCCCTTTGTTAAATGCAGAAGAATCTTTGTCTAGTATCTCTCTAGGCACCCTTGAAAGCCATTGAAGCGCATAAGATGAATGGATGAAATGAAGAGATGACTTAGGGAACAAGCGACCATGGAAAGATCCTGGAACGCCGGCTGCATAGTATTTCTTTTCAACAGGGAAGGACTTGAAAAGTGTGTTAAAATCATTACCAACATGGTCATTGAAAAATACATGAAACAAAATCATAGCCTTTATATTGCAATTTTAGATTGATGGATTCTATTATGTTTTGAACGACAAATAATGTATTGGGCCCTATTGAACAACCCATGTCTGCAATGTTGAAAGCATGCTAGCAGGGATAAAGGGGAAGAGTTCCTATATCAAAATATTGAAGAATGGCCTCCTTGAGGCTTTGTTTGGCAACATCAATTCCCTTACGCTGCAACAAAACGATAAGGAAAAAGATAATAAGAATAAGAATGAGCCTCAATGATTGCATAAGGGAATAGATCAGAATTTCGAATTAGTGAAGTACCTGAATGATTGAATTTCGGGCATAGCTACATTCGTCTTCGCTGTTCATAGGAAATTCTTCATATTCTCGCCTGCTTCCATTGCTTTCCATCTCTATGCTATCTCTCTAACTGTGCTTGTAAATAAGACTAGACTATAACTACTATAAATTTTGCAATCTCAAACAAAAGGACTTGTCTTATAATACCCCAAATTCAAATATAGTTATCGCATTGAAAAGATTAAAAAACAAACAAAAAACACCTTCCGGCCGGCATGATTAATTTAGAAAGCTAGAACCATCAATTGTCGTTTTAATTAATGATCTTGCCGTCCATACAGTGTTGATATTTTGAAGACTATTTATAAGATATTGTAAGTCTAACTAAAAATAAAGTGTGAACTAGTCTTAGACGGCTCTATCATTGTCATATACTCTCCATCCTTTTCAAGAGTAAAAAGAAGAAAAGGGTTTGATTGGTTTATCAATCATTCTATATTGACATATGACACGTTGGTTAAACTCTTGTTTTAGCTCTAATGCCAACAGTGATATCCAAACTCATGAAGAGATTACAAATGCATTAAAAAGAAATGAAGGATACGTTAAAGTTGCCAACTTTGTTATTTCAACTAGCAGCATGTGACAGCAAACAGAACTAGTAGAGAATTCGGACGCTAGTTATTTTTAATTTTTAATTTTTCTAGCCTTTCAGATTGTACATATATAAAATACATAATGTCTGAATTTCCCTAAAATGGGTATATATGATTCAGATCTTTAATAGGATTTCTGCGTGTGTGGCAATTACTAAGCAACTACTTAGTATGTGTTGTAGTTACCAGGCAGTTATTATTATTATTATTATTATTATTATTATTATTATAAATGGTTTACGTGATGGTTACTATCAGAATATTATATAAAGGAATAAGGTGTGAGTATCCTATGTACTAATACACACTTTTTTTTCCCCTTATTAATACAGCATAAATTTGAAGATTTGAGAATCAAGGCAAAACCTAGGGATCATCTGTGATGATTCTTGTTAAAATCTCCATGAAAAAACAAAACAAAATTCCAATGGCGATTTGTCCAACCGCCAGTTCCATTGGCAAAGTCTTTTTCTCAACTTTTTTTTTGCCATTGGAATTTTTGTAATTTGGTTGTAGAGTCGATAAGTTAGTACATAGGAGTTAGAATAAAATAATTTTTAAAGGAAGATGAAGAATTTAGTCTCATTTTGCAGAGTTCAAAATTAAAAGTTAACAAGAGCGAGTGTAATTTTGTGTAAAGGGTTTCACAAGCCCAATTAACCAGTAAATAAAAGATATTCAAATTCCAGTAAGTAAGCTAATTAACACGATGAATTTCCATATTATTCCATCTGCATCATAATCATGTACAACTACGCTTATCTGTTTCTTCTATGTATTTTCTGTTTTCTTAAGAAAATTAGGCACATACGAAATAACAAAGAAGAAATGCATTTAGAATTCACTTCTGAGGACATAAAGAAGTTCAAAGGAAAATGGAATAATTTTGTTGACATCTTTTTGTTAATATCAAACAAATTTTCTCTTGAGAACAAGAAAGAGTTCCCCGGAGCGCTGGTAGCTTGAGTCCGTCCAGATGGCTGATTCCACCATTTTATTATAAAATTGCTCAAAAGCCTCATCCATTATATCACCACCAAAATGATCCTTCAACATCCCTTGCCATGCAGCTCGGAAGTGTAAAACAATAGATTTGACATTGATCTCAGTTGTTAATGGCCGAACAATGGGCTCCATTTTCTGAATGCTAAAATTCCCATCACTCTCAATCAACAACTTCAGCTCTTCTGGTGATGGAAAGTACTGAGGCATGTTGAAAGAATCTACCAGCTCCTCACTGATTTTGCCCTTCATTGATAAAAAGGAAATTCATTAGATTAATGACACATGCGATTCAAATTCAAAAGACTATAGGCTTTGACAAATCAATAACAGATAAAGATGACAAAGTTTAGAGCAAGAGGAGGCTAAAGCAAGCATACTTTTGCGAGGAATCTTCTGAAAAGAAAAAAGAAAAAAAAAAATTTAAGGGTTATCCATGACCAAACAAATGAAAATTTTTTTTCTCCTCATATATGAAATCTGCAAGAATCACATCTTACCTTACTGGCGATATCAAGAAGAACATCTCCAAACATATCAATAGCAGCAGTCATCCTATTCTTGCAATTCAAGGTGGTGGAAGGGAAAAGAAGAGTCATGAGTCCTCCTGAAACAAGCTCTAATGCTCTGGAATTCAGAAAGCATGCCATGTCTTCCGCAAACTGTGCGGAATAGGCCAACTCAACTTTCTTTGGAGAAGTGGAAAAGAAAATTTTCCCTTTGTTGAATGCCGGAGAGTCTTTGTCTAGTATCTCTTTAGGCACCCTCGAAAGCCACTGAAGGGCATAAGATGAGTGAATAAAATGAATAGATGACTTGGGGAACAAGCGACCATGGAAAGATCCCGGAACACCAGCTGCATAGTATGTCTTGTCAACAGGGAGGGACTTGAAGAGTGTGTTGAAATCATTAAAAACATGGTCATTGAAAAACACTTGAAATTCAAACTTATCAAAGTCATATCCATTGTATTGCAATTTTATACTTATGGATTCTATTATGTTTTCAACGACGGAGAACGTATTAGGTCCTACTGAACAACCCAAATCTGCTATTTTAAAAGCATGTGAAGAAACCAAGTGAAGAGTTTCTATATCAAAATGTTGAAGAATGGCCTCCTTGAGGATTTGTTTGGCAATATCAATTCCGCTACGCTGCACCAAAACAAAGAAGAAAAAGGAAAATTAAGGAGTGAGCTTCAATGTTGGCATAATGATCAATTTATAAGGAATAGATCAAAACTTGGAAAAGCACTGAAATGAGATTTAAAAATTGATGATGTGCCTGAAAGTATGAATTTTGGGAATAGCTATATTGATTATCTCCACTATTCATTGTAAATTCTTCATATCCTTGCCTGCTTCCTTTGCTTTCCATCTCTGTAACTGTGCTTTGTAAATAAGATTAGACTATGATTGTTATAAACGTTGGAATATCTCAAGCGAATGATCTTGCCTTATAATACTTCAAATCTGAACTTAGTTATTCCATTGAAAAGATAATAATAAAATCAAAAACAAATAAACAAACAAAACCTTCCAGACGGCCTGGTTAATTTAGAAATTAGGTATTACCAGCTTGTGTTGTTATCTTGCCGTCCAGTCCAGTGTGAGAACTACAAGAAGATGGAGGAGAAAGTGATTTGTGGAAGATATCATTTTAATATTTGGCTTTCATTATTTGGTACTAAAGAAGGAACTTTGAAGGAAATTGTAGATCATAAATTAAGGTTTTCAAAGGATTGTTCTTACCAAGAGGAATATGAGATATAAAAATGTCAAAATTGCTCATAAAATAAAAACAAAAGTATAGTGCAATTAACTTTTTTTTTGTTTTTTTTTTCTCTTTGGTTACAGGTTCAAACCTATTATTAATAACCAATAAACTATGACAGTTAGAATACAATGTCTCTCTGATGTAAAATAGGCATAGGCATGTTAAGGAATTTGGGTTAGGGTTAGACTCTTATTTTGTTTTTACTTTATTTTAAAATTTATTGTTATTTATATTAGAGTTTATTTTTTATTTAGTTAAACTCTCTTACTCTTAAATTAGCCTTTTTGTAATCATTTTATTTAAACCTTGATGTAATTGAATATTATGTATATTTTTATTTAGAAAGTATTTGAACAAAATCAATGGAGTACTTTACCCTAGGGGAGTACCCTACTTAAGGAAGTATTTTAAGGTTTTTTATCACTTGGTTTTACATCACTCTCTATTTCTCTTTAATTTATACCATATTTTCATCGTACTTTTTAAATATAAAACTAGTTTCAATTTGAGACGGAAGCAATGGATAGTGAGCTCCTCACAACAAGTGCATTTCCATCTTAAAGTGAAACTAATTAAAACTTTATTTCTCAAGCTTCTAACTTCGCAATTTTTTTCCTTTGCTTTGACGCTAACCTTCAAACACCAATCAACGCCATTTTCTTTTGTCTTTTAGTTAAAACCAATCAACACTTTTCTATGAATGGTTTGAAAGAATAAACAAGTGAATGCCATTTATTTATTATATTATAATGCTTGGCAGATTAATTAAACACATTATTCGGTACGATTCAAATAGAACATATAGATTGTGGGCAAGAAAAGGTAAATTTAAGACTACTTGATTAAACGATCATTTTACAATTGTTTACTCTTTTGAATTAAACTTTTAGGTTTAAGATTTTAGGTTAAAATCGCTTAGCAATAAAGATAACAAGAAGATGAAAGATTGAGATTTTAGAAAAATATAACAAGAGGTTAACTGTAATTTTAAGTTCATATCGCTTTAGGACAAGTATGATCATGTTTTCCTAATATTTTTATCATTATCTTCTAGCAACTCAGAAATAATTTAAAACCAACATGCCAAATCTAGCCAACTTTAGGAATTACAACTACCCTTCCTTCATCGTTATTTGGAATAATAGATGGCCTTCTCTTCATCATTAAGACTCTCACATTAAGGTTTTTCTCAATTTTAAAAATTTCTATGAAAGAACATATTTATCTTATACGGTCATATTATTATTTACTTTTGTCTTCTCAAATTGATGTCACCACCATGATTATCATGTTGAGACCCCCAACATAAGGAAATCAAGTTCCGTCATTATATAACAGAATGAGAATGTCTATAATTTAATGAAAAACTATTCTGTTAACGTTATTTTTTTTCTAATACACAAATTTTCTCTTGATAACAACAAAAAGTTTCCCAAGGGGCTCGTAGATGGAGGATTCCACCAGAAATGGGGAGCTTGGATGTTGCAAGCTTTGGAGGTTTGTGAAATTGATTTAGTTGTAGTTGTTTAATTAATTTAACTAATGCTTTTTTAGGTTTATGTTCTGATGCCTTTATTGACTTCTTATGTTATATATATTATCTAGTGCGAGAATGTTTAGATTCTCTTTTGCTGTTGCATTTTGTTCCAAAGCTTGCAACAACCAATTTTCTCATTTCCAGTTGACATACAGCATAATACACTGTAATCAAAGCTTCTGTAACGTTATTATCACAACAACTCTCCAACATATTCCGTGAGTTATCTACAGCAATCATAACTTGATAATTACGTTTATTGGGTTGAATCCATTTTAGTCATATTTTATCTTTACAATAATGATTTATAATGTATAGAATTAGCTGAAAATGCTCTAGTGTGACTCAGTCATGGACGATCAATTTCTCGACCAACACTCATTACTAGACTACAGCTGCCACCACCAATTATAGTAGTTTAGGGCTTTTTTTGTTATAGTATATTTTTTAGGAATATGTTCAGTGGACATTCCAAAGTATATGTATCACATTAGTTTATATATATATACACCGCTCTTTAGTTGCATTTTTATATAATTCTTTCCTTTTATTACATGTTTTTATATAATTATATGGTACTAAATTTAATCACATTTAATTTAATTCAATTTAAAATTAAACATAGTATATAGATTAATTAATTTTTCTTACATCTATCACAAGTAGTATCAGCTCGACCTTTAACATCTAAAAATTTTCATTGACCAAGAACTTGGTTGTGAAAAGCAACTGAAAAGGGGTAAGGAAAAACTAATAAATTTTATGAACAGAACATTTATAAAAAAAGGGAGGGGGGGGGGGGTGTGGAAATAATGCACTGGTTATTTACTATAAGCTTTAAACAAGGTAATTAAATGACAAATGGCATCATAAGCTTTGTTTTCTTATCGACTTACACTACTTACTTTGAAGAGGTTATATAAGGAAGAAAAAATTTCAACAAAGTTGTGGTTTTTTTTTTTTAAAGTTCAAAAAATAAAGAAAAAAATTCAACAAAGCTGTATTGTTCTTTTTTAAAGTTAAAAAAATTTATGTAATTTTTAAATAAAAATAATTACATATATATAAGGAAGAAAAAAATTCAACAAAGTTGTGTTTTTTTTTTTAAGTTAAAAAATTTGTGTAATTTTTAAATAAAAATAATATCCTAACAAAAAATAAATTAATATTTTTATTTTTTTTTGCTACGAAATACAAACATACATGAACTTATAAAAGAGATGGATGCATTTTATTTATTTATTTATTTTGCATAAAAGTTAGTTGTATTTACCACATTACCCATACCCGACAACCCACGCCCGATGGATTCGTCACCATGTATCCTCTATCGTCACCGTAGTCAGCATCAGCAGTTCCAGAAAGCCATTTCATTTCTTCAGTAACGCATTTCGCAAAACCCCTCTCAGTTTATTTCTCTGAAACTTCTCGTCCCGTTCGCTTCTGCTCTCTCCCTCTATCTCTTTTCAATGGCGGGGATCCGTTTGCAGCCGGAGGATTCCGACGTCTCACAACAGGCACGAGGAGTTGCTGCCGATCTGATCTCCGACGATGACCGCTCAGTCGCTGCCGATTCTTGGTCCATCAAGAGCGAGTACGGTAGCACTCTCGATGACGAGCAGCGCCATGCCGACGCTGCCGAAGCACTTTCAAACGCAAACTTTCGTGCCGCCTCCGATTACAGGTCACATTGGGCTTTTCTTCTTTTCCTCCTGTCTTATTTAGCTTTCGAAGGGGCAAGTGAATGAATAGCTAGCATATTAAGTAAATTTGGATCATGGATGTCAAATTTTCTTGGGGGAAGTAAACAGAATAGAATTTTGATTGTTGCTTTCATTGGGTGAAATAGCAGATTGGTGAATTTGGTTCATAGTGATGGTTATTGATTGATAGTTTGTATCGGATTTTCAATTCCTTGGAAAAATTCCGGTCATCTTAGGAGACAGGAGTTGGGATGAAGTAGAATGTTAAGTGAGGGGCAGATTGATCAGATGTTTGTTCATTTTTTGTGATAATGAAGAAGGATGATTATTCTATATTGGCTGCTGATCATTATTGCAATGTCTGTTTATATACATGTCCCTTGAGAATTAGAGAGCATTGTGCAAAGTTCCCTAGATAGTTTCTGATCCGCAACAGTTAACTATTTCTGTTTGCGATCTTTGGGGAGATTTTGCTGGGAAAAGACTTGATTCACTTGAATCATTGTTCCGGAATCCCAATTTAGTGACTGCTTATTGATCCTTGAGATGCTTTTGCGTGTGCAGCTCTGACAAAGATGAACCTGATGCTGAAGCATCAATGCTAGGATTTCAGAGTTACTGGGATGCTGCATATGCAGATGACCTTACAAATTTTCGTGAACATGGCCATGCTGGTGAAGTTTGGTGAGAAATTTTGACCTCATGATGTGCTTCTCTGGTTTAAACGAATTTTGCTGCAGGGTTGAACGTTGTATATTAATTTATAATGTGATCATTGTAATCTAATCTTGGACCAGCTGAGCTCTTGGACAAGTTGAATGACCAAATAGACTTGTGTGCCCATTTTGAAACTGTTTTAAGAAAAAAATTGAAACTCATGAATTGTTTCATTACAGATTGATTGATTGTCCTCCACCACATACATTTGCTTGACGTGCTTCTCTTTCCTACTTATTCATGTGTTTTTAATATTTTTGTTTCTTGTTCCTTGGACATCTAGGTTTGGAGTTGATGTGATGGAGACAGTTGTATCTTGGACCAAATCCTTGTGTATTGATGTTTCTCAAGGTCGTATACCAAATGATGTTGATGATATAAAGTCTGAACCTACTGAACTGGGTGATAAAATTTTGTCCACTTGGAGTGTTCTTGACATTGGGACTGGCAATGGTTTACTTCTTCAAGAGCTTGCTAAACAAGGGTACACTTTCGAATTTTTTCTGTACATTGTGAGGAAAGTGGTGCACATTTCCTAAGTTTAGAACTTTTCATGTTAAACCACGTAGAATCATTAATGTTTTAGAATTCACATACCTTTTTGCTAGTTCAATAGAATGATAGGAATACGTTTGCGTGAATACACACACACAGACTTACCTAGAAATGGTATCTGTCTTAATTTGGAATGTCTTATCTTTCTTAGTCATAAACACTGTTTAGTTCTAATTTCAAACAATTTCGATTATTGGTTATGGAGGGATATCACATGCAGAGGGTCTATTACTTCTGAATACCTTACTAAGCAAACTCTTGGCAACTCTGGGCTCAGGTTCTCTGATTTAACTGGTACTGATTATAGTGAAGGGGCCATCAGCCTTGCCCAAAGCATTGCTAATCGTGATGGATTTTCCAACATCAAATTTTTGGTATGGTTGACTTTATACGCTATGGGTTCATTTTCTTGCTTATAATTTCTAAAGGAGTTAATGAGTGAATGAATGCATATATATATATATATATATATATATGTATATCTGAATCTACGTTTATTTTTTTGCTATGTCTTTCTTCTGTACCATAAAGATGATTGGTTGTCCTAGACTCCTTGTTTCTGTTTGTTTGGGATGATTGATTTCGACTAAGGGTCTATGTGCATGCATAAGGGAGACCTAATGTCTTTCAAGTCTTTAAATATTTAAGAGCTGCCTTTTTCAAAAAAAATTACTTAATTCCCAGAAATTTTGATTCTTTTCTGGTTTCTTCTTAGTTTCTAATTTTCCCTCTAGTATCTTTAGTATAGTTCCTTCCCTGATTTGTATTGAATTAAATGGAAACTATCATTCTAGAAAAGCTTCCTAGCTTTCAGGTCTATTCAGTTATTTATTGTAAATGATCTTCTAACTGTTTAGAAGAGCTGACAAATATTGTAGCCTTGTTACATTGGAAATTTTGCACCCTGACATGCTGGTCCTTTATTTTCACTAATCATATGACCCCATTTGGTATATCAATGACTGCCTTACTGTCAATCGCCATCTATCTTTTTGTCTGCCCCCCTCCCATCATCTGTTCACCATCAGCTGCTGCTTTTTCTGCATTTTCTTTTGGGGTCTGGTACCTTAGCTATTGGGCATACGACTGTCTACCAAGAACATTGTCTGTCTACCTATCCTTAGCTGTCTAGCAATTTTGTTAACCTTGTTGCACCATCGTTTGGAACTAGTGTAGTGTAAGAGAATAAGCCCACCTCTGTTGTGGGAGGGAAGACAGGAAACTTATTTTGGTCTAAATTGTATGTTCTTTATTATGAGACAAGGGCAATTTACTCTTTGTTATCTGTTCGTTCTTTACCATTACAAGAAATAGCTCAAATGGGACTGGTTTCTGAACCTCAATAAATAAATAAGGGACATGACAAAAAGTTCATGTGGAAATGTCCTTCTTCCTTGTCTTCTACACGTTCTAAAAAATTTTTGGGATATGGAGGAAGCTGAATGGAAACTTTACTGGGAGAGGGCTATTTACTTTATATTATTTAGTCTTTCATCCTAATAGTACAATCAAGGAAGCCTATTGAGAGTTTTTGCTTTGTTTATTATCTGACTTCCATTTAGTATATTTTAGTCATCAAAACAAGTTTTTTAGTGTTTAACCCGTTTAATCAACAAGTTGTTTGGTTGAGTTGGGAGACTCAAAAGTTAACTCAGGACAAACAAACATGCTATCGGTGTCTTGCACCTAAACTCCTAATATTTGACTTTTATGACCATGTGTCCCAAAATGTTAAAAGTTGAAAACTGGGAAATATCTAAAGAAATCAGCATCACATTTTCTACGTTTTTACCCTTATTCTCTCTTTTTTTATAGTAAAATCTTCTTTAATGTTTGTCTGAGACTGAGATAGATTTAAGTAGTCTTATGCACATGGCCTGGATGAATTACATTCCAGACATGACAGTGACACAATCTGCATACAGAACAAAATAAATAAATAGAATAATATATGACCAAATAGGGAAGATGTTGGTGGAAAACAAAAGGTCAACTAGAAACAATTCATTTAAAAATGTATTATGTTTAGTTTGACTCTTTAGAAACCGGAACCATTCTACCTTCTAAACATTATTAGATAAATCCAACATGTTCATATGGCTTTTTTTTGGTCTTTCAACTGTAATTGGTTTTACTTTTTAACATATCTCTTGACTACAGTTAGACATATGCATCCTATATTTGTTAGTATGCCTGTCAAGATTGATGAAGTGTCTGATAAAGTGATAAACCTCGCAGCCTAGAATACCATATATCACTGGTATTAGCTTGTAACCTAGCATACCACGTATTATTGTTATACTGAAGTATGCTCTATGGACATTTTCAAGAAATTGGTAATGTTTTTCTTATTGACAAATTTTCACATAAGATTTGTAGGGACAACAAATTATCAAGAAATGCAGTTTTGGTTCCCCTATTTTGGTAAAAATGAATTTTTGGTCCCCTTTTTTCAAATGGCACTTTTTATTTCCTCAACTTTCTCAAAATGAACGATTTGGTCTACACCACTAACACCATCCAGAAACTAATGGTGCTGCAGACTGCTGATTTGGCAGTGACATGGATCATGGATGCCTTGGGGCGATACATTTTTAAAACTCTCATTAATAATAATAGGAGAAAGAATCCCCATACAAATAGAGAGAGAGCAATGGAGAAAATTGAAAATAGGGGACGAAGAGAAATCTTGTTTGGTGGTGATGGCTCTCATCTAAAAGTTGTCACAAAGGTGCCTTACTGTCAGTGGTGGCAACATCACCTGAAGACCCCGCAGTTACAGAGAGGATTAGTGATGGCTTTGGTTCTGCTTTTGGACTGCAGTGGTGGCTTGTGGAAGGTTCTGAAACAGTAACCATTATGCTATGAACTTTGCATTGCAGCAGTTCTTGCTAGCATAAAGGGGGTTGATGATGGCTTTGGTTCTGCTCTTGGTGTTCAGTGGTGGATATGAGAATGGTGTTTAATTGGGTAGCTCATAGTTGATGCATTGACGCAACTTTATTCTTCACAGGAGAAAGGGGAAAAAGTGCCGTAAATTGCCTAATTGGCTACTGTATCTGCAGCACAGTTAGATTTTAGACAATGTTGATGGTGTGGACAAAATCATTCATTTTGTGGAAGTTTTTAGATAGTGTTATTCTATTGGTAAATTCCTATATTCTAGTAGTTGCTTGTTGATCTGGTGTAAGATTTTCTTTGATGAAGGGTGCTTCCTTGGTTTTATTCTACTATAAATAAAGTTCTTTATCCATCATTATGCCAAACATGGTCTAATTTTATTTTTCTTACTAGAATTTTAGTAAACATGCTACATATATTTGAACTAACTATCACCCATCAAGTCACTACATGGTGTTACTAAAAGATGAAGTTACTTGTAGACCAATGGAAAGGCCACAATGTAAATACATGGTGCAGTCTAATAACATATTTGATATACTGTCATTAAGGACTGCCAAGTAATCTTCTTTCTTATCACATACTGCTTATGTTATGCACCATCTGACAGCTTGTTATGAGATGTAAATCTTGTACCTGTAGAACTACTATATGTTATATCCTTTGACTTAACAGTTGTTTCGTATCAATACATTATTAATGTGCCCAATATATAACGTGTTGCTTTTAATTGCATTTAGGTTGATGATGTCCTTGAGACAAAGTTGGAGCGACAATTTCAGCTTGTCCTGGATAAAGGGACTTTAGATGCAATTGGATTGCATCCTGATGGTCCCGTCAAGAGGTAAGACAATCTCTTAACTGTCAAGAGGTTCTACTTTGATAATGCTGCTTGGTAGCTATTTTAGTGTTTTTTGTCTCTCTCTAATAAATGAAGAAACTGATTTTCTTTGTTTTTTATCGTTTGAATTAATCATCTAATTAAGTAGCACTGATGAACTATTGCTTTCTGATTTCCAGAATGATGTATTGGGATTCTGTTTCGAGGTTGGTCGCTTCTGGTGGATTACTAGTAAGTACTTTATGTTGTCTGATCTTGATGTTGAGGTTAGGCATTCTCTCTGCCCAAGTTGTAAGTCCGGTTGGGACCCAGGTAGTCCAGAGCAGGAACCTAGAGCAAGGCGGTGAAAATGCTAGTAAGAGTAGTATGATGTAACAGTGAGTGTGGTGTAAGGCCACTTTGATGTTTAAGTTAGTATAGTGTGATAGTGAGAACAGCGTATGCTAATAAGAGTAGTTAAAGCTAAAGGCAATGAAAAGGTAAGGTATGTACCTGTCTAAGTAAAGGGGTATTTATAAGTGCGTACTAGTTGCATGCTAATAAATATGCATTGCTATATAACTGGACTGAGCTAGAATGCTAGATAGTGTCGTGCGGAAGCCCATAGACAAGAGGCCCTTCATTTTGAAGATCTTAGCAAATTATTGGGGTCACAAGCTTTCCCGTTTTACGAAGTGGCAAATTCTTTTATTGAATGCAAAAAATTAAAGATGTTTTTATCTGAGATTTATTGCCTATTCTGCTTGCAGACTTCAATTGAAGCCTCTGATTCGTGATTTAGATGCAGCTGTGTCACTTCATGATATTCAATCCCACTTGACATTTTTCCTTTTGTGCCTTGACACACCCAGGTCATCACTTCATGTAACAGTACAAAGGATGAGTTGGTGCAAGAAGTAGAAAGTTTGAACCGAAGAAAGATTGTTACTGCCCATGAACTTGACACAGTTACGAACCAAGAGTCATGCAGAGTTCCTCCATTTCGCTACTTGAGTCATGTCCGCTCCTATCCAACTTTCATGTTCGGTGGATCCGTAGGCTCTCGCGTCGCGACTGTCGCCTTCCTCCGGAACTGAAATAGCTGTGATCCATCTCTGTGGAATGTAATTTGGTGAACAGGTTTATACTTAGTGTGTATGAGTGGATTTTGCTAACTTTTCCAATGTATCACTATCTTGTCAAAGGGTAAATATTGGCAGTATTTCTTGGTTGAATATATTCTGTTTATGCTTTATTGAACTGAAATGGTGTAGCTGAATATCTTTACATTTTGGAATTCTTACTGCATCCATAGTGAGGACATAGATATGCCCATGGAGGATAAGCATTCACACTTTATCGTTCATGAAAATATATTCATTGTTTTCTTCCACATGAAGAAATGGTGCAGAAGGGTTTGATCATGGCATGAAGAATCATGATCCTTTACAACCTATGATTGGGCTTCCTTAAGGATTATTATATGCCAACCCAAAAATGCAGTTATACTGTTATAAGCTGTTCTAACATCCGCTATGTATTGCCTGTTGGCGCTGGCTTAGTGGTGGAAAGCTCCCTAAGGGTAAGTTTGGATGGATGGAAGAGAGTGGAAAAGATGGAAGTGAATAAAAAAAATTAATTTTTTATTATTTGAGAGTATTTTTTTTTTGAATGGAATAGAATAGAGGGAGAACATTTCCATCTTTTTCCTTTCAAAATTCCAAAATTCTTTCCATCCCAAATTGGGGTGTAATAGATGAAATGAACATCATCTTAATTAAAAAAAATTACAAATTTAATTTTTTTTATTTTATTTATATATTTTCCCTTCTATTCATTCATACTCATTTTCTCATTCACACATTTTTTTATTTTGAGTTTAAAAAGAACAATACTAAAATTTTGTTTTTAAAATTTTTATTTATTTTTATTTATTTTATTGAACTCTCAAATAATAAAAAAAATAATTTTTGCACTTTTTTTTTTTTAACTTAAATATTCAAGCAATAGAAAAGTAACTCTTTTCGTTCCATACCTTTCCTTTCTATCCTTTCCATCGTCTCTAATACTTCCTCCACGTTATGTTTGTGGATTATTAACACTCGTGCCTCATGTCATATGTGCTGTGATAAATCTCTGTTTTGTGAAATGTCCAGGGTTAAGGTGCCGTATTTTGTTTCCCTCCCCACTGGTGAATCTGTTTTTGTTGACAATATAGGAAAAGTGGCTCTTTCTTCTCATTTCATCTTATCTGATGTTCCTTACGTTCCAAGTTTTCGATTTAATCTTCTGTCCATTTGCTGTATAGTCTAATTTTCTAGTTCACATTGTCATTTACAGGCCCCTTCATTGAAGTGGCTGATGCTCCTTGGTAAGAAAGAAGGAGGCTTATATCTTCTGCAACCAGATGACTTTCAATCTGATCATTCTGCTTCTGTAATTAGTGAAAATAATTCCTCATGTAATACCTCTTGTAAAGACAATGATTCCTTTCTCTGGCATTTACGTTTAGGTCATGTACCAATGAATAAATTATCTTTGTTACCTCAGGATATTTCTGTGAATAATAAAGATTCATTTCCATGTATTATCTGTGCTTAATCTTGCCAACATAGACTTCCCTTAAAACCTAGCATTCGTCATACCTTAGCTCCCTTTGATCTTGTCCATATAGATGTTTGGGGTCCATATAGAATTCCATCTTATACTGGCCAACGATACTTTGTCACTTTGGTTGATGATTTTTCAAAAAGCACATGGGTACATCTCATTCATAACAAGTCCTCAGCTTTCTCTATATTAAAGTCTTTCATTGCCTCAGTCCAAACACGGTACCATAAAACTATTAAAACCATAAGATCTGATAATGCACCTGAATTAGGCAGCAGTATTGAGGGGCGAAATTATCTTACCCCCCTTGGTATAATGCACCAAGCCTCCTGTCCTTACACACCCCAGCAAAATGGGATAGATAGTAGAAAGAAAGCACAAACACTTCCTTGAAGTATCCCGAGCACTTCTCTTTCACTCTGGCTTACCTAAATCATTTTGGGGAGACTCACTTGTCACAGCTACTTACATCATAAACAGATTACCCTCTAAAGTCTTAACAAAACCAATCACCTTATCAAGTTTTGTCAATAAACCTCCCAGCCTAACCCATTTGAAATTGTTTGTGCTTTGTCTCCACCATTGCTCATGGGAGAGACAAATTCCAACCTCGTGCCTATCCAGCTATTTTCCTTGGATACCCTTTTGGGAAAAAAAAGCCTACGAAGTTTTAAATCTCCACACAAACCAAGTCCATATCTCTCGAGATATTGTTTTTCACGAGACCATTTTTCCCTTCACCATCACACCTAGCACATCTACATTTCCCACAGCTCTTCCTGTGAATGATATGCACCCTAATGCTTCTAAAGGACACTACCCATCTTCTGCTCATCATGATTCTGATCTTTCTATGCTCTGTAATTCATCAGATTCTTCTCTTCCAAACTTTATTGCATCCCCCGGCCATGGACCCCCTAGTAGTTCCTCCTGTTCATCAAATGATTTTGTCTCCCTTCCACAGCCACCTTCTATTGTTAACATAAATAGTCTACCGGTTAGGAGGTCAGAAAGAGTTACTAAGGCCCCTGTACATTTGCAAGACTAGTTTGTGGATCTGTTATCCCATCTATGAGTGATCCTTTACTTGGATCTTGTCCCCATACGATATCTAGTGCTTGTGTTGCTCAGAGATCAGTGTGCTTTAGCTCCTTTTGCTTAATAAAATACTGACTGATCGGGAGCCAGTCAGTTATTCTGAGGCTGCTGGTCACCCATTATGTGAGGATGCTATGTCAAATGAATTTGCAGCATTAGAAGCAAATCATACTTGGGATCTTGTCAAACTTCCGAAAGGAAGGAAGCCTATAAGTTGCAAGTAGGTTTACAAAATCTAGAGAAGGTCTGATGGTACGATTGAACGCTACAAAGCAAGGCTTGTAATTTGCGGTTTTACAAAGAAGGAAGGGATTGATTTTAAAGAAACCTTTTCTCTTGTTGTCAAATTCATTACAATTCGGGCTCTAATCGCTATGGCAGTAAAGAGAGGACGGGATCTACATCAATTTGATGTCAATAACGCCTTTCTACATGGGGATTTAAATGAAGAGATCTATATGAAACCTCCCCTTGGGCTTACTATCTCAAATCTAGCCATAGTTTGCAGGTTCAAAAATCATTGTATGGCTTTAAGCGGGCTTCTAGACAATGGTACTCTAAGTTGTCTGATACACTGAGAAACAGAGGTTATGTGCATTCCTTCCCACAACTCTTTGGTTATTGTTGTAGTCTACGTAGATGAGCTTTTGGTCACAGGTGATGATCCCTCTGAAATTGCTGCAATTAAACAGATTTTAGACGATAGCTTCAAGATCAAAGACCTGGGCACGCTTCACTACTTTCTTGGCTTAGAGTTCACTAAGCTACCTGAAGGTTGATATTATGGCTAGCTTTTAGTAAGATTGATATTTTTTTTGGTACAATTAGTGAGATAGATATTGCAAAGTCTCAAGTTCAACATTTTTCAGTACAAATAAATCATTTTCAAGTATATATTGTAGAAGATAATGGAAAATTCAAGGGATCAACATCTGCATCTGTAACTTAGTCTAAATGTGTGGGCCCCCAAAGGAAACGGTGGTAGCTTGTACTCCTTGGCATTTCAACTTTAGGACTATATATATATATATGTATATATATGGGTTATGGTAGTCTTTAATAGCAAAAATCGATTTTACCAATAATTAAAGAGAATGATAATGAATACAGTTTTTCTCAAATTGCCTCGAGCAACGCTTCTATTGCTATTTCACTTTCTGCTTCAGCTCCTTGTATCCCATTCATGGAGCGCTGTCGGCACAGAGGTTATGTGCATAGAGAGGGAGGGGCAAGCACTGCTCGACTTAAAGGCTGAGTTGGTGGATGACTCCGGCCTTCTTTCTTCATGGGGGAGTGAAGAGGAAAAGAGAGATTGCTGCCAATGGGAACGAGTTCGCTGTAGTAACCTGGTCACGGCCAAATGCTCTACCTACCTTCAAGGTGAAGATCCCTCAGATTATGAGTATGTTTATGAAGGTGCCTTTTTTAGAGGTAAGATCTCACCATCATTGGTGGAATTGAAACACTTAAGGTATTTGAATATTTGAATTCAATCATTTCCTTGAATTTTTTGGTTCTTTACACAACTTGAGATACCTTGATGTCTTATATTCTAAGTTTTATGGTAAATTTCCTTATCAACTTGGAAGTCTTTCACACTTGCGACATCTTGACCTTTCTAAGAACTGTTTTTATGGTGCAATCCCTTCTCAGCTTGGAAATCTCTTGAAATTGCAATATCTTGATGTCACGTACAATAATCTCATTGGAGCGGTACCTTTCTAATTTGGAAATCTTTCAAGCCTGCAGAAGCTTTATCTTGGGTTTAATTCTGCTCTTGAAATTTATCAAGAGAATTCTGTTGATTCGCAAGGGCTGTCCAATCTCTCTTCTTTCACTGTTCTAGATTTATCTTGGGTACTTAACAATTCCCATGACTGGCTGCAAAATATTTGTAAGCTTCAAAACTTGGAAGAATTGTTTCTTGCTGACTGTGAACTTTCAGATCATGATCTCCTTTTCCTAGACCCATCAAAGTCCAATTTATCCTCTTCTCTCACCACCCTAGATCTCTCCGCTAACAGTCTTCCAACCATTTCTAAAATCCCTGGGGAATATTTGTTCCTTGAACACATTAATCTTTCAAGAAATCAATCTGACTGAAGACTTTCCACTGATTCTTCATAGCCTATCTGGGTGTGCTAGATACACATTGCAGGAGTTAAATCTAGAATATAATCAAATTACAGGCTTCTTGTCTGATATTTCCAAATTCCCATCTTTGAAATCAATAGATGTTTCAAACAATCAGTTGAATGGAGTAGCTGAAGGCGGAATTCCAAACATATATTCCTTAAATTCATTATACCTATTCAATAATAGGTTGAGTGTAGAGCTTCCCTTGATCACTCAAAACTTGTTTGGGTGTAGATCAACATTGCAAGAGTTGAATTTAGGAGGAAACCAAATCACCGGTGGATTGCCTGATCTCTCAAAATTCTCATCTTTGAAAAAATTATATCTCTCATATAATCAATTGAATGGGACACTTGAAAATATTAGACTGCCACCTCAGCTAGAGATTTTGGAAGTTTTTTCCAATTCCATAAAAGGTGGAATTCCAAAATCATTTGGGAAAATATGCTCCTTCCGTTCTTTAGACCTATCCAACAATACCTTGAGCAATGAGCTTCCAACAATAATTCACTACTTGTTTGGTTGTGCTAGATCATTGCAATACTTGGATCTTTCCTCAAACCAAATCATTGGTACAATGCCTGATCTTTCAAAATTCTCATCTTTAGTCTTTTTAGACCTTTCTGTTAATCAACTAAATGGTGAGATACCAAAGGATATGAGATTCCCATCTCAATTGGTAGCTCTGAAAATTGCCTCAAACTCTAAGTTGAAAGGTGTGATCACTGACTCACATTTTTTTCTAATATGTCAGAGTTAAAGCTTTTAAACTTATCTCTCAGCTCACTAACTTTGACATTTGGCCCCAACAGGGTTCCACCTTTTCAATTGGATCAAATATATTTGAGCTCTTGTACTAAGCTTGGTTCAGAGTTTCCCCACTGGCTTCAATCTCAAAAAACCCTCATTGAACTTGATATTTCTAATTCCAAAATTTCAGACATGGTTCCTGAGTGGTTTTGGTCCTTATCTCCAAGATTGAGTTCGTTGGATATTTCAAACAACAACTTGACTGGCACAATTCCAAATTCCTCAATAAGTTTTACTTCGTACCCTCATATATCTTTGCCTTCAAATCAATTTGAAGGTTCAATTCCACCATTTTTCAAAAGAGCTACATCTCTTGATCTGTCCAGAAATAAGTTTACATCATTTGGTATGTTTGCATGTGCTAATGTTTCTTCAGAAAGTTTGGGCATATTAGATCTTTCAAGTAATCATTTGTCAGGGCAGCTTCCTGACTGTGATTGGAATAATCTCAAATCATTAGCATATCTTGATTTGAGTAATAATAATTTGTCATGAGAAGTTTCTCACTCTTTGGGATCTCTTGTTGAACTTAAAGTATTGGCTTTGAGAAATAATAAATTAAGTGGTGACTTGCCGTTGTCCTTGAAGAATTGCACCAAGTTGGTGATGCTAGATGTGGGAGAGAATAGATTATCGAGGAAAATACCTACTTGGATAGGAAATTCATTCAGACAGTTAAGGATGTTAAGCTTGAGAATTAATCACTTCACTGGAAGCATACCATTGAATATTTGTCATTTAACAAGCCTTCAGTTCTTGGATATCTCCTTGAATAATCTAACTGGAAAAATTCCCAAATGCTTGAAGAATTTTACAGTGATGAGTCAAAAGGACAAATATGGAGAAGATATCAATTTCTTGATTTATGAAGAAATCATATCTATGGTGAAATTCCTTCTAATCTTGCCCAAATTGATCGTCTTACAATGTTGGATTTTTCACATAACCAACTCTCTGGAAAGTTCCTACTAGCGCACAGTTGCAGAGTTTCGATGCCTCAAGTTATGAAGAAAACCTTGCTCTTTGTGGAAAGCCATTGGAGAAAGACTGTCCAGAAGAAGCAACTCAAAAGTCACCGAAAGTTAAAAAAAAAAAATGAGCATTCAATTTTCTCTCGACCATTTTATATGAGCATGGCATTGGGGTTCATCACAGGATTTTGGGGGGATCTTCGGGTCTATACTTGTAAATCGTTCTTGGAGATATGCGTACTTCCGATTCTTGGACAATTTAGCATATGCTAGTCACAAGATGGTACCAATCAATGTAGCTAAGTGTTGTGGGTGGCTCGATGGCTAGCAGGTAACAATACCCCCCCCCCCCCCCGGCCGCCCGGTTCCCTCTTTTATAGCATTAAGATATTGTAAAATAAGTAGTAGAATTATTAGGGTTTCCATTTATTTCAGGCTTTTATTTTATTGTTGAGCTTTTATTTTATGTTGGGTCATCTTATTCTTGCCCTAAAATAGTAGCATTTTAGCTTTTGTATTCATTTAGCACCTTTGGATAAATTTTCAATATACATATTATGTTTAGAGAGTATATGAGCCGAGGCAAGTCAAGGAAATACTTTATCTTGAAGAAGTACTTTAAGTTTATTTTTAGAAGAGTACCTTAGGGTTTTCTTCTCTTTTACCGCCTAATTTCACATCAATTTGGCCTACCATTTTACATCAAGTATGAGGCTGAACTTATGAAATTCTTGTTTTCTGTGAGCCATAGATCTTAACATCTCACGGTACTTGGTTGCTTATAGAGTAATCCAGCAAGTGCAAAATACATTAATAACATGTTATATAAAGTGTTACTACAACACTGAAATGCTGCTGATATAATTTATTATGGTGATTTGCAGGGGAAATGGTTTCCATACCTTTATGCCACTATCCACAGACAAAGAATGTTTGCTCATACAGATGTGAATGATTTCAAACTTCTGCTTATTGATTAGTAATGAAAATAATTAAAGTACATCAACTTTCTCTATAATATATAGCATTAATGCTTAGTAAGCAGTTTGTAATAATTTAGGCAGCAATTTTATATCATGTATTGTGTGAGTATAATTATATTATACAGCAATGTGGTTTTAATGTGTAACTATAATAATGTCAATAGCACAAGGTGTTGTTTGGATGTATAACAAACAATTATATGATGTATATTTGAGTTGTAAATATTTCAGATTTGAGAGAGATATTACTAATAAGTCAGAGAACACAGAGAAAGCAACTTCAAATGAAAGAGCTGACCATAAGCAAGAGACTTCTAGGCATTCAAGACATATTGAAATCATTCATAGCAGTTCTATGCTTCCCTAGTCTTTATTCCTCAAGATGGTATTGTCCTTGTACTCAATGGCCATGTAATGCACTCCTATTGTAAGAGATCTAGGGTTTTAGTAATGGGAGAGTACTCTTTCCCTTGAGTGTGAAATATAACTCATGAAAGCGAAAGGAGTGTGTGATCACTCTCATATAAAGTAGCGTGAATGTAGCCATGGCCAAAATTCATCCATGCCTGTATTCCATTCTTATCCTCATTTCAGCACTCTCCCCGTTATAATAATCTTTTGCTCATAAATTGGTTACAGTACCCTACAGAAATTCACTCTTCTTTGTGTGTATGCATAGCGTAAAATATTTATGTCCAAACTTAGTTTCTGAAGATCTTCCTCACGTAAAGTTACACTTTATATCAGCCGTGATTGAGGCAGGCCTTCTCTTCACAAGGGCGCCGCCACCTTAGATGGAACCCTTCAACAAGATTTAAAAAAAAAAAAAATTACTCACTTTTGTATATATTTTTTTCCTTCTTACCTTTTACTTTGTTTGGGTTATTTCTAAATAAAATTTTATGTTGTCAACGAACTTTAAGTGTCTTGTAAATATTTAATGAATCCTTACTTGGTTAATGTTGATTTTTTAAATTGTGTAACTTAATCAAATATCTTTAGAACTACATGACTTTGTGTAAGATTATTTATTTTGACAATATAACTGCCCATTTTTATAGGTTTTACAGTAGACACGCATAGGAAACAAAGAACACCCAATTTGGTTAAAGTCCAATTCTACCATTTCCCCCAACATCAACATCCATAGATCAGTACTCCAAAAATAATTTCTTGAATCGTTCATGCTAATATGACATCGTATTTATTTATCTTGGCCTCTTCTCACTTCTCATTTCATCAAAGCCAGTAATAATTTTTTGATCTGTTATCATTTCTCCTCTTCATTATTCTTTTTTAATTTCCCTTCAGTTCCATTTATCTAAAGAGATTTGAATTTTCTGAGCTAAAACGGAAATATAACTAATCATGAATTGT
This sequence comes from Bauhinia variegata, assembly GCA_022379115.2. Classification (NCBI taxonomy): domain Eukaryota; kingdom Viridiplantae; phylum Streptophyta; class Magnoliopsida; order Fabales; family Fabaceae; genus Bauhinia; species Bauhinia variegata. The sequence continues at coordinate 15,727,037 of CM039428.1, read as the reverse complement.
AGTTTAAAGTTTCTCCACTTTAATTAACCTCACTTTGTACTCTAAATATTTGTTTCTTGGTTCACCCTCTCAACAAAAGCTCATATGGAATTTTCTTTTTGTTTGTGAACTTGCGTATATAAAGTTTATTCTTTAAGATAACTTAAACATCCTCGTATATGGTTCTGAACATTTAAAAACAAAGGTCTACATAAAAAAATTTTAAAAAAAGATTTATCTATTTAATTTACTCTATATAGAAATGTGTTATATTATTTATCAAGAGAAAAATTAATTTGAGAAGCAAATGCGTAATAATGACACTCCTTGAAGTAAAAGTGTTAATTTTTATTTTTCTAGATTCAAGCATGGTTTTCTTCGTACATTTAAGTTAATATTTAAAAAATTCAATGTAACCGTCTGGCTCCTTCTCTTATAGACGTGAAGCTACTATTTAAAATGTTTGCAGGGTGGGGGGAGATTAATTGCATCTATTACTTGTGAGCTACAATTGATCACTTCTGCTTATTAACTTGACTAGTGGGCCTTCCTTGCCATCTGAAGGGGAAAAGCAAGAGGCTACTTTGATCTCTTTCATCAAACTCCTCATTACACGCACTTAATTGCTTAAAGTCAGTAGAACTTTTCAGTTTTTTTTAAGCCACCATCTCTTGTCTGTTAACTGGAAGAATAATTGTAGTCCACGTCTTTGATCAAAGTCTATAGAACACTAGAAGGTGGCCTCTGTAAGAAATAGGCATTCATCGTTTTGTTTAAAATTATAGAATTTTCATAGTCTTCTTTTAGTGTTTTTTCCCCTACAAATTTTTGAAGATGACCCAAAATTCTTGTCTTTGGATCAACGCTTGAAGTTTGATCTGACATATTTTTTCATGGCGTCCTTTAGTGTCCTTTTTAGCCTTCATACAGTTTTTTCATTCCAAAATTTTTACTTTCACATTCAAACTAAAATGTAACTTCATGCACCGTTATATTTCTGATTGAAGAAATTCAGATACAGTTTCTGAGTTGCCATATATTTGCTTTAAGTGTCTACATAGAATCATCAAAGTCTTCGTAGTCAACAAGCAAAGTTGGATAAAAGGTGGCCTACCAAGATAATCTTTCTCATGGTGTATTTATGTATAGTTATTCAGTGAATATATTCTGACACTTTGCCCAAAAAACAAGCAAAGTTGGAATAACAGAATCCATATTTCTCGACCCCACTTACAAGGCTACTTGAAGGTTAGTGCTAAAAATACACACACCAACAGACATACTTGGTCAGGAAGACTCAGAGTCGTCGGTCTCCTCTCTTCGGTCTTTGTAGAATATTTTTCCATGGCAATCCCATTGCATACGATAAAGCTTTCAATCCACTTTGGTAAAAATCATAAAGTGAAAGCAGAACAGAAACATGACTAGACAGGACCACATTCTTTTGCTTTTTTGGACAATTGCATGTCATACAACTCATCCTTTTATTTACTGTAGGGACACAATCTCTTTCTTCCAGAGCTTAATATTAAGTCTTCCTTCTCTGTTTTTTGGCTCCCAATTTTCTAAGTCGCCAACTCTTTGATGGCAACTTTGGAAGAATTGGAGGCCTTATCTTTGGATCAATGCTTTTGGCTGATGAAAAGGTACTGCAGCAGCTATATACAACTTTCAAAGCTGATTTTGGAATTTTATTGAAAGTCATTAGTCTTCTATGGCTCTAATGCAACGACTTTATTTGGGTCCAAATGAGAAAATCAAGTACTCCTTTGTCATACAAACTCATCTCTTTGTTCAAAGTTGACTAGCTGATTTAGGAGATCAACTATACAGCTAATTACAAAGTAATCCCTATAATTGTGGCAAGATAATTACAAAGGAACAAACAAAATAAATACAGTAAGATACAAGTTATCCTATATTAATTCTTGTTATTTTATGTGTTGTTAAAAATGGAAGCACTTAAGATTTTTGGAAATAATTAATACTTTCATGACGAGAATTTCTGGCTGTAATATTGCTCAAATATTAATATCCATCTACATGTCATGGAAAAAGAGCTCTAAGTAAGAATTACATTAATCAATAATCATAGACTTCAAGAATGTTGGTCATCACTAGTGCCTGAATTCTACAACAAAAAATACGTTCAAGCATATATGAGCGTCCTCTTTACGGCATTGGTACTAATGAAATCTGTCTTAAATGTAATGTGAGGTTTCTATTTCAAGAAGGATCCAGTTGACTCGTATTACAAATTGGTTAATGCAATTAGAGATGAAAGGGTCAATTAGTACTTGAATATTCTGAAGCTCAATCATAAGAATATAGGCTCTGAATTATCTGTATTTCTTAGGGCCTATTTGCTTTAGTTTAGGCTATACTCTTTTTTTTTTTGTTTATTTCCAATCAATATGAAAAATTAAAAATAAAAACGATGAAAACATATTTACTTTAATAAAATGGAAAATGTTTCTACTGAAAACAATTTTCTAAAATACACTAAAAACTAAAATAAAAAAAAGTTTTGAACTTTAAAAAATTATTAGTGACAATTTTATAATTTAATTCTTTCATCTTTGCTTAAAGTTATTAAGTGTATTTAACTTAATTACACGTATTAATAAAATTTGTTAATTTTATTGAAATTTTAAAAAAAATTCTTTAACATTTTAATTTTACTCTTATTTAATATAATTTCAATTATATAAATAGATAAAGTATTTATTAAGAATAATTTATGAAAAATAAAAAATACCTCGTTAAAATTATAAAATACCTTAATTATAAAAAGAAACATTAAAAAATTTTGAAATGTATTTTATAATAAAAAATTGATAAAGTATATAGATTTTTCAAAATCTTCTTTCTTGTTTTATTAATAGATATTTTTTAGAGCACTAACTCTTGGATGACAATAGTGGATGAACTAGAGTCCATGTCTTTAGAAATAAATGCTTTTGACTTATCAAATTGTACTAAAAGCATCTTATAGATAACTTTTCAATTTGACTTTAGAATTTACTTCTCAAAAGTCCTTAGTTTGCTTTATAGGGCTCTAACGCAAAAACTTTACTTCCGTCCATGTATTTGTCAAGTTATATATTCGAGCTAATAACATAAAACTAAATAAGTGAAATTACAGTTGTATTCCTCAATATGTTAATTGATAGAATAAAAAATTTTGGACTACAAAAGAAAATAGAATCTCAAATCTCTTTAATATTGCTCAAATTAATCTCTCACCACTAGCTCACATCTAGTGGCTTAATGATAAGTTAAAATTATACAACAATTATAAGAAATAGAATTTGTAGAGATATCAATTTGGATTCATTTTTTATTCCCCATATATTCCTAACTGAAAAAATCTAATTACTTGCAACTGGCCAAAATAATAAAAGAAAGGAAAACAGTTTAACTTAAACAGATGAAAACCTTAAAGGGAAACACATGAAAAATAAAACAAAGTAATGTTAAGTGCTATTGATTAAGCATCAGAATATCTTACATTGTATAGACTAATCAATGAAGAAAAAGTATATATTATGATAGCACATACTCACATTATACATTTTTGTTTTTATCGGCATGCTCACAACATACTTGGTTCATATAGTACCAAGTTGGATTTTATTCCTTACATATATGTGGGCAATTTATTATAAATTAGGAGAATTTAACTCTCACTTTATGTTGTCCATAAAAGAAGAAAGGAAAACAATTTACATTTAATTCAAGGAATATAAGTTTTTTAATAAAAAAAAAAAAAAAACAAGATCAAGCCGTTATTTCAATACCATATAGTACATAGAATACTTCAAGAAAATGATGTTCAGTAATTATACACCACTTCCACTAAATACAATTGGTTGAGACATCAAGTCAGATTCTTTACCTCCTAGATATATTTAACTAGAAAACTTTAAGAGTGACATGTAAAATTTTAAAAAACTAAGATCAAGCTATTATTCAAGTGCTTTAGTCAAAATATGTGGGTCTCGCTCACCAAAATAATAAAAGAAAGGAAAATAATTTACATTATACACATGATAACTTTGAAAGAGAAACACATGAAATATAAAACAAAACTATATCAAGTGATATTGATTAATGATGATTCTTGGTTTTTCGGCATGCGTAAAGCATTCTTGGTTCACATACCAAGTTGGATTTTTATTCCTTACATATATGTGGGTAACTTACTCTAAATTAGGAAAATTAACTTTCGTTTTATGTTGTTAGAAAATATAGAGAGAAAAACAATTTACATATAATTCCTGGATCACTATTTTTTTAATGATAAAACCCAAATCAAGCTATTATTTCAATATCACATGTAGTAAATGGAAAAAAATTTAAGGAATATTTACATTGTAGGTTATTTAGTACTTACTCTAAATGTGTGGGTCCCCTTATGAAATAGTGACACTTTGTCAAGGGAATGATCTTGATTAATTATGCGAACTTATTCTAAATCTGTTGGTCCTCACAACGCAAAAGAAATTAGTAGTAGCTTTCTTAGATGATGATTTTCAATAATTATACTCCAGAATGTTCCAACTTTCGAACTCCATATATATATGGGTTAGAGTAGTCTTTAATAGCATCAATCTATCTTTCCAATAATTAAAGAAAAGTTTTGTTTTTATTTATATTTTTTTTTACAAATTCAAAGTAACATTAATTACTATCTTTTTAATTATATTCTTGTCCTTTTCAATTAATTCTACAATTTATCAATTACTATCCTTATTCTCACTCATAATAATTTAGAGACATATTAAGAGGCTTAAAAAGAATTAATGGTCACTTTCCTAAAAGTGTGACTGAAAATTCCTTTAATTTGTAAATCTTTTGGAGGCTACGCAACATATTTTTTTGTTTCCTAATATCTAAAACCAGTCAATTAAAGACAATTCATGCATGCCATCCAGTATTTTTATTTATTTATTTAGCGCTTATTTTGTTTTCTTTTGATTTTTGGGTTTCTAATTAAAGATGTAACATTGCTATGAAAATATGTGGCATCACTAATATATATTAGAGGGAAATTTTGCCCGGTTACCTAAGAGTAGTAGTAACCAGAGAGTTTGTCTATTGTCATTGTTTAAAGTTATAAGGTATATTTAACCGAATTACATATATTAATAAAGTTAGTTTATTTTATTGAATTTTTAAAAAATTCTCTAATATTTCAATTTTATTCTTATTTAATATCATTTCTAGTCAATAAATAGTTAATAAAATAAATAAAAAAAGTATTTATTAAAGATAAACTATAAAAATAAAAATAAATATCTCATTGAAACTGTAAAATAGAATCATTAAAATCTTATAAAACGTGCCTTATAATATATAAAGAACTTTCAAAGTCTTCTTTTCTTGTTTTATTAATGCAATGACTTTAATGCCTTTAATGCAATGACTTTACTTGGGTCCATGTATTTGTCAATTATATATTCAAGCTAACAACATAAAACTAAATAAATGCAACTGAAATTGTGTTTTTTAATACGTTAATTGATAGAATAAAATTGTTATCAAAAAAGAAAATGATAGAATAAATTTTTTTTTATTACAAAAAAAAAATGGAATCTCAAACTTTTTTAGTATTGCCCAAATTAATCTTTTACTACTAACTCACATTCAGTGGCTTAATAATAAGATAAAATTATACAACAATTACATGAAATAGAATTTGTTGAGATGAAAACCTTAAAGGGAAACACATGAAAAATAAAACAGTTATGTGAAGTGCTATTGATTAAGCATCGGAATATCTATACGTTGTATAGACTAATCAATTAAGAAAACTATATATTATGATAGCACATGCTCACATTTCACATTTTTGTTTTTATCGGCATGTGCAAAGCATTCTTGGTTCACATACTAAGTTGGATTTTTATTCCTTACATATATGTGGGTAATTTACTCTTAATTAGAAAAATTTAACTTTCATTTTATATTGTCGGAAAATGTAGAGAGAAAAACAATTTACATATAATTCTTGGATCACCATTTTTTTTAATGAAAAATCGAGATCAAGCCAATAATTCAATACCATATGTAGTAAATGGAAAAAATTCAAGAAATATTTACATACATGGGTTACTTAGTACTTACTCTAGGAACATTTACATACAAGGATTACTTAGTACCTACTCTAAATGTGTGGATCCCCTAACGAAATAGTAATAATTTGCATGAGGAATGATCTTAGTTAATTACATAGTGCAAACTTACTCTAATTTTGTTGGTCCCCACACAAAAGAAATTAGTTGTAGCTTCTAAACGATGATGATGGATAACATCAATTTATATATATATATATATATATATATGGGTTAGAGTAGTCCATGATAGCATCAATCTATCTTACAAATAATTCAAGAGAATGATGATGAATACAGTTTTTCTCAGATTGCTTCAAGCAATGCTTCTGTTGCTATTTCAGTTGCAGCTTCAGCTCCTTGTATCCCATTCATGGAGCGCTGTTGGGTGCATAGAGAGGGAGAGGCAAGCACTGCTCGACCTAAAGGCTGGGTTCGTGGGTGACTCTGGCTTTCTGTCTTCATGGGGGAATGAAGAGGAAAAGAGAGATTGTTGCCAATGGGAACGTGTTCGCTGTAGTAACCAAACTGGTCATGTCCAAATGCTCTACCTTCAAGGTGACAGGTATGAAGAGTATTATATCGGTAATGTCCGTCCTCTTTTGAGAGGTAAGATCTCAGCATCATTGATGGAATTGCAACACTTAAGGTATATGAATCTCAGCTTTAACGATTTTGAAGACAGTCATATTCCTGAATTCTTTGGTACTTTACACAACCTGAGATACCTTGATGTTAAGTATTCTTCTTTTGCTGGTAAAATTCTAAATCAACTTGGAAGTCTTTCAAATTTGCATCATCTTGATCTTTCTAGAAACTATCTGGCAGGTGCAGTCCCTTCTCAGCTTGAAAGTCTTTCAAATTTGCATCATCTTGATCTTTCTAAAAACTTTCTAGAAGGTGTAATCCCTTCTCAGCTTGGATGTCTTTCAAATTTGCATCATCTTGATCTTTTCGGAAACTCTCTAGTAGGTACAATCCCTTCTCAGCTTGGAAGTCTTTCAAATTTGCATCATCTTGATCTTTCTAGAAACTCTCTGGAAGGTGCAATCCCTTCCCAGCTGGGAAATCTCTCACAATTACAATATCTTGATGTCCGTTTAAATCATCTCATAGGTGTAATACCTTACCATCTGGAAAATCTTTCAAGCTTGCAGGAGCTTTATCTTGGGTACAATCAAGCTCGTAAAATCCATAACGAGAATTTTGCTGATACTCAATGGCTAGCCAATCTCACATCTTTAGCTATACTTGATTTGTCTGAGATTCTTAATCTCAACCATTCTCATAACTGGCTGCAAACTATCAATAAACTTCAAAAATTAAGAGAACTATATCTAGTTCGATGTGATCTTCCAGATGATGATCTCCTTCTTTTTCCAGACCCTTCAAAATTCAATTTCTCTTCTTCTCTTACAATCCTAGATCTTTCTTGGACATCTAATCTCAACCATTCTCATTACTTGCTGCAAATTATTGGTAAGCTTCCAAACTTAAGAAAACTGTTCTTAAGTGACTGTCAACTTTCTGATCAAGATCTATTTTTTCTAGACCATACAAAGTTCAACTACTCTTCTCTTACCACCCTAGATCTCTCTTTCAATAACATTACGGCCACTTTTCTCAAATCCGTGGGGAATATATGTACCTTGAGCGAGTTAATCCTTATCGATATCAGTCTAAGTGTAGACTTTCCAACAATTCTTCATAACCTCTCGGGGTGTGCCAGTAACACATTGCAAGAATTGGATCTAAGGGACAATCAAATTACAGGCTTATTGTCTAATGTTTCAAAATTTCCATCTTTGAAATCATTACGCCTTTCAGGAAATCAATTGAATGGAATAGTTGATGGCGGAACCCCAGACACATGTTCCTTAAATTCATTAGACCTGTCCAATAACAAGTTGAGTGCAGAGCTTCCATTGATGATTCAAAACTTGTTTGGGTGTAGATCGACATTGCAAGACTTATATTTGTATGGAAACCAAATCACTGGTGGATTGCCTGATCTCTCAAAATTCTCTTCTTTGAAAATTTTATACCTCGATGATAATCAATTAAATGGGATGCTTGAAAATTCTAGACTGCCACCTCAGCTAGAAATTTTGGATGTTTCTTCCAACTCTATAGAAGGTGGAATTCCAGAAACATTTGGGAAGATATGCAGCTTACGCTCTTTAAGCTTATACAACAACAGTTTGACCAATGAGCTTCCAGTGATAATCTATAACTTGTTTGGTTGTGCTAGATCATTGGAAGAATTAAATCTTTCCTTAAACCAAATCATTGGTTCATTGCCTGATTTTTCAAATTTTTCGTCTTTAAAATCTTTACTCCTTTCCCACAATCAATTGGATGGTGAAATACCAAAGGATATCAAATTCCCATCTCAATTGGTAGGTTTGGCCCTTGCTTCAAACTCTAAGTTGAAAGGTGTGATCATTGACTCACATGTTGCTAATACGTCAAAGTTAAAGTATTTAGACTTATCTTTCAGCTCATTGACCTTGACAGTTAGCCCCGATTGGGTCCCTTCTTTTCAATTGGATGAAATATATTTGCAATCATGTACTGAGCTTGGTCCAGAGTTTCCCAAATGGCTTCGAACTCAAAAAACCTTCACTAAACTTGACATTTCAGATTCCGGACTTTCAGATACAGTTCCTGAGTGGTTTTGGTCCTTATCTCCCAAGTTGAGTTTCTTGAATATTTCGTACAACAATCTGACTGGCACAATTCCAAATTCTTCAACAAAGTTTACTGCATACGCTAGTATAATTTTGGCTTCAAATCAATTTGAAGGTTCAATTCCACCATTTTTCAGTAGTGCTACATATGTTGATCTGTCCAAAAATAAGCTTTCATCATTTGGTACGTTTGCTTGTTCTGATGGCTCTTTAGCAAATTTGAGCATATTACATCTTTCAAATAATCAATTATCAGGTGAGCTTCCTAATTGTGATTGGAGTAATTTCAAATCATTGGTATATCTTGATATGAGTAATAATAATTTGTCAGGAAAAGTTCCTCGCTCTTTGGGATCTCTCGTTAACCTTAAAGTACTGGTTCTTCGAAATAATAAATTAAGTGGGGACTTGCTGATATCTTTGAAGAATTGCACAAAGTTAATGATGCTAGATGTGGGAAAAAATAGACTCTCAGGGAAAATACCTTCTTGGATAGGAGATGCATTCAAACAATTGAGGATGTTAAGCTTGAGAATTAATCGCTTCAATGGAAGCATACCACTGGCTATTTGTCATTTAACAAGCCTTCGGTTCTTGGACCTCTCCTTGAACAGTTTATCTGGAGAAATTCCCACATGTTTGAAGAATTTTACAGCAATGAGTCAAAAGGAGACTTCTACAAATTATATATTTGATTATGGATATGTTTTGAAGATTAATGGAGGATTTCAAGTTTTTGCTTCTGAGTTGAGTGCACTATTGACTTGGAAAGGTGTTGAACAAGAGTTCTATAATGCAGTATCCTTTTTAAAGAGTATTGATCTCTCAAGCAACCAATTAATAGGAAGAATTCCAGTAGAAATAACAGATTTAGTTGAACTGGTTTCTTTGAATTTATCAAGAAATAATTTGAGAGAAAACACCCCATCAAAAATTGGCAGGCTAACATCATTAGAATTTCTTGATTTATCACAAAACCATTTGTATGGTAAAATTCCTTTTAGTCTTTCTCAAATTGAACGTCTTACAATGTTGGATTTGTCTCATAACCAACTATTTGGAAGAATTCCAACCAGCACACAGTTGCAAAGCTTTAATGCCTCGTGTTATGATGAAAACATTGATCTTTGTGGAAAGCCACTAGAGAAAAAGTGTCCCCAAGAAGAAGCAACTCAAAAGTCACAAAAAGTTGAAAAGATTGAGCATTCAATCTTCTCTCAACCCTTTTACATAAGCATGGCATTGGGATTCGTTGTAGGGTTTTGGGGGATCTTCATCTCCATACTTGTAAATTGTTCTTGGAGATATCTGTACTTCAGGTTTTTGAACAATTTAACAGATGTTGTTTATGTGATGATAGCATTGAATGTGGCTAAATGCCGTGTGTGGCTCAATGGCTAGCAGGTAATAGCTTTTTTTTTTTTTTTTTTTTTTCTTTTATAGCATTTATATATGTATAGTATGAAGCTGAAACTATGAAATTTTAGAATAAATGTTTTAGAAAACAAATTTTACATATAACATCAAAAATAGAATATGAATTTTTCATGATGTTATCTATTTTTCTTTAATTTAGTTACTGTGAGATCATAGTATTTTTTGAAATTTAGTTGCTTATAGAGTATTCCATAAAGCCAAAAATAGATAAAATTTTAACATGTTATAAACAATTATTAGAATACTGAAATGTTGCTGATATTATTTGCAGGGGAAATGATTTCCACACCTATATGCCACTGTCCACAGATAGAGAATATTTTCTTATACAGATGTATTAAAATAATTTCAAAATTAGTCGTGAAAATAATTAAAGTGTAATAATTCTCTTTGGAACATATAACATTAATTCTTAGTAAGCATTAGCAGTTTTATAACATGTATTGTGCGAGTATAACTATATTAAACTGTGTAACTATAAATATATAATGTCAAATGTTTTATTTAGTTACAGCCTAAGAACTCTAATTGAACTTCAAATGAAATGACGTGTCAACCAGAGAACAAGGAGTGGACAACTTCATATTGGGAATCAACTTCAGTGATCAGAATTTGGAAGACTAAATTGAAGTCACTTGGGTTTGGGCAATTAAAATCCTCCAAGTTAGTATTCAATTGTGACTATAACAAGAGACTTTAAGGTATTCAACACAGAAAAAGAATATATCAAAATTGTCATATAAAAAAAGACTATTTTAGGTAAATTCTATTTTTTCAGGTTATGAATTGCATACACATTGTCATACTGTAGCAAATTTGATAATTATGACTTCATCGTTGTAACGTACTCTTATTGGAAGAGATCTAGCTGTTTTATCTTATTTAGATTAGTAATAAGAGTATTTCCCTCGAATGTGAAATCTGATACATGAAAGGGAGAGGATTCGTCAAGAATCCAGAATTCTCTTTACCAAAGGAGTGTGTGATCACGCTCTTGTAAAGGTGTTGCAGAGATAGTGGATATTGCTTAGGGATGGCTTGAGCAAGAGGATGTAGGCTTGCATTGAAGCCGAACCTCTATAAATTCCTTGACTCATCTTATCTCTTTTATTTCTATTCTACTGCTAATATATATATCATCCATCTTGTTAGAACCCTTAAACCGGAAATACGAGAGAAATCCCACACAATTTCAGTCACGGTAACAGATCCAGACAGGGAAAGCAAAAGAGAAAAAATACAAGAGCTCCCGTAATTGGGTTCCAAGCCAGAAGGCCAACTAATCTACTAACTTGTGGGACTACGTGACTACAATAAAACTAAAACTAGGAAAGCAAAAGAGAAGAAGCACTCAAGTTTATGAAGAAACTCTCCATGCATGTATTTCATTCTTATCCTCATTTCAGCACTCCCCAATTCTAATCTTTTGCTCATAAATTGGTCATTTTATCCTCTGAAACTCACTTTTTTTGTGTGTGAATGTGTAGCGTAAGGTAGTTGATAGTTATACTTTATATCTTCAGCCATTACCTTCAGCCAAAGTTTCTCTTTTCTGCATACCTTCGTTTCCGATCCTTATGATGAAGGCAATACCTATACTCTGCAGATAAATAGACTTCTAGCCTACCAACAAATTATAGCTTAAGCCTCAATCATTACCATGTTAAAGGCCCACACCACACTCAGTGGTTTTAGATTGTACCAGAATAGCTGCCTTTCCAAGTATTATTTCTACCTCAGTTTGAACTGGTTAAGGTAGGGAGAAAAACTATTGGAGAGATGACGAGGAGGGGATTTATTAATATTAATTAGTAATTACAAGTACAACCAAAGAAAATGAATGATGCAGCAAGCAAAGTATAAGTAATAAGTTCATTCATTTCACAAAAGCAAAAAAGAAACTTCATGCCATAACTTGAACCAACTCAAAAGCAGCTGCCAAAATTTAAAACATCTATAGGATCAAGCATTGAGCATCCAAACCCAAAAGCAGCTTTTCCGAATCTCTACTATCTAAAGAACATATCAATATATAAGACCCTTGTTCTCAATTTTGTGAATTCAAAGAGAAGGAGAATAAACTCAGTAATGGAAATATTACGTATTCACAGTACTCATTCTTAAAATTATAAATCATCCATTAAATGCCCAGCAGCACCAATCAATTCAAAATAGAATTTTTCTCCCGGTCACAAAGGAGAGCACAAACTAATATGAATGGGGAGAGGATACTCGAAGGTGTGACATCAACAGCCTTAGTTCTTATAACCAAATGATATGCCATTAGAACCGAACACTATTGGGCAAATTGAAATAGAATTCCAGCAAACTATTCCAATCTACAACCAACGACTAGTCAAGCCAAACAGAGTATGGAACGCTAAACAGAGAAAAGAACGGCTACATTACAGAGTATAGAAAATCTCCAATAATGTATTTCGAGTCCAGGGCTTACTGAGATTCCAATTCCATGACTAAAATTTGATCCATTAATTAACATGAACTCCCAATCAGAGCGTAAAATTACTCTATTCAGAACAAAGGAACAGAAAGTGGAATAGTCCCAAAAGTTTCAACTTTCGCCGGATTTCAAGCATCAATTACCTGATGAGATGTGGGCACGCTGGTTCTGGGTTCCTCCTCTGCTTGACTGCCAGCAAGGCATAAATTTAAGCCTCTGGTTTAGCTTGAGTAGCTCTGACAAGAATGAAAATCGGTGGCTGGTGGAAGTGGGCGACTCCGTTTCTGGTAGCTGCAGCTACGGATTTTGGTTCTCTATTTCTTAACCCTGGCGATTCCTTCCGCCATGCACCGACCAGATCACCGGAACGACCCCATTGATATGGTGTTCCAGTGGTGGGTGCTCTCTCGCTCCAGGCTTGGTCGATTTTTTTTTTTAGAAACGTAACTTATTTTTACATTTTATATATTTATTTATTTATCAATCAATAAAAAAGAAATCTAGTCATATTACCTTGCTTAATTTGGCTCCGGAGACACGAAAGGATTTACCATTTATATTTAAACAAATATAAATTATACTATATTCATTTAATATAAAAAATTACATATTAAATAGGTTAACCGATATCACGTATTATATATCAAATAAGAAAAAAAATAAAAATTACCAAACAGATTAATTAATTACTATGGCAAAAAGCTATTTTAGTTTAAGTAAAAATTTTGAATTTAAATTTTAAATTTTATTACACTTTAATTTTATTTAATTTAAATTAGGTTAGTAAGTATTTTATATAATATGGAGTAAATAATTTTTTAGTATTAGTAGATAAAAATTACACTAATTAAGGACTTATCAAATATTTGTTACAAAATAAAGTTTTTTGATATCAAATAAGAATTTAACAAAATATTTATCATAAAAAAGAATTTTCGTCCACTTTACAATTAATGTTAACAAGAAGTACTAAGCTTCACACGTGGGCTTTTACTGCTATTCATCTCTTTTTCCTTCCTCCGTACCCTAACAAAAATCTTTATGTAAGAAAAGTTAGTTTTGAGAAATTCAAACATTTCCCAAAAGAATTTCAAAAACCCATGGAGTATAAGCCATATATTGTTTGGTTGGCTTCGATCCGTTTGCTTGCCATAAAATTTTACTTGACTAGAACTCACGAAGAAAGGAAACTTCATCAGCCCCATGTTCTCAAATGCCTTAGTTTGGACAAAAGTTTTAAACTCATAAAGTGTAGTATGATTCATGTTCTTTGAAATAATAAAGAGAAATTAGAATTATTTAGTTGGCATGTACAATTGAATCAATTTTTGGCTCTACTAATTTATTCTTTCACTTGAACGTGAGAAAGAAGGAAACTCCAACATGCCCATGTTCTTAAATGTTGGCTAGAGCATGGCTTGTGGTCTTGGAGGCACCTTATTTGGAGCACAAACACAAAGCTTAATGGGATTTGTTCACCAAGACCAAGAACTCATAGTTGAAGAAAAGGAAGAGGGGTTGGAAATGTTGAATAGGAGAAACGCCTCCTGTGCTTATCTAATTATTTTGTGAAGATATATTGACAAAGCAATGCCAGTGTCGATGGAGAGTGAGAGATAGCTTGATCGGAGGTGGGCAATTGGTTGAGTGATGCAAAAATCAATTTTTTTTTTTACAAATTGGGAAGAGATTGGAAATGAGGTAAGTAGGGGTAAGAGAAATAAATTTGAACTAGAATTAAGGGTTTTTTTTTTTTTTTAAAAAAAAAAAGGAATCTTGATAACTCCTATGGTCTCTACAGCTAATATTAATAGGGAAATAGACAAAAGTTTTTTTATAGTAAAAATTTTGTTAAGTCTTTATTTAATATCAAAAAGGATTTATCTAATAATAAATATTTGATATGTTTTCAATTGATATAACTTGTATCTGATAAGTATTAAAAATAATATTTACTCACAAATGTCTTAACTTAATTAGATCTCAAGACTTTATTACCACTATGATTCTATGCAAATTAAATCTAACTATAAATCTGTATTTTAGTAGTTAAACTATAAATTACACTCACCTTGGGACGGACTTCTTTCTCACCCAAAACCTTTCTTCACTAAAATAAATATGGCATTAACTGTAAAAATATTACTAGTTCCCATTGATTTTTATCGTGGACATATAAACAGATTGCCTAAAACAAAGTCTACAATATATTTTAAAGAGCATGTCTTATGGATAATGATTAATTTGGAGTCTGCACTAATTTTTAATTTTAATCTACTGGAGTTTGGACTGTTGAAGGCTATTAGGTGTAAATAAATTATTTTCTATTAAAATGTTACTCCACGTGGTTACTTTTGAATTTATATTTTTGAAATGATAGTTTTCAAATCTATATTCAGATCTAATTGAAAGAAAATGGGTAAAACTTTGCTAAAATGCATTTTTCAGAGAAGTCTACGTATGTTTCTCTCTCTTATTTTCCTTCCCTTTCTCTTCTATTATCTGTTTCTCTAGTAACAATATGCTGTAAAAGTACTTAGTCTACCAAGATATATCAATCAATGTCATGAGAGGAAAGAAATGGAGTTGAGCAACAAGATAGTGTTTCTACTTCAGCCTTGAACAGATCGAGATTGAATTGAATGCTAGCTCTTGTTATCAGAATGCCCATATCTTGAAGCTGCAAAGCCGTAGGAAGGAAGCTACAGTACCCACGAGGACGACAAGGACCGCGACAAAGAGCTGAAAGTTTGCAAGCAATTCACCACGAACCTCACTTTGAGTGGAATGGCAAGTGATATTGCTATCTCTAAGGCAGCAACCATCTGGTAGCATGGGGCCATAAATCAACGGGGAAGCTTGTTGGCAAAAGGGCTCCAGCAATTGAAGATAAAATGCAAAGTCCAATAACGATGACGAGGAGAGTGTGGAAGTAGAATAGAAGATACTCTGCACAGAATTCTGTGGCAGCAATCAAACAAAGAGCACCTTCCGGCAAGGGAAGAAATCTATACAAGGAAAAGAATGGCAGCAGAAAAATGGTCAGACGTAAAAATAGGTGCTTGAATGTGTATTAGCAATTAAATCTTCATTATAAGGTTTCCAACACTATATCTATGGATCATGATCATTGTCTCACAAATAAATGTCATATCAAAAGGAAACAAATAACTTAAATGTGCACGAAGATGATAGACGAATTCAATACACTGCAAAGCAAAATTGCATGACACTACGGTGGAATCTTTAGCTCCATAGCATTCAACCATTCTTGCAGATGTACATATTTCAGTTATTGTACAATTTAATCGAAGTTATTTATGTGATGGTAGCAATTACTGTGGCTAAATATCATTGGTAGCTCAATCACTAGGAGGAAAGTGATTTAACTCTTTCCTAGTATTTAGATTAGTAATAGATTAGTACAAAGTTAAAATAATGAAATTTTAGAGCTAGTAATTATTAACTGTTGTTAAGAATTTTTTAACTGGCATTAATTGATTATCACCTTTTCACAAAAGGAGAAAAAATATATATTACCGTTACTATCAAGAAGAAATATAACTAAAGAATATAAATTTTCTTGTTTATAATTGATATGGACCTGGTTCAGCCCATAACCAAAAGGCCCAAAATGAGTAACCAACTCATCTAAAGTTGGTTGATATTTACAAGAAAGCCACTGGAATCTATAGCTATAAATATCCCTTATTCGTATCACTAGTATGTATCTAAAACCTAACTACTGCTTTTCTAACTTTATTATGTCCTTTTTCTACAGGAAAACATATTGGCTCATTAACTACTTATATATACAACTTGGAGTCCAACTTGAAACTCTAGCAAGAACCACTTATATCTCACTTTTTAATAGTTTAAAGAAATAGTTCATTGTACCAGAATAACTGCCTTGCCAAGTTATTCTTTCTCCAACGGTTTGAACTGGCGAAGGAATGATAGAAATTTTTCTGTATTCATTTTTTCTTTTTTGGACAGATGGTGTGGTGGGGCGAGTTATTAACACTAATTACAAAAACTCATTAATGAGGAGTATGAACATGCTTTGCTTGTTGCTATCACCAATAAGGAGGCCCAATGGGTTGGCAAAGAGGTCTCTCAGTAATGGACTTTCCTTCCTTGCCTTTTGCTATCAATACATTACCAATAAATTTGGAGCATTTCTTTTGGTACCATATAAATATTTTTTGTTCTTATCCATTATTACTAAAGTGAAAACATACTATTGAAACCCACCCAAACGTAATTGGTGCTTCTTTAACTCCTAGCTCATTAGTACCGAAATAGGAATTAAAAATTGGATTTAAAATTGATTGAAAAATAATTAATTTTAAAAAAACACGGTGACATTTTAAAAATTTTGTGTAAATATTTTAAAATCAGTTGCAAATAAATTGATTTTAACTGTATTTCTAAAATTAGTTAATAATTAATCGATCTTAAATGTTCACATTTTTTAAATTTAAATTAGAATAAAACTTTTAAAATTGCTTAATACAGAACCGATTTTGTAAGTGGTTTAATAATTAAATTAAAAATGAGAAATTTAATAAGAAAAAACTTATAAAATCTATTTCTTTTGTGAACTGATTTTATAAAATCTTTTATACATTTAAATTGATTAAAACTCTAACGATTTTGTAAGTAATTAAAATAAAAAATTAATAAGAAACAAAATAAGAAATCGGTTTAGCCGGTCAACCGATTTTGAATTATTTCAAATATTTATAAAACCTATTAAATTGGTTAGGTTGGGCAACCGATTTTAATATAGAAACCGATTTTAAATTTTTTTTTTTTTTTTAAGTGGGGGCTCCTTTACTGTAACCAAAGAGCAACAATCCTACTCGTGCAAAAGCAAATGTCGAGATAAAAAGTGAGTGCAGTAGCCAATTTTGACAGTAAGGTAAATAATAATAGTTGCTACACATGTTTTGCTATTTGATTTTCGAAGGGTTTTCTTAAACCACACAAAACAGAGTTCGACTCGTAACAAGGGATACTCTTTTGATAATTTACATTAGTCTTTGACTTCACTCTCTCTCCATTATCGAACATAAATGCTGAGATCTTTGTTGTAATAGCTTATTTCCGTTATAGTCGTTATGTTCTTAAGAATGATATTTTAGTAAATTTAATTTTAAGAGTGAGTAAAAAAAATTAATGGTATGAAAAAAAATAGTCCAATTAAATTCTTTTGGCACATGTCATAATTACTATCCACACACCCTCCCTCTCGGACGCTCTAAACCTGTTTGTACTGTATGGGGTGTGCGGTTAGAAAATATTGAGGTGCCAAAAATAATTAACAAATTCATTTCGGTCTGTTATTATACTTCTTAACTTGTAGAAGGGACTGCACGAGAAAAACCAAAGAAAGAGGCTACTTTGATTTATGTATTTATTTGAAGTCTGTAGAATTTTCAAGGTCTTCTTTCTTTGTTGTTTTGCTCCCAGGCTCTTATCATGCACTTATTTAAAGTTTTTAGAATTTTTAAAGTCTTTTTTTTTTTTTAACTTTTTTCCCTAATTTTCTAAACCACAAACTCTTAGATGGCAACTTTGGAAAAATTGGAATCCATATTTTTGGATCAATGCTTTACTATTGATCTCATATTCTACGTTTTCAGATTGCTTTCATCAATAAAACTAATAGTTCACATATATATATATAAACTTTATTAGAATTATTAATTAAGCATTGCATGGTCTCTGTGTATCATAAATTAATCACTGACAATATGAAATTATATTATAATCAACACACACATGCTCACAGTAGAGTTGGTTCAAATACTAAAATGGGTTCTTTTATTTTATACATATCCTTATAAAATAAAATAAAAAATCTAAATTTCAATCTATTGGCTAAAAGAAAAGAAATAAATAATTTCGTAAATCTTTGGCATGATAAAGTTTGAAGAAATTATGATATCATGCCATAATTCCAATACCACATACATATTTATGTAATAGATATGATCCCTAGTTATTTTCA